>CANTUV010000033.1:2500-10002500 GCA_947685225.1 Garcia nutans
ACCCTAAACCCTAAACCCTAAACCCTAAACCCTAAACCCTAAACCCTAAACCCTAAACCCTAAACCCTAAACCCTAAACCCTAAACCCTAAACCCTAAACCCTAAACCCTAAACCCTAAACCCTAAACCCTAAACCCTAAACCCTAAACCCTAAACCCTAAACCCTAAACCCTAAACCCTAAACCCTAAACCCTAAACCCTAAACCCTAAACCCTAAACCCTAAACCCTAAACCCTAAACCCTAAACCCTAAACCCTAAACCCTAAACCCTAAACCCTAAACCCTAAACCCTAAACCCTAAACCCTAAACCCTAAACCCTAAACCCTAAACCCTAAACCCTAAACCCTAAACCCTAAACCCTAAACCCTAAACCCTAAACCCTAAACCCTAAACCCTAAACCCTAAACCCTAAACCCTAAACCCTAAACCCTAAACCCTAAACCCTAAACCCTAAACCCTAAACCCTAAACCCTAAACCCTAAACCCTAAACCCTAAACCCTAAACCCTAAACCCTAAACCCTAAACCCTAAACCCTAAACCCTAAACCCTAAACCCTAAACCCTAAACCCTAAACCCTAAACCCTAAACCCTAAACCCTAAACCCTAAACCCTAAACCCTAAACCCTAAACCCTAAACCCTAAACCCTAAACCCTAAACCCTAAACCCTAAACCCTAAACCCTAAACCCTAAACCCTAAACCCTAAACCCTAAACCCTAAACCCTAAACCCTAAACCCTAAACCCTAAACCCTAAACCCTAAACCCTAAACCCTAAACCCTAAACCCTAAACCCTAAACCCTAAACCCTAAACCCTAAACCCTAAACCCTAAACCCTAAACCCTAAACCCTAAACCCTAAACCCTAAACCCTAAACCCTAAACCCTAAACCCTAAACCCTAAACCCTAAACCCTAAACCCTAAACCCTAAACCCTAAACCCTAAACCCTAAACCCTAAACCCTAAACCCTAAACCCTAAACCCTAAACCCTAAACCCTAAACCCTAAACCCTAAACCCTAAACCCTAAACCCTAAACCCTAAACCCTAAACCCTAAACCCTAAACCCTAAACCCTAAACCCTAAACCCTAAACCCTAAACCCTAAACCCTAAACCCTAAACCCTAAACCCTAAACCCTAAACCCTAAACCCTAAACCCTAAACCCTAAACCCTAAACCCTAAACCCTAAACCCTAAACCCTAAACCCTAAACCCTAAACCCTAAACCCTAAACCCTAAACCCTAAACCCTAAACCCTAAACCCTAAACCCTAAACCCTAAACCCTAAACCCTAAACCCTAAACCCTAAACCCTAAACCCTAAACCCTAAACCCTAAACCCTAAACCCTAAACCCTAAACCCTAAACCCTAAACCCTAAACCCTAAACCCTAAACCCTAAACCCTAAACCCTAAACCCTAAACCCTAAACCCTAAACCCTAAACCCTAAACCCTAAACCCTAAACCCTAAACCCTAAACCCTAAACCCTAAACCCTAAACCCTAAACCCTAAACCCTAAACCCTAAACCCTAAACCCTAAACCCTAAACCCTAAACCCTAAACCCTAAACCCTAAACCCTAAACCCTAAACCCTAAACCCTAAACCCTAAACCCTAAACCCTAAACCCTAAACCCTAAACCCTAAACCCTAAACCCTAAACCCTAAACCCTAAACCCTAAACCCTAAACCCTAAACCCTAAACCCTAAACCCTAAACCCTAAACCCTAAACCCTAAACCCTAAACCCTAAACCCTAAACCCTAAACCCTAAACCCTAAACCCTAAACCCTAAACCCTAAACCCTAAACCCTAAACCCTAAACCCTAAACCCTAAACCCTAAACCCTAAACCCTAAACCCTAAACCCTAAACCCTAAACCCTAAACCCTAAACCCTAAACCCTAAACCCTAAACCCTAAACCCTAAACCCTAAACCCTAAACCCTAAACCCTAAACCCTAAACCCTAAACCCTAAACCCTAAACCCTAAACCCTAAACCCTAAACCCTAAACCCTAAACCCTAAACCCTAAACCCTAAACCCTAAACCCTAAACCCTAAACCCTAAACCCTAAACCCTAAACCCTAAACCCTAAACCCTAAACCCTAAACCCTAAACCCTAAACCCTAAACCCTAAACCCTAAACCCTAAACCCTAAACCCTAAACCCTAAACCCTAAACCCTAAACCCTAAACCCTAAACCCTAAACCCTAAACCCTAAACCCTAAACCCTAAACCCTAAACCCTAAACCCTAAACCCTAAACCCTAAACCCTAAACCCTAAACCCTAAACCCTAAACCCTAAACCCTAAACCCTAAACCCTAAACCCTAAACCCTAAACCCTAAACCCTAAACCCTAAACCCTAAACCCTAAACCCTAAACCCTAAACCCTAAACCCTAAACCCTAAACCCTAAACCCTAAACCCTAAACCCTAAACCCTAAACCCTAAACCCTAAACCCTAAACCCTAAACCCTAAACCCTAAACCCTAAACCCTAAACCCTAAACCCTAAACCCTAAACCCTAAACCCTAAACCCTAAACCCTAAACCCTAAACCCTAAACCCTAAACCCTAAACCCTAAACCCTAAACCCTAAACCCTAAACCCTAAACCCTAAACCCTAAACCCTAAACCCTAAACCCTAAACCCTAAACCCTAAACCCTAAACCCTAAACCCTAAACCCTAAACCCTAAACCCTAAACCCTAAACCCTAAACCCTAAACCCTAAACCCTAAACCCTAAACCCTAAACCCTAAACCCTAAACCCTAAACCCTAAACCCTAAACCCTAAACCCTAAACCCTAAACCCTAAACCCTAAACCCTAAACCCTAAACCCTAAACCCTAAACCCTAAACCCTAAACCCTAAACCCTAAACCCTAAACCCTAAACCCTAAACCCTAAACCCTAAACCCTAAACCCTAAACCCTAAACCCTAAACCCTAAACCCTAAACCCTAAACCCTAAACCCTAAACCCTAAACCCTAAACCCTAAACCCTAAACCCTAAACCCTAAACCCTAAACCCTAAACCCTAAACCCTAAACCCTAAACCCTAAACCCTAAACCCTAAACCCTAAACCCTAAACCCTAAACCCTAAACCCTAAACCCTAAACCCTAAACCCTAAACCCTAAACCCTAAACCCTAAACCCTAAACCCTAAACCCTAAACCCTAAACCCTAAACCCTAAACCCTAAACCCTAAACCCTAAACCCTAAACCCTAAACCCTAAACCCTAAACCCTAAACCCTAAACCCTAAACCCTAAACCCTAAACCCTAAACCCTAAACCCTAAACCCTAAACCCTAAACCCTAAACCCTAAACCCTAAACCCTAAACCCTAAACCCTAAACCCTAAACCCTAAACCCTAAACCCTAAACCCTAAACCCTAAACCCTAAACCCTAAACCCTAAACCCTAAACCCTAAACCCTAAACCCTAAACCCTAAACCCTAAACCCTAAACCCTAAACCCTAAACCCTAAACCCTAAACCCTAAACCCTAAACCCTAAACCCTAAACCCTAAACCCTAAACCCTAAACCCTAAACCCTAAACCCTAAACCCTAAACCCTAAACCCTAAACCCTAAACCCTAAACCCTAAACCCTAAACCCTAAACCCTAAACCCTAAACCCTAAACCCTAAACCCTAAACCCTAAACCCTAAACCCTAAACCCTAAACCCTAAACCCTAAACCCTAAACCCTAAACCCTAAACCCTAAACCCTAAACCCTAAACCCTAAACCCTAAACCCTAAACCCTAAACCCTAAACCCTAAACCCTAAACCCTAAACCCTAAACCCTAAACCCTAAACCCTAAACCCTAAACCCTAAACCCTAAACCCTAAACCCTAAACCCTAAACCCTAAACCCTAAACCCTAAACCCTAAACCCTAAACCCTAAACCCTAAACCCTAAACCCTAAACCCTAAACCCTAAACCCTAAACCCTAAACCCTAAACCCTAAACCCTAAACCCTAAACCCTAAACCCTAAACCCTAAACCCTAAACCCTAAACCCTAAACCCTAAACCCTAAACCCTAAACCCTAAACCCTAAACCCTAAACCCTAAACCCTAAACCCTAAACCCTAAACCCTAAACCCTAAACCCTAAACCCTAAACCCTAAACCCTAAACCCTAAACCCTAAACCCTAAACCCTAAACCCTAAACCCTAAACCCTAAACCCTAAACCCTAAACCCTAAACCCTAAACCCTAAACCCTAAACCCTAAACCCTAAACCCTAAACCCTAAACCCTAAACCCTAAACCCTAAACCCTAAACCCTAAACCCTAAACCCTAAACCCTAAACCCTAAACCCTAAACCCTAAACCCTAAACCCTAAACCCTAAACCCTAAACCCTAAACCCTAAACCCTAAACCCTAAACCCTAAACCCTAAACCCTAAACCCTAAACCCTAAACCCTAAACCCTAAACCCTAAACCCTAAACCCTAAACCCTAAACCCTAAACCCTAAACCCTAAACCCTAAACCCTAAACCCTAAACCCTAAACCCTAAACCCTAAACCCTAAACCCTAAACCCTAAACCCTAAACCCTAAACCCTAAACCCTAAACCCTAAACCCTAAACCCTAAACCCTAAACCCTAAACCCTAAACCCTAAACCCTAAACCCTAAACCCTAAACCCTAAACCCTAAACCCTAAACCCTAAACCCTAAACCCTAAACCCTAAACCCTAAACCCTAAACCCTAAACCCTAAACCCTAAACCCTAAACCCTAAACCCTAAACCCTAAACCCTAAACCCTAAACCCTAAACCCTAAACCCTAAACCCTAAACCCTAAACCCTAAACCCTAAACCCTAAACCCTAAACCCTAAACCCTAAACCCTAAACCCTAAACCCTAAACCCTAAACCCTAAACCCTAAACCCTAAACCCTAAACCCTAAACCCTAAACCCTAAACCCTAAACCCTAAACCCTAAACCCTAAACCCTAAACCCTAAACCCTAAACCCTAAACCCTAAACCCTAAACCCTAAACCCTAAACCCTAAACCCTAAACCCTAAACCCTAAACCCTAAACCCTAAACCCTAAACCCTAAACCCTAAACCCTAAACCCTAAACCCTAAACCCTAAACCCTAAACCCTAAACCCTAAACCCTAAACCCTAAACCCTAAACCCTAAACCCTAAACCCTAAACCCTAAACCCTAAACCCTAAACCCTAAACCCTAAACCCTAAACCCTAAACCCTAAACCCTAAACCCTAAACCCTAAACCCTAAACCCTAAACCCTAAACCCTAAACCCTAAACCCTAAACCCTAAACCCTAAACCCTAAACCCTAAACCCTAAACCCTAAACCCTAAACCCTAAACCCTAAACCCTAAACCCTAAACCCTAAACCCTAAACCCTAAACCCTAAACCCTAAACCCTAAACCCTAAACCCTAAACCCTAAACCCTAAACCCTAAACCCTAAACCCTAAACCCTAAACCCTAAACCCTAAACCCTAAACCCTAAACCCTAAACCCTAAACCCTAAACCCTAAACCCTAAACCCTAAACCCTAAACCCTAAACCCTAAACCCTAAACCCTAAACCCTAAACCCTAAACCCTAAACCCTAAACCCTAAACCCTAAACCCTAAACCCTAAACCCTAAACCCTAAACCCTAAACCCTAAACCCTAAACCCTAAACCCTAAACCCTAAACCCTAAACCCTAAACCCTAAACCCTAAACCCTAAACCCTAAACCCTAAACCCTAAACCCTAAACCCTAAACCCTAAACCCTAAACCCTAAACCCTAAACCCTAAACCCTAAACCCTAAACCCTAAACCCTAAACCCTAAACCCTAAACCCTAAACCCTAAACCCTAAACCCTAAACCCTAAACCCTAAACCCTAAACCCTAAACCCTAAACCCTAAACCCTAAACCCTAAACCCTAAACCCTAAACCCTAAACCCTAAACCCTAAACCCTAAACCCTAAACCCTAAACCCTAAACCCTAAACCCTAAACCCTAAACCCTAAACCCTAAACCCTAAACCCTAAACCCTAAACCCTAAACCCTAAACCCTAAACCCTAAACCCTAAACCCTAAACCCTAAACCCTAAACCCTAAACCCTAAACCCTAAACCCTAAACCCTAAACCCTAAACCCTAAACCCTAAACCCTAAACCCTAAACCCTAAACCCTAAACCCTAAACCCTAAACCCTAAACCCTAAACCCTAAACCCTAAACCCTAAACCCTAAACCCTAAACCCTAAACCCTAAACCCTAAACCCTAAACCCTAAACCCTAAACCCTAAACCCTAAACCCTAAACCCTAAACCCTAAACCCTAAACCCTAAACCCTAAACCCTAAACCCTAAACCCTAAACCCTAAACCCTAAACCCTAAACCCTAAACCCTAAACCCTAAACCCTAAACCCTAAACCCTAAACCCTAAACCCTAAACCCTAAACCCTAAACCCTAAACCCTAAACCCTAAACCCTAAACCCTAAACCCTAAACCCTAAACCCTAAACCCTAAACCCTAAACCCTAAACCCTAAACCCTAAACCCTAAACCCTAAACCCTAAACCCTAAACCCTAAACCCTAAACCCTAAACCCTAAACCCTAAACCCTAAACCCTAAACCCTAAACCCTAAACCCTAAACCCTAAACCCTAAACCCTAAACCCTAAACCCTAAACCCTAAACCCTAAACCCTAAACCCTAAACCCTAAACCCTAAACCCTAAACCCTAAACCCTAAACCCTAAACCCTAAACCCTAAACCCTAAACCCTAAACCCTAAACCCTAAACCCTAAACCCTAAACCCTAAACCCTAAACCCTAAACCCTAAACCCTAAACCCTAAACCCTAAACCCTAAACCCTAAACCCTAAACCCTAAACCCTAAACCCTAAACCCTAAACCCTAAACCCTAAACCCTAAACCCTAAACCCTAAACCCTAAACCCTAAACCCTAAACCCTAAACCCTAAACCCTAAACCCTAAACCCTAAACCCTAAACCCTAAACCCTAAACCCTAAACCCTAAACCCTAAACCCTAAACCCTAAACCCTAAACCCTAAACCCTAAACCCTAAACCCTAAACCCTAAACCCTAAACCCTAAACCCTAAACCCTAAACCCTAAACCCTAAACCCTAAACCCTAAACCCTAAACCCTAAACCCTAAACCCTAAACCCTAAACCCTAAACCCTAAACCCTAAACCCTAAACCCTAAACCCTAAACCCTAAACCCTAAACCCTAAACCCTAAACCCTAAACCCTAAACCCTAAACCCTAAACCCTAAACCCTAAACCCTAAACCCTAAACCCTAAACCCTAAACCCTAAACCCTAAACCCTAAACCCTAAACCCTAAACCCTAAACCCTAAACCCTAAACCCTAAACCCTAAACCCTAAACCCTAAACCCTAAACCCTAAACCCTAAACCCTAAACCCTAAACCCTAAACCCTAAACCCTAAACCCTAAACCCTAAACCCTAAACCCTAAACCCTAAACCCTAAACCCTAAACCCTAAACCCTAAACCCTAAACCCTAAACCCTAAACCCTAAACCCTAAACCCTAAACCCTAAACCCTAAACCCTAAACCCTAAACCCTAAACCCTAAACCCTAAACCCTAAACCCTAAACCCTAAACCCTAAACCCTAAACCCTAAACCCTAAACCCTAAACCCTAAACCCTAAACCCTAAACCCTAAACCCTAAACCCTAAACCCTAAACCCTAAACCCTAAACCCTAAACCCTAAACCCTAAACCCTAAACCCTAAACCCTAAACCCTAAACCCTAAACCCTAAACCCTAAACCCTAAACCCTAAACCCTAAACCCTAAACCCTAAACCCTAAACCCTAAACCCTAAACCCTAAACCCTAAACCCTAAACCCTAAACCCTAAACCCTAAACCCTAAACCCTAAACCCTAAACCCTAAACCCTAAACCCTAAACCCTAAACCCTAAACCCTAAACCCTAAACCCTAAACCCTAAACCCTAAACCCTAAACCCTAAACCCTAAACCCTAAACCCTAAACCCTAAACCCTAAACCCTAAACCCTAAACCCTAAACCCTAAACCCTAAACCCTAAACCCTAAACCCTAAACCCTAAACCTTATATAATATAATTGTGATACTTATACCATATATGTTATATAGCGATAAAATTATTAATGGTTATTTAGGACATTAAAATAATTATATATTTCATACTATGCATAACTACAAACGAGCAAGAAATATTTTGACTAAATGAGAAAACAAGCATTTTGCCTAAAACCAATCTATAAGTGATGTTGTAGTACCATTTTTAATTTTTGTTATTACTCAATAATATTAAATTTATAACTACTAATTTTTTTTTATCAAAACGTACGTTGTTAAGTTAATATATTGTATGTCATTACTATATAAATTATTAATATATTGTATTAGAAATATTTCTGCTAAAGAAAATGCGGAAATATATTGTATTAGAAATATATTATTTTAATTTGTAAAGGGGCCTTAACTTTTAATATATAATAAAGTATATAAAAATATAATAAATAATAAATATATAGAAATATAAATAAAATATTAATATATCTTTATTTTTATATATTATTGACATTATATTTAATATTTATTTTTTGCTTTATTTTTAAATTTTTGTTAAAGTTTTGCATTAAAATATTTATTATTTATAATTGTTAAGAATAATTAATTTATTCTTGTATTTAAATTTTCTTAATTATATGTTAAAGAATGATAAATATATAGAAATATAAATAAAATAGAAAAAATTCTACATCAAAGTTAATAATTAAATATTTAATTAAACAACTAAATGATGGATTAATTTTTCTATTAGTAAAAAATGATCATTTTAAAAAAATAAAAATACCAATGTACATGTTAATTTGATTTATCTTAATAAAAAAAGTGGTAATATTTTATTTATAATATTCAATAGAATGATAAATTAAAAAGATTTACAAAATATATGGTTAGTTAATTCATGATAGGAAAATAATTAGAATTGATTATGGATAAAATTTTATTTTATTTATTATCTTTTAAATTTATATTATCTATATTTTTTATTATTTTACTAATTTATAGTATAAATTAATAAAAATAAATAAATAAATTGTATATGATATTTAATGTATCGCAAACATGCAGAATATATGTGCTAAACCTTTTATAAGCCAAAGGTCCAATATTAATGTAACATCAAAGTCATTATTTTTCACTCACACAAAATATTTGACATGCCTATTAAGTTCCAATTAATTTTTAATATTATAAAAAAATATTAATCATTTTGATTAAATTTATTTGGAAGTTTTTAGCATTCAATTGTTAATATTTATAAAAATAAAAAATATATATTTTCATTATAAGTGTACGTTTTTTATTTTTCATTTCATTTTTATTTTTGATTTATATAATTTTATACAATTAAAATTTTCATGTAATATTTTATTTATTTTAATATTATATATTAATATATAATAATATGTATATATATTGTAAATTATTCTTAATTTTCTTCTCCCTTACCAACTCCTTATTTACTTTTCTTTTTTTTCTTAATTTATATAAACTATAAATTAATTTAAAGTTCAAACTTTCAATATGTTATATAATTAATTAAAAATAAAAATATTATGATAATTAATAATATATATACTAAAAGTTTTTCAATGAAATTCATATTTAAATTAATTTGACTTAATTATAAAAATTAGAAAATAAACCCACTAAATCAATAAAATTAAAATGATTAAAAATTAAAAGTTGGTTATTGCTAATGTTTCAATTTTTAAGTGATTACAATTCAATTTATTGACCCTAATAACCTTTTTTATAAAATAGAATTGACTCATAATATAATTTTTATATTTTCTCTAATTAATATATTCATATTAAAATTTTCAAGTAATATTGTATTTTATATTTTTTTATATTGTTTGTTGATTGTATGGGTATCAAATATTAATTAATTGTAGATATAATATATTTAAAGTTAACTACTTAAAACATTTAGTTTAGTAATAAAATATTTTTCATTGCATATTAATGATAAAAGCACCATTACACAATAATAAAAGAAAATAAATGTAAAAAAAAATAAATTGATTGATTTGGATTGTTTTTATTATTAACTTAATTTTCGATAGTTTTTTAAATTTATTATTTATATTATGAATTATATATTATTTATAAGTATTTATAATTTTTTTGTCAGATATATAATATAATTTTGTGATATTTATACCATATATGTTATATAGCGAAAAACATCATTAATGGTTGTTTAGGATATTGAAATAATTTTATATTTTTATACTATGCATAACTATCAATGAGGGAAGAAATATTTTGACTAAAGGAGAAAACAAGCATTTTGCCTAAAACCAATATATAAGTGATGGTGTAGTACTATTTTTAATTTTTGTTATTACTAAATAATATTAAATTATAACTACTAATTTTTTTTTTATCAAAATGTACGTTGTTAAGTTAATATATTGTATGTCATTACTATATAAATTGTTAATATATTGTATTAGAAATATTTCTACTAAAAGAATGCAAATATAAAATCATTATAAAGTCAAACTCCAATTACAATCAATGCAATAATAATAATAATAATAATAATAATAATAAAACAACAACAAATTAAATTAAGAAAAAAGGTTTAGAATAACATGTGAATTTATTGATTAAAGCACGCCAAATTATATTATTCTTTGAGAGAAAATGATCAGTCTGCATCGAATATTGATTAATCACATCTCTCTCACAAAATATTTCAACCTATCGAAATCTTTGTGTGTAGCTAAAAATTCCTCAAAGTAATTATTTTTAATGCTCCGAATTTTTCAATTTTTAATAGTAATTAATCAAACGCATGGCGGATTATAAAAGGTGTTGGTATTTGTGTGTCATTGGAATTGTCAAATGAGAAAGTAATAAAGTAGAAATCTTTCTTAATTGGAATTGTAAATGAGATGGCAATAAAGTGGACTTCTTTCTTAATTAGAATTATAAGGCAATAAAGTGGACTTCTTTCTCAATTGGAATTATAAATGAGAAGGAAATAAAGTGGACTCCTTTCTTTGTGAGATGCTGTAATTTTTTTTCCGTGAAAATAATGTTTATAAAGTTAAAAAAAAAACAAACGTTAAATGGTAATGTTACAAAGTAATATTAACTAGATTTTTAGGCTAAAAATTTAGATGAGTTATTGGAAAAAAAATTAGGCCAATAATTCCACTAACATGAATTTTTCAAAGAATAAAAAACTAACTAAAGATATTCTTTTTATATTATTTAGGAACCAAACTTTTACCCATTCAAAATAAAATTTTTAATTAAAAAATATCTAACATTCTCACATGATTAAAAATTTTAATTAATTCTGAGCATAAAATACTATGCAATAGGTGTTATGTATCTTCGGGATTTGAACCTACACTTTTTATTAATGAATTTATTTTGAAGAAACCACTGTAATATAAATATTTTGATCTAGGTTCTTTTGATCAGAATAATATTCACCACACAAATAGTACGAGAAATCATCAAGGTTCTATAGGTTTATGAGAAAGCATCAAGGTTCTATTAGTTGTGCGTTTTTCTGTCATGCACATATATCTATTTCATGACTGTCTTTAGAAATAACCTAAATTTTTAAAGTGGCAACTCCACCACGACACTCACTAGATGAACCCTCCAAGAGTGATATGTGATCATCGCCTCTCAAATTGTATGCCTTTGGATTCATTCAGAATTAAATTATTCATATACATCACAGTAGAGAGTATAACACCATTGGAATGAAACCCGAGATTTTTCCGCAAAATATAAAATAATAAACATACTCCCCCAAGTTACCAAACAGTTTCATTTTTATCTGTTGAACTTTATTCATGGGATCGCCATATATCTAAATGTAGGTATCCATTGCGATAACTAATTGGTGGATCTTAGTCTCATTCCCCTAAATGCTTGAAGTGTGTATTGGCGTGCCACTCTTTTGGTAAGCGGATCCGCAATATTCTTTTCAAACCTAACAAAATTTAAAGAAATTATACCATGAAATAGTAAATGATGTATAGATTTATGTCTAATAATCAAATGTCTCATTTTCTCATTAAATTTTTACTCTTAGCCTTAGCTATTTTTGTTTGGCTATCATAATGCATAGAAATCAGATGTATGGGCTTATTAAAAAAATTGGTATATTAGACAAAAAAAATTAAGTCATTTTGCCTGACTACTAGTAGCATCCAATGCTACTAATTCTACCTCCATAGTAGACCGAGAAATAATTGTCTGTTCAGCAGATTTTCAAGATATCGCTCCACCACTTATTATACAAACAAAACTACTTGTAGATTTAGTTTCCTCAAAATATGATATCCAATTAGCATCACTATAACCTTCCATAATAACGGAAAATCCACAATAATACAAAGCATAATCAATAGAACCCTTAAGATATTTAAAAATTCTTTCTAAGCATTCTAATATGTAATATATGGATTATGTGCGTGTCTATCTAATTTAACTACAACAAATGCAATATTAAGTTTTATATGATTTGCTAAATATAATAGAGATCCAATTATTTGACAATATTCATATTGAGAAATATTTTCACCCAAATTTTTTTCTTAATTTAGTAGTCAAATTGTACGGAGTGGACACAGGAGATACATCAAAAGAACTAAACTTTTTCAATATTTTTTCCACATAATGAGATTGAGACAAAAAAAAATGCCATCATTATTTTTAGATAATTTAATTCCTAGAATTAAATTTGTTTCACCAAGTCTTTCATGTCAAAATTACTAGAAAGAAAAGATTTGATCATATTAATCACATTTAAATTACTACAAAAAATTAATTTGTCATCCACATACAAACAAAGTATTACAAAAGTATTTCCAAAAATTTTAAAGTAAACACATTTATCAATACTATTTATTTGAAAACTATCAAACAACATAACATTATCAAGTTTTTCATGCCACTGTTTAAGAGTCTATTTTAATCTGTAAAGAAACGTAATAAACTTATAAACTTTATTTTCTTGTTCTAGTATAACAAAACCTTCAGGTTAATCCGTATAAATTTTTTCTTCTAGGTCACCATTCAAAAAGGCAATTTTACATTCATTTGATGAACTTCTAATTTATAAATGGAAGCTAATGCAAACAAAAGTCTAATACTAGTTATTTTAGAAACGAGTGCATAAGTGTCAAAGAAATATACTTCTTAGTCTTGTTTAAAACCTTTAGCTACCAACCTAGCTTTAAATTTTTCTACAGAACCATCAGTTCTTAGCTTTTTTCTAAAAATTCATTTATAATTAATTTTTTTGCAACCAAGTAGAAGATCAGTAAAAAGTCATGTTTTATTAAAAATAAGAGAATTCATTTCATCATCTACTGTTTCTTTCTAAAAGGAAGCATCAACAGAAAGCACAGCTTCATTATAAGTTCTTGGTTCATTTTCAAGTAAGAAATTGTAAAAATCAGCACCAAAATCTTTATTTTTCCTTCTTCTTTTACTTCTTATAATTTTCGGAGTATCCATATTGTTATTGATACAATCAAGACTAGAGGAGCTAGCATTAACAGGTCTAGAAATCTCATTTTTCATTGAAAAAATATTTTCAAAGAAACATGCATCTTTAGACTCTATAATAGTATTATTAAAAAATTCAGAAACATCAGAATTTAATATTAAGAAGTGATAAGAATTACTATTCATAGAATAACCAACAAAAACACAATCAATAGTTTTATGTCCTAATTTTCTCTTCTTAGTAATAAGAATACTAACTCTAGCTAAATACCCCCACACTTTTAAAAATTTCAAAAATGGTTTTTTGTTATACCAAAGTTCATAAGGTGTTTTATCACAATTTTTGCAAGAAATTCTATTAAGAATCAAACAAGCAGAATATAAGGCTTCATCCCAAAAATTATTAGTCAAACTAGAATTTAGTAACATAGTATTAACCATGTTCATAAGAGTCCTATTTTTTTTCTTTCTGCTACTCTATTTGATTGAAGTGAGTAAGGAAATGTAACTTGATGAATAATGCCATGCAACTTACAAAATTCATTCATATAATTTGACATGTATTTACCACCTCTATCAAAATGCAAAATTTTAATTTTCTTGTCTAGATGATTTTCTACTTTTGCTTTATAAATTTTAAATTTATCAAATAATTCACTCTAAGAATTAATCAAATACACATAACAATATTTAGAAAAATCATAAATAAAAATAATAAAATATCTCTTACCACCAAGAGTCAAAAAATAATTACTATCACAAATATCATTATGAATCAATTCTAAAAATATAGTTTCTCTAACCACATGTTTGTAAGGTTTTCTAGGTTGTTTAGCTTGAACACAAATTTGATATTTTTCCTTTTTATTCAGTTCATGCCTTGGAATTAAATCTAAAAAACCCATCATCATTTTCATAGTATCAAAATTCACTTGTCTAAGTCTACCATGTCAAATATCATTGCATTCAACAGCAACAATAGAAGAATGAACAAAGGACATTTTATTATTAATTATTAGCAAAGTGCACTTTATTTAACTTGTAAAGTCCATCAACTAAATAGCCTTTACCAATAGAAGTATCATATCTACTAATAAAAAATTTATTAGAACCAAGAATAAGCCTGACACCTTGTTGATCTAATAAAGATGCACTAATCAAATTTTTTCCTAAAGTAGAAACATGAAAAATGCAATCTAATACAAGCAAATTTCTAGAAGACGATTCATATTTTATTCGCCTTCTCCTAAGACTCGAGCCTCACTCATATTCCCCATTCTCACAGTTCTTATGCCTGATACCTGATATGATGAGAAATATTTTTTATTAACAAATACATGTATATTAGCACAAAAGTTTAACTGCCAATCACTTGAGTTAAAAATTATATTTAACTATGGGCTAAAAACAAAGTACCTGTTAGATGAGGAAGGAGAGCTAGACTCTAAAGTCAACATATTAGCTTGAAGCTTATGAACTGTTGATGCTTTAAAATGTTGTCCGTGGCGATTAAAGTTATTTTTGGCAACATGATTGTTCTTTTCACAATCCCAACATTCTACACCTTTTTTCTGAATATTATTGTTATTATTTAGTTTATTATTATTATTAAAATTGTTGCTACCATCGGAATTTTTCTTAGGTGCATGCTTCTTGAAATTTTTAGTTATAGGCTTATGTACATTTTTAAGAACATGAGCCTTTGCTTGAAATGCATAATTTTGAAATTGCTTTTGCAAAAAACAATGCCTCTCGTCAATTCTTAAGGAAACAAGCAATTCATCAAAATAATTTTTTTTATATTTTAAATTTCTAATAAAATCAGACCAAGAGGGTGACAATTTTTTAATAAGAGATAAAATAAGAACAATATCATGAAATTCAATTCCTTTAATTTTCAAATAAAAAATGATATTCTCAAAATCATAGATTTGATCATAAACTCTTTTCCATCAACTATTTGAAAATCAAGAAAATTTTCAACAATACATATTTTCAATTCATTTTCTTCAGTGCCATACTTATATTCTAAAATATCCCATAATTCAATTGTAGTTTTAGTATGACAAAAAATACAATAAATGGTATCAGACAAAACTCAAAATTCGACAAGGGTAAAGGATATCCTTTTCACTAAGAACATCTTTGTTACTATAAGTAGATGTAGCACTAGTAGAAATAATTTGAACAGATTTTTTAGATGTCTTTGAGGAACTTTAATCCTTAAAACCATTTAAAATTATAGAAAAAAGACACAATTCAGTGAACCAAAATTTCATTTGTTATTGCCAACAAAGAAAATTTTGACCCCAAAAATTTTTCAGGTTTACTTGACAAAGACTTAATTAAATCCATAAAATTAAACTAAAACAAGTCAAATATATAAATAAATTTTCTCTCAAAGAATGTTAGAAATATTTCTGCTATATGAATGCAAATATAAAATTAATAGAAAGTCAAACATCAATTTCAATCAATGCAATAATAATAATAATAAATAAATAAATTAATAAATTAATTAAATCAAGAAAAAATGTTTAGAATAGCATGTGAATTTTTGGATTGAAGCAAGCTAAATTGTGTTGTCCTTTGAGAGAAAACGATCCGCCTGTACTGAGTATTGATCAACCACGCCCCTCTCGCAAGATATTTCAACCCATCAAAATTTTTATGTGCAGATAAGAATTTTTCAAACTAATTATTCTCAGTGCTCAAAATTTTTAATTTTTAATAGTAATTAATTAAAGGTGCAGCAGGTTTTAAAAGGTGTTAGTATTTTTGTATAATTGGAATTGTAAAATGGGATAATAATAAAGTGGACTTCTTTCTTAATTAGAATCGTAAATGAGAAGGCAATAAAGTAGACTTCTTTCTTAATTGACATTGTAAATGAGAAGGCAATAAAGTGGACTCATTTCTTTGTGATGCTGCTGTAATTTTTTTTTTCTGTCAAAATAAGGTTTATAAAGTTCAAAATATAAATGTTAAATGATCACGTTACAAAGTAACATTAACTAGATTTTTAGGCTAAAAATTATATAAGTTATTGGAGAAAAATTAGTCTAATAATTTATTGTAGTTATTTTTATATCATGCAAATATATTTTATTATAGATATTTTTATATCATACAAATATAAAAATTTTTAATACTGTTATTTTTATGTATTACTTATATTATTATTAAATTATTTTTTATTTAAAATAATATAAAATATTATAAATGGCAGCATAACACGACTAAATATATTTGCTTGTCATTGCTAAAATAAGTTACTTTTATTTAATTTGATAATATAGCATATTGAATAAGTTATTTTAAAAGATAAAAATTTTTAGATGGATTGTGAATTCGTGTGGACTTGCTCGCCAGCGAGAAACATTGTCTCCGGCTAAGGGCTTGTTAAAAGATAAAAATTTAAAGTGATAAACTCTTAAAAAAATAAAAGATTAAATCATAAAAGCCTTATGTTCGGAGCCGGAGCTGGAGCCTGAGCCGGAGTAGTTATCATTTCACCGATTACCACTTATTAACAATGTCTTTCGGCCGAAAAACCGCCGGCTAATATATACTCTCTTTGCATCTCTGGCGGGTAACTCAAGTTTTGCTGGTTATCTCATTTCACCTATCTGATTTTTCCATAGTTTTTTCATTATAATTTTTTAATGGTTTCAATGGGTTTGCCCGAAACTCCATTTCTGACTTTCTAAAGTTTTTTTACTTACAAAAATTGGAGAATTCCTCGTGCTAGGGCCTGTGAGGATGAAGTTACTATAAAATTTAATAAAATAAAATAAATCATAGTTGGGTAAAATAAAAAAAAATCCCAATATTTTTAACTCTTTAAAAATCTCTATTTGAACTTTATTAAAGCTCCGAGTACCTCCTTATAGACACAATATAACCTCAGCGTACCCTCCCACTAACTTCATCCAAACAAGGCCTAAGTCACAGCCACACTCAACGATTTGCTTGATTGTGTCGTTCTTTTTCTGTTTTTGATTTATCTGGAAACCCTTTCTCCGTCAGCATTCATTTTCTTTCTCTAGCTTTCTCTCTGTTCATGCGCCGTGAAATCCAAATTTGTGCTTGAAAGTCGTGCTTTTTAAGGTATTTGCTTCAAAAATGGCCAATAACTTGATCGGAAACCTAATTTCTCAGTTACGAAAACGTTTGCTGAACACATCTGCAACAATCACCCCCGATTCTACTGTGTTATCATCGTATACAGTTCAATTCCTTGTGAAATCTTGTGGGCTTCCATTGAAATCAGCTATTTCAACCTCCCGGAACCTTCAGCTTGACGGAAAGAAATCATGGAGGCACCAATCTGTATTGGAGCTTTTGAAATCTTACAATTTTAGCAATGCCCAGGTTGCCAAATTAATCATAAAGCGGCCTGCAATTCTTAACTGCAGAATAAAAGAAAACATTCAGCCCAAATTTGAGTACCTGAAGGAAAATGGCTTTGTGGGTGAACTTCTGCCTCAGCTTATTGTGATAAATCCTCTGATTTTAGGAAGGGGTTTAGATTCTCATATCAAACCATCTTTTGATTTCTTGAGGTCAGTTATTAGTAGTAGAGATAAAATCTTAGCTGCTATTAAGCGTTTCACATGGTTGTTGTCTTCTGATTTGAAGGGTGCAATGCAACGAAATATTGATTTCTTGATTGAGGAGGGAATCCCTTCTGATAGAATAGAAAAATTTATTCTGTCGCAACCAAGAGCTATAATGCAAAGGCATGATAGAATGGTTTATGCAGTGAATTCTGTTAAGAATATTGGCCTTGAACCAATTTCTCCTCAGTTTATCCGTGCTCTTAGAGTGATGATATCGGTGACTGAAGTAACTTGGAGGAAGAAAATTGAGCTACTGAAGAGTATGGGTTGGAGTGAAGAAGGTATTTTGTTAGCTTTTAAGAAAAATCCATTTTATTTGGCTTCTTCAGAGGAGAAACTCAAGAATGCAATGGATTTCTACTTGAATACTATGAAGTTGGAACTCCAAACTATAATCGCCTATCCCACGTTTCTTATGTTTGCGGTTGATAAAAGGCTTCACCCTCGGTATAATGTTTTGAAGGTTTTAGAGTCAGAAACTGATTGAAGGGTACAAGAAGCTTGAGTGGTTACTAACAATGACTGAGAAGAATTTCCAGAAGGATTTTGTTCTCAAGTACTCACATGTGGTCCCAGATTTATTGGAGATGTATCCTGCTACCAAAATGATGGATGCTTGAAAGCAAGAAGTAGGTTTGTGTCTGCAAATGCAAAATAAGTTATCAATTAGTGCATTATATTTACGTTGATGAATTAGAGCTAGTTCGAATATTTGCATGTTCCAACATCTGCTAATGCAGTTGCTACTATATGACTTCTCCCATATCATTTTGGATATTGGTGTTTCATGGTATTTTTGTTCCAAGATCATTCCTATGATTCTTCATTACTTTTCCATCCTTCTTTTGATACATGATTGAGTAATTTCTTTCAGTGTTTTTGCATATTTACTTGGCTAGCTTAAACATCTGAATTTCTCAAAGTTCTCAAATTTTGATATCAGAAAATCTTTTTCTTTTATTACAAAGTGTTTATTTCATGGCGTTTGCCTAAAATCTATCACAGTACTTGCATTTATAAACTAAAATCCATCTACCATCAGAAAAAAACAGTAATACTAGTGTTTGCACAATTCCATCCACAACCAACACAAAAACAGCATCATTCACATTCATATAAACCCAACCAGGTCAATTACGCTCACTATAACGTATAAAAGAAAGAACTCCACATGATAATGGAGCCAAATCAATAGGATTACAGTGTCTTATATGTAAATATACAGTCACTCAGATTGTATTGCACAGCTGCACATTAAAGCATTTCACACTGGATCGCATTTATACATTCTCATTTAACAGCATAATCTACAATCCATACCTTATTCATATATAGAAAGACAGTTCAGCACACGCATGAGTAGTCACATATTACACACGCAGATGACACTTATTTATTACTTATAATCTTTTCACGTTTGATTTATACAATCATACACTGAGTCATACTGCATTGGTGCACAATTACGCTTTTTTAGCTATTCAACAATGAGTTACTGCTGAAGCCTTACCCATTCAATGTGAACAAATGTGATTGATCTAAATTCATTTTTTTTAAGACCGCTTCTTTAACATTTTCTTTATCACACCCTTTCTTAGATAAGTTCTTGTCCATTGACAAGTTGCTTTGTTGCTTCTTGGCAAGTTTTAAGTTTTAGTTTTGGCTCTTGGGTACCTTCATGGATCTGCAGTGTGCGTCATTATCACTGGAAGGGGATGAGGAGGGTGGTTTGGTGTATGAAGGGACTGGTTATGGTGGTACTAGGAGAGCGTTTCAATGGTGTCTGGTATGGAGAACGAGTGATTAATTCCTTTATAATGAAGTAGACATTGGCAACACTTTGGTGGCCAGTGAGATGAACACAGAGGTGTTTGCTGGAATGTGGTGAATCTCTACAGGAGTGGGGTAAATCAATTATGGGCTCTTTCATACACAGATTAAAAGGGATTAAGCAGGGTTTGGGTAGTCTACAAGGCAGTCTTGACCCTGGTTTGGTGGAGTACTGAAAGCTGAAGGAGATGTATTTTGAGATTCTTCATCAACAAGAGATATTTTTAAAGCAAAGATCAAAGGCATTTTGGCTTAAGGAAGCTCATATAAACTAAAGTATTTTCATCTAGTTGCATCTAAGAAGCGTAAGAAGAATGAGATCAATAGATTGAATAATGATATTGGAGTCTGGTGTGGTTGGTTTGAAGGGTTGGGAGACATGATGATTACTTATTTTTCTGCGCTTTTTCAGTCACAAGACTCTCTAGCTGATGAGATTTTATTATGTGTCTTGCTAAAGAATTCTATGGAACAAAATGAATCACTGCTATCATAATTTACTGAGGCTGAGATCAAGGATGCAATTTTTAGTATGAACCTACATAAGTCACATGGATTGGATGGAATGAATGCTGGTCTTTATCAACAGTATTGATATATTGTAGGAGGGGATGTGCAACGGGTTTGTTTGAGTTGGTTGAATGGTCTCTCCCAAATGCTCTGAATAATACAACAATTGTCCTTATTCCGAAAAATCCTAATCCAGAGGTCATAGGAGACCTACGGCCAATATCGTTGTGCAACGTCTTGTTTAAAGTGATCTTGATGGTGTTGGCTAGAAGGTCAAGGAGTTTTTTTACCTTTCATCATTTTAGAGAACCAGTGTGCTTTCGTTCCTGGGGGCCAGATTTCTAACAATGTTGTTTTGGCTACTGAGATTATGCATTATTTGAAACAAAAATCACAAGGAAAGAAAGGGATTGCAGCTCTTGAACTTGACATGAGCAAGGCTTATGACGGTGTTGAGTGGAGGTTTTTAGAATTAATGATGAAGGAATTGGGGTTTGTAGAGCAATAGATCAATTTTGTTATGATGTGTGTTTCAATAGTGCAGTATCAAATTGTCCATAATAATGACCTTCTTGGGCCTATTTTTCGAAGTAAGGGACTTCGCTTGGGAGATTCGCTCTTTCCTTATTTGCTTATCATCTACACTGAAGGGCTTGATACTTTGATACAGAAAAAAGAGGCTCAGGGTTAGTTACATAGGTGCAAAATAACTAGAAGAGCTCCTGCAATTTCTAGCTTATTTTTGGCCGACGGTAGTATTTTCTTTTTCAGAGCCGACAAGAAGGAAGCAAAGTGCATGGTGTCCATCCTCAGTCGCTGTGAGAAAGTGTCTGGCCAGCAAATTAATTTTCAGAAGTTTCCCTTAAACTTCAGTATGAATGTCATGATGTCTGATAGGCTGCAAGTTAGCTTATCATTATCAGTGGAACAAAGAATTTCAGCTAAAACATACCCTGGTATACCGTGTATGCTTGGAAGGAAAAGAATTAGCTTATCATTATCAGTGGAAGAAAGAAGTTCGGCTAAAACATATCTGGGTTTACCGTGTATGCTTGGAAGGAAAAGAATAGACGCATTTATGTTGTGTAATTTGAATGATGCATTTGGAAGATTTCTCCTCTCTGAAAAGGTCCACTTCCGATTTGCAACATCTATGCTCTACTGGCATGTGCTAGGCTCCTCAACAGTTTGATGCAAATCTGTTTGGGCTCTATTTTGTATTAAAATCCCCTCTGGGATTATTGCAGATGCCATATGCAACTTTGGTCTGTTTTTGTTTTTTGGGAACATCTGTATGCTGTGGGCTGTGATGCAGGAAGATGGCTGAAGACCAGATGGGATGTTGGCTTGTCGAACCAGGCCAGGGTGTGTATATTGGGGATTCAGATAAAATAGTTAACACTAGGGGCTGTGGGAGATATTTTGTTTTTTGTTTTTGGTCTGTTTTACTCTGCTTGCGCAGAGATATGGCTGACAGATTTTAGAGGTTGGCTATTGTTGGGTCTGTATATGTAGTGTTCATTGGTTGGATATAGTCTATACATACAATGTATGATAATTTATGTATTACTTCCACTTTGGCCATAAAATATACCTTATTGACCATAAAAAGGGGGAGAAATTACGCCCCTTACAAGTTTTTTTAAAATCTTTATTTTTTTCACTGGAGAATTTTTTATGGTTTGCAAAGCTGCCCTTTTTTTTATATATATTTACCTGATTTATATTATTTATTTTAAAATTACCAGATTTTTAGCTTCCAGGTTTCCATGCACTGTATTAACTGTCCAGATTTCATCAAAGCTCGTCTCCATAGATAAATTGAAACCAAAACCCACGGAAAGCTGATCTTCTGCCCCATAACCACCTTAGTTGTGAAGCTTGACACATTGAATTTCGATGATGGATTCAAAGAAATAGTAGTACTCGTTTTACCATTCAAAGAAATTGTATAAATTCACATTAAAACACACTTATCATCACAAAATCTTCATTGAATGAGTTCTAATTCTCAATTGGATTTTGAATGGCGATGTTGTCAAAGCAATTGAGTATTATTTTGCCTGGTTGATTATATAAAGCTGTTGATAGCCTTGCAACATTTATTTAAATGCAGGTGTATACAGCCTATGATGCTTTAAAGTGCTGAAAATCTCGTTGCTCTTGTGCTAAAAACCAATATGGTAAATTCATTTTTGAGATTAAATTGCTTTCTGAGTCTAGTTCTTTCAACCAATTTTGTGAAAATATTTTAATATTTAAATTAAATTATTTGATTAAAGAAAAATGATTTTTGAGGTTCGCTATTAAGGACTCGCGTATATAATAATTTACTTCTTCAATTTAATTGCAGAATTGCTATTTTATAAAATAATAATAAAGATGTTTGCGGTCCTAATTGAAGAATATTTTTATTTTATTATATAATTTCAAAAGTCATACAAGAATTATCTTAACAATAATTTTCATAACATGCATGCTTGTAATAATAAGAATAAAAGTAGTAATAGTGATGATAATAAATTGGTAATGTAAATTTGAAGTATAATAGTTATAGGTAAAACTTGAAATGCGTTGGCCATAGTTCGAATCTTTTAAAGATAAATATTGAACGAGAGAAATAATCAAATTACAAATTTAGTTTCAATAATCAAATTGCAAATTCAATACCATAATCTAATTTAAATTAATGTTATTATTACTCTTTTTTTTTCATGATACAAGTCTCAATATTAAGTTAATTTTTGAAGTATTTACACGAGAAGAGTAATTCAAATTAAATTGAATTGAGTTGAATCCTCAAATTTGCCAAAACATTATTACTATCCAGTTTGTTTTTCCATCTAATAAGTATACTACAAAAAAAAAGCCCTTCAGGAATTGCTTGTTATAAGACTGTACTTTTAAAGGTTAAGACGTGTCTTTCAGTTGTTTCTACTTGAAAATAAGAAACGGATATTGGTGTCACATTTCGACAGTATCTTTAGCGTTATTACTATCTGTTTGTGCTGAGTGCTCTATTTCGAATGTTACTAACAAAAGATAACCTACAAAATTACTTTGCAAATTGTTGGGGCCAAATTAATAATGGACAAATATCACTATAAAAAACTAAGAATTTAATAACCGCTATTTTGCTGCAGTTAATAAAAACTGTTGCTACAATTTTATTTTGGCAGGGGCAAAACAAAAATATTACCGGCAGTTTTATTTATTCTACAACGATTATAACTGTCGAAAATTATAAATATAATTTAATCACTTTAATTTATACTTGACGGTGATTGTAACGGTCGTAATATAAGTGTAGTAAATTTTTTCAATTAAAACGATGTAGTTTTAATTGTTTTTATCTTATACTTTATTAGCCCCTAATTAAGTATTCCCTATAGATGTTTTGCTGTCTTCTTCTCTATTGTCTCTCTTGTCACTTACTTCTCCTTTTTCATTATCGTTGCTCTTGCTAGGCATCCATGGAAGACGGAAGGAATCTCGCATACTGGAGAAGAAGACAGTATTTCGTCACTCATTAGTGAACAAGTAAGGATTTTGGGTCTGAAGGCATTATTTCGTCTCTCTTGCTGATCTTCAATTCTCTACGATTCAGGCAATTTTTGATCTTTCTCTTCAGAATTTGTGTTTGTTAAATTGTTTTGTATATTCAATAAGTTGTTGTTTTTTCTAATTTTTGGCATTTAGGGTTTATATTTCTATGATTTTGTTTAGATTTTATATTTTTAGATTTGGGGAAAAAACTATATTGTCTTCATCTTGTCTTTTTACATTATGATTTTACGTGGGTTTAGTTAGTCAATCTTGTAGAATATGTAATGTGCCATACTTTGTTTGGAGTTTTCGCAAATTTCGTTCATTATTTCTTTATTCTCTTCTCTGTAAGTCGGTCCTTTTTTTGAGTTTTCAAAGGTGGCTTTCAAAAATTGGGATATTTCTTGGAATGCCATGATAACTGGATATGTGCAAAAGGGGCTAGAAGATATAGGTTTTTGTCTTTGTTATAAAATGAGACAAAATTGTTTAATACCTAGACCAGTACCTTTGCATAAGTCTTTAGAGCTTGTGCTACTTTGAAAAAACAATTAAAGGCTTGTCTTTCAAAGAATGACCTGCATGATGAGACCTTCTTCTTCTATTTCTAAAATTGCTTCCTTTCCCTGATTCATAGTTACAATTATTTCCTACAATGTCATCAGTTGCACCTGAAAAATTAATCTTTGCTTCTACATCTTCTGTATTTAAATAATTAGCTTCTTCCTCTTCCCTTAAAAACCATATGATAAGTGACATTATCAGTTAAACATCGATAGCTACAGGTCTAGAATAGTGTAAGACAGTCTGTACTAAACATAAACACAATACAAGAACGAGAACAAGTTTTTTCTTTATTAATTTGTCTTATTTTCTGCCATTAGTTAAGTTTGGATGTCTTTATATGTGGCTTTAGGAGATTGAGAATGAGGTGGAAGGAGAGAGACATACAATGTTGTCAAAGACAGTGAATTTGAAATCCAAGGAGGAAAAATTGACGCCTCAAAACTATTAATAAGACAGTCTTACACATCTTCTATATTTTTAACTTCCTTATGGTTCCAATTTTAAGGTATTGTATTAGCACTTGGGCATATGAAATTTGCAGATTATTCTTCATCTTGATAAATACCTTAGCCACATGTTGTCATTGTCAGTCATTTTCAGCCACCATTTTTATATTTAGTAGAATGAACATTATAAGTTGAAAGCTACTAAACCTTGTGGACACCATATTTTGGCCTTTTGTCTAATTTTTCTTTTGGAAATGTTTGTTATCAAAACATGACAGAAGAGAGGTCAACACTGTACAGCCATTGATATAGGTTATGAGTTTGTTTTGAATGCACTTGATATATGTTGAAAAATTATTGAAATGATGTGCATTTGAGCTAAGTTGTAAATGCAATTCTCATACATAGTTTTTAAGTTGTGTTTTTTTTTTCTTTTTGTTGTCCATGTTAAATTAATAGCTTATTTATGGCTATGTAGCTATTGATTCAAGTTCATTTACTGTAATTTGCTTGGCAGAACACTAAGTTTTACCTTGTATTTTTAAGGCCATCTAAGATTCATTTAAGTGTTGTAGAATATAGGACTAAGACTAATATTTCTTCATATGAATTCTATTAAAAATCAGATCCAAATATAAATATCTTACTAAGAAAGTTAAAATTATTCTAAACATAAAAATATAAATAAAAAAAATTAACTTCTTATAAAAACAATTGAAAAATAATTTCAATATCATTCCATCAAAATTCATTAATAATAACAAAGTAAATTAAGAGCCATACAGAATGAGTAAAAGCTTTTTGGAGGCAAAAGGGTGGAATAGATACACCCAATTAGTAATTTATGGATAAAGCCCAAATAGAATACATTCAGTATTATTAAAGGAGGCCCAAAACTCTAAAAATAGTGTTGGACAGTGAAGAGATATGATCCAAACTTTACTTTAATATCTAATTTAAATATTAATGGAGCTCAAATTTAATATAATCAAACTGAAATAAGGAACATATCAACTCAGTTACAGCCTTAAATCAATCTAATTTAGTTAGTTCCTTTCAAAATGTCTTATCATGTTCTTGAGTTTTTATGCAGTAATTTGCAATGACATGAATACTATTATAAATCTTTAAAGAAGCATGCATACGATTTTCTCAAATAAGGATAATCTCACATGAAGTAAAAATGAAAAGATATATATATATATATATAAGGGCTAATTAAAAATAAAACTAAGTAATATTTATTGTTAAAAATAAAAAAATAATTTAACATGGAATTGTATAATTTTGGTTAGCAAAACATCAAATTTCAACTTTCAACTTTTGATTTTTTTTTTTTTTCCTTTTGAGTGGATTCTTTTTCTTTTGTATTGTAGCAATTGACAACTAAGTAAAGAGAGCAGGTGCTTGTTAAAATTAAATGTGAAGTTCTGCAATTCTGAGACATAGTATTTTAACTTCCTCATGCATTGATTAAAATTATTAAATTTTTCTTTAATCTTTTTTAAAAAGATCATTAACTTTATATTATACAATTGTTTTAAATATTAATAAATAAGAATTGTCATTAATTAGAATCAAAATTTTTGTGTGATGACTTCAATACTCTACCAAAAGTTACTTAATTGAAATAAACAAATAAATAAATTGGCATTTAAAAAATCATATGCAATTAGAGATCCCTCCTTATATTACTACCTTGCTTATATTTGGATAACTTTTTTGCTTTAGTTATTTAGTCGCATATCATTTGATATGGAAGCTTATTAATTATTTGGAGTTTAGTTGTGGTGGAAAAAGAGTGATAAATTCATTCAATACTGAGCATCAACCTATTGCAGAAGCTGCTGGTCTTTTAGGAGGGAGGCGGCCTGACTTTAATTCCTTTCCCATTGGATATAAACCTTGGCATGAAGTTTCACAAATTTACAAGGAAAATGTTTTCAATGATATTATAAAGGTATGTAGATTGATATTTTAATTTGATTTATATTATATGTAAAATATTTAAACATATTTGACACATATTATTATTTATTATGAAGAAAAAACTACCAGTGGACAATCCATTTGCCAAGAATTATATCTTGCAAAATATGGGAAAAAAATGGAAGGATAGTAGGCATTAACTGTTTCATGAGTTTTATGATCCTACTAATATTGCCAAGCACCCCCCGGAGATTAATCGTGATCAATGGACATTTTTTTTGGATTCGTCTAGATGAAAATACAAAAGTAATATTGATTTACATATATGGTTCATTATATTAATACATGTATATAATTAACATATGCTTATTTATGGATTGTTAGAAAAAATATGCAAGGAACATTGAAAATCGAAGAAAGCTAACTATCCCACATACTGGAGGATCCAAAAGCAATTTTAGGAGAAAAGTTGAGTTGGTAATTAATACTTATCTTGTACTTTCCTTCCCAAATTAAAACTTTAGTTATATATAGCTAAATATATTTATATTGGTATCGGAACATGAACAAGGGAGACTTGTGAGTAGAGGAGAGGTATATATAGTAACACACCAAAAAAAGGATGGATCTTATGTTTGTGATGAAGCTAGAGAAATAAGTGTAAGTATTTTAATTACTTTCATTTTTTCATTGAATTTTACTAGTCTATACATAAACAATATTTACATTCAAATTTGGATGGTTGTTTTTCATTTATATAGGAGAAAATTCAACAGATTGAGTCTGGGGATGCTTCATCTCGATCCCTTTCACATGAAGATTCTCTTGCTAAAGTGTTGAAAAAAGGGCATCCGGACAGAGTTCAAGAATTAGGATTTGACCCATCTCCCACTCAAGTCTTAGGCAGCACGAGTCATAGTTCTAATGAGACATTATCCTCATAATCAACAATCGTCACAACTCAATTGCATGAAAGAGTGCATAAGTTGGAATCTCAATTGGAAGCAGAAACATTTATGCGTCGAGAGCTTTAAGGAGTATTGAAAGCATAAACAGTTATGCGATGAGAGCTTCAATGAGTATTAACTTATCTTTTATAAAAGATTGATGGATATGCTGAGTTTACAAATATGTTTACTAGAATGATATGTTCTGCACATATATATTATTTGAATTATTCTATTAAATTATTATATATAAAATAATTACTTATTAAAGATTTGAAATTTAAAGTATAATTTCGATTATCTGTATTTAGGCACATGATGAAGGCAATAGACAAGACTCACCAGCAGTTGTAAGACCATCATCATCTGCTAGCCAAAATAATCATGAAAATGTTAATCGAATTGGTACTCCTTAGTATCTATTTCTTGGTTAGATATGTCATTTTGATATCGACAATTTTCTGCTTATGTTGAGAATTTGATAGTGTATTTGTTGTTGTTTGAGGAGTTAAGTGCTTCAAGATGATATTTTGTGTTGGTTTTTATATTGAAAACTTAATTAAATATTTTGTTGTTTCAAAGTACAATATTATTGGAGATTATTTTTATTATAAAATTTTATTGAGAAATATTATTGAATACATGTTTATAAATATGATACAAGTTAATTATTATTGGATATAAGTTTATGAATATGGATACACGATACACAGGTTGAAAATCATTGCAATTATTAATATTGCAAAATAATTATATTTTGCGACGGTCAGAAGTCGTCGCGAAAGTAATAATTTTAACTATAAAATACATTTAGCGACGGTAATTATTCGTCGCAAAAAGTCATCACTAAATTTATAAAATAAATTTTGTGGTGGTCAAAAAATAATAACGAAAATTATAAAATAAGTTTTAAACCGCCACCAATAACTAACTATTTATATATGTTATAAAAATCATGATGGTTAACAAACCGCTGCAAAATATTAATTAGCAAAATATAGCGACGGTTTCCTATCCGTCGCTAAATTTTTCAAATCAAATTTTAAATTATTTTTGGCTATGAAATTTAGCGACGATTAATAAACCGTTGCGAATTATCATTTAGCAACGGTTATACTAGCGGTTGGCTAAAACCGTTGCAAAGTAATCTAGCGATGCCTTAATTAACGACGGTTTTAAAACCGCTGGAAGAGGTTATAATCGTCGCTAAACACCCTTTGCAACCGTCGCTAAATTTCCAATTTTTTGTAATATACACAACTGCATTCTTCATATGTTGCCTTAATTCTTGTATTACAAGTTGCTATGGTTGCAAAGTCTTGCCAGTCGAGTCTTTTATTTTTATCTTTTATTTTTTAGCTTGGACAATTTTTGTGTGTCGGTTTTGAGTCGTTATTGTTTCATTGGATGTGTACCTAGTTGTGTAAATATCACTTCAATGTTTAAATTTGAGGATTCACAACTATAATGTTATGTATCCATAGAGCACGCTAAAATTAGAATTCTTGCTCTTGACACTCCCTAAAAGTTAGATTTCAACTATTGGTGTCAACCGGTTGGGGTTGGGATTAGAGTTAGTGGTAGAACCAGAAATTAATAAAAGGGAGCAAAATTTTTGTCACGACCAGCCATAGCAGGTATGTACAGTAATTACGTGTACATTATTCATACGTGCTGACAAAGTAGGCATGCTAAAGAGATCCGGCTAACCCTAGACCGTTAAGCTATAATTCATTAAAGGACCGGGGTTAAACGTGCGTAACTAACGGCGATGGGTGACCAGTCCGGGAAGTCTTAATAATGTATGTGATAGTATAATGAAATGAAAACTAGAGAAAAACCGGGTAAAAACTGTGAACTGTGACTTTCTTCGGAAACGCCCCGTTAGAGAGAAACGAAGACACATAGACTAGGGGCATTTTGGTCATTATTAATTAAAATTTATACATGAATCCAGAGTAGGAAATATACACACGAGTGTGTAGAGGACGTCGAGGGATTGAATATGAAACGATCGTCAGTAGAAACGGAGTCCGGGCAAACCCGAGCAAAGAAAGGACTTAAATGGAATTTTGTAAAAAGTCGAGGGCTTATTGGTAATTTTTTAAAATGACTTGGAAACCTAAAATAGACCTTAAAAATGGAAAGTAGAGGTAGAGAGGGTCAAAACAATATGTGGTTCACTTCGTGGAACCACACGGTTTAAAAGTTACAGACAATCAATCGCCGGAGGATATTTTGGTCTTTTCACATCCTAAATCATAAAATTACAGCAAAGGGAAGAAGAGGGGCCAAAATATGATTAAAAGAAAGCCCAATGGCTCGGGCCTTAAATAAATAAAAGAGAGAGACAATTGTACCAATGAAAAATGGCCATTTTGCCTTAAAGTGGACCAATTGGAATTAAGCATTTGTCTTAACACATTATTAGCCAAATTGGGCAGCCATTTGGACCAAAAACACATGAAAGAAGAAAGAAAAAACTCCCTCTTGAGAAGGAGGGTCGTCCAAGCCATAGGAGAAGGAAGAAAGGTGGTGATTTTCAAGTTTTACAGTTTATTATCAAAGGTTTTGGTGGAATCCAAGGTCCTAAACTAAGGTAAGTTCATTTCCAATCCTAATTTCAGGTTTTAATGAGTAATTTGAGAGATTAAAATTAGAGTTCTTATGGTGGATTTGGGGAAAACTTAAGTAGTGATGATATTGACTAATTAAATGGAAGAATTAAGGTTTCTAAGGTTTAATAAGGTTAGATTAGGACTTAATTTGAAAAGAAATGGAAGGGTAGTGCATGTTCTAAATTTCTAGGGTTTATGGTTGAGGTTGCATTGTGAAATTTTTGTAGGGAAGGGTGGAAATAAGGAGAAGGAAGAGCTTGAACGAGAAGGGAAAGCAAAAGGAAATTAAAATACAAGGTTTGGTACTTTACCTTGGAAGAATTAATTTTTCTTTCATTTTCTTGTCAAAAATTTATCTATGGAACTTTTGCTATGGATGCCTAAATGTGTTGTTTGAGTTTGAATTCAATTGTTGAGTGGTATTTTTGAATTCATGTGGTGATTGGGTTGTTTAAATTCAAATGAAATCTAATGTTTTCAATGATTGTGGTAAAAGAGTTATGAGTCCAAATTGATTTAAACAATCAAGTTATTTTAAAAGGAAAGTGTCTAAGTCTTCATTACATTATTAGGGAAGCTTTGAAATGGGTTTAGAAAAAAAAATAATAAACAATTTTGCACCAAATGCAAGTGGGGGTCGAATTGGTGCCCTTTGGGAGCCAATTCTGGACCCAACTTTGGGCAGCCGGTTGAGGCAACAAACGATGAAATTTTTTCGACGAAATTTTACATGCAATTAGTCAACATATGAAATAAGTTTCCTGTAAAATTTCAGCCAAAAATAAGATCATTTACCTGGTCAAATGTATGACTGAAATTGACTGAAATTTAGACGAAAACCAAATTTTACTATTCATATGGTCATGCCATTTGCGTTGCCGATTTTACGCACCGTGTTACTATTCTTTTGGTCATATTTGGGAATTAATCTAATGTGATTTGAAGTGTGTGGAAATGACTGGGAATGGTGGTAAACACTTGGAAATGAAACGGTCTTTAGCCACAGAGTTAGTACACGGCGAAATGGCATGACTTGGTAAAAATGAAAAGAGATGTGCAAATCATTTGAAAATTGGTGGAAATTTTGGATTTGAATTTTAAACCCTTAAGCTCTACTTGGTGGTTGAACTTGGTAGATAAGGGTATAGTGCACTATGTTAACTTATGCAGTACTGCTTGATATTGTGATTGAATTGTTATGATCTGAACTCAATGGTGAGGGCCATTGGTTATAACCAGGATGGTGAGGACCATTCCTGTGATTTTATATCGGTGGTGAGGGCCACTGCCTTTTCGCTGTGGTTCTGCTTTTACCAGTAGAGCAAAAATTTACAAACTATGACACGACTATTTTATGGCATAAGTTGAATTGTGAATATTTTACAATTTTAGTTGAAATCTTTTGAAAAACTTAAAATTCTTTTTTGGGAAGTACGTTTTTATTTCATTGAAGTGAGCTTTATATTTTATTGCTTATAGTATTTAACATTCATATATTTTATTGCCTTGCTTGTACAAATACTCTTTACTTTTATTTCCATTGGTAAAGTACCCACTGAGCGACATTACTCAGTGAGTTAAGTTTTCCTTGACTCGTAGGTTCGGAGCAGCAGCTAACTCTTGGGAAGCGACGACCAGACCCACAGCATCTCAAGGTAGATATTTTAGTTTCCATTTTAAGTTAACTGGTTGTGACATATATATATATATATATAAGATTGAGAATTACTATGTTATACTGTACGTTAGTAGTATGTCATAATAATAAACCTCTACTTTATTTTGTACTAGAAGTGTGAATTCTTTTGCAGGTTTGTAATTGAGGTTATAAGGGGAATTCATTGGGAATGTATTGAGACTAATTGTGATCGCATTGGTTTGTGTAAAAATATTTTCAAAAATCAGAAAAACCAGTTTTGTCGACACTTGGGACCCAATTTCTAGGCGAACCTCTGGCCAAATTTCTGTAAAAACCAGAACTAAAATTTGACTAAGTAAAATTGATAGCAACATTAGGTTAGTGTGGCGCCTCTACTCGGCTTACACACGTTGGCTGGGAAGGGGTGTTACAATTTTCAAATAATATAAAAATTACAGACGCATTTAAAATAAAATTGAATATTTAATAAAATTACATAAAATGATTGAACACGCCAATAAAATAAAATTAAATATTTAATATTATCCACCATAGATAAAAAAAAATTGTTAAAGCATGGAAAGTACGCCAGTGAGATTGCAAGTTCGAACTAAGAGTTCGTAACAATGCTTCTAAATGCTAAGACACTGGATGTACCACGTTTGGAGCTCTTCAATAAATTCATATAGAAGTGGAGGGCCATGACGGTGGGTTGCTGGGCTAGCCCTCTCAGTATTTACCTTGGTGGTCAAGCTCCGACCGAAAGGGGTGGTCAGACTCCGCCAATGGTTACTCGTTATAAAAAAAAATTAAACATTTAATATTAAAATAAAATTTATATTTTTATTGTAAATTTCTATTAAAAAATCTCTATTAAAATTTTATATTATTTATTAAACTCTAAAGATTTATTAAATTTTTTATATGTCTTTTTATTTTTTTATTCTTAGATATATTAATTTACTTATAAAATTTTATTAAATTAAATTTTATAACAATATTATTTCAAATTAAAATATTAGTTTTACTAAATTTATAACCAAATTACAAAATTTTATAATATTAACTTAAATACTTAACCATAAAATCTTAAATACCTGCTAATTAAAAAAAATGTATAGTGTAAAAAAACTAATAATTTACATATATAAATATATAATTAATATAATTATAAATGTATAATTATATATAAATATATATAATATCTATGCATAATTTATATATATGCATAGATATTATATATATATATACATATATATATATATATATTATAGAGATTTTTTTTAATAAAGGTGGACGGCACCACCGTAAACTTTATTAATTAAAATAAAAGTATGAAAAATCCATACAAATAGTTCGTACACTACCCTTATAGCAAAAGAGTAGAAAAAACGTTGAAGAAAAATAAACTTATTTCATTTGTTGACTAATTAACCGGGTAAATGATCTTATTTTTGGCTGAAATTTCATTTTCATACTTTTATTTCAGTCATGCATTTGACCGGGTAAATTATCTTATTTTTGGCTGAAATTTTACAAAAAACTTATTTCATTTGTTGACTAATTGCATGTAAAATTTCGTCGAAAAAATTTTATCGTTTGCTGCCTCAACCGGCTGCCCAAAGTTGGGTCCAGAATTGGCTCCCAAAGGGCACCAATTCAACCCCCACTTGCATTTGGTGCAAAATTATTTATTATTTTTTTTTCTAAACCCATTTCAAAGCTTCCCTAATAATGTAATGAAGACTTAAACACTTCCCTTTTAAAATAACTTGATTGTTTAAATCAATTTGGACTAAATGGAGTTCATAACTCTTTTACCACAATCATTGAAAACATTAGATTTCATTTGAATTTAAACAACCCAATCACCACATGAATTCAAAAATACCACTCAACAATTGAATTCAAACTCAAACAACACATTTAGGCATCCATAGCAAAAGTTCCATAGATAAATTTTTGACAAGAAAATGAAAGAAAAATTAATTCTTCCAAGGTAAAGTACCAAACCTTGTATTTTAATTTCCTTTTGCTTTCCCTTCTCTTTCAAGCTCTTCCTTCTCCTTATTTCCACCCTTGCCTACAAAAATTTCACAACACAACCTCAACCATAAACCCTATAAATTTAGAACATGCACTATCCTTCAATTTCTTTTTAAATTAAGTCCTAATCTAACCTTATTAAACCTTAGAAACCTTAATTCTTCCATTTAATTAGTCAATATCATCACTACTTAAGTTTTCCCCAAATCCACCATAAGAACTCTAATTTTAATCTCTCAAATTACTCATTAAAACCTGAAATTAGGATTAGAAATGAACTTACCTTAGTTTAGGACCTTGGATTCCACCAAAACCTTTGATAATAAACTGTAAAACTTGAAAATCACCACCTTTCTTCCTTCTCCTATGGCTTGGACGACCTCCTTCTCAAGAGGGAATTTCTAGGGTTTCATGTGTTTCTGGTTTTTCTCTAGTTTCCATTTCATTACACTATCACATACATTATTAAGACTTCCCGGACTGGTCACCCATCGCCGTTAGTTACGCAGGTTTAACCCCGGTTCTTTAATGAATTATAGCTTAACGGTCTAGGGTTAGCCGGGTCTCTTTAACATGCCTACTTTGTCAGCACGTGTGAATACTGTACACGTAATTACTATATATACCTGCTATGGCCGGTCGTGACAATTCCTCCCCCGTTAATTTAGGCTTCGCCCCGAAGCCTATCAGGTGGAAATAAATATGGGTACTGCTTCCTTATAGTTTCTTCGCATTCCCATGTAGCTTCTTCTCCTTTGTGATTCCTCCAATGCACTTTGACCAATGGGATCCTCTTATTCCGCAACTCTTTGATTTCCCGTGCTAGGATTTCTATCGGCTCTTCCTCGTACGTCAAGTCGGGCTGAATCTCGATGTCTTGAGCTTGTAAGACGTGGGTTGGATCTGAACTAAACCTCCTTAGCATTGAAACATGAAAACATCATGTATTTTACTTAATTCGGGTGGTAACACCAACTGGCAAGCTACCGGACCTACCCGTTTGATGATCTCATATGGTCTGATGAATCTAGGGCTTAGCTTGCCTTTCTGTTTAAATCGTAACACCTTCTTCCAAGGAGAAACTTTGAGAAATACTCTGTCGCCGACCTCGAACTATATGTCTTTCCTCTTTAGGTCTGCGTATGATTTTTGCCTGTCCGCCGCTGTTTTTAATCAATCTCGAATGATCTCTACCTTTTCCTCAGTTTTCTTAACTATGTCTGGCCCCAACATCTTTTCCTCGCTCAATTCTGTCCAGCAAACTGGAGTTCTGCATTTTCGACCGTACAGTGCTTCGTAAGGAGCCATTTGTATGCTGGATTGATAGATGTTGTTGTACGCGAATTCCATTAAGCTCAGGTGTTTGTCCCAGCTGCCTTTAAATTCTAAAACGCACGCCCTCAGCATATCTTCCAAAACTTGAATCACTCTGTCCGTCTGTCTGGGGATGGAATGCGGTACTGTGGACGTTCGAGTCCCAAGGGCTGTTTGGAACTTCTGCCAAAAATTTGACGTAAAGCGTGGATCTCGATCTGATATGATTGAAGTTGGAACTCCGTAGAGACGTACGATCTCTTTGATGTACAAGTCTACCAACTTGTCTAGCGAGTAATCCACACGTACTGGTAAGAAATGAGTGGACTTAGTAAGCCGATCCTCGATTACCCAGATCGCGTCATGTTTGTCCCTAGTCATAGGCAATCCTGTGACAAAATCCATAGTAATACGGTCCCATTTCCAGGTTGGAATCGTAATAGGTTGTAGTAGTCCTGAGGGTAGTTGATGTTCCGCTTTCACTTGCTGACAGGTCAGACACTTCGTCACGTGATCCCCGATGTCTCTTTTCATTCCTGGCCACCAGTAATACTCCTTCAAGTCCCGGTACATTTTCGTTGCTCCCGGATGCATTGTGTAAGGACTGTTATGAGCTTCTTGCAAAATCTGTTTCTTCAGTTCTTCGGACTTAGGTACCACCATTCTCTTCTTGTAGTATAGGATATCATCTGGACGAATTTGATAACCTCCTGACGAATTCTCCTGCGCCTGTTGACTTCACTTCTTCACTTGTTCATCTTCCTTCTGAGCCTCACGTATTTGTTGATGTAAGGTAGGTCGCACGTGCATTTCTACAAAGATAGTTCCATCTTCTGTAGGCTCTAATTCTACCCTCATAGCACGTAGCGCTTGCATTGACTTCCTACTAAGTGCATCTGCTACGACATTCGCTTTGCCCGGGCGATAGTTAATCTTATAGTCGTAGTTGGCTAATAGTTGCATCCATTTTCATTGTCGCAGGTTTAAATCTTTCTGCGTGGGCAGGTACTTCAGGCTTTGATGATCCGTATAAACGTAACACTTTTCCCCGTATAAGTAGTGCCTCCACGCCTTGAAAGCCAAAACAATCTCTGCTAGTTCTAAGTCATGCGTGGGATAATTCTTTTCGTGTGGCTTGAGCTATCGAGAGACATACGCAATGACTTTGCCCTCCTGCATCAATACGCAACCTAACCCGATGTGGGATGCATCGCTATAGATCACAAAATCTTTTCCTGATTCGGGTTGTGTAAGAATGGGTGCTTCAGTAAGTTTTTGCTTCAGCCTTTCAAAGCTCCATTGGCAAGCGTCGGTCCACTGGAATTTGGCATTCTTCTGAAGTAGCTTGGTCATAGGTGCGGAGATCATAGAAAACCCTTTGACGAATCTCCGATAATATCCTGCTAACCCTAAGAAACTACGGACTTCCGTTACTGTCTTAGGTGGCTTCCATTCCAATACTGCTTCTATTTTCTTGGGATCGACCCTTATTCCTTCTGCCGATACAATATGTCCCAAGAAGGCTACTTCTTCCAACCAAAATTCGCATTTGCTGAATTTAGCGTATAACTGCTTCTCTCGCAGGGTTTGCAAAATGATCCTAAGGTAGCGATCATGGTCCTCTCGATTCTTTGAATACACCAATATGTCGTCAATGAATACAACCACGAACTGATCCAAATACGGGTGGAAGATTCTGTTCATCAGATCCATGAATACTGCAGGTGCGTTCGTTAATCCGAAAGGCATAACGATGAATTCATAATGTCCATAGAGAGTTCTGAATGCGGTTTTTGGTATGTCTTCGTCTTTGATCCCCAATTGATGATAACCCGATCGTAGATCAATTTTTGAAAAGACTCCAGCACCTTTGAGTTGATCAAACAAATCGTCTATGCGAGGTAGCGGATACTTGTTCTTGATGGTCAGCTTATTGAGTTGACGGTAATCCACACACAACCTTAGGGATCCGTCTTTCTTTTTCACGAACAATATTGGCACTCCTCATGGTGACACGCTTGGCCTAATGAACCCCTTGTCTAAAAGTTCCTGTAGCTGTACCTTTAGTTCTTTTAGCTCCGCTGGCGCCATTTGGTAAGGTGCGATGGATACTGGTACAGCTCCTGGGTACACATCTTTGGTGAATTCCACCTCTCGTTTAGGTGGTAATCCGGGTAAGTCGTCAGGAAATACGTCGGAGAAATCGCAAACAGTAGGTATATCTTGTAGCTTCGGTGCCTCTTCTTTCGCTTCTAACGCGCATAACAGGTATGCCTCGCAGCTTTTTTGCACTAACCTCTTAGCCGTCATAGCGGAAATGATGTTAGTTAGATAGTCCTTCCTCTTTCCCACTAAGGTCACTTCGTCGCCGTCTGACGTATGCAGAGTAACTCTCTTCTGTTTACAGTCAACCAGTGCATCGTGTTTGGCCAACCAATCCATCCCAAGGATAGTGTCGAATTCTTGAAATGGTAGTTCAAATAAGTCTCCCCAAAAGATACGTCCTTGTATCTCTACGGGCAATCTTTCACTACCTTCCTCGTAATCACCTCACTCCCTAATGGGCTAGTAACTAATATTCCCTCTTCCTCTAGTTCTACCTTTAGGTTCCCAAGTTTTTCATTTTTTGTGCATATATATGAGTGTGAAGAACCTGGATCTATTAAAACGTAAAGTGAAACTCCAAACATAGACAACTGACCTGCAATCACATCTAACGCTTCTTCATCTTCTCGACCCCTCATGGCATACATTCTAGCAGGAGCCCTCGCTTCTGGTCGATTCACCGTCTCAGACTGCACACGTGACGGATTTTCCGCCCCTACCTCTGCCTCGGCCTCGCCCTGCTGCCGCTTGTGATCCCTCAGTCTCCCTAGGTAGATTCTGCATTCGCTGGGGACACTCTCGCATAAGGTGGTCTAAAGATCCACATATGTAGCATGCAAATGTCCGACCCCAACATTCTCCCGTGTGGCGGCGTCCTCATTGATCTCAGCATGGATTAGTATTTTCGCCTTCATTACCTCTCGGACCGGTAGAAAAGTTACCTCCACTTCGGTTGAATCCTCTTCCTTGCCCTCTTCCGGATCGTCCGGTACTAGCGACTGAGTTGACTTGACTTGGGCCACCGTGATTCGATCCCTGACTGTAACCCTGGCGTTGACCGCCTCCCGTGGAACCACTGACTCGGAATCGCTTCCTTGATGATTGGTAGTTTTCCGAATAGTTTTGGGTATCTCTCTTCTGTTTCATCTTCTGTCTTCTATTCTGCTCATCAGACTGACACTGCTCCACTTCAATAGCTCGGGTGACTAACACAGAAAATTTCTTAATATGAGCAGCAATCAGCTGCACCTTAATCTCTTTATTCAATCCGTCTAAGAATTGTTTACATCGATCTTCCTCATCTTCTATCGCTTTCTTAGCATACCTGCTTAATCTGGTGAACTCCCTTTCATACTCTGTCACTGTCATTCGCCCCTACTTCAAGTGTAGAAACTCTTTCCTCCTGGCGTCGAGATATGCTTCAGAAATAAACTTTCTCTTAAATTCTCTCACAAAGAAGTCCCATGTCCTTTGCTCTGGTGGAACTCGTTGTTGGACTGTGTCCCACCAGACATACGCTTCTTCCACTAACAAGGAAGTAGCGCACACAACTCGCTCCTCTGGAGTACACTGTAACTGATCTAAGGCTCGTACCGTTCCTTCCAGCCAATACTCAGCTGTAGAAGAATCATCGTCCCTTCGGGCCCTAAACTCCTTCGCCCCGTACTTTCTTATCTTTTCGATCGGGGGTTTCCTTTCCCCTCCCACAGCAGGTACTGGTACGGGTGCTGGCGCTGGTGGTGGTGCTGGGGCGGCGCCGGCTATCTGCCGTAATACGGCAGCCATTTGTTGCAACATTTCGTTGGGGATAGGAGCATCAGCTGGTGGTTTCTCAGATGCAGGTGTCTCTGATACATGCGTTTCTACAATTCGGGAGGCCTGAGACTCGACCTCCTCCTCTATATCACGCTGCGCTGCTTGCGACATCTAAAGAACAGAGCAAAACGTATACAATCCCATCATCAGTAACGACCCAGACCAACAGCATTATATTACCCTAGGTGGCATGTATATAAATATAAAATTCTTAAATAACACATATACAACATGGCTTTTATTTATTTCCAAGCAAAAGTATTTACATTACTAGGAAGCCCTTATGTACATTCCAAAATTTAGGACTCCTTACTACTATATTATCATGTCATACTACCATACAATATCTACACGATACCCCGATGTCACATATGTACATAACCAAAAGAACCTCCAAAAAGCAACACATCTCGAAGCTCAGTGAGTAGGTGCCCTAGGTAAGGTGGCACTTTCAGACAAATACTCTTCTATCTTAGGATCAAACTCTGGGTCATGCGATGCTTCACCAGGTAAGTGCTGGCCTAGCTCCTGGACCCTCTCCTGCAAAGTACGGATCTCTCTATGTGCTACCCTAAGACTCCTACAGACACTATCAAACTCCACTCTATGACTAAGCCTGTCCTCCTTTAACATCAGCACGTCTCTCCTCAAGGAGATAATCATCTCATGTGCTAATTTTAGGTCTTCACGATCCTGTAGACTTCGATCTGCCAGGATATCTATGGTATCATCTTGCTCCTGCACTATCTGCTTTAGTCTCTCTACTTCCATCCTCAGCTCCCTCATCTCATTATTTCGATCATCCATAATTACTCCTGTTATAATTAGAATAACATAACTAACAATACTACACACATGTATAGTTACATATTTAGAACCCCTAACCTAACCCTATGTGTCATAAATTTAAGGTTTAGTTCAACTAACTACCCAGGACATGCTAAACCGGAGCTCTGATACCAAAATTGTAACACCCCTTACCAGCCTACGTGTGTAAGCCGAGTAGAGGCGCCACACTAACCTAATGTTGCTACCAATTTTACTTAGTCAAATTTTAGTTTCTGTTTTCACAGAAATTTGGCCAGAGGTTCGCCTAGAAATTGGGTCCCAAGTGTCGACAAAACTGATTTTTCTGATTTTTGAAAACATTTTTACACAAACCAATGCGAACACAATCAGTCTCAATACACTCCCAATGAATCCCCCTTATAACCTCAATTACAAACCTGCAAGAAGAATTCACACTTCTAGTACAAAATAAAGTAGATGTTTATTATTATGACATACTACTAACGTACAGTATAACATAGTAATTCTCAATCTTATATATATATATATATGTCACAACTAGTTAACTCAAAATGGAAACTAAAATATCTACCCTGAGATGATGTGGGTCTGGTCGTCGCTTCCCAAAAGTTAGCTACTGCTCCGAACCTACGAGTCAAGGAAAACTTAACTCGCTGAGCAATGTCGCTCAGTGGGTACTTTACCAATGGAAATAAAAGTAAAGAGTATTTGTACAAGCAAGGCAATAAAATATATGAATGTTAAATACTATAAGCAATAAAATATAAAGCTCACTTCAATGAAATAAAAACGTACTTCCCAAAAAAGAATTTTAAGTTTTTCAAAAGATTTCAACTAAAATTGTAAAATATTCACAATTCAACTTATGCCATAAAATAGTCGTGTCATAGTTTGTAAATTTTTGCTCTACTGGTAAAAGCAGAACCACAGCGAAAAGGCAGTGGCCCTCACCACCGATATCAAATCACAGTAATGGTCCTCACCATCCTGGTTATAACCAATGGCCCTCACCATTGAGTTCAGATCATAACAATTCAATCACAATATCAAGCAGTACTGCATAAGTTAGCATAGTGCACTATACCCTTATCTACCAAGTTCAACCACCAAGTAGAGCTTAAGGGTTTAAAATTCAAATCCAAAATTTCCATCAATTTTCAAATGATTTGCACATCTCTTTTCATTTTTACCAAGTCATGCCATTTCGCCGTGTACTAACTCTGTGGCTAAAGGCCGTTTCATTTCCAAGTGTTTACCACCATTCCCAGTCATTTCCACACACTTCAAATCACATTAGAATAATTCCCAAATATGACCAAAAGAATAGTAACACGGTGCATAAAATCGGCAACGCAAATGGCATGACCATATGAATAGTAAAATTTGGTTTTCGTCTAAATTTCAGTCAATTTCAGTCATACATTTGACCAGGTAAATGATCTTATTTTTGGCTGAAATTTTACAGGAAACTTATTTCATATGTTGACTAATTGCATGTAAAATTTTGTCGAAAAAATTTCATCGTTTGCTGCCTCAACCGGCTGCCCAAAGTTGGGTCCAGAATTGGCTCCCAAAGGGCACCAATTCGACCCCCACTTGCATTTGGTGCAAAGTTGTTTATTATTTTTTTTTCTAAACCCATTTCAAAGCTTCCCTAATAATGTAATGAAGACTTAGACACTTTCTTTTAAAATAACTTGATTGTTTAAATCAATTTGGACTAAATGGAGTTCATAACTCTTTTACCACAATCATTGAAAACATTAGATTTCATTTGAATTTAAACAACCCAATCACCACATGAATTCAAAAATACCACTCAACAATTGAATTCAAACTCAAACAACACATTTAGGCATCCATAGCAAAAGTTCCATAGATAAATTTTTGACAAAAAAATGAAAGAAAAATTAATTCTTCCAAGGTAAAGTACCAAACCTTGTATTTTAATTTCCTTTTGCTTTCCCTTCTCGTTCAAGCTCTTCCTTCTCCTTATTTCCACCCTTCCCTACAAAAATTTCACAATGCAACCTCAACCATAAACCCTAGAAATTTAGAACATGCACTACCCTTCCATTTCTTTTCAAATTAAGTCCTAATCTAACCTTATTAAACCTTAGAAACCTTAATTCTTCCATTTAATTAGTCAATATCATCACTACTTAAGTTTTCCCCAAATCCACCATAAGAACTCTAATTTTAATCTCTCAAATTACTCATTAAAACCTGAAATTAGGATTAGAAATGAACTTACCTTAGTTTAGGACCTTGGATTCCACCAAAACCTTTGATAATAAACTGTAAAACTTGAAAATCACCACCTTTCTTCCTTCTCCTATGGCTTGGACGACCCTCCTTCTCAAGAGGGAGTTTTTGCTTTCTTCTTTCATGTGTTTTTGGTCCAAATGGCTGCCCAATTTGGCTAATAATGTGTTAAGACAAATGCTTAATTCCAATTGGTCCACTTTAAGGCAAAATGGCCATTTTTCATTGGTACAATTGTCTCTCTCTTTTATTTATTTAAGGCCCGAGCCATTGGGCTTTCTTTTAATCATATTTTGGCCCCTCTTCTTCCCTTTGCTGTAATTTTATGATTTAGGATGTGAAAAGACCAAAATATCCTCCGGCGATTGATTGTCTGTAACTTTTAAACCGTGTGGTTCCACGAAGTGAACCACATATTGTTTTGACCCTCTCTACCTCTACTTTCCATTTTTAAGGTCTATTTTAGGTTTCCAAGTCATTTTAAAAAATTACCAATAAGCCCTCGACTTTTTACAAAATTCCATTTAAGTCCTTTCTTTGCTCGGGTTTGCCCGGACTCCGTTTCTACTGACGATCGTTTCATATTCAATCCCTCGACGTCCTCTACACACTCGTGTGTATATTTCCTACTCTGGATTCATGTATAAATTTTAATTAATAATGACCAAAATGCCCCTAGTCTATGTGTCTTCGTTTCTCTCTAACGGGGCGTTTCCGAAGAAAGTCACAGTTCACAGTTTTTACCCGGTTTTTCTCTAGTTTTCATTTCATTATACTATCACATACATTATTAAGACTTCCCGGACTGGTCACCCATCGCCGTTAGTTACGCACGTTTAACCCCGGTCCTTTAATGAATTATAGCTTAACGGTCTAGGGTTAGCCGGATCTCTTTAGCATGCCTACTTTGTCAGCACGTATGAATAATGTACATGTAATTACTGTACATACCTGCTATGGCCGGTCGTGACAAAAATTTTGCTCCCTTTTATTAATTTCTGGTTCTACCACTAACTCTAATCCCAACCCCAACCGGTTGACACCAATAGTTGAAATCTAACTTTTAGGGAGTGTCAAGAGCAAGAATTCTAATTTTAGCGTGCTCTATGGATACATAACATTATAGTTGTGAATCCTCAAATTTAAACATTGAAGTGATATTTACACAACTAGGTACACATCCAATGAAACAATAACGACTCAAAACCGACACACAAAAATTGTCCAAGCTAAAAAATAAAAGATAAAAATAAAAGACTCGACTGGCAAGACTTTGCAACCATAGCAACTTGTAATACAAGAATTAAGGCAACATATGAAGAATGCAGTTGTGTATATTACAAAAAATTGGAAATTTAGCGACGGTTGCAAAGGGTGTTTAGCGACGATTGTAACCTCTTCCAGCGGTTTTAAAACCGTCGTTAATTAAGGCATCGCTAGATTACTTTGCAACGGTTTTAGCCAACCGCTAGTATAACCGTTGCTAAATGATAATTCGCAACGGTTTATTAATCGTCGCCAAATTTCATAGCCAAAAATAATTTAAAATTTGATTTGAAAAATTTAGCGACGGATAGGAAACCGTCGCTATATTTTGCTAATTAATATTTTGCAGCGGTTTGTTAACCATCATGATTTTTATAACATATATAAATAGTTAGTTATTGGTGGCGGTTTAAAACTTATTTTATAATTTTCGTTATTATTTTTTGACCACCACAAAATTTATTTTATAAATTTAGTGATGACTTTTTGCGACGAATAATTACCGTCGCTAAATGTATTTTATAGTTAAAATTATTACTTTCGCGACGACTTCTGACCGTCGCAAAATATAATTATTTTGCAATATTAATAATTGCAATGATTTTCAACCTGTGTATCGTGTATCCATATTCATAAACTTATATCCAATAATAATTAACTTGTATCATATTTATAAACATGTATTCAATAATATTTCTCAATAAAATTTTATAATAAAAATAATCTCCAATAATATTGTACTTTGAAACAACAAAATATTTAATTAAGTTTTCAATATAAAAACCAACACAAAATATCATCTTGAAGCACTTAACTCCTCAAACAACAACAAATACACTATCAAATTCTCAACATAAGCAGAAAATTGTCGATATCAAAATGACATATCTAACCAAGAAATAGATACTAAGGAGTACCAATTCGATTAACATTTTCATGATTATTTTGGCTAGCAGATGATGATGGTCTTACAACTGCTGGTGAGTCTTGTCTATTGCCTTCATCATGTGCCTAAATACAGATAATCGAAATTATACTTTAAATTTCAAATCTTTAATAAGTAATTATTTTATATATAATAATTTAATAGAATAATTCAAATAATATATATGTGCAGAACATATCATTCTAGTAAACATATTTGTAAACTCAGCATATCCATCAATCTTTTATAAAAGATAAGTTAATACTCATTGAAGCTCTCATCGCATAACTGTTTATGCTTTCAATACTCCTTAAAGCTCTCGACGCATAAATGTTTCTGCTTCCAATTGAGATTCCAACTTATGCACTCTTTCATGCAATTGAGTTGTGACGATTGTTGATTATGAGGATAATGTCTCATTAGAACTATGACTCGTGCTGCCTAAGACTTGAGTGGGAGATGGGTCAAATCCTAATTCTTGAACTCTGTCCGGATGCCCTTTTTTCAACACTTTAGCAAGAGAATCTTCATGTGAAAGGGATCGAGATGAAGCATCCCCAGACTCAATCTGTTGAATTTTCTCCTATATAAATGAAAAACAACCATCCAAATTTGAATGTAAATATTGTTTATGTATAGACTAGTAAAATTCAATGAAAAAATGAAAGTAATTAAAATACTTACACTTATTTCTCTAGCTTCATCACAAACATAAGATCCATCCTTTTTTTGGTGTGTTACTATATATACCTCTCCTCTACTCACAAGTCTCCCTTGTTCATGTTCCGATACCAATATAAATATATTTAGCTATATATAACTAAAGTTTTAATTTGGGAAGGAAAGTACAAGATAAGTATTAATTACCAACTCAACTTTTCTCCTAAAATTGCTTTTGGATCCTCCAGTATGTGGGATAGTTAGCTTTCTTCGATTTTCAATGTTCCTTGCATATTTTTTCTAACAATCCATAAATAAGCATATGTTAATTATATACATGTATTAATATAATGAACCATATATGTAAATCAATATTACTTTTGTATTTTCATCTAGACGAATCCAAAAAAAATGTCCATTGATCACGATTAATCTCCGGGGGGTGCTTGGCAATATTAGTAGGATCATAAAACTCATGAAACAGTTAATGCCTACTATCCTTCCATTTTTTTCCCATATTTTGCAAGATATAATTCTTGGCAAATGGATTGTCCACTGGTAGTTTTTTCTTCATAATAAATAATAATATGTGTCAAATATGTTTAAATATTTTACATATAATATAAATCAAATTAAAATATCAATCTACATACCTTTATAATATCATTGAAAACATTTTCCTTGTAAATTTGTGAAACTTCATGCCAAGGTTTATATCCAATGGGAAAGGAATTAAAGTCAGACCGCCTCCCTCCTAAAAGACCAGCAGCTTCTGCAATAGGTTGATGCTCAGTATTGAATGAATTTATCACTCTTTTTCCACCACAACTAAACTCCAAATAATTAATAAGCTTCCATATCAAATGATATGCGACTAAATAACTAAAGCAAAAAAGTTATCCAAATATAAGCAAGGTAGTAATATAAGGAGGGATCTCTAATTGCATATGATTTTTTAAATGCCAATTTATTTATTTGTTTATTTCAATTAAGTAACTTTTGGTAGAGTATTGAAGTCATCACACAAAAATTTTGATTCTAATTAATGACAATTCTTATTTATTAATATTTAAAACAATTGTATAATATAAAGTTAATGATCTTTTTAAAAAAGATTAAAGAAAAATTTAATAATTTTAATCAATGCATGAGGAAGTTAAAATACTATGTCTCAGAATTGCAGAACTTCACATTTAATTTTAACAAGCACCTGCTCTCTTTACTTAGTTGTCAATTGCTACAATACAAAAGAAAAAGAATCCACTCAAAAAGGAAAAAAAAAATCAAAAGTTGAAAGTTGAAATTTGATGTTTTGCTAACCAAAATTATACAATTCCATGTTAAATTATTTTTTTATTTTTAACAATAAATATTACTTAGTTTTATTTTTAATTAGCCCTTATATATATATATATATATATATATATCTTTTCATTTTTACTTCATGTGAGATTATCCTTATTTGAGAAAATCGTATGCATGCTTCTTTAAAGATTTATAATAGTATTCATGTCATTGCAAATTACTGCATAAAAACTCAAGAACATGATAAGACATTTTGAAAGGAACTAACTAAATTAGATTGATTTAAGGCTGTAACTGAGTTGATATGTTCCTTATTTCAGTTTGATTATATTAAATTTGAGCTCCATTAATATTTAAATTAGATATTAAAGTAAAGTTTGGATCATATCTCTTCACTGTCCAACACTATTTTTAGAGTTTTGGGCCTCCTTTAATAATACTGAATGTATTCTATTTGGGCTTTATCCATAAATTACTAATTGGGTGTATCTATTCCACCCTTTTGCCTCCAAAAAGCTTTTACTCATTCTGTATGGCTCTTAATTTACTTTGTTATTATTAATGAATTTTGATGGAATGATATTGAAATTATTTTTCAATTGTTTTTATAAGAAGTTAATTTTTTTTATTTATATTTTTATGTTTAGAATAATTTTAACTTTCTTAGTAAGATATTTATATTTGGATCTGATTTTTAATAGAATTCATATGAAGAAATATTAGTCTTAGTCCTATATTCTACAACACTTAAATGAATCTTAGATGGCCTTAAAAATACAAGGTAAAACTTAGTGTTCTGCCAAGCAAATTACAGTAAATGAACTTGAATCAGTAGCTACATAGCCATAAATAAGCTATTAATTTAACATGGACAACAAAAAGAAAAAAAAAACACAACTTAAAAACTATGTATGAGAATTGCATTTACAACTTAGCTCAAATGCACATCATTTCAATAATTTTTCAACATATATCAAGTGCATTCAAAACAAACTCATAACCTATATCAATGGCTGTACAGTGTTGACCTCTCTTCTGTCATGTTTTGATAACAAACATTTCCAAAAGAAAAATTAGACAAAAGGCCAAAATATGGTGTCCACAAGGTTTAGTAGCTTTCAACTTATAATGTTCATTCTACTAAATATAAAAATGGTGGCTGAAAATGACTGACAATGACAACATGTGGCTAAGGTATTTATCAAGATGAAGAATAATCTGCAAATTTCATATGCCCAAGTGCTAATACAATACCTTAAAATTGGAACCATAAGGAAGTTAAAAATATAGAAGATGTGTAAGACTGTCTTATTAATAGTTTTGAGGCGTCAATTTTTCCTCCTTGGATTTCAAATTCACTGTCTTTGACAACATTGTATGTCTCTCTCCTTCCACCTCATTCTCAATCTCCTAAAGCCACATATAAAGACATCCAAACTTAACTAATGGCAGAAAATAAGACAAATTAATAAAGAAAAAACTTGTTCTCGTTCTTGTATTGTGTTTATGTTTAGTACAGACTGTCTTACACTATTCTAGACCTGTAGCTATCGATGTTTAACTGATAATGTCACTTATCATATGGTTTTTAAGGGAAGAGGAAGAAGCTAATTATTTAAATACAGAAGATGTAGAAGCAAAGATTAATTTTTCAGGTGCAACTGATGACATTGTAGGAAATAATTGTAACTATGAATCAGGGAAAGGAAGCAATTTTAGAAATAGAAGAAGAAGGTCTCATCATGCAGGTCATTCTTTGAAAGACAAGCCTTTAATTGTTTTTTCAAAGTAGCACAAGCTCTAAAGACTTATGCAAAGGTACTGGTCTAGGTATTAAACAATTTTGTCTCATTTTATAACAAAGACAAAAACCTATATCTTCTAGCCCCTTTTGCACATATCCAGTTATCATGGCATTCTAAGAAATATCCCAATTTTTGAAAGCCACCTTTGAAAACTCAAAAAAAGGACCGACTTACAGAGAAGAGAATAAAGAAATAATGAACGAAATTTGCGAAAACTCCAAACAAAGTATGGCACATTACATATTCTACAAGATTGACTAACTAAACCCACGTAAAATCATAATGTAAAAAGACAAGATGAAGACAATATAGTTTTTTCCCCAAATCTAAAAATATAAAATCTAAACAAAATCATAGAAATATAAACCCTAAATGCCAAAAATTAGAAAAAACAACAACTTATTGAATATACAAAACAATTTAACAAACACAAATTCTGAAGAGAAAGATCAAAAATTGCCTGAATCGTAGAGAATTGAAGATCAGCAAGAGAGACGAAATAATGCCTTCAGACCCAAAATCCTTACTTGTTCACTAATGAGTGACGAAATACTGTCTTCTTCTCCAGTATGCGAGATTCCTTCCGTCTTCCATGGATGCCTAGCAAGAGCAACGATAATGAAAAAGGAGAAGTAAGTGACAAGAGAGACAATAGAGAAGAAGACAGCAAAACATCTATAGGGAATACTTAATTAGGGGCTAATAAAGTATAAGATAAAAACAATTAAAACTACATCGTTTTAATTGAAAAAATTTACTACACTTATATTACGACCGTTACAATCACCGTCAAGTATAAATTAAAGTGATTAAATTATATTTATAATTTTCGACAGTTATAATCGTTGTAGAATAAATAAAACTGCCGGTAATATTTTTGTTTTGCCCCTGCCAAAATAAAATTGTAGCAACAGTTTTTATTAACTGCAGCAAAATAGCGGTTATTAAATTCTTAGTTTTTTATAGTGATATTTGTCCATTATTAATTTGGCCCCAACAATTTGCAAAGTAATTTTGTAGGTTATCTTTTGTTAGTAACATTCGAAATAGAGCACTCAGCACAAACAGATAGTAATAACGCTAAAGATACTGTCGAAATGTGACACCAATATCCGTTTCTTATTTTCAAGTAGAAACAACTGAAAGACACGTCTTAACCTTTAAAAGTACAGTCTTATAACAAGCAATTCCTGAAGGGCTTTTTTTTTGTAGTATACTTATTAGATGGAAAAACAAACTGGATAGTAATAATGTTTTGGCAAATTTGAGGATTCAACTCAATTCAATTTAATTTGAATTACTCTTCTCGTGTAAATACTTCAAAAATTAACTTAATATTGAGACTTGTATCATGAAAAAAAAAGAGTAATAATAACATTAATTTAAATTAGATTATGGTATTGAATTTGCAATTTGATTATTGAAACTAAATTTGTAATTTGATTATTTCTCTCGTTCAATATTTATCTTTAAAAGATTCGAACTATGGCCAACGCATTTCAAGTTTTACCTATAACTATTATACTTCAAATTTACATTACCAATTTATTATCATCACTATTACTACTTTTATTCTTATTATTACAAGCATGCATGTTATGAAAATTATTGTTAAGATAATTCTTGTATGACTTTTGAAATTATATAATAAAATAAAAATATTCTTCAATTAGGACCGCAAACATCTTTATTATTATTTTATAAAATAGCAATTCTGCAATTAAATTGAAGAAGTAAATTATTATATACGCGAGTCCTTAATAGCGAACCTCAAAAATCATTTTTCTTTAATCAAATAATTTAATTTAAATATTAAAATATTTTCACAAAATTGGTTGAAAGAACTAGACTCAGAAAGCAATTTAATCTCAAAAATGAATTTACCATATTGGTTTTTAGCACAAGAGCAACGAGATTTTCAGCACTTTAAAGCATCATAGGCTGTATACACCTGCATTTAAATAAATGTTGCAAGGCTATCAACAGCTTTATATAATCAACCAGGCAAAATAATACTCAATTGCTTTGACAACATCGCCATTCAAAATCCAATTGAGAATTAGAACTCATTCAATGAAGATTTTGTGATGATAAGTGTGTTTTAATGTGAATTTATACAATTTCTTTGAATGGTAAAACGAGTACTACTATTTCTTTGAATCCATCATCGAAATTCAATGTGTCAAGCTTCACAACTAAGGTGGTTATGGGGCAGAAGATCAGCTTTCCGTGGGTTTTGGTTTCAATTTATCTATGGAGACGAGCTTTGATGAAATCTGGACAGTTAATACAGTGCATGGAAACCTGGAAGCTAAAAATCTGGTAATTTTAAAATAAATAATATAAATCAGGTAAATATATATAAAAAAAAGGGCAGCTTTGCAAACCATAAAAAATTCTCCAGTGAAAAAAATAAAGATTTTAAAAAAACTTGTAAGGGGCGTAATTTCTCCCCCTTTTTATGGTCAATAAGGTATATTTTATGGCCAAAGTGGAAGTAATACATAAATTATCATACATTGTATGTATAGACTATATCCAACCAATGAACACTACATATACAGACCCAACAATAGCCAACCTCTAAAATCTGTCAGCCATATCTCTGCGCAAGCAGAGTAAAACAGACCAAAAACAAAAAACAAAATATCTCCCACAGCCCCTAGTGTTAACTATTTTATCTGAATCCCCAATATACACACCCTGGCCTGGTTCGACAAGCCAACATCCCATCTGGTCTTCAGCCATCTTCCTGCATCACAGCCCACAGCATACAGATGTTCCCAAAAAACAAAAACAGACCAAAGTTGCATATGGCATCTGCAATAATCCCAGAGGGGATTTTAATACAAAATAGAGCCCAAACAGATTTGCATCAAACTGTTGAGGAGCCTAGCACATGCCAGTAGAGCATAGATGTTGCAAATCGGAAGTGGACCTTTTCAGAGAGGAGAAATCTTCCAAATGCATCATTCAAATTACACAACATAAATGCGTCTATTCTTTTCCTTCCAAGCATACACGGTAAACCCAGATATGTTTTAGCCGAACTTCTTTCTTCCACTGATAATGATAAGCTAATTCTTTTCCTTCCAAGCATACACGGTATACCAGGGTATGTTTTAGCTGAAATTCTTTGTTCCACTGATAATGATAAGCTAACTTGCAGCCTATCAGACATCATGACATTCATACTGAAGTTTAAGGGAAACTTCTGAAAATTAATTTGCTGGCCAGACACTTTCTCACAGCGACTGAGGATGGACACCATGCACTTTGCTTCCTTCTTGTCGGCTCTGAAAAAGAAAATACTACCGTCGGCCAAAAATAAGCTAGAAATTGCAGGAGCTCTTCTAGTTATTTTGCACCTATGTAACTAACCCTGAGCCTCTTTTTTCTGTATCAAAGTATCAAGCCCTTCAGTGTAGATGATAAGCAAATAAGGAAAGAGCGAATCTCCCAAGCGAAGTCCCTTACTTCGAAAAATAGGCCCAAGAAGGTCATTATTATGGACAATTTGATACTGCACTATTGAAACACACATCATAACAAAATTGATCTATTGCTCTACAAACCCCAATTCCTTCATCATTAATTCTAAAAACCTCCACTCAACACCGTCATAAGCCTTGCTCATGTCAAGTTCAAGAGCTGCAATCCCTTTCTTTCCTTGTGATTTTTGTTTCAAATAATGCATAATCTCAGTAGCCAAAACAACATTGTTAGAAATCTGGCCCCCAGGAACGAAAGCACACTGGTTCTCTAAAATGATGAAAGGTAAAAAAACTCCTTGACCTTCTAGCCAACACCATCAAGATCACTTTAAACAAGACGTTGCACAACGATATTGGCCGTAGGTCTCCTATGACCTCTGGATTAGGATTTTTCGGAATAAGGACAATTGTTGTATTATTCAGAGCATTTGGGAGAGACCATTCAACCAACTCAAACAAACCCGTTGCACATCCCCTCCTACAATATATCAATACTGTTGATAAAGACCAGCATTCATTCCATCCAATCCATGTGACTTATGTAGGTTCATACTAAAAATTGCATCCTTGATCTCAGCCTCAGTAAATTATGATAGCAGTGATTCATTTTGTTCCATAGAATTCTTTAGCAAGACACATAATAAAATCTCATCAGCTAGAGAGTCTTGTGACTGAAAAAGCGCAGAAAAATAAGTAATCATCATGTCTCCCAACCCTTCAAACCAACCACACCAGACTCCAATATCATTATTCAATCTACTGATCTCATTCTTCTTACGCTTCTTAGATGCAACTAGATGAAAATACTTTAGTTTATATGAGCTTCCTTAAGCCAAAATGCCTTTGATCTTTGCTTTAAAAATATCTCTTGTTGATGAAGAATCTCAAAATACATCTCCTTCAGCTTTCAGTACTCCACCAAACCAGGGTCAAGACTGCCTTGTAGACTACCCAAACCCTGCTTAATCCCTTTTAATCTGTGTATGAAAGAGCCCATAATTGATTTACCCCACTCCTGTAGAGATTCACCACATTCCAGCAAACACCTCTGTGTTCATCTCACTGGCCACCAAAGTGTTGCCAATGTCTACTTCATTATAAAGGAATTAATCACTCGTTCTCCATACCAGACACCATTGAAACGCTCTCCTAGTACCACCATAACCAGTCCCTTCATACACCAAACCACCCTCCTCATCCCCTTCCAGTGATAATGACGCACACTGCAGATCCATGAAGGTACCCAAGAGCCAAAACTAAAACTTAAAACTTGCCAAGAAGCAACAAAGCAACTTGTCAATGGACAAGAACTTATCTAAGAAAGGGTGTGATAAAGAAAATGTTAAAGAAGCGGTCTTAAAAAAAATGAATTTAGATCAATCACATTTGTTCACATTGAATGGGTAAGGCTTCAGCAGTAACTCATTGTTGAATAGCTAAAAAAGCGTAATTGTGCACCAATGCAGTATGACTCAGTGTATGATTGTATAAATCAAACGTGAAAAGATTATAAGTAATAAATAAGTGTCATCTGCGTGTGTAATATGTGACTACTCATGCGTGTGCTGAACTGTCTTTCTATATATGAATAAGGTATGGATTGTAGATTATGCTGTTAAATGAGAATGTATAAATGCGATCCAGTGTGAAATGCTTTAATGTGCAGCTGTGCAATACAATCTGAGTGACTGTATATTTACATATAAGACACTGTAATCCTATTGATTTGGCTCCATTATCATGTGGAGTTCTTTCTTTTATACGTTATAGTGAGCGTAATTGACCTGGTTGGGTTTATATGAATGTGAATGATGCTGTTTTTGTGTTGGTTGTGGATGGAATTGTGCAAACACTAGTATTACTGTTTTTTTCTGATGGTAGATGGATTTTAGTTTATAAATGCAAGTACTGTGATAGATTTTAGGCAAACGCCATGAAATAAACACTTTGTAATAAAAGAAAAAGATTTTCTGATATCAAAATTTGAGAACTTTGAGAAATTCAGATGTTTAAGCTAGCCAAGTAAATATGCAAAAACACTGAAAGAAATTACTCAATCATGTATCAAAAGAAGGATGGAAAAGTAATGAAGAATCATAGGAATGATCTTGGAACAAAAATACCATGAAACACCAATATCCAAAATGATATGGGAGAAGTCATATAGTAGCAACTGCATTAGCAGATGTTGGAACATGCAAATATTCGAACTAGCTCTAATTCATCAACGTAAATATAATGCACTAATTGATAACTTATTTTGCATTTGCAGACACAAACCTACTTCTTGCTTTCAAGCATCCATCATTTTGGTAGCAGGATACATCTCCAATAAATCTGGGACCACATGTGAGTACTTGAGAACAAAATCCTTCTGGAAATTCTTCTCAGTCATTGTTAGTAACCACTCAAGCTTCTTGTATCCTTCAATCAGTTTCTTTGACTCTAAAACCTTCAAAACATTATACCGAGGGTGAAGCCTTTTATCAACCGCAAACATAAGAAACGTGGGATAGGCGATTATAGTTTGGAGTTCCAACTTCATAGTATTCAAGTAGAAATCCATTGCATTCTTGAGTTTCTCCTCTGAAGAAGCCAAATAAAATGGATTTTTCTTAAAAACTAACAAAATACCTTCTTCACTCCAACCCATACTCTTCAGTAGCTCAATTTTCTTCCTCCAAGTTACTTCAGTCACCGATATCATCACTCTAAGAGCACGGATAAACTGAGGAGAAATTGGTTCAAGGCCAATATTCTTAACAGAATTCACTGCATAAACCATTCTATCATGCCTTTGCATTATAGCTCTTGGTTGCGACAGAATAAATTTTTCTATTCTATCAGAAGGGATTCCCTCCTCAATCAAGAAATCAATATTTCGTTGCATTGCACCCTTCAAATCAGAAGACAACAACCATGTGAAACGCTTAATAGCAGCTAAGATTTTATCTCTACTACTAATAACTGACCTCAAGAAATCAAAAGATGGTTTGATATGAGAATCTAAACCCCTTCCTAAAATCAGAGGATTTATCACAATAAGCTGAGGCAGAAGTTCACCCACAAAGCCATTTTCCTTCAGGTACTCAAATTTGGGCTGAATGTTTTCTTTTATTCTGCAGTTAAGAATTGCAGGCCGCTTTATGATTAATTTGGCAACCTGGGCATTGCTAAAATTGTAAGATTTCAAAAGCTCCAATACAGATTGGTGCCTCCATGATTTCTTTCCGTCAAGCTGAAGGTTCCGGGAGGTTGAAATAGCTGATTTCAATGGAAGCCCACAAGATTTCACAAGGAATTGAACTGTATACGATGATAACACAGTAGAATCGGGGGTGATTGTAGCAGATGTGTTCAGCAAACGTTTTCGTAACTGAGAAATTAGGTTTCCGATCAAGTTATTGGCCATTTTTGAAGCAAATACCTTAAAAAGCACGACTTTCAAGCACAAATTTGGATTTCACGGCGCATGAACAGAGAGAAAGCGAGAGAAAGAAAATGAATGCTGACGGAGAAAGGGTTTCCAGATAAATCAAAAACAGAAAAAGAACGACACAATCAAGCAAATCGTTGAGTGTGGCTGTGACTTAGGCCTTGATTGGATGAAGTTAGTGGGAGGGTACGCTGAGGTTATATTGTGTCTATAAGGAGGTACTCGGAGCTTTAATAAAGTTCAAATAGAGATTTTTAAAGAGTTAAAAATATTGGGATTTTTTTTTATTTTACCCAACTATGATTTATTTTATTTTATTAAATTTTATAGTAACTTCATCCTCACAGGCCCTAGCACGAGGAATTCTCCAATTTTTGTAAGTAAAAAAACTTTAGAAAGTCAGAAATGGAGTTTCGGGCAAACCCATTGAAACCATTAAAAAATTATAATGAAAAAACTATGGAAAAATCAGATGGGTGAAATGAGATGACCAGCAAAACTTGAGTTACCCGCGATGCAAAGAGAGTATATATTAGCCGGCGGTTTTTCCGCCGAAAGACATTGTTAATAAGTGGTAATCGGTGAAATGATAACTACTCCGGCTCAGGCTCCGGCTCCGGCTCCGGCTCCGGCACATAACATAAGGCTTTTATGATTTAATCTTTTATTTTTTTAAGAGTTTATCACTTTAAATTTTTATCTTTTAACAAGCCCTTAGCCGGAGACAATGTTTCTCGCTAGCGAGCAAGTCCACACGAATTCACAATCCATCTAAAAAATTTTTATCTTTTAAAATAACTTATTCAATATGCTATATTATCAAATTAAATAAAAGTAACTTATTTTAGCAATGACAAGCAAATATATTTAGTCGTGTTATGCTGCCATTTATAATATTTTATATTATTTTAAATAAAAAATAATTTAATAATAATATAAGTAATACATAAAAATAACAGTATTAAAAAATTTTATATTTGTATGATATAAAAATATCTATAATAAAATATATTTGCATGATATAAAAATAACTACAATAAATTATTAGACTAATTTTTCTCCAATAACTTATATAATTTTTAGCCTAAAAATCTAGTTAATGTTACTTTGTAACGTGATCATTTAACATTTATATTTTGAACTTTATAAACCTTATTTTGACAGAAAAAAAAATTACAGCAGCATCACAAAGAAATGAGTCCACTTTATTGCCTTCTCATTTACAATGTCAATTAAGAAAGAAGTCTACTTTATTGCCTTCTCATTTACGATTCTAATTAAGAAAGAAGTCCACTTTATTACTATCCCATTTTACAATTCCAATTATACAAAAATACTAACACCTTTTAAAACCTGCTGCACCTTTAATTAATTACTATTAAAAATTAAAAATTTTGAGCACCGAGAATAATTAGTTTGAAAAATTCTTATCTGCACATAAAAATTTTGATGGGTTGAAATATCTTGCGAGAGGGGCGTGGTTGATCAATACTCAGTACAGGCGGATCGTTTTCTCTCAAAGGACAACACAATTTGGCTTGCTTCAATCCAAAAATTCACATGCTATTCTAAACATTTTTTCTTGATTTAATTTATTTATTTATTTATTTATTATTATTATTATTGCATTGATTGAAATTGATGTTTGACTTTCTATTAATTTTATATTTGCATTCATATAGCAGAAATATTTCTAACATTCTTTGAGAGAAAATTTATTTATATATTTGACTTGTTTTAGTTTAATTTTATGGATTTAATTAAGTCTTTATCAAGTAAACCTGAAAAATTTTTGGGGTCAAAATTTTCTTTGTTGGCAATAACAAATGAAATTTTGGTTCACTGAATTGTGTCTTTTTTCTATAATTTTAAATGGTTTTAAGGATAAAAGTTCCTCAAAGACATCTAAAAAATCTGTTCAAATTATTTCTACTAGTGCTACATCTACTTATAGTAACAAAGATGTTCTTAGTGAAAAGGATATCCTTTACCCTTGTCGAATTTTGAGTTTTGTCTGATAACATTTATCGTATTTTTTGTCATACTAAAATTACAATTGAATTATGGGATATTTTAGAATATAAGTATGGCACTGAAGAAAATGAATTGAAAATATGTATTGTTGAAAATTTTCTTGATTTTCAAATAGTTGATGGAAATGAGTTTATGATCAAATCTATGATTTTGAGAATATCATTTTTTATTTGAAAATTAAAGGAATTGAATTTCATGATATTGTTCTTATTTTATCTCTTATTAAAAAATTGTCACCCTCTTGGTCTGATTTTATTAGAAGTTTAAAATATAAAAAAAAATTATTTTGATGAATTGCTTGTTTCCTTAAGAATTGACGAGAGGCATTGTTTTTTGCAAAAGCAATTTCAAAATTATGCATTTCAAGCAAAGGCTCATGTTCTTAAAAATGTACATAAGCCTATAACTAAAAATTTCAAGAAGCATGCACCTAAGAAAAATTCCGATGGTAGCAACAATTTTAATAATAATAATAAACTAAATAATAACAATAATATTCAGAAAAAAGGTGTAGAATGTTGGGATTGTGAAAAGAACAATCATGTTGCCAAAAATGACTTTAATCGCCACGGACAACATTTTAAAGCATCAACAGTTCATAAGCTTCAAGCTAATATGTTGACTTTAGAGTCTAGCTCTCCTTCCTCATCTAACAGGTACTTTGTTTTTAGCACATAGTTAAATATAATTTTTAACTCAAGTGATTGGCAGTTAAACTTTTGTGCTAATATACATGTATTTGTTAATAAAAAATATTTCTCATTATATCAGGTATCAGGCATAAGAACTGTGAGAATGGGGAATATGAGTGAGGCTCGAGTCTTAGGAGAAGGCGAATAAAATATGAATTGTCTTCTAGAAATTTGCTTGTATTAGATTACATTTTTCATGTTTCTACTTTAGGAAAAAATTTGATTAGTGCATCTTTATTAGATCAACAAGGTGTCAGGCTTATTCTTGGTTCTAATAAATTTTTTTTAGTAGATATGATACTTCTATTGGTAAAGGCTATTTAGTTGATGGACTTTACAAGTTAAATGTAGTGCACTTTGCTAATAATTAATAATAAAATGTCCTTTGTTCATTCTTCTATTGTTGTTGTTGAATGCAATGATATTTGACATGGTAGACTTAGACAAGTGAATTTTGATACTATGAAAATGATGATGGGTTTTTTAGATTTAATTCCAAGGCATGAACTGAATAAAAAGGAAAAATATCAAATTTGTGTTTAAGCTAAACAACCTAGAAAACCTTACAAACATGTGGTTAGAGAAACTATATTTTTAGAATTGATTCATAATGATATTTGTGATAGTAATTATTTTTTGACTCTTGGTGGTAAGAGATATTTTATTATTTTTATTTATGATTTTTCTAAATATTGTTATGTGTATTTGATTAATTCTTAGAGTGAATTATTTGATAAATTTAAAATTTATAAAGCAAAAGTAGAAAATCATCTAGACAAGAAAATTAAAATTTTGCATTTTGATAGAGGTGGTAAATACATGTCAAATTATATGAATGAATTTTGTGAGTTGCATGGCATTATTCATCAAGTTACATTTCCTTACTCACTTCAATCAAATAGAGTAGCAGAAAGAAAAAAAATAGGACTCTTATGAACATGGTTAATACTATGTTACTAAATTCTAGTTTGACTAATAATTTTTGGGATGAAGCCTTATATTCTGCTTGTTTGATTCTTAATAGAATTTCTTGCAAAAATTGTGATAAAACACCTTATGAACTTTGGTATAACAAAAAACCATTTTTGAAATTTTTAAAAGTGTGGGGGTATTTAGCTAGAGTTAGTATTCTTATTACTAAGAAGAGAAAATTAGGACATAAAACTATTGATTGTGTTTTTGTTGGTTATTCTATGAATAGTAATTCTTATCACTTCTTAATATTAAATTCTGATGTTTCTGAATTTTCTAATAATACTATTATAGAGTCTAAAGATGCATGTTTCTTTGAAAATATTTTTTCAATGAAAAATGAGATTTCTAGACCTGTTAATGCTAGCTCCTCTAGTCTTGATTGTATCAATAACAATATGGATACTCCAAAAATTATAAGAAGTAAAAGAAGAAGGAAAAATAAAGATTTTGGTGCTGATTTTTACAATTTCTTACTTGAAAATGAACCAAGAACTTATAATGAAGCTGTGCTTTCTGTTGATGCTTCCTTTTAGAAAGAAACAGTAGATGATGAAATGAATTCTCTTATTTTTAATAAAACATAACTTTTTACTGATCTTCTACTTGGTTGCAAAAAAATTAATTATAAATGAATTTTTAGAAAAAAGCTAAGAACTGATGGTTCTGTAGAAAAATTTAAAGCTAGGTTGGTAGCTAAAGGTTTTAAACAAGACTAAGAAGTATATTTCTTTGACACTTATGCACTCGTTTCTAAAATAACTAGTATTAGACTTTTGTTTGCATTAGCTTCCATTTATAAATTAGAAGTTCATCAAATGAATGTAAAATTGCCTTTTTGAATGGTGACCTAGAAGAAAAAATTTATACGGATTAACCTGAAGGTTTTGTTATACTAGAATAAGAAAATAAAGTTTATAAGTTTATTACGTTTCTTTACAGATTAAAATAGACTCTTAAACAGTGGCATGAAAAATTTAATAATGTTATGTTGTTTGATAGTTTTCAAATAAATAGTATTGATAAATGTGTTTACTTTAAAATTTTTGGAAATACTTTTGTAATACTTTGTTTGTATGTGGATGACAAATTAATTTTTTGTAGTAATTTAAATGTGATTAATATGATCAAATCTTTTCTTTCTAGTAATTTTGACATGAAAGACTTGGTGAAACAAATTTAATTCTAGGAATTAAATTATCTAAAAATAATGATGGCATTTTTTTTTGTCTCAATCTCATTATGTGGAAAAAATATTGAAAAAGTTTAGTTCTTTTGATGTATCTCCTGTGTCCACTCCGTACAATTTGACTACTAAATTAAGAAAAAAATTTGGGTGAAAATATTTCTCAATATAAATATTGTCAAATAATTGGATCTCTATTATATTTAGCAAATCATATAAAACTTAATATTGCATTTGTTGTAGTTAAATTAGATAGACACGCACATAATCCATATATTACATATTAGAATGCTTAGAAAGAATTTTTAAATATCTTAAGGGTTCTATTGATTATGCTTTGTATTATTGTGGATTTTCCGTTATTATGGAAGGTTATAGTGATGCTGATTGGATATCATATTTTGAGGAAACTAAATCTACAAGTGGTTTTGTTTGTATAATAAGTGGTGGAGCGATATCTTGAAAATCTGCTGAACAGACAATTATTTCTCGGTCTACTATGGAGGTAGAATTAGTAGCATTGTATGCTACTAGTAGTCAGGCAAAATGGCTTAATTTTTTTTTGTCTAATATACCATTTTTTTAATAAGCCCATACATCTGATTTCTATGCATTATGATAGCCAAACAAAAATAGCTAAGGCTAAGAGTAAAAATTTAATGAGAAAATGAGACATTTGATTGTTAGACATAAATCTATACATCATTTACTATTTCATGGTATAATTTCTTTAAATTTTGTTAGGTTTGAAAAGAATATTGCGGATCCGCTTACCAAAAGAGTGGCACGCCAATACACACTTCAAGCATTTAGGGGAATGAGACTAAGATCCACCAATTAGTTATCGCAATGGATACCTACATTTAGATATATGGCGATCCCATGAATAAAGTTCAACAGATAAAAATGAAACTGTTTGGTAACTTGGGGGAGTATGTTTATTATTTTATATTTTGCGGAAAAATCTCGGGTTTCATTCCAATGGTGTTATACTCTCTACTGTGATGTATATGAATAATTTAATTCTGAATGAATCCAAAGGCATACAATTTGAGAGGCGATGATCACATATCACTCTTGGAGGGTTCATCTAGTGAGTGTCGTGGTGGAGTTGCCACTTTGAAAATTTAGGTTATTTCTAAAGACAGTCATGAAATAGATATATGTGCATGACAGAAAAACGCACAACTAATAGAACCTTGATGCTTTCTCATAAACCTATAGAACCTTGATGATTTCTCGTACTATTTGTGTGGTGAATATTATTCTGATCAAAAGAACCTAGATCAAAATATTTATATTACAGTGGTTTCTTCAAAATAAATTCATTAATAAAAAGTGTAGGTTCAAACCCCGAAGATACATAACACCTATTGCATAGTATTTTATGCTCAGAATTAATTAAAATTTTTAATCATGTGGGGGAATGTTAGATATTTTTTGATTAAAAATTTTATTTTGAATGGGTAAAAGTTTGGTTCCTAAATAATATAAAAAGAATATCTTTAGTTAGTTTTTTATTCTTTGAAAAATTCATGTTAGTGGAATTATTGGCCTAATTTTTTTTCCAATAACTCATCTAAATTTTTAGCCTAAAAATCTAGTTAATATTACTTTGTAACATTACCATTTAACGTTTGTTTTTTTTTTAACTTTATAAACATTATTTTCACGGAAAAAAAATTACAGCATCTCACAAAGAAAGGAGTCCACTTTATTGCCTTCTCATTTATAATTCCAATTGAGAAAGAAGTCCACTTTATTGCCTTATAATTCTAATTAAGAAAGAAGTCCACTTTATTGCCATCTCATTTACAATTCCAATTAAGAAAGATTTCTACTTTATTACTTTCTCATTTGACAATTCCAATGACACACAAATACCAACACCTTTTATAATCCGCCACGCGTTTGATTAATTACTATTAAAAATTGAAAAATTCAGAGCATTAAAAATAATTACTTTGAGGAATTTTTAGCTACACACAAAGATTTCGATAGGTTGAAATATTTTGTGAGAGAGATGTGATTAATCAATATTCGATGCAGACTGATCATTTTCTCTCAAAGAATAATATAATTTGGCGTGCTTTAATCAATAAATTCACATGTTATTCTAAACCTTTTTTCTTAATTTAATTTGTTGTTGTTTTATTATTATTATTATTATTATTATTATTATTATTATTGCATTGATTGTAATTGGAGTTTGACTTTATAATGATTTTATATTTGCATTCTTTTAGTAGAAATATTTCTAATACAATATATTAACAATTTATATAGTAATGACATACAATATATTAACTTAACAACGTACATTTTGATAAAAAAAAAATTAGTAGTTATAATTTAATATTATTTAGTAATAACAAAAATTAAAAATAGTACTACACCATCACTTATATATTGGTTTTAGGCAAAATGCTTGTTTTCTCCTTTAGTCAAAATATTTCTTCCCTCATTGATAGTTATGCATAGTATAAAAATATAAAATTATTTCAATATCCTAAACAACCATTAATGATGTTTTTCGCTATATAACATATATGGTATAAATATCACAAAATTATATTATATATCTAACAAAAAAATTATAAATACTTATAAATAATATATAATTCATAATATAAATAATAAATTTAAAAAACTATCGAAAATTAAGTTAATAATAAAAACAATCCAAATCAATCAATTTATTTTTTTTTACATTTATTTTCTTTTATTATTGTGTAATGGTGCTTTTATCATTAATATGCAATGAAAAATATTTTATTACTAAACTAAATGTTTTAAGTAGTTAACTTTAAATATATTATATCTACAATTAATTAATATTTGATACCCATACAATCAACAAACAATATAAAAAAATATAAAATACAATATTACTTGAAAATTTTAATATGAATATATTAATTAGAGAATATAAAAATTATATTATGAGTCAATTCTATTTTATAAAAAAGGTTATTAGGGTCAATAAATTGAATTGTAATCACTTAAAAATTGAAACATTAGCAATAACCAACTTTTAATTTTTAATCATTTTAATTTTATTGATTTAGTGGGTTTATTTTCTAATTTTTATAATTAAGTCAAATTAATTTAAATATGAATTTCATTGAAAAACTTTTAGTATATATATTATTAATTATCATAATATTTTTATTTTTAATTAATTATATAACATATTGAAAGTTTGAACTTTAAATTAATTTATAGTTTATATAAATTAAGAAAAAAAAAAGAAAAGTAAATAAGGAGTTGGTAAGGGAGAAGAAAATTAAGAATAATTTACAATATATATACATATTATTATATATTAATATATAATATTAAAATAAATAAAATATTACATGAAAATTTTAATTGTATAAAATTATATAAATCAAAAATAAAAATGAAATGAAAAATAAAAAACGTACACTTATAATGAAAATATATATTTTTTATTTTTATAAATATTAACAATTGAATGCTAAAAACTTCCAAATAAATTTAATCAAAATGATTAATATTTTTTTATAATATTAAAAATTAATTGGAACTTAATAGGCATGTCAAATATTTTGTGTGAGTGAAAAATAATGACTTTGATGTTACATTAATATTGGACCTTTGGCTTATAAAAGGTTTAGCACATATATTCTGCATGTTTGCGATACATTAAATATCATATACAATTTATTTATTTTTTTTATTAATTTATACTATAAATTAGTAAAATAATAAAAAATATAGATAATATAAATTTAAAAGATAATAAATAAAATAAAATTTTATCCATAATCAATTCTAATTATTTTCCTATCATGAATTAACTAACCATATATTTTGTAAATCTTTTTAATTTATCATTCTATTGAATATTATAAATAAAATATTACCACTTTTTTTATTAAGATAAATCAAATTAACATGTACATTGGTATTTTTATTTTTTTAAAATGATCATTTTTTACTAATAGAAAAATTAATCCATCATTTAGTTGTTTAATTAAATATTTAATTATTAACTTTGATGTAGAATTTTTTCTATTTTATTTATATTTCTATATATTTATCATTCTTTAACATACAATTAAGAAAATTTAAATACAAGAATAAATTAATTATTCTTAACAATTATAAATAATAAATATTTTAATGCAAAACTTTAACAAAAATTTAAAAATAAAGCAAAAAATAAATATTAAATATAATGTCAATAATATATAAAAATAGAAATATATTAATATTTTATTTATATTTCTATATATTTATTATTTATTATATTTTTATATACTTTATTATATATTAAAAGTTAAGGCCCCTTTACAAATTAAAATAATATATTTCTAATACAATATATTTCCGCATTTTTTTTAGCAGAAATATTTCTAATACAATATATTAATAATTTATATAGTAATGACATACAATATATTAACTTAACAACGTACGTTTTGATAAAAAAAAATTAGTAGTTATAAATTTAATATTATTGAGTAATAACAAAAATTAAAAATGGTACTACAACATCACTTATAGATTGGTTTTAGGCAAAATGCTTGTTTCTCATTTAGTCAAAATATTTCTTGCTCGTTTGTAGTTATGCATAGTATGAAATATATAATTATTTTAATGTCCTAAATAACCATTAATAATTTTATCGCTATATAACATATATGGTATAAGTATCACAATTATATTATATATCTGACAAAAAAATTATAAATACTTATAAATAATATATAATTTATAATATAAATAATAATGTTAAAACTATCCAAAATTATGCCAATAATAAAAACAATCCAGATCAATCAGTTTATTTTTTTTATATTTATTTCTCTTTATTATTGTGTAATGGTGCTTTATTATTAATATGCAATGATAAATATTTTATTACTAAACTAAATGTTTTAAGTAGTAAACTGTAAATATATTATATCTACAATTAATTAATATTTGATACTCATACAATCAACAAACAATATATATAAATATAAAATACAATATTACTTGAAATTTTTAATATGAATATATTAATTAGAGAAAATATAAAAATTATCTTATGAGTCAATTCTATTTTATAAAAAAGGTTATTAGGGTCAATAAATTGAATTGTAATCACTTAAAAATTGAAACATTAGCAATAACCAACTTTTAATTTTTAATCATTTTAATTTTATTGATTTAGTGGGTTTATTTTATAATTTTTATAATCAAGTCAAATTAATTGAAATATGAATTTCATTGAAAAACTTTTAGTATATATATTATTAATTATCATAATATTTTTATTTTTAATTAATTGTATAACATATTGAAAGTTTGAACTTTAAATTAATTTATAGTTTATATAAATTAAGAAAAAAAAAAAAAGAAAAGTAAATAAGTAGTTGGTAAGGGAGAAGAAAATTAAGAATAATTTGCAATATATATATATATATATACACACATATTATTATATATTAATATATAATATTAAAATAAATAAATATTACATGAAAATTTTAATTGTATAAAAATTATATAAATCAAAAATAAAAATGAAATGAAAAATAAAAAACGTACACTTATAATGAAAATATATATTTTTTATTTTTATAAATATTAACAATTGAATGCTAATAACTTCCAAATAAATTTAATCAAAATGATTAATATTTTTTATAATATTAGAAATTAATTGGAACTTAATAGGCATGTCAAATATTTTGTGTGGGTGAAAAATAATGACTTTGATGTTACATTAATATTGGACCTTTGGCTTGTAAAAGGTTTAGCACATATATTCTGCACGTTTGCGATACATTAAATATCATATACAATTTATTTATTTTTTTTTATTAATTTATACTATAATTTAGTAAAATAATAAAAAATATATATAATATAAATTTAAAAGATAATAAATAAAATAAAAATTTATCCATAATCAATTCTAATTATTTTCTATTCATGAATTAACAAATCATATATTTTGTAAATCTTTTTAATTTATCATTCTATTGAATATTATAAATAAAATATTACCACTTTTTATATTAAGATAAATCAAATTAACATATACATTGGTATTTTTATTTTTTAAAATGATCATTTTTTACTAATAAAAAAATTAATCCATCATTTAGTTATTTAATTAAATATTTAATTATTAATTTGGATGTAGAATTTTTCTATTTTATTTATATTTTATTTGTTAAAGCTTTGCATCAAAATATTAATTATTTATAATTGTTAAGAATAATTAATTTATTCTTATATTTAAATTTTCTTAATTATAAGTTAAAGAATGATAAATATATATTAAATATAATGTCAATAATATATAAAAATAGAAATATATTAATATTTTATTTATATTTCTATATATTTATTATTTTTTATATTTTTTTATACTTTATTATATATTAAAATTTAAGGCCCCTTTACAAATTAAAATAATAAATATATTAAATTTACTATTACATGGATTTATGGAAAAAAAATTAAAATATACATGAATTTATGGAAAAAATTAAAATATACTTGTTAATTTTTGTTTTGGAGTGAAAAAATTATAAATTTATCTAAAAATATTACGAGTAAAATAAATATAAAGTGATAAAAAAAAGAAATATGTTGAAATTTAAACTAAATTAATACAATAAAACTATCATTAAGTGAATAAAAAACTATTAAAAATAAAATCAAATAATAAAGAACTTTAAATATAAATATAATTAATAATTTATTTTTTAAAATTATTTTTAAGATAATTAAATTTATATTATCAATTTAAAAGTTAAAATAAAGTAATAATAAAAATTAAAAATTAAAAGTCATTATTTTAATAATTATGACTCATAATACCTACTAAAAATTAAAATAAAATAAAAAGAAATAAAAAAGAGACTATATAAAGTTTGTGAAAAAATTTGTAAAGTTTTAAGTGTTTTTTTTGGTATTTTTGCCTATATACAACAACAACAAAGCCTTAATCCCAAGTTGTTTGGGGTAGGCTATATGGATTCTTTATTTTCACTTAATTCGATTTAGGGCTATCTCTTCCAATAAATGTAATAAAGTAAGATAATTTTGGACTACTTTTATCCAGGTTAGCATCGGTCTACCTCTGTCTCTCTTAGCTATATCTACCTTGAGCTATTTGATCTTTCTAATTAGCGTATCACTAAGTCTTCACTGTACATGACCAAACCATTTCAATCTATGCTCTCTTATTTTATCTTCAATAGGCATTACCCCCACTTTTTTTCGAATGCATTCATTGCGGATTTTATCCATCCTAGTGTATCAATACATCCATCTTATCATTCTCATTTTTGTAACATGCATCTTACTCATGTGTTGTTCTTTTACTGTCCAACATTCACTACCATACATCATTGCAGGCCGTATAACAGTGCGATAGATTTTTCCTTTCAATTTAAGTGACATCTTTCGGTTACATAGAACTCCTGTAGCGGCTCTCCACTTCATTCAACCAGCTTTAATTATATGACTTACATCTTCTTCACACCATCCATCCTCTTAGAGAATAGACCCAAGGTACTTAAAAAGATTACTACGAGATACTGCCACTCCTTCTAAAATAACTTTGTCTCCTCCCTCATTCATGTTCTCAAATCTACAATGCATATACTCTATCTTAGTTCAACATAGCTTAAAATCTTTAGATTCCAAAATACTTCTCCATAACTCCAACTTTTGATTTACCCCTACTCAAGTCTAATCTATTAGCCCAATATCAAATGCAAATATCATACACCAAGGAATATTATCCTATATATGTCTCGTTAGCTCATCCATGATTAAGGCAAAGAGGTAAGGGCTCAAAACTGAACCTTGATGTAACCCAATAGAAACTGAAAAATCCTTAGTATCCCCTCCAACAGTATGAACACTAGTGATGGCTCCATCATACATATCCTTTAAGACTTGAATATATCTTATAGATATCCCCTTATACTCCAGGACCCACCATAAAACTTCTCTAGAAACCCTATCATAAGCCTTTTCTAAGTCAATGAAAACCATATGTAAATCCTTCTTCATATCTCTATACTTTTCCATCAAATTTCTAAAAAGAAAAATAACTTCCATAGTGGATCGATCAGGCATAAAACCAAATTGATTTGGGGAGATACAAGTGTCCAAACACAAACGATGTTCCGCAACTCTCTCCTACAATTTCATAGTGTGACTCATAAGCTTTATATCTCTGTAATTTGAGCAATTTTAGATATCTCATTTGTTCTTAAAAATAGGTACTAAACAGCTTCGTCTCCATTTATCAGGCATTTTTTTGTACTTAGGATCTTATTAAATAAAGCCAGCAACCACATAACTCCTACATCTCCCAAATATTTCCAAACTTCAATGGATATTTCATTCGGTCCACATGCTTTATCAACTTTTATTTTCTTCAAAGCTTCCTTAATTTTAGAGAACTTAATTCGTCTAGTGTACTTCGCATTTTTCTCAGTTTTGTCATCCAGACTATCAATGTACCCACTACGATTACCATTAAGAAGATTCTCAAAATAACTTCTCCATCTTTCTTTGATATCCTCCTCTTGTACCAAAACTCTATTCCCTTCGTCTTTGATGCACTTTATTTGGTTTAAATCTCAATATTTCTTTTCCCTTATTTTAGCAAATTTATAGATAGCTTTTTCTCATTCTTTTGTTCCAAGTTTCTCATACAAACTCTCCAAAGATTGTACTCTTGCTTGACTAACTGCCTTTTAGCCTCCTTTTTTGCTTCAAAAGCATGATTGCCACTACACTTTAACAAACTCTTATACCATTCTCTTTTACTTTTTATCGCCTTTTGTACTTCCTCATTCCACCACCAAGACTCTTTCGAAAGATGTCCACATCCTTACAATCCTTGCATCGGGTTTGATTGACTTTTCTAGTAAGAATGTAGTCAATCTGGCTTCTATTTTGTAAACTTTTAAAAGTTATTAGATGAGATTTTTTTTTATAAAATATATGTTTGCTAAAAATCAAATCATAGGCTATGACAAAATCAAGGATAGTCTTACCTTCTTCATTTCTAAAACCAAAACCAAAACCTCCATGTATATTCTCAAAACCTACTTTGTCTTTTCCTACATGTCCATTTAAGTCTCCTTCTATAAAGATATTCTGATCATTCTGAATCCCTTGTATAAGCTCATCCATATCCTCCTAAAATTTTTGCTTGCTCTTCCCATTCAATCCAACTTGAGGGGCATATGCACTAATTATATTAATGGTCTCTTTATGTAGCATAAGTTTTATTGAAATGATCATATCTCCTATTCTTTTTACTGCCACAACCGTTTCCTTTAGGTTCTGATCCAAAATTATACCAACTTCATTCATATTTCTATCTGTTTCTATGTACCATACTTTATATAATGTATTATCAACTTCTTTACTCTTCTCTTCAACCCATTTAGTCTCTTGAATGCAAGCAATACTAATTTTTCTTCTTTCCATAGTATCGACAAGTTCTGTCAGTTTACTTGTGAGAGATCCAATATTCCAAGTTTCTATTCTAATCTTACCTTCCACCTGTTCTTTCTTAAGTCTCTTTCTATATAAGCCTTAACCATTATCTGAACATAAATTTCTCACAACACTCGTATTTTGGACCAACTTCTTTACTCACACTTGTTTTTGATGTGAGAATCCTAGCTTATTTGGCATCATATTTGGGCGTCGACATAGTGCGTTATATTCAGAGAACACCCTACACTCTTGCTTATTTCTCGCTACACCCGGGCTCCAATGTAGTGCGATGTAAGTAGAGGAAGCCCCAACGAAATTATCATTAGAATCCATATCATGAGATGTGATAAAAGTTTTACACTAGTTATCACCTACCGCAATCCTTATCCTTTACCTAAGCTTGGGATCGACTATGCAAGAGAAACTCATGTATAGGCGGAACTTATTTTTGCCTATATAATAACTAAAAAATAAAATTACACATGATTTACATTTATATGCAATTATATAATTACATTTTTCATTATCATATTGAATTGTTATATAATTATTGTTTAAAAAATTAAATTTATCACATCATATGTTTTGCTACATGAAAGTTCTTTCATAAGATTTTATGTTGAACTAAATTAAACAATAATTAAAGAAAAGGAATTTCTTAAAAAAATCTTAGCATTATATATATATATTTTTTATTTCGTAATTCGCATTGCTTAAAATTTAGTTCATTAAAATGTAAAAAAAAATGTTTTATATGTTTTTTATGTTGGCCAAAATAAAACATGTTTCGCATTGGTCAAGAATTAAAGTTTATTAGTCATTATTATATGTTATTTGAATCAAAGTTCATTAATCATGTTTTTGTATGGTCCAAAAATTCAAATAAATCCTTAAATATAATCATAATCACCATTCGAATCTTAAAATTTTATAAAACTATTAGAAAAAAAATTATAAAATTTATAATTTATAATTAATTTTTAAATTTATTATATTCATATAATTTATTATATATTTTTGTAAAATAAACAAAATAACTCTAATAAAATATATAAAAAATTATAAAATTTATTGAAAAATGTAACTTAATTTTTTAAATCATTTGTACACTTAAAAAAAAACTAAATATGCCTTGGACGACTATTAATCGTCAACTCTCGCAAACATAACACCATGAGACATTCTTTTTCCACAACATTGCCCATATGCAACAATGGCACGCTTACACTCTTGCACATAACATAGTTAAAAAGATTATTCACAAACCTAATTATTATAATTTTACTATAATTAAAAATTAAGGTCATTGTTATTAGTTAGTATCATCATCATCATCATCATCATCATTATTATTATTATTATCTGAATTTTATTATGTAGACATTTTACAAATTTAATCTCGTAAGGTTATGTTCAAATTTTTTAAAATATATTTTAAAATTCAAGTAGTCATTTTATAATAAAAATTAATTAATTAATATTAATATTCAATTGAATAATTTTACTAATCCTTTCTATTAATTTTATTCAAGATTTAATGTATTAATCACAAATTTAATAATTTAATTGTTATCTTCATGTGCTTTCACTAATTACACAAGTTGGCAAACTAACAATGCACAAAGTGTTCAACAATCTTCAGTTTTGTACCACATACAATAGCAGAACACTTCAAGACCATACAATCAAGCGAAACCCAATTCTAACAACTAATTCAATTTAATCAATTCCAAAGAAATTATCCAAAGTCAAATAAAAAAAAATTAAATTAACTATATCCAACAAAGAAACACCAACTAAACCAGCAAATTCACATTAACTGCAAGAGCTAAATCTCAACCCAATAGCAAGAAAAACCCAGAATAGTTCAAACTCAAAAACACCCGCAAATTAACACAACATTCAATTAACACACAGATCTCAACATCCAAACATTTTAAAGTAATCAATGCATTAAATCAGTGGCTAACCTCACAATCGAGGAATTGGAGAACTGAAAATTTCTCAAATCACAAACGTAGAACTGACAACAAAGTAATTTCAGCCATATAAAAAACTATTTTCAAATTTTTAAAATAGAATTATAATCACAAACACATAAACCAAGTAAATATCAGATGGTTAAGCTCCAATTCATCAAGTTAAGCATAAATTACTAACTGATGAATTATTTTGCATTTGCAGATACAAACCTACATCTTTGCTTTAAGCATCCATCAATTTTGGTGTTTCTGGTAGCAGGATACATCTCCAATAAACCTGGGACCACATCTGGTACTTCAGAACAAAATTCTTCGGGAAATTCTTCTTAGTTCTTGTTACCAATCACTATAACCTCTTGTTCCCTTTAATCAGTTTCTTTGACTCCAAAACCTTCAAAACATTATACTGAGGGTGAAGCCTTTTATCAACTGCAAACATAAGAAACATGGGATTGGCAATTATAGTCTGGAGTTCCAACTTCATAGCATTCAAGTAGAAATCCATTGCATTCTTGAGTTTCTCCTCTAAACAAGCCAAATAAATGGATCTTTCTTAAAAGTTAGCAAAATCTCTTCTTCATTCCAGCCCATACTCTTCAGTAGCTTAATTTTCTTCTTCCAAGTTACTTTCAGTCATCAATATCATCACTATAACATCATAGATAAACCGAGGAGAAGTTGGTTCAATGCCAATATTCTTAACAGCATTCACTGCATTAACCATCTTATCATGCCTTAGCATTATAGTTCTTGGATGCTATGGAACAATTGTACCTTTTTGTGTATATTTCTTGATAGTAACAGTACATATTTATATACAGCTTTACATCTCTAGGGATCTCTACAAGACAATCATAATTATAGGAATATAATACAGTAAGGAAAGAATATAAACCAAACATAATTGATGGCTAGGAATCAGCTTGTTTCCTTAATATGCCCCCGCAAGATGGAGGATCCATTGGAGACACCAATCTTGGACCGAAAATAGCTGAACTGAGGACGTCCGAGAGCCTTGGTGAGCATGTCAGCAATATGGTCTTTGGTACTGATATGAAGAACTTGTAGCTTACCAGCAGCTATTTGCTCACGAACAAAATGATAGTCCAACGCCAAGTGTTTCATCTTGGAATGATAAATAGGATTAGCACAAAAATAGGTTGCGCCAAGATTATCACAGTGTATCAAAGGGACATGAGAAGGAGAAAAACCAAGATCCTGCAGCAGACTTTGTACCCAGTTGACTTCAGCTGCTGCATTTGCTAAAGCCTTATATTCGGCCTCAGTGGAGGACCGGGAGACTGTCTTCTGTTTAGCAGATTTCCAGGAAATCAAATTAGAGCCAAGATACAGAACAAATGCTGTTGTAGAACGGCCATTATCTAATGCACCTCCCCAGTCAGAGTCCGAAAAGGCTGCTAGTTTAAGTGCAGAGTTCTTATTGAGAAATAAACCATGATGAACAGTCCCCTTAAGATAGCGAAGAACTCGTTTTAAAGACTGCATTTGAAGTTGTGTGGGAGCATGCATGAATTGAGACAGGCGGTTGATAGCAAAGGAGACATCTGGTCTTGTAATGGCCAAATACTGTAGAGAGCCAATCATTTTGCGAAAGAGTGTGGCATCCGAAGGAGGAGAGCCATCATTTAAGATCAACCGGTCCCTAGTTAAGAGAGGCGTATGAACCTCCTTTGCTCCTGTCATATTAAATTTGATTAAAAGATCATTAATGTGGTGATGTTGAGAGAGGAAGAGACCCTTTGAAGTGGGTATAACTTCCACCCTGAGGAAGTGATGAAGCTGACCCAAATCTTTGATTGAAAAATGGGCTGCCAACTTATGAACACAAGCATCCAGAAACTGAACATTGTTCCCAGTGAGAACTATATCATCCACGTAGATTAGAAAATAAGCAATGACACCATTTGAGCAGAATATAAACAGAGAAGCATCAACATTGGATTTGCGAAAACCCAATTGGAGTAAAAAGGTTGTAAGTTCAACATACCAAGCCCTTGGTGCCTGTTTGAGTCCATAAAGATATTTTCGCAATTTGCAGACATAATCAGGCAAGTCAGTGTGAACATAACCTGGAGGTTGTTGCATATAGACATCTTCATAAAGAGTACCATGCAAAAATGCATTGTTAACATCCAGTTGTCGTAATGACCAGCCATGGGAGATAGCAAGACTGAGAACCACACAAATAGTGACCGGTTTTGTAACTGGACTGAAAGTATCAAAGTAGTCACGCCCAGGTTCTTGATGGAACCGTTTTGCCACCAATCAGGCTTTAAATCTGTCAATTCTACCGTCTGGGTGACGTTTGATACGAAAAATCCATTTGCAGCCAATGAGATGATGATCGGATTGCGGGACAAGCTCCCAGGTTCCATTTTTTAGTAAAGCATTGTATTCTGAATCCATAGCCTCTCTGCAGTCAGAATCTTGCAAGGCTTGCTGAATTGTTCGAGGCTCTAGAGAGTCTTGTAAAGGATGTTTGGTAGTGACATTAATAAATGAGGTATTAAAAATACCTGGAATTGGGCTTGCGTTGCCTCTGTGGCCAACGATCTAAAGGTGCCAATGCTGTGGAAGGAGCCGAAGAGAGTTGAGTTTATTGTGGCTCTGAAGTCGTCGCAGCCTCTTGATCAGTTTCTTGTATTTGATCTGAAGGAGGAAACAAAAAACTGGATGATGAAGCCTCAGCCGAAGATTCAGGCGATGTACCAACAGAATCTATTGGAGTTTCAGAAACGGAATTGGGCACAAGAACAGCTGGTGAATCCGAAATATGGCTGACCCATTGATCAATAGCAGGAGTCTCTTGTTGTGTCAAACCTGCACACAAAGGATCTCAAAACAGAGCAGAAAATTGATTTGAAATATTGCAAACCTGAGCAGGAAAAATGTGTTCAACGAATTTAATGTGATGGGATAAATATAGTCTCTTAGCTATAGGATCAAAACATTTATATGCAGATTGGGTGGAACTATATCCTAAAAAGATACATGGTATAGACCGAGATTGGAGTTTAGATGTAGTGTAGGGCCGTAGCCAAGGGAAGCACAGACACCCGAACGACTTAAGTCGCGTTGGATTATGAGATTGACCAAATAATTTGGCAAATGGTGTTTGAAATGATAAAACAGAGGACGAAAGCCTATTAATTAAATATACAGCACTTTGAAAGGCATGAGACCAATAATTGTTTAGTAGAGAAGCAAAATTAAGGAGCAACAGGCCTGTTTCAACGATAGAACGATGATGCCTTTCGGCAGTGCCATTGTGTTCAGGGGTGTGAGGAGGTGATGTATAATGAAAGATACCACAGGCCAAAAAATGTGATTTAAGTTTTTGATATTCACCGCCATTGTCAGTGAAGATAGATACAATTTTTGTTTGAAAGTAGTTTTCTACCAGTTTCTGATAATTAACAAATAAATCATGTGTGTCTGATTTCTTTTTCATTGGGTAGAGCCAAATATATTTGGTGAAATGATCAATGAATGTAACATAGTATTCGTAACCATCAATGGATTTTTGTGTTGGTCCCCAAACATCAGAGTAAATAAGCTGTAATGGTTTATTGCTAGTGAGAGAATATTCAAAAAATGGCAGTTTATGACTTTTACTCATAGAACAGGAAATACAATGGAAATTAGAAATGGACTTAAACAAAGACTCAAGACCCAAATTCTTAAGAGCTAAACGAAAAATTTTATTAGACGGATGACCAAGCTTATGATGCCAGTCAGATAGCAAGGACGCACGAGCAGTAACATGTAGTTGAGGACGTTGAACAGGCTTGGGAAAGTTTGCATAATAAATGTCATCAATGTTCTCTCCCCGTAGCAGAGAGGCCCCCGTGTACAGATCCTTCACAAAAAAATAAAGAGGAAAGAATTCCACACAGACTTTGTTAGTTCGACATAATTTAGCTATTGATATTAAATTCTTGCGTAGATTAGGCACACATAAAACACTTGGCAGTGATAAATGTCTAGAACAGGCAGGTAAATGAGTAAAACCAGTATGAGAGACATGAAGACTTTTACCATCGCCAAGCTGAACTTCATCAGGTCCACCGTAATCTGAGTATCCTTGCAATGTGGCAGGATTAGACACAACGTGGTGCGAGGCACCGCTGTCAAAGAGCCATTGTTGTGGTGAAGTAGTGGACATGGCGGAGGTAGCGTTGACTGAAGGAGAGTTAACAGAAGTAGCCGAGTTCTCTTGTCGAACTACCATATTGTTTTCCTTGAGAAAGCGAGCAAGCTTTCGACATTCAGCTGCTGTGTGACCTGCATTTTCACAGTATTGACAAATAACATTTGGGCGATAAGTACCTCGGCTGTTGTTATGAGAATTGCGAGAGAAGTTGTTGTAATTTCCACGGTTCCTGCGTGGATTAGAGACTTGATTCGATCTGATGTATCCACCATTCTGGGAGTTCGGCTTGTTGGTGTAATTAACCGTGACAATAGCAGGAACAACAGTATGTTCTTTGTCTTTCAGAGATCTCTCGTGATCAGTGAGTTTTTCGAATAGATCTGAGAATGTTATTGCTGTTTCTCGCACTTTTAAGGCAGCAACAATAGGTCCATAGTCTTCTCCCAATTGTGTGATGATATGGACAATCAAATCTTCATCACTGATTGGGTTTTGAGTGAGCGCTAGTTCATCTGCAATAGCTCTCATTTCATTTAGAAAAACAGCAATGGGTTTACTACCTTTGGGATTCTGTGCTAGTTTTGTTTTCAGAGATAGAACCCTTGAACGAGAAACATTAGCATAACTCTGGTTGAGCCGATCCCATGCTTCCTTGGCAGAATCAGCAGAAGAAATCAATGGTTGAATTGCCTCTGAATAGCTGCCCAGGAGTACACTGACAAGGACATGATCTTGCCGATACCATAGAGAGTATTCTGGATTTGGTATTATTTTTTCATCTTTATCAGTGATGGTTTTTGGTGGTGCTGAACATGAACCATCAACAAACCCAAGTAGATCTAATCCAATCAGTGTTGATTGGACTTGCTTTCTCCATACCGGAAAGTTTTCTTGTGTGAGTTTTATAGGGAAATTGGTTGGAGCATTAAGTTGAATGACAGAGGTTTGAGTTGAATTTGTCATGGCAGAGAATAACGAAGAGGAGTAATCCTGCTAGATCAAGACAAAAACTCGTTAGAGTGTATTAAGCTCTGATACCATATGGAATAATTGTACCTTTTTGTGTATATTTCTTGATAGTAACAGTACATATTTATATACAACTTTACATCTCTAAGGATCTCTACAAGACAATTATAATTATAGGAATATAATACAGTAAGGAAAGAATATAAACCAAACATAATTGATGGCTAGGAATCAGCTTGTTTCCTTAATAGATGCGACAAGAATGATTGGAAAATTAGACACGACCAAGACCAACCAAACATGGCCGTGTCCCATTCCAAGAAAACAAGAGTGAAATCAAGGTAGTGCTGAACACATTCATTCGACTTGGCTGTGTTCAAGGAGAAACTGAGGAGACATGGCCAAGACAGATCGAGCTTGGCCGTGTTTGTGAATATTCCTTTTGATTTTTAAAAGCTTTTTGGGACAAATATAGAAGCGGAAAATAAGGAGCAAAATGAGGACTGCTTTTTGAAAAGTACAAAAGTGATGGACATAAAACAAGGGCTGGCTCAACGAACGAGGGTTGTTAGTTTTAGTTCTAAAAATTAGTTTTGAGAGAGGGATTTTTCATGAGTTGAGGAGAGCTAGCATTGGATTTTCATTCATTCATTCTCAGATGAAGGAACTAATTGGAAAAGCGTGAAGGAGGCTTGGAAGTTATTCTTCAAAATTCAATTTTTTAGAGTAAGAATAAGAAGTTTCAACTCTAGTCATCTTTAAAAAAGGGGTTTTTCTATTTTTTAAATTAATTCATTTTTCAGATTTTGTTGTTTATACAGATTTGTGATTTAAATTCCATTGAGATGAATTTTTATCTTGTTTTGATGATGAGCTAAATTACCTATACCTAGAATTTATAGTATATTTGATTAAATGATTTAATTCAATAATTTCCATTAATAAGCCTTGTTATAAATTGATTTCATTGGAATGTATTTCAGGTTAATAGATTGATCACCTATTAATCTCTAGATATTGAGTAAAAACTGAAAGGTGAACTTACTGTTGGAAGTATGCATTCAACTACTCTAAATGAACTAGAAATATAAATTTTAGGGTTCACTTCATTTGTAATTTCAAAATAATTGATTTTTATTAATTCATAAATGTGAGAACTAATGAATTGATTAAGTGCTAATTGATACTAATGAAGAAATTAAGTTACAAGGTTAAATTAATGGATAATTTAGCGTGGTCAACCATGTGGAAGAGGTTGAGCTCGTGGTCATGGACGTGGACATGGTTAAGAAAGAGGAGAGAAACTTTTTCTAATGAAAATAAAGATCAGAATTTTCAAAGAGTTCGTGGAAGAGGAAGAAATAATTACAGAAGATACAATGAACAAAGATATGAAAAATCTAAAGTAGAATATTTTTCATGTGGCAAGTATGGCCATTACTCTTGGGTATGTCAAACAAAGGGGGTAATAGAGGAAACAAAACTTATGGAATACATCAATGATGTAGAAGAGCCTACTTTATTTCTTTCTTTCAAGGAAGAAGCCATGAAAGAGTAGAACACATGGTATCTCGATAATGGAGCCAACAATCACATGACTAGTGATAGAAGCAAGTTCATAAAACTTGACACCAAAGTGATCGACAATGTACGCTTTGGTGATAATGCAAACGTAGAGATTAAAAGTAAACAAGCTATCTCTTTTAAGACAAGAAATGGAGGTCACAAGATTCTTTAGGATGTTTATTATATTCTTAAGTTAAAGAGCAACATTTTAATTTAGTATTGTACAACTAATGGAGAATGGTTGCAAAATCATTATAGAGGATGACATGCTTTGCCTCAAAGATCAAAATCATAGCCTCCTTGCAAAGGTTACTATGACAAAGAATAGAATATTTAAGTTAGACCTCTAAACAACCATAGCGATATGTTTGAAGACTTCTTTGGATGATTCATCATCGATTTGGCACATGTGATTTGGCTACTTGAATTTTGAAAGCTTGAAAGATTTTGGAGGAAAGAAAATGGTGAAAGACATTTCAATAATTAATCATCCAAATCAGTTGTGTGAAGGGTGTTTACTTAGAAAGCATTCAAGAAAGAGCTTCCCTAAGCAATCTACCTCAAAAGCCACCTATCCACTTGAACTTTTCCATGCAGATGTCTATGGTTAAATTAATCCTCCATCTCTTAGTAAAAGTTGTTATTTTATGTTATTTATTGATGATTATAGTAGAAAATCTTAGGTTATTTCTTAAAAAATAAATTTAAGGCTTTTGATTCTTTCAAAAGATTTAAAGCTCTTGTTGAAAAGGAGAGTGGATATGAGATTAAATATCTTAGAACTGATAGAGGAGGAGAGTTTACTTCTAATGAATTTAAAAGCTTTTGTGAGTTACATGGAATTTGATATTTTTTGACAGTTTTGAGATCAACTCAATAAATTTGAGTAGCTGAAGGAAAGAATTAGACGATACTAAATATGTCAAGAGCTATACTAAGAAGCAAAAATATGCTAAAAGAATTTTGGGCTGAACTAGTTATATGTGTCGTGCATCTTTCTAGCTAGAGTCCAACAAAAAGCTTCAAGGATTCCCTATAAGATGCCTGGAGTAGACAGAAGCCAGGTGTGTCCCATTTGCAAGTTTTTGAATTTATTGCTTATGTGCATGTTCCAAAGCGAGAGAGGTTAAAGCTTGATGATATAAGTGAGAAGTTTGTATTCATTGGCTATGATGAGAACTCAAAAGGGTACAAGGTGTTTATTCCAAACAATGGAAAGATTGTGACTAGCAGAGATGTGGAGTTCTATGAAGGAAAATCATGGGATTGGAATTCACAAAAGGAAGGATCACATGATGTCCAACCTTATTTTGAAAATGAAGAACTTGTTAATTAAGAAGTTAAAGCTAGTTTACCAATTCTAGCATCCTGGATTCATCATCTTTAACTTCACCTTCATCGAGTTCAAGTGGTGGTCTAAGGAGATACCGGAGTCTTGTTGACATTTATAATGAAACTAAAAGGCTTAATGACATAAACTTACTATGTTTTCTTACAGATGTTAAACCATTGAGTTTTGAAGAAGTATGTAAAGATGAGAGGTGGATTAAAGCCATGAATGAAGAGATTCATTCAATAAAAAAGAAAGATAGCTGGGAACTTGTTTCTCTTCCAAATGGTCATCAACTAATTGGAGTCAAGTGGATATACAAAGCCAAGAAGGATGATAAAAGTAAAGTGGAGAGATATAAAGCGAGACTTGTCATGAAAGGATACAAATAAAGATAGGGTATAGGCTATGAATAGGTATTTGCTCTTGTTGCTCGCATGAAAAATATTAGACTGTTGATTTCAATTATAGCCCAAAATTAATGCAAAATCCACTAGCTAGATGCCAAGTCAGCCTTTCTAAATGGCTATCTTGAGGAGGAAGTATATCTTGAACAACCTGAGGGCTATGCTGTTGAAGGGCATAAAGACAAAGTGATAAAGTTGAAAAGGCATTATACGGGCTAAAGCAAACACCAAAGGCTTATAATAGTTGAATTGATAAGTACTTCTGAGAGAATGGTATTTGGAGATGCATGCATAAGTATGCTCTCTGTGTGAAGCAAGAGCAAGGAGATGTTTTATTTGTTTGTATCTATATTGATGATCTTATTTTCACAGGCAACAATCTCGGAATGTTCAACAATTTCAAGAAGGCGATGGCACAAGAATTTGAGATGAGTGACATGTCTCATGCCTTACAATTCCCATATGGGAAAGAAAGTAAAGCAAATAGAAGGTGGGATATTTATCTCATAAGAAGGCTATACAAAGGATATACTCAAAAAGTTTAACATGTCAGGATGCAAACCTGTTAGCACCTCCATGGACAGTGGAGCAAAGCTATCCAAGATGAAAGGAGATGTAGAGAACATGAATCCCATAGTATTCAAGAGTTTGTTGGAAGTTTGAGGTATTTGACTTGTACAAGACAAGATATCCTATTTTCAGTAAGATGCAAAAACCCTCAATATCTCATATGAATGTGCCAAAAAGGATTTTGATTTTACCTTAAAGGTGCAAGTGATTTTGGTATCTTTTACTCATCTTCTAATGATTTGACGTTGATAGGTTATTATAATAGTGATTTTACTAGAGATATTAATAATAGAAAGAGCACTACTGGATTTATGTTTTTGCTGGGAAATAATGTAATTTCATAGTGTCTAAAGAAGCAACAAATTGTCACACTTTTGACTTGCAAGTCTGAATATGTTGCAGTTACTTCTTGTGCATATCATGCTATTTGGTTATGGAGATTGCTAAAAGAACTTTACCTATAGCAAAGTGAACCAACCAAAATCATGATTGATAATAAATCTACACAAGCTCTAGCAAAAAATTAGTGTTTCATGATCGAAGCAAACATATTGACACTAGGTATCACTTTATTCGAGAATTTATTGACATCATCACAAAATTATTGAAATATGATAACTTTCGGCAATTAAGAATGAGGCTCGGGGTGATGAGAAGTTCAAGTTTATAGGAGGTGTTAAATAATAAACTTTAAACAAGTTACAAAATAAATTAGAATTAAAGTAAGTATGTTACAAGAATTGATGTTAGAAAGAATTAAACTATGATAAGTTATAAAGAATTAAATAGCTTAAGTTAAAAGTTGATTTAATTTTATAATTATTTTAGGTGATATAAGTTTCTTTTGAGAAACTAGTATAAATAGGTCTTAATTTTCTCACTTGTATCAAATTAAGTAGAAGACTTCAATAATACAAAAAAAAAAAAGAAGAAAACTTTGAGTTCTCTTCCTTTCTTTTGTGAGTGTGTGAATTTAGTAAGTGTCCATCAACTTCTAACAAATCAAACAAATGAAGTGAAAATAATCAACAAAAATTGACTTACCCGCCAGAGATGCGAAAGACATTATTGTAAATGGTAAGTGGTAACTAGTGAAGTGCTAACTAACTACTTTAGCATTTAGTTTGTTTCATGCCTGTTTCATGTTTTTCACAAGTCATGTACAATTTAATCTTTTTTAATGTTTTATATTTACATGTATGATTTTTGTAGTTTATCATTCGAAAAATGTGTTAATGGGCTAAGGTGGAGACAATTCCCATCCCCATTCCCTAGGGCTAAGTACGATCTGGTTCAATTCAAAAATCTAAAAACCTCCACAACTGAATTGAAGTTTGGGTATTTTAAAGTCACTGAAATCGAAATTGAACTATACATATAAAATATCTACATTGTATTGTTTCAAAAAAAATGGGTATGGTTCAGTTCGGATATTTAGTTCTAACTGTTAGTGTATATGCCCTAGGCCATTGATTTGGACCTTAATGTTATTCATTTTGTTATTAATAAAGAAGTTTTTATTATCATTGTTATGTTTGCATGTTATAGATAATAATGATTATATCCCTGGTTTATTATTGTTATGGAGATAATAATAAATATAACTAGTGTAATATTGATTTGATAATCATAAGATGATTATAGGTATGAAGATACAAATCAATATTATGGATACATGTTAGAGAACAGTGTATTGGATAGACCCACATAGATATCACTTCATGGTTTAATGTCATAAGTGTATCTCATAATAGTTTTCATTTAATCCTTGGACTTGAGATTGTCATAGTTTCCAACATAAGGAATATTATGTTTTGACATGATCAAACGTTATCTGTAACTAGATAATTATAAAGGTTATGCTTGAACATGATATAAATTATGTAGAGGAAAATGAACAATCAAGATGGAATTTGTCCCTCTCTATGAGAGAGATATCTTCTGGGCCCCTCGATAAGTGTAACTGAGAAATGCATGGCCATGCTCAAATAAGTTGATATAAGATCAATCTTATTTGTTTATCAGTTAACTTGGAGATCGAGTAATCATAAGTTTGGACAATATAAGTATGACATTTACTATGACTTATGTTCAAACTAGATATCGTGTGACAAAGGGATTAATGCATGTACTATTTCAGGTTTTTCATTTATAATGATTCTCATGATTAATTGGGTAGTCGTAATGTCTTGCTAGAGGCCAATTATGATTTGTGCATTTCAATAGAGATTGAAATACACTACCAATTAATATGAGCCTATCGGGTCACACACATAGAACGTAGGCTGTACTTAAATAATAATAATTATATTTAATTATTATTGTTAGTATTATTATTATTATTAGATATTAATAATAATATTGTTATAATAATTATTATTAGATAATAATTATTAAAACGTGGGTCCATATGGGATATGGACAGTTAGGGTTTTGATAAAAAGAAGTCTTTTAAAACGGTTTTAAAAGGACTGGAGGTTTAATGATCTTATTATTCGTTTTGCAAAAGAAAACGTAAGAAGAAAAAAAAAACCTAAAAAAAACCCTAGTTTCGTTTTGAAAAGGTTCAGCCACTGCCGTTGGTGAGCTAGCACTCAGACCGGCATACGTTTGTGTGGATTTCGTTAGAGGGTGTTCGTCTTCAGAAGGCAGCATCTGTTAATCATTTTTGAAGCTACACAAAAAGGTTAGTTTCGAATCTCTTTTATCGAACTGAATGGATCACATGGATCCTGTGAGTAAATCGAAAGAATTTTTGTTTTCCGCTGCGGCAAGGGTTGCAGATTCTTAACGATTTACTAACACTAACATAGCAGTTTCGGTTTCAAACGGAGATGAAAATTTGAAGATTTATTTTTTTTTCAAATTTAAGTAATAGATTATATTTATATATTTATATTTATTTCATTTTTAATTAAATTAATAAAATAATTGCTTATTTTTTTACTTGATTATTTATTATATTTGTATTATATTTATATTTATTTTATTGTGAAATTAAGAAATTGCCTTAGTTATTTACATATATAATGTTAGATATTACATGATAAATCAATTTAATAAAATATGAGGCAATAAAATAAAATAATTTCAAATTTCTATATCTTAACAATTTAAATTAACCAATTATAGATATATTTTAAATCAATTCATGAAAAATCATTATTATCAAATAATTTATAATCTAATATTAATTTTCTTATAAATTTGTATTTATTACTAATACATAATTATGGTGTTATATATATAGTATACACATGCATATTTATTGTATTTGTATTATTCATGTTCTTTTTAAAATCATTCACAATTATTCATTTATTATTGTTATTACTCATATTCATAAAATATTATATCAACATTATATATCTTATAATGTTTGAAATTTTAAACAATAATTTTTTTTGATAAATATTGATATTGGATTGTTTATATTGATGAGATTGACTTGGAAATTTGAAATAAATGAGAAAGTGGGATGAATTAAGTTTAAAAAGTTGACAATTTTGATTCAGGTATGGACGAAATCAACATTTCCAAAAAAGAATCACTAATAAGAATTTATGAAAATGCCCTTTTGATTTTAGAGTTAAATTTTACCGAATTAAAATATGAAATATATATAATAGAGCTTTAAATTAACTAAAGAAATTATTTTTATAGTTTTATAAAACTAAAAATTAGATTAGAATCAAAATTAAGAGAGAGGGTACACTATTGTTATGGTGAGTATGCCTGTACCCAACAAAGATCCAAGATATTATATAAAGAGGTACCTATAATCTTCTCTCTTCTTCTTCTTTCACCATCTCACGTCACTCATCACCACCACCACCAAACTTCATTTTACTTCTTCCTTCTTTCAACAATTCAAGCAAGAATAAAGAGAGGATTACATCTAGTTGCTAATTTTTATGAGAAATAGCTAAAGCATATAAGATTATCATCAATTAATCAAGGAATAAATGAGACAAGAGAAAAGAGGGGAGTTCTTGAAAGAGGTAAGTGATAGTGTATTAATAATTTATAATTTTATGATTTTCATTGAATTTTAAAGCTTAAACAAGTTAATTGAATCATTTTAGTGGAGTCAAATGTTAGAGAATTGATTAATTGTGGTTTTGTGCAAAAAAAAAAAATGAATATAGAACCTTTTATGAGAAGAGTTGGCTTTCTAGTTCATTTTTACTATGTATAAGTGTGTTGATATTGATTTTTACTTAAAATCAAGGTTGGAGTGGCTTTTAGCTTATTAAAAGATGAATTTTTGGGTTTGGAGGAGTCTAGAAAAAACACATGGGCTGTTACAAATGTGGGTCTCAGGACCACTATATTAGGTATTGCCCAGAGCCACCAGAGAATAGGCCAATGGAGACAATTGGATTTAGATTCAGTGCTAGAGGGGGTAGGAATAGTAGAGGTGGTAGGGCTGGTAGGATAGGATACAAACAGAGCCAGGGAGAGGAGTCGGTTACTATAAATAGACCTGAGGGAGCGCCACGGAGAGTTTATGGGATGCAAAGGAGATAGGATGGTCCAGAAGGGAATAAAGGTAAATTTTTATTATTTGATGTTATTAATGTATTGATCTATTGAGTAGTTTTAATGTTGAAATTAATTTAGAATTCTTGATTTTAACTTGAAAAATTGATATAGATAATTAAGGGAATTCTGTAAGGGGAAGAGTTGAGATTGATATTTGTATTAATGGAATTTAGCTACTATGATAGATAATTTTGAGGACGAAATTATTTAAGTGGGAGAAAATTATAATATCCATGATTTTGGAGAAATTAGATAAGTATTTGGAGGTATAGGTATTGTATATATCTAATATATACCTAGTGTATGCATAATATATACATATTATTTATTAATTATATATGTTGGATATATATATATATATTATATACTTGATATATATATAATACATATAAGGTATGTTTGATGTGTATATAAAATACACATTATATGTGTATATGAGTATTTATATATATTAAAGATATATTACATATACATGGTATATACACTATATATATATATATGTACATAATGGTATATGTAAAATATTAGTAACATATATATATGACATATACATATACATAAAGTATATACAACATATAAATGCAATATAAATATTTATTTATATATATAAATATTTATAGATGGGAAGATGAAAAATTTAAAATAAATAAAAAGAAAAGAAAGTCATAGAAAAATGAAAACATGTGGTGGAGAATTAAAATTAATTAATTAATTAATGTATACTTATATATAAGAAATTAGAAAGAACAAAAAAAAAGAGTCTTCTTCTTTATTTTCTTTAGCCATGGCCGAATAGAGAGAGAGAGAGGGAGAGAAACAAAAATTTTCTCATAGAAAATTTCCAATTTTATGAGAAAATTTAAGAAAATCAATATGATTTTGAAGATTTATCAAAGATCCAATTAAGTACCTCTTCTCTAAAGATTAGTTTTCTTTCTTTTTAAGATTATGTTTAGATTTCTAGAGAGAGAAAATGATGTTTAATTGTTAAAATAAGTAGAATTGACGTTTAAATGAAGAAAATATGATGAAATGTTGGTTGATTGGTTAATTTGGACAAGTTGTGAAAATTTAGAGTTATGAAAAAGTGATGCATGATTTAGGGTTTTGGATGTGGTTAGTTAAAATTGTTGGAATGCATGGAACTAATGTTATTTATATATGTGTGTAAAGATTCCATAGTTGGAAATTAAATATGAGCAAGTTTGGATGAAGATTGGATTTAGAGTTTGAGTATGTAAAATTAGGGTTTTTAAAATGGATAATGTTAATTAGTGTAATGAAAAGAATTAGTGTTATTTTAATATAAATGTTATGATTTTAAGGTTGGAAATGTGAAAAGGATAAATTTTGGTGAAGTTCATGTTAGCAGGTGCATTATGTGTAATTTGAATTTTTGAAGAAGGCTTCTATAATTGTGAAAGTGAATTGTTTTGATGTTATATTTATATAAAAGTAATGTTTTTAAGGTTAAATGTTAAAAATAAGATTAGTAGAATGAAGTTTGAATAAAGTAGTAAGTTGAATAATGTAGGGTTTTAATGGAACTTTGAATGAGAATTGTTTTATTATTGATAGTTAATGTATATTGAGCATGTGAGTGATTGTAATGGATAATATTGCTTATGAAAGTACCATATAATGTGTAATGTGATTAATAATGTAGAAATTGGTTATGAAATAATGAGAAATGACTAAGAAAGTGAAAAATGAGCTACATTAGGTAATTTGATTGAAAATGATGAAAATGGATATGAAAAGTATGAGAAATGCATAGAAAATGTGAGAGAGATGTCACATTGGAATGTTACTAAGAATTAGGTGAAGTGTGATAAAGAGATAAAAAATGAGGATGATTTGTATAATATGTTCTATAAGATGGAAAAATTGAAAAATAACCTAAACAATGTCATGGGAATGAGAAATGATAGTATTATATGAAATGTGATAAATGTTAAACTTATATAGATTGTGTGTAAATGAGAATTGAGTATAATTGTATGATTGTGTGTATACATATATATGATATATGTGGTGAGTTGTCTAATATAGACACAATTGTGATTTGTGAAAAAATGTGAAAAGTAAGTCACATTGTGAATGTGACTTACAGATGTGTATGTGGATGATTTAAAAATATGAAAAATGTTAAAAATGTGAAATAATATGAAAATGTGAGGTGAGGTGATCATGATAAGGTTAATCACTTAAAAATATGAAAAGTGTTATTGTGTGTTGGTTACCCTATATGATTACTTGTCCAGTGATATTGAGAATGATATTACATACATTGATAGACCTAAGCGAAACTAGGTCTTGACCTGAGAAAAGCTAGGTCATGTGATAAGATTGATATTGAGAATGGACCAGAGCAGCGCTGGGTTGTGAAATTAATATTGTGATAGCTGGACTTGATAATTGTATAGGTGTGTTTGGGCCCAAAGTGTGTGTATGTAGAAATGTTGTATGTATGTGAGTTATAATTGATAAGTAAAGATAGTGCATTAGTAATGTATGTAATGTTGTGAGAAGTATCATTGTATATGATTTACATATATTGTATTTGAGATTGTGTGCCACTAGGCTGCATAGCTTAGCGCAGTTGTTTGAATCACACATGTAAGAGTATTGTTGATTAGAGGGATCCTTGTGGCATTTGATACTTATGAGATAAGGAATCAGAAGACCAACAATGTTGTCTGTATACATGTATAGTTATAATCTTATACATTTTGATTTATGTTTAATACATTATAAATTTTTTGAATACTTTAAGAATTTGGGACAGTTATGTACATATATATATATATATTTAAGTATGACAATTAATATTTTGAGTTATACTATTTGGTTATATTTTAACGAAGTATTGCTTTGGGCGAATGGTTGAAAACTCTACTTTGGGAGTGTTTCAAAATTTTGTGCAGGTTGTGGAACTTGATAATTTTAGGATTTACTGAAATTATAGATAAAACTCTGACAAAAGTTTTTTAGAGATTTTTCTTAATAAATTTGTAATTCGATAATTTACTACTTGAGTGTGTAATATTTCTTAGTAATTATCTACAATAATTAAATGAGAATTTTTGGTTATGGAGTTTATTGTGACACTATTATATTCTATATATGTATTTTACATATGTGGAATATATGTATTGTACATATATATGGTTTAAGGGTGTTACACTGGATATGGATTACAATAATGTTTTATTAAAGTGATGTGTAACTAAGTATTGAATTAGAAATGAAGGACTGATGAATTTGTTTTGATCATTTGTGTATGTATTTTTAGGATAATTTTATTAGCTTTTGATTGATGTTTCTTTAAATTTGTGCTTAAGTTTGTTTGACGTATTCGATCCAGGTTGAAGAACAAAATAATAGAGCTTTAATTCAATTTGATGTATTAATGAGGTGGAAAGCATGAGACACGGCCAATACACTTCATGGCTTGGCCATGTCCCTTCATCTAAGAAAATGAAGCATGACACACTCACAAGACATAGCCATATAAAATTGGCTTGGCCTTGTCCCTAAGAGAATTTGGGTAGAGACTTCAAGAGACACGACCAAGCCTTGCTGTGACTCACTTGAAGAACAAAGCAAAGAGAAGAGCAAGAAGAGAGACAGGAGAGAACACATTCAAGAGATACGGCTAAGCCACTGGCTGTGTCACATGACACGGCCAGGGATTTGGCCGTGTCCCACCTGAAGAAGAAAGAAGTGTTAGAAGCAACCATGGACATGACCACATGGCTTGGCCATGTCCAAACAAGAATGAGCGACACGGCTAAGTCACTCATGACTTGGCCGTGTCTCATATAGTTCTTTTGAATTATTTTGCACGAAGGGAGGGACAAATGGGGGACAAAAAACTCTTTGTTTTTTTTAAAAAATATTAAAAATGAGTAAAAGGTGGATAGATTTATGGGAAGAAATAATAAACAAAGAAAAAGAGGGAGACAAAAAGTAGTGTGTGAGTTGGCAATACATGCTTGGTGTCTTAAAAAACTGAAAAATAATTGGAAGTAGGGAAGATGGAACATACATACACGTTGGGCTTAATTGAGGGGCATCTAGTTCTTAGTTTTGTTCTTGTTTTGGGAGAGAAGACATCATTCTCTCCTCATCCTCCATTTCCATCTTCCACTTCTTCTATAGACAAGACTTAAAAAATTTCTTGGGATTAAATTGGGTGAACAAGCTTTCAAGAATGTTAGGGCTTGAAGAAGGCTTGATTAAGGAGTTATAAGCTTGAGAGAGTTACCATTCTAACTTTCAAGAAGAGAGCCATTGATTGAAAAGGGCTTGGAAGTTCTTCATGATAATCAAAGTTGAGCTAGGAGGAAGACAAGAAGTTCAACTCTTGGTATCTACAAGGGGTTTTTATATTCTCTCTTTCAATTCATTTCTAGATTGTTGTTGTTTGTTAATAACATTAATATTTCAATGGACAATTGTGATTTGATTTATATTGAGATGAATATTTATTTTAAATTGATGATAATGATGAGCTAAATTACTTATGCCTTGGGTTGTAGTAGCTTTGATTGAATGACTCGATTTGATATTTCCATTAATATACCTTGTTATTAGCTGATTGTATTGGATTAAATGTTAGGTTGATCTATTAATTTTTAAATATTGAATGAAGGACCAAAAGGCAAAATTTGATATTAGTATTATACATTCAACTACCCTAAGAATGAATTAGAAATATAAGTTTTAGGGTTTTATTAATTTGCAATTTCAAAATAATTGGTTGTTGTTAATTCATGAATGTGAAAACTAATGAATTGGTAATTACTAATTAAACTTAAGGAACAAATTAACTACAAGGTTATATTAATAAATATTTTGAGAATCATGCTTTGATTAAATTGATCTACAACCCTAGGCACTATTCCTAGAATTGAATTAATCTTGCATAACCATTACACGCATTACTTTTAATTTTAATTGTTTTCACCACTACTTCAAACATCACACTCTTGTTTTTAAATTTATTTGTTAATAAAACTATTACAAAACAATTCTTTCCTTGTGAGACGAACTTGGAGCGATCACCGTTGCTACAATAACCACGTATACTTGCGAGTGTCACTTTATAGTAGTGTTAATTAGAGCGCAATAAGTTTTTAGCGCCATTATCGGGGAAGGCAATTGTTGTTAGTAGTTTGATTCTTTTATTTTAATTGTTTAATTGTTTAAAGTGTTTCTGTTTGAATTACTAAGTGTTTATTGTAAAGATGTAGTTCTCAAGGCATGAGAGAGTTTATGATGTGAATGCTAATTCTGAAATGGCATGGCAGTTAGCAGAATTAACAAGTCAGCTTAAGATGCTAAATGCAAGAGGAAGAACACCTATGCCAATTCAAGAAGTATGTCCAGCATGTGACATTGCATGACATAATGCAAACATATGTTCATTTGATTTTGAGCAATACCAAGAGGGGAAAGAGGAAGTATATGCTTTTGAAAGTTTCCAACAAATGGGTATAAATGACCCATATTCCAATCCTTATAATCCAAGTTGGGGAAGCAACCCAAATTTTTATTGAAAAAATCAGCAGCAAATTCCCCTTCAACAATCTTTTAAACCTTATCGAAGAAGTTCTTACTTTCAATGATAATTTTTAAATCAAGATCAACTTAAGAAACCCACATTGGGAGATAATTTGAATGCCTTTATTCAAATTAGCATAAAAAATCAAAATCAAATTAAGAAACCCACATTAGAAGATAATTTGAATGCATTTATTCAAATTAGTACACAAAATCAGGAAGGGAGCAATAAGAGGTTTGATTCTTTGGAGATATCATTGAAGAAGGTGGAAACTCAAGTTAGACAATTGGCAAATCAACTTCAAGCACACCAAAATGTGAAATCTCCTAGCCAATTAGAGCAAGCCAATGCAATCATAGTTTTGAGGAGTGATAAGGTAATATATAACAAAGTTTGTGATTCCTTTGATGCAGTTGCTAATCAAGAAGAAAATGGCGAGGAGATACAACCCAACATAGAGAAACCAAATCAATCAAAGGAGGAAGAGAATTTAGAGGCATCCACCTCACCAAAATTGCATAAGCCTCCAAATCCTTATAGGCCACCAATTCCATTTCCATGTGGATTGAAGGATGAGAAGTAAGGTAAGCAACTTTCTGAAATCCATGACATGCCCTCCAAAGAAGATATTAAAGATAAGCTTGAGATGGCCGTGACCTTGGAGGAAGAGCTTGAAATTTCTAATTTAAAAATTGAGTAGTGCAAGTTAATTTTAGATGTTATGGTTGTTGAGAGGGGACTTGAGATTGTTAAAGTGGATGAACATGATATTCAACCAAACTTGGTTGAACTTAAAAAGATCCCAAAGCTTTTGAAATATGTTTTTCTCGGGGAGAACAATATGCAACCAGTAATCATCTCTTTTACTCTCGGTGGTGAGGAAGAGTAGAAAACTGATATAACCATGCTGCAGATTAAAAAAAAAGTTTTTACCAAGTTCCTATAACATTGGAGGATCACCTTAAGATGACCTTCACATGTTCCTTTGGGACATTTTCTCTTCAAAGGACACTGTTTAGGCTCTGTAATACACCGGGTACCTTTTAGAGTTATATGCTATTCATCTTTTTAAACATGGGTGATAAATTCATTAAGGATGGAAGAAGCACTTCATATCACATATAGGAACGATGGAAATTAGGTTTCATATGAACTCTTCTCTTTGAAATTTATGCATGCTCACATTGGGCATAATGTGAATCTTTAAGTGTGGGGGTGCCATTTTTACTTTTAACTTATCTTTGTCTAAGTTTAGTTAATGTTTTTCTTTGAATAAATGAATTTTGAAAAGTTCAATTGTTATAAGATTGTTGATAGATGACCTTTGAATTTTTAAAGCATGAATTTGAGAATTGATTAGAATTGGTCCTTATTGTCAATTTTGATGGTTATTCTTTGCATCACTTTTAAACTTGTGAGAAATTGAGCCTATTAAGTTGGATGCCAAATTAACATTCTTTTTGTGTGCGAGGATCTTTGATTGATGAATTGCTAGAACTTACTTTGACATGCATTTTGAGACTACATACAAATTTCAATTAGATATCAATATGATTAAGGCAATTAGGTGAACCCATATTAGCTTAAAAAGACCAACCTTATATTCAACCTTATTTAGCCAATTTTGAGCCTATTTCATTTCTCCTTTTTTCTTTTTCACAACACTAATAGCCTTGAACCATGTTATTTTGTCTCTTGCCCTTTCATTAAGTCAAGAGCATTTGAAGAGCGTTAATGATTGAGTGTTGTGTTAAATAAGTGTGGGGTTAAATTTAGTGGGCTTAAGATTGCAAACTATTGTCTTCTTTAGTTGCAAACCCTATTTAAAAAAAATTAAAAAAATAAAAAAGGAGAGAAAAATCTAAATAATAGAAGTTGTTGTTCTTTTTTGTAGGGTTGGAATAAGTTTGTGAATGATCATTGCAAAATTTAATAAGTGAAGTTGCTTAAAAAGTTCTTTAATGTCAAGTGGTAGGTGAGTAGAAGGTTCTTTGGAATTGTTCTATTGTATTGCGTTGCTTACTTCATTCTTGAAGTACTCTTGAACTTAGTGAATAAACTCACACTCCTAAATGTCATACCCTTACCTTAGAACTATTATAACTAAATGGAAGACCTTATGATTGATGCTTAATTGTAATTAAGTGGTGGGGGTTTGATTGATAAGCAAGCTTACGGTGCTAATCTTTCATTGAATGTTATGAGTATAAACACTACCTTATTAAAACACTTTAAAGAGTGGCGAGGGAGTGACAACATTGGTTATGCGTGAAAAGCCACTAAATTATATGAGTATTAATTTTATTTGATTTGATAATGATTGTGGATTTAAGAAAATGGGAGTCTTGATACATCCTTATAACTCTTGAACTTAACTAAAATTTTCTTGTTTTAGTTTGTTTTTATTTTAACTTTGCTTGGGGACAAGCAAAGAATTAAGTGTGGGGTATTTATTTTGATCATTTGTGTATGTATTTTTAGGGTAATTTTTATTGGCTTTTGATTGATGTTTCCTTAAATTTGTGCTTAAGTTTGTTTGAAGTATTCGATCCAGGTTGAAGAACAAAACAATGGAGCTTTAATTCAATTTGATGGATTAATGAGGTGGAAAGCATAAGACACGATCAAGACACTTCATGGCTTAGCTGTGTCCCTTCATCTAAGACAATGAAGCATGACACACTCACAAGACACAGCTAGGTCAAATTGGCTTGGCCTTGTCCCTAAGAGAATTTAGGTAGAGACTGACACATTCAAGAGACACGGCCAAGCCATTGGTCGTGTCCCATGACATGGCCAAGGCCTTGTCTGTGTCTCACTTGAAGAACAAAGCAAAGAGAAGAGCAAGAAGAGAGACAGGAGAGAACACATTTAAGAGACACGACCAAGCCACTGGCCGTATCACATGACACGGCCAAGGCCTTGGCAGTGACCCACCTGAAGAAGAAAGAAGTGTTAGAAGCAGCCATGGACACGACCACATGGCTTGGCCACGTCCAAACAAGAATGAGTGACATGGCCAAGTCACTCATGACTTGGCCGTGTCTCATATGGTTTCTTTGAATTATTTTGCACGAAGTGATGGACAAATGAGGGATAAAAAACTCTTTCTTTTTTTAAAAAATATTAAAAATGAGTAAAAGGTGGATAGATTTATGGGAAAAAATATTAAACAAAGAAAATAGGGAGACAAAGAGTAGTGTGTGAGTTGGCAAGATATGCTTGGTGTCTTAAAAAATTGAAAAGAATTGGAGGTAGGGGAGATGGAACATACATACACGTTGGGCTTGATTGAGGGGCTTCTAGTTCTTAGTTTTGTTCTTGTTTTTGGAGAGAAGACATCATTCTCTCCTCATCCTCCATTTCCATTTTCCACTTCTTCTATAGATAAGACTTAAAACAATTCTTGGGATTAAAATGGGTGAACAAGCTTTCAAGAAGGTTAGGGTTTGAAGAAGGCTTGATTGAGGAGTTGTAAGCTTGAGAGAGTTACCATTCCAACTTTCAAGAAGAGAGCCATTGATTGAAGAGGGCTTGGAAGTTCTTCATCATAATCAAAGTCGAGCTAGAAGGAAGACAAGAAGTTCAACTCTTGGCATCTACAAGGGGTTTTTATATTCTCTCTTTCAATTCATTTCTAGATTGTTGTTTTATATTGAGATGAATATTTGTTTTAAATTGATGATGATAAGCTAAATTACTCATGTCTTGGGTTGTAGTATATTTGATTGAATGACTTAATTTGATATTTCCATTAATATACATTGTTATTAGTTGATTGTATTGGATTAAATGTTAGGTTGATAGACTAGCTACCTATTGATCTTTAGATATTGAACCGAGAGGCAAAATTTGATATTGGAATTATGCATTCAACTATCCTAAAAATGAATTAGGAATATAAGTTCTAGGGTTTTATTAATTTGCAATTTCAAAATAATTGGTTGTTAATTCATGAATGTGAAAACTAATGAATTGGTAATTACTAATTAAACGCAAGGAACAAATTAAAATATAAGGTTATATTAATGGATAATTTGAGAATTAAGCTTTGATTAAATTGATCTACAACCTTAGGCACTATTCCTAGAATTGAATTAATCTTGCATAGCCATTACACGCATTACTTTTAATTTTAATTGCTTTTCACCGCTACTTCAAACATCACACTCTAGTTTTTAAATTTATTTTTTAATCAAACTATTGCAAAATAATTCTTTATTGCAAAATAATTCTTTCATTGTGAGACAAACTTGGGGCGATAACCATTACTACAATAACCTCGTATACTTGCGAGTGTCGCTTTGTAATAGTATTAATTAGAGCGCAACAGAATTGCCCAAACCATACTGGTATTAAACCTAGTTTTTGGATTGAATGGCAAACCAAAGGGCAGATATCCATAGTGATAGTGGACATTCTTGCCAAAAGTAAATACATTGTATTAATTGTGGACCCTTGGCCATATTCTTGATAGTAGGCATTAATTTAGCATCGATGTCCTATTATCCAATTCTAAGGTTTAAATTCAGTATGTGTGGGCAAAATAAGAGAAGTTATTAAAATAAGAAATTTATGTTAAATGTTTAAATTTACCTAGATACCTTGAACCTTGTGTTTTTGAATATTGTGATTGATGGATTTATAAATATTCTAAATTTCATATTTTGTTAAGATTCTATAAAGTGTTTTCTCTTTCTTTATAAATGATTACTCAATGGATATTTCTATTTTGTTATCTTCTTTTATAAATTATGAATACACAAGCACCACTAAGCTTTGCTTAGCGTGTCAGATTTATTTTTAACTTGCAGATTGAGTGAGACAAGAAGATCCTGCTAAGTGAGATTTGTAAAGATCCAGATCAACTACATCATAAAAAGGTCTTCTGACACACTATTTTGTATAATAAATTTTGAATCGTTCACATAGTAGAATTACTATATTTTAAATGACAATTTTATATATTTGTGGGGAGTGAGAGATGCATAACTATATTTATAATTTACAATTAATAGGGGGCTTTGTATAATAAACGTATGTGTATATATATATATATTATATGCATATGTTAACTTAATATCAAAAATTTTGTTTAAAGTTGTTTTGTTAATGATAAAATTTTGATGGCTTTGAGGATTAAATGAATGAGAAGTGTTAATATGAATTTTTCTTAGGAAGGCAAGAACAAATAAAACACACAGGCATGTCATTCTGTTAGACACGACTGTGTTGTATGTTTTCATTGAAGGAGGAAGTGTTGAATTTAAACACACGGACGTGTCAACCTCATCTAGTATGAGCGTGTCCCGATTTTCTAAACAGAAAACCCTTTTAAATTATATCAAGTTAAGTGTTTTAGTAACATCTCTTTATAGTCAAGTGTATGGACTACTTAGGAGTGTTACATTTAGTAGTATTAGAGTCTAGTTCAGGCAGTTCTAAATTTATGGGTTATGAGAAAAGTGAAATGCAACTTTCATTGCTATATGAATGATATAGGTGAATATGTAATTTGATATAGTTGACATTTAAATGTTTATAGATATAAGACAGCCTCTGGATCAGGTCAGGTGCGGAGCAACAAGCTGCATCCTCACACAATCAAGGGAACCAATAGCCATCAGAACCTTCTGCATAAAAGTCCCCTTGGACCCTAGTTTGTGAGAAACATGGGTGAAGTCTCAAGTAGATTGTAGGATTGTTCCTCCTGCACAGCCACTACCACTAGTTCCCCAAAGAACTTTGTTGGAGAGAATTAGAAAATTCAGAGCGAAAGATTTTAAAGCTCATGATACTGATGAGTCTTCAGTAGCAGAGTATTAGTTGGAGAGGATTGTGAGAGTCTTTGATCTTCTGAGTGTGTAATTTTTTTATTGCAGGAACAAGCTTATGACTAGTGGGATAAGAAGCAGAAAGCTATTCCTGTGAAAAGACTCACTTGGTCTTGACTATACGCTATAAGTTACAAATCCCTTAGGCCATCGTGTGATGGTAAACAAAATATACCATAATTGTCCCATTAGAGTTCATAACATGGAACTTCCTGCTGATTTGATTGAACTTCCATTCTATAAATTTGATATAATTTTAGGAATGGATTAGTTATCTCGACATCAAGCAGTTACGAATTATCATAGTGAAGTTGTGACTTTTAAGATTTTGGGACATGGTGATGTTGTTGTCCAAGGAGAGAAACAACTCTATCCATCTAGTTTAATCTCTGCTGTTAAGGATAAAAGGTTAATTAGGAAGAAATGTGAAGCTTATCTTGCCTATTTCAATGATGCACATCATTCAAAATAAGCTTTGGAAGACATATCTATAGTGTGTGAATTTTTGGATTTCAGAGGAATTACCAGGGATACTGTAATATCCCAAACTACACTTTAAAATTTTTGGAATGATTATTGTTGAAATTGGATTAAATGATTTTAAAGTGTGTGTAAAGGATTAAGAGGAAAGAGGAGTGTGTATATATTATATATATAGAGATATATATAACATATACAAGTCAACAAGTGTGATGGTCAAATGAGATTTATTGGTTATTTTAAAATGGAAATTAAATTAAGTAGAAGATGATATTTATAATATTTTATTATTATAATTGCTTGGTGGATATTAAAAGAAGACTTTAGTGGCTTAGAAGAATTGAGTGGGTTGACTTTCATCTTCTTCTTCTTTTCTCTTCTCTTTGGCCGGCCATCACCATAGCAAGAGGGAAAGAGAGATTTTGTTCTTCCTAACTCAAGATTTGAAGGTGTTCAAGAGATCAAGTTGGAGTTTGAAGGGCTTTCATCACTTTTGGTAAGTTTTCAACCTGATTCTTTGGTTTTCTTTTGAGTTTGTAAATTGAGCTTGGTGAATGGTTGTTGTTGATGTGTGTATGGTTAATTTTGATTTGTTTGAGATTGTGTTGTCTATTTGACTTTGATTTTGGGGTTGGTTTGAAGGAAAGGTTAAGTTTGGTGAAGGAAAGCAAGAGTTGTGGATTGTGTATGTGTTGAGTTGTGATTGTGTTTGATGCTTGTTTTGAGTTGTTTTGGTGTTTATGCAAGTTTGGTATGGTTTATTGATGATTTTGGGTAAGATTTTTTGGAGTGGAAAAGGGTACAGTATGATGTTTGTTGGATGTGGTGTTGTTGGTGTCGGAATTAGGATCTTTGGCCTGACACGCCCATGAGCACTTCCAAGTCTTTGGGCGTGTCAATAGTTCTATTTTCTGGATGGGTGACATGACCAGTGACACGCCCATGTCACTAAGCATGTCATAGCCATTGTGTTGGGAGAGGATTGACACGGCCAGTGACACGCCCATGTCACTGAGCGTGTCAAAGCTTCAGTGTTGTGAGTTTAGGGCACGGTCAGGGACACGCCCGTGTTGTTGAGCGTGTCATATGTAGAGTTTGCCCTAGTTAGCTCTTATCCTTATTTTCTTCTTGTGTATCTCTAAGTGAGTATGTATAATCACTTTTGGATTAGGTTTTGAAGAGATTGAGTTGCCCTAATCCAAGTGTTGAAGGATTCTTAGAAGAGGAGTTTAGATTGATGTGAGTTGCTCTTGAAATAAGTACAAACCCTACATGATTGCATACATTTACATGACTTTGGAACTTAACACATTTGGTTGTAAATATGTTAAGTAATCTATTACATTGTTGATACAATTGATTAATGCTATGATTTGTATAATGTGAAAGATAAAATGATCATTCAAAATGTATGTACAATGCAATTGGTTATGTATACCCTAATGATGAGATGTGAAGTCATTGTTGTTGGCTATAATGATGCAAATGAAATAATTGGGGCATGGTTGCCTAGATGATTATGAGAAAATGAGAATGGAATTAATAATGAAATAATAAAAGAATTGTGTGCCTAATGTGTTATTCAATTTTCAGAGTTTTGTTGTTGGTGGCATGCCTAAAAGTAACAATCTCTTGAAGCTGGATTGGGCTTGGTCCTTGAAGCCAAGTTGGGTTGATGCTTAGCTCCCCTTGAAGCTTGGTTGGGCCTAGTCCTTGAAGCCTAGTTGGGATGTTACATATGAGATGTTTCTCATTGTGATAATGATTCGCCTACGGGCATGATAAATGTGATTATTGAACCAAAACAGTAACTCTAAAATTTGAATGATATATTAGTTTCTTTTGCGCCCATGCTTGTCTTTGCTTAAATGTGAATCATGAATGATGAAACAATTGAATAATAGAATGTAATGTAATGTTATGAAATAATATATTCTTGTGTATTGTTTATAATGTTTGAAAGTATGACATTAACATTACATTAATGCATATTATTATTGTGGTTTGTACCACTAAGCCTATTGCTTAGTGCGATTGTGGTTCATCGTGCAGGTGACAGGGTAGATCCGGCTGAACCGAAAAGTTCAGCTAGACCGAGTCGAGTCTAGGCTTGTAATCCCTTGTGAAGAGTTGATTACTGAACTTCAAGATCAGAGACGAACTGCCAAGCATGTATAATTCTATATTTTTGAAATTTTGGATTTTGATGTATATGTATATATATACCGCTACATTTTCCGCTGCATAATAAATAAATATTTTATCTATTATGTTCTATAATATAATATAAATGTTTTAAGTTTTCTCATATTGTTAAATAGAAAGATTGGTTTGTTTAATAAACTGTGATACTTCTGTATCCGATATACGTATATTACATATGTGGTTATATATAGTGTGCGTATATGGGGTACCGGGGTGTTACAGATACCGCCAAAAAGGGAAGTAGAATTTATTATTGATGTAGTTTCGGGTACTACACCGATATCTATTTCACCTTATAGGATGGCACCTTCGAAACTAAAAGAGTTAAAAATACAACTTTAAGAATTGCTTGATAATTGGTTTATTAGACCTAACGTGTCACCTTAGAGTGCACCAGTTTTGTTTGTGAAGAAGAAAGGTGGTACTCTAAGATTATGTATAGATTATCGGTAGTTGAATAAGATGACTATTAAGAAAAAAATATACGCTACCTAGGATTAATGACTTATTTGATTGAGCGAGTATTTTCTCCAAGATTGACCTTAAATTGGGTTATTATTAGATGAACGTTAAAGCAACATATGTTCCAAAGATAGCTTTTAGAACTCGATATGAGCATTGTGAATTTTTGGTCATGCCCTTTAGTTTAACTAATGCTCTTGCGGCTTTCATGGACTTGATGAATTGAGTCTTCAAACCTTATTTGGACCAATTTATAGTTATTTTCATTGATGATATACTGGTTTATTCCAAGAATAGAGAGGAGCATGATAAACATTTGAGAATGGTGCTACAAACATTGAAGGAGAATCAATTATATGCTAAGTTGTCAAAATGTGGTTTTTGGTTGACAGATGTGGCATTTCTACGTCACGTTTTATCAGTTGAAGGTATCTGTGTGTATCCAAGTAAAATTGAAACTATTTTGAATTGGCAGCCACCAAAGAATGTAATAGAAGTTTGGAATTTCCTTAGTTTAATCGGATTTTGTAGAAGATTTATGCAAGGGTTTTCAAAGATAGCACTCCCTTTTACTAAACTTCTTAAAAAGGAAACTAAATTTAAGTGGGATGATAAATGTCAAGCTAACTTTAAATAGTTAAAAGCTATGTTGGCAGAAGCGCCTATTTTAACACAACCGACTCCAAGTAAAGACTATATGATTTAGAGTGATGCCTCTCACTAAGGACTTTGTTGTGTATTGATGCAAGAGGTTAAAGTAATTGCTATTAATTATTGTTTATATTCATACTCATTATTGTTATTAAAAACTACCAATATTATTACATTGAGTTACTTTATTAAGTACAAATTACTATAATTAGTATGAATTACTATCATTAGTACTAGTGGTAAAAATTATTCATATCAACTTGTTAATAAATTATATTAGTTATAAAATTTAAAATGAAATTAAAAAAAATAATAATTGTTTAATTTATTTTTTATTTACTTATATTTAAGTTAATACTCATGAAGTTAATTTTATGAATGGAAATAAAATTATGAATGAAAATAAAATAATTTTTATAGTTTAAAAATAAGTATTATAAAAAATATACTAATGACATCTATATATTCAATTATTAAAATATAAAATAAAGAAATCAAGATATATCTATATGTATAAAGTATAATATATAATTAGAAATTCCAAAGTGAATATACAACATGACATAATATGAATTAATAAAATAATTCTAATATATTTTAAAAATATCAAACATTAAGTAATAAATTAATAAAAAAAAACATAATTTCATATTATTAATAATAAATTAGTTATTATTTTAGTTATTCGATTCGGTTCAGTATGGTACAGTTTGGTTCAATTCGACTCTCGATGTAGGTATAGCCTAATATCCACAACCGTTCTATATTAAAAAAAATTGGTACAAATTGGTTTAGAGAAAGTAAAAAAGTCTATGGATATTTTCGATTCTGGTTATTTCGATCTGAATATTTAGATTAATTCGAATATCTTCAAGATCCATGCTCAACCCTATCCATCCTCTTTCCCTATACCATAGATGGCACATATAAGAAGGCAATGGGTCAAGTATTTTTGGGTCAATTGATATTGTTCAATATACTTAGGACTCTAGTTAGTTGCATTTGATTACCTCATATCTTGTAATGTTTATCTTATGTAGCTAACTGTGTATACATATAATTACCTCACTTGTCTATTCTCTAATTAATTAATACACAGCAGCTTAAGCCTCTCATTCATAACATTGAGTTGGTATCAGAACTAAAGAAAATCATGTCAAATTTCTCAATCGATTTGTCCTCTTCCACTCTTTCTGAATCCTTAACTACAACACTTGTTATTCCATCTCTTCTACTAAATCTTTCTTTTCCTTCATCCATCACACAATTAAACCAAACCTTTTCCATCAAACTCAACTCTAAGAATTACATCCCATGGAAATTACAATTTACACCTTTACTGAATTTTTACAATTTACATGGAATTATTGAAGGAACAGATGAAGCACCGCCTAAAGAGATTATGAATTCGTCAACCAATTAAGTAGAACTTAATCCTGGTTATGTCTCCATGTATAAAAAAGATCATATTCTCTTCTCATGGATTCTTTCATCAATAACCGAGGAAATATATCCTCATATTGTTGGGTTAAAGAGTTCGGTAGAAATTTGGGCAACATTGGCTTCAACATATGGAGTAGTTAACCACGCTAAAGTAAATCAGTTACATATTAAGCTTCACAGTTTGTCTAAATATGACAAAATTGTATCTGAATATTTCTTCCAAGCAAAGTCTCTTGCTGATTCACTTACTTTAGCTAGATAACCAATATCAACAGCAGAATTTAAGGAAACTTGGGTCGGGTCTAATTTTAAAGGGATTATAGGTGGACTTAATCAATGTTATAAGCATGTTCCTTTCAATGAATTGCATGGGTAGCTTATTGCTCATGAGCTATTACTTAAAATGCAACAATTTTAGTTACCAATAATCAATATTGCTCAAAAATCATCCACTCTTGCCTCTAATAATTCTGCCTCATACAATCATCAATTTACTAATGGTTCTCATGGTTGTGGAAAAGGCCAACGAGGACGTCGAGGTCAATTTTTTTATGCAAATTAGCATTATGGCCAATCTTCCCAAATATGTGGCCTTTCCAATAACTCAACAATTGATTGTTGGCAACGGTTTGACAATAATTTTATGCCAAGGCTTTATTCCGATAATTTTAGATTTAGTTCTCAACGTCAAGTGAATTACACTATGCTGCCTACAAATTCAAATGCTAGAAATTCCTCAGTAATCGATTAGTCTTGATATCCTGATATGGATGCTAGCCATCATGTCTCACAGGATCTTACTTCCTTACACATTTTAGATGAGTATAAAGGTAACGATTTTTTGAGAGTTGGTAATGGCATGAGACTACCGCTTTCAAATATTGGTTCAGATTTCATATCATCTCCTTATAAAAATTGTACTTTAAAAAAATGTACTCAATGTGCCTCAAATTAAGAAACCATTATTTTTTGTTCAACAATTTTGTCATGACAATAACTATTTCTTTAAATTTCATCCTAACTATTTTCTTATCAGTGATCAGATTACAAGGAAGCTAATGATACAAGGAACAAGTGACTTAGGGCTTTACAAGCTTCATATAGTTCTACAAAATAAATGTGATTTGAATGTTGTAGCATTATTGGACCAATTGGAAGATTGGCGTACGTGACTAGGGCATTTAAACTATCAAACTGTTCAAAAATTAGTATAGCAATTTTAGTTGCCTTGTGGTTCTTTAAAAGTTTCTTCAAATAAATGTGAATCTTGTTACTTAGGTAAATCATATAGGATTCATTTGCCTTTGACTCATAATCGTAGTTCTTTTCCTTTGAATTTGATACATTCGGATGTTTGGGTCCTTATCCTATTTGTTCTTCAACTGGTCATAAATATTTTATGATTTTTATATATGATTTTTCATTATTTACTTAGTTTTTTCTAATTAAATGCAAAAGTAAGGTTTATAATGTTTTTATTCAATTCCAAAATCTAGTTGAAAAATAATTTAATCAATCCATTAAAAAATTTAACTCGAATTGGGATGGTGAGTATCAGTCTCTAAATAATTATGGTAGTATCTTAAACTCTATCCATTGATATATAAGATATGAGTAATTTATAAATGGATTTAGGCATGTAAGGATAGTAGTTTTACTATGCATGACAAGTTCGATTCGGATTTTGTAGACCTTTAAATTTGGGCTGGATTAAATTTAAGAAGCTTAAGCTAGTCCTTTATAATTTTTAAAGAGCCTAAATCTAATTTGAAGGCTTGAATTAAAATAGTCCAATTCATAAAGGCCTAAATTAAATTTGTGGAAGAGGTTCGGTCCAAAAATTAAGAAGTTTGGATTTGGTTTGAGTTGGAGTGGGTCTAAGTCAACATAAGCCAAATCTACATGAGTTGGATACATGTCGATTTGGACACTCCAATTCAATATGAATCCTAATTCTGAAGGAATTTAGCCTATTTAGGAATCCAAATTATATTAATTTCGGAACCATTAACCCTTATTGTCACATTATAAATAAAAGGCACCTTAAACAATTAAGAAGGACGATTAGCAACTGGAGAGGTAGTAACAAGTATCAGGACAGAGCAACAATAGACACAGGACCAAAACACAATCAACATATAAAATTCAAAGCACACAGCAATTGTCTCGACAATTATTTCACTTCACCAAACTTAGGATTGCTGCAGGCAGAAAGCTTGGATCAACATATAATTTTGGTGGAGCCAACAAACAGAGGTTTGGTTTTTAACTCATTTAAATTTATAGTAGCTTCCATTATTAATATTTCAACCATTGATTCATAATTATTTAAACTTCCAGTAATCAGTTACTATTCTAAAAAATATCATCACACAATAGCTACCTTCACATTTGTTTCACAATTGCAATTCCAATCAATATATTCTCATGTAATAAAGCTAACATCCATTAGTCATCAAAGTATGGATTTAATCACAGTAGCTAGATTAAATAGAAAACCCTAAAATATAAAACCCTAATTGGATATCCAAACCCTAATTCATGGGATTCCTAAAATATGAAACCATAATTTGATATCCAAACCCTAATTCCCAAAATCCCTAAATCCAAAACCCTAATTCCCTAAACCTAAAATCTAAAACCCTAATTCCTTAAACCCTAAATCCAAAACCCTAATTTCTTTAAAAATCCTAAATCTCAAACCTTGAGCCCTAAAACCTTAATTTCCAAACCAAAATCCCAATTGCATATCAAACCCCAATTTTACATTAAAAAAAACCTTCAATTTGATTATTTGATTTATTATCGCATGCTTATGATGGATACTTTATTTTTATTTATGATGGATGATTGTTAATGAATGATATGCTTAGAATTACTTGTTGATGATTAATTATATTTTATGATGATTAAACTTATTATTTAGGATTTTAAGTATTTGCAAAAAAGATATTTTTCCACTTAGTGGGCACCCTAATTATTCTTAATTATGTAATTTATTTTATGAACTTTGGGACTTTGTAATGGACATATTTTCACCATTTTGTGGGCATCCTCTTTTAACTTTTTTTATGGATTTGGATGGTTATAAGAACATGTTTCCATCCTTGGATGGGTGTCCATTTTGATTTGTTTATTTTAATAAAGTGATGTGTGTTTATTTTTAATCGAATGTAATATGGATGGTATTATAATAAGTTAATTATAATATTTAATACTGAAAAGGAGGTCGATTTTAATAAATTGGGCATTATGAGGGTACTGGGTCATTCTCACCTTCCCCATGTACACCCAACTTTCCTAACCCAATAGGGGGTTGGGATTTCTTAGGAATCAAGTCATCTGCCCCTTTCTTTCTTTCTTTCTCTGCCCATTTGGCTGGAGACTCCTATTCTTCAAGTTTAGGCACGTATTCTCTAAGACCCCGAGCCTAACAACGTCGAAGTCGTAATAACCATTCCACTGGGAGAGGAAAAAAAATCCCTGCTCACAGTGGTGACTCCACTGGGAATAAGAGAAGTTGATTCCATTAGTCTTTATATTATTTTATTCCTTCTTATTGTGATATTATCCATTGCATCACTTAAATTGCATTGTGTGCATGAGTTAGATGCTCTTTGTAACCTGTGTTATGTATATGTGAGTGATACTATGCTTTCATTCAAGGTATGGAGATCGAGCATTGCATAACAACTCATAGCCTTGTACCTTTTGGTATATAATTGCTATGGGAACCTAAGCCTTTTTACTTTAAAGACTAAAGCCTATGTACCTGGCCTAGTAATTTTTCTTTGGTTTACCCTAAATGCTTGTTGTTTGACTATGATTAATATGTCTTAGTTTGAGTTATGACCCATTTGATTTGTCTTTTCTTAATGTGACCTAATTATAATACAAAGCTCAAAATTATTTTATGGTCCAAATTTCTTTTAACCCCAAAATTATTTTATTTTTTTAAGACCAAAAAACCAAAACTATTTTTTAAACTTTTCAAAGTGGGCTTTGGACATAAAACCTTTCAATAAAGATGGGTTAAAGATCATTTTCTACCTATGGCCCAAAAATTTTTGAAGCAAATTTTTTATATTTCCAAGGATGGGCCCAAAAACTATCTTTTACTTTATATTACCCAGTTTTCTAAATCAAGCTTTCATTGACCAAATCTTTTCTTGAAATAGGCTTGTTAGGTTAATTATGGAATATTAAAATCAATTGTGGGCCTAATTTATACAAAGACTTGTTAATCATGGGCTTGTTGGCATGGATCATTAGTTGTTTATTTTCGAATGAGAAATCTATTTATGATAAACCCTTTAATTTGGTTCTAATCCATAATATAACATACAAGCTATCTTTCAATTGACCCGATGGATTAAGGCTAAATTAGTGGAAGTTATCATAGACTGATTTCTCTATTTGAAAAGATAATTATTGGTTAATTAATCTGAGTACATCTATAAAAAAAGATATCCCATGTTCATATTTTATTGACCATATACCTAGAAAAAGAGACTCGCCACTCTTGTCTGGGGGAAATAAAAATGAAAGGAACATCTTGACTTACTTTGTTTATTTGCATTATTTGCATACATGTATTATATTAGATTTGCATTGATTCTTTCTGGCTCACAGACCTAGAGTACAGCAACTCAAAGGCATATGACAATCCAACCTACGTCAGTGATTCATAGTACAGTGAAAGCTCAGTTAACTTTGAACCAAGACCAATGGACCGTGAACAAATTCAGAACATGGTGAATGAGGCCTTTGAATCTAATGAAGGGAACCCTGGCCGAGGTTGCTAGAAGTTAGTTGGCTGCACTATTACAAAATGCGGGTGAAGCATCTGTTAGCACCAAGAAGCAAAAGGATAAAGAAACGGCTAAGGTAGGAGAAGTAGCCTTTGATGATGACAATTTGACTATGGATGATGATTATGACTGAGATGCATGCTTCCAAGACCAGCAAGAAAAGAAGAAAGTAAAGAAGGCTTTAAAAAAAATCAAATCTGGTCATGTTGAAAAGCTGATTGCTGACTTGGAAAAGAAGTTTGAAAAGAAGCTGAAGAATGAAGAAGTGTCGGAGGTAGACAAGCCATTTAAGGATGATGAAGGAATTCCCTACAAGTTTAAGATGCCTCCCTTCGCTAAGTTTGATGGAACCAAAAATCCCCATTTGCATGTCAAGCAATATATCACTGCCGTGCAGTCTGCTAGAGCTACTAAGGCTCAAACTTTAAGGTATTTCATGCTCTCATTGGACCATGTTATACAAAACTGGTTCAATATCTTAGAGGAGAATACCCAAAATGACTAAAATTTACAGTATAAAGCCTTCATCCAACAATTAGGTACAATAATGAATTGGAAGTAACTCTGATGGAAGTAGAATCAATCAGGCAAAAATAGAATGAGAACTTTGTTGACTACATAAATAGAAGGAGGAATAAGGTAGCACTTCTTAAGAGCAGGCCAGATGAGTCTGATCAGATCCGGATGATAATGCGAGGTATTATTCCTAACCTTTGAGAATGGATGTCTCACACCCTTATCATGGACTTCAAGGACCTTTTCCAAGCCGGACTACAAATAGAAGAATGGGAAAGGGAGAAGAACTGTTTCGCTGAAAGAAGGAATGAGAAGGGGAGTTATCAGTTTGGTAGTCAAGGTACACAGAAGGCAATGGATGTCAATGCAACTAGTCAAGGAAATAGAAGGTAAATTTTAAAATTAGGGAAACACTTGTCTTGGTTTTTTGATAAACTACAAAAGAAAGGGTTGTTACAGCTACTGGCACCTCGACCTTTGCCAAGTCCTTTACCACAAACTTTGATGCCAAGGCTTACTGTCAATTTCATCAAATGCAAGGGCATGAGAAAAATAAATGCATACGATTAAGGAATGAGATTCAAAATCTAATTAATAGAGGGAAGTTACCTAAACCCAATAAGCCTAGCACAAAAAACAAACCTTTTCCTAGATTTAATAGAGTGCCATCACCAGCAACCTTCATGATAGAAGGGGGACTGAATGAGAAGGTCATCTTGTCATCATTTCAAGACATAGAGGGAGAAGCTATAGAAGAAGAGGTTTTGCTTGATGAATTAATTGATAAAGAAAAAAACATTAATCATTTATGCTGTGAATGAATTTTGGAATTCCACTAATAGTGAGGAGGAACAAGAAGCCAAGCAAGAGGAATGGGATTGGTCTGAACCCGTAGAAGAAGTACTAAATATCTATTTTGGCAAACCCTATGCTAGAGGTCCACCAAAAGAAGTAGAGGCTGATAAGGGGAAGGATGCTAAGAGAGAAGTGAAAGAAGATGAAGATGATGATGTCCTTAAGCAGTTAAAAAGGACCCAAGCCAGCATCGACATATGAGACTTACTAGCAACATCCAAGAAGCATCGAGAGACTATGGCCAAAGGTATGGCAAGCATGCAAATTTTTACTTCTGCAACACCAGAGGAGCTAGTGAGTTTTACGGGAACAAAAAGGACCAAAGAAGTAATGAAGTGTGAAGAGGTTCAAGAGGGTAACAAGATTGAAGTCGGAATGATGTCTTTTTCAGATGCTGATTTATCAGAAGATGGAAGAGACCATGTCTACCCAATTTTCATTAAGGTGGAAGTCATGATGATGGCTTTGCTATAGATATTTACTCACTAAAGATTTTACCAAAGCTTGCTATGTCTACTCTGATTTGAGTTTGTCGAATGTAATGATATGAGCCTATGACAACACTAAGAGACAAGCTAAAGGAACCTTCAAGACCCTAATGAAGGTAGGTCCTATTGAGGTCATGGTGGAATTTATGTTTTTGGATATACCAGTCACCTTTGCATTTCTATTGGGACACCCATGGTTTCACCCTCTTGGTGAAGTCCCTCATAGGCTCCGCCAAAAGATTAAGTTTTCAAGCAATGATGAGATGGTAATAATTGAGGCAAAAAATAGTGATGCCGTCCATGCTTTTATGGTGGAAAGGCCCCTCAACGGGTTCCAAGTAGCTAGTATTTCTGAGGATATAATAATAGGTTCCAAGGTCCTGGCCATGATGAAGCAAACGAACTACTTACCAAGAACTGGACTTGGGAAAGGAAAAGCAGGTGTGACGGAGCTTCCCAATTTCAAGACTCAAGTATCAAGAAAAGGGTTGGGATATGGAGAGATAGATGAATGAACTCTATTAAATGGAGACAAGAAGATGGAATTCCCTTCACTTGAAGTATATTTGTCAAAGCTCTAGAGTTGGGACCACTGCAAGGGAAACTAGAGCCTGTTATGATCATGGGAAGGATGATCCTTGGGTTTAAAATCTTTGTTGATGTTGCTGAGCTTGCTGAACAGGTGAATAAAGAGATCATGCCACCAACTGCCAAAAGAAGAAGAAGGAAGCTGGCCCAAAAGTCTTGAAGATTCCAGAAGAGATTGATGTACTTATTGAAGATCAATTTGAGAACCTTGCAATATGTGATAATGAGAACACTGATGCTCATTCTGATTTTTATTTTGATTTGTCTGCTCTGTATGAAGATGATGATGTTTTCTTTTCCAAAATGAATGCAATAAAGTTTGATTTTACTAACTTGTGTGATATTTTTCCTGATGGTTGCATACATTCATGTGATGGTTACATAAGCATTTTTAATATTAAATATGCTAGCACACAATCATTAAATTTGGGAACAACTGAAAATCCTAAAAATATTAGCATAACATCTTATCTTACTCCTGAAGAGAGAGAGAGAGAGAGAGATTTGAAATTTTTTTTAAAAATACGAAGAAGTCTTTGCTTAGTCTTATGAGGATATGCCCGAAATTGATCAGGATATTATCAAACACATGATGCCGACGTGCACTCACATGAAGCCCATCAAGCAGAAGTTAAGGCATTTACTACTGGAATGAGCGAAATTGATCAAAAAAGAAGTCACTAAGCATATACAAGTACAATTCCTAGAAGTGATAGATTATCCCGACTGGTTGGCCAACATCATCCCTATACTGAAGAAAGATGGGAGAATCAGGGTTTGTATGGATTACATAGATTTAAACAAAGCTTCCCTTAAGGATGATTTTTCTTTAACCCATATAGATGTCTTAATCAATAGTGCAGCTTCTAGTGTGCTACACCCATTTTTGGATGGGTTTTTCGGATACAATCAAGTGTTAATAGCCCAAGAGGATAAAGCCAAAACCATCTTTATAACTACAAAAGGTATATTCTGCTACAGAGTGATGCCGTTTAGATTAAAAAATTCTGGGGCAACCTATCAAAGAATGGCCACTACCTTATTTTATGATATGATGCATAAGGAGGCTGAAATCTATATGGATGATATAATGGTAAAGTTGGATACAAGATAACATTTCTAAAACTTGGAAATTTTCTTTGAAAGAGCAATCACGTATAACCTAAGGTTGAACCCAAAGAAGTGTGTGTTTGGAGTTGCCTCAGGTAAAATGTTAGGGCATGTCATTAGCCCTAACGGCATTGAGATTGACCTTAACAAAGTTAAAATAATCCGGGATATGCTGACCCCTAAGACAAAAAAGGAGGTCAGGGGATTTATTAAAAGATTACAATATATAAGTAGGTTCATTGCAAAACTCACCACCCATCTTTAAGCTGCTTAGGAAGAACCAACTAATAGAATGTAACGATAAGTGTCAAAAGGCTTTCGAGCATATAAAAGAATACCTTTTGAATCCACTAGTCCTGAAGCCACCCAAACCTGGCAAGCCACCGATACTATACTTAGCCGTAGAAGAAGAATCAATATGAGTAATGCTAGCCCAAACAGATGAATCGGGAGTTGAGTATGCAGTCTACTACTTAAGTAGAAAAATCCTACCTTATGAGGTCAAGTATAGTATCATTGAGAAGACTTGTATTGCCATGGTTTGGTCATCTAAGAAGTTGCAACACTACTTTCAATCCTACAGTGTACAAGCAATTTTCAAGATGGATCCGGTGAAATACTTAAGAGAGACACCTTCGTTGATCGGGAAATATAGCCGATGGTTGATAATCTATTAGAATTTGAGATCGAATATATAACTAGGAAGGCCATTAAGGGCAGAGCAGTGGTGGAATTCCTAGCTCAACAACCACTACTTGATAGTAAAGAAGTAACTTTTGAATTCCCCGATGAGCATTTAAAGGCCATATAAGTGCAAGAATGGAAGATGTATTTTGATGGTGCAGTTAATAGAAGGGGAGTTGGATTAGGGGTAATATTGGAATCACCTGAAGGAGAGCTCATCCCATTGTCCAAAAAATTAAAATTCAGGGTAACCAATAATATGGTGGAGTGCGAAGCATGTATCTTTGATTTAGAAAACCTGATAATGATGAGGGTTAATAGAGTGCAAGTTTCGGTGACTCATTGCTGGTAGTATCCTAAGTAAATAGAGAATGGGAGCTAAAGGAAGAAAAATTGTAGTCGTACCATGACTACTTAACTCTGATAAGACGGAGTTTCAAGGATTGTGGTTCCTACACCTACCAAGGGAGGAAAACCAGATGGCCGATGCCCTAGCCATATTGGCCTCGATATGGGAGTACCTTGTCAAGTTATTCCTTAAACATCTGGTTTTGACTAGTTCGACAACTCCTTGATATAAATATGAAATGGTCATAGAAATTGATATGGACCATGATGCATAGTATGATACTATATGGTGATTTTTAGAAAATAGGGAATACCAATTAGGGGCAACAAGAGAAGAAATAAGGCAATGGTCCTTACAACACATCACCTTCCAAGGAGAGCTGTACCGAAGATGGCCTAATAGAGTTTATTTCAGATGTCTTAGGAAGTTTGGAGTTAAACATATTATGTCAGAAGTACATGAAGGAGCTTATGGACTCCATATGAAAGGCTTAGCTCTGGTTAAGAAGATCATCTGGTAAGGTTACTATTGGCTAACCATGGAAAAAGATTGTATTGATTTTGTGCAAAAATGCCAACTGTATAGAAATTTAAATCATATGCCTCCTGAGGAATTATATTCTATGTCCTCACCTGGTCATTCGCAACTTAGGGAATAAACATTATTGAAAAAACACATCCAACATTTTCAAATGGCCACCGGTACATAGTGGTAGCAGTTGATTACTTTTCAAAATGGGTTGAAGCGAAATCTTTCAATAAATTGGGGGAAAAACAAATGGCTTTATTCATTAAAAGAAACCTCATTTGTAGATATCAAGTTCCACGCAGTATAGTGTTAAATAACGGGGTACAATTCCAGGGAGATGTTAGGGGTTTATTTGTTAAATATCGAATCAGTCATCATCGATCCTCCCCGTACAAACCAAAAGTTATTGGTGCGGTGGAAGAGGCCAACAAGATGATTAAGCATATTCTTTCCAAGATAACAAAGATGTACAAGGACTGGTCAGACATATTGCCTTTTGCTTTATAGGGATATAAAACAAGTGTGTGAGCGCCAATCAGAATGACGCCGCTTTCTTTGGTCTATGGAATGGAAGCGGTATTGCCTATTAAAATTGAGATCAAGTCTCTAAGGGTAATATTGGAAGGAGAATTGCCTGAGATAAAATGGGTATTAAGCAGATACACGTAGTTGGCTTTGTTGGAGGAAAGAAGGTTGAATACACTGTATCATCATCACCTTTACCAAAAGCTTACAATAAAAGAGTCAATGTCAGAAGACTTAAGGTTGGTGATTTGGTACTAAAATAATGCAAACCAAATGTCTCGAATCCGAGAGGGAAGTTCAAACTAAGTCGGGAAGGGCCTTATATTGTGAAAGAAGTAATGAAAAGGGGGCTATCAAGATAGCTGACATGGATGGAAACAAGTTCAGCGAACCAGCCAACATTGAATGGCTAAAGAGGTTCTATGTCTAATTTTAAAAAAAAAAGAAGAAGTAAGCTTGCTAGGTCGAAAACCCGAAAGGGTGACCTAGGCAAAAATTAGAGCAGTTCGCTATTTTGAAAACTGAAAAGAGTGGGTTAGGGAATAATTAGGGCTAAATGAGTAAAAATCGTCAATTAGAAAAACTTAAAAGGGCTAGTTGGCAACAAGAGTGATCTTATGTATACTGACTATATGTTTATTAGTTATTCCCAATTTAATGAGACAAAGTTAATAATAAAATCATTCTATGTACATCATTTTGAATATTTGGCCAAAAGGATAAAATGAATTACATAATAAGCAAAAAGTGATGATAAATCATAATAAAAAGAAAATATCTTTCATCCTAAACATCATTTTATTTAAAGACTGACAATAACAAATTCATGGAAATCAGTAAGTATACCATACAGGCCAGCTTTGCCTTAGATGGTTCAGGAAGGCTTCAATAAGCAAGGGCATCTCCAGGTCAGCAATAAAGTCAGTAAGATGACATAGATCATAGCAAGTACCACGATGAAGGGAAGCAAGCAGAACATACATAAAAAATGTCCAGGTGGTAATATGGATGATTTTCCACCAAGGCACTAACCAACAAATATTGACAATAGCTCTCGAATCGATCCATTCGATTCACTCAGCATATGATGAAGCAGGTCGAAGAAGCTTTCTAACGGAATGGAGTTGGGGTAAGCACCTTTCATAATCCATAGCATTCTTGCAGCCAAATCTGAAGAAAGGAAAGTTAGAGAAAAAGAGAGAGAAGAGAGCCCGATAGGTTGAAAACCCGCAAGGGTGACTTAGGAAAAAGTTAGGGTAGTCCGCTAGCTCTAAAAATTCACATACGCAGACTAGACAAAAATTAGGACCAAAATCAATGCTCGCTAGTTTTGAAAATATGTAACGGCAAGGTAGGTAAAAGTTAGGTAATTACCTGGAGCAGTAGAGGACTTTAAGTCAACCTTCTTGAAGAGCCAGTCTTGAATTGGTCTAATCTGACTAAGATCTAAGCTAAAAATCAAAGGTATTGGTGACAATCCTCCCACCATTTGGTCTACGATGTCCACAAGTCTCGAATTGATGTCTCCATCAGCAGAAATAAATAGAAATTGGCCAAGCCAACACAAGCAGACCATGCCTCCCCATGGCATAGTGGCAGCCAAATGGGATGTACAAAAATCAATTAAAGGACTAAAAAGAATTTTTTCACCTCTGGTCAATTAAGAACTTTAGGCTTTGAAAGGTGGAATAACATCTGTATTTTTTTATGAGTATGACTTGACGATCACATGGATATCCAAGTATGACTTCAAATTCTTCAATTATGGGGCACAATTTTTAAAATTGTTGATTTTAAAAGTCCTATATTTCACATTCCAAAATGAAGCCATGGCATACAAAATTGGTTGATTCAATTTGATATTTTAAAAACACTTTAAAGTATCAATAAGAGACCAAGATATTTTGTCCCATTGTTCAGTTCTTAGGGTCTTGAATAAATTCTTCATCTTTTTTAAATTAGCTTCAGTCATATTCTATGAAAACTAGAAGTGCTTTATTTGATATGAATGACTGATGATTTTTGAATAATTTGAGGATTGTGGTTTTAGGAGGTGATAATGTGCGTGAATTATTCTGGCTTGAGACGAGGTGATCAGGATGATTTAAATCAGTAATTGGCAGAAGATCGGGTGACCTAGAAAGGCCATTATGCATTTACAAAGCTAAGTTGGTTTCGAATTTGATATGGCCTAATCGATTATGGTTTTCCAATTCATGTCGAATTCAGAATTTGTTTTGGTTTCATAAAAAAAATTTCAGCTTATATTTTCTAAATTATTTCAATCCATGTCAAATTCAATTTTGAATTTGACATGAACACTATATGCATATATATATATATATATATAAGTTATGAAAAGAGAAAATAGTCAGTAAAAAAAGTCAAAAGTTAGAAAGTTAAAAGTTAATTAATCTATTTTATTACAGCCAATTTTACATGTTTAATACAAAATAATTAAATCATTGAGAAGGGGGAGGCAACCTATAATCGAATAAGGCTCTAAGAAAATCATCTCTTGTCGGAGGGGGAGGCACATCATCGGGCCAAGGTTTACTTAATGAAGAAGCACCAAGATATCCATAGTCTGAAAAGTCAGCACTAAAATATTCGCCACTTCAAAAAGGAAGAAGCATATCACATCCATAGTCATTGGCCTGAGGTCCCCTCAAAGAAGATGCACTAGGATCCCTTATGCCCTAAAATCGGATGTCAAAAGCTTTGTTCTGACCGATAATATAAATCTTGAAAATGAGCAGTATCTTGACGACTGGCGTCTAACTCCCAACGATTGATGGTTAACTCCTCTTACAACTTCTTGTTTTATTCCTCAAGCATTCACTGTAAGCTAGAAAAGGAAAAAGATAAAGACATACGTAATCATGCATACATATAACATAAATCAATATTGAAATAGGAATACAGACCAAGTGATTCAAATCAAAGCTCTGCAGATAAAATAACGCATTAAGATCAGGAGATGGAATAAAAGGAGGAGAAAATAGAGAAGAATGTCATTGAACCAGAGTAATATATGATGGTCCGGCTTTAGGAACAAATGAACTAATAACCTACAATGATCATAAAAGATAGTCATAACAAATTATGAATAAACAATTATAATGGCAAAATGTTAAGCGTTCACCTGAGAAGCGCCAGTCCTAGAGTCACCACGCAAATGGGAATAAGGCTCCCTCTTCTTCTTCTTCTTCTTCTTCTTCTCCTCCTCCTCCTCCTCCTCCTTCTTCCTCCTCCCCTTCCTCCACTTCTTCTTCTTCCACTTTTTCTTTTTTCTCCCTTGGGAAGCCCTCTAACACTGGCAGGAGAAACTTCAAAATTTAGAAGCTGATTCTGAATGAATTAGACATATAACACATTCGGTGAAAGCAGAAAGGCCCCATTATCAAAACCATTGCGAACGCGGCTCCAATAAGGTTCTAGCATGGATATGATGTTCAATACAAATGATGGAATATATGTTGGTACCCTCCGCTGGTCATGATTGAGGAACCAATTATATAGTCGTTCACCAAGAAACCAGCCACAAGAAACTGGACCGGTAATGACCAGACAAAAATCTTATACGAACAGTGCATCATTCATATATGCAGTCTAGCTTTTTTCTCTTCAGCCCCCCACTAAGCTACATCCACCTATAGAAAAGCAAACAAGTAAGTTATTTTTCTCATAAGTTTTGATCTTAATATTAATATTTTCCTGACTTAGTCCAAGTTAAACAACGTATGTGATAGCGATGAGTGTGTACATGATGGTTGTCAAGCACCTCTCTGCAGCCTGATAACTAGAAGCTTAGCCTTGGATATCCTGCTCATAGCCTAGTAATGTTAGGAACCCTCACCAGGTTGTGCTCATATGCCCAAACCTATATACAAAAGGGAAGATCAAAATCTATACACACACATTGTTTGGATCAATAGTTATAAGGGAGGTGATATCTCGCCACATCCATGAAACTAGTGAAGGATCTTTTATTCATACAAATTGCATCAAAACCATGATAAAGGTAGGCAAGGTCAGCCTCTCCCCATGTGTAGTGAGGCGTTCGATAAAAATTGACAAGGGTACATAGCACCGACAAGTGGATAACAGACTCAGTGCTTCTCAATATGGTCTCCCCTAGTAGATATAATAGGAACCCTCGGGTATATTGTTTTGTCCTCTCATTTTGCACATGTCGAGTATACTTTATTCAGTACTCTCGAATGGGCTCATATTTGATTTTATAAGGTCCTCTAAAATAGGGCTTAACACTAATCAAATGTCAAATTTCCTCACGGGTTAAAATATTGATGGTTAAAGGGACAGAGATCCCATGATATCGGAGGTCCGTTATGGCATCAAAATCAACTAGACCGATGGCCATTTTTCCAACGGGCAAGTGAAAGGTAGTGTCCATCCACTACTCTATAAGCACTTAGATCACACTCATATCAATTTGAAATCCTTAGGATGATAACTGCAAAACAAAGTCTTCAAAGCCAATTTCTTGAACCATTCTTTTTTACTGGAGGTGGGGTCCGATCATACCATTTGCGGGCTTTGTGAATATTTTCTCCACCATGAATTTCACAACCATTATATTATCCAAATATAGGTAAGTCAAGTAAGGTAAGTAAACAAATTCTTTCTTTTTGCACTTTAATAATACTTACATTCATTCATATACCCTTTCTTTTACCAATTTTTATAGATTTTTGCTACATAAGTTCTATGCAATAATTTTCATACTTATTTTCACACGATAGTATTTATCATTAAATTATACTAATATATCTTGTGCAAATAAGTAATTAAATTATAGCAAAATACGCTTACTTGCATTTTTTCTTTGCTACTATAGTGAAGATGCATCTCAGCTAAGAGAGAAATTTGTTTAACCCCGCTGTCGTAGAGGTAAGAAAGCAGTTCATAATTTGAACACATTCTGACCCTAGAAGAATATTGATTAATTTTCATTTATAAGAAATGGTAACACTTTCAAGAATTTAGTATTATAAGGATGTTAAAGATGAAGGAAATTTTGATGCCCTGATTGAAAATTGCAAAGGCATCATGTGTTTATATAGGAAAAGGTAAGGGAAGTCCCAAGGTAAGAACAAATTGATAAAAAAAAAAGAGAAAAAGAAAAGAATGAAGTGAAGTGAAAGAAAAGAAAAGAACAAAAGTACATATGAAGCAAAGGAGGAAATCAGTTCAGTGATTGCTTCGTGCATTGCATAAGCACAAATAATTGATCGCATGTTAACAGTATATTGATATTTATTGTGAGTATAAATTTATGTGTGTTTAAAAATATTTTTAATTATAAAATTATATTTTCCATGTAGGGAGAAAGAGTATATATGGTTAAAACTAGCCCTATATATTATTAAAAAATAGCCAAAAATTTTAAATTAATCTCACATGTCCAGAACCCAAAGCCAAAACTTTCAGGTCCAGAACCCAAAACGAAGTTTTCGGGTCTAGAACCCAAGCCAAAAATTTGGGTCCAAAATCCAAGCCAAATTTTTTGGATCCAGAACCTAAACCAATTTTTTAGATCCAGAACCTAAACCAAGTTTTCGGGTCAGAACCCAAACTAAATTTTTGAGTCCAGAACTCAAACCAAATTTTTGAGTCCAGAACCCAACATGCCAAGACAATCCAATTTTATTCAAAATAAATTGCTTTTCACTATCTAAATAAATTCAAGATCATTCAAGTAGGAGACAAAATTATAAACCCTTAAATTTAGGCCTGATTAAATTTAAAATGCTTAACCTGGTTCATTATAATTTTAAAGAGCCTAAACCTAATTTGAAGGCTTGAATTAAACTATTCCAATTCATAAAGGCCCAAATTAAATTTGTGGAAGAGGTTCGGTCCAAAAATTAAGAAGTTTAGATTTGGTTTGAGTGAGAGTGGGTCCAAGTCAACATAAGCTAGTGTTTATGTCAATTTGGACACTCCAAATCGACATGAATCCTAATTCTGAAGGAATTTAGTCTATTTAGGAATCCTAATTGTGTTTAATTTTGAAACCATTAAGCCTAATTGCCACATTATAAATAGAAGGCGGATTAAACAATTAAGGAGGACGGTGATTAGCAATTAGAGAGGCAGTAACAATTATTAGGAGAGAGCAGCAATAGACACAGAACCAAAACACACTCAACATATAAAATTCAAAGCACACAACAATTTTCTCAGCAATTATTTCACTCAACCAAACTTAGGATTGGTGCAGGCAGAAAGCTTGGATCAACATATAATTTTGGTGGAGCCAATAAATGGAGGTTTGGTTTTTAACTCATTTAAATTTATAGTTGCTTCCATTATTAATATTTCAACCATTGATTTCTAATTATTTAAACTTCTAGTAAGCAGTTTCTATTCTAAAAAATATTATCACATAGTAGCTACCTTCACACTTATTTCACAGTTACAATTCCAATTAATACATTTTCTTGTAATAAAGCTAATATCAAGTAGTCATCAAAGTATGGATTTAATCATAATAGCTAGATTAAATAGAGATCCCTAAAATATAAAACCCTAATTTGATATCCAAAATTAATTACCGGGATCCCTAAAATATAAAACCCTAATTTGATATCCAAAACCTACTTCCCAAAATCCCTAAATCTAAAATCCTGATTCTCGAAACCTAAAATCCAAAATCCTAATTCCTTAAACCCTAAATCCAAAACCCTAATTTCTTTAAAAACCCTAAATCTTAAACCCTAAGCCCTAAAACCCTAATTTCCATACCAATATCCCAATTGCATATCAAACCCCAATTTTACATATAAAACCTTCGGTTTGATTATTTGATTTATTATCACATGCTTATGATGAATGATTTATTTTTTTATTTATGATGGATGATTGTTAATGAATGATATGCTTAGAATTACTTGTTGATTATCAATTATATTTTATGATGATTGAACTTATTATTTAGGATTTTAAGTATTTATAAAATGGCATATTTTCACTTTGTTGGTGCCCTAATTATTTTGAATTATGCAATTTATTTATGAACTTTGAGACTTTATAATGGACATATTTTCACCTTTTGGTGGGTGTTCTCTTTTAATTATTTTTTATTGATTTGGATAGTTGTAAGGGCATGTCTCCATCCTTGGATGGGTGCCCATTTTGATTGGTTTATTTTAATAAAATGATGCATATTTATTTTTAATCTCATGTAATATGGATGGTATTATAATAAATTAAGAATTTTATAATATTTAGACATGAAAAGGAGGCTGGTTCCAATGAACCAGACGTTATGGGGGGTGCTAAGTCATTCTTTTCTTTCTTATGCTTACTCAACTTTCCGAATCTAATAGGGGGTTGGAGATTTCTTAGGAATTTAGTCATCTACCCATTTCTTTCTTTTCCAGCATGTCCGGGTGGCAACTCCTATTCTCTGTATTTAGGTCCGTGTTCTCTAAGGTCCAGAGCCTACAAATTTTTACTCAAAACTTTACTGATAGATACACATATCTGTTGGCAAAATAAGACGTTTGATATACCAATGCCCATACTTTTACTGAAAGAATAATTCTCTCGATAAATTTTGGCACCCAAATTACCAAAAAAAAAATTACTCTGAAAATTTATATTTAATGATAAGTACTGGTTTGACCCAATTTGTGACAAGATCTTTCTTTGATCCACCTTCCTAGACAGGGAAGAGAATGAAAATAGGTTGTGTATGGTAGTCATGGTAGGTTCAAGGGATCTTATGTGGCGAAGAGAACTCTTCTATCATCTTGCATTTCCTCTGGCAATGTAGGCTACACCCCTTCGATCTTCAACCTACAAGAACGGTTCATGAAATTTTAAAGAAGGCGGGGTTTTTTGGAACTTCACCCAATTAGAATAAAATTGGTTAGAACAACTAACTTATTATTAATTATTGGAGTTCAGACATTAAAGTGATAAAAAAAAAGTCTAGACACCAAAATAGCTAAAATAAAAAGTTTAGATACCAATAGTCTATTTTTCCACTCAGAAATTAGTCAAAATTCGTCGACAAATAACCTTATCTCTCGATAGATGTTGGTGGCAAAATGGTGGTGCCATATTTTGGCATCGCATTTACTGACCATACTGCAGTTCTCTCAATAAATGTGACCACTAACTATATTGTCATATTTTTGCACCATAATTATTGATGAATGTGCCTTGTCGGTAAGTATTTTGTTGATAATTTGTTTCTAACTTGTTGATTTTTTTTCTTTTTCTTTTAAATTTTTATGTCAATAATTTCTTGGTAATTAGAAACTGATAGTTTTTAATCTAATTTGCGTGTTTTTTATATTGCATAAAATATTTTTTCTAAATAAATCTACTTGTTTCTTTGATATTTAGAGGACACAAATATAGCTACTTTGAAAGAAAATATTTTTTCTAGTTTCCATCTATAATTATATATATTATTTTACAACGTACCTTATATTGTTTCCATAGAAAACTGTCCTATATATGTGAACCACAAAAGATTCATATGTCAATAAGAAAACCGATATAACTGGATGATATTTATTTGTTTATACAACTAATCAATCTCATCCCTAACTGTTCATAATTGTCAATTAAAGAAATAAGATGGGACGTTTGAATCATTCAACCATCGGTCAGTGCAAATCTTTTTCTTTTCCTTTTTTTTCTTTTTTTTGTAAAACAATTTGCCTAAAGAAAATTGCATGTACCTCTTAATTTTAATCTTTTACATATCATATGATATTTGAGACGGAGTCATTTTAGGCTTAGTTAAGGGAGTCAAAAGAAGCCTATATATAATTTATAATAAATAAAAAACTATTGGCATTAAAACAATAAAAATGAATAAAATTTTACCTGGTAGGTGTCCATATCCATGTTTCATTATATATTGAGGATTATTATTATTTTTTAAATTTATGTCACATATTGGATGCACTTATAATGTAGACCTACAATGTAAATGTATCTATTTTTAATCCATATAATAAATTTGATTTCCTCTGACAAGATAATTATTTTTGACCAATATCATTTGTCTTTTGCTAGACAGAAGATTTAACTTGACATTATGTTTTTTTGTTTAATGACATTAATCATTACACTATAACGAGAAGTAAAAAAATTTCAAATTAATTCTTTGTTTATCGTATACTTTATACACTAAAAAAACGAATTAGGGAGAGAATTTAACAAAATATTTCACTGCTAATTATAATGATGATTTAGTTATAGAATAACTATGAAATAAAAAATTTAATTGTCCTTTTAATATATCTAAAATAACATGCTCATGTTCCTTCGGGGAGATATATATATATATATTTATATAAAATAATCTTAGTTATTTAGTTATACATGAGAAAATTTAAAATATATTATAACAATTAATAGTAAAATTATAGAGCAAATAAAATTATGCAATAAATAAAAATAATATTTAAGAAATCACAAAATAATTACACCATATACTTATTTGTATTCAATTAATAATATCTTATAACAATTATATCGATGCTTTATTTATTTGTATTTAATTAATAATATCTTATTTTTAATTTTTAATTTATTTTTTTCCTCCTGTATTTAAAAAAATATTAATCGTCTTTTATATTATTTATAAAAAAACTATAATATATATATCCCCGAAGCAATGCAATGCGTCTTTTAGTTAACATGGATATAATTACGTTCATAGTGGAGAGTGCCTTGGCCCCTTTCAATTTTTTTATTATATATAAATTTTAAAAATGAGCCCCTCTAATGAAATAAATCTCTTCTATATAAATTTAGTCCAAATTTAAAATCTTAAACTAAATGTATTTATTTGATCCTAAACTAAATATATATTAGCCCAATATTAAATTAACAAAATATATATTTAAACTAAATACATATTCAAACTAAATATATATTTAATATGTCAAATTTGCAATTTTTGTTTTTTTTAAAAAATACTATAACTATTTATCTTGTTTGGTTGCCCTCTCCCCTAACATTTTATTCTGGCTTCATCCATGATAGTTAAATACATATAACATATCAAATCTCATAGTTTTAAGGAAATGATGATAAAATATATTTTTTTAAAAAATAAGAGTTAAAGTTATTTTTCGAAAATTTAAGTTAATTTTTAATATATTTTAAAATATTTTAATAGATAACTTTTTATAGATTTATTATTAATTAGATTATGAATATTAATTTTAAAAAAATAAATTATATTAGATTAATGAGAGCACTATAAGAGAGCCAAAATCCAACTCCAATCATTATTAACTATTTAATATATATATATATATATATATATATGAGAAAAATGAGAAAGACAAGAGAAATTTTACTTTTTATTTATTGTGAATTTTCTTCGTTTTTAAATTATAGAATAGGTTATACATTTGCGAAGGGATTGGCTATATGATTTGAATGATCTCTTTTTTTAGTTAAAAGTTAGATAGTTGTCACTTTAATATTATATATATATACTGAATTTACTACAAAAATGAATAGTAAAATTTCAATTTTACCCTACTTTCTCTTCTTTAATTTTTATTTTTTTAATTTACACATATTTTCATTTAATTTTCTCTTTTTCCTTTTTGTTTTTGTTTTTATCACTACAATAATTTTTAACTTAAAAAATAAATACTAATATTTAAAACTTTTGAGCAAAAAATGGATAATATTTTGTTAAATTTATGATTTATTAAATTCTTAAAATTAAAAAATAGTTTTAGAATTTTTTACTCAATAATGTTAAAGTTTAATTAAATTTGTATATTTAAATTTAAAATTAACACTTCCTATAAGGAGTTCAATTTAATTTTTATATAAAAAATTATAGTATTTATTCTTAAATTTATCTTTATAATAATAATAATAATTATTATTATTATTATTGAAATATAAAACTTTAAAAGTTGTGATAAAAGGTTATAATTTAAAGAAATTAATCAAGTTGAATATGAAACTTTTGGGAAATAATTAATAAAATTATATGAATTATTAAAACAATTATAATATTATTTTTTGTCAATATTGAGTAAATGTCAAAGTTTACATGATAAATAGATAAATAAATAATAATATTATTGTTAATTTAACTTTAAAATGTATAAAATTTAAAATAAATTTATCTATTATAACTTCTTAAAAGAACGTCTAATTATGTTTAGATATATCTATATATATATATATATGATTTGTTTATCAAAAAACATAAAATTAAAATATTAAATTTTTTTATTTAAAATAAATAAAATTTTTGTTAATTAGTAAAATAAAAAATAATATGTGATTGTGAATTTTACTATATTATAATTACTCAATTAATATTAAAAAATCAAAAGTATAAATAATAATAACTTTTATCATTTTGTCTATTTTTATTTTTTTACATTTATTTTTTCTTATAAAATTCATAAAACTATATTTTTTTTTATTTACACAATATATAATCTTTATCGCAATTTTTTTACAACAATGAGAAAGTACATATTATTTCTATTCACTGCATACTTTTATTTTTTTTCATACTTTTTACTAATTGAAGCAAATAATAAAATAATTCAAATATAATATTAATTTAAAATATTAGTTACACATCAATTAGGATAAAATTCTTTAGATAGTTAATTACTTATAGGCAATGTATTTATATTTTTTTCTTTAACTGATTTTATTTTTTCTTTTAATTTATAATTCATTATATTTTGCCTTTAATTTTCTCTTTTAACTCATAAGCTATTATTATTATTATTATTATTATTATTATTATTATTATTATTATTATTATTATTTACTAAAATATGTTTGAAATTACTATTTTAATAAGGGTGACTTCTAAAGTTTTTACTTATTTTTTTATTTTAATTTGTAATGAATTTCGTAAATCATAATTATTACAACAATTACTTTAATTTTTATTTTTTTATTATTTTATTTTAACTTTTGATGAATTATCAATACAAATTTAATTATTTTAAAATAATTTAAAATCAATTTGTTCTTAATTTTAATTGAATTTGGATTTTTTTATCATTTAACTTTATTTTTTAGAATGTCATTTATGAGTCAGAGAAAAAGTACAATGTTTTTTTCTCTGTTATAAATTTAAAAATTCTCCAAAACATTAATTTTATGTCATAAAAAATATTTAATTATTATTTTATTTAAATTACTAATTCAATTTTATTTTATTTAAATATATATATATATATACTATTAAGCAGTACAAAAAATAACTAAATCAAAATTGGTTTTTTGTGTGCTTCTACAATTCATAATAATTAATAAATAATTAATAATTACACTAGTTGAGATTTTTATTATTTTATAACTTTAAAAAGGAATTTATCAAATTATAAAGAACTTCTTAATCGCTTTTTCTGTACTAATCATGGTTTTGATTTTTAATATTGTTGTAGTTTTAATATTTAACATAATTGAAATTAAGATTAAAAAGATTGAGTATTATATTGTTTGAATAAAAATAAATTTTGTACTATTTTTTATCAGTTTACTTTTTTTAAAAGTTTAAAAAAGAATACATATTTTTATTTATTTATTTTTACAACATACACCCAACATATATTTAACATATAATCTTATAAATTTTTTAATTTGCAAAATAATTTTATAAATATTATAATTAAATATTAAATTTATTGAAATAATTTTCAAAAAAATATTATTATTTCTACTATTAAATAAGCTTTAATATTCAATTTGATTTTAATATATTAATTTATTTTAAAAAATATTAGATGCAATTGTTAATTCATACTTAATTTTTTTAAATTTATATATATTAGCAAATAACCTAATATATATATTAATAAAAATAAAAAAAAAATTGTATGTAAAAATATTACCCCACATCATGTGCGGGCAATTCAGTTTATCTGGTATTAACTAAACCTAACCATTAAAGTGTGGCCACGATACCAGAAGCGTGTTCTCTTTTTCTTTGTCATTTATTTTCCTAGGATAAATGTAATTTAGAAGATTAAAGCCAAAAAAAAAAAGGTTCATAGAGATGGTCAGTATTCCAGGAATAACCTTATCGTCAAGTGAGCAAAAAATGCCACTTACAGGATTTGGTACAGCTCAATTCCCATTTAGTGGTGAAGCAGTGAAAGAATCAGTTATCAGTCAATTGAAGTTGGATAGACACTTTGATACAGCTTGAATCTATCAATCCGAGAAGCCTCTCGGCGATGCTATCGCTGAAGCTCTCAAACTTTGCCTCATCAAACCATGAGATGAGTTGTTATCACCTCAAAGTTATATCCCGGCGGTGGTCTCTCTCATCTTGTTCTTCCTGCACTGCAAGAGACTCTCAAATACTTAATTTTTCTTTATATTTTTATCAGTAAAGCAGCATGCAAGAGAAATGAAAATATGGGTTCATGATATTTTATGATTTTTAGTTTTGTTTATGGTCTGATTTTTATTTTTTATTTTTTGGTTGGAGCAGGAATCTTGGATTGGAGTACCTTGATTTATATCTTATTCATTTTCCTGTGAGTTTGAAGCCAGGAACTTTGGCATTTTCTCCTAAACCAGAGGATATTGTTGTAATGGATATTGAATCTGTTTGGAAGGCCATTGAAGAGTGCCAAATTCTTGGCCTTACAAAATCAATAGGAGTTAGCAACTTTACCTGCAGGAAGATTCAGAGCTTACTTGCCACTGCAAAAATCCCCCCGGCTGTCAATCAAGTACTGGCTCTTTTCTTTTCTTGTACTAGAATTGTAGAATACACCACCGAGCATTTCGATTAACTAGCAAGGAGATAATCTATCTAAACCAAGCTGTTAGTTTCAATCTTAAGTATGCAACCGCATTAAAACATGAGAGGGAGTGCTTTGTCACCCGACGATCTTACTTAACTTGAATATGGATTTTGTAGAACCCTATGAGTTCCAGATACTGAATGATTTAAATAAAAATAACAATGGGAGAAGGCCATCTATCAGGATTATTAAAACCATAAACAATCCGGGTCGCGTTAACAATTGTTTAATTTTCTTGTGATTTTTTCAAGAGAAGTGGTTAATCTGGTTTTTACCGTTTTCTAAAGGTGGAGATCAACCCTTTATGGCAGCAAAAGGAACTAAGGAAATTATGCAAGGAAAAGGGTGTTCGCATAACAGCTTATTCTGCATTGGGAGGCAAAGGAACATCTTGGGGGAAGAAATAAAGTGTTGGAATGTGAAGTGCTAAAAGAGATTGCCAATGCTAGAGGAAAGACAGTGGCTCAGGTAACCATACATATGATTTTTATATTTTGCAACTTGTTATACAAATAATTAATGCATTACATATGTTCAACATTAATATTCAACTTTAGCAATTATAATACATACTATCCCATGTTAGGTATGGTCCCTTTTCTTGATCATACAAATATCAATATATTCATGACTATAATGTGTATTGTTGACTTTAGGTGTGCATGAGATGGGCTTATGAGCAAGGTGTTAGCATTGTTGTGAAGAGCTTTGATGTGGAAAGAATGAAAGAAAACTTAAAGATATTTGAATGGAAGTTGAGTGAAGAAGAATTGCAAAAGATAGATCAAATTCCACAAGAAAGAGGGTCTCTAGCAGAGATGTTCGTGGCAGAAGAAGGCCCCTACAAGTCCCTCATGGAGTTTTGGGATGGAGAGACATAGTGTCTTACATAATATATATGGACATGTTCGAATAATAAATTTGATATGTATTAAGTTAAGACACTTGATTATGTTAGCTTGGAGTTGATTTATTTCAAAATCTTAAACCCTAAAACCTTAAACTCTAAATCCCAAATACCAACTCCTATCCCAAACCCTAAACCAAAATGACATTTTCTATCATACTTTGATACTTTCGATAAACCATTACCCTCTCTGTCACTTTCTCTCTTTGTCTTTTTGCTTGTAGAGATAGCAACAAGTTGGTTTTTAGAATAACTAACTCATTCTGATCCGTTTAGATGAGGTGTGAAAAATTTATAAATGGATTTGGCCAAATAGTGATAATATTAACAAGTAGGGTAAGACTTCATATTTCTAGGTATCCAATATAGAAACCCAATTATATAATAGGGTATGGATACTAGGTATTTATGCTCTCTTCCCATGCCTTATATTATGAATTTAGACAGTGGGTATTCGTGGATACCTTTTTTAACTATTAACTTATTTATGAGGCATATAGTAATGGTAGAATTGGAACACTTCATAAAAGAAAATATAAATAAGGCACTTTACAACACTTTAGTACTTTTGTTATTTTTTTTAACTCAAAAAATAAATATAGTATGTAGAAACACTGGGTAAAACAAATAGCCCTAACTTTCATGCAGCAATTTAACAGAAAACTATCTTAGTGGTAGAGGTCAAAGTTATAGTTTGAGCCTTTTAGAGGGGGGGGGGGGGGGGGGGGCAACCTAATAGGAAATGAGTTATTGAGTCAAACTGTAACATCCGCAAAATTTGTTAAAATAAAATAAAATAAAATAAAACTAATATAATAATTTGAGGGAGAAATGACAATTTAGAAGTGAAAAAAATAGATTTTATATGTAAAATATATATATGGAGTAAAGATAATAGTAAAAGTCAACATGTGAATAGTAAATATATGAATAGTAAAATGTGAAAAGATTAAAAAATTAAAATTTAAATAATTTTGAATGGGAGATGGAAAAAATGATTTTAAAATAAATAAATAAATAAATATTAATTATTTAAGTTTTAAAAGAAGAAAATAAATAAAAAAATTAAAACATAAACTCCATCTTCTTTCTCTCTTCTTAGTCTTGGCTAAAACTCCATGGAAGCAAGGAGGAGTTTTTTTTTCTTCCAAACACCAAGTTTTGAGTGGATTTTCAAGAATCAAAAGAAGTTTTTGTGATTTTCCAATAAATTGGTAAACTTTTCTCTTTAATTTTTAAGTTAGACTGGAAAATTAGATTATATAGGATTTGAGTTTTTGATGGGTGATGAGATAATTTATTTAATGGGTATATAAAGTGTTATTTTGATGAGGAGACAAATATTATAAGGTTGGATAGTTGATTTGGCTAAGTATTGATAGAGTTTAGAAGGGTTAGTAAAGAAAGTTAGGGTTTTGGAATACTAATCATAAAAAATTGATGTTTATTCGATTTTATGATTTAAATGATGTTATTGAATGATGTTAATGATTGAAATGAATTTAGAATATCAATTAGAATTGAATAGAATGGATATTGAAAATTTAAAAAAATTAAGATTAAAATTTGAAAATTTGAGAAAAATTTGCTAAATTGATTTTTATTAGATAGAATATGTAGAAATGTGATCTGAATACATAATATAAACTTACATTTTGAGGCATTAAGTAGATTGTACTTGTCCAACTTTGGTGGTGAAGGGCATTGTAGAAAGTAATGAGAAAGTGGTGGTTTTGGTAGCTTGGAAGTTTAAACAAGGTTAGTACATACTTTGATAAATTGTATTGATTGAATTGTAAATAACATATTATATTGTATTTTAGTATTGATGCTTTGCCACTTTAATGTGTAAGATCACATATAAAGTGCTTAGCTACATATTTAAAGACATGAATTACAAAATGTATGGACATTGAAGTCATTTTAGAATAATTAATGGCATTATGGAATGTGGTTACATGTAAAAGTGTTATTTACTAAATGATCACTTTATATTGGTTACATTATGGAATTGGAATGAAATATGAAATTTATGATTATAAATATGATAAACAAATGGAAAAAAGTGTATAAAGAATAAAAATTAGCATTTTTTTTATATGTCATACATGCATTTGCACTGGCATATTATCTGGTCCCTAATGTTGAAGTTTTTCTGTATTTACAGACATTGATGGACATGGTGTCTCGAACGTATGAGTTTAGGGGAGAGAGTACAGAGAGTGTTGTCCCCGAAGAGGGTGTTGTTGGAGCCAGTGCAGAGATTGCTGGGGAGACATTTGTGCTAGTTAGACCAGCAGTTGAGGAGGTTCCACCAAGCTGGGTGCGACATATGGTGGAATTGTTACGACAGGATTTGGTACAGTAGACGGAGTCACCGCCGCAATTGCAGCCACTGCAGCAACTGCTAACTCAAAAATATGATAAGTTAAGGAAGTATGGAGCCACAGATTTCTTTGGCACTACTGATTCAGTTGTAGTAAAGCAGTTGCTGGATAGGATTTAGAGGATATTTATCCAGTTATAAGCTCATGTAGAAGAGAAGTTTGATTATGTCATGTCTCTTCTGCAGGGGGACATTTATAATTGGTGGAAGATGATTCCCCGAGCAATAGAGGATCCTCCGGTATTAACATATGATGACTTTCTGTAAGAATTTGATAAGAAATACACCCCTCGGGAGTATAGGGACACCAAAATGAAGAGTTTCTGAGTCTAAATCAAGAGTCAAAGATGATGATAAATTATGAGAAAGATTTTATCTGGCTGAGTAAGTATGCAGGAGGAATTGTATCTAATGAGATTGATAGATGCCGAAGAATTAAGGAGGGTTTAAGACCATCCATCATGTGTTTGGTGGTAAGATCATAGTATGAGGATTTTTCTAGGTTGGTTACAACTATCAGAAGTGTAGAGAAGGCACAGAGACTTGCTGCAGTTGCTAGAGTAGAGACAGAAGACCTCAGACTAAGCAGGGCCTTCATCATCAAAGAGGGGTAGGGAGGTTTTTTCACAAAGGTCTGGTAGAGGCTAGGGGCAACCTAGTAGGGGGTTCTAGCAGCAGAGACAGAGACAAGGACCTGCTGTTTCAGTGGCTAGTGCTGCGACTCCAGCATCGCAGAGATCTACTCCACATATCTGTGCTATATGTGGCTGAGCACATGGGGTTTTTGTTGAAGGGCTGGTGCATCTGTAGTTTGTTTCAGATTTGGATCACAAGATCACTTTATCAGAGATTGTCTAGAGCCACCACCAGAAGACAAGTAGATTGATACAGCTGTATCTAGACTTAGTGTCAGATAGGGTCGTAGAGGTAGAGGCGATGCTAGAGGTGGCAAGTCTAGATTCAGCCAGAGAGGAGGATTTGTAGCGGGGACTAATAGATCAGAGCAGGTATAATCATCATAGAGAGTATATGTGATGCAGGGGTAGCCTTTCAGCCGTGATAGTTGTCATTTTCTCTTTATTTAGTATTCCATTTTATGCATTGATAGACCCTGGGTTGACGTATTCATACACCGGTGCATCTATCTTGCCTGTGAGTGATGTGCTTTTAGAGTCTTTAGGATTTGATGTGCTGGTTACCAACTCTTTAGGGCATAACATGGTGGTTAATAGAGTCTACCAGGACACTCTGATTGTAGTGCATGATAAGGAGTTTCTTAGAGAACTGATTGAGATGCCCTTTAGAGATTATGATTTTATTTTGGGTATGGATTGGTTATCTAAATATTGAGCAGTAGTAGACTGTCAGTAAAAATATGTTACTCTGAAAACATGACATGGGAGAGATGTAGTGGTATCTAACAATTAAAGACACCTCGTATCCATGTTTATTTCAGCTATATCGGCTAAGAAGATGATCCGGAAGGGGTGTAAGGCATATTTGGCTTATGTTCTGCATATCAGCACGGCAGGGTCAAAGCTTGATAGTATACACACAGTGGTTGAGTTTCCGAATGTGTTTCCCATTGAGCTTCCAGGCCTCCCACCTAAGAGAGAGGTGAAATTTGGTATCGATTTGATGCCGGATACTACTTATATCTCTATTATCCCTTATCGAATGACACCTACAGAATTAAATGAGTCGAAGGTGCAATTGCAAGAGTTACTTAATAAAGGGTTTATTCACCTTGGTGTATCACCATGGGGAGCACCGATATTATTTATAAAGAAGAAAGATGGCACTTTAAGGTTGTATATTGATTATTGACAGCTAAATAAAGTGACCATAAAAAATAAATACCCATTGTCTCATATTGATGATCTCTTTGATCAGTTAAAGTGAGCAGAAGGATTTTCCAAGATTAATCTGAGATTCGGGTATCATCAATTGAGGGTTAGAGATGCAGATGTGTCTAAGACTGCTTTTCGCACAAGATATGGCTATTATGAGTTTTTGGTGATGCCTTTTGGGCCAACGAATGCACCAGCAGCATTTATGGATTTGATGAATTCTTTTTAGGCCATATTTATATCAGTTCATGGTAGTATTTATTGATGATATTTGGGTTTACTCTCATAGTAAAGAAGAGCATGATAGGCATTTGCGGATTGTATTATAGATATTAAGGGATAAACAGTTGTATGACAAGTTGACTAAATGTGAGTTTTGGTTAGATCAAGTGAGCTTCCTCGGACATGTTGTTTCAGCAGAGGGTATTAGAGTTGATCCGAGCAAGGTGGAGGCAATCTTGAATTGGAGTCTACCAAAGAACGTGATTGAGATTAGAAGTTTTTTGGGATTGGCATATTATTATCATCGATTTATGAAGGAATTTTCCATAATAGCTTCGCGACTTACTAGATTACTTCGGAAGGATGTGAAGGTTTTTATGGACGAATCGTTGTCAAGCGAGCTTTGAGCAGTTGAGAGACATGTTGACTCAAGCTTCAATCCTTACTCTTCCTATAGAAGGTGAACCATATGTTATCTATAGTGATGTTTTACATAATGGTTTAGGTTGTGTTTTGATGCAGGAGGGTGGAGATATTATTTATGCTTCCAGACAGCTGAAGCCTCATGAGTGAATTATCTGACTCATGATTTAGAGTTGGTAGCTATTTTGTTTGCACTGAAGATTTGAAGACACCACTTATATGGAGAGAAATATTTTATTTATACAAATCACAAGAGTTTGAAATATCTAGGTATTCAGAATGAATTGACTCTTCGGCAGAGACGGTGGTTGGAATTCATTAAAGATTATAACTGCTTGATTGATTATCACTCGACCAATTCTAATGTAATTGTTGATGCTTTGAGTTGAGAGTCCATAGCAGGTGACACCTTGAGTTAAAAGTCTATGGCAGGGTTAACTGCCTATGCTCTCAAGTTGCTTGTTGAATTAAGAGCTTTACAGATCAGATTTAAGAATTGTTGTTTTGCTTTTCTGGGATTTTTTTGTCCATTTGACATCAGTCTCCTCCTCTTTTTATTGCCAATATGTGCCCTATCTCTTCGCTTTTAGTGTTGGTGGCTTAATCCACGTTCACTTCAACCCTGATTCATCTCCCATGATCTCCACTTCTTGTTTCTTTCGTTAACGGATGGTGTGCTTCCCTTATACTTGGTCTTCAACAATTTTTTTTCCTCAATCCTAGTCTCTAAGTTGTCATCCATTTCTTCTTGGGATAAGTCAAATAATTTTCTTAGTTTAAACAATTTCCCTTTTTATACCTTTGGTTCTGAGAAACCATAGGCATATGTTTAGAATTCTTTGTCCTTCTTCGGGATTCATTCCAAATCTTCAACAAACTTTTATCCAACATACTAAGCACTTATATCCTGAAGTTTAATTTATTATTTATGATAAATGATTATGGGAATAAGAAAAGTTGCAAACTGATGTTGCCCTTTGAGAAGCTTTTGATATTGATCCTGTTGTTCCCCTAAAGACTCAATTCTTTCCATCTTTTGGGAAACCTTACTCGGTTACGTCTCCAGTGCCTGTTTTCAAACTTCCATTATGGCGTTATCCAATCCTTTTCCTAATGCTCGTAACAAAAACCTTTTTCAAATTTAAAATTCCCTAGCACCTAATAATTCTTTTCCTTCCTTTAATATCGAAATTGGTTCAAAATTTGAAAATACCACAAAATCTTGTCAATTGTTAGAGATATTTAATTCTCCAACTTACCAAACTCCTCCATCCATTCAATCACTACATTTTAGTTCAGGAATCCCTTTGGTATCAATATTCAATCCACTTAGTTTGCTTGGAGTAAGCCCAAACCATTTATTACTCGATCCCATTCCTCGAGACCCATCTTCCTTAAGCACCATCCTTTCATATCATGCCCAATAGAAAACCTAATTTTCATATTTATAGCTACTGGCACACCTCTTTGAGGTCCTGTATTGGTATAGACTTCCCCTATATTATCTCCCTTAGTAGCTTCATTTCCTCACTCTTATACCAAAAACCTTACTCCCTCTCTCTCTGAAAAAGTTTTTGTTACGCATTTTCCCACCGCCTCTCGTCAACAAATTTCCAAAATTTCATCTTGCTTCCTCACTGTATGTAAGTCATTTGGTTCTTGTTAACCTCTTTTCTCTCAAGAACTCTCCTGATTTTCTTTGTTTGAATTCACTTTATGGATCAATGGCTTCACTTTAAGGACTAATGGCTTCCTCTTATTCCTTAGTTAACCTTAAATAAGTAGACCTAATTGCTTTCCATATGAATTTTCTAGTATTTTTTGTTTCCTTAGAATTTCTACATAATATGAGTAATAATCCACCCTTTTTTGCCATGCTGCCTTATTGTATAATTTGATAAAAGACTCTTTATAGCCCCATGCCTAAACCCTTTCACTGCTTTGTGGGGAACATACATCAAAGAGAACTCAATTAGTGCAATGGCCCATTTCCCCACCCTGCAAATGATCAATGGCCAATTTAACATATACTTAATGAAATATGTGGAAGAAACCATGTATACTTTGACTCAAATATTATAGTTTCTCAATTTTTACATGCAAAGAAAAGAGGCACATAACTTTTCAATTGGTAAATAGTTAACTTTAGTGGGTTAGAGTACTCGATTAAGATTGTAAATTGCTTGTTCATATCCTATAGCATTATTCTCAGCTAAAAAAATCTTATGGATTCCGCATTGGCTGAGATATAAATTCTGAGAGGCATGCCTTCTTGAGGAAGTACAAAAAAAGGCAGTTTGGAGAGATATTCCTTCATCTTGTCAAATGCAGCTTGGTGTTGATCACCCCATACAAATTTCTCTACCACCTTAAGTTTCAACATTTTTTAAAAAATCTTGGTTTTCCCTACAAGATTAGAGATAAATATCCTCATATAGTTAATATTCCCTAAAAACATTTGGAGCTCCTTTTTTTTTGGGAGGTTGTGCTTCTATGATGGATTTAACTTTATCTTTATCAATTTTTCCACCTCTCTCCGGTGCACCAAGAACTCAAGGAAATTCCCTGCTTGTACCTCAAAGGCACACTTCAAAGGATTTAGCTTCAACTTGTAGAACCTCATTCTTTCAAAGTTTTTGCTCAAGTAGCCTATGTGATCTCATCTAGGTTGAAGCTCTTTCAAGACTTCAACCAATGTTTTTGTCTCTTTAGATCGGTAATGTACCGTGTTGCTTCTCCTTAACTATCAACTAGATTTTCTCAAAATGTTCGACAATTTGAGGGACGATTACTTCTAGTATCGCATTCGCAGCTACTATCTTTTGGTCATGAGATCCAATTTTTATTACGTTATTTATTTAGGTGGCATCTTTGATTAATGAGTCCCACTGAGCAAGCCAAAAAAAATTTGTCCTGAGGAATAACAAATTTTTGCCTTTAAGTGTGTGAGGTGTGCCTAAAGATTATAGGTTCCTCAACTAAATTGCACCAACTAACTTCTAAGTAGAACAAAAGTGCAAGATTCTAAAAAAGAGTAGAAACAGAATCAAAATACTCAAGCACTCCTCATCGGTTTGATTGAATTATTCAATGATGAATATTTACAATAGCCAAGGATTCTTAAAGACTAAATTAAAAGAACTTGCAACTAAATTGGCTAATAAGTTGCTAAACTAAACAATGCCAATGCTAACAAGAATCGTTAAAAGGACAAGAAAATAACTAAACAAGTGATTTATAAAACAAGTGATCAAACAACAATTATTTTAACTAATAGTAAAGATTCTAATTGTTCCTCTTTAATTAATTAATTTACCCTTAATACCCTTAAATTTCAATTTTTAAATAATTAAAAGCACTTAATTTGTTAAAAATATATTATTTTAACTTATACCAAAAATTCTAATTTTTACCAAAAATCCTAATTATTAAAAAATAAAATTTTTTGCTGATTATAAAAAAAAATTATTTTGTCCTTAAGATAACACTATATTACTTAAAAAAATTAATATGACCTAAAAAATATTATTGCAATAAAAAATATTATTACAATAACCTAAACAAATATTTTTTTTAAAGTCCAAAAGTATACCAAAAACAAAAAAAAAACAAAAGACATAAAAATTATGCACCCACACAATAGTATAATCAAAATTAAAAAAACATTTAATCGTAACATATACATATACAAATAAATTCTCAATTAAAATTTATAATCAAATTCACCCTAAAAAATTGTAAATCAAATTATACAATAAAATATAAAGATTTTGAAAATAATAATGCCAATTTTAGATAAAATTAAAAATATATTGTTTTACCAAATTAATCCAAAAATTCTTCAAAATGCAACAACAAACATAATATAAAAGAACATAAATTAATTTTTATATTTTCATAAAACCACATATTTCAATTCTAATAACGCAAATAAACTTAAATTAAAAAATAAATTATTATAAGAAAAATAATATAGACAGAAAAACAAATTTTTTTTGTGAAAAATCTAATTCAAGTGATTTTAATTAATTTATATAAAAAATAATAATTTTGCCTACTTACCAAAAGTACTAAATTTTGCCTAATTACCAAAAATTTTGCCTAATCAAATTTTACAAAAATTATCTAATAAAATGTAATAACAATTGACATAAAAAAAAACTTCAAAAAAATAATTAAACCTAATAAACCCACATTAACAATTACTCATTCATAAATCAATTAACAAAAAACAAATGTTTGGCAAAGAAAAAATTTTGCAAACCAGCGGCAAAAAAAATAGCAAATAGAAAACATCCATAAATATGAAAAAAAATTTAAAAAATATATAAAAAAATACGAGAGAGAGAGAGAGAGAGAGAGAGAGAGAGAGAGATACTACTTGTGGTGCTCGGTGGCCGGTGGCCAAAGAAATCTTTTCTGACTAGGGGGAGAGAGAGAGAGAGAGAGAGAGAGAAATGGAGGTGGCCAGATGAAAAAAGAAGGAGAAGAATATATAATAAGGGTTAATATATCATCGACAACATTAAATGTCTATCGATAATTGAGCCCAATTTGCTGACACTCGTTATCGTTTCTTGGCAAAGAAAGTAACTTTTCAATTCAGGATTTGACAAGTTGTCCGGCTATGAGACAATCCATTGAAAATTATATTTAACGATAATTAATAGATGTGCAAGAAATACCGCTTACAAATTTTTACTCAAAATGTTACTGATAGATACACATATCTGTTGGCAAATAAGACGTTTGATATACCAATGCCCATACTTTTACCGAAAGAATAATTCTCTCGGTAAATTTTGGCGCCCAAATTACCAAAAAAAAAATTACTCGAAATTTTTTTTGACATATTTGCGTATCGGTCAGTGAAAAAATGTCTAATAATCCAAAGCCTCCTACACTTATAGAGAGAATTATTATTCTTTCGGTAAGTTGTGACATTAAAATTACTGCCTACATTTTTTGCTCGAATGATTGTCAACAAATACTATAATTTGTCAGCAAGTGATACAATTGACAAATGTTTACCAGCTGAATATATTTTTAGTTGGCAAATTGTGGTATGTGTTCCATATTTATGATCAAGTTTAATGTTTGTCGAAAAATGTCATCGATAATAAATGGTGCCATTATTTTTGCGCCATTTTTATCAACCAATTTTGATCGGTGTTCTATTACTAAATTTTCATTGAATTTATTCTCCTTTTTTTTCTTAAATTTTTTTCTATAATCTGTCATTAATTATTGACAAAAATTTATTGGTCAGTAATATCCGCCGGTAATTACATGTTTCTTTCAGTGCTTATGAAGAATTCAACTTTCATCATTTACTCTCTCTAGCCAAAATTGCTAGACTAGGACAAAGCAATTTTTTGGCTACCCCTTTCTTAAACTTGCTTCTTTGTGTGAATTATCATTAAAGATGTTCTACATTGTATTGTTGTAGTTTTCTACAACCCAATAAGAAGGAAAGTAGCACAAATTTAAGATCAAGCTACATAGAGAATTAAAATAGGGTAACATGATTTCTTACTCTTACCTAGGATTTATTAAAAATTAAAATACATTGGTTATTTCATGGCTTGAGTTATTATTTACTTTCGCTTCTATTTATCTATATGATGCATGAAATAACCCAACAAACACAATCAAGACTAAATCAAACTCAATTTTTTTTTTAAAAAAAATAGTAAATAACAAAGTCATAAGAGAAATCACATATTTTCATGTTATTATGGACGAAGGGGATGATCAACTTCATCACCGCGACCATCATCACCACCGTCATAACATCCCATTTCAATTACTTGAAAAAAAAAAAAAAGATGACCCTTGTTCCTTTTTTCCCCCTTACCTATCTTCTCTCCCTAATATCTCTACTACTGAACCAAACAACATAAAAACCAATAGTATCAAGATAAAACATTCTTCAAGTCAATGGATGTGAATGAAGAATTCACATGCCAACTCTATGTGTTGTCATTTTTTTCAACTAACTCATAAACTGGGTCATAAATTTGACAATAAAATAATCGAATGGTTACTTCAACATTTTTTAGATAAATGAAGAAGCTATAAAATTTTTTAAATTGAAATCGTTAAGTTGAGACAGATGGTTAGATAGAAATTGATTACATTGAAATCCCTAGATTAAAAGAGAGATGGTTAGAATGAAATCCCATAATTGAATCTGAAATTAGAAAAACTTAAAGCTTAAATGGTTTTATAGGCTATGTTTGTTTACGTTATAATTTTTTAGTTTTTTATTTTCAAAATCTAAAACTATTTTCAGTTTTTGTTTTATATTTTTAAAAATTATATCATAATTTATTTACTATACATATATAAAAACACATTATATATACCTATTAGAAAAAACATATATTATTTATTCTAATAATATATTATAATATTAATTAGATCTTATAGATACTTATTAAAATAAAATTATTAAAAATAAAGAAATTAAATTTTTTTTTGAAAAAAGATAAAACTCTCATTTTTTAATTGGATTTTAAAAAAAGGGCAAAAATATATATGCAAAAAATAAAAAAGGGAGAAAAAAAAACTTTACTGATATATATCTCTTCACAACACTAAACGTTAAAAACCATATTTTCTGAATTTCATATTTATCTAAAATTATTTATTATCTAATAAAAAAATCAAAAACTTAAGTGATATTAATGAATAAGTTTTTATTTTTTTCTTTTAAAAAAGCTAAAAATAAAAAATAAAAATAATCTTGAACGTACTAGTAATTTTACTAGCTGGTTTTGAGGTTATTTTGGTCACTTTCTAACTAAAATAAGACTTGGGAAATTAAATATCTGAAAATAGTTTAGTCAACACTCTGACCGGGGATTTGCTGCATTCCACCATAACTTCATAAAATGAATAAATTTGTTTTATCGAAAGTTGCATTTGCTTATAGCTGCGATTGATGATATAAGACCCATACTTATTACTGATAAATTTTGCAACCTTAGGACCTTTATAGTTACATCCGTCATTCACTAAGGCTTCAGTCACCAGCTCCATTGTCATCAGATCACCAACTTTCTTGACTTCTGGAGAATAGTTTGTACCAAGTTACATGTTGATTCCTCTTTTTGACCGAAGGCATTAGGTTCATTCCTTCGTAACACTCTTTGCTTATTCTGGCCAGCCTAGATCTTTTATTTTATTATAATATGAAATTTTTTACATATTTTATGAGAAGGAAAAGGCTTAGTCGCGAGCTTCACATGAACTCCAAAAATGTTTCAAAAAAAAAAGTAGCCATACAACATACAAAAAGTTCACGCCTTTTGTTATCTCTAAAGATAGGATGTCCTAACCTCTTAATGGCTATTCCATCACTAGTAAAAAATTTAAAAATCATATTCGTTTACAAGAAAATAAAATTTATGTTTTTATTATGGTCTGTTTTAGTTTAATCCTCAACATTACAACTAATAACTAGAAGAGGAATCCAGTTTATATAACCAAATATGGGGAGCCCAGAAAATCCCTTTAGACCACTACTCACCTTAAACATGATCACTCTCGAATGCTGAAAATGTGAAAGTACTAGTGTGACCCAATTCTATATGCGAAGAGGAATCCAGTTTATATAACCAAATATGGGGAGCCTAGAAAATCCCTTTAGACCACTACTCACCTTGAACATGATCACTCTCGAATGCTGAAAATGTGAAAGTACTGGTTTGACCCAATTCGTGACAAGATCTTTCTTTGATCCACCTTCCTAGACAGGGAAGAGAATGAAAATAGGTTGCATATGGTGGTCATGGTAGGTTCAAGGGATCTTATGTGGCGGAGTGAACTCTTCTATCGTCTTGCATTTTCCTCTAGCAAGTGTAGGCTACTCCCCTTCGATCTTCAACCTACAAGAATGGCTCATGATATTTTAAAAAAGGCGGGGTTTTTTGGAACTTCTCCCGATTAGAATAAAATTGGTTAGAGCAACTAACCTATTATTAATTATTGGAGTTCAGACATTAAAGTGATAAAAAAATTCTAAACACCAAAATAGCTAAAATAAAAAGTTCAGATACCAATAGTCTATTTTTTCCACTTAGAAATTAGTCAATTTGTTGACAAATAACCTTATCTCTTGATATATGTTGGTGGCAAAATGGTGGCACCATATTTTGGCATCACATTTACTGACCATACTGCCGTTCTCTCAATAAATGTGACCGCTAACTATATTTGTCATATTTTTGCACCATAATTATTGATGAATGCGCCTTGTCGGTAAGTCTTTTATTGATAATTTGTTTCTAACTTGTCGATTTTTTTCTTTTCTTTTAAATTTTTATGTCGGTAATTTCTTGGTAATTAAAAACTGATAGTTTTTAATATAATTTGCGTGTTTTTTATAGTGCATAAAATATTTTTTCTAAATAAATCTACTTGTTTCTTTGATATTTAGAGGACACAAATATAGCTACTTTGAAAGAAAATATTTTTTTTCTAGTTTCCATCTATAATTATATATATTTTTTAACAACGTACCTTATATTGTTTCCATAGAAAACTTTCCTATATATGTGAACCACAAGAGATTTATATGTCAATAAGAAAACTGATATAACTGGATGATGTTTATTTGTTTATACAACTGATCAATCTCATCCCTAAATGTTCATAATTGTCAATTAAAGAAATAAGATGGGACGTCCAAATCATTCAACCATCGGTTAATGCAAATCTTTTTCTTTTCCTTTTTTTTTTTTGTAAAACAATTTGCCTAAAGAAAATTGCATGTACCTCTTAATCTTAATCTTTTACATATCATATGATATTTGAGATGGAGTCATTTTAGGCTTAGTTAAGGGAGTCAAAAGGAGCCTATATATAATTTATAATAAATAAAAAACTATTGGCATTAAAACAATAAAAATGAATAAAATTTTACTTGGTAGGTGTCCATATCCATGTTTCATTATATAATGAGAATTATTATTTTTTTAAAATTAATGTCAATAATTAACTGAAAAATATAACGGTGTCCATTCTTTTTCGCTATTTATTTAAGATAATGTAAAATTTTTTAAAATTAATACTAAAAAGTGCGAGTCATAGTTCAGTAAAGACTAAACTTGGCAGTCACTCAATTAATTAGATTAATTAAAGATAAAACTTATCACATTAACTCAATAATTTTTCATATATAATTTATAGTGTAAATACCTGCATACAACAAAGACATTCAATCCCCTTCCCTTCTCACTACAACTAGAACATGCAAAATGAGAAAAAATCAAGTTGCATCTTACTTCCATCCCAATCCATCACATGGCTGAATAAGAGCCATAAATAATCACATTAATCCATGTATATCATAAGTTAAATCAACTTCTAAAATATACTAAATGATAATCATGCACATATATTTAATAACAAATATTTTCAAAGATTCTTAGCTGAAAAAAAATCCACAAATACACAAATTCATAAATTGGATGCACTTATACTGTAGACCTACAATATAAATATATATATTTTTAATCCATATAATAAATTTGATTTCCTCTGATAAGATAATTATTTTTTACCAACATCATTTATCTTTTGCTAGATAAAAGATTTAACTTGACATTATTTTTTTTTGTTTAATGACATTAATCATTACACTAAACTGAGAATTGAAAAATTTTTAAATTATGTTCATTATACTTTATAGACTAAAAAAATGAATTAGTGAGAGAATTTAACGAGAAAAATATTTCACCGCTAATTAATGATGGTTTAGTTATAGAATAGCTATGAAATAAAAAAATTAATCGTTCTTTTAATATAAGTAGAATAACGTTCTCGTGTTACTTCGGGGATAAATATATATTTTTATATAAAACAATCTTAGTGATTTACTGTTACATAAGAAAATTTATAATATATTATAACAGTTAAGAATAAAATTGAAGAGCAAATAAAATTATGCAATAAATAAAAATAATATTTTAAAAATCAGAAAATAATTACACCATTTACTTATTTGTATTCAATTAATAATATCTTATAAAAATTATATCGATACTTTATTTATTTGCATTTAATTGATAATATATTATTTTTAATTTTGATTTATTTTTTCTCCTCCTTTATTTAAAAAAATATTAATCACCTTTTATATTTTTTTTATGAAAAAACTATAATATGCATATCCTCGAAGCAATGTGATGGCGTCATTTAGTTAACATGGATATAATTACGTTCACAGTGGAGAGTGTCTTGGCCCCTTCCAATTTTTTTATTATATATAAATTTAAAAAATGAGCCCCTACAATGAAATAAACTTTTTCTATATAAATTTAGTCCAAATTTAAAATCTTAAACCAAATGTATTTACTTGATCTAAAACTAAATATATATTAGCCCAATATTAAATTAACAAAATATATATTTAAACTAAATACATATTCAAACTAAATATATATTTAATATGTCAAATTTGTAATTTTTATTTTTTTTTAAAAATACTATAACTATTTATCTTGATTGGTTATCCTCTCTCCTAATATTTTATTCTGGCTTCGTCCATGATAGTTAAATACATATAACATATTAAATCTCATAGTGTTAAGTGAATGATGATAAAATATATATATTTAAAAAATTAAGAGTTAAAGTTATTTTTGAAAAATTTAAGGTAATTTTTAATATATTTTAAAATATTTTAATAGAGGACTTTTTATAGATTTACCATTAATTATATCATGAATATTAATTTTAAAAAAATAAATTATATTAGATTAATGAGAGCACTATAAGAGAGCCAAAATCCAACTCCAATTATTATTAACTATTTAATATATATATATATATATATGAGAAAAATAGGAAAGGCAAGGGGAATTTTACTGTTCATTTACCGTGAATTTTATTTCTTTTTAAATTATAGAAAAGGTTATACATTTGTCAAGGGATTGGCTATATAATTTAAATGATCTCTTTTTTGAGTTAAAAGTTAGACAATTGTCACTTTAAAATTATATTATATTATATATATATATATACTGAATTAACTACAAAATGAATAGTAAAATTTCAATTTTACCCTACTTTCTCTTCTTTAATTTACACATATTTTCATTTAATTTTCTCTTTTTCCATTTTATTTTTGTTTTTATCACTACAATAATTTTTAACTTAAAAAATAAATACTAATATTTAAAACTTAAGAGCAAAAAATGGATAATATTTTGTTAAATTTATGATTTATTAAATTCTTAAAATTAAAAATTAGTTTTAGAATTTTTTACTCAATAATGTTATAGTTTAATTAAATTTGTATATTTAAATTTAAAATTAATTTCTTTTAAAATCACTTCCTATAAGGAGTTTAATTTAATTTTTATATAAAAAATTATAATACTTATTCTTAAATTTATCTTTATTATTATTATTATTATTATTATTATTATTATTATTATTATTATTAAAATATAAAACTTTAAAAATTGTGATAAAAGGTTATAATTTAAAGAAATTAATCTAGTTGAATATGAAACTTTTGGGAAATAATTAATAAAATTATATGAATTATTAAAACAATTATAATATCAATATTGAGTAAATGTCAAAGTATACATGATAAATAGATAAATAAATAATAATATTATAGTTAATTTAACTTTAAATTGTATAAAATTTAAAATAAATTTATCTATTATATCTTCTTAAAATAACGTCTAATTATGTTTAGATATATATGATATGTTTATCAAAATATATAAAATTAAAATTTTAAATTGACCATATTTACTGACCATACTGTGATTCTCTCAATAAATGTGATTGCTAACCATTGGTGTCATATTTTTGCACTGTATATATTTGTTGATGAATGTGGTTTGTCGGTAAGTATTGTGTTGATAATTTGTTTCTAACTTGGATATTTTCTTCTTTAAAAAAAATTCTGTTAATAATTTATTGGTAATTAGAATTGAATGTTTTTAATAAGTGATTCATGTGTTTTTCATAGTGCATAAAATATTTTTCTAAATAAATCTACTTGTTTCTTTGGCATTTACAGAGGACACAAATATAGCAACTTTGAAAGAAAACATTTTTCTAATTTTCATCTATAATTACGTATTGTTTCAATATAAAATCATCTGTCCGTCCCTTAATCTTAATTAATCTTATACATATATTATATAATATTGTGAGACGGAGTCATTTTAGGAGTAATTAAGGAAGTCAAAAGGAGCCTGTACATATAATTTATAACAAATAAAAAAACTGGTGGCATAAAAACAATAAAAATGAATAAAATTTTATGTAGTAGGTGTCCATATGACCAATCCATGTCTCATTAGTTATTTGATTTTCTCTAACAAGTTAATTATTTTTTACCAACATCATTTGTCTTTTGCTAGACACAAAATTTAACTCGAAAATTTTTTTTTTGTTTAATGACATTAATTATTACACTAACGAGAAGCAAAAAAATTTCAAATCAATTCTCAGTTCATAGAATACTATATACACTAAAAAAACGGGAATTAGCAAGAGAATTTAATGAGAAAAATACTAATTAACGATAATTTAACTGCAAAATAACTGTAAAATAAAAAAAAAATTAATTGTTCTTTTAATATATTTATAAAATTTCCTACAGATAAGGCACGATTATCTCTTTTTTCGAAGTAAAGTTAGACAGCTGTGACGTTAAAATATTAACTATACCTAATAACCATCAGGGTGTGGGTGTGGTCATGTGACATGCTCTCTTTTGTTTTGTCATTTGATTCCCTCAGATAAATATAGTTTAGAAAATTAAAAAAAATAAAAAAATCAAAGGTTCATAGAGATGGTGAGTATTCCAGGAATAGCCCTATCCTCAAGTGATCGAAAAATGCCACTTATAGGATTTGGTACAGCTCAATTTCCATTTAGTGGTGAAGCTGTGAAAGAATCAGTTATCAGTGCAATTGAAATTGGATATAGACACTTTGATACAGCTTCAATCTATCAATCTGAGAAGCCTCTTGGCGATGCTATTGCTGAAGCGCTGAAACGTGGCCTCATCAAATCACGAGATGAGTTGTTTATCACCTCAAAGTTATCTACCGGCCATGGTCACTCTCATCTTGTTCTTCCTGCACTGCAAGAGACTCTCAAGTACTTAAATTTTTCTTTATATTTTTATTAGTATAGCAGCATACAAGAGAAATGAAAATATGGATTCATGATATTTTATAATTTTTAATTTTTAATTTTTGGTTCCAGTAGGAATCTTGGATTGGAGTACCTTGATTTATATCTTATTCATTTTCCTGCGAGTTTGAAGCCAGGAACTTTGACATATCCTCCTAAACCAGAGGATATTGTTGTAATGGATATTGAATCTGTTTGGAAGGCCATGGAAGAGTGCCAAATTCTTGGCCTTACAAAATCAATAGGAGTTAGCAACTTTACCTGCAAGAAGATTCAGAACTTACTTACCACTGCAAGAATCCCTCCGGCTGTCAATCAAGTACTAGCTCGATTATTTTTCTTTTTTCTTTTCTTTTCTTGTACTAGAATGATAGAATACACCACCTAGCATTTAGATTAACTAGTAAGGAGCTAATCTATCTAAATCAAGGTCTTGAGCTTGAATCCTGATCGCATGCAACTGCATTGAAACATGAGAAAGAGTGCTTTGTCAATCGACCAGCGATCTTATTACTTGGCTTGGATATGGATTTAGTAGAGCCCTATGTGTTCCAGATATACTGAATGATTTAAATAAAAATAACAATGGGATAAGGCCAGCTATCAGGATTATTAAAACCATAAACAATCCGGGTCGCTTTGATAATTGTTTAATTTTCTTGTTGATTTTTTCAAGAGAAGTAGATCTACTGTTTAATCTGGTTACTTTGTACCGTTTTGTAAAGGTGGAGATCAACCCTTTATGGAAGCAAAAGCAGCTAAGGAAATTATGCATGGAAAAGGGTGTTCACATAACAGCATATTCTGCCTTGGGAGGCAAAGGAACACCTTGGGGAAGAAATAAAGTGTTGGAATGTGAAGTGCTAAAAGAGATTGCCAATGCTAGAGGAAAGACAGTGGCTCAGGTAGCCATGCATATGATTTTTAATAATTTGCAACTTGTTATTCAAATAATTAATGCATTACATATGTTCAGAAATAATATTCAACTTTAACAATTATAATACATATTATCCCATGTTAGGTATGGTCCCTTTTCTTGATCATACAAAGATCAATATATTCAAGACTATAACGTGTATTGTTGACTTTAGGTGTGCATGAGATGGGCTTATGAGCAAGGTGTTAGCATTGTTGTGAAGAGCTTTGATGTGGAAAGAATGAAAGAAAACTTAGAGATATTTGAATGGAAGTTGAGCGAAGAAGAATTGCAAAAGATAGATCAAATTCCACAAGAAAGAGGGTCTCTAGCAGAGATGTTCGTGGTAGAAGAAGGCCCCTACAAGTCCTTCATGGAGCTTTGGGATGGAGAGATGTAATGCTCTTACATAATATATATAGACATGTTCGAATAATAAATTTGATATGTATTAAGTTAAGACACTTGATTATGTTAGCTTGGAGTTGATTTATTTCAAAATCTTAAACCCTAAAACCTTAAACTCCAAATCCCAAATACCAACCCCTATCCCAAACCCTAAACCAAAATGACATTTTCTATCATACTTTGATACTTTCGATAAACCATTACCATCTCTGTCACTTTCTTTCTTTGTCTTTTTGCTTGCAGAGTTAGCAGTAAGTTGGTTTTTGGAATAACTAACTTGTTCTGATCCGTTTAGATGAGGTGTGAAAATTTTATAAACGGATTTGGCCAAATAGTGATAGTATTAACAAGTAGGGTATGAGTTCATATTTCTAGGTATCCAATATAGAAACCCAGTTACATATAATAGGGTATGGATACTAGGTATTTATGCTCTCTTCCCATGCCTTATATTATGAATTTAGACAGTGGGTATTTATGGATACCTTTTTTTTTATCCATTAACTTATTTATGAGGCATATGGTAATGGTAGAATTGGAATACTTCATAAAAAATATAAATAAGGCACTTTACCACTATGTCACTTTAGTACTTTTGTTATTTTTCTAACTCAAAAATAAATACAGTATATAGAAACACTCAGTAAAACAAATAACCCTAATTTTCATGCAGCAATTTGACAGAAAACTATCTTAGTGGTAGAAGTCAAAGTTATAGTTTGAGCCTTTTAGGGGAGGCCAACCCAATGGAAAATGGGTCATTGAGTCAAACTATAACATCTACAAAATTTGCTAAAATAAAATAAAATAAAATAAAACTAAAATGAATAATTTGAGGGAGAAATGAAGATTTAGAAGTGAGAAAAATATATTGTATATGTTAAATATATACGTGGAATAAATGTAATAGTAAAAGTAAACATGTGAATAGTGAAATATGAATAGTAAAATGTGAAAAGGTTAAAAAAATTAAAATTTAAATAATTTTGAATGGGAGATGGAAATATGATTTTAAAATAATATAAACTTACATTTTGAGTAGGCATTAATACATTGTATTTGCCCAACTTTGGTGGTGAAGGGCATTGTAGAAAGTCATGAGAAAGTAATGGTTTTGGTAGCTTGAAAGTTTAAACAAGGTTAGTACATACTTTGATAAATTGTATTATAATGAATTGTAAATAACATATTATATTGTATTTTAGTATTGATGCTTTGCCACTTTAATGTGTGAGATTACATATAAAGTGCTTAGTTATATGTTTAAAGACATGAATTGCAAAATGTATGGACATTTAAGTCATTTTAGAATAATTAATGGCATTATGGAATGTGGTTACATGTAAAAGTATTATATACTAAATTATGACCTTATATTGATTAAATTATGAAATTGGAATGAAATATGAAATTTATGATTAGAAATATGATAAACAAATGGAAAAAAGTGTATAAATAATAAAAATTGGCATAATTTCTGAAATATGAGAAAAGTATGAAATTGTATATGTTATGTGTGAAACCTTATATAATATCATTTTTCATAGTTTTATATTTGGCGGCATGCCTATGATTGTATTTGGGCTAGACGCTAGGTGTCACTGATATTTGATTTACCTTCGGGCTAGATATTGGCGTCACCATTATATATTTTGCCTTCGGACTATATGCTAGGTGTCATTGATATTTGCCTTCGAGCTAGGCATTGAGTGTCAAAAATAATCCAAAATATTATTTCTTGAATGTGAATATTATATATGGTCTTATGGGCCCAATGCATATGATTCTGTTAAATGATAATTTAAAAAGATAATAATCAAAATTTTGAAAGGAAATTTTATGTTGCATCATTAAATTTAATGAATAAGCATTTTACATTATTTTACTTTAAATTACATTATTATCAAAGTATGTATCACTAAGCGATATGCTTAACGCGATTTTGTTTATCGCGCAGGTGACAGAGTTAGTATCGAAAGCCCTGCTAGACCTAAGCAGGTCTGGGCAGTTCGAATTTCGCTGAAATATTTATTTTGTTATTTGGGACTATAGCCAGTTTGCAAGCATGTAAACATCCACTTGTAAAAATTATTTTGAATATGTATATTATTTATGCATATCTGAAAAAGTTGTAAAATATAAAGTGTTTGGGATAAATGAGAAGTTTGTATATCTATATTTTTAAATATATTTTTATATATGTTTGTGTGATTTTGAGAAATATTGGAGGATGATGGATGTATGATTTTTGGGAGTGCAAAATTTTTTATATAGGTTGAGTTATTGATTTTTTGGGAAATATCCAAAATACAGCCGAAACTCTGGTAAAATTTTCTTTAAAATATGTATTTTCATTAATTAAATTATTTATATATTTTTATTTATAAACTTTAAGGTACATTTATTAGCTTTAAATGTTTTCATATAAATATGAAAAATTTTATAAATGTGAAAGATGATAATATTCTTATATTCTATATATATATAACTATATTATACTTATACATATTATAGGTATTATACATATATAGGGTATAAGGGTGTTACTTTTATTTTGATATTAGAGCCTATGTTTGAGGTTCACGACCTAGGTGAGTTTTTATGAGAGAGAAAATGTGATTTTAAATGTGATTTTTTTAATATGTCATACATGCATTTGCACTGACATATTATCTGGTCCTAAATGTGGCAGTTCTTTCTATATTTACAAACATTGACAGACATGGTGTCTCGAAGAGGGTGATGTTGGAGCCAGTGCAGAGATTGATGGGGAGACATCTATGCCAGTTAGGCTAGCAGTTGAGGATGTTCCACCGAGCTGGTTACGACATATGGTGGAATTGTTACGACAGGCTCCGGTACAGTAGCCGGAGTTGCCGCCGCAACTGCAGCCATAACAGCAGTTGGCAACTCAAAAATATGATAAGTTAAGAAAGTATGAAGCCATAGATTTCTTTAGCACTACTGATCCAACTGTAGCAGAGCAGTGGTTGGATAGAGTTCAGAGGATATTTATCCAGTTACAAGCTCATGTAGAAGAGAAGTTTGATTATGTCATGTCTCTTATCTAGAGGGACGCTTATGATTGGTGAAAGACGGTTCCCTGGGAAATAGAGGATCCTCCAATATTAACATATGATGACTTTATGTAGGAATTTGATAGGAAATACACCCCTCGGGAGTATAAGGATGGCAAAATAAAAGAGTTTCTGAGTCTGAAGCAAGAGTCAAAGATGATGACAGATTATGAGAAAGTTTTTATTCGGCTGAGTAAGTATGCAGGAGGGATTGTATCTGATGAGATTGATAGATGCCGAAGATTTAAGGAGAGTTTAAGACCATCTATCATGTGTTTGGTGGCAAGATCACAGTATGAGAATTTTTCTAGGTTGGTTACAGTTGTCAGAAGTGTAGAGAAGGCACAGAGACATACTGCAGTTGCCAGAGTAGAGAGTAGAGATAGAAGACCTCAGACTAAGACAAGGTCTTCATCATCAAAGAGGGGTAAGGAGGTTTTTTCACAAATGTCTAGTAAAGACTAGGGGTAGCCTAGCAGGGGGTTTCAGCAACAGAGACAGAGATAGGGACTTGCCATTTCAGTGGTTAGTGCTTCGACTCCAGCATCGTAGAGATCTACTCCACCTATCTGTGATGCATGTGGCAGAGCACATGGGGTTTTTGTTGAAGGGCTGGTGCATCTGCGGTTTGTTTTAGATTTGGATCACCTAATAACTTTATCAGAGATTGTCTAGATCCACCACCAGAAGATAGGTAGACTGCCACATCTATACCTAGTGTCAGAGGGAGTTATGGAGGTAGAGGCAGTGCTAGAGGTGGCAGGTCTGGATTCAGCCAGAGAGGAGGATCCGTAGCGGGGACTAATAGATCAGAGTAGGTAAGATCATCATAGAGAGTATATGTGATGCAGAGGCAGCCAGATGATTCAGTCGTGATAGCTAGTATTTTCTCTTTATTTGGTACTCTAGTTTATGCATTGATAGACCCTGGGTTGATGCATTCATACATCGGTGCATCCATCTTGCCTGTGAGTGATGTGCATTTAGAGTCTTTAGGGTTTGATGTGCTGGTTACCAACTCTTTAGGCTAGTATTTGGCTCATGTTGTGGATATCAACAAGGTAGGGTCAAAGCTTGATAGCATATGTACAGTGGTTAAGTTTCCGGATGTGTTTATTACTGAGTTACTAGGGCTACCACATGAGAGAGAGTTAGAATTTGGTATCGATTTGATGTCGGATCCTACTTATATCTCTATTACCTCTTATCGAATGACACTTATAGAATTAAAGGAGTCGAAGGTGCAATTGCAAGAGTTACATAATAAAGGGTTTATTCACCCTGGTGTATCACCATGGGGAGCACCGGTATTATTTATAAAGAAGAAAGATGGCATTTTAAGGTTGTGTATTGATTATCGGTAGCTGAATAAAGTGACCATCAAAAATGAATACCCATTGCCTTGTATTGATGATCTCTTTGATTAGTTAAAGTGAGCAGCATTATTTTTCAAGATTAATCTGAGATTCGGGTATCATCAATTGAGGGTTAGAGATGCAGATGTTAGAGATGCAGATGTGTCTAGACTGCTTTTTGCACAAGATATGGCCATTATGAGTTTTTGGTGATGCCTTTTGGGCTGACGAATGCACCAGCTGCATTTATGGATTTGATAAATTATTTTTAGGCCATATTTATATCAGTTCATGGTAATGTTGATTGATGATATTTTGGTTTACTCTAATAGTAAAGAAGAGCATGATAAGCATTTGTGGATTTTATTACAGACATTAAGGGATAAACAGTTGTATGCCAAGTTGACTAAATGTGAGTTTTGGTTAGATCAAGTGAGCTTCCTTGGACATGTTATTTCAACAGAGGGTATTAGCGTTGATCCAAGCAAGGTGGAGGCAATCTTAAATTGGAGTCTACCAAAGAACGTGACTGAGATTAGAAGTTTTCTGGGATTGGCATATTATTATCGTCGATTTATGAAGGGATTTTCCATAATAGCTTCGCCACTTACTATATTACTTTGGAAGGATGTAAAGTTTTTATGGACAAATCATTGTCAAGAGAGCTTTGAGCAGTTGAGAGACATGTTGACTCAAGCTCCAATCTTTACTCTACCTGTAGAAGGTGAACCATGTGTGATCTATCGTGATGCTTCACATAATGGTTTAGGTTGTGTTTTGATGCAGGAGGGTAGAGTTATTGTTTATGCTTTCAGACAGCTGAAGCCTCATGAGCTGAATTATCCGACTCATGATTTAGAGTTGGTAGCCATTGTGTTTGTGTTTAAATCATTTATGTACTTGTTTTTATTGTGATTTTATGTGTTTTTAGTTAATGTTTCATTTGATTTTTGTTTAAAGTTTCTTTGAAGTGTTTGTTTTAGGTTAAAGTACAAAAACTCCCTTGGAAGATCAAAACAATGTTGGAAAAACATGAATCAAGCAAGACATGGCCAAGCCAAATCAAGCTTGGCCATATCCCCTCAAGAAAATCAAGGCAGAAAGTGACACACCCAGGAGACACGGCCAAGCCACTGGCCATGTCTCACTTAAAGATCAAAACCAAAGAAACTAAGAAAGAAAGGAAAATGGGCAGAAGCTGACACTGGCAGGTGACATGGCCAAGCCACTGGTCGTGTCACATGATACGGCCAGGAGCTTAGCCGTGTCCTATCTTTAGCCCAAAGCAAAGAATGAAAAGGAAAGATGGCAAACAGAAGGAGACACAGGCAAGTGACATGGCCAAGTCATTGGCCGTGTCCCATCTCAAACTCAAAGCAAGAAAGGAGCAAAATGAGAAGCAGAAGGTGACACCCCCACATGACACGGCCAAGCCACTGGCCGTGTCACATGACATGGCCAGAAGCTTGGCCTTGTCACCTAGAAGAAAAGAAGAAAATAATTGGCAGAAGGAGACACGGCCAGCAAGCTTGGCCGTGTCCCAAGCAAAGTGAGAGACACGGCCACTAGCTTGGTCGTGTCACCTATGGAAACCTTGAATTCTTTTACACTGATTGGGAAACAAGTGGGGAACAAAAACTTTTCTTTTGCCAAAAGAAATATAAAAAAAAAAAAAGAAAAGTGAGCTTAAATCATGGATGAATACTAAAATATTGTGAATGTGGGGGGGACAAGAGTGAGTGTGGTGAGTTGGCAAGCATGGTTTGAGCTTTGAATGAATTAAAAAGAGAAGAAGAGGGAAATTGGCATACACGATTTGGGAGAGGGAGAGACTGACACTCTCCCTTAGCTGTTCATCTTCATTCTCCATTTCCATCCTCTCCATCTTCTCCATCTTCCATCCACAAGTTCTTTGATATTCTTTAGGATAAATTGGGTTAACAAGCTCTAAAAGGTTGAAGAAAGCTTCATTGAAGGATTGGTGACTTGAGAAAGCTCCATTCCATCTCTCAAAGGTAGAATCAATTGAAGGTTTGGTGACTTGAGAAAGTTCCATTCCATATTGCAAAGGAGAATCACCATTGATGGAATAAATGAATTTTGAAAAGTTCAATTTTTATAATATTGTTGATAGATGACCTTTGAATATTTGAAGCATGAATTTGAGAATTGATTAGAATTGGTGCTTATTGTCAATTTTGATGGTTTTTCCTAGCATTGCCATTAAACTAGTGAGGAATTGAGCCATCAACTTATTATTCTTTTTGTGTGTGAACATCTTTGATTGATGAATTGCTAGAACTTGCTTTGACATGCATTTTAAGATTATATAAAAATTTCAATTAGGCATCAAGATGATTAAGGCAATTAGGTGAACCCACTTTGGCTTAAAAGTACCAACCCTATATTCAACCTTAGTTAGCCAATTTTGAGCCTATTTCGTTTCTCCTTTTCTTTCTTTTTCGCAACACTACTAACTTTGAATCATGCTATTTTTTCTCTTACCCTTTCATTAGGTCAAGAGCATTTTAAGAGCGTTTAAGACCGAGTGTTGTATTGAATTAAGTGTGGGGTTAAATTTAGTAGGTTTAAGATTGCAAACTATTATCTTCTTTAGTTGCAAAACCCTAAAAAGAAAAAAAAATAAAAATAAAAAATAAAAATATATATAAATAAAAAAACAAAAAAATAATAGAAGTTCTTTTTCTTAGGGTTGGAATATGTTAGGGAATAATCATTGCAAGATTTAATAAGTGAGTTCCCTTAAAAAAACTCTTTAATGTCAAAGGGTAGGTGAGTGGAAGGTGTTTTGGAATTGTTGGAGTCTATATATATGATCGGTTGCTTCATTCTTGAAGTGCTCTTGAACTTAATGATTAAGCTCACATTTCCTAAATATCATGCCTTTACCTTAGCCCCATTACAACCCAATAAAAGACCTTATGATTGATGCTTGATTGTAATTTTGTGGTGGAGATTTGATTGATAAGCAAGCCTATGGTGATAATCCTTCATTGATTGTTATGAGTGTAAACACCACCATGATTAAACACTTTTAAGAGTTGGTGAGGGAGTGACAACATTGGTTATGCATGGAAAGCCACTTAATTGCATGGGTATCGATTTTGTTCGATTTGATATTGATTGCAGATTTAGAGATAGGGAAGTCTTGATGCATACTTATAACTCTTGAACTTAACAAAATTATCTTATTTAGTTTGTTTTGATTTTAACCTTGCTTGGGGACAAGCAAGGAATTAAGTGTGGGGTATTTGTTTAGATCATTTGTGTACTTATTTTTAGTGTGATTTTAGTTAATGTTTCATTTAATTTTTGTTTAAAGTTTGTTTGAAGTGTTTGTTTTAGGGTAAAGTGCAAAAACTCCCTTGGAAGATTAAAACAATGTTGGAAAAGCATGAATCAAGCAAGACATGGCCAAGCCAAATCAAGCTTGGCCATGTCCCCTCAAGAAAATCAAGGCAGGAAGTGACAAACCCAGGAGACACGACCAAGCCACTGGCCGTGTCTCACTTAAATATCAAAACCAAAGAAACCAAGAAAGAAAGGAAAATGGGCAGAAGCTGACACTGGCAAGTGATATGGCCAAGCCACTAGCCGTGTCACATGACACGGCCAGGAGCTTGGCCATGTCCTATCTTTAGCCCAAAGCAAAGAATGAAAAGGAAATATGGCAAACAGAAGAAGATCTTTAGCCCAAAGCAAAGAATGAAAAGGAAATATGGCAAATAGAAGAAGACACAGGCAAGTGACATGGCCAAGCCACTGGCCGTGTCCCATCTCAAACTAAAAGCAAGGAAGGAGCGAAATGAGAAGCAGAAGGTGACACCCCCACATGACACGGCCAAGCCACTGGCCGTGTCACCTAGAAGAAAAGAAGGAAAGAATTGGCAGAAGCAGACAAGGCCAGTAAGCTTGGCCGTGTCCCAAGCAAAGTGAGAGACACGGCCACTAGCTTGGCCATGTCACCTATGGAAACCTTGAATTCTTTTGCACAGATTGGGAAATAAGTGGGGAACAAAGACTTTCCTTTTGCCAAAAGAAATATTAAAGAAAAGAAAAGTGAGCCTAAATCATGGGATGAATACTAAAATATTGAGAAAGTGGGGGGGACAAGAGTGAGTGTGGTGAGTTGGCAAGCATGGTTTGAGCTTTGAATGAATTAAAAAGAGAAGAAGAGGGAAATTGGCATACACGGTTTAGGAGACGGAGAGACTGACACTCTCCCTTAGCTCTTCATCTTCATTCTCCATTTCCATCCTCTCCATCTTCTCCATCTTCCATCCATAAGTTCTTTGATATTCTTTGGGATAAATTGGGTTAACAAGCTCTAAAAGGTTGAAGAAAGCTTCATTGAAGGATTGGTGACTTGAGAAAGCTCCATTCCATCTCTCAAAGGTAGAATCAATTAAAGGTTTGGTGACTTAAGAAAGCTCCATTCCATATTGCAAAGGAGAATTACCATTGAAGAGGGCTTGAGTTCTTCATCATACATCAAAGTGGAGCTAGGAGGAAGACTAGTAATCCTACTCTTGGCATCTTCACAAGGGGTTTTTCTATTCTCTCTTTTAATTCATGTCAATATTATTGTTGTTGTATTAAGAAAATTGATATTACAATGAACAATTTGTATTTTATTTATATTGAGATGAATGATTGTTTTAAGTTGATGATGTTGAGCTAAATTACCCATGCCTATGGTTTGTAGTATATTTGATTGAATGCCTTGATTTGATATTTCCATTGATGTACCTTGTGTTGGTTGATTGTATTGGATTGAATGTTAGGCTGATAGATTAGCTACCTATTAATATTCGAATATTGGATGACAGACCGAGAGGTGAAATCCGATATCGGAACTATATAATCAACCACCCTATGAATGAATTAGAAATATAAGTTCTATGGTTTTATTAATTTGAAAATGTAAAATAATTGGTTATTGATATTTCATGAATGTGAGAACTAATGAATTGGTAATTGACTAATTAACCTTAAGGAACAAATTAATTTACAAGGTTATGTTAATGGATAATTGAGAATTGAGCTTTGATTGAATGGACCTATAACCATAGGCACCATCGCTAGAATTGAATTGATCATGTACAACCATCACACACATTAACCCTTACGCACGTTACTTATAGGTTTAAATTGTTCTTGCACAGTTCCAAACAACAAACTCTCATTTTTAAATTACTTGCTAATCAAGCTATTATGAACTACACCTTCCTTGTGAGACGACCTTGGGGCGATCACCTTTGCTACAATTACCCTGTATACTTGCGAGTGATGCTTTATAGTAGTACTTAATTAAAGCGCAACAGTTTGCACAGAAGATTTGGAGGCACCACTTATATCGAGAGAAATATTTTATTTACACAGATCATAAGAGTTTGAAATATCTAGGTATTCAGAAAGAATTGAATCTTCAGCAGAGACAGTGGTTGGAATTGATTAAAGATCATAACTACTTGATTGATTACCACTCGAGCAAGGCTAATTTAGTTGCTGATGCCTTAAGTCAAAAGTTCATGGCAGGTGCCACCTTAGTTAAAAGTCCATGGCAGGATTAACTACCTATGATCTCAAGTTGCTTGTTGAATTGAGAGCTTTACAGGTCAGATTTGAGAATTGTGATGATGGTGCTCTTTTGGCCCAGTTGCAGGTAAGGCCATTATTGCTTAATCAGATTAAAGAGGCACAAAAGACAGATGAGAGAATTCAAAAGATTATAAGGACTACCAAAAGGGGGAGAGCAGGAATTTTTATGTGAGAGAGGATGGACGTGTGTGGTACAGAGATAGATTGTGTATTCCTGATGATACAGAATTGAGGAAGAGAATTTTAGAGGAGGCACATCAATCATCTTATGCTATGCACTCTGAAAGTATCAAGATTTGAAACGGTATTATTGGTGGTCAGGAATGAAAAAGGACATAGCAGAATTTGTATCTCGATGTCTTAATTGTTAGAGAGTGAAAGCTAAACACCAAGTTTCGTCAGGGTTGCTACAACCATTATCAGTTTCTGAGTGAAAATGAAAGCAAGTGACCATGGATTGTATGGTTGGACTGCCTTTGACCCAGAGAAATCATGATGCAATCTGGGTGATAATTGACAGGTTAACAAAGTCAGCTCATTTTCTTCCAGTTAGGATAGACTACTCACTTGACAAACTGACTGAGCTTTATATTAATGAGGTGGTAAGACTACATGGAATCCTAGTATCTATTGTGTTAGATCGAGATCCAAGATTCACATCCAGATTTTAGAAGAGTTTGTAGGATACCTTGGGTTATCGATTATATTTCAGTTATGCTTTCAATATAATAATAGATGGGATTGGAACTTATCTTTGGTTGATTTTACATATAATAATAGCTTCTAGTATAGTATTGGGATGGTCCTTATGAGGCTTTGTAAGGCAGGAAGTGCAGGACACCATTATATTGGGATGAGGTCGGAGAAAGTAAACTAATAGGTCCCGACTTAATCAAAGAAACAGGAGAGGAAGTGAAAATAATTCGAGATCGTTTGAAAGCAGCTTCAGACCGACATAAATTATACATAAACTTAAAGAAAAAAAGATATAGAGTTTAGTGTGGGTGATAAGGTATTCCTGAAAGTATCTTTTTGGAATAAAATTTTGAGATTTGGCCGAAAGGAAAAGTTGAGTTCTCGTTTCATTTGTCCATATGAAGTATTGAAAAGGGTAGGACTGGTGGCTTATAGATTGGCTCTGCCGCCTGAGTTAGATTAGATACACAATATCTTCCATGTCTCAATACTTTGGAGGTACCAAACTAATTCATCTCATATTTTATCAGTTGAGTCTATCGAGGTGAATTCGGATCTAACCTACGAAGAGGAACCAGTGTGATTTTGGCACAAGAGATAAAGAAATTGAGAAAAAAGAAGGTGCCATTGGTAAAAGTTCATTGGCAGAATCATTCCACTAAGAAGACGACATAAGAAAGTGAGTTGACAATGCAAAGCCAGTATCCTCGACTATTTCGGAGCTAATTCCAGGTAATTTTGAGGATAAAATTCTTTTAAGGGGGAGAGAGTTATAACATCTGCAAAATTTGCTAAAAAAACTAAAATGAATAATTTGAGGGAGAAATGAAGATTTAGAAGTGAGAAAAATATATTGTATATTTTAAATATATATGGAATATAAATGACATATAAAAGTCAAAGATAATACTAAAAGTCAACATATGAATAATAAAATATGAATAGTGAAGCATGAAAAAGGTTTAAAAATTAAATTTTAAATAATTTTGAATGGGAGATGGAAAATATGATTTTAAAAATAAATAAATATTAATTATTTAAGTTTTAAAAGAAAAAAAGGAAGAAAATAAATTAAAACATAAACTCCATCTTCTTCCTCTCTTCTTAGTCTTGGCCAAAACACCATGGAAGCAAGGAGGAGCTTTTCTTTTCTTCCAAACACCAAAGTTTTGAGTGGATTTTCAAGAATCAAAAGAAATTTTGGTGATTTTCCAACAAATTGGTAAGCTTTTCTCTTTAATTTTTAAGTTAGGTTGAAAAATTAGATTATGTAAGATTTGGGTTTTTGATGGGTAATGAGATAATTTATTTAATGGGTATATAAAGTGTTATTTTGATTAGGGGACAAATATTATATGGTTAGAGAGTTGATTTGGTTAAGTATTGATGGAGTTTGGAAGGGTTAGTAAAGAAAGTTAGGGTTTTAGAATAGTAATCATAAAGAATTGATGTTTATTTAATTTTATGATTTAAATGATGTTATTAAATAATTTTAATGATAGAAATAAACTTAAAATATCAATTAGAATTGAGTAGAATGGATATTGAAAATTAAAGAAAGTTAGGATTAAAATTTAAAAATTTGAGGAAAATTTGCTAAATTGATTTTTATTAGTTAGAATGTGTAGAAATTTGATTCTAATATATAATATAAACTCACATTGTGAGTAGGCATTAAGTAGATTGTATTTTTCCAACTTTGGTGGTAAAGGGCATTGTACAAAGTGGTGAGAAAGTGATGGTTTTGGTAGCTTGGAAGTTGTTTAAACAATGTTAGTATATACTTTGATAAATTATATTGTAATGAATTGTAAATAACATATTACATTGTATTTTAGTATTGATGCTTTGCCACTTTAATGTGTGAAATCACATATAAAGTGCTTAGCTACATGTTTAAAGATATGAATCGCATAATGATTGGACATTCAAATCATTTTAGAATAATTAATGGGATTATGGAATGTGTTTACATGTAAAAGTGGTATATACTAAGTTATGACCTTATATTGGTTACATTGTGAAATTGGTATGAAATATGAAATTTATGATTAGAAATATGATAAATAAATGGAAAAAGTGTATAAAGAATAAAAATTGGCATAATTGCCAAAGTATGAGAAAAGTATGAAATTGTATATGTTATGTGTGAAACTTTATATAATATTATTTTTCAGAGTTTTATATTTGGCGGTATGCCTATGATTGCATTCCGGTTAGACGATGGGCATCACTGATATTTGATTTGCTTTTGGGCTAGATGCTGAGCGTCACCATTATATATTTTACCTTTAGGCTAGACGATGGGCATTATGTTAGTGTATGTGCCCTAGGCCATTTATTTGGATCTTTATTTTATATATTCATTATTAATAAATGAGGTTTTATTATCATTATTGTTTGTTTGCATGTTACACAATTTTGATATTTGTCACTGGTTTATTATTGTTATAGAGATAAAAAAAATAATAATAATTCTTAACCAGTATGAACATTGATTTGATAATCATCAGATGGTTATGTGTATAGTGATACAAATCAATTTCATAGATACTTGTTAGAGAACAATGTATCGGATAGACCCATCATGAGATTACTACATGGGTTAGTGTCATAAGTAAATCTCATGATAGTTATGTATTAATTCTTTGACTTGAGATTGTCATAGTTTCCAATATAAGGACTATTATATTTTGACATGATCAAACATTATCCGTAACTGGATAGTAATAAAGGTTATGATCATATATGATAGAAATTATGTAGAGGATAATGAACAATCAAGATAGAATTTGTCCCTCTCTTTGAGAGAGATATCTTTTGGGCCCCTCGATAAGTGAGACTGTGAAATGCATGGCCGTGCTCAAATGAATTGATAGTGTGATCAATTTCATTTGTTTTTATCAGTCTACTTGGAGATCGAGTAATCATAAGTTTGGACAATATAAGTATGACGTTGACCATGACTTATGTTCAAGCTAGATATCATGTGACAAAGGGATTAATGCATGTACTATTATTAGGCAAATTGGACATTCCTTATATTAATTGGGTAGTTGTAACGCCTTGCTAGAGGCCAATTATGAATTGTTGGTTTAATAGAGATTAAATTGACTGCCAATTAATATGGGCCTATCGGGTCACACACAAGAATGCGCTTTGGGCTGGATATAATATTAATAATATTAATATTAGATATTAATATTTATTATTATTATTATTTTCATTTATATATATATATTATTAGATAATATATTCAGAATCCTAATTAGATTTGGATTCTGAATTTGACTTACCTTATCCAATTATATATATATATTATTAGATAATATATTCAGAATCCTAATTAGATTTGGATTCTGAATTTGACTTACCTTATCCAATTTCGAATTGGATTCTGAAGTGATTATATTCACTCAAGATGTTAAGTCTCGATAGAGGTAACTTTAGAAAATAAAAAAGAGAACGAAAAAGAAACCCTAATACATTTTTAGAGAAAACGTTTTTCAGCCTTCGCCGTTGCAGAGAGCTAGCACTCCAGACGGTAGCATTCGTGTGGATACGCGATAGAGGGTGTTTCACGATCGAGGCATCTCTTCCAAACTGTGATTTCGAATCATCAACAGGTTAGTTCTTTGAACACTTTTGTCGAATTAAACGAACAGCATGGATCCTGATGGGAAATCAAAGATCAAAATTTTTTTTCCGCTGCGTGTTTTGTTTGCAGTGATCTCCTTGATTTCCTAACAGTGGTATCAGAGCCACTTGTTGTTTTCGTTTAAGTCGAAAATGCCATGTTGATATGATTACATGAGATATATTGATTTCGTATGGCATGTTAATTATAAAACCTTAATTCGTTTTTCATATGATGAGAAAGGATTGTTTTTTGTTTCATTTCTGTAAAACCCTAATTCGTTTTTCATATGATGAGAAATGATTGGTGTTTTTAATTTCGTTTTCATGAGATGATCACGTATATATAATTGGTTTTCATATGATGAGAAAGGATTGTTTTTGGTTTCGTTTCTGTAAAACCCTAATTCATTTTTAATATGATGAGAAAGGATTGGTGTTTTTAATTTCGTTTTCATGAGATGATCACGTATATATGATTGGTTGATTAAAACGATTTTCATATGATGAAAACGATTAAGTTTATATGTGATATAAACATTTGGTAATGATTATGTAATGGGTTGTACATATTCGAAATAAAACAGTAAGAAGGTTAATGAGATTAAAGATTCTGTTTTAGGGTTTCGCCAAAGAAAAATGCTAACCGGCTAGCAGGACCGCCGTATGTTCGCGCCCTATAGTTCGTTACCGTGACATTAAGAATGTCAATATATTTGTTTCTATTTAACATGTTGGTGATGAATATGTTATGTTTGTTTGATGTCTTGGCATGGTGCATAGCATGGCCTTATGACCTATGTGATTGGTTTATTTATATCTTAGTTTGGGTAAATACGGCCTGCGTGTCGTTTATTTTGTTGTAATTTATTTTACTAGTAGTTAGATTTTCTTTTATTGTAATAAATGAAGATTCAAGCTACAATGTTTATGATGGAGATTCATACCAAGGAGAAGATGGTTCCATGGTGATGGAAGCACAAGCTCAAGTTTTGAAGATATGTAACATTGCAAGTGTTGTAATAGATAGGTTTTTCACCTAGGGTTGCCTTTATGATCTTCATTTGGTCTCTTGAAGATCATATTTAGTTTGGCCATGCTATGTCATGTTTACATATTTTGTCATTTGGTATATGATGCTTATGTGATAAACTATATATATGCATATAGGATGCTAAAATATAATGATATGTAATGCAAGACATGATAATAATTTAGTTGAACCCTCATTAATAATTTAAGTCTAAATGCCATCCACATTTTGAACACCTATCAAAACTAAGATTGTATTAAAGTAGGTATTGCCAAAGCAATATGCTTTAAACATTCCTAGCTAAGTAGGATGAGTAATAGTGTTACTCATATGTTTTAAAATTGGTTAGACTTAATTAGGCTATCAAAATGGTTTTGGGCCTAAGGCATTAGATGGAATTCAACATGCTATGACATATGATGTCAATATTCCATAATTACTAAGAGTTACATGAGATGTAATTGGTAAAGATGTTACCTACCTAAATAACTTGATTTTAAGCGTCACGCCAAAGCTGAGTTTAGAATTAAGTGAAATACGGATCTTAGCCTACTAAAATTTTTCTTTAGAGGGTTATATTTTTAGTAGGAGTTTAAATAATTTTAACCTCATTATTAATTAAAATTTGACTTTGCATATTTATCAACAGATGGCTGCTAATAACAAATCCACCTTATCACTGTGATCTATCCTTGAGAAGGAAAAACTGAAAGAATGTGGGACTAATTTTGTTGACTGGTTTAGGAACCTGAGAATTGTTCTCAAACAAGAGAAAAAGTCCTACGTTCTTGATGAAGCTATCCCTGACCCACCTCCTGTTGATGCTTCTAATGTTGCTAAGAGTAAGCATAAGAAGCATGTGGATGATTCAAATGACATAGGATGTCTTATGTTGGCTACTATGTGTCCAGGACTTTAGAAGGATCTGGAACACTTAGAGGCTTATGAGATGAGTGTGCATCTCAAACAAGCTTTCCAACAACAGGCTAGGCAAGATAGGTTTAACACCGTTGTTGCATTATTTAACTGCAAAATGTCTGAAGGTGAATCTGTTAGTGCTCGTGTTTTGAAGATGAAAGGCTATCTAGATCACCTTGCTAGACTTGGATATCCCCTGAGTTTATAACTCTCCACGGATTTGATCCTACATTCATTGCCTAGCAGTTTCTCACAGTTTGTCATGAACTATAACATGAATGACATGGAGAAATCCATTCCTGAGCTACATGGTATGCTCAAAACTGCTGAGGGGAATATAAAAAAGCCTACCAAAATATTGAATGTCAATATTAAACAAATGAAAAAGAAAACCAAATATACTAAAGGCAAGGGTAAGGCAAAAGGTGCTAAAGGGTCCAAGGGATAAGCTAAACCAAAACCTGAACCTAAGGCTAAAGTTCCTAAGGAAGGGACTTGTTTCCATTGCAACAAGCCTGGGCATTAGAAGAGAAATTGTCAACTCTATTTGGATGAGTTAAAGAAGTTGAAGGGTAGTGCGACTACATCTTCAGGTATTTATGTTATAGAAATTAATTTATCTATTCCTTCTTCCTGGGTATTAGATACCGGATGTGGATCTCATATTTGTACAAATATACAGGGACTCAAAAGGAGTAGGATGCTGAAGAAGGGCAAAGTGGACCTACGTGTTGGCAATAGAGCAAGAGTTGCTGTTATAGCTGTAGGAACTTATGAACTTGTTATGCCCAATGGGTTTTTGTTAAATTTGAACAATTGCTTTTATGTTCCTACTATGAGTAGGAATCTTATTTCAGTATCTGTTTTGGATGATGAAGGTTATTCATTTTTTATTAAGAATAAGAAATGTTCTATTTTTGATAAAAATGATTTGCTTTATGGTATTGCAAATTCTTATAATGGCCTTTATATCCTTAATCTTGATGATTCTAATGGTAATGATATCTATAACATAACTTCTAAGAGAACTAAGCCAAATGAGTTAAACCCTACTTATTTATGGCATTGTCGCCTTAGCCATATCAATGAGAAATGCATTTCTAAGCTCCATCAAGATGGATTATTAGATTCATTTGATTTTGAATCATTTGAAACATGTGAGTCTTGTTTGCTTGGTAAGATGACAAAGGATCCTTTTACTGGGCATAGTGAAAGGGCTAATGATTTATTGGGCTTGATACATACAGATGTAAGTGGTCCTTTCAGCATTAGTGCCAGAGGAGGATTTCGATACTTCATTACTTTTACTGATGATTTCAGTAGGTATGGCTATGTCTACCTAATGAAACATAAGCATGAGTCTTTTGAAATGTTTAGAACTTTTCAAAATTTAAACAACTTCGATCAGATCGAGGTGGTGAATATTTGAGCCAAGAGTTTGATGATCATCTAAGGGATTGTGGAATTGTTTCACAACTGACTCCTCCAGGAACTCCACAGTGGAATGGAGTTTCTGAAAGGAGAAATCGAACTCTATTAGATATGGTTCGATCAATGATGAGTCAAGCGGATCTTCCTTTATCTTTTTGGGGTCATGCCTTGGAGACAGCTGCATTCATTCTGAACCGTGTACCATCTAAGGCGGTTGAAAAGACACCATATGAGATATGGACAGGTAAGACACCTAGTTTGTCTTTTATTAAGATTTGGGGTTGTGAAGCTTATGTGAAAAGACCAGTTTCAGATAAGTTAGCTCCAAAGTCTATCAAATGTAATTTTGTGGGGTATCCTAAGGAAACTAAATGATACTATTTCTATACTCCTTCAGAGAACAAAGTGTTTGTTGCTCGAAATGGGATCTTTTTGGAAAAGGAATTTCTTTCTAAGAGAACTAGTGGGAGTATAGTAGAACTTGAGGAAACTCAAGTACCACAAGAAATCATTGAGCCGTCTATAGAGCCTATTTCAGAACCACAAATAGTTGTGGAGTCTGAAGATGTAACACAAATCCCTCGCAGTTCTGATAGGACACGTCATCAGCCAGAGAGATATGGATTTCTTATGACTGATGATAGTGAAGTAATGCTCATAGATCAAGATGAGCCTACTACCTATCAAGAAGCTGTGTCAGGTCCAGATTCAGACAAATGGCTTGGAGCCATGAAATCTGAGAAGCAATCTATGTTTGACAACCAAGTTTGGTCTTTAATTGATCCTCCAGAGGGTATTAAGACTATTGGTTGCAAATGGGTTTTCAAGAAGAAAACTAACATGGATGGGAATGTGCAGACCTATAAAGCAAGGCTTGTTGCAAAAGGTTTCAAGAAAACTCATGGTATAGACTATGATGAAACCTTTTCACCAGTTGCTATGCTTAAGTCTGTTAGAATTCTCATTGCCATTGCAGCATACTATGATTATGAGGCAAATGGATGTCAAAACCGCTTTCCTTAATGGAAACTTGCTTGAGGATGTGTATATGACACAACCTGAGGGTTTTGTAAATCCTGAGAATTCTACAAAGGTTTGCAAGCTTCAAAGATCCATTTATGGATTGAAGCAAGCATCTCGAAGCTGGAATCTTCGTTTTGATGAAACAGTTAGGAACTTTGGTTTCATCAAGAATGAAGATGAACCTTGTGTTTATAAGATGGTTAGTGGGAGTGCAGTAGTGTTTTTAGTCTTATATGTGGATGACATATTACTCATTGGGAATGATATCCCTACCTTGCAAAAGGTTAAGACTTGGTTAGGGAATTCTTTCTCAATGAAAGACTTAGGTGAGGCTGCCTATATCCTTGGTATAAAGATCTATAGAGATAGATCTAGAAGGATAATTGGCCTGAGTCAAAGTACATACATAGATAAAGTGTTGAAGAGGTTCAACATGCAAGATTCCAAAAAGGGATTCTTACCTATGTCTCATGGCATTCATCTCAGCAAGAGTCAATGTCCTATGACATCTGATGAGCGAGATCGAATGAATAAGATTCCTTATGCTTCTACTATAGGATCTATTATGTATGCCATGTTATGTACTAGACCAGATGTCTCATATCCATTAAGCGCAACTAGTAGATTTCAAGCTTATCCTGGTGAAGGTCACTGGACAGCTGTCAAGAATATTCTTAAGTACCTTCGAAGGACTAAAGATGTATTCTTGGTTTATGGAGGTTTGGAAGATGTGCTAGTTGTAAATGGTTACACAGATGCTAGTTTCCAAACTGACATAGATGATTTTAGATCGCAGTCAGGTTTTGTATTCACATTGAATGGTGGAGCTGTTAGTTGGAAGAGTTCAAAACAAAGCACTGTGGCTGATTCTACAACAGAGGCTGAGTATATAGCAGCATCAGATGTAGCTAAGGAAGTAGTCTGGTTGAAGAAATTCATCACTGAGCTAGGAGTGGTGCCTAGCATTGCAAATCCTGTGGACATTTATTGTGACAACAATGGTGCCATAGCACAGGCAAAAGAGCCTAGATCTCATCAAAGGTCTAAGCATATACTCAGGAGTTTTCACCTCATTTGAGACATTATCGATAGAGGAGATATCAAGATATGTAAAGTTGACACAAATGATAACATAGCAGATCCATTAACAAAGCCTCTCTCACGGGTCAGCACACTAGATCTATGGGTCTTAGAAATTTGTAGGCCTAGTGCAAGTGGGAGATTGTTAGTGTATGTGCCCTAGGCCATTTATTTGGATCTTTATGTTATATATTCATTATTAATAAATGAGGTTTTATTATCATTATTGTTTGTTTGCATGTTACACAATTTTGATATTTGTCCCTGGTTTATTATTGTTATAGAGATAAAAAAATAATAATAATTCTTAACCAGTATGAACATTGATTTGATAATCATCAGATGGTTATGTGTATAGTGATACAAATCAATTTCATAGATACTTGTTAGAGAACAATGTATTGGATAGACCCATCATGAGATTACTACATGGGTTAGTGTCATAAGTAAATCTCATGATAGTTATGTATTAATTCTTTGTCTTGAGATTGTCATAGTTTCCAATATAAGGACTATTATATTTTGACATGATCAAACATTATCCGTAACTGGATAGTAATAAAGGTTATGATCATATATGATAGAAATTATGTAGAGGATAATGAACAATTAAGATAGAATTTGTCCCTCTCTTTGAGAGAGATATCTTTTGGGCCCCTCGATAAGTGAGACTGTGAAATGCATGGCCGTGCTCAAATGAATTGATAGTGTGATCAATTTCATTTGTTTTTATCAGTCTACTTGGAGATCGAGTAATCATAAGTTTGGACAATATAAGTATGACGTTGACCATGACTTATGTTCAAGCTAGATATCATGTGACAAAGGGATTAATGCATGTACTATTTTTAGGCAAATTGGACATTCCTTATATTAATTGGGTAGTTGTAACGCCTTGCTAGAGGCCAATTATGAATTGTTGGTTTAATAGAGATTAAATTGACTACCAATTAATATGGGCCTATCGGGTCACACACAAGAATGCGCTTTAGGCTGGATATAATATTAATAATATTAATATTAGATATTAATATTTATTATTATTATTATTTTCGTTTATATATATATATTATTAGATAATATATTCAGAATCCTAATTAGATTTGGATTCTGAATTTGACTTACCTTATCCAATTATATATATTATTAGATAATATATTCAGAATCCTAATTAGATTTGGATTCTGAATTTGACTTACCTTATCCAATTTCGAATTGGATTCTGGAGTGATTATATTCACTCTAGACGTTAAGTCTCGATAGAGGTAACTTTAGAAAATAAAAAAGAGAACGAAAAAGAAACCCTATTACGTTTTTAGAGAAAATATTTTTCAGCCTTCGCCGTTGCAGAGAGCTAGCACTCCAGACGGTAGCATTCGTGTGGATACGCGATAGAGGGTGTTTCACGATCGAGGCATCTCTTCCAAACTGTGATTTCGAATCATCAACAGGTTAGTTCTTTGAACACTTTTGTCGAATTAAACGAACAGCATGGATCCTGATGGGAAATCAAAGATCAAAATTTTTTTTCCGCTGCGAGTTTTGTTTGCAGTGATCTCCTTGATTTCCTAACACATTATTGATATTTGCCTTCGGGCTAAACACTGGGTGTCAAAAATAGTCCAAAATATTATTTCCAGAATTTAAATATTATATATGGTCTTATGGGCCCAATGTATGTGATTCTGTTAAATGATAATTTGAAAAGATAATAATTAAAATTTTGAAAGGAAATTTTATGTTGCATCATTAGATTTAATGAATAAGCATTTTACATTATTTTATTTTAAATTATATTATTATCAAAGTATGTACCACTAAGCGATATGCTTAGTACGATTTTGTTTATCGCGCAAGTGACAGGGTTAGTACCGAAAGCCCTGCTGGACCTAAGCAAGTCTAAAGAGTTCGGATTTCACTGAAAGGTTTGTTTTGTTATTTGGGACCATAGCCAGTGTCAAGCATGTAAACATCTACTTGTAAAACTTGTTTTAAATATGTATATTATTTATGCATATCTGAAAATGTTGTAAAATATAAAGTGTTTGGGATAAATGAGAAGTTTATATATATATATATTAAATTTGTATTTATATATGTTTATGTGATTTTGAGAAATACTGGAGGATGATGGATGTATGATTTTTAGGAGTGAAAAATTTTTATGCAGGTTGAGTTATTTGTTTTTTAGAGAATGTCCAAAATACAGTCGAAACTCTAGCAAATTTTTCTCAACTTATTAAGGTACATTTACAAGCTTTAATTGTTTTCATATAAATATGAAAAATTTTATAAATGTCAAAGATGATAACATTCTTCTATTCTATATATGTATTATACTTATACGAGTTATAGGTATTGTACATATATAGGGTATAAGGGTGCTACATAAACTCTCTGCTTTGCGTTGATGTTCTTTGCTTTTTAGCAAAATTCCAATATTTTACTTCCAAACATGCATTTTTTTCATTTACAACTTTTGGTAAATTTTATTTCCTTATTCATTTTTGGTAGAGATATTGGATTGAGGCATCATTTATGACATTTTATCTATCTCATCGAATATTTTATTTTGAAATGTGTTTTATTTATTTCCTTTTCAGTAACCCATTACCTTTTTATTAATTTTCTATTTTTGATGTATTAAGTTTTTCTGAAACATTAAACCTTATATATTGTACATTTAAGATTGAAGAAGCAATTTTCAAAATTCAATAAAATTTTTTGTCATGATCCAAACTCAAGGGCACTTGACTAGCCCTAAGGGATGGGAAGCTCGAGGCTCCAAAACCCTCAGTTAGCTTAGACTATTAGAATAATGGGAATAACTAAAACATCACATCAAATATTTGATACGATATTAAATCATAGAATTTCAACAGTATAAAATTTTACAGAGTTTCTAAAATACAAATACAATATAATAAATAATAGATCACATAACCATATAATTTTATAACCTAGATTTAGCTATCGGAGAAGAAATATAGAGTTATTGAATAAACTACTCTCAAAATCTCACCTTGAAAACATGAAAAAATAGTGAAACAAGAGTGAGCATCTCAATTCACTGAGTGATATCTACTAATGTACAAATCTAGTGTCATACCCTAATTATATCTAAAAGATACTCATATGTTATGCTAAACACACAACAAAGCAAATAATCATCCAATCATGGATATTAATCCATAGGAATCACTCTAACCCCCACACTGGGGAGCCAATCCACTATCTAGCTCTCTTTATCAAATATATTCTCTTTAAATCCAACATAGGGTCTGCTGTTACTACTGTAGCCAAGCAGTGCTACTCGATTGACAAGTAACACTGAGCATAAGAAAGCCCCAGGCGTTATGCAAATCCTAAGCTTATCATCATATCATATCTAAACTTCAAATCACATCCGATGTGGTCCCGTGTCATTTCAATTTCATCCTACAACTACAAATTATATTCATCACCTAAATAAGTAAACATGGGCAAATGCTAAAATTCTAAAGTTCAAAATAATAAATAAATAATATATATACATATATTATATGAGAATGCATGAAATATAGGAAAATAAATAGAGTAAAAGGTATCACTCATAGTTTAAGCGAAAAAAACTCAACTTAGTCAATAACTTAGTCGAGAACCGATAAGGTCTAATACTAGACGATCTAAGAAATAAAATATTATAAAAATATTATGATAATAATTATAGACTTTAGAAGATAGGTATTCTATGATTGAAAAATTTGACTAAAAATTTGATAGAATTTATCCTGAATTGGTCTGCAAAAAATATAGACAACTAACATAATATCACTTAATTAACTTTTTGAATTGAAATCGGACTTCCAAAATTTAATTATTATCCTCATAAACCTGTAATTTTCATTCTAGATAAATTTAAATATTTAACGTATAACAAGCCTCGTAAGAAGTCCTCACCCGTCTAACATTAAGATTTCGTCAAAAAAAATTTGTCAAAAGGATTTAATAGCAAAATGGGTACCAACGTGTTTGTCTTGAAGTAAGGAATCCAAAAATGTTTATCACTCTCCCTCACTTATCAGAAATTTACCGAGAATAATTTCGAAAATTGCTTATTTTGACTAGATTCTGGCCAAAATTTCAAGTTAGTCCAAAAATTACAAATGGGATACCAAATAAAAACTTAGGAAGAGAGGAGTCTAATGACATCTATCTTGTTAAGAAAAGAGGTCAAAGTTGGCTAGATTCTAGCTCAAAAGTCGACGAAGGATGTTACTTTTGGATGAGAGGTGCGGCCTCCTCTAGCATAAGTTGGCAATGAGTCATCCCTCCATAGATTTGTTGTCATGAGGTGAAGACAGTGATATGTGGATGGCAATGATCAAAGTTTAGATGATAAAGATATTGTAGGTCAAAATCCTCTCTTTCTCTCTATACACACTTACACACATATACCGAATTATATAAAAGCACCTCACAATCATTATTACGTCTTTCACCTTTTTAAAATTTAGTATTATGTATTTAATATATTTTTTTTTCTTTTCAATCATAAATGCACAAATATAGGGGGGCAAAGTGACAAAAATGGACAAGTATAGGGGGGCTATAAATATATTGTGCCTATTCTTTTATCATAATAATAATAATAATAATAATCATCATCATCATCATAATCTTGGTTGTTGCATTTTCAATTGAAAAGTTTTTCTCTCTTAAGCCTTCTCCAATGTAGGCTCTAAAGCACTATTAATAGCACCTAATTTTTAGTCCAATTTGGCGCCAGAATAAAGGACTACTACAGACCTGGCACGTCACTATAGTAATGCTTTATTTTTTTAATATTATATCACTGTAGCAGTGCTTTATTAGATTTTGTTGTCCCAAGATGGCAACCAAGAGGGGGAGTCAATTGGTTTCCTCAAGAAATGATGGCAAATTTAAAAATTCAACAAACAAGAAATGCGGAATAGAGAATTGGTTGAGTAGTGAGAAGAAGAAAGAACGCACAAGATTTATAGTGGTTCGGATTTTCTTCAATCCTACATCCACTTCCTTAACAACTTGCTAAGGTATCACTAATCTTTGAAGTTTTACAAGCTCACTTCCAACTTTGGTGTTTTCACAAGTTCACACCTAACTTGACAAGTGTTTTACTAAGGCTTACACTCAAAACCTTTACAAGAGTTTTACTAGGCTTACTCTCACAACATTTACAAGAGTTTTACCAGGCTCACTCTCACAACCTAAGTGTTTTTCAAGCTCACACTCAAACTTTTACAATGGTGTTTTCAATGCTTACACCTAACATTCATTACAATTCAAATGTAAGTTGGAGTAAAAGAAAATATGTTGCTTGGCTATAAAATTTTTTATTCTCTCTTTTTTCTTCTCTTTCATTCGTTTTTCTTAACAGAATAGCAATGTATTTATAGCCAATGTGGTCTGACTAGCCGTTATAGATAATGAGAATTAAGTCTTGGCAGTTTAGACCATTTTCAATAGACTGATCGAAGCATTTCGCGGTCGTCCTTGATACAAGGATGGTCGCGTTCATGACTCACGTGGTCGCCCTTGGACAAGGTGCGGTCACTGCATTCAAATTTGCTTCAACGGTCAAATTTAAGTGCTCTGTAGTAGGAATCTTGCCCATGCTGTGGTTGTCGGGACGGTCACGCATAGGATAGGTGCGGTCGCCCTTTTTGAATGCGGAAGTGGGTTTATAACGGTCATCACACGTGGCATTCTTTGACTGGGCAAAATGAAAGTCCGCCTAAATATGAATGTCGCGGTCGCTCTAGGTGCCATCTCGCGGTTGAGTTGAGACACTCGCGTCGAACTTCTGGACGCACCTTAGGACGCTAACACTACTGTCAGTTTAAGCAAATTTCTCCTGAATCATCAGTGCGGTCGCGGATATTAAAGGGCGGCCGCTACAGTAATAAGCGAGACCGTATCCTTCACCGTTCTTGTCATTGCGAACCTTACTGTAATTTGGATGATTTGGGTTTCTTATGTTGTGGTCGTCCATGACTGTAGGACGGTCGCTCTTGTGTAAGTGCGGTCGCTACTAAGGTTGGGTTTCTGACTGCAAATCCTACTGTGATATGGTTTCATCTTGCAATTGAGTGGGGGTGGTCATCTTCATGACTCGTGCGACCACTAAATATGCTATGTTCAAATAAATCTAATCCTGCAACAAAGTTATTTAAACACATGTTAAATAAGTCATTCAATTTGAGTTGTTAAGGATCAAAATTGAGATCATTTGTCTAACAATCTCCCCCATTTTGACTTTGACAATTAAATGGAATGACGATATAATTTGAAAAAAAAATGTAAATTAGACTGACTACCAATCTCTCTTAATTTAAAATGCTCATGTGTTGAATGTTAATAAATTTTTACAATGCTCCCCCTAAACATATGCATGAATCATGTTTATGTTGGAATACAACTAGGTGCATTAGTATAATACCATTCAAATGTATAACTTGATTCATTAGTAAAATATCATTCTCATTTTATATCTCTCCCTCTTTGTCTATCTCTTATTTTATATCTGTCTTTCTCTCCCCCTTTGTCATAGGCAAAATGCATGATATAAGAGACAATGAGAAGATTATGTATATAAAACACAATGTTATTAGATAGAGGGTAGTACAAAGATAGTGCAAAAAATAAAGCAGAGAAAAGAAAACAAAATCAAAACAACAAGACATAGCCAAAAATAAGAAAAATAAATTAATCAAAATCTTCATCCTCATCTAGCTCTTCTTCTTCTAAAGGAGCTTTTCCCTTATCAAGAGGGACATTGCTGGTAGAGCTAGTGCTGATTGATTCTTCTTCTTTAGGGAGACTTTATGTATGATCACTTATATCTCAATCCTCAAGATTGCATTGAGGCAAGTCCAGTTTGCCTTGCATGTCATATAGATCATGATGCATGTGAGATATAAGGTCAATCTTTTTGTTCAAGTGATGGAATCTCTTGGAGACACTTTTCTTGAACCGAGAGAGTTTTCCTGAGAGTGATTTGATAGCTTTTAGAATGAGTTTTGTGGGAGAGCTGGTTTGAGTAGGTTTAGATGAGGAAGCTTTTGGAGGTAGTTCAACAGCAACTTCCAAGGAGTCTCCTTCTTCCTCAATGGTGTACCTTGGTCTTTTCTTTTGTCTATCCATAACACCTCATTTGCCAAAGTAATATACATATGTACCCTCAATCTTCCTTACACAGCTAGCATGTTCTAAATAGTCAATGGTGATGGCACTTGAGGCAAGATTGAAAGGGTTTCTCAAGGTAGCTAAGTTGAGATCATTTAGTAAGTTCATGTGCCTAGCTATTTGAGTTATTTGTGAGGACAAGAAGAAAGTTCCAGTTCTTGTGACAGCATGGTGATACGATGTGTCAATCAAGAACTTTGTTTTGTTCATTTGGATGTTGTGGGTGAAAGCATATAAGAAGATGAGATCTCTTTTTGTTACCTTTTCATTTCCATCAGCCCTTTGATGTATGGTGTAAGTGATGATCCTATGAAGCATCCAATGGATGAGGGATTTGATGTGTTTAACTTTTGACTCTTTTTCAAATGAGGTTTCCACAGAAATTTCTTACCAAAAGGTAGAGAGTGTTTGATTGGAGAAGGCTAAATCATTGTAGGAGGTTACTCTATCAACAGAAAAGTCCCAGATTTTTCCAAAGTCCTCTAATGTTAAGGCTAGGTATTGGTCAAATAACTTAAATCTAACCCCATACCACCCTAGTGCAGAATTTACACTCTTTTCAATCTGAAAGGACTTGAGAAATTCCTTACTTAAACTAGAGTAGCCTACCTCTTCAGGAAATACGAATTTCCTCCAGCCAAGAACATCAAGTAAACTTTCAATCTCATCTTTAATTTTGAGGGTAGAGAGAATCCCACCAAAAGGAGATTTGGTTCCTTCAAATTTCTTTCTCTTTAGCATGGCATATCTCACATCTTCTTCAGGGGTTTGGTGGTGAGGTTTATGAATTTTCTCACCTCTTCTAGACTGTGGAGGAGATGGAGGAACAACTGTTGGTTCTCTTATGATGATTCCTAAAGGTTTCTTTCCTTTCCCTTTCCCTTTGGAGGCAATTTTCTTTTTGGGGGCCATTAGAGTTGAAGAACAAGAAGAAAACTGGAAAACAGAGAGTGTTTGAGAAGGAGATGATCTTGAGAGGGTTTTGGAGATTTGGAGGGAAGTTTGTATGTTATAAGAAGTAAAAGATCCAAGTAACTGATGTATAATGCTCTTAAATAGAAGAAATTAAGAAAATAGTCGTTTATGACTGTTGAGAGTTGAAAATCGCGACCTGTCATACAGCCAACGGTTATAAAATTTCGAGCAGAGTGTACAGAGTGCGGTCGCCTATTTGTATAGGTGCGATCGCGAAAAACACTCTAGCGACCAGTAGGAAAATTGGTGCGCTCGCTAATGCAGAGAATGTCTACAACGGTCGAAACTATTTAAATTATTGCGACAGTGCACAGAGTTTCCCGACTGCTCACAGAGGTATCAATTTAGATGAATCTTTCTCTCAAGATAGCGATCGCTAGAGGCATTGGAGTGAATGCGAGTAGCTTAAAAATGAAAGAGACATGAAAGATGATGGATTTTTGTAATTAAAAAAAATATGCATTGAGATGTTTAAGAAATTTTTATAGATAGCCAATCTTTTATCCATTCAGGGAAGTTCCATCAATCATACCTAAATTTAGTTTAATGAAGCTAAGCCTATCTTCATTCAAAGGTTTTGTAAAGATATCAGCAAGTTGATTATGTGTATCTATAAACTCTAAGATAATATTCTGGTTTTGTACATTATCTCTCAAAAAATGATGTCTAATATCTATATGTTTAGATCTAGAGTGTTGGATAGGATTTTTAGACAAATTGATAGCACTAGTGTTGTCACATTTAATGGAGATGTTGTTAAACACTTTTCCATAGTCAAGCAATTGTTGTTTCATCCATAATACTTGTGTGCAACAAAAACATGCTGCAACATATTCGGCTTCCACCATGGATAAAGCAGTCGATGCTTGTTTCTTACTATGCCAAAAAACTAGACAATTGCCAAGAAAGTGACATGCTCCTGTTGTGCTTTTTCTATCTAAGATGCTACCAGCATAATCCGCATTTGAAAAACCTAAGATATGAAATGATGCGTTTTTAGGATGCCAAAGGCCTAAATGCATTGTACCACTTAAATATTTCAAAATTCTCTTAGTAGCATTCAAGTGTGATTCTTTAGGACAAGTTTGAAATCTAGCACAAAGACGTACACCATACATTATATCAGGTCTAGAAGCAGTTAAGTAAAGTAGTGATCCGATAATATCTCGATATTTCTTTTCATCTACTGCTTTACCATTTTCATCTTTACCCAATTTCAAGGATGTGCTCATAGGAGTCTTGCTAGTTTTGCAGCCATCCATTCCAAATTTCTTGATGAGTTCTTTTGTATATTTGGATTGGTTGATGAAGATCCCATCTTTACATTGCTTGATTTGCAGTCCAAGGAAGAACTTGAGTTCACCCATCATGCTCATTTCAAATTCCCTAGTCATACAACAAGCAAATTCTTTGCACAAGATTTCATTAGTATCTCCAAATATTATGTCATCCACATAAATTTGTACAATTAAAATGTTATGCTTGTCCTTTTTAACAAAGAGAGTTGTATCTAATTTTCCTTTTGAAAAACCATTTTCAAGCAAATATGCACTAAGTCTATCATACCAAGCTCTTGGTGCTTGTTTCAATCCATATAAAGCCTTGGTAAGTTTGAAAACATGATTAGGAAATTTGTAGTTTTCAAAACCAGGAGGTTGTTCTACATAAACTTCTTCGCTTATAAGTCCATTTAGAAATGCACTTTTAACATCTATTTGAAAGTGTTTAAAGTTCATGTGACATGCAAAGGCAAGTAATATTCTAATAGCTTCTAATCTAGTTACTGGAGCAAATGTTTCATCATACTCAATACCTTCTTCATGATTATAGCCTTTGGCTACCAACCTTGCTTTATTCCTAACAATGTGACCATTTTCATCAAGCTTATTGCTATAGACCCATTTGCATCCTACGATAGAATGATTTGTAGGTCTTGGAGTGAGATGCCAAACATTATTTCTTTCAAATTGATTAAGTTTATCTTGTATTGCAATCAACCAACTTTCATCGTTTAGAGCCTCCTCAATGGTCTTTGGCTCAATTTGAGAAACAAAAGCAAAATTAACATCTATATGATTAATTTTAGATCTAGTAATTACTCCCTTGGATGTTTCACCAATGATGAGTTCCTTAGGATGATCTTTCTTGTATTTCCAATCCTTAAGTAGATCTTGAGTCTTTTCTTCAAGTTCATGCTGATTGATCTTTGGAGCATCAATAGTTTCATGAGGTTCAAGAGTACCTGCAGGGTCATTGAAAGTACTACCTTTCTTTTGATCAAGTTTAGATGATTCATCAAATACAACATTCATTGTTTCTTCAACAACTAGAGTTTTCATGTTAAATGCTCTATATGCTTTGCTATATGATGAGTATCCTAGGAATATGCCTTCTTCTAATTTGGATGAAAATTTTTCAAGATTTTCCTTGGTGTTCAATATAAAGCATTTGCATCCAAATACTCTAAAATATCCAATTATGGGAATTCTTCCATTCCATAGCTCATAAGAAGTTTTATTAGTTAAATGCCTTTTGTAAACACGATTTGCAATGTAACAAGCTGTATTAACGGCTTATGCCCAAAAATAAGATGGTAATTCATATTCATTGAGCATTGTTCTAGCCATTTCAACCAAGGTTCTATTTTTCCTCTCAACCACACCATTTTATTGTGGAGTTCTAGGAGCAGAAAAATTATGTGAAATGCCAAGTTCATTACAAAAACTTTCAAAATTTTCATTCTCAAATTCTTTGCCATGATCACTTCTAATAGATGTGATCACATATCCTTTTTCATTTTTGAACTCGTTTTGCAAACGTTTTGAAGTAATTAAAAGCTTCATTCTTTTGAGCTAAGAAATTAACCCATGTGAATCTAGAGTAATCGTCAACAAGAACAAATGTATATAATTTGCCTCCTAAGCTTGTAACTCTATTTGGTCCAAACAAATCCAAATGAATGAGCTCTAAAGGTCTAGAGGTACTTATAACATTCTTTGATTTAAATGAGCTCTTATGTTGTTTACCATGTTGACAAGGTTCACAAATTCTATCTTTGTCATATTTTATCTTAGGGAGACCATCAACTAGGTTTTCATTACAAATATATTTTAATTGATCCATACCAGCCTGTCCTAGTCTTCTATGCCATAACCATGCATCATTATTAGTAGACATTAGGCATTTAAATGCATGATTTGAATGTATGTTAATATTATAAGTGTTGTTTGTCCTAGTACCCTTAAATATGATAACACCATTTGAATTTGTGATTTTGCATCCTTTGGAATCAAAATTAACAATGTATGCTCTATCACATAATTGACTAACACTTAGCAAATTATGTTTCAACCCATCAACAAGCCATACATCTTCTATTAAATCTTTACCAATTGAACAAATGGAGCCAACACCAATAATTTTACCTTTAGCATCATTTCCAAAAGTTACATTGTCTCCATGTTTGTAGGTAATACTTGTAAAGAGCTTTGCATTCCCGGTCATATGCCTTGAGCATCCACTATCCACAAGCCATGTGCTTTCGTTGATAGTAGATTTTAGGCATACCTACAAGGTAATAGTGGTTATCTTTTCTTAGGTACCCAAATGAAGTTGGGTCCTTGATGGTTAGTAATAAAGGTGTCTTCTAACTTGAGATGAGCCTTTCTTATATGACAGAAAAAACTTTTATGTCCAAATTTCATGCAATATGTGCATTGCCATAGTGTTTTATATTTTTGCATTTTTCTTTTTGTATTCCAAGTATTATGCATACAACTACAAATATGTGATTGCTTTTGTGCAAGTTTAGTGTACATAAATGCATGATTACTTTTTGAGAACTTAGCTTTATTTCCTAGTGAGCCATAAGAAGTTCTTTTGGTACTTTTAGACTTGGTGCGTGCATCTTTGTTCTTTACAATATCAACATTAGAAATTTTAGTTGTAGATGTTTTTACGAATGTTGGTGTGCTTGGTGCAATGTTGGTTGAGCCATTGAATCCTAATCCATATTTTAAGGAGGGTGATCTTTGGTTACCAATTAATGTGTCTAAGGCTTCCTTTCCTTTATGAAATTTTGAAATTGATTCTTTTAGTTTTTTTAGTTCATGCTTCAGAATTTCATTGTAATATCCCAAAATATACCCCAAAAGTTTTGGAGTTATTGTTGTATTTGGATTTAAGGTATATGTTTTATGGAAATAGAAAGATAGATAAATTAATTAAAAGGAAATAGTATAAGGAATGGATGTATATGGAGGATAATATGTATACATATGGTATTTGGGAAATATAAATGCAACATATATATAAGACATATACATAATGTATAAAGTGGTGTAGGGAAGAGTAAGTTTATATAGTTAAATAATAATAATAATAATAAAAGAAAGAAGGAAAGAAAGTCAAAAGGAGTAAGAAGATATTTTGGAAATAATAATAATAATAATAATATTATTATTATTATTATTATTATTATTATTATATATAAGAGATAAGAACAAAGAAAGAAAAGATTCTTTCTTTCTTCTTCTTCTTCTTCTTCGTGGATGAGAGAAAGAGAGAGAGAGAGAGAGAGAGAGAGAGAGAGAGAGAGAGATGTGATTTTTGATCTTCACATCAAATTGCTTAAGGATTTTAAGAAGATTGAAGATGAAGTTTGAAGATTTGGCAAGAAATTCAAGTAAGTCATCTTTTGATTTCTTGGTTTAATTGAAGTTGTGTTTGAGTTTGATAGATTGTTTAAGAGTGTGTTGTTTGATTTTGATATGTTTAAGAGTATGTGAGTAAATTGATTATGGATTTTAAGGATGGATTGAAGAAAAGAGTAAGTGTGTTGAAAGAGATGGTGTTGTAATTGTGTTTAAGGTTTGTAATGATGTTTGTGATTTGTGATTGATGTATGTGGGAGTTGTTTTGATGTTTTGTAAGTTTAAAATGGTTTTTGGGTATGTTTTGGTAAGTTTGTTGGAAGTTGATGTTGGTGATAAGGGGTGTTTTGTTGGGTGTCTTGTTGTTTTGGCCGGAATCTGGATTTTTGGCCTGACACGCCCATGAGCACGTCCAGGTTCTTGGGCGTGTCAATTATGTTGGTGGCAGTAGGTTCGACATGACCAGTAACACGCCCGTGTTGGTGAGCGTGTCATAGCTACTGTGAGATTTGAGAATTTACACGGCCATGAGCACGCTCATGTTGTTGGACGTGTCGATGTTTTGTGTGAGGCAGAATGTATTACATGCCCAGTGACACGCCCGTGGTATTGAGCATGTCAAAGCTTCTGTATTGTTGGTTTAGGGCACGATCAAGGACACGCCCGTGTTGGTGAGCGTGTCATGTGTGTGGAGTTTGCCCTAGTTGATTCTTACCTATATTATCTTATGTGTATCTCTAAGTAAATATGTATGATCACTTTTGGGATTAGGTGTTGAAGAGATTGAGTTGCTTTAATCCAAGTACTGAAGGATTTATGAAAGAAAGAGTGGATGGATGTGAGTTTCTCTTAAGGTAAGTACAAAACTTCATTTGATTTCATATATTTATATGATTTAGGACCTTAACACCTTCAGCTATAAATGTGTTAATGTGTTATAGTGTTGATGTATATATATATATGGATAATGTATATGTTATGGAAGGTGAAAGATGTGATGATATAATTTGTATGATGTGAAAGTAATGTTATGATTGATGTATGCCTAGATAATGTTCAATGCCATTGAGTGATGATAGAAATGATATGATAGATTTGCCTAATTGATGTTTAATGTAATTGATGTTATACATGTATACTTGAATAATAAAGTGTATTATTGTGAATAAGAATGTGATGTGAAGCCATTGTGATTGGCTATGATGAATCAAATGTGATATGAAGCCATTGTGATTGGCCATGATGAATCAAATGAGATGTGAAGCCATTGTGATTGGCTATAATGATAATTGAGAATGATATTGATAAAGAAATAATAAATGAATTGTGTGACTAATGTGTTATTCCATTTTCAGAGTTTGTTGTTGGTGGCATGCCTATTAGTAACAATCTCTTGAAGTTAGGTTGGATTGATCCTTGAAGCCAAGTTGGGTTGAAGTTTAACATGTTTTACTCCCCTTGAAGCTTGGTTGGGTCAAATCCTTGAAGCCTAATTGAGATGTTACAACCCTTGAAGCTAGGTTGGATTGGTTCTTGAAGCCAAGTTGGGTTGATACTTAGCATGCTTTGTTCCCCTTGAAGCTTGGTTGAGCCTAATCCTTGAAGCCTAGTTGGGATAATGATAAATGTGATAATTAAACCAAAGCATTAACTCTGAAAATTGAATGGCATATTAGTGTGTTGTTTGGGCCCGAGTCTGTCTTTGTTGTCAATGTGATATTCAAATGTTGAAATAAATGAATAATGGGATTTATGGCTGACTTTGTTGAAAGTGTGATTTTGTAATGTATGTAATAATATATTGAAAGTGAATATGGCTTGAGGAGCTTTGTTGAGATATGACTTTATGAAAATATAGTATGATGTATAAAATGTATATGAATGTGGAATTTGTGAGTATTGTTTTCATGAAGGTTTGTATAGGTCATTGAATGGTGATTTATTGAAATGATGTATATGTTTATGTATATGAGATAGAAAGGGTAAGTATCATGTTGTGAATGTTCCATGTAAATATGTATATAATTTATGAGATTTGTGGGAATATATGAAGGATACATTGAGAAAGGAAAACGGGGTAAAAGAACAATAAAACATGATGCTAAAAATATGAGGTATGATTCTTTGGTAAAGCATATATTTTATATTTTGTATTTATTTGTACTTCTAAGCTCTCGGGCTTAGCGCGGTTGTGTAATCGCGCAGGTGATTATGCGATTGATCTGGAAGTTCAGCTGATATGCCACAAGAAGGGTAAGAGTGTCTCGAGACCAACTAGAAGCTGATGCATACATATGTGATTTTAATTATGTTGTATTTTTATAAGAATCATGATATTTGTAAATGTTCTTTAAATTAATGTAATATTGCTTGAATTTGGATAAAGGTTTTAAAATAATTGAAACGAAAAGTAACATTCTTATACTTTATATACGTATTGTATGTATACCAGGTATATGTATAGTACTTATATAGAGCATGGGGGTGTTACATTCATTCTCTATAATAATTTTTTTCTAAATCATGTGAGTTTTTATTTAACTCTTCTATTGAATCCATCAAGTGTTCATTTGAGGTTTTCAATTCTAAGGCAGGGTTTTTTAAGCATATAAAATCCTTTTTCTAACTTAGAGCTTTTTTCCTTATAGAGCATCATTTTAGAAAAATATTTTTCTATTTTAAATTTCATTTGCTCAATCAAATCACTATCATCTAGATCATCAATATCATCATGTGCTACTAGATCAAAGGATTGAGTACTTACCTCATTGGAGTCATCTTCAATAGCCATGAGACATAGGTTTGCAATTCCTTCTTCTTCTTCTTCTTCACTTGAAGAGGAGTCATCCCATGTGGCTTTGAGAGACTTTTTCTTTTCTTTGTCCCATTTCCTTTTATTCTTTAATTTGAAGCAATCCGATTTGATGTAACCAGTTTTTCCACATTCATAGCACTTTACCTCATTTTTCTTTTCTTTATCTTTGAAGGAGGATTTAGGAAGTGTACCTTTATTTGCTTGTAATCTTTTCTTCCTTTTCCATTCATTGATTCTTTTTAAGAACATTGCCATTTCATCTTCATCATCAGTACCTTCGTTGCTTGAGCTCTCAACTTCTTTGATTGCTTTGAGAGCAATTGGTTTCCTCTTTTCTTTTTCACCTTGATCTTCTTCTTTTTCACTGTGTAGCTCAAATGTGAGTAGTTTTCCCACAAGTTCGCCGGTTTTTAATGTGCTAAGAACATGAGCTTCTTCGATGGATGATACTTTTGATTCAAAGTTCTTTCTAGCTCTTAAGGCTCTCAAGATTTTACTGTTTACATCACCTTGATCATATACCTTGCCATACTTCTTTAGTTCATTGACAATAGCAAGCAAACAATTTGTCATGCCGGTGACGTTTTCATTTGTTTTCATCTTGAATAGCTCATTCTCATGAACATGCATTTGTTTCTTGGTGAATCAAACTTGAGTCATACCTTCATGATAGTTTTCAAGTGTTTTCCAAATGCAATGTGCACAAGTTAAATGTTGAACTCTTCCACCTTCTTCTCTTGAAATGGAATTCATCAAGATGGAAGTGGCTCTATTGTTATTGAATCGATCTTTGACATTGATAGTTGACCATTGTGCTTTGGGAAGAGGAACTTGAATACCATCAACTTCATAAGTGGGAGGTTTCCACTCACTTTCCATAAAATCCCATAGTTCAATCCTTTCACTGTCTAGAAACAAATACATTTTGTGTTTCCAGTAGGAATAATCAGTTCCATCAAAGTAGGGTTTAAGAATAGTGTTAAGATTTCCATGAGAGATAGAGTTTGATGAAGAAGAAGTTGCCATAGTGGATCAAATTTCACAATTAAGTTTAAGAAATTTGAAGCTCTGATACCAATTGTTGTCCCAAGATGGCAACCAAGAGGGGGGGTGAATTGGTTTCCTCAAGAAATGATGGCAAATTTAAAAACTCAACAAACAAGAAATGCGGAATAGAGAATTGGTTGAGTAGTGAGAAGAAGAAAGAACGCACAAGATTTATAGTGGTTCGGATTTTCTTCAATCCTACATCCACTTCCTTAACAACTTGCTAAGGTATCACTAATCTTTGAAGTTTTACAAGCTCACTTCCAACTTTGGTGTTTTCACAAGTTCACACCTAACTTGACAAGTGTTTTACTAAGGCTTACACTCAAAACCTTTACAAGAGTTTTACTAGGCTTACTCTCACAACCTTTACAAGAGTTTTACCACCTAAGTGTTTTTCAAGCTCACACTCAAACTTTTACAATGGTGTTTTCAATGCTTACACCTAACATTCATTACAATTCAAATGTAAGTTGGAGTAAAAGAAAATATGTTGCTTGGCTATAAAATTTTTTATTCTCTCTTTTTTCTTCTCTTTCATTCGTTTTTCTTAACAGAATAGCAATGTATTTATAGCCAATGTGGTCTGACTAGCCGTTATAGATAATGAGAATTAAGTCTTGGCAGTTTAGACCATTTTCAATAGACTGTTCGAAGCATTTTGCGGTCGTCCTTGATACAAGGATGGTCGCGTTCATGACTCACACGGTCGCCCTTGGACAAGGTGTGGTCGCTACATTCAAATTTGCTTCAACGGTCAAATTTAAGTGCTCTGCAACAGGAATCTTGCCCATGTTGTGGTTGTCGGGATGGTCGCGCATAGGATAGGTGCGGTCGCCCTTTTTGAATGCTGAAGTGGGTTTATAACGGTCATCACATGTGGCATTCTTTGACTGGGCAAAATGAAAGTCCGCCTAAATATGAATGTCGCGATCGCTCTAGGTGCCATCTCGCGGTCGAGTTGAGACACTCACGTCGAACTTCTCGACGCACCTTAGGATGCAAACACTGCTGTCAGTTTAAGCAGATTTCTCCTGAATCATCAGTGCGGTCGCGGATATTAAAGGGCGGTCGCTACAGTGATAAGCGAGACCATATCCTTCACCGTTCTTGTCACCGCGAACCTTACTGTAATTTGGATGATTTGGGTTTCTTGTGTTGCGGTCGTCCATGACTGTAGGACGGTTGCTCTTGTGTAAGTGCGGTCGCTACTGAGGTCGGGTTTCTGACCGCGAACCCTACTGTGATATGGTTTCATCCTGCAATTAAGTGGGGGTGGTCGTCTTCATGTCTCGTGCGACCTCTAAATATGCTCTGTTCAAATAAATCTAATCCTGCAACAAAGTTCTTTAAACACATGTTAAATAAGTCATTCAATTTGAGTTGTCAAGGATCAAATTTGAGATCATTTGTCTAACAAATTTCTTTTTTAAAATATATATTATATATTAGATTTTTTAATATTAAATGTATTTTTATTTAATAAAAATATATTAACCACACTAGCTGTGAATAGAAATTTTTTCCCCCACTCCAAGTGGAATAATTCTTGTGACTTCGGCATTGTTTGGCTTTAGCCCTTCGAGAATACGGGCCTAAACCTGGAGAATAGAAGTCGCCATCTGGATGGGCCGAGAAAGATAGAAAGGGGTGGATGACTCGATTCTTACCCTACTAAGTTTGAAAAGTTTGGTATGCATGGAAAATGTGAGAATGACATAGCACTCCCATAACACTTAGTTCAACAGAACCGACTCCCTTTTCAGGTTTAAATATTATTGAATTCTTACATTATTATAAGCATTATTAAAATAAAAGATACCATATTATTAATCAAAATACATCGAAGAAAAAGGGACACCCAGATGAGATGGAAATATGCCCATACAAATGTCCAAATATTTATGCAAATAAATAAAATAAGACACCCACCATTTAGTGAAAATGTATCCCTTACAATAGTCCCAAAATCCTTAAAATTAAAATAAATAATTAAAATAAATAAAGTTACCCACAAAGTGAAAATATGTCTTTTACAAGCACTTGAAATCCAAATGATAAATGAATATGAATTAATCATCCATGATAAATAATTAACCTAAACATACAGTTAAACATTAATAAGCTTAAAATTAGGGTTTCAATAAATTAAATTAGGGTTTAGCATCTAATTAGGGCTTGATTACGAAAATAGGGTTAAAATGCATAGAATTAGGGTTTTATAGTACAAATTAGGATGTGGTCCAAAATATAAGGTTTAATCATACACAATTAGGGTTTTGTCTTAAATCTAAAGTTTAATACATGCAAAATGAGGGTTTATTGTACAAAGCTAGGTTTTAATCCTAAGTTTAAGATCCCATGCTAGATTAGAGTTTTAGATTGCGCAATTAAGATTCTAACTAAATTTAAACCAAAGGCTATGATTTATTACATGAAATTAAAATCCAAACAAAATAATAATGAACTCTATGATATTAAATAATAAGGATGATCAATGGAATTTAATTAAAATGAGTTAGTAAGACTATACCTACGGTGTTAGCTCTACCAAAGTAAATTTATTGAACCATGCTCATTATTTAAATGGTTGGAAAGCTTGGATCAATTGGTCTCTTAGCTATTGTCCAAACAATGCGAAGACTGTTTGTTGATTCACACAATATTGGCAACTGGTTTGCTCTCAGTCTCTCTTTCTAGATTGTTGTTTAAATTTTTAGGTTGGTTACTATGTATATTTTGGTGTTCCCTATTTTCTAATTGCCAAACCTAATTGCTAGTTGTTGTCTCTCTTTTGCTTTCAAATTACTTTTGTTTCTTGCTTTCTATTTCTATCCTTTTACTTTTGCTAATTTCTATGTGTTTGTTATTTTTTTTCCTCCCTCCTCTTTTTACTTCTAGCTACCTCCCATTTATATTGTTTTAATTAGGGTTTTGTAAAGGATAAACCTAATTAAAAGTCCTAATCTCACTAGAAAATCCCTTGTTTATCCAAATGTGTTTGAGTTTAAACACAATTGGGACACATTTGGCTGCTTATGTCAAATTGGCCTAGCCAATTTGACATGTACAGTAATCATGTCGAATTGGCCATGGCCCATTCTGGTTGCTTTAGCCCTTTTTAAACTTAGAACAGAGTCTGTTCGGATTTTTAATTGGATCTAAATTTTAATTCAAGCTTTTAAAATTGGACTAGACTTAATTAAAACTCTTAAATTTGGACTAGACTTAATTTATACTTTTAAGATCGGAATGGACTACTTCTTAAAAATGAATTGGATTTATCTTAGCCATTTAATTGGGACTAAACTCATTCAGGGCCAAAATTAAGGGTCTACAGTTTATCTCCTACTTGAACGATCTGAGACTTTTGTAGAAGAGAGTGAAAAGCAAAGATACAACTTTTGAATTTTGCACCAAGTATCTATAAAACAAAACATAGAGACAAACAAATAAAAATTCAAATGATAGATACCCTATGATGTGGAACCATAGAGTATCGACATCAGACCGTTGAATGACTCTAATATCTCAACGAGTTATTGGGAAACTCTAATATTCCAATGGGTTTATCTAGAAAATTTAATATTTGGATAGGATAGTGAACAACTCTAATATCTCACTAAAAATCCAAAGGATGGATACCGTATGATGAGGAACCATAAACTATCGACATCCGACCGTTGAATGACTCTAATATCTCAATGGGCTATTGAGCAACTATAATATTCCAATAGGTTTATCGAGCAAATTTAATATCTCGATAGGATAGTGAGCAACTCTAATATCTCACTAGAATAAAAATCCAAAGGATGGATACCCTATAATAAGGAATCATTAAGTATTGACATCGGACCATTGAACAACTCTAATATCTCAATGGGTCATTGGGTAATTCTAATATCCCAAATAGGTTCATAGAGCGATTCTGATATCTTGATGAAACCCCCAAGGGACTCTAATATCTTTGTAAAACAATAACCATCGAGTTACTCTAATATCTTAATGAAAACACAAAGCGACTCTAATATCTTTGTAAAACAACAACCATCGAGCGACTCTAATATCTTGATAAAACTACCAAGCGACTCTAATATCTTAGTAAAACAACAACCATCAAGTGACTCTAATATCTCGATGAAATCACCAAGTGACTCTAATATTTTGGTGAGACAATAACTATCGAGCGACTCTAATAACTCGATGAAACAACCAAGCAACTCTAATATCTTGGTGAAACAACAACCATCAAGTGACTCCAATATATCAATGAAACCATCAAGCAACTCTAATATCTTGGTGAGAAAAAAACTATCGAGCGACTCTAATATCTCTATAGGATAGTGAGTGACTCTAATATCTCACTAGGAATAGATTTGGATACTTTAATACAGGCTAAAGGTTTGAATATTTTACCAAATCTGCAAAATTGCACCGTCAGAATACTTTAACAAATCTAATATAGGTTGAAGGTTTGGATACTTTAGCAAATCCAAATAATTCATCATATTTGGGAAAATATGAGTAAACTTAGTTGTGGATGCTTCAACAAATTTGCTTGAAGATGTCTACCTTTACAAAAATGGATCTTCATCTTGATTCTTTATTCTTAGGAATGGATGTTTGTCCTACATCAAGTTTAGCTCTTCTAGCTTGACTGGCCTTCTGTCATTTGTGTCTTTATTCATTTGAGAGTTTTGGCTTTCTTCTAGCCACTTATCCCATTCTTTAATGGATTCTATTTTCTAGAATTTGGCTATATTTTACTAAATACTTCATCTTTGCCCCCTGTGCAGGCTCAAATTAGTAATTCTACTTTATGTGTAGGCTATTATCAAAATTTTTGCTAGCATACAACTCTTCTTTCTTTTGCAATAGGATTGAATCCTTCTCAAGAAATGGGCCTTTCATGCCCTCTGATGCTATGTTTGGTTCTCATTATTTGCTTCATAAAGCATCAATTGTTCTCTGTAAGAAATAATAGGCAACACAAGATAGCAGGAATGCAGTGTGATATGCTCACGTATGTATATATGCATGATATGCATGAATGATACTTACAGTGATTATACTGACTCACATACTGAAATGATAGGCCATAGGAATTCCGTTGGCACCTTTGAGATGTTCATTTAGTTCTTGCATTGGATCATCAAGAGATATCACATCCATAGCTTCATCTTCAACATAAGTAGCAAGGGCACCACAACAAGATAGCCAGAGATAAATGAGATATTCATTTCAACACATGATTCAAGATATTAGTTGATAACTTCTTCATAACCTTGCAAACAATCCTTTTATAAGCCTATCTTACCCAATATGTCCTTTAAGGTTCGACAGTGCGATGTACTTTTTTAAGTTTGAAGGCTCATGTGACAAGAAAACATTTTAAACTTCAAAAACCACGTGTTTAGCTTTGTCATATTAGTGTCAATATACCTCAGGACTCGATTTTTTCAAATTTACATATTTATAACATCATAACTCTAGTTACCATGCTAAACTTGGGAATCATTTCCATTTGAGCAAAAATTATAGTACTTTAGATAGGCACATGCACATTACCTAGCCAAAAGGATTCGTTGAGTTTAAATATTATCTATTTTATATGCATGTTTTTTCAAACAATATGTACTAATAGACTACACCTATCAAAAGAGATTAATAGGTCTTTAATAGGCTTGAAATGGGGTCTATAAGGGATATGGGTTAATTGAATGCCATTTTTAGATTGGAGCTGATGCAATACTATGGACAAACCTTCACACTACAAACTTTTTATTAGAACCGCAGCTGTTGAAAGCATTCTTAAACTTCGGTATCACTTCATCCTCTAAGTGCCTTGTGATCTTGCTTTATGAAAATATAGAGCTCTAATTTTCTTCTATCTCCTTGGTAAAAACCTGGATCAAATCTGACTATGACAAACCTATTGTTTTTTCTTCTTATTCTTCTTTTTTTCTTTCTTTATTCTTTCTTCTTTCTTCTTCTCTTTTTTTATTTATTTTTTATTTTTATTTTTTTGACATGGTATTCATCATTCTGCCCTTTTCCCTTTTTGGAATATCAAGTCTAAAACTGTCAAGATTATTGACTTGGAGCTGTATTAAACATTGTGAACAAAATGAAAGATGACTTTTCTCCTGTTTTTCTAATTTTAGCCAAGTCTCTAGCTGGGCTAGACCAATTCAAGTCAAGTTGTTCTCACAGGTTGAGTGGAAACCTTATACCGCTTTAGGTAACAAAAACCCTGTTGGCTTTCTAAACTGCCCTTTTGGATTTTTCAATTCAAACTTTTGTTATTTTTTCTTTTCTAGTTCTTTTTTTCTTCTTCCATTTCTTCTTTTTCTTCTTTTTCTTTTTATTTTGTTTTGTTTTTTTAGTCCTTAATTTATGATAATAGAGTAGTGTGAGTCTTCTTCAATGAGGATGAATACTTTGCAATCTTGAATTCATTTCCAGATGAAATAGTTTTGAGATATTAGACCTAATTCAAGTAAACTTTGATGATCTTCATGGTTTTAATTAAACATCCCTTTCTTTGATCTTCTTCCTCCTTGGTAACTCAGTGATTATTAGACTTATCATAAGTTTCACAACAGCTAAGGAAAGATAATTGGGGTTCACAAGTCAATAAAAAGCAAGATAAAATATCATGAAGGCTCACAGGGATAAATTAGGGATTAATATTAATATGGTGTATATTAGTTGTTGGTTCAGCAAACAATGTCTAGGCAGAGTTCAATTTTGCCTCAAAAGTTTATTAAAGCACATTCTAAGATGGATTAGGACCTAGATATAGGTAATCATAAAGGAGCCCTCTCTAAGTAAGCATACACAACTTAATGCTATATAACAATTCCCTCACCTAATAAAGCCATTCGGATCATGATGCATAGACATGTTAATTTATAAATTTTTTTTTAAAAAAAAGCTCGAACCTTGGAAATACGTTTTTAAGGTTCGAACCCCTGACCTCTCCTATTGAGAGTAACATCAGGTGGCCAGTTGAGCTACCCCAACTGGTTATGTTAATTTATAAATATCAAACTAGATTCATCATCGGTCGAACACCAAAATGTAAAAAACCAACAAAGTTATAAATGTAACAAAAGCAATTTATTCAAACAATTTGAATTTGACAAACATAATTGTTCCAATAAAATACCAAAGAAAGCAAAATAAAACAAGCAACATTCAAGCTAATGGAGGTTTGTTGAGTTGCAGTCGCTAAATCCCAGATACTGATGCTAGCTTGGGTCCTTTTCAATTGGTTAAGGAAAGCATCATCTTCTTCTTCTTTCCTTTCCACCTCAACATCCTTCCCCTTATCAGCCTCTACTTCTTTTAGAGGAGCCCTCCTATAAGGTTTTCCAGAGTGGGTATTTTGTACTTTTTCTTCTGGTTCAAACAAAACCCACTCTTCTTCCTCAAACTCCAATTTCTCATAACTGTTAGTCGAGTCCTAAAATTTATTCACAAGACAAAGAGTCAATACCTTTTCCCATATAGCTGGTTCAATCTTACTGAGCAGAACATCTACTTTTATAATCTCTTCATCTACATCTTGAAAAGATGAGAAGACAAACTTTTCTTTCAATCCTCACCCTATTATGAAAGTAGTGTTAGAGTATGTGCCCTAGGCCATTTATTTGGATCTTTATGTTATACATTCATTATTAATAAATGAGGTTTTATTATCATTATTGTTTGTTTGCATGTTGCGCAATTTTGATATTTGTCCCTGGTTTATTATTATTATAGAGATAAAAAAAATAATTCTTAACCAGTATGAACATTGATTTGATAATCATCAGATGGTTATGTGTATAGTGATACAAATCAATTTCATAGATACTTGTTAGAGAACAATGTATTGGATAGACCCATCATGAGATTACTACATGGGTTAGTGTCATAAGTAAATCTCATGATAGTTATGTATTAATTCTTTGACTTGAGATTGTCATAGTTTCCAATATAAGGACTATTATATTTTGACATGATCAAACATTATCCGTAACTGGATAGTAATAAAGGTTATGATCATATATGATAGAAATTATGTAGAGGATAATGAACAATCAAGATAGAATTTGTCCCTCTCTTTAAGAGAGATATCTTTTGGGCCCCTCGATAATTGAGACTGTGAAATGCATGGCCGTGCTCAAATGAATTGATAGTGTGATCAATTTCATTTGTTTTTTTTTATCAGTCTACTTGGAGATCGAGTAATCATAAGTTTGGACAATATAAGTATGACATTGACCATGACTTATGTTCAAGCTAGATATCGTGTGACAAAGGGATTAATGCATGTACTATTATTAGGCAAATTGGACATTCCTTATATTAATTGGGTAGTTGTAACGCCTTGCTAGAGGCCAATTATGACTTGTTGGTTTAATAGAGATTAAATTGATTGCCAATTAATATGGGCCTATCGGGTCACACATAAGAATACGCTATGGGCTGGATATAATATTAATAATATTAATATTAGATATTAATATTTATTATTATTATTATTATTATTTTATATTATTAGATAATATATTCAGAATCCTTATTAGATTTGGATTCTGAATTTGACTTACCTTATCCAATTTCAAATTGGATTCTGGAGTGATTATATTCACTCCAGACGTTAAGTCTTCTCAGAGGTAACATTAGAAAATGAAAGAGAACGAAAACAAAGGAACCCTAATATGTTTTAGAGAAAACATTTTTCCAGCCTTCGCCGTTGCAAAGAGTTAGCACTCCAGACGGTAGCATTCGTGTGGATACGCGATAGAGGGTGTTTCGTGATCGAGGCATCTCTTCCAAACTGTGATTTCGAATCATCAACAGGTTAGTTTTTGAACACTTTCGTCGAATTAAACGAACAGCATGGATTCTGGTGGGAAATCAGAGATCAAAAATTTTTTCGCTGCGTGATTTTGGTTTGCAGTGATCTCCTTGATTTCCTGACAGTGGTATCAGAGCCACTTGTTGTTTTCGTTTAAGTCGAAAATGCCATGTTGATATGATTACATGAGATATATTGATTTCGTATGGCATGTTAACTATAAAACCCTAATTCATTTTTCATATGGTGAGAAAGGATTGGTTTTTTGGTTTCGTTTCTGTAAAACCCTAATTCGTTTTTCATATGATGAGAAAGTATTGGTGTTTTTAATTTCGTTTTCATGAGATGATCACGTATATATGATTGGTTGATTAAAATGATTTTCATATGATGAAAACGATTAAGTTTATATGTGATATAAACATTTGGTAATGATTCTGTAATGGGTTGTACATATTCGAAATAAAACAGTAAGAAGGTTAATGAGATTATCGATTCTGTTTTAGGGTTTCGCCAAAGAAAAATGTTAATGAGATTAACATTTCTGTTTGGCTTTGAGGGGCGCTGCCCCTCGACCCCGCCCAGGGGTGCTGCCCCTTCGGAACCCCGCCCGCTGACCAGCCAGCGGGAGCCCCGCCAGTTAACCAGCTAGCGGGACCGCCGTATGTTCGCGTCCTATAGTTCGTTACCGCGACATTAAGTAATGTCAATATATTTGTTTCTATTTAACATGTTGGTGATGAATATGTTATGTTTGTTTGATGTCTTGGCATGGTGCATAGCATGGCCTTATGACCTATGTGATTGGTTTATTCATATCATAATTTTGGGTAAATACGGCCTGCGTGTCGTTTATTTTGTTGTAATTTATTTTACTAGTAGTTAGATTTTCTTTTATTGTAATAAATGAAGATTCAAGCTACAATGTTTGTGGTGGAGATTCATACCAAGGAGAAGATGGTTCCATGGTGATGGAAGCACAAGCTCAAGTTTTGAAGATATGTAATATTGCAAGTGTTGTAATAGATAGGTTTTTCACCTAGGGTTGCCTTTATGATCTTCATTTGGTCTCTTGAAGATCATATTTAGTTTGGCCATGCTATGTCACGTTTACATATTTTGTCATTTGGTATATGATGCTTATGTGATAAATTATATATATGCATATAGGATGCTAAAATATAATTATATGTAATGCAAGACATGATAATAATTTAGTTGAATCCTCATTAATAATTTAAGTCTAAATGCCATCCACGGTTTGAACACATATCAAAACTAAGATTGTAATAAAGTAGGTATTGCCAAAGCAATATGCTTTAAACATTCCTAGCTAAGTAGGATGAGTAATAATGCTACTCATATGTTTTAAAATTGGTTAGACTTAATTAGGCTATCAAAATGGTTTTGGTCCTAAGGCATTAGATGGAATTCAACATGCTATGACATATGATGTCAATATTCCATAATTACTAAGAGTTACATGAGATGTAATTGGTAAAGATGTTACCTACTTAAATAACTTGATTTTAAGCGTCACGCCAAAGCTGAGTTTAGAATTAAGTGAAATACGGATCTTAGCCTACTAAAATATTTCTTTAGAGGGTTATATTTTTAGTAGGAGTTTAAATAATTTTAACCTCATTATTAATTAAAATTTGACTTTGCATATTTATTTTGAAGATGGCTACTAATAACAATTCCATCTTATCACTGCGATCTATCCTTGAGAAGGAAAAACTGAAAGAATGTGGGACTAATTTTGTTGACTGGTTTAGGAACCTGAGAATTGTTCTCAAACAAGAGAAAAAGTCCTACGTGCTTGATTAAGCTGTCCCTGACCCACCTCCTGCTGATGCTTCTAATGCTGCTAAGAGTAAGCATAAGAAGCATGTGGATGATTCCAATGATATAGGATGTCTTATGTTGGCTACTATGTGTCCAGGACTTCAGAAGGATCTGGAACACTTAGAGGCTTATGAGATGAGTGTGCATCTTAAACAAGCTTTCCAACAACAGGCTAGGCAAGATAGGTTTGACACCGCTGTTGCATTATTTGACTGTAAAATGTCTAAAGGTGAATCTGTTAGTGCTCATGTTTTGAAGATGAAAGGCTATCTAGATCACCTTGCTAGACTTGGATATCCCCTGAGTTTAGAACTCTCCACGGATTTGATCCTACATTCATTGCCTAGCAGTTTCTCACAGTTTGTCATGAACTATAACATGAATGACATGGAGAAATCCATTCCTGAGCTACATGGTATGCTCAAAACTGCTGAAGGGAATATCAAAAAGCCTACCCAAATATTGAATGTCAATATTAAACAAATGAAAAAGAAAGCCAAAGATACTAAAGGCAAGGGTAAGGCAAAAGGTGCTAAAGGGTCCAAGGGACGAGCTAAACCAAAACCTGAACCTAAGGCTAAAGTTCCTAAGGAAGGGACTTGTTTCCATTGCAATAAGCCTGGGCATTAGAAGAGAAATTATCAACTCTATTTGGATGAGTTAAAGAAGTTGAAGGGTAGTGCGACTACATCTTCAGGTATTTATGTTATAGAAATTAATTTATCTATTCCTTCTTCCTGGGTATTAGATACCAGATGTGGATCTCATATTTGTACAAATATGCAGGGACTCAAAAGGAGTAGGATGCTGAAGAAGGGCGAAGTGGACCTACGTGTTGGCAATAGAGCAAGAGTTGCTGCTATAGCTGTAGGAACTTATGAACTTGTTATGCCCAATGGGTTTTGTTAATTTTGAACAATTGCTTTTATGTTCCTACTATGAGTAGGAATCTTATTTCAGTATCTATTTTGGATGATGAAGGTTATTCATTTTTTATTAAGAATAAGAAATGTTCTATTTTTGATAAAAAAAAATGATTTGCTTTATGGTATTGCAAATTCTTATAATGGCCTTTATATCCTTAATCTTGATGATTCTAATGGTAATGATATCTATAACATAACTTCTAAGAGAACTAAGCCAAATGAGTTAAACCCTACTTATTTATGGCATTCTCGCCTTAGCCATATAAATGAGAAATGCATTTCTAAGCTCCATCAAGATGGATTATTAGATTCATTTGATTTTGAATCATTTGAAACATGTGAGTCTTGTTTGCTTGGTAAGATGACAAAGGATCCTTTTACTGGGCATAGTGAAAGGGCTAATGATTTATTGGGCTTGATACATACAGATGTATGTGGTCCTTTTAGCATTAGTGTCTGAGGAGGATTTCGATACTTCATTACTTTTACTGATGATTTCAGTAGGTATGGCTATGTCTACCTAATGAAACATAAGAATGAGTCTTTTGAAATGTTTAGAACTTTTCAAAATGAAGTACAAAATCAACTTGGTAAAACAATTAAACTACTTCGATCAGATCGAGGTGGTGAATATTTGAGCCAAGAGTTTGATGATCATCTAAGGGATTGTGGAATTGTTTCACAACTGACTCCTCTAGGAACTCCACAGTGGAATGGAGTTTCTGAAAGGAGAAATTGAACTCTATTAGATATGGTTCGATCAATGATGAGTCAAGCAGATCTTCCCTTATCTTTTTAGGGTTATGCCTTGGAGACAGCTGCATTCATTATAAACCGTGTACCATCTAAGGTGATTGAAAAGACACCATATGAGATATGGACAGGTAAGACACCTAGTTTGTCTTTTCTTAAGATTTGGGGTTGTGAAGCTTATGTGAAAAGACCAGTTTCAGATAAGTTAGCTCCAAAGTCTATCAAATGTAATTTTGTGGGGTATCCTAAGGAAACTAAAGGATACTATTTCTATACTCCTTCAGAGAACAAAGTGTTTGTTGCTCGAAATGGGATCTTTTTGGAAAAGGAATTTCTTTCTAAGAGAACTAGTGGGAGTATAGTAGAACTTGAGGAAACTCAAGTACCACAAGAAATCATTGAGCCGTCTATAGAGCCTATTTCAGAACCACAAATAGTTGTGGAGTCTGAAGATGTAACACAAATCCCTCGCAGGTCTGATAGGACACGTCGTCAGCCAGAGAGATATGGATTTCTTGTGACTGATGATAGTGAAGTAATGCTCATAGATCAAGATGAGCCTACTACCTATCAAGAAGCTGTGTCAGGTCCAGATTCAGACAAATGGCTTGGAGCCATGAAATCTGAGATGCAATCTATGTTTGACAACCAAGTTTGGTCTTTAATTGATCCTCCAGAGGGTATTAAGACTATTGGTTGGAAATGGGTTTTCAAGAAGAAAACTGACATGGATGGGAATGTGCAGACCTATAAAGCAAGGCTTGTTGCAAAAGGTTTCAAGAAAACTCATGGTATAGACTATGATGAAACCTTTTCACCAGTTGCTATGCTTAAGTCTGTTAGAATTCTCATTGCCATTGCAACATACTATGATTATGAGATACGGCAAATGGATGTCAAAACCGCTTTCCTTAATGGAAACTTGCTTGAGGATGTGTATATGACACAACCTGAGTGTTTTGTAAATCCTGAGAATTCTACAAAGGTTTGCAAGCTTCAAAGATCCATTTATGGATTGAAGCAAGCATCTCAAAGCTGGAATCTTCGTTTTGATGAAATAGTTAGGAACTTTGGTTTCATCAAGAATGATGATGAACCTTGTGTTTACAAGATGGTTAGTGGGAGTGCATTAGTGTTTTTAGTCTTATATGTGGATGACATATTACTCATTGGGAATGATATCCCTACCTTGCAAAAGGTTAAGACTTGGTTAGGGAATTCTTTCTCAATGAAAGACTTAGGTGAGGCTGCCTATATCCTTGGTATAAAGATCTATAGAGATAGATCTAGAAGGATAATTGGCCTGAGTCAAAGTACATACATAGATAAAGTGTTGAAGAGGTTCAACATGCAAGATTCCAAAAAGGGATTCTTGCCTATGTCTCATGGCATTCATCTCAGCAAGAGTCAATGTCCTATGACATCTGATGAGCGAGATCGAATGAATAAGATTTCTTATGCTTCTGCTATAGGATCTATTATGTATGCCATGTTATGTACTAGACCAGATGTCTCATATCCATTAAGCGCAACTAGTAGATTTCAAGCTGATCCTGGTGAAGGTCACTGGACAGCTGTCAAGAATATTCTTAAGTACCTTCGAAGGACTAAAGATGTATTCTTGGTTTATGGAGGTTTGGAAGATGAGCTAGTTGTAATTGGTTACACAGATGCTAGTTTCCAAACTGACATAGATGATTTTAGATCGCAGTCAGGTTTTGTATTCACATTGAATGGTGGAGTTGTCAGTTGGAAGAGTTCAAAACAAAGCACTGTGGCTGATTCTACAACAGAGGCTGAGTATATAGCAGCATCAGATGCAGCTAAGGAAGCAGTCTGGTTGAAGAAATTCATCACTGAGCTAGGAGTGGTGCCTAGCATTGCAAATCCTGTGGACATTTATTGTGACAACAATGGTGCCATAGCACAGGCAAAAGAGCCTATATCTCATCAAAGGTCTAAGCATATACTCAGGCGTTTTCACCTCATTCGAGACATTATCGATAGAGGAGATATCAAGATATGCAAAGTTGACACAAATGATAACATAGAAGATCCATTAACAAAGCCTCTGTCACGGGTCAAGCATGATCAGAACGCTAGATCTATGGGTCTTAGAAATTTGTAGGCCTAGTGCAAGTGGGAGATTGTTAGTGTATGTGCCCTAGGCCATTTATTTGGATCTTTATGTTATACATTCATTATTAATAAATGAGGTTTTATTATCATTATTGTTTGTTTGCATGTTACACAATTTTGTTATTTGTCCCTGGTTTATTATTGTTATAGAGATAAAAAAATAATTCTTAACCAGTATGAATATTGATTTGATAATCATCAGATGGTTATGTGTATAGTGATACAAATCAATTTCATAGATACTTGTTAGAGAACAATGTATTGGATAGACCCATCATGAGATTACTACATGGGTTAGTGTCATAAGTAAATTTCATGATAGTTATGTATTAATTCTTTGACTTGAGATTGTCATAGTTTCTAATATAAGGACTATTATATTTTGACATGATCAAACATTATCCGTAACTGGATAGTAATAAAGGCTATGATCATATATGATAGAAATTATGTAGAGGATAATGAACAATCAAGATAGAATTTGTCCCTCTCTTTGAGAGAGATATCTTTTGGGCCCCTCGATAAGTGAGACTGTGAAATGCATGGTCGTGCTCAAATGAATTGATAGTGTGATCAATTTCATTTGTTTTTTTTATCAGTCTACTTGGAGATCGAGTAATCATAAGTTTGGACAATATAAGTATGACGTTGACCATGACTTATGTTCAAGCTAGATATCGTGTGACAAAGGGATTAATGCATGTACTATTATTAGGCAAATTGGACATTCCTTATATTAATTGGGTAGTTGTAACGCCTTGCTAGAGGCCAATTACGACTTGTTGGTTTAATAGAGATTAAATTGACTGCCAATTAATATGGGCCTATCGGGTCACACACAAGAATGCGCTTTGGGCTGGATATAATATTAATAATATTAATATTAGATATTAATATTTATTATTATTATTATTATTTATATTATTAGATAATATATTCAGAATCCTTATTAGATTTGGATTCTGAATTTGACTTACCTTATCCAATTTCGAATTGGATTCTGGAGTGATTATATTCACTCCAGACGTTAAGTCTTCTCATAGGTAATATTAGAAAACGAAAGAGAACGAAAAAAAAAGGAACCCCAATACATTTTAGAGAAAATGTTTTTCCAGCCTTCGTCGTTGCAGAGAGCTAGCACTCCAGACGGTAGCATTCGTGTGGATACGCGATAGAGGGTGTTTCGTGATCGAGGCATCTCTTCCAAACTGTGATTTCGAATTATCAACAGGTTAGTTTTTGAACACTTTCGTCAAATTAAACGAATAGCATGGATCCTGGTGGGAAATCAGAGATCAAAAATTTTTCCGCTGCGTGTTTTTGGTTTGCAGTGATCTCCTTGATTTCCTAACAAGTAGTTGGAGGAGGTACTCTTCTAAACTTAGGCAAAGGATTATTCTTTGTATTAGGTTTATTGGGCTCACATCTCTTACCATTGTCAATTAGATCTTGAATCTCATGTCTTAACCTAACACACTTGCCTATTTCATGCTCGTGTGTTTGATGAAATTAACAGAATGCCTCGGTGTCAAAGTTTGGTGGTAAAGGATTTAGCAAAGGTCGTGGAGCCAATGGCTGCAATAGTCCCTTTTTCTGCAACTTGTTGAAAGCCCAAGATAAAGGTCTTTTCAAATCTGAAAAATGTATCCTATTGCCTTGACCAATTGTCGCATTGATATCCATTACTTTTTGTGTACTCTGACCATCAGATTGGTAATTTCTCCTTTCGTTCCTTCTTTCAATCCCACTCTTCTATCTGTAAGCCAGCTTCGAGAAAGTCTTTGAAGTCCCTGATAAGAGTGTGAGACATCCATTCATGAAGATTAGACAAGACACCCCCCTCACTATTATTCTAATCTAATCAGACTCATCTAGCCTCTTTTTAAGAAGTGCAACCTTATTTCTTCAGCTCTTCACATAATCCACAAAATTCTCATTTGACTTCTACTTGATTAATTCTACCTCCATCTGAATCACTTCTAATTCAGCATTATACCCATACTGTTGGATGAAGGATTTGTACAGTAAATCTCAATCCTTTTGAGTACTTTTCTTTAAGGTATTGAACTAATTTTGCATAATAGAATCCAATAAAAGCATGAAATATCTTAGGATTTGAACCCTAGTAGCTCTAGCAAACTGCTTGGCAGTAATGTAATGCTTGACATATGGGTGGAGATTTCCAACTCCGTCAAACTTAGCAAAAGGAGGTATCTTGAATTTGTAAGGGATTCCCTCATCATCCTTAAACGACTTTTCCACCTCCAATACTTCTTTAGTCATTAGCTTCTTTTCAAACTTCTTTTCTAAGTTAGCAATTAGCTTTTCAACATCAGCAAATTCAGTCTTCACTATTATTTTCTTTTCTTTCTTCTTTTCTTGTTGGTCTTGGAAATATGCATCCCAGTCATCATTGTCAATTATTACCTTTTCTTTATCGAAGGCTACCTCACCTACCTTAGCCTTTCCTTTGTCATTCTGCTTCTTGGTACTAACAGATGCCTCAGCACTGTTACTTTTCAACAATATAGCTAACTAACTTATCACGATCTCAGCCAGCGTCCCCTTCAATTCTTCCATCTTTGAGGCTAGGGTCTCATTCACCAAGTTCTAAACTTGCTCACAATCCATTGGTTTTGGTACGAAGTTATCTGAATTGTCACTGAACTCTGAATCAGTAACATATGTTGAATTGTCGTAAGCCTTTGAACTATTGTACCCCAGGTCTGTGAGTTAGAAAGGATCAATGCAATGCAATGCAATGTGTATATGCATGTATGCATGTGTAGCAAACAAACAAATAAAGTTAAGACATTCCTTCCAACCTTATATCTTCCACACACAAGTAGTAAGTCTCTTTTCTTAGGTGATATGATTAACAATGACATCAACAGTGTATACTTTATTTTCGAGAATCTCTTAGATGAATTGATCATTAATTGCATTCTCAAATATAGAAGTCAATCTATCATAATTTTCATTTATTAAGTCTTAATCATTTAGGTCCACTGAAAAATTCAAGCAGCATTTCTGCCATATTTTGGATTAAAACTAAATTAATAGGTTTATTGTAAATAGACTTCTTACTTGAAAAAGAAACTAATGATCCATACCACAAATAAGCTCATAACTGATAAGTCTTAGTATACATAAGGCCCATATTTGATTTTAATATTCCATAATTGATCCAACTACTTATAAGCCCCTTTTAAGAAATTTTTGGTCCATTGTAATAAGAGTTTTAATTTTAAGGCCCAATGAAAGCTTGGTTTAGAAAAATGGGCCATAAAATAAAAGATAGTTTTTGGGCCCTTCTTTAAAAAAATCTCTACGATCATTGTAAAAATTTGTTTAAAAAATCAATTTTGGGCTTGATACTTGGGCCGCGAGGTAGAAAATAATTATTTATCCAACTTTTGTTGAAAATATTTCAACCTTATTTAAAAAAATTATGAAAATGATTTGGCCTACGGGCTTAAAAGAATTTTTGGAACATAAATATTTTTGGGCTTTTATCATAATTAGGCTATATTAGGAAAAGACAAACCAAATGGGCTATAACTCAATTAAGACATGTTAATTATAGTCAAACAATAAGTATTTAGGGTAAACATAAGGAAAATTATTATGCTAATTATATGAGCTTTAGTCTTGAGGGTAATAGGTTTAGGTCCGCATAGCACGTATATACCAAAATGTATAAGGCTATGAGTGGTTATGCAATACTCGATCTCCATACCTTGAATGAAAATATGATATCACTTACATACACATAACACGAATTTCAGAGGGCATCGTAACTCTCATACACAATGCAAATCTAAATGATACAATGAATAATATCATAATAATAAAGAATAAAATAATACAAAGACCAATAGAATCAAATTGTCTTATCCCCAGTAGAGTTGCCACTCACTACAAGAATGGCAAGAGGAATTACCATGAAAATTTATTGACAGAAAAAATAAGGAGTCGGTAACATTAAAATCGAATTATTGGAGAAAATGTTTAGCGATAAAATGTTTGGACTGAAAATGATATATTGGTGTATTTATAGACAGAAAAAATAAGGAGTCAGTAACATTTAAAGCAAATTATTGGACAAAATTTTTAGAGATAAAATTTTTTGACAAAAAATGATATATACCGACAGAAAAAATATTTTATCGGCAATACTAAGAGAAAAAGACATCTCTCGGTAATGTGCAAACAATGGAGTTGGTATTGTTCCCTTTCAGGTTGAATGATATACTGACAGAAATATACTATCTATCGGTATTACCGACAGAACAATCACTTCTATCAATATTACCTATAGAATAGTCTCATTTGTCGGCGGTATTACCGACAAAATAATTTTTACCGACAAAAAATTTGATATGTCAGTAAATTTTTCAGACGAAAACAGATTTCTCTTAGTAATGTGCAATGATAGAGGCAGTACTGTTAACGATTACCGTTAACATTTACTAAAATATTACTTTATATGTCGATATTATCGACAAAAGAGTTTTTCTATCGGTAAATGAAAAGTCAAAATTTAACCTAATGATTTATTGATAGAAAAGCACTATCTGTCGGTAAAGAGGTTAGCTTCAGGTGGGAAATTTTTACCCACGTTTACCTTTTACCGAACGAAAATGTTTTTATCGGTACTACCGGTAGAACAATTTTCTTTCGATAAAGGGAAAGTCCATAGATAATGTTAGGAATATACTTTTCATTTATTGAGATAATATTTTTCTGTCAGTAGTTGTAGACCCTCAATTTTAGCCCTAAAAGTGTTCAATCCCGATTAAATGAGGCTAAGCCAAATATGGTCTGATTCTAAAAGCTTAAAGGCTTGAAACGGTCATTAAATAATCCAAGTTTGCTATTAAAGCCCTAATTAACAAAACCTATTTTGTAAATTGTTTGCCTTTCGGGGGTGTTACCCTCGATCCCCCACAAGAGGTACTGCCCCCTTGACCCCACCTCCTAACTGGCTAATGGGACTGTCGTATGTGCAGTGCCCTATATTTTATTAATAGGTTAATATTTAGATTTGCTTATGAACTGCATTTTTTATGATGAACTATATGTTTGAATTACTTATTTTATTATGAAGATGAAACTATGTTAATATTTATTTATTTATTGGTTGTACTTTTAAGAGATTTGTAAAATGCATATTTTCACTTTATGGGTGTCTTATTTATTTTATTTCTTTTATTTAAATTATCTTAAAAGGATTGTGAGGAATACATTTCCACTCCTTGTGGGTGTTCCATCTTATTTCATTTATATTTTGGACATTGAACGGTTGTAAGGGCACATTTTCATCTTTGTATGGGTGCCAATTTTATTTGTTGGTTTGTTTGTTTGCTTTGATTATAATATAATGAATATATATTTATTATGATTACATGTAATATGGATGGTATTATAATAATTAAGAATTCGATAATATTTAGACCTGAAAAGAAGGTCGGTTCCAATGAACCGGGTGTTATGAAGGTGTTGGATCATTCTCACTTTCCCTATGCATACCCAACTTTTCGAACCTAATAGGTGTAGACCTTTGATTTTGGCCCTAAGCTAGTTCAGTCCTAATTAAAAATGGTCTAAGTACTTATCATTCTATTCTTAATGAATTAAACCTATTTTAAGCTTTTATTTTGATTGGTCCAATTTTTATAAGGCCCAAATGAGTCCTATTTAGTTTTTAAAACTTTGAAACGGTCCAAAAGCGACTTTTAAACCTTTAAATAGTCCAAAAATGAGTTTTAAAATCTAAAAAAGTCCAAAAGCCATTTTGGTTCTATATTGGATCATGCCATATTGAATTAGGTCTATCCAGTTTGATATGGATGGTCCATATCAAACTAGGACTAAGGCATGCCTAGTTTGATATGGACCTTAGTCCATGTCAAATTAAAGGATTTTTAGTTTGATATGGTCAGGTTTTGGCATCGAATTCAATTTGTTTTAGTTTGACATGGTCACAATTTATCTCAAATTTAAATTGTTTTAATTCAATATGCCTCAGAGAAAATGTGATTAAATAGAAAACTAATGCTTGTTTAATAGACTTAACCTAATTATTATCTTATAAACACAGGTTTTAAAGACAAGCATCTAGTAGCAACAATCAAGAGCAGGCAAGAATAATCAAATAGTAAGCATTAAACCCTAGAAATTGAGGGAGCAGAGAAAGAAAAACATCAAACCATCAAACCAAGAAGGCAGTGGACGATTGTCTTCATTCTGTTCAATCGAGATTTAACCGTGGTACGAATATAAAGCTTGGATCAACATAAAAATATGGAACCTATAATAGAGGTTTGCAATCCTTTATTAAGTTTATTTTAAATTTATAGTAATTCCTTTGTTCTTATTTCATTTCTTTGTTTCATTATTGTACTTTTATAAACATCCAGTAGCCTTATCTAAGAAGTTCTAATTTTGTATCCAATAAACTATTTAATTTAAAATAACAGTACTGATAGGTTTTTTTAATGTTAATTAGTAATAAATTAGTTTACTTTATAATACTCATATAAACCCTTTTTAATCATCTTTGCAAGAGCATCCATTTAACATCCAGTAATGATTTATAAAGGCATGTTTCATATAATCCAGTAGCCAGTTTTCAATATCAAAATCCTAAAATAGTTTCCAATATCAAAACTTTAAATCAGTTTCCAATATCAAAACCCTAAAATAGTTTTTAATCCCAAAATCCTAATACCAGTTTTTAATGTTAAAACCCTAAAATCAATTTTTAAATCCTAAAATCCAAAAAATGCAGTTTTTAAATCCTAAAATCCTAAAACTAATTTTCAAAACTTGGAAACCCTAATCCTATTTTTCTAGAAACCCTAAACCCTAGCTTTTTTTTTTTCTTAAAATCCTAATTTTATAAAAACCCTAATTGAATTTTCATGAAACCCTAAAACATTAATCTTAAAACCCTAATTCATAAGTTAAAATCCTAGTTTGTACATTAATCATTTAATATGATATTTAAATGTAGAATTAATTATTAATCTATGTTTCTGTTTTGATGGATGTTTTAGTGTATTTTATCATGGATGTTTCATTTTAATTATCATGCTTGAATGATTGAATTTATTTGATTAATTATTTATTTGAATTATAAGAGGTATGTTTTCACTTTGTGGGTACCTCATCATTTAAGTTCAATGTAATTTTAATTATTTTTGAAGTTTGAATTAATGTGTAAAGGATACGTTTCCACCTTTTGGAGGGTGTCCTATTTATTTTGCTTTGTTTTAGACATTGGACATGGTTGTAAGGGCATGTTTCCATCTTGTATGGGTGCCCATTTATTATTTTGCTTTTAACATTAATTTGATTATAATACAATGATGTTTTACTTTAATATTTGCATGTTGTATGGATAATATCATAATAACTAAGAATTTTATAATATGTAGACCTGAAAAGGAGGTCAGTTTCAATGAACCGGGCGTTGTGGGGATGTTGGGTCATTCTCACCTTCTCCACGCGTACCCAACTTTCTGAAACCATTAAGGAGTTACAGATTCCTTAAGAATCGAGTCATCCACCCCTTTCTTTTTTCTAGCCTGTCCAGATGGCAACTCCATTTACTTCGAATTTAGTCCCATGTTTTCTAAGGCCCTGAGCCTAACAGTGCTGAAGTCGTAAGAATCATTCCACCGGGAGTGGGGGCAAAAATCTCCGTTCACAGTGGCGACTCCACCGAGGATAAGAGAAGTTAATTTTGTTGGTCTTTATATTATTTTATTCTTTATTATTATGATATTGTTCATTGCATCATCTTAGTTTGCATTATGTGTGTGAGTTAGGACGTCTGTGTTACCCATATTGTGTTATGTAAAGAATATCATACTTTCACTCAAGGTATAGAGATCGAGCATGGTATAACCACTCATAGCCTCGTACCTTTGGGTATATACTTTTTATGGGAGCCTAAACTTTTCAACCCAAAGAATAAAGCCCATTTAGTTGGCCTAGTTACTTTCCTTAGATTTTTATCCAAATGCTTGTTATTTGACTATGATTGATATATTTTGATTTAAATCAAGGCTTATTTAGTTTGTTCTATTCCTAATATGACCTAATTATTTTGTAAGCCCAAAATAAATTTAAAGCCTAAAAGACCAAAATTATTTTTAAAATTTTTCAATATGGTCTTTAGGCATAAAGCTTTTTTCCAAGATGGGTTAAAAAATCTTTTTACCTCATGGCCCAAGCTCAAAGCCTAAAATCTATTTCAGAATAAATCTTTTTCAATGGGTTTTGGAACAAAAATATTTTTCACCTCATGGCCCAAGCCCAAAATTCATTTTGAAATAAATTACAATGGGCTTTGAAACAAAACCATTTTTAATGGGCCTACAACTAGATAGGTCAATTATAAAATATAAAAAATCAATTGTGGGTCTAGTATATACCAAGACTTATTAATCATGGGTTTGTTTGTGGCATGAATCATTAGTTATTTTTCTAAAATAGGAATCTATTTATGATAAACCTTTATATAGCATAAAAGTTATCTTTTGATTGATCCAATGGATTAAGAATTAATTATTAGAAGTTATCATGGACTGATTTCTAAATTTGAAAATATAACTATTAATTAAAACTATCAGAGCAAATTATTTCAAAAATAAGATATCCCATGTTAATATTTTGTTAACCATATACCTAGGAAAAGATACTCGCCACTCGTGTGTGGGTGATATAAGGCTGGAAGGGACGTCTTTACTCTTTTTGTTTGTTTGGTATTTATGCATCCATGCATCTATCCATACATGCATACATACATTGCATATCATATCATTGATCCTTTCTGGCTCACAGCCCTGGAGTATAGCAGTTCACAAGCCTACGATAATCTGACCTACGCTGATGACATAGAATTCAGCCATGACTCAATCAACTTCTCACCAAAAGCAATGGAACCTGAACAAATTCAAAAGATGATAGATGATGCACTCAATACCAAGATGGAAGAACTAAAGGATGTCCTGGCCAAGATCATAAAAAGCCATTTGGCTGCATTATTGGCAAATATCGCTGAAGCCTCTGCTAGTAACAAGAAGCCAAAAGACAAGGAAAAGGCTAAGGTTGGTGAAGTAGCATTTGATGATGACAAGGTGATTGTTGATGATGATGATTACTGGGCTCAATATTTTCAAAAACCCCAAGATAAGAAGAAAGAGCCAAATTTTGTGGAGAAATCAATTGTTTAGAAGACTAATACTTCCGATGTCAAGAAGTTGAATGCTGAGAAAAATTTTGAGAAGAAGTTGAAGGTTGATGAGATGTCGGAGGTGGACAAGATGTTTGAACAAGATGAGGAAGTCCCGTACAAGTTTAAGATGCCTTCATTTGCCAAGTTTGATGGAACTGACAATCCTCATCTACATGTCAAGTAATACATCACAACCATGCTATCTGCTTGAGCTACTAAGGCTCAAACCCTAAGGTACTTTATGCTCTTATTGAGCCCTGTTATATAAAACTGGTTCAATACCTTAAAGAAGAACACCTAAAAAGATTAAAATTTAATGTACAAAGCCTTCATTCAGTAGTATGGGTACAATGTCAAGCTGAAAGTGACCTTGATAGAGGTGGAGACTATCAGGCAAAAACAAAATGAAAGTTTCAATGACTATGTGAAGAGGTGGAGAAGTAAGACTGCTCTTCTTAAAAAAAGGTCCAATGAGTCTGACCATATCAGAATGATAGTGAGAGGCGTCATGATATAGGCTAGAAGGGGTTAATGAATTGGATGAATTCTGTTGGTGGGCATATGAGAGTGCTAGTCTTTACAAGCAAAAGACTAAGCAATGGCATGATAAGCATATTGTGAAGAAAGAGTTTATGCCGGGCCAAAAAGTACTACTATACAATAGTAGGCTTCAATTGTTTCTAGGTAAGTTGAAATCGAGATGGCAAGGTCCATATGAGGTAGTGGAAGTTTCAAATTTTAGAGCGATTTTGATAAAGCATGTGAAGTCGGGAGAGACATTCAAGGTAAATGGTCATAGGTTGAAACCCTATGTAGCGGATCGGTTTGAACCGAATCTCGCTATTGCGACGTTCATGGAATAAAGGCAATGACAGTCGAGCTAGGACTATAAACTATAACTAATTGTATATTATTTTTCTTGATTTAATTTATTTATTTATTTGTTTGATTTTATTAATTTAATTCTTTTGGGTGTCTAATTTCAAGTTTGGGGTGAAGAGTGAAAAATCAAATAAGTCTTTCTTATATTTTTGGTGCAAATATTTTTATAGTTGTCGTAGGGTTGTGAGAAGAGAGATGGGGTGTGAAACATTTAATTTTTGGTGATTGTGGGCGTTTTGGACAACAAGTTTGATGCCCTATGTGTGAAATTTGGCAATTTTTGATGATTTTGGCAGAGAGTTTCACGTCACTCTTGTGAAATTGGACACCAATTTGGTGTTGTTTTTTTTCCTTTTCTTTCATTTATTATTTATTTATTAAAAAAACTACAAAAACTGAAAATCGATTTTCGGTTCTCTCTTTTTCTCGTCTAACGTGTTCGTTCTTCGCAGCCGAACCCTAGCCCCATTCTCGTGCAGCAACCCGACCATCACCACCGTTCGTCTCTCACCGATCGCCGATCAGGTCCTTCAGTCAGATTCTGTCCCCTTCACAATAATCCTACGCTTTTCTTCGTCATTCGATCACACCGATTAAAAGCACAGGGATTCAATTTTCAGCCATTCGCCACCCGTTCCTCTTCAGCCGAACCTCAGTTCATCTCCAGCAATTCAGTTTCTTCTTCGTTCCTCCATTGCAGAACCAGCCCCTAGGCTTGTTTTTCTTTTCTGTTCGTCCAGGAAATTAGAAGCAGCACTTCACACGTTCACTTCAGTCGAAAGCTTCTCTGCTTTCAGGTACAAATTCGGTTCCCTTTTGCTGTTTGTTTTGTTACATCAAACCAGGTTCCATTCTCGTCTTCGCGCTCATTCACACCAGCAGCAGAGGAAAGGAAACTCGATTCAAGATTCTGAAACAAACAAGGTTTGAATTGTTTGCTGCCAGTGCATTATTCCCTTGCTAGAATTTGGTTTTAAATGTCAGTTTGATGTCAAGTATTGACATGCTCAGATTTGTTTGCTAATTTAGGATTGGGTGCTGATTTTTTTTTTTCTTAATTGCAAGCTAATAGTTCAATTCTGTGGTATAATCGATTGCATTTCGAGAATATAAACAGGTTCTACTAGTATTTGTAAGACTAGTGTGTACAATTTCCTATTAGCTGGGATCCATTTGATTGGGTTATTGATTGTTGTGTTGCTTCCTATTGATACCCAGCCTCTTTTCTTGGATATTATTCATGTTGCTATTCTAATTCTGTGAGTGGTGTTGGTTTTTGTGGAGATTGAGAACTTGTTAAGCTCATATTGGCTAGTAACTCTATTTGTTTGGTTAGTGAGTAAGTTGTTAAGTTGTTGCTTTGCTTTATATTGTGAGCTGTGTTGTTTTCTTTCCTTGATTATTGTTAAGCTTGTTTGAGAATGTCGCGTGCTAAGGCAGCCACTGCTGCCTCCTCTTCGAAAGCTACTAAACGGCCATCGAAACTACCGGTCTCTACTCCTAATGGTAAGACTAAAGGTAAGAAGAAGACACTTGTCTTCGATGCTCCAACTGATATGATATTTGAGAATGATGAGCAAAAGCGCAGGTACGCTTCCTTAACTCATAGAAAGTTAGAATCTACAAAGTATGTGGATGACTCTGCATTGCATGCTATAGGTTTGACCACTGAAGTTCATAGGTTGATTAATAATATTGGTTGGTCTACATTCATGAGTCTTAAACATCCTACATATGTTGACATCACTAGGGAGTTTTTGAGCTCTTACTCTTGTGTGCATAAACCATATAGTGATGAGAAATGGTTCATGACTTTTCGTTTGAAAAATGTTACCGTCATTAAATCTTTGTCTGAGTTGAATGCTATTTTTGATTTTGATAATGATGGTAATAAATTTAAAGACGTTGGTTTTAAAGTTGTAAATGCATGGCGTGAGTTAACTGATGGTGAGGTTTCTAACTTGCATAGGGCATCTAGTTTGCGCCTTGCTTACCGGTACATGCATCGTGTGCTTTCTAGGACACTTTTTGCTCTTAGTAGTGCTAGTCAAGTTAATGAAAAAGAAATTTACATTTTATGGGCTATGGAGCATAGTGTGCATATTAATACCGGTGTGTGGCTTATGAGGAATTTTGCTCATGTTGTGAAAGAAAGTGGACCTATTTTGATTGGTGGGTTGGTTACTTCCATTGCATTGTCCATGCATCTTAGCAACTTTGGTTGGCCGGTAGGGAATAATAACTTGGTTGATTTGCGTGCTTGTGTATCCTTGAAATTATGTGGAAGCTTTCCTGCTAATGATGTTCAGGGTGTAGATGACGTTAACAGTGAGGATGTAGGAGTTGAGGAGATTGAGGCCAGTGCTAGTGAGGGGCTTGAAGGGCCATTAGTTCTAGAGTCTGCTTCTGAGAGGGTGACCAATGAGATGATTATGCAATGTTTGAGGAGGCTAGAGGAGAGAGTAGATGCTTACCATGCTGAGTTTCGCCCGTATGTGCAGCGCAATTCTCTACCAGCTGATGTTTGATGTTTACAGCATGTCCTCACATGCTTACAGGGGGTTTTCTTTACCTTCTTTTCTTTATTTCTATCTTTGTGCATTGAGGACACTGCTATTTTTAAAGTTTGGGGTAGGGGATTGTTTTTGTTTATGTGATTTTTGTTATGTTTTGTGTTATGTGAGTTACTCTGCTATGTTTATTCTTTTATGATTTTGTCTTTATTTCCTACTATGTTTAGTATATGTTTAGTACTGTCGTGTTTTTGTCTAGTATTGTTATTACTCAATTTGTCAATTGCAAAATTATTGGATGATGCAACTGCTGAGAGATGAGATTTGAGCACGATATTGACTGTTATTGCACTCATAGGAATTGAATAAATGCTTTTACACTTTACAGTCTATGTGGTGTTTATTGTTTGTCGAGTTTCTTTTAATGCATGTTTTATTTGGCAGTTGATTGTTTTTGAACTTAAAATGTGAAATATCTTCTAAAGAATGCTAGAACTCTTTTGATGTTCTCTTGAGGCGAAATCCTAGATGAATTAGGATGAAGGAAATGATTTAGGCCATCTTTTGGACGGATTACATTGGACCTTTTATATATTTATCATACCTTTTACGTTACCGTTCTTTAACCCCTTCTAGCCTACAAAGTATGCTAAATGCGTACTTCAAAATTTCTTTTATGTACCTCATTATAACCATATAACCCAAAAGCCCTTTGCCTACCACCTCATTTATAAGAAAATGAGTCGTTCCTTTTGTTTGTTGAGCATATGCATGTCATATTGGGTTTATTAGTATTGCATTTAGAGAGCAAAAATAAAAGCTAGCTAGAATGTGGTTTGAGGTTTTGTTTGTAACCCATGTGTTCCATTAATTATCTATTGGGTTAAATTTGTTCGTATTGTCAATACTTCATTGTGTTAGTAATTCTTGAAAAAACAAAATATAAAAAAATAGAAAAGAAAAAAAAAGAAAGAAAGAAAGCAAGCAAGTAAATAGTTGGGTAGAGTGAAGTAATTATCTTGTTAACATGTTTGTGATTCGAGCTAGTAAGTTTTGGGAAGTTGCCTTTTGGTTAGTGCATTTTGGGAATTACAAAGTTTATTGCATCACTCATTTTAAGGTTTATTATGGAATGACTTGTTTTCTTGTTTCTTTATCCTTACGCTTTACCCCTCATTTGTAACCTTACCGAACCTACCCATAATAAAAGACCTGTTGATCCTTCATTTTGATGGAGAGGGAATTGAAAGGAGAGCTTATGGCTATTCTTCATATTTTTGTTTTATCTTGAAGAAGCTAAAAATGAATTTTTACCTCTTTGATTATTGCTTGACGAAGCGTGCATTGATTCAAACTTGACTAGCGCCGAACGCTTGTGGACTTTTTAGTGTAACCTTGTTGATTTGATCTCTATGATGATGGAATGATTTGGATTGGTTGAGTCTGTGATTAAAGTGGTTAAGTTGTTTGGGAGGCTTGCGAGCGATGGATTGAGCATATTCGTTGTGTGTTATGTGTTGTGTCTATGTTTTATTTTTGTGTTGGTTTTACTCGAGGGCGAGTAAAATCTAAAGTTTGGGGTAGTTGATATATGTCCATTTTATAGATATTTTAGTATTATTATTTCTTGTGTTTAGTGTGTTTTTATTATGTTTTATTATGTTATTTGTTTTATTTTTATTGTTATGTGTTTTAGTCCTTATGTTAGTTATTTTGGTTGTTTTGTAGTGTTTTTGGTGGAGAAAAATGGCTTGGAAAGGAAGTAGAAGCATAAGGAAGAGAGAGCTAGGAGGGCAGAATATTTCACAAGGACACTATGAGATTGCTTGCAGCCTGTGAGATCTGGACGGCTCACATTTTGAAAAGACCTAATACTCTAATCCAAGGGCCATGAATTAACACATGTTTTGGAGGCCAAAAATAGACCTAAAATAGAGTGAAGGACGGAAAAACAAGGGGGGATTCATGTTTTTTTGAAGGGAGAGAATGTTTGGCGACTTTCTGAAGAGAAAAACACAATTTTGAAGCTTTTCCTTGGAGATTTGGGATTCTTGAAGAAGAACTTTGGATTTTCTTGCATTAGAGTTTGATTTTTTCTTCCTTTTGTTATTTTACAATGAATTCTTATTCAAATATGTTGTTCCTTAAATTCTCCATGGAGGCGTAATTCTTTTTGTTAGGGGAAACATGACCCCTTGATTTGACAAGATGCAGTATTTTTAGAATTTTCTTTTCAATTTGAGATTTATGTCAGAATTGATATTTTCTTAATGCTTGGATGAATGAATTGATTTTATTACTTGATTGTTTTTTGATAGAAGATTAGGTTTTGGAATTTAATTTATTTCATTCTTGATTCCATAATTCTGACATAACAATTTAATTTAGGTGTTTTCTGATAGAAGCCTAGGTTGAATTGTGGGTTTAACTTGTTTCCTGATAGGAGAGTTATTAAATTCGGTTTTAATTTATGCGATTCATGCTCTAATTTTCCGGATAGGAGTTAGGCATGAATTGAAAATTTATTTCCGAATAGGATAAATTGGGCTTAATTAAGAAAACCTATCAATCTCAATGTTGATGTTTTGCGATTAACTTTGCATCCTATTAAGTTAAGGAGGAGTGTGGATCCTAATCTTTTAATTATTGATTTCTTTCTCAAAAAGCTGTTCCATTGCGTATTTTATTTAATTTAATTATTTATTTTCGAATCAATCACTTAATTTTGTTGCTCAAATAATAGTAATAGTAGTAGTGAGATTGGCTTCCAAACTTTGGTCTCTTGGGATACGATATCGGGACTCCAAGTCCTATACTACTTGATCGACTAGTACACTTGCTAGTGTTTGCTAGGATGCGTCATGTCATGCCAACCTTTATGAGAGATTGTCTCACACCCTTATTAGAAATTTCAAAAATCTTCTCCACACTGGCTTGCAAATAGAAGAGTGAAAACGAGAGAATAATCATTTTTCTAGAAGGAGGAATGAGAGAGAAAACTACCAATCTGGCAGTCAGAGTACACAAAAGGAAATGGATATCAATGCAACTACTGGCCAAGCAAATAGAAGATAGTTTTCAGAGTTGGAGAAATCTATGTCTTGGGTTTTCAACAAGTTACAAAAGAAAGGACTATTGCAGCCATTGGCTCCTCGACTGCTACATGATCCTCTATCGCCAAAATTTGATGCCAAGGCCTTCTCTCAATTTCATCAAATGCAAGGGCATGATACAGATAAATATGCTCAATTGAGGCACGAGATCCAAGATTTGATCGACAGTGGTAAGTTGCCCGAGCCTGATAAACCCAATACTAAAAGCAATACATTACCTAAGTTTGGAAGAGTGCCACCACCAGCGACCTTTATGATAGAAGGAGGATTGATGGAAAGTTTTGTTTTATCATCCTTTCAAGATATAGATGGAGAAATTGTTGAGTGATTCTTTCAAAAATAAAAGTATTCCCTGTTGATATGTTTGTTAGCCATAACACCTAAGAAAAGAGAGTCACCACTCGTGTGTGGAAGATATAAGGTTGGAAGGAACACCCTGACTCTGTTTATTTGTTTGTTTGTTTGCTGCTCATACATACATGCATACATGTATTGTATCACATTGGAGTTTTCCCTTACTGGCTCATAGACCTGGAGTACAGTAGTTCAAAGGCTTACGATAATTCGACCTATGATAGGGAGTTAAAGAGCAATGAAAGTTTAGTTAACTTCAAACCAAGACCAATGAATCGTGAACAAGTTTAGGACATGGTGAATGAGGCCTTCGTATCCAAGATGGAAGAACTGAAAGAGACCCTAGCTGAGGCTATGAGAAGTCAATTGGTTGTACTGTTAGATGATAACACTGTTAAAGTGTCGGCTAGTACCAAGAAGCTGAAGGACAAAGGGAAGTCTAAGGTAGAAGAGGTAGCTTTTAATAATCATAAGGTGATAATTGATGATTATGATTAGGATGAATACTTCAAAAGACCAATAAGAAAATAAGAAAGAAAAGAAGGTTGTAGAAAAGGTTGAATCTACTGATGTTGAAAAGATTATTGCTGAATTGGAAAAGAAGTTTGAAAAGAAGCTAAAGACTAAAGAAGTGTCAGAGATGGATAAGTTGTTTGAGGATGATAAAGGAATTCCTTGCAAGTTCAAGATGGCTCATTTTACTAAGTTTGATGGAATAGGAAATCTTCACTTGCATGTCAAGTAGTATATCACTGCCATGCAAATCTACTAGAGCTACTAAGGCTCAAACTCTGAGGTATTTCATGCTTTCTTTGGATCCTATTGTATAAAACTAGTTCAATACCTTAGAGGAGAACACCTAAAAAGATTAGAATTTGTCATGCAAGGCCTTCATTTAACAATATGGATACAATGTTGAGTTAAAAGTAACCCTGATGGAGATAAAGACTATCAAACATAGGCAAAATAAAAATTTTATTGATTATGCAAATTGATGGAGAAATAAAGTTGCGCTTCTCAAAAAAAGGCCCGATGAATCTGACCAGATTAGAATGATAGTGAGAGATGTCATGTCTAATCTCCGAGAGAGGCTGTCTCACACTATTATCATAGATTTCAAAGATCTTCTCCAAGCTGGCTTACAGATAGAAGAGTGGGAAAGGGAGAAAAATTATTTTTCTGAAAGAAGAAATGAGAAGGAAAATTATCAATCCAGTAGTCAGAATGCACGTAAAGCAATGGATGTCAATGCAATAATTGGTCAAGCAAATAGGAGATAGATTTCAAATTTGGAGAAACCCTTGTCATGGGTTTTCAACAAGTTACAGAAAAAAAAGGTTTGTTTAAACCATTGGCTCCTCAACCTTTGTTGAATCCTATACAATCAAACTTTGACATCGATGCATTCTATCAGTTTCATCAAACACAAGGGCACAAAATAGAAAAGTGTGTTAGGTTAAGACATGAGATTCAAGATCTTATTGACACTGGTAAGTTGTCTAAGCCAAATAAAAGTAACACAAATAATAACCCTTTGCCTATGTTTGGCAGAGTACCTTTACCAGCAACCCTCACAATAAGAGGAGGACTAAAGAAAGATTTTGTGTTATCCTCTTTTTAAGATGTGGGTATAGAAAATATGAAAAAGGGGGAGAATTCATCTAGCATATTCAAGGCATCTATGAGTAAGAAAGTATTGACTGTTTGTACTGTGAATGCATTTGGGACTTAACTGATAGTATCAGCCACTGAATCTAAAGTAGAAGAGGTATATAATGATAAGATCCTTGCCCCTAGTATGTCTAAGTAAAAGAAGCATTTTTTTTGTCTAATTCAACAAACTTCTCTTAGTTTGAGTATTGCTTATTTTATTTTCTTTCTTTGGTATTTCATTGGAACAATGGTGTTTTTTCAAATTAAAATTGTTTGAATAAATTAATTTGGTTGAATTTGTGGTTTTGTTGGTTTTTGTTCATTTTGGTGCTCAACCAATGATGAATCTAACTTAATATTCATAAATTTGTATATCTATGCATCATGATTCGGATGTCTTTACTAGTGAGGGAATTATTCTATAACATTAAGTTGTGTATACTTACTTAGAGAGGGCTTCTATAATTACATGTGTCTAGGTCCTAGTCAATCTTAGAACATGCTTTGACAAACTTTCAAGGCAAAATTGAACTCTACTTATTTAAAAGAGAGAAGATCTAAACATTGTTTGGTAAGCCAACAACTAGTATCTACCATGTTAATATCAATTCCTAGTTTGTCTCTTTGAGTTTTTATGAGATTTTAGCTTGCTTTTTCTTAGCTTTTAAACCCTGAGCTAGTGTGACACTTATGCCAAGTCTAATGATCATTGAGCTGCTAAGAAGCAAGAAGATTGAAGGAAGGGATGCTTAGTCAAAGCCATAAGGATAGTTGAAGTTTATTTGAATTAGACCTAATATCTCATATCTATTTCATCATTAAGATGGAATCAAAACAAAATAAAAAGGATTAGTCAAGATAAAAAAAAAGAGAAAAATGAAAAGCTCGCTAGGTTGAAAACCCAAAAGGGCGGCCTAGGCAAAAATTAGAGCTAAGAGTTTGAATTAAAAATCCAAAAAGGCAATTCATAAAGCCAACATAGGTCTTTACCTGAAGTAGTAAAAGACTTCCATAAGAAGAGTTTGACTTGAATTGGTCCAGCCCTACCAGAGACTTAACTAAAATCAGTGAAAGACGATCTTTCATTTGGTTCACGATATCCAACACAGCTCCAAGTCAGCAAATCTTGAAAGTTCTAGACTTAATACTCTAAAAGGGAAAGGGTGGAATAATGAAATGCCATGTCCCAGGAAAAAAAGAAAAAAGAGAAGAAAAAAAAAGAAAAAAGAGAAAAAAAAAAGGAGAAAAAAAAAAGAAAAGGAAGAAAGAATAAGGGTTTCAAATTTTTGCAAAGGCAAAGATTGTTCTAATCAAGATCCAGATTTCCTACCAAGAAGATTGAAAAAAAATTCAAGTTGTCTTTTCATAAAGTAAGATGACAAGACCAGAGTTTAAGGATGTTTCCTATTGTCTATGGTTACAACATAAAGTTTGTAGTGTGAAGATTTGCCACTCATGTCAAATCAGCTCCAATCTAAACATAGCCTTCAATTAACACATGTTCTTTACAAACCCCATTTCAATCCTATTGAAGACATGTTGATCTCTCTTAGTAAGTATAGTCTATTAGTGGAGATTATTTAAAAACATGCATATGATATAGACAATATTTAAATTTGATAAAAACCTTTGGCCAAGTAATGTGTATGTATCTATCTGAAGTGTAACAGTTCTTACTCAAATGGAAATAAGTCTCCAGTTTAGTATAGTAACTAGGTTTATGATGCTATAAATGTGTTAATTTGGAAAAATCAAGTCCTGAGGTATATTGACACTGATTTGGCAAAACTAGCATATGGTTTTTAAATTTTAAAATGTTTTTTGTCACATGAACCTTCAAAGCTTAGGAAAGTGCATTACACTATTAAACCTTAAAGGATACATTATGTAAAAGTGGGCTGATCATTTGCAAGGTCATGAGAAGTTACCAACCAAAGTTTTGAATCATGGATAGAAATGGGTATCAGCTACATCTCTAACTACCTTGCTTCCTCCCCACTCCCCCCCCCCCCTTCCATATCTTGAAGATGAAACTATGGATGTGACGTCTCTTGATTATCCAGTAAGACCTATATGAACATCTCAAAAGATACCAATGGGAGTATTTTGACCTACCACCTTGGTCTGTGAGTTAATATAACCACTATAAGTATCCTTCATGCATATCATGCATACATACATGCATGAGTATATTACACTGTATTTTTTATTGTCTGCTTATCTTTGTCAAAGAAAATAGGTGACACTTTATGAAGTAAATGATTAAGAAGCGTATATGAAATCCGGGGCATGAAAGACTCATTACTTGAGAAAGATCCAATCACTTAGCAAAAATAAAGATACATACTTGCTCAAAGAATGAAACAAAACAAAGATGTCGATTGGAGCTTGCATGGGAACAAAATCATTGGTTTGAGCCTACACAAGGGGTAAAATTTCTCCTTTTTAATTTTTTGAGTTTATACATGTATAAAATATTTTCAGACTCTCTTTCAATATTTTGCTATGCAGGAGGCAAAGAGAGGATATGAGGACTAAAGGGCTAAAAAATAACTGAATTTTTTGCAAAGCATGATTCATTAAAGAGCTAAAATTAATGGCTAAAAGAAAGCCAAATCTCTCAAAAGATAAAAGGTAAATAAAGCTAAAAGATCTGGAGTTGATGGCTAGAAGAAATCTATAACTCTCAAATGATAGAAGGTCAATCAAGCTAGAAGAGCTGAAGTTGATGGCTAGAAGAAAGCAAAAAATGACAAAAGATCAATCAAGCTAGAAGAGCTAAAGTTGATGTAGGACAAAAGTCCATCCCCAAGCATAATCCATTAAATAATGAAAAAATGGCTAGAAGAAAGGCAAGACTCTCAAACGAATAGAAGATTAATTAAGCTAGAAGAGCTAAATTTGAAGTAGAATATTGCAGGTCCAGGACCCAAACCAGTTCAAATCCATGGATATTGTGGGTCCAAAACCTAAATCAGGTATGTTCCTAGTGAAATATTAGAGTCACTCACTATCCTATAAAGATATTAGAGTTGCTCGATGGTTGTTATTTTACTAAGATATTAGAGTCACTTGGTGGTTTCATCAAGATATTAAAGTCATTTGATGATTGTTGTTTTACCAAGATATTAGAGTCGCTTGGTGATTTCATCGAGATATTAGAGTCACTTGATGGTTGTTGTTTCATCAAGATATTAGACTAGCTGGATGGTTTTCATTTAAGATATTAGAATCGCCAGATGATTATTTGATTTACCAAGATATTTTAGTTGCTTAGTGGTTTTATCAAGATATTAGAATCGCTTGATGGTTTTCATCAGGATATTAGAATCACCAGATGATTATTTTATTTTACCAAGATATTAGAGTCACTTGGTAGTTTTGGTTGGGATATTAGAGTTGCCCAATAATCCATTGAAATATTAGAGCCGTTCAACGATCGAATGTCGATACTCAATGGTTCCTTGCCATAAGGTATCCATACTTTTGGTTTTTTGTTTGTTAGTCTCTGTATTTTTGTTTTGCAGATGTTTGGTGTAAAATTAAAAAGTTGTATTGTTGCTTTTCACTCTCTTCTACTAATGTCTCAGATCGTTCAAGCATGGGGCAAAACAGTAGTACCAATAAAGAATGTTTTCTGTCTGTAAAAGGTAAACGTGGGAGAAAATTTTCCTACCTAAAGCTAACCTCTTTACTAATAAAAAATATTATTCTGTCAGTACTACTAACAGAAAATAATTTTTCATTGGTAATACCGACATATAGTATATTTCTGTCGGCAAATCATTAGGTTAAATTTTGGCTTTTCATTCATCGATTTTTTGTCAATAATACTGATAGATATAGTAATCTCTCGGTAAATATTAATGGTAATCGTTAACAGTACTGCCTCTATCATTGCATATTAATGTCTTATCGGTATTACCAATAGAAAAACTATTCTGTCGATAACTTTACTGAGAGAAATGTCTTATCGATTGGTAAATTTACTGACATACACTAAAACCTATCGGTAAATTATCAGACCTATAAAATCAAAATTTTCTCTTTCTTACCCCATTTCTGTTGCCCCTCTCCTCCTCTTCTCCTTTGTATCTCTGTGAGCAGAAATTTTTACCCCCACTCCTGGTGAAATGGTTCTTGTGACTTCAGTACTATTAGGGCCAAATCTTTAAAGAACACGAACCTAAATTCAAAGAATAAAGGGATTTTGGTTTGGAAATTAGGATTTTAGGGATTAGGGTTTAAGATTTAGGGTTTTGAGAAATTAGGATTTTGGATTTAGGGTTTAAGAAATTAGGGAATTGGATTTAGGGTTTTAAGAATTGGGGTTTTGGATTTAGGGTTTTAGGAATTAGGGTTTTAAATTTAGGATTTTAAGAATTAGGGTTTTGGATTTAGGATTTTAGGAATTAGGGTTTTGGATTAGGATTTGAGGAATTAGGGTTTTGGATTAGGATTTGAGGAATTAGGGTTTTAGATTTAGGATTTTAGAAATTAAGGTTTTGGATTTTAGGTATAGGGAATTAGGGTTTTGGATTTAGGGATTCTGGAAATTAGGGTTTTATATATTAGGGTTTAAGAATTAGGGGTTTTGGAATTAGGGTTTAGGATTTCTAGATTAGGTTTTTCTGAGAAATAGGGTTAGGGAATCAAATTAGTTTAGGGATTTCTGTTTAATCTAGCTACTGTTATTAAATCTATACTTTGATGACTACTGGATGTTAGCTTTATTATATGAGAATGAATTGATTGGAATTACAACTGTGAAACAAGTGTGAAGGTAGCTACTGTGTGATGATATTTTTTAGAATAGGAACTGCTTACTGGAAGTTTAAACAATCATGAATCAATTGTTGAAATATTAATAATGGAAGTACGATGTATTTAAATGAGTTGAAAACTAAACTTCAGTTTGTTGGCTCCACCAAAATTATATGTTGATCCAAGCTTTCTGCCTGCACCAATCTTGAGTTCGATTGAGTGAAATAATTGCTGAGACAATTGTTGTGTGCTTTGAATTTTATGTGTTGATTGTGTTTTAGTTTTCTGTCTATTGCTGCCTTCTCTTATTAATTGTTACTGCCTCTCTAGTTGCTAATCACCATCCTCCCTTAATTGTTTAACTTGTCTTCTATTTATCCTGTCTTCTATTTAGGGTTAATGGTTCCAAAATTAAATATAATTAGAATTCCTAAACAAGCTAAATTCCTTCCAAATTAGAGTGTCCAAATCGATATGGATCCAGCTCATGTCAATTTGGAGTGTCCAAATCGACATGAGCCAATGCTTATGATAATTTGGGCACTCCAAATCAACATGAGCACTAGCTCATGTTAATTTGGACCTACTTCAACTCAAGCCAAATCCAAACTTCTTAATTTTCATATCGAACCTCTTTCACAAATTTAATTTAGGCCTTTATGAAGTGGACTAGTTTAATTTCAGCCTTCAAATTAGGTTCAGGCTCTTTAAAAATTATAATGGACCAGGTTAAGTTTTTTAAATTTAATTCAACCCAAATTTAAGAGTCTACTGTCTCTTCCCCTCCATTTTTCTGTCGATCTGTGATTGTAGAAGAAGAATAAGAAGAAGAAATAGGTATGATTTTTTTTTTGTTAATTTTTTTATTGTGTTAATTTTTTTTTTAATTTTGTTATGTTATTGCGGTTTTATGATTGTTGTAGATTAGTTTGATTATATATATTGCATGTTTGATGTTTGTTTGTTTTTTGTATTTTTTGATATTTTTAGAAATTTTAGGTTAATTTTTTTAAAATTTCGAAATTGAAAAAAAACAAATATTGGATAATTTTGTGTTAATTCGAATATTGTATATATAAATTAGTGATATTTAAAATTTGCATAATTTAAAATTTTTTTGATATATAGAATTTTTTGTAGGTTATTTTAGTTATTTTAACCTATTTTAGTTTTTTAGGTTATTTTTTTATTGTTAATAAAACTTAGGTAAATTTTATTAATTTTTTGTAATTTTAGAGAAAAAAATTTGTTAATTTTTATAATTAATCTAAATTATATATATTTAGGGAAGCTTAACATTTTTTTTATAATACATTTAGATTTTTTTGATATTTAGATTTTTTTTTTTAGGATTTTTGGTGATTAGTTATAAAATTTTAGTTAAATTTTATTCATTTTTTAGAAAAAAAAAACTAATTTTGTTAATTTTTATAATTAATCAGAATTATATATATTTAGGGAAGTTTAAAATTTTTTATAATACATTTAGATTTTTTTTTATATTTAGAATTTGTTTTAGGATTTTTGGTAATTGGTTAAAAAATTTTAGTTAAATTTTATTAATTTTTTGAAATTTCAGAAAAAAAAACTAATTTTGTTAATTTTTATAATTAATCCGAATTATATATATTTAGGGAACTTTAAATTTTTTTATAAAACATTTAGATATTTTTTGATATTTATATTTTTTTTTATGATTTTAGGTGATTGGTTAAAAAATTTTAATTAATTTTTTGAAATTTTTTGAAATTTTAGAATTTTAATTATAAAATTAAACAAATTATTAATTTTTTTTATTAACAAAATATATTTTAAGGAATTTGTTGAATTATTTTGTTATATTTTTAGAAATTTTTTGGTAAATAGATAAATTTTAGGGTGTTAGATTTATTTTTAGGGTATTATTTATTTTTAAAAAATTAGGCAAATTTTAGGGTTATTTATAAATTTCAAATTTTAAATATAAAAAAAGTAAATTTTAAAATTTTTTGATTAATTAGAATATGTTTAGGGAATTTTAAAAAATTAGTTTTATAATTGTAGAGCTTTTTTGGTAAATATAAAATTTTTAGAGTGTTAGAAACTTTTTAGGTATTTTTTATTGTTAAAAAAAAATTTAGGTAAGTAAATTTGATAAATATGTAAAAATTTATGAAGTTTAATTAAATAATAAACAACTTTTTCAATTTTTTTAATTAATCAGAATATCTTAGTGTTGAATTAATTAAATTTTATATAATTTTTAGAATTTTTTTGATATTTAAAAAATTATAGGGTGTTAGATTTTATTTAGGTATTTTTATGATTTTGATTTTAGTAATTTTTATATTCTTAGTTAAAAAATTATAGTTTATTTTTTTCCAAAAATTTAGGTTTAGTGTAAAAAATTATGTATTAGAGTACATTTTATAATTTTATGAATTTTTATTTAATTAATTTTAATATTTAATTTTTTTTGTTATTTTAGTAATTTACAGGCATATAATTTCACCCGCACATGGGTTGCAGTTTATATATTTTACATTATATTATAAAAATTTTATATATTAATATATAATTAGTACATAAAAAATATTATATATAGATACATTTAATATTGAAAATTATTATATTTATATATTTAGAATAAGATATGCTTAATATATTAAGATATTTTTAAAATTAATTTGAGAATTAAAAAATAATTAAAAAATAATAATTTGAATATAAAATTTATAATTTATAATAAATATAACTCCCAATTAATAATTTATTTAAAAAAATGTAACTTCCGATTGAAACTTCAAATCTAATTTATATTTTCAAGGTAAAATTTTTAATATGAAATATTCATTCATAACTTCAAATATAATTTTAATGATAAAAAAATTATTAGTGTTTATTTATTGGAAAGCCAATTATTGCTAAATAAATAGTAAGACAATGACCACTATAAAAGTCATATATAGGCTAAAACTTTTTTAAAAAGGGGAAAATAATAATTAATAACTTTAGAATAAAGTATCAAATTAAAGAATATTAAAAAATTATTTAAATCATTAGTTTATTTATTTTAATTAATATAAATAAATAAATAAATAAAAATGACAAAACGTAAGAAAAAAAAAAGAACCAAAGACAGTAAGCTATAAAAATGAGAAAGAAAAGCTAAAACCATTAAAAAAAAGAGAAAAGTTAAAATACAAAAATAGTGTAGAATGAGAAGAAAAAAAAAAGGCTCTGCATATTTGGAAATTTTACTATTTATGTTTGAGGCTCTTTTAATATATATATTATAAAATAAGTGTTTAAAATTCTTTTTTAGTTATTTAATTTATTAATTTTTAGTTAATTAGTATTATTAAGAATTAAAATTTTATGGTTATTTTTTTTGTTTTATAAGAAATTAGTGTTTAAAAATATTTTTTGTTATTTTAGTGATTATTACGTGCAAATTAAATTAAAATTTTTAGTTTAAAATAAATTAATTGTTGTTTGTATGTATGCTAGAAAATTGAAATTATGAAATTTTTCTAAATATTAGTTTACTTTTTTATTATATTATTTGAGTTATTAAATATATGTGTTTATGTTTTTTTATATATTTTGTTTTTATTGTTATGGATTTAAATGAAGTTATGTATGTTTAGAATTTGAGAAAAAATTAAGATCGATGTAATTTGAACTTGATAATTTGAATTTGATAATATATAGAGATGTAATAAAAGTATATTATCTTGTATTGAATTTAAAAAGTTCTTACTTACAAAAATAGTAAAAAATAATAATTTATTTTTTATATTTTATTTTGTAACTTTGAAAAGAAAATTAAAATGATGTTTTTTTGACAAATTTATAACATCAATTCATAAAGATTTAAAAAAATAATAGTTTTAAAAATTAGATTAAAAAATTAGACTATATAAAAAATGAATTAACCAATCAATTTTATACTAAATAAAAATCAAATTTGGCTATAAGCTCGTTTATGTCTGTTGAATTAATAATTTCTAAATAGTTGGATAATTATTTTTAAAAATTAATCATTAATATAATATGTAAATGTATTAAATTAATTTTATCATTTATTGGAGTAAATAAGAAATAAATTAGTAAACCGATAGTTAATGCTAAATTTTAAAATATTTTATATAATAAACCCAATAAGTTAAAATAATTAGGAGTATGAAATTTTATAGTATGCAATAAATAATAATTTATTATATTCAAATAGCATATGTTTAGGCATATGAAATTTCATTATACGTAATAAATTAGCATTAAAAAATCTAATGGTTAAAATTATTAAGAGTATGAAATTTTATAATATATAATAAATAATAATGTAAAATATTCAAAGTGTATATATTTAGGCCTATGAAATTTCATAATATGTAATAAATAATAATCTAAAATATCCAAATAATAAATATTTAGGAGTACAAAATTTCATAATATGTAAAAATAAAAGATCTAAATAGCATATATAAGGGTGCGCTATTTAAATATCGATTGATAATACTTTTACTTTGAATTAACATAATATAAAATAAATCTTAGTACACGTTTAATGGGTTACTCGTTTATTTTGCAATATGAGAACTTACTAAATTGTCACATTTGGACAGTTTAGAAACTACAACAATTATCTATTTTAATTAATATTAATGCGAGAGATGGTAGTATGCAAATTTTATAGAAAACTTATAATATTTTTCTCATTTTATTCTCTGAGTGCATATCAAATAATATAAATAAAAAAATAAAAAAATTCAAAATTTATATTATTTGACGTCGTGCACTTAAAGAACCTAGAAAAAATGTTGTTGAATTTTCTCAAAAAATTGTATAATCTTGCATTATATTAATTAAGGTATATATTGTATTTGTGAATGGGTTAGAGCCCAACCTTTTAAGAAGGAGAAATAAGGAAATTTAATTTGTAGTATTTAATTACATTGTCTTTTTGTATGCATGGAAAAAAATGAATACAAATTAAGCTTGGATGTATGAACGACTCAATTCAGATCGCACTTTTAATATCACATTTATCAATGGGGTAGAACAGTTCATTGCTTTTGCATCTAGTCAGACGAATTATATGCAAAGTAATAAGATTCGTAGTCCTTGCATAAAATGTCATCATCATCCATTTAGTAAAGTGGGGGTTTGCACTAGATTATTTTATTTGAAATAGACATAGTGAAGAAAATATAGTCGACCAATCGGTTCCACAATAATATAGGATATTTAAAGATATGTTTGAAAATATGTACCAACAAATGGTATATGATGATGTTGGACCTAGTGTGTTTGACTGGAGCATGCCAAATACTGGTGTAACTAGAACAAGTGAGGTCCATGATGAAACAGTTGATGAGGTTCCTAACTCGAAAGCTCAACGGTTCTACAATTTGTTGAATTCATTGGATACGGTAGTAAGACCTGAGTATCAAAAACATACTAAGCTATCTGCCATGGTACACTGTTTGAACATGAAGTCTGAGCAACATATGATTGAAAAGTCTTTCGATCAATGGATCTAATTTGTCAAAGAGATAATACCTGAAGATAATAAAATGTTTGATAGTTTTTACTAAATAAAAAAAATTATGCAGGCGCTTGGGCTGCTAATAGAAATTATTGATTGTTGTAAAAATGGTGCATGTTATACTAGGGTATTTACGAAGAAGACATAATATGTAGGTTTTGTGAAGAACCGAGATTCAAACAGATTCATGTTACAGGCAAACAAAAATTTATGCCTTTTAAAAGAATACATTATTTTTTAATAAAACCTAGACTTCAAAAGTTATATGCTTCAAATGCTACAATAAGGCACATGAGATGGCATTATGAGCATGAGCAAGAAGATGGAGTCATGTCATCCCTCTGATTTTGAGGCATGGAAGCATTTCAACCTACTGCATCATGATTTTACAACCGAATGTCATAATGTCAAGTTAGGTCTGTATACAATTAATTTCAACATTTTGGCTCATCATGACAACAATACTCTTGCTACCCAGTAATACTCACTCCTTATAATTTTCCACCATAGTTGTGTATGAAAGAGCAATATTTATTCATGTTTGTACTCATACCTGGTATAAATAACCCAAAATATGAAATTGATGTATTTTTTCATCTGTTAATATAAAAGTTTAAACAATTATAGAATGATGGAGTCGTAACTTATGATTGTTTGAAAAAATAGAATTTTATTTGAGAGAGATACTTATGTGGACTATAAGTGATTTTCCTGCATATGCAATGTTATCTGGATAGGGTACTATAGGAAAATTAGCATGTCCTTACTGCATGATTGATTTTGAAAGAATTTACTCTTTCCAAATGGGGGGCAAAACTAGTTGGTTTGATAATCAAATGAAGTTTTTAAAAGACATATCATCCATTCAGAAGGAATAAAAAATGTTTCATAAAAAATATTACAATAAGGAGATATGCTCCTCCTATATTGAATAGGGATGATTTATTGTTTCAAATTGACCAACTAGAGCTTCAAAAGGTAACTGAATGTAATGAAAATTTGAGTAGCAATGTATGTCAAAATTGCAGATGGAAAAAAAACATCTTTTAGGATTTTGCCATATTGAAATTTAAATCTTATAAGACATAATCTAGATGACATGCACATTGAAAAAAAATATTTGAGAATGTGTTTAATATTATCATGGATGTTTCGGGTAAAATAAAAGATAATGCAAAGTCGAGGGAAGAATTGAGGATATTTTGTAGAAGACCGGAGTTGGAAAAAGATGAAATGACTAGGAGGTATTCAAAAGCTAATTACACCTTGAATCATAATAAAAAACAATTAATATGCCAATGGTAAAAAAATTTAAAGTTTTCAGATAGATATGTCTCAAATTTATCGAGGTGTGTTGATACGAGAAAATATAAATTGTTCAAAATGAAGAGTCACAATTGTCACGTATTTATGCAGACTATTACCCATTGTATTTAGGCAAATTATTGCCAAAAATTTTTTTGAAAAGCTCTAATGGAGTTAAGCTTATTTTTTTACTGTAACATCTCTAAAAGTTTCTCAAGTAGAGCATTTACAAGAAGAAATTTAAATTATTCTTTGTAAATTGGAGTAAATTTTCCTTCGAGTTTTTTTTATTCAATGGAACATTTAATAGTTCATTTGTCATATGAAGCTAAAATTACAGGACTGATACAGTATCATTGGATGTACCCTTTTAAAAAGTATCTGCGACACTTGAAGAAAAATATTAAAAATAAAGCAAAAGTAGAAGCATCAATTTGTAATGCATTTATAATGGAAGAGGCATCAACATTCTATTCTTATTATTTTGAGCCTCCTGTAATAACAAAATTACACGAAGTCCCTCGAAATGATGATGGAGGTATACAAAATCAATCTGAAGGTCTCCTATCTATTTTCAAGCATTCGGGTCAACCATATGGCAAACCAACCAAGCGCGGATTGAAACAGAGAGAATATTCTATAGCTCATACTTATATATTGTTGAATTATGATAAAGTTCAAACTATCTCAAGTGAGTTACCAAATCTAAAGTAAAAAAATGTTTTAAGTTACAAATATTAATAAATCTTCAAAATTCAAATGATAATGATACGTTTGTAATCTATTTCAACATATTCATTGAACACTTATGAGATTTGAATGAAAATATAATAATTTCACAAGTTGATATTGAGGTCGAATATAATTTTCCCTTATAGTTTCAAAAATATGTAAGTATTAATTTGTTGCTAGTAAGATTTTCTAAATCTTTGTCATTAGTTTCATTTTCTAAAAATGGGCATATGATTCCTGACAAATGTTTGAAGGATTTAGCCCAAGGTCTGTTACCAATTGTTAGATGTTATAAGGTGTATTTTGTTAATGGTTATAAATTCTATACTGAAACTCAATATACTTTGAGAGCAACAATAAATAGTGGTGTTTGTATAAAGGGGTCAAAATATAGTGAAAACTCTTTTGATTTCTGCGATCAATTAGTAGATATTATAGAGGTTGAATATCCAGCATTATCAATTAAAAGAATGGTGTTATTTAAATATGAAATGTTTAACCCCATAAATGGCATAAGAGTCCATCCATATATAATTTAGTGATGTGAAAAAAAGACAAACATATGCAAATCGCTCATCCTCGCTAGTCAAGCTGCCTAAGTGTACTACATTCCTTATCCTAGTACAAGGCGAGACGCTTCTGCTTGGTTAGCAGTTTGCAAAATAAAAGCTAGACCACAGATTAATCTACCCAAAAAATTTGCCAATAATCAAGAGTCTGATACCACATTTCAAAAAGATAATCCAGAAAATATATATGTTGTTGATAGAACAAATGATGTTGATCCAGGTCTTTTAAATGATCAAACTGGACAACTTATGGATATTGGTACTCTGAATGCAAAATCTGAATCGGATGAATCATTACTTGAATCTAAATCTGAATCATTCCAATCAGATGAAAGGGATGAATAAAAATAATAAGTGTGCATAATTAGGCTATAACTATTACTAGATTTATTCCAATATTTATTGTTTTATTCAAATCAATTATTATTATAGTTATCTTTTCAGATATGTATCGCAGACCTGAAAGAAGATTGGATCAATCGGGATCTAGTAGCCAATCTAATAGAGGTCGAGGATCTAGTGGTACAGACCAGCCATGTCTACAGCTACGCAATGTCCCAAATGATGTCCCGCTTGAGGATGCTCGTGTTGATGTGGCTACAGACGACATGGCTACATAGGATCCTGCTTCTACTTCTCACCCGGCCACTATAGAGGATCCTACTTCTTCTTCTCACCCAGCCACTACAGAGGATCCTACTTCTTTTTCTCACCCAGCCACTATAAAGGATCCTACTCTTCTTTTCATCCGGCCACTACAGATGCCCCCATGGGTGATGCTAGTACTAAGGCATCAGCTGCAGGTCCTAATGGCAGAATGCAGTGTCTGACTGTTTGAGAATCTGAGTAAGTATTTTACTATTTTGCATTACTTATATTAAATTATAATAATTTAATCTGTGAATACTTTTTAATTAAGTATTTTTTATTCATTTTGCAGCTATATGATAGATCCAGTTGGGTCTTCCATAAGACGCATCTAGAAGATCATGACACAAAAGATGGACCCTTCAAGGATTTTCTGGAAGGTTGTCTCTTCGGAGATGAAGAATTTTTGGTTTGAGGAGTTTAAGGTAAAAAATCTAACTAAATTTTAATATTTAATATATATGTAAAAGTTAAAAATTTACAATTATCATACTTATTATCTTGGTTTTTTTTGCAGAAATATTTGTACTGGGACTAGGCTATTGAGCACTTGGTCTGGATTACCTTTATAAAGAAGGCAGTTATTTGCTACAACAATATGTTGATTGAGATGAAGGCTGCGGGAAAGTTGCCTTTATTTATTGATGATCAGTTATAGGCCAACTTCCATGCCCGATGGTGCTCTCCTACTGGGCAGGCACATTTTTTTGTTGCCTCTTGGAATAGGATGTCCAGTGTTGTGGATGGTGCAGGTCCATCAACACATACTGGAGGCAGCATATCTCATTATGATCATGTTCATACATTTGTAAGTATGATTATATTTTTTTAAATTATTTTAATTATTATTTTTTGTATTATCAAACTAATATTTTTTTCATTAAATAGGAGTTTACCTTGGGTCGGACTCCGAGTAGCTGTGAGTTGTTTGTGCATATGCACACCCGAGGTCACGACGGGCATTCATTTATTGATTATCAATTCCATAATGTAAATGTAAGTAATTTCATAATTTTTTATTTTTAAAATTAAAATTTTGAAATATAAAGTTAATAATCTTCTTCATTGCACAAGATTGTTTCATTACATCTCGGGAGGAGGCCTCTCAGTCCGAAGCTCCTTTAATGATGATAACTTATTTAGAGCTGCCGTGAGCAGAGAGAAGAAGAAGACACTATATGGACTTAGCTCTCAGTATGTCAACACATCTTCTTAATCTTTGTCTACTACTTCATCTGCCTTACGGGAGGAGATCGAGCATTTGAAGGAGCAATTAGCAAAGCATAATCATACTATTCAACAGTAGATTTAGGAGTAGGAGCAAGTGCAGGTGCAGGTGTAGGTGCAAATTTAGAACCGGATTCATGAGCAGATGCAAATGGAGGTGCATAGGTTGGTCTATCAGCAGCTTAATGAGTTTGTAGCCAACTTTATGCAATGCACTTTTGATCCATCACGGTAGTTTTTGCCTAGTGGTTCTCCTCCACCTCCACATTCACTGTCTCCTGCTTCTAGTTGATTTTAGTTTTTTTATGTACTTTATATTTTAATTATATATATATATATTATTATTATTTTTATGTATATTTATTTTATACTTGCTCATTTATTAGATTTAATTTTTATTTAAATATAAATCTTATTTTTATTTTGCTATTCTTTTAATATTAAATTCATTCATACATTTATATATACATTACATTACAAAATTTAAAAAAGAATGATAAAAAAATATTTTTTAAAATTCAAAAATAATTAAATTTAAAAAAAATAATTTCCTACTAATAGATTACACCTTCTGCCAGCAACTGCAATGCTGCCACTCACAAAATTACCGAGACAATAAATTACGATAGAAATATTCTTCTATCGCTACTACCGATAGAAATTTATTTCTGTCGATAATGTCGACAGATTTTTCTATCGATAATCACCGACTAAAAATTTTTTATCGGTAACACTGACAAAAAAATTTTCAACTAGTGATTACTGAAAAAAAAAATCTATCAACATTACCAACAAAAATATATTTATGTCGGTAATCTCTTTTGTTATGGCCTCCGTTAGTATTACCGACAAAAAAATTTTTTTGTCAGTATTACTGATAGAAAATCTTGTTCTATCGGTAAATTGCCGACTATATTTCTATCAAAAAATTTGACATATATTTTACTTTTGGTAATTTACTGACATATTTTTTTGTCGGCATTTCCATTACCTAAATATGGCTATAGATTTTTTTATCGATAAATATGATTACTAACAAAAAAAAAAAGGATTACAAATGGAACAGTACATTCTTATAGTGACTGTGAGCGGAGATTTTTATCCTCACTCCTGGTGAAATAGTTCTTACAACTTCGACATTATTAGGCTCTAAGCCTTAAAGAACACGAGCCTAAACTCAGAGAACAGGAGTTGCTACCTGGATGGGTCGAAAAAGATAGAAAGGAGTGGATGACTCGATTCTAAATGAATCCCCAACCTTTACTGGGTTCAGAGAGTTGGGTACACATAGAAAAGGTGAGAATGACCCAGTACCCCCATAATACCCGATTCATTGAAACCTGCCTCCTTTTCAGGTTTAAATATTATTAATTCTTATATTATTACAATATTATCCATATTATAAATATTATTAATCAAAACATATCAAACAAAAAGGAGCACCTATACGAGATGGAAACATATTAATATAAATGTCCAAGTATTGTTATAAATAAATAAAATAAGATATTCACCAATTAGTGAAAACTTGTCCCTTACAATAGTCCCAAAATTTTCAAAATTAAAATAAACAAAGCACTCATAAAGTGAAAACATGTCTTTTACAAGCACTTGAAATCTCAAATTATAAATGAATATGAATTAATTATCCATGAAAAATAATTAACCTAAACATGCAATTAAACATTAATAAACTTAAAATTAGGGTTTTAATTAATTAAATTAGGGTTTAATATCTAATTAGAGCTTGATTATGAAATTAGGGTTAAAAAACATAGAATTAAGGTTTTGTAGTACAAATTAGGGTTTGGTCCAGAATATAAGGTTTAATCATACACAATTAGAATTTGGTCATAAATTTAAGGTTTAATACATGAAAAATTAGGGTTTATTATCCAAAGCTAGCGTTTAATCCTAAGTTTAAGATCCAACATGCAATATTATAGTTTTAAATTGTGCAATCAAGATTCCAACTAAATCTAAACCTAAGGCTATGATATATTGCATGAGATTAAAGCCAAACATAATAACGATGAACTTTATGATATTAAAAAATAAGGATGATCAATGAAATTTAATTAAAATGAGTTAGTAAGAATATACCTATATTATTGGCTTTAGCAAGATAAATTTATTAAACCATGCTCACTGTTTGAATGGTTGGAAAGCTTGGATCAATTGATTTCATGGTTGCTATCCAAACAATACGAAGAATGTTTGTTAATTCACACAATATTGGCTACTGGATTCCTCTCGATCTATCTTTCTGGATTGCTATTAAAATTCTTAGGTTGGCCACTATGTATATTTTTGTGTTCCCTGTTTTCTAATTTCCAAACCTAATTGTTGGTTGTTGTCTCTCTTTTGCTTTCAAATTACTCTCTGTTTCTCACTTTATGTTTCTATCCTTTTACTTTTGTTAATTTTTGTGTGTTTGTTATATTTTTCCTGCCTCCTCTTTTTGCTTTCGGCTGCCTCCCTTTTATAATGTTTTAATTAGGGTTTTGTAAAGGCTAAACATTATTAAAAGTCCTAATCCCACTAGAAAATCCCTTGTTTATCCGAATGTATTTGAGTTTAAATGCAATTGGGACACACTTGGCTTAATTTGACATGTACAGTGCTCATGTTGAATTGGCTAGGCCAATTCGACATGTACAACGCTCATGTCAAATTGGCCATGGCCATTCCGGTTGCTTTAGCCCTTTTTAAACTCGAATTAGAGTTCGTTCAGATTTTTAATTGGATCTAAATTTTAATTCAAGCTTCTAAAATTGAAATGTACTTAATTTAAGCTCTTAAAATTGGACTAGAATTAATTTAGACTTTTAAGATCAGACTGGACTAGTTTTAAGCTTCTTAAAATTGAATTGGATTTGTCATGTCCTTTTTAATTGAGACTGAACTCATTCATGGCCAAAATTAAAGGTCTATACTAGCGAAATTTAGTTTTTTTTTATTAAATTAATAGAAAAATAAATTATTTTTTAATTTAATTATATATCAAATTAAAAATGTAATTATTTTAAAATGATATTAGTATTATTAAATTAAAAGCTTATTAATAAGATAAAATAAAATAATAGATAAAAATTAAAAATGCTTAAATCTTAATATATTGGTACATATATATGCATTATGAAGATTATAAAAAATTAAAAATATTGAGATCAATTAACTTTACAAACCTAAATATTATTGTATAAATGTTTAATTTTTTTAATATTCGAGCCATGTTGCATGAGTTTATTGGCCCTTCTTTTTTCTTTTTTAGATTAATAATAATTAAATTTGTATTTAACTCATGTTAAATTCATAAATTTTATTAAATATGAAATATATATTGTAATTTTGTTTTATTAATTATATTATATTAATTTAATTCATAATTATTATATTAAAGATAAAAAGACTCATTATGCACTTCGAAATGTATTAATTTATCATTTATGGGAGGAATATGGTAATTCAGAATATTAATCTAAATATATATACTTGTATACTTATCTTTGAAATAAATAAAATATTTAGGATTTTTGAATATCATATTTTAACTAGATATTAAATAAAATTTATTAAGTAATTATTTAAGTTAATTTTCACAAATTAAAATATTTTAAATTATTCATAATCTAATAGTTAAAAAATATCATAATCAATTAATAAAGGAAAGTAAAAGAAATATTCATTGTAATATAGTTAAAAAATAGTATAAATAGGTTGGAAATAAGAATAATAAAAAATATACTGTTTATTTTATTTTAAGTGTTAAAGTTACTCTAAAATAGAATTTAGATTGAAGATGGCCTTAGCCTATTTTTTAGGGAATTCTAAACGTACACAGGTTAATAGTTAATCAATTTTTACTTTTCTATACTTCTTTACGCCAGACACAACATCTATTTAATTTTGCTAATTCAAAATTATATATAGTTAGTCATAAATCTTTTATTTTTTATATTTTTCAAATCATTCTTTTTTATAGTTAAATCAATAGTTATAACCCAAACATATAAAATCAAGCTTTGTTAAATATTCTTAGTTAATACTACTAATAAAAATATTATAATTTACATATATAGTAAAAATATTCTAACAGAAATAAATAATTAATAAAGAATGTTATAAATTCTAATATAATAAACATTATCAACACATTTATATTTTATGTAACATAATTGATAAAACAATCATAAATTGAATATAAAAAATTTACTAATTGTTACTCTATAATATGTGTGTTTGATAAATATTATAAACATAACTAATATAAAATTTTACACATTATATATATAACATAATTAATATATGAAATATAATTATACTATATAAATCTAAAATATAATTATACTATATAAATCTAACTACATATATATACTATATATTTTGAATACTGTATTATAGTTATGAATATTAGAAACATATTTATAATTGATATGCATAATGGTCAAAGGTCCAAATAAGCCCATGAACTATAGTATGTATCTTATTTAAGACATTCTTTTTTTAATACGTAATTCCCACAGTGGTTTTGCAAGTTTACAGTCCCAGGAGCTTCTTTTTTTTTTTTTTTTTTCAGCTTTACGATTTTTGTTTTTGTTTTTTTTTTCAAAATTAACATTTCAACGTCATTTTTTCTTTTTTATAATTTTTTATTTTCATTTTTTTACAATTTTTTTATATTTATATTTTTTATTTAAAAAATTGTTAATATCATATTTCAATTATACACACACAAAAAATAATAAATATATACATAACATATATAAAATTTATACTCAACAATACAAACTATATCTACAATATCTGCAACATATCTACAGCACATTGAAGAAAATTAATATTTTTTAAATTTTATTTTTTTTATTTTTTATTCTCACAATATCCATATAATATTTATATAATATTCGACAACTTTTACATAAAATACACACAACTTAAATAGTAAAAATATAACATACATATAATATCTACAATAAATTTATAATACATCTATAATATATATACAACACCTACAATACATCTACAATATATCTCCATAATAAAATTGTGGGTATTTATTATTATTTTTATATGTATAATATATAAATTTGTTTACAAATAAATTTAATAATTTTTATTAATATATTTTTATATATTTTACTTTTTATATTTTTATCAGTGTTATTTATATTTTAAAATTAAAATTAAAATTTTATCTTTTATAAAAAAGTATAAATTGTATATGATGAAAAATAATTTAAAATATTAATTTTTATTATTTTGTTTAATAGTAAAATTTAGAAAAAAAAAAAGATGAAAATTGAAGTAAAATATTAATGTAGTGAAGAAATAGATATTTTTGAAAAAAAAATATTTATTTTAGTAAAAAATGAGGTATTTTTAAAATTTTACTTTAATTTTGTATAAATATTATAAATATTTTTAAAATAAAAATTATTTTTTAGGTTTGTTATGTAAATGTATTTTTTTTTTCCAAACTATTCACGTTTTTTTTTTGGTTAAAAATGGGCCAAATATATCATTATCGTAACAAAAGCCAAATTGCTGTTAAAAAAAGATTGACCTGGCTTATGTTGGACCCACTTCCTCATGATTTTACGAGAAAAAGTTCATATATGACCCTACATTATTTTCTAAGTCTCAAAATTTTTTTTTTTTTGAAACCAATTTTCTAAGTCTCAAATTGAATTTCAAAATTAGTTCTAAAATAAATAGAGAATATTTATTTTTATCCTTAAGTTATAGCAAAAGGACGATTTGTTTTTAAACTAATTATAGGTGCTAATAAGCTAGAGTTTTTGAAAAAATAATTATTTTGACCCCCCCTGTATTAATGAAACAAATAATAAAATTATAAGAAGCATAAATATATATTTGCCGAAACATTAGGGCTGCCGATTAAAATTTTAAAAATATATAAATTTAAAAATATGTTTAAAACATATAATTTTTAACATTTAAAAATATATTCTCACTTAAAAATTTAAATTCTTAAAAATTTATTATTATAATAATAAATAATAACATAGTAATATAATGAAAATTTTGATTCTGTCCATACAAAACCTTGAACTAAGATGATTCTAGATAAAATTTTAAAATTTTATAGATCTTGACCTTATTTATATATTTTTTATATTTTTTAAATTTATATATTTGTAAATACATATTTTTTAAATTTATTATATTATATTAAATATATTTTTCAATTTTTAGAAATATATTTTTTAAAATTTAAAATTTATATATTTTTAAATTTAAGTTTTTAATATATTTTTAAATTTTTAAATTTAAATATTTTTAAATAAATTTTTTTATATTTATTGTATTATATTACATATAATTTTCAATTTTTAAATTTATATATTTTAAATATATTTTCAAATTTTAGAAATATATATTTTTAAAATTTTAAATTTTAAATATTTTTATTATTTAAAAATATATTTTTTAAAATTTTAATTAGTATATTTTTGCCTTTAATATCGTTGTTGGTATACATTTGTCCCTCAAGTTATAGCGAAAGTACGAAATTATTCTTAAACTAATTTTAGCTAAAGATAAATTAGGATTTTTGAAAAAACAACTATTTTGGCCCTTCTTTAATAGTCTTATCTAAATAAATATACCAGGCCAAAGTTGTCCCCTCCAAAGACGACAAAACAATTGGAGGGATTGCTCCCTAATGGTTGTTATGGTTCTTATTGCAATTAGGCATTTATTTTTCATTGATGTTTGAATTCCCCTAACCATTAAACATTATCACATTGAGCATCTTGAACTTATCACGAAGGGGTTCTTCCTCCAAGCAAAACATGTCCAGCTTTGAAACCTCTTTAACTCCAAAACTGTATTGAAAGTTAGGAATTTTAAAATTTCAAGCTTCAAAACCTTATTGAAAATAAAAATATACATCTTATTGTCTTGATTTTTTACGACAATACAAAATGAAAATTCAATTTTTTTAGGACAATACAATTCAATTCAGTTCAATATGGATATTCAAAATATTTTCTTAAAGGCAAGAAAATAAATACATTTTTTCCAATCCAAATATTCATATCATTCACAATTTAATTTCAAAGTTAGAGATAAAATATTTGTAAAATCCAAAGCTAAAAATATTTAAAACAAACAAAAAATATAAAATTTTGACATAATAATGATTTTTATCCAGTATCGTCATCTCAAGTGGTAAAGTCCACTGTTTGCTTAAGAATCACTATTTCAAAATGTGAAAATCACCGGTTGCAATTCTTATTCTTCTCAAGCCTCAGGTCCCTTCAAGCTTCCTTAAAATTATCATATTTGTCAAAATAAGACTTAAAGCCACAAAGATTAACAAAATAAGCTACAATTAAAATACAAGAACTAAAATTGAAAATTTAACTGTAAAAGAAAATAAAACTTAACTAAATATGCTTAAAGATTAAAAATATAAATGGCTTTAAATAACTACATATAATACCTATTAACAACAACCGACTAAAATAAGAAGAAGTAAGGAAAAAGACAACAAACCTAGCACTCACTTATGGTTCTTAGCAAGATACTGGTTATAATTTCTGGATCTTGAGTAATTTTTGATAAAAGTAACAAATTTGCAAATTATTGGTAAATAAAAGTATGCAAATAGCACAATAACACCAAATTAATTAGGACAAATTAAATTATAAGTACTCATTGCTTTTGAAGTAAAATTATTGCCTATCTTAAAATTAACTTTCGAGTTCTTCAATTGTTTCTTCGAGTTAGATCTTTGAATTCCCTAGCCAATCATGGCAAAAAATTAGGACCTTAGTTATAGTTGTAGTTAAAGAACTTCTAAATCAATTCAAGGTCCTCTTGCCAGTACTAAAAGCAGATTTAGAGGCTATAGTTGAGGCTTGAATAGCCAAAACATCCCTAACAACCTTAGATAAAATAGGATATCTTACTGCATTTAACTTCAATTATGCTAAAAGATCAAATTCAATAATATATTTTTTAGTAACTCCTTTAAATATCTAGCATATTCATCTTGGGATGCCTCATTTTTCTCAATTCAAACTTGTAGAAAATAATCATCCACTTCTTCTAAGTCAATATTTTCATCAACTTCATGAGATTGATTTGAAGAGAATATATCGATGCACATATTTGCTTATTCATTCATCACCTTATGTTCTTCCATTAACTCATTCATGTCTTTAGCAAATTTAGTTACTAACTCATTTGCAACATTTTCAGAATAATGAGTTATATATTTAGCTTGCAAATAACTCATTTTATACCTAACATCTAATACCACAACTATAAAAAGCATCACATTCATCTTACAAATAGAACCCCAATACTTATCAAATTTAGCTCTCATTTGGCTACCCATTTCTCTCAAGGATGGTTCTTTAATATTTTAGCGAAGTTGCAATTCCTTCAAAATCTGTATAATTTTTGAGAAATCAATACTAAAAGTAGAGTACAATGAGCCAAATAATTGGCTAGTTACATCATAAAATCTGTTAAGAAACCTACAAAGATTTTTAGCATTTATCCAATCACTCTCACAAAGCATTTCATCTAGTTGGACAATAATTACAATGACTTATGGTACTCGATGTTAGTAGTCTCATAACATTTCTTCACAAATCCAACCTTTGTGGGCCACTTCTAATTGTGAGACTTCGTTCGAGCAATGGTCCGGCCCACTAAGGGAGCTAAAATGCTCATTTGGCCCGATCTCATGTAAAATCACCGCATTTGGTCTCTACTCAGTTTTGTAAGTACAATTTTAAAGCTGACCTTTTATTTTGAAAAGGGTTTCTTTTATTCTGAAAAGAAAGATGACTTTATTTTGAAAATTATTTTTTTAGAGAGTCGCCACCTTTTTTTTGGAAAAAATTTAAGGAAAAACCCATTTGTTTAACTCCATAAAAAGAATATTTTTTTAACCCAAAAGACACTAATCTAAAACCAATCAAAATGAGTATTGGGCTAAGTTTTCAAGTTTTAAGTAAAAAGAGATTTCCCTTTAAGAAAACTTTAACTTTTGAGAAAAGCTTATTTCATACATGACATGTAATATGAATGACAAATATAGTTATGCATGAGTAAATATTAAGATGACATTCATTCCATACAAACGTTAAGAGTAATTACGACCCCAAAATTTGCATTCAAAGGGAATCTTTAACTCTAACACTTATTGGTACTGGGTTAAGTACAAATCCCCAAAAATAAACAAAAATATAATAGCAACTCCAAAATATAACATTCAAAGAGGAATCTTAACTTTAATCCTTATGGGTACTAGATTAGACACAAATCCTCAAAGAGATCAATTAAAATAAAATAAACTGGAGATAAATAATTAAAATAAAAAAGAAGAATTATTTTAAATAAAATTAAAATAAAGGAATGAAGAAGAGGAAAAGAAAAAAAAAACAAGTTTTGTGGCTTTTAAGTAGGTTGAAATGAAATTCTAAGACATGCCTATATATCCCTTTAAATGGTAATCAGGGCCCTTAGTAGTTCATGCCATTGATTGTAATGGGTTTGGGTTAATTAATTTAGTTTGGTTTTGTTACCAAACTTGAAAAAGATGAGTTTAGGTGTGTTACCTTTAAAGATTCCCTCTTGCTTAACTTTGGGCTTAATGGAAGACTTGGACCTTAACTTGGGCTTGATGGAAGGCTTGGGCCTTAACTTGGGTTTGAAAGCAAGTTTAGACCTTGACTTGGGCTTGAAAAGAGCCTTGGGCCTTAACTTGACTTGAAATGAGTCTTGGGCCTTGACTTGAATTGGTTTGGATTTGGCCTAAAACTTTGAAAAATAAAATAAAGAAATAATAAAAGAAAAATAGTAGAATAATAAGTTTTAAATATTCCCCCGTGTCTTTTGAAAGTGGGAAGAGGCCTCCTATTTATAGAGGGGCTAAGGGAGTGAAAAATATAAAATTTTCAATATGGGATTTGGAAGTCCAGTGCGCTTGCCACTACTCATGCAGCTAGCTGCGCGCATGACAATGGTCGCGATTGGCATGGTTGTCATGCCACCAGTAGCCATCCATAATTGGCACAGTCATCCATGCGGCATGCGGCTGACCATGATGCCAATGACCATCCAAGCAGCGTGCGGCTAGCCACGCTCCTATGGCAGGCACACGCAAGCCAGTGTGTTGACTTGGGCAAGCTTGACTTTTTTGTTGTATTTTTAGGGCTGTTCATGATTCTAGTTGCATTGGATTTGTTATTGCATGGGATGTCATTTAAAAGTAAATTGGAGGGTTTTCATTAAGGTGAAAATTTTAGGGCTTGTAACTATCTCCCATCGTGTGTGTTGCAATCGATGCAGTGAACACAATGGTGTGAACCAATTGTAGGTTTCTTTGGATTTCAAAGCAGTGAGATGAAAACCTACTCTAGGGTGACTGGAAAGCCCACTCTAGGGTTTTCCTAGAATATCAATGTAAACCTACTTTAATGAGGTAAGGGAAGGCTTATCTTAGGGTTTGACCTAAGATGTTTATGTAAACATACCCTAATGGAGTAAGGGAAGGCACATCCTAGTTTTGACCTAAGATGTTTATATAAATATACTCTAATGGGGTAAGGGAAGGCCCATTCTAGATTTTATCCTATGATGTCTATGTAGGGTAAGAGAATACTCATCCTAGGTTTGACCTAAGATGTCTATGTAAATATACCCTAATTAGGATAAGGAAGGCTCATCCTAGGTTTGTCCTAAAATGTCTATGCAAACCTACCTTAATGGGGGATAAAGAAAGTCCATCCTAGGTTTGACCTAAGATATCTATATAAACCTATTTTGCCAAAGCTTACTTAGGCTTATGGATCGTATAAAACTACTTCATTGATCTGTGTGTTATTGCAATGCCCCCCGTGGCTAATAGTATGGTATGACATCTTAATATGTTTGTACTGTTAGGTGGTTTATGGACTTATGTTGATTGTTATGTGACAATGTCGTCATTATGAGCTTACCCGGTTACTGAACAAAGGATAAAGTCAAGTTCTAAGTCTCTTACCTAAAATGCATCTTAAAGCTGGATTCTAGGGCTTCTAGGAAGCTAGATTCTAGGGCTCTCACCTAGATTGGATCTGAAGGTTGATTTTAAAGCTCTTACCTAAAATTAGTTTTCAAAGTTGAGTTTTAGGGTACAGACTAAGAATTGGTTTTAAAAGCTTGATTCTAGGGGCACAAACCTAGAATTAGTTTTGAAAGCTTGATTCTAGGGTTCTTACCTAGAATAAATCTGAAGGTTGATTATAAGGCTCTTACCTAGAATGATAACAGAGGATAACCTAAGTTTCATCTATGCATGCATAAGAATAAGGATTTAAGTAATTTGAAACCCAATAGCTTTTGATTGATGGTAAATGAGATTAAGGAAGATGCCCTCAGATTCAAGGGATGGCCATTTAGCTAGCATTTTCCTTTTGGCTTGTCTACTTATCTATTGGTGACAAAGTAATTGGTTAGTAGTGTGACATTAGGCTTTGGTTAAGTATGCACAACTGATGATAAGTTTCAATTTGGTCAGGCTAGAGATGCTTTGGTGAAGCTATAATAAAGTTAGCAACTATAACTAATTTTAGCTCTGAGTATGAGAGATTAACAATGGCTGGGTTAAATTATCTCAGAGGGCTTGGCCTCATGTTTGAATTACTTCAAAGGGCTTGTTCTCTGGCTTAACTTATTTTGAAGGGCTTGGCCTCAAGTTTAACTTATTGGGCCTGACCTCATATTTAACTTGATTTAAAGGATTAGCTCTAGGTTTGACTCATTTTGGAGGTCTTGGCCTTAGGTTTAACTTATTTTAGAATGCTTAGCCTCATGTTTAACTTGCTTTAGAGGGCTTAACCTTTGGTTTTGTTTTAGGATGAGTTGGTTTGTCAAATTATGGAACTTCGGCTTAGGTAAACAGGCTGCAATTTGATTCTACTTATTTTAGGAAGGATATAATTTGCTCGGCTTAGGTTGACTTTAGGTAGGTTCTAATCAAGCTTTGATTTAGGGTTACTTGATTTTGAAAGGCTTTAATCTAGTTCAAACCATGGTTTTAGGTATAGGTTACAGTCAATTTCATATCTTACTTCATGAATTTCTCTTTGTGTTTATGTTACGGTCAATTTTGGCCTAGAGTTGAAAGAAAGAAGGTTATGGTTAGGTCTAGCCTTTTAGGACGGAGAAGATAATTAAGGCAACTATTAGTTTGGTCTTAAATTGAATGGTAAGGCTTTCAAGGTTTTGGTTTGGTTCGACCTAGAGTGTGAAAGGAAAATTCTTAAGAGGATTGTAACTTGGGATGATCTTGGAAGCCTACAATCAAGTTTGGCCTTTGTTGGTTTATGCTAAAAATGGGCTTTTTGGATTTGAATGAAGGCTTATTCATGCCCTAATGAAGGCTTGCTCAGTTGGTGTCATAAAGGGCTTTTATTGGCTTTAGCTTTATAAGGGCAGCTTAGGTTTTATTTCCATGAGTATTGGCTAACTTTGATGGTATTACAAAGATGGTTTAGGTTGCACCTTGTGTGGTTTTCTTGTTTATAAATTCTGTCCCTTGAATAATTTGGGTTATAAGGTAAGGAGGCTACTTGGGTTGTCTAAGTATAGCTTAAGGCTAATGGTTTAGCACATTAGTTTTGGTTTTGGTCTAATAAAGATGGTTTAGGCTACCTTGGCTAAGGAAGGCCTGAATTTTATGGATTTCACCCTGGTAAGAATTTAGCAATGTCTTGATGAGTAAATGTTAGAGTAAGGAGCTCATTGTTCATCCAGGGTAAACCATTCTATTTAGCATTTTTATCATTATTGAGAACCTTGCATCAAGAAACAAGACTAGTGATTTAGGCATCTTTTATTGGATGTTTTGTCTATTTGGAGATAAGGCTATAATGGTGATGAGGCGAATAAGTCGTTCATCAAATAGGCTTGCTCTTCCTTCTCATTATTGGCATTATGGTTCAAACATTGGGGCTTGCTGATTTCATTTGGTGACATTATTTGGTAGGTTGGGTAAATGAGTGGCTATAGGTGTTTGGTTTATCACCACAACTTGGTCCTATTAGAACGCAATACAACTAAACTAGAGGCGAACACTAGGAAGGAGGATGCACCTACACCTAAGACTTGAGTGACGATTTTGGGGTATGCCCCCCTAAGAGTATGATTTTTTTCTACTTTCTTGAAGCTACTATTTTCATACTCAATTTGACAAGCCTTGATTTGAGTAAAACCTATTTTTTTAGCTTTAATTTTTGCTCGAGCTGCCTTTAAAGGTTTTCAACTCGACTAGCTTGCTCTAATTTTTACCAAAGTTGCCCTTTTGGATTTTCAGCTTAGCTACCTTTTCTTCTTTTCTTTTTCTCCCTTTTTAAAATAACCTTGGCAGATTTGGTATTATTTGGACTGATCCCAATGAGGGCTGCCTACGTATCAATTACATTTGCAGGAAAATCCAGTCTGCATAGTTATTATTTTGAGTTGATCCCATTGAAGTCTACAAAAGTGGTAGCTTTGTTGAAAAATGCCTATTTGATGAAGCATGGACCAACATGTACTTGCTTCAAGGGATCCTACGTAACCCCCTTACTAAAGTATCGGGCTAATTAGTGTTTATAGCCCTAAATGCATCACTTCTCCTTTCATGGTTAGCATTTTGATACTAACTGTATCTCTGTCTAGATTTATGGGACAGTTGTCATCTAATAGACCCTGGAACAAGGTGTTGCTCCTATGGGAATGGGCATGGAGGTCCTATAGCTTCATTATATAAAGGTCGAGCACTCAAGCCAATTTGAGTTATTATCAACCATTTTCTACTTGGTTGACTTGATAACTTTGTTGTTGGCTTTGACTGCCTCATCGGTTCTTTTTGAAAGTGAGATCCATGATCTCGAGTGGAGCTCAAAAGATGTTGGTTTTGGAGAAACTGTGTTTCTTTAGTTTGACAAACTTCATGATCTTAACTTTGTGGCTCTATCCTCCTTTGTAATTAATTTTCATGCCAAGTTTTTTTTATTCTTTTTTTTATTTGTTTGAACTAGGCTTAAAAGATAATTGGATGGAGACACATAAAATAGTAAGAAGAAAATCTTATGCTTTTATTAATAATTGGAATATTACAAAAAGGAGTGACACAAACTTTGACATTGGACTAGACTCAAACTTTGACTTTGATTCAAACTAGGATTCAGACTTTAACTCAGTAGATCCTGTAATATCCCAAACTATACCCAAAAATTTTTGAATTGATTATTGTTGAAATTGGATTAAATGATATAAAGTATATATTTATGTTTAAGTAGTAAGTGAGGAGAAGAGAAGTGTGTATATGTTGTATATATAGAGATATATACAACATATACAAGTCAACTTATTAGTTGGTCAAATGAGAAGTTATTGGTTATTTTATAAAATAGAAATTTAATTAAATTAAGTGGAAGTGGATATTTACATATTATATTATTATAATTGCTTGGTTGAGATTTAAAGAGAAAATTGGGTGGTTAAGAGTGGTTATTAAAGTTGACTTTGCTCTTCTATCTTCATCTTCTTCTTCTTTCTTTGTTTTGGCCGCTATCACCATAGCAAGAGAGGAAAGAGAGATTTTGCTCATCTAAACTCAAGATTGAAGGGTGTTTCAAGTGATCAAGTTGGAATTCTAAGAGTTTTCATCACTTTTGGTAAGTTTTCTACTTGTTTCTTTGGTTTTCTTTTGAGTTGGTGTGTTGAGCTTGGTGTATGGTTGTGGTTGAGATATGTATGTTGATTGTGGTGTATTTGAGAGTGTTTGGTTTAATTGATTTTGATTTTGGGGTTGGATTGAAGAGAGAGAGTTAGGTTTGGTGAAAGAGCAAGTGTTGTGTTTTGTGTATGTGATGGTTGTTATTTTTGTTTGATGTATGTATTGAGTTGTTTTGGTGCTTTTGCAAGTTTATTATGGTTCATTGATGTGTTTGGTTAAGTTTGTTTGGAGTGGAAGATGGTAAAAGAAAGAGGCTTATTAGTTGTGGTGTTATTGTTGCTGGAATCAGGATTTTTGGCCTGACACGCCCATGAACACGGCCAAGTCTTTGGGCATGTCAATGGTTCTATTTTCTGGATGGGTGACACGACTAGTGACACGTCCATGTCACTAAGCGTGTCATAGCTACTATGATGTTGGTGGATTGACACGTCCAATGACACACCCATGTCACTGAGCGTGTCATACCCACTGTGTTGAGGGAGGATTGACATGGCTAGTGACATGCCCATGTCACTGAGCGTGTCAAAGCTTATGTGTTGTGAGTTTAGAGTACAGTCAAGGACACGCCCATGTTGTTGAGCGTGTCATGTGTAGAGTTTGCCCTAGTTGGTTCTTATCCATATTTTCTTATATGTATCTCTAAGAGAGTGTGTATGATCACCTTTGGATTAGATTTTGAAGAGATTTGAGCTACCTTAATTCAAGTGTTGAGAGTTATCTTGGAAGAGGAGTTGATAGAGTTTTGTTGTTGCTCTTAGAAGTAAGTACAAGCTTTGAATGATTGCATTCATTTATATGACATTGGGACTTAATACATTTAGTTGAGAAATGTGTTAAGTTGATTGATATATTATTGATGAATGAATTATATGTTATGGTATGCATAATGTGAATTATGTTGATGTATCAATGCAATTGAGTAATGTATTGTATAAGAAAAGAAATGTGGAAAAATGTGATATTAAGATGAAATAGAAGTATGAGAAAAATGAGAAAAGATTATAAACTAAGGCAATGAGCCTAGTTTGATTATGAGAAATGAATTGTGAAAGAAATTGATAATGAGATAAATGAATTAATTGTGTGCCTATTATGTTATTCAATTTTCAGAGTTCTGGGTTTGGTGGCATGCCTATGAATCGCTGGGCAGGTGAAAAGACCGAGTCGTAAGCTGAGCCCAGCTGAAAAATATGAAATATGATGTTTTTGGGGTGAAAAGACCGGGTCGTAAGCCTCAAAAACTATAACAGTCTAGCTAGGTTGAGGACCAAGATACTGAGGCCCTAGGGTCTAGCCGGATTGAGGTCCAAGAGACTGGGTCTGTTACATTATCCATGGATATATATATATCGCCTACAGGCTTGATGAATGTGATCATGGACCAAAGCAATAATTCTGAACTTTGAATAGCATATTAAATCCTTTTTAGGCCCATTCTTGTCTTTGCTTAAATGTGAATCATAAATGTTGAAACAATTGAATAATATAATGAAATGTAATGTTATGAAATATGACATTTTTGAATATTGTTTCTATTGCTTGAAAGTATGACATTGGCATTACATTGAAGCATATTGTTATCATAGTTTGTACCACTAAGCCTATGACTTAGCGCGATTGTGGTTCATCGCGCAGGTGACAGAGTAGAACCGGAGAGTTCAGCTAGACCGAGTCGAGTCTAGGCTTGTGAAGTGTTGATTGTGGACTTAAAGATCATAGACGAACTGCCAAACATGTATAAACTTTATGTTTTGTAAATATTGATTTTTATGTGTATATATATATATGTAAATACCGCTACATTTTCCGCTGCTTAATAAATAAATATTTTAACTATTATGTTCTATAATATATATGAAATGTTTTAAGTTTTTTTTTATATTATTGCTAAAAGGAAAGATTGGTTTGTTTAATATAAACCGTGACACTCCTGTATCTGGTATACATATATTATAGATATGGTTATATGTAGTGTGCGTATATAGGGTATAGGGGTGTTACAGATCCAGACTCTTAAGACTTAGATTAGGGTTTTAATTTGAAGGGCGAAGAGTCAGCTAAATCACCGGCTTTCTCATAATACCAGTTGCTAAAGTGGTTTGGTATAAAAGATGTCATTTTTCAAGTTTAATTAGGAGAAAATGCATATATCATTTTAGTGGCTATAGGGAGGCTTGTCTCCTAAGGATCAAGACATATTTAATCTTAGCCTTAATGATAGTTGGGAAGGGATACTAGCATTGGTGGTCCTAAGTGGAATGATCACCCCTTCATCAATGAGATCATAAATTATGTGCCTCAGGTTCTTACATTCATCAGTTTTGTGTCAGCTCCCTTGGTCATATACTTAATACTTATTGACCTTGTATCTTTTAGGTAGAGGGTGAAGAGGCTTGCTTGATTCTAGAGGTGTCAATAGATGGGTCTCTAAGGCTTTTCTGTAAACCAAGTTTAATGGCATCCCTATGTTTGTAAATTCTCTTTTCTTCTTACAAATAACCTTGGTGTTGCTCTTTTTAAATGCTTATTCCTTTTAGGTTGGTTAGAGTTATCTTCTTTACATTGAAAAAAGAATCAAGGGAGAAGAAAGGTTGATGGTTGCTAGGAAAGCTTTTTTGGTAACTTTTTCATTATTTACCATGTTAGTAATGGCAGATGGGTCATTGGTTTGATCCAAATTATTTAAGGATCAGTATTAAACTTCTAAATATCCAGCTATGATATTTTTAATATTGGCTTGTTGGATGATCAAGGTAGTAGTGATAACGGCTTCAAAATATTCCCCCAACTTCTTAAAGAACTCAGTAGCATAAGCATGTTGGGTGATAAAGACAACCTAAAAATTCTCCCATTGCTTTTCAAGGAGACTAATGAAATGAAGGCCATCTAAAAATTCTCCTCTTACTTCTTGAGGATGTTGGTAAAATGATCTTATTGAGCAATAAGAGCTATTTGAAAATTGTCCTCTTGCTTCTTGAGCAGATTGGTGAAATGAGTGCTTGAGACATCCATATTAACCAGGTCATCCATTGCCAACTTTAAAAGGTCATTAAGCCAAAAGGTGAGTATATGATACCTGGTAAGGCATGCATTTTGGCTTTTTATATACCCATGATGTTTGTTTAGGGAAGGCAATAGGTGAAGGCTCAAGTCAGATGGAGTTTGGCGACTTAACGTATGACATAGGTTAGGTTTATGCGGTTTGATGGTAGTATAATGGCACAACATAGGTCATGTATATGCTCAAAGGTTTGTATGGATGGGGCTCAATTAGTAGGGCAATGGTGATGAAGGGTTCATGGTCAATGGTCCATATATAACCTAAGGCCATGTGCATGGCTTGTAAGTTTGCTCCATATAAATGGTGTTGGGCAAAGGTGCATGGTCAAAGATTTGTAATTCAGGATTGGTCAAAATCAATAATGGTTCATGTAACTTGGTTATGAGTCAAGTCCATAGCCGAGGTGGTTAAGTACATAGGGATTGGTTCATATTATGGCTTAGTGGCTAGGGGCATGAAGTTTGGTCCATGCGGTCAAGTGGCTAGGGTATGAAGTTTGGTCATGTGGTCAAGTCTTGGCTGACTGGTTAGGTACATAGAGTTTGGTCCATATCGTTAAAGGGCTATGGTCCATGGCTTAGCATAGTTCACATGGGTATAGTTCATGTGGTCAAGTGGTTAGGTGCATGGGCTATGGTCTACAACTTAGAATGGTTCACATGGGTATAGCTCATATGGTCAATGAGTTCGGTGCATGGACTATGGTTCATGGCTTAGGATGGTTCACATGAGTATGGTTCATGTGGTCAAGTGCTTAAGTGCATGGGCTGTGATCCATGGCTTAGAATGGTTTATATGGATATGGTTCATATGGATATGGTTCATATGGTTAAGTGGTTAGGTGCATGGATTATGGTCCATGGTTTAGGGCGGTTCGCATAAGTATGATTCATATGGTCGAGTAGTTGGGTGTATGGGTTATGGTCCATGGCTAAGGATGGTGCATGGTTGGGTCCATGGCTTAGGATGGTGCATGGTTCGATCTATGGCCAAGAGGATAGTTGAACCTATGTGTTTTATTATCTCTTGGTTAGGCTTTTCTGGCTCTGGTCCTTGTAGTCCAAAGGGTCTAGCTCTTGTGGCTTAGGTCCATATGGATGGGATTAGCTCTCTTATGGCTAGGGTTAATAAGGATAGGTTTGGTCCCAAAAGGCTTAAGCTATATGGCTGTGTTAGATGGTGAGCCATTGTGGTTAGGTTGGACAATGAGTCATTATGGCTAGTTTAGATGGGCATGATCCCAAAATATGAGCCATATGGCTAAGAGGGTGTTTGGCTTAACTTATAAGCTTGTCAAATTGGCTTATAAACTCTAAATTTAAGTTGATGCGTTTATTTATGACCAAACAAATTATTATTTTAGTGCTTATAAGCACCTAGTTTATAAGTCAGTTTGACCAAACAAATTACTATATTATCCATATTTAATTTTACTAGATGGTCTTGATAATATAGTTTTATCTTTTTTTAGTCATTACCAGTAAATGTGATTATAAGCCATTTTTAACAAAACATATTAGAAACTTATCAGCTACTTATAAGAACTCAAAATAAACATATAACTACTTGAAATTTTAATTGTTTATAAGCTAAAATTAACTTATAAGCACTTGATGCTTATAAGCTAATTTTCATAAGCTAAACCAAACACCCTCTAAGTTAGGTATGATCCCAAAGGGCTGAGCCATATGACTAGGTTAGGATAGTCCTAAAATGTTAAGCATGTGCTAGGTTAGGTATAGTCCTAAAGAGCTGATCCGTAGTGGCTAAGTGAGATTAAGTGTGGTCCTAAATGGCAAGCCATACCGGCTTGATGAGGTTGAGTATTATCCCAAATGATTCAAGTCATAGTGACTAGGTGAGGTTGGGTGTAGTCCCAAATGATTTAAGGCATTGCTGCTAAATGAGGTTAGATATGTCCTAAATGGTTTAAGCCATTATGGCTAGTGTTCAAAAGGTTGCAGGCCATTATGGCTAGGGTTTATAATGTTTCTAGCTATCATGGCATAAAGTTTAAAGCATATTGTTTCTAAGATTCATAAGGTTTCTAGCCATTGTGGCTAGAGTTCATAAGGTTTCAAGCTATAGTGGCTAGTGTTCAAAAGGTTGCAGACCATCGTGGTTAGGGTTCATAATGTTTCTAGCTATTATGGCATAAGGTTTGAAGCCTATTGTTTCTAAGGTTCATAAGGTTTCTAGCCATTGTGGCTACAGTTCGTAAGCTTTCTAGTTATTATAGCTAGAGCTCATAAGGTTTCTAGCTATTGTGGCTAGGGTTTATAAGTTTTTAGCCATTATGGCTAGAGTGGGTTAACTCTTTTAAGCTTGGTTTGAGTGGTCCATGTCTATTTGGTTTAGCCGTTATGGCATGGGTTCATGCTTAAAGGTCAAGCAAGGGTATTTAGGGGTGGGCAGTCGATTAATTAACCGACCGTTAATCAAACCAATTTAATTAAAAAAAAATTTAACTGAATCGACTAATTTTTACTTTTGATTAGGTCGGTTAATTAATCAAATCAAATTGGTCAATTTGGTTAACTAACTAAATCGATTGATTTTTTAAAATTTTATAATAAAATTTTTATTTATAACAAAAAATTAATATAATTAAATGACTAAACAAAACTTATTAAAAAACTAAAAAATAACTTAATTTTTAATAAAAGTTTATATTTATTGTAAAAAAATTAATATAATTAAATAATTAAACAAAAAATTAATAACTAAATAAATTTTTATTTTAAATTTTCAATTAACGGTTAACCGACCGAAACAAATTGGTTAACTGTTAATCGAACCAAAAATTGAAATAATATAAAATTATTAACCAAACCGACCGATATATAATAATTTTGGTTAACCAAAATCGATATATAATAATTTTGGTTAACAAAACCAATTATTTGGTCTGTTAACTGAAATTTGTCTACCTCTAGTTGTATTCATATTTGAAGATCAAGCTATTGTGTTCTTGTTTAAAGATCAAGTCGTTGTAGCTTAAGTTTAGGTTTTAAGGTTAAGCCATTTGTGGCTTAGGTTTATGTTTAAAGACCACGCCATTGTGATTTAGGTTCATGTTTAAAGGTCAAGCAATTGTGGCTTAGGTTCATTTCTAAAGGTCGAGTTATTGTGGCTTAGGTTCATGTCTAAAGTTTAAGCCATTGTGGCTTAGGTTTGTAGATTTACCTTTTTAAGGCAAGGTGCCTTAAAGGTTGATTTTCTACAGGGCTTAAAGATTTGGATATTTGGTGTGCATGCATGTATGAAAATAGTTTCATGAACATGGCATAAAATCATATTATTATAGTTCATACAACCTAAGATTAAGGGTCTGTTGTCATTACATGAATGAAAGGGTAGCTTAGTCCAAAGGGCCATGTCACACTAGGACAACTATGTACCTAACCACATATTAGATAAAGAATTCAATGTAGGTCCAATAGTACTGCATGTCCATTACACCTTAACATGATTAAGAATTCATCACGGTTGGATGCTTTTGTCATCCCCCAATATGTTTAAGGAAAGTTTTCAAGTAGATAATACTTATTATCCAAAGGGCTTCCTAAACTAAGAGTAAAAAACCCTTTATTCAATATGATGAATGAAAGAAAAGGTTTAATTAAAAGGAAATCTAATCTTACTTGAAAAGAGCCCATTAAAAACTTCTTTTTGAGAAATTTGTTTAAAAGTCCCTAGTGGAGTCGCCAACTGTAAGGCCTCATCCGAGTACTAATTCGACTCACTAAGTGAGAAAAAAAAATACTCATTTGGGTTCAATCTCACACAAAATCGCTGCATTCGGTCTCCGCTTAGTTTGGCAAGTATGAGTTTAAAACTTGCTTTTATTTTGAAAAGAAAGATGAGTTTATTTTGAAAATAATTTTTTAAGAGAGTTGCCACCTTAATTTATTTAATTTTTTTAAAAGAAAATTTTAAGAGAAAACCTATTTGTTTGGCTTCATGAAAAGAATATTTTTTAACCCAAAAGGTACTAGTCTAAAACTAAACACAATGGGTTTCGGGCTAGGTTTTCAAGTTTTAGGTAAAAAGAGATTTCACTTTAAGAAGACTTTAACTTTTGAGAAAAGCTTTTTTTTCGTGGATGGCATTTAATATGAATAATAAATATAGTTATGCATGAGCAAATATTATGATGTTATTCATTCCGTACAAACGTTAAAAGCAATTACAATCCCTAAATTTGCATTCAAATGGGAGTTTTAACTCTAATCCTTATGGGTACTAAGTTAAGCATAAATCTCCAAAAAAAATAAAAATATAATTACAACTCCAAAATTAAACATTCAAAGAGGAGTCTTAATTCTAGCCCTTATGGATTCTAGGTTAGACAGAAATCCTCAAAGAGATTAATCAAAATAAAAATAAAATAGAGATAAATAATTAAAATAAAAAAAGAATTATTTTAAATGAAATTAAAATAAAGGAATAAAGAAGATGAAAAGGAAAAACTAGTTTATGACTTTTAAATGGGCCCGCCACTTAAAGTGAAATTTCAAGATGTGCCTACATATCCCTTTGAATGGAAACCAAGGCCTTTAGTAGTTCATGACATTGATTGCAATGGGAACTTGAAAAAGATGAGTTTAGGTATGCTACCATTGAAGATTCTCTCTTGCTTGACTTTAGGCTTAATGGAATGCTTGGGCCTCAACTTGAACTTGAAAGGTGTCTTGGGCCTTAACTTGGGCTTAAAATGTGGCTTGGGCCTTAACTTGACTCTACTTGAAAGAGGGCTTGGGCCTTGACTTGACTCAACTCAAAAGAGGGCTTGGGCCTTGACTTGACTTGGCTTAGGCTTGGCCCGAAATATTGGAAAAAATAAAGAAAAAATTTAAGAATAAGAGTAGAATAATTTGTTTTAATTATTTCCTAGTGTCTTTTGAAAATAAGGAAAGCCCTTCTATTTATAGAGGGGCTAAGGAAGTGAATAATATAAATTTTCAATGCAGAATTTGAAAGTCCGATGCAATTGGCCACACACATGTGTGTGTATGAATATAAATTTGATTGGAATTTGATAGTGTGCTTATAAAAAGATATTGAAATACTATGCTTAAAAAGTGTTAGGTTGCTAAATTTCAAGTCGAGTAATAGTTATTGATGGAATTAGAATGATGAGTGAATTCAAATAATTAAGGAAAAGCAATGCTTTGTTCCACCCTCTATCTTGATCGGAGTAAGCTCGCGCTAGTCACTGCAACCTTGAATCCTATGTCCTGACCATGAGGCTCACCATGAACCTTATTGTGTCACTTACATTTCCTCACGCCCATTGTCCTGGCCAAGATGGTGCCTGCGATACCTATTATATCCTAAATAATTTTCTTCTATTTTATATCCCGATCGTGACTTTGACTGTGAATCCTACTCCATTCCCAAGAAATTTCTCTCATCCAGTGTTCCAACCAGGACCTTGGTTGTGATCCTTACTTTGTCTCCTGATCAACTTGTTTAAATTATTTCATAATCATGATGTTTTGTCCCGTCTGTGACTCTTATTGTAAAAAATTATATAACTAACTAATTGAAACACATTAAAATCAAATCAATTAACAGTTAAACCAAAACCCTAATGTCGGTTAAGAAGATCAAGGGGCTTTGAAGCAAGAAGATAGTTGAGTTAGAGTTATGCCAAGTTGAGTAATGCATGCATATTAAACTATACATGGTATTCTATTTGATAATTGTATCTCTCACACTATTGAACCCATGAGCTTAGTGACTATGCCACATTTTTGCTCAAGTTATGATGAGCATCTTGATCCCTATCATAGATTGATTTGCAAGTTAACTATTATATTATTCTTGATATATTCAAGCTTATTGAGCAATTCTAACTCTATTTGGTAGGATCTAAATTTAATGGGGGTTAAAATACTAAGCTATTATGAGGCCTCACTCGAGCTCTGAATCCCAACCCATAATGAGAGAGCCGAAAATACTCGTTTGGACTAAGTCTCATACGATACCGCAGTGTACGGTCTCCAATCAGTTCGGTAAGTACGGGTTTAAAATCATTTTTTTGTTTTGAAAAGATTTTATTTCTTTTTATTTTTAGAAAAGAAAACTTTCCTTTTATTTTTAAAAATGGGGTGGTGGCTTTTATTTTGAAAAGTAAAAATTGGAGAGTCACCACCTTAGTTTATTTTATATTGGGAAAAAATTAAAGGAAAAATATGTTTAGTTGACTCCATTAAATTATCTTTTCACCTAAAATATACTAGCCCAAAATTAATCACGATAGATCCCGTGCTAAATTTTATAAACCAGTTTTAATAAAAAATAAATAAATTTCCTCTTTGAGTGATTTTAATCTTTCTTTTGATTGATTTCAAGAAAAGTTCAATTTTCATGGATATACCACAATAGTTATGTATGGCAATATATGGTAATGCATGAATATTTAATAATCGTGTCATCCATAGATACAGTTGATGACATCATTTTATACCTATTTTTAGTATGGATATCTATGTGTTTTTAGTTAATGTTTCATTTGATTTTGGTTTAAAGTTTGTTTTAAGTGTTTGTTTTAGGTTAAAGTGGAAAAATTCCCTTGGATGATCAAAACAATGAAGAAAGAGCATGAATCAAGCAAGACATGGCCAAGCCAAAGTAAGCTTGGCTATGTCACTCAAAAGAAGTGCAAGACAGTAGCTGACACACTCAAGAGACACGGCCAAGCCACTGGCCGTGTCTCACCCAAGGAGCAAAACCAAAGAAGACTAAGAAAGAAAGGAAAAATGAAGGCAGAAGCTGACACTGGCAGGTGACACGCCCAAGCCAGTGGCCGTCTCACATGACACGGCCACAAGCTTGGCCGTGTCCCACCCCTAGCCAAAGAACTAAGCAAAGAAGGAAAAATGAAGAACAGAAGATGACACACCCAAGTGACACGGCCAAGCCACTGGAGCTTGGCCGTGTCACCCAATGAAACCAAAGAGAAAATAAAGAAAGGAAGAGGGGCAGCAAGAGACACAGCCAACTAGCTTGGCCGTGTCCCAAAGAAAAACAAGAAACACGACCAAGCCTCTTATGGCTTGGTCATGTCACCTATAAAAACCTTGATTCCTTTGCACATATTGGGAGACAAGTGGGTGACAAGGACTTTGCTTTTGCCATAAAAGAAGAGAAAAGCTTGCTTAATTGATGGAAAGAAAGATTGAACAAAGGGAAAGTGGGAGACAATGGAGAGTGGTGTGAGTTGGAAGCATGGACTTAAGCTTTGGAGGGAAATAAAAAGAGAAGAGGAGGAAGAAGAGAGGTGTTGAGTTTTTGGAGAGTGCTGGGAGGTTTGTGCAGAAAACAGAGAACGGAGGCAGAGAAGAGAGGTTTGAGAGGAGGAGGCTGGGCATACACGTTTTGGGCAAGGAGGGAGTGACACTTTCCTTGACTCTTCATCTTCATCCTCCATTTCTATCCTCTCCACCATCTGCATCTTCCATTGGCAGCTCCTGAAGATTCAAGAAGCTACATTGAAAGGGGTTTTTCTATTTTCTCCTTTTATGTATTTTAATGTTATTGTTGTTGTTGTTGTATTAAGTGTATTGAACATGAACTAAATCATTCCCTATCTAGATATTGAAGAACCCTAGCTTATTTATATGATTGAATGATTTTAATTGATGGAGTTGTTTTATCCTTATGATGCTTAATGATTATTGCCAATTGATGATAGCATGCTTATTGATTGGTTGTCATTTTCATATTATTGACTTGAGAAAGTTTGATATGAATTTATTACTCATAAGGGTTGAGGATTGATTGGGGTGCTAGAGATAGACTTACAAGATCCTTTGGTTTATAGTTCCTTATTCTTAATGCAAGATTTATTTAATTGTGTTTTGAGAAGAGATTCCGGCACTCTACTTAGTGATTAGGGATTAATTCACTCGAGAGAAGTTTTAGTCTACGTTAGAGGAATGTCAATTCAACTCTATTATGTGAAGTAATTGTGGCTAGGGGGATTCAATATCTGGATAGTATCATTACCATCAAACCTTTTTACACAACAATCAATTTATCTTTGCTTTCATTTATTTAAGTTAGTTGTCTTTAATTACAAAATTTCACAAAAATATTGAATTGCTAAACAACAGTTAAGATTTGCACTAGTACTTGGCCTTGTCCTCAGTGGAATGATAACTCACTCACTATTCTATTACTTGGGCGACCCGTGCACTTGCAGTATTGCTACAACATAGCTTGGCGCACCAAGTTTTTGGCACCGCTGCCGGGGACAGTGGTTTCAATACTAGTAATATAATTAAGACTGTTAATTTAGTTTTATTTTTTTTATCAAGAATGTTTGTTTGTTTTCTTTGATTTGTTTGAGTATTTTTCTTTGAATCATTTGTTTGTTTTCTGTAAATTCATTTGTTTTTTGTATTTGAATTTGTTTGTTTGTTTATTTTTCTTTAAATTGCTGAGTGCCTTTTGTAAAGATGCAGTTTTTAAGGCACAGGGGAGTTTATGATTGGGACGATAATTCTAAAACGGCATGGCAACTCGCAGAATTAACGAATCGAATTAAAATGCTAGATGCAACTCTGGATTGTGGACAATACCAAGAGAGGAAAGGGAAAAACTATGCCTATGATAGTTTCCAACAATGGGGTGGGAATGACCTACATTCCAATTCTTATAACCCAAGCTGGGGAAGCCCACCAAATTGTACAGGATATGGCAATACAGGACATAGTGTCAATCCATGTTCATTTGGTTTCGAACGATACCAAGAATGGCAAGAAGAAGAATATAACTACCAAGGTTTCCAGCAAATGGGTGGTAATGACTCATATTCCAATTCTTACAATCCAAGTTGGGAAGGCCACCCACATTTTCATTGGGAAAATCAGCAGTACACTCCACCTCAAAATTGTTTTCAGCCTTACCAAGGAGATCCTTACTTTCAAGAAGAATTTTCAAACCAAGACCACCTTAAGGAAACCACTTTGGAGGAAAGATTGAATGCATTCATTCAAAATAGCCCAAAAAATGTAGATCAACCTAAGAAACCCACTTTGGAGGAGAGAATGAATGCCTTCATTCAAGATACCGAGAAATTTCAATGCGAGCAATACAAAGTGGAAGAATCTTTGCGAGAAATACAGAGGAGGGTGGATGCTCTAGTTGAGCAGCTGGCACATCAACCCCAAGCACACCAACAGGAGGAGTCTCCTAGCCAATTGGAGAAAACCCAGGTAATCACAAATTTGAGGAAAGAACAGGTAATATATAACAATTTTTGTGATTTCTTTGATGCAGGGACCAATCAAGAAGAAAATGGGGAGGAGATCCAACCCGACATAGAGGAGTTGAATCAAACAAAGGAAGAGGAGAATTTGGAAGCATCAACTTGGATAAAATTGCATGAACCTCCAAATCCTTTTATGCCCCTGATTTCATTTCCACGTAGGCTGGAGGAAGAGAACCAAGGTATGCATATTCCTGAACTCTATGGCATGTCCTGTAGTAAAGATAGTGTAGATAAGCTTGAGGTAGCCATGACCTTAGAAGTAGAGCCTCATATTTCCAATTTAGAAATCGAGGAGAGCAAATTAACATTAAATGATGAGATTGTTGAGAGGGAACTTCCAAGTGCTAAAGAGGATGAGAAAGAGATTCAACCAAACTTGGTTGAACTTCAAAAGACCCCAAAAATTTTGGAATTTGTTTTAGTTGGGGAGAACAATATGCAACCAATGATCATCCCTCCCACTTTCGGGAGCGAGAAAGAACAAAAAATGAATATAACCATGTTGCATACTGAAGAATATTCTTACCAAGTTCCTATAGCATTGGAAAATCACCCTAAGACAGCCTTCATGAGTTCTCATTGGCCATTTGCTCACCCAAGGATACTACCTAAGCTTTGCCATACATTGGGCACACTTTAATATTGCATATTAATCATCCTCTCAGTCATGGGCTCCAATTGCATTATGGGTGGAAGGAGCCCTACAAATCGTATATGGGAACGATGGAAATCAGGTTCTCTCTAAACTCTCTTTTAGTGTATGCATGCTCACATTGAGGACAATGTGAAATTTTAAGTGTGGGGTGCATTTTGTATTTTGTATTTTGTGTTTTTACTTTTACTTGTTTTAGTTTAAATTCAATTAATGTTTCTCTTGTTTTTCTTAAAATAAATGAATTTTGTAAAGTTCAATTGTTATAAATTGTTGATTGATGACCTTTGAATTTTTGAAGCATGAATTTGAAAATTGAGTAGAATTGATGCTTATTGTAAATTTTGTTGGTTTTTCCTTGCATTACCATTAAACTAGTGAGAAATTGAGCCACCAACTGATTATTCTTTTGTGTGTGGATATCTTTGATTGATAACTTGCTAGAACTTGCTTTGACATACATTTTAAGATTACATAAAAATTTCAATTTGGCATCAAGATGATTAAGGCAATTAGGTGAACCCACTTTGGCTTAAAAAGACCAACCCTATTTTTAACCTTAGTTAGCCAATTTTGAGCCTATTTCGTTTTTCCTTTTCTTCATTTTTCGCAACACTACCAACTTTGAATCATGCTATTTTGTCTCTTACCCTTTCATTAGGTCAAGAGCATTTTAAGAGCGTTTATGACCAAGTGTTGTGTTGAATTAAGTGTGGGGTTAAATTTAGTAGGTTTAAGATTGCAATGATAAAAAAATCAAATAAAAAGAAGAAAAATAATAAGAATAATTGTTGTTCTTGTTGAAAGGGTTGGAATATGTTTGGAATGATCATTGCATGATGTAATAAGTGAGTTCCCTTGAAAAGTTCTTTAATGTCAAGGGGTAGATAAGAGGAAGGTGTTTTGGGATCGTTGGGTTATATATATGATCGGTTACTTCATTCTTGAAGTGCTCTTGAACTTAATGATTAAGCTCACATTTCCTAAATGCCATGCCTCTACCTTAGCCCCATTACAATCCAATAAAAGACCTTTTGATTGATGCTTGATTGTAATTAAGTGGTGGAGATTTGATAGATAAGCAAGCCTATGACAATAATCTTTCATTGATTGTTATGAGTGTAAACACCACCTTGATCAAACACTTTCTAAGAGTTGGTGAGGGAGTGACAACATAGGCTATGCATGGAAAGCCACTTAATTGCATTGGTATCGATTTTGTTCAATTTGATATTGATTGTGGATTTAGGGATAGGGAAGTCTTGATGCATTTTTATAACTCTTGACCTTGACAAAATTTTTGTGTTTAGCTTGTTTTGATTTTAGCCTTGCTTGGGGACAAGCAAGGAATTAAGTGTGGGTTATTTGATGAGATCATTTTATACCTATTTTTAGTATGGATTTCTATGTGTTTTTAGTTAATGTTTCATTTGATTTTGGTTTAAAGTGGAAAAATTCCCTTGGATGATCAAAACAATGAAGAAAGAGCATGAATCAAGCAAGACATGGCCAAGCCAAAGCACGCTTGGCCGTGTCACTCAAAAGAAGTGCAAGACAGTAGCTGACACACCCAAGAGACACGGCCAAGCCACTGGCCGTGTCTCACCCAAGGAGCAAAACCAAAGAAGACCAAGAAAGAAAGGAAAAATGAAGGCAGAAGCTGACACTGGCAGGTGACACGCCTAAGCCAGTGGTCGTGGCCGTGTCCCACCCCTAGCTAAAGAACTAAGCAAAGAAGGAAAAATGAAGAACAGAAGGTGACACACCCAAGTGACACGGCCAAGCCACTGGCCGTGTCACCCAATGAAACCAAAAAGAAAAGAAAGAAAGGAAGAGGGGTAGCAAGAGACATGACCAACTAGCTTGGCCGTGTCCCAAAGAAAAATAAGAAACATGGCCAAGCCTCTCATGGCTTGGCCGTGTCACCTATAAAAACCTTGATTCCTTTGCACGGATTGGGAGACAAGTGGGTGACAAGGACTTTGCTTTTGCCATTAAAGAAGAGAAAAGCTTGCCTAATTAATGGAAAGAAAGATTAAACAAAGGGAAAGTGGGAGACAATGGAGAGTGGTGTGAGTTGGAAGCATGGGCTTGAGCTTTGGAGGGAAATAAAAAGAGAAGAGGAGGAAGAAGAGAGGTGTTGAGTTTTTGGAGAGTGCTGGGAGGTTTGTGTAGAAAACAGAGAACAGAGGTAGAGAAGAGAGGTTTGAGAGGAGGAGGCTGGGCATACACGTTTTGGGCAAGGAGGGAGTGACACTTTCCTTGACTCTTCATCTTCATCCTCCATTTCTATCCTCTCCACCATCTGCATCTTCCATTGGCAGCTCCTGAAGATTCAAGAAGCTACATTGAAAGGGGTTTTTCTATTTTCTCCTTTTATGTATTTTAATATTATTATTGTTGTTGTTGTATTAAGTGTATTGAACATGAACTAAATCATTCCCTATCTAGATATTGAAGAACCCTAGCTTATTTATATGATTGAATGATTTTAATTGATGGAGTTGTTTTATCCTTATGATGCTTAATGATTATTGTCAATTGATGATAGCATGTTTATTGATTGGTTACCATTTTCATATTATTGACTTGAGAAAGCTTGATATGAATTGATTACTCATAAGGGTTGAGGATTAATTGGGGTGCTAGAGATAGACTTACAAGATTCTTTGGTTTATAGTTCCTTGTTCTTAATGCAAGATCTATTTAATTGTGTTTTGAGAAGAGATTTCGGCACTCTACTTAGTGATTAGGGATTAATTCACTCGAGAGAAGTTTTAGTCTACGTTAGAGGAATGTCAATTCAACTCTATTATGTGAAGTAATTGTGGCTAGGGGGATTCAATATCTGGATAGTATCATTACCATCAAACCTTTTTACACAACAATCAATTTCTCTTTGCTTTCATTTATTTAAGTTAGTTGTCTTTAATTACAAAATTTTACAAAAATATTGAATTGCTAAACAACAGTTAAGATTTGCACTAGTACTTGGCCTTGTCCTCAGTGGAACGATAACTCACTCACTACTCTATTACTTGGACGACCCGTGCACTTGCGGTATTGCTACAGCATAGCTTGGCGTACCAACAGTAATGAATAATAAAAATATTACAACATCCCCAAGATGATGATTCCAAGGGAGCTTCAACTCTAATCTTTGTGGATCTTAAGTTGAGCACAAATCCCCAACTAGCAAAATAAACTGAAAGAAAAATAAAAGGAGAAAACAATTATAACCACATGGCATCTATTTGCAAGACTTATCAAATTTGCAAATAGAACCTTAGAGTAGAGAAAATAACAATAATACTGAAAATAACAACTCCAAGAGTAATATAGAGGAAAATTAAAATAGATAAAGGAAACGACGGTTGGTTGTCACGGTGTAGGCTTGCCACTCGGAATGATATTCCAAGTGTGCCTAATTATCTCATTTGAAAGTGAATTAGAGCCATAAGTAGTTTGTACCTTTGAATGCAAAGGGTTTTTAATTAATCAATTTTATTGTTGATTAATTACCGAATTGAATAAGGAAGATTAGAAAGTACATGTTACGTTGAGTAAGCACCTTTTCTTAATAATGGGTTGAAGAGTTTTTCCACTTCGAAGATCCATTTGCACGAAAGATGAATAAAATTAATTAATGACAATCCAAAAAAGTCCAAAAAAATTAAAAGAAATTTATTTTTTGATTAATTTCCATCACAAATATATTTCGACAGAGTTTCGGAGCCAGAAAATCTGATCCTTAGACAATAGGGGTGGATAGGAGTCCAAAATCTAGACTGGGCCACAAGCATTGAATTTTTTTTAATAATAATAAAAATTATACATTTTTCTTAATTTTTCCTTTTTCCAATTTTGTAAGTCAGGTGCTAAATTAAGGATTTATAGCTATGTGCACATGGAGCTTTTATTATAAAAGGGAGAAGTTGCTGCCCTACCTAAGGCTTTGAGCCTTTCCTTTATCTGTACATGCTAATGTGACTTAACACCTACCTTTATTATTAATTTTCTTCAGTATACATATACATAAGCTTTCAATTTAAAGTTTCTTAATATTTATAAAATAATTATTAATACCTCAAAAGATCTTGAGTAATATATTTTTTCATTCTATTGTGTTGCACTACTTACTCATTGGTTGATGGCATATGGATTGTTTGTGGATTTTCAGTTTTTGTTGTATAGAGATAGAGGGCTTTTTGGTTTCTTCTCTATTAGAAGTAAAGTTAGAGTTTATTATGTTATGTCTACTTTTGTGTAATATTGTACAATGCTAGCAGTTTATTATGTGATGTAGTGTAGAACTCCCTGATGTAAAAAGTAAAAGATTATATGTAATATGTATGCCAAACCATGTAGCAGGTACCATACTTGACCGGTTAACTTTAAACGTGTGGATTCTTAGAATGTGTGTTTGTCGGTTATTATATTTGTGTAATTTTACAAGTAATAGTAATACAAATAGATCCAGGGATGAGACAAATTTGGGGTTCTTTGAGGTGCCAATAGTCTTAAGCCGACCTGAACCCTAGGACTGTCATGCCTCAGAAAAAGAAGTGTGATAATAATGTTCCCACATGTCTTTTCTTATCTTTTTTGTTTCTAGTATCTACAATACTGCTTTTCCTTTCTAAGTTAGTGTATACATCCTTATGTAATTGCATATTGATTTACTTTATTTGATTAAAGTTCTATTTTTTCAGTAAGATGAGTTAGTGTGCAATTAGAGCCAATGCTCGATCTCATATGGCTACTTTGAAGGAGGAAGATTCTACAATTTTGATTTCATCAAGCCCTAGTTACTGAGGCAGATAAAGGCAAGTTAGGGAGGAAGAACCTACAAGTGTGAAAGCCATGCTCACAATATTTTAGAGGATCAAGTTGATATGACCTAGGCAGGGGCAATGGTACATTGTATAGACGTGCCTCCCTTCTTTTTTGAAATATATATATATATATACACATATTAAAATTTGTAAAATTACTTTTTTGCCCCCTTAAAAGTTTTAAATTATTCATTTTTTTAAATCACATCTAAAAATGAAGAAAATAAAAATTAGGGAGAGAGACAACTAAAAAGAAATTGAAAACATAATAAAAAAATTTGAGAAAGAATACAATATTTGAATCTTTATTTTTAAAAAAATATATATATATTTTATTTTTTCAAAATATATTTTATTTTTTTATTTTCATTTTATTATTTTAATTTATAATATTATGTAATGATTTTTATTTTAACTATTTCTTAAGTTGTTCATGATTTAATTTTTTTTCTCTTTATTTTATTTTTTGATTTTTTTAGTAAATTTAAAAATCATGATTCTCAAAAATATTATTTTTGAATGTATCATCAAGTAGATTGCTTATTAGATTTGATTGTGGTAGTTTTATAGGTGTAGTAATAGAAGTCTGTGGCATAGTGGAGCTATAGTTAAAGGAGAGGGAATGTAAAAGCTGGGATTGAGTGGCTCAATGATAGAATGGATGTAAATGAAAGATAAATTAAGAATTTAAGAATGTAAATTTGAGATATAGATGCAACCATATGTGATAACTTATAAGAGCCTACAAGGTTTCTTATCTGCTATAATAAATAGTTAGTAGAAATTATGCGGAATTGGTATAGATATGGTTTTTCGTGGTGCTCGGTGACATTAAGCCTACCTAGACCCTAGGACCATCACATCTTTGAGCATGGGGCGAAACTATAACACCCTTATACTATAAATATGTAAAATATATATTTAAGATACAAAAGTACTACATTAATTACATATAAAATCCTCCTTTAAATATTAAATATTAAATATAATTTATGAATTTATACTAAAATTTCTCTAGAAAAATTTCGCTAGAGTTTTATCTGAAATTTCAATATTCTCAAAATTCAACAAACACAACCTGCAAATCAAATTTCACTATGAAATATTTATCATCGCAACACTCGGTAATTTCTCCATACATTTCATCCTTCATTTATGAGTAATTCACAAATTTATGAAAATGTAAATTATTTACATTTACAAAACTATAATTACATAAACATGTTCATAAAACCTTAATATATATATATATAATGTAGTTAACAAATACTTGCATATATATCTCTACATGATATGCAACCCTGCACCAAAGTCAAGTCTCGTGGCACAACTCAATTTTTAAATTCTAATCACAGTCCAAATCATTCTGGTCTGTACTTTCTAACACCTGCTTAATACACACTACCGCACTAAGCCAACGACCTAGTGGTACATACTTTGGTACTAAAGATGACATTTTAAATATAATGCTAGGAAATATACTATGCTTCAATATCAAGCATCATACACATAATTTTATCAATATATCTATCACCAACACACATTGGGCCTAAAAGTCCTTATATATTAGTCTAGTTTTAGAAATATTATTTTGGGCTGTCTTAATCATTTCTAGTTCTAGAAATATTATTTTGGACTGTCTTAATCATTTGAGACACCAGTGTGTCTCACCCAAAGGCATAATAATATTTGTGCCACCAGTGTATCTCACCCGAATGAGTAATAATATTTGTGACACTAACGTCTCTCACCAGAAGGCTTAATAATATTCAACAATAATTTTCTAAAACTAAACTCTATATAAGGTAAACATACAATCACATTTCTCATTTTTTGTTTCTTCTTGTTTTTCCACATTTCATATTCTTTTTCCAATTTACCATTCATAAAAAATATCATGTTCACAATATTATAAATGCGGCTCACTTTCACATTTTAGTACATAATCTGCACTTTTCACATTTTGCACATAAAATTATATTTAGCCATTCTTTAAAAGCTTAACATGCCATAAACAGTTCAACTCATGCATTGTTACTATAAACAATGCTTCACACATACATAAATAAACATTCAAATAACATAACTCATCCACCCATATGTAACGAGTCATGTTTCAAATAATGCAATTTAATAAAATAAGTTTCATAGTATGTACTAACCTCTAATCAAGACAACTTCTAAGCTAATTCATACATTTTTCTTCACTTTTCTCAAGTGTCTTTCACTACTAGGATTGGATAAATCCAATCTACTCAGCACTAGTTTGTTGGAAATCTACCAAAACTCACTCCAATCCTTTGAAATCCTTCCAAAATTTGGTGTTAGTGATGATGGAAGCTCCTCTCCTCTTCTAACAATGGTGATTGTTTTGTTATGGAGGAAGAAGAAGATGGAATATGTTTTATATATCTCATATATAATTAAATATATAACATGTATATATCTCATATCTAATATATGTACATTTTATATTTCTCTCTGCCAATCATACCTACCTAATCCTCTATATTAATTACTCCAATGTATATTAAAATGGGGATGTTATAGGAGTAATGATGCAGACAATTAATGAGATTGCACATGACCAGCAAGGAGGGGACTCACTATGGAGGAGGATTTGGGATTTTCATATCCCACTAAAGGTTCATAGTTTTTTGTGTCATGCCTGTTAGGATTGCCTACTATCACTGTTGGCTCTACTAAAGAGACAAAATGAGGTTGATGTGTTTTTCTCATGGTTTAATTCATTGCCCGTTTGCTAAAAGATGTTGGTCATAAGTTGGATTGAGCGGTGACACTGATGTGGGTGAACCAATGGGGAATGGTTGGTATATATGTTTGAACAAAATAATAAGTGCAAAAGGGAATTGATTGTTGTCATTCTTTGGAACATGTGGAATAACAAGAATACTATGATTTGGAAGGGAACTACAAGGACAGAGGTCTAAAGTAGTGAATTATGCCGCACAATTTATAAACTAGTGGTAGGAGGCTCAATAATTGCAAAAACAAAACACGTATGGTAGCATGCAAACAAAAAGGAATTCAAGTGCAGCTAAATGGATGGCCCTAGCTGAAGTTTTCCTAAAGTGCAACATCTAACTTTGAAATGTAATTTTTGAGATAGTATTTGTATGGGAAGTCTGATGATAATTCTTATTTTGGTCAGTTAATGAAAGATTACAGAGCCATAAGGAATTGTCAAATTGTAGCATTATTCATGTCAAAAGGTTCGGACATTAGTGCATCCATGCCATAGTACGCATGACTAGTTCTGCGTTTAGCTATAGAAAGTGAGGAGGAACTTTTGTCCTTGCTCCATCCTTGAATTTTTGTACCTTGAAGCAAGCTCAGACAATAAATTTCAAGTTTTAATCCTTTAAAAAAATTATATTTCCGAAGGACTAAGATTATATATTGGCAAAAAAAAAAAGATTAAAATGTATTGAAAATAAGGCACAAAATGCTAAAGTCAAAGGTTTTCGCTAAAATATAAAATTTGGGGCATCAATTTTCGTATAATTTATTTTGAGAAAGAAATATTTATGTTATTTAATCAAGAGATCTACACCGTTGAATGAGTATGTTCCAAAAAAATTGAGCAAATATCGGCGAGCACATCATATAAAAGTATAAGCAACAGGAAAAAAAAAGTAAAAAAAAAAAAAACAAAGCTTAGTTAGAGGAAGTAAGAGCCGTTCTACAGTCGCTGCTGATTAGGGTTTCTCTGTAAACGACTAAGGTTAGCGTGCGCTCTCTCTCTCTCCTTCGCTCGCCTTTCTGCTCTAATTTCACCAGAAATGCTTGTTTTTATGGTTTTATTGCTATCTTTCTGGTAAATTTAATTGATTCGATTATCGTTTGCAGCTTTACCTTGTGAATTTGTAAAAGAAAAGAAGACTGAAACTTTAGCAAGATCTAAAAATGTCGCGAAAAGGTTTGATGGAACAAGACTTGGGTAAATTGGATGTAACCAAGTTACATCCACTTTCTCCTGAAGTTATATCTCGTCAGGCCACTATAAATATAGGTAATTTATTTATATTTATTTTATAAATTGTTTATGTTTAAGTGAGTTTTTTAGTGAAATTTTCAAAATTTTTGGATACCCAGGTACCATTGGTCATGTGGCACATGGAAAGTCTACTGTTGTAAAAGCCATATCTGGTGTTCAGGTAATTTGTTATTTTTGATGTCTGTTGTCATTGAGTTTTAAAGGGAGAAACTCAACATCAATTTCTATGCCATTGTGAACTATTTGAATAATTATTGTTACTAATAATTAGATTTTTAATTGTGTTTTTGCTATTGTCATTTGCAGACTGTTCGTTTTAAAAATGAGTTGGAGCGTAACATTACAATTAAGCTTGGATATGCAAATGCAAAGATATACAAGTGTGAAGATGAACGATGCCCCCGACCTATGTGCTACAAGTGAGTTTGGCATGTGGCTGGAGTACTACCTTTGTCATTTATTTTTTTATTATCATTTCACACTTTATTGTGAGATATGTCCTTCTGTAGGGCATATGGAAGTGGTAAGGAAGACAGTCCAATGTGTGATGTACCTGGGTTTGAAAACTGTAGAATGAAATTGCTGAGGCATGTGTCTTTTGTTGATTGCCCGGTATGTTGAAACTACTTTTGATGCTTCTTTTTTGTTCTTTGCCCAGTTTATTTTTTTATTTTTTTTATATTCTAAAATTCCCTACTAGAACTAAAAATGGTTTGTTGTGTTGCTGTGTGGTTTTAGTGATTGAAAAAGTTGGCTGTTGTTACTGCTATTCTCTTGCATGGTTAGGTTTGCTTACCCATTTATATATCTGTTAACCACTTTGCTACAGGGTCATGATATTCTCATGGCTACAATGCTTAATGGAGCAGCGATTATGGATGGAGCATTACTTCTCATTGCTGCAAATGAAAGCTGTCCCCAACCACAGACGTCTGAGCATCTTGCTGCTGTTGAAATTATGCGTCTTCAGCATATAATAATCCTTCAAAATAAAGTTGATCTAATTCAAGAAAATGTAGCCATCAATCAAAACGAGGCTATTCAGAAATTTATTCAGGTTTAGCATTCCTGTGTTCCCTCCCTCCTGCATTGTTTTTCCTGTACAATTTTCTTATTTTTGATAACTATTTAAGCACTACTTGCAAGTCATGCTCTTCTTCCACCCCCACCCGCCCTCTCTTCCATTGCTGTTGTCAAATTTCAACTTAGGATAAATTAGTAATCATAATCCAAATAGAATCAAACTATCTGAGTTTCAAGTGCAGTCCTACGTACATATCAAGTGATATTATGGTGGTAATGAAATACAAGATGTCTCAAAACCTGGAAATTAGGAACTAGTACTTAGCTTGGGAAATTAGAATCCATAATATTTGTTTTATGTGCACCTAAATGACATCTCCCTTCTTGCAAATTTTGCTTTGGCAATGTTGTTATTGAATTGCTCAGAGAATTCGTTTTGTGGAAAATAAAAGCTTGCTCGCTATTCAGTTTCTTGCATCCATAACTAGCAAAAAGATTCCAAAAAGGGAAATTAAATGAGGATGACATAGAGAATGTAGATCAAATGTACCTTCCATAAATAATGCTCAGATAATATGATATTCTCAAAAACTGAAACAAAGTCAAATCATTTCTCCTCATTTCATAAAGTATAATAATCTGATATGGAGCTATGCTTTTTCTGTTGATGTGATACTGCATTACATTGAGTGCATGTTCTAACCTACTAATTTATATAAATTTCCTATTTAGGGGACCGTCGCTGATGGTGCTCCAGTGGTGCCAATCTCTGCGCAGCTGAAGTACAATATTGATGTTGTGTGCGAATACATTGTGAAAAAGATCCCCATCCCAGAGAGGAACTTTATCTCATCACCTAATATGATTGTAATCCGGTCTTTCGATGTCAATAAGCCTGGGTTTGAGGTTGATGAGATAAAAGGCGGTGTGGCAGGTGGAAGCATCCTTAGGGTATGTTTCTTAAATATGCTGTCTCTTGCTCTATTTTTTTATCTTTATTTTTTCTTAATTTCTTTTTATATTGCATAAGTTTTGTGTATACTTAATTTCCACATGGGAGTGTCCCCATGTATTTTCTTATGATTTCCTATTTGAGTAGGCTTCCTCATCATGTAGATGGAATCCTAATATGCATGCATGCATCCATACATACATACATGCATATGTATATATACATACATATGTTTTTTTTTTTTAAAAAAGCTCGACCCCCGAAATACGGTTTTTATGGGGATCGAACTCCTGCCCTCTCAATTGAGAGTAACAACAGGTGGTCAGCTGAGCTACCCCAGCTGATTATATATATACATATGTATATATATATATATATACACACACACACATACATATGTATATGTATGTATGTTTAGTTGGTTTTACTTAATTTATGGAGATATTGAAGTTTGTGTGGTTGTGTTTCGAATGATATTTTCTGCTTGATTCTTTGGTGTGGAAAATTTTCTCTTGAAAGCCAAAATTTGTGGGACTTTTTAGTTGGCTCCAAGTTGTGATGGCATTATGAGAAGTTGTCTTATTAATATAACTGATGAGGTTACAAGTATGGAATCCCTTTTCTCCAGACGTGAGGCCTCACAATTGGGACAAAAGGGGGTTTTATAGAGGGAGAGAGAGAGAGACATTTTAGTGGGGCTAGAAAACAAGTTTTTTATTCAAATTTTTTATCAAATAGCCTTTTTTTCGGGGGAGGGGGGTGGATGGGGGGATTTTTTTTATAGAGTATATTGCTTGTTTGATAGGTGTTTCTTGCTAGATGAATAAACTATCTGTGTCATCATTTTAATAAAGTTTGAACCATTTGGTATGTGCTACTCTTGCAATTAATTGAGCCAATGCTGAGATGTGGATGGAATAAAGTGCTTGGAGGGCCTCTAGCTTTAGGGCTATGATTAAAAAGGTGTAAAATGCATCCTTTTTTTTGGGTAAGTTTGAGATATTTTGAGATTGTAGGTAGTGGGAACTTGTTGGACGTATATGAAAAAAAGGAGGGCCAATACCCTTCATTTGTGCATAATTGGCAATTTTTTTTTTGTATCATTTTGCTTTTGTAAAATTCAGAAATCTCATATAGAGAAATGCCATCAAATAATATACTTATAATGTACATGGGCAAATTCTTCTCTATTGTTATTTGTGTAGCTTAACTATCTAAATTGTAGTTGTTAGAATCAAACAATTTTCATTCAATTCAAATCATGTAATTTCGGTTCAAATCCTCTCCTCATTGATTCGAGTCTACGGATTATCTTGGAAATATACATTAATTCTAGTAAAATCAAGTGAATGAATAGTGAATAGAATGAATGAATATTAGTTAGTTTGAATTCACTGAGTCATTCATTATTGGCTTTGTGGATTTAAAATTTAATAAACTATTTGCACTAAAGGAAACTATATGACAACTCGTCGTAGGATTTTAAAGAAGAAACTTACCAAGTGAAGAAAACCAAGTAACAACTATTTGTTAAGGCTAAAACTAAGTCACGTGCTTAAAATGATGCTGGCTGTGATACTTGTAATGAAGCAAAAAATCAGCAGCAGTTTGCTGTTTTCAAGCAATAGGAAAAAGTCACCCAAAATCTCAGCAAGTCCATTCCTAGATGAATTTCTGTTTTTCCATTTTTTTTACTATGTTCTGCTATTCCCCAAGCTATGCTGTATTATTTCTTCTCCTATACACTTTCCACTTCCCCCTTTTTAGGATATTATTCTTCTACTCTTATCACAGAAGTTTAATTCCTATGTCATGCACTATCTTCATGACATTTTAATTTATACTACCACTTTTTTATTTTATTATTTCTCAAGTTATTGTGGATTTTCTTGCATGTAGAGTGGCGTATTTATCAGGGTAAGCATTATTTTTGTACACTTCATTAATTTTGCTTGAATTATCAAATATAATATTGTTTTAAATTTCTTTTGAGAATTTTTAATTAATCTTACAATTTGATTATCGATTTATACAAGGATTTTGATTCTCAACTTAACAAATATTGTAGACTGTATTCTATTCTAGCCTATGCTATTCGTTATTAGTATATTCGTTTGTAGCATAAATGCATGATTGCACATATTTGGCAAAATTTTGCACGATAAATAATGTTTTCTAAGGCATTCAAATGTATTTTTTCTTTATGGTTTTTGCTATGTTATCAAAGAAGGAATAGAGTTATAGAGTTCTTTTTTTTTTTTGCAAGCATGCTACCCATATGAGAGGCATACCTTTCTGTTGAGGTGTGACTCTGCTTTACTTGATCTGTGTGAGCTTTGTTTTTTTGCCTGTGCCTTTTTATGTTTTTCTCATTTAGGCACTCCTTCGCAATATTTTGGGATTGACTTTATATTTATATGTAAAAGGGATATAGATTATATACTCAGTAGAAAGAGAGAAGCTAATGAGATTTGACTAATCTCTAAAATTTGGTCGTTATGAGCCGACCATATTTTTTGCAAGTTGATTTTCATTTTGTAATATAATTTAAATTGTATCTGACCCATTTTTCTGTTTCTCCCTGATCTTGGAATGAATTTACTATTTCCTATAATTTTTCTGACATGAGTTGAGTTTTCTACATTTAGATTTCCATGATGAAATTGTCTTGAGTTGACTTTCCTTTTCATTTAGTTCGATTTCTTAATTTCCCCTTTTCTATCTTTTCTATCCTTTTTTTTCTCCTTTCCAGTGCTCCTGAATCCTCTTCTCTAGACATTTTTGTTTGTTTATTTCTGTTCTTTTCTTTTCCTTGGATGCTTGTTGTTTTATGTTGTTTTTATTGAAGAAATTGCTGCCTATCATTCTAGCTTGAATTGAATTGATCTAAGATTCGGGTTGAAAAAATGTTTTTAGATCTTTACTCTAGTTTTATTTAGTTTTTAAATGACTGATGCAGCATCTCTGAATGTCTTATATTTTAAGTTAATCTGGCTTGGACACCTTTTCTTCTTTTTGACTTGAGTCTGGGCCTTAAAAGCGCAAGTAACTAAGGTTCAGGCTTTGGATTTTATGGCCTCAGTTTATGCATATAAGTTAAACTTTTTGCATCTGTAGCAAAATTAATTTACATTAGGAGTTGTTCTTAGGTTTGAGCCTTCAGAATAAATGTTACTGTTAAACTAAGCCAAATGTTGCTGCTTGATGTATGTATATATAAAATTATGTAAAAATTCTTAAAAATTAAAGGGACTATTGTCCTAAATTCCTTTTTTCCTTCTACACGCTAAAAATATGATCCTCCATCTCTTAGACAGCCCTTTTATAATGAAAAATGCTAATGAACGTAGACCTTTGGGAGCTAAAATAGACGAAAGACTAAAGACTGCATATTAATTGAATTTATAACTGAAAGACATGATTTAGTCGTTAGTCCCCTTGGAGACCCCAAGTTCCATTTGCTTTCTTAGAGGTAGACTCATATTTGACAAACATCGATGACAAAAAATTGTCGAGTATTTAGTACATGATCAAGCTTTCAAGTAGGTACTTGAATCTAACCTTGACATATCGCGTGTATTTACATCATGAATCCTTTCGAGGATGGTTGTCTGATGCACTTAACATAATTTGTCCCTTGCAGGGTGTTTTGAAGGTTAATCAGTTTATTGAAGTTCGGCCTGGGATTGTTGTTAAAGATGAGACTGGGAATATCAAGTGCACGCCAATATATACTAGAATAGTTTCACTGTATGCTGAGCAGAATGAATTGCAATTTGCAGTTCCAGGAGGTCTTATTGGTGTGGGCACAACAATGGACCCCACTTTGACACGAGCTGATCGGTTGGTGGGTCAGGTTCTCGGAGATGTTGGATCACTTCCTGAAGTTTTTGTTGAGCTTGAGGTAAGGAGATGAGTGGCAATGATGTTTTTCTAGATTCTTGAGCTAAATTTGGCATTAATGCTTCCATGCTGATTTAAATTTGTTAACTGAGCAATGCACATTGTTCCATGCAAGAGTCCCAAAGTCTTGATCAAGGAAATTTAGGACCTTCCTATGCTTCAATAATGCTCTCTTATTATGTAGGTAAATTTCTTTCTTCTTCGGCGACTTATTGGTGTTAGGACAAAGGGGTCAGAGAAGCAAGGTAAGGTCTCAAAGCTAGCTAAGGGAGAGATTCTTATGCTGAACATAGGATCTATGTCAACTGGGGCTCGAGTTATTGCTGTAAAGAATGATCTGGCAAAGCTGCAGTTGACATCTCCTGTGTGCACTAGCAAGGGAGAGAAAATTGCTCTCAGTCGGCGAGTTGAGAAACACTGGCGTCTTATAGGATGGGGTATGATTCAAGCTGGAACAACTCTTGATGTTCCACCATGCCCCCCCTTTGAGTGATTGGAAACAGGTGGAGAAAAGTGAGTAAAACAGAGCGTGGCAGTGAAGAACTTCTTGGAACAACTTTTGTCCCTTGGATAGCATTTTTTTCAGATTTGTATTATTGTTTGTGATGTTTCCTTTTTCATTTGCGGTCCAAGTTTTTGAGCAAGAATCATTTCAACTGATAATATTTAGCAGCTTGGTAGCAAAAAAGATAAAAAGTTTTTTGTTTAGCCAACAGAGATTGCCCATGAACATTTTACCAATTTATGTGTTTTATTTTCATTAATTCATGTTATAATCCGATGTGAATTCAATACGGTTAATGATTTGTTCAGCTTGATAGCTCCGTTGTGATGCAAAAATAAGTAATCATTTGTGGGATGGGTTTGTTCATAGGTTAGATTTCGTGAAGTCTTAAAAGTCTAACTTGATCAAATCAACTAATCTATTTAAATCCATTGAGAATCAGAATTTTCTAAATATATAGGGATGTTGCCACAATGATTGAGGTTGCTAGCTCTAGCAAGAAGTTAATTTACAGATTGTGTTGTGTGGGCTTTTTTTTTTTTATATACAAATCACCATTTTAGAGTCGAGTTTAACGCAGCAAAGAGACTAATAACTAGAAATTTCATTCATGTTTTGGAACTTGAATATTATTATCATTATCAGTGCCGTTATCATCGTCACTTACTCGGTTAGGACAGTATTCTTTGAGCGCTTTGATGCGTTAAGCCTTTTTCACTAATGATAACAATTAATGGCCAAAAAAAAATAATGTTTTTAATTAATTAATGAAAAAATTATTGCACTACTGCCTAAATTTTTTTAGTATGTTTTAATTTAATAATTTTTTATCAGTTCAATATTTTAATTTTAATAAATGTTTTCAAATGAGTTATTTCGATCATTTTGTCCTCATTCAATCCATTTTATATTAAGAAAATTTATCACATCAGATTAATAATGGTTTTTTCAATTTTAACCATTAAATAAATAAATGAAATGATAAAAAAGTAACATCAAATATCACGTCAGATTCTTTGTAAATATTTAAAAATAATTCATTTTCCTAATTTAACTCTATATTTCTAAATCACATATTTGAGAATTATTTTAAGAATCATATTTTGATTAAAGTTATCTTAATCAAACTTTACTTAAATTAATATTGTTAATTTGCAACCAAGAGCGCTTTCATTTAAGTCTCGAATTCAAATTTTAGGTATTTATCATCTCTCAAATATAATTAAATAAAAAAAATCTTGATTAACATAAATGCAAAGTTTTAGTAATATTTTTATTTAATTATTTTTTATCAAATTTACTTTTTTACTTCTGTATATTAAGATATAAAAAAAATATGCGATAAGTTTATTAAATATAGGCTAACTAAAAATAATAAAATATTATATGTACTAAATGAAAATTTTTTAATTGAGAACCATATAAATACAATGATATGAAAAAATATTAATGACATAGTTTCACATATTAATTATCATTTCATTTATTTATTTAGAGGCGCAAAATAACCAAAACAACTCATTTAACAATATTTATTAAAGTTTAAATTGGACAGACAAAAAAGGAAATAAATTGTTGAAACACCAGAATAGAAAAGATATTAAGAATAAGAAGAAACTGGAATGTATATTCAGGACTTGAATATGATATTTCAAGTTCTTTATAATAATTTAAAGAAAAAAAAAAAAGAAAATATCAATAAACCAAAAGCTGTTGTGAGACCATAAATATCCACTGGCTAAATTCATATTTCAGTCAATCACAAGTAATTACAAAACAATCGGGGTAATGAAACCAACTGTATTTAAAGTTTATACTATATGTGCATATTTAAGCGTTGGCACCCCCTCTCCTCTGAACAGGTTTGTATAGCACAATGGTGACGTATTTTGCCCGGAAGCGATGAGTGAAACCAAGCGCCACGACTGAACGTGGGGCATCTCTGTTCTCAATGTAAAGATGGTTCAGAATTACATTTTGTGGTGCAGGAATAGTTTCAGAAGTGTCTGCACTTGCTGGGTAGCTCAGCAAGGTTTGTTGCAGATGTAGAGGGGCTACAGGAGGATCTCTTGCCTCGTCTTCATTTCCAGGGTAGACATTGTTGTAACTTGAATCTGGAGAATCTGGAGCTTCAAATCCCATTACAGTTGTGTCTTTCTGCATGATAATTAAACCATAAGCCGCTGGTTGATTTCAACAAAACAAAAATGCCATATTGCAACCTACATTATCGTCGCCATATTGGTCGCTCATGTTGAAAAGAGAAACAACTGGCTAACAGCACAAAATCATCAAGTTTGCAGCACCAATGTGCCTGGACATTCTCCTCCATGAGCTTTTTAAAAAATATTAAACATGCAAAAACATACTTGTTTGACAGTTTGAAATCAACTACATAAATTATAGTTCACCTCCCTTCCAGGCCAGAAAAAGGCATGTGAACCAAATATATATATATATATGTGTGTGTGTGTGTGTGTGTGTGTGGGTGTGAAGGTAGCTTGCCTGAAAGCAACTCCCCTACGAATAAATCTTTCTCAGGAGATTTAAGAACTCGGAAAGCAGGCGCACACAAATAATATGAGACTTTACCCTCAAAAATTGCAATTTTCAATGAAATATTTCGAGAACTCTAATATGACAGTTCATTATTTCGGTTAACGAAGACTTGATTGATAAGGAATTAGAAGACATCAGACATAATAATTCACTTTGAAGTAGCAAAACTTGAGGGGCGAGCAGGATCCCTTGATGTGATCATCATTCAGATTTAAATCCGAAATCTACATCATATCATGTTGCTATGCATTTGCACTACAGCCTATTAGTCACTGAGAACCTGGTGACAGAACCCAACCCAGGATGGTTGGTATAGAATTGGGTGTTGCTGCTGATGCCTTCCTCAATTATTACTATAAATTCTCCATTATTAGGTTCCCTATTGAGACGTCTAATCTATAGCTGAAAAAGGATCCAACTTCTATATTTAACTCTTACCAACATAAAATTTTAACATTTATATTAATTTACAAGTTATTTGTTTTTCTATATTATCCAGATTTTTGAAAACATGCAAAATTAGATTCGCGACCTGATCATTTTCAGTTGAAGTGCTTAACTTGTCTTTAACACATGGCTTTTATTTATGATTTACTAGTTCAAGCAGTAGATTTTCATATTTACAAAGGGACTAGGAGTTCAAGTAATTTTATGTTTGAGATCCATGAGTCTACATATATATGCTTGTAATGTTTTTGATTCCAAAGAATAGAATCAGTTATTATAGCGAAACGTTCTAGCCCTAGAAATTGTGAGGCTCTTTTGATTAAAATAATGGATATAGGAATTAAAAGAGAAAAAAATTAATAAATGAAACCTTTCTTACTTTTGAGTTCAATATCAATTGTTTGTTGATTCTAGACTTATTTATGTGAATTGACCAAGTGAATGATATGTTTTAGTTTACAGATTCATGGATTGCAATAACTGCAATCTACAAATGCTGCTAATGCATTTAAGTAGAAGAAGTAAAAACTTTTGCATAAAAGACCTTCACCTTTATTTGATAATTCTACTGTGTGATTCGGTGTAACTTGTAAATTAAGTGTGCTCATGGTCAACAAATGGTAAATGGGAGATTGGGAAAGAGAGGAGGAAAAGTATGGAGCTGGTGCTGGTGATGAGAAAATGAATTTCGAGTTATAATTCATTTAAAAGTATTTCTAATTCATTTATTTTAAAGGGGATGAAAAAATAAATAAATAGATTTATATCTTTAACTTTTTATTCCACTTAAAATTCCCAAACAAAATAATGTCCCTTACAAATTTCCTATATGAACCCTTAAAAGCAAGAAAAAAAAAAAGAAAATTAAAGCAACAACCTGGTTTCGCTCTAGGGTTGAAATATAGGCTAACCTAGTCATCTCTTGCTCATTATTGTTGGTAAATTGTCTCTGCAGTTTCTGTTCCTCTTCACTTTCATGATTTCGTTAATTTTCTTACACTTTTTGATTTATAATATAACAATTATTTTCCGGATGATGAATGGCAATGGCTTCACGGGTGTGACTCCTTCACAAGGGCAATCAATGACAATGATCAGCGAACGATGACCACGTACATGTCTTTTTCTTTTAATTCACTTAAAACCCTTTTTAATTTTATTTTATTTTAGTTATTTGTGAAATTAGAAGAGATAACCCTAAATCGTATTGAGTGAAAAAAAAAGAATCCATATAGCCAATCCCAATTGACTTGGGATTAAGGCTTTGTTGAATTGAGTTAAGTTGAGTTAGTTATTTGTGAAATTAAATTGAAAAAAAAAATAAATAGATTTATATCTTTGACTTTTTATTTCACTTAAAATTCCCAAACAGAATAATGTCCCTTATAAATTTCCTATATGAACCCTTAAAAGCAAGATAACAAAGAAGAAATTAAAGCAACGACCTAGTTTTGCTATAGGGTTGAAATATAGGCTAACATGGTCATTTCTTTCACATTATTGTTGGTAGACTATCTCCGCTATTTCTATTCCTCTTCACTGTCATAATATATACTTTGCACTTTTGCACTTCTTGTTTTCTCTAAAAAAGTGTTGCTTAGAATTAAAAAGCCTTAAAGGTCATTTGCACCTAGGCAAGCGCTTGCTGTCCTTTTGACTACATTGGTCTCAAGTTAATTTAATGGCACTTTTACACCTACAGTTGTATTAGTTGTCTGCTCTTGTGCATTTGGATGTTTAATTTTGTGTGGGGGGGCAGGTTGGATTGGAATCAATTTCAATGAGTACATTTGAATTAACACCTCTGCTCCTAAATGCAATAATATTTTGTCTCATAAATAATTTTAACTAAAAATTATATAGTTTCAACTTCCAACAAAATAAATAGATACCTTATCTTATGTATATGTATTCAGTGCATCATCCTTGTTGGCATTTTCTGTTTGTGAATAAAATTGGCTAGTACTGCTTTTGCTCATTTCCAATGGATAAGACACTTGACTTTGTTCGTAATTTTGAGATTTTTGTTTAGATACTCTCTAGTTACTTTATACTTAGATGGGATATTTGTATTTCAATACTTTTAGATTTTATTGAAGCTTGTTGTCTTGGGAGGATTGTTGGTGAGGTTATAGCTGAGTTTGAGGGTTAGAATTGTCTAACTGTGGCTCAGATATGAACATAAAGTTAAGTATGGTATGTACAATTTAGGCATGGCTAGAAGACCCTTTTGTATGAGATCGCATGCAACTAAGAGCTATATAAGCACTAAAGCTAAAGCTATCAATTATATGTTTCCCTTGAGAGGTCTAGTTACAAAACCTATTTTTTGTGCATTTGTTGTGTGTGTTGTGACAGTTTGATGAGATTTTTCTGCATCCAAAATCCAATAGGCTTCATAGTTGACACAACATAACACTTACACATAACATGCTAGTCTTCTTAGCTTTTTTTATTCACTGCAGTGCCAATCTAGAAACTTTTTCACATTAGTGTTAATCTACAATGCGTTGTAATATGTTGAAATATTGAAATATATTCTATATATTTGCACTACTCTCATAGCCCAAAAGCAATTCTAGGACATCAATATGTAAATTAGAAATTAAAATCTAATAAAGTTGCAAATGGGATGGAGAGACAGATAGTGAGGCAACTGATTCAAAAGAAACTATTGGCAATATTCTAATTTTCTTCTTTTCCAATATCACATATCAAAACACCTGCATAATAATGATGAATACAGTTTATGAAATCAATCTAATTTCACAAATAACCAAAAAATAATAATAAAATAAAATTAGAAAAAGCCTTAAGTGAATTAAAAAAGAAAAAGACATGTACTTGGTCATCGATCACCGATCATTGTCATCGATCGCACCTGTGAAGGAATCACACCCATGAAGCCATTGCCATTCATCGTCCAGAAAACAACTATTATATTATAAATTAGAAAGTGTAAGAAAATTAATGAGGCCATGAAAGTGAAAAGAAATAACGGAGACAGCTGACCAAAAAAAAAATTGAGAAAGAGATGACTAGGTTAGCATATATTTCAACCCTAAAGCGAAACTAGGACGTTGCTTTTTTTCTTTCTTTTTTCTTTCTTGCTTTTAAGAGTTCATGTAGGAAATTTATAAGGGGCATTATTTTGTTTGGGAATTTTAAGTGAAATAAAAAGTCAAAGATATAAATCTATTTAAAAATTTTTCCAGCCCTTTGAACTAAATGAATTACAAATGTAAAATTTATTTATAAATGAACTACAACTAGGAATTCATTTTTTCATTCCCAGCACCATACTGTTCCTTCTCTCTTTCCCAATCTCCCACCATCTACCATTTGTCAACCATGAGCACACTTACTTTCCAGGTCACACCGAATTACAGAGTAACATTAACAAATAAAGGCGAAGGTCTTTTATCCAAAAGTTTTTCAATATTTCACAGTTTTTATAAAGAAATTCAAAGAATCAAGGGACATTTTTCAGACAGAAAAGAAAATATATCTACTTCAAAGCAAGCAATTCAAAGACTTAACTTCATATCTAAAAGTTACTTTCTTCTTTTACCTAAAAGCATTTGTGGCACTCATAGATTGCAGTTATTGCAATCCATGAATCTGTAAATTAAAACATATCATTCACCTGGACATTAAAATAAAAAAAGTCTAGAATAAATAAACAATTAATATTGAACTCAAATGTAAGAAAGGTTTCATTTATTAATTTTTTTTCTTTTTTAATTCCTATATTCATTATTTTATAGCAATGCCACTCACAAACCCTTCCATGCAAGAGAAGAAAATAACTAAAATTAAAATCGAATTGAAAATTAGAATTTTCTGACCGTCGATTATGAAGTGCGAATTCCTCTCATGACAATCACATCACAATTTTATCAGTTTAAGGGAAAAGAAATTACGGATCGATAGAATATTAAGAGAAAAGATAAATAATTCTGGAAAATTTGAAACTTTCTCGTCAAAATGACAAAGGAAACTGAACTAAAATGGCGATAATTGGAAAAAAAAGAAAAGAAAAATCGCAGAAAGGCTAAAAGGCCTTCTTACCTGAGCTTTCATTAATGATCAGAGCGAGAAAGTTAGAAGTGTTGTCACGATTATTTATTTAGACAGTTGTAAATTAAAAAATTGAAACAACAGAAAAGAATAAACTAAAGGATTTTTGACCGCTTGAAAACAAGACAGTGGAGAAAGATTTTTTTTTTTTAGGGTTTCTTCTTTTTTGTTTATGGAGTGTAATAAATGGTGTGCGTTTCCAAATCAGAATAAGAAAGATTTGGTGAAATGGGTACTTGAGAAAGCTTATTTTGGGGAAAAAAAGAAAGAAAAATAGTACTTTGAGAAAATGCAGTAGCATTGGCATAGCATGTATGCATATCATGTTTTTTTTTTTATTTTAAAAATATATAATGAATTTATAAAATAAAGGAATTAAGCATGAAAATTTAAAAAAAATATTACATAAAATATTATTTTTTTTTCTTAAAATTTCTTTTTTACTATATTTTTCAATATATAAAAATACTAGTTTTTAATTTTTATATTTTTTCGACATATACTAAAAATATATTCAACATATATTAAAAATATATTTAACATATATCAAAAAATATCATATTTTTATAAATTTTATATATATAGTACTTTTGTAATTTTTTTTATTGCATAATTTTTTTTGGAATTTTTTTTAATAGCATATGTATTGTTGACAAGGGTTTCTGTTAATTTTTAGAAATTTACAAAAATAATTTAAAAATAAAAATTACAAATATATGTGTATATATTAAAATTTATACCGTAATTTTATAAAATTTTAATATATGTATAATACTTTTGTAATTTTTTTATTGCAGAATATTTTTTCTAATTTTTTTTTATTTTTGATTGCATATGTAATTATGTATTGTTGACATGGGTTTCTAAAAATATATTAAAAATTTTGATACTGTATTTTTATAAATTTTTGATATATGTATAGTACTTTTATATTTTTTTGCATAATATTTTTATAATTTTTTATTTTTAATTGCATATATATTGTTGACAGGGGGTTTCTGTTAATTTTTAAAAATTTATAAAAATAATTTAAAATAAAAAAGTACAAATATATGTGTATATATTAAAAATTTATAAACATATGATATATTTTTAGTACATGCTAATATATTTTTAGTATATGTTGTAAAAATATAAAAAAAATTAAAAAATTTGTAAATTGGAAAACACATAGTAAAAATAATTTTTTTTAAAAAAAAAACCTTATTTTATGTAATTTTCTATTAATTTTTGTGAACATTTGTTTTATATTACAAACTTGCTATTTATTTATTTTTTAAAAAAAATTGAGATGCATATGTATCTCTAAACCTAAATATCAGGGTTATACTTGCATATGTTTTCAATTTGCTATATATTTTTTAGATAAACAAAAATGATATGCATTTGTGCCCATAAAATCTAAATATTATGGTCATAATGACACCTGTTCCAATTTTAAAAAGAAAATATATATGTTGTGAATTTTCATTAATTTAGAAATGTAAACTCGCATAATTTTGAATTAGATTGAGTCATGCTGGGTCATGTTGAATCTAATCTTTAACACTATATTTTGATTGCACCTAAGAAAGAGAAATAGATAGCATACAAATGAATGATAGATTTTTAAATGAATGATAAATTAAAATAAGGGTAAGTCCCACTCTTTAAATAATAAATTTTTTTTTACACTCTAAATTTAAGTGCAAGAGAGGAAAAGTAAATTAATAAACTATAAAAAATTATGATTTGATTTTTTGATCCTTTTAAAGTTAGATTATTATTTTATAACATGGCTAATATTTTTATAATTTCAATATTTCTAACATTTCCTTTAATTAATATATATTTAGCTTATTTTTAAATAAGGTTAAGTATTTAATTTTCCTTCCTTTTTCTTTCCTATCTTTCTCTTCCCCTTCTCCTCTTTAAATAAACTTTGAACTCTCTCCATCCAAATTTGTGTAAGGAGGTGTATATTTAGGTTGTAGTTTTTTAAGACGTGTTTACAATTTTTTTTTAACTTTTTTAGAACAAAAAAACTTAAATGTTTTTGGTAACACCAATAACATTTTTTTTTTAATATGATATGAGAGTTTTGATTTTGAAAAAAATTTTATATCAATAGAACTTTTTATATGTGACATTTTATAAAAATAAAACTTTCAAAATCATATTTTATAGCATAAAAATAATTTTTATTTAGCTTGAAAACAATTTTTTTAAAATATAACTTGAGAGTTTTGGTTTTGAGAAATGTTTTGTAATACCTCGATTTTTGATGTACTTTGAAATAGTAGTTATGAAAGAGTATGTTGGTGAAATAGCTAAAGAAAATATAATAAGAGATAGATGTGTATGAAGGATGTTATATATATATTGTATTTGAAATATATGAGAAATATAATATATAATATATAATACATATATATATATCAACATATACACCATATATACATGATGTATATATTTGTGTAGGAAAAGTAAATTGTAAATAATTAATTGATAATAATAATAATAATGATAATAATGATAATAATAACAAGAGAAAGGAGAAATGAAAGTCAAAAGAAGGATAAATATTATTGGTGGAAAAATTTTAGGTGGAAATAGTTATATTATTTTATATATATAAGATAAGGATGAAGATTAAAAAGAGAGCTTTCTCTCTTTCTTTCTTTCTTCTTCTTCTTTCTCTTTGAGCATGGGAAAAGAGAGAGAGAGAGAGAGAGAGAGAGAGAGAGAGAGAGAGAGAGAGAGAGAGAGAGAGAGAGAGAGAGAGAGAGAGAGAAGAGTTTGATTTTGTTCATATACACATCAAATTCATAAGAGTCTTAAGAGAATTGAAGGTGGATATTGAAGATTTGGCAAAGAATTCAAGTAAGTGCTCTTTTTCTTGAGTTAATTTTTATAGATTTTAGAGTGAACAATCTGCGAGCGGAGATTTTTGCCCCCACTCCCTGTAGAATAGTTCTTACGACTTCAGCACTGTTTAGGCTCAGGCCTTAGAGAATACGAACCTAAGTCCGGAGAAAATTGAGTTGCCACCCGGACGGGCCTGAAAAAAGAAAGGGGTGGATGACTCGATTCCTAAGGAATCTCCAACCCCCTAATGGGTTCGAAAAGTTGGGTACGTGTGGGGAATGTGAGAAATGGCCCAGCACCCCCCACAACGCCCGGTTCATTGGAACCGGCCTCCTTTACAAGTCTTAATATTATAAAATTCTTAAATATAACAATATTATCCATATTATACGCAACAATTAAAATAAGGCATTGATATATTAAAAATCAAAGTAATGTCCAAGCAAAGCAAATAAATGGACACCCATCCAAGGATGGAAATATGCCCTTACACTATCCATGTCTAAACTAATAGGACACCCACCAAAAGGTAGAAACATGTCATTTACATTGGTTTAAAATATAAAAGCGATTTACATTACATAGAACTTAATTAATGAGGTACCCACAAAGTGGAAACATACCTCTTACATATTTGAAAATCAAAATAAATCGATAGAGGTAAATAACCATTTATCATAAATAAATCATTCATCAAAGATATTAAACATCATTCAAAAATAGAAAGTAAACATTCATCCATGATAAATTAAATAAATCAAGCATTGAACTTAAATAAATCAAAGCATATAATAAACTATATAATCTAATAAGGTAAGTAAAGATACAAATTGAAGTTTACTGTTTCTCTTTTAAAGTTCTTTAATTAATATTTAGGATTTTGGAATTTATTGTTTTAGGCTACTGTAAGTTTTAAGGAAATTGAAATAGATTAAGGTTTTATAATTTAAGAGATTGATAAGGTTCTTTAATTAGCCAAATTAGGGTTTGAGGGGGTAAAATTATGAAATTAGGGTTTGGACACTTTAAAATATTTAGCTTTATAATTCTTAACTACTGAATTTCATTAGCATAGCTACTGGATTATTATTTTAGATTTACTGTGTTGAATTTTAATATTTAGGTTTATAAGGTTTTAAGGTTTTAAGGATTAGAGTCTAGGAAAATTAGGGTTTACAGTTTTGGTTTTGAGAGAATTAGGGTTTTTGGTGTTTTGGAAAACATGTTTTGGTTTTAGGATTTAAGAAATAGTTTAGAGTTTTATAAAGCTTTTGAAAATAGCCAAGGCGATTTAAGATTTTTGGAAATAGAAAGTATTTTTTAGGGTTTTTGGAAATAAAAGGATCAATTTAGGGTTTTAAGGTTTTGGAAAATTAGAAAGCAGATTAGGGTTTTGGGAATCAATAAAACGATTTAAGGTTTTGGAAAGTTGGAAAGTAGATTAGGGTTTTAAGATTTTGAAGCAATAGATTAGGGTTCTTAGGTTTTAGAAGAAATAGAAAAGTAATTTTAAGATTCTTGGAAAACAAAGAAATGAATTAAGGTTTTTAAAATCAAAAGAAACTATTTAATGATTGAAGCTACTGTAAGGAAAAAAAAGATTAGATATTCAAACCTTCGTTTGTTGGTTTCACCAAAAATTGCTTCTTGGATGAATAATGACAATGGCAAGATGACTGCCTTTGATGGATTGATTGCTTGGTTGCTTATTCTTCTCTAAAAAATCTGATTGTTTTCACTGACAAAAAGAATTTTTAAAGTCCGATCTCCTTTCAAAGTTTTTCCCTCCAAAGTTCTTCCTTTATATGTCTTTTTTAGTCTTATTTATAGGGAATTTAGATGATTTATTCAATTTGTTTACGAAAACTCTTATTAATTAGGAAAAGGAAACCGAAACCAAATAGAATTTGGTTTCGGAAAAAAATTGCGTCGGAAAAAATTTCGCTGGAAAAAAAAACTTGCTGCTGGCCGCTGCGTGAAATTTCGTGGAAACTTGAAAGGGCACGCGAGGGCAACGAGCGAAATTGGCTGCGGGCCATTTCGTTCAAGCTTTCGGCGAAGAATTTTTTCATCGCCGATTTTTATTTTTATTTATTTGTTTATTATTATTATTATTATTTGTTTATTTATTATTTTATTTTTATTCACTTCACCATTTTTAACTAAAATAAAGATTAAAATGCCACAAAAATTATTTTGGACTATAAAAAATAACGGATCAGACTAGGTCAAAAATTAATGGTCTACAGTTTGCCCCCTGCTTGAACGATATGAGACTTTAGTAAAAGATAGTGAAAAGCAATAAGACTTAATTTTGATGAGGTGGTTACTTGAATTTGTTTTGGGTACTTAGACTCGAGACTGAACTTGATTTGGGTACTTGGACCTGAGATTAGATTGAATTTGGGTACTTGGACCCGAGATTAATTTGATTTGGGTACTTGGTCCCGAGATTGGGTACTTGGACCCAAGACTGAATTTGATTTGGCTACTTGGACCTGAGATTAGATTGAATTTGGGTGCTTGGACCCGGGATTGGGTACTTGGACCCGAGATTAATTTGATTTGGGTATTTGGACCCGAGATTGGGTACTTGAATTTGAGACTGAATTTGATTTAGGCACTTGGACCCGTGATTGGGTACTTAGACCCAAGATTGAACTTAATTTGGGTACTTGGACCCGAGCTTGAATTGGTTTGGGTACTTGGACCCGAGAACGGGTACTTGGACCCGAGATTGGGTACTTGAACTTGAGACTGATTTGATTTGGGCACTTGGACCCGAGATTGAATTAAATTTGGGTACTTGGACTAGAGATTGGGTACTTGGACCGAGACTGAGTTTGACTGACCTTTTATCAGTTAAGTCTGACTGCTCCGGCTGTTCTATGCATTGTGGTTCTTCACTCTCAAAATGGATCTTCATCCTTTGAGATCGGGTCTTCACTCTTAAAAATGGATCTTCATCCTTTGAGATCTGGTCTTCACCCTTGAAAACGGATCTTCATCCTTTGAGATCTGGTCTTCACCCTTGAAAACGGATCTTCATCCTTTGAGATCAGGTCTTCACCCTTGAAAACGGATCTTCATCCTTTGAGATCGGGTCTTTACCCTTGAAATATGGATCTTTATCCATTGAGATCGGGTCTTCACCTTTGAAAATGGATCTTCATCCTTTGAGTTAGGTCTTCACCTTTGAAAATGGATCTTCATCCTTTAAGCTGGATCTTCATCCTTGGAAATCGGGTCTTCACCCTTGAAAATGGATCTTCATCCTTAGAGATTTGTCCTATATTGGCTTCAGCTCTTCTAGCTGGACTGATTTTTAGTCATTTGCATCTTCATTCTTTTGATGGTTCTAATGTTTCATTCATTTGTTCTTCCTTTTTGCAAAAATTCAGCTATTTTTAATTAGCTCTCATATCTTCTCCTGCCCCCATGATTTTTCTATGCGGGCTCTGATTAATGTTCATGTTGTCTAGTTCTTTGCAAAAGCACGCATTTCTTCTCTTTGCAAAATTACTGGAGCTTTCTCAGGCAATGGGCTTTCCATGCCCCCATGATTTGATATCTTCTTTTGATTGTTTACTTCACAGGGTATTTGCTGTTCACTTTGACAAAAAATAGACAATACAAGATAAGAAAGTGCAATGTGATATGCTCATATATGCATGATATGCATGATAATACTCACAGCGGTTTTATTGACTCATAGACCGAGGTAACCAGTAGAAGCATTCTCATTGACTCCTTTGAAATGCCCATTCAGGTCTTGCATTGGAATGCCACAATGCTCCACTTTTATGGCTTTTATCTTCAAGATGTTGAAAACATGAATAATGGAGGCCCCAAACAGCAGAGATACATCCATGTCAGTTGGTAGCTTCTTCATGACCTTGCCAATAATCATTTATTTTGCCCAATATGTCTTTCGAGATTCAACAGTTCAACATATTCCCCTTAACTTGAAGGCTTTGTATGAGAAAAATATTTTTTATTTTGATTTTGATTTTTGATTTTGAAATCAAATGTTGGCTTTGCCAAATCAATGTCAATGTACCTCAGGACTTGATTTTTCCAAATTAACATATATATTACATGGCAACCCTGGTCACCGTACTAAACTCGGGAATCATTTCTATTTAAGCAAGAATTGTTGTACTTCAGATAGGCACATACACATTACTTGGCCAAAGATCTCTTTTAAGTTTAAATATTGTCTATCTCATATGCATGTTTATTCAAACTATCTCCACTAATAGACTCTACCTACCAAGAGAGATCAACAGGTCTTTGATAGGCTTGAAATGGGGTCTATAAGGGACATGGGTTAAATGAAGGCCATTTGTAAGTTAGAGCCGATGTGACACAATGGACAAACCTTCACACTACAAACTTCTTATTTGAACTTTAGGTAGCTTGGAGGTAATTTTGCTAGACTCCAAATTTCTTCTATCTTCTTGGCATTAATCTAGATCTCAATTGGAACAGTCTTTGCCCTTGCATAAAGTTTGGTACCCAAATTCATTTCTTTTCTTCTTCTCCCTTTTCTTTCTTTTTATTTTTCTTACTCTTCCCTTTCTTTGAGCATTTTATCATTTCGTCATTCTTCCTTATAGGACTGTCAAATACAAAACTTTCAAGAACTGGATGGTCTTCCTCCTTTTTTCGATTTTGATTGAATCTTTGGTTGGGTTGGACCAATTCAAGTCAAAATGTTCTTATGAACCAAATGGAAGCATTTTGCTGCTTTAGGTAAAAGAAAACTTAGTTGGCTTTCTGAACCGCCTTTTAGATTTTATATTTTTTTCTCTTTTCTTTTTTTTTCTTTCTTTTCTTTTTTTTTTCTTTTTTTTCTTTTTTTTTTCTTTTTCCTTCTTTTTTTTTGTTTGGTTCTAGCTCTAAAAGAGTTGTCTTGTTTGTACTAACTTGGGCTTCCAATAATGGATGAGTGGAGTAACATAAATCTTCTTTAACAGGGATAAATCATTTGTTACTCTGATGTTTCTTGATATATTGGAGATATTAGGTGAGCTTCAACTACTTTTATAGTCTTAAGAACATCAACTATTATTATGATCTTGAGAACTTCAACTATATTCATGGTCTTTACGATTTATTTCTTTCTTTGATCTTCTTGCCTCTTCACCTTAGTGATCATAAGACTTATCAAAAGTATCACAACAGCTCAGGGTAGGTTGTTGGGGTTATATGCCAATGAAAAGAAAGCTAAAATTTTATGAAGGCTCAAAGAAACAACTAGGGATTGATATTTAATTGGGTGGATACTAATTGTTGGCTAACCAAACAATGCCTAGATCATTTCTCTCTTGAATAAGCAGAGTTCAATTTCACCTTGAAAGTTTGTCAAAGCATGTTGTAAGACTGACTAAGACCTGGACAAAGGTAATTATGCAAGAGCCCTCTCTAAGTAAGAATACACAACTCAATGCTATAGAGCAATTCCCTCACCTAGTAAAGTCATTCGAGTCATGATGCCTAGATATATTAATTCATTAATCATCAAGCTAGATTCCTTATTGGTTGAGCACCAAAATGAACAAAGACCAACAAAAATTTTATGAAAGTAATTTATTCAAACAACTTTAAATTTAAAAAACACAATTGTTCCAATTAAATATTAAAGAAAGAAAAATAAATAGGGTAATATTCAAGCTAAGGAAAGTTTGTTGAGTTGGAGTCGAAGATACTCCATTTATTTAGACATATCAAGGGCAAGGATTTTTTCCATCATCAAGGATCATTGCTTCATCATCCACAGTTAGTCCAAGCTTGCTTAATAGCATATCATCTTTAGCAGCTTCTCTATCCATATCATGACAAGGTGACAAGATAAAACTCTTCATGAAGGTTGTAAGCGATGGTGCCCTTCCAAATTTAGGTAGAGGATTATTCTTAGTGTTGGGCTTATCAGGCTCAGGCAGCTTTCCACTGTCAATTAAATCTTGGATTTCGTGCCTTAATCGAACACATTTATCTATCTCATGCCCTTGCATTTGATGGAATTGACAGAAAATCTTGGCATCAAAATTTGATGGTAGAGGCTTATGTAGAGGCCGAGGTGCCAATGGTTGTAGCAAATCCATTGGATTTTCTAACATCTTTGACAAAGGCTCCCTTAAGTCTAAAAATTTATGCTTCTTTGTTGGCTCAGTTGTTTCCTTTTTCTCAACACCTCCTCTTTCCATTTGACTTTTCCCATTAGGGTGATAGCCACTCTTATTGCTCTACTTAGATAGCACATGGTTCGGTTGGTCTTGTAGAATAGGGATTGATCTCTCATTTTTCATTCGATCTCTATTAGTAGACATGTTCTCCATGGATGCTGCCTTAGCATTGTTGACGAGCTCCAGAATTTCAACAAACCGGGTCTTCATAATTTCAACCAATTGATCTTGTAACTCGGCCATCCTAGCTTTGACAACTTCATCGATTATATCCCTTAGCTGGTTTGCATCCATCCTTCCAATGAAGCGCTTGAATAAAAAATCAATGATGTAGATGATATCATTGTATGCTCTTGAATTACTGTACTTCAGGTCTATGAGCCAGAAAGGATCAATGATATGAGATGCAAATGTATATATGCATGTATGCACAAATAATAAACAAAGAAAAATTAGGACGTTTCTTCCAACCTTGTAACATCCACACACGAATGGCAAGTCTCTTTTCCTAGGTATATGGTTAACAAATACCAACATGGGGTATCTTGTTTTCGAATAATTTCCTCTGACATTTCAATCAATAGTTATATTTTTAAAAATGGAAATCAGTTCATGATAATTCCCATTAATTAGGTTTTAATCCATTTAACCAACTAAAGTAGCTTTTATGCTATATTGGATTAAAACTAAATTAAGAGGTTTATTATAAATAGATTTCTCACTTAAAAAAGTAACCAATGATTCATGCAAAAAACAAGTCCATGGTTAATTATTTTTAGTATAAACTAGGCTCACAATTGATTTTTGGTATTTCGTAATTGTCCTAAATAATTTGCAAGCTCTTTGTAAGAAAAGGTTGGATAAAAATAATTTTATTTTTAAGCCCATTGTAAAAAGATTTTAGAAAAAATGGATTTTGGGCTTAGTATTTGGGCCATGAGCAAAAGAATTTTTGATTTATTTTTAGAAAAGTTTTATATCCAAAGACCATCTTGAAATGTTTTGAAGATAGCTTTGGTCTTTTGGATTTTAAAGAAAAATTTATTTGAGCTTGCAAATGTACTTGGGTCATATTAGAAAAAGAACAAACCAAATATGCCATGATTTAAGCCAAGATAAATTAACCATAGTCAAACAACATGTATTTGGGGTAAAAACCTAAGGAAAGTAATTAGGTCAATTACATGAGCTTCAGTCTTTGGGTTAAAAGGCTTAGATTCCCATAGCAAGTATATACCAAATGGTACGAGGCTATGAGTGGTTATGCCATGCTCGATCTCCATACCTTGAGTGAAAGTATGGTATCCCTTACATAACACAATACGGGTAACACGGGCGTCCTAACTCACGTACACGATGCAATCTAATATGATGCAATGGATAATATCATTATAAGAAAGAATAGAATAATATAAAGACCAACGGAATCAACTTCTCGTATCCCAGTAGAGTCGCCATTGTGAGCGGGGATTTTTGCCCCCACTCCAGGTGAAATGGTTCTTGTGACTTCGGCACTGTTTAGGCTCGGGGCCTTAGAGAACACGGACCTAAGTCCGGAGAAAATTGAGTCGCCACCCGGACGGGCTGGGAAAAAGAAAGGGGTGGATGACTCAATTCCTAAGGAATCCCTAACCCCCTAATGGGTTCGAAAAGTTGGGTACGTGTGGGGAAGGTGAGAAATGGCCCAGCACCCCCACAACACCCGGTTCATTGGAACCGGTCTTCTTTACAGGTCTTAATATTATAAAATTCTTAAATATAACAATATTATCCATATTACACGCAACAATTAAAATAAGGCATCGATATATTAAAAATCAAAGTAATGTCCAAGCAAAGCAAATAAATGGACACCCATCCAAAGATGGAAACATGCCCTTACATCATCCATGTCTAAACTAATAGGACACCCACCAAAAGGTAGAAACATTTTCTTTACATTGGTCTAAAATATAAAAGTGATTTACATTACATAGAACTTAATTAATGAGGTACCCATAAAATGGAAACATACCTCTTACATATTTGAAAATCAAAATAAATCGATAAAGGTAGATAACCATTCATCATAAATAAATCATTCATCAAATATATTAAACATCATTCAAAAATAGAAAGTAAACATTCATCCATTATAAATTAAATAAATCAAGCATTGAACTTAAATAAATCAAAGCATATAATAAACTATATAATCTAATAAGGTAAGTAAAGATACAAATCGAAGTTTACTGTTTCTCTTTTAAAGTTCTTTAATTAATATTTAGGGTTTTGAAATTTATTGGTTTAGGCTACTGTAAGTTTTAAGGGAATTAAAATAGATTAAAGTTTTATAATTTAAGAGATTGATAAGGTTCTTTGATTAGGCAAATTAAGGTTTGAGGGATAAATCATGAAATTAGGGTTTGGACACTTTAAAACATTTGGCTTTATAATTCTTAACTACTGGATTTCATTAGCATAGCTACTGGATTATTATTTTAGATTTATTGTGTTGAATTTTAATATTTAGGTTTATAAGGTTTTAAGGTTTTAAGGATTAGGGTCTAGGAAAATTAGGGTTTACGATTTTGGTTTTGAGAGAATTAGGATTTTTGGTGTTTTGGAAAACATGTTTTGGTTTTAGGTTTTAAGAAACAATTTAGAGTTTTATAAAGCTTTTGGAAATAGGCAAGGCGATTTAAGATTTTTGGAAACATAAAGTAATTTTTTAGGGTTTTTGGAAATAAAAGGATCAATTTAGGGTTTTAAGGTTTTGGAAAATTAGAAAGCAGATTAGGGTTTTGGGAATCAATAAAACAATTTAAGGTTTTGGAAAGTTGGAAAGTATATTAGGGTTTTAAGATTTTGAAGAAATAGATTAGGGTTCTTAGGTTTTAAAAGAAACATAAAAGTAATTTTAAGATTATTGAAAAACAAAGAAATGAATTAAGGTTTTTAAAATCAAAAGAAACAATTTAATGATTGAAGCTACTTAAGGAAAAAAAAGATTAGATATTCAAACCTTCGTTTGTTGGTTTCACCAAAAATTGCTTCTTGGATGAACAAGGACAAAGGCAAGATGGCTGCCTTTGATGGATTGATTGCTTGGTTGTTTATTCTTCTCTCAAAAAGTCCGATTGTTTTCACTGCCAAAAAGAATTTTTAAAGTCCGATCTCCTTTCAAAGTTTTTTCCTCCAAAGTTCTTCCTTTCTGTGTCTTTTTTTAGTCTTATTTAAGGGAATTTAGATGATTCATTCAATTTGTTTACGAAAACTTTCATTAATTAGGAAAAGGAAACCAAAACCAAATAGGATTTGGTTTAAAAAAAATTGCGTCAGAAAAAATTTCGCTGGCGAAAAAAAACTGCTGCGTGCCGCTGTGAGAAATTGAGTGGAAACGTGCGAGGGCGCGAGAGGGCAAAGAGCAAAATTGGCTGCGGGCCATTTCGTCCAAGCTTTCAGCGATGAATTTTTCCGTCGTCGATTTTTATTTTTATTTATTTGTTTATTTGTTTATTATTTTTATTTTTATTCACTTCACCATTTTTAACTAAAATAAAGATTAAAATGCCACAAAAATTATTTTGGACTATAAAAAATAACGGACTGGACTGGGTCAAAAATTAAGGGTCTACAGTTTAGTGAGAGAAAGTGATGGTTAATTGAATATTATGATGATAATGAAATATTGAAGTATATATATGTTGAATTGGTGCTTAGATGATAAAAATATGATAATTTGTGAGGATGATGATGAGTAGTTGAAATTGAAGAGTAATTAGTATAAATGAGTTGGAAATTGAGTAAATTGATACATGGATGATTGTATAAATGAATTATATAATGATATATTGGAGTAATATAAGTGTTGAATTGATGGGTGAATTATGAATATAAAACTAAGATGATGATTAAGGTTGTTATAGTATTGATTTTGAAATGATTGTGTTCATATGGTTGAGAATTCAAAATGCATAACTTTTACCTGACACGACCATGTCGTTGGGCGTGTCAACGGTGCTGAATTTAATGTTAATAGACACGACCATTAACACGGCCATATATCTGGATGTGTCGTGGCTACTGTGAGATAAGTTAATTGACATGGCCATTAACACGCTCGTGTTGTTGGGCATGTCGATATTTCTGTAAGGCAGAATGAATGATACGGGCAGTGACACTTCCATGTAATTGGACGTGTCAATGCTTCTATATGAATGAGTTAATGACACAGTCATTAACACATCCGTGTTGTTAGGCGTGTCACCTAAGAATAACTCTTTTTGTTGTTTTTCATTTGTAATTCCTATTTAAATGATTTGAATGTTAAGAATGCCTTAGAATATGATACTAAATGATTATTTATGATCACATTTGGTATAGACATTGAGAGAGAGTAGTTTGCCCAACATTAGTGTTGAAGGGCAACTTGAAAGAGGAAGTTAGAGGAAGTTTTAAAGTTTATTTTAGAGTGTTTCATAAGGTAAGTATAAACTTTGAATAATTTCTTATATTTATATATCATTGGGACTTAACACATCTGGTTGGAAAATGTGTTAAGTTTCCTACTACATTATTGGTGCATGAGAAATATGCTATGATTTGTAATGTTACAAATGCATTATATGTGATGTGAACTTTGTGCAAAATATGATAATGGCCCAAAACGTAAAGGTATTGTAATTTATTATGTATACATTAAAGATGATATGTAAAGACATTGGTGATAATTATATTGATATAAATGAGATATGTGGAAACATAATGAAATGAATTGATATCGATATAAATGAGAAATATGAATAAATTGTGTGTCTAATATGTTATTCAATTTTCAGAGTTCTATGTTTGGCGGCATGCCTATGATTTGCCTACGGGCTAGACACTGGGTATCATTGTAAAAATATTTATAAGGTGAAATGACTGGGTTGTAAGCCTCAAAAATAAGTCCTTGAAGCTAGACTGAGTTAAATGATCGGGTCCTAAATTGAGACCTAGTTAGACTATTACATTGATATATTGCCTATGGGGGCTAGACACATGGTGTCATTATATACCAAAACAGTAACTCTGGAATTTGAATAGCAAATTAGTTATCTTTGGGTGAGCTTGTGTTTGCTTTAATGTGAATTATGAATCGTGGAACAATTGTGCAATATATCAAGATATAATGATATGAGAAATATGATGGTGATCCTGGAATGATATGATCACAATACATAAACAAATTACTGAAAAGGAATGTGGCTTAAGAAAATATGCTAATGGATGAGAAATGAATTGTTGAAAGACTTGAGCAGAGCTAAGTCTTGATATTGAAAATGAGATTATGGAAATATAATGTGATGCGTAATATGTATATGGACGTGAAAATTTTGTGTATTATTTCATGAACATTATGATAAGCCATTGAATGGTGACTACTGTTAAAGATATATATATAAATTATGAAATTAGTGAAAAGATATGAAAAGTGCATTGAAAATGGAAAACATGATAAGAATATGATGATAAATGATGTTAGCATGTGAGTATGAATTTCTGTAGTGTATGTATATAATATTTATCTGTACTACTAAGCTCTCAAGCTTAGCGTGGTTGTATAAATCGTGCAGGTGAGTAGATAGTTGATCTAGGAGTCAAATAGTTGTGTCACGAGAAGAGTAAGAGTATTACGAGACCAACTAGAAGGTGGTGCATACATGTATAATTTTATTACGCTGTATTTTGATAAAAAAAAATGTATATGTACATAAGTAAATTTAGGAAGAGACAATGTAATTTAAATATTTATAATATAAATAAAAAGTTTAATGGTTTTGTAAATGTTCTTTAATTAAAAATATAAAAATTTGTTATGGAACTAAGGTAAGGGCTATATACAATACTGAAACGTGACATCCTTATATTTTATATACGTATTGTATGTATACAGGGTATATGTATAGTACTTATATAGAGTATATGGGTATTACAATTATTTTGGTATCGGAATTTAGGTTTGAGATTCTCAGCCTAAGGAGATTTAAAAAAAAAAGATGAAAATTTCTTTTAAAAAACAAAAAAAAAATGAATGAAACTTGTGATAAATGCATATGCATTAACACTTAGGTTGGCCTCGGTTGTGGCATTATGTGATTTATGATGTGATATATTTGAATTACATGAGTTGGATGATAGTGTGTGAATGAGGCTTTACATGAAAGTAAAGCTAGAGAAAGAAATGATATGGAAAAATTTGTACAAGTTTAATTGATAAACTAAAGAATTATAGTTTACTTAAGTAAAATGAATTTTGAAATTATTGATCATTGAAATGTGTTTATGAAATAGGGTATGAGAGAATGAATATGAGAATAATGTTGGAAATGAGTTTAAAAAAACATCAAGATTTAAGTAAGTGCCTCTTCTCTAAAGCTTGGTTCTCTTTCTAATAAAGACTATGTTTGGATTGCTAGAGAGAGAAAATATTGTTTCATTATTAAAATGGTTAGAAATGATAATAAAATGAAGAGTATGGGGGAATATTGGGTTGGTTGATTGATATGGACAATGTGTGAAAATTTAGGGTTTGGTTATGTAAAGTTAAGGTTTTTAAAAATAGATGAGGTTGATTAATGTGAGGAGATATATTAGTGTTGTTTTAATGCAAATATTGTGATTTTAATGTTAGAAATGTGATAAGCTTGAGTGTTGTTAAAGCTCATGTTAATGGTGGTAATATGTGAAATTTGAATTTTTTTTTAAATGAGCTTTCATAATTATGAAAATAATGTGTTTTGATGTTATAGTACTATATAAATAATGTTCTTAAAGTTAAATATAAAAAAAATGAGATTAGTAGATTGAAGTTTAAGTAAAGTAGTAAGTTAAGAGTTTGGAGTTTTAATGGAGTTTTCATGGGGATTACTTAAATACTGATAGTTTAATATATATTAAGCATATGAGCTATTTTGAATGAATAATATTACTTATGAAAGTACTATATAATGTGTAATGTGGTTGATAATATAAAAATTTGTTATGAATTAAAGAAAAATGATTAAGTAAGTGAAAATGAGTTACTTTAGATAATTGGATTGAAAAATGATGAAAATGGATATGAATGGTATGATAAATGCATAAAAAAAATGTGTGTGAGAGATGTCACATTGAAAATGTGACTAAGATTTATGTGAAGTTTTATAAAAAAAAATGTATAATAGGAAAATTATTTAAGAGAAGGGCGGTTAAAAAAATTATTTATGTTCTGGTCAGAATGTATATATATGTTGAGTTGATGAATAACCTAAGTCATGTCAAAAGAGTGAGAAATGATAATGTTCTATAAAATGTGATAAATGTTAAATTTGTATAGATTGTATGTAAAAGAGGAATTGAGTATAATGGTATGATTATGGGTATACATGTATATGATATGTGAGATGAGTTTTTCAATATGAACGCAATTGTGATATGTAAGAAAATGTGAAAAGTAAATCACATTATGAATGTGACTTACGAATGTGTATGTGGATGATTTAAAAAAAAATATTATTATGTGTTTGTTACTTTATACAATTATTTGTCCAGTGATATTGAGAATGATATTGCATGTATTAGTAGACCTAAGAGAGATTAGGTTTTGACCTGCGCAGAGCTAGGTCATGTGATGAAATTGAGATTGAGAAGGGACCCGAGCAACACTGGACAATGAATTTGTTATTGTAATAACTGAACTTGATGATTGTATAATGTTTTGGGCCCAAAGTATATGCGTGTGGAAATGTTCTGTATATATGTGTATAATAAGATATTGTAAGGGAAAAGGAAAGTATAATGAATGAAAATTTTTGTAAGAGATAGATTAGAAATGGAGTAATAAATGGAAATTTTGTAAAATTTGCATATGAACAAATGTATATATGTAAGGGATGTTAATGATAATATTGTTGAAATATAAGTTAGGCTAATGATGATCAAGTAATCAAGAGTAAATTGCTTTGAAACAAAGTTGTAATGTGTTAACTCTTTGTGTAGCAAAAGTGTAGAGAATGAATATGTGATCTTTGCGATACGAACTTAGCATTGTGATTGGAAATGTTTGAAGAAGAATGATAGAGGGGCAGTATTGATTTATAAGCCACAAGCATAACTATTAATGTGTCATGGCCGTATGATTTGTTTAGTTTATTGGCTGATTAGTTTTGTTATCTACGGGTATGGGTCTGAGATGACATGACCATAGGATAGTTTTGGTGAGATTGATAGTTATGCTTCAAGAAACATGGTCAAGATTAATGGTTTGTATAATTGTATCTTATAATTTTTATGTTAGAAATTTGTTTATAATTATAGAAAGTATGGAAAGAGAAGAGAATTGTGAAAATATAACGAGTTATGGATAATGTGATAGGAAAATGATTATGTAAATATAGTAATGGTATGAAAATATGAAGAGATGATAAATGGGAGAAATTACAAAATGTGATTGAGAGTTATATTGAATATGTTTAAAAATTGTACAATATGAATAAGTTGATGAAAATGATGTTTAAGTGAATGAACTGTAGGTAATGAATATGGTATGAGATAATAATGAGAATTATGTAAAAATTATATAGAGATAATAGAATATATATATATATATATATATGAATATTGAAAAATAATTTGAAGCGATTTGTTATAAATGATCATTAATTTTAGAAAGTTGAAATGAAGGATTCGAAGATACCAGAATTTGAATATAAGTTTGACCTAATAGAGTTAGGTCATATATTGAAATATAATGATAAGTTTAAATAAGTTAATTGTTGGCTTGTATTGAACGATGTTGGTATATTGTGATAGCTAGATTAATTGATCTACATTTCGCTAAGGTTGTGAATCATTATTGAGATTTAATATGTATAGTTGTATTAAGAGTGCGAGAGATATGTAATAATGTATACGATGTAATATTTTGATATGTGTATGGACATGAAATGAGTTAAGGTATATCAGTTGTAAATATAAGAAAGAGATAGATAAACAATGATACAATTCTGAAAATGAATGTGGTGACTGAATAGTCAGTGTTAAGATATAATTCAATAACCTTTAAATTTAAGGTTAAGAGAGTATATTTATAAAATAATGAAGTGATAAAAAATCTTGAGCATAATAGATGGGTGAGACATATAAATACTAATAAGATGAAGCGATTCTTGTCTAATGATAATTTGATTGGTAATGTAATGAGTTATCATGATTGTTTTGTTTAGAAAATAATATATATATATATATATAGTGATGAGTTATGAAATTGGGAGAAGATGATTGTAACGACCCTCCCCGACCAGGTCGGCTGCCCGGCCCACTAGTGGCTTACGGCCCGGCCTTTTCACCACCTGGGCTCGGAGTCCGCAGGAGGCAAGCGATCGCTACAGTACTGGACAGCCCTCGCGGCCCACCCAGCAGGAATTTGTTTATTTGGCCCCAAGGGGTCGCCTCCCTGGATCGAACCCCTGACCTCCCACTTAAGAGAGCCAGCGAGAACTATCCAGTACCATTTCTGCTAGCAGAAATGGTACTGGATAGTTCTCGCTGGCTCTCTTAAGTGGGAGGTCAGGGGTTCGATCCAGGGAGGCGACCCCTTGGGGCCAAATAAACAAATTCCTGCTGGGTGGGCCGCGAGGGCTGTCCAGTACTGTAGCGATCGCTTGCCTCCTGCGGACTCCGAGCCCAGGTGGTGAAAAGGCCGGGCCGTAAGCCACTAGTGGGCCGGGCAGCCGACCTGGTCGGGGAGGGTCGTTACAGTTAAAAAGGCACCTTTTTAACTGTAACGACCCTCCCCGACCAGGTCGGCTGCCCGGCCCACTAGTGGCTTACGGCCCGGCCTTTTTACCACCTGGGCACGGAGTCCGCAGGAGGCAAGCGATCGCTACAGTACTGGACAGCCCTCGCGGCCCACCCAGCAGGATTTGTTAATTTGGCTTAATTCCTTGGAATTAAGTTGCCTCCCTGGATCGAACCCCTGACCTCCCACTTAAGAGAGCCAGCGAGAACCATCCAGTACCATTTCTGCTAGGTACTGGATGGTTCTCGCTGGCTCTCTTAAGTGGGAGGTCAGGGGTTCAATCCAGGGAGGCGACTTAATTCCAAGGAATTAAGCCAAATTAACAAATTCTGCTGGGTGGGCCGCGAGGGCTGTCCAGTACTATAGCGATCGCTTGCCTCCTGCGGACTCCGTGCCCAGGTGGTAAAAAGGCCGGGCCGTAAGCCACTAGTGGGCCGGGCAGCCGACCTGGTCGGGGAGGGTCGTTACAATGATTAACCCTAAGGGGGAGAGTAGAGGTTATGATATTTGATGAAATAATAATTTGATACTATGTTTAACTTCATATGAAAATTTAAGATGATATTTTGTTAAGGATGGATTATTACAGTACTGGATAATTTCGAGGACGAAATTATTTAAGGTGAAGAGAATTGTAATACCCCGATTTTTGATATACTTTGGAATAGTAGTTATGAAAGAGTATGTTGGTAAAATAAGTAAAGAAAATATAATAAAAGATAGATGTATATGAAGGATGTTATATATATATTGTGTTTGAAATATATGGGAAATATAAATATAATATATAAGACACACACATATATATATATATATATCAATATATACACCATATATACATGATGTATACATTGGTGTATGAAAAGTAAATTGTAAATAATTAATTGATAATAATAATAATAATGATAATAATGACAAGAGAAAGGAGAAGTGAAAGTCAAAAGAAGGATAATTATTATTGGTGAAAAAATTTTAGGTGGAAATAATTATATTATTATATATATATATAAGATAAGGGTGAAGATTAAAAAGAGAGCTTTCTCTCTTTCTTTCTTTCTTCTTCTTCTTCCTCTTTAAGCGTGGGAATAGAGAGAGAGAGAAGAGTTTGATTTTGTTGATATACATATCAAATTCATAGGAGCCTTAAGAGAATTGAAGGTGGATATTGAAGATTTGGCAAATAATTCAAGTACTCTTTTTCTTGAGTTGATTTTTATAGATTTTGAGTTTATATGTGATATGGTTAGTGAGAGAGAGTGATGATTAATTGAATATTATGATGATAATGAAATATTGAAGTATATATATGTTGAATTGGTGGTTAGATGATGAAAATATGATAATTTGTGAGGATGATGATGAGTAGTTGAAATTAAAGAGTAAGGGTTTAGTATAAATGAGTTGGGAATTGAGTAAATTGATACATGGATGATTGTATAAATGAATTATATAATAATATGTTGGAGTTATATAAGTGTTGAATTGATGGGTGAATTATGAATATAAACTAAGATGATGATTAAGGTTGTTGTAGTATTGATTTTGGAATGATTGTGTTCATATGGTTGAGAATTCGAAATGCAGAACTTTTTCCTGACACAACCATATAGTTGGGCATGTCAACGGTACTGAGTTTAACATTAATAGACATGACCATTAACACGACCATATCTCTGGAAGTGTCATGGACGGCCATATCTCTAGAAGTGTCGTGGCTACTGTGAGATAAGTTAATTGACACGGCTATTAACACGCCCGTGTTGTTGGGCGTGTCAATATTTCCGTAAGGCAAAATGAATGACACGGGCAGTGACACGCCCATGTTATTGGATGTGTCAATACTTCTGTATGAATGAGTTAATGACACGGTCATTAACACACCCGTGTTATTGGCCGTATCACCTAAGAATAACTCTTTTTGTTGTTTTTAATTTGTAATTCCTATTTAAATGATTTGAATGTTAAAAATGCCTTAGAATGTGATACTAAATAGTTATTTATGATCACATTTTGTATAGACATTAAGAGAGAGTAGTTTGTCCAACTTTAGTGTTGAAGGACAACTTAGAAGAGAATGTTAGAGGAAGTTTTAAAGCTTATTTTGAAGTGTTTCATAAGGTAAGTACAAACTTTAAATAATTGCTTATATTTATATGTCATTGGGACTTAACACATTTGGTTGAAAAATGCGTTAAGTTTCCTACTACATTATTGGTGCATGAGAAATATGCTATGATTTGTAATGTTACAAATGCATTATATGTGATGTGAACTTTGTGCAAAATATGATAATGGCCCAAAACCTATGGGTATTGTAATTTATTATGTATACATTAAAGATGGTATGTAAAGACATTGGTGATGATTATATTGATATAAATGAGATTTGTGGAAACATAATGAAATGAATTGATATCGATATAAATGAGAAATATGAATAAATTGTATGCCTATTATGTTTTTCAATTTTCAGAGTTTTGTATTTGGCGGCATGCCTATGATTTGCCTACGGGCTAGACACTGAGCGTCACTGTGAAAATATTTTTGAGGTGAAATTACTGGGTCGTAAGCCTAAAAAATAAGTCCTTGAAGCTAGGTTGGGTAAAATGATCGGGTCGTAAACTCAGACCTAGTTAGACTATTATATTGCTATATTGCCTATGAGGCTAAACACATGGTATCATTATAAACCAAAATAGTAACTCTGAAATTTGAATATCGTATTAGTTATCTTTGGGTCCATACTTGTGTTTGCTTTAATGTGAATTATGAATCGTGAACTAATTGTGTAATATATTAAAATATAATGATATGAGAAATATGATGGTGATCCTGGAATGATATGATCACAATACATAAATAAATTACTGAAAAGGAATGTGGCTTAAGAAAATATGCTAATATATGAGAAATGAATTATTGAAAGACTCGAGTAGAGCTAAGTCTTAATATTGAAAATGAGATTATGAAAATATAATGTGATATGTAATATGTATATGGACGTGGAAATTATATGTATTGTTTCATAAATATTATGATAAGCTATTGAATGGTGACTAATGTTAAAGATATATATATATATATATATTATGAAATTAGTGAAAAGATATGAAAAGTGCATTGAAAATGAAAAACATGATAAGAATACGATGGTAAATGATGTTGGCATGTGAGTATGAATTTCTGTAGTGTATGTATATAATATTTATATGTACTACTAAGCTTTCGAGCTTAGCTATGTTATGTAAATCATGCATGTGAGTAGATGGTTGATCTGGGAGTCAAATAGTTGTGTCATGAGAAGCGTAAGAGCATGACGAGACCAACTATAAGATGATGCATACATATACAATTTTATTATGCTGTATTTTAATAAAAATGTATATGTATATAAGTGAATTTCGGAAAAGACAATGTAATTTAAATATTTGTAATATAAATAAAAAGTTTAATGATTTTGTAAATATTCTTTAATTAAAAATATAAAAATTTATTATGGAATTAAGGTAAGGGCTTTATACAATTCTGAAACGTGACATTCTTATATTTTATATATGTATTATATATAATACATGTATAGTATTTACATAGAGTATATGGATATTGCATATTTTATATCAATAAAATTCTTTTTTTACCTAAGACATTTTATAAAATCAAAACTCTCAAAAACATATTTTATGAATTTCGTATTTAGCATAAAAATAATTTTTATTTAATAAAAAAACTAAAACTTAATGATAAAATAGAATGTATTTTATTTTTTTAAAAAAAACAAAATAAAAAAAATAAAAAACATTAACTCAACCTAAACTTTCTTTCATGTTGTCTTCTTTTTCAATATATTATTAATTTATTATTTTACAATATATGTTATTCAATAAAAATATAATTTAGGAATTAAATTTTAAGTAAGCCAACTTATATTTATAAATTAAGAAAATCCTGGATTAACTATATCAACTAAAGGTAAACGTTTTCTCCCACTTTTCATCCTCCCAAGCAAACAAGACACGGAAGGAAGATTGAAAGTCTGTACACTTGCTATTTGGCGGGGAGGGAATGGTTTTTTTATACCCCTGCAGAACATAAAAATGATATTCCATAAGCTATTTTTTTTTTTGCATATCATTCATAATCATATCCCGCGAGAAGTTGTAAAAACATGCAACTCCAATCTTTTCTCACAGCTCTCGGCCACTCCCAGACGCAATTCTACGCCTTCAAATTAGTCTGCTTTTGTGTACTCAACCTCTCCAACCTTGTCTACACTCGCTACATTTTTTACCATCTCTGTTCTCCTAATATCTTTCTCTGCACTGCTATGGTTACTGCCTATGCTTCTAAGTCGGATCATATTTCGGCATTTCAATTGTACCGGCACATGGTTCGTCGAGGAGACCATAAACCCAATCATTTTATCTTCCCCCACGTCTTAAAATCTTGTCAAAACACCAAATTTGCCCATGCCTAGATAGCTAAATGGGGGTTTTGGTCAATTACCAGTTGTGCAAACCGCTCTTGTTGATTCGTATTTGAGGTTAGCATCTGATATTGCATTTGCGAGGCAGCTGTTCGATGAAATGTCTGAAAGAAATGTTGTGTCCTGGACTGCAATGGTTGCTGGATACAATAGATTTGGCGATATTAGAAACAGTGGCTGACGCATAAATTTATTAAAGGGGCTCAATTTTTATAGAAAATTATAGTGATCGGTTTGTGGCTTATACGAGCTTTTTTTGCCGGTGTTGCTTATCATCCTATCGCTCGTCGCCGCATCTGCATTTATAGCGGCATAATTAAAAATTCATCAAAGGGCTAAATTTTTATGGAAAAAAAATATTGATGAATTTATTATAACATTAAATATTTAATAGTATTATAGTCTAATAATTAATTTATATTATTAGATTAACTATATTTAAAAAATAATAATTATAGTAATTATATTTTACAATTTTAAATATTTTAAAAATGTTACATAATAGTGTTATTTTTAATTTTTAAAAAAATATTTTATGTATATACGAATACAACAACAACAACAACTAAGCCTTAGTCCCAAACAAGTTGGGGTCGGCTGTATGGATCCTCAACAAAATAAGCTCAAAAGACACCAAAAAAGATACTCCAGCCTTAGGCCTCTTCTAAGACACGGATTTTACGTCTCCATTCAAGTCTGTCATTAATCAAATCCGCATCAAGATCTAAGGCACGTAAGTCTCTTGCTATCACCTCCTTCCACACAGTTCTAGGTCTTCCACGACCTCTAGCCCCCTCAATCAACAAATTCTCACACTTACGAACTGCAGCATTAGGAGGTCTTCTTAAAACATGTCCATACCATCTAAGTCTTCCTTCCCTCACCTTATCTCCGACATCCGCTACTTGGACTTTTTGTCGAATATGAACATTCTTAATTTTGTCCAGTCTGGTATGTCCACACATCCATCTTAACATCCTCATTTCTGCCACACTCAGCGTATGCAAATGTTGTCCCGTTGGTGCCCAACACTCACTACCATAGAGCATCGCAGGCCTAACAACTGTCCTATAGAATTTACCTTTCACTTTCAGAGGTATTTTCTTATCACATAGAACCTCAGTCGCACCCTTCCACTTCAACCACCCTACCTGTATTCTGTGAGCCACATCTTCATCTATACGGCCATCATTCTGGAACACCGAACCCAAATATTTGAACTGCTTGGTTTTAGGAACCAAAACTCCATCCAACTTAACCTCATGTTCTTGCTTCTTTCTTAGACTGAACTCACAGTGCATATATTCCGTTTTACTCCTACTTAACTTAAAACCCTTGTCCTCGAGGGTTTTTCTCCACACTTCCAACTTACGGTTTACACCAGCACTAGTCTCATCAATTAAAATAATGTCATCAGCAAACAACATACACCAAGGAACATCGTCTTGTATGCTTCTGGTTAGCTCGTCCATGACCAGGGTAAATAAGTATGGACTCATGGCCGAACCTTGATACATAATATACGAATAGTCGATTATTTTTATATATAAATTTTGATAAAAATTTTATGAATTAAAATAAAATTCATTTAAATTCATATATATATAAATTATATATAAACATAATTCACATATATATATATAATTTATTTAAATTATATATATAATTCATTTAAATTTAAATATATAAATAAATATATATAAATTCATACATACATATAAAATTTACATATATAAAAATGTGTATGTATATATACATACATATATATTCAAATTTATTTAAATTTAAATTTAAATAAAAAAATGAATATATATAAATTCATATATACATATAAAATTTAAAAATATATAAATAAATGTATGTGTATATTTTATAAAAAAAAAAGAATGTGTTCATGTATATATATATATACATATACATACATATTTATACATATATATAATTCATTTAAATTCAAATATATAAATAAATATATATAAATTTATAAATATAAAATTTATAAATATATAAATAAATGTGTATATTTTATTAAAAAAAAAAGAAAGTGTATGGATATATATATGCATACATACATATACACACACACACACACACACATATATATATATATGTATGTATGTATGTATATGGATGAAGGGGGTAGAGCAGGCCCGGCTCTTGGGGGGAGCACCATGAGCAGTTGCTCAGGGCCCCCCAAGGCAAGCCATCAAAATTAAGGGCCCACCCATCAAAGAGGGTTATAGGCTATGTAAATATTGAAACAATTTTCGTATGTAAATATAATATCTATTATAATTATGAATGATTAGATTTAGATAGTAATGTATTTATGATTAATATCTATTTGCGTTAATAAAATTTGCATTTTATAAAAGTTTACCACACCAACAAAATCAAAATAAATAAATAGGAATAAATATTGTAATACATTTATTTATTTATTTAGTAATACATTTATATTTTTATTTATTTCTATAATCTTGTACCCAATAACTCAAACCAACAAAATCAACAAAAAAAAAACAAATTATATAAAAAAAAATAAGTGATTGAGCAAATACTCATAAAGCTAAATATATATATATATATATATATATATCGCTCCGACACTGTTTTTTAGGGGCCCATATTTTAATTTCTGCTCGGGGCCCCTAAAATGTCCAAGACGGCTCTGGGGTAGAGCCCCCCTAGATCCCCTTATGTCCGCCACTTATTGGAAATGCTATTTCTCTTTTTGATAATATGCCTGAGAGAGATGTTCCTTCTTGGAATGCTGTTATTGCTGGGTGTATGGGTTGTTTTCGGAGGCTATTTCACTCTTTAGAAAGATGATACTTCTTTCTCGAGGGGCAGAGCATCGACACACCAGCCCTAATCAGGTTACAGTTGTATGTGCTCTATCTGCTTGTGGTCAGCATGCTTCAGCTTGGAAAATGGATCCATGGTTATGTGTACAAAAATAACCTTGGCTTTGATTCATTTGTTTCAAATGCTCTGGTGGATATCTATGGCAAATGTGGATGTTTAAGAGAGGCTAGAAGGGTTTTGGACATGACTTCAAAGAAAGGTTTGACATCTTGGAATTCAATGATAAACTGTTTTGCTCTCCATGGACAAAGCAAGAGAGCCAAATGCATATTTGAGGAGATGATGGAACATGGAGATGATGTAGGGCCAGATGAGATCACCTTTATTGGATTGTTGAATGCTTGCAGACATGGTGGACTGGTTGAAAAAGGGCGTTTCTATTTCCAGATGATGACTCAGGATTATGGGATTGAATCTCAGATTGAACACTATGGGTGCATGATAGATATTCTTGGTCGTGCTGGAATGTTTGAGGAAGCCTTGGAAGTTATAAGAGGAATGAAAATTGAACCTGATGAAGTTGTTTGGGGTTCTCTGCTTAATGGATGTAAGGTACATGGTCAAACAGACTTGGCAGAATATGCTGTTAAGAAACTTATTGAAATTGACCCCAAAAATGGAGGCTATGGTATAATGTTAGCAAATTTGTATGGCGAGTTGGGGAAGTGGGATGAGGTTCGCAAGGTAAGAAAAATGTTCAAGGAGCAAAATGCTTACAAGACACCAGGTTGCAGTTGGATTGAGGTTGATAATGAAGTTTATCAGTTCTACTCTGTTGACAAAACACATCCTAGATCACAGGAGATGTACAATATGTTGGAAACTCTAATAGGCTCCAAATAGTTTGAGGTTCATGGTGTTCTCCAGATACGACTGCAATAGAAGGTATAAAATCAGCTTGTGGAACGCTAGTATTCTTCTTCTTTCCTACTATTCAATGTAGAGACATTTCGATAGAGGCTGGAGAGGAATTTAAAAGCCAGGCAAGAAGATTATATTTTTGACATCTTTGTTGACATGTGAATAACAAAAGAATGATCATAGGCATATTTACTTTGATTCTTTACTTTACCCTGATGTACCTGTACTGCATAAGGATATGTGGACATAATTCTGATAGTTTAACACTTGAGAGTACTTCGAAAACTATGAAATTTTGAAAATTGAATGAGCTCGCAGACAAACACATACAGAGATTAGATAATCATACCCAAATAGGGTGGGGATTAAAAGATTTAAGCATGGTGATCATTTTTCTTGAGGAGATAAATAGAGGAATGCCGCAGTTTATGGTTTCATTTGTTTTTTTTCCCATGGTAACTTTTGTATCTCTTCATTGATCTCTTGATAAATTATTTATCTATTTATCTAGATACAAGTTGTACATCCACGTGAAAAAGAGTTCTGATAATAAATCAACTCCAAACTTGTTTCAAGCTAATAAAGTACAATACCTGCTGGTCAATGAATACTAAATTGTAAACATATGAAAAATCATTTTTACAAATAAATTCTTTTGGAGAAATTAATTTGCAAATAATTCGACATCCATTTTTATTTGTAACCACTATAAATGGAATGGGATTATTATTTTAGAGTTTTACTGTTCCAAGTTTATTTTTCAAATAGCTAGTTAAAATTTGTTGTTATTAAATAGGAATTATATTAAGATTATAAATGATATCAATATAAATAAAAATTAATCAAACATAAAATATAGAAATAATAGAATCATATTGTAAGAACTGCATTCTAGTCTCAATTCTCAAACAAATCAAACACGACCTGTGTTAAGAGTTATCTGGGAAAGTTGACTGTTCTAAGTGAGAATTCATGAACATATATCAACATGTTGAATATACAAGTCATTTAAAAGGTGAATGTGAACATTGATTTTTGTAAAAAGAAAATCTAATAATAATTAATTTCTGGATTAGTGTGTTCGTATTGAAAGCATGATGAAACTCTTCTTTTTTCTTTTTCCTTGTTTCTACATTAAGAAGTGGCTTAGGAAATTTGAAATCACCTTTCTAGCATTCCTGAGAAGTGGCTTGGGCAAATTTTTTTTTTAATTCTAAAGAGTTTTTGGCAGTGAGCAAGATGCCAAACTCTATGCAATTTATTCTCTACTCTAATCTGCTGAAACAATTGTTTTTGAAGAGTAAACGGTTTCTGATTTCTCTTTGGAGTTGCTCTGCTTTTCCTTGTGGTTTTGAGCTTATGGTAGCAGGTTTTGAAGTTGTAGAGTCACACAGTGATGCTTGAGCCAAAAAATTTTGGTAGAAGATAATTCCTCAGTTGATGCTCTATATGAAAATAATACTGTAAACTTAATTCTGTCATTCTAAGGCCTTTAACAGATATAAAGATGGATAAAAACAGATGTCAACAAGTTCATATTAGATTATGAAAATTTTGCAGGAACATTACAAAAACAACACATAAAACAGAAATAACAAGATCAAGTAGAAACCTTATTCAGGTCACTGACTACTCTTTTTTTTTAATGAAGAAATCTATTAACATCTCTGCTCAAACTAATAAATGAAAATATCTAGAGCTCTTGCTTGGCCTCACTGTTTCCGAGTTTTGGTGGTTCTCCCTGTTCCTCTGCAGCAATGCTAACAATCTTAGGACCTTTGATCTTGTCAGGAGACAACTTGGACAAAGACAAAGTGAGCACACCATTTTCAAGCTTAGCCTTCACAGTGTCCAAATCCACATTGTCTGGCAACTTAAACTGTCTCCAAAACTTGCCATACGATCTCTCTACTCTATGCCAGTGATCTCCTTTCTTCTCTTCCTCTTTCTTCCTCTCTCCACTGACTCTCAACACCCTATTCTCTTCAACCTCAATCTTCAAATCCTCCTTGAACCCCGGAACATCTAACATTATAATATGGCCTTCAGGTGTTTCTTTCCAGTCTACTCTGGCTGGAGACAAAGCCACACTATCATCTCTCTCAATCTCAAATGGTACCTGCTCCAAAACTTTAAATGGGTCAGGGAAACGGTCTAGCCAGAGATCAGCCAGCAGGCTTCCAGGACGATCGGGAAATGGAAGAAGTGATGCATTTTAAGTGACAGGGAAGCAAACTAAGAGCAAGAAGAAGGTTAATGTTAGTAGTAGTAGTTGGAACAATGAACATAAAGATTTATAGTGGTTCGGATTTACCTTGATCCTACATCCACTGCCTTAACAGCTTGTTAAGGCTCCACTAGTTTTAAGTTTTTACAAGCTTAACTCTAACTTGGTATTTTCACAAGCTCACACCAAACTTTACAATGATTTGAGATCACACGCCTCATAACCCTTACAAGAATTTTTTCAGGCTTGCTCTCACAACCTAAGTGTTTCCAAGCTCACACTTAAACTTAAGATGGTGTTTAATGCTCACACCCAACACTCAATCAATACAAAGTATAATTTTGATGCAAAGAAAATAAATATGTTTAAGTAGGCTATTGCAATAAAAAAAAAACTCTATAAAATGAAGTTACATATGGTATTTATAGACTTCAAGTCATAAACTAGCCGTTTGATGAGTGGTCCAACATGTTTGATTATTGTCTTCCACTAATTTCTTGGCTAGAGCAATTTTATGGTCAGACTTACCAAGGTCAGGTCAGAATTCCTTAATTTCGGTCGAAAAACATTGTGGTCCGGTTGTACCTTTTGAAATTCTGCTGAAAGCTCTTCCAACGATCGATCCACAAGGCTTCCACTAATTGAATGGAGGTCCAATGGCTTCTGACTTGTGAATTATTTAAATATCCCGATCAGACTCCATCATGGTCTGGTCGGACTATTTATGGTCTGGTAAAAAACTGAGCGTACTTTTGGACGGGAACCTCTCTGGATGTTTTTAATAAAATTGGCTTGTAAGATCCGGTCGGACTTTTTGAGGTATGATGAGAATGTGAGAGTACTTTTGACCATGAATCCTTTTGTGTGATTTGCAATATTTTCATCCAATAGTCTAAATTCTTCAAGATCCGCTCGGACTTTCTGAGGTACAATTTGAGAGTGCTTTCCACACCGTGAATTCTTTTGTGACATTTTGCTCAATTTGTCATTGAAGGTCCAATCGAACGCTTTCATAGTCTGATTGAACTTTTCATATTTTCTTCAAAAAATTAACTTTCGACAAATTGTACTTAATACAAATGTTAGCTTAATTCAATTTGATTGTCTAAGATAAAAAATAGAGTAACTGGACTAACAGTCTCCCCCTTTTTGACTTTGGAAATTAAATTAAAATTTTAAATTATTCAAAGTTAAAAAATGTGTCAAATTGTGCAAGTATATTAATTTTTCTCAATTATGTGCTTACTCCCCCTCAATATGTGCCTACTTGAAATTTTTGAGATAATGCAATGTAAGTTCAATTTGATGTTCTCTCCCTCTTTGACAAAGGTAAAAATATATGCCTAATTATGTGATGTGAAGCAACTTTAACAAATAAATTAATTCAAATAATCAATTAAATTAACAAAATCAAAACTTTCATTAATTTCAATAACAAAAACAAAGGAGTAAAATCAATAAAAAAAAATCTAAAGATCATTATCACTCTCTTCATCTTCTCGTTCTTCTTCATCTCCCTCTTCTTCTTCATCACCTTCCTCTTCTCCTTACTCTTCCTCCCTTGGTTGCGAGGCAGCAACTTCACCTTCTTCTTCTTGAGGGTAGGAGCCATGGATAGAGGGTGATAGGCTTGGTTCATCCTCAAAGCATTTTGGCAAGCCCAAGGCTTCTTGGATGGTTTGGATGTCAAGGTAGAGATGAGAGATGTCATTGGTAATCTTGTCAATTCTTGAGCTTTGAGAGCTCATTTAATCATGGACACCTTAAAGGAGTTAGAGAATTGAAGATTGAGGTCTTGGAGTTGTGGGTTTTGAGAATTCCATTTGGAAAGTCTCTTCCCTTTTCTCTACTATTCTTGGTCTCTTCCTTTGTTGAGCCCTAGCACCTAGTGCTCCTAGGAGGTAAACATAGTTCCCATCTTCATCCCTTATGCATTTAACATATTTAAAATATGCTATGTTAATGGATTTTGTAGTGGGATCTAAAAGAGTAGAGAGAGTGACTTTGTTGGTTGGTGTAAAGCACCAATATATTTTGCAATTTGAGTCACTTGAGAGGAGAGGAGGATGCGACCTAATTTGGTTTTTCTAATGTGTATAAAAGTACCAATAAGGAATTTACCCATTTGGATAGATTGACCTCTAAGCAAGCAATACAGAAAGAGTAAATCTTTTTAAGTCACCTTCTCATTGCTTTCAGCCCTAGCCCCAATGGTGTAAGTAACAATTCTATAAAGCATCAAATAGGTGAGAGTCTTAAGGTGTTTAGCATTGGATTGTTTATGGAGAGCGGTTTCAATAGAAATTTTCATCCAAAACTCTTTTTGTCTTTTGGTGGTGAGGATGGCGTTTGTGATGTGAGAAATGCCCTCAGTTTGGAAACCCCAAATGAAAGAGAAGTCTTTAAAAGTTAGGCCATATTCTTGATTAAATAATCTAAAGGAAATTTCATAATAGCCTAGAGGGTTGTGCTTTTCTTGCTCAGTACCAAAGTGGTTAAAAATTCTTTGGTTAAACTCTCTCACCCAAGATCATCATAATCAAGGAAGATAAACTTTTCCCACCCTAAGGTTCTAAGACATCCCCTAATGTCATTTTCTATTCTTAAAGACCCAAGAGTGAGAGTATAAAAGAGACGATTTGGTTCTATGAGTTTTTCCTTAATTATAACATACCTTTGCCTTTTCTCTTCATCTCTAAATCTTATCTTAGGGCTTCTTCTTGGGGGGTTCTTCTTGTTGACAAGGGGCAGCAACATCTTTTCCTTTTTCAGCCCTAGAAGCCTTCTTCTTGTGCTCTTTATGTGCCATTTTTAGAAAAATCAAAAAGTTGGGTTGTATGTTCTATAGGAATGTTACAAAACTAATTAGTATTTTTTGACTGATCAATTGCAAACACATTGGCATCATCTATTGTGTTGATGTGTATATGCATTATGTCATCAGCATCGATTTGCATATTATAATCATGTGATTCATCTTCATAGGCAACATGGATACCTTCTACCCTGGATACAACCTTGCATCTTCATTTTTGCCTTCATATTCATGATGATCTTCCAGTATTGATTCAAGACCAGAAAACTCTCCTTCGATGACTTGCTTTGATATGGACAGATCATTGTTGCCCTGTCCAGATTTATAGGCACCTTCTTCAATATTTGCAAACAATGGATGCCTTAGTTTATTTTCGGTAAAAAACACAAGGAAGAAAATAAATTTCCTATCATCTACAACATCATAAAGTGGTACTTCATCAAAGCCGGTCTAAAAGTTGAACCCAAGCTTCGAATTACTGTCAACCTTAAGAACATCTGATATTGCTTTCCTTAATTCATTGAAATCATGCTCTTCAGTCAACACCACAAATTCAGTGTACTAGCCAATATATTTACAGGCATAAATTTTCCACTATAATGGATGGAAATAACTACATTGAGCTTCAGCATTTTGAAATGATGATGAATTTAGTAGGCTGCTATCACAGATAAGAAACAAATAAAAAATCATTTCACATTTCGTGACTGTTTATTTAAGAATTTTCACCTGCATATAAACTCAGTCAAAAACTTTTCAAATTCAAATCCTTCTACATATACAATCTAATAGAGATTAAAGGAGTGTCAACAAACTCAATTAGTGCCAGTTTTTTTAAAGTTAGTAATAGTTAGTGACAGTTAGTGTGATTTAGAGACTATAAATTAACACCTCCATATACACTCAGTCAAATGCTTCTTAATTTTAAACCAGACCCATAAATTGTCCGAAGGATAACTATAGACTATCTTAAAATGAAGTTAGTGTAACTTATTGTATAGTTAGTGATAGTTAGTGACATTTAATTAAGAAATTAACACATGCATACAAATTCAGTCAAACACTTATCAATTTCAAATGTTGTACTTAAATTATTCAAGGGATAAATGTGTATTATTTTCAAAACTTGTTAGTGAAAGTTAGTATAAAGTTAGTGATAGTTATTTATTGTTAGCCAGAGTTAGTCACTATTTCATTAAGGAATTAATACCTATATACAAACTCGATCAAATACTTACCAAATTCAAATTGTGCAACATATATTTTTCTAAGATATAATTAGAAGCTATACACAAACCTAATCAACAGAGAAACACATTTTATAAACTTAACATCAATAAATTGAACAGTAAAAACTAAGTCACTAACTGTCCCTAACTGTACATAAATTTAATTAACAATCGTAAACCCTAACCTTGACAGTAAATTAAATGAGAAAACTCAAGTATAATTAAAATATATAAGATTATATAATTAATTTGTAGTCAATTATTCAATAAAATAAAAAATATTAACTGTTCTTACTGTCAAATATTGAATAAATAAAAAAACTAACTCGATGCAAAGGAGCTATCAATGTTTAATGAAATAAATGTCTGTCAACCACATCTAAGTATTTTAATTACAAAATCTTAGAAAACAAGAGGAGAGAATGATAATGGAAGAGAATAGGAGTTCGTGATGACCCTCTGCTTGAGGTAAGGGAAGAGAAACTGGGAGTTTTGTTCTTTTTAAGATTTAAGAGATATTACCGTCATTTTGAGATTATTTTAGATTAAAAAGGTTCAAAATATACTAATAGATTTTAGGAGGGTCATTTTAAGTGATTTCCCAAAAATATTTCATTTTTATTATTTTCACGTTGATTTTTTATTTTTTTATTTTTTCTAATTTATTTTATTTTTAATTTTATTTTAAAATTTTTTATATTATATTTTCAATATATACATAATATATATATATATAATACATATAAAATTCACACTGAATAATATAAAATATATCTACAATATCTACAACATATCTACAACATATCTACGGCATCATTTATATGATATCTTTATTATTTATTTAATTTAATTTAATTTACTTTTTTATTATCATAATATCTATACAAAATTCAATAATTTTTACATAAAATACACATAATTTAGATAATAAATGTATAACATATACTCAACATCTATAAAATATCTATAATATCTACAAAACATACATATAATATCTGTCAAACATCTACATAATGAAATTGTGTGTATTTTTTATGAGTATAATATGTAAATTTTGTTTAAAAATAAATTCAATAATTTTTATTAATATATTTTTGTATATTTTACTTTTTATATTTTATTGAGTGTTATTTATTTTTATAATTACAATTAAAATTTTTTAATTTATAAAAAACTATGATTTTTATATGCTAAAAATAATTTAGAATCTTAATTTTTATTATTTTATTAGAATATTTTTATTCATCGAGAATTTTTTTTACTTATTTCTTTTATTCCAATAAAATTATTTCTAATTGTTTTAAATCAAATCTAATAAAAAAATGAAGAAAAGATATTTAAAACTAGATAGATCTCGAAAAATGACTTCCTATACCTATTTATTATAATGCACATAAAATAATTAGATGTAAAATAAAAAGGAGAGGATGAGGAGCCTGTTAATGAGACATTCCCGTTTTTTTAATTCTAGGTATCAACACACAGGGGGATGAAGAAAAGAAGATTAGAGATACAATTAAATATCTATGACTATATCCCCTCTTTTTTTTTTAATTAGAATAAGTTAGAAAGGAAAAAAGTGGATTCCATCTTCTCTTTATTTCCCAAGCCTATAGTGAGTTACAGACAGAATTCAAAAAAGTTAAATCTTTGATGATTCCATCATACATTATTGAGTTTTTAAAACTTACTCTTTCATTTTGATGAAAGTTTTTCACTTCTGATTGGCTACTATTTGTTGCTAGATGGATCTATTCTATTTATATCTGTGTATCATTTATTCCTATGAAATACCATATGAAAAGGGATGATTTTAGAAATTATTTGGTAAACTACTTGGAGCTCATGTAGCTCATTCTGGATTAATCATATTCTGGGCCGAGGGGATTCTGTTCTTCCTTATTGTTCATATATAACTATAGTAAGAACTAGGTTATCGAAATAGGAAGAATCGTGTAGTGACTTTAAAGGGTTGGATGCACATTGGCTTCTTTTGCTATCATTCAAAGCTGCCTTTGCTGAAAACTCTCATAGCCCAGGCACAATGACGTAATTATCAGGGACATGCTTTACCACTGAGATAATAGCTCGTCATTCGGGCCTCTTGCTGAGGGCCCACTATGGAAAAAGTGAAAGAAATCCCATCCCTCTCCTTCCTTTTTTCACCCCCATGTCACCACGCGAGAGGAACATGGGAACTTAAAAAAGGGAATCCTATCAACTTATTTCAACCTAGGATAATAAGCTCATAAGCTTGGTCTATATGATCTAAAGGAATAAAAAAAGGAAAGAGATCTAAAAAAAGCTTTTTGGAATCACTAGTAATCATCTGTCAACCATACAATGGTGAATTCATTCCCGGGTGAATTTTGGAAAAAAAAATGAAAATTTAAAATAAAATATTAATTGTAATAAGTGAAAATGTATTTTTAGAAAGAAAAAAAAACCTTTTATTTTAATGAAGAATGAAGTATTTTTGTAATTTTGCTTCAACTTTTTATAAAAATATAAATATTTTTATTTTTATAGTATTTTTAAAATAAAAATTATTTTTTAGGGTAGTTATGTAAATGTCCCTAAATTTTTTTAAACAACTTTAGTATTTTAGTACATTTTTTATATACCTAATACATTTATACCTTTGAAGGTGGAATATAACTTTACTATTTTAGACTTTTATTTCTGAAAAATTAATATTTTTGAAATTAAGAGTTGAAAAGTGATATTTTTGAAAGAATAAAATAAAAATGAAAATAATTTTATTTTCAAGGTATTTTTAAAGAAATTTCAAAAAAATAAAGAAATAACTCTGAACTTTTTATTTAAAAAAAAAAGGAATAAAAGAGCCATATAGGATAAAATATCTCATCACTCATTGATTAATGTATTAGTGTACGTGATAAGTCTATATTCTTGGGTAGGAAAAAATTTAGTAGAATATGAATAAAAATTGCTAGTGCTAGTACCTTTAAATCAAAGGGAGAAGGTAGAGCTAAGAGTGAAACAAAGAGTTGTGAGAGAGAGCAATAAAAAGCCAGAAACACGAAACAAGAGATAAAGGGCAATGGAGGTTGTGAGATAGATAGATTAAGAGGTTGTGAGAGAGACGAGAAAGAGGCACTAGTAGAGAACAACATTAGAAAGGCACATAAGTTAAGAGAGCAACAAAAAGCAAAGAATGTGTAACGACCCCACTAGTGGTAGAAATGGTACTGGATTGTGCTCGCTGGCTCTCTTAAGGGAGAGGTCAGGTGTTCGATCCTGGGAGGCGACTCCTTTAAGAGCCAAATAAATAAATCCTGCTGGAGGGCCCGCGAGGGCAGTCCAGTACTGTGGCGGCCTGCCGGGTTGAGGTCTGGTACTACGGTCCACCTTCGAGAGAAAAGGCCCAATAGACCAGCTGTCGTAAGACCGTGCAGGTGGAGTCGTCTATTGGGCCTTTTCTCTCGTAGGTGGACCGTAGTACCAGCCCTCAACCCGGCAGGCCGCCACAGTACTGGACTGCCCACGCGGGCCCTCCAGCAGAATTTGTTTATTTGGCTCTTAAAGGAGTCGCCTCCCCGGATCGAACACCTGACCTCTCCCTTAAGAGAGTCAGCGAGCACAATCCAGTACCATTTCTACCAGTGTAACATCCAAAATTTTTTTGAAAATATCTAATTTTTGGAAATTTTGATAAAATAAATTATAATTTAAAAGGATAAATTAAATTAATAGTTTTAAATGAAAAATGAAGGGGTTTTAAATGAAAAAGTGAAATATATATATGATATATGCAAAATATACATAACATATATAAAAGTCAACACTTTTTAAAAGAAAAGGGCATTTTGGTAATTAAATCTTATAAATTTAAAATTAATAAAATAATTCAAAAAAAATTAATTTTAAATGGAAGAGGGAAATTAGGACTTTTAATTTATTAAAAAATAATTAAATAATTAAATATTAAATTATTTTAATACATATATATATGTGGTTAAAAAAAGATGAAAAGGAAAGAATATTAAAAGTCTTCTTCTTCTTCTTCTTCTTCTTCTTCTTCTTCTTCTTCTTCAAGAACGTGGCTTCCATGGGAGTTTGAAGACCAAGGATTTTGCTTCTTCCATACTCTATAAATTGAAGGAATTAACAAGTTTCAAGTGGATTTTTGGTGATTTCCACCAAAATTAGTAAGTTTCCATCTCTTTTCTTTGAATTCCTTGGAAATTTAGATTATGTGAGAGTTTGAATTTTTATGTAGTATGTTATAATTGTTGGAATTGGTGTGTATGATGTTATTTTGGGTAGTTAACAATGATTCTAAGTTTAGATTAAAGAGATGATGGAGTTTGGTTAAAGAATGGTGAAGAGAGAGAATTTAAGGTTATGGATTTTTGGGGTTTTGAAAACATGAATTTTAATTGTGCAAATTGATTCCAAATGAGTTGTTTTGATTCATAAACAAGTATTTTAAAGTCAAATATTGGATTTGGTGGTGTTGGGTTGGAGTTTGAGAATGGAAGTGGAGATTTAGGGTTTTGGAAAAGTGATTTTCCAAAGTGGTTGAATTGTGTGATTTTATTTGTTTAAGCATGTTGTTTAGTGTTAAAAGTGATGAATATAAGCTTGGAATGAGTAATGGATTGTGTTGGAATGGAAAACCTTCAATGGGGGAAGGTTAGGCCATCTTTGAGATTTTATATATAAGAGTGTATTTTTATAATGTAAATGATTTAAATGTATTAAAATATGTTTTTAATAATATAAATAAACTTAAAACACTAATTTACTTATAGTTGAATGGAATTCCAATGTTGAAGTAAGGAAAGACTAAATTTTTGAAAATTTGTAGGAATGATGTGTAATTATGGTTTACTGTTGAAAATGCCATTAAATGTGATACTAAATGATTATTTGTTATCACATTTGATTTAGGCATTGAGGGAAATTGATTTGCTTCATCCAAGTGGTGAAGGACAAGTTAGAAAGATTGGATTAAAGGTTGTTTTTAGCTTGCTTTGGGTTGCTAGTGGAGGTATGTACAAACTTTGAATATATTGTTTATATTTGCATGACATTTGGCCTTAACACATTTTGGTTGAAAAATGTGTTAAGCTACTTGGTTCATTGATTGTGTATGAATAATATGCTATGACATTTGTAATGTCATATATGTGTTAAATGCATTGTGAAAAGCCATTGATAATGGCTAATTTGTGTAACATGTGAAATATGCATATTATGTGAAAATACCCAAAGTAATTGGGTAATGTGTTGTGTATGCAAAAATGAGATATGTGTAATAATGAAATCAATTGATATTGATAAAAAAAAATGAGAAAAATGAGAAAAATGAGAAAGATGTAAAAAATGAGAAAATTGAAAAAAAATGTGAAAATAAGGCAATGTGCCTAGATTTAATATCTGAAAATGAGAAAGAGATTAATAATGAGAAATATGAATAAATTGTGTGCCTAGTATGTTATTTAATTTTCAGAGTTCTGGGTTTGGCGGCATGCCTATGATTGCCTACGGGCTATACGCTGGAATGGTGAAAAGACTGGGTCATAAGCCAAGCCAGTTGATAAATATGATGTTTTTGGGGTGAAAAGACTGGGTCGTAAGCCTCAAAAACTATAACAGTCTAGCCAGGTTGAGGACCAAGATACTGGGACCTAAGGGTCTAGCCGGGTTGAGGTCTAAGAGACTGGGGCTGTTACATTATCCATGGATATATTGCCTACGGGGCTTGACACATGGTGTCATTATGGACCAAAGCAGTAACTCTGAAATTTAAATAGCATATTAAATCCTTTTTGGGCCCATGCTTGTCTTTGTTTTTACTGTGAATTATGAATTATGATACAATTGAGTAATATAATGTTATGAGTTGTGCTTATGAAATATTTAAAAAATATAAGAAAGTGGATTGATGTGACATCTATATGCATTGTGCATTTGGTATTGCATTGAGTTATATTGTTATTATCAAAGTTTGTACCACTAGGCTTCGACTTAGCGCGATTATTTTCATCGCGCAGGTGATAGGATAGACCCAGTTGAGCCAGAGAGTTCTTCTAGACCAGGTTAGGTCTAGACTTGTAGTTGAGCTTGTTGATTTTCTATCGAGATTAGAAACACTGCCAACAGTATGTATATATTTTTATGTTATTGTACATTTCAAGTTTTATGCATAATATATTGTGTTTTGAATTTTACGTATTGTATATTATAAAGAATGTTTGGGTCAATGTATTTGAAATGGGAGAGTAAGTGTGTTTTAAATTATATATATCTATATGTCTAAATGTTTGAGAAACTTGGTGAAATTGAAAAATATGGTTGAGATGGTGGTTGGAAATTATTTGGGAGTGTTTTCTTTTTGCAGGTTGAGTAATTGCTAAATTTTGGGATATCCAAAATTCAGACAAAACTCTGGCGAATTTTTTCCAGAGATTTTTATATATTTTATTTATTTTGGGTTCTTATAACAAGTAAATAATATTTTATTCTATTTAATTTTTATATATTTAGAATTTGAAATTTTAAATTGGAAATGTAAAAAAAATTAGTAAATCGGTCTGTGACATTTTTGTACTGTATATGCGTGTTTTACATATGCTAGAAATATGTATTGTACATATATAGGGTATAAGGGTGTTACATTTGTTTTGGTATCAGTGTCTAGGTTTGAGGATCTCGACCTAGGTGGGGATGATAGAGAGAGAAAATTGAGGATTTGAAAAATAGTTTTTAATTGTAATACATGCATTGGCACTGGCAGTTTCTAATCTCTGATATAGTATTTTCTGCTTTGTTTGCAGATATAGGTAGTTATAGTGTCTCGACCGCATCAGGCTACTAAGGGTAGTACAGACAGTGTGGCTCCAGATGAGGGTAGAGATGGAGCTAGAGTTGTATCTGCTGGTGAGGCGTCTGTTTCTGTGCCTGTGAGACCAGCAGCTGATGAGGTTCCACCTGGCTGGGTATGGCATATGGTAGAGTTGTTGAGGCAGGCTCCAGTTCCGCAGCCTCCACAGCCACAGCCACAGCCGCAGTTGCCGGTGAGGCAGTATGATAAACTGAGAAAGTATGGGGCTGAGGACTTTGTTGGTACTACAGACCTTGCTGTAGCAGAGCAGTGGCTAGGTCGGGTTCAGAGGATATTTATTCAGTTACAGGCTAGTCAAGAAGAAAAGTTTGATTATGCCAGATCTCTTCTGCAGAGAGATGCATATGATTGGTGGAAGATGGTTTCACATGCTCTAGATGATCCACCAGTCCTGACCTATGATGATTTTCTACGGGAATTTGAGCAGAAGTATACTCTGAGAGAGTATAAAGATGCAAAGAAGATGGAGTTCCTGAGTCTGAGATAAGATACTAGGACAGTGACCGAGTATGAGATCGAGTTTATCCGGTTGAGTCACTATGCTGGTGGGATTATTTCTGCTGAGTTTGACAAGTGCAGGAGGTTTGAGGAGAGACTGAGACCCTCTATCATGTGCATCATTGCAGGCTCTCGGTATCAGGATTTCTCCCAGTTAGTTGCAGCTGCCAGGAGTGTTAAGAGGGCGCAGAGTCTTACAGGAGCTGCCAGGGTTGAGGAGACCAGAGTTAGGAGACCCCAGAGTGAGGTAGGGTCTTCATTAGTGAAGAGAGGCTGAGGGGGACATTTTCAGAGGTTTAGTAGGAGTCAGGGGCAGTTTGGCAGGTCAATACAGCAGCAGAGACAAGGACAGAGACCTGCAATTTCAGTGGCTAGTGCTTCGACCCCAGTGGCTCAGAGACCTACTCCACCTACTTGCGTTCACTGTGGTAGAGTACACGGAGGTGTCTGCTGGTGGAGAGGTGCTTTCGGAGTGTGTTTTAGATGTGGGTCGTCAGACCATTTTATCAGATATTGTCCTGAGCCACCAGAGGTTAGGCAGGCAGATACTGCATCTTCTCGACCCAGTGTCAGAGGGGGTCTAGGTGGCAGAGGTTTTAGTAGAGGTGATCACCCTGGGTTTAGTCAGAGAGGAGGCTCTACATCCAGAGGTAGTAGGCCAGATGAGGCTGGGCCATCTCTGCGGGTTTATGTGATGCAGAGGCAGCCGGATGCTTCAGCTGTCATTGTGGGTACATTTTCTTTATTTGGTATTTCAGTCCTTGCTTTATTAGATCCTGGATCTACACATTCATACATAAGTGCATCCATCTTGCCTGTGTCTGAATTGTATTCTAAGTCCTTAGGATTTGATGTTTTAGTGACAAATCCTTTAGGGAATAGTGTTGTGGTGAGCAGGGTGCACCGAGATAGTCCAGTTGTTGTTCAAGATGAGGAGTCTCTCAGTAACCTGATTGAGATGCCTTTTAGGGAATATGATCTGATTTTGGGCATGGATTGGTTATCCAAGCATAGGGCTGTGGTAGACTGTCAGAAGAAATGTGTTACTTTGAGAAAAAGGGATGGTAGGGATGTTATAGTATCTAGTGAGCAGAGGTATCTTTCATCTATGTTTGTTTTAGCTGTTTCAGCTGGGAGAATGATTCGGAAGGGATGTGAGGCTTATCTTGCTCATGTTATAGATACTAGAGTAGTGGGATCCCTGCTTGAAAGTATACCCACAGTTGCCGAGTTTCCAGATATTTTGAGAGAGAAGTGGAGTTTGGTATCGATTTGTTGCCTGGTACCACTCCTATCTCTATTACCCCTTATCGGATGGCACCTGCTGAGTTGAGGGAGTTGAAGGTGCAGTTGCAGGAGTTATTGGATAAAGGGTTTATCCGCCCTAGTGTGTCCCCTTGGGGAGCGCCTGTGTTGTTTGTGAAGAAGAATGGTGACACCATGAGATTGTGTATTGATTATAGGCAGTTGAATAAGGTGACCATTAAGAACAAGTATCCTTTGCCTCAGATAGATGATCTCTTTGATCAGTTGAAGGGAGCAGCAGTATTCTCTAAGATTGATCTGAGATCAGGGTACCATCAGTTGAGAGTCAGAGATGTGGATGTACCCAAGACAGCTTTTCGTACGAGGTATGGGCATTATGAGTTTCTGATGATGCCCTTTGGATTGACGAATACACCAGCAGCTTTTATGGATTTGATGAACAGGGCATTCAGACCATATTTAGATCAATTTGTGGTGGTCTTCATTGATGACATTTTGGTGTATTCACGTAATGAGGATGATCATGATAGACATTTGCGGATCGTATTGCAGACTCTGAGAGAGAAGCAGTTGTATGCTAAACTGTGTAAGTGTGAGTTCTGGCTCGATCAGGTAGTTTTTCTTGGTCATGTGGTTTTAGCAGAGGTTATTAGAGTTGATCCGAGTAAAATTGAGGCTATCTTGTATTGGAGTCCACCGAAGACTGTGAGAGAGGTTAGAAGTTTTCTAGGATTGGCAGGCTATTATCGTCGGTTTGTGAAGGATTTTTCTATAATAGCTACACCACTCACCAGATTACTTCGGAAAGGAGTTAAATTTGTGTGGACAAATCAGTGTCAGGCGAGTTTTGAGCAGCTGAGGGAGATGTTGACTCAAGCTCCTGTCCTTACCCTGCCTGTGGAAGGTAAACCATATGTCATATATAGTGATGCTTCACACAATGGTTTAGGTTGTGTTTTGATGCAGGAGGGTAGAGTCATTGCTTATGCCTCTCGACAGTTGAAACTGCATGAGCTGAATTATCCAACGCGTGATTTGGAATTAGAAGCAATAGTCTTTGCCTTAAAGATTTGGCGGCATTATTTTTATGGGAAAAAGTGTTTCATTTATACAGATCACAAGAGTTTCAAATAACTGGGTGTTCAGAGAGAGTTGAATCTTTGGCAGAGACAGTGCTTAGAGTTGATTAAAGACTATGACTATTTGATTGATTATCATCCTGGTAAGGCAAATGTTGTTGCTGATGCCTTGAGTCAGAAATCTTTGGCAGGTTTGACTGCTTATTCGCTCTCGTTGCTTGTTGAGTTGAGAGCATTGCATGCTAGATTTGAGTCTTCTGATGATGGTGCTTTAATGGCTCAGTTGCAGTTGAGGCCAGTCTTGTTGGATCATATTAGGGAGGCTCAATTAGCAAATGAGAGAATTCAAAAAATTGTGCTGGTTTGTCAGAAAGGGGAAAGTCGAGACTTTTATTTGAGGGATGATGGCAGTCTATGGTACAAAGATAGATTGTGTATTCCTGATGATGCAGAATTGAAAAGAATGATATTAGAGGAAGCATATCAGTCACTTTTTGCTATGCACCCTGGGAGTACCAAGATATATCAGGACTTGAAGGGACATTATTGGTGGTCAGGTATGAAGAGGGACATAGCAGAGTTTGTATCAAGATGTCTCACTTGCCAGAAAGTGAAGGCTGAACACCAAGTTCCTTCAAGATTACTCCAACCTTTATCAGTGTCAGAGTGGAAATGGGAGCGAGTGACAATGGATTTTGTGACTGGACTACCTTTGACTCAGAAGAAGCATGATGCAATCTGGGTGATAGTTGATCGGATGACGAAGACAGCTCATTTTCTTCTAGTTTGGATGGATTATTCTCTTGAGAGGTTGTCTGAGCTGTATATCAATGAGATAGTCAGGTTGCATGGAGTCTCAGTTTCTTTGGTGTCAGATCGAGATCCCCGATTTACTTTGAGATTTTGGAAGAGTTTGCATAATGCTCTAGGTTCTCAATTGCATTTTAGTACTGCTTTCCATCCTCAGACAGATGGACAGTCAGAGAGAGTGATACAGATTCTAGAGGATATATTGAGTTGTATCATTGATTTTGCCGGGAATTGGGACGGATTTTTGCCATTAATTGAATTTGCTTATAACAATAGTCATCAGTCGAGTATTGGGATGACTCCTTATAAAGCTTTATATGGCAGGAGATGCAAGAAACCTTTGTGTTGGGATAAAGTTGGAGAAGGTAAACTGGTTGGTCCCAATTTGATTAAGGAAACAAAGGAGAAGGTGAAGGTGATTCGGGGTCGTTTGAAAGCAGCTTCAGACCGACAGAAATCTTATTCAGATTTAAAGAGAAGAGACATAGAGTTTAGTGTGGGAGATAAAGTGTTTCTGAAGGTGTTTCCATGGAAGAAGATTTTGAGATTTGGCCGCAAAGGGAAGTTGAGTCCTCGTTTCATAGGACCATATGAGGTGTTGGAGAGAGTTGGTCCAGTGGCTTATAGACTAGCTTTGCCGCCTGAGTTAGATCGAATACATAATGTTTTTCATGTCTTGATGCTTCGGAGATATAGGTCTGACCCATCTCATATCTTGTCAGTGGAGTCCATTGAGGTGAGTCCAGATCTGACTTACGAGGAAGATCCAGTGGCGATTTTGGCACGATATGTTAAAGAATTGAGGAATAAGAGGGTGCCACTTGTGAAAGTCCTTTGGAGGAATCATGCCACTAAGGAGGAGACATGGGAAAGTGAGCAAGCGATGCAGAGTCAGTTTTCCCTTTGTTCCAGACTTGAGGACAGGTAATTTCGGGACGAAATTTGTTTTAGGGGAAGAGAATTGTAACATCCAAAATTTTTTTGAAAATTTCTAATTTTTGGAAATTTGATAAAATAAATTATAATTTAAAAGGATAAATTAAATGAATAGTTTTAAATGAAAAATGAAGGGATTTTAAATGAAAAAGTAAAATATATATATGATATATGTGCAAAATATACATAACATATATAAAAGTCAACACTTTTTAAAAGAAAAGGGTATTTTGGTAATTAAATCTTATAAATTCAAAATTAATAAAATAATTTAAAAACAAATTAATTTTAAATAGAAGAGGGAAATTAGGACTTTTAATTTATTAAAAAAATAATTAAATATTAAATTATTTTAATACATATATATGTGGTTAAAAAAAAGATGAAAAGGAAAGAATATTAAAAGTCTTCTTCTTCTTCTTCTTCAAGAATGTGGCTTCCATGGGAGTTTAAAGACCAAGGATTTTGCTTCTTCCATACTCCATAAATTGAAGGAATTAACAAGTTTCAAATGGATTTTTGGTGATTTCCACCAAAATTAGTAAGTTTTCATCTCTTTTCTTTGAATTCCTTGGAAATTTAGATTATGTGAGAGTTTGAATTTTTATGTAGTATGTTATAATTGTTGGAATTGGTGTGTATGATGTTATTTTGGGTAGTTAACAATGATTCTAAGGTTAAATTAAAGAGATGATGGAGTTTGGTTAAAGAATGGTGAAGAGAGAGAATTTAGGGTTATGGATTTTTGGGGTTTTGAAAACATGAATTTTAATTATACAAATCGATTCCAAATGAGTTGTTTGATTCATAAACAAGTATTTTAAAGTCAAATATTGGATTTGGTGGTGTTGGGTTGGAGTTTGAGAATGGAAGTGGAGATTTAGGGTTTTGAAAAAGTGATTTTCCAAAGTGGTTGAATTGTGTGATTTTATTTGTTTAAGCATGTTGTTTAGTATTAAAAGTGATGAATATAAGCTTGGAATGAGTAATGGATTGTGTTGGAATGGAAAACCTTCAATGGGGGAAGGTTAGGCCATCTTTGAGATTTTGTATATAAGAGTGTATTTTTATAATGTAAATTATTTAAATATATTAAAATATGTTTTTAATAATATAAATAAACTTAAAACACTAATTTAATTATAGTTGAATGGAATTCCAATGTTGAAGTAAGGAAAGGCTAAATTTTTGGAAATTTGTAGGAATGATGTGTAATTATGGTTTAATGTTGGAAATGCCATTAAATGTGATACTAAATGATTATTTGTTATCACATTTGGTTTATGCATTGAGGGAAGTTGATTTATTTCATCCAAGTGGTGAAGGGCAAGTTAGAAAGATTGGATTGAAGGTTGTTTTAAGCTTGCTTTGGGTTGCTAGTGGAGGTATGTACAAACTTTGAATATATTGTTTATATTTGCATGACATTTGGACTTAACACATTTTGGTTGAAAATTTTGTTAAGCTACTTGGTTCATTAATTGTGTATGAATAATATGCTATGACATTTGTAATGTCATATATGTGTTAAATGCATTGTGAAAAGCCATAGATAATGGCTAATTTGTGTAACATGTGAAATATGCATATTATGTGAAAATACCCAAAGTAATTGGGTAATGTGTTGTGAATGCAAAAATGAGATATGTGTAATAATGAAATCAATTGATATTGATAAAAAAAATGAGAAAAATGAGAAAGACATGAAAAATGAGAAAATTGAAAAAAAATGTGAAAATAAGACAATGTGCCTAGATTGAATATCTGAAAATGAGAAAGAGATTAATAATGAGAAATATGAATAAATTGTGTGCCTTGTATGTTATTCAATTTTCAGAGTTCTGGGTTTGGCGACATGCCTATGATTACATACGGGCTATACGCTGGAATGGTGAAAAGACTGGGTCGTAAGCCAAGCCAGTTGATAAATATGATGTTTTTGGGGTGAAAAGACTAGGTCGTAAGTCTCAAAAACTGTAGCAGTCTAGCTGGGTTGAGGACCAAGATACTGGGACCTAAGGGTCTAGCCAGGTTGAGGTCCAAGAGACTGGGGCTATTACATTATCCATAGATATATTGCCTACGGGGCTAGACACATGGTGTTATTATGGACCAAAGCAGTAACTCTGAAATTTGAATAGCATATTAGATCATTTTTGGGCCCATGCTTGTCTTTGTTTTACTGTGAATTATGAATTATGAAATAATTGAGTAATATAATGTTATGAGTTGTGCTTATGAAATATTTGAAAAATATAAGAAAGTGGATTGATGTGACATCTATATGCATTGTGCATTTGGTATTGCATTGAGTTATATTGTTATTATCAAAGTTTGTACCACTAGGCTTCGGCTTAGCGCGATTGTTTTCATCGCGCAGGTGACAGGATAGACCCAGTTGAGCCAAAGAGTTCTTCTAGACCAAGTTGGGTCTAGACTTGTAGTTGAGTTTGTTGAGTTGCTATCGAGATCAGAAACACTGCCAGCAGCATGTATATATTTTTATGTTATTGTACATTTCGAGTTTTATGCATAATATATTATGTTTTAAATTTTACGTATTGTATATTATAAAGAATGTTTGGGTCAATGTATTTGAAATGGGAGAGTAAGTGTGTTTTAAATTATATATCTATATGTTTAAATGTTTGAGAAACTTGGTGAAATTGAAAAGTATGGTTGAGATGGTGGTTGGAAATTATTTGGGAGTGTTTTCTTTTTGCAGGTTGAGTAATTGCTAAATTTTGGGATATCCAAAATTCAGACAAAACTCTGGCAAATTTTTCCCAAAGATTTATATATATATTATTTATTTTGGGTTCTTATAACAAGTAAATAATATTTATATTCTATTTAATTTTTATATACTTAGAATTTAAAATTTTAAATTGGAAATGTAAAAAAAAATTAGTAAATCGGTCAGTGATATTTTTGTACCGTATATGCGTATTTTACATATGTTAGAAATATGTATTGTACGTATATAGGGTATAAGAGTGTTACAGAATGAGAAAGTACTAGGAGAGAAGTAGAGAGTAAAGGTAAGATAGAGAATGGGTTTGTTCAATATTCTTAGCTAACTCTAAGTTTGAGCATTTATTTAGCAAAGCCTAAGTTAGCAAAGTATTTACAATGTTACCCCTTGAGTCGAGTTGATTGACCCATTAATTTTTCATTCAACTCGTAATTCAACCCAATTTTAGAAAACTTTAGGAAGAAATATATATATTGGAATCTAAACTTTTTTTTATTTTTTTGGTTATTTTGGTGTCTAAGCCTTTTTTTGTCACTTTGGGATATGAACTGTAGTTGCTAGTATCAATCTAGTTGCTTCGACTAAATATGCGAAATTGTTGGAAAAAAAGGAAAGTTTGATCTTTCATTTTTGTATTTTTTTTCTCTCATTAGCCAATCGATCCTTACATTTTTTTTATTTCTTTTCTTTCTCCTATTATTTTATGTTATTATTAGATATCATCATTATCTTTTTTTATCATTCAATTTTGATTATTTTGAATTTCCATTTGCAAATTCTATAAGTTTTACAAACGGATGCCATGTGATTATAATTATTTTTTTTCCTTTTTATTTTTTTGAGTTTATTTATTATTTGGGGATTTGTGCTTAACCTAAGACCCATAAAGGCTAAAGTTCAAGCTCCCATGGGATCATTATTTAATGTAAAATTTTATTATTCAGCCCTGTAGTTGTGGATGTTATGATTATTAAATGGTTCATGCATTATAATATATTTCTATTCATAATTATTATAGCATAATCCATAAAAATTACTTTTTTTTTCCTAAAACCAATCAAAAGAAGGACGAAATTAATCAAAGTGGGATAAAAATCATTTTTTATAAAAAAAAAAACTATAATGAAACTTAGCCCATGATTTATCATGATTGGTTTTTAGATTAGTGCCTTTTTGGGTAAAAATTAATCTAATTAAATGGAGTTAATTAAACAAATTTTCCTTAATTTTTCTAAAATAAAATGAACTAAGGTGGCCACTTTTCAATTTGCACTTTTCAAAATAAAAGTCACCATTTCTTTTCAAAATAAAAGGAGAGTGTCTTTTAAATAAAAGAAACAAATCTTTTCAAAATAAAAGATATTTTTAAATCCGTACTTACCGAACTAGTTGGAGACCGTACGCGGTAGTATCATGTAGGACCTAGTCCAAATGATCATTTTCGGCTCTCTCATTGTGGACATAGACTTGTTGCTTGGGCGAGACCTCATAGAGCCTTGGTTATGAAGTTTTTCCATTTTTTAGTCAAAAATATTGTTGATCTAGCTTATTGACAACAGTGCACTAATACACTATGGTTCATTTGAATAATCAGAAATGATATAAAAAAAATTATATTTGAGTGGGAGTGATGGTTGTAAAAGAAAGAAAGGTAAAAATTGAAAAGTTTCAATGATACAAACTTTGGATTTTGGAAAATGCATATAAAGGATTTTTTATACCAAAAAAAACATGTATCAATATCTCTTAGAAAGTAAACCAGAGGACATGTAAGATGACGATTGGGCTCTTCTTGATAGATACGCTATTAGAGTTACCCGATTATCACTATCTCACAATGTTGCTTTCAATATAGCAAAGGAAAAGACCACGATAGGTCTTGTCACAATTCTCTCTAGTATGTATAAGAAGTCATTAGCCTCAAATAAAGTTCATTTCCATTTTGCAAAAACTTAACACCATTATTTTATTAATGCATGTTTATGTCTTGATGGATGATTTATTTTTATTTTAATTTGTGATGGATGGTTTACTTTTATGGTGAATGATTAAATATCTTTTATTGGTTTATTTTAGTTTAAGAATTGTAAGAGGAATGTGTCCACTATTTGGATACCTCATTAATCAAAGTTTCATGCAATTTAAGTTATTTCAAGTTTTTTTTATTAATGTAAAAGGATATGTTTTCACCTTTTGGCGGGTATCCTATTTATTTTATTTTAGACATTGGACATAGTTGTAAGGATATGTTTTCATCTTGTATGGATGCCCATTTTTTATTTTATTTTGAACATTATTTTGATTTTAATACAATGATATTTTATTTTAATATTTTCATGTAGTATGGATGATTTTATAATATTTAAGAATTTAATAATATTTAGACTCGAAAAGGTTCATTTGATGAGGGGGGATTATTCAATTTGCAAATAATAAAAAGGTTCATCGATAGCTTAGCATTTGAATGATCTCCACACAATCACAACCCAGTTGAGTTCAGTGGAAATTGAATTCGATGATGAAGTTTGTGAATTAATTCTCTTATCATCTCTACTAGATAGTTTGGAATGCTATTGTTATAGTGGTTAGAAGTTTATTAGGAAATAGTAAATTTAAGTTTAATGATGTTCATGATATAGTATTAAGTAAAGAAATTTGAATGAGAGAATCGAATGAAGCTTCGACCTCCTCAGCTTTGCATACAATATGAAGAGGGACAACCTTTGATAGAAATTCAAATCATAGCACACCTAAATATAGAAAGGAAAAATGTAGGTTTGGAAAGAAAGACATGAATTGCTACAATTGTTGTAAGAAGGGTTATTTCAAAAGAGATTTTTAAGAACCAAAGAAAGATGTTGGTGCATAAGAATCTGCAAATGTGACTGAGAAGGCTGACGATGCTATGATTCTAAGCATCATCAGTCCAATTGAATCCTGGATTTTAGATTCAAGGGCATATTTCCTTTCCACTCCATGCCAAGAAATTATGGAGAATTATATCAATAGTGATTTTAAAAAGGTTTATCTAATTGATGATGAAACATTAAAAATAGTAGGAAAGGGAGATATTAATATAAAGCTACCAAATCAGATAGTGTGGGAGCTGCAATGAGTGAAACATATTATTGGTCTTAAAAGGAATTTGATCTTTGTGGGACAGCTTAAGAGCGAAGGTTATTATACAACCTTTTCAGGCTATTAATGGACGATTACCAAAGGAGCATTTATCATTGCTCATAGTAAGAAGAATGGTACTCTCTATGTAGCATCAAATTTAGAGAATATCATTAAATTAGCAGATGTAGATGGAAAATCAAATTTATGGCACCAAAGGCTTAGCCTTATGAGCGAGAAAGAAATGAAGACACTTTTTTCAAAAGGAAAGTTACTAGATCTAAATGGTGTAAATGTCAGCTTATGTGAGGAATGTATCTTTAGAAAACAAAAGAAGGTCAATTTTCTCAAAGGTTGATATGACACCCAAGTTAGAAAAGTTAGATTTGGTTCATATAGATGTATGGGGACCATCTCTGGTTCAATCTCTTGCAGGCTTGCTATATTATGTCACCTTCATTAATGATTCTACAAGAAAGGTGTGGGTTTATTTTTTGAAGAAGAAATCAGAAGCCTTTAATACTTTTAGAAAATAGAAAGCTATGGTAGAAAATGAAACTAGTTTGAAAGTCAAGCGTTTAAGGTCTGACAATGAAGGAGAGCATAAAGATCACAAGTTCAGAGAATTTTGTGTTAATAATAGAATCAAGATGGAGAAAATAGTTCCTATGACACCACAACAGAATGTTATAGCAAAGTGCATGAACAAAACTCTTAATGAACATGCCAAAAGCATGAGGATACATTTTGGCTTACCCAAGATGTTTTAGGTTGAAGCCATCAACACTATAGCTTACCTGATCAACCATGGGCCTTTAGTTCCTTTAGATGGTGATATACCAGGGGAAGTTTAGAGCGAAAAGGAGGTAGACCTTTCACACTTATTACACAAGGTATGGCATCAATTGTCCTGTGGCGGAGGCCTAGGTATGGGGCCAAGTCACAATCAAATGTCGCGGGCGCTCGTGTGTGCTAAATACACTATAAGGCTAGGGTATATGCCTTTCCTAACACCAATTGATTTTAGGAGAAGTGGTAGCACCTCAGGTCCTACAAGTGGTATCAGAGCCGAGATCACGGGTTTGATTTCCAGCGGGAGCAATTGCTGAGGGGGAGATTGTTACACAAGGTGTGGCGTCAATTGTCCCATGGAGGAGGCCTAGGTGTGGGGCTAAGTCACAGTCGAATGCCAAAGACACTCGTGTGTGTTGAATGCATTATAAGTGCTAGGGTATGCGCCTTTCCTAACTGTGAGTGGGGACTTTTGCCCCAATCCCATATAGAATGGTTCTTGCGACTTCGGCACTATTAGACTCAGGACCTTAGAGAACACTGGCCTAAATTCGGAGAAAATGGAGTCGCCACCCGGATGGGTCTGGAAAAAGAAAGGGGTGGATGACTCAATTTCTAAGGAATCCCCAACCCCTTAATGGGTTCGAAAAGTTTAGTATGCATGGAAATGATGAGAAATGACCCAACCCCCCATAACACCCAGTTCATTGGAACTGATCTCCTTTTCAGGTCTAAATATTATTAAATTCTTAAATATTATCATATTGTCCATACTACATGCAAATTAAAATAAATATTTATTGTATTGAAATCAAATAAATAAATAAATGGACACACATCGATCAATAAAAATATGTCCTTACAAATGTCCAAATGTTCACAAAAAGAAAAGTAAATAAAATGAGACACCTACCGTAGGTGGAAACATGCCCCTTTACATCAATCCAAAGTCTTTAAAATAAAGTCAATTTCATAAACTAAATAAACAAGACATCCATGTTGGATGAAATATGCCTTTTACAATTCTCCTTAAAAATGCATATAAATTTAAGGAAAAGAATAAAGTAAGAAAAAAATAATACAACACATATTTAAATATTTAAATAATTAAAAAGAAAATAAATAAACATATCTTAATATTATCCCATTAAGAAAATATAGTGCACTGCGATGAGGGTCGCGCCTACAGTGGTCCCACTAGCTAGTTAGCGGGTGGGAGTCAAGGAGGCAGCGCCCCCTTGCAGGGGATCAGGGACAATAAAGGTAAAGGTTTATAGGATATGATTTTTTTGGAAAATTAGAATTTCTATGTAAGCTAGGATTTTTAGAAAACAAAGCTACTATTTTAGGATTTTTAGAAAATAAATCTAGGGTTTTAGTTAATTAGGGTTATGGTTCTAAAATATTGAAAACTAGGGTTAAGAAAATAATTTTAGGGTTTAGAAAATGATGAATTAGGGTTTAAGTTTTAGAAAACAATATTAAGGTTTAAGTCTTACAAAACATGATTGGGGTTTTGGATATTTGAAAATCATAGCTACAGTGATATCAAAATATTAGTGCCAATTTGATTAAACGGGCTACTGTGATGTAAACCTTATTTATATAGTCTACTGGATGAAAAGAACATAGGAACTAACTAAAACAATTCAATAGATTAAACAATAATGAACTACTGTGAATTTAAAACAGATTAAATAAGAAATTTCAAACCCCTTTTTGTTGGCTTCACCAATATTTAACTTTGATCCAAACTTATTGCTTTGCACTAGTGTCGAACCTCAGTTCAGTAAAAGCAAAGACAGTATGCTACTGCCTTTGGGGTGTGTTATTTCTGTGTATCTTTGATTCCTTTTGGTAATTGCTGCCAGGGTTTTTAATTCTTTTTGTTGCTCATTGCTTGATTGTTGTTGCCCCACTATTTTCTCCACTTAATTGGCTTTTTATAAACAACATTAGGATAACACCTAGCCTCTTTTAGTTAAACAAATCCTAATTAAAATAAGAAATCCACTTATTTATCTGAATAATTCGTAATTTGAGTTGAATTAGACACTTAAGAAACAAATTAGGCCCAAAACCATGGCTCATAATGACTTGGCATGCCCAAATCATTATGAGAAATGCCCATAATGACTTGGCATGCTCATAACGAATTTGGTCCTAAAAAATGGCCATTTGTCATTTTTTTTGTCGGTTTAGCTTGTAAAATCGAACGTAAATTGGTTTTGGATTTTTAATTGGGTTTGGACTTGATTTGGGCTTTTAAAATTGGATTGGACATGGTTTGGGCTTTTAAAAATTAAACCAACTTAATTTAGGCTTGTTCAAACTATACTGACATATTTCAAAGCTATAAACTAGGTTTGAGCTTTTAAAATCAGACCGAATTTAGATTGGCTTTCTTTAATTGAGATTGATTAGCTTGGGGTCAAAATTAAGGGTCTAAAGTTTGCCCTCTGCTTGAGCAATCTAAGACTTCAGTAGAAGAGAGCGAAAAGTAATAAGACTTTTGATATGATTTTAGGCAAAAATGGGTTTTGAACCCGGAATGGTTCGGGTTCTAGACCCGGATTGAGTTTTGGAATTAAAAAAAATTTGGGTTCTGGACCCGAGTTTGTTTGGATTCTGAACCTGGATTGAGTTCTGGACTCAAAAAAGATTTGGATTCTGGACCCTAAGTGGTTTAGTTTTTAGACCCAGATTGAGTTATGAACTCGAAAAAGATTTGAATTTTGTACCAGAATTGAGTTTTGGACTCAAAAAATATTTGGGTTCTAGACCCAAGGTGGTTTGGATTCTGGACCCGAATTAATTTCTGAACTAAAAAATAATATAGGTTTTAGACCTAAGATGGTTTGGGTTCTGGACCCAGATTGAGTTTTGGACTAAAAAATTATTTGAGTTCTGGACCTGAGTTGGTTTGGATTCTGGACCCGAGATGTGATTGGTTGGGTTTTGAATCCGAGGCTGGATTTTCTTAAAATTATGTTATCAGGATACTTCAACAAATCCGATATAGGCAAGAGATTGTACCGTCAGGATACTTCACCTAATCTGATGTAGGCTAGAGATTGTGCCGTCAAGATACTTCACCAAATCTGATATAGGCTGGGGGTTATGCCATCAGGATACTTCACCAAACTGATATAGGCTAGAGATTATGCTGTGAGGATTCTTTACCAAATCCAATATAAGCTAGAGATTCCAACATCAGGATACTTCACCAAATCTGATATAGGCTAAAGATTGTGCCGTCAGAATACTTCACAAAATCCAATATAGGCTAAAGATTGTGCCGTCGGGATACTTTACCGAATTTGATATAGGCTAGGAGTTTAGCTCTTCTAGTTTGACCGTCCTTTTATCATTTGAGAATTTTGACTTTCTTCTAGCTAACATGTTCCATTCTTCAATGGATTGACTTCAGTTCTTCTAGCTAGACTGACCTTTTATCATTTGAGAGTTCTGGCTTTCTTCTAGCCGGTTGCTTCATTCTTCACCTTTCATAATGGATCTTCATCCTTGGTCATTGAGCCATCACCCTTTAAAATGGATCTTCATCCTTTGGACAGTGGGCCTCCACCCTTTAAAATGGATCTTCATCCTTAGACATTATCTGCTTGGCTTCAGCTTTTCTAGCCAGACTGATCTTTTATCTTTTGCATCTTCATTCTTTTGAGGTTTTACTTTCTTCTTGTTCTTCCTTTTGCAAAAAATTTAACTATTTTTTTAGCTAGTCTTCATATCCTTTCTTTGGCCCCTGTGTGGGAAAATATTGAAAGTGAGTCTGAAAATATTTTATACATGCATAAACTCAAAAATTGAAAGAAGAAACTTTGCCCCTGTGTAGGCTCAAACAAATGATTTTGTTTCCATGTAGACTCTGATTTTTGTCTAGCTTCTTGCACAAACATGCATCTCTATTTTTGCATAGTGACTTAATCTTTCTCAAGTGATGGGCCTTCCATGCCCCCTGATTTCATATCTACTTCTAATTGTTTACTTTGCAGGATGTCTGCTGTTCACTTTGACAGAGGAATAGACAATAAAAGTGTAATGTGATATTCTTATGTATGCATGGTATACATAGAGGAAACTTACATTGGTTCCATTGACTCATAGACCGAGGTGATAAACCAAAGCACTCTCACTGGTTCTTTCCAGATGCTTGTTCAAGTCTTGCATTAGTACGACAAAAGACTTCACATTTATAGCTTTTATTTCTAAGATGTTGAAAACATGAGTAGTGGAGGCCCAAACACGATAGTCAAAGACATAAGAGATACCAATTCCAACATATTTGGTTGGCAACTTCTTTATCACATGGCCTCATAAGTGATCCACTCATTAATCCTCTTTTGCCCAATATGTACTTTGAGATTCGACAATTCAACACACTTTCCTAAACTTGGAGACTCGTAAGACAACAATTTTTTTTTAAATCATATTTTAGCTTTATCAAATCAGTGTCATTGTACCTCATGACTCGACCTTTTAAATTAATATATATATATATATATATGATACGATAACCCTAGTTACCATACTAAACTCGGGAATCAATTCTATTTGAGCAAGAACTGTTGCACTTCAGATAAGCACATACACATTACTTGGCCAAAGGTCTCATTGAGTTAAAATATTGTCTACCTCATATACATATTTATTTAAATAGTACAACATTATTTGCCCTCTTTATATTATTTATTATTGATTGATAATGGATAAGCAATGCATGTGGAGGATTCAATCAAGTAGGAGTCTGCTAGAAAACATGAGATGGACTCACTCATATCAAATTAAACATGAAAATTATCTAAATTACCACTAGATAATGATAGAAGTATGCCTTACAAATTAAGGTTAGTTATTGAAGGGTTTCAATAAAAAGGTGTTAATTACACAGAGATTTTCTCTCCAATTGACTACAATAAGACTAGTATTAAAGTTTGTAGTGTTACTAAAAATTTATATCTTGAGCAATTAGCTATAAAGACAACTTTCCTTCATGGTGATTTGGAGGAGAAAATTTATATGATCAACCAGAATGCTTTATAAAGGTAGGAAGAGAAAACTTGGTATGCATAATGAAGAAAAATTTGTATGGCTTAAAACAAGCTTCCAGGCAATGGCACAAGAAGTTTTATAATATTTTAAGCAGCAATGGTTTTATAAGGTGCCAAATATATCATTGTTGCTATATCATGAAGTTTGAAAATAGCTATATTATTCTATTATTATAAGTAGATGACATGCTTGTTACAGGTTTAGACATGCAATAAATTATCAATTTGAAGTAAGAATTATCAAAGTACTTTAAAATGAAAGATCTGGATGCTACAAAGCAGATTCTTGGAATGAGAATCATAAGAGACTCAAAATCGGGAACTTTAATATTGCTACAAGCTGATTACATTAACAAAGTACTCTCTAGGTTCAATATGCAAAATGCTAAACCATTAAGTATACATTTAGGTATTCATTTCAAACTTTCCAAGGAACAATCGCAAAGATCATAAGAAGAACGTGTACACATGGTGAAAGTTTTATATGCCTCGGTAATTGAAAGTCTGATGTATGCTATGGTTTGTACTAGACCAGATATTACTCAAGTAATAGAGCTATCAGCAGGTACATAAACAACCTAGACAAGAAACACTGAGAAGCAGCCAAATGGATCCTTAGATATCTACGGGATACCACATACAAGGCACTTTATTTCAAAGGCAGAGATATAACACCAACATGCTATGTGGATACTGATTTAACTGAAAATATAAACAATAGACAATAGACTCAAAATCGAGAACTTTGATATTGTCACATGCTGATTACATTAACAATATACTCTCTAGGTTCAATATGCAAAATGCTAAACCATTGAGTATACATTTAGGTATTCATTTCAAACTTTCCAAGGAACAATCACAAAGATCATAAGAAGAATGTGCGCACATGGTGAAAGTTTCATATGCCTCGGTAATTAAAAGTCTGATGTATGCTATGATTAGTACTAGACCAGATATTACTCAAGCAGTAGACCTATCAGTAGGTACATGAACAACCTAGACAAGAAACACTGAGAAGTTGCCAAATGGATCCTTAGATATCTATGAGATACCACATACAAGGCACTTTATTTCAAAGGTCGGGATATAACACCAACATGCTATGTGGATACTGATTTAACTAAAAATATAGATAATAGAAAAAGAACTACGGATTATATTTATATTCTAGGAGGTATAACAGTGAGCTAAGTTTTTCAACTATAGAAGATTATTACTCTCTCGTTAACTGAAGCATAATATATTGCTATTACAGAAGCTAGTAAAGAGATGATTTGGCTATAAAATTTCTTAGAAAAATTAGGCAAGAAACAAGAAGATAATGTCTTATGTTATGATAGTCAAAGTGTAATTTATTTAGCAAAAAATCCATCCTTTCATTTCAGAATGAAGCACATGCATGTGCAATATCACTTTTTCTGATCACTTCTAGAAGAGGAGATTTTAAAGTTAGAAAAGATCAATGAAACTGAAAATCCAGTAGATATGTTAATGAAGGTGGTAACTATTGATAAATTGAAGCCATCTTTAGCCTTAGTTGGCCTCCAAGAGTGATAAGACGAAGAAAGAGTTGTTACATTGATCAAGTTGTGGAGACAAATTGAAATTAGTCTCCAAATGGGAGGTTGCTATTAAATAATGGTTTTAATTAATAACTAAAAATAAATATATCGATATTTAGTTGATAGATATATATAGTAAAACTTTTGGATGGTTAAAATTCTTAATAGTTGAATAACTCTAATATTTTAGCTAAAAATCTATATGAAAAATGTATAAATACCCCATCTCATTTGTTATGAAAATCAATGAAAAATCATTTGTATATATTTGAGAGAAAAAGCTTATAAGCTTTAAAGAAAAATTGTTTGGGTAAATAATTATTTGGGTTTTGGGTCGTAAGCATTTTTTTAACAATTTTCCCTTTTTATTAAAAGATCTACAGCAATCTGTGGACGTAGGCAATATTGTGCCGAACCAAATTAAATTTGTGTGTTTATAATTTTCACTCCCATTCTTTATTCTTGCCAATTTGATTTATTAAAAAGTATAAAATTGCATAATTGTTCTTAACATAATTAAAATATCAAAGTGGTTGAAGTTAATATAAAAGAGACAGACTGACTAATCGCTCCAAGTACGGGACTATTGATGCATTAACCTTATGTTTTGTATATTAAACTTTCATTATTTTAATAACTAGTATTAAAACATAAGCGATGTATGGGATAATATTAAAAAAATAATAATAGAAAATTAAAATTTATGATTTGATATTTTTTATGAAATTAAATTTAAATTAATTTGAAGTTGATTAACAGATATTATGAATCAAAATAACTAATATACATAACTATTTAATGAAAAATATATCTAATAATAGCTCTAATTAAATTAGAGTAAATTTCTTTATATACTACATTTATATATAATTTCATTTGTAAGTTATCTATCATCACTATAAATTAAAATCTTTAACCTCTTTCTACTTGTTACTTTTGAAAAAATAATATAAAGTTGTTCATGTATAAACATATATCTTTTTAGAAATAACCCCATATGAGATGATAATTGGTCTTGACTTTTATTAATGGTTATCACAAAAATAATGTGATTGAAAATTATTTTTGCTAAAATTTAAAAGGTGTTTCTGCATCAGATGGAGTCAATGCCATTCTTAGGATGAACATTTTTTCTTCAACCATAATTCTTAATAAAGTTTTTGCTTCAATAACTTGATTTCTAAGTCTTGTAATGATTAACTTTATACCATTACACTATCTTGATAATTTATTTATATGTTTTAGTAACATCACAGGAACACCAACCTTCAAAGTGATAGAGCGATTTGGAACTCTAGAGCATTTAATGTTGTTTGAGCATTTTTTATGTGTACATATTCTAGAGATCCAAAAGCATTAGACATATAAAATGTATCGCAAATATGATCTCTCAGGACTATGTGAAATCATATAATTATTGATTGATTTCACTATGTGAAGAGTAGGAGCAAGTATTGCTTTGTGTTGAAAGTAATTTATATAATTGGAATGACTAAAGAAATTAAAATTTATGTTTTCTATAATTATAGGTATGAGATAATTACAATGATTTTGTCACACCACATTCTCCTAATCCTAGGGGTGGACTTATCCTATAACCTAACTTGAGTCTCATTTAAATACTTAAGAAAATATAATATATTGACAATTTTTTGTAAGATCACAACTCATAATTCAATTATTTAATAACCTTCAAATACAAATATCGATATCATCATCCAACAATTACCGATATCATTAAATACATCTTTATTATTATTCAACACAATGATATAAACAGCCCGTAAATAAAACCAAACGACAAATACTAATATATTGGCCTAACCTCTTCTACACGCTGATGGAAATAAAAGAAGAGAAAACATATGCTCTAAGAGTATCTAAAAATGTTAACATATTAAGGGATGAGTCTAATTACTTAGTGAGAAGATAATTATAAAATAAAGGGGAAACAAATAAGGTTTTTTCTCATATACTTGCTAATATAAAATTATATAGCTGCATGATAACTTTTCTTCTTATTTGAAACATAAATTCATAATATCATGTCAAAAAAAATCATATATCTTCATACACTCAAAATATATAGTCCATAGATAACATATTACCTTAGGAGCAAATAAATATATATTTATTGGCAACCTAAGGGCAAAACATGAAATCTTAGGTACAATGATGACTTATAGCAGCACAAAGAGTAAATAATCATGGTTATACACATATGCAGAGCTGCCACTAAGGGCAATCACATGATATACGCCCCAAAAGTTTTATATATATATATATATATATATCAAATGTTGTTCCAAAGACAGTATTATAATCATAAATATAATCTGTCAATTTCTTTAATACCCCATCATCACAGGTGCATCTATTAGAAAATATATAATGAGTGTACTCAGAGTATTTATTCAGTTGTATCAATAAATAATTATCAATTTTTTAATTCAAATATCAACATACAATTATTTGTTCTCATTTTGAATATATTCATAAATAAGATTTTATCTTTCCAAATTTCTTTATAAACTTACTTTCATCATAAAATAATTTTAATAAATAATATATGTAATTTAATAAAATACCGATGCTATATAATTATTCACTCACCTTAATTAATATCTCAGTTTATCTGATCAACTAGATCACCTTTATATTGTATAATTACAGTTGAATCCACACAAAGTGATGTAAAAATAATAATTTACTAAAATATAATATAAAATTATCAATTACTATGAGGTGAATGATATGAAAAGAAAATGTGATGATGATTCCTAAAATTCTAATAAATTTTCGGTGGAATTTTGGCATAAATTGTTCGTTCACAAAATTTCAAAATAATACTCTATTGAGTATTTTCTCAATTTTTCAAGTCACTTGCTTATCAAATTTTTCAATAATATTTTTAATAACTTAATATAATTTGAATATTCAAATTTATTAAATATTCATAATATTTCAGTATAAAATTAAGTTATATTAATTTAGTTCGTTTATTTTAATAATTTTATAATAATATTATGATAATATTTATATTATTAGTTAATTAATTAGATTCCTTTTACATAATATGTATTTAATCTTTGGCATTTTAAGAAAATAAAATATTATATTTATTTTCAAATTAAACAATTTATCAAGCCGTTCCCAAATCCGGCCATTAGCGCGATTACCAGTCCAGTTGTAAAGATTACCAACAACTGGAATATCAACTAACCCACAATCATTAATGCAATTAGAGAAATCATGCATGCCCAAAAAACTTGGTTGAGAGGATCCTTTATATTCGGAAGAACATTTAACAATATTGAAGTCCCCTCCAATAATCCACGGAACATTAATAGAATTAGCAAACCGAGAAAGGCTGGACCAAAGACCTTCACGAGAAGCACGAGTATGATATCCATAGATAGCAGACAAATAAAACTTAAAATTTGTAGCAATGAAACGGGCCTTGCAAGATATATGTTGAACATCATCCAAAAAATCACACAGATAAAAAACAGAGTCCTTCCAGAATATCCAAACTTTAATATTCCCACTAACAAAAGAACATGAGAAACCCAAAACAGAAGCAAACGAATGAACTTGATCACAAGTGACAAGTGGCTCAATAATAATTAATAAACCAATCTTATAATTTGAGCAAAGTTTATGTAGCCGAGAAGAGGAAGAATGGATACCTCTTACATTCCAACAAAGAAAATTCATGGAGACTTGTGAAGAGAAAAAGCTATTGAGACATCCTTCGGCTTGTGTTTGTTCTTTTTCGATCTACCCGGTTTCTTTTTCGACACAGCAATAAATCCCTCCTTGTCCATGGCTGCTTTCAATTTATTAGAAAGAATTTGCTGTGCGGGAATGAGTTTCTCAATAGACAAAGGTTCATTAACTTCATCACCCTCCGTGCAATGACCATCAGATATGTCTCTAGGTTCTGATTCAGGCTGGTCATCATCCGAATGTCTTCCTTCAACCATAAAATTAGTGTCACATATTTGGTCTAGATCAGAATTATTATTAGCTGGTGAAGAAATGAGAGCTTGAGCAGAAGCAGATTTAAAGTGGTTGTTGAGAACATAAGTATTAGAAATAGGAGGTTGTTGAGGTACCACCACTTCAGTAGACGCTGCTGGTAACTGCTCAACAAATTCATTAGGTTTATCAACCAAAGTGATGACATCAGCATTTTTGTTTGTGGCAGGAACAAATTCATTGGACTTCTCAACAGTGCCATGCACATGTTGTTCATCATGAGACGTGGAAGCTGCCCTCTTATCTTTAATGACCACCCAAGCCTTCGTAGTCTCATGTCTTTTAGCTTCCTGAAGATTAGCTGTTGGAACCTGATCAACATTAATTTTTGAGACATGTTCAATATTAGTTTTCAGTGCATGTTCAACAATTTTATCAGCAATAAAATTGTCCTTTTGAGAAACACAGGATCTGCTCTCATGTCCAATTTTTTCACAATAGGAACAATACATGGGCAAATTTTCGTATTCCACTGCTTGGAAAAAACCATGAGAATTATTATCTATCCAGATCTTAGATGGCAATTCAGAGGTCAAATCAACCTCGATACATATACGGGCAGCGGAAGGGCGAGACTTCATGGCAGTAGTATGATCAAGTCTTAACGGTGAACCAATAGCTGTAGCGATGGCAAAAAAAGCCTCCTTGTCAAAGAGGTGAATAGGTAAGCCAGCCATAGTAACCCATACCGGCACAACCAGATTGTCCACGTTTGGTCCAAAGTACGGTGACCATTTAGAGACTGTCATTGCAAAACCATTAAAATACCAAATGTTACGCAGCCAAAATCTATGATAATCCGCTTCAAGATCGAAATTAATGAGAACATGAGATTCATCCACCAATCCAAGGGTAAAAGTTCCTTTAAAACCTACCAGTTCAAGAAGCTTTTTCAACGTAACTATAGAAGGACGACCCGATGAAAAAGTACCAATGACAGCAAACTGATAAGGCTTAGACAACAATTGTAAATCATTCGCAGAAAAGGACACAGAGTGATAACCCTTATATTTTCCAATAGCATGAGCAGATAAAACATGATTACTTCTTACCGATGAAAACGATTTTGACTCATCCAATGATAGAGAAGAAGATTGACCAGAGATAGCGGTTGCATAAGACCGGACAGCAGGCTCATGGCGAGCCGCCGCCGGTGTAGAAGCTTGAATCGCCGTTGGGAAAGTTTAGGGTTTGAAAAGTTAAGGGTTTGAAAATTATCAAACAGTAGAACTCATGGTGATACCAATAACAATAATCGATAATATTATATATAAATAAATATAATATTAAAATTTTTTATATAAATTTACATATTATAAAAATATTTTTAATAAAGTTTATCTATTGTATTAAGATATTTTTTGAATTTATTTAAAATTTGATCAAAGAAATAATTAAAATATAAAATTTTTATTTTACTGCTTTAGTTAAAAATTAAAATTAAAAATAATATTTTAAATGCTAAAGAATAAGTAAAAATTTATTACTTATTAAATTTTTTGGACTAAAACAAAAAAAATTATACATATGATTAAAGAGAAATATAAGAATGATAGAAGAATAAATAATAATATTAAAATTTATATTAAATTAGTATGATAAAAATATTTTTAAATGAGCAAAAACTTATTCAAAATAAAGTGAAATAATAAAAATTATAAATTCAATTATAATATTAATATGTTCATTTTAAATTATCTTTAAAATAATTAAATTTATATTGTTCATTAAAAAGTTAAAATAATAATAATAATAATAATAATAATAATAATAAATTTTAAAATTTTAAAATATTATTCTAAGAATTAATTCATAAAAACTATTAAAAATTAAAATAAAAAATAAAAAATTTAAAAAGTCACTTTTATTGAAATAATAACTTCTAAAGTAGTAGTAGCAGTAGTAATAATAATAAGAATATAGCTTTTGAGTTAAAAAGGAAGATAAAATCAATTAAGAACATAATATAACACTTATAAATTAAAAGAGAAAATATAAATAATTAAGGGTAAAAATATAAATTTAATATCTAAAATTTAATATTTTAAATTAATTTTAAATTTAAATTATTTGGAATAAAAAGAAAAAGATTAAATAAAATTATATATATAGTTTATATAAAATGGTAAGAAGGAAAAGAAGAAAGAGAAAAAAATGCCTTAATTAGAAGAAAAAGAAAAAGGGAACAAATTGGAAAATAAAAAAATACTTGATTTGTTAGGTTTTTCACTATTCATTGCATATAGAAGCTTTAGTATATATATAGTTACTAGCCTTTTAATCAAGTACATAATTAACCATCAAAACATAGTTTAATGACCATAATTGTGTGTTTCTCTCATTTAATTTTTGAGTTTGAGTCTAAATATTTTTCTCCTTCATATGTAATCAATTAAAAAAATCAAACACATAATTTTTTTTATAATCTATATCTATGAATTATACTATAATAGCTAACACTGACATAATTTTGTGTCACATGTCGCTATCTCAATTTTTTATTATTCTAATTTTTTAATATTTTTAATTAAATTTATTATTTATTATATAATAAATATTTATTTAGAGAGTTCAAATAAAATTAAGATATTATATATAATGATTTATATTTAAATAGTTCAAATAGGATTATAATATCTATAATAATTATATTTACTTAAAAAATATGATTATTAATATCTTATTTAATATTGATAATAATTAAAAAAAATCATAACTATTACGTTGTTATTCTCCTTTCCCATGATATTATTCAGTTTTAAAATTTTAATATTATTATTCAACTATTGTACTATTATTTAATGGATGTGCAGGTAACATATCATATGCCTTTTCTATTTTTTGCTTTTATTTTTTAGTTTTTCATATATTTCGTTTGGTTTATTATGCAATTTATTTTAGTATTTTTTTATTTATATGATTATTTTTAATAGTTTATTGTATTTTTTGATTTTAATTTCTTTTACTTATATGTTTTCTGATTTTTTATTATTTAATTGTTAGGTAATTTTTTGGTTGATTTATGTTATTTAATTGTTATATATTTTTTTCTTTAAACTATTTTTAATATTTTAGGTTAATTTTTTTGTTATTTGTTTTTTCTGATAATTTTAGTTTCTTTTTGAGTTTTTTAAATTAATTTTTTATTTAATTTTTGTTAAACTGTAATTTTATTTTATTTTATGTTAGGCTAATTTCTATAATTTAATTTTTTTATTAGGATTTTATTTTAATTTAAGTTATATTAACTGTTTTATTTTAATTTTTTTAGGTTTATTATTTGATTAATTTTATTTTTTATTTTATGTTATTAATTTTATGTTAATTTTATTTAATTTTTTTAGATTTATTTTTTCAATTGCAATTATTTAAATTTTATATAGATTTAATTTTACAATTCAATTCTTATTTTATTTGCTTAAAATTATTTAAGCTTTGAAATTAGTATGTTTATATATATTGTGTATCGAAGCATCGCGCTTAACCTTTTTCTAGTTACATTTAAAATAATAAGCTATTTAATTTTTATATTTCGGTCATCTTTTAGAAATTTGAAGTATTATTAATATTTTAATAAAGTAATTTTTATATTTAGTGACATTATTTTTATATTGACAAAAATATGATATTTGTGAGTTATTGTTATCTTTATTCTTTATTACATATTTTATATTAAATTGTATTACCAATGGAATTTGATTGTTAATTTGTTGATGTTTTGCTAATTTATTTAATTTTTAATTAAATATCAATTATTAAATTATCGCCTTTTTTATTTTTTCAAATTTGTAAAATAATTTTTTACTAATTTATTAAAAAAATGATTATAAGTTTTCATTATAAATTTATGTTTAGATGGTATAATTTTTGGACAAATATTACAAGATAAATAATATATATATATATATATGGAAAATAGTAATCTTAGAATCAAGCCAAGTGTGAGAATATTGAATTGCCAGTTGGTGTATTCTAACATTATCATTGTAATAATAATTACAAAATTCAAATATTAAATATATAAAATAACTAATATAACCTTGATCATCTTCCATTTTCAAAAACAAATTTATTGTAGAATATATTTTAAATTTTATTTATTTATTATTTTTATATTAAATAAGATAATTTCTAATAGTTCTATTTTATAGTTTTGTTTTACAAAACTTTTGTTAAAAAATCGAATAGAATTAACCTTTTTATACAAATTTATATGAATAGATAATAAATTTCACTTATATTTATTTAAAATAACTAATGATTTCAAAATAATAGAAAATTAGAATGTTAATCATAAAATATAAATTATTAATAAAATTATTTTGCAATTGATTAATTTTCCTCTCCAAATGACTTAAAGATGCACATCTTGCATCTCAATGTTATAACTTGACTGCTGCAAAATTAATAAATTAGTAATTTAAAAAATTACTTAATGCAAATAATTAAAGTTTATATATGATTATTAAGAAAATTTATTTAATCTTCTATTATTAAGAAAATTTAAAAAATTAATCTGTAAGTATAAATATTTTATTTTAAAATTATGTAAAACTTAATAACTTTATTTGTGTCTAAAATTCTACTGAATATTAAATTTTCATATATTCGTTGATTAAGATTAGTAATTTGAATGTAAAAGAATGAGCAGAAATTTATTATTGTTAATTGTTTTAGAAAAAAAGAAAAATTATAAATTTATCTTAAAATAATATGGTAAAAACGAATATAAAAGTAGTAGGAGAAAAAAATAAATATATTAAAATTTAAATTAAATTGATACAATAAGAATAAATATCTTAAAAAATATTTATAGTAACATATGCCTAATCTTCATTCCTCTAAGCTTATATTTTCAAAATATAACAATGCTACTGTTCATTCTTTAAGGCATATATTTTTAAAATTGTAATAATAGAGTTATTCATTCCTCAAGACTTATATTAATTGTGATGTTACTTTGGTAAAAAAAATATCTTTAGATTAAAATATTTTTTTACAAAAACCCTATTTACTATAAATTTTTTATGCAGAAAGCAAAACTATTTTACTTGAGGAATCATAGAAATTCCTAGCTTCACATATTGATTTCATTAATGAAGTGAAGAAAATCAAAATAAAGTGAAATTTAAAATTGTGTGTGGTGTATTTGTGGCAGGTCCCAAAACATGATAACCCAGATAATGCACTCTCTTGAGATAGTGCTGCAAGATAAAATGATATTTTTTTTCTTTCTATTTTTTTTTTCAGTTTTTGCCTATCATTGCAGAAGTTATTAGGCAAAATATTGTCCATGCTATTTTAAATTCTTCATATTTATGGCTCCACTATTAAGTTTTAAAGCTAAAAAAGAATATAAGATTGCAATGAGATTAATTAAGTGTACATTTAGATCAGTTGAGGAATTTTTCGGATTGGACTTTGGGAATTGGTGATGGAAAGATTGGAAATTCAATTGATGACATTGAAAAGTTCGAATGTTTGATATTCTGATAAATTTGTAATATCTTGTAAAAAAATATATAATAATAATACAAATAAAATAAATAATTAAAGTTTAAATTATGAACTCTGCTAAAACTCCACTAATACTTATTTGCACAATTATTTACGAGGATAAAATAATAATGATATAATAATAATAATTAAAGCATGTTTAGTATAATAGTTTTTAGTGTTTGAAGATTTATAAGATTAAAATACTTTATTGTTATAATTATAATAATTAAGTTATTATTTTCAAAAAAATAATTAAGTTATTTTACTTAAGAATGAATAATAATTAATGCTAAGTAATGAATAATAATTAATGCTAAATAATAAATAAATGTTAATATTACTGTTGTTGTAGCAGTAATTAAATTATAAATTAATTATTATAATTACTATTAATTATCAAATCTAGTTGCTGCTGCTGCTGCTGCTACTGCTGTTGTTGTTGTTGTTGTTGTTATTATTATTATTATTGCTATTATTACTACTACTACTATATTATATTTATAACTTTAAATTTATTTTAGGTTTCCTTCAATAGTTAATATTGTTATGATTATTATTGCTAATATTATTTAATATTAAATTTAACATAAATTATTAAATTTTAAATAATAGTAATTAAATAATTATTTTAACTATATATATAGTGTTATTATTTTTATTGTCAAAGTTATTGACTTTCTTATAAATGGTTTTAGAAAATAAAAATAAAATATTAAAAAGTAAATGATATTATTGTTATTTTAATAAATTCTTCACTATAGTATATTCTTTATTATTAATAATATTATTATCAATATAAATATATTTTTAAAAATAAGTTAAATAAATTTTGATATATGTATATATATACATATGAATTAAATTGTTTAATTTGGAAGCTTTTGATGTTGTTTCTGTCAGGCACTTGGGCAAAGCAACTTCGGACCATTCTCCTCTATTGCTGTTGTGTTCTCAGTCCTCATTCTCTGCTCCTAAGCCCCTCCGCTTCCAACATATATGGCTCTCTAATTCCTCATTCTTACCGCTAGTTCAGAGTGCTTGGTCACAATCTTTTTATGGAGGTGGCATGAAGGGTTTATATCTTAAACTCAAAGATCTCAAGCAACCAATACGGCAGTGGAACAAGGATATTTTTGGCAATATTTTTTCAATGGTTAAACAAGCTGAGAAAGATGTTGAAGATGCTGAAGCTAAATTTCTCATGGATCCTACTATAACTAACCGTTCCAATTGGTATGACCTCCAGGCTATCTTGGTTCAAAAATTGAAATTGGAGGAATCTTTTTGGAAGCAAAAATCCCGAATCAAATGGCTTGAGGAGGGTGATGCTAATACTAGGTTCTTTCATTCTTATGTTAAAACTACTCGGAAAGCTCAGTGTATTTCTGCAATCAAGAATTCATCTAGAGAATGGCTTTACTCTCAAGAGCAGATAGGGCTTGCTGCAGTTTCTCATTTTGAAGCTCTTTTTAAGGCTGACACGACTATGGGTGATCTTTCTTCTATTCTTCACTATATTCCTTCTCTTATTACTGATGAGCAGAATTATGATCTTTTGGTTATCCCTGAAGAACAAGAAATCAAAGCAGCAATTTGGAAACTTGATCCTATCAGTGCACCAGGTCCTGACGGTTTGGATGGAAAGTTTTACAGGAATTGCTGGGAAATCGTTAAATGGGATGTATGTAGTGTTGTTAAAGAGTTCTTTTTAGGGCTTCCGATCCCTCAATCTTTTGGAAGTTCTCAACTGATTCTATTACCAAAGGTGGATAATCCCTCTAATTTTGGGCAGTTTCGACCTATATGTCTTCCCAATTTCATCAGCAAGGTGTGTACTCGTATCTTGGCAGACAGACTTGGTCCTATTTTATCTGGTATTATTTCTCCTGAGCAGGCAGGCTTTCTCAAGGATAGATCTGTCCATTCCCAAATCCTCCTCGCAAATGAAATTATTCATGACCTGGATCGCAAGGCAAGAGGTGGTAACATTGCTATCAAGCTTGACATGGCCAAAGCTTTCGATAGAGTTTCTTGGCCTTATCTTGAAGTTGTTTTACTTAAGTTTGGATTCTCTATGTCTTTTGTCTCCTTGATCATGCGGCATCTTTCTTCCACCAAATTGTCAGTGTGCGTTAATGGTATTAATTATGGTTTCTTCTCACCTAGCAGGGGGATAAAGCAAGGGGATCCACTATCTCCGCTTTTGTTCATTATTACATCCGAATGCTTTTCCAGAGGCTTAAATACTTTAATTGGTGAGGGTAGCATTCAACCTTATAAGTTGGGACGGAATTGTTCCATTATATCGCATCTTGCATTTGCAGACGATCTTATTATATTTATCAGAGGGGATCTGAAAAGTGTGCGCACTTTTAAATCATTTCTAGATTTCTACCAATCCAAGTCAGGGCAACTTATCAACTTTGACAAATGTTCACTTTATGCTTCTGATAACATTCTCCCTGCTTCACTAGTCAAGATTGAATCAACTCTCTCCATTAAGAAGAAACATTTACCTTTCACATATCTTGGGGCTCCTATTTCAAAAGGTATGTTAAAGCTTTCTTCTTGTGCTGATATTATCAAAAAAGTTGATTCAAGATTGTTGGGTTGGTCTAAAAAATTACTGAGCCAAGGTGGCCGGCTGCTGCTTATAAAACATGTTCTATACTCCATTCCCATTCATGTTATGAGTGTGCTCCAACTACCATCTTGTGTTGTTCGCATTTTGGAAGATAAGATGTCTCACTTTTTCTGGAGTGGTACTGAAAATCGTCGGTCATGGATCAAATATAACAAGCTTTGTTTTCCTACTAATGAAGGTGGTCTTGGTCTTCGATCACTTGTCACTCTTCAAAAGGCTTATTCCCTTCGTACATGGTGGAATTTCAGATTTGGAAAGTCGCCTTGGGCTATATTCATGAGGCAAAAGTATGCTCTTAGGACCCCTATGACTTCCTATACTGCGGATTCCTATACTTGGCGAAGAATCTGTAGAATTCATTCTTTTGCTGCTGAACATTTTGATGCTGATATGGAGACTGCTCCCTCTTTGTCTGAATTATACGAGCTGGTCCGTGATAAACACAGCAGCTTGCTTTCATTTTCTTCAATTTGGCATTCTGTGATCCCATTAAAGTATAGTTTGTTCACTTGGAGACTACTCAAAAAAGCTCTCCCATTGCCTCAGAAACTTATGACTATGGGTTTCCTTGGACCATATATTTGTCCATTCTGTTGCAAAGCTAATGCCGACACCAACCATATTTTTTATTTTTGCACTCCTATCCAAAAAATATGGCGGGCAGCTGGTTGTTTTTTTCTTAGCAAAAATCAAATTTGTTCATCTCTAAAACAGGAGCTCATGATGTGGTGGCTTATTTCTTCACCTAATTCTGTTCGAGGAATTCTTCATCGATATACACCGCAAATAATTCTTTGGAATTTATGGAGAGCATATAGGAACTTTGCATGGGGTATGGGAGACTTTCATATCCCCTCTATTCTTCAAGTGGTGTTCAACACTATTTATTGTTGGGGTATAATAAATTCTTCCAAGAAAATTGCTACAGGTCCCGTTGGTGATGCTGTGGACCTTTTACCACAAAGCTTCGGTTCTAAAAATAGGGGCACAACATGGGTTTATTGGAACAAACTGGTCTCACATGATTATAAGATCAATGTAGATGCTGCATTCACTTCCTCTATGGCTGACGGTGAAGCTGTGATCAGAGACAAACACGGCAGCTTGGTGGCTGCTTCATGTTTCGTCTTCACTGCCTCATCTTCCTATCAAGTGGAAATGCTAGCCTTAAAGCTGAGTATTGAATGGTTTTCTATGTTTATCTCCTCTCCTGTTCTCATAGAGGTGGATTCACAGCAATTAACTGTCTCTCTTCAGGGTTCTCCTTTGCATGATAATGAGAAGACCATTTTCAATTTCCTTGCTTCCACAAACTCTTCTATTACTAATACTTACCGATAAGGTAATCAAGCCACTCACAGTTTAGCCCAATGGAGTAAATGTAACAACATTTCGAGGCATTTCTCTACATTAGATTCTATGCCCAATCGTGTGAAACAATGTATTATTTCTGACCGTATGGGTCTTCCTTATTTAAGATATAAATAAAAGAGTTTTCCTTGCCTTAAAAAAATATAATATTATCTTTTATGTATTAATTATATGTATACAAATTATTTTTTATTTAAGTATAATATACAATACATAGACTGCAACATAATGCGCAGGGGTGGATCTATGGGGGTCAATGGATTCCCCCCACTCCAATCCCCTTTATATGTATATAATTTTTAATATAAATTATATATAATTTAATAAAATTATATATATAATTTTAAAATTAATAATTTTATATTCTTTTAATATATACTAAAATTATATACTTTTAAATTATAAAATTATATATACATTATTTAAAATTGAATATATATATATATATATGTGTATAATTATATACTTTTAATAAAAGTATATACTTTTAATATATCCTTTTAAATTATATATATTAATAATTTTTTAGATATCAATTTTTTGACTTTTATTAAAATTCTTTAAATAAATTAATAGATCCAAAAATTAGAATAAAAAATATACAAAATTTAATTGAATTTTAAAATTTAATAAATAATATAAAACTTTGATTGAAATTTTTTTTATAGAATTTTATAATAAAAATCTAAATTTTATTATAATATTTTCATGGATGACTTCATGATGTATGGGAATTCATTTGACGAGTGTCGAAATAATCTAACAAAAATTATTGATAGGTGTCTAGAGTCAGATATTATATTAAATTATAAAAAGTATCATTTTATGGTTGATCAAGGACTAATTTTAGGATATATAGTGTCAAAGAGAGGGATTAAGGTAGATAAAGTGAAGATAGATGTTATTAAATTCTTATCTTACCCCGTAAGTGTACGGGAGGCACGTTGTTTCCTTAGCCATGTAGGTTTTTATAGATGCTTCATCAAAAAATTTTCAAAGATTGCTCAACCTCTATATCGGCTGCTACAAAAAGAAGTGGAATTTCAGTTTGATGACTCTTACATAAAGGCATTTTGACACACTCAAATAGATGCTAATTTCAATACCCATCATATAGCCACCTAACTTGAGTTTACCATTTGAGATAATGTGCAACGACAGTAATCACACTGTAGGTGCAGTGCTTAGACAAAGAGTTAGAAATGAGCCTCATGTGATTTATTATGCATCCAAAACAATAGATGAAGCCTAATCCAACTATTCTACAATTGAAAAAGAACCTTTAGCTATTGTATTTACTTTAGAAATATTTTGATCTTACATTCTTGGTACTAAAGTAATTGTTTACTTTCACCATTTAGCTCTAAATACCTACTCAAGAAGAAATAGGCTAAACCAAAGCTCATTCAATGGATTCTCTTGCTTCAAGAATTTAATTTGGAAATAAGAGACAAAAAAGAATAAAAAAACTTGGAGGTAGATTTCCTTAGTCGCCTACTATTATAAGGGGACCCTCTTCCAATAAATGATGAATTTTCAAATAAGTACCTCTTTTCAGTTAATAAATCAGCACCCTGGTACGCCGATATAGTTAATTATTTAACTTTTGAAATTTTCCCTAATGATATAACTAAAAGTGAAAAAGATAAGATCAAAAGAAAGACTAAATATTATGTTTGGGATGCACAATTTGTGAAAATATTATACTGATCAGGTTATTAGAAGATGTGTCAATGAAAGTGAAATCTCATCTATATTAATTTTTTCTCATACTTATACATGTGGAGGAAACTTTGGTCCCAAACGAATAGCCCATAAAATTTTGGAATATGGATTATTTTGACCTACTTTATTTCATGATTCTTATATGCACTATAAATCATGTGAAAGTTGCCAAAAAAAAAAACTAGAAATTTAGGCTAAAGGAATCAAATACCGCTTACTCCTATTTTAATTTGTGAAAATTTTTATGTATGGGGTATAGATTTTATAAGACCTTTCCCTACGTCATTTGATAATTCATATATTTTACTTGATGTAGATTATGTTTTGAAGTGGGTGGAAGCTAAAGCTACCTGAACTGACAATTCTAAAGTAGTTGTGGATTTTGTCAAGACTAATATTTTTGTTAGGTTTGGTATTCCAAGGGCTGTCATCATTCATAGAGGGACTCATTTTTGCAATAAGGTGGTGGATGCTCTCTTCAAGAAATATGGTATTGCACATCATACATCTATAGCATACCACCCACAAACAAACAGACAAGTTGAAATTTTCAACAAATAGGTGAAATCCATCCTTGAAAAGACAGTTAATCCAAATAGGAAGGACTAAAGTTTATGCCTAGATAATGCTTTATGGGCATACCATATAGCTTATAAGACTCCAACTAAAATGTCCCTGTATCATTTGGTGTTTGGGAAGCCTTGCCATTTACCTATTGAGTTAGAACACAGAGTGTGTTAGTCTGTGAAACACTATAATATGAAGTTTGAAGAGGCTGAAGAGCAACAAAAATTGCAGCTACTAGAGTTAGAGGAAATTAAGAATGAAGCCTATGCAAATTCAAGAATTTTCAAAGAAAAGACTAAGCATTCCATGGTCGGAAGATATCTAGCAAAGAATTCTCTATAGGACTGAAAGTTTTGTTATATGATTCTAACTTAAATTGTTTCCAGGTAAGTTGAGAACCATATGAATTGATCCATTTTTTGTAACTAAGTTGCTTTTCTCATAGTGTAGTGTAAATTCTAAACTTGGAGACTAATAAAATTTTTAATTTCAATGAACACAGATTGAAGCCCTTCTATAAAGGATTCATAGCTCAGGAGGTAGATGAATTTCCTTTGGCAGAGCCATCAGCTACTTGATTGGTAACCATGTCTAGCCAAGGACATTAAACAGAGACGCTATTGGGAGGCAACCCAGTTTTCATTTCATTATTTTCTTTTGCGTTTTACATATTCGCTCTTATTTTATTACCTTGATTTTTGTTACTTCTCTTTCCTTTTCTTTGATTTTTGTTTTCCTTTTGATTTTGATTTCTGGTTTTCTCCCTTTTTTCTATATTGTTTTACATTTGATTCTTAATCTATATTATATATATAATATTCTTTTCCCATTTCAGTATGATTTCCTTAGTTTATTTGTTTTAATTTTATTTTCTTAAATTTTATTTTCTTTTCTTCTCAAAATTTTCTTTTACTTTGCCATCCCTTATATTTGTTATTCAGTTCTTATAGATTAAAAAAAATGCACTGATAAATATTTGATTACTATTCATCGTCTCCTACGTATCATTGGTATCCTGTTCTTCTCCTTTTTATTTTTTTTCAGATAGGCTACTGTAGGACATTAGAGTGACAGTCTTTAATGAAAAATGCATGTGGGCTTACTAAGTTTTATTTAGGCAACAAAGGTTATGGTTTCTTCACGAGTTTTATTAGCAAAAACTTTTACTTTTTTATTTTTCAATCTTTCGAAAAATACCCCTCCTCATACCCTAAAACCTTCCCTTTCTCCTTTTTTCTTTTCTTTCTCCTTCTCTCTCTTATTTTCCAGCTGCCACCACTGAGTCACCTTCTATCATCACCGATCGAGTTATCCCCAGCTCCTACCGCTCGACCCATCAACCACCAAAATCGCTTGCCCGACACCACTAAGCTAACCCATCAACACCTCGCTCCAACCATCTCGAACCCCAAACTCGATCGAGCCCTTTCATCCTTGAAGCATCAGACCATTGAGTCCCACCTGCACACACCGAGCCTCTGCTCTTCACCCAACCAAGCCATTCCACCTCCCTCCACCCAGACCCACAAACCACAACCACTATATCCCAAGCTAGCATACCATCGAGATCAGCCCCTCTCCCTTACAGATTGCTATAGCTCACTGCTCGACCCATTAATTACCGAACCACCTAGTCACCTTGTATCCCACATAGCCTCAAGTTTCAATCAACCATTACTGTAATATCCCAAAATTATTTTTGAAAAATCCTAATTTTTTAAAAATTATATAAAATAAATTATAATTAAATTGGATAAATTAAATAAATGATTTTAAATGAAAAATGAAAGGTTTTTAAATGAAAAAGTGAAATGTATATGTGATATATATGTAAAATATATATAATATAAAGTCAACACTTTTTAAAGGAAAAGTTAAAATCCAATAGTATTTTGGTAAATATACTATGAAAATTGAAATTTTTAAAAATAATTCAAAAAAATAATTATAATTTAGTTAGATAAATTAAATAAATGATTTTATATGAAAAATGAAGAGTTTTTAAATGAAAAAGTGAAATGTATATGTGATATATATGCAAAATATACATAATATATAAAGTCAACAAAAAAGTCAATACTTTTTAAAGGAAAAGTCAAAGTCCAATGGCATTTTGATAAATATGCTTTGTAAATTGAAATTTTTAAAAATAATTCAAAAAATAATTTTAGGATATTACAATTCTCTTCCCCTAAAAATAAATTTCGTCCTCTAAATTACCGGATGTCAACTCTGAAACAACTGGAAATATTGTCTCTACATCGTCTGCTCACTCTCTCATGTCGCCTCTTTAGTGGTATAATTCCTCCAAAGGACTTTTACAAGTGACACCTTCTTATTCCTCAACTCTTTCACTTTCTGTACCAAGATCGCCACTGGTTTTTTCTCATAAGTCATATCCGGACTCACCTCAATGGACTCCACTGACAAGATATGAGATGGGTTTGACCTGTAGCTTTGAAGCATGGAGACAATGAAGATATTATGAATCCGATCCAACTTAGAAGGCAAAGCCAATCTATAAGTCATTGGACCAACTCTCTCTAGCACCTCATATGGTCCTATAAAATGAGTTCTCAACTTTCCTTTGCGTTCGAATCTCAAAATCTTTTTCTATGGTGACACCTTCAAGAAAACTTTTTCTCCCACACTGAACTCTATATCTCTTCTCTTTAAATATGTATAGGATTTTTGTCGGTCTGAAGCTGCTGTCAGATGACCTCGAATCACCTTAACTTTCTCTTCTACTTTCTTAATCAAATCGAAACCGACCAATTTACCTTCTCCAATCTCATTCCAACACAACGATGTCCTACACTTCCTACTACACAAGGCCTCATGAGGTGTCATCCCAATACTGAACTGATGACTATTGTTATAAGCAAACTCAATCAGTGGCAAAAATCTATCCCAGCTTTCAGTGAAATCAATGATATAGCTCCTCAACATATCCTCTAAAATATGTATCACTCCCTCTGACTTTTCATCTGTCTGAGGAGGAAAGTAGGGCTAAAATGCAATCGAGAACCCAAAGCATCCTGTAAACTCCTCCAAAATCTCGAAGTAAATCGGAAATCTCAGTCCTACACCAAAGAAACTGGGACTCCATGCAGCCTCATTATCTCACTGATATACAACTCAGCCAATCTCTCAAGAGAATAATCCAACCAAACTGGAAGAAAATGAGATGTCTTCAACATCCGATCAATAATCACCCAGACTGCATCATGCTTCTTATGGATCAAATGCAGTCCAGTCACAAAATCCATCGTCACTCGCTCCTATTTCCACTCTAGCACTAATAATGGCTGAAGTAACCCTGAAGGAACCTAGTGCTCCGCCTTCACTCTCTGGCAAGTGAGACACCTAGATACAAACTCTGCTATATCCCTCTTTATACTTGACCAGCAATAATGTTGCTTCAAATCTTGATACATCTTATTACTCCCAGGGTACATAGTATAGACTGACTGATGTACTTTCTCCAAAATCATTCTCTTCAATCATGCATCATCAGGAATATACAACCTATCTCTGTACCAAAGACAGCCATCATCTCTCATATGAAAGTCTCGACTCTCCCCCTTTTGGAAATCCATCACAATCTTCTGAATTTTCTCATCTGCCAACTAAGCCTCCCTAATCCGACACAACAAAATAGGCCTCAACTGCAACTGAGCTAACAATGCTCCATCATCACAAGACTCAAATCTGGCATGTAAAGCTCTCAACTCAACAAGCAACAAGAGCGAATAAGCAGTCAAACCAGCTAAAGACTTCCGACTCAAGGCATCAGCAACAACATTTTTCTTGCCATAATGATAATCAATCAAACAGTCATAGTCTTTAGTCAACTTTAACCACTGTCTCTGCCAAAGATTCATCTCTCTCTGAACACCCAGGTACTTCAAACTCTTGTGATACGTATAAATGAAACACTTCTCCCCATACAAATAATGTTGCCAAATCTTTGATGCAAAAACTATGGCTGCTAGCTCCAGATCATGAGTTGGGTAATTCAACTCATGAGGCTTCAACTGTCGAGAGGTATAAGCAATGACTCTACCCTCTTACATCAAAACACAACCTAAACCACTATGTGAAGTATCACTATATATCATATAAGATTTACCTTCCACAGGCATGGTAAAGACAAGAACCTGAGTCAACATCTCCCTCAACTACTCAAAACTCACCTGACACCAATCTGTCTACACAAATCGAACTCCCTTTCGAAGTTATTTGGTGAGTGGTGTAGCTATCATAGAAAAATCCTTCATAAATCGACAATAATAGCCTACTAAATCTAGAAAACTTCTAACCTCTGTCACAGTCTTCGGTGGACTCTAATTCAAGATAGACTCGACTTTACTCGAATCAACTTTAATACCCTCTGCTGATACCACATGACCGAAAAAAGTTACCTAATCGAGCCAAAACTCACACTTAGTCAGCGTAGCATATAACTGCTTCTCTCTCAGAGTCTGTAATACAATCCACAAATGTTTGTCATGATCCTCCTCATTATGCGAATGCACCAGAATATCATCAATGAAGACCACCACAAACTGGTCTAAGTAGGATCTGAACACCCTGTTCATCAAATCCATAAAAGCTGCTAGTATATTCATCAATCCAAAGGGCATCACTAGAAACTCATAATGCCCATGCCTCATGTGGAAAGTTGTCTTAGGCATCCACATCTCTGACTCTCAACTGATGGTACCCTAATCTCAGATCAATCTTAGAGAATGCTACTACTCCCTTCAACTGATCAAAGAGATCATCTATCCGAGGCAATGGATACTTGTTCTTAATGATCACCTTATTCAACTACCGGTAATCAATACACAATCTCAAGGTGTCATCTTTCTTCTTCACAAACAAAACAGGCGCTCCCCCATAGAGACACACTAGGGCGGATGAACCCTTTATCCAGCAACTCCTGCAACTGCACTTTCAACTCTCTCAACTCTGTAGGTACTATCCGATATGGGGTAATGGAGATGGGAGTAGTACTGGGCATCAAATCAATACCAAACTCAACCTCTCTCTAAAGAGGTATCCCTGGCAACTCATCAGGAAAAATATCTAAAAACTCAATAACTGTAGGTATACTATCAAGCTGGGACCCCACTACTCTAGTATCTAAAACATGAGCAAGATTAGCCTTACATCCCTTCCAAATCATCCTCCTAGCTAAAATAGTTGAAATAAAAATGGATGAAAGATGTCTCTGCTCACTAGATACCATCACATTCCTACCATCGCGTGTTCTCAGGGTAACATATTTTCGCTGACAGTCTACTATAGCCCCATGCTTGGATAACCAATCCATGCCCAGAATAACATCATTCTCTCTGACCAGACCCAGTTATACCACCTCTACCAAAACCTCTTCCACCACGACCCCCTCTAACACAAGGTCGAGAAGCTGCAGTATCTGTCTGTTTATCCTCTTGTGGCTCTAGACAATCTCTGATAAAATGGTCTGGTGATCCACATCTAAAACACACTGTTGATGCACCTCTCCTCCAGCAGACACCTCCATGAACCTTACCACAATATATACAGGTAGGTGGAGCATGCCTCTGAGCCACTGGTATCATAGCACTAGCCACTGAAACTATAGGTCTCTGTCTTAGTCTCTACTGTTGTACTGACCTGCCAGACTGCTCCTGGCTCCTACTGAATCTCTGAAAATATCTCCCTCTGCCTCTCTTCACTGATGAAGACCCAGTCTCACTCTGTGGTCTCCTAGATCTGGTCTCCTTAACCCTAGCAGATGCTGCAAGACTCTGTGCTCTCTTTACACTCCTGGCAGCTAAAACCAACTAAGAAAAATTTTGATACCGAGAGTCTGCTATAATACACATAATAGAGGGTCTCAGCCCCTCCTCAAACTTTCGGCATCCTTCAATTTCACCGAGTGATCCCTCCAACATAATTGCACAGCCGAATAAATTCTATCTCATACTCTATCACTGTCCTAGTGTCCTACCTCAAACTCAGAAACTCCATCTTCTTCGCATCTTTATACTCCCTCGGAGTATACTTCTGCTTGAATTTTTATCATAGGTCAAGATTGGTGGATCATCCAGGGCATGTAAAACTATCTTCCACCACTCATATGCATCCCTCTACAAAAGAGATCTAGCATAATCAAACTTCTCCTCCGGAATAGCCTGCAGCTGGATAAATACTCTCTGGACCATGTCTAGCCACTGCTCTGCTACAACAGGATTTATAGTACCAACAAAGTCCTCAACTCCAAACTTTCTCAGCCTATCATATTTCTTCATCGACAACTGCGGTTACAGTTGTGGCTGCGGCAGCGGCGGCTGCTGAACTGGAGTCTGTCTTAACAGTTCCACCATATGTCGTACCCTGCCCGGCGGAATCTCATCAGCTGCTGGTCTCTCTAGCACAGGAGCAAGTGCCTCTCTAGCAAGCTCAGCTCTAGCTCCAACTCTACCCTCACCAGGAGCCACACTCTTTGCACTACCCTCTGTAGATTGATGCATCCGAGATGCTATTACTATCTATATCTATAAACACAATAGAAAATTGCCATATCATAGTTCAAAAACTGTCAGTGCTAATGCATGTATTATAATTGAAAATCATAGTTAAATTCCTCATTTTCTCTCTCTCTAACAACCCACCTAGGTTGAAAATCTCAAATCTAATCTCTGATATCAAAATAAATTGAATGCCCTTATACCCTATATGCATACAATACATACACTCAATATATGTAAAATACGCATATACGACACAAAAATATCACAGACCGATTTAATAAAAAAAATTCACTTTTTAAATTTAAAATCTTAAATAATTTGAAATGTATATTTAATAACAAATAAAATATTACTATAAGTCATAGGTACTAAAATAAGTATTTTTTTAAAAAATCTCTGAAAAAAATTCGTCAGAGTTTTATCTGTAATTTGGACATTCCCAAATTAACAGCACAATACAACCTATATAAAAACACTCCCAAATAATCCAAAAATACATTTCATCCATCCTCCTCAATATCTGCACATCATAAATTTTTATCCAAAATATTATTTTTAATGTATAACATGTATATACATTGCAAACATAATATAATATACATAATCTCCAAAATGTACAATAATATAAAAATATATACATGTTGCTTGCAGTGTTTATGATCTTGATATTAACTCTATAAGTAAAACCTCGCATCTAGACACGACCTGGTCTAGAAGAACTCTCCAGCTCAACCGAATCTACCTTGTCACCTATGTGATGAATTTCAATCTCGCTAAGCCAAAAGCCTAGTGGTACAAACTTTGATAGAAATAAAGCTCAAATGCAATGCAATGCAAATGCACAGTGCATATGAATATCATATCTCATATCATTTCATTATAATATATCTTTTGATTATTTCATAATTCACAATTCACATACAAGCAAACACAAGTATGGGCCTAAAGGATCTAATATGCTATTCAAAATTCAGAGTTATTATTTTGATCCATATTGACACCCAGTGTCTAGCCCGAAGGTAAGTGACACCTAGCGTCTAGCCCAAAGGCAAATCATAGTGATGCCCAGCATCTAGCCTGAGGTAAGTGACGTCCAACGTTTAGCCCAAAGGCAAATCATAGTGATGCCCAACATCTAGCCCGAAGGTAAATAATAAGGATAACCTTATAGGCATGCCGTCAAACATAGAACTATGAAAATTATATAACATACTAGGCATACAATTAATTCACATTTCTCACTATTAATCTCTTTCTTATTTTTTTATAATCAAGCTAGGCACATTGCCTATTTTTTTATTATCTATTAGGCACATTGCCTTATTTTCTCATCTTTTCTCATTTTTCTCATTTATAGCAATATCAATTCATCACATTACATCACATTTTACCTTAAAACTCATCACCAAAATATTTTGGGTAATTTCATATATAATTCACATTTTATGCATTTTAGCCATTACCAATGACTTTTTAATAATGCCCTTAATGCACACACAACAAATGACATTACCCAAACACTTTGGGTCATTTTCATATAATACATATATTTCATATTTTACACAATTTAGCTATTAACAATGACTTTTCACAATGCATTTAACACATATATGACATTACATATGTCATAGCACATTATTCATACATGTTTCATGTATCAAGTAGCTTAACCCATTTTTCAATCTAAAATGTGTTAAGCCCAATGTAATGCAAATATAACCAATTCATCCAAAGTTTGTACATACCTCTAAACGCAACCACAAGCAAGCTTAAAACTACCTTCAATCATTCTCTTCCAACTTGCCTTTCAACACTTGGATGGGGCAAATCAACTCTCCTCAATGCCTAAACCAAATGTTATAATAAATAATTATTTAGTATCACATTCTAAAGCATTTCCACTCTTAATCCATAATTAAACATCATCCAAGCAAAAATCTCAAAGTTAAGGCTAACCTCACTTTAATTTTGGAATACCATACTAACCTATTCAATTTGGTATTTTAAGTTTATTTATATTATTAAAAATATATTTAATATGTTTAAAATAATTACATTACAAAAATACACACTTAGGACCAAAATTCTAAAATGGCATAACCTTTGCCCACTAAAAGTTTTCCATTCCAACTCAATCCAATTATCATTTCAAGCTTATATTCATCACTTTTAACACTAAACAACACACTTAAACTAATAAAATCAAACAATTCTACAACTTTGGAAAAATTACTTTTTCAAAATCCTAAATCACACTTCCATTCTCAAACTCCAATCAAACTCAACCAAATCTAATATTTGACTTTAAAATACTTATTTATGCATCAAAATAACTCATTTGGAATCAATTTGCACAATTAAAAATTATGATTTCAAAACTCCAAAAATTACATAACACCTAAATTCTCTCTCTTCACCAATCCGTACCTAAACTCCATCATCTCTTCAATCCAACATTAAAATCATTACTAATCACTTAAAATAATATTATACACACCAATTTCAATAATTAAATTACACTATATCAAGAATCCAAAACTCACATATTCAAAATTTCCATGGAATTCAAATAAAGGAGTTGAAAACTTATCAAATTTGGTGGAAATCACCAAAACTCAACTTTAAACTTGTTAAATCCTTTAATAAATTGAGTATGGAAGAGCAAAATCCTTGGCTATGCATCCATGGAGATTTCAGCCTAGGAGGAAGAAGAAGATGATGAAAAAAACTTTTGATTTTCTCTTTCTTTTTATCTTTTAATTTTAACCATATATATATTATTTAATTTAATAGTTAATTATTTATTTATTTATTTACTTACTTAAAAGTCTAAAATACCTCTTCATTCAAAAAATAAATTATTTTTTGAATTATTTTTAAAAATTTCAATTTTTAAAGTATAATTATCAAAATACTATTGGACTTTGACTTTTCCTTTAAAAAGTGTTGACTTTTTTGTTGACTTTATATATTATGTATATATTTTTATATATATCACATATACATTTTACTTTTTCATTTAAAAATTCTTCATTTTTCATTTAAAAATCCTTCATTTTTCATTTAAAAACACTTCATTTTTTATTTAAAAATATTTATTTATTTTATCCAATAAATTATAATTTATTTTATTTAATTTTTCAAAAATTAGAATTTTTCAAAAATAATTTTAGGATATTATAATTCTCTCCCCCCTACAAACAAATTTTGTCCTCAAAATTACATGATGTCAACTCTAAAATAACTGGGGATACTGACTTCGCATCATCTACTCACTTTCTCATGTCGTCTTCTCAGTGGCATGATTCCTCCGAAGGATTTTCACAAGTGGCACCTTCTTATTTCTCAACTCTTTCACTTTTCGTGCCAAGATAACCACCAGTTTTTTCTCATAAGTCATATTCGGACTCATCTCAATGGACTCCACTGACAAGATATGAGATGGGTCTGACATATACCTCCGAAGCATGGAGACATGGAAGATATTATGAATCCGATCTAACTCAGGTGGCAAAGCCAATCTATAATCCACTAGACCAACTCTCTCCAACGCCTCATATGGTCCTATGAAACGAGAACTCAACTTTTCTTTGCGGTTAAATCTCAAAATCTTATTCCATGGTGACAGCTTTAAGAACACTTTATCTCCCACACTGAACTCTATATCTCTTCTCTTTAAATCTGTATAGGATTTCTGTCGATCTAAAGCTGCTTTCAGATGATCCCAAACCACCTTAACTTTCTCTTATATTTCCTTAATCAAATTGGGACCGATCAAATTTTCTTCTCCAATCTCATCCTAACACAATAGTGTCCTGCACTTTCTACCATACAAGGCCTCATAAGGTGCCATCCCAATGTTGGACTGATGACTATTGTTATAAGCAAACTCAATCAGTGAAAAAAATCTGTTCCATCTCCCAGTGAAATCAACGATATATCTCCTCAATATATTCTCTAAAATCTGCATCACTCTCTCTGACTGCCCATTGGTTTGAGGATGAAAAGCAGTGCTAAAATGCAACCAAGAACCCAAAGCATCCTATAAACTCCTCTAAAACCTCAAAGTAAACCAGAGATCTCGGTCTGACACCAAAAAAATTGGGACCCCATGCAATCTCAATATCTCACTGATATACAGCTTAACCAATCTCTCAAGAGAATAATCCATCCGAACTAGAAGAAAATGAGATATCTTCATCATCTGATCAACAATCACCCAGATTGCATCATGCTTCTTCTGGGTCAAAGGCAGTCCAGTCACAAAATCCATCGTCACTCACTCCCATTTCCACTCTGGCACTGATAATGGCTGAAGTAACCCTAAAGGAACCTGGTGCTCAGCCTTCACTCTCTGGCAAGTTAGACATTTGGATACAAACTCTGATATGTTTCTCTTCATACTTGACCACCAATAATGTTGCTTCAAATCCTAATATATCTTGGGTAATGTTATTATGTGAAAATGACTCAAAGTGTTTGGGTAATGCTATTTATTGTGTGTGCATTAAGGCCATTATTAAAAAGACATTGATAATGGCTAAAGTGCATAAAATGTGAATCATATATGAAATTACCCAAAATATTTTGGTGATGAGTTTTAAGATAAAATATGATGCAATGAGATGAAATGATGAAATGTGATGAATTGATATAGCTATAAATGAGAAAAATGAGAAAAGATAAAAAAAATAAGGCAATGTGCCTAATAGATAATAAAAAATGAGGCAATGTGCCTAGCTTGATTATGAGAAAATGAGAAAGAGATTGATAATGAGAAATGTGAATTAATTGTGTGCCTAAAATGTTATTCAATTTTTAAAGTTTTATGTTTGACGGCATGCCTATGAGGTTATCCTCATTATTTACCTTCGGGCTAATGTTGGACATCACTATGATTTATCTTCGGGCTAGACGTTGGACGTCACTTGCCTTTGGCCTAGATGCTGGATATCACTATGATTTGCCTTCGGGTTAGACGTTGGGCGTCACCTGCCTTCGGGCTAGACACTGGGTGTCAATATGGACCAAAACAGTAACTCTAAATTTTAAATAGTGTTGCGCTCGACTAACACTACTACAAGCGATACTCGCAAGTATAAGAGGTAATTGTAGCAACAGTCATTGCCCTAAGGTCGTCTCATAAGGAAGAAATTATTTTGCAATAGTTTAATTGACAAGTAAATTTAAAAGCAAGAGTGTGATATGTTGGAATGATGAAAAAAAATTTTAATTTAAAAGTAAAATGAGTGGTAGTTGTGTAAGATCAATTCAATTCTAGGAATGGTACCTAGGGTTGTAGGTCAATTTAATCAAAGCTTAATTCTCAAATTATCCATTAATATAACCTTGTATTTTAATTTATTTCTTGAGTTAAATTAGTAATTACCAATTTATTAGTTTTCACATTCATGAATTAACAATAACCAATTATTTTAAAATTGCAAATTAATAAACCCTAGAACTTATATTTCTAATTCATTCTTTGGGTGGTTGATTACATTGTTCCAATATCGAATTTCACCTCTTTGTCCATCTTTCAATATTAAGTGATTAATAGGTGGTCAATCTATCAACCTAACATTCAATCTAATGCAATCAACCAACAACAAGGTATACTAATGGAATTATCAAATCAAGTCATCTAATTAAATCTATTACAACTCAAGGCATGAGTAAATTAGCTCATCATCAATTTAAAACAAATATCTATCTCAATGCTCATCAAATCAAAATTATGCATTGTAATATAAATGTTCATAATAAAACAACAACAATATAGAAATAAATCAAAAGAAAGAATAAGAAAAACCCCTTGTATATATCAAGAGTTAGACTACTTGTCTTCCTCCTAGCTTCCACCTTAATGTATGATGAATAACTTCCAAGCCCTCTCAAACAATGGCTCTCCTCTTGAAAGATGGAATGTAACTTTCTCAAGCTTCAACTCTAATCAAGCTTTCTTAAAACCCTAATTTTCTAAAGAGCTTGCTCACTCAATTTAATCTCCAAACTTGATTGACTCTTGACTATGGAATAAATGAAGGATGAATGGTAATGAAGATGAAGAGAGAATGGTGTCTCTTCTCTCCCAAAACTAAGAACAAAAACTAAGCACTCCCTTTTGAAAAATAGCCAACATGTATATACTCCCCCCCACTACCATCTCCTTTGAATTTTTTTTAGAAACCAACCATCTCTTGCCAACTCACACACCACATTTTGTCTCCCTTCTTTTTCTTTATTTTATATTTCTTCTCATAAATGAGGTAACCTTTTTATTATTTTATTATTTCTTTTTAAAAGATATCATTTATTGTCCCCTATTTGGTCTCTCATTTCGTGTAAAATGATTGAAAGAATCTTCACAAGACACGGCCAAGCCATGAGTGACATGGCCGTGTCACTCATTTTCTTATGGACACAGCCAAATCATGTGACTGTGTCCATGGCTGCCTCACTAACTTCTTCTTTTTCCAAGTGAGACACGGCCAGTGGCTTGGCCGTGTCTCTTGAGTGTGTTCTCCACTTCTATCATTGCAATTTCTCTTTAGATGGGACATGGCCAAGGCCTTAGCCATGTCATGTGACACTGCCAATAGCTTGGATGTGTCTCTTGGGTGTGTTCACTTCTACCTTTACTTCTTTGGTTTTGCTCTTTGGCTTCAATTGCTGAGACACGGCCAAGGCCTTGGCTGTGTCTTCTTCCAGTGTCTGCCTCTGCCAATTTGTTTTGAAGGACACGACCAGTGGCTTGTTAACTTAGGTCATGTCATGTAAGTGTTGCCTTGGATGAGGGACACAGCCAAGCCAAGAAGTGTCTTGGCCGTGTTACATGCTTTTACACCTTTTTGATCCTTCAATCCATTCTTTTGCGCTTCCATCTAAATCAAACACTTTAAGCAAACTTTAAACACAAATTAAAAGACAAATTAATTTAAAGCTAATAAAATTAACCTAAATATATGTACATATATAATCAAAACAACTATCCCGCACTTAATCCTTTGCTTGTCCCCAAGCAAAGTATAAATTAAGAATAACTAAACAAAAAAATTTAGTTAAGTTCAAGAGTTATAAGAATGCATCAAGACTTCCAATTTTTTTGAAATCTACAATCTATTTCAAACCAAATAAAATCAATACTCATGTAATTCAGTGGTTCTCCATGCATAACCAATGCTGACACTCATTCACTAACTCTTTAAAGTGTTTAAATAGGTAGTGTTTACACTCATAACATTCAATGATAGATTATCACCATAAGCTTGCTTATCAATCAAACTTCAACCACTAAATTTCAATCAATCATTAATCATAAGGTCTTTCATTTGGTTGTAATGGGGCTAAGGTAAAGACATACCATTTAGGAAATGTGAGCTTATTCATTAAGTTCAAGAGCACTTCAAGATTGAAGTAAACAATGTGATACAACCGAACAATTCCAACGTATCTCCCAATCACTTAGCACTAGATATTAAAGAACTTTTGAGGAACTCCACTTATTAAATTTGCAAAGATCATTCCCAAACTCAATTCAACCCTTCCAACAAGAACAATTATTATTATTATTATTATTATTATTATTATTATTATTATTATTATTATTATTATTTTATACTTTTTTATTCACTATTTTTTTCTTTTTTTCTTTTTTTTTAAATTATGATTTGCAACTAAAGAATATAATGACTTGCAATATTAAACCAACTAAATTTAATCCCACACTTTATTCAACACAACACTCAATCATAAATACTCTTAAAATGCTCTTGACCTAATGAAAGGGTAAGAGACAAAATATCATGGTTAAAAGCTAGTAGTGTTGTGAAAGAAAAAGAAAAGGAGAAATGAAATAGGCTCAAAATTGGCTAACTAAGGTTGAATATAGGGTTGGTCTTTTTAAGCTAAAATGGGTTCACCTAATTGTCTTAATCATATTGATGCCTAATTAAAATTTTTATGTAGTCTCAATATGCATATCAAAGTGAGTTCTAACAATTCATCAATCAAAGATGTTCACACATAATAAAGAATAATAAGTTAATATTCAACTTAATAGGCTCAATTCCTCACTAGTTTAAAAGACAATGCAAGGAATATCTACCAAATCAACAATAAGCACAAATTTTATTCAATTCTCCAATTCATGCTTCAAAAATTAAAAGGTCATCTATCAAAAATCTTATAACACTTGAATTGAAACAATATGTAAGGTAAGACAAAAAAAAAAAAACTTAACAAAAATGGCTAAAATAAAGACTTAACAATAACAACAAAATTACGAAAAACAAAAACTTGCATTTATGTAACATCCTAAAATTTTTTTAAAATTTTTAATTTTTAAAAAATTTGATAAAATAAATTATAATTTAAAAGGATAAATTAAATTAATGGTTTTAAATGAAAAATGAAGGGATTTTAAATGACAAAGTGGAATATATATGTGATATACAAGAAAAATATACATAATATATAAAAGTCAACGTTTTTTAAAAGAAAAGGGTATTTTGGTAATTAAATCTTATAAATTTAAAATTAATAAATAATTAAAAAATAAATTATTTTTGAATGGAAGAGGAAAATTATGACTTTTAATTTATTAAAAAATAATTAAATATTAAATTATTTTAATATATATATATATGTGTGTGGTTTAAAAATAAAGATGAAAAGAAAAAGAAAATATTAAAAGTCTTCATCTCTTCTTCTTCTTCTTCAAGGGCCAAATTTTCCATGGGAGCTAGACCAAGATTTTGATTCTTTCACACTCCATAAATTGAAGGATTTAACAAGTTTCAAGTGGATTTTTGGTGATTTCCACCAAAATTAGTAAGTTTCTATCTTTTTTTTTTTTTTGAATTCCATGGAAGATTGTATTATGTGAGAATTTGAATTTTGATGTAGTATGTTATAATTGTTGGAATTGGTGTGTATGATGTTATTTTGGGTAGTTAACAATGATTCTAAAGTTAGATTGAAGAGATGATGAAATTTGGATAAAGAATGGTGAAGAGAGAGAATTTAGGGTTATGGATTTTTGGGGTTTTGAAAACATGAACTTTAATTGTGCAAATTAATTCTAAATGAGTTGTTTTGATTCATATACAAGTATTTTTAAGTCAAATATTAGATTTGGCGGTGTTGGGTTGGAGTTTGAGAATGGAAGTGGAGATTTAGGGTTTTGGAAAAGTGATTTTTCCAAAGTGGTTGAATTGTGTGATTTTATTTATTTAAGCATGTTGTTTAGTATTAAAAGTGATGAATATAAGCTTAGAATGAGTAATGGATTGTGTTGGAATGAAAAACCTTCAATGGGGGAAGGTTATGCCATTTTTGAGATTTTGTGTATAAGAGTGTATTTTTATAATGTAAATGATTTAAATGTATTAAAATATGTTTTTAATAATATAAATAAACTTAAAACACTAATTTAATTGTAGTAGAATGGAATTCTAATGTTGAAGTAAGGAAATGCTAAATTTTTAGAAATTTATAGGAGTGATGTGTAATTATGGTTTAATGTTGGAAATACCATTAAATGTGATACTAAATGATTATTTGCTATCACATTTGGTTTAGGCATTGAGGGAGGGTGATTTGCTTCATCCAAGTGGTGAAGGGCAAGTTGAAAAGTTTGGATTATAGGTTGTTTTAAGCTTGCTTTGGGTTGCTAGTGGAGGTATGTACAAACTTTGATTATATTATTTATATTTGCATGCTATTTGGGCTTAACACATTTTGGTTGGAAAATGTGTTAAGTTACTTGGTTCATTGATTGAGTATGAATAATGTGCTATGACATTTGTAATGTCACATATGTGTTAAATGCATTGTGAAAAGACATTGATAATGGCTAAATTGTGTAAAATGTGAAATATGTATATTATGTGAAAATACCCAAAGTAATTGGGTATTGTGTTGTGAATGCAAAAATGAGATATGTGGAATAATGAAAAGAATTGATATTGATAAAAATGAGAAAAGTGAGAAAATAAGAAAGATGTGAAAAGTGAGAAAAGTGAGAAAAAAAAATGTAAAAATAAGGCAATGTGCCTAGATTGAATATGTGACAATGAGAAAGAGATTAATAATGAGAAAAATAAATAAATTATGTGACTAGTATGTTATTCAATTTTTAGAGTTCTGGGTTTGGTGGCATGCCTATTATTACCTATGGGCTAAACGCTGGAATGGTGAAAAGAATGGGTCGTAAGCCTCAAAAACTGTAACAGTCTAGCGGGTTGAGGACTAAGATACTGGGGCCTAAGGGTCTAGCCGAATTGAGGTTCAAGAGATTGGGGCTATTACATTATCCATGGATATATTGCCTACGGGGCTAAACACATGGTGTCATTATGGACCAAAGCAGTAACTCTGAAATTTGAATAGCATATTAGATCCTTTTTGGGCCCATGCTTGTCTTTGTTTTAATGTGAATTATGATACAATTGAGTAATATAATGTTATGAGTTGTGATTACGAAATATTTGAAAAATATAAGAAAGTAGAATGATGTGACATCTATATGCACTGTGCATTGGCATTGCATGTAGTTTTATTGTTATTATCAAAGTTTGTGCCACTAGGCTTCGGCTTAGCGCGATTATTTCCATCGTGCAGGTGGCAGGGTAGACTTAGCTGAGTCAGAGAGTTCTTCTAGACTAGGTCGGGTCTAGACTTATAGTTGAGCTTGTTGAGTTGCTATTGAGATCAGAAACATTGCCAGCAGCATGTATATATTTTTTATGTTATTGTACATTTTGAGTATGATGCATAATATATTATGTTTTGGATTTTACATATTGTATATTATAAAAAATATTTGGGTCAATGTATTTGAAATGGGAGAGTAAGTGTGTTTTAAATTATATATATCTATATATATAAATATTTGAGAAACTTGGTAAAATTAAAAGTATGGTTGAGATGGTGATTTGAAACTATTTGGGAGTGTTTTCTTTTTGCAGGTTGAGTAATTGCTAAATTTTGGGATGTCCAATTTACATATAAAACTCTAACAAATTTTTTCCATATATTTTTATATATATTATTTATTTTGGATTCTTATAACAAGTAAAAAATATTTATATTTCATTTAATTTTATATATTTAGAATTTGAAAATTTAAATTAAAAATGTGAAAAATTTTTATTAAACCGGTCTATGATATTTTTGTACTGTATATGCATATTTTACATATACTGAAAATATGTATTGTATGTATATAGGGTATAAGGGTGTTAAATTTGTTTTGGTATCAGAGCCTAGGTTTGAGGTTCTCGACCTAGGTGGGATGATAGAGAGAGAAAATGGAAAATTTTAAAATAGTTTTTTTTAATTGTAATACATGCATTGGCACTGACAGTTTTTGATCTCTGATATAGTATTTTCTGCTGTGTTTGCAGATATAGGTAGTTATGGCGTCTCAGCCGTATTAGGCTGCTGAGGGTAGTGCAGAGAGTGTGGCTCCAGATGAGGGTAAAGATGAAACTAGAGTTGTATCTGCTGGTGAGGCGTCTGTTTCTATGCCTTTGAGACCAGCAACTGATGAGATTTCACCTGGTTGGGTATGGCATATGGTAGAGTTGTTGAGGCAGGCTCCAGTTCCGCAGCCGCCATAGTCACAGCCGCAGCTGCAGTTGCCGATGAGGCAGTATGATAAACTGAGAAAGTACAAGGCTGAGGACTTTGTTGGTACTACAGACCCTGCTGTAGCAGAGTAGTGGCTAGACCGGGTTCAAAGGGTATTCATTTAGTTATAGGCTAGTCCAAAAGAGAAGTTTGATTATGCCAGATCTCTTTTGCAGAGAGATGCATATGATTGGTGGAAGACGGTTCCACATGCTCTGGATGATCCACCAGTCCTGACCTATGATGATTTCCTGCGGAAATTTGAGTAGAAGTATACTCTGAGAGAGTATAAAGATGCAAAGAAGATGGAGTTCCTGAGTTTGAGATAGGATACTAGGATAGTGACCGAGTATGAGATCGAGTTTATCTGGTTGAGTCACTATGCTGGTGGGATCATTTCTAACGAGTTTGACAGGTGCTAGAGGTTTGAGGAGGGATTAAGACCCTCTATCATGTGCATCATCGCAGGCTCTCGGTATCAGGACTTTTTCCAGTTAGTTGCAGCTGCCAGGAGTGTTGAGAGGGCATGGAGTCTTGCAGCAACTGCCAGGGTTGAGGAGACTAGAGTTAGGAGACCCCAGAGTGAGGCAGGATCTTCATCAGTGAAGAGAGGCTGAGGGGGTATTTTCAGAGGTTTAGTAGGAGTCAGGGGTAGTTTGGCAGGTCAGTACAGCAGCAGAGACAGAGACAGAGACCTGCAGTTTTAGTGGTTAGTGCTCCGACTCCAGTGGCTCAGAGGCCTGCTCCACCTACTGCGTTCATTGTGGTATAGCACATGAAGGTGTCTGCTGGTGGAGAGGTGCTTTGGGAGTGTGTTTTACATGTGGGTCGTCAGACCATTTAATCAGAGATTGTCCTGAGCCATCAGAGATTAGACAGGCAGATACTGCAGCTTCTCAATCCAGTGTCAGAGGGGGTCGTGGTGGCAGAAGTTTTAGTAGAGGTGGTCGACTTGGGTTTAGTCGGAGAGGAGGCTCTACATTCGGAGGTAGTAGGCCAGATGAGGCTGGGCCATCTCAGTGGGTTTATGTGATGCAGAGGCAGCCGGATGCTTCAGCCATCATTGCGGGTACATTTTCTATATTTGGTATTTCAGTCCTTGCTTTATTAGATCCTGGATCTATGCATTCATACATAAGTGCATCGATCTTGCCTGTGATTGATTTGCATTCTGAGTCCCTAGGATTTAATGTTTTGGTGACAAATCCTTTAGGACATAGTGTTGTGGTGAGCAGGGTGCACCGAGATAGTCCAGTTGTTGTTCAGGATGAGGAGTTTCTCGGTGACCTGATGGAGATGCCTTTTAGGGAGTATGATCTGATTTTAGGCATGGATTAGTTATCCAAGCATGGGGCTGTGGTAGACTGTCAAAAGAAATGTGTTACTTTAAGAACACGTGATGGTAGGGATGTGATGGTATCTGGTGAGCAAAGGTATCTTTCATCCATGTTTGTTTCAGCTGTTTCAGCTGGGAGGATGATTCGGAAGGGATGTGAGGCTTATCTTGCTCATGTTGTAGATACTAGAGTAGTGGGATCCCTGCTTGAAAGTATATCCACAGTTGCCAATTTTCTAGATGTTTTCCCTAATGAGTTGCCAGGGGTACCTCCTGAGAGAGAAGTAGAGTTTGGTATCGATTTGTTGCCTGGTACCACTCCTATCTCTATTACCCCTTATCGGATGGCACCTGCTGAGTTGAGAGAGTTGAAGGTGCAGTTGCAGGAGTTATTGGATAAAGGATTTATCCTCCCTAGTGTGTCCTCGTGGGGAGCGCCTGTGTTGTTTGTGAAGAAGAATGATGGCACCATGAGATTGTGTATTGATTATAGGCAGTTGAATAAGGTGACCATCAAGAACAAGTATCCTTTGCCTCGAATAGATGATCTCTTTGATCAGTTGAAGGGAGCAGCAATATTCTCTAAGATTGATCTGAGATTAGAGTACCATCAGTTGAGAGTCAGAGATGTGGATGTACCCAAGACAGCTTTTCGTACGAGGTATGGGCATTATGAGTTTCTGGTGATGCCCTTTGTATTGACGAATGCACCAGCAGCTTTTATGGATTTGATGAACAGGGTATTCAGACCATTTTTTGGATCAGTTTATGGTAGTCTTCATTGATGACATCTTGGTGTATTCACGTAATGAGGAGGATCATGATAGGCATTTGCGGATCATATTATAGAATCTGAGAGAGAAGCAGTTGTATGCTAAGCTGTCTAAGTGTGAGTTCTAGCTTGATCAGGTAGCTTTTCTTGGTCATGTGGTTTCAGCATAGGGTATTATAGTTGATCCAAGTAAAGTTGAAGCTATCTTGAATTGGAATCCACCGAAGATTGTGACAGAGGTTAGAAGTTCTAGGGTTGGTAGGCTATTATCGTTGGATTGTGAATGGTTTTTTTTTTATAATGGCTACACCACTCACCAGATTACTTCAGAAATGAGTTAAATTTGTGTGGATAGATCGGTGTCAGGCGAGTTTTGAGCAGCTGAGGGAGATGTTGACTCAGGCTCCTGTCCTTACCCTGCCTGTGGAAGCTAAACCATATGTGATATACATTGATGCTTCACATAATGGTTTAGGTTGTGTTCTGATGCAAGAGGGTAGAGTCATTACTTATGCCTCTCGACAGTTGAAACCACATGAGCTGAATTATCCGATGCATGATTTGGAATTAGCAGCAATAGTTTTTTCCTTGAAGATTTGGCAGCATTACTTGTATGGGGAAAAGTGTTTAATTTATATGGATCACAAGAGTTTGAAATACCTGGGTGTTGAGAGAAAGTTGAATCTTCGGCAGAGATGGTGGTTAGAGTTGATTAAAGACTATGATTGTTTTATTGATTATCATCCTGGTAAGGCAAATGTTGTTGCTGATGCCTTGAGTCGAAAGTCATTGGCAGGTTTGACTGCTTATTCGCTCTCGTTGCTTGTTGAGTTGAGAGCGTTGCATGCTAGATTTGAATCTTCTGATGATGGTGCTTTGATGGCTCAGTTACAGTTGAGGCCAGTCTTGTTGGATCATATTAGGGAGGCTCAGTTGTCAGATGAGAGAATTCAAAAAATTGTGTTGGTTTGTCAAAAGGGGAGAGTCGAGACTTTTATGTGAGGGATGATGGCAGTCTATGGTATAGAGATAGATTGTGTATTTATGATGATGCAGAATTGAAAAGAATGATATTAGAAGAAGCACATCAGTCACTTTTTGCTATGCACCCTGAGAGTACCAAGATGTATCAAGACTTGAAGCGACATTATTGGTGGTCAATTATGAAGAGGGACATAGCAGATTTTATATCCAGATGTCTCACTTGCCAGAAAGTGAAGGTTGAGCACCAAGTTCCTTCAGGGTTACTCCAACCTTTATCAGTGCCAGAGTGGAAATAGGAGCGAGTAATAATGGATTTTGTGACTGGACTGCCTTTAACTCAGAAGAAGCATGATGCAATCTGAGTGATAATTGATCGAATGATGAAGACAGCTCGTTTTCTTTCAGTTCGGATGGATTATTCTCTTGAGAGGTTGGCTGAGCTGTATATCAATGAGATAGTCAGGTTGCATGGAGTCCCAGTTTCTTTGGTATCGGATCGAGATCCACGGTTTACTTCGAGGTTTTGGAAGAGTTTGCATAATGCTTTGGGTTCTCGATTGCATTTTAGTGCTGCTTTCCATCCTCAGACAAATGGACAGTCAGAGAGAGTGATACAGATTCTGAAGGATATGTTGAGGAGCTGTATCATTAATTTTATCGGGAATTGGGATAGATTTTTGCCATTAATTGAGTTTGCTTATAACAACAGTCATCAATCGAGTATTGGGATGAGGCTTTATATGGCAGGAGATGCAGGATACATTTGTGTTGGGATGAAGTTGGAGAAAGTAAACCGGTTGATCCCGATTTGATTAAGGAAACAGAGGAGAAAGTGAAGGTGATTCGGGGTCATTTGAAAGCAGCTTCAGACCGACAGAAATTCTATTCATATTTAAAAGAAGAGACATAGAGTTCAATGTGGGAGATAAAGTATTTCTGAAGGTGTCTCCATGAAAGAAGATTTTGAGATTTGGCCGCAAAGGGAAGTTGAGTCCTCGTTTCATAGGACCATATGAGGTGTTGGAGAGAGTTGATCCAGTGGCTTATAAACTAGCTTTGCCACCTGAGTTGGATCGAATACATAATATTTTCCATGTCTCGATGCTTCGAAGATACAGGTCTGACCCATCTCATATCTTGTCAGTGAAATTCATTGAGGTAAGTCCATATCTGACTTACGAGGAAGAACCAGTGGTGATTTTGGCATGAGTGGTTAAAGAATTAAGGAATAAGAGGGTGCCACTTGTGAAAGTCCTTTGGAGGAATCATGCCACTGAGCAGGTGACATGGGAAAATGAGCAGGCGATGCAGAGTCAGTTTTCCCAATTATTCCAGACTTGAGAACAGATAATTTCGAGGATGAAATTTATTTTAGGGGAGACAATTATAACATCCTAAAATTTTTTAAAAATTTTTAATTTTTGAAAATTTTGATAAAATAAATTATAATTTAAAAGAATAAATTAAATTAAAGGTTTTAAATGAAAAATGAAGGGATTTTAAATGAAAAAGCGGAATATATATATGATATATAAGAAAAATATACATAACATATAAAAGTCAACATTTTTTAAAAGAAAAAGATATTTTGGTAATTAAATCTTATAAATTCAAAATTAATAAAATAATTCAAAAACAAATTATTTTTTAATGAAAGAGGGAAATTAGGACTTTTAATTTATTAAAAAATAATTAAATATTAACTTATTTTAATATATATATATATATGGTTTAAAAATAAAGATGAAAAGAAAAAGAAAATATTAAAAGTCTTCATCTTCTTCTTCTTCTTCAAGGGCCGAATTTTCCATGAGAGCTAGATCAAGATTTTGATTCTTCCATACTCCATAAATTGAAGGATTTAACAAGTTTCAAGTGAATTTTTGGTGATTTCTACCAAAATTAGTAAGTTTTCATCTCTTTTCTTTGAATTCCATGGAAGATTGTGTTATGTGAGAATTTAGATTTTGATGTAGTATTTTATAATTGTTGGAATTAGTGTGTATGATGTTATTTTGGGTAGTTAACAATGATTCTAAGGTTAAATTGAAGAGATGATGGAGTTTGGATAAAGAATGATGAAGAGAGAGAATTTAGGGTTATGGATTTTTGGGGTTTTGAAAACATGAACTTTAATTGTGCAAATTGATTCCAAATGAGTTGTTTTAATTCATAAACAAGTATTTTTAAGTCAAATATTGGATTTGGTGGTGTTGGGTTGGAGTTTGAGAATAGAAGTGGAGATTTAGGGTTTTGGAAAAGTGATTTTCCAAAGTGGTTGAATTGTGTGATTTTATTTGTTTAAGAATGTTGTTTAGTGTTAAAAGTGATGAATATAAGCTTGGAATGAGTAATGGATTGTGTTGGAATGGAAAACCTTCAATGGGGGAAGGTCATGCCATTTTTAAGATTTTGTGTATGAGAGTGTATTTTTGTAATGTAAATGATTTAAATGTATTAAAATATATTTTTAATAATATAAATAAACTTAAAACACTAATTTAATTATAGTAGAATGGAATTCTAATGTTGAAGTAAGGAAATGCTAAATTTTTAAAAATTTGTAGGACTGATGTGTAATTATGCTTTAATGTTGGAAATGCCATTAAATGTGATACTAAATGATTATTTGCTATCACATTTGGTTTAGGCATTGAGGGAGGTTGATTTGCTTCATCCAAGTGGTGAAGGGCAAGTTGAAAAGTTTGGATTGGAAGTTGTTTTAAGCTTGCTTTGGGTTGCTAGTGGAGGTATGTAAAAACTTTGATTATATTGTTTATATTTTCATGACATTTGGGCTTAACACATTTTGGTTGGAAAATGTGTTAAGTTACTTGGGCTGGGGCTGTTACATTATCCTTGGATATATTACCTACGGGGCTAGACACATGGTGTCATTATGGACCAAAGCACTAACTCTGAAATTTAAATAGCATATTAGATCCTTTTTAGGCCCATGCTTGTCTTTGTTTTAATGTGAATTATGAATTATGATACAATTGAGCAATATAATGTTATGAGTTGTGATTATGAAACTTTTGAAAAATATAAGAAAGTGGAATGATATGACATCTATATGCATTGTGCATTGTCATTGCATTGAGTTTTATTATTATTATCAAAGTTTGTACCACTAGGCTTCGGCTTAGGGCGATTGTTTCCATCGCGCAGGTGGCAGGGTAGACTCAGCTGAGCCAGAGAGTTCTTCTAGACCAGGTCGGGTCTAGACTTATAGTTGAGCTTATTGAGTTGCTATCGAGATCAGAAATACTGCCAGCAGCATATATGTATTTTTTATGTTATTGTACATTTTGAGTACTATGCATAATATATTATGTTTTCAATTTTACATATTGTATATTATAAAGAATGTTTGGGTCGATGTATTTGAAATGGGAGAGTAGGTGTATTTTAAATTATATATATATATATATATAAATGTTTGAGAAAATTGGTGAAATTGAGAAGTATGGTTGAGATGGTGATTTGAAATTATTTGGGAGTGTTTGCTTTTTTGCAGATTGAGTAATTGCTAAATTTTGGGATGTCCAAATTACAGACAAAACTCTGGCGAAATTTTTCTCAAAGATTTTTATATATATTATTTATTTTGGGTTCTTATAACAAGTAAAGAAAATTTATATTCTATTTAATTTTATATATTTAGAATTTAAAATTTAAAATTGGAAATGTGAAAAATTTTTATTAAACCAGTCTGTGACATTTTTGTACTATATATGCATATTTTACATATACTAAAAATATATATTGTACGTATATAGGGTATAAGGGTATTACATTTTATGAATAAAAAACTTAGCCCCCACACTTTAAAATCGACATTGTCCTTAATAGAATCTAAGATTATTTAAAGGGGTAAGAGTAAAAGTACAACCTGACTTCCATCATTTTCGTTGTGAGGCAAGTGCTACCTTTCATCCATAAACATTAATCGGAAAAAAAATTGGCGGTCTGTATGGATTTAAAAATTTGTGTAGCTTTGGTGCCACTGATGCCTCTTCTTTAACTTCCTTCGGCTCAATTGGTTGAGCTTTGCCTTCTTGTATTTCCTCGTCATCTTCTTCCAATATTCCTGCATCTAAAGAATCATTAATGTTATTATCGCTGATTTTGTTATCAAGTACCTTACCACTTCTTAGGACTATGATTGTTTTGGCTTGCTCTAGTTGGCTTGGAAATTTTACTTTTTAATTAGCTTGCAGTTGATTAGCCAATTGACCCACTTGAGTTTTTACCTTCTTAAGTGAGGCTTCCTAAGAGTCAAATAGTTTGTTGTTCACCTCTTGATTTTGAGTGTTTATTTGAATGAAAGCATTCAAATAGTCTTCAAGTGAATGTTTCTTGACTTGCTCATGATTTGAACCTTGCCCTTGAAATTGGGGGCCCCTTTAATAAGGTTGGAATGAATGTTGAGGTGAAATTTGTTGTTGGTTCTTCCATACAAAATTAGGGTGATTTCTCCAACCAAGATTATAAGAATTTGAGTACGGGTCATTCCTTCTCCTTTGTTGGAATCCTTCAAAAGAAAAAGCTTGTCCTTGCCCTTCTTGAAATTGGTCAAAGTTTGAAGGACATAAATTTGTATTGTGGCCTACCACTCCACATAATGCATATGATTCTTGGCTTGGCCCCCGGCAAGTTTCCTCTAGCATTTAACAATTTTACTTGCCTTGTCAACTCGACAATTTGCCTTGCCATTTCTGAGTTTGCATTCAGCTCATACGCCCCTCTTCTCCTTTCTCCAATGCTCTTTTGTTGAGAATTTGCTCCCAACATTTCAAATAATACAACCATTTCAGCAGCTGTTTTCTCACTCATTGCCCCAACTGCAGTATTATCCACTGTATTTTGACATTGTTGAGTTAGCCCATCATAAAAGAATTGATTGAGCAATTGTTGTGGATAATAATGATGAGGGCATTAAAATAATAGAGATTTCAAGCGAACACATACCTCATGAAATGGTTCCCCATCAAATTGGGTGAAGTTGCAATACTCCCCCTAAGCTCCTTTGTCTTTTGGTGTGAATAAAACTTTCCCATAAATTTATTGTACACTTCGGTCCAAGTGGTCAAAGAATTTTTTGGTAAGGTCATCAACCACGCTTTTGCCCTATCTTTCAAACTATATGGGTAACATCACATTTTGAGTGCATCCTCTATTAGTGCTTGCAAAGGGAAAGTATGCAGTGCTGTGTAAAAATCTCGAATGAAGTTGAGAGGATCTTCATTCGGCAATTCATGGAAGGATGACAGCATACTATAATGAGTGTTTCTAAGTTCATAATTACTTGATGCGTTTCTCAACCGGATACACGATGTGGTTACTCCAATGATCATTCGGGCAAACTCCTTCATAGGTGGTTTCTCTTTGTAACCCATTTCTACTTCAGTGTCCTCCTCAAATTGCTCATCGGTTTCTTCTCCTTCTCGTCCCAAGGGATCTACTCGTTCGGTTCTTGGTAATCTATGAATATCGTTTATATAAGGAATAAGTTTGTTTCTTTGAGACCTTCGTCCTTGCATAAATCACCTAGGTAATTCAAAAATGAACAAGTTAAACAATAAAATAATTAAAATAAAAAAATCAAACTACAAATAACAATTGCCTTCCCCGGCAGCGGCGCCAAAAACTTGTTGCACTCGACTAACACTACTACAAGCGACACTCACAAGTATACGAGGTAATTATAGCAACAGTGATTGCCCCAAAATTGTCTCATAAGGAAGGAATTATTTTGCAATAGTTTGATTGACATGTAAATTTAAAAGCAAGAGTGTGATATGTTGGAATGGTGGAAAGCAATTTTAATTTAAAAGTAAAATGAGTGGTAGTTGTGTAAGATCAATTCAATTCTAGGAATGGTGTCTAAAGTTGTAGGTCAATTTAATCAAAGCTTAATACTCAAATTATCCATGAATATAATCTTGTATTTTAATTTTTTTCTTAAGTTAAATTAATAATTACTAATTCATTAGTTTTCACATTCATGAATTAACAATAACCAATTATTTTAAAATTGCAAATTAATAAACCCTAAAACTTATATTTCTAATTCATTCTTAGGGTGGTTGATTACATAGTTCCAATATTGAATTTTATCTCTCAGTCCATCGTTCAATATTAAGTGATTAATAGGTGGCCAATCTATCAACCTAACATTCAATCCAATGCAATCAACCATCAACAAGGTATACTAATGGAATTATCAAATCAAGTCATCTAATTAAATCTACTACAACCCAAGGCATGAGTAAATTAGCTCATCATCAATTTAAAATAAATATTCATCTCAATGTTCATCAAATCAAAATTATACATTGTAATATTAATGTTCATAATAAAACAACAATAATATAAAAATGAATCAAAAGAGAGAATATGAAAAACCCCTTGTAGATGCCAAGAGTTGGACTACTTATCTTCCTCATACCTTCCACCTTGATATATGATGAACAACTTTCAAGCCCTCTCAAATAATGGCTCTCCTCTTGAAAGATGGAATGTAACCTTCTCAAGATTCAACTCTAATCAAGCTTTCTTCAAACCCTAATTTTCTAAAGAGCTTGCTCACTCAATTTAATCTCCAAACTTGATTGACTCTTGTCTATGGAAGAAATGAAGGATGGATGGCAATGAAGATGAAGAAAGAATGGTGTCTCTTCTCTCCCAAAATTAAGAACAAAAACTAAGCACTCCCTCTTAAAAAATAGCCAACGTGTATATACTCCCCCACTACCATCTCCTTTGATTTTTTTTAGAAACCAACCATTTCTTGCCAACTCACACACAACATTTTGTCTCCCTCCTTTTTCTTTATTTTATATATCTTCCCATAAATTAAGCAACTTTTTTGTTCTTTTATTATTTCTTTTTAAAAGATATCACTTATTGTACCCCCCATTTTATCCCCCATTTCGTGTAAAATGATTGAAAGAATCTTCACAAGATACGGCCAAGTCATGAGTGACTTGGCCGTGTCACTCATTTTCTTATGGACACGACCAAGTCATGTGATCGTGTCCATGGCTGCCTCACTAACTTCTTCTTTTTTCAAGTGAGACATGGCTAGTAGCTTGGATATGTCTCTTGAGTGTGTTCTCCACTCCTATCCTTATAATTGCTCTTTAGATGACATTGGCCGTGTCATGTGACACGGCCAATGGATTTTCCGTGTCTCTTGGGTGTATTCACTTCTGCCTTTGCTTCTTTGCTTTTGCTCTTTAGCTTTAATTAGTGAGACACGGCCAAGGCCACACGGCCAGTGGCTTGGCCGTGTCTTCTCTCAGTGTCTGCCTCTGTCAATTTTTTTTGAAGGACAAGGCTAGTAGCTTTTTAACTCAGGCTATGTCATGTAAGTGTTGCTTTGGATGAGGGACACAGCCAAGTCAAAAAGTGTCTTGGTCATGTCACATATTTTTCAACCTTTTTGATCCTTCAATCCATTCTTTTGGGCTTCCATCTAAATCAAACACTTCAAGAAATTTTAAACACAAATTAAAAGACAAATTAACTTAAAGCCAATAAAATTAACCTAAATATATGTACATATATGATCAAAACAAATAGCATATTAGATTCTTTGGATCCATGCTTGTGTTTGCTTGTATGTGAATTGTGAATTATAAAATAATCAAAAGATATATTATAATGAAATGAAATGAGATATGATATACATATGCATTGTGCATTTGCATTGTATTTGAGCTTTATTTCTATCAAAGTTTGTGCCGCTAGGCTTTTGGCTTAGCGCGATTGAAATTCATCATGCAGGTGACAAGGTAGATTCGGTTGAGCCGGAGAGTTGTTCTAAATCAGGTCGGGTCTAGACGCGAGGTTTTGCTTGTAGAGTTGATATCATGATCAGAAACACTGTCAACAACATGTATATATTTTTATATTATCGTACATTTTGGAGATTATGCACATTATACTATGTTTCCAATGTATATATACGTTATAAATTAAAAAAAATATTTTGGATAAAAATTTATGATGTAGAGATATTGAGGAGGATGGATAAAATGTATTTTTGGGTTATTTGGGAGTGTTTTTATGCAAGTTGCGTTGTTAATTTGGAAATGTCCAAATTACAGGTAAATCTCTAATGAATTTTTTTTAGAGATTTTTTTATGAAAAATGCTTATTTTGGTACCTATGACTTATAATAATATTTTATTTGTTATTAAATATACATTTCAAAGTATTTAAGATTTTAAATTTAAAAAGTAAAAAAATTTTATTAAATCGGTCTATGACATTTTTGTACCATATATGCAAATTTAATATATACTGGGAATATGTATTTTATGTGTATAAGGTATAAGGGTGTTACAATTACCCCTTCCCAAAAATCGCAATCAATCATGAGACCTAAACCAGCTTCTCAACAAGGTGCGTTGGCATCAAGTGGCAAGTGATGCCAGCAAGGAAGTGATTCTAAAGCTTTTAGAATTTAAAAAAACACCTACCACCATTGCTCCTCAGTCTTTTGCTCGACATCCTCTTCATCTCCTTGATGAGCCAACCAGTAGAGATGAAACTGGCGAATAAAATATGGACATTGACCACCCAATTGGTTGCTCACACACATTTATTGATATTGAGCATAATAACTTACATTTTATTTGTAAACCCGCACCTATGCATCTTAAGGCTATAGATGACATCGGTTTGTTGAGTGAGGTCAATGGAATATACTCTTCAACTCCTCCAAGACCCGTGGTGCCTCGCGAAAGGCGTGCTTTTAGGAAAGGTTCTTGACCTCCAGCCGCTGCTGCCTTGACTCCTACTTTTGCCACTCCACCACTGTTGCAATAGATTTTAGAAGCTTTGACTCGCATTGAGCGATGACTGGATACATTAGAAGCCATTAATACTGAGATATCATCCTAAATAACTTGGATTGAGCAAGAACTCGCTCGGATGACACACGAGTTTGGCATCCATCGCCACTCGAACCGTTGATATCATAGAGATACTCTTCCACACATGCAACCAAGGGAGTATTTGTTTTATTTTTTTTCTCTTCCTTTACTTATTATTGTTCATTATGGACAATTCACATAATAAGTGTGGGGAGGTGTCTATATTTTTGCTTTTATGATGCTGGTTGCAACTTTGATGTAGTGTTGCATATAATTTTTGAAATGATCAGCTTTGTGAAAACGTTTGATGAGTTTTTTTATGATAAATGAGATATGCTGGATTTTTGATAAATTTTGTTATTTAGGGTATCTTATCAGTTAGATTTTGATGAAGTTTGTAGGTATAAATGCTAATTTATGGTGTTTGTTGAAAGTCTTGATGACACAATGATGAATTTTGTTACTAATATACTGCTGAAATTTTTTATTTTTTTTTATTTTTGCAAATCTTGAATCATGCCACTACCTTGTTGATATTTTGTGATTTTTAACCTAAAACCCGCATTACCTTTAAAACAATTTAAAATGCAATATTTTGAGCCATAAATTGTTATGGCAGTCTATAGCCAATTAATCTAGGTTGATTTTTGTTGTTTCACTGATTTTAGCGACCATAATTGACATGCTTATTATTTTTATAAAATGCTTAAAGATTTTTGTCCCCTGATATTTTAAACTTAATCAATTGAATTAACTGGAAGTACATGGGTAGGCTTGCTTAGGTTATTTTGGTTTAATTTTTGAAATTAACTATGAAATATAGTGTGAACCAAATAAATAAGTTAAAATGGCCCAAACAAAGTTCAAAAAATGAACGTCTTACTTTGTTGGTCAAATGGCCATAAGTAGAGCTAGTAGCCACTTGAAAGTTGTGACCAATAGAGTAATCGGGTGCCAGCATCACAAATTTTTGTTCTCGCATAAAAAGATTGATGACATTTCAGGCAAGCAATTAAAAGGTGCTCAAAAGTAAATAAAAATTAGTTCCTAATTTAAAATCTTTTTATAATTAAACCTTGATAAGTTAAATAGAGTCTTCTTTGTGTAATTGGTTTTTTACTTCGCAATCAAATTGTCATCAAAGTTGGGTAAAGATCGTGACATTTTATATTTATAATATATGCCAGTTTGATCACTAATTTTGTGAAATATTGAAAAGCTTGTCCTATGAGTTTTTAGTTATTAATTGTCATTCTCTTTGAGTTATTTAAATATTGTAGGTTGAGTTGTTGATTGATAAATGTGGAAAAATTAAGGTTTTAAGTTGTAAAATACTTGAGGGCATGGATAGTTTAAGTGTAGAGGAATTTGATAATGAGCATATATTCTTCATATTTTGTGGATAAACTAGGCTCATTGTTTGGTCTTTCTATTGATTTCTAAGTGTTTTTGCAAAAAAGTCACAAGAAGAAGGCCTAAAGTCAGATAAATAAAAGTTGGTTTATTAGCTGAAAATTTGCAAGAAGTGACAGATACGAGTCTCAAGCACAACCTTTTGGCAAAGGTAGCATCAGACTTGATACTTTGAAGGAACATCCGACACTTACCATATTTTGATCTTTGGATATTTGATTTTGGCAAGATTTAGAAAGATAAATTTGATATTTTAATTCTCTATTAATTATGAATTTGATTTAGAATATTATTATTATTTATTTTTTTAATTATAATATTCCTAGTTAGACTTAATTTAGAAAATCTTTTGGAATGAGGTTATAAAAACTGGCTTTTCCAGCAATCCAAGGATAATTTTTGAACAGATTTTAACTGCTGCAACTTTACGATTTATTAGAGTTTTCTTTTCTTAAAGCATTAACAACTAAATCTTTAATTGGTTGAAGAGCAATTGAAATTCATATTCACGAATTATGAGATCCAAATAACTCTAACTTTTCTCTCATTTAATATTCAGTATTTATATAATTATCTGTGGCTTAATTTAATTGTTGTTTGCTAATTAATCAATAAGATTTATTACTTGATTAGTTAAATAAAATTAGCTATTTAAAATTTTTGAATTCGTATTTTTTCTTGATATTTTGATTTAAGTAGCAATTAGGTTTATCATAAGATATTATATAATCTAATTAAATAAATCTCGAAGTTGAATTTATTAGCTATAATCATGTCCTTCTAGTTTTTAAGGCTGTCAATAATTAGATTCTAATGACATTTCTATAGGATATGTTATTGACAAAAATCAATTAGAGAAAATTTCTAATTAATTTAAAGCCTAAGGAATGATTAATATTGAAAGTTTGTTCAATACTATAACTGGTTTATTGAATAATTAAAAGAGTAATTTTTAAATTTATGACTAATTCAAGAATTGAACTAAGATTATTCCTTTAACTAAAATTTCTCTTATTGAATTTTTTTAAAATGTTATCTTTGTATTTATTAATTAGTTAAAAATTAGTTTTTGAATTTAATTTTAATTTTTACTTCTTTCAAAATCTCCATTTTAATTTCTTATTTTATTTAATTTTCCTTTATTATAAAAGAATAACAGTAAGTAACAGTTTTTTGAGGTTCGACACTCTATTCACTATTTTTATAATTTAACTTATTTTGAAATAGAAATTTATTTTCAGTGATTTTGACACCCATCATTCTAACATTGATAACACAGGCAAAATTACATGTCTATAGATATTATATAATATTTTCTCTATTTTCTTTTAAATGTCCACTTAAATAAATTTATTTATAAATAAATATTAATTTAAAAAAATAAAATAAAATAATTTATTTTTTTCTAATATCATCGTTATCAATATAAATATATAAAAGCTAAGTAATTGAAGCACATATTCAAGCTGTCACCTCATCTAATTGTGAGAATCCCGCAGTTCTGTCATTTCTCAATTTTTCTACAACTTCTCAATTTATCAATTTCTCAAATTCTCTCTTTTCTTAATAACTAAGAAGACAAAACTTGCTTCAAAAAAAGAAGATAATACTCCATCAACGACCACGCTCTCTCTCTCCGTCCCTTCCTCTCCTCTTGTTCTTAAACAAAAATCATTATAAATAAACACAATTTCTCTCTCTTTTTCTTTCTCACTCTTGGCATAATCAGATGTGATTTTCCTCTCTGTTTTCTCAAGAAAATTGATCCTTTACTCTCTCTCTCTCTCTCTTTATCTGGCTTTTTTTCTCATGTGAAACCAACAGTGCTAATTTTGAGATTGACAATGGTGATGGTGGTGGGATTGGGAGTGGTGGTTCCTCCCTTCAACGTAGCCCTAGCAGCCATAGTCGTGGCGGCACTGATGATAATAGCATTCCCAAATTTAAATATAAGGTAAGATGTTGACAATATGCCTATTGCAATTTATATAGAAAAAGATACATATTTTAATTTTTCAATTTTGGCTTCATTTGTGGAAGAGATGGATTTTAGATTTTTTTTGTTAATTTTTATGCTTCTTACAGTTTATAATTGTTTTTGGATAGGGGAGGGAGATGGGATTGTGGAGTTTGATAGGTTTAGAAGGTGGAGAAGGTGTTTTAGGTTTAAGGAGTTTTGGGGTGAGTGGAAAGAGGTAGGTGGATAGTTTGAGGAATGGAGATTAGGGCATTTAGAAGAAGGTTAAGGGAAGTGGAGAAGAAGAATGAGTCTGTGGAGATCTTTGGGGGCTTTAATAATAATGAATTTGTGGAGAAATTGAAATCCAGCTTGGTATGTATAATTTTACTCTAAATTAACCAAGCACTTCTGTCTCGTCCTCTTAGTTGTTTACATGTTGGTGTTATGGTTTAGTTTAGTTTTAATTATTAGTTCAAGCAAGTCATTATATCAAGAATTTATAGAATCCTTTAATGGTTTGTAAGATTCTGAGTTCTAATGCTTATACGTAGAATAAGCATCTTACGAAGTTTAGGTTTTAAATTTGGTGTTGTCTTGACAAGTAAAAGGTATAAGTATGAATGAATATGTTAGTCCTTACTCATTTATTCAATGGTTGGTCAAAAGTATCGAGTGTGGTAAGAAAGTTTAATATCACATGTAGGATATTGATTGTACACTCAAAGATGATTAAGAAACAAATCAAGAAATCTTTTTGGAATTGCAGCCTCAGGTGAAACTTTATTTAAAGATTCTTTATACTGTTAATTGAGCCCGAAAACACTTAAAAGTAAAAGTTGAAATTTACTATGAATAATTACTTGGGTTTTAATTAATAGCCAAAAAGCCAACTATGTAGTGTTCATGATATTGTTTGGGCATTATTAGAGTGAATGGTAAGCCTTCAGGATCCAATTCAAATTTTGATGACCCATAGGTTATGCTTTGCAGCCTTAGGTTATGCTTTGCGAAGTTGTATACAAAATATCCAAACATTAAATTCATTAATGTGTGGAAGATTTTAACTTATAGATTATCTGACGCCTGGTTTTTGTATTTTTGCAGAAGTAAACATGGATAGTTGAAAGTAAAGGGTCCAGTTGATGCAGATAAAGGGCTTGCTTAAAATCATGAGAGAAAATAGATAATAGATTTTTCCATAACTAATGTGGTCTTTTTGATCCCTATGCTTGTATATGTGTGATTTGTCTTTGTATTTCTTATAAAACACTAAATATTGTTGGAAATAATACTAATCCAATTTGTTGCATGGAAAATAATGGACCAACTTTATATAGGCTTCTCTCTCTAATGATTTCAAATTTGTGTTTGGCCTGACAATGAATATCTTAGCTCATAAGATTTAGATGAACAATATTAAAGTTAAAAATTGTTGACTCTCATTTTATTTGAATTTTTTTTCATTTTGGTTATTGCAAGCTGTACTCATTCATATAATAAAATATCTATCTATTTTTGCATAAAGCAAAATGAGAGCCTTAAGAATCAAAAGTAAGATGTCTGACGCACTTAGTCTTTGATTCAACTCTCATTTGGTACTTGCCTATCCCTTTCACTAGCATGTAATGTGTTGTTCTATTTCTAGGTGCCTTTGGAAGTATTTTTTTTTTCATGCATTATGTGCATTATCATGCCATATGTAGCATCTAATGGTATGTACAATTGGTGCATGGCAGGTGGTAAATTTCGTGCATTCTAAGTTATAAGCGTGAAAGCTATTTTGGCAATTGGATGGTTGTATTTGTGTTATAAAATGAAGTTCTTGGCCGCAATGGTATATGATACCCGGAGTTAGGAGGATCAGGGGTCAAACACTGTTAGCATTTTATTGTAGTTTTGGGTGTGTAAAAAATATTTTCTTTCTCTTTGTCATATTCTCTCTCTCTCTCTCTTCTTTTTTCCTTTACAAATATTTATTTATTTTTTTAAAAGAGATATTACTGTTTATGCAACTTTTGCAGCTTTTAAAATTAGGGATATTTGCATTCTTTCTGCCCTTTTAATTATGTAAATTTTGGATGGCAATTACTAGACTTTTCTTAAGATCTAGGATCCGTTTTTTATTAGAATTTTTATTTCTATAATAGGGAGTTGTAAGCCTGTAAATATATATATATATAGTAGATATTGAAAATGAGTCTTATATTGATTGGTTCTTTTTCATGGGTTAAATTATAGATACTGAAAAGACAAGAATCTATATTGTAATCTAATCATGATGCCAACTGCTCTACGTTGTAAGTCCAGATTTATGAATTGAAGGAGAAAATTAAAATTGAATTATATAGTAAATCTCTTTCTGAGTATGTTCACCAATTATTTGGCTGATAAATGGTGTAAGGAACTGTTATGGTCATAGAAATTTGATTTAGCTTTGTGGGTATTAATTATTTGGTAGAACTAGCAGCACAACTAAGGGCTTTATTGTTAGTACAGAGGCAAATTGATGACATTCCCATCCACTGGTATAAATGTAATGCAATGGTTTTTTAGTCTAAAAACTAGCTAAGATAATTGTTAAGTGTGTTTTGAGCATGACATTAAAATTAGGTTTGCCTATATACAAGATGGTGAGGTCTTACTGCACATTTGTTATTATTGTTATTATTATTATTTTGGAATTTTTTTTGAGTGATTATGAATTTTTATTTTCTTTTCCTTACCAATAGAATTATCTTATTGGAGTTTTGTAACAAACGTGTAATATTTCCGTCACATTTGCATATGGAAAAACTTGCAAGCACTTACCTGTTAATTTTTTTTATGGTTTGCATTGTGTTGCTAATGTAGGAATAATTTAATTTTGCAAGGCAAAAAAAGAAAAAAAAAACTTAATTTTAAATGGTGGTTGACTGAATTCATGTTTTAGTTATATTGGGATTACTTGCAATGCTAATTGGGAGTGACTTGTGGGCTTTACTTCAAATCAACTTATTCTTGCATTTTTGCTACTAATGTGAATGTTAATATGCTCTAATATTGGATCATATTCTGTTATATTTGAGGTTTTTCTGGTGTGTCTGATGTTAATGTCTTTATGTCTGCTTATAGATTCCAATGAAGAAGAAAATGGTTAAACTATTATGGTTCCACTTTTCGAAAGTCAAGAAAATATTGCTGGGAAGGTACTATGCTTAATGCTGAAACATCTTATAGTTTTCCAGTTGGCAATGTTGATATGATACTTTAAAAAATTATGATGTCATTTTAGATTTCAATAGAGCCATTTCAAGGGAAGAAGGTTGAACACAGTGACATCAAAGTTTGATGTTTTTAACCTTTGCATGAAGTTTGGAGTTTCAATATTATTATCATGTATGTGTCAAATTGTCGTTGATATTTTATTAAAAGTTGCTTATATTTGTGTCACATCGTCAAAAACAACTTTGTATATTTTTGTTCAATAAACTCTACGATATAAGATTTGAATATGTTCTTATAATCGTTGAATGAAAGAATACACCGAGTGACGTATTCATGTTTGTATATATGTTGATATTAGTATGAAGTTCAAAATTACTAAGTATGATTGGGGTTTTATTTTTCTAAATCTTTAGTGCAAGTATGGTCCCTTAAGGGTGAAGTTGTTGGCCGTAAGTTTTGACAAAAGAAAAAAATATATAATATAAAATTTAATAAATTCTTTTACACATCGGGAAAGAATAGAAATTGTTGAGCAACAATTTCCTATATAAGGAAATCATTGTTTAGTTGTTGAAATACACCAAAAACACAACAAGTGTTTTATATTAGAGATTAGAGTTGAGCTCTTGGAGTCTCTTGGAGTATAAATATTTGGAGGTTGTTTTGTGGGTGTCGGTTAGAAAAATATTTTGTATTTGTGGTTGTAACAATTTGCCGCATAGTGAATATTTTTCTTTGTTGTCGTTAGGCAACGGCCGTGGTTTTTCTCCATTTGGGAGTTTTCCACGTTAAATCTTTGTGTCTTTATTCTCTTTAATTTCTCAATTGTTATTTTATTTTCTCATTTATTCCTGCTTAAAGACGGTCCGAGGGGCAGGAAAATAGCGATTTTCCCAACAAGTGGTATCAGAGCTTAGGTGTTATATTTTTTGTCAAAAATCTTAGTATGCTCTGTGGTTGCAGCTTGGTCTGATCTTCCACATCAGAAAAGTTTTTTGTTAAAAATTATTTTTGTTTTTAAGCTGGTGGAGCCTTTGGAGCTGGTGGAGCTTTGGAAAAGGTGGAGCCATTTTGCTTTGGTGTGCTTGCGTATTGGTGGTGAGATAAATAATTACATGTCGAGGTAAATTCTGTCAAACGACACGAATTTAGTCTAAGGCAAGTGGATTTTAAGTGAGACCATTGTGACTCCTCCTCTTACCTGGGAATTTACCTGGTGTAATATTTATTTCTGGTCCTTTATTAAGCACAAAGTAAGCATGTCGGCAATGAGATGCGAGATTGAGAAATTTGATGGGAGAATGAATTTTGCACTGTGGCAAGTGCAAGTCAAAGACGTGTTGATACAGTCTGGACTACATAAGGTTTTGCAGGGTAAACCAGTCAGCGGAAGAAATTCAGGAAAAGGCGGTGGTAGTGGAGACTCAGAAAAATCCAAGATTAGTGACGAAGAATGGGAGGAGCTGGATATCAAAGCGGCAAGTCAAATTCGCATGTGTCTAGCAAAAAATGTTCTTGCTAATGTGCTTGGATTGTCCACGACAAAGGAGCTGTGGGAGAAACTGGAAGAATTGTATCAGGGGAAAAATATATCCAACAGGTTATATTTGAAGGAGCAATTTCATACGTTGAAAATGGCGGAAGGTACAAAACTGTCCGATCACCTGAGTGTCCTCAACGGTATCATCTCTGAATTAGAAACTCTTGGAGTGAAAACCGAAGATGAAGATAAAGCTCTCCGGCTCATCCTGTCACTTCCTTCAACATATGAGCACATGAAGCCTGTTCTGAAATATGGTAGTAAGGAAGTGGTGTATGCGGATGTGGTTAGTAAGCTCATTACTGAGGAGAGAAGACTGAATGAAATGGAAAATAAATCTTATGAGAATTCAGCTTTATTTGTCGGTATCAGGAAAAAGAATAAAGGCTCCGGAAAGAGGAAAGTTGTCTGCTGGGGGTGTGGTCAAACTGGACACGTGAGGAAAGATTGCCCGAACGGTGGAGCTGATTCGGCTAGAAGCTCTAACGTTGTTGCTGCCAATGTGATCTCCTGTGGCGAAGGAGATGATGAATTTTCTCTGTAGTTGAGAGAAGTGTGTCCTCATGGCATGATTGCTACCCGTTGAGATGCCATGGAAGAGGACGGATTATTGGTAGCTGGTCCACAGAAAAGCGTGCGACATTGGTTGACAATTGATGCAAAGCATGTGGTGGAAAAATGATGTCGATGGCTAATGAACTCTCGGAAAAGTCAACAGGAGGGTTGCACCATAAACTATTAGCGAGATTCGACATGGCCGATGAAAAATTCTTGGAGTTGGCGAAATAATTTCAAGTGGCGATACTCTTTTATGGTGGAGTATGATAATTCTTGACGATAAGAATTATGATTGTCGGTAGCAGACAATGTTGTGTTTTTTTTTTTTGTCAAGGTGGAGATTGTTGGCCGTAAGTTTTGACAAAAGAAAAAAATATATAATATAAAATTTAATAAATTCTTTCCCACATCGGGAAAGAATAGAAATTGTTGAGCAACAATTTCCTATATAAGGAAATCATTGTTTAGTTGTTGAAATACACCAAAAACACAACAAGTGTTTTATATTAGAGATTAGAGTTGAGCTCTTGGAGTCTCTTGGAGTATAAATATTTGGAGGTTGTTTTGTGGGTGTCGGTTAGAAAAATATTTTGTATTTGTGGTTGTAACAATTTGCCGCATAGTGAATATTTTTCTTTGTTGTCGTTAGGCAACGGCCGTGGTTTTTCTCCATTTGGGAGTTTTCCACGTTAAATCTTTGTGTCTTTATTCTCTTTAATTTCTCAATTGTTATTTTATTTTCTCATTTATTCCTGCTTAAAGACGGTCCGAGGGGCGGAAAAATAGCGATTTTCCCAACAGAAGTATGGTAAGCATAGTAATTAGTTAAATTTATTAAAATATTTTATAATGAAAGATAAAAATAAATAAATACGATAAAATAATAAATTATGTTTTCGTATTTTGCAAATTAACGCCTAGCTTATTAAAATTTGCCTAATTATTTATTAAATGTATTTTATTATTTATTAAAAGATATTTTAGTGAAAATAATATTAATAATTAATTTTTTTAATATTTATGAAACAGCAAAAGTAAACACTTAAAAAGGAGAGTGAGAGAGCACACATTTACACAATAATACCACAATAATAGCAATAATTTACATAACCTGATAAAAAAAAAACAATAATTTACATAATGCAAAAATCCTAAAAAGTAGGTAAAGACGTGAAGTAGAATTAAGACAGACGCGGTCAAACTGTTAATTAATAGCAAAAACCTGGCAGCCGCAGTAAAAATAAAAATAAAAAAAGGGATGATAAGCGAAAGAAAGAAATACCAATAAAATGTAAAGAGATATAATAAATAAATACTAAAAAACAATGTTGTAATAATGGTATTCTGAAACTTCCTCCATCTCCTCTCTTCTTCTTCTTCTTCGATTTTCTTCAGTTTTTCTTCTTTAGAAACTAAATTTAATTATGTCTGGTATGAGAAGATGGAACAAAGTTAAGAACTTTCCTCTTATAATTACCCATCCAAATCCTCTTATGAATCATCGTTATCGCTTCACTCAACTCTCTACAATCTCCACTTATTTCAACTATCTCAATGTCGGGTGCAATCGCCGGCGAGAGTCGCTCATCGGACTTCAAGAGAGGTATAAATGGGATCATGGATTTGGCGGCGGCAGCGGTAATTCCAGTCTTGGTGATTCTCATATACGTAAAATTAGGGTTGAGACCAATTGCCCTCGTTGTTCTAAGCATATGGATCTACTTTTCTCCAATCGTCACTTTCCTTCCTCTAATAACCCTAATCTTGATTTGAATCCCAATCACCATTACTTGAATCGTGCTAGACCCAAACCTAATACTAATTTTAATAATAATGATGATAATAATAATAACATCTATCAAGCCGTTAATTTTTGCCCCAGTTGTAAAACCGCCTATTATTTTCGTCCTTATAAGATTGCTCCTCTTCAGGGTAGCTTTATTGAGATTGGGAGAGTTAGTAACAATAACTATAAACCCAACAAGTACAACAGAAATACAGAAGATTCCTCGGAGGATTGTACCAATGTTACTAAGCATGCTGTTGCTGATAAACTCAGAGTCTCCTTTTGGAATACTCTCAGGTCCTATGCTGGAGAAGCATCGGAGAATTGGCCTCCTCCTGGTGGGAATGTTCTTGCTGTCCATACCCCACCTGGCCCACCATTTGCTCCTGGGGTTAATGTCATTAGAGCCACGGGGCCAGGTGGAGCAGGTGGCTCAAATGGTGGTGGCGGTGGTGGCAGCGGTGGAAATGAAGGTGCAGCTGGGGGAGGAGAAAGAAGTAGTGGATGGGGTGGGTCTAATTTGGGCAAGGATTTGCCTACACCAAAGGAGATCTGCAAAGGTCTTGATAAGTTTGTTATTGGTCAAGATAGAGCAAAAAAGGTTTGCTTTTTGTTTAATCAAATCTTTTATCTCTATGTTCTGCATTTTGGTGTCATTACTTGATATATGCAGTTTAGGTGTTGAATTTATACTAAATTGGGTTTCCAATGTTTGTTTTATAGGCTTTCTTATGTTCTGCATAATTTTTTCTACTTATGGAAAATGTCAACATGATATTGTTAGCATTTAGTCTCCTGAAGATCTACGAGGACTCTTCCAATTAGCTTTGATATTTTAGTATTTTAGTCTTTCCATAGTAGTGATCAGGTGGTTCACATAATGTTCCAGGTGCTTTCTGTGGCTGTATACAACCACTATAAGAGGATTTACCATTCCTCTTTGCCGAAATGGTTAGTTTTTGCTTACTTTCTTGTCTTATCATATTGTAATCTCTGCAATTTAAAGTCTGACCTCTGCCTTTTCTCATCTTAATTGGTGTATGAAACAAACCTAACATGGAATCTGATGTCTGCATTCTGATACTAGGTCAGCAGCGGAATCAGGAATTTCAGATGCAATAGCTAATGACGATAATGTGGAGCTAGAAAAGAGTAATGTGCTATTGATGGGCCCAACTGGCTCGGGTATGGTCCTGACACTTTGTTTACATACCTGCAGCAAGCAAAGCAATGAAAATCAGTGCTTCTTGCATTTTTATATTGTTAGCCTCCTATGAAGCTTTAGAGTTCAGGTTACCAGACTTCCCATTCTAACTTGAATGTTAAACAGGCAAGACGTTGCTTGCAAAAACACTAGCACGCTTTGTCAATGTGCCTTTTGTCATTGCTGATGCCACAACCTTAACTCAGGCAAGTCAATTTAATATTATTGTGTCATTATGAGTTGGTGAAAGGTGACCATCCAAGCAAAATCTTCTATTTCCTTGGTTTTTGGTATTTCTATATGCTACTTTTGAGTGTCATAAGTTTATTGGAAAAGGAAACTTGGCAGTGTAATAGTTGAAATACACTTGACTCATTAATAGTGTTTAACTCTGAAAAGTAACTTTGCAAAGTGATATAGTTTTTTCTTTCTATTTGATTTGATGCTTTCCCATTTACATATCTGATGTTTTCTTCTCATTATTGTCCAACTGAAAGGCACAAATCCTGTTCCTTTTTTTTTGCAGGCAGGTTATGTTGGTGAAGATGTTGAATCAATATTGTATAAATTACTAACGGTATACCTCGTATTGTGTTATAAATCTTTTTTTATTTTACTCGGCTATGGAGGCATTTGTTGCTCATAAACTTATTTCGTAATTGTTTTGAGTAGCTTATATGCAGCCGATAATTATTGCTTGCTACCTTCAATTTTTTATTTTCCTGACATTGAACTGGTGGCAGTTAGCATCCAATTGGTTCTGTCCAGCATCAGTTACATAGTCCCAAATTTTCTATCCGATTTGTCAATTCACTATATTTCGGTTTAGTCTATTTGTAAGCTAATCCAAGCATTAGTTGCTTTTTTTGTATAACCAACAAACTTGCAGATGCATAATTTATATACACTTTTTTCTTTTATTTTTGGTTTAAATTGTTGAAAAAATTGAAATTTGTTGCCATTTGATAAACAATGAATTTCAAATTTGGTGAGGGTATATCTGTGTAAAACGGATTCTGGGGCTATGATTTGTCCTTTTATATACAGGTGTGCATATGCATCCAAACATGCATATCCGAAAGGAGTGATCCTTAATTATATGAAATTAATTATTTAATTATTTATTCAGTTTGAGTAAAGTTGCTTTTATGGATGGATTCAATAATTTGCAATGGATCCAAAAAAAAGTGCTCTTATGAATTTATCATGTTATCAAGTACACTTTTGGTCTTTCACATGGAAACATAAGTTCGTTTGAGGAAGATAAATTGCATTTGATAAACTGTACATTGGTTTTACTCTTGATGGTTGGTAATCTTTCATATGAATTAATACTGAAGGCTAAGATCAACTGTACTGTTCTATGTAAAAAGGTGTTTTACTGCAATGTTTTGTTTGCTCTTATTTGTTTTTATATTTTATTTATTTTTTCACAAGCCAATATTCAACTATGTATTGGGTCTTGGCTCTTTTGGCATTTAGGTAGCTGAGTTCAATGTACAAGCGGCTCAGCAAGGGATGGTCTACATTGATGAAGTTGATAAGATAACCAAGAAGGTTCTCTTAATTTCCTGTCTTGTCATTTGCATATTTAAATATTATGGTGTTCTTTTGTTCAAAGTTTTCTTAACTGTGGTCATTTTGCAGGCTGAGAGCTTAAACATTAGCAGAGATGTTTCAGGTGAGGGTGTCCAACAAGCATTGTTGAAAATGCTGGAGGGAACAGTGAGTAACTCATCTATAAAACTCCGATTGAGTGTTTATTTGTTTGTTTAATATCTTTCCTTTGTGTTTCTTGACCTAATTTGTAGGACGCTGAATGTAGGAATTTTAAGAACTATTTGACCATGTCTTTTGCTAGTCAGAACTTATTGAAACATTTTTGGACCTGCTAGAAGTAAAAGTGATAAATAAAAAAGCACAGATGACAGATGTATGATTTTTTTTCTTCACTTCTACCACTAAAGTAAAGCCATCTTCTTTTGTTTTTGTGATGGTGATGGTGTTTTATTGATGACCATGATACGTCATCGATGGAAGCATTGAAGATGGTGGTGATGGAAATGATTGTGGTTAACAATGGTGATCCCAATGATTTAAGCAGGCAATATTAAATGATTATTTGGATTAGCGGTTATGGATAGTTGGTGATGAATAGGAGTACTATTATATATTGGGAGTTAGTGGCTAGCGATTGAAAACCTAAATGCTAACAACTTTGGCTTTTTTCATTTTTTACCCCTGACTCGGTGTGACCACCGGGATGAAAGATACCTAATCTATCCGAATCTCCAGACAAAAAAATCACCAACCTTGACATATCTGAACTGAACAAATTGATTCAAGTGTTGGGGCAGTATTGGTTCTTGGATGATCCATGAACTGAACCGTACTAAATCATACTGTTCCAAAAAATACCTGAATTGAACCAAAAATTATACACACATTAAGCTTATTATGTTATATTAATCAGACATTAAATATTATGTTATAATTTATACATTAATCAAATAAACATAAATTACACAGACACGCAAATGTATTATGAACAAATTTTAAATTTCATATGTGTGAACGTGAAAGTATATGAGTTCACCATGATAAAACTTATGATATGTTCGTTTAGAGCTCATTTATATTTGTTTATTATTTAAAGGTTTAATAAAAGTTAGTTATCAACCAATTTTAAACTCTTAAACCTTTAATTTTAAAAATAAATATAATAAATTTTGACCGAATTACTATTTAGTCCCTCTGTTGGGAGTGTAATACATTAGTTAAGACCTGTATTTTAAAGAATTAGTTAAATAGTCTCTCTATTTGATAATAATCTGACAATTTCATCTCTCCGTTAATTTTACCATTAAAACATAATGAAATGTCTTTTTTAACCTCAAAAGTGAATAGCTATTTAGTCCGTGTAGTATAATGAATTGTGCTAAAAGGACTTCTATTTTGAAACAATTAATCTAATGGTCCTTGCATTTGGTACTCGTCGACCAATTCATCCTTCTACTAAGATTTGTGCAGTTATTTTGTTAGCTAATTGGAAAAAATAAAAGTTTAATGAAAAGATAAATTATCTTCTTATTCATGAAATAATTTTCTGCTCTAAAATTTTCATTTTCTGTTTCCTCTGTCTTATCTCCTGTCTTCATCTTTTTCTTTTTCATCCTTTAATCACAATATTTTCTTTTGCATTCAAAAAATTCATAATAACTTAGGTGTCTTATCAATGCATATCTTAAAATATAAAAATCCTAGCACAAAAAAAAAAAAGAAAAGTTGAATAAAAAATCATGACTCACCATAATGGTGGATGCTTTATTGCTATTCTACATATCTTTCATAGGAAGGAAGAATAAAATAGCTATCATTCAATCTTTAGTGTGTATTTTTTAGCCATCTTATCATCAAATCATTTTTCATTTCTTAGAGTTAGTTATAACTTTCATTTGTTTATTTTTATTTTAAATATGGTTGCTATTATTTTTATGTGTTGCCTTTTAGTGTTGTTTGGTAAGATAGCTTACTTCCAACTTCTATTTCTTCTACGTTTACATTACAAAAATTAGGATGTTATGTGAAATACTCTAATTTTGGTGAAGTTGAGGAGAAAAACATTTAATTTTGGAGATTGATTTTGTTTGATGGTAGAAAGAAAGTTTTGGAGCTAAGTCAATGGTAAAGAATAAAGCAATGCAATTTAAAATATATATTAACGAAAGAACTAATCATTTAATGAATGGTGAATATAAGGACTATTAAATTGATTGTTAATGGATTGAGCCCATTCACCAAAGTTCTTCCCATTCAGCTTCTCCACCATGATCTGGAAGGATGAATTGTTGCATCCAGATGAACCCATGGTGGAGATGGCTTCTGTTTCACTATCATGAGTTTCAGAGGTCACGGATCTTGTGTTGTTGATGGCAGATTCTGTCATAGATAGCTAGGTTGGGAAAGCTTTGATCTGATACCATGAAATCAGAATGATTTTCTGTACAGGCTATATATACTTATTTATAATACAAAGGGATTAATAAATGATTTCCTAAAAAATAAGAGCAGGAAATCTGCCTAAATGCACAGAAATCTTCCTAAATGATAGACAGAAAATCCCTGTACAATATCTATCACTAATTAATCCATAATATGGGGATGTCCGCAGCTCTTATATAGGATTTCATTTTGACTGCACAGATTGCGTAATGTTCTTCTGTGCAAACAGGAGTTGAGTATCCAGCAAAGTTTCTTGAAGCCATGTAAAAGCTCTAGGGTTTTCAGATTTTCTGGTAAAGGGAAATTGACCGGTTTTCTTAATTTCTACCTCTTTCTCACACTCCTCAGAGGTTATAGGAGCTTTGACACCAATTGTTAGTGTTTTGGCTTAGTTAGTGAGATAGGAGAGCAACTTCTTTCATTGCCATACATACATACGACAAAATTAAGTTTTTACAAACAGTCAATGCTTCTTTCAGCATTTTGTCTTCTAGACTATTGCTTAAATTAGTTTACGTCACTCATTCAATAGGGTTGTAGAAACGGGTTGACAAGTCTTGTTCATGTTGGGTTGACCTACTTTGGTGACATGATTAATATCAATACGAACATGATCCGTTTATTAATTATGTCAACATGAAAATTAATCAGATTGCACGGATATGACACGTATAATATGTTTAATTAAATGAGATATATATAAGTCATATAACCCGACACGATTCATTTAATCGATATAATATTTTTAATTTATAATAATTTTATATTCTTAAATAATCCATTCAAAATTTATTAATATAATAAATTATGATTAAAATAATTCTAAAATATAAATGTATTAAAAATTTCTTAAAAATATACAAAAAATAAAATATTTAACAATTAATATGAAATAAATGATAATTGTGTATTATATTTTAGTTTTAGAACTTAGTAAAAAAATTAAGGAGATATTAAACTTGTATTAAACTTTTTGAAAATTTTATTTTATTTTTTATTTTTTTTCTAATCTATTTTCTTTTATAAATTCTATTCTAAATTTTGAATTAAAAAAGTTATTTGATATAAAATATTAGATTATTTAAATCATAAAATTATTTAATTTTTAACATTTGATTTAAGAAAATGATTTCTAACATTCATAAAGAATTAAATTAAAATTAATTAAATTAATAAAATAATTAAAAAAAATTTAGTAATTAGATGAAATTAATAACTTTTAATAATAATTAAAAAATTAAATAAACTATTTCTAAATAAATAATAGTACATCATATAATAATAAAATAATAATAATATAATAAATATATAACACTTATTTTTATTTTTTATAGCAAATAATAACAAGATGCTGTAGTTTTGAGTTGTATGAAACTATATCGTTTTAGTTAAATGAATTGTAGTGGGTTCACATATTAACCTACTAAATGGCCCGTTTAAAGTCATGTCATAAACGGATTGACTTGTTTATGACACTAATCCGGTTAAGGTGAACACTAACCTGCTAATTTTATGTGTTTAACGTGTCGTGTTCGCATGTCATAGTCCATTTTGACACCTATACATTCAAATATCCAGAATTTTTAGTTGACATATCTAAGATATTAACATTAAAGTATCAAAATAGCAAAATCTATTTTGGCAGCATTTAGTGTGACAGCATTGCTGCATAAGAAATTGACACTCAATTCAGGGGTAAATTAATTTGTAATATATACTTAAAACCATCCAGTGTTAAAACATGGCAGTGTAACAACTTAACTGAGCCTAGTCCTAAAATTAATTGGGAGTTAGCTTTATGGGTTCTTTATTTCCACTTTAAATGTTTATGAGCTATGTCTTTTGATAGTTGTAATATCCTCTCCTCCAAGTTGTTTTTTTTTTCCTTCCTTTATGCTATCATAATCTGCTCGACCTTCCTAGCCGGAGTTTCTCTAGGTCTCCAGCTCACATGGCAGTTTAACAACTGTTTTTTTTTTCCTTTAATATTTTAACAAGACATCCTATTATCATATGTTAATGTTCATGTTGTTTTGGCAACTATATGTAGAAGTATAAAATACAAGTATTAATATTGGGCATCTAATGTCTACATTACTTTATATTATTCCCCATCTGTGAGCTTTTCTAAATGTTTTAATTGACAGCCTTTTGAATTTTCATTTGAACCTTTTTAATAGAGGTGTTGTTTGTTTATTTTATTTTATTTTTTTGGCCTAGGCTCCAGGTTGGTGCTGCAAGGTTTAGGCTTTAGCCCAACTGTGTGTTTTTTTGTGTACTTGTTGTGCTGGCCAGGTTGGCTGGGCCTTTAGAAACTATGAATCCCAAACTTGGACTGTTTATTAATGGGTCTTGGCTGGATTAGGCCAGGCTCAGAGAGAAATCACTTGGCCAACTCATCTTACTTTTTCACAAGCTGAATGGCTTTATTTATTAATTATGGTAATGGTGTAACTGAAAATTCAATGTTTTTCATAGAGATTTGCAAAAAAAGGGCATAATTTTGTGCAAATTGATATTGACCCGAAATTCCCTTGAAAGAGAGTTACAAGCTTTCCATTTCTGTATCATATTGCTCCATCCGTTTTGTTAAGCTGAAGAGATGATCTGTTTTATATTGATGCATGATAAAGGGACCATGATCTGTAATTTTTGGGTTGACACATCTAGAAAGGGAATGATATATATATATATATATATATATATATATATTATTTCTTGCTTTTAGAACTACAAAATTAAGGGTATATGGATTGCCATTAATGGTAGCGCTATTAGTAGGCCTACTGTTCCTCTGAGGAATTCCTTCAGTTCAAGTGCAAGACCAAAGATATTGCAAATTTTAGTCGGTTGATTTTAGTTATATTCACATGGTTGGCATCTGCTAATGTTAATTATATTCACACTTTGCCCTTTTTTTAGCAGTCATGTTTTGTATTAGGATATTATTATCTCTTTGGAGGGTTTATGCTGTTTATGAGAGGAGATCTCCTTGAATTCATCTTTATAGTTGAACTTTCTCAGAAAACAAGAGGAATTATTTTTGCTGGCGTTATTTGATGAACCATGGTTTTCTTTTTCTGCAGGTAGTGAATGTTCCCGAGAAGGGGGCAAGGAAGCACCCTCGGGGTGATAACATCCAGGTATCAGGGCCACCCCACCCCGATTTATTATTACATTTGCATTCTGCAGCATATATCCCGCCATTTTTTGATAGCATTGCTTCTTTTCTGGGAGCTATCATTAATCATCATTGTTCTTCATGGTTCCAGATGTTAATCTTTCTTTTATTATTTTTTGCTTTTTCCCAAAAAAGAAGGGGGTGTAGTCATTAGTGTTTAGAAATCTGCAGAGGGGATTACTGATTGGTTATTGTTGACACATTTGGGATATGCATTTATTGGTTTTCATTATGAAGGTCAAGTCCAACCACCTTCCCATGCATATTGTCAGGCTTGTGGCTGGACTAGCAGCAATGTCTTTTCAGACCTTTCTTTTTTTCCTAGTTTTATTATGTTAATTGTCATATTATGTGATTTTTCAGCAGTGGATTTCTTTTTAGGGAGACAACTTGAGGGGCTTCTTGCTATGAAAAAAAAGTAATTATTATATTAAAATATTTATGACCCCATGAAAGAAAACATGTTGAGAGAGTGGGTTGTCTGAATTCTTCAGATATGGATCTATGGGTGCTAGGTGTGGAAGAGTAAGCAGACTTAAGTTTTAGGAACAAATGATAGGACTGGTGGAATGATTATGATGTGGAAGTCAAGTGGCATATGTGATTTATTACCATGCTAAGTTAGAATGTATCCCCTCCGTGGGAGCAGAATTGTGAAAAAAGGATCCATGTAATCAACCCTACTACTTTGGAAGTGAGGCTTTACGTGAGTTGAAGTAAATAGGAATGCTACTATACATTCTGACATATTAGGTATTTATAGAAGCTGAATCTGGAGTGTTTTTTTTGCAATGTATTGAAATAACTGTTGATTATGTATTTTAATAATTTTCTTTTAGGTTCCTTCGCATGATTGCTAACTCAACTAGTTAGATAGTGTTTGAGATCACCATTTAGCACTTAAAAAATTAAAATTTTCAATTCTTCTTAATTTTAAGTTGTTTGGTAACATATCACCTAAAAGTTTCAACTAGAGCTCACTTAACATGATAAGTCAAAAGTTTTTAACTAAAATTTTCTGTGAATACAATAAGTCGTCAAGTTTTAGACAATTTAATAATTTAGAAATTCTCAACACTTCTATTGTTCGATGCTGAAAATTGAACTCTAAAAATTTTCAGCACTTAATTTTTGGTTTTACCAAACACTGCCTTATTCTACTTCTAAAAAGCTGTGGTCTAAAATCACCAGTACAATTTAATTGGTTCTCATATGTATTGGTAACATTGAATGACTTTACTTGAAACTGGGAAACTTGTCATTATCAGCACCGTTATATGAGAATAATCACTATGCTAAATTAGCTGTTACTTGGCAAAATGGGTTTAAATGTTTCCTTGTGTTTATATATTGTGCAGATAGATACCAAGGATATCCTCTTTATATGTGGTGGAGCATTTGTGGATCTTGACAAGACCATTTCAGAGAGGTGATCCCTTCTAAACTCTAATAATATTTCCTTCATAAGTTCAGTCAAATATCATTTTTATCTGTTTCAGGGTGTTGAGCTTGAAAGTTGAAACTATTTGTGGTATTTTACTAACTTGAAAGTTGAAAATGTTTCTGATATTTTGTTAGACGACAAGATTCATCAATTGGGTTTGGAGCACCTGTCCGTGCTAACATGAGAGCAGGTGGAATAACCAATGCTCTAGTCACATCATCTTTACTTGAATCAGTAAGAATGAAGATTTATGGTTCCTTCTTATCCTTTTTTTTTAATATTATAACATAGTTAAAAGATACTGGTTATTTAGCTGGAAGAAGCTATGCTGAAATCCTTCCATCTACTAACCTGAAAGTTAATTTTGCTTTGCAGGTTGAAAGTGTTGATCTTGTAGCGTATGGGCTTATACCAGAGTTTATTGGGCGGTTTCCTATATTAGTTAGTTTGTTAGCTCTTACTGAGGACCAACTTGTGCAGGTATTACTTACCTCTCTCCCTCTTTTTTTTTTAAGGGGGTAGTATTAAATTTTTTTTTTCAACTGGGTAGTATTAAGTTGAACTGCCATAATTGTTGCTTTTCTCTCCTTACCTTGTGGTTGCTTTTGAATACTCATTTATCATAATTTGGGGTTGTGCAAATGATTTGGCTCGTAATTCAGAAAAAAAAAAAAAGGAAATGTTTCCTTAATGAGTGGGACATTCATTCGGAGAATAGGGGAATTTTTCATTAACTAATTGTAGGAATATAGTCTTCTGATAAGTATGTACTCGTAAATAAAACTGAATGATGTCAACTTTTTTTTTTTTAATGATGTTTGAAGTTTGGAATTTAAAATTTATTCACCTGGTGAACTGGCTTAAGTTAGACTTGACTTGACAAACCTCATATTGACTATTGATTTGATCATGGTCCCAAGTAGTTCAGGAGTTATGTTCTCCATTGGGGTTGCATTATTTTTGTTGCTTAGAATATTATCTGCTTGTTATTCCTTAGAAACGGAAAAGGTTTGTTATCTAGTTGTTGCTTCGACATCCTTTCAGATGCATGCAACATTTTTATGTGATGGCTTGTGGAATATAGAATTCATTGTTTCACTTGAAAATAACCTGGCCAGACATGAATTAGAACATTGAATGTGGAAATTTGTATGTGTAATTTTCTTGGTTTTTGTCCACAGGTTCTAACAGAACCAAAAAATGCTCTAGGCAAGCAGTACAAGAAATTATTTAGCATGAATAATGTATGATGCTCTCTCTCTGTCCCTTTTTCTATCTTCTCTTTCTCTCTCTCTTTCTGAGCATTGGAAATTAAATATCAGGTGAAGCTTCATTTTACAGAAAAAGCACTAAGATTAATTGCCAAAAAGGCAATGGCTAAAAATACAGGTGCCAGGGGTTTGAGAGCCATACTGGAGAGTATTCTAACTGAAGCCATGTACGAGGTATGCAAAGACTACAAAACTTATTTTTGGGCTGAAAAAATGAAAAAACGAAAAGACATACTGGCAGCAGATAGTGTGTTCCCAAGCTTATGTTCTGGTTTTGTTGTTAAAAGATAACCCCACGATCTCTTCTACTCTATGATCTTTAAGTTTGGGAAATCAAATCATGTTAAAAATTCTGCAGTATTGATTCGTCACCACACAGCCTTAAACAGCTCGATATAATAACTACCCATAAAGAAACTGATTTCTATATTCTTTGGAAACGCTAAATAAAATTAACCCAACTAAATCTGCACTCCCTAGCATACAAGTTGGCTAATTTCATTGATTGCGTGTTTCAGATTCCCGATGTAAAAACAGGAAATGATAGAATAGATGCTGTCGTAGTTGATGAGGAGTCTGTAGGTTCAGTAAATGCTCCTGGATGTGGTGGTAAAATTCTTCGTGGAGATAGCACGCTAGAACATTACCTTGCAGAATACAAGATGAAGGAAGCAGCGGTATATCTCTCTATACACACCGATTTGCAGTAATTTGTTCTGAGTTGCAATGGTGCAGAAATTTTTCTGCATATGCTGATAAGTTTCGACATTGAATTATTAGCTTCCTTGGTTTAATGAGAAATTGTGTGAATTTACAGTAACGTAATCCTGTTTTCATGTGTGCAATAATTTGGTGTTTATGTTTGTAGGAAAATGTTGATGTTGCTGACACAGAGTTGCAAGAAAGTGAAGCAGAAGTATCATCAAGAGCGATGAGCATGTAGCTTGACTTGTACACTAGTCGGCCATTGTTACTATTTTTAATGTAAAATCATAATTGGATGTAATTAATCTCCTTGTAAAAACTACACATCTTTCTGATCAAAATGAAAATTAAAAAAGGATGTACATTCCTAGTTCAAGCAGCAACACACTGTACAGAACTTCTGTTCAATTTGATTAAAAGAACTGTAGTTTATCAATTCTTCAAACATTGTAATTTTGGTATAACTAAAATTTGTTATTTGATCGTATGCTGCAATATCCTTATTTCACTATTTTGAATCTCCTTGCTTTTTGATGAGATTGGATTATTAATTTTACAAGCATGAAACTTTAATATTTTTTGAAATTCCAAAATTACTAAAATCCATTGAAACATGCGCGTCCAACGCCCAAACGCCAATGCTTCATTTTTTATTGGGATTTCTTCAAAAAATACTCAAAAAATAAAATTATTTTTAAAAATATCTTCTTTTTTTTTGGCATATCGAAATAACTATGCTTATCCTCTATTGTTGTTTATGGGCGCTTTCTCTTTTTCATTTTTTTTCTATTTTTTTATTTTCTATTTTATGATTTTAATTTTTTTTATTTTACTTCTCAAACTTTTATTTATTTTTATTTTAATTTTTAATGAATTTTGTGAGTCATAATTTTTTGGAATAATAAATTCTCATTTTTATTTTTTATTATTTTATTTTAACTTTTAAATTGAGAATATGAATTTATTTAAGAATAATTTAAAATAAATATATTACTAATTACATTTGGGTTTAAAGTTGTGTGTTATTTGATTTTATTTTTAATAGATTTTTTATTCACTTTTTAAATTGAATTTTGTATTTGAACTTAGCAACAATTTGAGCTTATTTAAAAATAAATATTATGATTCAAATAATTTTTATTCTTAATGTTTGAAAAAATATGTTCTATAAGATCTAATAATCTATAAGATAATGTTTTTTAAAATTATAATTTAACTAATAAATAGTATGAATTTCAAATTTAAACTTTTTGTTTAAGACTTATAAATATCTATATGAAAAAAAATTAGTTAATAACTATAATTTATTAAATGTATGTTAATATTACTTAGGTCTAATGATAAAAATAAAATTGAGAATTAGAAAATACAAATTTAATTAGTTATTTTCTTCTTATATTGGGTATTATTTTGGGTAATTATATATACATTATATTGTGTATATGTTTTTTTTTTCAAAAGTAAAACACAATTTAATTTTAATTAAAATCAATTTTGATTTTTTCTTCAAATAAATTATTGTTTTTTTTATAGTTTGGACTTTGTATTTAATGTTTCATTTATGAATTTTAAATATATATATATATTTTAGTATATTGTTGTTATACTTTGTATATTATATATATAAACAAATATTTTTTTTTGTTATATATTTTATATGCATTACTATCATATTTAGTTATATTATTGTTTTTTTATGGTTCATATAATAATATTAAATTCTGCAACAACGTGCGGCATGATCCAACTTGTTATACACCAAAAGTGCTTCCATATTTATTGTTGTTTGTGGCAATGCATATTCCAAAAAGCCACTGTCTTTATATATATATATATATATATATATATATATATATATATATTCATGTTTATCCCTACTTCCATTTTACTCCTTTTTTTTTACAGTTTTAATTTCCTCCAAGTCCTTACTACTTATGATGCTGCTCCCTATTTGCTTGCTGTTTTTTTTTCTCCTTTTTTAATAAAAATTGTTAAAAAGACTACACATTAAAAAATTATTTTCAAGAAAACATAATTAGAAAATTATAATTTTAAATAAATATAAATAAATTAATATAGTGAATTGTATAAGGAAAAAAGTAATTTTTATTTTGTAAAATTATATTTCATTATAAGCATTAATATAATTTATATTTTTCATTCATTTAATTTATTTTTAAATTTATATTTTTAATAATATCTTTAGAACACTATATTAATAAATTAATGTATTATGTATGCCTATGTCTTATTAGATTTTTTTGCAATATATTTATACTATTAAATAGTACGAAAATAATCAAACTAAAATTATTTTTTTTATCTTTATAGTTCGTAAAAATGAATTAATGATTAATAATTAGATTGTCTAAGATTTTTATTTTTTTGTTATTTTAAAAAAGGATTGTAGATGAAAAAAATACCAGCGCATAATAGTTTGCATAAGAGTTTATATTCCTCATTGTATGAATTGAATAAAATTTTATTTTATCTTAAAAATTTTAAAATAAAAACAAACTATTTTTCATTTATTAAAAAAAGTTAAACTCATGAGAGAATGATATGCTTATCTCCTTTTATAATTATACATTGAATTTATTTTATAATTTATTGAAATAATTTTTTAAAAAATAATATTATTTTATATAGCTATGTAAGGTTTAATATTTAATTTACTTTTAATATATTAGACATATTTTATTATAAATATCTTTGTAATATATGAATATAAAAATTTTAATATTATATATATTTATATGTATAATGCTATTTTTTATATATTAATTATGTTAATATATAAATTATTTATTAACTAAAAATAATATAAAATATTATAAACTGTAGAATAGGGCTGACATATTATATGTTTGTATAATACTAAAACCGCCACAAAAAATGATTGTTTCTTGTGGTGGTAAATATCCATTTAAACCATGCCAATTTGTTAAAATTTCCATTTAACCCCCTTCTAATTTTTCCTTTTATAATGTCCAAGCTCCACTCCATATCAGACAAAATAAAAATAGTATGAACATTGTTCTTGGATTTCAGTATAGAAAAATGAACAGGTTTTCATATATATATATTATAAAATATTCTACATGTAATTTATGTATTATTATAATATTATAATAGGTATTGTTATTATAATATATAATATATATTATATTTATTTTAACTTTCAATAAAATGGGTAAATTTTCATTTTTAAAATCATAAATGTTCAACTTTTTTATTATTATTTTATTTTAACTTTTAAATTAACACTATAAATTTATTCTAAAAATAATTTAAAATAAATATATTATTAATTATATCTGAGTTTAAAGTTTTGTTTTATTTAATTTTATTTTTAATAGATTTTTTACCTACTTTTTAAGTACAAGATTAAAAGGTATAAAGTAGATAGTACATCCAAGAATTAGCAAACAAATTTTTTTACTCTTCTTAAAAATATTCTTATTATATCAATTTAGTTTAAATTTTAGTAAAAAATAAAAACTTAATTTAAATCTTACTATATTTATTTGATCTTACTATATTTATTTATTCTTCTACTACTACTTTTATATTTATCTTTACTCATATTATTTTAAGGTTTTATCTAAAAAAATTTAAAAAAATAAATTTTCACTTATTCTTTTATATTCAATTACTAATTTTAATTATTTTTAATTTTTTCTTTTTAGTTAAATCAATAGAAATAAAAATTAATATTTTAATTATTTCTTTTGATCAATGAATTCTCAAAATCAATTTAAAAAAAGTCTTAATATAAATTATTTTAACATTATGTATATTTATACATGTAATATTTTTATATAGTAATTATATTATTATATAAATTATTTTTTTTAAACAATATAAAATATTATAAATTCCAGCTGCGTAGTATGAGTGAGCTTATTTACTTTTTATTTTATTTTATTTTTGAGATAGTTTATTTACTTGTTATATACTAAAAGTGCTTAGAAGTTTACTCCTTATGGCGGTGAATATCCACAAAAAAACCATGCCTTCTTTTTTTTTTTTCAATTCTATCCTGCCTTTACAATATCAAGCTCGCCTTATCAACTCTAAACAATATTCACAACCAATCCTAACAAATATCTTACTCTTCATTGACCCCAAATATATATATATATATATATATATATTATCTCTCTTCCTCTTCCACCAATTATTTGTAACATGCTTTATTAAAGGGATGGTAATTTTATTCGATCCAATAATTATTTAATTTTATCTGATCCGATTAAATAGGATTATATTCAATCTATTTATAATTAGAGTAGAATATAGATCAAAGTAATTATACTTGAGGTGAGTTTAAATAGGATGTGATTGTGCATTACCCTATTCGAACCTGATATGATTATATATATATATATTTTCATATATTTATATAATAATTAGTTTCAAATATTATACTAATAAATTTTATAAAATATATATTTAATATTAATTTATTAATTTATTTTAAATAAAAGACATAAAATATGAGACATATTTAATTAATTAATTTAATTCATTATTTATTAAATAAATATATTATGTTAATATTTTGATGATGATACTGTTTATATTTTAAGAGATATTTATATTAATAAGATCATATTTAATATCAATATTTTTTATAATTAAGAGAGTTTACTATTATAATTATATTTTTCATAATTTTTTTAATATTTAATTTTCATATGTATATTATGATTCTACTCAACTCTGTTTATTTTAGTTCGATATATGACAGTAACACTATTTATACAATATACTATCAAACTCAAAATAAGTCAAATGATGGGTAGAGTATGGCAATTTACTTCTAGAGTAGGGTATAAGTTTTTAGAAACTCGATCCACACCGACTCATTGTCATCCATATTTATCAACTTCTACAAGCAGTATCTAATTTGTCTAATATGTATCATATAATAATAATAACAATAATAATAATAATAATAATATACATATTTCTCATTATCAAATTATTGGTCTCTTGGTTAAAATCTTATATATATATATATATATATGTGTATATATATACATAAATAGATAAATTATTATTTTCAAATGTGAAATAGTTTATCTTTTGCTAACTGAATTAAAATATCCCTCATTTTTTCTTAAAATTTTCATTGCAACTATAGAAATGAAAATCTAAAAATAGAAGCATTAAATAATAATAATAATAATAATAATAATAATAATAATAATAATAATAAGGTGGACTCTTAGAACTCATGGCTTTGGTTCGAATTTCTACTTTGATTAGCTCTCATATATGCAGGATAAAAAAAATATCAAATTTCAGCGGAGAAACTTCGATATCTAAGCCAGTAATCAGATTGTTTGCTAATAAGCAAATCAAAAAAGTTGAGAAAAAAGATTATTTACCTGTGAGAATCCGTCCATATTTATAGTTAAGGGGTACGAGATAAAATTTTAATGTGTCAGCAGATCTTTGGGATATGTCAGCGTCGTACAACTATTGCATCAGAGAGCCATCTTCCATACATCGAAGAGCTCGATGGGACTAAAAGCATTCAGAACTGAGATATACTCTGTTATGAGAGCTCGGTCTAAAAAATAATATTATTTTTTTATAATTAAATAAGATTTGATATTCAATTTATTTTTAATACATTAAACATATATTATTAGGAATATTTTTTATAACATATGAATATGAAACATATTTTATTATGAATATTTTTATAATAGATGAAAATGAACACTTTTAGTATTATGAATATTTATAAATGTATAATACTAATTTTTATATATGTATTAATTACATTCTTATATAAATTATTTTTCACTAAAAATAATATAAAATGTTATAATTAATCACAACTTATTGCGGCTAGTTATTTGCTTGTATATATCTTATATACTAAAATTATACTGTATTTTTAAAATATATCAAAATAGTAGGATATTTTTGAAAAAAAAAATGATATAATTTCCTCGATACGATTTGACTCTATTCTCTTCCAATCTTCTCACTTTGCAAATTGAATGAGATTGTACTACCTACCAAACCGAATTGATCCAATTTAATTCAATTCAAAAACCATAAATGGTTTTAGTTGTTTTATGGATGGTTACCATCTAAAAAAAATTTATAAATCGAATTTTTAGTTTGATTTTGATTTTTAGAAAATAAAAATTCAATAAAACCAAATCAAAACCAATTACATTGGAAATTATAATATTTTTTAGAGAAGTATTATACCTTAATAATTTTCTAGTTTTATTAGGCTACAACTGCTATTACTTTTTATTATCCTTATAGTTTGCTTTTTATTAGTTTTTTTTAGATATACTCTTTTTTTTTTTTTTTGATAAGAGATATACTCAAACTTTTAATTTTATTTATTTAATACTTTTGCCAAACAAATATCCAAACTAAAATCAAATAGTTTTTGTTTAATATTGCTTGGTTTGGATAAGGGTAAAAAGTTTTTAACAACCGATTTTATTGGTTAGATTAAAAGTATTTGCTCTAAACCAATCAAATCGAATCGTAAAGACCCCTATTATATAATTAAAAGTTTATTATATATATATATATATATAATAAACTTTTAATTTTTTCCATTTATTACTTTTTTCCAATAATGTACGATTAAAATAAAAGCATGCATATACATTAATTTTATTTATTTATTGCTTTTATCCAATAATGTACTATTAAAATATGAACATACATACATACATATATATATATACCGATTAAAAAATATAGTATATTGACCGAAAATTAAGTGGATATTTGATCCTATAAAATAATATCCTATCTATCAGTTGAGCAATATCCGTGTGGATATATATATATATATATACATATATATATATATAATTAAGATATTATTATCAATTGCATAATATATATATATATATTTGTCTTTATAAGGGGGAGTCCTAAGAATTTTTTCATTTCTTATTGAAATATTATTGAAAAAGCGAAAACAAAAAAAATAAAAATGGCAAACTCAAGCAGCCCATTGATAGTGTGTTTTGGAGAGATGCTAATTGATTTTGTGCCAGATGTTGCTGGTCTTTCCTTGGCCGAGTCTGGTGGTTTTGTGAAAGCACCTGGCGGTGCTCCGGCCAACGTCGCTTGTGCCATCACTAAGCTTGGTGGTAACTCTGCCTTTATTGGCAAGTTTGGAGATGATGAGTTTGGACATATGCTTGTTAATATATTGAAAAAAAATGGAGTGAATAGTGAAGGAGTTTGCTTTGACGAGAAAGCAAGAACAGCTTTAGCATTTGTTACACTGAAAACAAATGGAGAAAGAGAGTTTATGTTTTATAGAAACCCAAGTGCTGATATGCTGTTGAAAGACTCTGAATTGAATATGGGTTTGATTAAGACATCAAAGATTTTTCATTATGGGTCTATTAGTTTGATAACAGAGCCATGCAGATCAGCTCACATAGCTGCCATGAAAGCTGCAAGAGAAGCTGGGGCTTTGCTTTCTTATGATCCTAATTTAAGACTCCCTCTTTGGCCTTCTGCTGAGGCTGCTAGGAGTGGAATCAAAAGCATTTGGAATGAAGCTGACTTTATCAAGGTAATTATAATTTAGTTATCTTTTTAATTAGACCCAATTAACTAACTAAGATTAACCATAAGTGGTCAAGAGCAGTTAAGTCTCGGGTTCGAGTCCTAATTGTCCTTCTCTGCATGTGTAATTAATTAAAAATACTAATATTGAATAATATTCAGGTGAGTGATGAAGAGGTAGCATTCTTGACAGAAGGAGATGCTGATAAAGAAGAAGTAGTGCTTTCACTGTGGCATGATCGTCTTAAGTTGCTTGTTGTCACTGATGGACCAAAGGGTTGCAGATACTTCACTAAGGCATGCATGCATGCATATTATTATTATTTTTTTTTTCAAACTTGTCATATATATATATATATATATATATTAATAAAGAGTTAAAAATAGTAATGATAATTTAACTGCATGCATGCACAGAATTTCAAAGGAAGGCTGAGTGGATTTTCCGTGAAAACAATTGATACAACTGGAGCTGGAGATTCTTTTGTTGGTGCACTTTTGGTCTCTGTTGCCAAAGATCGTTCAGTTTTTGATGTAATTTCTTTTACTGATTTCCTTATTTCCTTTCTGTGTTTTGGTATTATAATGGGAAGCAAGAATCGATTCTGGGTTTATTACCTGAAAATGGCTATGATTCAATGTACAGCCATTTCTTTAATTCCTTAATTTATTTATATATAATTTATGATAATTAGATACTAATCCAAATTGAATTATAATTATTATTGAGAGCAGAATGAAGGGAAATTGAAGGAGATATTGACATTTGCAAATGCATGTGGAGCACTTTGTACAACTCAGAAAGGAGCAATTCCAGCCCTTCCAACTCCTTCTGAAGCTCAAGCACTCATCAATTCCAAGCCCAACTAATTAATTTATTAGTCTCTTCTTTTTTTTTCTTTTTTTTTTATTAATTTTCAATGTACAATCAGGAAACAAATAAATAAATGTTTTTTTTTGAAGTAATTTTAATTAATGTTAATAATAGAATCAATTAGTTTTGTGTCATCTCCTTCTTTATTCAACAACTAAAATAATTATGTCATGTTGGCTCTTGGGAAAATCATTAAATTTGTCTAATATCATTTGGATATCTCTTAAAAAAAACTTATAATTATCTTGTTAATTTGTATCCATCTTAGCTAAGGTATCTTGAATATGATATATTTACAAGATTATTTACTCAAATAATTTGATAATTTTTTTAAAAATAATATTTTATATTTAAAATTATTTATGAGAATATTTTTTAATAGAACCACATATGATGAGTGATTAAAAAATATATTTACCTGAATTATAATTACAATTGCAATATCAAAGCAATCGCATATCTAAATACAAATATATCGTTAGAGGAAGTATTTATATTTGAGTAAAATAGGTTAAAATTTTATCTTTGCCAGATAATTTTTTATTGAATCTAATTCGTAAACTATTTGATACAAACCTACTGAATCTATATTTAGTTTTTTTTAGGCTTAAAATAAAAACTATATTTTTTTGTTGGTTTTCATTTGATTTTTTTTTTCTGAATTCAATTTGCATAGGCTATTTGAAAAATAAAATTTAGATGTCTAAATTGGTTAGTTCAAATTAAACTCTAATTTTAAATTCTCAACTATTGTTAATTCTCTCTCTCTCTTTTTTTTTTTTTTGGAAATACTGCCTCTTTGATTCAACATTATAAAATGTATTTTTATTGATAATTATAATATTAATCCCAAATAGTTTAATAGACAATTAAAGCAAATTATGATTTGATAGGATCCACTTTTTTTAAATAGTAATAACAAGATTTATTTTGTTATGCAAAAATAACAATAGTTGCAACAGTTCAATGATTGATTAATGAAAATTTAATTAAAGGACCCAAAATCCAGATCTCACACCGCAATACACTACTTATTGGACTTACTAAATCTAACTAAAAAATCAAGATTTATTACAGTTAAATGTGAACATAAATCAAGATTTATTACAGTTAAATGTGAACACAATTTGTTTGTAATTCACTTCATAGTTGGTGCAGAAGCTGTTGAATGATGGTAGGTTGAATATTTCAGCTTTCAATTGTAAAGAATCAGTAGTGTCGAAAAAGTAATTCAATTCTTTTTCCAGTTTGCCAATAGAACTCACCTCAACATCACTTCAGCCATTGAAGATGACACATTACCTGGACATATCCTATTAGGTAAAGGCCTTGCAATAAGTCCGTCAGCAACCCAACCAACCGACACACTGTCGTTCCTGACATGGCTGAGCTCCCGTTGTGTATATTCCATAGATATTTGTAGCCTCCCACCTGGTCTGCAATCAGCAGTATTACCTCTTGCTTCAAGTCCTGCATTTTTCTCTAACCAGTACAAATAAGTCACTTGGAAAAGTGCCTTGAGCATGTCATGTGCTGAACAACTTTCTTTAAGCACCACCTGATCCCAACCAATATTTCAAATACAACATACAACAAACACCTAGTATGTTCAATGCGTTGTTTTAATAACCCACCTCCCACATAAATGCAACAGAAGTCCAAGTGCTAATAAAAGGAAACCAAATAATCTCTGCTTCTTGGACCACACTTACACAGAATCTTCATATTCAAAATAAAGGAGGTAACACTCACACAGAATCTTCCTCTGTGCTCGGTCAAAATGTTGCCTTCATCTCTATACAAATCAAGCAGATCAAGCACTTCATCCTTGCCGTTCACAACATCACTGAGCTTTGACCCCAGCTGCAGTCGCTTCTCAATTTCAGTAGCTGCATTTCTTGCTTCTTTAGATAGCATGAGTGACTCGGGCTGAAATAAAAATCCATAAAAATACAATACAAAACTAAGCAACTTGCACTACAAAGAAATATAATTTTTCAGGACAGAAATGCCCATTAGTTTTATCTCAGAGAGAGGAATTTCAAACCTACACATAGAAAGCAACTTACTTTTGTCTGTACGCTTGATGTTAAGAAAAGGTACAGCTGGAAAAAGTGGTTCCTCATCATTAACCTCCTTGATTGGAGATGCTTGGCCACTGAGGAGATACTCACTAAAAACTAAACCTGCTAAAAAAATGAAAGAGAATGTTCTCCGTTAAATGATTGATGAACTAATTCAGTACAATCATTATAATAAGGGGGAGAATAATGTTGTCAGATCCATTCCAGCCTGGCTGGTCAAACGAGGAAAACCAGAAACAGTCCCCAGGGTCAGGCAGGTTCATTTTAAAATCCTTTTTCAAACTGATTGACCTAGTAATAGTTCAAATGGTGAGCTGGTCTAGGACATGATAGGTAACTATTCCAATTGAGGGAAAAGATAAAAGAGAGAATACGCAAATTACTTGCACGATATGGGTTTAAGGTCCTCAGTTGAATGGATTGATATGACTTCAGATTGCAGAACATGTGGATCCACGTCACCACACTGAAAGAAGCAAGGGCAAGTGGTGTAGAAGAGCCAACGCAGTTAGCCAGGGCTATACCAAGCATGATACCAATGAACTTGCTCACCATTCCTTGAGCTTCACCCTTTGCAATCACCTACAATTAATAATTGCTTTTAGAAAGACACGCTACAGACCGAGATGGAATCGAAGTAATTCAGCAATTGTCAGCATTAGCCACGAGACATGCCCCATGAATTTCATGCCAACTGTTGAAGCAAGAGACTCCTGTGCTCTGTTAACTTCAACTCCATTTCAGAATTAAAATAACCCAAATTAACATTGTTTTACCTCAGCAAAGTTCCTCTGAGCAGCAAAACCAGCATAGAAACAGCTCCTAGTAGCAGCCTGAAAATTATATGAAATTTCAGCAACTCATCATAACATAGGTTATGCTGAAAGTGGCATTAGATTGCATAAAATACTATATATAAAATGACAACATTAAAAAAATGCCAATGCCATAACTTTTCATTACGACATAAGTGTATAACTGCATATAAAAAAAATTAAAAATAAAAAGGAACCAAAACAAAGTATGACCAACTTTCATTTAAAATGAAAAATCATATCCCAATAGCATAGTGAAAAGAAGAAGGAATAACTACCAAAAGGTTAAAAAATTCAGAAACTTTGCTGTGTTTTCATTCGGCAATATATTCTCCTGCCCTAATTAACGACCACCACAGCATAAAAACAGCATAACAATGGTGTAAATACTAAACTGTTAGAAACTAAAAATAAGTTTCCATGAAAATAATGATACGCCAAGTTCAGAAATTGTTTTTCTTTTTAACACAGCATATCAGCATTAGTAGGTAGACATACCTGGATAAGAGAAGCAGCAGAGCGTCCAGCTCCAGCAGCAGCACCAATAAAAACAAAGAGATTAGGAAAAGCAGGTGTCAGAATCTCCAATCCAAAGGCAGCATTTTCCAATAGATCTGCAAACAACCTCCATCCTTTGGGATTGACATCAAAATGGCGCCCATATTTGGACAAGATGATTTTGCTAAGATACCCAATTCCATCCTTGAGGACCCAATTGATGGCAGCTGCTGTTGGAATAGCTCCTTTCCCCAATCCAACAGCATAAAGCAATGCCTACTTATTTGTTATTAAGCAAAAGGAGAAAATTAAATAACTGCAGCACAAGTGAAAGGAAATAAATGGAAAGAAAAAAAAATTGCAAATAGTACTTTAAGAATGCTATATACCTGGGTGGCAAGAACACCACTTAATTGACTGGCAACACCTTGGACGCCCCGCCAAAGAGAATAATCCAGGTAATCAGATGTAACACTATGAGGAAATCCCTCCGGAAGCATAAGGTGAACGAAGAGGGCTTTGCATTGTAGCCATAAATTCTGACCCATATGCAACCATGATGGTGAAGCATCATCATGCAATGTTGTGGATGATGATGAAGCAACAAGGAATTCATCCTTGAAGAAATCAGGAATGAGCCTAATCCACTTGCTTCCTTTAATTTCCCAAACACTAGCATCAACAGCCTCCTCTTTCTCTTTCTCTGGAGAGAGAATTGTTCTTGCCAGGGCAGAAGAAGCCAATTGCAAGTGGAGAAAGCACCACAACACCACAGAGCCGCATAACAACCAGACAAAGGGATCATGACTCTCTGAAGAATCACTACCATCAACAGGATTATTGTTATTGTTATTATTATTGTTATTATTATTCTGACCACCAACACTGCCACTCTCCAAAGAAAAATTGAAGTACAAGGGGTTTCTTTCAGTAATTGTTATTTCCTGATTACAACATCTGGTTCTGGTTTTCGGTGATACCTTGAGACCAAGTATAGCATCAGCATGAAGGGGTTTTGATGAAGGACGAAGACAAAAAATATGCAATGCTGGCATAGCATAGCTTCTTTTATTATTACTACTCATATGAGCAGATGGTAGCGATGTAACAGTAATGGAAGTAGACATCCACTTTCCACAAAGGAAAACAGACCTGCAACTGCAACCCATTTATCTATTCGTATCTTTCTTCTTAGTGAAAGAATATGAAAAGGTCTAGCCTTTTTCTGCAGAAATGAAGGAAAGAGGCCAAGGACCCCATGGTTCTAATTTAAATCGAAAAAACTAGACTTTGGGGTCAACTTAAATGAAATCCAAATTTCAGAAGTATACAATTTCTTCCCTTAAGAAATTTTACCTCATCTTCATGCAGTTTCACTGACATAAACACATCAACTGGACAAGTGCCAAAAAAAAAGCTACCCAAACAGGTACCTTCAACAAATTCTCATCCAAATGTCATCCCAGTTAGGAATTCCACATTGGTTTCCACAAATTTCAACCTGAACATTAAAAATAATTAATAGGATTGCAGTTGAACTTATACACAAATTTTACTCAATAAGATTTTCTGTGGCAGCTAATTTAGGCTTAAACCATGGATGAAATTCGAAGATTAAAGAAGGAAGTTTTATTGCAAAAGCTCCCACGCGCATGGCAATCAGTATCCCATTGGCTTCCAATGTCAGAAGCAAAGCAAAATATATCAATGTAGATAAAGAAGCTATATCAAAGTGGGAAGCAAAGCAAGGTATATTAATGTAGGTCAAGCAACTATCCAAGATTACAATTTGTAAGAAAATAATAAAGAGCCATCCCATCTAGTTTGCACCTGCAAAAAATTAAGCTCATGCTTCAAAAAATTTGTTTTGCAGCACTATATGCCGTTTACCAAAATGCCAAAGTTGAAGAACGAAAAAGACTCAAAAAATCAGCATGGGAAGATCCTAAACGCTTCCTGATACATAAATGCATTTTCCTATCTGCCTATCCAGACTCATCTAAAACCAACATGAGACAATTAAAGCAAAAACCATATCTTTCTCAATTTCGCTACTGGATATCCACATAGGTATCTCAAAAATCAGTAAAAACACGCTCTAAAGGATCTTCTATCTCATGATAACAAAAGTTATAGCTGGAAAGGTAGCAGCCACAATAAGCTACTACAAACCAATAGTCTAACAAGCATTTTATCAAACACCATAACTTCAAATAAAAAAAATAACGACGTAGCATTCAGAAAGGGGAACTTACGGAATCAAAAGAAGACTCTTTATCAGCAAATTGCTTTGAATCTCTGAAATGGGGAAGAAACTGGTAATTGGGTTTTGGGTAAAGTTGAGCAGTTGCTGTTGCATAGCATTTTCAAGTTTCAACAAAGTATTCACGCTTTTCCCCCTTTCTCAATTCTACAAGTTTTAAAAATGTCGTATTTAAATGGGAAAAAGTTGAAATTTCTGGTCTAAAATTCAATCGTTATTTAAATATAAAAGTAGTTTTGGAATTTTCAGGGAAAAAAAAGATTATTTTGTTTTGTAATTTTTCAATTTTTCAAAATAGATTTGCTTGTTAATGATTTTATTGAAATATAAGTATTAGAGATAATCACAAAAACTTTCTTGTTTAATATTTTTCCTCAAAGTGGTCCTTCTTATTTAATATGCCTTAATTCTTATAATATATTTTTTGCACAGCTAAATATCAAAAATCAATAATATTATTAATAGTTAATTAATATATAATTGTTAAACTATAACTTTAAAAAATATAATGAATTTATAACAAGAAAAGAGTCTAAGGTACAAATAAACTAAAATTAGATTAAATATTTTATATTTATGAAGTACACGTATTCATGATTAAAAAATAAGTACAACTATGATAATTATTTAAATTTTTTATAAATCAAGATGCGAAGGAGAAAAAAATTATTTAATTACAGATTTTACAATATTTTAAGATGAGTCTTATGGGTCAACTATTGTTATATTTCTTCCAAATTTTAATACATGTGCTTCATCTATCTATATATGTATAATTTTTGTACAAATTCATTTTTTTATATATACATAGATCGTATTGCAAAATTTTAATATAATTATCATTATTCATTACATATTCAATTTTTATGTACAAGTCACATTTACTAAATTTTCTTTTCTAATCACAGTATCTATAAATTAAAATACGATGAAGCAATTGAACAAACTTTTAGATTAATCTAATCTCTTTTTTTTTTTTCCTTTAGAAAATGAGAAAAAATTTGTCTCTAATCATTGAGCAATTTATGGCATATATATGGATTGTCACTTAAAGCCATATAATAGAATTGGGATTGGGGACAATGTCAACACAGAGTTGTTGGATTTTATTATTATTGACAAGAAAGGCATTTGCTTTGCTTGAGATATCTGCAGTGATCAGAATCTCATCTTCCTATTTTTTGTAAAATAAATCATTTTGGAGAAAGTAGCAAAAAAGAGAGAGAAATTGGGCAGATCGAAGAAAGAAAGAAAAATACGTATTAAGTGAGAAATGGATGTGAGAATAAAATAGTAAATATATAATTTGATTTTATAATAATAATAATTACTTTTTAATATATATATATATATATATATCAGCATAATATGCTGAATGGGTAAATAACAGTTTAACAAAAATATGACTTTTTTTTAGTATTACAATTTGGTAAAAAGAAATTGATGACGGTCTTTCAAAAAATATATGTTTATCGATAGATTATATATTAGCACAGGATAACAACTTTTAATAAAGTTCAGGCTGCAAAATTATATATTCAGCGTTTTCTTTTTGTTTTCCAAAAGAATTTACTATTATTACATATATTTTCTTTTCTTTTATTTGTTTCTCCACTTATGAAGGGGGCAAAATATCGCCATCCCAGATTTTATTTTTATTTTATAATATTAATTTAGCATATGGCATTATTTTATTTTATTTTTTTTTAACTGTTAATTTCTTATTTTTGTCTCTTTTTTTCGCATTGATTATTTAAATTTATTACGTTTAAAGGTTAACGCCAATTTTTTGCATGGTTATGCAATAGATTATTTCGAAATGCAATTCAAATGATGTATGCATGTTAATTCTTTTTTTTCTTTTGGAACAGAAATGCATGTTAATTCGTTTGAATTAAAGAATATTACACCCTTTATTATAATTTGTAAATTTTTTCCTTGTTTTATCAAGGATAATTTAATCATTTTACAAAAATATATAATAGACTGTACAAATATGATAAATTTATAAACTAATAAATTTCAAAATATTTTCAACATCTGATAAATCTTGTAAGTGTTTTGTTGTTTCTGACAGTTTATAAAAAAAAAAAACCTTTCAATTAATCAAGGGGCCAAATGTAGAATTATTGAAGTGATACACAAAAACCCAAATAATTCAGTAAATCCACACACCAAATGATATGTGGATCTCATTTCACTGTATAATAATAATCACACAATTCATTACGAATATTTTCAGAGGGTGTTTCTCAAAACTGGAGCTTTTCAGCTTATTGTGAATAAGTGATTTTTAGATTATAATCAGATTAAAAATAAGCAGTTAAGCGTTTCTGTAAACTAGCTAATAATCAGCTGATAATCAGTTTATAATCAGTTAAGTGTTTCTGTAAAATCAGCTTATAATCAGTTTTTAATTGTAGAAACTGTCAAAATGACCAAACTGTCCATAAGTTTATTTATTGTATAAAAATAATTTTTTAAATGTCAATTCAAAATTTATTTTGCAATAATAATAATAATAATAATAATAAAATTTAATAATAATAATAATAAAATTTCTTTGATGGGAACTAAAGTGTATAAGTTAGGCAAATTTGGAATATTTAAGATTAGATAGGGATAGTATGGTCTTTTACTTGGTCAAAACTGCTTAAAAAATAAGTGCTTAAAAAAAAGTAGCAAAACCCAACTTTTAAAAAACTGATTAAAATCAGATTATAATCTACTATTTAAGTTTTCAGAAACACTTAAATAAACAACTTATAATCTAAAAACAACTTATAAGCAGTTTTGACCAGCTTTTAAGTTTTGAGAAACACCCTCTCAGTCTCATTTGAGTAACTTGGTGCATTTCAACAGCAATGGTTACGCTTGGTGCACCATGATTTCATTACAACTTTGATTATACTCCAAATAAATAATCTTAGACATGCATCTTACATTTCACAACCCCAGAATGTTAATGCTAATATTATTCAGAAAAATGCTCGAAACCATTCGATTAGAATATATTTTGATGGAAGAGCATCCAATTCAAGTAGTTGCAGTTGCAGGATTAACAAAGCACAGCTATATATTAACAATAAAAGGTCAATCAAGGAACTGTAATGCATGTCCCATCGATTTCCATGATGATTCAAGCCGCAACAAGTGCAATTTCTCAACAAATGGTTCTAGGACTTGTGCCTCTTCTTCTGGAGCAAACGCCATACAGATGCTTAGCTCTTGCACTGCCTTTCCATATTCCCTGCAGCCATTTTCCATCAAATACTTCCCCCCTTTAATACCATTATACAATTATTTCCGAAATGGTTAAAAAAAGTTTATAATCTTATACCTATTATAGTACAACATCATGCCATGATCTCTTCTCAATGCCCAATTATGCGGCTGTAAAATCAGCAGTCTTTCCGATGCCATGATGGCCAGTCTGTAAAGAGACTTGTTAGTTTGCATCAAATCCATAAAATAACATACTCAACGTGAAATTATGACTAATGCTCAATAAGCATGAACCGACAGCAAAATTTAGTAGTTCTGAGCTCAGTACGCCTACCGAAAAAAGTTTTACATTAATTTGTCAGATAATTAAAATTTCATATGAAGGGGAGCCTTGGCGTAGCGGTAAGTGCTGTCGCCGTGTGACATGAGGTAACGGGTTCGAATCGTGGAAATGGCCTCTTGCAATTAATTGCAAGGGAAGACCGCGTACAAAGACCCAATGGGTCCGACCCTTTCCCGAACCCCACTCATTGCGGGAGCATTCGTGCATCGACTGCCCTTTATAATTAAAATTTCATATCTACTCGGAAAACAAAAATAGAAGTACATTTGTGTGATTCATCAATTTAATCTTCTGCACAAGAACCCCCTCAAAAGAAATTTGCCCTTCCCACCCCTAAATAATGAAAAGAAAATATGTCTGCTGCCAACGGATACCATCTCCAATACTATTGTTCCTTACCATCAAAAGATCTAAAACAACAAAAAAGCTCATCACTATGACTTGGCCAAGAAACCATCTATGTGTACGATCACCATAAACCTCAATTAAAAGACAACAAAGCACGGATAATTACATGTTCAGACAAGAAATAAAATCAAACACATGCACATAAGATTGATATCACATGCATATAAAAACAACTAAAGCAAGCACAAGCACATGGTTAGACATGAAATAATAGCAAAAAATATGAATATATATCACAAGCCAAAAAGAATTCTTTCTCTGCCTCATAAGGCCAAACTTTATAATAATAAATGAGTTGATGGTTTACAAACACATTGATTAAGGATGTCCTTCTGCAAACAAATTCATCTAATTAGCCTAAGAGTAATAGTACTGGAACATTAGAAAAATTAATAAAAAAGGAAATCATGGCGCACCAACTGAAAAACTATTTAAATATGTGTAGAATCAAATTTCTGTTCTATAAAAAATAGCCTGATAAAGTTTATTTGCCCAAATATGACTGATCAGTTTTCCATATTAAAATTAAAGGGGAAATTGATTAGTACAATGTCATGGCATCAACAACTAGTGACAATGAGCAAATATAAAATTCACATTCATATAAACTGAAACTTGACAGAAGAAGGGAAATTAGTGGGAGCTTACAAGTAAATACTACATATATGCCACCTCACACTATTCCCTCTATTCCATGGTCAACAAAAAACATGTACCAGTCGCAAAAGTTGGGTGAAAAGGAGTTGCATTAACTGAACAATATACTCCAAAAATGAAGTTAAATGGATAAAGATGATTTAGCATCTCAACAGTTTAAAGAAACCCTGGCCTAAAAAAAGCATAGGATCCATGTAGCCATCCTAACTAGTTCAATTAAGAAGATGGGTTTCTAAGCTCTATATGCTCAATTAAGAGAGAATTTCACCATATGTCATCATGACCAGAGGCTTGAACAATGAAAGAAGGTAATGGGAGTAAATCCACATCAGTAACCTATCTATAATATGGCAATTGCAAGAGCTGAACAGTGGTCCTATTTCCCAAGGAAAAATAAAAAATCTGAACACAGGTTCTACAAAAGAATAATCCAGATGTTTTTCAGCAATATGAGCATAATTGACATCTCATTTAATCTTATCGTGAAACAGAATCCCATGTTTCTACTGATATATTTGTTAATTTTTCCCAGGTTAACTGCTAAAACAAATAACAAGAATGACCATACAACTTGATGCCTGCAAAAATATTAAGATATATAATTGTTAGCAGTGTAGAGATTGACAAGGACATTACCTAAGATCTCGTGGCCGAAGCAAGGGAACATTGGAGTTATGGATCATGTTAAGTTTCTCATCAGCATTTTGAACATGCCTAAGAGGAGAAGTTAGCATCAATCCATGATTTGATCTTGAAGCACGTTTCCAGTGAAGCCTCTGCAAATTTTTTAAAGTTTTAATTCATACGTAGATAGGAAAAATAAGAAAATTTATTTAGAAGGCATGAATAAGTAATATTCATGGAAGTAACAAACAAACTATTCAGACATATGCAGAGATTAGAACTCACAATCAAATTGGCCAAAGAAATTCCAATAATGTCTCGCTTTGTGGCTATCTCAAGCCCCAATAGTGAGTTGCAAGTCAAATCTGATGCCTTTGATCTAGGGTCTTCTACACACCTCCCATTGACAATTGCAAACAAGCTGTGCCCAGAAGTCACCTTGAAGAGCTCCTAGAGAAAGAAAATGAAAAAATTAAAACAATGTAAGTTCTTTTTTGTCAGAACATATGGGTTTTCCCAAAGGGCTGTTGAGAAATGGCAGATTAGATTCTCACAAACACTCGTAGCGCACGTAATTAAAGGACAGTAGCAAAATTGTGAAATAAATCAATTGTGCATTGTAATTTTGATCAAGATGAGTATAGAAAATTTAAGCACCTCTAGGTTCCCCATTTGGGGCCATATCAAAAAATCTTCCCCGACACGAGATCCCACAATGGTCAAACTGAGTCTTCTACAAACTTCAATGTAAATTATGCTAAGCAAAATTGCTGTCAGAAAGGCAATAATATTGTCAGGTGGCAGCAAACATCCACAGTAAGAAAATACATTGGTGTTAACCAGAAAGGCATTAAAGCAAATAAACATGACGTAATCTTACCACTGCCACATCCAGTGCTGAGCACAGTGTGCAAGTATGAATACTTTGAATCTACAACAACAGGAGACCTTTTGAAGCCTCTTAACTCAAAAAGAACTAAATTTACAGCATCCAACACTTCAACAAAATGGCAGCCTATATCTCTTGAAACTAGCTCTGCTTCAACTTCTCTGGCAATGGTGTCTAACTCACTCAGCCACTTAGTTATGTTCTTCCCAGCCAAAGGAATTTGCTCCACACAATCCCATTTTTGATCATCCATCGGGACCAATACTGTTCTCCTTTCATTTTGGAGCAAGCGAGCATCCATCTCTCTATTTAAAGCGAGAAATGCCTCATCTTCTGCTGCAATGTACAGCAAAGCCTACACCACCAAATGACAAACATGATAGAATAAAAGAATTGCCAAATAATAGAAAGACAGATATTTTAAAGAAGTGTTCAATTTGTAAAAACATATACTTCTGATTATGAATATGAATGTATAGCAAATGCTCTAATAAGAAGAAAGGAAAGTTATATACCTTTGCAAGAGAGATGTCTTTGTCCTTGGATTGAAAGGAGATTTCCTGGGTGAACTTTCCCCTAGCAGACTTGACAACCTGATAAATGAATTTTAGCACCAAGAAAAGGATGAGAAGGAGTTCAAAATGGATAAAAATGCAAATCAACGACAAGTAACTTCAGAGATAAAATGTGGGTATCAATGAAAAACAGTGAAACACAAAAGCAGATAACAATAATAGTAGACAATCATTGGTAATACAAATAAACCTCCTGATAAATACTGAGGCGGGACTCATCCCTTGTCATCTGATTGGTAGAAAAAGAGGAAGCTGAAGCTGAAATCCTAGTCCATGGGAAAAAGGTCTTTCTCCTTGTCATCCACATCCAACGTTTATCATGATCATACCTGATGATGATCATCATCGTGTAAACAATAAAGGGATATTTGGGTTTTTCACTACCACAAAAATCCTGCTTACACCTCTATGTAACCCAATTATATTACCCACAATAACATAAACATTTATAAACAATAACAATAGAGAGAAAGATATGAATAAAAGGATTACCTGATGGGTCGAACTCGAAGATCCCTGTGAATTATTGGCATAGTAGTAGAAGCCATTAACGGATTACAGAACAAGGGGGCCAGTGATGCACACAGCATTTTTTTTTTTCAATTTTTTGCTTCTTTTGTAAGAGAGAAAGAGGAATTTCTTCAAAGAAAACAATGGCAGTCAATACAGTACAATATGCAATAGTGGAAAGAAAGAAAAATTAAAGAAGAATGAAAAGAGCAATATTGAATTTGGAGGAAAACAAGTTGAAAGTAGAATCCATGGAGCTGGGCTCGGGAAATTCACTTCCAAAAGACAAGGAGTGAAAGGAAGAAGAAGAAGAATTGAGTGGAAAACAGAAATCAGAAAACCCAGATGAAGAAAGTGAAAAACAAGCATCAGAGACAGAAAACAAGTAATTATTGATGAGAAAATTGCAAGATTTTATCCCAAAATCCATACTCCTACTACCACTACTATTACTTGTACTGTAACTCATGTGCATTAATTAATACAATCAAACAAAACCCTTCTTCTTCTTGTGGTTGATGGGTTCTTGTTCTTCTTGCTAGCCTACCTAAAAAGATTTGATCTTTTCTAAATTTCTTGAATTTCTACAGAAGAAAAAGAAAGGAAGAAAGAAAGGAGATAATGAGATGAAAAAAGAAGAAAGAGTTGGCAGTCACTCTACCCCTTTTATGTATTTATAATTATTTTTATTACATCACTAACATGGCCAAGTTATTTTGTTTCTAACATGGCCAATTTATTTTGTTTCTCTATGCTGTATCTCCTAAATTTGGTAAATGTGCCGCTTCTGCAAAAGCTCCGACGGAGAGAGAGAGAGAGAGAGAGAGAGAGAGAGAGAGGCATAGAAAAGGTCAGGTTTGGTATCACAAATTTGTTAGATTTGGAATTTGGAATCAAGTGACTATCATTATTTATTTATTTATTTCTATTTACTGAAATAATTATTTCCTAAAAAAATAAAAACATGAAAGAAAAATTTTAATTGTGGCTAGCTTGACCTTTTTAATTTATTGTTTTTATAGAGAAAAAAATGTGTAAATTTTTAATGGTTTGAAGGAAAATAAATCACATGTGCTTATAATTTTTTTATAAATTTGATTTTGAATTTGAAAATTCTCAATTTTAAAACTAAATAATTTATCACCAAGACTTGATTTAGTAGTTATAGCAAAAAAAAAAAGTCTTCATTTGGTAGCCAAGAATATTAGGAATTCTTTAGTTGTAATATATATATATATATATGTATGTATGTATGTATAACCCCAATTTTTCAAAAAAAAATTCTAAAAGAAAATGCAAATATTTTCATTTAAAAAATTAAAAAATAGTCTTTTATATATTCTTATAGATTTATTGTTTATTTTTTATTTCAAAAATAATTTGAAAATAAAATTTTTAAAAATAAAAAAATAAAAAATATTTTTCACAACTAAACAATCAATTAATACTTCTATTTAAGGTTCGATTTTAAGTCTTACATATCCTCTCATTCATATATAATAAATAAATAAAACTAAATTATTATTAAATATTCATAACAATCATTTATTTTCTAAAAGAATTATTAATAATTTTGAGATTTATTTTACATTTAAATATTGATAAGTAATCACAACAAGCTTTTGGATACCAAAATTATCCCATATGTGACTAAAAGATTTCGGGCTTCAATTTCAACTAAAATTAAATTTAGATTTTTTTTTACCTTATTGAATAATATATATTTTATTTTAGTACGAATAATTTATTTTCAATTAGTGCATATATGGAACTAACATATAAAATATCTCCTTTGTTTTAATGGGAATAACAAAAATATTTGTTTGGTATTTTTCTTATAAAATTAAAGATTTGTTAATTGATAAAATAGAATAATACAAAATTATAATAAATTAGAAATAATAATAATAATAATAATAATAATCTCAGCTTGAAAAATAGGATCATATTAGCAACAAATAATAGTCACTTGTTGACTATTTTAATGTGTATTTATGTAGTACGATTTGGACACCATTCAAAAAGAAATAAACGCACCATAAAAAATAAATAAAAATATATTAAAAAAACAAAATATGTTTAAAAAAAATAAGTATGAACATTGTTATTAACTAACAAAATTAAAAAGAGAATGATCTATCATCAATCAAAAGAGACCAACAATGGCCCGAGAAAATATCAAGAAAGAAAAAAAAATTTTCAGAGAGAATGAGAAACTTCTCTCTCAATTTTTTTTTATTATTTTTCAAAAGATATTATGTCAAACTAACAACTATATTAAAATAATAATTTCAAAATGAGCAAATATGAATATAAAATAAGCCTCCAAATCTATAAATCAAATATATAATCTCCCAAAATCCAGTTTTGGGTGTTTTGTGCTGTAACTTACCTAATTTTGATTCAAATTATTTATTTATTTTTAAGCAAACCAAACATGCAGTTAATGGATGCTCATAGTCAAAGTCAAAAATCTTTTTTTTTTGTCAATTTTCTTTTAACTTAAAACCAGCAAAAAAAAACTATTTATACCAATTTTTTATTTATCCCATTTATATATCTTTTAAGAATAATAATCTCTTTGGAATAAATGAATTATAAATGTGAAATCCATTTATAAATAAATTATAAGTAAAATTCATTTATAAATAATTTTCCGTATTTGAAAAAATATATAATTTAAAATATGAAATTTAATTGAATTTTATGTTTTTTATTTATAAAAATATAACTGGGTTATTTTATTATTTTCTGAAATACCCTTAATAAAATAAATATAATTAAAAAATGAAATAAGCAAAATTATTTCTATATCTTAAAATTACCATTTAATTTATACATATATATAATATTAATTTGGGAAAAAATAAGTTAAAAAATAAAGAAAGAGAAAAATATTAAAGAGAAAGAATAATAAGAGAAAAGAGCCACCACGAACGGTATGAAGAAAGAGTAAACAGAAAATAAAAGGAAGAGATAAAAAGATATAAATGAGAAATAAAGAATATAAATAAAAGAGAATGAAGAATAATACCTTTATCCATAATATTATTTTGTTAATTTTATAGAATTCATTTAAAAAATTCACTAATTTTAATGGAATTCAATTCAATTTTATTCAATTATGTAGAACTGTCTTAATTTAATTAAAACGAATTTTTTATCACAAACACAAAATTATTAAAAATATAATTTCATAAAATTTTATGAAATTCATTTAAAATTGACCATTTAAATATGTGTTTTTTCCATGTTTAATAATTGATTTAGATATATGAATTTTAAATGTCTTAACAATTCATTTTTATATGTTTATTTCTCATGTTTAATAATTCACTTAGAATGGTGGATTTAAAAATCTGATAATTCACACACAGATATGTATATATCATCTATTTATATATTTAAATATTAATAATCTATTTATCTTTTTTTTTTAATTTTAATTTGTTTCATATATCCAAAATTTTTTATTATTGGAATTATATATGAGCAAAGTAAAAAAAAAAATGAACTTTGTACATAAACTATGAAAAAATAGAGTGTTAAAGACCTTTTAAAAAATTAAATTTAAAATTTTAGATTTAAAATGCTTATATCCAAAGTGTCTTAACTTAATTCTAACATTTTAAGTTTAAGAATAAAAATTTTTAATAAAAAAGTTTATCTTTAAATTTAGTTTTTAGGCCACTGAAATTATAAAATTGAAAAGGCTCAGACTAATGAAAATTTATTTAAAGTGTGTTCAGAACGATTTTTATTTTTTGATTTTAATTTTTTAAAGAAAAATAAAAATATATTTAATAATATTAAAAATATATATTTTTTATTAAATAAAAAAAATTTTAAGTTAAATATATAACCCAACAAATATAATTTTAAGAATTTTAATTTGTAGAATATATTATATATCAATAAAATCCTTGTTTTTATATAAGATATTTTATATAAATAAAACTCTTTTTTTAGAGCAAAAATCAATTTTAGTGTTATTTTTTATAAAATTTTTATTTTTAATAATTATGATATATATATTTTAAAAATATAAAATAGATTTTTAAAAAATATAAGATAAAAACTAAAAATAATTTTTATTTTTTAAAAAAAATTACAATCTAAACTAATACACCTTTAATTTTTAATTAAAACTAAATAAAAAATTAGTTTAAATTAATATATTTTGACATCAAATAGAAGGCTCATACTAATAAAAAAAATTATAAAATACATTCACAATTTCAATTAAATATCGTATTTGAAATGATGAATTAATCAAATGATGATATATTTTTAATTTTTATAATTAAAAAATTCTAAAATATATTTTTTAAAAAATATCACCTTATGATATTATCCTATTATCATTTATTAGTTAAAATTATACTTGTCGTAATTTACACTTAACATAAATTTGTATTTTTATATTAAAAAAAACAGAAGTCGTTTTCTTCATTTTAAAAAAAGAGTACAGATGGCCACAACTTCACAGACGCAATAGACAACAACGGCATTACTTTTTAACTTTATAATATGATAATGTAGCCAAACAAAAAAGCACATTTTATTCACCATTTTTATTATTTACGACAAATTAGTCTTTCATCATTTTTCAATTATTTATTTATTTATTCTTTAAAAAAATTAAATAATTTTTATATTTATTTTTTATTAATAAAATAATATTTTTTATTAGCCAAAATAATTTTCAGTGATTAAAGAAAAAATTTAATAGTCAAAATATTGCAAAGGGAGAAAATTAACATAAAACTTAAATTGATTAGTGTTGTTTTTGAATTTGTCTAGTTATTTTTTCTTATTTTTAAGTCAATATAACTTAGCTTTTATTTTAAAACTTTGAAAAAAATACTTTACTTGTTATTTTAAAACTTAGAAAAAAAAAACTTACATATATAAAAAAAATATAACAAATATTTTATGCTTTTCATGGTGTAAAATTTTATCATTTTATAATAAAAATTTTTATTATTTATTATTTAAATTATATAGTACAATTTCTACTTTTAAAAATAAGGTGAATAAATTTTAAAAGAAGTAATATTTAATTTGAGTTTTGTATATTCAAAATAAGAAATAAAAAAAGATTATATTATATTAAATTTAATAAGAATATTTTAGTGTTTCATTATTTAAGATAAATTTTAGTTGTTTTAGATATAGATATTATTTTGTTAGAATATAAGTGTGATAAATCATTTAATTCGTTTAAAAAAATGAAATTATTAATATATATATATATAATATTAAAATAAATAATACTGCCACAATATTATATTGTGTGTTGATGTCTTAAAATATTCCTTTTTTAAATTTTAAATTAAATTCTTATTTATTATAATAAATATTTATTTGAAGCATTTAAATAGAATTAAAATAAATACTAATTATATTTATTTGGAAATAATGGTTATCAATGTCAAATAGGATATAAGAAATCATTAGTTCTTAAACTCTCCAAATTAATATAATTATATAGATATTAATTCTATTATATAGATATTAATTTTATTTGAATTCTCTAAATAAATATTTATTACAATAAATAATAATTTAATTTAAAATTATATCATATTTAAACTCTTTAAATAAATATAATTACTATTTATTCTAATTGTATTTGAATTCTCCAAATAAATATCTATTATAATAAATAATAATTTAATTTGAAATTTTAAATACTATATATATTATAAAATATTACAATAAAAATTTACTTTCTCATGTCTGTATAATTTCTTTCAATATTTTTTTTAAATGATTTACATTATAAGTATTTTTTGAATTTTAAATTTAAGATCTCCAAAATTCAACTATTTTAAATTTATATTTTTTTAATCAAAAAAATTCAATATAGGATATAAGAACACTAATCCCATACTAGAATGACACTAAAAGCAAATAAGATTAAAATTTTAATTTTATTTATTTATTTATTCTATTTAAACTTTCGAATAATACAAATTGATAATAAGTCACTTAATTTATTTTAAATTAAAAATATTAAAATATTAAAAATATCTATAACACGTTTCAAATTAAATTAAGTTTTTTAAAATATTAAATTTATTATTTATTAAAATAGATAATTAATTAGTTGTCATAAATATTTATTTTGAAAGTTTAGATAAAATTAGAGTATTTTATTTGATATTAATAATAATTAGTTATTATCAAATAAGATAATATATAAAAGAAACATACATAAAATTTATTTTCTCATTATTATTCTCTTATATAATTTTGTATGTTATATTAATTTTTATATTATTTTTATTATTTTAGTAAATTTAGTATGTTAATATAATAACGAATTAATCATATGCTACTTCTTTAGTTGATCCAAAATTTTTTAAGGTATAATTTTTTAGTTTAACTTTATTTTGATTTATTTAATTTATATTCATATTCTTTATTGATTATCTTTTTTTATTCCCTTTATTTGCATTTATGTTTTGAATTTAGTATTTTATTTTAACTTAATCGGTTAAATTTATGGTAATAATTTGCATTTATTATTTTTTATTAGAGTTTTGAAGCTATTTTTTATATTATTTTTATTATTTTGACAATTTAACTTGATAATATAATAATAAATCAATTAGTTAATATACATACTAATTTTTTAGTTGACTTAAATTTTCTTGAAATTTAATTTCAATTATTATTAAATAAATATTTTAGATTTGCTGGTATTGCTCTTTTAATTTTTTTATTCGTTTTGAGTTTATTTAATTTTAAAAATAATTTTTATTATTTATATAAAATATTTTGATAATATTATGATATTGTAAATCTCTTCATATTTTATAATTTAATAATTATAAATTATTTGCTTAGATTTTATTAATATTTATAAAAATTTTATTTTTTATAGTTGTACATAAATAATTATTATTTTAAAATTAATGTAGGATTCAAAAAATAAAAATACTTCAAGCATCGCGTGGAATTATATTCTAATTTGATTAATTTTTTTATACCGATCAAGGACTAAATAATAATAAAGTTAATTTATTGGTATGTGACCTTCTATGAAGTTGACACTTCTCCTTCGCCTGACTCCATTTCCCCAGTGGAAGTTTGGTGTTGTGGAAAAATTTATCTAGACTATGGCCACTGTTTCGTCAGCAGTGTGCCTTGTCACTAGGGAATGGAGCTTCAATCTCTTTTTGGTTCGATAACTGGTTTAGTACATATGCACTTTCAAGTTATCTTGTTGACATGTCCATTGAAGATATCAGTCTTTGGGCTTCATCAATGGGTTCTTCAGTCCGTAACCTGTATAATCCTCTGCTTGGATGGAAAATTGATCATTTTGAGTCTCTTTTGCCTCCTAACATTGTGATTGAAATTGTTTTATTTGTTTACCCAAGTGAGGAGATGGAAGCAGATGCACCTATTTGGAAATTGTCCACTTCAGGTCAGTGTTCTTTAGAATTTGCTTATGACCTTCTTCTGTCAAATACTACTAGAGAAAAATGGTAAATGGGATCTTTGTTGGTCTTGGAAGGGTCCTCAGCGGATAAAGTTATTTTTGTGGCTTGCTATGAATGGAAGGTTGCTGACAAATGTTGAGCGTTGTCGTCGCAAGATTACCACGTTGTCGGTATGTGAAGTTTTGTAAGTGTGAAGAAGAAACAATGCTTCATGTTCTTCGTGACTGCAATTGGACAAAATGCTTATGGGGTCAGTTGCTTCCTCTTGATTTGCATAATCAGTTTTTCTCCTTACTTTTGGATGGTTGGTTGCTGGATAATCTTTGCTGCAAAGATTATATTTGCTTCAATGTAAGTTGGAGTTTGGTTTTTGGATATATTTGCTAGTTTGTGTGGGGATGGCAAAATAAATTAATTTTTGAACACGTAGTCCTGCCATTGTTGTCGAAGTTGGCCCAAATGAAGAGGGCCATTTTAATTTGTCAACAAGCCCTTGTAGCTACAGCTACAATTAATGGTAGTGGGGTTGGATATAGATCTACTCTTATTAGCTGGTATCCTCCTCTGCCAGGATGGGTAAGACTTAATACTGATGGAGCTTTCCGTAGAAGTGTCAATTTGGCAATAATTGTGGGAATTGGCTTGGTGGTTTTGCAGTTAAGTTGGGTGTGAAGTCAGCTTTTCAAGCCGAGTTATGGGGAGTTTTTTTATGGACTATCTTGTGCTTGGGATCAAGGGTGGCGTAGAATTAGCCTTCAATTGGATAGCCAAAGTGTTGTTGCTATTTTACTAGGTAGCCAGCTGCCTCCCCCATTGGCTCATGCAGTTGTCCTCCATGTCCGAGAATTCCTTCGTAGAGATTGGCAAGTCAAAGTGAAGCATGTTTTTCGGGAGTTCAATTATGCAGCAGACTTCCTACCTAATATGACATTTGATATTCAAAGCTAATTAACCTGGTTTGAGCGATGTCCCTCTTCTCTTAATCAGATTCTATTTAGTGATTTAGTGGGTGTGGCATTCGAACGTGACATCCCAATATAACTGGTCTGGTTATTTCTCTCCTAAATAATAATAATAATAATAATAATAATAATAATAATAATAATAATAATAATAATACGTATTCGGTAGTATAAAAGATATTGGATTGGAAGTTTAAAATTGGCACTTCTTCCTTTTAATATTTCTAATATATTTTTTTATTGATAGGGATCACATTATTATATTTACTCTCACAACTCTTCTAATTATGTATCTAATTAGTTTATTATAATAACAAATTAAAAGTGCTATCATATTAATTCAAATAAAATTACAAAAATAAATGTAATAAATAACAAACAAAATATTAAAGCACTGCTGAAATTATAAAAAAAATCTTTTTCTATTTGGTTTTATCATAGGGTAAATATAATAAGTCTTTTTCTATTTGAAGACGCATCCTTCAAACTAAAAATTTCTTATATGACAATAAATATTAAAATTATACCTCCAAAATTATAAAATAAAAAAAACCATTAAATTACATAGAAAATTCATTTTACACTGTACACATATATATATCATAAAAAATGTAATAATTAATTATAATATTTTTGGTGTTTTCAATTTTTAACTTTTATTTTAATAATGGATTGCATTAGAACATCAATAGTTTTTTTTGATAATGAACTTAGGCATGATATTATTAAATTTAATTTTTAATTTTTATGATAATAATTTAATTTTTATCTTGTAAATTTTATAAATTTATGAATAATAAAACTAATAACTTAATTAATCAAATTTATAAAGTTAAAAATTATAATTAAAATTTCAAATTAAAATAAAATTTTAAAAAAATAATTTTAAAATTCAAATATCTCTTTTAATATTAAAAATAAATTTTCTGAAAAAAATTTAAAAATTATATATAGAGGGAGAGAGATTAGAGAAGTGGATAAGGGTACGTAAGAGGGTGGACGGTGACAGGTGATAAGGATTTAAATAAATGATTGATGCAACCCCACCGGCCACCGTCTCTTCGCCCTTATTTGTCCTTTCTCTTTTTTACTTTCAAATTCATTGGTTATTATTATTATTTTATTCAATTAAGAAACTTTTATTTTTTATATAATATCTTCATATTTTTATTTTTATTTAACTTTAATAGTAAATTGAAAATTATGATTTGATGTTCAATGGCGGGCCTACTTATCCATTGAGGATTTTTAATTTTATTTATAATACATTTATTATATATTTTAATTTTTAAAATAAATAAAAATTTAATCCCCCAAATTCTAAAAATTTTTAAATTTAGGCTATCTAATAATTGTGCCATTGTGTTCATGAAAAGATCCAAAAATTTTAAATATGTGATTATTGAAAATAATAATAATTATTATTATTATTCAAACATAAGATCTTAAAATAATAATAATATAAAATTTAAATATAAAATAAATTTTCATTAATAAATTAAAAAATATATTTATAAAATACAAATAAAATTAAATAATTTTAAAATATATATAAAATATACATAACTAATGGATTTACTATATCTTCTTAAACTTTTTTGATGTAAATAGTAAATAATAATAATATATCATGGTTAATTTAGCTTTCAGTGAGACACTCATTTTATCTGTCATTTATTCTCTCATATGATAATAACACATATATTAGAGAAGGACAAATAACTTTAATTAGAGAAAAATAAATAACCTCCATTGGAGAATTGATAAATAATCTTAAGCAAGAAAGAATAAATTTTATAATAAAAATTTAAATTGCATTCTGCTGTATTATAAAAAATATAAAATATAAAAATAAGACACAACTACTAAATTTTAGGTCTATATTAATCTAAAAATTATTTTAAAAATAAATTACATAAATAAATATGTAAAACTGAAAAAAATATTATTAAAATCTAATAATAAAAGAATTTTTTAATGGAAAGAAAAAAATTTTATCCTTTTTTTCCATTACGATGATAGTTAAATCTAAAAAGAGATATTTTTATTATTTTAATTTATAGTTGGATAAATTTATAGATTTTCTTAAAATTACAACTCTAAAAAATATATTTTTATACTCAATTTAAATTGCAGTGTCCTTTCAATAGTAATTGCAATGGTTCAATAATATTGGAAATAATAAATTCTTTTGGTAACACTAGTTATATTTTTTATTTTTTTGTATTAATTGTTATAGACATTTTTTAACTTGAACTATGTTTTTGCTAGTTGATTTTGTATTATATGACTAAAATTGACATTTTTCCCTTATTTAATTTAATTAGTGCAATTATATATTTTTATTTGAATTTGTATTAATATTTATTAGATAAAATAAAAAAGAGTAGTATTATGTTTATAACAACTAAAGCTTTGGGCAATTGCGTTTATGGATAACTATTAAAAGTTTATGAAAATTAAAACATATGATAATTGTTTTTGTCAAAATGTAAAAGTAAATAATATTTTTTTAATTTTTATATAATAAAAACTAATAGGGTGTTTGGCTCAGCTTACTCTAAATTTAAGTTGACATATTTATTTAAATAATTTTATAAATTTCTAAATCCAGCTTACAATATAAATAAAATAAATTGAGAGAGATCAGCTTATTATTTTAGTATTTATAAGCGTTTGATTTATAATCTAGTTTAACTAAATAATTTACTATATTTATCTTATTTATTTTAATAAATGCTTTTAACAATATAATTTTATATTTTTAGTCATTTTTAATAATAAATGCACCTATAAACTATATTTACCAAACACAATAGATATTTATCAGTCATTTATAAATATTTAAAATAAATATTTAACTACTCAAAATTTTAAATATTTATAATATTATATTAGTTTATAAACAATAATGCTTATAAGCTAATTTGTATAAGTTAAGCCAAACACCTTTTAACTTACTAGTAGAATATATATATATATATATATATGATGTTAATTGATTTTGCCCCCTTAATGCTTATTTCTGAGTCTGTCTGTCGATATTTATTTGCTCTTAGAAAGGGTTTAAAATTTTTATTCCTAGTATTGGAGTATCCATTAAATTTGTTACGTGAAACACTTAAATATCAAATTGATTAATACAATTACTATTTTATTATTTTATATAAAATATAAATTTAAAAAATATTTTTCTATGATATGAAATTCACCTAACATTATAAGATTTACTTTTAAATTAAATTTTAGATTCAATTCATTATGAAATTTTGAAAAACATTTTTGAAATGAAAAAAAATCAATTTAAAAATTTCTAAACCTCTAATTTACTTGTGCAAAATTTTCTACACATCTTAGAAGCTAAACAAATTCTTAGACTTGCAATTAAGTAGTTATATTATACAATTACTTATGATTATTACCGATAAACAACAATAGTGGCATTTGGTCATATCAAATTAAGAATTTCGTGAGGTTTATGAATTTATTTGGTTTCCTAAAACATATTAAAAAAACAAATTTCTAATGAATGACAATTGAGATTTAAAAAATTTTAAATTTTTATTTTCTTAAAATATATATTTTAAAATTTTTATAATTAATTAAAATAAAATATTGATTTAAAAATGAGTTGTACCGTATACGATGAGATTCCATGAGAATGGTAATACTCCAAGAAAACATGAGCCCAAAATAATATGCATTAATTAACAACATGATCTACAATAAAATAATAATATGCATTAATTATCTTATTAATATATCAAATTAACATTCAATATTTCATTAAGCTAGCTAGCTATTTTCTTAAGAAAAGAAAAACAATATCAACATACAATTCAATTAAAGTCCAGCAATATTATTAAAATCAAGTAGGTACCGGATATCCTCAAACATCTTATCCTCATCAAATCTGACCAAGTCTCATCATTTTCTTATCGACCTTATGTTATAGGATCGGCTTATTAGTCAGGGCATTTTTCAATTTATATTTGAAGTAGATGGGTCTCCAAAATTAAACAAATTAATGCAATTTTTTTTCATGTAATTAATAATTTTAGTAGCTAAATTTGTAAATGTTTGACCATATATTTCATGTGAAACTCAAATTTCCAAAACCACATGCAAATTTTGAATGGCTAAGATGGAAAATTCTACCACGGACTGGGTTTATAACTTAATTCGCAAACCCAATTAATAATAACTTGCCAAGTAAGTTATATAATATAAAAAAAAACTATTTTTGTTTTCAAAATTAAGAAAATTTAATTTTCTCTAACTATGATTAGTTAGAGAATTTTGGAGGTGTCAACATTTTGGACAATGACACTAGTGTGATTCAAGGTGTCAAAATTTTGGAGGTACATAACAATAATAATGAAGCCATGACAAATGAGATTATAGTAGAACCATGTCTTTGAGGAGTTAGAAAAGAAGCTATTAAACGGAGATGATAGAAGTGAAGAGGATGTGCTATGATTATGCAGTTGGATTTAGTGTAATAAAGTCAAAACAATATTATTTCACATAGACTAGATAAATTACATCCAAGAACTATGTTTGCTAGAAAGAAGGGAATAAAAATGAAAGATTTTGTGCTTATGATGATGTTTCATACCAAAAATTAGATTTTAGGGCAAGTTATAAGGCAATTGTTTGGTTTTCTATCGACGAAGATGGCATATTTAAGGTAAAACAATTTATAAAGGGGCATAATCATGAAATGGCTAAACCTTATGAGAGGCATTTGCTAAGATCTACATGATTTATATTTGATACTAGTGGGAGTGTACTAAAATTTAGGGTAAATGCAAGAATGCCTCTTATTAATACTTATGAATATTTAGTTTATGAAAGTGGTGGCATGAAAAATATTTGGTGCACGAAGAAATATGCTTATAATTATGCACATGAGTTGAGATCATCAAAAATAGAAGTAGGTGACTCACAAAGTTTAGTGAATCATTTCAAGAATAAAGCAAATGAAGGGTTGTTTTGTCAAGATGTTCAACTTGATTATGATGATGAAGGGCTTTTTTTTTTTTTTAAGAGATGTTAGCTTAATGATAGACTACAATTGCTGTAGAGATGTTGTTTCATTCTATACAACTTATTGAACAAACAAATATAATTTAATATATGTTCCATTTGTTGGTGTCAACCATATGTTTGGATGTGCATTTTTATCTAGAGAGAAAATTTTTTTAACTAGTTGTTTAAAACTTTTTTTTGGAATCAATATGCAATAAACAACTAAAAACAATATTTTTTGACCAGGATACTGTTAGAATTAATTTTATATTGATTAAAATTAATCCTAAATGTGGGCTAAATATATTTAATATTTAAATGTGTATTGCAGTCAAATTAAGATAGTCAAATTAAAGTTGTGATCAAATTAGGATTGTTGACTATTGAGGTGTCCTACTCGTAATAGGATTATAAGTGTAGAGACCGATAAGAATTTCTGTTTTGTTGAAGGACCAAAATAGAAATCATTATTATCAGTTATAAATAAGGGGTCGTGGTCTCCAAGGGAACATAACTTTTTTGAGAGAACATTACGTTCCTTCAGTAGTGCTTCCGCTAAACTTAAAGTGTGTATCTCCTGGAAGGCGACAAACCCCAAAATCGTCTTCAGCTTCAACATACGATGATGTCAGTTAAGGATTTGATATATATTATATTTTCTGGATTTAATCAATTAATTAAAATCCTTATATGATATTGTTAAAATTAATTATTAATTATTAAATCCAGAAAAGTTAAGAATTTTAATTAATTGATTAAATATTTATGAAATTTTGATTTGATCTTCGATTAAATTGAAAAAAAAAAATTAAATCGTTTTGGCGAAAGGAATGATTTAATCGTTTTGGTTTAGAAGAACAAGCTTCTCCAATTCCTTTCTTGGAATCAGATTAAATCATTTTTTTTATTTTTTTATTTTAAAAAAATTCATTTAATTTTAAAATTGTAATTTTGATTGTAATTTAAAATTTAATTCAATTGAGTTTAAATTTTGGTATTTTAGTCCTGATTGTGTCTAATATTTTTAATAATAAATTAATTGAAGCAAAAAGTTACCAAAGTGACCTCTATTGTGTAAATTAATTTATTTGGGATATTAGACAGGTGTATTAAAATTCATTACGGGTAGTATACCGGCCCAAAGGAAGGTTGCTATCTGGCTGAATTGAGAATACATTGCGGTAATAAATATGTGATAATTATTATGTGTTCATCCATGTGGATAATAAATCGGCCCAAATGAAGGTTTATTATTTGACAGGACTGAATTGTCAATATTTGATTACTGCGTTGAGATACCAATTACAGTTAATATTTTATATCCAAAGATGAGAATATTAATGTTGTGTCTGGTATCTTGTTTCCAATATTTAAACTCTACTTCTGTGATTTGTTTCAATTTTTGTGGATTGTGAGCTTATGTCATTTATTTATTATTTATTTTCTCTGAATTCAGCTAGCATGCCGTGTAATCCCAACTTTATCCCTATGAATGAAAATACTGATAATAAGACTGCTGATAAGGAAAAATATTTGGTTTTAGTCTGTTCTGAAGTTAATTTAACTTCGGTACCTAGAAATACTTGGTGGATAGATTCTGGTGCTACTAGTCACATAAGTGTTTCAATGCATGGTTGCCTAAGTTACCGAAAGCCAACTGACGGTGAAAGATACGTTTATATGGAAACTGGCTAACCGGTAGAAGTAGAGGCAATAGGACATTTTAGATTGCGTTTAAGAACTGAATTTTTTTTGGATCTAGTAGATACTTTTGTTATTCTGTCTTTTAGGCGGAATTTAATTTATGTTTCCCATTTGGACAAATCTGGTTTTACTTGTTCATTTGGAAACAATAAAGTTACTTTATCTATGGATTCAAAAATTTTAGGTACTGGTTTCTTGTATGCACTTCATAATCTATATATGTTAGATATCGATGCCTCTTATAATGAGACCCTGCAAGTTAATACTATAGGTAACAAAAGGAAGCTGAATATGGATAACTCAGCTGCTCTATGGCACAGACGTTTGGGTCACATATCCAAATCTAGAATAGAGCATCTTGTGTTAGATGGTATCATAAATACACTTGATTTCACAGATTTGGACTCCTGTGTTGAGTGTATTAAAGGTAAACAGACTAAACAAAAGAGATTAGGTGCCAATAGGTCATCAAACGTCTTAAAGTTGATACATACAGATATCCGTGGCCCATTCCCTAGAGCAACTAGGAATGGTCAAAGATACTTTATATCATTCATAGACGATTACTCACGTTATGGGTACCTATATATCATTCATGAGAAATCTGAGTCTCTGGACGTTTTCAAATCTTATAAGGCCGAAGTTGAAAATCAACTCGGAAAGAAGATTAAATCTGTTAGATCTGACCGTGGAGGTGAGTACTATGGTAGATATGACGGTTCATGTGAACAATGTCCAGGGTCATTTGCTATTTTCCTGCATGACTGTGGTATAGTCCCTCAATACACAATGCCTGATACACCCAGCATGAATGGTGTATCTGAGAGACGTAACATGACTCTTATGGATATGGTTAGAAGTATGATTAGTCATTCTTCTTTACCTGAGTCTCTGTGGGGAGAAGCATTAAAGACAACAATCTATCTTCTTAACAGAGTACCAACTAAAGCAGCTACAAAAACACCTTATGAGTTTTGGATTGGACGTAAACCCAGTCTAAAACACCTTCATGTTTGGGGATGTCCTGCTGAGGCTAGGCCTTATAGGCCTAATGAAACAAAATTGGACTCCAAAACTGTTAGTAGCTACTTTGTTGGTTATTCTGAGCGATCTCGGGGTTTTAAGTTCTATAATCCTACTTCCAGATCTATTTTTGAGACGGGAATTGCAACATTCTTTGAGGATGTTGAGTTTGGGGAAAGAAATAAGGTTAGAAACATTGTCTTTGAGGAGGGATCGAGTCAGGAACACTCAGTGTCGATACCTATCTTTGCTCCTAGGATTGTTCAGGTTCCTAGAAATGTTAATATCCCAGAAGCAATTCCGGATCTAATATAAGACAATGTTGATCAACTTCCCCATCAGGATGAAGAAGTTGTTCTTCCTCAAATACAAGCTCAACAACCTCAAGAATTTGAGCCAGAACCTGTGCCTTTAAGAAGGTCCACTAGAGAGAGAAGAAATGCTATTCCGGATGACTATGTAGTATATCTTCAGGAACATGAGGACACTGTAGACATGGTGGAAGATGATCCTATCAGCTTTCATCATGCCATGCAGGATTCCAACTCTCAGAAGTGGATTGAGGTAATGGGTGAAGAATTTAAGTCAATGCAAGACAATCAAGTTTGGGATCTTGTTCTATTACCTGAAGGAAAGAAACTCATTGGTTGCAAATGAATATTTAAAACCAAGAGGGATTCTAAAGGTAATGTGGAAAGATATAAGGCTCGTCTTGTAGCTAAAGGCTTCACTCAGAAAGAGGGGATTGACTATAAAGAGACCTTCTCTCCGGTTTCATCGAAGGACTCTTTTAGGACAATCATGGCTCTAGTTGCACATTTTGATCTTGAGTTACATCAAATGGATGTGAAGACTGTGTTTCTCAATGGAGACATTGATGAAACCATCTATATGGTGCAGCCAGAAAACCTTGTGTTTGGAGACCCAAAGCGACTGGTATACAGATTAAAGAAATCCATTTATGGACTCAAGCAAGCTTCTCGTCAGTGGTACTTCAAGTTCCATGAAGTAGTTGTCTCTTTTGGTTTTGAGACAAATGATGTGGAAGATTGTGTGTATCACAAGTTCAGTGGGAGTAGGTTTATCTTTTTGGTCTTATATGTGGATGACATATTGCTTGCTACTAACTGTAAGGACTTGTTGCACGAGACCAAAGTTTTTCTCTCAAAATACTTTGAGATGAAAGATTTAGGTGAAGCTTCTTTTGTATTAGGGATTCAAATACATCGAGACCGTACTCGAGGTATTCTTGGATTATCACAAAAGGGCTATATTGAGAAAGTGCTCAAGAGATTTAGTATGCACAACAGTAGACCAATTGATACCCCAGTTGCTAAAGGAGATAAATTCAGCATTGATCAGTGTCCAAAGGGTGAACTTGAGATTCAGGAGATGCAGAAGATTCCTTATGCGTCAGCAGTTGGGAGTCTGATGTATGCTCAAGTTTGCACTCATCCAGATATTTCATTCATAGTTGGCATGTTAGGATGATATCTCAGCAATCCAGGAATGGATCATTGGAAAGAAGCCAAAAGAGTCTTGAGGTATCTTCAGAGAACTAAGGGACATATGCTCACATACAGGCGATCAGATCAGCTTGAGATCATTGGGTATACTGATTCTGATTTCGCGGGATGCCAAGACAGTCGAAAATCCACTTCAGGCTACATATATCTCTTGGCTGGTGGTGCTATTTCTTGAAAGAGTGTGAAACAAACTCTAGTAGCTACCTCCACCATGGAAGCAGAATTTGTAGCAAGTTATGAGGCATCCAATCAGGCAATCTGGCTGAGGAACTTTGTCACAGGGCTGCGCATTGTGAATGGCATTGAAAGGCCATTAAAGTTATACTGTGATAATAACTCAGCAGTCTTATTCTCCAACAACAACAGAAGCTCTTCTCGATCGAGACACATTGGGATAAAGTTTCTGGCTGTGAGGGAGAGAGTACAGAGTGGACAGATATCCATAGAGCATATTGGAACGAACTTCATGATTGCGGATCCGCTCACTATGACTGTGATACTGAAAGTTTTTCATGAGCACACTGCTCATATGGGTGTCACATTATTTGAGACTATTTAGTTTTAGTGAGAGTTTGTTCATTATGGTTATATTATATTTGTGTATGCTCTGTTTTGTAATGGATATATTTTGTTATGTACATTCAGTTTCTGCAGAAAATAAAGTATTTATTTTGTTACACTCTGTATTATTATTGATTGATCTCACTAAAGTGTGACCAGTTGGAAACATGCATGATTAGATCACATTACATGTAGTTTCCATGCTACACTCCTATTATTGATCTATGTCATTTGAGAGTATTGGTAATGTGATTGATGGTGATTTGAGTCACGATGAATGTGGCGACTGGCTCTTTAGTCCTTTATCGATATAATCAATGGACGAGATTGTTTGAGGCACCTTCAGTATGATTGCTTTTATGAGCTCATTAAGGTATATACATTTACATTTAATATATGTTAGCCCAAGTGGGAGATTGTTAGAATTAATTTTATATTATTAAAATTAATCCTAAATGTGGGCTAAATATATTTAATATTTAAATGTGTATTGCAGTCAAATTAAGATAGTCAAATTAAAGTTGTGATCAAATTAGGATTGTTGACTATTGAGGTGTCCTACTCGTAATAGGATTATAAGTGTAGAGACCGATAAGAATTTCTGTTTTGTTGAAGGACCAAAATAGAAATCATTATCATCAGTTATAAATAAGGGGTCGTGGTCTCCAAGGGAACATAACTTTTTTGAGAGAACATTACGTTCCTTCAGTAGTGCTTCCGCTAAACTTAAAGTGTGTATCTCCTGGAAGGCGACAAACCCCAAAATCGTCTTCAGCTTCAACATACGATGATGTCAGGTATGCAATTCAGCCCTTTGTAATTTAATTTGAATAATCTAGTGATCTATGCATGATTTAGGTTTTAGGAGAAATCAGGTTTTCTCCCCCTTTTAGATACAACCATGTTTGATGCAGTTTCGAAAGTATTTCTTGATTCACGTCATCACCTCTACCAATAGCACATTGCCAAAAAAGTTTTTTTAGATTTGTAAAGTCTTAATTCAAGTAGCATATTTTAACATTATTTATAAATGAAAGAGTGTGAAATATAGGAGAAGTTTGAAGCAACATGGGAGGAAAATGATCATTGAACACAATATACAAGAGAATAAATAGTTAGGAGTATTATATGGCCTTTGTTAGAAATGGAGCTCTGCATTCAATAATGACACATTTCATTGTGGAATTAAATCAACATCTTGAAGTGAGGGTGCAAATAATGTTTTCAATGTATTTGGTGATAAAATTACTTCATTATTTAAATTTATTGAGAGTTTTGAAAAGATGGTTAAGTAATTGCATAATGAAGAAAGGGATGACAACTTCAATTGTAGTCATGGAGCTCTTACATGTGCTGTTAAAGAGAGACTGGGGGTTAAAGCAAGCTTCAAATATTTATACAAATAAAATGTATAAATTTTTTGAGAGAAAATATTTAAAAGGGACTGGAGCAATGAGTTATGTAGGTCATAAAGGTAATCAATTTAAGTATAAGATGTTCACACAAATAAAAAAAATGATTGAGTTAGTATATATGATAACTTTTGACATGGATACCTTAGAGATCAAATGTAGTTGTAAGAAGTGTGAGTCCATTGGTATTTTAGGTTCACATAAACTAAAGGCGTCTGTCATTAAATATGTGACTAAAGCCAAATGAATATTTCTTGTTGTAATGGACCAAAGATGCAAAAAATAAAAAATAATAAAAGAATAAAAGAATGCATTCTGTGGAGATAGAGAACTCTTCACAATCTACTACGAACCTCAAATTGTTTATAATAAAAAAAAATTAAGAAAGTCATTTATGAATTGGTTTCTCGTGGTGAAACAAATGATGAAGGATGCGCTATTGTGTAGCAAATCATTAAGGATGAACATACAAAAATTAGATGAGTATTTCAAAGAATTAGATTCTGATGCTCAACCTTCATTGACGATTGTACATGGTAAAGACGATGGTGATATATATATATATATATAAACAATCTATTATAGACCCCTTTAGAGCAAGGACAAAGAGTGATAGAGAGGATAGAAAGAAAAATGACAAAAAAAAAAAAGAAATCACATCACATTCCACAAGTAATATAGAAATATAATTTCTAATTATTTTATTTTATTTTATTTATTTAATGCATTTGTTAAAGTATACCTTATGGTAAATTTTTTTATTCAATATTTCTATATAGTAGAAAAAGAAAATAAAGAATGTGGTCCTCGGCAATCTAGTCATGCAATGCAAATTGATGACGGAGCTTCCTTAGGGATAGTCTTAGCTCATATAGCTGGGGTTCAGTGTTGCTGCTGTTGTAGTTTTTCTACCTTCAAAATAAGAAAGGGGGGAGGGGATAGGGTTTTTCTGGAAGAGACTATGATGCTTAAATTAGAGCTCAATCAGTCTGAATAAAGAGAGTAAAGAGAGAAGAGCGAATAACATTTTACCTGTAGAGTGACTCTCTATTTATAGTTGATATAGGGAGATAGATTCTAATTTATGTCAGTATAATTTGCAGGTGTATCAGTAAAATAACAGCTGAACATAAGGAGCTTGGTAAGAGTAGGAGTGCCCAATATTGAGGCTTGTCATGTTGATGAGAGCTCGGTCAAAAAAGTGATCGGATACAAAGCTCGGTGGACGAGCTTTGTAAAAAGAGGAATAGCATCACAAAAATATAGTAGAGTTAATCTAGATTTTAATAGTGAGAAAAAAAAAGGATGCTTCTCATCTAGAATAAGTGATTTGTGGTATACTAAATTTAGCCATTTTAATTGTTAAAAAAAAATTGTGTTATACTTTGTTCAAAAAAAAATATACATGCATGTTATCATGTTTATTTGTTATTGTTGTGATTATATATATGTCCTATCAACTTAATATACCATGAAGTATGAGTGGGTTTAATATGTCATTTTCAGTTATGTTACGAAGTATAAATCAACACAACAATGCCATGCTGGTATTGCATTATAAATTTAAAAAACCAAATTTCTTTATATTAAAATTTTAATTTGAATTGATATGTTATATTAGTATGTGCAGGTGTCCGGTTTTATCCAAGTAGCTCCACAATCTTCTAAATTAATAATCCTACTATTACACTTTATCAAGGTAATGATATCTAAATTTCGATTAATATATTTATTTATATATTTACATACAATTAATACGCATCGTTTATTTTTCATAAGAAATTTATCTTCCAATAAAGAGCATTTGTTGTAATTTTGGATAAGATAAATAATTAGCATGAGGATGCTTTCACAAGAGAAAGAAGAGAAGATAAATTAAAGAAATTTCATTTTTGTTAGTGCACTAATTTTATAAAGTATTGTTAGCAAAAGGATTTATAAGAGTCTCTTTCATTTCCTTTTTGACATACAAAAAATAAACCATACGAAAATTGGAACAACAAAAATATAAGAGTGTCTATCCTTCCCTTTTCCAGTCACTTTCTCAACTTTTTTTTCAAAAATATATCATAATTTTTATATATTTTGATATGCTAGATATATTAGATATCTTTGAAAATGGGATATTTTTTATACTTTTGTAATATCTATATTTATATACATATATATATATAATGATGATAGTCAATTTAAAATGAAGCCAAGTATTATAAAAAGAAAATACCATTTGATGTGATCTAAAAGAAAAAAGTATAGTTAGAAAATGATAATTTTTAAAATTTCATTCATTTATCTCTTATTTCTAAATTTTAAAATCAAACAACTAGCAAATTTTTAACAACTAACGATTTTTAAATTGATTCAGTTTAAAAAATCTAAAAACTAGTAATTTTCTTTTTTAAATTGAAACAAATTTAATTTTAATTAATATATAATTTAAAATTGAATCAATATTTCTTTATTCATATAAGAAATTTTTCCTAATTTAATTTAAGACATTATTAAATGTATTTTTTAATTAAATTATTATATATTATGTAAAATCTCTCTCTCTCTCTCTCTCTCTATATATATATATATATATAATAGTAGTCAATCATAGAATGAAGACATAGGTCTCTCTCTCTCTCTATATATAATAGTTGTCAATCATAGAATGAAGATATAAGGAAGTGTATGTGACTCGTCGGCCTGACCCAACCGAATTGAGCATGGTTCAAAAATATAGGATTGGGCTTTAGGCTTGATGGACGAGCTCGAAGCCACTTCAGGTTGGACTTCAATCTTGAGGATAAATACCTTATGTCGGGTTGGGTATTTTAAAAAAATAAAATTAATTAATTTTTAATTAATTATATAATATTTATAAATAATTATATTATTTTTATGTATAATTATATTTATAATAAAAAATATAGCATTAATAACTTAAAATAATATGTAAAATATTAAAAAATTTAATAAAAATTATAATATTAATAATTAAAAAATATATATAATTCTTTGGGCCTTCCAAATTCGGCTCGTTGGCCCGAGAGGCCCAAATAGCCTGGGCCACTTGAGCTAGGGTCGGACTTTGCATTTTATTTTTTGCTTTGGGCCGGGTTGCGGGTAAAGGCCAAATCCGGCCCAATCTGGCCGTGCACAAGCCTATAAAGACAAGTGTAAATAACAAATATCAATATCTTTTTATTTTATTTAGACAAATAATATAATGAATTTTTTTATTATCATTAATTAATATAAAAAGATAATTACTATTTAGTACATTGATCAAATGAAAATGCATATTAAAAGACTTTAAAATTTTAATTTAACTCTATATGTAAATTAAAAATAAAAATTACAATTCTTTCTTCTAAATCCTAAAAATACAAACAAGTAGCCAAAAAAAATTATAAACATCAATTTAGGAGATAAAAAAAACTCCAATACCTTGCTTTAAATATGTAGAAAGAGGAAACATTTTTATAAAAAATAATTCAGAATCCATTGCACATTAATTAAATATGAATATTTTTAATAAATTAAAAGACAATCATGTTTGTAACAACAAAAAAATATATTTTAAATAAAAATATATTTTGATAATTTTCTTTGATTCCTACACTTGTGAAAACTCATAAAAAATAGAAAGAAAGTGTTAAATAAAAAGATTCTTACACTTAAAAAATAAATAAAAATTAAATATTACTTTTAATAAGAAAAACGGATAACTGATAATTAATATATAAATATATAATTATGGAAAAATAGTATATAAAAAATAACTTAAAAAGAGAGAAATGTAAAAATTTTATACAAATAAAAAATTTATAATAAAACTACTATCTGAATTAAAAAAATTATAAAAATATGGTATTTTTTATATATGTTGAGTATATATTCATTAAATTTTTATAAAGATAAACATTAATTTTTAAAAAATTTAAAAGTATAGAATTATAAGAAAAATAAATAGAAAGATTCTTACACTAAAAAATAAATAAAATATTACTTTTAATAAGAAAAATTGATAATTAATAATTAACTCATAATTATAACAATACAATTATAAGAGACACTAATAGAAACATAATAAATAAAATAATTAGTGATATAACACCAAAAATATTTTTTAATATTATTTAATAAGTTATATTTTTTAAGAAATTAATTTAATTATTTCTTTATTTACGTAATTATCAGATTATTTAGTAGTAGAGTGATAGAACTAAAATTGAATAACAGTTTAATTAATTTTTAAAAGGTGAATTATTTTATTAATTTGGTTAAATTTTAGAAAAAAAATAATAATTTATGATAATAATAAAAAAAAACTTCAAATGAAGCTATAAATTTAATATATAAAAAATTTCATAATTTAATTTAAGATATTGTTAAGTATATTTTTTTAATAAATTATTATATGTTATCATTTGTATAAAAATATATTATGTTTCAATTAATCTCAAATTAAAGTTTTATTAAATTAAATATAATATTAAAAGAAATTAAAAGTTGTTTCAACTGTTCAATTGTCGTGCATGATGGATGTAACAAGTAGCAAATCTTATTTTTATTCTTTTTGGGTCTTTTATTATTAAAGAAAAAATTATTAAAAAAAAACTTAAAAAGATAAAAATTAAAAAATATTATATAAATAAAAATTTTAGAAAAATACTATATGAATAAAACTTTTTTATAAAACTATGATATGTTTTTATAAACGTTGAGTATATATTCATTATATTTTTATAAAGAAAAATAATGATTTTTGTAAATTTCAAAATATAAGATTGTAAGAAAAATTAAGGATAATATAAATGAAACTTTTAAGAAAAAAATAATATTTCATTCCATTTGTTCATTATTAAACTATGATATGTTTGTATTTTTTTTATTCCAAGATCAAAATTCAAGATTGTCTTCTCATTAAATAATAATTATCTAGGAAGCATTGCTAAAAATAAACCCTAAACAATTTTTCAAAAATCTCAATAAGAATTTCTTATTAATTTTATAACTTTAATGAAATTTTAGAGATTTTTTGGAAAAATATTTATGGTGACAAATAAAATAAAATAAAATACAACAAACTCTAATTCTTTATTTTAATATATTCAATCAATGAAATTATATTAATTATCTTTGTTTTAAAATAAATTAAACTATAAATTCCATCAATCATTATAGCTTCTATTTTATTTAGAGAGTTTTGATGCTAAATTATTGTAATCCAAATTATAAAATCATTATTATGACTAGATTCTTATAAGTATAAAATTATAATTTTTAGAGTATATAAAATAATATTTTATTTTTGAAATTTCTCTTAATTAATGTTTTTTAAGAAATTAATTTAATCATTTTTTCATTAACTTTATCATTAGATTATTTAGTAATAGAGTGATAAACTAAAATTAATAGTTTAATTAATTTTTAGAGAATAAATTATATATAAAAAATCTATTATAGACCCCCTTTAGAGCAAGGACAAAGATTGATAGAGAGGATAGAAAGAAAAATGACAAAAAAAAAAAAGAAATCACATCACATTCCACAGGTAATATAGAAATATAATTTCTAGTTATTTTATTTTATTTTATTTTATGCATTTGTTAAAATATACCTTATGGTGCCAATTAGGGTGTGGCCTGGTTGGTCATCCTACCTTCCAAAAAAGTTGGTAGGATACGGAGGTCTCGCGTTTGATTCCTGTCGACTACACATTCAGCACCATTATGATGCATGCTAGTACCTCTATGGTACTCAGGGGAGGGCTACCCCCTGCTGTATAGCCCATAATGTTACCCGGTCCGTTAGTGGCCTCCTTAGTATCCAAAAAAAATATATATATATATATACCTTATGGTAAAATTTTTTTATTCAATATTTCTATATAATAGAAAAAGGAAATAAAGAATGTGGTCCTAGGCAATTTGGTCATGCAATGCAAACTGATGACGGAGCTTCCTTAGGGATAGTCTTAACTCATATAGCTGGCGTTCAGTGTTGTTGTTGTTGTAGTTTTTCTACCTTTAAAATAAGAAAGGGGGAAAGAATAGGGCTCTCCTAGAAGAAACTCCGATGTCTAAATTAAAGCTCAATTGGTCTAAATAAAGAGAGCAAAGAGAGAAGAGCGAATAACCTTTTACCTGTGGAGTGACTCCCTATTTATAGTTGATGTAGGGAGACAGATTCTAATTTGTATCAGCGTATTTTGTGGATATATCAGTAAAATGACAGTCAAACATAAGGAGCTTGATAGGAGTAGGAGTGCTCAATATCGATGTCCGTCATGTTGATAAGAGCTCAGTAAAAAAAGTGATCGGATACAAAGCTCGGTGGACGAGTTCTGTAAAAAGAGGGATAGCATCACAAACTATAGTAGAGTTAATCTAGATTTTAATAGTGAGAAAAAAAAAAGGATGCTTCTCATATGGAATAAGTGATCTGTGGTATACTAAATTTAGCCATTTTAATTGTTAAAAAAAATTGTGTTATACTTTGTTCAAAAAAAAATATACATGCATGTTATCATGTTTATTTGTTATTGTTGTGATTATACATATGTCCTATCAACTTAATATACCATGAAGTATGAGTGGGTCTAATATGTCATTTTCAGTTATGTTAGGAAGTATAAATCAACACAACAATGCCATGCTGGTATTGCATTATAAATTTAAAAAACCAAATTTCTCTATATTAAAATTTTAATTTGGATTAATATGTTTTATTAGTATGTGCAGGTGTCAAGTTTTATCCAAGTAGCTCCACAATCTTCTAAATTAATAATCCTACTATTACACTTTATCAAGGTAATGATATCTAAATTTCGATTAATATATTTATTTATATATTTACGTACAATTAATATGCATTGCTTATTTTTCATAAGAAATTTATCTTCCAATAAAGAGCATTTGTTGTAATTTTGGAGAAGATAAATAATTAGCATAAGGATGCTTTCACAAGAGAAAGAAGAGAAGATAACTTAAAGAAATTTCATTTTTGTTAATGCACTAATTTTATGAAGTATTGTTAGCAAAAGGATTTATAAGAGTCTCTTTCATTTCCTTTTTGACATACAAAAAATAAACCATACGAAAATTGGAACAACAAAAATATAAGAGTGTCTATCCTTCCCTTTTCCAGTCACTTTCTCAACTTTTTTTTCAAAAATATATCATAATTTTTATATATTTTAATATGCTAGATATATTAGATATCTTTGAAAATGGGATATTTTTTTATACCTTTGTAATATCTATATTTATATACATACATACATATATATATAATGATGATAGTCAATTTAAAATGAAGCCAAGTATTATAAAAAGAAAATACCATTTGATGTGTTCTAAAAGAAAAAGGTATAGTTAGAAAATGATAATTTTTAAAATTTCATTTATTTATCTCGTATTTCTAAATTTTAAAATCAAACAACTAGCAAATTTTTAACAACTAACGATTTTTAAAAAATCTAAAAACTAGTAATTTTCTTTTTTAAATTGAAACAAATTTAATTTTAATTAATATATAATTTAAAATTGAATCAATATTTCTTTATTCATATAAAGAAATTTTTCCTAATTTAATTTAAGATATTATTAAATATTTTTTAAGTAAATTATTATATATTATCTAAAATCTCTCTCTCTCTCTCTATATATATAATAGTAGTCAATCATAGAATGAAGACATAGGTCTCTCTCTCTCTCTCTATATATATATATAATAGTTGTGAATCATAGGATGAAGATATAGGGATGTGAATATGACCCGTCAGCCTGACCCTATCAGATTGGGCATGGTTCAAAAATATAAGGTTGGGATTTAGGCTTGATGGACGAGCTCGAAGCCACTTCAGATTGAACTTCAAGCCCAATAATAAATACCTTAGGCCTGGTCGGATATTTTTAAAAAATAAAATTAATTAATTTTTAATTAATTATATTAATATTTATAAATAATTATATTATTTTTATGTATAATTATGTGTATATTTAAAATATAGCATTAATAACTTAAAATAATATGTAAAATATTAAAAAAATTTAATAAAAATTATAATATTAATAATTAAAAAATATATATAATTCTTTGGGCCTTCCAAATTCGGCTCGTTGGCCCGAGAGGCCCAAATAGCCTGGGCCACTTGAGCTAGGGTCGGACTTTGCATTTTATTTTTTGCTTTGGGCCGGGTTGCTGGTAAAGGCCAAATCCGGCCCAATCTGGCCGTGCACAAGCCTATAAAGACAAGTGTAAATAACAAATATCAATATCTTTTTATTTTATTTAGACAAATAATATAATGAATTTTTTTATTGTCATTAATTAATATAAAAAGATAATTACTATTTAGTACATTGATCAAATGAAAATGCATATTAAAAGACTTTAAAATTTTAATTTAACTCTATATGTAAATTAAAAATAAAAATTACAATTCTTTCTTCTAAATCCTAAAAATACAAACAAGTAGCCAAAAAAAATTTATAAACATCAATTTAGGAGATAAAAAAAACTCCAATACCTTGCTTTACAGATATATAGAAAGAGGAAACATTTTTATAAAAAAATAATTCAGAATCCATTGCACATTAATTAAATATGAATATTTTTAATAAATTAAAAGATAATCATGTTTGTAACAACAAAAAAATTAAATTTTAAATAAAAATATATTTGAAAATATATTTTGATAATTTTCTTTGATTCCTACACTTGTGAAAACTCATAAAAAATATAAAGAAAGTGTTAAATAAAAAGATTCTTACACTTAAAAAATAAATAAAAATTAAATATTACTTTTAATAAGAAAAACGGATAACTGATCATTAATATATAAATATATAATTATGGCAATACAGTTATAGGAGACACTAATAGAGACATAATAAATAAAATAATTATTTTTGTAATACAACATATATTTTAATATTCCTTAACGAGTTATGTTTTATATTAAAAAATAAACAAAATCTGCTTTAACAATTGTGCATGTAAGATGTAGCAAATAGCAAATTTTATTTTTTATTTTTAGAGACTCTTATTATTAAAGGAAAATATATAAAAAAAAATTACTTAAAAAGAGAGAAATGTAAAAATTTTACACAAATAAAAAATTTATAATAAAACTATTATCTGAATTAAAAAATTATAAAAATATGGTATTTTTTATATATGTTGAGTATATATTCATTATATTTTTATAAAGAAAAACATTAATTTTTATAAAAATTTAAAAGTATAGAATTATAAGAAAAATAAATAGAAAGATTCTTACACTAAAAAATAAATAAAAATAAAATATTACTTTTAATAAGAAAAATTGATAATTAATAATTAACTCATAATTATAACAATGCAATTATAAGAGACACTAATAGAAACATAATAAATAAAATAATAAGTGATATAACACCAAAAATATATTTTAATATTATTTAATTAGTTATATTTTTTAAGAAATTAATTTAATTATTTCTTTATTTACGTAATTATCAGATTATTTAGTAGTAGAGTGATAGAACTAAAATTGAATAACAGTTTAATTAATTTTTAAAAGGTGAATTATTTTATTAATTTGGTTAAATTTTAGAAAAAAAATAATAATTTATGATAATAATCAAAAAAATTCAAATGAAGCTATAAATTTAATATATAAAAAATTTCATAATTTAATTTAAGATATTATTAAATATATATTTTTTAATAAATTATTATATGTTATCATTTGTATAAAAATATATTATGTTTCAATTAATCTCAAATTAAAATTTTATTAATTTAAATATAATATTAAAAGAAATTAAAAGTTGTTTCAACTGTTCAATTGTCGTGCATGATGGATGTAACAAGTAGCAAGTCTTATTTTTATTCTTTTTGGGTCTTTTATTATTAAAGAAAAATTTATAAAAAAATAACTTAAAAAGATAAAAATTTAAAAATATTATATAAATAAAAATTTAAAAAAATACTATATGAATAAAACTTTTTATAAAACTATGATATATTTTTATAAACGTTGAGTATATATTCATTATATTTTTATAAAGAAAAATAATGATTTTTGTAAATTTCAAAATATAAGATTGTAAGAAAAATTAAGGATGATATAAATGAAACTTTTAAGAAAAAAATAATATTTCATTCCATTTGTTCATTATTAAACTATGATATGTTTGTATTTTTTTATTCCAAGATCAAAATTCAAGATTGTCTTCTCATTAAATACTAATTATCTAGGAGGCATTGCTAAAAATAAACTCTAAACAATTTTTCAAAAATCTCAATAAGAATTTCTTATTAATTTTATAACTTTAATGAAATTTTAGAGATGTTTTGGAAAAATATTTATGGTGACAAATAAAATAAAATAAAATATAACAAACTCTAATTCTTTATTTTAATATATTCAATCAATGAAATTATATTAATTATCTTTGTTTTAAAATAAATTAAACTATAAATTCCATCAATCATGATAGTTTTTTATTTTATTTAGAGAGTTTTGATGCTAAATTATTGTAATCCAATATTATAAAATCATTATTATGACTAGGTTATAAGTATAAAATTATAATTTTTAGAGTATATAAAATAATATTTTATTTTTGAAATTTCTGTTAATTAATATTTTTTAAGAAATTAATTTAATCATTTTTTCATTAACTTTATCATTAGATTATTTAGTAATAGAGTGATGAACTACAATTAATAGTTTAATTAATTTTTAGAGGATAAATTATTTTATTAATTGAGTCAATTTTTAGAAGAAAATAATAATTTATGACGATCAACAAAACTTTAAATAAATCTATAAATTTAGTATACAAAGAAATTTTTTATAATTTAATTTCAGATATCAATAAATATATTTTTTAATAAATTATTATATACTGTTTTTTTTTATTTTGAATCATATTATATTTTAATTATTTTCAAATTTTTTAGATATATTTTCATAGAAAAATAGCAACACATGGTTTTTGTTTTTTTAATTATTAATTTTATTTAATATTGTCTCACATATTGCGTGAATTTTAATACTAATTAAAACTAAAAGATGAAAAGTACCTGCATATCTTTATTATACTAATAGATATATTTAAAAATGAAAGTTGAAAAATAGATATTAAAAAAAAGATATTTTTTAAAATATTTTTAATTTTTTGAATATTTCTGTAAAAATTCCTGTTCTTTTCATTTTCTACTTAAATTTGGTACGCTATTGAGAGAAAGAGAAGGTAAGGCTTGGTACCAAAATTTATTAAATGAAAGTAGATTTGGGATTTGGGAAAATTAGAAAATTTCAATGATTTGTTGGAAAATAAATCACATGTGCCTTTTTTTATATATATAAATTCAACAATTCGAATTTGAAATTTTTTAGTGCTAGAAAATATAGTACTAAATTAATTATTAATATTTTTATAATTTTAAGATTTATTTTACATTTAATTATTAATAAGTAAATAAGAATTCATGAGCTTTTGGATACTAAAATTATCTCATCAGACTAAAAGATTTGAAGTTTTTTTTTTTTAACAGTAAGAGAATATCCGGCAAAAAATTTTGTAAAATTCATTTTAAACTGGCCCTTCAGATATGTGACTTTTTTCATGTTAATTTAATAATTCACTTAGATAGGTGTGTTATAAATAAATGAATATCTATTGGGTCTCACAGTCCATATATGTATTAGGGTTTCTACTCTATAAATAGAGGAGTTTCCCATCAGTTTAATACTACACTCATATCTCTTAATCTATATTCTTCTTGTCCTCTTGTCTCTTGTCTCTTGCCTCTTCCTTTATTTTTCAACATGTTATCAGCACGATTGCTTTGGTTTAAGGTTGCTTCGGTGTAAGGTAATCTCATAGTTGTGAATAATTCTTTTAAACTTACTTTGTGTTTTAATCGGCATGATTTTTTTTTTTTGCATTGGATCTGGGATGAGATTTCGATTCGTTTCTCAATGGTAATGTTTCTTATGCCAATTCATTTTCAATTTTAATAATTACCCATTATCCAAAGATTATTATATCAGTATGATTATATACATCATATTTTATTATTATTATTGTTACTTTGTAATCAATTCCACGTTATCTTGGATAGAAATCCAATTTGTTGTTTTATTGGTATTGTCAAAGTTTAACACATATATTTTGTCTTATTTATATCATACTAGAGATGTTCAACTAAGAATTTAGATTTTTGTAATCTGTTTTAATGAGCTTGGAACAAATATTCCGTAACTATTAACATTCATACGTTTTACTTTATTTTATTTTTTTTATTTTATATATATTATGTTTTTATATTATAGTGTTATCTAATATGAGTATATTTTATTTATTTTATTTTTTAAACCATGACAAATATTGCGAAACTCGAGTTTGCAGCCCTTGATATTTCGGGCAAGAATTATTTATCATGGATTTTGGATGCTGAAATCCATCTAGATGCTAAGGGTCTTGGTGACACTATTAAGGAAGGAAATCAAGCATCGAATCAAGATCGAGCAAATGCGATGATTTTTCTCCGCCATCATATACATGAGAGATTGAAAACTGAATATTTGACTATTAAAAACCCTCTTGTTCTTTGAAACAATTTGAAAGAAAGGTATGATCACCAGAAAACTGTTATTCTCCCAAAAGCTCGTTATGAGTGGATGCATCTGCGATTGCAAGATTTTAAATCTGTAAGCGAATTTAATTCTGCCCTTTTTAGAATTAGCTCTCAGCTAAAGTTATGTGGAGAGAATATTACTGATCATGATCTATTAGAGAAAACATTCTCTACTTTTCATGCTTCGAATGTTGTTTTACAACAACAATATAGTGAAAAGGGCTTTAAAAAGTATTCCGAATTAATTGCTTGTCTTCTTGTGGCTGAGCAAAATAATGAATTATTTATGAGAAATCATGAAGCTCGCCCAACTGGATCTGCTCCATTCCCTGAAGTGAATGGAAGCCAAACCCACTTAAATAAATCTATGGCATTCCCTGAAGCGAATGCAATTTCATATGGGTATAGACAAGAGTATAATCGTCGTGGACGAGGTCGTGGTCGAAATAACTCTCGTGGCAATCGCAATGATAGTCGTGGTGGTTATAGAAATACACCATATCATAAAAATGGGAAGAATAATGAAAGAAAAAGAACTAATGAGAATAATGGATCTAATCCATCTTCTAATGTTAGTTGTCATCGATGTGGTGGAAAAGGACATTGGCTACGTACATATCGTACGCTAAGACATCTTGTTGATCTTTATCAAGCATCTTTAAAAAATGGAGGAAAGAATATTGAGACAAATTTTTCCTACAATGATGGGCTAGATGATACTGCGATTGATGTCACCCATCTTGATGTTGCTGATTTCTTCTCAGACCCAAATGGAAATATTGATCATTTAGTTGGCAATGACAATCTTGATGCCTAAGTTTAGTTTTTGATTATTCAATTTTATTTTCCTTTATGAATATTTCTATCATATTTTGTATTGAACTTTTATAATTATTTGGATTTTACTTTATTATGTTTTTATTTTAAACTTGTGATATTTTATATTCTTTTAAGTATTATATTAATTTGTTTCTTATATTTTTGTGAAGACATTATGGATGCTACACAAACTTTAGTGGAAAAAGAAAATCGAGATTTGTATATTGCTGATAGTACATCAACGCACACGATTCTTAAAGATAGAAAATACTTTTTCCAATTGCAAATGGGGGAAGAATTTGTTCATACTATATCTGGAAGAAAAAGAATTATTAAAGGCTCTGGAAGAGCAAGTATAATACTTCAAAGGGGAACGATTATTAATATTAATGGTGCATTATATTCCCCATTGTCTCACAGAAATTTATTAAGTTTTAAAGATATTCGCCTAAATGGATATCATATTGAGACAAAAGATATTGATACTAAAGAATTTCTTTATATTACAAGTACCATATCAAACAAAAAATGTGTATTAGAGGAACTACCTGCAATTTCCTCTGGTTTATACTATACTTGTATTTACACAATTGAAATTAATATGGTTGTAAACCAGAAGTTTACAAATCCAAGTGCATTTATTATTTGGCATAATCGATTAGGTCATCCTGGATTAATAATGATGCGAAAAATTATAGAATCTTCATGTGGACATCCATTGAAGAACCAAAAGATTCTTCAATCAAATGAATTTTTTTTTCCAGCTTGTTCTCAAGGGAAATTGATTATTAGGCCATCGCCTAGTAAAATTCAAATTGAATTACCAGCGTTTTTAGAACGCATACATGGAGATGTTTGTGGACCAATTCATCCACCTTGTGGACCATTTAGATATTTTATGGTCCTAATTGATGCATCCTCAAGATGGTCACATGTTTGCTTATTATCAAATCGAAATTTGACATTTTTGAGATTGCTTGCTCAAATAATTCGTTTAAGAGCTTAATTTCCAGATTATTCTATTAAAACAATTTGTTTGGATAATGCTGGTAAATTTACATCTCAAGCCTTTAATGATTACTGTATGTCAATTGGAATTAAAGTTGAACATCCCGTTGCTCATGTTCACACTCAAAATGGTATGGCAGAATCATTCATTAAAAGATTGCAATTAATTGCAAGGCCATTACTGATGAAAACAAAATTTCCTGTTTCTGCTTGGGGACATGTTATATTACATGCAGCATCACTTATTCGCATCAGGCCAACAAATTATCATAAATTCTCCCTCTATAATTGGTTTTGGGTCAGGAGCCAAATCTTTCCCATCTTCGAATTTTTGGATGTGCGGTTTATGTTCCAAGTACTCCACCACAACGCACAAAGATGGGCCCTCAAAGGAGGTTAGGGATATATTTTGGGTATGAATCTCCATCAATAATTAAATATTTAGAGCCTTTAACTGGAGATTTATTTACGGCTAGATTTGCTTATTGTCATTTTGATGAGTCAGTTTTCCCAGCATTAGGGGGAGAAAATAAACAGTTGGAAAAAGATTAGTTGGAAAGAATTATCTTTATCTCATATGGATCTTCGCACTGGGCAATGTGAATTAGAAGTTCAAAAGATAATTCATTTACAAAATGTAGCAAATCAATTGCCAGATTCATTTACTGATCCAAAAAGAGTAACTAAATCTTATGTTCCAGCTGAAAATGCTCCTGTTAGAATTGTAGTCCCTGAAGGACAAGTTGCCCAAGCTAGTGAGTCTATTGCACGCCAAAAATGTGGTAGACCAATCGGTTCCAAGAATAAAAATCCTAGAAAAAGAAAAGGAGCGAATGTTCAAAATGACCAAATTTCTGGAGAAAATACTCTTGAAGAGCAATTTTTTGAGAAGATACTTGACATTGTAGAAAAGTTTCCAGAAGAAACTCAGGTACCTGAAAATATTGAAAATGATGAGATCTCAATAAATTATGTCGTGTCTGGTCAAAAATGGAATCGAAGCCAAGTAAACGTCGATGAAATATTTGCATACAATATAACGCTAGATATTGTAAAAGAAGACGAGGATCTTGAACCTAAGTCTATTGATGAATGTAGACGCATAATTGATTGGCCAAAATGGAAAGATGCAATTGAGGCTGAATTGAAATCCCTTGAAAATCGTAAAGTTTTTGGACCTATTGTCCAAACGTCAATGAATATTAAGCCAGTGGGATATAAATGGGTTTTTGTATGAAAGCGAAATGAAACTAATGAAATTGTGAGATACAAAGCACGACTTGTTGCCCAAGGTTTTTCACAAAAACCTGGCATTGACTATGAGGATACATATTCTCCTGTGGTGGATGTAATTACACTAAGATATTTAATAAGTTTGGTAATTCATGAAAGTCTTAAAATGCATTTAATGGATGTTGTGACTGCCTATCTGTATGGCTCACTTGACAAAGATATCTATATGAAAGTTCCTGAAGGATTTAAGTTGCCTGAAGCACAAAAGTTAAATTCTCGAGAAGTTTATTCCATTAAGTTAAATAAAGCTCTCTATGGATTAAAACAATCTGGGCGAATGTGGTATAATCGTCTTAGTGAATATTTAATGAAAGAGGGCTATAAAAATGATGCTATATGTCCATGTGTTTTTATCAAAAGATTTGGATCTGGATTTACCATTGTTGTTGTCTATATTGATGATCTAAATATCATTGGAACTTCAGAAGAGATATCTAAAACTGTGGATTTATTGAAAAAAGAATTTGAAATGAAAGATCTCGGAAAGACAAAGTTTTGTCTTGGCTTGCAAATTGAGCATATTGCAGATGGTATTTTAGTCCATCAATCCACATATATAGCTAAGGTGTTAAAGCGGTTTTATATGGACAAAGCACATCCATTAAATTCTCCAATGGTTGTAAGGTCGCTTGATGAGAAAAAAGATCATTTTCGACCTCGAGAAGATGATGAAGAACTTCTTGGTCTAGAAGTACCATATCTTAGTGCAATAGGAGCATTGACATATCTTGCTAGTCATACTCGACCTGATATAGCATTTGCAGTAAACTTATTAGCAAGATATAGTTCTTCACCAACACGAAGACATTGGAATGGAGTTAAACATATTCTTCGATATCTTCGTGGTACAATGGGCTTGGGTTTATTTTATGCTAACACATCAAAGTCAGTTTTGATTGGTTATACAGATGCAGGATATTTATCAGATCCACATAATGGTAGATCTCAAACAGGTTACTTATTTACATGTGGAGGTACAACTATATCATGGCGATATACAAAACAAACTATTGCTGCTACTTCTAACCATGCAGAGATTTTGGCCATCCATGAAGCAAGTCGAGAATGTGTTTGGTTGATATTAGTAATTCAATATGTTCGAGGTACATGTGGTCAACATCCTCAAAAAGAACTCCCAACAGTTTTATATGAAGATAATGCTACATGTATACACCAGTTAAAGGAAGGTTTTATTAAAGGGGATAGAATAAAGCATATTTCACTAAAATTCTTCTTCACTCACGATCTTCAAAAGAATGGTGATATTGATGTTCAACAAATTCACTCAAGTGACAATCTTGCCGATTTATTCACGAAGTCGCTTCCTACAACAAGTTTTGAGAAATTGGTGTACAAAATCGGAATGCGCAGACTCAAAGATCTCAAGTAATGTCTTCATGAGGGGGAGTAGAATACGCACTGCACTCCTTTTCCCTTTCAAGGTTTTTATCCCATTGGATTTTTCCTTGTAAAGGTTTTTAATGAGGCAGTATGTTATCGCGTATTCATGTAGTTAGTAATATTTTTATGAATATTTTTAAGACATTCAAGGGGAAGTGTTATAAATAAATGAATGTCTATTGGGTCCCAAAGTCCATACATATATTAGGTTTCTACTCTATAAATAGAGGAGTTCCCCATCAGTTTAATACTACGCTCATATCTCTTAGTCTATATTCTTCTTGTCCTCTTCTCTCTTGTCTCTTGCCTCTTCCTTTATTTTTCAACAAGGTGAGTTTTAAAGTCTAACTAATATGCGTACATTTTTCATGTTTGATTTGGTCATTCGAAATCTAAATTATCCATTTAGATATTCGATATATGTATTTTTCAGATTTAATTTATGTATTTAAAATATTATTAGTCTGCATATTGTTAAATTATAACTATTAAAATGGAGACTAAAGTATTTTACAATATTTAATAATATATATACATATACATATTCATATTTGTTTTTATTTTAATTTGTTTTAAATATTTAAAATTTAGACTATTGATGAAATAAATGAGCAAAGTCAAAGAAATGAATTTTATACATAAAACTGTGAATAATATGGATTAAAAAACTTTAAGAAATTATTAAATTTAAAATTTTAGGTCTAATTAAAATGCTTATATCAAGAACGAATCAACTATATAACCAGGATTTGCCAGTAAAATACTCATTTTAAATTTCAAAACCAACAATGTTAAAGAAATGAATTTTATACATATAAGACAGTGAACTGTAAGGGATTAAAAACCTTAAAAAATATTAAATTTAAAGTCTAAAATACACATATCAAGGATGATCCCATCACAAAACCACTAAAATTTTAATTTTAGATTTCAAATTTTAACTTTTAAGAGTTAAAAAAACTTTACTAATTTGATTGAAAATAAACAATTTGCATATTTAAATTTGTTTCTAAATTACTGAATGAGTGAATTGTGGTTGGTGCATCCTAATAATTTAGGAACCGTGGGTTTCAAATCTTGAATTGAACTGTTTATTATGAATAATTATAATGTTGATTTTAATTTTAACCGATTTGAATTTAATTTTGATCAATTTGATTTCCATTTAAATTGGACCGGTTGTATAATATACATATAAATATAATAAATTTACGTTAAAGAAAAAAAAAACAGAAGTCGTTTTCTTTTTCATTTCAACAATGGTACAGATGGCCACAACTTCACGGACGCAATGACAAGTTGAAAACGACTATTAGTTTAACTTTATATGATAATATTTATATAGCGAAACAAAAGTAGAAACAATCCAACAAAAAGGATAATTTATGATTATTTAAGATAAATTACTGTTTAATAATCATTTAAATTTAATAATTTTATTTACTTTTTCAATAAATTTATAAATAGTTTATTATTTTTATTTTTATTAATAAAATAATATTACATTGTTAGTCAAAATATTTTTTCAATTCATCTATTTATTTTTTTATTTTTAACTCAATATAACTTAATTTTTAATTTAAAAATTTGCAAAAATGTTTTATATTTTTTAATAATATAAGAATATTTATGGGTATAAAAGTTATATATATATATACATACTAAAATAAGTATAACGAAAAGTTATATACGTTTTTATAGTGTAAAATATTTTTTGTTTAATATTAAAATTTATTATTTATTATTCACATTATATAGTATAATTTAATATTAAAAAACAGGTGAATAAATTTAAAAAAATAATACTTAATTTAATTTTTGGTTGAAAATAAAATAAAGAGATGCTGTATTATGTTTTGTTTTATATATATATATATAATATCTTAGAGTTTTTTTTTTCTTTTATTCACTTGAACTAAAATTTTAGCTACTTTTCAGTAAAAAAAAAAGTTAGTTTAGATATATTTTATTGAAAAAATCAATGTGAGAGATTATATTCATTTCTTGTAATAAATGAAATTATTAATTAGATCAAACAAAAATTTTAATTTTAGATTTCAAATTTTAAACTGTAACGAAATAATTACATTTACACTCCCAAACTCCTCAATTTTTATTATCAATTTATCACACTTTAGCATTTTATTTTTTATAAATAATAATCACCATGTATTTAATTAATTAATTAATATCAAACTTTGTTAATAATAAAAAAAAGTGTAATATAATAAACGAAATATTAAAGCCCAACTGAAATAAAATTCATTTTTTCTATGTGGTTTTATCGTAGGGTAAAGGTAAAAGGTTTTTTTCTTATTTCAACTTCAAACTTAAAATTACTTATATGACATATAAACAATTAATTTATACCTCCAAAATTATATAAAAAAACATTAAAGTATATAAAATAAAAATCTTTTACTAATCAGTTTTGTCTTTTAATTAATTTTTTTATAATTATAAAATAAGATACAATTATAATTAAATTTTAAGAATAAAAATATAATATAAGTAGAGAAATATACAAAATTCAAAAAAAAAAACTTATAAAATATTAACTGTGTATATTGTGTCAATAAATTTAAAATCTTTCTTAAAAGACTATTTAAAAAAAAGGACTTTATATTTGTATATGGAGAGAGACATTAGAGCAGAAGAGGCGAGAGCAGTGGATGGTGCCGTCCTGTTTGGCTCCAAAGAAAAAGAAAGAAGTGAAATGGCAATGGAAGATGATAAGGATTCAAATGATGATTGCAACCCCACCTCTCTTTAAATTTACCCAATCTCATTTCACTTTTCAACGATTGGTTTTCCCTTCACTACTTTTTATTAATTTCAATTTATCATAAAAATTCAAAAAATATTTTTAAATGAAAAGAAATACAAACTTTTAAAAAAATTATAATAACCATCAAATTTTACTTATACAAAATTGTTTGCAAATTAATAGTTAATTATTCATGAATATTTTAATTTCAATCTCATAAATAATAATAGTGGCATTTAACCATTAAATTAAAAATTTTGTGAGATTTATGAATTTATTTGTGTTGCTAAAACACCTAAAAAGCCTTGCACGAATGAGATTTGAAAATTAAAATAAAAATTAATCCAATATATATATATATATATATTGGTTTCCTTGCTCCATATTCATTTAATATTTTTTGGGCTTATTTTCACTTATAGTCCATAAACTTATATCATTATAATATTGACGTTCTTAAATTTTAATTTATTATTTTAAAATACCTGAACTTATATTTTGAAAATTGACATATGATATAACAACTCTCACCATTTCTTTGAATATTGGCATAGCATATGATATCTGTGGATGCTGACATAGCATATTATGTGTGCTAAATTGATATAGCATCACATCAACATACTCTTTTCACATTAATTAAAATGAGAAAAAAAATTAATAGTGTTAAAATTGAACCCTACACTTTCCATATTAATAATATATTGCTTACCATTGTGCTACCTTAACATTAACATTATTAAATATAGCAAAATATATGATCAAGATGATGTCAATAGCAAAATTTTGAGAGTACTTAGAGTAAAGAAGAACTTTGAGTCTAAAGTTTCTTTAATTGAATAAGCTCATGATCTTAGCTTTTTGAGAACCGATGAACTTGTCAAAAAACTACTCACATTCGAATTGCATACTGAAAGAGAAGAAGAACAAGGTGAAAATGATAAGAGGAAAGTAATAGCTCTCAAATCCATCAAAGAAGTTGAGAGCTCAAGTAATGGACAGAGTGATGATAAAGAACAATTGGCTATGCTATCTAAAAGGATAAGTGATTGGAAGAGAAAGAGAAGACTACAAGCTAACAAAGGTACACTTCCTAAATCTTCCATCAAAGATAAAGATAAAAAAGAATGAAGTGAGATGTTATGAATGTGGCAAATTCGGTCACATCAAGTTTGATTGCTTCAAATTGAAAAACAAGAAGAAGTGGAAAAAGGAAAAGAAGAGATCATTCAAAGCTACATTGGATGATGATTCTCAAGTGAAGAAGAAGAGGAAGAAATTACAAATCTATGAGTCATGGCTATTGAAGATGATAACAACTTCAAAGTGGTAAGTACGCCATCCTTAAACTCAATTACATATGATGATGATGTTGATGATGCTTAAGATGAAAATGGTTTGATTGAACATATGAACTTTGGAATAAAAAGTATTTCTCCAAGATGAAATTTTATAAAGATAAATGTTATGAGTTAGAAAATGATTTTGTGTCTTTAAAGAGCTTTACATTAGAATTGAAGACCTCAAATAAAAACTTGTTGAAATCAATTGATGAAATGACCAAAAACTCACATAGCTTAGAAAATGTGATTAAGAAAAATAAATTGTTAAAGGATGAGATAAATGAGTTAAAAGAGTCAATTTTAAATTTCACAAGGGAAAAGAGGCTTTAGATATATTGATCAATAACCAAAGTCTACCCTCCTTGAAACATGGCTTAGGGTTCATTGGATCATCTAACACTTCATCCAATTCACCAACATTTATAAAAGCATCCACAACTCAAACCTCTAGTGTTGAAGTTGTGAAGAACACTAATTGTAACACCCCAATACCTTATATAAGTACTATACATATACCTGATATACATACGGTAGGTATATAAAGTATAAGAATGTCAATTTTCGTTACTTTTTTTTTAAAACCTGTAAAAGAATTCCAACCCATAATACATTAATTTAAATAACATTTATCAAATCATTATCTTTATCAAAAACTTCATTTATACATATAATTAATTTTTCGTCATAAATACATCAATATAAAAGTTATACATGTATGCATTTCCCTCTAGTTGGTCTCGACAAACCTTTACCCTTCTCGTGGCATAACGAAAGACTTTGTATCTTCCACCAAGCTACCTGCGCGATTACACATCCGCGCTAAGCCCGAAAGCTTAGTAGTACAAATATAAAATATAAACATACGTTATAGAAATTCTAACATATAATAATACCATTTTCATTCCATATACCATTAGTTCTTATCATGTTTTTCTCTTTTTAATTTGCACCTTTCATATATCTCGACTAATTTCATATATTATGTACATATATACATACCATTATCACCAATTCCAACTCGTCACTAATACTCACAATCAATTATTCAATACACACATTATACATAATACCAATCATGAATCACATTTCCAATGAAGACAATCATTATCACCAATCACAATTCATTAATAGTATCCACATTCAATATATCAATACACACATTACATATCATATTTCATAACATTACTTTATTCACAATCCACCAATCATGATTCATCATTAATACTTACAATCAATATTTCAATACACCCATTACATATCATACAAATCATGAATCACACTTCCAATGAAGTTAACCATAGATCTCATTACTCATCTTTTTCAACATTTGTATATCACATTGACAACAAAGACAGACTCGGGCCCAAAAGATACTAATATGCTATTCGACTTTCAGAGTTAATGCTTTGGTTTAATTATCACATTCATAAATATCCCAACTAGGCTTCAAGGATTAAGTTCAACCAAGCTTCAAGGGGAACAAAGCATGCTAAGTATCAACCCAACTTGGCTTCAAGAACTAATCCAACCTAGCTTCAAGGGTTGTAACATCTCAATTAGGCTTCAAGGACTAGACTCAACCAAGCTTCAAGGGGAGTAAAACATGTTAAACTTCAACCCAACTTGGCTTCAAGGATCAAGCCCAACCTAACTTCAAGAGATTGTTACCATTAGGCATGCCACCAACAACAAAACTCTGAAAATGAATAACATATTAGATACACAATTCATTGTTTATTTCATCATCAATATCATTTTCAATTCTCATCATCATTTAGGCAAACATGCCTTACATATCTCAATTGAATTATCATAGCCTATCACAATGGCTTCATATCACATTTGAGTTATCATTGCCAAGAACAATGGCTTCATATCACATTATATCTCAAATCACATTTCATGTTTCATCATTGATATATGCAACATCAATTACATTACTAAACAAACATATCATTAATCAATCATACCATATAGGCATGCTTTAATCATATCATTCAAGCATACATAATCCATTTCTTTGTACATGTATCTTCAATTCATTGTCATATAATCCATATGTCCATTTATTTCATTTTGATCATCATTATCAATCATGATAACATCACATTTCATCATTTCTCAAGACACATTAACACCATTCATTATTAAAACATTTATCCTAATAAATTGCATTGCACATACCTTTCTTTTGGATGATCATTATAGCTTTCACTCTATACAAATGACAATATTAGTAACATTGAATTAACAATATAATAATCTACTTAACACATTTATACCAAGGATGTTAAATCTCAAAATCATATAAAAGATTACATCTATGTAAGTTTGTACTTACCTCAAGAACTATTCCCATCCATCTATACATTTTCTCTTCCAAGAATTCTCAACATTTAGGTTAATGCAACACAATCTCTTCAAAACCTAATTCAAAGATCATTGTTCATAGGTTTAGAATCATCCACATACATTTGTTTAGGTCATTCTTTGATTACAAAGTATTTAGAGTGTATATAAAATGTTTAGGAACAAAAGACTTTTGAAGAATCAAACAATGCATGAAGAACCAAAAACCATCACAGTAGCAAACACACCCAAGGGACACGGCCAAGCTTGTGGCCGTGTCTCTCAAAACCAATTGGCAGTAGCAAACACATGCATAAGACACGGCCGTGTCCCTCCAAAATCAATCCAACACGACTCAATTTTCCTTGACTTGGCCGTGTCTCTCATGAATTGGCCGTGTCTCTCCTTGCTTTTGGCCGTGTCATTCAAGAACAAAACCCTATTTGTGGCAAAAACACTTCTAATTGCATTTAAACACATGATACACAACATAAACTCATTCAAATGGATGTAATCAAAGTCATTAACACTTATTTTGCATGTTTAACACAATAATCACAATTAACCATACATTTAATCATTCATCATATCAAAACCCTAAAACCAAATTCACTCTTGATCTTCCACTATCAACCTCCACATAACTTACCATATTCAAGACCAAACCAATCACCAATTCAATCTTTTAACTTACAATCAATTCTAACACTTATAAACACAACTCAAACACACCAAATCACCACATCATCAAATCACAATTCATCTTAGACACAACTTCACAAGAATAGAAGAAATCAAGGAAAAGAACTTACCAAAGTTGTTGAATTCCACAAATCTTCAACTAAATTCCTTGATTCTCCCTTCAATCTTGATGTTAGAAACCAAAACACTTCAATTGCTCTCTCTTCTCTTTGGATAGCCGGCCACCACTTCAAGCAATGAAAAGAAATTAACAAGTCAACCTTTCTTTCCTTCTTTTAATCTCCACCAAGAGATTTCCAAAAGAGAATTACCTCAATGCCCTTAACCATTTACTTTAGCTCTCTTTTAACTCACATATCCTTTATAGTAATTTCACATATCATAAATGAAAATATCTTCTTGCATTGACTCTCCCTTTTGACCAACTTATATGTTATATATATTACCATTTAATCAACATATACATCTCTCTCTAAACCCTCTTTTCTTTCCCAAAACACATATACATAAACCTTCTCTTCCCATTTCTTTTCTCTTCATATAACATATACATTCAATTCAACTTACAACCACAACATAATCAAAACTTCTAAGGCATGCATGAGGATATTACACTAATGCACAAACTAAACCTAAAAATCCTAAAAGGATTACTTGGGTACACGAGGCTCTAAAACCAAAATTCCAAGAGCAAACCATGCATTCATGCATACAAGGAATGTACATAAACACAAAAAATGCACAAAAATAATCTCATTCACCACACACTTGTAATTGTGCACATGACTCATTAAATTTCAATAGGAAAGTGCATAAATATAAAACATTGCTTCAATGTACTTATTGAATGAGATTTGGATACATGAGTGTATTTTGCTATATTAGGAAGCTCATCTCAAGTTAGAGGACCCTTCTACCACTAACCCCTAAGGACTCAACTTCATTTGGGTACCTAAAAGAAGATGAATATTGTTATTTTGTAGGTTTGCTTAAAATCTACTATCAATGCAAATGTTTGGCTTGTGAATAGTGGATGCTCAAGACATATGACGGGTAATGCAAAGCTTTTTACAACACTCACTTACAAGCTTGGAGGTGATGTAACTTTTGGTAATAATGCTAAAGGTAAAATCATTTGCATTGGTTCCATTGGCATGCTTGTAAGAATATGATTGGTAATGTTTGGCTTGTTGATGGATTGAAATATAATTTGCTTAGTGTGAGTCAATTGTGTGATAGAGAATATGATGTAAGTTTTGACTCTAAAGAATGCAAAGTTACCAATTCAAATGGTAAACTTGTATTCGAAGGAGTTAGAATTAGCAATATTTATAAAATTGACTTATATTCTAATAATGCATTTGAATGCTTGATTACCATAAGTAATGATGCTTATCTATGATATAAAAGACTAGGTCATGCTAGTATGGATCACTTACAATGCATTAGTAAAAAAGAAATAGTTGATGGGCTCCCTAAAGTAAAATTTGATAAAGATAGGACTTGTGAACCTTGTCAATTTGGTAAACAACATAAGAGTTCATTCCCTAAAAATATTATAAGCACCTCTAAACCATTAGAACTCATTCACTTGATTTGTTTGATCCAAATAGAGTTGCTAGCTTAGGTGGCAAGTTATATGCATTTGTACTTATTGATGATTACTCAAAATTTACATGGATTAATTTCTTGGCTCAAAAGAATGAAGCTTTTAATCATTTTAAAATATTTATAAAAAGAGTTTAAAATAAAAAAGGCTATGTAATTACATCTATTAGGAGTAATCATGGCAAAGAATTTAGAAATGAGTACTTTGAAAACTTTTATAATGAGTTTGATATTTTACACAGCTTTTTGGCTCCTAGAACACCACAACAAAATGGTGTGGTTGAAAGAAAAAATAGAACATTGATTGAAATGGTTAGAGTAATGCTCAATGAGTATGAATTACCATCTTACTTTTGGACGAAAGCCGTTAATACCGCTTGTTATATTTCAAATCGTATTTATAAAAAGGTCTTTGATAAACAAAATTTCTTATGAGCTATGAAATGGAAGAATACCCAAAATTCATAACTTAGAGTGTTTGGATGCAAATGCTTTATATTGAATACCAAGGACAATCATGAAAAATTCTCATCCAAATCGGATGAAGGCATATTTTTAGGATATTGATCATCTAGCAAAACATATATAGTATTTAATAAGAGAATACTAATAGTTGAAGAATCAATGCATGTTATTTTTTATGAATTCTCTAAACTTGATCAAAGGAAAGGTAGTGTTCTTAATGATTTTATATGTACATTTGAACAACAAGAAACAATCAATATTCCAAAGGATAATCATAATGGACAAGAAGAAGACCATCAAGAGCTACCCAAAGATTGACAATACAAGAAGGATCATCCAAAAGAACTAATCATTGGTGACACCTCAAAGGGAGTAACTACTATATCTCAATTTAAATACTTAGATGTCAATGGTGTTTTTATTTCTCAAATTGAGCTAAGGACCATTAAGGAGACTCTCAGTGATGAGTGTTGGGTGATTTCTATGCAAGATGAACTCAACCAATTTGAGAGAAATAATGTGTGAGAACTTATTCATAGACCTAAAGACCATCCAATTATAGGATGTAAATGAGTATATAGCAATAAACTTGATGAAAATAATCTCATTCTTATAAACAAGACTAAATTGATAGCCAAAGGCTATAACCAAGAGGAAGACATTGCCTATGATGAGACATTTTCTCTTGTTGCTATATTAAAAGCAATTAGAATATTGCTTGCATTTTTATGTCACATGAATTTTAAACTTTTCAAATAGATATTAAAAGTATATTTCTAAATGGATTTATAAATGAGAAGTTTATATTGAACAACCTTTCGATTTTGAAGATTATAAATTTTCAAATCATGTTTTTAAACTTACCAAAATACTATATTGATTGAAACAAGCTCTAAGAGCTTAGTATGATAGACTTAGTGCATATTTACTTGAAAATGAATTTTTAAAAAGCAAAGTTGACACAACTCTTTTTGTTAAAAAGGGAATGCATAGCATGTTGATTGCGCAAATTTATGTTGATGATATTATATTTGGTGCTACTAATGAATCTTTGTGCAAGAAATTTTCTTCTTGTATGACTAGGGAATTTGAAATGAGCATGATAGGTGAACTCAAATTCTTCCTTGGACTACAAATCAAGCAATGCAAGGATGAGATCTTCATCAGCCAATCCAAGTACGTAAAGGAACTCTTAAAGAAATTTATAATGGATGGTTGCAAATCAAGGAAAACTCCTATGAGCACATCCTTGAAACTTGACAAAGATGAAAGTGGTAAGGTAGTAGATAAGAAAAAATATCGAGATATTATCGGATCACTACTTTACTTAACCGCTTCTAGACCGGGTATAATATATAGTGTATATTTGTGGGCTAGATTTCAATCATGTTTTAGAAAATCACATTTGAATACAACTAAAAGAATTTTAAAATACTTGAGTGGCACATTGCATTTAGGTCTATGGTATCCTAGAAACACATCATTTGACATGTTAGATTTTTTCGATGCGAATTTTTCTAGTAGCCTACTAGATAAGAAAAGTACCATCAGAACATGTCATTTTCTCGGTGAATGCTTAGTTTATTGATTTGGAAAGAAACAAGTGTCGGTTGCTTTATCTACCACGTAAGTCGAATACATTGCTGCATATTTTTATTGCACACAAGTTCTTTGGATAAAACAATAATTGCTTGACTATGAAAAAATATTTGATCACTTTCCTATTAAATGTGATAACATTAGTGCAATTAACTTGTCCAAGAATCCCATTCGGCATTCTAGGTCTAAGCATATAGACATCAAACATTATTTTCTTAAAGGATAATGTCCAAAATCACAATATAGTTTTAGAATTTATTGAAACACAAAATTAACTTGCAGATATTTTTACAAAACCTTCAAATGAAGAATGACTGAATTTTATAAAATAAAATATTGGCATGATTTATGGAAAATCACTTACATATTCATTCATTGTCTATTTTGATCATATTCACTCTTATTGCAATTAATGAACTTTATCTTTCTTTTATCTTAATTATTCTTTTTGCCTTTGTCAAAGGGGGAGAAACATGTATGAATTTCAATGATTTAATTTCCAAAGGGGAACAAGAAAATAATTTGATATCAAGAAAAGAAAATAAAGTTCATGCATCAATTGTGAAACATAGGGGGAGACAAGAGAAAATTTATTATCATTGCACTTGATTATTTTTAACTTAAATTTGATTTGATTGCCAAAGTCAAAAAGGGGGAGATTGTTGAAAGACTCTAATTTGATCATTGACAATCAAATTGATAAATAACTAATAATTTCAAACAAGTCTATCAAGTTTGATTCATAGGAAGAAACCAAACAACTTTGTGCATCTGCCCAAATGAATGGCCGAGCAACTGCACAAATGATGCAAAGAACAAAACTGAACAGACATATAAACTGCTGAGCTAAACAAGCGAAGCACAAGCATAAAAACCCAAGCCAGATATAGAACTGTCGAGCTAGGTAAGTGTTAAACCGAGTAGAAGATCTAAAGCAGCTATGGTTCAGCCGAGCAACCCACACAGATGGAACAACCTAGATAAGCAAATAGTTCTATTCTATACTGAACTAGATGAGCCAACTACGGCCAACTGAGCTAAGTCTACAAATTTTCACAGAAGAGTTTGCGTTATCCATGAGTGGTGAAGTTAGAAAGCATGGTGTGCATGCGACCATACAAGACCACTGAACGATCGTACCAAACCAAGGTAAAAAATTCATAAACTTACAAAAAGGATAGTGATCTCAGTGAACGGTGAAGTCAGGATGACAGAACTTTCGACGATAGCCTAAGAAGCCCAAGCGACCGCACGTAACAAAGAGCTAAAATGCTAAAAAGAAAAGAAGAGATATCTGTTAGTTCTCACGGTGCTTTCTCGATGCTCAAACTCTTGTGCTCCCACCCAAAATAACCGCGCACCCGCACAAGTCTGAAAGATTTGAATCTTAGTGCCAAATAACTCGGACCAATGATAACCAAACACATGGATAAAGAAATTTGAATTCAATGGTAACCTTGTGAAGAGCGCCGCACCTCGTGCCAAGACAACCGCACAATACAAAAGTATGGGTAGCTGGATTCTATTAGACAATAAAATTCTATCATTGGAACTAGCCCTTATACAAAATTTTTAAACCGTGCGACCGCCCACCGAGTTGAGCGACCAAACTATAGATTTAATGGAAGGCAAACACTAAACATGTGGAAACCACCTTAAACGGCTAATTCAGGCTAAATGATTATAAATACCACATTAAACTTCAGTTTTATGGTTAGAGAATATTTGGACTGTTATTGTAATTTTATTGAACAATATTTTTCATTGTCTTGTCTAAAAGATCAAAGATAAAAAACCTAAGAGTGTTGGGTGTGAGTATTAAACTCCATCAAAGTTTAAGTGTGAACTTAAACACTTAGGTTGTAAGAGTGAGCCTGAGAAAACTCTTGTAAGGGTTGTGAGGATTGATCTCAAACCATTGTAATAGTTTGGAGTGAGTTAGAAAAAATACTAAGTTAGAGTTAAGCTTGTAAAAACTCAAATCTAGTAGAATCTTAACTAGTTGTTAAAGAAGTGAATGTAGGATTGAGGTAAATCCGAACCACTATAACTCTTTGTGTTTCTTTCTTCTCTACTCTACCCCATCTTCATCTACATCTTCTTCATCTCTTGCTTTTTTTAATTTTGAATTTACTATCACCCTTCATATAATCAATTCACCCCATTCTTGGTTGCCTATTTGGGACAACATAACTTATTCTAAAGGAATGAGTTTCATGAGCTCTTCTCTGGAAAGTTGCCTAAGTGTCTGAACAATCGCTGTCTATATCTGCATAGATATAAAGAGCATCAGATGATACTCCTAGAGCAGATAGATTGATCGTATGATCTTGCAATCTGTATACTATCTGGTGATGGACTATTGCAGATAAAGAACCTTCAATTTGTTCAGCTTCTGTTATCTGAACTTGAATTTTCAGGCTTGTAGACAGATGTCTATCATTCAGAGACATATTATAAATAGGAAAAAAAAGGTTAGAACAACACTTATAGTATTAAGTGTTGTTAATATAGTATCAATTACTGCATCTTCAAAGTTAACGTATATGGTATCTAACATAGACAATCTTGTAGTAACTAAAAGACATTTCCTTCCATGATAGGACAGAACAACTCGAACACCTCCAAGGTGGAGATGAGAGTAACCTTGCTTTTTCCACTGAGAGATAAACTCTTGTAAAATTTTTATAGTCACGTATTATTCAGTAGAGAAAGAAGACAAAGAACATTTATTCAGACAGGTAGTCTGAATATATTTTTTAACATGAGGTCTTTGAGGAGAGATGAGATTAGAAATCTTTTTTACGTAATTGGTTTTTTGGAAAACAAGATAAAGATTAAGAACCGAAAGATGAGAGCTATCTACCTTAGAAAATTCAAGAACATGGGCTATTTCTACCAGATGGCCTATTTTATTAGTAATAGATTGTGAATAAGGAGGAATAATAAGAGAGAAAATATGAGAAACTAATTGAGATGTTGAAGATATAGTCATGGTGTTTAAGGTTTTTCTTTCTTCGTTACTAATCATGTTTATCATATGAATAGCAAAATATAAATAAATACAATAAAAAATAAATATAAATAATTTATATATAAATTAACAACAAATTATATTGTAAAAAATACAAAATAAAATATTTGTCTCAACTTTTATAACAATTTTATTAAAATAATATTGATGAGTAAATATAATTTTTTTTATTTCATAGCTTGACACTTTTACTAATAAAAAATAAAATACATACATATTTTTACTATAAAAAATCATGAATTCTATAAAAATGAGAAAAAATATAGAAAAAAATTCAAGTAAACTTTTTAAATAGAGAGAAAAATGTGAGTAGAAAAATTTTATAATTATTAGATTTTTTTGAAAGTATTATTAATATAAATATTATTATTACATAAATTATCAATGTATGATTATTACATAAATTATCAATGTATGATTAATTTGTTAGGAATGTTAAAGTTATATATATTTTATTTTTTTATTTTTTAAATTTCTAAATATATATATAAATTAATTATTATTATAAATAAATTATTTAATTAATAATTAATTTATTATGAAGGTTAAAAGTCATATACTTTTTAATACTTTTCAGTTTTTAAAACGAAAAAAAATATATAAATCAATCAATATTAACATGTAATTAATTTATAAAAAATTAAAAGTCACAAATATAATTTATTTAATCAATACTATGAAATTATATTAATATGTAGTTATTTAATAAAAGATTAAAAGTTACAAATAGAATTAATTATTAAATTTTAAATTTTATATAAATTATTAAAATTAATTAAAATAAGAAAGTATTGAATATTGAATAAATGTCAAATTGAATGATTTAAGTTATTTTTTTTATCAAGAAGAGAGAAAGTGAAATTGAGAAATTAATATGAAATTGAGAAATTATAAAATTATAATATTCTTAAAAATAAATGAAATGATAACCTTAAAAGAATTCTTATTTCTTTGGCCTATACATACATACATATATATATGTAGGAAAAAGATAATCTGAAACTTCGAGTTGTCAATTATATTCTTTATAAAAATGGTAAATCAAGTTGGGAAATTTATGACATAAGTATTCAATTAGTTCCTATTTGTTTAGTGTTGAATTGGGACTAAGAAAAAAAAAATTTCTCCACTCATAATGGTTACGGGACAAAAGTGTCTATTAATTCGGTCAAAGTCTCTATTTTTCCACCTCTTGAGATCCACGACCTGGGGTAATTAATAATTTAATAATTTTCTCAGATCCTAGGATAATCATCTCATGGCTATTGAGAACGAATCAAATCAGATGATTCTATTTCTTAATCTTTCTAACTTACTCCTGCGGAACCAAGAGGTCAAAAAGATTGAAAAAAATCGATCATTCACAACCATTAATGAATGATTGCTCGAAAAGTTAAGGATTGGTAGTCCTTATATATATATATATATAAACATAGATTAGGAATGTAAAAAATATATATTTTATTATTTAATTTGTTAAATTTAAAAAATATATAAATAAATTATTTAACTTACAATTAATTTATTATAAATGTTAAGAGTTATATATTTTTTAATCTTTCAAATTTTTAAAAAATATAAACAAATTACAAAATTATATTATTATGTAATTAATTTATAGAATATTAAAAATTACAATTATAATTTATTAATTATTAAAATTTAAAATTTATATAAATGATTGAAATTAAATAAAAAATTAATTTAAAAAATGAAATAGCTATTTTTAGAATTTGATGATGTAGCAAGCTCATATCAAATTTTCTTTCCTTAGCTATTATATATATATAATATATATATATATATATTATTGATGTTTTTACACCATATATGTTTCTTTTTTTTAATAAATGGATATTTATAGTTTTATAATTATATATTTAGGTTAATGATAGAATTTAACTATTTAATTATGAATTCAGTAAAATTAATATTTTCATTTGAAGTAGTATTTTTATAAACATTATCTAAATAAAATTCTGTAAATAAATTAATAGATATAAGAATTAAAATAAAAAAATATAAAAACTTTAGTTAATAAATAATATAAAATTTTGATAGAGGAGTTTTTTTTAATAGAAATTTATAATAAAAATCTAAATATTAAATGTTCAATTTTATATTCAATTCCCATATAATTTTTGACTTGAAAATGTTAACTTTCTTCATCCAATTCATGATTTTGTCATTTTATATAAATATAAAATTATGTATATTTTATATAAATAATAATTACCATTGTATTATTATTTTTAAACTAGTATCTCTTTCTATATTTTTACTTTTATATTAATTTAGAAATTCATATTTAAATCATTTAATGAAGAAAAAGGAATTATGGGGAATAGAATAAAAATAATTACAATGTATTAAAAAATTAATTTTTCTATATATATATCTATATACATATATCTATATCTATATATATAATATTAAAATAGCCGTCGCTCGTATAATATTGTGCTAAGTATCCCAATCAATTTTTTTTAAATTAATTTATTATTTATTATAATATATATTTATTTATCTAAATATAAATATCTAAAGAGATAAGAGATAAATTTTTAATAGCTTATTATCATATAGGATAATACATATTATTATTAATATCAAATATATATAATATTATAAAATCATATTTAAACTCTCTAAATAAATATATCTATTAACTAATTAATTATTTATCCTAATAAATAATAACTAATTAATTATCAATTCTTCACCCCCTTTTACTTCGCATTCCAGTCAATTAATTAATAATTATTTTTATCTCTCAATTTTTTTTAAAAAAGCTACATTATCTAGATTTTTTAATTGGTTGACTATCTTATTGTTAATTATTAATTAATGTGAAGTCCTAAAAAAATCATAAATTTGAGATTTTTAATTCATTTAGAAATACAAACTTCAAAAATTTTTGCCATTTTTTTTTATCAAATTGTACTATTTTAGATGAATATCAATTTGTTAATTATTTAAAAAGTTCAACGAGATTATGATATTATCAAAATTATAACTAACTTTTATTATTTTATGTTATGACTAACTTTATTTTATCTATGTGATAGTTGTAATATTTTAATTATATATTCTTATTTAAAGTCTATTTATACCACTGTATATATAATAGGTGATATATGAACATAATTCATAATAAATAAATTTCTCATTCTTTACTCATCTTCTTTATATTTATAATATGTTAATTCTATCTCTTAAGAATTTATTATGTATTAAGATATGCCTCTTGTTAATGTAACTTTTTTAAAATATATAATAAAGTAGTTAATATACAAGCTAATTTTTAAGTTAACTAAAAGTCGCTAAAGGTGTAATTTTAATTATTATCAAATTATATTATATAATATAATGGTGTTATAAATCTCCCAATATTTTAAAATTTAATAATTATAGATAATTTATTTTGATTTATCAATAATATATATACTAGTTTTATTTTTTACAACTAAAATAAATAATTTTTTTATTTAAAATTATTATAAAATTTAAAAAATAAAAATATCTGCAACATCGTACATGATTTTGTTCTCATTTCTTACTAAAATACTATGAAATAAAGATAATATACATATAAAGAGTTGAATTATTGTCTTACTGATATAATGAAAATGATGGAACGGATTTTTGGATGGCTCAAAATAAAATTAATATATATATATATAAATATAAAAATTAAAAGCCATATATATATAATTAAAAGCCATAAATAAATATAAAAGGTAAATTCAATGAAAAATTTTGCTATATTTCATTAATAAATCTATTGAGGAATAAATATTTATTTTACAATATTAATTAATAAATTTTATTAATTATTGTGCATCCATAGCTCAAATAAATTGGAGTTTTGATTTTGAATAATATATATATCTATATTGCAATAATACGGTACCGTATAGCAATGCCACCGACCTGTTCCATAAATTACCATTCGAATTATTGGAAAGACTGACTGGCATTTTAGATGGCAGACAAAGCGAACGCCAAACTCACTGAAGAAGCAAGAAAAGCAATCAAAATCAGCATCCATTGGAAAGTTCTATTAAAGTTGTAATCATTTTTCATTCTTCTTTTGATTAATGATGATTTAGGGTTAGAAATTTCAAAGAAAATGAAAAAAAGCCCAAATTTCAATTTATGCTATTTTTGGTTTCCAAGCAAAAAGAATTTTGAATGTTATATTTTGTTGTTTAGAAAACCCAAAAGAGTTTTGGAGTTTTCAGATGATTTGTACAATTGCAGTTGAGATTTTGTATAGTTTATGACTTTTTTCAGTTCTATGTTTCCTGGTAATTAGCTGAATAGACTGTGATCGATAGTTACCATTAGATGGCCTTGCAAGACGCCCTATTGAAAAGATAATTCGAAAAACTGAATGGTATTTTAGATTGGAGAGGAAGCGAACGCCAGACTCACTGAAGAAGCAAGAAAAACAATCAAAAGCAGAATGTGTTGGCGGGTTCTATTAATTTTGTAATCATTTGTCTTTCTTCTTTTCTTTGTTGATGATTTAGGGTTAGAAATTTCAAAGATAATGAAAAAAAACCCAAATTTCAATTTACACTATGTCTGGTTTCCAAGTAAAAAGAATTTTGCATGTTACATTTTGTTGTTTAGAAAACCCAAAAGAATTTTGGAATTTTCAGATGGTTTGTACAATTACAGTTGAGATTTTGGAATAGTTTATGACTTTTTTGAGTTCTTTGTTTTTTTTGGTAATTTTGCTTAATAGATTGTGATCGATAATTACCATTAGACGGCCTTGCAAGATGCCCTATTGACGAGACAATTCGAAAAACTGAATGGTATTTTAGATTGAGAGAGAAAGCGAAAGCCAAACTCATTGAAGAAGCAAGAAAAGCAATCAAAATCATAATCTATTGGTGAGTTCTATTAAACTTGTAATCATTTTTCTTTCTTCTTTTGATTATTGATGATTTAGGGTTAGAAATTTCAAAGAAAATGAAAAAAATCCAAATTTCAATTTATGATCTATTTGGTGGCCAAGGAAAAAGAATTTTGAATCTTCATTTTGTTGTTTAGAAAACCCAAAAGAATTTTGGAATTTTTGAACGATTTGGACAATTGCAGTTGAGATTTTGTAATCTTTTGTGCCTTTTTTAGTTCTTTGTTTCTTGGTAATGCCAAATAGTTTGGTATCAATAAGCGATTATTTGATGCTGCCATTAGGATTTTGTCTGATTGAGATATATACTCAAATTAGATGGTTCATCCTACGGAGGAGTCAAGTGGGTTGCTACAGGATGTGGATTCTCATGCCTCCCGCACCAATTTTCTCGAGGTACTTACTGTTTTGCTCTTTCATGGCAAATTTTATTATTATATAGGAAAAATTAGTGACACAATGCTTTTGTAAATGCAGAATCTTGTACTAAAATTAAGAGGGGGCAGGTCAAACTTGAGGCATCTGTTTCCAACACCTGCTGTGAAGAATCATATTGAGCCCTCTGGATTTTTGGACTTCACCCTAGACTATCATGGTCCAGCGAATACAGCCTTGCTGAGAGCATTAGGCGAGCGGTGGTGGGACACTACTAATACCTTTCACTTTCCTTGCGGCGAAATGATGGTAACCCCTTTAGATCTGCACTTTCTGACGGGCATTCGTTTTGGGACTCATTCAGTGAAGCTATATGAAGATTGGAGGACCATTCCAGAGGAGACAATCATTGAGTGGCTTGGGAAGATGCCTCCTATCGACACTGTGTTTGTGCCTAGGAGTTGGCTACGGGAGGAGGTTGCTGGCCTCATTGGTAGGAGTGATGCTATCATTTCGATCGACCATGATCAAATAGCTTGCATGTTTCTTCTTTTAATTTTTGGTTTTTCCTTTTGGCATTTTGGTGGGAATAAGGTGAATCTTAATATTTTACGGAGTTTGCAAGACCTGAGCCAGATTGGTGAGTATGATTGGGGTGGTATTTTCTTGGCTACCATGTACGATGAAATGCCAAGACTTTCTCGAGGCATGCTTCATTCGATTGGTGGGACCTATGTTGTTTGGGAGGTATTCTATTCTATATTAATTGATTCATTATTTGTTTGTTTGTTATGCCGTTCTGACTTGCTTGTTGCATATGTGGGCATATGAATACTTGCCTTTCATCAGACCTATTTTGCGGGAGTCTCAGTTGGATCTTTTCCCGGCTGGTCAGAGATGGCGCAAAGAGAATCAGATTCATTCTAACACACCTAACTTTGTTGCTCATTGGGAGTTCTTCAATGACATGACCATTGAGGATGTAAGTTTATAATTTCTTATTTGTTTTGATTTGTCTTGAATTGCCTTTTCACCTTTTATCTTTCTTTATTTTTCTTTTTGTGGCAGGTTACTTTGATGCCGTTTAATGGAAGATATCCAGAGCCCACATCTGCAATAACTCGGGCTATGGCTTTATCTCACTGCTGCCTTTTGCTTCAATCCCCCCATATTCAAATGTACTATTTGGGGGAGCGTGTCTTTGGCTAGCCAGAGGGCAGAAGGGTGGTCCTTGCCGCTCCACCATCTAACATGGGGCAAGGAGTATATATCAGAGGGCGTGCTGCTGTGTATTCTGGGATTGCAGCAGCCGACTTTCTGTTACCTGATATGGACTATAATGAGTTCTGTAAGGTCGAATTGATGCCTCGCATCCCGATTTCAGTGGCGATGTCTCCTATTCCAACTTTGGGTGGAGGGACATCTATGTTTACTCCCTTCACTTCCCGGGCTTCTACCTTGTCTATGCATTCCCAAAGCCAAGGTAATTCAGTAGGTGCTGGCCCTAGTGTTCTAGTTCAGGATGCTTCTCCTGCTATTGCGCCTGGGATATTGCACGAGTCCCAGAGCCAAGGTGTTTCAATAGGTGTTGGCCACAATGTTCCAACACAGGATCCCCCTCCTGCTACTGCGACTGGGATATTGTACGAGTCATTTTGGCTGGCCGGTTATATCGAGTATGTTGCAGCAGATAGTGTTCTGCGCTACCCACTTCCAAACACTCGCTTTAGACGCCTTCCAATGGGTATAACATCAGTACGTGTTGCTTCGACTGTTTGGTTACCATTTAGGATCGGTCCCTTAGATTGACTTGTGTTATTCTTGTTTTTGCAGTGGCCTGGTGACTGGGTTCGCCACACCTATGAGGTGGCTCGGAGACAAGAAAATGCCATGAGCAGAATTTTGCCTCCTCTGTTGTCTCTGTTACAGAGTGGCCAAGGGCGCAATGCAGGAGAATCACTACCTGGACAGCCAAGGAGAAATAGAAGACAGGCTGACTCTTAGAATCGTTGTTTTGCATTTGCTTGTACATGTTAGTTAGCTTTTCATAAATGAACAAACGCACAATGGTTTTATTTTTATTTTTTTGTTTGCTTTGAGATCCACCTGAGGATGGGAATTTTGGTTACCGATTCTATTAATTCAACGGTGTGACTCTGGATGGCTATTCAAAATATCAAAAAAGTGAAACTGACAGCAACTTTTTAGCGACGAAGAATTTATTTTTCCTGTGTGCTAGTTTCTTGCATTGTATAATGTAATCATAAAAAAAGGGGACAGTGCAGATGCAGTTTCTTCCTGCTATGCTATGCTGTCCACTTTTATTTATCATGTGTGCTGTAAATGTGAATAATGCAGAGTTTAGTCTGTGGTGTCTGCTGTGTCACAGCCTTTATTGATGGGCAGGAGATTATTGGTTCAAAAACAAGGGAGATTGCAGGGTGGAGGAGTTGCCGAAGCCCCTGCTAAAGATCATAGAGCACAACAAGGTATTTATAGTACTAAACCAACACTTTCGGAAATTTTGTTACATTACATGTGCTTAGCAACTTACACTAGTGTTGCCTTTTTTGGTATGTTTCAAATTGTTGGCAGGTTGCTCTTTTACCGTGTGCCTATTTCCATTGTATGTATGATGGTCATTTTATATTTAATTATATGCCAACTGTTATTTCATAATATTTTTACTTGTTCTGTTATTGTTATGGATTTTTGTGTTGATTGCGTTTCTCGCTATTGATGAGAAATATGAAATTTTCTTGTTCTTGTGCTTTTTGCTGATATGAATTAAGGATAAAAGATTGATGAAATTCTCAATCATGCTATTTGATATTGTTTTGCCATTCCTTAGCAGCATATGACCCAAATGAATGCTCAATTGTGCTATTCTTTTGCTGGCATGTTAAAGGTTTACGTAAAGCAATGACTGTACTGCCTGAAGGTTCAGATGCTCCATAAATATTTGCTGATACAAAGTGGTGCTGCTCTCTACCCCTAGCAACTGGTTCTCTTTTCCAAAACTAGAAGCAATATTTGTGGTCATTTTGATTTCAAATATTGTTTCAACATCAAGATCATGCGTACTGTTATCAAAACTTGGTAAGCCCTTTGATCCAATTGTAACAATAGGCACTAATAATTTGCATTTGCAAGTAAGGCAATCAGAATTACTGTATAAGTTTGAGGCTTCAGCATGCATTAGTTGTAAAATGCCTAGCAATAGCAACAACAAAATTTTCAGTACCTGCATACAAGTTGTTTAAGCAACCTAACACCTTTGTTGGTGACTGCAGAGAGCTCCTCATTACTCTCTTGTTCTCCTTGTCCATTGATGCCTTCAACACAACTTGGAGTCTGGAATTGTAATTAAGTACTCAAAATCCTAAACAGCAAGCAAAAAAAAAAGGTATGAATTTGAAAATTTTGAAAATGGTCAATTCATATACTATGAAGTTGTATACAATATTATTCTAAAACATTATAATTGTTCAGGTTTTTTATTCATATTTTTCAGTATCTATCTATATACATTATTATAGTTTCACATTTAAGATGTAAAGAAGTGAGGAAAAACTACTTGAATATTCTTTGGGTTGCTCTTGTGAATATATTTGAATATGTTTTTACTGACGCCGACTTCTTATTAATTTTAATATTTTAAAGATATTAATTTGTCTACTTAAAATAGATTTATATTGTTTGACAGCTATTCTTTCTTATTTTTTAACTAATATCTTCTCACTCTCTTCTGCGACGCTCTATATCACGATTATAAAAAAAATGTAAATATGTTTTGGCATGTATACATTTCATATTTTATTCTTTTAAAAAATATATTTTTAATATATGTTGAATATGTTTTTGGTGTATGTGAAAAAAATATAAAAAAATAAAAATATAATATTTTTATAAATTAAAAGAACACAAAAATAAAATTTTAAAGAGAAGTAATATTTTATGTAATTTTATCTTAATTTTTATGTTTATTTATTTTATTTTATAAATTTAATATATATATGATACAAAAAAAATAATATTAGCACGCCTTTGCAATTATTATTATTATTATTATTATTATTATTATTTGTTTTTTTAAATATTGCATGCTGCTGCTTTTGCTGTTAGGGGTAGTAAATAGTTGGATATTTTTTCTGATATGTTTATATTGGATATGGATAATTTATAAATGGATTTTTTTTCTGATATGTTTATATTGGATATGGATAATTTATAAATGGATTTGGACGGATATAAGTATTATTTTTACTATTTATGATGAGTTTGGATGTAGACTCTTGGATATCCGTTATTCGAATTCAATTATATATTAATTATATTTTATTAAAATTTTAATTATATATTAATTATATTTTATTTTAATTATAAAATTAATAAAATTATATTAACATTAAATTTTTATTTATAATTATTTAATTAAAAAATTATAATTTATATTTTAAAATTTATAATTTTTAAATTTTTATATTTAAATAAGTTCGAGTAGTAAATAAGCAGTATTAAATAGATTTGGAACGAGTATAAATATAATTATAATAAAATTTAAATTACATAAATTTGGATAAGGTCATTTTTATGGATACCCTATCAATTCTAACTTATACATGCTTTCATCTATTATTTTTATTTGGGTTTTGTGTTTAAAAGCACACCATTTATTATAGTCCATAAACAAACTAAAGAAGAAAAGAAACCCTGAAAAGAAATCTTTCTCCACTCTCTCAACCTTTAGCCTATGTTTGGATGGATGATGGCAATGAAATTGGTTTTATTTTAATGAAAAAAAGGATGTTAATATAAAAAAAATTACTCTAAATTACTTTTTATTATTTGATAGTTAAATAAAAAGAAGAGTAATGTAAATTTCTATCCTATAATAAAATTAAAAGAAATCACTTTCCACTTCAATTTACTGTCATTTTCTACTTTTTTGGGAGAACATTTGAAAGGTTAAAGAATAAATTGGAAAAATATATTTTCATCAAATTTTTTTTCTTAACTTTATCTTTCGCTACCCCATCCAAACATAACCTTATTTTATTCTTTTATGTTGTTTCAAAATTTTTATTTAGAACTGTACAAATAATGGTCACAACACTTCTAACTTTCTTTCTCGCTCTGAACATCAATGAAGTTAGAATTTTCTTTATTAGGATTTTTCTTTTTCTTTTATTATTGTCATTTTTAGTTCAGTTTTCTTTGTTATTTTTGAAGAAAATTTCAATTTTTTTGAATTATTTGTCTTTTCTCTTTATATGGTTTGTTTTGATGGAATTGGAGAGAAAGTAAAATAAACGAAATAATATTTCTTTCAATTTCTATCATTTGGGTGTTTAGTTGGGAATAATTTTTATAGGGAAATAGTTCTTTTCAAATGGCTAAAATAATTTTTTATCTGCATGGTGAGAAAGAAGAAAAAATTGTAAAATTATATCTTATAAATTTATTTATTTATTTAAATTATGAAAGAGAAATCTTATTTCCCTTATTATTTAAATAAGATTACCAACACATTAAGCCTATGTTTGGTTCCTTAGAGTTGCAATGGAAAAGAAAAGAAATAAAGAGGGAAAAAAAGGAAATGAAGAGAAAAGAATTTTTATTTCTTTGCTTTTGTTCCTATTTTTGGTTCCTTACAGTTGCAATGGAAAAGAAAAGAAATAAAGAGGAAAAAAAAATGGAAATGAAGAGAAAATAATTTTTATTTCTTTTCTTTTGTTTGGTTATCAAATGAACATAGAAAAGAAAGATAAATTTATAAAGTTGATTTTTACACTTGTATCCTTATTATTTTAAATTGACGAAGGATAAATTAATAATTTTATTATTTTTATCTCTTTTATTTTTTATTTCTCTCATTTTCTCTCAAAATTGGTAGGAAAATATTTTAATGAATTTGAGAGAAATGAGAGGAATTGATTTCTATTTTTTTTCCTCATTTCCTTTCTTTTATTTTTATCCAAATAAAAGAAATAGAAGAAATACAATTTTCATTCTCCTCTTTTCTATTTGTTTCTCAAAATACAAATAAAAGCTAAAAGAAATTAAATTTCTTTTCTTTTCTACTCGTTTCCTTTATTAAAGTAAATTTAATTTCTCTTGTGCAAATTAGCAATCAAACAAAGCAAATTTTCTCTGGATCCCTAATTTCTTTTCCCTTAAATTTTATAGAATTGTGATTGTCATGAGAGCAATTCACACTCCATAATCGAAGGTGAGACATTTCTAATGTTCAATTAGATTTTAGATTTAGTTATTTTCTTCTCTTTTATGGAAGGGTTTGTGAGTAATAGCTATAAAATAATGGATATAGGAATTGTAGGAGAAAGAAAATTAATAAATGAAACATTTCTTACCTTTGATTCTAGACTTATTTATGTGAATGATATGTTTTAATTTACAAATTCATGGATTACAATAACTGCAATCTTTAAGTACTGAAAATGCATTTATGTAAAAGAAGAAAGTAATTTTTAGATATGAAGTTCAGTTTTTGAAGTTCTTGTTATACAGTAGATATATATATATATATATATATATATATTTGTCTAAAAACTCTCCATTGATCCTTTATTTCTTAAATATGCGGTGTAATTCGGTATGGCCTATAAATTAAGTATGCTCGTGGCCGACAAGTGGTAGATGGTGGGGGATTTGGAAAGAGAGGAGGAACTGTATGGAGCTGGTGCTGATAAGGAGAAAATGAATGTCTAGTTATAATTCATTTATAAGTAAATTTTTTACATTTCTAGTTCATTTATTTTACAGGAGCTGGAAAAAAATTTAAATAGATTTGTATTTTGACTTTTTATTTCACTTAAAATTTCCAAACAGGATAATGTCTCTTATAAATCTCCTACAAGAAAAGAAAGGTAAGAAAATTAAATGGTTTTGCTCTAGGTTGAATATAGGCTAACCTAGTAATCTCTTTCTCATTTTTGTTGGTTAGCTGTCTCTGCTATTTCTGTGATACACTTATATCCTCTATAAATATATGTATCATATATTTATAGAGTACATATATAGAATATAAGAATATTATAATAAATCACTGTAGAAAATATTATAATTAATCTTAAAATAATTCTATAATGAAAAGAAAATTTTAATTGATAAATCCATATATTTTATAAATTTAAAATAGTGCATCTAGTAGAAAATTTCTAAAAAAAAATTAGCTAGAGTTTTTTCTGTAATTTTAATATTTTTAAAATTAAATACTCAACTTGCATAAAAATAGACACTTCCAATATTCTCATTTTCATAAGTTCTTCCAATTCGCAGAAATCCTCATAATAAATATTTATATTTCCTAGCACAAATTCAAAATAACATTTATGTATGTATATATACACAATAATCTCAAATTTTTACCTAATACACAAGTATTATGAATTAAAGTACATAACCCAAAATACATAATAAAAATTATAATTATACATATATGCAGTCGGCTCTTTTGGTTTTCCGACACCCTAGATCTCCAGTTATCATTCACATACTAGATCCCTCTGATCGGCAACTCTCTCACTTGTGCAATTCATACAACTGTGCCAAACATATAGCTAAGTGGTACATATTTAAAAACGATATATATATACATTTAAATACTTTTTCTCATAATGTAATTTGCAACATCAATATAGCCACTATTTATCTTATAATTCATTCATCACACACACACACACACACATATATATATATATGTATATATATATCCAAACTCACAAACACACACATGTTCACACATACATACATTGGGCCCAATAATCCCTATACAATTTTCAAGTCCCGTTATCCCAACAACATTTTAAGTGACATAGCTCTGCTCGAGCCTATTTCCAAATTCAAACTCAGGATCTAGCTCTATTCATGTATGTCAATGCATGCATAATTAATCTCAATATTACTGGACAAATAATTATAAAAGGTTTATACACAATAACACTTTTTCACACTTTTCAAGTGATCAACTCTATCCTTGATCACTTACACATTTCATCATATCAACTTTTATTCTCACACAATGCATAACCATAAGTCATCCTCACAATGTGACTCATTCACATATTCTTAGCACAATATGCAATTCATCAACAATCTACTAACAATACATAAATTCATAAATACTGTCACTTTAAAGAATATTGTATATTCTTTAATTTGAGCCAAAACGCTTTCTTTCCTTACTACATGACTCATGTCTTTCCACATTACACACTAAAAACCCATATTATACATTATGCCAAATTACATTTATTGAAAAGACAAGTTATTAAAATAGATACTTACCTTGTTTGCTTCCAAATCCACGCTAAATCCCTTTCTAAGCCAAAATCCTAAACTCTACCACTTTTATCAATTTAGCCTACACACATATAAATCCAACAACAAGCAACATTGTTTAATTTAAATTCATTTCCATGGTCAATTTATATCAAACTATCATTAAACATACAATTTCCATCAAAATTCCAATAAAACTCTAATTTCACCACTTACTACTTTATTCAAACTTCATCCTATCCAACTTATTTCCAACCTTTATCCATAAATTCATTACTTACATATTAAAAAATAACAACAAAACAACTCATTTTAATAATTATATCAACCTCCATCCAAAATCCTAATTTCACATAACCTACTCCTAAATTTCAACTTCATCAAAATCCACTCATATTCAATTTTCAACCACAAAATCACAACATTTATATTAAAACAACATTAAATCAACCCATTACAAGAATTATAACAACCTATATTTAAACCCTAATTTTTACGTGCACATCCCATAACCTTAATTTTGCAATTCAAGTTTACTTCAATAATTTAATTTCTAACTTAACATATACAAACCTCAAACACTTCATTGCCATCTTCTTTTCAATAAAACAAATTTCTTTCTCTATCCATATATTTACATAATCCAAAAACAAAGGAAAACAAGCTTAGATTTAGAAAACTTACCTTGAATCTTTGATTAAACTTCAAAATCCACTTGATTCTCTTAAGTTTTTTAGTAAAATTTGGAGTATTTGGTGAAATATAATATCCCCTTTCTCTCACTAAAATTTCGGCCTCCATGGGATAAAGAAGAAGAAGATGACTTCCTTCTTCTTTTCCCCTTCTTTTCTATCCATATATAAATAAATAAATAAATTATTTTAATATTGATCTTCTTTTTCCCCCACCATAAGCTTATTTTCTTTCTTTGACTTTTTATTTATTATTATTATTATTATTATTATTATTATTATTATTATTATTATTATTACCTTCCTATCATAAATATACGCATATAAATATGTATACATCTTGTATACTTCATATATATGTTTTATATATCTTAGTGTATGTGTATGTATCATGTATATTTTATGTATACATTATGTATATAATATGGGTATATTTTGTATATATTAAGTATATAATATATCCAACATTTATATTAAGTATATGCTAGGTATGTATCATGTATATACTATATATATCTTATATATAAATTAGGTATATACTTCAGATATACCTCTTCCAACCCTTTAATTAACCTCCATATATTGATTTAATTTGTCTAAAACCACGAATATTATAATTTTCTCTCATTTAAATAATTTCGTTCCCGAAATTATCTATTATAATAACTTACACCATCCAAGACAAATATAAATTCCAACTACCATTTTTAACCCAATAATCTCAGCTCTCCCCCTTACGAATATCCTCAACTATTTTCACAAATCCATAAACTAGCATAAAGATTACTCAACTTATAATATCAACAGAGAATACATATTCAATCAAGACATAAACAATAATATCCAATAATAAAGATTTTACCTTCATCTACATCTGAGTCCTTGTTTCCTCTGCATTCTATAAACTCTTTGTGATGCTCCTTCCTGTCTATCCATAGTCATAGACTCATCTCTCTGTATGTATCCTGCCTTGCCACCTCTATCACCTCTGCCATTTCTATCCCCTTTAGAACTAGACCTAAACCTAACAGTCTCCATCTACCTATCCTCTGGTGGCTTTAGGTAATCCCTAATGTAGTGGTCCTGGAATCCACACCAGTAACATCCTCTTGAGTTAACGCCCCAACAAATATCTCTATGAGCTCTACCACATTGGATGCATATGGATGGAGCAGGTCTCTGAGAAATATGGGCAGGAGCACTAGCCACCGATATCGTAGGCATCTGCCTTTGCTGAGCAGGTCTACTAGACTGTCCCTAACTCCCCTTAACACCCTATGATAAATCTTCTCACCCTCTTTTACGAGATGATGACTCTACGTCCAACTGGGGTCTCTTACTCATACTCTCTTCTAATGCTGTAGAGCTGCAATCTCCTGAGCTTTCTTTACACTCCGGGCAGCTGATACTAGCCTAAAGAAATCCCCATACTACACTGTAACCATATGACACATGATCGATGACTTTAATCCCTCTTTAAACCTTCTACATCTATCCACCTCATCAGTCATAATCCCTCTAGCATACTTACTCAGCCTCAAAAACTCCTTCTCATACTCTGTCACACTTTTTATCCTCATACTTTAAATTTTGAAACTCTCTTTTCTTAATATCCTTATAATCTCTAGGCGTGTAACACCCCGATACCCCATATAAGTATTATACATATACCGGGTATACATACAGTAAGTATATAAAGTATAAGGATGTCACTTTTAGTTACAATTTAAAAACCTTTAACAGAGTTTAAACCACAATACATTAATTTAAAGAGCATTTACAAAATCATTATACTTTTAATGATCTTACCTATATATAAGAATCTTATCTTTATCAAAACTTCATTTATATATATAAATACACTCTTGTCAGAAATACATCATAATTAAAAATTATACATGTATGCATCACCCTCTAGTTGGCCTCGATAAATTCTTACTCTTCTCGTGGCATAACGAAAGACTTCATATCTTCCACCTAGTCACCTGCGCGATTACACATCCGCGCTAAGCCCGAGAGCTTAGTAGTACAAATAAATAATATAAACATACATTATAGAAGTTCTAATATATAATGATATATCAAATTCCATGTACCATTAGTTTCTTATCATGGTTTCCCTTTTTAGTTACACTTTTCATATATCTCTACTAATCTCATATATCATATATACATATATACATATCATTAACACCAACCACAATCCATCACTAATACTCACAATCATTATATCAATATACATATTACATATCATACTTCATATCATTATTTTATTCACAATTCACCAATCATGAATCACATTTCCAACAAAGGCAAACATTATACCATTCACAATTCACCAATCATGAATCACATTTCCAACAAAGGCAAACATTATATCATTCATAATTCACCAATCATGAATCACATTAAACAAAGACAAGCATGGGCCCAAAACACACTAATATGCCATTCAATTTTCAGAGTTAATGCTTTGGTTTTGTTATCACATTTATCATTATCATAAACCCAACTAGGCTTCAAGGATTAGGTTCAACCAAGCTTCAAGGGGAACAAAGCATGCTAAGTATCAACCCAACTTGGCTTCAAGAACCAACCCAACCTAGCTTCAAGGGTTGTAACATCTCAATTAGGCTTCAAGGATCAAATCCAACCTAACTTCAAGAGATTGTTACCAATATTAGGCATGCCACCAACAACAAACTCTGAAAATGGAATAACACATTAGCCACACAATTCATTTAGCAATTTCATTCTCAATTGAATCATCATAGCCAATCACAATGGCTTCACATCACATTTGAGTTATCATAGCCAATCACAATGGCTTCACATCATGTCATGTCTCAATTCATATTATAATATTTCATAGTATACCTAATCAATTACCCCATCATATCCTTCACATTTTACATATAGCGTCATTGATATAACATTACAAAGTACATTATTCATATAACACATTACCATTCATAAGATTCACAATGTATAAAACATAACATTGTTCATATAGTATCATATGCATCATCATTACTCACATTGTCCCACATTATACACAATATAACATTATTCATAGATTTAGAGTCTTCCACATATATTTGTTTAGTTCATTCTTTGTATTAAATGTGTTTAGAGTGTTTATTTTTATGTTTAGGTGCAAGAAGACCTTTGAAGAATCAATACAATGTGAGAAAGGCAAAGCACAATCACAGTAGCCAACACCTTCAAGGGACACGGCCAAGCTTGTGGCCGTGTCTCTCAACCAAAAGCTCCAACACGGCCAAGACTCCCCTAACTTGGCCGTGTCTCCCTTAAATCCAAAGAAACCAAAATGAAAGAAATCAGGCAGTAGCAGACACAGTCAAGGGACACGGCCAAGCCAGTGGCCGTGTCTCTCCAAAATTGATCCAACACGGCCAAATTTCCTTAAACTTGGCCGTGTCTCCCAAAAATATTTAGTCTTGCCCATGTCTCTTCTTTAGTTTGGCCGTGTTTCTCATGAATGAAAACCCTAAGCATGCCCAAGTCTCTTTTTATTGAATTAAAATACATTATACACAACATAACCTCATTCAAATGGATATAATCAATGTCATTAACACTTATTTTACATATTCATCACAATATTCACATTAACAATACATTTAATCACTTACCATTTCAAAACCCTAAAATCAACATCACTCTTATTCTTTCAATATCAACATCCACTTAACTTACCATCTTCAAACCAAAACCAACACCAATTCAATCTTTTTAACTTATACTCAATTTCAACACTTATAAACACATCTCAAACACACCAAATCATAATATCAACAAATCATAACTCACCTCAAACACAACTTCAAAATAACAAAGGAAAACAAGAGAGTACTTACCAAAATTGAGGAAATTCCACAAATCTCCAACTTAATCCTTTGATTCTTCCTTCAATTTGATTTTAGAAATCAAAGCACCTCTCTTGCTCTCTTCTTCCTTTGGTAGCCGGCCACACCAAGCAAAGAAAAGAAAATGAAGACAAGTCAAACTTTTCTTCTTCTTTAAATCTCCACCAAGCAATTCTAACAAGGCAATTACCTAAATGCCCTTCATCCATTTAACTTAACTTCTTTTCACTTATATGCCCATTTAAGTAATTTCACATATCACAAATAAAATATCTTCTTCCCTTGACTCCTCATTTTGACCAACATATATGTTATATATATTATCATATACCCAACATATACACTTTCTCTCTACACATTATTTTCCTTTTTAAACAATACCTAAACATTCTCTTTTCAATTTCTTTTCTTATCAACATAACATATACACATAATTCAAACAAACAACAATTGTATCCAAACTTCTAGGGCACACATTGGGATATTACAAGGCGTATATTGTTTTCCAAATTCTAGCAAAAAATCCTCATAACTCAATACTGGTGGTCTGGCTAACCCATGTAGAACTGTCTTCTACTAGTTATAGGCATCCCCCTGCAGAAGTGACACTATATAATCAAACTTCTCTTTTGTAGTAGCCTCAAACTGAATAAATACTCTCTCAACCCTATCCTTCCACTGCTCTGCCTTCGTTGGATCTACAGTACCCTCAAAATTCGTAGCACCATACTTTTGGAGCTTCTCGTACCTCATACCCTACTGAGGTGCTAGAACTTGACAGAATACTTCTGTAATCTATTGTATCCATGCTGGAGGGCCCTGCACCTCTAGTCTGTCTACCTCTGAAGCCTCATCAGCATCTACTCTACCTTCAGCTCTACCCTCACTCGGAGCCTTACTCTTCATACTGTCCTCTGACTCGTACCCTCTAGACGCTATCAAAATCTATATCTGTCACCACAAATAAATAGTGCCATATCATAGACCAACTTAAGTGCCAAAGCATATGCATGTATTAAAACTCACATCACTATTCTAAAATTCCCCTTTCTTTTTAAAATCCACTTACTATGAGAATCTCAAACCTAAATTTTAATACTAAAATAAATATATAACACCCATATCATATATGCATACAATATATATATATCCCATATTTATATAGTACGTATATAAAATATAAGAATATAACAAAAAAATCACTGTAGAAACCATTATAATTAAGCTCAAAATAATTCTATTATTAAAATTAAAAGAAAATTTTAATTGATAAATCCATACATTTTATAAATTTAAAATAATGCATTTAGTAGAAAATATCTAAAAAATTTGCCAGAATTTCATCTGTAATTTCAATATTTTCAAAATCAAATATTCAACCTGCATAAAAATAGATCCTCCCAATATTCTCATTTTTATAAATTCTTCCAATTCTCTAAAATCCTCATAATAAAGATTTATATTTCCAAATTCACTCCAAATCTCTTTCTAAACCAAAACATTAAACTCCACTACTTTTATCAATTTGGCCTTGCACATATAAACCTGTGAGTGAAAATTTTTGCCTCCACTCCCATGTGGAATAGTTCTTGCGACTTCGGCACTATTAGGCTCAAGGGCTTATAGAATATGGGCTTAAACCCGGAGAAAATGGAGTCATCACCCGGACGAACTGAGAAAATAGAAAGAGGTGGATGACTCAATTCCTAAGGAATTCCCAACCCCCTAATGAGTCCGGAAAGTTGGGTACGTATGGGGAAGGTGAGAATGACCCAACACTCCCACAACACCCGGTTCATTGGAATGGCCTCCTTTTCAGGTCTAAATATTATAAAATTCTTAATTATTATGATATAATCCATACTACATACAATAATTAAAAATAAAAGCATCATTGTATTAAAATTAAAGTAATATTTAAATAAAAAAAATAAATGAGCACCCATCCGAGGATGGAAATATATCCTTACATCGTCTAATGTCTAAAACTAAATAGAACACCCACCAAAAGATCGAAACGTGTCATTTACATTAATCTCAAAATATGAAAATAATTTAAATTACATGAAGCTTAACTAATGAGGTACCCACAAAGTGGAAACATGCCTCTTACATTATTAATACCAAGATAAACAAATAATAATAATAATAATAATAATAATAATAATAATAATAATAATAATAATAATAATAAATAATAATAATAAAGAAAATATCCATCCATCATAAATTAAACAAATTAAACATCAAAATTAAATAAATCAATCATCAAAATATATAATAAACTACATAATCAAATCTAAATAAATAAAGCAATAACTGTATAAGTTTAGGGTTTACATTTTAAATTAGGATTTTAGAATTTTAATAACTAAATTAGGGTTTTAAATAAAGGAAGTTAAACACAAAAACTTATAATACACAAATAAATATTGACCCCTTCGACGAGCCCATACGGCGGTCCCTCTTTATGGTTTGGTTACTGCATGAAATAACGAAATAAGGTAATGACTATTATGATCAATGAAACAATCAAAGCAAACAATGAAACAAAAACGAAAACTAAACAATGAAATAGAATAATTGAATTACTGGAATCTTAAAAACAATTAGATGAAAGTTGCAAACCTCCGTCGTAGGTTCTACCAATATTTTGCCTTGATCAAACTATATAAAATCTTAGTTGAAATAAATTGAAGACAGCTGCATTCTACCTTCTGGTTGGTGGTCTCAAGCTTCTAATCTTTGTTTTCTTAATGTTTGCTGTTTGTTTTAATTGCTTGATGCTTGCTAATCACGATTGTTGCTACTGTTCAAAAGTCCCAAAAGTCCCAAAAGTCCAAGTCCCAGCTGAAAGTCCCCGAAAAAAAGAAAAAGTCCCCCCGTTTTATTTTTTTAACTATGTTATTTATAGGCAATTAAAAAGAAACCTATTTGATTAAGGAAAGAATTAAATTTTTTTGAATTAAATAAGGTTTTAGCGAAACTGGCCAACGCACTAGCACACAGGCATGCGGGCTGCGAGGACGCTCACTATTGTTGGGTGAGGGTGTGCGAGTAGCAATTCATCGCAGGCCGAGGCTTGCCACGCAGTCGTTACCGCGTGTCATTGGCCGATTCGTCTAAAAAGTTATTTTATTTATTTATTATTATTATTAAAAATAAATATTTATATTTTCTTTTTCCCTTTTTTTATTTTAAATAATAAAAATTATATTATTATTACTAAAATAAATAATAAATATTATAAAAATTATTTGAGACTGTTTTAAATATTCATAGTTCACTTAATTGCCTCTAATTAGTGTTGGACTAGACTTGATAAAAAAATAAGGCTCTACAAAATCCAACAACAAGCAATATTATTTAATTTAAATTCATTTCTATGGTAAATTTATATCAAACTATCATTAAATATACAATTTCCATCCAAATCCTAATAAAACTCTAATTTCCCCACTTACTTCTTTTTTCAAACTTCATCCTATTCAACTTATTTCCATCCTTTATCCATAAATTCATCACTTACATATTAAAATAAAATAAAAAAAAAACAACAACTCATTTTAATAATTATATCAATCTCCATCCAAAATCCTAATTTCACATAACCTACTCCTAATTTCCAACTTCATCAAAATTCATTCATATTCAATTTTCAACCATAAAATCATACCATTTATATTAAAGCAACATTAAATCAACCCACTACAATAATTATAACAACCTATATTAAAATCCTAATTTATACATACACATCTCATAACCCTAATTTTTCAATTCAAGTTTACTTCAATAATTTAATCTCCAAGTTAACATATACAAACCTCAAACACTTCATAGCCATCTTCTTTTCAATTAAATCAATTTTCTCTCTCTATCCATATATTTACATAATCCAAAAACAAAGGAAAACAAGCTTAGAATTAGGAAACTTACCTTGAATCTTTGATTAAACTTCAAAATCCATTTGATTCTCTTAAGTTTTTTATTAAACTTTTGAGTATTTGATGAAACATAATCTCCCCTTTCTCTCACTAAAATTTCGACCTCCTAGGGATAAAGAAGAAGATGATGACTTTCTTCTTCTTTTTCCCTTCATTTCTATCCATATATATTAATTAGTTAATTAATGAATTATTTTAATATTTATCTTTTTTTTCCAACAATAAACTTATTTTCTTTCTTTGACTTTTCATTTATTATTATTATTATTATTATTACCTTCCTACCATAAATATACATATATAAATATGTATACATCTTGTATTCTTTATATATATATATATTATATCTTTGTGTATGTGTATATATCATGTATATTTTATGTATACATCATGTATACAATATGTGTATATTATATATATATTAAGTATATAATATGTATCCAACATTTATATTTAGTATTTATTAGGTATATGCCATGTATAAACTATATATATATATGTGTTGTATATACATTAGATATATAATATACATATACCTCTTTCAACACTTTAATTAACCTCCGTATACTTATTTAAATTTTTCTAAAATCATGGATATTACAATTTCTCTTCACTTTCATGGTCTCGTAAATTTTATTATACTTCATGATTATCATATATTAGTTGTTTTTCGGATAATGATTGGAAATGGCTTTACGGGTGTGATTCCGTAACAGGTACGAATGACAATGATCACAATTGATGACTAGGTACAAGTCTTTTTTTTGTTTTTAATTCACTTAAGACTCTTTCTAATTTTATTTTATTTAATTCTTTTATTATTGTGAAATTAGATTGATTTCATAAACTGCACTTGTCACTATTTTATAGGTTTTTTTATCTGTGATATCGGAAAACAAAATAATTAGAATATTGCTAGTAATTTCTCTTAAAGTAGATGGCTCACTATTCATCTCTCCATCCCTTTTTCAATTTTGTTAGATGTAAATTTCTAATTTACAGATTGATGCCCTAAAATTGCTTTTGGGCTATGAGAGCAGTGCAAATATATAGTATAATTGTATTGCTATTGCTTATTACTATTGTTATTAAAAGTGTATCATCTCAAGTTTATCTAGTGGTACTTTTACATCTACCATTGTGTTAGTTGTCTACTCTTGTGTATTTAGATGGTTAATTTTGTGTGTGGGGGCAGATTGAATTGGAAACAATTTCACTAAACTACATTTGAATTAAACTTCTGCTCTTAAATGCAATAATCTTTTGTATGATAAATAATTTTAACTAAAACTTATATTGTTTCAAATTCTTGCCATGTAAATAGATTCCCTATCCTATGTTTGTCTATTCAGTGCATTATCCTTGTTAGCATGTGATTTTTGTAAGTACAATTGGCTAGTATTGCTTTTGCTCATTTCCAATAGATGACATGCTTTGTTTTGTTTGTAATTTTGAGATTTTGTTTTGGATACTCACTAATTACTTTATATTTTGGTGGGACATTTGTGTTTCAATATTTTTAGTTTCTTGTTGAAGCTTGTTGTCATTGGAGGATTGCTAGTGGGGTTATGGCTGTTAGAATTGTCTAATTGTGGCTTAGATATGGACATAAAGTTAAGTCAAGTGTGTACAATTTAGGCATCATTAGAAGACCCTTTTGTACTAGATCGCATACAACCAACACTACAAGAAAAACTGAATCAGACAACGGTTAAGGAAAAAACCATTGTCTGAAAAAACAGACAACGGTTTTTTTTCCCAAAAAAGCGTTGTCTGATTAATTTTCAGACAACTGTTTTTGGTTTTTTTTAAGCGTTGTCTATTAGCTGTCATTTTGGTCACACCAGACAACGGTTTTTTAGGGACCGTTGTGTAATATATGTTCAGACAACTATTTTTCTGGTCATACAAAATCGTTGTCTGATAAGATGTTTCAGACAACAGTTTTTTCGAAAGTGTTGTATAATTCAGCGTTTCAGACAACGGTTAAAAAAAATCGTTGTCTGATCAAGCATACAGACAACGGTTTTTAGGGACCGTTGTGTAATATATGTTCAGACAAGTATTTTTTGGTAAAAAAAAACCCGTTGTCTGATAAGATGTTTCAGACAACGGTTATTTAAAAAGTTGTCTGATTAACTGTTCAGACCATTGTATAATATATGTTCAGACAACGGTTTTTCGTAAGAAACCGTTGTCTGATTAACTGAGTGTTAAAAAAAATTGCCTTAAATGAAAGTAATCCCTATACACAAATCAAACCAAAAACACAAATCAAATGAAATCCTCCACTGACAAGTGTTAAACCAAATCCACCAGCAAGGTGTCAGAGCAAAAACCACATGATTCAATAAATTATATAACCAAATCTTTGAACAAAGTGTCAAATAAAGATACAAATCGAATGATAGGTACAAATGAAACTTTCAACAAATTTAAATAAGAAACACAAAACTTTCAACAAAGCGTCCAACCAATCTTTCATTAAATTGTGAATGATATAAACAAAACATTCTACAGGCAGCAGGGAGTTGTGACAGGCATTAAGGATGTTGGACCTACAAGTATAAACGATGGAAAAATTAATGGCAGGACATAATTTCAAAATAGAACTTAAAACAAATGAAATTATTACCATCATGACAGCTGAATCAATTCTTCTTCCTCCCGCATGTAACTACTGTTTTCTTCATCGAGTTCATCAACATATGGGAATGTTGGCAAATGTAGCTCATTCTCAAGTTCTATTTCTACAGATCCCTCATTTTCATCATCACTTTCATCATAGTACTTGTCAGGTAATTTTAAGACAACTGACCATAATTTTTTAAGAGGGTCATCCATGTAACAAACTTGCTTGACATGTTTTCCTAACACAAAAGGATCGTTTAGAAAACCTAATTTGTTTAAATTAACCAATGTATATCCCAAGTCATCTACTTTAACCCCTTTGTTCATATCTACCCAATTACAACGAAAGATAGAAACCCTAAAGTGGTTATAGTCCAACTCCCAAATACTTGTAATAACTCCATAAAATGTATGTGAATTATGCTCGATGTTTTTATCCTTACCCTTCACAAGCATTGTATCGGCATCTACACAAACACCGCTGTACTGAACTTGCAGCGTATCATCACGTTCTTTGGTGCTGTAGGTAACACCGTTGATTCTATAGCCACTGAATGTAGCTATATCCTTGTTAGGCCCTGCTGCAATCCACATTATATCCTTAGTTACTGTATTCTTCTCATCAAGTAATTCTGATGCAATCTGTCCAAAAAATTAAATTGGCCATAAGTATGATATAGCCTTTGAGAGAAGATAAATATTGTAGTATTTCAAAAGAATTCACAAGTACAGGGCATTCATTATTTTTCAGTAAAATATATAAAGAAACAGGCTTATTTTTGCTGCAAATTGCAGCAAAATACTTGGGCTATAAGATTTTACCTTTTTATGAAACCACTTAGGGAATGTTTCATTTTGCATGTTCTTTAGCCACTCTTCATCATTTTCATGTTGTGGATATCTTGTCATCAAAGAAGCCATATGTTCACTGCAAGTAAAATCAACTTTATTAATTTTTGAAACAAAATGCAGAAAATAAGGAAATAACAAAAACAAATTGAAGTAACTTACTCAAAATATGGGCGAACGCCATTACAATTTTGGAGAAGACACAAATGTGCTAGGTGCAAGTCCTTCTTACTTGGCGTTATCACTGTTGCACCAGATAAGGGTGTATTTTAAGTCATTCTTATCCCTACTATTTTTCGGCAGTCCAACAATTGCTTCTTCAAAGTTGACCAAACACTCAACGGCTTGTTCTGCAACATAGGCCTTAGCAATGCACCCTTCCGGACGAGCCCGATTCCATACATAACCCTTGAAAGTCTTTATATATCTCTCGAAAGGGTACATCCAGCAAATGAAGATTAGCCCACAGAGCTCATCCTCTCTCACAAGATGAATTGAGAGATGGATCATTATATCAAAGAAGGAAGGGGGGAAGTACTTTTCTAGCAAGCATATGGTCTCCACCAATTGAGCTTGCATTTTTTCCAGTTTATCCACCTCGATGACTTTACTGCAAATTGCCTTGAAGAAGAGGCAAAACCTAATAATAGTGCACCTAACCTGTTTTTGTAGTACTGACCGAATTGCGATGGGGAGTAAGTGATGCAACATTGTATGGCAGTCATGAGATTTCATTCCAACAAGTCACAGATTTTCCATTGATACTAGACCCTTAATGTTTGAACAAAAACCATCAGGTAACTTCATGCCAACCAAGGATGAGAAAACAATCTTCTTTCCTTTATGCAATAAGTTCCAAGATGCCGTCGGCAACTTCTCTTTTTTTTCTGGGAGTTTTTGGCCTCAGCTCTGTTCTTATTCCCATTTCAGCCATATCAAGACGGACAGACTCCTTATCTTTTGACTTCCCTGGTATATTTAGCAAGGTATCAGTCAAAGCTTCACATATATTTTTCTCGATATGCATCACATCAAGGACATGCCTAACCGGCAAAAATTTCCAATACTTAAGTTGGAAAAATATAGACATCTTCTTCCAAATAGGTCGAGGTTCACCTTTATTCAATCAAGGTTGGCGTTGTGTCTTACCATAGACATGGCCCCTTAGTGGTTGTACCCTTTCAAACACCTCCTCTCCAGTTAACGGAATAGGAGCCGACAACTTCTCCACAGTGTTATCAAAGGCTAATTTTTGCCTTCGATATGGATGATAACGGGGCAACCACCTACGATGCCTCATAACCACCGTCTTACAATAATTTGCCAACCTGGTAGCTTTTGTTTTATCAACACAGACAGTACAAGCATTATACCCTTTAATGATGTTGCCCGACAAGTTGCCTAAGGCTGGATAATCACTAATTGTCCACAACAAAATTCCCCTTAGTATGAAGAACTCTTTCTTATATGCATCATACACTTGTTTCCCATTCCATAACACTTGAAGATCTTCTATAAGTGGCTGAAGGAACACATCAATATCATTTTCGGGCTGATTCGGTCCGGATATCAACAAACTTAACATAATATACTTTCTCTTCATACAAAGCCAAGGTGGTAAGTTGTAAATACATAGCAAAACAGGCCAACATGAGTAATCAGTTGATAATCCATGGAAGGGATTGAATCCATCGGCAGATAAAGCTAACCAAAGGTTTCTTGTCTCCGAAGCGAACTCAGGCCACTTTTGGTCGACATCCTTCCATGTTTGTGAGTCTGCCGGATGTCTAATTTTACCATCCTTTTGTCACCCGGTGTCATGCCAAGTCATTTCCTTTGCAATTTGAGCTGTATTGAAAAAATTCCTCAACCTTGGTATTAATGGAAAATACCATAGAACCTTAGCAAGGACCCCTTCCAATTCTTTTCCTTTCTTGTCCAGCTTCCATCTAGAGGCTCCACATATGCGGCAAATTGTCTCATCTTCATCTCTCTCACCACGATATAAGAGACAATCATTCGGGCACACGTGTATTTTTTCATACTCCATACCCATAGCACATAAGGTTTTCTTGGCTTCACTAAAGGAAGAAGGGATACTATTGCCTTCTGGAAGCATTGACCCAAGCAAAAGGAGAATATCAGAGAAGCATGTATCAGTAATGCCATGCTTTGCTTTCAAGTTATATAACTTGACTAAAGCTTTCATCTTAGTATAACCCTTGCATCCCAGATAAAGGGGTTCATGTTCACCTTTAACATGGTTAATGAAATCAGAGGAATCTAATGAAATATCATCATCGTCGACATTATCATGCCCCGTTCTTATGTTTGTTTGATCAACTGATTCTGAGAAACAATCGGTTTCAGCAACTAAAGGACTCCCTTCTGGATTTGACTCTTCGTGCCATATCCAGCAAGTATAGGTTTGATCAATACCATATTGGAAAAGATGATCCCTAACAGTTTGAGCCTTCCACGATTTACTGTGAGCGCATCTTAAGCATGGACAACTAATTTTTGTTTCATCAAACCCATTCTCAAATGCAAACATTAACAACTCTTCCATACCTAATTGAAACTCTCTTGTTCTTCTATCAGCCTTCAACCAAGATCTATCCATCTTTGAGTTGGACCAGTTCTGCAATTTGAGCAATAATTCAGTTAGTTGGACCACTAAATTATGGTGATGTCAAATAGAACCTGGAAGGGAAGTATAATCACCTCAGATACGAGAGCAGATGTAGCAGCTAACTTCTATGAAGGTTTCTCGAAGACAGTTATCATATGGTTTTGTGGTTTGAATAAAGTTGCATGAGGAAGCTTGGACTGTTATGTCATTGAAAAGAAAAGCTAGCACCAAGAGCAAGGAAAGGGGTATTTCTTGGTTACAAGTCAGGAGTGAAAGGTTTTCTGTTTATGGATCTCACAACAAAATAAATTTTAGTCAGCATTTATTTACAGTTTCATGAGCAGTACTTTACCTGTAAAACTAAACAAATACCAGTTCACACAACTGACTTTTTAACAGACATTCAACTTTAATCACAACAACCTGAATCCACAAATAATCCTCAATTCACTGACACAACTCAACATACCATTTCAACTGATAGTAATCAAATTTTAGCCAAAGACTTATAAATAAGTAGAGAAATCAGAAGCATGGAGACATACTGTAGATCTTGAAATTTAAGCAGAAAATTGAAGGGACAGAACAACATTATAGTAACCTGAAAATATCAATGCAACATTATAGTAATCTGAAAATACAATGCAATAATTCAATTAGATTAAACAGAGGAATGAATTCTATGGTTGTGCTGAAAATCCAATGTACCAAGTTATGTATATACATACAACAGCTTAATGAACATCGGCAGCAAGGAGAGTGCAAATGGGACGATTACTTACGGCTCATAAGAAAAAAATAATAATCTTATTTCGACTTAATTGGGACAATGCAGTTACTGACAAAGGAGACGGCCGGCAGCAAGGAGACGACCGGTAGCAAGGAGACGGCCGGCATTAATGAAGACCGCAGCAAGGAGAGTGGTGCTTAGGGTTTGGCAGCGAGAGAACCACGACTAATGAAGCTGAAAGAGGAATGAGAGATGGCAGAATCAGAAGCTTGGACGTTTTATGGAAGTTAGATTTTCTTAGTATAAAAACATGCTAAGGATCCAGTGGCTATTTGCAATGTATGGAAGTTAGGCTTTCTTAAGCCAAACAAACTTGACTAAGTATTAAAAGCTAAGGTTTGGATTTATATACATTTCATAAACCCATTAGAAACTTTAAAGTCCACCATTAAATAATGATTTAGATATAATATGATATTATATAAGTAGGAATACAAGAATATATTAGTATATATACAAGTATATAAATGTATATACAAGTATATATATAAGTATATACAAGTATATATTAGTATATATACAAGTATATATATTAGTATATATTAGTATATATATAAGTATATATAATTATATATTAGTATATGCAAGTATATATATTAGTATATACAAGTATATATTAGTAAATATACAAGTATATATATTAGTATATACAAGTATATACAAGTATATATATTAGTATATACAAATATATACAAGTATATATATAAGTATATATTAGTATATATATAAGTATATATTTGTATATACAAGTATATATATTAGTATATATATATTAGTATATACAAGTAATCGTGTGGACTTGCTTGTATATATACTAATATATACAAGTATATATTAGTATATATACAAGTGAATTTATTAGTATATATACAAGTATATATTAGTATATACAAGTATATATATTAGTATATATATAAGTATATATTAGTATGTACAAGTATATATATCAGTATATACAAGTATATATTAGTAAATATACAAGTATATACAAGTATATATATTAGTATATATATTAGTATATACAAGTATACATTAGTATATACTAGTATATACAGGTATATATTAGTATATACAAGTATTCTTGTGGACTTGCTTATTCATATATACAAGTATATATAAGTATATACAAGTATATATTAGTATATACAAGTATTCGTGTGGACTTGCTTGTATATATACTAATATATACAAGTATATATTAGTATATATACAATTATATATATTAATATATATACAAGTATATACAAGTATATATTAGTATATATACAAGTATATACAAGTATATATATTAGTATATACAAGTATATATTAGTAAATATACAAGTATATACAAGTATATATATTAGTATATACAAGTATATATAAGTATATATATTAGTATATATTAGTATATATACAACTATATATAAGTATATATTAGTATATACAAGTATGTTATAAGTATATATATAAGGTATGTATGTTGCTTTTCTTCTTTTTTTTACCTTAGAAAGAATCAATGTTAGACTTATTTAGTTTTTCCTCAATCTAATTTACATCAACACTAAATTTTATAATTATATAGGGTTCCATAGAAATTCATCACTACTAATTATTTAAATTGTATTGCCTTAAGCACTTATGGATGAATTATAAATTGAATTTTATAAGTCATCTATATAAGTGAATTTGTAAAGTTAATTTAACAAAAATTTGAAAAATCCATTTTGTTTCAAAAGAGAGATGTCAAAACTTCAAAAAATTTTGAACACTTAAATTCCCCCCTTTATTTCCAAAAAAAATTTTCATTTGCCCCCATTTTGCCCAAAACACGGCCGTTTTGAAATTTAGCAATAAACCTAAACAGACCCTCTTTCAATTTCTCTCTCCTATCTCCTCCTTCCCTCTTTCGATTTCTCTGTGTAGACCTAATTTGTTTCCATTTCACGGGTAGAAAGCTTCAGAAACTAAACCAAACTTTGTTCTCCTCCTTCCCTCTTTCCATTGCTAGACCTAACTTTGTTCTCTTCCTTCCCTCTTTCGAAATCTTCAGTCTTGACCTAAAAACGCACGACACATCCATATTTCTTATTCCTCTTATACCTTTCTCTGTAACCCGCCCGCCACTCACTGCGGCTCTGCATTCACTCCCTCAGTTCCAGCCTTCGAGGTTCGTTATATACTTTTGTCCCTCTGTAATTTTTTTTTTAATTTTTTATGTTATTATGTTATTGTATAATTTTCTTCTTCCTCTTCTTAGTTCTTAGAAGTTTGTTTTATAAACCATTTTCATGAGACTTAGTTGCTGTTGTATATGCTGCTTCTTTTTATTTCCGGCTGCAATGAGTAGAATACTGCAAATGTCGCTGTTAATATTTTTTCCTGCTCCGAAATACATATTTGTTAATCTTTGACTAAATTTTAGCCATGTGAATATTTTTTTACTGGAAGAGATAGATAAGCCTTTCACTGGTTTGGACAGAGGAGTTTGAAATATTGAGATTTGACTTAAATAATGCATAGGTTTTCTTTGATTGGATACAGTTCAGGTTCATGGATGTGGATACAGGTCTTGTTGAATGTGGCTTTAGAATAGGTGTCATTTCAAATGCACCTGAAATAAGTCCTTAACCACTTTCATTAATCTAATCAACTAAAGAACTTGTAGCTACCTTGTCTGTTGTGCAAGCTATAGTTTATTTTTTACTAATTCTGTTTTGTTTTAGTCTTATAGTAGGATTTTAGTTTAGCCATGTCCCAATTAAATTAGGCTTAAAATTGGCAATTATAAATGTAAAAAACCTAATGCAAAAGCCACTTGTAAAATTTTTTTTTTGAGAGTAGTTTTGTAAATGGTCGGGCCAATTCTCATTCAAGTTATTTTAATTAAATTCAATATCCAAATCCCTATTTAAAATATTTCCATCTAAACATGGCATCAAGATATTGTTCACTCTGTCCCAAATATAGGATTAAATATCTGCCTTCACTCGAGGTCTCGATATCATTTTAAGGTGAGGACTATGATAGTGTTTCGACCAGTTTGGAAGAAACTTCCAAGCATTTCTTCTGTTCTAGATTCTGTCTTATGAGTTATTTGCTTAGCAACGTGATAAAATGCAGGCTTGCAAGGAAGTGGGAGTGGAAATAGAATAGGGATAGGACAACAAGGAAAAGCTGGAATAAATCTGAGTATACTATCACTATAACGGTGTCAATTTGATAACATAAAAGATTGAACTCATCCATTAATGAACTTCCAAGTATACTTGCATCTGCTTACATCAACATTCTTCAAAAATGCATTTTCACATATAATTCTTACCTGTTGGCTTATGCTTATCTAACCTGCAGCTATTTCTTGTGATTTCCAATGTTTAAACTGGATGATTTCGTACAAAATGTAACTTTTAATTTGTAAATGTAGGTGCTGATTATGGCTCCTTCGAAGAAGAAACAATCGTATCAACTACCCACCCGTACTTCTCCCTGTGTATGTAAACAACAAGCCCAGTCTTCCCCAAATCCAGCCACAATGAGAGTGGTGAAGGCTATCTCCAGGACACGGTCAATGCACCCAGAAAAGCCGTCGACTTCTTCCCCCATATCTTCGAAGAGGAAGTCGATCTCTGAAAACTTGGAAAAAAATTTGTCCAAGAAAAGAAAGCGTGTGGATAAGGTTAAGCTGAAATCAAATGAGGATGATGTTGCAGGATTAAAACTGCTGAAACGAGGGTGTGTCTCCATGCACCGAATTGTTAGATGGAAGATCAGTAGCCAAAAGCCTACAGTTTCATTTAATGCAAAGGGAGCTCCATTTGGTAGGGCTGCTTCAGAGATGCAATCATATATCGGAGTTTTAGCAAGGTCTAAAGCCCCGATATGGCATGATTCCTGGAAGGAAGTTGCTGAAGACGTCAAAACAAAGATTTGGGATTGTGTCCAGGTTATGCAAAATCCTTCCCACACAATTAATTTATATACATTAGTTTCTCAATTGCTTTATACACGTTGGGTTTTCAGTAACTTATTCATCTAATTTTATTTTTGTGGTTTATGTATGTAGATGGCTTTCGTTGTACCACCGAATTCCAAGAAAATGGTACTGCAGTCTGCTGGTAAAAAATGGAGGGAATTCAAAAGTTGGTTGACGAGACTCTATGTTCTTCCACACCGTGATGAACCAGAGAAGCTGCGGTTTCCTCCAGCTGACTTCACATTCATTGAGCAGTCGCACTGGGACATTTTCGTTGCTGATCATCTGGGAGTCGAGTTTAGCGTAAGGAAATCTTCAATTTTCTTGTTTCTTAATTTAGTTCCAAATGGTAATCTGGATTCCTTTTTCATACTTATGATGTTTTGTTCCTTTTTGTCTTAGAAAATTCATAAAGAACAACACAAGAGAAGTATGCAGAACGAGTATCCTCATCGTTTGTCTCGAAAAGGATACGCGAACTTGGAAAGTGAATGGGTTAGTGTTGACTTGTGTATTTAATTTTTTTTTCTATGACTTGTGTATCGTCAATATCGATTTATAATGCTTCTTAAAACATGTTTATATTACTAATAAGGTCATCCTCTATATATACATGCAGACTGAATCTCATCCTGAAGGGATTTCAGAGATCGATCGATCGAAGGCTTGCATCCTTGCAAGGCAGGACAGACAAGGAAAGTTTAAAGATGAGAGAGTGAAGCACAAAGCTGAGGAAATCGTAAGTTCTGATTTTCGATTCAAGTTTCAACTCAATTCATAAGCTTTTATTGTTTCCTAATTTATTAACTACATCCATTTTGGGTCTATTTTTAAGGAGTCATTAAAGGAGCAAGTTAGTTCAGATGAAGTAGCTGAACAAGGCGCTAATGATGTGTTATCGAAGGCGCTTGGTAAACCGGAGCATTCTGGAAGAGTACGTGGCCAGGGAAGGCACGTGAAACAATCTGTCTATTTTGGTCTCCCAAGACAGAGAAAAGCAAAGAATATTGATAAAAAGATACGGGAGGGGGTTCAAATGGTCATGAGGAGGAGACCAAGAAAATTATAGCGCAGAGAGATGCATTTTGGGCTGCTGAAATTCCCAAGATTAGAGCAGAATTTTTGTCAAAGCCTGTGCGTCTAGTCCAAACATGCCTTCCTAACAAGCAAGTTGCTCCAATTCCATTCCTATTGTGAAGGATCAAGGGGCGCAAGTGCCGGTTGTGAGGATGAATTTGAGTCCTCAATTTGATGCAAATTCTGTTGAAGCAAAAAGGAGTCTCAATTCGGATGAAGCAAAAAGGAGCCCCAATTCTATTGATGATGAGAAGGTCCTTGCTTTGGAGAAAGTGGAGGTGCTTGATAAGGATGATGTTCATGAGGTTGCTACTGAGGTTGTTACAGATGTTAATGAGGTTACTGCTACTGAGGAGGCATAATGTATCGAGGTTGTTGCTACGGTTGCTGCTGCTGAGGAGGCATAAGGTATTGAGGTTTCTGCTGATGTCAAAGGTCCCAATAATGAGGAGGTTGAAATAAAAAATGATGACATCGTTAAAAAAAATGATGATGATGGGTTTGATAATCAAGTGAAATTGGCGAAGCTGGCCATAGGATCACCGAGCAATATTGTTGCTTATGCAAAGGTTGTTGAAAGACATGAGCCATCTCTCCATGGAGTTAAGATTGCACAAGAGAATGCAAGAGTGTCGATCACTCGTACAATTCAAGGTTTGAGGAAACTACTTAATATTTATTCAAACTTCTAATGATTATATTCAAACATATAAATAAATGTAATTTTTCCATGTTTTTTATATTTACAGACGTCAATATCCCATTCCCAGTCGGCGATGAAATTGTTACTGTGGACCAAGCCGCGGGTACTTTTATAGCATGGCCGAGAAATTTGATTGTGCTGGATGGGGTGTCTAATCCAAAGGTTAAGTTTTGAGAAATGAAACTTTGCATAATTGCTTTTTTTTTTTGCTATTTACTGTGTTCACGTGCCCCCCTTTATTTTCAGAGTTTTAAAAAAGCTTGTGTGAAGAAAAAAGCCTCCAAGAAATTAAAGAAGCCTGTTGTTATAGAAGCTGATATGTTTGAGGAGGAGCTGCATGTTCAGATGGGTGCTGATTATCCAGCGCCTTTGAAACGTTTGTGGCTGTGGGTGAAGGATGCCTTAAGCGATGATTGAACAGTTAGTTTTGCCCTAAGTGAAGAAGCATTTGGTGTGAGCAAAAAGCAAGTTGTGTTCTTACAAGATCTACATGCTGTGTGCACCGGAGGTGAAATGTCCGGATCCATACTTACCATATGAATATGTCCATACATATTATCAGTAAGTTTCCAAGTACAATAGCTTTTTATTTTCTTTATTAATTGTGCTGGAATTAAACTGATAATATGTACCAACTATTACTTCATTTTGTATGCAGCTACTTGTATGAATATGTCAAAAGGCATAAAATGGTTAATATGATCGGCTTTGTGGATCCCAGCATGCTTGGTGCCATTGGATGTGGTAATTCAGGGGGGAGGTCACGTACACTTGCGAGTCGATTTAAGGGGGCTAAAGAAGGGCAATACTTTCTCTTGCCTTTCAACGATGTGTGAGTATTTCTTTACCTTTCTTTTTTATCCGCTATCGTAGCTAATGAGAGTTAGTAGCTAAATAACGCTGCTTCTGTATGTGATTGTGATTGATGTTATGAATTGAGCCTTTGTGATTGCTATTTTGGTGATTGAAATCACTATTTCATTGTCGGTTCTGTATTTATTCAGATTTTTTAATTCTCATTTACTGCATTTGACAATCTGAATTTGACAATATGCATTGAAGCAGTAATCGTAGTTAAACCTTATGTGCTTCTTGTTCCTGTTTAAGCAGCAGCAATTTAGTATAAAAGATATATTATGTCCGTATGTATATATAAATGTTAGTAGTATCACTTTTCTATATCAGTTTTGACCATCTTGTTCCTGTTTTCCCTCATTTGTGAAAATGACATGATATTGTTGTTTATTTAAGTTTGGCATTACTTTAAGTTTGGCTTGTTGCTGTTGTGATTGATTCATGAATTGTTTATTTAAGTTTTGGCATTACTTTTTGTTCAATGAATTGTTTGGTGTTATGTTCTTCCAAATATGAAAAATTGCTTGTATTTTATTTTGTTATTTCATAGGAATCACTGGGTATTGACTATTGTAAATTCGACGGGAGAGATAGTCTACCACATGGACCCTCTTAAACGTCGCATTGCTAGCCAGGAATGGATAGAGGTTGTTGACAAGTAAGTTGCGCTTCTAAAGTCTGCCTATTTAGTCTTAAGTTATAAAATTTAGGGAAAATGCAATTTTGTTGACTTATATTGTGTTTCTTATAGTGCCATAAAGTTATACAAAGAGAGTGTCAACAAGAATGTGAGGAGGAAAATTTTATGGGAGAACATGGTAGTATTGTTTTTCTCATCATTTCTAATTTATACAATTTATACATATGTTAATTGCTTGTTCTATGAAAGAAATATTGCTAAATTTGGACTGCATTTTTTCATTTGAGTACAAACTTGGAGTCCACAAAGCATTTTCAGTTGGTCTGTATTTTTTCATTTCCAATTGCAGCACTGCTGGCATTACTTGTATACTTGCTCGTATATATTTGGATTGCCTTTTGTGTTCTCTTATGGCTTTGGTTTTCATATTGAATATTTCTGTTGAAGATGTTTCAGTCCGTGGCCTTGTGTTTTCTTGTTCAGTTAGTCAAAAAACAAAATCTACTATTATATATTAGTATAATAGTATATAGTATAATATATAATTCTTGATGATGAGATTGATTGGGAATTTGATATTGGATTGGTATTTTTATACTATTGCTCTGGTTTATGTTTCAACTTTTATTTTGTTTCTGGATTAAAGCCAATGTCTCTTTTATTTTGGTATTAAAACCAATGTTTATGGTGTGGATATGTTAAATTTAGTACATTTATTTTGATCTTTGCAAAGGTTGGTGGCTGCTGGCATGTCTAGTTTGGGGGTTCTCTTTCAATTTAAGAAATGCCTCTAAAAGTCTAAACTATAGCAGAACCTGAAACTGATGGGATTCTTGCACTGGAGAGTTTGTTCTTATGTGATTTTTATTTTCTTTTTTCTTTTATTCTAAGCTTTGCAATATACTTTATGTGAGCAAGTTTGTCTTTTAATGTTTTCTTCTTTCATTTCTTATCATTTAAAGCAAATATGCATATTATAGGTATGAGTTTGCTCGTTGAGCCTGAAATTTTATATGGATGTGTCTTGTGTTCATTTTTCAGAATGTTTGTTTAGATTTCAGGTTAGGTTGTGTGATTAGGTTGATGTGTTGGTTTGCATATGGGTTTACATATGGATGTAACATGTGGTACTTCATTTTTGTTTTCATTTTCTATTTCAGGGGGTTCCTGTGCAGAAAGAGGCCACGGACTGCGGCCTCTTTGTCATGAGGTACATGAAGGAAATCTGTTATGACAAGGAGCTTCAGTTTGCAGCTAAGGTGAGAATTTTAATTATTTTCATTTTTTATATAATAGTTTTGTATTTACCACATGTGGCTAACCAAAATTTGATTCATTTTTCAGTGGCTACGCAGAGGCAACTTGGAGTATAGTGATGCCGACATCAACGAGATTAGGATTGACTTCGCCAAATATTTCATGAAGCGTCATTCAAGTTGAAGTTAATAGTATAATTCAGTGATATATGTATAGTGTTGATTTTTTTTTAGTTTGTTAATATGTTGAATGGTTGAATTTGTGGAGGTTTTTTTATTCCCAAATTTGCAATCCTCCATTGTAAAGTGTTGTCTTATATGTATAATGTACAGTTTAACAGACAATGGTGGTGAAATGAAAATGAACATTGAAACTATTGTCTAATATTCAGTGTGCCACATTAATTAACCATTGTATTTAGCGTCCTTCTACAATGGTTTTAGATTAATTAACCATTGTCTGAAAAATTAAAAAGCGTTGTGTAAACCTTCATTAGATAACGGTATTTAATAAGAAAGCGTTGTGTAAACCTTCATCAGACAACGGTTTTTAATAAGAAAGCGTTGTGTAAACCTTAATCAGACAACGGTTTTTAATAAGAAAGCATTGTATAAACCTTAATCAGACATCGCCTCAATAGACAACGATTTTTGTCTTCATCAGACAACGGTCAAAAAGCGTTGTCTAAACCTTCATCAGACAACGGTTTTTAATAAGAAAGCGTTGTGTAAACCTTAATCAGACAACAGTTTTTAATAAGAAAGCATTGTATAAACCTTAATCAGACATCGCCTCAATAGACAACGATTTTTGTCTTCATCAGACAACGGTCAAAAAGCGTTGTCTAAACCTTCATCAGACAACAGTTAAAAACCTTTGTGGAAACCATCTTCAGACAACGGTTAAAAACCGTTGTTTGAAATGCTATCAGACATCGCCTCAATAGACAATGGTTTTTGTCTTCATCAGACAACGGTCAAAAAGCATTGTCTAAACCTTCATCAGACAATGGTTAAAAACCGTTGTTTGCAAATTTAGAAACCATTGTCTGATAATTTAGAAACCGTTGTGGAAACCATCAGACAACGGTTTTTACCGTTGTCTGAAAAATTAGAAACCGTTGTCTGAACCATCATCAGACAACGGTCAAAAACCGTTGTCTAATAAAATTAAAAACCGTTGTGCAAACCTACATCAGACAACGGTTTTAAAACCGTTGTTTGAAATGCTATCAGACATCGCTTCAATAGACGACGGTTTTTGTCTTCATCAGACAACGGCTAGAAAGCATTGTTTGATTCAGTTTCCCTTGTAGTGCAAGAGTTGTATGAGTACTAAAGCTATCAATTATATGCTGCCCCTAAGAGGTTCAGTTACAAAACATGTTTTCTATGTATTTGTTGTGTGTATTGTTAGTTTTTTTTTTTGAGATTTTTTTGCATCTAAAATCCAAAAGGCTTTATAGATGACCTAACATAACAGGAGAAGTTAGTCTTCCTTGTTTTCTTTATTTACTCTAGTGCCCATATAGAAACTTGTTCACATTAGTGTTAATCTACAATGTGATGTAATATGTTAAAATGTTTTCTTTCAAAATATCTATATTAATATATAGGATTTTGATTGATCAATTTATGTTGATTTCTTCTATAGAAAATATTGATGGTTTTCATTATCAAACAAGCGTAACCTTAGCTAGATGTTTCATCTAAATGAACCATAATCCTCAAATCAATTTAGAGGTTGATCACCGCATTGGGAATTAGTATGTCGTAGCAAGTTTTGCATGGATGATGTATCTAACTAGGTATCATTTGTTCACTGTTAGGCTATGCAAGATGTTCATTTAAAAAGACAATTTGAAAATCTTATTAATTTTCATCCTATTTTTTAGGATTCATATCCTTGTTGTGTATGGTCAAAGGAAGAATGTTAGAAAAGAATGAAGGAATGATGCAGCAGGGGATAAAACAAATAGCGATCAACAATGAGGTACAAAGGTCAGTGGGAGTAGTGGTAATTAGCAAATGATGTACAAAGTACTAGTAGGAGTAGTAGGGAGGAATATCTTAACATAATTTGTAAGTTTGCTAAGTTAGTGCCTATATCAACAGATGCTAATGTGAATATGAAATCAATTAAAAAATATTAGAAGTTAATTCTAATCTACCTCTCTATTCTCTTTCTCTCTCTTCTTTTTCTTCTTCTTCTTTTCCTTCTCTACTTTCGACCTATTATCTGTGCTAAGTTTTAATATTGTTCACTAGTTATTTACCATTAACTCAACACCCACACACATTTGGTATCAAAGCCAACTCGAGCTAGGTTAACCAAATAGAAAACATAAGCAAAGTTACTAAAAAAAGTTACTAAACCTACAGGCACAAAAGAATTAGCAACAAAGGAAATAAAGGAATAGGAAAAATTTACCTTGCTTCAAACTGAGATTTGTCTCAAAATAGATGCCTTACAGAAGTGAAAGTTTTTGGTGAATAGGGAGAATAATTTTATTCATACTAATCTAATTTCAAAAAAAAATACATGAATTTAAAGGAAAAAATTTAAAACAAAAAAGGTAACATTAATTCCTTGATATTAAGGGTTTTTTCATAACCAAATAAAGTTCTATTTTTGTCCAAATCTCATTAATTTTTCTTCTATTATTCTTTATTTTCTCTTTTCAAGGATTGCTATTATTGTCTTTATTTTTATGGCTCCCATTGCAAATTACAAATTTTAGTAAGACTTTTGCAAAGGGATGTCCTGCAGTTGTGATTACTTTCTCTGTTTCATTTTTTTTTCTTTTGACTTTATCATATTAGTTGGGGATTTGTGCTCAACTTAGGACCCCATAAGGGCTAGAGTTGAAGCTCCCCTGGAATTGCCATTTTAGAGCATTGTAATGTTTAATAATTAGTATTTTATTCGTGGATGTCATGCTATAAAATGGTCATGCATTGTTATATTTTGTCATTCATAATTATCCTGGCATAGTTCATGAAAATTGTATCTTTTCTAAAAATCAATCAAAAAGAGGGTTGAAGTCAATCAAAGGGAAAAATTATTTTTATCAAAATTGGTTTAGAAAATTTAGCCTGAGACCTATTATTATTGGTTTCGGACTAGTGCATTCTTTGAGTAAATATTAATTTAATGGAGTCAGCTAAAACAGATTTTTCTTAATTTTTTTTCACATAAAAATAAAGGTGACAACTCTCCAATTTCATCTTTTTCAAAACAAAGACCACCCAGTCCTTTTCAAAATAAAAGGAGAGTCTTCTTTTCAAAATAAAAGATTTTTTTTAAACCCGTACTTACTGAACTGACTGGAGATCACACACGGTGGTGTCGTGTGGGACATAGTCCCCCCCAAAAAAAGAGCACTTCCTGTTCCATCATTGTAGGCCGGGATCGGTGCTCAGGCGAGGCCTCACAATTGTATTTGACTATGAATGCCCAATTATAGTCTACAATTAATTTTCCATTTGACAAATCCACTTTCTCCCATGTGCCCTCTTCTCTAAAGCCCTTATCTCCTCCAAAACTTCTTCCTTCCACTTAGGAATAGCTAGAGCTTCCTAAACATTGTTATGAATAACAAAACTTGAGATTTGTGAGACAAATGCATAGTATGAAGGAGAAAGATTTTCATAGGAAATAAAATTTGATAAAGGGTGTTTTATGCATGTTATAGTGCCCTTCTTGAGTGCAATAGGAAGGTCAAGATCAAAGGAATATGATTCAAAGTTACCTATATAATTTTCTTCAAGGACAACTGAAGGAATATCACGAGTTTCATGACCTGACTTTTGATTTGACTCTCAGTGGTGTTGTATAACAATGTCTTTATATTTTTATTTTTGCTTGGTGCTCCTTGGTTTCTGCTCCTAGCATTTTGATATCATTAATTTGAGATGACATTACTACCTGTCTGTTATTCATAGAGTGTGCATTTTTAGTATTTAATTCACTTGTTTCCACAGAATTTTATTTTAGAGCACCAACAATTTCAAAACTAGAATTTTCAAAGCATGCACCTTCATTTTCACTCCTTGTCTCCCTCTGAAGATGCAAATTGAAATATGACTGCCCTTCAAAAAATGCAACATTCATAGAAACATAATTTTTTAAAAACAGGGTCAAAACACTTATAGCCTTTTTGGTTTGAAGGATATCCTACAAAAATACATTTATGTGCCTTAGGATCCAATTTTAATCTTTTTGGATCATGATTGTGATCAAAAACAATATTGTCAAAAATTTTTAAGGGGATATCAAATCTTAGCCAAGTATGAGAAAAGTACTCAAAAAAGATTTGAACTGGAGTTTTAAAATTCAAAATTTTTATGGGCAGTCTATTAATTAAATATGTAGCTCTTAGGATGGCATCTGTCCATAGATATTGTGATTCTTTCATTTGAATACTTATTGCTTTAGAAATTTTAAGGAGATGCCTATTTTTTCTTTTAGCCACTCCATTTTTTCTGGAGTATTGCTGCAAGAATTTTGATGAAAAACCCCTTTTTTCGGTGAAAAAACTATCAACATTTTGTTGAAAATTTTTTTTCCATTATCACTGCCAAAGATTTTAATTTGAGTATGAAACTATGTTTGCACCATATTGTAAAAGATTTGAAACACTGAATAAACATTAGATTTGTCTTTTAATAAGAAAACCTATGTGACCCTAGTATGGTCATCAATAAAAGTTACAAATCATCATTTGCCAAACCAATTTTGCACTTTATAAAGCCCCCAAATGCTACTAATAATCATGGTAAATGGTGCAAATTTTTATATGGTTATAGAGAAAAAATAGCTCTATGATGTTTTGCTAATTCACTACTAAGAATACAAATACTTGACTCCTCTCAACTTCTTATAACGGGCACTTTCATTTGAATTTTTCTAAGTTTCATCTTTGAACATGCTAGTTCTTGCCAAACTGTCATCATGTCATTACAATAGATTGTCAAATCATGATTTCTTGCTGCATTTTTCACGTTATGGTGTTGAATTTGAAAAATTGAGAGTAATTGTCTAAATCAATGTAGGTTTCTTTGACTGCTTCCCACACATAACTAGCTATTGGTAGAAAAATGAACAGCTTCCCAACACTTAGTTCCACGAAGTTCCCTAATCGCCACTGTCTATATTTCCGATCATCAATGGTTAGTTGTCTGATTTCTCCATTCAGGTATTATAACTTTCCTTTACAATTGATCACCAGGTGTACATATTGGGACCATTCTAAATAATTCTTACTATTTAATTTATAAATAGTAACCTGAAGAGATTTTTTGCATAGAGAAATAGCTAGTGAGGGCTGAGAAATAGGAGTTAGAATTGTATTAGAAGTCAGATTTATAGGAGGAAAGGTAGTTCCGTTGGTTCCTTTCGACGGAGATGAACCATGGCCAACAATGACGCTTTATAATTTATGATCAAGCCTAGGCTCTTATACCATAAAAGTTTTTAGTGAATGGCGAGAATATTTTTATTCAAACTAGTCATATTTCATAAAATATATGAATTTAAAAGAAAAAAATTCAAAATAGAAAAGGTAACATTAAACCCTAATACTAAGGGATTTTCCTAATCAAATAAACTTCTATTTTTATCCAAATCTCATAGATATTGACTCCAGTAGATCAACTTAATTGCATCAACAAGAAGGAAAAACACCGCACCTATGACCAGCTTCACAACGACCAACTTAAGCTCAGTGTCCAATTTAATCAGATGATGGGCATGCTGCATAACCTAGGTAAAAGGAAGGAGACCGTGTCAACGGAGATACCACCGGAAAGCAGAGGGACTTTACCCACTCTGAGAACCCAAGAGGAGGATGAATTAAGGGTCAGTCCTCTCGATGCCAATCAAGATGGATTTGCCATTATTTGGCAGTAAAAACCTAAAGTTATGGCTATGCAAACTATCAAAGAGGAAGAAGACAGTGGAGAACGAGTAGAGTTATCGATGGAAGCTTGACAAACAATACGATCAAGCTCAAAGATCAAACTAAAGGTAAGAACTTAGTAATCCTCATCGATAGTAGGAGTACCCACAGCTTTATCAACACAAAGGTGGCAAAGGAGTTGAAATTACCAACAATTCAAGTGCCCCAATCACTGTGAGGTTGGCGTATGGTAGGAAGATCATGGTGCACAATAAATGTTTTGGCTATACATGTAGTATTCGGAGCCATAAATTTTAATTTGATGTCTAAATGTTAGAAATTAGGGATTGCAACATGATTTTGTGCATGGACTGGTTGAAGACTTACACACCAGTCACCTTTAACTTTAAAGGGTGTAAATTAATGTTTCGTAAGGAGGGAACGATGATTAAATTGAAAGGAGTTACAAACACCACTAACTGTATTGTGAAATTGATGACCGAAAGGGAATTTGGCAAAATTTTTAAGGGAGGCTAGAAAGAACTCTACACGTGATTACTTGCCATGTCTACTACCATTTGCCACCTCATTCCTAATCAAAACTCCCTGCAAAATTTACTCAAAAAATATCAACACCCATTTAAAAAGCCAACTTCCTTGCCTCCATTTAGAGACATCAACCACTATATTCCCTTAAAACCCAATGCCAACCTAGTTAAAATTGAGGCCTTATTAATACCCTTACTACCAAAAAGATGAAATTAAAAGATTAGGTCAAGAAATGCTGGATTCTAGACTAATTAGGCCAAGTAGAAGCCCCTTTGCTTCTCCAGCCATATTAGTAAAGAAGGATGGCAACTGAATGTTTTGCATTGACTATAGAAAGCTGAATGACCTAATGATAAAGGACAAATTCCCAATTCATATCATTAAGGATTTGTTAGATGAGCTTCAAGGGGTAGTAGTAATTTCAAAAATAGACCTCAGGGTTGGTTACCACCAAATCCATATGGAGTATAAAAATGCATATAAGACAGCATTCAAGACACATTTTAGGCATTTTAAGTTTTTAGTTATGCCTTTTGGTCTCACAAATGCCCCTGTCACATTCCAAGCTTTGATGAACAACCTCTTCAAGCCTTACTTAAGGAAGTTTGTTTCAGTTTTTTTGATGACATATTTGTGTGGCCCTTTTGAATGACACCTTAGACATTTGGAGTTGGTTTTTGAAATATTTTCTACTGCCCAACTATATGCCAAGTGGAAATGTCTGTGGAATAACTTGGACATGTCATATCAGCTGAAAGGGTGGCCATTAATACATCTAAGGTAAAAGATATGCTCAATTGGCCCATTACCACTAACTTAAAGCAACTAATAGGCTTCTGTAGCGCTCTAATTAACTCTACCACAAAGCGTCACTCGCAAGTATACGAGGTAGCTGTAGCAAAGGTGATCGCCCCAAGGTCGTCTCACAAGGAAGCTAAAGTAGCTAATTGATTATCAGATTATAAATAACAAGTAATGAATAAATTTAAATTACTATCAAGTAAAGAAAACAGATTTATCGAAGTTTAAAACAAATAAAAGTAAACTGGACTGATGTATTGATTCACTTAGTAGAATGGTCTAGGGTTTGCACTTCTCTACTACTTATATGTATGAATGGTTATTCCTCTTAACTAATTTAATTTCAAAGATTAAATCTCAAGCAACTTAATTAATTGAATAAAGGAAATAAGCTCTCGCATTCAAACCTTTCTCAAATAATCTTGTTACAATTGAAAAAATCTTTTCCTAGGTTATATCTCTAATTCACCTAAGTCCCTAATTGAATTGTTCCAGCATTAAACTTCATCTCTCGATCCATCATCTAATACCTTAAACACATAATTGGTGGCCAATCAATTATATATTAACAATAATTCATTCAATCAAGGCTAAAGAAATAATTAAGTTAAGAGTAATAACCAATTCATACAATCATAGCATATCCATATAAACCCTAGACTAGATCAAATTAGTTCATAATGCTATCAAACATACTCATCTCATTAAAATTCAAAGAAATAAATTTAGACATGATAATATTCTTAAATACAATTCCAATGAAATTAAAGAGATAAAGTTCGAGAACAAAACCAAATTACAAACTTCTTAGCTCTTGAAGAATCTCTTGTTCAGAACTTGCTCGAAGAATGTATCAATGGCAAGAACAAATCTAATCTAAGCTAGTTTAATCAAAGTGTAATCAAAATATCAAAGAAAACAAGTATAAACCCTAACTTCTTCTCTTTGACGGCTCAAAAAAAAAAAAACTCAAACTCTCCACCTTACCTTGAAAACCCTAATTCTCCTATTTATATGAAACCTCCGCTTTAAAAATCCGCTTTGTCTTTGATCCATGAGAGACACGGCCAGGCTCAAAGGGACTTGGCCGTGTCTGTGGTCTTTGGAGGGACACGGCCATAAGCTTGGCCGTGTCCCTTGCTTGTGTCTTCTACTGCTTGATTTTCTTCTTTCTTTTTCTTTGGACTTGAGTGAGACACGGCCAAGCTTAAGCAACTTGGCCGTGTTGGAGCTTTTTTGGAGGGACACGGCCACAAGCTTGGCCGTGTCCCTTGCATTTGTCTTCTTCTGTGTCTTGTGGCTTCTCCTTAGCTTGGTATGGGACACGACCACAAGCTTGGCCGTGTCCTCTGCATGTGTCAGCTACTGTCCATTGTTCTCTTTCTCTTGTTTCTTAGTTTTTTTTTCTTCCTTAGCATGGTTCCTTGCATATTAAACCTAAAACAAAACTTGAAACAAACTTTAAACAATAATTAAATAAACAATAACCAACAAAACATAAACACCACACTAAAAACTAGGATAAAAGTGACAAAAACATTGAAATAAACTAAAACTACCAAAATTGATGAAAACACTAAATAAACCGATTGAAACTACCAAAATACCTAAATAAAACAATAATTATCATAATAAATAAGACACAAATCTATAACAAAAACTAATAAAACAACTACCCCACACTTAAAACTTTGCTTGTCCTCAAGCAAATTCACATGGCATAAATTAAAAACTCAAACAACCTTAACTATAATTCCAGTATATAAGATGAAATCCTTTAAGACTCAACCATAAATATTTGCACTTACTTCAATCAAGGATTTTCTTAACTTATTCATTAATCCAGACAAACAAATCTTATCTCTCATATAAGTGTTTCACTTGATTTCAAAGGTTAATTCACTCAAACCACTCATGACTGCACACTACCATAAACTTGCTTAATTATCCAATCTCTCTCACTGATTTTCTCAAGAAATAATCCGAAGGTCTTTCATTTGGATGTAATGGGGCTAAGGTGAAGGTGTGAGAAAAGGCATTTAAGCTGGAGCATCAAGAAATGGAGTATCTAAATTAGACAATACTCTTGCTAAGAAACTCATAACTCCCTCAAATGGCATACTCACCAATCCCTTGATACTGTCACATACTTGCATACTTCAAGAAAAATACATGAGTCAACATTCCTCTAATGTTAGAAAATATATGAATTTTGTATATATATATATATATATATTCTTTTTTTATTTTATTTTTATCATCATTTTTTAATATATATATATACAAAGTATAAATTTACATGGAACATCTAGCTAAAATGTAGAGGAAAAGAATAATCGACTCGTAATCAAATACAATGTGCAAAGTATGTATTTCAACCCCAAATAGCAATACCATTTTTTTTTAATTAATTGCTTACCCCACACTTTTGAATTAAACCACCCTATTGTCATATCATAAAACTCCATTACTTAATGCAGGTATGATGATAATAAGAAAGTGTTGAGTTGAGAATTATGTTGATCAAACAATAAAAGGTCAAAGGCTCAACTTGGCTCACTAAGGAATTCAATATTAAGGGAAGTCTTTTTAAGCAAAAGGGCTAACCTAATTTGCCTTCATCATTTTAAAACTTGAGATTAAATCATAATGTTAGTTCAATTAGAAAGCAAAAGCAAGCTCTAGAGATGCACAATCATGAAGGTGCACACTTAAGAAAAGAAAATCAATTGACAATAACATTTAATCCATGAGGCTCAAAACTCACAAAGGTAGGTTCTCAAAGATTTATATGTCATGAACTGCAGAATGTGAAAATTGATCCTGAATGAATTCAAATGCTAATCTCTATGCTGATACTAAAGTCTCAACTAAAATGCTAGAATCACAGAAAAGATCAATAAATTTTCAACAATTATGCCATGCACAACACACAACATAACACAACAAACAAAACAAGAATTAAAGAAAAACTTAAAGATTACCCCACACTTAGAATTTACATTGTCCTCAATGGAAAACAAGAATAATAAAGAATAAGAGTTAAAGGATAACCTGTCTTCCATCGTACCCTGGTGAGGCAAAACCCTAACTTTTCATCACAAACACAAATGTTCAAAAACAAAAGTACAATATATAAAAATAAAATATCCAAAATAGAAAATATTAACATTAAAAACAAAAACGAAAAAATAATAAAAAAAAATACACTAAACACAATAAAGCAAGGAACTCAAAATCTACGGTGAAGGCGGGTGTGAAGATGATGCAGCCGAGGGATGAAGACTCAAAATCTTTGCAAGGTTGGTATTAATCTGTTCCAACTGCTACAAGACTGCAGCATGGTTACGGTCTACCTTGCCCTCCAATGCCTCAATCTTGTTAAGTATCTCTTGATTACCCGAGACCGGAGCATCTTCATCTAAACCAAGAGAATCCGAATCGGACTCCTCTTGAACCCGTGCTCTCTTCTGTCTGTCCCCCGGTACTTCTGGCTCAGTTGAAGCCATCATATAAGCCCCTCTCCTGTGCACCACCATATGCATCTTCTCTAATGTGGCCAAATCCAATGAGTCATTGCCCAAAATTCTAGTCATGTGACTGGTACTCGGGTCAAAATCATCAAGAAGGGCTACTGCTAATGTGGTAATCAATCCTCCAATACAAATTGCCCCCCTCCTTTTATTGGCCACACTATCAAAAACATCGGCTAACCAATAGCCGGAACTAATGGGCACGGCATTACATGCACAATCCCAGAAAAGAGCTCACTCAATTCCACTACACCCGGGCTCTCCTTCCTAGCAAAGAATCCGCAGGACATAAAACGATGCAAATACCTCAAAGCGGGATTGCTCAATTTAGATGCTTTAGCTGATTTGGCCACATAAGTCCCCGAGCCTAATGCTCCCCAAGCAAATTGTTGTTTAAACTCTTTAGGTACCGACCTTTCCCCATGTTGATGGAAACCATATATAGCATTCAATTGGTCAATATTAATCACAAATGATTTCCCAAGCAATTTAAAACTCATCATAGAACAAATTTTTTGTTCATCTCTTTCAACCTTAAGAGATGTCAAAAATTCCAAAGTCAGCTCTTGAAACTGCAAAGGTCGCAAGGAGACTAGGTTCTCCCACCCAAGAATTTGCACATAATGATAAAAATTAGTCCTAATTTGTAGAGCATCAAGGGATTCATCATTAACATACCTCGTCGGGAAGAAACCCCGAGCCAAAAGATTCGCTCTCTTCAAAGATGAAAACGATGAAGATGAAGAAGCCCCTTCAGTTGTAGGTCTCTTCTTCTTGCGGTGTGAAACTATCTTTGTTCTTGGCATCTTGAAAAATCTGAAAAATTTGACACTAAAACTTGATTAAATCGATCTTTTGTAAGAGAAGAAGAAGTTTTAACAAATTAACTTAAGCTTTGGTGAAGAAAATTGAAATCTAATGGAGGTTTTGGAGCTTTGAAACACAATCAATGGAGTTTTGGTGAGAGAGAAAACGAGAGAACGAGAGAGAGAACAGAAAGAAAATTAGGGATTGAATGGACAAACTGTGCAAAAATCATGTTTTTAAAGTGGAAAAGTGGAGAGACACGGCCAAGTTGAGGTGAACACGGCCGTGTCTAATGTGTTTTGAGGGACACGGCCAGTGACTTGGCCGTGTCCCAAGGGCGTGTCACTTACTGTAAGAAGAGCTACAAATAAAAAAACAAAGAAAATTTTGGTGAAGCTTGGCCGTGTCCCATGTGACACGGCCAAGTTCCTTGGCCGTGTCACCCACTGTGAAAACTTGCAAAAACAAAACAAATATATATATATTTTTTAAGGCTTGGCCGTGTCCCATGTGACATGGCCAAGGGACACGGCCAAGGTCCTTGGCCGTGTCTCCTTCTGCCAATTTTTAACTTTTTTTTTTAAAATCACCAATTTTAAAGAATTTGCAAACTCTTCTTTGATCAACCCTGAAACACATTAGAAAAATAAAAACTGATCAAAACACCAATCCATTTATTTAAACAAAAATAAAATCAAAATTGCTAAATTTAAAATTATAACTATGAAAAATAAATGCAAACCGATGGGTTGCCTCCCATTTAGCGCTTCTTTAATGTCATATAGCTGGACATACTGCAAGACTTAGGGATCATGGATCAAAGTGTTGTTAATGATCCTCACTTCTTGAAATCCTTCTTTATATGGTTTAACTCTCTGTCTATTTACTTTAAAAGTCTTATTTGTTCGAGAGTTAAGCAATTCAATGGCACAAGAAGGACATACCTTAGTTATCTCGAAAGGACCACTCCATCGAGATTTGAGTTTACCTGGAAACAAACGGAGTCGAGAATTAAAAAGTAAAACTTTCATACCTGGACTCAATGTCTGTCGCACAATAAATATGTCATGAAGTGCTTTAGTGCGATTCTTATAGTTCCTCGAGCTCTCATATGCCTTTGGGTTAAGGCACCTTTGGGTCTCCCTCATTGGTTTAGCCCCCTCTTCTAAGGTCAGTGTCAGCTCCAATTTATCTAAGGAACCTGTCTACAAGAAAACATCTGAAACAACTGCATCAACACAATTAATTAAAGAACAATCCTCATATAAATCAGTTGTAGGAATGGGAGAAGTGTTAAAAATAGAAAAATTAACAGTTTGTCCCAAAACAGTCATTGATAATTTACCATTTTTAACATCTATTAAAGTGTTGGTAGTAGCCATAAAAGGCCTACCCAGCAAAATAGCGTGTGCTGATGGTGTAGGGTTACTTCCTTCCATGTCAAGAACTATAAAATCCACAGGTACTATCAACCCTCCAACCTTAACTAACACATCTTCTACAACCCCTTTCGGGAATCTAAGAGATCTATCAGCTAATTGCAACACCATTTTGGTTAGTTTAAGTTCCCCTAGTTCTAATTCTTGATACACAGAATAAGGCATCAAATTTACACTGGCTCCTAGATCACACATGCCATCAGTCCCCTTTCCATTCCCCACAGTAATTTGAATTATAAAGCTACTAGGATTCTTTAGCTTGGGAGGTAGTTTATGCTACAGAACAGCACTAGCTACCTCTGAAACTATCACCTTTTCATTCGGCTCATACCTCTTTTTCTTGGTGATCAGCTCTTTGAAGAATTTGGCATAAGCCGGCATGTTCTTTATTGCTTCAAGTAAAGGTAAGTTAATACTTACCTTGGACAGCATGTTGAAGATGTTAGAAAATTGCTTATCTTTTTTATCATCCTTCAACCTGCTGGGGAATGGTATAGGTGGCCGGTACAAATTGCTTGCCTTATGTAAATCTGTTGAAGAGGATTTCTCCGTTGAACTTTCTCCAGCACCTTTGTTCTCTGGTTCTCCTTCCTTCTTGTTCTCTTGGTCACCTGCATTCACAGAATTATTTTCAACATTATTGTTAATTATCTTACCACTTCTAAGAACAGTCACTGATTGTGCCTACTCAGGTTGACTTGGGAATTTCCCCTTTTGTTGAATCTACATCTGTTGTGCAAGTTGTCCCACTTGAGTCTCCACTTTCTTAAAAGATGCTTCTAATGAATCCAACCTCTTGTTGGTCATCTCTTGATTTTTAGCACTGACTTGGATGAAAGCTTGTAAACTTTCCTCCAAATTCTCTATCTTAGACTGCCCTTAATTTGAGGATTGGCCTTGCTGTTGGTTCTGTCTCTGGAGCAAATGGAAAGGTTGTTGAGAATTATTTGTTGCCCAGGAAAAATTTGGATGATTCCGCCAACCAGGATTATAAGTATTCGAATAAGGATCATTCCGGGCCCTTGGTTGAAATCCCCCCATAGCATTGACTTACTCAGCTTCATTCCCATAAGTCTCATATGCGGAGGGGCAAATATTTGCTCCATGCCCGAAAGTTCCACAAATTCCACAAATTTCTTGAGTGGATGAAGGAGAATTGTTCTTCATGTTCAGCATCTGCACTTGCCTTGTCAATTTAGCTATCTGATTGACCATCTCACCATTGGCTTCCAATTGATTCACCCCTTTACTTCTTCCCCTTACACTTTTCTGTTGAGAATTAGCTCCCAACATCTCAAAGATCTCATAAGTTTCATCAGCTGTCTTTTCTCCCATAGCTCCTCCAGCTGCGTTATCAACAGTGTTCTGAAATTGCTGGGTTAGACCATCATAGAAAAACTGATTAAGAAGTTGAAGTGGGTAGTGATGATGTGGACACTGGATCAGTAACATCTTAAATCTGTCCCAAGCCTCATGGAATGGTTCTCCTTCAAATTGAGAGAATTTAGCAATCTTCCCTCTCAATTCAGCTGTCTTCTTATGTGAGTAAAACTTGCCCATGAACTTATTATAAACTTGCTCCTAAGTTGTCAAAGAATTTTTGGGCAACATCATTAACCAGCTCTTAGCTCTATCCTTCAATGTATACGGGAAACATCTCATCCTCAACTGATCTTCTGTTAGTCCTCCCAATGGAAAAGTGTTGAGGGTAGAATAAAAATCCCGAATAAAGTTCAAAGGATCTTCATTTGGAACTCCATAGAATGATGGCAGCATGTTGTAATGAATGTTCTTCAATTCATAATTTCTTGCTGCATCTGTCAATCTTATGCAAGAGGTGGAAGTTCCAATGACAGGTCTAGCAAAATCTCTCATAGTCCTTTGTCTTTCTTCTGCCATTTTAACATATTATGCAGATTCTGACTCAAAATCAGAAGTGTCCTCCTCTGTAGTATCAAATCCGGTGTATAGTTCAAACTCTTCTCTGCTCTTTTTCACTCTCTGAATTTTTGGAATGACTGGGTATAGCTCTCCTCCAAGTGATCTCCTGCCTTGCATAAACAAAATTTCTAGAATAAAAGAATTATTAAAAGCAAAAGATAAATAAAATAAAATGAAAACAGTGAAAAATAATCTAGAATATCTATTACTAATAAACAATTACGCCAATTAGCCCTCCCCGGCAACGGCGCCAAAAACTTGTAGCGCTCTAATTAACTCTACCACAAAGCGTCACTCGCAAGTATACGAGGTAGCTGTAGCAAAGGTGATCGCCCCAAGGTCGTCTCACAAGGAAGCTAAAGTAGCTAATTGATTATCAGATTATAAATAACAATTAATGAATAAATTTAAATTACTATCAAGTAAAGAAAACAGATTGATCGAAGTTTAAAACAAATAAAAGTAAACTGGACTGATGTATTGATTCACTTAATAGAATGGTCTCGGGTTTGCACTTCTCTACTACTTATATGTATGAACGGTTATTCCTCTTAACTAATTTAATTTCAAAGATTAAATCTCAAGCAACTTAATTAATTGAATAAAGGAAATAAGCTCTCGCATTCAAACCTTTCTCAAATAATCTTGTTACAATTGAAAAAATCTTTTCCTTGGTTATATCTCTAATTCACCTAAGTCCCTAATTGAATTGTTCCAGCATTAAACTTCATCTCTCGATCCATCATCTAATACCTTAAACACATAATTGGTGGCCAATCAATTATATATTAACAATAATTCATTCAATCAAGGCTAAAGAAATAATTAAGTTAGAGTAATAACCAATTCATACAATCATAGCAGATCCATACAAACCCTAGACTAGATCAAATTAGTTCATAATGCTATCAAACATACTCATCTCATTAAAATTCAAAGAAATCAATTTAGACATGATAATATTCTTAAATACAATTCCAATGAAATTAAAGAGATAAAGTTCGAGAACAAAACCAAATTACAAACTTCTTAGCTCTTAAAGAATCTCTTGTTCAGAACTTGCTCGAAGAATGTATCAATGGCAAGAACAAATCTAATCTAAGCTAGTTTAATCAAAGTGTAATCAAAATATCAAAGAAAACAAGTATAAACCCTAACTTCTTCTCTTTGACGGCTCAAAAAAAAAAACTCAAACTCTCCACCTTACCTTGAAAACCCTAATTCTCCTATTTATATGAAACCTCCGCTTTAAAAATCCGCTTTGTCTTTGATCCATGAGAGACAAGGCCAGGCTCAAAGGGACTTGGCCATGTCTGAGGTCTTTGGAGGGACATGGCCACAAGCTTGGCCGTGTCCCTTGCTTGTGTCTTCTACTGCTTGATTTTCTTCTTTCTTTTTCTTTGGACTTGAGTGAGACACGGCCAAGCTTAAGCAACTTGGCCGTGTTGGAGCTTTTTTGGAGGGACACCGCCATAAGCTTGGCCGTGTCTCTTGCATGTGTCTTCTTCTGTGTCTTGTGGCTTCTCCTTAGCTTGGTATGGGACACGGCCACAAGCTTGGTCGTGTCCTCTGCATGTGTCAGCTACTGTCCATTGTTCTCTTTCTCTTGTTTCTTAGTTTTTTTTTCTTCCTTAGCATGGTTCCTTGCATATTAAACCTAAAACAAAACTTGAAACAAACTTTAAACAAGAATTAAATAAACAATAACCAACAAAACATAAACACCACACTAAAAACTAGGATAAAAGTGACAAAAACATTGAAATAAACTAAAACTACCAAAATTGATGAAAACACTAAATAAACCGATTGAAACTACCAAAATACCTAAATAAAACAATAATTATCATAATAAATAAGACACAAATCTATAACAAAAACTAATAAAACAGCTTCCTAAGATTAGTTGGCTACTACTAGAGGTTCATAAGAAATTATGGACAAATTAGCCAGCCTCTTTTAGCCTTGCTTAAGAAGGATGCCTTCAAATGGAACTTAGAAGTTGAGCTTACCTTCCAATAGTTGAAAGAGGCAATGGTATTTGCCCCAATCTTGGCCTTACTCAATTTCAAGGAACTGTTTGTGCTAGAGTGTGATGCAAGTAGTGCAGGGCTAAGGGCTGTATTAATATAACATGGAAGATCTATATCTTATTTCTTCAAGTCTCTAAGCCTAACAAATATGAAATTATTAGTTTAAGAAATGGAGCTTTTGGCTATTATTATGGCACTCACAAAATGGAAACATTATCTCTAGCACAGCCCCTTCTTCATAAAAATATAGTAGCAGAGTATCAAGCATCTATTGGAGCAACGTGTCACTGGGCAAGACTCAATCGATTGTCCTATGTAGCACATAGCAGGCCGTTATCCCCAAAGCTCGGCTATGTTTAGCCTTCCACCCCTAACCCAAATGAACCAGCAAGAATGCATAAGAAATTTTATGCCAATAGGGGTTTTTTTATTCACAAAAGAATGGTTGTCCAACACTATATACAAAACTAATTACAAAGGATCTCTTGGTTGGATCCAAACAACACCCAAACCTAGTATGCCTCTCAAGCACTCAACATTTCATCATCATCATGATGTGATTCAACACAAAGTCAACATGTTCATTATAAATGCCCACTCAAGCCTATTTATACTTGCTCATCCGCCATAGCCTTGTACTGGAGGATTCCCCTCTTCCACTATCATTAATTTATGGTGGAAATCATTCCTTTCAACAACTTTCACTAGTTAGGGTGTTCCGGCCTACTCTGGAACATTTCGAGCATATGCCTCCGCTAGTTGGCTAGTCAACATGCGCTAGCATCCTCCAGATTTGCCTAGAGAATTCCATCACCTTTTTATTAGCCCTATGGACTTTCCCCAATCATCCACGGAGTTCCAGCATGCTCTAACTAATTATAGAATGTTCCGAAGCCAACTCTCATTGATTGCACACAATGGGCAGGTAGGCTGCCTCTATAATCCTTCTAGCAAGGTCTAGAGACTTCCCCAATGATGGTTGTCTCTTAGCCTATAGCTATTAGATTGCCAAAATGTGTTGGACACTTCCAACATCTACCATAATGGGTTAGAATCCTCTACTAGATTTTGGAGAGTTTCATCAATGCTCCTCAATTGCCTAGAGACTTCCCCAAATCTCTAGAATTCTCTACAAGGGACTAGCATATAATTACCACTAAATTGGCCCATTTGCTAAGGGACTCGCACGCCAACAGGCCCACCATGCCTAGAGGCTTCCTCGGTTGGCCTACGACCAATAGGCCTATGGAGCTTGGTAATTACCTACCAATGCACTTGGCTTTTCCTCAAGTCACTTGGCTTTCCAACATGTCCCTTGCAACCAATTTCTTTAATCGGGCTAATATGCACTACAGTGGTATCCCCTATATATGAATCTAGAATAATTCTGGTTGTATGAGGAGGAAAACATCCAGGGTGTAAGAAGGAGAGTACCACTCCAAGGCCCCCAATTCCCTTGCCCTTGCCCTTGGGCACTTTGGGCTTCCTTTGCACCCCAATGCCTAAGTAATTAGCCAACAAGTTCTTACTTTTCACACTTTCATTGTCGCAACTTCCCTATGGGCTAATTCATCGCACCAATGGGCTAATTTTGTGCTCTTAACAGGCTCACTGGGTTGCTACTCTAGCTGCATCCTAACTTACTGCCCTAATCAGTTGGCCTATCTCCCTTACCAATTTGGCAACCAATTGGCGGGTGTTGACAAATGGCTATACACTTATATACAACAGAAGGGCATCACCAAACTCTTAGGGTTGTACTACAAAATACTATACAAGGAGGACTTTGAAAATAAGGTAGCAGATGTCTTGTCTAAAAAATATGAGAAAGAAGCTAGCTGCTTGTTGATTACTTCTTCCATAGTACCAACCTGGATGGTTGAAATAGAGAGTAGTTACATAGGGGATCCAATAGCTCAAGAATTGATCGTAGTCATCACTGCTCAAAATTCTTCACAGCCATAATATTCCTTTCAAAATGGAATCTTAAGGTTCAAGGGAAAAATCTTCATTGGGAATGGCTCAAACTTGTGATCGAAACTACTGGAACAATTTTATTATTCAATTTTGGGTGGACACTTAGATATCCAAGCAACTTACAGTAGACTGAAAAGTTATTTTTACTGGCCCAATATACAACTATTAGTAAAGAATGGGGTCTCTACTTGTGACATGTGCAGTAGATGTAAGAGTGAGTCTTGCTGCTATCTCGGGCTCCTTTAATCCCTGCCCATTCCTCTTACTACATGGTGCATGGTGAGTATAGATTTTGTTAAGAAATTACGTAAGTCTAGGGGATGTGATACAATCTTAGTGGTTATAGATAGCCTAACCAAAGTAGCTCATTTTATTTCCCTAGAGTAGTAAAAAGTTGAATTAAGAGATAATAAAGGAAGTAGGGTGTACTAAAGTAATGGTGTGAGTGAATACATAGAATGGAAATCCTAAAAGCTATATAAAGGTTTCTAGTGTCTACTACCCATTTCTAAACTGTCATCTTCATCGTTCATCACCATCTTCATCTCTTTTTTATTCTTCTTCCATTTTCTAGCGTAGAAATCATGGATAATTGAGAGAAAAAAATAGAGAGTAGTTACAACCTGGATGGTTGTAACAAATCCATAGTACCAACCTGGATGGTTGAAATAGAGAGTAGTTACATAGGGGATCCAATAGCTCAAGAATTGATCGTAGTCATCACTGCTCAAAATTCTTCACAGCCATAATATTCCTTTCAAAATGGAATCTTAAGGTTCAAGGGAAAAATCTTCATTGGGAATGGCTCAAACTTGTGATCGAAACTACTGGAACAATTTTATTATTCAATTTTGGGTGGACACTTAGATATCCAAGCAACTTACAGTAGACTGAAAAGTTATTTTTACTGGCCCAATATACAACTATTAGTAAAGAATGGGGTCTCTACTTGTGACATGTGCAGTAGATGTAAGAGTGAGTCTTGCTGCTATCTCGGGCTCCTTTAATCCCTGCCCATTCCTCTTACTACATGGTGCATGGTGAGTATAGATTTTGTTAAGAAATTACGTAAGTCTAGGGGATGTGATACAATCTTAGTGGTTATAGATAGCCTAACCAAAGTAGCTCATTTTATTTCCCTAGAGTAGTAAAAAGTTGAATTAAGAGATAATAAAGGAAGTAGGGTGTACTAAAGTAATGGTGTGAGTGAATACATAGAATGGAAATCCTAAAAGCTATATAAAGGTTTCTAGTGTCTACTACCCATTTCTAAACTGTCATCTTCATCGTTCATCACCATCTTCATCTCTTTTTTATTCTTCTTCCATTTTCTAGCGTAGAAATCATGGATAATTGAGAGAAAAAAATAAGTTTTTGTGGATTCCAACCACTTTAAACTTGATTAAGATAAACATCATCAAATTAAAGGATTGAAGGGGAAAAAAGGTGAAAGAGCAATTAAAAGAGGTTAGTGCTTGTATATTATATACTTTGCTATTTCTTTGAATTCTATTTGAATTCTATTGTTTAAAATAACTACTTAATGAGATTTGTTGAAGTTATTTTTGAAAGAACTTGTGCATTGACTATCATGTGAAGAAACTATTATAAATGAAGTTGTGTAGTGCATAATTTGTGAACTTATGAAATAAACTTGAATTGAATGATTTAGAAAAGATTCAAGTAATTTTATATATAGTTATTGAATTTTCCATGAGTTAAGTTAAAGATATAAGACAAGTTAATATTATGATGTGTGTTAAGGAGTGGATGAGATAGATGATGAAATTAATGGTAGTTGATGTGAATTAGTCAATGAACTATCTTGATATCATGTTGGAGTGAAAGTTTGAAATAGTTGGATGATGGATTAAATGAGTATGGAATATTTGATAAATAAAAGATAAGGATATTGCTCTTGATTTAAAAGAGGTTTAAGTGATTATTTAAAGTTAGTAGAATGTTAAGTAATTTCTTGTGAAGGAAACTATGTGAATATCAATCAATGGTTATTTAAAGTGTGTATTAATTGGAAATTGACATATTTACTTACTTGTCATATTAGATTGAATTTTAAAATAGTGAAATAATGGAATATATGATTATGAAGGATTTATTAAATATGAGTGATTGACCTTGTACGTGATAAGTATGATTAATGATATTTGATGTTAATGGAATGTTAAGAGATCAATTTTGAAGGTAGTTATATCATTGGTACTGAATGATTATTTGAAGTGTGTGTTAGTTTCAAATAACGAAATATTCAATCATTTTTTATGGACAAGAAATGTAAATGAGACTGAGTAGTGATTATAGTAATGTAATTTTGGGATAAGCAAGATATTCACAAATAAGTGAGGTGAGGAATGAAGAAATGGAAGTACCATTAAATGAAAATTGAAGCATGTATTGTTTGTATTCTTGGTGAGTTTGATATTATTTATGTATTTAAGATAGTAAGTGAACTTAATAATGAATTGTTAATCTAAGTGTGAGTGAGGATTTTTGCCCTCACTCTTTGGCTCCCACTCCTAGTGAAATTATTCTTGCAACTTCGACACTGTTAGGCTCTAGGCCTTAGAGAACACAAGTCTAAATCCAGAGAATTTGAAGTCACCATCTGGACTAACCAGGAAGATAGAAAGGGATAGATAACTCGATTCCTAAGAAATCTCCAATCCCTACTTGGGTTCGAAAAATTGGGTACGTATGGAGAAGGTGAGAAGTAACCCAACACCCCTATAACACCTAGTTCATTGGAACCAGCCTCCTTTTCAGATCTAAATTTTATTAAATACTTACATTATTATAATATGATCCATATTACATGTAATTGTGAAAAATAAATAATCACTATATTATAAATTAAGCAAATAAATAAATAAAATGGGCACCCATACAAAAATGAAAATATGCTCTCATAATGTTCCAACATATATACAAATAAATAAAATAGGATATCCATCAATTGGCAGAAACATGTTCTTTACAATGGTCCAAAATTCTTAAAATTAAAGTAAAGAACTAAAATAAACAAGGCATCCAAAAAGTGAAAACAAGTCTTTTACATCCTTAATATCCATATCAAAAATTGCAATTAAACATATAAATCATTTTACAAAGAATTATAAAATTAGGGCTAAACTAAAAGAAAATTAAGATTAATCACAAAAATTACAATCCATAATACAAATCTAAATATTAACCCCTAATGAAATATAGTGCACAATGCATATGGTGGTCTCGTTAACTGGCGTGAGTCAAAGGGGTAGCACTCCTTGCGGGGAATCAGGGACAACACCCCTAAAATGTAAATGATTTATAAGATAGGGTTTTGTTATGAAATTAAAATTTGGTTGTGGAATTTACAAGATAGGATTTTAGCATACAAACTAGGGTTTAATAATGCAATTTGGGGTTTCAATATTAGAACTAGGGTTTTACCTGTGAAACTAGGGTTTGTTAATATAAATTAGGGTTTTAAATTTATAATAATACAGTTAAAACATGCAATTGATCTTTGAGTTAATTTTAATCCTAAATCTATTGCTTAATGTGAAGAATTTGCAAAATCACATTTATAATTTAATAACACAGTGGGTTAAGTATTGAAGATAATCAACTAATTCAATTAAATGGGTTAATAAGGTTGTACCTGCGTTGTCTCCATTAAGATGAATTTATTGAACCACACTTTATTTGAACACTACAACCTTACAAAAGTTGAAGCTCAAATGGTGTTATTGCCTAGATCAAACTGAGTCTTGGTTGGTGCTTCAATGATCCAAGTATCACTTATTGCTTTGGCTATTGTCTCCACTTCACTTTTTTAATATTAGTTGATTAATTAGTAATCATGGTTGCTTATTAAATTTGTTCTAATTTGTAGCAATTTTGGCCTCCTCCTTTCTCTGAATGCAGTCTTGTATTTATGAGCCATAATTAGGGCAACCTTGGTTTGCCAATCCTCATTCAACTCAAACTCTCTCTTGCTCATCCGAAGCTTATTGGAATTTAAACACAATTAAGAATGAATTTAGACTAAATCAAGAGCTTATATTGAATTTGGCCCGTCCTAATCGAACTGAGTCAATCTATATTTATAACTTGGCTCAAATTCAACTGGACCAGACCTAATTCAAACATATTAAATCAAACTAAATTTAATTTGGGCCTTTTATTGAAACCAAACTTGATTCGGCCCTCTTTTTAATTAAAACCAAATTTGAATTGGGCCAAAATTAAGGATCTACAGTCTTGCCCTCTGCTTGGATAATCATGAATTTGTTCAAAGAGTGAAAAGCAAGCCATCTTGAGTCCAACTAGTCATTGCATGGAAATCCTAGTGGAATCTAACATAATTTGAGTGGACAAATTTTTTATTCCCAGCTAAAAGATGTCTGGCGATCGCCATCTTCATTATGCAATCATACACTTTGAATTTTGTCCAATGATTTTTTCCAATAGTTGGTCAAAAAGAGCATTTGGTGCCATACCTTGCCAGCCTATCATGTCTCACGATCGCACAATTAATTTGTGTGATCGCTTAACAATCAAATGATTGTTTGAATAACAATACTACTTCCACGTGTTTACAGATTATTGATTCATGATGTTGGTGCTAAACTTCAAATTTCTTAGTCTTATGCAGTTTCACAAATCAAATTTCTCACTCACAACCTCACCGTTATATGTTCTATTTTGTTTTGATATTTTGCTTCAGATGTTGTGCGATCGCTCAACAAGTTATGCAGTCGCACCAAACCTTGGCAGCCAATGTTCCACCACACACTTTAGTCGTTATCTCTTTTATGAGTTCTATATTTTTCTCCTTCTATGTGGTTACACAAACTTATTTGACAATTGCATAATGTGTGGAGATCAGGTTGTCACCATGCCAGAGACTATGACCTCTTCTATGCTTCGAGTGGTTCTTTTCTCTTGTTTATGTACGGTCACATGTGCATATTATGCAGTCGTACGAGTGCTTAAAGATATTCCTATGAGGAGACACTTGTTCAAAACATTAGTATTCATCAATTTGATTGTAAATGGTTAAAATAGAGTTTATTGCCCAATTATTAGACCAATAAAAATCTTAAAGTGGAAGCTGATAAGCAAATTAGCTAGGATGATAGCTGTAGGGATCCATCACTAGTTTAATCAGTCATAACTTTTCATGAAGCCAATAGGATGAGCAAACATTTAAGGAAGGAAGATGTACATAGAAGTTAACTCTAAAAAGGCTTACTAAAAGGTACTTGCAAAGGAAAAAGCCCACCACAAATCGATTCTTGAGGATCATGTGTGACTCTTTTGAGATTGTTAATGGTCTCACCTAAGACCATAGGTACAAAGTTGTGATCCTGCTCATAGTTTTGGGCTTTCCAAAGTCAGTATAAGACCTCTCTTTAACTAGGGGAACCACCAAGTAGTGGGAAAGGATGTAGTAGGACAAAAGGAAAACCTTGTTCACATTCATATTAAGTAAGGAAGAGAGAAAGATATGTGGGGTGTCTTTAGTAGCACACTAGCTTGAGGAACAGTAAGGCCTAATAAAGTAAAGAGTTGAAAAAGGAAAGCAGTATCCTCTAATGGAAAAACCATATAGGTCTCCTTTGGAAATTTTACATTGAGTATGGCCATGAATTCTTTGACTAGGGAGTACAACTCATAGTCTCCAAAGTAAAAGACATGGTCAAGTGGGGTCCTAAAAGTGCACATAAGTTCTTACAAGAGAGAAATTCAAATTGATTAAAGAAAGATAAGTAAAAGCTCTAAGTTCCATGCACCATAAGTCTAGCTAAAGTTTACTGTTAAAAGTGCGAAGAATTTTTTCCAATTGTCCTTGAAAAGCTGTTGTCATTGTTGAAATTGATAAATAAGAAGAAAAATAAAAAGTTGAAAATTGGAAGCAGAACTACTGTTTATATACTAATCAAATTAGGTTTGAAGCCCTTGAATAGGAAAAAAGTTGAAAAAAACTTCCAAAAAAAAGTTTGATGGTTTTGTCACAGAACCACTAAGAAGCAGTACCCAGTCGGCCCAAAAATTAAACCACCGCTTGGCAATTCTTCAACCACATAGAAGGACAAGACCATCACATAGGAGTCCCTTATCAACAATAGTAGAATGAAAGGCTTTTTGAAGAGAAATCAATATGGGACCATCCTAATCCATTCAGCCAAATCAGTTCCAAAAATGAAATAATCATAGAAATTTTTATTGAATTTAAGAAATTATGTCCAATACATCAAAAACCCAAAAGTTCAAGTGCATAAATGGAGAAAACTAGTGGAAAGAAAAAGAAATAAAGGCTATAAGGCATCCTCGTGGTTGCTTCATCCTCTTCATCGGAGCTTGATGACTATATGACTTCCTTCCCAGTCCCAACCTCAATGATCTGGTCTCCTAACCCATTTTTAGCTTCTAACCCTTCAATGATGGAGTCGACATCCACTTTAAGCTACTCAAGCCAGTAGTGAAGCACCTCATTCACCTTTTACTCCCACTCATACCTCCCGATACAGTGCTCAAGGGCCTGCTCGGCTTGGCGGAGTGAACCAAACATGTGAAACCTACCAAAAAGAAAGGGAAGTGGATATATAACTTATTGCATAAACATAGTATTTAGGCATTTAGGCCATGCATATATACCTACATTATTTGTGTTTGCAAGGTATGTTGAGTCTTCAACCCCATGATGAGATAATTGAGAGAAGACTGGGGCCACTATACAAGAAAGCAAAAGTTAAGGGGAATGATAAGTTCATAACCATTTCAAAGAAGAAGAAAACTAGTGTACTTATTATAATGGCTTTTGGGGGCAGGAAGTCATTTGTGAAATCAAAAAGGTCGATGGTACCTCAATAAAAGTGTAGTAAATAAAGAGCCAATCAGGTTGAGACACCTAATCAACAACAACCTCGGAGCTGTTGATAACAAGGTGCTTGCGAAGATGAGCCAACTTCTTAGGTCCACACCCTCTTGTGTAAGGCTAAAATGAGAACTAAAAGTTAGCAGGTGCCAATAACACAAAAGGACAAAAAGAGAAGGTAAGAAGATTACTACCATAAGAGGAGACGCAAGACCACCCATGGATATAACCTGAAGAACATGGTTGGTTACATAATCAGGATAGTTGGCCTACCAATCCACTAACTCTTTAGTAGCACTACCAATCCTACCCACAATAAGGATCTCAGCCGGAAGAAAAAAGGAACAAAGGCATGACTCTGGAGGATCCTCAGGTATGAACCTAGTAGCTGGCCCTAGGTTGCTATCCACCACACTCTCTTCCAAATACCAGTAGCGATATAAGGGGCCCTTTAGAAGATACCTCTGGGCAGATCGAGCATAGCAGTGCCTCATGGTAAGGGACTAGGTATCCTTAGGGCCACCCCACCAAGTAACCTAAGTTTAAAGAATGGTGAAACAAGAGTGTGAAGGTAGCATAAAAGAAAAATCATAGGGAAATAAATAATTAAATTGGCTTACCATAGAGAACTCCAGACTATTTAGATGAGTTTGTAAACGATGTACATCATGCTTCTGACCTATGATAGAGGCGTTCCATTTCATAAGCCGAGGATAATCCTACTTAGAAAAGTCAATTGGGCACTCATAAGTCCAGACCTATCATCAGAGAAAAAAAATAGGAAAGAAGGTCAAAGTTAGAAAAGATCCAGCAAGGATAAAAGAGTAGAAATGTCATAACATACCTTAACTACCATCATAAGCCCCTACTAAGTCTTGGTTCCTCTGCAACATCTGTCTAAGCCAACATAAAGCATAATTAGAGCTGAAGATCTCTAATCAAAGGATGACATAGTGCCTCGATCCTAAAATTCCAATTAGAAAGATAAGTCGATCATGTTCTCGGTGTTGGCAAAAAGAGTACAACCAAGAGACACAAGTAGAAAGCCGCGGGCTATCTGATCTATCACCAGCAGAATTAGAGGCTCGGCTAGTGTGTTCTAGGACCAATAATATATGATGCTAGTGTAGAAAATTATATTACTTCCCTTCAGCAGAGGGAAGAACGTGAGGAATGATTTCGCATGTTCCCAAATCATCAAAGATGATCCGATCACTACAAATAGGTCTGACTGTCTCCTTACCATATGGAAGGTGGAAAGTGTGCATGGTGTCAATCTATCTCTCAAGTAGAGTGTAATGCCAGTAATTTTAGTAAAATATAATTAAATAAATAATTTAAAAGGTTAATTAAAGTGTTGGAAGGAGGATTTATATATAAAGTATATGTTGGGTATATGTAAAATATACCTAAAGTATAAAAATTTACTAAAGACAAAAGTTGGTAAAAAGGATAAAATGGTAAAAGTAAAAAATTTAAAAGAATAATAATAATTATAATAATAATTATAATAATAATTGTAAGTTAAAATGATTATTTGGTAGAAGAAAATAAGAAAAAATAAATAAACTTATCATCTTCTTCCTCTCCCCTTTTTAAGGCCAAACTCCATAAAAGATCAAGGGAGGAAATTGGCTTCTTCAATATATCATTTCTTAGAAATTTCTACAATAAATTAAAGAGATTTTGAAGAAATAATATGTTTTAGGTAAGCTTTCTTTGATTTTAAGAAAGTTTTTCTTAAATTTGAGATTATGTGAATTTTGTGATTTCTAAAGAGATTTGTACATTGTTTAACTAGTGTTGGAGGATGTTATTTTGATGTGGGGATAATGATTTTAAGGTTAGATAATTGATTTGATTAGGTTTGGTTAAAGTTTAGGAGAAGAAGAAAGGAAATTAGGATTTTTATGGTGATTTGGTTGGAATTGATACAAATAGTATTTAAATGGTTAAATTATGTTAGAATATGATTCTAATGACATAATTTAGCTTAAAACTTAATTTGAAATTGATTAGCATAGATTTCTAAAATTAAAGAATGTCAGGGCAAATATTGAAAATTTGAAAGAAATGTGACAAATGAAGTTTGAATTGTTAAAGTGAGTAGAATTATGCTTCTAATGAATTATTTAAACTTATAATATGGATAGAAGATGAGTAGAGTCAAATTACCAAGTTAAAGTGGTGAAGGGTATTGATAGAAGTTGGTGTTGGATGGAGAAGTTGGCTTGAATTTTGTCAATTTATGAGGTTGGTACATACTTTGAGATTCATGTGTTTAAATTGCATTTGGTTTGACTTATCACATTGTGAATTTGAAAATGTGCTAAGCTACTTTGTTATTGACATCCATATGTTATGTGCACTATTTCATATAATAAAGTGTGAAATGCATAAATTATGATATATTGAGCTATTGGATTATGACAATTGTATATGTTGTCAGTAAATTATGAAAAGTGTAATAAATACATAGGAAATATGGAAAGAATGTCACGTTGTAAATGTGACTAGAAATATGAGAAATGTGATTGATTATGATGAAAATGAATGTGAAATGTGGAAAACATGGAAAAAGTGTAATATGATGAATATGTATTGCTTGTTGCCTTATATAATATTTAGTTCTAGAAAGCTATGTTTGGCATTGTTTGGCATGCCATACGCCTTTAAGGTGAGACATGTTGGTATCACAGTTATAATTACATCATTGGGCGAGGCATGCTGGTGTCACAGTATTGATTACGCATTTAAGGGAGACATATTGGTGTCATCATTGTTGGGATAGGCCAAAATAATATTTTTGGAACTAGATTATTATATAAGGATTTTTGGGCCTAATATGTGTTGGTGATTATAATATGCTGATGAATTATATGCATTTTGCATGACGTTGAAGCATGATACATTTTCAGGAGTTTTATTCATTTTGTCATTTTTTTATTATCAAAGTATATACTGTTAAGCTAGAAGTTTAGCAGGTGATAGGACAAAGGCTGAGACCCCTACCAGACCAAGCCAGGTCTATATTAGTGGGTTGGTTCTTGAAGTTTAACTCTTGTCACTAGACCAAAGCCTTTGACATGTCATGTAAACATTTCTTTTGCTAAATATTTTATTAATATGTACATTATACTTTAATGCAAGAATGTAATGGAATAATGTTTGGGTTATGTAAAATAAATATTGAGCATTGTTATTATATATATGATGGATATAAATATTGAACGTACTTGGAGGAAAGTATTGGAGATTTTGGAGTTGGAATGGAAATATATTTAGGGAGTGTGAATTTTTATGCAGATTGTGTCTTTGATATTTTGGGAAATGCCCAATTTACAGATAAAATTCTAGTAATTTTTTTTCAAAGATTTTATTTTAAATTTGTATTTTTAATAATTAATTACTATTATAAATTTATTATTTTATTTACTAAATTATATTTTAAAGGTCAAACTCCATAATAAAATTAAGGAAATATTTTTTGAATGAGAAATATTATGACATTCTTATTATTTTGTATACATATTTTACATATTTAGAATGTGTGCATTATACATCTATGGGGTATTAGGATGTTATATAAAGCGAGGTATGGGCACATGTTACCCTTCCATTGGATAGTTGGAAGGGATTTCAGAAAATGGTGAAAAGGTATGACCCAGATGCAATCCTTCGCCTCATTGGGCAAAGTCGCATGGAAAGCCTGAACCTTGAAGAGCCCACCTCCTCTCCTAATCTCTGAGACATCCTACAAGGCGCTAGAAAAGAGTATGTTTGAGCGAAAAGTTTTTTGCCCATACTTTTGGTGGAATAGTTCTTGTAACTTTGACGTTGTTAAGCTCTGAGCCTTAGAGAATACATGCCTCAACTAGGAGAATTAGAGTCAGAACCTAGTCGGACTGGGAAAAAAATTGAAGGGATAGATTTTTCAAGTTCTAACGAATCTCCCTACTGGGTTCGAAAAGTTGGGTATGCATGAAGAATGTGAGAAATGACTCAACACCCCCAATACGCACGGTTCATTAGAACCGACCTCTTTTTTAAATCTAAATATTATTATATTTTTAAATTAGTATGATATTATTCACATTACAAGCATTATTGAATAAGTAAAAATCCATTCATTTAAACAAAAATAAATAATACATCAAAATAAAATGAGTACCCACACTTAATGAAAATATACCCTTACAAAGATTCAAAATTCATAAAAATAATAAAAGAAACTAGAATACAATACAATAAAATAAGTAAGGCATCCATAAGATGGAAACATACATTTTACATTAATCTCCTCAAATAAAATAGAATAAGTAAAATAAATAAAATAATCATAATCATAAAGACATCAAAGGACAATAAATAATAAAAACAAATATAAAATAAATTAAAATTTAATATAAAAAACATACAATCAATTTAGAGTAATGAAAAATCAATAAATAGAAATATCATTGTTGTTTAAACATTTGTGATTAAATAAAATTAATTTTAACTTCAATTTGATGAATGGTTCTTATTTTCACAACAGCAGAAACCAATTTAAAAAAACAATACTAAAAAAATCCCCAAAGAAAATAATGAATCATGGCAAACTCACCTTGAGACATGGCAAGCTCACCATGGCTTGCCTAGACTCAAGCTGGTCAACTTTTTTTTTTTTAATAAAAAAACTACAATGTAGAACGAAATTGAGATTTTAAAGAAAACCACAATTAGTTCGTCAAATAAACCTTTTTGGGATAAAATGAAACTAAGAACTTAAAATCGAGTTATAATTTTTATAAGATGATTTATCCACACATAGGATTCTTTTAAAACATAATCCAAAAAAAATGCCAAAATAATTGAAACAATTAAAACGATCAATTTATATGTGAAAGATGAGAAACTATACAGACGTTGTCGGTTCCTCCAATTTCGAATTTTGATTTGATTGAACTCAAGCTTTGCCTCCTGCAGCAGCACACCTTCTTTGCAATTTTGGTCCGAAAAGCTTGCTTTTCTGCTTTTGAAATTGGGGTCCTCTAGTAGCTTTCCTCCACTATTGAAAGAACAATTTTTTTTTTTAGTTTCTTGATTTTGTTTGCTTTACGTTTCTTTTTTTATTATTTCTTTTCTCACTATTTTTTAACCTCTTTTCGTCTTATTTCTTTTTAAAAAAATGATCCATTTAAAAACCAATTCCCTCAATCTTAAAAAATTAATTAATCTTTAAAATTTTAAGAACTAATTTTTGAAAACCAATCTTCAAAATCTTAATCTTAATTAATCTTTTAAAATTTTATTTGATTTTTAAAAAACTGATCCAATTAATCCAAACAGAATAAATAAGTGTGGCCAAAACCATAGTGAGTTCATCATGTCTTATGGCGAGCTTATCATAAGTCATGGCGACCTCACCATGATGTGGCCCATGGTTTAATAGCTCGATCTCTTCCTTTTAATTTTTGGTCCTTATGTCAATTTGTTTTTTAATTATCCAACATATAAATTAATAAACTAAATAACTAATAAATTAACCAATTAATCAATAAATCAACTAATCAATTAATAAATTAATTTATAAGTTTATAATTGTGTTGAATTTTTTAGTGTTAAAATTAAGGGTCTATAATTTATCTCATGCTTGAACGATTTGGAGAATTGATAGAATAGAGTGAAGAGCAACACAATATGCTGAATAAAAAAACCTGAGTACTTCAAAAAACCTAAAAACTTAGGTACCTCAGCAAGCCCAACCATTTGCGTTTTAGGTAATTCCATAAAACCCGAACCTCCTTAGGATGCTTCAACAAATCCAAATAATATGGGTGCTTCAACAAATCCAAACTCACTTTCTAGGTACTTCAAAAAACCTGAAATATCTCAGGATACTCCAATAAATCTTGTCTAATTTCCACTTGGATACTTTAATGAATACAAGGGATGTCCGCGCAGTGATATCTCAATAAATCAAAATTTTGCCCAAGATACTTGAGTGAATTTGGATTCTACTTAAGGATGCTTCAATAAATCCTATAAACTGCACCGTCGGGATGCTTTAAAAAATTTGATATAGGCTGAAGGATTGGATGCTTTAATAAATCCTAGAAACTAGAGTGTAGAATTTCATTATCAGAAAAAAAAATTAGCTATTTTTTAATTAGCATGATTAACTTGGAAATTCATGTTTACTCTTGCCCCTATGTGGAAAAATATTTTTTAAATATCAGTCCAACAATATTTTAGACACACATAAATATTGATTGGAAATTACATGTTCTAAGCACCCAATAATTAAGCTTCTTATTAGCATGTTTTTCAAGACACATACATTTTCAAAATATACTTTTTTCAAAATGTACTTTTTGAAAATGCATTTATTTCAAAATCACTTATTTTCCAAAATGTACTTTTTGAAATTGTATTTTCTCCAAAATGCACTTTTCAAAATTTATTTATCTTCAAAATACATTTTTGTAAAATCTATTTTTCTTTCTCCTTTTTTTTTAAAATATATTTTGCAAGACACATGTACGAGAGAAAGAAGAGCTCGCCATGTCATATAATGAGCTTGCCATAACATGTGGTAAGCTCGCCATGTGATATCGTGAGTTTGAGATAACACATGGCAAGCTCGCCATGAGACATGGCGAGTTTTTCATGTATTATGGCACTTCCTCGTCTACAAAAGCCTGCAAAAATTCTTTTTGCCCCTATTTGAACTCTTGTAGAAAAAAAAATTCACAGTTTAAACTACTTTCATATTTTCTTGTAATTTTGTTTATTGTGGCTCAACCAAATGAACAATTTCATCATGTTGCTAGACATGGACCGCATCCATATGTGAAACTTGAAGATATTGGTATTGCATCTGGTGAAAGAGTCCTAATTTTGATGGGTCTTACGCATCATCACAGAACAAGAAAATAACTATAAGTCAAAATTTCCTCTATCTTGATATTTTTGGAATTTGCTGCAACACTTTAAGAACACATTAGCATACCAATTAAATTTATTAAAACTTTAGTAAAATTAAAATACCATAAATTAAATTTTAACATTCCAATATTATTGTTTGCATGTTAAATTTTAACAATCTACCTTTTCCACTTAACTATGCCTTTGGACTTTTACCATAGTCTAACCTTCAGGACATCTGAGAGGGAGGTTCTGTTTATAAGGCATGGGAATGGTATGAGCAGCTACCCCCTCGTCTGTAAAATGATTAAAGGTAGCATATCTGAACCATTTGTTGTAATTGCTCACAAATTATTATTAAATTGACCGATGTGTGATTCAAGCATTATCAGAAAAGATGGATGGATGGATGGATAAAACTCATACTTTTCATCTTTGGATTAGTGAAATGACCATTGGGCTAGACGATTTTACTGCTATTACTAGTATCCCTTTCCAAGGCGTACCAGTTCCATTTGATGCTGCCATTTTTGCTCTAATAGAAATGCATCATTCATTAGGTTTTCTTCTGCAAATGAAATGCGCAACCCAAATAAAAAATGAGTTCATATTGCATCATTGGACTAATTAAGGGCAATCGGTATTAGGGAGACAACAATTCAATATGTTTATGAATTTTTATTTTATTTGCTCTCTTCCACTATTCTTTCTAGACCGAAGCTACAGTTCACTGCTGGGTATTACGAGCTTTTGTTGATCTTTCCGTTGTGTCAAAATTAAATTGGGGTGAAGTGAGATTTTCTTAAACTTATCACAGCATCGACCAATTATGTAGCGGAAAAATTGGGGTGAGTTATAATTTTTTCTTTTTTCTCTTCATTATTATTTTTTCTTCTAGCCAAGCTTTGCAATGATTTTTTCCATTTCCAGATTTGGGCTTATGAACACTACTGAGTTAAGGCGCCTCAAATTTCAGGGTTCCACTCTTTATATCCACGACTTGGTTTCCGGTTGAGCAGATAACGTGAGTGTCTATGCTCTCACCACGTGCATTTGAATAGACATAAATTAAGCATATAGACTTGAGACAAAGTAAGACAGAATATTATTAGTGCCATGCAACCATTAATTAATTATTAACATACCTGGTGGAGAATCAATCACCGTGCTATATGAACAAGTGTTATGATTAAAGTTCACGAGACCTGATGAATTTTGGTTGGACTGATTTCCAACTATTGGTTTCTGGCAAGCTAACATAAAACTGGTTCTTTTGGCTGGATCATCATCGAGTCCCAAAAGATGCTTCGAAATCCATGTTTACCTCATCAACACTTCTAGAGAGTACCTGGCGGCGTGCCAGGGAAGACTGTAAAATAGAGAAGTTTCTTTTTCCATTTGGTAGACCACCATACCCAGATTTCATTCATCAATGACTTTTGACTTTCTCTATGTCCTCTGTCAGTGTTCGAGAAGACTATGATCAAGACAAAGCAATAGATGAAGATGATGATGAAGAGGAAAACCTTGGTGTAGATGTTGAATGTGCATTTAATGACGATGAAGTAAATGAAAATGAGGAGGAGGAAATTGAAGAAGAAGAGGAGGGAGAAAAAGATGAGGGAGAAGAAGAAGGGGAGAAGAAGAAGGGGAGAAGAAGGCAGAGGTTCTTTTTAGTTATGACTCATGATCAATTTTAACATTGTATGTTTGTAATTCTTAATGATATCTTTTATTTATATAGCCTACCGGAGAATTAGGTAGTTCTCCCTTCATATCTACTGAACCTTTCCGCGGTTCACAATTGATTGAGTTGATTCCGTTTTTGATTCAGCACAGGTGGCAATGGATTTCCCCACTGCTTTTTATCAACAACTTTCACTAGCTTATGATCTGCATGTTATATATGAATAGACAAATAATGCATCATCTAGTTTGCTTGCACCACTGGGCTTCGACCCCTATAAATATTTAATATTTTATATATGTATGAAATGCATGTTTCTTACCCTCTTTCTGGCTCACAGAGTATGCTAGAAGAACAAAATTGAAAACTACAAGAGGACTTTGGCTTAGGCTTGCCATTATGCTGCACATTTTTAAAGCCTTTACAATTGATCTAAAAGAGAATTCCATGACTTCCGAATTCAGGATCACATAGGCTTCTAAGGAGCGAAACATACAGCCTCTCAGTGCTAATAATTTCTTTAGAGAATTTTTTAATTATCCTCCTCCGCATTTCTGTCCACCACCATCGCTTTAGTGATATGTAGTTTGCAATAATGAATTTTAATGTCTCACTAGTATGTAATGTGTCTTAGCTCGTAATTCAAGAAAAAATCATGTATTATCATATGCCCCACTTTTACTTTTCTTCTTTTCCCTTTTCTCTTTCCTCCTTTTCTCTTTTCTACTTTTTTTCTTTCCTCCTATTTTGAACAAAATAAAAGGTAAATGTCACAGGACACGGCAAGTAATATGGCTTTTCTAACGGAGATTATTTTTTCTTCTCAAATTAAGATATCTTCTCTTAGGTGATTTAATATTTTTCATTTTGATAAAAAATAAAATCAGTGTCTCGTTAAAATCTAAATTGCCCATAATATATTTTTATTATTCACTGTTTACATTAAAAAAATTTAAAGAGATTCAATAATTTTATTATTTTTTTAGTGTCATGTTATTTGCACCGAAAAAATTTAAATAAATAAAATGATTGTCTCGTTGAAATTCAAATTGCTCAGTAACATGTTACCATTAGTTATGTATATTTTGTGTACTTTTAAATTATAAAATTTTATTTGTTCCCTATAGATGAATTTTTTATTTATTAATGAAAATCTATTTTGCATTAAAAAAATAAAAATACTATTAAACTTTCATATTAAATGCCAAAAATTTGTAAAATGAGATAAATCAAATAGTGAATATATATGTATAATATTATCGCTATTGAAAAAAATTAAAGCTCTAATTTATTTGAAATAAGGATACACATTAAAAATAAATTTTATTAATTAAGATTATAAAATAAATATTTAATGCTCAATATATTTATTAATATATCAAAATTTTCATTGAATTTACCATTTATATTTATTTATTGCTTTTAAATTTTTTATATTGGCAAAAATACCAAAAAAATACTTAAATTTTACACTTTTTTCACATCTATCATAATTTTTTTTTACAAATTAATGCATAAATTTAATTTTTCATTTCAATTTTATCTTTTTACCGGTTGAAACTCATATAACCACGTGTCATACTGACATGTTAGTCGATTTTTATTTTTTTACTCTAAAAAATAAAATAATGGATTTTAAAAAAATGCTCGTTCGTTTATTCTTTAAAAAAATTACAAAAATTACAAAATAAATTCACATTAAAAAATAACGCCCGTTAAAAAATAACTAGAGTTAAAAAAAAACTAATGTTAAAAAAAAGTAACTAACTTAGTTATTTGATACTAGTTACTATTTATCTGAGTTGTGTGAACAAGGTATGTCCTAATTGTTGATGTATTCTTTCATTCTTTTTCGCAATAAAAATTTGATTGCATTATGAAAAGAAAAAAAAATTTATTAGAAATGGCAACGGATCAGATATTTTAAAATATATAATTTATCTCGATCTATTTATTTAGAATATGAGTAATTTATGAATGAATTTAGACGAACATAATTAATATTTTTAGAGGACAAATATATTAACTTGGGAAATAAATAATTTATAAGAATTTATTTTTTTTACCTTCTTGCATATGTTAAAAAAATGCAACAATTTAAAATTAAAAAAACAAATAAAAATTCCAAAAATTTAATAAATATATTCTCATCCCCCTTCTCTAGCACGTGGCTTCGCCACTGCTAATCAGAAAACAAAACAGCCAGACCAACTAATCCAACCATTGTATGCGCCCATAATCCCTGTCAAACTAACAAAAGCGCTATACAAATATGAACTAAACTAGTCTGCAGCAAAGACAAACTGTACAATTCAAGAAAACATCATATGCCAGTAACAATTACATTATCGTGTTTTTATTCTTCTTAATTTTAATTTTTTTCAAAATTTTTATCCTATTCCTTTTAGAATGTTATTTGTCTAATTCTATTTGTTTTTTTTATTGAACTAATTCTATTTGTTTTAGTATTTTTATTTGTTTAATTCTATTATATTTATGATTGTTTTTTATTTTCATTTAAGATTTTAATTTGCTTATGCTTATAAATATGTTGTAAATTTTGATCGAGAAAGCGAACTCTGAGCTCATTGAAGAAGCAAGAAGATCAATCAAAACCAGAATCTATCGGTGAGTTTTATTAAATTTGTGATCTTTTTTCTTCCTTCTTTCGATTATTGTTGATTTTGGGTTAGAAATTTCAAGAAAAATAAAAAAAAATCCAAACTTTAATATATGATCTATCTGGTTCCTAAAGGAAAAAGAATTTTGAATCGTAACGTTTTGTTGTTCAGTTCTTTATTTCTTAGTAATTTGTTAAATAGTTTGGTATTAATAAGTGATTATTTGGTGCTGCCATTAGGGGTTTTGTGTCTGATTGAGATATATATTCAAGGCATATGGTTCATCTTATGAAGGAGTCGAGTGGGTTGCTACATGACGTGAATTCTCATGCCTCCTACTCTAAATTTCTCGAGGTAATTAACGTTTTACCCCTTCCATGGCAAATTATATTGTTCAATAGGGCAGATTAGTGACGTAATGTATGTATAAATGCTATACAAAATCTCGTATTGAAATTAAGTGGGGGTAGGTCAAATCTGAAGCATCTTTTCCCTTCACCAGCTGTGAAGGTTCATATTGAGCCCTCTGGATTTCTGGACTTCTTGACCTTGGACCAACACAGTTCAGCAAATACAGCCTTGTTGAGAGCATTAGGCAAGTGATGGTGGGACACGACGAATACCTTTCACTTCCCATGCGGAGAGATGATAGTAACCCTTTCAGATCTACATGTTCTAACAGGTATATGTTTTGGGACTCGTCCGCTAGACCTATATGAAGATTGGAGGAATATTCCAGAGGAGACAATCACAGAGTGGCTCAGGACGATGCCTCCTACTGACACTTTGTTCGTGCCTAGAACTTAGCTTTGGAAGGAGGTTGTTGACCTGATTGGTAGGAACAATGGTGCTGACTCTGATCGGATAGCTCGCATGTTTCTTCTTTTGCCATGGGGCTACATTACGTTTATAGCGAATTAATGTGCAGAGTGTCAGTAGGAGGCATTAATTAATGTGTAGAGTGCCAGGGGTCATGTTAATTTTCCATTAATGTGCAGCCACATGGCAAATTAACGTTTTACCCCTTCCATGGCAAACCATACTTGATGTGACAAACTATACTCTTTAGATTCAAGATATGCATAATTTTCTCAAAGGCCATACACTTTGGCGTTATGTTACTGGAGATATTACAAAACCTATTCATGACAAAGATGAAATAGATGATGCATTCAAACCTCTGTTCGTGACAAAGATGAAATAGATGATGCATTCAAACCTCAAATTAAATAGTGGGATAGCAGGATAGCAACAATCACAAAATCATCTCTTGGTTTGGTAACACCTTCACTAAGTCCATTCGCCAACAATTTGGAAGATATGATACAGCTAAAGAGGTATGGGATTTTTTAGCACAATGATATTCTTCTGGTAACAATGCTTCTCGTTACCAACATCTTACTACCTTACATCGCATCAGATAAGAAAAAGGGCAATCAATCTCTGATTTTTTTTTCTAAAATGTCTTTTGTATGTGATCAATTATCATTGTCAGAACCTTCTTAGGTATTGTAGACCCTTAATTTTGGCCTTAGGCTAGTCCGATCCCAGTTAAAGAAGGCCAAGCCAAATTCAGCCAGATTTTAAAAGTATAAATCTATTTTATTATTTTGATTTAGGTTGGTCCAATTTTAAAAGTCCTAAACTAAGCTGTTTCAACCTTTAAAGCCCTTAAATGGTCCAATCTAATCATAAAATCCCAAAGCAATATGGTCCAATCCAAAATTGGCTTAGCCAATTCACTACCAGGCTTGCCAATTCGCCATAGGTCATGCCATGCCTGTAATATCCCAAACTATACCCTAAAATTTTTTGGAATGAATATTGTTAAAATTGGATTAAATGATATAAAGTATATATGTTTAAGTGGGAAGATAAGAAAGGAAAGAGATGTAATATCCTTAATTATGCCCTAGTAGTCTTGGTGTTATTGTTGTTGCACTTGAATTATGTTTATATTGTAATAAGTTGATAAGAAATTGGAAGAGAATGTTTATGTATGGTGATTGGGAAAGGAAATAGGGTTTAGAGACAAGTTTATATGTTGTGTATATGGTGATATATATAACATATAAAGTGGTCAAAATGGAAAGTCAAGGTGTTGGATAGTGGAGGAAGATATTTCTTTTATTAGTGAGTAATTACATAATTGGGCACATAAGAGACAAAATGTTAGTTATATAGTTAAGGGTATTTTGGTAATTGTTTGAATTGGAATACTTGGTGGAGATTAAAGAAGAGTTGACTTTGTTTCTTGTGGTTGATATTTCTTCTTTCTTCTTGGTGTGGCCGGCTGAACAAAGGGACAAGGAGAGCAAGAGGATAATTGAAGGTTTTGATGATTTTAAGCTTGGATTGGAAGGAGTTTTCAAGTTTACAAGTTGGAATTTCAAGGAATTTCATTAATTGGTAAGTTTCCTCTTGTTTGCCTTTGTTATTTTTGAAGCTTGGTTTGAGTTGAGTTGTGTTTTGATGATGGTGTGATTAAATGGGTTATGGTGTGATTTTAAGTGTTGATTTTGCTTGTTAGATGAGAAGTTGAGTTGGTGTTGGTATTGGAAGTGGTTGTGTTGAGTTTGTGTTAGGGTTTGAGTTTGTAAGTGTTGTCAATGTTATAGAAATTGATGTATTATATTATTGTTTGGATTAGGTTTTGGAAGAAGTGGTTTATCTTAATTGTAAAGTGAACAATCTTTGGAAGAGAAGATTTCTTGGAGTTGTTTGAGTGTTTATAATGTAAGTACAACTATTTGTTTACAAACATGCATATAATGTGTAAGCTTAACATTCTTTTGGTTGTAAATGTGTTGTGGTATCAAATGTGTTATTAATGTGTTTTGATGATGTAAATAAGTATTGAGGATGTTGATTGTGTCCATTTTAAATGAGGTTATGTTGTGTATAATGTGTTTGATGTTAAACAAAAGAAAGCTTGTTAAAGTTAGGGTTTATGCATGAGACACGTGAATTGGGGCGGTCGCGATTATTGAAGTGCGGTCGCGACTTAGATCGAACTTCTGACCGCGAAACCTACTGTGTTAAGGTTTCATCTTTGATTGTGAAGTGCGGTCGCGACTTAGATCGAACTTCTGACCGCGAAACCTACTGTGTTAAGGTTTCATCTTTGATTGTGAAGTGCGGTCGCGACTCAGATCGGATTTCTAACCGCGAAACCTACTGTGATAAATTTTATCTTTTGATTGTGTAGAACGGTCGCGACTTAGCTTGGTGCGACCGCGATAGTCGTTCTGTTCTGTTTTATTTGAAGTAAGTAAAGAATGTAAAGCATGTTGCTTATATGATAATGTAATGTGAATTGTGATTGATTATGATAATTAAGATGATATGTGAGGCCATTGTGCTTGGGCCAAGATGATTCAAATGAAATGGTTGAGGCATGATTGCCTAATAAATTATGAATTGTGAAATGAATTGAGAAAGAATAAATGAAATGTTAGTATGCCTAATGTGTTGATTCAACTTTCAGAGTCCTGTATTTGATGGCATGCCTATAACTCATTGGATAGGCGAAATGGGAGGCCCGTAAGCCGAGTCCAATTTGAGTAATGTTTATGAATCACTGGATAGGTGAAATGGGAGGCCCGTAAACCGATTCCAGTTGTAAAATGTGAATATGGAATGATGGTGAAATGGGAGACCCGTAAACCACTTCCATTTGAGAATTTGTAACAGTCTAGCCAGGTTGAGGATCTCCTCATGTTAATGGGTTGATGGTCCAAGAGACTGGGTCTGTTACGCTATCCATGGATAGAGATATGATATATATTGCCTACGGGCTTAATGATTGTGATATTGAATCAAACACAGGGACTCTGAACTTTGAATAACATATTAGGGTGTTTTGGGCCCAGGTATGTCTTAGGTTTAATGTAATTTAGGATTTATGAATCGTGACCATTGCCTAATGAAATTGATGAGTAATGATATATTATAATGTTTTGAAATGTAATTATGGTATGATAATTTATGATGAATAAGTTATGACTTGCTATGTATTATTTACTTGATTGAGTGTCATGAGCATTGCATCAAGCATTTTGATAGTGTAGTTGTTTTACTAAGCCGTTGGCTTAGCGCGATTGTGTTCATCGCGCAGGTGTTAGAGAAGAACCCGAGAGATCCACTAGACCGAGTGAGTCTAGGAATTGAAGAGTTGTGTAGGACTTAAAGATCAAAGAGAAAGCTGCCAATCATGTATAGACTCTTTATGTTTTGTAAAGTATTGGATTTAATGTATATGTATATAATTTTGTAAACTTGTACTTGGACATATTTATATATGCAAATACATTTGATAAATTCCGCTGCGTATTAAATCAAATGTTTATACTTATTTTGTTTTATTTAAATAGTAAATACCATTATACTATATATATATATATATTGCAAATTGTTTATGGAAAAATGTAGCATTCTTAAGTTCTATGTATGTTCATTACATGTTGGTGATATGTAGTGAACGTATTTGGAATTTAGGGGTGTTACAAGAGAAGTGTGTATATGTTGTATATATAGAGATACATACAATATATACAAGTCAACTTATTAGTTGGCCAAATAAGAAGTTATTGGTTATTTTATAAAATAGAAATTTAATTAAATTAAGTGGAAGTGGATATTTATATATATTTTATTATTTAAATTGCTTGGTTGAGATTTAAAGAGGAAATTAGGTGGTTAAGAGTGCTTATTAAAGTTGACTTTGCTCTTCTTTCTTCATCTTCTTCTTTTCTTTTCTCTTTGGTCGGCTATCTCCATAACAAGAGAGAAAGAGAGATTTTTGCTCTTCCAAACTCAAGATTGAAGGGTGTTTCAAGTGATCAAGTTGGAAATCTAAGGGTTTTCATCACTTTTGGTAAGTTTTCCACTTGATTCTTTGGTTTTCTTTTGAGTTTGTGAATTAAGGTTGTTGATTGGTTGTTGATGATATGTGTATGGTTATTTTGATGTGTTTGAGATTATGTTGTCTATTTAGTTTTGATTTTGGGGTTGGTTTGAAGGAAAGGTTAAGTTTGGTGATGAAAAACAAGTATTGTGTTTTGTGTATGTGTTGAGTTGTGATGATGGTTTTGATTGGTATTTGATGTATGTATTGAGTTGTTTGGGTGTTTTTGCAAGTTTAATATGGTTTATTGATGTGTTTGGTTAAGTTTGTTTAGAATGGAAGATGGTGAAAGAAAGAGGTTTGTTGGATGTGGAGTTGTTGTTGCTGTAATCAAGATTTTTGGCCTGACACGCCCATGAACACGGCCAAGTCTTAGGGCGTGTTAATGGTTCTATTTTTTGGATGGATGACACGACCAGTGACACGCCCATGTCACTGAGCGTGTCACAGCTTCTGTGATGGAGTAATATTGACACGTCCAGTGACACGCCCATGTCACTGAGCGTGTCATAGCTACTGTGTTAAGGGAGGATTGACACGGTCAGGGACACGCCCGCGTAGTTGAGCGTGTCATGTGTAGAGTTTACCCTGGTTGGTTCTTATCCATATTATCTCATGTGTATTTCTAAGTGAGTGTGTATAATCACTTTTGGATTAGGTTTTGAAGAGATTTGAGTTGTCCTAATCCAAATGTTGAAGGATTCTTGGAAGAGGAAGTGGTTAGATTGGTGTGAGTTGCTCTTGAGATAAGTACAAATCCTACATTATTGTATACAATTACATGACTTTAGGACTTAACACATTTGGTTGTAAATCAATTAAGTAATTTATTACCTTGTTGATACATTTGATTAATATTATGATTTGCATAATGTGAAAGATATGATGATCATTCAAAATGTATGTCCAATGCAATTGGTTATATATACTTTAATGATGAGATGTGAAGCCATTGTTGTTGGCTATAATGATGCAAATGAAATAATTGGGGCATGGTTGCCTAGTTTGATTATGAGAAATGAAATGAGAAATGAATTCTGAAAGAGATTGATAATGAGATAAATGAATTAATTGTGTGCCTAGTATGTTATTCAATTTTCAGAGTTCTAGGTTTGGTGGCATGCCTATGAATCGCTGGGCAGGTGAAAAGACTGGGTCGTAAGCCGAGCCCAGCTGAAAAATGTGATATATGATGTTTTTGAGGTGAAAAGACCGGGTCGTGAGCCTCAAAAACTGTAACAGTCTAGCCGGGTTGAGGACCAAGATACTGGGGCCCTAGGGTCTAGCCGGGTTGAGGCCCAAGAGACTGAGTCTGTTACATTATCCATGGATATATATATATATATCGCCTACGGGCTTGATGAATGTGATTATGGACCAAAGTAGTAACTCTGAACTTTGAATAGCATATTAGATTCTTTTTGGGCCCATACTTGTCTTTGCTTAAATGTGAATCATAAATGATGAAACAATTGAATAATATAATGAAATGTAATGTTGTGAAATATGACATTTTTGAATATTGTTTCTGTTGCTTGAAAGTATGACATTGGCATTACATTGAAGCATATTGTCATCATAGTTTGTACCACTAAGCCATTGGCTTAGCGCAATTGTGGTTCATCACGCAGGTGACAGGGTAGATCCGATTGAACCGGAGAGTTCAGCTAAACCAAGTCGAGTCTAGGCTTGTGAAGTGTTGATTGTGGACTGCAAGATCAGAGACAAACTGCCAAACATGTATAATCTTTATATTTTGTACATATTGATATGTATGTATATATATGTATATACAGCTATATTTTCCGCTACATAATAAATAAATGATTTACATATTATGTTTTATAATAAGATTTAAATGTTTTCAGTTTTCTCATATTATTGCTAAAAGGAAAGATTGGTTTGGTTAATATAAACCGCGACACTCCTATATCCGGTATATGTATATTACATATGTGATTGTATGCAGTGTGCGTATATGGGGTATAGGGGTGTTACAATGCCAATTCTTCCTAGGCCCTTGCCTGGGGCAAATTGGCCTTGCCAATTAGTCCCAGACAATGCCTGGGGCAAATTGGCATGGCTAATCTATCCCAGACCATGCTTGGGGTGACTTGGCATGGCTAATTCATCTTAAGCCCTTGCCAGGGGTGAATTGGCTTGCCAATTCATCCCAGGCCTTGCCTGGAGCTAATTAGCATAGCCAATTCGCCACAGGGGGCATGGAACAAGGCCTAACTTCGTCACGAGTTCTTAATTAGGCAGCTTTAATTTCTTAATTAGGCAGTTTTGCATTTGGAATCCTAATAAGGCACGTATAAGGAGAGGAAATCTTGGAACGTTTGCCTTAATTGTGCTTATAAATATAGAAGTTTAAAAAAAAAAAGGGTAATGATTAGTAGCATAGCAAAAGAGGTTTAATCAGAAACCCTAGCAGCATTGAGGGATTAGCAGATTGAGAGCAACGAACAACCAAAGAAAGAAAATACACATAACCCTAAAAACAACATACAAAGGTTGTAACATACTATCTTTGCTTTGCTTGGCTAGAACTTCGATTTGTTGTAAGTAAAAGTTTGGATCAACGTATTATTTTGGTGGAGCCAACAAACGACGGTACCTTCTAAATTTAATTCATTTAAATTCAATACAAGATGCTCTGATGATGGTTTTAAAATTTTGAATGCATTTATTCTTTTTTGTAAACCAGTCCCAGTAAGTTATATTCATTATTTTTGACTCACATTAACATTATTCAATATTCACTTCTAGTAGCTTACTTTATTAGTTTTTAAAGTCACAATAGATTAGTTATTCAATTTTATTTTGTCCAAATAATTCCTATAGCGTGTATCCTTTAATTCCAAATCCACAATAGCTTACTTAAGTATCCAGTAGCCAAGCTCAATTTTCCAAAACCCTAATTTAATCATAAAAATCTTAAAATCATTTATAAACCTTAATTTAAGACGTAAACTCTAAATTTGTATATTTGATGCTTAATTTAAATATTAAAACCTAGATTCAATTATTTCATGTTTATAATGAATGATTTATTAATATTTTATTTGTTATGGATGATTTATATTTTTGCTTATGTAGAGTGTTTGAATGATTTAATTTTATTTGGTTAATTATTTAAGCTTTAAAAGTGTAAGAGGTAAGTTTTTACTTCGTGGGTACCTCATTTATTAAGTTCAATGTAATTTAATTTCTTTCAAGTTTTGGAATTAATATAAAGGACATGTTTCCACCAATTGGTGAGTATCCAATTTTATTTAGTTTTGGATATTGAACATGGTTGTAAGGGCATGTTTTCATCTTGTATGGATACCTATTATTTGTTTGTTTAAACTTTCTTTGATTTTAATACAATGAATGTTTATTTATTTTAATGTGTATGTATTATGGATGATATTTTAATAATTTAAAATTTTAATAATATTTAGACCTAAAAAGGAGGATGGTTCTAATGAACTGGACATTATGGGGGTGTTGGGTCATTCTCACCTTCCCCATACATACCCAACTTTCCGAACCTATTAGGGGGTTAGAGATTTCTTAGGAATTGAGTCATCTACCCCTTTCTTTTTCTCTATTCATCCGGGTGGTGACTCCATTTTCTCCAGGTTTAAGTCCGCATTCTCCAAGGCTCTAAGCCTAACAGTACTGAAGTCGCAAGAATCATTCCACTGAGAGTGGGGATAAAAATTCTTGCTCACAGTGGCTACTCCACTTGGGGATAAGAAAAGTTGATTCCGTTAGTTTTTATACTATTTTATTATTTCTTATTATGATATTGTCCATTGTATTATTTAGATTGCATTGTGTGCGTGAGTTAGAATACTCGTATAACCTGTGTTGTGTTATGAAAGGAATACCATACTTTTACTCAAGGTATGGAGATTGAGCATGGCATAACCACTCATGACCTTGTACCTTTTGGTATATACTTATTATGGGATCCTAAACTTTATAACCCAAATAGTAAAGCTTATATAATTGGCCTAGTTATTTTTTCTAGGTTTTTATCCAAATGCTTGTTGTTTGACTATGATTAATTTATCTTGGTATTAACTATGGCCTATTTAGTTTGTTCTTTTTCTAATATGACCTAATTATATTGTAAGCTCAAAATGGTTTTATTCCTTTAAAGCTAAAAGACCAAAAATATTTTTAAATTCTTTTTCAAGATAGTCTTTGGACATGAAAATCTTTTAAGTTGGGTCAAAAATGATAGTCTTTGGACATGAAAATCTTTTAAGTTGGGTCAAAAATCTTTTTTCACCTCATGGCCCAAGTACAAAGCCCAAGATTCATTTTTAAATAAACCTTTTTATAATGGGCTTTGAAATAAAGCTATTTTTCACTTCATTCAAATTACAAACTTCTTCTTAAATTTGCTTACAACTAATTAGGTTAATTATGGAATACTAAAAATTAATTACGGGCCTAATTTATGCCAAGAATTATTAATCATGTGCTTGATTGTGACATAAATCATTGGTTATTTTTTTAAATAAGAAATCTATGTAGGATAAACCTTTTAATTTTATTTTAATTCATATTATAGCATAAAAAATATTTTTTAGTTAATCTAATGGATTAAGGCTTAATTAATGAGAATTATCATGGATTGACTTTTAAGTTTGAAAATACAACTATTGGTTACACCGTTCAAGTAAATTTTTTGAAAATAAGGTATTCTATGTTGATATTTTGTTGCCCATATACCTAGGAAAAGAGACTCGTCATTCATGAGTAGAAGATATAAGGTTGGAAGGAACATCATAATTATCTTTGTTTGTTTGTTACTTGTGCATCCATACATGCATACATACATTGCATTACATAGTATTAATCCTTTCTAGCTCACAGACCTGGAGTACAACAGTTCAAGAGCATACGATAATTTGACCTGCGCCAGTGGCGTAGAATCCAGTAACGGCTCAGTCAGCTACTTACCAAAAGCAATGGAACCTGAATAAATTCAGAAGATGGTAGATGATGCAATCAACTCCAAGATGGAAGAACTGAAAGGGGCCCTAGCTAAGACCATAAAAAGCCAACTGGTTGCACTGTTGGGGAACACTATTGATGCGTCTACTAGTACTAAGAAGCAGAAAGACAAGGGAAAGGCCAAAGTTGGTAAAGTGGCTATGGATTATGACAAAGTGCTGATGGATGATGATGATTGGGCTCAGTATTTTCGTGATCCTCAATATAAGAAGAAAGAAATGAAGGCTATAGAAAAGTCAACTGTTGAAAAGACTGAAACTCCAGATGTGGAGAAGATGATTGCTGATTTAGAGAAAAAGTTTGAGAAGAAGCTGAAGGTTGAACAGATATCAGAAGTGGATAAATTGTTTGAACAAGATGAAGACGTCCCTTACAAGTTCAAGATGCCTTCCTTTGCTAAGTACAATGGTATAGAAAATCCTCACTTACATGTTAAGAAGTACATCACTAAACTTTATTAACTACGTAAAGGGGTGGAGGAATATGGTTGCACTGCTCAAGAAGAGGCCGGATGAGGCTAATCAGATTAGGATGATAGTGAGAGGTGTCCTGCCTAATTTTCATGAGAGGCTATCTCACACTCCTATCAGAGACTTCAAAGATCTTCTTCAAGCTGGCTTGCAAATAAAAGAATAGAAAAGAGAGAAGAACCATTTTTCTACAAAAAGAAATTATTAGTCTGGCAATCAAAGTATACAAAAAGAAGTTAATGTTAATGCAACTGGTCAAGAAAATAGAAGACAATTTTCATAGTTAGAAAAATCTCTATCTTGGATTTTCAACAAGCTGCAGAAAAAAGGATTGTTACAACTATTGGCTCCTTGACCATTGCCAAATTCTTTACCACCAAATTTTGATACCAAAGCTTTTTGTTAATTTCATCAGATACAAGGACATGAGACAGATGGATGTACTCGACTGAAGTATGAGATCCAAGATTTGATTGATAGTAGAAAGCTATCTGAGCCTGATAAGCCTAATACCAAGAGTAATCATTTGCCTAAGTTTGGCAGAGTACCTCCACCAGCAACCTTCATGGTAGGGGAAAGATTGGAGGAAGATTGTATCTTATCCTCCTTTCAAGATGAGAGTGTAGAAGACGTGAAGAGAAAAGAGGCTTGACTAAACAAACTTCCCTTGGTTTGAATGTTGCTCATTTTATTTTGCTTTCTTTGGTATTTTATTGAAAAAATTATATTTTTAAATTAAAATTATTTGAATAAATTACTTTTATTAAATCTATATTTTTGTTGGCTTTTGATAGTATAGTGTTCAACCAATGACAAATTTACCTTGATGTTAATATATTAATATATTTATGCATCATGATTTGAATGACTTTACTATGTGAAAAAATTTTTCTATAGCATTAAACTATGTATGCTTACTTAGAGAGGGCTCTTGTATAATTACCGGTATCTAGTCAATCTTAGAAAATACTTTGATGAACTTTTAAGGAAAAATTGAATTCTGTTTGTTTAAGAGAGAGATTATTTAGGCATTGTTTGGTGAGCTAACAACTAGTATCCAGCCTGTTAAAATCAATTCCTAATTTAACCCCTTGAGCCTTCATGATATTTTAGCTTATTTTTATTGACTTGTAAAGCCCGATAACCTATCTTGAGCTGTTGTGACACTTATGATAAGTCTGATGATCACTAAGCTACCAATAAGTAAAAAAATTGAAGAAAAGGACTTTCAACCAAGACTATAAGGATAGTTGAAATTCTCAAGACTATAAGGATAGTTGAAGTTCACCTGATACTATACCTAATATCTCCGATATGTTAAGATGACATCAGGGCAATAAATGATTTATCCTTGTTGAAGCAAACTTACTCTACTCCACTCATCCATAGTCAAAAGTATAGAATGGTACTGACAAAACAACTTTCTTAGAGCTATGGCAAAAAAAAAAATAAGTGATAAGAAAAAAAAAAGAAAAGAAGAAGAAAAAAGGAAAATAAAATAAAATCCAGAAAGGCGGTTCAGAAAGCCAACTGAGTTCTTTTTTTACCTAAAGCAAGCAGAAAACTTCCATTTAGTTTATGAAGATGGATTGACTTAAATTGGCTCAACCCATCCAAAGACTCAAATAAAATCAAGTAATAGGGAAAAGACTATCTTTCATCCCACATAGCTCCAAATTTGCAATTTTGAAGGTCTTAGATTTGATATTCCAAAAAAAAAAGGGCATAATGATGGTCTTGAGTTTCTGCAAAAGAAAGAGATCAAGATTGTACTAATTAAATTCAAATTTCTATCAAGAAGATTAGATCTATCCTTTCATGAAGCAAGATAACAAGAATCTCATAGTTTAAGATTGCTCCCAGATGGTTATGGTTCTTACAAGAAGATTGTAGTGTGAAGGTTTGTCAGTAGTGTCACATCAGCTCCAATCTAAAAATAACATTCATTTAACCCGTGTCCCTTATAGACCTCATTTCAAAGCCTAATAAAGACTTGTTGATCTCTCTTGGTAGGTGGAGTCTATTAGTGAAGATAGTTTAAATAAGCATACATACGAGATAGATAATATTTAAGCTTAATAAGACTTTTGGCCAAGTAATATGTATATGCCTATCTGAAGTGCAATAATTCTTGCTCAAATTAATTTTTGAGTTTAGTATGGTAGCTAGGATTATCATGTTACATATATATTAATTTGAAAAGTCAAGTCTTGAGATACAATGACACTAATTTGACATAGCCAAAATATGATTTTAAGATTTAAAAAATATATTTTTTTTTTTGTCATACAAAGCCTTTAAGTTAAGAGAAGTATGTTGTATTGTCAAACCTCAAAGGACACAATGGGAAAAAGAGGGCTAATAAAAGGATCACTTGCAAGGTCATGTCGTGAAGAAGTTACCAGCCAAATGGATGTCTCCCATGTCTCTACCCTGTTGGGGCCCTGTTACTCATACTTTGTACATCTAGAAGATAAAAACCATAGATGTAAAGTCTTTTGTTATTCTAATGCAAAATCTGAACGAGCATCTATAATGAATCAACGGGGGCACTTCAGCTGATCGTCTCAGTCTGTGAGTCAACAGAACCACTATAAGTATTATTTATACATACATAAGCATATTACACTGTATTTTTATCTTGCATTGTATATTCTTTGTCAAAGTGAATAACAGATACACTATAAAGCAAACATGAAGCATATATGGAATCAGAGGGGGCATAAAAGCCCATTATTTGATGAAGATCTAATCACTTTACAAAAATAGAGATGCATGATTGTACAAAAAACCAGACAATACGCAAACATCAATCAGAGCCTACACAGGAGGCAAAGTTTCTCCTTTTAATTTTTGAGTTTATGTATGTATAAAATATTCTTAGACTCACTTTTAATATTTTGCCACGCAGGGGGCAAAGAGATGATATGAAGACTAGCTAAAAAATAGCTGAATTTTTTATAAAAAGAAAGAATGAAAAGAATAAAATAAGAAGAGAGTAAGAACACTAAAATAATAAAGATGCAGAACATAAAAGATCAGTCCAACTAGAAGAGCTGAAGCCAATATAGGACAAATGTCCAAGGATGAAGATCCATTTTGAAGGGTGAATACCTAATGTCCAGGGATGAAGATCCATTTTGAAGAGTGAAGACCCAATGTCCAAGGATGAAGATATATTTTGAAGGTGAAGACCAAAAAATAAGGATGAAGACCCAATGTCTAAGGATGAAGATCTATTTTTAAGGGTGAAGACCTGATGTCCAAAGGATGAAGATCCAATTCAAATGGTAAAGACCCGATTTCTAAGGATAAAGATCTATTTTGAAGAGTGAAGACCACAATCCATTAAAGAATGGAACAACCGGCTAGAAGAAAGCCCATACCCTCAATTGATAAAAAGTCAGTCAGCTAGAAGAGCTAAAATTGATGGCTAAAAGAAAGCCAAAACTCTCAACTAATAGAAGGTCAGTTAAATCCATCTCGAATCGAGAATCCAAATTCAGTTTCGGGTCGAGACCCAAATCCGGTATCATATCGAGAACCCAAACTCAGTTTAGGGTCAAGATCCAAATTTAATCTTAGGTCAAAAACCTAAATTCAGTCTCGGGTTGAGAACCTAAGTCCTAGCTCAGGTCGAGAACCTATATCCAGTCTTAAATTAAGAACCCAAATTCAATTTACGGGTCCCGAACCCAGCCTCATCTAAAATCAGCTCAAAGTCGTGTTCCTTTTCACTCTCTTTTACTAAAGTCTCAGATCATTCAAGTAGTGGGCAAACTATAGACCCTTAATTTTGGCCCTAAGCTAGTTCGATCCAAATTAAAGAAGGTCAAGCCAAATTTGATCCAATTTAAAAAGTTTAAACCTAGTTTATAGCTTTAATTTAGGTTGGTCCAAATTTTAAAAGGCCTAAAATAAGCCGGTTCAACCTTTAAAGCCCTAAAATGGTCTGATCCAATCTTAAAATCCCAAACCAATTCGGTCTGACCTAAAATTGGCTTAGCCAATTCACTACCAGGCTAGCCATGGTGAATTGGCATAGCCAATTCATCCCAGACACTTGCCTAGGGTGAATTGGCCTTGCCAATTTATCCCAAGGCCAATTCACCCCAGACCATGCCTAGGACGAATTGTCATGGCTAATTTGGCATAGCCAATTCGCCACAGGGGGCATGGAATAAGGCCCAACTTCGTTGCGAGTCCTTAATTAGGTAGTTTTAATTTTTTAATAAGGCAATTTTGCATTTAGAATCCTAATGAGGCATGGATAAGGAGAGAAAATTTTGGAACCGTTTGCCCTAATTGTGCTTATAAATATAGAGGCTTAAAATAAAAAAGGGGGCAATGATTAGCAGCATAGAAAAAGAGGTTTAAATAAAAATCCTAGCAGCATTGAGGGATTAGTAGATTGAGACCAACAAACAACCAAAGAAAGAAAATACACATAACCCTAAAAATATCGTACAAAGGCAATAACATATTGTCTTTGCTTTGCTTGGCCAGAACTTTGGATTGTTGTAAGTAAAAGCTTGGATCAACGTATTATTTTGGTGGAGCCAACAAATGACAATACCTTCTAAATTTAATTCATTTAAATTCAATGCAAGATGCTCTGATGATGGTTTTAAAATTTTAAATGCATTTATTCTTTTTTCTAAACCAGTTCCAGTAAGTTATATTCATTATTTTTTACTCAGATTAACATTATTCAATATTCACGTCCAGTAGCTTACTTTATTAGTTTTTAAAGTCACAGTAGATTATTTATTCAATGTTATTTTGTCCAAATAATTCCTTTAGCTTGTATCCTTTAATTCCAAATCCACAATAGCTTACTTGAGTATCCAGTAGTCAAGCTCAATTTTTCAAAACTCTTAAAATCCTAGTTTATTCACCAGAACCCTAATTTTATCCTAAAAAGCCTAATTTAATCATAAAATTCTTAAAACCATCTATAAACCCTAATTTAAGATGTAAACTCTAAATTTGTAAATTTGATGCTTAATTTAAATATTAAAATTTAGATTCAATTATTTCATGTTTATGATGAATGATTTATTAATATTTTATTTGTTATGGATGATTTATTCTATTTTTGCTTATGAAGAGTAATTGAATGATTTAATTTCATTTGGTTAATTATTTAAGCTTTAAAGATATAAGAGGTAAGTTTTCACTTCATGGGTACCTCATTTATTAAGTTCAATGTAATTTAATTTCTTTCAAGTTTTGTGATTAATGTAAATGACATATTTTCACCAATTGATGAGTGTCATATTTTCTTTAGTTTGAATAATGAACATGGTTGTAAGGGCATATTTCTATCTTGTTTGGATGCCCATTATTTGTTTGTTTAAAATTTCTTTGATTTCAATACAATGAATGTTCATTTATTTTAATGTGTATGTATTATGGATAATATTTCAATAAATTAAGAATTTAATAATATTTAGACCTGAAAAAGAGGTTGGTTCCAATGAACTTGGCATTATGGGGGTGCTGAGTCATTCTCACCTTTTCCATACGTACCCACTTTTTAAATTCATTGGGGGTTGGAGATTCCTTAGAAATCGAATCATCCATCCCTTTCTTTTTTTAGCTCGTCTGGTAGCGACTCTATTTTTTTTGGATTTAGGCCTTTGTTCTCTAAGGCCATGAGTCTAACAGTGCCGAAGCAATAAGAACCATTTTACCGAAAGTAGAGGCAAAAATCTCCACTCACAGGTACGTACTAATTGCCATTCATGATGAATATCATGATAGCATGTGCCTTTATCAATTTCTTATGGCCATTCATGATGATTATGAGCATGCTAGAACTAATTTGTTGCATTTTGATCCTCTATCTTCTATGGAGAAAGCTGTTTCAGAATTAATTGCTGAAGAAACTCAAAGGAATGTTACTTGAGTATCTTATGATAATGTTCTTGTCACTACACCATCTTGAAATAATGCCATGGTCACTTCTTCTACTTCCTTTTACAAGTTTTGCAAAAATAAAGGACATACCATTGATGTATGTCAAAGTTGCAGTGTAAAAAACAAAGGAAATAAGAATATAGCAATTCAATTGAACGACCAACAGCTACCACTGTTCAAACTACTACTCCAAAAAATTCCAATGCTATCTCAACCTCTGAAATGTCATCTTAAACGCAAAACCTTTCTACAATAGACCTTGAGGCTATTGTTGACCAACTTTTATCTCATATTAAATTACAATCTTTAGCCTTTTCTGCTACATCAAGTACCACCTCTTAGCTTTTTGATTCAGCATGTTATAACACATGACATCAAATTCACCATTATTTTCCTCTAAACATATTGCCTCTAATATTTCTCCAATACATACTGTTGATGGCTCTTTTATGCCTATTAGTGGTGTTGGTTCCATATATCATGTTTCATCAACCATATCTGATATATACTTGTTCTTAAATTGTCAATAAATCTTCTCTCTGTTGGCCAATTGTGTAAATTAGGATTTGACTTGTGTTTTTCTCAAACTGGTGTCACTGTGCAGGATTCGTTGACCAAACAAATTGTTAAGACAGGGTGTAAAGTTGGTCGCATATTTGAGCTGAATTCTATGCATCTCCCATCACATCACTTACAGCTACCACCAGTTCCTCCTCGTCTTCTAATAGTTAACAACCTTAGCATTCATGACCTGGCCATGCATCTAAATCTCAAATTCACTCTTTAGTTACTATTGGAAAACTTGGTTCAATTATATCTTTTGATTTCTCTTGTATTCCTTATCAATTAGTGAAACAATCAGCCTTACCTTTTAATAGTAGCACTTCTTTAACAAGTGGGCCTTTTAATTTAATTCATTCAGATATTTGGGGACCTTCTTCTGTTACTACCATTGATGGTTCAAAATATTTTGTCATTTTTGTTGATGATTTCTCTCGTTACACATGGATTTATTTAATGCGTAATAGGTCAGAATTACTAAACATTTATAGAGATTTTTTTACCATGATAAAAACTCACGCACCATCAAAATTTTTCAGTCTGATAATGTTTTAGAATACACATAACATAATTTTCTTAATATTCTAAAGCAAGATGGTATTGTTTCTCATTTGTCATGTCTAAGGACCTCTCAACAAAATAGATGAGTGGAATGCAAATATCAACATATTCTTGATACTGTCCAAAGTCTTCTTCTCTCAGTATCTATATCTGAAAAATTTTAGGGAGAAGCAGCTCTAATTGTAGTCTACACCATCAATCATGTCCCCTCATCTGTTATTGGTAATTTTACACCATATGAACGACTTTTTCATGCATAACCTGGCTATTCTAATCTTTGAAAATTTAGGTGTGCTTGCTTTTTTCTTCTTCAAACACATGAACACCATAAACTTCGGCCTCACTCTTGATTGTGTTGCTTTCAGGGATATGGTGTTGGACAAAAAGGCTTTAGATGCTATGATCCTATTAGTCATCACATTTGTATCTCCCGTCATGTCATATTTTGGGAACAAACTATGTTTTCTAGTATTTTTACATTCCATATAAATTCTTCTACTATCTTTTATTTTACTAATCCTTCTAGGTAGTGTTTGGTTTGAGTTTGGAATCGGAATGAGAATGAGTTATTCCCATTCCAGTTGTTTGGTTTGATAAAATTAAGAGGGTAATGAGATTCCCATTACCTTAGTAATAGGAATCAACCATTCTCCACTATCGCGTTAATCAAATTTGATTCTCAATTACAATTAAAAACTAAAAAAAATGTTTCTCCTACTAAGAAAATAAAACTCCAAAATCAAATCAAATCAAATCTCCTAATTGATTCTCTCCATCAAACTCCAAAAATCAAGTATTTATTTCTTAATCATATATATATATAATTATTTTTTATATTTTATGGATTTTCACTCTGTTAATTTGATATGGGTTGGTATATTTGAAAATTTATAATTTATCTATTTTTGTTATATTTTATATATGAGTTTTATTTGTGATCAAGTATATAACAAAATACTCGATAAAAAATTGATTTCTCATATGGATACCAATACAATATGACAAAATATGGTGATCAAGATTGATTGACAAATTGCATCATATAGATTTTGTTATTGTATTTCATATATGGGTTTTCTTTTTGAATACTTACGCAAATATATGATTGGCTTTTACAAGTAGCTATCACCGATTGTCATATTTATTTTGTTCTAACCCTTTTGTTGAATATATTATATTTGAAATTTTATTAAAAATATTAGTTTTAAATCCATAAAAATTAAAGAATAAGTGATTGTAAGCTAGATTATACTAACAAGTTATAAGTAATGCCATTTTCCAGCTTCCATAAAAGTAGCCATTTGTTCTAGCCAAATGAGAAAATGACAAATTCTACCCATATGAAAAATTAAAGCTAATTGATGCATTACACTTTGACCAACCTATTGACAATGAATAGATGTCTACAATTCAAGAGAAATGTAGAGTGCAAATACTTCCTCATTAATTATTTATTATAAAATTTTAAAATCTAGTAGGACTCCATTGCAACTCCATAAAGTGATAGATCAATAAAATGTCCAAGCTAAATTTCTTCAAAAGTATTAGGAACAACCATATCATGATGTTACTTATGCATTATCCTTCAGATTCGTGTTGTTTTCTCTGGGCTTTTTACAAATTTTATCTTCTCAATGCAGCCTTTTTTCCAATAAATTTATATGCCTAAAATTCATAAAATTATAATAGAATTTTTGGTCAACTTTTTCAAGTGCATAAATTTGTTTATTGGCTCAATTAGAAATTTTAATCCAATTAACTATCATTATAATTGAATTTTGTTGGAAGTGCAAGAAAACCAACACTTAATGGAAAATCATTAGCAAAGATCAAATTATGGGTGATTAAATATTTTCAATATTTTATCAATTCATGCTGCGACTCTTACGAACTTTTACTTGTCATAACTTTGCTAGTTCAAACATAAAGAATGGAAATAACAATCATGATATTTCTGCTAATTTGCTTTGAGTGAATTTTCACCACAAAAGTTTCTCTTTTTTTTTTGACATTTTTATTCCATTACAATAGCTATCTTATCATATATGTTATACTGTTTTAATTTATATCTTGTATGTAAATGTGGAGAAAAGGATCATTTTGGCCAATCAATGAGAAGGAAATGAAATTTGCAAGAGCTTCAATTTATAGTAATTATTGTTAATATAATTTTTATTATGTATGTAATATGGTATTTGATGGGTTCAACCATTTTTAATAAGCAACAAATTAGAGATAAGAGAAGGATTAAGAAGGGATTAAGAATAGCTGATTTGCATACATTAATAAGAGAGAGTGTTGTGACATGTAGAAATGTGCTTCGCATGAATAACCATACATTTGGAGTGCTTTGCAAGATGCTTAGAGATAGGAGGTTTAAAAGGAACTAGAAATATGTCAATTTAGGAAATAATTGTAATGTTTCTTAATATATTATTGCACCACACAAAAAATAGAACAATTGGTACTCATTTTATCAGAAGTGGAGAAACTGTGAGTAGAAAATTTAACCTTTGCTTGAAGGCTATTTTAAAGTTACATATCAAATTACTTAGGAAGCCTATGCCTATAACAGATGACTGCACATATGATAGATAGAAATAGCTTAAGGTATACATTTCTCTTGATTATTTATAGTAAAATATAACTTTTTAATAACTAAATAGATAATACTTTTTTATTCTATTGTAGAATTGTTTAGGAGATTTAAATGGTACTTTTATTAGTGTATCAGAATCATATGAGGATAAACTGAAATACCGAAATAGAAAAGGTAATATTGCAATGAATGTATTAGGTGTTTGTTCACTTGATATACAATTCATATATGCCAACTCATGATGGTCGTGTACTTTGAGATGCTATTTCTAGACCTAATGGTTAAAAATTTCTCAAAGTAATTTTAATTCATAATATTCTCATTTAATAACTAAAATATCATATTACATTTTAAGAAAAATAATTCATAATATCTATTCTTAAATGTGAATGTTGTTATTATTTGGTTGATGCTGGCTATACTCATGATAAAGGATTTCTTGCTCCATATAGAGGCAACACTACCATCTTAATGAGTGGACAGATGATAGATAACTACAAAATGTGGAGGAATATTTTAATATGAAACATTCAAAAGCGAGAAATGTGGTTGAAAGATGTTTTGGTTACTTAAAGGTTGTTGGTCGATTCTTAGGAGTTGCTCATTCTATCCAATTAGGACTCAAGGACGCAGTACTATGGCATGTTGTCTACTACATAACTTTATAAGAAAATATATGCCCATAGATATCATGGAGGATGAATGTTATGAAGAAGATGGAAATAACATTGGTGCTAATGAAGTAGAATTTATCACTATAGTTCAAACATCTGACCATTGGACTAATTTCAGAAATACATTTGCTCAACAAATGTTTAATAGTTGGAGACTTCAAACTACTAGATCATAATAATATTTTGGAATGTGATATTATATTATGCATGTTCTTTTGTTTTATTTTTTTAATTATATTAATATGTAATTTGTGGTGAACTATATTATTGCATTATGTTAATTTTTATTTGATTCTTGTAATTCAAATATTTTTGCCACTTATTGTTGCCTTCTCTTTTCTCCAAATTATTAAATATTTATAGTATCCTTCAATTTATATTAGGATGGATTCAACTGAAACTAGTCAAGGTACTCATGGTAGAGGTAAGAGCAAAAGAGTTTGGACTTCATAGGAAGATAGAACATTGATAGAGTTCTTATAGAAGGTGGATAATGATTCAAAATTTAAACAGGATAATACTTGGAAGAATGTATATTTAACTAGAGTTGAAGAATTGATTAATCTAAAACTTCCTTTGTATGGCATTAGAGCTGATCCACATATTGATTCTAGATGGAAAACAATTAAGGCAAAGTATAGTGTTATCAATGAAATGTTGAACAAATATGGATTAGCTAGGATGATACAATGTGAAAAAAGCGTATATGAAGAATGGTGCAAGGTAAGATATATGATCATTTCATATTATAAGTACAATTTAAAATTTATTATAGTATTTTTTTAATGACAGAATCATAGGAAAGCAAAAAGTCTTTGGCATGTGTCTTTTCCTTTTTTTTTTATGCAATTGGAGAACTAATTGGCAAAGATAGATCAATAGGCAAGGATGTTGAAACATTTGATGATGCTATAAAAAATATAGAAAGAGAGATGGCCAATGAGGTAAATATTATAAGAGATGACAATGAAGATGACGATATATCTATGACTCAACCGACATCTTAGCCAACATCTAAAAGAGCAGGGAAAGAAAAGCACGCCAAATTCCAAGATATCTCAAGACCCTTCTATGGCTAATGCATTCCAAAATATTTCTTCTAATTTTAACAATTTCATGCAAATTATGAACACACATATTACTACTATGGCAAATGCATGGTCTCGCGCAGATGAACATGAGTAAGAAATGGCTGATAAAAGCAATAAGGTGTTAGATGAGTTACTTCAAGTTGAGGGTTTGAATAGTACTAAAGCATTACAAGCTACAGATATTCTCACTGCTAAACAAAATAAATTGAGAGTGTTCTATCAAGCTCTAACACATCTTAGAAGGATATATGTAATTGGACTTTTTTTTTCTATTTTTGGAGGATCTAGTCCTAGAAGGATTTAAGTATTCCATACTGACTTTCCTATTTTGGAGTAATTAATATTTTTATCTTAGGAAACTTAAATAAGTTGAAAGATGATGTATCTCAACTATTTATTATAAAATTTTTCATTAATTTTTAATTTGTCAAAATAAAAACATCACATAGATATATGTTTGTGTCTGTGTGTTTGAGTGTTTGTGTATATTAAAAGTTGTTATTGATTCTGATTAAGGTCATACTATAATTCAAATAGCTTTAAAGGAAATTGGATTTCGATTCGAGACTAAACTAAATAAAAAGAATAAATAGTCATTTCATTTCCAATTCCGTTTTATTCCTATTTCGATTCCATTTCTATTTTTGAAGTTCAAACCAAAGGCCACCCTATTGATTTGTTTCCTGATGATATAAAAAATGATGATTTGAGTAATTCTTCACCAACACCAACTTTACGCACCTCACCCAATGGTGATAGGTAGTCAATTGATCCTCCTGCACAACAAATATCCTTATTTGAAGGTACTTTTGTTCTTCACTCTTTTATTCCTCGTCTTTCTATTCGAGTCAACGCTTTCCTTTCGAAACATCAAGATTATCATTGCTATTATGCTCTTGCTACCTTGAATGAACCTCACTCCTTTTATGAGGCTTCTTCTAACCCTTTTTGGCCGAAAGTAGTGGTGGAAGAAATTGATGCTCTTAAAAAAAATGGAATATGGGACTTGGTTGCATTACCTTATAGAAAAATTGCAGCTGGGTGTAAATGGGTCTATAAAATTAAAACTCGATCTGATGGCAGCATAGAATGTTATAAAGCCTATCTTGTGGCAGAAGGATTTAATTAGGACTATGGCATTGATTATGAAGAAACTTTTGCTCAAGCTGCATGTCTCACTACTAGTCGAACTCTTATTACTATTTTGGTTGCTCGTGGTTGGACTCTTTCTCAAATGGATGGCACCAATGCCTTTCTTAATGGTAACCTTTCCGAAGAAGTTTATATGCAACCTCCTCTAGGATTCCAACATCCTTCGAATATGGTTTGTCACCTTCGTAAATCTCTTTACAGGCTCAAACAAGCTCCTTAAGCTTGGTTTTTTAATTTCAGCTTCAATATCACTCAAATGGGATTTTACTTTAGTCCATATGACTTTACTTTATTTCTTAAACAAACCAGCATTGGCATTATCATTTTACTAATTTATGTTGATGGCATGATTATTATTGGTGATGATACTATTGGGATTCAAAATTTAAAATAATCTTTGCACAAATAATTTTGTGATGAAAGACTTGGGAAACTTGAGTTACTTCTTAGGCATCGAAGTTACATCCATCCTTGATGGTATTTTCTTATCTCAAGCTAAATATGGTTCTAATCTCTTATCTTGTGCTGGTATTACATATAACAAAATTGTTGAAACACCATTAAAGCTTAATGTCAAACTTTAACCAATTGATGGAGAATTACTTTCTGACAACACTCTTTATTGTTAGCTTGTTGGCAATTTAATTTATCTCATAGTTACTTACCTAGATATCTCATATGTTGTTCATCTTGTGAGCCAATTCATGTTTATCCTACTATCTACTCATTTTGCAGCAGTTGTTCACATTTTGTGATATATTAAAGGCACTTTGCATTACTCATTTAATTCTTCCTTGCAACTTAAGGCGTACTCTGATTTTGATTGGGCTGGTGATCCTATTGATAGGCGTTCAACCATAAGATTTTGTTTCTTCCTTGGAGACTCTCTTATTTCTTGGTGAAGTAAGAAACAAACCGTTGTGGCTCGCTCTAGCACTGAAGTAGAATATCGTGCTTTAGTGGATATAATCTCTGAGTTATTATGGATTCGTTGGTTGCTTAATAATCTTAAAGTTCCTTAAACTTCTCCTACTCCCTCATACTGCGATATCAAAGTGCTATTCAGATTACTCATAATGATGTTTTCCATGAACATAAAAAACATATTGAAATGGATTGTCACTTCATCCGGCATCATCTATTACAACAAATGCTGAAACTTCATTCATTTTCCTCTATTGCCCAAATTGCTTATATTTTCACCAAATCTCATTCTATTAAAAGATTTCAAGATCTATTGTCTAAATTCAAGTTGTCGTCTAATTTGCCTCTTTGATTATCAACACCTCCCACTTATTTAGGCCTAAATCCTGCCAACATATTTTACTTATTTAGGTATTAATTCTTGCTATGTTTAGACAATGTAAAAAGGAGTACTTTTAATTCTTTTCTTATTTTATTCATTTATTTTTGCTATAAATACCCTTCATTTGTACAAATAAGATTGATATAGATATACACATAAATATATTTACTTCTTTTATTTTTAATAATATTTCTGACTAGGAATTTGAAAGCCTACTCTACAAAGGACAAGAAGATTGGGAAGAAGATAAATTATTAGATATAATTTTATTAAATTGTTTATAATATAACATGGCAAACGTTTTAGTTGAAATCGGGCTCCATGAATACCGGTCAGCATATTAGTTAGGACAAAATCGATTAGAACAACTAAATTAATACTAAAAACTAAAGTTCATACACTAAGATGATAAAAAAAGGTTCATATACTAAAATAGCAAAAATGAAAAAGTTTAAACATCAATAATATATTTTTTATTTTATATTATTTAATTTTATATTATTTCATTTTTTATAAACTAATGAAAATATGATATTTATGAAAAAAAAAGAAACACATAATGCCAGGCAGGCAAAAATTAATATAGAAATAATTCATAATAATTAATTGACCTGATTTAAAAATAAAAAATATTTGACAAAAAGAATTTAGGATCCAAATTGGTTTCCGGCTTAATTTCATAAATAGTCTCTAAACTTATAGTGTTGTAATATTATAGTCCTTAAACTTCAAATCATCATCCTAATAAATTTTCTGAATTTATATTTTTTTCATTAAAGTTCCTAATACCGTTTTTTGGTAAGGGACTACATATGTAGACTCTATATATTATCCACATATTTAATTTAAAATAAATAATTACATATTATTTTTTTAACAAAGTTTAAGGACTATTTATAAAATTAAACTTTGGTAAAAAATAAAATCGTGAAATTAAACCTTTAATATAATTTTATAGAATTTTTAGATATGTATAAAATAATTTAAATATAACAAATATTTTAATAAATTTTTAATGTAATTTTAAGAAATAAGTAAAAATAAAATATTAAATATACTGGTAAAAAGATATAAAAATTGAATATATTAATAATATTTTTAAATATTCAAATAGTAAAATATTTAAATTAATTTTTGAATATTTAACTAAATTTAATTAAATAGTTAAATAATGAATTTAGTTCTTCTATTATTATTTATTAATATAACTTAAATTGTAAAATATTTAAATTAATTTTTAAATATTTAACTAAATTTAATTAGATAGTTAAATAATGGATTTAGTTCTTTTATTATTATTTATTAATATAACTTAAACTGTAAGATATTTAAATTAGTTTTTGAATATTTAACTAAATTTAATTAAATAGTTAAATAATAATTTTAATTTATTATTATTATTTATTAATATAACTGAAATTATATAATTTTATATTAAACAATATTAATATATCCAATTTTTATTTTATTTTACCAGTAAATTTAATTTTATTAAAATATTTATTATATTTAAATTATTTTATATATTTATAAAAATTTCATAAAATTATATTAAAGACTTAATTTCATAATTTTATTTTTTTACTAAAATTTAATTTTATAAATAGATTCTAAATTTTGTTAAAAAATAATATATAATTATTTATTTTAAATTAAATATGTGGATGTCATATATGTAACCTCTTACCAAAAAATAGTATTGAGAATTTTAATAAAAAAATATAAATTAAAAAAATTATTATTATAGTTTAAAATTTAAAAAATATAATATTATAATACTATAAGTTTATTAACTATTTATAAAGTTAAGCATTGTTTTTCCAATTAATTTAGATTGTTTTAAACCTTTTTCCTTAATAAAAAAAGCAGTCAATCCAAATTGAACTCATACTACTGTAACCGACAATGAACTCTATAAATAATCAAAAAAGGTTTGGGCGAGAACCGCCAAAGATCCCACACCGAAAATTTAAAAAAGCAACCGCCAAACTCTCTTTATTTCATGTTTTTATAGCAAAATCCCAAATCCTAAAACGTCTACTTTTTCCTTCTCCCTCCCTAAAACCCTTCTTCTCCCTCTATATCTTATAGATTCAAAACTACGTCGTTTTACAGACGTACCATGGTGGTGAATGGCCGACATCTAAAGAGACCCAGGACGAACAGAGTTACTGCAAATCCCTACAACTTTGACACGTTCCCGGACGGAGTGGCAGTGGACAAATCGCCGGCGAGAACTTTCCGGGAGAATATCAAGGAGTTTCTATCACGTTACGCGCGCGTTACCTTCACTCCTCCTCTTTTCTCGTGTCTGCTGACATGGCAAATCGTGTTTCTGGTCAGAGATCGGGAGGGGGGTCCGGATCTGTCGCCGGTGGTGGTTGTACTTGATATTGTGGAAGAAGATGTTACTAGCACCACCAGATCCACCTACTGCAACCAGTGCCGGGTAGTCGGTAAGTCCTTTCTCTTTCTCTTTTTTCTCTTAGAAATTGAGCTAATATGCAAATGGGTTTCTGTTTGGATGGTGAAAGAAAAGGATGGAGTGGGCATCCAGTGTGTAGAAAGCGATACCATTTCATTATTAGAGGTGCTGCTACAAGCAACACTGACCAATATCAAAAATTGTGCACTAGATGCTCCAATGTGCTGGATTGATCAGAATCAAGGTGAGAATGAAACCCATTTGAGCTTTGTTATTGCTTAGAATAAACGAATTTTTATGGGTTTTTGTTTCAATGATGGATTACGTGTAAATATTGTGATTATGTAATTACTGCTGATGATATGGAAGATTGGGTTTATTCCCAATTTGAAGTTAACACTCATCTATTGCATGGTGTTGTTCATTCCAATGGGTTTGGTCACCTTCTTAGAATCAATGGCAGAGAGGGTGGTTCTAGCATTCTCACTGGATCTCATTTAATGGACTTCAGGGATAGGCTCTATACAATGCTTGCTGTCAGGTTTCACCTTCTTTACTCACTACATAACCAACATTATGTATTTTAGTTTGATTTTAACTACATTCTTCACTATCCAAATTCAATTTGTGTGTGTGTGTGTGTGTGTGTGTGTGTGTCCATACATACATACATACATACATACATACTAATGGCATGCTGTTTTTAGATCTTAAATTTCTAAATCATAGGTGAAGATTTTTATGCTAATTAAAAATCTTGGACATTGTAATGAACTAGCCAACAAAATCTAAACAAAGAAGCCTTCTGTTATGGATTCTTGGCCATTAGCAAGGACCGTATCTAATTTGATGGATGGTTAATTACAATTCAAAATAACTTAATGCTAATTAATTGTTGAGTTAATTATTGAAGGGAAAACATACTTTTTATTTAGTTTCAAGCCGTGTTCCTGTGCATCCATGTGTTACTTCTTAATTTATAAACCATAGCTGTTATATTGGTTTATCCACATAAACTATATATTTCATAAACAAAAAGCTAATTTATTTTAGATCGTGACTACTCATTTCATTCCAGCTATCATTACAAGCTTCTAATGTCAAATGCTTGTTGCTTTACAGGAAGGTATCAGTGATGGATGTGTCAAAAAAATATAGAATGAACTACAGATTGCTGCACGCAATCACCAATGGTCATTCATGGTATGGTGATTGGGGTTATGAATTTCAATATGTAAGCTATGCAATAACGTCAAATTCTTACCAAAAAGCAGAGGATACTCTCTCAACTATGCCCCTAGTTCCACTTCTATTTCAGAGTCGAAAGCTGCAGACACATTTGCAGGCTGTTATTGCTTTTTACCGATCTTTGTCAGATTCAGAACTTCTAAACCTAAAGGACCTTTGCTCTTTTTTACTGAGACTAATCAATGAGAGGAATGAGCCATTATTGCCCACAGTAACAACAAAAGAACTTAGGATCTTGTACTTCAAATATATTATGTACATGGACAAGGAATGATGTTGAATGTGTTCAACAAGCAATGATTAAAGTGCTGGAGGTAGCTTCTGGCGAGAACAATTGGGTCTCAAGGAATGCTCTGAAGAGTGTGATGTATAAAAGAGCATCTCCGGAGCTTCTTGATTATTGCCTTAAACACCTTGGGGGAAGGTGGCAGCTAACAGCATGGTGGTTCAGGTCCGATGCAATCCTAATTCATATGATGCTGAATACAGGTAGTTTGGACTTACACCATGCTTTATTCACAATCTCTTCGAAAAGTCTCTGAATATTGAATTCTTCCCTCTATGCTAACTGGCTTGCAGAGTTTAATACATTGTGGAGACGGATGTAACAAAATTTACCCATCAAAAGAGTTCATCAAACGTGATCTGAAACTTATACTTGATTCCTTGCTTGACCCAAAAACTATGGTGAACTACGGACGCCAAGTGACGAGAAAGTGTGGTTGATGCTGCAACCACGTTGCTCGACTGCCAACAATTTATCAAGGAATACGTGCCCAACAAAATGATAGTAAATATTCCATCTGACATTCATCTCTCATGCCATGTAGAGCTTTCAGATCAACCTAAAGATGATCCAGCAATACCTTCAGAACTAATCGTAATACCTTCACATGCTACTGTAGCCTATCTTAAGAATGAAGCAAGTAAAGTTTTTCGAGAAGTGTATGCCTTGTTTAACAAGTTTCAAGTTGATGAACTCATTGAATATGGTTGTTTAGAGGATTCAATTAGTCTAAAACTTCTTGTTGGAGCAAGTGGATCAGTTAAGGTAAAAGGGACATGCTCATCAAAACATGCACTAAGCCGATTTCGGATGGAAAGAGGAACAGAGAGGTGGATATTGATTGTTCATGTGGGGCTAAGGATGATGACGGTAAGAAAATGTTGGCTTGTGATACTTGTGGTGTATGGCAGCATACAAGGTGTTCTGGATTGATAATTCTGATACAATCCCTCTCATATTTGTGTGCATGAGATGTATGGAATCAGAAAGGATCTCAAATTTTGAGAAGGGACCTATATCTAGAACATCAACTTGCAGAGCTGAGGCAATAGTATTTAGAAATGTTAGAGGAGTTTTTAGTGTTCGCTAGGGATGTATAATGTCTTGTAAATTGTAGGACCTCTTTGTTTTTTTGTTTTTTTGGTTTTGGTTTTTATAGGGAGGTTTTTGGGTATTTTTTTCTCCCCCTTGGAAATGTAACTCCTCCAAAATTTTGTATTTAGATCCTCTCATGTAAAATTAAAATATTAAAAAAATAAATTATGATTTTAAAAAGATTTTATAGATCTTCCACCTCTACCAAATTCTAAGGTTAGAAGTTAATCTACTTTGCAAAAGGTTTAAAGGAGTCATGACACTTTTAATTTTAATTTCGAGTCAGTTTGCTTGGAAGATAAATTTTCTAATATTTTCATTGTTAATAATCTCAAAATTTTCCTTATTCAATGGAATCAATACGTAAGTGCATGGACTCTTTTACCATGGACTCTTCTATGTCAAATAACTTTTTCCAACTATATTTTGTACAAAATAACTTCTTTTAACTAATAATTATAGAAGTGTGAAGATCCATCAAAAAGCTTGTTAATAAGAAATGGAAATCTGGCATAGCTCTGTATTAAATTAAAGAGAAAGGCACATAATTTGGGTTAAAATGGGTTGAAATATCTGAAATGATTTACAAAATACAAATAAAGCTAGTGAAATCACAGAGTAGGAGCTCTCTCAGCAGAACCAGCAAGAACAGTAAGCAAGTTGTTTCCAAAAGGATCACTGAGATGTTTTGCAAGGTTCTCAACTGGTCCTTCTCCAGTCACATATGCTTGGAAGAAAAATCCTAACATTGCAAACATTGCCAGTCTTCCATTCTTTATCTCCTTCACCTTCAATATTGCTGCCTGGTCTGGATCCTTTGCCAGCCCCAATGGGTCAAATGGACCTCCTGGGTGGAGCTTGTCCTCCAAATCCTATAACAATTTTCAAAATTTATTATCAATTATTAAATTCAATTATTATAAGTACAATATATACTATGAAGCGGACACGGATATAATAAGATACATATGCATTGATAAGACACGGGTGAGATACATTTATACGTATATATTGTTTTGTGACAAGAAGAAAAACTCCATAACTAAGATTGACCTGAATCATATAGTCAGTAATTTATCTATATACTATTTAAGTGCAGTTTTGTCATAAAAATATATCCTAAAAAAAAAAAAAATGAGATGCAAACAAAGAAGCGTGACATTTTACTTTGTTTGAAGAGTCGGTGCTTTATGGATATTAAAATATCATACCAAGACATTGGTGATTCTGTAGTACTCAGCACCACCAACGAGAATAACCTCAGCTGCTATAGCCAAAACTAGATTAATTGGAATTTTGTTTCCAAAGTAGTTCAACGTTCCTCCATCAAGAAGCAGAGCTCCTGTCTGCAATTATTATATATAATAATTACTTCATTAGTAGTAATTATATTAGTAATTAATGAAAAAATAATTAAGAAATTAATTAATTACATAAATTAACCTTAAACCAGACGGCTTCAGGGCCGCAGTTAGCACCAAATTTGTTTAAGGCTTCTGGGATCACAAACCCAGCTGCCCCAAGCATTGCCCATCTTCCATGAATCAGTTCATATGCCTGATATCTGTATATATATATATATAATTACAAAATTAAAATTTCCTTCTATGCATTATAAGTTCAAACCCAGTTGGAGATTTATCAAGGAAAGAAACTTACTTTGTAAAATCCTCTGGCTTCTTGCTAAGTCCAAAAGGATCATAACCATAACTGCATCAAAATCATATATATATATATATATATATATATAATTAAGTCAAGAAATTCCATAAACATTTAATTGCAATAGCAAATAGAGCAATATGTTCAACAATATCAGAGCCTTACTCTCCGGGAACTTCTCCGGTCAAGTATTCAGGGATCTCAGACCGGTCCAAGAGTCCTTCCGGCAAGAAAATCCTTCTGTCAGGACCTGAAAACAAATTAATGGTTAATTAATTTCATTTTCATGGTTACTTAAACATTAAGAAATTAAGCGTAACTATACAAGGAGAAAAAAAGAACATTATTAAGCGTAACTATATAAGGAGAAAAAAAGAACATTATTAACACTTACCATACCACTTGGCAAGCTCATCGTCAGCTGGTGCAACGGCAGCCGGCTTAGCTTTAGGAGCTGCTTTCTTCTTTGAGAAAAGAGCAACAGTCCTGAATGTGGTTGGACTTGATGCTGCTGTTGGAGCAGCTGATCTGGTGGCACCACCACTGAAGTTAAGAGGATTACCAAGCATTTCAGACACTCCAAGAGAGGCAGCCGCCGTTGAAGCAGCCAGGGAAGCCATCTCTTTCTTTCTCTATCTCTTTCTCTGCTGATTTCTGGTAATGGAAGAATTGGAATAGAATAACGAAAGATGAGAATAAGATACTATAAGCTTGAGCTGGTGGATGTGGATATGCCACATAGGATTCATTTTGACGGGTTATGATTGGCTGGCCAAGAAAGATTTGTAATCTGAAACTGAAATTTGATAGGCCAGTTTTGCTTACGTGGCAGATTATGATGCTGACTTGGATTGCTTTTGGATAATATTAGATTAGATATTGTCCTTTCTGATTTCTGTGCGTGGATATGTTAACAGACATTGGCTTGTGATTCCATAATGGTGTGTTGAGAGTACTCATCTCCTTTTCTTCTTATTATTATTTGTATATAATAATAATTTAACATTGATCGTTGAATTATTTAAATCGACAATTAATTAAAATAAAATAATTCATTAGCATATGTTTTCTTAATCATGAGTTTGATCTTACTTTTAACACAAGTCCACTAATTATTTGACTTCATTAAATATTGACTATAAAAATTCTTAATTATAAGTGGATCAAAATATTTTACCATTTAGATTTAAATGAGTTAAACAAATGTCAAAATCCAAAATACAAAGCACAAATCTTAATTTATTTGTAATATAGAAATCTATTTTTTTACTCCAAACTCTCATAAATTTTACGGCAAGTAGCTGTCTGAAATTTCATCGAACGCTTGAGAGTCATCCCATCCAAAGAAGCAATGGTTGGTTACTTTACCAAAGTGCCCAAAAAGCCACAAACCACATCCATTGGAGCCTAGAGAGACCGGTGGTGGTGGTGGTGGTGGACATGCAGAGGTTTTCCACGGTGGAGACCAGTGAAAGCTGAGAAACAAACAAATTTACCACGCAACATGAGTCTCCTTGTGCTATACAAGTATTCGCAATAGTTTCTTTTAGGACCCCACTAATTATTAAACAAAAAAGGTTGAAATTTTTAACTGAATTATGGATACAAGATTTAAGATTTTCGAGGTAATCATCCTATGTTCACTCAAAAATTAAACAAAAAGATTTTCTTTTTTTTTTTTGAAAAAAAAAACAGAATTTACAGGTACAAGGACAATGATACAATAATAAACAACCAATGAGGGTTAACAAAACAAAAGAAAAAAGAAAAAAATCTACCTTCTATGATGTTAATATAATAACAGGGAAACACCATGTAAGGAGGTATTCCACTCCAGTAAAAGAGGTGGTGCATCTTTGTGTCTAATTGTGTGCTTTGTATAAACTGGTACAAGATAACACAAACCGTCTGCAAAATCTAGGATGTAATTATACACCTGTCGACAAACAATTTGTCTTTTTTCCAGTAGCCATTGTTAATTACTAGGGTTCAGCGAAACAAATATTGCTTCTCAAAAATTTCCATGGAATTGCAAAAACAATAGGGACCAGATATGACATTTATATGCCTTCAAAACAAATTAAAATTGCAATATATGTTCATTAGCATAAACTAGCTGCTACACCATTGTTAAGTTCCTAACTAATGTGATTTGTACACTAAGAAACAATTAAACTTAACTCATTTTCTCCATTTCTCGATTTCTCTTGAAGTTGCCCTGACTAGCTTCTTGGTGTTGTCGACTAGCTCATCAACAAGGGCACCAATCTCACCCCTAACAAGAAGAAGCAAAATAAATACAAAGGAAAACCTGTTAATTGACATTGATACACACAAGGCAACTTAAATCATTTTAAAATTTATGCCTTTATTTTTATGTTAAACCTACGGAAGAATGCTGAGGGCTGGTAGGGGTCTGAAAGAGCAAAAGCAGCCCGGTGCACGAATGCTCCCGCAATGAGCGGAGTCCGAAAAAGGGTCGGACTTATTGGGTCTTTGTATGCGGCCTTCCCTTGCAGTTCCAAGAGGCCGTTTCCACGACTTGAACCCGTGACTTCAGATCACACGGCGACAATACTTATCGTTGCGCCAAGGCTCCCCTTCTGATAGGGGTTTGAAAGTCGTAAGAAATTCTTACACATATTTTAGCCGATATGAAATGTCAAACTGATTTGCACAGGCTTAAGTGTCCCTACTAGCATTGGTATTTTTAACTCAAGGAAAGACTCGAAACAACAATGCTACAAATTCCAATACTACAAACAGTTTCAACTTCTTTGCCAGTCAACTAACTTGTTTATGAGCTGCAACATCAAAGAATAACCCTCCCCTTGTCTTATAATGTACAAATAACTGGTAAGTGCCAAATAATGGCATAACTCTCACAAAACATCCATGATCCAAGAAATTGGATATATGGGAATTTATGAAAGAGAGAAAATACAAACACAAATCTGTGTGTGTAGATAGAGAGAGAGAGAGAGCAAGTGATGGTTGAAGCGACTATTGCCTATTTTAAAATGCCTACATATTTTGTAAACAAGCCAAACCTTGGTTCTGTAAATTGTATCATTCAAAAATGATTACCATGTGACTGCCCCAATTAGGCAATCTGTTCAAAATCATTCTTTTCACACGATAGTGAAAATTCATGTGTAGTATCATTATGCAATCCTTCAAGCCCATAATTGAATTAATTTTCAAATTTTTGGAACATACTTTTGATTAAATTTGCTTGTCTCACATTTCAACCAGAGTCTGTACATTTGGTACACATTATAGGAACCAACAAAAGCAAGAGCAGAGATCTTCAGTTGATTTACAGGTACTCAGTAAGATAACCAATACCCCTATGTATTATAACATTATCATATCTGTCTATGAACAATGATCCTTCATTTCCTTTATAGGCAAAAGAAAACAACCCTCATTAAGTGCCATACTCAACCCAAAACACCATACATTATACCTTTTTACTAAAGGAAGCTGCCATTGCAACAGTTTCTTGCATAATGTAATTTTATTTGGATTGAATTATCTTCTTCATAAAACCAAAATTTAATGACAGTTGAATAAAATTCGACTTCACTTCTTATCTCATTATCTTTTTCATTTCTCTCTCAAGAATCCATAAAAGAGCCCACCCACCAAAAAGTAAAAAAAAAACCTTCAGAAGTGGAAAATCTATTGTTAGCCTCTCCTAAACCTACAACTTTCTTCCTAGAATTGGAAGGAATATAAACCAATTATTGACTGTTGCTCTGCAATTTGCTTGCCAGTTGACTTAGGAGTATGGATTTAAGATAGTTTTTGTATATCCCCAATTACTATATTTTCTCATTTCTTATTAAAGGAATGAAGAAAGCAATGTTTACGCAATTTAATTATAAATCCCTGAAACAAACCTTCTATTTTCTTTGATTCAATCGTGGTGATCAATCACCATCAACTTAATCTTCTTCAAAGTTCCAAAACAGCTAACTACCTTTCGAAAATTAGTATAAGTTTGTAAGTTTGATAAAAAAAAAACAGTGCAACACAACAAAGTTATTCGTCAGCTAACTCAATAAAATGATTTCCCTGATCAACTAGTAACATAAGGCAACAATGGCAACCCTTTCCTTGGGTGAAGACTCTTGAGAGAGAATGTTGATGGGCATTTTCCAGGATTAAGACTTGAGAAAGATAAGAATATGGGGATGGGGAAAATGGTGCAGTTTTGTTAAAAACCCAAGGCAAGCTAAGGTGCAAGGGGTTCTTACAGAATTGAACCACATATAATCAATTATAAAGTAACATTGAAGAAGTTTATGTAAATACTTACTGGGTTGGAAGATTTCCAGGACCACTGAAGAACTTGGAGCCAACATTAGAGTATCGACGATTATCATCATGAGCAACACCTCTACCGACCCCATAGCCAAATCCATAGCCAATCCCACAACCAGCACCAAACCCGAAACCCAATTGTAAGCCAGGAATTCCAGGACCCAAGCCAACCCCTCCAAGAAGGCCGACGCCGAAGCCAACACCGCAGCCGGCGCCGAGGCCGAAAGCTGGTCCAACCTTTCCAAACTCCTTAAACCTCACCACCGGAAGCTTCCATAGCAAACCCTTGTCTTGTTCTTCGTCATTTCTCCTGCTGAAATTGTTCATGTCTTTCCCTCTCCCTTGTGAAATTGACAAGGCCCTTCTACACAATATGTCCTGATTCTTAACTTAATTATCCCTCCTCGCTCTTAAAAACCTTTTTTTTTCATCTGTCCTTAAATTATAATCTACCGACCAATTTTTAATAATTTAATTGATATATTAAATTTTTTTATTATATCAAGATTTATTAAAAATATCTAATAAATTTATTTTATAAAAATATTTAATAAATATGATAAACAAAAATACAAAATAAGAATATCTCATATATATGTTTTTACATTTTTAATAAAAATAATAAGAAATACTAATATTTTTAAGAAAATTAGTCATATATACCCCAAAGCAAAACACTAATAAATTATAGATTTCAGTAATCTTAACTAAATTTTTTTGGACAAAAAATACTCCTCAATTTTCTAAAAATAGAATAAAAAAGAATAAAACACATTTTTTCTCTCTTTGCTCTTTTTTTCCACGTCCAGACTATGTTATTTTCTTTATCTGTTATTTTTCGATCTCTTTTTTCTCTTGCTTTTGTTCGATCACTTCTATCTTTCTCTTTACCGATCTTTTCTCGATCTTTCACCTTGCCTGATATTCCATAAATTTTGCGGCTCCATTTATTGACAACTAATATGCTTTGTCTCATCAAGTAAAAAAGTAAATCGAGTTAGTTCTTTTTTTCTTGAAAAAATATAATTTGAGCTAACATGAAAAGATATCGACAAAGCATGTAGGTATTGGGCGTCGAAAAAGAAATTATTTTATGAGTTTATTATAAGCATATTTTTATTGATATGAGTTTGTTATGAGCATATTATTACTAGTATGTATTGGTATGCGCTTGTTATGAGCATTTTTTTACTGGTATGAGTTGATATGAGCTTGTTATGAGCATATTTTTACTGGTATGACTTGGTTTGAACATATTTTTACTGGTATGACTTGATATGAGCATATTTTTATTGGTATGACTTGAAATGAGCTTGGTATGAGTATATTTTTTACTAGTATGAGTTGATATGAGCTTGGTATGAGTATATTTTTACTCGTATGACTTGGTATGGGCTTTGTATGAGTATATTTTTACTGGTATGATTTGGTATAAGCATATTTTTATTGGTATGAGCTTGATATAAGTATATTTTTATTGGTATGACTTGGTATGAGCATATTTTTACTGGTATGAGTTAGTATGAGTTTGTTATGAGCATATTTTTACTTACCCGACTAGATATGAGTTTCTTATGAGCATACTTTTACTGGTATGACTTTGTATGAGCTTGTTATGAGCATTTTTTTTTATTGATATGACTTGGTATGAGCTTGTTATGAACATATTTTTACTGGTATGACTTAGTATAAGCTTGTTATGATCATATTTTTATTGATATGATTTGGTATGAGCTTCTTATGACCATATTTTTACTGAAATGAGCTTATTATGAGCATATTTTTATTAGTATGACTTAGTATGAGCTTGTTATGAGCATATTTTTACTGGCATGACTTGGCATGAGCATATTTATACTGGTATGAGTTGATATGAGTTTATTATTAGCATATTTTTACTGGTATGACTTGGTATGAGCATATTTTTACTGGTATGATTTGGTATGAGCTTGTTATGACCATATTTATTGATATGAGTTTAAAATGATATATATTTTTATTGACATGAGTTTGATATGAGTATATTTTTACTAATATGAGTATATTTTTACTGATTTGAGTTTGATATAAGTATATTTTCGTTGATATGAGTTTGATATAAGTTAGTGTTATTGATATGAGTTTGTTATGAGTATATTTTTTACTGGATATGAGTTTGATATTGATACTTCTAATTGTAGGGTTTTAATGGATGGCTTGAAAGTTACGAATCCATTTTATGGATGAAATAATTATTCTCATCTATTATGGTGGGACGTTTGATGTCAGCATCGACAAATATATTGGTGGTGGTGCTGAATATATTTTCCTGAATAGTATAGTTGACTTCAACGAACTTAAGAAATCAACATTAGAGACGCTTCATATTGGCAACACATCAAAGATAGAATTCAAATTTGTTACTGGTAATGACCAATATCCTCTTTATGATATGGTAGATGATAGGTCACTTAGGATATTCATTGTCATTTCAATGGAGGATAGACTTAAATATCCATTGATTATTAGTGTTAAAGAAGGAGCATATAAATTAGGACACGACAATAATGATCCTTTCGGTGTTAAAAAAATATCAAATTAGACGTACCGGGTTTTTGTCAAAATCTATACAATGCAGATGCAAGGGTTGCACCAACTATTGAATCTATCCATATAGCCCCGGAATATTATGAAAATGAAGATGATGTGGCTAATTCACAGACAGAACATAGTACTGTCATTTCTATAGATTTTAAAGTAAGGCCAGAGTATCATAATACAGGGTGAAACACAGTGATGACACTCATTTTAATTCCAATAATGGCAGACACATGCGATACCTGACAATGAAGAAACAGTGACAAACTTGTTTGCATGCATAAGCAATATAGAATTATTAGGCGAAAGTTATATATCTGAAATGATTGAGGAGGAAAAAATATTTAAGTCAAGAGATGATATTAAGATAATCGTGTCCCTTATTACAATTACAGAGAAATTTCAGTTTAAGGTATTCAAGTCCAATACTTCTTTCTTTGTCATGCGTTGTATTAATAAAAAGTTGTACATGGAGATTGAGAGAGAAGTCTTAGAGACCCAAAAGGTTGTTGGATGGTGACAAAATATGAAAAAATCTTACATCGTTTGATAGCCAAATATTTTTTACTCATAATCAATACCAAAAGTCCTTGTAGTTCGTGGAATGCACTGTGAAATCATAAATCTCACCCTCCGGCAATGGTTATTCTACTTTTGGATCACTGTATAAATTAAAAAACTAATATTAACATTATAGGAAGAAGAATTTGTTTATATCTAAATATAATTAATGTGAAAACTAAAATATGTAATTAAAGTGCAGCTTACTACTTAAAGTTATCAAAATGTATATGCCACCAATTATCAAAACTTTAGCAATGATCAGCAGATAGGGGGGAGAAAGGATCCAATGGAAGAATAGGTGCATAAGTAACTTAATTTGCCATCTTTCGTTAAAGAACTTGAAGACATTTGTTCCTTTTTCTGTGTCCACCTCTTCCTTCAGGAGTCCACTCATCACCAATGAATTTTGAGTTCGGCACGGGTAAACGTTTCTTCCTTTGTTCATCATACGTGGTCTCCGTCACTTCAACCACTGACAGGCTGAGCTGCAACATATCCTCGGCCACCATTGATATATCTTTTTTGTAAGTAGTCATATTTTAAGTGATTAGATATAAGTGCATTTATAAAATTTTACAATAAATAACAGTGATTTAGTATAATCGTCATACTCAGCAAGAGGTGTAACAATTATATCATCTAATCTCAGTGCTTCATTTTCATTTGCTTTTTCTTCCAGAGCCTCTTCCTTTTCTTCATCTTCACTTCATTTTCTTTATGAATGTTTTCCCTCTCATCCTTTCCCTCCTTTTTCTTTTAAGTTGCAGCTGCCTCCTTTTCTTTGGTTTCTATTTTCTTTATTGCCCTTTTATTGCTTCTAAGACAGTGATTCTGTCAGTCAAGCTGGATATAGTAGCATTCAGCTCTTTATTCCAATGAATTTGCAGTGCATTTTCACTTTCTAATGCACTGCATCTATGCTCAAGTTGTGATATACACAGCTTCATTTTATTCTTCTCCATATCTATATCCACCTGCATTTTTTTTTTTGCTGCATGACACTCGGATCTTCCTTCCTTTTACTCATGCGTTCAAATATTTTAAAAAATCCAGTTTTCTAAAAAATAATATACTAGTCAGAATAAAAAACCTATAATATTATAAAGCATTATGATACAATAAATGGAAAGAAATGCAAGTAATACCTGAAGGTTAGTAATTTTTTACTTTTTCAAGTATCTTTGGGTATCCTTTTGGCAAATTTCTTGTAGATTAGGAGACTCGACCTCAGTATTTGTTATTTTCAATTTCACAGCTGTCAGCTTTTATACATTATAGTATTAATTCAATATGTGTAAATGAAAAATAGAATTGGTATTGGTAAAACTCAAAATATGAAACTCGTATTAAGTTAAAAACCTGTTGTGATAATATCGAACAAATACGTGGGTATGGATATTTAAAAAAGATTTTCCAGTTCGTCAATCGCAAAAATTCAATTCCACACCTCTCTACCCCTAACTCTTGTAAATTAGGAATAACCTACATTCCAAATATGGTCAAGGCATCAGAAAAATCAATGACAGAATAGCCACCGACCACTTTGTTCTTCAAATTTTCTAGGGATTCTTTCAACTTTGAACGAAGAAAATTTCAGCTCACAAACCCCCATGTGACGTTGTTAAATGCCTCAACATCATCTACAAGAGCTAAAATTTTGGGATCCACCTTTGTAGTCTTACCCTTTCCCAAAACCAACATATCAACCAGGCAAGCTACTCCTAATTTGATTTGCAACTCAATATTATTGTATTTTTTAAATTCATGAAACAATCTCTCCCATATCCATCCACCATAGCATTCAACTAAGCATTTGGTCTCCCCAACCATATCTTTCAGGCCACAACATTTCAGCCCCGTTACTAAACAATACTTAATAATTTCAGATGTTAGGACTGACTTTCCAAACTTAAATGAAAGCTCATTTTTATTTTTATTTGGAACTTGGTGTATGAAAAGCTAGTGAAAGAGCCCAAACCAATAATCAAAATTTCCATCATCAAGCCCAAGAAGGTGGCTGACATTGTATTAGTTAAAGATAACCATCTACACCAAAATAATAAAATATTATTATCAATAAATAAACTCATATTGAACACATTGACAGTATAAAACATAATGTGTCGTACATTGTAAATCATACTAAACTTTTCTTTGTTAAAACCAATTACATTCTTTATCAGCTGAATTGTTTGCAATCCACGGCCTACCCTGTTAATTTGGTAGTACCTCTAATCACTTGGAGGGATACCATAATCAACATTCCAGCACATATTTTATTGATTAGTTACTCAATCACTGACAAGTTGTACTTTAAAATATAGTTACAATTTCAAATAATTTTTTTATAATTACTTACTCCAATGTGTTATTCATTAGTATGTTCACCTCCCACTTCCTTCTTATGAATAGGAATGTCATCACTAAAGAACACCTCGAATCTTGAATTCTTTGCCTTACCAGCCACACTTGGTTGATAAAGCAATCTTCTTTTTATCCTCCAACCCTTAGGAGAAGTTGACGATATTTCTTCTGGACTTGAATGGAGTGTGGTTGGCTTATCCCCACATAAGGAAAATTGCTCACTTTGAGAAGAAGATGGGCTAGTATGAGAACATATTACCTTTTTTTTCTATAATTTTTTTACTACAAAGTCAACATCAAAACAGTTCATAACATACTCATATCATACAAAATCATACCAAAACAGCTCAATAATACAAACTCATTTCAAACTCATTTCAACTCATATCATACTCATATCATACTCATATTATACTCATATCAACTCATTTCATACTCATATCAACTCATTTCATACTCATTCCACGTCATACCAGTAAAAACAATCTCATACCAACTCATACAAGTACAAATATGGTAATAACAAGCTCATAACAACTCATACCAGTAAAAATAAGCTTATACCAACTCATACTAGTAAAAATATACTCATACCAAGCTCATACCAAGTGATGCCTTTAAAAATATACTCATACCAACTCATACCAAGTCATACCATTAAAAATATGCTCATAATAAGCTCATACCAAGACATATCAGTAAAAATATTTTCATACCAAGTCATACCAGTAAAAATATGCTCATTACAAGCTCATACCAACTCATACCAGTAAAAATATGCTCATACTAACCTCATACCAAGTCATACCAGTAAAACTTTATTCATACTAAGCTTATACCAACTCATACTAGTAAAAATATGCTCATACGAAGCTCATATCAAGTCATAACAGTAAAAAATTACTCATACTAGTAAATATATGCTCATACTAAGCTAATACCAAGTCATACCAGTATAAATTTACTCATACCAACTCATACCAGTAAAATTATGCTCATACCAAGTCATACTAGAAAAAATATGCTCATACTAAGCTCATATCAAGTCATACCAGTAAAAATATATTCATAACAAGTCATATCAGTAAAAATATACTTATACCAATATCATACCAACTCATACCGGTAAATATATACTTATATCAAGTTCATACCAACTCATACCAGTAAAAATATACTCATACCAAGTCATACTAGTAAAAATATGCTCATAACAAGCTCATACCAAGTCATACCAGTAAAAATATACTCATAACAAGCTCATATCAAATCATACCAGTAAAAATATGCTCATACCAAGCTTTTAGTAAGTCATACCAGTAAAAATATGCTCATACCAAATCATACTAGTAAAAATGTATCCATACCAAGCTCATACCAGTAAAAATATACACATACCAAGCTCACACCAACTTATACCAGTAAAAATATGCTCATACCACATACCAGTAAAAACATACTCATACCAAGTTATACCAGTAAAAATATACTCATACCAAGTCATACCAATAAAAATATACTCACATAAGCTCACACAAATTCATACCAGTAAAAATATGCTCATACCTAGTCATACCAGTAAAAATATGTTCATACTAAGCTCATACCTGTAAAAATATTCTCATACCAAGGTTATACCAAGTTATACCAATAAAAATATACTCATATCAAGCTCATACCAGTAAAAATATGCTCATACATAGCTTATACCAACTCGTATCAGTAAAAATATGCTCAAAATAAGCTCATGTCAACTCATACCAGTAAAAATATGCTCATACCAACTCATGCTAGTAAAAATATGATCATAACAAGTCATATCGGTAAAAATATGATCATAACAAGTAGTATCGGTAAAAATATGATCATACCAAGCTCATATTAGCATAAATATGCTTATAACAAGCCATACCAGTAAAAATATGGTCATAACAAGCTTATACCATCTCATACCAGTAAAATCATAAATTTCACCAGTAATCAAATAAAAATTCCAAAAGAGAGATTTATACAAACACATATGCATTCTCGCGGTCAAATTAAGCACAACAATTTATAAGAGAGAGATAGAGAGAGAGAGAGGACAAATACCTTCAGATAAGCATGATGAACGGTGAAGAAATAACGACTATAAGAGAACAATGGAGAAGACAGTAATAGAAAGAACAGACAGTTGAAAATGATTGACGGTGATTGGTGAGGGTTTCTTGCTTCGACGAAGAACACGAAGGAGATGATGAAAGTCATAAATGTAGAGAGAAGAAAATTCAGAGGATATTTTTGTCTAGAAGGGCCTAATTAAGGATACTAGGGTCTATAATATATTAATATTTTAGTCAATGGTATATATCTGAATAATTTCCTATTTTTAGTACGTGCAAGTGATATTTTTTAATTAATTAATGAATTATTCATATAAAAGTATTTTTTATAAGAAAATGGTATTTGATGGATAGAACTTATCAAAGTTGATTTTTCAACATTAGGAACACCATAACAAGGAAAGTATAGGTTTCCTTCAATTTAAACTCCATAAATTCAAGAAGCTTAATTTTGGCATAACAGCTAATATAAGAAGAGAAAGAACCCATTACATACAGAAATGCAAATGTGCATGCGTCTAAATCTTTCTTCTTTAGAGCAATTACATATAGTTTCATTCATATATGAGGGTATAAGTCCTCATTTTTGTTGGCTCATCCAATCTATTAAAATGAAAAGAAGTGGGTTTGGTAAGTGTGAAATATTGAACATATTTTTTAGTCGTAATTAGAATAGGAGTTGTAATTTAAATAGTAACTATAATTAGAATAGTAGCCGTAATTTTAATAGTAGCCACTATTGAAATAACAAAATAAGAATATTCACACTTATTAGGAATGTGTATAAATAGTCTTCCTCCCTTTACTTCTAAGCACATAAGTGAAGAAACAAGAGAGAAGAAAATAAATAAGAGAAAAAAAAAGATTTCAAGTAATTTTAATTTTCGAGAATTATTCTTTAATTTCTTGGTGTGATCATCTAAGGAGTGAAAAATTTGCTAGAGAGATATTTGTATATTTTCTCTATTATTGGTGATCTCAAGTATAGATTACTTGAGAATTTATTGTACTTGATTTATTTGATTAGTGAATTTTATCTCGGAGTTTATACCGTAATTTTTCTCTCTCCACTAGAAGATTTTTCATATTAAATCTTGTGTCTCTTACTGTTGTGGTTACTATTGTGCATTGATTCACACAATTAAGATCTCAAAGCTTAGTTATTTGGGCGTGGAATTAATTATGTAAATTAGAATTGAGAAATTCACAGGCACCATAATTAAATTATCGGCTTCAAATTATTTAATTTGAAAGTCAAAGATGGAGGACTTTCTCTATTGTAAGGGCATGTATAATCCTAAAAAATCAGAATCTACTAAGCCAAGTAGAAAAATAGATGATAATTGGAAAAATATGCATAGAAAAATTGTAGGTACTATTCGACAATTGGTAGATAATAATGTCTACCATCATATAAGTAAAGAAGTTGACGCACAAAAATTATAAAAAAATTTAAAAACCATGTATGAGAGGAAAAGTACTCAAAATAAAGTTTTTATCATTATAAAGCCTGTGAATTTGAAGCTAAGGGAGGGATGATCAATTGCAAAATACTTGAGTGATTTTCAAGAATTAGTAAATCAGTTGAGCATCACGAAGATAACCCTAGATGATAACTTGCATACATTATTGCTCTTGATTTACTTGTCAAATAGTTGAGAGACCTTGGTGGTGTCTCTTAGTAACTCTACTCGAAGCAGTGTTTTGTCTTTAGCATTGGTAAATGATAGTTTTTCAATGAATATACTATAAAAAGGATATGGGCTTTGATACTTCACAGGCTCTTGTTACAACAACAGAGAGTAAGGGTAGAAAGTAAAAGCAGAGGTCCTAAGGGGCATTATAAATTTAGAGGCAAGTCACAATCAAAAGAAAAATTCAGTTGTTATCACTGTAGCAAGGAGGGACATATGAAAAGAAACTAAAAAGTTTGGAAAATGGAACAGAATAATAAGAAAAATCAAAAGAAGGCGGATGATCAAAATACCACTATAAGTGTAGCTGATGATAATGAAGAGATGGTTGTACTCTCCAATATTAAGGAGCATGACAAGGTTACTAATTCTGATATGGAGTGGGTTATTGATTCAGCAGCATCATGCCATGCTACACCAAGGAGAGATGTCTTTATTGTGTATAAAGAATGTAATTTTGGAAGAGTAAATGTGGGTAACACCATCTACGTAGATATAGTGAATATTGGTGATGTTTGTATTCAGACAAATATTGATTACACATTGACTCTGAAAAAATATGCAACATGTACCATATTTACATCTAAATTTGATTTCTACACATGTACTGGATCTAGATAGTTATTATAATACCATTGATGACAAAAAGTGAAAACTCGCCAATGGTTCAATAGTGGTTGCTAGAGGTAGATTGTATTACATACTCTACAATACTCAAGTAAAGACAATCAAATATGTGTTGAATGCCATTGAAGATGATGCTTCGTCAAATTTGTGGCATAAGAGTCTGGCTCATATGAGTGAGAAAGGGTTCCAAATTTTGGCAAAGAAGTCTCTCATTCCCTTTACTAAAGGTATAAGTCTAAACTCTTGTGATGATTATTTGTATGGCAAGCAACATATAGTCTCCTTTAGTAGTTCCTCTGAGAGAAAAAAAATATTATACTTGAATTAGTTTACTATGATGCATGTGGTCCTATTGATGTGAAAATATTAGGAGGTAGTAAATATTTTATTACTTTTGTTGATGATGCTTCACAGAAGGTTTGAGTATTTGTTCTAAAAATAAAAAGACCAGGTTCTTCAGCTCTTTAAGCACTTTCATAAAATGGTGAAAAGAGAGAAGGAAACATCCTTAAAGTTTTTTTTTTTTTTTGCAGTGACAATAAGGGTGAATACACTTCAAAGAAGTTTAAGAATTACTGATTAGAATATGGAATCATACATGAGAAGATTATTTCTGATACTCCACAGCATAATGGTGTTCCTGAAAAGGAAAATAAAACTATCTTAGAGAAAGTCAGATCCATGCTGAAAATGGCTAAACTCCTTAAGCCATTTTGGGGTGAAGCACTCTACACTGTCTGCTACTTGATGAATCACTCTCCATCATCTCCGTTGGATTTTGATATACCTAAGAGAGTATGGTCTGGAAAAGATGTTGCATACTCTCACTTGAAGATATTTGGATGCAAGGCTTTTGTCCATGTACCTAAGGAGCGGAGATAGAAACTTGATGATAAAACTATTCTATGCATTTTTTTGGGTTATGGAGATATAGAATTTGGATTAAAGTTATGAGATCCAGTAAAGAAGAAAGGCATCATGTCCAGAGATGTAATCTTCCATGAACACAAGACCTTGTTGGACTTGGAGACATCAGAGAAGATTATAAGTAGTGATAAAATTTCTCTTCCTTTATTAATTTATCATTCAATAAAAAATGCCATAGATGAGGGATAATTGCTTGAAGAATATGGAATTGATGATATGCCAACACCAGTTGATGTTGATGATGATGTTGAGCAGGGGAGCAACCTTTTCTTCCTCAGACTGTAAAAGAACCTCAAGTTAGAATATCAACCAAAGCTTATCATCCATCTACTAGGTATCTCAGTTTTGAGTATGTAACAGTTACTAAATAGGGGGAGCCAGAAAGCTTTTAAGAGGTTTAAAATCATATAGAGAAGACTCAGTGGATGAAAGAAGTGCATGAGGAGATGAGTTCTTTAAAGAAGAATGGTACTTATGAGCTTGTTGAATATTCAGAAGGTAGAAAAGTCTTGAAGAATAAATCGGTGTACAATCTTAAGATTAATGGAGAAAATTTAGTGAAGTACAAAGCTTGTTTGGTACTAAAGGGCTTCAATAAGAAGAAAGAGGTTAATTTTGATTAGATATTTTCTCCTGTTGTAAAGATGAGCTCTATTCGAGTGATTTTTGGTTTAACTTCTTGCTTGGATCTTGAGCTTGAGTAGTTAGACATGAAAACTATATTCTTTCATGGTGATTTGGAGGAAGAAATTTACATGGAGCAACTAGAAGGGTTTGAAGTAAAAGAAACAAGAACACATGGTTTGCAAATTGAAGAAGAGTTTGTATGGGTTAAAATAGGCTCCGAGATAATGATATAAGAAATTTGACTCTTTCATGGTGAGTCATAACTATACCAAAACATATACAAATCATTATGTATACTTTAAGACATTTTCAGATGGTAAATTTGTCATTCTTTTGTTCTATATAGATGATATATTGATAGTAGGGTAAGATGCTATAATAATTAGTGGTTTGAAAAAGGAGTAGTTTGGCTTCTTTGATATGAAAGATCTAAGACCAGCAAAATAAATTTTAGGCATGCAAATTACTAGTGATAGGAAAGCTAAAAAGTTATTGTTATCATAAGAGAAGTATGTTGAGCATGTTCTCACCAGATTTAATATGAAGAATGCTAAGCCAGTTATCACACCTCTTGCTAATCACTTTACACTTAGCAAAAAATCTTGTCCTTCTACTAAAAAAAAGGAAGAAATAACAGTTATTCCTTACTCCTCTGCAGTTAGAAGTTTAATGTACTCTACGGTTTGTACCTAACTAGATATTGCTCATGCCGTTGGTTTAGTCAGCAACTTTCTTTCGAGTCATGGTAAAGATCACTAAGAGATAGTCAAATGGATTCTCAGATATTTGAGAGATACTTCTAAGATGTGCTTATGCTTTAGAGGCTCAAAACCAATTCTAGAAGAATATATAGATACGGATATGGCAAGTGACCTTGATGGCAGGAATTCGACTTCGGGGTATGTATTTACTTTTTCAGGAGAAGTTATATCATGACAGTCTAAATTGCAAAAGTATATTGCTCTATCTACAACTGAAGCGGAGTATATAGTTATGACTGAAGCAAATAAAGAGATGCTTTGGTCGAAAAGGTTTCTTGAAGAGTTGGGTTTGAAGCAATATAAATATATAATGAGCTGTGATAGTCAAAGTGCTCTAGATTTGAGTAAAAATGCCACATAACATAGTTAGACCAAACATATTGATGTCAGATACCATTGAATTTATAAAGTGATAAATAATCAATTGAAGAAGATTCACACTGATAAAAATTCAATTGACATATTGACCAAAGTGATGACTTATGATAAGGATCAGTTCTGCACCAAGATAGTGGGATTGACGGTAATTGAGCAATAGATATGTGAATATCTCCCTATGGGTTGGAGGGAGAGATTGTTGGCTTATCCAACCTATTAAAATAAAAAGAAGTGGGTTTGGTAATTGTGAAATATTGAACACATTTTTTTAGTTGTAATTGAAATAGGAGCTGTAATTTGAATAGTAGTCATAATTGAAATAGTAGCTGTAATTTGAATATTATCCATAATTGGAATAATAAAGATTAGAATATTCACACATGTTAGGAAGGCATATAAATAGCCTTCCTCCCTTCACTTCTAAACACACAAGTGAAAAACAAAAGAGAAGAAAAGAAATAAGAGAGAGAAAAAAATTTCAAGTAGTTTTAATTATGAAAAATTATTTTCTAGTTTCTTAGTGTGATTATCCAAGGAGAGAAGTATTTGCTGGAGGGGTATTTATATATTTCTCCATTATTAGTGATCTCAAGTGTAGATTACTTGAGAATTTATTGTACTTGATTTCTTTAATTAGTTAATTTTATCTCGGAGTTTGTCCGGTAGTTTTTTCCTTTATACTGGAGAGTTTTCTACGTTAAATATTGTGTCTCTTACTGTTGTAGTTGTTCTTTGTTTATTACTATTGTGCATTGATTTACATAATTAAGATCCAATAATTTTCATACAATAAAGGAAACTAATCTTTTTTTTTTGTGGTTCAAGAAAAGCTTAATCCATTAAAAGAAATAAACATTACATATAGTCTTCATAAAAGGCATGGGGAAATAATGTCTGTACAAGGCACAAACATATAACAAAACAAGCTTACAAGTTTCTGCACCACCACAACATAGGGTATGGAAAGGAAGAAGCAAAACAAACTACACTCCATAACCCATACGACCAAGATAAACCTCCCACCATCCAAGAAAAGCCAAATAGTGAATAAAAAAATAGCCAAACAATAAGCACATAATGAATAATATTAGATAATGAATAAAAAAATGACCGTACCACATACGAAAATGGATAAATATGCTTAAAAAAACGATCACATTATATATTACCGGATGAACTACGCTGGTGGCTAAGAACCCATTGATCTTTAAATTTGAAGAAAAAAGAAAGGTGGGAAATATTATTTCCTCCTAAAGTCTTCCATTAACAAGACTTGAACTTATATAGATAGAAGCACAACCTTGGAGCCATAGAAAATTGAGTTGATGTTCATCTTCTGTTATTAGCAGCTTTCCATTAAAAAAGGATTGCCTATTCATCTTGTTGTTGTGGCTTAAACAAGAAAAAATCAACATTTTCTTAAAAAAAATCCATAAAAATAAGGGGGAAGTTTGGCAAAAGAGGCCAAGAGAGGGCCAAAACTAAGGGAGAAAGAAAACTAAGACTAAAATTACAGAAAACTAAAAAGAACTAAAGCTAAAGCTACAGAAAGCAAGGAGAAAAGGTTAAGTGGCTAGCAGCAACCTTAAAAAAGCTTTAACCAAAAACAAGAGAAGCTAGCAATGCTAGAGATAAAGGAGATATAAGATTTTATATATATATATATATATGTTCATTGAATAATAAAATATATTAAGTGACTCATGACGAAAATTTAAATTTAGTTCATCAAACCATAGCTGAATACTTAGTTATGTTTGGTCATAATTTGATGAACTATATAAGATATTTAATAATATGTAGTTGAATAAATATAATTGTCTAGCCATCTTTAATCAAATTATCCCGATAACATAATCAATTAATCATATTTATATTATTTTAAACTATTATGTACTTAAATTTTTTAGAAGACTCATAATTTATCCTTTTTTTCATGCTTTAACCTTAAATAATAAAATAATTGGAGTGAAAAGGGTAAGTGGGGTGGACAAGAGAGTTAGGAAAAATAAAAAATTGATTGGATTGAAATAGACTGAACATGGTTTTAGGAAAATAAAACATTGAATGGATTGAAATAGATTGAGGATGGTTTTAGGATATAAGATGAAAGAGATGTAAATATGAATAGTAAAATTATATATATATATTATAAATTGATTTATTGCTTAATATGATTTTATTAGACGATGAATTATGGGATGTAAATATCCCAACCCTTGGCAAGTTTGTAAATGAGTAAGGTACTTAAACAAACTGACTAATTAAAAACGAGAGGGGATATTGAAACACTAGGCTAGGCCTGTCATGGCTGTTCTGAGGCAGAGAAGAGACCCTAAAGTAGAGATGAACACTGCAGTTGCAAAAGCTAACGTAAGAGAATATACCTTCAGTTTGTTACCTCATAATCCCTTATTTTCCAATTCAAAAATAATTGGATTAAACTTGTTGTACCATAATCTTCTACCACAATCTCGCTTGAACCATGTCCTATCATCAATTGACGGTGCTCATTTAATTGTGGAGGATGATCTCGAAGCATTCTTGGATGTATGTGCGTACTCTCAATTGCTTTTCCGCAAATGGGTTTTGGGCTTGTTCTTCAGTTTCTCTCTCTTTGTTTACTTAATTCTGCATTTTGATGCACATTATTGCTTTTATTTCTTGGGTTTTACTTTATATACAAAGCCAAACCGTCATTGAGTCAACGGAAGCGTTCTTTCCTGTTTTACATTGTTAATTGTTTTCTTGATTCTTGGAATTTCATTTTATTTGAACTGTGCTTTACATTGTTTCTGATTTGCTCTTTCTATTGGTTTCATCCTTTGGGCAGATTCTTCCATCGGATTTGCATGACATTCTTGTAAATGATCCCAAGAGAGCTCAACTCTTAGAGGTCAGTGTTCTTAGTTCTGGTGTACTTTTATTAAAATAAATGCCACTTGTCACATTTATTCTATGCACAATGGTTAATTGCAGAATTATTTGCTAATTTTGTTGATGTTAGTTTGCATATGATTGATCAGAAATCAAGTAAAGGTAAATGGTAATCTGTTTGACCAGTTCAGAACTTATATAGAGGCTTAACAGTGATCACATCCGTTACATGGCAGAGACTTTCACTATTGTTTCAGTGGCAATACTTCAATTACCAACTATCATAAATTAATAGATATTTGTAGATCCATCGTAAATATAGTGTAAACCACATGTCTGAACAACAAATTTGCTAATACAAGGGAGCAACAACTGCAAGTAACATACCTTCTTCAAGGAAAGAATGAAATACACCTCTTCACTTGATTTCAGCCTTGTTACTACATAACAAGCATTAATTTTCAAGTGATTATATTTTTGAAGGATTTGAGTTGAAGAAAATCTCTATAAAGGCTGGAACTAGCTAGAAATATTGGGAGTGATGAGTGCTACCCCTTTTAAGGAAAAATTGGCCTTTTAGGTGTGTAATGGCTATAATGCATTTGCTATTTTGCCATTACTCTGAAAAGGAAAAAGGGAAGAAGAAGAACAACATGAAGAAGAAGAAAGGATGCATTACATATAGAGCGTAACAATGATGATACTTCCAAAATCTGATAAATAATGTCATAATCAAGGCTTCCATGAGTATAATGTTTTTGGTTCTAACAATTCAAGAAATCGCAGCTGCTATTCTCTCTCTCTCTCTCTCGAGCTTTTAAGGAAAGGGCTTTAGCTTTAAATCCACCATCTTGTGGTTTTGTTGTTTTGACTAGTATTTGATAAGTAGATTGGTCAAACTTATGGTTGCGCATTGCTACTTGAAGGTTATATTGGACTTGGGTCGTTTGCCAGAGGCACGATATCTAGGTGAATTTGGTGGGAGGTATTTAAGAAGGACTGAGGTAAATTGCATTCTTTTAAATCATCAAGTTTTTCTCTGCTTTGTTTTGGGCTTAAATGAAATACAATTGCTTATTCTTTCCCTCTTATGTGATGCTTTCATCTTCTATCTCCTGCTAGTTGATCATTATATGTACAAAAATTTCAAGCTCAAAATTTGAATTGATAATCATCAATAAAAAGAACAGGGTAAAGTTGGTAAAGGTTAAAAACAGGGATAAAAAATATTTATTGAGTGAGTTTTGGCTATTAATTATTGTTATTTATTAGTTAGGTATCAATGGAAGAACTAGAATATGCTCAAAAGGCTGTTGAAGAATTTGGTGGTGATAATAGAGCTGGCATTGAGGGAACACTGCACAGAATATCTGCAATACGGAGTAGGAAAGGGGTCATAGTTGGTTTGACTTGCCGAGTTGGCAGGGCTGTAAGTGGTCATGTTGACATGGTTCATGATCTGCTTCATTATGGGAAAAACATCTTGTTTGTTGGAAGGTATCCTGAGTGATTTCATCGTGTTGTCAGTAACTCTGAAATGAGAACTAGCTATTTTATGATTTCATCATCATTTACAATTCTAGTGTTTAATTGGTGTATGCTTTCCATGTTCTTTTTAATGACCTATATCTCAGAAGTACTATATGGTCAGTCCTCCTTTTATTATTATCCTAGTTGTATTACATTATCCCATGACAAATTATGTTTTTGATGCTGCTATTAACTTCTAAAGGCCCGGAGTTGGCAAGACTACTGTTATGCGAGAGATTGCATGTGTTTTGTCAGATGAATTTGACAAAAGAGTGGTGCGTTAAGTTCAATGCTATCATACAGTATTCTCGACAAGAATATAATGACTACATTCTCACAAATTTATATTTGCTTATAACTTGAACAGGTGATAATTGATACAAGCAATGAAATAGGAGGAGATTGGAATATTCCACATGCGGCGGTAGGAGGTGCGAGGAGAATGCAAGTTCCAGAACCATCTTTGCAGCACGAGCTCATGATTGAAGCCGTAGAAAATCACATGCCTGAAGTAATCATTGTTGATGAAATAGGCACAGAAGCTGAAGCTCTTGCTTGCTGCTCAATTGCTGAGAGAGGCATTATGCTTATTGGTACTGCACATGGAGAACGGCTTCAAAATATCATTAAGAATCCAACTTTTTGTGACCTGGTTTGTTCTTCTGAATCCATCCTTTGTTCTCTTGAAATCCCAAAAAGCACTAAATATGTTTGATGTAGAACCAAGGAAGATGATCAAAAACACACTGAGGGAAATGTGGTTTTGGAAGGCTGTGAATAGTACCTGAGAGTATGATAGCAATAGCCAAAATGGAGAAAAATAAAAATAAAAAAACCAAATAGGCACCAAGCCTTTCAAAAGCAAATCCATGTTATTCCATTCTCAAAACTAGATAAAAATATTAAGTATTTGTAGGGATTTATTTGGTAACTAGTAACTAGGAAAAATAAACTTACTGAATAAGTTAGAAAGAAAGCAACTATTAAAAAATTCCTACTTTGAATAAATATTCCTATATTGTTGTAAAACACTAACTTCCTAAATAATACTAATAAATTTCCTAATTTAAAATTTAGAGGAGAAAACTGGAACTCAACCCTGAAAAATAAACAACAACAATTCCTAAATCTCATTTGCTTTTTTCCTTGACTATATTAACATTTCACGTGGTTCATAGATGCAATTTGATGTGAGCACTTTAGTTTGGGATGGTTAAATTAGTTACATTGGATTACTGAAATAAATAATTAACTAAATTGTGAAGTTTGAGTACAAAAGTCTCTCTTGATTTTTCCTCATTATGTGGTTGAATAGTTACATTTAGAGTCTTGATGGGTAAAGGGTATGTAATTTTTCCATTTTGAATTTTAAACAATCCTACAATTGCTAGCAAGCATATTTTTCTGCTGTATATTCTGGTACTACAGTTAGCTTGCTAAATGGTCTCCATTTTGGTACTGATGATTCAAGTTCTTGTTTGAAACTATCAATTGCTTTGGTTTGCATATTTTGCTTTCTGTTCCTAGTGAAACAAAGAAGAAATAAATTTAGGAGATGTTCTCATTCTAATATATAATTTTGGGAATTTTGGCTTTACAATTTTCGTACTTTAGTTGGTCAAGTGTTGAAGTGAATGCTTTTTAGTTTGTGCAAATTAGAATTTTATATTAACTGGGGGAGTTTTCTGTTTAGAGATTCATTTTTAATTTCCTGGTGATTCCTGTTGGACTTGAATCTCAAATCAATTGAACTAACTTTTTGACTAAATAGATATGAGCTAGATAGGGAATATTGAACTAAAGGAAAGAAGGAGAGCTACTTTCCAGCAAAAGAAAAGGAAGAAGGCAAAGCTTTCCCATGTAATTAGGCAAATTATGTCACTTCAATATATTTATTTGTTTATTTTTTGTTTAACTTCAGTGCCTATGTGAGAACACCTTCTATGTGCAGTTTAAAGTAGACACTAGGTGTCTATCTTAAATGAGTTTTATCAAGTCAAGTTTTGAGTAGCTCATTTACAATCCTGCCTGAGATTTAGCATGATATACAGTTGAGTTTTTTTAAGTTTTAGATATTACATTTTTTTTGTTCTTTTACTGATCAAAACATGTTTTGGATCTCATTCGGGCCTTTTTTTTATACCAAAGTATGATTATGAGAGTTTCGGACTACATTGCTCATTTTCTGAGACGGAAGACCAAAGTGCAAGTTACAACAATGAGAGTGTTATTTATTTATTACATTTTTTTAAATCCTAAAACAGCCTTGAATTGTTTATTGGACAAGGCTTATTTTCTTACATATCATGAATTCTGCTGAATATTATGAGCTTTTGTTATTTGATGAATTTCTTGTTTGAGATATGATTCAAAGTTCTTTGGGTTGCAGAATGCCAACAAAATATTCCAGTTCCATCATTGCCTCTATTGTTTCAGATTGAGGGAGTGGAAACTGTTACCTTAGGAGATGAGGAAGCCCGGGCTCGAAGGAGTCAGAAAAGCATTCTTGAAAGAAAAGGTCCTCCTACCTTTTATTTCCTGATTGAGATGAGAGAGAGGCATCATTGGGTTACACATCGGGTATTTCTTCCGACTTCCTTTTCTTTTTTTGTTTTTCTGATGTAAATGTCCCCTTTTATTATTATGAGTACACAGTTAACTACATCAGCTCACTTTAAAAGCATCTCTAAACACCTGTCTGATGCAACACCATTAACACACATCACTGCTAGTACTGCTAGATCGTCATCAGTATTGGGGGGTTCATCACTGTTGAGACTTGAATTCTAGTGCCAGCAACTAAAGCGGCCTCATTTTACTACTAGGCTAAGGCACTGGTTGCAGTTGAGAACTACTTGGAGGGGTGTAAGTTTCAATTGCAGCAAAACATATTCAATTAAAAATGACGGAGGGTTGTGATTGGACCTGTTGGTACCAATGGATTAAGTATTTTCCCTGCTAGAAAAATTTGTCATATATCGATGATTTAAATTTAAAAGAAGCATCCCATGTAGTTAAACTTGAATCTTTTGTTAGGAAGAAGTGGAAAGTTTAATTTATACCATCAGTATGTGTATGCTAATGGTGGAAAATAATCCATATACCAGCGCAATTATATTGAGATATATGCGTAGTTGAGTTGTATAGGGGATGTTTGTTCAAGTTCCTACATGGTATTTATGGTAACTAGCTAATGACCCAACACTTAATGATATTAGATAGAAGCAATAACTTTTTCTTTAGCTTCAAGTTAGTTCTTGTTTTACAGTTAAAGTTCTATATGTTGCATCCTTAAAAGGCATTTGGCAATTTCAAAGTTTGGTTCTGACTTGGTGCTTAAAATCTTGATGATCTAATTTTGGCATGCTATTAGCTAGATATTTGACAATAAAAAATGTCATCCAAACAAGAAAATAAAACCGCCTCCACTATTCCCAATACAATTTCTCAAATAACCCTCAAAATGATTTTACTTGGCTTCACATTGTATGATTATTCCTTCCGAACAAAGCTGGGATGAAGCTGACTTTTTTCTCAACTATTTTGCTATTTCTGGTGTGATGATGGTTGTCTTGGGATAATTGATCAGATAGCTCATTTGTTAATCAGTTTGTTTCATTCATACACACTAACATATCAAGCCAGAAGAAAGGTTTCTTTACTGGCAAAAATTTTTAGCTAAGGACCTAGGCACAATTATTTTGGTACTCTTTATCTATTTTCTCTTGGGTTTTGGTGTGTATCATGTGTTGAATGCATGTTTAAATTGATTTCTTAATAGTGAAGGGATGATTATAAAAATAATGTGTTAATATTGACTCGACATGTTCATTTAATAGTAGTTTCAATTTTTTTTTTTTTTTGCTCATCTTGCAGACAGAGAAGAGTGTGGATATGTTGCTTCGTGGAAAAAATCCATTTGTTGAGGTAATTGTAATTCTTTCAGTAGCTATATATTCTAAAATCTTGGGTAATTCATTACAATATTGTTACCATTTTTGACAACATTTGTTTTCCTAATATTATAATATTCAAAGAGAAATATTTAGAGTCTTGTATGAAAACAATGTATAAGTTCAAAAAATTTTGCCCATCTACATATTCTTTTGATGGAACATATCCTTTGTTCATTGCTTTTGCTATATACTTGGGTTTCATAGACCGATAGACATACAACTCAGCGCTCAACAAAGTCATAGTTCCAAGTTAATTGAGATCAGCTATATAGATTTTTTTTTTCACTTGGAGCAATTATAGGCTACATCTTTGGAGAGATAGAGTCGTAATTTTTATGGGTTACTTAGGGTCTATAATAGCTGTAATTGTTAGTTGAGGATGTAGTAGTAATAGATAATATGTGAGCACGAGCACAAGCACACACTTAAGGCAATTAACAAATTGTTGAGTTGTGATTTTGTGATGAATCTGTTGTCATAAATTTGGCGTTGTCTTGTGGAAATGACATGACGACATGAGTTTCTGCTTGATATTTTCCTTTAATCCTTCTCCATTCTTAAATTATTTTGCTTTTTAAATTGCACAAACAGCCAACAAAACTAAATAACCATGTGTTTGCAGGTCAGGAAAAGGAATGATCAATTCAAGGTTGTAATAGAAAGATGAAAGACATATGACGGAAATGCTATGTAGTAATTTTCTCTTCGAAGATGTAGCGCTAAATCGCTCTAAATGGAAACATGAAAGACATATGACGGAAATGCTATGTAGTAATTTTCTCTTCGAAGATGTAGCGCTAAATCGCTCTAAATGGAAAAAAAAAAATTCATATATCCGATCCCAATTAATTTAGGATTAAGATTTTGTTGAGTTGAATTGGGCTGAGTTTTCTTAAGTTGATTATGAGTTTTCTTAAGTTAATTATCTATTCTTTCTGTGACATTATTGGCATTCCTCATTCTAAAATTCTATTAAGAAATTTATCATCTTGTATGATGTCAGTGCAGGGAAGTAGTCCTTATTAGATTCGGGGGAATTCTTGGAAGTCTAAACTTGGTTTCTTTCTACTATAGAACATCTTTTCTGTCTTAGATCTTATAACTCTACAATGCCTTAATCCCAAGTTAATTACAATTAAAGGCTACATATGTCCTAGATCTTACCTACCAACAATTTGATAGATGTGTGTTGATTTCATAATTGAAAATAACATATTTTTTTTCTTCTTTAACTTGGGTGATTATTATTTAGTCCATGTATTATAGTGTAGAAATCTAACTAGGATTTTTATTTTGAAAATTTTATTTTATGGTAAATCCAACTATTTAATTATTGTGTAGATTACCTTTTTGTATCTATTTTCATATGTTTTTAATAGAGATGTTCAAAAAACGTACTCAAAAAATTTGGCCTAGCCTGGAAGCCTGAACCCTAATAGGGTTGGGCAGTGGGCTGCCAAGTTAGACTCAAGTTATAAAATTCTCGGGTTTAATATTTTTTATATTTTTTTTATAATTTTTTGAAAATATATATTTTGACAATTCACATTTTATATAAAATGGTTTGGAAGCTCCATCGTTTAATTTAAAATATTATATATATTTTATGATTTTTGAGTCACAAAAATTTAATCGACGTGAAATAATTTTTAAATCAAGGAAAAAATAAATAATTTCTTAGAAAAATAATTTTTTCCTATTGACAATCATAATTTATATCTTTTAATAGTTACTAATGAATAAAATTAAATTAGGTAAAAAATTAAAGATTAAATAATGAAATAACTAAATACTTAATAATTTTATTATCCTAAATCTTGATATAATAATTTATATATTATTAGATATAATTTGATATAATATTTTTTAAGTAATTTTTATAAGTAATTTTTATTAGGATTTAAAGAATTTAAATTTTAAAAACTAAAAATAAAAGCCTATTGGGTTAGCCTAACCCTAATCTGAGCCCGGTCATGCTCAAAGTAGCCTATAAAGATGTACTATAAAGCTTTAAGCGACCTATTGACATACTCAATATTACTGCACATTTTACTAAGGCACATTTATGCTTCTAACACAATTATCACAGGTTAAAGAGCCTAGGTATTTTACTAAAGCCTCTAAGCAAAAAGAGTGGATTGAGGCTATGAAAAAGGAGTTGCAGGCTCTTGAGCAAAACAACACCTGGACACTCACTGAACTTCCTCCTAACAAGAAGCCAATTGGTTCTAAATGGGTATACAAAGTCAAACTCAAATCAGATGGCAGCATTGACAGATTTAAGGCACGTTTGGTGGCAAAAGGTTTTAACCAAGTAGAAGGGATTGATTTTCATGAAAGTTTTTCTCCATTAGCCAAGATGGTTACTGTGAGACTTTTTCTAGCACTAGGAGCAGCCAAATCCTAGAATATTCATCAAATGGACATCAATAATGTTTTCCTTCATGGCTATATTGATGAGGATCTTTATATGTTACCTCCTGATGGTTACAAGAAAGCTACTGTTGGTCAAGCTTGTAAACTCACTCGTTCCCTTTATGGTTTAAAGCAAGCTTCTCGTCAGTGGAATGTGGAATTCTCTAAGCAACTGCTGCATTATGGCTTTCAGCAATCACAACATGATCACTGTTTGTTCACCTTCTCCAAAGCTAATGTATTTCTAATTCTTATTGTATATGTAGATGATCTTCTTCTCATTGGCACATCAGAGGCAGAGATAGCTTTGGTTAAGAAGTTTCTTGATGATCAGTTTACAATCAAGGATCTAGGGCATGCTAAATATTTTCTTGGGATTGAACTTGCTTGGTCTTCTCAGGGACTTTTTATTAATCAACATAAGTACATCATTGACTTGATCATTGATGCTGGTTTACAAAATTCTAAGCATGTGTCCATTCCACTTACTAAAGGGACAATTTTATTAGCAAATGAGGGTGCTTTGCTTTCTGATCCTCAGCCTTATCGTAGGTTAATTGGAAGGTTGTTATATGTTGGCTTTACTCATCTTGATGTCACCTTTGTTGTGTAACAACTTAGACAGTACGTTCAATCTCCTCGCACTTCTCATTGGGATTATGCTTTGCATATTCTTAAATACTTGAAAGGGACATTAGACAAAGGGCTTTTTTATCCAGCAGATAACTCCCTTTGTCTCCAGGCATTTAGTGATGTTGATTGGGCCGTATGTCGAGATACAAGGAAATTGGTCACTGGATTTTGTGTTTTCTTAGGTGCATCTCTTGTTTCTTGGAAGACAAAGAAGCAAATTACAGTGTCTCGGACTTCTGCTGAAGCAGAGTACCGAAGTATGTCGAGTACAGTCTGTGAGCTTCAATGGTTGTACTATCTTCTTTGTGAATTACGAATTCCTTTTGCTCTTCTCATTCCCCTTTGGTGTGATAATCAAGCTGCTATCCATATTTCTGCTAATCCAGTCTTTCATGAGCATACCAAACATTTAGATATTGATTGTCACTTGGTGCGGGAGCAGTTTAAAGCAGGCTTTGTTCATCCCCAACATATTTCTTCCTCAAATCAGCTTGCTAATTTTTTTACCAAAGCTCTAGCTGCTCCATTGTTCGATAAGTTCTGCTTCAAGCTAGGTCTGTTGTCTTTGCCACCAGTTCCACCTTGAGGGGGGAATGAAGAATGTTGTTGCGCACCATTTCATTAAAACGTGTTAAAACTCAACGTTTTATTTATTTTGTCAAAGGGTGACTGTGGCTTCTTCTTCAAGCTCACTGAACCAGCAAGTTTACTGCGTTGAGAGCAATCAGGAGAAGAAGATCTGAGGCAGTTATTTTAGGCGAAAAACTTAATGCCAGCTAATCTGAGTTGGTTATAGATTTTCTTATAGCTGTAGATTTTTCATTCTTCTAGATTCTTCAGTAGACTTCTTTATAAATAACTCCTTGTACAATGCTCGTTTTTGTGAGATTGAATGAAAATTTTCCATTCATTTTTTTGGTTTTACAAGAGATAAGGGGAGAATAGGCGAGGAAAGAATAAAAATCAAGTTAGTACATCTTACATTCATACTAGCATACTATAATTGTTCTTTTTGCTTACTCCCCTTTGTCACCTACACTCTCCTCTATCACCAACAACATTCTTTTTTCATTTTTTATAACTCATTTTTCTTCCAATTCATCAATTGCAATCTTTCTTCCCTTTGTCTACTTTCTTTTCTTTCTCCTAATACAAATATTCTCGCTAGCATCTTATCGTTTCTAAAATAGTTTTGAAATTTGGGATCATCACTTCCGAGTGCATGGTGTATTTTGACACTTTTCTAGAGTAATAACACATTAAAAGTTTTGACTCTCTGGGTATGTGAGCTATCTCATATTAATTTGAATCTTCTACTAGTATAAATATGTTCTTATAAAATTAGAAAAGAAAAAAATTGTAATGTTATTTAAAATTCTTATAGAAAATATTTATTTAAAAGTAAAAACCAAAATCAAGGATCCACTTCTTCAGAAAAACTAGGATATGAATCAGCTTTAGAAAAATTCATTAGAGCCACTTCGGAAAGATTTGATAAAATTGAAAAGCAATATGACAAACTTAAGCAGAAAATTGAATGTCTCAAGACACAAAATAGAAATCCTGAAACTCAAATAGGTCAAATTGCAGGTTCACTCAATACTCACAATCAAGGAGCTCTTCTTAGCCAAACGGAAGTTAATTCAAGGAAACATTGTAAAGCTGTTATTTTAAGAAGTAGTTTACAACTTAAGGAGCCTCAACCAAATAAAACCCTAGATTTAGATAAAGAAAAAGAAAAAGGATTTAATAAAGCATCAAAATAAATTGTTAAACCCTATGTGTCTCCAATTCTTTTTCCTTAAAGATTAAAGAAACAAAAATTAGATAAGTAATATGAAAAATTTTTAGAAGTTTTTAAACAACTTCACATTAATATTCATTTTGCAGAAGCTCTTGTGCAGATGCGGACATAGGTGAAGTTTCTTAAAGAATTGCTATCTAATAAAAAAAAACTGGAGGACAATATAAAAATTGCATTAACAGAAGAGTGCAGTGCAATAATTCAAAACAATCTTCCATCAAAGTTAAAAGATTCAGGGAGTTTTTCTATACCTTGCACCATTGGTGAAGTTGATTTTCATAAAGCATTATGTGATTTAGGAGCTGGTGTTAGTTTAATGCCTAGTTCTATTTATAAGAAACTTGGCTTCACACGGTTACAACCAACAAGAATGTCTCTTAAATTAGCTAATCGTTTCATTAAATATCTTGTTGGCATAGTTGAAGATGTTCTTATGAAAGTGGATAAGCTTTACATTTCAATAGATTTTGTGATTTTGGAAATGGGCAAGGACGTTGAAATTTCACTTATTTTAGGAAGGTCATTTTTTGCTACAGCCGCAATCATGATCGATATTCGAGCAGGAAAATTTACATTTCAAGTAGGAGAGGAGAAAATGAAATTTAATCTAACAAAAGCAGCAAAACATCCAATATTTCTTGATGATTGTTTTCTCATTGATATTATAGATGAATGTGTGCAGGAAACATGTGAACAAATGCATACTAATTCTTTGAAAATATGTCTTGTATAAGGTTCGACAGCAAAAGAGAAAAATGAGAAAGTAGCTGCTTATGCTTCAACTTTTCAACAAACTCCAATCATGTACTTTCAAAAATTTGAACCTCTTGAAAAAAAGTAAGACCTTACTACCTCCTTCTATTAAAAAGGCACTAGATCTAGAACTTAAACCTCTTCCAAATCATCTCAGGTATGCGTATTTTGAAAAAAACAATACTTTGCCTATTATTCTCAGTGCTAATTTGTCTAAAATTCAATTAAGTCAGACATTGGATTTGATTAGAAAATATAAAAAAGCAATAGGTTGGACTATATCTGATATTAAAGGAATCAGCCCTTTAATTTATATGCATAGAATATTATTGAAAGAAAATTTTAAACCTATGATAGATCAACAAAGAAGATTAAATCCAAATATGAAAGAGGTAGTAAAGGCCAAAGTGACTAAACTTTTAGATGCAGAAATTATTTATCCCATTTTTGATAGTTCTTGGGTAAGTCCTGTACATGTAGTTCCAAAGAAGAGAGGAATGGATGTTATTAAAAATAAAAATAATGAATTAATTCCTTCAAGAACAGTCACTAAATGACATGTTTGTATAGACTATAGGAAATTGAACAAAGCTACTCGCAAGGATCACTTTCCTTTACCATTCATTGATCAAATGCTTAAGAGACTTGCAGTTAATGCTTATTTCTGTTTATTAGATGGATATTCAGGATATTTTTAAATTTCTATAGCACCGGAAGATCAAGAAAAGACAATATTTACATGGCCATATGACACTTTCGCTTAATGTAGAATGTCTTTTGGATTATGCAATTCGCCAATAACCTTTCAAAGATGCATGATGGCCATATTTTTAGATATTGTGGAATTCATTGTTAAAATATTCATTGATGATTTTACTGTTTATGGTACCACTTTTGATAATTATTTATAAAATTTGGAACAGGTACTTAAACATTATGAGGAAACAAATCTTGTTCTTAATTGGAAAAAAAATGTCATTTCATGGTAGAAGAATGCATTATTCTTTGATATAGAGTTTTCAAAAGAGGAATTGAAGTTGATCGAGCAAAAATATAAGTTATTGAATGATTATCACCGCTAACTAATGTTAAGAGAGTTCATAATTTTTTGGGACATGCAGGATTTTACAGGCATTTCATAAAGAATTTTTCAAAAATTGGTAAACCCTTGTGTGAATTATTAAATAAGGATGTTGTTTTTTATTTTTCTAAGGAATGTTTAATTGCCTTTAATAGGTTAAAAACAGCACTTACAACTCCTATCATTTCACCACCAAATTGGTCGTTACCTTTTGAGCTAGTGTGTGATGCAAGTGATTATGTTATTGGAGTTGTGTTGAGTCAAAAGAAAGATAAGAAAATTCATGTCATATATTATGCAAGTCAAACTCTTGATGATAGTCAAATTAATTATGCTACAACAGAAAAAGAAATGTTTGTTATAGTATTTGCTCTTGACAAATTTAGATCTTATCTTTTAGGCTATAAAGTTATTATTTATATTGACCATGCTGCGATTAAATATCTTATAAGCAAAAAGGAAGCTAAACCAATGTTAATTAGGTGAATTTTTCTTTTTCAAGAATTTAATCTTGAGATCAAAGATAAAAAAAGAGAGCTGAAAATCTCGTAGCCGATCATCTGTCATGATTGGAAAAGCACATGGATAAGGATATTTTACCTATTAATGAATTATTTTATGATGAATAACTTTTCTCTGTTAAAAATTATGTTTCATGGTATGCTGATTTCGTGAATTATTTGGCAGGTGGGATCCTTCCATCAGATTTAATATATGTTCAACGGAAGAAATTTATTGCCGATGTTAGACATTACATGTGGAAAGAACTTTTATTGTTTAAACATTATGGGGATAGAATGATTCGTAGATGTGTCTCAGAAGAAGAAATGAGAAGTATTTTAGAATTATGTTATTCAAGAGAATGTGGAGGTCATTCTAGTACATCTAAGACAATTGCTAAAATTTGGCAATCTGAATTTTTCTGGCCAACTATGTATAAGGATGCCAAAAATTTTATTCAGTCATGTGATAGATATCAAAGGGTAGGCAATATTTCCAAAAGACAAGATATGCCACTTAACATTATTTTAGAAGTTGAATTGTTTGATGTTTGGATAATTGATTTTATAGGACCATTTCACCACCATTTAATAAGCAATACATTTTAGTGGTTATGGATTATGTTTTAAAATGGGTAGAAGTATTATCAAGTCCAACAAATGATTCCAAGGTCGTAACTAGGATCATTAAGAAAAATATTTTTCCTAGATTTGGAGTTTCTAGAGCTATAATTAGTGATTGGGGTACTTATTTTTGTAATAAGAGTTTTGATGTTATTCTTAGGAAATATGAAGTGCACCATAAGGTGGAAACACCTTATCATCCTTAAACTAGTGGGCAAGTAAAAATATCTAATAGGAAACTTAAGTGGATTTTAGAGAAAACATTGAGCAATTCAAGGAAAGATTTGTCAATTAAGTTGGACGATTCTCTTTGGGCTTATAGAACAACATATAAAACTCTAATTGGTATGTCACCATATAAACTTATTTTTGGAAAGGCATGTCATTTACCTATTGAATTAGAACATAAGGCATATTGGGCTATTAAGCAATTGAACATGGATTGGAATAAAGTTGGACAAAAGCGTCTGTTATAGTTAAGTGAATTAGATGAGATTAGGATTCAAGCTTATGAAAATGCCAAAATATATAAAGAAAGAACCAAAATGTGGCATGATAAATTTATTAAATTAAAACACTTCCATGAAGGATAACAAGTTTTATTATATAATTCTAGATTAAGACACTTTCCTGAAAAGCTTAAGTTTCATTGGTCAGGACCATTTAAAGTTGTGAAAGTTTATCCTTATGGTACAGTTGATATTCAAGATCAGAGTGGAGAAATCTTTAAAGTGAATGGCCAATGATTAAAACCTTATTTCATTGTCGAGACTGTTTATCACTTTAATACATGAGCATTCAACTAGAGAATATCGAGCTATCGACAATAAACCTAGTGCTTATTGAGAGGCAACCCAATTTATTTTCACTTTGTTCTTTTAATTGATTTTCTTTTCAAAATTTTAAATGATGATTGTTTGATTCTTGTTTTAAAGGTAATTTAAGTAGAAAAACCACAAGAATTTGAAGGAGCAAAAGTGTCACGACAGTGGTGATTCCTCTCCAGGGTCGTGGGAATCAATTTGAAACAGTAAAAATGAAAATGGGAGAAGAATTTTGAAGAAACAACAAAGAAATAAATTCCACGACTGTGGCCTCCAAAAGACCACGACAGTGGGTTTAAAGACGAAACTGCCAAATATGAAAACACAAAGAAAAATAGAGGGACAGAAGCAAAATGGATCCCATGACCGTGGTCTCCTAAGGGCCACGACCATGGGATTGTAAATGAAACTGCCAGAAAGGGATAAATAAATGGCAAAAACAAAACATATCCCACGATCATGGCCTCTTAATGACCACGATCGTGGCAATCCATGCAAACCATCTTTGATCAGTAAAAAAAAACCCCACGACCATGGCATTTAGGGAGCATGACCGTGGCCTTCCAGAACTATATATTCATCTCATTTTTCTCTCTCCCTTCACTTTTTAAAGCCCTGACCGCCCAAGTTTAAAACCCACGACCTAAACTCTATTTTTCATTCAATTTTCTTCTAAATTTTTTTTTATTTTCATAAAATCAAACACAGAAATGGTGAGAAGCAAGACCTTTGCCACAAAATTGACGGGTGGATCAAAAGATAGCAGATCAAAGGGAGGAGGCTCTAAAAGAAGGCATCAAGAAGGATCATCATCATCATCATCAACACTTTCTCCACCATCATCTCCAACACCTCAGGGACCACACCTGTATCCAGAAATTCATTTTCGTGATGAGGAACAACGACAAAGGTACCAAAATTTAAGATCTTGAAAAATTATTCCTTCTCGTTTTATTGATGAAAATGTTATTAGAAAATTGGGATGGAATGATGACTTGTTTAAGATGTTTACCGATATAGAGTGGATTATGTTTGCTAGTATGTGTTATCCAACATATGCCAAATTAACGCTAGAATTCTTAAGTAGTTACCAATTTATTCCACCAGATAGTAATGCTACTCATAATGGTAAAGTGGAATTTCAATTAGCAAATCAAAATTATAATTGGTATATTGGTGAATTTGGGGATGCTTTGAGATTAGTTGAATTGCAAGGAACATTTGGGAGAACTTAAGGGTTTGATGAAAATGAAACTTGGACTAAACTAGGAGGCGTGAGAAGGTTTAATAACAAATTATCTAAAGCCTCTAATTTTACAAATCTATTTTATTGGTATATCCATGTTGTCCTAGCCAACACCATTTTTGGACGAGGAGAGAGAGTCAAGGCATGGTTAATTCTAAAGAGTTGTATTTTTTTTATTGTGTCATAAAAGAAAAAAGCGTTCAATGTTGGGTTTTGGTTTGCCAAGAGGTGTGAGAAAGTCATTAGGCAGAGTGGTAAAATTGTTATTGGGAGAATGATCACAAAAATTGTTGTATATCTAAATATAGGATTCGATCACCTTGTACTCGTCCTGGGTAAACTCACCATTGATATGGGAACTGTTTTAGCCATGAGATTAGCAAGAAAAAGAGGAAACCAATATAAAATTTTAGGAGTACCAGATGCTGAAATTAATATTGGCATAGATGAGTTATTTGGAGAGGGAGGTGACTTTAAGGAACCTGAATATCAACCACCACCTCCACCTTATGAGACTGGTCCATCAGCTCTGCCAACACCTTCTGAGGCTGGACTATCTGCTCCACCACCAAACACATTTGATTATTTTGCTAACATATTTGATTCTTTTGAAAATGAGATGAACCACAGGAATGCAATTTGGGAGCAACTCTTTGACCATATGGAGCAGCGGTTTGGAGGAGTTGAGCATGAGGTGTGAATGATTTCCACTCAAATGATGGGCCTTAATGAGTAGTTCAATTCTTTCTTTGCTCGATTTGGACTGTACTACCCACCTCCACAACAACCACCTCCATCTGGTGACGATCCTGATGTTGGCAACCATTGAGGATAATGGTAATTCAAGTTTGGGGGAGTTTTTCTCTTGAAATTATTGAAATTATGCAAACTTGTAGTAATTTTTAATTTGTGGTATTTTGGCTAAGTTTGTTTCATTTTTACTTATGTTTTATTTAAGATACTCATGTTGTTTAGTTTTATGATTATAAGTTTGGGTAGAATTTAATATAGTTATGTGTATTTTTCCTTAGATTTCCTTATATGTTATTTTATATGTTAAAATTTTTCAATTAAAATTTTTGCAATTTTAAGGTTAAGATTTGGTGGAATAATAATACCGTATATATTTCTAACCAAATGAGCTCTTCAAATTAATTGAAAAGTAATTAGTTATTGAATTTTAGATTAAGTATATATTTTTTCATATTATAAATTGCCTAGTCTTAGAACAAGTTTAAAAGAGCTTTTGAGACGAAATTGAACCTTGCTAAATAAAAGGAAACAATGATTTAGGCATTGTTTGTAAAATCAAATTCTTATATCCACCAATTTAATACTATCCTTAGTCATCCCTTTTGAGACTAAATTAAATTTTTAGCTTGAGAATTTCTTTGATTTGATAAGCTACAAAAGCCACCATTTTCAAGGTTAATTGTCTTTTAAAATTGTTTTCAAAATTAGAATGACTATGAGGATGCAAGTTTAAGAAGCTCCTAAAAGTTTAGAGTTTGGGAAAATTAACACTATTTTAAAAAAATAAAATAAATTTTCCTAGGGGAAAGAAAGGAGCAAAGCATTCAAGAATCCTCTACAAAAGCTACAAGGTAAGAGAATTAACCAATTTCATTTTAATCTTATTTTAGCCATATCCTTTATAGACCTCATTACAAGTCTATCAAAGACCTTTTGATTTTTCTTGATTTAGTGTGGTCTATTAGTGGAGAAAGTTCAATTAAGCATGCATATGAGATTAGGTTAATCTTGCATCAAAAAGAATATTTGCTTATTTAAAGTTTGATGATTGATTGCAATTAATTAAGTTTTAGAGTAAAGAAGGGAAGAATAAAGAAGGTAAAGTTATGAAGCTGAATTATTAACCTGAAATTTAAAAAAAAATTTATTGTTAAAATTTTTGCATATAAACTAACATATAAAAGAAATTTATAGTATTAAATTCTAATTGCTTGAGGACAAACAATGATTAAGTTTGGGGGAGTTTGATAGAGTGAAAATTTGATCAAATATTTTATGTAATTCTAACCATGATTTTAATTATTTTCAATTGATTTTGATGGATTTTATTTAATTTAGTTAGAATTACATTATTTAAGCATGATAAAGTGTCACGACCGTGGCCATTCAAGGCCACGGCCCTGGAAATAAATTTAAGTTTGCTACTTCACAAATTGAAGAAAAATAAAAGTTTCAGAAGAAAAATTAATGTCACGACCATGGTCATTCAAGGTCACGTCCGTGGAATCCATTTTCCTACTGCTAGAGCCAAGAATAAGAAGAAAAATCAAAAATTGCAGCCTCAATTCAAATGTCACGACCGTGGTAATTAAAATACCATGACCGTGCCCTACAAAGCTGCCATTTACAACTAAAAAATAGCTCGGAATAGTCCAAATGAACCCAGGCCATAATTGTGGCATCCATATGCCACTATCGTGGGGCAGAAAACAATGACTTTAAGGCGAATAAATTGAATTTTAAATATCTAAATAGCTGCAACTTGCATCTGACAGCTTGCCACCATTAAGAAATCTCCAAGCACTCTATATAAATACCATTACGCCAAAGATTCAAGTATGTGATGTTATGATAGATGAGTCTTTGATTTAGCTTTAGATACAAGTGAAAGTGTAGTAAAGTTAAATCTTTGTACTCAAAACTTATATCAATTAAGTTCTAGTCTCTATTTTGAGAGAAGAGTAAAAATAGGGTTTCAAAGAAGAGATTCAAGGAGTCCTAAAGGAGTTCTTCTCCAAATCAAGAACTAGAGTTTGCTCTTTCTTATTTTTATGTTTTTAATTTATAAATATTGTGTTTTTTACTTTTAATATGAAGAACTTAACTCTTTTTAGGGTTAGTCCCTTTTATTGAGATTATTATGAAATACTTATTGCCTAATTGATTTAATTAAGATTAGCTTTGATTATTTTATTATCTTTGATCTTAATGCTTTAATTATCTGGCCAATAATTAATTAAATTGAAATATTGTGTGATGGAGCGAAAGTGAAAGCATAATATTTGTCCATGGAGATAACAATCTTAAAGAAGTTTTTCACTTAGAGATAAGGTTAAACATTTAAGATGTTAATTCAATATTCTCACAAAATTTAATGAATTGATTTAATTACTTGTGATCACGAGCGTAGACATAAGGGTTAAATTGATATTAACTTTAGTACTTGAGAGAGACTTAAACTTAATTAAGGAGAATTCAACCATTAATAAAAAAAAATGAATTAAAAATCAATAACTTAAAAAATTCATAATAAACTCATAAAGGTGACTTAACCCTAAGTTTCATATTATTAGATTCAATTCCAGCAATTTACTTTTGTTTAAAGTTTAATTTAATCTTAAACCAACTTTTGTTATCTAAACAATAATCAGTTTAATTATTTAGTACTTAAAAAAAAATTTCTAGTGGGAACGATACTCTTCTTATTAATATATTACTTAATACGACCTGTGCACTTGCAGATAGCAAGGTCCGAATCCTAACAATATATATTTAAAAAGCCTAATACCGGGATAAGTTTTCTGGTTTATGATATTTCTTTTGCTTCATTTATCTTCTTTGAAAAATAATATATATATATATATAAATTATATGTATTCGCCATATATGTATAGATATAGTACAATACTTAATAAATTTATTATTTATGACATAGTATTCTTTATCAATAATATTATACAATTAAAATATATATATACAATAATTATTAATGTAAAACTTCATCAATTATGTTATTTAAAATACATACATATTTATAATATTTACTAGGCGTATAACTTATAATATTGTTTGCCAAAAATAAACTTATAATATTCTTTGTCAATTTTTTTTTGAAGGTTATTCTTTGTCAATTATATTATACTATTAAAATATATGTGTTTACAATAATTATTAATATAGAACTTTATCGATTATGTTATTTAAAATACACAAATGATTATAATATTTACTATATGTATAACTTATAATATTGTTTGCAAAAAAAAATTATAATAATCTTTGTCAATTATATTATACAAATAGAATATATATGTTTACAATAATTATTAACGCAGAACTTTATCCATTATATTAATAATATTTACTATATGTATAACTTATAATATTATTTGTGAATTATTAATATTTTTTAAAAATTTAATTTTAGCCTAACATTCAACCGAAGTCTAAATTGAACCCTATTATTAACTGGTTTAACGGTTGTATTAAGAAATGGACGTTTTGGACTAAATTTTAAAAAATACAATTTAGTAAAAAAAACTTAAATGACTAATATAAACTTTTCACTATAGTACATAGACTAATTTGCACCTTAATCATTTATATTGTATATGCTTGTTAGATTATATTTATTAGTAGTATTAACTTAGTATATTTAGAAAAGATAAACTAATTATTGGAGATTGATTAACTAAGTATATGTGTATATGTGTTAGTTATAACTTTTGAAGATTTTTTATTAATTAATCTCATACATAATTATGTAATAGTATCATTTATATGATTATATTTATTAGTACTATTAACTAATTAAGTATATTTAGAAAAGATTGATTATATATATGTATGTATTTGTGTATCATAACTATTGAAGATTTTTTTATTAATTATTATTATATCTAATTATGTAATAATATCAATTATATGTATTTTTATTATTCGCCATATATATAGTATAATACTTAATAAATTTATTATTTATGACTTATAATATTTTTATTAATAATATTATACAATTAATATATATATATATACAATAATTATTAATGTAGAACTTCATCAATTATGTTATTTAAAGTACATACATGTTATAATATTTGCTATATGTATAACTTATAATATTGTTTGCCAAAAAAAATTTTATAATATTCTTTCTCAATTATATTATAAAATTAAAATATTTATGTTACAATAATTATTAATATAGAACTTTATCAATCATATTATTTTAAATACATACATATTTATAATATTTACTGCAGGTATAGCTTATAATATTTTTTATCAATTATTAATATTTTTTAAAAATTTAATTTTAGCCCTTAACATTCAATTGAAGTTCAAATTGGACCTTATCATTAACTAGTTTAATGGTTATATTAAGAAATAGATGATTTGGACTGAATTTGAAACAAAATATATCAATTTTGTCCAAAAAAAATTATAAGGGCCACTATAAAATTCTCACTAAATGTATGTGCTAAATTGAATCTTTGATATTTATATTATATATGCTTATTAGATTATATTTATTAGTTGTACTAAGTAAATCCGGAAAATATTGATTATGTATGTATGTATGTATGTGTGTGTTATAACCATTGAAGATTTTTTTATTAATTATTCTTATATATAATTATGTAATAGTATCAATTATAACTAATTATTCGCCGTGTGTAAATATGTCCAATAACAGTGAAATATTTAATCAATATAAATAAGCCGATATATTAAATAATGACATTAAAAACAATATATATTACTTACATTTGAGCCCTCGAATATATCAGTGATCGCAAGTACATTATCTTTTCTTATCATTTTATCACTCAACAGTAATATTATGCTCGTTCTATGATATCATTATATATATTCTTTCTTTTCCAAAGGATGTGAAAATTTTTTTAAACCCGATTCAAAATTGACCGGCTGCGTCAGTTTAAATCGATTGACTTGATTAATTTTAAATTATATATTTATTAATAAACTCGATAAAATTTAATGAGTTCGATTGAACCCGATCAAACTATCTCAAAATAATTAATTTTTAAATGTAAATTTTTTTGCCCGATTATTAGTTATCAAATTGGTCAATCGTAACATTTTTAAGTTGCCTTTGAATTTTTTTTATTGTCATTTTCAATTTTTATTCTCCTAAATTATAAACTTTCTTTAAATTCTTAATAAAAATATCTATAAACACCATATAGTTTTTTTTTTAAAATATAATAATTAATATTCTAAAAATTTATATAAAAAAAAGTAGCTTGCATCAAGAGATTACCATTTACTCAGTAAATCTCCTATTGAATTGAGAGAGTGAAAAAATGAAATATATATATATATATATATTCAATAAATAGATAGAATTCAAGATTAATTTCTTCAACTTTCAATTTTAACGAGCTCTAATAATAATTCTACTAAAATCACGACACATTTTATATTTCAAATAAAAAAGTATGAAAATAATAAACCGATTAAATAATCATTAAAGCTCACTCGCTAACTTGAAAAGTTGCTTGGTGAGGGAGCAAGGAAGTTTGTTTTTGTGTCTGTTACGTATCCAAACATATTACTCTGCCATTTAGTAAAATATAAAACTAATAGGTCAATTGGTTTCATCAGAATTACAAAAAAATTGATAAAATAATTTTTTTTTTACCAAGAATACTATGTTTATTTACAAATAATTTATGTAAAATAAAATATAGAGCTCTCTAAATTTTATTAACTGATAAAATATTTTACCTAGAAAAAAATAATAAAAATTATTTAACTGAAAAAGAATATTGTGAATTCTCATATCAAAATATGAGAGTTAAGCCCTAATATATTAAGTTTGAGAGATCTTTTTTTCTTTTTTATAAATAAAATTTGATTTTATTTCTTGTTCATTCGCAGTCGATTGGGATTCATATGATTCTTTTACAAAGATAAATCTCAATTATATAACTCATTCATTTATAATCTCTAATGATATACTCCAAGTATAATACTCGTTAAGAATTTTATATTCTTTACATTTAGTGATATGATTACCAAATAGCAAATTAGTGCACTAGGACACGGGATAGTAGCATAAACAAGCTTCCTTATTATATCACAAAGCAACTTTTAAGCTTACAAGTAGGCTATAATATTTATTTGATCAGTTTATTATTTTCATGTTTTTTTATGTGAAATAAAATGTGTTGTAATTTCAGTAGAATTATTTGCAAAATAAGTTAAAACTAAAAGTTAAAAAAATTAATCTGTACTTTTATTTATTAATTAAATACAATATTTCTCTTTCAAGTTGTCACTAGCTAGATTCAATGGGAAAGTTCTTGACCTAGATGGTGATCCATTGATAGAAGGTCTTCTTTTTTTAATTTTAAAATCTTAATTATTACATTATAAAATATTATATAGTGCTTACAAATATTCTTTAATTAAAATTTGGGAGAAATTTATAATTTAGAAAAAAAAAATAAAGACGACAATAAAAAAATGCAAGAACAAATTAAAGGTGTCAGAGTCTGACTTTGCTTTTTAGCTTTTGTCAATACCACGTATGAAACATATATAATGATATTATAAAACAGTACAATATTGCGGTGAATGATAAAATGTTAAGGGATGATACACCCACCATCACTCACACATTGGAAGGTTATTACATCATCATTATTTGATATATCGTATCATTTATATTTTGATTTAATATTCAATGTCATTTAACATCCAATCTCTCCATTTTAATGTAGATTTGTGAAATTCAATATAGATGCTGGATTTAATCAACATAATCAATGTTACGTGGAAGTTGTTTTAAGAGATCATAACGGGGAACTAATCAATAAAATTTTGAAAAAAAAATAATAGAAAGGCAATAATTCATGTTAATGCTCTCAATTAAGCTACATAGCAACCCAAGGTAGGCGATAATTCATGTTAATGCTCTCAATTATGCTCAAGTGTAGCTTATTCTTAATTCTTGTTTAGTTGTTTAAGATTTAAATAAATTAAACAAAATCAGAACTTCGCATAATAACCATTTTCTGTAATCAGTTATTAACATTAATTCTAATTCGAATGCTATACAGTACAATTCTTGAATCAAAAATCTCCCGGAGTCCAGTAAAAATCAAACAAACAAGAATGGAGTTTACACTAATCGTTCAACAAACAAGGCACGACTATTATTATTTTGATTTTTTACTTCCTCTAGAATTCAAATACAGAAATGTTCTGTTTTTTTTCCATGCATAACACTGTTATCTTTAATTTATCATATCAATTGATTTCGCTTTTGATCTGCAATCCCACGAATTGAAAGCCAACTTTCAAGAATGGATTAAAATGACAAAAAGACAATATTTTTCCAATTATTGGATCAACAAAATCAGTTAACAGTATAGTCTCAAATTAAAAAACATTCAAGGTTTATCAAGATTGAAAGAAGACAATGAAACGGTATCAGTACTCTTGATAAGATCAAGCTGTTTCTTACCCCAACGAAGCAAATACTCGATGTAGAGGAAATTTTTGCGGTCTACTTGCTTGGAATTACGACGGAACTCCACCGACACGATTGATTCAATTTGGTGCCGATCCTCAGGGGATTTTAATCGAGCAGCTCGAAGAAATGCTCTATATAGACTAAGCACTTGTTTTTGTATTCCTGAAAGTTTTGGCCGACCAGAAGCTCCCATTGCATCTTCAGCAACAAATTGATGGTAGAAGGCTTGAAAACCAAAAACCCTAATTTCCAAATCGAAAGTTAAGAACTAAAACGACCACGGTTCTACAAATGCAATTGATTGAACCAAGTGAAAATAAAAAACAAACAAATAAATAAAAGAATCTTACACATATACAGTCAAATGTGTTCATGGCTATGCAATTGCTCCAATATAAACTGAGAAACAAAGTTGAAGGAAGAGAAGTTTAAGCCTCCCCTGTATTTAAGTTTAAACATCTTATTAAAAAAAAAAAGAAAAGAAAAGACCTAAATAAATTGGAACAAAGTTAAAAAACCTTTGTAAGTCCTCGACTAAATAAATTGGAACAAAATCAATTTAGCTTCCCACGATTCAATAAAATGAGAAGGTATATCAATGTGCTTTTGGTTTTTTTCAGATCAGACACCTAAACTTTATTAACACAACCAAATCAAGAGACTAGCACCACCATGTCAAGGTGCAATCGCTAGATTAGGTTATGTTTCTAATTTGTCCCAAATTAGCTAATTGTAGCTGAATTCTACAAGAATCACATGGCAGGAAAATTTGAGACAGTTTATTATTAAATTAAGTTTCTAAGTGGAATTTTGTAATAAATGGATTGTGTGCAATAGGAATAACAAATTTCCAGTTTGGATTAGATTCATAAAATATGCATTTGTATTCTGGTTCAGTTGATAATTACTCTTTTAAGTTTTTTTATTATTACTATTGAATATTGTCGAGATATATTTGTGATTCCAGCTACTCAGTTCATCTTCGGTCTGTTTTTTGGTAATTCAGCAATTTGTATTACCAAAAAGTGAGTCTGTACAATTTTGACTTGAAGCACATCCAACCATTTACATCAATGCGCTGTCTAAAACTCCCCCAACCAAAAGCTATACAATCTGATACTTACAAGCATATGACGCTAGACCCACACCACAACCAAAATACCATCACCTAAACAAGGACAGAACAAAAAAACCTCCCTGCTACACAGTTACCTCTGCTAGTAAAAGAAAGGAAGCCCAGAGCCACAACAAAACAAAGGGCACCAAAAAATTATCAATATCTACATCAAATACCAATTAACTATCAGTCAAAAAAGTGCAGCCCTCATAATAACAGTATACCAGGTTGCAGCATCCATTTCAAACTACAATTGCAAAATATCAGAGTCATGCCAAAATTCTATTACCTACAAGTTAGTAAAGCCAGCAGCACAACATCACATCCAGACCAGTTCACCAAAAACACAATAAACAGTAATATGAAACCAAGTCTACAAACAGCAGAGTTGTCTGTCCTCATCGCAGCCATTGCCTCACCAGCCCCAACAACCTACTCTACTGTGATAGCTCTAAGACATCACAGCTATTGCAAGTATATCCCTACATCAAACATCACAGTTTTGGCAATAGCTATCAGCATAACAGCTCAATCCCAACATCCAACAGAAAACAATCACAGCAAGCCAGTCTCAGCTACCAACAACAACCATTAGCACAGCAGTCAGAAACATAACTATTGCCTCAGAGTCCCCTGCAACACCTCACCCATAAAACCAGTAAGCCAAACCGCCTCTGTCCATAGCATCAGCATACTAGAATTTAGTAGAATACAACAGAAATTCAACCAGCATGATGTCACACAAACAACTACATCCAACCAAATCAAGCCATATACCATCATAAGATAAAACCCCAAAACCAGCAAACATAGCAGCAACAACCTCAAGACTGCACACCCTAAGATTTCAGCACAGCCAACTTACTAATTAATCCTAGGACACCAACAACTCATCACCTCCCACCCTTTTTGACCCCAACCAGGAAATGAATACAAATCCATCAGGCCCCACAAAATCAACATATTCAAAGCCAACACAAAACCATGTTAGCTCCAACAATTCCATACCTGGAGCTCCTGGCTTTTATTGCTGCCCACAAAATTACATTGTACAGAGTAGCCAATCTTGTGGCAAATCTTTAATCTATTAGCTAGTTGCTGATTAAACACTAATTGATTTCTCTCCCACCATATAAAATAAACTGTTGCAAGCAGAGCACACCATTAATCTTTGGTCTTTTAATTCACTTTTTTTATTCCCATTTAAAAAATGAATACATAAATATAGATTTTATTTTCAAATACATTTGTTGTTTGCAGCCTCTTATTTAGGGCACTTCTGCAACTTAAATGCGTGTTATTTGATTTATATAAGATCAGTTTATTTGTAATAAATTGTTCAACCACAAATTTGTTTGTTAAATCGATATTAAAAAGCTCAATTTCAACATCAATTTCTTCAACAAAGAGTAAAATTAAGGAATGAGGAACTTACAATATGAAAATCGAGAAGAAATCAGGCGTCTGAAACAAACATCGGCGCATAGAAAACGAGAGCGCATCGGGCTGAGCACCATAGCAGCTCGGTGAAATAGACACCACTGTTTCTGTAAAAGAGCTAAGCCGAGCCAAGTTTTGGTAAGCTCAAGTTCGGATCGGCAGAAATACATAAGGATCGAGCTCGGCTCTAGCTCGTACATAAAATTTTCAGCTCGAACTGGATACAGGTGACCTTTCTGTACCAGAAATGGTGCGATGAAGATGGTGGTGGGTCATGGGTGGCGAAGAAGATAGTGAGAGGCACCTGAGACTGGCAATGGTGCGACGAATGTGATTGATTATAAAAATAAAAATAAAAACTAGTGAAAAATGAAAATAAAAACCAAAATTCTTGTATTGATGATGAAAATGGCGACTGATATTTAGTCTTTAGGTGGATTTAATGAAGATGGTGAAGGACTGCTCGGTGACTGCAACTTAGTTGAAGATGGTGAGAGTGACGGCTATTTGTATTTATTGGGGATTTGTTTTTATAATGTTAATATAATATAAATTAATTAATTAAGAAAATCTAAGCAAGGAAGGGCCAATCGGCCATTCTTTTCTAACATAGCAAGGGCCGTGGCTCCTAAATTTTATTTATTTATTTAATTTATTTATATATTTTAAATTTTTTAATTTTATTCTTATGTTATTAAAGTATCAAAATTTGATCCACATCAATACATTAATTTAAAAAAATAAAAATAAAACTATTTTTTAGAGTTTTAATATTTAATACATTTTTAAAAATATTTAATAAACTTTTAATAAATACTTATAGAATAATATATCTATGAATATTTTTTATATTTATTGTGATTAAATTATATATTTATTTTTTTAAAATAAAAATATATTTACTTTAATACTATATAAATAAGTTTTAAATATTATAATACTCTTGAGGTATCAGATGTACTAATAACAATTAATCAAAACATAATTTAATGTATGGGTAAATTACATTCGTCGTCCTTGAAATTTAAATTTCACACTTAAAATTTTTAAAGTTTATATTTTTGTAATACTATAATCCTTGAGATCATTTTCTGTCTGACCCGTTAACAGTAATCTGATGTAACATCAACATCATTCTATATTGCTCTGACGTAGCATCAACATTATCCTACATTATGCCACCTAAATTACCACATTATATTATTACGTCAGCTCCCTAAATAAATAATTTAGTAATCAAAATAAATTTCACTTATAGTCCCAAAAGATTTCTTTTCATATCTCGTCCTTGAAAATTTCTCAAAATCAAGTAAAATTCAATGGAAGTGCAAGGATTCGATCCTTGCATCTCTAACCTTAAATCCCTGCACCTCTAATCTTAAAATTTAGTATCTTGACCATTCAAATTGCATATTAATTATGCAAATTCAATTACTTTATTTTATTTATATTTTAACTACAATCGTTTGAAAAATATTTAATAATGATTAAACTTTAGAATTTTATAAATATTGATAATTATAAAATTTAAAATATTATAATTAATTATAATTATAAAAATTTATTTAATAATAATTCTATTAGAAAATGAAAATAATAATTAAATAATTAATTATTTAACTTTTTGAAATAATTAATTATTTAACTTAATTGAATAATTAACTTAAATAATTAATAATGAAACTTTATATTATAATAATTAATTATTATATCAAAATACAATATTATTTGTAAAAAACAAAATTGTTAAAAAATAATTATTATTGCAATATTTTTATTTTTGAAAAATTCTTTTTAATAGTAATTATTATTCAAATGTAAAAAATTAATTATTTTCAAATTATTTAAAATTAGATAATTTAAAAAAAATGAATCTTTTTAATAATTTACCATCGGATTTGCTAGATTAATTAATAATAATATAATTATTTTATGAATTACTTTATAATCTATAATTTTTTTAAGAGAATACAGTTAAATATAAATAAAATAAAGCAATTAAATTTACATAAATGAGGTGCAGTTTGAATGGTTAAGATATTTAATTTTAGAAGTGCAGGAATTTAGGGACAACGAGTGATACTAAAAGAATTCTTCAGGAGCTGTAAGTGAAATTTATTTTGAATACTAAAGTATTTATTTAGAGAATTGACGTGGTAATATGATGTAGCAATTTAGGTTACGCTACATTGGTGTCATGTAGGATGATGTTGATGCCACATCAGATTGATGTTAATGTAACAGACAAAAAATGATATCGAGAATTATAGTATTATAAAAATGTAAATTTCAATGATTTTAAATGTAATATTTAACCTCTATTGACGACGATATATATTAGTAAATTCTTCATGGACAACGGGTGTAATTTACTCGTTAATATATAGATAACACTAGTCATAATTAAAATGCCTTGTAATAATTATATCATAAGATGTTATACTATTTTTTTTAAAAAAATTGTAATAAAAATATATATTTATTGTGAGTTAATTATTATAATTAATTTATAAAAGATAATTAAAATTTTCATAAAAAATCAATAAAATCTCACATCAAATAATTTTAATCAAAATATATTTTTATTCTATTATTAAGAGATAGTCACATTACTTATCTACTTGTTAATAAATGTAAAATGAAACAAAAGATAAGCTTAAGAGGTAGTACTAAAAATAATATTAATAATAATTAGGGTAAAAATTTAAAAATAGTACTATTTTTTTTAATATTGTAATATGTAATATATATATATATATTTCCTACAATAACTTAGTAATTATGAATTTAGATTATTTTATACTTTATAAAAAATAGTACTATTATTTTTCATAAAAAAATTTATGAAAAATATTAATAAAATTTCATGCTAAATATTAATCAAAATACAATACTATGATACACTTAATACGTAATTACTAACTGAAATATGACTGTAATAAATAATAATATTAATGTTAATAGAAATAATTAAGAAATTAAAAATTGTTTAATTATCATATATAATATATAACATATTATAAAAATATTATGAATTGAATTGTATGTTGACATATATATATATATAATTGAATTGTGTATTAACATATTATATATTATTATATATAATATATAATATATCACATATTATATGTAATATTGCAAAAATAATTTGGATAAAAATTTTAAATTATTTAGTTATTATATATAATGTATAACATATAATTTTAAAATTATTTTTTTTCATATTATTCAACTTTATTATTATACATATCATGAAATAATTTCATATAAATTTTTATTGAATTAAATTGCATGATATTAGAACAATTTGTTATATATATTTATTACATTTAACTTGTCATAATAAATTATATAAATTAAATTAGATAATAAATTAATAATTTAAAATATAGTTTAGAAATTTATAATTATTTATTTACTCAATTATTTATGATAAACGAACCTACATACAGGCCATATCACAAGTTTTTGCATAAGCAAAATCATAAAGTAATATATTTAAATATGCACTTTAATATATAAATTAAATTAAGTATATTTCTAACGAACTAAATATCGAGCCTAATAAACGAGTTAGCTTAGAAGATTGATTCATTTAATTAATAAGCAGTTTGAGCTCGGATTGTTTCTAAACTAGCTTTAGCCTGAATGAGTTTTTATTTAGTCGAGACCCAAACTGAGCTCGAATAGTTTGACTAATTTATAAATCTATTTAGTTTAATTTTCAAGAAACCTCCCCTCTATTCATATTATGGGCTTTAAGGCCGACGCGGATAGGTTTTTTATGTTGTGGCCCATCCAATTATGCTCTTTTATGTTACCTACCAACTGTTTAATTGATATATGTAGGAATAACAATAAGTCGGGTATTTTTGAGTCAAATAGACTTGTTTTAATCTGTCTATATATGGTATGGATAATTTATAAATGAATTTAGATAATATATATAGTACTTTTACTATCCATAAGGAGGTCGGGTATATATTTCAGGGTACTCGCTACCCGAAGTTACTTATATGTATTAGATGTATTTAATTAAATTTTAGTTATATATTTATTTTATTTTAATTCTAAAATTATGCGGTTTAGAATTATTTTAATAAAATTGTGTTAGTATTAAAATTTTATTTGTAATTATTTAAATGAAAAATTATAATTTTATGATTTATATATCACAATATTTTTGAATTATTTTTATACTTAAATGGGCATATATAGTTGAATATATAGTATTAAATAAATTTAGAATGAGTACATATAGTAAAATTATAACTGCAATCGGGTTTTAGACGAGTATATATATTTTAAATGAGGAGTGAGCAGTCACAATAGGATCGACTAATTTGGAGTCGAATCAATTGAATAAAGAAGAAATTAACAATCTTAACAAGGAATATATTTTTAAAACTATCTTATAGATTCAGGAGTTGATTTAAACTGCATCAATGAAGGAATAGTTTCATCTAGATATTTTTCAAAAATCATGGAGAAATTAAAATATTATTGATAGCTCTACAACATGAGTGAAGTAAAAACTATTAAATGCAACCATACACAATGATGGAATATGTTTTGAAGATATATCCAATCAAGAAGGTTTCTGAAGATGACATTGTTTCAGAAATTAATGGTAGGGATATTATTTTTTTGTTCATTAGCAAACCCAAAGAAAAGGAAATAGATCTTATTCATAGATCATTTAAAGCAACGACAAAATTTTTAGCTTATCTTAGGTAGTGCAGAAGATGAGAATAATTGAGCAGCTGTCTCTGCCCTACAATAAAGATAAGATAGAACATTTGTTCTAACATATGCTAAGTCAAAGTTGTGCAGAGATTCCAAATGCTTTTTAGGAAAGAAAAAAAGCATGTAATTAGTCTGCCTTATGAGCCAAACTTTGATAAAAATGAGATTCCCACTAAGGCTAGGCCAATAGCAATAGGACCCAGGCATTTGGAAATTTGTAAATAATATATTGTTGATTTAGAAGAGAAAGGGCTTATTAGGAAAAGTAATAGCCCATGGAGCTATCCAACATTTGTATGTGGAAAAATGCTACATGACTATAAATGAGGGTCTCGATATTAGTAATTAATTATAAGCTCCTAAATAAAGTTTTAAGATGGATTATGTATCCAATATCTAATAAGAGGGACTTATTGAATAGGTTGTACGAGGCAAATATTTTCTCAAAATTTGATATCAAGTCAGGCTACTGGCAAATTCAAATTAATGAGAATGATCATTATAAAATAGCCTTTACAATTCTTTTTGGACACTGTGAATGAAATGTCATACCCTTTGGAATGAAAAAAGCTTCATTTGAATTCCAAAGAATAATGAATGACATTTGTAATCCTTATTCAAGATTCTCAATTATTTACATTGATGATGTGCTCATTTTCTATAGCACATTTGACCAGCATATTAAATATTTGAATACCTAAGACCTAGAGCCTACTAGTATTGAAGCCGCAAAAATCATTCTATCAAAAGCGAAGGCAAATATCTCCGCTCACAGTTAGCATTAATAGGAAAAAAAAAGAATTTAAGGAGAAGAAATAATAAAAAAAAAAAAAAGAAGGAAAGATTGAAAATGATGAGTTGGAAGAAGAGTTACCTGCAAAAAATGACAAAAGGAATATTGTTGGAAAGAGGAGTGTAAGCAAAAAGGAATAATTATAATGTTTTGTATTGTAGCTTAGGACCTCTAGCATATTAGTACGATGTCCTGATGAGTATATTGAATATCTGAATTTCTCCCTCAATTTCTATTCTTTGCTTGCCTATTCTCCATTATCACTCTTTTATTATTTCTATTTCCATTTCTATTGCCTATTTGTTATTTATGATATCCTTACACTATTCATCAGTTAACCATTCATTTGTTAATCAATCAATCATTCATTACAAAAAAAAAAAAAGTTTAGACTTACTAGAAGATTAGATTGAATCAATTTGCTATAATTGGATATTGTCAAACAGCATGACTTGTTGCTAATGATTGGCTATTTTGATTTCTATTTACCAATTAGTCAATTACTCTTTTGTTCTTGCTTCTATTATCTTTTCCAACTAATAAGTGTGTGGATTTTAGGTATTTGATCAATTTACATTTGGTAGTAGCCATGAAAGATAGACATAATCTCCCAATTACATGAACAAGTGAATATAATTGCTTCTTTTGCCTTTAACAAGAATGGAATGCCACAAAGAGATGCTCGTCTAGCGCATCTCTTTCTTAATTACCTTGAACCACAACTTAACCCTACATAGGATTTTGTACAACAATCTAAGTTAATGAGTTCTATTCTCATAAAGGTTGCTATGTAGGTGTCAAATCCTCTCTAATTAATTATTAAATCTGTTTAAGGATGAAGCAATTGTTCTTTATAATTTATACGATGGGCAAAACCTGAACTTTTTAGTTTGTTTTGTTCATTTATTTTGGAAATTAAAGATAAACTGAGTAATCTTTACTATCATATTGTTTCAAGGCTCACCTTCATTTAAAGTAGCTAAGAATTGTATTTTACACTTTCCACAGAGAACAAACAAAGTGTTTGCATTTACCTATTATAACAATAGGAGAACTTGGGTGCCAAGTCTTTGGAATAATACATTCAAAAGACTAGGTCTAGGTCGATCAATCTTTTATTAGGCATCACCAATTTTCCCCAAAATTGAGATGATCTAGGTCAATCAATCAAAAGTAAAATAAATAAAAACTTAAAAAACCTTTAATAAATAAATAAAAGAATCTTACACATATTTAGTCAAGCACTGGCTAGAATTGGGAGACCATGTTTGTCGTCTGCTCTAATTTGTATTACTACTAGTAGTATTAGTAGAAGAAATCAGACGTCTGAACCAAACATTGGATTTTATTGATACTTAGCTCTACATTTTTTAAAGTTAACATCCACAGTCAACAATTTCAAACAATTGTAGTAATGCAATTCGTAATAAACATTAGTCACACATTTAGAGTCACAACACTATAAATTCAAGTAAAAATATTTTCTTGTATAGCCCATAACCAATATCATTCCATATTCACAATCACGTTTCTATAACTTCAAGTAAAAATACTTTCATACAACCCTTTACTAGCATCAACTTCACATTGGCAACAAAAGACCAAGAAAAATACATTTATATAGCTCACTGACGCAGCGCATTAATACATATAAATATAATCTGAGTTTACTTCTTAATTTAATCCTAATCTCTCTAGGATTCCTTTCCTATTCATTCTAAGAAAAATATATTCCCTTTAAGGCTCTTATTCTATTTTCTTTTAGGATTTTTAATAAAATCAATACAATTTCTTGAAGATTTTTTCTCTCGAACACTTGTGTATATTGAGATAATTAGCTTACGCTTCGTCACTTGCCCAATATTAATTCTTCACCCACAATCACAACATTATATTCTTAAGCAAAATACAAGCAGACAGCTCATAATCAATGCCAAATTCTACAGTCATGATTATATATTGAAATATTCCAAACAATTGACAACAAAATATATTCAACAATCTAAATTTCAATAATTTTCACATTATTAATAAAAATAGTTTATGTAATCATATGTTGAACTTTGAAGCGTCAAGTATACAAGGATATTAAGTTTAGGTTGTCACTTATTAAAACTCAAAACGTATATAAGTTTTAAGTTTTATACTTATTAAAGTATACATTTTGAGTTTTGTACTTATTAAAGTATATAAGATATTAGTTTAAAGTCGTATCAAATTTATGTAATTATAGTGAAACGGATTTTGGAAAGATATTTTAAATTAATAAAAAAAGACATTTATTTAATAAATTTTTTTCTTTATTGCAAAAGACATATTTAATGTTTATTTTTTAGATTTTTTTATTTTTAATAATTAAAATTTTAATAATTATGATTTAGTTTTTAAAAATATAAAACAAAACTGAAATTGGTTTTTAAAAAATAAAAAAACTAAAAACCTACGATGTAACAAAAACATCCTAAGCGTGTGTTTAGAGTGGTTTTTAGTTTTAGCTTTTATTTTTAAGCAAAAAAAAAAAAAATTATTCCGTAATATCATTAAATTTTAAATTTTTTCAATTAAATAAAAATTATTTCAGATTAAATAAGAAATCCATAAAATATGATTTTGAGAATTTTTATTTTCAAAAGACTTTTTATATCAATTTTTTTTTATATATATAAGACATTTAATATTAAAAACACTCTTTTTTTACAATAAAAGTTAGTTTTTGACATTATATTTTTAAATTTTTAATAATTAATGATATATAGTTTTTTAAAAACATAAAATATATTTTTAAAAAATATAAAATAAAGCTAAAAATAATTTTATATTTAAAAAAAAACAAAAACAAAAAAAGTGTGACCTAAACAAACATATCCTTAGCTTACCGTTTCTCTTTGGCCACTAATGCCCATTTATATGCCCAAACAAATATATAGTCCTTAAATTTATAGTATTTAATTATTTTTTTTTATAATTATGTATAAATAAATATTAGTTATTTTAGTTATTATATTTATATATTTTATATTTAATAAATATATTAATGACTCAATATGATTTAATAAATTTATATTTATAAATTTAAAAAATATATATTTAAGAACATACAATTAAATTAAAAAATTTAATGGGAACGGGGATCTACATATGAGCTTTTGCCTATGTATATTCATTGGCTAAGTAGAGATGAGACATGGGTGGCTCGTAGCCATAGTTTAATATTTTTCATTAATATGCAAAAATAAAATAAGTAAAATAAAAGAAGTGAAACATCTTCACTTTCCCACATCGAACAAGAAAATAAAATTTGAAGGAAAAAGAAAATGGCATGCGTGAGTGGCAGCAGCATACTATCATTTGATGCTCATTTATCGCTTTCAAGAACAAGAAGGGTAATGGCGGCACCAGCAATCTCTGTGAAAGCTGAGGCTTTGACTATGGAGAAATCTGGAATCAAGATCATTAGGAAGCCTCCTGAGTCCCAACTCACCCAACTCGGAGTTCGCTCTTGGCCCAAGTAACATACTCACCCTTGCTTGTCTTCAATTTTTTACTTGATTTAAATGCTTTTTTTAAAGTTTTTTTTTTCAATATCCGAGTGAAATTTTCTAGTCTCAATTTAAAAAAATGCCAGAATTTTGATAACCCATATATAATAATGGATATGTGATTCTGTTTTTGTAGTTCTTTTTCCTAAATCACTAATCTTGTTGCAGTTTGGTTTTTTTTTTTTTATACTGTTTGATTATTGAGAAAATTTTATTCATATTCTGTAAATTTTGATTTTGCTAGAAAGTATACTCAATATACACATTCCACCCCACATGCAGGAAAACTTGCACGTGTGGTTCTGGCCGGGAACCCCGGTTTACTGCACTAATATGTGTAGGTCCTGTAATTCGAGTGAGATTGTCATGGCGCATACTCGATAAACACATCCCACCCTTGCTTTCTCTTCGATTTTTTTTACTTGATTTGCTACTTTTTTTTGCAGTTTTTTTCAGTACCCAATTGAAATTTTCTACCGATTTAAAAAATTGCAATGACTTTCATAACACAAATAATAATGGATATGGGATTCTGTTTTTGTAGTTCTTTTTCCTAAATCACTAATCTTGCTGCAATTTGGCTTTTTCCCCCTTTGTTTTTGTTGATTCTTGAAAAAAATTGTATACTTATTCCTCAAATGGGATTCTATTTTTGTAATTCTTTTTCGTAAATCACTAATCTTGCTGCAGTTTGGTTCAGTTTTTTGTTTTTTCATGCTGTTTGATTCTTGAGAAAATTTTATGCATATTCTGTAAAATTTGATTTTGCTAGAAAGTATACTTGATTAAGGGCATATTTTGCTTCAAATGAGTTATTAAATAGGCAATTCCAGCAAAAATTAATCATTTCTTCACACACACACACACACAAAAGAGTAATAATAAAGGGGGAAATTTTCATAAAAAATATTTTATGATAACTTTTTTATATAATGAGTAATTAGGATTTTGTTGAAATAAACTTAATTTAAAAAAAAAATCTTTCTGGGTATATTTCCAGATTAGATTTAATCTAAAATTATAAAGAAATTATGTGACTTGTTAAAAACCTTTTAATGCGGTAAACCTATATAAACCTATGGCTATGGCTATGTGCTTTGTTTCTTTTTGAAGTTCATAATCATAAGTAAAAACTGTCTCCACATGGAGTTGCTAATAGAAAATTTCCTTTGGTATGAACTTTTTTTTTTGTTTATTAATTATATCCAGGGGAGGGGAACATCTAGGGACTCGAATCTGAGACCTAGAAGGGAGCAATATATGTTTCTAACCACCAAGCAGCTGCACCTTAATGGTTTTAACTTGTTTATACTTTGATATGAGTAAAATATTACCTTTTATCAATTTTTCATTTTAATTTCAGCTTGATAGGCAAACTTCTTTTCGTATCGAGGCCTGGGTTGCATATTCTGGTCGATAGTAACAGGAAATTTTAAGTTGTAATTTGCCCGAAATCTGCCTAATGGCTCAGTAGATAGTGAAATGGCAGAGAAATCGAATTTAGCATTGAATGATCCATTTTTATATTGCTTAGCTTAAGTAGAAGAGGTTTTATAGATTACCTCATCAGATTTCTAGCAAGTTTTTGACTGAAATGTTGCTTTGGTGGCCTTACTGAAAAAATGAAATTATACTCCAATGCTCGTTTATATAGCAAAACAAAGATTAGTCACAACATCGAAATTTTAGTGCTAAAATTTAGAGATCATCGGATGATATTAACCCAATTTGCGCATGAAAAATTTAAAGAACTCTAGACTTCGATGCATGGTTATTTTACCTTTATCAAGAAAAAAGAAGAGGCGGTACTACTTACAATTGAGTTTTCGAGGGTTTGCAATGCTCTGTAATTATCAAATTCTTGGAACTTCGATGTGCATTTGTCATGAAAATGCTTCATTATATGCATGGCAGAATTGATGTGGTTGATGGTATACCAAATATGAACAGGTGGGGTTGCCCTCCGAGCAAATTCCCATGGACATATTCTGCAAAAGAGACATGCTATCTTCTGGAGGGTGAAGTGATGGTTTATCCTGATGGGTCAGATGAAGCTGTTGAAATTTGCGCAGGTGACTTGGTTGTGTTCCCCAAAGGAATGAGCTGCACTTGGGATGTTTCAGTCGGTGTGGACAAGCACTACAACTTTGAATAGTACTCTTTGGTGAACTCTATATCATCTGTCTGTCTGTCTGAATTTTCTGGGTTTTGCTTCTCTCAACAATTTGGATTAGTTGAGCTTTAATTCATCTTAGGATCGACTGTACCATGCCTAGCTTGGAGAAAACACAAACACACACTCTCTCTCTCTCGCTTTCTGTGGGTATATATGTATGTATGTATGTATTTATAGAGATGAACAGTTTGGACTGGGTTGCTTGAATTCATCTTTCAGATTGACTTGTATTATGACTAGCCTAGTTGGTTTCTCAATAACTTTATACTCTCTCAAATGCTTGGCATGACATTGTTGTTTGATCATGTTATTTCAAAAGCGTGATCTATTGATTTAGACTGAAAGAGTGTGACGTATCTTATTTATCTAGTTATTTGATTATACGAATAAAGGGAAGCCTTGACGTAGCGGTAAGTGTTATCGCCGTGTGACCTGAGGTTACGGGTTCGAATAGTGAAAACTGTTTCTTGCAATTAATTGCAAGGGAAGGCTGCGTACAAAGACCCAATGAGTCCGACTCTTCCTCGGATCCCGCTCATTGCAGGGGTATTCGTGCACCGGATTATCTTTTTTTTTTATTTGATTATACGAATGATTAAATGATTGCAAAATTATTGATGGCAAAAGTTATTATTATTATTATTATTTTATGGTGAAAAAAATAATAATTGCTCATTTGTCTTGAATTTAAGCTCGAATGATTGTGAACTTTTTCATTTTTATTATTAATAGTTTCAAATTTTAATTTGCCATCATAAATTTTTTTAATATTAATTTTTTTTTCTATCAAAACTCTATTTTCTAGCAAAATTATCTTTATGACGTAGCTGTGGACGTAAAAAGAAATTTTTTTGTGGTTGGAAAACGGAGTTAGTGATTTTTATGGGATAAAATTGAAGTTATTAAAATAAATTAAAATTTTGAAAGTATTTGTGATATAAGAGATAAATTTCAAGAATAGTAAGTAAGCGCCAACCCTCAGAATCTTTGTGCAAGTTTTTTGATCTTCAATTCAATTTCTCAAACATAAGGAGAAGTGTTGCTCTCTTCGCCTAGCCCCGCTTGGAAAACTAAATACAATAGACTCAATCAATTGATGAATTATTAAACCTGTACTTATATTTGCATTTCTTTTCAGAAAAGATTTGAATGTTGTCCCAAATCCTTAAAAGATACGTATCCTTTTGCATATATATATTAATATATTAATGTATATATAAGCCTGGAAATTGATGTATATTTTAATATATTAGACCTATATCTTTGAAAATGGCCATTTTTAAAAGAATAAAAAAAAGGCAAGTGTTTAAAAATAAAAAGTTTGTGTTGAAAAATAAAAAGTTTATCTTTAAGATAGTTTTATAGAAATTCCAAATTTTTAATCTTGTTGTTTTGGAAAATATGGGTTATTTATTAGCTTAGCTTTAATGCATAGTTCGTTTGTTCTAAAATAATTGCACCCGACAAAAAAAAAATTCTATTTTATTATAGGTCCAGTTATCATATAGTTGACAATAAAATTAAGGGATTTTTATAAAGATGTTAGAAAAAATTAAAAAAAAAATTCAAATTTACAGTTTCTTTAAAAACATGTTTATATTTATAAGAATTTATTATTAATTTATCAAAATACTATATTTCTAAAGTTTATTATGAGTTTATTATAGATTTATTAAAAGTTATTATAAAATGATTAAAATATTCTATATAAAATTAAAAAAATTTAAAAAATATATTGGAAGGTGTAATTTTTTTAAAATTAAAATAAATATGAAAATAGTTAAATGGATCAAGTTATAACAAATCAAGAGATATATTTTTAATTTTTACTATTAAATGATATAATTATTACAAATATTATATTTTTAGGCTAAAATTTCCATTTTATCTTTATTTTATTAAAATTTTTTATTTTATTCTCATTTGATTTTTCTTGATTCCCATAATATTTTCTAATAATATTTTCTATTTTTCTTGGCAGGAGTACCTCATTCTTTATTATTTTCTTTTTTATTCACACAAGTATCTCATTCTTATTATTTTTTAATATAAAAAATAAATTAAAATATTTTCTTATTTAATGGTCAAATTATTGCTTTGACTCCTTTTTACTAAAAAAAGAAAAAATTTTAAAAAAAATGGCATTTATGTAAGATGACCCCATACAGTGTTGATGCCCTTATAGCAGACAAAGGTTCTTATTTTATAGGGAGGTGGATTATTATATTTTATATTCTCTTGTTCTCTAATAAAGTTACATAATTTTCATTTCATTTCATTTTATTTTTTTAATGTGTTAAGGTATTAATTTTATGCAATTTGCTTGCTAAGTCGCCGGTGATTTTTTTCCATATACATTTATTTAGATGAATTTTCAGAATTTGATAATTTTAAAGCAAAAATACATTTTCGTGATTTATATTCAAGAATCAAATAAAAAATTGCATTATAAAAATAGGAAATATAATTTTTTAATTAGAATAATACAAATATTCAATTAGTTCGCATTTATTTAGTATTAAATTTGAATCAAGATAATTTTTTTATTTTTTATCTATTAATATTTTTAATTTTGAAGTTTTTTAATTCTCATTTAAGAATAAGTATTAAATTTTGGATAACATATTTATAATAAAAAAAAAGTGTACGTGTTTATTTTAGAAGAAATGAAATAAAAGATTAGGCACAAATTGATGAATAAATCATTACAAATAAAAATAAATAATAATTTAAAAATGTTTATTTCTTTCTTATTAAGGATAATGATTAGAGTATTATTAGCTAATTGTCCACAGCTAAACATTTTAGTTATAATAAAAAAAATAAATCATATATTAATATGTGAAAAATATTAATGTCAGTCATTTTAAATAGTAATTATTTAATAATTTTTTATTTATTAATTAAAAAATATTTATTATAAATTTATTTATTAGTAGAGGTGTTATAATAAATATTTTTAAATCAATAAAAATTATTAAATAATTAATCTCTAAAATAATTATTATTAATATTTCTTTTAATATATATTGTATGTTTATATTACTAATATTCTCATGTAATTATAAATTTTTATTAATAATAATAATAATAAAATATTAATTATAATTATTTTATAAAGTGATTTTTAAATAATTTTTATTTTATTAGTTAAAAAAATTTATTATAAATTTATTTATAATAAAAAATATTATAGTTAATATTTTTGAGTCAAAAAATTATCCAACAATAACTGTAAAAAATGACTACAATTATCATTAGTTTAATGATAATTAACATCTCGCCCTTTCCGAACATTCTCTCTTTCTTATTAAGACAATATAAAATAATAAAGTAAATGAAGGTTTCTTTACCAAATTGAAAGTTGCAGAAAGCTTGGAAATGGCCAAAATTTCAGCAATAAATATAACCCTATTCCTATTGGTATTGCTAGCAGTGCCACTCTCCATATTTCTATCTTCTTCGAGAAAGGAAGAAGCAGTAGAAGCAGAAGTTTTAGACATGGACATGGCTACTACCACTGAGATTTTTGGGATCAAAATTGAAAAGAATCCTCCTCATTCAAAGCTTCATCAACTTGGAGTTTCCAATTGGCCCAAGTATGATTTCCTTTCCTTTTCTTCTTAGTCTTTTTTTTTCATCTTCTTTTTAAAAAAAAGGTATATATGATGTTATATATGTTCAGATAGAGATTTGTTAGACTAACGTTAAAGAAGTCCGAAAATGGAAATTAGACTATCTATTTTAATGGATGCTTGAATTAAAGAAAAAAATAGCAAAACCCTTGATGAGTTCCTCATTTCAAGGAATGTTCATTGCCTTAGGAGTTAACCCATTTACCAACACCAGCCCAGGGCATTCTAGATTTATATAATATTATTTGAGATCATTTTTTGAATTATAGAGGCTCACAACTATTCTAGGCTTAATTGAAAAAGACTGCAATTAACAGTTCAGGATGTCTGTTCATGGATGATCCAGGAGACATATCACCTAATGGTGCAATTGAACTAAACTTTGCTTTGATACCCATTTATGTGGGATTTATGTATTTTGAAAACTTTTAGTGGTTAGTTACATTCTGTATTATTTGAAAAGATTATATCAGAAGATCAAATGATGTCAAGCGTTGTTTGTGGAAATGGTCATTTTGTCTTGTAATTGCCAATCTTAATGGCTTAGAAGCTCATCTTTTAGAGGCTTATGATTTGAAGTAGGTTATACATAGGCCTTGGCTTGGTGGGCTACTCAAAATAGATTATATTGTGAGCATGAGTATATAATGAAGTTACAAAATCTTTTAATTTTTATGAGGGAGCTGGAGGTAAGCCATTTGCGAGCTGTCAGACTTGAGGATTAGTAATTTAACATAGTTTTATCCACACCATGTTGAAAATTTATGAAATAAACTTTACAAGACTCTTATCTGAATTTTTGACTTTGTATGAATCAGATAAATTTGGTTAACATTAGTAACTCTTGGATAAGCTGATTAGTTCTTGGCCTAAAACATCTATGTATGATTATAAATATTTACTATAAATATTACTTGGAAGCAAGCCCAGAAAAAGACGATCTCATCAGCTAGTTGAGGGTTCTGTCTCTTACTATCTTGTCTCTCATCTAACTGTCTTGATTGGTCATTTGGAAAGTCTTCATTGAGTTGTATCCTTTTCTCCCTCCAGTTTGGGAGCAAACTTGTTCTACTAGTTTCTTGAATGGCTTTTGGCTTCACTCCATCAAAAAAGTGATAGCCGATGTGATTTTTGCACCCGTTAATTGTATGGCACTGGCATTTCAATCAACAACTCTGTGGATTGTTTATCAAATGCCTCATAGTGTAACTCCATCAAACAACTTTTCATTTTCTAATGTATTTTCTTAAATTAAAATAAATTTTACTTTAAAGTTTAGTCTTTAGCATCAAGGTTAGGTATGTAAAGTCTTGTTTTTGATTTATTTACGGACTAACATTATGTGAATAGGTGGAGCGGTGAGCCAAGCAAAATCCCGTGGACATTCAAGACCACAGAGACAATGTACCTGTTAGAGGGCAAAGTGAAGGTTGATGTTGATGGGTATGAAGGATCTTTTGAAATTGGGGCTGGTGATTTGGTTGTTTTCCCTAAAGGTATGAAGATTACTTGGGATGTCCTTGAATCTGTGACCAAGCACTATAGCTTGGAAAAGTGAGTTTGCATTTAGCACCACTCTTTGCATAATCATATGAATTGCAGAAAGTTTGTTCTTTATGAATTGATGTATTTGGACTAATCAACGACTGATGTGATTTTGTCAAGTTTGTTCTATTATTAATGGTAATTAATCTCTTCATGCACATTACTTTTCATTTAACAATACAAAATTGCTGAGGTTTATGCAATATTCATATTTAAATTTGGTTTTAGAGCACTGAAACCATTAAGTGGCCTTTATTCTATTTAATGAAGTGTATGTAATATAGTATTATATGTCTGTTTTCAATGATAGTACAAATAAAATTTACACTATGGTGTTAATCTACATAATGCCACAGGCATTGGGATTTTCATCACTGAACAATTGAGGAGCATAGACGTAATGATTAAAGTAAGGCACACTGCCTTCTTTGGTTATTGCCTCTACCTTTTTCTCCACCTTAAACTCAGTAATTTGGGATTTAACTTCAATTTTTGATTTGTCTTTGTAATCTTCCTTTTTTTCTTGTTGTTTTGAGGTTACAATCTCTGCATTTTTGTGCACCTTTTTTCTACTGTAAGCTAGTAATTTATCAGACTCAATAGTTCCTTCAACTCTCAGAATTTGTGTTTTCATGTCTGTTTCGGTGCTAAATATACCTGCATAGGTCATTCACAAATTAGAGACTTGGACTAATAGATTTAATTCCCACCATAACCCAACATACTCAAAATAAGAAAAAATAATAAAATAACTTTCCATTGATCAAATTACATTAAAATTCATTGCTTTGAGCTGTTTAAATACATAAAAAAAATTGCACATATGCATATTTTTTGGAGCAATAGATTTAGAATCTCAGAATCGATTCCCCTCCATACAGGACAGAATGATTTAAGGAACAACCAACATGATTAAGTAAAATAAAGTAAAAAGCTTTCAAATTTAATTAAAAGACTTCTTGAAATACGTCTTTCTGATTTTTGCTAAGGAAAGTCTTAATACATTTACAAGTAGGTAAGAATTTTCTTTCCAGGATTTCATAATTAATTTTGTTGTTACCTTTGTGTTTCGGCAACTCTTCCTCAGGTCTTCCTCGCATTTGTTACAGTGCATGTGAACCTTTACTGACGTCGTACGTAAAATTGCCTTTAAATGACGTAAATTCAGTTTATTATAATGTTTATATACATAATGCTTTATGAACAATATTTAGTGATGAAATAATGTACAATAATATTTCATTATGTAATATAAACACGAAAACCAATGCAATGACTAAAAAACTACAGAAAAAAAGTATGTTTCAACAGAATGAAATTCCCAGATATATATTAATATGGCTTTGATAAAAGAGAGGAAGACATGAGTTGTTGTAATTTTAAGTATGAAATGAATTTTATATAAAAAAGAGATAGACTTAGTAGTGAAAATAAATGAGTAGAAAGATCCATAAATTTAATGTCTTAAAATTTTGAATTGAAGTGTGGTCTTAGGTAAGTGGGCTTCTCGGCACCAACAACAATGATATGAATCCATTTTAATCTTAGAAACTGACATGGTAAAGATTGGAAGTAATAAGATATCTGAGTTTAGTGAAGACTCACTTCTTTGGTTTCCTTGACTACTTTTTTCTCTACTGCAGCAGTCTCCTTGATCTTAATTTGTGGTGACACCAACTCAACCTTTTTCTTGCTCAACATCTCAGTCTGTTTATGAATTTTTATGACATCAATCACCCCTTTAACCTTAATTTCAGACTTCTCAATATCAAAATCCACAAGGTGAACTCCTGCCCAGGAAGAAAATAAAGCATAATACACTATAATGCTGTATTGGGTTGCCAAATTTAAACACAAGAATATGAAATTGAGATTGAAAAGAAATTGAAATCCCACCTTGTGTACACATAAGAGGTTTCTTGATATCTCGTGCACATTGCTGGCAGTGCAGGTTAACTTTGTATGCAGCAGTTATCACCTCCTCAACTTTCTTCTCGTCTTTTGATGCCATAATTAGCAACAATTCTTGGATTAGAACCGATAAAAATCTAAAAACCAAGAGATAAACAAGTCTATAGAAAGAGGAGCTTTGATGAATAACTAAGTTTTAAGCTTGCTAAGCAGTTGGTGGTATTTTGCTGAAAGCAGCTCACCGACAATTTGACTCAAATGTACAACATGGTAACAGACTTTGCACGTCTGCCTCCAAGTCTCATCTACTTAATATTTTTTTTTTATTATCACCACCTTTCTTGAAGAGTATTAGCACATAACTTTTGACAAGGTCCTTTTTTCGTATTCCATTCTTCGAAACTTAATGAAAGATACGCCACACTAAGTTTGCTAAGCAAATCTTGGCCCTTGGACAGGTCATCAGCTAATTCATGTTTTTTTTTCTTTTTTTATTATCACGCTACAACAGTTTTACACTGAATTAAAAAGTCAGTTCATATAGAGCAACATGCGCATTCATATTGGAGATATTACAGTAGAAAAAAAGCATGGTTTGTCCACTGACTTACAAGTAAGGAATCAGAATGGTGAAAATAGCAGAAGGGAACATGAAAATACTCCTTGTTCTGTGACTCTTTCATTTCAAACCCAATAGAGACATAGGGAAAGAACCCAGATGGACAATACTTGTCTGTATATTCCAGGCTTGACAGCATTAATTATGCTCATCAATCGACCCCTGAAATACCCTACTGCCTAATCTTTCTTACCAAAAAAGGGGCTGGATCGAATGCTCATGAATTTGATCCAAACAGTAAATTAATATGTAAGGGAATTACAATCCATACAAATCATAGCTGAAATGGCATAATTAAAGGATGGAAACGAAGGTAAAACAAAGAATTTGAACATGATTCCTTAACAAAGTTGTAAAGACAAATGCAGCAACACAAGGCAACACTTGAAATTGGTGAGATTAAAAAAAAAAAAGAACACACAAAATTTTATCATGACAGATTAAATTTAGAAATTTTAATAATGCAAGTACTAAAGTCCATTAACCTTCAAATTTAAAATATGTTGGATTTTACGAAGGGCTTTTTACAAAAATAACCTAAAAACTAAAACTTTTTCAAATTTATGGGACTTTAAAAAAATATTTCAATTTTATATGGTTAACAGCTTTTTTTTTTTTTTGGCCAAAGTATGGAGTTGGATGTGGAGTGGACCATGACGCACGGAATATGGACAAACCACTAATAGCTAAACATATGAAAATAAATTTGCCTTCTATAGTTTTAAAAAAACAATAGCCACTGTTTTTAAAAAAATTTGTGGTCATTTCTATTTATTTTTTTTTTCATATTTAAATTTCAAAATAATTTTTTTAAAAATGCTAAATTAAAAATATTTATATGAAGTTTTTATTTATATGCAACAAATACCTTTATATACACATATATTCTCATTTTAAAAATAAAAATAAAATTTTTATTTATATTAATATATTTTATTTTATTTATATTTTTAAAAATATATTTAATATATACTATAAAAATTATTTTAAAATATTTTTTTAATATAACTGATATATATTATATATAACGATATATATCAGTTGATTTCTAAAATAAATATTAATATACAACTGAATATATGCTATTATTTATCCATATATATTATATATAACAACATATATTAGTTGATTTATAGTAAAATATCAATATACAAACTAATAAATATTGATAGATATTGTATATATCAATATATATTAATTGATTTTCAAATAAAATATCAATATACAACCGATATGTGCTATTATATATTCATATATGTTATATATAACAATATTAATTAGTTTATTTATAATAAAATATCAATATACAAATAAATATATGTTGATATATATTACATATAATAACATATATTAATTGATTTTTAAAAAAAATATTAACATATGACTGATATGTGCTATTATATGTTCATATATGATGCAGAATAAAGAGCTCTAGCATTTATGAAATAGTTTGACAGAAAACTATTATAGTGATAGTTTGGTAATTACTGTCAAAAGCTGAAGTTATAAATTTGACATTCTAAGGGCTTGGCCTAATAGAACATCAGTCAAGAAGTCAAAGTCACTACTTTACAGTGATGTCCGTCTTTTTTTTTTTGCCAAATTCTATCGTTTAGATCTCTGAAAATGTATTTTACTGTTATGATAGCTTATGACAGATTTTTATTTTCATATTTAGAATTTTTAGATAGAGGCGCCGTTTGAATATTTTGTCTATCTTGTTAAATAATATCTTTCTATATTTATAATTTTTTTTATTTTGGCAATATATTGCATTTTGAAAGCTTTCTTTATTTGAAATTAGAGTTTATGTAACCTTAATATTTTATATTGTAATGTTTGAAGAAATGAAAGACAATTTTAAGATTTTAATAACAATTTAAAAGAAAAGTTTTTCTCTCATCTTATGTTTATTTTCTGGGCATTCTAAGATTAAACAGAAAAAAATACCGTTTTATCTCTTATTTACTTACTTCCGCTACTTCAATATATGTTACATATAACAACATATATCAGTTGATTTGTAATAAAATATTAATATATAAACTAATATATGTTGATATATGTTACATATAACAAATGAAAAATATATATTTCTTTCAACAATTTTAAAACTGAGATGATTTATTATTATTTTTTTTTTTGCAATGGTGATGGGGATTTTGTGAAGTGGTTAATGATGAAAATGAAACAAATAGAAGAGGTTTCTGGCTTGCAAATAAATGAAGAGAAGAGCTATTTTTCTTTTATGGAATGACTGATGAAGTAAAGGAGGTTATTATGCAGGAATTGCATTTCAGAGAAGGTGTTTTGCCAATGAAATACTTAGGAGTGCTTTTAATATCAGGTGGATTGAGGAAAATACATTGCGAGAGGTTGATTGAGAAGATCACAACAAGGATTAGTTCTTAGACTGTGAAAAATCTATCCTATGTTAGGAGAAAACAACTGATTAATGTAGTGTTGAGGAGCATGCCTATATTCCGATGTAGTGCTTTTGCTTTGTCTAAATCAGTTATAAATGAGATTGATAGGTGTTGCAGAAATTTTCTATAGGCTGGGAAAGCTAAAGCTACTGAGAAATGATTGGTTGCTTGGAATTTGGTCTGTAAGCCTAAAAATGAAGGTGGATTGGGAGTTAAAGATTTGAATAACTAGAATATAACATCTATTGGCAAACATGTGTATGGTCTCCTATGTGAAAAATCTTCATTATGGGTTAAATGGATTATGACTAATAAATTGAGAAGACTGGGGTATTAAGGTATAACAAAGCCATTAGATGCCAGGCCAAAGCTGCTGGTAATTAGAGGAAGATTAAAACCTTGTTTTGTTTGTCAATTGCGGCAAGGGGACTTGAGTTTTTGGTTTAACCCTTGGATGGAGGGGATGAGTATTGTAGATAAATTTCCTGGCTTGAATATTAGTGATGCTGACATTCCTAAAATTGTTGAAGTTAGAGATAGATGGAGAGGGAGTGATTGGAACTTACTAGATCCTTTGAATGAAATAACAAACTTGGCTTGGCAAGAAGTTAAAAAATTTAGAGTTATTGAAGGTGTTGATGATATTATAAAGTGGGGATTGACAAGAGATGGAGTGTATTATGTGAAATAAGCAGGGAATACATTAAGACAGAGGAGTGAAAAGCTTAACTGGACAAAGCTAATTTGGGGAAGAAGTCATATTCCAAGACAAAGTTTCATTAGGTGGCTAGCAATTCATAAAAGATTAGCAACTATAGCTAGATTGATGAAATGGAGAATTGTATCTGATGATAATTGATGGCTGTGTAATAATGGTGTAGAAATTGTTGAACACTTATTTTTTAAGTGTGAATTTTCTAGTAGCATATGGTTGCATGTATTAGAGACATCTAAAATTAGAAGAGGAAGATGGGTATGGAGAACGGAAGTCAATTGGTTTACAAGAAAGGCAAGTAGAAAAAGTTTCACTGATAAAGTTAGAAGAAATGCATTTATGGTTGCAGTGTACTGGATATGGAAGGAAAGAAATATTGTAGCTTTCATGAATGAGAATGCTAATAAGAAAAGAGTATGTGTAAATATTGCCAATTCAACTAAGCTCAGTTGTGGGGATTATGATTGGACAAGAGATGACAGATGGAATAGTTGGAGATAAAATAGCATTGAGGTTACAAAGTGCTCTGTTTTGTAAAACGGTTGTTGCTCTTGTGTGGTGGAGATTATGATCTACTGTCTAGTACTAGTTATCTTGCTGTATTGACTGTGTCTGAGAGTGGATGAGTTGTGAGATGTTGTAGTGGAAAGGTATGGGTCTGTAGCAATTAGTTTGATATTTTGCTTTTTACTAGCTCCTAGGATTATTGAGTTAAAAATGGTTTTAATTCGAGTTGTGCATATTTGATTGTATAGAACATTTGTTATGCAGAGGATGGGTGAGTGAATGGTGATTGTAATTGATGTATATCGAATCTACCAAAAATAAAAATTTATTTTTGGATAAAAATAAAATTGTAAAAGTGGTGAATATGGTCGAATTTTGATTACTTAAATTAAATTCTTTTGAAAATGCAAAGTATATACTTGATGAAATTAAGTGGGGGTGTTTAATAATTGAAAATTAAAATAAATTTAAAACTGAAATTAAAATTAAAAATAAATGGACAACATCAAAATAAATTTAGAAAATAACAATGAAGATAATTTCAGTCGAAGGGAATAATTTTGTTTCAATTATTTGATATGATCATTGATATAAAAATAATTCTCTTTAATTTTTCAGTAAATTAGTTCTAGCTAACCAATATGCTCATAATAGCCAATCATTCCTTAGATAATAAATTAGTTAAGAGACAATCTATAATTAACCCTTGTTATTGAATAACCATATAGGGACGCCCTTTATGATTTAACCCATTAACAATTTTAAGACTTAGAATGACCTAATTATGATCAACAACTTTTACTGCGGAACTTATTTAAATTAGATTATACATCCTCTTAGTACTATGCCTAATTACTACAAGTATCAAAAGCTAAAGAATGATTACAAATTTTTATTTTTGAATGGTGATATATTATCTGACTAATCAAGCGATGGTCCTATTGTTTAATTAGCAAAATAATAATGATAATAAGCTACAGAAAATATACAAATACTGAAATTAAAAAAAATAAAGAGTCGATTAAATCTCACAAATCTTGGTGAATTAAAAACTTTGATTATCCCTTTAATTGAATAGAGTTTAGTTATGGAAGCTCTTTGAAAAAGAAAACTAAAATATTCTTATGAAAAATCTGTTGTAAAATATGAACAGGAACCGTTGGCTTTTATACCCTTCTAGTTTCATGTCCTAATTAAAAAGATAAAATACAAATATAAATAAAATAAATAATAATTAATAGCTATTAAATTTTTTAATTAATATATACTTAATAAAGAAATAAATAAACTCTAATAACTCTAGATATTTGCTCAAAAATCATATTTCAAGTATCCCAAATAAATCAGGGTTTTCAGCTAGGCCATAAAATCTTTAAGTATTAGACCTGCCTTGGGCATAAGACTTGTCCAAGAGTTACGTTCAAAGGTGTTTACAGCTCTTTTTCAGCAGCTTTTTGTAACTTTTTTTAACTTAATTTTTGTTCCCTCTTTAAGTTATAACCTATGTAAAAATACTTCAAAATTAGTAAAATTATATAATAATAAGTTTCAATATTCTTATAAATATTAATAATTTCTATTCACTGTCAGTAATTTTTTATGCTCTTTTTTGCGATAAAATAACTATTGACAAAAAAAAATATTATTAACATTGATTTTACAGGCAAGACTCAAGTGAGGGCCTCTTATATATATATATATATATATAAACTCGCTGGAGTTAGTCCAGCAGACTAGCGACCCAATTCACTAGAGGAAGATCGTGAATTCGAACTTTCAAAAAATATATTTTCTGGGGTTTGAACCTTTTTAAAAAGAAAATATATATATATATATATTTATATTTATGCACTCTTATATCTTTATCTCTAGTCTACATCCATCAATCACATATAACTGTTAACTTTTATCAGATAGCAAAAGTTAAACTTTATAAGTTGATAAAAAAAAGTATATATACTTTAAGTTGAATTGGTATAACTTCGACTTTAAATATATTGTTTTAATTAATTGTCATTTGATTTATAGAACATTTTCTTTTCTATTTCTTTTCCTAGTTAATTTTTTCTTATGTAAAATAATTATAAAATTTTTTTCTTGGGATAATTCTCTACTCATCTATCTCTCTTTTTCTACGTGATTTTAGAGGGATATGAAAGCTCTCCTTGTGTAGTTTTTTTAATTTTTTTTAATTTCAAAATTTATAAGTGTATATATCATAAGATTTATTAATTTTTTTTTATAAATAGCAAATATACAGTTATATTGAAGAATTTATATGTATAATTGCAATTTTATATTATTGAAACTAAAACATATTAATAAGCATTAAATTTATTATCTTAAATTCATCCATGTGTATAGAGAAGCGAATTTTGTGGCAGGCAACTTATCCAACTTAGCTTTTGATCAAGAATACAGTTTTTGCTGGCATATCTGTTGTCACCTTCGCGTTCAATGGTGATGTGAGGGCGCTGCTTTTATACGAAGGATTATTGTGTAATTTTTATTTTGTTCTTGCTTTAGTGTTCCTCCATAAAAAAAATATTATCTTAAAATAAAAAAAAATATTTTATAAAAGTAATTGTGACGAATAAAAATATCTAAAAACCTAGATTTAACATAAAGTTTAAATCCTACATCTATTCCTGATTAAATATAAGGGTTTTATTTGTTAGGAAATCAACATGATCACAACTGTTAGCTTGTAAAGTGTGAAGATTTGCATTGCAAAAGGGATAAGATTGAATAGTGCACCATTTTTTAATCTCAAATGTCGTTGCATGTGAAAATAGTCTACCTTGTTTCAAATTGGTAACTTTAATTGAATTCTATTCAAAACCTTGAAAAAAAAAGGTTTGAATAAAATTATACCAAGGTTAGCAGGCATTCCCATTACGCCCAAATCCTATGATCCTCCTCTAAATTCAATACAAGCTCACATCTTCACCAGCCCCCACAAACAGTACAAACTAAATTGGTATTAATTCCACAATGCTGCAGATCCAATTTAGTGGCCAAAATATTTCCAAGACTTTTCCATAAAAAAAAACTTAATTTTAGGAGGTAATTCTAGCTTTCACAAGGAACAATCCAATCATTTATTGACAGAAAATCTGGTTATTTATTAGCAGTGAATAGTATAAATATTAAAATATCTTTGACTGTAAAAATAAAGATAAAATTCAAATTGATTGATATTTTTTATTATTATTAGGTAATTGGAGCTCAATTTGAGTTCTAATGAGAATATATGAAAGAAAAGAGATTGTATTATATTATGATAATTATAATCACATAATATATACAATTTTAGGATTTTTTTTATCACTCCCTCAATAAAAAATATTAGTCATTTTGGTAAAAACAAAATAATTTGTTAATGAATATAAATGTGTGATGAATTATTTAATTAGTTTATAAAAAATGTGAGATGAAATTTAAGGCACATATAAGAAAGTAAATTAATTTATCAAAATAATTGTATAAGAGGCAGGTGCATAGGGAATGGTAAAAGATTTCCAATTTAAGGGGATTGGTCTCAATCATATAGGATTAAGACCTTAATTTGGATTTTACACTTAGGAACATCGAATTTTAGATGTTTCCTTGAATCAAAAGAAATGTTCATGCTCAATGGATTTTGAATCAATTTTGGACGAGTTCAGTTGTTTGGGTAGAAACAGGGCTGTAGCTGTACAAATTTCTTGAAAAGATTTCTGGTAAATTTTATATTGGTTAGAAGGAGAAGATAATGTTATATTTGCAGGGAGAGTTGCCAGTGATTTTGCAATTTCAAAGCATGTTTTTTTCTTGAATTTTTGTTCAGAAGTTGTGATAGGTCTTGGCAATTATGATTTCCCTTTCCTCTTGCAAGTTATACCCAAAAGTAAGATGCATCCACTCCAATCATACCCACAACAGCAAATTACACCAGAGATGCTCATATCCACATTATCAACTTCCAATTCTAACTCAACCCATTAAACCCATAACAAGTACCACCATTACTAGAAAGAAGACCTCAAATTCCGACATTCTGAGGTTGATGGACTGCTTGAACCTTCCTATACCGCCAGACATTTACTCTTCCCTTGTCAAACAATGTACCATTTCATGCGACTCCATGGGAGCTCTAGAATTACATTCTCACCTCACTAACCAGAATGGCCTCAGACTTGGTTCAAATTTGATCCGTCGCCTACTTCTTATGCATGTGTCATGCGGGCAATTAGACACTGCCTACAATCTGTTTGATAAAATGCCGCTTAAGAAAGATTTCCTCTCTTGGGCTATTATCGTTATTGGTTGTTTAAATAACTCCCATTATGAAGAGACTATCAGTTGGTTCATTAAAATGCTACTACAGCTGGGCATTTACAACATCGTGGTTGAATTCCCCACCTGGGTCATGGTCATGGTTTGCATTTTCAAGGCTTGTGTGTATACTCGGAACATGGGGTTAGGGAAGCAGGTACATGGTTTGTTGCTCAAAGTAGGTGGTACTAATGATTTTTCCATCAATATTTCCTTGATGAACTTCTATGGGAAATTTGGGTGTCTAGAAAGCGTTAACTCTGTTTTTAATCAGCTTTGCCACCCTGGCACTGCCGTTTGGACGGCTAAGATAGTGAACAATTGCAGAGAAGGATGTTTCAATGAGGCAATGAAGGACTTCAAGGAGATGGGAAATGCTGGAATAACAAGGAACAATTTTACTTTTTCTAGTGTACTGAGGGCGTGCGCGAGGATGAATGATGGTGGAAACTGTGGTAAACAGGTGCATGCCATTGCCATCAAATTTGGGGTGGAGTCAGATGCATTTGTTAAGTGTGGATTGATTGACATGTATGGAAAATGTTGGATGGTCTGGGATGCAGAAAGAATGTTTAAGATGATCACTGACAAGACAAACACTGCATACTGGAATGCCATGCTTATGGCCTATATCCAAAATGGGTTGCTTATTGAGGCAATAAAGTTTTTGTATCAGATGGAAGCATCTGGGATACAGGTTAACAGGTCACTAATTGATCGTGTCAGGATTGCCTGTGGTACTAAAGATATAGAAAACAGAACCAAACATACCAGATAAAATGTATACTTGGTACTTGAGGTGGCTGTGTTTCTTCACCCTTAATGTTGCTGAGCTAAAAATATTCTCCTAAAATAGAGGTACACCCTATACTCGCTACATAAGTTTAGCTTCAATTTTAATTAAAACCTAATGATGCTGGCCATATGAAAGCTATAGAAAATGCAGGCTTAAAGTACCAAGAAATTTTTGAGATGTATATAACGTTTATACACTACAAACTGAGTACTTTGTAGTGTTTGTGGAGTCTAATTTGTACATTAGCTGTTTGTGTAGAGGTTTGTATTTTTTAGGAATATTATGATATTTTGTAGATTTTTATGAATGGGCTTGTAATGTTGCACTTGGTTCTTGTTTCTTTTATTTTAACAACCAAAGGAGTTAGGTGCTAATCTGCTTAGCTTTATATTTGGAGTCTAAGTAATATGTGGCTGAGAAAAATTTTCACTTGAATCAATATTATAATAATACATTGGAGTTCATTTGGTAGCAATTGTACATCTTGGAATTGTGCAATACAATATTCTAATTTTGATGGTCATGCGATTTTATTGAGATGCTTGAGTTGTGGGATTGAAAAGTTTAGAAGAGAATAAAATAGTCCAAGAGTAATATTAACAAAATCTGCTCCTAATTAACCCCTGATATTTTTTCTTGAATTCTTGCAATAGCTACTAATAACACGTTCATCATCCACATAAACTGTTATTCTCTAGCTCTCAAACTTACCTATGTACTACTCCACCCTAAATGATTGATCACTCAAGAAGAACTTTGAAGTTTATTGATGCATAATATTTCTTCCTAATGCAGTCAAGAAGTAACTTTGATTTAATTCTTAATTTCTATATTTTAGATTTTTCTTGCAATTGTCCTTGTTTGAAAGTGTTATATATTTCGTTGGTCCTGTTTAGGAAATATTGTTATGTTGGAAAGCTTCAGATGCCTTATTCTTCACTACTAATTTTATTGTTGTGGGAAAATCTTAAGCAATTCAGGAGGTTTAGGATTAAAATTTAAACAAGAGAGATTAGATTTAAGAGTATTTAATCAGAGTAAGAAAAGATAAGAAAGAACTTGAAGGATCTTTTGGGTGTTGTGAACATAAAATCAGAGTTATTAGAATCTGCCAGTGCAGGATGTGGCATTTGTAAACATGGGACTGTTTCCAATTATGATGTTGAGAGAAAACAACCAGAGTGTTGTATGTTTTCTTCCTTCAATATCTGCAATTGCATTATAAATATCAATGTGTGTGTCCAAAATCTGCTAATTGGCAATGACTATTAGATTATGGGCAAGATTCAAATAAGCTCCTAAAATATTATTATTATCTCGATTTAGCTCTTAATTTTTCTTTAACCAGATATATCTTTTCTTTTCTTTTTTTTTTTTTGTGAAAAAATAGACTATTTAGACTCTTCTAGTTAAAAAAATTAACTTACCGTTGAAAATGCTGAAGTGGCATTTTGGGACTCACTTAGAGAATGTTTAGTCTAGGTTATAAAAATTAAGCATTTAAGATTTTAAAAATTTATGTATTTATTTTCAGTATTTATAAATATCTAATAAGCACTTAATATGTTTTTAAAAAATAACTTATAAATATATTTATTATTAAAATAACTAAAAAGAATATAAAATTATATTACCAAGAACATTTATTGAAATAAATAGAGATAATATAATAATTTACTTGGTCACGTTAGCTTATAAGTACTAAAATAATAAAATGGTCTTTCATACTTATTATTATTTTTTAGCTTATAAATTAGACTTCTAACCTTATAAAATTATCTAAATAAATGTGCCAACTTAAATTTAGAATTTATAAATTGGTTTAATCAGCTTATAAGCTAAGCCAATCACTCTCTTATTTACTTTATATTTTATAACATAATTAAAAAATTAAAAAATACATGTTTAAATAATTAAAAATAAAAAATATTTTTTAATAATTAAAAATTAAGAAATATATTTTTAAAAAATATTAAATTGAAAATTCAATAATATAAAAAAATAAAAAAAAGTTAATACATAGTAAAATTAATATATAGTAAAAAAATTTCAAACAAGAAAGAAAGTTTATTTTTTAATTAAGTATTTAGAAATAAAAAAATTGTTTTTTTTATTTTACTACTAAAATAAAAGAAAACAATAATATTATGTTTATCAAAATCGAATAACTTATAAAAAAACAAAGTTAAATGAATATCAAATCCGGAATAAAAAAATTTTGAAAATTAATTTTTTATCATATAAAAATTAAAATTTCAATAAAAAATATTATTTGTAATTTTAATTTTTTAAAAAATATAAAATAGATTATAAAATTTATATTTTAATAAACCATAAGGTTAAGTGTCTAAATAGCCAAATTTTTTCCTTTTTTTTTTTAAGAAATGATAAGTATTAAGTCGAAATAATAATAATAATATTTCAAAGCCTTATTGGAACCTTTGGCGATTAGATTATTATTGAAAGCAAAAAAAAAAAAAAAAAAGGAATCTAATCCCCATTGACTGACGAATAATTTGTAAATTTTCGTACACCACAAATGCATATGATACTTTTTTTATCATCTTATTTTTGCTTTCTGTTGTTTTTGTATAATTTAAATATCTTGATTCTTGATTTTGAATGGATTGGCGAAGTAATTGAGCCCTCATATCTTCTAAAACTAGTAATTCTGTGATTGAGATTTTGAAAGTGGAGGGGCCCCTTGCAATTTAATGGAAACCAAAAGTATCTTATAAACGGTTTGATCATTTTGGTTTGTATTCACATATTTTTTTATCCTCATATAGAAGAATCTTTAATTATAATGGGTCATATGGTCCCTACAACTTTAATGCATTTATATCCTTATTAGTTTGCACCCTAATGATTAAATAATTTAAACATCATACCCTCTTTTCTTCTGCTGATTTTTTTGGGGCCCCATAACATAATGCATGGTTTATTTTTTATTGCCATTTTTAGATTGTATTTGAGAAAAAAAATTATATTGAAAGTATTGCTTGTAGATTATTAAATTTTTTTTTCCAAATAAATTTTACGTTCTTTAATTATAAAAAAATCTGAAAGTAGTTGAACAATCAGCATGTCAAATAATACTTTTTGAAAAATAATTTCAATTTCAATATCAAAAGACTTATGCTATGCACAGAATTGCATGGCTGTTTCACTTTTTATGGTAAGAAAACAAGCAAAGTAATGTATCCTGTGATTCTGCCATTGTGGGGGCTGGGTGTAGGAAATGGAAAATAAGATTTTTTTTGCTACTACATATGTTGGCTAATGCGTGCAACACACATTCTTAATATTTGTAGTTTAGCCTAATGGTAAAAACTTCCAAACTGAAACGTCCAAGGAAGAGTTAGCCTTGCATGGTTTCATTGGGTAGCAGCGCAAAAGTACACGTTGATTGTTAACATCAGATGTTTTAGATTATACTTTTTACTTGCTTGTTGAGGGTCATAAGTAGCCTTAAAAGCTACTTATTTTCTTCCATTTTCTCATACTCTTCCCTCAGCAAGAGTGGCATAAGTCCATTTTTGTGGAAGAAGGTGGCAAACATGGATTCCTTTTCTTCTTCTTTCCTTTCTACCGTACCACCTTCAAAGCTCTTTCTCACCCCTGCTGTAATAAGATCTTCATTTTCATTACCTAATCTTCCTCAGTTCAATATTTCATCCGTTAGAATTGAAGAAAAACCACCCCAAACAAAAACAACTACTGCTACTACAGGACCTACCACTGCCAAAAGAACATCACTTCCAACTTCTTCACCTTTAACTAGTACTGCGACTGCAACTAAAACATCACCACCTTCGACCATCAAAAGTCCTGCAGCAAAGAGACAAATAGAGCCAACTTTACCCTCTATGGTGTTCTCTGCATTCGACGGCATCATCAACAACTTCATAGATCCTCCACTCCGGACTTCTGTTGATCCTAGGTATGTACTTTCAAACAACTTTGCTCCTGTTGACGAGCTTCCCCCAACTGAGTGTGAGGTGATAGAGGGGTCTCTACCACCATGCCTTGATGGTGCATACATTCGGAATGGCCCAAACCCACAGTACCTTCCTCGAGGGCCTTACCATCTATTTGATGGAGATGGCATGCTTCATGCTATTCGAATTTCCCAAGGCAAGGCTACTCTGTGCAGCCGGTATGTCAAGACTTATAAATACAACACCGAGCGTGATGCTGGTTCACCTGTTCTTCCAAATGTTTTCTCTGGATTCAGTGGACTTACGGCCTCTGCAGCGCGTGGTGCTCTAGCGGCTGCTCGAATTCTTTCTGGTCAATTTAATCCTGCAAATGGAATTGGTCTAGCAAACACTAGCCTTGCTTTCTTTGGCAATAAACTCTATGCTCTTGGTGAGTCTGACCTACCTTATTCTGTCCGTTTGACATCAAATGGGGATGTCGAAACCATAGGTCGTCATGAATTTGATGGAAAATTATTCTCAAGCATGACTGCTCATCCTAAAATAGATCTCGAAACAGGGGAGGCCTTTGCTTTTCGATATGGTCCAATACCTCCATTCTTAACATACTTTCGGTTCGATTCAAATGGAAAAAAACAACCGGATGTGCCCATATTTTCCATGGCTAGCCCATCTTTCCTTCACGACTTTGGAATAAGCAAAAAGTATGCTATATTTGCTGACATACAAATTGGTATGAACCCAACAGAAATGATCTTCGGAGGAGGGTCGCCGGTGGGTTCAAACCCAACAAAAGTACCAAGAATAGGAATAATTCCTCGATATGCAAAAGACGAGTCAAACATGAGATGGTTCGATGTGCCAGGATTTAATCTCATACACACAATCAACGCATGGGATGAAGAAGATGCATTAGTATTAATAGCACCAAATATATTATCAGTAGAACATACACTTGAAAGAATGGAACTTGTCCATGCTTTAGTAGAGAAAGTGAGAATAGATTTGAAAACAGGAATAGTAACAAGAAGTCCACTTTCTGCAAGAAATCTAGACTTTGCAGTAATAAATCCAGCTTATATTGGGAAAAAGAACAGATTTGTATATGCAGCTATCGGTGATCCAATGCCTAAAATATCAGGAGTGGTGAAGCTGGATGTTTCCAAAGGCGACAGGCAAGAGTGCACGGTGGCCACTAGAATGTATGGCCCAAGGTGCTACGGTGGTGAGCCATTCTTTGTGGCGAAAGATCCTGAAAATCCACAAGCAGATGAAGATGACGGGTATTTGGTGTCATATGTTCATGATGAGAATATTGGAGAATCAAAGTTCTTGGTGATGGATGCTAAGTCACCCAAGCTTGATATTGTGACTGCCGTGAAACTGCCCGGGCGAGTTCCTTATGGATTCCATGGACTTTTTGTGAAGGAAACTGACCTGAAGAAGCTCTTGTAAATAAATGTAGCTATACAGCTTTTGATTCATAGTCACATACACAAGACAAGAAGATTGAGTATTTTTACCTGTAATTGAAAAAAAATGATAATTTCTTTGTTTGTATTATCTTTTAAATGACTAATGAAGATTTTAATTTCATGAACTTTTTTGCACAATGAGTTAAATACTATGAAGGTTTTCTTATTAGCTTATTATTGAACAGAGGATTATCATCTTATATAATTTCTTTTTTGCTTAACTTTTTTTTTTCTTTTTGAAAGGTAAATCACGTCATTAAAGAAAGAAGGGAAGAACAAAACCAAAATCAAAGATCAAACTAAACCCAGCCAACAGGCTTCCCCCGTACACCCTATCCTAAGTTTATTTATTTATTTATTTTGTTAGCAGTAGAAAACATGTAGATTTTATGGGTTTTTTTTCCGCCATTTAGGATTTGGGGAAAAAAAAATCTTCTATGGCTGAAAAGATTAAAGAAAAATAAAATTTTAAGAAAAGTTATTTTAAAAAAATAGAATTTTTCATTATGAAATCATATGTTTTTCTGAGATGGTAACAATATATATATATATATATATATATATATATATATATATAGTGGTGAAGCTATGTCCCCTTTTTTTTTTTTCTTTTTTGTTTCTCTTTTTTAAATGATACATACTTATATATTTTAAGATTTGTTAAAAGTTTTAAAATTTTCTCTGAAAATTTAGCTTCTAGAAAAAAAAAATACAAATAAATCCTACTAAATAATTTTTTCCTAAGTAATATTTTTCTTCTAAACAAATTGAAGAAAATTTTGATATTTTTCAAATGCAAAAAAAGAAAGAAAATAAATTTGAAAAGAGACAAATCCTCCTACCAAATTAATTTAAACTCGTTCAATGAGTTAAAAAGACTAAGAAGCAATTAAATTAAAATACAATAAAAAGAATTAAAAATGAGAAAGAATATAAGCTTAACATCTTTAACATTTTTTAAATATATTTTTATTTTCCTTTTTTAAATTTCTTTTCTTTACACTAGATTTTTATTTTATTATTTCTACCTCTACTATTATATGATAATTTTTACTTCAATTAATTATTAACTTATTATGCTCATAATTCGACACCTCTTTATTTTATTTTTTATGTATCAACGTAAATTTAGAAATATATATATATAAATATATTAATATTTTCTTTAGTTAGTTCAATTTTTTTTTTGATAAATAAATATTATACATTAAGAAATTTATAAATTAATAATTGTAGATGAATGGTACATCGAGCATTGAAATAAAAATAAAGAGAGATCATTCCTAACTAGACTAGGATTTCAAGAGAATTTACACACACACACACATACACACACATATATATATATATATATATATCTTGGATTATAATCATACAATCGAGCTCCAAACAATTAGCAATGTTATACTATGCAAGGCCTTTTGAGGAATCCTTATAGGCACGTGTTTACCATATTAGAGTATTCACTCATTCACATAGCTCGCAGAGTTGTTTGTGAAGAGATTAGCCTCAAATGGTGGCCGCGTTTTAGTTCCTACATCGCAAGTTCAAATTCAAGAAATTCTTAAACTTGAATCACACCACCGAATAAAACAATTCAAGAACTGTTTCAAAATCTCTAGTTATGGTTCGAACAAGACAATAAATAAACTAAACTAATCGAGCTCGGCTTAGATCTTTACTCGGTAAAAATTCATTAAGATACGGGCTCGAACTGTTCGTTTGTTAAATGAGTTAAGTTTAAACTAAGAAATATTCAACTCATTAATTTGCGAACAGATTCATTTAAAAAGCTCTTAAATTAAGTTCGTAAATTAGCTCATTTAGTATATTTAATTAAAAATATATATAATTTAATTTATATATATTAAATTATGTAAGTGAATATATTAATTTTTTGACTAATTTAATTTATATAATTTCTGTATATGAATATATTATTTTTTTGATTAATTTAATTTATATAATTTATTAATATATAATTTATGTGATAAATAAATTAAATAATATATAATATAAAATAACTTAATAATTTATAATAAAATATAAAATTATAATAATATGATATTTTATTTTTTTAGAGTTAACCGTATGATATACTCTCAACTTTACTCACTTTTTCAATTCTATTCAAATTTAAATTTTATAACAATATGGTATATTAATTTTGCACATTATAATAAATTTATTTCCAGTCTTTCAAGGGATGTGACTTTGCTTAGTTAAATTATTTATGCAGCATTAATAATAAATTATTACTAAATTATATTTAGAATCTAAAAAAACAGAAAATACAAAGGCAAAACGGTGTAGTTTTGCCTTTGTATATTCTTTTTAGACCCAAAACAGAAATCTCTAAACTGTAATCTCTTCTCTTGGCCCTTTACTTACGCCTCATGGAATTCCCCCAAAAAACAGCATCTAATGTCGCCCAAAGCACGTTTATTCGGTGTGGGCGATTCCTTCGGAAGACGTTGTCGACAGGCTAAAAAAATTGATGAACGGTCTAAGAACGGAGTTCGGCGGTCCCCAATTCGAGCGCATGTTACCGTTATTGGGGCTATTAGTTTAACGAAGCAAGATGCGTTAGACAAGTTTCGATCCGCTTGTGATGTGATCAAAGCTTATACTGCCACCGTTGATCGGGTGTCCACCGGAACTTTCTTTTATCAGTGCGTTTATTTGCTCCTCCATCCAACCACAGAGGTCATTCTTATTTTTATAATTTTATTTGATTTTTGCCGTTTTAATAAAAAATGGGTTTGCAGGTGCTCATTTGATGAAGAAACTTGAAAGCCCAAAATGTTAAATTCGAGTAGTTTTGGTGTTGTTTAGGAGCCAGTAAGCACGGCACTGATCAATTTGGGTACAAAAGTTCTACTCGTAAGTTGTATAGAGAGTGGTGTTCAAGTGTTTTATCTTCTCTGTTTTCAGTTCAATATTGTTCGTGGTTCCATTCCTAGCAACTTATTGAATTTTCGAATATGAGCTTAGGAACCATGAACTATCTGTGAAGTCTCTTAGTTATTATGATTAAAGAAACTGAGGGGTCTGTTGAGTAATCAAATCACCAGAGCTTTTGCTTTCCGATTTCTCAGTAAGTCTAAAATTCGTTGTAGTAGTAGTCAATCAAATGAGCCTCTGCATACTTGGGTTTCAGGGCATGTTTATGATTGATATGGAACTTCCAATAAGGAGCACTGGTAGAAGTTTTCGAGTTTTCTGTTTTGGGTCTTAAAAAAATACAAAGAAAAAAACTACACCGTTTTTGCCTTTGTATGTCTTTTTAGATTCTAAATATAATCCACCTTAGACACTATATCAACAATTATTTATTATTTACGCTAAATAAATAATTTAACTAAGCAAAAGTCACGTCTTGAAGGGCTGAAAATAGATTTATTATACTTCACAAAGTTGATATGTTATAATATTACAAAATTTAAATTTGGATAGAATTAAAAAAGTGAATAAAGTTAGAAACATATTATATGGTTAACTCTTTTTTTAAATATATAATTATATTATTCATCTTTCATAAAAATAAATTTTAGTATATTTTTATAAAAATATATAAAAGATGAATGAAAAATTAAAATTAAAATAAAATTTATTTAGCTTGCTAAACTTATTTAAATGAAGTTTTGCTTTATGAGCTGATTCGATATAAATTCAAGTTCTACTCGGACTCGATTCGAGTTTAAAGTTCGAACCCGACTATTTTATAACGAGCTAAACTTAAGCATTTTAAAGTTTGATTTGACTATATTACATGCCTACAAACACCGGTTCAAGGGTGATACCATTGAGCAATCCCAAACAGTTCCGAGTGCGATAGAATTACCCTAATCGTAGCCCACATAATTGCCTACCTATACTCTTGGAAGAAAAATTCTGCCATGGGCATTCTTGTTTTCTGATTTCTACCAAAGTACAGAAAATGAAAGAGCGCAGAGGAAAAAAAAACAGTAAGCCCTGTCTTGGGATTTACTTTTGAACAAAAACTATGAAATGTATAAGATTGATGGGTGTAGTAAAGTCTAATCTGTCATGAATCCATATTTTCAATCAGTTCTCTCTAACCATTTTCTAAACTAAAAAACAAGACCTCTGTAAATTGACAGCTAAAACGAGTAGAATAGTTGAGCGATGAAAGACTCATCAATTATGTATTCAAGCTTGTAATGTTGTGTTACCAATGGTGCCATCCAGCCACCCTCATCAACTGTGCATAATACCTCAGGCTGCAGATGTAGAGAGGCATCATCAAATTATTGTCTCGTCATTTTTTCTTTTGAACCAATAACAGAGGTGGCAATGGTGGCTTGGGATATTTAATTAGTCGAGCTTGTTTAAACTGGGTGAAATTTGCCCAACAAACCCCAATTAACAACTGCTGAAACCCCCTGCTCAGAAGACTAGAAATCAATGATGAGATGAGCTAATGGTCAGTCCCATTATAGCATATTAAATCGGTAATACTAAGAACATCTATGATTCATCTAATGAGAATACACTAATAGTATCAAGTACAAAAATTACATGCATTTTGGTACACAGAAATGTCATGTCAAACATGGGATAACAATGCCTAACGACCTCAACATGAAACTAGTGGATTTTAATTAGATGTTATTGATCCATGGCAAGAAAATATTACTAGTATTAATCCACCAACTAAAAAAAATGAATCAATCTATTACCATTCATGCATAACACCTTAAGTTTATCATGCTGCGTTCTTATTGATACTTATTGTGTTATAGGTATATATAGACACAGCACAAACACAGACTCGAAATGTCACCCCTTGCATTTTTGCGTATTGTTATACTTCCGTTGTGTCTGAAACCTAAAAACCAAAACCATCAGTGTTGATAAATTTCTGTATCTATTAGATACAGATCAGAGCGTGGATGTAAGTTAAAAGATGATAAATTTGGCCTCCCCTGTACATGTATTATGGTCTTTGCAAATCCCTCTCGGCTGCTGTTACCAGAGGTAGAAAAGATTTGCTCCAAGCATATACCACAAAGTTAAGATCCTTTTTCTTTTTTTTTTCTCCTGAAGACATTATCGTGTATGAAAAATTACATGCAAACACACTATATTTCGACAAAATAAGGATTTTTATCTGAAGTCCTGTGAGCTACAAAAGAATCCCCAGAATGGAAAGTTAAAATCACTGGTAAAAGATCATTAAATCCACCCAACCCTCTCCCCTTCTCTTTTATACTCTTGTTTTTTTGTTTTTGTATGTTTTTTTTTCATCAGTAAGATATTCAAATCCTTTCCTCTATGAAATATAAAATCTAGTAAAGAAAGAAGTTACCATACCATAAATTCAGGATGTTTATCCCCTAAACCTTCACCATGTGTGCCTCAGCCAAAGAAGAACTAAGGTCTTCTCGAGATTGTGATCTCCTGCTTTGAAGGCGCATCTGACCTCTATGAGGAGACCAGAATGAACCCATACTATTACTCTCCATCATCTGCCCTAAGCTACTTGAGGAACAACCATGTGACACACCACTGGTTGATGGGTACAAAGACGACTCCATAAGCTGAATACCACTGCTGTCTAGACCATATGCCAAGCCAAATGGCCTTTGTTGGTTACCTGCAATTGTTGGACTCAGTGGCATCTTTGCTCTTCCATCCCCTAAAAACAATTTAGAAATTTCCTTCGAATATTAGACAAGGCAAAAAAAAAACAATATTGAAATGCTACGAGGCAATAGATGGAATAACACCAATAAAAAGCCATAAGTGATGATAATGAACATTAAAATATACTAACAGATTCCACCGACAATACAACTACTTTTGATGATTTTGACCATACTGGAAAAAAGACAGATGCAAAGAGAAGTTCACAAAATGTCAATAAGAGGCAATAGAAAGACATACACAAGCTACATCTGGATCAAAATGTCAGAAGAAGTCTCAAAACCTAGGAAATTGATTAAGTCTATTGCAACATATTTAATTCTTAATCCAAGTGTTCTCTGGAAAACCATTTAAATTCTCAAAAACTAAGAACAAAAGAACAGTCACCTGACAAGTAAATCTTTATCTAAAATATTGTAGAATTAAGTCAAGTATTGTTTACCTATTTCAAAATTTAAGTGACACCCTTTTGCAAAACTCACTCAAATACATAACTCACTACTGGATCAGAGAAGCAATCCTGCTGAGACTTCACAAATAAAATAAAGATGAGATTTGTCCAAATCTTTCCCAAAGCACTGAAATGCATTTCGTAATACCATTAATGTTCCAGTAGAACTAACTGAACTATGACGTATTACTAAAATACAATATTGAAATGAAAATTTAAAGAATAGATTCCACTCCTAAATATGGTGAAAGGATCACTTCTCTGTCCAATAATTGATTTTCAAAGACAGCAGTTTTCCAGTTTCTGGTTTTGATTTTGTCAATGCTTCTCATTCCAAGCAAAGCAAGACTCTTCCAATAGGATCACATATCAAAAGCATGAAATTTGTCTGCAAAACTAATGAAAATACAGGATCTGTGACTTCAATTCTTGTTTGTTCTCAAGGTATCTAAGGTAATATCTACCTTATGGTTGGTTGTGGTTTATTGCCAGATTAAGTATTCAATTGTGTTTACAAGATTGTGAACAATGGTCTGAAATATTGGACTTGCGACATCACAACTCAAGGTATCTGTTATTCTATAAGAAAATTCCTCTACGGGAAGATGGAAAAAGCATAATATTTTTGCCAAACCTTTCCCCCTAAAAAACAGCAATAAATAAGAAAATCATGCTTACATGACAGATATCAAATATCATGGCAAATGTGTAGTGCTAATCATCCACAACTCAGAATTAAGTGCAAATAAGAGGAACATAGTAGAGCTTACCAGAACTAATAGGACTCCATCGTTGGAACCGGAAAGGAGATGGAATGTTAAGTACTGATGTAGTAGATGCACTGGTATGCCTGAAAAGCGGAAGGTACGGTCTTCGAAAAAATCTTGGCATCCAATTGCCAATACTTGATAATAAACAAACCAGAAAAATCAATGAAGCAACCACAATAACAATAAGAACTATTGGATGTATCTTCATTTGGAATATTTCATAACTAGGAAGCCTCAGTCTAGGTGAAAACACCTTCCCAGCTTCAAATAGAGCAACCCCAAGAGTCCAAGTAATACTTCCAGAACCAATAATGATTTGGTTATCTGTGATGTGTAAACCTTCTCTCAACAGATACACTATGTATGGTGCCCTAAAACAGTATTGTTCAATAAAAGGCTGTGGAGGAACACTGCTCTTTGCAATTTCCCAAGTCTGTTCGCAGAATTCTCGGCCCTTCTCCAAAACATCATCGAGAGAAGCTTCTGAAGTCAGGTTAAAAACACGGTAGACCACAAAAAAACCAGACATGCCATAGAACCGTCCATATGGACGAGGATAACTGTCAGGTAGAGCACAAGGATGCAAATCACAATCAATTGCCATACTTTGATTGGACCATTCAGAAAAATTAATGGTAACTTTGGCCAGTGCACTACATTCTTTCCAATTTGGAGCACCAATAAGCTGCACGGGAACTCCTGTCTTGACTTCCTTACCAGAATTTTTCCCTAACACAACAGGACTTGCACTATTGTGTTGATTAGAAGCACATTGAGAACAAAAATATTGCTCCTTATAGCCAGATTGCAGGCAAGGGTGCTTAATTTCTATGTTCCCACTTACAAGATCTGCACTAGGAAGCCCTCTTAAAATATGGACGACAGACTTGTCAAATGCATCATTTAAACCATAGCCTGCAAGAGAATAGGCAGTGAGGTAATGATTAGCAGCTCCAATTCTAAGGTTTAACTCAGTTTCATTATGTGTGTGTTTCTTGCTCTCAAATGTCACCTGTAATGAGGAGCCGCCCATGTCAAGTGCACCAAATGTTGCTTTCTTTGGGCTATTCCCCAATGCACTTGTTTGATAGTTAAGGGCTATCCATCCATAGTAAGCTTCATCCATTCCACTGATAACCTTGACCCATGCTCTCTGGCATAAGAAAGGTGATTCCTTCAGTATGGACCATGCCTTATTTAGAAGCCATTTTGAATCAGCACTCTGCAACCTTCTAACACCAGCTGTGGCATAAAGGAAAAGAGATGTACTCTTATGCGCACTCTCAGGGATTTGCTTCTCAGCCCACCGAATAAGTGGATTCAAAGCAGCCTTTAAGCCAGATGTATCATGTACCAAAAAATGGAGCCCAGGTTCAGTTTCCATCCGGTCATATGCATGTCCACTTGACTTCCTCGAAAGACCCTCTGTAAACGATTTAAGGGCAATAGGCAGACCACCAGCTTTGTTGTGATCAATTGATGCCTGATATACATAAACTCGAGTTCCAGTACTTCCACAATCAAGAACCACATAAAACTTGGAAGTTCCTTGAGACCAATAAGAAAGAAGATACATAGTTATCAGATAAATTAGAAAACCAAGTAATAGCAGGCGCAAAAGAAGCATGACCAATCGCACCCATTTCCTTTGCAAAAATGGGGTTCCACTAGGCAACGCTTTCTCCTTGGAGAAACTTGATCCAGCATTTTCTCTCTCCAACAAATGAGGCTTCCTATCAATTCCAATGTTATGTCCTTCTAGATCAAGCCGGCAATATGATGAGAAATCTTGGAGAGACGAAGAGAGTCGCAAATTATTCTTGCGTCCAGAGTTTGCAAAACCAAAGCCATGATCAATGGTCTCTGATGGGGGCGGTGAAAATCCAGCTGACATGTATGGAACAGCTGAAGATTTCAAAACCGGAAAATAACTTTTTACAGCAGAAAATATATCTGCTATTCTACCAAATACCATTTTTGTCGAAATAATCAATTATATAAAAAAAAAACTGATTCATCGCAAGCTGTAAATCAAGTTGCTTCAGAATTTAAGCTCCCCCTCTTAACCGCAAACTCCAAAGCCAAGGATTTGAAACAGCCAAATACAATGCTTAGGTATGCTTCAACTTGGCAAGCACAGAAATTCCAATAGCTAATTGCATTTATATCAACAGTAACAGTGGAGTCCAGTCTACATTTAAATAATAATAATAATAATGCAGTCAATCACATTTTATGGACCTGCACATAGAATTGAACCCAGCAATAAGAAAAAACCAGAAACGTGTTGACCAAATTAGATCTCATACGAAAAGAAAAACCACTAATAACAAAAACCCAGAATTACAATCCCAATCCTAAATGCGATGACAACAATGAGTTAAAATAAAAAGAGGCAACACGAGAGGCAATTCAAACTCAAGACTATGCATTTTAGTGTGCAAAGATAACAAAAATCCCATAAATAAACAAAACCCAGATGAGAAAAAAGAAAAAATCTTTATGAATGTAGAAGAAGAGGAAAAAGTAGGGTTACCTGGATCATGAAATCGTGATCCTATTTAAGAAGATGATTGAATTGTGTTTGTGTGTATAAGGTAATTTAAAAAAAAATAAAGAAAAATAAAGAAATGAATTTGGCAAGACAGATCCAATGAAGTGCTTGAGAAAGGAGGAAAAGGGTCTCTCTTTCTCTTCTATTCTCTTGAATCTCTTCTTTCTACCCTTACTTTTCCCAGTTTTCTTCTGATCTTTTCAATGAAAATCTCAAATTAATCCTCAAAGTTAAAATCACTGTTTTGTCTTGGCCAAAACAAACGCATCAATTAGAATTAGGTCCCTTTTTTATTTTTTATTTGGCCAAAAATAAAGCGTGTGACTTACACGTTCATATTATTTCAAGTGAATTTAAAAGATAAATAATATTTTAAAATGAAGGAAAGTAAAATAACAATAATAAAAATATTAAAATATTAAAATATTGCCATGTTGTATAAATGTCAAAAATTAATGGTAATTTGCCCCCAAATCGGTTAGTTAATTATTTGTCATATTGCCCTGTTTGGATAATAACTTGTTATGATTTTATAATATATATATATATATATGATATGTTTTAATTTATTTTATTAATTATAAAATACGAGATTAAACATTTCAAGCATGGAAAGATATCTAAACTTTAGATGCCATTTTAGGAGAAAATTTGATTTATTTGGTTGAATTAAAGTGAAATTAATTTGTCTTGATTCGTTAGTTATGAAAATGAAAATAGAAATGGAAATATTGTAAGTTATGAAAATTGTTATAAATATACCCTTTAAACAATAAAAATAACAGTGATAGCTCTAAGGATATTATAGATCATAAATTATTTTTTTCCTTCTTCAATATAAAGTCTCCAAACAATGGAAATAAAATTCAATTTATTTTCTTTTCCACACTTAATTTCTTTTCTTTTCTCATGTGCAACTAGCGTTCTAAACAAAGGCCAAATGAAGCTCAGCCTCACTTCATCCAAGTATGAATCTTCCTATGGAGTGAAAACCCAATAGTAAGATAAGATATCTATATCTTTTTATTGCATATAATTCTTCTCATTTTTTTGGTCTTTTTTTTTAAATGTTTTGATATTATTAATCCTAGCCGTGAATAGAAAAGGTTATTAGTCACAAACTTACTTTTCTTGAAATCAAGCATAGAAAAACTCTAGCGCTCAAAATTAATTGTGTTTGCACCCTAAATATTCAAGCCCAGCAGGCGCAAGGCCCAATCAAAAAAGCCGAAAATTTGGATTAAGCTTCAGTCATATATTCCAAAGCAACTAATTCCTACATTTCAAGAGTTATCTCATAATTCCATGAAAGAAATGACCAACTTAATGGCAGAATGAGCCTAAAATCATAGAGCCACGGTCATCGATTAAGAAATTTTTTAGAAAGGAACGAAAGGAGGGAGGAAGGACACTAATCAATTTCCACATAAGCCTCGAAAGTCCAATTTACTTGACAAGCGACCAATTTTCCATATTATTATGAGTAAGTCTACTGTTTAATTTAATTTGTTAATTTGTCCACACATCTTGTGCATAACATATTTCAGATTGTCCAGCAGATTTTCTTACGTTTAAAAGTAACACATTTGTTAATTCCACAGTCTTTTGCGAATAATTATTTGCCTGATCGTTTGTTTATAAAATCCAAATAAACTGTTTTTAGGAAGTTTGTAGCCTTTGATTTTTTTTTTTTGCAGTCCTTAGAAAAACTTACACAGTAGCTTGATAAAAGTTAACAATTGTAAAATAAGTACTTCTAAGGGCATGCCCAACACGAGCTCTAAGGAAAACTTAATTCCAAATGCATAAATGAACCATCTTGAAGATGCTATATGTTAGAGATAATTATAGGAAATAATTGTTTTTATCTGTATATTATCTATTCTTTGTAATATATTAGGATCAAGAGTCTGTGTAATTCATTAGAATTAGAATTCTTCCTTTTATCACTTTCTGTATTAAAAAGGCCAAAGCCTCTTGATAATATACTGTGAAAATATTTCTTCCTCTTTCAACGTTTACATGGTATCAGAGCAAAGCTGATCCATCATGGCCCTTATTCCTATTTCTGTCTCCTCTTCAATCTCTTCTTCTTCATCTGCTATAACTTCTTCTTCCTCTTTCTCTATCAAACTAAAATCCAACAATTATTTGGCATGGAAAACACAATTCAGACCAATATTAAATTTTCAAGGTCTGAATGGATTTGTTGATGGTACTGAACCTACTCCTCTATAAACTATTCCAACTTCTGCAACTGATCCTACACCTAAACTTAATCCAGCATATACCGAATGGTATAACAAAGATCAATTGCTTCAATCATGGCTTTTGGCATCACTTTTAGAGGAGGTATACTCTTTAGTTTATGGTTTAAAATATTCATTTGCTGTTTGGCAAGCTTTAACTAAAGCTTTTGGTGCAGTCTCACAAAATTGCCAACTCCAATTGCACATTGAGTTACAAGAACTAAAAAAAAGATGATCTTTCTATTTCTGTATATTTACAAAAAGCTAAATCTTTAGCTGATGAGCTTGCCGCTGCTGGACGACCGCTCTCTACAGCTGAATTTAATGCAATCATTTACCGTAATCTTGGATTCGAATTTCACTCTATTATCACTAATCTGAATCTTCGGCTTGAACCCATATCCTTCTTTGATCTTCACGGTCATCTTGTTGCACATGAGTTACTTATTAAAAACCTTCATCAACCCATGGCAAATCTTAGTCTCAAATCATCTGCTGCCTCTGCACCTTTATTGCCAACTCCTCCTCAATCTGCTCATTATAATTCATAGAACTCAAATCAAAATTCCACAACAAATCGTGTGACATGTCAGATATGTGGTAAACCAAACCATTCAGCCTTAAATTGTCGACGACGATTCAATCGTGGTGATACTGGAGTAAACCATAATAATGGTTATCGTGGCAATACTGGTTCACGTGGTGGTTATCGTGGTGGTTATCGAGCTCCTACTGCCAATATGGTTCATACAAGTATGATACATCCCTCTCATATGTCTCAAGCTTCTTCTATTGTAGACTCTGCTTCGGTTTCATGGCTGCCAGATACTGCAGCAAATTATCATGTTACTGCTGATCCAAAACAAATGGCAATGATCAATGAGTATTCGGGTGCTGATCAATTAATTGTTGGTAATGGGCAAGGTCTGAAAGTATCTCATACTGGAACTAGCTATCTTTCCTCTCCTAATTGTCAACTTAAATTATATAATGTTTTGTGTGTTCTTGAAATTACAAAAAATCTTCTTTTTGTTCAAAAATTTACATCTGACAATTCTGTTTTCTTTGAATTTTGGCCTTCCCATTTTGCAATCAAGGACCAGTGCACCAAGAAAACTTTGATGACAGGCCCAAGTGAAGATGGCGTGTACAAGTTGACCTCCTTACAGCCTTCACCAACCGCTAATCAAGCAACTGTGACACTTACAATGGACGATTGGCATAGGCGTTTGGGTCATCCTCATGTTGCTAAGTTATCTACTTTGTTTAAACAAAATAAAATTTCAGTTTCCAATTCTGTGTTAAATCCTTGTTCTAGTTGTCGTTTGGGGAAGTTATCTAGAATTTCTTTCGCTTCAAAAGAACATACTAGTAGTAATCCTTTTGATATTGTCTTTTCAGATGTCTGGGGTCCTGCTCCAGTACAATCTAGTATGGGTCGCCGTTATTTTGTTATATTTGTTGACGATTTCACTCGTTTCACATGGATATATTTTATGAAAGCCAAAAGTGAAGTATTTGACATATTTGTTCAATTTGAAAAGCTTGTTCAACGTCAATTTGGTAAATCCATTTTAGCATTTCATTCTGATTGGGGTGGTGAATATCAGCGTTTAAATCAGTATTTTAAGAATCATGGTATAATTCATAGGATTGCTTGTCCATATACTCATGAACAGAATGATACAGCTGAAAGAAAAATTCGTCATCTTATTGATACTGGATTATCTTTGTTAGCTCATGCATCTTTACCTTTCAAATACTGGAACTTTGCTCTTGAACAAAGTGCGATGCTCACCAATACTTTACCATCGGATGTTTTACACAAAGCTTCTCCTTACCTGAAATTATTTTCCAAAGACCCAAATTATTTATCGTTTCAACCATTTGGTTGCACTGTTTTTCCATTGTTGCATCCATATAATAATCATAAGTTCAGCTATCGTACCACTGAATGTGTTTATCTAGGTCAAAGTCCTTTTCATTCTGCTTATCGTTGTCTAGATCACAAGTCTGGCCATATCTATCTAGCTAAACATGTTCGGTTTCATTCCAATATTTTTTCCTATGCTCAATTACATCATAGAACTCAGCAACAGGAACCATGTGCTAATCCAAATTGGTTGCAGGTCACTTGTACTATGCTGCCGTCATTTTCGCCTTCATTAGGTAATCTTTCCTCTTCTTCGCTTCCACCTTCATCATTTAATTCACCTGCACCATTAACTCCTACAACTCAGATTTCTTCACCAAAATCTGAATTCTTACTTGACTTACCAATACTTCCCGACAATGCTTCCTCCTAATCTGAATCTTCACCTAATTCCCACGCATTAGACTCAACCATCTCTTCACCTCAACCTCTCCTTACCACGAGAACTTACCCTATGACCCTAAGACCTCATCCTAAACCAAACTCGAAATATGCCCTTGCAAATAACTTTTCTCAATTTCAGGAACCAAAAACATTTATTCAAGCAAATAAGTTGCAGGAATGGAGAGATGCTATGCAAGAAGAAATTTCAGCCTTGCATCGCAATAAAACTTGGGTTTTAGTACCTCGACCACCGAATGTCAATGTGATACAAAACAAATGGATATATCGTGTTAAAAGGCATGCGAATGGTAAGATAGAACGTTACAAAGCTAGACTTGTGGCAAAGGGATTCACACAATAGTCTGGTATTGATTATACGGAGACTTTTTCTCTTGTAGTCAAATTTACCACTATTCGGCTTATTTTATCTCTTGCAGTTTCACAAAGATGGGAAATGAGACAATTAGATATATCAAATGCCTTCCTTCATGGTGTTTTAGACACTGATTTATACATGGAGCAGCCAAAGGGTTTTATTGATCAAACAAAAATTGATTTTGTTTGTAAATTGCAGAAGTCACTTTATGGGTTGAAGCAGGCACCGCGAACATGGTTTGAAAGGATTCAAAATTTTATGTTTGGCCTCAAATTTACTCAAAATATTATTTCAATTGAGACAAATAATATTTGACTCTTACACGGCCGGACATTGCATTTGCAATAAACAAATTAGCATAATTTCTTCATTGTGCTACGGATATTCATTGGCAAGCTTGTAAGAGACTCTTGCGTTATCTTAAAGGCACTTCTGTATATGGTATTTTATTTTCTCCATCCAATAATTTTTCTCTTAAGTATTATTCGGATAGTAATTGGGCAGGATGTCCTGATGATAGACGTTCTATAAGTGGGTTTTTGGTTTATTTTGGTACTAATCTTATTTCTTGGTCTAGTAAGAAGCAACCTACTGTCGCTCGCTCTAGTACTGAGAGTGAATACAAAGCCTTAGCAAATGCTACAGCTGAATTGATGTGGATTTCTTCATTATTATGTGAAATTAGATTTGCTAAGTTTACACCTGCAACTCTGTGGTGTGATAATGTTAGTGCTATTTATCTTACTTCCAATCCTATTTTCCATGCACGTACTAAGCATGTTGAGATTGATTACCATTTTATTCGTGATCAAATTCGACTTGGCATAGTTCAAATTCAGTTTGTCAAAAGTTCTGACCAAATTGCAGATTTATTGACCAAACCTCTAGGTCACGGGTTGTTTTCTTCTCATTCTAGCAAGCTTCGTCTTCGATCATCTTCGGCTCAGCTTGAAGGGGGCTGTTAGAGATAATTATAGGAAATAATTGTATTTATCTGTATATTATCTATTCTTTGTAATATATTAGGATTAGGAGTCTGTGTAATTCATTAGAATTAGAATTCTTCCTTTTATCACTTTCTATATTAAAAAGGCCAAAGCCTCTTGATAATATACTATGAAAATATTTCTTCCTCTTTCAACGTTTACACTATATACAACTCACAAGCAGCACCATTAATAGTAGTGTTGATCGCTATGTGGTCATCACTAACAGAACCAATAGCAAAGAATACATTAACAAAGGAAAGTATATATTAACAGAGTAATAACTGCCATTTGAGGTTCACAAAACTAGCCCCATTATAAGTACAATACATAACGGTAGATAGAGGTTCCACAAAAGAAGTGGTGTTTTAGGTTATTGGCTAGCAATTAAAGTAAAACATCATAAACGTATTGGTATAAAAATTAGCAAATACTCACGTCTTCCCTTCACTCAAGCAGGCACAAAAACATACATAGTATAAATAACAATATTCTAAAAATCTGAATAAACAAAATTATCTGGACAGCCCAATATTATCTCCATGAAAAAAACACATTTAATATGAGACTCTAATAGTCTTAAACAGTCAAATTAAGGCCATTGATTTGCCATTTTAATGACATCCAAAGCTTCAATAGAGGGCAAGGAAACACTTAATTAGTGTGAGGGAGAGTGAAAGCGTGGGACAAAGCGTGGGACATATTTACTTCTTGGACCTAGGAGTGAGCAGATTTTTCCAACCCGATCAAACTGAATGCATTTTGATTGGATTCAGTCGATTTATGATATATATTCAAGTAAAATCAAGTTTATGTTAAAAAAAATCAGTTTCGATTGGTTAGTCATGTTTGAATTTATTTTTTTCATTTCATTGCTTTTTATTTGATTTTTGGTATATGTTTTGTTTATTTTACATTTTTTATTTATGTTTGGCTTGCTCTTTTGGTTGCTTTTTATTTGATTTTGGTATATATTTTGTTTATTTTATGTTCTTGATATTTTGTTTGGATTATTTTTACTTTTTATTTGATTTTGATATATATTTGGTTTATATTTTGTCTGAAATGGAAACGATATAATTTGGTAAAAATAGTTGCAAATGTCACCAAGAATTGCTGGTGAGTACCCTTGCAATTTAAGTTCTTGCCCAACTTTTCTATAGTATCTTTGACTTTATATTTTCCTATTAAAAGTTGAGCAATGTTGTTCAGAACATTTTTATGGCAAGTAGATGGCAATCTTTAAGGATATTATAAATAAAATTTAGAAGAAAAATGAATTTTTAAGCCCATGAATTTAGTAATTTTTTGATATTGAATCCTTGAACTTAACTTTGGTGGCATTGAGCCCTTAAACTTTGCGATTCATGAACATTATGCTCTTTTCTAATAGAATTAACTAATAGCGTTAACACCTCAACTAACGAAATATTTTATACCGTTAACTAATTTTGTCAGAAAAGGGCATAATGTTTATGAATCGCAAAGTTCAAAGGCTTAATATCACCAAAGTGGAGTTTAGAGACGCAATATCAAAAGATTATCAAATTCAGGACCCAAAAATACTTTATTCCTAAATTTTATAGTGCTTATGGAATAATTAATGAAATTTGTTATGTTTACTAATATTTTTAGTTTTGTTTTATGATTTTTTTGTTTCAATATTGTAACTTAGTTGCTTTTTATTTGATATTCTGTTTGAATTTGATATATTTTAGATTTCTATAATATATACTCAAGAAATATTAAAGTTTTGAAACATTTATTCAATATATGCTAGATTTCTAGAATATAAATATTTAATATATACCATATTTTTGAAATATATACTCAACATATACCATATTTTTAAAATATATATTCAATATACACCATATTGAGTTTTGGTTTATTTCTATTCAAAATAAATTGTAATATATATCAAATATATTCTCAACTCTAAATACTTAAGGTTATGCAATTTTTTGAGATTGGACATTTTTAGTTTTTTAAGTTTGCAGTATATATATAATACTAGAAAAATACCCATATAATGCTGCGGATGTTTTCACTCAATATAAAATTTTAAATTCTATAATAATTCTAAGCAAATAATTATAAAAAATTGATGATCATAAATATTTTTTTTCTTATTTAATAATCAATTTTAAACTTATTAATAAGTGCTTTATTAATAATTCTTTTAATTATAACTATATAAACAAATTTTTAATTATACCCGTAAGTAAGAATACCCATGCGGTGTTGCGGGTGTTTTTACTTAATATAAATTTTCAAATTCTATAATAATTTAAGCAAATAATCATGAAAAATTATTGATCATAAATATTTTTTTATTTAATAATCAATTTAAACTTATCAACAAGTGTTTTTTAGTTTACAGTATATATATAAATTAGAAAATTACTCGAACGATGATACAGGTATTCTTAATTAATATAAAATTTTAAATTCTATAATAATTCTAAGCAAATAATCATAAAAAATTAATGATCATAAATATTTTTTCTTATTTAATAATTTATTTAATTTATTAATAAGTGCTTTATTAATAATTCCTTTAATTATACCTATTTAAGTATTTTTATTAGATTTTATTTATTTTTTAGTTAAAATTTTGAATCTCTTGATTTCTATTTTTTTTGTTTAATTATAGTCTTTCATTTTTAATTTAGTTTTATTATCAATTTAATGTGATTGTCTAAATAACAGGAAATTAGCATAATTTTAGTATGCGTCGTCACTTATTTATTGCTAATTCTTTCACTAATTAACCCTAAAATTAAGTGTGTTGCCACTCATTTTTTTTTGAGAAAATCCTATCATGGACCGAATTTATATTCCTATTTTTTAATTCGGCTAATCATAAACTCTTATTCAAATTATAATATCAAAAAATTAATTTTAATTTTTAAATCAGAGCTTATGGTTGGCCGAATATGTGTTAGAATTTTCCCATTTTATGTCCATTCTTTCTTCTCCTTTTATGCTTTTTTATCCATTTTTTCTTCTTCCCTTATTCTTTTTTTCTCCATTTTTTCTTACTCTTTTTTTCCCTTTCTCTTTCCTCCTCTTTGTTTCTCCATTCTTTTCTTTTTTCTTCCTCCCTTTCTTTTTTTCCCCCTTTTCTACTTTCTCTTTCTCTTTTATCCTCTTATTTCTTTCTCCTTCATCTACTTTCCTGAGATTATTTTCATCGCCGTAAAATCTTTGATTATCATTTGTTCAAGGTATGCTATTTTTTTAATTAATTTATTTATTTTTAAAAAATTATAAAAAAATTATTTTTTAAAATTAAGTTAGAATAAATAATTTTGTTAGAATAAATTATTCATATATAATATAAATAATTTTTAGAAATTATATGTTAGAATAAATTATTTTTTAGAATAAAATGAATAATTATATTTTCAAATTTTTTGTTAGAATAAATAATTATTTGTTTGCAATTATTGTAAAATTAGGAACAAATCAGGAATTATATATTTGTTGGAAATTATCAAAAAATTGGATAATTACTGTTAAATTATATAGTAATAGTTAATTTAAATACTTTGTAATTTATGTGCTGTGAATGTGGTAATTATTTGGTAAAATAATTTTTAGAAATTATTTGATATAATAATTATTTATTTTTTAGAATAAATAAATTATTTAGTTGTATAAATAATTTTTGGACGAAATACTTTTAGAATTTTAGAAAGTTGTTAAAATAAAAAAATTTTATAAATTATTTTTATATTGAAAGTTGACAGGCAGCATCCACTTCCAACCTTAAGCACACTTCTCAAGAAGAGATTCACTAGGAATTAAGCTTGTTGAACCCCCCCACAAAAGGATAGCAACCAACATTAAGGGGCTCTCTCACAACAATTAATTACTTTTAGGCAATATAAACATCAAATATAAATGCATGTATGGATATCCTATTTTAAAAAAAAAATAGCACTTGGTGGATGATAAAATGGTATTAATGTAAACCACAAGGACAATTAATCACGACATTATATTATCAAGCAATAGTCTTCAGTACTAACTGCCAAATTCGCACCGAGACACTTAAATTTGAGGTATTAGGTTCATGTTGGAAACCTTTATGGTTAATAGAAAACAAAAACAATAAGAAACTTAACTGACCAGTAGGAATGGAATGGCTGGATTATACAAAGTCTCATCTTCCCATTTTACGCACTCCCCAACTTGCGTCATCAAATCAACGACAAATCAAGTCCTATTATGTTCTTTATTGCCTAACAAAGTGATGGCATTTTTTACTCCTTCCTGCCCATTATTCTTTCTTTCTTCCTTTTTTCCCCTCCTCTAGTTTTGTCTTCTTATACGTAGCATTCCCTTTGACCTTCCAAGTCTAAGACCATTCCTCATCCACTTGCCAAATGATAACTGATAAGTACACAATTAATGATATTTTATTCCCATTTCTTAATATGATTACTATCAAATTGAGTTTAATTTGTTTGTTCAAAGTGCAATTTAAGGATAATTTCAGGAATTCTCGATAATTTGAGGCTTTTGATCATTTCGGAGCAATTACGGATGAAAGTAGAAGAAAAGAGCAAAATCTGTCAATGGACACGCCCACGAACACGGGCGTGTCGTTAGGCGTGCCCCTGTTACTGCATTCAGTGGCTATGACATGTCCAGTTGCATGGGCGTGCTAATGATCGTGCCATTTACCCAAAGTCACAGTAGCTGCGACACGCCCAGGACCACGGGCGTGTCAATAAGCGTGTAATTCATCCAGACTCACAGTAGCTGTCACACGCCCGGTACCACGGGCGTGCCAAGGAACGTGCCTTTTATTCAGACTTACAGTAGCTGTGACACGCCTAGTAACACGGGCGTGTCAGTGGACGTGCCTTTGGTTCAAGATCACAGTGCCTATGACACGCCCAGTGACATGGGCGTGTCAGTGGTCGTGTCACCTGTCGAAAAGTGAGATTCTTTGCACTGATTGGGGAATAAGTGGGGGACAACAGCTGGCCTTTGTCAAAAAGAAAGAACAAGAAAAAGAGAGCTTGCCTAAATCAAGGAAAAGAGTGATGAACCAAGGGAAAGTGGTAGACAATGGATGGGTTTAGTGAGCTGGAGGTATGGGCTGGAGATTTGGAGGGAATTAAAAAGAGAAGAGAGGGAGAAGAACAACAGTTTTTGCTGGAGCATTTTTAGAAACAGAGAAAAAAGAAGAGGAGGAGGAGCTATCTGCTGGAGCAAGGAGAAGGGTCTTGAGCTGAGTTTGAAGAAAGATCCACATCATATACAAGCCCTAAACCAAGAATCAAGAGCTCAAGTGAAGAAATACAGATTCACTGCCATGGATTGTTTGGTTTCTCTTACTCATTTATCTTGTTCTGTTTTTCTAGCTTTGAATATGAACTAAATCCTTCTTTATCTAGATGTTGATGAACCCTAACCAATTTGTATGAATTGAACAATTGTATTCAGTTGAATCAATTAATTGAGTTATTTTATTCATATGATACTTGTTGTTATTTCCAATTGATAATAACATGCTTGTTGATTGGTTATTATTTTCATATTATTGACTTGAGAAAGCTTGATGTGAATTGAATACTCATAAGGATTGAGGATTGATTGGGGTACTAGAGATAGACCTACAAGATCCTTTGGTTTATAGTTCCTTGTCATTAATGCATGATCTATTTAATTGTGTTTTGAGAAGAGATTCCGGCACTCTACTTAGTGATTAGGGATTAATCCACTCCAGAGAGGCTTTAATCTAAGTTAGAGGAATGCCAATTCAATTTGATTAAACGATTTAGCTGAATGGATTGTTTATAAATATCATTGAAGCCAGGGGGATTCAATATCTGGATAGTTCTATTAATATCATTATAAATCTTTTGTGCACAGCATTTAATTTCCTTTCATTCATTAATTAGTTGATTTTAGTTACAACATATCACACAACTATTAATTCGCTAAACAACGATTAAGATTTGCACTAGTACTTGGCCTTGTCCCTAGAGGAACGACATTCACTCACTACTATATTACTTGAGCGACCCGTGCACTTGCGGTAATTGCATATAGCACTAACGGTACGCATCAAGTTTTTGGCGCCGCTGCCGGGGAACAACGGTTTCAATATTAGTAATATAATTAAGATTGTTGATTTATTTTTCTTTTTAATCGTTTTTAATTTTAGTTCTTGCTGGTTTACTATCATTGTAGGTATTTCCTATTGTTTATGACCAGATCTAGCTCATCCCAACTACTGGAGTTAGACCCAGAACTAGAAAGAACATTGAGGAGAAAGCAAAAGGAAGAAGAGGAGGCAGATCTGGAAGACGTAAGTTCAAGAGTAAACCTGGAAATTGAACAAGAAGAAATATTCGAAGTGATGGAAGGAGCTGGACCAAGAACAATGCAGGAGTTTGCTAAGCCCAATTTAAATGGGGCTGAATCGAGTATCCGGAAGCCGACAGTTGCTGCAAACAACTTCGAAATAAAGGCGAATGTGATTCAAATGGTGCAGCAGACTTGTCAATTCGATGGGTTCCCTGATGAAGACCCTAATGCACATCTTGAGAATTTTCTAGAGATTTGTGACACATTTAAGATAAATAATGTCTCAGAAGATGCAATTAGGCTGAGGTTGTTCCCATTTTCTCTTAGAGACAGACCAAAGAAGTGGCTGAAATCCTTTCCTCCAGGAACTTTCACCACCTGGGCCCAATTGGCAGAGAAGTTCTTAGAGAAATATTTCCCACCATCAAAAACTGCCAAGTTGAGGAATGACATCTCATCCTTTTTACAACAAGATGGTGAGACTCTTTATGATGCCTGGGAGAGATTCAAAGATTTGCTGAGAAGGTGTCCTCATCATGGGCTTCCACTGTGGCTTCAAATTCAAACATTTTACAATGGGTTGAATTATGTAAGTAAACAATCCATTAATGCAGCAGCTGGTGGTACCATCAACAACAAGACACCTGAACAAGCAAGGGACTTAATTGAAGATATGGCCATCACCAATTATCAATGGCAAGCCCCAAGAGAGCAAGGAAAGCTGAAGGCCGTGGGATCACACCAATTAGATCCGGTGGTGGCATTGACAGCCCAATTAGAAGCATTGAATAAGAAATTTGATTCTTTGGCTTCTTCTTCAGGAAAGGTTATGCAGGTGATGTCTTGTGAATGGTGTGGAGGTGGACACCAAAGTCAAGATTGCCAAAGTGGCAACATGTTTGCCAAGCAAGAGCAAGTAGATTATGTTGGGAATATGCCAAGGCAACAACAGAATAATCCATACAACAACACATACAATTCGGGGTGGAGGAATCATCCAAATTTCTCATGGACCAATCAAAATAATCCAAGACCTCCCCCTGGATTCCAGCAACCCCAACATCAACAAGCTGCCCCTCCAAGAAAGAGTAGTTTGGAGGACATGATGGAGAAATTTATAGCAGCTTCTGAAACAAGGTTTCAATCAACTGAAACCTCCCTTAGAAATCAACAAGCCTCCATTCACAATTTGGAGAATCAGGTGGGCCAAATTGCCAAATTGCTCAGTGAAAGACCACAAGGAAGTTTACCTAGCAACACTGAGGCCAACCCTAAGGAGCAACTTAAGGCAATTACACTAAGGGGTGGAAAAGAAATCAATGGAGATGTGGAAAAGAAGAGGGCTGAAGAGCAAGAAAAAGAAAAAGAAGATGATCCTCCTACCACTTTGGGAGAGAAAGCTGCACGTGAAAGTGAAAGAGAGAAGCAGCCACAAGCAAGCAGCCCCAATTTGAAGGAATACCGACCTAGAGTACCCTATCCGGCAAGACTGAACAAGGACAAGATTGATGCTCAGTTCGGTAAGTTCCTTGAACTTTTCAAACAATTGCATATTAACATTTCATTTGCTGAAGCTCTGTCACAAATGCCTAAGTATGCTAAATTTTTGAAAGATATCCTTTCTAACAAAAGGAAACTTGAGGAAGTATCTCTAGTGCATTTATCTGAAAAAAGTTCAGCAATTTTGCAAAGAAGATTACCTAAGAAATTAAAAGATCCAGGTAGTTTTACCATTCCATGTTTTATAGGTAATCTTGAGGTTAAAAGTGCTTTAGCTAATTTGGGGGCTAGCATAAGTGTTATGCCCTATAAAATGTTTAAAGAGCTAGGCATTGGTCAACCTAAACCAACACTCATAACCATCCAACTTGCCGATAAATCAGTAGTCCACCCTCGTGGCATAATAGAAGATGTGTTGGTAAAAGTCGGGGATTTCATTTTCCCCAATGATTTTGTTGTCATTGATATTGATGAGGATGTGGATGTTTCGCTTATTCTTGGTAGGCCATTTTTGAATACAGCCCGTGCCCTTATTGATGTTCATGACGGCACATTGACTTTGAGAGTGGGTGAGGAGAAAGTAATTTTTAGGATACATGATGCCATGAAACATTCACTTTCACTTGATGAGGCGGAATCATGCAATGATGTTGTTGAGCATGAGACCGTAAATTGTTTAACTAACATTGTTTCTAAGGATCTCCTTGAGTTGTGTTTATTGCAGGAAAATATCGAGGGTCAAGAAGCAATGGAGCAGCTTGCTTTTCTTGAAGCAAGCAAATCATTCAAATACAGGGCATATGAGACCATTGAAATGCCCAAGGAAGAAAAGCCAAAACCATCGGTGATTGATCCACCAAACTTGGAACTGAAGCCTCTTCCGGATCACCTTGAGTATGGGTTTTTGGCAGAGAAAAAGAGATTGCCCATAATTCTGAGTTCCCACCTATCTTCTAAGCAGAAAGAAAAACTCATCCAGTTGTTGCAGAAACACAAGCAAGTGATAGCTTGGAAGATAGCAGATATCAAGGGGATTAGTCCATCCTATTGCACTCACAAGATACTGATGGAGGATGAATTCAAGCCAGTAGTGCAACCACAGAGGAGACTGAACCCAAAGATGAAAGATGTAGTGAAGGCTGAAGTGATAAAACTACTTGATGCAGGGATTATATATCCGATCTCGGATAGTTCTTGGGTGAGCCCAGTTCAAGTGGTACCGAAGAAGGGAGGGATGACTGTGATCCCTAATGAAAATGATGAGCTGATTCCAATAAGAACAGTTACTGTTTGGAGGGTTTGCATTGACTACAGAAAATTAAATGATGCAACTAGAAAGGATCACTTTCCTTTACCCTTCATTGATCAGATGTTGGAGAGGTTATCCGGCCATGAATACTACTGCTTTTTGGATGACCTTTCAGGCTATTTCCAAATTCCCATTGCACCGGAAGACCAAGAGAAGACTACATTCACCTGCCCATATGGGACATTTGCATATCGAAGAATGCCATTCGGGTTGTGTAATGCACCTGCAACTTTCCAAAGGTGCATGATAGCAATCTTTGATGAGCTAATAGAGGATATTATGGAGGTGTTTATGGATGATTTCTCAGTCTATGGCAGCTCATTTGAAAAGTGTTTGGAAAACCTTGAGAGAGTTTTGATGAGATGTGAGGAAACCAATTTGGTGCTTAATTGGGAAAAGTGTCATTTCATGGTTCAAGAAGGAATTGTGTTGGGACACAAGATTTCAAGCAAGGGCATTGAGGTGGATCGGGTAAAGATAGACATAATTGAGAAGCTACCACCACCCACATCTGTGAAAGCCATCAGAAGCTTCTTAGGGCACGCGGGTTTTTATCGAAGGTTTATTCGGGATTTCTCTAAGATAGCCTGTCCATTGACAAGACTCCTTGAGAAGGATGTCGATTTTGTTTTTGATGAGGAATGTCTGAGAGCATTCACGACCCTGAAGGAGAAATTGACCCATGCTCCAATCATGGTAGCTCCTAATTGGAATCTACCATTTGAATTGATGTGTGATGCAAGTGACTTTGCAGTAGGAGCAGTCTTGGGCCAACGCAAAGAGAAATACTTTCAGCCTATCTACTATGCGAGCAAGACCTTGAACGCAGCTCAAGCCAATTACACGACTACAGAGAAAGAGCTGCTAGCTGTGGTTTTTGCCTTTGACAAGTTTAGATCATATCTAATCTTGTCAAGGGTGATTGTGTATACAGACCATTCAGCTTTAAGGTACTTATTCGTGAAAGTTGATGCTAAACCTAAACTAATCCGATGGGTTTTGTTGTTGCAGGAATTCGACTTAACAATTCAAGATAAGAAGGGAGCCGAAAATCTTGCAGCGGATCATCTCTCTCGCTTGGAGAATCCAACCCTAGAGAGACTTGAAGAAGGGGACATTGATGATCACTTCCCCGATGAACAGCTATACGCCATGGTAAGTGAGGTAAGTGGTTTAAATTTTGAAACACCTTGGTTTGCCGACTTTGCAAATTATTTAGCTGTTAGGGAACTCCCTAAGGACCAACTTATCAAGCAAAGAAGAAATTCTTTTCTGATCTAAAGTATTATTTTTGGGAGGATCCCTTTTTGTTTAAGTTGTGTAAGGATCACATGATCCAAAGATGTGTGGCATGGCCCGAATCAATGAACATCCTTAGTGAATGCCATGCCGGACCAGCTGGTGGTCATATGGGGGCCAATAGAACTGCTCAAAAGGTACTAGAATAAGGATTCTATTGGCCCACTTTGTTTAAAGATAGCTACGAATTTGTAGTTCGCTGTGATCAATGCCAAAGAGCTGGAAACATTTCATCTCGTGATGAGATGCCCCAAAATGGGATTCTAGTTTGTGAAATTTTTTATGTATTGGGAATTGATTTTATGGGACCATTTCCCAACTCTTTTGGCAACAAATATATTTTGGTAGCTATTGATTATGTGTCTAAATGGCCTGAAGCCCAAGCCTTGGCAACCAATGATGCTAGGGTTGTAGTGCAATTTTTGAAGAAATTATTTTCTCGATTTGGCACGCCAAAAGCAATTATCAGTGATAGGGGTACTCATTTTTGTAACACTCAGCTTGAAAAGGTTTTAAATAGATTAGGAGTTACACACAGGTTTGCTACTCCTTATCACCCCCAAACCAGTGGCCAAGTCGAGAACACAAATAGGGAAATTAAACGAATTCTGGAAAAATCTGTTGAACGATCCCGAAAGGATTGGTCCAAGAAATTGGACAATGCTCTATGGGCTTTCAGAACTGCTTTTAAAACTCCCTTAGGCACTACACCATTTAGATTGGTATATGGAAAAGCTTGCCATTTACCTGTTGAAATAGAACATCATGCATATTGGGCAATAAAACAGATTAACCTTGATCTAGCTTGTGCAGGTGAAAGGCAAAAATTACAGGTAAATGAACTAGACGAGTGGAGGTTGCAAGCTTATGACAATGCAAGGATGTACAAGGAATGTACCAAGAGATGGCATGATGCTCACATCAAGAAACAGAAAGAGTTTCAAGCAGGAGATCAGGTATTGCTGTATAATTCAAGGCTCCGACTCTTTCCAGGTAAGTTGAAATCTCGATGGTCCGATCCTTTTACTGTCAAGGAAGTTTTCCCTTACGGAGTGGTTGAAATAAGCCACCCGGAAAAAGGAGGTTTCAAAGTCAATGGGCACAGGCTCAAATCTTATTTTGGAGGGGAAATACAGGCCTTCAAGGAGGTTTTACACCTCCAAGATTAGGGACATTCGTCCGACCGTCCAACTAATACGACGTTAAAGAAGTGCTGGGTGGGAGTCAACCCACCATTTTTTATGTTTTGGTTTGCATTGTCATTTTGTTTTAACTTTCTTGAATGGTTGGTTGTTGTTGTTTTACCTATTCTGAAGTTGCAGAGGGAATTTGATTTTTGGAGAATAAATTGAGCACACGTCCATGGACACGCCCGTGTCCGTGGGCGTGTCATTATGTTTTTCAGGCAGTAGCTATAACACGCCCATGAACACAACCGTGTCAGTAGGCGTGTAAATTATCTTTTCAGACAGTAGCTACTACACGCCCATGGAAACGACCGTGTCTATGAGCGTGTCATTATATTTTTCAAACAGAGGCTATCACACGCCCATGGACACGACCGTGTCCCTGGACGTGTCTCTTAAAAAAAAATTTTAATTTGAAATTTGAAATGGGCACGCCCCTCACAGAACACGCCCAGCCTAGTGGGCGTGTTGTTTGCATACGAGTCACAGAATATATGACACGCCCACAAGCACGCCCGTGTTTATGGGCGTGTCAATTGTAATTTCATCCAGTAGCTGTGACACGTCCAGGGACACGCATGTGTCCAAGGGCGTGTCACGTAAACTGGCTTTTAAATCGTGGGGCACGCCCATCAACACGGGCGTGTCGCTGGGCGTGTTGACGTTTTCTATATATAGCCCCCACGCCCATTTTTCCGAAAAAACTCAAATTTTCTCTCATTCTCTCTCGTTTTCTCTCAAATTTTCTGCATTTTCACCGGCTAATTCACACACCCATTCGGTTTTTGAAGGATTTTTACTCCCGGCTTGCATTCTTTGCGTGTGATCTATCATTTTTTTCCATTGCAACTGCTTATTTTCTCTCGGATTTGCGATTTCAGGTACGAGATCTAAATTTTTTCGATTTTTGTTTGTTTTATTTTGTTTTTCTTTCGTTTTTCATATACATCCCTTGTATTTGTTTGTGTTTACCATGAAATTCGCAATTTCATGATTTATTTGCTTTATTCCAGTGTGTTTTTAATTTTTGTGGCGTTTAATTATGATTGTCGTTTTGAATTCCGTTTGATTCAGAATATGTTTGATTTTAGATTTGTTTTGAATTGTTGATTAATCAAATAATATGTTGTTTCAATTGTAGAATTGTTTTGTTGATTAATTGTTTGCGTCACTCTGTTGTGTTATTTGAAATTAAATAATATGTTGGTTTTGAAATTGTTTGATTAATCCTAGTTACTGGTGGTTTGTGGATATTATGCTGTTATGGTAGAGATTGATTTAACTGTGTGCTGTCGCTCGGGTTGGATTACGTTGTTTGGCGTTATATTGTCTGCACTTCGGTTGAACTTGTATTGTGCTATGCTTTCATTATTGACGAACCGTTCGATTTGTTTTGCAGATTTATCGAAAATGGGCCCTCGCAAGCAATCATCGTCCCAGCTTCCAGCTAAACGAGCCCGAGGGGAGGGCAGTTCTAGCTAGCCTGCTACCCGCCCAACTTCTAAATTCATGGCGGGACACAGGTGCCTCAAATTTTCCAACGCCGAGGAACGCCGACGCTTCGAACTGTTCGGCAACAAAGAATGGTCGGCACCTCGGTACTTAGACTGGGAGGCTATGGAAATGGTTAATATTGCTGCAGAAGTGAAAGAAATGATTGATCAACCGGGGTGGGGCCAGCTCTTCTCTATCCACGAGCCCTCATACCGAGAGCTTACAGTTGAGTTTTACTACACCTTCCAATATCAGAAGACCAAAATCTCCATCACTGAGCCTACAGTTAAATTCCGACTGGGAGGGCAGAGATTCCACATGAGCATCAACGACCTTGGGGTACATCTCGGGTTGTATACTGAAGAGGAGGTCCAGACCACCGATTATCTCAGTGCCGAGGTGGATTTTGCTGAGTATCATGTTGTTCCGCCTCGGGTTTGGCATGACTTTGCACCCACTGCCGATAGATATCAGCCCAAGGTCTCCAAGGCATCCAACTTTGATTCTTTCCCCTGTCGGGTGGTGCATAATCTGTTGGTTCACACTCTTACAGCCCGACTGAGCAGTACATGGGTGGTGACCTTGAGGGATCTCTTTTTTCTGCACTGCATGCAACATAAGATCCGGTGCAATGTAGCCCATGCCATCACCCATTTCTTCCATGAGCAATCTAGGAAGGGAGCTTCAGGTGCTTTACATGGTGGATGTATGTCACGAGACTTGCTCAACGGCTGGGTGTGTTAGATGGTTGCCTCCCTATGACGGTGGATGGTATGCCCAAGCTGTTGGGTATACACACATTGAAGAGGTTGAACAGGGAACAAGTAGCTGGGCTGCGGGCTGCTCCTATGGATTCAGATATACCAGAGGCAGCTCCTTCTGCTCCTACCTCCGATATACCACCACCTCCACCGTCAGATTATCCTGCTGGACCTTCTGCTGCTGGACCATCTGATGCTGCTGCACCTTCTTCTTCTGCCGGGCCTTCCTTTGTCCAGCCTCCTGCATTCCGAGATTGGCGCCAGTCAATTAATGAAGAGTGGGATGATGACAGGAAACCCACAGAGTTTGAGCATCAGATGTGTCGGATTGAAGGTAAGATAGGCAATATCGAGCTAAACCAGAATATGATTTTAATCCAGCAGGAGGAGATCCAAGCCCAGTTGGATCACGAGATTTTGAGGCGGCAGTGGCTTGAGCAATCCATGTTGGAATTTTGGCGGTATCAGGGATTTCACCCTTCACAGCCACCACCTCCACCCTATCAGCCACCTGCCCGTGCACCGACACCTGCACCGACACCTGCACCGGAACCCGCTCCACCAGTTGATGTCTCCGATGATGATGAGACCAGCAGTCGCTAGCCACATTTTTTATTTTTTTTATGTCGTCTTTCATTTCTTTACTTATTTAATACGTTTTTAGTTTTTCTTCTTTTTAATTGCTTTTGGATTATTATTATTAGTATTATTTTCTTTAAGCATTGTTTCCTTTCTTTATTTATATATTAACCTTGTTTTGAGTGCATTGTAGAATATTATTTTGCTGCAACACCTCCTTCACAGCACTCTCGGCACCGTAATCATTTTCATCCACTCATGGACATAAAAATGGCAGTTATTCTCTCTCTTCATTGTTTCGTGTTGTGCGCACCCATTGAGGACAATGTGCATCTTAAGTAAGGGCGAGAGGTATACTTTATTGAATAAATTTCTACTACTTCATTTTTTTTATTCATTTGTCTCAACAATGCCTGCTAAGTAAGCTAAATTGTTATGATAAGTATAATTTGATGTGATTTCCCTTTACATGTTAAACTAATTTGAAATTTTCTAAATGACAATTTCTTGTTGAGGTTAATTTAGTGATTTCGATCAATTGTTGAGGATCGATTGTAATGGCTATAGTTAAGTTGTGGATCGATGGAAATTGGAACATTACTAGAGTTTAAAACCTTATTTACATTTTTTAGCATAATATAATTCCGTAGATTCTTGAGTCGAACTTGGTACGACCCTTAAGTTTATAACCCTTGAATAAAAATAACTAAAACAAATAATTCTAAGGAGCTTTGAAAATTTTTCCCTGTTCCGCTGATTTTGACTACAAATGAGTTAGAATCATGAATAGTGCTAGTAGCCATTTGAACGGTGATTCTGGCTGAGTAACCGAGGGTCGGCATCACAAATGTTTACCTTCGCGTCAAAAGGCTAGTATCAGTTCAAACAAGTCGGGCTCCTTAAAACATATAAAAAAATAATATAAAAAAAAAAATTTAAGGGTTAGAATGCTTAAGAGAAAACTCACGTTTTTCGCACTTTGTTCATGGCATTTGAATTTGCTGGAATTTTATGCTCAATTTTTTAACTCTGGATTTTTAGGTTTTAGGTATGTGAAATTTTTATTTTGAAACTTCTTGATTCAGCTGTTATGATTGTGAATTATTTTGATTGAGAAAGTGAGGTTATCCGATTCGAGCATTGTCAAAACTTTATTTTTCTTTTTTTGAATATAGAGGGAGTCCGTCATTTCTGCTTATTACAGTAATTTAGTTTGCTTGAGGACAAGCAAAAACTCAAGTGTAGGGGAATTTGATAAGTACACAATTAATGATATTTTATTCCCATTTCTTAATATGATTACTATCAAATTGAGTTTAATTTGTTTGTTCAAAGTGCAATTTAAGGATAATTTCAGGAATTCTCGATAATTTGAGGCTTTTGATCATTTCGGAGCAATTACGGATGAAAGTAGAAGAAAAGAGCAAAATCTGTCAATGGACACGCCCACGAACACGGGCGTGTCGTTAGGCGTGCCCCTGTTACTGCATTCAGTGGCTATGACACGTCCAGTTGCATGGGCGTGCTAATGATTGTGCCATTTACCCAAAGTCACAGTAGCTGCGACACGCCCAGGACCACGGGCGTGTCAATGAGCGTGTAATTCATCCAGACTCACAGTAGCTATCACACGCCCGGTACCACGGGCGTGCCAAGGAACGTGCCTTTTATTCAGACTTACAGTAGCTGTAACACGCCCAGTAACACGGGCGTGTCAGTGGACGTGCCTTTGGTTCAAGATCACAGTGCCTATGACACGCCCAGTGACATGGGCGTGTCAGTGGTCGTGTCACCTGTCGAAAAGTGAGATTCTTTGCACTGATTGGGGAATAAGTGGGGGACAACAGCTGGCCTTTGTCAAAAAGAAAGAACAAGAAAAGGAGAGCTTGCCTAAATCAAGGAAAAGAGTGATGAACCAAGGGAAAGTGGTAGACAATGGATGGGTTTAGTGAGCTGGAGGTATGGGCTGGAGATTTGGAGGGAATTAAAAAGAGAAGAGAGGGAGAAGAACAGCAATTTTTGCTGGAGCATTTCTGGAAACAGAGAAAAAAGAAGAGGAGGAGGAGCTATCTGCTGGAGCAAGGAGAAGGGTCTTGAGCTGAGTTTGAAGAAAGATCCACATCATATACAAGCCCTAAACCAAGAATCAAGAGCTCAAGTGAAGAAATACAGATTCACTGCCATGAATTGTTTGGTTTCTCTTACTCATTTATCTTGCTCTATTTTTCTAGCTTTGAATATGAACTAAATCCTTCTTTATCTAGATGTTGATGAACCCTAGCCAATTTGTATGAATTGAACAATTGTATTCAGTTGAATCAATTAATTGAGTTGTTTTATTCTTATGATACTTGTTGTTATTTCCAATTGATAATAGCATGCTTGTTGATTGGTTATTATTTTCATATTATTGACTTGAGAAAGCTTGATGTGAATTGACTACTCATAAGGATTGAGGATTGATTGGGGTACTAGAGATAGACCTACAAGATCCTTTGGTTTATAGTTCCTTGTCATTAATGCATGATCTATTTAATTGTGTTTTGAGAAGAGATTCCGGCACTCTACTTAGTGATTAGGGATTAATCCACTCCAGAGAGGCTTTAATCTAAGTTAGAGGAATGCCAATTCAATTTGATTAAACGATTTAGCTGAATGGATTGTTTATAAATATCATTGAAGCCGGGGGGATTCAATATATGGATAGTTCTATTAATATCATTATAAATCTTTTGTGCACAGCATTTAATTTCCTTTCATTCATTAATTAGTTGATTTTAGTTACAACATATCACACAACTATTAATTCGCTAAACAATGATTAAGATTTGCACTAGTACTTGGCCTTGTCCCTAGAGGAACGACATTCACTCACTACTATATTACTTGAGCGACCTGTGCACTTGCGGTAATTGCATATAGCACTAACGGTACGCATCAATAACGGTCTTACATTTTTTGCCTCTTCTTCTTCACTTTGCCTTCTTATATGTAGCATTCTCTTAGACATCTTATTTTTTAATAAATACTTTCGAGATTCTTTTTGCTCTTGCAATATGAAATCATGGCTCCTCTGCTCATTGAATAAAAATTCTATTTTAGAGCAACGACTTGCTAAAGTGTTTGCCTCTCTCCAAATGTGACTCATCTTATATTGATCTAGATCTTCTAACACTATAAATACTTTTTATGTAAAATTGTAAAGGAAAATAATTGTAAACTCATTGTAAAATTTATTTAGAAAATAGAAACTAAAACTAATTACAAAAGTTAGATGGTCATACATGTACTTCTTCATGTCACTTTCTTTGATTCTACATCTAGCATTTAAATTTTACACCACGGTAAGATCGCCAAGCTCTATTTCAAGCTTCTTAATCCCACTGTCCATTGCCATTTGGAGTCCAAAAAAGCAAGCCTCCAATTTTGCCTCTTCAAAGCTTTTCATCTCTCCACCTTTCATACTTAAAGGGTTCGCCAATCATTTCCCTCTATCATCTCATAGAATCGCTCCCAGACAACAACAACAACAACAACAACAAAGCCTTAATCCCAAGTCAATTGGGGTTGGCTATATGGATTCTTCTTTTCCACTCAATACGATTTAAGGTTATCTCTTCTGGTAGATGTAACAGCATAAGATCATTTTGGAACACTTTTGACCAAGTCAGTTTAGGCCTACCTTTGCCTCTCTTAGCTATATCTACTCTAACTTGTTCGATTTTTCTAACTGGTGCATCGCTAGTTCTTCGTTTCACATGGCCAAACCACATCAATCTATGCTCTCTTATCTTATCCTCAATAGGTGCTATCCCCACTTTTTCTCTAATGCACTCATTACAGATTCTATCCATCCTAGTATGACCACACATCCATCTTATCATTCTCATTTCCGCAACATGCATTTTACTCATGTGTTGTCCTTTTACTGCCCAACACTCACTACCATACATCATAGCAGGCCGTATTATAGTGCGGTAAAATTTTCCTTTTAATTTAATTGGCATCTTTCTATCACATAGAACTCCTGTAGCACCCCTCCACTTCATCCAATCAGCTTTAATCCTATGATTTACATCTTTTTCACAACCCCCATCTTCTTGAAGAATAGAGCCAAGATATCTAAAATAAGTACTATGAGGCACTGCTATTCCGTCTAAAATAATTTTGCTTCTTTCTCTATTCTCGCTATTAAATCTACAATGCATATACTCAACCTTAGTCCTACTTAGCTTAAAACCCTTAGATTCCAAAGTGCTTCTCCATAACTCCAACTTTTGATTTACCCCTGCTTAAGTCTCATCTATTAATACAATATCATCTGCAAACATCATACACCAAGGGATGTCATCCTGTATATGTCTTGTTAGCTCATCCATGACCAAGGCGAAAAGATAAGGGCTCAAAGCTGAACCTTGGTGTAATCCAATAGAAACGGAAAAATCCTTAGTATCCCCTCCCCCGGTGCGGACACTGGTGGTAGCTCCCTCATACATATCCTTCAAGACTTGGATATATCGTATAGATATTCCTCTACGCTCTAGGACCCACCATAAAACTTCTCTAGGGACTCTATCATACGCCTTTTCCAAGTCAATAAAAACCATATGTAAATCCTTCTTCATCTCTCTATACTTTTCCATCAAATCTCTTATAAGAAAAATAGCTTACACAGTTGATCGACCAAGCATAAAGCCAAACTGATTTGAGGAGACACAAGTATCTAACCGCAAACGGTATTCCACAACTCTTTCCCATAATTTCATAGTGTGGCTCATAAGCTTTATACCTCTATAATTTGAGCAATTCTGAATATCTCCTTTATTCTTAAAAATAGGTATCAAATTAATTTGTCTCCATTCATTAGGCATTTTCTTTGAACTTAAGATCTTATTGAACAAAGATGTCAACCATGTAACTCCTGTATCTCCCAAACATTTTCAAACCTCAATAGGTATCTCATCTGGTCCATAGGCTTTACCAAATTTCATCTTCTTCACAAACCTACATTAAAATAGAGAGAGAAAATATTAGACCAATATAAATGAGCTCATTTATCGAATAATGACACACTATGATCAATAAATATTACCCATATTTGGAAGCCCTCTAATATGTGATTATTGGCATGTACATCATCTCTCTGGTTATTTCATCACTTACTCCAATATTGCTCCGCTTTATGAGATTATATAGGTGTTTTCTTTCCATTGGTATTGAAAGAAACCAAAAAGCAAAGGCAGCTCATGAGATGATTAAGGTGCCCTTGGATTCTTTTAGTGTTACTTCTAACCTTTTTTCTTTCAAATTATAAACTTTCTGCAAATTCTGAATAAAAAAAATATCTATAAGCAACATATAACATTTTATCATATAATAATTAAGATTCTAAAATTAAAAAACAAAAAAAAAGAGGAGAGAGAGCACACATCAAGGGGGTCACTTTCTACGTCAAGAACTCCCCAATTGAATCTAATTATCTAATTAGAGTGTGGCAGCCTGCAAAAGAAATATTGTATTTAATAAATAGATTGAAATAGAGATTAATTTCTTCAACTTTCAGTTTTAATTGGCTCTTAAAACAGTAAACCGATCAAGTAAATATTACAGCATCCTCGTTAGCTTAAATGATGCTTGGTCAGAGAGCAAGGAAGTCTATTTATATGTTTGTTACATATCCTAGCATACTAATTTGGCATTCGGTAAAACATAACACTAAATGTGAATATTATAGGTTCTCAATGAGTATCAAACTTGGAGCATACCAGCATAGACGATAAATAAATGAACAGCGTAATAGAGATTTGTCGTTGCCAAAGGAATCACACGAACCGCAATCAACTGAGAACAAATTAGAAAAAAAAAAACAAAACTTATTCAATCAAAAAGGGAAAAAAGATTTCTCTTAAATTTAGTATTTCAGGACTTAACTCTCGTAACTTTATAACAATACATAACAAGATAAATACGACTTATACACAATTATTAGGATTACCAAATAGGATAATGATGATGGAGGGCGACCAAAGTTAATATGATAAAAACAAGCATCACTCTAACAAAATGTAAACCTAAATTGTTCTCTATCTATACATTTAATGTCAACCTCCAATTTAGACGAGATTTCTCATTAAATAGAAGGAACTCACAGAACGGCTTATTAAACACCCATAATCTAAATTCTAAAATGCTAATGAAGGTAAAGAAAAGGCCACAATATACCAACAACATATATACCACGGACATTCCATCCCACAACCAAAACCTATTGATTCCAATCCCTCTCCTATCATGAGAACATGATACACCAGCAACACACCAACTATACAACAAAGTTCCAATCCAACATAGCATAGCACCAGCACCCAGTATGTTGTCATCAAAGTTGTATCCTCATCCAGTTTTCTCCATTATACAACAAAACCAGCTTCGCACAGCAGCATACAACCCCCCATTGCATCACAAAACACTATAAGCTATTCATGATTTTCTCCAAGTTGAAATTACTTTTAATATTGTATTAAATTAATTTTTATATTATTAAGTAATTATTAAATATTAATTACATGTTTATTTTAAATTAAATCTAGTAATTTTATTATATTATTTTATCAATAAATATTGATTAATTTATCATATGTTTATTTGATTACATTTTTCATAATCACCAGAAAAAATTTTATACGATGCTGCGAATATTTTTAATATATATATATATATATATATTAATTTCAAAACTTACAATAATTACAAGCAAATAAAATAAAAATTAAATTACAAAAAACAAAACAAAATATAAATAAAATTTAAATAATATCAATTAAAAACTAAATTTAACAAAAAATTAAATAAACCTGAAATAAAATTGAATAGCACAATTAAAAAAATAAAACTTAATTAAATAATAAACCTAATTAATATAACTGAAATTAAAACAAAACTCTAACAAAAAATTAAAATACAAAAATTAAAATACCCTAACATAAATTAAAATAAAATTACAGTTTACCTAAAGTCAAATAAAAAATAAAAAAATAAAATATTATAAAACAAATAACAATAAAATCAATTCAAAACATTATAAAGAATAAAAAAATTCATACAACAATCAAACAATGAATAAAAAAAATTCATACAATAACCAAACAGCATAACATCAACCCAAAAAATATCATAACAAACAAATAAGAAAAAAGGTAAAAAATTAAAAAAATCTCATAACAAAAAAATAAAAATTAAACAACACAATAAATTATTTAAACAATAATCATATAATAAAAAATACTAAAAAAATGTATTGAACAATAACCAATTGTAAAAGAAAGACAAAGAAGAGAGCCAGAAACGACGATGAGATGATAAACGATAATCTTCTTCATTATAATTACAAGCATGGTGATAAAATGAAAATAATCAAAATAATAAAATAATAGACTTAATAAAATATGAAAAAATAAAAAATAAAAGCAAAATATAAAAGATATGATATATTACATGTTGACTACCTAACTAGTAACTTTTCTGTCTTTCTTATTGAAATCGGGTGCACAATTGTTTTTAATCATATATTTAGTCATCAAAAGTCATTTTCTACCAACCTCTTCACCCTCACTCTCCATAGACAGTTTTTATTAATGCATTGAGCAACAACGAATAATGTATTTGACTTGAAAATTTTGAATTGAAATGTCTCCCTCATTGCTAGTATAAACAAGGTGGTCATTAAACCTTTCTTTGATCTAAAACTTTGCTCTCTTCCATGGTTTTAGATATAAAACTTTCCCCACACAATTCATTTGAAATTCTGTAACAAAAAAAAAACCAGTAACACTATCATCATTGATAGAAGAGTTTGTGTTTGAGAAATTGTAGAAGCTTGCATTTTAATATGAGGAGAATTAAATTGTTCAACAGACCATGCAACTTCTAACACATTTTTTTGTGATAATTGTTTGTCTTGTATGTGATCATGGTCCTTATCATTGTCCTCATATGAATACCCCAAGCCCAAATCATATTCAAATGTTTCACAATTCATTTCGCTCATACATAAAGATTTGTATTTCCCTGAAGATGTTTCGGCATCAAATCAGGTTCATTGTAAGATTTATGTTCAAGTTCAGTTTCATGTTCAGGTTCATATTCGAGTTCAGGTATAGAATCCAATTTCACAATGTCCTTTCCCCTATATATATTAGGCTATGCAGGATCTTTACTGTCATGACCAGATTTATCAGACTTATAAGCTTCATCATCATCATTCGTAATCAACAAATCTTTTATTTTATCTTCACCAAAAATAAAAAGAAATACCTTAACTGATTTATCATTAACAACATCATAGATTGGTGTCATTTAGCTATTCATATATATATTTTCACCCGATACTTGCTTTATTTTCAATATTCAACTTCCTTGCCATCATTTTCTTCAGGCCAATGTAATTAATGCCTTTATTTAATATCATGACTTGACCAACTCCACCAATGTAATAGCCCACAAATCTCTAATTATGAGTAGTGCTCAAATTAAACTCAAGGACCAAGAATAACTTAAAAATTTATTTATTATAAGAGAAAAATAAAATAAAAATAAAAAGATAAATAAAATTAGGATATGGAGTTATTGGGTATTTTGAAGAAAGATGAATAATAATCAACTAAAAAGATAAATTTGGGCAAATTACTTAAAAATATCAAACTTTGACTAAAGCAATTATGTAAGATTAATTAAGTTAATTAAGTAACCACTTTTTTTTATAAATAGTAGAAACCCTAGACATATCACCATTACCATCTTCTTCTTCTTTCTTAGCCAAAAACCTTCACTTCCTCTCAAATTCTCCATTCTTCTTCAACCAAGCTCAAATCTCCTAACCTTTTCACTTGATTTCTTTTACCCAACACCTCTATTATAAAGATTAAGACTTATTTGATGGAAAGCACTTGTTTTGATCAATAGATTTTATGGTTAAGAGGTGGGTGAATAGTAATCAAGTAATGAAATTTCTAGATAAGTGAAAGAATAAGGTTTTCATTCATCTTTTCTTCTCATAGCTGAGCATATGAAAATTTATTTGAGATTGATTAATAAAAATTTATTTTATTTCTTTGAAGATGCTAATAAGGAGAAAGTGAAAGGAAAAGAGGTGAAGTAGGTGTTGTAAAGAGTTTTGGAAGATCTAAAAACTTCAAATAAGTTTGTGCACTCTTAATCTCTTTCTTTTAATTATGTTTATGTCAGTTTTAGGGTTTTAAGTTATAAATGCTTTCTAGAAAATTTGGTGATATTTGCTGGAAAATATTATGAATTCCCAATGTTTAGCATGTGTAAATGGTGGAATAATTAATTGGTGAGTTTGGTCTTCAAATTAGTTATTTTTGAAAATCTAAAATTTTTGCCGAGTATTCTGAACATTAGTTGTTTTCAGGTTTATAGCTTGCATTTTAGAGCTCCAAATTGTATGAAACTTATGCCAAATGAAAGTTAAGACATAATTCTATAACTTTAATGGGGAAATATTTCTCTTAAAATGTATGTAAGTGACCTTAAAATTGCTAAAATTTGTTACACAAAATCTAGAATTGGTGAAATTCGACCTTGAATAGTTCATATTAAAATATGTGTAATTTACCCTAGAGAGCTTCAAATTGAGTGATTCTTGATCCAATAAAAATTTAAGACATAATAGTAGAACTCTCATTAAGAAATGTGCCACACAAAATGTATGTAACTAACCTTAAAAATTGCTAGAAGTTTTAACTCGGAAAATCTGGAACTTGTGAAATTCAATTTTGAATAGTCCAGATTCAAATACATGTAATTCATCTCAGAGAGATTTAAATTGAGTAATTCTTAATTCTATAGAAATCTAAGACATATAGGAACAAATGTTATGAAGACTAAATTGGTAAATTTTAGTTGTATCATGACCAGATTTGGTCTCTAATTTAGTTCACTAAAGTTGCCTTGTGTTTGGTGAAATTAAATTTTATTTTTGCATGTATGTTGATTTAACTTACATATCTCTTGATTCATAAGTCCAAATTAAATGATTCAAAATTCATATTTAAGCTAAGACCTAAATCTAAAAATTATATGAAGAAAGTTAAACTTAATTATTGCAATTTCTTAGTCATAATTCTAGAGGAATATGATGCACAAAAATATATTTTTTTTGTTGATGTTCTTAATGTTTATTTCTTATGAAAATTTTGTTTGCATATGTATTAACAAAATAATTGTTATATGAAAATTGCAAAAAGGCGAAAATCTATTTGTATTTCTTGCTAAATTATGTGAATATAAGAAATGACATCTTGAATTTGGAAAGATAGTATATGATGAAAACCAATTATATGTCATTGCGAGCCCAAGTAAACATAGACAGTAAATTATAAGATTGGATAGGTTGGTGATAAGTGTAAATTGACCTTATATTTTCTATCTAATTTATCATGTAATTGATTTGAATTAATCTATTTTAAGCTTATTTATATGCTTGTATTTCATTATTTGTGAATTAAGATTAGTTTGACTTAATTTCTTGCATGTTTGTGTAAACTGGAATTTCAGGCAGAATTGGACCTTTAGAGCTTTAAGTACAATTTATGTAGTTATAAAGTATAAAATTGGAAACATGTATTCATTAATTTGATAGAGAACATCGCAAGATTTTTAGGAAGGTCTAGTTTGTCAAATTTTGAGTTTGTTTGGGCTTCCAACTTTAAAATCGAAATTGGGCTTAAAATACAAAAGCAAAATTTCAGTCTGAGCTACTGAGAGTAATTGGGCCACAACTTAGGTGTATCAAGTCCAAATGAGGTGATTCAAAATTCTAACATCATTTACTCTTCTGGGGATACAACTTTTATGAAGATGTTAGAGGGAGATATTGTCGTTATCAGATAGAAAATTGGGTTTGAAACTTGAATTCAAATTTTGAGCAGAAGTTGAAGGGGTGTAGGAGTCTAATTTGAAGGAGCTGATTTTGGATACAAAAAAGGTGACGTGAGCAGTAGGGGCAGCCATTCTAGAGTTTTTACAACACTTTTTCATATTTTTTTAGAGTAGATTAATTTCTCACAATTGGAGATCAAATGATGAAGGAGATTGTGCTGAAGGAGGACTTCATCGTCTCTACAAGATTCTTCATCCATCTAGTTTGAACTTTCTTTTTGATTTATATTTTTAAGTTTATGATTTATTTAATACTTTTTCTATTTTCTTGTTTTGAAATTTAGAATTATCAATTACATATTTAGTTTCTTAATTCCTATGGATTATATGTTTAATTTAGCTATGAGCAACTAATCTCCTCAATCAGATTAGGTGGGTTTAGAATTATGGATAATGGGCGTTAAGTAATTTGATGATTATTTACTTCTTGAAATTGAAGTTTTGTTTGTTTTTATCTTAATGCTTATGATTGATTGGCCATCAATTGCATGTTTAATTAAAATCATATATTGAGTGAAAGCTAGGTATGATTTTAGATTGAGGAATCAACAACTTAAGAAAATTATATTTAGAGACAAAAGAATAATCTTAAGACTAATTAGTTCCTTTAAGCTTGATAGGTTATCTTAATTTGTTGTTTATGAGAATAGAATAAATAAATTACTTCAATCATTAATTTTCTTGCTTGAGAAAGAGGAAGATTAAAATTTAAGGAATTGGTAACTTTGATTCAAGAAATATTTGAATTAGTTTGAAAAGTTATTTTTACCCATTTGAAATAATTCTAATAAAACATAATCCTACTTGTTTATCTAAATTATTTGAATTTAGAAATTTGAATTTGAATTTTAAGTTTGAGTTAATAGAAAATTATCTTAGCTTAATTTCATTTTGAATTCGAATTTAATTTTTGAGTTTTAAATTAATGATTAAGTATTTAATTTTTAAAAGATAAAATTAATTAATTGGTTTTTAGATAATAGTTTATTTGAATTTTAGTTAGTCAAGTTACTCATTCTCTGAGGGAATGATACTCTACTCACTATTCTATTACTTGATTACGACCTGTATACTTTCAATAGCTAGGCTAGGCCCTAACAAGTTTTTGGCGCTGTTACCAGGGAATGAGAAATTAATTTGATAACAGTAAGTTCAAAAAGACTATTATTTTAAAATTTATTTTAATTATTTTTATTTGCTTTTCTGTAGGAATTATATGCACAATAATCAACAAGTAGCATTAGAAGAATATAATTGTAATACCCTAGATAAAATAAAATTTTAGTAGCTTAAATGTTGTACAAATTAATGAATAAAGTGAGAAAAAAAATTTTGATTGAAATAAAATTATAATGTGACAAAGTATTAAACAAAAACTTTAAAGTATTTGAATTGAAAACTCTACAACTGTGAATCAAATCAATTAACTGTAAGTTATTAAATAATTAATTATATTTGTATATAAACTATTAAAGAAACAAAATGACATATTAGAGTGATAAAGAAATCATTCATATACAAAGAAGTAAAATTTATGTGTTACTAAAGTAATGGAAATGTAAATTTTAAAATACTTTAGCTACGTGAACCCGTATGTATAAAAATCTTAGGGTATTATACTTGAAATATACTATAACTTAATTAATAATATCTTAATATAATAATATACATTAAAACCATATAAGATAAATTAAAATTTAAAATTAGAAGTGAAAACAATTTTAAAGAAATTAATTACAAGTGTAGGTAACAAGTTATGATGTAAAATGACTAAAAAGGCATTTGAGTTAATAAAAGAAATGTATAAGATCGAGGGGCAAAATGGACATTTCACCCACTTAATTCTCAGCCAATTTTCTGCCAAAATAAGTGGGTGACTCATCTCTTTTGAATAGTAATAGGTGCTGGAAAATATTGACTAAAAGATGATAGAAATTTTTGGTCTTATCTTTTCTTCTTTCTCTTTTCTTATTACTATCAAGAATATCTCTCCTCTATCACGACCCTCTCTCATTTTTCAGCAGCTAAAAATCATTTCTAGGCTAGTTTCTTATGTTTAGAAGTAATCCAAAGTGAAAAATTAAATCAACAAAGTGATATAAAAACAAAGAAGGCAAAAGAATTCCTAAAGGTAAGAATTTAAAAATTCTAAATCTTAATCTTTTAATTTATTTTTCTAACTTTAAATCTATTGTTTATTGAATCTGAGCTAAAAATTATCATTTTTACATATTAATTAAGTATTTAGGATGTTAGAAATCGATTTTTATTGAAAGAATTTGAAAGGAATGAAGCTAGAAATCCTAACACTCAAATCTGTCTAAATATTACAGCTTGAATTCTTAATAATTTAGCTACTGTGTTTTATTTATTTTAACATGAAAACGAGCTTTAAAATTTATCAAAAATTACAAAAAGGTGTATTTGAATTTTAGAAAGGTTGTAGTAAAAGGCCAAGTCAAAATGATGAAGGAAGATGAGTGAATAAATAAATAAACACAAGCAGCTAATTTTAATAGTCTGAATGAATATCATTGAGATTTTGCTGTGTTTGAATTATTTACCTATATAAATGAATTATATAATTTGTAAAAATTTACAGAGAGGTCATATAAGATGTTGGGAATATGCTGAAAAAATTTCAAGGTAAATTAGTTTAAATAAATTAATATATAATTAAATGAATACAACTACTCAAATGCTGGAATTTAGGTGTTTTGTTGATTTAGGACTGAATTGAGCATAATAAAATATATTTGATTTAGTCATAAATATAATCATATTATAGATGAATATAAATTCTAGTATGTGTATTTATTGTTCTCAAAAGTATAAATATTAATTTAATAAATAAGTAAATCAAATAACATGAAGAAACCAATGTATATTGTTATAGGCATATGACACATATTTGAACTTACTCTATTGTATAACCCTATTATAATATAATTTGTAAAATTTGAATTCATAATTATAAAATAAATTTTAGGACATATTAAGATATTAAAACAGGGCATAGGTTCCTAAAAAACAATTAAGACAAAAATGACAAGTTTAAAAAAAATAAACTTAAATGTATGATTTATATGTGGATGCGAATATAGGTCGGGTATTGCCATCAAATCAACCAATTAATATCAATAACTTAGAGGAATCAAATTTGCATATTCAAGGTGAGTTATAGTGTACAGCCCTTGCTTTGTCACATTTGAAATTCTTTGATGAAAATTTAACCATTGTTGATATTTGAGCCATTTGACATCATTTGTTGTTTGTAATTCTGCATTTGTGAATTGTGAAAACCAATGTGGCCTCTTGGCCTATGTGATCATACCAAGCCATTTGACTAGCCAATATGACAGACTCCCAACTTGATGGTGGCTATACCATCAGGCTATGTGCACATAGAAGTTTGTGATTTGTAGGGTAGAAGCTACCCTTATGTGAATGTGATGTGTGATAGCACTGGAATAATGATATATTTTCTTCAGTGTTATTGCTATGTGGTATCTATCATATGATATAATTTGCTTTTGTGATATTGGTCCAATTATTGTGGGTCTTTCTTGTGGATTAAATTTCATTGTTATACCTTTATTGTGCAGCCGCCTTATTTATTTATTATCCTTGAACTTTGAAATATCGTTATTGCATATCCTACTCTTGTGACACTGTAATTTCACTGAGTTGACAACTCACCTAATCGTCCGTGGTTTCAGGTAGAGGTGACCCAGGATCATTAGCTTCTTGATTTCTTCTTCCAGCAAGAAGCTTAAGAATAATGTAATTAGCCAACAGTATCATATGTAATTAAATAATAATATTTGTGTTATATTCTAGTTGCTTCATAGTAATATTGTGAATAGCTTAGTAAATTATGAAAATAAACCATAATGTAATAATAAAAAAAAGATATTTGTAAATAATATATAATATAAAAATAATTGTGTAATAATTATGTATCATAAAGTTATGAGTAAATAATAAAATTTTAAAATAAAGTTATAATTTACTAGTGTAATAATCAATTGTATGAATTCATAAATTAGTTGGGTTCTGCGTGATGCCTGGTGGCGTTAAGCCTACTTGGACCCTAGGACCTTCACACCTCTAAAAATGGGGTGTGACAATAATCCTGAGATTGAAAAGCAGTGTAGAGAGAATAACAGAGCAAGAAAAGAGAAACTCCGTTTAGAAAGAGAAGAAAGGGAACAAATTTGAGCATAAGAGTCTCTAGAAACAGGCAGTAGAGTTGAGCTAGAAGAAGCGAGTGACGAAGAAGTTAACATGGCGAATTCACAAGATCAGCTTCAACCAAGAAATCTCACTTTGAGGGAACATGTCATGTCTAATGCTCAAATTGGCTCAAGCATCATTCGACCTGCAGTGAATGCTAATAATTTTGAACTTAAACTAGCTCTCATCAATATGGCTCAACAACAGCTTTTTTATGGCTTGAACCCGAAAGATGTTATCGCACACTTAGTAAATTTCTTAGAAATTTGTAATATGATCAAGATGAATGGAGTCAGTGATAATGCAATTAGACTATATCTTTTTCCTTTCTCATTAAAGGATAAGGCGAAAGCTTAGTTGCAAGGTCAATCTGCTGGAACTTTCACCACATGGGATGAACTTTCTAAGGAATTTTTGGCACACCAGGAAAAACTGCAAAATTTAGAAATGACGTTGCAATTTTTGTGTAGTTTGATGGAGAGTCACTATTTAAAGCATGAGAAAGATTTAAAGACCTTTAAAAGAGGTGCCCTCACCATGAAATTCCAAAATGACTTATTGTTCAAATATTTTATAATGGGATAACAGGACTATTAAGGAGTACAATAGATGCAGTTGCTGGAGGTGCTTTAATAAACCAAATTATAGCTAAAGCATTAGAATTGCTTGAATCTATGCCAGCAAATGATTACCATTGGTCTAGTGAGAGATCTTTACCTAAGAAGTTAGTAGGTGTGCATGAAGTAGATGGAATTTCACTACTTATAGCTAAGGTTGATGGCTTAGCCAAGAAGTTGGAACACGTAAATCTTATCACTGCAAGTTATGAAGGATGTGTTGGAAACCACTAATCTTTTGAATGTTAAGCTCCATAATAAGTACATTTTATGGAAAATCAAAATAGAACTCAACAAATGCCTTATGTAAACATATACAACCCTAGTTGAAGAAACCATCCTAATTTGTCCTGGGGTGAAAATCAAGGTAATCAAGAAAATCAAGGGGACTAATTGAACCAAAGAGGAATGTACCAACCACCATTTCCTAATCGGGGCCAAGGTCAAGCTAATTACTAAGATAAAAAGATAGGATATGAAGCTGCTTTGGAAAAATTTATTACTGTTTCTAGTGAGAGGTTTGACAAGTTAGATAAGCAATATGACCAGTTGGAAGTTAGGATGGATCAAATTACAAGTCAAACTAGGAACCTTAAAGTGCAAATTGGGTAAATAGCTAGTTCTTCAAATTCAAGAAGTCAAGAGGCTCTTCCTAGTAAAACAGAAATAAATTCCAAGAAGTATTGTAAAGTAATTACGCTTAGAAGTGGGAAACAATTACAAGAGGTGGTTCCAATGAATGTTGAATTGAAAATAAAAGGTGAAGTAGTTAAAGAAGATGAGCAAGATAAAGAGATTGAGAAGGAAAAGGAGGAAAGTGAGATACTCTCACCAAAACTAGAAAGTGAAGCCTTATATACCACCTGAACCATTTTCTCAAAGGCTTCAAAAACAAAAAGTGGAGAAACAATATGAAAAATTTCTTAAAGTGTTTAAACAATTAAGAATTAACATTCTTTTTGCAGATGCTCTTACTCAAATGACCTCATATGTCAAATTCCTGAAGGAGATTCTTTCTAATAAGAGATCCATTGAAGAAAATGTAAGAGTTTCCCTAACCGAAGAATGCAGTGTTGTGATCCTAAACAAACTTCCATCCAAATTGAAGGTTCCAAAGAGTTTTTCTATACTTAGCACTATTAAGTCTTCCCAAAAAGCTTCGGACCTCCTTTTCAATTGTAGGAGCCAACATTTCAACTATGTCTCTAATCTTATCAGAATTAATCCCAATTCCTCTCCTAATAATTATAAACCCTAACAATTTCCCTGATTAAACTCCAAATATGCATTTTGCGGATTTATTCGAAGTTGCTATCTCCTTAACCGCTCAAAAAACCTTCTCAAAACTGCAACATGTCTTCATCATGTTGATATTTTGCCATCATGTCATCAATATACACTTTTATTTCTTTACATATCATATTATGAAACAAGGTAACTATTGTTCTTTGGTAAGTTGTGCCCCTACATTTTTCAGTCCAAAAGGTATCACTATATAATAAAATGTTCTCCAAAGAGTAATAAAAGTTATTTTTTTCTTTTCACTAGAATTTATTTTAATTTGATTATACACTAATAATCCATCCATTAATGAGAACATATGAAATTGAGTTGTATTATCTACTAGCACATCAATGTGTGGTAGAGAAAAATCATCTTTTAGACTCGCTTGATTAAAATCTCGATAATCAACACACATCCTAACCTTTTTACCTTTACAGAATTACATCATGGCTTCAATAGTAAACGATGCACAACTATTTTTGTACTTGATCCTGGCATATTCTAGTATGATCATGCAAAGACATGAACGAACTCTTTTAGCAATTTAACCATCTTTTCTTTGAGTTTTAGAGGTTAGGATATACTAATCATTGTTTCCTTCTTATTTTCTTTGGTTCCTAGGTTTACTATCTCTATTGCCTTGTCTGAAGGTTGTATAATTTTTCCCTCATGTTTCATTATCCTAGTTATTTAATGTGAGAAATCATTTTTGTCTTCTTCATCAGATGTGATTTCAAAGATAGGTTATCAAAATCATACCCAGACTTAATTTCATTAAGATTTAATTCATCATTGACATTCTTGGGTAAAGAGAGTATAGAGAAAAAAAATTACCTAGATATAGAGATTAAGTAGAAAATAACTAAATAAAAGTAGCAAGGAGAGTTCAATAATGGAGATGAAATATGCATTTTATTTTATTAAAAAATTATTTTGAAATATTTAAAAAAGAAAGTCCATGCTAACATTTTCCTAAGATATCGAGCAGAATCGTAAGAAAATAATTATTTAGATTACTTTGATTGAGATGGTAATTCATAAGCTTTCCAATTGTTCAGATCTTGTCATGGTAGCAAAGGTGTAACCCATAAAGCTATTTCATCATGAGGCTTATTCTCATTCACCATAGTCACCAATGAATTTTCTGATATTGCCTCCACATCTCATGGATTTCCTGCCGTCTTTGTTTCTTTATAAAAAAAAACCAACACTTCTAAAGTTTTGCCTTAAGGGTGGGAATGTTATTTTTCTCCATTGAAGTTTCTTGATTTGCCAATCTTGCTAGCCAATTGTCCTTTTTCTCTTTCTGAATCCTCTTCTTATCTTCTCTTGTAATCTTGTATCCCAATGCAGCTCTATTCTCAACATTGGGAAGAAGCAGAAAGACATTGATTCCTTGTTCATGTCTTCTTAAACCTTTCTTTAAGGAATAACTTACCCTTAATATTTCTCTTGTCACCATCATAGGAGCAGCTGATAATCGAGGAGTTGGCATGAATGATCCTTCTCCAACATATGAAGTGTTTGCTATTTCAAAGGATTGAAAAGAACTTTCAAAGGCTTCTTCTGCTGCGTCAACATATGGGATTGAGACAAGTTTAGTGATCAAAAGGTCTTATTCTCTAAAACTTGCAATCATCTTTCCTTTAATGATGAATTTGACTTTATGATGTAGAGACGATGATACTGCTCCTGCCGAGTGTATCCATGGTCGTCCCAATAACATACTGTAAGATGGTATCATTTCTATCACTTGAAATGTGATATTAAATGTGACTGGACCTACTTGGACAGGTATTTTGATATCCCCTAAACCTCTCTCATATTCCCATCAAAGGCCCAAATAATCATAGAGTTAGGCTGCATATATGTCTCATCAATTGGTAGCTTTAAGAGGGTTATTTTAGGTAACATATTTAGGGATGACCCATTATGCACTATAACCTTTGCAACATAATATCCTTTATATTGGAATGATATTGTAAAGCTTTTGTATATCCAGTCTCTTCTCCAAATATTTTATTATCTATAGAAATATCATGTCAAACATGTGAGTGATTTAGAACTCTAAGTAGTGCATTTTTATGAGATTATGAAATTAAGATCAAAGATAGTAGTGAGACTCTAGTCGGAGTTTTATTCAACTGTTCAATAAATTTATATTCACTTTGCTTTACCAACTTCAAGAATTCACATGTCTCATGCTCAGATGACGGCTTTTTCACTTCCAATTGTGGGTCATTTTTAGCGACTACTTCTTAGAACTCTCTAGCCTTAATCTGTTTTAACAATTCTCCTTCTTTTAATTTCCCTTTCCTATGCCTTTCTAGTTCTTTTTTTTTTTTGGTGATTTTCTACTTCTTCTAATGTATAGCAGCACCCACTTCTTGTCATCCCACCTACACTAGAGATATTAACTACCAATTCAATTTCATTACTTGCTTGGTATATACTAGGATTTTGGCTCACTACCTCATACCCATACTTTCAAGATACTACTTTTGAATCTTTATATTCAAAAAGAGCTGGTGTTTTAATTACAAGTTTTGAGATTTGTGAAGACATATCAGATTTTCCTTTTTCATTTCTCCCAATGAGCATGATATTACAAATGGATGCTGGAATAGAAAGATTAGTAGACACTATATTCACATCCTCCCCTTTCCTTCTTTCTATTCCAAAAATCACAATTTTGGCATTCATCAATTCTTGAATTTTTATCCTAAACTATGAACAGTCATTGATTGTATGACTCAATGTCTCACCATAGTAAACACAAAAAGGTTCTTATTGAAGGGAAGGTTTGTCCCCTAATTAGCTTTCAAGAACTAATCCGGGTTTGATTAAAATTTGAAAAAGCTCTCTCATAGGTGTTTAAACTTCCTCTACATTTTTCTTATATTATTGGAACCTCATCCTCAATAATGGCATTGATTTTTCCCCCCTTCATGATTTGGCAAAGTATTATTATTTACATTAGAGGTTTTTGATTCCTAGTTAATTTTAACCATTCTACATTTAAAAGGCTCTGGATCTTTCTTTTAAATGCAGTGCAATTTTTGATATAATGCCTATATTCACATTTTAAAATTAGGATCATACTACTTGGGATAAGGTGGCTTCATTGGCTTTAATGGCGTCAAACACACTTATTGTCCTTGTAGTAATTGAGGCAATAATTCTGCATAAGTTATTGGAATACGATCAAATATTTCTATTCTCCTTTTTTAAGGGAGATTATTTATTGTCCCCTTTTATTGGATTGATTTGTTCTATTATTTGCTCCTTGAGCAAGTGTAGGAACACCAATTGGAATAGAATAAAGAACATTTTGAGAACTCATAAATCAGGGAGCATGATATGGAAACTGATACATTTCAAGCCTTACATTAGTCACATAATATGGTAAAGGATGATGATAGTAAGTTTCTTTAGATTATAGATGTCCTCTTATCATGCAGGTTTCTGCCTTTTATTTTTATCTGAATATTATCTTTTTGAGCTGTTCCCTTTAATATTTTTCTCCTCAATTTTTTTTATGCCTTATTCAATCCTTTCTCCAACTAAGACCAAATCTAAAAATTTGGCGATTGTGTTAGTTAGCAACATGTTATAAAATGGTTGTCCTAGTATATCTCAAAAATTGGATATCACCTCCTTATCTGTGGGAAGGAGATTGACTTATGATGTTTTGTCTTTCTATCTTTGTACGTATTCCTTAAAAGTTTCATTATTTTTCTTTTTTATATCTCTCAAATCATCACTGCTAGGCGTTATACCATATTATGTTTATATTGCTTCATAAAAGCATATGCAAGATCTTTCCATCTCTGAACATGTGTTCGATCTAAACTCATATACCACCTTATTGCTGGTCTTGTAAGACTTTCTTAAAAAATATGAATCATAAATTTCTCATTACTGATATATGCTGCCATTCTACTATATAACATTAATAGATGACTTTGAGGACAAGATAATCCATCATATTTTTCAAAATCAGGAGTCTTAAATTTCAATGGTATAGTCATATCGAGTACCCGACACAATTAGGATGTGTCAATTGTTCTATATACATTAATCCCTTCAATTGCCTTTAAACGCTTCTCTAACCATTCTATCTTTTTCGAAACAGGCTCAAGACTAGCTTTTTTGAAATCACTTTACACCTTTGGGTCATCCAAGTCTGGGATGACTTTAAGTTTTTTAGGAAAAACAGGAGGCCTTGGATTTATTTGAACTTCTCTTGGTTGCTCCCATTGTGGTTTTCTTTGAAAAAGTTGAGAAGCACCAATATTTTCTGCTGGATGAGTACTATTATTTGGTCTCCCTTATACTGGCTTATATTGTGGGATAAAACCTGGTGGATATGTAGAATCTCTCACGGTACCTGTAAAACGGATCAGCTATTGGGGTTCCTAATCCTGAGGCATTATGCACAATTTTTATGGTGTTCTTGCCTTTAATTAATTTCATGAGTTGTGCCAATTGATTTCTCATATTTGAAACTTTTTCTAACATATCCTTTATCTGATCAATATCTCACCTCATTTCTTCTTGAGCGTGGTTTTCTATAAGTCTGATCTTTGAAAGAGTCCCGTAACGGTGAGTTAAGTCAGATTTATTTTTTGAAAGTCGAACTCTATTGACGTTTTTAATGATATATTTATCAAACGGACTATGTTGACTTCTCTGATTTTATGAGTTTCGCGAAATTGATGAGTTCTAGTTGATTGCAAGCCTAATTTTTGAACTTCGCAAAGTACACTCCATGTACTTGATGAAGTTCAAATTTTACAACAGAAAATATTTTTCTACTCTCTTTTTTTTTAACTCTCTTTAAAGTTTTCTCTCTATTTCTTCTTTAAAATTTTCTTTATATTTTTCTGTATCAATTTTTTATCTCTTTTTATCTTTTTTTTTTGTTGTTTCTTTTTATTTTTCTGATATGAAAATTTTTGTGTCTCTTTTGTTCCTATGTTTTTTTTATCAATTTTTTCTCTCTAATCCCCCCTCTTCCTTTGTGTTTATTTTCTCCCCTATATATTGAGAAAATTGTTTTCATTTTCTTGTTTTAATAATTTGTCACTTTTTTATAGACAAAGAGAAATTGCTGCAAGAATTTGATGCAGAAAATTAGAAATTCTTTTTCCTCGTTTTAAGTTATTTTTATCTATATATTTATTGTATATTTTTATAGATAATAATGGATGAGATTATTATATTAACAATTTTGTTTATTTATTTTTAATTATTGTTATCTTTGCTTATTTTTTTTAAAAAATGAGTCATTTGCTCCCCTTTCGTGGCATAATATTTGTTAAATTTATTATTATTATTTTTTAATTATGCTCGCTCATTGAACATAACTGTTCAAATTTTGTATTTTTATTAAATATTTTTTATATCTTTTATTTTATAGTTTGCTAATATATTTTTTAAAAGGTATTTTTTTATTTAAAGTAAACTTAAATTCGAAACTTAATTTCGATTGCTTACGTATCCGCTTGACGGAATCAAAGACCCCATAGTTCGATCGATTTTTTATTTTTATTATTTTTATTATTATTATTATTATTATTTTATCCACTTTCTAGATATAGTTAAATTTATTTTTTATTAATAATTAATAATTATTTTTTTATGTTGGCTATAATTTTATTTTACAATATTCCCTATAACTATATTCACTTTCTAGATATAATTATTAGAGCCGTGTATTTGATTTTTTCATATATACATATACATTCATTTTTATATATGAATTTCGATTATTACCATTATATTCGTTAATTAGAAATAATTATTTCTATTCTTCTTCTTCTTTATTTTTGGTTTGATAATTAAGTAAATGTATAAAATATTGTCTATAATTTAACTAATTAATGATAAAGCTAAAATATTAAAATTAATGAATTTACATATTGAAACTCAAAAAGAAAAAAGAAAAAAAAATTCTATATACACTAAAAGTTCTAGTGATAGTGGCCACCAATTCTAAAAATAGAAACATTATTATTGTTATCATGTTTAATTTCTAGTCTTAATCTCTTTTACTTTCATTTATTTTTTATGATTATTATTTTTATTTAAAAGCAATGTTTCTAATTTATTTTTATTATTTATCTTTAAAAAATTATATCCATTTCTTGAAAACAAGTATTGAATTCATTATATTCCTTTATCTAGAAATAATATTTACCTTTTATTTTAAATTTATTTTTGACTTAGCTAAATAAAATATACAAAAATAAAAATAATTTTATTAGGAATGACACAAAAATATAAAAAAAAATATTGGTGCTGATAGATTTTTTATAAAAGAAAATTTATGTTTATTGTAATAAACAACAAAAAAAATTCTTAGTAATAAACTTATTCTGACCTTTTTTAAATATTTTTTATTATTCAATTAAAAAAACTTCATAACAAAAGAAAGAAAAAAACAAAAAGAATATATGGATAGTTATAAAAAAAATAAATAAATACCTATAACGATTGTTTTTTTTATATCTTTTAGTATGTATTAGTCTAGACTTGATTTCATTTTTTTTACAAGATTGAACCAGACATGTATTAAAATTCAAAGTTATATATTTCTTTTTTTTTAAAAGATTTAACATTTTCTTTCAATTTTTTTTATATATGTTAGATTTATTTTCGTGTACTTCTTTTTTTTTTATTTGTCTTTGTTAGAAATGAGCATCTAACTCGCCAACCCGTCCACCTGTCCGCCAATGCCCAAACTGCTTAATTTAGGCAGTTGAACCGCTTGAAATGGTTTGGTTTGGGTTAAATTTCTCTAAACTATTTTTCTGGCGATTTGGTTTAGGTTTAGAAATTATTCAGCCCGAGCCCAAACCGTCCGCTTTCTATATAAATACATATATATTTTATTATATATATAAACCTAATCTCTAATTTCATACCCTAATTCCTTTTATGCACACTCTGCGTTGCAGCTACTATCCATTCTCCTCTCTCTACTGCGAAGCCGAAAGTAATCTCTTTGCCTCTCCTTGTCTCAATCACACTCTTTTGACTTCTTTAATCATATCTCAGTTTCACACTTCTTAGCTCTTTGTCGTTGTCTTGCATATCTTCTTCCTCAGTTCCTCCCTCATTCTTCTCTATCTCTCTCTTGGTTTCTTTCTCATCGTGTGCTCATCTCAAAGACTCAAACAACAACTGAATATAGTGTGAGTAAATTATTATTATATTATTGAAATATGTGGAAATATTTGTTTACATGTGTTGAGTTTGAAGTTGAGTAATCATTAAAGAGAGTAATAAAATGACAGATGTGAACAAAACTGGTGGAAAATGCAGTTTAGTTCCCCACGGCCCACTCTGTTTATTCATAAATTATATATATATATATATATATATGTATATATATATATATATATTCCCCATGCTTGCAAGCAAATTTTATTTTTGTGATTTTTTAAGTAGGAAAAGTTGCATTTAAATTTTTAATTAGAATTACTCAAATTTGATGTGAATTGAAATTCGAAATTGCAAAAAATATAATTATTTTTTAATTATTTTAAAAATGGTAATTCAAATATCTACCATTTAATTAATTCTAAATGTATAAATGGTCATAATTTAATTTTGATATTTTTAACTTAATTAAACTTTAATTAAAATATGAAAAAAAATATGCTTAAGTCTTCAGGGTATTTATTAAGTATACTTTCTGTACTTAACAAATTTTAATATTTTTTCATAATTTCCTCTGTCAAAAAATTATTTTATTGAAATTCTTCCACTCTCTTTTTTGTTTTCTTGATTTCTTTGATTACTCTATTTTTTTACTCTATTTTCTCTGTATATTTTGCTATAATTTTTATATGTTTTTTCTCTAATTTCTTATATATTTTTTTTCTTATACTTCTCCCCCCATTTTTCAATCTCCTCTCCTCCTTTTATACTAAAAAAAATATTTTCTCTTTATTTTTATAAAGTATATTCAACTAACCATTTTTAGTTCCATGTTTTAGATCATAAATTATGAAAATATTTTTTTCATAAAGTATATTCCATGTTTTATACCATAAATTATGAAAATATTTTTTTCATAAAATATATTCAACTAACCATTTTTATTTTCATATTTTAGGCCATAAATTATGAAAATATTTTTTTCATAAAGCATATCCCATGTTTTATACCATAAATTATAGTGTTTAGATCATTTTTGTACTAGTTTTTAGTATGATTTTATGTGTGTTTTAGTTAATGTTTTGATTAATTGTTGTTTTAAGTGTGTTTAAAGTGTTGTTTTTAGGTTTAGGTACAAAAACACCATTGGAAGATCAAAACAGGGCAAGAAAAGCATGAACCAAGCAAGACATGGCCAAGCCAAAGCAAGCTTAGCCATGTCCCTCAAAAGAAATTCAAGGCAGAAGCAGACACACCCAGAGACACGGCCAAGCCTCTGGCCGTGTCTCACTCAAAGAGCAAATCAAAGAATAAGCCAAAGAAGAGAAAGAAAAGAAGGAAAATGAGCAACAGAGAGAGACACACCCAAGGGACACTGCCAAGCCACTGGCCGTGTCCCTCCAAGCATGTCAAACACAGCCAAGCTCACTTAAGCTTGGCCGTGTCACTCACCATTCCAAAGAAAGAAAGAAAGAAGAAGCCACAGTGAGGGACACGGCCAACTGTCTTGGCCGTGTCCCATGGGAATCAAGAGACAAGCCAACCTTGGCTTGGCCGTATCACCTCATGGAAAGGAAGAAAAGAAGAAGAGACACGGCCAAGCCACTCTTGGCTTGGCCGTGTCACACTAAAAAATGTATAAATTCTTTCGCACGACAGAAAAAAGGAGGAGGACGGCTAGGGTTTTAGAAAGAAAGAAAAGAAAAGAGAAGAGGGAGCAAACACACAAGGGGATGAGGAGAGAGTGACACTCTCCTTGTCCCTCATCTTCATCCTCCACCTTCATCTTCTCCATCTTCCATTGACAAGCTTCAATTTGGTTCTTTGGGATAAGTTGGGTTAACAAGCTCTTAAAGATTGAAGAAGCTTCATTGAAAGGTTTGGTGACTTGAGAAAGCTTCAATCCATCTCTCAAAGGCATAATCAATTGAAGGTTTGGTGACTTGAGAAAGCTCCATTCCATATTGCAAAGGAGAATCAACCATTGAAGAGGGCTTGTGTTCTTCATCATACATCAAAGTAGAGCTAGGAGGAAGATTAGTAATCCTACTCTTGGCATCTTCACAAGGGGTTTTTCTATTCTCTCTTTTAATTCATTTCAATATTGTTTTTGCTATATTAAGAGAATTGATATTGCAATTGAACAATTTGTATTTGATTTATATTGAGTTGAATGAATGTTTTAAATTGATGATGTTAAGCTAAATACCCATGCCTTAGGGTTTGTATTATATTTGATTGAATGCTTTGATTTGATATTTCCATTGACGTGCCTTGTTGTAGGTTGATTGCATTGAATTGTACGCTAGGTTAATAGATTAGCTATTTATTGATTTCTAGATATTGAATGAAGGACCAAGAGGTGAAATTTGATATCAGAATTATGCAATCGACTACCCTATGAATGAATTAGAAATATAAGTTCTAGGGTTTCATTAATTTGCAAATGTAAAATAATTGGTTATTGCTAATTCATGAATGTGAGAACTAATGAATTGGTAATTGACTAATTAACCTTAAGGAACAAATTAATTACAAGGCTATGTTAATGGATAATTAAGAATTGAGCTTTGATTGAATGGACCTATAACCCTCGGCACTTTCCCTAGAACTGAATTAATCTTGTGCACCCATCACACACATCAAACCCTACGTACGTTAATTTTAGGTTTAAATTGTTCTTTAGCATTCCAAACAACAAACTCTCGCCTTTTAATTTAATTGCTTTAATCAAGCTATTACGAACCACACCTTCTTGGGGAAACGACCTTGGGGCGATCACCTTTGCTACAGCTACCTCGTATACTTGCGAGTGTCGCTTGTAGTATACTTAATTCGAGCGCAACATATAGATAAAAAAATTTTCTTAAATTACTTTTCTTCTTCTCTTTTTGGTTAAAAAATGAATTATTACAGTAACAATATTTATAATATGGAGATATTCTTGATTTTTCTCATTTATAGCCTCAATATGATATCTATTACTGCAAATATCTTTAAAATCTAACAAATTTTTATAAGACTTTGGAGAAAATAATGCATTTATAATAGTTTTTGTCTCTCTTGGTAACAATATAGTCATTCTTTTGGAGCCTTTAATTATTTTTATGTTACTAGATATTGTAGTAACAATTCATTCACCCATTTTTAAAGAAGAAAAATATTTTATATTTTTAAAGAGAATATATGTGGTTGCACTATCCACAATACATGTATCTTTTTCATTTATCTTTGATTCAATCAATTATGGAGAAATACTCATTTGTCTTTATTTTGAAATAAAATATAATGATATTAAAATTATTATTAAGGACAATATTATATTAAGAAAATTAAAGAAAATAACAAAGAAAATATTACAATAAAATAAAGTAATAACACACACAAAAATACAATAAAAACTTGCTCGTAAATAAATTATTATAATATCTTGATTTATTTTTATTTTTATTATTTTATCAATTTGCCTTCTCAATTGATTCAAAAAAGTCAGTCATATCCAAATGTGTTATGTCAATAGAATTATTATCTTGAAAAACACAATTGGCCTCAATATTCTTTCCTTTCTCCTTTAATAATGGTTGGTAATGTTCAACAAGATGTTTAGTTGTATGACAAGAACGTGACTAATTTCCAGTTATACTACATCGATAACATTTATTTTTAATATTTTCTACATATTTATTTTGTCTACTTTTACCTTTATCTTATTTTGTATCATTGTTATTCTACTTCTAATGATAACTTATATTTTTAGAATTAGAATTACATGATAATTATTTGGGCTGTGAGTATAACTACGACTACGACTATGACTATAACTATGACCATGATCACGATCACGATCACGGCTATTGCCACGACCACGACCACGACCACGTCCTCTTATATTTTTACTATTATTATATTTTATCACATTCACTTCGGGAAAGTAAGGTAGAGCCAGTAGGACGTCGCTCATGATTTTTCATCAATAATTTATTATTTTGTTCAGCTACAAGAAGACATAAAATTAATTCAAAATATTTTTTAAAACCTTTTTTCTTGATATTGCTACTGCAAGAACATATTTTAGGTATGAAAAGTAGATAAAATTTTCTCTAGTATATCATTGTTAGTTACTTTTTTTCCATCATAATTTTAACTAAGAGATAATTCTAAACAATGTTGAATTATATTTACTTACAGTTTTTAAATCTTGTAATTTTAAATGTATCCAATTATTACAAGATTTTAAGAGAATTACCTTTTTTTGGTGGTCATATTTTTCTTTCAATTTTTTTTCATAGAACAAAGCGGATCTTTTGCAGTAAGATATTTAGCTTTTAACCCTTCATTAAGATGTTGGTGAAGGAAAATCATTGTCTTCACATGATTTTGCATTGAAGCATTTATTTTTTTCTTTGAAATTATCTCAAAGACCCATAGCATCTAAATAGATTTTAACATTTAATATCAATGATAAATAATTTTTTTCAGTAATGTCAAATGTCATAAATTCAAGTTTTATAAGGTTTACCATTGTGAATACTACTATAAAAAATAATAATTGGATAAAAAGTAAATCTAATTCATATTAATAATGAAAAATAATAATTATAAATATTCACAAAAATATAATCAAATTAAAATATGTATCTAGTCACGATTAAAAATGTATATATGGTGAATATTCATAAAACTAATAATTGTAAAACTAAAACTAAAACTAAATATTCATCATATTAGTTCATGATTTTATTGCTTACATTCTTTTCAAAATATTATCAAGGTTAGGCTTGAATTTGAATGCTTAGATGAATAATTTAATAGAGTCTTATACTGATAATGCTTTATAAAATTAATAATAAAATTGTTAATAAATAAAAAAAATAAAAAACAATAATTAATTATTTTAAAAAGTAATTTAGAGAGGAAGAACACTTATATTTCTCACTAGCTTATTATATATATAAAAATTTTACAATATTCTTTATTTATAGAGTTAGAATTTAAATGAAATGTTACATGTTTATTAATAATTCATCAATAATAAATAATATAGAGATAAAAAATAATGAGATGAAAAGATAGAAAGATAAAAGAGATTATGAAAAGGATCTGCTCATTAATATTTTTTATTATTCATAATAATATAAAAATATTATATATAAAAAATTAATACCTCAGGTTGAGTTAATCCGAGATAAATTATCTCGGGCTCAAGGCTCGATTCAAGGCACTTTGGACTTTATACGACAAGCCTGCAGCTTTTAAATTTAGCTCAATTTGGCCGAGCCGGGCCACATCAACTGAGTTTTGCGGGCCGGTTGAACATGCCTAAGTTTTAGGCCCACAGCAACCATCCACGGAACAAGACATAACATCCAAGGAACAAGACATAATATTAACAAGAGAACGAGAGGAAGGGAGAAGCTAAGAAGAAGAACCCAGCAGCAGCAGAAGAAGAATAGAGAACAAAATGGAAGGAGAAGAAGTTGGAGGAATACGGCTGAGCAAGAGATTCAATGACAAGAATAATAACGGTGAAGTTGATTACAAAACCAAAGCTGGCACTGCTTGGAGCCATTCCTATCTCAATCAGAAGCCATGGCATCCACTTTCCTACCCTAACCAACGCCGCAAATGGATCGCCGAACAAACCCATGCCCAGCGCCAACGCCGTGCTGAAGAAGTTTCTCGCGAGGTCCTTTTTTTAAAATATCTTTTAATAGAATCAATATATATTTTTTCTTCTTCTTCTCACTCGATTCTGGTTCTGCAGTATGCTCAAGAGCAGGAATTCTTCCGCCAGACAGCCCTTATCTCCAAGAAAGAGAAGGAAAAGGTTTGTTTAATTTTATGGGTTTTTGATGAATTTTAATTATTTTGTTTAATTCGAATTGATTGTGTAACCATTTTGATGTGGCAGATAGAGATGATGAAAGCTGTTAGCTTTATGTACGTTCGTCCGCCTGGTTATAATGCTGAAAGTGCTAAGGCTGCAGAGATTGCTGATGAGAGGAAAAAAGAGGAACTGGATAACCCTTGTTACCAGGGTCCCTCCTCTACGATGTACATCTCCAGTATAATGTTGATTTTTTTTATCCGCATTTTTTCTCTTTATTTTAATATGAAATTGTACTTGTAATGTGCTTTGAATGTTGAATTTCATTGATTATAAGTTGCTTTCCAGGCCACTAGAATCAATGCCTACCAGAGATCATTTGGGAGAAGAAAAAAAGAAACCAAGGCCTAAAGATGTTTTTGGCCGTCCTTTACCAACTGAAGAAGAATTTGAAGTCCTAAAAAATGCTCCAAGGTAATGTTTATATGCTACACTTTCCATTTTATCTTTTGCTTGAGATTCTAAATTATTAGTGAACTTTAATTGTAAGGATTTGTTTGGTATTGTTGTTTGAGTTGCCATTGAGAAAAGCACTGTGTTGAAAATATTGATGAGAGATCATTAAAGTTTGTTTTTAAGATGACTTCACACGTTATAGTGATGAAAGTTAAGTTTCAACATCAAAATTCCATCTAAAATAGTACTCTTCTAGAAAAGCAGCTTCATATGGAATTGGATCAATCTGGTTGTAGTTCTTAGCAACCAGGTTAATGGCGGAAGATTTGCATTAGATGTGGCATAGCAAGAATCTACTTTTGTCTTCTGCACAATGTTAGTGTTCTGAAATGGAAAGATGTTAGTGATTGTGAAATGGTTGACTACTATGAGATTATTGCAAGCACAATATAAGTGTCATGAGAATTGCATCTTAATGAGGTTTTCTTGTTTCAAAACTGCCTGTTACTGATTTGGACAGGGTTCCAACTATTTGAGGGATAGGGAGGTTGCGTAATGAGGGTAAGCTAAGAGTCTGATGCAACTAGATGCATGCATGAGGAAATAGCAAAATTGGGACTTTGGATTAAAATTGCATCATTTAAGACTTCGTTTTAATGAATATCCAACCAAAATGTTGAATTTTGTAAAACCCTCAAGGAAAAACCATAGATTTTGAAAGGAAAAACTATAGTATGAAATGCATCTAGCTTTCTTTCTCTTTTTAAAAGACAAATCTTTAACTTTTTGATATTGTGAAAAGATAAGTCTAATGAATTTCATTTCAAGGGCAAATGTTAGATTGTGATTCAATTGGTTACTTGGATGGTCTAGAGATGCATATCAATTATGAATTCATCTCAAGGATTTGAATGCAGTTGTTTGAGGAATTTCTAGATTTTGCAATTAATTTTACCTGTAGCATATCTAGAAAGCAAAGTAACACAAGAGGACAGGTCTTAGAGGTAATTTTAGTTCAGTATTCATTAACTGTATTTTGGACCACTCTTCCTGGATTTTATCTAAATTTGGTTGCAAACTTGAAGAAAAGTGTTAGAATTCTAATTTTCACACTGCATTATGTTTTGTTCGAGGAAAGGAAAATAAGGAGGAAAAAATATGTAAAATGAAGTAAGGAGAAGGGGAAGAATGAAAATATACTATTGTTTGGTTAGCATAGAGAGAGAAATGATGGAATCAAACAAAATTTGGTATGGATTAAAATGTCCAAATGATATATTTCCTTTATTTAATCAATCAGTAAAATGCAGAAAGTCAATGCAAACAGTAACTCTCTTCTCTCCAATCAGAATCGATTCAAGTTGGCCTTTACATGTTTCTCAACCTACCAAGCACCTCAACCTTTATTATTCCTGTCTCATCCGTCCTTTTTTTTTCTCTTTCTGCTTGCTTTACTCAACCAAAAACACTATTAGAATTCCTTGGCCATTGCAAGGGTATTTAGGCATCACTGGTTAGTTGAATTCACGTTACACAACAATTGAGATGAGCATAATTGCTAGAAATTTTTATCAATTGATTCTGTGCCAATAAGTAATTACAAGCATACGTATTTCAAATTCAAATGAATGTTAAATTATAAAGGCTTTAGAATCCTAAAACTAATTTTGCTCATTTTTTATTTTTGTTTCTCACTTTTTCAGTTTAAGTCCATACTAGTTGGGTTTGGTATATAGATTCATTTTGTCCATATCACTCAGTTTAGGATTACATTTTTAGAATGATGTAGAGGTTTTTGCTATTCTCTCATGTTATCCTGGACCATCACTTATCTCCAATAACTTCAATGTGCTCAATCTTCTATACTGGTGCATTTAATGCCTTGTAAGCATGTTCCCGAACCATCTCAATATTCTCATCTTTGCTATTCTAGTCTTATGCGCATGCTGTTTCTTTACTTCCCAACACTTTCACCTTATGACAAAGCTGATCAAATCACTGTCCTCTGAGACTTTTCTTTCAATTTTCCTTTTGCTTTTTGATTCCTAAAAAAATATTTAGCTACTTTGATTTTATTAGAGAAGAAGTGTACTGATAACAAAATATGCTTGATAAACATATGAATTTTGTGCTACATGATAAAAGAAAACTTAGATGACAACAAGAAGTTAACATTTTTGCTTGTCAAATATTGCTTTTTGATTTTTGATTCCAAAATACAAAAATAAAAGGAAGGGAAAGAAAACAGATCTAAAATAAACAAGTAATGACTCTATGTAGACCATGCTATCCTCAATAATATCTAAGTCCAGCATAAGCTTTATAACAGCCCACAATATTAAGCTTTTTTGTGCACCTCCTTTGCCACATTATTTGTGGGCTGGTGAAAGTCAGCACCAAATTTGAAGCTCCAAAGTAACAACATTTAAGGAAGGTGTTCTTTGCCTTAATCCGCACCAAGTTGATCCACTTGTTGTATGAACTCTTTTTGTTGCTGCCTTTACTATTTGTCATCGTTGCTTCCTGATGAAGTTTCTTGATAGCTATATCAGTTCCATTGGTTAATTAAGCAATAGTTTTATTTAGGTTATTACTAATTAATAGACTTATTAATAAAACCTTAACTAATTATATCAAAATATTATTATTGAAATAGCCAGTCCCAAAATCCAATATAAATGAATAAACAATACAAAAAAAGTTTGAAAATAGAGCTAGATGAAAAACAACTCATATATATGCACAATTGCACATAATAGAGCTAGCCTGACTTTTTATATATTGGCCCATGTGGAAATTTATACCCTCCAAATATGGATGTAGATTTATCAGATGCTTTTGCATCTATTTCTTTTCCTATTGGAGACTCTATTATGTTCTTTGAAGCCAATCCTAGGGCCATTTAATGTACAATCATTGTCTTTAAGATATATTTTTTATACCAAGATATATTTTTTATACTAATTAGCAATAACATGTTATTTATTTCAGTTTGACCTGTTGGCTAATAAATAATTTCCTAGATTGGGCTAAAATGCCAACATTAAAGGTTTGATTAATATTGAAAACATGCAAAAGTTTTTTTTGGTTCGTTTTGGTGATTAAGCCTTCTAGCAATGATGTCTGATTTACATTCTCATTTTGTTCCTCAAGTATGAGGGAGTTGAAAATCAAGGGATTAAACCCTTCATGCTAAATAACATTCCATTGTCTTTTTTACTTTCAAACTACATGAATTATCCAATATGGAAGTGACAAAATTACGCAGCATTTTGAGGTTGTGTAAGCACGGCACCTTTAAAATTTGTAGAAGCTCTCTTAAGCATAGCAATTGTACTGGGGAGCTAAATGAGTTGATAGATAAACATTGAAGTCCTGATTTTTATTATGAATCTGTTATCTTGATAATAAAGATGTCTTATGACTTGCAATAGAAAATTTGAATGTTTTAGAATTAACTCAAATTTTGATATCAAAGGTTAGTGTTAGAGAATAGAGATGAATGTGGTGTTCTGAAGGGTAGATGGAATGCATTACGAGTGGATCAGTTGGAAGCAGATGGCAGTAACACAGTGATGGTGATAGTGAGGTAGAGGAATAGTGGGCTTTTGTGAAGGTGAAAGTGGTAGTGTTGTCAGAATAGGGGTGATGACACCAGTACAGAGATTGACTAAATACAGGATTGATGGTCTCAGCTTTGGTTTTAGACACTTATTCTTTGTGGGTTTTGAATTCCTTTTAGAATTAGAATCAATGACTTTGGGAAAAAAATTACTGATTTCTGCTTTCAACCTGGTTTAAGTTGTCAAATCCATAATATTATGTACTATTCCTTGGTGCTGGTCTCCAGTTGTGATGTGTTTTAGTGGATAACAAAGTGTTATTATTTGTGCTTTGATGTGCTTCTTTGGGCCAGTGAAAGCTTGTACACATTTTACTAATGATGGCATCTTACAGGCTGGAGACAGGTGTTCCTGCAAGGGTGAAGCCATTTGGAATTGAAGTGCGCAATGTAAAATGCATAAGATGTGGCAATTATGGTCACCAAAGTGGCGATCGAGAATGCCCATTGAAAGATGCTATAATGCCTAATGAAGAGAGTCGACTGAAAAGAGATGATCCCTTGACTGCCATCATGGCTCACACGGATCCTAGTGAGGTTAGTATTATTGCTAGCTGGTTGGTGCAGAAATTTAGTGATAGGAATCACAGTTAGATTTTTGCATTGCAATCAAGTTCGACATTATTCGGATACATAGCCGAAAGATTCTATCAAATAATATTGGGGATTGGCTGCAATAATTTGCTGGAAATTCTGATAATTATGATATGATCAGAGAACAAAGTGCTAGAATATCTGATAACCATTTGCTTTCGTCTGATAAGTATGCATGGAAAATCAGCCATTGCGAATTCCAAACAGCCTTCTAAAAAACAAATGTATCCTCCTCCAGTTATTTGGATCTGTTCCTAACACAATAACAGTCATAGCTGATCCAGTGAAGTCTTCTTTTTCTTCAGTTATTTGGTTGGTGAGTTGAGATCATTTAATTAAGTTATGAAGTGCTTAGGGTTGAGAAATGGTTAAATTGCCTAAGAGTGGCATTTGTTATGCAGTCTGTACAAGCAAATTTCATTGCTTTGCGCAATTCATTTTTGCCCGCCTTTTGTGGCTGTCTATGAAATTGGGAGCATTGGCATCTTTGCTTGTGTTTTCTAGGATTTAGATCATGTGAAAACAATTTCTTTTTGTGTAGCTTGCTTATTGTCTCATTTGAATTTATTTTTGTCTCTATTTTTTAACTCACAGCCGTTAAAATGGGAGCTGAAGCAAAAACCAGGAATGAGTCCTCCTCGTGGGGGTTTCAATCCAGATGATCCCAATCAACAAATTGTTGCTGAAGACATATTTGATGAGTATGGAGGTATGAGCTTTTTCCTATAGCTTGATTTTTTTATTCATTTTTTTCTTTTCATTTGTTTTTTATTTTTTACTTCTAGTTTCCACCATCATTTCCATCCGATTTTGTAGGTTTTCTCGGTAGCAATATCCCTGATTTGCTGACCAGCTTTTCCCCAACAAAATCCAAAAAGAAGTCAAAAAAGCGTAAACACAAGAAGGGTGCATCATCAGGTAGAGAATTCAGGGCTCCTGGAGAAAGTGGATTATCTTCACCTTCCGATGATAGAGAGAGGAGAGTAAAGAAGTCGAAGGCAAGGAAAAAGCTAAGCCATTCTGAATCAAGTCCATCTGATGATCTGAAGTTTGATGGGCATTCTAAAAAGAGAAGACAAAAGCAATATTACTCATCTGATTCTGAAAGTGACAGACATCATAGAAGTAAAAGAATCAGGCAAAAGCATTCTTATTTGTCTGAAGAATCTGATTTGGATGGACATCATAGAAGTAATAAGAGCTGGAAAAGGCATCAATCATCATCTGAAAATTCCCCTCCTGATAGTGATAGGCATCGCAGAAATGATAAGAAACACAAGCAATCTTATCGATATTCATATGATGATTCTGATTTTTGTGGGCATCGTAGAAGTAAGCATGGTTCTCGCCATCACCATCGTTAGTTTATCAAGTGAGTTTACAGGTGTCTTGACTTTCTCTTGAAGTATAAGAGCAAGCTTGTAGACCATATCTTCTGAAATTCTTCTCATGCACTGAGAATGGTCTTAATATCAATGCTCTGTTAAGCAACTTGTTCAAGACCGAGCAAGCTTCTGTAGAATGTCTGAAATTTTTAGTTTAGTTTTAACTGTGTATATACCTTTATAGCTTGTAAGATTTGGCAGTAAGCATACATATGAATGTGTGACGACCACTGAGGACTTCTCGACTGCTCAAATGCAGCCGGCAGATTGAATGCCTGAGATGAATTATGAGTCCAATTTTAATGTGGTGATTTGAAATAATTGAATATTTAAATTATTAATTTTTTTTATAATGGTTTTACTTTTGAAACACATCCAAATATTTAATAAGTGTATATTAACTTTATATTTTCTATTAGATTTAGCGTGTAATTGAGTTAAATTAATATATTGTAAGTTTATTTATGTGTTTTTATTTCATTATTCTTGAATTAAGTTTAGTTTAAATTAATTTGTTGTGTGTGTAAAATGATATTTTAGACAGAATTGGACTTTCAAAGTTTTAAGTAAAATTTCGGTGGTAATAAATTATAAGAATGAAAAAGTGGTTTTTATGAAGTCGTTAGGGGACATCTTAAGCTTTTCAAAGAGGTATGGTTTGTCAAATTTCGAGTTCGTTTGGGCTTTAAACTTTAAAGTCGAAATTGGATTTAAAATACAGAAGTAGAATTTTAATTTGAACTATTGAGAGTAATTGGGTCATAACTTGAGCGTTTGAAGTCCGAATGATTTGATTCAAAAATCCAAAATCATATACTCTTTTGTGGCTACAATTTTGCTGAAGGAGCTAATTCAAGATAAGGCTTTTATCTGATAGAAAAGTGGCTGACAAGTTTAAATTTGAATTTAAAACAGAAGTTGAATAGGAGTAGGAGTCTAGTTAAAGGCAGTTGAGTATACAACTTGAAGAAGACGTGAACAGAAATGTACAGGAGCCATCATGAGGCAATTTTCTACTACACTTTTTGATCTTTTCAAGGGTTGATTAGTTTTTCCATCATTGGAGTTAAAAAGGAAGCAGAAGATTGTGCTAGATGAGGATTTCATAGTCTCTATAAGATTCTTCATCCATCTAGTTTGAACTCTTTATTCGGTTTAGATTTTCAAGTTTACATTTTCTTTTATGCTTTTATTTTTTTTTATTGATTTGAACATTATAATTATGGATTTCGTGTTTGATTTCTTAATTTTTATAGTTTTTACGTTTAATTTATATATGAGCAATTAATCTCCTCGATAGGATTAGGTGAATTTAGAATTGTGAAAAATGTGTATTGATTAATTTGATTACTATTATTTTTTGAAATTGAAGTTTTGTTGATTTTGCTCTTAGTGCTTGTGATTGATTAGTTACCAATTATATGTTCAATTGAAATCATATGTTGAGTGAAAGCTATATATGATTTTAGATTAAAAAATCAACAACTTATAAAAATTCTATTTAGAGATAAAAGAATAATTTTAAGATTAACTTAGTTCCTTTGAGTTTGATAGGTTATTAAAATTTATTGTTCATAAAAATAGAATTTATAAATTACATCAATCATTAATTTTCTTACTTGAAAAAGAGGGAGATTAAAATTTAAAGAATTGATAACTTTGATTCAAGAAAAATTTGAATTAATTTGAAAAGTTATTTTTACCTATTTGAAATAATTTTAATGAAACTTAATCATGCTTGATTATCTTAATTATTTAAATTTAGAAATTTGAATTTTTATTTTAAGTTTGAATTAATAGATAATTATTCTAATTTTATTTTATTTTGAATTTAAATTAAATTTTAAATTAAGGATTAAGTATTTAATTTTTAAAATATCAAATCAATCTTATAATTTTCAAATAATAATTAACTTAAATTTTAGTTAGTTAAATTACTTTTTCTCTGTGGGAATAATTCTTTACTTATTACTCTATTATTTAATTATAATATGTACATTTGCAGTTAATTAAGCTAGGCCCTAATAAATTTTTGTCAATCATTTTCAATAACTTCACATCATAATTTGTTTTATTTCAAACGACTATTTAATCCTCAATCTGCAAATGATCAAGTTTTCCTTTTTCCTTTTTTTTTTTTACTAAAATTATTATTTTATTTAAAAAACAAAATGTAATGGAAGGTTTAAGTCATATATTTCTAAAAAAGTCTAACATTTTTTAATCATTTAAAAAAGAGTGAGAATACAAATGTAAGAGATTTTTGTAAATTATTTAAGGAATTATTTGTGGAGTCATTTATAAGTTACCATTTAATTTCTCTGTTAAAATGGAATAATACTAGTCAAATTCAAAACATTTATTTCTAAAAATAGTTCAATGCTCCCTTTTTTTAAAAAAAATTTCATTATTTGATATTTCTATTCAAATTTAGATATTTTTCTTTTCTATTAGTCAAATAACATCTATTATTTGAATGCATGCTCAATAAATTAAAAAATAATACGTTATTAGTGTTTAAACTTTTTAATTTTTTTTATTAATTTAATATCTCAACTTTAATGAATTTTTATAAATGAGTAGTTCCTTATTATTATTATTCTGGTTGAACTGATAAAAAAAGTTAAGACATTAAAATAAAAATAAATTAGAAATTGAGGATGATGCTGGGAATGATCATTCTAAGGTTCAACGGGTTGATCTATTTATAAAAAAACAAAGAGAAATCTAAGGAGGGTCAATTGTGTTATATTGCGCCTGAGATTTCAAATAGAGAAAAGGTTGTTAACTTTCATTCCGTTCAAAGGAGTTAGAAGAGGGGGCTCGTCGTTGGAGGAATGCTTTAGTTGGAAGTGTGTATGGAGCTAACTCCGGTTTTAAGAGTGTGGAAAGGTATGCAAAAGCCAAATGGCTGCAATTGGGTTTGAGATTTGTTCACTTAGTCAAGGAGAATTATATATTTTTTCAGATATGTGATTTCTCACACTTTATCGTATTATAAGATAGTTTATCACTCTATTCAAGTCAAGTTAGGCTAAAGATATCTACTCTAATACCATATAGAAATATTAGGAGCTTATATATTCTCGAGTGAACCAATCTCAAGGTTGAAGAGCCCATTTCTATATTATTAGGCTATATTCTTATATTTTTTTAGATATAAGATTTTTTACACTTTATCATATTATAGGATAGTTCAACATCAACTCATATAATGTAAGGAAAAGACCAACAGACAATATCTACCTAATAAATTTTCATCAAAGATATGTCCAATTTATGTATTTTCCTTTGTATCACGGTTGACTTGTTCTTATAGCTCCATAAGGAATTGTCCCATGGTCAAACCTATAAAAGGAGAGACAAGTTTCTTAAAGTTACAAATATTAATCACATTAACTTTAACTGCTTTAATTAGTTTGAATATAAATAGAATTAACCTTGCAATAATTCTTTCCTACAATTCTCAACAATATTTGATAAAGAATTTCACATAATTCTCTCACTTTTGACCATAATTATGTTGAAAGTTTAACTCAATTCATTATAATAATCAACTAAAGTAAAAGTTAGAAATAAGGCTTATTATTCCCACACTGTTTGAGATCTTTCTTGTCCATCACTAATAGTTATTCTCTACTTATTCATTCATTTCTATGCACTGGTTTCAGAAAGATGTTAAAATTTGTGGAGATAATTTAAAATTAGGTTGTCTAATTTTGTTGAACTTGAACCAAGAATTAGATTGCCTAATTTTGTTAAGTAGCCTAATTTTGTTGAATTTGTACCAAAAATTAGGTTGCCTAACAAATGTTGAAAAATTTAACATTTGATTGCCTATAAATGACAATGATCATGTAGAGAAAATGATAACAACAAAACCCAAAAAGGAGAGTTGTAGTAAGAGGAGAGAAAAATAGAGAAAAGAAGAAAAATTTAATAGAATTTTTCTTTGTGTGTTTTTTTTTTTAAATTTTTTCTTGTATTTTCTTAAGAGTGAGTGTGAGTAAAATACTTGTGTGCTCTTATAATTGAGAATTTTTCCTCTTCATAGTGAAAGTTAGTAACCACAGTGGATGTAACCTGCTAGGTCTAATTGACCGGGTGAACCACTATAAATTTTTGTCTATTTATTATTTTTTATCATTATCTTTATTGTTCTTACTTAGAAAGTTTGGGAGTCAAATCTCAACAACTGGTATCAAAGTACTATTCACTCAATAGTGGTTTTATTCATCAGCAAGTCATTGGAGATCCGCGTTAAGTGGGAGCAATGGGTGGAGATAGTGCCAAAGATGTTAACAAATTTGATGAGACTGATTTCCATCATTGAAGAATGCAAATTACTGATTATTTGTATACAAGGGAGCTAGAAGTACCTTTGGAAGGAGTGGTTCCAACAGACATGAGTCGATCAGAATGAGAGAAACTTGACAAAAAGGCTTTAGGGGTGGTTCTACTTACACTTGCTAAAAGTGTGAGTGCACATGTCATAAATGAAACGACAACAGCCGGGCTTATGAGTACTCTATCAGACATGTACGAGAAACCGAGTGTTATCCAACAAATTTATTTGTTAAGGCAACTTTTCACCTTGAAGATGTCAAAGAGATGCTCAGTGAATCAACATGTGGTGTTGATAAATGAAATCATTGATAAGCTAAAATCCGTTGGGATCACATTTGAGGAACACTTAAAGTGTTTGGTTTTGTTAACTTCTATGCCTAATGATTGGGATACTACAGTAAATTCAATTTGTAACTCCAGCGAAAAAAAGGATCTTATATATAAGGAGGAACGTGACACCCTCCTTAGTGAAGAGTCAAGAAGGAGAAATGCTGGAGAATTTCACACCGGCTCCGCTCTCAACACCGAAAATAGAGGAAGAACTTTCAATAGAAATTTCAACAACCACGGAAGATCCAAATCCAAAAGGAGAGATCAAAGTAAGTTTAGAACCAGAAAATGGGCAGATGGATGTTGGCACTACGAGAAGCCAGGACACTTGAAAAAGGATTGTCGGGCTTTGAAAAATGAAGATGGTAAAGCCAATACAACACAAGAGATTGATAGTGATGCTTTGATCTTGAGTGCACATAATCCTCTAGAATCTTAGGTGATAGATTCCGGAGCATCATTTCATTCAACTTCAAATCAGAGTATCATGAAGAATTACGTATCTGGCAACTTTCGCAAGATCCACCTTGTAGACGATGAAGCTCTTGATATTGTGGGTAAGGGTGAAGTCCGAATTGATTTACCCAATGGCAATATGTGAAAGTTGCATGAAGTAAGACATGTTCCAGGTTTAGCTCAAAATTTAATCTTTGTGGGTCAATTGGACAGAGAAAGTTGTGCGACTGAATTCTCAAATTACTGTTGGAAAATTACTAAAGGAGCCTTGATTTTAGCTCATGGGAAGATGTCAGGAACTCTCTATACGATCGTGAATTCCAAATGCTTAGCAGCTATTGTTGAGGTTGATGATGGCATCATCGGCTTGGGCACATCAGTGAGAAGGGGATGAAGGTTTTACAATCAAAAAGCAAGCTACATGGTGTGAAATCAGTAAAGATTAGGCTTTGTGAAGATTGTATCTTTGGAACACAAAAGATTGTTAGTTTCTCAAAATCTGGCAGAGCTCCAAAGATTACTAAGTTGGAGTTGGTTCATACTGATGTGTGGGGACCTTCACTAGTTCAATCTCCTGGAGGTTCCAAGTATTATGTAACATTCATTGATGATGCCATAAGAAAAGTATGGGTTTATTTTCTAAAAAATAAATTTGATGTCTATGATACCTTCAAGAAACGGAAAGCTTTGGTTGAGAATGAGACAGACTTGAAGATTAAATGTCTGAGATCAGATTACGGAGGAGAGTACACGAATAAAGAATTTCTCGAATATTGTGCACATAATGGGATTAGGATGGAGAAGACTAATCCCGAAACTCCACAACAAAATGGAGTGGCCGAACGTATGAACAAAACTCTAAATGAGCACGCAAGAAGTATGCAGATACATGCAGGTTTACCAAATATGACGTGGGCCGATGCGATTAATACTGCTGCTTATTTAATTAATCGTGCACCTTCGGTTCCACTGGAAAAGCTACTGCCGAAAGAAAAATGGAGTGGCAAGAAGATAGATCTATCACATTTGAGAGTATTTGGTTGTGTGGCATATGTTCACATTGAGTCTGATGCAAGGAGCAAACTTGATCCCAAGTCCCAAAAATGTATTTTCATTGGCTACGGTGGCGATGAATTTGGCTATAGATTTTGGGATGAACAGAATAAGAAGTTTATTCGAAGCAAGAATGTCATTTTTAATAAGAAGGTGATGTACAAGAACAGGGCAGCAGCAGTCCCAGAAATGATAAGTCCTACAAAATTCAAACAGTTTGCTAGTCTAGATGATCTTGGCGATGATAAAGTGACCAACAAAAATCAGAGAAAGTTGGAAGTTGGAACTTCACAAGATGCTCCTGAAGTTACCAACTTTGAAGAACCAGTTTCTATTCCGGAAGTTAGGCCAAGTACACCTATTTTGAGAAGGTCCAATAGAGAAAGGAAGGCACTAGAAAGGTACTCACCATCCTTGAAATATTTATTATTAACTAGTTGCGGTGAACCTAAGTGTTATGATGAGGCAGTGAATCATGAAGAATCTGTCAAGTGGGAGTCTGCTATGCAAGATGAAATGGATTCTCTCATAATCAATCAAACATGGATTTTGGTGAATTTACCTCTGGGTAAAAGGGCACTACATAACAAATGGGTTTACATAATCAAAGATGAAGGAGATGGTAGCAAAAGGTACAAAGCAAGACTGGTGGTAAAAGGTTTTCAACAAAAAGAGGGCATAGACTATACAGAGATATTTTCACCGGTTGTGAAACTCACTACAATCCGGTTGGTGCTTAGCTTGGTAGCAGCTGAGAATCTTTATTTGGAGCAGTTAGACGTCAAAACTGCTTTCCTTCATGGTGATTTAGAGGAGGACATCTATATGAAGCAGCCAGAAAGTTTTATAGTACACAGAAAGGAGGACTTAGTATGCAAACTAAATAGAAGCCTTTATGGCTTGAAACAGGCCCCGAGACAATGGTACAAGAAGTTTGATTCTTTTATGTGACCAGATGCCATACTGACCACTGTTGTTACTACAAGAGGTTTGACAATTTCTACATCATTCTTTTACTTTATGTAGATAATATATTGGTTGCCGGGGCTAATTTAAGTGAGATTAAAGAATTAAAGAACCAATTGTCAAACAAGTTCTCTGTGAAAGATTTAGGTGAAGCCAAATAAATTCTTGGAATGAGGATTATTAGGGATAAAGAGCGAGGTACTCTAAAACTCTCACAAGAGGAGTACGTCAAAAAGGTGTTGAAGAAATTCAATATGCAAGATGCCAAACCAGTTAGCACACCTTTTGCGACTCATTTTAAGTTGTCGAAAATGTTTTCACCTAAAAATGAACAAGAGAAGGAATACATGAAGAAAGTGCCTTATGCTTCAGCTATTGGGAGTCTGATGTATGTTATGGTATGTATTAGACCTGATATTGCTCATGCAGTAGGAGTTGTGAGCCGATATATGAGCAATCCAGGCAAGAAACATTGAGACGTGGTGAAGTGAATTTTGAGGTATCTTCGAGGCACTACTAATATGGCCTTATGTTTTGGTAGCAGTAGTGTGGAGCTGCATGGTTATATTGATGCAGACTTGGGTGGTGACAGAGACACTAGCAAAAGTACCACAGGTTATGTATTTGCTGTAAGTGGTACTACTGTGAGCTGGGCTTCTAAGTTACAGAAGATAGTTGCTCTTTCAACAACAGAAGCAGAGTATGTGGCTATTACAGAGGCCAAAAAGGAGTTGGTATGGTTAAGTGGCTTCTTGGAAGAATTGAACAAAGTGCAAGTTGATGGTATTTTGTACAGTGACAGTCAGAGTGCTATTCACTTGGCAAAAATCCTACTTTTCATTCAAGAACTAAGTACATTCATTTAAGGTACTATTTCATACGATCTCTTTTGGACGATGGAGCATTGAAACTACAAAAGATCGCTGGAAGCGAGAATCCAGCTGATATGTTCACTAAAGTTGTATCACTTGGAAAGTTGAGGCTTTGTACAGCTTCAGCTGGTCTCCAAAACTAAAACACGGAGATGGTGGTTATTGATGAATTTCAGTGCTTGAAGAGCATATGGAATGTTCTTTGCAATATGATGGTTGAATTGTCTCCAAGTGGGAGATTGTTAAAATTTGTGGAGACAATCTAAAATTAGGTTGCTTAATTTTTTTAGGTTGCCTAATTTTATTGAATTTGTACCAAAAATTAGGTTGCCTAACAAATGTTGAAAATTTTAACATTTAATTGCCTATAAATGACAATGATCATGGAGAGAAAATGATAACAAAACCCAAAAAGGAGAGTTGTAGTAAGAGGAGAGAAAAATAGAGAAAGGAAGAAAAATTTAATAGAATTTTTCTTTACGTGTTTCTTTAATTTTTCCTTGTATTTCTTTAAGAGTGAGTGTGAGTAAAACACTTGTGTGCTCTTGTAATTAAGAATTTTTCTCTTTATTGTAAAAGTCAGTAACCACAGTCGATGTAACATGTTAGGTCTAATTGACCGGGTGAACCACTATAAATTTTTATCTATTTATTATTTTTGATCATTATCTTTATTGCTCTTACTTAGAAAGTTTGGGAGTAAAATCCCAACAAAAGCTATACTAAAAAAACAAAGGTAATTATTAGCTATTGAGCCCCACAATCTATAATAATGATATATAATCAAAAAACAATTCACACTTAGAATTCCAACAAACAGAAGATTTTGTGAATTCTCCAATAGCTGTTAAGGTCATATTTTTATATTTTGTAGATATAAAATTATCATACTTTTATTTATTATAGGATAGCTCAACATTTTTCCTTGAGTATCAGTTATCCAGTTAACACTTAGACTGATATATAATAGTCAACACTTAGATTGATATATAACAGACATTATCCAGACCATTTGAAAATATAGTCTTATATTTTAGTAGTCTTTATCTGAATCATTTAGATAAAAATATTAATTCTGATACTATATTAAAATTTTTTTATTAATTTTTTCAAAAGTTAATTGTTAAGATTAAAAAGATCATTTCTATATTAATTAAGTTATATTCTTGTATTTCATAAACTTGGAATTATCTTCTATTTATTATTGGGTAGTTCAACAAAGAGTGGAGAGAAATTTTTAGTTCAAGTTGTCCGATCAAGTCATGAGCTCGAAATGTGTGCAGCAGAGCATATATGTAGCTTTTAGGACAGCTCAATATTAGTTAAAATTATAACACTTTAGATATGATTATTGATTAATAGACTATAACTAAGATGTTTTTATTTATTTCTTTATTTCTTGCAATTGGAAATGCATATGTTCTTTTTTCCTTTCCTTTAAAAAAAAATATGTTGAATTTATTTAATTGGAAGGCCATATTTATATACTATATTATATATTTTATTCAGAAATTTAAACTTCAGAGTTAGTATCATAACTAAAAGCGCAACTAACAACAAGTCAATACATCAACTCAGAGGTGAAGTTGATAAAATTCTCACAACCTGATGATATTCCCAGCTAAAGTTCTAACAGCTTATTATTTAATTCCTCAGTTGAAGAAGGAGAAAACTCTTCAAATTGTCTCTCTGCAAATAACATGTATATTTTATCCCAATTGAACTCTATGCAGTGCCAAATAGGCAATGAATCGATAACCTACCAACATTATAGCCATAATGCACACATCAACCCACAAATGGTTCAGTCCCATTGATTTAACAGCAGGAAAATCTCCAACCCTGCAAAGAACTCCCTTTGAACATTCATAATAATCATCCTCACTGTACTGAACACCAAGAAGAAGCCTGTAACAGTAGTAGCTATAGCTTAAGTACTTTAGCCATACTATGAAAGGAGGGATCTGTTGAACATAGTATCCTCCTGCAATTAGGAAAACCAGAGTTGTAACTGAAGCTAATGTAGTGGCTTGTTTTATATCCATAAGTATAGCACCAATAGCTAATCCAAGACTCTGCGAGACTAGAACATTGTAGAGAACTACAAGTAGGGAAAGGACGAAAGTTATGGGGTCAGGTTTTAGTCCACCCATCCAGTAGATTATGAACACAAATGTTGTTGGAAGAGCAAGCTCTAATGGCAGGTCTCCGAATGTTCGGGCTAGGAAGTAGGAAGAAAGATGATACATTCCTGATGCTCTTTCCTTGATCAGCATCCTTCTTTCTTGTGGGAATGTAAAAACAGCATTGTAGAGGGGGTAAAAGCCCCAAAACACTGAGAAGAAAAAGAGCAATGCAATCTGCAATGAAATATGCAAATTGTTTTAGAACATACAAGAAATTTAATGTACAAAAATGTGTCAAATGATTACTTTTCTTGAACAGTATCCCGAGTGATAAAAGTTCTTACCCTGTCTTGAATATGAGAAGTTGGTGTGTGCCACCAAAGAAACCCACCGAGAGTAGCTACGCTGATAACTTGGAAAATTCTCAACCTGTTGAATGATTCATGTCTCCGTTCCCTGAGTCCTCTCTGAAATAGGACCTTGAACTGATGCCACCAGCTTGTGCACCATTGCTCTGATTTGGTATCAATTCCTGAAATTAAGGTACAAATACTACTACTTAGCTAAAAGTTATAGCACATCATAACAGTTTTAAACTAATGAGAGGATAAGGAGAATATTTATACATACTTTTAGAGGCCTCTTTTGTATAGCTATAGTTATTGATATCCAAACTGCAGAGCTCAGCTTTTAGTCTTGTGGAAATGTTCTTCTCATAACCAGAAAGGAGAGCTTCCTTAACCAACTTCTGTTCTTGTTCCATGTTCTCTCCTTGCTCAGTCACATGTTTAGAATCAGGGGCAATGCCTATAATTTTTAATTTCACAGACTTATTATTAAGACAATAAACAAGTTGTATTCTCTGTTCTTGATAGCTATATAGAAGAAAGAAAAAAGTTTTGGTCCTGGACCAAATGAAAGTGAAGCTGAAGAGTAATGCTGAAAGCATTAGAGTCTTGAAATGTATATTTGTGTATGCATAAATAGTTATGCATAAAACTTGAACTTTTTCTTGATTTTTTTTTTGTTTTGATAACAAATGGAGACTGACTAGAATTTCCTAAACCAAAAGTATTATTTTTTTTATTTTTCTTTTTCTTGTTTTTTCTTGGAGATGGAGTGGGGTTTGCTTTATGCCATTCTATGAAAGGCACGCACGCACCACTTTCAGTGGACCAAACTGACATCCCACTCTTATACAAATAGTACAAATAAGAGGACTAATAATAAAAAAGAAATAAAAATGGAGTTTGAAATTACCGTTGGCAAGATCAAGTAAAAGATCAGCTGGATTGATTGTCATGGAAGTAGAAAAACCAATGGAAGAAAAGTAATCCAAGGCTGAAGAGGCAGGGCCATAATAGATGGGACTTCCTTCTGAAAGTAACACAACCTTATCAAACATGTGGTAAAGTCTACTTGAAGGCTGGTGAATGGTGGTGACCACTGTTCGTCCGCCGCTAGCAAGCCGTTTGATTGTAGTAATAATCCTTTGAGCTGTGGTTGAGTCCAACCCTGATGTTGGCTCGTCGAGTAATAACAAGCTAGGATTGATTAACATTTCTTGACCTATACTAACCCTTTTCTTTTCTCCTCCTGATATGCCTCTAAAGAGTGGCCCTCCTATCATGCTATTCTGGCAACGAGTCAATCCGAGTTCAGCTATAACTCTTTCAACATGCTGCAATTTCTCATCATGGGTTATGGTTTTTGGCAACCTCAGCAAAGCAGTGTATAATAGAGTTTCAGTGACAGTGAGATGAGGGTACAAAACATCATCCTGTGCGACGAACCCTGTTCGCCTTTTAATGGCTCCTGAAAAGGGCTGGCCATTGTATGTAATCTTGCCTGATAACTTACCATTCAGACGGCCACCGAGAGTTGTAAGAAGAGTGGTTTTACCACTGCCAGATGGTCCTAGCATTGCTAGGATCTCACCTGGGCAAACCATACCAGTTATTCCATTCAATATACTCTTTTCTTTTGCACCCCATGTACCACCCCACCACAGTCCTTTTTGCTCAAGTTTAACTTTGTAAACTACTTCTTCAAACTGAAAATTAATCAAGAAAATATTAGTATGATTTGATTAGTCTAACTCAAGAATAATTGTAATAAATATATACGTGTTATTCAGTAGCTGAGAAGGAGAGAGATATATATATACCTTCAAATTTATAGGATATATGTTGTGTTGGAGGACAGACTGTGAATTGGGTTGTATGGGGTAGGCAAGAACTGCACCATCATGAGGTTCAGACATATCTGGCATGTCAGAACTGTACTACCAGTGGTATTCTGCAGGTTTTGACACTACAAATGTAGGTGAGGGGCGTGCCAAGTTTAGAAGATGTTACCGTGCTTAGCGATGGTGGTGGCGGCGGCGGCGGTGGCGGTGGTAGTGGTGATGAGTGGTTGCTAATATGTGATTAATGGGAAGGATTGAAGTTAAGGAATTTCTTTTAACTTTGGCTTCCCGAAGTAAACAATGGAGCACATAAATATATAGTTGTAGAGTTGTACAAACTAGGATTTCTTCTGTGTGCTGAAAATCTATGATGTTAGACTTTGTACTCCTAAGTCCCCATGGTGAGCTCCCACCTCTTTAATTTGCTTTTAAAAAATTGCGTATTCTATTACTAAACTTTTTTTTATACTTAGTTAATATGGAAGCCAAATGGGTTTAAGCACTTTGAATTATATAATAGGTTAACCATTTCTCTTTCATCACTTCTCCTGCAGATAACCATTTAACTTTTTTTTTCCCCCTTACAAATGGAGGTAAAACCTCAAAATATAAGAAGATAATCCATTATAGGAGACCCCAATCAAATCATGATGAAGCCATTGCTTGACTCTATTAGATGATTCCTCAAAGGAATAATGCATAGAAGGTCATCCAATCAACTGTTAAATTAGTTGCGTCTGAATTTAAAAAATATTAATTTTTTGCTAAAGTCTGACCCTATCGACTTGTAATCTCTTTCATAAATTGGAAGACTGAAATCAACCCATTAATAAGTCTACTTAATCTCCATGGGAAGTTCCCATAATTGGCATAATCTCTCTCTTATTATGGCCATGGGTGCACATGTGGCTGGCATTAGACTGTTGTAATTGGGAAATAATGATAAATGTCACTGATATATAAATATCAATTAGAGTATTCTAAGCAATTGTGACAATACTAAAATTTTCTTGAAACATCATAAGTTTAATTAGTAATGTTAAGTAAAGCACATGGGAATGTTAGAACACGAATTAATGCATTTATATGCATGTGGAATTGAAGAGAAAATGAAGAAACTCATAATAAGAAATTAATGGCTTTTAAATTTTTTTTTTGTTGTTGTTTTTTGTATTGTGGTCTTTATGTTGCACATGCGCACTGCATAGTAAGGGGTTGATAGATTATGCATGTGGATGTGGAAAAAAAAGAAGAAAATGTTAGGTTAGGTACTATATATCTATCTGCTAGACAAATGATGGTGCTTCCCACCTCTTCACAACAAAGTACTGATATCATCAATCAAGTGGGATATTATATAATTTATTATGGATATACAGTGATTAAATAAAATAAAATATATATTTAAAAATAGAATATTATGAGTCGGTTTAATAGAATTTTATAAAATTTATCAAGCTCAGTCGAATTTACTGATAAATATACAAGCTGGAATCAACTAATTTAATCACTTTGAACCAATGTGGTTAATCAATTTAGTCAAATTATAATTGAGTTTCGAAAAATTTTGCTCATCCCTATAATTTATAAGTTTAGAATTCAAAATTCATATATCTTTTTTTATTTTTATATTTTTTTAAAATAATAAAATATACAATAAATACATTAGAGAAAAGATGAGATGATTCCTATTGAGTATAAAATAAAAAAATATAAATAAAGATATTTTGATCATGTGAAATGAAAATTTAATGATACACATATTAGATAAATGTAGTTAATAAAGACAGAAATAACTTTAAACTAACTAGATAAAAATAGTTTAAAATGATCTTATAACTTTATATTTTTTTAAAAATATAAGTTATAATCGCATCGAGTGAAAAAAATACATGTATATGATCTCAATTAGCTTAGAATTAAAATTTTATTAAATTGAGTTGAATTACAATTTTTTAACTATATTTTTGCATGCGCATATATATAAATAATGTATACATATATAATCTTATTTATGTATATGCTGCAAGAGAATGCGAAATCATATTTTGACCTCTTAATTTTGATATGTTTTTTGCCATTGATCCGTCAAGTGAAATCATTTGCTATGGAAGCGGTAGCTTCTCCCTCTTTGGAGTAGTTTTATGAACAATTATGCTTTATTTTGTACTGGAATTATCTATAGAAATATAAAATTTATAACTATGGAACTGGAGTTAAAACATAATTAATAATAGAAACTAATTATATAGGAAATTTAGTAGGAATTACCGAAATAATGTATAAAGAAGTTAATAGAGCACTAGACTTTTCCCACCAATTATGCAAGATGTTTCCTTTTAAACTTTCATGATGTTCCAACATGTTTGAATAGTACTCTTTGTTAGGATTCTATAGAGATTTTCACCCCCTTGTATTTCAATTTAGTTCTTTGAACTTGTTTTTGTGAAAAAATAAAAATAAAAATAAAAAAGCAATGAATGGAATCAAATTGTAAAAGAGGTCATAGCAAAATCAAATGGCTCGGCTTTAAAGGTTTATTAATAGGAAAAAAAACAGCATAATTTTAGAGTCGATATACATAGTAAAGGAATTTATTTAAAAATTAATAAAAGAAGAAAAGTTCAGTTATTTTCATATACATTTTTTATTTATTTATTTAACATTGAAGGACACTGATATGACACCTCTCTATCTCCGTGTTTCTTTATTTCTTACATGTTTTAGGACTGAAGTCAAGCGGTGAAACTTATAAAAATAAAAAATAAAAAAGAAAGGGATAATTAAGAAAAAACCAAAAGTAGTCCATATGTTATTCTCCTTTCTTTACTCGTGTGGCCATCCACAAATTGTCTGTCATTACGACTTTGAACATGTTCCTTTTCTTTTTCTTTTAAATTTCAATTGATAAATTTTTTTAATTTAAAAATAAAAATTAAATAAAATTAATTATTTATATTATTACTTAATTAACAGTTTATTATTAATTAAATTTATAGATAAAATCATACACTCTGTTTATATTAGAATTTTCTTATATATATATGTATGTATATTTTTCTCTCTTGTAAAATTTCCCAATTCTCTTCTTTATGCAATCTTTTTCGATTCTATTAAGTCACCCGCATAGTTTCTATTATATATTCCAATTTCACGTAATTGGATTCAAAAGATTTTATGAATAGAAAATTGTTATCTCTAAATATATTTATTGTTATTCATTTTTGCGTTTTATTTACGGAATATCATCAAGTATCTTTGCTTTTAATCTACGAGATTTATTATTTTTTGAAAAAATAATAAAAGTAAATTCTCTATTTTTATACCATATATTCTATATTTAATCTCAATAAGTAAAGTGAAGATTTATTATTATTATTATTATTGAATGAGAAGAATGTGAAATTTCCAATTCAATTTCAAATATTTAAACTGATGGGATGTTTTCTTAACTTTGACAAAGAATTAAGAACAGGGAATTGATAAAAAAAAAATTCCGAGAAAGAATTTAATATTTTTTTAGACATTATTAATCCTAAATGAACCATTTTGAACAATTATATTCTTTTACCCCATTTAATTATACTAATAGTCCCTGATCTTTTATCTTTATCTCATTAAAATTTTTAAATTTCATTTTATAAAAATAAAATTTCTAAAATTTTTTATTTTGTTCCAATAAAATTTTTGAATCTATTTTCAAGCAATTAGAATGTGATGTGACAGTCTCATGTCACTATATAATAATAAAAAAATTAATTTCATTCTAATTTTCATCTATATTTTTTTTAACAAAGTTAAAATTACATTTTCATATAAAATTATCTATTATACTGTTAATTTTTTATACATGGATATAAAATAAAGTGCAATTGAATTACTTTTTTATATATATATATTTTTTACCATGTGATAATATCTTGATATTATATCATATTCTTTTAATATAAAATGGTCTTAAAAATTTTATTAGAACAAATTAAAAGTTTAAAAATTTTATCTTTTTAAAATAAAGTTTAATGATTTTAATTGAACAAAGGTAAAAGATCATAGACCATTGATGTAATTAATTCGCTTTCGTCTTAAAACAATTAAAAACAGCTTCAATTTCTCATTTTGAAATTCAAGTAGAAAAATTGGCTTTCTAATTCTATATAAAAACCCTAACTTTACTCGTGGTCTGTCTCGTTATCGTTACGATAAAAGATATAATTGGTCAAAATAATCTATTTAAGACTAATAAAGTACAAAAAAAAAATTAAAATCTTGGTTGAGGGTATTTTTTTTTATTAATTTCCTAAAGAATAAGAGGATGGTGGGGTTGCAAAGAAAGTTACCATTTTAGAAAAGAAAGTGAAGTTAAATTGAAATGGTAAAATATTAAAAATAAAAAATGGTACTTTTCTTTGTAAAGCTAATTTATATTCTTATTATATTCCTTCTAAACTACTGGTATGTGATTTTTACTGTTGTTTTCAACATTCGTATCACCAAAATTCGATATGACTATTGTATCATTGCATGTGATCATTTCATATATATATATAAATATTTATATTTATATATGAAATGAATTTATATTTATCTCAAATAATAATAATAATATTCATTAAAAAGTTGCAAGTTAGATGCTAAGCTTCACCCTACCATAAAATGTATTCTCTCTCACTTCCTTTTTATTTATTTATATTTATTTTTTTTTTATATTTTTAGCTGAATAAGAGAGAGAAATGACTAAAGGAGCACCCATCAATCAGATTCCAATTTCTGTCCATAAAAATATTATACTTATTGCAAAGCACTAAGATAAGAGTATATATTGCATGGGTCCAAGATGGATATTTTCTTGCATCTTACAACAATTGTTTTAAGTTGGTAAATTGCTAAATAATGACTCTTAATATCAAAGGAAAAAAAATAATACTCATAATTTTAGCAAAGAAGGGTATTTTGAGGATATAATTTTATTAAAAAAAAAGGTATATGGGTTATATTTATATAATTTTTAGAATAAAAAGAAACTATATATTTACAGTAACATGCATAAAAATAGAATCGGTTTATTCTTTTTTAATAACAAAATAAAAAGAAATTTTCTGTGAATATAAGCATATTACCGGATCAAGTAAATTTTTATATTTTGGGTAAGTGATTTTATTCTCTTTCTTTTTATTCTTTTATTCATAAATTAATTTTCATTTTTTACACATTTAAAAACACTAGGAATTAAAACTTGAAATAAGATGAGATAAGACGATAGAAGTCTCTTCTCTCTTAATCAGACGTCTCAAATTTAAATCTTAGATATATAAATCACTTTTAAAACTTAGAAGAGAGCATTTTATTCTTTTAACGAGCTTGATTGATCCCAATCCATATTAGTCTATAACCTTTATGTTGTAAGATATAAAATAGTTAGAATAAAAAAACAAAAGAAATTAAATTGCAAGCTAATGTCTTTTATATAAATTAAAGTTATGTTTTAGGAATCACATAATATAAAAATCTTTTATTATAAATATTTCAACATGAATTTATATAGTAGTTTAATTTCAATTGATTTAAAATTAAGATTGATAAATTTTTCATGTTAAAATTCTCTTTTTTTAATATAGATTTTGAAAAGATAGCTCTAAAAGCTAGCTATTAAGTTTAAAGAACTCATTCTTATATTAACTGAATTATATTCTCTTTTTATTTAAATTATTTTCTGTTTATATTATCATTAGGGTGGCATGAGAGAGATGAATAAAAAAAATTTATTTAAGCTAAAAGGAAAAAAAATTAATAATAATAATTATAATAATAATAATAAAGCTGATAAGTGAGAGCAAGTTGATGAAATATATATATATATATATATATATATAAAGTAGAGTAATAGCTACTTGGAAGATGTGGGCATATTTGAGTGCTTGGTGTTTGCAGACTGTCAACTTGTATATATTTTTAAACTATGGAAAAGAGTGTCCTTTGCTTTTTCAACTAAATATATATTCATTTATAAAAATTTAATTGTTCTTTCAAATATTAATTATTTGTTAGTGGATTCTTTAATTGGGGTGTCCTACCCATATGCTATATATATATATATTACTCAGCCACTTCATTTTGCTGCCTGAGAATTGAGATAATGCAGAATCCCTTTCCCTTCTAATCAATTGACTATCTCATTATATGCTTTTATTCTTCTTCTATTTAAGATTGCCTTAAAGAGACTGACATTTTTATTCACTCTCTTTTTTTTTTTGAGAAAATTATGCTACTTAAAGATTTTCAGTGTTTGCTTTTCAGATTTACGGTGGCCAACTTTCTTTTTCAAAACATTGAGCGCACACCTTTTTTTTTTTACTTATTTTAACATTGATATTTATTATTTATTTATTTATGTTTATTTATTCATAAATATTTTTTTAAGATTATATTTTTAACATACATATAAAAAATAAATATATATATAATATATACACAATATATATAAAATATAAACAGAATAAATAGTAACATATACACACCATACCATAAAAATCTATTAAATATCTATCAAATATCTACATAATATTTTTAATATTTTTTAATTTTATATTCACAAAATATATATATATATATAATATCTACACAATATCTACATAAATTACACATAACATTCATAATAAATACATAACATATAAAATACATTTACCAAACATTTACTAAATATGCACATAACGTAAATTAAAACATCTATATAATATCAACATAATAAAATTAATTTTTTAAAAATTTTATTTTTTATATCTATATTATGTAAAATATATTTAAAAATAAATTAAATTATTTCTATTAATATATTTTTATATTTTTTATATTTTATTTTTTGTGAGTACTATTTTTTATTTGTAATCAAAATTAAAGCTTTCCTTAATAAAAAAATTCATTTTTATACTTTAAAAATATAGTTTAAAATTTTAATTTTATCATTTTATTATAATATATTTATTTAATAATAAATTTTTAAAAAAATAGATAAAAATTGAAGTAAAATATTATTTGTAGGGAGAAAAAATTTATTTTTGAAAAAAAATTATTTTAGTGAGAAGTGAAATACTTTTAAAAATTTGCCCAAATTTTTTTCTAGTGTAAATATTTTTATTTTTTGTCATTTTTAAAATAAAATTTATTTTTATAGGTAGTTTTATAAATCTCTTTTTTTTTTCTAATTACTTGGCATCCTATAATTCAAAAGCTGCAGATTAATTTAAATTTATACTTGAAAAGCCTATTAAAAGAGGTAAAATGCGTATCCTCAAATTTTAAAAGTGCTTGATACTCAAAACTCCAATTTGAGAATACTAATTAATGAACGGACTCGTACCATCTCTCCATCTATTAAAATGCATTTTTTGAGATTAGCCATATAATTGAATAATGTAAATCAATATCAAAATTTTAACGGAATCATAAGCCTTATATTGAATTTGACAAAGGAACAGAGACTTCTAATTAAGTATGCTAATCACTACTCGATTCGATTTAGATCACTAATTGCACAGAATGATATTTTAATTTTGAAACATTTTTTAATTATAGGATTCAATAATCACTTAAATATTATAATGAGATACAAAATTTTAATCGTGTATTTTTTGGGTGAATTGTGTTATGACGGGGATAGGAGGTGGATCCTGGGGATAAAAATGGCTATGGCCATCCTAATTCTATGAACTTTATACAGGTAGTAAAACAATTTATAAGAGACGCCCTTTAGATTGATTTTTTTTATGTAAGTGATTCAATATATTTTTTAAAGATGACCATAGAATAAATTTCTCGCTAAAAACTATATTGTCCATAATATATTACTATTATTTATTATTTATATTAAAAAAATTTTAAAAAATATAATAATTTTATTAATTATATATATTTTATGTACTTTAAAATTATATAATTTTATTTGTATTTTATAGATGTATTTTTTATTTAAATTATATAATTTATAATGTGTTTAGTTGCATAAAAATTCTAAAAATATTGACTATATAATTTTATTTGATCAATAATATTATATTTGTCTGCAAATAATCTATGTAAAATAAAATATTGAGCCTATTAAATTTTACCAATCAGTTGGTAAAAATTTTTATTTAGAAAGAAGTAGAAAAATATTTTACTAGAAAAAAAATTTAAGAGATCCACATGTCAAATATTATAAAATAAGAAATAAATATTATAATAATAGTTTAGATATTATTTAAATTTTTTTTTATAAAGTTGAATTGTAATTAAATAAATTAATATTTTTTTAATTTAATTTTTAAATATTTTATTACATATTTCAAATACGGTAATATAATTTTTTTCAGTAAGATATAATACCAATAATATATTTTTATAAAATGCATTTTCAATAATTTACCAAACATACTATTATTTTACATTAAAAAAAAGTCCTTTAAATTTAGTTTTTTTTTTCAATTTCTCTCTCTATATTTTTGAAAGGCAAAATATATATATAAAGAATTATTAATAATTTTACAATATACTGTTATAAAATATTAGCTCAGTTACAGGAATTGTGGGCTGTAGCATATGGCATAAAATAATAGGAGTTGAAGGTAAAATCTCAATCTTGTTATTAAAAAAAAGATAAAAAAAGAAATTGATGGATAATTTAATGTGTATAATAATAACTAATAGTATATATTAATATTATTAATTAGAAAAAAAAAAAAAAAGGAGTGCGACTGTTGTCGTTTATTGACATTTGCGAATGAAGTTGGGAAGTCGACACGTGGCACGCACTCCGAGTTTCTAGTGGAGAAAAAGGACGTCATTTTGTGCTCACAAAAAAAAAAAAAAAACAAACAAACAGATTTCGTTTACACACAATAAGATCTCACCAAATCATTTGGTGGTGGCGCCCACACCCACTCAATATCCATCTTCTCATTATAGTATTATTTTATTGTCATTTTGTAATAATGGGAAATGGATTTCACTCGCTCACTCTCTTTTATTTTATTTTATTTGTTTTAGTTTTTCTTAATTTAATAGCAGTTGAATCATAAAATTAATAAAGTTTTGATACTAAATCTTAAAATTTTAGGAATCGTCACTTTATAGTTAAAAGCTGTGTTGCTTTTGGATATCAAATTCGAGTTCTAATTATATATATATAATTAATAAAAAAAAACTTAAAATTTTAGATTTTATATGTTTTATTTAATAAAATTTTTTATTAATTTTATTAAAAAATAAAGATTATATATTTAAATTTGATTTTAAGACATGAAATTATTAAATTGCTCTTATTTATTTCCTTATTATTAATTTTAAAATAAATTAAAAATATTTTCCTTTTTCGTTCTTTTATATGTTTTTGTAGTTGTCTTTGAGCTTTTGAAGTTACTCTCTCTATCTCCCTCCTTTTTCTAATAATTGTTCATTTAACAAACTTAATTGCCTTTTGATCCTATTCTCATTCTCATTCTCACCCTCACAAAATTTTTTTTAAAAAAAAATACATACAATCACTCTTAGTGTTGCGTAGTTCATTTTTTTCCATGAACTAATTTCATTTATATTTTTTTTAAAAAATAATTATCATAGTTAATGCGATTAGTATTAATTATTATCGATGTAAATTTTTTTTAATACAAAAAATAAATAAATTTAATGGTGCTAACTTTTTTTTTTTTGAATTCAATATAAGAGTGGATTTGATAAATATATAGTACAACAATACTTTAATGATTAAGTTAATTTGATTGATTTTGTGTGGTGGTTGAATGGAATTGCCTCACCCCTAAAAAAGAATGTTAGCATAATTCACAAGCCTTTCTATATTTATATATATGATTTATTATGCTCAAATCCTTTTGTTAGGGTAAAGACCTCTCATGGTGGGGTGAGCCATGTTATACACCTTTGTCAAAAGTGCTTTTCAGGACACATTTGGCGGTGGTGATATGACATTCCCATTTTAAGGGTTTTTTATATGGTTTGATACACAGCAAAAATTTAATTTAGCCAGAAATATATATTTTATAGATAATAAATTTATAATTAATTTTTTTTATCCTTAATTGTAATAGTAAAAAAATCTTGATTTTCATGGAATAAATCTATCACATTTGTAGTTAAATTTTTATTTGAATATTAAAAAATAAATTTATATATATGAAGTTTCATTATATAAAATATTTAAATTTATTGGAAAATTTCAAAGAATTTTAAGAAGTAATTTTTTTTTTTGAAAAATCTTGAATTCTTTTCAAATCTCTTTAAATTGAAAATGTCTTGAAGACATAAGCTAGTTTTGAATATATATTAACTACACTTTGCAATTATATTATCATATCAATAAATGACTAACTAGGAATAAATAATCATTGGTTAATAAGTGCTTGGTTTTAATTGGCTTTTGAAAATTACTCCTATTCCATGGTAAAAGTTCATTTTTATTCTTATTTAAGTATTAAGATAATTATTGGAATACTTCTAATATACTAAAATACCTTTTTTATAATAATTTTTTTAATATCATTATTAACATATTTGTTACTGTTCTTTAATCAACCACTACGCACAATGATAATGGTAAAGTTGAAGAAAAAGTATCTAATTTTACTTATTTTCATAAAGTGACATTTTAGGTTTATATATATATTTCAAAAATTGCTCTTAATGGAACAAAGAAGTAGTAGTAAATGATTAATGTTTGACCACTAAAAGAAAGAAGAAGCGTAATATACCATTTTAAAATAATGTTATATTTATAATTCCTTTCTTGCATACAGTTTTGGGATGTCATTATTAGATTTGTCCACAGGCCAGATTTTGAATCTCGAAAAAAATTTGCAAATGAATAAGCTAACCATTTGAAAATTTTTAACATTTTTTAAGTTTAAATTCCACCTATGGCTTGGTTTAGTCACCATTATGAAATATAAATTGACAGTATACTGCCAACATTAAAAAAAAAAAGTAACAAACAATGATAGGGGAATTATTATTTTATGTCGTTAGTGTATAAAAAATTTAATCAAATATGTTTTTCCCTTTCATATTTATAAAAAGAAGAAAAATATTATTTTTGATTATTTTATTAATCAAACCCAATTATTTCAATTGCTAAATTATTAAATATTTTATAATGAATTGTTGCGATGAAAGACCAAATATTGGCAACTGACTTATTTACTCAATACTATTAAGAATTTAACCATTAAGACATAGTCTAGAAACTAAAAGCAAATGTTACTCCCATCTAAATTTTGAGTTCAGAGTTTTCTAAATATTCTCCCTTCCCGTATATATAATTTATCAAAAAATACTATTAATGTTATAAATATAAAGAAAAAAATAGATAGAGAATAAGAAATATGAAAGATCACTTTATTATCAATTGTATATAATACACCACCTATAATAAGATATATATAGTAGTATAAGTAGATTTTTTATAAGAACAAAAAAATTATGAAATTAATTATAATCTAAATAGAATAATATTAATCATAATCCTAATAGGAATCTAATCAAGTAGTCATCTATATATTTCATAACACTTCCCCTTAAATGACTATCCCTATAAACATATCTTATTAAAATCATGCTAAGAAAAATTCAGTGGAATAAAAATTTAGTGAAGAAAAAAAAGTACAATATTCATAGATAACTTCTCCTAAAAAATATAACTAACTAAGACATATCTTTAAATAAACGCATTCTAATATTGTATATATGCTTTTTGAAAATTGATATCAAAAGTGCCTTTGTGAACAAATCTGCTGGATTGGTACTTGAACGAACTTTGTAAATATCGACTTTTTCTTCCTTCAGAAGTTCATGAGTATAAAAGAATTTTGGAGATATATGTTTAGTCATATTACATTTTATATAGTCTTCCTTGATTTGTATAATACACGTTGCATTATCTTCGTATAATATTGTCGGTTTGTTGTTTTCTATAAATAATTCACACATCCCTCTAATATGTTCAATCATGCTTCTCAACTATACAAATTCACAATTAGTTTCATGAATAGCTAATAACTTGGAATGATTTGATGAAATGGCAGTGATTATTTATTTCACAGATCACCATGAAATAACAGTATTGTTATATGTGAAGACATAACCTGTTTGTGATCAAGCTTTAAGAGGACTAGAAAAATATCCTACAAAAGCATATTCAGCCAATTCAAACTTTATTCCTTTCGGAAAAAATAAACCCATATCGGATGTGCCATGTAGGTAGAAAAGAATATATTTTACTCCATTCTAATGCCTTATAGTTGGCACAGAATTAAATCTTGTAAGCAAGTTAACTGCAAATGCAATATCTGATATTGTACTGTTAGCAAAATATAAGAGCGCCCCTATTGTACTAATATATGGTACTTCAAGAACAAAAATCTCTCAATTATTTTCTCAGAGGCGAAAGGGATCTCCTTTTACATTAAAGGAATGAACAATCATTGGAGTGCTTAATGGATATGATTTATCCATATAAAATTATTTCAAGATTTTTCGATATATGATATTTGATGGAGAAGAATTTCATTTGACAAATACTCAACTTGAAATCCAAGATAAAATTTTATTCTTCTAAGATCCTTCATTTTGAATTTATTCTTCAAATAGTCTATAGTAATTGAAATCTCTTCTAGATTTCTCAATATATTTAAATTATTAACATAAACTACAGCTATAATAAATTCTAAATTTATCTTCTAGATAAAAATACATGGGCAAATAGAATTATTTTCATATATATTTTCTTTAAGTATTCAAATAGATTAATATACTACATTTGCCTAAATTATTTTAGTCCATACAAGGATCTTTAGAGATCAATATAATATATTTTTCAAAATATTATATGCTTCATGCATCTTAAATTCTTCAGGGATTTTTATATATATGTCATTATCTAATGAACAACATGAGTAAACTACCACAACATCTATCAAATATATGTTGAGCCTTTCAGAGGTTATCAAATATATCAAAAATCTAAAAGTAATAGTGTGAATGGAGATTTTCGCACCCACTCCTTTGTGGAATGGTTCTAGCGACTTCGGCACTGTTAGGCTCAGGGCATTAAAGAACATGAGCCTAAATCTAGAGAAAATAGAGTCGTCATCCGAATGGACAGAGAAAAAGAAAGGGGTGGATGACTCGATTTTAAAAAAAATTCAATCCCCTAATAGGTTCTGAAAGTTGGGTACGCATGGAGAAGGTGAGAAGTGATCCAATAACCTTATAACGTCCGATTCATTAGAACCAATCTCTTTTTTAGGTCTATTTATTATTAAATTTTTAAATATTATGATATTATCCATGTTATATGCATTTTAAAAGAAATAAACATTCATATTATTAAAATAAAATAAATAAAATAGGCACTCATCTAATGATGAAAATGTGTCTTTACAATGTCCAAAGTCCAAAAAGAAAGTAAAATAACTAAATTAGGACAACTACCATAGGTTAAAATATGTCATTTACAATAGTCTCAAAATTCTTAAATGATAAATTAAATTACATAATAAAAATTGATACACCCACGAAGTAAAAATATGTCTTTTACAATCTTAAAAACTAAATAAATAATTAATCAAATAAATTAAATCATTCAAACGTAACAATTAAAAATAAAACATATATTATAAACTAAATAAAATAAATTATCCGTGGTAAAGCAAGTAATCAAATAAATAATCAATCATTACATAAATAATAATGAATTAGGGCTAAACTAATGAAATTAAAGTTAATTATAAAAATTAAAATTTATAAATAGATCTTAATATCAGCCTATTAATAAAAATATAGGGCGTGATGACGAGGGTCGAGCTTACAGCGGTCCCGCTAGCTGGTTAGCTGGCGGGGGTCAAGGGGGCAGCTCCCCTTGCGGGGTTCAAGGACAACACCCCGGAAAGCTAAAAGATTTTCAAAATAAGTTTAGGGCCTTCAGGATTTAGAAAAATAAGATTAAGATTTCAAAGTTTTGAAAACTGATTTTTAGGGTTTCAGGATTTAAAAAGTATTCTCAGGACTTTTAGATTTTAAAAACTGTTTTAAAGTTTAAAGGCATTGAAAATTTATTTTAGGAATTCTGTGACTTTAAAACTGGTTTAAACAAATTATTTTGAATATTAATTAAACAACTTATGTAGTTTAATGGACAATAAACACGAAAATCAATTAACATTCGTATGAATCATTTTTAACTATATGGGTTATTAGATCATGCTTCAAGTAAGGCTACTGGACATTTTATAAAAAGTGTAAAATCCAAACAAAAATAATGAAACATGAACAAAAGCAGAACAATGAAACAAGATGAATGAATTGCAGTAAATTTAAAATAAATTAAATAAAGAATTACAAACCTCCATTGTTGGTTCCACCAATATTTCACGTTAATCAAGCTTGTAGCATCTTAGTTGAACAAAATGAAGACAAACGTCCACTGCCTTCTGGGTTTGATCTTGATGTTTTCTCCTCACTCAATGTTTGATACTACTCAGGTTTAGTGTTTGTCATTTTGGCTATTGCCTCTTGTTTCCTTAATAACATTAAAACTTGTTATTTATAGGCAAAACTAATAAAACCCTAAATTTGAATTCTATGCTAATTAGGAAACTAACCGGTTAAAAAACCTAAAAATAACTTAAAACCATATCGATCTGGTGTGTCAGATTGACATGGATCAAGGCCATGTCGATCTGGGCAACCAAATCGACATGAGTCTTTGGCTCATGTCACCTGGGCCCTCCCGAATAGAATTAATATTGCATTTTTTTAATTTTTAGACCGGACAATCTTAATGTGGGCCGAACAAACTTAATTTAGGATTTTATAATTTTAATCAATTAAATTTATGCCATTTCAAACCAAACCAACTTATTTAAAAGTTATAAACTAGCTTTAAAATTTTTAAAGTCAGATCAAATTTATTTTGACATTATTTAATCAGGACCGTACCAACTTAGGGTCAAAATTAAGAATTAACAAATAGTATCTATGACAAGAGAATATGTCTCTTCATAATCTTTATCAAATCTTTGTGAGAATTCTTATACCACAAGTCATGTATTATATCTCATAATTTTATTTAACTCATTTCTCTTACGAGTCATATAAAAAAGTTGTCATAATGTATATTGAGCCCTTCTGGGGCTATCAAACTAATTTTGAGAGTAATTACACAATAGAAAAAATGTGTACTTTTCATAATCTCATTTGATTTATTTTCTTTACATACAATATTTCATAAATATGACATCTTCTGGTGTCTAGACTACTGGTCTAAATATTGTATGTTTAGCAAATGAATCTAGCTCGGCCTTGATTACTTTTATTTTGGCCAATCACTTCGACGTCAATAATTTTAAATATTTTTATGCTCAATCATATTTTGATAATTTCAATAGCAACATATGCAAACATATTATCAACAATAATTTTATCTCTTTTTCACATATTTCTAGATTTTAATGAGATCTCATAATTTTTCTGTATCGGAACTACTTTTGGAATTACTTCTCTAGAAATATATGATTATTAATTTATATTACTTTTGACCTTTTCAGAAGTGTTATTTTAAAATTATTCATTTTTTCTTATCTCAAAAATTAATATTTTGAATCAAATAATCTACTACGTTTTAAGCGTATATTATATCTATTGGTTGTCATACTAATAAGATGTTATATAGGGACAATTAATCGAGCAAAAGTATTAGCAGCTGAAATATGTGATTTGAACACCTATTGGGTATTTGTAAATATATTTGGTAACTGATTTGCAACATTATGCAAACGAATTAGTTTTGAACTTTCAGTTAATATTTTATTTATGCATGTATCAAGATTGAATAAAGTTGTTGTATTTTAACTAATCTATTATGCTTTTGGTCTTTTACTTTTATCTTTCCCCAATGGAATGAAAACCAACTCACTAAAAATTTTGCTTTAGAAAATTTATCATTAAAGGTTCATAATATCTAACATAAATAATGAAATCCAACATATATATCAAGATAATATTGATAATCCATTTTAGTTCTTCGAGAAAATGCATTAAAAATATATATGCTTCAACAAGAAATTTTAATATCACAAATTTTAAGTAAGATATATTATGTTAGATAAGCACGAATTATAAAGTGAAAAACTTGTAATGTACGGACAATCAAATACAAATTAAATGTGCAACATAAATAATAATATGTATCTAAATATATATCCAAATAGATATAAAAAGTTTTACTTTTATAAGCATAAGAATAATTTATCACAAAATCTTAATAATGATTATGCTAAACCATATTGAATATGAACATATGTAATAAAATGTTCAATGATAATATAATTATAAAATATTTTTTAGGTGAATTCATATGTATTATCTATGTAAATTATCTTGATTGATTATAAAGAAAAATTAACCTTAACTTTTATAATTTGAGCAAGAAATTTAGCAAAAATAATATTACAAGTTGATAATAGACAAACATGTGACCATCGAGTTAAAACATTAATTAAAAATATAAAATATTTAAATAATTCATAAGATTGAAGGATATGGCTATAAATATTTCCATATGTTCTTTGTAGAAATTCAAGGGACTTTAAATATAATTTAGATAGTACATGTCTCACAATTAATTTACCTTGAGCATAATAAGCATAAAAGTAATCATCGGACAAAATTTTTTTTTTATTTTTCAGTGGATATACATTTGCATTCTGAACAATATGTCAAATCATGTTTGAACCCGGATTACTAATATAATCATACCAAAGTATAAAAATTTTAAAATTTATGCACTTCTGATGTATATAGTGTAACTCAATCATCTTTATTTATTATAAAGTACAATCCAGTTAAGAAATTTAAAATTTCTTAAATATGAACTTCTAATTCAAATTCGTAGAATTAACACATTAAAATTCAATATCTTTCTCACTTTGTTTCAATAGGATATCCATTGCGACATATTCTTTAAAACTTAGTAGATTTCTTTAGAATTTATGTTAACATTAATTTTTACTAATATATATCTTTTTAGCATTTTTATTTTTAAAATTGGTAGAAAAAAAATTTTACAACAACCCTTTTTTATCAAGTTCTCATCTATGGTCTTGAGAAAATATCACATTAACCTCAGAGGATGATATTAAGATAGTTGGACAAGTTTGATTATTTTCATAAAAAGTTAAAAATATTATTTAGCTATAGGCAAACAAAAAAAATTAGTTTAAAACATTTTGTAATTCTATGCTCTCGATATTACTACTGCAGGAGTATATTTGAGGCATGAAAAATTTTATATTTACTAAAAATATTGTGATGAATTATTAATAATAAAATAATTAATTTTTAATTTCTCATTTGAATAATAAAAAAGAATATCATTATTTCTAAGCGATCGTGCAAGGATACTTGATTTTCTTTTTATAATATATCTAATATTCAAAATATCAAAGTGAATCTCATTATCAAATATCCATAACAGATAATTTATTCAAAAAATATCAAGAGTAATAAATACAAGTTTTATGAGATTTAACATTGTAAATATACTAAATTTAAATAAAACTCATAAATTAAATAGATTACAAAGGTCATCAAATAAATAAGAACTAAAACATTATAATTAGAGTTTAAATATTATAGCTCTAAAATTATAAATAATCATATCAAATTATAGTAAATATAAATTTATTTACCAACTTCACTTTAATACATAAATATTTACTCATAATTTTATATCTTTTTTATTTCATATACTATAATAAGTTATTAGATATATAACCATAACCACAAAAATAACTATTAAATTTAAATTTTATAAATAAAATTTCAAAATTTATTTATTCTTTATTGTAAAGGTATATATATGTATACATACACATACATACATATACACACACATACATACGAATATCAATAGAACATCAAATTACTTTATTATTGTAGTGATGATAGCTAACAAAAAACTGCACAGATGTCCACTTTTATTTTATAGATGTAATATAAATTGTAACTTTTTAGGTGGTGTTAAATATGAGTCCCTTGAAAAATAATTAAAAAAAAATTGTATCAATTATTAATTTATCAATTCCAAACTCAAGGCCCAAAAAACCAAATTGGGAATCCATTGATTGTAAAAATCAATCTCAATTGTCAAAACTTTTAATAATGAAATACTATTAACAAAACTCATAAATTGACAATTGCCATGGATTATTATCATCATCATCATCATCATCATCATCATCATCATCATCATCATTATTATTATTATTATTATTATTATTATTAAAACTAGCCAAGAAAAGTATATGCAAACATAAAAAAACCGTATACCATATATTAAGCTAGCTAATTATAATATATATATTCGATATTTCATAATCATGAAATTTACTTGGTGATTCAACATGAGTGGTTCTAATATTATTTATTAAGAAAAATTCTAAATATAAACTAAGATCAATTATGTTCAATCATTACGAAATATAAATTAAATATGCGAAAACATATCTGAATTTATATTGACAATAAAAATATTGAATATTGTGATTCTTGATCTTCCAAATCGATACACATATGAATTTAGGAGAATGATTTCTCTTTTTATAATAATTTTTAAAATAAATAAATTGGTAGAGTCTCGTGCTGATAACGTGTTATAAATATAAAAAAAAATAGATAAAGAATGAAAAATATGAAAGATCTCTTTATTATTAATTGTATATAATATATCACCCATAATAAATATATATAGTAGTGTAAGTAGATTTTTAATAAAAATAAAAAATTATAAAATTAATTATAATCTAAATAGAATAATGTTAATCATAATTCTAATAAAAATATAATTTAATAGTTATCCATATATTTTATAATAATTAAGAATTTATTAAATTTGCGATAAAATTTAAGAAAAAAATTCTGTTAAAAAAATAAAAAATTATTGCTAAATATCAATGGATTGTTGACAGTTAAAAAATAGAAAAAGATATACTGAGTTAATGATAAATTGCTGACAATAAATTACCGACAACAAAACCTTTATCGGAAAATTGTGGTGTCAAAGTTTGGTGTCCATATTTTGTGATTCAATTTACCGATAGACTGTAAATTGTTAAAAAATTTATTGTACAAAATGTAAAATATAAAAATACATGTAAGAAAATAATGTAATTAAGTTTAACATAAAAAATTTGAAAAAAGTTAAAAACAAATTAAGAAAGTAGGTTAAATTAGGAGAGATTGAGAATGTTAAAATGGATAATTACATGTACAGTGCTTGCTTTGTATGTGAGGGGTACAGTGATGAAGATATGCATTTGAGGGATGAAAATGTTCATTAGTTTATTTTTGAGGAATGAGAACATGCATCAGTTTATTTTTGAGAGACAAAAATGTGCATTAGTATATTTTTTTATTGACAAAATCTCTAAAAATAGTGTGTTTATATGAGAAACTTGACAAAAAAAAAAGAGAAAAATGTTACTCATTTCGTTCCACTGAAATTATCATCTTCAGCTTATGCACACCTATTAAAAAGTTATTAAGTTTTCTAAATATTATATAAAATTATTTTGAATTGACTAAAATATCATCTATTAATTCATTAATAATATATTATTTCTTCATTAATTAAGTCATTAATGATAATGGTGTAATTAAAAAAAAATAATTAATTTTTTTATTCTATAAATAATTTAATGATTTTATAAGGAAATAACACAATTTTGGCCCTCTAAACTTTATTTATTTTGTGCATTAAATCTCTAAATTTTTATTTGATGACATTTATCTTTTCGTTTGACAGCGTGTGAAAATCACATATTTAATTGCTGTCATAAAGCGGCTCAATGTCACTAATCCATATAGTTGATAGGCTCAATAATACCAAATAAAAGTTAATGAGCTTATACACAAAACACATAAAATTTATGGACAAAAAAAATATATTATTCCTTAATTTATCATCAAAATGCATAGTTTTACTCCAACAATCACTCAATTTTAATGATAATTAAAATACATACATTTAACTTCGCTCAATGTCACTGACTCCTATAGTTAAAGAGCTGAATATCATCAAATAAAAATTTAAGGGCTCAATTGGTAAAACATGTAAAGTTGATGGACCAAAAAATATGTTTATCTTTTTATAAATGATAAACATACAGTGGAAAAGTCCAAATATTAGAATAACAAGATTTAAAAAATTGAAATTTAGTCCATTATATAAATAGTTTGATTTTATTAATTTAATATTATTAAAATTTCTACTTAAGATAAAATCAAAATAAATAATTTGCTTTTTGGTCATTTTGAAGAATTAAAACATAATTTTTATGGGTAAATACATCTATCGTTTATGAGAAATACCCATTGTCATATTATCATCCCTCAATTTAATTTTGTCACGTTGTTGTCTCTTAACTATCTAGGTAGCATCATCATCGTTCTTCTGTCCATCTGTCATCTAAATACCCTAAGAAAAAACTAATGTGACATATAATAAAAGAATTTAGATTATTTCCAAATATAATCCACTTTCAAAAAAAAGATTATTTGTAAATAAAAAATTATAAAAAATAATTTTGAAAATTGAATGTTTTTAATAATTTTCTCGTAGATTTGTTAATCTAATTAATAAATTTTATTTGATTATTAAATGAAATTACTTTATAATTTACTACTATTTAAAAAATTATAGTTAAAATACAAATAAAATAACTTTATAAACAAAAAATGAAGAGTAGCTTAAATGTTTAAGTCCTTAGCTTAAATCCTAGAGGTGCAGGGTTCAAATTCTTATATCTCACTTGATTTTAGATGAATTTGAAGAGTTCATTTAAGTGAGCTGATAACGCCATATCAGGACTGTCACATTAGTTCTTAAGATGATGTGCCAAATCATATAATTTAGAGAATTAATATACTGTCACATCATACACCATGTTAGTTTTCTATTAGAGTCTGTACCATATTAGTTTTCTATTGAATCTTAGACGGTAAGATGGATGAACGACGACTAGAGGCAAAGCGCTTAACAATATAAGCTCTCGACCCTCCTAATTTTTTTTTATTTTTTATAATATATTATTTTTTAAGTAAATAAATTTTGCCCCCCTTAAATTTTAAATATTACAAATTTGATACAATATTTTTAAGTATCTAGTTATAAGATTTTGATTATAAAAAGTTCAATAAATTAAATATTTAGTCATGTGATTATTAAAAAATCTCAACAATATTAATTATTCAATTTTCTTCAAAAAAAATCCAAAAAATAAAATTATTTTCAAAATATTAATTTTTCTTTTTTTTCAAAAATAATTATTTTTCATCTTTTAATTTCAAAAATACCCTTTTTTATATGGATTTATCTAATATATCATTTTTGAGGGTGTTTCTCAAAACTTAAAAGCTGGTCAAAACTGATTATAAGTAGTTTTTAGATTATAAGTTATTTATTTAAGTATTTCTGAAAACTTAAACAGTAGATTATAATCTGATTTTAATCAGTTTTTTAAAAGTTGAGTTTTGCTACTTTTTTTAAGCACTTATTTTTTAATAAAAGACCATACTATCCCTACCTAATATTCAATATTCCAAATTTGCCCACCCTATACACTTTAGTTCTCATCAAATAAATTTTATTATTATTATTATTATTATTAAATAAATTTTATTATTATTATTATTATTATTGCAAAATAAATTTTGAATTGACATTTAAAAAATTATTTTTATACAATAAATAAACTCAGGGACAGTTTGGTTATTTTAACAGTTTCTGCAATTAAAAACTGATTATCAGCTGATTTTACAAAAATACATAACTGATTATAAACTGATTATCAGCTGATTATTAACTAGTTTACAGAAACGCTTAACTGTTTATTTTTAATCTGATTATAATCTAAAAATTACTTATTCACAATAAGCTGAAAAGCTTCAGTTTTGAGAAACACCCTTTTTGTATGCTAAAAGTATACTTTGTAGCATTCTTTTTAGTATATACCAAAACAATTGAGGATTTAAAAAAAAAAAAAAACTAACATATGTAGTATAATTTTTTTTAATCATTTAACCATGTAATTTTTAAATAATAATAAAATATATTCTCTTCAATAAAAAAAAATCTAAAATTTTTGCTCTATTTTTTACAACACGATAATAACTAGCTCTAAAAAGATATTTTTTTTATTTTTTTTATTCTTTAGCCTAAAAGTGCATGGATTTTTTAACATTGTAAATCTAAAAAGTATCTTTAAATTTAGTTGTAATTTTTTTAAAAAAATTTTGAGTGTCGTGAACTTAATTATAGTGTCTTTTTTTTTTTTACATTTATAATAGTTTATAAATAGTGTAATTAGTAAAAGACTTTCATGATCTTAAAGGATAATGTGTTCTTTTTCAATATATTAAAACTAATTATTTGAGTGTATTTTAAAATTATTTTATAATTAAAATTTGGCCTCTTAATATTTAATTTTGCATTTGTCTTTAATGACAATGGTACAAATTTAAATAGTTAAAGATGATAATATGATAAAATAAAATTGAGAAGCAACAACATGACAAGAGTTATTTCTTAAGAAGTATGAGTGTAATATTTTCTAACTTTTATAAATTGGATTAGATTTTTTTATTAAATAAATTAAATTAGATTGGTTTAATTGGAATAATTTAACATTCAAATGCTAACGAAGGATATACCCAATTATTGGAATGATAATGAGGGTGGAAAATAATAAGTAAATCATTAGGGGATGGGCCCCAATAGCCAACAGAAGAGGTGCACGCTTTGTTATTGTTCCAAAATCTGATCACTTTGCTAGACTATCATGAGAATCATTGCAAGTCCAATGACAGAATGCTACTTTCATTGATGGGACGATGCTAAGCTAACTGAAATACATTACAATATCTTCACTAACTATTTACGTATATATATATATATATTCCCAAAAAAAAAGTGGTAAATGTGGGAATTATCAAATTACTAATCATGATGAATTATGCAATAAGAAAGTTGCTCTTTTTTTTTGAAGAAAAAAAATCAATTACTTATCTTTCTATTCATCTAGTAATGAATTGCTTTTTACATACATGGGATATAATACATGAAATCTAAATAATGTAAAAATGCATATTTTATAAGTTTCTAACTAAGAAATTCATGGTATATGATTTATTTTATTTAAAAATAAGTTTATTTATTTGTTTATTATTTTCATTGCTTATTGTCTTGGTGTTTGATTTACCAAAAAAAAAAGAAGCAAGATTAGAGGTATTTTGATATGTTTTTCAAATAGAACAACAAAATTATAATAGAAGTAATAGAATTAAGGAGTTATTCTTTGGGCTGAATATTTATCTTTGAGTAATTTAAAAATTGAAAAATATCAAAAATCAAACTGAATTTCAGATATTTTAAAAATGTTATCTCTGAAATTGAATTGAACATTAAAATTTTTCATATTGTATTGCTCTAATTTTTTTTTTTTAGAACAATTCAGTTTAGAGATTTGATTCTAATTAGGTTCAGTTTTACTTAAATATGGAGTTTTGAAAATTTAACTTCATTTTTTTTACTTTAAATAATAAAAAAATATTTAATTATTCTAGCAGTAACAAATATTTAATATTAATTTTTATAGTCCACAAATATATATATTACAAAACATACGCAATAAAATTAAAATGTCTAATATCTATCATTAAATTATTATAAATTTTAAATAAAATAGTTTGAATGCATCAAAAAGAAGTAAAAAAGATAAGTCAAAATTCACTAAACCCTAAATGCTTTCTTTGAAACTTCATTCCCTGTAATTTAACAAAAAAAAAATTACATAAGAAAGAAATAAGATAATTGACTCGAGTATTTTCAAGACAATCCATGTTGTCCCTTAGACCACCAAGAAGGAAAAAGGGGGGAGGGGGAGAATTGATATTTATGAAAGTTAGAGAGAAATCTAAAATTGATTTGGCAAAATAAAAGAGCTTAAGGGAATAAGAAAGAATACAATGGTATAATAGTTCAAATAAAAATATTCTACATTCACTCCTCAACTCTTAAATTGAGTATTTCATTATGAGTATATTTTTATAAGTTAAATCCTATATATTTTTATAAGTTAAACCCTAACTTGGTGATTTAGCAAGCTCACACCGAATTATTACAATAAATTTATGGTTCACTCACAACTGTTACGAGTATTTTCCTAGGTTCACACTTAACTTGGTGTTTATAACTCACAACAACCAACTCTTTGCTAAAGTGTTTTAAGTGCTTACACCTAACTCTCAAAGTTTAAAAATGAAAGATTAATTACCAATTAAATGCTTAAAAGTTACAACAAGTAATTTTGTTTCAACATTTATAGCCTTCATAACTCCTTTAGTCCGTTGAAGTTGTGTAGAGAAAGAGATGCTCCTCATCAAACTAAATCTCATGCATTAAATACTGTCAGAGAGGACTCGCTGTTGCATACCTTGTTTCGCGATCGTGAACTCTCTTTTGTGGTGAACTTGGCTTTCATTGATTGTTTGGCTTGAATTGTGTCTACTGGCTAGCTAATGACTAGTATGCATGGTAGCTTTCAGTTGGTCAAGGTAACAACGATGTCCTCCACTGTCATACTCTATGAATCTCACAGGCTGAGCATGATCTTTATTGTGTAAAAGTGTCATATTTGAGGGACTATTTGGGCTTATTATTATATAAATTTATCGATTTTGATATGTTTTTGCACAAGATATAACTAAGGAAAAAAGGATCAGAATAAGAAAATATGCTAAAAGTTGTTGATGAAGGCCTTAAGTGTTAGTCTTGGGCAATGCTGGTACTAGTTTAGACCTGATGCAAGATGGATAACTTGACAGTTGACACTCTCGATCTTTTTGGGATGTTTTGGGTTACAAATTTTAGTAGATATGAAGAGATAATATTGACTATATTTCCTTATTAGATAAATATTATTTAGGGATTTAATTATTATTATTATTTTTTCATAATTATAATTAGATTAGGAATCTTTTAGATTTAGGATATATAAGCTAGAGGGCAGCAACCGTAATAACTCTTATTCACATTTTAGAACATATTACTTTTGAATATTTTGAGTTTTTTTTTCCTTTTTCAAATAATGAGCAACAAAATTTCAATCTGTTGAAGAGTAATTGAGGTTTCGATTTACTAAAGATTTATGATATCTAATCAAATTTTCTTCTCTTTTCCTTAATTTCAGTATTTGGTATTTTTGGTAGCTTATTTATATTATTATTTTACTATTTGATCAATAGGGCTTATTGTTCGATTAGTTAAACAATATACCATTTTTCAAAACTCTTGAATACGTAATTGTTCTTAATATTTTGATATTAGTGGCAACTAGATATAATATTCAGAAGATATATAATCTAATTAAATAAATCACACATTTAAATTTATTAGTTAAATAATATCCTTCTAATTTTTAAGGCTGTTAATAAATTAAATTTTAAGGACGTTCTTATATGATTGGTTACTAACAAGAATTAATTAGCGAATATCTCCTGATTAATTTAAAATTTAAGGAATAATTGGTAGTTGTGAGCATATATTTGCATCAATGATCAAATCCAAGAATTAAAATCAAATTATTCCCTTCATTTGAAATCATTCACTTTGTTATTTTCTAAATTAATTTTGTTGTTATTTAATTTATTAGTTTTAAACATCAGTTTGATTAAATTTTAATTCTTAATTACTAGATCTCCTTGTTTAATTTAATTTTAGTTTTTTGGTTTCAAAAGAAATTTTAATAAGTAAATAATTACTTATGGTTTCGAACATATTGACCACTTCTACAATCAATTTATTTTTAGGAATAAGATTTTATTTTTTGGTGGCTTTGACATCTATCAAACTGTTACTTGGGCACTCTAGCAAGTGGTCTCACCGGCCATGATCTGCCCGTGATCTTCACCTTCGAAGGTGAATTTGTAAAATTCTAAGCCCTGAGATAAAACCACTTGATGGAAAAATTAGTATAATTCAATTTTATTGCTAAAGATCCAAATAGAGTATTATTATCCAAGAAATTATTGGCCAACAATCCAAATGAATTCTAATTTAAATAAAAAATTAAAAAACAAAAGATAAAAATGCTAAATAATTAACAATCAAATTTGTGTACATATATAGCTAGCATATTCTACCTCAAATCGAATAAACACCATAATAATCATATTTTGCAATCCAGGATCTAAGTAATCGACAATCTAAATTAGTATTTGTATTAACTATGTTATTCTCAAATCCATTCATGAATTATTTCTTATTATTTATAATAAAAATTAAATTAATATTATTTGTTTTTACTATTTTAATACTACAAATTATTGTTTACGCTTGCATTCATTATTTTCATTGAAACTACTAATATTATAATAAATAAATACTTGATAGTAATTATTCATATAAATATGATGAAAACCAAAGTAATTTAAAAAATTTAATTAATAGTTCATTAATAATTATATTTTTAATTTTGGTTTATATTTTATTCATTTAATAATTTTGTAAAACATATAAATCAATATTAAATTATTGATTAGGTTGATAAATTAAAAATTATATATAATCATTAATTATATTTTTATTTTTATTTACTTTATTTTTTAGTTAAATAAGAAAATTAGTTCAAATAAATATATAATATTAAATATTAAGCAATAAATCAATATAATATATATAATTTTATATTATTAGTAATGATAACCAATATTAATTAATAAATCAATAAGCTAGATACAATTTTATATTATTAGTAATAATAGTTACTATTTTAGTTATTCGATTTAATATGGTTCATTTTCGATTTGAATATAGCCTAATATTAAAAAATAATCCATATTATAAAATTAATATAATTTAACTTTGAGAAAGTCAAAAATCAATAGAACAAATTTTATAGTAATGCCAAACATATTAATATAAAATAAGAATAATATCCAAAACTCATAAACTCTAAGGATTGTATTCATTATAGAAGGTTAGACTTATTAAGAATCTTTTATCCTTTATCAAACTTATAACCAGTGTCTTAAAATGTAATCATCAAGTAACAACTGGTGTGAGTGATTCGATACTCTCATCCCTTAATTGAGAGGTCACAAGTTTGATCCTTAGGATTGGAATCACCACTTGTTGTGAGCACTTTATCTTTTAGTGGGCCGACCGAGTGTGAAAATGATTAGTACTGACTCAGTGAGGGAGACCTGTGGTTATAACCAAAAAATGTATTCATTAAGCAGCGACTTCTTACTCTTATCTTGCTTATGATGGATCAGATCGTGGAAGTATCGAAGGCATATTGAAAATATAGTTTCTAACAAACCACACACAAATGTTTATTCTATTTTCTTGAATTTTAACACATACGTTAAGCATCAATTTAATTGAAAAAATAAAAAGTTTTATTCAAACTAGGAAAATTGTAACACCCTTATACCCTATATATGTACAGTATATATACCTCATATACGTAAATTATATAGATAGAATATAAGGGTGATACTATAATTTGATGTAAAATCACCTTTTCCATAATATTTTAAGTTAAAACAAAATTAAATAAACTTATGAGGAAAAATCTCTAGAAAACTTTTACTATAGTTTTATCTATAATTTTAATAAATTCAAAACTAAAATCATACAACTTATAAAGAAAATTTACACTCCCAAAATAATATTTTTCACTCATTCTTTAATTCACAATTACATTATTACACATTTAAATCTCACAACTTAAAATATTATTTATCATAATTAATAACATATATTTATATATATACAGCCGTTCAAAATCTTTAATTCAAATACAAATATTATGAATTGATATACATAAACCATACTACATAATACCATAGTTATACATGTATGCAATCGACACTGTTGGTCTTATAGCACCCAAATCTTTAAGTCTCAATCACACTCCAGATCTCCTGGTTGTACTTCTAATACCTGCATGATACACACTACCGCGCTAAGCTTAAAATCTTAGTGGTACATACTATAATAATGTATATTAATTATAAACCAATACATACTTATCAAGACATACAAATGCTTGTGCCATTGTTCCATGGCACGCTCCACATAATTTATTTTTCATTTAAGCATTTATTTGTATTTCTTTTTCATAATCATGTAAAATTACCATGCTCTCAATACATACATATCATTATCTCATAGACACACACACATGTTGGGCCCAACAAATCCTTGCACAATATTCAAGTTCCAGAAATATCAATTTAGTCCATTTCGATACTGGGGTAAGTGTCGCATAAATCACCCGAAGAGGTCCCTATGGACACCGTGGCTAGTGTCATATAATCACCCGTAGGTCGCATCTATCGACACCAAGGGCAAGTATCATATAAATCACCCATAGGCTGCCCTCCCTCGACACCAGATGCAAGTGTCATATAATTCACCTGAAAGCCGCTTCCTTAGTACAATATTATTCTCAATAATCTGGAACATATCATTATGCAAGGTGTACTCACAATACACATTGTATATTATTCCCCATCACACTGTACAATCACGGGTTACATTCACAATGTGATACATTTGCACATATTATCAAATTCATAACTACACATCATATTACTCATATTTTCATTCACATTGCACTGTCATTTTTTTCATAACTACATTTATCAAGTTCATAACTACATTTCTTTTTCTTAATTACCATATTTATCCTTGTGATCATCTCATTTCATGATCACTTTCATATTACTCATTGTTCCATATCCATTTCCTTCACACTATACCAAAATAGTTCAATTTCACACTTTTTGCAACACATAGCAGAATACATTATTATTGCTCATATCTGACTCAACAAATATTCCACAATCACACTCACATGCACATTATACACATTGTCACATTAAAGGATCACAAGATCCCTTAAAGTGTTCCAGCAAACATATTATAATATTATACGTAAATATTCAATTTAACAACTATCAAAGTATGTGCTATCCTCAATTATATCATGCTTCAAGCCCTTCAATACTTTGATTTTACAAATTTACTTTACTCAATCCTAAATCAAATTATATGTTGAAATAATTCATTAGCCACATAATCCAATCCATTTTAATAATTCAATAATCAATTATACCCATTCTTCCCAAATTTCACCAAAAACCCTAATTACCCTTACTACTTCATTCAAACTTCCACCAAACCCATTCAATTCTATCATCCAATTATAAATTCATTACATATACATTAAAACAACATCAAGACAATTCATTTTAATAATTATAAACATCATCATCAAAAATCCTAATTTCACATACTCATGCCATGAACCCTAGTTCCACTATAATAAACTCATATCCAATTTTCAATCATAAAATCATTATATCCAAATCAAAATAACATCAAAGCCATCTATTACAATAATTATAAATACCCCTATCAAAATTTCAAATTCCACATAATCACCCATAACCCTAAATTTATCAACTATATTCATTTCAAACAACTAACCAACAAATCATTAAATACTCATCCTTTCAACATCTTTAATATCTATTTTAGCAATTTAAAATAACTTTATCTCTCTAAACCAAATCTTACATAACCATAAAACTAAGGAAAATAAGCTTAGTTTAAAGAAAAATTACTTGAATTCTTGTTCTTTCTTCAAAATCTTCTTTAAACCCCTTGAATTTCCTATGTAATTTTATGTATATAGAAGGATTCTCTCTCTCTCTCTCTCTCTAGCTCCAAAATTTCGGCCATGGATGGAAAAATGAAGAAGAAGATGAATTTTCCTACTTTATTCTTCATTTACTATCCATAAATATCAATCAATTAATTATTTAAACATTTGTTTATTTTTCCTTTTAATTTCATCTACTCATTTTCTTCTTCCTTTGACCTTTTCTTTTCTTCTTCTTATTTATTTATTTATTTATCATCCACCACTCATAATTATATATATGTATATGTCATTTATATCTCATGTATATGTATATGTCACTTATACTTTATTTATAAGTTATATATATTTTTATGTCTATATATATATTGTGTATTTTATGTGTATATCTTGTATATATTATGTATGTGTCTAGCATTCTCTTTTTCAATATACTAATTAACCTCTAAATTAATTATTTAACAATATTTAAAATCTTCGGGTGTTACAGGAATGATGAGTGTTAACAATTGAACAAATATTTTCAAGATCATGCTATCATTCATAGATTGGCTTGTCTTTATAGGCAAAAGCAAAATAGCACAACTAAAACAAAAATTCATCAAATTATTGATAATGATCTCACGCTTCTTTCTCATGCTCATATTCCATTAAAATATTGGAACTATATATGTTTTTGATATTCACTATTGTCAATATGGTCAAAAAAGTATTGTCCATATTCTCTATTGTATAATTAAATTACCAATTATAAAAATAATTGTGTTTTAGGTTGTTATATGTTTTCTTTATTACATCCTTATTGCTTGGCAAAACTCTCTTTTGGTCAAAACCCTATGTTAATTTAGGTAAGTTTCCAACTCATCATAGGTATCAATTTCTTGATCTAGAAATTGATGGTGTATATATTTCAAATTGATGAGGATTTTTTTGGCATATATTGATCCTTACTTAAGGCTATCCATTAAAAGGGACATTTAAAGGCTCAAGGTAGTGCAACTAAGTTATTGGAGTTTGGAATACTTTGTCATCAGGCCTGTCACTTGAATGAGAAAGGAAAGGAAAAGAAAAAAAAGTTATTAGATTTGAATCTAAAGTATGGTATAACAATATAATGCTTAAGTCAATAATTGCATTTTCAAAGTTAAAGGCTTATGGAAGTAAGTGTGTTTACAGCAAGGTTACCACCGCTTCCTCCTATTTTGAGTGTTTCACTTTGACTCTATATGATATGCCTTCTCTTTAAAGAATTGAGGAGAATTTGTAATTATGTTGCTTATTGCATTTGAGATTAGAGCGAATGGTACTATTATTATACAATGGGATAGCAGAATAATATGCTTCCTTCATTGGTTGTTAGGTTTGGAGCCTTGATGAGATGAATCAAATCCCATTACCCAAAGGGGTTAAAGATATCGCGTCTAAGAAGTTTCATAGGAGGTACTAGGCAGCAAATTCTCCATGTAAGTAATGCAAGCTTATTTGTTAGTGAGGTGGAGTACTATCAAGGTGAGGTATTTGTTTCTTTAGATGATCATTAGAATAAGAGGAAATATGAGCTTCTGAGAAAATTTTAAAGGTAAGATCATTGAATTGATTCAATTGATAATGGTGATCTTCTATAACTAAGGTCTTATTTTTTTTTTTATAATCTTAAATATAATCTTTTGAGCATTAGTTAATTCTATGATAAGGGTATAAAGTCCTTTCTGAGTCATTTGCTTGAAAAGTTGATATCAAGACTATCAAGATTGCTTTCATTAGATATCATAAAGGAAATGTTTATGTTATGGACCTAAATGATACTTCAAACAAAAATCTTTGTGGCATAAGAAACTAAAGATGAAGATATATCCCCTTTGCATAGGGGACTAGGCCATGCTTGGATGGATGTAATTTCAGAACTTTCTGAAAGTATTATTTCATCTTCTAGACCTTTTTAGATTTATTTGGTCCGACAAAAAACTTCAAGCTAGGGTAGTAAACACTATTTTCTTGTAATTGTTGATGACTGTTCATGCTTTTTTTTGGTATTTTCCTCTCTAATAAGTATGATGTATTTCATGCATTCAATGCACTTATGAAGATTTTAGAAACTCAAAAAGATTTTAGGTTGATATAACTAGGAGAGGTAGGAGTAGGCTAAAGCTAACTTGGAAAAAAGTGGTTTAGAATGATCTTGTGGACGTATATCTCTCTGAAGATATAGTCTATAATCACTCCAAGTGGAAAAAAATCCATGCAGCCGACCTTAATTAGCTTAGGATTAAGGCTTTGTTGAGTTGAGTTTAAAAATATTATGTCATTTCTAGTATTAGGAGTTATCATAAAGAAAAAATTTGAAAATTTTAGTTTGGAAAATTATTTTGAAAAATATGTCATTGAGCATAACTATTCTACATCTAAAACTCAATAACAAAATGTTATTAATGAGAGGAGAAATAGATCATTATAGAAATGGTTAGAATCATACTTTATGAAAATTATTTGCCAAAATACAAATAAGAATAATCCTATTCTAAGAAAGACCCTATATGAGTTCTAAAAGAGGAGGAAGCCTAATGTTGCATGCTTTTCATTCATTTGGTTGTAAATGCTTTATTCTTAGTAATGGGAAGGATAATCATAGAAAATTTAATGTCAAATCCAATGAGACAATCTTTCTTGGTTATTCTTTTCATTCTAAAAATTATCAAATGTTGTCTTCGCATGCGATAATACTGGAATGATGCCAAAACTTAACTATTTGCATTGCATACATTACTAACATGAAGACCAATAAAGTATTTTCATAGTATTTGTTAGTATATTTTAGGGAAAGATTCACAGAATACTCATTTCTAATAATGCAATGCATGTTCCAACATGTTCCAAATCAAGCAAGTTTAGACAAAACACTTTTGCAAAAGCATTTTTTGCATGGAATGCCCATTTTAATAAAGAAGAATTCAAGTACGAACAAGTTTCGTGTATGTTTCTTTGTTGCATACCCATTTTGGACTATAGTCACAACTATAAATTTAAACAAAAGTTAATGAGAAGCTTCTAGCTTGAAAGACATAAATATTTAAATTCTATAGGGTTCAACAGTCTTTACATTATGAGAAAGAACTTATCAAATAGAAGCTAGTTTTATGTCATTCCTAAGATGGCATGCACGTTCCAATTTGAAATTTTGAATATTTGAACTTCTGAAGGTTTAATGGTCTTCACACCACTAGAAATTAGCTCTTAAGAACTATTACACAAAAGCTTAAGGAATGTTCACTCCTAAAAGAAGGATGTCTATTCCATTTAAAAATAAGATAAAATAAAATGACACACTCATTCAAGGATTCTAATGCTTGTTTTGGAAAATTAAAATTCAAATAATAAGGATTTTCACACCTAATCCCATGAAGGTATGCTTGTTCAGACTTGGAAAAGGAAAAAAAATTTAAATATTAGAGACTAACATTCCTATTCCATATATGAAATGCTTATAGTGTTTGATCAGTAGAAGAACCACACACAACTAAAGATGGAATGCCCATTCCTTGAAATGGAATGCATCTTCTTAACTTATCAGACATAATTTGCAGAAAATGAAACTAGCCACTATACATACTTTTTGAGTTAGAAATTTAAATTTTAAAGGACAATGGCTCAAGTCTATAAAAGGGAAGAGTCTCATACAATTATGAAAGGATTATGTTATATTTCTAAAGGATAGTGGCTCAAATCTATAAAAGGGAAGAGTCTCATACAATGGGTTCTTTGTCTTGGTAACTTGTTTAGAAGCTATAAAGCATCGACACTTCATTCTGAATGAAGCGATGATGTCGGACATACATCTGTATGTATTTTATTATTTTATTATTTTTGGACATGATGAGACACGTCGAGGACATGACTAGGACACATTTTAGAATACTTTAAGATATTTATGATATATTTTGACATAAAATTTTATTTACATGATATTAATAAGTTACTAATTAGATAATTACAATCAATTTTAATTACAAAGCTTATTTTTTGTCACAAAAAAAATATTTTTTATTATAATTATATTTATATATAAATAAACTAATATATATTTATTTTGAGTATATGCTTATCTCTTATTATATTTTTATAACTTAAAACATATATATATATATGTATAATTGTTTTGAACATATGTTTATCCCTCGTTGTATTTTTATAATTTAAAACGTGTATATATAAACATATATGTATGTATATATAAACATGTCCCACCCGTGTCGTGTTCCTATTTCTTAAAAATTATCGTGTCGATATATCTGTATCGTATCGTATCCATGTCTTGTGTCAGTGTCCGTGCTTCATAGTTTAGAAGCAATTAAAATGCTATATGCTTATGCATTCCTTAAGAATTTTAAACTTTTTCAAATGGATATGAAAAAGTGCATTTTATAAAATAGTTATGTTCAATGAGAGATTTATGTTTAATAACTTCCTTATTTTGAAAATGATAATCTCCCCACCACGTTTTTAAACTTTCAAAAGCTTTGTATGGTTTAAACAAGCTCTATTAGCTTGGTATGGCATATTGAATAACTTTCTCCTTGAAATTGATTTTTATAAGGGTAAAGTTTGCATAACTTTGCTCATGAAACTTGGAAAGAAAGGCATTCTAATTGCTCAAAGGCCAAATAAATATATAGCCCATAAACTTGTAGCGTTAATCACTTTACTCCCTAAATTTTCATTTTAACTACTTTACCATATGTACTTGTTTATTTTTTTTACTAACGTACAATTATATTAATGAATACTAGTTACTTTACCCTCTATATTTATATATTTTGTACCAAATGCATACATCAATGACTCGGTGTGAATCAACGAGTTTATTTTTTTAAGTTAAGAAAGAATGAGTTTGGAGGAGTTATATAGTTAAGTTAAAAGTTCTAGGGGGGTAAAGTGACTAAATACTACAAGTTCAAGAGGTTATATATGTATTTGGTCTTACTCAAATTTATGTGGATGAAATCATATTTAGAGCCACTAATGAGTTACTTTGCAAAGAGTTTTCTAATTCTATATGATGGAGCAATTGAACTTCTTTTTAGGGATATAAATCAAACAATTGGAAAATGATACATTGATGAATTAAGCCAAATACACTAAGGAAGTTCTTAAAGGTTTGGAATGGAAAATACAAGGCAATAACTCACTCTCATGAGCATTGCAATAAAGACAAATGTCAATGAGAAAGGTAAATCCATTAACTCAAAGCTTTGTAAAATCACAATAGATTCATTATTTCATTTAACTACATTTAGACTTAATACTTTGTTTACTATATGCATGTGTACTTGATTTCAATTCAATCCAAAAGAGTCCTACATTGTCAAAGTTAAAAAAAATCATGCAATGTTCTATGGACACACCAACTTAGGTTTATGGTATCCTAATGGATCTTGATTTGATTTATTTAGCTACTCCAATTCAGATTTTGAACGACATGATAAGACTGTATTTGCATATACTTTCAAGGTTATTCTAGTTGCAATTTGTATTTTTATCAATTAAATATGATCAATTTTTGTTTATGAAAGCTATAATATTTGCTATCTTAAGTATGGTCTTAAAAGAAAGAAATATAACTTATTTGAGCTAGAAACTATTGAGAATTGAAGAAAGAAGATGCAAAAAAAAAGAGTTTAAATGAGCTCAAAAATGAAAGAAAATAACTCTACAAAGTAATGCAAATCACCATACATGGCTATACACTTGAAAATACTGGAAGACAAAAAAAGAGAAGTCTTTAAAAGATTTAATTCTAGGGCTTTGCTTTTCATTTGTATGGCCATGAAAATCAAAACAAAGTTGTCCAAGAAGAAAAGAGAAGAATCAAGCAAGGACTAGAGGCATTTTGAAGTCCATGACCTTATAAATTAAATCCATGGCCGTTTGACTTTAATTTGACATTGTTTGAAGAGAAATTTTATAGAGTTCGAGCGGTACAATTATTCACGGTCGTAGAGTTTAAAAGGCATGCCCATGCGAATCTTATAGCGGCTGAAAGTGTGATTTTCTCCAAATATTTACCATAATTCTATTCCTAATCAATTTAGAAGTCCCTAGGATCTATTTTATAGCAAGCCTCTATCCTTATTCTCAACATCCTTAGCTCTCTATAAGTTTTCTAAAACCTCTAGTTCTTTCCAAGAGTTTCATTTGATCCAAGTCTTCTTTAGTGATTTATTTCTTATTTTTACCTTTCTTTATTTTTCAAGTCAATTTAGATTTAATATTTCAATTCAATTTATTTTATTCATTTATTATTTTATTTTCAATTATGAATAGCTAAAACCTCAAATTAGGGTTAGGCAATTCTTTTGATTATTATATGATAAACTTAATACATATTTTATCCAATAATATTTCTCTTTGATTTTTTTTGTTACATTTGTGCTTAAAGCTCTAATTATCTAGTCAATAATTATTAGATCTAAGATATTAGTTTAAAGAGATAATAATCTTAAACAATTTTCGCTTAAGGATAAAAATAATACTTATATATGAGATTGTTTAAAGATTTTCACCAAACTCAATAAATTGAACTAATTATTGTGATCACAGGAGTAGACAAAAATTAATATCAATATTTGTTTTAGATCTTAAGAGAAACTAAAACTTAATTTAGAAAGATTTAACCAATAATTAAAGAAAAATAAAATTGAGCTAATAACTTAGAAGAGCCATAAATAATTAATTAAAGAGTCAAACTCTGATTTTTAATTATAAGAGTTAAATTTACTTAATTTTAGTTTAATTAATATAGTTTTCTTAAAATTCATATTAATAGCTTCCTAAATAATAATCAATTTAATTATTTAGTAATTAAAATTATTCATTTCTGCTTAAAACTATACTCACTCACTCTATATTATTTAATTGTAATACTATGTATTTGCAGGACTAGATACAATGGAATACGACACAAGATTGATAAGAAAAGTACAAGTTATATATGTTATTAATTTTTAGGAAGTATACTAGTTTTATTATTTTTTAATAAATAAAACACAATTGCACAGTCAACTTCAGAAATTGAGTATATAACAGCAGCTAGTTGTTGCTCTTATCTTATATGGATGAGAACTCACCTTGAGAAGTTGGGACATTCATTCACAGCATGCCTATCAAATATAACAATACTAGTGCAATAAATCTTTCTAAAAACTTTATTTAACATTTAAAGTCAAAATACATAAATATTAGACATTATTTTCAGGGATTATATTAGATATACCAAACACTAATTGGCTAATTTATTTGCAAAATCTTTAAAATATAAAGTATAGGATAAGAGTTTGCTTCGAGACACTATAAAAATGGATGGAGCAATTTCTACTCATTGCTCTTTTTTACATTATTTACATTGAAATTATTAGCATGTGTACATTTTGGGTGTATTCAATCCCTCACTAAGAATTTCCTTATAATGGTGGAACAAAAATGATCTTTTGTGCATAAGTGGTTGACACTATTAACTCCAAGGGGACTAACATGTAGGCAGCAAAAAGTCTCAATCAAAGACAAAAATATGGGTCTGTGTTGTCAATCTTTTTTTTGGCCAATGTGTTGTCAATCTTTGGTAAAAGTAAAAGTAATTACACAATTTGAGAGCAAAAGTTTGGTTGCATAATAATTGGATGACAATTGGACTTACTATATATATATAAAATAAAATAACTTAGTACTATCTATATTTACAGAATTATTCTTCCATACAACCCAATCAAATAAAAATAGGCTATGGACCAACTTTAATAAATTCATATAAAAAAATACCAAATTTAAAAAGTTCAATTTTTTTTCTTTGTAATTAAGCCATTTTAAAATAAATTTGTGGTATGCATTAGCTATCTACCAAGAAAATTAATTTTTTTTGTATTCACTTTTGGGTGGAATGAGCTTTATTCATTAGAATTAGTCATAACACAAGAGATAGGGATGTTATTTTTCAGTGCCATTAAAATAAAAATAAAGGCTTTTTTTAGAGTGAAAATGGGTGGTCTGTGTGTGTTATATATACTATTTTTTTTTCAAGGCTTTTGGTGACTGCATAGCATGTGATAGATGCCAAACCATGCCACTACCATTGATAGAGTTGTAAGTGGAGGTGATGCGGAAGAGAATCACTTGTAACCAAATTTAAAATTGCCAATAATTTATACCCGTTATTTGGTTGAATCCTCTATTTTTTTTTTTCATTTAAGATACACTTTGCATATGTAAAAAATTCAATTAAGTTAAAGTCAATTTTATTAATGAAATTTAGTTTATATGTTCAAAATAAATAGTTATTATTTGGAACAAGAACAATGCAAGAATTTTTAATTAATTAAAGGGGGCATAATATTTTCATATAAGTATATACTCACATAGATACTCTTGAAATTATTATTATTATTATTATTATTATTATTATTATTATTATTATTATTATTTGTTTTTAATAAGAAAAATAAAAGTGTAATCAACTATCTCTTAATCGTATTATATAATATATTATAGGATTTGGACTCATCGAATCTCAATAATTTTTAGATTTAATAATAGTAAAATCTTTGGATTTGACTCTCAAACCAAATCAAAGTGAAAAAGATATTTTTTCCCACTCCTTTTTTTTTTTCATGGATTATCGACTCTCACCCACCACTTTAATCAGTAAAAGATATTTACTAAGGGCAATCAAACATAGCAAAAAAAAAAAAAAACAATAAACTATAATTCCAATTAGGCATTTATTTAGAACAATAGACGAATAGGATAATAACATATATTTTTTTATATATTTTATAGTTAGAAAAATTAAAGGTTTATTTAGAAAAATTATGGGTTATATTTTTAGAAAAATATCATTACATATCATATAATTTCTCGTAAAAAAAGAGAAATCTTATTCTATGTGAGGTTTTTAAGTTGAAATATCTCTATTGAAGATTAGATAAGCACTAAGGGTATGCATATCCTTATCCAATATATACATATATATGATTTGTATAATAAACTTATATTTAAATCGGACTATTATCTATTTTTTAGGAAAAAAATATGTTAAATTTTCTTAATAAAACAGGATAGGACATCATTAAACAAATAAAATGGGAAAAATTCTATAATTAATCAAATGCCATAGGTTTAAATGTGTAGTTACAAAATCTTAAAATGAACCCTCCAATTTAAATTATTATTACAAGATTTAATCAGGATAGAACGATTTATAACACAAAATTTGTTTATTATAACTGAAATTGAAAATTATGTATTAAAAATTCAAATATTAAATGATATAAGTGAAGAAATTTATAAATTATAATAAAGTAAAAATTTTATGTTTGAGATTTATGGTTATATTATTTAAGATTTATTAATTAAATAATTATCTCTTAATCTCAGTGAGAAATCAAATAATGCATGTGCACATTTATTAATCTATTCATAATTAAGTTATTAAATCAAATATTAAAAACATTCTTTGGTAAAATTAGAAATTTAGTATTAAATTTAATGTTTTGAATAAAATAAGTGGTATAATTTTTGAATTGTAAAAAATATTAAAAACAATTAATCACTTATTGTATTAAGTATAAATTTTAAGTTTAAAATTTTGATTTACCATTTTAAATGATTTGTTAGCTCGCTTAAAATTTTTAAAATGAGTATTACGAATAATTGAATAAATTAAATATTGAAAATTTTAATTTTAAGTGTTAAATTATTAAGACTTTGTTTATTTGCAGAAAACATTTTTTTGCATTTTCTAACTCATAAATACTTTAAAAATTAGTTAACAAAAAATGTTTTTTATTAATAAAAATTAATTCATTAATTAAAAAATGATTTTCTTAAAAAAATTTAAAATTTGACTTTATTGGCTTAATAATATTCTCTCACACACATATAATGAATGGTGCACACTTCAAATAATGAAAATGAATATTTTTTTTTAAAATTAGAAACACAATTGTAATAGGAAAAAAGAAGTCCATGTTGATTAATGTTATTAAATTAAAATAATAGATTACATGAATCCTAGGCATAGTAATGGGTGATGTTGATGGGTTAAGTTTTGAAAGAGCCAAGAAAGATAATGAAAACAAATCCAAAAGCAACTCTTGTTAGGATGTTCTAAGTGGAAACAACAATAATATATGATAATCTAAATCATCATTATGTGCCTAGAAAAAAAAATATATTAATTGCTCACTTTTTTAAATACAAACACTCACTTAGCAAAGCATGCGCATTTCCCACTCTCTAACTTATCATTCTCACGCAAGCATGAGCCACTAGGCATTGATAAATTACTTAACCTATTCTTTCCTTTTTGTTATTATTAATTTTTTAAAATATAAAGGGTGTTTAGCCCAGTTTATAAAAATTTATAAGTATTTAAAATTTTAAATAGTTATATATTTATTTTAATTATTTGTAAATAAATGATAGTCAGATAATAAATACTTAATATATTTGATAAAAAAAATAGTGTATGCGCATATTTATTATTAAAATGACTAAAGAAATATGCGCATATTTATTATTAAAATGACTAAAAAGATATAAAGTTATATTGTTAAAAATATTTATTGCAATACATATAAATAGTATAATAAATTATTTGATCAAACTAATTTATAATCCAAATATTTATAAGTACCAAAATAATAAGCCGACTACCTTTAACTTATTTTTTTAGCTTTTAAGTTAGATTTATAAACCCATAAAATTTTCTAAAAAAAATAAATCAACTTAAATTTAGAGCTTATAAGCTAGTTTGACTAAATTATAATCTAAGCCAAACACTCTCATAATCAAATCATACTCTATTCATAATCATAATATATCAAATCATTCATCTATTCAAAAAATAATTAATTACAAGAATTTACATCTCAAAAGAAAATGTTGATTTTACATCAAAGAAAAAACTATAATAGATAAAAAGTGCAAATTCATTTCCAATAATTTGAAAATACTAGAAACGTCTTCTTTTTAAAATCAATCTTGATTTTCATTGATGGGTGATAAAGTCGAAAATAAAAATTTCAACCAAATTATCTTGCCAAATATTGAAAATTATTTATGAATTTCACATTTACTTTAATTACATATATATGCAAACTTACTAATATCATAAATGATCATACTACTTAATTTAGAGCTATTAAATAACACTGAAAAACTTAATTTGATGAAAAGTATTTGTATGTGACAAGCTTTTTTCTCTTCCTTTTTATTCGAATGAAAGTTTCTCGAGATTCGAAGGCTTCCACCATGCCATAACCTTGTAATATTGGAGCTATGTGTTGTTGTATGCCAAGTATAATTAGGCATAAGTTTTCCTAAAAAAGAGTAGGTTTAAATAACAAGGGGACATAGCAAAAAAGATTTAAAGTATGATGATATTGTGAATTTTAGTGGGTATTAATTGTAGAAAAAATTACACCCTCCACCATTTTTTATAAAAAAATTTTATTTTTACTAGGGGTATTTTAATCATTTTATAATAAACTTATAATAAATTAATAATAAACGTATAATAATATATATAAATTCATAAACTCATAATAAATTATATAAATTCGTAAACTCATAATAAATCCATAATAAAATATCCAAATTTGATATTTTTATAAAAAAAATTATAAATTCTGATAAATCTGAAAATATTTTTAAAAATATGATAAATTTGAAATTTTTTTTTTATTTTTTATGATATTTTTATAAATACCCCTTAATTATATGTTCAAAGTTTGGCATATATTAAGGAATGGTGCGAACGTCATTGAGGTGAGGTTTTAATCTTGGTAGAACATAAACGATATTAACCTCACTAAGTTGATTTGTTAATTTTAATAGGTATTGATCTCACTTAGTGGAAGTATTGAACTTGATAGATAGAAATTCTTGAGTTGGACGTTGGAGCAGTATAATGCATTAAACCCCTTGCCAAGCTAAAATGCTTAAGTTAGTGATAAATGATAATAATGCATGTATGAAGTTAAAAATCTGAGGAGAGAATGGTCTTACATTAAAGATGATGTTGCTGCTTTTCTATGTATAAGGGTTATTATTGAGACTTTCACTATCACCTTTTCTAATAGCTAGGGAAGAATGTCTTTGGACATGGCCCCCCTACGCCAAGCATGTTTAAGTGTGTGTGTATATATATATATATATATATATCTTTACAATATAAATATGTATGTAATATATTAAATTGATAATTTTTTTTATATATTTATTATCTTCAATTATTTTCAATTTATATCATAAAATTGATATTAATAATTAATTTATAATTTAATTATAAATTGGGTTAAAGAATTTTGTGATTCAGTTAATCATTTTGCAAAAAATAGTCTATCATATAAATTTATTAAAAAATAATTAGTTTAAATATTTTTCTTAAAATATCTCAATATATATATATATTATTTTAAAAATAGTATATATTGTGTAATTTTTAAAGTAATATTTAAATAAAATTATAAAAAAATTTAATATTTAAAAATTTAATATAAAAATTAAATTAAATATAAATATTACTGTTAACTATTTGTATTAATTTTTTAATATAAAAATAAAATTATATATAAATTTGCCTATATTTTTTTTTATTTGAAAATTTTGCTCTCCTTTTATTTTAATCACGATTTTGCCATTGCATAAGTTCAAACAAGAGGTTCTTATGAATAAGATCATTAAAAAAGTTCATGGGTCACAAGAAGTAGCCACATGATCGAGCATGAATTCACAAAATCACTTATTACATATGTTCATAATATAGTAGAGTTATATATATCACATGGGGTTGTAACTTCTCCTCGAAATCACTTAACTAGCTTGTGGATTAGCCCCCACTGTGAATATATGTATCTTCTATTCTATAATTTTAAACTGAAGTAACACTTTATATTCATGCTACAATATATTTTATGTGAAATGTCAAATATACCCTTATTTATATTAGATTATTTCATGAAATAATATATTTTATATGAAATATTAAATATACCCTTATTTATATTAGATTATTTCACAAAATAACTTGATTTTTTTTCTATTTATTTATCCCTATTAGTGAATATAATAATTAATAATTTTGCATAACATTTTTATAAATAATTTTACATTAATTTCTTTTTTTTCTATTGTCCAATTAATAAGGCAAAAATTACTTTAATGTAAAAAATTTTATATTATATTTCTAATAAAAAATAACAATAATAAAAATATAAAAAATATATAGACATTCCGAAGCAACGCAATGAATTTTATCTAGTGTGTGTGTGTATATATATATAATCAAAACTTCATTATGTGCACATAGGTTTATACCTTTTAAGCTCAATCACAATTTACGTGCGGTCATTCATCAAGAACGAGCGTATAGGTCAAGCATTATTCATCACGAAAGCAAGAGGTCACAAGTAGTAAGGATCAATGTAAGATACGACAAGCGTAGTTTCAAGTGCGGCAAGTTTTCAATAGTAGCACAAGGTCACAAACAAGGAAGGGTTTTGCATTACATATTCTCATATTTTCTCTTTATCCTTCAGCAATTTATTGTTTGAAGGCTGTAATAATTCCATTTAACTTTTAATGGTGCACGTTTGGAAAGACCGTTATATGAGCATCTCGGTTAACCATAACTCGAATCAAGTCAGTCTTCAAATATAATTAAAGAACTTGTTTTAACCTAAAATAATACTCAATTTAATAAAAACATATAAAACATATTATAATATTTAATTCAAAAATTATTACATAATGAAAATATTTACAAATAGAAGCAACTTACATTTCTCCACCAATGATAATGCATGGCCATTGCTGTCCACACTAGTATAGCTAATAAGTTTGATAGTAGTTGCGAGGCTGCTTGAGCACTTGTTAGATCTCTTTAATGAAATTGGAACATTTATCTTGGTTCGATTTCATGCAAAAATGCCGAATAACTTCCGGTTCAATTGAAAAAATGGGTTTAATATGATCTAGAATTGCCATTTTAATTGTATTTTGTAAAGGGAAAAGTGAAAAAAAAAAAAAAAAACTAATTTTGAGTGAATTAGTCCAATTCTAATTATCCAAAATGATTTAGTCTAAATCAAATATGAAACTTTGAAGTTAAAAAAAAACTTTAATTCAATTTTGACTTTGAAAACTTAATGAAATAGATGAATAAGCAATTAATACAACAATTAAATAATAAATTCAAATTATTAAAAACCAATTATTACATCAAATTTTAAACTAATTATTCGTCCAGATATTGATCAGAGGTTGGGGACTCAATTACATGAAGATGTGAGGATCGTCCTGAGCTGGTGAGCAATGTTCATTCAGAAAGTAAGGATCGAGGGGCTTGAGAGGGTGTTAGCTCTCTGAGCAGAATTTATTTTCTATTATCTGTTTAATGTTTTGATTCTGCAGTGTAATCTTGAAAGTAAGGTGAATATTAAGTGAAATAGTGTTTTAATCCATGCCTCTTTTCTTCTTCATTTACTTTATTGCATTTTCCCGGAATCCAAACATGGCCTAATTACTTGTTAATTTGGAATTCGTAGTTTTGTATTTAGCTTTAATAGTTAATTAATTCAAGTGGATAACTCTTTCTTGGCAGCTGAAAAAGAATGGCTTCAGCAGGACAATCACCATCTCTGAGAAAACGAAATGCTTCCTTAACAAGAGAAGGAGGTCAACTAACTTTAACTCCTTTTGGAGCTGGCAATGAAGCGGGTCGATCCTGTGAATATATTATATGCCTTTTAAAGGGAAGACTATTCTGCTCCTGCTTCATCACGCAAGCTGAACTATGGGGAGTATATCATGGTCTTTGTATTGCTTGGCAAAAAGGTATCCAGAAACTCAAAGTAGAAATGGACAGTAGCTGCGCAGTTAAAATGCTAACAGCCCCTTCTGTGTTAGCCGGTGCAAATGCAGCTCTTGTGCGCAAAATTAAAAGCCTGATCAATAGGAATTGGGAGATTGAGGTTTATCATATCTATAGGGAGGCAAACAACTTGGCAGATTCTTTGGCAACTCTGGCGCAAAGATTTCCAGTTGGAGTTCATGAATTCTCTGATCCTCCTGACGAAATTAAGGCATGGGTTTAGCATGACTTGGTGGGGGTGGCATACCCACGGGCTATTTGTTCTCGAGTCTTTTCTCACTTTTGCGATGTAAAAAGAGAAGACTATTCTGGTATGATATGGTGTTAAAAGTTTTGAACTTTGTTAATTTGATTATTATATAATATGAAAACTAATGAATGTAGTATTGATTTTCTCTGCTTTGGGTTATTCAGTTTGATTGTGGAATTCATCCAGCTTATTCTGGCATGGCTGCCTTGCCATATTTCGATGAGATTGACCCTTCGACTATTGATATGCTTCTCATTACCCAGTATGTTTTTCTTTCTCATCTTTAGCTCTGTTTAGTTGCTTGTTACGCTTCTATTTGGTATTGCTAACTTTAAGTTCATATAACTGATTGCTAGTTCTTATTGAAGTGCCTGCTAGCATTGGTAATTTGGCTAACCTTAATGAATCCATTTTGTTGACTCGGTGAAAGAAATTTAATACTGCATTTTGCATTTTGTTTTCTCTAGCTTATGGGAGAAAGATGAGCATTTTTTATGTGAATGTGAATGGCTAATTTTCAGTATTTTTTTATTATGTTGATGTGACAATTGCATTAGATGCTTAATTAAGTGAAAATATACGGTTGAAATGTTAATTTCACATAAATTAAATGAGTGACCTATTAACTTAGTGTTTTAATTGTATACTTATCTATTTATAAAAATTATAGCCAACTAAACTACCCATTAAAATAGAGATAATCATTTATTAAAAATAGGATAATGCCTTGATAGAGTAGGTAATCATTTTAAAAAAATTAATAAATAATGGTTATCACATTTAGTGTTTTACTGAATGGTTTCTAGCCCTCTTATCTCATCTATAAAAGAACACAGAAAACTCTTTATGACAGAGAGTGAAAAATTCAATCAATTAAAATTCTTAAAATTTCTATGCATAGCAGTTAGATGGAGAGAAGAAGAGTGTTTAGAATTAAAAGTTTTTAATAAAAAAGGATTTTCAATTCAACAATTAATTTATTATTTTTTAAGATATTTTGAGTTCAATTAAATAGGGCATCATGTATTTTTCCACATTAAATTTCTTATAGTTGGAATCAGAGCTAATTGAATTCAAATATCTTAGAATTATAATGTTATGGTTATCATAATATTCATTATTGTGTTGAATTTAATTAATTATGCTTCTGATTAATATTTAAAACAAACAAATTAAAAGTTTTTTCGACTTCAAATTACGAATTTATGGTTACTGTATCCGACTTTATCATTAAAAATCTAATGTTTTGGTTCTGTATCTTAATTAGTGTATATAATATAATATTGCAATTATACTGCATAATGGGACATGATATTATTTATAGTGCCAAGGTAATCTAAGATACTTTGGACAACATCCATGATATATATTGATGAAGTTTTGGTCTTATTGACTTCTGGAACCTTTACTACTTTGTTTTGCGTATCTTTATTGGTTAAATTTGTTCCCAATATTTTGATACTGGATCTTATAATGGCTTATTTAGTATGGATGTATGAAGTGCTTACATGCTATAATGCAGCCATATATTTATATTTATTACATTTATATATCTATGTGCCATTATTATATGATATTTATATCATTTTTTTTATTACACATTGTTATATATACACACACACAGTATGTTGTATATATTTGATATGTAATATCCCAAAATATACCCTAGAAGTTTGGTATATAATTGTTGTTTTATTTGGATTAAGTGTATTTGTGTTTAATTGGAAAGAGATATGTTGTAAGAGTAGAGTGCATATGTTATTTATATTGTGATATACACAACATATACCATTCTAAGGGTGAAGGGTATAAAGGAAATTAATTTGAAATTGAGTTAGTGGAATAAGATGAGTGGATGGAGATATTTTGAATATTATATTGTTTATTGTGTGGAGGAGATTGTTTTGAGGAAAGAGAAGTTGACTTTGCTTTTGTACTTCTTTTCCTTTTCTTCTTTCCTTCTCCTTCCTTCGTGGCTTTCATTCCATTTTCTTCTCTTTTCTTTGTCTTGGACGGCAGCAGCAAGAGAACAAGAGAGAGGGAGAGATTTGACCTTACAAGATCAAGATTAAAGAAGTTTACAAGAGATTTAGTTGGAATCTAAGAGTTCTTCATCCTTGGTAAGTTCTCTCTTGATTTCTTGTGTTGTTTTTGAAGTTATGTGGGTTTGTGAGTTGAAGTTGTGTTTGAGAATGTGTTTGGGTTGATTATGTTGTGTTTAAGAGTATTTGGTTTATGTGGTTTTGGATTTTGGGGTTGGATTGAAGAAAAGAGTAAGTTGGTTGGGATAGATTGAGTTGAGGTTGTGTTTAGAGTTTTGATGATGTTGTGATTTGTGTTTGATGTGTGTTTTAGCTTGTTGTGGTATTGCTGTAAGTTTGAGATGGTTTTTGGGTATGTTTTGTGAAGTTTGTTTGAAGTGGATGTTGATGGATAGAAGTGTTTTGTTGGTAGTGGTGTTGTCTTGGCCGGAATCTGGATTTTTGGCCTGACACGCCCAGGAGCACGTCCAAGTCCTTAGGCGTGTCAATTGTTCTGAGTGGCAGTAGGTGTGACACGGCCATTAACACGCCCGTGTTGCTGAGCGTGTCATAGCTACTGTGAGTTTTGAGAATTTACATGGCCATGAGCACGCTCATGATGTTGGACGTGTCGTTATTTCTGAGAGACATAATGTATTACACGACCAGTGACACGCCCGTGGTTCTGAGCATGTAAATGTTTCTGTGCTGTGGAGTTAGGGCACGGTCAGGGACACGCCTGTGTGTGTGAGCGTGTCAAGTCTAGAGTTTGCCCTAATTGATTCTTAACCTTATGATCTCATGAGAGTTTCCTTATTCTTTTGGAATAGGTTGTGAAGAAGGTGATTTACCCTAACTCAAGTGGTGATAGATTCTTGAAAGGTAAGTGTTTAGAGTTGTGTGGGTCATTTTGAAATAGTTCAAAATACATTATTGCATACACTCATATGATATTGAGAATTGAGACATAATTGATTATATGTGAATGTTGTGATGAGCATGTAAAATATGTGTTGATGCCATTAATTATATCCATGTGAATAATGAATTGATTAATGTGATGATGAAATATAATGTGAAAGATATGAAGCCATGATTGTTGGCTATGATAATGAAAATGAGATAATTAAGGCATGGTTGCCTAGTTGATTGTGAATTATGAAATAAGAAATGAATTGAGAAAGAAATTGATAAAGAGATAAACGAAATCATTGTGTTCCTAATATGTCTATTCAATTTTCAGAGTTCTGAGTTTGGCGGCATGCCTATGAATAACTGGATAGGTGAAATGACCGGGTCGTAAGCCGAATCCAGTTGATAAATGTGAAATGTGATGTTTTTGGGGTGAAATGACCGGGTCGTAAACCTCAAAAATATATTATTGAAACTAGATTGAGTGAAATGACCGGGTCGTAAACTCAAATCTAGTTGATTATCCATGGATATATATATATATTGCCTACGGGGCTAGACACAAGGTGTCAATATGGACCAAAGCAGTAACTCTGAACTTTGAATAACATATTAGTGTGTTTTGGGCCCGTGTCTGTCGTAGTTGTAATATGTGATTTATGAATGAAGAAACAATTGAATAATAATATCTAATATATAATTATGAAATGTGATATTATTATGTATGGTTTATGAAATGTATAATGGTGACATGTGCATCGCATTAAAGCATCATGGTTGTATGAGTTGCACTACTGAGCTGTTAGCTCAGCGCGATTGTGGTTCATCGCGCAGGTAACAGAGTTGAACCCGAGAGTTCTTCGAGACCGAGTGAGTCTAGACATTGAAGAGTTGACTTTTGGACTTAAAGATCAGAGAAGAGCTGCCAGTCATGTATATATTTTATATTTGTATATTCTGATTTTAATGTATAAGTATTTGTAAACATTTGTTCTATTTTCCGCTGCGTTTTAAATGAACTTTCTATTTATTTGGTTTTATAAACTCTTTCAAAAAGTTTTTAATTGTTTACATTATATAAGAGTGATAACATGAGTGATTTGTAAAAATGTGGCATTTCTATATTCAGTATACGTATATTACGATCGTATTAGTATGCTGTGTACGTATACGGGGTATAGGAGTGTTACATGATAGCTTAAATTGTTTATATGTTTTAATGAATATGGACATAAGATCATTATCACTATGTTTTAAAAATATATTGGTACATGTTTTTCAATTTCAGTAATTATTACGCCAATATATATTTCATGTAGTTATTTATATGATTACATATTTTGTATGTCATTATTATGTATATCAATATATAATTATATATATACAGTCTTGTTTACATATTTAAACGGATATAAAGATTGAGATTAAGGCAATGTAGATATGAGATTAATGTTTGCATAATTTGTATGAGAATTTTTTATACAAATTATGTTAAGTAGTTTTATGACTTGGGATTCATTAACTTAGATTGTTACCAAAGTAACCTAAATTAATGAGTCTTATAATAGTTAAACTACATAAAAGAATAAAATATAATTAGACAATTTATATAGATATATAATTCACGAGTTTAGATAGTTGTCAAAGTGACCTAAGTTAGTGAACATATATTTATTAAATTGTATAAAAAAAAATTAAGGGAGACTTATAAAGAAATAGTATTTTGAGAATGTTTATAATTAGGAGATTGAGGCTAGCCCAAAGGAGAGTCATATTCTACTAATTATAGAATAATAATATTATTTTGTGTTATTTAGAAAGATAATATGTATACCTAAAGGTAACATATAAATAACATAAAATATTAATATAATTTTAAACTCCCTTTGAGTGAACACTAGATATGCTAGAATTTTACCTAGAGAAAAACTTTAGTGATATCAATAGTTCATCGTTATATTTGTGTTTAAGGCCTTATTGTGAGTATTATTCCATTTTGTACAGTTTATACTTCTTTATACTCCCTTGCATCTGGAATGATAATATTTGATGGGTCAAATTTTTCTGAGTGGTATGAAAGGGTTCAATTCTCATTGGGTGTATTGAATCTTGACCTGGCTTTGATAATTGAAAAGCCATCTGAAGCTACAGATGATAGTACTTCGGAGCAGGTGAAACAATTAAAGGCTTGGAAAAGGTCAAATAGACTTAGGCTTCTGCTCATGAGAATGTCCATTGCAAATAATATCAAGACATCCCTCCCTCAAACTGAGATCACCTCGAAATTTCTAAAATCTATTGAGGAGCGCTTTAAACTTGCTGATAAGTCCCTCGTAGGCACACTGATGGTTGAATTGACTACCATAAAGTATGATAGTCAGAAAGGTATTCAGCAATATATTTTGAACATGACTGAAAAGGCTGCGAAATTAAAAGCATTGGGCATTAATATGGATGAGTCCTTCTTGGTGCAGTTTATCCTTAATTCACTTCCATCACAGTTTTCTCCATTCAAGATCCACTATAATACTAACAATGAGCAGTGAAACTTGAATGAGCTTACAAGTAAGTATATTCAGGAGGAAGTGAGATTAAGATAAGATGGATAAAATCTTACTCTTGCTATAACTCATGAAGCCATAAAGAATAAAGGCAAATTCAAGAAAAGAAATGCACAACCCACTAAAGAAAAGTGGACTTGGGGAAAGTAGCCAGAGTCATGAAGGTAAATTCATTGTGAAATGCCACTTTTATGGTAAGAAGGGACATGTGAAGAATAAATGTAACAAACGTAAGAATTGGTTCGAAAATAGAGATACAAATATTTCTTTTGTATGTTATGAATCAAATCTTGTTGAAGTTTCTTCTAATACTTGGTGGATTGATTCTGGAGCCACAACTCATATTACTAATTTAATGCAGAAATTCCTTACAACCGAAAAACCAAAGGAAAGTGAAAAGTTTCTCTATATGAAAAACCATCTCAAAGTAGAATTGATAGTTGTTGGTACCTATCATTTGCTTTTAGAGACTGGTCATCAGATGGATCTTTTAAATACTTTTTATGTCCCTTTGATTTCTAAAAATTTAATTTCTTTATCCAAATTAGTTGTTGTTTAATATTCAGTTTATTTTGGTAGTGAAAAACTAAGTTTGATGTTTAATTCAATAACAGTTGATTTTGGTATTTTATATGATGGTTTATATAAAATTTGTCTGAATCATGAATTTGCACAAGCTTTAGTTACCTTGCATTCAAATGTTAGTTCAAAACATGGCTAATTAATGAAAATTCTTCATTTTTATGACATAAAAGATTAGGGCATATCTCTAGGGAAAGAATAGAGAGATTAGTGAAAGATGAATTCATTTAGACTAGCAAACTGTTTGTCTTTTGTAGGACTTATCATTTCTGGGACTGCTTCTACCCTGTTCTTGTACAGCACCTTCTCATTAAAAATGAAATTCTTACTTCGAATAAACTTCTTATTCTGTTCATCCCAAAATCTGTAGCCAAATTCATCGCCACCATAGACAATGAAAATACATTTTTGGGACTTGGGATCAAGTTTGCTCCATGCGTCAGACTCAATGTGAACATATGCCACACAACCAAATACTCTCAAATGTGATAGATCTATCTTCTTGCCACTCCATTCTTCTTTCAATAGTAGCTCTTCCAGTGGAACCGAAGGTGCACGATTAATTAAATAAGCAGTAGTATTAATCGCATCGGCCCACATCATGTTTGGTAAACCTGCATGTATCCGCAAACTTCTTGCGCACTCATTCAGAGTTCTATTCATACGCTTGGCTACTCCATTTTGTTGTGGAGTTTCGGGAATAGTCTTTTCCATCCTAATTCCATTATGTGCACAATATTTGAGAAATTCTTTGTTCGTGTACTCTCCTCCGTTGTCTGATCTCAAATATTTAATCTTCAACTCTGTCTCATTCTCAACCAAAGCTTTCCATTTTTTGAATATCATAGACATCAGATTTATTTTTTAAAAAATAAACCCATACTTTTCTTGTGGCATCATCAATGAATGTTACATAACACTTGGAACCTCCAGGAGATTGAACTGGTGAAGGTTCACACACATCAGTATGAACCAGCTCCAACTTAGTTGTCTTTGGAGCTTTGCCAGATTTTGAGAAACTAACAATTTTTATTTCCCAAAGATACAATCTTCACAAAGCCTAATCTTTACTGATTTCACACCATGTAGCTTGCCTTTTGATCGTAAAACCTTCATCCCTTTCTCGCTGATGTGCCCAAGCCGAAGATGCTAAAGATTAGCATCATCAACCTCAATAGCAGCTGCTAAGCATTTGGAATTCATGATCGTATAGAGAGTTCCTTACATCTTCCCGTGAGCTAAAATCAAGGCTCCTTTAGTAACTTTCCAACAGTAATTTGGGAATTCAGTCACACAACCTTCTCTGTCCAATTGACCCACAGAGATTAAATTTATTGCTAAACCTGGAACATGTCTTACTTCATGCAACTTCCACATATTGCCACCCACAATATCAAGAGCTTCATCATCTGCAAGGTGGACCTTTCCAAAGTTACCAAATACGTAATTCTTCATGATACTCCGATTTGAAGTTGAATGAAATGATGCTCCGGAATCTATCACCCAAGATTCTAGAGGATTATGTGCACTCAAGATCAAAGCATCACTATCAATCTCTTGCGTTGCATTGGCTCTACCATCTTCATTTTTCAAAGCCTGACAATCCTTTTTCAAGTGTCCTGGCTTCCCACAGTGCCAGCATCCATCTGCCCATTTTATGGTTTCAGACTTGCTTTGATATCTCCTTTTGGATTTGGATTTTCCGTGGTTGTTGAAATTTCTATTGAAAGTTCTTCCTCTATTTTCGGTGTTGAGAGCAGAGCTAGTGTGAAGTTCTCCAGCATTTCTCCTTCTTGACTCTTCACTAAGGAGGGTGTCACGTACCTCCTTATATATAAGATCCTTATTTCTGCTGGAGTTAAAAATTGAATTTACTGTAGTATCCTAATCATTAGGCATAGAAGTTAACAAAACCAAATACTTTAAGTGTTCCTCAAATGTGATCCCAACGGATTGTAGCTTATCAATGATTTCATTTACCAACACTACATGTTGATTCACTGAGCATCCCTTTGACATCTCCAAGGTGAAAAGTTACCTTAACAAATGAATTTGTTGGATAGCACTCGGTTTCTCGTACATGTCTGATAGAGTACTCATAAGCTCGGCTGTTGTCGTCTCATTTATGACATGTGTACTCACACTTTTAGCAAGTGTAAGTTGGACCACCCCTAAAGCCTTTTTGTCAAGCTTCTTCCATTCTGATCGACTCATGCCTGTTGGAACCACTCCTTCCAAAGGTACTTTTAGTTCTCTTGTATACAAATAATCAGTAATTTGTATTCTCCAATGATGGAAATCGGTCCTATAAAATTTGTCAACATCTTTGGCACTATCTCCACCTATTGCTCCCACTTAACGTGGATCTCCAATGACTTGCTGATGAATAAAACCACTATTGAGTGAACCAGACTCTGATACCAGTTGTTGGGATTTCACCCCCCCCCCCCCCCCCCCCAAAAAAAAACTTTCTAAGTAAGAGCAATAAAGATAATGACAAAAAATAATAAATAGATAAAAATTTATAGTGGTTCACCCGGTCAATTAGACCTAACAGGTTACATCCACTGTGGTTACTGAATTTCACTATGAAGAGAAAAAAGTTCTCAATTATAAGAGCACACAAATGTTTTACTCACACTCACTCTTAAGAAAATATAAGAAAAATTAAAGAAACACACAAAGAAAAATTCTATTAAATTTTTCTTCCTTTCTTTATTTTTCTCTCCTCTTACTACAACTCTTTTTTTTTTATTTTGTAATTATATTTTTCTCTCCATGATCATTGCCATTTATAGGCAACCAAATGTTAAATTTTTCAATATTTGTTAGGTAACCTAAGTTTTTGTACAAATTCAACAAAATTAGGCAACCTAGTTCTTGGTTCAAGTTCAACAAAATTAGGCAACTGTCACGTGGCCTTGATTTAGTCTTTGAATAAGTCTTGTTTTGATTTATTAGTTGCTGTTAGTTAGCAGAGTCTGTTTCCTTGTATTTAGCTAAGTTGTTAACTTATTGGCTATTTAAGTGAATAAAATAAACAGATCCAGGCATTGGAAAAAATAATCATCAAAATACGTTTAATAGCGTAGAGGCCTGGTTTCCTCCATAAAACCTTTCTTTTCTTGTTCCTAATTTCCATTTACAGTATAGGTTCAAGAAATAAAAAGCAGTTTGTACCAAAGTGGTATCAGAGCTCTGGCATGGATTAGAGAGTAGAGCTGCTTGAACAATCTGTTCAAACACTTTCTGGTGGTCAGGAAGGCATTGCCAAACGACTGGAGGAGATCTTCTCTCAGCTTAATTCTCGGATGGATCAACTAGCTATTCAATCCTCTAATGGGAAGGGAGTCGAGTCTGAGGTACGAACCCCTGAATCAAGAGTGAAGCCTACCAGTTCCGGGAGTATTACCTCATACGCTCCTAAAATAGTTAAGCTGGACTTCCCTCGTTTCGATGAGAAGGAAGATCCCACAAGCTGGATTTGCAGGGCAGAACAATTCTTCCGCTTCCACCGCACTCCTGATGAAGAACGCATCGAGATTGCCTCTTTTCACATGGTGGGAGATGCTCAATTGTGGTTTCAACTCTTAAAACAAGAGAACCCGATTGTCACATGGGTAGAATTCAAGGAAGGACTTCACGCAAGGTATGGTGCTAATCAATTTTCTGATTTCTTTGGTGAATTATCAAAATTGCAGCAACTTGGAACGGTTAAAGAATACCAAGGTCAGTTTGAAAAATTGCTAGCCAAAGTGGGACTCTTACCTCAAGCTAGGCAAGTAAGCTGTTTCGTGAGTGGTTTAATCACCTCTATACGGACAGATGTGCAAGCTAACCGTCCAAAAACGTTGTCGGAAGCAATTTCACTTGCAAGGTTGTATGAGGCGAGGAATTCTTCTCATGAAAATGGTCCTACTACACCAAATCACCCAGCATCGGAACCACAATCTTTTCCTACATCAATTACACCAACAAACCATAACGTCAAGCGGTTGACTTGGAATGAGCTAAATGAGAGGAAGAAGTTAGGACTTTGCTTCAAGTGCAATGACAAATATGGACCGGGACACAAGTGTAAAAAATTATTCGTTATTCGAGCTATCTTGCAAGATAGCGATGACAATGCGGAGATGGAAATTGAGGGTCCTGACTAAGCTTCCATATATTTCTCTTGAGGACAAGAGGATTGTTTAAGGGGAAGGGAATGTCACGTGGCCTTGATTTAGTCTTTGAATAAGTCTTGTTTTGATTTATTAGTTGCTGTTAGTTAGCAGAGTCTGTTTCCTTGTATTTAGCTAAGTTGTTAACTTATTGGCTATTTAAGTGAATAAAATAAACAGATCCAGGCATTGGAAAAAATAATCATCAAAATACGTTTAATAGCGTAGAGGCCTGGTTTCCTCCATAAAACCTTTCTTTTCTTGTTCCTAATTTCCATTTACAGTATAGGTTCAAGAAATAAAAAGCAGTTTGTACCAGCAACCTAATTTTAGATTGTCTCCACAAATTTTAACATTGATGTATTTATACTTTAGCCCCTTTTTTTAGTCATTTGCTATCGATGTAATAGGTTATAGAAGGCCAGGGGAATGACTTATATTTCAGAAACATGGAAAAGAAACTGTTTTTCTGAGCTTATAATAAGCTTTTGAGAAGCACATGGATTTGTTTCCTTAAACGAGTTGATTAATCACTTTGCATTGGATATTGATCTTTGGGTTGTAGGTGGTTTTGAATTTAATTCTGTAAAGAAAATCAGAACGTACATGTGAATTTTTAGGTTCTAGTATTTGTTGTTTCATCTTTTGTATTTCATTATCAACATGTAACCTCTTTATCTAAATTTCTTCCTTTGTGTCCGCATAGCATGATTTGTGTAGAAAAGTAAGCCAGAGAAAAGATATCAAGACAGCGCATTAAGATTGTTATTTACGGACTCTTAACTTCTTTTAAACCTTCCATTGTTTGTTCCTACATTTAAACCTACAAGTCAATTCAACCATTCTCCTGGTTACTATAAACTATGCTTTGTGTCACTCTGTCAAACCTATTTGGCTTAATGAAGTGGCTGGTGGTTAGTGGAAAAACTATTGATTAAAATTGTTAAGCATGAATTAATCTTCTTTTTTATATATTCAAGTATTTAGTAAGTTATGATACTTTCCTTATCTTCTTAATCATTAATCATAATTCAAGAAAAATGTGATATCTGTTTAGTCATAAGGATCGTGGATCAATCTCCATTTCTTTTTTGGTCAATTTTAATATTATTTTACCCTTCCACTTTGTATTTTTATGGCCAATGATTATGGAAAAAAGCAGAGTCAGATTTTGCTTCTAGTCTTTGCAGCTCAGGAGAAAGCTATGGTTGTCAATCTAGAGTTTATAAGGGCTATAGTTACAGCTGAAGAGTCTTGATTTTAGATCCTCTACGTCAGGAGGTTCTTCCATTTGTGGATCAACTCAGGCAACAAATTCCTCTTAAAAGTCTGGCTAATATCCAGGGAGCTGGCCATACAGATACCCAAGATAATGAAATGCACATTTCAACAGGTGGGCAGTGGTTGCCTCTTCCAGAAGCTATTGAAGGTTTGTAAAGTGAGCTTCCATTTGAATTTCAGGTTCTGGAGATTGCATTAGAGGTTCTCTGCACATTCTTGGACTCCAACGTGGCAGACCTAGAGAGAGATGCATATCCTGTTTTGGATGAACTAGCCAGGAATGTTAGCACCAAGAATCTTGAATATGTGCGAAGTTTGAAAAGCAATCTCACACGTCTGCTTGCACGTGTTCAGAAGGTACTCTGGTTTAATTCTTTTTCTCTCTCTTTCCTGATCCTTGTATTTTTTGCTCGTTGGATCTTGGAAATAATGTTGGAAAGTGTTGATTCGAACTTTGAAATCAGAATGCAAAACCATTTGCTTGCTGAGCAAACACTATTTTCTACAATATCTTTCTCTCCTGCTTTCTTTATTTGCTTTAATGCTTGGAAAGTCATTCCAGTATCTTGATTAAGTTTTCTGCACCATTAATTAATTTCTGGTGAAACATTTCTTGTTAGTCATGAATGTTCTTGAGCATTTATTGAATTTCGCGCATTTTTTTTAAATTATTTTTTCCTCATTAATTGTAAAGGTATTATGAGATGACTTTTAATGTTGAATGAGAAACAGAAAACTGAAAAATAATAATAATAATAATAATAATAATAAGAGATATTTTTCTTATTACTGACTTAACAATTACATTCAGCATATTTTGCTATTTATAAAACAAAGTCCTAGTCTTTCTAAACATACGATTACCAATTTATACGGGATTGAGCTACACTTTGAACGTTTGATCACTTAACCGATAACTCCAAACTATAACAGAATGGGTATCCTTATTACTCCTAACACCTTATTACTCCTTACAACCTTATCACTCCAAACCCATATTTAGTCAGCTGTACCATCCAAGACTTTATTTATCGTTAATATCCCCCCGCAAACTGAGCCGAGGTTGGAGGCAAAGTTTGTTTTGAAAATATGGCAGAACTGACTTAGTTACAGACTTTGTGAAGATATCTGCAACTTGTTGACTCGAAGCTATATGTTTAGTGATCAAAAATCCTAGTGCAACCCGCTCTCGCACAAAATGATAATCCAATTCTATGTGTTTACTGCGAGAATGAAAGACAGGATTAATTGTCATAAACAATGCACTAATTTTATCACAAAACAAAACAGGTGCAGAAGGCAAAGAAATTTGAAGATCATTCAAAATATACTGTAACCAAGTAAGCTCAGCAGCTGTATGTGCCATTGCTCGATACTCTGCTTCAGTGCTGGATCGAGACACAGTATGTTATTTTTTTGCACACCAAGAAATAATATTTGAACCAAGAAATGTACAATATCCAGTTGTAGATCGTCTGGTAAGTGGACAACCAGCCCAATCTGCGTCAGAAAAAGCCGTCAAGTGCAAAGAAGTATCTGAAGTTAATTGTAAACCATGTGTAATTGTTCCTTTGATATAACGAAGAATTTGGCGAACCAACTTTAAGTGAGAAACCGTTGGAGCTTGCATAAATTGTGAGACATAATTGACACTGAATGCAAGATCAGGGCGCGTAAGTGTGAGATACTGAAGTGCACCCACAATACCATGATAAAAAGTAGGGTCATCCATCAATGGTGAAGTTGTATCAACTCGGGTTTTCAACTCTAATGGTGTTGGCATTGGCTGACAATCCAGCATATTAGACCGTTCAAGAATAGAATAGGCATAGTGAGTCTGAGACAAAGGCAATCCGTCATGTAAGTGAGTGATCTCAATTCCAAGAAAGTGATGAATAGAACCTAAATCTTTCATAGCAAATTGAGTACTTAAAAGCTGTAGAAACTGTTGAACAAGCTGTATAGATGAACCTGTAAGTAACATATCATCTACATAAACCAACAACACAAGTATACCATCAGGTGTATGAGAAACAAACAAAGACGGATCAGCTAAACTACAAAAGAAACCAATACTAAGAAGAAATTGACTTAAACAATCAAACCAAGCTCGAGGTGCTTGTTTGAGGCTGCAATTTACAAACATGTGTAGGTCGAGTGATATCAAACATACCTGGTGGCTGTTCCATATAAATATCCTCTGTGATATGTCCATGTAAGAACGCATTCTTCACATTTAGTTGGCGAATGGACCAACCTTTGACTAAAGCAACAGTTATCAACAATCTAATAGTACCAGGTTTAATTACAGGAGAAAAAGTTTCAGTAAAGTCAACACCATCTAACTGATGAAACCCCTTAGCAACTAAACGAGCTTTTAACCTATCCAAAGTACCATCAGGTTTTAATTTTGACTTAAAAACCCATTTTGAGCCTATTACATGCATATCAGAAGTTCTAGGTACCAGGACCCATGTTTTGTTTTTATGTAAGGCATCTAATTCTTCCTGCATAGCAATTTTCCAACCAGGATGTAATAAAGCATATTTAACCGACTTTGGTTCAATAGGAACTGTGTTTGAAATGGAAACATTAAGACAATATTTTGGATTAGGTTTAAAAATACCCGCTTTTGCTCTAGTGACCATTGTGTGTCCTGTTGAAGAATCTCCTACTACTGCTGGTTCGGCCAACTGTGGGGAAAGAATCGATACCAACTCAGAATCCGGGAATGCAGCAAGAACAGAATCGCCATCAGTCCCAGGAACAACAGTTTGCACTGCTATTGGCAAGTCTGGCACAACTTGCTATTGATCACCTGTTGTACCTGCAGTAGAAAAACCAAAAACCAGCTGCTGATCATCATTTATACCTGCAGTAGAAGAGCCAACAACTTGCTGCTGATTGTCATCGTCACAGGCAGAAAAAGAAGTGAGATTGTGCTGCTGAATTTCATCAGTGTCAGCAGAAGTCAACGTCAAAAACTGCCGCTGTTCATCAATTTCAGCAATATGTTGCTGCTGTTGGTCACAACTATTAGTGGCAGTGTCAACAAATGCAAGCTGCTAGTCTGTTGAATCTTGAGCAAGATGCAACCGTCCCAAATCTTGTTGGTTATGAATCCTGTCATCAGGAATTTTTTCAATATCAGTAGAGCAATTCCTAGGATGTGTACCCAATATTCCTTGCTGAATACCATTACCTGTTCTCTGAGAATTAGAAGTAAAAGGCAACCAAGACTTAAAGATAGTGTCAATAGTACTCTGTTTTACTGTCAATGAACAATCTTTATATGGAAAATTCTTTTCATCAAAGATAACATGTCGTGAAACAAGAAATTTCCGTGTCTTTGGATGAAAACATTTGTAACCTTTGTATTTGTCACTATAGCCAACAAACACACACATTACAGACTTAGGATCAAATTTATTGTTTTTTGTATCCCAAGTATACGGAAAACATTTCGATCCAAAAACATGCAAGGAAGCATAGTCACACTGTTTACCATAAAGCTTAAAGTAAGGAGTTTCAAAACCAAGTGCAGATGAAGGTAATCTATTCATTAAATACACTGTTGTACTAAAAGTTTCTACCCACAAATACAACGGTGCGTGACTATGAAACACCATTGTCATGCCTAGTTCACGTATAATCCTATGACGTCGTTCCACTATACCTGTTTGTTCTGGTGTATAAGGATAAGAAATCTGATGTACTATACCCAACTGACGAAAATAAGTAATTAATCGTGAATTAACAAACTCACCTCCACCATCAGAATGAAAAATCTTAATAATTGTATCAAACTGTCGCTGCACATATTTCTCAAATGCAATAAAAACATCAACAAAATCAGATTTCTTTTTCAACGGAATCAGCCATGTAAACTTGGTAAAATCATCCACAAAACATGCATAAAATTTAAATTTTCCAACTGAAATTACCGGAGCAGGAACCCACAAATCACAATGTATTTTTTCAAAACAACGAACACTAGAACAACTCGATGTCTGAAAAGGTAACTTACTAAGTTTACCTAATTGACAGCTATCACAAAATGAATCTGAATTTTTATTTCCTGAAACACTAATTAATTTTTTATTTGCTAAAACATCTACTGTAAAAAACTGCGGGTGCCCAAGTCTTTGATGCCAAACTTCTCTTGAACACGAACGAAACCGATTTGAGTAGTTGGCCTCAGTTTTATTAGTCAAGACATAAAGATTATGTCTTCGTTGCCCTGTTACCAGAGGTTACCCTATTGTCCGCTCCTTTACAGAAAAATCAACATCAGAAAATTCACAGTTAACAGGAAATTGTGTTGTTAACTGACTAATAGACAATAAATTTCTTTTCAGTTTAGGAACTAACAGAACATTATCTAAATTTAATGTTTTATTCTGCTTAATGGATGTTTTACCAATTCCTGTAATTGAAAGCGAAGATCCATCACCAATCATAATACCATCTGTGCCATGATACTTTTTCAAATTAGTGAGTAAAGATGACTTACCTGTCATATGGTTTGAAGCTCCGGTATCAGCTGTCCATTCCGTATCAACAACAGAGTTATCCAAGGTTAAAGCTGCTAACGCCTGAGGTATATCGCTGCTTTGATCCTCCTGAGATGGAATCCACCAACAAATCTTCGCTATGTGTCTAGTTCTCCCACAAAACTGACAAGTTTCATTTTTGTATAGTTCACGTTCTTCAGGCGTCATTCTTCTTCTTCCAGCAGGTGGTCCACGCCTCTGCTGAGAACCTGCCATATTTCTACCTTGTGTACGTTGTGCCTGAAACCCTCGCCCAGTAGAACTAAATCGATTGCTGCCCAATCGATTAGCTGGCGCTGACTGATTTGAGTTTAACTAATTGAACCGATTATGTTGTTGTCCATAAAACGCTAGATGCGTTAAAGATCCCTTAGATTCATCAGTAAACCAAGTTTGCCTCTGATCAAAATTCTGCAATTGTGAGATTAACTCAGAATATGTCGGTCTTGGTGGCTTAAGCATCGTAGTTGTGAAGCTTTCATAATGTCGACCAAGGCTAGTAAGAAGAGAAAATACCTTCTCTTTGTCTGATATTGGCTTTCCAATCGCCGCTAGATTATCACAAATCCCTTTGAATGTGCGAATATGATCAGTAATTGTTGTGGATTTTTTCTTTCGCAGATAAGAAAGCTGCTATTTCAGAGTGAATTCTCGCTCTTGAGATTCCTTTGCATACGCCTCTTTGAGTGCTTCCCAGACTGCCAGTGATGTCGGCAAGCCTATAACAAGCCCTAGACTTTCTTCTGTTAATGTCCCCATGATCCAACCTCGTAGTAATCGATCTGATTTCTGCCAAGAGATAAATTCAGCCGTTGGTCTTGGGGCTGAATCTTCTGATTCCTTACCTGTTGATTTAGGAAACTTAGGGGGAAAAGGGTCTTCATTTGTGAGATGATTTACAAGATCTTGGCTTTCTGCAAGACCCAGAATCTGCTCTCTCCACAAAGGATAGTTTTGCTGATTTAGTTTCAGATTGACAAAATTAGAAACATTGAGATTTGCACTCATGGTTACGGAAGAACAGGAGATGAAAAGAAGAGAGATATAAAAAGATTTTTTTTTTCAAGGTAAAGAAAAGGAGAGCGATTCTGTTGCTCTTAGAAGCTCTGATACCAAGATGACTTTTAATGTTGAATGAGAAACATAAAACTGAAAAAAATAATAATAATAAGAGATATTTTTCTTATTACTGACTTAACAATTACATTCAGTATATTTTGCTATTTATAAAACAAAGTCCTAGTCTTTCTAAACATACGATTACCAATTTATACGGGATTGAACTACACTTTGAACGTTTGATCACTTAACCGATAACTCCAAACTATAACAGAATGGGTATCCTTATTACTCCTTACAACCTTATCACTCCAAACCCATATTTAGTCAGCTGTACCATCCAAGACTTTATTTATCGTTAATATTATGTACAGTATTAAACAAGCATCTTCCTCAAGGATGCTGCTGCATCATGATTTATTTATTTATTTATTTGTTATACTTTCGCTCAGAATCACATATTGGTCTTATATCAGGTGAGGGATGAACTTGAACATCCATTAGGTGATAATGAAGATATGGCAGATTTATATTTGACAGGGAAGTGGATCTAGAATCAGCAATCGGAGGCTTTATTGGGAGCTGCAGGTTCAAACAGCATTGGTCCTGCTGTCCTCCTTCTCCGTCGACTTAATTCTAGTCGCAGTGCGAGTCTGTTGACTGGCAGCATTTTGGATGAAGATGATGTGGAGGAATTGGAGATGCTTCTCGAAGCTTATTTTATGCAGTTGGATGGAACACGTAACAAGATATTGTCTGTGAGTTTTTTTTTTTTTTGCCTTACTGACTATAGCATGGGAAAATGTTAAGTATCTCTAATGAACTGGTTCCGCATATCCTCTGCCTGGGGCACATTACTAGCTTAATCATCCTTGTCTGTATAAAAGAGATGTTTTCATGCAGTCATGTGGTTCTATATATTTTGATCCAAATTAAATAATAAGGTCGTCCATTTTCCATGGCTAATAAAATTTGAGAAGTTCAATAGGTCATGTCTAAATTATAAATAATTTGGTTGAATTTGCACATTATGAAAGTTGGTAAGAGTTAGTTAACCTTTTTTGGCATCATTCAAAAATCAATAGCTCGACATACTCAAAGTTGGGAAAGAATAGCTTTCTATAAAGATTAATCAACCTAAATTGGTATCCCTTTGGAGTCATTGCGTGATGAAACTTGACGCTTGAGCATGACATTCTCCAGTAATTTCAGTGAACTGAGTGCAATGCTAATAAGTTTTGGAATGCAATTCGGTGCCTTTCAGATATAACACTAGTGTTGTTAAATTCTGGGTTAACTTGTATCATTTTACAACCCAGAAATTAGAACATGATATGAATCAATATAAAACTCAGAATCAAGTAAAATAGAATTGAATCAATGCGAGTTTATTATAAGTTACAATATAGAATCATATGACTTTATGTCTTTCACCTATTTGGATGTATGTAATCACCACATCACTTTTTCAGTATGCATGTCATTATCTCCTATTTAGTTTTATGTCATTTCTCAAGTTCTAAGTTTAAATGCCAAATTATTTACTTTTGACTTTTAAGTTATAGACTTCATTGTTATTAGTACTATTAATTAGGACTTCTGATAATTGAAATTATGCTTTGAAGTATAAAATATAAACAAATATTAATTTTTCACATGGATCATGTGATTAAAATTTTTCTCATGCTGATGACCAGGATTATTAGTTTTGAACAATTACAAATTTGAATTTTTAACTGAACTATGTATTAGAGTTATCACTCTTTATGTGTATATAGATATTCTCAGAGATTTTTACCAATTATTAAAAAATTGGATTGCTCAAGATCAATTCAGTTGTGTTGATTATTTAGTTCAATCATTAACTGGAATATTATTTCATTTATTGAATATACAGGTTCGAGAGTATATTGATGACATAGAAGACTACGTTAACATGAAAGCTGATCAAATTAATTTCATAAACCCTAGATCATGCTTAGACCACTAGATCAGTTAAATTAAAATTGCAAGAACAGAAGATGTGTACCTGGCATCATTGTTTGTTGATTCCTTAAATGAAGAATTAGTGGTTTGTGACCTTCTAGAGATAACCCAACGAGAATAGCAGAAGCAATACTCAAGGAACGTAGAGTTCTTTCTCACTCTGTTTTCCCAGAGACCACGACCATTTTATAACTTTATTTTAAAGGGTAATTTCTATTTTGGTCCTTGAACAAAATAGAAATTTCTAATTGGTCTCTACACTATATTTCTTATAATAATTTGACACCTTAACAGTCAATAATCCTAATTTGATTATTACATTAAATTGACTATTTTAATTTGACTACCGTACATAATAATATTTACATATTTAGCCCACACGTAGAATTAATATTCCACATAATTCTAACAATCTCCTACTTGGGCTAACATATGTAAAATAAAATGCACACACCTTAATGAGCTCATAATAATGCAGTCATACACAAGGAGTCCCAAACAATCTCGTCCATTGATTATATTGATAAAGAACTGAAGGGCCAATTGTTACATTCATCATGACTCAAGCCACCATCAATCACATTACCAACAATCTCAAACGACATAGATCAATTATAAGAGTGTAGCATGGAAACTACATGCAATATGATCCAATCATGTCTGTTTTCAACTGGTCAATCTTAAGTGAGATCAAACATAAATATAATACAGAGTGTAAAACACATAATAAAGTGAAAGAAAAACTCATTTTTTTGCAGAAACTGAATGTACTTTACAAAATATATCCAATGCCAAGCAGAGCATACATAAAATATAATGCAAGCTTAGTGAACAAACTCCCACTAAAACTAAATAGTCTCAAATAATGTGACACCCATATAAGCAGTGTGCTTATGAAAAACTTCCGGTATCACAGCATTAGTGAGTGGATCCGCAATCATGGAGTTCGTTCCAATATGCTCTATGGATATCTGTCCACTCTGTACCCTCTCCCTCACAGCCAGAAACTTAATCCTGATATGTTTCGATCGAGAAGAGCTTCTATTGTTATTAGAGAATAAAACTGCTGAGTTATTGTCACAGTATAACTTTAATGGCCTTTCAATGCCACTCACAATGCGCAGCCCTGTGACAAAGTTCCTCGGCCAGATTGCCTGATTAGATGCCTCATAACTTGCTACAAATTCTGCTTCCATGGTGGAGGTAGCTACAAGAGTTTGTTTCGCACTCTTCCAAGAAATAGCACCACCAGCCAAGAGATATATGTAGTCTGATGTGGATTTTCTACTGTCTTGGCATCCAACAAAATCAGAATCAGTATACCCAAGATCTCAAGCTGATCTGATCTCCTGTATGTGAGCATATGTCCCTTTGTTCTCTGAAGATATCTCAAGACTCTTTTGGTTGCTTTCCAATGATCCATTTCTGGATTGCTGAGATATCGCCCTAACATGCCAACTATGAATGAAATATCTGGACGAGTGCAAACTTGAGCATACATCAGACTCCCAACTACTGACGCATAAGGAATCTTTTGCATCTCCTGAATCTCAAGTTCACCCTTTGGACACTGATCAAGACTGAATTTATCTCCTTTAGCAACTGGGGTATCAATTGGTCTACTGTTATGCATACTAAATCTCTTGAGCACTTTCTCAATATAGCCCTTTTGTGATAATCCAAGAATACCTCGAGTACGGTCTCGATGTATTTGAATCCCTAATACAAAAGAAGCTTCACCTAAATCTTTCATCTCAAAGTGTTTTGAGAGAAAGACTTTGGTCTCGTGCAGTAAGTCCTTACAGTTAGTAGTAAGCAATATGTCATCCACATAAAAGACCAAAAAGATAAACCTACTCCTACTGAACTTGCGATGCACACAATCTTCCACAGCATTTATCTCAAAATCGAAAGAGACAACTACTTCATGGAACTTGAAGTACCACTGACGAAAAGCTTGCTTGAGTCCATAAATGGATTTCTTTAATCTGCATACCAGTCGCTTTGGGTCTCCAGACATCAATGTCTCCATTGAGAAACGCAGTCTTCACATCCATTTGATGTAACTCAAGATCAAAATGTGCAACTAAAGTCATGATTGTCCTAAAAGAGTCATTCGATGATACCGGAGAGAAGGTCTCTTTATAGTCAATCCCTTCTTTCTGAGTAAAGCTTTTAGCTACAAGACGAGCCTTATATCTTTCCACATTACCATTAGAATCCCTCTTGGTCTTAAATATCCATTTGCAACCAATAGGTTTCTTTCCTTTAGGTAATGGGATAAGATCCCAAACTTGATTGTCTTGCATAGATTTATATTCTTCACCTATTGTCTCAATCCACTTGTGAGAGTTAGGATCCTGCATAACATGATGAAAGCTGATTGGATCATCTTCCACCATGTCTACAGTGTCCTCATGTTCCTAAAGATATACTATATAATCATCTGGAATAGCATTTCTTCTCTCTTTACTGGACCTCCTTAAAGACACAGGTTCTGGCTCAAAATCATGAGGTTGTTGAGCTTGTTCTTGAGGAAGAATGACTTCTTCATCCTGATGAGGAAGTTGTTCAACATTGTCTTGTATTGAAACTTGATGTGCTTCTAGAACAGTGACAGGCGTAGGAACCAGAACACTGCTAGGAGCAATGATGGGAATCGACACTAAGTGTTCCTGACTCGATCCTTCCTCAAAGACAATGTTTCTAACCTTACTTCTCCCCCCAAACTCAATATCCTCAAAGAATTTTGCAATTTCTGTCTAAAAAATAGTCCTGGTAGTAGGATTATAAAACTTATAACCCCGTGATCGCTCAGAATATCCAATAAAGTAGCTGCTAACAGTTTTGGAGTCCAATTTAGTTTCATTGGGCCTATAAGGCCTAGCCTCAGCAGGACATCCCCAAACATGAAGGTGCTTTAGACTGGGCTTGCATCCAGTCCAAAGCTAATAAGATGTTTTTGCAGCTGCTTTAGTTGGTACTCTGTTAAGGAGATAAGCTGCTGTTTTCAATGCTTCTCCCCACAGAGACTCAGGCAAGGAAGAATGACTAATCATACTCCTTACCATATCCATAAGAGTCCTGTTACGCCTCTCAGATACACCATTCATACTGGGTGTACCAGGCATGGTGTATTGAAGGACTATACCACAGTCTTGTAGGAAAATAACAAATGGTCCTGGACGTTGTTCACCCGAACCGTCATATCTACCGTAGTACTCACCACCATGGTCAGATCTAACGCATTTAATCTTCTTTCCAAGTTGGTTTTCAACTTCGGCCTTATAAGATTTAAAAACGTCTACAGACTCTGATTTCTCATGAATGAGATATAGGTACCCATAACGTGAGTAATCGTCTATGAATAATATGAAGTATCTTTGGCCATTCCTTGTTGCTGTAGGGAATGGACCACAGATATCTGTATGTATCAATTCTAAGACGTTCGATGATCTGTTGGCACCTAGTATCTTTTGTTTAGTCTGTTTACCTTTAATACACTCAACTTAGGAGTCCAAATCTGTGTAATCAAGTGTGTTTAGAATACCATCTGACACAAGACGTTCTATTCTAGATTTGGATATGTGGCCCAAACGTCTGTGCCAAAGTTCAGCTGAATTATCTATATTTAGCTTCCTTTTGGTACCTATAGTACTAACTTGCAGGGTTTCATTATAAGAATCATTAATATCCAACATATATATATTATCACATGCATTTAAAAAACCAGTACCAAAAATTTTTGAATCTATAGATAAAGTAAATAAACTGTCTCCAAATGAACAAGTAAAACCAGATTTGTCCAAATAAGAAACAAAAATTAAATTTCGTCTAAATGTCGGAATAAAAAAAGTATCTACAAGATCCAAAAAACATCTAGTTCTTAAACACAATCTAATATGCCCAATTGCCTCCACTTCCACCGGCTCGCCATTTCCCACATAGACGTATCTTTCACCATCAGTTGGCTTTCGGTAGCTCAGGCAACCCTGCAATGAAACACTTATGTGTGCGGTAGTACCAGAATCCATCCAATAAGTGTTTCTAGGAGCTGAAGTTAAATTAACTTCAGAATAGACTAAAACAAGGTACTTACCCTTCTTGATACGCCATGTGGCATATTTAGGACAATCCTTCTTTAAGTGTCCAGACTTGCTGCAGAAGAAGCATTTTAATTCCTTAGGCTTCTTTTGCACAGGACTTTTATCAGCAATCTTATTATCAGCAGTCTTCTTTCTTTTCTTGTTTTTGCCCTTATCTGCTAAAGAGACCAAATGAGCACTTTCTCTCTTAGTAGCCAACATCTTTTCCTCCTCATCCACACAATGAGCAATGAGCTCGATAAGAGTCCACTTGCTCGGCTGGCAGTTATATGAAGTCCTGATCTGCCCATATTGTGGTGGAAGAGAATTCAAAGCTAAATGGACTAACAGATCATCTGGTAAAACCAAATCCAGAACCTTTAGCCTCTTGGCTATTTGGGACATGCTCAGTATATGCTCTCGAACACTACCGTTGCCAGCATACCTTATGGAAGTGAGTTTTGCTAAAAGTGTCCCCACTTCGGCCATGTCATTTTTGACATAGACCTTCTCCAGCTCAGCAAGATATTTTTTAGCATTACTTTCCTCAGCAGAAATGGTTCCCCAAACATGCTCTGGGATTCCCTGCTGCATGATCATAAGACTTAAGCAGTTAGAACGCTCCCACTTCTCATACTGAACCCTCTGAGCATCTATGCTCACTTCAGTAAGAGGAGCAGGTTCGTCCATCCTGAACGCAAGGTCTAAGTCCATACAACCCAGATAAATCATGATGCTTGATTTCCATGAACCAAAATTTGACCCCTCAAGCATAGGGACAATGTTAAGATTATACGGCATGCTAGCTGGCATCATTGAAAGTGACAAAAATTAACATAAGTTCACTATCCACAAAATAAATGAAACAAACAATAATAAAGTTGAAATAATAGAAACAAGATACCAGCATAATATTAATATTTTCATCTTTAGATATAAAAAATTAACTGTAATTGGCATCTCAATGCAGCAATCAAATATTGACAATTCAATCCTGTCAAATATTAAACCTTTTTTTTGGGCCGATTTATTATCTACATGGATAAAAACTAATAATTATTACATATTTATCACTGCACATGTATTCTCAATTCAACCAGATAGCAACCTTGCTTTGGGCCGGTTTACTACCCGCAATGAATTTTAATATACCTGTCTAATATCCCAAATAAATTAATTTACACAATAGAGATCACTTTGGTAACTTTTTGCTTCAATTAATTTATTATTAAAAATATCAGACACAATCAGGACTAAAATACTAAAATTTAAACTCAATTTAATGAAATAAAATTCTCAAATACAATTAAAATTTAATATTGTAATAAAAATAAAGTTTAATTAATTAAAAAAATTGGGCCAAAAATAAATAAACAGAAAAAAAAAATTGGGCTAAAAATAAGTAAATTAAAAGTTTTGTGGGTGAAAACAGAAATTACAAAACTTTCTGGGTCAAAATCGGATTATCAGAAGTTGGAGGACCTGTTTGTAATATAAAATATATATATTTTATTTTCCCTTTTAGCCCGGTCCAGAGACGCGCGGTTCGCTCTTCAAAATGCACCATTCTGGCTCAAAACGGTGCCATTTTGAGCTAGGTCTACACACTGCTCCAAACGTAGCACTTTGGCTCAAAACGGCGCCGTTTTCGAGCTGGGTCATCATCTCCAAACGCAGCAAATCGTCTCGTCGCCGCCCGACCTCCAGTTTTCGATCCAGTGCCATCCACCGCCGATGACAGCATCCAGACGGTTGCTCGACCACCAAGCAATCTCCAGCCATCCTTTATCGGCGACGAACGGCCACGGATCAACTGAAAAATGCAAAATCGCAAAATCGCAACATCGGCCCATCGATTTCCACAGTTCTCCACCGCCGGTGACCACCGTATGAGGGTGTTAACCCTCCCTTACGCCACCGTCATTCCAAATCCGATAAAAAAACTTTCAAAATCGCTTAGCCCAAAAAATTTTAGAAACTGTTCTTCATGAATACGAAGAACAGTTTCGATTTTTGATTTTTTTAATTATTTTGAAAAATTAATTAAAAAATGTTTAATTTCAGAAAAAAACACAGTAATCAGAAAATTCAAAGTCTGATTATTAATTCCAAAATCATCCAACAATCACAACAATTTTATTCAAAAAATCTAGCAATCTAGCAAAATGCTCTGATACCAATTGAAAGCTGATAAAATTAATTCCATAAACCTTAGATCATGCTTAGACCATTAGATCATTTAAATTAAAATTGTAAGAACAGAAGATGTGTACCTGACATCATTATTTGTTGATTCCTTAAATGAAGAATTAGTGGTTTGACCTTCTAGAGATAACCCAACGAGAATAGCAGAAGCAATACTCAAGGAACGTAGAGTTCTTTTTCACTCTGTTTCCCCAGAGACCACGACCATTTTATAACTTTATTCTAAAGGGTAATTTCTATTTTGGTCATTGAACAAAATAGAAATTTTTAATTGGTCTCCACACTATATTTCTTATAATAATTTGACACCTTAATAGTCAATAATCCTAATTTGATCATTACATTAAATTGACTATTTTAATTTGACTACCGTACATAATAATATTTACATATTTAGCCCACACGTAGAATTAATATTCTATATAATTCTAACATAACATCCAACTTGACAACCAACGAAATGAACTCATTCAACTGCAACTGACATTAACTATTGCATCATTTGCAATAGCAATGGATACCTTGATAGCAGGATTCTTTGGCATGAATATTCCTTGTCGATTGTATGAAACAAATGGGGTATTTGGCTACTTTGTTGGAGCTACTTCAGCAGGATGTTTCTTGGTTTTCCTGCTCGTTCTAGGATACGCTAGATGGAAGAAACTATCTAAACTCAAAGATTATTGCTACTGTGTAATTACAAAGGTTATTGCTGAAGATGGGAAGAAAAACGATGGGAGAATATGGAAGCCTATCAAGCATTTTAGGTAGTGCAAACATCATGTTACATTATATATGATTATATTACATTTACAGGTTACATTTGATTTTATTACATTTTGTTGCTGTTAGGCTTTGTTTGTTTTATGATTTCCGATGGTTTTATTAGGTATGGTATGGTTTAGGGTTTTTTTTTTCTTTCTATATGATATGTTTTTCTGTGGTAATATCATGATTTGAAAATCATGAATTTTAATGAGTTTTTTAAAGGATTTTTATAAATTTATCATAAAAAGCCTCGATGCTACCAAATGTCAGCATGAAAAAAAATTATCAAATATATAAGATTTGTTTTTGTCAAATAATACCAAACATCAAAAAATTATATCGAGTTTATCTTTGATTTGGATCATGCTGAGGATCAAACAAAAATCTGATCTATACCCATGTATAAAATTAGATTAAATATTTTTTTAGTTTAAAAAGCATTTTTATATAAATATTTTTTTTTTGCGTTTGATGATTTATGTTTTTTATTAATTCATGAATTTTTAATTTAATATTATGTTTTAGGTTGATTAAAAAAATGAATTTTAACTTTTTTTTTTCATTTTATCATAAATTTTACAAAATATCAAATGAGTGTATAAATTATATATTTTGTTTTAAATCTAGTATAGTTACTAGGAGAAGTTATTTTGCTCGGTAAAGTACATGTTTTTATAAATTATTCTAGTTAAAAATATTGATAGAGTGTTCTAATGTATTTATTCTCCAATTTAAAATTTTCAAAATTAAAAAAAAAATCAAAAATTCTAATTTTTCAAAAATTCTAATGTGAATATCATTAAACTAAAGTACAAAATTAACTCCAATATTAAAATATTAACTTCTTAATAATTCACCGTTAAAGTCAAATTCAAAACAGTAAAAAAATAAATAGGAAAAAACTTAAATTTAATTTTAAATAATGCAAAAAAAAGACACTTTACTTAAAATTCACAATCAAAATTCATTTTTTTTTAAATCATTTATATAAAAGAAAAAAATTATCACGTTAATTAGAAAAGGTATGGTTCTTGTTTTTTTTAATTTGGGATTTATTTTTAAAGAAATATAACATAATACGCCAACAATATTTTTTAACCCAAACAATTTATAAAAATTAACATATCAGTATTTTACCAAGTAAAATAGTTTCTCTTGATAAAAAAATATAAAATAAAATATATAGTTAATGTACTCTTTTAATATTTTAAAAAATTTACGACAAAAATAAAAAGTATATTAAACTTCACGCACTTTTTTGCAATTAATATATTTTTTTATTAACCTCAACAATCAATATCAACAGACAAAAATTGATACATCAACAATTTTATAAGTTAAATTAGATTTTTCAATAAATATCATAAATTTTTAAAAAAAGTACATAATTAATGTACTCTTTTGATATTGTGAAAATTTTATGTCAAAATTGAAAAAAAAAAAAGAAGAAGCTAAAGTTCATTTTTTTTAATTAACCATAGTTTTTATAATTTATTATGAATAAAAATAATAATATAAATATAATAAAAATTAAGTCTAGTTTATTATTATTTTAAAATTAAATTAAAAATAATAATTAAGAAAAAATTACATAAGAAATAAACATTTGTAAGAATAAAAATAATTAAAAATATTTTAGTAAGCTTTTTTTTTAGTAATTTACATGGGGCATCCATCCATAATCTATCTATTGTGCAAGAAGAGGAAGATCAATTCCAATTATAGAAAGATCACTTTTAACTAAAATCACATGTACAAGATCAGTTTTCAAGCACATAGCATACTTGATTATGGACAGATAATTAGTGTATCCATTTAAATCCTAAGCAAATTCAAATTAAATAATAAAATATTTCTCATGCATATTCTTCAACACGGCCTTCCTTAGCCTCAATAAGATAACACCCTTTTGATTTATCTGATTAATTTATTATAAACTTATTATAAACAAACTCATGATTTAAACTTTTATATCAAGATCATAATTTCTTTAGTAGATATGCAAGAGTGTAAATAAGAAAGAAGAGAGAGAAATTTAAAAACTCGTGATTTTATTGATAATGGATTTCTTACAAAGGAAAGAATGATAGCTCAAAACTTGAACTCCTTTGTTTACAAGTTATCCTTTTATAGCAGTACAAGGCAAATCAAAACAAATTTAAAGTCCTAAGCAATGACTTCACTGCATACTAAAAACAAAGTAAAATTATTACATGCTAGTTGGCAAGAGAATAGCATAAATATCTAAAAAGTGTGGGAAATAGACAAGTTTATGTTCTTGTAATCTGAGTTGCCAGAGTCATAATGAGCACAGACCAATGGATTTATTTTCATATGCAATCAGGTCAATCATTTCTGTTTCTTTTGATAAAGTAGATGCTTCAGCCTCTACTATCTCTTTATCCTTATCTTTTTGTGATAAGGCTGAGCTGGATGTACCAGGAAGATGACAAACATCTTTTATCTCCTATGGTGTTACTGAGCTAGAACCACCAATATATGTATGATGGAAGGGACCACTATCCTCAAAATACATACCACTTAGCTGAAAAGGCAGATTTGCACAGGATTCTTCAAATTTTATGAGATTAGAATATCAATTTTTGGTGGGGCCTATTGAGGTGCAGATAATCTGATTTTTTATTGTTGGCATACAATCATTTAATTCACAAAGAAATAATTTCAAGTGCTGTTTCATTTCTTGATTTTGTGAAATTAGAGTTAGTGGCGTGCACCAATGGTAGGCCTGATTTTAGGATCAAAGCACTCCATTCTTTGAGTATTGATAATAAAGCTTGTGAAAAATAAATATTGAATTAAAGGCTCGGACCTCTAAGTCGAGCTTTTTCCACAAATTATTATTGCGGGCTATATGCAAAAACTGTCTTTTCCACCAATGAATTGAATCATAACAATTCAAAAATTTTCGTGGGAGTTTTTCCAGTGTTTTCTTCAATATGAAAAAAATTTATCATATTCATAACAAAGAATTCTAGAGCATGACAGTATAAAGTTGAGAGACACCATAGAAACCAAATTTTTGTTTGAATCTGAGGATGCTGTGGAGAGAAATGATAAACTAGAAACCATGGGTGTTCTAGATAAAATAAATTAAGTTTTGATCTACATGAAAATGATTGTGGATATCTAACAGGTACCAAAACATATGAGTTCTTATAAAATTTTGAATTTGAGTTGGATTTTCAAGGATAAACTTTGGAGAGAACTCCAAATTAGAGAATAGGGGTGGATTAAAGCCTTTAGAAACTATAGTATTCATCATCATAATGGGAACCATTCCTACAGTCTCAAAAGATGGGAAGGAGGAAGAGTTTTTTATTTAAACTCTAAGACTTTTGGAAAAGAGGTATTGTCCAAGATAACCAAAAAAATGATGATCAATTAGATGGAAATTAAATTTCTTAATACCATATTTGACTACTAAGATTTCTTTATAAGTTGAATGAGTTTTTCACTATTCTTAAATTGACCACTAGCATGACCACAATAGTGGGTTTTATCACCTATCTTTTCTAGGAAGATAGCTCCTCAAAATTCATCACTTTCATTAGTTTGTAAAATTCTTTAACCTGTAGAAGGAATGTAAAGAGAAATGGGATTAGATGCAACCTGTTTAATGGTATGGACAACTTTTGTTTGTGCAGCTGACTATTATGGAGGATTCTTTTTTAAGAGCTTAGAGAGTTGACTGATTGGTTAAGCAATTGAAGGAAAAAAGTTTAGATATAATTAATTATACCAAGAAACTGTTGAACTTTCCTAGTCATAAGATTTAAATCTAGAAACTTGAACAATTCTTGAGCATTGTGTGGACTTGGAGTGTAAGTGCCATCTTCAAAGTGTAATCTCAGAAAGTCTATTATAGTCTAGCCCAAAAGACTTCTTTTTAGAGAGCATAATCTCATATTGTTGAACTATACAAGAAAATTGATGGAGCAATTGATGATGGACTTCTACTATAGGAGAGAATAGTGAAATATCATCAATATAAATCATGGCTGAATATAATATAAGCTGAAAAATTCTAATAATAACTTTAAGGAATAGTGATGGAGCGACTTTGAGTCAAAATGACATGACTGTTCATTGATACTAGGCATATGGAATGTAAAACACAGTTTTGGGCCTATTTTTGGGCTCAATTCCAAGTTGCCAGAATCTCGCCTTTAAATTAGATTTTAAAAATATTTTTGTCTCCTTTAGATGAATCATTATAGTAGAAATCTTGAGCAGTGAAAATTAATCATCCTGCAAAAACAAATTAAGATGTTTGTAATTGATTACAAGTCTCTTTTTTGCTTTGACAATTTCAGTACATTTTTTCATTTAAAATGCTTGACGTGCCTAATTTTATTTAGTGGGTTCAATGAGTCTTTGCTTAAGAAGAATCTCACATTCTTGTCTGGCTAGAGCAAGGTCCGAAGGAGACATTCTTGGGTGAGATACTTTTGTAGGATTGATATATTCATTCTTCTTAAAAGAAAAAGAAATGAAGAATCAAAATTCTTTCATAAACGATGAGGATGCTTGAAATCAGCATGAGAGTTTGTATAAGAAGGAAATAAAAGAGCCTTAACATCTTCAAATGTAGAAAGAATTTCTACAAACGAAAATAGTTTTGGAGCATCAGTGTAAAGCTTAAATATTTTCTTATGTTTGATTCGTGTAGGAAAAATCTAAAGATCTTTAGCATAATGATAAATATCAAAACTAATGAGCAAGTCTTATTTGAAAGAGAAGAATCAAGAACATTGGTCCAGATGATCAAGTCCTGAAAGAATTGAATTCTAATATTATGTCGAGTGATTAGCTGAGTAGAAAATATTTATCCATCTGCAGTTCTAAAGTGTTCAATATGTGGTCAAGGGGGGCTGAGTTTCTAAATTTCTCAATTTCCTTTGTAAGAAATCTATTATTAATAAAATTATGAGTTTTTAATTTTTTTGTTCTTATTTGCACTCATTCATATCTACTAAAGAAATTATGATACCGATACGGCGTTTACATTCTGAGTTTATTTATAATAAATTAATTAGATAACTCAAAAGGACAGTATCCTATTGAGGCTAAAGAAGGCCATGCTGGGGACTATATATGAGAAATATTTGATTAATTAATTTGAATTTGCTCAGGATTTAAATGGAAACGCTGATCATCTATCCATAATCAAGTATGCTCTGTGCTTGACAACTAATCCTGTATATGTGCAGTTAAGACTAATCTTGTATATGTGCTTCTAATTGAAAGTGATCTTCCTCTAGTTGAGACTGATCTTCCCCTCCCTACACTCCAGATGAATTATGAATGGATGTCCCCAGGTGGCATCATAGCATAGTAAGACGAAATTTTATATCATCAAAACGACAGCGTTTATCTTGCTCTTATTCCTTTCAAGTTTCAAGTTTCGACTCGGCAACAGCTCAGCCTGACCTTTGATTCTGATTCTTCAAAGCATTGAAATGGGAACAGTGGGGCTGGCGCCGGGACTCTCTCGGAAGCTGAAGAAAGTATTAGAAATTCGTACGGACACGCCGGATCTGGTAGCCTCTCTTGATACTCTCTCCACTTTTTACTCGGAGAATACTCCTCAGGCCCGGCGCAACCTCAGATCTACCATCGAGAAGCGCTCTCTCGATATCAACCTCCAATTTCTCCAAGCCTCCAACGCCGCTCAGCAGGCTTTGGATCAAGTGGAAGAGGAAGTTAATGCACTTGCTGAATGCTGCGATAAGTATCTCTCTCTCTCTTACAAATTACAATCAATACTATTATTATTATTGTGTAATTCAACAGTGTAAATTCTTGATTCGAAAATGTTTATTTCCATGCTTGTTGCGAATTGCAGTATTGGTATTTAAATCGGAGAAGATGTAGCTTATTTGTTTTCTATCTACTTTCTTTCTTTCTTAGGATTGCAAAGGCTTTGAACAGTTGTAGTGCTAGCACAGGAGATATTATTAGCACCACTGAAAGGCTTAAACAGGAACTTGAAATTACCACACAGAGGCAAGAGATTGTGTCATGCTTCCTTCGTGATTATCAGCTCTCTAATGAAGAGGTTTAAGTTTGATTTACCTTCCATTGTTCTATAGTGTTATCAATTGAATTTTAACATTTTCTCTTTATATTTACTTCTTTTGTGTCCTCCAATTTGCAGATAAATGCATTGAGGGAGGAAGAATTAAATGAAAATTTCTTCAAGGCACTGTCTCATGTTCAAGAAATTCATGCCAATTGCAAAGTACTACTAAGGACACATCACCAGGTAGGTAGAAAATGGATGTTTTTGGTTTGTCTCTTTGCATGCTATTGGATTTTACCTACCTATCTGTCCTTTTGGAAAACCCGTTACCCTATTTATTATGCGAAAAGAGAAAAAAAGAATGTGAAGGAGAAGTCCTTAACATTCTTCTCCTTGATAATTCTATATTGTTTAACTGAATGAAACTTGTATTGGGATTTCTTTTTTTGCATTAAAACATTATCTCATATATTGATTACTTGTTGTGATTTTTCTGTGATACTAAAATCAACTTAAAATTATTTCATATTGTTTGGATTATGTTGGAAAATATTAAATTTCTTTTATTTTACCTTTAGGCAGTAATATGAGTTATTTAGTGTAATAGACTATTGCAAAATGTGGTGCTTCTGCTTGCATTAGTGAGCTGTTAGTCTGATGTGGGATGTTTTGTTTAAAAACTATATTCCTTCATGCTTATGTTGATATGTTTCCTTTTATGTCATCTCCTTCCCTTTGCTTTTATTATTGTCTAAAAAACTATACTAATGAGGATAATTGACTTAAGCGCTCCTTCACAGCGTGCTGGTTTGGAGCTGATGGATATGATGGCGGTGTACCAAGAAGGAGCGTATGAGCGCCTATGCAGGTGAGGCTTCTTTACAGTCCAAAACTTTATTCAGCATGTAAAAACCCCTATTCACCCTGCTTTCCTTTAAAGTTATGGCTACAAATTCATTGAAAAAAAAAGGAAAAGTTTATGGTTTATGTACCATAAGTGGTACTGGATAATAACAAGATTGTATTATCATGTACTGTTCTCATCTTCCGTGGTTTTGTATATGTTATAAACTATGCTTCTTGGGAAACAAAGAAAGCTGGGTCATGAATTTTGTCCCTTATATATTTCAAACACCTTATCAGAGGCATATATATGTAAAGATTGGTGTTTTGAAAAGTTTGATGTGTTTTGGTCTTGCCTATGAAGCAGGAGAATGGTAAAGTCTCACTCGGGCAGCTAATAGTGGCTGCTTTCCTAGATAGTAGCAGCAACGTGAAAAGCATTTCATTCTATGCTTTCTTATTTGTTTCTAAAATTCTAGTCAATTCAACTAATCCTGAATGCTGAGTGGTTCTATAAGCTATATAAATTAATTTCCATAATTCAGCTTTATTTTGGATTCAGGAACTTATCTTTAAAGTTCTGTATCTTGTGCATGCCTATTTTATAGTTGCTTGTACATATATTATTTGACTTGATATACAGGTGGGTTCAGGCAGAGTGTAGAAAATTGGGTGATGCTGATAATCCTGAAGTTGGTGAACTTCTAAAAACAGCAGTCCGCTGCCTCAAAGAGAGGCCTGTCCTTTTCAAGTATTGTGCTGAAGAGGTGATTCCCTTGTGGTGTAACCAAGCTGAATAACGCAATAAAAACTTACGTGATTGTTCATTTTTCTAGTAACATACAGTAAGATCTCTTTGCATTGAACATGCAGGTAGCGAACATGAGGCACAACGCATTGTTTAGGAGATTCATAACTGCTCTTACACGTGGAGGCCCTGGTGGACTGCCTAGACCAATAGAGGTCCATGCGCATGATCCATTACGTTATGTGAGTGACATGCTAGGGTGGCTACATCAGGTTTGACTTGAAGCCTTTTTAATTTAGTTTAATTTCTTGTTTTCTGATATACATTTTTCTTAAAAAAATAATTTTTCTTGTCACATGTCAAGAATACTCTGTTGCTTCACATGCAGGCCTTGGCATCTGAACGAGAACTTGTTCTTGTGTTACTTGATCCAGATGCTGTGCTAGATGCTGGATCCACCGCAAATAGATTGTCCAAGAGTTTAGAGAATGGTTCTGGAAAGGCGGAATCTGACTTGACATTTGTTTTGGATAGGATTTTTGAAGGAGTTTGCCGGCCTTTTAAAGTTAGAGTTGAACAAGTTTTGCAGTCACAATCTAGTCTTATAATTGCATATAAACTTAGTAATACCCTGGAATTTTACTGCTACACTGTAAGTTAAACTCCTCCCATCTTTGTTTACTAGGCCCCATTTTTTTATGGTATGATAACACCAACACGACTCAAATTTTCACAGTTTGACCTGATTTTTATTTGAGTGTTTGAACTTCAAATTTTGCAATCAGTTACCTAGACAAACTAACAATTTCTAATAAAGTGCATTTGGTGGCTGGAATGGCTGGCTATAATGTCTGAAGCAAAAGGGTATTAGGGGAGGGAGAGGAGAGGAAAGAGAGAGGAGAAAGAAAAGGAGAGATGTGAAAAACTTTTTATTTTTTCCTTTCAAAAACTCATGGAATAGTAAACTTCATGATGTCTGCACCACCATTCAGGCAAGAGAAACTGATACACTTGATTAAAATTGTTGTATGTTTAAGCATATAACTGCATTAAAATAACACAGAAATAAAGATAAAGCATGAGCAGTTTCTGTGTTATTATCCCTTCTTTAATTAAAATGATTTCACCTTTTTGATGATTGTGATGCAGATGTCAGATTTGCTTGGGAGAGATACAGCTCTCTGTAGTACACTTTGGATGCTCAGGGATGCTGCTCAGAAAACTTTTTTTGACATTCTGAAAAGTCGGGGGGAGAAGCTTTTACGTTATCCTCCCCTTGTTGCAGGTGATCTTTCTCCGCCAGAAGCAGTGAGGGAAGGAGTCTCTGTTCTACTTGAAATAATTGAGACCCATGGCAGCATGATGGTTCCTGTTTCAGGGAAAAAGCCTGATTTTGATCCAATAATAACTGCTATACTTGATCCTATCATTCAGGTATGCTAGCTTTTGCCTGCAATTTTTGCATTAGTCTTAGTTAACTGGAACCAGCTGCATGTCTTCAAAAAAGGACTTGAATTTTTTTTTAATAAAAAATGATTTGAAGTTTTGTTATAATTAATATTTGCTATTGATAATTTGTAATATGAAATGACTAAAATTTTCATTTGAAACTTACCTTTTCTTTAGGGTAAATAAGGACATGCTTAGCAAAATATAGGAGTGAGTCCTCACTTTTGCCAGATTGAATTATATTATCCTTTACTTCTTATGCTTTTTATCTTTTCATTAAAATGTCATGTATTACAGTTCTTGAGTTTTCACTTTGAACAATTTGGGGCTTGTTTGGTATTAATACAAGTTTTTGGCTTTCTCAAAACAAAAAATTGATGTCAACTTTTGGTTCTAGGTTTTCAAAAGTATTTTTATCTTATCCTTTTATTTCTTAGGTTTTATCGTTAATCTTATCTTTCCGGATCTCCATGTCCGCCTCATAAAAGTCTACTAATGCGCATTGAGCATTCACAAATCAAAATCCGCTTACACTGAATCAAGAATTGGGTAAAATTTGGACAATTAATATATCACATAAACTCAAAAATTGGGTGCAATCTGGATAACTATAATTATGAATATTGAAGAGAGGAGTTTGTTCTAATCTCGAGAATCATTTCAGAGTTTCTTGATGAATGCCAAAGTGATTTCTTTCTTTGTTGCTTATGGTCTCTTGCCCTTGGGTTTCACAAAGGACGAATTTCTTTATGGTCGAGCTCCAGGAATCGAACCATGATTGAAATGTGTGGAGCAAAGATACTTGTCAGATGAGTGAACTCTTAGGGTTCAATGTTTATGAATTTTATTTGGATGGATGGTCCTCTATTCATATTTTTATCATAAAACTTATGCTTTGAGTGTATCTTAGAATGATATAATTGTACTATAAAGGACCTGAAATGGAGTATTTTGTGTTTAACTGGAGGGCTGAACTCTTGGTGACCAATTTGATGGTTTAGTTAGAGAATTGTGATAACCTCTTTTTGCACTACATATTGTCCAATACAAAATTTAATTGCTTCTATTAATTGCAGATATGTGAGCAAGCTGCAGAGGCACACAAGTCCAAGGGTGCTGGTCACCTGTCAAGAAGAAGAATTAGTTTGGACTCTGGACAGACTAATAAATCATCAGTTGATGCACTTTTGTCAAATAGCAGTAGTGCCTTTTCCTCTCAGGTTTTGTACTTGTCTCGTTTATGTTCCGTTCATGAATCTGTCGGAGTAACTTCAAACAGCTATGCCAATTGTGGAGGATCACTTCTTTTTCTCTCTCAATAGATGTATTGAATACTTGAAGGGCTATTCCAACATACTGATTTTCTCTTTGAGTGTGCACAATGTGGCATTGGACTGTGACATGTGATAGCTTGCATTGCATGTTAGGTTTTGGATTGAGTTGATGGCTAGAATGAGTAGAAAAGAGGGTTGACAAATGGGGTCTTAAGGCTCAATAAATTATTATTAAGCAAAGTGGCAATTTGGGGGCTGTTTCAGTGCAGGTCTGGCACTATAAACATTTTCATGAGCTGTAAAATATAAGTTTTAGGCTTCAAAGTAAAACTTCCTTGGCTATCACACCTAGGGTTATTTTGCATCATACAGTAAATGAAATGGCTGGAATTTTATTTACTGAAACTGATTACTAAAGCATTATAATATGGATTTTTGATCCTATGCTTTGAAACATTGGACTCCTAGTCCTAGAATTAGTCATAATTAAGCATTTAGTTGTTCATCGAAACTAGAATATGTTTTTCTAAATCATCAAGGAATAAACATAAAACCTAAAGACATCTAATCAGCCTGTTCAAAAAAAGCTGAAAAATGCAGAAATGCCCCTGATTCTGGGAATTAAAATCCAGCAATTTTCCTGCTTAATAAACATCAAATAACTCATCAACTACTAAAGCTTGACAGCTAGTCAAGCTCCCAACTATAAATGCTTGCATACCATTTATAGACATGCTGACATAAAGTTCATCAGACTGGCATTAAGCACTCTATATCCTCTGTTGTGTTTGATGTCATTATACCTTGGTATTTAGATGATATTTTCTTGCATACTTTAAAAACATTGAGCCACTGTATATTGTTTACATGCAAGTGGATGCTCCTTTGTGAACATGTGGTGTGTTGTTATGTTACTGTCATATAAATGATATTCAGGAGATGATTCCATTTCTTGCATTTAGATCTACTGAGACCATTTTTATTTTAATGATTATGTCTTTTCCTGTTGTCTACAATTACTGTGTGTTCTTAATGTTGGAACTTCTGTACCACATCTCATGCTTAGATTCAACTGAGGTTGTGTACAATGATGCTGTCACAACCCATCCATGTCATAATGTCAAGGTATTGTCAGTAATAGTCGAGGCCAGCGAGTATCATATCCTCATCTCCCTCTCTTTGTGACAGACACATTCATCAATTGGTTGAATGGTTGCATGTATTTCTTTTATCATTGTTCTCCAAAATAAAATTTTGATGATTGAAAGGTCCAAGATGTTATTATTTTGCTTGTATATAGGATAAGTTCTCCAGTCTTTTAAACGGCTTTTGCATTAGCTAATATCATTGAGATCCATGCAGAATAGCGAAACACCTTCCAAGATATTTCTGATTAACTGCTTGTGTGCCATCCAACGACCATTATCAGTGCACGAGGTTCCGGCTGAATACATGAAAAAACTTGGAGCAATGATAGAAAATCACATGCATGCTCTTGTGGCTAAAGAAGTGGATGCTATTCTAGGAAGATGTGGCTTGTCACAAAAGATGCCCCTCTTTCACAATTCAGAAGGTCGGCCGCTGGCAGAGATTGAAGAAACTTCTCCAGCCTCTCTTTCAGAGTCTCTGAGAGGTTTCTTCGGACTTATTTTAGGCAGTGAGAGTTCTCTTCCTGAATTTGAGCAGATTCAGGTTCCAAAGTTACGTTCTGAAGTATGTATTCAATTAGCCAAGTCCCTTTCTCAAGCTTATGAGCTTATTTACACAGCAATAATGGATCCCAAAAATGGCTACTTAGAACCCAAATCATTGGCAAGGCATCCTCCAGATCAGATAAGGACCATTTTAGGAATATGAACTTCTGTAGATTATTTTGTTTTATTTTATTTTTTCAAACCTTTCTGGATTTACAGATAAAATAATTTTTTTACATTTGATATTTTGTTGGTATCCAATTACCGGTGATATAAAAATATGATTTTTTTTTTGGGTAGTCATTCATTTTTTTTTTCATGAAGAATTGTTGATGTAAAAGTACTACTAAAATTGTTGACATTGATGTTTGTCCTTATTAATATTTTGGACTAGAAAAGAAAATATTTTAATTAATTCTAATTACATTCTTCCTTTTGTATCAGTTATTATATATTCAATTCAACTCGGTAAAATCATTTTAATTTTAAATTAATTAGAGTTGATTATATATATATATATATATTCTTTTTTCCATTTGAAGCAATTATATAGCGCACTGGAGAGATAAGATGTAGAGACTTATAATATGGATTCTCTTTTTGTAATTGGCTGTCATAATTTTTAAAATAATTTTTTAAACATATGGTAATTAAAATATTATATTTATTATCAAATATATAGATCACACGGTAAAGTACTGTTTTCTAACTTAATCATGATTTATAAAAAAATATATTTAATAATTTTATCATATTAGTTAATGATAAAATTTTTAAACATATGATAATTAAATTATAATAGTTATTAATTTTATCATATTAAAAAGTAAATTAAATAAAAATTATAAAATCTATATATAATACTAAAATAATTATCGGTGGCATAATATTCTACTATGTATCATCCCTATAATCTTTCCACATATTCTGTTTTTTTAATATTTCAAATTAAATTTATTATTTATCATATAATAAATATTTTTTAATATTAATAATAATTATATTTATTTAGATAGTTTAAATAGGATCATAATATTCTATTGAATATTAAAATAATTAATTATTAATAATAAATATTTAGTTGATGTAATTAAAAGAATGAAAGAAAATTAATTAAGAACAAAGTGAGAGAATTAGATTTTGTTACAAGAATTATATTATATTATCTATTTCAAGGCAAAGAAAATATTGATTTAGAATCCATTGGTGTTTTAATAGATATTAATTGCCAAAAAAATATAATTTACGAGCAAAGTGAGAAATTAGATTTTGTCACAACAATTATAGTATATTATCTATTTCACGGCAAAGAAAATATTGATTTAGAATCCATTGGTGTTTTAATAGATAATAATTGCCAAAAAATAATTTTCTATAAGTTTTATTAGAGAGTTTTTAATTACAATTTCACTTTATTCTATATTTAAACTAAATATAATAGAATTTTATTTGTGATTTTATATTTATTAAAAAGTTCACATAAGATTATGGTGTTCTATTAATCACAATTATATTTATTCAAAGGATTCAAAAATTTAATATCGGTAACAATTATATTTATTTGAATAGTTTAAATATGACTATAATATCATATTTAATATTAATAATAATTAATAATTATATATATAATAAAATTATCTTCTTCTCTCACAATATTATTTAGCTTTAAAATTAATTATGATGGAAAAAAATTATTGTTCTTCATTGCACCCTTGTTTCTTGCTCTCTTATTTGCTTTTTCTCTACCTATTTAATGGATTTTTTTAATTTTTTTTGTTTTATAATTATTTTTTAAATAATTTATTGATATGTTTGATTTTGATTTGTTTTTGTTATTAGATTTTTTCTTTTTATTTTGTTTTTTGCTTGTTATATTATTTTTTTGTTTGAATTTGTATTGTTTGGTTGTATATTTTTTTTATTTAGCTTCTTTTTAAGTTTATTTTAGAATTTTTTAATTTCTCTAATTTAATTTTTTTATTAGGTTTTATTTTAATTTCAGTTACTTTAGTAATTTTATTTAAATTTATTATTTGGTTAGATTTTATTTTTTAGTGTATGTTATTTATTTTATGTTAGATTTATTTAATTTTTTGTTAGATTTAGTTTTTAATTACTATTATTTATTTTTAAATTTAATTTTATAATTTAATTTAATTGTTTAAAATTATTATAAAATTTGAAATTAATATATAGATGTGAGTAAAAATATTCGAGACATATAGCAGTAATAAACTAAAATAAAGTTTTTAATAATATCAAAAATATTCGAGACATATAGTAGTAATAAACTAAAATAAAGCTTTTAATAATATCAAATGAAACATTTTGTACTTTTAATATTTGAAAATTTTAAAGCAAAAATTCACTTTCTTCGTCCCTGCTGACCCAAAAGTTTAAAACTCTTCTGTTAAAAAAAAATTAAAAAAAAATCGTTTAAAAACTCTACGTGGCCCTCTTGTGCGATGAACGTATGATCAAAATATAACAAAATATAGGGTTTCTGCAACTACAAGTATTTGTTAATTAATGCCAAAACTCGTCAATTTTCATCCACCATGAATCTATTCACCACGACTCTCATCGAAACGACACCATCCTTAATCAAAACGACCAACGCTTTCCCAATTTCTAAAAGGGCTCCATGTGTTGTTAGGTCTCCCCTGACCTTGACAACCAAATGTTCAAGAACTGATGTTCCTTTAGCAGCAGCAGAACCTAAGCACTCTTCTTCTTCTTCATCTCCTGTAATTTCTACTTCAAGCATACCCAAGTTACTGGCTGTAGAGGAGGACATAGAGAAGGTGATTTTGATTTTGGACTGTTTTATCCAAGTTGCTTCAGTACTTGTTTTTAATTAATTAATTAATTAATTTATTTATTTCTAATTTCTAATTGTAGGTTATTTATCGGTGTCGATTCTTGGCTATTCTTGGAGTTTTTGGATCTTTGGTTGGATCAATTTTGTGTTTCGTCAAGGTGCACTTCATGAAACTCTGCATTTGATGCCAAAAAATGGATAATTGATAAAAGCTTTGATGTTTGAAAAGCTACTTTTTAATTTGTAAACTTGGGAAAATTTTAAAATTGGGTTTTTGCTTCTCATGTAGAGAAAATGTTTCATATTTGAGCATGAAATTTTGTTTGTCAATTTTCTGTAAGAATTTTGTAGGTAATATAATGCTTAATGTATATTACTTCTTTGATATGCAGGGATGTACTTATGTTGTGTCATCTTTCATGGAATATTTTATGAACCGCGCCAAAGTTATTATGTTGCTGGTCGACGCCATAGGTGAGTGTTACTCATTTGTTTTCAGTATTGTTGATTTTGCAGTCCTCGTTGTGAGTTTGCTTGAGCTTATAATTTTATAATTGGCTATTTCTTTTAGTTTTTTTATATATTCAATTTTATTGCTAATAAAAAGTCATTCTAGCAGATGTAGAAAATGGATTTTGTTCCACCTCAAATTAGAGCACTGCTAAAATGAACCCTTGTTTCCTTTGTGTATTCAATATAGGATTTGTAGGACACTCATGGCTGTCTGTTTGTATATGCTTTTGAGGCCAGCTTAATGTTGTACTGAGAGTTATTATAATGTTATGTGGAAATATCTTAGGAATTCCTAAGAGAATGTTTAAACGTTTAAACTTGTCTTTTTTGTTTTGGTTGTGGGCTAAGTTACAAAAGTTTGCCAAGCCAGGTAACAATAACATGGGACTTCATCTTTGATAGGCTTTATCAGCCTGCCAAGTCAAATGTCTCAACTGATCCCATTAGTTTGTTATTTATTTTTCCCCTTGCATGAAATTCCATTGAAGGATGTCAGATAGATTTCATGCAATAAAATGGTAGTGATTGGGGGTGAATACGTATGCACATTTGTAATAGGACGTAGCCATATATAAAAATATAATGTGAGTGAAACTTGTTGCTATGACATGATTTAAGTATAGAATACATGCACATACATATGATAAGAATTGCAACAATGTGGGTGTACACAGGTGGGTATGAAAAACACTAGTGCATGTACCGAAATCATTGGCTTAGAGCAAGTGGGTTGAAAGCAAATATAGGAAAAAGAGAGAATGAAACCATGCTAGTTGGACTTGAAGATGGGGGATGGAGACTTTTAAAATAAGGGGCTCCTATTTTTTAAGGTTTTGGAGGGCACTTCCACCCTAAATAAAGGAGGAATGATCTTCGGTCTTTTATTTGAATATTCTAAAGAAGGCTAGACGTCACTTTGTTTTTTGAGTTTCTTTTGGTGGAGAGGTTAGTTTTGTTCTTGGAAGTGATAATGGAAGCCGTGTGGTCTGCACCCAACAAGAGAGGACAACTCTTTCCTCCACTACACTTCTTCCTGCTTGTTGAAAGGCAGTGTTGTCCATGTTCCTAACTCATGACATTATGATCAACATGCCAATATGTGTGATTATGTGAAGGGAATGTCGGTTATGCAACAAGGAAATGCTGATGGTTTAATGATGTTCAAGAGAGAAGGGGTTAGCAAGAAAAAGAGCGCGTGTGAACGTCAATGTTTTGATTTATCTTTTGATAAGAGTATATAATTTACTGTTGGGAGTCCCTTCCATTTTAAATGGAAGGATGATCTTGGCTCTTTATATTCTAAATAGGAGAAGTTCCTTCAATTTTCCTTCATAGAAGTGATAATGGAAGCCTTATGGTCTGCACACAACAAAGGAGGACAACCCTCTTTCTTCCCCTGCACTTCTATTGACTGTTAAAGGCAGTATTAACCATGTTCCTAAGTGACTCATGACATTATGATCAACATGCCAATAGGTGTGGTGATGTGAGGGGAATATTGGTTATGACTTATGTGATGAGGGAATCGTTTAATGATGTTAGAGACGGAAATGATTAGTTGGAAACAGAGTGTGCATAAGCGTCGATGTTGATTTGTCTTTTTATTAAAAAAATAAATTAAATTCACCAACGTAATATTATTAAAGGTGCAAGGCGAACTAAGGCCCAAAGGCATACTGGAGCCCAGGCTCAAGGTGCAAGGCATAGGAGAGTCCCCGAGTGAGATTAGGTGCAAGAAATATAATTTACAAGAAAAATTCACAACCAGGAACAAATATTTATGACAAGATGAAGATATTAGTTATTTTTAGCCAAATTGACCGAAGATAGACATCTTCTAGGTACAACACCGAGTTAACCATCTGTTAGGCTACTAGGAATTACACAAAATCAATGTTGACATCCTCAAAAGAATATCTTTGTTACAGTTTGTTGAGAGATATCTGGAAAATAAAATCGGCTCCTAGAGGCAATACCCAACCCAGACCAATCAACACTTCTCTAATTTGTTTTTAGTATTGTTATTAAGAAATAAAAACACGGGTAACTAGAGACAGACAAGTCAAATTAGAAAGAGAAATGGTAATGAGAATGAAAGAGTACCTAAAACCTAGGAAATAAACTTGTCTTCTATTAAAGAAAAAAAGAGAATAGAAATGAATTTAACCCAGAAATGGATCCAAGCTGGAAAGGGGAGAGGAGAGAGAGAATGAAATGCCATGAAAAGTGAACAGCTGCCCGATCATGGAAGAGAATAGGAAATTTGTGTTGAATAGCTTTGGTACCAGTTGACGTATAACCAGGGAAGAAAATTGTAAAACACAAAGAAAATAGGGATGGAGGGCTGTATGAACAGTACCTTCCATACCATAGCAGCAAAAGAAAATAAGAAAACTAAATAAATTGAAAGAAAAACAAGGCATCAAGCCTTTCAAATCAAATTCTTATTATTCCATCCTCAATTACTAAAGAAAAATAGCTCCATGGGTTTTTATAGAGATATAATTGACGCTGGTCCTAACTACTGTTACTAAATGGAATAGAAATAAGGAAACTATTAGAATATTCCTACCTACAATATATATTCTTTAATAGTCATAAAACCTTGATTTTCCTAGATACTAGTACTCAAAACCCTAGATTTCATAATTTAAAATTTAAGACTCATAATGGAGAATTAATGAAAATAATTCCTAAATTTTATTTTCCTTTTCTTTGACTGCCTCAGAGGGCTATTTCTTGTAGATTGTTTGGTGGTGTTGCAATGGTTATGTAGTCTACCATTATAGAGAGAGAAAGAGGGAGGGAGGGAGTTTTAGCATATCTGTTCATTTTGTGACCACTGTGTGTGCATTATGTGCATGAACCTTAAGAAATTAATTCCAAATTAATGAGATTTTATTATTTAAGTGTCCAGTTTGTGAAAATTTAAAGTCAATGGTTCAATTGAGCCTTGGACTTAAATTGATGGGTTAATAATAGTCTTTGGCCATTATATGTATGTATAGACTATAGTGCATGCTTAACTTACCTCATAGCAACAGTTCCCACTCCCATTTGCATTTTATATATTATATGTTATGATATATGTGTCTTACCTCCCATCTTCTTGCCCTTTTTAGGGCATGAGATCTTTTTGGTTCTTGAAGGAATTTCAAGTAGAGGGCAAAATGTGGATGCAGAAAATTTAATATTTTGTTGTTTTCAGTGAGTTTTAACCTCGAGGCTAGTGGCATGGGTCAAAGCTAGTTGAGTATAACCACTGTGATTTGATTTGGTGCACCGAGGATAGGGTTTGTAGAAGAGCATCCCTCCTTCTTAATCCTACTTAGTGAACTTAAGTTCATAACAATAAAGACTTACTGAAATTCCCGAAGATCATGACATAAAATCAATGGTCCTCATGTCACATGATTCCCTTATAAATACCTGAGCGCGCCACTTTTCTTACACTAGCTTCATTTAATTGCCAACATTACATCATTAAAGTTTCAGTCATATGAATATACCCACCTACTTATTACTGATCCTCCCCACCAAGCTACCATGTGGAGATTCACTAAGCTTGCATATTCTTCCTCCTACACCTTCCACTAGAGCATCCCTTTTCTATTGTATTGAACATTATGAGTTGTGAGTTGTGACACTAATCCTCTGCCTTATAACACATCATGAATCCACACTATCTACAAAGGTTCAGCAAACATGCTAAAGATTATGGTGAAGATGATAGGCTAATCATTTAATATATGTTTGCTGGTGTATGGCCAATTTGTTATGGCAGTTACAATTAGATTGTATGGGTAAATCAATAACAATATTGCTTTCTGTTTATCCCTATTCTACCCTCCCTCCCTATAATTTTCCCCATGCTGTCTGTTTCTGTTTTGTATTTGCACCAGATTTTTTGTATGAAGAAACCTTTTTTTTAGCATCAATAGTTTAAGCATAGCTAATATTGATGCACATTTAGAACTTAAAGAAAATGCCATTCCTTAAATTTTAACTGTGATATTTCCTTGAGCAGAAAATTCTACATCAATTATTTTAAGAAGTGCCTTAAATAATGTTCGAGATAGTGTTCCATTTTAGCAGAATAGTGTTCAATTGTGATTGATAATCCTTTGAAAGGGATCGCAGTTAAATAAAGGTGCAAACATAGTTGATATCAGCTTGCTGGACTTGTTGCTACTATGTGGAATTGCAAATTCCATATCTGTTTCGTTCATGTTCTTAGTAATTTCATCATGTGCTTTTAAGTTTTGCTTGTTAAATAATAAATATATAAAATTCTTCCTGCTCTGTGTAATCTCTCTATCAGGTGACATTACCATTTTATTGTATTTTCAGATGTCTATCTTTTAGGGACGGTAATGCTGGTATTTGGAATGGGTCTCTATGAGCTTTTTATTAGCAATCTTGACACAGCAAAGTCGTTATCAGAAGGAAAAGTACCTCATAGGTCGAATTTATTTGGATTATTTACCTTAAAGGTATGTCTCCTCTAGATTTTAAGCAATTTTATGCTTAAACAATGCTCGTAATCTAATGCATTTACTGCTTTTTAGAATTTGTTGCGTTTTGGTGATAGACAGCACTTTTTATTTTTTATTATTTTTTATCATGCACAGGAACGGCCGAGATGGTTAGAAATAAAAACTGTAAATGAGCTAAAAACCAAGCTTGGGCATGTGATAGTAATGCTGCTTCTGATAGGTTTCTTTGAAAAAACTAAGACGGCAGCTATACACAGTCCCATGGATTTACTTTGCCTCTCAGCTTCTGTTTTTCTTTGCTCTGGTTGCCTCTACTTACTCAGTAAGCTCAGTGACTCCAAATAATGTGTATATAATGTTTTTATTTTCCTTATGGCTAGAGAATATTCGAATGATAATGTGCATATTTATTTATGTATATGTGAAATATTATCTGAATTAAGACTACTCTTAACAAGTTTATATGTGTGTGTATATCTATATATTCTCTAAATTAGAGACTATTGTTGAAGGCATTAGGACCCCCAAATTAATGATTGATTGCAGGAATTAGTTATTTGTTAACTTGTGGCTTTTTTTTTAATTCAAACCCCATATTATCCTTTTGAATGAAGTGGTGATTTTGAGTTTTTAATTTTTTCCTTTTCCCTTTTTGTCTTCTTTAAATAAAACAAAGAAAACAAATGGATTAGGTGAGCTTCACTGGATAAGCCTCTAAATGAGTTGTAAATTCCTCCTAACGCAAATCGACGTTATTACATTTCATTATTTTATAATACTCTTTCAATTATTTTATTGCTTGTTGAATCTCATTTTTCCTATATATAGTCTCATGTGTTGTGGGACTATTATGAATTTCTGACCACATTTTTCAATTATTATGGACTTTATTAAATGATTTTAAGGACTTTGTTAAATGAGTTTAAGTGTCACATGTAGTATTATTATACTGGAAATTCATCTAAAATATATTATTTTAAAAAGGGTTAATATTTTTTAGATTATAATCACCTCGAATGGATTTAGAAAAGATAATAATACCTTTATACCTAATAAAAAAAAAATCTCAGCTACCATTTTTCTTTCTTGCATGTTTTCTCTTTTTTAATTCTCTTTTCTTTCCTAAAATTTAAATCTTCAGCCATTAAATGTATAAAAAAAAGCTTAATTATTATTTTTTTTCTTGTTGTATATGGTATATTTTTATTTTGTCATTTAGCTAAATCTATAACTTTTATTACGATGCTTTAAGTGTGAAATGATAAATATTTGAAGAAAAAATATTTTATTTTGTTATATTTAATCAATATTTATATATGTATTCAGTTCTTTTCTTCTTCTAAACTCTCTGATTTATGTTGATTTAAAAAAAAAAAGTTTATAAAATTGCTCTAATTTTCTTAACTTGTCCTAACTCACATCAAAATATTTTTTTTTGCTATAGAAAATTATCCATTGCACTTTCTAAGACAGTCTGCATATTTTAATTTTAAAATAAAATGTCTGATTTATGTTGATTTTAAAAAAAATTTACAGAAGTGTTCTAACTTGTGCTATCTCATATTAAAATGTGTCTTTTTTCTATAGAAAATCTTCCATTGCACTTTCTAAAATAGTCTTCACACTTAAATCTTAAAATAAAATATTTCTAATTTTTGCTAATTTTTAAAGAAAAAAAATTATAGAGCTGCCCTACCTTTTCTTAACTTATCCTAACTCACATTAAAATACTTCTTTTTGCTATAAAAAAAATTCTTCATTACACTTTCTAAGACTATCTGGATACTTGAATCTTAAAATAAAATATATCTTATTTATGTTGATTTTTAAAGGAAAAAAAAGTTTACAAAATTACCCTGAATTGCTCTAACTCATATCAAAATGCTTCTTTTTGCTATAGAAAATTCTTCATTGCACTTTTTAAGATATTCTGGACACTTGAATCTTACAATAAAATATGTCTGATTTATATTAATTTTTAAAGAAAAAAATTTATAGAACCGCACTAACTTTTTCCAACTCACATTAAAATATTTTTTTCTATTAAAAAATTTTTCATTGAACTTCTTAAGACAATCTGCATACTTGAATTTTAAAATAAAATATCTTTGATTTATGCTAATTTAAAAAAAAAGTTTACAGAACTTGCCTAACTTCTTTTAACTTATCCTAACTCACTTCAAAATGCTTCTTTTTCATACAAAAAATTTGGTATTATACTCTCTAAAATAGTCTGCATACTTGAGTCTGAAAATAAAATCTATTTTATTTATGTTGATTTTTGAAAGAAAAAATTTACAGAATACTTAAATATAATTTCTATTTTATTAACAGGTTAGATTGTAGGATGTTTATTGGTAAATTTATTAAATTTTTTATATCTCCAAATTATGATATCTGGTAATATAATCAGAGAAATATGAAGCAGATGAGATATATTACCACATGCAATTTATGATACCATGCAGTACGAAAATATGCTAGTTTATATCAAAGTGATAATATGCTATAATTATGTATATTTAAATATTTGAACCGAATTTTTATTGTCTATTTAGTTGTAGATAGTTTAATATATAATGCATTTTAGTAAATATTTAATTTTACTCAGACAAGTTTGAATCATAATATACACATCATATCAGTATTAATTGGGATGTTAAATAATATAAAAGTGAAAAACATATAAAATATTTATTTGCCATAATGCCTTCTAACTTGTCCTAGCTGCACTTGTATACACTCAGACAACTTTAAACCATAACTTGCATAATATGATAGCCTCAATTGGGATGTTACACAAAATAAAAGTGGAAATAAACAAATTTTGTTTTTGCCAAGGAAGTTAATAATTTCCTATTAGGAATGCATAAATTATTACAATGACTTTTATTTTTAAATTTTAGTCAAGATAGTAAATAAACAGTATCCACACATTGAAAACTCAATATGTCATAACTTCTCATAATTTGCCTTAATAACATTTGTATGCACTCAGATAGTTCTGAACTGTAATCTCGAGTTCAGTATACCCTTCAATATATTTTGAGGTCTTCATATTAAATTTTTTTATCGTAGTAAATGGAGATAACTACATTACTCTTAGATATTTTAATTTGAAATTTTAATCAATATCCTGCAATCATAAATAAAAAACAAAAAATTATATTAGAACATTTTTCATTCATCACAATATTTGGCAAACATATATTTATGTGAGTTAGAGTAAGTTATGGAGAGTTAAAGCAGTTTTGTTTATTTTATAATACTTTAAAAATTAATATAAATAAAAGATATTTTATTTTAAGATTTAAGTATACAGACTATCTTAGAAAATATAATGAAAAATTTTCTATAGCAGAAAGAAATATTTTAATATGAGTTAGACTAAGTTAGGGGGAGTTAAACAGTTTTATAAACTTTTTTTTTTAAAATAACATAAATCAGATATTTTATTTTAATATTCAAGTGTGTTGACTATCTTAGGAAGGGCAATGGTGAATTTTTTACAACAGAAAGAAGTATTTTAATATAAGTTAATTCAAGTTAGAGGAAGTTAGAGCAGTTCTGTAAATTTTTTCTTTAAAAATCAACATAAATCATACACATTTTATTTTATAATTTAAGTGTGCAATTTGTCTTAAAAAAATATAATGGAGAATTTTCTATAGCAAAAAGAAATATTTTGATAGGAGTTAGGGAGAGTAGGGATAGTTATGTAATTTTTTTTTAAATCAACATAAATCAGAAATATTTTATTTTAAGATTCAAGTGTGCAGATTATCCTAAAAAATATAATAGAGAATTTTCTATTGCAAAAAGAAATATTTTAATGTAAGTTAAAGCAAATTAGGAGGGGTTCAGACAGTTCTGTTATCTTTTTTTCTTTAAAAATTATTAAAAATTATACATATTTTATTTTAAGATTCAATTGTACAGACGGTCTTAGAAAATAAAATGAAGAATTTTCTATAGCAAAAAGAAATATTTTGATGTAAGTTAGGACAAGTTAGAAGGAATTAGAGTAGTTCTATCAACTTTTTTTCTTTAAAAATCAATATAAATTAGACATATTTTATTTCAAGATTTAAGTATATAGATATTTCATTTCAAGATTTAAGTATGTAGATATTTCATTTTAAGATTTAAGTATATAGACTATCTTAATGAGTGCAATAAAGAATTTTTTTAGTAAAAAGAAATATTTTGATATGAGTTATGGCAAGTTATAGGGAGTTAAAACAGTTTTATAAACTTTTTTTCTTTAGAAATTAAAATAAATTAGATATATTTTATTTTAAAATTCAAGTGTCTTGACTATCTTAAAAAGTACAATAAAAAATTTTCTATAGCAAAAGGAAGCATTTCAATGTGAGTTAGGGTAATTCTGTAATTTTTTTTAAAAAATTAACATAAATCATACATATTTTATTTTATAATTTAAGTATGCAGACTATCTTAAAAAATAAGATGAAGAATTTTCTATAGCAAAAAGAAATATTTTGATATAAATTACGACAAGTTAGGGGGAGTTAGGACAGTTCTATAAATTTTTTTCTCTTTAAAAATTTAATATAAATCAAAGATATTTCATTTTAAGATTAAAGTGTACAGACTGTCTTAGAAAGTACAATAAAAAAATTTTATAACAAAAAAAAATATTTTAATGTGAGTTAGAGTAAGTTAGAAGGAGTTAGGGTAATTTTATAATTTTTTTTTTAAAAATCAACATAAATCATAGATATTTTGTTTTAAAATTCAAGTATGCAAACTGTCTTAAGAACTGAAATAGAGAATTTTATATAGTAATAAGAAATATTTTAATATGGGTTAGGGCAAGTTAGAAGAAATTAGAGCAGTTCTATAAATTTTTTTCTTTAAAAATTAAAAATAAATTATACATATTTTATTTTAAAATTTAAATATGCAGATTGTCTTAGAAAGTGAAATGAAAAATTTTCTATAGCAAAAAGAAATATTTTGATGTGAGTGAAGACAAGTTAGGAGGAATTATGACAGTTCTATAAACTTTTTTTTCTTTAAAAATGAACATAAATTATACATATTTTATTTTAATATTCAAGTGCGTAGACTATCTTATTAAGTATAATGAAGAATTTTCTATAGCAAAAAGAAGCATTTTGATATGAGTTATGACAAGTTAGAGGGAGTTAGGGCAGTTTTATAAACTTTTTTTTCTTTAAAAATCAATATAGATCAGACATATTTTATTTTAAAATTCAAGTATCCAGACTGTCTTAGAAAATAGAATGAAAAATTTTCTATTGCAAAAAGAAATATTTTGATGTAAGTTAGGAAAGTTATGATAGCTCTATAAAACTTTTTTGAAATTGAAAGCTATTGTAATAATTTAGGTCTTCAAAATAGGAAATTATTAACTTTATTGGCAAAAATAAAATTTATTTATTTCCACTTTTATTTTATGTAATATCCCAATTGAGGCTGTCATATTGTGCAAATTGTTATTTAGAATTATCTGAGTGTATACAAGTATAATTAGATCAAATTAGGAGAGATTATGGCAAATAAATATTGTATATATTTTTTACTTTTATATTATTTAACATCCCAATTAAGGCTGATATTATGTGCATATTATGATTCAGACTTGTTTGAGTAAAATTAAATATTTACTAAAATACATTAAATATTAAACTATATACAACTGAATAAATAATAAAAATTCAGTTTAAATATTTAAATATACATAATTACATTCTATCATCACTGTGATATAAACCAGCATATTTTCATGTTGTATGGTACCATAAATTACATGTGGTAATATATCTCATCTGCTTCGTATTTCTCTGATTGTATTACTAAATATCACAATTTGAGGATATAAAAATTTAATAAATTTACTAACAAATATCTCACAATCTGACCTTTTAATAAAATAGAAATTATATATCAGTTTTATGTAATTTTTTTCTTAAAAATTAATATAAATAAGACAAATTTTATTTTCAGACTCATGTATGCCGGCTATTTTAGAGAGTATAATAGAGAATTTCTTGCAGTAAAAAAAGCATTTTGAATTGAGTTAGGAAAAGTTAGGGGTGTTAGGCCAGTTTTGTAAATGTTTTTCTGTAAAAATCAATATAAATTAAAGATATTTTATTTTAAGATTCAAGTATGCAGATTGTCTTAGGAAGTACAATGAAGAATTTTCTATAGAAAATAGACATATTTTTATGTGAGTTACGGTAATTTAGGGGAGTTAAAGGCAGTTCTATAAACTTTTTTCTTTTAAAAATCAACATAAATCAAGTATATTTTATTTTAAGGTTCAAGTGTCTAGATTGTCTCAGGAAGTACAATGAAAAATTTTATATAGTAAAAAGAAATATTTTAATATGAGTTAAGGCAAGTTAAGGAGAGTTAGAGCAGTTATGTAAACTTTTTTTTAAAAAATTAATATAAATCAGAGAATTTTAAAAAAAGAAAAGAAAAGAAGATGAACTGAACACATATGTAAATATTAGTTAAATATAACAAAATAAAATATTTTCTCTTCAAATATTTATCATTTCACACTCAAAATGTTATAATAAAAGTTATAGATTTGACTAAATAACAAAATAAAAACATACCGTATTAGAGAAAGGAATAATGATTAATCTTTTCTTTGTCGATCTAATAGCTGCAGATTCACATTTTGCAAAAAAAAAAAAAGAGATAAAATTAAAAAAGAGAGAACATGCAAGGAAGAAGAAATGATAACTAAGAGTTTTTTGTTTTTACTTTATGAGGTATAAGGACATTATTATTTTTGTTGATCCATTTAAGATGATTGTGACCTAAAAAATATTAACCAATTTTAAAACTGTATATTTTAGGTGAATTTTCTATTATATTTTAATTTTTTTATAATAAATTCATGATATATATATTTTTTGTGTCAATTTAAAATATAACATTTTTTGTATGATACTAGGAGTGGCAATGAGTAGAATATCTGCAAAAATTAAGATATTCAAATTCGAACTCGTTTATTTTTTAAATTATTTGAATATGTTTAAACTTGATTATAGTTATATCTGTATCCGTTTCAAACCTATTTAATACTACCCGTTTACTATCCGAACTCATTTAATTATCTGTTTAAATATAAAATTTAAAAATATTATAAATTTAAAATATAAATTATAATTTTTTAATAAAATAACTATAAATAAATATTTAATATTAACACAATTTTATTAAAGATAATTTCATACCACATAATTTTATAATTAAAATAAAATATAATAATCATATAATTAAAATTTAAATAAAATATAATTAATATATAATTGGATTCGGATAACAAGTATCCAAAGATTTATAACCGAACCTGATTCGAATTCGTTACGAGTAATCAAAATATTATCCAAATCTGCTTAAACTCGATTATAAACTACTCATATTTTATACAAATGAATTAAAATAGATTAAATATTTAAAAATATTTAATCCGTTTTACGTGACACTCACCTTTGTACTTTTTTATACATGATTATTTTATTCTTATAATAATAAAAAAAATTGACAGTACAATGATAACACTTTTTAGAAAATTCGACAATGGGAATTTTACTCTGTAAAATAAAATAAGAAAATAATAATGAATATTCTAATATAAAATATATAATTCTATTAATAATCATGGTGAAAAAAAATTACTATCTAAATAAATATAATTTGTTATATTATTTTGAGTAATATTAGTACATATTATTGAACTCAATTTATTTAATAAAAATAAGAAGAATATATTAATTTTTTCATCTAATTGTGCATTGACGATATATTATCATAATTCAAATAAATTATTATAATACTTTAGATATTAAATAAATAGTTAATCGATATACATAATACTAGATATTATTATTAATTTTCTCTCAAATTTTTTATTAATATATTATGATAATGTAAAAAAATCATTGGGGTGATTCAAATTTTAAATAAAAATATAAAATAATATAATATTTAAATCATTAATCAGTATTGTATAAAATTTATAACTCGGATCAATCATAAACACATATAAATGCGATATGTCATTCAGATTGACAATGAAATTGGGATAATGTGGAACTCTATCGAAGACTCCAAAAGACATTGACGCATTCTCTCTTGATGAAACTTGAAAGCTCTTTGCTGCTCAAAATGAACCCTAATTCCAGAGAAAACGGCAATACAAATGGCAGGCATATTTCTATTTTATTATTCCTTATAATTTATAAATTTATATAAATATTTAAACATAATTAGTTGTCAAATAGATCTAAGTTAATATTTAATTTAAATAAAAAAATCAAATATTATCAGATTATTATGATATGTAGTCAATTTTAAGAAATATAATATAATTAATATTAATTTAGAAATAATTTCTAGTATGTTATTTGAATTGTAAAAAAGTATATGTAATGAGACTTAAAATAATATGTAAAATGTTTATATTCAATTAATGTGAAAAACAACATTAATTTGCTTTTTATAATATATTCCTCTGACCCATTGTAAAAGTTATTTTTAAAAATAAAAATTTATTTCATATAAACTTTTTTTTTCTGTCTACTTGGTTAATGAAGTGAAAATATATTTTAATAATAATATTGAAAAATAAAATATTTTGAAAAAGAAAATATTTTAATCGATTAAAAATATTCAAACTATTATATTAATATTTATAAAAAAATAAAAATAAATATAGGGGAGTATTAAAATTTTATGTAATAATTATGAAAATAGAGCATTAATTTTTTTTTTTTGCCAATAGAAAGAAATATGTATTAATAAAGGACCCCAGAGTACATATAAACCTTTAATACGTGGAGGGAGACCATAAAAGAGGAAGAACATCATAAACTAGGGGTGTGTATGCCATTAACCAAAATTGAAATAAATAGAAATATGAATTAATTGAAATTTTTAAAATTTTATAAATAGTAACTAAATTGAACCAAATGCTTTAAAGAATTGAATTTTAATCGAATTAAAATATTTTGATATGATTATTAATTATTTCGGTTAATCGACTTTTTTCCTTGTATGTAATAGTGAAACTTTTTAAATTAATCAATTAATAAATTTTTAAAATAAGTAAACTCAAATATAAATATATAAAAATTAGTTGTTTAGTAATATTATTAGAAGTTATAGTTGTGTTAATATTAAATATATTAATATTAACAAATATTACTATCTAAATAAAAATAGCATAAAATATATTTTCAATGAACAATAATTCTAAAATAGTTAATGAATTTATAATTTTAATTAAATTATAAAAATTTCTAACTTCATACAACAAATGATTCAAAATATCATTAGGGATTAAGATAGAAAATATTATTTTTAAGTTATAAAGAAAATGAATATTAATCAATTGCTATGTTAATTAAATTGCAAAGTTTCATATATATAATTAACTGTAATATTTAATTATAATATAAAAAGGACAATAAACTCATATATATATATATATAACTAAAATAACAATTCAGTTAAATCAGTTAATTTTTATATTATTATAGAACTAATCAAATTGAATAAAAAAATCGATTATACCTATACTGAAATAGCCGAATATTATTCAATTCGATTTTTTTTAAACCGAATAATGCACATTCCTAACATAAACCATACACAGAGAAGCTTATCAAACAAAATCTTAGGACTAACAGCAACTTGAGTGATCTTGCTAAAAAGGAGCCTTAGGCTAGATGAAATAGAGATACAACCATAAGAGGTTTTCCAGTACAAAAATAACTGATGAAAAAATAATGCAGAACCTCTGCGCATAAAACCAAGGACTAGTTGGGTCTTGGTAAGGAGTCATAGATAAACAACTGTGTGAGACTCCAAAGATGATTTGAGGATATTCGACAAATTCCTCACCAAGGATGGCAATCTATAGAGAACATAAGCATAGTAACAAACTGGAACTTTGGATTGGACAACCATGGGTGCTGCCTAACACAAGGTAACCAAAAACACTTTGAGAAAGCAAAGGACTCGAAGCTTGAGTAGACTTACACAGAGAAAAGATGAAGATTGTAGAGCTTCTTTACAAAACCATAATCTTTTACTAGGGTTGTGTGGAAAATAACTCTAGTATTGTCTATTTGGTCTCCGAATCATTACTAACCATAGATCCCCTCTAATCTTCAACAGAGACTATCGAAATCCAACTCTAAAGAGCTCAAAAACAAAAACCATCAATGTGAAAGAAAGAAAAACGTTAAAACCCCTCAAGGACAAAAGATAATTTTGACCGCCGGTAGCTCTAGATCTAGGGCAAACAAAAACAAACTGGTACCTATGAAAAGAAAAGGTCAAAACTTTCCAAGGAAGTAGAGAGAAGATTGTTGGAGGACTTGTATTCTAATTGGGTGTTTGATATATTATCGGAAAAACTTATTATTAAAAATGTATTTTATATAGATATATTATAGAAATTCTATTTTATTAAAAAAAATTATATTATCATGTTTGAAAGATAAAATAAAATACCAAAAAAGTGGATTGAAAAAAATATTAACTTATTTTGTTACAATCCAATTTTACTAAAAAAATTTGAGCAATATCTAAACTACTCTTATAACGTCTCTTTTTTTGAGCAATATCTAAACTACACATGGACAGGAATGAGATCAACGGGCCGTGTGTGGGAGCGACTAGACCGTATCATGGCTTCGATATCTTTTTTTTGAATTCTTTACTGACACTCATGTTCGCCATTTGAGCAAAGCCTCTTCGGATCATTCACCCCTTCTCTTAAACTGCACAAAGGAGGTTAGTAACACTCCAAAACCCTTTCGGTTCCAACATATGTGGTTGTCTCATGCAGGTTTTCTCCCAATGGTGAAAGATAATTGGGATAGTCATTTTTTTGGTGGAGGTATGAAGGGTCTTTTCAAAAAACTGCAGAATCTAAAATTTGCCATTCGAGATTGGAACCGGAATCACTTTGGAAACATTTTCAATGATATAGCGAAGCTGGAACAAGAAGCCGCTGAAGTAGAATCGGTTTACCTGGCTCATCAATCCGCAACAAATAGAATTTCTTGGCAAAAATGTGAAGCCTCTCTTCTTCAAAAATACAAGCTTGAGGAAACTTTCTAGAAGCAGAAAGCTAACGTTAAATGGCTCAAAGATGGGGAGGGTAATTCCAAATTCTTCTACAGTTATGTCCAGATGAAGAGGAAATTTCAGCGAATATCAACAATCAAATCTTCAAAGAACGAATGGTTGATTGACCCTTCAAAGATTGGTAATGAGGCAGTAGACCACTTTGCGAACCTGTTTATTGAGGATTGGCAAAATAATGATGCTTCGCTCTTGGAATACATCCCGAAGCTAGTGACCGATCAGCAAAACATTGAATTGGAAGCTATTCCCTTTGATCAGGAAATAAAAGAAGTTGTCTGGCAGCTGGATCCAAACAGTGCTGCAGGACCCGACGGTTTTGATGGCCAATTTTTCCGCCAATGCTGGACTATTGTATCTTGGGATGTTTGCAGCGCTGTGAAAGAATTCTTCCTCGGGGTTCCAATTCCTAAGTCTTTTAGCAGGGCACAGATTGTTCTCATACCAAAAGTGGATCATCCATCTTCTTTCAATCAATTTCGTCCAATTTGTTTGGCGACTTTTGTAAGCAAATTTTGTACTAGAATTTTAGCAAACAGAATGGCTCCTCTTCTACAACATATTGTCTCGAGAGATCAACCAGGTTTCCTGAAGGGCAGATCAATTCACGAGCAAATCCTATTGGCAAATGAGATGCTTCATGACATCGATAGGAAAACAAGGGGACATAATTTAGCGATAAAACTTGACATGGCCAAGGCCTTTGACCGAGTTTCATGGAAGTTTCTTGAATCCATCCTCAATCATTTTGGCTTTTCCGCTAGAATTATCTCCCTTGTTCTGTCCCATCTCAGAGCCACACAGTTTTCTGTGCTTGTTAATGGCATCGGCTATGGACCATTCAATCCCTCACGTGGAGTTAAACAAGGTGATCCATTATCACCATACTTATTTATTCTGGCATCAGAATATTTTTCCAGGGGCTCAATAAATTGGTTGCCGATGGGAAGATTCAGCCTTATAAAACAGCGAGAGGTTGTGAAGTTGTGACTCACTTAGCCTTTGCAGATGATCTTCTTGTTTTTATAAATGGGGATGTCAGAAGTTTAAAAGCCTTCAAGGGTTTCCTCAATAATTATCAAGGAGTTTTTGCCCAACAGGTAAACTTTGACAAGAGTTCGTTTTACTGTTCTACAAAGGCGTCCTCAGCTTTCAAAGAACGGATGCAATCAGCTTTATCTATTACATCGAAATCCCTGCCTTTTATGTACTTGGGGTCTCCGATATATAAGGGAATTAACAGATCCTCCTATTGTCATTATTTGCTCTAAAAAATTGATACTAAGCTTCAGGAATGGACAAAGAAGTTCCTCTCTCCAGGGGGAAGGCTGCTTCTTAGCAAACATGTCTTTCATTCAATCCCTATTCATACTTTGGGTGCCATCATTGCTTTCCTTGAGAAAAAATTTACAGATTTCTTTTGGGGATCGGACTCGTCGGGCAGCCGTTATCACTGGCTTAGTTATGATAAAATGTGTTATCCGGTTGAAGAGGGAGGCCTTGGTATTAGATCTTTACAATCACTGCAAACGGCATATTCAATAAAGTTATGGTGGAACTATTTTAAAGGACAGACTTTATGGTCCCGTTTCATTCGCCATAAATACCATAGGAAAGGATTGATGACATACGTGCAAACTGACTCTTGCACCTGGAAACGTCTTTGCCACATTCATTTGGATGCCCAAGATTTAATCAGAACTGATGAAGTTGGCCTCTATTGGAGGGATGATAATTCTAGAACCTTTTCGCTGAGTGTTGCTTATAAATTGGTTCGTACTCATGGATCTACACTTCTGTCCTTCAAATCTTTATGGGACTCTGTTATACCTGCTAAATTTTCAATTTTTGCTTGGAGAGTGCTACATAATTCTATCCCGCTTCCAACTCGCTTAAAGCGTATGGGGATCAGTATGGCTTCACATTGTCCGTTTTGTGTTTCGGCAGACGGCACGTTTTCCCACATTTTCTATAATTGCTCAGAAATTAGTCCGATATGGAGATACTATATAAGCTTTCTAAGTCTGGGAGCAGTGGCAACCAGTCTTCGTCAAGAACTAATCTCATGGTGGCTTTTCTTTAACCTTCTTCTTTGCAGGGAAAAATAACTAGATTCTTGTCTCTGATAATTCTTCACAAAATATGGTCCTCTTACTGCTGTCTTACTTGGGGAGATGGTAGTTTTCATTCTTCTGCGCTGCAGCGACAAATCTCTCACACTTTCTTCACTTGGGGGGTAGCTTACTCGAATATTAAGTTAGCAAAACATAATACTTTGTTCAAGGAGCTTCTCCCGGATCACTCTGGCAGGAGTCTCAAATTTAGTACAGTCAGATGGAAGAAGCCAACTCAGGCCATGTACAAAATGAATATTGATGCCTCTTTCTCTAAATCATTATCTGCAGGTGGAGCCATTATTAGAGATCACCATGGTAGATTTGTTGCAGCTACAAGCTTCCTATTGACGGCTGCTCACTCTGATGAAGCAGAATTTTTTGCTCTTTATAACAGTCTATTATGGTGTCAACAGTTTAATCCTCTTTCTCTGGAAATTGAAAGTGATTCGCAAATAATTGTCAACCAGCTATCCTCAACTCCCTCCAAGAAAGATTCAATGCTGCTCTCCCAAGCCAGAAGTCTACTTGCCGATTGCAAAGCCTCTTTAGCTCACACTTACAGGGAAGGCAACCAAGCAACCAACTTCCTTACTCATCTTGGAAGATTTTACTGTCGCAATCATTCCTTTAGTACTTTTGATTCTTTGCCCAACATTTTAAAAGGCATAATATTAACTAATTGTATGAACATGCCTTATATAAGATATAAATAAAAGCAAAATATCATTTTCTAAAAAAAAATGTCTCTTTTTTATTTATTTGAATTATGTGTGGAGGTATAATTATCTTTTGAAATAAAATCTCTTAATTTTTTTAATAAAATATTTTTTTATTTTTTATATAAAATATTATACTAATTAGTTGGTAAAATTAAGTAAAATTAATATTTTATTTTATATAAATTATTTATAAATAAATATGATATTATTGTTTAAAACATATTATATAACAACTTTTTAGAAGTTATAGTACAATCAAACCTGCTATGAATGGAGCATTAGATGAGTTAAGGAAGTTCCTTCCAATGTTAAATTTTGATTGGACCTTTCCTCTTCACATGGAATAGCACTGTTCCTCTTCCTAATGATGAGATAAGACCCTCCGTATATATAATAACCATATAATACCTCACTTCAATTGTTCCACCTAAACACTTATCCTAAACAACCCCACAAATCCACACACAAAAAAAAACCACAAATCCTCTTCCACTTATAATTAATGAATTAAAGTATTAATTAATGAATTAATTAAATGTAATTTTATTTTTTTTACTATTTTTAGAAAATATGTAAAATAAAAAATTTTAATTTCGACCTTCTTTTTATTTTATTTAAGAGAAAGATAAGAGATATTTATATAAATTAATTTAATAGGCCAACAAACTTTAAAATAATGAATTTCTGAGTTTTTTTCTCACTTGCATATTTCAACCACCTCATCATCACTTTACGATTTGAAATTCACTCGTTTAATAAATTAAAAAAAAATTAAAAAAAAATCTAAAAATGGATATTAAATTTATTTTTTAAATTAAAAATATAATAAAACAAAGCAAGAAAAAAAATTAAACCAATCACGAGTAAAATAATTGACAGAAGCACTTATTTGATGTTAGAGAGATGTCATATTCAATTCACGAAGTGGTAAAAAATCAACCATCGTAAGTAAAATATCCATTAAAGTAAGTATTAAAGTAAAAGACTCTGTATTAAATTGAGCTAATCTCCTCTAAATTTAGATTGCTTAATAAATCAGATAAATCTTACAAAGGTGATGATCCCATCGAGCATGTGTTCTCGGTTATAAAAAAAAATTGAAAACAAGCGTACAATGTCCTAAAATTTGAAGAAATCCAAAGGTGGTGTGCTTATTTTGTCGTTTTGAAGCTTTCTTCTTCTTAAATATAAATATATATGTCAACCGAATAAGGAAAGATTAAGACTTATAAATTAAAAGAAAAAATGAAAAAAGTAAATATATATAGGAATGTGAAAATGGTATCTCTTCTTGAAAGCAAATGAAGAAAAAAAGGCTGTCTTCAACAACCAAAAAGGATGGCACCACCAACACCACCTATTCCTTGAGTAAACTTCAAGTCTTTCTTCACCTCTTCTACTTCTTCTTCTTCTTCTTCCAAATTTCATTCTTGATTTGTCCATGGATAAACATCTATATGGGTTCTTGCTAATCTTTTCTGTTATACTCTCTCTTTCTATTGTTTCTTTCATTTCTTGTTTTCTTGCAGAGTCCAAGAAAGCCAAGGTACTTGTTTATTTAATTAATTTATTATAATAAAACTCATTAATCAATCATATGTAATTACTAAAAGAAAAACAGAAGAGCAGAGAAAAGAATCATACACAAAATATAGAAATGAAGAAAGATTTTTTTAGTAAGCATATTCTCCATCAGTATACATAAGCATATTCTCCATCAGAGCAAATGTCTGCTACTAATTTACAAAACACAGAACAGGCAAAAACTGATCTGTCGACATTGCAAACAACGCATACCTAAGAAAATAAAGCTGCAGACATGTCTTCAACCATCTATTTAGAAACCTACTTGCAATATTCTTTGTGAAAGTGAAACGTGAAAAAGGCAGTTCATTAGCCAAAAAAACATGAAGCTGCCATGATTGTTCATTCCAGTGGCTCCTACTGTTATCTCGAAATTAAATACTTCATATAGTAGATATATCATTGTCATTATTTTATCTTGAGAAAATTTCCTTCTGACGCAAAAGGTCAAAAATGAGGCCAGCCAGAAGAAATGAAAGGTAGACCTATGATGTACACAAACAAAATGAATCTCTCTGAGGAAGATAAAATTCCGGCAGCATCACAAAGGTGAGTTCCTATTTCCCCTCCCACCATAACCATATCCTCTTCCCCAGTTATGTCTGCCATGATAGTTATTACCAAGTCCAGGGCCATAGTTGCCATAGCCCATATTAGGCCTCTGATTGTTCCAGCCAAAAATCTGATGAATTTTAGTGCTGTTTTTGAGAATCACTGGTACCTATGTCTTCAATAGAATAAGGAATTGAAGCCGCAGTTAGCCTATCAACAGAAGCACTTGCAGCATGAGATGGTAGGGGTGTCCTTTCAGATGACGAGGATGGCATGTCATGAGATGCAGAATATTTTACTGGACCAGAAGGAGCAAAATTGGGACGGAAAAGATGGGAGGCAATGGGAGGCACAGGATTAACAAATTCTGATACATTTGCCAATACAATTGGAGAACCCCCTAGTCCTGGAGCTTGCATCTGGTTCTGCACTGACAAGGAAGAAGGAACCATGGATGGGGGTTGAAAAGCAATAGAGTTCTGGGGAGCATGAGATCTACCGATTGATGTTCCATCATGGCCTTGCCAATACATTGGCACAGAAAATAACTGACCAGTATTTTCAGGAGCTTGGGAAAGATTTGTTGAACCAACATGGTTTACAGACTGAAATGAAGGTACAGAAAATGATTGACCAGTATTCTCAGTAGCTTGGGAAAGATTTGTTGAACCAACATAGTTTACAGACTGAAATGAAGGCATAGAAAATGATTGACCAGTATTCTCATTAGCTTGGGAAAGATTTGTTGAACCAACATAGTTTACAGACTGAGATGAAGTCAGTGCAGTTGAAATGGGCCTGCCTGTCAAAGCAGGCATATCTTGCCCCTGAGCAGATTCTGCCAAACTTTTACCATCAAGCATAGATGACGCTGAAGAACTTACAGGAACCCCAGCATAGTGTGACTGCAAGATAACAAAAATCAGAAAAGGATTAAAACAATAATTTGATTTCCTAAATAATGGAGTTAAAAATTGATAATTCCTCAAATAAAACAATATATCAAAACCTGAATGATAGCAGGGTCATCATAAACTGGTTGCTCAGTTTGAGCAGGTGGTGTGGCCTTGACTTGCAAATCCTGAAAATTCACATTATTTTTTTTTTATTTTTATGTTTTTTGAGTCCACATATAATTGATTAGAAAAATGCTTGTATAGCACTAAATGTTACATGCAAGCTTCATTGAGAAGGGTAAAAAGAAAATGCTTGTGACAGGATCCGTGCTGAATACCAGAATGTTGAGAACCATTCAGAGATAGACTTGGGTATCAGAATTGTAGTGATTATGATCTTAATAGGTTTACCATAACAGCTAAATGCACAAACCAGTAGTTCACTTATTGCAGATGCCAATATAGAAACCAAAGACACCTTGTCCCATGACAAATTACAAGATGAAGTTTGATCACTAGCAATGCATGCATTCCTTTCCTCCCAACTCCATAATTCAGAAAAAGAAATGCACTATTCCAAATAACATTGGCATCTTTATTTCCAGCCAAACGTCTCCATTCAAAACAACAAAAGACTTCATAGTAGGGCTAACGATTGCTGGCACAAGAAGGTACCGAAGTCAAGACAGTTTTGGTTTAACCTTAAGAGGTTCAAGTCATGAATGAATTGATCTATTAGTGACACATTTCAAAACGTGTGTCAAATGACTTCACCCTCCTATCCTGATTATCACCCAATATAACCCATTATCTTGTAAATTATATTATATATTTAAAGAGTATAAATACACACACGTATATGCTATAATTTAAATTTTTATTGTTTACATTTTTGTCTACAATGCTACATAATAATTTATTCGGTATTTGTGATTTCATATGTGCAATTATGTGTTCTTTCATGGAGTTTCTCTTTTTTGTTTTAAAAAAGAAAAAGTTAATATTTTATCTTAAACAAGTTGACCCATTTAACAAGTTTAATAAATGGGTTGTGTACAGGTTTTACTTTTTTGTGTAATACTCTTGTATTGAAAGACGGGCACAGATTGCCAGCCCTGCTTTAGAGCAGTGTTGTCAAAAGTGCTCGCTCAAGCGATAAAGCGAAGCGCTAGAACATGCCATCGCTTTTCATATGTTTGAAGTGCACAGCTTCAGTAAAGCGCATGCTTTTTTGAGCTTCTGCTATAGAATTATGAAGCGTTAGCTTTTTTCTAGCATCTTTTTATATCTTCTGAAGGAGTATTTTTAGTAAAAACAAATTCTTTTAGTTACTTTTGACTATAGGACTCTTTTTATTCCTAAATAATATGAAAGCTGCCAGCTGGTTCATTTATTGTATTTATTTCTTTTTAAAACTTCATATTTAGTAATAATATTTTAGTCAAAGAGGGTATCTATCTATTTGCTATACTTAGGAACATTCTCTTCTGTGCTATATAAGAAAAAGGACAAGACAAAAAGTAAAACCTTAAAAAAATATATAATAAAATACTCCTTAGTTTAACATGTAGTGCATCGGGATGTGAACAAAATTGGAGTGTCTTCCAATTGGTTAGCATTTGATGATTTATGTTAATGGTTTAAGCTTTAGTAATAGATTTTTATTTTTAATTATTAATCAATTTAATTGCTTTAATGTGATATCCTTAGATTCATACAAAGAGAGGGAATAGACTTGCCCGACAACGATTGAATGATTTGGTTTTTATCAAGTATAATCAAGCTCTCAAAGCTTGTTATGATCGAAAAGATGTTATTGATCCAATTTCATTGGATGACATAGATGAAAACAATGAATGGCTAATTGGCAAAATGGGTGATGCCATAGACACGAATGAAGACAATGCCGAAGATGAGATGGTATTTTTAGATGATGATAGTGGTGGCTTGGCATGGGTGATATGGCAAAAGCAATGGGTATTGGAGAACCAAGTAGGATCACAAGAAATAAAACTAAGTTAGCAAAGTCAAGGGCTAGCTCAAAAGGCTCAACTTCACAACCTCAGCTCAAATATCTCGAGGCTAACTTGGATGATTATGAAATAGATGTTGAAGGATATGAATCTGAATTGGATTTTCGAAGTGTTGAGGATTTAAATGAGGAGAAAAGAATCCTAGTAAACTATTTGCTATATTAGTTTTAGAATTGAGTTATTTTCTCAAAGTATTTTTTTATATTAATCTGTAAAGCCAATCTTTCTTGACATGTGAAGCGATGTTTGAACTTTCACAATGTTTCTAGTCTTTTCATTTTTATTTGTGAGGATTTCCAGTTTTGTTTGGCATATTATATTGTATTGTTATTTAATTATTTTAGATAAACTACGTTTTACTTTAATGAAGCGAGAGCTTTTTCTGCGCTTTGCACTTTAGGCGATAGAAAAGTATATCGCTTTGAGCACGCTTTTGCTTTTAACTACACTGCTTAAGAGTGAACTTTCCTTCACTCTTACATATAAATATAGGATTTGAAAACTTAATGTCATAACAACATAAACCACAGGCAAAATTATCAAATAGAAGATAAACAAGCAAGATAAAATGAGAATCAAACAAACAAGAAAGAGCATAAAAAATGAAGATATCCATTGACACTAGAGATTATATTTCTCTTTGAAATAATTCTTCTGCAAATATCAATTATGAATGATAGTATAAATCGGCAATTCATCATTAGCAGGCAGCAGATATCATGTTCGGAAGTAAAGAAACAAACTGGTTGACTTTCTTTTTTCATTTTGGACTTCAATTCAGTTAAAATTTTTTTACTAATGAACTGACCCGATCAACACATATATATAAACCTAAACAGTTGAGTTCATTTTCCACAATAATTTTTTTCAAATGAAATTCAAATTTGATAATAACATAAAAAAAAAAAAGAATTAGAAATACCTTAATGTCACTTCCACGGAAAAGAATGAATTCATAGACTTTATCACTAGAAGGAATTTGCGGCCCATCTTTCTTTCGCCCTTCTGTTCCATAAGACCTTACTGCAACAACATATAACAAAGAATAAAAAAAAACGAAAAAGTTAAAGACGAAGAAATATGAAACATAAATAATAATAATGATAATAATAATAATAATAATGGAAAAAAAATCACCATTTTTGAGACCAATGGTGGAATCCTGGACGTTGAGAAGATAAAGAACGCCCTCGTAGTGAATCTCAGACTTGGAAATGAGACCGATAATGCTTCCGATGTAAGAATCTGCGGCTGCATTTGGGGATTTAGAAGAAGATGAATCTACCATTTCTCAGAATATTTTTACGCAACAGAGGGGCGTTTAGGGTTCTTATTTATTTATTTATTTATTTTTATTTTCTTTTTATTTCCCTTTCCTTTTAAGTTTTTTTTCTCGATTTCAATAAAAGGGAGATGTATGAAAATAATTAATATTGTAACAATATTATGTTATTTGTTAACTGTTTTAATATAATATATAAATTATATAAATAAATAATTTTAATATGATTTATTATTTTTGATATATTTTTATTATATATTTAATATATTTTTATATATTTATTATACATCATAAAAATATAAAAAATATTTTTAAAATTATAAAAATAAAAATATAATATTTTAAAAATAATATTATTACTTTGTTTAAATTTTATTTTTACTATTATTTTTTAAGTTTATAAAAAAAATTTATTTTTTTTTAATTTTTAAGACATATTAAAAATTTACATTATCTATAAAAAAATATAATATTTTTATAAATTTTTTATTTATATAATATTTTTATAAATTTTTTATTTGTAAACTATTTTTATAAATTTTTTACTTTTTTAATTATTTTTATAAATTTTCCTGTAATTTCCTCCATCATAAATATGGAAATTAGGGAAAAAAAAAGAAAGCCATAAAAGGAAACTGAGCAGCCCACGGGCACAGTACATGAGTGGGTTAAGTGAACATTTCAGCCCACTTGGATCCCCATGATGTCCAAATCGAATCAAGTCTACCATATGCTTTCAATTGAGAAAATTATAATGTATACAGTTGCAAGATTTCTGTTTTTAAAAACACGGCAAGCAGAAGCTTTTTTTATGTTTTTACATTTTTTTAAATTTTTGTAATTTTTCATTTTTTGTAATTTATTTTATTTATTTTTTATTTAAAAATTTTTTTAATGCCATATTTTTAATATATATACATAATATATATACAACATATATAAAATACACACTTAACAATACAAACTACATCTACAATACATCTGCATAATATTTTTAATATTTATTTAATTTTTTTATTCTCATAGCATTTATACAATATCCACACAACATTCAATAATTTTTACAAAAAATACATATAATTTAAAAAATAAAAATATAATATGCACATAATATCTACAACATATATATAATATTTCGATTATATATCTATATAACGAAATTATGTGTATTTTTTTTAATTTCTATGTATATGATATGTAAAATTTATTTAAAAATAAATTTAATAATTTTTATTAATATATTTTTATATATTTTATTTTTTTAATCTTTTTGTGATTGTTATTTATTTTTCATAATTAAAATTAAAATTTTACCTTTTATAAAAAATTATAGTTTTTATATCACAAAAAATAATTTAAAATATTAATTTTTATTATTTTATTAAATATTTTTATTAGTAAAATTTGAGAAAAAAAAATAAAAAATTAAAGTAAAATATTGATTATAGTGAGGGAAGATGTATTTTTGAAAAAAAAAATTATTTTATTGAGGAATTTGATATTTTTAAAATTTTGCATCAACTTTTTATGAAAGTATAAATATTTTTTTGTTTTTATAATATTTTTGTAATAAAAGTTATTTTTTAGGATAGCTGTGTAAACATTCCCTCTTAATTTCCATTAATTTATTATTATTTTAGATTAATTTAATTTAATTTTATTAAAAAATGAAATGATAATTTTTTTTATTTTAAGATAATAAAATTACTTTTATTGTTTTTAATCTCATTTATCTAAAATTTTCTTGAATGTGGTAAATCATGGTGTGGCTTTGTTAAAGATGGTATATAAGCCTTTGGAGAGTTGGCTTAAAAGTGAATGTTGATGCAGCCATGAATATTCACTGGATATCATTAGTTTTAAATTTTCTTTTACTGAATGTTTGTGATTCATTTGTTAGGTAAAATTAAATGTTCTTTATCATATGCTTTGATGAATGATATATAGAGAATGGGATTTACTGTAGATGAGGAGTGAATTATCTATTATCTTTTCCATTTTGCTCATCCCTTAATTTTTTTTTTATCTTTTTTTTTAGTGAACAATGATTTTCTCCCATTTTTTCTATTTTACCCCCTAAATCTTCTTCTTTTTCTTTTTTTTTTATCAATTTTCTTTATTAGTTTTTTGGTATAATTTAATATTATCTATTCAATATTCAATAAAATATATTTAATAAATCACTTATATTTAATAACTTCATTATAAAATTTTTTATTTGATTTTTATTTTTATTTTTATTTTTATTTTTAAAATTTAAATATAGTTTAGTTCTTGAATTTATATAGTATAAATAATTTATTAATTTTAGATTAATGTGTATTATGATAAATTATATAAAAATTTAATAATTTATTATTTTTATAAATGAATTGTATGAAAAAAAGTCAAAAATTTTATAAAATTATATTTTATCATAATTATAAATATAATTTATATTTTTCGTTCATTTAATTAATCTTGAAATTTATATTTTTTAAAATAATATTTTTAGAATGCTCTATTAATAAATTAATATATTATATGTGTCTATGTACTGGCTTTTTTGCAATATATTTATACTTTTAAATAATATAAAAATAACCAAATCAAAATTAGTTTCCTTTTTTATTTTTATAATTTATAAAAATATATAAATAATTAATAATTAAATTGTCTGAGATTTTTATAATTTATCTTGTTTGTTTATCTTCTATTTGATAAGTTTGCCTGTGGTAAAGTATTTTTTTATATTAATTTGTAAAGCCAATCTTTCTTGACATGTGAAGCGATGTTTGAACTTTCACAATGTTTCTAGTCTTTTCATTTTTATTTGTGAGGATTTCCAATTTTGTTTGGCATATTATATTGTATTGTTATTTAATTATTTTAAATAAACTAGATTTTACTTTAATGAAGGGAGAGCTTTTTCTGCGCTTTGCACTTTAGGCGATAGAAAAGTATATCGCTTTGAACACGCCTTTGCTTTTAACTACACTGCTTAAGAGTGGACTTTCCTTCACTCTTACATATAAATATATGTAAATGACAAAGGGATTTGAAAACTTAATGTCATAACAATATAAACCACAGGCAAAATTATCAAATAGAAGATAAACAAACAAGATAAAATGAGAATCAAACAAACAAGAAAGAGCATAAAAAATGAAGATATCCATTGACACTAGAGATTATATTTCTCTTTGAAATAATTCTTCTGCAAATATCAATTATGAATGATAGTATAAATCGGCAATTCATCATTAGCAGGCAGCAGATATCATGTTCGAAAGTAAAGAAACAAACTGGTTGACTTTCTTTTTTCATTTTGGACTTCAATTCAGTTAAATTTTTTTTACTAATGAACTGACCCGATCAGCACATATATATAAACCTAAACAGTTGAGTTCATTTTCCACAATAATTTTTTTCAAATGAAAATTCAAATTCGATAATAACATAAAAAAAAGAATTAGAAATACCTTAATGTCACTTCCACGGAAAAGAATGAATTCATAGACTTTATCACTAGAAGGAATTTGCGGCCCATCTTTCTTTCGGCCTTCCGTTCCATAAGACCTTACTGCAACAACATATAACAAAGAATAAAAAAAGGGAAAAGTTAAAGACGAAGAAATATGAAACATAAATAATAATAATAATAATAATAATAATAATAATAATAATAATAATAATAATAATAATGAAAAAAAGGGAAAAGTTAAAGACAAAGAACCCTCGCCGCCTCCTTCTTGTAACTCATGTCCGCTCCGACGGCGGGCCCGTCTGGGCCTGCTGCTCGGTCTTTTGCAGCTGCTCTCCGGCAAGATCTTGTCTTGCCCACTGATTGTTCTTTTCATGGTTCTAAGGATTACTTTGAAAACAAATCTGCATATAAATACAAGGGCTTCCTGGCTGTTTGTTTTTCAGACTCTGAAATTGCGAGTTTTGCGAAGCCTTTCAGGTATGCTCTCATCGGCCGTTTCTCTTCAGGTAGGCCTTCAATGAAGTCTCTTCATAAACACTTTGATGGCATTGGTTTTAAGCATCAATTTACTGTTGGCTTGTTGAATGATAAAGAGATTCTCATTAATTTTATGTCTGAGGAAGATTTTATTCGCTGTTGGATTAAACAACTTTGGTTTTTCAATGGCTTTGGCATGAGAGTCTTTAAATGGAGTCCAGATTATAGGCCAGACTGTGATGATCCCATTTATCCTGGATGGGTTTCTTTTGAAGGGCTCCCAATTCATTTTTTTTATTAACGAGGCTTTGCTTCCCATTGCTAGTCTTATTGGCTCTCCTCTCAAAGTCGACTCGGCCACGGCCACTCTTAAAAGACCTTCAGAAGCGAGGGTCTGCATTGAATTAGATTTATCGAAGGATCTACTGGACAAGGTTTGGATTGGGAGTCAAGAAAAAGGGTTTTGGCAACCTGTCTCTTATGAAAATCTACCAAAATTTTGCTCCTCTTGCTATAAATTTGGTCATCATAGCTCTCACTGCACAATTATATCATTTGATGCTTCGGTTGTTAATCCAGAACTGGTTAAAGCTGCTGAAAAGATTTGGGCTCCTATTAAAATTACTAAGCCTGTTACTAGCAATACCTTACATGGTACTGTTGATACTGATAACATACATGGATGTAATAATTTGTCCTCTGCTGAAGCTAATAAGGCTCCCTCTACTTCGGTTGATATTGCACATTCAAGCGACAATAATATAGATCCTGGCCAATTTGAATCTGTTCATGCAGCTCCTTCTACAATTTCTAATTCTGTTGCTGCAGATTTTATTCCCAATGCTGCTAATCAAGCAACTGCTACACCTTTTGCAATTTCTAATACTGAAATTTGTCACTTGCATGGGGATAATATTTTGCCTTCTGCTGATGTTCACAACACTGATAAATCAGCTGCAGCCCCTCCTACTGTTACAGCAGCTCATATTGCAGTTTCTACTGCTGAAGATAAAACAGACGGGCTTGATACTACTGTTGCAGCAGCTCCTCCTATTAATACTGCTATTCACTCAGCAATTGCAGGATCCTCCCATACAGGGCCAACTACCGTTCCTGCAGAAGGCAACATTCTTGGCGATATAGTTACTAGCGAAGTTGAAGAGCAATCTTCCTCTGAGGGAGAAGGCCACCACTCGGTTGATAACATATCCCTACAATCTGCCTCGGGCATAGAAGATGACCAACATAAAGACAATGAAGGCTTTAAACCGGTTGTCACAAAAACGGGCAGGCCAAAAGGATCAAAAAATAAAGCTAAGGTCTCTTTCAAGAATGCAACAATCAAGAAATCCTTTATTGCTCATAACCAATCATCCCAATGAACATTCTTTTCTGGAATTTAAGAGGTATTTCTAACTCTCTAGCTAGACTTCACAAACTTTGTGCTGCACACAATTTGGGTTTAATTATTTGTATTGAACCTATGGTCGATGGTAGTAAAAAAGAGTTTTATGCTGCTCGCTTGGGCTTTACTAATGTTGTAGCCTCTGCAGATAACAAATTGTGGATTTTTTTGCAATCTCACATTTATTCTATTGGAGGTTTTTGTAACTTTCCTCAAGTGCTATCTTGTGAGGCTAATCATTTAGATTCCAGTTTTTGTTTTAATATATCTGCCATTTATGGTTATCATTCTCATGCTAGGAGAGAATCTTTGTGGAGGGCTCTTGAAAATATATCTAACTCTTGTACTATTCCATGGTTAATTGGTGGGGATTTCAACGTTATTAAAGACCTATCCGAATACAAAGGGAGTAGCTTTCCTGATGCTCTCGCCATCCAGGATTTTATAGACTGCTCCAATACTTGTCATTTGATTAATATTCCTATTTCTGGTTCTAAATTCACTTGGACTGGCATACGCTCCAACGGCAGAGTTTGGGAGCGCATCGACCAGATTATGGCTAATCTTGAGTTTTTTGATGGTTTTGATGCTATTACTAATAGACAGTTGAGTAAGACGTCTTCAGATCACTCCCCTATGCTTCTTCAATGTCGCAAACTCACTAACAATGTGCCTAAACAATTCAAGTTCTAGCACATGTGGACCAGCCAAGCTTCTTTTCTTCCTTTTATAAGACAAAGATGGAATTCTACTTTCCAATATGGGGGCATGATTGGACTCTTTACCAAGCTTAAAGATCTCAAGAAGGGTCTGAGGGAGTGGAACAAGTTCACTTTTGGTAATCTCTTCAACGACATTACAAATGCCGAATCTGAGGCAGATACAGCTGAGGTTAATTACCAGACTTGTTCGTCTAATGAAAATTTGGCTAAATGGGTTGAATGTCAATCCTTTCTGCAGCAGAAGGTTAAACAAGAGGAGACCTTCTAGAAGCAAAAAGCACACATCTCTTGGCTTCAAGATGGTGACAAAAATACCAAATATTATCACAATTTTGTTAAAATGCGCAGGAAACTTCATCATATTTCTTCTGTCACTCTTTCAGATGGTACACAAGTCCTTGACTAGAAGCATCTGGGCAAAGAAGCTATTTCTCACTTTAAAGATCTTTACTGTCAAAATAATGTTTCCTCTGACATGCCTTCTCATTTATCTCACATCCCTTCCGCTGTCTCTGATGATGACAATGAATCTCTTGTTGGAGTCCCTGATAATTCTGAGATTAAAAAAGCTGTTTGGCAATTGAATCCTAATAGTGCTCCAGGCCCAGACGGCTTTGATGGCTTCTTCTTTAGGCACTGTTGGGATATTGTTGGTACTGATGTTATTAGTGCTGTGCAAGAGTTCTTCATAGGTGCTCCTATGCCCAAGGCCTTCGGCAGTGCACAAATTATTCTCCTTCCAAAAGTTGATAACCCGTCCTCATTTAACCAGTACAGACCTATTTGTTTGGCTACTTTCATAAGTAAGGTATGTACTCAAATCATTGCTTCTAGATTATCTTTGCTTATGGATAAACTCATTTCAAAGGAGCAGGCTGGCTTCGTGAAAGGGAGCTCTATACACACTCAAATTCTCTTGGCAAATGAACTGATACATGATCTCGACAAAAAGACTGATGGGTATAACTTGGCTATTAAGCTTGACATGGCTAAGGCCTTCAACAGAGTCTCTTGGAGCTTCCTGCAAGCTGTTCTCTTGAAGTTTGGTTTCTCATAGAGATTTGTGAACTTGATCCTTGCACACCTTTCTTCCACTCGGTTATCCATCCTTGTTAATGGCATCAGTTATGGATTCTTTAAACCTACCCGGGGAGTGAAGCAAGGCGATCCTCTCTCGCCTCTTTTATTTATTTTATCCTCGGAGGCCTTCTCTAGAGGTCTCAATCATTTGATCAATGATGGTTCCATTCTTCCATACAGGCAATATAGACGCTGCCCACATATATCTCATCTCGGGTTTGCGGATGATTTACTCATTTTTATCAATGGTGATGATCAATCCATCTGGAATTTCAAGGCTTTTCTAACCTCTTATCAAGATTGTTCAGGCCAGCTTGTGAATTATCAAAAAAGTGCCTTCTATTGCTCTTCAAAGGCTCCTCTCAGCAGTATTAAAAAGTTAGAAAAACTTCTATCTATCAAACGTAGTTCTTTACCTTTCACATATCTTGGAGCTCCTATCTATCAAGGTATGAACAAACTTCCTTACTGTAAAGAGTTATTTTCTAAGATTGATGCAAAACTATGTGGTTGGTTAAGGAGATTTCTCTCTCCTGGAGGAAAACTTGTTTTGATTAAGCATGTTTTATCCTGCATACCTTTACATGTTATGAGCTCTATGTCATTACCTAAATCAGTCATTACCTTAATCGAGAGGAAAATTAGAAATTTCTTTTGGGGCTCGGATGGGAATAAAAATAGACATCATTGGATTAGATACTCTAAACTCCCCCTTCCCCCTGATGAAGGTGGTATTGGCATCAAATCCATGAGTGCTTTACAAGAAGCCTTTTCTATAAAATTGTTGTGGATGTATCTTGATAGAAATTCTTTATGGGCTAATTGTTTGAAAGCAAAATATGAAACCAAAAGAGGCTTCACTTACCTGCTGATTGACTCAAACTGTTGGAAGAGAATTTGTAAGACTTATGATACACATATGGGCCTCTTCTCCATACAAGATGGCATTGTCATATGGAAAGGAAACTCTTTGGGCCTTTTTCGCTTTAAAGAAGCTTATGATATTATTCGCCCGAAGCAAGGAAAATCAATGATATATGGTTCCATATGGGATAGCAGGATTCCTTTTAAAATCTCCATCTTCTCTTGGAAATTGCTGAACTTATCTCTGCCGCTCCCATCAAAATTGCAACAAATTGGAGTGAATTTAGCTTCTTATTGCCCATTTTGCTTCAACGGTCCAGGTTCCTATGATCATCTATTTTTCCAGTGTGCTTCGGTCAAAAAGCTATGGAATTACTATGGTTCCTTTTTGCTTAGTTTTCCAAATCATCAAAGTACAACTCTACGTGTAGAGCTTATGAAATGGTGGATTAAGACCTCTTCAAACAACCTTCGAAGCAAGCTTTGTAAGTTAGTGCCTCAATTCATTCTCTATTATACTTAGACTGCTTACTGTAAATGTTTGTGGGGTGGCGAATCCTTTTTCCAGTATAGCATAGACTTGCAAATTCGAAGATTTTTGATGGATTGGGGTATTGCTATATCCGGCCTTAAATTTGCTAGACCCCTTCCCGACTTTGCAGATTTTTTGCCAATCCAAATTGGTGTTAAACAGCCGAAGCCAAAACTTGTTTCTTGGAGGAAGCCGAAAGCTGGTGCTATTAAACTCAACATTGACGCCTCCTACACATCTTCTATGTCTTCTGGTGGAGCTATACTAAGAGACTGCAATGGGAATTTTTTAGGTGCTACTGCTTTCCTATTGCAAGCCAACTGTTCCATTTCTGCGAAATTGAAGGCCATTCACTTTGGTGTACAATGGGCGAAAGATATAGACTATACAAAGATGGAAATAGAAACTGATGCTACTCAAGTTCTAACTATACTGGATAACACTTACAGCTATCACTTGCCTTTCTTTCAAGAGCTCAAACAGCTCCTTCATGGTTCTAAGCTTCATAGTGTCTTCAGGGAATGCAATAAAGCGGCTCATTTTTTAGCTTACTATAGTAGAGTTAATTGTGTTACTAGAAATTTCAATTCTTTTCTAACTCTGCCTAACTTTATTAAAGGCATTGTATTGACTGATTCCAGGACTTTGCCCTATTTTAGATATTAATATTATTACTCGGTGGTCCCGCCCACCTTCATTAAAAAAAATAATAATAATGGAAAAAAAATCACCATTTTTGAGACCATTGGTGGAATCCTGGACGTTGAGAAGATAAAGAACGCCCTCGTAGTGAATCTCAGACTTGGAAATGAGACTGATAATGCTTCCAATGTATGAATCTGCGGCTGCATTTGGGGATTTCGAAGAAGATGAATCTGCCATTTCTCAGAATATTTTTACGCAATAGAGGGGCGTTTAGGGTTCTTTTATGCGCCGGTTTTTATTTATTTTCTTTTTATTTCCCTTTCTTTTTAAGTTTTTTTTTCTCGATTTCAATAAAAGGGAGATGTATGAAAATAATTAATATTGTAACAATATTATGTTATTTGTTAACTGTTTTAATATAATATATAAATTATATAAATAAATAATTTTAATATGATTTATTATTTTTGATATATTTTTATTATATATTTAATATGTTTTTATATATTTAGTATGCATCATAAAAATATAAAAAATATTTTTAAAATTATAAAAATAAAAATATAATATTTTAAAAAAATAATATTATTACTTTGTTTAAATTTTATTTTTACTATTATTTTTTAAGTTTATAAAAAAAATTATTTTTATAAATTTTTTACTTTTTTAATTATTTTTATAAATTTTCCTATAATTTCCTCCATCATAAATATGGAAATTAGGGGAAAAAAGAATGCCATAAAAAGAAAACTGAGCAGCCCACGGGCACAGTACATGAGTGGGTTAAGTGAACATTTCAGCCCACTTAGATTCCCCATGATGTCCAAATCGAATCAAGTCTATCATATGCTTTCAATTGAGAAAATTATACTATATACGGTCGCAAGATTTCTGTTTTTAAAAACACGGCATGCGGAAGCTTTTTTATGTTTTTACATTTTTTTAAATTTTTGTAATTTTTCATTTTTTGTAATTTATTTTATATTTTTTTATTTAAATTTTTTAATGTCATATTTTTAATATACATACAAAAAAATAAATATATACATAATTTATATACAACATATATAAAATACACACTTAACAATACAAACTACATCTATAATATATCTGCATAATATTTTTAATATTTATTTAATTTTTTTATTCTCATACCATTTATACAATATCCACACAACATTCAATAATTTTTACATAAAATACATATAATTTAAATAACAAAAATATAATAGACACATAATATCTACAACACATATATAATATTACTATTATATATCTATATAATGAAATTATGTATATTTTTTATTTTCTATGTGTATGATATGTAAAATTTATTTAAAAATAAATTTAATAATTTTATTAATATATTTTTATATATTTTGTTTTTTTAATTTTTTTGTGAGTGTTATTTATTTTTCATAATTAAAATTAAAATTTTACCTTTTATAAAAAATTATAGTTTTTATATCACAAAAAATAATTTAAAATATTAATTTTTATTATTTTATTACAATATTTTTATTAGTGAAATTTGGGGAAAAAATAAAAATTGAAGTAAAATATTGATTATAGTGAGAGAAGATGTATTTTTGAAAAAAAAATTATTTTATTGAGAAATTTGATATTTTTAAAATTTTGCATCAATTTTTTATAAAAGTATAAATATTTTTTTGTTTTTATAGTATTTTTGTAATAAAAGTTATTTTTTAGGATAGTTGTGTAAACATTCCCTTTTAATTTCCATTAAATTATTATTATTTTAGATTAATTAAATTTAATTTTATTAAAAAATGAAATGATAATTTTTTTTTATTTTATGATAATAAAATTACTTTTATTGTTTATAATCTCATTTATCTAAAATTTTCTTGAATGTGGTAAATCATGGTGTGGCTTTGTTATAGATGGTATATAAGCCTTTGGAGAGTAGGCTTAAAAGTGAATGTTGATGCAGCCATGAATATTCACTGGATATCATTAGTTTTAAAATTTCTTTTACTGAATGTTTGTGATTCATTTGTTAGGTAAAACTAAATGTTCTTTATCATATGCTTTGATGAATGATATATAGAGAATGAGATGTACTGTAGATGAGGAGTGAACTATCTATTCTCTTTTTCATTTTGCTCATCCCTTAATTTTTTTTTTAGTTTTTTTTATTTTTTTAGTGAACAATGATTTTCTCCCATTTTTTCCATTTTACCCCTAAATCTTCTTCTTTTTCTTTTTTTTAATCAATTTTTTTATTAGTTTTTTGGTATAATTTAATATTATCTATTCAATATTCAATAAAATATATTTAATAAATCACTTATATTTTAATAGCTTCATTATAAAATTTTTTATTTTATTTTTATTTTTAAAATTTAAATATAGTTTAGTTCTTGAATTTAAATGGTATAAATAATTTATTTATTTTAGATTAATGTATATTATGATAAATTATATAAAAATTTAATAATTTATTGTTTTTATAATGAATTGTATGAAAAAAAGTCAAAAATTTTATAAAATTATATTTTATTATGATTATAAATATAATTTATTTTTTTATTCATTTAATTAATCTTGAAATTTATATTTTTTAAAATAATATTTTTAGAATGCTCTATTAATAAATTAATATATTAAATGTACCTATGTATTAGCTTTTTTGCAATATATTTATACTATTAAATGATATGAAAATAACCAAATCAAAATTAGTTTCATTTATATTTCTATAATTTATAAAAATATATAAATAATTAATAGTTAAATTGTTTGAAATTTTTATTTTTCATATCTTTAAAAAATAATTGAAAAAAAAAATTCAACTCAAATTTTTTTTATACAATAATACTTTATTACTGAATATCATAACTTAAAGCTCTTAAAATACAATTAATACCAAGAATTCAATACTAAAAATCTGCAATTAGAATGGTTGCTCTAATTATATTATGAGTTACCGTGTTAACAAATCTATTAACTCAAAATATTTTTTATAAGTATTTATATTTTTTTCTTGCATAAGTTGAATAAAATTTTAGTGTGTCTTAAAAAATAAAAAAAAACTATTTTTTATTTATTGAAGGAAAATATTAAACTCATAAAATAGTAAAATGTTATCTCCTCTGACAATTAAATATTGATTTTATTTTATAAGTTTTTGAAATAATTTTATAAAGAAAAATAATATATTCTATAATTTAATAAAACAAAATAAAAATAATTAAGATATAAAAATAAATATTGTGGACATCAAAAATAAATTTTAAATGATATCATTGGTATATAAATATAAATATATATACATCTATATATAAGAACATGAATTTATATTTTAGATTGAAATTATAATTAATATTTATATTTATGTATTATGATAATTATTAATTATAAATAGTACCTATAATTGATTTGATTAATTTAACTTATAATATAATATTTTATTACATGAAATTTGCATGTGTTTCAATTATATTGTCAATTATAAAATTGAAACATTTATTGTTGTGACTGTATGACCTATCGATTAATCTACCAATTTATCCTGGCACCCGATTATACTTTATATAATTCTATAATTATATATGATCTTGATATCTACTTCTTGAATATTTTATTTACTCTTCAATTTTACTCTTAATTACTATAATATATTTTAAATATTCATTTGTGTAATTAAATAACTAAAATTATCTTATAAAATAAAATAAAATATATATATTTTCGAAGTGAAGCGAGGGTATTATTCTAGTTATTTTTATTTTTAAATGGACCTCCTCTTGTTGTTATTGATACTATTATTTATGTAAGCATAATAAAAGTTTTTCAGCGAGAAGCTGCTTATGTGGATTTTATGCAGCGTTATTTGAACCTTTTTGTAGATACTTAACTTGAAAAGTTTTTGTCTAAACTAGGTATTTATGTATCTGACCAATAAAAAATTACTATAAAAATGATAATAGAAAAATTATATAATTTTATTAGTCGAATGCGTATATACTCAAAATTAGATAAATCTTTTTCACATACATATAGGTGATTTCATATAGATTTTTTCAGATATGTGGTGTCATGTAAACCTCATATGGCATTCGTGTAAGCATTCTCCCACTGTAAAATTGGAGACAAATTTTAATTAAAAAAATAAAGTTAAGAGATTTTATTATAACAAATTGAAATTTAAAGATTCTAATAGTATATGTGATAAAGTTGAGAGGTTGCCAGTAAAATTAACCCTAATGCTTTCTAACTTCCCCTATTCTCCCCCAATTTCCTCTATCCTCTGTTTCTTCTCTTAATTCCTTCATCCTTGCCATACAAATTATAAAAAGTTAGCTTTACATCTCCCTTCCTGAACCAAACCAATCATAATCTATCAAGAATGAGCAGTATCAAGTAATACCTGAATGAACCATACTTACTTCATACAATAGCCACAGCACCAAATGAAGATACATCTATATAATGTGTATTCTGTTTATATTAAAAATAAAAAAAAAATAAAAAAAAAACCCAACATGAACAACTTTATTTTTCAAAAAAAAAAATTTATTTTTAACCTATTTTATATAAAAGCCCATTACTTAATAATTATCCCAATAAATGAAGCACAGAACTGTTATTGATGAGAACTGTAAATTATGATATGAACAACATTACAATTACATAATTAATTACAAATGATTTTTCTTTCTCTTAAGAAGTTGAAGAACTGATTGTGCAGTGCAATATGCAATGGCCTGAACTGTAACCATGGGATTGACACCTAAAGCTGTTGGAAAAACACTTGTATCTGCTACAAACAGTCCTTCAACCTCCCATGTCTCCCCCCTTTGATTCACCACTGACTGTCTTGGATCAACTCCCATTCTGCAACTCCCCATCTGATGTGCTGAACATATTTGCATTGATATGTCTTTTAATGGTCTTGAACTTTCTTCTTTCACAAATTTATCAAATTCATGATAGCTTGCTTTGTTAACATTCAAGCTTTTGCCTTTGCAGTGATGGGTTCCTATTTCTTCAGCTCCTGCAGCTGCTAGTATTCTCAGTATCTTCTCTAACCCTTTCTGTAAATTCTTTTCATCTGTTGTTTCCATTTTGTATGCTATTGAGCTTGGTGAACTCACTGTTCCTGTTCCTTTATCTCTGGCCAATGCAAATATGTGAGCAGTTCTTGAAAACCTGCACATTTTTCTTTTCATATCTTCTCCAGAAATCCATGGCATTAGACTTGAAAACATGCCTGGATGCAATGCTGGTGTCTGTATTACTGCACCATATCCAGACTCGTCATCAAAATTAGCAACAACGCTTGACATTGCTGTCATTATCCCTCCCTCATAGCTTTTCTTCTCTTTCTCTGGCCACACTTGCTGGCTGCTGGATAATGGAGAATCCGGGAAGTAGCCCCATGCCATTGTTACAGGATGGAGGTGTAAATTTTTGCCAATGTTAGCATTCTTTAAGCCACTTCTTTTCAACAATGGTGGAGTAGAAAGAGCACCACAGGCAACGATAGTAACCTTTGATTCAACCGCACACACTTCTTTTACGCCATTGTATTCAAATTCGAAAGCAACCCCAGTTGCCGTTTTTCGATTACTAATTCCTTTCTTTTTCTTGTGTAAAACCTTAATGGCTTCACAATTTGGAAGAATTAGTCCATTTCCTGAATTCACTAAGTCTAATAGCCATGTTTCACAAGTACCTTTCTTTCTTCCATCTTTGCACCCAAGACAACACCAGCCACAATAATGATCAGAAGAAGAATTTCGAGGAATGGTATTTACAGGATAACCCAATTCTTGACACCCTTTTCTTAAAACAGCATTATTGAATCCTTCTTCATTAATCTCAGATTGAACTCCCATTCTCTGGCAAACAACATCCAATGCTTCTTCATACAGTTTACTGTCAAAAACTTCAAGATCATACCTTTCACTCCATTCATTAATAACATGCTGTGGAGTTCTAATAGAAGCTGACCAATTGACTGTTGAACCTCCACCAACTGTAGAGCCTGCAAGAATAACAGCCCCCATATCATCAGTAGCCAATAAACCAGAAGATAAATACATTTGATCCATTGCTGGGCCTTCAAGGAGTGAGAGATTGCTTCTAGCGAAATAGTTTCCTTTCTCAAGTACAAGCACTTTATAACCAGCTTTTGCAAGAACACCAGCAACAACACCACCGCCAGAACCAGACCCAACGACTACTGCATCACATCGGATAATTAGAGAAGGTTGGTTGTTTTTCAGGCGAGAAGTCACCACAGGGAACCCACATAGCCGGAGAGAGTTTGTAAATATGTCTCTTGGAAGGTTCATATTAATAATTCCTTTGTAAAGAGGACCAAAGAGTTCTTCTTCTTTTTCTTCTTCTACTTCTTCTTCATATTTCTCTTTGTTCTCTAATTTTTCATCTTTCAATCTTTCATATGGAGATAGTTTGAATACTTTCTGTTGCTTTGCTTTGAACTCTGGGTCAGCTCCTGGATACCCTATTGCCTTCCATGATAGGTTTTCATTTTTCTCATCCACCTGAAAATTAATTAATGCTATAAGAATTATTTTCCCAATTAGGAGAATAAAGCAGTTTTAAAATTGAATTTTTTTTAAAAAATATCTTAAAAATAAAATTATTTTAAAAAAAATATATTTTTTTCTTGTTTTTCAAATCTCTTTCCAATTTTTAATTTTAAAAATATTTCTTTTTTAAAAATATACATTTAATATATATCTAATATACTAAAAATATAATTTACAATTAATATATATTTAGTATATTAAACATATATCAAAACAGCATAATATTTTTAAAATAGAAGTTAAGAAAAAAGTGTGCCAAGAATTGTTAGTCTAATTTTCTTACATGAGAGTATGTTAGCTCTTTAATGGGTTAGGCAAGATAAAACGTAAATCGGATAAGATTTAGGTTTAAATAAGAGCAACTCCAACAGGAGATGTTTCAGTGACTAAAACCCATAAATTTTTAAATATAAATAAATAATTTTTATTAAAAATAATATTTTTATTTAAGTCTCAATTAATATTTATATGGTATTTTAATGAGATTTAATAAGGAGAGTAGGGCTGTAAATGAGCCAAGCTACTCGAGCTCGGCTTGGGTCTCGGCTCGGTAAAAGCTCGTTCAGGCTCGAGCTCGAACTATTAATTTGTTAAATGAGCCAAGCTCAAGCTATGAAATACTCGGCTCGTTAGTTCGCGAGCTAGCTCATTTAAAAAGCTCGTGAGTTAAGCTCGTAAGCTAGCTCATTTAATGTATTGGATTAAAAATATATATAATTTAATTTATATATATTAAACTATGTATGTGAATATATTAACTTTTTTGACTAACTTAATTTATATAATTTATTAATATATGTTATATGTGATAAATAAATTAAATAATATACAATATAAAATAGCTTATTAATTTATAGTAAAATATAAAATTATAGTAATATAATATTTTATTTTTGTTAATATATAATTATATTATTCATCTTTCGTAAAAACATAAATTTTAGTATATTTTTTATGAAAATTTAGAAAACGTGAATGAAAAATAAAAATAAAAATAAGTTTATTGAGTTTGTTAAACTTATTTAAATCAAGCTCGAGTTAAAGCTCGAGATACATGATATATGAGCTGGCTTGATACAAGTTCGGGCTCGGCTCGAGCTCGATTCGAGTTCGAACTCGACTATTTTATAATGAGCCGAGCTTGAGCTATTCAAAGCTCGGCTCGGCTCGGCTCGATTACAGCCCTAAATGAGAGACTTGTTGCTTCAAATTGTAGATGCTCTGTGTGGCGGAGTCGAGTTGGGCTTCAGATGCCGAGTAAAGTATCTCCAAATCAGTCTAATCCGGTCCGATTATTTTACGTTGAAAAGAAAGAAAGAAAGCTGCAAAAGAGATGCAGCTTTGCTTTCATATGTATATATTGGAAGAAAGAAGGCGGCAGCCGCAGGCCTGCAGCCTTTTTTCTTTATATTTTATATATTTAATGAAAGAAAGAAAGCTGCAGAACGCAGCTTTCTTTTATTAAAAAAAATTATATTATATTTTTAAAAAAATGGTAAAAGCCAACTAACGCGACCAGTTGTCCGACCAACCGTTTAGCCCAAAGCAGTCACGCCCGTTCGATTTTTGGTCAGACTGAGCAAGGTCCGCTGGTCTTCAAAGCCATTTAAGTAATGGCCTAATATTTTGTCCGTCAACTTCTTTTTATTAATAAAAGTAAATTATTTATAATAGTTTGAAAAAAATATATTTTACTAATTTTAAAATATCACATGTTAAATATAATATATATATATATATATAATGAATCTAAATTTTTTTTCTCTGATTTTTATTAAAACAAGACTTAAAATTTAGAAAACTGATTCGGTCTAGTTTGATCAATTTGATCTAATCGAAACAATTTTATTGATTTTGATTGATTTTTTGTAAAACTCATTTTTTTAGTGTTTTTAAACCAAACTAACTTCTAGTTTTCAATTAATCCAGTCCGACCAATTGGTTTGATCTAGTTTTTAAAATATTAATATATATTCTTTATCTATTGAAATTGTCACTTAAAAAATATATAAATAATTATTATTTTGTAAAATTAAAAAAAATTAATTAGTCTATTTTTTAAAAAATATTTTTATTATTAATGAATTAATTAATAAAGTAAGAATATAATAATATTATTTTTCATTTCATAATGATTAAAAAAATTAATTATTATTATTGAAAATATAAATTTATATATATTTTTATTATATTCTTATTTTAGTATGAGATATACCATCTAATATGTAACATTAAATAAAAATATTATAGAGATTTAATATATTAACTAACTTATTAAAATAGTAAACTATTTTTTCCGTCACACAAAGATAAATCTATTTTTTATTTTACAAAGATTAAAATATTAATTGATTTTATTGAGAATGTAAATTTGTACATTTTTTTCATTACATCCTTACTTTAAAATAAAATATATTTAATATGTAACATTAAATATTTATATTATAGATAATTTATATGATAATAAGTTATTAAAATAGTAAGTGAATTATATTTTGAAATAATCAGGAAAAAAAAAGTAAATATATTTTTATAAGAAGGAGAAAGTATATTTTAAAATTAATAAAAAAATAATTCTATTAATTAAGAGATTGAGTAATAAATAAATATGAGACAGAAAATGAGAATGCGTGGAGAGCTATAACCAAGCAAAATTTGTTAATCACACGTACTGTTTGTGTATTTGGCTTTTCAAGCTCTCATATATATTAAATGTGTAACGCACAACGCTACATACTAAATGGCATATCACCTGTCACTATTAAATTATCGTCTTATTATTAAATAAATCTTAATTTTTATAAAAATATATATAATTCAAAATTTAGAATCTGAAAATGATTTTCTGATATCTAATTTTATATAATTTGAGAAAATTTATTATATTTTTTAATTAATAGAATAATATTAATTAATATTGTTTTATTAATTGAGTGGTGTACTAACTAGAGTAAAAGAGCTCTGCCCCTTGCCATTGACTTCTGTAATTTATATTAAAGGATAAATAAATAGAGAAATAAATATTCAAGTACAAAAGAAACAAAACTAATGTCATCTAGTTTTGACTAAATTCAAGTGGTCCAATTTGACAGTATTTCACATTGAAGAATTCAAACTGTTAATATATTTATCGAGAAAAACTAAAATTTATAATTTTTGCTATTTAAATGTTTTTTATTAACTATCTGAATTGATAGATTTTTTTAATATTTTAGTGTTTGTTGCGGCTTTCATAGATTAATGTAAAATATTATTAAAAAGACTTGAATACTCTTATTTCTCACAATTTAATTTATGTTTTTTTTTATGAAAAAAGAAATTTATTAAATAAAAAATAACATCAACTTGAACTACATTTGAATGACTGGAGGAACATCAATACCCCTATTAAGGAAAGTAGGAAAAATATACGAGGAACGTAGAGGGCAACAGATAAAACGACTTTTGTTCTAGTTTTCTAAGGTTTACTTCAATTTTTATCTCAAGTTTTCTTCATTTTCGAATATAAGCAACTAATTTTCTAATCAACTTTTAAGGTTTAATAGATGTTTCAATTTATTAAAGATTGTGAGATAGAACGATTTATCTCTTTTCTCTCTTTATATATTTTATGTACTTAAGAATATTATTATTTTGCTAGATGTTCAATAAGACTCATTGTGCAATTAATTTAATAATATATTGCCCATTGAAATCTTGAATTCATAATTATTCATATTGTTTTGATAACTAGTGGTAAATTAGCATTTCACTAAGAACAAATATAATTTAACTTAAATAAACCACACATGAATTTATTGGTTTGAATCAGATCTTTTTAATTCTTAATATTGTTAATGAATTAAATTCTAAGAATGTTTCTGGAGTTATTCACTAATAATGGTTAATTATCGAACATTTTCTGATTTATCTAAAACTAAGGAAAGATTGATTATTAGGAGTGTCTCTAATAACTATAATTGGTTTATTAAAAATTTAAAAAGAATTATTTTTGTATTAAATATCAATCTAAGAAATTGAAACTGAAAATTATCCCTTCAACTAAATTTATCTCCGTTGATATTATTTTAATTATATTTATTGTTTTGATTTCCTTATTTTTTTATCGCAATCAACCATTTGTTCATGATTTTTTTATTCAAAAATCTATTGTAATTAGTTTTATTTCTTCAAAATTTCAAGCTATCAAGCAAGTTTAATTAATTTTATTGTTGATTTATAGTTGTATTTACTTACCTCAATTTTTATTTAGATTTTATTTGTAGAATTCAAGCAAATCGTTAAGATGAGTTTGAGTACTTGATCCTTTTTTTTTATCCTTTTAAGGATTTACACATGTGTTTTGATTAGAAGTTAGTTTGCCATCTTGGTTGATGAACTTACACTCCTTTGGCATGCCTACTTAAAGTCTGAAATTTGCCAATCCTGCAAGGTGGGGATATCCTAGGAGTTTCACGCAAAAAGTGTAACAACATAGTTAGCAAGGTGGAAAGAGATTGAACTGCTTCTAACTTTCTAAAAATCAAAAAAATATTTGCAGATTCATCTTGAGAATGACTAGAGACTATCAAATTTGCAAAATTATACCATAAAACGAATCCCAAACGGATGGATGACAAAGACCACAAATGAGCCATACTTAGAAAAAAAAACCCAAATAAATTTATTTGGAAAACTATATCAAAAATCTCATTAATAATTAGTTTATTTTAGCCAATGATTCAACAATAGGCCTATAATTGATTAATGGTCAAATTATATTAGTTTGAAATTTAATTTATTGTGGCTAATTAATATTAGAGAACTAAATCCAAAATATTCTTATTCATTTAGAAATATTAAACAATGGACAAGTTGTTAGTAAATTTTGTGAAGTAGTGGAGCCAACAATCTTTGAACCGGAAAAAAGGGTAGTAGTAGCCTTACAATTGCACAACATGAAATGACAACTGCTCCTAAGAGAACTTATAAATAAATAAAAATATACATATTGGATTGGCAATTTTTATTAATTAAAATTGTTGATTACTTGCATGTACATTTCAATATCTTCTAAAGTTAACACGTTTTTTACAAAAGTGTGAAAACAATATAATAATTTTATATACATTAACCAAATTTGAAAATCTTACATTTCTAGAACATTTGCAATAAGATTTTGTAAATAAATGCTTACTTAGCATTTGTTTGGTTTTTCAAATAGTGCAATGTAAAAAAAATGAAGAAAATTTAATTTATATTTAATTTTTTATTTGATTATCAAATTAAAACATGAAATAATTAGGATTTGAATTTATTATTATTATTATTATTATTATTATTAAATCCTCATTATTTTAGGTTGATAAAGGATAAATTAGTAGCTTTTTAGATTTTGTTTTCCTCATTCTCCCTCTCTATAAATTTGTAGGAAAAGGTTTTTGAGAATTAGAGGAAAATTAGATGAAATTATTTCTATTTGTATCTTTTTTTTCTTATTATTCTCCAAAAAAAGAAATAATAGAAATAAAATTTTTATTTTTTTATCCATTTCTCTCGAAACAAATAAATTTAAATAAAATTGAGAATAAAATATTATTATATGTATCTTCATTGACTATCATATTCTTTTTTTTTTATCAATAGTATTTTTATTGTAAAAAAAATGTAGCAATATAAAGAGTACCGATTTTTCAAAACCTGTAAACTGACACCAGCATACATATGCATAACAAAACACCACATCTGCATCATCTAAACAAACAGAATATAGTCATCCAATACTTATATATCCAACTCTACTACATTCCACAACCATCAATCACATGAATTCTATCTACCATCATTAACCCATGCATGATCTAAGTAACAAAGTTTAATAGAAGAAACAAAATTAAAGAAAATCATTTTACTGTCAGCAACTTCATTTTGGAATATTACAGCATTCTTAGTTCTCCATATCCAGTAAACAATAGCAATTAGTGTTGTTCTTCTGCGTTTAGCAGTAGCATTTTTTCATTGTGCTTTCCTGGAGAACCAACTTATTTTTCTTCTCAAATTTAACACATCTCTGCTAATTTCACATTTCAGTAGTATTTGCTTCCAAGTCCTTTTCGCCATAGCACAATCAAAGAATAAATGGTCAATAGTTTCAGCCTTATTATTGCACAGAACACATCTATCCTCGTCCACAACTCCCCATCTCTTCAGTCTCCATTTTGTAGTTAATCTATTATGAACAGCTAGCCACATAACAAAACTCTGCCTAGGAGCACAACCTCTACCCCACACAATGTTCCTCTAGCTAACCTTCTCACTTTTGACCCTTAGTTCATTCCATGCAGATTTGATAGTATAGACCCCATTCTTAGTCAGCGTCCATCTCATTATATCAGGTATCCCCTCTTGAACTCCAAATCTTTGCACTTCCTACCAAGCAAGATGAGTCTCTTCATTCAAAGGGTCAGGTAAGTTTCAGCCCCCATGCCTCCAAGCATCTATTACTTTAGTATTTTTAGGCACATCAGTATTAGTAACATCTAGTTTAGGAAACTTCTCAATCAAATTCAACCCATCAATCCATGGGTTATGCCAAAAATCCAATCTACCTTGCCTAAGTGTATATTCAAACAAAGGCTTCAACTTATCTCTCATCTTAATCAAACTTCTCCACATCCAGCTAGCCTCCATAGGCTTGGTTATTCCCCAGTAGCTCAATCATTTCAATTTGTTAGCATTAATCCACACAGCCCACATTGAAGCTTTTTCACATAAAAGCTCATATACATGCTTCCCAATAGCAGTCTGATTCCAAGCACTCAAATCTCTCACTCCTAACCCTTCTTCACTCTTTGGCTTACAAATAACATTCCAAGTTACTTCTTCTTGAACCTTCAGTTTTCCCAAACCATAAGAACTCTCTGCATCTCTTATCAACTTCATTGATTACTGATTTAGGAAGAATGAACACATTACACCAATAAGTCTGCATATTTCTCAACACCGCATTAATAAGTTGTAATCTTCCTGCATAAGAAAGAAATTTTATAGTCCAAGAGCTGATCTTTGTTGTAATTTTTGAAATTAGCTCTTCACAGTGACTCCTCCTTAACCTTGTAGAGATTAAAGAAACCCCCGAGTATTTCATTAGCAAGGCACACTCCATAAAATGTATTTCTTGAAGAATATGAATCTTCTCACCATCTGGCACACCAGAGAAGGATATAGAACTCTTTCCCTCATTAATATGTAAACCAGAGACCTCTTCAAACTCTTTAAGCACCCGCATTAACCACTTAACAGATTTTCTATCACCATGACAAAATAGGAAAAGATCACCTGCAAAGCACAGATGATTAATTTGGAGCTCCTTACATCCTGTATAAAAAATAAACTCCTCAGGTACTTTAAATTTCAGCCTTTTAGCTAAATATTCCAAGCACAAACAGCAAGGGGACATTGGGACCCCTTGTCTTAATCCTTTGCTGCCAACAAAGAAACTCTCTAAAGACCTATTTATCAAAACAAAATAATTAGGAGTTCTAATGCAATTAATGATCCAGCATATACATTTCCGTGAAAAATTCAAACCTATTAGCATCTCTTCAATGAAATCCCACTGTATGGAATCATAAGCTTTCCTCAAATCAACCTTAATTGCACATCTAGGCCTCCCTCCAACTCTATGATAGTTCCAAACTAGCTCATGGGCCAACGTGATATTATCTGTAACACCCCTATATCCCGTATACGTACACAGCATGCTTATACGATCGTAATATACGTATACTGAATATAGAAAATGCCACAGTTTAAAAACACACAAGTCATATCTCAAAGGGAAATAAAATAAATATCAATTGTTGTAAAAGAAATTCATAAATATAATAGATGAAACCATTTATTAATACACAGCGGAAGTTACAATAAGTACTTCCAAGTACAAATACATAACAGTTTGACATATATAAAACATAGAATATATATATATACATGATTGGCAACTTGACTCTCTGATCTTTAAGCTTTAATCCAACTCTTCAAGCACAAACTCAACGATGTCTAGAAGAATCCCCTGCCTCAACCCTATCAACTCTATCACCTGCACGATGAACCACAATCGCGCTGAGCCAACAGCTCAGAAATACAAACCATAATGATAATATGCCATGTCAATATCAATGTCATACATTCAACTAATAAAGATTATGCTTATAAATGTTACATTTCATTATTACAATAATTATATCATCATCTGTTATACTCATTTAAAGTTTATCAATATAGCCAACAACTATGGCTTCATATACGAACTTTCCCCCAACCAGGTCGGTTGCCCACTGGGCCTTAGGCCACTACTAATCCCAGGGGTCCGCAGGAGGCAGATAAGCACGTATAAGACTATCAGTAACGAACCTTCCCCCAACCAGGTCGGTAGTCCAAGTTCGGTTGCCCAAACCCAGGGTCCGCATGGTTCCGCAGGAGGCAGATAGGTACGTATAATACTGGCTATACTGAACCTTTCCCCAACCAGGTCGGTAGTCCAAGATCGGTTGCCCAACTCATTGGGTCCGCATGGTTCCGCAAGAGGCAGATAGGTTCACTCATTTATATCTTTTAACATTATTTTCTCAATTCATTTCCATCATTATCAAATAGGCAAGCATGCCTCAACAATCTCATTTGTATAATCATAGCCATTCACAATGGCTTCTAATCACATTTAAATCATCATATCTCAATTCACATTATACTACTTCATCTTTCACATATCCATAATCAATTACATTGACTAAACAGACATATCATTATTCACTCATACCATCTAGACATGTTTCAATCATATCATTCACATCATTATAATATTCATTAACATCAAAGCCATTCCTCATTATACATATCACATATTACATGTCATATTTCATAACATTAATTTCACATCTATTTATATCTCAATTTACATTATCATACTTCATTATACTTATGGCATCATTGACATACATATAACAAAGTACATTGTTCATAAGCATCATCAATATCATCAAATGTATTTTCAATCTCAACACCATATGAATGTACGTTCCACATTGTACACAACATAACATTATTCATATGCATTAACAATGCAATAATGCAAGATTTGTACTTACCTCAACAACAATTCACACAACTCTAAACACTTTCCTTTATCCAAAATTCTTCACTTCCCAAATTAGGGCAAATCACCTTCTTCACAACCTAAACCAAAACAATGATGAACCACATCAATTCCAATACAATTTAGCACTTGTTAACCTCCTTTTAGACCTTTAGATCATAATTAACAATCCAACAACACACATTATAGCCCACGGCCGTGGCCACCCCAACCCCCCACGGGCGTGGGATAGAAACCAAATCTGTCCAAAATATCCAACACCTCCACGGCCATAGCACCAAAGGGCCACGGGCGTGGCATCTAGAATGCTACTACCTTCGACCAAAATCACATGTTTAATGCTTACAACTCCAACAAACACACCCAACATGAAGATCTATGAAAATAATCAACAAAACTTAACATTAACAACACATACCAACTCAAAACCCTAAAACAAACTCAACTTCAACACTTCCAAAATCAACAACAATTAACTTCTTAACTTACAATCACTTTCAACACTTAAAAACACACCACACACAAACCAAATCAACCATCCATATCAATTCATCAACCCCAAACACAAATTCAAAAGAACAAAGGAAAATCAAGGAAAAGAACTTACCAAAGTTAATGAATTTCATAAATCTCCAAATTAATCCTTGGATTCTTCCTTCAATTTTGAATTTGAAACAAACAAAAATCACTTTGCTCTCTTGCTTTGGAATGGCCGGCCAACATATGGGAAAGAGAAGAAGAGGAAATGAAGAAAACAAAGTCAACTTCTCTTTAAATCTCCACCATGTATTCCAAAACAAGAAATTACTTAAATACCCCTTTTCCATTTGTTTTAACTCTCTTTTTACTTACTTGCCCATTTAGGTAATTTCACACACAACAAATAAATATCCTCTTCCATTGACCATCCCTTTTGACTTATATATATGTTATTTATACTACCATATACCCAACATATACACTTTCTCTCTACACATTACTTTCCTTTTAAAACAATACCTAAACATTCTCTTTTCAATTTCTTTTCTTATCAACATAACATATACACATAATTCAAACAAACAACAATTATATCCAAACTTCTAGGGCACACATTGGGATATTACATTATCAGCTATCTTCCTCCTAGGAATAAAAGCAGACTGAGCGGCATTCACAATTCTACCCAGTACTTTACCCAACCTATTAGTAATAATTTTTGTAATGACTTTATAAAGCATAGTACAACATGCGATAGGTCTATAATTTGTAAGACTAAAAGGGTTAGGCACCTTAGGTAGAATGGTTAAAGAGGTTGAATTAATTTGCTTTAACAACTTACCAGTACTGAAAAAATCTAGTATGTCTTGTGTCACTTTATCCCCAATAATACCCCAAGCCTTCTTAAAAAAATACACTATTAAACCCATCCACACCATGATCTTTCTCATTACCAATAGACCACATAGCCAGTTTTACCTCATCCCTGCTAACATCTTTACTTAACTAGGCAGCTTCCTCCTCATTAATAAGAGGGCCATTAAGAATTACTTCATTGTCAGCATATTGTCTCTGATGTGCATTAGAGCCTATCAAATACTTATAAAAATCAGTTATAGCTTGTTTAATACTATCCTGATCAGTAACAACCCTACCATCATCCAAAGCAAGACTAGAAATCTTGTTCCGAACACTTTTAACTTTCAACTGACTATAAAAATACTTAGTGTTATTATCTCCCAATCTCACCCAATCAATTCTAGACTTCTGCCTGTAAAACTCCTCTTCTTATTTTAACAACCCTCTAAAATGACCCTTGATTGCTCTCTCTTCATGTAACAGAACAAAATTAAGAGGATCGTTATATAAGGAGGATTGCAAAGAATATAAAAGCTTCTTTCAATTCTCCACTCTTTGTGAGATATCAGAGAACTCCCTCCTATTTAAAACCTAAAACTCCTTTTTTAACATTTTCAACTTACTCCATACACTAAACATGACAGTACCAGGCACATTAATCTTTCAGGCATTCTGCACAATAGAGAGAAATTGAGGGTGAGACACCCACATATTAAAAAACCTGAACTGACTTTTCACTCTCTCGTCATTCATCCTCACATACACAATCAATGGAGAGTGGTTTGAAATTCCAGGATTGATAACCTCACAATCAGACATACTGAACTTTTCAAACCAAGCCTCATTTGCTAAACTTTTATCCAGTCTTCTCCATATTCTCGAATCACAATCTCGATTATTAATCCAAGTAAAATAAGGGCCTTTGAATCTTAATTCCATTAATTCAACACTCTGCAAATAGCCCTTAAAATCCTCACATCTATTAACATCTAAATCACCCCTACCCAATCTTTCATGCTCACCTAAAATACTATTAAAGTCTCCTTGAACTAGCCAAGGACCCTTAATATCCTGACTAAGCTGGATTATTTTACTCCATAATCTCTTCCTTTGTGTATTATTATTACTCTCATAAACTACAGACTAATAAAACTTACTATGGCCTTTCATAATTCTACAGTGAACCATTTGATAATCGACATGAACAACTTGACATTGCACTATACCCTGATTATAAATAATCCATATTCTACCTAAATCAGAAAACTAGTAATTATTCAGAACCATCCAACCATTCAATTTCAAAAATCTAAAGACCTTATCCTTATTGTTTTCCCTAACTCTGATTTCAAGGATACCCAACATCCACAACTTCTTAGAAACAATCAGGTTGTGGACCTTTGATTGTTTCCTTGGGTCATTAAGACCCCTAATGTTTCAACACCCAATCATTCACCCCTATCAGGGGGTTTTCTTATCCTTCCAAAAATTCTACCATCCCCAATAATACTAGGCAGAGATGTCTTCTTAATAGTTACATCACAATGAGAATTCCTCGATTAACTATTTGGGCCTATAATCATAACTTTCCCTTTATTTCTATTAATTACATCCCAATTCTCACAACCACCTTTATTTTCATCAAACTTTTCAGAATTGATAGCAGCATCAGAATTCTCAGTAATTGCCATAAATGAATTTCTGCTATCCTTCATATTGAGAGCACCAGTAAACTCTTTCCCATTCATAACACCATTACCGTACCCTGTGCACTGTCTTTTGGTTGTCAGACCATTTTAGATCTATTTAGAAGACATACTCTAGCCTCATGCCCCACCATTTTGCATTTATCACACGCACTAGAAACCTATTCGTACAATACTTGCTGAAAGAGCTTATTCCCACATTGCAAATCCACTGCCTAACTCAATTTCAACAAGTATACATGCATAACCCAGTCTCAGTCTACTACTTGTACAAGCATCAGTAAACAGAGGGGCACTAAGGATACTTCCAATTCTGCTCAGCAATTCATTAGACCAAAATTCCCATGGCAGTCCAGAAAGTTGTACCAAAAATGGGTAACTTCTGAATACTCTCCAGTTTCATCTTCATTTTTGGACACCATTGCCTTAAAATCAGAGGTTTCCAATTAAACTTATAAGGACCCCCATTCAAGACACCTTTCAAACCCATCTCATTTTTGAAAAAAAATAAAAAAAAATATTTTGCTTGACCCTGAACACTTTCTGCAAACCCCATTTTTAGCAACGATTCTTAGCGAACCCTTCAATTGTAGAAAAGCAAGGCAAATCTCCATAGACACTATCAACCAGTGCATTCTTCCACTACTCTACCTCTGGTTACAGCTCAGAAGATTGAAATTTCATAATCTTAGCACCATTAGACACCATAGGAGGAATGAATTGTAAAGCATGCTCTTTTCACAAAATATCAATAGATCTATCTATAACCCATCCTCTCTCAAATCAGAGTCCCTAGATTGTGAATCCACTGCTATTTTCCTCATCTTCTTCCCCATATCAGAAATGATGTATGTTAGAAACGAGCTCCAAGAGAAAATGAGTTGTCATAACAAGTTGTCCTTATTAATTTCGACTATCATATTCTTTCTCAAGGTAAAGATATCATAGCAATAGTAATGGGTAGACAAATTGTTTGATTAGGTTAATTAAATATTATCTTCACTTATACATAATAAATAATTAAATATTTAAGTATTAAGATAATGCCCACCACCACCCTATCCAAGTTAGACTAGATGTTATTTATCCAATTAAATGTATCAAATTCTCAATTTGTTTTAATTGTTTTTAATTATAATTTATGAGAGATATTCAAGAAGTTACACTCCAATAAAGATGGGTTGTTTACAGCCGATTGCAGAATCTTAATGTAAATTTTATTTAATTTATAAATTATTGTATTTTAGTTAATTAAAACTTATTTTCCTTATTTTTAAATTTTATAAATTATCTTTTAAATAATTATAGGATTGTTTTGAGACTACAATCACCATAACTTTTAATTTTGTTGACGGTTGAGAACCAGCAACGCAGTAGACATGAACCAAATATATCTAGAGGTAAGAAGAAACAACGTACATCTGGTCCAAGCTCTCAAAAATTCTGACTTTCTATCTAGACTCTTTCACTAGTTTTGATTCTTCATGAATGAGATCAAAAGCGACTAAAGATACTATAGAAGAGATGTTTCAAGCACAAGTAGGTAATATACTTTATAGTTAAAATAAGATTAGAGTTGACAGTGTGATGGGAAATAAGAATTTACTCCTAACAAGGCAAGAATTCTTCGTATTTTTCCTTCATAGGGACAAGGCCAAGAAGAAATCCCTCTCGTTGACTGAAAATTTATGTCTTTACCCCCGCGAGGACACGATATAATATATATATATATATATGCACGTGTTTCACTCTTCAGGATGAGAATGCGCATAATGCAGAGGTGCAAGCTCTCTTCCATAGTCTCATCTGGGTTCAATCATTAGGCTATTCTCAGATTGTTGCAGAGGTTGATGCAACGGCTGTTGCTGAGTTGCTGTCGAAGAAAAAGCCACCTTTCGATAAGCTTGGGAGCTCTCTCGTTGTTTCTGCTTCATGTGTTTTCCGTGAGGGGAACCAAACAGCTCATTTCTTAGCTCTTTATAGTAGGATCAATTGTGTCTCCAGATCTTTTATGAACCTTATTGACTTGCCCAAGTACATTATGGGAGTTGTATTAACCGATTTGGCTTTGCCATATTTTCAATATTAATAAAGTTTATTGGTGGTGCCGCTCACCTTTAATAAAAAAAAATGGAAAAAATCACCATTTTTGAGACCAATGGTGGAATCCTGGACGTTGAGAAGATAAAGAACGCCCTCGTAGTGAATCTCAGACTTGGAAATGAGACTGATAATGCTTCCGATGTATGAATCTGCAGCTGCATTTGGGGATTTCGAAGAAGATGAATCGGCCATTTCTCAGAATATTTTTACGCAACAGGGGGCGTTTAGGGTTCTTTTATGCGCCGGTTTTTATTTATTTTCTTTTTATTTGTCTTTCTTTTTAAGTTTTTTTTTCTCGATTTCAATAAAAGGGAGATGTATGAAAATAATTAATATTGTAACAATATTATGTTATTTGTTAACTGTTTCAATATAATATATAAATTATATAAATAAATAATTTTAATATGATTTATTATTTTTGATATATTTTTATTATATATTTAATATGTTTTTATATATTTAGTATACTTCATAAAAATATAAAAAATATTTTTAAAATTATAAAAATAAAAATATAATATTTTAAAAAATAATATTATTACTTTGTTTAAATTTTATTTTTACTATTATTTTTTAAGTTTATAAAAAATTATTTTTTAAATTATTTTTTAATTTTTAAGACATATATTAAAAATTTACTGAGCATATGATCATTATCTATAAAAAAAATATAATATTTTTATAAATTTTTTATTTATATAATTTTTTTATAAATTTTTTATTTGTAAACTATTTTTATAAATTTTTTACTTTTTTAATTATTTTTATAAATTTTCCTATAATTTCCTCATCATAAATATGAAAATTAGGGGAAAAAAGAATGCCATAAAAAGGAAACTGAGCAGCCCACGGGCACAGTACATGAGTGGGTTAAGTGAATGTTTCAGCCCACTTGGATCCCCCATGATGTCCAAATCGAATTAAGTCTACCATATGCTTTCAATTGAGAAAATTATACTGTATACGGTCGCAAGATTTAACACGGCAAGCGGAAGCTTTTTTATGTTTTTACATTTTTAAAAATTTTTGTAATTTTTCATTTTTTGTAATTTATTTTATTTATTCTTTTATTAAAATTTTTTTTAATATCATATTTTTAAAATACATACAAAAAAATAAATATATACATAATTTATATACAACATATATAAAATACACACTTAACAATACAAACTACATCTAAAATACATCTGCATAATATTTTTAATATTTATTTAATTTTTTATTCTCATAACATTTATACAATATCCACACAACATTCAATAATTTTTACATAAAATACATATAATTTAAATAACAAAAATATAATATACACATAATATCTACAACGTACATATAATATTTCTATTATATATCTATATAACGAAATTATGTGTATTTTTTTATCTTTTATGCGTATGATATGTAAAATTTATTTAAAAATAAATTTAATAATTTTTATTAATATATTTTTATATATTTTATTTTTTTAATTTTTTTGTGAGTGTTATTTATTTTTCATAATTAAAATTAAAATTTTACCTTTTATAAAAAATTATAGTTTTTATATCACAAAAAATAATTTAAAATATTAATTTTTATTATTTTATTAGAATATTTTTATTAGTAAAATTTGAAAAAAAAATATAAAATATTGAAGTAAAATATTGATTATAGTGAAAGAATATGTATTTTTGAAAAAAAAAATTTATTGAGGAATTTGATATTTTTAAAATTTTGCATCAACTTTTTATGAAAGTATAAATATTTTTTTGTTTTTATAATATTTTTGTAATAAAAGTTATTTTTTAGGATAGTTGTGTAAACATTCCCTCTTAATTTTCATTAATTTATTATTATTTTAGATTAATTAAATTTAATTTTATTAAAAAATGAAATGATAATTTTTTTATTTTAAGAAAATAAAATTACTTTTATTGTTTTTAATCTCATTTATCTAAAATTTTCTTGAATGTGGTAAATCATGGTGTGACTTTGTTAAAGATGGTATATAAGCCTTTGGAGAGTTGGCTTAAAAGTAAATGTTGATGCAGCCATGAATATTCACTGGATATCATTAGTTTTAAATTTTCTTTTACTGAATGTTTGTGATTCATTTGTTAGGTAAAACTAAATGTTCTTTATCATATGCTTTGATGAATGATATATAGAGAATGGGATTTACTGTATATGAGGAGTGAATTATTTATTCTCTTTTCCATTTTGCTCATCCCTTATTTTTTTTTTAGTTTTTTTATCTTTTTTTTTATTTTTTTTAGTGAACAATGATTTTCTCCCATTTTTTCCATTTTACCCCTAAATCTTCTTCTTTTTCTTATTTTTTCTTATCAATTTTCTTTATTAGTTTTTTGGTATAATTTAATATTATCTATTCAATATTCAATAAAATATATTTAAAAAATCACTTATATTTTAATAATTTCATTATAAAATTTTTTATTTGATTTTATTTTTAAAATTTAAATATAGTTTAGTTCTTGAATTTATATAGTATAAATAATTTATTAATTTTAGATTAATGTGTATTATGATAAATTATATAATAATTTAATAATTTATTATTTTTATAATGAATTGTATGAAAAAAAAAGTCAAAAATTTTATAAAATTATATTTTATTATAATTATAAATATAATTTATTTTTTTATTCATTTAATTAATCTTGAAATTTATATTTTTTAAAATAATATTTTTAGAATGCTCTATTAATAAATTAATATATTATATGTATCTATGTATTAGCTTTTTTGCAATATATTTATACTATTAAATAATATGAAAATAACTAAATCAATATTAGTTTCATTTATATTTCTATAATTTATAAAAATATATAAATAATTAATAATTAAATTGTCTGAAATTTTTATTTTTCATATCTTTAAAAAATAATTGAAAAAAAAATTTTCAACTCAAATTTTTTTATGCAATAATACTTTATTACTGAATATCATAACTTAAAGTTCTTAAAATACAATTAATACCAAGAACTCAATACTAAAAATCTGCAATTAAAATGATTGTTTTAATCATATTATGAGCTACTGTGTTAACAAATCTATTAACTCAAAATGTTTTTTTATAAGTATTTATATTTTTTTCTTATATAAGTTGAATAAAATCTTAGTGTGTCTTAAAAAATTAAAAAAAAACTATTTTTCATTTATTGAAGGAAAATATTAAACTCATAAAATAGTAAAATGTTATCTCCTCTGACAATTAAATATTGATTTTATTTTATAAGTTATTGAAATAATTTTATAAAGAAAAATAGTATATTCTATAATTTAATAAAACAAAATAAAAAATAATTAAGATATAAAAATAAATATTGTGGACATCAAAAATAAATTTTAAATGATATCATTGGTATATAAATATAAATATATATACATCTATATATAAGAACATGAATTTATATTTTATATTGAAATTATAATTAATATTTATATTTATGTATTATGATAATTATTAATTATAAATAGTACCTATAATTGATTTGATTAATTTAACTTATAATATAATATTTTATTACACAAAATTTGCAGTTGTTTCAATTGTATCGTCAATTATAAAATTGAAACATTTATTGTTGTGACTGTATGACCTATCGACTAATCTATTAATTTATCCTGACACCCAATTACACTTTATATAATTCTATAATTATATGTGATCTTGACATCTACTTCTTGAATATTTATTTACTCTTCAATTTTACTCTTAATTACTATAATATATTTTAAATATTTATTTGTATAATTAAATGACTAAAATTATCTTATAAAATAAAATAATATATATATATATATATTCGAAGTAAAACGAGGGTATTATTCTAGTTATTTTTATTTTTAAATGGACCTCCTCTTGTTGTTATTGATACTTTTATTTATGTAAGCATAATAAAAGTTTTTCAGCGAGAAAATACTTATGTGAATTTTATGTAGCGTTATTTGAACCTTTTTGTAGATACCTAACTTGAAATTTTTTTGTCTAAACTAGGTATTTATATATCTGACCAATAAAAAATCACTATAAGAATGATAATAGAAAAATTATATAATTTTATTAATCGAATGCATATATACTCAGGATTAGATAAATCTTTTTCACATGACATATAGGTGATTTCATATAAATTTTTTCAGATATGTGGTGTCATGTAAACCTCATATGACATTCGCGTAAGCATTCTCCCACTGTAAAATTGGAGACAAAAATTTTAATTAAAAAAAATATAAAGTTAAGAGATTTTATTATAACAAATTGAAATTTAAAGATTCTAATAGTATATGTGATAAAGTTGAGAGGTTGTCAGTAAAATTAACCCTATTGCTTTCTAACTTCCCCTATTCTCCCCCAATTTCCTCTATCCTCTGTTTCTTCTCTTAATTCCTTCATCCTTGCCATACAAATTATAAAAAGTTAGCTTTACATCTCCCTTCCTGAACCAAACCAATCATAATCTATCAAGAATGAGCAGTATCAAGTAATACCTGAATGAACCATACTTCATACAACAGCTACAGCACCAAATGAAGAAGATACATCTATATAATGTGTATTCTGTTTATATTTAAAAAAAAAAACCCAACATGAACAACTTTATTTTTGAAAAAAAAAAATATTTTTAACCTATTTTGTATAAAAGCCCATTACTTAATAGCTATCCCAATAAGTGAAGCACAGAACTGTTATTGATGAGAACTGTAAATTATGATATGAACAACATTACAATTATATAATTAATTACAAATGATTTTTCTTTCTCTTAAGAAGTTGAAGAACTGATTGTGCAGTGCAATATGCAATGGCCTGAACTGTAACCATGGGATTGACACCTATAGCTGTTGGAAAAACACTTGTATCTGCTACAAACAGTCCTTCAACCTCCCATGTCTCCCCCCTTTGATTCACCACTGACTGTCTTGGATCAACTCCCATTCTGCAACTCCCCATCTGATGTGCTGAACATATTTGCATTGATATGTCTTTTAATGGTCTTGAACTTTCTTCTTTCACAAATTTATCAAATTCATGATAGCTTGCTTTGTTAACATTCAAGCTTTTGCCTTTGCAGTGATGGGTTCCTATTTCTTCAGCTCCTGCAGCTGCTAGTATTCTCAGTATCTTCTCTAACCCTTTCTGTAAATTCTTTTCATCTGTTGTATCCATTTTGTATGCTATTGAGCTTGGTGAACTCACTGTTCCTGTTCCTTTATCTCTGGCCAATGCAAATATGTGAGCAGTTCTTGAAAATCTGCACATTTTTCTTTTCATATCTTCTCCAGAAATCCATGGCATTAGACTTGAAAACATGCCTGGATGCAATGCTGGTGTCTGTATTACTGCACCATATCCAGACTCGTCATCAAAATTAGCAACAACGCTTGACATTGCTGTCATTATCCCTCCCTCATAGCTTTTCTTCTCTTTCTCTGGCCACACTTGCTGGCTGCTAGATAATGGCGAATCCGGGAAGTAGCCCCATGCCATTGTTACAGGATGGAGGTGTAAATTTTTGCCAATGTTAGCATTCTTTAAGCCACTTCTTTTCAACAATGGTGGAGTAGAGAGAGCACCACAGGCAACGATAGTAACCTTTGATTCAACCGCACACACTTCTTTTACGCCATTGTATTCAAATTCGAAAGCAACCCCAGTTGCCGTTTTTCGATTACTAATTCCTTTCTTTTGCTTGTGTAAAACCTTAATGGCTTCACAATTTGGAAGAATTAGTCCATTTCCTGAATTCACTAAGTCTAATAGCCAGGTTTCACAAGTACCTTTCTTTCTTCCATCTTTGCAGCCAAGACAACACCAGCCACAATAATGATCAGAAGAAGAATTTCGAGGAATGGTATTTACAGGATAACCCAATTCTTGACACCCTTTTCTTAAAACAGCATTATTGAATCCTTCTTCATTAATCTCAGATTGAACTCCCATTCTCTGGCAAACAACATCCAATGCTTCTTCATACAGTTTACTGTCAAAAACTTCAAGATCATACCTTTCAGTCCATTCATTAATAACATGCTGTGGAGTTCTAATAGAAGCTGACCAATTGACTGTTGAACCTCCACCAACTGTAGAGCCTGCAAGAATAACAGCCCCCATATCATCAGTAGCCAATAAACCAGAAGATAAATACATTTGATCCATTGCTGGGCCTTCAAGGAGTGAGAGATTGCTTCTAGCGAAATAGTTTCCTTTCTCAAGTACAAGCACTTTATAACCAGCTTTTGCAAGAACACCAGCAACAACACCACCGCCAGAGCCAGACCCAACAACTACTGCATCACATCGGATAATTAAAGAAGGTTGGTTGTTTTTCAGGCGAGAAGTCACCACAGGGAACCCACATAGCCGGAGAGAGTTTGTAAATATGTCTCTTGGAAGGTTCATATTAATAATTCCTTTGTAAAGAGGACCAAAGAGTTCTTCTTCTTTTTCTTCTTCTACTTCTTCATCTTTCTTTTTGTTCTCTAATTGTTCATCTTTCAATCTTTCATATGGAGATAGTTTGAATACTTTCTGTTGCTTTGCTTTGAACTCTGGGTCAGCTCCTGGATACCCTATTGCCTTCCATGACAGGTTTTCATTTTTCTCATCCACCTGAAAATTAATTAATGCTAGAAGAATTATTTTTCCAATTAGGAGAATAAAGCAGTTTTAAAATTGAAATTTTTTTAAAAATATCTTAAAAATAAAATTATTTTTAAAAAAATATATTTTCTCCTTGTTTTTCAAATCTCTTTCCAATTTTTAATTTTAAAAATATTTCTTTTTTAAAAATATACATTTAATATATATCTAATATACTAAAAATATAATTTACAATTAATATATATTTAGTATATTAAACATATATCAAAACAGCATAATATTTTTAAAATAGAAGTTAAGAAAAAAGTGTGCCAAGAAATGGTAAAAGCCAACTAACGCGACCAGTTGTCCTACCAACCGTTTAGCCCAAAGCAGTCACGCCCGTTCGATTTTTGGTCAGACTGCAGGCTATACATTCAAGCAAGGTCCACTGGCCTTCAAAGCCATTTAAGTAATGGCCTAATATTTTGTCGGTCAACTTCTTTTTATTAATAAAAGTAAATTATTTATAATAGTTTGAAAAATAATTAAAATAAAATATATAGAATTAATTTATAATCTTTGAATTTGTTATACCTGTGAGAAGAAAACGAGAAGACAAAGAAGTTTCATGGCCTTGAATAACATCTTAAGTGGATTCAAAAAGCTGAGAGACCAAGAATGCAAAATCTTTTCTCTTTTGTGAAGTGGGATTTCAGAAAAAGATTGAAAGTATGGAAAATGTGTTGAAAGGCTAAGTAGGCCACAGAGAATGAAAGTTCCAATTCTTGTTGATAGCATCCATAAAGCCAATAGTATTAACCATTTCTTTGGGTGTTTCACTCTCTCATTTATTATTCCTCCTGCCTGCAAAATCAAATCGTGGGTATAAATTAATAAAATAAAATAAAAAAATTTGAACAATTTGACTATATAAATAATTGAAATTTACAAATTAAAATTCATCATATTTGGCAAATTATAAATCAATTAAATATAGTCTCTATATATATGTGTGCATGCATGTGTCCGCGTGTGTTTATATTAAAGTAGTAAATTTTCAATATTCAATATTTTAAATTGAATTTGTATACAATTATCATTAGATTAAACTTGTTCTTACATCATATGTAACAATTTTTACTTAAATTGACAAAATATGCTTCTAAGTTTCATTATTTTAAATAGTCTAAAATGAAATTATTGTAGTGAAAAAAAAGGGAACTATTATATAGTCTGAAATTTTTTAATTCAAGAAAAATGGTGAAAATGAAAAGAAAAAAAAAAGAAAGTGTAAAATATTTTTTTTAAAAAAAGTATATATTGCATTGACTATCATTGATTGATGTATACTCTGTATATTAATCACTTACCATCGTCTTTATACTATTATGTAAAATTCTCTTCTTATACTCATTTCCCTTTCCAAGCCTAATCAGGGAGTGGGCGGAATAGATGTGGTTCGTTAATCGACCGAATATTTCACTTTAGTTAATTAGCTTTATTAAATTTAGATTAATTTGGTTAAAAAAAACTAAATATTTTACTTCGGTTAACGGCTAACCGAATAAATAAAATACTGTATTTTTAATTTATTCAATTCCTTAAAAATTTTAATCAAATCGAACCGAATTGATTTAAAAAATTAACTGAATCAATCAAAATCTAAAATGGATAAGTTTGGTCAACAAAAAATGTCTTCAAGATGGCCGATTAAGTTTTGGTTAATTAACAAATATTCAAAAAAAAGCTTTAGTTCATTAACCGCCTAATAAGCACAAAAATCTACTATTTACTCTAAAAAAACACCCCACTAATTCGAATTAATTAGACCTATTCCTCTTTCAAACTAATTAGAAAAGGTTTCATTTAAATCTAATTATTACATTTCCTTTTTGTTGGTCCATTGAAAATAAATATTTGAATAAATACAAAATAAGTATAATTTATTCTAATTGGAATTTCTAATGTCCAAATTTGGTAAATATTCAATATATACATTATCATCAATTAAATATTTGCTTGTTTTCTTGTTGGTTTGTCAAAAAGTCATGCACATTTCTTCATTAATATATTTGTTTTCAAATACTCCATCAAGAAAAACTGACCCTCCAAGGAAAGCAACAAAAGAAATGTGCATGACTTTTTGACAAACCAACAAGAAAACAAGCAAATATTTAATTGATGATAATGTATATATTGAATATTTACCAAATTTGGACATTAGAAATTCCAATTAGAATAAATTATACTTATTTTGTATTTATTCAAATATTTATCTAATTATTACATTTCCTTTTTGTTGGTCCATTGAATTGTTGGTCCATTAAAAATAAATATTTGAATAAATACAAAATAAGTATAATTTATTCTAATTGGAATTTCTAATGTCCAAATTTGGTAAATATTCAATATATACATTATCATCAATTAAATATTTGCTTGTTTTCTTGTTGGTTTGTCAAAAAGTCACACATTTCTTCATTAATATATTTGTTTTCAAATACTCCATCAAGAAAAACTGACCCTCCAAGGAAAGCAACAAAAGAAAAAAAATATATAGTAGTGAATGAAAATTAGTGGTCCTATTTGGGTAGGTTAATATTAAAACTACACATAATAAATATAAAAAAATCAAAAAGAGAATGAAAAATTAAAAAAAAAAAAAGATAAAATCCAAAAAATAAATGTATACGATATAAATAATATCAAAATCATACTTTAAAAGATAAAACTTTAAAAATATAATTAAATTAATAAAAAAAATAATAGTGAATGAAAATTAGTGGTCCTATTTGGGTAGATTAATAAAAAAATACACATAATAAATATAAAAGAACACAAAAAATGAATGAAAAATTAAAAAAAAAAAAAGATAAAATACAAAAAAATAAATGTATACAATATAAATAATATCAAAATCATACTTTAAAAGATAAAATTTTTAAAAATATAATTAAATTAATACAACTAATTACAGAGAAACAAAAATATAATAAGTTATATTCATATTTTATATTTCAGGAAAAAAAATATAGTCATTCATGTCTTAACCATGACTCAGTAAACCATTACACACCATGAAACAACTAGCAACTAACCCCTTTACATGAATATATGCATATAGACAGCCATTAACACACCATGAGACACCCAGCAACTTACCTCTTTCCATATATATCCTCTTTCCATGGATATATATATATATATATATATATATATATAATTAAAAGAATATATTGAAGATGTTTAAAAAATATAGCATGGAAATAAACCATATATAAAAAAAAAATGAAAAGTAAGTAAGAAAATCAATATATTTTTAAAAACTATAGCACGTGGATAAACCATATATAAAAAATTGTAAGAAATAAGTTGGAAATAAACCATATATTAAAAAAATTTGAAAGAAGTATGAAAATCAATATATTTTTAAAAAATATAGCATGTATATAAACCATAAATAAAAAATTGAAAGAAATAAGTATGAAAATAGATTTTCATAATGATTATATAATATATATATATATATATATCAAACATGGAGTTTAAGTCAAAATATAAATATAAATAAAATATATTGAACTTATAGTAAAATATATTTTGTAATATAAAAAAAATATCTTTTTTTATTAAAAGCCGCTTTTAGTTCTTAATTCTAATTTAATAATCAAGAAATATATTTTATATTTTTATGCTTACGTCTTTCAAAATTTTTTATATGGTTTAACAATATACATGCTATAATTTTTTTAATATCTTCAATATTTTTTAAAATTTTATACATGTATGTATATATATATATATATATATAGAAAAATAATGAAAAGAGATGACGAAGTCATTGGCTTCTAATTTCTTGTAATATAAACAAATATATACAAAACAACAAATTTAATAGCATGCATGCCTTTGTTTACATGTGTGTGGTGTATATATAATATTATGAAAAAAGCATGCATATAACTATAAAATCGAAAATTAATTAATTAAAGAGAAAAAGAAAGCAAATGAATTAAATGAAGTGAATGAAAATCCTACAAGTTGAGGAGTTCCGGCCATGGAAGGTGAAGAAAGAAAGAACTTGGAGGTAGAGTCACCGGCGGTAGGCAAAACATGGTGGTGGTGTTGGTCGTCGGAGATGTTAAGTGATGGCAAGAAAGTATCGAAAATAGCAGAAAGAGATGCCATTTGTGATGAAGAAAGAGAATTAACATAAAAATTGTATTCTTGCTGTTGTTTTTTGTTAGTATCATTTGATCCTAAAAGCAATCTCTTGGTGTCAATAATCACTTCTTTATTCATCGCCTCCATTGAAACTCTCTCTCTCTCTCTCTCACACATTACTAATTAATACTAAAAAAAAGCTTTATGAAATGATTTAATAAGCGTGTGATGTGAGGGTCTTATATAGTGCAATAAATTAACTTAATTAACAATTATCAATTAAATTAACCCTTTTTATTATATTTAAACACCTATATAATATAGTATTTTTCTAACATATGCCATATATATCAATGTTTTTAAAAGTGGATTGAATATTGATCCAAATTTACAATTGATTTATGATTTAATTAGTTTAATTGAGTTGACTCAAATTTAATAATATAATAATATTATAAATTTTTTATTTATAAATATTAATAAATAATCTAAAAATTATAAAATTTTTAAAATAAAAATTTAAAATAATAAAAATATATTTTACTAATTTTAAAATATCACATATTAAATAGAATATATATATATAATGAATCTAAATTTTTTTTCTCTGATTTTTATTAAAACAAGACTTAAAATTTAGAAAACTGGTTCGGTCTAGTTTGATCCAGTTTGATCTAATCGAACTAATTTTATTGATTTTGATTGATTTTTTGTAAAACTCATTTTTTTTAGTGTTTTTAAACAAAACTAACTTCTAGTTTTCAATTAATCCAGTCCGACCAATTGGTTCGATCCAGTTTTTAAAATATTGATATATATTCTTTATCCATTGAAATTGTCACTTAATATATATATATATAATTATTATTTTATAAAATTAAAAAAAATTAATTAGTCTATTTTTTAAAAAATATTTTTATTATTAATGAATTAATTAATAAAGTAAGAATATAATAATATTATTTTTCATTTCATAATGATTAAAAAAAATTAATTATTATTATTAAAAATATAAATTTATATATATTCTTATTTTAGTATGAGATATACAATTTAATATGTAACATTAAATAAAAATATTATAAAAATTTAATATGTTAACTAACTTATTAAAATAGTAAACTACTTTTTCCGTCACACAAAGATAAGTCTATTTTTTATTTCACAAAGATTAAAATATTAATTATTTTTATTGAGAATGTAAATTTGTACATTTTTTTCATTATATCCTTACTTTAAAATAAAATATATTTCATATATAACATTAAATATTTATATTATAGATAATTTATATGATAATAAGTTATTTAAATAGTAAGTGAATTATATTTTGAAATAATCAGAAAAAAAAAGTAAATATATTTTTATAAGAAGGAGAAAGTATATTTTAAAATTAATAAAAAAATAATTCTATTTATTAAGAGATTGAGTAATAAATAAATATGAGAGAGAAAATGAGAATACGTGGAGAGCTATAACCAAGCAAAATTTGTTAATCACACGTACTGTTTGTGTACAGAAATTTGGCTTTTCAAGCTCTCATATATATTAAACGTGTAACGCACAACGCTACATACTAAATGGCATATCACCTGTCACTATTAAATTATCGTCTTATTATTAAATAAATCTTAATTTTTATAAAAATATATATAATTCAAAATTTAGAATCTGAAAATGATTTTCTGATATCTAATTTTATATAATTTGAGAAAATTTATTATATTTTTTAATTAATAGAATAATATTAATTAATATTGTTTTATTAATTGAGTGGTGTACTAACTAGAGTAAAAGAGCTCTGCCCCTTGCCATTGACTTCTGTAATTTATATTAAAGGATAAATAAATAGAGAAATAAATATTCAAGTACAAAAGAAACAAAACTAATGTCATCTAGTTTTGACTAAATTCAAGTGGTCCAATTTGACAGTATTTCACATTGAAGAATTCAAACTGTTAATATATTTATCGAGAAAAACTAAAATTTATAATTTTTGCTATTTAAATGTTTTTTATTAACTATCTGAATTGATAGATTTTTTTAATATTTTAGTGTTTGTTGCGGCTTTCATAGATTAATGTAAAATATTATTAAAAAGACTTGAATACTCTTATTTCTCACAATTTAATTTATGTTTTTTTTTATGAAAAAAGAAATTTATTAAATAAAAAATAACATCAACTTGAACTACATTTGAATGACTGGAGGAACATCAATACCCCTATTAAGGAAAGTAGGAAAAATATACGAGGAACGTAGAGGGCAACAGATAAAACGACTTTTGTTCTAGTTTTCTAAGGTTTACTTCAATTTTTATTTCAAGTTTTCTTCATTTTCGGATATAAGCAACTAATTTTCTAATCAACTTTTAAGGTTTAATAGATGTTTCAATTCATTAAAGATTGTGAGATAGAACGATTTATCTATTTTCTCTCTTTACCTTTTAGTATTTATATATTTTATGTACTTAAAGAATATTAATATTTTGCTAGATGTTAAATAAGACTCATTGTGCAATTAATTTAATAATATATTGCCCATTGAAATCTTGAATTCATAATTATTCATATTGTTTTGATAGCTAGTGGTAAATGTCAAAGAAGTAGGCACCAACCATTTTTTTGTCAAAAATGGAGGTGCCTAATTAAGGGGAAAGTCAAAAATGGAGGTGCCTAATTTAAGACATTGTCAAAAGTGGAGGTGCCTAAATTTGGGGAATTGTTAAAGTAAAAAATGGAGGTGCCTAATTTATTGACTAATTTCACCAACCCATGTTTTTGAAGCCTATATAAACCCATCCACTTCATTTGGAAGATACACCTTAAAATTGAAGAAGTAAAGAGAAGAGAGTGTCTTTGAGAGAATTTTGTGAGGAAAAATTCTTGTTCATAATTGAGTGAGGGTTGTGAGTGTTTGTAAACATATTGTATTTTCTCCTTAATATAAGTCTGCAGCAGCTCCGGAGACGTAGGCATAATTGGCCGAACTCCGTTATCAAATTCTGTGTTAATATTCCGCATTTATTTTCGCTCTCCTACTAATCTGGTTTAAGGGAATAGAGTGGTAATCACCTCAATTTCCCAACAACTGGTATCAGAGCTTTGGGTGATAAATTCTGTCAATTTTTTGCAAGATCACTATTCACGTGAATAGTGAATTTCGTGAATAGTGAAATTTTGTCGGCAGTTCTGATTTGTCGACAAAGGTGTCCTAGTACACAGTGGTTTGCAGAAACAGTCAGAAACGATCCAAAGGAGTCCAGATTCGAGTAGGAGCGATGGCTGCAGATGAAGGAAAAGTGAGAATTGAAAAGTTCGACGGTGCGGACTTTGGCTTCTGGAAGATGCAGATTGAAGATTATCTGTACCAGAAAAAGCTATATCAACCTCTCTCAGGAATAAAGCCAGAAGGCATGAAGGATGAAGAATGGAATCTTCTCGACAGACAAGCCCTTGGAGTTATTCGATTGACATTATCACGAAATGTTGCTTTCAACATCGCCAAAGAAAAGACCACAGCAAGTCTAATGGCGGCTCTCTCCAACATGTATGAAAAGCCATCAGCTTCAAACAAAGTTCATTTGATGAAGCGATTATTCAATTTACAAATGGCAGAAGGGGCATCAGTGGCCCAACATCTGAATGAATTCAACACAATCACAACCCAGTTGAGTTCAGTAGAAATTGAATTTGATGCTGAAATTCGGGCTTTAATTCTCTTATCATCTCTACCAGATAGTTGGAATGCTACCGTTACAGCGGTCAGCAGCTCATCGGGAAAAACCAAATTAAAATTCGATGATGTTCGGGATCTGGTGTTGAGTGAAGAAATTCGACGAAGAGAATTGGGTGAAGCATCTACCTCTTCAGCTTTACACACAGAATCTAGAGAGAGAACTTTAGAAAAAAGTTCAAATCGTGGCAGATCAAAATCTAGAAGAGACAAATCTAGATTGGGGAAGAAAGATTTCAAGTGTTATAACTGCGGCAAGAAGGGTCATTTTAAGAAAGATTGCCGAGCGCCAAAGAAAGATAGCGGTGCACAGGGATCTGCAAATGTGACCGAGGAAGCAGGTGATGCCATGATTCTAAGTGTCAACAGTCTAATTGAATCATGGATTTTAGATTCTGGGACATCTTTTCACGCCACTCCATGCCAAGAAATCATGGACAACTATGTCAGTGGTGATTTCGGGAAGGTTCATCTAGCTGATGATGAAACCTTAAAGATCGTAGGAAAAGGGGATGTCCGATTAAAGTTGTCAAACGGGAATACCTGGAAGCTGCAAGGAGTAAGACATATTCCTGGTCTTAAAAGGAATTTGCTCTCTGTAGGACAACTTGATGAAGATGGTTATGGTACAACCTTCAAAAGCGGTGAATGGAAGATTACCAAAGGAGCACTCGTCATTGCTCGTGGTAAGAAAACTGGCACTCTCTATGTAACCTCAAACTTAGAGAATGTTATTTCAGTAGCAGATGCAGATGAAAAATCAAACCTATGGCACCAAAGGCTTGGCCATATGAGCGAGAAAGGGATGAAGACGCTTTTGTCAAAAGGAAAGTTGCCGGAACTGAAAAGTATCAATGTCGGCCTATGTGAAGATTGTATCTTTGGAAAACAAAAGAAGGTCAGTTTTTCAAAGATTGGCAAGACACCCAAGGCAGAAAAATTAGAGTTGGTCCATACCGATGTATGGGGACCGTCTCCAATTCCATCTCTTGCAGGCTCATTGTATTACGTCACATTCATTGACGATTCAACAAGAAAGGTATGGGTGTATTTTCTGAAGAAGAAATCAGAAGTCTTTGATACATTCAGAAAATGGAAGGCCATGGTAGAAAATGAAACTGGTTTGAAAGTCAAGCGATTGAGGTCGGACAATGGAGGAGAGTACAGAGAGAGAAGATTCAGAGAATTTTGAGCAAACAGCGGAATCAAGATGGAGAAAACAGTTCCTATGACACCGCAGCAGAATGGTGTCGCTGAACGTATGAACAGAACTCTGAATGAACGTGCCAGAAGCATGAGGATACACGCTGACTTGCCCAAGAATTTATGGGCTGAAGCTGTCAACACCGCTGCCTACCTAATCAACCGTGGGCCTTCAGTACCTCTGGATGGTGGAATACCAGAGGAAGCATGGAGCAAAAAAGAGGTAAACCTTTCACACTTAAGAGTGTTTGGTTGTATCTCTTACATACATATAGATTCTGCTGGAAGAAGTAAATTGGATGCCAAGTCAAACAAATGTGTCTTTGTTGGATATGGTGGTGATGAGTTCGGTTATCGGTTTTGGGATTATGAAAATCACAAGATCATTAGAAGCCGGGATGTCATATTCAATGAGAATGTGATGTACAAAGACAGATTAAATGCAGAATCAAATAGCTCCAAGATAGATGTTGAAAATAAGGAATTTGCTGAGTTCGAGGATATTTCTGGAAATGATGTTCAGAATAGTCCTGAAGTAGAGGAGCCAAGCACGCCAGAATTGAGGCGCTCCTCCAGAATTACAAGACCAATCCAACGTTACTCGCCTTCTTTGCATTACTTGTTGCTGACAGACAATGGTGAACCAGAGTGCTACGATGAAGCAATACAAGTGGATGATTCAATCAAGTGGGAGTCTGTCATGAAAGATAAGATGGACTCACTCATGTCAAATCATACATGGGAATTAGCTGAACTACCACAAGGCAAGAAAGCACTCCACAACAAGTGGATTTATAGGATCAAAGAAGAGCATGATGGAAATAAACGCTACAAAGCAAGATTGGTTGTAAAAGGTTTTCAACAAAAGGAAGGTATTGACTATACTGAAATTTTCTCTCCAGTCGTGAAGCTTACGACAATCAGACTGGTATTGAAAATTGTAGCCGCAGAAAATTTACATCTTCTACAATTAGATGTAAAGACAGCATTCCTTCATGGAGATTTGGAGGAAGAGATCTACATGAAGCAACCAAAAGGCTTCATTAAGGCAGACAAGAAAAATCTAGTGTGCAAGTTGAAGAAGAGTTTATATGGTCTGAAACAAGCTCCTAGACAGTGGTACAGAAAGTTTGATAGTTTTATGAGCAGCAACGGTTTCACAAGATGTCAAGCAGATCATTGTTGCTACATCAAGAAGTTTGACAATAGCTTTATTATTTTATTGTTATACGTCGATGATATGCTCGTTGCAGGTTCAGACATGCAAGAGATTAAAAATTTAAAGCAGGAATTGTCAAAACAGTTTGCAATGAAAGATCTGGGTGCCGCAAAGCAGATTCTTGGAATGAGGATCAAGAGAGACATGAAGTCGGGGACTTTGATGTTATCACAGGCTGAGTACATAACCAAAGTACTAGCCAGATTCAACATGCAAGATGCTAAATCAGTGAGCACACCTTTAGGTGTTCATTTCAGACTCTCCAAAGAACAGTCACCGAAGACGGAGGAGAAACGTGCACACATGACGAAGGTGCCATATGCCTCAGCAATTGGGAGTTTGATGTATGCCATGGTTTGTACCAGACCAGATATTGCTCAAGCAGTGGGAGCTGTTAGCAGGTACATGAATAATCCAGGCAAGGCACACTGGGAAGCAGTCAAATGGATTCTCAGATATCTTCGAGGTACCACAGATAAGGCGCTTTGTTTTAAAAGTGGAGATACGACACTAGCAGGTTATGTGGATGCTGACTTAGCTGGAAATGTTGACGTTAGAAAGAGCACTACAGGGTATGTCTATACTCTAGGAGGTACCGCAGTGAGCTAGGTCTCTCAATTACAGAAGATAGTTGCTCTCTCCACAACTGAAGCAGAATATGTCGCTGTCACGGAAGCCAGCAAAGAAATGGTTTGGCTCCAAGGTTTCTTGGAGGAGTTGGGCAAGAAGCAAGAAAATAATGTCTTGTATTGTGACAGTCAAAGTGCCATACATCTAGCAAAGAATCCGTCTTTTCATGCCAGAACGAAGCACATACAGTTGCGGTATCACTTTATCAGGTCACTTCTGGAAGATGGGATTTTGAAACTTGAGAAGATTAGTGGAACTCAAAATCCGGCAGACATGTTGACGAAGACGGTGACTGTTGATAAACTGAAGCTGTGCTCAGCTTCAGTTGGCCTACACTAGTATCAAGGTCGTAGAAGAGCTGTTGCATTGATCAAGATGTGAAGACAGATTGAAATCGGTCTTCAAGTGGGAGATTGTCAAAGAAGTAGGCACCAACCATTTTTTTGTCAAAAATGGAGGTGCCTAATTAAGGGGAAAGTCAAAAATGGAGGTGCCTAATTTAGGACATTGTCAAAAGTGGAGGTGCCTAAATTTGGGGAATTGTTAAAGTAAAAAATGGAGGTGCCTAATTTATTGACTAATTTCACCAACCTATGTTTTTGAAGCCTATATAAACCCATCCACTTCATTTGGAAGATACACCTTAAAATTGAAGAAGTAAAGAGAAGAGAGTGTCTTTGAGAGAATTTTGTGAGGAAAAATTTTTGTTCATAATTGAGTGAGGGTTGTGAGTGTTTGTAAACATATTGTATTTTCTCCTTAATATAAGTCTGCAGCAGCTCCGGAGACGTAGGCATAATTGGCCGAACTCCGTTATCAAATTCTGTGTTAATATTCTGCATTTATTTTCGCTCTCCTACTAATCTGGTTTAAGGGAATAGAGTGGTAATCACCTCAATTTCCCAACAGTAAATTAGTATTTCACTAAGAAAAAATATAATTTAACTTAAACGAACCACACAGTTGAATTTTTTTGTTAGAATCAAATTTTTTTAATTATTAATATTGTTAATAAATTAAATTCTAAGAATGTTCCAAAGGTTATTCACTAATAATGATTAATTATCGAACGTTTTCTGATTTATCTAAAACTAAGGAAAGATTGATTATTAAGAGTGTCTCCAATAACTATAATTGGTTTATTAAAAATTTAGAAAGAATTATCTTTGTATTAAATATCAATCTAAGAAATTAAAACTGAAAATTATCATTTCAACTAAATTTATCTCAGTTGATATTATTTTAATTTTATTTGTTATTTTGATTTCCTTATTTTCTATTGCAATCAACCATTTGTTCATGATTTTTTTATTCAAAAATCTATTGTAATTAGTTTTATTTGTTCAAAATTTCAAGCTATCAAGCAAGTTTAATTAATTTCATTGTTGATTTACAATTGTATTTACTTACCTCAATTTTTATTTAGATTTTGTTTGTAGAATTCAAGCAAACCGTTAAGGAGAGTTCGAGGACTTGATCCTTTTTTTTTATCCTTTTAAAGATTTACACATGTGTTTTCATTAGAAGTTAGTTTTGCCATCTTGATTGATGAACTTACACTCCTTTGGCATGCCCTGCATACTTAAAGGCTGAAATTTGCCAATCCTACAAGGTGGGGATATCCTAGGAGTTTCACGCAAAAAGTGTAACAACATAGTTAGCAAGGTGAAAAGAGATTGAACTGCTTCTAACTTTCTAAAAATCACAAAAATATTTGCAGATTCATCTTGAGAATGACTAGAGACTATCAAATTTGCAAAATTATACCATAAAACGAATCCCAAACGGATGGATGACAAAGACAACAAATGAGCCATACTTAGAAAAAAAAAACCCAAATAAATTTATTTGGAAAACTATATCAAAAATCTCATTAATAATTAGTTTATTTTAGCCAATGATTCAACAATAGGCCTATAATTGATTAATGGTCAAATTATATTAGTTTGAAATTTAATTTATTGTGGCTAATTAATATTAGAGAACTAAATCCAAAATATTCTTATTCATTTAGAAATATTAAACAATGGACAAGTTGTTAGTAAATTTTGTGAAGTAGTGGAGCCAACAATCTTTGAACCGGAAAAAAGGGTAGTAGTAGCCTTACAATTGCACAACATGAAATGACAACTGCTCCTAAGAGAACTTATAAATAAATAAAAATATACATATTGGATTGGCAATTTTTATTAATTAAAATTGTTGATTACTTGCATGTACATTTCAATATCTTCTAAAGGTCACACGTTTTTTACAAAAGTGTGAAAACAATATAATAATTTTATATACATTAACCAAATTTGAAAATCTTACATTTCTAGAGCATTTGCAATAAGATTTTGTAAATAAATGCTTACTTAGCATTTGTTTGGTTTTCCAAATAGTGCAATGCAAAAAAAATGAAGAAAATCTAATTTATATTTAATTTTTTATTTGATTATCAAATTAAAACATGAAATAAATAGAATTTGAATTTTTTATTATTATTATTATTATTATTATTATTATTATTATTATTATTATTATTATTATTATTATTATTATTATTATTTCCTCATTATTTTAGGTTGATAAAGGATAAATTAGTAACTTTTTAGATTTTTTTTCCCTCATTCTCCCTCTCTATAAATTTGTAGGAAAAGGTTTTTGAGAATTAGAGGAAAATTAGATGAAATTATTTCTATTTGTATCTTTTTTTTTCTTATTATTCTCCAAAAAAAAGAAATAATAGAAATAAAAATTTTATTTTTTTATCCATTTCTCTCGAAACAAATAAATTTAAATAAAATTGAGAATAAAATATTATTAAATGTATCTTCATTGACTATTATATTCTTTTTTTTATCAATAGTATTTTTATTGTCAAAAAAATATAGCAATATAAAGAGTACCAATTTTTCAAAACCTATAAACTGACAACAGCATACATATGCATAACAAAACACCTCATCGGCATCATCTAAACAAACAGAATATAGTCATCCCATATTTATATATCCAACGCTACTACAGTCCACAACCATCAATCACATGAATTCTATCTACCATCATTAACCCATGCATGATCTAAGTAACAAAGTTTAATAGAAGAAGCAAAATTAAAGAAAATCTTCTTATTGTCAGCAACTTTATTTTGGAATATTACAGCATTTTTAGTTCTCCATATCCAGTAAACAATAGCTATTAGTGTTGTTCTTCTGAGTTTAGCAGTAGCATTTTTTCATTGTGCTTTCCTTGAGAACCAACTTATTTTTCTTCTCAAATTTAATACATCTCTGCTAATTTCACATTTCAGTAGTATTTGCTTCCAAGTCCTTTTTGCCATAGCACAATCAAAGAATAAATGGTCAATAGTTTTAGCCTCATTATTGCACAGAACACATCTATCCTCGTCCACAACTCCCCATCTCTTCAGTCTCCATTTTGTAGTTAATCTATTATGAACAGCTAGCCACATAACAAAACTTTGCCTAGGAGCACAACCTCTACCCCACACAATGTTCCTCTAGCTAACCTTCTCACTTTTGACCCTTAGTTCATTCCATGCAGATTTGATAGTATAGACCCCATTCTTAGTCAGCCTCCATCTCATTATATAAGGTATCTCCTCTTGAACTCCAAATCTTTGCACTTCCTGCCAAGTAAGATGAGTCTCTTCATTCAAAGGGTCAGGTAAGTTTCAGCCCCCATGCCTCCAAGCATCTGTTACTTTAGTTTTTTTAGGTACATCAGTATTAGTAACATCTAGTTTAGGAAACTTCTCAATCAAACTCAACCCATCAATCCATGGGTTATGCCAAAAATCCAATCTACCTTGCCTAAGTGTATATTCAAACAAAGGCTTCAACTTATCTCTCATCTTAATCAAACTTCTCCACATCCAGCTAGCCTCCATAGGCTTGGTTATTCCCCAGTAGCTCAATCGTTTCAATTTGTTAGCATTAATCCATACAGCCCACATTGAAGCTTTTTCACATAAAAGCTCATATACATGCTTCCCAATAGCAGTCTGATTCCAAGCACTCAAATCTCTCACTCCTAACCCTCCTTCACTCTTTGGCTTACAAATAACATTCCAAGTTACAAGGCTTCTTCTTGAACCTTCAGTTTTCCCAAACCATAAGAACTCTCTGCATCTCTTATCAACTTCATTGATTACTAATTTAGGAAGAATGAACACATTACACCAATAAGTCTGCATATTTCTCAACACCGCATTAATAAGTTCTAATCTTCCTGCATAAGAAAGAAATTTTGTAGTCCAAGAGCTGATCTTTGTTATAATTTTTGAAATTAGCTCTTTACAGTGACTCCTCCTTAACCTTGTAGAAATTAAAGGAACCCCCAAGTATTTCATTAGCAAGGCACCCTCCATAAAATGTATTTCTTGAAGAATATGAGTCTTCTCACCATCTGGCACACCAGAGAAGGATATAGAACTCTTTCCCTCATTAATATGTAAACCAGAGACCTCTTCAAACTCTTTAAGCACCCGCATTAACCACTTAACAGATTTTCTATCACCATGACAAAATAGGAAAAGATCACCTGCAAAGCACAGATGATTAATTTGGAGCTCCTTACATCCTGTATGAAAAATAAACTCCTCAGGTACTTTAAATTTCAGCCTTTTAGCTAAATATTCTATTCCAAGCACAAACAGTAAGGGGACATTAGGACCCCTTGTCTTAATCCTTTGCTGCCAACAAAGAAACTCTCCAAAGACCTATTTATCAAAACAGAATAATTAGAAGTTCTAATGCAATTAATGATCCAGCATATACATTTCTGTGAAAAATTCGAACCTATTAGCATCTCTTCAATGAAATCCCACTGTATGGAATCATAAGCTTTCCTCAAATCAACCTTAATTGCACATCTAGGCCTCCCTCCAACTCTATGATAGTTCCAAACTAGCTCATGGGCCAACATGATATTATCAGCTATCTTCCTCCTAGGAATAAAAGTAGACTGAGCGGGATTCACAATTCTACCCAGTACTTTACCCAACCTATTAGCAATAATTTTTGTAATGACTTTGTAAAGCATAGTACAACATGCGATAGGTCTATAATTTGTAAGACTAAAAGGGTTAGGCACCTTAGGTAGAATGGTTAAAGAGGTTGAATTAATTTGCTTTAACAACTTACCAGTACTGAAAAAATCTAGTATGTCTTGTGTCACTTTATCCCCAATAATACCCCAAGCCTTCTTAAAAAAATACACTATTAAACCCATCCACACCGCGATCTTTCTCATTACCAATAGACCACATAGCCAATTTTACCTCATCCCTGCTAACATCTTTACTTAACTGGGCAGCTTCCTCCTCATTAATAAGAGGGCCATTAAGAATTACTTCATTGTCAACATATTGTCTCTGATGTGCATTAGAGCCTATCAAATACTTATAAATATCAGTTATAGCTTGTTTAATACTATCCTGATCAGTAACAAACCTACCATCATCCAAAGCAAGACTAGAAATCTTGTTTCGAACACTTTTAACTTTCAACTGACTATAAAAATACTTAGTGTTATTATCTCCCAATCTCACCCAATCAACTCTAGACTTCTGCCTGTAAAACTCCTCTTCTTATTTTAACAACCCTCTAAAATGACCCCTGATTGCTCTCTCTTCATGTAACAGAACAAAATTAAGAGGATCGTTATATAAGGAGGATTGCAAAGAATATAAAAGCTTCTTTCAATTCTCCACTCTTTGTGAGATATCAGAGAACTCCCTCCTATTTAAAACCTAAAACTCCTTTTTTAACATTTTCAACTTACTCCATACACTAAACATGACAGTACAAGGCACATTAATCTTTCAGACATTCTACACAATAGAGAGAAATTGAGGGTGAGACACCCACATATTAAAAAACCTGAACTGACTTTTCACTCTCTCGTCATTCATCCTCACATACACAATCAATGGAGAGTGGTTTGAAATTCCAGGATTGATAACCTCACAATCAGACATACTGAACTTCTCAAACCAAGCCTCATTTGCTAAACTTCTATCCAGTCTTCTCCATATTCTCGAATCACAATCTCGATTATTAGTCCAAGTAAAATAAGGGCCTCTGAATCTTAATTCCATTAATTCAACACTCTTCAAATAGCCCTTAAAATCCTCACATCTATTAACATCTAAATCACCCCTACCCAATCTTTCATGCTCACCTAAAATACTATTAAAGTCTCCTTGAACTAGCCAAGGACCCTCAATATGCTGACTAAGCCGGATTATTTTACTCCATAATCTCTTCCTCTGTGTATTATTATTACTTTCATAAACTACAGACTAATAAAACTTACTATGGCCTTTCATTATTCTACAGTGAACCATTTGATAATCGACATGAACAACTTGACATTGCACTATACCCTGATTATAAATAATCCATATTCTACCTAAATCAGAAGAAGGGGAGCCTTGGCGCAGCGGTAAGTGCTGTCGCCGTGTGACCTGAGGTCACGGGTTCGAGTCGTGGAAACGGCCTCTTGCAATTAATTGCAAGGGAAGGCCGCGTACAAAGACCCAATGGGTCCGACCCTTCCCCGGACCCCGCTCATTGCGGGAGCATTCGTGCACTGGGCTGCCCTTTTTCTACCTAAATCAGAAAACTAGTAATTATTCAGAACCATCCAACCATTCAATTTCAAAAATCTAAAGACCTTATCCTTATTGTTTTCCCTAACTCTGATTTCAAGGATACCCAACATCCACAACTTCTTAGAAACAATCAGGTTGTGGACCTCTGATTGTTTCCTTGGGTCATTAAGACCCCTAATGTTTCAACACCCAATCATTCATCCCTATCAGGGGGTTTTCTTATCCTTCCAAAAATTCTACCATCCCTAATAATACTAGGCAGAGATGTCTTCTTAATAGTTACATCACAATGAGAATTCCTCGATTAACTATTTGGGCCTATAATCATAACTTTCCCTTTATTTCTACTAATTACAACCCAATTCTCACAACCACCTTTATTTTCATCAGACTTTTCAGAATTGATAGCAGCATCAGAATTCTCAGTAATTGCCATAAATGAATTTTTGTTATCCTTCATATTGAGAGCACCAGTAAACTCTTTCCCATTCATAACACCATTACCCTGTGCACTGTCTTTTGGTTGTCAGACCATTTTAGATCTATTTAGAGGACATACTCTAGCCTCATGCCCCACCATTTTGCATTTATCACACGCACCAGAAACCTATTCGTGCAATACTTGCTGAAAGAGCTTATCCCCACATTCATCCTCAAGAATAATTTGATCGGCAAATCCACTGCCTAACTCCATTTCAACAAGTATACATGCATAACCCAGTCTCAGTCTACTACTTGTACAAGCATCAGTAAACAGAGGGGCACTAAGGATACTTCCAATTCTGCTCAGCAATTCATTGGACCAAAATTCCCATGGCAGTCCAGAAAGTTGTACCAAAATGGGTAACTTCTGAATACTCTCCAGTTTCATCTTCATTTTTGGACACCATTGCCTTAAAACCAGAGGTTTCCAATTAAACTTATAAGGACCCCCATTCAAGACACCTTTCAAACCCATCTCATTTTTGAAAAAAAATAAAAAAAAATATTTTGCTTGACCCTGAACACTTTCTGCAAACCCCATTTTTAGCAACGATTCTTAGCGAACCCTTCAATTGCAGAAAAGCAAGGCAAATCTCCATAGACACTATCAACCAGTGCATTCTTCCACTTCTCAACCTCTGGTTACAGCTCAGAAGATTGAAATTTGATAATCTTAGCACCATTAGACACCATAGGAGGAATGAATTGTAAAGCATGCTCTTTCAACTTTTCCCTCTTGTGCGAGAATAAGTATGCCCAGGATTTATTGCGGCCCATGACATTCTCCATATTCTCTGCATCCTTTCCTCCATTCCTTGACTCAGTGACCTTCTCAGTCTCCATGATTACCTCAGTGTTCCCAAGATTGTCCACAATCTGAATTCCTAACTCCTCAAATAGACTATAACCCTCGTGAAAGCATACCGAAGTCCCTTCATGAGGATTCATTTGCAAAATATCAATAGATCTATCTATAACCCATCCTCTCTCAAATCAGAGTCCCTAGATTGTGAATCCACTATTATTTTCCTCATCTTCTTCCCCATATCAGAAATGATGTATGTTAGAAACGAGCTCCAAGAGAAAATGAGTTGTCATAACGAGTTGTCCTTATTAATTTCGACTATCATATTCTTTCTCAAGGTAAAGACATCATAGCAATAGTAATGGGTAGACAAATTGTTTGATTAGGTTAATTAAATATTATCTTCACTTATACATAATAAATAATTAAATATTTAAGTATTGAGATAATGCCCACCACCACCCTATCTAAGTTAGACTAGATGTTATTTATCCAATTAAATGTATCAAATTCTCAATTTGTTTTAATTGTTTTTAATTATAATTTATGAGAGATATTCAAGAAGTTACACTCTAATAAAGATGGGTCGATTGCAGAATCTTAATGTAAATTTTATTTAATTTATAAATTATTGTATTTTAGTTAATTAAAACTTATTTTCCTTATTTTTAAATTTTCTAAATTATCTTTTAAATAATTATAGGATTGTTTTGAGACTACAGTCACCATAAATTTTAATTTTGTGGACAGTTGAGAGCCAGCAATGCAGTAGACATGAACCAAATATATCCAGAGGTAAGAAGAAACAACGTACATATGGTCTAAGCTCTCAAAACTTCTGACTTTCTATCTAGACTCTTTCACTAGTTTTAACTCTTCATGAATGAGATCAAAAGTTACTAAAGATACTATAGAAGAGATGTTTCAAGCATAAGTAGGTAATATACTTTATAGTTAAAATAAGATTAGAGTTGACAGTGGGATGGGAAATAAGAATTTACTCCTAACAAGGCAAGAATTCTTCGTATTTTTCCTTCATAGGGACAAGGACAAGAAAAATCCCTCTCGTTGACTGAAAATTTATGTCTTTACCCCCACGAGGACACGATATAATATATATATATGCACATATATATATATATATATATATATATATTTTATAATATACATATTATATTATAATATATATTGTATTTTATTATATATATTATATTATGTATATTGTGTTTAATTACTTGCTCATATGAAATAAATTTAACTTGATGTATTTTATTTTATTGTATTTTTAAATTTTATTGCATATAATTATTAGATTATTATCTTATTAAGTATATAATTATAATGAATTATTATTTTTTTATATTATTAAATTTTAATTTTAAAAAATAAAAAAATTATACGGGAAGTCCTGTCACTGCGAGGGAGGGGACGAGTGCAAATTTGCCCTCATTTGTGGGGCAGGGAAAGCAAGAACGGGAATGGAGATTATCTCACCACCTCATCTCACCCCATTGTCATCCCTAAAAAGGGTTGCAGAAGTTTGAGTAGTAGTGTGAAGCTTTTGTGCTATTTATGATGAACGTAGAAAATGATGACTGGTAAGAGGATTCGTAGACATTTGTCTAGGGATGAGCATTAATAGGATTCGGTCGAGTTTAGGGCATATTTCAATCCGATTAAATACTAAAAAGTTTAATCTAGTTTTGTCCAAAATTATATATATTTTTTACTGACCCGTATATTTTTTAGTTCGGTCGAATTTGATTGGTTAAAGCGGTTTATACAATATATATAATATATATTATAAATATATTCAATATATATAATATTGTATATATTTTTGGATTCGTTCATGTCGAGTTATGTAATATATATTATATATATATGTGTATAATATATATATATATATATATTTGTTGGTCATATTCGAGTTCAAGCGAAAAGATAAATCTCAATTCAACCACTCGATCGAACTCGAAATTTTTTTAAAAAATAAAAACTCGATTTTACCCTTATTTACAATATGAATAGACTAAACCTCACTAAAATATATTCGGTTCAATTAGATTTGATCGGATTTGAAAATTTTGCACACCCTTTGATTCAATGATTCATTATCTTTGTTGAGCATCCTAGTGACGTAGATGATGATACACCCATATATCCTTACATTTTTTTTGTAATTGATACAAAATTTTTTGTAATTACTTTTTATTGTTTAATAATATTAATTTCACAATTATTGCAAGTTTCTTGTTGTCTATTAAATTAAATTAATTGAAAAAATAAATTCAATTTATGTATGATTGGTCAAGGGGATTAAAATCCTAACTATTTTTATTTGTTTGTAGTGTGTTTAGGGTAGTTTAGTTTAAATCTAATTAGTTTTTAAATTAAGTTTTTCATTATCCAAATAATCATATTAGTATATGATATATGGGCATGGATATATATACCGTCACTTTTTATAAATACACCGTTGTGGTTAAATATGTAATAAAATTTAAAATTATATAATAACTACACAAAATTATATCACAAAATATAAAACTAAATAGATATTTGATTGACTGAAATAGCCAATCAAATATAATATTGTCTGCCACAATGGTCAACCTGTTGGATTTTTAAATCTTAATTTTAATATAATTATATAATAGGTTATTTAATTTAATAGAGCTAATAAAATGATCTAATTTTTGGGCTCTAGAAACATTCAATTTGGTGTGGGCTATATATGTGTGTAGAAGCCTAATAATAGTGATTATAATTTTATGAGAAACCTAATTGACCTAGTATATAAAGGACATTATGAGGAGTTGTGATCTCTGAGTTAGATAGAGTTGTCAGTTTGCCTATCTCATATTCAGAGCAAATTCTGTGAAATGACAAATCATAACTCAGAAGATTTAAATCCTAAAATATCAATTCTCTTATAGATCAAGTTTCAGGTATACTTTCGTTAATCTTTCCTATTATATTCTCATTATCTTCTACATGGAGGATTTTATTGTAGTTAAGGATTTAATCAAGATCATGTTTATATACATGCCTATGGTTGAATTGCATATACTTTGAATTAATTAAATCCCATTAAGTGGTATTAGAGCTATTTTATTATAGATTCTTTGAGAATTTCTTCATGACTGATATTAGGGTTTTAAAGTTTTGAATTAATTGAACTATTGATTTTGTTTACTATGAATTTAGGTTACCGATTATGTATCAAGAATAATAACTGTCACCATAATATTTATTGTTCATGTACTGGTTTGTGCTGATAAGAAAACGTATATATGTATGGATGAAGGACGGCTATGAGCACTGCACATATAGTTTTCAGTTATTAAAAAAAAAGAATAACAGAGGCCATGAATATGTTTTTTCTTCCACTAGCAAGAATTGATTATTAAGAAAATCAAATAAATAAATAAATAAATAATGAGTGCATCACATGAATTCGATGGCCTTAGTGCATTGGTTTTTTAAACAACAATATATTTTCTTTTGCATGATACTGGGGCCATGTATTGATTCTTGCAATGAAGATATTGGATTTAATAACCTTGTTATTTATTTATTTATTTTGGGTGTAAGTTGGCTGATTAATTTGGCCTACGAAAGTTATTTTATTTTATCAATCTCGAATTTAAGGCAATCTCAATTAAATATTAATTAATTTGAGATTTTTTAATAATAATATGAATTGTTATATAGTCTAATTTAATTTGATTTTAAATTGGTTAAGGTTATATTATCTCTAAATTTTAATTAATTTTTGGATGCATCTATATGTATATATACGAATTACTAAAGTTTGTCGAACATTTGATAGAACTAGTTGAAACATGAAGTCGCCAAAGTGGCATCTCTTATGTAAATTGGCTTATTGAAAATATTGTGATGTTTATATGTGTGTTAATTCAAATGGATATTACCCTATCCAAAGGAAGGATAATATTTGGCAAAATTACATACATATCTGTGGTGATAAATATGTGATAATTATAAAGTTCTCATGTGAATAAAAGTATATCCAAAGTAGGCTTATTATTTGACAGGATTTATTTTCAGTATTTGATCACTATACTGAGAGTATCACTTACAAGTTAATATTACTGTCCAAAGATTTGATATTAATATTGTGATAGGTATCTTTAGATACATTCCATAATTATTTAAAAATTTTGAGGTTATTTTAAATTATGATGTGAGCATATTTTTTATTAATTTATTTTTTTGTACAGTTAATATGTCTGCCAACATGCCGCTCAATACATTCAAGTACTTACTGGGTCAAACTTTAAGAATTGGAAGAAAAATATCTTCATTTATCTTAGCTACATGGATCTAGATCTGGCATTGAGGGAAGAGCAGCCTGCGCCTCTTATAGCTGAAAGTTTCACTGAGGCAAAACAGAACTTCAAGAAGTGGGAACGCTCTAATTGCCTAAGTCTAATGATCATTAAGCGCGGTGTTTCAGATAACTTTTGAGGTGTTATTTTTGCTGAGATTACTAAGACTTGTGATTTCCTTGCCGAGATTGAGAAAATCTATGAGAAAAATGATAAGGCAAAAATAGATACGCTTCTAGCAAAACTGACTTCCATGAGGTATAATGGCAATGAAAATATTAGGGAATACATTATGAGCATGTCTAATATCTCTGAAAGCACTTAAGTTGGATTTACTAGATGAGTTGATTGTGCACTTAGTCATGAATTCTCTTCCTCCACAGTTTGGACAATTTAAGGTCAGTTACAATTGCCAAATGCAGAAATAGACTCTTAATGAGCTCATTGCACACTGTATACAAGAGGAAGAAAGAATAAAGTTGGAAAAATCTTAAAGTGCTCATCTAGTTAGTACCTTAACAGATAAGGGCAAGAAAAGAAAGAAAGATAAAGAAGCTGCTAAGAGTCTAGTGTAGAAGAAGGCTAAGGTAGATAAATGCTTCTTTTGTGGTAAGGCTGCACATCAAAAGAAAGAATGTATCAAAAATCATGCTTGGCGTGCTAGAAGGGTATGTTCTTTACTTTGGTCTGTTCTAAAATTAATTTATCTTTAGTACCTAGAAACACTTGATGGATAGATTCTGGTGCTATTACTCACATAAGTGTTTCAATGCAGGGATGCCTGAGCTACTAAAAGCCATGTGATGGTGAAAGATATATCTATGTGGGAGATGGCAAATTGGAAGAAGTAGAGGCAATAGGCCATTTTTGGTTATTATTAAGGACTGATTTTTATTTGGATTTGAAAAACACATTTATTGTATCATCTTTTAGGCAAAATTTGGTTTCTGTTTCTGTATTGGACAAATTTGGCTATTCTTATTCTTTTGGAAGCAATCAGTTTTGTCTTTCTTTAAATTCAAATGTTGTTGGTACTGATTCATTGAGTACTTATGATAACCTATATATGCTTGACATTGTTGCTTCATATAATGAAACCTTGCATGTGGAAACAAGAGGTACTAAAAGAAAGTTGAATCAAGATAACTTAGCTAGACTATGGCAAAGCGTTTGGGTCATATATCCAAATCTAGAATTGAACAACTTATGTTGGATGAAATATTGGATACACTTGACTATTCAGATTTAAATGCTTGTGTTAAGTGTATCAAAGGAAAACATACCAAACAAAAGAGATTAGGTACCAACATGTTTGCAAGCGTCTTAGAATTGATACATATAGATATCTGTAGGCCATTCACTACAGGTTTTTGGAATGGTCAAAGATACTTTATATCATTCATAAACGACTACTCAAGTTATGGGTATCTATATCTCATTCATGAGAAATCATAGTCTTTGAATGTATTTAAAGCTTTCAAATCTGATATTGAAAACCAACTTGGCAAGATTATTAAGAGCATAAGTTCTGACAGTGGTAGTGAATACTATGGTAGATATGATGGTTCAAGAGAACAACGTCCAAGACCTTTTGTTAACTTCCTAGAGGAATGTGGAATTGTCCCACAATACATAATGCCTAGTTCACCCAACATAAATGGTGTAGCTGAAAGATGAAATAAAAATCTTATGGATATGGTAAGAAGTATGATCAGTCATTATATCTTACCGAGTCACTCTAGGGAGAAGTACTAAAGACAACAGCTTACATCATTAATAGAGTACCAACTAAAGCAGCTGTCAAAACACCTTATGAGCTTTGGACAGGGCAAAAACTCAGTTTAAAGCACTTTCACATTTGGGGGTGTCCAACTGAGGCTAGGCCATATAGGCCCAATGAAAGAAAAATGGACTCCAAAATGGTTAGCAACTACTTTATTTGTTACTCAAAGCGATCAAGGGGCTACAAGTTTTATGATCCCACTGCTAAGTCAATTTTTGAGACGGAAAATGCAACATTCTTTGAGGATATTGAGTTTGGGGGAGAAATAAGGTCAGAAACATTGTCTTTGAAGATGAATCAACTCAGAAAAACTAAAATTTGATTCCTACTACTGCTTCTGATAGTGTGCAGATTTTTATACCTATCACTACTCAATAAACATATTTGGAACCAATACAAGATAATGTTGAATAACTTCCCATTCAGGTTGAGGAAGTTATTCCTCAAAAACAAACTCAATAACCTCAAGAGCCTATGCCACTAAGGAGATCCACTAGAGAGAGGAGAAATGTTATTATAGATGATTATATAGTATTCCTCCAGGAACATGAGGACACTGAAGGTTTGGTGGAAGATGATCCAATCAATTTCCATCAAGCCATGCAGGACTACAACTCTCAAAAGTCGATTGAAGCAATGAATGAGAAGTATAAGTCAATGCAAGCCAATCAAGTTTAGGACCTTTTCCCATTACTTGAAGGAAAGAAACCCATTGGTTGCAAATGGATATTTAAAACCAAGAAGAATTCAAACTGTAATGTGGAGAGGTATAAGATATGTCTTGTAGCTAAAGGCTTTACTCAAAAGGAAGGGATTGACTATAAAGAGACATTCTCTCCAGTTGCTTCAAAAGACTCTTTTAGAACAATTATGGCTCTTATTGCACATTTTGATCTTGAGTTACATCAAATGAATGTTAAGACCACATTTCTCAATAGAGACATTGATGAAACCACTTATATGGTGTAGCCAAAAAACTTTTTATCAGGAGACCCAAAGCATATGTTTTGTAAATTAAAGAAATCCATTTATGATGGACTTAAGCAAGCTTTCCACCAGTGGTACTTCAAATTTCATCAAGTAGTTGTCTCATTTGGTTTTGAGACAAATATTGTTGAAGAAGTTTAGTGGGAGTAAGTTTATTTTCCTAATTTTATATGTTGATGACATACTTCTTGCAACCAATAATAAGAAAATATTGCATGAAGCCAAAGAATTTCTCTCAAGTAAATTTGAGATGAAAGATCTTGGTGAAACTTCTTTTATAATAGGAATTCAGATACATCGAGATCATTCTCGAGGTATTCTTGGATTATTACAAAAGAACTATATAGAAAAAGTGCTTAAGAGATTTGGTATGCAAAACTGTAAATCAAGAGATACCCCAGTCACTAAAGGAGATAAGTTTAGTCTCAGTCAATGCCCAAATGATGACCTTGAGATAAAGGAAATGCAGAAGATTTCCTATGCTTCAGCTGTAGGAAGTCTGATGTATACTCAAGTTTTCACCTATCTAGATATTGCATTATTGGCATGCTAGGCAGATATCTAAGTAATCCTGGGATGGATCACTGGAAAGCAGCCAAAAGGGTTTTGAGGTACTTACAGAGAATAAAGGATTACATGCTTACATACAAGAGGTTAGATCACTTGGAGATCATAAGGTATTCTGATTCTGACTATGCTAGATGCCAAGACAGCAGAAGATCCACTTCAGGCTATATTTATATATTAGCTGGAGGAGCTATTTCTCAGAAAAGTGTTAAACAAACACTTATAGCTGCCTCTACTATGGCAGTAGAATTTATAGCATGTTATGAGACATCAAACCATGGATTATGGCTACGAAATTTTATCACTGGGCTACGTATTGTGAGTGACATTGATAGGCCATGAAAGTTATATTGTGATAATAACTCAGCAGTCCTATTTTTCAATAATAATAGGAGCTCCTCTCGATCTAAACACATCGACATAAAGTTTCTGGCTATGAAAGAAAGAGTATAGAGTGGACAGATATCCATAGAGCATATTAGAACAAACTCCATGATTGCGGATCCGCTTACTAAGGGAGTAACACCAAAAGTATTTCATGAGCATACTACTTGTATGGGTGTTACATTAGTTAAGGATGTTTAGGTTTAGTGGGAGTTTGTAAATAACTTTATTTTAAGTTGCTCTATTTTGTTTAGATATATTATACTGTTTGTATGAATATTATTTTCAGCATAAATAAAGTATTTAGTTTACTACACTCTGTGTCATTAAGTTAAAGTTGATCTCAATAAGGTAGGACCAGTTGGAAATAGGCATGTTAAGATCACATTACATGTAATTTTTATGATACACATCTATACTTAATTTATATCATTGAATATATTGATATCGTGGTCATTGATAGGTTGAATTATGAATTAATATAATAAAAGCCTCTTTGGTTCTATATCAATATAATAGATGGACCATATTATACCTAAGAAAATGTTTCAAGTTATGATAGCCAATTTTGTATGCATAAAGTATAATATAATTATTAAGGTATAATATGAACCCTAGTGGGAGATTGTTGAATTTTTAAATCTTAATTTGGGTTTACATATTAATATAATTATATTATAGACTTAGAGCTAATAAAGTGATCTAATTTTTGGACTCTAAAAATATTCAATTTGGTATGTGCTATATATGTGTAGAAGTTCAATAGTAGTGATTAGAATTTTATGAAAAACCTAATTGACCTAGTATATAAAAGACATTATGAGAAGTTGTGATCCTGAGTGAGATAGAGTTGTCAGTTTGTCTATCCCATATTTAGAGTAAATTCTGTGAGATAACAAATCATAACTCAGAAGATTCAAACCCTAAAATATCAATTCTCCTATGGATCAAGTTTCAGATATGCTTCCGCTAATCTTTTCTCTTATATTCTTATTATTTTCTACATGGAGGATTTTATTATAGTTATGGATTTAATTAAGATCATGTTTATATGCATGTCTATGGTTGAATTGCATGTACTTTGAATTAATTAAATCCTATCACAACTGTCATACATATAATCGACTATTATAGCGAACAAGAAGTATGCTAATTAGCCACAATAACCAACTAATATTTATTTAGTCATTCATAATGGCCAACCATTAACTATAGTATATATCTAGCCACAATGGCCAGGTCAACTACATATAGTTTGCCATTGTGGCCGACAAAGTGAAATATGATTGATAGTCCAAAGCCGACCACATATCATCAACTATAGTAGTTAAAATTTTAAAAGAAAAAAATTATTTTGCATATTTTAAACTCATTTTTTTATATTTGAATTATTGCTAGAGCTTATCTTCAAAACATGTGAAAAGAATGATAAAAACACTAAATGATGAGGATGAGAAGGTTTAAAAGATTTTGTAAAATTATGGTTTATTGATGAAAATGATTAGAATAAGAGATATAAGAAGAAAGAAGTGTTAACAGAATATGGTGTGTATTTAGTATTTCTACATTATGGTAATTCTAAAAAAAAGATATTCTTGTATATCATTTAACATAAGGGCATTTTATACATGAAAATTATGGTGGCGTATGTATAAATTCAAGTGGTATATATATCCATGCAGGGGCGTAGCTAGGCCTGGGCACGCCCGAGCAGCCGCCTAGGCCTAGCTGAGAAAAAAAAAATTTATATGCATTATTTTTATATGCATTATGTATTAAACAACTCTCTACATAAAAAGAAAATCGAACATTACACGCGTGTCCACTAAAAAATCGACACGTAATCTTCTCATCAGTAATGATCTTGTTGGAAGGGACACCTTACCTTTTAAAAATCAAAAGCGAAAATGGTAGAGAGAGAAACAACTCTCTCCTCCTAAAGAAGAGAAAGGCAACCCACCAAACGCCTCTCTCTCTCTCTCTCTCTCTAACTCTCTGTTTGGCTTTGCTTTCTCTCTCTTTGGCGATCTGGTAAGTTTTCTGGGGTTAGAATTTTTTATCTCTTAGTATCTGATTTTTTTAAAAATTTTTTTACCTGTTTTCTGGTGGACGCTGCTGAATTTGATGAGGGTGCTGATAAAAATTGGTAGTCGAGTTTGCAGCAGCACTGATTTTAATCAAGGTGCTGATAAAAATAGATTATACTTTAAGAGCTGCGAATAGCAAAAAATATAATCAGATATTGAATTGTGAATTCTTCAAATCACTCAAAAAAAGCAAGGAATTTTCTTTCCAAAAAAAAAATTCAGTGATTAATTTCAGTTGTCATCATATCTCTAATTTTTCTTGGTCCTATCTGGAAATTGATTTCTGTTTTTCTTTATTAACTTGGCTCTTTCTTTTAGAATTATATCTCAAAGGGAGGAGAATTCATTTCTTAGTGAACTCCTTGAAGCAGGATTCTAAGTGGTTTAAACATATAGTTTCTGGAATAAATGAATGTATAATGCATTTAGTTTAGAATAGATTTCACAAAAAAAAATGTATATGAATTCTCTTTTTTTTTAAAATGAAAAATGCGATTCATTTTTGTAATTTTTTTTTAAATTTCCAATTTGTCACTGTTGCAATTTTATTATTCTAGAATTCATTTTTGTCAAGTTTGTCAATTTTGGTGGAGTATTTTTGCTCGAATATAATCAATTTTATAAAACTTAACATATAGAATTTTAAATGAATTTTTTTTGCATACGTAACTCAAATGAAAATAATGGTATTGACAAGTTAAAATATTGACATTATTTATTATATATTTGTATGATATTTATACAAGAGGAAACAGAAGAAATTATTGTATTGGTATCACTGGGTAAAATAGCAAACATGTAGGCTAAGCTTATTTTGATAACAGATGTGTATTTATTGTTTGATTGATTAAGATATTATTTGTTGAGATGTAATTGAAATATATATTGAGTTGAGTTAAATTGATTTATTTGTTTAGATATTGATATCTTTTAAAAATTAAGATTGATTATAGGTTCATTGAATTTTAATTGTTTGTTGAATTTTTTAAATTAAGTTAATTGAGTTAATTGCTTTGAATTATTGAGATATTGGTTGTTGATTTTGAATAAATGAGTTGATTTTGTGTTGATTTGTTGAGATATTAGTTGTTAATTTTGAGAAATGGAGTTGATTTTGTGTTGAATTATTGATATATTGGTTGTTGATTTTGAGAAATTGAGTTGTTTTTGTGTTGAATTGTTGAGATAGGAAATGGAAAAATATTTTTCTAAACGTACAAATCCAAATCAAGTTCCGAATCAAGGGGAAAATAATGAGAATGTTGTAGAAGCCGATAATGTACAAAATTGTGATAGAATAGGTTTTGTTGAAGCAAGTAGAAAGAGAGCAAGAGTGGAGTCTCAGTCCTCTAATAATGATATTATAGTTGATCCAGCATTACGGATACCTATACATGAGTATCCTCCCGAAGCTAGAGACGAGGTTAGGAGGAAGTATGTTCTTCATGGTCCTTGTCAACCATTGAATCATGCTTTTCCGACGAGGAGAATTGGAAGCACTAACAGAAAATTTCAAAGTAATTGGTTTGCACTTCATTCATGGTTGGAGTATAGCGTGTCAGCCGATGCTGTTTTTTGTTTTTGGTGCTACCTGTTTAGAGGTGACAAAGGTCGAAAATATGGAGATGAAGTGTTCACAGTTAAAGGTTTTATTAATTGGAAGAACGCAACTAGATCATTTAAAGAACATGAAGGCAAAGTTGGTAGTGCTCACCATGATGCACAAACCCAATATTTGGCTTACAAAGACCAAAGGCAAAGTATTCTTCATAACATGAGTACTGCAAAGGCGAAGTCTGATTCATCTTATCGCATTCGACTTACAGCAAGTTTGGATGTTATTTGGTTGTGTCTTGAGAATGGTATAGCTTTTCGTGGTCATGATGAGTCCGAGGATTCTACATACAAGGGTAATTTCTTGAATATACTCAAATGGTACGGCATGCGTTGTCCAGATGTAGAAAAGGAAGTGTTAACAAATGCTCCAAAAAATAACCAACTAACTTCCCCCGATATTCAACATGATCTTATAGGAGCTTGTGCAGGAGAAACAAGAGCAGCAATTATTAAAGATATTGGAGGCCGTGTGTTTTCCATACTGTTGGATGAGGCTCGAGATTGTTCAGTGAAAGAGCAAATGGCATTTGTTTTAAGGTATTTGAACAATGTTGGAGAGGTGCAAGAGAGCTTTATTGGGTTAGTTCATGTTAGCGACACTTCAGCAGCAACCTTGAAAAATGCAGTTGACACCTTTTTGACACAACATGGATTATCAATATCAAATGTTAGAGGTCAAGGATATGATGGTGCATCAAATATGCGAGGGGAGTTGAATGGATTAAAAACACTAATTCAAAATGAGAACCCCAGCGCCTGGTATATTCATTGTTTTGCTCACCAACTCCAACTAGTTGTTGTGACTGTTGCAGGAGAACTCAAATGTGTTCATCAATTTTTTACATATGTTTCCATGGCAGTCAATTTGGTTGGTGCTTCTTGCAAAAGAAAAGATCAACTTCGACAGCTACAACATGAACAGATGGTGCAACGCATAGAAGAAAATGAACTTTATACTGGAAAGGGATTGAATCAAGAAAAAAGTTTATCTAGACCTGGTAGTACTCGATGGGGTTCTCACTATAAAACCATTGTTCGCCTTTTACATATGTGGACTCCTGTGTTAGAAGTGCTTACAAATGTATACCATGATGGCACAGACATCGAGCAGAGTAGCACAGTGTACGGTTTGGTTGAAGTTATGGAAAGATATGAATTTATATTTATTGCCCATTTGATGGTGGAACTTCTCGGAATAACAAATGACTTATCCTCTCTACTTCAAAGAAAAGATCAAGACATTCTGGCTGCCATTGGTTTAATTGGGACAACAAAAGCACAGTTGCAACGATTGAGGGAGGCTGGATTTGAGGAATTAACAGAAGAAGTTAATAAATTTTGTGTTTCTGCTGAAATTCCCATTCCTAATATGGAAGAAAGATTGTTCGGCCGTCTTCGAGGGACAGAACCTCCCACATTTGCCCACTACTTCCGTGTTGATATCTTTTTCCAGGTACATATTATGTAAATTCAATTTATTTATGCATTGTTAATAATTTTGGTAGGTAATTGGTATCATTTTCTTTTTAAATCTGTTAGGTTATTGATCGTGTTATTGCAGAGATGAACAATCGTTTTACTGAGTCTAGTAGCGAGTTGTTAGAGTGCATATCATGTCTTGATCCCAGGAATAATTTTTCTAGATTTGATGTTTCAAAACTCCTTCGTCTTGCTGAGTTATATCCACTGGATTTTTCTCCTACTGATAGAGTGGACCTCAAATTTCAACTCAGAAATTATATCACTGAAATGAGAAGAAATGAGAATTTTGCTAATATTTGTGATATTGGAGGTCTTGCAAGGAAGATGATTCAGCTTGATATTCATCGAATTTTTCAATTGGTGTTTCGCCTTATTGAATTAGCTCTGGTTTTACCAGTTGCAACCGCTACTGTTGAAAGAGCGTTTTCATCAATGAAAATTATAAAGACGGATTTGCGAAACAAGATGGGGACGATCTACTAAATGATTGTATGATTTGTTATGTGGAGCGAGATGTATTTTCAAAAATTGATAATGAAGTTATTCTGAATCATTTTCAGAATATGAAAACTCGTAGGCACTTATTACCGCCTAAACAGTAATTGTATTATATATATATATTAGTATTTTTAGACTAAGTTTCAATTTTATCTTCGTGTTTCTAGAATATATTTGAATTTTATTGCCGAATTAATATTAGTTTTTACTGTCATTTGACTTTTTACGGCCGTTGACTTTTCATCCGCCTGTTGACCTTGCCCGGGCGCCGACAACTTGCTGGCTACGCCACTGTATCCATGCCCATTATATATATATATATATATCAATTTTCATTGGATCGACAATTTGTAATAATTAAAACTGTTGATTATTTCAAATATATTTAAAATATTATTATTAAATGTTAATTATTTAGTTGTAAATGTATGTTCATTAAGTCCAAAAAAAAAATGTATGTTCGTTCATAGTTCAGAAAAAAAAATGTATGTTCATTCACTGTCATATTCTCTCTCAAGGTAAAGACTTTATATGGTTAGACAAATTGCTTGATTAAATCACCATGCCGCAAACCTTAATTAAATAATCTCTTCAACTACACACAATAAATAATTAAATATTAAGTATTAAAGATTATCAATAATGCCTCCCTTTCGAGGCTAGACTGGATGTTATCATCAGCCAACAACAATTAATGTTGTTTATCCAATTAAATGTTTTAAATTCTCAATTGGTTTCAATTATTTTTTAAATCAATTAAATATTAAACAATAATTCAATTGAAGGAAAATTTTAATTGATTAATTTAACAAATTTATTTATAAATTTAATAATATAATATAATATAAATTAAATTAATATTCTTAATTATTGTAAATTTATAATATAAATATATATGCACATTCATGCTTATATGTATCATGTGATTAAATTTTAAATTGATAAAACAAATCTAATATTTGATTTTGTAATTTTTTTTTAAAAAAAGCTATGTATAAATAATTTTAGTTACTTGTACAATTAATGAATATAGATAAACTTAGACACAAATTAATATATATGAAAAAAAAGAAATAAAAAAACAATATCTAATAAATAATATAATAAACTCTTATATTAATAATAAATTTTGTACATATATTATTGCCGATTATTATTTTCAATTATTCAAATATATAAAGAGTATGCTTATATTTTATTAAAAAAGCGAGTATTCATAAGTTTTTATTATATAACGTTTTTATGATTGTGCTGTGTGTATACTTTTTAAAAAATAATATTAAAAAACAAATAAATAAATTAAATTGTTAAAACAAATTAATATAATTTTATAACAGCGTAATACCCATGCCTACTAATTGTAATAATCAACACTACTAACCAAATACAACTGATCACATTTTTTTTAATTATTTTTAAGATTCATATTCTTCAATTATGACAGAAGATTGGCTTAAACTAACTTATATTAATCTGTATTTCTAAACATCAATTTCTATTATATTTTATTTTTATCATTGACTTTCTTTAATTTCATCAGTACCACCTGTAAAATTAAAAATATTTTTTTTATTAATATTTGAAATAAGAATTTTTCAGATATACGAAAGATGAGAGAATAAGTTAGGACAATCAATTTAAAATGTCTAACATTAAACATATGGCAATCGTCCTTCATCATATTTAAGTTGTTGATATTTTTATTATATTTTCAATATAAAATTATATTCTTAATATTTTTCATTATTAGGCCAAAGGATTTGTATTATTATTATTAATATGTTTATGTTTATGTTTACTTTTTTGCTATTAATGAGTAATGCATTAAATATTAATATAACAATTGATTTCAATAATTTAATAATGAAATATTTATTTTTATTTTTATTTAAAATTAATAAAAATTAAAATTTGATAATTTCATTTTTTTAAACAATTTTATGAGATACCAAAACAAAAATAACAACTCAAATGATACAAATAGATGCAAATAGTGAATTTTAAATTATTAGTGTTATGTAGTACAAGTCAATTACAATTACAAGAAGTTGATGCGTAATTGATGGTACCAATTAAATTCAAAACTATAAATTGGTAGACAATTAAGACAGACTATGATATGTCTAATAACGACTTAAAGGTAACGTCACTATTTTATATAAATTAAGGACTTTGATCTCTTCAATCCCTTTCCAATATGAGATAATTAATATCACTTTATTCATAAAAAATAATTAAGGGTTTTTTCTTCTTTTTTTTATCTAATCAATATTATAAAATTATTAGTTAAAAAATAATAATTTAAATAAAATTTTAAAAAATCAATTAAGTAAAAAATAAAAGGTTTGTACGTATTATAATTAAATTAAACTTTATTAAAATATTTATTTTTTCTCATTTAATTCATTTTTAAAATTAAATTCTATTGAAAAAAATATTTATCATTTTCTAATCAAATTTCAATTGAAATAAAAATTTTTAATTAAATTTTATTTAAAAATAATAATTTAGATAAAATTTTAAAAAATCAAATAAGTTAAAAATAAAAGGTTTTTACGTATTATAATTAAATTAAACTTTATTAAAATATTTATTTTTTCTCATTTAATTCATTTTTAAAATTAAATTCTATTGAAAAAATAAATATTTATTATTTTCTAATCAAATTTCAATTGAAATAACAATTTTTAATTAAATTTTATTTAAAATAAGTATTTTTTTAATCAATAATTGATTTAATTTTGTATGTTGTATTTTATTCATTGAAAGAACTTATATTTTTAGTTTTGATTCCTGCTAGGAATCCAAATTAATTAATATGGAAGTGATGGGGAATGATTTTTCTCCATTTTTGGAAATAATGAAATTTTCATTACCCTATTTATACCACCTAAAAGAGTATATTAACTAATATTATAAGTGAAATGATTAAATATTAATAGTTTTTTTTATAAATTATTTTTTCATATTCGAGATAGATATAGCTATAAGGGTGGTAAAATTCTTTATACTGAGTTTTAATATATATGTATATTCAAAACTCGAATTCAAAACTTTTGATTAAGTCAGAATAGTTTCTTATCGACTAATCTTTGTGTTCGGTGATATTAAATATTAACAGTTTTGATTCTTAATATCTAAAAGGGCATAATATATCCGCAACTCTATGTATTGTCTATTTTAGATACTTTATCCATATATTTATGCATTTGTCAAATAACTCTATGTATTTGTCTATTTTATTATAATAGATATTTATATAATTATATATTGATCATTTTGACCATTATATTTATATATTTTGTATCAAATAAATATTTATTTGCACATGTAATACTATTTTTATGTAGGTACCTATTAAATTTAAAATAGACAAATACAATAAGTAAAATAACTAATATATAATTATATATATATATATATCTATTAGAATAAAATAATAAATAATAATTTGATAAATACATAAATATAAAATAATAAAAATAAATAAATATAACGGGCTATATATATATATTAAGTCTATCTAAAAGCCTTAAATTACTTGCTAATTGGCCAAAAGATAAATACCTTTTTAGGAAATTCAAATCACAGTGTAATTTTCACATTATTTAATGACAAAATATAAAGAATGTATAATAAATTTCAATACCTAATTAATAATAAAACTAAATATTCAATCACTTTTAAAGAAAAGGAAAAAAGGAAAAATTCAAGAATGAGAATAACTTATAAAATTTTTTTTTTGGGAACATTAATGTTGATGTTGATGTAACATTATCTTTATATATAATAATACATAATTAAAAATATTTTCTTTATCCCCTTATTATTCTATTACACGGGATTTTTTTGCTCTTACACAAATATTAAAAATATTAAGATAATCATCAAAATAGTTTTAGGTCTTGTTTGTTTACTTGATAAAATCATTGCAAATGCACACTTAGATTGTATTCGAAACAATTTTTATTTTTTAATTTTATATTTTTTCTTTTAAAGAAAAAAAATTAAAAAGTATTCAGAGAAATCGTTGAATTTTAGATTTTTTATAATTTTGAGAGTATTAATTTTGATAAAATAATATATGTCAATAATTTTTTTATGTAAGATATTTTATATCAATAAAACTATTTTTTACTGTAAAAATAAAATTTACGTTTATCTTTTTTTTAATTTTTTTATTTTTGAGTAATTTTTTTATTTTTAATAATTAAAACTTTAATAATAATATATAGTTTTTAAAAATATAAAAATAATTTTTAATTTAAAAAATTAAAAATTAAAAATCTACAATTTAAGCAACATACCCTTAGTGAAGTGTTGGTAATTGGGGCATCCAACTATTTTACAACAATTCATTGGATTAAAATCATTTCAATTGATTAAAATACCATTTTTTTATAATTTTCTTGTTCAATATTATAATTGAATGTTCTCTCACTTTTTATATCAGGCACAATAATAATGATTTAATTTTTTTAAAAAAAATTAAAATTTCCTTGATTTTATAAAATAGCACTTCATATAAGATATTTTTATTCAAAAATGACCCTTGTCAAGGGATTAATAGAAAAGAAATTAGTTGTTAGTTTGCAATTTGCTTCAAAACCCAATAGTATTAAGTGAAGTGTTGGTTATCGGGCCAGCCAACTAATTCTACGGCGACTCTTCCATAAATATAAAGGGTCACCTGGCTCAGATATGGACAGATTTGTGATTATATTCAAAATAAATACAATTATTTCAATATTATATATATATATATCATTTTTTTAAAGTTAAATCAAATAAAATCATAAAAAAATAGTAAAATATTTTTTATTAAATTTTAATATAATTATATATTTAAAAAAATCAAATTTAATATTTCTAATTAAATTAGAGTATTTTCTTATCAACTCATCTATATATTCTGATTATTTTAATATTATATTTTTTATTATTTATTTTAAAAAATCAAATTTATATGTGACCAACTAAATTTTTTTAGTATTACAATATAAAAAAATTTAATCTGAATCTGTCCAAATTTTTTTTTAAAATAAAATTTATAATTAATACTATGTCTCAACTCAATTAAATTTATATACATTAAAACATTAATTAGATACAAAAACTATAGAATAAAACTAAAATTATACTGTTAATTATGCTGTGGTGGGGTTGGCTTGGCTTGACTCTTTTGATTATAGGAGCCATTTGATGATTTGATAGTATGCCATACTAGATTTATAATATGCGATTTATTTGTCAAATTAACTTTTATTTTTTTTATTAAAAAAACACAATTGTAAACTGTAAAATAAAAATAAAAAATAATTAATTGCATATAATTAACTTGGTTTTTCATTTCTTTTTGAATGATTAATATAATTTAGTAATATACTATATAACATTATATGACATAATATTATAAGTATTATCTATTATATTTGAAGAGATGGTATGATATAGTATAATTAATTTTTTATTTAATGTCATAGCATTTTGTAAGATTTTAATAAATTGAGAAAATGAAAAATAGATTATAAAGACATATTTGATAATTAAAAAAATTATTGAGTATTTATTTTTAAAAATAAAAATTTTAAAACTACAAAAAACTATTAAATTGATAGTTGGAAATACTCAATAAAATTTATAATTTTCAAATTATGAGATAGTTTGAAATACTCAATAAAATTTTTAATTTTTAAATTATGAGATTTTTTTAGAAAATTATATCATAAATTAAGATAAAAATCAAAATCAAAATAAATAAAAATAAAAGATATTATATATTATAAAATTATGACAAATTATTATCCATTTTGCGAAATATGTTAAAAAGAAGAACGTTGTCTCGCGTAGTGTAGCGTGCATTTTTTTTCGAGTCTATAGAACCTCCATTAAATAAAGAATAAATAAAAATAAGAATAAAATATTACATTATATAATTAAAAATAGACAAAAATCCAACAAAATTTTTTTAGCCTTAAAATCTCAGTTCTTGCAGCTGATTTTTTTTTATTATACCATTCAACACATAAAATTAAAACTTTCAACATTAAATTATTTTAAATTATTTAATTACATTTTTTAAAATTTCAATTAAACTAAAAAAATACATAATATAATTAAATAAAAATTTGCACTTAATGTAATAAGTAGTCAGAAATCTAAACATTTTTATAATTTAAAATGTAAAATATTTATGCTATTTAATTTTAAATTTTATAAAATATCACATAAATCTTAAATTATTCCACAGATTGAACTTTTTATTTAGTATTATATAGTTTTATGCCTCTATGTAAAGTTCATTCATGGACAATAAATTTCTTAAATCTTAAATCTTGATGAGGTCCAAGTCCAAGGAATTATTAATCTTGAAAACTAACACGTCCTTATTCAATACGTAAATGATGGTCCAAAATACTTTTGGAATGTCTAATAAAAATCAACAATTTATATTTTATGATGGTGAAATCAAAATTTATAAATGCTTGCATTATATAATTATAGTAAATTAAGAGTAACCTACGGGAAAAAAAATTCCACGATGGATTTGCCAAAATTTTCACATGTCATTTTCATTATATTTTTCTTTTCTTTCTTTATATATATATATATATATATAAATTTTAAAAAATAACTAAAAAATAAAAATGTACAAAAACACTATAGATAAAAAAAATGTACAAAAATTAAAAATATATATTTAGTGTATTTTTGATAAATATTCAGTAAAATTTTAATATATATTAGAAAAATGTAAAAAAAATAAAAAAAAGTATTTTCATAAACTAAAAATAATAATAAAAACAAAATTTTGAAAAACATAGTTTTCATGTAATTTTCACACACACACACACGTGTATAGAGAAAATTATACACCATACGTCAAATAAATCTTCCCTTTTCAATTTTACGGAACCAAGTGTGTTTTTTTTTTCAACACATGATGCGACACTTTTTTTTTTTCATTTTAAAGTTTTTTTTACTGTGATTTTTAATTTTTTTTCTGCTTTATTTTTTTTTCATTTTATTTTTATTTATATTTTTTTAAAAAAAATATTTTATTTAATATCATAATCTCATAAATAAATAATATACATATAACATCTATTAAATAACTATATAAGATCTATCAAACATATACAAGACATCTACCAAAATCTATGAAATAACTATAAATATTTTTAATATTTTTAATTTTATTTTTTTTAATTTTATATTCTTACAATATATATAATATTTACACAATATTTATATAATATATGCACAATATACATACAATATAAAATTTATATTTTGATTAAAATATAATTAAATAAATAATTTTAAAAGGTTAATTAAGGTATTGGAAGGAGAAAATATAAAATGTATATGTTGGGTATATGTTAAATATATCTAAAATATAAAAATTTACTAAAAGATAAAAGTTAGTAAAAAGGATAAAATAGTAAAAATCAAAGTAAAAGTAAAAAAGTAAAAAAATTAAAATTAAAATAATTTTAGTGGCGGAAGATGATAAATATAAAAATTAATTATTAAATATTAATTAATTAATTAATTAAATTATATATATGGCTAGGATTTAAAAGAAGATATAAAAATTAAAAACTTATTTTCATCTTTTTTCTCTTCTCTTCACCTTGGCCGATTCTCCATTGTAGCTTAAGGGGAGGATTTCTTCTTCCAATACACAAGATTTTGCAAGGAATCCAAAGGAAATAAGAAAAAATTAAAGAAAACACAAGTAATAGTTAAAGCTTTCTTAAAATTTAAGAAGTTTTTTTTAGAATTTATGATTATGTAGATTTTCAATTTTTAAAGGAGGCTTGGATAATTATTTAAATGTTATGGGAAGATGCCATTTTGATGTGTAAATAAAGATTTTAAGGGTGGATGATGGAAATGGATGAGTTTGGTTAAAGTTTGGGAAAAGAAGAATTGAAATTAGGGTTTTTGGTAGAAATTGTAAAGAATTGATGTAGTTGAAATTTAATTGGTTAAAAGGTGTTAGAATGGGTCTCTAATGCCATTGTTGAACTTATATTATGGTTTATGATTGGTTAGAATGGAATTCCAAAATTAAAGTATTGAAGGGCCTTAGTGAAAGTTCCTGTTGGAAAGTGATAGTGCACTGGATTTTGGCATATTTCTAGGTAAGTACATACTTTGATTTTGTATATTTCATTTGTATTTGATTGACTTAGCACATTTTAATATTATGAATTTACTAAGCTATTATGATGTTGAGTCTTGTACGTAAGTGTATTGGTGTTTGTAAAAAAATTTGTAAAATGCATTAATTATATTATATTAAGCCATTGTAAAAAATATTAATATGGGTGATTTGAGAAAAAGAATAGAAAATGCCCAAAGTTTATGGGTAATAAGATCACATTGTAAATGTGACATATATTATTAAAAATGTGATTAATTATGTTGAAATAAGAAAATTATGCATGTTTATGGAAAAGAAAAGGTAAATGGACACAATGTAAAAAAAACAATGTATATGAAATGTGTGCTTACCTTATATAATACTCTGTTTTAGAGAATTGCATTTGGTGCTATTGATATGGCATGTCTATATTATGATTTGCCTACGGGGCTAGACATTGGGTGTCACTATTTATGATATTATTTATCTTTGGGGCTAGTCATTGGGTGTCACTATTGATAATATTATTTGCCTTCTGGGCTAGACACAAATTATCAACTGTTGCGATAAACCAAATCAATGTATCTGAAACTTAAGTATTATATTAGGTTATTTGAGCATAATGCATGTGATTGTGATACCTTAGTGATTATGTGAATAATGTATGTTCTAGTGCATAATACATTTCATATTTGAAAAGAAAGTATAGAGCATTGTCTTAAATTATCAACCGCTAAGTTAGTAGTTTAACACGATTAGATTTCATCGCGCAGGTAACAAGGTAAATTCAGAGGGTTCTGCTAAACCTAACTAGGTCTAGATTTTGGATATTGCACTTGCATATCGTTACCACTAGACCAAAGTCATTTGCATATAATGTAAACATCTGTTTTGTTAAACTTTTGATTATATATATTATGTTGTCATGTCATGAGATAAATGTTTGAGAAAAAGTATTGTAGATATTTGAACACTTTTCATTTATATATATATATATATATGTATATGCATGAGATTTTGAGATACTGGATAATTTTAGAGATATGCTGGAGTTTGGTTTTGATTTTGTTATTGGGAGTGCATCTTTATGCATGTTGTGAATATTTAATTTTTGAAAAACGTTCAATTTACAGATAAAACTCTGGTGAATTTTTTTCTGGAATTTTCTTTTAAATTGGTATTTTAATAATTAATTACTCATAAATATATGTTAATTTACCTTCTAAATTATATTTTGAAGGTTAAACTATTTTCCCAAAAGTTAAAGAGAATTTTCTAATAATAAAGATGATGATATTCTTATATTCTGAATTTATATATTTTATATATACTGGGTATATATTCGTATATAGAGTATAAGAGTGTTACACATAATATCTACCAAATATCTATAATATTTACTTAATATATATTGAATATACACATAACATCTACTAAATATCTGTATAATAAAATTAATATTTTTTTAATTTTATTTTTTATGTATATAATATGTAAAATTTTTTAAAAATAAATTTAATGATTTTATTAATATATTTTTATATATTTTACTTTTTTTATTACTTTTACGAGTATTATTTGTTAGTTATAATTAAAATTAATATTTTTTCTTTATAAAAATTAATAAATATTATATGTTGAAAAAATTTTAAATATTAATTTTATTATTTTATTAGAATATTTTTATTTAATAGCGAAGTTTCAAAGAAAAAAGGTGAAAATTAAAGTAAAATCTTGATTGTAGTGAGGAAAAATAAATTTTTGAAAAAAAAAAATCCTTATTTTAGTAAGGAGTGAGTGAGGTATTTTTAAAATTTTACTCCAACCTTTTCTAAAAGTGTAAATATTTTTATTTTGTGAAGTATTTTTGAAATAAAGTTTGTTTATTTAGGGAGTTTTTGTAAATGTATATATATACATACACATGCAACCAAACTCGAGCCTAATTATAAACAAACACTACTTTAGCTCGGCCAAGGTGTTGAAATTTGCACTTACAAGCTTTTATTGTATACAATTATTTTCTAGTCAATTAGTTAAATAAAAAATAATATGACAAAATGAAATAAAGAATTTACAAAATTATCCATAAAAATAATTTTTTTTTATAAAAAATATAACATTGAACAACTTATTTACATTGCTTGAAAAACACAATGTCAAACTTTCAAAAACACATCTTCCTTCAACTTTCTGTTTATGTTACATTGATGTTATATAAATGTTGATTAAAAGAATTAATATATGCACATTATGCTATCCAATCATTCTCCAAAATCAAAATTTATAGGAGGTTTAGGTTTAAAGGACTTTGAACTATATAACTTAACACTTTCTAGCTAAACAATATTGGAAGTTCCTGGAAGATAGAGACTCACTTTGGTTTTGACTGGTTAAAGCCATCTACTTTCCACAATCTTCCTTTTATGAAGCTTGATTGGGATATAAACTGTCTTAGGAGTGGAGAGGACTAATTGAAGTAAGAGATACCATAAAACCTAGAGTAAGATGGCACATTCATAACGGATTACAAACCAAAATTTAGGAGGATCCATGGATACCTTCATTGCCAAGCTTCAAAATTAGGTCAATTAAACCAACAAGAGTTGATGTACAAGTGGTAGCGGACCTACTATCACATAATGAAATTTGGAATAATAATTTACTCTCCCAACTCTTCTCTAAGGAGGAAGTGAAAGCCATTAAATATATTAACATGGGACCTAAAGATGAAGCAGATAAATTGGTGTAGCATCCTGATGTAAAAGGTAAATTATCCTCAAAATCAGTATATCACTTTATCTTTGATTATAGGCATCACTTACATATTAATGGACCATCTGTGAATTGGACTCCAAACTTTAACTAGAGGAGTATTTAGAAATTAAAAGTTCATCCCAAAATTCAGAATTTTATAAATTCTATTGCTGTCAAGGAGAATCTATACAGATGAAAACTGAGCATCTTTGACATGTGCCCCTTATATAACAACTCTATGAAGTCCACTTTGCATATGCTAGTTCTTGGTGATCATGCGAAGACTACATGGTTTAGTTCTAATGCGGGCTTCATCCTAGAGACTCTAAATACTTCTTCTTTTGCACAGTGGTGAATGGATGTTTTGAACATTTCCAAATAAAGAGGTGATGATTCCTTACTTCCTAGGATAACATATTAGTGTTGGAGCATTTGGAAGGCTCATGACACTTTTTGTTTTGATGGAGTCTCTCCTAGCCCTTCAAACTCTATAAGGAATGCTAAGCTCTCTCATGATATGTTTGATGATGCCCAAGATGGAAGAACATCAATAAATGACTCATCATCTATTGGGGAACCAGTAAATGAAAATTTGGCATGGTGCCCTCCTTTGGTAGGTTGGACCAAGATCAACACTGATGCCACTTGCAAAGAAGGACACTCTTTAGTTGGTATGGCAATCACAATGAGGAATTATACTAGAACAATGACTGATGGCTTGACTTGGTTAATACAATTAGTTTTTCCATTGTACAATGAAGCCCAAGCACTGTATTTATCTATATAAAGAGTTGCTAATCTTTGCCTCCATAATTGCATTTTTGAAAGCGACAAATCTTATTCTAATCAGGGCCCTGCAAGATCCTTCCAATTGTCCCTTAGAGATTGAATCATTTGTATTAAAATCTATTAAACTAGCTCAATCTTTAGGCTCATTTGGTTTCTCTTATGTAAGTAGAAGGGGTAACAAGCCGGTCGATTGACTCGCCAAAGTTGTTGCCCATTAGAGACTTAGTTCTGGTTTGCTAGCTAATCGTTCACAAATTTTAAACCTTTTATTGTATGATGATTCATCTTAATAAATATCTCTCATTTATGCTAAAAAAATAATTCTCTTATAATTTAAATTCATAATTTACTATTTTAAATTAAAAAAATATATGATTCAATAGTTAAATTAGACAAATATATATAAAAAATAACTACAAAATAATAAAAGAAAATTATATATCTTATTAATTATAATTCAACAATATAACAGATGTAACATCCCTATACCCCATATACGCACAATACATACAACCATATCTGTAATATACGTATACCAGATATATGAGTGTCACGGTTTACTAAACAAACAAATCTTTTCTTTTAGTAATAACATGAGAAAACTTAAAACATTTAAGTTATATTATAAAACATAATAGATAAAATATTTATTTATTAAGCAGCGGAAAATGTAGCAGTATTTACATATATATATACATCAAAATCAATATTTACAAAACATAAAGTTTATACATGTTTGGCAGTTCGTTTATGATCTTTAAGCCCACAATCAACCCTTCAAAGTCTAGACTCGACTCGGTCTAGCTGAACTCTCCGGTTCTACCCTGTCACCTGCGCGATGAACCACAATCGCGCTAAGCCATAGGCTTAGTGGTACAAACCACAATAACAATATGCTTTAATGCAATGTCAATGCTATAGAGATTATATTCAAAAATGCTATATTTCATAACATAACATTTCATTATCTTATTCAATTGTTTTACCATTTATGATTCACATTGAAACAAAGACAAGCATGGGCCCAAAAAGGATCTAATATGTTATTCAAAGTTCAGAGTTACTGCTTTGGTCCATAATCACATTCATCAAGCCCGTAGGCGATACATATATATCCATGGATAATGTAACAGATCCAGTCTCTTGGACCTCAACCCGGCTAGACCCTAGGGCTCCAGTCTCTTGGTCCTCAACCCGGCTAGACTGTTACTATTTTTGAGGCTTACGACCCTGTCTTTTTACCTCAAAAATATCATATTTCATATTTATCAGCTGGGCTCGGCTTACGACCCGGTCTTTTCACCTGCCTAGCAATTCATAGGCATGCCGCCAAACCCAGAACTCTGAAAATTGAATAACATACTAGGTACACAATTAATTCATTTATCTCATTATCAATCTCTTTCACAATTCATTTCTCATTTTATTTCTCATAATCAAACTAGGCAACCATGCCCAATTATTTCATTTGCATCATTATAGCCAATAATAATGGCTTCACATCTCATCATTAAAGTATACATAACCAATTGCATTGGACATACATTTTGAATGATCATCATATCTTTCACATTATGCAAATCATAACATTAATCAAATGTATTAACAATGTAATAAATTACTTAACACATTTACAACCAAATGTATTAAGTCTCAAAGTCATGTAAATGTATGCAACCATATAAGTTTGTACTTACCTCAAGTGCACTTCACACAACTCCAAACTCCTCTTCCAAGAATCCCTCAACACTTGGATTAGGGTAACTCAATCTCTTTAAAAACCTAATCCAACACTCACTTAAAGATGCACATGAGATAATAAGGCTAAGAATTAACTAGGGCAAACTCTACACATGACAAGCTCAACAACACGGGCGTGTCCCTGACAGTGCCCTAAACTCACAACACAGAAGCTTTGACATGCTCAGTGACATGGGCGTGTCACTGGCCGTGTCAATCCTCCCACAACACAGTAGCTATGACACGCTCAGTGACATGGGCGTCACTGCTCGTGTCAATGCTACTGCAACACAGAAGTTGTGACACGCTCGGTGACATGGACGTGTCACTGCTCGTGTCACCCATCCAGAAAACAGAACCATTGACACGCCTAAAGACTTGGCCGTGCTCATGGGCGTGTCAGGCCAAAAAATCCTGATTCCGGCAACAACAACATTACATCCAACAAACCTCTTACTTCCACCATCTTCCACTCCAAACAAACTTAACTAAACACACCCATAAACCATACTAACTTGCAAAAACATCAAAACAACTCAATACATACATCAAACACCAATTCACAACCATCACATACACACAACTCAAACACAACACTTGTTTTCTTTCAACACCAAACTTAACTCTATCTCAAGATCAATACCAATAAGATCAAACACCCTCAAATACACCATAATCAAATATACACATACCATCAACAATCAAACACCAAACTCAAAACACAAACTTAGAAGAAAACCGAAGAATCAAGTGGAGAACTTACCAAAAGTGATGAAAACTCTTATATTTCCAACTTGATCACTTGAAACATCCTTCAATCTTGAGTTTGGAAAGACAAAATCTCACTTTCTCTCTTGCTATGAAGCTAGCCGGCCAAGGAGAAAAGAAAAGAAGAAGAAGATGAATAGAGAAAAGCAAAGTCAACTCTTCCTCTTCACTTAACCACTCGATCTCTCTTTTGTTCTCAACCAAGCAATTATATTAATATAATATTACAAATATCATCATCCACTTTCCACTTAATTTCCATTTCAATTAATTATAATTAATTATTTCTTCTTTTGACCCTTTAATAATTTGACTTGTATATGTTGTATATATCTCTATATATACAACATATACACTCTTCTCTTCTTATCTATTTTCTCTTTCCACATAAACATATACACTTATAACATTTAATTCAAATACAACAATAATTATTCCAAAACTTTTAGGGTTTACTTTGGGATATTACAATTCTCCCCCTCTAAAAAGAAATTTCGTCCTCGAAATTACCTGATCTCAATTCTGAAACAGCTGGGGATACTGATCTCGCATCGCTTGCTCACTCTCCCAAGTTGCCTCTTCCTTCGCATGATTCTTCCAAAGAACTTTTACAAGTGACACTTTCTTATTTCTCAACTCTTTCACTTTATGTGCCAAAATAACCACAGGTTCTTCTTCAAAAGTCAAATCCGGACTCACCTCAATAGATTCAACCGACAAAACATGAGATGGGTCTGATTTGTACCTCCACAGCATAGAAACATGAAAGACATTATGAATTCTATCCAACTTAGGCGGTAAAGCAATTCGATAAGCAACTGGTCCCACTCTCTCCAATACCTCATAAGGTCCAATAAAACGGGGACTTAGCTTCCCATTTCGACTAAATCTCAAAATCTTTTTCTAAGGAGACACTTTCAGAAAAACTTTATCTCCAACATCAAACTTTATGTCTCTTCTTTTAAAATATGAATAAGATTTCTGTCGATCTGAAGCTGCTTTCAACCGATCCTGAATTATCTTTACTTTCTCTTTCGTTTTTTTAATCAAATCAGGACCAATTAGTTTACCTTCTCCAACTTCATTCCAACATAGAGGCATTTTACATCTTCTTCCATACAATGCCTCATAAGGTGCCATTTTAATACTAGATATATGACTGTTGTTGTAAGCAAATTCAATCAGTAGCAAAAATCTGTCCCAACTTCCAGAAAAATCAATGACACAGCTTCTCAACATGTCCTCCAAAATTTGTATCACTCTCTCTGTCTGCGGATGAAAAGCAGTGCTAAAGTGCAATCGAGAACCCAGAGCACTATGTAAACTCTTCCAAAACCTTGAAGTGAAACGGGGATCTCAATCAGACACCAAAGAAATTGGAACTCCATGCAACTTCACTATCTCACTGATATACAGCTCAGCCAACTTCTCTAGAGAATAGTCCATTCTAACTGGAAGAAAATGAGCTGTCTTTGTTAACCGATCAACAATCACCCAGATAACATCATGCTTCTTCTGAGTCAATGGCAAACCAGTCACAAAATCCATTGTCACACGTTCCCATTTCCATTCAGGCACTGTTAAAGGTTGAAGCAACCTGGTAGGACTTGATGCTCAGCTTTTACCCTCTGACAAGTGAGACACTTGGATATAAACTCCGCTATATCTCTCTTCATACCTGACCACCAATAATGCTGCTTCAAATCATGATACATTTTAGTACTCCTAGGGTGCATAGCAAAAGTCGACTGATGTGCTGCTTCAAAAATAATTTTTCTCAAACTAGCATCATCAGGAACACACAATCTATCCTTGAAACAAAGGCTACCATCGTCTCTTATATAGAAATCTCGGTTCTCTCCTATTTGGCATTCTGACACAACTTTCTGAATTTTCTCATCAGCCAATTGAGCCTCTTTAATCTGATCCAACAACACCGGTCTCAACTGCAACTGAGCCAACAACGCACCATCATCACATGATTCAAAACTAGCATGCAACGCTCTCAACTCAACAAGCAACGAGAGCGAATAAATAGTCAAACCTGCTAAAGACTTCCGACTCAAGGCATCAGCAACAACATTTGCCTTACCAGGATGATAATCAATCAAATAGTCGTAATCTTTAATCAACTCCAACCACCGTCTTTGCCAAAGATTAAGCTCTCTCTGAACCCCCAAATATTTCAAACTCTTATGATCTGTATAGATAAAACACTTCTCTCCATACAAGTAGTGTCGCCAAATCTTCAAAGCAAAAACTATGGCTGCTAACTCCAAATCATGCGTCGGATAATTCAACTCATGCGGCTTCAACTGCCGAGAAGCATAAGCCATGACTTTACCCTCTTGCATTAAAACACAACCTAAACCATTATGTGAAGCATCACTGTAAATCACATATGGTTTATCTTCCACAGGCAAAGTAAGAACAGGAGCTTGAGTCAATATTTCCTTCAACTGCTCAAAGATTGCTTGACACTGGCCTGTCCACACAAATCTAACTCCCTTCCGAAGTAATCTGGTAAGTGGAGTAGCTATCAAAGAAAAACTCTTCACAAACCGTCGATAATAGCCTGCCAAACCCAGAAAACTTCTAACTTCGGTCACAGACTTCGGTGGACTCTAATTTACAATAGCCTCAACTTTACTCGGATCAACTCTTATACCATCTGCTGACACCACATGACCCAGAAAAGTCACTTGATCAAGGCAAAACTCACACTTCGACAATTTAGCATACAATTGCTTCTCTCTCAAGGTCTGCAACACAATCCGCAACTGCTTATCATGATCCTCTTCATTACGCGAATACACCAAAATATCATCAATGAAGACCACCACAAACTGATCTAGATAGGGCCTAAACACCCTATTCATCAAATCCATGAAAGCTGCTGGTGTATTCATCAATCTAAAAGGCATCACTAAAAACTCATAATGCCCATATCTTGTGCGGAAAGCTGTCTTAGGAACATCTTCAGCTCTGACTCTCAATTGATGGTACCCTGATCTCAAATCAATCTTGGAAAACACTGCTGCTCCCTTCAACTGATCGAAGAGATCATCTATCCTAGGCAAAGGGTACTTATTTTTGATAGTCACCTTGTTCAATTGCCTATAATCGATGCACAACCTCAAAGTACAATCCTTCTTCTTTACAAATAAAACAGGAGCTCCCCACAGAGAAACACTAGGGCGAATAAACCCTTTATCCAACAACTCCTGCAACTGCACCTTCAACTCTCTCAACTCAACAGGTGCCATTTGATATGGAGTAATAGAGATGGGAGTGGTATCAGGCAACAAATCAATACCAAACTCAACCTCTCTCTCAGGGGGTAACCCTGGCAACTCCTCAGGAAACACATCTGGAAATTCCACAACTGTGGGTATACTATCAAGTTGAGAACCCACTATTCTGGTATCTAACACATGAGCAAGATAAGCATTATACCCTTTTCTAATCAACTTTCTAGCTGCAACAGCACAAGGATGCAAGTTGTCTCTGCTCACTAGATATCATCACACTTCTACCATCACCGGTTCTCAGGGTAACACACTTCTTTTGATAGTCTACCACAGCTCCATGCTTAGACAACCAATCCATACCTAAAATCAAATGATACTCCTTAAAAGGCATTTCAATCAAATCACCAAGAAACTCCTCACCTTGCACCACAACTGAACTATCACGATGCACCTTGCTAACTACCACACTATGCCCTAAAGGATTTGTCACCAAGACATCAAATCCTAAGGACTCTGAATGCAATTCAGACACGGGCAAGATAGATGTACTTATGTATGAATGAGTTGATCCTGGATCAATCAAAACAAGAACTGAAATGCCAAATAAAGTAAATGTACCCGCAATGACTGCTGAAGCATCTGGTTGCCTCTGCATCACATACACTCACTGAGAAGACCTAGCCTCATCTGGCCTACTGCCTCCGGATGTAGAGCCTCCTCTCTAACTGATCCCAAGTCGACCACCTCTACTAACACCTCTGCCACTTCGACCTCCTCTCACACTAGATCGAGAAACTGCAGAATCTTCCTGCCTATGCTCCTGCATCTCAGGATAATCCCTAATGAAATGGTCAGACGATCCACATTTGAAATTGGGATCTCCTAACTCTGGTCTCCTCTTCAGTAGCAGCTGCTGCAATAGCCTGCGCTCTCTTAACACTTCTGGCTGCTGCAACAAGCTGAGAAAGATCCTGATACCGGGAACCAGCAACAATACACATAATAAAGGGCCTCAACCCTTCCTCAAATCTCCTACACCGACCAATCTCATCTGAAATAATCCCCCCGGCATAATGACTCAACCGGATGAACTCTACCTCATACTCGGTCACAGTCCGGTTATCTTGTCTCAGATTCAGAAATTCCATCTTCTTGACATCCTTATACTTCCTCGGAGTATATTTCTGCTCAAACTCCTGTAGAAAATCACTATAAAACAAAGTCGGTGGATCATCCATAGCATAAGGAACCGCCTTCCATCAATCATAAGCATCTTTCTGCAGAAGGGATCTAACATAATCAAACTTCTCTTCAGGAGTGGCTTGCAACTGGATGAATACTCTCTAAACTCTATCCAACCACTGCTCAACTACTGCAGGATCTGTAGTACCAAAGAAATCTTCAACACCAAATTTCCTCAATTTATCATAATGTCTCACCGGTACTTGTGGTTGTGGTGCCGGTGGCTGCACTGGAGCTTGCCTCAACAATTCTACCACATGCCGTAACCAAATCGGCGGAACCTCATCAGCAGCTGATCTCTCTTGCACAGGAGCATGTGCCTCTCCAGCTCTCTCAATCCTAGCTCCATCTCTACCCTCTTCAGGAGCTACACTCTCAGAACTACCCTCTTCAAGCAATAGAGATCATATTCAAAAATGCTATATTTCATAACATTACATTTCATTATCTTATTCAATTGTTTTACCATTTATGATTCACATTGAAACAAAGACAAGCATGGGCCCAAAAAGGATCTAATATGTTATTCAAAGTTCAGAGTTACTGTTTTGGTCCATAATCACATTCATCAAGCCCGTCAGTGATACATATATATATCCATGGATAATGTAATAGACCCAGTCTCTTGGACCTCAACCCGGCTAGACCCTAGGGCCCCAGTCTCTTGGTCCTCAACCCGGCTAGACTATTACTATTTTTGAGGCTTATGACCCGGTCTTTTTACCTCAAAAATATCATATTTCATATTTATCAGCTGGGCTCGGCTTACGACCCGGTCTTTTCACCTGCCCAGCAATTCATAGGCATGCCGCCAAACCCAGAACTCTGAAAATTGAATAACATACTAGGCACACAATTAATTCATTTATCTCATTATCAATCTCTTTCACAATTCATTTCTCATTTTATTTCTCATAATCAAACTAGGCAACCATGCCCAATTATTTCATTTGCATCATTATAGCCAACAACAATGGCTTCACATCTCATCATTAAAGTATACATAACCAATTGCATTGGACATACATTTTGAATGATCATCATATCTTTCACATTATGCAAATCATAACATTAATCAAATGTATTAACAATGTAATAAATTACTTAACACATTTACAACCAAATGTATTAAGTCTCAAAGTCATGTAAATGTATGCAACCATATAAGTTTGTACTTACCTCAAGTGCACCTCACACAACTCCAAACTCCTCTTTCAAGAATCCCTCAACACTTGGATTAGGGTAACTCAATCTCTTTAAAAACCTAATCCAAAAGGAATAATACACACTCACTTAAAGATACACATGAGATAATAAGGCTAAGAATCAACTAGGGCAAACTCTATACATGACACGCTCAATAACACGGGCGTGTCCCTGATCGTGCCTTAAACTCATAACACAGAAGCTTTGACATGCTCAGTGACATGGGCATGTCACTGGCCGTGTCAATCCTCCCACAACACAGTAGCTATGACACGCTCAGTGACATGGGCATGTCACTGCTCGTGTCAATGCTACTACAACACAGAAGTTGTGACATGCTCAGTGACATGGGTGTGTCACTGCTCGTGTTACCCATCCAGAAAATAGAATCATTGACATGCCTAAAGACCTGGCCGTGCTCATGGGCGTGTCAGGCCAAAAAATTCTGAATCCGGCAACAACAACATTACATCCAACAAACCTCTTACTTCCACCATCTTTCACTCCAAACAAACTTAACTAAACACAACCATAAACCATACTAACTTGCAAAACATCAAAACAACTCAATACATACATCAAACACCAATTCACAACCATCACATACACACAACTTAAACACAACACTTGTTTTCTTTCAACACCAAACTTAACTGTATCTCAAGATCAATACCAATAAGATCAAACACCCTCAAATACACCATAATCAAATATACACATACCATCAACAATCAAACACCAAACTCAAAACACAAACTTAGAAGAAAACCAAAGAATCAAGTGGAGAACTTACCAAAAGTGCCGAAAACTCTTAGATTTCCAACTTGATCACTTAAAACATCCTTCAATCTTGAGTTTGGAAAGACAAAATCTCACTTTCTCTCTTGCTATGAAGCTAGCCGGCCAAGGAGAAAAGAAAAGAAGAAGAAGATGAATAGAGAAAAGCAAAGTCAACTCTTCCTCTTCACTTAACCACTCAATCTCTCTTTTGTTCTTAACCAAGCAATTATATTAAGATAATATTACAAATATCATCATCCGCTTTCCACTTAATTTCCATTTCAATTAATTATAATTAATTATTTCTTCTTTTGACCCTTTAATAATTTGACTTGTATATGTTGTATATATCTCTATATATACAACATATACACTCTTCTCTTCTTATCTCTTTTCTCTTTCCACATAAACATATACACTTATAACATTTAATTCAAATATAACAATAATTATTCCAAAACTTTTAGGGTATACTTTGGGATATTACATATATCTACATAAATACACAATATATACATCACATTAAAAATATTATTTAATTTATAAGTTAAAATATAGTATAAAAAATTAAAAAAAAAATCCACATAACATATACGCATATTATATATTTCTATATGTTGTGTAAATGTGTATACATTATGTGAATATTGAGTGCATGCTATATTTGTCATGTACATATAGAGTATGTGCCGGAATATATTTGCATATGATGTATATATGATAAAAAATTTAGATACATATATTGAAATATAAAAATTAATTCAAATAAATATTAAAATAAAATAAATACAACTCAAAAAAGATATAACAATTAGAAAACACAAATGGAAAAAAATAAATGAAAAATTCACAAAATAAAAGAAAATTTCTTTTAAAATATTTTATCAAATATGTAGAGTGCATTACTACTAAATAATACTAATACCCAAATAAAATCATTTTATTGCCAAAGAAATATCAAATATATATAAAGAATACAAACAATAAAACCAATCATCACTATTAACTATATATACAATAATACCACCAATAACCCAAATCCAACACTCAAATACACATATTACAACACAAAAAAAAAAAAAGGCTACATATGCAATTTAGTACACCAATCAACAATATCAAATAACAATTTGCAAATAGAAAAGAAAATAAAAGGAAAAGAAGAAGAAGTAGGAAATGGATAGAAGAAGAAAAAGAGAAGAAAAGATGTGAAGAATGAAAATAAAAATTATTGGTATCCTCATATGCAAATAAAAAAATTAGAAAATAAAAAGGAAATGAAGAAGAAGAAGAAGAAGAAGAAGAAGAGGAGGAGGAGGAGGAGGAGAGAAATGGACAGACGAAAAAAAAAAGAGAAGAAAAGTGATAACAAATGAAAAATGGAAATAAAAAATATTGATGGAGAGGTGAAATTGAATAAAAAAAACTGTAAAAAATGGGCTAAAATTGAAATAAAAAAAAACCAAGTGCAATATATTTGAAAAAGAAACTTAAAGTAACCACACAATTTCCTCTAAAATAATTGTTAGAGTGAAAATTATTATGATTCGAGTAATTATTTTTTGGCTTAATATATACATAGTTCTTTGTACTTAATATGATTAATTTGTTTATCCCAATTATTTTTATTTTAATCATTTTGATATTTCAATTTAACTTTTTCTTACCTATCTGATATTGTCTTGCATAAAAATGGTAATTTGTATTAAAGGAGTTAAAATGTATAGGAAAAAAGGAGACTTAATACATATGCCTTGTCTCTACTTTTACTTTAACAATTTTGATGTTCCAAAATATCTTTTTATAATACAACTCAAATTATATATCATTTTATAATTTGGTACTAATTTCTTTGGAAAAAAAAAACTAAACATAAATTTTCTTATTTTGAATGTCTATCATTTATTTTGTTTTAATAATAAGACTTTTATAATTTTTAGAATTTTAACAATTTGTTCATCATGTAATTTTAGATAAATTATTTATTTTTATTTTAATAATTATTAGTAATTAAAAAACTATGTTTAAATATTTTGATTTAGATATAAAAAATACATATCAAGCAACATCATAAAAAAAATCCTAAATATTACAAAAATTAATTAATTTTTCATTATAGTTTGTAATAAAAATTTACCTCAAATTCAGAAAACTATGAATATATATATATATATATATATATTGAGTCTTAATTTTTCTAGTACCTAATGGTATACCAAAAAAAAGATCTTCATTTTTCTATGTTTTGAATCGGTACTTTTATTCTTTTGCTAACTTCAAAAATAATTACCTTTCATATTTTAAGATATTATCATGAATTATATGATTATACTTTTTTTCTGAATATTTTTCATGTGCAAGGATACTTTTTTTAAAGGAAATATTTATAAAAATATTCTTATATTTAAAGGAAAAAAATTATTATTCTTATAAATACTACCATAAATATGTTGCATTTTTATTGGGATCCAACAAAGAAAATTATAGTTTTATATGCAAATATTGATGAAAACTTTATTTTATTTTTTCCCTCTATTTAGCTTTTAATCACTTCATATAAGAAGGGGGTTGAAGAAATTGTTCATTTTAGTTTGAATTTGCTTCTTGAATTATCAAATATATTTGCATATCCCTTTGAATCAAAATAAAAAATACACATAATTTTTTTTTCATTTTGCAATGGAGGATTAATTTATTTATCTTTGATTATCATATTTTAGTTGTTTTTATAAATTTAGAAGCAAAAGAACAATAAGAAGAAAGAGATAAAAAGAATAAGAAGCTTTACCTTAGATCTTCTCTGTAACACCCCTATACCCGTATACGTACACAGAATGCTTATACGATCGTAATATACGTATACTGAATATAGATAATGCCACAGTTTACAAAAGACACAAATCATATCTCAAAAATAAATAAAACAAATACCAACCGTTTAAAAGAAATTCATGAAACATAATAGATAAAAACGTTTCTTAATACACAGCGGAAGTCAATACAAATGTTTATAAGTACAAATACATTAAAACCAAAATTTACAAAACATGAAATATATATACATGATTGGCAGCTTGACTCTCTGATCTTTAAGCTTTAACCAACAGATAAGAACCTCGCTCAACTAGGTCTAGAAGAATCCTCCGGCTCAACCCTATCACCTGCGCGATAAATCACAATCGCGCTAAGCCCACGGCTTAGTGGTACAAACCATAATGATAATATGCAATGTCAATATCAATGTCATACATTCAATAATACTAACATAAACACACATGGGCCCAACAAATATTTAATATGATATTCAAAGTTCATCATTATAGCCAACAACCATGGCTTCATATACGAAACCTTCCCCCAACCAGGTCGGTAGTCCAAGTTCGGTTGCCCACTCATTGGGTCCGCATGGTTCCGCAGGAGGCAGATAGGCACGTATAAGACTATCAGTAACGAACCTTCCCCCAACCAGGTCGGTAGTCCAAGTTCGGTTGCCCACTCATTGGGTCCGCATGGTTCCGCAGGAGGCAGATAGGTACGTAATACTGATTTTATCGAACCTTCCCCCAACCAGGTCGGTAGTCCAAGTTCGGTTGCCCAACTCACTAGGTCCGCATGGTTCCGCAGGAGGCAGATAGGTCCGTTCATTTACATCTTTAAACATTACTTTCTCAATTCATATTTCATATATCATCATTGATATGTATGCAAAACTATTCACCATTTAAATGCTCATAATCAATTGCATTATCATATATTTCACATATTCATCATATCATCACATCTTTCACCATCATAACACATACATATATCATATGCATCATCCATGTTCACATTATGTCCCACATTGTACACAACATAACACTATTTATATGCATCATTAATATCATCAAATGTATGTTCAATCTCAACAGCATATGAATGAATGCAACAATGCAAGGTTTGTACTTACCTCAAAACAACTCGCACCACTCTATTGACTTCCTCTTCCAAAAATCCTTCACTTCTTAAATTATGGCAAATCACCTTCTTCACAACCTATTCCAAAAGAATGTTGAGACCCACATGAGATCATAAGGTTAAGAATCAACTAGGGCAAACTCTAAACTTGACACGCTCACCCACACGGGCGTGTCCCTGACCGTGCCCTAACTCCTTAACACAGAAACATTGACACGCTCAGAACCACGGGCGTGTCACTGGGCGTGTAATACATTCTGTGTCTCAGAAATATCGACACGTCCAACATCATGAGTGTGCTCCTAGCCGTGTAAATTTTCAAAACTCACAGTAGCTATGACACGCTCAATAACACGGGCGTGTTACTGACCGTGTCAATCATACTGCCACACAGAACCATCGACACGTCCACAACCCTGGCAGTGCTCATGGGCGTGTCAGGCCAAAAACCCAGATTCCGGCCACAACAACACCATAACCAACAAATCACTTCTATCCACCAACATCCACTTCAAACAACTTCACTACACATACCCAAAAACCATCTCAAACTTGCAACCATACCAAAAACAAGCCAACACACACATCAAACACAAATCACAAACATCATCAAAAACTCTAAACACAACCACAACTCAATCTATACCAACCAACTTACTCTTTCTTCAATCCAACCCCAAAACCAGAAATCAGTTTACCCAAACACTCTTAAACACATCTTAATCAAACATATTCATATACCATCCACAAACTCAACTCATAAACTCAAAGAATCAAAGAAGAAAGTGAAGAACTTACCAAGGATGAAGAAGCTCTTAACTTTCCAACTTGAACACTTGAATCTTCCTTCAATCTTGAATTTGAATGTTCAAATCTCTCACTTGCTCTCTTGTTCCTTTGATAGCCGGCCAAAAGAAAGAAAAGGAAAGAGAAGAATGAGAGCCACGGCAAAAAGGAAGAAAGAAAGAAGAAAAGAGGGAAAACAAAAGTCAAATCTCAACCACTTTCCTCAAAATCCTCTCCTCCAAGCTTTTATATTAAAATAATCCAAATATCTCATTCCACTCACTTAATCTTCCATTTTCTTTAATTAACTTAATTAATTAAAATCATTAATTAACCATCTTGACTTCCACCAACTTGACTTGTATATGTTGTATATATATTGCTGTATATACAACATATACACTCTCTCTTCTTTTCCCTTTTTCTTTCCAATACACATATACATTAAATCCAACTATAAAAATAATTATACCCAAAACTTCTAGGGCACATTTTGGGATATTACATTCTCAGTTTAGGCAGAGGTAGTTGAAGTGTCTTACCATATCAAAGTTCCATTTTTCAAAATGTAAAGGTATAAAAATATGCCTATGCCTTTAAGCCAAGTTAGATAAAAAGAGAAATGACTTAGTTTCCATACAAAAGAAATGGAAATAAGTTCAAATTACCAAAATATCATCTAATCCAAGGACAAATAAACTAGGGAAATTACATTCAATGAGGCATTAACCCTAAGAATATTGTATATAAGAAAATAGAGAGAAGGAAAAAAAGATATTGGCGAAAGCTTAAACTAGCATTGTAAGAGATGAGTTGAAAAGGAGGATGAAAACTCCCTTTTATAGGTGTTTACACCAATAATTTTTAGGCCTAACCCATAGGCGGAGAATTCAAGAAAGAAATCAAATACTAACTCAGGTCCTTTATAGAATTTAACATAGTTGTTTGATTGAAAGTTAGGTTAACGCATTAAAGATTGATCAATCTTTATTCCTCTGGCACGTTCGCATCCAATGAAGGCTAAGACTTGCTTTTCACATAGCAAACAATACTTAAAGGAGAGGGGAACAAATATAAAATATTTGATGTGGGATTTAGAAGTTGAAAAAAATATGTTATGAGGAATAGTGCCCTAAATATCTTGAGCTTACGACACAATTTCTTTTTTCATTTTTTGAAATTACCCGTACAGTCCTTTTCCTATTCCTAAAGTACCCTACCATAGTTATCATTTTTTATTGAGGGGTCACCTAGCCTGGCACTCCACCCTGTTGCACAATTAAAAAAATATCATTCTAAAGTAGTTGTTAGCCCCTTAGAGTTACTGACATGGTGGTGCGCAAGGGATGGACACGATGATCCCAAGTGTAAACTAAGATACATGCAAGATAGCATGGTAGACAGTGTGACAGTCGTGGCCAATTGTAGGCTGCCAAGCTTAAGTATCGTGAGCAATGACTTAAGCAAACGTGTGGAGCATGCAAGGCTAGTATTGGCAATAGGTCAAGCAGCCAAGAACAAGGCTGGCATTGGCAGCAGGCCAAGAAGCTAACAAAACAAACAAGCAGTGTTGACACAAGGGTTGGCATGGTTGCTGGTTGCTTCAAAAATAGTAGGCTGATGGTTTGGTTATTCATGTAATTGGCTTGGATGGGTGCATATATGCTTTGGACAAATTGCCAACATGGCAGAAGATAGTTTCTAATGTCTGTAAGAGTTCCTTAATTCTTAGCCCAAAGCAGTTGGGGGGTGTTAACTACTCTTGTAATAATCTTATAGGCAGTAACTGCAAAGTAACTACCCTTGTAACTATTGTGTATATAAGTAGGCAGTAGATATACTTTCGAAATGTATTGAAAATGTGTTTGATTTCTGCAATCCTAATTATTATGAGCAATAAAGGTTAGAAAAAATTTTCTATATGCTTTATGTGTGCATTATTTTATGCTAAACTTCCACTCTTGCTTTACTTACATATTATGTTGTGTGTAATTATTGATAGGCTGATCCAAGTAGACAATTGGCTATCGCACATGTAAAATTACTTGAGCGAAAAAATTACCCCTGTGACAACTGGTATCAGAGTCTGGTTGGCTTAAAAGATTTGTTGGTTCAAACACGATGGCTGGTGGAAACATCGAGTTCATAAAGATCATGAGGATATGTTCCTTGATGTTGTTATATTATGGAGGGCTCTTGGTAAGATTTCTGGTAGTGTAGATGATCGTCCCAAAGTAAAAATTCTTAAACCAAAAGGTTTTGGTGGGGCAAGGAGTGCTAAGGATGTAATATCCGTGATTTTAGACAAATTAAATAAGTATATAGAGAATAATTAAGGTGTTGAGAGAGGTATATGTAAAGTATGTATCTAATATATACCTAGTGTATACATAATATATACCCCATATATATTAATTAAATATGTTGAATTCATAATATATACATGATATACCCCTAATGTATACATGGAATACACATTGCATAAACATTATATATATGTAAGTAAAAATATATATAACAAATAAGTAAAATATATAAGACATATGCATATAATAATAATATAGGTAAAAATATATATAACATATAAGTTAAATATATAAGACATGCATATAATAATAGTAATAATAATAATAATAACAAAAGAAAGAAAGTCAAAGAAGGAAGAAAGGTTATTGGTGGGAATTATTTAATTAATTATTATATATGTATAATTATGGATTGGAAAGTTGTCAAGTAAATAAATAAAGGAAAAGAAAGTCAAAAGAAGAGAGAAAAATAAGTTGTTATTAAAAGTAAAATAATTAAATAATTAATTACAGTATTATATGTGGTTAATAAGTGAAGAAAGAAATAAAAAAATGGATCTTCTTCTTCTTCTTCTCCATCATGTTTGGCCACTATAGCTAAGGGAATGGAAAAATTCCATTATTTGTTATACCAAATTTCTTAAAGAATCGAAATGGATTAAGGTGATTTTGAAGATTTACTAAGGATTCAAGTAAGTATTTTCTATTTCAATCTTGTTTTCTTTAGTTTGAAGGTTATGTAAGATTTGGTTAGAGAAAGAAAGTGATTTTAAATTATTAAAATAGATAGAAATAATGTTAGAATGATGAATAAATGATGAATTATTTGATGGTTGTTTGAAATGAGCATAAATGACGGGAGAAGGGTTTAGCAATGAATATGTGTAATTAGGGTTTCTAATATAGATAATTATAATTATGATAATGGATGAATTTAATGTTGTTTTAATTTATGTATGGTGATTTTATGGTTAAAAATTTAATATGGGTAAGTTGGGATGAAGTTAAGGTTATGGACATATTATCTGAAATTTGAGTTTTTGTAAGAGATTTCAATAATTTCTAAAATGGTTTATAATGATGTTATATTGATATATAAATGATGATTTTATGGTAAAATGATGGAAATGAATTTGAAATGTTGAAGTTTAAATAAGGTAGTAAGTGAGGGAAATTAGGGTTTTGGAATAATTTTAGGTAGAATGAATATAATTGATGTTTGATTGATTAAAATGGCAAGGAATGTTTTATTAATAGGACATTTTCACTTATAATGTGGTTTAGGATTAAAGAAGTTGAAATGGTAAAATCCAAGCAAAGAATGGCATTGGTGAAGTTGGTGTTGGAAGAGTGAATTGGGTTTGGAGTTAGCATTTCCAAGGTTAGTGTATACTTTGATAGCTTTTACATTGATTTCTTTTGAATTTTCTTAGTATATTCTGAATTGTGAAATTGTGCTAAGTTACTTTAATATTGGAAGTCATGGTAAATGTGCATTGTTGTTTGTGAAATTGTATGAAATGCTTAAATTGTGAGATATTAAGTCATTGTAGAATGGTCAATATCTTTGTTAAGTGTAATTAGTAAAAGTGTATTTTATACACTTGGAATAAAAAGTATGCCACATTAGGAATATGACAAGAAAATATATTTGAATAATTGAAATATGTGAAAAATATATAAATAGTATATAGAATTTGGAAATGTGTAAAAATTGGTAAAGATATCGAAATATGATAAGAATAAAAATGATGATGTGCATGTTGTGATATGTTGATAATGTGTGATTTAGAATGATGATAAGGTGATAGATTGTGATGTGTATAAAAGATGGATAAATGAATGTATTGTGTTATGTTGATGAGATATGTTGTAATATGTGATATGTATAATGTGATGTGTTGAGATGTGAAATTAATATGTAAATATGATTATTTATGAGATATGTGATGGAGATCAAGGAATGATATGATCACGATACATATGAGAATTCCTGATAAGGGATATGAGACGAGAAATATGCTAAATGATGAGAAATGAGTCATTAAAAGACTTGAGCAGAGCTAAGTCTTGATAATGAAAATGAGATTATGAAAATATGATTTGATGAGATGAATAATTATGCGATGTGTGTGTAGCCCTGCATAATTTCTTGTTCCAAAAAATTGATGTTGGGGATTATATGATGATGAGCCCGAGCAGAGCTGGGCCATGACCTAAGGATAGCTAGGTCATGAGATTGAGGACCCGAACAGAGCTGGGTCGAGAAAATTGAAATGATTTTTGCCTATGAGATAGACACTGGATATCACAATGGACCAAATCAATTATTCTGAAACTTGATTATTGTGCAAAGAGTAGTTGGACCCAACGTGTGATGTGAGGTCATGTCTTATAAAGTTTTGGTCATATTACAACGAAATGATGAGATGAATTAAATGAGGTTAGTTAAACAATGTGCTATGTTGGTAATGTGGCAACGAAATATTGAGTTAATGAATATATGTGTGTGTGGTTGTGATATATTTTTATATGAATTTTATAATAATAATATTTTGTGACTTATATATATAAATATGTTTCAAGAATTAGAGGACCGATGATGAGTAATTTGTGATAAATAATTATATATATAAATTATAAGGTAATAAAATGCAAAAATAATAATGTATGTATTGATAGTTTGATCATAAAATATGAGTTAAAAAGTATACATGTGTGTTATTTAAATTATTGTATGGTTATAATATATACCACTAAGCTATAAGGCTTAGCATAGTTGCGTGAATCACACATGTATTAGAAGTATAGACCAAGGTGAATCTGCGTGTGATTGAGATTTAAAGCTATGGATGCCATGAGACTAACTTGGAGAGTGATGCATACATGTATACTTTATGTACTATATAATGTGTATTTTGTATGATAAAAATATTAAATGTATATTAGATATATTTTGTAAAAGGTTATTGTATATATGTGAATATTTTAATAAGGATTGTTACTTAAAGTATGAATTTACAATGTACATTGGTATTGTTTGAAAATTTTTAAATATAGTTGGAGAGATGATGGAGTATTGGAAATATAATTTATTTGGGAGTGAATTTTTCTATGTAGGTTGTGTGTTATTGTTTTGAAAAATATTTAAATTATAGATAAAACTCTGGTAAATTTTTTTCAGAGATTTTTCTTTATAAATTTATTTAATGTTAATTTAACTTAATATAAATTTTAAGAAATGATTGATGGAATGGAGAATTTTCTAATGTCAAGGGTGATGGCACTCTTGTATTCTGCATATATATATATACATATACGGGATGTATGCAATATACATATGTGGGGTATAAGGGTTTTACAAAAGAAATAAAAAATTTATTGTGGGATATGGAGTAGTATTTTGGTGTTGCTTGGGTGCCTGAGATGGAAAATGTGATAATTACCAGCATGTACCTTTGTGAGTGATGCGAATTTATGGTGAAAAACTCATATGTCAACTGACAAAAGTACTAGAAGGCCAAAAATTGAAACATGGGATCGTTTAAAAAAGGAATTGAAGGATTAGTTTCTTCCAAGCAAAATTTCATGGGTTGCAAGAGATGAGCTGAATTATCTCAAACAGACTGGTACCGTACGGGACTATATCAAGGAATTCATTTCCTTGATGCTGGACATACAAAATAGGTTAGAGGACGACAAGTTATAAAACTTCCTCTTCGGATTACAACCATGGGCTCATATGGAACTTCGGAGGCAGAACGTGAAAGACCTCCCTGGTGCCATTTCGATCGCTGATGCATTGGTTGATTTTCAAATTAATAAGGAAAGTTTTGACACTCCTTCCAATTCAAAGTCTAAAAAGGGTAAGGAAAAGAGAGGATAATGGAAGAAGAACTTCAAAAAGAAGGAGGGCGATGATAAGGAGAAAGGCAAGCAATATGATGCCTCTTCTCAAGCCAAGGCCAGCATTTCAAAGAACAAGCAAGGTTGTTTTCTGTATTATGGTCCCCATAGAGCCAAGGAATGTCCCAAATGGGAGAAACTAAATGCACTCATACTGGAGGAAAACTAGGAGAACACGGGGCAGGAAGTGGCGACCATAGATTTAAATATTGGCTGTTTCGTATTGGAATGACTTTTGTTTAACGGATGTGAAGGGTCCCTATATGATTTTGACCACTTTGGGGATAAATTTTTTAAAACCTCATAAATTACCATGAATCACCTCTAAGAATCATTGAATCGGCAAATCAACCGATTCTCAACGATTTGCTTAAGACTGAAACAATTTTGGCAGAAAGATTAGTTTGATTAATTGGTTGTTGTAAAATTAAAAGAAAAATTGAAGAATAAGATGAGAGAGGAAAATAAGAAGAATAATTGGTTTTAATTAATTATTTTTGCAGGACAAGAAGAACAAGAAGAAGAACTCGAAGAAGAGAAGAAGAAGAAGCTGCAGAAGAAGAAATTTGAAGAAGAAGAAGAAGAAGAAATAGGACCAATTAATAAATAAAAAATAATTAAAAATAAAAATAAAGAAAAATAAATAATTATTATTAAAAACAAATAAATAATATTAAAAAATAAATAATAAATAATAAAAATAATTTTATTTAAAAAAATAAATAATTTAAATATTTCAAAATAGAAATAAAATAAAAATAAATAGAAAAAAGGAAAAAGTTTGGACAAGCAGGGGGTTCGAACCTGGGACATTTGATGAGATGTTGAGTGAATTTTACTATTAGGCTTATTGCCTATATCCAATCTAATGTTTATTTAAAAAATTACATAAATGAACAATGTAATTAATGCATATAAAAACCGTGCGACCAATCAGTGGAGAGAAAGAAAGAAGTCTGACCAATCATTATCAAAGACAATTTAAGAGAAAAACCAAATAGTCTTCACCTATTCTTAGATCCATCCATTTTCGGTGACTGGAGAGTAACACGCACCAGCTACGTTGATTGTGCCATCGACAGACATTTTTGGAATAGTTAAACCATTGTCGGAAGACGTTGGAGTATGGGTGGACACATCGTCCAATTCAGACCTTTTGTGATATTTTTCGACCAATTTTTCAGCTCTTTTTTTTATTGTGAGATAATTGGGTCTAATTTTTATAAGCTTCAATTTGATATCTTATTTGTAATTTTTAAACTAACTTAAAAAATTTGACTACAAATTTGTTAGCTGCAAAATTTTTTCTGCTCTGTGTTTAGTTTGTTGCTGGAAAGTGAAATATTTTAAAAGAAAAGTTTTACAACAAGTTAATAAATTATTAAAAGACTTTAAAGTCATTATAAATTACAAATGAATTTATTCACGTAATAACTATCTTTATTATTATTTTTTGAGTAGTTGATCAAATTATTATTATTCATCAATTATTATTATTATTATTTTACAAACAAAAATTGTTGAATATTATTCATTGCAAACTAATAAAGTTAAAATATATAATATTTGATTTTTATTTTTAAGATATTTTGGAAAGATAGATTTTTAGAATTATTTTTACTATAATTATAAAATATTAAATAATTTAAAAAATTATTCATGATTAATTAAATGATATGGACTTAATTAGTTGGTTTTAGAATTATTTTTATTATTAGATGCATGATATTTTCTAAAAATAATTTTTTAAAATAATTTTTTATATAAGTAGGATTTGTATTTAAATAATTATTAGAATAAGATAAGTGTGGTTGGATTAGAAATCGACTTCTTTCTACTGCATAAAGCAATAATTAAAAATTAAAATAAAATAGTAATCGACACCCATAAAATTTTAATTTTTTTTTCAATTACCAATAAAAACTACATGCTCTGTGTATCACTTATCACTATATATTAAGTAATAATCACTCAATTAATATATATAATAATATTTATTGCACGATTATTTTTTAAACTATTATTTTATATGTATAGATAATTTAATTTAAACTTAACAATAAATATCTAATTATCAAAAAAATCTAATTTAATTTGAAAATAATCCAAAAAAATAAATTTAACTTGAACCTTATTTAAAGGAATTTAATTTAATATTATTAATTATATAGTATGATTTAAAAGAAAATACAATTATTAAGACTAAAAATTTTAAAATAAATTTATACACTTATATATTTAAAAAATTATGCATCTTTTTATTTGTTCATATACATCAAATATGCCACGCAATCAATCAGAAAAAAAGTAATGTAGATTGGAAGCCGAGTGATGATGTTAGTTGGAGATTTGCCACTCTCATTGAACAATATATATATTGAAAATGTATTGCAAATTTTGTGGACGATTGGTGTCTGATGGGATAATATGTTTCAAGCAACACTTAGTTGGAATATCATGTGATATTTCAGCTTGTAATAAAGTGCCAAAATAAATTAGGACAGATATGAAAAAATTGCTAGCAGACTTTGTAGAAAAAAAGAAAAATAAAAATAAGCATAAAAATAAGCCTTAGAAGAGAAAATTACGCGTATAAAAGTTGGGGACATTGATGATGATGATGACTCTAAAATTGAATACACAAGACAAGAAAGTATGCAACAGCTTGAAATGGATTCATATAGAAGAAGTAGATGCAATAATTATAATGCAGGTGGTTCTAGCACAAAAAGAAATTTAGAACATTCAATGAGGCGTTTTGCATCTGTAATTGTTGAGGGATCAATAAAAAATTAATATTTTGATTTGTCTATACCAGCAGAAAAATTAAGAGCTATCGAGATGGATTTAAAGGCTGAAAGAGATAAGAAGAAACAATCTACAATAAAGACATGTTGGTTTAAAAAAAATAAAGAGAAACTTACTAATGCAATGAGCCATTTTATTGTTCATAATAGATTGCCTTTCAATGTTGCAGCATCCCTTTGGATGGCACCGTTATTATGAACTGCATATGAGATGGGTCCTAATATTCCGTCACCAACATCATATGAACTTTCAGAGGTTTGGCTTCCTAAAGAGTATATTTTAATGAAGGAGTACATTGCTTCATTTGGTGGAATATGGAAAGAGAGAGGTGTATCCACATTATTTGATGCTTGGACAGGGCCTACGAGAATGCACGTTGTTAACTTTCTCATATATTCCAATCATGACACTATTTTTCATAAGTCAATTAATGCGACCGATGTGTTGAAGAATTATTATTTTAAGTTGATGAAGAAAGTAATAGAAGAAGTTGGTGAAGATAGGGTTGTCCAAATTGTGACTGATAATAATACTACAATTAAATATGCTGAAAAAATGATTATAGGAGTATACAAACACATATACTGGACAACATGTAGCACTCACTGTATTGATTTGATTTTGGAGGATATTGGAAAGAGAAGTTATTGTGCAAGCAAAGTAAATCATCCAGTTCATATACAATCATAATTGGACGGTAAATTATATAAAAAAATTCACTAATGGAAGAGAAATTCTAAGACCAGGTATCACAAGATTTACAATAAATTTTATTACATTAGAGAGCATTGTGTGGCAAAAAACAAATTTAAAGTATATGTTTGAATCGAAAGCTTGGGTAAATTTTAGATATGGAAGAATGAACGATAGAATTGCTACAAATGTTCGAGATATAATTTTGGGTGAAAGTAGAGACAGGAGAAAATTTTGTTCCAATGAAAATAAACTATTAAAAGTTTAAGAGTCCCTTTTAAAAGTTTTGAGATTGGTTGATGGAGATGACAAGCCAACGATAGGTTTTATTAATAAGGTAGTTGATCAAACTGTAATTAAAGAAAATTGCAGGTATTGGATCGAAAGCTTTGCAATAAATTTGTAATAAATTTCATTGCATTAGAGAGCATTGTGTGACAAAAAATAAATTTAAAGTATATGTTTGAATCGAAAGCTTGGGTAAATTTTAGATATGGAAGAATGACGGATAGAATTGCTACAAATGTTCGAGATATAATTTTGGGTAAAAGTAGAGACAGGAGAAAATTTTGGTCTAATGCAAATGAAATATTAAAAGTTTAAGAGTCCCTTATAAAAGTTTTGAGATTGGTTGATGGAGATGACAAGCCAACAATAGGTTTTATCAATAAGGTAGTTGATCGAATTGCAATTAAAGAAAATTACAGGTATTGAAGAAATTATTGGAAAATCATTTATTCAAGATGGAATTTTTCAATTGCATCGTGATTTACACTCCGCTGATAAGTGACTTACATATATCAACCAAGTTTGTTCAGTTTTTAGTATATATTACATTAGCTATAAATTTTCATTATCTAAAACTAACTTCTTTTGGAAAAATTTATTCTAGGTTATTACTTCGATCCCCAATATCAATATAATCATGAATATCATATCAAGAAGATGTTGATGTAATGACAGAAGTTTAAAAAGCGATTAAAAATTAGAGCCCATTGAAGAAGCACAAGCCAAGCTCTTCTACAAGTAAAAATAATTATTTGGAATTGCATTAAATATTTATTATTTTTTGATTGCTATTTACAAGTAAAATAATAATTTTTATTCAATGATATGTAGATATATACATTTCAAGATTAGGAAGGATCTTTTGGAACCTCGCTCGCTCAAAAGGCAATCGCTCTTTCACCTTCAGGTTAAATCATCAAATTTATTTCATGCATCTAAATATGTTTAGTTAATATAATAAAATAATTCTAATTTTTTTCATTTGATACTCCAATGCAGCTAAATGGTAGATATGTTATGGGGAATGTGTCCCAGAATTGCAAAAGATTGCTATTTGAGTTTTAAGTTAAACCACCTCATCATCAAATTGTGAAAGTAATTGGAGCACTTTTAGTTTGATTCACACAAAGTCCAGGAATAGATTAAAGTATAAAAATTATATTCTCTAGTCTATGTGCATTATAATATGAAGCTGAAATTGAGAAATACAATGAGGAAGTCCCAGGAAGATATAATGTAAAATTATAATCTAATAAATTTGGATTATATTTTTTAGGAATTAGATCCATTGTCTCCATGTTACAGGAAATAGAAGCTTCAATTTTTTATGATGATGGTCTTGATTGGCTCAATGATGACGATGATGAGAGACAAGAAATCAATCTTACTTGTGCTAAGGTATCGGATGAGGTTTCACCCCCTTTTAACTATAACACCGATGAAGACCACCATCAAAAAAGAAGTGGCGGCAATAATATTGGTAGATACGAAGAGGAAGATAATGACAGTAAGGAAGAGGAAGAAAATGACAAGGATGAAGAAGAAGACAATGAGAATGAGGAAGAGGAAGACAATGGTAGTGATGCAGATGATGACAGCGGCAGTGGTAGTGATAGTGCCGATCATGGTGGTAATTTAGGTGGAACTACTTATGGTGGTTATAGTGAATCAAGAAAATTATATGAAGATTATCAATCCAGTCATGGTGATAAATATGAAGAATATAGTAATTTTTTGATCCAGTCATGGTGATAAATATGGTTAAGTAATTCTCATTCTCATTCCTCTAACCTAGTTTCTCCTCTAGCCGGGTTTTAAAAATATCAACTCTATGATAATAAATCCAGTGGACCGGAACATATTTCTATGTAGATTTATAGGGAGATGGGTTATGGTAGTTCAACATACGGTGATACTTTCAATCAAATATAATCTATTTCAGGCCTGTATAATACATCATCATATTATAACCGGTTGAGTGATTATTAGATTTAGCACCTTCAAGGATGGGCTAGACATTTTACAAATGAATGCTCTTCTGAAAGTAGTACATTTCACTCTAACTATCCAAATGATAATTTTGGTGAAACTCAAAATGTTTGAGACCCACAAGGTAATGCAACTTCAAATTCAGCAAATTATTCTGATGTGTTCTTATATGCGTTTCAACAACCAGACTCATACAATTCAAGGTGAAACAACCAAAATAAAAAAATATGATGATGATAAACAAAATAATCAAGATCCTCTTCGGCATTCTTTTTGGTGGTAAATTAGCTTGTTTAATTTAATTTTAAGTGGACAATAATAATTATTATGCAGTATATATTTTTGAATTGAATTACTTTTTCTTTATTTTTAATCATTGAGTGAACAATTGTTATTAATAATATTAATATTATTATTGTTGTTGTTTCTAATTTAGTAATATTATTATGTGAAAAATTGTAACATGTGTTTAATCATTATACAAAACTATTTAATTATTTTTATATTGTTATTTTAAAATAACTTTTGATAACAATTATATCATTATTATTATTATGGATTAATTTTAACATATATTATTAATTTATATATTGTAAAAAATATTTATTTTTTATTTTATTATAGTCTGATTTATTCTGTTTCATTGATTCTGTTACTTGATTAGTCTAATTTCGCGATTGCAACTGTATTCACGAGAGTAGTTGCTGATCTAAGCCGTTTCATCCTTATTCAGCCCGATTCTATTTCATATCGACCGATTTCGATTCCGCGAGCAATTCTGCAATTTAAAACTATGGTGGCGACTCATGTCAATCCTCTATAATTATTAAATCAAGTTAGCCTATTGGGTACTATGACAGATGATATTTCAATAGCGCATTCACTATTGTTGCACATTCTGATCAAAGTAAATGGGAAGGACATCATTGCGATGGTGAATACTGGTGCCACCCATACCTTTGTCTCTTCAAAGTTAGTGCAACAAATATCTATTATTTGTGAGTAAGTGCCCAAGTTTCCTAAAAACTATAATGGTGCCTATGACTATTGGCTCCTGGAATGGAAAAGCCAACATGTTGGTGATTCTATTAGATGACTTTCACTTGATTTTTGGGATCAATTTTCTGCAGAAATAAAAAACAGTCCCTATGCCTCACTTGGATGGAGTGATGGTGATGCAGGAGTCTAGCCTGTGTTTTATTGCTTGTACACAACCTCATGGGAAGGGCGACAAAAGAAGAAAGATAGAGTTCATGTCAGCCTTAACCCTAGAAAAAGGTAGAAATGAGGTGAGGATACCTATTTAAGAGTACTGTTGGAAGTAAACCTAGACAAGAAAATAGAAGTAAAAATTTTGCAAGAGTTTGCAAAGGTGAAGCCTTCAGAATTGCTAAAGAACTTACCACCAATGAGGGCAATATACCATAGAATTGAGTTAGTTCCTAGGTCTGTTCCCTTTGCCTGACCCCTATACCACATGTCCCTTCTAAAATTGGCTAAATTGCGAAAATAATTGAATGAGTTATTGGAAGCGAGATTTATTCAGCCCTCAAAAGCTCTTTACAGTGCTCCTATTCTATTCCAAAAAAAAAAGGATGGGTCCCTGCGAATGTGTTGACTATTGGGCATTGAATAAGGTGATGATAAAGAATAAATACCCAGTCCCTTTGGTGCAAGATCTGTTGGATTATTTAAGTAAGAAATTATGATTCAGAAAGCTTGATTTTAGATCAGGGTATTGGCAAGTCAGAATAGTAGAGGGTGATGAAGACAAGATCACCTGTGTGACCCAATATGGTTCTTATGAATTTCTTGTCATGCCTTTTGGTTTGACTAATGCTCCTGCTACTTTTTGTAATTTCATGAATGATGTATTGTATGATTTTTTGATGACTTTGTCGTGGTATATTTGGATGACATTGTGATTTACAACAAATCTTTTGAGGAGCATTTGTAGCATTTGTGAGAAGTGTTGTGTAGCTTGCGGGAACATAAAGTATTTGTGAAGATGGAGAAGTGTAAGTTTGCTACACAGGAAATGATGTTCCTGGATCACTTGGTGAGCAAATGCCAAGTGCGGATGGATCCAAAAAAAGGTGCAGACCATTATTGATTGGCAGTGTAATATCCCAAACTATACCCTAAAATTTTGGAGTATTAATTATTGTATTGGATTAAATAATTTAAAGTGTATATGTTATGTATATGGAGATAAAAATAATATATACAAGTCAATGGGTCTTATAAGTCAAAGGAGATATTTTGATTAATTAAATGGATTTATTAAGTTAGTGGAAGATGATGTTAGTGGTTGAATATTATATTGTTTAAATGTATGGTGGAGAGTGATTTGGGGAAAAGTGGTTTGGTTAAAAGAGAAGAGTGTTGACTTTCTTTCTTTCATCTTCTTCTTTCACCTTCATCTTCTTCTTTTCTTCTCTTTGGCCGGCCACCCTTATCAACCAAAGGAGAAGAGATTTTGTTGCTTCCAAGCTCAAGAGATTGAAGGTTTTCAAAAGATCAAGTTGGAGTTTTAAGGATTTTCTTCACTTTTAGTAAATTTCCAACTTGTTTCTTGGTTTTCTTTTAAGTTTGTGTTCTTGAGTTTGTTGGATGGTTGTTGTAGATGTGTTTATGGTTATTTTAGTGTGTTTGAAGTGTTTTGTCTTGGTAACTTTGATTTTTGGGTTTGGATTGAAGAGACAAGAGTTGTGGGTATTGTGAGTTTGAGTTGTGTTATATGGTGGTGTTTGTGTTTGATGTTTGTGATTGAGTTGTTTTAAAGTTTACTCAAGTATTTTTGAGTTGTTGATGGTTTGGATTGAGTTATGTGTTGTTGATATGGCTATTGGAAGATAATTGTTGGTTGTGGCTTTGTTGGTATCGATTTCAGGGTTTTTGGCCTGACATGCCCAGGAGCACGGCCATGTCTTTGGGCGTGTCATTGGTTCTATTTTCTGGGTTGGTGACATGAGCAGTGACACGCCCATGTTACTGAGCGTGTCACAGCTTCTGTGTTGTAGTAGCATTGACACGGCCAGTGACACGCCCATGTCACTGAGCGTGTCATAACTATTGTGTTGTTGGAGGATTGACATGGCTAGTGACACACCCATGTCACTGAGCGTGTCAAAGCTTCTGTGTTGTGAGTTTAGGGCACGGTCAGGGACACGCCCGTGTTGTTGAGCGTGTCAAGTGTAGAGTTTGCCCTAGATAGTTCTCTTTCTTATGTTCTTCTTGTGTATCTCTAAGTGAGTGTGTATGATCACCTTTGGATTAGGTTTTGAAGAGAGTTTAGCGACCTTTATTCAACTGTTGAGAGTTATCTTGGAAGAGGAGTTGATAGAGTGGTGTTGTTGCTCTTAGAGGTAAGTACAAACTTTGAATGATTGCATACATTTATATGACATTAGGACTTAACATATTTAGTTAAAAATGTGTTAAGTTACTTGATACATTGTTGATGAATGAGTTATATGTTGTGATATGCATAATGTGAATTTTATTGATGTATCAATGCAATTGAGTAAAGTATTGTATATGAAAAGAAATGTGGAAATAGGTGATATGAGATGTGAAAACATAATGTAACCAATCGATATTGAGATGAAATAGAAGAATGAGAAAAAAATTGAGAAAAGATGATATATTAGGGCAATGAGCCTAGTTTGATTATGAGAAATGAATTGTGAAAGAGATTGATAATGAGATAAATGAATTAATTGTGTGCCTAGTATGTTATTCAATTTTCAGAGTTCTGGGTTTGGCGGCATGCCTATGAATCGCTGGGCAGGTGAAAAGACCGGATCGTAAGCCGAGCCCAGCTCAAAAATGTGAAATATGATGTTTTTGAGGTGAAAAGACCGGGTCGTAAGCCTCAAAAACAGTAACAGTCTAGCCGGGTTGAGGACCAAGATACTGGGGCCCTAGGGTCTACCGGGTTGAGTTCCAAGAGACTGGGTCTGTTACATTATCCATGGATATATATATATATATATATTGCCTACGAGCTTAATAAATGTGATTATAGACCAAATCAATAACTCTGAACTTTGAATAGCATATTAGATCCTTTTTGGGCCCATGTTTGTCTTTGCTTTAATGTGAATTATGAAATGTGATGCAAATGATTAATATGTTGAAATATATAATGTAATGAGTTGATATATTCATGTATATTGTGTATGAGCATCGCATTGATCTATATTGAATCAAAGTTTGTACCACTAAGCTTTCTGTTTAGCACGATTGTAGTTCATCGCGCAGGTGTCAGGGTAGATCCGGTTGTGCCAGAGAGCTCGTCTAGAACGAGTCGAGTCTAGACTTGAGATTGTTAGAGCAGTGTTGATTTGTGGTCATCAAGATCAGAGACGAACTGCCAGCATGTATAAACTTCATATTTTTATACTTATTAATTTTGATGTAAACATACGTATTTTCTGCTGCTTAATTAACAAATATTTTGAACAGACTGTTTTAGATAAGCTTTTGGGTACTAATGTTATATATATATATATATGTATTTTAACGAAGAAATATTTTCTCTATTACTATTTATAAAATAGGTTAAATGTTTTAAGTTTATTCGGACTGACTTATGATGCTTATATGTTAGAGATTAAAGTTTGGTTTGTTTAAAATGAATCGTGGCACCCCTTTATCAGGTATACATATATCGCGTGTTGTGTGGGTGTATGCGGTGTGCGTATATAGGGTACGGGGGTGTTACAGGCAGGCCCCTACTAAAGTGACAGAGTTGAGATCCTGTCTTGGATTAGCAAACTACTGCCACAAGTTTATTCATGGCTATTCAAAGAAGGCAGCCCCATCGATGGATTGGTTGAATCCAGAGACATTTGAGAAGTTCAAATATGCCATAGCTTTTGAACTTGTGTTGCAATTGCTAGACTTTAATTTGCCATTTGAAGTGCATATGAATGTATAAGAGAAGGCAATCGGTGGAGTGTTGGTACAGGAAGACCATCTAGTTGCCTTCTCATGAAAAAGAAATGGTTACTATTATGCATTGTTTATAGGTTTGGAGAGTATATTTGCTGAGAACAAAGTTCATTGTGCGAATAAATAATGTTGCTAATACTTTCTTTAAATCTCAGAAGAAACAGTCCCCAAAGAAAGCTTGTTGGTAGGAATTCTTGGCTGAGTATGATTTCCTATGAAAGAACAAACTTGGTCGGCAAAACCAAGTAGCAGACAGTCTTAATAGGAAAGAAGTGTTTGTTGCAATATGCTCAATTACAAGGGCAGTATTAGACATGCTTGACAACCTCAAGGCTGTGGCTAAAGATGATGCTAATTACAAGAAGCTGGTTGAGCAAGTTAAAGATGGCGTAGTGTGTCGGTATTAGATCGAAGACGATCTCCTTATTTTCAAGGGGGGAGATTGTTCATCCCTTCCAATGGTGGACTTCACCTGACTATGATGAAATATACACATGACCTTAATGGGTAAGCCATCCATAGGATGCTTGTCTTGTTGTCCCATTCATATTTCTGGCTAAAGATGGAAGAGGATATCGAGGCCTATGTGAGAACTTTCCTTGTGTGTCAACAAGACAAGGTTGAGAAAAAGAAGGAAGCGGGACTTCTTCAACCACTGCCTATTCTAGATAAACCTTAGGTTTCTGCTAAATGGATTTCATTAGTGGATTTCCAAAGGTTGATGACAAAACTTTGGTTATGGTGGTAGTAGACTGATTTTTAAAATATGCTGTGTTTATTGCTGCACCTATGACTTGCCCCTCTAATGTTGCTATGGAATTATTCTACTGCAATGTGGTAAAGTACTTTGGTTTGCCTAATGACATAATGAATGATCGGGATGCAAGATTCACATGTCGGTTATGGACTTCATTATTCAATATGATGGATACTGATATGAAATTTTCAACTGCAAATCACCCACAAATGGATGGACAGACAAAGCAGATAAATAACTTATTGGAGGAATATTTAAGGCATTATGTGAAGCAAGTCAGAAAAATTAGTTGGAGTTGCTTGATAGTACACAATTATGCTATAACTTGCATAAATCTTCATCTACAGAGATGAGTTCCTTCAAATTGGTGCCGAGGCAGCAGCCAGCCATACCCATTGAGGTTACAAAACAGAAAACACGCAGGAAGTGTCCTGCAACATATCGGTATGCTAGGAACAAGTAAGAGATGCTTGAGGAGGCTTAGGATAGCTTGCATAAGGTTGCAAAGAGAATGAAAGAGTATGCTGGCTGAAACATAGACCCTTGGAGTTCAATATTGGTGATAAAATGTTGTTAAATTGACTCCACAAATCCGGAAAAAAAGATAGGCAGTAAGGTAGTACATCGAGGATTGATTCCTAAGTTTGATGAATGCTTTGAAGTTGTTGGAAAAGTTTGCAATGTAGCTTATAGGCTGAAATTGCCTAAAAGGCTAAAGGTCCACCCTACCTTTCATGTGAGTTTCCTAAGGAAGTATTATAAAGATAAGGCTGGTCCAGCTAGGAGCAAAGCCAAGCGTGCTCCACCTATGGTTAGAAAATAATTCAATGAAGATGTTGCTGAAATTCTGGATCACAAGACCTTTGGTATGAGCAAAAAGAATAGAAGAGCTGAATTCCTAGTTCTTTGGAAAGGGAAGCCAACATCTGATGCTACTTGGGAGAAATATGCAACCTTGTGGCAGTTTAAGAAATAGACTAATGACTACATGAAGATGGTTTCGATGAGGACGCCGAATACTTCTAGTAGGGGTAGTTTATTAGCCCTTTAGAGTTGCTGGCATGGTGGTGCACAAGGGATAGGCATGCTGCTCCAAGTGCAAGCCAAGATATATGCAAGATGGCATGGCAGGCAGTGTGACAATTGTGCCGGAGTATAGGCTGCCAAGCTTAAGCATCGTGGGCAATGACTTAAGCAAGCGTACGGAGTGTACAAGGCTAGTATTGGCAAATAGGCAAAACAACCAAGAACAAGGCTGAAATTGGCAGCAGGCCAAGCAACCAATGAAATAAACAATCAATGTTGACACAAGGGTTGGCATGGTTGCTGGTTGCTTCAAAAGCAGTAGGGTGATGGCTTGGTTATTCATGTGAATGGCTTAGATGGGTGCAGACATTCTTTGGGTAGATTGCCAACAAGCCAGAAGACAATTTTTAATGTCTATAAGAGTCCCTTAATTCCTAGCCCTAAGTAGTTGGAGGTATCAACTGCTCTTGTAATAATCTTGTAGGCAGTAACTGCGAAGTGATCACCTTTGCAACTACTATGTATATAGGTAGGCAGTAGATGCTTTGGAAATGTATTGAAAGTGTGTTCTATTTTTGTAATCCTAATTATTTTGAGCAATAAAGATTGAGAAGAATTTCTTGTATGCTTTGTGTGTGCAATATTTTGTGCTAACCTTCCATTATTGCTTTACTTGCATATTATGTTGTGTGTAATTATTGATAGGCTGAATCAAGTAGACACTTGGCTGCCGCACATGCAAAATTACTTGAGCGAAAAAATTACCCCTGTAACAATAGTTATAAGTTTTCAAACCTAAACCTCCTAACCCTACGACTAAAAATATTATAATTGGTGAATAACAATATAGGTGATTAGTTTAGAAACTCGAGCCATCGAATTTTTTAAATTGGCATTTTCAAATAAAGAGTATTACCATTCTATGGCTATGCATGATCTAGATGTTCATGTATCAAATCATAATGACCTTGTCTCCTCTCCAATTATGGCAGGACTTTTATACTTATTATTTGATTTTTTTATAATATTTTAAAATTTATGTATCTATTATATATATAAAAGCGAAGAAAAAAAATTGAAGAATTCTAAATCACCACATCATATATACATATAATACTAAAATGCTACATGTCACAATTATTTGTCCTAAAATTTGCGAACTAAATTATTAATTTATAAATATAAAAATTATATATTTAATAAATTATTAATAAAAATATATTGATTAAAAATATTAATATATGAAGATCAAAGTCATACATTTTATAAATTTAATAAATTATTAATCAATTAATAATTATTTTAACTAAAATCATTAATATATAAATATAATATATTATATATTTAATAAAATTTTAATTAAAATTATTAATATATGAATATAAAAGATTATATATTTAATAAATTATTAATAAATTAGTAATTATTAATAAAATTTTTAATTGAAATTATAAATATAAAAAATAAAAGAATATATATTTAATATATTATTAAATATTAATATATAAAACTATTAATATATATAAATAAAGATTATATATTAAATAAATTTAATAAAATAATAATAAAAATTTATCAATTTAAAATATTAATATATAAAAATAAAAGATCACATATTTAATAAATTATTATTATTATTATTATTATATAAATATATAAAAAATATTTTTTATATAATAAATTTATTAACTAAAATTTAAAAATAAAAAAATATAAACTATCACATTATATATATACACATAATATAATATAATATAAAAATATTATATATTATAATTATTTATCTCTTTTTATCATATTTGCGTGTATATATAAAGATGAAAAGTTAGTTTAAGTTTAAGTTTTATTTTTATAATTATACTAATAATTGAATATCACATTAAATTTAATATTTATTTAACTAAAATTATGAATATATAAAAATAAAATATTATATATTTAATAAATTATTAATATATAAATATAAAAGATTTTATATATAATAAATTTATTGATTGAAATTATTAATTAGTAAAAATAATTAAAAATAATTAATTTAAAAATTTATATTTATAATGAGTTTCATATTTAATTTTAATAATTTTTTATAATATGATAAAAATTATATTCGGATGTCGTGTGAGTTTATAATTAGTAATTTTAAATATTTAAAATAAAAATAAGTGGTAGGTAATTATCATGATATTCAATATGAAAACTAGTTTTTTTTTAATATAATTTCAACAAATTAAATAAAGAAAAAAGAAATTAACTGTAGCAGAGCTTTAAACACCTAAAACCCTAACCTAATATCAGAACCTTCACTCTCCTCTCTAACGCTCTGAGGTGCCGTACTCTCTCTCAGGCTCTTGTCGACAGGTACTTTATTTATCTATTTATTTTCAATTTTTTTTATTTTGTTTTTGCTTCCATCAGTCTTCTATTTTGTTCTTAGGCTTTCATTATTCAATTTTAATTTAATTTTCTTTTTCTTATATGTTCTCTGTTATTTGCTAAGATTTTAATTTTCGGTTAGTTTATTTATTTAGTTTATATTTTAAGTAAGTTTAAATTTGTCAATTTTCTTCTGTTGCCATTTGGGTGCTTCAATTTTCTCTGTATTTCATTTTGTGCTGGGTTTTCAGTTAATTTTGTGGTTGGATTTGAATTTTGTGTTAATTTTGTTTGTTTCTCTGTCTTACTGATCCTTTTGTGCTTGGATTTTTTGCTCCATTGATTTAATTATCGTTAATTTATAATTAAATTTTTTACTGTTGTTTCAATAATACTTTTTACATTTTAGTAGATTATAAACAACTCGTTAATGTCCCAAAATAATACCATTATTCAGTAGTAATCTTATGAATTCTTCCACTTTCTCCATATCTCCCTCCTCTTTCAAATGCCCCAAACTGGAAGCCAAACTTTCACTGCTTGGGTTCCACCTGGGTCGAGAAATTGCTATTGCTTTCTTCATCATTCCCACATCCTTTGGATTTTGATCAATCTAAAGGTACCCTGTTGCCTGTTTGTACCATGTAATGTATCAGTTTTCTCTCCTTTTGAAACTGCCCTTTCATCATGCTTTAGCTCTCTCTAGAAGACCTTTTTTAGAATAATCACTGATCAAGAAGTTTGGACTTCCGACTTCTGAGCATCTTATTTTAGCCTCTGGGATCCCCATTTCACAAAGATGTTTTCTGCAGTTTCAAAGTCATCAATCTTAAATAGAGATGCCATAATGCTAACGTATCCCTTATTTTATTCCTGTTCTTTCTTCTTATGAAGTTCCCAAAGTCTTAAAACTTCATCTTTATCCCTGTTGTTGCATACTCAGTGAGAATGAAATCATATGCTGCAATTTTTCTTTTTTCTAGTAACAGTCCCTCAGCTTTCTTCGGCATTTCCAAGGCCTTGTCCACATGCACTTGTATATACATTTGCTTCAGCACCATAATTACTCTACTCCATAACCTTAAAATCTGATTCCATTTTAGTAATAATCTTTTCCATTCCTTCTACGTCAGAAACAGCTGCATAGTCACTTAGTTGTATGCTAAGTGAGAATCTATCTCATGTAATACCATTTTCTGCCGCTTTATGCATCGATGCTTCAACTTTCTCCATATTTTCAGTCCAATAATAAATATTAAGCTTAGCATTGTAAGTCAATGATGTCTTAGTAAAACTCGAATCCTTCATCTTCTGCATCACTGCCTCACCTTTTTCAACAGATTTCTCAAGAGGAATATCAGTTAAGAAGTGCATGGTGCACCGTAAACCTTAAGGACTCTGAATAGTTGCAGAATATTATTAAAAAGTTTCTCAACTTGTTCTACCCTATGAATTTTTTGACTAGTAGTCCAACCGGAGAGCAATATCATGCGAAGTAAGTTCAAAAGTTTTCTTTTATCAGTCATCCACACTTGGAATCTGGGGTAAAAGTAATGAGATACAAATACATGAATCAAGAGTCTAGCATTAAAGAACCTAAGATCACTAGACTCAAGAAATTGTTGAACTTATTATCAACAACCTTGACAAAATAAAATTTTATAGAATAAATTAACAACAAAATTACTCTCCTTATGTTTCACATTTCTTAAACTTGTACAAATTACATTACTCTTTTCTGTGGCAAATTTGCCAAAGACATGTACTATTAAAAAGATAAATCATAAACATAAAATAGAGTCTTAGACACAGCTCAATACATTACCGGTCATTTCAATGTTCAAGTACAACAAAACACATGCAGATACAACAACAACAACAAAGCCTTAGTCCCAAACAAGTTGGAGTCGGCTGTATGGATTCTCAATAAAATAAGCTCAAAAGACACCAAAAAAGATACTCCAGCCTTAGGCCCATTCCAAGTCACGGATTTTACGTCTCCATTCAAGTCTGTCATTAATCAAATCCGCATCAAGATCTAAGGCACGTAAGTCTCTTGCTATCACCTCCTTCCACACAGTTCTAGGTCTTCCTCGACCTCTAGCCCCCTCAATCAATAAATTCTCACACTTACGAACCGCAGCATTAGGAGGTCTTCTTAAAACGTGCTCATACCATCTAAGTCTTCCTTCCCTCACCTTATCTCCGACATCCGCTACTTGGACTTTTTATCGAATATGAACATTCTTAATTTTGTCCAGTCTGGTATGTCCACACATCCATCTTAGCATCCTCATTTCTGCCACACTCATCTTATGCAAATGTTGTCCCGTTGGTGCCCAACACTCACTACCATAGAGCATCACATGTCTAACAACCGCAAAAAAGGAAAAAAAAAATAAAACTTTAAAAAAGCTATTAAGGTACCAAAAAGAAAAATCTTTTCTTCACTTAAAATGTATAGTAAATTAATTAATCATACAAGTTATCCAATTAAGTAACAGTTTATTCAAGAACTCAAGAAGACAATCGATACATATATGTAATGGAACTGACTACCTGAAGAGTGTGAAAATACCACTTGTAGCAGCGGAGTTCCTGATGTAGTAGCGGAGTTCCTGATGATTTGTTGGAGTTTGTATTTATTTACATGTCATTGTTCTTAATTTTCTTTTGCTATTCCATTTTGTGCTGGGTTTCCAGTTAATTTTGTGCTTGGGTTTGATTTTTTTTTGTTTGTTTCTCTCTTTCACAAATCCTTTTGTGCTTGGGTTTTTTGCTCCATTTATTTATCTATTTTTAATTTATAATAAATATTCTCAATCACACTTGCTCTTCTCTTCTTTGCCATCTTAATTCACATGTTTCTGATTTTCTCATTTGCTTGACTCTCAAATCTATCTTTCTCGCATCTTTCTCTCTTTCTTGTCTTTTTGCTCACTTATAATGTTGTGTTTACAAGAAAGCAATGGAAGCAGCAGCAGCAGCAGGGACTACCCAGCCATATATATATGTAATGGAACTGACTACTTGAAGAGTGTGAAAATACCACTTGTAGCAGCGGAGTTCCTGATGTAGTAGCGGAGTTCCTGATGATTTGTTGGAGTTTGTATTTATTTACATATCATTGTTCTTAATTTTCTTTTGCTATTCCATTTTGTGCTGGGTTTTCTGTTAATTTTCTGCTTGGGTTTGATTTTTTTTTGTTTGTTTTTCTCTTTCACAAATCCTTTTGTGCTTGGGTTTGTTGCTCCATTTATTTATCTATTTTTAATTTATAATAAATATTCTCAATCACACTTGCTCTTCTCTTCTTTGCCATCTTAATTCACATGTTTCTGATTTTCTCATTTGCTTGACTCTTAAATCTATCTTTCTCACATCTTTCTCTCTTTCTTGTCTTTTTGCTCACTTATAATGTTGTGTTTACAAGAAAGCAATGGAAGCAGCAGCAGCAGCGGCGACTACTCCTGCAGCCCCAGAACCCGCTCAACCATACAATGAAGTGAAGCTCTTTAATCGTTGGAACTTCGATATGGTTGAGGTTTTGCATCGTTCCTTGCATTTACTTTAGATCATTTTATTTCTCACCTCCCATTCACATTTGGTTTATATTAATTTGATTTGATTATATGTTGAGTATGTGTATGTATTAAGCTTTATCTTGTATTCAGTTTTATGTGTAGATCTGTGTTGATATTGTTATTTTAATGTTGTTTCATTTATTATTACTGTTTTTTATATTTGATTTGTTTTTTTGGGGTTTTGAATTGATTTTGTGTTACCTTGTTAGTTGTATTTATCTGTTATTAAATTATCTTTTTTTAGGTAAAGGATGAATAAAGAATGTATGGTTGATTTTGTTGGTCTTTTCTTCCCACTTGTAAGGCGCAATCAGTTAAAATAAGTATGCACAGTTGTAGGTTGAACTATATTTGTGGGTTGTTTTTAGCTTGTTATGTTGAGAGCTCAACTTTTGATGCACTTCATTGTGAGTTCATCTAAAGCCTTGAACAAAATATTTCCACAGCTATATTATACAATATCATATATTATTAAATCATACTATTAATTATTTAAATAAAATTGAATTCAAAGCATGTTCAGTAATTAATGATGAATTTTTAATGATTAATGATTCATAAAAAATAAAGAAAATAATTTTTTTTACGGTTGTGTTTGGCAGCTAAAAAGGCTTAATCTGAATGACTAAATGACAAAATGCCTCAGTCATTGCCAATCATATGGTCAGCTTTCACCTAACTAACACAACCAGAAAAAAAAAAAAAAAAAAGAGAGAGCAGCAAATAGCATAGAAAAACAGTTGCACTGTGTTTAATTATCGAAAATAATTTTTATTTTTATTTTTTTTTAAATTAGGAGATTTAACCTAAAAAAATTTATTTAATTAGAAGTTAATATTTTTTAGACCATGGACTCTTTTAAATCATAATGCCATTCTAAAAACAAAACTTGCAATTTTGAAATTAAAAAAAATCCGTTCTATATTTTCTGCTCTATATTTTTGCATTTTCTTCTCTCAGTATTCTCCTTCATTACTGATTGATCTTGCAAAAATCCTAACTGCTTACTAAATTTCATCTTGCTCAAACCATCACCTTTCCTTGTTTCATTTAATATGCCAGTCGGAGCAAAAATACCCTTTCTTTTGTTGAAGGTTTTAGGGTTTTGAGTAAATGCAAAGCTTAAGGGGAAGGGTGGGTGTTTGGAAGAGCAGAGCGAGATAACGCCTTTGATGCCCATTAAAGTTCTTTGATTCCTTATTTGATTCTTTTTCATGGCTCTCATCCTTTGAAACGTCTTCATAGCTCTGATTAGTGTTTTCATGAAATTAATTTCTTCTCTCTCTGTATATCTGTGTGGGCTAGGTTTACTTTTCTCTGGGTTTCAAGGAATCTCTTGATTTTACAATCAGTTTGATTTTATGGGTTTCCCTTTGCTACTATCGACAACCAGGTAATTTTGTTTGAATTGATTGGTGGCTGCTATTCCAAGATAACGTATCTTTATATGTATATGCTGTTATACATTATTCATAGATATAGATTCTTTTTTTTCAAATAGAAATGGAAATGCTAGCTAGGCATCCAAGTTTGCATCACTACTGGTTATGGGAGATTATATTGAATGGAAGTTAAAGGGAAATTGGTTCAGAAATTATAAAGAACTAATATATATAGCTGGATTTGGAGGCTTGTTAATAGTATATATTTAAAAAGATATATGGTAATCATCATGGGTTGGTTCAAAAATTGCTTTAGAAGAAGCTGACTATATTACTTTCCTTTTTTTTTTAGAGTTATCTCCTCCATTGCTAAGCCGTCCTTGTTTCTTTACATATATTGTAGAATGCACGTGTTAGCACTGACAATAGATTATACTAGTGCAAGGCAATAGATCAAAATTAACTTACCGAAATATTATATTGAAAAATTTTCGATATATAGTTAATGAGGAAAAGGAGATTCTGAAGTTAGAAATGAATGGAGTTTTGAATTTTATTATCAAAAGGACAAAAAAATGGGAGGAAAAAATATTATTGAAAAAGTTTTAATACATGGTGAATGAGAGAAAAATAGAGTTAAAGTTAGAGATGAATGGAGTTTTGAATTTTACTATCAAAGAAAAAAAATGGAAGAAAAGAAGAGGAAAGAAAAAAGGAAATGAGAGAGAAAGAAAAAGATAAAAAAATTTTTAGTGTTAAGGATATTATGATAAAAAAAAATAGTCTATTTAATATTAATAGAGTTTAGAATATATTAATCTCTTATAAATGGGTATTTTCTATGTTAAATCCTATTAGACTAGAGTATTTATTTTTATAAAAAAAATTTAAAAAAATTATTCACGTAGTAAAAATAAAAAATTAATTTTTTACACTGATATGAAAATTATCTTTTTTTATATTAGGAAATTAGACTAAGGAAAATTTTTGAAAAATATCTTAAATATGTTTTTCAAAATATTGTTAAAGTTAAAAGAATTAAAAAACTGTATTTTCTATTTTCTAATTTAAGAAAATTATACCATATAAACATATTCTATTTCATATAATTTTTTTTTTTAAAAAACTACTCTGATTTTCCACGAGTGAAACACTCTTGGTTTTTCGCTTTTCTTTGATTCAAGTTTTTCCACTTTAACCTCTGTAAAATTTTTTCCAAGAGAAAGTTAGAGCACCAATCTTCATTTATTGCAATCCGATCCAAATTTAGAGCATTAACATTCCTAATTTATCTCATCTCCAATTATTCGTGCATCTTTAATACAAACACAAGAAAAGCCAAATTAATATATATGTCCTAATTTGATAGAAAATATTAGTTTTTTTAAAATATAACAAGAGGGTGATCCAGTCCGAAATATATAAAAAAATTAAATGTATAGAAAATTTTTCTAGAACTATCAAAACTGGTGAAATCGGATAAACCAATTTAAATCGGACAAACTTGGTTTTATAAATGCTATGCAATATTTGAATAAAATCATGGAGAAAAAAAATCAACTGAAGCCTAATCTAATTTGAATATTTAGATTATTAAAGGTTAATTGCACCCGTCATCCATTAGAAAGTTACTAATGCTCGTTGTCATCCTCCCTTGTTTATTTGTCAAGCCGTAGTTTCTGAAATTTTTATATTATCCACGTTGTCATCCTTCTATCCATTTGCCATCTAAAATCATAATAAAAAGCTGACAGAGCGCCATGTAAGCTACCTCGTTAGCTTTCCATGCTAGTTTCACAATATGATAAGCCCTGTCCTTTGTTTATTTCTCTTTCTCTGCATATATAATTCATTTCTTCCTTCTTTTCCTCCATTATTTTCCTCTCTCTTTTCGTACTTGGTTGATTTGAAACCCCAGGTGGTGTAGATCTTGATTCTTTCACTAACTTGAAAAGGCCCCGTATTTTTCATATTCTACATCACAATGTTAGACATTTGAGATGAATATTCTGGCTCTATTTGTGAACATAGAAAGTTAGCTCCCCTTCAAACTTCTTGGACAAAAGACAATCCAAGAAGGCATTTTTTATGGCTGCAAATTTTATGGAGTATATATAAATTTTTGAATTTTATTGGTTGTATTTGTTGTGTATTTACTTGCATACAGTTTATATCGATAATTTATTTATTTGTTTTTTTTTCAATTTGGGTATGCATGAAAACTCCTTTAAGGAATTGCAAGTTTTTTGTATGGGTTGATAAAGTGTACCCTGAATGCCCAATAAATATTATTAATGCTCTCTTGAGGAAGATTAACAAATTAGAGAAGGAGAAAAAGAGTTATCAAAGAGGAATGCAATGAAGAGGGTAGGGTTTTTGTTTATGGAATGGTAATGGCTACTGCAGGTATACCTCTGTTGTCTTCCTAGATAGCCTTGAAGAAAGAATGAAGGTAGTGATGAAAATTAGGAGGATTGAGACGAGATGTATTGTTTAGTATGATGTTCAGTATATTTTTTCTGGGTAAATTTTGTTTTCATAATGGATATTTGAAATATTTATTAGATTTAAATAGTAAAGTTGTTGACTACTAGTTCAGTAAATTTGTTCCAATTATATATAATAGCAATTGATTTTTCATAATCAATACTAATTGTATCAAAACATAAAAAAAGGTTTCAACTTCATTGAATGAAGCTTATGCTTCTACAAAAATATACGTGTGTAAGTTCTTGCTACTATTGTCTGAGTACAAAACAAAATAAACCTGTAATACAATTTTATCCCCAAAGCAGCTACCCATATGGCTTGGAACATGTGCACATTATCAATCTAAACAAAATACTCAACTATATGCATTTTAAACTAGACAAAATATTCAACTGCACATATTCTTAACTAAACAAAATATTCATTTACATATATTCTAAACTAAACAAAATATTTTTTATTCCCATTATGCTTTTCATCTCTCTTGCATTCCTTCATTTGGTTGGGATACCAATGTGAATATTTGTTGTCCAGAGAAAAGGAAAGTTAATGTGCACTTCTTTATACTTGAGGGATAACAATGTGCATATTTGTAGCAAATTTAAAAAAATGTATGGATCTTACAATTTCAATTAACATGTAATTTCATAAAAATGTCCATAAACCCAAAAACTCCATTTATAATAAAAAGGATGGCAAAAAGGTTCGCAATCTGTGTAACATCCAAGATCTTAGTGCGAGAACCACTCTCTCACTGTGAGATTAGTATATTGCAACCGTGAGATCCAAACTGATCAAAGGTTTTAGCAGATTTCTTCTTCACCAATTGAAGGATGCCACTGCAAGATTCGTAAAGCTCGATGTGGAGTGGTTTCCATCGACTTGTGAGCACTACGTTCACTAGCCATTAAAACTAGCTGATATATATAGTAACACCCTCGCGACTTAACCAAAGGAAATTCGATCGCTAAGTAGCTTCTTACGACCATGACACAGGGCAAATGATTGCAAGATCTCTCTGATAGCATTTAATATAAGAGATTTTGATTTGTGAAAACTTGATCTTCTTTAATCCATTTTAAACAGCTTTTTCAGAGGAAGATAGATGTATATACCTCACCAAACAACATCTACTCTATCTTTAGAGAATTTATTAGCCAAACTCTTAAAAATTTAATTCTTAATTGCCATGTACTTAAATTTTTATTAATTGCCTCTTGAGTGTTTGGCTATGAGCAATAAACATCTTATGCAAGGTTAGTGTTAGCTTGTAAAATACTAGGTTAGAAAATGAACCTAGGATAAAACTCTTGTTAGGTTGTGAGGATTCTCAAATCTTGTAAAGTCCGGTGTGAGCTTGTAAGCTATCAAGTTAGGGTTGAACTTGTTAAAACCCAAAGTTAGTGAAATACTCTACTGGTGATTGTGGAGTGGATGCAGAATTGTTTAATCTGAACTGCTATAAATAATGTGTGTTCATTCTCTCTTCCTTATTCCTGTGAGGCCTTGCTTGAGCGTTGGTCTAGCTCTTTGAGATTTGGTCTCATACTACACCACCGTGTATGGTCCCTGCTCAGTTTGGTAAGCGCGGGTTAAAAAGATCTTTTATTTAAAAAAAATTCTTCTATTTTTATTTTGAAAAAGGGATGATTTTTTTTGGAAGCTGATTGGATAGTCGCCATCTCAAATTATTTATTTTTGGAAAAATTCAAGGAAAAATCCATTTTATTTGACTCCATGAAAATATTTAATTTTTAACTCAAAAGACACTAGTTTGAAACCAATCATGATGGGTTAAGCTAGATTTTTAAGTAAATGTAATTACTAAAATATTTTACTTTAAATAAATCTTAACTTTTGAGAAAAGATTATTTTTTCATGCAGTGATAGAATATTAAGAATGACAATAATATTAATGCACGTGCAATTAAAATATGACATCCACAATGCAAGGAAAGTAAGTTTTTACAACTGCAAAATTTGCATACACAGGGGACGACCTTTGACTCTAGTTCTTATGGGTATTAGGTCAAACATAAATCTCAAAACTAGGTTAATTATTATAGCCCTGAAAAATGCATATACAGAGGAGCATTTGCTCGTCCCCTATGAGTATGACTAAGCATAAATCCTCAAAAGTAATTAATTTAAACAAATAAAAAATAATTAAAATGGCAATCATTTATCAAACAAAAATAAAATTAAAGATAAAGAAAATAAATTTAATTCAAATAAATCAAAAGGACCAATTTTATGGCTTTTAAGGGGGGCTCTCTATCTGGAGTGAAATTTTAGAGTATGTCTGCTTATCTCATTTGAATGAGAATCAGAGCCGTAAGTTATTCGGGCCTTAATTATTGTTTGGTATGTTATCGAATTAAAAAGTGTGAGTTCAAGAAAAAATACCTTTAGGGGATCTCTTCCTAACAGGCTTGAGGTAAGGCTGAAGGGTTGTTTCACTTTATAGCTTTACTGCTTGAGATGTTTCAATTGATTATTTGAAAACAAAAAGAGTGAAAGTATGGTGGAAAAAATTAATTAGACGTAATTAAATTAATTAAAAGATTAATTTTGGATTTCTAAGAATATTTTGATAGAATTTTGACTCTAAAAATCGAGACCCTTTTTCTAAAAGGGAGACCCCTTTTTATAGGAAAAAATGACAAAAAATTTGGTTTGCCGTAATTATCTCTTTTTTTAATTATTAAACAAAAATAAATAAATAAATTTCAAAAATTATTTTTCTAACTTCTGAATTGGAAACACCTAGTTTTAATTAAGTGCTAGTTTTGGGGTTCACAATTCCTTTTTTATTTTTCAAAAGATTTTAATTCTATCTTAAAACTATAAAAATACCAATTTACCCCCCCCCCCCCCCCCTCTTGGTTGCGAATAAGGGACAATAATTAATATCAGAGCCTCAAATAATCTCTTATAACTTAATTGTGAGATTAAAATCCAATGGTAGCCATTCCTCTAACCTCTACTTCCTCTACTTCCACAACAACATCTCAAATAAACTCAATTACCCATGGTAATCTTAATCCTCACCTTAGATCCTATTTTAATGAAATCGATTATTCTATGTGGAAATATAAAATGTACATGTTCCTCGATAGTGAAAAGACTAAGCTATGAAAATATATCACAACCAAGTGGAAACCTCCCACTCAAGATGTATAAAGAGTTTAAGTGTAAATTCCTATAGCTCAATGGACTGAGGCACAAGAAAAGGCTCTCTACTTGTTCCATCTTGGTCAATTCCATGTCAAGAGAAGAATTGGGTAGAGTTCAACACAATACAATTACATATGGCATTTGGAAAACTCTTGAAAACTATCATGAGTACACCACTCAAGTGAAGTCCAAGAAGATCCAAATGTTGGTGCATTAGTATGAACTCTTGAAGATAAATTCAAAGTGAGACTATCACCGATATGACAAATCGATTGCTTGCTATAGTAAATGAGTTGACGAAGTATAGGAAAATCTATTCACAAGAGGATGTAAATAACAAGATTTTGAGAGCTCTTCCCAAAAAGAATTTTGAATCAAAGGTCTCATCAATAGAAGAGGCTCTTGACCTAAGCAAGCTTAGAATGGATAAGCTTGTTGAAAAGCTTTTCACTCATGAGATGACCTTGGAAAAGGATGAAGACAAAGGTAAGAAGGAAAAGAAGAAGGAAATTACACTCAAAGCAATTAAAGAAACTAAAGATAGTGAGTGCTCAAGTGGAAGTGATAGAGAGAGTGATGAAGATGAAGTAGCTCTTCTCTCAAGAAGAGTGAAAGCAATCATGAGATAGAAAAAGAAAGAAAAATTCTTCATCAACAAGGGGTCTAACTCTAACACTTCATCAAAAGACAAAGAAAAGAAAAATGATGTGAAGTCTTATGAGTATAAGAAGCAAGGCCACATTAAAACCGAATGTCTCAAGCTAAAGAACAAGCAAAAGTGGAACAAGGAGAACAAAAAGGTTCTTAAGGTTACATGGGATGATGACTCTTCAAGTAAAGAAGAGGAAGAGCAAGGAAGTGCCAACTTTTTTCTTATGCCCATGAGAGATGAAAGCAACTCAAATGAGGTAACTCTTACATCTCTACCTTCTAGTAATAATCTTAGTGATGATGTTGACGAGGTTGCTAATGAGATGAGCTATTTGAGCATATGAACCAAAAAGTTAAAAAAATACTTTTCAAAAATGAAATTTTATAAAGAAAAATATTCTAAGCTAGAGAAAGATTTTATTGAGCTAAAAAATTCTACTATTGAGTTCTAAGCCTCCACTAAGCAATTAAAAGGCTCGTTGAACGAATTTTCTAAAACCTCCTCTAGCTGAGATAAAATTTCTAAGGAAAATTCCATTTTGAGAAAAGAAATCGATGAATTGAAAAACTCAATTTTAAAATTCCATAAGGGTAAGGGGGATTTAGATACCTTAATTGGTGCTCAAAGGTCTTCTAGCCCTAAATATTTTTTAGATACTTCATCCACATCCATCTCCAAGGTGCCTATATTTATTAAGCTTCTACGCCTCAAACTTCTAGTATTGAGGTCATGAAAAACACTCAAGTACTCACAAAACCTAAAAGCCCAAAAAGGCTACATAAGGTTTACAAAGTTCTAGAACTAAGCCTCCAAGAGCTAATCATGCATTCATGCATACAAAGAATACACAAATTCACTCACATACGCAACATAAATGTGCAAGCCAACACACTCAACATCATCCTCCAAGGTTTGCTAGAAAAAGGATAGAAGGAATTAAACCTCTCTATAGATGCCATTATTGCATGAGATATGGACACATAAACAGATTTTGTTATATTAGGAAGGCTCACCTCAAACTTGAGGATCCTTCTAAGGCTAATCCCTTGGACTCAGGTTCATTTAGGTACCTAAGAAGAGATAAATCTCTTTATTTTGTAAGTGTGCCTAAAGTCCACAACCAAAGAAAATATTTTGCTTATAGATAGTTGATGTTCAAGGCACATGATGGGGAATGCAAAGCTTTTCATAACCCTCATATCCAAAATGGGTGGTAGTGTAACCTTTGTAAACAATGCTAAATGTAAGATCATAGGCATTGGTTCCATTGGTACACATGGTAATAATATAATTGATAATGTTTGGCAAGTTGAAGGTTTAAAGCATAGTTTATTAAGTGTAAATCAATTATATGATAAAGGGTACAATGTTAATTTTGAATCTAAAAAGTGCAAGGTCACTTCTCAAGGTGGTAAACTTGTATTCAAATGAGGAAGAATTGATAATACCTACAAGATTGACTTGAACCTTGATACTAACAATATTTTTGAGTATTTGGTATCTTTTAGTAATGATGCATGACTTTGTCATAAAAGATTAAGGCATGCAAGCATGTACCGACTCCAATGCCTAAGCAAGGAAGAATTAGTAGATGGTCTCCCCAAGATGAAGTTCCATAAGATAAGGTGTGTAGACCATGTCAAATTGGGAAGCAACACAAAAGCTCTTTAAAGTTAAAAACCATTGTAAGTTCTCTGGACCTTTAAAATTAATTCATCTAGATTTTTTTGGACCTAATAGGGTATCTAGTTTAGGAGGAAAAACTTTATGCATTTGTCCTTGTAGATGACTACCCTAGGTTTACTTGGATTAATTTCTTTGCTTATAAGAATGGGACTTTTAATACTTTCAAAATTTTTGCCAAAAAGGTTCAAAAAGAAAAAAGAAAGCTACATGATTACTTCCATTAGGAGTGATCATAATAGAGAATTTTAAAATGAGGATTTTGAAAATTTTTGTAATGAATTTATAATTTGACATAATTTTTTTGCTTCTAGGACCCCACAACAAAATGGTATTATGGAAAAATAAAAATAGAACGTTGATAGAAAAATAGTTGTTAATACTGTGTGCTATGTTTTTAATAGAGTTTTCAAAAGATCTTTGATGGACAAAATTTTTATGAGCTATGGAATGATAGAAAATCCAAGGTTTCATACCTAAGAGTGTTTGAATGCAAGTATTTTATATTGAACACCAAGGACAACCTTAAAAAATTCTCATTCAAATCGGATGAGATTGTCATTTTAAGTTACTCTTATACTAGTAAAGCCTATAGAGTCTTTAATAGAAGGTCTTTAATAGTAGAAGAGTCAATGCATGTTATTTTTTATGAATCCTCTAAGCTTGATCTAGGAGAAGGTAGTGCTCTTAATGATCTTATAGGTTCATTTGAGAAGCTTTAGGTAAATGATCCTCCCAAAGGATAACAATGCTAAGCTACCTCAACGACAAGAGGAGCATCAAGAGGATACCCAATTAGAGGCAACTCAAAAGTTACCCAAGGATTGATAATGTCACAAGAACCATCCAAAGGAGCTCATTATTGGAGATACCTCCAAGAGAGTAAGTACTCGTTCTAAGCTTAGATTCTTGATTCTAATATAGCATTTGTTTCTCAAATTAAGCTAAGGACCATAAAGGAGGTTTTTAGTGATAGTGTTAGATGATTGCTATGCAAGATGAACTCAACCAATTTGAGAGAAATAAAGTATATGAGCCAGTTTCTAGACCCAAGAATCATCCAATCCTTGGATGCAAATGGATGTTTAGGAACAAGTTAGATAAGGATGGTGACACAAACCCCTAGTATATGGAATAGAGACCCACTCACCTTTACGCTTGGAAGCAAATCCTTAGAAAGCTAAAACAAATCCTTGCCAAGTCCTTAACCAAATATAATTTGTGGAAGAGAACCTTGGAATTATCTACTTTAAAGTGATTAACCTTATTATAGAGGACCTTGATCTCACAAGAAACTAAGAACAAGAGAATTATGTACTCTCAAGAAATCTAGAATTTTTATTCAATAATGTCTAACCATCCAATACAATATGAAATAAGAGTTATTTATAACCTCTAATAATTAATCCTAAACCTAGTTACAAAAGGATAAAAGAAATCTTAACAAATTATTTAAATCCCAACTAAATAAGGAAACAGAATTAAACTAAAATTAGTTTAGAAAATTGAAAGCCAATTATCTATCTGATAAAATCTAAATCTGCGGTTGGTTTCTTCATAAGAATTGTATAATATATATGAAAATGTAGATGAACTTGGAATTTTGAATCACTCAATTTGGGCTTTGGAAGCTCAAGTTATGGCCATTTGAAGTAAACTAGTATGTATTGAAATTTTGCTCTATTCTGGTTTCGACTTTATTTTCCAGGTCTAAATTCGAACAGCTATTTGGAAGCCTAAACAAAATCGAATATGTACTAATAAACCCATTCTTGAAAGCTGGACATATCTTTTAAAAACTTTATGAATAATTCTTAGCTTGATATATCATCTAAAAGCTTTATGAATAATTCTTTCTCATTTCGGAACTTTAAAATCTTCAAATTCTCAATTAAAGCTTTAAAGGTCAAATCTGTAACCAATATTAAATTAACCTTACATCTACTCTCATGATAATAAGTAATCAAACCAATTCGTTAAATCTTGTGAAAATCTTATATCAACCTCTTAAGTGTTTACCTTACCTCTAAGTAAAAACTTAACTTAAGATTGTTACCTTTTTGAACTAATGTTATGCTTCTACTCTTGCTCCATCATATAACACCTCAATTCAATTAATTATTAGATAGATAATTAATGCATTAAGATTAAAGATAATAAATTAATCAAAGAATAAACTTTAATTAAACCAAATAAACATTAATTACTCTATAGTAAAAATAATTTAAGAGGCCAACCCTAAATAGAAATCTCGTTCTTCATAATAGAAATATAAGCAAAACAATAATTAAAAGTAATAATTGTAAAAAAAAGTAATTTAAACAAATAAGAAAATTCAAACTCTTATTCTTCTTTGGATTGATGAAGAGCTCCACTTAGATTTGAATCTTCTTCTTAAACTAATTTTTACTCTCCTTTCCACGTAGCACTAATCAAACTACTATAATTGTGAAGTAATTCTTATAATGGATGATTCATTCATGAAGCTTAAAGAATACATGCTTATATAGTAGTTTAGAGGACTTCGTTTTATAGTGTGTAATAATTTCAATCAACCTTACGCTAAAACATGGAGGATTTTTCTCCTTAAAATTGGTTACCTACCACTTTTATGTTCTCATAGGCGGGGCTTTTGGTAGCATGATCGTGGCTCAGTGGATCAGTGTTGTCTTGTCAATCTTTTGGTGCCTTTTTATCTCCCACATGCATGACTTTTGGTAGCCATGACTGTGGGATTGGTTCGGCTTCTAGAATCCCATCTTCCTTTGTTTCCTCTTTTGGGCAGTGAGCAATTATATCTCACAAGCATGACTTTTGATGGCCATGATCGTGGGTTTTAAATCTCTTCTGGAATTTTCGCCTTTTCCTTTACTTCTTGTTTTGGAAGATTTAATCAAAGTCTATGGTTGTGGGAATTAACAACCATGAGCGTGGCAATTGATTTCTCTGCATTTTTGCCCATTTTTCTCTAGGTTGGCATAACTTTTAGTTAGCATCTTATATCTTGACTTTCCATGCTAAAATAAAGGAAATTCTACTTCCAATAAAGAAAATACATTAAATCCAATTGAAAATGATTCAAAATAAAGTTAGAATGACCCAAAATATTAGTAAAAATTTGATTGTATCACCCTAATATGGAAATTGCAAAAAATGTCCTTTTTAAGTTTTTTCACCTCTAATGCTTCCATAATCAACATTCCAGCCCTTGAATCCAATCTCATATTTAGTTTTGGGTCTTTAAAATTTCTTCTCATGGGATTGCGTGTCTATACTTGCATTAGATGGGCTAATCATTAGAAACAAAGCCCGATTAGTCGCTAAAAGTTATAACCAAGAGGAAAACATTGACTATGATGGGACATTTTCTCCCCTAGCTATATTAGGATTCTTGTAGTATTTGCTTGTCATATGAGTTTCAAATTATTTTAAATAGATTTTAAAAGTGAATTTCTAAATGGTTTTATTAATGAAGAAGTCTAAGTTGAACAACCTCTAGATTTTGAAGGCTATAGACTTTCAAATCATGTTAAATTTACTAAAGCCTTATATGGTTTAAAATAAGCTCTAAGAACTTAATATGAAAGGCTTAGTTCTTATCTTTTAGAAAATGATTTTTCAAAAGAAAAAGTTGATACAACACTTCTTATAAAAAAGAAAAAAACTAGATTTTGAAGAATATAAACTTCCAAATCATGTTAAATTTACTAAAGCCTTATATGATTTGAAATAAGCACCAAGAACTTGGTATGAAAGGCTTAGTTCTTATCTTGTAGAAAATGGTTTTTCAAAAGAAAAAAAGTTGATACAACACTTTTTATAAAGAAAAAGTTGCATGACATTTTAATTGTTCAAATTTATGTTAATGACATTATATTTAGTGCTATTAATGAGATCTTGTTCTAAGAGTTTACTTTTTATATAGGGAATTTGATATGAATATGATGGGTGAGCTCAAATTATTCTTTGGCATATAAATCAAGCAAATTAAGGATAATATCTTCATCAACTAATCCAAGTACACCAAAGAGCTACTCAGGAAGTTTAGCATAGATGGTTTCAAGGCTAGCAAGACACCAATGAGAACATCCTTGAAGTTGAAAAAGGATGAAAGTGGTATGATGAGAAGAAATATAGACGTATTATCAGCTCTCTACTTTATTTTACTACTTCTAAGTTCGATATAATGTACAATATTTGCTTATGTGCTAGGTTTTAATTTAGTCCTAGAGAGTCATATTTGAATGCTACTAAAAGAATTTTAAAATATCTAAGTTGAACATTGCATTTAGGACTTTGATATCCTAGGAACACATCATTTGATATATTAGGATATTCAGATGATGATTTTATCTGTAACCTATTAGATAGGAAGAGCACAACTGAGGCATGTCATTTTCTTGGTGATTGCCTAGTTTCTTGGTTTAATAAGAAACAAGTTTTGGTTGCTCTTCCTACCACAGAAGTCGAATACGTAGCATCTTACATTTGCTGTACCCAAGTTCTTTGGATGAAGCAATAATTGCTAGATTGTTAAATTATATTAAGATGTTTGATCACATTCCCATCAAATATGATAACACTAGTGCCATAAATCTAACAAAAAATCTCATCGAATATTTTAGGTCAAAATATATAGACATTAAACACCACTTTTTAAGAGACAGTGCTCAAAACTATAATGTTATTTTGGAATTCATTGATACTCAAAATTAACTTGTGGATATTTTTACAAAATCTTTAAATGAGAAAAGAAAGATTTTTATTCAATAGAATTTTGGGATGCTTAATGAGAGCATCTTAAATTAAAAACTTTGCGTTTATGTGTCACTTGCGTCACATGCATGATCTTTATGTGCTTTTTCTTGATAATGCTTATAATTCTTACAAATTATATGATTTCTTGCTTGAATTATTGATGGATATCCATGTTTGGCTATGATTCTTTATTTAAATTGTTGATCATATGCTTAGTTGGAGCAATTTGAAAATGTGCAAGATTGAACGTCTTTCATGTGCAAATTCCTCAACTACATTCATTTTGATCATGCATTGCTAAGTCCACAAATAAAAATTTGTTTTTAAACCTCTTTTTTATGTGTTTCACATGTTTGGCAATTGTACCTAATGCTCTAGCAGTTGCAAGCTCCTTGACCTGATTTTTTTAACTGGTATGGACACTAATGATCACACCATGGGTATAATGGTTGCGAGAATATAAAACGTCTCAACCATTATTTGATGTCGACTAGCTAGTGAGTCGGCTAATGGTCATGAGACTATATCTTGTGGTTGCAATAGCTATAGGGCGATCACAAGTGATAGTCTGCTTTGAAAAAATATAACCATTTTAAAATTCCAGAAACTTCCAGTTTTACCCCTAAAACAGTCATAAACGATTATTTTTTAAAAAATCATCTATAAAAGTGACCCAAAACTATTTAAAAACCTTTTCTAAAGTTTCTAAAACACTCAAAAGTTATCTTCTACTAAAAATTCACACTCTCTAACACCAACTCTTGCCTTACTTATCATTTTTTCTCTATTCCTCTATCTTTTTTTTTTGTGGCCAAATCCTACTATGGCTCCTAAGAAGAAGTTGACACCTAAAGAGAAAGGGAAAAAAGAAGATAGGAATCTTCATTAGGGATATGGAGCAAGACATTCCATTACCTCCTCTAAATAAAAGAGGAGAAAAGTGCATAAACTCTATCATGTGACATCAGAAAGAAGATATTAGATATGCAATGTTGAAAAGGAAGAAGATGGAGGCTACCAAAATTCCTTTTGAAGGTATGTTACTAGCCTTAGGCATCAAAGAAAAAATTAAGGGATACTTAGATAATTTGGGTTGGAAGACTTTTGTCTTTCTAAAAGAAATGGGGTATCCTAGCTTAAATAAATAATTCTTAATGAGTTTAACTATTGAGGAAAGCCATGATGCTGGAGTAGGTTGGTATGGAGTTAGGTTCATGCTTTTGATAGACCTTTTGCCAAAACTCTTTAAGAATTTGCCAACATTTGGGGTTTCTATATTGAAGGCCCCACTACCTATAATGGTTAGGGGTGTGTACGGGTCAGGTTCGGTCGGGTTGGAGTATTTTTAACCTGACTGAACCAGACCCAAGAGGAAAAAAATTAAATTGAAACTGCGTAATTTTTTAAAAAATTTAACCGAACCAAATTAATTTCCCGTTCAGTCGGGTCTGTTGATTCCAAACGGGTTGATATTTAATATTAGAGCTTTATATTAGAATTTATTATTATTTTATTTTAGTATTGTCGTGTTAGGTCGGTTTGGTTTCTATCGAGTTAAATAATAAAAGATAAAAAATACATATATTTATATGTAATATTATATATACAAATTTATAGGTGGGGTCGGTTTGGGTCGGGTTATGCAATATATATTATAATTTATAAATATATATGTATAATATATATATGTATAATACATATATGTGTTAATCGTGTTCGGGTTAAATTGAAAAAATAAATTTGAACCCGACCATCCGACCGAATCTAAAAATTTTAAAAAATATAAACCTGATTTCACCTATGTATATGATATAAACCGACAAAACCCGACCAAAATACACTCGACTCGGTCGGATTTAATAAATTTGCACACACCTAATAACATCCCTAATTTTTCTCTCCAAATCCTCACTAATTTTTGGAAGAAAATATGTATTGAAACCTCCCTTACTAAAGAATCCAAAGCTTGACACGTAAAATCCCTCCTAATTTGGATGTTTCATCGCATCATAATCTAAACCTTTTATCAAAGAGCGGATAGAAATGAAAATGTAGCACAAAGAGACATTTCCTTCCTTTATGCTCTTATGAACAACATCAAAGTAAATATAATAAAATTTCTTATTGATACCTTCCTTCATTATGCTAATCACATATCCAATACCTTCTTTCTACCCTTTCAAGTCACGCAAATAGCTAGGCATTATGGTATACTTGATGACAACAACTTTGCAACCTTTAGATACCCTCTTGATCTAGCCCCAAAAGCCATCACTTAAGCATACTTTGAGCATGATGGATGTGTTAGAAAAGAGGGAAAAAATTGCAAATATTTATTCAGGAGCAAAGGAGTAGTTGAAAGGGAAAGGAAGAGACCTAGGTATAACATTGTGGAAGGAGAAGAAGGAGATAAAAATGTAGAAGTTCAAATCCACATGCCTAGGAAAACCTCTCAATCACAAGTGAGTGGCTCATCCTTAACCAACCTCATTCTTAGAGCCCTCTACTAGCTTCAAAAGCAATTCACTTATTTTAGAAAAGATGTTGATAAACAGTTCAAAAATTTAAACAAAAGAATTAACCTACTCTCTTACATGCATCATGACTTGTATGAGTTGCAAGGGAAACTAGGAATTACCCAATATTAATTGGGTGAGTGGGATGTTAGTAAACATCAAAAAAGTGAGTTTGAAGAGGATCCCATTAGTGAAGGAGAAGTTAGTGCTGGTCATAGTGAGGGGGAGGAAGTTAATCAACAAGCCAAAATGAAAAATCCAATGATTGAAAAAGATGAAAAAATGATTCGGATTGAGCCACTTTTTCAATCTCTCTTTTTTTTATTTCTTTGATTTTCAAAATCTTCTTTTGTTTTCCTTGTGTGATTTCTTATTTTTGGTGGACTTATCATGTAATGATCACACATTTCATTTGTATTATGCTTTCCTTTTAATGAAATAATAACTATTTTGTTTCATTTCTTATGTTATTATTTACTTTACTTCTTTTGCTTTTTTTCTTTTACCTTTGTCAAAGGGGGAGAAATAGAATGAAATAATTGAAATGAGTTTAAATATTTTCATTGCTAATCTAAAACTTATTTAAATATAAGCATAAGCTCCATATGTTGAGGGGGAGAACTCTTTAAATTGGCTAAAGCAATTTACAAGGATATGTTAAGGGGGAGATATACTTATGGTTAGCACATACACTTACTCATTTGGCTAATTATTTTTAAAACAATTATTTTAATTTGATTGCCAAAGTTAAAAAGGAAGATATTGTTGGCCAAATCCTTGGCATAAATACTCTATTTTGATTTTTTGTATGCAAATTGAAAAGTATTTAACCTTTGCTTGAAGTGTTTTTGCTTAAGGAATTAAGTGCTTTTAAATACTCCGCATAGAATAATCATCGCGACCATCCCCTATTAGAGTGCGGCCACACCAACTAGTTGAAAAAAAATTCATATAATAAGGTTCGCGGTCTCCATCACAAGTATAGGTGCGACCGCTACCCCACATAATGTGACTACTCCATGTCTAGCGTGACCATCCCTAAAGTTTGAAAAGTTTCAAGAATTATAGTATGGTTCACGGTTAATGGTGCGACAAGAGAAACATGTGCTAAGGCAATCTCGCGATTGCATTATCAACAAAGCGACTGCAAAATAACATAAGGTAGAATTCACTAACGAAGGCAGAAAGGTTTATGGTCTATGTAATGTCCAAGACCTCTGTGTAAGAACCATGAGATTAGTATAGCATGACCAAGAGATTCAAGCTGATTAGAGGTTTTTGACAAATTTCTTCTTCACCAATTAAAGGATGCCATGTGGTCAAGTCAAAATCAAGGGAAATTCAAACTACTTGGCTCGCGACCACTACAAAGGAAGTGCGATTGTAAGATTCATAAAACCTGGCATAGAGTGGTTCCCACTGACCTATCAGCGCCATGTGTACTAGCCATTAAAACTAGCCCGTAGACATAGTAGTGCCCTCATGACCGCACAAAAGGCAATTCAACCGCTAAGTAGCTTCTTGAGACTGCAACACAGTCCAACCAATTGTGAGATCTCCTTGACAACATTTAATAAGTGAGATTTTGGTTGATGAGAGCTTGATCTTCTTTAATCCATTTCAAATGGCACTTTTAGAGAAAGATGGCTATAAATACCTCACCAAACAATATTTACTTTATCTTTAGAGCATTTATTAGCCAAGCTCACCAAACAACATTTACTCTATCTTTAGAGCATTTATTAGCCAAACTCTTACAAATTTAATTCTAATTACCTTGTACTTAAATTTTCAATAATTGCTTCCTAAGTACTTAGGTGTGAGAAATAAACACCTTATGAAAGTTTAGGGTTAGCTTGTAAAACATTAAGTTATAGAGTGAACCTAAGATAAAATTCTTATTGGGTTATGAGAATTCTCAAACTTTGTAAAAGTTTTGTGTGAGCTTGCAAAATACCAAGTTATAATTGAACTTGTAAAATCCAAAGTTAGTGAAATACTCAACTTGTGGTTGAGAAGTGGATATAGGATTGTTTAATCTAAACTATTATAAATTGTGTGTGTTCATTCTCTCTTTCTTATTCCTTTTTATTTTTTAAAAGATTTTAATTTTGCCCCTAAAAACACCAATTCACCCCCAACAAGGGACAACACTCTTCACTTTATTCGACTTAGTGGCCTAGATAGTGATACTATTATATGGATCTTCCTCATTCACTTTAGGAATTACCCTCGAGCTTTTTCAAGCTCAACTAGGTTTGCTTCCTCAACTCTTTTAGTCATGAATTCCAAAGGTAGAATTGTTTTAACAGTAATATATTAAAACAAAATTAAAATTTCATGGCCATAAATCATCCTTTGGTGATCCCAGTTTTTGATTTCTATTTAGTTCCTTAGATTCCTCATTGTTTACGTCTTCGGTAACCCTCCTTTGAAATTTGGTCTGTTTGCATAGTTTATTCTCCAATTCCTTTTATTTCCTCTCAGTTACTTTTTATCTCAATAACCTTCATTTCTATTTTCTTATCAGTGACTGAGGAAACTTTCAGTGCTAAACATAGTTCCATTGATTACCAGGGACCACTTGAAGGGGAATGACAAATTTGGGTCGATAAGGCTAATGAGTCTTCTCCTAATGATATGAATGTCAAGGCTTTATGGTCTGAGCTTTTTTGTTTTCAATTGCTCTTTAGTTTTGTGCATGCTTCCTTTAGGCATGGAATGTTGTGAATCTCTACCTTAGGTTTGGTTTTCCACCTTTTGTCTCTTCTTTTTTCCATCTTATTTTGTTCAACTAGCGCAAATTGAAAGAAGTTATATTCACTGAAGCTAATATGGGAAAATGATATTCATCTATAAACATTGATTCATTTTTCTCAGGGAATTTCAACTCCCCTTTATTGATTTTGTCTTGCATAAGATTTATGAAACCTCAAAAAGAATTAGTTGCATGATTCCTTAAATTATGGAATTTGGCATAATCTCCTCCCTTCAATTCTTCCTTGTTAGGATTTTGTGATTTGAAGGAAGTTTGATGAAGTCTTTTTTCAAAAGAAAATTGAAGATTGCTTTTATCTTTGATACATCAAAGGTTTATTGTGGTTATGTATTTTTGACATGTGCCTTCTTCCATGTATTAGGGTACATCTTCACCAATGTAGGGCAGACAAATGATACAAAAGTAGCCATATATGCCATAACCACATCTTGATTACTAGGATTCTAATTGTAGGTTTCCATTGCTGCTTTTCTCCTTTGATTCTCCTTATGGAGAAGTTCCTCATACTCAACAAATTTGGTAGCAAGCTCATAAAAATCATTAAACTCTATCCCTTGGAACTTCTTTCTTAGCTCAATATCCAATTCCCTCTAAGCCATTTCAACAAATTCAATCTCTGGTAGGTAAATCTAATTGGTTCCTCATCTTTTTAAACCTAATAATAAACTTATCTATGGATTTAACAATCCTTTGTGTTATTTTAGATAATTCAGCATTACATACTTTTGGCTTAGCCTTAAAGAATTACATGTGAAACTACCTCTCCATCTCTTTCCTAATAAAAGTCAAGTTCCTTGGCAAGGTTGAATACCACATAAAATGCAATTCCTGTTAAAGAATTAAGGAATAACCTGAGCTTAAAGTAAGTAAAATTCTTAAAGTTGGCCAACTATCGTATTGGATGGTGAGTCAAGTTAGATGCTTCAAAGATGATTAACAATCTTCTCTAAAGAAAAGAGTAAAATTTGAAATGCAATATCCTTTAAGATATGAGTTGTCCCTGTTAAATACCTTTGGATAATGTTTAAATAACTTTGGATGGCCTATATATCTCAGGATAGGGCCACAAAGCTCCTGGAAAATCTCCCTCATTCCATGTCCGTAGGGACAAAGGGTCTTAGTGGTTGAGGAATTTGAACTCCAGTCCTAGTGTTAGTTGTGTTAGCACCACCAATAATGCTTATGTTTATCATATTCTCTACCTATAGCATTGAAATTGGGTATGTGGAATGGTTGCTCCATATATCTGATGAAGTATTGGAGTTTTAGAGTTTTGGCTATTTTATTGGCCATTGCCATAATTATTTCTACTATTCTCATCTCTTCTCCTTGAGGGAACATACCTTTCCTCAATTGGTATAAGGATAAGGAACTTATTCAACTTCTTGTGCTGAGGAATGCACCCTAAGCTTGTCAAAGACTTGCTTCCCAAGTCTTACGGAAGTTTTAGGCATGATTGGGCTAGCTTTTTATGAAATTAGTTCATTCTTTCGATGTTTAGGTTGGATTTTTTCCCTTCATATATAAAACAAAGACATCATCCTGCTCCTACATTTTTTTTATACCACTAAAATCTCTTTGAATATTTAAGTGATGTTTTCCTCTTCATTTGAAACTAAGTTTTCTGCAGATTACTCAAGCCTGCAGGTAGCTCAGATGAACTCTGTCCTAGATTCTCCATGAGACAAATTGGGTTACCCTTCTCAAATTGTTCCACCATTGAGGAATAAAACCTTCTTGCTCTATGTTAGTAGTGGTAATGTCCTAGTCATTGGACTCGATAGTATCTTTCACTGAATTCATTAAAGGCATCTATTTAACAAATATTCCATTGAGCACGTCAAAAATTGTTGGTATGGTGAATAGGAAATTTTAGCCTTTAAGGAATGCAGACATGCCAAAGGATTTTCTAGTTCCTTAACCAAATTGCCAAATTGACTTTTAACTAGTTGACTATATAAAATCCTCAAAAAGACCAAAAAAGTATCTTGTCCTCAAGCTTACTTTTCAGCTTAGGTTGCTTGATTCCTATGGAGAAACCTTTGGTGAATGTTATTCTAGATTTAATTTAGACAAGAAATTCAACTTAAAAGTGACAAAGACAATGATTTAGCAAAATTAATAAGGGAAAATTTGATGAAGTTACAAAGATTGTTTAGAAACTAATGGCTAGCTATCTAACTGAAGTATTTCAAGATTTTTGGAAGATAAGATTTTATTTTGTTATGCCAGATTTGGATTGAATTGTAACATCCCAAAAATTTCTAGTTATGAATAGTACTCAAATTAAACTCATGGATTAAATATGACTTAAAAAATTATTTATTAAGAGAAGAAAAACAAAATAAAAATAAAGAAATAAATAAAATTGAAATGTAGAGATATTGGGTATTTTGAAAAAGATAAATAATAACTCACTAGAAAAACAAATTTAGGCAAATTACCTAAAAATGTCAAACTTTGACAAAATTAACTGAGCTAAGTAAGATTAATAAAGTTAATAAAATAGCCACTTATTATTATTATTATAAATAGTAAAAACCCTAGACATATCACCACGACTATCATCTTCTTCTTCTTTTCTTAGCCACAAACCCTCACTTCTTCTAAAATTGTCCATTCTTGTTAATTCAAGCTCAAATCTCCTAATATTTTCATTTGATTTCTTTTATCCAACATCTCTATTATAAAGATTAAGTCTTATTTGGTGGAAATTGCTTGATTTGATCAAGAGATTTTATGGTTTAAGAGTCAGGTGAATAGTAATCAAGTAATGAAAATCTTATGTAAGTGAAAGAATAAGGTTTTCATTCATCTTTTCTTCTCATGGAATAAGCACATGAAAATTTATTTGAGATTGATGAACAAAAAATTATTTTATTTCTTTGAATATGCTAATAAGGAGAAAGGAAAAAGAAAGGAGGTGAAATAGGTATTGTGAAGAGTTTAGAAAGATCTTAAAACTTCAAACAAGTTTGTGCACTCTTAATCTTTCATTTTCTTTTAATTATATTTATGCTAGTTTTAGGGTTTTAAGTTATATTTGATTTCTAGAAAATTTGGTAATATTTTCTGGAAAAAGCTATGAATTTTCAATGTTTGGCATGTGTAAATGGTAGAATAATTAATTGGTGAGTTTGGTCATTAGATTGGCTATATTTTGAAAATCTGAAATTTTTGTAGAGTATTCTCAACAGTAGTTATTTTTAGGTTCATAATTTGTATTCTAGAGCTTTCCAATTACATGAAACTTGTGCCAAATGAAATTTAAGACATAATTCTATAATTTCATGAAGAAATATTTCCCATAAAATGTATGTATGTGACATTAAAAATTGCTAGAAGTTGTTACATGAAATCTGGAACTGGTGAAATTCAACATTGAACAACTTAGATTAAAATGGGTGTAGTTCACCCTGGAGAGCTCCATATCGAGTGATTATTGATCCTATATAAATCTAAGACATAATTCTAGAACTTTCATCAGAAATGTGCCCCCATAAAATGTATGTAACTGACCTTAAAAATAGCTAGAAATCTTAACTCAAAATCTGGAACCGGTGAAATTCAATTTTGAATAGTCCAAATTCAAATGCATGTAATTCTCCTAAGAGAACTCCAAATTGAGTGATTCTTGATTCTTTAGAAATTTAAGACCTAGGAGAAAATGTTTATGAGGCTAAATTGGCAAATTATAGCTGTATCATGCTTAGATTTGATCTCTAATTCAATTCACTAAAGTTGCCTTGTATCTAGTGAAGTTAACATTTATTTTTGGACATATGTTGATTTAACTTGCATATCTCTTGATTCATAAGTCCAAATTAAATTATTCAAAAAATCATACTTAAGCTAAGACCTAGGTCTAAAATTCATATGGAGAAAGTTGAACTTAATTATTGCAATTTCTTAGTCATAATTCTAGAGGAATGTGATATACAAAAATCTGATTTTTGTTGTTGTTGTTAATATTTATTTTTTATGAAAATTTTGTATGTATTTATATTATCAAAATACTTGTTATATGAAAATTGCAAAGAGATGTAAGTCTATTTACATTTATGCATTTCCTGTTAAATTATGTGAATATGAGAAATGACAACTTGAATTTGGAAAGATAATGTATGATGAAAACTAATTATATAGCATTGTGAGACCAAGTAAATCTAGACAGTAAATTATAGATTTGGATAGGTTAGCATACCAATAGAGGATGTTATTACCAGTATTGCATTGTATGTATCAAGGTAATGGATTGATAAAAGACCATAGAGGCACTAAGTGTCCCGTTAACGATTTCAGTATAGTATGTGATATCCATTGTTTTTTAGAGGCACTGAGTGGTCAGTATTAAATTGGTTAAAGATACCAAGTGTTTAGTATTGGAAGTCCCATTATCCAATCTATACAATTCTGTCATAGGCTATTGTGGGTGAAAAAAAAAGAAAAAAATGAGAAATTAAATTCAAAAATTACATCTTTAATATATTATACAGATTGAGATTTTTATTAACTTGAACGATAAAGAAATTTGATATAGATATTATAATTTTAATTTGAATGATAGTTTGTTTTTAACCTTGATATGTATACAAACAATTGATGATATTTATTATTTGTATTATTTTTTTATTTTCTGTAAAAACAACTATTATGGTCGTTTGAATTAAGTGTGCACCATTAAGCTTAAGCTTAATGCGTAAAATTTTATTTTCTTGCAAATGTACAAATACATAGATTGTGGTTAGCGGGATAAAAAGAGGAGTAGATTTGCAGTAAAATCTAGTGTCACCTCATCATCAAGATTTTGTGGTAGTTGCACTGCCACCCTTAAAAATATTTTAGCACTCATTTTGTATGTACATGTACTATGTAGTAATATTTTATGTGAAAATATAATAAGTTATTGTAAGATATTTATTTTTGTAACTGTATTTTGTTATATGTGCTTGTTTAAAAACTCTATATATGGTATATTTATATCCAAGTGTGAAGATTGACTAAAGTTAAATACGAGTAATCTATTTTATTTTATTTATGAGTACTATATATGTGATAAAAGTTATTGGCAATTGTTTAGGTGCTTTATGCGCAGAATGTGGTATTTTTATACTTAATTTCACTATAAATTGCGTAAGGGGTGTTACATGAATTTAATGATGTCATTGATTTTTTTTTGCAGGATATATAGTCTTGTTGACAATAATTTTCATTCTTTTTCTCTCCATTTGTCTCTGTTTTTTTTTACCCTTCTCTAACAATTTTTCTCCATGACTCTTTTATTTTGGTCACATCCTTTCTTTTCTCTAAGCATTTTGCTCCTTTCCTCGTATCCTAATCATTTTCTTTAGCCCTTCTCATGCCTTGGACTGAATTTATCATGGGCCTAGGCCATTTGTTCAATTCATGTGCAAATTAAAAAGAGAAAATTACACTCTATAGCACACATTTTATTTTTATTTTCAAAAACACCATATATTTTTAGTATATTTTTTATATACTGTATAAATATTTAATGTATATATTTTAAAATTAAGTATATCTTTAATATACTAAATGTATACTAAAAATATACCTCTAAAAATGGATATTTTTAAAATTAAAAGTTGAAAAAAATGGTATTTTTAAAATTAAAATTCAAAAGGGATATTTTTTAAAATATTTTTATTTTTTAGGGTATTATTGAAAAAACCCCAATTAACAATTATGCAATAAAAATTACACAAATTACAAAAAAAAAAAAAAACTTAATAGAAAGAATGGATGACCAAAAATAAATTATCAACAAATAGTTACCAATCAAATAATTAATTATTATCAAAGAATTACTTAAAAATTACAAAAAAAAATACACAAAAATTCAAAAAATACACATAACTAATTATCAAATAATTAACTAAAAGAAACATAAAATTCAAAAAAAAGAGAAATTAAATATTAAAAAAAATACAAAAATCAAATGAAAAATGAGAAAAATTATTTATATCAAATAATTACTAAAAATTATATTTTATGTTTATAAAATAGTGACGGGCACAATATCTTTCACTAATATGATGCCAACTATTAATATAACGTTGTCACTAAACTCGTCAAAATGTTAGCCAAATATTACACAGATTATATATATATATATATATATATATAAAAGGTTGGATGGCATCATGGCTGGTTTGTGACGAAAGCATCTGTTGCAAAAAGGATCAATTCTTGGTGCCTAATGTTGGCGCCAACATTTAACGACTGATTTGGCTTTTGGGTCCATATTTTCATGGCTAATACTAGCAACTTTTTGGATCACAAGATTAGCTCCGAACAGACACCACAATTTAGCGTGTTTTTGCATCGGTCTATCATCAACCACATGACCCGTCGCTAAATTTTTTTCTTTCATAAATTGTCGTAAAACAGTCACTAGTTTATTACTGATTTATGTCCATTGCAAAAAATGGTCGCTATTTTCCATTTTTCTTTTAGTATCAAAGAACAATGAGAAAATGAATTGTACATTCTGTTGCATGTATTATATAAAGAAAAAGCTCCAGAGTACATACAAAAATGGAAGAAGACTAGATTTAAGGCTATAACTAAGGCGTGATTATATGCTTAATTTATGTATATGCACATTAACACTAACAGTGCATTTGGTAAATTACTGAATAAACTGATTACTAAAAATATATTTTACAGAGGTATATTATTTAGATTATATTTTACTAGAAAAAATTATATTACCGTATTTGGAAGATATAACAAAATATTAAAAAATAAAATTAGAAAAAAATATTAACTTGCTTGATTATAATCTAACTTTATTGAAAAAATTTGAACAATACTTAAATTATTTTTATATTTGAGTCATGATGGAATTAGACAGTTAAAGCAGATGTATGATTGTCTTTTAATACGAGACTTCTTAATTTCTTTTTATAGTGAAATATTTTTTCCTACTTTATTCCCTTAATGTAAAATATTTTACCAATTACTTGATAAAATTTAATGTTACCAATATTGTATTTTATATGAATTGTTTGCAAATAAATATAGTATTATTAGTCTAACAGCAACATGTAGTCATTATGTAGTCAATTTTTTAGGAATTATGGTGCAACTAAACACACTATAATTTATACATGAACTTGCCTTGCAATTTAGATGGTGAGTTTAGATTATTCAACCCTTACGTAGATATATGGTGTTGCCCATAGATTTATGTTGAAAGTGACAAAATTTTTGTAACAAATCCGTAATAAGTTTAGTGGAAGGAGCATTTTCTATAATAAAAAAAAACAAACACAAAAACTTTCATGTGTCTCGTTGCAGACAGTCTTCTCCACTTACACTAAACAAAATAAAAATCTTTAAACAAAAGTGCTAACGGTGTTGTCTTATCATCATCCATGATTTCCTCATTAATTTTTATATGAATTGAATTTCAATGAATGGCTGCAAGAAAGGTCTTAATTAATTTGAATTGGGAATAAATTAAGGTTCCTAAAATTTGCCATTTTTAGAAGTTATTCGCATGCCAGTTCCAATATTAATTTAATGCTTTCCAAACCCTACCATCATGTGAACCAAAACCCTACTAATAATTATATTTATTTATTTATGTGCATCTTATTGGAACTAATAATTAATTAAATACAAAGTGTGGCCACTAAAACTCACCCTTAAATAGGACTTTCACACACCTAGGTAGCTACAAGCCTACAACTATCAATCATTTGAACATCAATTCCAGCTTCTATAGCTATTGTTTTCAATCCATCAAGAAGCTTTTGCCATCATTATGACAGATAAGAGTTTCAAGTTAACATTATTTGCTGTTTATTTTCTACTAATCCTACAGTTGGTAACAACATCAAGGCCACTACTAGAGATTCATCCACCAAAAATCCCAGATGGGTGTCTAATAAAAAAGCCCAAACCTCCAGCATCTGTCAATTTTATTGGCATAAATCGTTATAAATACACAGAGACAGAAGCTTTCAGGCCAACAAGTCCAGGACATAGCCCTGGTGTTGGTCACAAAGACCCGCCAGGCGCCCCTTGAAATTTGCAAGTCCGAGTCATGCAAATATAAATATGCATACATATATGTTTGCCAGAAAATAAGAATCAGCCAGAGAAAGTGATCTATTTTTGTTGGGTTTATTTAGTTCAACTATTAATTAATTCCTAGCTATATATCTATATCTATTTATTTATTTTGGCTTGCATACTATAAATTTTTGTTGTTGTGGTGCAATTTCAAATTTTGTTTCATATAGTTTTGTAACAGTAGTTTTTTTGAATATTATTTCATATAGTTTTGTTATAATATTTTCTTTTTTGAATCTTATTACATGATCTCCTCTCCATTTCTTTTATTTATGTTCATATATTAATTTACTCAAGCTCTCACAGACAGTTAATACATTTATTTATTGCATAAGCACATAAGAAGAGCTTTACTTTTCATTCTGTTCATCCTGGTTGAGCATTTTATATATAATACGTACATACATAATTAATATATATATATATATATATTATTTTATTGATATCTCAAATAGGGCGTGTTAGCCGCTTCCAAGTAATACGTACATACATATATAAATATATATATATATATATATATATAAGTTTCCTCTAATTTTTTTCTTTTTATTTCTATATAAGTAGTAATGTGTATTGTGGGTGGACAAGCAATAAGACTTACTTTCATACCTTTGTCTAATCAAGCTTGTTCTATATTTACATATCAAGAGGTAAGTTAATGATAAATTCTTATAATTAAATTCGTTTTGTAATTACACATCAAGACATAGTTTAATAATAAGTTTGTATATGATCTAAGTAATAAATTCAACTTATTTTTTTCTCCTTTACTAAAAATAAAGTTTGGTTTGTATTAATCTAATTCATTTTTCATTTTATTAATCACAGGACAAAGTTTGGTAAAAGTTTTTAAAATTGGCTCCTATTATATAATAGGATTAAAAAAAAGAAACAATTAAGTAATTTTAATTTATATTATCTATGAAAAGAATAAGGCATCCAAATATATTCTTTTTATTGTTTTATTTATTGAGGCTTTGATGTTTTATTTTATTATACTAAATTGTCAAACATCATATTGAGATTTTTTTTTCAATAAAGAAAATGGTAATCTTTTTTTTACTAATAAATTAAGTGGATGAAAGTATTTAATATTATATATGCACTTACCTATAAGAATAAGTTGACCAAAATATATATATATATATATATATATATTTCTTAACTTGTATAAACTTTTAATTATTCTTTTCAACAACGTGAAACAAGTTTTGGTAAATGCCTACAATAATTATTAAATAATTAGAATAAAACCCAGCAAGATGTTACGAATATTTATTTTTTAAATTCTATGATAATTTTAAATAAATAATTATTTATCTGTAGCTATAAAAAATAAAATTAATACATATATTGATAAATCTAAGTAAATTATCTATAATTATTAAATTACAAAATACCGAGAGATTTATAACATTATGATATTATCATAATATTTTATATAAATAATATAAATTTTTTTTGAACAAAATTAACTTAACATCATCAATAACAAATAAAAAAAATTACATCAAAAATTAAAAGAGTGATACCAATGGGTCTAAAATATTAATTTGATAATAATTAAAATTATAATTCAAACAATTTTGGGTCAACTGGAGAATTAACTTGTATATTAATTACTTGATTTATTATTACATTAATTGTAAGATTGATATCCTAATTTATATTAATAAAAATATACCTTAATTCATGATGAATTCTTAAGAAGTAAAATAAAAATTCTCTTCTCTTATAGATTAAAAAAACTAAAATTTCACTATAATAACTTATAGAGATTATTGTGTTGATAAAATATTATAAATATAAAATAGATAAGTAAAAAAAGAGAAATATGATAAATTTCTTTATTATAAATTGTATCTAATACACCACCCATTGTATATATAGTAGTGTAAATAGACTTTAGATAAAAATATATAGTTAGAATATCACAACTATCATATAAATAAGATAAAGTTAATTATAATCTAAGTAGGATAAAGTTAATTATGATCTTGATAATATCATAATCTTACTGAACTCTTCAGATAAATATAAATCAATATAATATCTTAATTATATTTAAACTTTATAAATAAATATCTATTATTATAATAGGATATAATTATTATTTATCCTAAATAGGCTAAGTTTTAACTTATTTTATCTTATAATGAATGAATATCTATTTGAAATTATACATTATTACATTAATCGTAAAATTTATTATTAAATTTAGGTTAAATGGTGGTCACATAATTGAGAATAATATATAATAACTTTGCTATTTATTAGAATAAATAATTAATTTGTTATTAGATGTATTTATTTAGAGAGTTTAAATATGATTATAATATTATAGATAAATATTAAATTTATTATTTATTAGAGTAGATAATTTATTAGTTATTAACTGTATTGTAATTCTAATCCTATAATAATTCCTATAATAAATATGTATTTAATTTATATAAACTAAATATTAAGAAACAACTCCTAATCTTATAATAATTCCATAATCCTAATCATATAATAATTCTAGTGTTAAACAAAATTAAATCTTGCGTCCAAGGTTAATTTCATTATAATGATGATGATAATTTTATTGTAATGCTAATCCTATAATAACTTCTATAATAAATATGTATTTAATTTATTTAATTTATATAAATTAAATTATTAAAAAATAATACGTGATATAATATTATGTCAGCGACAGTCGTTTTAATATTAATATATAGATATATAGATATATAGATTAAGGTAATATAAAAAAGAAGAAGAAACAATCGATATTTAATTTGAATTTTTTTGTCCTGGTTTATAAGTAGTTTTTTAAGTAAAAAACATACATCTAAATATATTCTTTTTATATTTTTTATGGAGCACTTAATATTTTATTTATATTGAGATTTTTTCCAATAAAAAAAATTGGTAATCTGTTTTGACTAAGATTATAACTTAATACAACTCTATTAAATTTATATTTTTCTCTCATTCAAATCATTTTTTAAATTAATTTAATTATTTTATCTAAAAAAACTATTGTTTTATTAATATAATTATAAAAACTAAAATCTATAATATTAATTATTTAAATTGATTTTTGTATTATTAAAAATTATTAATTTTAATTTTCAATTAAAACTAAAGAGTAAGTAGCATACCAAGGCACAATCCAATTATAATTACATTTTATTTTGTAATAGACTCAGATTAATTATCCCTCCCTCCGCATTAATACCAAAAAATTAAAAGGTAAGTGTGCTCCTAATCACTTGTGAAAAGTTATTAAAATAATTAATTAAAATTAACGGTGGTCAAATCATACAAATATCCTGCCAAGGTGTGGAAAGTTTGCCTCTTTCACTTTCGTTTTTGCTAATGATATAATTTGGCTTTGTTTTATATATGATAATATATCATGTAGATTGGTGCACCACTATATCTCTTTCAATGACATAAGCTTTTAAATGTGCAAAATTGTAATGTAGATAAGCCTCTTTGTCCAGAATATCTCATCTCCATAATCAAATATATCTTTCCTAACAATCTGTACATATACATAAGTGTTTTTTTTATAACTAGTGACCAAAAGAATACTATTGATAGTAACAAACTCACATCCATGTCATATTTATATGTGTTTCAAAATGTGATATATAAACTTCCTCTTAAAACAGCTTTTGAAATAGAAAATAGTTAGTTTTCTTAGCATAAACTTGTTTTTTACATGAATTATTAACTACATGTTCTTTGAATTCATAGGCGTGAAAGTTCAATTGCAGCATATGATTTGAATCCTGATCGGTTTTCTTTCCATTTTATCTATTTTTTTTGACATAGATTGAAAAAGTTTGAAAATATGAAATAAAGACTTAGTGATGCATCTGTCGGAAAGATTGAATAAGTTAAGATGAATATATTTAAAAGAGACAAAGTTAAACCTAAACTAACTTGAAAAAAAATAGTTGAATATGATCTTACGACTCTATATCTTTCTGATGATATAACACATAATCGATCCGAATAGAAAAAGAGAATTCATATAGCTGATCCCAACTAATTTGAGATTAATGTTTTATTGGATTGAGTTGAGTTTATTTGTTAATTTCATGCTTTCGTTTGATTTATCACCTTTGTTTACATTTGCTTTTGATGAAAAAAAAAGGTTAAGAAATGGAAACATAAGCTTTAAATGTGTAAAATTGTAACGTGGATCATGCCTCTTTGCGAAGGATCTCATCTCCATAATTAAATCTCTCTTGCATAACAATCTTTATTAAATACATACATAAGCATTTTTTTTATTCAAGTTAACACGAAAGGGTTGTTATCTAATGTTCTTTAATTTTTTTTATTAATTTATCATATAATTTAATATTTTAATTTCTTCAATTTTAAGTATTCCTCAATATTATTAGATAAAAATTTTTATAGGAAAAAAATTAAAATTATATCTTAATAATGTCATTTATATATTATATATATTGTACACACACACACACACACACATATATATATATATATATATTAAATAGTGGTAGAACCACGGGGGTGTTTCATGCCCCCCTTTCGGTCCACCTTTGCTAGTCCATCATTAATCTATCATTAAATTGTCACAAACATTTTTGTATCATAATTTGTGATAAAAAAATTTCCATCACAACTTTTTATCACTAAATTTATTTTTCGATATTAATCCGTCACAAATTAGTGTTACTAAAATTAATCATTAATTTGCTTCTTCTTCTATTTTATTTTTAAGTGGAAAACTCTTTTTGAAACTCTAGTGCCACCACTCATCATGACACACCCAGAAGATATATGTATTACTCTCTCTCTTACTTTCTATATATATGTCATAAATTTTCAACTCTTGAAATAATATAAACGATATATAATGGAATAAAAGAACATACACAAAATCTAACTCCAAATTAAATATTTATAATATAAGCGACTTGGTTAATGCATTCCCAATTCATTGTCTACTCCAATTATGGTTAATGACATTCGCAATTCATCCCTTTATGTGTAACGGAGAGAGAGAGAGAGAGATTCTTTATTTGCTATTAACAAAAGGCTTTATTTTTTTATCTCTAAGTTTACATTAAAAATAATTGTGATGAGAATTTTAAACAGATTTGTCACCATCCATCATTTTTTTATATATGGAAATCATAAATTTCTTATACTAAGTGATGGATTTGCTCTATATTTTTTTTTCATCGATGCCCTATTTTAAGATTATATTTCTTCATAAATCTAATATTCAAATATAACACACCAAAATATAACTTAGCGATAAATGCACCTCTCGTGAGTCTATATCCAAGATCAATTTCCCTTCTCATTGTAATACTAAAAATATATATAAATAATTCACTCATTTTTATCTAATTATTGGATTAGAAAACTTAGTTTAATCCACAATACATGATGATTAAAGTATCAAAAGAACTTTATATTGTGGCTTATTTATATATTATTATATATTGAATAGAGAGAGGATATCTTCTTTCTCTCTGCCCCAATCTAGGAATCAATTTAGTTCTATGCAATTCTATTTATAGAATATCCTTTTTTTATCTTAATATAATAAATTTTAGCAGTAGAATTAACGGTAAATTTTTTTAACAATAAAGTCATTTTACTGGTAAAAAATAATATAGAGTAGTAATATGAAAAATTTTTACAAAAAAAAACTAATATAAGAAAACTGTATCTTTTGAGTATTTCATGAAATATATATTTTTTTACTAATTACCAATGCGGAGGGGAAACATTTATATTCGAACTTAAGACCTAAGCAAGAACAACCCATACTCCTAGCCATCAAGCTGCACTTTGGTGTTCATGAAAAAAAAATCACTAGTAAGATTTGAAAATTTTTCAGTTTTTTTATTGTTACAATATATATATATATATATATGATTTTGTAGATATTATGTTTCCTTCTTTAGAGTAGATCATTCGTTGCTATTAGAGTATATTAGTTTTCCTATTTTGTTATCTACTTAATTGTATTCCCAAGGAATACAGATCAAATAATTTCTTCCATTTCTCTCTAATTTCACATAGTATCAACGCTCATGATAAACCTCATCGTATTATGTCTCAATTAGAAAAAATCTTATATCATAAAAAAGCAAAAGGCAAGATGTTATAGCAAGGTTAGGTGCAAAAGCAAAATACAAAGCCATAATCATAGTTACTTGTAAACTAATTTGATTGAAACAACTACTCAAGGAATTGAGATGTGGAAACCTAGGTCTAATAAAATTAGTATGTGATAATCAAGCGGTACTTCATATTGTCTCAAATTTAGTTTTTCATGAAAGGACAAAGGGAAAATGACCCCTCTCCACCATGATTTTTAAACCTTTTTTACTTTTTTTACCAGAGATATATATATTTTAGTCATTTTATTATAAATTCACAATAAACTCATAATAAATTAAGTAAAATTTATAAACTCATAATAAACACATAATAAATTCATTATAAACTAATAAAAATATGATATTTTGGTAAATAATTTATAAACATAATAAATTTAAAATTATTTTTTTATTTTTCTTATATTTTAATCAAAAGTCCAAGGACAAAATATATAGAGATAGATTATTACTTCGTTAGACAAAGATTGAATCAAGATGCATTAATATAAAGTTTTGTCCATTCAAATGATCAGTTGGCAAATATTTTACTAAAGCTCTAAAAGGATCTTGGATTGAATATATTTATAACCAGCTTGGGGCCTAGGATGTATGCCCTCCAACTTGAGGAGGAGTGTTACAATATATAGGTAATTTTGTAAATATTATGTTTTCTTTAGTGTATATCATTCTTTCCTATCTAAAGGAGATTAGTTTTTCTATTTTGTTATCTACTTAATTGTATATAATTCCCTTCGTGAAGCAGATCAAGTAATTTCTTCCATTTCTCTCTGATTTCACATTTATGAAAAATAATTGTAAATTATATAACTTTTTTTTATAAAACCATTAATAATTTTTTAGCAAAAAAGTAAATTTTGCTGTAACTGTTAACAGCATGATACAGTGACTTATTATTTATTAACATATGTTTGCAGCAGTAATTTTTATACTTGCAGCAACAAAAATGCTGCTAATTATAGTATTTGTCATAATGATAGGAATTTTTTAAAAATATTTCAAAATTTGATTTATTTAATAAAATAACAGCGATTTAAATTTTTAATTGAGATTCTGAGAAATACATCAAATGCAATATAATTTTTTTTTTTAATTTAATCTCAATAAATGTACTATATCTTCTGAAATACCTTTAAATTATTTGAATAAAAAAATGAAAGGATATGTAGGCATTCAATAATATAATGATAGAATATAATTCTTGTCATTTAATTTTATACCTCTTTCCATATTTTCCAAATACTACTACTAATGATAATAATTCTTCTTCATGGCTCAAAGGTAAAAGGCAGCAACAAAGGCTAAAAGGTCCACACTATCATACAGTAGTAGTCCACCAGAATAGACATTTGGTAGCCTCTCTTGTTTTATTATTATATTTTTTTTTGACAAAAAATACATATTTGGTTAAAAAAATATTAAGGACTGATTGTTGAGACGATTGTAATACTTCATGAGTTTATTCGAACCTTTGACCCTTTCTTTTATATATTTTTACTATTTTAGATAGTGAGAATCCAAATGAGTCTATTAATCAGATCATATGTATACTTATTGTCAATAAGAAACATGGCCAACCTTCCTTTTTTGGCACTTTAATAGCAAGGCATAGTTTACTAAAATGAGAAAAAAAACAGTAATGAAAAGAAAATCAAAATTCATGGGAAAAACATAGAATTTAAATTCATTATATACACAACTATATACCAGGACATGTCTTTCCCCCAGTTCCCCCTTACAATTCCCTCCTAAACGTCTGACTTTTGAGCCTTCCCTTCCTGGGCTGATTTCTCAAGAGCCTTCATCACCCTTATCTGCTCACTGTCCATCCCAGCCTTCCTTACACAGTCAATTTCCAAGTGTTTCATGTGCTCATGAAACACTGGATTGGCTAAGATATGGAGGGCAGATTGATTGTCACAATATAAGAGAATGGGAAGAGCAACTGAAATCTTGAAATCTTGAAGCAAATAAGAAATCCACTGTAATTCACAGACCGTTGATCCCATACTTCTATATTTAGCTTCACAAGAACTCCTAGACACTGTGTTTTGTTTCTTTGATTTCCAAGAAACAAGCGAGCCACCAAGGAACATAATAGCCCAAAACGAACCTTCTAGAGATTAGACAAGAGGCCTAATCACTGTCACAGTAAGCAGTAATATGCAAAGAGGAATCGGCACTCTAAAACAATCCTTTGTCCACCATTCTTTTTAAGTATCTCATCCCATGAAGTGCTACTTCCCAGTGTGTATGGCAAGGTGCTAAAAGAAATTGTGATAATTATTGCACACTGTAAGCAATGTTTGGTCTTGTCATGTTAAGATGCAAGAGTCTCCCTACAAGTCTCCTGTACTTTTTAGGCTCAGGGAAAAGAATTGAATTATTTGCAAATTTATTTCCTTTAGGCAAAGGTGTAAGTGCAGCTTCACAATCCAAGAGCCCTACATCTTTCAAAATGTCAGCAGTATACTTGCGTTGATTGACATATATATCTTCTGCTGTTCTAAATATTTCAACCCCCAAAAAATACTATACATTACCGAAATTGTTGATAGTAAACTTGGTACGTAGAATTTTTTAACTTGTATAATGTCACCTTCACTATCCCCTGGTATCAAGACATCATCAACATACACTAAGAGTGCCAAAATAATCCAGCTAAGGTGACCTCATTGAATAAGCAAGGATCATTCTGTGGTTGAGAAAATCCAATGTGTAATAGCTGCTGAGTAAGTTCAGAGTTCCATTCCCTTAAAGCCTATTTAAGGCCATATAGTGACCTCTTTAATCTACAGACTTCATGAGGTTTAGCTTTATTATATCCTTCAGGTGGGATTAGATAAACTTCTTCCTTTAGAAAGCCATGTAAGAAGGTGTTGTTGATATCAAGTTGATGAATAAACCATCCTTTGATGCTTGATAAAGCAAGAAAAACTCTCACTATGACCAATTTGGCAACAGGTGAGAAGCCATAAAAAAAAAAAGTCCATCCCTTTCTTCTGATTATAACTAAGACGAGACTTATAATGTTACACAGTGCCATCTTGATTGAATTTGACCTTATATACCCATTTAGATCCTGTAGCCTTCTTTCCTTTTGGTAAGTAGGTAAGTTCCCATGTTTCATAAGCTCCAAAGCTGCAAGCTCCTTATTCATGGTTGCAATCCATTCTGAATATTAAGAGACTTGTTTATAATTTGTAGGCTCTGGAACATGTGAGACATTATCAAAGAAAGCACTATAAGTAGGTGAAACCAGTCGATTATGTAACTGACTTGGTTGCTGGTCAACTCTGGAAAGATTACAGACATAACTCTCTAGCCAAGTTCGTTGCCTTCTAGCTGGTGCCAGTTCTCACTGGTATAGAACGCATTTCAATTGTAGATTACACGTGATTTTGTACATCAATAGGTGGATCAGTATGCTCTTCTACAACTGGTTTAGTAACAACTTCATTAGGACTTGGAGCTAGATCTCCAAGTGTAGGATTTTGCTTAGTAAAATCTGCATTTGCAATAATGGAGACATTAGGCAGTGGATTAGAAGTTGCAACATCAGTAGACAAATTCTCTGGATTACCAAAGAAAGGAAACACCCTTTTATACGAAATAATATATCTCGAGATACGAATCTTGTGTGTCTCAAGATCATAAGCTTCAAATGCCTTCTGACTTGCAGCATAGCCGAAAAAGATACACTTAAAGGCCCTTGGTGAAAATTTTTCTTTGCAAGGCGATGTATTAGCTACAAAACACAAGCAACAAAATGTTTTCAGGTTAGTATAATAAGGAAAAAGGCCAAATAAAACTTCAAAGGAAGTCTATTGATTATATATGCAGCAGTTAAAATAGCATTTTTTCCATTATAGGTGTTGAAGCTATTAAAAATAAATTTTTATTCTTAAATTAAATTAATTGTGATAGCGGCAAATATGGTTGAATTCTTAGGAAATTGGCTACTTTATTAAATTTTCTTTCAAAAAATAAAAATTAAATAGGGGATTTATAATTGAGAATTAAAATTAATTGAAACTAAAAATCAAAAATTAAAAGTAAATAATTGTAAAAGTAATTAGAAAATACCAATAGAAATAAATTACAGTTGAAAAAAATGATAATTTTAGTTTTAATTATTCGGATTGATCCTTGATGCAAAGATAAGTCTTCCTAATTTTTAATAAATCAGTTCTAATCGTTGGAGATGCTCATAACAATCAATCCTTAGTTTTAAATTACTTAGGAGACACTCGCTAATTAACCCTTGCTAATTAATCCTTAGAATTTAATTCACTAACAACTTTAAGAATTAGGAGGACTTGATTCTAACAACCAAACTCAACCTTATGGTTCATTTAAGTTAAATTATATATTGTTTTAGAGTTACACCTAATTGCCACTAATTATCAAAATAACAAAAATAATTATGAGTTCAAGTATTTTGAATATATTGATAAACTAAGCGAGGGCCCTATTGAACAAATAGCAAACTGATAGATGTCGAAGCCACCAAAAATAATTTTCTATTCTCTAGACAAATTAAATTGTGAAAGTGGTGAATAGGGTGTCAAACATCAATGAATTGTTACTTACTTTTATTCTTTTTACAACCAAGAAGAATTAATTAAAACAAGAATTGAAAGAAGTGGAAATTAAAATTAAATTCAAAAAATAATTTTAACTAACTAAATTAATGACAAAGGTAATGATTAAGGAAAATTCAATGAGAGAGATCTTAGTTGAAAGAATAATCTTAGTTCAATTCTTGAATTGATCACATATTCAAAAATCTCTCCTTTAATTATTTAATAAATCAATTATAGTATTGGACAAGCTCTCAATATCAATCCTTCCTTAGGTTTTAAATTAATTAGAAAACGTTCTTTAATTAATTTTGCCAACAACCTACTCTAAGGAAACGTCCTTAAAATCTAATTATTGATAGCCTTAAGAATTAGAAGAATCTGATTCTAGCTAATAAACTCAACTTCGAGGTTTATTTAATTAGATTACATAATATCTTAAGATAAACTTAATTGCTACTTAAATCAAGCGTCAAGAACAATTACGGATTCAAAAATCTTAAATAGCGATATGTTATTTGACTAATCAAGCAATGGATCCTTGTTGATTAATTAGCAAATAATAATTAAAATAAGCCATAAAAGATCATACAAATATTGAATATTAAAGGAAAAGAAAGTTAGAATTGTTTAGATCTCACAATTCTTGAATATGAACTTTGATTAACCTTCAACTAAGATGTAAAATTAGTTGTTCATGTTTTTAGAAAAGAAAACTTTTATATAAAGTTGCAGCAGCCAAAGCCTATCAAAATTCATTTCAGGGCTGCTTGAAAAATCAACTTAAATACCATTATCAAACAAAGCTTCCTAATTTACATCCAACTAGGAAAACTAAAGACTGAAAATAAAATAAAATAAAATAGAAATATTATCCCAAATTAAATTATTAACTAATAAGGGATTACAATGTCATATTTATCCTTTAAAATCCTGCCAAAATCATATCTCAAAATCTTCAAATTAGTTTAGAAGCCAGCTGTAAGATCCTTTCAAGAATATCAGGTCCAGTCTGTCAACAGTCTTGCCCAAGGATCTTGCTTGAGGGTCATGTCTGCATATTTCATGTAAATTTTCACCTTCTCCTAAACTTTTCTTCATCTGATTGCGGATCTTCCCCTTGTTACTTTTTCTACAAAAATACTAAGAAATTAGTAGAAAAACTAAACAATGAACCTAACTTATCTACAAAATATAAAGAATATATGTTCATTATCACAAACCAATAATATAATTAACTTGCAAAAAATCTATAATTACTAAAAATTAAAAGAAGAGAATAAAGAAATTATTACGATCTCATAATCTTTTGGCGAATTGAATCATTAATTAAGCCTTCAACTGATCAAGAATTAGTTGCACATAATTGAATGAAGTAAAACTTGAAATAAAATAAAAACTATATAAAACAATGGATTAAAGTCTAGATTAAAGTCCTTAACCCAAGTCATCTTAGGTTGCTTCCCTTGTGTTGAAAGCTAAAACCCACACCTAAATTCTAATTAGCAAAAGCAAAATAAGATAAAGTAATAATAATCTTAAAATAATAATTATCATTATCTCAAACTATGGATAAAATCTAAAAAAATCTTCTGATAATCTTCCCAAAATAGCATATTTCCTAAAAGGTAGAAAATCTAGTTGTAACAATTATCCACTCTTGCATCAGGTCTGGGTTAAGCCTTGCCCAAGCTTATGCTCGAGGCTTTCTTTCTTTTTTCTCATTAATAGAAATCTATAATAACAAGCCAAAATATATATTCAAAATAATCCATAAATATGCATAAAATGTTTGTTATCACCTCAAAACTTGTTAGGTAACTTTGATTGAAATATTAATGATCTTGTTACTTCCAATAAGTGTTTGTACTTCCTTTCCACCACTTCGTTCTATTGTGGAATGTATAAGCATGATCTTTGATGAAGAATCCCATGCATTTTGGTTTAAAGCTCAAGACTATTGTTTGTCCTTATGATCTTGACTTTGGAATTGAACTAATTATAGACAATGGTGATAAATTGCTTCAAAGTCTAAAGAACTTGATCTTTACTTTGTAACAAGAAAGTCCAAGTTGCTTATGAGAAATCATCCACTTTTTTCAGCACATATCTCGTTGTACTGATACTTTGCTGCCTATATAGACCCCATAGATCAATGTGTAATAACTTAGAATTGATGTGGAATGAATCTCACTAATTGGAAAAGACAATCTTTGTTGCTTAGCAAAATGGAAAACATCACAAGCAGTATTGAAACAAAATGAATTAACATTGATACTCTTTATTGTTGTAATACACTGAATGGAGCATGGCCTAGTCTCTTATGTCATACATCAAAGATGCTATTTACAGAAGAGGTATTATAGGTGTTGGTTGAATTAGAATTTATGAGAGTTTTATTGAAACGAATGATATTTACAAGGTAAGTTTAAAGAGTGTTTGAATTAAAAGAAGCAGCATTGAAGATATAAAAGGAACCTATCAAATGACCAATAGCAAGAATGGTCTTAGTCTTCTCATCTTATATCAAGCAATATGTGGGAAAGAAAGTGAAAAACACATTAGCATCTTGAATTAATTTGTTTACTAAAAGAAGATTATATAAGAATGAAGGTAGCAAAAGAACATCATTTAGATTTAAATTGGAAGGAAAGGTTCTAGTACCATAGTGAGTAATAGGCTTAATGGTTTATCTAGAAGGTATACAGGTATGGATTTAGGTGTACAGGTATGGATTTTGTAACACCTATTGACAATCCTATAAAAAAAACTAATAAAGGATGTCAAATAATGCATATACACTTACTTATTCAATTATTCTTATTGTTGACTGTGAAATTGATTAAAATGATAAAATAACTGGACTACATAATTATATTGATAATAAATCTAGTCTTCGGATTGAATGGCTAGTTAGAGGGTGAACGTCTACAGTGTTAGTAGGCACTTTGTGCCATCAGTAGACACTTAATATTATCAGTGATAATAGGCATTCATGCCATCAGTGAGTTATTGGTCGTATTCTTTACAGTGGGCATTTACTTGCCATTATTGATCCCGTTATCCGAATCTAAAATTTAAAACTTAGTATATGAGGGCAAAAGTGTAAAGATAAAAAAAACTTACTGGATTATATATATATGTTAATGATTGTTTATACTAAATTATTGGATTATGTAGACATGTACTAAAAGTATATAACAATCATAATGAAAAGTAAGATTTAATAAAGTTGTATTGAATTTAATATTGCTAAAATGAACGTAATGAAGTTGTCCAAAGTGTTAAATTGTATATTGACTGAAAATGTCCTGAAATGTTATCTTAAAGCATAGTGCTTAAAGTGCTAAGTAGAGCAAAAGTGTTCATAGTGTTAACTGAATGAAAGTTTTCGTTATAATAAAATAAAATTTATTGAAAATATAAGATACAAAATTTTATTAGTAAAATTAATAAAATATTAACAATTGTAGTGAACTTATAAAATTTATTAATGTAAATTGCAAATGAAAAATATAAAATGTAAATAGAAAAATTGATATTACAAATGCAATGTTTATTATAAAATAAATGCTAGACAATTGCTATATAGTTATATATTATTATTTATTTATTTTAATTGAATTTGAAATGTAAGAATTAGATCTTATTATAAACAATGTTATTTTGAAAAATAATTGCAAAGAGGTTTTGTTGTTATTAATATTGTAACACCCCATCTTAGCCTACGTTTATAGACCAAGATGGACTGTTATCTCATGGTGGTTGTGTCTTAACATTTTACTTAGCCAATTTTAAGTGCAGATTTTTAAAAAAAATTGCCATAACCTCCCCTAAAAATGGAGGTCCCAAGTGTCGCCAAAACTGATTTTTTTGATTTTTGAAAAAAATATTTTGTCTCACACTTCAACTCAAGCACACTCCCAATAATCCACCCTTATAACCTCAACTACAATCCTGCAAGAAGAATTCACACTTCTATACTTGCATACATAAGTGCTAAATTCAAATAAGATTTATTAGATTACTAGCAGTGTACGTATTTTAGCTTTTCAGTATAATACATTTATTTGCTAGATGATACAAGCTTATGTACATGCCATATTGCTACAAGCAATCATATCCAAACTCTTACCCAAAGTAGTAGTCAAGGCCAGCTACGCAGGACACTGCAATCTCGTCTCCTCTTTTAACCTGCGAGTTTAGAAGGAAACTAAACTCGCTAAGCAATTGCTTAGTGGGTACTTAAATCATTGCAATAAATAAATAAAATGAAAGAGTGATTTGAACATACATTTCTATACTTTAAATACTTGAAAGGAATCAATACAAAACACAGATGGTAAAAAGGCTTGACTGAATAATTTGAATTTAAATCATTTCTCTTGCTTTTATCCTTTTGGTTGCTCTACTGGTTTAACAGAACATCAGCGGATAAGGAAGGGTCATGATAAACATATCTTGTCATGATCATATTTCATTATCTTTCATCATAATTCTTGCACATGTGCCAATGGTCATTATCATTACATCATTGATCATGTCATTGTAATCATCGGCCTTCAGCCGGAATATCATATCATGTCATAAGCAGTTCTGCAGTAATAGTATGATGCATCATACCCTTATCTCAAGGGTTCTGATATACCAAGTAGAGCATAAATAATTTATTAAATTACTTTGGTCATGATATTCAATAGGTCATGATTTTTCCATAAGGCACATATTACTAGGATAACTTCTCATGATGCCTTTCTGATTATTCCAAACCCCTTTCGTGTCATTTTAAATGATATAACATCAATCTATATCATAATATTCAAGTTTTAACACATTAAGAAAAATGACCAAATGAATAGTAGAGTGGTGCGTAAAATCGGCAACGCAATGGCGCGCGACAACGAAATAGTAAAATCTGTTTTTACTGCTGAAAATCAGTCAACTTTGGAAACAGTTTTGACCAAGTAAACAACCTTATTTTTGGATGAATTTTTGCAGGAAAACACTTTCATAAGTTAACTAAATGCATATAAAATTTCGTCGAAAAATTCTTTTGTTTGCCCCTTCAACGGACTGCCCAAAATGAAAGCTGCAGAATGGTGCCCAAAAGGGACCATTCGGCCCAATTTTCAAAACTTGAGTGAAATTCATTTTTTTCTTGCAAAATTGATTTTTAGACTCCTTTTGTGATACCATTGAAGGACTAAGGGTCCCTCTTTCAAAAATCAAACCAAAGGAGTGTTTAAAAGTTCATCAAAGTTTATGGATAATTGAGCAAAGTTTAGCTAGTTTGTTTTGTTTTCATTCTTTTCACAATCAATTGATTACAAATGGTTCAAGAGTACTTTTCCACATATTTACCACACATAATAACATCATTTCAAAACAATTTCAAAGTCCCATAATGCAAAATATGTGAATTAATTGAAAAGGGCAATGATTTAAGTACCAAAACTTGTTTATTTGCTTTATCCCTTGCTTGTCCTATTCTTTCTTCCCTTCTTCTTCTTTATCCCTTTGATTTCCTATAATTTTCATAACTCCCATAATAAGAACATTATAAAAACCATATATTCAAGCCTTGATTCTTGCTATCTAAAGTTACTGATTACCATTTATTCATCACTTCTACATGTATGGATCATTTAATCTAATTTCTCTTCACTTTCTTAACTTTCCCATAATCTTCCCAACTTTTCTTTCATTGATAACTTGAAAACTATCAATCAAATGAATAAACTAAAGCTAGAATTGGAATCCTTACCTTAAAATTAAGCTTTTCCTTCCAAAAATCCATTTGAACACTTGAAAAATTCCTTCCCTTCTTTGGTGCAGAGAATTCGGCCATGCCTCTCAAAAATGGAGAGAAAAATGTGTCCTTAGTTCTTTAATAATCCTTCTTTCCCTTTTATATTTTTCCATTTTCCATTTATTTAATTAATTTCATTTTGGAGGGTTAAGATGTAACCACCACAAAAGTATCTTTAACTAAGATGGTGCCATATGGAGGGTTAAGATTAATCCAACCCAAAAGTGTCTTTAAACAAGATTTTGCCATGTGTCCTTTTCTAGAAAATTACTATGCCATGTGTCCCTTTTCTAGAAAATGGGTGGAAGTGAAAAGACCAAAATACCCTTCAATGGAAGGTTTTGCCTTTTCTTCGTAATCGGGTGGTTTTACGATGTGTAAAACGTACCGTTCTCCTCCTTTCAACCTCTAGTTTCCATTTCCGACATTCATTCTTGATTTTGAGCTAATTTATAGAAATTACGCTCATGCCTTTGACTTTTGTAAAAATTCCCTTTAGGTCCTTACGTGATTCGGGTCTCCACTTAGGTTCGTTTTTCAACATCGATCACTGCGGAGTCCTTCCGTTTACTTCGGATACCTTTACGTGTCTTGTTTTCCAGTGTATAAATTATTATCACAAGAATGATGAAAATACCCTTGGTCGAGAATTTACTGTATCTCTCAAACTATGCATTTTCGGGAAAAACCGTGGTGTTCCGTTTCGACCCAATTTTTCTCTACTTTCCATTTCTAGAGTCTGTTATATGCACTATTAAGAACCTCCAGTATAACTTTTGAAAATTACAGTTACCTCCCCAAAACTTTTTAAAATTACAGTCACCTCCCCAAAACTTTTACAATCTTTTCAGTTAGGTCCTTTTTGTCCTATAAAGCTTCCATTCACTTTGTGTTCTTTGGTGGTTACTCGGGATGGCTCCTCTTACTGTATGTGGATATACTGTACATGGATATATTGCACATATGTACAAATTGGGTCGTGACAAATATAAATTGAAATTGTGGTAAAATAAGTTTTTCTAGAAATATTTATTTTATTAATTTATTTTTAAAAATTATGATTTACTATTTTATCATTATAATTATTTACATTGAAATTAAATAGCAAAGTATATGTATATAAGCACCACTAAGCTATAAGCTTAGCGTGTTAGAATTTTTTGACATGCAGGTAAGATGGACCAGAGCGAAGTTAGCAATTGGTGAATAAGAGTTTCAATAATTAGTTGCAGAGAATGGATGAATGATTTATAAATGATGAGAATTATGGATTATTAACATTGTATTGTTTATTTAGATAAATTTGATGATTATATTAAATGTAAATGGGATAAAATATTTGTATGTATATATATATATATTAGTTGGAGTTATAAGATTTAGTGATTGAGTATTAATTTAGATAATGTATTATATATGGTTATATTTATAGATTTATATATATGTTTAAATTATTTTGAAATGAAATAGATATTGGGTTTATTGAAGCAATTAGAGTTGATATCTATTGAAAGCAAATTGAAAGTGTTTTTCTTCAGGTTGTGTAACTTGATGAAAATTTTTAAATAGTGAATATTATATATGAGAATCTAACGAAATTTTAGTCGGACTATTTCTTAAATATGTTTTAAATTGGATATTAAATTATAATAAGATTATCAAGTATATTGAATAACATCTTCTGACAGTTCTCTAAGAGGATAGTCAGGAGGTATTACAGATTTAGGCAATTAGGTGATATGCTTCATAATAGCATGGTTAAAGCACATGTCTATGGTAGCTCCTGTGTCAATTATCCAACTACCAAAATCTATAGCAAATGAAGAGAATTGATGTTCCAATACTACATCTCCATTGTGGCATATCCTTTCACCAATTTTGCCATCTCCTGTTGGATAAGTGCATAAACCATTAAGGTTAAATCCATGTGGTTGCTACTAGTGTGAATTAAATTATCCAAATGTGTATCCAACACACTAGTACCCTCTAAGTTTACCATATTTGTTATTTGACCATATTTGTTATTTGTTTCACCCCAATAGCCTTCTTGCAATCCTTTAAACCAATCTAGATATCCATTAAACTTAAAACAAACTTCTCTCAAATGTCCAGACTTACGGCAATAGAGCCACATCCTATCCCTCTTATCAAATTCTCTCTTTCTAACACAAGTCCTTCCATCATAACTATTCTTATGATTGAAACCTCTAGCTAATAATGCACTATTTTATATTGTATCAACACCATAATTCATATGAACTTGCTTCTGTCTCTCATCCCTTAAAACCATTGAGTATGCCTTATCCATGGTGGGTAATGGATCCATGTTAAGAATCTATCTCCTAATATTATCATGCATACTATTCAACCCCATTAGGAATTGTAATATTTGATTTGAGGCTTCTCTTTTATTTAGCCTTTCTATCTGCCCATAATTGCACCTATTACATGTGTAAGTCAATAAGGGATTAAATCTATTTAGTTCATCCCAACATTATGTATCTTATTAAACACATAGTAATAGTATTGTTTCCTTGACTAATTGAAGTCACCTCCCTCTATAACTGGTAAAGCAATGGGCCATTATTCTCCCCCAATCTCTATTTAGTTGTATCCCAAAATACTTTAGCACTAGTGCAGCAAATGAATGAATCAGACATCTCTTTTGTCATGGAATTGAGAATCCACAACTTTATCATCAAATCAACCTTTCTCCACTTCTTGTATTTATTTGGATCATCATAAGGTAACAAAATTCAATCTATGAAACTCAATTTATCTTTAGCTTTTAAAGAAATTTTTATTTTAGTACTCCATGAGAGGTAATTATTACCTGTCAATGGAGTAGTCACAATAACCATTCTTAAATGGTCTAAGGTGTGCAAGAACAAAGGATCCACATTAATTCTTTTTTTATTCCTTTGATTTTGATTACTACCATTATTATTAGTTAAATAGGGATTTACATCTTCTTCACCAGTATGAGCTTGAGCCATTGATACTCACAACTCAGAAAATCAATACTCAGTATTTAGAAATTTACATAGAACCCTAGATGTGTTGTAGGCTCTGATACCATGAAACAAGTTTACAAAGATGAAAATAAAAGAATAAAGGAAAAACAATTTGCAAAAAATCTGTATATTGAAGAATGTTTAGTACATTTGTAGTTAAGGTTTATACACATAGTTATATACAAGAACACAAGCTCACTCCAATGAACTATGATCCTCTCTAACTAATCTCCAGCTGACAAAACTACTTAACCAACTTGCCAACTATTATAATTTATATTTACAATTGTAACAATTCTTATTCCCCTTATTTCGAATACTACTACAAGCCATCCTTTTCAACTATCAACATAATTAAGAATAAGTTTTGTAAAAACATTGAAAATGAATTTATTTCTATTTGTTTGTTGCTATATATAGAACAAAGAAGCTGCAAAAAAAAAAACTTATTGTAGATTCAATTATAGATGACTTTTGTGACCTAAAAGAGCAATGTGCTCTTTCTTTTAATATGTTATATTGAATATAACAATCAAATTGTATTATGAGATTATTTTTAATTATGAATGTTGATTGTTATTTAGTGACTATATGGAATCCAATTTCCTCTTCTTCAACAAGATTCAGGAATTGGTTTTTTGTTCTTTAACAAAATTCAACTAATGCTTTCTTTAACCAGATTTAGAAAATGGATTATAATGTGATGTTTAAGATTAGATTTTAGATTGATTCAGTTTGGGAAGGGATTTAGAGGGAGTGTGAGAAATATTCAAATTTCATTTCTTATTCTAAAGGGATTAAACAATTTTTTAATGTAAATAATCCATATCAATATATGTGTTGCCTACATATTTTCTACTACTTGGGATTGAAGTTATAAGTTAAGAAAAATATGAGTTCATGAGGTAGTTAATTGTAAGTTTAAGGAGGCAAACTGACTAATCAAGTAAAATTCAGAGGACTACATTTGTATTTAGCCTTATTGGAATATAAGACTATTGAAATTTTGTCACAACATAACTTTAGCTATCTTCCAGTGCCATTCATAATACATAACCCAATGACAAAATTCCATAGTCATTATCCATGGTTGGATGCCTTGTAGCATGCAACAAATTTCATTATCTTGGATGAAGAAGTTATGAGTGTCTGCTTAGAAATCCTCAAAGACATAGCTTCTCCAGCCAAAAGACAAATGTAGCCTAATATAGATCTCTTACTGTAGATACCTAGTTGGGCCCCACGCTGAGAAAGGCCTCATAAGCAAATAAACTGGGCCTAAATGAGAGGAAGCCCAAAATCACTAAGGTAGTGATGGACCCCGTCACTTGCAATGGCGGTTTTGCCATTAGTTTTTGGTGTGATCGCTACTACAGCCACACCATTACGTTAAATGATGGCTATGTTCACCAACTAACAATAAGGCGTCGCTTGGGTTGTCAAAATTTAGACCATGCACCATTTATTCTGAAGAATGAGGCCAAAATGTGTGTAAGTGGAGATAAAACATTTCCCTAAGCAACCCCAAGAAAAGGGTAGTGTTGGCAGAAAGTAATAAAGAGATGCACACCTTCTATTTGCCTAAAAAAATAGAAGAAAAATGTAGAGTAAGGGATCTCTTTTCTGGCACCAAAAGAGGAAACTTCCTACAAATACAGAGCAGTGAGAGGAGAAAATCTACAAAACTAGGAAATACACTCATCCTAAAATTCTTACCATATGTAAAAAAGGATCTGGTCCTCAACACCTCAATAAGGCTATGATAAAAAAAAAAAAAAAAAGATAGATCCCAGGGACCTCCCTACGACATCTCCATCTCCAAAAGAGAAAGAACTTACATCGAAGGTTTTATATCTTCTAAACTCCCCCTGATTACTTCCTATGATATTCATATGTCGAGTTAACAAAAATAATTGCATAAAGATGAGTAACATGTAGGCTTAGTAGTTTAAAACATACTGTGAGAAAACCAAAGAACTTGTTACATACTGAATTATTAAGCCTCATAGAATGAGTGGACAAATAGACTAAAGAAGAATGTAGATGATAATAAAACAAAAAGAATCACGCTAGAAGACTTATAAAAACTAATGATGTAAAATTAATAATAGTTAAATTGGAAAAGATGGAGTGGTGGATATGACGGTTCCCTTATTCTTTCTGGTGGGAATGATAAAAGGGTTGGTGAAACCGCTCAAGCCAATGTCATCTCCATCATTGCTACTTCCTAGGGACATATAACCTTTACATGGTGACGAGCTCGCTTAAGTCAGTGGTGGGTTCACCACCAGTTGTAGCGTGGCCAAGAGAAAGCCTGTAATAAAGCAAAGTAAGCTAGTTTAAATAATTTATAAGAATAAAACATGTCAATATTTAGTGGTACATGTTAGAATGAATGAATACGATATTGATTTATAATGCTAGTAATTTATATTTTGTTTATGATTTATTATGTTTATCGATATATATGTATGACTGCCACTACATTTTCATTTTATGATTCATGCATAGTTTACTATTACTTTTTCTTTCACAAATTGATGCACTATGTTAAAAAATAGACTATTTGTAAATTTCCATTAGTAGATGATTTGTAGTAGGCTACAATCTTATGTAATTTTTAGAAAGATTGCAGTAGGCTTTTCTGAGGGCATGTTTCCACTTTATGGGGACTCATTTCTTGCATCATGCATACATTTCATCATCTCATTAACATTTGGGCATCCAAAAGTAAAGAATTTGTTTGGTTTTACTGTGAGTTATCAATTTAATTTGGGTAATGCATCAATAATTAATGATGGCATGCTGTTAGGACTAAAGAGAAGGTTGATTCCAATAAATTGGGCGTGTAAGGGTGCTAGAGCTATTTCTCTACCTTCTTCATGTGTATCGAACTTTCTGAACCTAGTGGGGGTTGGGGATTCCTTGCCTAAGGAGCTTCACCCCTTTCTTTCTCGACCTTTCAGCTGGGGATTCCTTTTCTTTAGCCTTCGACCTATTATTTCCTAAGGCTTGGCCCTAATAGTGTTGTGGTTGAAAATTTGAGAGCCATACCCCTGGCTCACACATACTATCTTTGCCTCTAGCATAATCAGAATTAGAAAACCCTACGATTTGTAACTAATCTAATTTCTTATATGTGAGCATGTAATCCTTACTTCTTTGTAAGAACCTTATAACATGTTTTATTGATTTCTAGTTATCAATCCTAAGGTTACTTGAAGATCTACCTAGCACTTTAATAATGAACACTATATCTTGACACATACAGATCTGACCATGCATCAAACTACCAATAACTGATGTACAAGGAATCTTCTGCATTTCTTTAACTTTAAGATCATTCCTTAGGAATTGATAAAGACTAAATGTGTCTCCTTTAACAATAAGAAGATTTGCTTACCTCCACTAAATTTATAATATATATAATTATCCACAATATTTGTTTCAAAGCCAAATGAGATAATTACTTGATGAAATTTGTGGTACTATTGACGAGAAGCTTGCTTAAGCCCATAAATGGATTTCTTTAGTTTACAAACCATATTTCTTAAGTCTCCAAACACAAAGTTTTCTAGTTGCACTATATAGATTGTTTCATCAATATCACCATTAAGAAACATTGTATTAATATCCATCTAATGGATATTATGTCTAACATGCCAGACATTATGTCTTTATTAACCAATGTACTCTAGCATGCCAAATATTATATCTTCGTTAACATTACTAGAAGAAGATATTTAAAAAAAAAACTTGGCTTAATAAGTATCCAAAATAAGAAAACCATCATTTTTTATATGCACAACTATAATATAATTTAATAGCACTAAAGAAGTGCATATCATATCCCAAAAGTAACAAAGAGCCAGCAAAAACAAGATTCCATTAAATTTCTAAAATGTATAAGACATCATGTAGGAGAAATGTGTAGTCACCACACAAAAGCAATTTACAAGTTCCAACCCTTTTATTTTGATTTTAGCATTATTCTCTACGTATATCAATCATTTACTAGTAGAAACTCAATGACACTTAACATACTCTTTTCTATTTCCCGCTACATAGCCACATACAATAGAATACTACTCCAGCTTCCAAGAATGACTTAGTCCATGATTTTAGGGTTTATTGATTTGGTCCTAACTATATTAGATACAAAACTTTTTGAATGTTGGGTGTAAATGGAAAAAAAAAAAAGATATGGTGGAATTTGTTAGTGATGTAGGCCCTATAGCCACATGTAATCTATGTGATTGCAAAAACATTGCATTTATTAATGGCAAGTAATATATGTTCTTTATATGAAATGCATTCCATTATATTGAATGTATATATAGTCCATAAGTATTTTGTAAGAGGATCCATTCTCAAAAAGTTGAGAACATGAGTGACTAATTACTTGGTATAAATACTTTATATTGTTCATAGTTATGGGATTATTGATTAAGAGTCATTAATTCTGAAAGATTATCACCTCTATTTTTTCCACTGTGAGCATGAGATACTCATGATTATAAAGGTGGTAAATCTCATGTTATTTGACATATGAAGTAAAAACAAATATGTAGACATTGATTTGACGAATAGTCGAATTGTGATGTTAGATGACAAATGCATGGAGTTTTACCATTAGCCAATGAATGCATCATCTAGGTTATAATAGTGCATATAGTCCTTTCACTTGGGGTGGTAAAGTTCTCTCATACAAGATAGTTAAGATTTATAATTGATTACATATTGGTGTTATTCATGCATAGGTATATGTGGTAGCCTGGCTAGTGTGTATCGAGGTAGGAAGAGATCCTATGTTATCTTATTGTTTTTAACATACAAACCCTTAGGTAAGGTAGTAAATAATCATTAGAGAAGAGTTTCTGGGAAAAATCTAGTTTATTGAGAATTAGAACTAAGATGAAAACATTATATGGTTAAGGCACATTAAGGTTTGGCTAAACCATAACCCATGCCAAGATGAGGATTTCATAATGAAAGGATTTTCAGTGTATAGTAATTATAATTGATAGTCCATGTTCAAGTAACCAATTACAAAATTTTCATTTATAATCATGTAGTTGTGATATGCTATCTAGGAATTGCTCATGATTTATAAGAATAAGCATGAAATTGGGATTTTGCCAGAAGAAAGAAAGAGTTTTCTCAATCTCATTGCTAATTAGACATGAATCTAGGAATTCAAACACCATATAGTATATACGATGAGATAATAAATTTAACTAAAGTATTTAATTAATTTATTAATGGTAATTGGATTGAACATGTAAGTAAATTTATAAGGTTCTTAGCTTGTCTTAAGATTTAATCCACATCAGCTTTATTTCAATTAAATCTAAGTTTTGTATGGGATACGAATGGGAAGAATTAAACTTGTAAAAGCTTTGGACTAAATTAAAAAGAAGATAAAGGGCTAGCACACATGAATTAGTATTGGAACACATGAATGTTCATTAGAAGTATTGTAATGCCCATTCATGAGGCTGGGTCTTGAATTTGATGTGGAAACTAAGCCACATTTGATGTGGAGGATTACCTATTGGACTTAATAAATTAATTAAGGCCAAAAGTTGGCCTAATGTAGTATGCAAAAGAGCACAAAAATATTTCATTAAGGACCGAATGGTAACTTTACAAAGTTAGTGGGAGATAAGAATCACATCTTGTTATTTTACACTCTTGCTTCTTGAAGCAACAAAAGGGGAAGAATGAGCTTTGGCTAACAGTGCATGGTTAAAGAACCAAGCTTGAGAAATGAAAGAAAAAAAAAAGTAAGAGTTATTCTTCTTCTTTCAATTTTTCTTACATAAAGTAAAGAGAAATTATTAAGAGAGAAAGTGTGAGCAAAAGAAAAAGTGTTCTTCTTACTGCCAACTCCTTTTCTCTGCTTTCAACTCTAAGTGAAGAACGCAGTGTGTGACAAATTATCTTTTTTAAGTTTATAAGTTCAAAAAAAACACAAAGCTTAATCTTTCCAAAAAATGAATGAGTAAAATTTTTTAAATCACTTAAGGCTTACTAAGGAAAGGATTCAAAAATGCCAAAAGCAAATGGAAAAGCTTGATCAATGAATTTAGTTATGAACCAACTACAAGCTTCACGATTAGGAAGCATGAAGTTAAAGATTGAGAGAATCTTGTATATACTATAAGAGGTAATAGGGTTATCATATTTTTCTTCTTCTTACATGTTGTCTTGCACAATAATTAGTAGTTTTACTTGTTTGGATAAGGAGACCAAGAGGCAAATAAAAATTTTAAAAAGTTTGAAATTTTTGCCCTACCCCAACTTCTATATACCCCATGGTAAGGTCAGCCTTTCAAAATTATCCATAGCAATTTTTGAGTTAGAGAATATGTACTTAGCTTAGTAGGCATAAGACTTTATTTCATTAAAGATAAATTTGAGTTTTATATGGATTTCTTCCTGTCAAAGTAGGTTTAACCCACTAAGACATAGATAAAGAAAAGTCTTAGGTTTGAGAGGAAACTCTGGAGATCTTTCACTAAGCCCATTGTTATCTTAAGCTCAAATGACTAATTAAATTGATTAATCAAGTCTTAAGCTAATTTGGTATTATACTAACTTAATCAAGAAATGCAATCTAATGACAAGTTTATTTTTGTTTGCCACTTTATTCCCATTATTTCTTATCACTTGTATAGGATAGTGCATGTTGCAGAGAAAAATAATTATTGATTCTTTAAGCCTATGTTTGGATGAAAGTTAGTTAGAGTTGAAAATGAATTTACTTTAATGAAGGAAAGGAAGGTAATGTAAAAGAAATCTACTCTAAATCACTTTTTATTGTTTGGTAGTTTAAATAAATGAGAAAGTAATTCAAATTTCTCTCTTATTTTAATGAAGGAAATGAGGGTTAGAATAGTCATTTTACCTACTTGAGCAATTACCCACCTCAATTTACCTTTCTTATGGTGAGAAATATTTAGGAGGCTAGAGAATAAATTGGAAAACTAAATTTCCATCTCTTTACTCTTTTTTGCTTAGTTGCTGCATATACCAAACAATAAAAAGTAGAGCTAATTCTATTTATTTTCTCTTTCTTTACCTCTGGTTACCCTCATCGAAACATAGCATAAATGAAAGTATATGTTGAGAGAAAACCAAAAAAATGAGGGAGATGAAGATTTTTTAGAGATTCTCCAATTTCTCCTTTCAAATTAATGAGAGATAAAGACATGCATTATCTTTTTTCTTCCTTGCATTGTAACATCCGTTAATTTATAAAAAAATTACATAAATAAATTAAATAAATAATTTGAATGATAATTTAAGGGTCAAAACTGAGAAGATAAAGTGTATATGTGAAATATATATATATATATATATATAATATATACAAAAGTTAACATTTAATAAGAGAGTCAAATGGTTAAGTAGCAAAATGGTAAATACACATTGTAAATTTTAAAATTAATAAAATAATTTTACAAAGAAAATATTTATGAATGGAAGATAAAAATATGATTTTAAAATAATTATAATAAATTAATTAAAATAATATAAAAATATATGTGGTCTTAAGAAAGAGATGAATTAAAAAGTCAAACAAATCATCCTCTTCCTCCTTTTCCTCTTGTTTTGGCCGAAACTCTCCATAGCCATGGGAGAATGAATTTTTCTTCATCCAACTACTCATCTTGGCAATGATTTTCAAGAACCAAGTGGAATTTTCGTGGTTTTTCCAACAATTAGCAGGCTTCCTATGCTAATTTTTGAGTTCTATGGAAAGATATGAATGTGTTATTTAAATTTTTGTATAAGCATGATTTAATTGCTTGGATGGATAGGAATGATGTTTATTTGATGAGTAAACAATGATTGTTTGGTTGGATAGTTATTTAGCTTGGGTTAAGTTGGAGTTTGGATGAAGAAGGTAATTTAGGATTATGTGTAATTTGGAATTTTTCAATTATGTATTTTAATTGTTCAAATGGGTATAAAAGATGTTGTTTTGGTGCTTAAACAAGAATTCTATAGTTAAATGAGTGATTTGATCAAGTTTAGATGGAGTTTGGGAGTAGTGTAAATTTAGGGTTTTGAAAAAATATTTTTAAAGTAAGGATGTTTATTGAATTTTATTAGTTAAAATATGTTATAAAATGATTTTAATGATAGAAATGGACTTAAATTAACAATTGAAATGGGTTGGAATGAAGAATTAGAAATGAAGAAGCTTAGGGAATATTTTAGGGTTTTGTTCAAGAATATGTGTTCAATTGATATAATAAAATATATTCTAATGTGATTGTAATAATAAAAAAGAAACTTAAAACACCCTTTAGAATAGATTAGAATGGAATTCTAATATTAAAGTGAGGTAAGGCAAATTTTGAGATATTGGTAGGAATAATGTTTAATTAGGGTTTAATATTTGAAATGTATTGAAATGTGATTCTAAATGATTATATTTAATCACATTTTGAATAGACATTAAGTGAAGGTATTTTGTCCAACCCTAGTATTGAAGGGCATTTGGAAGTGAAGGGTAAAGAGTGACCTTAGCTTGGGTTTGAGTGTTAAATTAAGGTATGTACATACTTTTGATAATTTAAATATATTTGTATTTAATTTGGCTTAATACATTTTAGATAAAAAAAAATATGTTAAGCTACATGGGTATATGAATATTCATATACATTGTGATATGACATATAAAATGATATATATGCATTTTGTACATTATGAAAAGTCATTACTAATGGCTAAAATGAGTGGAATGTGTATGGTATGCATATGTGAGAATAGCACAAAATGTTTGGGTATTGTATTTGTAATACAAAGTGACATGCATTGTTGATTAGCGATATGATATACTAAATTAAAGTGATTTGGTATGATTATGAATGAGGAAAAAAAAAAGGCAATGTGATAAGAAAAGTGATTATGGAAATATGTATTATTTGTGTGTTGCCTAATATATTATTCAATTTCAGAGTTTTGTGTTTGGTGGTATGCATATGATTACCTTCGGGCTAGACGCTTGGTGTCACTAATATTTAATTTGTCTTCGGGCTAAACGTTGAATATCATCATAATTTACCTTCGGGTTAGACGCTGGGTGTCACTTGTATTGCCTTCAAGCTAGACACTTGGTTTCAAAATAAGCCAAAATAATAACTCTGAAATTTAAATAGTATATAAGGTTATTTAGGTTCAATGTTTGTGTATGTATTTGTGTGATGCTTAGAAAGGATAATGAATAGGAATTAAAGCGGAATTGCATAACACATTGTGAAATGTCATGAAACAACATTATGCATTGTCATTTATTTTAAAGTTTCATTATTATCAAAGTATGTACCGCTAGGCTTTTAGCTTAGCGCAATTGAAATTTATCGCACAGACAACAGGATTGATCCGGAGAGTACTTCTAGACCTGGTCAAGTCTAAGCTTAAGGTTGGTTGAGTTTGAGGTGATTTTGCTGCCACAAAATCAGAGCTAGTTGATTTCATGTATGCATTCTACTTTATAGAACATATTATGATTTTGTATATTATGTTTACATACTTGGGAGTATTGTAAACTATAAACAATTTCTGGATTAAATTTCGTGATATGGGATTGTTTATATGTTATACATATATGTATATATTTGAATGTTTTGAGAAAAATGGGAGGAGATTGAGAAATTTTAGAGATTTGTGGCATTTATTGTTTTTATGAGTGTATTTTTTTTGCAGGTTGAGTTATGTTGATTTTTTGGGATATCTATTTTACAAATAAAACTCTGGAAATTTTTTTCAGAGATTTTTACATAAAATACTTATTTTGGTTACATAAAACTAATAAAGAATATTTTATTTACCATTTTAAATGTTTAGAATTTTAAATTGGAAATATAAGAATGTTTATAAAACTAAGTTGTGGCATTCTTATACTGTATATATGAATTTTACATATACTAGGTGTGTGTATTATATATATATAGGGTATAAGAGTGTTACATGCATGGTTTTACAAATGGTTTTGGGTTTGAGTGTAACACCCCATCTTAGCCTATGTTTATAGACCAAGATGGACTGTTATCTCATAGTGGTTGTGTCTTAATATTTTACTTAGCCAATTTTAAGTGCAGATTTTAAAACAATTTTGCCAAAGTTTCCCCTATATTTGGGGGTCCCAAGTGTCGCCAAAACTGATTTTTTTGTTTTTGAAAACAATTTTGATCTCAATCAATCTCAAACACTTCCATAGTTGAACTCCTTATATCCTCCACCACAACCTGCATTAAAATTTCACACTTCTACACACACATCCATACACACTAATTCATACAACATACATTAGTTAATATACTTAGCACACGTACTTTGGTCTTTTACTAGTCATACATACAATTCTTAGTTACGCTAACATATGTACATGCCATTCTAGTTACATTACTTATAATAACTTTCTATCCGAAGAGTTGCCAACATCAGCTGCTCGGAACACTGTAGAAAACAGCTTCTCGCTCAACCTACGAGTTTAGAAAAGAAACTAAACTCGCTAAGCGTTTGCTTAGTGGGTACTTAAATCATATGATTTAAGTACCAAACCTTAATTCTTTTCACTTGTTTCTAGTTCTTTTATGTCTTCTTTGCTTCCTTCTCTCTCACTTCTTGATTTCCTATAATTTTCATAAAATCCATGTCAAGAACATAATAAAATTTAAGTGCTTCATGCCTTATTTTGCTAACTAATACTACTAGTCATCCTTTTTATCCTTAATCTTATATGTGCAAATCATCTCTTTCACTTTTCTTCAACTTCTTAAATTTTCTATAATCATCATATTTATTCTTTCATTTTTCTCTTACAAATACTATAACCAATGAAAGAAATAGAACCATAGATGAATTTTCTTACCTTAAAATCTTATTCTCCACCCAAGTTTGCAACCTCTCTTTATTCTCCAAATTTAGCTACTTGAAAAAAAAAACAATCTCTCTCTCTTTTCCCTTTCTCTTATTTTCGGCCAAGCAAGAACAAAGAGAGTTCTTGGCTTTATTTTTGTGGTGTTCTCTCCTCCAAATGGCAGCCAAGAGAGGGTAATATGTCATGGTGTAAATGTTGATTTCCCATTGGTACACATATGTGGGAAAATGGCTAATTCTCATTGGTCCAAATGTCTCCTTCTTTTATTTATTTACAACCCAAGCCCTTGGACTTCATTTTAATTATATTTTGGCCCCTCAACCTCCTTGTGCTGTAATTTTATGGTCTAAGATGTGAAAAGACCAAAATACCCTCCGGCGGTTGCTTGTTCGTAACTTTTAAACCGCGCACTTCCGCCGAATACTGTGATACACTTTTTGACTCAGTTTTTCCTCTACTTTTTATTTTTGAGATCCATTATTACTTTCGAGACACTTTTAAAAATGACCATGATGCCCCTGGTCAAAATCCCCTATATCTTCCAAACCGTGCGTTTTTGGAAAAAACCGTGTCGCACCGTTGCTATCCGATTTTTCTCTACTTTCCATTTCTGGAGTCTGTTATGTGCACTATTAAGGACTTTCGGAACAACTTTTGGTAATTACAGTCACCTCCCCAAAACTTTGCAATCTTTTCAAATAGGTCCTTTCAGTTCTACAGAACTTCCCTTCACTTCGCGCTCTTGAGTAGCTTCTCGGGATGGTTCCTCTTACTGTACATGGACGTACTGTACATATGTACAAATTGGGTCTTGACATTGAGAATTAGTAAGTTTCTCTTTTCTTCCTTACCTTTATTAGTAATGTATTTGGTAACATGAAAAATGTATAGAGAGTTAAGGCTATACTCTCACATTTCCAAAAGCTTAGGCTATTACTCTCACATTTCCTTTTGTATAGAATCCAGGATGAAAGAAGGTGGTGCTTCCAAATTGTCTTTGTCAAAAGTAAGAAGCAAATTGAAGTCAAGTTAATTAAAGCTTTTTCACCAAGACCCTAATCGAGCTCCAAGACACTTATGGGTAGCTTGGTCATTTCAAGCAACAAGAGAGATGATCAAAAGCAACCGCAAGTTCAAGGAGTGAGTTCAATCAAGTAGTGCTTCTATGGATGAATAAGAGACAGCACATTTGAGATGCTCAAAACCAAAAGGAGGATCTTGTACTGTGTTCTAAGAGGTAGATTCATTTGTGATTATCCCTTTTGGTAAGTGTATGATGTGTTTTTTGTCACAATTTTTGTATCATTATTAGAAATATTGAGTGATCATAAACTTAAACTAAAATTTCAAAATTCCTTATGCATGCACCTTCATCGATTTGATCACTTGGAAAGTATTTTCATCCTTTAGAGGTCTTACAAAGCTCCCTCATTAAATAATTTTGCATGCCTTATAAAATAGTCTTTAAAGTTTCTTATGGAGAGATCCCAAAGGTACCTCACAAAAAGGTCCTTAGAATGCTTATGAAAAGTCTTATAAAGCCTCGCATGGAGGTCTTATATTATTTCATGAAAGGAACTTTGATGTCATATCAAAGGTATTTAAGGTGCCATTTTAAAGTTCTTCCTGGTGCCTCGCAAAGAGGTATATGATATGTCTCATGAAATGTTTTATGGACCCTTGCGTAGAGGTCTTATCTTAACTTATAGGAATTTAGTTTCATCACTAAAAGTCTTTGAGATGTCTCATTAAAGGTGTTTGATTTTCCTCATGAAAGATCTTATTAAGCCTTGTATAGAAGTTCAACCTCACCTTATGATAGGACTTTGACTAACTCGTTAGAGGTCTTTATGGTGCCTCAAATGGAGATCTTTGATTTGCCTCACGAAAGGTCTTATGGAGTCTCACATGGAGGCCTTATCTTGCCTTGAAAGTGGACTTGTTTTCCTCTTAAACTTCCATCTAAAGTGTATTAAGTCTTATTCTACCTCTACTAGGAACCTAAAGTTCTTTAGGTTTATGTCTTTAACTAGAGGTTTCTATGCCTCATAGTCTTTTGCCTAGTTTTTCACTAGTTTATATTAGTTGTGTATATGTGGAGTTAAAGCTTGAGGAATTTGAGAGTGTTTAGAGAGTTATTAACATTATTTTTTATTGTTTTATGTGTTGCTCTAACTCTCTATGACTGGCCTCTCCCTTTTAAAAAGGATTAGACAATATCTAAACTAGCCTTCCACTTTAGATATTGGAGTGAGCAGTTGTGACCCTTTTTATTTAGTGAGCTTTTGTCATATCATACTTTAAATGAATCGTAGGATGATATGTTTACATATTCAACTATCAATTTGTGGAGTATTGTGTTGATATGATTATATCTCATTTCCAAAAGGTATTAAGAAATATGTATCTGAGAAGCTTAAAGAAGGTGTTGAACTCTCTTTATGTACTAAGCAAGCTCATTTGATGGCAGAATAAAATACTGCCATTGCACAATGACTCTAGGCAAGGTACTTGTTGTTTAGGACTATCACTGAGCAAGATGACCTATCTATGGTGTCTTTAGCCCATTAGCTACTGGCAACTTAGGTCTAATAAGTTAACTCTTACCTATATTGGATTGAGTTGGATGACCCATATAGCCATTTTTAGTAATAATCAATAATAAATTCAAATAAATTTAAAAAATAAATTAAAATAGAAATAGTGAAAGCCAAATTCACATTCCCAAACTCATACCTAATTTATAATAAAGCCCATTAAAATGTCTCTGTATAAAAATCCAATAACCTCAAGATTTTCTTGGCAACCCCTAACTACAAGCTATAAGCCATCAATAACAACTAAAAAAATGAAAATGCCAAAAATCCTCTTCTAATAATTAAAGGCATACTCTAGCCAAGTTGGGTTAGGTTTTGTCCATGTCCAAAGCCCAAATCGAGTTAACACGGCCATAATAAATTATCAATGACTCGGCCCTAGACTCATTGGCCAAGATGAACTCAGGTCTTGGACCAACTAAGCCATGTTGGGCTAGGCCTCTTGAACCATAAAACCCTGTCATTTTTTATTATTTTTTCTACTATTAATAATATTACTTTAAGGACCACAATTAATGGATTGGATTTGATTATTTTTACAATTTTTATTAAATAGTGAATGTGGAATATATATATATTTGCTTATTTAATTTAATATGATTATTTTTTAATTAGATATTTAATGCTAGGATTTTAAACAAAAATTAGTAAAAATTAATGCTAAAATTTGAAAAAGAAATAAGTAGCGTGGAATGAGATGAGTAAAGTTTGGTTATATTAATAATGTTTATCTTAGAATTATGAGTTGAATACAACAAGTTCAAGCCATAAGGCCATGGAACAAAGTGATACCACCTTGAGAGTGGAGAGTCCTCTGTGTGTCACTCGATTTATGTGTCATTTCTCCACTGTCCAATAATATTATGTATTTACATAGTTCATTGCATCTCTTTATTCGTTCAATATAAAAATATCAAACATTACAATCAAACAAAAAAACGAGATTGAAGAGACCAAGGCTATCTTCATCACAAGATGATGCTTGCCAATCATCGCATTGAGGAGGCATAAGTAAGGCTCAAGATAGGAAAGAGAGTAGAGAGAAAAGGGAGAGAGTGAGATTCATAAAGAGTGAAAGCAAATGGCGTAGGGGTTGTGTCTTGCTTATAGATTATGTGTTATTTGTGTGTTGAATGGAGTGTAGGTTTTAGTAGAGTAGGGAGACAAGGGTTTTTGAGTTTTTGGGTTTCTTTATGGATTCTAGAGAAGGAAGGGAGGCGAGGGTTTCATAGAGGGGGCAAATGGGAGAGGATTTCAACTGTTAAGGAAGGAGAGAGGGAGAGGAGAGGTGGAGTAAGGGACAACATAAAGAGAGGAGTAAGCCAATGAGGCATTGGAGGATTTACATGGTTTTGAGAGGGAAGAGAGACAAAAAGAATGAAAAGCGAACAGGAAGAGAGTGAATCTGAGTGAGGGGAGGCAGGTGTGCTATTTTTATTTAGGTTAGATAATTAAAACCTTGGGGCGAACTGAGTTGACTAAAGAAAATTTGACTTATGCGCAAAGCCCAACCAGAATATAAATCAGATTTCATTTTTAACCTAAGGCCATAGCCTATATTATTATTTAAAACCCACCCCAACTCAACCAAAATTATTCGAATTGGATCAACTTAATCGAAACAACAAGCTAAATGAACAAATCTATTAATAATTGTGTTTTCTTATTTTGCCCTAATCTTTTTGCTTATATCAATACCCCTAAAATAGTTTTTAATTATGGATTATATTGTCTGTACGTGGAATTAGGGATGACAATGGATCAAATATTTTTGAATACTCAATATGTCCTGATGTGTTGATATAGTGTATGGGTAGTTTATAAATGGGTTGGACAGGTAAGAATACTATCCATGATGGGTTCAGATATATATTTTTAGGTATCTGTTATTTGAATCTGGTTATATATATTAATTATATTTTATTAAATTTTAAATACATTTATTATATTTATTTTAATTATAAAATTATATGGTATAAATTTATTTTAATAAAATTATATAAATATTAAATTTTTATTTATAATTATTTAATTGAAAAATTATAATTAATATTTTAAATTTTATAATATTTTTAAATTTTTATTTTTAAATAATTATAAATAATAAATGAGTGATATTAAATAGATTTATGATTGATAATATATTTATAATAAAATATTAATTATACAGGTTGAATTTAGATAATTTAAATTTAGGCTAAATAATTATAAAATCTCTGAAATTTTGCATATTACACTAGTCAGTCCGCGTATTTTCAACATCTAATTTTTACATCCTCCTGTTTTTTAAAAATTAAACTGTTTAGTTCTTTTGTTAATATTTTCATCTTAAAAATATTAGTCAATTACTTTGATATGATAAAATAATTTATTTGGTCTTCCTTTATATATATATATTTTTTGTTATTTGTTAAGTCATGTTTATTTTTAATTTTATTTATATTTTTTACACATAATTTATTTTAATTTTATAAATATTATTAAAAAATAATTTTAAATAATACGAATAATATATTTTATTATTTTGCAGACAATCTATATATATCATTTATTTTAATTTTATAGATATTACTAAAAAAATAATTTTAAATAATATAAATAATATTTTTTTTAATTTTACAGACAATCTATATATAAAATAAAATTAAAAATAAAATAAATTTAATAAATAATAAAGATAAATATATATAAAGGAAGATTAAATAAATTATTTTATAATATTAAAATAATTAATTAATATTTTTAGAATAAAAATATTAATAAAAAGATTAAATAGTTTAATTTTTAAAAATAAAATAATATAAATATTAAATATTAAAAATATAAATAATGATTAATATAATATATAAAATTTTTAAAATTTTATAATTATTTATTCTTAAATCTAATTGGGTTAGAATTCGTGGTATTATAATTCACATGCGAAGTAGAGAAAAATAAAAAGGATTCCACGAGTTCCATCAATTTCAGATCCCACCTCATCAATCATCTTTGCTCGCATCACAGTAAAAAAGTCCTCTCTCTCTTAGTTTCATTAATGTACATAAAGTTCTGTGTTCTAATTTGGTGTTCGGAGAGCAATCATAATTAGCTTTTCTTCCTTTAAAAGTTTCTTTCTTCCTACTTATGGTTATGTTATTTTCCTCAACGCCTTTGGTGAAACCCATCGTACCATGTAAGTACGTGAATCTTTTTTAACAACTTTTTTTCTTTTTTTTTTCTTAGATTTTTTATCTATTCTGTTATATTTATTTGTGATCAATCGCTTATATTATCATATATTCAAGTTCCATGGATGGGTAATTTTCGAGCTTTCCATATTTGACTTACTGGGTCCTTCTTATTGCCATCAATTGCCAGCAAAACTTTGACTTTTAAAAGGGGAAGTGCTTGAACCTGAGTCATTACTCATCTGTTTGTTTCCTGAGAAAAGAAAATTCTCGACAAGGTAATACTACCTTATTCATATTCTTTGTTATTTTTAGAAAAAATAAAGAAATGGGTTTTTGTTTTCTATTCTACCCCTTTAAATTTAATATTTCCACTTTTCCTGTATTAATTTTCTTCATTTTCTCGTCAACCAAACTGCACAGACACGGAAACCCATAAATTATTGATTATAGATCAACTTTTTTTCAAGTCTTTATACTTGGTAGAGAAGAAATTTCAACGCATAAACAGTACTACTTATCCATCCCGAAACAGAGCTCGTTAAGTGAATCAACTATACAAAGAAGACGAGAACAGCTAAGAAAGTAGCAATTGTAGGCCAAAAAGATGGGTTCTTTCAAGGGTCATGCTCTACCAGGAACACTGTTTTTGTTGATTGGTGTGTGGCATATATGGAGTTCTTTGGTTAGATATGTATCAGATCCAAAGGCCTTTCGTGTCCGGGTTTGGAATCCAGTGCCTGGTTTTGGTGGAAAGCTTAAGTACTTGGAACTTTATGTCGTGGTCATTGGTACTTTCATTGATTTGTGTATTGAACTTTTGTACTCTACCCATCTCAAGCTTTTTGTCAATGGAGTCTTGAATCCTTCACACATGAATGATTTCGAACACTCTGGGATGCTTCTCATATTCTTCATATTTGGTGTTGTTTCATTGCTCTCAGAGAAAACCAGGTAGGTTTTTCTTTTTCTTTAGTTTTAGTCTAGGGGCTTCTTCTTATTTTTATTTTATTATTTTATTTTTTGTTTAGTACTCATATTGTATGATAATCTGTTTGGTGCTTGGAAAATGAGGAAATGGATGATTAAGACTTTCAGTGTTTGGGGTTGTAAAAAATAGAATCTGATTCGAAACAATAGTGGCCTGGACCTTAATTTCTTATTCGGAGCAACTTTTTCTTTTATTGCTTTAGTTCCCTCTGCTTTGATGGGTACCATTAATTATGCATAGCAATGGAAAAAAAAAAAAAAAAGAGGAAAACATTTGAGTGTAATTGAGAATCTGAAAAGATTTTAATGAAGTTCCTTCTTTGTTACAATTATTCTGCATATATGTTAGGTGGTGTAGGATGTTAGGAATGAGAAAACTGAAGAAATAAATGGGAATGCCAAGCTTTAGCTCAGTTATATTCATTCCTATTTAACTGTTTCTAAGCATTCTCTAGGTGCCATTGCTATATTTTTTTGAGAGAGAGTAATGAAATAAATTTAGTGAATTAACTTATTAGTTTCTGTTTTATCAAAGGTGATGTTAAGTATATCTGAAGTGTACAAATTTTTCTTTTTTTTCTTTTAAACTAAATCTTTGTTGAGAGAAAGTTCAGTATGCTTGCCCTTCGTTTTGGCTTCGGTAGGCTAAAGATTTTAACTCAACTACTAACTGGGTAGAATTGAGTTTGTCGTTGTTATTGAGCTGAAAAACCAGAAAAGATATTGAATTCAGCAGAAAAGACATTGTCATTGTTATCTCAGTCAATGCATATACAGTGTGCACTTCAGCTTGTATTGATAGCATACGACTTGAAATGCTGATCGACTCATTCATATCTCTAGGAGCTTAAGGATTGTTCATGATTTCAATTTAAAACAAAAGAAATTAATCATACATAAAAATTTTAAGAACTCAGAAACTTTGGAAAGTATATAGTGTTGCTATGCATTACAAAATTCATGTGAATTACTAGAAAAGTACAGGGTTAACTTTCTTGATTGTTCCTTTCGGTTTTAAGGCACAAAACCTTGTCAGAAAATAACTCTTCTGGTTCAATCATTTTTAAATTTGACGAGCTTGAGGCATGAAGCAGACAAATAGTCACTTAGCCTTTTCTTTGAAGATCTTGGAACTTCTGCTTTGTACAATAGATGTGATAGAAAATAGGGAAAACGAAATGAGCTACCGAGCTTCAAGAATTGGATAGGATATTCCTTTATTTCAAATATTGCATTGAAATTACTTCTCTCCTGTCTAAAATTATGGACCTTGTGTCTTTGTGTGCAGCATTTGACTTGAGTGAATTTGAGTTCTAAATATTGGACCCTTTTGGGTGTGAGCTGTATAATGGTTATATGAATCATTACCTTGTTCAGCATCATATATTCCACATCAATGTTTTTTTTTTCTTTAACATAAGTGATTATGCAAAATCAATCTGTTATCTTCATTGCAATTATAACTAATTTCCAAAACCTTTTTTATGCTGTAACTCTGGGCCCAGATTTCTACCCTTGCCAGAAGGAGCCCTTTGTTTAATTGCTGCCACAGCATTTTGTGCAGAGTATCTGCTGTTTTACTTTCACTCAACAACTCATAAAGGCCTTGAAGGATACTACCATCTTCTCCTTGTCCTCCTAATAGCACTATGCGTTTTATCCATAGTGGCCGGAGCTCTCCTCCCAACCAGCTTTCCTGTTGATTTGTCTAGTGGCATTGCTGTAACTCTTCAAGGCCTCTGGTTCTATCAGACAGCCTTCAGTCTGTATGGACCCATGAGGCCAGATGGCTGTCAGCTTAAGGATGATCAGATCATATGTCGACCAATGGCCAGTCAGGTTCGAGGCGAGCTGCTTGCTAACTTTCAGCTTTTCACTTTGGTCTTTGGTGTCCTTGCAGCAGTTGCAGTATCATATGGTCTTGCAGCATCCAAGTATGGACACTCTGATCTTAGCAGCTTGCATTTGGCACAGGATGAACTCAACTAAGATTAAAATAGGTATTATATTTACCCCAGTTTTCTTTTCATTTATGAATTTTGCTACATCTTGTAAATTCTTTTTCTTTTCTTTTTTGGGTCTTAAGAAGTTTAAGAAAATCTCATGGGAGGAAATCATTGTATTATACTCACTTAAAATGGTGTGAAATAACTATTAAGTTCTGGGTTTGATGCCTGAGCCAAGACAGAAACGAAGATGCTTTGAGTTCAATGAAATATTCTACTACATCAATGATTAAAATGGGTATTTTTTTTCATGGTTTTACAGGTTTGTAACGATACATGAACAATGGAGGAATAGATAGCCATGGCTTTGAGATGACCTTTCTTGTATGAAAACCAGTAGCAGAGTTTAAAATCACAGGAAATTGATTGATTAGGATGATGAATCAATGATATTCAAATGATTGAATTAACTTTGATTGGTTGAATCTATTAAGTTTTTTGGTGGAATATAATTCAGAGTGAATTGAATTTTTTTTTTTTTCTAGAAAAACAGAGAGGATTATAAAAACTGTAAAGTTCAATTCTATAGATAATTAAATAAATTTTTTCTTTTGTATTCCTTTTTTAATTATTAATATATTTTGTGTTCTGCTTTAGAAACGGAAACAATATAAACAAAATCATCATTATTATTGATATTTTCTTGAAATGTAAATATGGTTTATTAATTAATTTACAAAAGAGAACCAACAAGTGAGATCCAAATATGAAATAGCTAAAATCCATAGTTGACTGAAAAAAAAATGCATAAAGTTTCTGAAAATCAGCACCTATTGAATCAGCAAATTGTTCGATTTTTCTCTCCCCACATTGTAATACTGAAAAAAAAAAAAAAAGACTTGTCAGTGTTAAGAATCAAGTCATTATGATTAGAAACCTAACCATTTAGTATTTCAAACCAAAACTAACTCATTTCAATTTTCTATTAAACAGAAATTTTTAAAAGCTCAACAAGTTAATCATCTAGCTATTTCCATCTGCATCTCAAAACATAACAGTTTTCAACATTATACAAGTCATTATTGCGATTTCAAAAAAAAAGTCATTATTGCTAGAAAATACTCATTTATTTTTCCATTTTAGTTTTAAAAATATAAGCCAAACATATAATACAATTGTTTTTTCTTTTTTCTTTTAAAAAAAAAACACTACATGAGAGGACTGTAAACCCAATTTTCTAATCACTTGTTTTCTTATTCAGTCTAATATTATTTATTAAGTTTTAATAGAATTTATAATTATTACATCTTTTTTATTATTATTGGGATGCATATACCCCCAATTCAGTAAGGAACAATTATGGATTCTATAAGCTCCTGCAGAGGTGCAAGCTCCTTCTTGTCTATTAACCCAAATTCCTGCACAAACACAAAATTTAAATAAAACAACATACTCAATTTATAATTATAATATGCACTCTCGTATCAAATAAAAAAAATTACAGAAATATATTAAAATATAAAGACTTCATCTTATGACTCCACGTTCCTCCGAAAATGCAACCCGTAGTCGTTCTCGGTGAAAAAAGAAAATTCATACAACCAACCTCAATTAACTTGGGATTCAAACTTGGTTGAGTTGAGTTGAGTTTCTCATATCATGGTTAATGATTTGTGCTCAACTTCTTCACAAGTAACAACACTAGTCTCAATAGCATTGGATTAAAGTACAACAATGAATATGTTTCCAAACCATGGAAATAAACAAACAAAATAAATCAATCAATATGGCACATGAAACTAATTATACCCTTTATTTGAAAGTCTACTTAAAAACAAACTTTTGTCTTTTGAATAACAGAATTAAGTTAATATGCTGACACTGAAAAAAAGATGATGTACACTAGTTAATATAAATTCAGTAGTTTTCTTGTTCGATTACTATATTCTAGATAACTGAACTGATAAGTGATAACCGAAAATCGCTTTTTCACAGATTCATAACCAAACCGAAAATGGAATTTCCTCCCGAAATAAATCAAATTTTGTTGGTTGGTTCAGTTATTCAATCATAGCCAAATAATGCACATTCAGACATCATGGTAAAGACAGAACTAAATGATAGCATAATATTATTCATAACACAATTCAAAGAAAACAAGATCAATTTAAGCATTAGTAACAACTGTTAACAAAAAACCATACAGGTCTGCCCTTCATTATCACTAGTCCAAATACAACACTATTAATATAACTATAAATCCTACTTAAAAAAAGCCATCAGTACTATACTTTGAAGTTGTAATAGAAAGTGTCAGACTGTAAGTACAGAATTTAGATGTCTATATGAGGAAATCTTAGTATCTAAGTTTCTAATAAAATTGAAATCCCACACTGATAAACACTAAATGCCAAGCATATCAGAGAGTGAGAATAAGAATTGAGCAAGAATACAACATTAAGGACAAAGTCATCATGTGATATATAAATTCTTAAAAATAATAATCTCATGAAAATAAGAAATGGACAGATTTCAGTATTAATAATCTAGGAGTAGAACTGGTCATTTTTAAGCACACTTGGTTAATTACACTGTAAATGTAATTGTGTATCTAGAATTGATATTATTTCCTCGGTCAAAGCATGAGACAAAGAAATCGCATATGTCAACAGTAAAAAATGCCTGAAGCATGGGATAAAGAACTCACACAGGTAAACAGTATGAAATGCTTGAAGCATGTGTTCAAATGAGCTTCCTCTTTGAGGCTCACAATTTTCTGAAAGTGAGAATGATAAATGTGAGCATATACACGGAACAATCGTTTGAATATTGTCTTAACAACCTCCTTGAAGTTGGTGGGAAATGGTGTACCTGAAAAGTTTGAAATGGAGAATTAAATACTAACTACAAAATACCGATGTCCATTCACATTAGCACCATAAAGGGATTGATATAGCAAGTTCACTTCAATTAGTAGTGGTGGTAGTGGTTATAGCTTTAGTAAAACCATCTTATTTACCCTCATTGTAGTCATTATATTTCTAAAAGCAAGAGCGGGTTTGCATGCCCACAAGAGAGGATAGTACATGTCTGATGGGAATTACCAAGTCTTTGAGGAAATATGGATTCATCATCAAGCTGTGCTTCAATCCAGTCCATTAAATATTCAACATATTTTGGAGCAGAAACTTCAATAGGTTTCTTAATTTGTACCCCATCTGCCCATCTATATTCATACCTGCAAAGTTTCATCATCAAATCATGAATTCCGAATAGGAACAAATACAGTTGAAAAGTTATAAACATGATTATTATGGGATTATAATGGTGCATCAATAATAATGAATTTGGTCAATCATCCTGTTCAAGCTTCAAGAAACATGGCAGAGAACTCTCAAATTATCTTCCATATTAGAAAAAGAATTTCCAGAATACTAATTTAGGCCAAGTTTAGAATTCTAGCATGAAGAAGCAATGTCAAAACTCATTAAATAGCACATGAAGATAACTTGCATGGAAGACTAATGGCAAACAAAAATTGACTTGAGTGTATGGAAAGCTACTCTGTGTAATTGTTCTCTTCATTTCTCTCAAACAATGGATAGATATAAGATTTGAAATGGAAAGGAAGGATTTTTAAAGAGAGGGAAAGGGAAGGAAATTTCAGTTATAACAATAAAAATCTTTTTTAGGAATTGAAATTTTTTCACCGATTTCAGATTTCAGAGCGTAATAAGAATTTTTATATTTCATATGTTAACTTACAAGGAATCAGGACCTCTTCCATTTGATTTTCATTCCTCTTGGAAATTAATATCATAAAAAACACCACCACCTCAGTATCAAATTAATGTAAGAAACACAATTTGTATATTTTAGTGTCAGCTGATTTCCATTAACACCCAATAAGGATTTGAGATTCCTGACCAATGGTAAAAAATAATATGAAATGTTTTCACTTAATCTACAGTTTCAAAATATAGGCAGGATAAATATGGTAATTTCAAAAAAGAAATGATGTTAGACTAGCACAGAGCACAGATATTTTGGGCCAAAATTAGTATTCTAATTACAATAATCTAATAATTATGTGTCAATCAGTATTTAACTAATTAAGGTAAATTAGTTTAACATTAAAAATTCTTCAGACATTTCTATCTCTTCGTTTCTTTTTCAAGTAAATTGCAGATTGATTGCTAGCATACACTCTATAAATACAACTTAACAAGGTCCCCTGAGAGTTACTTCCCATGATATCACAAGAAGTTGCACCACTCAACTTCCTAGGCATTTGGTAGTAGTCAGTAGGAACCAAACAAGAAAAATGGGTGCACTTCCTAAAAAATCCTGCTTTCTGGCCCTACTTACCCCCAAACTACAAGGCCTAATATTAAATTAGATGCATATAATTGATAGAGAGAAAAAAAAAAACACATTGACCATGATTTACACTTGGTCAAAAGTTTTGAAGTTTTTAATATCATCAGCCCCTTCTAAATTATAATAATGAAATGTATATAAGCCAACTATAAAGTGATATAAAACACAGCATGAACACAGTTGATTTGCATGCCATACTTGGTGCCCGCAGACATTGTAGAACAGTTCTCAGGAGTACAGAACTCTGTGAGGGTACCATAGAGAAGATTCACCTGGTTGAAGAAATCCACAGCTGAAATGGGAGAATCCAAGAAGCTCATTTCAGATTCTAATTTTACAAAGGAGTTTGCAGCAAGTTTTCGCAAAATAAATAAATAAAAGTATTCAAATGTTCAGATAAATAATACAGTTAATTATCATGGAGTTGCATCATGTCACACACAACAGCGACAGATTGATGGCAATTAAAAAAAAGAGGATCCTAGAAAATTGATGTGCATGCACATAAGAAAAAGTAGAGAGGAAAAGAGAGATTACTGTTGACAGCAAGCCACTCATTCAAATCCTCCCCAGGAGGAAGTCTTACTGCTTCCCTCAGGTTTCCGCTACCTAGGGTGGCATCAATGTGCTTTCTAAGTTGCGCACCCTGCATCATGACAAGTTAAAAGTTCAAAAACAAAACCCCACTGAGTGCTGTGATCTAGTACCTTATAAATAGAAGCCAGACACACAGACCAGCTACTCCAGCATTGGCCTAAGTTGTCTATCTGTCATTTTTATACTTAAAATGGTATTGACTGTAACTGCATGGGAAGCCAATTGTTCAAGTAACTGGATATTTACACTAATTAGGAGAATGTATTAGGGTCAATTTGGGATTGAGTTTGGTGCTACTTCTGAAAATTATGTTTTGACATTTTTTTTTTAATTTTAAATTTTTTTAAATGCTTTTTGTAAACCATAGTATGAGAAAAACTACAAAAATATTGTTTTTCCAAAACCATGGTTAACTCTAAATAAAGTAAAAAGAAGTTTTTCTCAATTACTCTGGCCGACCTTTCTATGCAAAATTGTAAAATCGCCAATTATTTCCAGTTCAAAGATTGTTTTCCCTTATCATATATAGAAAATACAACTCTCTTTCTCAGCATGCTTATGAAAAAAACTGCCATATTTTGTATTATAATTTACCAATATCATTGTCGGCTACATATGCACAAGCTAGCTTCCCTATAAGCAAATTCATTTAATCTCTCCACTATTCACCTTACTTCCTTTTAAGCCTCCAATTCCCACCAACTTCCTAAAATTACTTATTCATTATTTCCGTATGTATTTCAAATTTCGTATGTAATTCAAATCAGGTATTCTCATAACAAGGCATGTCAACCTATGCTATTCTATTCATTACTCCTCCACTAGTTGTCAGATGTATCTAAAAAACCACCTCCCTATTCAGTTCCACTCATTTTTCAAAATTATTTTTGCAGATTATATCTTCCCATATTTCAAATCTTAATGGACATTTAATTGTTTGGAACTCTAATAATCTGTGCTTGACAGACTGAAATGTGAATAATAATAACTAGTATATCTTCAAAGATGCACCCAATGTCATTCTACATCTAATGTCATTTTCATCCCTTCTATTTATAATATGCTTTTTTTAATCCAGTTCAAAATGTATTTTTGGATTGCTTACAAATTCAACAAGCAGAAAGTTGCTTCTTCAATCTCTCCTACATTTTATCATTCTTTCTCTTTGTGATTTTCATTATCTTCAATCAACAATTGGATTCATGTTACTCAACCTTGCATTTTTTCCAGTCAGCAATCGTTACCAATGAACCAATAGCCTAGTATTGAGTACCTACCTCGTAATCTAGGATAATAGGTGTTCAATGCCCATGTGCCTCCACTTTCAATTAAAAAAAGGCTAGATAATTATAGTCCCTGAGGTTTTAAATATTACACTAGTTAATCTTGTGTTTTCAACATCTAATTTTTGCATCCCTGTATTTTTGAAAATTAAACTATTTTAACTTTCCGTTAATATTTCCATCCCAAAATCGTTAATCAACGACTTAGACATCATAACATGACGTTCTTGTCCTTCTTTTATATATGTTTATCTTTATTATTTGTTAAGACATACTCGTTTTTAATTTTATTTATATTTCTTACACATCATTTATTATTTTATTTTAATTTTATAAATATAATTAAAAAATAATTTAAAATAATACGAATAATATTTTTTATTATTTTGCAAGCAATCCATACACATCATTTATTTTAATTCAATAAATATTACTAAAAAAATAATTTCAAATAGTATGAATAATATCTTTATAAATTAAAATAATAAGAATAATATCTTTTATTATTTACACATCATTTATTTTAATTTTATAAATATTACTAAAATATAATTTTAAATAATATGAATAATATCTTTATTATTTTGCAGACGATTTATATATAAAATAAAATTAAAAATAAATATTACTTAAAGATAATTTCAAATAATATGAATAATATCTTTATTATTTTGCAAACGATCTATATATAAAATAAAATTAAAAACGAAATGAACTAACAAATAATAAAGATAAACATATATAAAAGGAAAGGCAAAAAGGTCATTTTGCAATGTCAAAGTCGTTGACTAACTGTTTTGGGATGGAAATATTGACGAAAGGACTAAGTAATTTAATTTTTGAAAACACAAAAATACAAAAAATAGATGTTGAAAATATAGAGACTAACTAATATAATAAGTAAAACTTTAGAGACTTCACAATTATTTAGCCCAAAAAAATTGCAATCTTAGAAACTTTTATTTTTTAATGGTGCATTCATGCATATTCTACGATAATTTAGTATTGCCAATGCATGAACACCCACCCCCCAAAACACCTTTTCCCTTCTATGCTAAGCTCCATAATCCAGCACTTCGTTGGTGAATATTCTTTATCCCTTAAGCGCTAGTTCTGCTTTCACTAGTTTCTATTTTTTGAATGAAGAAAGCTCCTAAATAGGGGGAATTCAAGACTTTTGGTAGCAAGTGCGTATAGAATTAAGAATCCTAAAGGAATTAGGATCTTAAGTGAACCTAAAAGCCATGCCAACCATAGGGCATGCTATACCATACAGCTAATAGCCTGTCTTATGGGCCTGATGCCGAGAGCCCACTATGCCAAATGCAAGAGAAACCCCATTAGTCACCTTTTTTATCGCCCCCATGTTGTCATGCTAGAGGAACATGGGGACATAAACAAGGGAATCATATCAACTTGTTATCAACACAACTTCCGTGGCACTAGCCATAACATAAAAATTAGCAAATCGAGCATCTAAGGTGGAAGGTGCACTTCTCTCTTGAATTGCATTTAGTGGGCTTCTTTCCCCAGCAACTCTCTTGTACATTGGTATGCTAATGCTTCCGCTTCTTCTTATGTCACTGAGGAAGTAATTTTTCCTATGGCAATAGATGTGGAGTAAGAAGACTAGAGTTTATAGTCGGTGTTGATTCATCATCCTTAACATCTCCAATTCAAAACTGAATATAAAAAATTGGTTTCATTTAGCTTAAAAAATTGGTTTCATTTAGCTCCTTTAAGGAATATGGAAAAATTCTCAACTGTAAGACATGCATGTCGACCCATAACAAGCTCACCAAAAGGAGCCTATATTCTCATAGCTATCAAGTTGAGGTTCTTTTGCAAAACCAATATTGCAAAATAGTTTGCGTGTATTACAAGCACTTCTCTCTACTTGAGAATCGTGAAAATTGATGTATATGGAGACTCGTCACTTATCATCTTTCAGACAACTGGTGATTGGGAAATCAAATATCAAAAGCTCATTCCCTACCATCAGTGTCTCAAAGATATTAGCCTAAAGTTCAAATGGATTACCTTAAATTATATGATAGTACAAAGAATCAATTTGTTAACACATTAGCCATACTAGGATTAGGATTGTGTTCAAGAAGATGGAAGTCGTAGGATTAAATCTGGTTGGATGAAATAAAGGGGTGCTACAAGAGTTCTATGTGATCGAAATATACCAATTAAATTGAAAAGAAAGTTCTACCGTACTGCAATACAGCCTGCGATGATGTATGACAGTGAGTGTTGGACAGTAAAATGACAACACATGAGTAAGATGCATGTTATGGAAATGAGAATAATAAGATGGATATGTGAACACATTAGGATGAATAGAATCCGCAATAAGTGCATTATAGAAAAAGTAGGGGTAACGTCTATTGAGGATAAGATAAGAGAGCATAAATTGAGATGGTTTGGTCATGTGAAACGAAGACCTGGCGATGCGCCGGTCAGAAAAACCAAACAAGTTAGAGTAGATATAACTAAGAGAGGCAGAGGTAGGCTTAAACTGACTTAGTCAAAGGTGGTCCAAAATGATCTTATGATGTTACATCTATCAAAAGAAGTAGCCCTAAATCATACAGAGTGAAAAAGAAGAATCCATATAACCAACCCCAATTGACTTGTGATTAAGGCTTTGTTGAGTTGAGCTGAGTATTAGCCACACTAGCTTTCATTATCAATAGAAGGTATTGATATCCGAATGGACGTATTAGATTGAATTGATAGTCTATTGTGTTCTATTCATGTTTAGAAGCATGAATCATATACAAAGTTGCAGAACTAATACATTTTAGCATTTGAAAATTTAAATTTAAACCAAGACCTGAAGAATTAGAGAACTCAATCATTTGCAGCCCTAGAATAACATTATATGGATCAAATTCAAGTATAATTTTATCATTCTACTGAAAACTGCCAAAATTATTTGTTGCTTTCTAGTAAGAGAAACATAGCATTAGTGTATAAAGTGCCAAAAGAGGACAAGGGACCTATCAAATCTAAGCCAAGAGAGGACAAGGAACCTACAAATTCTAAGTAATAGTTATTATCCACTAAAGAACAATTAAACAATAGGAGGTGAGAAAAGAATTTCCCCTACACATACAAAACATCATTTTTCAAGTGCATATTTTAACAGCCCATATATTTATGAGTAGGCCACCTCATTGGAACAATCCTAACTTAGAAACAACTCAGAATTATTCCAAATAACTGCGAGATGAAAAAGTTCTAACCAGCAGATAATCGCTCAAACGCTAATCTAAAGACTATCTGTCAAATAAAAGATATCTAGAATATTCTTGAGCAGGGAGGGAGTTTTCCTCCCTTCCATCCCCATTTTGCACCATTTTATAAATTTAAGCTTTAATCCTAAAAACAAATAGCATTGCAAGTTCACCATGTCATGGGAAATCCAAAATTCACCAAAAATCATTAACTCAGAATTCCAAAAATCTGAAGATTATAACTTCAAATAATAAAATGTGATTATCCCAGTGAAGATAAAAGTGTTCGCCTGGTGAGCTGAAGCGCTGGAATGGGTTACCGCTTTTCATATGTTTGGAGCGCACAACTTTAGTAAAGCGCACGCTTTCTGCGCTTTGTGTGTCTGACGTAAGATTCTAAAGCGCTCGCCTTTCTGTCCAGCGTCTTTTTAGATTTTCTGAAGTAGTATTTTTAATAAAAACAAATTATTTTAGTTGTCTTTAACTGTAGAACTCTATATATTCCTAAATAATAGTTACATTTTGACTATTGGACTCTTTATATTCCTAAATAATACTTACTTTTGACTATATGACTCTTTATATTCCTAAATAGTAAGTATTGCCAGCTAGTTGATTTATTATATTAATTTCTTTTTAAAACTTCCTATTTAGTAATATTATTTTAGTCAAAGAGGGCACCTATTCTATCTATTTGCTTTTTTTTAATCGAGTTGGCCGGCTGCTCTTCAAGCACGTTTTCTTCTGTTCTTTATTAGAAAAAAGACAAGAAATAGGTACACTTTTTATAGCCTTGGAATCAAACTAAGTTAGCAAAGTCAATTGCTAATTTAAAAGGCTCAACTTCACAACCTCAGCTCAAAGATCTTGAGGCTGACTTGGATGATTATGAAATAGATGTTGAAGGAGAAGGATATGAATCTGAATTTGATAATCAAAGTGTTGAGGATTTAAGTGAGGAGGAGTAAACTATTTGTTGTATTAGTTTTAGAATTGAGTTATTTCTCAAGTATTTTTATCTATTAATTTGCAAAGTCAATCTTTCTTGACATGTAAAGTGATGTTTCAGCTTTCATAATGTTTCTAGTCTTTTGATTTTTGTTTGTGAATATTTTCAGTTTTGTTTGGCATATTGTATTGTATTGCTATTTAATTATTTTAGATAAACTACATTTTACTTCAATGAAGCGAGCGCTTTGCGCTTTAGGCAGTAGAAAAGTATATCGCTTTGAGTGCGCCTTTCGCTTTTAACTGCACTGGATTATCCTCTAGCATAGATACCAATTTAACCATCAGTACGAAAGATCACAAGACAGTTCCCATTCCATACGCTTATTAATAACTTAATGTTTTTGAGAACAAAACGAATATGGATGCTCAAGTAACATATATCACTTGATATGTCCAATCATTAGATCACATATCACAGGTGAACACCGAGAAAGAAATTGCTAATATTATTAATGAAGCAAAAGTAAACCAACCTTACTTCCTGATGGTGCACTCTTTTTGGGGCGGAATGTCCTTTGGTTTCTGTTACACAGAAAACTTATAAGGTATATTCACCAATAGAAAAACAAAAAGGATAATAATATATTTAACCCAAAAGTGAAAAACAAATAGGATTTTATGGAATCAATATCAAACTGAAGTATCCAACTTCAGACAATACAAAGAAATATATTAGCAAGCATAATAAGAAACTATTCCATAATTAGACAAGTAATAACCACATAGGTTTTCAGAGTGGTAGCTCCTGCAAAAAAAAAACTACAGACATTCTTAAGTCTCAGCAGCATTTAATAAAATCCAAAACCCAAATTTTCAATTTTCTTATTTACAAAATAACATTAATCTGCTCACAATCAATGCTGACAAGGAAAAGATCTTGCCAAGAATATTGCTACTCCTTTGATGATATCAGCTAGTTAGATACGAATAAATCAATCCCTGTGGACAACCTTGAATGCAATTTTGATCAACTATATTGCTTCAATTTTGAATATATTATCTTTTTGTTCGACCATTAACACAGGTTGCATTAATATTAGTTGTTTTGAAATGCAACAAAATTCTATGCCTTAACTACATGCTCTCCCATGGACAAATTGTCAATCAATGAAGATAAATAGCCCATACCCAGTTAAGCAAATAACTTCCATAATTAATTCTATATATCACAGCATAAACATCTCCAAGCCATTTCAAGTTTATGTGACTAATAATTACAAAAATTCAATAGTTAACTACAATTATCACATATATAGTAATCTTAAATACAAATAAATAAATAAATAGAAATAGAAAGATCCAAACCCAATTACCATGTTTCTTTAATTTTTAGTGAATTTAAATTTCACTAAATCAAGAAAGGGTATACCATTTTAATAATTAAAAACTAACAAGCATAATTAACTGATTATGAAATTTGAAAAAAAAAAAAAAGAGCTAGAAAGTTAATAAAAAGATTGAAAAAGCATATAAGAGATCTGATGATGATGAAAACCAACTGATTATAAGTAGTAATATTGAACTAACCTGCCAAGACCAAAGAGACTCATGGCTTGAGAGAGAGTGTGTGAAGAAGAGAGAGAGAGATTGCGTTTTCTTTCCTCAGGTGGTGTTTGGGAAATGAAGTCAATAAAGAATTTATGGGCCGATCATCTAAAAACTTGATTTTAAAAAAAAGAAAGGCATATGTAAAAAAGTAGGAAAAAATAAAAAATTGTCAAATTTATTATATTTTTAAAAATATTTTTAAATTTATAAAAATTTATAAAAAAATCATATTTAAATTTATTATATGCTTAATATAAGTTAATAAATTTATTATGAATTTATTACGAATTTATTATGAGTTTATTATAAAATGAAAAAATATATATATAAAAAATATTGAAAAGTAATTTTTTAAAAAAATAAAATTATATAAAATTATATTGAAAAAAATTTAAAAATACGTACCATAAAGTTTTTTTAAAATTATAAAATAATGTCTTTTTTTTGTGAATAAAGATAGAAAATGTAATATAAAAGATCTTTCTTAATAAAAAAAAGTGTAATTACATTATTGGTATCTGAATTTTTAAAATTTAACAATTGAGTTGTTCAATTTTTTACAGCATCATTTGAATGTTAAAATTGAAAAATTATATATAATTTAATTATTTTAGCAAATTACAAACCAGTTACATATAAATGTCATAAATATAATTGCAATGTTGGTATCTGAATTTTTTAAAATTTAATAATTGAGTTATTCAACTTTTTAAAATGTCACATTTAATTAACACGTGTCATCCAATAAAACAGCTTTTAGTTTGCGACCGATTAAAATAATTAAATTACACATAATTTTTTGATTTTAGTACTCAATTGATATTTTAAAATTTTGAACAACTTAATTATTAAATTTTAAAAAATTCAGATGTTATCAATACCCTCCTTCCTTTTTTTTAGTTATATATATATTATATTTTTAAAAAAGTCCTCCTATTAAATAATAAAGAAAATTACACCATATATTATTTTTTAAATTTTATTTTTATTTTTTCTCTACTTATTTTTTTCCTTTTTAATTTTTAATTTTTTTAATTTTTACATTTTTTGTTTCAAGAAATACCGTACTTTCTCCATCCTCTTTTTTTTTGGCACGATATATGCCATGCGCACTTGTTTTCTTATTGGCAGAGAGCTGTTGTCCATTAACCATTGCTAAATTACAAAATTTATGTCCATTTTTTGTTGTATTAAATGTCCATAAATTATTGTGAAGTCTAATAATCACGAATACCTATTATTAAAGAAAATTCCTCAACGAAGCCGAATATTAGTCCTTTTTTTTTTGTCCAAATATTGCTAAATTACAAGATTTAACAAACAGTGAAGGGCCTTCCTTGTTAATTAACCCAGCTGTTGTACAGTATGAAGGGTGCTTGATGAAGCCGAATATTGATCCATTTTTATGTCCAAATATTGCTAAATTACAAGATTGTATGAAGCTAAATATCTCTTACTTTGATATTAATATTTTTTTTCATCATTTCTCTTCATTTTTTCTTTTTTTAGAAAAAGTTTTTGTTGTTTTTGATTATTTTTTTTTTGTTTTGAACTATAATGATTGGGAATTTTTTTCAATTAAAATGCACATTTCGTGTTTGATAAAATATTTCATAAAAATATTTTTTCAATTTTTAGCTTTCTATCAATTTTAATATAATATATCTAATTTGATGATTTAAAATATTTTAATTCATCGAACCATGATTTTTTTCATTTGATATGATAATGGTCATATATAGACAGATAGTTATAAGATGATATCTAGCAATTGTAAATTGTTTTTCTTTTGTTATTTTCTATGTTCTATAAAAATAGACTTACTTCTTATTTTATAAAAATTATGAAATATTAATTATTTTTATTGAAAATATAAATTTGCATATATTTTTTCTATTATATTTCTATTTTAGTATGAGATATATTTAATAAATAATATTAAATAGAGATATTATTGAGAATTTATATGATATCTAATTTATTAAAATGGTAAGTGAGTTATAATATGGAATAAAAAAAATTAATATATCTTTATGAGACGGATAGAGTAATTTTTTTTTATATTAATATAAATGTTGAATGATAAATTATTATTATATTTTAAATTTTTTATTTGATAAATTTTTATTTAATATATATATTATTATTTAATATATATTACATATAATAATATATATCAGTAAACTTGTAAAATAAAAATTAATATATAGTTGTTATATTATATTATATGTTACATATAACAATATATACCAGCAGACTTGCAAAATTATAATTAATATACAACTATTATATATTGTTATATGTTGTTATATCAATTTTCAAAATTAAATCAATATATAACTATTATAAGTTATTATACGTTGCTATATGTTATATATGATAATATATATTAATAGACTTGCAAAATAATAATTAATATATAACTATTATATACTATTATATTTTATATACGTTACATATAACAATATATACAAGTAGACTTGCAAAATAAAATTAATATACAACTATTATATATGGTTATATATTATATATAATAATATATATCAATTAATTTATAAAATAAATATTAGTATACAGTTGTTATATAATATTATATGCTGTTATATATTATATATATTAATATATATCAGTAGACTTGCAAAATCAAAGTAATATGTTGTTATATGTTACTATATGTTCTATATAACAACATATATCAGTTGATTTGCAAAAAAAAATATCAATATACAATAATTATATATTGTTATATGTTATATATAACAATATATATCAATCAAAATAAATATTAGTATACAACTATTATATTATATAATATGTTATTATATGTTACATATAATAATATATATCAGTAGACTTGTAAAATAAAAATCAATATACAACTATTATATGATATCATATGTTACACATAATAACATATATAAGTTAACTTGTAAAATAAATATCAGTATATAATTATTATATTATATTATAGGACAAAAGTCTAATTTAGTCTATGAATTATAGTGAAAAGTCTAAATTGACCTTTAAAGTTCTTTTTTGGGATCAAATTGATTTTTTCTTTTAAATTTAATCCAAAATTTTCAATTTTTTTAATACAACAGTCAAATAGTTAATGGCATAGACCAATTTGAACTAAAATTAAATATCAAGAGTCAAATTTAACTTTTTAAAAAATATTAATATAATATATTTTAAAAAGTATTTTTTAATTAATATTTTTTAATATTAATAATTTATAATATTGATACATTTTTATAACTTTATAATTTATAATAATTTAATAAACTATAATTCAACAAATAATTAAAAATTTTAAATAATTTATAATAATTTATATTATATAGGATTTTTATAATATTTTTAAATATAATATTAATTAAAATATTACGAAATTAATATTAAAAATACTAATAAATAATTTATATTAAAAATATTATAATTGGTAATATTAAAAATAATTTTTTATTATTATAATTTATAATATTAATAAATATTAATAAATTTAATATATTTCATATTTTTAATAATTATTTAATTTTTAATATAATAAATTATTGATATTCACAAATATTTTTAATAAACATTTGAAATTTATTTAATTGATATTTATCAGTTAATAATGAATATTTATTAAATAAATTTTTAATATTTTGTATTTTTAATAAATATTTTTTTATAATTTTATATTTCATAATATTTTAATAATCTATAATTTAAAAAATAATTAATAATTTAATAATTTATATATAATTTGAGAATCATAATTTTTAGTTTTATTTTTAAAATAAAAATATTCAAAAATTATAACTTTTTCAAATAAAAAATCAATCAATAAGAAAGAGAATGAAGAATGAATAACGTATTATACAATTCTATAGTATATTAAATGGCCTTAAATTACAAAAATACAGTGTAGTTTTGGCTTCTATTATCTATGCAATAGAATTGAAGGCATAACGTTAACATAGATAACTATTAGAAAAAAAAAATATATCAATGATGTTTGATTTTTTTTATTTTTGTTATTTTGGTATATGAACTTTTTTTTCACTTTGATGTCTGAACTTTTTTCACAAAAATAACTTAGTTGAATAGCAAATCGGTTGAAAAAAATTAGTCGAAGCAACCAAATTATTTCTTGTAAAAAAAGTTTAGACACCAAAGTGAACAAAAAAAGTTCATATAATAAAATGACAAAAATAAAAAAGTTCAGACACCATTAATATATTTTTTTCTTAACTATTATAAACTACAAATTTGTAAAACGATAATACCCTCACTTTTTCCGAGCTTATGTGTTGAGCTCTCCATTAGAGTCCTGCATGCTGCACATTCTCCTTGTATTATGATTCATCACATTTTGTCGAGCTATGTCGAGCTCTTATGCATTACTTAACTGCATCTTAACACAAATGTTAAAAGACTAAAAGGGGACTACTGATGTTACCACTACTTTTACCGAGCTCTCCGACGGAGCTTTGTGTATAGTCACTCTCTTAACCGAGCTCTCACCAGCATATCAGACTTTGATACTGGGTACTCCAAGCCCACTGAGCTCCTAATATCCAACAAACACTCCACTGATATATCCATAAATCACACCGACATAGATCATAATTTGTCTCCCTACATCAACTATAAATAGGGAGTCACCCCATAAGTAAAAGGTTCCTCCTCTCTCTTCTCTTTTCTCTATTTACTCAGATCGACCGAACTAACTTAGGCATCGGAGCCTCCTCTAGAAAAACCCAGTCCTCCCTCTCTCTTATCTTGCAAGTAAAAGAGCCACAACAGCAGTGATACCGAACACAAGATATAGACATCAAACCCAAGCTACGGGAGCTAGGGACCGCTCTTAAGGAAGCCCCGTCATCAATATTTATTAATATTATAAATTATTGATATTAAAAATAATTTATAGCATTAAAAAATTTCATATTATTATAATTAATATTATATTTAAAAATATTGTAAATTTATATAATAAAATTTTTTATAAATTATTTAATATTTTTAATTATTTGTTAAATTATAGATTATTAAATTATTATAAATTACAAAATTATAAAAAGTATTTATTAATATTATAAATTATTGATATTAAAAATATTAATTAATAAATAATTTTTTAAATATATTATATTAATATTTTTTAAAAGTTCAATTTGGCCCATTATCTTTAATTTTAGTCCAAATTAATCTTTATTATTAACTATTTAATGGTTCAATTAAAAAAAGGCAATTTACACCAAATTTGAAGGTAAAATGTACTAATTTGGTAAAAAAAAAAAATTTAATAGCCAATTTGAACTTTTTGTTATAATTCTGAAACTAAATTGGACATTTATCATTATATTATTTATTACTATATATTACATATATATTGTTTTATGTTATATATAATAATATACATCATTAAACTTGCAAAATAAATATAAATATACAAATATTATATATCGTTATATGTTACATATATCAACATATACCAATTAACTTACAAAATAAAAATTAATATGCAATAATTATTTGTTATTATATGTTACTAGATATTACACATAAGTAGTAATTTAATATGAATATTTTTAATTTAATATTTTTAAAAATTTTAATTTGAATTTTTTTAAAAAAAATAAACAGTATAAATCATACAAACAATGTAAAAAAGAAAAAAAAAACAGACTAAAAACAAATAAAAATACAAAAATTATACAAAAAATAGATAAAAAGATAAAAATACAAAAAATGAATGCACAAAAAAAAATAATAGTCACATAACTAAAAATATGAAAAAATAAAAAATGAATTAAATTCAAATTAAAAAAATAAAATCAATAATATTTTTAAGTGAAGTAACCAGTTGACACTTGACCAAGTAGTGAAGAAGCACGTGAACCCTAAACTCCTGGCCACAATTGTTCCGTATTTTTGTAAGTAAAATTTGTTTTTAGCATAAAATTGAAATTTTTTCTAAACTCATAGATTTGAAAATTGTTTTAATTTTAGTTTTTAGGTTATATTTATAAATATTCCTTAAATAAAATTTTTTTATATTAACTTATTCTAAATCTGAAATTTTGATTCAAATGCATTTATTTAGGCTAAAAATAAATATGTATTAGCCCAAAATTAAAATTTTATTTTGTAAAAAAAAAGGAAAAGTTTGTATATAATTTTACTTTTTTTTTTCACTCTACTATCTACTTTCTCAAATTGAAAATTAAACAATTCAATTAACCATGGTTGGGACTCGGGGCTACGATTCTATGGCATAGGTGAGTGCTTTTTAAGATTTTATTTAATGTTCTTTTATTTTTTTACTTTTTTTTTTTAATTTAGTTTTTCTTTACTCAAGGCTTGATATCAATTTTAGAATGAATATAATTTAGATTTTTTTTATTTTTTATAATTATTTAAAATTCTTCCTTTAATTCTCAATAACTTAAAAGTAAAATACTATTATTTATAATTTTCTTAAAATTAGTGTTTAGGATTGATTATATTTTAGTTTTATTTTTTTAAAATTTAATTGTTAATGAGAGATATATTTATTATTATTTTATGAATTATAATCACTCATTATTAATTGTTTAGCAAGTATTATTAGTGATTATTTTGGCTGGTTAGCCTCTTAATACTCTATCTTGACTCCATTTTTTCTAAATATGTTGTGCATATATTAAATTTTAAGTTATATATATGTATATATATATATATATATTGCTTTTATATCTTCATTGAATGTGATGTATATGTAATATAAATATAGTTCATATGTTGAATTTCAAGTAAGAATATTTATATTGTTATTAGTAGTAGTAATATAATATAATGTATATGTCAGGAATATGTTTTGTATATATTGTAAATATGCTAAGTTTTGACTAAAAATATATGTATTTTTTTTATATTTTCTTTGAATAGGATATGTATGCAGTGTAAATATAGTTCATATATTAAATTCAAGTGATAGCATACATATTACTATTAACATTAATATAATATAATGTATATGTTGTGAATATATTTTACATATGTATTATATATGTATTATTTTTATATAATCCTTAGTTATAGTGTATTTATCGTGTAAATATTATGCATATATTAAATTTTAAGTGAAAATATATGCATTACTTTTAAAAATAGTTATAAATATTTTGTAATGAATATGTTATATATATATATTTGTGTATATTTTGTGAATATAGAAACATTTGTAACTGATTTCAATACAATTCAAAATATTATTGGATTGCAAAATGACGATCCAATAATAAAAATCATAAAAAAAATAAAAAAAATAGAAAATAAGAGTGTTTAATAACCAAATAGAAAAATCAGTGGCAAAATAAAAAAAATAAAAGAAATTAGAAAATAAATAAAAAATAAAAATTTTTTAAGAAAAATAAAAAAGAGAGAAAAATACAGGGCAAAAAGAAATCATAAAAAATATTAAAAGAAAACAAAAATGAAAAAGAAGCAAAATAAAAATGTAAAAAAGGTTAAAAAAACATAAAATGAAAAAGTTAAAACGTAAAAATGAAAAAAAAAAAAGTATCGTAAACTTGAAAATGGAAGTTATAATTATGTATTTGGTGTAAATTCCTCTAATTTTTTTTTATATAATTAACCCTAAAAAATCAATTTTACAAATATTACACTTCAAAAAGATTAAATATGCTCTGAATTTTTTTTTATTTACAAAAATACCTCATTTCTCACTTTAAATAATAATTGCTTTAATTTAATTTAATTTTTTTAAAATTTGCTATTAAATAAATATATTCCAGTGAAAATAATAAAAATTAGTATTTTATATTTCATGTTTAATATATAAAATGTATTTATTTCTTATAAAGTTAAAATATTAATTTTGATTTCAAATAGAAAATAAGATTCACAAAATTTATATAAATATATATAAATATAAAAAATATTTTAATAAAAATTACTAAATTTATTTTTAAATAATTTTTTTAAATATTATACTTATAAAACAAATTAAAAATTAAGTTTGTTTCATATATGTTGTCTGTATGTCTATATATTTGTATTGTGTATGTAGTGTATATATTATATGTATATTATGTATATATTTATATACATTGTGTGTATTTTATGTATATGTTATGAATATGCTGAATTTTAATTAATAAAATATATATGTATTTTTTGTTTGTTGTTCAATTATACTGTATATATTAAGTGTATGTCTATATCTGTTGTTTGTACTATGTATGCGTTGTGTGTTGTGTATATGTTTGTGTAGATTGTGTGTGTATTATGCATATTTATATAATTAATATTTGATATTTATTTATATATATTTTTACATTTATTTATATATATTTTTACTTTCTAAAACGTATAGTTACTAGTTAAAGAAGACAATTTTCATTAATAATGTATTGCTATAATACATTAGTTGCAGTGTTATAGTAAAAAGAAAATGCATTTTTAATATTTTATTCTTACATGGAACTTGCAATGTCAAACTCTGCACTCGATTAAAGTTGCCGAAGAAAGAAGATAATATACAAGAAGCAAGAAATGGAATAAAGATTCCATAATTAGAATATTTTAAAATTTAAGTTGGCTTTATATTTATAATACATTTAAATTTTATAAGTATTGTTTATTATGATTATTAATTTAATATTTATATAATTAATATTTGATATTCATTTATATATATTTTTATTTTGTAAAAAATATATTTATTACTAATAATTATTATTATGCAAGAAATGATGGAAAAAAGAGATGAAAAAATAAATATTAGTACTTTTGAAAATAAAAACTTAACAAAAATAAAATTAAAAAGAAAAAAATGCTGGAATTCACTCACAATCATGAATTTCTCTCCTGCACAGGTTGCATTGAATGTTGATAAGCCGATACATACTTGCTCTTGTCATAGCATTTGAAAATATTTGAAAGGGTGATTAATTTTAGAATGGTACATAGCATAAATTGTATGTTGATATGAGATTCCACTTAAATCTAATGCCCTACAAGTGCACACACATTGGTCCATAATAACTATGAATTTGTCATCTCCTTTTTTCAAATTTATGTCCAACATTCGATTAAACACAACTTTGCATCCAAATGCATTGTGTTTGTTGTCCTTAAAAATGTCATGTATATGTTGGAGTCCACTCATTAATCCACTTCTCAATAAGTAACTTTTTATTTTTAATCTTATCCATGTATTGCAGTCTTATCTCTTTCAATATATTAACTATTGGCTTGTGCTTAGCAACAATAATTCAACTATTGAAGTTTTCTGAAATGTTGATATCCACCGTCTAACATTTTATTAAAAGAACTTTAACTGAGTGGAGTGGTCACAGGCAGACCTACCCTTGGACCACACCTCCTCCCCCCCCCCCCCCCCCCCCCCTAATTTTGTATATACATAAATATATATGTATGTGTGTATATATATATATATATATGCACATTCTTTTTGAGGAAAAAAGAAAAAATACATTAATATGAATATATATATATTTATATATGCACATTCATTTATATGTGTATAAATTTTATAATTATATATGAATTTATATATATTAATTTATATATTTAAATTCATTTATATATATCTTTTTTATTTATATGTGAACTTATATATATTCATTTATATATTTAAATTTAAATGAATTTAAATATATATATGTATATAAATATATACATATACATTCATTTATATTTATATTTATTTATATATTTAAATTTAAATAAATTATATATAATATATATAATTTAAATGAATTATATATACATGAATTATATATATATAAATGAATTTTAGTTTAATTCATAAAATTTTTTACAATATTCATATATACATAAATAATTGGCTGTTTGGTATATTATGTAGAGAAATATATATATTAGATATATTTTTAAAAATTAAAAATGAGGTTATTATGTAACTTTTTCAGAATATGCAAAATTGTAAAATACAATTATCATTTGTTAGGCATAGTTACTTTAATAGCAAAAATTAATTGTTGAACTATTGTAATATTAAATATTCAATTTTATAGTAAACTCGTTTGTAATTTTTTTTCTGTGAAAATTGCGCCCCCCCTAATCATTTTATGCATCCGTCACTGGGGGTGGTGGGTATTTTAGAATATCCTCAACCACTTTCATTGAATTCCTTAAGAAAGGTGTTCCAAATAAATATCCAAACTTTCTTCTTCAAGTCCTTTCCTCTCCATTTTTTTACTCCAATTTGCATAAATATGCCTAGCACTACTTAGGACAATACATTATACACAATTTTAATTAATCCCTAAGCGCACAACAACACAAAAAGCAAAAAATTAGTAGGAGTGAATATGAATTAGTGTAAAAAAAATAAGTGACAATAGTGAAACTATCTTTAATTTTAGGCTTAATTCCACAACATAGTTACCAGTGGCTTTCCTAACTTCCTTATTATTAGGAAATGCTATTCTAAACATGAAATAACATTTGCCATTAGTCCCATCATACCTCACTAATTTCATCACTAATTTCACTATTGTTATCATTAACTTCTAAATCATTCTCATTACAAGTATACCTAACAGGACAACTACTAAAAAAATTATCCACAATGAAGTCATTATGGGGCTGACTACCATCATCCACACTTGTCTATTTGGTTTAGCCTTATAAAAAATCAATCTCCTGCTCATCAAAGTTAATCTCATGTTCACTATCTTCATCTAAACCCATGTCATCCACACCAACTTCATCCTAGTCAGTATGTGGTTTAGGATTTTCATCCGCACATCTCTCATTCAAACTAGGCTCATTAACATTAATAGTCGGCTTACTTTTAAACATGCCAACATCCTCACCAGCATTGACAAAAAGCCAGGTTATGTTGGGATGTCTTTTCATCAAAAACCTCTCCACCCCTATAGTTTTTGTATTTTCAGAATATTTCAAGGGTATTTACATATTATAGGAGTGTCAACCTCATAATCAACACAAAACTCAATATCCTTCACCCAACTATTTTTTATTATGTAGTTTAAAATCATCATAATTATGTCATCATCATAAACTAAAATTAAACCATCCCATAATTCTTTCTCTGGTTCAAGTACAAAGATTTTTTGAAGTTGGATATCCTAGTGTCTCCTTATATTTATCTAATAGGTCCATATAACATAAGTAATCCTGGTGAAAGCTCTCTAAGACATCAACCTGACCCTTGACATATTGTAATATAGGGTGTTTAGGATCTTCAAAGTTAAGAACTCATTTACTCCCATGATTAAATCCCAAATCAACAACTCCATCCATTATGTAAAACTGAAAAGAAAAAAAAAACAATGCACATTATATTATTTTTTTCTCTAATTAATTTAGAAATCCTAATTGTTAATATATTAATACTGTAAAGCATTGTTCCTATATTTATTTCTTTAGTTCAATTCAATAGTTATCAATTTCAATATATTTAGGTTAAAAATTGCTCTAATTTTTATTCAATTAGAAAAGCCTTTCTTTTTCAAAGCCCAAAACTAAATATTATTTAAATAGAGAAACTCTAATGGTATATAAAAAACCTCGAATTCCACTATCATCTTATGTGATTCTTTTTTAAAGCCCTATTTTTTAATTGGATCTCTTAAGGTGTGTTTACTTATAGAAAATAGTTTTCTATTTTTTGTTTTCAATTTCTAAGAAAATTGGAGTATTTATTTTCTACAAAAAATTTAAAAAATGCATTCACTTAATAAAAATAGAAAACTACTTTTTTATTTTAGAAAGATTTGAAGAGGGACTTTTTTTATGCCGATATATAAAATTCCATTTTTTCCTATTTCCTATAGAGAATTTTTTAGGAAATTGGACTCTATTTATAGAAGAAAATTTTTTGAAATAATCTTAAATATGTTTTCCAAAATCTTTTTAAAGTTGATAAATTAAAAAAAATGTTTCTATTTTCTAATTCAAGAAAATTTTGTCATATAATAATAAATTTTTATTTTATATTTTCTATAGAAAATTTTTATGGAAAACTATTTTGTTACAAGTGAACACACCCTCATTCTTTTAACATTTATGTTTGAAACCCCAAATTCAAATATCATTTAAATAAAAAATGGTCATATCAGCTATGAGCTAATGGAGGGAGGGGCTTAAATAGTTAGTTTTAGAGAATTTTCTACCTAATTGAGCCCACAATATGTTCTGGGACTAATATGTACTTTCGCCAAAATATGATGGGTATATTTGCACATTCCTTTTATATTTTACTTGTTTCTCATGCATTTGCATTTATTGCATATATATATATATATATATATATAACGAATAATTATATGCTACAACCGTTGTAGCAATAAATGCCTACAACGGACCAATGGGATTCTTACACGTTGATTAAATGCCTACAACGGACCAATGAGATGAATCATTTAATCAACGTGTAAGAATCTCATTGGTCCGTTGTAGGCATTTATTGCTACAACGGTTGTAGCATATAATTATTCATATATAACTATGTATTACGACTACACATGAATATTCTGGCTTTCATTTGTGTATGTCATATTATGACAAATGATGCATATTACTTGTAAATGTCTGATGTAATTGAGATGACATAAAACCACGTAGAATTTTGATATGGATTCTAATTATGACATGAGTTTGAAATATGCTAAATTTATTATTAGTGTGATGGAAAGATTTGCTCATCACTCAATGCTATTTGCTAGTTGAGTTGTTGTTGCTTGGCAAAGCCATGTATTAGATTTTAAGAGAAAATTTTGAATTAAGAGTCAAGTTTTTATAGACTAATTTTCGCTTATTGTGGTTTAGTGTAGTTATTATAGCTTAATTTTCATCCTTGATGATTACATGATATGTTGCATGTTTAGCATAATATATGAGTATTCTTAATGCGAAATAATTAGGATACCAAGTTTGCAAATTGATTAGTATCACTTACTTAATCGGAATATTCATCCCTATCTTTTTATACATTTTTTTTTTCAGATTATTAATTAAGAGTAAAAAGTAATTTCAGTCCGATTAATAATATCTTTCATTATTCGACATTTAACTTTATCTTATTATCTAATTATGTAATCATTTCATATTTTCAGTATTATAAATTATAGAACTCTACATTGTTATTTCGTTACAAGTTACGCATGGTGTATAATTGAGTTTAGCCATTCTTGATGTTGTGATGTTATTTTGAGCAATCACTTGACAATAATGTGATGTTTTATATGCTTGATAGGTGGACCTATAACTTTGGTTAATTATCAACAAAAAAGAAAAGTGAATTTTAGCCAATTTTTTTCAATTTAAAAAAATATATAAAAAAATGCAGAAACTATGGATATAAGCTTTTCAATTTTATCATATCTTAGTCCTGGCCAATTAGATTGGACATTATTGACAATTCATAATATATATATATATATATATAATGAAAAAGATGGTACTTGCTTTAAAGAAACATGAAAATGTCAAAATCCATCAATTTTTAGCAATGAGCATCTTTCTTCTTCATTTCGTATATTCAGCCGCTAATTTAGCGATCCTTTTCATAATTAAGTTCCCCTTTCCACCGCCCGGAGAAATACATACATACATATATATATAATTTATTAATCAGTCACATTGATATTCCACATGCAATCTCAGACAACAGAATTGCACTGGATTTAAAAAAAACATAAATATATATTTTTATAAGAAATAAATATAAAAAAAAATTTACGCCATAAGAGTACTCTTCATCAATTAAAAATCCCCTTCATATATGTTCAAGATTTTAAAAGAAAATTTTAAATTTATAAATATAAGATTTTTTTTAAAAGGTATTTTTTTTATAAAGTGGTCAAATTAAATCTTAATTTCTAAATTTAAGTCAAATGTATTTATTTAAAAAATTTTATGATTTATAAGCCGAGTTTATAAATTAAAAAAAAAATAGATGATCAACTTATTATTTTAATGTTATATATATTTTATTTATAAACTAGTTTAATAAAATAATTTATGCTCCCTTTATGTTTTTCTTTTTTTATTTAATGACCTCTTCTACTGCTTGGTATACTAATATTTGTATTCACTTGCTATTCTGCTCTTGATTTCAAAGCCCAGAAAAGATTGTTCTATTCTATTCAGACTTCTACATATATAATTTTAATATTATTTTCTCAATAAATCATAGAGCAGCATTAATAATTTTAATGACTTAAAATTAAGGATGTGAAAGTAAATTTAAATACTGATAAAAAAAAGTAAATTTAAATATAAATTAAATTAAAAAATAAAAGTTTATTAATTTTATTATTGGGCCCCACTAAATATTTTTATCTAAAATTGCAAGAATTTATTTAAAATATTTTTAAAAATATTTAAAAAATTCTAGCGTTTATGAACGAAGTTAATGCATTTCATTTAAAATAAATAATTGGCTATTTATTATTTTTTTAATTTAATGAAAACACTTTTTGACAATAAGAGGGTGTTTCTCAAAACTTAAAAGCTGGTCAAAACTGCTTATAAGCTGTTTTTAGATTATAAGTTGTTTATTTAAGTGTTTCTGAAAACTTAAATAGTAGATTATAATCTGATTTTAATCAGTTTTTTAAAAGTTGGGTTTTGCTACTTTTTTTTAAGCACTTATTTTTTAAGCAGTTTTGACCAAGTAAAAGACCATACTATCCCTACTTAATCTTCAATATTCCAAATTTGCCTACCTTATACACTTTAGTTCCCATCAAAGAAATTTTATTATTATTATTATTATTATTAAATTTTATTATTATTATTATTATTATTATTATTGCAAAATAAATTTTGAATTGACATTTAAAAAATTATTTTTATACAATAAATAAACTCATGGACAATTTGGTCATTTTGACAGTTTCTACAATTAAAAACTGATTATAAGCTGATTTTACAGAAACACTTAACTGATTATAAACTGATTATCAGCTGATTATTAGCTAGTTTACAGAAACGCTTAACTGCTTATTTTTAATCTGATTATAATCTAAAAATCACTTATTCACGATAAGCTGAAAAGCTCCAGTTTTGAGAAACACCCTCTAAGACAAAAGAAAAACAAACGCGCGTCATATGATCCACAAAACGACACATCACTTTCAAGTCTCATCCAATGCAAATTAACGAATGCCTCACATCACTATATCACATGCCTCACATCTCAAATGATGCATCCTTATTTTATTCCTTAAATTTCTTTTTTTTTTGCTAATTTAATTTTAACGTGAGCTTTTCTTTATTCCAATTTTTGTAATATTTTTAATAAAAACTAAAAATTGGCATTTTAAAATTTAATTTTTTTTGAAATTAATGAGTCAAATATAAAATAAGATTCAAAAATTTTAAAAGAGTTTAGATAATTTCTTCTTTAGTAAACGATTATATTCCTTAACATAGATATATCTATAGGATTAAGGATAGATGTGATTCTGCAAATTTTTATTTTATTTTTTTAAATCGTTTTATATTATGAGACATATACTATATGTATATTCAAAGAATTTTTAATTTAATAATTAATTAATAATTATTTTAATTTAAAAATTAATTTTAAATTTAAATTTTAAATATGTAGGTATGTTAAAATTTAATAAATTTTTTTTATTATTTTTATAATCTTTTCCGGTTAGATTCTCAAAAAATAATTTATAAAAGAAAAAAGGACAAATAAAAAATCATTAAAATAAAAAAAGAGTGGCATTGGTTAAAAAACAAAACAGAAAAAGTAAAGTAAGACTAAATGAGAAAGACAACAATAACAGCCTTAGAAATCGAAACGCCAATGGCATCCAAATTCCTACAACCTTTACAGTCCAAACCCCACTTTCCTCTCCAATCAATACAAAACAATTACAAGTTGACATAATCACATTACCCACTTTCCCATACTTTTTTTTTATTTACATTATATATTTTTCTATATATGTATATATAAATATTCTTTTCTTGCTTGTTGCTTGTTGGCTGTTGCTTGCTTGTATTCTTTTCCACCATTATCATTATTGTTCTGTGAGGTCTTCTGAGGTTTCTTCAATGGCTAGTCTTGAGGACATTGGTGTCTCAGCCTTCATAAACATACTCAGTGCTTTTGCTTTCTTGTTGGCTTTTGCTCTGTTGAGAATTCAACCAATCAACGACAGAGTTTACTTCCCAAAATGGTACATTAATGGTTCAAGAAGCAGTCCAAGAAGAACTGGCAACTTTGTTGCTAAATTTGTCAATCTCAATTTCAAGACTTACTTGACTTTCTTGAACTGGATGCCTCAAGCTATGAAAATGTCTGAAACCCAGATTATAAAACATGCTGGTCTTGACTCTGCTGTTTTCTTGAGGATTTACACTCTCGGGTACTCCCTCTCTTTCTTTCTCTCTCCTTGTTCGGACTTTCTAAATTTTCTTTCTTTTTTCTTGTTCTTTCGTTTTCTGTATAATTCTTGAATTTAGGTCTTGATTTTTACTAGTTGTACATATCTGTGTAGTCTTTTTCACTGCTCAAGGGGAATATGACTTGAAATGTTCCAATTTCCTCTGTTTATTTTCTCTTAATTTTGCTCTTTCTGGGATTTCAATTTATGAACTTTACTCAATTTCCTCTTCTTTTTCAGTAATTTTTCTTAATTTTTTTCGAGACCAAGTTTAGAGTTCTCAATTATTGAGAATAATGTGGAAAAACAATTTCTAGGCCTATCTGGAAGAAAGGAGAAAAAGGAAGATAGAAAACTGTGCACTTACCACTTTTTTAGTGTTACAGGTTTTCAAGAGTTTTGCAGTTACCCAATTAAAAAAAAGAGAAAAAAAGGAAAAATAAAGAAACAGCTGATAGATAATATATATGAGGCTAATATTCCTTTCAATGTTCCTCCTTTTTTTTGGTATCTGGCATATTCTATCGTCAATATCTTTTTCTCATCTTTACTGTTGTCTTTTTGGTTTCTATAATGCTTCTATTACCAGTTTTGTAACATTTATTCTTTTTGGAGCTTTCATGTCACCTGCAGTAATCCATTGACATGTTCATCTTAAGTAATTACACTATCTATTGACTTGAAAAGGCTCATATGGTGTGCTATGTAAGTTGACATAGTAAGCTTGACAACTTTCCTTGATTAGTGATCTTGTTTGATAAGAAGTAATGAATTGAATTTAGCTTGGAGTGATTTTACAGATGTCTTATTCAGGTTTGAATGCTAATTCTAATGCTGTATGATGGAGGATAGATAGTAATGCTAGTTATTGAGCTGGATTTTGGCTTTATTAGAAAGCTAGAATGATTAGAAAACTATTTACACTACTATATTGCAACCAATGGTATTTGGTCAGCAAAATAGTAGAAGGAAAAGAGGGATGAACACTATTCAGTTCAAACTAAAAAGCTTGAACTGATCAGTTTGGTTTTCATGGTAAAATCCCAAAAGGAATATGTAATACTTTAAAAGTGAACGTCTGAATGGAGACTTGGTTTTGTTCTTCTCACAATTGGGCATTGTTCTCTCCTGATGAAAATTCACTTATTGCAATTTTTCTGAGCTACAAACTGAACTAACCAATTATAGGGGCTGTTTGCAGTATAGTTACCATGCACAAGAACTCTGAATAGTGTATTAAATGAGGAACATGATCAGTAACTTTGAAAAGTAAATAAAGGTCATGCTTAAAACTTCCTCAGGCATCGCATAATCCAGGCATAAGAATCGGAGGAAATTTTTTTATTGAGAACCGATTAACAAACATTACAATCATTGATATTTGTATATAAACTAATCCTAAACGTAGCAGACTCCAACTGGAAAAAAGACTCCTAAACACAGTTTTTTCTGGCAATGCAAGAAATAACAAAAATACCTCTAAGACCAAAGGCCATTGGCCTGTAGCTAATTTATTTGAATACACATGTAAATAAGACTTCCAAAGGGCTAGGAGGGACTAGGAGATACAGTGTAATATGATAATAATTCCTGAATTTTAATTTGGATTAGAACTAAGTTTCTTGAGTCCTTGATACTATTCTTCTTTTGGCTTCTTGTTATTTTGTACACTTTGTAATTGTCTTTTCCACTAATTATTTTGTCATTCATGGGACAGTTTGAAGATTTTTGTGCCTATAACAGTCCTGGCTCTCCTAATTCTCATTCCAGTCAATGTATCAAGTGGAACATTGTTCTTTCTAAGAAAAGAATTGGTCGTAAGTGATATTGATAAGCTTTCAATATCAAATGTTCGTCCTCAATCCATAAGGTAAGTTCATGTTTCTTCTGTGTGGTGATAAATATGCTGAACATGAAATAATTGCTGGCCAAGTACCATCTCTTTAACTTTAGTATCATAACTGTGCTTATTAGTTTATAATTTATGCACTTTGATTTTTGCCAATAACTTCTGCTTAGTCAAAGGTGTACTGGATTTCTTTAACAAATGGAGGTCGAAATCGCATTTGTGATTACCCAGGATATTGCCAAAAAGGAAATCAATAGTGCTGTTTTTTTAGAGATCATGCATGTTTCAAGTTATTGCAAAGCTAATTTTTATTATTATTATGAATTGATGAGGTTAAAAATTATAGAAAAGTATTAACACAAATACACATATTGGTAAGTTGGGTACTATCATAATTAAAATGTCTTGCACAAGATAATTAGGTGATAGTCTCTCACCATATATTAGCACTTATATTTTTTCATTCCCATCCATGTGGGATTACCCTTAATAACATGGTTTAAAAATATTTGTTGTCTTGCTGGTAACTGTCTTCATGAAGAAGAGATAATATTGAAATACTGCTGATTTAATTTTGAATTCTCTAAATTACATCTATACGTACACATGCTGAGAAAGAGAAAGAGATATGAGACACTAAAATAAGTTTTTTTCAATTAACAGAAATACTAAATATTTTTATGGGAGAAAGGCAAAAATACTATACATTGTTGATGTGGTGAGTGGGGGAAGAAATAAACTAAAAATAAATTGAAGGAAATGCTATTTAGAAGAGAAAGAAATGGTTGTAGCCTTTGCTGCCCAATTTGAATGTACTTACCATACTCCTTGTTTCAAATGAATACACCCTAAAAATCACATATTCAAGGTTTCTAATGGTAGAAGTAGAGCTTCCTTTGGTTTTATCATATTGGGATATCATGTAGCCAATACCCCTTACCCTAAATTAGGTTGTGGATTTTACAAGAGAATATTAAATTGAGAGAACAAAGGACGAAAAGATTAACCGAATAGGCTGAATTCTCTGGTTATGTAACTAGGAAAATCCAACTGATTTACTGGCTGTTTTGTTATTCAAAATTCTGCTTTAAAACTAAACATTGGAGCCCTAAAATCATTATAGAGTAAGGTCAACATACATCCAAATAGAATAAGGTCTTAAATAAAGCACTGAAAATCAGATCCTAATAGTACAAGGAATTGACTTCTCTAAATAAAAGTCTAACATAATTAAATAAATATAACATAAATAACCCTAATATGGAAATTACCACAGTAGCATGAATCAATACTGGGCTATAGAAGCTTTAGAACATTGTGAAATTCTGAACTTTTACTACTGAATTATGGTCTATGAATGCAAAACATGTGGTACCATAGAAGTTTTGATCACAATAAAATCACTATACTTGGTTTGCACCTTAAAATTATACAAATTTAGACCTGCTAAATTTTATAGAATAATAACAACCAAATGATGGGCACCAACAACAAAGCCAATATTAATAGTTTGCGGGCACTGCTGATGGAGGCCAGACACTTGGCTTGTGGATTTAGGTCAAGAAGAGACTGATGACAATGTGAGTAAAGGTTGGCACCAACAAATGGATGATCATACTAAGAAATAATGGCCAGTGGCCATCTGCACGATCAAATTTACCCCTCTATTTGCACGGATTATACTGCATGGAGACTGTTATCCTAAGTTGACCCTAAAGTTTTGGAGCCATTAATTTGGCCGTCAGCATTTGCAGTGCCAAACACAAGTGCAACAAGCAGTAAAAAAAAAAGCTCTGATGTGCAAATTACATGTATGGCGTACACACGTTGTGTTGAAACTTGGTCAGCTTATAAAAAGGATCAATGATGGACAAGAAATCTGATGATGCTAAAATTTCAATGACTTCAAAGTCTAAGATCAGAATTGTGGAATGATTGTATGTTGTTCGTACATTCTAGTAAATTTGGAAAAGTTCTTTTCTTTATAATATAGTTGTTAATTCTGTGTTGAAATCATTATTTCATGTTTCTTTCTATTAATTTTGTCTTGACAAATAGTATTTAGTGCAAGTTTTAAACAAATTGTCTGTTGTCAATTTCAGATTTTTTGTTCACATAGCTTTGCAATACTTGTTTACTGTATGGACTTGCTTCATGCTTTACAAGGAATATGATAATGTAGCATCAATGAGGTTGCATTTCTTGGCTTCACAATGCAGGCGTGCTGAACAATTCACGGTGAGTTAGATCCTAATATTTCAGTATCAAATTTACAGCATGTTATCAATTAAGAGGAGACAACCATGTGATTGTTATTCCACCCTTGAAATTTCTTATTAAAAACCTGTTATAGAGAAAAGTACGAGTGCTTGCCTTCCATGATCTTATTACAAACTTAAATCTTACTTTCACAAAGGCATCCATTTTTCTATTTGGCTCTTTTCTTAGTGTCCCTTTTATTTTTTCCTGATAATTCAAAAAATTGATTTGTAAGATAAAATACAATGATACTAATAAGCACATAAAAGAAAAGTGAAGCACGTACTATTATTTCATCTAACTAAGCCAATTAAGTTAACTCTCTTGTTCTTCTTGTTATATATATGTATATACTCTGCACTCTGCAGGTAGTGGTGAGGAATGTGCCACATGTTTCTGGTCACTCAAAGTCAGATGCAGTTGAGCAATATTTCAGAAAGAACCACCCAAATACTTACCTCTGTCAGCAGGTAGCACAGTTTCATCATATGATTTGTCTCGAATTCTTTTTTTCTTGGCCTTAGCCATGGCAGTAATTTGGGTTTCCCTTTAAAATAGCAGTGGTATGACCTTTTATGCAATAATTATATTTGCGTGATTTGTGTTCTTATCTATCTGTACGGGCACTTGATTGCATGATTTATTGATGGAAATTTTGACTTCTTATTCAGGCTGTCTATAATGCGAATAAATTTGCAAAACTTGTGAGAAAAAGGGATAGGCTCCAAAATTGGCTGGACTACAACCAGCTTAAGTTTGAAAGACATCCAGACAAGATGCCCACCCGAAAGGTAACTTTTGTAAACTCAAATGGTTTAATGTTAGACTATCAATTTGTAAATTTGCATCTGTTAGGCTATTCAAACTAAATTAGATATACATGTGAAGTTTCAGGTCCATTGGTACTGAGATAGGAGTTTCATTTTTGTAGCTTGTCAAACTGAATTTTACTAATTTTCTTATATAATTATGATCGCAATATTTACAACGTAGTATTTATTGATGCCTGTTTGACAATAAAATGCATGCACATGATCCAAACAGCAATTAGTTTGAATGAGTGGTCGGATCTTATAGAAGGATATGGATGAATTTTTTGCACCATTTGTATACATTGTTCCAGAACTCATTTCATTTTGTTAAAATATTCAAGTGCAATGTGGATCACTGGGTTGCTAGTGTTAATGTTTTTCATTCTCAGAGAGGATTTTTGGGACTCTGGGGTGAGAGAGTTGACTCCATTGATTATTACAAACAACAAATTGAAGCATTGGAAAAAAGAGTAAGTTATGACTGCATTTTCATGTTCAAACTATTGATCCTTCCTTACATTTATTTTAAATGTTCATGTCATAATTTTCCATATTTATCAATTATTGAGATGTTAAAGTTACTTCAATTTGTATCAATTGCTGGTTAGTTTTGTTGCCTAATGCATCTATATGATGCATCCATATGATACATTTTATTTCAGATGGCCTTGGAGAGCCAGAAAATTCTGAAAGACCCAAAGTCTATCTTGCCAGTTGCTTTTGTTTCATTTAATTCTTGTTGGGGGGCTGCTGTTTGTGCTCAAACACAGCAAAGCAGAAATCCAACACTGTGGTTGACAAATTGGGCCCCTGAACCTCGTGATATTTACTGGCGTAATTTGGCTATACCCTTTTTTTCTTTGAGCATCCGGAAGCTTATAATATCATTGTCAGTGTTTGCTTTGGTGTTCTTTTACATGATACCCATTGCTTTTGTGCAAACCCTTGCAAATTTGGAGGGTCTTGAAAGGGTTGCTCCTTTTCTCAGGCCAGTAATAGAGCTGTAAGTAATCTTGCTCTCTATTTTGCACATTGCAACGTTCTTTGCTGGATTGTGTTGAAGCTCAATAACTGTAACTTTTTTCTTATCAGCATTATTGAATCTCTTTGGACTTATTTATAGACAATGTTATCTCTGTTCATATGGCTGTGAATCCTATACTTATATAATGTTGCTTTTACTTAATTTATTTTTTTCAAATATCGGTCTTTTGCTGCTTTCTAGGTCATGCATTACTGAAACTGGATTCATTATGTTTCATCTCTATTTCAAGATTACTAGTGGTTGTTTATTTCCATGATTTGAATTATGCTAATTCTACCATGTTGGAGATAATTGGCTAATCTCACATGCAGCTTTCTGTTTCTCATTCTCTTTCTCCTTATCCTTGAAATTCTAGATTATGAAAAACCATTTGTATAAACTCAACTCAACTAAGATTTCTCCTCATTAGTTGGGCTTACCTATATGGATAAATTTTCTATATTCTATTTTGCTTTATGTTACACCTTTTTTTATGATATAGAAAATTAATTAGTCTTTCAAGATTTGATATGTATGAATTTGAATTAGCTTGTGTTGCCCCCTTTTTACAAAGAATCTAATGCCAATTTATGCAGGAAATTCATCAAGTCATTCCTTCAGGGTTTCCTTCCTGGTCTAGCTCTTAAAATCTTTTTGTATATTCTCCCTACGCTTTTGATGATAATGTCAAAAATTGAGGGATACATTGCAGTTTCAACTCTAGAACGCAAAGCAGCAGCAAAGTACTATTACTTTATGATGGTGAATGTATTTTTGGGGAGCATCATTGCTGGAACAGCTTTTGAGCAGCTGCATTCTTTCCTTCACCAATCAGCAACCCAGTAATATTCTATATCCCAATGGCTTTAGATTTTGTCATTTCTGCATTTAAGAAAGTCATAATAGATTGGAGGTAATTTTCATGAGACGGAAAATTTTCCAATTTAATTTATTCCTTGATAGAAGGGGTGCCTTGGCGCAACGGTAAGTTTTGTTAGTCTTTGATGGATTTAGGTTATTGAAATTGGTTGTGGTGGTTTTTTCTATGATTTATTTGCCATTGGAGAGATTTGTACTTTGGATGGCTTCAGTTCAGCGGTTGTAGCTTTGGTTTCAGTTAGTTGACCAGTGAATTCTTTGAAAGGAAAATTTGACACCTAATTTTGATAGTTGGTTTTGGAATGACTAGCTCTTTAAATTGATACCATTTAATCACAGTTCATTTAACAGAACCCTGATTACCCCTGTGTGTGTGTAGTCCATACTCCATAATATGTGCATATAATCATTGTACTTCAAGGAGAATAGAAAGGTAACTAAAACTAGTCTTTGCTTGAAAGTAGAGAAAAGAAGTACAAAAGAGTGACTTGAACATGGAACATAAAATAAAAAGTGCAATTTTTTTGCCGCATTTTGGTGAAATAGTATCATAGTTTTGATGTTGAGGAATTCATTTATAAATTTTACCAATTTTCATAGAATTTGTTCAAGTATATTGAATCACAGAATTTAAATCATGAAAATCAAGTTTTTCTATTCCAAAGATGACAATTGTAGAAGTCCAAATGAGCAATGAATTCAAAAAGATTTTGTTTGGATTCTTTTACTCATAAGGATGTTAAGATATCTATATCTTCTACTGTCAAAGCAAATTTTTTTAGGAAAGCTGTGAAACCAATTAAACTCATGATTAAAAATAGCCTTTTGATACAATGGTTTTAACTGCAAATATTGAGTTTTAAGTTTTTTTTAAACATTCAAGACTTCTTGTAGTGGGCAACTCCTTTCCATGAGGAAAGATCAACTCAAGTGCATGCTCAAAAGTTACAGTTGAATCATTTTGCTTAATTGTGAGATGGCATATGTGTTGAAAAGTAGTAGGTAAAAGAAACTTTCTAAAATAAAAGTAGCAAAAGTGCAAGGAATGTTTGAATAAGGAAACACATCATAGAATGTTACATGTACAATCACCAAAGAAGTGACTTATTTTGTTTCATACTCTCCTCACCTGCAGTTTCTTTTTTCTTGTTAAAGTTTATCCTAGATTTGGCTACTTTAGAATCTATAAGTACCCAAATGCAAGGCTTAATTTCTAATTCATATAATGAACTAGAAACAAATGTTAATAAAAAATTGGTGACCCTTTTGGCCCCCCTGAATTCTAATGGAAAAACAAAATGCCTAACTGCTTTTGTGACATCATCTCAACAAAAAAATATATGTAAGGTTGTAACAATATGACATTGTTGTCCTGTAATACACACATCATCTTGTCCCTTGTCTAAGTTCTTATTTTTCCTTTTTAGCAAATGAATATTTCATTTAATTATTCTTGTTGTTAGTCTTCTGGTATATGTGGTTCATTCATGATTCTTAGAATATCCAATATATTGCAGGATTCCTAGAACAATCGGAGTTTCCATACCAATGAAGGCTACCTTTTTCATTACTTATATTATGGTTGATGGGTGGGCTGGTATCGCTGGTGAGATCTTCCGACTGAAACCATTGGTTATATTTCATCTTAAGAACATGTTTTTGGTAAAAACAGAAAGAGACAGAGAGAAGGCAATGGACCCTGGTAGCGTTGACTTCCCAGAGACTCTTCCTAGTCTCCAACTATACTTCCTTTTGGGTATTGTCTATGCGGTGGTTACTCCTATCTTGCTTCCTTTTATACTAGTCTTCTTCGCCTTCGCATACTTGGTTTACCGGCATCAGGTTAGTTTTGTTCAAAATTCTTGACTTTTCCTTACATTTCTATGTACATTGATGAAGCACAAGGTACCTCTACAAAACCAATGTTTTCGTGTCCAATGCATTGCAGGTACCAAGTTTCTAGAAAAATTAAAATTATGTCCATTTTATTCTTCTGAAATCTTGGAAACTCTAATCAAAGTATCAAGAAACTTAAGGCACAGTCTAAGGGATAATTTACATATCAAACTTTAATGAAGTAATGGAAATTGGGTGAAATTTATTAACAGACTCGTGGCGTAGGCATTTCTCTGCTCTACTTTTTAACTTATCATGGATGATGATTTGCTTGTTTGATTTTTTTTTAAGATATGTTACCATGACTTAATAATTTTCAGTTAGATTATGTTTTCTTTAAAGGAAAATTTATAAATGGACTTTTCTCATTGATCTGAATGATGGTTTACAAAACTTATTTGTAGGCTGTACAAACTCATGATACAAGATAAATATAGAGTACTTATAGGATAAATACATGTGCAATCCTTTGTCCTATAGATTAAAGGCATTAACAGCATGACATTATTAATCCTTAGCATTCTGATTCTAGGCAATTTGGGATAATTTCATCCATCGTCTATGAACTTCTCAAGGATTTTTCATTGTGACCTTCTAGTTTATTACATTAACGTACCTCAACTATAATTTTAATTTTATTAAACATGTTAGCAATTGATCTTAGAATGCCATCTACAATGATCCAGTACTAATATGTTCTATTTCATTGAAAGAAAGATGATCTAAACGAAACTGATAAATATCTAAAATTAGATTTGTGCATGATTCACAAATTTGGTAGACAATGCTGAGTAAAAGAACCAAGACCGATCAATAGTTTTATTTTTAGTATCACATTTTCCATAGTAAGTCATGAACCCCTGTATTATTTTCACATGTAACATAGTAAATCATGAACCCTTGTATTATTTTCATATGTAAGACCAAATGCCTGCTTAATGATGCAGATAATTAATGTCTACAATCAACAATATGAGAGTGCTGGTGCATTCTGGCCACATGTTCATAGCCGCATAATAGCGAGTTTGTTGATTTCTCAACTACTATTGATGGGGCTGCTGAGTACAAAAAAAGCTGCTAATTCCACTCCTTTGTTAGTTATCTTGCCCATATTGACAATGGCTTTCCACAAGTACTGCAAGAACCGCTTTGAACCAGCATTTAGAAAGTATCCGCTGGAGGTAAGTTTTATTCGTAGCAAAAAGAGGAGTTTCATAAGGCTTCTTAAGATATTTGTTATGTGGTTTTTATCATTCATGTATATTAATGTTTTATCTTTCTGCTCTACAACTTCATGTTTGAATTCCGGAGCTGCTTTATATATTTTCGATTCAAATTGAAAGCCACCATCAGTTTTCTCTCCTTCATGTCAAATAGTGATGAAATGCTCTCCTCTTGTTGCTTGTTCAGGAAGCCATGGAAAAAGACATATCAGATCGGACAACAGAATCTGATCTAAACTTAAAAGCATTCTTGGCCGATGCATACTTGCACCCTATTTTCCATTCGTTCCAAGAAGAAGAGTTAGTTGAGGTGAGAGTGGACAAATATCAATCGCACCTTGCCAATGCTCCGACTAGTGAACTTAGCTCTCCTTCTCCATCGCATAATCATCATTCTTCCGAACCTCATCAAATCTATCATCCTTCTTCTCCCTCACAAGTATATCACCATATTCCTCCTCAACACGTATATCATCCTTCTTCTCCACCTCAACATATATATCATCCATCCTCACCACCCCATTATATTTATCATCCTTCCTCCCCACCTCATTATGCCTTTAACTATGGAAATGAGCTTTGAACATATAGAGGTAGTAATCCCCATTAGAGAATTGCTTGCTAACCATTATTTGTTTCAAGTATTTTTCAACTACTCACCATTGTTCATTGAGGGAGCTACTTAGCTAGTGTTAGTTTCACTTGTAATTATGGGTTCTCATTGTATTTTCTCATTCTATGTTTGATTGCTGGGGCCTGGGAGGTTGCAAAAGAATTTAGAAACTTGCAACAACTAGTTCACAACTAATTAAATTTGCATCATGGTTTCAAGTTTTCCTTGTAATATGTATAATCTACTGATTCTGTGGAATTGTTGTATAAAGTATATGGAATTGATTTACTATTACTATTATTAGGTGGGGATGGATTTTGTGGCGTGGTCAGTGCCCGCTCAGAAGTATGTAAAATTAAAAATGTTTTTAATCTGTTAGAAAATATATGGATGACTACTTAATTGGATTAATTTTATCCTATTAAGATTATGATTAGTTTTATCCTATTCAAATTATGATTTAATTTAATTATAATTGTAATTTTTTATTCATATTTAAATTCTACTTATACCACTATATATATATTCCATTAAAAGAAGTGCATGACACACAATAAATAATAAAGTGATTACTCTGATTTCTTATTCTCTATCCATCTTCTCTATTCTTTTATTTACAACACGTTATCAGCACGATAGTCTCTATAAATTACAATAGTGAATGGAGAAAGTTTTAATTTTTTTAATTTACAAGGAAATTTTTATATCTCCCAAATCAAGTTACGATTCCGCATATTTAATTTATATATTTTTTATCATTGAACTTGACTTAATTTATATTTAAAGTTTTTCTAGCAAATAGCATTAGAACCACTCATATTGAATCATTAAGAAAATTTTATGATATATATGTTGCTCGACTTTATGAAATAATTTTTTGTTTATATGTAGTTAAACAAAATTTTTAGTTTTTGATAAAGAATCATCAAACTTGTTCAATTGACTTAATATCATTTCTTGAAGTGAATGTGATATTTTTTTTTTAAGACTATATATGAGATCTTGATAAAAGAGTTATGGTGAAAATAAAAATTCCGATCAATTTTGAAATCAAAAGTGCTAAAAAGATATATATATATATATATATATATATATTAGCACAACTTTTATAATTTCTCATGATTAGAATATATTTGCTATAGTTAACATTAACAGAAATTAATGCTAATATGATATTTGGTTTTGTAAATGTGGTTGAAGACTCTTGAAGAGTCTACTTTATGTTCTGAATTTGAATAAAATGGTATTTCAATGATGCATTGTATTCAAATATATCCTGAAGAAATTTACTAAGTTTTAAAGAATATGTCGTAGTGAATATCCTATTAAAATAAAGTGAGAGAGATATTGAATTTTTATGTTATAACTCTATGAATTTGAAGTAAAAGTTCATATTCAATAAATTTTAAATTTCTTAACTGGATTGTACTTTATAAAAATAAAAATAATTGAGTTACACTATATGCACCAGAAGTGCATGGATCCCAAAATTTTTATATTTTGACATGATTATTTTGGTCATCAAGGTTCACATATGATGTAACGTATTATTGAGAATATAAATGGACATTCACTGAAAAATAAAATAAATTTTTTTTTTGTCTGATGATTACTTTTATGCTTCTTGTGCTCAAGATAAATTGATTATGAAACCTTCATCATCTAAATTATATTTAGAGTTCCCTGAATTTCTATAAAAATACACAAGGATATTTGTGGCCCTATTCATCAATCTTGTGGACTATTTAGATACTTTATGATTTTTAATTGATGCTTCAACTCGATGGTCATATGTTTATTTATTATCAACTTATAGTATTGCTTTTGTTAAATTTTTTGCTTAAATTATAAAAGGTAAGATTAATGTTTCTTGATTAACATATCAAGATAATTTATCTAGGTAATACATATGAGTTCATTTGAAAAGTATTTTATGATTATATTATCATTGAACATTTTATTGTATATGTTCATACTCAGTATGGTTTAACTAAATTATTATTTATTAAGATTTTGCGATAAATTATTATTATGTTTATAAATCAAAATTTTTTATATCCATTTAGATATATGTTTAGACACATATTATTGTTTATGTTGTACTTTTAATATTTGTTTGACTGTTTGCACATTACAAGTTTTTTTATTTTACAACTTGTGTTTATCTAACATAATATATCTTATTTAGAATTTGTGATATTAAAATTTTTTGTTGAAATGTATATGTTCTTGTTGCATCCCTCAAATAAATAAAATGGATTATCAATATTATTTTCATATTTATATAGACTTTGATTGTCCATATTAGATATTATGAACTTTTATTTTTTCTAGAGCAATATTTTTTGTGAGTAGGTTTTTTTATCATTAGAAAAAAAAGTAAAGGACTAAAAGCACAAGATATTAGTTGGAATACACTAACTTTGTCCAAATCTTGATACACACATAAATCAATATGAACCGAAAGTTTAAAAATTAATTCGTTTGCAGAATATTTCAAATCAGTTACCAGATATTTTTACAAACACCAAGAAAATATCCAAATAACATATTCCAACTACTAATACTTTTGCTCGATTGATTGTCCCTATAAGTCATCTTATAAGTATGTCAACCAATGAATATAATATATGTCTTAAGCGCATTGGACCACTCGGTTCAAAATATTTAAAAGAAAGGGAAATAAATAATTTTAAAATGACACTCTTGAAGAGGTTAAAAGCAACATAAATCAATAATCCATATTTCTAGAGAAATAACCCCAAAAGTGGTTTCGGTACCGAAAAATTATGAAATCTCATTAAAATCTAGAAATATATGGAAAAGAGATAAAATTATTATTAATAATATGTTTGCATATGGAAAGTAATGAATTAAAGCCGAACTAGATTTATTTGTTAAACATATGATAATTGGGCCGATAGTCCAAACACCAGAAGATGTCATACCCATGAGATATTGTATGTAAAAAAAATGAATCAAATGAGATTATAAAAAAAGTAAATTTCATCTATTATGAATATAATTACTTTTAAAATTAGTTTGGTAGCCCTTAAAAGGCTCGACATTATATTATGATAACTTACTTATATGGCTCATATGAGAAATGAGTTAAATAAAATTATGAAATATAAGACACAACTTGAGATATAAGAATTCTCTAAAAACCTTGTATAGATTATGATGAGATATATTCCTCTGTCATAGATATTATTATCTTTAGATTTTTGATATATTTGATAGCTTTTGAAAGACTCAACATATATTTGATGAATGTTGTGATAGTTTAATTATATGGTTCATTAGATAATGACATATATACGAAAATTCCTGAAGGATTCAAGATGCATGAAGCATTAACATACCTGAAGTATATAATACTTTGACAAATATACTATATTGAGCTTAAAAGATCCTGATATAAGCTAAAGCAATCAAGGCGAATGTGGTATAATTACCTATTTAAAAACTTAGCGCACATGTATATGAAAATAATTTCATTTGCCCATGTGTTTTATCCAGAAGATAAATTTAGTATTTATCATAGTTACAATTTATATTACTAATTTAAATATACTGAGAACTCCATAAGAGATCTCAATTATTGCATGTTATTTAGGAAAGAAATATGAAATGAAGGATCTTGGAAAAGTCAAATTTTGTCTTAGCTTTTAAATTGAGTATCTGTCAAATAGAATTCTTGTCCATCAAGCATCATATATCGAAACATCTTGGAATAATTTTATATGGATAAATAGTATCCATTAAGTACTCCAATAGTTATTCATTTTCTTAATGTAAAAGAAGATCTTTTTCACTCTAGAAAAGATAATAAAGAGATTCTTAGTCCTGAAGTACCATATCTCATTATAATAATAATGGTTTTATATTTTGCTAATAATACAATATCAGATGTTATTTTTGCAGTTCAAGATTTAGTTTTATACCAACTAGAGGATATTAGAATGGAGTGAAATATATTCTATACTATCTACATGGCACATTTGAATGGTTTATGCTTTCACATATAATAATATTGTTATTTCATGGTGATATATGAGGCAAATAATCACTGCAACTTCGCCATTTGTGAAGCCAGAAGAAAATATATATGGTTGAGAACCATAATCAAATATATTAGAAAAGCTTCGTGGATCACCTGTAGAAGGTGACAAACTGACAATATTGTATGAATATAGTGCAACGTATATTGCGCAAATTAAGAGAGGCTACATAAAGTGTGATATGACTAAATATATATTACCAAAGTTCTTTTACACTTATGAATTTATGAAGGAATGAACAGTCGATATTTGTAAAATTCATTTAAGTGACAATCCAGCAGATTTATTCATAAAGATACTGTCAACATCGGTCTTTAAAAGTCATATACAAAATGTTGGGATATGTTCAATTAAAATATCTTAGTTAGATATATTTTTGAGGAAAAGTTACCTATAAATATTATACTCTTTTTCCTTCGCTAAATTTTTGTCTCACTGAATTTTTCTTAGCAATGTTTTAACAAGGCATATTCATAGGAGTAGTCATCCAAGGGAAAGTGTTAGAAAATATTTAGATGACTATTTAATTGGATTAACTTTATCCTATCAAGATTATGGTTAGTTTTATCCTATTCAAATTAGGTTTTAATTTGATTATAATTATAATCTTTTATTACTATCTAAATTCTACTTACACTACTATATATATTCCATTATAAGTGGTGCATGACACACAATTAATAATAAAGTGATTCCTCTAATTTTTTATTTTCTATCCATCTTCTCTATTCTTTTATTTACAACATAATCTATAATTGTTTACCAAAACTTAGTATTTTATAAGAAATTGTGTTTATTATCCTGCATATATTACATATAATTATCTAATATTTGTAGGAAATTAATCCCATATCGATAATAATAAAGATAATTTGATGAGTGAATGTGTCAATTGGATAAATGAATAAATAATGGATCTATCATAATTTATTATCTATAATAAAAAAATAAGAGAAAATTATGTATAGCAATGTTTTTATTTTTATTTTTATTTTCAAAATATCTCTTTTTTATATATTTTTAATATACCAAATATTTATGCAATGGATATATTTAAAAATAGAGTATATATTTAATATACTAAATATATACCAATAGTATATTTCTAAAAATGGGTATTTTTAAAATTGAAGTTGAAAATTGAGTATTTTTAAAAGAGGAAAAGAAAAGTGTATATTTTTTAAAATAATTTTATTTTTTGAAAAAAATCTCTAATAATTATGTATATATATGTATATATATTTAAAATTCTAAATAATAATCCTGCTTAAAAGTATATATATATTTTTATGTTTTTCTCTTACATATCTAAATATAGGAAAATCACCTAAAATGATCCTATTAAAAGCAATAATATTTTTTGATCCTTAATCTTATTTGACCTAAAATTAACTAAAATGCCCCCTTAACATTCGAAACAAAGTAAAACTCTCACCCTCTCACTGTCAACAATTTCATTTCAAAAAATTAAAACAACTTTCATCTACTCTATCTCCTCTCACTCACTAACCTTAATATCGACATCTTTCAACCAATTCAAGAGCTTCATTATAGATTCCATTAGAGAAATAACTTGGAGTAAAACATCACTTCATTAGGGACAATGTGATTAACATGAGTACAAATGATCTCACTTACTTGACTAAGATAAGTTAATTGTATGAGTGAAAATAGTTAAGTACTTGGTCATTGTATGCTTTGATGAGTATTGAACCATGGACTCCTCCAAGTTAATTTCAATTTATGTATTCAATAATTCGCCTCCTTCTTTGTCCTCTTGTTTAAATCAACAATATTCATCTAATCAAATGATTTTTGAGCCTTTTTATAAAGTCATTGAATATAGAGGGAGGATTCTTGGCTAAAGAATCTAACAAGGCTTGAAAGGTTGTACCTTAGGTTATCAACTTAATTGTTTCATGGTTTAAGGTTTTGAATTTGATTGCTTCTCTGGTGAATCTTTCAAGATGTGCTCTTAAAGATTTACCTCCTTCCACTTAATTTTCTACAAGTCCAATGAAGTATTTTGGACTATTATGTTGATGGAAAAATGACTAGTGAATAATTGGGCAAGATTTGAGAATTGGGATATGGATTCACCTGATAATAATTCATATAACTCTTGAGCCATATCATATAATGTGGCGGGAAAAGCTCAGTAAAAGGATTGTGCTTGGAACAAGTAGGAGTTGTATTAAGGTCTTAAATTTGAATATGTGTTTAATTAGGTCAATTTTTCCACCATAACCTAGGAGATGGGAGAGCTTGAACTTGTATGGACTTAAGTAAACTAGAATATCTTTTGTGAATGGGCTTGAATTGATGGTGAGGCAAGTACCATTTATGGCCAAAGTAGGTGGAGTGGTTTTATGGATATTGATTATTTGAGCACAAGTTTTTGGGTTTTGAGTGCTGACTACATGTGTTTTTGTGAAGCTGCATAGGTACAGTACAACTTGGAGAGGATTACCTTTGATTATGGTCTTCATCCCTACTTGTAGAGTTATAAGAGTGATGATTAAAATAATATACAATAATGTGGATGTTGATTGAGTTTTGGTCATCTGGTTCTAAGAGTGGGATATTATCTTGCACCCTTCTCTCAATTTTTTTTTGTATGGACTATATGAGTTATAATAATGTTTGTCCTAAATGTAGAATGAGTTAAAGGCGATATTAGGATAAATGAGTGGGTGTTGTGTTTTGTTGAGTTTAGTTGAAGGGATGATGCTTAGTGATATGTTACTAATAGTGAAAAGTGAGAAATTGGGAAAAGGTAAAGATGGTAAAGGAGTGAATATTTATGGAGTAAAATTGTGGAAGAAAATGACAATGTCACATTATAGCTTAATTTTTTGGTTTGTCCCTAAACTTCTATAATTGTAATGTTAATATCCTCCAAAGTTTAATTTATCCTAATAAAATCCTCCAATTTCAATATTTTTCTCACTATTATCACTTACTCCATTTCTCGACGAGGCAGTGCCTATATTTATTTGGTTGCTTTCCTAAAGAGGCAAAGAAAAAAAAAAACTCTAATAAAAAATCCATAAAGTGAGAGCAAATTGTTAGGTACATAATACCCATGTTAAAAAAATATTTAAAAGTTAGTAGTGAATTTCTAATTGAATTTAAAGGTTCATTTGTTCTAGTTCCCTCAATTACTCTCCTTGAAGGTCTACTTGTTCTCAAATTAGGTTGTGTCTCGTGGAAAACAAAATCATGGATATTTAACTCAACTCAACTAAAAAAAATCTTAATCTCAAGTTGATTGGGGTCGGCGATATGAATTCTCTTTTTCAACTTCGTGTAATTTAGGGCTATATCTTCAGATAAATGTAACGTCATAAGATCATTTCGGACCATTTTGTTCAAGTTAGTTTAGGTTTACCCGTACCTTAACTTGTTCAATTTTTCTAATCGGCACATTAATATGTCTTCGTTTCACATGATCAAACTACCTCAATCTATACTCTCTTATTTTATTCTATATAGGAGCTACCCATATTTTTTCTCTAATGCAATAATTGTGAATTCTATCCATCTTAGTGTGTCCACACATCCATCTTAACATTATCATTTCTACAATATGTATCTAACCCATATATTGTCCTTTCAGTGCCTAACACTCACTCCTATACACCATAGTAGACTATAATAGAGCGCGGTATAACTTTTTTTTTTAATTTAAGGAAAAAATATACTAATAGTATTTGAACTTGTTCATTTTTTTCTATTTTGGTGTCTCTATAATTTTTTTGGCCAGTTTAGCGTATGAACTTCAATTTTTGGTGTTAATTAGGTTGTTCCACCTGTTTTTATTTTAAGTGGCATGCCGTCTGACACTTATGGAACCATTTTAAGTTGAAAAATTAGCTAAGGTGCATCTATGGAAAGAATAAGAAAAAGACAGAACAAAGACATCAAATTTATAGATTATATAAGAAGAACATTTTTATTTTATGTGGCTTGCCGTCTGACACTTATGGAACCCATTTTAAGCTGAAAAATTAGCTAAGGTGCATCTGTGAAGGGAATAAAAAAAGACATAATAAAGACATCAAATTTATAGATTATATAAGAAGAAGAAGAAGAAGAGGAAGAGGAAGAGGAAGAGGAAGAAGAGGAAGAAGAAGAGGAAGAAGAAGAAGAAGAAGAAGAAGAAGAAGAAGAAGAGGAAGAGGAAGAGGAAGAGGAAGAAGAAGATGATTAAGAAGAAGAAGAAGAAGAAGAAGAAGACATCAATGAACGCAATAAAGACGCCTAAACTTTCACTCCTTACCTTCGAACCCAACTCCTCATCTCTCCCTCTTTCTCCTCTTACCATCACTCCATTACAATAATTAAAATAGCCACTCTTGACAATTGCTTTGTATCTTTCAATTCATGACTGGTCTATTAATCTCATTGGTTTCCCATTTTGATTCTTTGATTATGACTTTTCTCATCTCTTTGTTGTTCACTCTTATTTTCCTCCAAACTATTGGTCTTCATGTTGAATATATTGATCTCAAGATTCTTATTTGTCCAGTTATAGAGAATGTAAATAGGAGAATGGAATTATTTGCAGCTTCATTATTTAGACTCAAAAAATCGATTCGTTTGTTTCTAGCCTAAATCTAGATTATCACCTCTATTGATTCAAGAAGATGACGCTAACCAAATTGCAATTTTGTGTTCAATTTTCGTAATATTGTGTTTATACTAGTCATTTTGGTTACTGGAGCTATTTACAGGTTTAAGCATTTGAGATCATTAACATTAGAAGAAGACACAATGATACTATTCCTTCACCACCACCGCTTTTCCAATATACTCCCACCAGTATTCACCTATGAGGAGCTTGAATCTTTCATAAATTGCTTCGATTAAAATCGCAAAATTGATGATATGGGTTTTGGGTCTATAAACTTGGCACATCGTTGCAATGGTAGAATTATAGCTATTAATTAAATACTTCCATAAACGCCACCATGTCGCTACTGTCGACTGAGCATTCTCCACCAAATCATTCTGCATCAAATGAGAAAATGAATGAATTGTTATGGAGCCCGTTACTTTTGTAATGGGTGTGAAGCCAATAGCAATTGAAAAGAGCCCTCCTCCATCACCATATAAAGATTAAGCTCGGATTTAATAGTGGATTATAAGGGGAGAAGAAGTCAAAAGAGCAATAATTAAAATTTCAAACAAAAAATTATACCAGAAAAATTTGAGACTCAACTTTTTAATAAAATTTTCACCTTCTATTTTTTAATTTCATAAGAACAAAAAAGAAGAAGATGAAAGGTCATTTTCATCAATTTAATAATATTACATTAAGTGACATTTTTTTAAATTAAAAAAGGACCCACTTATCCTAGTTATCATCGGAGTGATAGGCAAAACGGCCTGAAACACTCAAATATAGCTCTTTAATGAAGTTCATATACTAAACTGACTAAAAAAAAATTATAGAGACACCAATATAGAAAAAATGAACAAGTTCAGACATCATTGGTATAATTTTTTATTAATTTAATTAGCATCTTTCGGTTACATAAAACTCTTGAATAGAATCAAGACAAATTGAAGTTTAAGAATATTGAAGTTATAATTACATAAATTCATGGATGATCAATGAAATGAAGCTTCCCATGGATGATCAATGAAATTAAGCTTACCATTACCAAAAGTTGTCATTTTTGAGAAAAGACAAAAATAGTTAAGAAATTAAGGAAGGAAACGATAGAGTAAGTATCAAAAATACAAAACCAAAAAAGATAAAATGTCTAGTAAAATTTACCATATTAAGGTGATAAAAAAACCAAAACTAAAAGAAAAATTTAGCCAAAATTTTCAAATATAATGTGACAGATGTCAAATTTGAATGGAAATTTGTAAATTTGAAGAAGAGAAAGAAAAGTTTCACAAGACGCATCAAATATAAAAGTGAGATATTTAGTTCTATATTCACATATAGTGTCAATTTCCATTTTGGTAGAATAATAGTTATAGTTTAAGTTTATATATTTTCACTTTTCTTCTACATAAAGGGAACTCAATAAGTGTTTCTATAAAAAAAGAAATGGGAAAAGAAAGGTATAATAATATAATCCATAATATTTTACATTGAATCTTAATAAAAAAAATATTCCATAATATTTCTATTAAGAATACAATGTGTTTATACTTATCATAATTTTTTGAGGATAATATAATTTTATTCTTGTTTAAATAGCAGAATATTTCTATTTAAAAAAATAATTAGAAAAAAGAAAAATATACCAACATATTTCATGGAAACTAACATTTAATCTTAATAAGAATATAATATATTTATATTCATTATAATCTTTTAAGAATGATATAATCTTATTTTTATTTAAACATAAAAATATTTCAGCTCATAAAAAATAACTAAAAAAAAGGAAAATATACTAACATAATCCATTTAAATATCTTACATTTGATGGATCCTAATAAAAATATAATATATTCAAACTTATGACAATTTTTTAAGAATAATTAAATTTTTAATTAAAAATAATTGAAAAAAATATAATAATGTAATTCATAATAAATATTTTAAAAATGTTAGAAATTATTACTTTTGAAATTTTTATAATATGAAGAAAAAACATAAAAATATGAATTTATAAATTAGCATGGCGTTTGTTTCGAATTTAGGAATTAGAATAAAATAAAATCAAAATTGAGATGACTATTTATTATTTTCATTTAGTTCATTCAAGAAATAAAATTCGATTTCTTTTAAAACTATTTAAATTATAATAGAATCAAAATCAAAATTAATAATGTATATGTAACACCCGTTAATTTGCTAAAATAAAATTTAATTGGATTAAGATAAATATTTTGAGAAAAAAATAAAGATTTGGTAGTGTGAAGAATGAAATGTAGATGTTGCATATATGTTAAATATATAAAACATATAAAAGTCAAAGTGTATAGTAAAGTTAAATGGCAAAATGATAAATATACTTTATAAAAATTAAATTAATTAAATAATTTAAAAATAAAATAAAAATGAATGAAAGATAGAATTTTAGAATTTAAAATTAATTAAGTAAATAATTAATTAAAATAATAAAATTTATATGGTCTTAAATAAGAAAGGAAACAAAAAAGTCAAATATTTATTTTCTTCTTCCTCTCTTCTTCTTGCTTGAGCAGAACCTCCATGAGAGCACAAGGTGAGCAGAACCTCCATGAGAGCACAAGGGTGATTTTCTCTTCTTCCAAACACCAAAATTTAATTAGATTTTCAAGAATCAAAAGAAGTTTTGGTGGTTTTCTAACAAATTGGTAAACTTTCTTCTTTAATTTTTGAGTTATGTTAGAAAATTGAATTATGTAAAGATTGAATTTTTGATGGGTGGGTTTTAATTTGTTATATGGGTATGGAAAGTATTATTTTGATGTGGAGATAAAGATTTTATAATTATTTGGTTGGTTTGCCCAAGTTTAATAGAAGTTTTGATGAGGTAGTGAGTGATTTAGGGTTTTGGAATAGTATTAACAAAGAATTGATGTTTAATTAATTTTATGGTTTAAATCATGTTATTAATGATGTTAAAGATGAAAATGAACTTAAATTGACATTTGGATTGTTAGAATGTTGACCTAAAATTAAAGTGGTTTAGGGCAAAAAACTTTGAAATTTGAATAGAAGTGTATAAAATTATATTTTAATACTTAGAATGTGTTAAAATATAATATTTGTGATATATTTAGGCTTTAGTATCAATTTGAAAATGTTGAGAATGAAGTTTTAATATTAAAGTATGTTTAGGCACATTTTAGTAATTTTGAAGAGAATGTTCCTAAATGGAGTTCTATTTTTTAATATGTATTTAGATGTGATATAAATTGATTATGTTTATTCACATTGGATATAGGTGTTGAGTAGATAAGATTTTCATCAACATAGTAATTAAGGACTTTTGGGTGTGTTAAAAGTGCAGCTGAGTTTTAATTCCATTTATTACTTTAAAAAAGTTAGCACATATTTTATTCACAATGTGTGTGATTATATTAGATTTTAGCATAATACATTACATATGTTAAATGTGTGATGATACTTGATTTTGAACATTTATGTATAGCATTATTTGAGGTAACAATGCTTGATTTGTATTGATTGTGGTATGATAAGCCATTTGAAAATGACTAAATGAAATTTTTGTGCAAAATATATAGAGTGAAAGTCGTGTATTAACATGAGAAAGTAAATCACATTTGCATTATATATGATAATGATTTGAGAAAACCATAATATGAGTTGAGATGTAAAAACATATTGAAAAAAGAATGTGTATTATGTGTACCTTATACACTATCTAGTTGCCAGAAGATTACGCTTGGATGTTGGCATACCATATTCCAAAAGGGATGAGACACTGGGTATTACAAAAATGTACCTACGCCCGAGTGAGACACAAATGATAGACCAAGGCAACGAGTCTAGGATTAAATAAATGTATAAGTTGTTTGATGTATGCGGATGTTTAGTGTGTTGTTTAATGTGTATAAACAATGTTTGACATTTATAACATGATGCAAACATGATATTATATATGTATGACTCGTTCTTAATTTTATTAAAGTATGTACTATTAGGCGATATGCTTAACGCAATTGAATTCTATTGCGTAGGTGACATGGTTGATCCGGAGAGCACCACTAGACCTAGTTAGGTCTAGACTGTGATTATTTTGCTGTTGGAGTTTAACAAGCTGCCACGGACCAAAGCCTTCTGCATTCCATGTATATATTTTATACTTTAAGAAATTTTTACAGGAGTATGTATTTGTATTTATAAACGTGTATATGATAAAAACTAAAAATGGTTTATGGGTTTTATATTGGATATGTGAGATATATGTTGATATATAAATATTTGTGAAATATTGGTTGAATTGATCCGTTAGGCTTTTTGAGGAAAATAGATGTAATGAATGAATATTTGAGATTGTATTTTATGCAGGTTGAGAAACTTGAATTTTTAGGGGTGTTCAAAATACAGACGAAACTCTGGTAAATTTTTTCAGAGATTTTTCATTAAATTTTAAATTTTTAGAATATAAATTACTAATAAATTTTCTTATTTATCTATTAAGATACATTTAAGTTATATAAATTTTTAATAAAATTGAACTGTGATATTCTAGTACTATGTACGCATATTTTATATATACCAGATGTATGTATTATACGTATATAAGATATTAATGTGTCACAATATACGTTTGCAGTGGCAAAACCAAACATGGGTTAGGGTGACCCTGCTTGGTTCCACCAACTAGCGTTTGATTGGCTTCTAGTATGTGAGGCTAGAGTCCACCATCCTCTCCAATAAGTAACATTTTAATTCTTATTATGTGCAGAAATTAAGCCTATTCCAAAGTGTTATGATATGCTGTAATTTGTTGAGCTGTAATTAGCTGTATTGGTGTTGTAATTAGGAGTATAATTAGCTAACTGATTATTAGGAATTATTATTTATTAGTTTCCTAAAATTGTATATTTGTTGTACTATTTAAATCCCTAATATTTGAGGGAATAATTAAGCATTTTCTTCATCAAAATCTTCTGTTCTTACATGGTATCAGAGCCAACAAAGGGCTTGAATACATTCTTCCTCTTTTTCCTTTTATTTTATTTATTTTTTTTCTCTCTCCTAAGGGATTTTCAGTTACCCTAATATTCTCTTTCTTCTATAGTCACAGCCACTGACCCTGGACTACCCAGTGACCGGCGACCTCAGACACCAAGGCGCGTCACCGGAATCCTCGCCGGCGGCAGCCACGCGCCGTCAACAGGTTCTGCTCCCTTCATGATCATACTCCTGGCAGGGATAAGCTTCAGCCAAAATCCATTAAGTGTGTTTTCTTAGGCTACTCTCGTCTTCAGAAAGGGTACAAATGTTATGATCCCATATCTTCTAAGTTCTTTATCTCTGCTGATGTTACCTTCTTTGAAACTACTTCTTATTTTCCTAAACAGCCAAAACTTCAACAATCTGTTTCCAATGTTCTTCCTCCTCCAACTACATCTCGTCCTCTTCAGGTCTACTCTCGTCGTCCCACTACTAACCCTGTTTTGAATGCAGATATACAGCCTAGTGACTCACCTCCTATTCCGGTCTCTCCTCATGTACCGGTCTTGTCCAACACAGAGGTAGAAAATGCTCCCATTGCTCTTCGCAAAGGTATTCGTTCCACTCGAAATCCTCATCCTATTTATAATTTTTTGAGCTATCACCGATTATCTCCTTCATATTATGCCTTTGTTTCCACATTGTCTACTGTTTCGATTCCTAAGACTGTCAGTGAAGCACTTATCCATCCTGGTTGGTTGGCTGCTATGACTGAAGAGATGACTGCTTTGCATAATAATGGTACATGGAAGTTTGTTCCTTTGCCCCCTGGGAAGAGCACTGTTGGATGTCGATGGGTGTATACGGTTAAAGTTGGACCAGATGGCAAAATTGATAGGTTGAAAGCTAGACTTGTGGCAAAGGGGTACACACAGATTTATGGTCTTGATTATAGTGATACTTTTTCCCTTGTGGCCAAAATAGCTTCGGTTCGCCTTTTTCTTTCTTTGGCAGCTATCTATCAATGGCCTCTTCATCAGCTTGACATTAAAAATGCTTTCTTGCATGGGGAATTGACAGAGGAAGTGTATATGGAGCAACCTCCTGGTTTTGTTGCTCAGGGGGAGTCTGGTTTGGTATGTCGATTACGTCGATCTCTCTATGGTTTGAAATAATCTCCACGAGCATGGTTTGGAAGATTTAATGCTGCTGTCCAGAAATTTGGCATGCGACGAAGTGATGTTGATCATTCAGTTTTCTATCGGCATGGAGGCCATGGGAAATGTACTTATCTAGTTGTTTATGTTGATGATATTATCATAACTGGTAATGATCATGAAGGGATTTCTCAACTTAAGCAGCATTTATTCAGCAACTTTCAAACTAAAGATTTGGGAAAGCTAAAATACTTTCTTGGGATTGAGGTAGCACAGTCCAAGAATGGTGTTGTAATTTCACAAAGGAAGTATGCCCTTGATATACTAGAAGAAACAGGTATGATGGATTGCAAACCTGTGGAGACTCCTATGGATCCCAATGTGAAACTTATTCCAGGACAGGGGGAGCCATTTAAAGACCCTGGCAGATATCGAAGGCTTGTTGGAAAATTAAACTATCTTACTATTACACGACCGGATATTTCTTTTTCGGTAAGTGTGGTTAGTCAATTTCTTCAATCGCCATGTGATAGTCATTGGGATTCTGTTGTTCGTATTCTAAGATATATCAAAGGCACTCCTGGGCAAGGTCTCTTATATGAGAATAAGGGTCATACACAAGTGGTTGGCTATTCAGATGCAGACTGGGCAGGTTCTCCCTCTGATAGACGGTCTACATCTGGTTATTGTATCATGATTGGAGGAAATTTAATATCTTGGAAGAGTAAAAAGCAGGATGTTGTTGCTAGGTCGAGTGCAGAAGCAGAATACCGAGCCATGGCATTAGCCACTTGTGAACTTGTTTGGCTTAAGCAACTTCTTCCAGAGTTGAAGTGTGGAGAAATAAAACAGATGACACTGATATGCGACAATCAAGCAGCGCTCCATATTGCTTCAAATCCAATGTTTCATGAAAGAACGAAACATATTGAAATCGATTGTCATTTTATCAGACAAAAAATTGAGTCAGGATGCATATCTACCTCCTTTGTCAGTTCAAACGATCAATTGGCAGATATTCTGACCAAATCTTTACGAGGACCTCGAATTGAATATATTTGTGGCAAGCTAGGAGCCTACAACATGTATGCTCCAGCTTGAGGGGGAGTGTTATGATATGCTGTAATTTGTTGAGCTGTAATTAGCTGTATTGGTGCTGTAATTAGGAGTATAATTAGCTAACTGATTATTAGGGATTATTATTTATTAGTTTCCTAAAATTGTATATTTGTTGTACTATTTAAATCCCTAACATTTGAGGGAATAATTAAGCATTTTCTTCATCAAAATCTTCTGTTCTTACACAAAGGAATGCCATATACGCTAGTTTTGAACCATAAATAATTTTATTTTTTTTTCTAATTAAGTTTAATTTAAAACCCATACAAAATGTGGACACATGAGAAATATTATGGTATCCATAATTCAATATGGTGCAATCTTTGGTAAGATAATTATTATAATTCAACTTTTATAAATTTAAATTAATTTTTTTTCTATTTATATTATTTAATTTTTCAACTTGATTTTTTTATAATATGAATCTTTCACTTAGAACATCTCCAACTCACCCCTATTTCGGTGTGAAATGCCAAAATAGAGATAAATAATAGCTCCAACTCAACGTCAGTTTGGTGTAAAAAAATGGGGAAACTAAACAATGTCACGTCAAATTTTGTGATGCATCATTCACATCCTTTATTTTGGCTCATCAATTTTAAACCTTTTATACTACAACTCCGCACTTATATTATTATAATTTTTAGTTCAACTCTCATTAATTCAACAAAATCAAATATTTTTTATATTAAAATATTACTATTTCATGATTAATTTTATATGAAATATAATTAATATGTAAACAATGCAAAATATTAATTATAATATAAAATGTCAAAATTAAAATTTATCATAAAGATTAATTAAAATAACATAAAAAACAAATTAAACTTAAAGACTAACCTAATACAAATTAGATATAAATTATAGATATAAAAACTAACATAACACAACAAATTATAAAAATAACATATAACAATAAATATTAAATAAGACATAAAGCTTAACATAACACAATAAATTATAAAAATAATATATACCAATAAATATTAAATAAGACATAAGCCTAACATAACATAATAAATTATAAAAATAATATATAACAATAAATATTAAATAAGCTGAACCAACGATTTTGTAGTCTGGTATACTGGATCTAGATCCTCCAATATCATTAAAATATTGGCCAAAAGAATTTGAATCAATAGAAGATCCATGTTGTTGTTGATTTCTTTTTTGTATAATTCTTGCTTGTTCAGCTCGAAAATACTCACGTACATTCATGGAATTTAAATCCTTTAATAAAATTTTGTTTTCTTCTTCTCTATGTTTGAAGGTCAAATTTTGCATCTGGATATCTATTTGTTTATGTCTATCTAGGCTTGTCTTTTTAACACCTCAATAAGTTGTCAATTTTTTTATTTTAAGACATTTATTGCAAATGTTATTTGTTCATTAGTTTTTCTTTTTAATTTTGATTTTTTTCACCCCAGTAAGTCATTGAGATGAAGTAGTATCAATAGTTTCATTATCTAAATTGGAAAAAGGTGATGACAACGAAGGAGATGCAAGTATGAGAGATTCAAGAGTATAATTATTTGATTATGACGAGTCGAAATTTATACTATGGCTTTGGCTTCGAGCAACTTGTCTTACAACGAGGATACCATCTTTAAAATTTTCAAAGTCCTAAACTATATTCTAAACATGATCAAATTTGAAGCATTTTTTATACGTTGGTTCTTTTAGTAATAGTAGCTTTGCCGAAATTTATATTATGACTTTGGCTTCAAGCAACTTGTCTTACAATGGGGACACCATCTTTAAATTTTTCAAAGTCCTAAACTATATTCTAAACATGATCAAATCTAAAGCCTTTTTTATACGTTGGTTCTTTTATTAATAGTAGCTTTGCTCAATGTAGCTGCAAATTATTAGAATATCAGGTTAAGTGTTTTCACTAATAGTAATAAAGTAAAAAAAGGGGAAAAGAAAAATTGACTAGGATAGTAATAATATCTTCCTCTAGTAGATAAAAAAATCTTATTAGCTTTACACATTGTCTAATACGTATAAGAAAATTTGAATTTTTTTGACGAGTTAATATGGTTGGAAATTCTATGTGATAAGAATATTATCAGCTTTATCCATTGTCCAATGCATAGAGATAAGAAAATCTGGATATTTTTGAAGATTTAATAAGGTTGAGAATCCTGTGTGATAAGAATGTTACCAACTTTACACATTGTCCAATGCGTAAAGACAAGAAAATTTGAATTTTCATGTTAAACCATTGAATGGATTTCATGATCAATTTTAATCGTCAAATTGAATTTTTAAACTTATAAGATAAGTTTATTTATCTTTTATAAATAGCAAATGACATAATTATGTAAATCACAATCCTTGTTGTTTAGAAAAAAAAAAAAACTCTCCTCTTCTCACTTCGAATATAAAATTTGATAATAACGGATTACAATATGTGGATATGGCATGCATATTTTGGTTTGTCAGGGTCCAATAATAATTTCAAGGTATTAAAGTTATCTAATCTTTTTTCTAATCTAGCTCAAGGTATTGCTCATCCTGCTCATTATATTATTCAAGGAGAAGAATATAATATTGGTTATTATTTAACTGATAGTATATATTTGCAATGGTTTACTATTGTACAAATAATTCACTAGCCGCAAGATAAAAAGAAAAAATATTAGAAAAAATATTTTATCATGAAATAGAAAACATGTAGAAAAAGATGTTGAAGGTACCTTCGGAGTTCTCTAATAACAATTCGCAATTATGGCAGGATCGGCACACTATTGGAGAAAAAAATATTTTACATGATATAATGACTACCTATATTATTATACACAACATGATAATCGAAGATAAACGTGATCTTGATGTATCAATTCATGATGCGAGAAAAAGCGCTCACACGAGAAGTGAAAAGGATAATAGATGAAAGTACAAGGTTTAATCAATTTATTATCCACTATATGCAAATCAATGATAAAGATACTCACATTACGCTTCGTAATACATTAATTAATTATTTGTGAGAGAAATATACTAATTTAGATGACTAACTGAACATAAATATTTACTTTTTTTTTGTCAATGTTTAATTATTTTTATTTTTACTTTGTATTCCAATAATATATCAATGTTTTATTTTTATTAATTAATAGAATTAAAATTATTAATGTATTAGTTTCTACTTAATATTTAAATACTAAAATATATTTTTGGATCAATATACAAATAGAAAATTACGTGGATAATTGATAAATAAAAAGTTATGTGAATAATTGGTAAAATAGACAAAGAGTAGATTAAAAAGGAGTATTCCAAGAATTATATATATTTTTTATATAAAAAATAATGTAACGGGTAGGGGAAGAATTATTGCTTTACAATATTTTTGGTATAAAAGTTAACACCATTTTAGTGTTCAATGTTTATGGTTGGTGTTTATAAGGATAAAATTGATTTTTAGCCTATTATTTTGATTATGCCTAATTCAAAAAATAACTCATACCTAATAATATATAATAATTGAATTAATGAGAATAATGATTGAATTAATAGTTGATATTAAGTCGAGAATCATATTCTATAAAAATTCTAATTCTGTCATTGTATATATATATATATATATTTATGCTTGCATGTAAATATATATTTATTTAAATATTTTTTAACAAATTAAAGATTATCAAAAAATGTCACATTAAATAAGTAAAATACATCATATTTTAATTTATTTGAGTTGTCTTAAAAATAAACAATTTTAGAGATATTATGATTAAAAAAATAGAAACGTTTCATTTTAGAAATCGAAAAGTTAGTTTAATTTTGTTAAAAAAAATTAAATTTATTTTATTTAAAAATTTAAAAATATTATAATTAAGAAATAAAAAATCAAATTTATTATATTATATTTTAAAATTTTAATTTAATTTTATTAAGAAAAAGAAAAATTAAATAAGTAATTTTATTTTTTCTTGTTATCAATATCTCCAAAAGTTTTAAAATTAAATTTCAAATTTAATTCATATTAACTAAAATGATCTACTTTATCCAATCAAATATCTCAACTGAATATTCAATTTCCATTCCCATTCAAACGCAAAGCAAACACCGCCCATTATAAATTTGAAGAAAACAAAACAAAAAAGATTCGCAAGGCACTCAAAGCATAGGTTTTGACAGAAGTTTTCATAAAAGAGCAATTGGCTTTAATATCAATGAGACAAAATCAGATGGAGAAAGTCTCAGATATCTCACAACAATGGTACTCTCCACAAACAGGCATTTACACAAGCAAATATCCCATTATCCCTCTCCCAACTGATCCATTTCTTGACGTTGTTTCCTTTATTTTTTCCCATAAACACAATTGTCTTACAGCTCTTGTTGATTCTTCATCTGGGTATTCAATTTCTTACTCTCAACTCTTTTCTTTTATTAAATCCATGGCTTCTGCTCTCCAAAGTTTTGGTCTTAAGCAAGGTGATGTTGTTTTGCTTTTGCTGCCGAATTCCATTTATTTTCCCATTCTTTTCTTAGCTGTTCTTTATATTGGTGCAATTGTTTCTACTATGAATCCTCTTAGTACTTTATTAGAAATCCAAAAGCGAGTTATTGATTGCAATGCATCTATAGCTTTCTCTTTTTTGGAAAAATCTGCAACATTACACTCATTGGGTATTCCTGTAATTAGTGTACCAGAGCATCCAGCTTTGCTCAAGGAAAATAATATTGATTTTCAAGTGTTCTGTAAGCTATTTTTTGGTAATTTTGATTTGGGTTTGAGGCCAGATATTAGGCAGGATGATTCAGCAGCAATTCTTTATTCATCAGGAACTACTGCTTCTAGCAAAGGGGCTATTTTAACTCACAGGAATTTTATTTCTATGATTGAGCTTTTTGTAAAGTTTGAGGCTTCTCAGTATGAGTATTCCAGTTCCAACAACGTGTATTTAGCTGCCTTGCCAATGTTTCATGTATATGGGTTATCGCTTTTTGTGATGGGGTTGTTGTCTTTGGGCTCTACCATTGTTGTGATGAGGAAATTTGATGCCAATCAGATGGTGAAGGCAATTCATAGGTATGGAGTAACTCACTTTCCTGTTGTTCCACCTATACTCCAAACATTGACAAAGAAAGCAAAGAGCGATTCTGCAAATAGCTTTAAGAGTTTGAAGCAGGTTTCATGCGGAGCTGCACCTTTGTATCCAAAAACTATACCGGATTTTGTGGAGACTCTCCCCTATGTTGATTTCATCCAGGTATATAATATGCTGCTCTTTTCTCTTTTGGACTAAATTCTTTTTCGCTATGTAAGTGATTAACTCTCCTGTGTTTAGATTTTGTGAACCAGCATCTGAAAATGTTCATGACAACTGCTAAACAACTATGTGTTTGAACTTTATGCGTACAAATGTTTAATTTTGACATTGTCCCTCTTAACAGGAAATTAGAGCTTGTCATATTGGTTGGATAATTCTTAAATAATTGAGGCCTTATGAGGCAGGAGCAACAATTTGGAGTTGTATAAGAATATTCTAGAAGGATTAATGCTGTAATTAGGGCTGCAGTAATCTGTTGTAGAGGCACAATTCTGAAACAAATTAAATCAATTTTTTCCTAGTTGGGTAACCAAAAAGTCGACCCCTTTGGTTGATCTTTTAATATTTTTGTTATATTCCTTCACCTACTCTACATGACACATTAGCACCAACATTAAGATTGACATGGTCATTCTTGTCTTTCTTTGTTTAGTTGGCATGTTTGTCTCTTCAATATTTTGAAATGTTGCCCTATGAATTCTTTTCTTCTTTTCTTTTTTTTTACAGGGCTATGGCATGACTGAGTCAACCGCTGTAGGAACTCGTGGCTTCAATACTAAAAACTTTCAAAAGTACTCTTCTATTGGACTTCTGGCTCCAAACATACAAGCTAAAGTGGTGGATTGGATCACTGGTCGTTTCCTGCCTCCAGGCTGTAGTGGTGAGCTTTGGATTCGAGGACCTGCACTTATGAAAGGTGGCAAATTTTAATAACTTTTGAATCCCTTTAGATATTTTCCATTCTGGAACCACTTGAAAACAGAGAATATTCTTAACATATTTACCTTTTTACTGATATTGGACTCCAACTTAATTACCTGTACATCGGCTGATGAGGAAAATATAAGCAAGCTTGATGAATCTACACATGGCAGCAAATATGTTGATGATATCATTAGGCCAAGTGGTCCAATCACAAGATCACAATCAAAGAAACTCCAGCATGTGTTCCAGCACTTCATTCAAAGGTGGATTAATGAAGAGGGAGACCAACTTGTAGTGAATATGATAGATCATGAAGAGGAAGTCAGAAACTCACCAACAAGCATGAAGAATCTGCCCATAAGTATGGTGATGGGCATTGGCACGAATTTGGAATATAATATTGATATAGTTTAGTGCTAGTGTGACTAGACACATGTGAACCAACACCAAAATGCATGTAGAATCTGCCCATCAATGTTGTCAGAATTATGGACAGTAATTTAGAATATATTATTGATGTGGATGAACAATTAATGCTATTGTGACTAGATACATGTAAACCTAGACTTTTAAGCCATTAGTTCTTCTTTTCCAACTATATAGGGATGGGAAAAAGAACTTAAGAGGGTTACTACGAATTGGCAGATTGTTATCATTGTAATCTAAGTGTTTTCAAGTTTGAGAGGTTTTCTTCTTATTCTTGTTGCATGAAGAATTGGTTCTAACTTATCAAGTTTGACTTGTGGCGTTTAAATCAATTCATTTCTTCATCCCAATCACCCAAGTTCTCAATTACAGGTTAGTTGTGGGTTTGGTAGGGAGGATTTGTTTTGAGTTCTAAGATTCTATGCTAGATGTGTATGTGGGGTTTAGATGTAATATTTGATCCATGGGTTCCGCATCATTTGATATCAGAGCTTTGGCTTGAAGATAAATCTTTAGGTATCTTTTATGTTTTAATTATCCAAAGGAAAAAAAAAAGAAAAAAATAACGAATCAGATTCAGTTTCTATGTTTCTTCATTTTCTGTTCTTGTTGCACCTTGTTCTTATTCTTCAAATCTGTGGACTTTTGTTTAACTTTTCAATTTCTATCATTGTTTACTGAAAGTTCGAAAAAAGAAGAAGGAAAAGATCAAAAGAAAAAAAAAAAAAAAGAGAATCAGATTCAACTTCCTCAACATAAAAGAAAACAAAAATCGTACCTGTTTCTGTCCAATATTTTTTCTTCACAAGTGTTTGAGATTTTTTGCATATTTATACCGTTAACAGCTTGCTACCTTATTATATTTGATCAAATTACATCAGCTCCTCATTATGCATCCATTTAGCATTTAAAATATGATATTTAGAGCATATCTTGCATTGGGAATAGATTTAGGTTGCATATTCAGATTACTCATTGGAGTGATTTGAATTCTGTTTTTTTTTAGTATCCAGAATTGTTTTTCTTTGTATTCATGGTTTCATTCTTTCATATACCTCTTGTTTCTTGTATGCATTAAGTAGCTAATTCTCAATCATAGTTACTTTGGTTTGATTAACACAAATACATTTTGCTTCTTGTGTCAACTTTCAGTTCTTGTTGTTTAAAATTAAATTGCTTCTAGAATTGCTGAATTCATTTTGTTCATTAGGTTCCTTGTAGAGTCTTTAAAACAAAACTTGTCTTACTTGATTTAAGTGGATTCAATTCTGAAATTCAACTTGATAAAAGAAGAATTGAGAGGTAAAAAAGACCAAGGTTTGAGTGAAATACAAGAGGAGTGACAATCTGATCTTGAGTGAAACACGTAAGGGAGTGAGGTGAGAAAATTTTCTTTACTAACATTTTCTTGTAGGTTCTTCTTACACCATGTCAAATTCTGGAAGTGAAAAACGTGATATGACCATAAATGATATAGCCTTCATGTTAGAGGCAATGCAAAGGAGATTTGAAAGGTTTGATTTGGCCATAAACAACATGAGAGGTGATGTAGACAGCATAATGCAAAGGCAGCGGAATGATACTAATCGAAGGGGGCAGAATAGAGGAAGAGGAAACATGATGAATGATGATGAGATAGAAAGGGAAGATGATGAAGAAAGTGAGGAATCAATTGCTCAAAGAAGACCTCAACAAAGGGACAGTAACATATCTTCCATAAAAATGAAGATACCATCATTCATGGGGAGAAATGATGCTGAAGCTTACCTTGAATGGGAAAGAAAAGTTGAGTTGGTGTTTGATTGTCATAATTATAGTGAAATGAAGAAAGTTAAAATTGCAGCAGTTGAATTCACAGATTATGCACTAATTTGGTGGGATCAATTGATGATTTCCAAGAGGAGAAATGGAGAAAGAACCATCACTACTTGGGCTGAAATGAAAACTGTGATGAGAAAGAGATTTGTACCATCTTACTACTATAGGGAGCTTCACCAAAAATTACAGCGGTTAACTCAAGGATCCATGTCAGTGGAGGATTACCATAAAGAGATGGAGATGATCATGAGTAGAACTAATATAGAGGAGGATCCAGAAATCACTATGGCTCGATTTTTGAGTGGGCTGAATAGAGAGATAGCTAACATAATTGAATTACATCATTATGTGAAGCTTGAAGATATGGTACACATGGCCATGAAAGTGGAGAAGCAACTGAAACTCAAGGGAGCAGCAAAGGGATTTTCTAATTCCAGCTCTAGTTTCACTTCAAAATGGCCAAAGAAAGATGATAATCCAAAAGGGAAGGAGGTTGCCTGGAAAGGAAAGGAAAAACAAGTTCTAGCTTACCCTAAAGGTAACTTTAAAACATCTAACTCTAATCAAAAGCATAGTACCATCAAATGCTTTAGGTGTTTAGGAGTAGGGCATATAGCATCTCAATGTCCAAATAAGAAAATCATGTTAATACGAGATAATGGTGAAATTGATAGTGCTAGTGAACATGAAAGTGATGATGATAATGATGGCATGCCACCATTAGAGGAAATTGAACATATTATTGAATATCCTGCCCATGGTGAATCTTTGGTTATTAGAAGAGCTTTAAACATGCAAATTAAAGATGAAGAAAGTAATCAAATAGAGAACATTTTCCATACTCGTTGCATTGTGAATGGAAAAGTGTGCAGCATGATCATTGATGGGGGTAGTTGTGCAAATGTTGCTAGTACGGATTTTGTAGATAAATTAGGGATAGCATGCACAAAACATCCTAGCCCTTACAAGCTGCAATGGTTGAATGATTGTGGGGAGGTGAGGGTAACAAAGCAGGTTCTGTTTTCTTTTGCAATTGGGAGATACAAAGATGAAGTTTGCTGTGATGTTGTGCCTATGCATGCTAGCCATATCCTTCTTGGTCGTCCATGGCAGTTTGATTGAAAAGCTTTGCATGATGGCTTTAAGAATCGTTATTCTTTCAGCCTAAATGGTTTAAATTTCACTCTTGCTCCATTGTCACCTAAACAAGTGTATGAAAATCAAGTAAAGATTTTGAGATCATTTGAAAGGAATTCTGGTGGTGAGGGTAAAACAAATAAAAGTGGAGTACAAGAGGCCAAGTGTGAGAAAAAGAATGATAAAAATGGCCCATTGGTGAGAGAAAAAGAGAAAGGGAGAGAAAATAAAAGAGAGTGTTTCTATGCAAAAGAAAAAGAGTTAAGGAGTGCTTTTTGTGAGAAAAGAAGTCTGATTGTACTTAGGTACAAAGAGACCTTGATTTCTACATCTGACCTTGATAACCCTTTGCCTAATTGTGTTAGTTCTCTTTTACAGGAATTTGGAGATGTTTTTCCAGAAGATGTACCTAAAGGTCTACCACCTTTAAGAGGGATTGAGCATCAAATTGACTTCATTCCGGGCTCAACAATTCCTAATCGACCAGCTTATAGAAGTAATCCGGAGGAAACCAAGGAACTTCAAAGGCAAGTGGAGGAGTTGCTAGCAAAGGGACATGTAAGTGAAAGTCTTAGTCCATGTGCTGTTCCGGTGTTATTAGTCCCAAAGAAAGATGGATCATGGAGAATGTGTGTGGACTGCCGAGCAATCAATAAAATCACGGTGAAGTATAGACATCCAATTCCTAGACTTAATGATATGCTTGATGAGTTGAGTGGTTCTTGCATTTTTACTAAGATTGATTTGAAAAGTGGTTACCATCAAATTAGGATGAAAAGAAGGAGATAAGTGGAAAACCGCATTCAAAACAAAATATGGTCTTTATGAGTGGTTAGTTATGCCATTTGGTTTATCTAATGCACCTAGTACATTCATGAGATTAATGAACCATGTTCTGCATGCATATCTTGGTAAATTTGTTGTTGTATATTTTGATGACATACTCATTTATAGCAAATCAATAGATGAGCATGTAGAACATATTAGGGTTATTCTTGATGTTTTGAGAAAGGAAGAATTATATGCCAACTTGAAAAAGTGCATGTTTTGTAGTGATAAAATCATATTCTTAGGTTTTATGGTTAGTGCACAAGGAATTGAGGTTGATGATGAAAAGGTAAAGGCAATAAGAGATTGGCCAGCACCTAAAACCGTGAGTGAGGTAAGAAGTTTTCATGGTTTGGCTAGTTTCTATAGAAGGTTTGTTAAAGATTTTAGTTCCATTGCTGCACCATTAAATGAATTGGTAAAAAAGGATGTAAAGTTTAATTGGACTAAAATTCATGAAAGGGCATTCAATTTGTTGAAAGAAAGGTTAACTACTGCTCCAATTCTTGCTTTACCAGATTTTGATAAGACCTTCGAATTAGAGTGTGATGCTTCAGGTGTGGGCATAGGTGCTGTTTTGATGTAAGAAGGGAAACCAATTGCATATTTTAGTGAGAAGCTTCATGGTGCACAATTAAATTATTCGACAAGAAGCTGTATGCTTTGTTAAGAGCTTTACAAGTGTGGCAACATTACTTATTGCCTAAAGAGTTTGTTATTCATACAGATCATGAATCATTAAAGCATCTAAAGGGGCAAACCAAGCTGAACCGAAGGCATGGAAAGTGGATAGAGTTCATTGAGCCTGATAAAGTATAAGCGTGGCAAAGACAATGTAGTAGCAGATGCACTTTCAAAAAGGTATTCCTTAATCTCAACTCTTAGTTCTAAGTTATTAGGCTTTGAGTAAATTAAGGATATGTATGCCAATGATGTTGACTTTACAAATGTTTATAAAGCATGTGAGCATTCTGCATTTCAGAAGTTTTACAGGCATGATGGGTACTTGTTTAAGGATGGAAGATTATGCATGCCTAGTTGCTCATTAAGGGAATTGCTTGTGCGTGAGGCACATAGTGGAGGACTCATGGGACATTTTGGGGTATTTAAGACTTTAGACATTCTGCATGAACATTTCTATTGGCCAAACATGAGAAAGGATGTTGAAAGAATTTGTGCTAAGTGTATTGCATGTAAACAAGCAAAATCTAAGTCTTTACCTCATGGGCTGTATACTCCTTTACCTATTCCTAATGCACCTTGGATTGACATATCTATGGACTTTGTTTTGGGGCTGCCTAGGACTAGAAAAGGAAAAGATAGCATATTTGTTATTGTTGATAGATTCAGCAAAATGGCTCATTTCATTGCATGTCACAAAACTGATGATGCAACAAATATTGCAAATTTGTTCTTTGGGGAAGTAGTTCGGTTGCATGGCATTCCTAAAACAATTGTAAGTGATAGAGATGTGAAGTTCTTAAGTCATTTTTGGCGTGTTTTATGGAATAAGTTAGGTACTAAATTGTTGTTCTCTACAACTTGTCATCCACAAACTGATGGACAAACAGAAGTGGTAAATAGGACTTTAGGATCTTTGTTACGTGCTATTGTGGGTATGAATTTGAAAACTTGGGAAGATTGTTTGCCATTAGTGGAGTTTGCATATAATAGAAGCATACATTCTTCTACTGGTTATTCACCATTTGAAATTGTTTATGGTTTTAATCCACTTACACCACTTGATCTGTTTCCTTTGCCATTAAATGAAATAACTAACTTAGATGGTGAAAAGAAAGCGGAGTTGGTTAAGCAGATACATGAGAAGGCACGAGCTCATCTTGAGAAGAAATATGAATCATTTGCCCATAATGCAAATAGAAGAAGGAAACATGTGATTTTCCAACCTGGTGATTGGGTATGAGTTCATATGAGGAAGGAAATATTTCCTAAACAAAGGAAATCCAAGTTGGATGCAAGGGGAGATGGCCCATTCCAAGTTTTAGAACGGATCAATGACAATGCCTACAAAATCGATCTACCAGGTGAGTATAATGTTTATGCAACTTTCAATGTTAGTGATCTTTCTCCTTTTGATGTAGGCTCAGATTTTAGGACAAATCTTTTTGAGCAAGGAGGGAATGATGAGGAAAATATAAGCAAGCTTGATGAATCTACACATGGCAGTAAATATGTTGATGATATCATTATGCCAAGTGGTCCAATCACAAGATCACAATCAAAGAAACTCCAGTATATGTTCCAGCACTTCATTCAAAGGTGGATTAATGAAGAGGGAGACCAACTTGTAGTGAATATGATGGATCATGAAGAGTAAGTCAGAAACTCACCAACAAGCATGAAGAATCTGCCCATAAGTATGGTGATGGGCATTAGCACGAATTTGGAATATAATATTGATATGGTTTAGTGCTAGTGTGACTAGACACATGTGAACCAACACCAAAATGCATGTAGAATCTACCCATCAATGTTGTCAGAATTATGGGCAGTAATTTAGAGTATATTATTGATGTGGATGAACAATTAATGCTATTGTGACTAGATACATGTAAACCTAGACTTTTAAGCCATTAGTTCTTCTTTTCCAACTATATAGGGATGAGAAAAAGAACTTAAGAGGGTTACTACGAATTGGCATATTGTTATCATTGTAATCTAAGTGTTTTTAAGTTTGAAAGATTTTCTTCTTATTCTTGTTGCATGAAGAATTGGTTCTAACTTATCAAGTCTGATTTGTGGCGTTTAAATTAATTCATTTCTTCATCCCAATCACCCAAGTTCTGGGTTTGGTAGGGAGGATTTGTTTTGAGTTCTAAGATTCTATGCTAGATGTGTATGTGGGGTTCTAGATGTAATATTTGATCCATGGGTTCCGCATCATCGGCTTATCCTGTTTTTATTCAACATATCTTCTCCCTATTAGATACATTAGTATGCATCTTTCTGTAAGTTATAAAGCATATTTTTTTGTTCTTCTCAATCCCATTATCCTGACCATTTCTTTTTCGTTTATGATTCAGTTTCTGTTATGCATTATTTTCAAGTTTGATTCGTCAAAGCTGAACATTCTTCATTCTATTTTGTTTACGTTTATATTTACTGCATCAAGGTATAATGATGCTTTAAACATCTTGTTACTTGCTAAAATTAGTTAAGCAGCCCTTGCTATGAAAAAAAAAAAGCTTCATTCATTCAGTTGATTTGTTGGAGAATTAATTTACACTCTTTGATTTTTCGTTTGCGGCCATCACAATCATATTCAACATGAAAGTTTTTCTTATTTTGCATCAGAGTAATCTTTTGTTTCCATCATCTTGTCTTTTATCCTAATTTTATTGCCCAATAAATGAAATACGTTTTTTCTTTTATTAATCATTTATAACAATTTTGTTTGCTTCACATTTTCAGAATGCTTGAATGATAGAAAGGCAACTGCATCTACGATAGACAAAGATGGTTGGCTACATACTGGAGACATTGTATATATCGATTATGATGGATACTTAAATGTAATTGATCGTTTGAAAGAAATAATCAAGTACAAAGGCTTCCAGGTATGAGTTCAACGTTACATACTGTCTAATTTAAACCATATGTAACTATTTGGTAAGTGTGGCAATTTAAGAAAGTATTGGTCTATATTATGGTTGATAATTATTATAAAATAATTAGCTGTATTGTGTAGACGATCCTAGTTTGCGATTCAGTCTTGACAAACAATAGGTTGAACCCTCTGGGTGGAAAGGAGACTATCACCAGAGTATGCTAGTGTCTAAAAAGTGTTGACTAATAATCACTTTAATTAACAAATAGTTGAATGCTCACAGATTTGATGATTATATATGGATAATTTGTATCTTTTGCAGATTGCTCCTGCTGATTTAGAGGCTTTGTTGATTTCCCATCCTGATGTACTTGATGCTGCAGTAACAGGGTGAGTGCGAAAACTCCATGCACTTAAGAGTACTTACTAAAAGACAGTTGAATGTGCTGTAAAGAAAATAATATTTGCCTACAATTTCAAACTGGAACCGACCTAAAAGTTGAAGATGGCATTGCCATCTTAGTTTACAAATCCTATCTTAAAATAAGCTGACCTGAAATGTTTTGCATGCATGTAAACATTAAAATGAGTTGTCCATTGTTTGGCCTTAAACTTACCCAGAATAAACTCTGAAAAAAGTATCTACTTTAATACTCATCTTCAATTTTAGCTCATTTATTTTTTTTTTAAATTGAAAAATTACCTAAACATTGCAATTCTTTTCAATGTTAGCCCCCCAGCTAGATTCTAGTGAATAAAGACTGTATTCTGCTGTGTTTCTATTATAATTTTCTCCAAAATCAATCTGGGCCATTTTCAATATTCATAAACTGATATTATTGGTTTTAAATCAAATAATTTTTCTTAAAAAGATTGATAGCCAAGTTAAAATTTTTAAGGCAATTGAACTTTTTTATATGGTTTAAGCAACCCAAATGCCAACTCAGTAGACTTAAGCTGTTGGTTTAACAAATTGTGATTTCGATTCTTCAGAATCTCAATTCCAATCTCAGAATTATTGCCAGTAATTGAACATTTTAGGCTTTATCTTGTTAAAAAAGAAATAGGATGGACTCAGATTGAAAAAATAGCTGAAGTTTAGAATGTTTTAATAATTTACTGAACCATGTACCTAAACTCTGCTCATACTTCTCATGAATGATTAATATATTTTCATGACCTAATATTGATTCTATATTTTAGTGCTACTGACAAAGAATGTGGTGAAATACCCACAGCGTTTGTGGTCAAGAGGCAAGGAAGCATGCTAACGGAAGGAGCTATAGTCGACTATGTCGCTGAGCAGGTGTTTTAGTTTAAGCTCAGCGACTGTCAATGATCATAGCTCACTCATAAGCACCACTTATGCACAGAGTTTTAACCTGAGTAAAGATTAGATAGATGTTATATATGCACACAACCCAAGCTGAGGGCTATCAATGGCCTTGTTTCTCATTTGTTAGGTTGCACCACATAAAAAGGTCAGAAAGGTGATTTTTGTGCAATCAATTCCAAAGTCTGCTGCTGGAAAGATCCTCCGAAGGGAACTCAGGCACTCTCTAATTTCTAGACTGTAGCTGGCATGCTAACTCAGATATGGATAAATTGAAATTTTGCATTTTGTAGTTATGGAAGTTTGTAGCTTCTGAACTTACCTACATTATTTTCATAATTTTATCATTGTTATAACTACCAAATTTAGGACATATGACCGGCGCTAGGGAATAAGATTAGAACTCATAGCAAGCTTAAAATATCACCTTGATATAGACTTCAAGCATCAAGATATCTGCCTATCATCACAAGTAATAGGAGATTCAGAGATCAAACCCAAGACCACACGCCTCAGGCGCAGAAATATGTTGTTTTTATTGCGTTGGCTAGTTTATAAGGTCTTTTGAAAATATTTATTTGTTTTCTTTTTATGCATTTATTATTTTTAAATCATTCATATAAATGATTATATTGTTGTTTAAAAACTATTTTATAGGTCTTTGCTGTAGCCTCTCTTTATGTTTAGGTTTAGTTTATTAATTTTTTTTTAGTTTTTGCCTTTGAGGCTCCTAATTGAAGCATAAGTGATACGAAGAGATTTCAAGTGCTAAAGCTTATACAATTTGTTCACTTTCTCATACTCATGTTTTTTAGTACTTTTGTTGCTTAAGCTTATATTGTTTGTGTTTAATCTTGTAATGCTATAAGCTCTATATTTATTCTTATAGTTTATTTTGCATGTCCTGAGAAACTTTAAATCTCAAATCCCATTTGTAATTCTTGATTTTGCTCAAATCAACTATTTTTAGAATTTTTTACAAAATTATCAGAAAATATAAAATAAAAAAGTACAAATTTTATCAAAATTTTAAAACATTCAATTTATCAAAATTTATAATTAGTTTACAAATATATCAGATTTGTATGGTTTATTATGAGATGAAAATTTATTATGAGTTTACTTAACATATTTTGGTTAAGTAATTGAATATAAGATTTTTACTGTCTGTTAATCTTATATGGGATTCTTTTCTCCAAGTAAATGAGGTTAAAATCTTATCTTGTTTAAGAGTATAGCGAAATGACATGTTTCATGGTGTTTTAAATTTAATATTAAAAGTTTAGAATTTTGGGTTTTTGTGATCCTAATAAAAAAAAAAGATAGATTTTGTAATGATGGGATTTCAATATATTAAAAATCATAATGAAAAGATTCAAAGAATATTGATTAATAGTTGAATTTTAAAAAACTAATTTTTTAGTGTTAAACAAAATTAACATTTATTTTCTACTTAAGATTCAAACTGTTTCTTTATTTATTTTTATTTTTATTTACTTTGATTCTCTCCATTTTTTATTTGAATTCATCTGTTTAATATTTGTTTATATTGAAATTTGAAAATATTTTAGAATTACAAATTATTTATGTAATTATATTTTTGTATAAAAATTTTTAAAAAATGTTTTTTAAATATTGACTAAATACATTGATTAAAATATTATGGTGCAGGATTAAATTAAACTTTACATCTTGATCAAGCAAGAGAACATTTGAACTGCATCCCCATTTGAACAATATCTCCATTAATATATATATATATAGATACTATTAAAATAAAATATTAAAATAATATTTTAGTGAAATACATTATTAAAATAATGTATAAAAATATTTTTAATAGATATTATGTATTAAAATCATTTTATAAAAAATGGAATAATTATAAATTCTCTTAATAAATTTTTTTAAAAAAAGTGAAATAAATATATTTTTTTATAAATTATTATTTAAAAAAAAAAAACAGTGAATGTATATATATACACAAACGGAGCTCAATACTTTTATCAATAAAAACCGCTTTAGGGTACCTTCTCCATTTTTCCCTTTCACTTAATACTTGCATCGATAGTTTCCGCGGTGCCTCCAACAAAAATATTGGATAAATTCTTTTTCACATCTTATAATAAAATAGTTTTTTTTTATATGTAATTTAATTTATCCAACAAGATTATGATAATATTTAATTGGTAAAATTTCTTTCAAATATTACAATCAGTAATTTTTTAAACTATTTTAGTCATTGTAATTTATTGGATATAAAATTATAATAATATTTAATGGAGTTGGAAAAAATATTCACAATACAGCAGCTGATTCAATCTGATGCAGCCAGATCGATCCTATTTAGTTACGTAGTTTCCCAAATCGTTTCTATTTAAAACCTGAATAAGACGCCATCCACCATTAGCTTTTGTTTATTTGGAGGTAAATGAGTGAAAAAAAAAATTATTTGGACAATAATAAACAAAGAATAAAAAAAGAAAGAGAGAAAAAAAAAATAAAAATAACTTTCAATTTTCCCTCAAATCCAGAAGAGTAGTAAAACAACTAAAAAAATATATAGTTTAAAAAATTATTAATTGATTATTCATTAACTTAGAATGATTGATGGTATAATAATAAAAATAAAATTTATAGATTATATTTTTTTCATAATTTAAGTAAATAACTAAACAAGAGAAAGCAAATATAAATTCAATTCTCATTTCTTCTTTTTCTTTTCCCCACTCTTTCTTTTTTTCTTTTTCTTTTTTTTTTTTCACTACACTAGTAAAGAACCAAACACAGTTTTATAGGAGGCCTTAGCATCTTGTCCTCAATTATCCATAAGCTCTTTTGCATCTCAGATGTGCCTCTACCAGTTGAATATTAATTTGTAACGAACTTTTATTACATTTGCACCAGTATATTATTTTGAAATGACAAAAAAAAAAGGTAGCTTTTCATATCTTCAATTTATGTAAAACTAGAAGCTTCAATGATCAAAGAATACAAATTTCAGAAATTAAACACACAATCAAGCTTAAGTTGAATGGTACAGGAACAAGGCATTTGCCCATTTACCACATAAGAAAAGCATACACGAATTGGCTAGTGGAGATCAGTTGAACGGCAGGTTACATACCGGAAGTCTCTATTCAGTCTTCTGCAACAATGACTTGGGCTAATTCGAGATTATTAGAGTGAGAAAACTTAGGAGGGAGTTTCATCAGTGGTTCATCATCACTTAGTTTCTGAAATGCCATTCCGAGAGCATATCCTAAGGCTCGTCCTACAGGAACAGCAACTGCATTCCCAATTTGGCGGTACCTGAACAAAGTACAAGAAGTTAGACCACAGAAATTAGGATACATATAGAATTGCATTGAAGAATTAAATGTGAGTTGTGAAAATATCTTTTTACTTGAAGAATTAAATGCAAGTATACTTGTTTATCAAATCCGGAGCAACCCAAAGGGTTGGACGGCTAAAACTTAAAAGCAATCCAGCAGCTAATCCATTGTAACCTTCAAATCATTATGGATGAGGGATTTTTTAAGCAAGGATATATAGGCAATGTTGCATAAGAAAGAATTAAAGAGGGTATGATGGATCTTCAGTCACCCAAAAATGAATAATTGAATATTGAGGTTATTCCTCCAAATAATTAATCAATAGAGGCGGATTATGTGTTGAATTAATATTTGAATAATATGAATATAAAAAATTAATTTACATTGATTTAAAGAATGGATAAGCCCCTTCCAGAGAGGAAAGTCCTCGAGGAAGATCTATATGCACCTAAATATATGTGCTTTATAGCACAATTAATTTAAAACATAAGACCAAAACAGATATTCAAATATACAGAAAATAATTCCAGTCGTATGAAAGAAATAGTTTACATACTAAATTGAAACAAAATTTCATTGACTTGAAACCAAAAAAATAATAATATTAAGTACATTTTTTTTTGTTTCCTTAATGCTCAAATTGCAAATAGGAGAAAGAAATAGTAGTCTAAAATTGATTCAAGCTTGCTGTTTCAATTATTAATACTGTAATGTAAAATTATGTTCCTGATTATTATTCTAATCCATATTCTACCTGTGAAAGAGTCTATCTAAGAGAAATCTATTCATGGCCATCATTACAATAGTAGGAAACATAATAACTATTGATTAATATTGTAATTCGGTAGGCTCCCCTAGCTATTTTCTATTTCATTTCTTTATGATGGCCTTTTTTCAGATATAATTATTTGTTCTTTTCTTTTTTCTTTTCTGAATTAAAGCATTAGATATGAATACCTATGGTTCTACATGAATTGATATCACAGCAAGTTCTCACCACCAGCATCATCATTGTTTGTTACAGCCACCCTCAGGTACGCAAGAAATATGTTATAGAGCGATAAAATTTATAGTGTTAGATTCACTGATACCAGGTTAAAGACTTACTATTCATCAAGGAAAAGTTGAAAAAATATACACAGTTACATGCTTGGAGACAAAAAGTTAACTCCAAGGAGGCTAACTGCTAACTGTACAGTAATATTTAAAGAGTAGATTCAGTTGTACAATTAATAACTTCTGAGGGCAAGAAAAAAAAAATAATAACAACAATTATAAAAGAGAATATTTCAGATAATAACTACCATACCTTTTTTTAACTGTCCCAGAGAATCTGTAGTAATCAGGAAAACCTTGCAGTCTTGCACATTCTCGTATAGTAAGGACTCTGTCCTGCTCTGGATGTATCACTACTGATATAGATGAAAAAGACAGAACAACATGGACTAAAATTAATGCACAACTATGTAGTTTACTATGGCATTCTCTTGAACCAAAGTTGTTTACTCTGTTTCAATTCTGTAAAACTTGTTATAAAGTCTGGACTAAAGCTAAGATGTTGTATACTAATGATATTCAATGTGTTTATAAGGTTGTTTCTAAACTTGTTCATTTACAACAAAATTTTCAAGATATGTCCAGCTATTTAGGCCAAATTGAAATTTTGATGGATGAATTTAACTCTTTCATGCCTTTTTCTTCAAATGCCATTGAGCAATAAAATCAACGAGATAAAATTTTTATAGTGTTAGCTCTCATAGGGCTTTGAGCAGATTTGGCTACAATAAGAGATCAGATTCTTGCTTGCCCAATCATCCCTAAATTAGATAAAGCCTTTGCTCATTTACTTCGCATCTCCTCCGACAATACTGAAACTAAATCTTCTATGTTAGTTGTACAGAAGAATAATCAGCAGGGAGATAGTCGAAAAGAGAAAGGAAAAGGCTCCAAATACCATTGCTCCTATTGTGATAAGGGGGGTCATACACGTGACCGTTATTGGGCTCTTTATAAATGACCTCCCAAACCTCATCAGAGTAATCGTCCAATTGCTAATATGATCCAGTCTCAAGGAGATGGTATTCTTCCTCTACCCACGACTCCAGCATCGAAATCCAACTCAGTTACATTAACTGGGACTGATTATGATGAATACTTACAATATCAAGCATTGAAACAACAGTAATCTTCTCCAACAAGTTCTGTTGCTCAACCGGGTACTTCCTTTGCTTGTCTCACACAATCTTCACCCACTGGGTCTTGGATTTTGGACTCTGATGCTTCTGATTACATCTCTGGTAATCCAAATTTTTTCTCCTCTTATTACAATTAATTCCCTATTTTCTACAATTACCTTGGCTAATGGGTCACAAACAATGATTAAGGAGTAGGAAAAAGTAAACCTTTCTCTTCTATGCCTTTAATCTCAGTCTTATATGCCCCTGCATGTCCATATAATTTGATTTCCATTAGTAAATTATCAAAACAACTTAATTGTAGAGTAACCTTTGAATCTAATTCTGTTTTTGTGCAGGATCGCTGTACAGGGAAGACGATTGGCGAAGGTCATGAGTCCAATGGCTTGTATCTTCTTTCCTGTCCTATAACATCCACCATCCACTGCCTTTACTTCTGCCGTTTCTGTTGACCTACTTCATAGTCATCTTGGTCATCCTACCTCTCCAAACTTCAAAAATTGCTTCCTGGAGTGTCCACTCTTTCTCCTCTTGAGTGCGAGTCATGTCAATTTGGAAAACATACTCGTAGTTCTTTTTCCAGGTCTTTAAATAATAGAGCCTCATTTATGTTTAGTGTTGTTCACTCAGACATATAGGGTCCAAATCTTGTTGGTACTATTTACGGTTTTCATTATTTAGTCACTTTCATTGATGACTATTCTCGTTATACTTGGTTGTTTTTAATAAAAAATAAATCTGAATTATTTACTATTTTCAATAATTATTGTGCTGAAATTAAAAATCAATTTAATGTCTCCCTTAAAATTCTACGGAGTGATAATGCACAAGAATATTTATCTCTTCACTTTCAACAATTTTGACTTCACAAGGAATATTCATCAATCTTCTTGTGAATATACCCCTCAACAAAATGGCATTGCTGAAAGAAAGTATTGACATCTCATTGAAACCACTCGCACTATGCTTATCCATCATAATGTGCCACTTCGTTTTTGGGAAGATGCAGTCCTAACTGCATGTTACTTAATTAATCGGATGCCCTCTTCAGTATTGCAAAACCAGAGTCCTTATTCCATTTTGCTTCCCAATAAAAAATCTTATCCTCTCTCTCCTTATGTGTTTGGGTGTACTTATTTCGTTCATAATCATACCCCTAGTAAAGATAAACTCCAACCTAAGTCCATTAAGTATGTTTTCTTAGGATATTCTCACCTCCATAAAGGCTACAAATGTTATGACCCTACAACTAATAAATATTATGTTTCAGCAGATGTGACCTTTGAAGCATCCTCATATTTTTCTACCAATCAGACAAGTGTTATTAAGGCTCTTCCATTTCCCACTCTTCCTATTATTGATGACCGATCCTCTCATCAACCATTCAAGTTTACTCTAGGCGGCCTTCTCCAAACACACTTGATGTTTCTCTTGCACGTACAGATGTTATGCACTCTCCACATGACTCATCTCCTCCGCCAACAACTTCTCCTATGCCGGTCTTGCCTCCAACAGAAGAACCACTCTACCTATTGCTCTTCAGAAAGGTATTCGTTCTTCTCATAATCCTCATCTAATTTATAATTTCATGAGTTATCGTCTTTCTCCTTCATACTATACTTTTGTCTCTACTTTGTCTACTATATCTATTCCAAAATCCATTGATGAAGCACAAGCTCATCCTAGCTGGCGACAAGCAATGGTTGAAGAGATGACTACTTTTCATCATAATGATACTTGGAAGCTTATTACATTACCATCCAAACAATCTGTGGTCGGTTGTCATTGGGTTTATATTGTCAAAGTTGGTTTTGACGGAAAGATTGATCGTTTAAAAGCCCACTTGGTTGCCAAAAGATATACTCATATTCTTGGAATTGATTATGGTGACACTTTCTCTTCTGTTGCAAAGATTGCCTTTGTCCGTCTTCTTATTTCTCTTGCTGCCATAAATCTCTAGCTTATTTACCAGCTGGACATTAAAAATACCTTTCTATATGACAACCTAGCAGAAGAAGTTTATATGGAGCAACCGTTCGGCTTTGTTGCTCAAGGGGAGTCCGGGTTAGTTTGCCGAATGAAGAAATCTCTTTATGGTCTGAAGCAATCTCTCCGTGCATGGTTGGGATGGTTTAGTTCTATGATTCAAGAATTTGGAATGCATAGAAGTGAAGCAGATCATTCAGTATTTTATCGTCACACAGCTCATGGCAAGTGTATTTTTTTGGTGGTATATGTGGATGATATTGCAATAGTGGGTGATGACAATGAGAGAATTGCTCAACTCAAACATCTTCTCAATCATTTTAAAACTAAAGACTTGGGAAAGTTGAAGTATTTTTTGGGTATTGAGGTAGCTTAATCAACTACGGACATTGCCATCTCATAGAGGAAATATGCCTTAGATATTTTAAAAGACACTGGGATGCTGGATTGTAAACCTGTGGAAACTCCTATGGATCCAAATGTTAAACTTCTTCCTGGATAGGGGAAGCCCCTGAAAAACCCTGGTCAGTATTGGAGGTTGGTTGGAAAACTCAATTATCTCAGTATCACGCGCCCAAACATTTCCTTTGCAGTAAGTGTGGTAAGTCAGTTCCTTCAAGCTCCATGTAATAGTCATTGGAATGTAGCAATACGCATCCTTAGATATATCAAGGGAACACCAGGATAAGGTTTGTTGTATGAAAATAGAGGACATATACAAATTGTTGGATATTCAGATGTTGATTGGGTAGATCCTCCCTCAGATAGATGATCAACCTCAGGATATTGTGTATTTTTTGGTGAGAATCTTATATCATAGAAAAGTAAAAAACAAGAATGTTATAGCAAGATCAAGTGCAAAAGCAAAAAATCGAGCCATGGTTTTAGTTACCTGCGAACTTATTTGGTTACAACAATTGTTTCGAGAATTAAGACGAGAAAATATAGGTCCAATGCAATTAATCTGCAATAATCAAGTAGCACTTCATATTGCTTCAAATCTATTTTTTCATGAAAGGACAAAATATATAGAGATAGATTGTCATTTTGCTAGGCAAAAGATTGAATGGGGCTGCATTGTTACCAGTTTTGTCAGTTCAAATGATTAGTTTGCAAATATTTTCACTAAAGCTTTAAGAGGACCTCGGATTGAATATATTTATCACAAGCTAGGAGCCTATGATATATACGCTACAGCTTGAGGGGGAGTGTTGGAATATATCCTTTATTTATGGTTTTATTTAAGTCATAAAATTGGGATATCCTGAAATTATGGTATCCTTGTTCTATGGTTGTATTTAAGCCACTATGTTTATTTTTTGTTCTTTTCCTAAATAAGGATAGTCTATAAATATCAATTCAAAACCTATTGTAAATTCTAGAAATTGAGAAATAGAAAATTTAGATTTCTCTCAAAATCTTCAACTTATAACAACATCTAGGACACATCATTGATAATCCCAAATAGGAGCAAGGAGAGACCTGGCTGTGAAGATCTGGGAGAGTGACCACAGTTGAAACTGTCTCGTCCCACCATAATCTTGCATATGGCCTACACATACTTGATTAATTAAATAAAGAAGATGAAGGGAAGAAAAATTACAGCAGAAGGAACCATCCATCAAACCTTTTGGACTTTCCATGTTCAAAACTGAGGGCAAAATCTGGCACCTACAAGTAAAAAAAACAGAACTTACATGGTTATTTTAGCATCATTTAGAATGACAAGAATATGAATGATGAAATATAAAATGGCCATATATATCACCTCGTCAACTATTCCCATGAATTTTTCTTCACTTCACTTATATCCATTTAAACACTTCAGCTTTAAAATTAATTAATGGAAATTGTTTTCCCGATACAACAACAACAAAGCCTTAATCCCAAGTCAATTGGGGTCGGCTATATGGATTCTTCTTTTCCACTCAATACGATTTAAGGCTATCTCTTCTGATAGATGTAACATCATAAGATCATTTTGGACCACCTTTGACCAAGTCAGTTTAGGCCTACCTCTACCTCTCTTAAATAAAAGGAAAAAATAATCAGCTTCAAGGAAAAGGACCTCTTGTTTTAAAAAGACGGTAAGATATTTCTGAACTTGCACAAACTCATGAAACAGATGGACCATATAAGCAAACAACATAGGTGCATGCCATCAGTCCACTGACCATCATGGTTCATCCTTAGCTGACATTTATCAACAATGGCAACCACAGTGTTTCTTCACATAATTTTCTCTCGTATTCATGGGCTCAAATTTAGCATCAAATATTGACAGAAAATTAATATTCTCCAATGAACTTCAAATGCTTGAAAACAATTCTCAAACAATTCTGAAGGAGATACAGCCTCAATTCTGGTGTGTTTATTTATTGGAAAAAAATGTCAATCCTCCTAGGGGACTGTAACAAACCACTCACCAGTGGCTTCCCAGATGGCAACAGCTCTTGCTTCTTTGTTGGATCCCGCCGGGCAACATTATCACCTCCTACAACTATACCAGGGAGATCCCTAAAATTCGCTCCCTACAAATGAATAAATTGTAATGAGAAGCAGCTACAAAAGCTCAGAATATCAATATAAAAATATGCATGTATATCCAACCTTTCTTTTAGGAATTAGACAAACTCGAGCATAATCTTCTTCAGTCAACTTGTAAGGACGATGGTCATATAATAAATTCTTGATTTTTGTAGTGCCACTCAAGAAGGAACCAGTCATCTCTAGACATATGCACAGAGAATGAGAGAGAGAAAGAGGGAGAGAAGGCAAAAAAGAAAAGTGCCAGCACCTGGCTTCATGATCTCTTTCTCACTCCATAATGAAATATAAAAATAGATGTAAGGTCTATCTAAAATACAAGGGCCAAAATAGCATCTATTAAGTGAATGGGCATTCAACACATAATAAAATGCTGAAGAATATCGAAATCACTGAAGGTAATATCAAAAGACTGAAATTAGCAACATAAATTTCTACTAAAGGGTAAGCCCCAAGTTCTGGGATGAGCATCATCTTCTCTTTTTCTTGGATTAAAAAAAATGAATTAAGAATATAGATATATGATAACTTCAAGCCTAAGCAAGCATAATTATGAAAACCCTTTTTACAAAAACAACGGATAACAGAAGTATAAACTGGAGTGCATGGAGCAAGCATATCAAGGAATAGGCAGGGTATATTTAGCATATTCTCACTCAGTAATGTGTATAATCATATAAAAGGCGCTCCAAGCCATACGAACTATTTCCCTTCAGATCAAATTTAATAAGAATCTTGAAAACCAATTCAGAAAGAAAAATACTACATGATTAGTTGGCTACAATAAATTAAACGACAATTGGCTAGAAACAAGAACCATTAAACAATGACACGAAGAGTTGTAAATAACCAAAGCATTTTCATCATTTAGACAATCACTGGTAAATTAGGTGCTTGAAACTTGAATATCACTTTTTTTTTTTTGGAATAATTGCATAAGTTTAAGCATTAGTGAGGCCAATTTGATCTGCTCAGGGTCTATTAAGTGGCTTATTTTGCTAACAGATAATTATATTTCATTAACCAAATGTAGAAAGATGAAGTACAAAAGGAAAATTTATTTGTTTCTGAAGGAAAAATTGTTTATTAATTTTGCAATTGTTTTTTTCCTTTTTCCTTTCCCTTTTTGGATGGAAGCATTTGAAGGAATATTATACTTCTACCAAATTTTGCTATCAAAGAATATATCATATTACCATAATGTGTTGACCTTATAAACTTTTGGAACTCTGTTTCAGGAGGCTTTCCATATGTCATTTCCTCACGGGTCCAGTTGCTTGTGACCTATAACATAAAGCTAGATGAGACAATGGTAAAATTGCATTAAAGCAGCAGAAGCAGTGAAACTGAGCATGGAATATGATAAGATTACAGGTGGAAGATCAGAAATGGCATCTTGAAGAATTGAGGCCTTCTCTAGTTCACAAGGTTGGTCTTCATTATAAGCAACGGTATTCCGCTGCAGTACGAATGCACAATTAATCACATTGGTGTACAATGCATTTTTTTCATCATCTTGCAACTTATTGAAAGACAATTGATACCTCAAATTCAGGTGGGGGCCAATATCTGATAATAACATCATGAGTGGGAAGTATAAATTGGGGTAGTTTCTGCAGCAGGGAAAATAAAACCAGGAAAAGAAAAGAGAAATGGGATAGTCCATAAAATGATATTTCATTAACTTCTTTGAGAAGCAGGGGGAGCATACAATGTAAAAGGTAATATATGGATGCAAGAGGGAAGCATTTGCAAGAGAAAAATCAAATAAGTCCTAACAGCATGCAGATTTGAGCACGCAGATTTGAGCATGCAGCATTGCTTACACAGCATAAAACAAAAAGTCACTTTTCTGTTATTTTTCCCAATAAACAACTACTCAGATTTAAAGTTTGGCAACAGAAATCATCATGCAGCACCTAAATGTTTCATCATTTTGATAGAAGCCAATAAATTAGAAACTTGCCTCACTAGGATGAGCTCCCCACAAGAAAACACGCAGCCGAAATTGCGGAAGACCATAACAACCAGCTGCAATGGTTCCAAGCCGTGCTTGGTATTTCATATGTACCAAGCGGCTTAAAGCATATCTTGCGAAAGAAGCTTTATCAAATCTAAGAATGTCAACAACGTTTTCCATCAATACAAATTTAGGTTTAAGGAACTGCACTATGTCCATGAAGACGACAATCTGACGATTTCTTTCATCAGCAAATGGAGAATTGACATTTCTGAAACGGTTATAGCCACTAATCCCTTGGCATGGAGGACCACCACAAATCACGTCAACATCACCCTGAAACCGAATTTCTATTGCTTAGGTGAAGATTTAAGAAATAAAAAAATAATAAAAAAAAAAAAAGGAAAGCAAGCAACCTGACTGTACTGACAATATAATAAAACTTACAGGAAGTGGCAAGATCTTAGACTTGAAGCCCTTTGTTATAAAGTCCCTTATACATTCTTGGCAGTTCCTACAAAGTTGATTATATTAAGTAGCAGTTTCACAACTCAATCAGAAATTTATGATATTACAGTGAGGATACCTTAAGCCTTCAATTGGTTCCCAGGTATCTTCACTTGTACTATAACCCTTCCAATGCACCTAGGGAAATAGCATTTGTGTAAAAAATACCTTCACCAAACTACAGTGTCTAGCAATAGCTAATGAAATGAACTTATTGTTCACAATAACTTAAAAGTTAGCATTTAAATTGATTTGAGCAAGTAAAATTTTCCAATAAGTTAACAACCACCCTAGGCCTTCTTAGATGGTTACAGTTGGTAAATAACTAATGCCCAGACCTTCGGACAGAACTTATGATAGAACTTATGTTATTGGACTGCAATTAGCAGTGGAAGCAATACACTATAAGATTCTCAACATGAAGCTTTTAACACACATAATATCAGAGTCCTACAAATTGATAGAAAAAGGTATTTTTCTTGAGGTACCTTAAATTTCAGTCCACGTTTTCCTGTCTCATCAGGATCACCATAACAAATATCAACAAGTCTCGAAACTTCATATTCACCCAGGGCAATGTCAACATCACTTAAGAGAATTTTCATCTTTTATGGCTACTCTAGAGGGACAATGTCTTCTTTCTTTGTCCTTGACTGCATAACGTTTGCATAGCTTATTCCATTCCTTCAATAGTTCAAGAAAATCCTCAGCAGCTTCATTTCTAACCTATAAAAGAAGCAGAATAGCATCTTATACATGTCCTAGTATATGTAAAACTGTTATCAAATAAAAGGTACATGTAGACTTTTATTTGCTAAAACTCACTTGTGTTTCTGGATGATTTAACTTAAAGCTGTTGCATGCGGACTTATCACTATCAAGGGCCCATCTCTAAAATTAAATGAGAAACTACATAAAAATAAAGAACAAATTGGAGATAGCTCAAGGATAAAAGACCATGAAATATATCTTCTTTATTCAACGAAAATACCGTCACAAGATCAACACAAGAAAGTTTGGCACCAATGCATAATCCCGTTGACATCCCACCACAACCAGAAAAAATATCTAATAGGGCCAACTCTGCTTTGTAACTTCCACAGCTAGGCATATTTTCTGATGAAGTATTATTGGCTCTAGTGGAGACTTTCTCAACCAAATTGGGTAATAAACAATTATGTCTGTGCAAAGAATCATCTGTAGAGATAGAAAATCAGATATATAAGTGCCAAGCACCATTGCAGCTTTCCTTCTAACCTATAATTGTTAGTTTGAATGCTTCGCAGAACTAAATTTTTAACCCATGAAATTACAGGCATTTCCCAGAAATGCAAAGGCAGCAGTGTGCCCTGGAGCTAGAAAAGGTAAAGAGTAACAACAAATTTCATGGATACAAGGAACAACAGGAGCAACAAAAATACACTTCTTAGCAGTGTTCATCATTGTTGAAAAGTCAACATTTTAAGAGGATATTTACATAATTCACTTTGAAGGACATAAATAAAACACATTTATAGTAGGGAGTAAATAGTAATTAATTAAGAATAAACAAATAATTGACACATTGATGAATTGATATATGTCAAAGGTATTTATAGAAGATACATCACATTAACTTATTTAAAGTAAGTCAACCATACAAGAATATGATAACTAATGCATTAATTCTTAAATAAATAAAATATACAAAAACTATATGCTAGCAACAGGAATATTTACGCAATGTAAGTTAATAACCTCAACACATACAATTGTTTGATAAAAAAAAAGTCTTCAAGAAAGTTTATTGATTGAATTATGAATGAATACAATGTTTGTAAAAAACTATATTTATAGGCATAAATCAATAAGAATCCTAAAGGGAATAGAATTAAACAAATAAAATTAGTAAAAAAAAAAAAAATAGGAACAAATATAATACTAAAGGATTAGGACTAGGGAAATAATCATCTTAGAAGAAATAGGATAAAAGTCCTAAAGAGATTAGGATTAAAATTAATAAGAAAATTCAGATTATATATATATATATATTAATTCTCCGCGTCAAATATATCCTAGTTTATTTCAAAAGGCTTCGTTTGATTCTTTTTTTTTTTTTTTTTTTTTTTTGTGATACATGTGGATGAGAGAAAGGAAAAGCAGAGATTTAAGCCAAGTCAAATGTATAAAGGATGAAGATCAACGGGTGTTGACAAGAGATGTTGAGATTAAGGAGAGGTGGAAGGCTTATTTTGAGCAGTTATTCAATCCTGAACATGAACAAGATTTTCAAGGTCTTCATGCAACAAATGATTATATCAGCTGGTCTAGGAGGATCTTGCATAGTGAAGTAAGAGAAGCCTTGAAGTATATGAAAGTTGGTAAAGCTTGTGGCCCGGATGGTATTCCTATAGAGGTTTGGAAGAACCTTGGAGAGGTAGGAGTTGCCTGGTTAACTAAACTCTTTAATGCTATTGTGAAAGGACGTAAGATGCCGAATGCCTGGAGGAAGAGTATCATGGTACCCATATATAAAAATAAGGGAGACATTCAATGCTGTACAAATTATCGGGGTATCAAACTTATGAGCCATACTATGAAATTATGGGAAAGGATTATTGAACACAGATTGAGGAAGCTTACAAGAGTTTCGGAGAATCAGTTTGGGTTTATGCCAGGGAGATCTACCATGGAGGCTATTTCTCTTCTAAGAAGACTAATGGAATTGTATCAAGAGAAGAAGAAAGATCTCCACATGGTATTTATTGACTTGGAGAAAGCCTATGATAGAGTACCAAGAGAAGTGTTATGGTGGGTTTTGAAGAGGAAAGGAGTCAACGGCAAATATATCAACATCATCAAGGACATGTATGAGAATGCATCCACTAGTGTGAAAACACCTGGTGGAGACACTGAGACTTTCCCTATTACTACCGGATTGCATCAAGGTTCGGCCATGAGTCCATATTTATTTACCCTGGTTATGGACGAGCTAACCAGAAGCATACAAGACGATGTTCCTTGGTGTATGTTGTTTGCTGATGACATTATTTTAATTGATGAGACTAGTGCTGGTGTAAACCGTAAGTTGGAAGTGTGGAGAAAAACCCTCGAGGACAAGGGTTTTAAGTTAAGTAGGAGTAAAACGGAATATATGCACTGTGAGTTCAGTCTAAGGAAGAAGCAGGAACATGAGGTTAAGTTGGATGGAGTTTTGGTTCCTAAAACCAACCACTTCAAATATTTGGGTTCGGTGTTCCAGAATGATGGCCGTATAGATGAAGATGTGGCTCACAGAATACAGGTAGGGTGGTTGAAGTGGAAGGGTGCGACTGGGGTTTTATGTGATAAGAAAATACCTCTGAAAGTGAAAGGTAAATTCTATAGGACGGTTGTTAGACCTGCGATGCTCTATGGTAGTGAGTGTTGGGCACCAACGGGACAACATTTGCATAAGATGAGTGTGGCAGAAATGAGGATGCTAAGATGGATGTGTGGACATACCAGACTGGACAAAATTAAGAATGTTCATATTCGACAAAAAGTCCAAGTAGCGGACGTCGGAGATAAAGTGAGGGAAGGAAGACTTAGATGGTATGGGCATGTTTTAAGAAGACCTCCTAATGCTGCGGTTCGTAAGTGTGAGAATTTGTTGATTGAGGGGGCTAGAGGTCGTGGCAGACCTAGAACTGTGTGGAAGGAGGTGATAGCAAGAGACTTACGTGCCTTAGATCTTGATGCGGATTTGATTAATGACAGACTTGAATGGAGACGTAAAATCCGTGTCTTGGAAGGGGCCTAAGGCTGGAGTTTTTTTTTTTTTGGTGTCTTTTGAGCTTATTTTGTTGAGAATCCATACAGCCGACCCCAATTTGTTTGGGATTAAGGCTTAGTTGTTGTTGTTGTTGTTGTGATACATGTGAACTTGCTAAACATACAAGTTTTTATCATTTGAGTAATAATAAAAGAGTTATTCCTTTTATGACTATTCATTGTAACATTTGAAGACCTACTTTATCTGGTCATCGATGGTTTGCCACTTTCATTAGCTGTTGTACTAGAATAACTTATATTTATTTGATGAAAACAAAAAATGATGTGTTTCCATGTTTTCAATCCTTTCATAAAATCATATGTAAACAGTTTGATGCTAAGATTAAGATCCTCATATTTGTTTCCATGTAAATAGATAATGGTACAGAATATATGGATGGTAAATTTCAAGCTTATTTGGACTCTCATGGGATAATTCATTAGACTAGTTATGTCTATACTAGTGAACAAAACAATGTCATTGAAAGAAAAAACAAACATATATTAGAAGTAGCTCGATCTCTCTTATTCAGCATGAATCTTCCAAAGAGTTATTGGGGAGATGTCATTCTTCCCATTGCTTATCTTACTAATAGAATGTCTCTTAAAACTCTGAATTTTAGAAGCCCTTTAGAGATGTTGCAAGGTAAAACTTTCGACACCATTCCACCGAAAGTGTTTGGATGTATATGTTTTGCTCTTGTTAGGAATGTTGAAAAATTGGACCCTAGGGCTCTTAAGTGTGATTTGTTGGATACTCGTCTACTAAAAAGGGTTACAAATGTTATCACCCTCCATCTAATAAGTACTCCGTTAGCATGAATGTTACCTTTTGAGAATCAAAGCCTTATTTCAACATCAATCAATCACCTTATCAGGGGAGCATGAGATAGAAGAGATGATACCCTATGCTATAACACTTGATAGTCCTCTTCAGGGGAGAGTTCTAAGAACATATTTAAGAGGAGACTGTTGGGAGTGCAGACAAACTTGACTTAAAGAGGCAGTCAAGAAAAGATATGACAGAAAAAGTCATCATGTAGTTTGTACCGTGTTAAGAATCACCCTCATTTCCTGAAGATACTGGTGAGTTATCTTCACACTCTTATTCATTTAATAATTTGAATGAACCTGTTGCTCAAAGAAAAGGGGAAAGATCATGCACTAAAAACTCTATATCTAACTTTGTTTCTTATGACTCCCTGTCACCTACCTATAGAGCCTTTATCTTGTTTGTTTTCTCTGTGTCTATTCCACAAAATTGGAGAAAGGCCTTGCAAAATTTTAAATGGAAGGAAGCCATGGTTGAAGAAAAAAAAAAGCTTTGGCAAAGAATAAGACCTGAAAACTTGTCACTCCTCCAATGGGAAAGAAAACAGTTGGTTGTAAATGGGTGTATACTGTAAAACACAAAGCAGATGATTCAGTTGAAAGGTACAAAGGTAGACTGGTTGCCAAAGGGTTTACTCAGACTTATGGAGTAAACTATCAAAAAACCTTTGCACTAATAGCTAACATGGATATAATTAGAATTTTGCTACATGTGCAGCCAATCTAGATTGGAATTTAGAACAGTTTGAAGTAAAAAATGCATTTCTTGATGGAGACTTGAAGGAAGAAGTATACATGGAGATCCCTCCAAACTTTGAAAATAAAAGAACACAAGGAAAAGTTTGCAAATTGAAAAAGGCTTTATATGGATTGAAGTAACCATGGCCACGGTTCACAGTTCAACAATTCACAGTGGACCATGAACCGGACCGTGAATTGGCAGTCCGGTTCATGAATCAGACTGGAATCGAACCGGAATCAAGACCAGATTATAAGAGTTCGGTTCAGATTTATGATTTCTTGAACCGGAACTGAAATCGAAACCGGCGGTTCTGAATCGTGAAAAGAAAAAAATAAAAATTTATATTCAAATATATATATAAATATTAAAAATTAATGTATATATTAGTATTATATATATAATAATAAATATATTAATTTTTAATATATATATATATAACATATAATTTTTAGTTCAAAATTAAAATCTAGAGTTAATATTTTTAATTTTTTCTTACACTTCAATTGTAGTATTAAATATTTAAAATTATGTAGTTAAATACATGTATTTATAATGAAAAATTATATTTGTAAAAATGTCATTATTATTACAATTATTATTTATTATTAATCTATTAATAATAATTATTGTTAATTTGTTTTTTTAACAATTAATATTATTTAAATTAATTTATATTATCAAATTTATGAGTCAAGTATTCAATTTTATAAAACATATTATCAATTATAGTTATTGAAAAAATAAATTAAAAAATTTGAACCGGCTGTTAAAACTTGAATTAGCTCGCCTTTTAAGAGCCTGAACCTTAACCGAACTAGCTCTTGCAAGTTAAAGTTAAGGTTCATAATTATTATGAACCGGAACCACCAAAACGTGGCCATGGTTAGATTGAAGTAGTCTTTGAGAGCATGTTCTGAAAGGTTTAGCAAAGTTATGATCTCTTTTAGATATCAACAAAGTAGTGTAGATCATACCTTGTTTTCAAACGTTATGAAGATAAAATTACTCTTCTCATTGCCCATGTTGATAATATTGTGGTAAGTGGATAAAATATAGAGGAGATGATTCGGCTAAAAAAACTTCTAGCTCAAGAGTTCGGAATAAAAAATCTAGGAAAATTGTAGTATTTTTTGATAATTGAGGTTGCTAGATCTGAAAAGGAGATCTTCATTTCTCAGATAAAATATATTCTAAATATGTTTATCTATGGAAAGAAACTGGTATGATTGGTTGCAAACAGGTAGAATTTCCTATTGAAGCAATTACAAGCAGCAAGCATGATCTAGTGCATCAGTAGATATAGGGAGATATTAAAAACTGGTTGGAAGACTCATTTATCTCTATCATACCATACCAGATATAGTATGCAGTTAGCTTTGTGAGCCAGTATATGCATGACCCATGATGACAACTACGATCAATGAGGAAGAGGCAAAATATTTGGCAAATAGGAGTCCTACAAACAACAAAACCAGCAAAATCAACGGGTTCTAATCTGCTGAAATTTTTGGAACTGGAAGTAGCGAAATGGGTGTCATATATGCTAAAATTTGAAAATGAAAGTAGTAAAACAGGTGTCATATAGGCATTAACTAGCCAACCATCAAAAAGTGACCAGATCAAGGAATCACTTCAATATTCCACCAAAATTATGAGACTATTGAAGCAATTCAAGGAGTTGGTTAATGAGGATTTGCCAAACAGTTTAACTTCTCTAAGGAGTATTAAACATGCCTTTTATTTAGCATTTAATTGTTGATTATTCAGCATTCAAAAACTCAAGTCAAGTTTTCACCAAGGAAGAATTATGCAGTAAGGAGAAAGAAGAGTTTTAGGAATTATTTTCATTTAATTTTCAAATTAGGATGTTATTTGATTTTCACAGTTCAATTTGTTTTAGGTTTCTTGTCATGTTAGTTGAGGTTACTAGTTAAATTAGTCTTTTAATTAGTGTTAGATTCCTTTTTAGTTATTAGGTTCCTTCTCAGTCTAAGATTAGGATTTATTCCAATTATTATAAATAAGTCTCCACTAAACAAATAGTTATTTATTATTATTATTTTCAAATAAACAATTCAAATCAGAGGTTTTATTTAAACCCTAATTATATTCTTGTTGCAACCACAATCAATCTACTCTTATCTAGTCTAATTGTTAAGATCTACTTGCGCTAATTCCTTTTGCAACCTTTCCACTACATTAGTACTAATGAAGAAGTGTACATAAATTGAAATTAATCAATGAGTTAGACAGAGAAAGAAGATAGATTAGGTTTAGGAAGAAGAGGAAATAAGGAGAGAAAGGATAAGAGAAGAGAGGGAAGGAGAAAATAGAGAATAGAGAATGTTCAAATATTCATTTGCTAATCATTACTGCCCTTTTACAGGTCACTATATATAGGAATATCAGTTAACTACAGTACAAATTACATTCCTACTGATAACTGATTCCCTGCCCAGGTTGTTACACTCATTTGTCTCTTTCCACTACTTTGATCACCACCATCCATAACTCCCATACCCTTGATCATTCTTTTCTTCCTTTTGTATGTTACAATGTCGTCCCCTTGAGGCAATTCTTGTCCCCAAGAATGCCAAAATTCAGGAAATTGGGCTGCTATGAATGTGGCATCTTCCCAAATAGAGTCTGCAGCAGAAAGATTCAGCCATTTAATAAGGATTTGCTGAACATGCTGGTTCCCACGATAAATTACCCTGGAGTTGAGCACTTTCTCAGGGGCTACCACAAGCTGATCTTGGTGTAATGTGGGAAGTTCAGTGACAGGAACTTGCTGGTCACCAATCTTTTTCTTGAGGAGAGAGACATGAAATACTGGATGAATCTTGGAGTTGGCATGCAACAGTAACTTATAAACAACCTTACCTATTCTTTCAATTATCTGGAATGGACCATAATACTTGGCAGCAAGCTTGAGTTGTTTTCGGATAGCTACTGTGGTTTGTCTATAGGATTGGAGCTTCAAGTAAACCAGGTTCCCTACTTCGAGTTCCCATTCTGTTCTGTTTTGGTCTGCATAGTACTTCATCCTACCATGTGCTTGCTGCAAGGCTTCTTTAAGCTGTTGGTTGATAGCCTCTCTTGTAAAAATTCTTCTACAACTGCTACACTGCCGGAAATGAAGTGAAATGGGGGTGAGGTGGGTTTGTAGCCATACAATGCTTGGAAGGGTGACATGTTTATGGCAGTGTGGTGAGAGGTATTGTACCACCACTCAGCTAAGCTAAGCCAATTTATCCACTTAGCTAGGTGGTGATGGGACATGCATCTGAGGTACCCCTCTAGTGTCTTGTTAAGTCTCTCTGTTTGGCCATCACTTTGTGGGTGATAGGCAGATGATAAGTGTAGTTGTACTCCCATTAGCTTGAAGAGTTCTTGCCAAAATCCACTGGTGAATATTTTATCCTGATCCGAAATGATTGTCTGTGGAAGCCCATAGAGTTTGGAGATGTGGTCTAAGAATTTTCTTGCTACAGTTACTGCAGTAAATGGGTGAGATAAGGGAACAAAATGAGCATATTTTGTGAAGCCATCTATTACCACCATAAATGTGTCACTACCCTTGGACCTTGGAAGTTTCTCTATAAAGTCCATACTGATAGTAGTCCAGGCTGAAGCTGGAATTGGAAGTGGTTGTAGAAGGCCTGGATAGCAGCAATATTCAAATTTGCACCTATTGCAAGTATCACAACTCTTTATCCAATCAATGATTGATTTGTGCATGGTTGGCCAGTAGAAATACTGATGAAGCCTGTTGTAAGTGGCCTGGATTCCAGAATGGCCTCCTATAGGCGAGTTATGCATCTGAAGCAACAATTTGTCCCTCAATCCAGTTTGGTTGCCAATGTATACCCTGCCTTATATCTGAGAATTCCACTCTTGAATGAGAAATGAGGCTTTACCTCAGGTTGCGTAGCAATTTGTTGAATTAACTCCTGAGCTAGAGCATCCTCTTTATAAGAATTTTCTACCTCAGTCATCCAAGAAGGAATTACAATGGAAGCCAAGAGTTTGCTGTCATCAACCACTTCCCCTCTATGAGACAGCGCGTCTGCTGCTGTATTATGCTTCCCCTTTTTGTAAAGAATTTGATAATCCAAGCCCAGTAACTTTATGATGCCCCTTTGTTGTATGTAGGAATGTAACTTTTGCTCCAATAGATGTTTTATGCTTTCATGATCTGTCTTTATTGTGAACCTCCCTTGCTCTAAATAATGGCGCCATTTAGTTACAGCATAAATAATGGCAAGTAATTCATGTTCATAGGCCGATAGAGCTCTATTTCGTGGGCTTAAGCTCTTTGAAAGATAGGCCACAGGTCTACCCTCCTGCATTAGTACTGCCCCGATGCCTAAACCACTTGCATCACATTCCATGGTGAAGGGTTTGGAAAAATTAGGCAAGGCTAGGACAGGTGTTGTTACCATCGCTTGTTTGAGTGTGTAGAAGGCTTCTTCTACTTTAGAATTCCAATTAAATCCCCCTTTTTTCAGTAGTTCAGTCAATGGCTTGCTTATCGACCCATAATTCCAGATAAATCTCCGGCAATAACTTGTTAACCCAAAAAATCCCCTTAACTCTTTAAGTGAAGAGGGAACAGGCCAGGCAAGCATGCTTCAATCTTGCTATTGTCAGTGGCTACACCTTCTGATGAAATCACATGTCCCAAATACTCTACTGAAGAACACCCAAATGAGCATTTTTCCCACCTTGCAAACAGCTGCTGCTCCTCTAGGACCTTGAACACTATCTCTAAATGGTTCAAGTGTGACTCTCCTTCCTTGCTGTAAATCAGAATGTCGTCGAAGAAAACAAGGACAAATCTCCTTAAGTAAGGCATAAAAATCTGGTTCATCAAAGCTTGGAACGTTGTTGGAGCATTAGTTAATCCAAAGGGCATCACACTGAATTCAAAATGTCCAGAGTGAGTCCTGAAGGGAGTTTTGTGAATGTCCTCAGGTTCCGTACGAATTTGGTGGTAACCAGAACGTAAATCAATTTTAGAGAAAATAGTAGCCTCACTTAACTCATCCAATAAATCTTCTATTATAGGAATTGGGAACTTGTTCTTCACTGTCAAATCATTCAATTGCCTGTAATCTACACAAAATCTCCAATTTCCATCTTTTTTCTTAACCAACAAAGCAGGAGAAGCAAAAGGACTATGGTAGGCTGAATTATAGAAGCTTCTAACATTTCTTCTATTAATTTCTCAATTTCATTCTTGTGGAAATGTGGATATCTATAAGATCTGATATTGACAGGATTGGCGTTAGGCTTAAGTGGAATGTTGTGGTTGTAGGTTCGAAATGGTGGAAGACATTTTGGTTTCTGGAAGGGTTGGCTATATTTAGTGAGCAAGGATTGATGAGAGTTCTGATTGTGGATAAGTGTTTGAGTTTGGTTCGAAGTGTGTAAGGTGGTTAGAGTGGTTGCAAACAACCTGGCAGATATCCCTTGCCACCCGCCTTGTATCATTTTGTAGAAGGACTTATCACTCGGCAATTTAGCAAAGGCAGGATCAGTCATACCTTTCAACTCCACCAGTTTGCCATCTTTCTTAAAAGTGAGCTTGTACCCTTCAAAATCGAAAGTCACTGAGGTGTAGGATTTCATCCAATCCACCTAGAGTACCATATCATAATCTCCTATATCAAAGACTCGAAGGTCAAATTTGAAGCGGTGGCCTTGCATATTCCAAAAACAATCTAAGCACTTGGCCCTAATCACTATTTTTCTTCCATCTGCCATAGTGACAGTGGCTGGATTGACTTGGTGGTTGAAAGTTTCAGCTCCTCCATGATCTTTGTGTCAATAAAACTATGTACTGCTGCTATCTATAAGGACAATCATCATCTTGTTCTTAATTTGTCCCTTAAGCTTGATAGTATTGTCAGCCACATACCCTTTAATGATGTGTAGGGTGAGAGCAACCCTCTCTGTATTTTCTTCCTCGGATTCTTCTTCCTTCACAACTTGCCAATCATTGTCCCGCCCCAAATGAGCCAATGAAGCCTTAGTCTGACAACGGTGGCCTGGATAGTACCATTCACCACATCTAAAATAGGAGTTTTGATTTTTTTGTCGGCTGGTGATGGGTACGACGGCGTTTTTGGATGGGTTATTTTGGTGTTTAGGTGGATATGAACTGATGGATTTAGGATTCAAGGTTGTCTATGTTTGGGGGTTCATTTTTGGAACTGGGTTATTGTGTGGGTTATTGGGCCGAGATGGGTTCTTAAATCTATAGCTCTTTTGGGTGGCTTCTAGAGTGGCTTCTTGGAGTCTAGCGTGTTCAAACGCTTCATAGATGTCTCTAGGTCTAAGCATTCTCACCGGACCGGCGATCTCAGGTTTTAGGCCACCGATAAAGCTCGAGATAAAGTAATCTTCTGTGAGAAAAGGATTTTCACCTTCCATCTGAGCCTTTTTCTCTTCGAATGCTTCCTGGAACTCCTTAACTGTTGTTCTCTGCTTGAGTTGGTTGAACTCGATGATAACATCTTTGATGGGTGAGACTCGCAAGCCAAGAACGAGAGCTTTGGAGAATTCTTCCTAGGTAGCTTGCGGGTGCGACTTCGACCAACCCCAAAACCACTTTTCAGGTCCTTCGCCCAGGTATTAAGGACCAATCTCCATCTTACGCTCTTCAGGCACTTCATAAACGACAAAGTATTTATTGCATTTCCATAACCAAGACTGAGGGTTGGTACCTTCAAAGAGAGGCAGTTTCATCTTGGGTAAGAGCCGACCCAAATACCCTCTCCGGTTTCCATCGAAGGAGGTAAACCCATAATCTTCCTATTCTCGTGGCCTGGGCGTTGGTAGAAGACCTCTCGTTGGAGGTATTAAGGGTCTCTCTGAGCGAGAGGTATCCTCGGGAGCTGGTTCCTTACCCTTGCCCAGGTGCGACATCATTTCCATCAACTGCGCAAACTGGCTACTTAACTTCAATTGTTCAGAACGTAGTTGTTCATACGTTTGTTGTTGCTCGGCCCTAGAGGCTTGACCTTCTTTCTGTATTTGCTTCAATATGGAGATAAACATCTGTAAGTCTCGTACCAGTCTCATCAGTTTCTTCTATTTCAGATCCTTCCCCAGCAGCTGGGTTTCTTGGTTTTCTTAGGTTTTTATTCATTTTTTTTTTTAAATTTCTTGCCTAGATCAATGCTCTGATACCAATTTGTAACGTAAATTGAAATTAATCATTGAGTTAGACAGAGAAAGAAGATAGATTAGGTTTAGGAAGAAGAGGAAATAAGGAGAGAAAGGATAAGAGAAGAAAGGGAAAGAGAAAATAGAGAATAGAGAATGTTCAAATATTCATTTGCTAATCATTACTGCCCTTTTACAGGTTACTACATATAGAAATATTAGTTAACTACAGTACAAATTACATTCCTACCGATAACTGATTCTCTGCCCAGGTTGTTACACTCATTTGTCTCTTTCCGCTACTTTCATCACCACCATCCATAACTCTCATACCCTTGATCATTCTTTTCTTCCTTTTGTATGTTATAAGAAGCCTGTGAAATTGGTTAATACATCATGCCATTGACAACAATATTCTAAATGGGATCCTGAAAGGGTATCATAACCAAAATCATGAGAAATCAATATGCTTTCTTTCTCCATCTCATTTGTAATTCTCTACATTATGCATATAATAGTGACCTTGTTAAAACAAAATTAAGTTGGGTGATTTTGCAAATGCAAATCAAGATTTAGTTACCACATTGAATTTTACAAACAATGAACGACACTTCACGAAAAGTTTAAGGGGATTTCCTCCCAAGAGAAAAGAATCATAGCAACTGTGGTGAACTTGGTTAAATTCAAAATTGACTAAATTAAATAGAGGGATCTTTTTTCAAATACACTGAACTATTCTTTCTTGCTCTAAACCAACCAGGATAATATCTTTCATTAAATTTTGGACCCTCTTCACCCCCCACCCCCTCTCCCAACCCATTTCCAATCCAACAACTTAGTATCATAATAAAGCAGCAGCTTGGTATCATAAACAGATGAAAATACTTGCCAATCATCAATGTTTGAAATGAGGAATAATCCACTCTGTACTCCATATCGAAATAGAAGTCAGAAGGACGAATAGAACAAGACTTTGGACCTATCTGAAATAAGTGGCATATTAATTCAACAACATATGCAGCATCAATTAATTTAAGGGAACTTGTAGGGGAAGGGCGCCTCAAAAGAATTGCAAAAACCTTCAAAAATATAAGGACCAGCCAAGAAAAAAATTCAATCCAATGAAGAAACAGTGCCAAGGCTCAATCATACCGTAGGTGGTATCTGTACAACACGAACTTTTGAAATAATGCAATCTAATGGATTGTCATTCATTACTGTAGAATAAAATACCTGTTTCTTGTCTAGAAAAGAAGCCTCCTCTTTCATAACCTGAGAAATAAAAATGAAACAGAAGCACCAAATATAAAGATAAATATCATAAGTTGACATAGCATTCAGACAAAGTGTTTTTTGCTCTCACTGTATCTTCAGCTCTGTAAAACCACTGGACCCTGAAAAAGTCTTCTCCATCTGTTGTTTTGAAAAACTCGATAATCCTACCAACATGCTTTTTCCCTCCTTCACCCTGCAGCAGTTGATTACAATGTAAATCATTTCCATGGTTTAAGTTATAAATTTTCACGATTTTCCAACATGTTTTTTTTTCCAACATCACCCATACATGAAATAGCTATTCTATTCACATATTAATTATTCCATGTTATCTCATGAACCAAATGGTACCTTATGAGAAACCCAAAAAAATAAAAATAAAAGAAATGAGGAAGAAACAAATCATATCCTAATATTCCAGAAGCACAAACATTATGGGTAAGTCTATTGACAAGATCAAGTTCAGATACGAAGAATTAAAGAAAATCTGAAAGATAGAAAAAAATTTTGATTAAATCAATTTTTATGAGACACCCTAAATTGTACAACCCATCTTTTCTAATATTATCATTATTCTTCTGTTTTTCATATGTTCCACTAAATAGTGAAGAATGATAATATCTATAACATTTTTCTTCTGTGAGTTGGCATAAACTAGGAAAAAAAATTCCAGAGCAACAAGCATGGGATGAAGCATACAGGAAAAATTTACAGCCGATAAGTAAACGGTTCATATTATTCATCATCGCATATAAGATAGGTTACGGGCTGCACCACGTTAAACCAACAAAGAGTAAGCATGTTATCCCTAAGCAATGACTAAATTTTTTTATAGAGATGAATGAATTATGCGCAAACTGATGTGATATTGACACAAACAAGGAACTCAATAAATTAAATTGAAGGACACAAGAAACTGTAGTTATGGTGAGATTTAAAGACAAAAACTTAAGTTACTGTTATCACATATAATGTAGTTGGCATATGTGTAATGATGAGAAGCTAAATTGGAAACTTAACTAGAACTCAGGAATGTTGTTTTGATACTCTTTTAAGCAGAAATACTCCTTTAATGAGACATTGAGGATGAAGGCATCAGAACTTGTCAAGGAATTACTCTAACAGATTGATAAGAATCGTGAATAAATTCTGAGTTGTTGATGAGTTGACAGACAGGTTCTTTGGAGGACTCTAGAGACCCAAATCAACAAAGAATTGACTCATGCATTGGCAAGCACAAGAGCAGAGGAAAACTTTAACGGTGGATGAGTCCTTAGAGTGCCTTCAAAATTTAAATTTGATTGGTCTAGTTCTGATGGAGGTTTTTTATTTTATGAAATTTTTGGTTTGAATGGTCTTCTCTGGTTTATTTTTTAAAACCTAATCAACAAAAACGTCAAATAAATAAAATAGTAAAACAAAAGCCTATTTCAGTCAGAAATTCAACTTAATTTGATGTGGCATTTTTTTTAGCTGAAATCAAGCCCCACTATAACCAGTCAGCATATTGATTATGAGCAAATCGTTCTGAGCAACTAAATTAATGCTGATAACTCAAGTTCAAAAACCATGATGACCAAAAGAAAAAGTTTAGACACCAAAATAGCAAAATTGAAAAGTTCATACACCAATAATATATGTTTTTCAATTTCAAAAAATTTAGACGAAGCAAAATCACATTCATTACGCTTCTTGAATGCTTGTTACAAAAGAAAGTCACCAAGCATTACTCAACAAGGTAGTCAAGTAGAGGGAATGCTCATTACCAATGAACATTACCGAACGAGAAGAAATTAGGACTTCTAACACATCATATTCATTCATGGAAGTCACCAACATTACCATAGCAAAGTGACGAATATTACTAATAAGTAAAGAATGTTACATGTTGTTTTCAAGTTCAAGTAAAATCTAGAGAATTTTTAGCATTTGGACATGACGTAAGAGTCATTCAACATCATTTTTACCATAGAACAATCATATTTTGAAACTGAAATTGAAGATCTATATATGGGTAACATATTAAAGTGAAGAAATAAAGATTTAAGCTCATAAAAAGTGAAATCAGAGCTTGCTCTATTATTGAACACCTTGGGTTCAATTTATATTCTTTAATATTCACTTTGTAAAACTATTGTGCTTAAATTCATTCTTTGTAATAGCTTCTTATGAGTTTTGAGAGTCTTGAATCTCAAACCCTTGTAATTGTTTGTGTTATTTGGGCAAAATCCCAACAATATAGAGTAAGGGGCAAAATACCATATTAACTACAAGTATAGAAGCCTTTGGACATGTAAAGATATAGCAATTTCTAGGAGTGATTGACTGTTGTGATTTAGGGATATAATAGATGTATATTTCCAAATTTGGGTGTAGAAATTTATATATGAATCTGCATATCTTGAAGAATTGATATGGAAAAATAAGGGATTTTAAAATCCTTTTATCTTCTCGCAACTTCCACAGGGTGCAAAAATGGAACCCACCCTAAATCATGGATTTAGAAGAAGTGGACATAGAAGAATTTGCTCTAAACCACTATAAAAAAAGGGCTAAGCAATCTCCACCCCTTGCTCTCTTTACATTATTTGCATTGAAATTGGTAATATATTGCATTTAGGATGAAAATTTGCATTAGAAATTTAAATTCCTATCTAGGAATTGTCATATAAGGGCTCAACAGTTGGCATTAGAATTTGTATTCTTTTTTATTATAATCACATGTAACCCTGAATCCACTGTGTTAGGACTAATCTTGTTCGCACTAGGTCGGCCCACTAAAGAGTAAAGTGCTCCCAGCAAGTAGTGACTCCATTCACAAATATCGAACTTGTACCCTCTTGCTTAAGGGATGAAAGTGTCGAACCACTCACATCAACCACTTGTTGGCAGAAGTTGTACTCTTATTCACATAAAATCTAATGATTTTGAGAGCTAAAGATCCATTGTTACATGTTAATCAAGAACTCCTTTTCAAGAGAGCCATTGTAGCACAAGACCTGCATTATTTTGTGGTATCATAGTTCTTAGTGGGTTTCTATGAGTCTCATCCAACTTGATTGGAAGGCATTACTTGTTTAATTTGTTTTCATGTTTGTGTTTGTACTTGTCTGTTGAGTTGTTAACAAAGATTCTTTACCTCCATAGTGTATTCTCCTTTCCTTCTCAATACAAGTTCTTCTCATAAATAAAAGTGAGAAAAAAAAATCATAACTTGAAAGAATAGATGAATTGACTATGTAGGATAGGGGGGAACTATCGTTAATTTGCATACTCCCATCAAGTGAATTTACCTTTATATATGCACAATCTCCAACATTAAAAATGGACCCATCAATTTCAGCTTGCGCATAATGGCATTCCACATTCCAAACAATCTTATCTTCATCTTCATCACTAAAACAATAAGCATTGACAAAATAACCAAAGGTAAGAACATGCTTACAGATGGAAATGATAAATGATAAAAGTGAGAAAGAAATATAAGCCCAAATTATTGCTTACTCTAAAATGAGCCTACGACAATTGGATTTTTTACTCTGCAAACTCCAATACATCCTTCATCAGTATTGATGAAATGCAATAAACAAAAAGAAACATCATTTAGATAATTTAGGTAGTAAAATAAATTTGATCAAAACTAAAAAATATTTATAAACATGCCATGTTACCATATAAATTCACTTAAAAGTAGTTGGTTGGAGAGCTTTGATGACAATGCATTTGGAAATAAGCATTATTTAAAACACACTAAATGATTCCTTATACGCGCACACACACACACACACTCGAACATGGTAATTGGATAGATGCCTAGCTAGTAAATAGTTTTCAAATTTCTACATTAAAAAAAAACCACATGCAAATAGATTCTTTTAGCACAATTATTGTATTTAACACACATAGCATGTGTGTTTCATCTTGCCAATTCTGCAAGGACTTGAATGGAAAGAGATGCAAGATTTTTTTAATAGTTAAAGAAACAATATAATATCACTTGATTAGCCAAAACAACATATGCAACTCATTGAGAACAAAAACTACATGAAAATGCAGTTCAAGGAGAAGCAATAAGTTGATTCCCAAGAAATGTGGATAGATATTTAAAGGTCGTCGGTTCAAAGATTAAAGACACAAATAATGAAAATATTTGTCTCGTTAAAAGTAAAGATTATTGAAATTTAAAAAAAAAAAAAAGGAATGAAGATTATACACACTAGAAATTACTCAATAATGTCTTGAGGAGCTTTGTATGAATGACATCCAGGCCATAATTCTAAATTTCTCGACTATAAACATCTTTTTTTCTTGAGCTCCTCATTGTTAGCATCAACTTTAGGTTTAGTTCAGTTTATTCTTGTCGTGAGTACACCTTATCCTCATTATTCTATGCATTTTTCTTTCTCTATCGTTTTTTATTCACTAGAAAGATTAAAAGGAAAGAAAGAATCAAAGAGGACCATCACGTCAGTCAAAAACATTTCTACAACACCAAACATAAAATTAATACTATATTTAGAATAAATAAATTTGGATTGTATGTGGAATTTATTTGTAAATGAATTCTCATGTTTGGTTTGTCATAACTTAAAACAAATAATTCAATTCAATTCCATATAATTTTGTTTGGAATAAATACTGAACTAAAAATTCAATTACCTTTTTTTCCAAATATACCCTTAAATTCAGAAAAAAGTGATTTAATAAGGACAAATTGAGCTATTGGTATCTGAATTTTCCAAAAAAAAAATTTAATATTTGAATAACTTTTTTTCCAATTTAATAACGAATACCAACGAATAAATTTTTCTGATAATGACTAAAATAATAAATATTGAGCAAAATAAGATATTTGTCATTATTTCTTAAAATTGAAATATTGAACTGATATAAAAAATTTAAATCTTAAAATAGAAAATATTAAAAAAATTCAGCAATAATAATGTAATTTTTTTATTTAGTAATTATAAATTTCGAACTACGCTCATTAAAGAAATATTGTAAAATTTTTACACCCAACCAGAAGATATAATGAAACACATATAATTGTATTATGATACATTTTAATATGACAATGTATTTTACAATTGATATTATATATTTACTAGATAATGCAATGAACTTATTACATTTGACATTAAAATCGTATTTAGACATTTCTTTGGAGCTAAATTAAAAAAATAATAATAATAATTTTGTGAAATTTTATACAATTAAATTAAGTTTATTGATTAAAAATATTTGTTTGAAACTTATTTATATTTAAATAAGGGTAAATTAACATTTTTAAATTCATATAAATTGAAGATTTATCAACCAATTAAGTGAAACATCAAACAATAAAAAAGCTCAAACATAGTGTTGTCAACTTGGTTGGGACGACTAAGGGAGAGAGGCATAGTAAGAAGGAGGAAAAATTGGAAGAGCAGAGTGGGAGAAAGGGGTGTAGTTCTATTGAGGATAATTTTGTGAAAAAAAAGGTTCATCAATTGGTGGAATTCTTTTGCAAATTCTACCTATTTTGTTAGAATTTAGTTTAGACTAGTTGAATTCTACATATTTAAATTTATAGAATTGGAATAAATAAAAATTTCATTCCAAATAAACAATTATTGGAATTTAAATGAATTCCATAAAATTTTGTGAAATTCATTCATTCCAAACAGGATGTAAGACTCAATTTGTTTCATAAAAAATGTCTTCCTGGAAAACATTTATTTGTATGTTATGGCGTTTGAAGTGTTTAGGATAATTGGTTAAATAGAAAATATTTACATGGTAAAAAAAGCTATTTTTAAGAAAACCATTTTTTGAACTTTGACAAATTTGAAATGAAGGAAACCCTTAAGGGAACTTTATAAACACATCTTTAATACTGATTTACTCTATTGATCATGGATGATCATCCTCGGTTGTCAATCAACGGCAACCACCAATATTCATCCTTTTTCATATTTTTCCTCATATTCAACAATAAATTAAAAAAATAAAATAAATTTTGCAAGCTTTAACATTTTTAGCCTTATAAATTAAAGAAAATAATATTTCCAATATACTCCAAATGCCACAAAATAATTTCAAATGGATTTTTAGTATATCAACCAAACAAAAACAAAAAAAAGCCCTCTCCTAAAATAATTTCCTTGAGATATTTTTCACACAAGTTATTTTTGTGAAACAAACAAAGCCTAAAAAGTCAATCTTTAAACAAAGCCTAAGAACTCAATGTTCTAAAAAGGCACTACTAAATACAAGACTATCATCATCCTCTGAAATTGAAAAATACATCACTAGCATTTGCATAAATTTGGTGCATAGTGTAGCAGCCAATGATCTCAAATGCAACCCTGGTATGATCAGTTTTTCATTTAAATTTTGGCCGATTAAGGTGTGCAATGCCTAAAGAATCACAAAACTATTTTTTATCAGTTAAATCATTTTTAGTTTATGGAATAACAACGACAAAAGTTCTAAAGTTTGACTCATTTTTGCGATTGTCCTGAATACTTTTACTATCAAGTCCTAAGACTTTTTAACTTGTTCGCCATCAATCCTTTCCGCTAGCCAAAATCAAATTTCATTAATCAATATTCAAATGCATTTCATTTTTACAACAAGTCCTAAAACTTGAAAAGAAGTTGTATTTCTTTTTTTTTTCTTTTTCACTATTTTTCTTCTTCAAATCAAAAAAAAAAAATCAATTGTATTAGAAGATAAGAAATTTCAAAGTAACATAATAAAAACAAAATTTTCCTTAAAATTTCTTTCTTCCAACAACTATCGAAATAATTATATTGAAATATTTGATTTATGATTTTAGGAAATAAACTTTACAGGAGAAGTTCCAATTGTTTTGCTAATTTGAAATTTGTTATATTGTTTTAAATGACTTTTAATTTTTGCAAGTTTAAAAAAGAAAAAAATAAAAGGGAAAAATAAAAGTGTCAATGTTATAGAATTAAAACCTTAATGAAGTTAAGAGTTGAAAAGAAACGAAAGAGTACAGGAATAAATATTGAGAAGAAAAGAAAGGAAAAGAAAGAGAAGCAAAGAAACGAATAGAGAAGAAAGGGGAAAAAATTTCCATTTGTCAATGCTAAAATTTAGCCTCAACTAATTCACATGCAGTTTAGCTGACTTGGGGATGGATTATTCTATTTAATTTTTTAATATGAAGTCATATACTTGCTTCGTATTTAGGATTTTAGTAATATTAGGGAATATTTTATTTTCCATAGAAATCTTCTTATTTAGAAAGTTTGCTTCCCATTTAGTATTGAGTTAGAATCTTCCTAGTTGGGATTCCGAATCCTAGTTGCAATAAGGATTAGTTACTAAATCTTTTTGAATACCTATCTAACTATTTTTCATGCCTTTGATAATGAAATAATAAATATTCAACTCGAAAGGCTCATTACCTACAATGTGCCTCTCTCCCCTCTTCCTTTTCTCCTCTTTCCCTTCTTTCTTAATCCAAATTATTTTTTGCACCCTCAAACCACCACCAAAGATTTTCCTTTTGACTCTATAGCTAATTTGGTTTCCTCACCCTTAACTTTCCTTTTTTGAATCTAAACCCTAGACTCATCAATTATTGAGATTTGCTCGCCATAAAGCAATTCATGATTGTTAACCTAATTTAAATCACTTATCCTCCATTCTGCAACATTTTAGGCAAAAATTTTCAATTAAATCTAATGGTGTTAAATATTCTTGCTTAGTTTTGCTCATGTTACCCTTGATCCATATCTCATCTTCCATAACATCCATGGATCAGCATTAGGCATTGGTCAAACCATCTTAATCAATCTTTCATCGATGTATCTACAATGAATGCCTTTTTCGCCTCCAAAGGATGGACTTACTCATGATCTTCATGAGCTTCCATGCATTTGTCTTAATATTTTCAATTGCCACTTATTTGGAAACATGCAGTTTTACACAAATATTCACTACTATAGAATCATGGTGAATTAAATTGTGGCTTTGTTGAACATTTCCTTCCACTGAACATGGATCGTCAAATGAAAATTCCCAAGCTTCCCCATTTCAACTATCCAACTTAATCTTTTTCATATGATAGAGCCTATGTATTAAAAGTGACCACTCTTAGGTATCTCACTAGATCTACTTCAGTGTTTGCTTTTTTCACTTCCCCTCACCTTAACAAAATTGCAATGCATGATAGCAACTGAGTTCTACTTTAAATTATAGCCCTAGCTTATTAGGATGTTCTTTCATCATTTCAACTTCTAGTTAACTCCAACTAGAGTTTCAATTACTATAGCATGCCATCATCAATGATGCAAACGCACTATAGGCACCTTAATACATATGCAGATAATAAATAACATAAAATCCATCTTACATCATGACAGAGCAAGTTTACACAACCAGGAAGAAACCAGCCTTAACTACAAATGATCCAATTAACCTCGATATTTTTGTAACTAATAGAATCCCAAAAATAACAATTCATCATTTCAACAAGGACCAAAATCATGAAACTCCTATAATTTCCAAGTTGACTAGTGATGCATGCATATACACAATGAAAAAACAGAAACCCAAAGGTAAATATCACAAACATAGGCAGCAACGAAATCAAGTGATATCATTGAAATCAAAGATAGATCGATACCAAGAAATTGCTAAGGTTCGAGTCAAACAGCAAGATCATTTTGTTGAGAATGTGACTTTCCAACAATGGCCTGAAACATGATGGCTTTCAGAGCAGACAATGATATACATGGCTCAATCATATAAGATGATGTGTCCACTTTGAGATCTTAAATGGAAAAAGCTACAGGCCTTTGTATCTTAGGCATCAATTTCCCGTGACAGAACTAGATTTACAGGATATTGAGTCTGGAAAATGGGTTGAAACTTTCTCTTATACCACTTCATTCTCAAACACTGAAGGAAATAGAAACAATGTGAACCAGAAAATAAACAAATAAAGGAAACAAGAGGAAGAAAGAAGAGAAAGACAAGAAACTCTAATTGAATATATTGTAACTGAATTTTATTGAATCTCCATAAATATTTCCAAAATTTAAATCTAGAAATAAATAGAAATTTGGGAAAGAAAAATTTCTGCATTCTGATCATTTAATAACTTACTTTGGCCTTACTGCAAGTGATTCTAATTGAAAAGACACTAGCCAATTATTATTCAACAGAGCCCCTAAAGACAACCTAAAACTAACAAATACAAGAATACGTTAATATGTCTAAAGAATTTAATCGCCTGAGTAAAAGAAAATCAGAAAAGAAAGGTTGATCACCTTCATTTCATACCGCCATTGCCACCTTTGTTGTGCTTCATCATTTGTGATAGGATCTCCAATTAGGGAGCAAGAACTTTCCTGTTTCTCATGTTTCTTCTTGGAAACATGAGACTGTTCTTTACCTCCTGTCTTTTGTGGAGCTGACTTTGAACTAGTATTTGTTTGGACATTTTGAACCCCATAAGCAGAATCCTCTGAAAAGTTCTTAAACCTCTTAAAGGGTTGTTCATCCACACAATCACCAATCCATGGAAGTAATAGAGGCTTTGAGGAACTGCTTTCACAATGTCTAAGCAATACCTTCTTTTCCAAAACTTTTTCTTCTCTACATTTATAACTACAATTACAGTATCGTCATTCTTCACGAGAAAAAGAATAGAACAGAAAAAGAAAAGATCAATCGACGATTTACAAATTTACTACTTACTTCGCAATCAATATTTCACTTTGACTCTGCAAGGAATTAAAACATTTTTTTTTCACTTACAATTGCCATAAAAATGCAAGAATATAAAGACTGAAAATTCTGAAAAAATTTCTGAGCAACCAAACAAGAAAAATCGAAAACGCACCTGAAATAACGAAACGTTTGGAGGAGAAAATCTGGGAGATCTTCGAAGGGAATGGTTTGGGTAAGATTTTGGTTTTCTTGAAGCCACATTGTGCATTTTAGGAGTGAGAGTGAATCTTGGCGATCTCCTCAAAGGAAAATCAGGCTCCCAAATCTGTAGAGGAACTGCTTGGCTTTCAATTTCCACCAACGACATTATTAAAAGATTTTTATTTTTTTTATCTTTTTCAGTTTCAGTTTATCTTTTGTTTGGAAATTTTTATTCTATTCAGATACAGTATGTACTAAGTGTTAGGAATAAGTCAATATTCTATTTAGATATTTAAATTTAATTATAAAATAGACTAAACTCATATAAAGAACTATATTGATGGACAACACAACCTGAAAAATACCATTAAAACCCTAAGTTATAAATAGGGAAAGAACATGGGAAAATATATGATGACTATACTAACATTGGTGTTAATACATTTATTTCTCATTATAACTCTGAGATTAAATGCTCTTAGAAAAAGGAAAGTACCAGAATAGTTGATTGTATGAAAAATGACCATTAATTGAAAATAATAATATTATTTCCATGTTGAAATTGTCATTTTTACCAAAAAAAAATATATATATATATATATATTTCTCTCAAATTATCATTTTAGCTATAAAAAAATTAATTAGTTTTTTTTTTAACTATACCTTTAGCATTAATAAGTTAATTAATGAAGTGAGAATATAATAATTTTAATATTATTAGTAAATTAATAAAAAAATATTTTGCTCTTTTAAAAATAATTTTATATAATATTTAATAATTTAATAGATATAAATCAGTTGAAAATGATATTTCAATAGAACGGAAGAAGCATGAAATAACAAGATTATTCTTATTAAAATAGAGTGCATAATTTTACCAGCGTAGGCATGGGGGAAAGGAGCACAGAAATAATTGAAATATTAAGTAAAAAATTTATAAGAATTTAATAGAAACTTATACGTTTCAATTTAAATATTATTTTAAAATATTTTACTTATTTTAATATATTAACTGGAATTATTAAATATAAAAAGCAAATTAGTAAATTATGTTAAATTTTTAGGTTAATTGTTGAACGTTAAATATTTTGAAATAAAATTAAAATTTTAAAATGGTATTTAAATTGAAATAAAGAGTGTATGATTTAATTGGTAAGAAAAGAAATGTATTGATACTTAGAAATATAAGATTATTACCGAGTCACTTTGCTAGCTACCGAGAAGATGACAAATGGCAAGACACTTGCCACGGCAACAATACTCATCACTTGTAAAAGTTGAAGAAATGGAGGAATAAAATGTAATTTTAAGAATCTAAATGAAAGTGTTTATAAATTTTAGGAGGGAGAAAGTACCAAAAAAAAAAAAACTCTCAATACTTTTGTATGAATATAAACTAAAGCTTAATGTTTATTTTAACTTATTATACTTTTAAAATTTTAAAAATTGATAAATTAGTCATCCTATTAATAGAAAATTAATAACAGTTAATTTTATATTTATTTTTTTAAAGATGTAAATATATCACTTAAGTTTACATAAAAGTATAAATTGATATTGATTTTTTTACTCAATTTATATACTAAAATGATATTTTTACCTGATTAATCAAACAGGTGGACCAATGATTGGAGGAATGTCTATGAGAAATTCAAAAAGTATGATCGGACTATAAAAATTTTGACCAGACTATTATAAATATGACCGAACTATGTGCAGTCCAATCATGAAATTATTTTGACCCATGATTGAAGCGGTGAACAATAATCAAACATGTTGACATCCACTTCAAATGACTATATCAAGACTTAAAGACTATAAATGCTATAAGAAACCTCATTTTTCAGAAGAATAGTAATTGCAATTGCCAAGTTAACAATTTTATTTTCTTGCATCAAAATTTCGATTTGTATTCATTGAGTATTGAGTGTGAGCATTAAACACCATTGTAAGTTTGAGTGAGCTTTAAAATACTTAGATTTTAGAGTGAGCCTGAAAAAATTTTTGTTTGAGTTGTAAGAAAAATCTTAAACCTTATAAAAGTTCAGTGTAATCTTGTAAAAATATCAAGTTAAAATTGAGCTTGTAAAAATTCAAGGTTAGTAAATTTTTCAACTTGAAATATGACTGAACTACTATAAATTTTTGGTGTTCATTATTCTCTACCCTGCTCTTTTCTTGCTTTACTGTTTTTAAATTTTAATTTACTGACACTTCTTCAAAACAATCAATTCATCCCCTCTTAGTTATTATTTTAAGACAACAATAAATACATATATTACATGTGTTATATCATTATGATGATATATTTAATAGATTTTCTTTAAAAACTTAAAAAATAAAAATATTTTGAAAAAATCTATTTTTTGAAAAATTGCTTTTAGTTTTTAATTTCAAAATTAAAATTGATATTTTTAAAATAAAAAATAATTTTAATTAATTATTTATAGGATATATTTTTAAAGCTAATTAAAATTTGATATTTTTAAAATAAAAAATAATTTCAATTAAAAATTGAGAGCAAATTTTTTTAAAAAAATGGATATCTTCAAAATATTTTAATTTCTTAAAATTTTTAAGGTAATCTCTTGAATATATCCTCACAACGATATAAAACTCCTGATGCAATATGTATAATGTGAATTAATAATTTTAAAAGTTTATTAAAAGAAGTATTAAATAATAATTTTAATTAAAATATTATTTAATATAAAATACTTTTAAATATGGATAATATATTTATAAATGAGTAAATATTTTATTTTAATGCATAATCGAACAAAAAAAAATTCAGTGTCAATTTATATTTTATCACAAATTTAAATGATATATTTGTACATCTCTATAAAAATTAAAATATAGTTAATAACATAGCTTTTTATTAAAAAATAAATTAATTTATCAATTTTTTTAAAATTTCAAGAATATAAATAAGGTAAAATAAATATTAAGCTTGAATTTATACCATTGCACAAATTTCAAAACGATATTTTTGTACCTTCTTCCATTTTAGGAGCTAAACTAGGACTTTTATTGAATAGGAAAATTTATCAAAGGATCCTTGGACGAAAATCTCTAAAGATTGAGTGAGGATAAAAATGAAAGATTTTTCATTTTTGAAGGACCGAGTTGTAATTTTGTAAAATAGCATAGTATACTAAACTTTAGAAAAGAAAAAGGGCACCCATGTTAAATAAAAATATGACCTCATAATTATAAAAACTGGAAAAAAGAAAATGAATAAAAGAGGCACTTACATTAAGTAAAAACATATCTATTATAATTCTCCAATAAAACTTTTATTACATCATTATTTTTCTCAAATATTACAAAAAGGGGGGGTAATAGGAACACAGACAAAAAAAATATCAAGAGAAAACCCATTATATATATATATATATATTATGTATGTTAAAGATATAGAAAAATTCTATAATTCAACCGTAAGTTCTTAAAGGTATGCCTTTAAATATTGATCCATACGAGTATAGTTCACTTGGGGATAAAGGTTTGATGCTTCTTCTGCATCTTTCCCTATTTCAAAGTTCGTTAAACAGCCTTCATAAAATATGTGATAAAAGTGTCCGATTCCTACTTGCGTTGCATAATCAGCATCTGCAATCAAATATAATAATTAAACCAATTCACTTATAATTTATTAAGAAATATATATATAACAAAAAAAATCTATGAGTCACATCTACCATTAATTAATGAGTCACATCTATGAGTCACAAAAAAAATCTACCATTATTACATACAGTGAGAAAATTAAGATTTTATTGAGATGATAAAATTTTTAAATAAAAAAATTACAATAAAATACTATTTTGTTAAACTTCACTAAATATATTATTTTTAAAATAATTTTTATATATTTTTAAAATATTTTAATTATTTAATATATTTTTAAGATATTTTAAAAAATATATTTAAATTAATTATTTTGAATAAATTTATATAATATAATATATATAAATAAAATATTAATATATAATATAAATAAAATATTGAGAGTTATATTAAAATATAATTTTATAGATCAATATTTAATTAAAAATAAATCTTTATTTAGATATTTAAATTTTAAAAAATTAAGTTCAATTTAATTTTATTTTACAAATTTTCATATTTAAAAAAATTTAATTATCAAAATTTAATACTTTTTATAAAAAAAAAATAAGTTGATTTGAAAGTAATAAAATTATATTAAAATAAAAATAATTTTTTAAAAATTTTATTTATTTAGTTAGTTTCACCACTAATAATTTTATTCATATTTAAATTAAACATTAAATTTTTTATACAAAAATAAAATGAGAAATAATAATTTTTTATTTTTAATATATACATTATATATAAATATACACACAAACATATATATACATATATATATATATACAGAACTCTTCTGATTCCGTCCTTGTATATATAATTATATAAAGTAAATAAGAAAATTACATAAAATGAAAATATGTTTTTGGGCATAGATATATATATACCTTTCATGCGGGCTAAGAATTGTTGTGGAGAGACACAAATCTTTTCTAGTTTCTTGCCACTAAGCTTCTCCCATATTTCAACAAGTTGTCTTTGTGTGAGAATGTTTTCTGGTGGTCTTATATACAATGTTTTGTTCAACGTTCGAGGATCATCGATTGTTTTCATGGTGTATGTTGCTATGTCATCTTCATCCATATAAACAACTACACAAAAAATAGTAATAATTATATACAAATTAATAATATAAATTATTAAATATACAAATTAGTTAGTGAGAAAAATCACATATTTGAAAAGAATAATATAAATGAAAAGAATTCATAAAATTAATACTAAAATTTCATGTTGGAGTACGGTGTCAAATCCATAATTTAAAAGTACACAGATGATTCAATTGTTTAATTGTGGTTATTAAAGTCAAATTTAAATATGAGACAATTTTATAATTTGGAAAAATTTACAAAAAAATAATTTAAAAAGAGAAAAAAAATATAAACATTGTGAAAATAAAAATTTACAAATATACTATACGAATAAAAAATTTTACAAAAATATGGGTTATTTTTTGTATATTTTAGGTATATGTTTAAGCATATGTTAATTATATTTTTGATATATTTGGTATATATTGTAAAAATGCAAAAAAAAAAGAAGTTTTGTAAGCACAAAAGTTTAAAATTTTACAAACAAAATAAATTAAGAATGAAATTTTGAAAAAAAAAAGTATTTTATGAAATTTCCACTTACTTTAAATTAAATATAATAACAAAAATAGGCCTAAAGTTTTGAGATCTGAAATTTTGAGACTTAAAAAATCAAAATTTTACTGGTTTTTTATGACAGAGCTGTGCTGTTTATGCACTTACCCTTAACGTTGCCATCTCCATAGAGAGAGACCTTACGAGTTGGAGGAGTAAGGCGGTCAAGCTGTGAGAGGTTGCCAGCAAAGTAACCACCAAAGCAGTTAGATGAGACGTAAGTGAATGGGATTTTTGCTTCTTCTATGGCTCTTCTCACTATCCTTTTATGATCAAATGTCTCTTTTCCTGGTTCCAGAGCATTTCCCATTCTTGATGGATCCATTCCAAATTCTGAAGGCAAGAAACGCTACAAACAACAACAAAAACATCAATTATATTAATTGTTTCTTGGAAATTTAATTAGTCTAATTAAGCAGATTTTAAGGTTAATATAATTTGATAAGGTTTTGGTTTTCTTGTGGGTATTGTATTGTTCTTCTGCAGATTTTTTTTAGTATTACAATGGGGATGGGAAATTGATTGTGAATCTATTATCCAGGAAGATTTGATTGCCGCTAGACTATCACTCGGCATGATTCTTTTGCACATTTTAGTTCTTGGGTTTGCAGAATTTAATTTGTTTCTGCATTTTTTCTTCTTGAAATTTACAATAGGAGAGGGGAAAAAGATCCCGCGTCTATTGTCCGGAGAAATGTAGTTGCTGCTAAATTAAGACTCGACATGCTTCTTTTGCAGATATTAGTTCTTGGGTTTGCAGAATTTGATTTGTTTCTGCGGTTTTTAGCTTTTCGTCCCTCCTGTTTAATTAATGTATAGTGGCCTAAAAAACAAAAGGGTTATAAAATTAGTTCAAAAGGGTAAAAAAACAAATTCATAAATACCTTAACATTTCCAGCTTCTTTGATGGCTTCAACAAGTTTGAGCTGCAAGAGGATGTTGTGGCTGCGAAAATGGACGCCTGAGATAGAGCAAATGACAACATCAACTTTCTTGATAGCTTGGACTAGGCTTTGATGATCATCAAAGGAGGCTTCTACTAAGTGAGCTCCTAGTTTTTTAAACCATAATAGCATTTGAAGTTTCTCAATGTCAAGCCCTATTTCAGGTCTTTGAAGGACATAAGTTTCGTGACCTTGTTCTAAGCTTGCTTTCACTATCCTCCTTCCAATATACCCAGTTCCCCCTGCAACTAGAACTTTGCTCTTTTCCATTTTCTTTTTCTTTTATCGTTTCAAGGGTACCATTTCATTTAATATTTATAGGCAAAGACTGAACATTTGTTTAATTAATTAATAAAATTAAATAAAGGAAGCTGAAGGGATGAGATGAGATATTTGAAGTTTTTTATTCCTTAATCAAAGGTTTTGAATTAGAATTTTATATATGAAACACTTGAAAATTGAGAGAGAGAGAGAGAGTGTGTGTGTGTGTTTTACCTCTAGTAGGGCTTAGCCTGTATGAATCCAAATTAGTCTGTAAGGTTAGAAAAAAAAAAGAGAAAGAAAAGAAAAAAAGTCTACTTTACTCTCTATTTTCTCTCCTAAAACAAAAATAATAAAATTATTTTTTCAAATATCTCATTTTCTATTAATTAAAATACCTATAAATTTCAAATTTAAAATGTGGACGAAAGTAATATACACTCCTCATCACCAAATCACACCCTTCTCACTCAAAATTGAAAGAAATTATTTTGAAAATTTAGAGAGAAATTGGAAAGATAATTTTTTTATTCCTTTTCTTTTTTTCATTATTGGCCAAATAAAATATATATATATATATATTTTTTCGTTTTTTTTATTTACTTCAAAGCAATCAACCTGATAGAATTATTTTAAGTTTGGTAATATATCTTCTTTCTTGATGAGATGCTATATAAAATAAAATAAAGCATATTCTCTTGCAGTACAAGTTACTCTCGAGTTGGTGTTTTCTGACTTTTACTTTTTTTTTTTTGTTTATTTGTTGACATATTCAAAAAGATTAATTTATTCACGTAACTACCAAATTAAAAGATGTTTAAAATCAATTTAGGATAAGAAAATTAAGAATACTCTAAACTTGAAACCAAATTATAGTATTTTAATTCGATTTGCAATTTTATGACAATAATATATTAAAAAAAATTCTTCTCTAATATTTCTATTTATAATATTACCCAAAATCAATCCTAACTCAATAAAAATTCCCAATCAATTATAAATAATATTAAAATAGAAATTTTATTATATATACGAAATAGTTTTTTATTTGATTTAATAATATTTCTCACATATAAAATAAAAAAAATATATTTTTAAATCTTAATCAATTTTTAAAATATAGTTGGTCTAAATTGGAGGGTGAAATGAAGATATGAGTTTGTCATCAAATATTATGTGGATAGACATGTCTATAATAATTCAAGGAGTAGTTATAAAGATTTTCAGAGAATCTAAAGGATGTGGACATCCCTCGAAGGAGTCTTGGTAGTGGAATGAGAAAGTGCAAAAAGCGGTAAGAAGTAAAAATGAATGGTATAAGAGTTTACCCAAGTATAGTAACAATAATACTTTTGAGCAGTACAAACAAGTAAAAAAAGATGCTAAAAAGACAGTTAGTCAAGCAAGAGTACAATCTTTAGAAAGTTTATATGAGAAACTTAAAATAAAGGAAGAAAAAAACTATTTATAAATTGACTAAGATAAGAAAAAAGAAATATCATAATTTAAACCAAGTTAAGTGCATTAAAGATAAAGAGAATAAGGATATGGTTCAAAAAGAGGATATTAAAAAACGATGGATAAGCTATTTTGAGGAACTTTTTAATGGTAACCATAATGGTAACATTGACAACTTAGACGTTAGGCAGAAAAAAAATATGAAATACACTAGATGAATTATATTTTTGGAAGTTAAGAAAGCTTTGAAGATGATGAAAGTTGGTAAAGTCTGTGGACCAGATGAGATGCCTATTAAAGTTTGAAAATATTTTGGAGATACATGAGTTGCATGGTTGACATCTTTGTTCAATAAGATCTTAAGTACAAAGAAAATGCCTAATGAATGGAGACAAAATAATTTGATACTTATTTTTAAAAATAAATGAGATATTCAGAATTGCTCAAATTATAGAGGTATAAAACTTATGAGCCACACTATGAAATTATGGGAGAGAGTTGTGGAACACAGTTTGCGATTAGATACATGTATCTCCTCAAATCAGTTTCTCTTTATGCCTAGTCGATCAACTATTGAAGCTATTTTTCTTATAAGAGATTTGATGAAAAAGTATAGAGAGATGAATAAGGACTTACATATGGTTTTTATTAACTTGAAAAAGGCGTATGATAGAGTCTCTAAAGAAGTTTTATGGAGGCTTCTAGAGCGTAGAAAAATATCTATACGATATATCCAAGTCTTGAAGGATATGTATGAGGGAGCCATTACTAGTGTCCGCAATTTTTTTTTATAGTCAATTCTCTCTAAGAATAAGAAAAAATTATGCTCCTATCACATTTTTTAATTTTTTATTAATTTGTTTAATCATTTTTTAAAAATGAATGCATAATAAATTCATAATAATCTAACAATAAACTTATAGAGCATAACAAAATATAATCTAATGGTAATTATATATTAAATTGGATAATAAATTTAGAAATGATTCTTTCCTCCTCTATACTAATACTATAATAATAATAATATTTTCCCCGTCTCGCTGAAATTATCGCTTTCAATTTATGCACACATATTATAAAAATTATTAAATTCTCTAAAAATTATATAAAATTATTTTAAATAGACTAAAATACTCTCTATTAATTCATTAATATTATACTTTTATTTCATTAATTGAGTAATTAATAATAATGGTATAGTTAAAAAAATTAATTAATTTTTTTATTCTATAAAGTAACAATTTGAGATGGAGAAATTTTTTTTGCAAAAATAACGATTTTAGTGGGACAGAGAGAGCAATAATTATAAATTTATAAAAATTATCATATGTATAATAAATTCATATTAAACTTTGCATATACTATAAGAAGCTTGTATAGTTTTTAAATTAAACAAAATATTCTAATAAATTTAATAATATCTTTTTAGGCTGATAAATTTATAATAATGTTAGTTTTTTCTAACAATTTTATAAAAAAAATCCTAAAAATTTAGGTCCAACTGCAATTTTTAACTTTTGAACTGTGATTTATAATACAGTAACTTTAAATTATATATTAAATAAAAAATTTAAGTGAATGTTAATAATTTAAATCAGGTATTCATACATCCTTTTCATTTTCTATGACAAAAGAAGAATTCAAAGAAAAAAAAAAGGAAAAAAAGAAAGAAAAAGAAGCATTACTATTTTTGTTGTATAATAGCTACTAGTCTACAACTACTCTTTTGTGATCATGTGGCATTTGGATTTTGGCTACCCAAATTAAATTTCAATTCAAACAACTGTTAGTCAAGTCTTTATATATATGAAGCTAATAAATGAAAAAAAAATGTCATTGTTTTGCTTGAAAATTAATCATATGATAAATCAAAATCAATTCGCCATTTTTGACCTTTTGATTGACGATTTGCAACTTGTTAAGTGGGCGGTTTAGGTGATTGATGGGATATGCATTAAACAATTTCTTTGGATGATATTGGTGGTCACAAACTTCAAAATTTTGAAGAACAAAGTATAAAGAATAAGAGAAAAAAAAATCAAGTTTTTTTTTTTTACTTTGAGTGCTATAATTTATATGAAAAAAATATTAATATGAAAATTAATTCATGGGCAACTCGAAAAGTTTAGAGACTGGTTAGTTAATTAACCAATTAAATTAATATTTAATCAAAAATTACTGAATATATTTTTATTAACTGAATTTATTGAATTTTAATTAATTAATTAATTTAATTCAACCAATTTAATTAATTTTAAATTTGACTGGACAACACCGACAGTCTTCCTATGCTAACAGACAAACGCCGCTCAAATTGAAATTTGAACACACTGAGTCAAAGTTAAATCAGTCCAAACACTAAAATTTAGAAAAATCTCAAACTCTCTAACGTCATTTCTTAGAATTTTTTTAAAATTAAAATTTCAAAAGACACCTACTATAGGACAAAATTACTACTAAGTTTTTGCTTGTTAATCTGTGTATTTGCTAATAAATATTCAATTCCCAAATACACGCATGTGTGTATATACATACACACATACATTAGAATCAGAAACTCCATTTTAATTGATTTCTCTCTCATAAACGCCAAAAACAAGACACATATTTCTCTCAAACGCCAAAAACATGACACATATTTCCATTACCAACTTTGCCACCATTGAAAACCAGCCCTTTAAAATATTTTACAAACTGCCAAAGGTTGAATTTAATCGCATATAGCTATAGTAGTAATTTGGCCTTAATATTTTTTTTAAATTATTAACTGATGTTGTCGTCGGTGAATGTGTATTATTACAACTATACTGTAAGTGTATGATATTATTACTCATAATAAAATGGTAGAATAAATATGATATCCATATAAAATATTATTTGATTAACCTAAATTCAATGCACCTATTATTTAAAAATTATCAATTTATAATAATTAAATTTATCTAATTAATTTAAATCTAGCTTAATTAATTACTTTAAATTAGGTGTTCAAACAATCAATGATAAATGGATATAATTAGATTTTATTGAAATTTTTACTATAGGTCTAATTAATAAAATATTAAGGTCCTATTCTTAAATTCAAGATATCTAATATTACAATATTCATCCTCTTTTTTCTTAAACAAAAGAAATTTTATTGGGTAATGATTAAATTACTATTTTTATGTCAAATAACTAATGCCCAATTCAAGTAAATCAAGATATCAATCTTAGATTTCTAAGCAATTAAGTTATCCCTAAGTTAATCACTTAAAATCAATGATTCTACATCAAAAATCATATTCAACTCTTACATTTTATATGATTCTTTAGATTTAATAATTGATGGCCAACTAATTTCTAAACAATTAAACCAAAATAATCAAATCAAAGATTAACGAAAAATAAATTAATATATATTAATAGATTATAATTAAACCCATAATTTAAATATCCTAATCCACCTAATCCCACAAGTGGATTAGTTACCCATTAACCAAATAGAATAAAATGCAAAATATTCAATAACTAAAATCAAAATATCGATTGATTTAGCTAAAACAAAGTTAAATAAATAAATACAATGAAAAGAGAAAGAATAAATTAAAGATATTTCCCTAATTTTGCTATAAATGTCTTTAAATCTCAAAAAATCTATCAAATCTATAAATTTTCCTCTTGAATTGTTATTTTTTATCTTCTTTTAGTTAGAATCCCATAACTTTCCAAGAAAGGTAAAGAATAAGATAAGCTCATTTAAAACTTCTGAAAAGTTATATTTATATCTACTTCAAAATGTATTCTTGGGTATTCTTGGATAGAGAGAAAATTTCTTCAAAAATTTCTTGGGTATTCTTGGATAGAGAGAGAAAATTTCTTCAAAAATTTTACCAAACAGATGGTATAATTATGCAAGGGCATGTGTGAAGAAATACATGGGCATGTGACATTATTACTCTTCAAAATCTTGAGTCGAGAAATTTTTGACAGATGTTGAAAAATCTATAGGGGTGTGTGAATTTGAGTATGTAAAATCCACACGGATGTATAGATAAAATTTACACGGTGTATAAATTTTTTAGCTTCCATCTCTTTTTCTTTTCTTCTTTCAGTAGAGTATCAATATACACGAGTGTGTGACACTCATTACACACGTCCTTGTAACTAAATTTTTCTCTGTTTTCACTTCTTTTTAATATTAAATTATTTTATTTTTCTTCTTTTAAGGCATTTTCTCCATTAATCTACTATCAAAACATAAATTCCATAAAGATGGGCAAAATATTCATCAAAATAATCAATAAATGAGCAATTTTTTTTATTAAAATTATAGGTATATGCAAGATTATCATTTACACCTTTTTTTTTATTTAAAAATAGAGCAAATGCACTTTAAAAAAATATGAAGCAAATAAACCCATAATGTTATTAAATTTCAAATCTCTATTAAAAATTCTCTTTAAAAATAAGACCTATTATTTTTCTCATGATAATTAAAATACCCAAAAATTTATTTTTTAAAATTGCTATTTCTTGGCTATTGAATATTCAATAATTTATTTCTTAAAATTAAAATTCAAAAAAAAAAGAGGAAAAAGAGAAAACATCTATGTTGTGTGACATTTTACAATAATCAAAAGAAACTAAAGAGAATAAGCGGAAAAAAATTAAAACAAACAAAAAAAAAACTAAGATTAAATAGTTTTTATCTATATAAAAGGAGAGAGAGAAAAAAAGGGATCTTTAAAAGAAAAAATAAATTTGAAAGTTATCAAGAAATAGCTTCTACAAAGAGAGAATTTTATAATACTTCAAATTTGCATATTAAATATTGAAAGAGAGAAACATTAATCTCAGATCTTTATAACAAATAAGAGAAATATATACTAAAAAGAAAAAAAAAAGGAAAATGATTGAATATGAGGTTTGGTTGGCTTCTTACTCTTGTCTATGGAATGATAAGACTGAATGTTTTTCTTTTTCTTATGTGGAATCATCTGAAGAATATATATATATATTTTTATTTTTTTGCGTTTAATTCACATAAGATCCTCATAATTTGAGAGATTTTTAATATATGAACTTATATTTAAAACTTTTGACTATTATAAGAAAAATAGTGAGTCTCCTCTTGCTAAATGGATAATATTTAGCTGAGATTTGAGATTTTATAATGTTAGAGTTTTGTTTTATTTTTAATAGAAAAATGGGGTATGTTTTTTTTTAAAATATTAACTGTGGCGGAATCAGAATTTAAATGAAGTGTGATAAAATTTTAAAGAAAAAAAATTATAAACGAATTTATATTCAATTTTATTTCATATTTAAAAATTAATGCAAATAGTTTGTATTAATATTTATATTTAAATTTATTTAAATATAAAATATTTAATGTTAAAATTTTTATCATTTTTATATTAATATTTAAATATTATTTTGAAAAATTATAAAATATATATTATTTTTAAATAATAATTATATATTTTTGAGATATTTTAAAAAAGTGTTTAAATTAATTATTTTTTAATAAATTTATTAAATAAAATATTTTTTTTATCAAACTCTGATAAAAAAAAGTTTTCAAACTTGGGTCTATTATTTTTTATCATTATTATATACTTTAGTCCAACAAATCCTATATGCTTCAATAACTAAGACTCAAAACATATAAATGTGAAACAAAAGTTTAAATTAAATATATTACTTTCAACTAAAATAAAATTTTTTGTTCATGAATGATTAACTAATTTGGTAACTAAAACAAATTTTTTTATTGATTAACAGTAAACCGATTAACTAAAATTGATTAATCATTAACCAAATAAAAAATTAAAACGCTTTAAAATTTTTAATTAAACCGAACATAGATTAATATTATTAGTTAACCAAACAGATTTTTTATCCGTTAACCATTTGATACATACCCCTAAAAGGAATAATAATATTTGTTTACTTTGTTAAAAATAAAAAAAGTTATTTATAATTTTTTTAAAATTGTTAATTCATTCATTTAAGGAATATTTACAAATATTCTCTATTTTATTTTTTATTACTTATGAAAATTTATCAAGAGCTCCTTTTGATATTATATTAAATTTTCAATTCTTTTTTTTCTCTGAAATTTTAAAGCCAGATTCATATTTTTAATTGACATAATTAAATTTTTATAAGTTATAATACAATAAATTTATAACAATAAAAAATATTTTTGGGGCTTATTTTTTAAATTCATATTTTATATAGTTCATGAATTTTTGATAATTAATTTAATTAAAAAATATTTTTAATTAAAAAAGACATTTACAAAAATGATCTAAAAAATAATTTTTTTCCAAAAATACTTCAAAAAATAAAAAAAATATTTATACTTTTAAAAAAAGTTAGAGTAAAATTTTAAAAATATCTCACTTCTCATTAAAATTTTTTTTTAATACCTATTCTCTTATTATAATCAATATTTTACTTTAATACTTATTTTTTAAATCTTCACTATTAAATAAAAATATTCTAATAAAATAATTAGAATTAATAATCTAAATTATTTTTTCAGCATATAAAATTTATTAATTTTTATAAAAAAAAATTAATTTTGATGAAAAATAACAAATAAACACTTACAAAAAATAAAAAATGAAATATATAAAAATATATTAATAAAAATCATAAAACATATTATACATGTAAAAAATAAAGTTAAAAAAATATTAATATCATTTTGTATATGTTATATAGGTGTTTGATAGATGTTTTGTATATATTTAGTAGATATTGTAGATTTTTTGGTAGATATTATGTGTATGTTATATATTTATTATTTTAGTTTTGTATTTTATATAAAAATTGTGTGAATGTTGTATAAATATTACATGAATATTATGGTAAAAAAATTTTAAAAATAAAATTAAATAAATATCAATAATATTATATAGATGTTTAGTAAATAGTTGGTGAATATTTGATAAATGTGTTACATGTTATTTATTTTATTATATATATATGTTATATATGTTATATGTGTATTATATATATAATATATATATTGAGGTTATGATGTTAATTTCTTTAAATAAAAAATAAAAAATAAATAAAATTAAGAATAATAAAACTGAAAAAATAAAAATCAACGTTGAAAAGATGAAATTAAAAAAGAAATTGCCGTCTTTTATAATTGAAAAAAAAAAGGGATGGACCACTGTTTGAAAACAAAATGTCAAAAAAAAAAACGTAGAAGGAGTAATTTCCACTAATTAAAATGTGGGGCCTAGTTTTGTTTTGGGGTCTTAAAGCGAAGACTTGATTTTCTTTATAATAATAATAATAATAATAATAATAATAATTTTAATAATTTTAATTAAAGTTGAAGATGGTTGTGATGTATGCAATTCGTACCTAATTTCTTTATCTATATTTTTTATTGGTTAAGAAGGTTTGGTGCTAATGCTAGAAATATAAGTTGCCACTCATTTTTTAGAAAAAGAAAATACTTTTCATTTTGTTATTTTTTTAAATTATATATGGAGAGGAGATAAACTGAAATTTAATACTTAAATGAGAGCAATATATTTTTTGACCACAAATTCACATTTTAATGGTTTACTGGTGGTCTTGATAACACTTAAAATTGAATTATGAATTTTTTCTTTGATTTTTTTAAGTTTAATTTTTTAGTAATTTTAAATAAAGCTTGAAGTTGAAACACTTTGAAATTAATATTTTTAAAATTAGACTGGACTGGTCAGTTATATTAATTTAATCAAAAATTAAAAGTTAATTCGATTAAAAAATGCTGCCAAAATTAAATTTATGAAAAACTAGTCAACATCATTAAAATCTGTTTAGTCGGACCAAATCGAGTTAAATTGGACTAATGTGTTTTCTAAATTTTAATTTTTAAAAAAAATTATAAATCAAAGATAAAAATTTTAAATTTATTTTTTTATAAATATTAAATTTAATATGTGATATTTTTTAATTAAAAAAATATATTTTTATTATTTTTAAATTTTTATAATTTATATTTTTTATTAATATTTATAAATAAAAATTCATAATATTATTAAATATAAATCAATTTATTGAATCTGAATTAATCATTAATATGGTTTAATGTCCATTTCGGGCTTTAAAAACATTAATTGGACTTCGAAAATGTGCCAACTTTGGCTTCCCTTATATAAGGGTAATTTTGACATTCAATCATTTAATCATTGATGGTTATTGGTTATGACTTTATTATTCAAATAATATATATATTTTTATTTTTTTAATTTAATCATTCTTATTTTTAATTATAAATATAAGATATAAATATATATAATTGTGTTGTCTTTACCAAAAAAACATATTACATGCAGGGTATAATAAAAAAATAAAAAAAATTTGAATTTAAATTTTTAAAAATATATAATAATATTAATTTTAATTAAATATTTTAAATTATTAATTTTTAAATATATATTTTTAATTTATCATGACCCCATATTCCTACATCAAACAAATTGTATCAAGTCATCATATTTTGATTTGTTATTTTTTTTATTAATTAAATATAATAACAATGAACACTTAAGAGATTCAATTTTGAAATTTAGATGAGAGTGATATATATTTTTAGCTATCAAATTAGTTTGATGATGTGTTAATTAACACAATTATTTTTTTAATGGATAATGAATATTTTATTATTTTTAATTTTTATTTAAAAATTTTTAAATTTTTTTATCAATAATTATAAATAAGAATATATTTATAATATTATTATATTAATAAAACTGAGTAAATTCAGTTAAATGGATTAAATTATAAATGAGTCATCAATTAATCTAATTTGATGTGCGGCCTAATTTCAAAAACACTAAGAAATTTAACATTTTTAATAGGAGTGTTTTGTATTTTTTTTTTACAAAAAAAAAAAGGTAAAAAACTAGTGGTTGGTCAGCAGTCCACAAAAATGCACATCATCTTCTTCTTCTAATTTGGTCTGTGGTTGAAAACATGTCCTTATCCAACACCTTATTCATGGCGGCTTCTGCTCCATTGGCGATTCCTTGTGTCGCAAATTCAAAGCTGAGGCTAATAAGAGTAAGACAAAAGTTATTATTATTATTATTATTAATTAGTTGCAGAAAACAAATTATTAATTAATTATACAATCAATTCAATTTCTTGAATTTGTATAAATAAATAAATATAGATTAACATTGGAAGATTGGGTTCCAAATTTGTTACTCACTCCAGCAATTCCTCGTCTTCCTCACTTGAATTTGATGTGCCATTTTCCCAGAATTATCAGGACCTTCTTCAACAGGTGTCAGTAATTAATTAATTAATTATAGGAGTTACTGATATCTAAATTATTTAATTAAGTTCATTTGTTTGTAATTTTACTTGTAAATTGTAATTACAGGCCCAAAAAGCAACCAATTTGGCTATGGAGGACAATAAACAACTAATGGTTAGTCATTTAGATTGATTTTTTAATATAAAACAAGTCGTCAACTTTAAAAATTAGCTTTTCTTAAAATTATAGAGTCGATTTTTATATTAATCACTTCGTATTATTGATAAAATTATATTTGGATGAATGAATAATTAAAAAAAAATACAGGAGATTGAATTTCCAGCAGCTGAACTTGAATAAATATCAGATTAATTAATAATTAATTAAAGCGAGCTCTTTGATTACTTGCTCAAATTTACCTAATAATGATAATATGATCAGAATATGTTATTGATGATCAGGTGATGGTGAAGGGGTATAGAAATGACCGAGAGTATTCAGTTAATTCGTAAATTTTATAACTGATTAGTAAGTTTAGAAAAAGCTACTCGAATTCGACTTGTACGTATTATATATTTAATTATATATGGGAATGATTAAATTAGTTAATTAAAGTGAATATAATTATGAATATTGGAACAGTTTTTCCCAGGAATAATTATATGCTACAACCGTTGTAGCAATAAATGCATACAACGGATCAATGAGATTCTTACACGTAGATTAAATGCCTACAATGAACCAATGAAATGAATCATTTAATCTACGTGTAAGAATTTCATTGGTCCGTTGTAGGCATTTATTGCTACAACGGTTGTAGCATATAATTATTCTTTTCCCAGAGGCAAACGAAGTTAAATTTGCAAGAAAATCAGCATTTGAAGGAACTTCCCTTAAGTTGGACTATTTGACAAAACTCTCTTTTTTTTGAGGATTTTGGGTTTATTCAGAAAGTTAGAATGAAAGATCGTGTCAAGTCAGAAGATGAATTATTTCTAGTCGCCTATCCTTATTTTAATGTCAATGGTAGTTCCATATATCTTAAATTTTCAGCATTTTAATTATAATTTTTAACTACTAATTATAGCTAAATTTTGATTTCAACCTTAAGCAAATACTTGCAAATGAGTAGTTGTTTAAGTCCGTATTTATTATTATTACGAACACAATCGTCGTTAAAATTGAAACACCGAACTGATAATAATAATAGAAAAAAAGTAGACATCAATAGCAACTCAGAAATGCTAACTGTTAGCTTTCATTATGCAACTCAGAAATGCTTGTAGTGGAAGAGCTTTACAAGGAAGCTGTTGTAAACACAAGAAGAAAACTTATTATATTCAATGGAGAACTTGATCGTATAAGATCTGGCTGTATCCTTTTATTAACCTTATTAGTTTGTTTGTTATCACTTTTTCATAATCAAAAGAGTTGTCCTTGATGGAATTAATATTAATTAAGATTAACACCATTCTTCTATCCTAAATTGCCCTCTCTTTCCAAGACCCTCTTCCCAATGATGGAGACTGTCTATTACATTCACAACTTTAAAGGACTCAAAGGAGTAACTCTTTTCAGGTAATAATGGCTCTTTCTGTTAATAGAAATAGTCTCATATATGTTTTTTTAGTAAACATATGGAGAAGGGGGGAAATCGATCTTTGATTTATTACTCCGCGATATATGCCAGAGATTATCCCAAGGAATTGATCCTGGATTGCTTATGGATTATTCAAGAGAATTGATTTTAGGTTGCCGAAGGATATACGCCGAGGGGTTGTCCAGGGGAATTGATCCTGGGTTATCCAGAGATATACATCTGAAAATTATCTGGGAGAATTAATTTCGGGCCTATTTCTCATGATATGAGTGAGGAAATACTAGGCGATGCCTCAATATGCAGTCTCAAGTTTGTTATTATTGATATTCTATTTCAAATACAAAAACTCTTTTTCTTTTTGCTTTTTGCTTTGGAAATTAGGTGCTACCCAGGTCCATGGAATGTCCTTAGAAAAGTAAAGAATTCATATATTTGTTTGCATCAGCAACAAGTAATGCCATCCCTGAAAGAAGTTGCCTTGGACATTCTCCCATCAGCTTGATAGTTTTGGTATTTCTGATAAACACAAACTTCTTCAGCATCCTGCAAGAAATGAATGTACTGGAAATAGAAAAAGGTATGATCTTCATAAATAATGCAGAATAATACATTTCAAGGAAATGGGACCTTAGCATAATCATGAGTGATTGTTTTCCAGGTCTATAAACCTCAGATTCTGCAGGCTGTATCAATCCAAACTCTTAAAATTTATGAATGGTAAATTCTGAATTTTCTTTGATGTTGGAGCATTTTATGATTTTTCACTATATGGCATTACTTTTTCATTTTATAATTTACTGTTTGGATGCTATAATTGATGCCAGCCCCCATTGGAGCTTCTGCCATTGTAGCAAATTTATATCGTAGTATTGTAACTGCTGAACTCGAATGTTGAGGCAGAAACTCACAGGAGTTCAGGAAGATGGAGTCCTGAGTCTAATATCGGTCATTTTGTGTTGTAAAACCCCCAACTTATTATAAAGTTATTGTAACTAATCAATGTCGATCTATTTCCACCCACTTCTACATGTCCTGTTGCTTCGTATGGTTGGGATGAATAAATCAAATCTGTAACTTGGTAAACGTTAACCTGCTGTGGTTGATTCTCCTATTCGATTCTGAATGTTACTTGAAGTCTCAGCTAAGTTCTGCATAAAAAGAAAAAAGTTAACTTAATAATCAAGAAAACTAACTAATTGCTCATCCTCAATCCACACAATTACAGTTAGACAACATGGAAACATCCATACTTTGTATTCATTCTTGCTAAAACAATCACAAGCTAAAATTTTTCATATTGTGTCTGCTCTTGATCCTCACTTCCAACTAAGACGGAGTTTTCTCAAAAATCTAATGTGTAGCAATCATTCACTGGACAATTTAGAAAAGCTGTATCATTTGCACCACTACTTCACACAGTTCATAATTATTTGGTTCTCATTATCAATATGTGCTTTCTTGTTCAATAGTAAATATTTCAAGATTAAAATGCAAATGGTTGTATGGAGAATTACCTCTTGCAAAACATATTTCTGCTTGCAACTATTGCTTAAATCCGAGAACCAAATAATGATTATACCACATGCAGAGAGATTCATCACACCATTTCTACACATACGAACAGTAATAAACTTAAGTTGAACTAGATATCCAACTCACCTAGAAATCTTGGTTAGGAGCTAAGATAATTAGATTTCTGTTTCATTGCCGTTGCATGAGTGTATTAAATGTAGACTCATTAGGAACACAACCTTTCTCCTCCATTTCCAAAAATAGATCATTTGCCTTTTCTTGCCGCCCCCCTTTACAAAGTCCATGGACCATGACATTGTATATCTCAACTGTTGGCTTCAAGCCTTCATTAGACAATCTATAGAAAAGGTCCCAAGCAATTTCGAGCTTCCCAATTTTATACAAGTCATTAATGAGGCAGTTGAAGATTTCAACACTTAATTCAAACTTGCGCTTTTCTAATCTATGAAAAACATCCATTCTTCTGCAACACAACTATTCTTACAAAGGCCATCCATATAAATCGGATATGTAGTAGAATTTGCTGCAATGCCATGAAGCTGCATCTCCCAAATAACTTCCGTGCATCTTGAACCTTACCTGCTTGGAAAAGGCCACTCAATAAGGTCGTATAACTAGGTAATAACATCTGGTCGAATCCCTTTGCCCAGCATATCTCTATATAATGTCAGAGCTTCATTTACCTTCTGATTTTTGCAATACCCATTCATCAATATACTATAGCTCACATGATCATGTTGACACCCTTACTCTTCATAGAAATAAAAAAGTTCCTTCCCCTTGTCAATCATACCTGCCAAACAATAGCCATCAATCAATATGTTATAACTACAAGTGTTAGGATGTACTCCTCTCTGAACCATTATCTCAAATAACCCATTGGCCTCTTTTATTTTTCCCTCTCGACGAAGGGCAGCAATTAGCACATTAAATGACAACACATGTGGTGACACACCTTGATCCAAAATCTCAATGAATAAACATTTAACTTCTCACCGACCGATAGATCAAAGACCTTGCAACAGTGAGTTATACACATGGTATCAGAGCTAATCAGGTAATGGACTAACCGGCAGATAATCCTGGACTCTGTTGTTAACCTAGAGCTTTAATAAAAATAGGCCTAGGCAATTTGTGATGGACCTAAAAAAAAAAAGGTTGCCATCCATATTTGACAAATAACAACTAGGCTAGGCCCAGTTACACTTGAAAGAGAGTGTTGGAGAATATAAATGGATTCCACATTTGAAAAATATAATAAAATACAATGACATATAAAGTGGTATAGATTGAGCCTTAACGCAAGCCAATTGGTTTTGTGTTGAGATAAAGTTTAACGCCATTTATATGGTCACTGTATATTTGGTCCAACACTCGCAGAGTCCGTGTAGTTTTTATAGTAAAGTCATAATAATCATCATTCGACATCTTTTTTTCATTTTGTTTATCACTACAAATTAAAATTGATTAAAATTGTGTACCACTTCTTTTCAAACACAAACCAATTTCTTATATAGATTAATACAAAACAATTTTACTTATTACTTAAAACCTGAAAAATTTTCTCCCACCAATCTTTGAATTTTTGTTAATTTTCGCAGCTGGGAACTTCAAATTGATCTATGGGAAGCACTGGATTATGATCTTCATTTTGTAGCTTTTCTAAGCAGAAATTATGATTTAACATCTCTTCTTCATTCATTTTCCTTCTGCAGTTCACTCATCTCCAATATATTTTTGGATTTGGAATTTTTTTTTTCCAGCCCCTTCATCAAACTTGGTCCATGATACTATCATGACGGTGGGGGTGGCAGTTGGATCTACTTGCTTAACTTTCCCAAAATTCTCAATTCTACCATAAAACACATTTAGTAATTTCAAATTTATTAAAGGTAAAAATAGAGAATTAAGTTTAATGTTACTTATCCATGCTCGGGTGTCGACAAGAGATAAATATCATCCATTTCTTTGGGTTTATCCTCAATCTGTTTCATTTTGCCATATAGATATGAAATCTCTGCAAGCAAGTGCCTATTTTGTTCTAAAATGAGCATTTGCATATCTTAATTTCTCTTTCTCAATTCATCCATCTCTATATTTTGTTGGCAAGCAAGTGCCTCTAACTAAACATTCTTTCATATGATATGGAGTTAAAATTTTCAAATGAATCACAAAAACGGATGAGTTGGTGGTGATAGCAAGTCTGAGGAACCATCCTATCTAAAAACCTAAAATGAACCAACCAAATATATACCAAAATCAATTATATAACTATATGTTGCATATAGATGTGATATACCATTTGGTTGCTTTTGGAAATAAAAAGTAATGATTTATGGTATATGATTATTGACAAAATGGTACACTAAATATATATTTTAAGTACCTGTAACTAATACTCTATTATCTATATGCGCTATGCAAACTTGAAAAAAAAACAATTAAAAATGTCGACTCTCAAAAAGGATATATGTTAGGTATATTTTTAGTATACTTAATATATACTTAAATCTTTTGGTTGCTTTTGGATATAAAAAGTAATGATTAATGGTATATGTTTATTAAAAAATAATAATATTCTATTTACAAAGTGCAAACTTGAAAAAAACAACTAAAAATGTCAACTCTCAAAAATAGTACATGTTAAATATATTTTTGGTATTCTTAATGTAAATTTAAATCATTTGGTTGCTTTTGAAAATAAAAAGTAATGGCTATGGTATATGTTTATATATATATATAAACATATACTGAAAATATGTTTTAGGTATCTGCAACTAACATTCTATATATATATATATAGTAAAAACTTGAAAAAAAACTAAAAATGTCAACTTTCAGAAAGAATGTGTTAAATATAATTTTGATATACTTAATATATAATTAAATTATTTAGTTGCTTTAGGAAATGGAAAGTAAAGGCTAGTGTTATACGTTTATAAAAAAACATATATTAAGATAAAATATAAATAACTGCAACTAATTTTCTACATGCGGAGTATAAACTTAAAGGAAAAAAAAACAATTAAAATTGTGAACTCTCACAAAAGATATATGTTAAGTATATTTTTTGATATAATTAATGTATACCTAAACCATTTGGTTGTTTTTGAAAATAAAAAAGTAACTGCTGATGGTATATGATTTTTTTAAGGTATACTATAGGCTTATTTTTGGTATCAACAACTATTTTATTACTTAAATAGGAATTGTTTCAAATTGATATCCATACTATGTCTAGATTTTCATTTTTTTTACTCAAAATCTTATTTTATTTTACATATTTTAATTTCGTTAATAATAGATTAGTACTATTTATATATAGTAACTATAAAGTGATGTCTTAACTATTGTTTATAATTACACATTAATAAAAATCATTAATAATGCAACATGGTATTAAGTCATGCCCAGAAAAAAAAAAGATAGAGCAAATTTCGACTAGTAATGAAAAAAGATAAATTTAATATCATGAATAGAATATGATATGAATTTGTGTTGTCAATCCAAAATATTATTGAAATTTAACGCTGCCATTAGACCCATAACTGCATTCAAACTGTACCATTGTGAATGTTTCCCACTGTTGATTATTAATGGTTCATTCGAGTGGTAGAAAAAACCTGTTGAAAGAAGCAAAAGGGTTATTGGAAACTTTGCTATCTTTTTCCAATATGTGCATTTATGAGAAAAAGAGGCAACTTCGACAGTAATTGCAAACAAGAAACAAGAGAACAAACCAAATGTAGTTATAAAAAGAAAGCATTTGTTTTCCTAATATAAATGAATCAATACCACATATAAGTTTAAGTAAATATCTGTTAATTAATATAAAATAGACAAACACATGCACCGGCGGAATCATGATTCCATCAGAGGAGAGGAGGGGTCAAAATTTTAAAATAAAAAATAACATTTAACATATAAGTTTATTACGAATAAATTCAAGATAAAATTGAATAATATAAAAAAAATTATTAAATATATCAAATATATTAAAATATACTATGATATCCTCCTAAAATTAAAAAAAAAAACACATTTAAGTGGTGAAATTGTACACTTTGCATGACATTCTTGAATTGTTTATCATGAATACATATAATATTGATAAATCTATTATTAATATCAATTTTAAACTATAAATTGGAAATAATTGAAGATATCAATTTAATATATATATATATATATATATTAAATTGAAGAGAACATGAATTTCCATATCTTAGAAGTAATTGAAGATAATAAAGTGTCATCATAATTATGAGTAAATATTTTCTATTAAAGTTAAAGTTCTAACTTGTAAGAATTGTAAAATTTCAAATACACTTTTGTTGTTATTACCTTATATTTTTAATTTCTCTATCTATTTGTCATACAATTTAATATTTCAATTTCCTTAATTTTGAATCTTTTTCAAAATTATTAGATGAAAATTTTACATAAAATGAATTAAAATTATACCTCAATTAAAAGTATCATTAAATTAAAAATAATAATTAAAATATTAATAATTATTTGAAAAAATTAAAACTAGAATGGACCGGAGGTTACATTTGAAAATGAGAGGGTCCAAAGGGAGAGAGGCTAATTTATTAAAATAACTAAAATATTATATGTATGTATGTATATACGTATGCATGTATGTACTAAGGGGGTCCATAACCCTCTTTGGTTCCACCCCTGAGTCCATAAAGCAAAGTAAAAATATATAATCACCAAGGTATAATTTGGTAGTTGCGAGTGTGTGCTGCTTTCGTCAAAGTTTTGAGTTCGAGTCTTCTAAGTATTTCTCCTCTCAATATATAATTAATAAAAAAATAAAGCGAGCAAATATAGAGAGTTGTAGATATGTTGTATTATTATTATTATTATTATTATTATTATTATTATTATTATTATTATTATGACCCACACATACTGAGTTTAATATTTCCATTTTGGCTAATTGAAAACTATTGATGCACTCCTAATTGGTATGATACATTAGAAGGGAGTGCATGTGTTCTACGAGGGGCTCCTGCTTCTGTGTTCCTAATCCACCACAGACAGTGGAAGGATAGGAGTACTTTCTATCATCAAATTCCTTTCAAAACTCATAGATTATTAAAAAGATGACTAAATACATAAATAATCTTTTGAACTTATATATTTTTTTAACTTATAAACATAAACTTCTTTAGTCACACCGAATCACGACGAGTCACTAAAGCATCTATTTCGTACAAAATATACAAATACAATTGGTAAAGTAACCAATATTTATTAATATATGTGTCTATTAGTACAAAATAAATAAATATAAAGGACAAAGTGGTTAAAATCAAAATTTATGGAATAAAATGATTAAACATTACAAGTTAAAAGGGCTATATATATATTTGACCAAAAAAGATCTATCACCCTTTTAGATACAGAAACTCGGATCTCTTAATGGATTTCTATGTAGGGATGTGCAGTGGTCGGAGTAGCAATCGATTAACCCGACCACTATTAATCTGTTAAAAAATTTTCTTTGAAAATCAATCATTATGGCTTGGTTCGATCGAATTTTTATCCAACTTAATCAAATTTATTAATAAGTATACAAGCCGAAACTGACTAACTTAATCAGTCTAAATTGATATGGTCTGTAATATTGGTCGAATTATTGTCAGACTGCGGACGAATTCGAATAATTTTGCTCATCCTTACTTCTATAGAATCCTTAAACAAGAATAGCAATCGGATTGGGATGGATAGTTGCGCTGCAAGTCTTTTCGACATCAAATTATCGTCGATAGAGGGCAAGCCTCGCCTTTAACGGCTACAGTCGATCCCAAATATTTCGTCAGTTATCGATATAAGTTTATTAAACAACATTCAACTACTGCAAATCGAATAAAGTAACAAGAGAAAATATCCTTTTGTAAGGATATCTAATATTTTTTCTTGAAATGATTTTTTGAAAAGCAAGTTTTATTTTACGTGACTAAGCAACACCATTTCCACACTTTTATCATGAACATCATTATTACCAACAAATAAGATAAGTTTCTTAAGACATTCAAAGACATATGAAGCTGATATTTAAATATGCTTTTACTTTTTATCCTCCCTCTTATTTTCACTAGAAAGGCCTATGCTTTAATTCAAGAGCTTTTCACAAAATTACCTATAAAACCATTTTTTTTTAAAAAAAATGCTGTTGATATAAAAAAAATTTAAAAATACCTAAAAAATTTATAAAATTATAAAAATATTGTACATCTTTATATATTTTTTTAATTTATATATATTATAGATATGTTATATATATATATATATTATAAAATTCTTAAAAAAAATAAAAATTGAGTTAATTTCAAATAATATTTTGTAAAATAATACCTTTAAGAGAAAATAACATAATTTTATAAAAATATTTTAAAAAAATCAAAAAAATATTTTGTGACATAATTTAATATATTTTAAATATATTATGCATATATTATAAATACATATAATATATATATATATATATATTATATTTTAATCTTTATATATTATATAACTTTTATATATTACTTAATTATAGTATATAAATTATAGATAAGTATTTTTTAACTTTTATATGTTAATTTTAGTAAACCTTTATATGTTTTAATTTTAGTAAATTTTTATATGTTGATTAATTTTAGTATAAATATTGTGAATACGTTGCAGATATATTATGCATATATTACAAATATGTCACTGTTTATTTTTTGTATATTATATTATGTATATATTTATTTTTATATATATTATGTATATATTATATATATATTTATTTTTTTATGTATATAATAAAAATATAATAATAAATAAATTATTTATAAATGAAAAAGTATAAATACAAATAAAAACTAAATAACAAAAAAATCATAAAAACAGAAAAAAAAAAGAGCATAACAAAGTAAAGAAATGAAAAAAAAAAAAAAACAAATACGCGTCATAAATTTGAAAAAAACTTTTGCCCGCCGTATTTTTGGAAAACGCATAATGAAACACGGAGTTCCATGTAATTTTATCTTAATTCAATGCCAAAAATAATAATGAGAACAACAAATTCAAAAAATAACTCAATTTTCGTTCCACTAATTTTTATGCAAAATTCCATTTGGGGGACCAATCTACTAAAGGATACAATGCAATCAATACACTCAAAGTAAATAAATGATTTGTGTAAATTAGTGAAGTTGAAAGATTTATGTTAGTCACGAAGGATCTTGGTCCAGTTTTGGAACTATAGCTGATGAGAGCTCTATGTGAGAAACACGGACTGCACCAATCAACCGCTCTGGCAATTCATCTGTAGTATTTGCCTGTGAACGTAAAACATAAATCATTACCTGACAATTCAAAATCATTATGTATATCGAAACACGAACATCTTCGTACAAATTAACACATTGGACAGTCCTAATCCAGCCATTATTACATAACTATAATTCGAATGACTTTTCTTAAAAATAAAAATAAACATAAAAGCTCTTGCACAAATTCTTCACTATGACACCACGACGAGAGAGAGAGGAAAAATAACACAAAAAGGTTACAAGAGAAAACCATAATTTCAATGGGTAGCTTCCCTTGTTTTGTGTTTGAGAATTTGCAAACTAAAATCACATTATCTTACAATAAGCATGAGTACCTGTACAAGAAAAGCCATGTCAACCACCAACGTTGTAATTACACCAATTACAATTCCCAGAACTCCATTAGCAACAGTTGAAGAACCAATATCAACGTCAACCTACACAATTTAGACACCATGTTGAACAAGAATTTAGACACCATGTTGAACAATGCCAAGGCTACTCGGAAAAACAACTCCACAGGTATATGAAGAAGTACTAAAAAAAATCTGTGAATTATTTACTTCTAAGTAGTTAGGACCACGTATATAGTTGCAATCAACGGCTTTTCCCAATAAACAAGGCGTGCTTCCAACACTCTGGCGCACAATCCATGAACCCTGAATGATCACAGAAAAGGTATGTAGTCATTTTGGCACTATGCTTAAATCAAATCTTAAGAAAATATTGTAGCCAAAAAAACCATGGTACACTAATCTATGAACTCATACAACATTTGATAGCTAACAATTGATTCTCGGATGTACTGACACACTAACAAACAATCAAGCATAAGTGGACAAAAACACTTACCTTAGGAACTGATGGAATAAGCTTAAGCCTGCTATTGCGGAATTCATCATCACCATCAACAAATCGTTGCAAAAGAGATCCAGGTATTATTTCCTTGGTGACAAAATAAAATACCATACTGTAATGTGTTGAACCAGGTACCTGCAAAGAGCATATATGTTGTTTTAGCCTAACACCCAATGCAATAAGAAATGCATGTCTTTTAGGCGAAATAAACTTACTTGCAAATTAAAAACCACCGAGAAAAGACCTTTCTCCAAAGCAACCTACACATTCATAATACTCCAGTACGGTATTCAATCAGCATAACAAATAAATATTCAGAATAATAGTTGATCAGTTTTATTTTCTTTTCCAAAATTTTAGTCATTAACATGATGTGCATTTTAGGAATGAATGTCATACTACATCCATGTAGGACCAACACTTTGCGTAAATAAGATAAACACAAATAATGAGCCATAAGTGTCACGGACACCCTAAAGTTAAGGATACAATTGACTCAATTCAAAAGTTGGGCTGATTTTAACACACTGCCAAAGTTTTGGATTTTTGTTGACATTAGGCCTAACATTTCATACTTCACAAAGACAAAAAGGATAAGGATCTCATAAGTAGGAAGAGTTTTCATATTTTCCAGCCAAACACAAACAGAAATGCACACATAACACTACATATTTGGATGTTTTAAAATTGCAGGCGTCTGTCATTGACCCCAGGGGGAAAATAAACTAAAAAATTATTGTTAAAATAAAATAAGTATACTTTCAGAGTACAAATTTTGCCTCCAGAAATAGGAGGAGCACAGAAAATTTATTACTTGCACTGCACAGCCTTGTCGCCTGGCAACGTGGTCCATTCTTTTTGTGTCTTTGAACCAATCAACAGCAACAAGATCCATTATATGTTTTCCAGCAGGTATCTTCAAGTACATATTCCATAGAATAGAACGCAAGTAAGCCAAATTAGGTCAAGGTTCAAGATGTGTAAATTTGAAAGGAAACAGAAACAGAACAATCAAAGAACCTTTGTTTTGTCATAGCAGAAACGCTTGCTACGAACTCTGAAGTTATTCCCATCAGAAATCAACCAGCAGTCACGGGCATTACCACGGTCATCACGACGCAAATTTCCAGAAAAACAGGAGAAGTCAATTTGTTCCACTGGTTCTTCCCAGGCTGCAAAACAATTGGGATTGTATGCCTCAGGCAATCCCATAAACTAGGAATAGATCCGAAACAGGATGAAATTCCCACCTGTTCTTTTCGCATCATTCTCCTGCTTCCTTTGATAAGCCTAAAACATAAGAAACTAAAAATCAATAAAGAGAGCCTACCAAAAATAAAACAATAAGGAGAGAAAGCTATGTTTAGAACAATTATAATGATGCGCAATGGAACAACTGTCAACCATACCTCTTGTTCTTCCTCAGCTATTTGAAATTCATCATCCTCTTCAGAATATTCATCCATGATGGTGGAGTTCCTGCTTGCAGCATTCATTTGATCAAGGGAAGAAGCAGGATGAACAGAAGACTCTTGCTGCTTTAGACTTTTCCTTGAAGAAACAGAAGCTGAGGCCATGTTGACCATAACTGGTATTCTGGGAGGAGCACCTCTTTCATCTGTTTGGGCAAACCACTCGCGCAGTCCTGTCATAACAAGAAACATAAAAGATTACATAAACAAGGAACATTATGCATCAGATAAAAAGAAGAATATGAATGATTTCAAATATATTAGAAGGGTACATGTAAAAGAATTTTTCTTTTTTTTTTGAAAAAAAAAAGAGGTTTGCTTCAAGTTGATACCCCCACCCCCCCCCCCCCCCCCCCCCCCCCCCCCCATATCTGTTGATCTTCCTTTTGGAATCAACCTTTTAAATCAATGTGGAGAACAAACATTAGTTTCAAATTAGAAATCCACAAAATATAACACTAATACTCATGAAAATAAACAGAAGTAAATTAACATATAGAGTCCAGGGGCACAACTTGCAGAATTTTTAGAATCAAAATATGACACACTTTCCCAATAAAATTTGTTTCTTAAGGCGTTGGCAATACATAGCAATTACTTGAACAACATAAAAGCACAGCACACTATAACAATCAAAACAATGTCAGATAAAGCTCCACTGCCAACTCAAATTCTACTCCCTGACCCTCAGCAGAAGCTCCCCAAGGAATATTTTCATATTCATATGCAGAAGCAATGAGCGGCACGTATAATTCATCTACATCCAAGAAGTCTTGAACACCACTAGAAACTCATATTTGGAAACTTGAAAGTGTGAGTAAAAGAACTGGAACTTTAAAACCAACCCTGAATCCTAATCTTCCTAACAAAAGGAATAAAATAACACATATGAGCAAGACAGGAAATAGTGTTTGTGGATTTTAGAAAATAAGAGTAACATCAATTCCCAACAACACTTAAATTTTAGTAAATGAATATACAGAAGGAACTTACCAGCAACACTATTTAACATTTGAAGAAGACAATATTGCTGAAATGATGAAATATAACCCGCACCCCATCCTTTTAGATCAATCTGCATAAGATGCTGCACCTGTGTTCTAGGTCTTCCATTGCAAGGTTTTAGAGGGGAAATGTTGAATCCTCCACCTTAAGAAATCAGAATACAGCAACTGGTTATGAAATATTCATCCTACAACTAAAAGCATAAACTGAAGGAGTCAATATAAAGCATACTCTCAACATGTGCTCGCACATAACCTGGTTGTGGACCACAGTTCTCGTGCTCTCTAGAACGAAATAACACAACTGTCCAATAACAAGAAATTTTCAGAAGCTTGTAATAAGAAGCAAAGAATCAAACATGCGTTCGCAAAACAAATTTACCATAGCTGCCATCATCATTACGCCGCCAATAGCGCACATAGCAAAGGTCACGGGGCCACACAAACCTGAGACCCATTAACATGTGACTAGTGGTAACAATAATAAGAGAAAGATTCTGATAAAAGCCTATGATTTAGCAAAAGAACAAGGGAGTTTTTCTTCTTGGAATCTGAATAAGTACATATTTAAAAAAAAAGGCACTAATTTGCATGGACAAAAGCTTTACAGTGTCAATAAAAAGCAATTTTAGGTTCTTGACATTGCACCTTACCATGGAGTATTTGTCTAGCATTCAGTTTAATTTACTTTACATTTGAAACTCAAAACAACTTGATAAAGCCTTAAGCTCAAACTAGTTGATCTCAGCTATACAGATCTTTTCCATTCCACTTTATTTTGGGTTGCAACTTCAAAAAGATCTTGAGTCGCTAAATCTTTTCTGACTAGTCACTACCTTGAAAGAAAGGTAAAAGATATTTTCTTGAATGTGTTTGTCAACTCATTCACGAGGAAAGCAAGAAAATGCATGAGCTCATGGCAGGCCTTTGGGTGTAATCTAACTGTTTATAGAAAAACCTTTCATATCACTCCTAACTATCCACACACCAGTGACTTCCCCATCTACAATTCCTCAACAGCTTTATGTGCCTGTTTGACATTGAGGTTAAACTGCTTTTCAGAAAAAAAAAAAAACATCATTTTAGATGCTTTCAAAAAGCAGTTTGGTAATGTTGTTCAGCTCTTCTCAAACTTCTATGACTAGAACACGCCACATTTACCTTGAGAACAACCTTTACTAATGTCTAATCAATATTTTCAAGAGTGCTTTTTCAATAATAATGACAAATAACCCTATGTATCTATAGATGCTCACTTCAAGTCCAAAACCCACCAAGAATATCCCTAAGACTGTACCTTCTCTAGATCAATACAGTAGCACAAGGCAGTCTTTTCTTCTCTCTCAAAACTTCTCCATCAACTCTCTTCTCAAAAAAATTGCCTCCACAATTGATCTTCCTAACATAAACGAAATCAGTTTTTGAATATTTTCCTAAATATTTTGACAAACTAGTATGCTAAAATCTTGCAGTTCATTGATTAAGTCATCATTTGTTTTTCTTTTCCAATTCAATTTACATACAAGTACGCAACTAAATGAAACATTTTTATGAAGAAAAATGAGATACCCAAATCGAAATAAATTCAATAAATCCTAGTTTTATTATAAGATTTTCATTCGCAAAACTACATACAAAATGATGATATTTTGGCCAAGTACACTAAGAAAATAAAAATAATATAAAAATTATAGATACTTAAAAGGATATATCCAAATGCATTTTGGATACCCTGTCAACCAAGACATAAGAATTTCCCTCTCCCTCCCCCGTCTCTCTCATACATAATCTCTCTTTATAAATCCAGTACCAAAGAGTTCATATTTTGACATAAAGATGCAAAATCCATTAGAGGAAGATGAAAAAAAAAGAAGAAATATTTGTGCAGAGACCACTCAGAGCTACAAAGATTGATTATCCTTCTCCCCTCTATTCCCTCTATCCCCCAAATCTATTCCTTAATCTGCATTGCCATGTCATAGAGCCACTAAACAAAACCAAACTATATATAAAAAAAAAAGTGATCCTCCAATTTGTTACTTCTTGTCATTATGTGTTTCATATCATAATTTTTTTATTAACTAATATACTATATTGTTCTTATGTCCTGCATCCATATCCTAGTCTCCATCTTAGAAATATCTCAGATTGTTGCGATAACCATTACACATTTCGTTTCTAGCATTAATGCAAAAACTACATGACACAGGTGTAAGATAAATTTAAATTATAACAATGTATAAAGAACATTCATAACCAAAATAAGACCAATGAGAATATAACCAAAATGAGACCAATAAGAATTTCAGCATCAATAACATTTGACGGATCACAATTTATTAAAAAAAGAAGAAGCAAAAAGTGATTTATTTTTGGAGAGTATTACATTGGAAACCAGTCAAGCTGCAGTCTATGATAGAGTATTGCTGTATGTCCATCAACCTCTTCAACTAAACTACCAGACTGGAAACTGCAATCCCACCTGCACATGGCATGAAAATATGTTGATATGAATAGTTAAAAACTTGAATTCCTTTATTGTTCATTTGCAATTCAGTTTTTTTAAACAATTCACTTCAATATTTCTAGTAACTGACTCTAGCTTATCCACATCATTGACATGGATGACTGTAGCTTATCCATAAAGAAGGTCTCTCTCTCTCTCTCTCTCTCACACACACACACACAGTGGCTCACTTCTACTTGGATCAGCAGCTAACACCTGGTGCCGTCAAGGAAAACTTTATAACAAATTGCACATTCATGAAAATTTTAGCGAAACTTATTATTTCATGCCTAGAAGATGTTTGAATTCCAGTTTTGCTGCATTTTTTTTTAATTTTGGTGAAATGAAAGGTTATGAAGCACTCTAATAAAAAGATAAAAACACTAAGAATACAGACTTGAGGACACCCAAATCCTCTGTTTTTGCAGTTGTGCATCCACACGTCCATATAAGCTATTTTATTCTCATTCTGCAATCATGAGCCGCTTAATGAATTTGTGCATTATAGTTCTCAAACCACAACAAAAGAAAAAGGCAGCACAACAATTTTCTTCGCATATTTTAACAAGCATTTAAAGATCATAAGCTTTAAGATGCAGACCAGAAAAACTATTAGATTAGAGCTAGGGTTTGTAGAACTCAAGAATTAAACTTAAAAATTAACTTTATACAAGCAATTATCTCCAAGAAAACAAAAAATAAGTCCAAAATCAAACTTTGTTTTTCAGCATCTTGGACCAGTGGATCCCTTAAAAGTATTCAAAGAAGATAATCAATCCCAAATGAAATAGATGTACCAGCGGCTTGCTCAAAATCCAATCAACCAACAAAAATAGAACTCCTAGCTTCAGGCTAGCAAGATCTAGAACTCACTCCTATCAAGAATGCCTTGCATTGTCCCTAGGTGGACACCTCAAAGGTAAAGACTTGGGACCTCCATCAGGAGATCTCGAGTTTGAATCTTGGATTGGGTGGGAGCAAGAACAGTTGCAAGTAGGGGCCAAGGGTGTCCTCCCCCAGCCGAAAAAACCTCTAGAAAATACCGTATAATAATAATAATAAGAAAGCAATTTATAGTTTTTAAATTTTTGGCCCCTTCGAAAAATGAATTGACTTTATATGATTTTAGGTGTAAAATTCTTAAAATTTTAAAATAATCCTCATAATTTTTTTAAGTGTATTATTTAATTAGAAAACTATATTTAATGTAATTGTCAAGTAACCACTTAGTTTAAGAAACTGAAAAGTACCTAAAAGTTCAAATTTACATGTGAAACCCCAAATAAAGGACACCCTAGACCGATGAAGCAAAGGTGGTTAGAATTTGTATTCTAGGCCATTATATCTATGAAGATTACTTAGAAAGTATTCAGCATAGCTTTTAAGCTGGCCAAACCAGTTATAAGCTCTGAATTTAAACTGACACGTTTATTAAATAATTTTATGAGCTAAGTCTAGCTTATAAGCTAAAAAAAAAGGTTAAGAAGAGATCAACTTATTATTTTAGCACTTATAAATACTTAACTTATAAGTTATTTATACTATATTGTCCCTGTTTATTTCAATAAATACTCTTAGTAATAGAACTTTATATCATTTTTAATCATTTTAACAGTATAAATGCTTATAAGTTAATTTTTACAAAATATATTAACAGTTTATCAGCCACTTATAAATATTCAAAATAAACACGTAATTCCTTAAAATTTTAAATATTTATATGCCTATATTAGCTTATAAGCACTCGGTACTTATAAACATATTTTTTTTAAGCTAGGCCAAACACCCTCTTAATCTAAGAACTCAATGTAAGTAAGAACTCAAAAACATTTTTATATTTCTAATACTAATTACTAAAATTATATTTTAGGCCCTAAACAAATCTCAATCCTAGATTCGACCTTGAGCAAGAGGGGTTCATGTAAACTGAAAGTTAATTCCATTATGCGACTATTCATTTAAATCCTAAAGTACAAAAACAGAGAGAGAGAGAGAGAGAGAGAGAGAGAAAAGAAAGGAAGTCTTGAACTTTCTCAGGTTAGAATTGCATCATCAGTTCAAAACAGCATACTTGCTGGGATACTATTCACTATAAAACTGCATAATAAAGCATTACAAACTTAGCATTTATAGGACTTGGAATTCAAGAACGAAACTAAAACTAATTACTAGACTTAATAGACCTACATGTTGAGACTCAAAATTAAGTAGACTAAAATATGAGATATAAAGAAAAACAAAATGAAGGATATATGATATTTGTGTACATGATTAAAGGAGAAAAATAATTTTATTTCTTTGAAATAACTGAAACAGCAAATTAAGTATCTAACCAAACAATCTGATTCAAAATAAAATAACAAGATCTCATTTTTAGCTCTCAATTGTGCAAGTAAAAGCCATATTTGGCCATCACATTCTAAAATGACAAAAAGTACCTACGATTTAATAGCTTTTTGATCAATAATGCTGTTAGAATGTGATTGGGAGGTTAAAATCTCTAAAAATTCAATTATTTAATTGCTAAAAATAAAAGAAATGCTAAATTTGAAGAACTCCGAAAGTTGAGGATTTTTTAGGTAATTAAACCTATTATCAAAGAGAAAACATGCTATTAAACCTTAATTTGAAAAAGGAAAACACCTACTCAAACCGTTTTCCATCCATGCTCATTACAAGTTCAAATATTTCTTCACATGTAGCCTCAACGACACCCACAGCCTTCATTGCTCTGCTACAGCTCCTTGGCTGCAGCAACACCACAATAAATGATGGCATGACTAACACAGCTAAGCACAGCAAAACCAAGTCATTCTATTGAAACCAAAAGGTCAATAATTCCATACAAGGTAATCAACTTCAAGAAGCTCTTCAAAAATGCGGAGTCCTGCTAGATACATACAAAATAAAACAAGAAGTTAAGTAATGTGATTTTTATATGCCACTGGAACATAACCAGCAATTATAAAGTTCTTTCAATTTGTTAATATGCACTCTTGCATTTCATCCATGAAAGTAAGATGAGGGAAATATGTAACCATTTTGGCACTGCAGGAGACGCCAATGCTTTCTAGAAAATGCTTGATTGTTGGCATTTTGAATCGACAATTCTGAATCAATTTCTCTTGTCCAGTCAAAGACTGAATCAGGAGGACCTGCCAATAAAGAAGATAATGAGACATTTATACCAAATTAATTTCTAATTTGATACGAGAATTTCAATGAGAACCATTTCCAATTGTCGTTCTTCGTAACAAATTTGGATTAGAATCATCTTCATCCTCCTGTGCACTGAACCTGAAAATAATTTTAGAAATGAGAAGAGCAAATCAGATGTAGAGACTTTGTTCCATCACGAGTTGAAATAAATAACAATCTAGCAGTAGCCCAACTAACAAATGGAACAATCAATGATTATTAGAACATGGCAATATGAAGAGTTTTGCATGAAGTACAATGAAAACTTTGCAAGGATATAGAATTAGTTTATCAGCATCAAACAATGATGCCAATAAAAGCAGAAAAATAGTATAGTAGAACAAGCACTTACTGACTTTCATGGTCTGATGAGGAAGCAGTCCTGCCATTATCCATCCCAGATTTATATTCAAATGATACAAACTTGTAACCATTTGCAACTTGGGACTCCTGATGCTGCACATATTAGCACACAATAAGTCCTATGAGCATCAGGCAATGCTACACAAGAACCACTCAGTCAATTAACTCAAGGGGGGCAAGGATGAGAGATGTTAAGTTACCGTCTGAAGAAAACAGACCTGATCAATTACAAACTCAATTTTTTCCTTCCAGAATAATGCTTCCTGAATGTTAAAAGCTGCCATCTGGAATAATAACACATCTCAGAAGAATTAATTTCCTCCCAAGAAAAAAAAAATAGCAGGGGCCACAGGATGTAACTGGCAAACAAAGCACAGAAAAGACAGCTCAAACGAAAGATAATTTAGATATGGATACCACATCCTCAATTGGAAGTCTCTAAGAATAAACAAAATCTGCAGAGCTATGCATGAGGGGATAGTGAAAGACTTAAGAGAAGAAAGAAAGGAATGGAGAGGAGAGAAAGTGAGTGTAACTTCATTCACCATTCCAGAAAATAAAAGCAAGGACCGCTCACCGTTATTCTATGGTACTTTTCCTTCTTGTTATACACAGATAAAACATAAACCATCTGCACGACCAAAAGATAATACATTAGCTAACATGATATTCACATTATCACATTGTTGCATTCCACCATCAGCATAATAATATTTTGACTTAGCAACATGCGATTATCGGTAGAATATCACAAAAGAAGTTGAATCTCAAAGGAGAAAAAAATTGTAAAAATAGAGAGTATAGAGAGAGAGGAACAGAGCCTCAAGATGGACTGTTGCAAATTGGTCAGGCCATCGTTAACTGAAGAAAAAGCCCAAAGAAACATCATACAAACATGCATTTTCAATAAAAACTTTCATTTCTGGAATTCTGATAGTTGTGACAATTTTTGCTTATGCTTCCATTCAGCAATAATCACCAAGGCACTGTTTAGAAAAACTCATGTGCAAGAGTTCAATTCAATTAATAATAGAATTCATGTGTCTAAAATAAATTTTAAAGTAATAGAATTCATTTGATTTGTATTGTTTTGGAAAAACTGAAAATTAAAGAAAAATGTAATTACTGTCTCATTTTACCCTTATATAGAAAGAGTCGTGTTTAGTTTAAATAAGGATGTTATGGATTTCTAAGAGTGGACTTCATTAAATAAATTGAATTCTTGCAAAATTTTTCCATTTCAGCATAATTTCATCTCTCAAAAATGAAAATTTTTTTAAACTTGAAAAAATTGAATTCTTTTAATTATACATTTCCAAACGTGAAATTGGCAAAATAAAATTGAATTGAAATGAATTCTTTCAGAATTGGAGTTTCCAAATTGGACTTAAATGAGGGTCGATAATATGCAACATCCATGTCCATATTAACTAGGATAAGATTAGCACATCTATGAGCTGATGACTCCTAACGCACATGGCCAACATATTGCACAATAGTCCAATAACAAGAAGCATGTTATGCTTCGAATAAAGAGAAATACTTCATAAACTACTACAATGATTACCTATCACCAAACAATATACAAAGTCGGAAAAGAACTGATCACAGTTTTTCAACAACTTACAACAATTTAAAGTAGTACAACTTTGATTATATATGGACGTATTTACACATCAGCTTATTATTAACAAAGCTGCTCTGATTCACCTTGATTAGTGCAAATGAGAGTTAAATTGATCACTTTTTTACTAACCTCTTCTAAAATTCAGTATGCAATATTCTATCATAACACACAGCCTTCTAGTTGCACAGAACAGAAATATCGCATAAAGTAAGCTACAGAAATATCGCATAAAGTAAGCTAAGGGGCTGGAAATAGCTGAACAAAACATCTTTAGATTTCCTACACCAACCATGTAAGCCTCAATAATCCAAGTATTAAATTAATGTGGAAACTTAATCAAGAAGATCATTTCCAGGGCAATGTATTTCCAGTGTATTTTTCTCTTTCCTAATTGAATGTTGCACTGCAACTATTACAGAATTTTTTTTTCCAGGAAAATGTTTTTCTTTGGGCACAAGAAATTGGCTGACAGAAAGAATTTACCAGTCAAAAGGAATAAATTTTCTAGTGAGAAGGAAAAATAAGTCATTTGTTGAACTATCACAAATTTGTAAAAAGATAAGGAATCTATAAGGTGAACATGTAGGCACATACCAGTAGTTCATTTACCATTGTCTATCATCTCCAACATTAACATCGGCCACTAACGAAAAACCAAAATATTTTGTGTAATTTTTTTTCATATTCACCTATAACTAGAAAAATATGAATCCTTGTAAATCCAAACATTTTCATTGTCTCATTTACTAAAAGAAAAATAACATTTATCAAAGTGTTTCAATTCCTAGAAAAAACTTGCCGACTTATTTCAGTAACCAAACACAAAAATTAATGAGTTGTTTTCTAATAAATTATTTTCAATAAAAGAAATCCAAACCTAAACCTACTTGTGTTGATGATTCAATCTTGATGGTTACTAGCATAACACTCGCTAAATTTTTTAATTAAAAAAATTCCAAAAACGTTCTCCACTTTGTAGATGTTGCCAAAGAACAACTCCAAACATTTTCCACTTTGTAGGCATTGGAGTGTTGAGATCATTAAAAACCCTAAATTTTAGTAAAATTCGTGCTCAAAGCAGTAGTTGCTGTTGTCCACCTCAAAAAGTGCAAAACAAAGAACGGTTAACTACCTATTTCCCCTACCCCTCTCCCGCAAAAGTCCACCCAAATGAGTGCAACTAAAGTTGAGATAAGGTATGATCCTTCAAAGTTCATCATCAGCAAAAACACCCAATTGCTTTTACAGGAATGTTTTAAATTTTAACTATCAAATATTGTATAAACATTGGGAACTTGGGATGCCTAACACTGCTTCACTTCTTCCCCATTGTCCAAAAAAATAATAATAATAAAACTCATATTATATGCAGTTAAAGCAAATAAACACAAACACACTCTTACATGTCCATGCTGAGTCTTCAAGCCTCTATCCTCTACCCTGCAATTGCCATCAATCAACAATTTCTTGATTGGTACCTAATAAAAATGCATAAACACTTCCACTATCAGTACTGAGAACAAAAAGAAAATCAAAAAAATCAAAAACTCTACCACATTGCATAAAAATTAAAAAGAAAAAAAAACATTATACAGTAAGATTCTATTATTAAAAATAAACAAAGACAAAAAGCAGATCCTAACAAATTTAGATTCCGTTGGAAATGTACTTTTTCAAATTAAAAAACAAAAACCTGATTATCTTGTGGTTTCTTCTTGTAGTAAGCAAGAAGTCTCGATTCAAGCACGAAATACCTCATATGAATAAAGGATCGCCCGATCTTTCTCCTCCCATACCTCACCATCCACCCTTCATATATCACTTTCGACATTTTTTTGCCAAATCAAATCCAATTCTAAAACTCAAAAAAAAAAGAACTAACAAATAGTAAATCAAATCAATCTCGCAGAAATGGAAGCTCGGATTAGAAATCTTTGATTTCTGCGAGACCAGATTCAGCCTAAACCTAAGTGACTTGATCGCTCATCTCTAGAATTCAAATCCAGAATTCTGGATTTCAATTCTCAGTCTCTCAACCTCCGATTTCACTTTCCATATCGCCCATGATTCCAAAATTCTATAACACGAGAAATTTGACTAAATATATATTACTGTGTTGTGTCTTTATCGAGAGTTAAGCGCAGAGAGAGAGAGAGATGCAGAGCTGTCAGGTAGGCGGTGAGATTTGCCTAGGGTAGGGGGATTGAGATTAAATATATAAAAACGACGACGTATTAAAAGGCAGTTGTCAGGGAATTTTTAACTGACGGCGAAATTTCGAAAGTAGAATCTGACTGACGGTTGAGGAGATCCCACGTAAGGTTAAACAAAAGTATAAATCGCCACGTGGAGAATTTTGATTGGTGGTTGCTTTATATGGTATCTTTACCGCCGCCACTGCTTTCAAAAATTTTAAAAAAGGTAAGGCACTAATCTTACCGTGTTGCTTTGCGTTTACTTTCTGAACAGAATCTAAGACTACTTTTGAATTTTTTTTAACTATTTATTAATAACAAATTAGTGCTACCGTGTGCATGTTGATTTAATTATTGAAAATTTTATATTATATATCATTTTTTTTATTTTTTTTTTCATTATTTTGTATTTATATTTAATATATTTAAGATTTATTAAATATATAACTAAATGCATATTTTTAATTTATATATAATAGATATATATTTCTGAAAAATAGATATTTTAAAATTAAAAATTAAAAAAAATGGTAATTTTGAAAAGAAAAAAAGAGGGTATTTTTATAAATAATTTATTTTTTGAAGTATATTTGAATTTATTTTAATATTTTTAATGATTTATATTTAAAAATTTTTGAAAATATAAATATATATTAATTTATATAACTAATTTTGAAATTACTTTTACACGAATTTGTATTAAAAAATAATATTTTTTTTTTGGCAAAAACTAACTTAAATGTCGTAAAAATATAAATCAAATGGTAAGATTTTTTATTATAAAATTTAAATTATATATTAAAATTAAATCTATAAATATAAATTAATTAGTATAATATAATATATCAGCAATTTAAGATAATCTCATATAAATATAAATCATATTATTTTAAAAAAAATTTCACCCCTCACAAAATTTAAAAAAAATAATTACATGTTTTACCATAATTTTTTGATCATTATATAAAAATATATAATAAACTCGTAGAACTTATCATATATATATAATCAGAAAAGTAGCAAAAAATAAAATATTAGGAGGCCAATCAACTAAGATAAAAAGTTATAGTATTTTTTTTTTAAAGAATCACTAATAATAATTAATAAATAAATGATCATAATTTATAAAATAATAATAAATATAATTTTTTTATTTTAACAACTTTAACTAAATATAAATTAAAGTTTGACATCTCTTATTAATAATTAAATTAAAAAAACTATAATATAATTAATTATAACTCTAATTTTAAGAAAATTATAGATAATAGTATATCAATTTAAGTGATTAAGAACTAAAGTAAAAAAAAAAATTGTGATCCCAAATTCTAGTTATGGTTGATGAAATTACTCGATTTTTAATTTATAAGGGTAGATAATAAAGTGAAAAAATAATAAACTTACACTATAAATTTTTTTTTATAAAATAAAATTTTGATTTAGGGTTAATTTTGGGCTAATATATATTTAATTTTAGGCTAAATAAATATATTTAGATTAAAATTTTAAACTTAAACCAAATTTATATAAAAAAAATTTATAGAATGAGAGGGCTCTATATTAAAAATTTTATAACATGCATATATAAATATATATATAATAATAATAAAAAAGATAGGCCAAGATCTCCCCATAACAAACATAGCTCCGTCCTCGTGTATAATAAACTTATAAAAATTGATATATATATATATATAGTAAACTCGTAACAAATTTTGTATATATTATGCGAATTTTATAATTTTATAAATTAATAAAAAATTGATAAATTTAAAAATATCTTAAAAATATGATATATTTGTAATTTTTTATTTTTTAGTAATTTTATAATAAAAAATCCCTAATTCTTTGACCTAATTAATTTAATCCAACTTATTTCATATGATAGACTTTAACCATTGAATTGGAATTGAGAAGTAAAATTGCACATTAATGTGTTTCAAAATGACTAAAATAAAATCACCAAATTAAGTACAAATTGAATATAATGGATAAAGGTTATTTTTTATTTTGATGTATTGAATCATCCATGCCTCTCTTAATTAAGGTGGCAAATGTAATGAAGAGATTAGGCAACAAAATTACCTATCATTTGGAATTAATATCAACAATAGTCTCTAGACTTTATTACTTACATTATTAAAAATCTTAAATTTTAATTTGTCACAATAAAATCTCTAATATTGATTTTTTTATTAAAATATTTGATTTCATTTTTGTGCTACTGAACGGTGGCGAAAAGAGAGCTTGTCATATAATAATATTTTAGAGAAAAATTATGGTTAGTGGAATGATGCAATTTTGAGTTTTTGAGAACAATTTTTTTTTTCAAATTTGAATTTTGAGAATAAATTCTTTTTCAAATTTTAGTATTTTAGAGGTTTAAAGTTCAAAATTTAAGATTTAAAATTTAACATTTATTATCTCTATCTCATTTTATTACCTTTAGGTTTTAAATCATGTACACTTATTAAGAAAATTATTAAATTCTTTTAATATTATATAAAATTATTTTAAATAGATTAAAATGTCATAAATTAGCTCATTAATATTAAAAATACTATATCTTTACTTCATTAATTAACTCATTAATAATGAGAATAAAATTAAAGAAAAGTAATTAATTTTTGTTAATTTTGTAAAATGACAATATTAGTGTGATAATTTTTTTTACAAAAATGATAATTTAAATAGGATGAAGATAATAAAATTTAAGGCAAAACTCTCTTTTTCATCACCATCTAGTCACTAAAAAAAGAAGTTAGGGATTTTAATAGAAATAAATTAAATGTTGAAAAATTAATGTGGCATAAGTTTATAAAATTCAGGAATGGTGGTTTCTCTCTCTCTCTCTCTCTCTCTTTGAAAGGCTGGCTAATCTAACAAAAGAGAAGCATAGATATGTAAGAAATTGAACAAACTTTTTTCCATAATAAAAGACAAATCCTTTACAAAAATTTTTTTTGCACCTAAAAGAATTTGGAGAATTTCAAAGATGATGAGTGTAATGGCTTTGATGCAGCATTATGATACGCATTAGAAACTTCTCCTTGCCGCCTATTCTTGTTTAATTCCCTATTTCAAAGAAATTAACTTGCTGTAACTTAATGAAAACTGAAACTTAAAAAAGAAATTAGAGCTTCAAATAAAGATAAATTTTATTATGAATTTGGTCCATGTCTCCATTCATAAATCAGACTAATCATAAATTATGATTTGAATTATAATATTTAAAAAATAATTTAAATTAATTTTTTTTTCAAGTCATAGTTTTTTATTAGCCTGATCCATGAGTGAGATATGAACCGGATCCATCTTAGAATTTTTCTCAAATAAAAAATTATACTGCACTAAATTGACTTAAAAATAAAAAAGAAATTACACATTTTATTTTTCTTCCATTTTTACAACTGTGTTAATTTTTTCACTTATACATTTTTTTCAATTTTAATTTACTTTTTATTTTCATTTTTATGATTTTTTCAGTTACATTTTTCAGTGTCTTACAAATTTTTTCCTCTTTTATCGGCTTTTTACAATATATACATATAAACAATATATATAATATATATATATATATGACATTTAAAAAAAATATATGCTTTGACATTTAGAATAAATGTAATAAATACATAAAATATATATTACATATACATAACATATAAAAAATTATATATTTTACAATTTATACAGCATATGCATGATATATGCAATATATACAACATAAATGAGGAGGGATACTTTTATAATTACTGTTTTCGTATTTTCTTAATTAATTATTGCTTGCTCCTTATTTTTGAATTTTTTTTATTCAAAATATCGGTATTTTTGTAAATAATTTTAATGTTTAGGTTATTTTTATAAATTTTCTTTAAAAAGCCAAAAAAAAAACTAATAATTACACAGAGAAACTATACCAACAATAGTAAATAACCTTAACAAAAGTAAGAAATCAGTGAAATTTCAAAAAGGCCAAAAGTTACAGAAAGCTTCACATCACTAGAACTATACCCCATCGCCACACCGCAAAATTGTAGATCTGAATCTTACCTCTCAATCACACCGATTCTAATAATTTCTTAATTTCTTATATATATATATATATATATATATTAGTAACCTCTCTCTGTGAATAAAAAAATAAATTAATAAGTAAAAAATTATTGCTGTATTTTTTTTAAATTAATAAGTAAAAAATTATTGCTGTATTTTTTTTAACTCGTATTAGTCACAGAGAGAGGTTACTAATATATATATATATATATATATATTTCGTTTTATTTGTTGTCTACCTTGCAACTTTAATTTGACTAAGAATTGCAATAATATTAGTGTGAGGGGACGATGCTCGTCGAGAGTTACTCCATGAAACCAACACCATTAATTTTCAGAGTCAGAGTCGGTGGGAGGCACTAATAATGTATTTGGTAAATTATTAAAAATATATTTTACAGAAATATATTTTATGAATTATATTTTACTATAAAAGATTATATGTCTGTATTCAAAAGATATAATAAAATATAAAAAAAATAAAATTTAAAAAATATTAACTTATTTGGTTACAACTTAATTTTATAGAAAAAGTTTAAGTAATATTCAAGCTACCCTTATAATATCTTTTTTTTTTATTTTATCATATTTTAAATTAAGAGTATGATTATTTTTTAACTTGTGAACCACTCAATTCATTTTTTCGGTAAAATATTTTCTCTGCTTCTCTCAAAGTAAAATATTTTACCTACTGATTGGTAAAATTTAGTGGGTCTGATATTTTATTTTAAATAGATTATTTATAAATAAATATAGTATTTTTGATCAAATATGATTATTTAGTTAATTTTTCTGAGATTTTTGTGTAACCAAGCGCTCTATAAATTTTATATCAAGTGAGCATATAACCAAGTTTTTTTATTAACCTCATTATATCCAACAATTTTGACATCATGAAAGTAAACGAGTTAGTCATACAATTAATAGATAAGTATAGAACCATTTACCGTTTGTTAGTTTGGATTATGGCTTCCCATGTTTTTATATAGTATGGTATAGTTTTATTTTATTTTATTCTTTGTTTATTTTGACTTTCACTCTCTATAGTATGGTTTTTCATGGTATCTCATGGTTTAAAAATTAAAGATTTTCAAACTACTAATTTAGTGATTTTTCAAGGTTTTATAATTTTATCTTTTAAAAATATCTAAAATAAATTTTTTAAATACCAAATATATGCTATTAACTTATTTTCATCTCTTCTTAAAAAAAACTTATTTTCATCTCTATTACATATTAAAATCTTAAAAATATCATCAAAAATCAAATAATATTATTTTTATTTAAATATATTATACTATATCATCTTTTCAAATATGATAGATAATATTTATTGGACTATACCATATAATATTATACTGCCAGTTATTCAAATAAGGGCTTAGAGGTTTAGAACTTAATTCACTCCATCAAGGGGCACAACTTTATAATGTATGCTACTGGCTATTTCATTAAATGGGTAGAAGTAATCCCTATGAAGGTATGAAAGAAAAATGCCATCCGATTTACCAAAAAGTACCTTATCAACATATTTGGTATTCCATAGTCGATTACATGGCCTAAAATAGGCACCATTAGCTTGGTACAACATAATAGATGCCTGTTTGATTGATCAAGGGTTTAGGAGGAGCAACAATGAGGCTACATTATATGTGAAAATTCTCCAGCAATTTAAAATCTCTCATTATATCACTCTATGTTGATGATTTGGTGCTTACATGTAATAATTTGGAGTCTCTACTTGATTTTAAAGCAAAGATGAAACATGAATTTGAGATGTCTAATGTGAGGCTATTGAGTTGTATCTACAAATACTTTTGGTTAATGAAACTCTTGGTGTGCCATTACTTTTGGTTAATTAATCAAGCTGTCCTGGTAGCTTAGTGATTTTGCTCTTTTTATTATAAAAGCTTACTGAGGATATGAATTCCTTGGTCACAATCATTCATATTACTGAGGATATGAATTCCTTTGTCCTCAATTATTGCCATAGATCAAAGGCATAAGATATGAATTTATCAGTTGCACTTTTTTTATTTGAATATTACGAATTGAACATATATGTGTATATATTAGTTAAGAAAATTCAATAAATATTCTTAGGCTAGTGTTTCTTGGCGCCTACGTACAGGTTGATCATCAGAATCTTGCTTGGATACAAGGCCAGCAGCCATGGCTCCTAAATCATTAATATTTCCAAAATTCAATACAAGAATTGCAGAGATGGCTGTAAAAAAAGAGATTGCAAAACAAGTTCCAGCATTTCCAGGTAGTGCTGATGCAACTGCAAAGCCTACACAACTGCCTAGAGTTCTCCACCATGAAAACCAACAAGAGAATGCACCTTCTTTTCCATGAGGTGAGCAATCTATTATCAGAACTCGTCCAAAACTGTGCAAAATCCCAACTGAAGTGCTTTGTATTCCAGCTAAAACCAATACATATCCTCTTCGCCAAATCTCTCCCCGGAAATAGAACCCAACAGCTGCTGTAACTATGGACAGATAAAAGCCTAAAATGTTCATTTTCACTGCATCTGCTTTTGTAGCTTGCTGCAATGGATGCATTAGTGGCAATGAAACAATTGGGAAAATGAAATAGGTCAACCAACAACACAGTATAAATACTGGCTTAAAACATAAGTCCCCTATTAAATACAGAAACCCACTTGTGAAAATTCACATTGTTGTAAACGAAGAAAGGAAAGCTAATGCTAAGCTTGCATAAGCATGTGGGTATTTGAAAATGGCTAAAAAATGGGCTATTTTTGATATAGAATTCGAAGGTGTTTGTGTTTGTTCTTTTTTAATGAAATAAACATGGGGCAAACCAGCAAGCCATTTAAGGCCACTGAAAATGGAGACAACCCAAAGACTGAAATTTCTACCCATGGCTAAGCATATGGTAAATGAAGGTTGATATAATGGCAGACCCTATGCCTCTGCGCTTCGGAAATTGGGATTTTTGAAGGATTGGCTGCCTAGTGAATCCTCTAACCATTATGCAAAGTAGACGAGTGTGAGAGGCAGTGGCGACAATGCTAGCAGCAACAATGGCTGCAATATATGGAGGGAAAATCCATGTGATATTGAAAAACCCTGCAGGTAAACAAAAGAAAGCTCCAATGGATTGCGCCGTAGTAATTAGTTGTTGGTTATGACCATGATCCAAGTGGGTAGAAATGAAACCAGTAATTGGTGCAGCTAAAATCAAGCCTAAGCCCCAAGAAAAAGATGTCCACTCAAACGGAGAGAATTTTGAGTTGTTCATAGCTATTGATCAATGTGCTAGAGCTTCATAATTGCAAAAGACCAAATTAAATTGAGAAAATTACACTATATAGCACTGTTTTTAACTTTTTTTTTTCAAAAATATCCAATTTTTTTAGTATATCTTTAAACTATTAAATATACCTTTGAAAATAAAATATACCTTTAATATACTAAATATATACATAAAAGGTAACTCTGAAAAATTAAATTAACACAAATGAGATAAATCTATAATCTCTCTTGCAGCTTCATTTCTTTTTGAGGACATGACAAGCCCTTATTGCTCCAACCCCAGCCAGCAGCAGGTTCAGGTGGCAGCTTCAAGGTTTGGCTTATAATGAGTGGAAAAAGAACAGGTACAAGAGTAGTATGAATAAAATAGGAACACAATTCATTTAAATACCAAACCCAAACTTCCTCTTTTGTAGGCTTTGACAAAATATGTGTATAAGCAGCAGAGCTATCAATGGCTTTAGCACTCTCAGGTTTCATTGCTGCATTGGGCATTTCAGGGGAGGCCATATTATTATATTTTCCATCTTCAGAAGCTAAGGCTGAAGCTGCTGCTGCTTGGTTATTTCCAACTTCATTAACATTTGTTTCTGCCATTTCAATCAATCACTGACTAGCAATCAGAGAGTTTTGTGAGCAAGTAATGGAGATTGTTTTATAGGTTCAGTTCATATATATATATATAACAAATGAAATAGTGATGTTGGAATGTAAGAACTGCTGGTACTATGTGCTTAGAGTGGCCTCACATGCACAGCTGGCATACGAAATTCTCGAGAGTTTTACCATCACTAGCTTTGCGCTCTTCAAAAGAATATAAAGAGTATCATTCTTCACTGCTACTATTTTTCCTCTAAGCACAGGTCAGGGAGGTAGACTAGCCACCCAAAACGTGCCACGTATGTAAGTGTGAGATTTTATTAACCTAATTTTTAATTGGATCTTGAATTTTATTTGTTTCAAGCTCTAATTAAAAAAAAAATAGTTCTTTGATGACGTTATTAGGACCTATGTAAAGCACTAGAAGACCTATATAAATTCCAATTGGTTTAACATTGATTTGCTATTTTAATTAAAATGTCCAGCTAGAATTACCATTGTATTATATACTAATTACATAACAACAAATGATGATGTTTTTTCTCTGGGTGAATCTTTAATTTCTCAATAATAAAATATAATAGATATGTCATCATTCAATTGGTTTGTCATTCTAAATAAAATGCTTAATTGGAATCACCATTGTATTATATGATTTTTCATATGCAAGTTCTATTTTCTTTTTCTTTTTTTTTTCCCCTTAAACGTTGTGTAAGAGGTTTCAATACAATTGAAACTTGCTTTTCAGTTCTCTCAATTACCACAAACCTCTATTTTTCTTTCAAAATATTATTGCATTCTCTAACCCATGGATTAGATGATCTAAATCTCTGATACCATGTTGGGTTTTGGAGGGCATAGGGCATAAAACAATCATAAACACAACACTAACACACTCAGAAATCAGATTCAATAAATGAACCTTCAAAGTTCTCACTCATAAAAACCTGGGCCATATATTTCATTCATTCTTCTCATCAATAACCCAAATTACAGGGCATTTTGTGCAGTCTAACCATGCTCAACATATACAGAATCCCATAATTGATTGTTATACTCAGCCTTAATCATATACCTCACCTAATCCCACTATTTTCCTCCAAAAACAACACACTATCACTGTTAAAAGTGACAACATTGACTACACATTGCATCCATTGGACAACAATATAATTTTCAAAGAGATGCATCTACAATATATTTACAGTTAACAAACATCCATACAATTTTCAAATAGATTTCATTATCACAACTGAATCGTAAGATTAATACGGAGACAAAGCCTTTCGATTAATTGCAAACAAACAGATGTGGCAAAAACAACAAACATACGCCACTATCTTGAGATCAACTTGAAGGTAAACAGGCATGGTAATTTGGAGCTATTGTTAACTGTTAGTATTCAAAATACAAGCTGACAACTTCAAAATATCAGCAGTTTAATATCATTAGCCACAAAAACCTCTGCTCTAGAAAAAATTTTCCTCAACTTAAAATGACTGGCAGAATATGTGCTGTATATTTAAGCATAGAAATTAAGTTTCTTCATGACTTTAGCATAGGCTGCAGGAACAGTAGAAGGTTTTCTGAGTCTTCGTCTTGATTTCTTTGACTGCATTGCACACCAACAATTTTTATTAATTATAACTGAAAGCTTACATATAAACCATCATTTATCATCATATATCTATTAGGAAAAACCTTCCTCTGTTGCATTGCTCATGCAAGCAGATATTATTGTTTCCTTAAACATGCTCAAGTGTATGTAATACTAGGAAAAAAAAATCAGGTTACATTGCAATCACAGCAGGTGCTGGAACATTAATGTAGAATGTACTAACTAGTTGTACCTATTGTTGCCATGAATTTATGGAAAAGAATCAACAAAATGACACAAATCAAGAGCTTAGTAGAATACTATATATTTATCCATCAAAAATCTAAAAAAATCATTCAAGTAAAAAAGAAATCATTTTCTAGTCATAATTGCATATTAATTTACCAATACATGAATTACAATAACAATATCTAAAATTCATTAATAAGCTTATATAAACTGTAAAATAATTTCGAATTTAAATATTTTCTTTGATGAATGGGTTGATAATCACTTTCTATAGTAACTCTTGTTCAAATATAAATGTGTAAAAGCCAAAATAAAAGCTTCAATGAGAAGGCCATTATGCTTAGGCTTCAAAAATAAAAAATAAAGAAAATAGAGAGCCAAATGCCTAGAGAATTTAAAATCTCATCTTTAACAATCTCTACCTTCATTTTTAATATATATTCAGGTTTCCCAAAGCAGATTTATAGGATCACTACTTTTAAATTATAAAGTGACTAAGTTAACCCTTGTTATTTGGTTGTTTTCCTCTAAAAAATTACATGATGAATTCCTGTAAAAATACATAATGAATTTCACACCAAATTCACTTAAGAAAATTGCAATTTCAGAAGACTCTGATGATTGTACAATTGTTCTTAGACAAAGAACAATGCTATCATCAATTTTAGTGGCAAAAGCCAATCCCCATGAGAGCTGTCCCAATTGAGTCCTTAAAGCATGTCTGAGATTTGAGTGGAAAGAGAAAAGGAAAAAACAAACCCAAAGCTCACAACTCTTACTCTTTTTACCTTGATTGCAAAGAACCATGATTCCTGTTTCCTTTTTTTTTTCTGTGTGTGTGGTGGCAGTGGTTATCTTTAGATCATAATGATGAGAAAAAATAATTATGCAAGAGTGACTTAGAAATAGAGGCAAAGGCATGGATGGAATGAAAAAATGCTCCTTGATTTTGCGACTAATTTAACTCTCCCCAACACTGCAGATTTCTAACGAAGTCCTCTCTTTTCAACTGTTACGGAGAATTCCTTTTTGGGGTTGCCATAGTTTTTATTTTCTGGGTAAAAATATCTCAAAATTGCTAGGTTCTCCTCAGAACAGCGGCTACATTGATGAATGTTTGCTGGAAATTTTTTTCTTTTTGTCGCATGGTATTTTGTTCTTTTGTAATTTACAATGTACTTTCCCAAGGATAAATACAACCAAATAACAAGGGTAATATGGTCACATAATGAATAAAAAATATTGATTGCTCTTTCCTATCAAAAACTACTATGGTAATATCCCCACCCTATATATTCCATAAATCTTAAAACAATACACATATTCAATTTTGTCCAATTTTTCCCTTATTTTTAGTTCTACCACTAACTTCAAAATTATTTGCAATTGTATGCAATGATAGACCTGTATCTACAATGCTAGCACTGAATAGACATGCTAATATCTGAGTGACATTTAAAGTATGACTAGAGTTTACCCAAATCTGTCGAAATCTGTAAAAAATTGCGAGTCTACAAATTGAAATTCAAAGAAAACTATGAAAGCATAAGCCCAAAACACCGCATCAAAGTAAAGCTAGATGTCTAATATTGATTTTGATTATTGTTTATTAATTTAAAACAATCTAGATCGTAGATTTCAGATATGGGTCTTGAACAAAATTGAAAAATATGTTGAAACATTACTTTTAGAAGCAGTTCCTCCGAATAGAGCTGTATGCAGCAAAAGATTTGTGGTTTTGAATCTTCTAATTAAAGCATGGTTAGGTGAGTCAATTATGTGGGACGGTTAAATTTTTTCTGAACCTTTGATTTTTAATGAAATCTCCCACCTGAAACCATCATCTAAGCTAGGTCTGGGTAGCAAGCAGGTAAATCATATTTGGGCATGCAGTTTAGAATGACTTCAGATGATTCTAATTTCACCAAAAAAATTCAGAAGTTATTAGGGTTCCATTGTTAATATCAATAATCTAGAATTTCTTGTGTTTATTCTTTTTAACGAAGGGTGCCACGTAATTTCCGATATTAATGCACATGTGCCTCATGCGATTCTTTCTTTTTCTCTCTTCTTTCTTCAAAGTCCTACTACAGTAATCTAAGCTACTATTCATAGTACAAGAACAAGCCCTTTAATTGGTTTTAATATCTAATACAACCACACACCAATCCCTCTTCTTATATCATTAAAATCTAATTCCAAATATACTTTCAAATTAATTCCTACCAATTAAACTGTCAGAACAACAACAACTATACCCTAATTCCCTGCAGTCTAGATTTTCAATTACCTACAACCTAGTCTGAGCCCTTATTCTGTTATCAAATCGCATCTAACACTTAGCATTAATTGATTTCTATACCTTTAAATTCCATTAATTAGTCAATGATTGACCATAAAAGTATTGTAGATAGTATCTTCAACTAGTCCTACATCACAAACAGTTGAGAAAAAAAACTTTTATCTATAAAATTGAAAGAAACAGAGAGTTCCCAAGGAACCAAAGCGCAAGTAAATGGGCAATGATTTGATCCTGCCTCACTACTTACATTGGCAGTCTTGCCCTCAATTAATATCTAGGGCCTGTTTACTTGCAAAAAGCATAATATTTCACATCTTCAACATTCAAATTGCATTTTCCCTCAAAAAAAAATTCAAATTGCATTTCAGAACTAGAAAACACATGCATTTTAATATTTCTTCAATGTCTTATAACTCTATCAGGATCGTGTTTTTCTTGGTTCTAGAAAGGCAACAGAAACTATATTTCCAGACAAATGCTTAGAGCACACTAAGGCTTTGATTGTTTCGCAGAAAACATTTTCATTCTCGCGTTGAAAATTTTGTTAATGGAAAATATTTACTTGCTAAATGGAAAACTAAGTCATTTTTAAAGAAAATGACTTCCCTTATCAAGATGGTACGTCATTTTTGGATTTTGACAAACTCATTATGATGAAAGAAAAAATATACAAATATAAATTTATTAATTCGCCGGTCACCAACTCCGCCTGCGTGTATCGTAGCCGGTCCCAAGCCCGGATAAAGGAGGAGAGTTGCGGTAGGTTGGCGGCCAGTGTAAAAATTTTGCCAAACTTTTTATGGATCCTCAAAGCTATCATTATACCGTTGGGACGTGCTCACCTAGACACACGCTACATCGGCACCCGGGTGTAGTGTTAAATGAACAAGGGGTTCCATCACATGGACGCCTAGGTGTGGTGGAGTATGAGCAAAGGTTCTCATGCCATGGACGGGTATGGGTAAAGAAGTTAGTCCCGCCATATCAGCGCCCGGATGTGGTGTCAGACAGGAAAAGGCTACCGCATTATGGACGAATGCGGCTAAAGAAGCAAGTCCAAGGGAGCCGATTAAGATTAGGTAGTTGGAATATTAGCACTCTGACTGGGAAGTCTATAGAGCTTGTGGATACTTTGAAAAGAAGGAAGGTTAGTATTGCTTGTTTGCAGGAAACCAGGTGGAAGGGAAATAAAGCAAAAGAGATTGGTAACTCAGGATATAAGCTGTGGTATTGTGGCTTGGATAACAATAGGAATGGTGTGGGCATTATTATTGAGCCTACGCTTAAAGACAAGGTGGTGGAAGTGAAGAGAAAGGGAGACAGGATTATCTCTTTGAGGCTTGTTTTGGGAGATGACACTATTAATGTTATTAGTGCTTATGCTCCCCAAGTAGGTTTGGACGGAGCATCCAAGGTTCAGTTCTGGGAAGATATGGATGAAATCATGCAAAGTATTCCGGATAATCAGCAAATTTTCATTGGTGGGGACCTTAACGGACATGTTGGTAAGGACAGTAATGGTTATGACAGAGTCCATGGGGGTTATGGTTTTGGCAACAGGAATGAGGAGGGAAAGAGCATTTTGGATTTTGCGGTGGCTTATGATCTAGTGCTGGCAAATACCTGCTTTGAAAAGAGGGAGTCACACTTGATTACCTTTAAGAGTGGACGAACCCAAAGTCAAATAGACTTCATTCTTACTCGAAGACGGGACAAAAGTAAGTGTAAGAATTGCAAGGTCATTCCGGGTGAAGCATTGACGGCGCAACATCGTATTGTGGTTTTAGATGTTAAGAATAAAAGTAGCTGGAGGAATGATAAGAAAGTATTGGAACCAAGGATAAGATGGTGGAAATTGAAAGACCTAGCTCAAGGTACCTTTAAGGAGGAGTTACTAAAGGAAGACATTTGGAACCTTGAGGCTAGTGCAGAGGACTTATGGACAAAAATGGAAGGTGGCATTAAGAAAGCAGGTAGTAAATTGCTTTGGATCTCTAAAGGGGCAGGGCCTCGACCGCACGATGCATGGTGGTGGGATGAGGAGGTTCAAAAGGCTATTAAGGCTAAGAGGGAATGGTATAAAAAGTTACCGAATGCGGTTAATAGCGAGGCCTTTGAGGAATATAAGAGGGCTAAGAAAGAGGCAAAGAAGGCTGTTAGTGTAGCTCGTGGCAGAGCCTTAGAAGGGATTTATCAAAAGTTAGGTACTAAAGAGGGAGAAATGGGCATTTATAAGATTGCAAGGATGAGAGAAAGGAAAAGCAGAGATTTAAGCCAAGTCAAATGTATAAAGGACGAAGATCAACGGGTGTTGACAGGAGATGTTGAGATTAAGGAGAGGAGGAAGGCTTATTTTGAGCAGTTATTCAATCCTGAACATGAACAAGATTTTCAAGGTCTTCTTGCAACAAATGGTTATATCAGCTGGTCTAGGAGGATCTTGCATAGTGAAGTAAGAGAAGCCTTGAAGTATATGAAAGTTGGTAAAGCTTGTGGCCCGGATGGTATTCCTATAGAGGTTTGGAAGAACCTTGGAGAGGTAGGAGTTGCCTGGTTAACTAAACTCTTTAATGTTATTGTGAAAGGACGTAAGATGCCGAATGCCTAGAGGAAGAGTATCCTGGTACCCATATATAAAAATAAGGGAGACATTCAAGGCTGTACAAATTATCGGAGTATCAAACTTATGAGCCATACTATGAAATTATGGGAAAGGATTATTGAACACAGATTGAGGAAGCTTACAAGAGTTTCGGAGAATCAGTTTGGGTTTATGCCAGGGAGATCTACCATGAAGGCTATTTCTCTTCTAAGAAGACTAATGGAATTGTATCAAGAGAAGAAGAAAGATCTTCACATGTTATTTATTGACTTGGAGAAAGCCTATGATAGAGTACCAAGAGAAGTGTTATGGTGGATTTTGAAGAGGAAAGGAGTCAGCGGCAAATATATCAACATCATCAAGGACATGTATGAGAATGCATCCACTAGTGTGAAAACACCTGGTGGAGACACTGAGGCTTTCCCCATTACTACCGGATTGTATCAAGGTTCGGCCATGAGTCCATACTTATTTACCCTGGTTATGGACGAGCTAACCAGAAGCATACAAGACGATGTTCCTTGGTGTATGTTGTTTGCTGATGACATTATTTTAATTGATGAGACTAGTGCTGGTGTAAACCGTAAGTTGGAAGTGTGGAGAAAAACCATCGAGGACAAGGGTTTTAAGTTAAGTAGGAGTAAAACGGAATATATGCACTGTGAGTTCAGTCTAAGGAAGAAGCAGGAACATGAGGTTAAGTTGGATGGAGTTTTGGTTCCTAAAACCAAGCAGTTCAAATATTTGGGTTCGGTGTTCCAGAATGATGGCCGTATAGATGAAGATGTGGCTCACAGAATACAGGTAGGGTGGTTGAAGTGGAAGGGTGCGACTGGAGTTCTACGTGATAAGAAAATACCTCTGAAAGTGAAAGGTAAATTCTATAGGACGGTTGTTAGGCCTGCGATGCTCTATGGTAGTGAGTGTTGGGCACCAACGGGAAAACATTTGCATAAGATGAGTGTGGCAGAAATGAGGATGCTAAGATGGATGTGTGGACATACCAAACTGGACAAAATTAAGAATGTTCATATTCGACAAAAAGTCCAAGTAGCGGATGTCGGAGATAAGGTGAGGGAAGGAAGACTTAGATGGTATGAGCATGTTTTAAGAAGACCTCCTAATGCTGCAGTTCGTAAGTGTGAGAATTTGTTGATTGAGGGGGCTAGAGGTCGTGGAAGACCTAGAATTGTGTTGAATGAGGTGATAGCAAGAGACTTACGTGCCTTAGATCTTGATGCGGATTTGATTAATGACAGACTTGAATGGAGACGTAAAATCCGTGTCTTGGAAGGGGCCTAAGGCTGGAGTATCTTTTTTGGTGTCTTTTGAGCTTATTTTGTTAAGGATCCATACAGCCGACCCCAACTTATTTGGGACTAAGGCTTAGTTGTTGTTGTTGTAATTCGCCGGTCACCATATAATGCAAGAAAGGATCCCTTGAAGCTAGCAAGTGGACCAATCACTAGGAGCAAGGCAAAGAGATATCAAGCTAGTATGGCTTTGCATATTCAAGAAGAGATTTCCAAAGAGCTTCAAGAATTATCATTCAAGAAGATGGAGATAGAGCTTGAAGAAGGCACACCAAAGCTGATTATGATGCTTGGTGTGGAAGCTAAAGGCTAGCTAAAGAAAGGTTCAACGTGCAAGAAAGGTCCATGGGGGTTCATATAAAGCCTTGGGAAGTAATTTAAGGCCCATAGACAGCCCAAATAGTGTGGGGCGTTTCTTATGTTGAAGGGATTAGTTTGGTTGTTTCCATACTTTATATTTTCCTTAGTGGATTAGGATTTTGTTTCCATACTTTATATTTTTCTTAGTGGATTAGGATTTTGTTTCCATACTTAATGTTTTCCTTATGCAATTAGGAATGTTTTCCTTATGCAATTAGGAATGCTTTAGTCTTAATTTTCCATATGCAATTAGGAATTTTGTAACCCTTATTTAAGGGCACTATTAGGCCGAATTTCATATACAACAATTAATAAAAATTTTCGAATTCTTCTACAAGTTCTTCTTGTGAATTTTCGTGTGAGAGAGATTAGAGTGGATTCTTTAATTCTTTCTTTGCATCAAGAATTAGATTTACTTATCAACAAGAGTTGTGGCGTTTTCCTTCTTCTTACCAACTAAATCCTTCAATCATAGTGAGTTCGCGTCTCTTTATAGGCGTTGGGTTCCTTAGGAGGTGATTATCAAGTTTCAAGGAGTTCTCTACCATTGTTATACGTTGGGTTTGCTGCCATCATTGCTAAGGATCCGCGTCATTTGGTATCAGAGCCTTGCTGCAAGGTAATTTTTATCTACTTTGTCTTTCTAGGGTTTGTTAATTTAGGTCTTTTAAATTTCTGCGTTTTAGGGTTCTTAGAGAGTCTAGTCTTTAATTTTTGAAAAAAATTCATATATCAATTCTGATCAAGGCCGAATTGAAGGAGGGTATTCTTAGGGTGAAAACGAAACCTAGGAAAGGATTCTTGGAGAATTTCGAAACCAAGAATTAGGGTTCTTGAAAGAAAGCAAAAGCTAGAGTTTGTGTTCAAGTTTAATTTCGATTTGGTTTTGAGTGAATCTGGGGTTGCAAATTAAGTCCAGATTTCGAAAAGTCTTTGGAAGTAAATTAAGTCCCGAATCAAGAGGATAGTGAGAGGAAGCAAAAAAAAAAAAAAAGAGTACAAAACCACTTCAACAAAAATTGTTTGATATTCTTGCTATTTGGGTGCTAAGGATCAGATCTAGGTGGGTGAGAAGTAATAAAATTTTTGGGCGAAAAATTTCACCTTTTGAGGGCTTTTGGAATTCGAAAATCAGACCTTAATATTCATGTTATTTGAGTGTTATAGGTGGGAATTAGAGTCTAGAAGCTAGCGTTTTGGGTAGAATTGATTAGGTCCATAAAGCAGCTTGCCAAGTGTGGGTTGTTTTTTATTCATTATATCCAAATTTGTCTTGTTTATTGTCTTCATTGTTTCTGATTTCTTTATCTAGCTTTTAATTCCATTACATTGCTAAGTATCATTTGCTTGTGTCGATACTTGGTTTTATATCGTGTAGTGCAAATTACCTTGCATTGCCTCCGGATACTTGTCTTGTTTTCTATCTAGTTCTAGGATTTAGGTTCTAGTTTCTTGAACGACTTGACAATTGTTGGTTGGTGAGCTTGGTTCTGAAGTGCAATCAAGGAAGACAAGAAAAGTGAGGTAATTCTAAACACTTGAGTGAATTTATATTATTACTAATCTTGTTTCTTTGAGTTTGTTTGTTTGTTAACATGGCTGAAAAAGGAGAAGAGACTAGCAAAGAAGGAGCTATGGCCGAAAGCTTAGCTAGGCTTAATGAGACTTTGGCAGCAATGCTTGGTCGAATGGAGATGATGGATACTAGATTGCAAGAGAATGCAGCACGACAAGCACAACAAATTCAGCAAATGCAACAAGGGCAGCCAGCTGCACATCCAAATCCCATAATGCGAGCTAGATGAGTGCTTAGAAGAGAAGGGCAAGGAAATCTTGAAGCCCTAGAAGCAGCCGAAAGGGTAGAAGATGAAGAGGAAGGTGGAAATCAACCTACCACTGATGGTGACCTTACTTCCATCAAGATGAAGATTCCTTCCTTTGAAGGGAAGAACAATGCAGAAGAGTTCATAGAATGGGAGAGGAAAGTTGAGCAGATTTTCGAATGCCATAACTACACCGAAGAGAAGAAATCAGTTTTGGCAGCCGTAGAGTTCAAAGGGTATGCTACCTTTTGGTGGGATCAATTGAAAGCTAATAGAAGAGGGAAAGGTATGAGGCCTATTCCTGATTGGTCAACCTTGAAAGAACTAATGAGGAGCCGATTTGTACCATCTCACTACATTCGGGATTTGTACAATCAACTAGCAAGACTAGTTCAAGGTGGAAGAAGTGTGGAAGAGTACCACAGAGATGGAGATGATCATGGCTAGGGTAAATATTGATGAAGATGAAGACAAGAAGATGTCACGATTTCTTGGGGGATTGAATTTGAACATAGCCAATGAATTGGAGATGTATGAATTCAACAAAATGGAAAAGTTAGTTCAAAAGGCCATGAAGATAGAGAGAAGATTGAAGAATAAAGCTATTTCGAAAACTGGCTACTCTAAAGCTAGTGGAAAATTTTCAAACTTCAAGGGTTCAAGTTCGAGTGGAGGTTCCTACAAAGGGGATTACAAGGGTTCTTTCCAAAAGAATTCTTCCTACAATCCTAATTTCAAGAAGCCGAATGATGGGGATGCAAAAACAGCCAAGGAAACACCTTCTAGACCTACTCCAAGTAGGGAAATTAAATGCTACAAGTGTTTGGGAAGTGGACACATTGCTTCTCAATGACCGAATAAGAGGGTGATGATTGCTACCCATGAAGGGGAAATTGAATCAGAATCTGAACATGAAGAAGAAGAGGAGGCCGAATGTGGTGATAGGGCCGAATATGATGAAGAGGCTTGGGAGAATCAAGTCTTGAATGCTGAACATGGAGAGATGCTTGTTACTAGAAGAGCCTTGAATATTCAAGTCAAGGAAGAAGGCTTGGATCAAAGGGAGAATCTTTTCCACTCTAGGTGTTTGGTGAATGGTAAGGTTTGTACACTTATCATTGATGGTGGAAGTTGTACCAATGCTGCTAGTACCACAATGGTGGATAAATTGGGGTTAGCTTGTTTTAAACATCCCAATCCTTACAAGTTGCAATGGTTCAATGACGCTGGGGAAGTAAAAGTGTTGAAGCAAGTCAAGGTACCATTCTCCATTGGGTGGTATAAAGATGAGGTTTTGTGTGATGTAGTGCCAATGCAAGCAGGACATTTGCTATTAAGAAGACCATGGCAGCATGATAGAAGGGCACAACATGATGGCTTTTCTAATAAGTATACCTTTACTTATGAAGGAAAGAAGGTTGTTCTAGCACCATTATCACCTCAAGAGGTGTATGAAGATCAGAAGAGGATGCTAGAGAGGGAGAAAGAAGTTTCGGCCAACATGAACCAAGGGGGTTCAAATTCGGCCAATGATGTTTCTTTAACACCCAAGGGTAATTCTAAGGGTAGGGAGAGAGAAAATAATAAAGTGAGTGAGTGCAGAAAGGGAAAAGAGGCCGAGAGTCAAAAGAAAGTAAGCAAACAAATAAATGGCCCATTGGTGAGAGAAAATAAGCAAGGAGAAAAAACAAAACATACTTTTTATGCAAGAGCAAGAGAGATAGATGTAGGGCAGCCTGTACTCATTATTATGTATAAAGAATCGTTACTTGCTGACAGTGAAGAATCTCTTGATTCTTTACCTTCTAGTTTTGTCTTTGTTACAGGATTTTAAGGATGTGTTTCCTGAAGACCTTCCTAGTGGTTTGCCGCCATTAAGAGGGATTGAACATCAAATTGATTTCATACCCTGTTCTACAATTCCAAACCGGCCAGCATATAGGAGCAATCCTATGGAGACAAAAGAGATGCAAAGACAAGTTGAAGAGCTTTTGGAGAAAGGCGTGGTTCGCGAGAGCCTTAGTCCTTGTGCCGTTCCAGTCTTATTAGTACCCAAGAAAGATGGTTCTTGGAGGATGTGTGTTGATTGTAGGGCTGTGAACAAGATTACTGTGAAGTATAGACATCCCATTCCTAGACTTGATGACATTTTGGACAATTGCATGAGGCGAAATATTTCACAAAGATTGATCTTATGAGTGGTTATCATCAAATTCGCATGAAGCCGGGAGATGAATGGAAGACTGCCTTCAAAACGAAATATGGTTTGTATGAATGGTTAGTTATGCCTTTTGGTTTATCTAATGCACCTAGTACTTTCATGAGATTAATGAACCATGTTTTGAGAGCTTATTTAGGCACGTTTGTGGTAGTTTACTTTGATGATATTCTGATTTATAGCAAAACTGAGGAAGAACATGTTGAACATGTTAGGAAAGTGCTTGAAATCCTTAGGGAGCAAAACCTTTATGCTAAGCTTAAGAAGTGTTCTTTTTGTCTAGATAGGGTTGTTTTTCTTGGTTTTGTTGTAAGTATGCAGGGAATTGAAGTTGATCAAGAGAAGGTGAAAGCTATCCAAGAGTAGCCGAATCCTTCAAGTGTGACAAAAGTGAGGACTTTTTACGGATTGGCAAGCTTCTATAGGAGATTTGTCCCTAATTTCTCTACATTGGCAGCCCCCTTGACTAGCATAATCAAGAAAGAAGTGGGATTCGTTTGGGGCAAGGAGCAACAAGAAGCATTTGATGCTTTGAAAGAGAAGCTTTCTACTACACCCGTTTTAGCTTTACCTAACTTTGATTCTACTTTTAAAATTGAATGTGATGCTTCTGGTGTAGGTATTGGAGCTGTTTTGATGCAAGAGAAGAAGCCCATTGCATACTTTAGTGAAAAGCTTAATGGAGCAAAGCTGAATTATTCAACTTATGACAATGAGCTATATGCTTTGGTGAGAGCATTGGAAGTATGGGAGCATTATTTGCTGCCCAAGGAATTCGTGATTTATTCAGACCATGAATCATTGAAGCATTTGAGAGGGCAAGGCAAATTGAATAAAAGACATGCAAAATGGGTTATGAAGATTGAGAAGTTTCCTTATGTGATCAAATACAAGCAAGGTAAAGACAATGTAGTGGTAGATGCACTTTCAAGGAGGTACGCTTTACTTAATGTTTTGAGTACTAAATTGCTTGGATTTGAATGTATAAAGGACTTATATGTTGGTGATTCTGATTTCGGCAATGTTTATGATGCTTGTGAGCATGGTGCTTTTAATTCTTTCTATAGACATGATGAGTTTTTGTTTAAGGGTTCGAAATTATGCATGCCTAGATGTTCTATGAGAGATTTGCTAGTATTAGAATCACATTGGGGCATTTTGGAATTGATAAGACTTTAGACATGCTAAATGAACACTTTTATTGGCCGAATATGAAAAGGGATGTAATTCGGATTTGTAAGGCTTGTTTGGCTTGTAGGCAAGCTAAGTCTAAGTCTATGCCTCATGGTTTGTATATGCTATTACCCGTTCCTAGTTCTCCTTGGATTGACATTAGTATGGACTTTGTTTTAGGATTACCAAGGACTAAGAGGGGGAGAGATAGCATATTTGTGGTCGTTGATAGGTTTAGTAAGATGGCACACTTTATCCCATGTCATAAGAGTGATGATGCTAGTTTAGTGGCCGAACTCTTCTTTAGGGATGTGGCTCGAATTCATGGGATACCAAAATCCATAGTTTCTGATAGAGACACCAAGTTTTTGTCTCATTTTTGGCGTGTGCTTTGGGGAAAGTTAGGTACCAAGTTGTTATTTTTCACCACTTATCATCCTCAAACGGATGGACAAACAGAAGTAGTAAACAGAACTTTAGGTACCATGTTGAGAGCTTTAGTGGGTAAGAATTTGAGTTCTTGGGAAGATTGTTTGCCATTTATTGAGTTTGCTTATAATCGTGCTATTCATTCTTCTACAGGATATTCACCTTTTGAGCTTGTTTATGGTTTTAACCCACTAACAGTTTTGGATCTTGTTTCTTTACCTTCTCATGAGTTTATTAGTTTAGATGGTGAGAAGAAAGCTAAATTGGTGAAAGAGATGCATGAGAAAGCAAGGGCGAATATTGAGAAAAGGAACAAGAGATATGCTGATTCTGCAAATAGAGGGAGACGTGAGATTAAGTTTCAAGTAGGAGATTGAGTTTGGGTGCATTTTCGAAAAGAGAGGTTTCCTAACCAAAGGAAGAACAAGTTGCAAGCAAGGGGAGATGGCCCATTCCAAGTGCTGGAAAAGATTAATGACAATGCCTACAAGATCGACTTACCAGGTACGTATAATGTTAGTGCTACTTTCAATGTAAGTGATCTTTCTCCTTTTGATGATGCAGATTTGAGGACAAATCTTTTTGAAGAGGGGGAGAATGATGCAAGAAAGGATCCCTTGAAGCTAGCAAGTGGACCAATCACTAGGAGCAAGGCAAAGAGATATCAAGCTAGTATGGCTTTGCATATTCAAGAAGAGATTTCCAAAGAGCTTCAAGAATTATCATTCAAGAAGATGGAGATAGAGCTTGAAGAAGGTACACCAAAGCTGATTATGATGCTTAGTGTGGAAGCTAAAGGCTAACTAAAGAAAGGTCCAACGTGCAAGAAAAGTCCATGGGGGTTCATATAAAGCCTTGGTAAGTAATTTAAGGCCCATGGACAGCCCAAATAGTGTGGGGCGTTTCTCATGTTGAAGGGATTAGTTTGATTGTTTCCATACTTTATATTTTCCTTAGTGGATTAGGATTTTGTTTCCATACTTAATGTTTTCCTTATGCAATTAGGAATGTTTTCCTTATGTAATTAGGAATGTTTTAGTCTTAATTTTCCATATGCAATTAGGAATTTTGTAACCCTTATTTAAGGGCACTATTAGGCCGAATTTCATATACAACAATTAATAAAAATTTTCGAATTCTTCTACAAGTTCTTCTTGTGAATTTTCGTGTGAGAAATATTAGAGTGGATTCTTTAATTCTTTCTTTGCATCAAGAATTAGGTTTACTTTCAACAAGAGTTGTGGCGTTTTCCTTCTTCTTACCAACTAAATCCTTCAATCATAGTGAGTTCGCGTCTCTTTATAGGCGTTGGGTTTCTTAGAAGGTGATTATCAAGTTTTAAGGAGTTCTCTACCATTGTTATACGTTGGGTTTGCTGCCATCATTGCTAAGGGTCCGCGTCACCATACTTAACTGACAACCATCATCGGCTACCCGCAACCATCGACAACCACCACCGGTCGCCAACGACAACCAAACTTATCATTTTTATGTATTTTTTTCTCATATTTAACAACAAAATTTTAAAATATGAAATTTTTAGTAAGTTTAAATATATTTCTAGCCTTACAAATTGAAATTTTAATATTTTTTAACTAATCCATAATAATAACTAAACAACAGAAAATTAGTTTTAAGTATTTTCCAAAGACAAGTTATTTTCTGCAAAACAGAGTCTAAATATTTCTTTAATTATAGTGGTGGAGGGGGTGGCCATTGTAGGGTGCTAGTGGTGAGCCACATTGGAGGGTGGTGCTAATCAAGGTGAGTTGTCAGCAAACAGATAATGGCAATGATGACATCAAAGGTGAGGTTGTTTAGGCAGGTATTAATAAGGATAACATGATAGTTGCAACAATCATAGGGGGCAACAGTAGTTCCATTAGCTGTATCGAAATGATAGGCAGAATTCAGGGTGGTGGCATTAGTAATCATGATGGTGGCGAGGATGGTGCAATGGTGCTGATGGGAGTACAATGGGGACTCAATGATTATTGTGATAACAGTACCAAAGCTAATGCAGTGGCATACACGACTGTTTGCTATGTCATAGAATATATACATGATGAAACAAGTAGAATTTTATGAAGTCAGCTAACAAACATGCTTTAGTTGTCTTCCAATATAAGAATAAATAGGAGTAATGCAAAATTATTGCATTTAAAAAAACCTCAATCAAGTTTTATGGAAAATTTTCAAGAAAATAGCTAGTTTTTTTTCAAGTAAACAGGCTGCAACATGTTTTAAGTCTACTTATAGAGCAGCCACAATGAATACCATTCTTTGCCGTCATATAAGAATATTGAGCTTAGTGAGACCAAAAGAGATCCTAATTGTCGTTGGCCTAGAAGTAGAAAATTACAAAGTGTGTATCATATTTATATCAAAGGATTCTCAACCTATTACACTGTAAAAACTACAAACTATAAAGCATATCATAAAACAAAGTTAGAAATAAAATAAAATGATATTGATCAACCGAAAAACTAATTTTAAAATACTAAGAGTACTTTGTTAGTTTTTGATATTTTTTGATGACCTATATCAACCCTTACAGTGAAAAGCTTTGGTGCATAAATTTCTAAGCTTCTTTGTTGACATTTATTCTTTAGCTCTTAATTATGCGTGTTAGATGATATTTTTGTTTCCATTGCTTAATTTTGGAAAATTACTTAATTTAATTGATTAAGTAAAAAGGGTTACAACTCAACTCAACTCAACTTTAATCCCAAATTCATTGAAACAACTATTTGGATGCTCATTTTCCACTCTAGGTGATTATGAGCTACATCTTCGGAGAGATATAGTATCATAAGATCATTTTAAATCACCTTTTTCTACATTAATTTATGCATACGCCTACCCCTACTAACAACATCTACCTTATTTATTTATTTTGATAGGTATATCATTAGGACTTTGTTTCATATAATCAAACCACCTCAATTAATATTCCCTTATTTTATCCTCGATAGGAGCTATCTCACATTTTTTATAATCCATTCATTATAAATTCTATCCATCTTAGTATGTCCACATATCCATTGTAGCATTCTCATTTCAGCAACACTCTTCTTACCAATTTATTATCCTTTCAATGCTTATCACTCACTACTATACATCGTAGCATATCGTACTGCGGTGCAGTAGAATTTTAACTTTCATTTATTTGATAACCATATAAAACTCTCGTGGCATTCCTTCATTTCATCCAACATGCTTTAATTCTATAGCTAACATCTATTTCGCAACTCCCATCATCTTGAAGAATTAAACCGCAATATTTGAAATAGGTGTTATGTGGCGCTGACATTCCATCCATTACAATTTCACCCTTTTCTCCATTCATATTACTGAACCAACAATGCATGTACTTAGTCTTTGATCTGCTTAGCTTAAAACCTACAACTTGGCTTCTCATTCATTATCACCACAATCATCAATCCAATCACAACTGCCATTGCCACTTTGTCACCTCGCCACCAAGATTGTGACTAGAATTTCCATTATCATCACCTCACACCTAACATTACTGCCATTATTTTTTTCACAACCATCATTCTGACTACCATCGCCATCACTATCACCATATTGCCACCAATAGCTACCACCATGACAACCATTCGCTGCAGCTATTATTGCTCAAACTAAACCATCACACCACCACAAAAACCAACATTAGCACCATGGCTGCCATTCACTACGTGCTACTACTAGCACAATTATCACCTAATCTCTACCACCCACCCTCGCCATATCCACTTTTGTAACGATCACTAGAATTAAAGTCTTCATCACCATCTCAAATAAATAGTGCTACAATTACAACCATCACTATGATTTTAACAAATTCATAATTTAGCTTTTTTTTTTTTTATTTCAGTACTCTCAAATTCAATTATAATTCAGTTCCTAAACGTTTCAATATTAACTATTAAGCTCATAAGCCTTAAGCCTTTAGCTCTTAAATTTTACAAAAACACTTCAATCTTTTCCCAACATTGTGGGAGGCATTGCGCATGTTAATGTACACTTGATGGTCGTAAAAAGGCTAATTGAGTAAGATTGCCATATTGCGAGAAATATCATAGTAAATTTATGACATGTAAAGAAGAATTAGCTCACACTTTGAACAATGAAGAAATCAGCAAATTCTGTTTATCTTACACTTCATTGATATATGCATCAAAAAATCAATTGATTTCATTTCGCGAACAATAAAGAAGATAAAAAATGGCTGTCTTAAACAATGAAAAGGCACACCTTCAAGTGTGCATTATGATTCTTGCCCTCCCTCCAACGACGGATAGTCCCATCACTCATTGTCCGAAATCTAGACTTGTAGGACCTGACATACAAGTTGAAAACCAAATAGTCCACCATGCATATAGATACTAACAGATAAAGAGAAAATAATAATTACAAAGACTAAACCTACGAATAAGATTTTATTTTGATTTTCTTCACTTTGGATGTGACTGGTGTCATTGGCTTCCTCTTCTTTCTTCGCTCCCTTGATGAAACATGACGCACTTGCACCAACTAAACATCAAATAACACAATTATCAAAGGAAAACAAACCTAGCAGTTGCCTAGTGATAAAATTAAGGTACTTAAAATTCAGTATCGAATGAAAATTTGAAGCATAGATGGGGAAAGAAATGAAAATTCGCGTCCAAGTCCTTCAATTTTTCAATTTAAAGATCGATATCAATGTCATATTTCTTTGAGACATTTCCACATACACCTTATAGGCAATGAACAAACAACGCCGCAACTACCATAAAAGAAAAAAAAACCAAGAAACTCACTGAGAGAAGGGCTGAAGGAGAACGAAATGGCGATTGAAAAGCCACCGAAGAACTCTGAAACAGGCTCGATGAAGAAGCATTAAAATTTGGGATGCTAAGGTTCCACTTAAGCGATGCAGATGCGAAAAGGAGAGGTTCGTAAAGCTGTGGAGAAGAATGAATGAGGCGACAAGAAAAGGAGAGATTGGGCAGAGTTTGGATTGATTGGCCGGCCAAAGACCGGAACTTCGTGCACAGTCTCTGCATCGTTAAATTCTACTGTTGGTTCAATGGAAGCAATGCACCTGAATCGTGTGATAGGTTTTTAGCACTTCGGTTTTCGGATTGTGGTATAAGGTTTCAGGATATCCGTTTGGAGTTAGTTTGTCCTTATCCATGGACAAAGTTAACCCTCACCCTAACGGCTTAAATAAAGCCGTGTTTGATATAATTTGTTTATAGCAATTAAACTACGTGAGCCCATAATTTATATTGAATTTTTACTATGTTTTTGTATTCAATTTACATTTTTAAAATATTTTGATATATGTATATGAATTAGTTGTATGTTGATGCATATCAATGAAGTATAATGTATAATAATCCAATGTAAATATTATAGAAAATCACACAATTTACTACTTTTTAAGTTTTATTTTTACTACAATTATTTCTTTTTTTTCAATTTTAATTAATTCTTTTTCAATTTTAGATTAATTTTATATTTTTTTTTCAAAAATATGGTACCTCTCGTTTTCATTGCCATAAGCATATTTTCATCACTTTCTCACTTTATATGTAACACTCTTATATTATATATATATATATAATCTGTATATGTATAATACATATATAAAATATAAGAATGTTATCATCTTTGATATTTATAAAATTTTTCATATTTATATGAAAATTTTTAAATATTATAAATGTGTCTTAACAAGTTTTTAAGTAAAAATATATGAATAATTTAATTAATGAAAATATAAATTTTAAAGAAAAATTTCAGAAAATTTTTTTATCAGAGTTTCGACTATATTTTAAACTTTTATCAAAAATCAATAACACAAACTGCATAAAAATTTTACACTCCCAAATTATTGAAAAAGATATATGTTGCCTTGTATGTAATTATCTTTACCTAAATTAGTTGATATGTATCATTATCATTATGTTGTGATAGCTTTATATTAGCCTATAATTAGGGAGAGATTAGTGTTGTAAATATATATAAATTATGTACCTCACATTTGAAGGTAATACAATTCCTTTTCCTATCATTTCAGCTCCTTTATTTTTCATGGTATCAGAGCACCAATCTTGGTGCTCTGTATAAAATTTTCCACATTCTTCCGCTACCTTTTCAACAATGTCGAAAGAGGTTTTAGACTCTTCATCCAAATCAGACGTTATGGATCCATCACATCCATATTACATCTACCATTCTGATAAACCAGGATACATGTTGGTTCCAACCAAGTTGAACGGAATAAATTATCAATCCTGGTGTAAAACTATAACACATGCTCTCATCGCCAAAAAAAAAAAGGGTTTCATCGATGGGTCCCTTGAAATGCCATCACCCACAGCAAAGCCAACTGAATTTGAACAGTGGAACCAGTGTAACAGCATGATACTCTTGTGGATATCCCATTCAGTCGAACCTGATATAGCATCCGGCTTCATGCACGCCATGACAGCCAAATAGGTGTGGGATGATCTTCGAGATCAGTTTTCTCAGAAGAATGCTGCTGCCATATTCCAAATCCAAAAGGCAATAGCAACAATCACGCAGGGTACGATGTCCGTGGTAGCCTACTATATCAAAATCAAAGCTTTATGGGACGAGTTAGAAATTCATCGTACTCCTGTGACTTGCAATCGCACCAATGATCACCAGGCCGAGAGAGAGGAGGATAAATTGATGCATTTCCTCATGGGGCTCAATGATCCTTACATGATTGTGAGATCCAACATATTGATGATGAATCCATTACCAAACGTCCGCCAAGCATATTCCATGATTATTTAAGAAAAAACCCAGCAACAGATTGGTCCAAACGTCACTGAGAATTTCTCTGTAGTAGCTGCCGTTCAGAGTCGATCAGCCACACAAAAATTCGCCAAAGGGAAAATCTGTGAACACTGCAATAGGTCAGGCCATACTATTGATGAGTGCATCACGTTAAAATTCCATTGCAAATTTTGTGACAAACGTGGGCACACAGAAGATTGTTGCCGACTCAAAAATGGCAACCAAAATGCTATATCCATGCAATCTGGCAACAATCAGAATGGGGGACGTTCGGCCAATGCAGTAGAAACATCAATCGGGGCAGACAACAGTACAGAAGGCTCTGAATTTCCAGTTAATTTTACTAATGAACAATTACAGCAATTAGCACAGGCTTTGGCGAGATTTGGCCAAAATAAAAATTCTAGCAATAGAGATGTATTCGCTAATGCGGCAGGTATAATCTCTCCATCTAATGCTTTTTCAAGTTCAGTTGTTAAGCCTTGGATTCTAGACAACGGGGCTACTGATCATATCACCTCTGACCCTTCTCTTCTCACACAAATTCAGCCTCCTTCTATTCCACTTGTTAATTTGTCGACAGGTGCAACCGCTGACATTACACACACTGGCACAATGTCTTTCAATTCTCAACTAGTTTTAAAAAACGTGTTGTGTGTCCCCTCATTCAAATTGAATTTAATGTCTGCCAGCAAAATCACTAATGCACTTAATTGTTGTGTTATTCTTTTTCCACATTTCTGCATTTTACAGGACTTGGCTTCGGGGAAGATGATTGGTTCGGGTAGATAGCATGGCGGTCTCTACTACATACATCCTCCAACCTCTTCACCAGCTACATATCACACATCACAATCTTCCCATCTATGGCATTTGAGATTGGGCCACCCGTCCTCATCACGACTTGCACCCATTCTATCTTTTTTTAAAATTTCCAATAATGCTAATCACAAATGTAACACTTGTCCTTTAGCAAAGCAGACTCATCTGCCCTTTCCCACAAGTTCTATATCTACAAAAAGTTCTTTTGAAATGTTACATTGCGATGTTTGGGGACCACATAAAGTCCCTACGCATTCAGGAGCGAGATTTTTTCTTAGCATTGTAGATGACTACACTCGTTGTTCTTGGGTGTTCTTAATGCACAATAAATATGAAACTATGTCTTTATTACAACGGTTTGTGGTTTTCATTCAAAATCAATTTCATAAATCCATAAAATTACTTCGTGCCGACAATGGTACTGAGTTTCTTCCCATAATCCCTTTTCTGCAAACCAATGGCATTGAATTTCAACATACATGTGTCTATATTCCGCAGCAGAATGGAGTGGTTGAACAAAAGCATCGTCATATATTAAATGTTGCTCGCTCCCTGCTTTTTCAATCAAATGTGCCACTTCATTTTTGGGGAGAATGTGTTCTCACAGCCGTATATTTAATCAATCGGCTTCCTTCGCCTTTACTCTCTAATCAGTCCCCTTATGAAAAATTATACCAAAAGCCACCTTCTCTTCAACACCTTCGTGTGTTCGGGTGTGAGTGCTACGCCACTGTTGTCCAACCTAAGCAAAAATTCTCTCCCCGAGCTACACGATACGTTTTTCTTAGCCATCCACATAATCAAAAGGGATATAAATTACTTGATCTTGTCTCTAACCAAATTATCGTCAGCCGAGATGTTACCTTCATTGAAAATATCTTCCCATTCATGACTTCTGAATTAAATCCCTCCTGAAGTGCTGATTGGCCATCATCATCATCACCTCCACCATTATTGCCAAATCTTGCCATCGATTCTGCCACTCTACCAAAAACAAATTCCGATCCTTCCCCACCAAATTTAGATACAGTCAATAATGATATTGATTCTTCATCACCACATCATGATGTTGACTCCTCCATTCCTAATCCATCACCAACTTCTTTTGTACCTATCGAAGTCCAGCCAATCATTGATCAACCAAATATCTCACCTCCCGATCCTCCTCGTCGTTCTACTAGGGAAAGACATCCTCCTGCATGGCATGATTCTTACATTCTGTTTACTCGGACCAATGATCCTACCAGTAAACGGGTCTCACCAACAAGCACCAGGTATCCACTCTCATCTTTCCTTTCTTTTAATCGTTTCTCTCCCTCTCATAAACATTTTCTGGCAAGTATTTCTACTCATATAGAACCATAGACATATGATCAGGCTGCCGGTCAACCCCATTGGGAGAAGGCTATGACTGCTGAACTTAAAGCATTAGAACGGAATCACGCTTGGTCACTGGTTCCTCTACCTCCAGGTATTAAGCCTATTGGATGTCGATGGGTTTACAAAATTAAATATCATTCTGATGGCACTATCGAGCGCTATAAAGCTTGATTAGTCGCTAAGGGTTATACGTAGGTTGAAGGGATCGATTACAAGGAGACCTTTTCCCCAACTGCTAAAATCACCACTTTGAGATGTCTTCTGACCGTGGCCGCCGCCAAAAACTAGTTTGCATACCAATTAGATGTGCAAAATGCTTTTTTACATGGTGAATTAAATGTAGTTGTGTATATGCAGTCGCCGCCTGGATTACTCCGACAGGGGGAGAACACAGTGTGTCGGCTTCATAAATCCCTCTACGGTTTAAAACATGCTTCCAGAAAATTGGTTCTCTACATTATCCAATGTTCTACAAGAAGGCGGCTACACACAGTCTAAAGCTGACTATTCCTTATTCACCAAAGTTAATGTATCATCTATTACTGTCATTCTCATATGTTGATGACATATTATTGACAGGGAATGACAAGCAAGAAATTAATCGCCTCAAATCATATCTGCTTCGACACTTTCATATTAAGGATTTGGGCGACCTCAAATATTTTTTGGGGATTGATTTTTCCAGTTGTAGTCGAGGCATTTTTATGTCACAGCGCAAATATGCCTTGGATGTATTACATGATGCGAGACTCATAATTGCAAAATCGAAAAAGTTTCCAATGGAGTAAAATTGCAAATTAGTCCTTGATGACAGTGACAAGTTACACGACGCTACTAAATATAGAAGGTTAGTCGGTAGATTGATTTATCTAACTGTGACTAGACCCGATATTGTTTATTCAGTTCGTGTATTGAGCCAATTTATGCATGAGCCATGCAAATCTCATTGGAATGCGGCAATTGGCGTTCTAAAAAATGTGAAAGGGAATCCTGGTCAGGGATTGTTTTTTCCATCTAATAATAATTTGCAATTGAGAGCATTTTGTGACTTTGATTGGGGAGGTTGCCGGATAACTCAGCGATCGGTATCAGGATATTGTATTTTCCTTGGTCCCTCACTCATATCTTGGAAATTAAAAAAGCAGACAAATGTTTCTAGGTCATCTGCCGAGGCATAATACCGAGCAATGGCAAATACTTGCCTGGAACTGACTTGGTTGAGGTACATCCTTCATGATTTACGAGTATCACAAGAAGATTCTTCACCACTTTACTGTGATAATCAGGTGACACTTCACATCGCTGCAAATCCAGTGTTTCACGAAAGGACAAAGCATATTGAGATAGATTGCCACATTGTTCGAGAAAAAAATGGTGTCAGGGGTTATTCGGCCGGCGTATGTCCCAACTAAGATGCAGTTGGCAAATGTTTTCACTAAGCTTTTGGGCAGAGACGCCTTTGAATTTTTGTGTAGCAAGTTGGGAGTGTTAGATCTCCACTTATCAACTTGAGGGGGAGTATTGGAAAAGATATATGTTGCCTTGTATGTAATTATCTTTACCTAAATTAGTTGATATGTATCATTATCATTATATTGTGATAGCTTTATATTAGCCTACAATTAGGGAGAGATTAGTGTTGTAAATATATAAAAATTATGTACCTCACGTTTGAAGGTAATACAATTCCTTTTCCTATCATTTCAACTCCTTTATTTTTCACAAATTCAAACATTCAAATATCCACTTCTTCATTATTCTCCAGTATTTCTCAAAATCATTCAAACATGTATATATACATATTTATAATATTCACAAACTTCACACTCAACCTAAAAACTTTATAATTTACAATATTTTCAGATATTCATAAATAATGCATATAATTAAAGCAAGTTTTATAAAGAAGATGTTTACATACTTGCAAATTGGCTACGGTCCTATGTAACAAAATAAACCTTTCAGTAAAACTTGGACTCTCTAGACTTGCTCAGGTCCAGCAGAGCTTTCAGTACTAACCATATTACTTGTGTGATAAACAAAATCGCTAAGCATAATGCCTAGTGATACATACTTTGATAATAATATAAACTAAAGTAAAATAATATAAAAATTGCTTTTTTCATTAAATCTAATGATGCAACATGAAATTTACTTTCAAAATTTTGTTTATTATCTTTTTAAATTATTATTTAACACAATCACATGCATTGGGCCCAAAGGATCATATATAATATTCAGGTTCCAGAGATAACATTTTGGACTATTTTTGACACCCAGTGTCGAGTCCGAAGACAAATATCAGTGACGCCCAGCATGTAGCCCGAAGGTAAAATACATAATGGTGACGCCCAACATCTAGCTCAAAGACAAATCAAATATCATTGATGTCCATCGTCTAACCCGAATGCAATCATAAGTATGTCGCTAAACACAAAACTTTAAAAATTAATATTATATAAGGTTTCACACATAACATATACAATTTCACAGTTTTTTCATATTTTAGTAATTATGCCAATTTTTTATCCTTTATAATTTTTTTCATCTATTAATCACATTTCCAATCATAAATTCCATATTCCATTCCAATTTCATAATGTAACCAATATAAGGTTATAATTTCGTATATAACACTTTTTCATGTAACCACATTCTATAATGTCATTAGTCATTCTCAAATAGCTTAAATTTCCATACATTATGCAATTCATGTCTTTAAACATGTAGCTAAGTACTTTACATGTGAGTTCACACATCAATGTGGTAAAGCATCAATACCAAAGTATAAGGTAATATGCCATTTACATTTTATTACAATATAATTCTATTAAAGTATGTACTAACCTTATTTAAGCAACTTCTAAGCTACCAAAATCACCTTTCTCACTACTTTCTACTATGTCTTTCACCACTAATGTTGGATAAATAGAATCTACTAAATGCCGATTGAAAATGTAAGTATATATTATGTATTAGAATCATATTTCTACACATTCTAACTAATAAAAATTAATTTAATACATTTTCTTCAAATTTACAAATTTCAACTCTAACTTTCTTTAATTTTAAATTCCATTATACTAAATTCTAATTGATATTCTAAGTTCATTTCTATCATTAAAATCATTTAATAACATCATTTAAATTATAAAAATTAAATAAACATCAATTCTTTGTGATTACTATTCTAAATCCCTAACTCATTCACTACTTCATCCAAACTACCATCAAACGTTGGCAAATTAACCAAATAACTATAAAAATTTTACCTCCTCATCAAAACATTACTTTTCATACCCATATAACAAATTAAAATACACTCCGTCAAAAGTTCAAATCTTACATAATCTAATTTTTCAACCTAATTTTAAAATTAAAGAGAAAAGCTTATCAATTTGTTGAAAAATCAGCAAAACTTCTTTTGATTCTTGAAATCCAATCAAAATTTGGTGTTTGGAAGAAAAGAAAAGCTTCCCCTTGCTCTGGAGTTTTGGCCAAGACTAAGAAGAGAGAAAGAAGATGGAGTTTATGTTTTAATTTTTTTAACATTTTTCATGTTTTACTATTCACATTTTACTATTTATATATTGACTTTTACTATTACTATTGGACGATTTGTGTATCAAGTTTAACCACAAATGTATTGCTCGTAACAAATAATATAGTGAAGTAAAGGTCGATCCCATAGAGAATGAGTTAATTTGAATAACTAAAATTTAAATAAACTATTATTTGAAAAATAATTAATTTTTATATTTTCAAAAATTAAATTTTTAATCCCTAATTCAAATTAAAACTCAAAATTAAATTCAAATTCAAAATGAAATTGGACTAAGATAATTATCTCATAATTCAAACTTAAAATTAAAATTCAAATGATTAAATTCAATTAATTAAGATAAACAAGCAGGATTAAGTTTCATTAGAATTATTTCAAATAGGTAAAAATAACTTTTTAAACTAATTCAAATTCTTCTTGAAATAAAGTTACCAATTTTTTAAATTTTAATCTTCCTCTTTGTCAAGTAAGAAAATTAATAATTAAAGTAATTTATAAATTCAATTTTTATACACAATAAATTAAAATAACCTATCAAGCTCAAAAAAACTAAGTTGGTCTTAAGATCATTCTTTTATCTCTATATAGAATTTTTCTAAGTTGTTGATTCCTTAATCTAAAATTATACCTAGCTTTCACTCAATATATGATTTTAATTAAACAGCAATTGATGGCCAGACAAATACAAGCACTAAGAACAAAATCAACAAAACTTTAATTTCAAGAAATAAATAGTAATCAATTTAATCCATTTTCATTATTCACAATCCTAAATTCACCTAATCTCACTTAGGAGATTAGTTGCTCATAACTAAATTAAATATAAAAACATAGAAATTAAGAAACTAAACATGAATTTCATAATTCTAAAGTTCAAAACAAGAAAAGAACAAAGAATTAAAATAAATTGCAAACTTGAAAATCTAAACCAAAATAGAGAATTTAAACTAGACGGATGAAGAATCTTGTAGAGACGACAAAGTCCTCCTCTAGTACAATCCTCTTCTTCCTTTGATCTCCAATGGTGAAAAAAGTAATCTACTCTAGAAAAATATGAAAAACTATAGTAAAAACTCTAGAATGGCTCTCCCTGGTATCATTCAGATCCCCTTCCTTATACCACATTCAACAACTTCAAAAACTAGACTCCTACTCCTCTTCAACTTCTATTTAAAAATTTAAATTCAAACTTACTAGCCAATTTTTTATCAGATATATGCCTTATCTCAAATTGACTCCATCAAAATTGTAGCTCCAGAAGAGTAGATAATTTTAGACTTTTGAAGCATCTCATTCAGAGTTCAAATATCTAAGTTATGACCCAATTACTCTTAGTGGCTCGGACTGTAATTCTGCTTCTAAAATTTAAGCCCAATGTTGACTTTAAAGTTGGAGGCCCAAACAAACTCAGAATTTTATGAACTTGACCTCTTTGAAAAGCTTAAGATGTCTTCTATCAACTTCATGCAGACCACTTTTCCAATATTGTGCTTATGACCATCGAAATTGTACTTGAAGCTTTAAAGGTCCACTTCTGCTAAAAATTTCAGTTTTGCACAAACATATAAGAAATTAATTCAAACTAACCTTAATTCAAGAATAATGAAATAAAAAATTTAAATAAGCTTAGAATATATTGATTCAAATCAATTACATGCTAAATCTGATAGAACATATAAGATCAATATGCACTTATCAAATTCTCCACAGTTGAACTTTTGCTTGTCGTCAAGCAAATTAACATCATTAAGTCAAATTCCAACAATCAATCAAACTCAATTAACTAAAAAAAAAAATCACTGATTCTTAATTTAAAACACTAAATTTCAAAGAATAATAACCTTAATTAACTTCATAAACTAAGCACACTTATATATTAATTTAATTAACAAAAACTTTTATATCAAACCATAGTTGTAAGAAATTCATCATAACTCATTAATTCAAGAATATAACAAGCATCACTAAGTAGCCAATTTTTCAAAATAATTTGGGATCAATAAGAACTACGTATTTATCATTATTATATATATATATTCAATATGTGCATTTTATCTTCCATCCTATTATTTTTGTTATTATATTTTTTCCTTTTTTTTCTCTTTTTATATGGTGATTATATTTTATGCTTCATTCCACCTTGACTATCTAAAATTAGTACGTTTTACGCCCCATCTCGCAAAAAATCTTAATATATTAATTATATTAATTATACATAATTCTTATAACATATCCTTATATAATTAAAAAAATTATTACCTTAGTAGTACATACTAATTCAAGAATCTATTACATCATAATGAACTAAAAATATATATTATAAAAATAATTTTAAATATTCTTTAAAAATAAGTACTTTTAATTTGTAAAATTTTTCAAGCTTACAATCTCATTCACTCCATGCGTTAAATTAAGAATAACCAAAAATTATTTCAATCTAACTAAAAGAATTAAATTATCAAGTTAAAAACTAAAATAATAATAATTAACTACCTTAATAATAATAATTAAAGAACAAGTGGGAAAACCAAATAGAATGTAAAGTAGGAGTAGAACAAGTTCTATTTTATTAAAAATTGAAATTGAAATATACTACAATTAAAAATAGAAAGACATAAAAATCAAATAAGAATAAAAACAAAAGACAATATAAAAAAATATTATTTAAATCAAACTAATAATAATAATAGTTATTTATAAACTTCTAAGCATCTCCATCTTCTTTCTTAATGGTTTCTTCATTGAACTGAACTTTTTTAGGAATCTTGGAAGGTCTTCCTCTTTTCTTTTTCTCCAATTTAGAAGTCATACCTCTCTTCCTCTTTGTTGGTGATGACTTAGGTTCATCATCTTCACTTGAGGTATCATCTAAAACTATTAAATCAAGTTGTGATCCTACGTTCTCCTATGCTTTATCTAATTTTTCCCTCTCCACTATTTCATCGAGATCCATAGTGTATTAATAAGGATCATGATAAGCATGTCTAAAAGTATAGAAGGTAGTGAGTTGCTCAGGCGTTTCTACAAGTAGATTCACAAAAGGTTTTTTGGGATCCCAAATGCCTTCTTCATTATAACCCCAAGTATATAATTTCTCTTTATTATTCATCTCTCTCTTCTAAGGTTATGCTAATAATGAATTAAAGTGATAAGAACTTAACCTTATATAGAGAAGAAAAAAAAGACTAAACTTAAAATTATTCAACTAAAGAAATTCTAGTTAAACTCTTATTATTAAAGTTTATTAATTTAAAACAAACTCTTAGTTTATTAGGATAAGAAGTTAAATTGAAAAAAATAAAAGATATAATCTTAATCCTACATAAATTAAGATATCTAACTTAAACTTTAAATAAAACCTAATAATTATAAAATTTTATTTCTTTTTATTTTTTTACTTTTTTATTTTTTTACTGAATTTCAAAATTTTTTTTTATTTTATAAAACTAGTCCCGTCGCCATCGCTACAGAAGGACGTGCGCGCTCTGCTGCTCGAGTGAATTGGGACGGGGGCACGGACCTCGCTCGATCGCAATAGTAGCTCGACACATTTGAGAGATTTTTTTTAAATTTTATTATTTTTTAATTTAGATAATAATTTTCTAATTTGAAAAATTCACACAAACAAGACAATAATACACAAATTAAACAAAATAATAAAACAAATAAAACAAAACAAAATAAATACTCCCTTACCACACATAAAATTTTCATTGTTCCCAATGAAAACCATGCAATCACAAATAAGAACATAACCAAACACAACGACTAACAAGAAAAATAAAATATAATAAAAAAAAGATAAAGAATGGAAGCTTCCCTAAGTCACGGCGACGATGGAGGTGAGAAAGTCGAAGAAGGAACAGACAACCCTGAAAGTTTAATGTACTTAATTAGCTTTGTAATTATGATATGCCTGTCTCCTCTCTATGTTGATAAGTCTGTGATTCATAGATCCTAATTGATCTCCATATTATCTCTATTGTGCCTCTATAATATTCAGCTGCAAGCTCATTTCTTATTTGTTTCGTCCATTTTATCGAGCCACTTTAAAATATATCGCCATCCTTGCTCATCATTTGTATTAGCATCACCTTCTTCATCATCACTTTCCTCTTCCTCATTGTCTGCTTCTTCATGTTCTAGTTGATCACTTGGTGCAGTACTACTAGAACCTACTTGGATTAGATTCTTGAAGCACCTTCTCGTTGTGGGATCTCTTAAATTACTGTTAGCATTTAAAATCTCAGAACAATATAAAATGAATATGGCTCCCCACTAAGGCATTCTATTTAGGTATTTTCAAGATCAAAAAAATATTAAAATAGGCTACCAATCCTATAACAATATGACCTAATACAATTATGCTCTTGGATGTTGAGCAATAAACATTAAACTTTGAAAAATATGATATGTTGTAGATATTTTTTTTATTCTTATAAGTACAATACAACATAAATAATTCTTAAGCTGACATTTTATTACTTTCCTTTTTGCCAAACACAAAATGACACATAAACTTATGCAATAATAGTAAACTAAGATCACAAATCAATCCATTAGGTGCACTTCTAATGTTAAACGAATCAAATCTAGTTAATTTATTCCAGAATTTATCAACATTAAATTCTTTAGAATGAGTACTAGCACCTCCTTTAGGCAAGCCTAAAGCTTTGAACATAACATCATGATCAATTTCATAATTCACACCAAATATTTTACACTTTAAATTCTTATCTTAAGATTTAGACATTTTAAGTGTAGTAAAGAATTCAAGAGTGAGTTCTTTATATATGTCATATCTCTTTTGGACTAATTTTTCCCAACCTAATCTACCAAACAATTATTTCATTTTAGCATTAAGACCCAAATACTCAAAAATACCATGGCTAAAATATCTACAAGGAGTACTATTTTTTAAACATAAAGAGAGAAATTTCTTACCTTCTTCTTGATTACATATGGGAAAATGAGCATCAAAATGAGAAGATATATGTACATTAAAATGAGAAGATATATTTACCTCCTCTCTTGAAGAGCTTGAATCTTTCTCCTTCCCTTTCCTTGAAGAAGCTTTTCTTGTAACACTTTTTGTTATTGAAGCCATTTTTGAGTGATTTGAGGAATGGACAAAGTGGATTTGATGAGAATTTGTTGGATAAAGGAAGAAATTGAGTGGATTTTGGTGAGATTTGAGTGAATTTGAGAGGTTTCTTGGGTATTTGTGTTAGGAATTTGAGAGAGTTGTTTGGAGGTGAGAGAAAGAAGAAGAAAAGAAAAGTGAGGAGAGAACAAGGGTTGATTAGGTTTTATTATATTACATTTTTTTTTATGTTTTGATGGGCCTCCATCGCGATCGCGACGGTTGTCGTAATCGCGACAACCTATGAGGCAGCTCGGGTGACCAGAGGTCGCTGCCTTTGGCGCAATCATGACAGAGGGAACGCTCTCTTCTCGTGATTTCTCTCTCTCTTTTTTAAACGGGTGGCTATCGCGATCTCTATATATGTTGCGATCTCGATAGCGGCAACTACGTGAGCTGCGAGCTTACACTGCCAAGCTCAATCGCTAGAGCTCGCAAGTACCCTCTGTAGCGGGCGCGTGATCTAGCGTTATAGCGACAGAGGGCGCGCTCCAGCTACAATATTTTTTTTAATTAATGAGCTAAAACATAAATTAAATATTAAAGAACATAGATTTTAAAACATTAACCTACAAAAACCAACAAACTAAATTAATAACTCAAAAATTATGTAAATCAATAATCAAAACTTCAACTTAATTAAATCAAGTGAACTAAAACTACTAAGAACAAAAAGATTAAACAGAAATAATAGGATAGAAAATTGGGTTGTCTCCCAATAGCGCTTATTTAAAGTTTGTAGCTGGACTCTTTCTTTGAAGCTCAAACATTAAAATAATAAACTAAAGCCTTATCAATTGGTTCACCAATTATATATGGCTTTAATATCTATCTATTAATTGTAAAATTTGATTTGAACTATTTTAAATGTCCACCGCTCTTAAAGGATGAACTTTAACTATTTTGAAAGACCCTGACCATCTAGACTTGAATTTTCTTGGGAATTTTCCTGGAAAAACTTCAATCTAGAGTTAAATTAAAGAACAAGATGTCCTTCATGAAAAGTACATGCCCTGATATGCCTGTCATGTCTCACTTTAGTTCATTTCTTATACAATTTGGCCTTCTCATAGGAATTAAGTCGCAACTCCTTAAGCTAACTCAACTGAAGTAACCTATTTTCTCATGCAACTTTCATATCAAAATTTAATTGTCTAATTGCCCAATAAGCTCTATGTTCTAACTCTACTGGAAGATGATAAGCTTTTTCATAAACTACCTATAAGGAGAAATTTCAATGAGTGTCTTAAAAGTAGTCCGATAAGCCCATAAAGCATCATCCAATTTTAATGTCCAATATACTATAATATCCACTTAATTTCTCTATTAGAAATCTCTACTTGACTACTCATTTATAGATGATAAGGTGTAGCTATCCTATGATGAACTCCATACTTCCTAAAAAGAGTTTCAAAAGCTTTATTGCAAAAATATGAACCTAAATAATAGCCCTTGGTACATCAAACCTAGAGAAAATAAATTTCTGTAGAAAACGGATCACTACCTTAGAATCATTAGTTGGACTAGCAATTGCTTTTACCCATTTTGAGACATAATCTACAGCTATAAGAATATACTAGTTGCTCAAAGAAGAAGGAAATGACCCCATAAAATCAATTCCCTATACATCAAATAATTCAACTTCTAAAATAGGGTTTAAAGACATATCATTCCTTCTTGAAATATTTTCTACCATTTAGCAACGATCACATTTTTTAACAAAATCATGCGCATCACGGTACATTATTGGCCAAAAGAATCCCGATTGCCATACTTAGCTATCGTTTTGGAGGAACTAACATGTCTTTTTCATTCTCTAGAGTGACAGAACTCGAGTATGGATTGTAACTCTTCTTCTGGAACACATCTATGAATCAAACCATCACTACAATGTTTGAACAATAGAGGATCCTCCCACATGTAATGCTTCACTTCAGAGAAAAATTTCTTCTTTTGGTTAGCATTAAAGTCAAAAGGCACAATTTTACTTACCAAATAATTGACAATATCCACATACCAAGGAGAATTCCCCCTCAATGAATAAAGTTGCTCATCTAAAAAAGTTTCATTTATTGGGATCTCCTCCATGGCCAATGTCCCCAACTCTGGTATAGCAAGATGATCTGCAACAACATTCTCTAGCCCTTTGTTGTCTTTAATCTCCACATTAAACTCTTAAATCAAGAGTACCCAACGAATCAAGTATTGCTTTGCCTCCTTTTTGGTCATAAGATATCCGACGGTGGTGTGGTTTGTGTAAATAATTACTTTTGACCAAATAATATAAGATCAAAACTTATCTAAAGAATATACCATCCTAGCATCTCTTTTTTCATAGTAGCATAGTTTACTTGATCATCATTAAGTAACCTGCTGGCATAGTAAATGACATAACACATTTTGTCCTTCATTTGGCAAAGAATAACTCCCATGAAAAACTCATTAGCATCACACATGATCTCAAAAGGTAATGTCCAATCAGGAGGTGCAATAACTGGAGCCGTGGTCAGTGCTTTTTTCAACATATCAAAGCCATAAGACAATCATTAGAAAAGTAAAAATCAACATCTTTACTCAATAAATCATATAAAGGTTTTGAAATTTTAGAAAAGTCTTTAATAAAATGTCTATAAAATTCAGTATGTCTAAGAAAACTCCGGATTTCTTTGATGTTTGTGGGTGGAGGTAACTTCTTAATCACTTCAACTTTTTACTTTGTCCACCTCAATGCCTTCTTTAGAAATTTTGTGTCCTAGGATTATCCCTTCTTCTACCATAAAATGACATTCAAAATTCTTCTCTAATATCAAAAAATTAGCTCCAGAAGATTAGATGATTTTTGGCTTTCGAATCATCTCATTCGGACTTCAAACGCCCAAGTTATAGCCCAATTACTCTCAGTAGCTCCAACTAGAATTCTGCTTCTAAAATTTAAGCACAATTTCGACTTTAAAGTTGGAGGCCCAAACGAACTTGAAATTTTATAAACTCGACATCTTTGAAAAGCTTAAGATGTCCTCTATCAATTTCATAAAGACTACTTTTCTAATATTGCGCTTTATGACTACTAAAATTGTACTTGAAACTCTGAAGGTCTACTTTTGCCAAAAATTCCAATTTTGCACAAATATACAAAAAATTAATTTAAACTAATCTTAATTCAAGAATAATAAAATAAAAATACATAAATAAGTTTAGAATAGATTAATTCAAATCAATTACATGCTAAATCTGATAAAAAAATATAAGGTCAATATGCACTTATCAATTACCTTTGACTTTTATATGTTTTTATATTCTACATATATTTGACATATACAATATATTTTTCTCACTTCTAAATTTTCATTTCTCCCTCAAATTATTCATTTTAGTTTAGTTTAGTTTAATTTAATTTAATTTAGTTTAATTTTAGCAAATTTTGCGGATGTTACATTCTAACGCTAACTCTTCTCTTCTAATTCTTTTTCTTTTCCATTGCAAATTATAAATTCTTTTAATTTTTTTGGTTTTTTTGTGTTTATCTTGCACTAATGAAAATAAAAACCCATAGCACCATCTGCTTCTAGTGATTGTGGATTCAGGCACTGGAATTCTTTTTATGAGGTTAAGGTGAGATTTGATTGTGTATTTAAGCGAGATAATTAAGAAATTAATGAATTAAGATTAATCAATCGTTGATCTGCATGGACAACAAGAAAACCAAGTTCGGTACTAGGTGGAGTGGCTTGCTTTGACTAGACACAATTTACACTAATTTACTTGTCAAACATTACTTCGATTTTTTTTTTTTAAATTTTGGTCAATTAGAATTTCAATCAATTATTAGGTTTTTGAGGTCAGACAGATTCCTTAGTTTATAGAAAATTTTAGCATATTAGAATGAGGATTCTACATGTCCAGATTGCTTAGCAAGGAGACGTAGTTCAACACTCTCATCCATTAAGTAAAATGTTACAAGTTTGATCCTTATAAATAAAATTAACACTTACTGAGAACATTTTATTCCTTAGTGGGCCAACTCGATGCGAATAAAATTAGTTCAAAAGGTAATAAAAATATTTTTAATTTTTATCGAGTTAGAGTGAAATGAGATTGCTTGCTGTCCTACATCAACTATACTTGCACAAAACTAAAAAAATTGAAAACTTTAACCAGCTAACATCAAGTATGATTGGAATAAAAATGTTGAGCAGAAATAGATACTCTTCTAATTGATTGGAATGAAGTATGATTTAGGTCTCATATTTCTCAATATATTAAAATTTGAGGGAAAAAAAAATCTGAGAATTAGCTGAGTTAGTAAACTAAGCTTATTGAAAAGGATAGATCAAGTAAATTTCTTGAAAAGTATGGCCACTCGCTGGAACTCTAATAGTTTGACGTCACTCAAATTTTAAACTTTTTACTAACACACTTCAATTTTAGATTTCTTTGAAGTTATTAATAATTTTTTTAGTTATTAATCTGCAGCGTAGCCAATGCCAACTCAATTCTTCCAAGCCCTGACCAACAACCCACCACAGAATAGCTATGCTATTAGGACAGCCCAAACAACAATCACCAACTCAGCCAACAGGACTACATCAGTCCAGTAATAACTATTAAACTCAAAGGTCAAGAACTGGAGAAAAGACACTAAACTTAACAACTCAACAAAGCTTTAATCCCAATTAATTATTTAAATAAAGAAAACCTTTATTCTATTTGTTTAAGCTGTATAATGATTGAAATAAAAATTGAAGGAATTAAATTCATCAAGCAAATGACAGTATATGAATTTCTTTTTAGTGTATGAATTTATGAATTCTTGGGTTGCGGGTGACTGATGAACAGATCTACTGGCTACAGTAATTTGATTCTACACATCAATAACTAAATTTAACTATGCAACAAAAGAAAAGAGCCAAATATAATCTCCAAGTTTATATATATATTTACACTTGTGTTTATATCTTATTTTTCTCATCAATAAAAAAGGATGTAGCTTTTCTCAACAAATCGATCACAATATTAAAGAATAAGAATTAAGATCAATGTTAATAAAACCAAGGAATTCGTGCCTCTGCGAACCCAATTTTAACTAAATATGAGTTACTATAAACATTTTTTTTTGCAAGGAACTCAACCATGTTCTCTTGTAACACTAACCACTGAAATAATCAGCATCTTCATCTTCATTACATGACTAATAAGTAAATTCTATTCTCCATATAAGACAAATGATAAGACATAAATGGGCAGAAAATTTCAAAGCGCAAGGCTCCTGCAAATACTAATAACACTGCTCACTTTTACATCTCTTTTCTTGTAAATGTATCTAACAGATGACATACTGCCCCATCTAGAGCTATGCATAGCATATCATCAAATAGTCAAACGAAATAAAAAAGAATAGAAGTCATAATGCCATCATAAATACCAAAATAAATAAATAAATAACATAAAAATTACTAGAAAATAAAAGAAAAAAAAAACTTAATTGCCAATTGAAGGGGGAACCTTTTCAAGAGTTATTGAAGGTTTACCAATGGAAGGGGGAACCTTTTCAAGTGTTGTTGAAGTTGTAGATTCTTGAGATTCAGCAAGTTTGCATAGTCTATCTTGAAGAGCTCGTACTCTGTCCTCAGTCTTTCGAAGTTTTCTCCACCGGTAGGCAGTCCACAGACCAAAACCACCATAAACTACCATACTACCATATATGATGCCCATACATATGGATAAGTTTCTGCATGCCCTTTGACTTTTTCATACCGATGTTTTACCATATCTATGAGACCTTGGGATTTGTGCTCTGCTCATCTTTCTCACCTGCCTGTTGACTAGCCATTTCTTTCGATGCTTTACAACTAAAATTTGAGAAAACCAAGAATCAAATTGAATTACACAAAACACATAATAGCAAAGTTATCCTTCCACTTATTATCACTGAATTGCAATGTTGTCAATCAATTGTTTGCAATCACTTCGGTTTGAGGTGGCTATTTCATGACAGAGAGAATGAGAGAGCGTGCAAAAAACTCAAGAATTAGCTTAATAAAAGCAAGTAGAGAAGCAAAATAGTAATTTTTGGCATATTCAGAATAGAAACAGGGAATTGGGACAATGATAAAGAAGATGCTGTGACAAGTTCATTAGTTGAAGCAGCCAGCAGCCTGCTTAGTTATGTGATTTAGAACAGTTTGATGCTCTTATGATTTAAGCCTAATATGGTATACTCTACAAATCAAACCACAAATATAATAAAGAATGATCATTCACCATTAAACTCCAAAGAACTTTAAAAAACTAAGCTTTAAAACTGGAATTTTTATATAATAAAGAACAGTATTAAGACCATTACTTGATTTACCAATAGAACACATATAAAAAGATTCACTAAAATACCCAAAATTCCTGTCAATTACCAGAATCAAATTGAAAAAAGAAACAAAGAAAAAAAGTAAAAACACTAGTCCCATGTCCAGCAACTAATTTTTCCCATTGCTACTCTCTAAATCATCAGTTAGTAATCAAAAAATAAAAAAAGAAACCTAAGTGCTAGCAGTCAGTAAATTTAGGTTCTTTTTTTATCTTTGATTTTGAATTCATTTTGTTCAATCAAAGGAAGAAAGTATTAATTAAACAACAAGAACTCAGAATGAAAACCAAGCAGAAGGTGAAATAAGAATTAAAAGTGTAGACTGAATCAGCAGTAGCAACATACCTGCAATGGCAATGTGGTGATGGTCACCGTTCAGCAGCTCAGGTGAGGCAACCGGATGAGTGTTATTGTCTAGTCTCTGCTTTCTTGTCTGTTTCCTAGTTTTCCCTATGCATATGACACTGGGCCTGAACGCCCAACTTCTAAAACCCCTGACAAAATTCAAATTTTTTTTAATAAACCATAGGACACAGATGTATAAACAACCCTAAATCAAACATCATGCATGTCCATAACAACCCAAAGATTAAAATACCCAGATACATAAATAAAAACCAAAAACATAAACTAAAAAAAATAAGAACACAAACCCTGAAATTTTAATTTTCGGTACAAATCTGTAAAATATTTCAACGCATCTGAAATCTTAACAAAGATTTTGCGTCAAACATATGTAAACTAAGCATATAATCAAACAGCAAACACAAACATCATCAGAGATAAAGAAATAAAATACTTAAATTTTCACTCACGTAATGAAGAAAAGGGAGAAGAAATACTCACAGAGGTCAAAGAGACTACGCTTTGTTTGGGAGTACTTCTATGGTTGTTTTACATATGTTAGTATGGTATGGTTTAAAACCAAATAATATTTGTTTTGATTTCCAGCTTTTTTTGATGGTTTATGGTGGTTTCAATATGGCTTGGCAATGACAATTTTAGGTCATTTTTTTAAACGATCGAATTGGTGGATTATTGTGGTTTTATTTTTATATTATCGAAAATGTCCTTAACCAAATTTATAAAAATCTAACATGTTTTAATATATATCTGGCTCAATCTCTTTTTTTCTTTCTCATTTTGCTATTACAGTAGCCATCAATAAAGTTTGGAAAGCCAGGAGAAGTATCTGCAATATCTATTTTCTTTTAAAATCCAAGATACTTATAATAACTTATAACCTAATTTTATTTTGACATTAAGTTTGTAAAATTATGATGGGATTTTTAAATTTTTTTTAGGGTTAACAAAATGCCATTTTTGTATACAAGTATAGTATCAATAAAGGTGTTCTCCAATGGAGATGAGAAATCAATTGGTTAAGTGGAAAAGCTAGTGGCAAAGCTTTGATTGCTAGAGTTAGAAGAGTATCATTTTTTTGCTACAGTTTACTAGATTTGGAAGAAAAGAAATTTGGTTGTATTTCAACAAAGCATGCCTGATAAGAAAAGAGTGTGCTGGAATGTTTAAGGGGAAATTTTTCGGAGAGAGAGAGATAGAATTGGGTTATGGAATTGGTGGGTGTAGCAGATGAGATGAGGTTTGTAGGTTGATTCTGAGTTTTGAGTTGAACTGCTACTATTTTTTCTAATTTGTTTTGGTATGTTGCTGATTGGTTGCTTTGACTTTTGAATTAAATTTCATTGATGTTGCTGAGACCCGAGATGGTTTGAATTTTGGACCCAGTTTGAGTTTTTGACTCGAAAATGATTTGGGTTCTGGACTTGAGGTAGTTTAGGTTTTGGACCCGGTTTGAGTTCTGGACTAAAAAATAATTTGGGTTTTGGATCTGAGGTGGTTTGGGTTCTGGACTTGGTTTGAGTTCTGGACTAAAAAATAATTTAGGTTCTGGACCCGAGGTGGTTTGAGTTCTAGACCCGGTTTGAGTTCTGAACTTGAAAAAATTTTGGGTTCTGAACCTAAGGTGACTTGTGTGTTTGGACTCGGTTTGAGTTCTGAACTCAAAAATAATTTGAATTCTGAACCCGAGGTGGTTGGGGTTCTGGACTAGGTTTGAGTTCTAAACTCAAAAAATATTTGGGTTTTGAACATGAGGGGATTTGGGTTCTAGACCCGGTTTGAGTTCTGGACTCAAAAATGATTTGAGTTATGGACCTGAGGTAGTTTGGGTTCTGACTAGGTTTGGATTTTGACTAAAAATTATTTGGATTCTGGACCCGAGGTACCTGCAAAAATTAATTATCATCAGTAAAGTATTTTGCAAAAAAAAAAAAGGCTATTTTTTACTGTACCTATGTACTCTTAACCCCTGTAAGGAAAAAATATTTGTAAGTGTAAAAAATTATTTTTTAGACATGCATAAAATATATGCACATAAGAAATATCTATTTACTATTGGAATGTGTCATGTGAGAATTATTGAAACTAAAGAAGCCAACTTTAACTAACTCCCATCAGAGACTAATAATGCAAGATAAAGTAAATATGAATAATTGAAATGGACGAGAGAGAGGCAACTGCATGTGACTTTGTCCTTCTAATTTAAAATTTGAGATTTTAAAAGCTTAAACACTTACCATGGTTGGCATCCAACACTCCACAAGATATAGGACTCGATCAAGTAATGAATTGATGACTTACCTCTGTGACAACGAGATGAAGCAAATTCCATAATTAGTCGGGATGCATCTCCACCGTAGTTCCAATGAAAAAACACAAGTAAGTGGTATTTTTCTTTCTATTTAATTACTTATTTAAATTATACAAAAAAATAAGTATAAAGATGAATATATAAAAATATGTATGGAAAATTTATGCTGTAAAATTAGTACACAAAACTTGCGTGTGGCAAAAGTTATAGACATTAGTGCACAAAAATATATATATAGCAAAATTTACAAAATTATTCATGAAACTGTTGATGTATTAGGAATTTATGAAAATATATATAAGAAATTATGTTGTAAAAACTGTTATATAAAAACACATATTAAAATTAATATAGTAAAAATTATTGTACAAAAATATGCATAAAAATGTAAATGTATACTTACCTTGACGTACCTATATTTGGAAAATATGATGGTTGCGATATTAAAGTGAAATGAAATATTCACAAGGCCCATAAGTGGTATGATCAGGTCCCACCTGCAATAAAGAGAATGGTTCGAGAAAGTGGTTTTGAGGACTTTGTCTTGCAATTACCAGCACAGGGTTATCAAATTGACCGGAGCGTGATTCATGCACTTGTAGAGCGATGGTTGGATACAACTCATACTTTTTATTTGCCCATTGGGGAGATGACAATTGGTCCGATCGACTTTGCTGCTATAAGTGGTCTTCGAAGTGATGGAACCCCTGTCCCTTTGACCAATAATATCTTAAAGGAAGAAGAAATTTGACAGTTGATCGGTGTCAGACCTTGGTATAGGAGATATATAAAATTAGATACGAGCCCATCCGAGAGTATTAGGTAAAGTATACTCGACCCGTGCAGGGCAAGAGGGAAAAACAGTATACCAAAGGGTTCCTATTATATCTATTGGGGGTGACCATTTTGGACAACACCGAATCTACCATTCACTTATCTGTGTTGTGCGCCCTTTCTGACTTAGACCGTGTATCTTCTTACGCATGGGGAGAAGCTGGCCTCCCTTGTCTTTATCATGGTTTTGATGCACTCTGTAGGAAGAAAATATCCTTTATTGGCTTCGCAGTAGTTGCCAAGGTATCACTTTCTTTTAAAATTATTGATCCGAGTAATGCATGTGCATATACTTGATTCTCTCTTTCATGTGTAGGTTTGGGTATATGACCATAATTTGGTGAGGGTTGCAAACATTGCATGGCCGCAAGTTGATTTTCCAAGACTAGGTGTCTAGTTATCGGGCCGCAGCTAAGTTCTCAGAAGTCACCACGTACACTCTCATAGTTACCATTTGAGTCGCCTAACCTGGGACCAAGTAAAAAAAAAATGTTAATATTAATATCAAACTTATGATTAAAACAAATTACCTATTTGTTTTTCTGCAGGTGGATGCAGCTTGGTGGAGAGTTGAAGTGAGAAATGGCTGGATTAGATGCATGACTGACGCAATGCCCTTGGAAAACTCCTCCCATCAGATTATTGCTGGTCCGGTCTCTTGTGGATGGTTTCTTGGTGAAAGAGTATATGACTGGTTCCTCGTACTTGATCTGCGAAGAGTGCCAGCTGATATTCCATTATTTGTGCTAAACACTATGTCTATGCTAGAACCTTATTGGAGTAGCTGTCGTGACAGCTTCGATGTTCATAACTTCCTGCTTTCACCAGACATTCCATATGCTCAATTTATCCGGGATCAGTTGTTAAATTTTGAAGTGTCTCCTGCTGGCGTTCGTGGGATTCTAGGGGGTGAAGAAGAAGAAATATAATTAGAGGAAGGAGAGGAGGGAGAATATGAAGATGAAGATGAAGATGAGAGAGAAGATGAGGGTGAGCCTTCTTCCTATTCTCACGGCGACCCCGTGGAAGGTACCTCCTAGGTATCTATCATTTTGCCATTACATTTGTTGCTTCTTAATTTATGCTGACTATTTGCATGATCATTGTAAGCTGCTGGCTACTCTAGTCATGGAGCTTTCCCTCTATATGATACCCCGATATAATGACAATTTTCTCCGTATGCCCCCTCTCATCCAGACATGCCGCCTTATCCGCAGGACTTCGATCCGAATTACCTGGTTTGCCTTTTAGTTCCATAATGATATATGCTTGTATGTATGCATGAAAATGTATGGACTTATCCTTTCCTTATTTGGCTCACGGTGAATGCTTAAGGAACATAACAAAAATCTTCAGAAAGAGTTAGCAGCCAGTCGTCGACACGCTGCCCATTTTGAAGAATTGTACCAACTGGAGGCACGAGACTTCTAATACTTTTGATTTTAGGGAGAGAGGGATCCGAATGCTTCTTAATCAAGGGGGCCCAGGGCTTATATCCATGATATGCCTCCTCCCTTTTCAAGTAATGATAGAATCGATTTTCAAGGCAGTAGAGGTTCAGGTGCTTCCTCTTCAAGTGGACATTAGACGGATGATATGCCCCCTCCTACAACAGGTGATGACTTTTTTAGGATTTTGTTCGCTTATGGATTGCCTCCTTCTTCGCAGTGACTGACTTGTAAAAACTTGTGTCAAATTAAATAAAAACTTGTAATAATGATACTAATAACAACAACTTTTCTATTACTTTGACTTTTTCAATTTTTTGACTTTTGCTTTTCTGTATATATATTTTATATATATACACAATAGCACATTACCACTGAATTTTGGACTCCTTTCCTCACGCTTCTTGGATTCAAATTGCTACCTATTCCTTGTGCGCCTCAATCCATAAGCTTATATAAACCAGTTGCAATTCTTTATTTAAGACAGATTAAACCATCACCTATTCCAATTGCCAAACCTCTTTACAAATAAATCTCGCATAATTAATTCAGAATATCTTCAAATTTGTCATCCCAGTTACATTTTGCAAAATTGATTCAAACTACCTCAATTTCCATCGTTCAGCTTCTGCCATCTTCAATTAAAATTAATTGCAATTATCCCATTCAACCATGACCGAGGCTAATTTGAAAAAGATGAAGAATTTATTTAAAAACATCAAGCAACACACTAAGAACAAGTATTATGGTCTCAACTCAATGTCTTAAAATGCTTTCAAAATGTTAGATTGGACCAACCATTTTTACATGCCATGGTTTCCTTTTGAGATATAAAAACTAGGACTTTTAAGATAAACAATTTTGAGATATGTCTCATGATTGAAGATTTGAGGCTATTCTTGGATACCCAAGCAATCAACCAATGGCACTACCCATACCAACTTCCAAAACTCAATAAAAGATGTAGATGTTGTTTCAACTTTTGAAGTTTGATGTTCTATAGTTGACCAGAGGTGACAAAATCTTGCTTGGTCCTTTGACTTACTTTTGCACTTCTCATGTGGCTCCCATGAAAGCTTGGGGATGTATGTTCTATCTATGTTTGCTTGGTCAATTCTTATTTATTTCTGTTCACGGTGACATCGATCCATGAGTATTGGACATCGTGGATCAAATGGAAGGAGGCTTGTCACCAGTACCCGTGATCTTGGCTGAAACCCTGGTTGGACTAGACCAACTCAAAACAAAAAATTCAAGGAGGTTGACTGGGAGTCCTCTACTACTTCAGGTAATTACTTAAATTGCCCTTTCGGGTTTTCAATTTAGGTCTTTTTTTATTGCTCTAATTTTTTCCTAGCTCGCCCTTACGGGTTTTCAGAACTAGCGAGATATCCTAATTTTTACCTAAGCCGCCCTTGCGGGTTTTCAACTTAGCGAACTCCTTTTTTTATTGATTTTAATTTTTGCCTAGACCACTCTTATGAGTTTTTGGATCTAGCAAGCTGCCCTAATTTTTGCTTAGGCTGCCCTTTTGGATTTTCAACCTAACGAGCCTCTATATATATATATGAGTATGGCTGTCCTTTTGTAGATCTGGCTACAGGAATGCCTTTGCTTATTTGACACCCCATCTGTGGACTTCACCAAATATTTGCTACGACATCACTTTGCTAGGAAATTACTCTGCCCTGCCTCTTCATATGCTAAATGGATCGACTGGATTCGCTCACGAGCCGTGATCAACATCTGTTGGTTGGTACCTTGGTGGAAGATTATACACATCACCATTCAGATGTATCTGATGTATGTACCTCTCGCTGCTCTTCGTCGAGGCACTTGCTATAATCCTCATTGACTTAACCGCCAGTATGGAGCCGAGCCTCGAGGTTTTGAGTTTACTCATGACTTGGACATGCCATGTCTGACTGAAGCCTTCTTGGATCAACTGAAGCAAAGCTGGACTGCACTCTACACTTATCATCTGCCGTAGATTTTACATTCTTTAATTTTTAGAAAAATAATATTAGGATGAATAATAATGGCAATAAAAAGATGTTTTCTTTTCTTTTATAATTTGTCATTATATTTTGCTACTGTGGTATTTATTTTAACCTAATGTTAGATAATTCAAAATAATGTACATAGAATAATTTTAACATAAACTCTATTTTATTAAATTATGGAATAACAAAAAATATATAGCCATCATACACAATATTACTCTTGTCACCAACTAGGCATTTTGGATTTTTCAATTGACAATTTTCTCTCATTTAGCCCTAATTGTTGCCTAGCCCACCCTTTCAGGATTTCAGAACTAGCGAGCTGCTCTAACTTTTGCCTAGGCTGCCCTTTTAGATGTTCAACCTAGCGAGTTTTTTTTTCTTTATTTTTTATTTCAAACATAGAACCTTTTCAACTTGTCAATATTCACTGGCTCATTAAACTCGTTCCCGTCCATGTTTGACAACTTGACTGCTCCTTTGTTCATGACTTGTTTTACAATGTACGACCCCTCCCAACTAGATCTAAACTTCCCTCTTGGATTAGAGATGTTGGGCTTTCACTGCTTCAACACTAAATCTCCGGCTTTAAACTTTCTAAACTTAACTCTTCTATTATAGGCTCGGGCAATTTTTCTTTGATACAACTAGTGATGATATAATGCCTTTACCTTCTTTTTTCTAACAAGGCCTACTGTGCGTATCTGCTTGGTGCCCATTCTACTTTAGGCAACTCAGCTTTTAGGACTACCCTTAGCGATTTGATCTCAATCTGATTTGGAAATACTGCTTCCATCCCATAAACCAAGGAAAATGGTATCATTCTTGTTGGGCTTCACACACTCATCTTGTACCCCCATAAAGCAAAAGGAAACATTTCTGACCAATCTCTATATGTCTTGGTCATTTTGCACAGAATTTGCTTAATCATTTTATTTGTTGCTTCCACTGCACCATTAGCCTTTGGTCTATAAAGTGAAGACTGGTGATGATGAATCTGGTACTTTAAGAACAAATCTTTAACCGCTCCTTGAAACTGCACCCCATTGTCTGATATCACACTGTGCGAAATCCCATACCTGCAGATAAGATTTTTCTCAATAAACCTAGCCATTTGCCTTACCCCCAGCTTGTTGAAAGACTCGGCCTCAACCCATTTTGAAAAATATCCACTCCTACTATAATGAATCAATGACTATTTGAAGCTGTCGGATGTACTTCCCCAATAATATTGATTCCCCAAGTTACAAAAGGCCATGGTGAAGACATAGAATGCAGCTGTTCAGGAGGAAAGTGTTAGTGTATGTGCCTTAGGCCATTTATTTGGATCTTTATGTTATACATTCATTATTAATAAATGAGGTTTTATTATCATTATTGTTTTTTTGCATGTTACACAATTTTGATATTTGTCCATAGTTTATTATTGTTATAGAGATAAAAAAAATAATTCTTAACCAGTATGAACATTGATTTGATAATCATTAGATGGTTATGTGTATAGTGATACAAATCAATTTCATAGATACTTGTTAGAGAACAATGTATTAGATAGACCCATCATGAGATTACTACATGGGTTAGTGTCATAAGTAAATCTCATGATAGTTATGTATTAATTCTTTGACTTGAGATTGTCATAGTTTCCAATATAAGGACTATTATATTTTGACATGATTAAACATTATCCATAACTGGATAGTAATAAAGGTTATGATCATATATGATAGAAGTTATGTAGAGGATAATGAACAATCAAGATAGAATTTGTCCCTCTCTTTGAGAGAGATATCTTTTGGGCCCCTCGATAAGTGAGACTGTGAAATGCATGGCCGTGCTGAAATGAATTGATAGTGTGATCAATTTCATTTGTTTTTTATCAGTCTACTTGGAGATCGAGTAATCATAAGTTTAGACAATATAAGTATGACGTTGACCATGACTTATGTTCAAGCTAGATATCGTGTGACAAAGGAATTAATGCATGTACTATTATTAGGCAAATTGGACATTCCTTATATTAATTGGGTAGTTGTAATGCCTTGCTAGAGGCCAATTACGACTTGTTGGTTTAATAGAGATTAAATTGACTGCCAATTAATATGGGCCTATCGGGTCACACACAAGAATGCGCTTTGGGCTGGATATAATATTAATAATATTAATATTAGATATTAATATTTATTATTATTATTAGATAATATATTCAAAATCCTTATTAGATTTGGATTCTGAATTTGACTTACCTTATCCAATTTCAAATTGGATTCTGGAGTGATTATATTCACTCCAGACGTTAAGTCTTCTCAGAGGTAACATTAGAAAAAAAGAGAACTAAAACAAAGGAACCCTAATACGTTTTAGAGAAAACATTTTTTCAGCCTTCGCCATTGTAGAGAGCTAGCACTCCAGACGGTAGCATTCATGTGGATACGCGATAGAGGGTGTTTTGCAATCGAGGCATCTCTTCCAAACTGTGATTTCGAATCATCAACAGGTTAGTTCTTTGAACACTTTCATCGAATTAAACGAACAGCATGGATCCTGGTGGGAAATCAGAGATCAAAAAAATTTTCCGCTGCGTGTTTTTGGTTTGCAGTGATCTCCTTGATTTCCTAACAGAAAGTGGTTCAGGTTTTCGTGCATCTGGCAATGATGACACTTTCTCACAAAATCTATACAATCTCTTTCCATGGTCAACCAATAATAGCCTTATCGAATTATCTTCTTAACCAGGGTTAATCCATTCATATGAGGTCCACAACTTTTTGCATGTATCTCGGACATGATTTTCTCGACTTCAGACTTCTCCAAGCATCTTAAGTACACTCCATCGGGTCATCTATGATACAACTCCCCATGAAAGGTGATATACTACAAAGACCATCGCCTTATAGCTCTTTTCTCTTTCTTTATTGCATTTTGTGGGTACTCCCGACTTTTTAAAAATCATCTTATGGTGTCATACCATGCATCATGGTCTGTGTCGATTTCCATGACTATTTCATACTCATAACAAGGAGTCGATGAACTAGTCAAAACCAGAGGCTTAAGAAATAACTTAACAGGATCTTCCCATACCGAAGCTAGGGTGGCTAAGGCACCGACCATTTGGTTCTCTTCCCTTGGTAGGTGTATAAATCTACACTCTTTGAAATTTTTCTTAATCATGGTCAAGTATTCATGGTATGATTTTAACTTCTCTTCCTTCAACTCCCACTCACCATTTACTTGGGATACCACTAACAAGGAATCGCCAAAGACTTGTACTTTATCTACCTTATCATTAGGGTTTTCAGACCAAAAATATAAGCTTCATACTCAACCATATTATTGGTTGCCCTAAGCTTCAACTTCTTGGCTAGAGGGATGAGCTCCCATTCGGGCAATTCTAAAATTACCCCCAAACCAGCACTTTCCTATTTACTGCTCCATCAAAGTATTTTTTCCATTCTTGTACATCTATGGCCTCTAAATGTTCATCGAGAAATTCTAAAAGCACATCCTCACTGTCTGGCAATGGTTGTTAGGCCAGGAATTCTGCTGCTGCTCTACCTTTAATGGGTTTTCTAGTTATATACTCAATTTCAAACTCTTCTAAAATGATCAAACATCTGCCATATTTTTCAATCAACAAAAGTGTTTTCCTTCAATATTTTACTAGATCCATCCTGGAAATCGCTTGCACACTATAAGATTGAAAGTAATGCCGCAACTTCTTAGATGACCAAACCATGGCCATGATGTCTTTTCAATGATACTATACATAATTTCATAAGGTAGGAGCTTTCTACTCAAATAGTAAATTACATACTAGACACTCGATTCATCGACTTATGCTAGCATTGCTCCTATTGACTCTTCTTCTACTGCTATGTATAGCAATAATGGTCTTCTGAGTTTAGGTGGCTTCAAAATATGTGGATTCAACAAATATTCCTTTATACATTCAAAGGCTTTTTGACACTCTTCATTCCATTTAACTGGCTTGTTCTTTTTAAGCAGTTTGAAGATCGGTTCACAAATCATGGTAAGCTTTGCTATAAATCTGCTAATGTACTGCAACCTGCCAATAAACCCTCGAACTTCCTTCTCTGTCTTAGGGGCTGGCATATCACGAATTTCCTTAACTTTATCAGGGTCAATTTCAATGCCATTTGAAATAATCACATGCCCCAACAATTAGCCTAAAGTAACCCTAAACACACTTTGGGTTCAACCTTAGCTTATACTTCACTGCCCTCTCAAAGAATAACTCTAGGTTTTAGAAATATTGCTCCTTTGTATCTGACTTCACCATCATATCTTCAATATAAACCTCAACTTCTTTGTACATCATGTCATTAAACAAGGTGGCAGCCATCCTTTGATAGGTTGCTCCGGCATTCTTTAACCTGAATGGCATTACCCTATAACAGAATATATCCCATGTAGTAATAAAGGTAGTTTTTGCTTTTTCCTCTTGGTCCATTAACACCTGATTGTATCAAAAAAATTCATCTATAAATGAGTGTAGCATGCTAGAGGTTGCACTATCAATAAGAACATCTATATGGGGTAAAGCAAAATCATCCTTAAGGAAAGCTTTGTTCAAGTCTCTATAGTCCATACAAACACTAATTCTCCCATCTTTCTTTGGCACGAGAACTATATTAGTTAACCAATCAGGATAGTCTATCACTTCAAGGAACTTGACTTGTATCTTCTTAGTGACTTCTTCTTTGACTAGCTTTGTCCATTTTGAACTTAACCATCTAAGCGTTTGTTTGACATGTTTCATATGAGTATAAGTTGGAATTATGTGCTTGGCTATATCTCGATCAATTCTAGGCATGTCTTCATAAGACCAAGCAAAGACTTCTTCATATTTTTTAAATATTTTTTCAAATCTCTCTCTCTTTCTCTCTTCAGGAGTAAGGTTGGATGCTATGCTAATATTTTTAGGGTTGTTGGTTGTTCCCAAATTTAATGATTGTGTATCAATAGAGTTAATATTAAAAATGCTCATATAATCACTACTTGAATATATGCAACCATCAGGAAAAATATCACACAAGCAAGCAAAATCAGACTTTATTGCATTTATCTTGAAAAAGAAAACATCATCATCCTCATACAAAGTAGACAAATTAAAATGAAAATGAAAATGAAAATGAAAATCATTGTTTTATAATCATAAACTAGAATATCTTCAAACTAATCTTCAACTAGAGCAGCAATTTGCTCTGGAGTCTTTTGGCCTTTTCAGGACATCTTCCTTCTTCTTTTCTGGGCTAGGCTCCTTGTCAGCTGAAGAACTAGCTCTTTCTTCATTTGTTCCATCAATTCAGCAACATCAGTAAAGATCTCAAAGCCTGGGATAATCTTTCCCATGAACATGCCTGGCTCTGGCTTCCCTTAGAGTGGTCTCATATTTGGAGCTTTGACAAAAACCTCTTCAAGTGGTGGGAAGCTCATCTTCTCATTTTTCTTTGGCTGAACATCTTTGTTAGCTTCATCATATCCTAACCCTTTCTTAGAAGTCCGAGTCTTGAAGTCTGGAAGTTCTGTAACACATGTCTTCCCTTTCCCAAAACCAACTCATGGTAGATAGTTCATGTTCTTCATCATAGTTAAGACTTTGGGATCCACCACTTCATCATAAGACCATTGAGAGGCCTCTCGATCATTGGAGCATTAACAACTTTATTGTCCTCAGTCTCGATAACCATAGTTTCATCCCAATTTGGGAACTTGATCTTTTGATGGAGTGTGAAGGAACTCCACCAAGAGGATGAAACTACGGTCGTCCCAATAGTAGTTCAAAAGTAAAAGGTATGTCCAATACTAAGAACTCTACCATGGACTCAATTGGGCCAGCTTTCACTATAGCTTTAAAGGTACCCTCAACATGCCTCTTAGTGTTATCATAAGCCTTAATTGTCATCTTGGTTGGGCTTAGATCCCTTGTTGGCATAGCAAGCTTGGGCAGGATCTTAGGTGGGCAAACATTTATGGTGGACCCATCATCAATCATCACACATGGAGTCTGTTTCCCTTAAAATTCTACCTTGATAAACAATGGGCAGATGTGGTCTCTTCTCTTCTCTGGCAAATCAACATCCGAAAATGATACCATCCCCACATCAATCTTGTTCTTATTTTGATCCTCTTCACATTTCATCACTCCTTCACCTCTCATAAAATTAACCAGCTCCTCTGGCATTATAGAAGTAGAAATTGGCATGCTAGCCATAGCTTTGGCCACAATCTCTCGATGCTTTTTGGATGTAGCTAGTATGTCCCAAATGCTAATGCTAGCTTGAGTTCTCTTCAACTGTTTAAGAATAACATTATCTTCTTCCTCTTTACTTCTAGCTTTAACTTCCTTCCCCTTATCAGCTTCCACTTCCTTTGGTGGCGGCCTCGTGTAAGGTTTTCAGATCAAGTATTCATCACTTAATCTTCCTCGGGCTTAGACTAGGTCCACTCTTATTTCTTGGGCTCAAAATCATCCTTACTATTAGTTGAGTACCAAAACTGGCTTACAACACAAATCGCTACTTCTTTTTCAACCATAGCCGGCTTTAACTTGCTAATTATTACTTCTTCTTTAGTTGCCTCTCCATCCACATCTTGGAACAAAGACGGTGCAAACTTCTCATTCAAACCTCCCCCTATCATAAAAGTCACTGATGGTGTTACCCTATTGAACCTTGGCAATGGATTATCCTTCTTATTTGGCTTGTTAGGTTCAGGCAACTTTCCACTATCAATCAGGTTCTGGATCTCATGCCTCAACCTCAGACATTTGTTCGTCTGATGCCCTTACATCTGGTGGAATTGGCAGAAGCCTTGGCATCAAAATTTGGCGGCAAAAGATTTGGCAGCAGGCGAGGAGTCAATGACTGTAACAGTCCTTTCTTTTGTAGCTTATTGAAACCCCAGGATAAAGGCTTTCCTAATTCTAAAAACTGTCTCCTACCCCCTTGACCAATTGCATTTACATCAATTTCCTTTTGCATGCTCTGATTTCTAGACTAGTAGTTTTCTTTCTCATTTCTTCTTACGAAAAAGCGGTTCTTTTCTCTTTCCCACTCTTCAATTTGCAAACCAGCTCGAAGAAGATCCTTAAAATTTTGGATGAGTGTGTGAGACATCCTCTCATGTAGACTAGGCAACACCCCTCTTATAATCATCCTAATATGACTAGATTCATTGGGCCTCTTCTCGAGTAACGTGGCTTTGTTTCTCCACCTCTTCATATAGTTAACAAAGTTTTCATTTGATTTCTACCTTATCGACTCAACTCCCATCAAAGAGACCTCCAATTCAGCATTGTACCCATATTGTTGGATGAAGGCCTTGTATTACAGATCACAGTTCTTTTGGGTACTATCCTCTAAGGTGTTGAACCAATTCTGCACAACTGGATCTAATGAAAGCATGAATTACCTTAGAGTTTGAGCCTTAGTAGCTCGGGCAAACTACATGGCTATAATATATTGCTTCACATGAAGATGAGGGTTGCCAGTTCTGTGAAACTTGGCAAATGATGGCATCTTTAATTTATAAGGGGCCTCATCATCTTGTTTAAAAAGCTTGTCCATCTCCGACATTTCTTCAGTTTTCAGTTTCTTCTCAAACTTCTTTTTCAGATCAATAATCATCTTCTCAATATCAGAAGTTTCTGTCTTCTTAGCAGTTGGTTTCTTCACAACATTTGGCTCTTTGTTCTTGTCTTGAGGCTATTAAAAATGTTGAGCCCAGTAGTCATCATCATCTATAGCCATCTTGCCATCATCGAAGGCCACTTCGCCAACCTTAGCCTTACCCTTGTCTTTCTGCTTCTTGATGCTAGCAGATGCTTCAGCAGTATTCCCAAATATGGCAGCCAGTTGGCTTTTCATGGTCTCAGCCTTATTTCTTCCATCTTGACATTGATAGCATCGTCCACCATTTTCTGAACTTTCTCAGGATTCATTGCTTTTGGCAAAAAGGTTACTGAGTCATTGCTGGATTCTATGTCGCTGGCGTAGGTTGGATTGCCGTAAGCTCTTGAACTACTGTACTCCAGGACTATGAGCCAAAAAGGATCAATGATATGAGATGCAATGTATAAATGCATGGATGCACAATCAAACAAATAAAAAGATTAAGGACGTTCCTTCCAATTTTATAACATCCACACACGAATGACGAGTCTCTTATTCTAGGTATATGGTTAATAAAATATCAACATGGGATATCTTATTTTTGGAAGAATTCACTCGGATGATACAATCAATAGTTGCATTTTTAAACTTGGAAGTTAGTCTATGATAACTACTATTAATTAAGTTTTAATCCATTGGATACACAAGGACAACTTTTATGCTTGGATTAAAACCAAATTAAAAGGTTTATCACAAATAGATTTTTCATTTTGAAAAAACAACTAACGATTCATGCTTCAAATAAGCCTAGGATAAATAAGTCTTAATGTAAACTAAGCCCACAATTGATTTTAAGCATTCCATAATTGATTTAGCTAGTTGTAAGCCCACTAAAAAATTTATTTAAAAATGATTTTATTTCAAAGCCCATAAAAAGAGATTTATTGAAAAATAAACTTTGGTCTTTTATTTTGGGCTACGAGTTAAGAGGAATTTTTAGCCCATCTTGAAAAAAGTTTCATGTCCAAAGTTCATCTTAAAAAGTTTCAAAAATAATTTTGGTCTTTTAGGCTTTTAAAAATTATTTAGGGCTTTTAAAAAATTATTTAGGGCTTTTGAAAAATTATTTTGGGCTTACAACATAATTAGGTCATATTAGGAAAAGAACAAACCAAATAAGTCATGGTTCAAAGCAAGATATATCAATAATAGTCAAAGAGAAAGCATTTGGGTACCAATCTACGGAAAGTAACTAGGCCAACTACATGGGCTTTAGTCTTTAGGTTAAAGAGCTTGATAAGAGCATTTTTGTACTTGTTTTTAGTATGATTTTTATATTTAGTTAATATTTCATTTGATTTTTGTTTAAAGTTTGTTTTAAGTGTTTGTTTTAGGTTAAAGTGCAAAAACTCCCTTAGATGATCAAAACAATGAAGAAAGAGCATGAATCAAGCAAGACATGGCCAAGCCAAAGCAAGCTTGGCTGTGTCCCTCAAAGGAACTTCAAAGCAGTAGCTGACACGGCTAGGAGACACGGCCAAGCCACTGGCCGTGTCTCACCTAAGGAGCAAAACCAAAGAGACCAAGCAAAGAACGAAAGAAAAGAAGCAGAAGCTGACACCATCACATGACATGGTCAAGCCACTGGCCGTGTCACATGACACGGCCAGGAGCTTGGCCGTGTCAACCCTTGAAACAAAAGAAAGGAATTGACAAGTTGGCAAGCAGAAGAGGACACACTCAAGAGACACGGCTAAGCCACTGGCTGTGTCACCCCATAAGACCAAAAAGAAAAGAAAGAAAGGAAGAGAAGCAGTGATGGAGATGGCCAACTAGCTTGGCCGTGTCCCAAAGAAAAATGAGACACACGGCCAAGCCACTCATGGCTTGGCCGTGTCATCTATGAAACCTTGACTTCTCTTACACGAGGTGTGGACAAAGTGGGGGACAAGGGTCTTATTTTTGTCAAAAGTAAATATTAAACAAAGAGAATGTGGGGAACAAGGGAGAGTGGTGTGAGTTGGAAGGTATGGGTTTTGAGCTTGGAATGATTTAAAAAGAGAAGAGGAGGAAGAAGAGAAGGATGGTTTTTCTGGAGGAGGAGAACGGGTTCTTGGAAGAGACAGAGAACAGAGACAAGGAGAAGGAGCAGACTTGAAGAGGAGGAGGCTTGGGCATACACAGTTTGGGCAAGGAGGGAGTGACACTCTCCTTGACTCTTCATCTTCATCCTCCATTTCTATCCTCTCACCATCTCCATCTTCCATTGGCAAGCTCCTGAAGATTGAAGAAGCTACATTGAAAGGGGTTTTTCTATTGTCTATTTTATTTCATTTTAATGTTGTTGTTGTTGTTATTGTATTAAGAGTATTGAACATGAACTAATTCATTCTCTATCTAGATATTGATGAACCCTAGCTTATTTGTATGGATTGAATAATTTTAATTGATGGAGTTGTTTTATTCTTATGATGCTTAATGATTTATTTCCAATTGATAATAGCATGCTTATTGATTGGTTGCAATTTTCATATTATTGACTTGAGAAAGCTTGATATGAATTGAATACTCATAAGGGTTGAGGATTGATTGGAGTGCTAGAGATAGACTTACAAGATCCTTTGGTTTATAGTTCCTTGTTCTTAATGCAAGATCTATTTAATTGTGTTTGAGAAGAGATTCCGGCACTCTACGTAGTGATTAGGGATTAATTCACTCAAGAGAGGTTTTAGTCTAAGTTAGAGGAATGCCAATTCAACTCTATTATGTGATTTAATCGAATTGATGTTCATAAATATAATTGTGGCTAGGGGGATTCAATATTTGGATAGCATTTTTATCATCAAACCTTTTTACACAACACTTAATTTATCTTTACTTACATTCATTAAGTTAGTTGTCTTTAGTTATAAAACATCACAAAACTATTAATTTGCTAAACAACAATTAAGATTTGCAGTAGTACTTGACCTTGTCCTCAGTGGAAACATAACTCACTCACTACTTTATTACTTGGGTGACCCGTGCACTTGCGGTATTGCTATAGCATTAGGCTCGCGCGCACCAGAGCTTAGGTTCCTATAGCATGTATATACCCAAAGGTACAAGACTATGAGTGGTTATGCCATACTCAATCTCCGTACCTTGAGTGAAAGTATGGTATCCCTCACATAACACAACACGGGTAACACGAATATCCTAACTCACGCACACAAATACAATCTAAATGATGCAATGGATAATATCATAATAAAAAAGAATAAAATAATATAAAGACCAACAGAATCAACTTTTCTTATCCCCAGTGGAGTCACCACTGTGAGCGAGGATTTTAGCCCTCACTCTCGATGAAATGGTTCTTACGACTTCGGCACTGTTAGGCTCAGGACCTTAGAGAAGACAAGTCTAAACTCGGAGAAAATGGTGTCTCCACCTGGATAGTTCAGAAAAAAAAAGAGGCGGATGACTCGATTCAAATATTAAATGTACATAATTAGGGTTTACATCTTGGCTTATAAGATAAAAATTAAGATCTTGGGGTTTTATTTTAGAAATTAGGGTTTTAGATTGAAAAATAGGATTTTAAGGCTACTGGATGAAAAGTAGTTTTACGCTTCTAGATTTAATTGATTTTCAGATTGTGGGTGGTTTATAGAATTAGGGTTTAGGTTAAGGCTTTGGAAAATTAAGATTTTTGGATCATAGTTTGAGAAATAACTTTAGGTTAAAGGCTAGGGTTTGATTTTAAGAAAAATAGTATTAAGGTTTTGGTATTTTGTAAATCAAAATTTAGGGTTTTGGAAAATAGGTTGGGATTTTAGGGTTTCAAGGTTTGAAAATTAATTTTTGGGGTTATTGGATATTTAGAAAGCAAATTAAGGTTTAATAAAATAATTTTGGATTTTGGAACTTAAGAAAACAATTTAGGGTTTTAGTAATTGCAAAACAGTTTAGGGGTTTTAGAAAATACAAAGCAAATTAGGGTTTGGGTTTTTGAGGTCACTGGAGCTAGGGTTTAGAAATTTGGTTATTGGATCAAGCTTGGGAATTAAACTACTAGATACTTAGGTTTAGGGTTTCTAGAATTAGGGTTTAGGAATTAAGGTTTTTAAGAAGTTAGGATTTTTAGAATTGGGGTTTAGGAATTAGGGTTTTTGGGAAATTAAGGTTTCTGAATTTTGAGAACTGTTTAGGGTTTTTGATATTAAGAAAATAATTAGGGTTTTATTGATTGAAAATAGGTTTTGTAAATGGTGAAACAAATTAGGGTTTCATAATTTATCAACTTAAACTGGATCAAAATAACAATTAAAACATTAAATCATTCAACATGTTTAAAGGAAAAGAAAAACCTGGCTATTGTATGCTTAAACAATTTATCAAGCCAAAAGATGAAACTACTATAAATGTAAACAAAATATTGATTAAGACCAAACCTTCATTGTTGGTTCCACCAAAGTTAATTCTTGTTGAAAAAAGTAAAGATAGTATGGCTGCCTTTGATGGATTGTTTGTTGATGAATGTCCTTGGTTGCTGCTTGATTCTTTTTTATTGTTGCCTGTTGATTGTTGCTAATTGCACTTGATTGATAATTGCCGATCCTTTGCTTACCTTTTAAACATATATTTATAGGCAAATCCCATGTTAACCCTAAACCTAATATTGCCTAATTCGTGTTTTAAACAAATTTTAGCCAAATTAGGAATCAAAGTGCGGCTAAAACTAAAAAAATACTTAGGTCCATGTTGATCCGGCGTGCCAGGTCGACATGGGCTAAAGCCATGTTGACCTGAACAACTAACTCAACATGAGCCATGCTCATGTCCCTAGGCTATTCCAACTCAAATTAATGTTGTACATTTTTTAATATCTAGACCGTAAACTTTTAATTTGGGCCTAACCAACTTGATTTAGGTTTTTATAATTGAATTTATGCCTTTTTAATCCAGACCAACTTACTTAAAAATCAAAAACTAGGTTTAAATCTTTTAAAGTCAGATCGAATTTATTTTGGCATTCTTTAATTAAAACTTGGGGTTAAAATTAAGGGTCTACAGTTTGCCCCCTGATTAAACGATCTGGAATTGATTCAGAGAGTGAAAAGCAATATAACTTTTAAATTAATTTTAATAAAAATGGTTCTGGACTCGAGTCGAGCTCTGGACTAAAAAAAAATTCAGGTTCTAGACCCGAGATGGTTTAGGTTCTTGACCCTTTTTAGTTTTGTACTCGAAAAAGATTTGGATTCTGAACCTAGGATGGTTTGGGTTCTGGAACCGGTTTGAGTTCTGAACTCAGAAAATATTTGGGTTCTGGACCCGAGATGGTTTGGATTCTGGACCCGGTTTGAGTTCTGGACTTGAAAATGATTTGAGTTCTAGATTCGAGGTGGTTAAAGTTTTAGACCCAATTTGAGTTCTGGACTAAAAAATAATTTTGGTTATGGACCTGAGGTGGTTTGGATTCTTGACTCAAAAATAATTTGGGTTCTGGACCCGAGGTGGTTTGGATTTTGGACCAGGTTTGAGTTCTGGACTAAAAAATGATTTGCATTCTGGACCTGAGATAGTTTGGGTTCTGGACCCCATTTGAGTTCTAGACTAAAAATGATTTGGATTCTTGACCCTAGGTACCTGCAAAAATTAATTATCATCAGTAAAGCATTTTGTAAAAATTAGGCTATTTTTAACTGTACCTATGTACTCTTGCCCCCTGCGTGAAAAAAAATATTTATAAGTATAAAAAATTATTTTTTAGACACGCATAAAATATATACACATAAAAAATATCTATTTACTATTGGAATGTGTTGTGTGTGAATTATTGAAACTAAAGAAGCCAACTTTGACTAATTCCCATCGAAGACTAATAATGCAAGATAAAGTAAATGTGAATAATTGAAATGATCGAGAGAGAGGCAACTGCATGTGCCTTTGTCCTTTTAATGTAAAATTTGAGATTTTAAAAGCTTAAACACTTACCATGGTTGGCATCCAACACTCCTCAAGGTATGAGACTTGTTCAAATAATGAATTGATGACTTACCTCCGAGACAACGAGATGGAGTGAATTCCATTATTACTCGGGATACATCTCCTCCGTAGTTCCAATGAAAAAACACCAGTAAGTAGTATTTTACTGTCTATTTAATTACTTATTTAAATTATACAAAAAATAAGTATAAAGATGAATATATAAAAATATGTATAGAAAATTTATGCTGTAAAATTAGTACACAAAACATGCGTGTAGCAGAAGTTATAGATATTAGTGCTTAAAAAATATATACAGCGAAATTTACAAAATTATTTGTGAAACTGTTGATGTATTAGAAATTTACAAAAATATATATAAGAAATTATGTAGTAAAAATTGTTATATAAAAACTTATATTAAAATTAATATAGTAAAAATTATTGTACAAAAATATGCTTAAAAATGTATATGTATACTTACCTTGACTTACCTATATTTGGATAGCATGATGGTTGTGATATTAAAGTGGGAGAAAATATTCACAAGGCTCGCAAGTGATATGACCAGGTCCCGCCTTTAGTAAAGAGAATGGTCTGAGATAGTGGTTTTGAGGACTTTGTCTTGCAATTATCAGTACGGGATTAACTAGAGTGTGATTCATGCACTTGCGTAGCGATGGTTGGATACAACTCATACTTTTCATTTGCCCATTGGGGAGATGACTATTGGTCCAGTCAACTTTGCTGCTATAACTGGTCTCCGATGTGATGGAACCCCTGTCCCTTTGACCAATAATATCTTAAAGGAAGAAGAAATTCGACAATTGATCAGTGTCAGGCCCCGGTATAGGAGATCATACAAAATCAGATATGAGACCATCTGAGAGTATTGGGTAAAATATACTCGACCTGTGCAGGGTAAGAGGGCAAAACAATATACCCGGGGGTTCCTATTATATCTGTTGGGGGCAGCCATTTTGGACAGCACCGAATCTACCATTCACTTATCTGTATTGCGTGCCCTTTCTAACTTACACCATGTATCTTCTCACGTATGGGGAGAAGCTGGTCTCGCTTGTCTTTATCATGGTTTCTATGCACTCTGTAGGAAGAAAATATGCTTCATTGGCTATGCAACCATTGCCGAGGTATCACTTTTTTTTTTAAATTATTGATCCGAATAATACATGTGCATAGACTTGATTCTCTCTTTCATGTGTTGGTTTGGGCATATGAGCATAATTTGGAGAGGGTTCCAAATATTACGCGGCCGTGGGTTAATTTTTCAAGACAAGGTGTCTAGTTATCGGGTCGCAGGGAAGTGGCCGGAAGTCACCACGTACACTCTCACCACTACCACTTGAGTCGCCTAACCTAGGACCAAGTAAGAAAAAATGTTAATATTAATATCAAACTTATGATCAAACCAAATTACCTATTTGCTTTTCTATAGGTGAATGTGGCCTGGTGGAGAGCTGAAGTGAGAAATGGTTGGATTAGATACATGACTGATGCAATGCCCTTGCAAAACTCCCGTCAAATTATTGTTGGTTCGGTCTCTTGTGGATGGTTTCTTGGTGAAATAGTATAGGACTAGTTCCTTTGACCTGATCGGCGGAGAGTACCAGCTGATATTCCATTATTTGTGCTGAACACCATGTCTATGCTGGAACTTATTTTGAGCAGCGGCTGTGATAGCTTCGATGTTCATGACTTCCTACTTTCACCGGACGTGCCGTATGCTCAATTTATCCTGGATCAGTTGTTAATTTTGAAGTGTCTCTTGCTAGCATTCATGGGCTTCCGAGGGGTGAAGAAGTAGAAATAGAATTAGAGGAAGGAGAGGACGAAGAATATGTAGAAGAAGATAAAGACGAGGAAGAAGAAGATGAGGGTAAGCCTTCTTCCCATTCTCACGGCGACCCTGGAGCTGGTACCTCCCATGTATCTATCATTTTGCCATTAATGTTGTTGCTTCTTAATTTATGCTGACTATTTGCACGATCATTGTAGGCTGCTAGCTCCCTTGGTCATGGAGCTTTCCCTCTATATGATACCCCAATACAGTTGCAGTTTTCTTCGTATGCCTCTCTCATATAGACATGCCGCCTTATCCGCAGGACTTTGATCTGAATTATCTGGTTTGCCTTCTAGTTCCATAATGATATATGCTTGTATGTATGCATGAAAATGTATGGACTTACCCTTTCCTTGTCTGGCTTACAGCGGATGCTCGAGGAACAGAATAGAAAGCTTCAGGAAGAGTAAGCCACCAGTCGTTGACACGCTACCCATTTTGAAGAATTATACCAATAGGAGGCACAAGACTTTCAATACTTCAGATTTGAGGGCGTGAGGGATCCGAATGCTTCTTCATCAAGGGGCCCCCGGTTGATATCCATGATATGCCTCCTCCCTTTTCAAGTAATGATAGACCAATTTTCAAGGCAGTAGAGGTTCATGTGCTTCCTCTTCAAGTGGACAGTAGATGAATGATATGCCCCCTCCTCCAACAGGTGATGACTTTATGAGGGCTTTGTTCGATTATGGACCACTTCCTTCTTCACAGTGACTGACTTGTAAAAACTTGTAATAATAATAATAACAACAACTTTTCCGTTACTTTAACTTTTTCAAATTTTTTTGACTTTTGCTTTTCTGTATATATATATATATATATATAGTACACATGACGATCTTAATTTTGGTTTCGTCATGTAATGAAATTCAAAAACCCTAATATATTCGGTCACCTCTCAATTTTGGACTCCTTCCCTCACACATCTTATATTCAAATTACTACATATTCCTCATGCGTCTCGGTCCATAAGCTTATATAAACCAGTTGTAATTCTTTATTCAAGACAGATTAGACCATCTCCTATTCCAATTGCCAACCCTGTTTACAAATAAACCTCATATAATCAATTTAGAATATCTTCAAATTTTTCATGCCAATTACATTTTGCAAAATCATTTCAAACTACCTCAATTTCCATTGTTCAGCTTCTGCCATCATCAATTCAAATTAATTGCAATTATCCCATTCAACCATGATCGAGGCTAATTTGAAATAAATGAAGAATTTATTTAAAAACATCAAAGCAACACACTGGGAACAAGTATCATAATCTCAACTCTATGGCTTAAAATACTTTCAAAATGTCATATTGGACCAACCATTTTTACATGCCATGGTTTCCTTTTGGGATATAAAAACTAGGACTTTTAAAATAAACAACTTTGAGATATGTCCCATGATTGAAGAATTTGAGGCTATTCTTAGATACCTAAGTAATCAGCCAATGGTGCTAACCATACTGACTTCCAAAACTCAATAAAAGATGCATATGCTATTTCAACTTTCTAAGTATGAAGTTCTACAATTGACCAAAGGTGAGAAAATCTTACTCGGTCCATTGAATGACTTTTTCACTTCTCATATGGCTCCCACGAAAGCTTGGGGGCATGTTCTGTCTATATTTGCTTGGTCAATTCTTACTTGTTTTTGCTGATGATGACATCGATATGCGAGTATTGGACATTGTGGATCAAATGAAAGGAGGCTTATCACCAGTAACGGTGATCTTGGCTGAAACCCTGGTTGGACTGGACCAATTCAAAAACAAAAAATTCAAGGAGGTTGGCTGGGAGTCCTCTGCTGCTTCAGATAATTATCTAAATCGCCCTTTCGGGTTTTCAAGTTAGGTTTTTTTTTTTATTACTCTAATTTTTTCCTAGCCCGCCCTTCTGGGTTTTTAAAACTAGTGAGATGTCCTAATTTTTGCCTAAGCCGCCCTTGTGGGTTTTTAACTTAGCGGGTACTCCTTACTTTTCAAAAATCATTTTATGGTGTCATACCACTCATCATGGTCCGTGTCGATTTCTATGACTATTTAATATTCATAACAAGGAGTTGATGAACTGGTCAAAACCAGAGGTTTAAGAAATTACTTAGCAAGATCTTCCCATATCGAAGCTAGGGTGGCTAAGGCATCGGCCATATGGTTCTCTTCCCTTAGCAGGTGTATAAATATGCACTCCTTGGAATTTTTCTTTATCATGCTTAAGTAGTTATGGTATGGTTTTAACTTCTCTTCCTTCAACTCCCACTCACCATTTACTTGGGATACCATTAATAAGGAATTTCCAAAGACTTGTACTTTATCTACCTTCATGATCTTCAGTGTTTCCAGACCAAAAATGCAAGCTTCATACTCAACCATATTGTTGGTTACCCTAAACTTCAACTTCTTGGCTAGAGGGATGAGCTCCCCTTCAGGGGATTCTAAAATTACCCCAAACCAGCACCTTTCCTTTTTACTGCTCCATCAAAGTACATTTTCCATCCCTGTACCTCTATGGCCTCTAAATGTTCATCGAGCAATTCCAAAACAACCTCCTCACTGTCTGGCAATGTCTGTTGGGCCAGAAATTTTTCTACTGCTATACCTTTAATGATTTTACTAGGTTATATACTCAATTCCAACTCTTCTAAAATGATAAACCATCTGCCATATTTTCTAATCAACGAAGGTGTTATCCATCCTGGAAATCGCTTGCACATTATAAGATTGAAAGTAATCCTGCAACTTCTTAGATGACCAAATCACATCTATGCATGTCTTGTCAATCATACTGCACTTAATTTCATAAGGTAGGAGCTTTCTACTCAAATAGTAAATTGCTTACTCGACACCCGATTCATCGGCTTGTGCTAACATTGCTCCTATTGACTCTTCTTCTACTGCTAAGTATAGTAATAATGGTCTGTCGGGTTTAGGTGGCTTCAAAATAGGTGGATTCAACAAATATTCGTTTATACATTTAGAGGCTTTTAACACTCTTCATTCCATTTGACTGGCTGATTCTTTTTAAGCAGTTTGAAGATCGGTTCACAAATCGTGGTAAGCTTTGCTATGAATCTACTAATGTACAACAACCTGCCAATAAACCCCTGAACTTCCTTCTCCGTCTTGGCATATCATGGATTGCCTTAACTTTGTCAGGGACAATCTCAATGCTATTTGGACCAAACACATGTCCCAACAACTTGTCTGAAGTAACCTCAACCTTAGCTTATACTTCACTGCCCTCTCAAAGAATAACTCTAGGTTTTGGAAATGTTACTCCCTTGTATCCGACTTCACCATCATATCATCAACATAAACCTCAACGTCTTTGTGCATCATGTCATGAAACAAGGTGCTAGCCATCCTTTGGTAAGTTGCTCCGGCATTCTTTAACCCGAACGACATCACCCTATAACAGAATATACCTCATGAAGTAATAAAGGCAGTTTTTGCTTTATCCTATTGGGCCATTAATACTTAATTGTATCTAAAAAATTCATTTATAAATGAGTGTAGCATGCTGGAGGCTACACTATCAATAAGAACATCTATATGGGGTAAAGGAAAATCATCCTTAGAGGAAGCCTTGTTCAAGTCTCTATAGTCCACACAAACCCTAATTCTCTCATCTTTTTTTTGGCACAGGAACCATGTTAGCTAACTAATCAGGATAGTCTATCACTTCAAGGAACTTAACTTGTATATGCTTAGTGACTTCTTCTTTGACTAGTTCTGCCCATTCCGGCCTTAACCATCTAAACTTTTGTTTAATAGGTTTCATATGAGTATAAGTTTGAATTAGGTGCTCGGCTATGTCTCAATCAATTCTAGGCATGTCTTCATAAGACCAAGCAAAGACTTCTTCATATTTTTTAAATATTTTTTCAAATCTCTCTCTTTCTTCAGGAGTAAGGTTGGATGTTATGCTAATATTTTAGGATTATCGGTTCTTCCCAAATTTATTGATTGTGTGTCAATAGAGTTAATATTAAAAATGCTCATGTAATCACTACTTGAATGTATGCAACCATAAGAAAAAACATCACACAAGTAAGCAAAATTAGACTTTATTGCATTCATCTTAGAAAAGAAAACATCATCATCCTCATACAAAGCAGACAAATTAAAATCAAAATCAAATTCAAAATTAATGTTCTTATAATCATAAACTAGAAGATCTTCAAATTAATCTTCAACTAGAGCAACAATTTCCTCTGGAGTCTTTTGGACTTTCAGGACATCTTCCTTCTTCTTAGGGTTAAAAACTGGTTTTTAGGGTTTTAGGTTTTGGTGTTAAAGACTGATTTTTAGAATTTTAATAAACAAGTTACTGTGATATTAAGGTTTAATGTTAATTTAATTAAATGAGCTACTGTGATACTTTGAACAAGCTACTGGATGTTTATTTAAATGAGCTACTATATGAAGGTATTGTAAATTGCTACTGTGAAATCAACATACAGATCATTGTATGAAATTGGGATAAATATATCTATTGCAATAAACTAATGCAACACAAAAAACACACCATTGTTGTTGGCTCCACCGAACTTTAAAGAGTTTGAACCAAGCTTTATTGGATATTTTCTATTGCCTGAATCAATCTATTTCTTCGGTTGAGCTTTGGCAATTTGGCAATTGCCTTGACACTGCCTTGATTCTGGTTACTGACCCTTTTTTGAGTTATTAATTTTTTGTTGCTCTTTCTCCTCTTTCTTTGGCTTTGGCTGCTAGGGTTTTAGCATCAGTGATTGCTACTTCCAAAAGTCCCAAGTCCAAGCCTCCTCTAGAAGTCTAAAAGTCCAAAAGTCTCCAATCCGAAAAAAATCAAAAAGTCCTCATCCAAAGTCTTTAATCCTATTATTTATAGGCAATTAAAAAAACCTAATACTTGTTGGCTAAGGAAAAAATTAAAACATTCGAGTAAAAATAGGTTTAGGTAAAAATTGGCAAGCGCACTGACACACAGGCCTGTGAGTGTGAGCGGGGATTTTTCCCCCCACTCCCGGTGGAATTGTTCTTGAGACTTCGGCAATATTTAGGCTCGGGGCCTTAGAGAACACGGACCTAAGTCCGAAAAAAATGGAGTTGCCACCCGGACGGGCCGGGAAAAAAAGAAAGGGGTAGATGACTCGATTCCTAAGGAATCCCCAACCCCCTAATGGGTTCGGAAAGTTGGGTACGTGTGGGGAAGGTGAGAAATGGCCCAGCACCCCCACAACGCCCGGTTCATTGGAACCGGTCTCCTTTACAGGTGTTAATATTATAAAATTCTTAAGTATAATAATATTATCCATATTACACACAATAATTAAAAGAAAACATCAATATATTTAAAGTCAAAGCAATGTCCAAACAAAGCAAATAAATGGACACCCATCCAAGGATGGAAACATGTCCTTACATCACATGCCTAGATAGGACACCCACCAAAAGGTAGAAACATGCCCTTTACATAGGTTCTAAAATAGAAAAGCAAATTAAATTACATGATGTTTAACTAATGAGGTACCCACCAAGTGGAAACATACCTCTTACAACTTTTGGAAATATAAATTAATTGATAAAAGTAAATGATCATTCATCATAAATAAATCATTCATCAAAGCTATTAATCAAGATATAAAATAAACATCCATCCATGATAAATTAAATAAATCAAGTATTAAATTTAAATAAATTAAAGCATAAGAAATAAATCAAAGCATAATCAAGTATGAAATTGAATAAATCAAATAAAAGTTCAAGTATAGCTACTGTGAATTTTTATGGAATTAAAATAAATTAAGGTTTTATGTTTTAAAAGATTGGTAAGACTCTTTGATTAACCAAATTAAGATTTGAATGATGAAATCATGAAACTAGGGTTTTAAATACCTTAAAATACTTTAATTTGTGATTTTTGGTTATTGAATTTTAAGCTACTGTGTAATTTTTGAGTTTTTATGTTTTTATGTTTTTTTAATGTTTTAAAAGGATTAGGGTTCATAAAAATTATGGTTTAAGGTTTTAAAAGGATTAGGGTTCAATATTTTAGGTTTAAAAGTTGAATTTTGAATTTTAGGGTTTTAGAATTTAGGTCACGGGTAAAAGATTTGAATTAGGGTTTTAGAAATCAATTTGATAATTTTATGAAGTTTTATGAATTTAAACAAACGGATTGAAGTTTTTATAAGTAGAAAAGATGTTTTTTAAGGCTTTTTGAATGAAATAGAACCTATTTTAATATTTCAATAGAAAAAGAATTTGATTTTGGTTTTGTTGAAAAATATGTTCAATTAAAGTTTTAAGATTTTTAAGAAGAAAAGATAACAATTTTAAGTCTTTTTAGAAAAGAAGGTCACGTTTTAGTGTTTTAACTTTGGAAAACTAAATTAAAGTTCTAAGATTTTAACTTTTGAAAAACACAAAAAATCATAGTTTTAGCTACTGTGTAAAAAAATTAGAATTTAGAATTTCATACCTTCTTTTGTAAGTTGCTCCAAAATTGCTTCTTCTTGGATGAACTAGCTCCAAAGACAAGCCTTTTTTGCCTTTGGAATCCCTTTAATCGTGATGCTGCTGTTCCAGAAAAGATTTAAATTGAATTTCTTCTTTTCCTTCTTTGATTTGGTTTCAAAATTTTCAAACTCTCTTTGGATTTCCTCTCTCTCGGCCTCCCCAATTTTAATTGCCTTTGGTCCTTTTTTATATTAGTTTTAGGTTGTTTTTTCCTAATTATACACGGAAAGTGATATTAATAAAATAAATAAATTAAAACCTAATTGGATTAGGTTTCAAAAAATTTGCGTTGAAAAATTTTGAGCTGGCGAAAACTGCGGCAGTGGGCCAATTTTGGGCCAGTGGGCGTGTCGCCCGCAGGAAAATCCTGCGGGAAGTTATTTCGCCTGCAGGTCAGCGGGTGAAGTGCTGGGCCTACGGGCGTGCCGCCTGCAGGAAATTCCTGCGGGCAAAACTCCGACGGGCCCGCACGACTGCTTTTCGCTGCCGATTTTTTTTTTCGACTCCGATTTTATTTTTATTTTTAAATTTTTCTTTGTTTATTTTTATTTTTTATTAATAAAAATTAGATACTAAGGTAAAAATTACTTAATTAAAATTATTTTGGACCAATTAGACAACAAAAATTATTTTGGGCTAAATAAAACATATTAGATCGGATTTGGTAAAAAATTAAGGGTCTACAGTTTGCCCCCTGCTTGAATGATCTGAAACCTTAGTGAAAGAGAGTGAAAAATAAAAAAGACTTAATTTTTGAAATGGCGACTTGTTTTGGGTACTTGGACCCAATTTGAGTTCTGGACTCATGGATGGTTATAGGTTCTAGACCCAAGGCAAATTTGGGTTCCGCACCCGGATTCGAGTTCTGGACTCGAGGAATTTCTAGGTTCGGGACTTAAGAAAATTTCAGGTTCTGGACCCGGATTCGAGTTCTGGACCGGAGGATAATTCTAGGTTCTGGACCTAAGGAAAATTTGGGTTCTGGACCCGGTTCGAGTTCTGGACTCAAGGACAATTCTAGGTTCTGGACCTAAGAAAAATTTGGGTTCAGGACCCGATTTGAATTAATTTTGAGCTAATTTTGGTACTTGATTTAGGTACTTGGACCTAAGATTAGGTACTTGGACCCGGGATTGGGTACTTGGACCCTAGCTTGAATTGATTTTGGGTACTTGGACCCAGGATTGGGTACTTGGACCCGAGATTGGGTACTTGGACCCGAGCTTGAATTGATTTTGGGTACTTGGACCCGAGATTGATTTGATTTGGGTACTTGGACCCGAGATTGATTTGATTTGGGTACTTAGACCCGAGATTGGGTACTTGGACCCGAGCTTGGGTACTTGGACCCGAGCTTGAATTGAATTTGACTAACCTTTTAGTTGGGAAGTCTGACTGCTCTGGCTGTTTTATGCATTGTGATTCTTCACCATCAAATTGGATCTTCATCCTTTGAGACCGGGTCTTTATCCTTAAAAATGAATCTTCATCTTTTGACATCGGGTCTTTACCCTTGAAACATTGATCTTTATCCATTGGAGGTCGGGTCTTTACCCTGGCTTCAGCTCTTTTAGCTCCATTGATCTTTCATCTTTTGCATCTTCATTCTTTTGAGAGTTATAATTGTTCCATTCTTTTGTTCTTCCTTTTTGCAAAGATTTAGCTATTTTTAATTGGACCTTATATCCTTTCCTTGCCCCCCCTGTGTGGAAAAATATTTGTAAGTGAGTTTAAAGATATTTGGTATATAAACCCAAAAAATTAAAAAGGAGAAACTTTGCCCCCTGTGTAGGCTCAAACCAAAGATTTTTTCCATGCAAGCTTTGATTGATTTTTTTCTTGTCTAGTTCTTCACACAAGCATGCATTTCTTCTCTTTGCAAAATTACTGGAGCTTTCTCAAGCAATGGGCTTTCCATGCCCTCCTGATTTGACATCTTCTTTTGATTCTTCACTTCACAGAGTGTTTGTTGTTCACTTTGATAAAGAATAGACAATACAAGACAAGAAAGTACGATGTGATATGCTCATGTATGCATGATATGCATGAATAATACTTACAGTTGTTCCATCGACTCACAGACCGAGGTGATCAGCAGAAGTGTTCTCATTGGTTCCATTTTGACGCTTGTTCAAATCTTGCATTGGAATGATCGAAAGCTTTGCATTTGTGACTTTTATCTTCTATATGTTGAGAACATGAGTGGTAGAGACCCCTAATGGTAGAGTCAGGGATGCATCCATTTCAAATTATGTTTCAGCATGTCAATTGGCAGCTTGCCAATAATCATTTCCTTTGCCCAATATATCCTTTGGAGGTTCAACATACTTCCTTAACTTGACGGCTTTGTATGATAAAACTTTTTTTTTTGAATTTTGATTTTGAAATCAAATGTTGGCTTTGCCAAATTAATTTCAATGTACCTCAGGACTTGATTTTTCCAAATTAACATATCTATAATATGACAACCCTAGTTACCGTACTAAACTCGGGAATCATTTCTATTTAAGCAAGAACTGTTGCACTTCAGATAGGCACATACACATTACTTGGCCAAAGGTCTCATTTGAGTTTAAATATTGTCTATCTCATATGCATGCTTATTCAAACTATCTCCACTAATAGATTCTACCTACCAAGAGAGATCAACAGGTCTTTGATAAGCTTGAAATGGGGTCTATAAGGGACATGGGTTAAAGTGAAGGCCATTTGTAAGTTGGGGCTGATGTGATACAATGGACAAGCCTTCACACTATAAATTTTTTGTTTGAATTTTAAGCGGCTTAGAGGCAATCTTGCTAGACTTCAAATTCCTTCTATATCTTCTTAGCATTAATCTGGATATTGACTAGGACAGTTTTTGCCCTTGCAAAAAGTTTGGTTCTCAATTTCATTTCTTTTCTTCTTCTCCCTTTTCTTTATTTCTCTTACTCTTCCCTTTTCTTTCTCTTTGTTTTCCTTACTCTTCCCTTTCTTTGAGCATTTTATCATTTTGTCCTTCTTTCTTGTTGGACTATCAAGTACAAAACTTTCAAGAACTGGATGGTCTCCCTCCTTTTCTCCAATTTTGATTGAATCTTTGGTTGCGTTGGGCCACTTCAAGTAAAAATGTCTTTATGAACCAAATGGAAGCCTTTTGCTGCTTTAGGTAAAAGATAACTCAGTTGGCTTTATGAACCGCCTTTTTTTTTTGTTCTTTTTTGGTTCTAGCTCAAACATAGTTGTCTTGTTTGTACCAACTTGGGCTTCCAATAATGGATGAGTGGAGTAACATAAATCTTCTTTAATAGGGATAAATCATTTTTTACTCTAATGTTGATGTTGTCTTGATATATTGGAGACATTAAGGGAATTCCAACTACCCTTAAGGTTTTGAGAACATCAACTATCCTTATGGTCTTAAAAACATCAACTACCCTTATAGTCTTGAGAACTTCAACTATCTTCATAGTCTTGACTATTCATTTCTTTCTTTGATCTTCTTGCCTTTTCACCTTTGTGATCATAAGACTTGTCAAAAGTATCACAACAGCTCAAGGTAGGTTGTTGAGGTTATATTCCAATGAAAAGAAAGCTAAAATTTTATGAAGGCTCAAAGGGACAACTAGGGATTAATATTTAATTGGGTGGATACTAGTTGTTGGCTAATCAAACAATGCCTAGATCATCTCTCCCTTAAATAAGCAGAGTTAAATTTCGCCTCGAAAGTTTGTCAAAGCATGTTCTAAGACTGACTAAGACCTAGACAAAGATAATTATGCAGGAGCCCTCTCTAAGTAAGCATACACAACTCAATGCTATAGAGTAATTCCCTCATCTAGTAAAGTCATTCGAGTCATGATGCCTAGACACATTAATTTATAAACATCAAGTTAAATTCCTCATTGGTTGAACACCAAAATGAACAAAGACCAACAAAAAATTATGATAAAAATAATTTAAATTTGAAAAACACAATAGTTCTAAAATATTAAAGAAAGTAAGATTGAAAAGCAACATTCAAGCTAAGGAAAGTTCATTGAGTTAGGCTTCTTTTCCTTTCACACCTTCAATATTTCCATCTTGAAAGGATGATAAAACAAAGTTTTCTTCCAATCCTTTTCCCACCATGAAGGTTGCTGGTGGTGGCACTCTGTTGAACCTTGGAAATGGATTATCCTTGGTGTTGGGCTTGTCTGGCTCGGGCAACTTGCCATTATCAATTAAATTCTGGATCTCATGCCTCAACTTCATGCAATTGTCCATTTCGTGTCCAGGCCTTTGATGGAATTGGCAAAATGCATTAGTATCAAAGTTAGGTGGAAGAGGATTAGGCAAAGGACGAGGAGTCAAGGGTTGTAACAATCCCTTCTTTTGTAGCTTATTGAGAACCCAAGACAGTGGCTTCCCCAGATCTGAAAACTGCCTCATTCCTCTTTCACTAGCGGCATTAACATCAACTTCTTTTTGTGTGCTTTGATTGCCCGACTGGTAGTTCCCTTTCTCATTCCTGTTTATTGAAAAGTGATTCTTCTCCCTTTTCCACTCTTCAATTTGTAGACCAGCTTGGAGAAGGTCTTTGAAATCACGTATGAGTGTATGAGACATCCTCTCATGAAGATTAGGCAACACCCCTCTCACAATCATCCTTTATTGATCGGATTCATCGGGCCTCTTCTTGAGTAAAGCAGCCTTATTTCTCCTTCTCTTGACATAATCTACAAAATTTTCATTTGGTCGTTGCCTAGTGGACTCAACTTCCATTAAGGTAACTTCCATTTCAATATTGTATCCATATTGTTGGATGAAGGCTTTGTAAAGTAGATCCCAACTCTTTTGTGTTCCATCATCTAAGGTATTGAACCAATTTTGGACAGCAGGATCCAATGAGCATGAAGTACCTTAGAGTTTGAGCCTTAGTAGCTCGGGCAGACTGCATGGCAGTGATACATTGTTTCTCATGAAGATGAGGATTTCCAGTGTCATTATACTTTGCAAAAGATGGCATCTTGAACTTGTATGGGACCTCTTCATCTAGCTCGAATAATTTGTCCACTTCGGACATTTCTTCAGTTTTAAGCTTTTTCTCAAATTTCTTTTCTAAATCAGCAATCATCTTTTCAATATCAGATGTCTCGGTCTTTTCAATAGTTGCCTTCTCAACAACCTTTGGCTCTTTTTTTATCTTGAAGATCTGGTAGTATTGAGCCCAATCATCATCATCAATGATCACCTTCTCATCATCACAAGCCACTTCATTAACTTTCGTCTTCCCTTTGTCCTTTGGCTTCTTAGTGCTAGCAGAAGCCTCGGCATGATTCTCTAAGATTGCAGTCAATTGGTTCCTCATGGTCTCAGCTAGGGCCTCTTTTATTTCTTCCATCTTGGCATTGAGGGCTTCATCCACCATTCTTTGAATTTGTTCGGGCTCCATTGTTCTTGGTGAGCAAGTGATTGAGTCGTTGCTAGATATCTCATCTCCGGCGTAGGTCAGATTGTAAGCTTTTGAACTATCGTAATCCAGGGCTGTAAGCTAGAGAGGATTAATGATATGAGATGCAAATGTATGCATGTATGCACAAACAATAGACAAACAAGGACAAATTAGGATGTTCCTTCCAACCTTATAACATCCACACACGAATGGCGAGTCTCTTTTCCTAGGTATATGGTTAACCAAAATACCAACATGGGGTACCTTGCTTTTGAATAATTCCCTCGGACGTTTCAACCAATAGTTATATCCTTGAAAATGGAAATCAATCCATGATAATTCCCATTAATTAGGTTTTAATCCATTCAACCAACCAAAGTAGCTTTTATGCTATATTGGATTAAAACGAAATTAAGAGGTTTATCATAGATAGATTTCTCACTTGAAAAAGGTAACTAGTGATTCATGCCAAAAACAAGCCCATAGTTAATTTATTCTTAGTGTAAACTAGGCCCACAATTGATTTTTGGTATTTCATAATTGATCTAAATATTTTGCAAGCTCTTTGTAAGAATTTTGTTTCTAAGCCTATTATAAAAAGATTTTTAGAGAAGTGGATTTTGGGCTTAGTATTTGGGCCATGGGCCAAAGAATTTATTTATTTTTTTAGAAAAGTCTTATGTCCAAAGACCATCTTGGAAAAATTTTGAAAATAGTTTTAGTCTTTTGGATTTTAAGAAAAAATTGATTTTGAGCTTACAATATACTTAGATCATATTAGAAAAAGAACAAACCAAATAAGCCATGATTTAGACTAAGATAAACTAACCATAGTCAAACAACATGCATTTAGGGTAAAACCTAAGAGAAGTAACTAGGCCAATTACATGAGCTTTAGTCTTTGGGTAGAAAGGCTTAGGTTCCCATAGCAAGTATATACCAAACGGTACGAGGCTATGAGTGGTTATGTCATGCTCGATCTCCATACCTTGAGTGAAAGTGTGGTATCCCTTACATAACACAACACGGGTAACACGGGCGTCCTAACTCACGCACACGATGCAAACTAATATGATGCAATGGATAAAATCATTATAAGAAAGAATAGAATAATATAAAGACAAACGGAATCCACTTCTCTTATCCCCAGTGGAGTCGCCACTGTGAGCGGGGATTTTCGCCCCCACTCCCGATGGAATGGTTCTTGAGACTTTGGCACTGTTTAGGCTCGGGGCCTTAGAGAACACGGACCTAAGTCCGGAAAAAATGGAGTCGCCACCCGGACGGGCCGGGGAAAAAAGAAAGGGGTGGATGACTCGATTCCTAAGGAATCCCCAACCCCCTAATGGGTTTGGAAAGTTGGGTACGTGTGGGGAAGGTGAGAAATGGCCCAGCACCCCCACAATGCCCGGTTCATTGGAACCGGCCTCCTTTACAGGTCTTAATATTATAAAATTCTTAAGTATAATAATATTATCCATATTACACACAATAATTAAAAGAAAGCATCAATATATTTAAAGTCAAAGCAATGTCCAAACAAGGCAAATAAATGGACACCCATCCAAGGATGGAAACATGTCCTTACATCACATGCCTAGATAGGACACCCACCAAAAGGTAGAAACATGCCCTTTACATAGGTTCTAAAATAGAAAAGCAAATTAAATTACATGATGTTTAACTAATGAGGTACCCACCAAGTGGAAACATACCTCTTACAACTTTTGAAAATCTAAATTAATTGATAAAAGTAAATGATCATTCATCATAAATAAATCATTCATCAAAGCTATTAATCAAGATATAAAATAAACATCCATCCATGATAAATTAAATAAATCAAGTATTGAATTTAAATAAATTAAAGCATAAGAAATAAATCAAAGCATAATTAAGTATGGAATTGAATAAAGCAAATAAAAGTTCAAGTATAGCTACTGTGGCTTTTTATGGAATTAAAATAAATTAGGGTTTTATGTTTTAAAAGATTGGTAAGACTTTTTGATTAACCAAATTAAGGTTTGAATGATGAAATCATGAAACTAGGGTTTTAAATACCTTAAAATACTTTAATTTGTGATTTTTGGTTATTGAATTTTAAGCTACTGTGTAATTTTTGAGTTTTTATGTTTTTATGTTTTTTTAATGTTTTAAAAGGATTAGGGTTCATAAAAATTATGGTTTAAGGTTTTAAAAGGATTAGGGTTCATTATTTTAGGTTTAAAAGTTGAATTTTGAATTTTAGGGTTTTAGAATTTAGGTCACGGGTAAAAGATTTGAAATAGGGTTTTAGAAATCAATTTGATAATTTTATGAAGTTTTATGAATTTAAACAAACGGATTGAAGTTTTATAAGTAGAAAAGATGTTTTTTAAGGCTTTTTGAATGAAATAGAACCTACTTTAATATTTTAATAGAAAAAGAATTTGATTTTGGTTTTGTTGAAAAATATGTTCAATTAAAGTTTTAAGATTTTTAAGAAGAAAAGATAACAATTTTAAGTCTTTTTAAAAAAGAAGGTCACGTTTTAGTGTTTTAACTTTGGAAAACTAAATTAAAGTTCTAAGATTTTAACTTTTGAAAAACACAAAAAATCCTAATTTTAGCTACTGTGTAAAAAAATTAGAATTTAGAATTTCATACCTTCTTTTGTAAGTTGCTCCAAAATTGCTTCTTCTTGGATGAACTAGCTCCAAAGACAAGCCTTTTTTGCCTTTGGAATCCCTTTAATCGTGATGCTGCTGTTCCAGAAAAGATTTAAATTGAATTTCTTCTTTTCCTTCTTTGATTTGGTTTCAAATTTTCCAAACTCCCTTTGGATTTCCTCTCTCTCGGCCTCCCCAATTTTAATTGCCTTTGGGCCTTTTTTATATTAGTTTTAGGTTGTTTTTTCCTAATTACATACGGCAAGTGATATTAATAAAAAAAGAAATTAAAACATAATTGGATTAGGTTTCAAAAAATTTGCATTAAAAAATTTTGCGCTGGCAAAAACTGCGGCAGCGGGCCAATTTTGGGCCAGTGGGCGTGTCGCCCGCAGGAAAATCCTGCGGGAAGTTATTTCGCCCTCAGTCCTGCGGGTGAAGTGCTGGGCCTACGGGCGTGCCTCCCGCAGGAAATTCCTGCGGGCAAAATGCCCACGGGCCCGCACGACTGCTTTTCGATGCTGATTTTTTTTCCGACTTCGATTTTATTTTTATTTTTATTTTTTTATTTTTATTTTTATTTTTATTTTTTTATTATTAAAAATTAGATACTAAGGTAAAAATTACTTAATTAAAATTATTTTGGACCAATTAGACAACAAAAATTATTTTGGGCTAAATAAAACATATTAGATCGGATTGGGTAAAAAATTAAGGGTCTACAGTGAGGCTGCAAGGACGCTGGTTCACGCCGGTGAGGACTTTGAGGGCCTGGGCCTACTATGTCTGCGAGGATTGTGAGGGTTGCTGCAAGGGCACTGGGTGAGCTATAGGCCAATTGCTAGCATTGCTACGAGAGGCATAAGCCTGTGGTGAATTGGCTTGCCACGCAGCGTTGCCTCACGTCGCTTGCTGATTCGTCCAATATTTTTATTTTTATTATTAAAAATAAATATTATATTTAATATATTTATAATTTATTTTTTTATTTTATATATTATATTAAATAATGAATAATAAATATTATATTAATAAACATGACAAAAATTATTTCGGACTGAACTTGGTAAAAAAAAATAAGGGTCTATACAACCCTTTCTTGGAAGTATGAGTCTTGAAGTCTGGAAGTTCTGTAACATCTATCTTCCCTTTCCCAAGGCCAACTCATGGTAGATAGTTCATGTTCTTCATCATAGTCAAGACTTTGGGATCCACCACTTCATCATCAGAAAAGTACAGCTACTTGGAATCCATCGAGAGGCATCTCAATCATTAGAGTATTGACAACTTCATTATCCTCAGCCTCGATAACCACAGTTTCATCCCCATTTGGGAACTTGATCTTTTGATGGAGTGTGAAGGAAGTCCACCAAGAGGATGAAACCATGGTTTTCCCAACAGTAGTGCAAAAGTAAAAGGTATGTCCAAAACCACGAACTCTACCATGGACTCAATTGGGCCAGTTTTCACTATAGCTTTGAAGGTACTTTCAGCATGTCTCTTAGTATTATCATAAGCCCTAATCGTTACCTCAGTTGGGCTTAGATCCCCTGTCGACATAGCAAGCTTGGGCAAGATCTTGAGTGGGCAAACATTTATGGCGGACCCATCATCAACCATCACACATGGAGTCCATTTCCCTTTAACTTTTATCTTGATAAACAATGGGTGGATGTAATCTCTTCCCTCCTTTGGCAAATCAGCATCCAAAAATGATACCATCCCCACCTTAATCTTGTTCTTGTTTTGATCCTCTTCACATTTCATCACTCCTTCAACTGTAAAAAAATTAACTAGCTCCTCTGGCCTTATAGAAGTAGAAATTGGTGTACTAGCCATAGCTTTGGCCATAGTCTCTCGATGCTTTTTGGATGTAGCTAGTAAGTCCCAAATGATAAAGCTAGCTTGAGTTCTCTTCAACTGTTTAAGAACAACATTGTCTTCATCTTCTTTACTTCTAGCTTTAACTTTCTTCCTCTTATCAGCTTCCACTTCCTTTGGTGGCGGCCTCATGTAAGGCTTACCAGATCGAGTATTCATCACTTAATCTTCCTTGTGCTCGGACTAGGTCTACTCTTCTTTCTTGGGCTCAAAATCATCCTCACTATCAGTTGAGTACCAAAACTGGCTTATAACACAAATTGCTACTTATTTTTCAACCACAGCGGGCTTCAACTTGCTAATTATTACTTCTTCTTTAATTGCCTCTCCATCCACATCTTGGAAAGAAGATGGTACAAACTTCTCATTCAAACCTCCCCCCGATCATAAAAGTCACCGATGGTGTCACCCTATTGAACCTTGGCAATGGATTATCCTTCTTGTTTGGCTTGTTAAGTTTGGGAAACCTCCCACTATCAATCAGGTTCTAGATCTCATGCCTCAACCTTAGACATTTATTCATCTGATGCCCTTACATCTAGTAGAATTGATAGAATGCCTTGGCATCAAAATTAGGTGGCAAAGGATTTAGCAGCGGGCGAGGAGTCAATGACTGTAATAGTCCTTTCTTTTGTAGCTTATTGAAAATCTAGGATAAAGGCTTTCCTAATTCTAAAAACTGTCTCCTACCCCCTTGGCCAGTTGCATTTACATCAACTGCCTTTTTGCGTGCTCTGATTTTCAGACTGGTAGTTTTTTTTCTCATTTCTTCTTGCGAAAAAGTAGTTATTTTCCCTTTCCTACTCTTCAATTTGCAAACCAGCTTATAGAAGATCCTTAAAATCCTGGATGAGTGTGTGAGACATCCTCTCACGCAGACTAGGTAGCACCCCTCTTACAATCATCCTAATATGATCAGATTCATCAGGCTTCTTCTTGAGTAATATAGCTTTGTTTCTCCACCTCTTCATATGGTCAACAAAGTTTTTATTCAATTTCTTCCTTATTGATTCAATTTCCATCAAAGAGACCTCCAATTTAGCATTACACCCATATTATTGGATGAAGGCCTTACACAACAAATTTCAGTTCTTTTGGGTATTATCCTTTAAGGTGTTGAACCAATTCTGCACAACTGGACCCAATAAAAGTATGAAGTACCTTAGAGTTTGAGCCTTAGTAGCTCGGGCAGATTGCATGGCTGTGATATATTGCTTCACATGAAGATGAGGGTTGCCAGTTCCGTCAAACTTGGCAAATGATGGCATCTTGAATTTATAAAGGACCTCATCATCTTGTTCAAAAAGCTTGTCTATCTCCGACATTTCTTCAGTTTTCAGTTTCTTCTCAAACTTCTTTTTCAGATCAGTAATTATCTTCTCAATATCAGAAGTTTCAGTCTTCTCGGTAGTTTGTTTCTCCATAACTTTTGACTATTTGTTCTTGTGTTGAGGTTCTTAAAAATTCTAAGCCCAGTAGTCATCATCATCTATAACCATCTTATCATCATTGAAGGCTACTTCACCAACCTTATCCTTACCCTTGTCTTTATGCTTCTTGGTACTAGCAAATGCTTCAACAGTATTTCCAGCCAGTTGGCTTTTCATGGTCTCAGCCAGGACCCCCTTTAGTTCTTCCATCTTGACATTGATATCATCATCCACCCTTTTCTGAATTTGCTCAGGATTCATTACTTTGGCGAAAAGGTGATTGAGTCATTGTTGGATTCTACGTCGCTGGCATAGGTTGAATTGTCGTAGGCTCTTGAACTGCTGTACTCTAAGGCTATGAGCCAGAAAGGATCAATGATATGAGATGCATTGTATGTATGCATGTATGCATGGATGCACAATCAAACAAATAACAAGAGTAAGGATGTTCCTTCCAACCTTATAACATCCACACAAGAATGGTAAGTCCCTTTTCCTAGGTATATGCTTAACAAAATATCAACATGGGTTATCTTATTTTTGAAAGAATTCACTTAGACAATACAATCAATAGTTGCATTTTTAAACTTAAAAGTCAGTCCATGATAACTCCTATTAATTAAGTTTTAATCCATTGGATCAACAAGGATAGTTTTTATGCTATATTGGATTAAAACCAAATTAAATGGTTTATCACAAATAGATTTCTCATTTTAAAAAAATAACTAACGATTCATGCTTCAAACAAGCCTATGATAAATAAGTCTTAGTGTAAACTAGGCCCACAATTGATTTTAATTATTTCATAATTGATCTAGCTAGTTGTAAGCCCATTGAAAAATTTGTTTAAAATGGTTTTATTTCAAAGCCCATAAAAAGAGATTTATTGGAAAATAAACTTTGGGCTTTGATTTTGAGCCATGAGGTAAGGGGAATTTTTGGCCCATTATAAAAAAGTTTCATTTCCAAAGATCATCTTAAAAAAGTTTTGAAAATAATTTTGGTTTTTTGGGCTTCTAAAAATTATTTTGTGCTTTTGAAAATTATTTTGGGCTTTTGAAAATTATTTTGGTCTTTTGAAAAATTATTTTGGGCTTTTGAAAATTATTTTGGGCTTACAACATAATTAGGTCATATTAGAAAAAGAACAAATCAAATAAGCCATGGTTCAAACCAAGATATATCAATCATAGTCAAAGAGCAAGAATTTAGGTAACAACCTAAGGAAAGTAACTAGGCCAACTGTATGGGCTTTAGTCTTTAGGTTAAAGAGCTTAGATTTTCATAGCAAGAATATACCCAAAGGTACAAGGCTAAGAGTGGTTATGCTATGCTCGATCTCCATACCTTGAGTGAAAGTATGGTATCTCTCACATAACAAAAAAAGGGTAACATGGGCGTCCTAACTCATGCACAGAAATGCAATCTAAATGATGCAATGGATAATATCATAATAAAAAAGAATAAAATAATATAAGGACCAACGGAATCAACTTCTCTTATCCCCAGTGGAGTCGCCACTGTGAGCAGAGATTTTCACCCCCATTTTCGGTGGAATAGTTCTTGCGACTTCGGCACTATTAGGCTCAGGGCCTTAGAGAATACATGCCGAAACCCGGAGAAAATGGAGTCGCCACCCAGACGAGCTAGGAAAAAGAAAGGTGTGGATGATTCGATTCCTAAGGAATCTCCAACCCCTTAATAGGTTCAAAAAGTTGGGTACGTATGGGGAAGATGAGAATAACCCAGCACCCCCACAACGCCTGGTTCATTGGAACCGACTCCTTTTCAGGTATAAATATTATAAAATTTTTAATCATTATGATATAATCCATACTGCATACGACAATTAAAATTAAAACATCATTGTATTAATAATCAAAATAACATTCAAACAAAATAAATAAATGGACTTCCATCCAAGGATGGAAATATATCCTTACATCATCTAATATCTACAACTAAATAGGACACCCACTAGATGGTGAAAACGTGTCCTTTACATTGATCCCAAAACTTGAAATAATTTAAATTACATAAAATTTAACTAAGGTGCCCACAAAGTGGAAGCATACCTCTTAAAATTTTGAAACTAAGATAAACAAATAAAAGTACATTCAGTCATCCATTATAAATAAAAACAAACAATCCATGAAATAAAATAAACCAAATAAAATAAATCATCCATTCATAAAAGGCATGTAACAAATTAAATAACTGAGACTAGGGTTTAAAATATCAAATGTACATAATTAGGGTTTACATCTTGGCTTATAAGATAAAAATTAAGATCTTGGGGTTTTATTTTGGAAATTAGGTTTTTACATTGAAAAATAGGATTTTAGAGCTATTGGATGAAAATTAGTTTTGGGCTTCTGGATTTAATTGATTTTCAGATTTTGGGTGGTTTATAGAATTAGGGTTTAGGTTAAGGGTTTTGAAAATTAAGATTTTTGGATCATGGTTTGAGAAATAACATTAGGTTAAAGGCTAGGGTTTGATTTTAGGAAAAATAGTATAAAGGTTTTGGTATTTTGTAAAACATATTTTAGGGTTTTGGAAAACAGGTTGGGATTTTAGGGTTTCAAGGTTTGAAAATTAATTTTTGGGGTTACTGGATATTTAGAAAATAGATTAAGTTTTAAAAAAACAATTTTGAATTTTGGAACTTAAGAAAAAAATTTAGGGTTTTGGTAATTGCAAAATAGTTTAAGGGTTTTAGAAAATACAAAGAAAGTTAGGGTTTGGGTTTTTTAGGTCACTGGAGCTAGGGTTTAGAAATTTGGTTATTGGATCAAGCTTGGGAATTAAAATACTGGATACTTAGGTTTAGGGTTTTTAGAATTGGGGTTTAGGAATTAAGGTTTTTAGGAAGTTAGGGTTTTTGAATTAGGGTTTTGGAAATTAGGGTATTTAGAGTTTGAGAACTGTTTAGGGTTTTTGATATTAAGAAAATAATTAGGGTTTTATAGATTGGAAATAGGTTTTGTAAATGGTGAAACAAATTAGGGTTTCATAATTTAACAACTTAAATTGGATTAAAATAACAATTAAAACATTAAATCAATCAAAGTGTTTAAAGGAAAAGAAAAACCCTGGCTATTGTATGCTTAAACGGTTTATCAAGCCAAAAGATGAAACTACTTCAAATGTAAACATAATATTGATTAAGACCAAACCTTCGTTGTTGGTTCCACCAAAGTTAATTCTGGCTGAACAAAAGTAAAGACAGTGTGGCTGCCTTTGATGGATTGTTTGTTGATGAACGTCCTTGGTTGCTGCTTGATTCTTTTTTATTGTTGCCCGTTGCTTGTTACTTATTGCTTTTGATTGATAATTATTGATCCTTTGCTTGCCTTTTAAACATATATTTATAGGCAAATCCCACGTTAACCCTAAACCTAATCTTGCCTAATCCGTGTTTTAAATGAATTTTAGCCAAATTAGGAATCAAACTGTAGATAAAACTAAAAAACACTTAGGTCCATGTTGATCCAGCGTGCCAGGTCAACATGGGCTAAGGCCATGTCGACCTAGACAACCAGGTTGACATGAGCCATGCTCATGTCCCTGGGCTATCCTCACTTGAATTAATGTTGTATTTTTTTAATTTCTGAACCTTAAACTTTTAATTTGGGCCTAACCAACTTGATTTAGGGTTTTATAATTGAATTTATACCTTTTTAATCCGACCAACTTACTTAAAAATCATAAACTAGGTTTAAATCTTTTAAAGTGGGATCAAATTTATTTTGGCATTCTTTAATCAAAACCGTACCAACTTGGGTCAAAATTAATGGTCTACAAATAGATTTCCCATTTTGGAAAAACACCTATTCATTCATGCCTCATACAAAGCCTATGATTAATAAGTCTTAGTGTAAATTAGGACCACGATTGATTTTAAGTATTCCATAATTAACCTAAATAGTTGTAAACCCATTTGAAAAATGTTTTTGTTTCAAAGTCCATTGAAAAGGTTTGTTTAAAGATTTTGAAAAAAATATTTTTGTTTCAAAACCTATTAAAAAAGATTTATAGATTTTGGGCTTTGATCTTGGCCCATGAGATAAAATTTTTTTTAACCCATCTTGAAAAAGGTTTTATGTCCAAAGACCATCTTCGAAGATATATTTTTGAAAAAGTTTTGGGTCTTTTGGATTTAAAAGAATAAAATCTATTTTGGGCTTACAATATAGTTAAGTCATATTAGGAAAAATAATAAACCAAATAAGCCATAGTTCAAATTAAGATATATCGATCATAGTCAAACAACAAGAATTTGGGTTTAAGCCTAAGGAAAGTTACTAAGCCAATTACATAAGCTTTAGTCTTTGGGTTAAAAAGCTTAGGTTTCCATAGCAAGTATATACCCAAAGGTACGAGGCTATGAGTGGTTATGCCATGGTTGATCTCTATACCTTGAGTGAAATTATGGTATTCCTTACATAACACAACACGAGTAACACGAACGTCCTAACTCACACACACAATAAAAACTAAATGATGCAATGGACAATATCATAACAAGAAAGAACAAAATAATATAAATACCAAAGGAATCAACTTCTCTTATCCCCAGTGGAGTTGCCACTATTAGCGGAAATTTTTGCCCCCACTACTGGTGGAATGGTTCTTACAACTTCGACACTATTAGGCTCAGGGCCTTTAGAGAACACGGGCCTAAATCTAGAGAAAATGGAGTTGCTACTTGGACGGGCCAGGAAAAAGAAAGGGGTGGATGATTCTATTTCTAAGGAATCCCCAACCCCCTAATGGGTTCAGAAGGTTGGATACTATGGGGAAGATGAGAATGACCCAGGACCCCCATAACGTCTAGTTCATTGGAACCGGCCTCCTTTTTAGGTCTAAATATTATAAAATTCTTAATTATTACGATATTATCCATACTACATGCTAATATTAAAAAATAAATAACCATTGCATTGAAATCAAAACAAAGTTAAAATAAAATAATAAATGGACACCCATCCGAGGATAAAACATTTCCTTACAACCATGTCCGATATCTAAAACAAAGCAAAATAAATAGGACACCCACCAAAAGGTGAAAACGTATCCTTTACATTAATCCAAACTTTAAAGTAATTTAAATTATATTGAACTTAAATAATGAGGTACCCACAAAGTGAAAACATACCTCTTACAATTCAAATGAACAATTAATCAAATAAATGATATCATTCAAGCATTAAAATAAAACATCCATCATAAAATACAATACAGCATCCAACAAGATATAAATATGCATCAATTCTACATTCAAACATCATTTTAAACAATAGATATACAAAGTAGGGTTTTAACTTATGAATTAGAGTTTTTATAAAATTAGGATTCTAGGAAAACAAAGCTGGAGTTTAGTGTTTTTAGAAAGACAGATCTAGGTTTTAGGGTTTTTAGGATTTAAAAACTGGTTTTTAGACTTCACGATTTAAAAACAAAATTTAAGGTTTTAATATTAAAAACTGGTTTTAGGGTTTTAAGATTTTCAGAAATGGGCTACTAAAATAGGGTTTTGGTTATTTGAACTTGGTTGCTGGATTGTATAAAGAAAGCTATTGTATAATCATATGAAATATATTTCTTGCAAGTCATTACTAGATGTCTAAATGGATGGAGGTACAAAGATAATTTAAAAAGGGTTTATACAAGTATTGTGAACTAAACCAATAAACCAATCTATTTACCTGTTAAACATTAAAAAGCCATATCACTGCTGTTGTTTTAAATTAAATGGTTTGTTGGGTATATATTGGAACTTCTCAGGTAAGCTACTGGATGTTGATAAAAGTGCAAGAATGAAAAAAAAAATATTGAAATAAGAATAAAAAAATTACTATAAATTTAAAACAAGCTGAATAAAGGATTGCAAACCTCCATTGTTGGTTCCACCTTGGTTAAATCTCAGATGAATAGAATGAAGACAGTCATCTACTGTCTTCTTGGTTTGATGGTTTGATGTTTTCTATCTCTGCTCCCTCAATTGCTATAGTTTAATGCTTACTGTTTGATCATTGCTGCTTATTGTTTATTAATTGTTGTTGCTTCCACTTTGTTGCTCTTACATCTTGTATTTATATAAAATAAGTTAGGTTAAATCCTTTAAGACTCCCAAGGCTAATCGAATTACAATTAGAGTTGGGCTTTAAATTCAAACTGAATTTCAACACAAATTAGCCTAAAATTCAAGATTAAAGTCCAAACTCAAGACTTGTGGCTAAGTGGGCGTGCCATTTCATCATAGCCCGAGACCTGTGGCGAAGTGGGCACTCCACTTCATTGTAGGCCAAGGCGTGGGGCAAAGTAGGTGTGCCACTTCACCGCAGGCCAAGCCTGGGGCGAAGTGGGCACTCTACTTCGCCGCAGACCCAGGCCTATGCTAAGTGGGCCTGCCACTTCACCGCAAGCTGAGTTTGTGGCGAAGTGGAACATCCACTTCACAGCAAGCTGAGGCCTGTGGCAAAGTGGGGGTGCCCTTTTGCACGCAAGCCGAGCTTGCCGTAGACTGAGCTGACAAAGTTAGTATTCCATTTTGCCGCAGGCTAAGCCTATCGCAGACCAAGCCTATGGCAAAATGGGCGTGCCACTTCGCAAGCCGGGGCCTGTAGCGAATTAGGTGTGCCAAAAGATAAACGAGCTGGAAATTACTCATCTTGGATTTTATTTAATTTTGGGCCTAGTAAATTTGAACCAATTGAATATTATGTCTTTTGAAATCAGACCAATCTATTTTAAAAGTTATAAACTAGGTTTAAGCTTTTAAAATCAGACCAAATTTAGCTTGTCCACTTTTAATTAGGATCGACTAGCTTAGGGCCAAAATCAAGGGCCTACACACATTACCCACAATTTCTGAACCATAATCAAATTAGAATGAAGAAGTCAAAAAGGCAAGGAAGAAACAACAAGATGATGAATTCTTATGTAGGGGTTATATATTGAATTCATTATGTGATCATTTTTATAATTTGTTCTCCTCTATGTCATCACCAAAGGAGCTACAGATTGCTTTGGAGAACAAATATAATACTGAAAAATGAGGTGCAGATAAATATCTTATTGCTAAGTATTTGAATTTAATATGATTGATAATAAGTCTATTCTTAATCAAGTACATGAACTTCAAGTTCTATTTCAAATTAAAGGACTTGAAGATTGATGTTTCTAAAACATTACAAGTAGGGGAAATTATAGCAAAATTGCCTCAAAGTTGGAATGATTATAGAAAGAAATTGCTTCACACTTCTGAAATTTTTACTTTAGATCAACTCACAAAGCATTTGAGGATTGAACAAGAATCCCGGATTCATGAGAAGAAATTCGCTTTTGAGTTAAATAACATAGTGAATTTTGTTGATACTAATAATAAAAATCAAAAGAATTCTAATTTAAACAAAAGGAAGTTAAATGAAGTAAGTTATACTAATTCCAATGATTTTAAAGGAAAAACTTATTATAATTGTGGTAAGAAAGGACACTTCAAAAGAGATTGCAGGTCTAAAAAGAAATAAAAGAAAGGAAATGCAAATCTTAGTAGTGCAAATGTTGCTAATTTGGTGGAAGAAAAAGAGATTATTGATTTGGTTTCAATGGTATTGGATATGCAAATTAACATGATTACAAAATTGCATATGGCTGCTGTCACTTCATCTAGTTATTGGTGGTATGATTTGGGTGAAACTGCTCATCTTTATAATAATAAGCAACTATTTAAGGATTACAAAGAATTTGAGAATGAGCAAGAAGTACTTATGGGTAATGATGACACTGCTAGAGTACTTAGCAAATGAAGTGTTTAAATTCTATTCTCTTCGAGAAAGAAACTACTAATTGTGAATGTTCTTCATATTCCAGACATTAGGAAAAATCTTATGTCTGCAAATTTATTATGTAAGAAGGGCATAAAAGTTGTACTTGAGTTAGATGAGTTGATTATGTCTAAAAATGGGGTATTTGTTAGGAAGGGTTATTCTTGTGATGGTATGTTTAAGTTAAGCATTGTTAATGATAATAATAAAACACATGTTTCTGTTTATAATGTTGATTGTTCATTTTCTTTATGGCATAATAGATTAGAACATGTTAATTATAGATCTTTAAAATTTATGAATAAACATGGTTTAAATACTTATAAAGATGACCATAAAGAAAAATATGAAATATGTATCCAAGTAAACATGACAAAGAAACCTTTCCCTAAAGTTCATAAAAATACAACTTTGCTTGAACTTGTGCATTCAGACATATGTGAACTTAATGGTATATTAACTAGAGGTAGAAATAGATATTTTATAACCTTTATAGATGATTTTTCAAGGTATACTTTTTATATTTAATGAAAAATAAGAGTGAAGCTTTTAACATGTTCAAGTTATATAAATTAGAGGTTGAAAACCAGAAAAATGAAAAGATTAAAATCTTGAGAAGTGATAGAGGAGGTGAATACATCTCAAATTCTTTTTCAATTTTTTATGAAGAATATGGGATTATACACCAATCAAATATTCCATATACTCCCTAGCAAAATAGCTTATCAGAAAGAAAAATAGAACATTGATTGATATGTTGAATGCTATGATTCTTAATGCTAAGTTTACATTGAATTTATGGGGGTGAAGCTTTATGAATAACTTGTCATTTGCATAATAGAATACCTTCAACTAAATTTAAAATTACTCCATATGAGTTATGAAAAGAAAAAAAAAACCGAACTTATCTTATTTGAAGGTATGGGGATGCCTAGCATACTACAAAGTTTATGATCCTAAAAGAACTAAAATTGGTCCAAGAGCTCTTAAAAGTGTTTTTGTTGGATATGCTGAAAATTCTAAGGCATATAGACTATTAGATTTGGATTCTAATGTTAGTTGAATCCAAGGATGTTGAGTTCTTAGAGACTAAGTTTCTTAGTGACTCTAATGAAACTATAAAAACACAAAAAAATAATATTTATAATTCATCTTCTGGTGATAAAAGAATTGCACCACAATAATTTATTGAACCTAGAAGGAACTAAAGAACTAGAAAAGAAAAGAGCTTGGGATATGATTTTATTTATTCTCAAGCTATTGTTTTCTTGGTAGAAGGCAATAGGAATGAGGTTACCAATAAGATAGCCATGTTGCTTAATGTTGAAAGTGATCTAAAAACTTTTGATAAAGTAATGTCATCAAGAGATGTTGCATTTTGGAGGGAGGCAATAAATGATGAAATGGATTCATTGTTATCCAATGACACTTGGATCCTAGTAGATTTACCTCCTGGATCAAAACCAATTGGTTGTAAATGGGTGTTCAGAAGGAAATATAATACTGATGGATCTTTACAAGCCTTCAAAGCAAGGTTAGTAGCAAAAGGCTTTAGACAAAAAGAAGGTATTGATTGTTTTGATACCTATGCACTTTTGGCAATGATTACATCTATTAGAGTGCTTTTAGAACTAGCATCAATATACAATTTGTATATTCATCAAATGGATATTAAAACTGCATTTTTAAATGGAGAACTGGATGAAGAAGTGTGCATGGAACAACCTAAAGGCTTCATTCTTCTCGTAAATGAAGGAAATGTTTGTAAACTTATCAAGTCATTATATGGTTTAAAACAAGCTCCTAAGTAATAGCATGAAATTTGATTTTGTAATTTTAGAATATGGTTTTGTACATAATAGTGCAGATAGATGTATTTATTCTAAGTTTACAGAAGAATATGGCATCATTGTTTGTTTATATGTTGATGATATGTTAATCATAAGCACCAACATGATAGAAGTAAATGATACCAGGAAATATTTGTCATCACGATTCAAAATGAAAAATTTGAATAAGGTTGACACTATCTTAGGTATCAAAGTTAAGAAACATTGTGGGGGTACTGCTCTTAGTTAGTCTCATTATATTGAAAAGGTGCTTGAAAAATTTAAACAATTAAGTATTAAAGAAGCAAATACTCCATATGATTTTTTAGTTAATATAACTGAAAATGATGGAAGGTTTGTGGCCCAATTAGAATATGCAAGTGCAATTGGATGCTTAATGTATGTTATAAATTGCACAAGACCAAATATATCCTATGCGGTATGTAAGCTTTCTATGTAACACCCTTATACCCTAAATACGTATAATACATATTCCTAGCATATGTAAAATATAAATATACAGTACAAAAATGTCGCAGACTGATTTAATAAAAAATTTTACATTTCTGATTTAAATTTTCAAATGCTAAATATATAAAATTAAATAGTATATAAATATTCTTTACTTGTTATAGGAACTCAAAATAAAAATTTTATATGAAAATCTCTAAAAAAATTTGGACAGAGTTTTGTCTGTAATTTAGACCTTTTTAAAACTCAGCAAAACACAACTTGCATCAGAAAACACTCCTAAATAATTTCAAATCACCATTTCACCCATACTCTTCAATTTCACCAAGTTTCTCAAACATTTATATATATATAATTTATAACACATTTAAATCCCCATTTCAAATAACTTAACCTAAACATTCTTTATAGTTTACAATATATAAAATCCAAAAATATGATATAATATGCATAATACTCAAAATATACAATAACATAAAATATATACATGTTGCTGACAGTGTTTCTGATTTTAATATCAACTCTACAAGTACAACAATAAGTCTAGACCCGACCTGGTCTAGAAGAACTCTCCGGCTCAGCCGAATCTACCCTATCACCTGCACGATGTAAACAATCGCGCTAAGCCAAAAGCCTAGCGGTACAAACTTGATAACAATAAAACTCAAATGCAATGCCAATGCACAATGCATATGGATATCACATCATTCCAATTTCTCATACTTTTTAAATATTTCACAATCCTCAATTCACATAAAAATAAATACAAGCATGGGCCCAAAGATAACTAACACATTATTCAAATTCCAGAGTTACTGTTTTGGTCTATAATGACACTATGTGTCTAGCCCCGAAGGCAAAATATCAATGTAATAGTCCAACTACGTTTGAGCTTACGACCCGGTCTTTTCACCTCAAAAATATTTTTACAGTGATGCCCAACGTCTAGCCTGAAGGCAAATCATAGGCATGCCGTCAAACATAGAACTCTAAAAATTGAATAACATACTAGGCACACAATTTATTCACATTTCTCATTATCAATCTCTTTCTCATTATCACATAATCATGCTAGGCACATTGCCTTATTTTCTCATATCTTTCTAACTTTTCTCACTTTTCTTATTTTTCTCATATTTCTCATTTATATTGATATCAATTCATTTTATTATGTTTCCACATATCTCATTACATTATACCACATTTTTACATTTACAACACATTACCCAATTACTTTGGGTATTTCCACATAATTCACATATTAATCACATTTAATATAATCTAGCCAATACCAATGGCTTTTTAGTAATTCACTTAATGCATACACAACAAATGGCATTACTCAAACACTTAGGGTCATTTTCATATAATACACATATTTCATATTTTACACAATTTAGCCATTATCAATGGCTTTTCACAACGTATTTAACACATATATGACATTATAAATGTTATAGCACATTATTCATACATAACCAATGAATCAAGTAGCTTAACACATTTTCCAACCAAAATGTGTTAAGCCCAAATGTCATGTAAACATAACAAATGTATTCGAAGTTTGTACTTCCCTCAAATAGCAACCAAAACAAGCTTAAAACAACCTCCAATCCTATCCTTCCAACTTGCCCTTCACCACTTGGATGAAGCAAATCAACCTTCCTCAATGCCTTAACCAAATATGATAACAAATAATCATTTAGCATCACATTTAATGGCATTTCCAATATTAAACTATAATTAAATCCCATCCAAGAAAAAATCCAAAAGTTAAGGCTAACCTCACTTTAACTTTGGATTCTCATACTAAGCCATTCATTTTAATATATTAAGTTTATTTATATTATTAGAAACATATTTTAATACATTTAAATCATTTACATTACAAAAATACACTCTTATACACAAAACACTAAAATGGCATAACCTTCTCCCATTGAAAGTTTTTCATTCCAACACAATCCATTAATCATTTTAAGCTTATATTCATCACTTATATCACCAAACAACAAGATTAAACTAATAAAATTATACAATTCAACAAAAATCATTTTCCAAAATCCTAAATCACACTTTCATTCTCAAACTACAACCAAACCCAATATTTGACTTTAAAATACTTGTTTAAGCACCAAAAAAATACATTTAGAACCAATTTTCACAATTAAAAATCATGATTTCTCAAACCCTAAAAGTTCAAAACCCTAAATTCTCTCTCTTCACCATTCTTTATCCAAATTCAATCATTTCTTCAATCCAACCTTAAAATCATTAATAACTACCCAAAATAAATTCATACACACCAATTTCAACAATTATAACATACTACTTAAAAATTCAACATCTCACATATTCAAAATTTTTATGGAAATACAAAGAAAAAACTAAAGAACTTACTTTTTCAAGTGGAAATCACAAAAAATCCTCTTTGAATCTTTGAAATCCTTCAATTCTTGGAGCTAAGAAGAAGAAAAATCATTGAGATTTCTCCTATGGTGGTTCGGCCAAGAGGAAGAAGAAGAAGAAGACTAATTTTTTTTCTCTTTTCTTTCATCTTTTAATTATAACTATATATATATATATTTTATAATAATTAATTATTTAATTATTTATTATAGAAATTAAAAGACTAAAAATCCATTATCCATTCAAAAATAATTTATTTTTGAATTATTTTATTAATTTTAAAATTTTAAATTTATTTATAAAAATGCCATTGGACTTTGACTTTTCTTTTAAGAAGTGTTGACTTTATATGTTATGTATATTTTACATATATATCACATATATATTCCACTTTTTCATTTAAAATCTCTTTGTTTTTCATTTAAAACTATTAATTTAATTTATCTTATTAAATTATAATTTATTTTATCAAAATTCCAAAAATTAAAATATTCAAAATTTATGATATTACAATTATTTCCCCCTAAAATAAATTTCGTCCTCGAAATTACCTACTCTCAAGTCTAGAACAATTGGAGATACTGACTCTACATCGTTTGCTCACTCTTCCATGTCGCCTCCTCAGTAGCATGATTCCTCCAAAGGACTTTCACAAGTGGCACTCTCTTATTCCTCAATTTTTTAACCTCTAGTGCCAAAATCGCCACTGGTTCTTCCTCGTAAGTTAGATCCGAACTCACCTCAATAGACTCCACTGACAAGATATGAGATTGGTTAGACCTGTATCTCCAAAATATCAAGACATGGAAGACATTATGAATTCTATCCAATTCAAGCGGCAAAGCCAGTCTATAGGCCACTGGTCCAACCCTTTTGTGTTTGCTTATGAAACAAGGACTCAACTTCCCTTTGCGGCTAAATCTCAAAATTTTCTTCCAATGAGACACCTTCAAAAATACTTTATCTCCCACACTGAACTCTATGTCTCTTCTTTTTAAATCTGAATATGATTTCTGTCGGTCTGAAGCCGCTTTTAGCAGACCCCGAATCAATCTCACTTTCTCTTCTATTTCTTTAATCAAATCAGGACCGATCAATTTATCTTCTCCAACCTCATCCCAATATAGAGGTGTCCTGCACCTCCTACCATACAATGCCTCATAAGGTGCTATCCCAATACTGGATTGATGACTGTTGTTATAAGCAAACTCAATCAGTGGTAAGAATCTGTCCCAGCTCCCAGTGAAATCAATGATACAACTCCTCAATATATCCTCTAAAATCTGTATCACTCTCTCTGATTGTCCATTTATCTGAGGATGGAAATGTAACACCCCTATATCCTACATACGCACACTACATGCAACCACATCTGTAATATACGTATATCAGATACAGGAGTATTATGGTTTATATTAGACAACCCAATTTTTCTCTTATGCATTAATATGAGAAAACTTAAAACATTTCATATATATTTATATATATTATCGAACATAATAAGTAAAATATTTATTCATTATGCAGCGAAAAATGTAGCGGTTTTTACATATATAAATACATCAAAATCAACGTTTACAAAACATAAAGTTTATACATGTTTGGCAGTTCATCTCTGATCTTTAAGCCCACAATCAACACTTCAAAGTCTAAACTCGACTCGGTCTAGTTGAACTCTCCGGTTCTACCTTGTCACCTATGCGACGAACCACAATCGCGCTAAGCCATAGGCTTAGTGGTATAAACCACAATAATAATATGCTTTAATGCAAATATCAATGTCATACTTTCAAGCAATAAAGACAATATTTAGAAATGCTGTATTTCATAACATTACATTTCATTATCTTATTCAATTGTTTCACCATTTATGATTCACATTGAAACAAAGACAAGCATGGGCCTAAAAGAATTTAATATGCTATTCAAAGTTCAGAGTTACTGCTTTGGTCCATAATCACATTCATCAAGCCCGTAGGCGATATATATAAATCTATCCATGGATAGTGTAACAGACCCAGTCTCTTGGACCTCAACCCGGCTAAAACCTAGGGCCTCAGTCTCTTAGTCCTCAACCCGGCTAGACTGTTACAGTTTTTGAGGCTTACGACCCAGTCTTTTCACCCCAAAAAACATCATATTTCACATTTTTCAGCTGGGCTCGGCTTACGACCTGGTCTTTTCACCTGCCCAGCGATTCATAGGCATGCCGCCAAACCCAGAACTCTGAAAATTGAATAACATATTAGACACATAATTAATTCATTTATCTCATTATCAATCTCTTTCATAATTCATTTCTTATAATCAAACTAGGTAACCATGCCCCAATTATTTCATTTGCATCATTATAGCCAACAACAATGGCTTCACATCTCATCATTAAAGTATACATAACCAATTGCATTGGACATACATTTTGAATGATCATCATATCTTTCACATTATGCAAATCATAACATTAATCAAATGTATTAACAATGTAATAAATTACTTAACACATTTATAACCAAATGTGTTAAGTCCCAAAGTCATCTAATTGTATGCAATAATGTAGGGTTTGTACTTACCTCAAGAGCAACTCACACAACACCAAACTCCTCTTCCAAGAATTCTTCAACACTTGGATTAGGGCAACTCAATCTCTTTAAAAACCTAATCCAAAAGGAATAATACACACTCACTTAAAGATACACATGAGATAATAAGGCTAAGAACCAACTAGGGCAAACTCTACACATGACACGCTCAACAACACGGGCGTGTACCTGACCGTGCCCTAAATCCACAATATAGAAGCTTTGACACACTCAAAAACACGGGCGTGTCACTGGATGTGTCATTCATTCTGTCTCACAGAAATATTGACACGTCCAACAACACGGGCGTGTTCATGGCCGTGTCAATTCTTCCTCAACACAGTGAGTATGACACGCTCAGTGACATGGGCGTGTCACTGATCATGTCACCTATCCAGAAAACAAAACCATTGACACGTCTAAAGATCTGGCCGTGCTCATGGGCGTGTCAGGCCAAAAATCCTAATTCCGGCAACAAAAACATCACATCCAACAAACCTCTTACTTCCACCATTTTCTACTTCAAACAAACTTAACTAAACACACCCATAAACCATAATAACTTGCAAAAACACCAAAACAACTCAATACAAACATCAAACACCAATTCACAACCATCACATACACACAACTCAAACACAACACTTGCCCTTCCAACACCAAACTTAACTCTATCTCTTCAATCAAACTCCAAAATCAACACCAAGAAGATCACACACCCTCAAATACACCATAATCAAATATACACATACTATCAACAATCAAACACCAAACTCAAAACACAAACTTAAAAGAAAACAAGGGAATCAAGTGGAAAACTTACCAAAAGTGATGAAAACCCTTAGAATTCCAACTTGATCACTTGAAACATCCTTCAATCTTGAGTTTAGATGAGAAAAATCTTTCTTTCCTCTCTTGATATGGAGATAACCGGCCAACAAAGAAAGAAGAAGAAGAAAGAAGAGCAAAGCCAACCACTCAACTCTTCTCTTAACCGCTTAATCATCTCTTTAAATCTCAACTAAGCAAATTAAATAATAAAATATTCATAAATATCCTCATCCACTTCCACTTAATTTCCATTTCAATTAATTTAAAAATAAATAAATCTTCTTTTGACCTTCCATTTCTTTGACCTGTATATGTTGTATATATCTCTATATATACAACATATACACTCTTCTCCTTACCTCTTTTCTCTTTCCACTTAAACCTATACACTTATAACATTTAATTCAAATATAAAAATAAGTATTCCAAAACTTTTAAGGTATACTTTGGGATATTACAATTCTCCCCCTCTAAAAGAAATTTCGTCCTCGAAATTACCTGATCTCAAGTCTGAAACAGTTGAGGATACTGATCTCGCATTGCTTGCTCACTCTCCCAAGTTGCCTCTTCCTTCGCATGACTCTTCCAAAGAACCTTCACAAGTAGCACTTTCTTATTTCTCAACTCTTTTACTTCATGTGCCAAAATAGCCACTGGTTCTTCTTCAAAAGTCAGATCCAGACTCACCTCAATAGATTCAACCGACAAAACATGAGATGAGTCTGATCTGTACCTCCGCAGCATAGAAACATGGAAGACATTGTGAATTCTATCCAACTCAGGCGGCAAAGCGAGTCGATAAGCAACTGGTCCAACTCTTTTTAATACTTCATAAGGTCCAATAAAACGAGGACTTAGCTTCCCTTTTCTGCCAAATCTCAAAATCTTCTTCCAAGGAGACACTTTCAGAAATACTTTATCTCCAACATTGAACTCTATGTCTCTCCTCTTCAAATCTGAAAAAGATTTCTGTCGGTCTAAAGCTGCTTTCAACTGATCCCGAATTATCTTCACTTTCTCTTCCGTTTCCTTAATCAAATCGGGACCAACCAGTTTACCTTCTCCAACTTCATTCCAACATAGAGGTGTTCTGCATCTTCTTCCATACAATGCCTCATAAGGTGCCATTTTTATACAAGATTGATGACTATTGTTATAAGCATATTCCATCAATGGCAAAAATCTATCCCAACTTCCAGAGAAATTAATGACACATCTTCTCAACATATCCTCTATAATCTGTATCACTCTCTCTGACTGCCCATCTGTCAGCGGATGAAAAGCAGTGCTAAAGTGCAATCGAGAACCCAAAGCACCATACAATCTCTTCCAAAACCTTGAAGTAAACCGAGGATCTGAATCAGACACTAAAGAAATTGAAACTCCATGCAACTTCACTATCTCACTTATATACAGCTCAGCCAACTTCTCCAGAGAATAGTCCATTCTAACTGGAAGAAAATGAGCTGTCTTCGTCAACCGATCAACAATCACCCAGATGGCATCATGCTTTTTCTGAGTCAACGGCAAACCAGTCACAAAATCCATTGTCACTCGCTCCCATTTCCATTCAGGCACTGATAAAGGTTGGAGCAACCCTGTTGGAACTTGGTATATTTGAATTAAATGTTACAAGTGAGACATTTTGATACAAACTCCGCTATGTCCCTCTTCATACTTGACCACCAGTAATGCTACTTCAAATCATGATACATCTTGGTACTCCCAGGGTGCATAGCAAAAATCGATTGATGTGCTTTCTCTATAATAATCTTTCTCAAACTAGCATCATCAGGAATATACAATCTATCTTTGCACCAAAGGCTTCCATCATCTCTCACAAGAAAATCTCGGCTCTCTCCTTTTTGGCAATCCAAAATAATCTTCTGAATTTTCTCATCTGCCAATTGAGCCTCCCTTATCTGATCCAACAACACTGGCCTCAATTGCAACTGAGCTAACAAAGCACCATCATCATAAAGCTCAAAATTAGCATGCAGCGCTCTCAACTCAACAAGCAACGAAAGCGAATAAACAGTCAAACCTGCTAAAGACTTTTGACTCAAGGCATCTGCAACAACATTTGCCTTACCAGGATAATAATCAATCAAACAGTCGTAGTCTTTGATTAACTCCAACCACCGTTTCTGTCAAAGATTCAGCTCTCTCTGAACACCCAAATATTTCAAACTCTTATGATCTATATAAATGAAACATTTCTCCCCATACAAGTAGTGTCGCCAAATCTTCAAAGCAAAAACTATAGCTGCCAACTCCAAATCATGCGTCGGGTAATTCAACTCATGCGGCTTCAACTGTCGAGAAGCATAAGCTATAACTCTACCCTCCTGCATCAAAACACAACCTAAACCATTATGTGAAGCATCACTGTAAATCACATATGGTTTATCTTCCACAGGCAAAGTAAGATCAGGAGCTTGAGTTAACATCTCCTTCAACTGCTCCAAACTAGCTTGACACTGATTTGTCCACACAAATCTAACTCCATTTCGAAGTAATCTGGTGAGTGGAGTAGCTATCAAAGAAAAACCTTTCATAAAGCGTCGATAATAGCCTGCCAAACCCAGAAAACTTCTAACTTCAGTTACAGACTTCGGTGGACTCCAATTCAAAATAGCCTCAACTTTACTCGGATCAACTCTTATACCATCTGCTGACACCACATGACCCAGAAAAGTCACTTGATCAAGCCAAAACTTACATTTCGACAGCTTAGCATATAATTGCTTCTCTCTCAAGGTTTTCAACACAATCCGTAAATGCTCGTCATGCTCCTCATTATGCGAATACACCAAAATATCATCAATAAAAACCACCACAAACTGATCCAGATAGGGTCTAAACACCCTATTCATCAAATCCATAAAAGCTGTTGGTGCATTCGTTAACCAAAAAGGCATCACCAAGAACTCATAATGCCCATACCTTGTGCGAAAAACTGTTTTAGGAACATCTTCAACTTTAACCCTCAATTGATGGTACCCTGATCTCAAATCAATCTTGGAAAACACTACTGCTCCCTTCAACTGATCGAAGAGATCATCAATCCGAGGCAAAGGATACTTATTCTTAATAGTCACCTTATTCAATTGCCTATAATCAATGCACAACCTCAAAATACCATCCTTCTTCTTTACAAACGAAACAGAAGCTCCCCACGAAGAAACACTAGGGCGAACAAACCCTTTATCCAATAACTCCTGCAACTGCACCTTCAACTCTCTCAACTCAGCAGGTGCCATTCGATATGGAGTAATAGAGATGGGAGTGTTACCAGGCAACAAATCGATACCAAACTCAACCTCTCTCTCAGGGGGTAACCCTGGAAACTCCTTAGGAAAAATATCTGAAAATTCCGCAACTATGGGTATACTATCAAGTTGAGAACCCACTACTCTGGTATCCACAACATGAGCAAGATAAGCATTACACCCTTTTCTAATCAACTTCCTAGCTGCAACAGCTGAAACAAACAAGGATGCAAGTTGTCTCTACTCACTAAATACCATCGCACTTCTACCATCACCAGTTCTCAGGGTAACACACTTCTTTTGACAGTTTACCACAGCTCCATGCTTAGACAACCAATCCATGCCTAAGATCAAATCATATTCCTTAAAAGGCATTTCAATCAAATCACCCAAAAACTCCTCACCTTACGCTACAACTTAACTATCACGATGCAGCTTACTCACCACAACACTATGTCCTAAAGGATTTGTCACCAAGACATCAAATCCTAAGGACTCAGAATGCAATTCAGACACAGGCAAGATAGATGTACTTATGTATGAATGAGTAGATCCTGGATCAATCAAAACAAGAACTGAAATGCCAAATAAAGAAAATGTACCCACAATAACTGCTGAAGCATCCGGCTGCCTCTGCATCACATACACTCGCTAAGAAGACCCAGCCTCATCTGGCCTACTGCCTCCGGATGTAGAGCCTCCTCTCTGACTGATCCCAGGTCGACCACCTCTACTAATACCTCTGCCACTTCGACCTCCTCTCATACTAGGTCGAGAAACTGCAGAATCTGCCTGCCTATGCTCCTGTATCTCAGGGTAATCTCTGATGAAATGGTCAGGCGATCCACATCTGAAACACACAGCTGATCCACCAATCTTCCAACAAACACCCCCATGTATCCTACCACAATGGACACATGTAAGTGGAGTAGATCTCTGAACCACTGGAGTCGGAGCACTAGCTACAGAAACTGTAGGTCTCGATCTCTGCCTCTGATACTGAACTGACCTACCTGACTGCCTCAGGCTCCTACTTACTCTCGGAATAAAACTTCCTCGGCCTCTCTTCATAGATGAAGACCCTGCCTCAAACTGAGATCTCCTAACTCTAGCCTCCTCCTCAGTAGCGGCTGCTGCAATACCTTGTGCTCTCTCAACACTTCTAGCTGCGGCAACCAACTGAGAAAAATCTTGGTACCGAGAACCAGCAATAATACACATAATAGAGGGCGTCAATCCCTCCTCAAATCTCCTGCACCGATCAATCTCATCTGAAATAATCCCACCGGCATAGTAACTCAATCGGATATACTCAATCTCATACTCTGTCACTGTCCGGTTCTCCTGTCTCGGATTTAGGAATTCCATCTTCTTGACATCCTTATACTCCCTCGGAGTATATTTTTGCTCAAACTCCCGCAGAAAATCACCATAAGACAAAGTTGGTGGATCATCCATGGCATATGGAACTGTCTTCCACCAATCATAAGCATCTTTTCTGCAGAAGTGATCTAGCATAATCAAACTTCTCTTCAGGAGTGGCTTGCAACTGGATGAATACTCTCTGAACTCTATCCAACCACTGCTCAGCTACTGCAGGATCTATAGTACCAAAGAAATCCTCAGCCCCATACTTTCTCAATTTATCATAATTTCTCACTGGCACTTGCGGCTGTGATGGCGGTGACGGCTGCACTGGAGCTTGCCTCAACAATTCTACCACATGCCGTAACCAAATCGGCGGAACCTCATCAGTAGCTGATCTCTCTCGCACAGGAGCAGGTGCCTCTCCAGCTCTTTCAACCCTAGCTCCATCTCTACCCTCTTCAGAAGCTACACTCTCAGCACTACCTTCTATGGACTGATGTGACTGAGACGCCATCACTACCCATATCTGCAACATAGCAGAATATACCTCATCAAAGATCAGAGACAGCCAGTGTCAAAGCATGTATCTTATTTTTTTAAAAAAACATATTTTAAAATCAAAATTTTCTTTTTCTTACAATTTACCTAGGTTGAGAATCTCAAACCTAGGCTCTGATACCAAAACAAATGTAACACCCCTATATCCCATATACACACACTACATACAACCACATCTGTAATATACGTATATCAGATACAGGAGTGTTACGGTTTATATTAGACAACCCAATTTTTCTCTTCTGCATTAATATGAGAAAACTTAAAACATTTCATATATATTTATATATATATTATGGAACATAATAAGTAAAATATTTATTCATTATGCAGCGGAAAATGTAGCGGTATTTACATATATAAATACATCAAAATCAACATTTACAAAACATAAAGATTATACATGTTTGGCAGTTCGTCTCTGATCTTTAATCCCACAATCAACACTTCAAAGTCTAGACTCGACTTAGTCTAGCTGAACTCTCCGGTTTTACCCTGTCACCAGCGCGACGAACCACAATCGCACTAAGCCATAGGCTTAGTTGTACAAACCACAATACAATATGCTTTAATGCAAATGTCAATGTCATACTTTCAAGCAATAGAGACAATATTCAGAAATGCTGTATTTCATAACATTACATTTCATTATCTTATTCAATTGTTTCACCATTTATGATTCACATTGAAACAAAAACAAGCATGGGCCCAAAAGAATTTAATATGCTATTCAAAGTTCAGAGTTACTGCTTTGGTCCATAATCACATTCATCAAGCCCGTAGGCGATATATATATATATCTATCCATGGATAGTGTAATAGACCCAGTCTCTTGGACCTCAACCCGGCTAGACCCTAGGGCCCCAGCCTCTTGGTCCTCAACCCGGCTAGACTGTTACAGTTTTTGAGGCTTACAACCCGGTCTTTTCACCCCAAAAACATCATATTTCACATTTTTCAGCCGGGCTCGGCTTATGACCCGGTCTTTTAACCCCAAAAACATCATATTTCACATTTTTCAGCTGGGCTCGGCTTACGACCCAGTCTTTTCACCTGCCCAGCGATTCATAGGCATGCCGCCAAACCCAGAACTCTGAAAATTGAATAACATATTAGACACACAATTAATTCATTTATCTCATTATCAATCTCTTTCACAATTCATTTCTCATAATCAAACTAGGTAACCATGCCCCAATTATTTCATTTGCATCATTATAGCCAACAACGATGGCTTCACATCTCATCATTAAAGTATACATAACCAATTGCATTGGACATACATTTTGAATGATCATCATATCTTTCACATTATACAAATCATAACATTAATCAAATGTATTAACAATGTAATAAATTACTTAACACATTTACAACCAAATGTGTTAAGTCCCAAAGTCATCTAATTGTATGCAATAATGTAGGGTTTGTACTTACCTCAAGAGCAACTTACACAACACCAAACTCCTCTTCCAAGAATTCTTCAACACTTGGATTAGGGCAACTCAATCTCTTTAAAAACCTAATCCAAAAGGAATAATACACACTCACTTAAAGATACACATGAGATAATAAGGCTAAGAACCAACTAGGGCAAACTCTACACATGACACGCTCAACAACACGGGCGTGTACCTGACCGTGCCCTAAATCCACAACACAGAAGCTTTGACACACTTAGAAACACGGGCGTGTCATTGGATGTGTCATTCATTCTGTCTCACAGAAACATTGACACGTCCAACAACACGGGCGTGTTCATGGCCGTGTCAATTCTTCCTCAACACAGTGACTATGACACGCTCAGTGACATGGGCGTGTCACTGATCGTGTCACCCATCCAGAAAATAAAACCATTGACACGCCTAAAGACCTGGCCTTGCTCATGGGCGTGTCAGGCCAAAAATCCTGATTCCGGCAACAAAAACATCACATCCAACAAACCTCTTACTTCCACCATTTTCTACTTCAAACAAACTTTACTAAACACACCCATAAACCATAATAACTTGCAAAAACACCAAAATAACTCAATACATACATCAAATGCCAATTCACAACCATCGCATACACACAACTCAAACACAACACTTGCCCTTCCAACACCAAACTTAACTCTATCTCTTCAATCAAACTCCAAAATCAACACCAAGAAGACCACACACCCTCAAATACACCATAATCAAATATACATATACTATCAACAATCAAACACCAAACTCAAAACACAAACTTAAAAGAAAACAAGGGAATCAAGTGGAAAACTTACCAAAAGTGATGAAAACCCTTAGAATTCCAACTTGATCACTTGAAACATCCTTCAATCTTGATTTTAGATGAGCAAAATCTTTCTTTCCTTTCTTTCTATGGAGATAGCCGGCCAACAAAGAAAGAAGAAGAAGAAAGAAGAGCAAAGTCAACCACTCAACTCTTCTCTTAACCACTCAATCATCTCTTTAAATCTCAACCAAGCAAATTAAATAATAAAATATTCATAAATATCCTCATCCACTTCCACTTAATTTCCATTTCAATTAATTTAAAAATAAATAAATCTTCTTTTGACCTTCCATTTCTTTGACTTGTATATGTTGTATATATCTCTATATATACAACATATACACTCTTCTCCTTACCTCTTTTCTCTTTCCACTTAAACATATACACTTATAACAGTTAATTCAAATATAACAATAAGTATTCCAAAACTTTTAGAGTATACTTTGGGATATTACAGGAAAGCAGTACTAAAATGTAACCGAGAACCCAATGCATCCTGCAAACTCCTCTAAATCCTTGATGTAAATTGAGGATTTCGGTCTGACAGCAAAGAAACTGGGACTCCATGTAACCTCACTATCTCACTGATATACAGCTTAGCCAATCTCTTAAGAGAATACTCCATTCGATCTAGAAGAAAATGAGCTATCTTTGTCATCTGATCAACTATCATCCATATTGCATCATGCTTCTTCTAGGTCAAAGGCAGTCCAGTCACAAAATCTATCATTACTCGCTTGCTCCCATTTTCACTCCAATACTGATAATGGCTGAAGCAACCCTAAAGGAACTTGGTGTTCAGTCTTCACTTTCTGGCAAGTGAGACATCTAGATACAAACTCTGTTATGTCCCTCTTCATACCTAACCACCAATAATGCTGTTTCAAATCTTGATATATCTTGGTACTACCAGGGTATATAGCATAAAGTGACTAATGTGCTTCCTCTAATATCACCCTTTTCAATCCTGCATCATCAGGAATGCACAACCTATCCCTATACCATAGACTACCATCATCTCTCACATGAAAATCTCGACTCTCCCCCTTTTGGCAATCTGACGCAATCTTTTGGATCTTCTCATCTACCAATTGGGCTTCCCTAACCTAATCCAACAATACTGGCCTCAATTGCAACTAAGCCATCAATGTACCATCATCACAAGACTCAAATCTGGCATGCAATGCTCTCAAATCAACAAGCAATGAGAGCAAATAAGCAGTCAAACCTGCCAAAGACTTCCGACTCAAGGCATCAGCAACAACATTTGCCTTACCAGGATGATAATCAATCAAATAGTTGTAGTCTTTAATCAACTCTAACCATCATCTCTACTGAAAATTTAGCTCTCTCTAAACACCCAAATACTTCAAACTCTTATAATCAGTATAAATGAAGCATTTCTTCCCATATAAGTAATGCTGCCAAATCTTTAATGCAAAAACTATAACTACTAATTTCAATTCATGCGTCGGGTAATTCAATTCATGTGGCTTCAACTGTCGAGAGGCATAAGCAATAACTCTACCCTCCTGCATCAGAACACAACCTAAATCACTGTGTGAAGCATCACTGTAAATCATATAAGGTTTATTTTTCACAGGCAGGGTAAGGACAGGAGCCTGAGTCAACATCTCCCTCAGTTGCTCAAAAATCACCTGACACCGGTCTGTTCACACAAATCTAACTCCTTTTCAAAGCAATATGGTGAGTGGTGTAGCTATCAAAGAAAAACCCTTTACGAGCCGACGATAATAGCCTGCCAAATCCAGAAAACTTCTAACCTCTGTTACAGTCTTCGGTGGACTCCAATTCAAGATAGCCTCAACTTTACTCGGATCAACTCTAATACCCTCTGCTGACACCACATGACTAAGAAAAGCCATCTGATCGAGCCAGAACTCACACTTAGATAGCTTGGCATACAACTGCTTCTCTCTCAGAGTCTGCAATACAATCCGTAAATGCTTATCATGATCCTCCTCATTACGTGAATACACCAAAATATCATCAATGAAAACCACCACAAACTGATCTAGATAGGGTTTGAATACCCTATTCATCAAATCCATAAATGTTGTTGGTGTATTTGTCAATCCAAAGGGCATCACCAAGAACTCATAATGCCCATACCTCGTGTGAAAAGCTATTTTAGGTACATCTTCACCTCTGACTCTTAACTGATGGTACCCTGATCTCAAGTCAATCTTAGAGAATACTGTTGCTCCTTTCAACTGATTAAAGAGATCATCTATCCGAGGCAATAAATACTTGTTCTTGATGGTCACCTTATTCAACTACCTATAATCAATACATAATCTTAAGGTGCCATCCTTCTTCTTCACAAACAAAATAGGTGCTCCCTACGAAGACACACTAGGGTGAATGAACCCTTTATCTAACAACTCCTACAACTACACCTTCAACTCTCTCAACTCAATAGGTGCCATACGATAAGGAGTAATAAAGATAGGAGTGGTACCAGACAATAAATCAATACCAAGCTCCACTTCTCTCTCAGGAGGTACTCCTGGCAACTCATTAAGGAAAATATCTGAAAACTCAGTAACTGTGGGTATATTGTCAAGCTGGGACCTCACTACTCTGGTATCTACTACATGAGCAAGATATGCCTCACAACCCTTCCGAATTATCCTCCTAGTAGAAATATTTGAAATAAACATGGATGAAAGATGTCACTGCTCACTAGATAACACCACATAACTACGATCACGTGTTCTTAGGGTAATACATTTTCGCTGACAGTCTACCATAGCCCCATGCTTGGATAACCAATCCATGCCTAAAATTAAATCATGCTCCCTGAAAGGCATCTCAATTAGGTCACCAAGAAACTCCTCATCCTGAATAACAACTAGACTATCTCGGTGCACCCTGCACACCATAACACTGTGACCGAAACATCAAATCCTAAGAACTCAGAATACAAATCACTCACAGGAAAGATGGATTCACTGATGTAAGAATGAGTCAACCCAGGGTCTAATAATGCAAGAACTAAAGTACCAAATAAAATAAAAGTACCAGTAATAACAATTGAAGTATCTGGCTGCCTCTGCATCACATAAACCCATTGTGATGGCCCTGCCTCATCTGATCTATCTCCGACTGTAGAACCTCCTCTCTTACCAATCCCAGATTGACCATCTATACCAAAACCTCTGCCATCACGACTCCCTCTAACATTGGGTCGACGAGATGCTGTCACATCCCAAAGTTTAGGTAGTCGAGTATTAGGCAAGAAGGACATAAATAAGTGGTTAAATAGAGGCTCGAGATAGTCAAAAATGAAATCGATGTGCAAAGGAGGCCCGTGAAGTCGACGGGACCTAAAGATAATTTTTCGAAAGGCCGAGGACCTAAGAGTAATTTTCTGAAAAGTTGTGTCAGTTCTTAATAGTGACCCTAACGGATGCCATAAATGTGTTCTCGGGATTAATCGGGTCGTAATGGTGGCGCACGATTTTTCTCAAAAATGCACGGTTTGTAAGTTACGGGCGATTTTTCGATAAGGGCATTTTGGACATTTCCACCGGAGGGGTAATTTTGCAATTAAATATAACTTTGGGGGGAAAATTTAAAAGAACAAAAAGCCACTTTCAAGTGGCCAAATCCTAGCCATTAAGTCCAAATGGGTTGGACAAATCATGACCATTGAAAATAAATAAATTAATTAAATGGAAATTAAATTATAAACAACTACTTTTGGTTTTCCAAACACAAATAAGGATAAAAAAAAAAGCACCACCATCACCACTTTTCTTCTTCCTTAGGTTGTGCTCCCCCCTCCATTCCATTTTCAAGGAGAAAATTTTCAAGTCTAAGCCATTTTTCAAGTGAAATTCAATAGGAAATAAGGTAAGATACCATCCTAAGTCTTATTCTTTCATTAGAATTGGGTATTAGGCTATGTTTAGGAAGATTTGATATTATGTTCATGTTGGGAAAGTATTAGTAAGTTGATGATTATGGTGAAAAATGATAAACTACTTAAAGGAAATGATGAAAATGGTGATTATTAGTAAGAATAAGTAAAGGATTGTTAGAAAATCATAAGGTAGCATCATGTTCATATCTAGGGTTTGTTCTTACATATGTGACATGTTAAATTCATAGGAAATCAAGGAGACTAGAGAGGAAAGGAAGTGAAATAGACAAGAAGAGCAAGGAAAAGCAAGGTTTGGTACTTTAACTAATTGTTTATTCATTTTCTTGAAATTTTTCTGTTTTAGAATTAGTGAAATGCTGTGACTTGTATGATTTTTAATTAAATATAGAAAAATGTTCTTAATAGAATTTTGGATATGTTGTTGTTTAGTGAGTCTAGTATTTGAGAAAAATAATTTGGAACCACATTGATTGAATTTAATTTACGGAATTCACAAAATTCAGAATTGCTGCCACGATGCAGGGCAACTGGAGAAGTCTGGTTGGGTGAACTACTTGACCAAGATTTTGTGTCCAGTTTGATCTGGAATTTTAAAGGAATTATTTTAAGATGTAAAACTAAATTTTGTAAAAATTTTAGAGTTTTTAGTCAAGTAGATTATTTTATACAATTTTTCAAAATAAGGATCAAGTTGAGTCCAAAACCAGAATTTACTATTCATATGGTCATTTTGCTAATATTCATTTGGTCATTTTTCAAAAGTAATCCAATTGATTCCTTATGCATATAAATGAGCATAATATGTTATTAAAATGACAAAATATGATATTTCACGTTGAAATAATATAAGAAACATAAGTCGATAATTGTATAATGCATATTCGATTAAGAAATTGCATGAAAATTTTAGGTCCACTGGGTATCTGGGATAGTACTGAGTAGGGTAAGGGTATGATATATCATACTATATGCAGTGCTGCTTTAATATAGGACTTCAGTCCGAGTTATATAGGGTGACGACCCGAGCTATATAGGACTTCGGTCCGAGTTATATAGGGCAATCGCCCGAGTTATATAGGACTCCGGTCCGAGGGCTTCAGCCACAGATTCCACAGGGCTTGATCCGCAAATTTTTTTTAGGGCCACAGCCACAGAATATATATACAGTTGTTTCAGTTAGTTCCTTACCATACGTTAGTCTACCAAATTACCTTGTGGAGCGAACTGATAAAATGATAATAACTGAATATATGACATGTATGGATTGTTTTTACTGTGATTTTATTTTTCAAATATGACTCATTGCTTTTAAAAGTGCATTATGCTTTTATTATTTATTTTCCGTAATTAGTTAAAGTACCCACTAAGCAATGTTTAGAGAGTTTAGTTTCTTCTAAACTCGTAGGCTATTAGCAAGGAGCCAGTAGCGAGCAAAGGAGTCCTGCGATCTGTCAGTCATCAACAAACTTAGGTGGTGCTCTTCATTTTGTATTTTGGTATTAGAAACTGGCATGTACTTATTTGAACAATACAAAGAGATAACTTGATGTAGCATGTAAATCTAGTAATGTATAATAACTGTATGGTTTTAAATTTAGTTGGGTTGTGAATATAGAAGTGTGAATTCTTCTTGCAGGATTGTAGTTGAGGTTATAAGGGTGGATTATTGGGAGTGTGCTTGAGTTGAATTGTGAAACAAAATGTTTTTCAAAAATAAGAAAAATCAGTTTTGTCGACACTTGGGACCTAGAATTTTAAGGGAGTCTCCGTCAAAATTTTTGAAAAATTTTTATAAGGAACATTAAGTAAGCTGACATAACCAGAGCTCGTATCCTGATGTAGCATTCCTCCTTGGCTTATTCATAGGTCGGGAAGGGGTGTTACAATTTGTGGTATCAGAGCATTGGTTTAGTCAATTCTGGGAGATAGGTAGTAAGTAAGTAACTATGTGTGCCATGTATGATAAAGTAAGGAGAAAGTTATATGATGAATAGGTAGATGTACATGCTAGATAGGAATTGATAATCAAGTTATATGTTGATGAATTAAGCAGATAGCTATTTATGTCAATATAGGATGTCTCTAGATTCGTGGCAAGCTATGGAACGAAACATAGAATCGCAAGCTTCTGGGTCTGCAGATGCCGAGGAAGCTCATAGACCAGGGTCAGCAGCAGCTGAAATACCCGGTCCGGAGACTTATCTTAGGCAGATTGCAACAGCTTTTCAGCAAATGGCCGGAAGGGGCCCTGCTGCTAAGGGAGATAGGAAACTCTCGATCGAGAAGTTAAGAAAGTTTGGTGCAAAGGAATTTAAGGCTGGTCGTGAAGAGGGATCTGAGGAAGCAGAATATTGGTTAGATAGTATCATTAGAGTTCTTGACCAGCTCCAATGCACTCCGGAGGAAAGAGTGGTTTGTGCTACCTCGCTCCTGACAGAGGAGGCGTACATATGGTGGGATACCATGCAGCAGCGGGTTCCACCAGAACAACGAACTTGGGAATTCTTCAAGAGTGAGTTTAAAAAGAGGTATATCACTGATGCATATTTGACTGCAAGGCGCAATGAGTTCATTCATTTGAAACAAGGCAGAATGACGGTATCAGAATATGAGAAGGAGTTTACGCGCCTTAGTAAGTATGGAAAGAAGTTAATAGAAACTGAAGCTGAGCGATGCGAGAAATTTTTAGGACTTAATGATGAAATTAAGATACAACTAGTGGCATTGGATAATACAGAGTTTTCAAAGTTGGTGGCTAAAGCATTGGATGTTGAAAAGGTGCAAGTAAATCTGAGGAATCGTCAATAGAGAATTCAACAGAAAAGAGAGCAAGCACAGAGTGCCCAGGTAATCATCAGTCTGCTAGCAAGAGAGCTAAGGGTGAAGGATCCTTTATGAGTGTAAAGCAGAATTTAAGACCATTTAAAGGACCTAATTTTCAAGCTACCTCAGTAGCCAACACGGGAGGAATAAGCAAAGGATCAAGTAAAGGTTCTGGAAGGACTGAATATACACCATACCCCTCGTGTGAGCATTGTGGACGAAAGCATAGGGGAGAATGTTGGTTAGTTACTGGAGCTTGTATACTTTGTGGTGCCACTGATCACCTTAAGAAGGATTGTCCTAGAAATGTGGCAGAGATTTCAAAAGTTCCTGAAAGAACACAAGTAGCAAGTAGCAGCGGTAAAGGTCGAGAAAGAGGAAGAGGCATAGAAAATGGTAGTAATCAAATAGGAACAAGATCGGAGACAGTAGATTGCCCTGAATCGAGAGCGCCAGCCAGGATATATTACATGAGGGCAGAAGAGAATAAAGCAGAAGAAGGAAATGAAGGTACGTAAGTTTAAAATTAGTGTCTTGAGTACATATGTGTGTATATGTGACGATTATTAGTTATATTGATGATGTGTAATTACACGTAAGAATCATGCATGAATAAGTAAGTAATTTCGGGGCGAAACTTAAATTAAGGGAGGTAGAACTGTCACATCTCAAAGTTTAGGTAGTCGAGTATTAGGCAAGAAGGGCATAAATAAGTGGTTAAATAGAGGCTCGAGATAGTCAAAAACGAAATCGGTGTGCAAAGGAGGCCCGTGAAGTCGACGGGACCTAAAGGTAATTTTTCGAAAGGCCGAGGACCTAAGAGTAATTTTCTGAAAAGTTGTGTCAGTTCTTAATAGTGACCCTAACGGATGCCATAAATGTGTTCTCGGGATTAATCGGGTCGTAATGGTGGCGCACGATTTTTCCCGAAAACGCACGGTTTGTAAGTTACGGGCGATTTTTCGACAAGGGCATTTTGGACATTTCCACCGGAGGGGTGATTTTGTAATTAAATATAACTTTGGGGGCAAAATTTAAAAGAACAAAAAGCTACTTTCAAGTGGCCAAATCCTAGCCATTTAAGTCCAAATGGGTTGGACAAATCATGGCCATTAAAAATAAACAAATCAATTAAATGGAAATTAAATTATAAACAACTACTTTTGGTTTTCCAAACACAAATAAGGATAAAAAAAACACCACCATCACCACTTTTCTTCTTCCTTAGGTCGTGTTCCCCCCTCCCTTCCATTTTCAAGGAGAAAATTTTCAAGTCTAAGCCATTTTTCAAGTGAAATTCAATAGGAAATAAGGTAAGATACCATCCTAAGTCTTATTCTTTCATTAGAATTAGGTATTAGGCTATGTTTAGGAAGATTTGATATTATGTTCATGTTGGGAAAGTATTAGTAAGTTGATGATTATGGTGAAAAATGATAAACTACTTAAAGGAAATGATGAAAATGGTGATTATTAGTAAGAATAAGTAAAGGATTGTTAGAAAATCATAAGGTAGCATCATGTTCATATCTAGGGTTTGTTCTTACATATGTGACATGTTAAATTCATAGGAAATCAAGGATATTAGAGAGGAAAGGAAGTGAAATAGACAAGAAGAGCAAGGAAAAGCAAGGTTTGGTACTTTAACTAATTGTTTGTTCATTTTCTTGAAATTTTTCTGTTTTAGAATTAGTGAAATGTTGTGACTTGTATGATTTTTAATTAAATATAGAAAAATGTTCTTCAATTGAATTTTGGATATGTTGTTTTTCAGTGAGTCTAGTATTTGAGAAAAATAATTTGGAACCACATTGATTGAATTTAATTTACGGAATTCACAAAATTCAGAATTGCTGCCAGGATGCAGGGCAACTGGAGTAGTCTAGTTGGGTGAACTACTTGACCAAGATTTTGTATCCAGTTTGATCTGGAATTTTAAAGGAATTATTTTAAGATGTAAAACTAAATTCTGTAAAAATTTTAGAGTTTTTAGTCAAGTAGATTATTTTATACAATTTTTCAAAATAAGGATCAAGTTGAGTCCAAAACCAGAATTTACTATTCATATGGTCATTTTGCTAATATTCATTTGGTCATTTTTCAAAAGTAATCCAATTGATTCCTTATGCATATAAATGAGCATAATATGTTATTAAAATGACAAAATATGATATTTCACGTTGAAATAATATAAGAAACATAAGTCGATAATTGTATAATGCATATTCGATTAAGAAATGGCATTAAAATTTTGGGTCCACTGGGTATCTGGGATAGTACTGAGTAGGGTAAGGGTATGATATATCATACTATATGCAGTGCTGCTTTAATATAGGACTTCAGTCCGAGTTATATAGGGTGACGACCCGAGCTATATAGGACTTCGGTCCGAGTTATATAGGGCAATCGCCCGAGTTATATAGGACTCCGGTCCGAGGGCTTCGGCCACAGATTCCACAGGGCTTGATCCGCAAATTTTTTTTAGGGCCACAGCCACAGAATATATATACAGTTGTTTCAGTTAGTTCCTTACCATACGTTAGTCTACCAAATTACCTTGTGGAGCGAACTGATAAAATGATAATAACTGAATATATGACATGTATGGATTGTTTTTACTGTGATTTTATTTTTCAAATATGACTCATTGCTTTTAAAAGTGCATTATGCTTTTATTATTTATTTTTCGTAATTAGTTAAAGTACCCACTAAGCAATGTTTAGTGAGTTTAGTTTCTTCTAAACTCGTAGGCTATTAGCAAGGAGCCAGTAGCGAGCAGAGGAGTCCTGCGATCTGTCAGTCATCAACAAACTTAGGTGGTGCTCTTCATTTTGTATTTTGGTATTAGAAACTGGCATGTACTTATTTGAACAATACAAAGAGATAACTTGATGTAGCATGTAAATCTAGTAATGTATAATAACTGTATGGTTTTAAATTTAGTTGGGTTGTGAATATAGAAGTGTGAATTCTTCTTGCAGGATTGTAGTTGAGGTTATAAGGGTGGATTATTGAGAGTGTGCTTGAGTTGAATTGTGAAACAAAATATTTTTCAAAAATAAGAAAATCAGTTTTGTCGACACTTGGGACCTAGAATTTTAAGGGAGACTCCGTCAAAATTTTTGGAAAATTTTTATAAGGAACATTAAGTAAGCTGACATAACCAGAGCACGTATCCCGATGTAGCATTCCTCCTCGGCTTATTCATAGGTCGGGAAGGGGTGTTACAGCTGCAATATCTGTCTGTCTATCCTCTGGTGGCTCTGGACAATCTCTGATAAAATGGTCTGGTGACCCACATCTAAAAAACACTCCTGAAGCACCTCTCCTCCAGTAGACACCTCCGTGTGCTTTACCAGAATGAACATAAGTTGGTGGAGCAGGCCTCTGAGCAACTGGGATCGGAGTGCTAGCTTCTGAAACTATAAATCTCTGTCTCTATCTCTGCTGTTGTACTGATATGCCAGACTGCCCCTGGCTCCTACTGAACATTTGAAAATATGCCCCTCGGCCTCTTTTCACTGATGAAGATCCTACCTCACTCTAGGGTCTCCTAGCTCTAGTCTCCTCAACCTTGGCAGCTGCTGCAAGACCCTATGCTCTCTCTACACTCCTGGCAGCTGCAACCAACTGAGAAAAGCCTTGATATCGAGAGCCTACTATGATACACATGATAGAGGGTCTCAATCCCTCCTCAAACCTCCTGCACCTGTCAATTTCGTCAGAAATGATCCCACCAGCATAATAACTCAACCGGATAAACTCGATCTCATACTCTGTCACTGTCCCAGTATCCTATCTTAGACTCAGGAACTCCATCTTCTTTACATCTTTATACTCCCTCAGAGTATACTTCTGTCCAAATTCCCATAGAAAATCATCATAATTCAAAACTGGCAGATTAGTTAAAGCATGTGGAACCTTTTTCCACCACTCATAAGCATCCATTTGCAACAGAGATCTAGCATAATCAAACTTCTCCTCTTGACTGGCCTGTAACTGGAGAAACACTCTCTGGACTATGTCTAGCCACTGCTCTACTACAGCAGGGTCTGTAGTACCAACAAAGTCCTCAGCTCCAAATTTTCTCAGCTTATCATACTTCCTCTCCTGTAACTGCAGCTGCGGCGGCTGCTGTGGTGGCGGCGACGGTTGCTGAACTGGAGCTTGTCTCAACAGCTCTACCATATGCCATACCCAGCCAGGAGAAATCTCATCAGTTGCTGATCTCACAGGAACAAAAACAGACGCCTCACCAGCAGACACAACTTTAGCTCCATCTTTACCCTCATCAGGAGCCACACTCTCTGCACTACCCTCTGCAGAATGATGCGTCCGAGACGCCATAACTACCTATATCTGTAAACACAACAGAAATTACTATATCAGATATCAGAAACTGCCATTGCCAATGCATATATTACAATTGAAAACTATTTCTAAATCTCTCATTTTCTCTCTCTATCAACCCACCTAGGTCTAGAACCTCAAACCTAGGCTCCAACACCAAAATAAATGTAATACCTTTATACCCTATATACGTATAATACATATTCCCAGCATAAATAAAATACACATATATGGTACAAAAAATATCACGGACCGATTTAATAAAAATTTTCACATTTCTGATTTAAATTTTCAAATACTAAATATATAAAATTAAATAGTATATAAATATTCTTTACTTGTTATAGGAGCTCAAAATAAACATTTTATATGAAAATCTTTGAAAAAAATTTCCCAAAGTTTTATCTGTAATTTGGACGTTTTCAAAATTCAGCAAAACACAACATGCATAAGAAAATACTCCCAAATAATTTCAAATTACCATTTCACCCATACTCCTCAATTTCACCAAGTTTCTCAAACATTTATGTATATATAATTTAAAACACATTTAAACCCTTATTTCAAATAACTTAACCCAAACATTCTTTATAGTTTACAATACATAAAATCCAAAAACATGATATAATATGCATAATACTGAAAATATAAAATAACATAAAGTATATACATATTGTTGACAGTGTTTCTGATTTTGATATCAACTCTACAAGTACAACCACAAGTCTAGACCCGACCTGGTATAGAAGAACTCTCCGGTTCAACCGAATCTACCCTGTCACCTATGCTATGTAAACAATCGCGTTAAGCCAAAAGCATGGACAAACTTGATAACAATAAAACTCAAATGCAATGCCAATGCACAATGCATGTGGATATCACATCATTTCATTTTCTCATACTTTTCAAATATTTCACAATCCACAATTCACATAAAAATAAACACAAGCATGGACCCAAAGATAACTAATATGTTATTTAAATTTCAGAGTTACTGTTTTAATCTATAATGACACCATGTGTCTAGCCTCGAAGGCAAAATATCAATATAATAGTCTAACTAGGCCTGAGCTTACGACCCGATCTTTTCACCCAACCCAGTTTCAAGGACTTATTTTTGAGGCTTATGACCCGGTCTTTTCACCTCAAAAATATTTTCACAGTGACGCCCAACGTCTAGCTCGAAGGCAAATCATATGCATGCCACCAAATACAGAACTCTGAAAATTGAATAACATACTAGGCACATAATTTATTCACATTTCTCATTATCAATCTCTTTCTCATTGTCACACAATCAAGCTAGGCACATTGCCTTATTTTCTCATCTTTTTCTAACTTTTCTCATTTTTCTCATTTATATCGATATCAATTCATTTCATTATATTTCCACATATCTCATTACATTATATCACATTTTTGTATTTACAACACATTTCCCAATTACTTTGGGTATTTTCACATAATTCACATGTTAATCACATTTAATGTAATCTAGCCAATACCAATGGCTTTTTAACAATGTACTTAATGCATACACAACAAATGACATTACCCAAACACTTTGGGTCATTTTTCACATAATACACATATTTCACATTTTACACAATTTAGCCATTATCAATGGCTTTTCACAATACATTTAACACATATATGACATTAGAAATGTTATAGCACATTATTCATACATAACCAATGTATCAAGTAGCTTAACACATTTTTCAAACAAAATGTGTTAAGCCCAAATGTCATGTAAACATAACCAATGTATTCAAAGTTTGTACTTACCTCAAATCCAAAACAAGCTTAAAACAACCTCCAATCCTATCCTTCCAACTTGCCCTTCACCACTTGGATGAAGCAAATCAACCTTCCTCAATGCCTAAACCAAACGTGATAACAAATAATCATTTAGCATCACATTTAATGGCATTTTCAATATCAAACCATAATTAAATCCCATCCAAGCAAAAATCCAAAAGTTAAGACTAACCTCACTTTAACTTTGGATTCTCATACTAGGCTATTTATTTTAATATATTAAGTTTATTTATATTATTAGAAACATATTTTAATACATTTAAATCATTTACATTACAAAAACACACTCTTATACACAAAATCCTAAAATGACATAACCTTCTCCCATTGAAAGTTTTCCATTCCAAAACAATTCATTAATCATTTTAAGCTTATATTCATCACTTATATCACCAAACAACAAGATTAAACCAATAAAATTATACAATTTAACAACTTTGAAAAAATCATTTTCCAAAACCCTAAATCACACTTCCATTCTCAAACTCCTACCAAATACAAACAAATCCAATATTTGACTTTAAAATACTTGTTTAAGCACCAAAACAACTCATTTAGAACCAATTTGCACAATTAAAAACTATGATTTCTCAAACCCTAAAAGTCCATAACCCTAAATTCTCTCTCTTCACCATTCATTATCCAAATTCAACCATTTCTACAATTCAACCTTAAAATCATTAATAACTACCCAAAATAACTTCATACACACCAATTTCAACAATTATAACATGCTACTTAAAAATCAAACTTCTTACATATTCAAAATTTTCATGGAAATCCAAAGAAAAAACTAAAGAACTTACTTTGTCAAGTGGAAATCACTAAAAATCCTCTTGGAACCTTTGAAACCCTTCAATTCTTGGAAGTAAGAAGAAGAAAAATCCTTAAGCTTTCTCCTATGGTGGTTCGGCCAAGAAGAAGAAGAAGACTATTTTTTTCTCTTTTCTTTCATCTTTTAATTATAACCATATATATATTATAATAATTTAATATTTAATTATTTAATTATTTATTAAAGAAATTAAAAGACTAAAAATTCATCATCCATTCAAAAATAATTTATTTTTAAATTATTTTATTAATTTTAAATTTTTAAAATTTATTTACAAAAATATCATTGGAATTTGACTTTTCTTTTAAGAAGTGTTGACTTTATATGTTATGTATATTTTACATATATATCACATATATATTCCACTTTTTCATTTAAAATATCTTCATTTTTCATGTAAAACCATTAATTTATTTTATCCTATTAAATTATAATTTATTTTATCAAATTTTTAAAAATTAAAAATTTTCAAAAATTTGGGATATTACATTCTAGATATACAAGTAATCCTAGAGTTCAGCATTGGAAAGGAATTGAAAGAATTCTTGGTTACCTAAAGAAAACCAAAGAATTGGGACTATTTTATAACAACTTTCCTACTGTGTTAGAAGGATATACTGATGCTCGTTGGATAACTAGTGCAAGAGATAATAAGTCTACTTCTAGTTGGATTTACTTTGGTAGGAGGAGCAATCTCTTGGGCTTCTAAGAAGCAAACATGTATAACATATTCCACTATGGAATCGGAGTTTATTGCATTAGCTATTGAGGGTAAAGAAGAAGAGTGGTTGAGAAATTTGTTATTTAATATAAAGTTGTGGCCATAACAGATGCCACCCATTTCTTTGCATTGTAACATTAAAGCTACCATGTCAAGAGCTTTGAGTAAGATTTATAATGGAAAATCAAGGGACTTAAGCTTAAGACATGAATACATTAAACAATTGTTATCTGAAGGTGTAGTTACAATTATTTAGGTTAGATCAAGTAACAACTTGGCAGATCCTTTTACAAAGGGACTCTCGATTTAAAACCATTCATTTAATACCACTAACAATGGGAACCTCACCTTATTTTAGTATTTTACTAACTTAAGGTTTAATGGGTAATAACAAATTATTAATTAGTGGTTGATACATTGAATGGTGTAAGTTTTATTCAATGTGTAAAATAAGAAGGTTGAGTGGATAAAGTACTCTTAATAAAGTCTACACTTCACCTATATGAATATAAGGAGTGGTGCCGCTCCTAGCAAAATGTTTATAATAACTTTTGTAAATATTCATGAATTTAGGATGGAGCAAAAGGTCATAGATGTGCTGATATTAATATATTGTATGCCTTTGAAAGATAAGTTGCTTATAGTGTATGTTACTTTTGGTTTCTATATATGGAATTTTAGTTTAAGATATATATATATATATATATATATATATTGAAGCTTTGAAGTAATTATACTAATGAAAGATTTAAGATGAAAATTACCTTTTTTATGCTTAAGGCAATTTGAAAAGCGAGTTAAGTATTTTTATATTACAATCTAAGTATATTACAATCTAAGTGGGGAAATATTAAATATTAGATTATAATATAAAATAAATAAATAATATTTATTTTAATGTTTTATTAAAGACATAATAGTTTGGTTATTTTTGAAGAGTTACAACCATACTAAAGGGCATCATAAAACTAAAAATTATAGTTTAATTTTTAGTAATTATTTTGAAGAGTTTCATACTCTTTCAATAAAGTTATGTCCATTTGTAAATAGTTTTTAAAAGATATAACTATTAAATATAAGGTTATGCCTTTATAAAAAGTTATGTTATTTCTAAAATGATATAACTCTTATTTAATAAAGTTATGACTTTTTGTGATGAGTTTTGTCATTTATGAAGGGGCATGACTTATGACATTAAATTCTATATATATGTGATGAAGGATTGTTGAGAAGATGTGAAAATTAATAGAATTCTACTTTTACTCTCTTCTCTTAAAATTTCTTCTTTCTTAATATCACTTATTCAAAGATATATATAAGAAACACTTCTAGAAGTTACTATCTAAATATGTTTGTGTAGTTTTGTTGTATCTTAAAGTGATTTGCCATAACCTTGTAGCAAACCTATGGGGGCAAATATCACTTAAATATAGTATTGTTCATGTCTCAAAACTACAATAAAATTCATTCTCCATCTTTTCTACTACATATTTTCTTAACAATACAACAATTTATTTCAACTAGATATTTTAATTAGAATAACAAACTAATTACATGTTATATAATAAGATAAAGAAAATATGAAATATACGACATACAAAAAATATAATATAATTGTTATTCCAACTAAACATGCTAATTAGAATTACAAATAATTGCATTTGCTAACCATGAGAAATTATAGAGTTTAGAGAGAATTTTAAGATATATTTTTATAAAAATATCAACACATATCATTATCTAATTAGTTTGTTATTTCAAATAAAATACTTAATCGAAATAACAGTTGCACTATATAATTTCTCCGCATACAAATGTTCAATGCATTGAAAAACTAAAGCCTTGGCTTCGTGATATTCATAAATGTTTTCATTAATTCATACTCTTTTAACAGTTGATCTATTGAATGGGTGAGCTAGATAAACATTGAACCATCATAAAACATTGACTAAGAAATTAAGAAATTCTAAGAAAATGCTTCATGTTCTTACAAAGAAGCCATCAAAGCTTTTGCCTTTAATAAAGGTAGTAGTAGAAGCCTCAGCTAAGAAGTTCTGCATAAAGAGAAAAAAATGATAATTTAATAAATGTAGTAGTAGAAGAGGAGAGGAAAAGGCAAACTTTTGCCTTTAGATTTAGAATAGTTGGAGTATAAATTGTTAGGAACCTCGATGTTTTAATTGGTTTTATTCAGGGGCATAAATAAATTAATGAATAAAAGATTGCTAAGATTAGCATAAATAAAGGATTTCTCAAGGAAATCGTAGAAATACTTAGGGTTTAATGGAAGCATGAATCAATATTATGTTAATTCCACATAAATTAAGTGGATGGCCCACTAACCTAGTATTTTATTTTTATGCAAACTTATCTACTTGTAAAGTTGTAGCCAACTAAACTACCTATTAAGATAGAAATAACTATTATTAAGATAGGATAATTCCTTAATGGAGTGGGAAATCCTTTTTTAAATTAAATACTAATAGATAATGGTTATCACATTTAGCTTTTGCTGAACAAATTCTAGCCCTCTTCTCTCATCTATAAAAGGAGCACAAAAAACCCTTTGTGATATATGTTTTAAAATTTCATCAATTACAGTTCTTAAAATTTCTGTGCATAATAGTTAGATAGAGAGAAGAAGAGTGTTTAGAATTAAAGGTTTCAATCAAAGGGGCTCTTCAATTCTTCAATGGCTGCTTCATCAATAAACGGTAAGTCAATTAATTTATTATTTCTTAGGATATTTTGAGTTCAATTAAATAGGGCATCAGATTTATTTTCGCATTAAAAATTCTTACAGTTGGTATCAGAGCCTATTGAATTCAAACATCTTAGAATTATAAGCCTTATGATTATTGATTTATTTGATTAGAATCTTTGGATAATCGATAGTTATAAAGTTTTCTTTTGATTTGCGTATATCCTTATTGCCATGTTTGATGCTGGATTTATAATGAAATAAATATTGATGTTGAATTTGTTTTTGAGATTTACATATTGTTAATGGTTTATAATTGAAACCTTCTTGATTATAAAATAACGTTAATTGCTTTTCAGTTCTGTAACCAATAAAGTAATACTTTGAAAGTTATATTTCCGAGTTTGTGATTTCAATTTTGCCCGTATTCGAATGAAACACTAGAACTTCTATAGTTCTAAATATCAATATTATATGATATGCCATTGTAATCAATGATGAGTAATTATTGTTTTGAAGCTATTAAATACTGGACAAATGCTAAACACATATTGGCTATTTATTTGCATATACATATGTTATTATATAAAATACAAATATCATTAGAATGGACCCGTGTACAGTAATGATGTATGTGTCCATTTTTTTTAAATTTAAGTTTTTGGTTCTATAACCATAAAAACAAATATAATAATTGCCATATTGAAGGATAAAATAACTCATATTTCTGTAGACCTAGTTATGTATATTGCATATGTCTATTACATTATACTAGTTTTATATTATTATATGATATTTATGTCATTGTATCATTACAAGTTTGAATGTGTTATTAGTTTATTTTTGGAATACATAAAAGTATATGAATATATGTATACAATGTGTTATATCCTTACATAGTATATTATATATTTGACAGTTTACGTTGCTTATTTGTGTAATTAATATGTTATAAGCAATGTAAACATGAGACTATTGTTTGCATAATTAATATGTGAATTTTTATGCAAATTATGTTAAGTAGTTTTATAACTTAAGATTTACTAACTTAGATTGTTACCAAAGTAACCTAAGTTGATGAATCTTATAATAGTTAAACTACATAAAAGAGTAAAATATTGTTAGACAATTTATAGATATATATAGTTCACTAGTTTAGATAGTTGCCAAAGTGACCTAAATTAGTGAGTCATATGTCTATTAAATTGCATAAAAGAATTAAGGGAGACTTATAAAGAAATAACATCTTTAATAATATTTATAATTAGGAGATTGAGGCTAGCCTAAAGGAGAGTCACATTCTACTAATTATAAAAGAGTTTTATTTTGTGTTATTTAGAAATGTAATATGGATACCCAAAGGTAACACATGAATAACATAAAATATTAAGCTCCCTTCGAATGAACACTAGATATACTACAGTTTTACCCAAAGGAAAACTATAGTGATATCAATAGTTCATCGTTATATGTTTTAAATTTGTATTTGAGACCTTATTGTGAGCATTATTCTATTTTTGAACAGTTCCCACTTCTTTATACTCCATTGCATCTGGAATGATAACATTTGACGGGTCAAATTTTTCTGAATGGTATGAAAGGGTTCAATTCTCACTGGGTGTATTAGATCTTAACCTAGCTTTGATGACTGAAAAGCCATCTGAAGCTACCGATGGTAGTGCTTCGGAGCAGGTGGAACAATTAAAGGCTTGGAAAAGGTCAAATAGACTCAGTCTTATGTTTATGAGAATGACTATTGCCAATAATATCAAGACCTCCCTCCCTCAAACCGAGATCGCCTCGGAATTTTTAAAGTCTGTTGAGGAGCGCTTTAAACGAGCTGATAAGTCCCTCGCAGGCACACTGATGGCTGAATTGACTACCATGAAGTATGATGGTCAGAAAGGTATTCAGCAGCATATTTTGAACATGACTGAAAAGGCTGCAAAACTAAAAGGATTGGGCATGAATATGGATGATTCCTTCTTGGTACAGTTTGTACTTAACTCACTTCCATCACAGTTTGCTCCATTCAAGATCCACTACGATACTAACAATGAGCAGTGGAACTTGAATGAGCTTACCAGCAAGTGTATTCAAGAGAAAGTGAGATTAAGACAAGATGGACAAAATTTTGCCCTTGCTGTAACTCATGTAGCCATGAAGAATAAAGGCAAATTCAGAAAAGGAAAGCACAACCCACCAAAGAAAAATAGACTTGGAGAAAGTAGCCAGAGTCATGAAGGAAAATTCATTGTGAAATGTTATTTTTGTGGTAAGAAGGGACACATGAAGAATGAATGCAATAAACGTAAGAATTGGTTCGAAAAGAGAGGTATAAATCTTTCTTTTGTATGTTATGAATCAAATCTTACTGAAGTTCCTTCTAATACTTGGTGGATTGATTCTGGAGCCACAACTCATGTTACTAATTTAATGCAGGGATTCCTTACAACCCGGGAACCAAAGAAAAGTGAAAAGTTCCTCTATATGGGAAACCGTCTCAAAGTAGAAGTGGTAGTTGTTGGTACCTATCGCTTGCTTTTAGAGACTGGTCATCAGATGGATCTTTTAAACACTTTTTATGTACCTTCGATTTCTAGAAATTTAATTTCTTTATCCAAATTAGATGTTGTTGGATATTCAGTTTATTTTGGTTGTGGAAAACTAAGTTTGATGTTTAATTCAATAACAGTTGGTTCTGGCATTTTATATGATGGCTTATATAAAAATTTGTCTGAACTATGAATTTGCACAAGCTTTAGTTACCTTGCATTCAAATGTTGGTTCAAAACGTGGCTTAATTAATGAAAATTCTTCATTCTTATGGCACAAAAGACTAGGGCATATCTCTAGGGAAAGAATCGAGAGATTAGTGAAGGATAGAATTTTACAAAATCTTGACTTCACTAATTTTCAAGTATGTGTGGATTGTATAAAAGGAAAACAAACCAAGCATACAAAGAAAGGTGCCAAGAGAAGTAATGGGCTTCTTGAGATAATTCATACAGATATTTGCGGACCACTCTCTATTCCTTGTTTTACAGGAGAGAGATATTTTATCACCTTTATAGATGATTTGTCTCGATATGGATATGTATATCTAATGTATGAAAAGTCTCAAGCCATTGACATCTTTGAGATATACATCACAGAGGTTGAGAGACAATTAGATAAAAAGATTAAAATTGTGAGATCAGATTGGGGTGGTGAATACTATGGTAGATATGATGAATCAGGACAAATTCCTAGAAAAGCGTGGCATTTGTGCTCAATACACAATACCATGTACGCCACAGTAGAATGGTGTTGCTGAAAGACGTAATCGCACAATAATGGAAATGGTTAGGAGTATGATGAGTTACTCTGTTGTACCTGTTTCCTTGTGGGGTGAAGCTGTAAAAACCGCAATGTATATTCTAAATAGAGTTCCTAGTAAAGCAGTTCCAAAAACTCCTTTTGAGTTATGGACTAGTAGGAAACCTAGTTTGAGGCATATAAATATATGGGGTTGCCCAGCAGAGGCAAGAATCTTCAACCCACATGAGAAAAAGTTAGATTCAAGAACTATTTCTGGATATTTTATTAGTTATCTAGATAAATCAAAAGGGTATAGATTTTACTGTCCTAACCATAGTGTGAGAATAGTTGAAACCGGTAATGCCAGATTCTTAGAGAATGGCGAAATTAGTGAGTGTAATGAACCGAGAAAAATAGAAGTTGAGGAAATAAGAGTGGATATCCCACCACTCTTTTTCTCTCAAGAAAATATTGCTCCTCAACCTATTCTTCAAGTTGAGCAAAATGAGCAAAATAATAGAGATGGTTCATTACTTCAAGAAACTGTTGCCATTGAAAATATTGTAGAGCCACCACAACCGGCTCTTTTGAGAAGATCTCAAAGGGAAAGAAAATCTGTCATTTCAGATGATTATGTGGTGTATCTACAAGAATCTGATTTTGATATTGGGATAAGGAAAGATCCGGTCTCATTTTCACAGGCCATGAAAAGTGATGATTCTGATTAATGGATAAAAGCCATGAATGAAGAGTTAAAATCTATGGACCATAATGATGTTTGGGATCTTGTTGATTTGCCTGATAATTATAAACCTGTAATATCCTCATTTATGCCCTAGAAGTTTTGCATATTGTTGTTGTTGTTATTGTTATATATTGGATTGAATATATGTGTTAAATTGTAAGAGAAAAGAAATTGAGAAGAGAAAGTATATGTATATGTATTTTGGGAAGAAATAGGGTTTAGAGACAAATTTATATGTTGTGTATATGTTAATATATATGACATATAAAGTGGTCAAAAGGCTTGGTCAATGCAAGAGAAGATATTTATTTGAGATTGGTAAATTACTTAATTGGGCACATATAAGACAAAAAGATAATTATGTGAATAAAGGCACTTTGGTAATTGCTTGGATAAAATCACATGGTGGATATTTAAAGAAGGTTTGACTTGTGTTTTCTTCATCATTTCTTCTTCTTCTTCTTGTTGATGGCCGGCCCTCCATAGCCAAAGAGAAAGAAAGAGACAAGTGATGGTTTTGATGATTTCAAGCTTAAATTGAAGAAAGATTAAGTGTTCAAGTGTTGATTTAAGAAGTTTTTAACTAAGGTAAGATCTTTTCTCTAATTTCTTCAATTCTTTTGAAGTGGTATGATTAAGTTGCTTATGGTATGATTGTAAGTATTGATTTTTCTTGATAGATGAGAAGTTGGGTTGGTGTTGGTGATGGAAGAGTAAGATTGGTGTTTAGTGAAATTGTTTCTGTTTTAGGATTAGTAAAGGCTGTGACTTGTATGATTTTTAATTAATTTTAGAAAAATGTTCTTGAAGTGAATTTTTGATATGTTGTGCCTCTATGAGTCTAGAATGACTGAAAAATATGTTGATTCGATTTTGGAATGGTTATGAGTTTAGAAAGATTATTTTTATTAGACCTGTTCCAGCAGGTACCTTAACTGAGACAGCTCTATTTCGGAATTTTTAATAAAATGTAGAAAAATAATATTCAATTGAATTTTGGATATGTTGTTTCTTAGTTAGTCTAGTATTTGAGAAAAATAATTTGGAACCACTTTGATTGAATTTGATTTATGGAATTCACAAAGTTCAGAACTGCTGCCAGGATGCAGGGCAATTGGGGCAGTCTGGTTAGGTGAACTATTTGACCAAGATTTTGTGTTCAGTTTGATCTGAAATTTTAAAGGGATGATTTTAAGATACAAAACTAAATTCTGTAAAAATTTTAGAATTTTTAGTCAATTAGATTATTTTATACAATTTTTCAAAATAAGGATAAAATGGAGTTTAAAACCAGAATGTACTATTTATGGTTAGGGTTTTAATTCTTTGTTCTTCTTGCATTGCTTTGGTTCTCCAAAGGTAGGTTGGTCCTTAAACCTAACCCTAAACACTTTAAACACACTTGAATCAATGAATGTTATAATCAATTGTTCTTTGCCCTAATTGCATTGTTGAGATTGAACAATGTTATGTTGTGCATTGTGAATGGTAATGTGTTTCATGAGTAATGTGGAATGAAATGTTGATATTTATGAATGATGCTATGTGAGATATAATGTGATCATGGATGAGATATATATATATATATATACTTGAATAATGAGATGTTATATTGTGAAATGAAATGTGAAGCCATTGTTATTGGCTAAGATGATGTAATTGAAAGAAAGAAGGCATGTTTGCCTAAATGTGATGAGAATTTGAGAATGGAAATGGTAAGTATATAATAAATGAATTGTTTGTTTAATATGTTATTCAGTTTCAGAGTTCTGGATTTGGGTGGCATGCCTAAGAAATGATGAAAGGTAACAGTCTTGCCGGGTTGAGGATCTCCTCAAATGTGTTGAGTTGATGGTCCAAGAGACTGGGTCTGTTACACTATGAGAATTGTGAATATGAAATATATGATTTGTAACAGTCTTGCCGGGTTGAGGATCTCCTCAAATGTGTTGAGTTGATGGTCCAAGAGACTGGGTCTGTTACACTATGAGAATTGTGACTATGAACCAAAGCAGTAACTCTGAACTCTGAATATCGTATTAAATACTTGTTGGGCCCATAGGTGTCAAGGTTATATGAATGTCCTAAATAATGTTATGAGTTAATGAAATAAGATGTTGGTTATTGAGTAATGTTGAATGTGGAAAGATGTTGAAATGTGGTATGCTCATATGACTATAATTTGTGAAATGCATAATTATGTGTTAACTTTATATTTATAATGTTGATCTTATCAATAGCATATGTGGCATTGTATTGCATTAAAGCATACTATTAGCATGTTTTATCTTACTAAGCCGTTGGCTTAGCGCGATAGTGTTTAATCGCGCAGGTAGTAGAGTGGATAGAGTTGAACCCGAGAGTTCATCAAGACCTAGTGAGAGTAGACCTTGAAGAATCCATTTTGGGAGCTTAAAGATCAGAGCAGACTTGCCAATCATGTATAAATTTTATGTGTTGTAAAACTTGAGTTTTGATGTATATGAATTTGTAAATATGTAAATATTTTATAACTTCCGCTGTGTAATATTTAAATATGGGGGTTGTCACAAAACCTTTATTTTATGTTGTACTAGAAGTGTAAATCCTTTTTGCAGGTTGTAGTTGAGGTTACAAGGGGGATTTATTGGGAGTGTACTGAGAATGATTTTGTTTGCATTGGTTTGTGTAAAATGTTTTTAAAAATAAGAAAAAAACCGGTTTTGTCGACACTTGGGACTCAATTTTTAGGCGAAACTATGGAAAAAATTTTCTAAAAATCGGAACTAAAATTTGACTAAGTAAAATTGGTAGCAACATTAGGTTAGTGTGGCGCCTCTACTCAGCTTACATATGTAGGTCGGGAAGGGGTGTTACAATTGTTTTGGTATCAGAGCCTAGGTTTGAGATTCTCAACCTAGGTAAAATGTAATAAAAATAATATTTTTACTTAAAAAGTGGTTTTGAATAACATATACATTTGAGATTGGCAGTCTCTGATCTTTAATAAGATATAATCTGCTGTGTTTGCAGTGTTAGGTTGTGATGGATTCTCACTCACGTCAGTCGATTGAGGGTAGTGCCGAGAGTATTGCTCCTGCTGAGGGAGCTAGGGTTGATAGTGTTGAGGAGGCACCTGCTTCGGTGTCGGGTAGACCAGCTGGGGAGGAGGTTTCGCCAGCCTGGTTTAGGCCTATGATGGAAGCTATGAGACAAGCACCTGTGCAACCACAGCCACCGCCACCACCCCCTCAGCCTTCAGTACCAGTAAGGCACTATGATAAGCTAAGGAAATATGGAGCAGAGGATTTCTTTGGTACAGTTGATCCGGCTGTAGCAGAACAGTGGCTTGATAGAGTTCAGAGGGTATTTGTGCAGTTGCAAGCCACTTCAGAGGAGAAGTTTGACTATGCAAGATCTTTGCTACAGAAGGATGCCTACGACTGGTGGAAGACAGTGCCCCATTCTATGGATGATCCACCAACCTTGTCTTATGCGGATTTTCTGAGAGAATTTGAGTTGAAGTATACTCCTAGGGAGTATAAAGATGGGAAGAAAAGAGAGTTTTTAGATTTGAAGCAAGATCATCGGACCGTAACTGAATATGAAGTTGAGTTTATTCGACTGAGTCAGTATGCTGGGGGTATCATTGCTGATGAGATTGATAGATGTCGGCGATTTGAGGAGGGATTGAGACCCTCGATCATGTGCTTAGTGGCTGGATCCAGATATCAGGATTTCTCACAGCTTGTGGCAGCAGCTCGAAGTGTAAAGCGAGCTCAAGTTATTGCAGCTGCTTCAGAGGAAGAGGTTAGGGTTAGAAGGCCCCAGTTCGAGGCAGGGTCTTCTTCTGCGAAGAGGGGTAGAGGAAGTTTTGTTCCTCGGAGTAGTAGGAGCCAGAGACCAGCGGGTAGGTCAGTGCAGTTCCAGAGGCAGAGATTTAGACCTGCAGCTTCGGTAGCGAGTGCTCCTACTCAGGGAATTCAGAGATCCACCTTACCTGTGTGTGACCAGTGTGGTGGAAGACATGGGGGCGTTTGTTGGAGGTACAGTAGATCAGCTGTATGCTTCAGGTGTGGATCACCTGACCACTTTGTGAGAGACTGTCCTGAGAGGCAGGAGCTGATGCCAGTGGATTCTGCTGCTTCTCGAGCTAGTGTGAGGGGAGGCAGAGGAGGCAGAGGTGCCAGCCGAGGAGGTAGACCAGGATTCAGTTCTAGAGGAGGTGCTACATCCAGGGAGGGTAGACCAGAGGAGGTTGGATCTTCCCAGAGGATGTATGTTATGCAGAGGCAGCCAGATACATCGGCAGTCATAGCTGGTACTTTTTCTTTATTTAATACTCCAGTACTTGCTTTGATTAATCCGGGTTCCACGCATTCATATGTTAGTGTATCTGTTTTGCCTGTCTCTAATTTGCATGCTGAGTCCCTAGGATTTGATGTGTTGGTGACAAATCCGTTAGGGCATAGTGTGGTTGTGAGTAAGGTGCATAGAGATAGTGCAGTAGTGGTGCAGGGTGAGGAGTTCTTAGGGGATTTGATTGAGATGCCATTTAAGGAATATGATGTGATCTTAGGTATGGATTGGCTATCTCGACATGGAGTTGTGGTAGATTGTAAGAAGAAAATTGTTTCTTTGAAAACTGTTGATGGTAGAGAGGTGATAGTATCTAATGAGCAGGAACAGCTAGCCTCCTTATTTGTTCAGCTGTATTGAATTGGAATCCACCTAAATCAGTGACAGAGATTAGAAGTTTTCTGGGTTTGGCAGGCTATTACCGGCGGTTTGTGAAAGGGTTTTCTTTGATAGCTACTCCACTCACCAGATTGCTTCGTAAGGGAGTGAGATTTGTGTGGACGGATCAGTGTCAGGCTAGCTTTGAGCAGTTGAGAGAAATGTTGACTCAAGCGCCTGTTCTAACTTTACCTGTTGAAGGCAAACCATATGTGATCTACAGTGATGCTTCACATAGAGGTTTGGGGTGTGTATTGATGCAGGAAGGGAAAGTTATAGCTTATGCATCTCGACAGTTGAAACCGCATGAGCTTAACTATCCGACCCATGATTTGGAATTGGCTGCCATTGTTTTTGCATTGAAGATTTGGCGCCATTATCTGTTTGGGGAGAAATGTTTCATCTACACTGATCACAAGAGTTTGAAGTATTTGGGTGTCCAGAAAGAACTCAATCTTCGTCAGAGGAGATGGTTAGAATTGATTAAAGACTACGATTGCTTGATTGACTATCATCCAGGTAAAGCAAATGTTGTTGCTGATGCCTTGAGTCGGAAGTCTTTAGCTGGTTTAACAATTTACTCGCTCTCGTTGCTTGTTGAGTTGAGAGCATTGCATGCCAGTTTTGTACCTTGTGTTGATGGTGCATTATTGGCACAGTTGCAATTGAAGCCGATTTTGTTGGATCAGATCAAAGAGGCTCAATTGGCTGATAAGAAAATTCAGAAGATTATTTCAGATTGTCAGAATGGGAAGACTAGAGATTTTGTTGTGAAAGATGATGGGAGTCTCTGGTTTAAGAACCGATTGTGTGTACCCGATAATGCTGATTTGAATAGAGTCATTTTAGAAGAAGCTCATCAGTCAATGTTTGCTATGCATCTGGGTAATACGAAGATGTATCATGATTTGAGACAGCATTATTGGTGGATTGGTTTGAAGAGAGACATTGCAGATTTTGTGTCGAAATGTCTCACTTGTCAGAAGGTTAAAGCAGAGCATCAAGTTCCAACCGGGTTGCTTCAACCATTTTCAGTGCCATAATGGAAATGGGAAAGAGTGACAATGGATTTTGTGTCTGGTTTGCCATTGACACAAAAGAAGCATGATGCTATATGGGTGATTGTGGATAGATTGACGAAGACAGCTCATTTCCTTCCGGTGCGGATGGATTACTCTTTGGAGAGATTGGCTAAGCTGTATATCCATGAGATTGTGAAACTGCATGGTGTTCCAACTTCTTTAGTGTCTGATCGAGATCCCAGGTTTACTTCCAGATTTTGGAAGAGTTTGCATAGTGCTTTGGGTTCTCGACTGCACTTCAGCACTGCTTTTCATCCACAGACGGATGGACAGTCAGAGAGGGTGATACAGATTATTGAGGACATGTTGAGAAGCTGTGTCATCGATTTCTCTGGAAGTTGGGATAGGTTTTTACCTCTTGTGGAGTTTGCTTACAACAACAGTCACCAATCCAGCATTGGTATGGCACCGTTTGAAGCATTGTATGGCAGACGGTGTAGGACACCTCTTTGTTGGAATGAGCTTGGAGATAATAAGTTGGTTGGTCCTGATTTGATACAAGAAACTGAAGAAAAAGTAAAGTTGATTCGAGGCAGGTTAAAAGCAGCTTCAGACCGACAGAAGTCTTATGCAGATCTGAAGAGGAGAGATATAGAGTTTGATGTTGGAGATAAGGTGTTTTTGAAAGTATCTTCTTGGAAGAAGATTTTAAGGTTCGGTCGGAAAGGAAAATTGAGTCCTCGTTTCATTGGGCCGTATGAAGTGTTAGAAAGAGTTGGGCCAGTTGCATATCGACTTGCTTTGCCACCCGAGTTGGATCGTATTCATAATGTATTCCATGTTTCTATGTTGAGGAGGTACAGGTCAGATCCATCTCATGTGTTGCCATTTGAATCTATTGAAGTGAGCCCAGACTTGACATTTGAAGAGGAACCAGTTGCTATCTTGGCATGGGAAGTGAAAGAGTTGAGAAACAAGAGAGTGCCATTGGTGAAGATTTTGTGGAAAAATCATGGAAAAGAAGAAGCAACTTGGGAAAGTGAACAATCCATGCGAGAACAGTATCCGCAGTTGTTTCAGAGTTGATATCAGGTAATTTCGAGGACGAAATTTTCTTTTTAGAGGGGGAGAATTGTAATATCCTCATTTATGCCCTAGAAGTTTTGCATATTGTTGTTGTTGTTATTGTTATATATTGGATTGAATATATGTGTTAAATTGTAAGAGAAAAGAAATTGAGAAGAGAAAGTATATGTATATGTATTTTGGGAAGAAATAGGGTTTAGAGACAAATTTATATGTTGTGTATATGTTAATATATATGACATATAAAGTGGTCAAAAGGCTTGGTCAATGCAAGAGAAGATATTTATTTGAGATTGGTAAATTACTTAATTGGGCACATATAAGACAAAAAGATAATTATGTGAATAAGGGCACTTTGGTAATTGCTTGGATAAAATCACATGGTGGATATTTAAAGAAGGTTTGACTTGTGTTTTCTTCATCATTTCTTCTTCTTCTTCTTGTTGATGGCCGGCCCTCCATAGCCAAAGAGAAAGAAAGAGACAAGTGATGGTTTTGATGATTTCAAGCTTAAATTGAAGAAAGATTAAGTGTTCAAGTGTTGATTTAAGAAGTTTTTAACTAAGGTAAGATCTTTTCTCTAATTTCTTCAATTCTTTTGAAGTGGTATGATTAAGTTGCTTATGGTATGATTGTAAGTATTGATTTTTCTTGATAGATGAGAAGTTGGGTTGGTGTTGGTGATGGAAGAGTAAGATTGGTGTTTAGTGAAATTGTTTCTGTTTTAGGATTAGTAAAGGCTGTGACTTGTATGATTTTTAATTAATTTTAGAAAAATGTTCTTGAAGTGAATTTTTGATATGTTGTGCCTCTATGAGTCTAGAATGACTGAAAAATATGTTGATTCGATTTTGGAATGGTTATGAGTTTAGAAAGATTATTTTTATTAGACCTGTTCCAGCAGGTACCTTAACTGAGACAGCTCTATTTCGGAATTTTTAATAAAATGTAGAAAAATAATATTCAATTGAATTTTGGATATGTTGTTTCTTAGTTAGTCTAGTATTTGAGAAAAATAATTTGGAACCACTTTGATTGAATTTGATTTATGGAATTCACAAAGTTCAGAACTGCTGCCAGGATGCAGGGCAATTGGGGCAGTCTGGTTAGGTGAACTATTTGACCAAGATTTTGTGTTCAGTTTGATCTGAAATTTTAAAGGGATGATTTTAAGATACAAAACTAAATTCTGTAAAAATTTTAGAATTTTTAGTCAATTAGATTATTTTATACAATTTTTCAAAATAAGGATAAAATGGAGTTTAAAACCAGAATGTACTATTTATGGTTAGGGTTTTAATTCTTTGTTCTTCTTGCATTGCTTTGGTTCTCCAAAGGTAGGTTGGTCCTTAAACCTAACCCTAAACACTTTAAACACACTTGAATCAATGAATGTTATAATCAATTGTTCTTTGCCCTAATTGCATTGTTGAGATTGAACAATGTTATGTTGTGCATTGTGAATGGTAATGTGTTTCATGAGTAATGTGGAATGAAATGTTGATATTTATGAATGATGCTATGTGAGATATAATGTGATCATGGATGAGATATATATATATATATATACTTGAATAATGAGATGTTATATTGTGAAATGAAATGTGAAGCCATTGTTATTGGCTAAGATGATGTAATTGAAAGAAAGAAGGCATGTTTGCCTAAATGTGATGAGAATTTGAGAATGGAAATGGTAAGTATATAATAAATGAATTGTTTGTTTAATATGTTATTCAGTTTCAGAGTTCTGGATTTGGGTGGCATGCCTAAGAAATGATGAAAGGTAACAGTCTTGCCGGGTTGAGGATCTCCTCAAATGTGTTGAGTTGATGGTCCAAGAGACTGGGTCTGTTACACTATGAGAATTGTGAATATGAAATATATGATTTGTAACAGTCTTGTCGGGTTGAGGATCTCCTCAAATGTGTTGAGTTGATGGTCCAAGAGACTGGGTCTGTTACACTATGAGAATTGTGACTATGAACCAAAGCAGTAACTCTGAACTCTGAATATCGTATTAAATACTTGTTGGGCCCATAGGTGTCAAGGTTATATGAATGTCCTAAATAATGTTATGAGTTAATGAAATAAGATGTTGGTTATTGAGTAATGTTGAATGTGGAAAGATGTTGAAATGTGGTATGCTCATATGACTATAATTTGTGAAATGCATAATTATGTGTTAACTTTATATTTATAATGTTGATCTTATCAATAGCATATGTGGCATTGTATTGCATTAAAGCATACTATTAGCATGTTTTATCTTACTAAGCCGTTGGCTTAGCGCGATAGTGTTTAATCGAGCAGGTAGTAGAGTGGATAGAGTTGAACCCGAGAGTTCATCAAGACCTAGTGAGAGTAGACCTTGAAGAATCCATTTTGGGAGCTTAAAGATCAGAGCAGACTTGCCAATCATGTATAAATTTTATGTGTTGTAAAACTTGAGTTTTGATGTATATGAATTTGTAAATATGTAAATATTTTATAACTTCCGCTGTGTAATATTTAAATATGGGGGTTGTCACAAAACCTTTATTTTATGTTGTACTAGAAGTGTAAATCCTTTTTGCAGGTTGTAGTTGAGGTTACAAGGGGGATTTATTGGGAGTGTACTGAGAATGATTTTGTTTGCATTGGTTTGTGTAAAATGTTTTTAAAAATAAGAAAAAAACCGGTTTTGTCGACACTTGGGACTCAATTTTTAGGCGAAACTATGGCAAAAATTTTGTAAAAATCGGAACTAAAATTTGACTAAGTAAAATTGGTAGCAACATTAGGTTAGTGTGGCGCCTCTACTCAGCTTACATATGTAGGTCGGGAAGGGGTGTTACATGTCGGCTATAAATGGGTCTTTAAGACCAAGCGCGATGCCAATGGCAATATCGAACGATTTAAAGCTAGACTAGTGGCCAAAGGTTTTACTCAGAAGGAGGGAATAGATTATAGAGATAATTTCTCTCCAGTTTCTAAAAAGGATTCGCTTAGAATCATTATGGCCCTTGTAACTCATTTTGATTTAGAGTTATATCAAATGGATGTGAAAACTGCTTTTTTGAATGGGAATTTGGATGAAGATATCTATATGGAATAACCTGAAGGGTTCGTAAAGAAAGAAAAGGAACTCCTAGTATGCAAATTAAAGAAATCCATTTACGGTCTAAAACAAGCTTCCAGACAATGGTATATTAAGTTTAATGATACCATCACATCTTTTGGATTTAAAGAAAATACTGTTGATCAGTGTATATATCTGAAAGTTAGTGGGAGCAAGTTTATATTTCTGATACTGTATGTAGATGATATTTTGCTAACTAGTAGTGATTTTGATTTATTACGTGAAACCAAGGAATATCTCTCTAAAAACTTTCAGATGGTTGATATGGGTGAGGCAAACTATGTTATTGGCATAGAGATTTTCAGGGATCGATCTCGAGGACTGCTAGGTTTGTCTCAGAAAGGTTATATTAATCGAGTTTTAGAGAGATTTAATATGCAGTCATGTTCAGCAGGTGTTGCACCTATTTCAAAAGGTGACAAATTAAGTAAACGACAGTGTCCAAAGAATAACTTTGAGAGGAAGCAAATGAAGAAAATTCCTTGTGCATCAGCCGTAGGGAGTTTGATGTATGCTCAAATGTGTACCAGACCAGATATCAGCTATGCTGTTGGTATGTCGGGAAGGCACCAAAGTGATCCAGGATTCGAACACTGGAAGGCTGCAAAGAAGGTTATGAGATATTTACAAGGGACAAAGGATTATATGCTCACATATAAAAGATCAGAACAATTAGAAGTGATTGGATACTCAGATTCAGATTATGGCGGTTGCCTTGATAGCTTAAAGTCAACTTCAGGTTTTGTCTTCATGCTAGCTAATGGGGCAATCTCGTGGAAGAGTGTAAAACAGTCAATTACTGCCTCATCTACGATGGAAGCTGAATTTGTTGCTTGCTTTGAAGCCTCAAATCATGCTTTGTGGTTGCGAAATTTTATCTCAGGGCTTGGTGTTGTCGACTCTATTACTAAGCCATTGAGAATTTATTGTGATAACACCGCAGCTGTTTTCTTTTCTAAAAATGGCAAATACTCCAGTGGATCAAAGCACATGGACTTAAAGTACCTCGTTGTTAAAGAAAGAGTCCAGAAACAACAAGTGTCAATTGAAAATATTAGTACCACACTTATGATTGCCAATCCATTGACTAAGGGATTGCCTCCAAAGACATATATGGAACATGTTATAAGGATGTGTCTTTTGAGTAATCCATAATATGTACGATGGATATTTTAGTGGTTATGTAATTGACATTTTTGCGCATTTAAAGTATGTTTCTGTTCTTTCCTGTTTTTCAATTATGGGTGCACATTTTATATATAAACATAACAAAGCACATTATTATATCCTTCATTGATATAAACATAACAAAGCACATTATTCATATAGGTTAACAATGTAGTAATGCAACATTTGTACTTACCTCAATAACAATTTACACAACTCTTAACACTTCCTTGTCCAAGATCCTTTTACCTCTTAGATCAATGATCAATCACTTTCTTCAAGACCTAATCCAAAAATAATAACATATACTTGTTTAGGGATACACAAGAGATAATCCAATTAAAAGTAAACTAGGGCAACCCTAAACTTGACACGCTAAGCTACACGGGCGTGTCCCTGACCGTGCTCTAACTCCACAACACAGAAGCATTTACACGCTCAACAACACGGGCGTGTTCCTGGGCGTGTAATACCTTCTGCTTCTCAAACATAACAACACGCCCAACATCATGAACGTGCTCCTGGCCGTGCCACACCTACTGCCTCCAACACAATTGACACGCCTAAAGACCCTGGACGTGCTCATGGGCGTGTCCGGCCACAAATCAAGATTCCGGCCAAAACAACCAAACATTCATCAAAACACTTCTATCCATCAACATCCACTTCACACCATCTTAACAAAACATACCCAAAAACCATCTTAAACTCACAAAAACACCAAAACAAGCCAAAACACAAATCAACTATAAATCACAAATCTCATCACAAACCCTAATCACAAACACAACATCATCTCTTCCAACCAACTTACTCTTTTCTTCAATCCACCCTTAAAATCCATGATCAAAACAATCAAAGACTCTTAAACATCTCAAAACCAAACAACACACTCTTAAATCATCTATCAAACTCAATCAAAACTTCAAATAAATAAAGAAATCAAAAGAGGACTTACCAAAGTTACAAAACTTCTTGAATCACCAACTTGATCACTTAGATCTTCCTTCAATTTGAGCCTAGCACATCAAGATCCTCTCTTGTTCTCTTGTTTCTCTTGTCTATGGAGGAATCGGCCAACAACAAAGGAAAGAGAAGAAGAAAAGAAAAACAAAGACAAGTCAAACTTCTCCTCTTCTTTAAATCTCCACCAAGCAATTCTAACAAAGCAATTACTTAAATGCCCTCACCCATTTGTTTAGATTTCCTTAAAAACACTTACCCCTTTTTAGTCATTTCACAAAACACAAATAAATATCTTCTTCCCTTGACTACTCTTTTGACTTATGTATATGTTATATATATTATCATATAAACAACATATACATTTCTCTCTACACAATCTTTTCCTTTTTAAACAATACATACACATTCTCTTTTCAATTTCTTTCTTATCAACATAACATATACACATAATTCAAACAAACAACAATTATATCCAAACTTCTAGGGCACACATGGGGATATTACAATTCTCCCCCTCTAAAAAGAAATTTCGTCCTCGAAATTACCTGATATCAAGTCTGAAACAACTGAGGATATTGATCTCGCATAGCTTGCTCATTTTCCCAAGTTGCTTCTTCTCTTGCATGATTCTTCCACAAAATCTTTACCAAAAGCACTTTCTTATTTCTCAACTCTTTCACATCACGTGCCAAAACAGCAACTGGCTCTTCCTCAAATGTCAGATCCGGACTCACTTCGATAGATTCAATTGGCAAAACATGAGATGGATCCGACCTGTATCTCCTCAATATAGAAACATGAAATACATTATGAATCCTTTCTAACTCAGGTGGCAAAGCAAGCCGATAAGCAACTGGCCCAACTCTTTCCAAAACTTCATACGGTCCAATGAAGCGAGGACTCAATTTCCCTTTCCGACTAAACCTCAAAATCTTCTTCCAAGGAGACACTTTCAAAAATACTTTATCTCCCACATTATATTCAATGTCTCTCCTCTTCAAGTCTGAATAAGATTTTTGTAGGTCTCAAGCTGTTTTCAACCTCTCTCGAATCACTTTCACTTTCTCTTCAGTTTCTTTCACCAAATCAGGACCAATTAACTTACCTTCTCCAAGCTCATTCCAACATAAAGGTGTCCTACATCGTCTACCATACAATGCTTCGAATGGGGCCATACCAATGCTTGATTGATGACTGTTGTTGTAAGCAAATTCAACAAGTGGTAAGAATCCATCCCAACTTCCAGAGAAATCAATAACACAGCTTCTCAACATGTCCTCGATAATCTGTATCACCCTCTCGGACTGCCCATCTGTCTGCGGATGGAAAGCAGTACTGAAATGCAATCGAGAACCCAATGCACCATGTAAGCTCTTCCAAAACCTTGAAGTAAACCTGGGGTCTCGGTCAGACACTATAGAAATTGGGACACCATGCAGCTTCACAATCTCATGAATATACAGCTCAGCTAACCTCTCCAAAGAGTAATACATCCGAACCGGAAGAAAATGAGCTGTCTTAGTCAACTTGTCAACAATCACCCAAATAGCATCATGCTTTCTTTGTGTCAATGGCAGACCAGATACGAAATCCATGGTTACTCTGTCCCATTTCCATTCAGGCACTGACAAAGGCTGAAGTAACCCTGTTGGAACTTGATGCTTAGCTTTTACCCTCTGACATGTGAGACATTTGGACACAAAAGCTGCAATGTCTCTCTTCATACCGGACCACCAATAATGCTGTCTCAAATCATGATACATCTTTGTACTGCCCGGATGCATAGCATATACTGACTGATGTGCTTCTTCTAAAATGATCCTTCTCAAATTAGTATCATCAGGTACACACATTCTGCTCTTAAACCAAAGACTCCCATCACCTCTTACAATAAAATCTCGACTCTTTCCATTCTGACAATCTGAAACAATCTTTTGAATCTTCTCATCAGCCAATTGAGCCTCTTTAATTTGATCCAACAATATCGGTTTCAATTGCAACTGTGCCAACAATGCACCATCATCACAAGGTATAAAACTAGCATGCAAAGCTCTCAACTCAACAAGCAACGAGAGCGAATAAACAGTCAACCCTGCTAAAGACTTCCGACTCAAGGCATCAGCAACAACATTTGCTTTACCCGGATGATAATCAATTAAACAGTCATAGTCTTTAATCAATTCCAACCATCTTCTCTGTCGAAGATTGAGTTCTCTTTGGACACCCAAGTATTTTAAACTTTTATGATCAGTATAGATAAAACATTTCTCACCATACAAATAATGTCGCCAAATCTTCAATGCAAACACAATGGCTGCTAACTCTAAATCATGGGTCGAATAATTGAGTTCATGCGGTTTCAACTGTCGAGAAGCATAAGCTATCACCTTACCTTCTTGCATCAGAACACAACCCAAACCACTATGTGAAGCATCACTGTAAATCACATATGGTTTATCTTCCACAGGTAAAGTAAGAACAGGTGCTTGAGTCAATATTTCTCTCAACTGTTCGAAGCTAGCCTGACACTGATCTGTCCACACAAATCTAACTCCCTTTCGAAGCAATCTGGTAAGTGAAGTAGCTATCAAAGAAAATCCTTTCACAAACCGTCAGTAATAGCCTGCCAAACCCAGAAAACTTCTAACTTCAGTCACAGATTTTGGTGGACTCCAATTCAGAATAGCTTCAACCTTACTCGGATCAACTCTAATACCTTCGGCTGAAACTATGTGACCGAGAAAAGTAACTTGGTCAAGCCAAAACTCACACTTCGACAGTTTAGCAAACAATTGCTTCTCTCTCAAAATCTGCAGCACAATCCGCAGATGCTTATCATGCTCCTCCTCATTACGTGAATACACCAATATATCATCAATAAAGACCACTACAAACTGATCAAGATAGGGCCTAAACACCCTATTCATCAAATCCATAAAAACAGCAGGTGCATTCGTCAAACCAAAAGGCATAACTAGAAACTCAAAATGGCCATACCTCGTACGAAAGGTTGTCTTAGGAATATCCTCAGCTCTGACCCTTAACTGATGGTACCCTGATCTCAAATCAATTTTAGAAAACACTGCTGCACCCTTCAATTGATCAAAGAGATCATCAATTCTAGGCAAAGGATATTTATTTTTAATAGTCACCTTGTTCAATTGCCTATAATCGATACACAATCTCATAGTACCATCTTTCTTCTTCACAAACAAAACAGGAGCTCCCCACGGTGAAACACTAGGGCGAACAAACCCTTTATCTAGCAACTCCTGTAACTGCACCTTTAGCTCTCTCAGTTCAGCAGGTGCCATTCTGTAAGGAGTAATAGAGATAGGAGTGGTACCAGGCAATAATTCAATACCAAACTCCACCTCTCTCTCAGAAGGCAACCCTGGCAACTCCTCTGGAAACACATCTGGAAACTCTGCAACTGTGGGTATATCATCAAGTTGAGAACTTTTTACTCTAGTATCCACAACATAAGCAAGGTAAGCATCATACCCTTTTCGAATCAATCTCCTAGCTGCAACAGCTGAAACAAACAAGGATGCTAGCTGTCCCTGCTCATTAAATACTAACACCTCTCTACCATCGCTGGTTTTTAAAGTAACAATTTTCTTTTTACAATCTACCACAGCTCCATGTCTAGATAACCAGTCCATGCCTAGAATCACATCATATTCCTTAAAAGGCATCTCAATTAAATCTCCAAGGAACTCCTCACCTTGTACCATTACTGCACTATCTCGGTGCACCTTACTAACAATCACACTATGCCCTAAAGGATTTGTCACCAAAACATCAAATCCTAGGGATTCAGCATGCACATTAGACACAGGCAAAACAGATGCACTAATATATGAATGTGTAGAACCCGGATCAATCAAAGCAAGTACTGAAATACCAAATAAAGAAAAAGTACCAGCAATGACTGCCGAAGCATCTGGTTGCCTCTGCATCACATAAATCCTCTGAGAAGATCCAGCCTCCTTTGGTCTACTCTCCCTGGATGTAGAACCTCCTCTAGAACTGAACCCAGATCTGCCTCCTCTGCTGAAACCTCTACCTCCTCGACCTCCTCTCACACTAGATCGAGAAGCTGCAGAATCTACTGGCATCTGCTCCTGCCTCTCAGGACAATCTCTAACAAAATGATCAGGAGATCCACATCTGAAACATACCCCTGCTACACCAGTCTTCCAACAAGTACCACCATGTGGCCTACCACAATGAATACATATGGGTAAAGTGGATCTCTGCATCACTAGGGTCGGAGCACTCGCCACTGAAACTGTAGGTCTAGATCTCTGCCTCTGAAACTGTACTGACCTACCCGCTGGCCTCTAACTCCTACTAACCCGAGGAACAAAACTTCCTTTACCTCTTTTCACAGATGAAGACCCTGCCTCAAACTGGGGCCTTCTAACCCTGATCTCTTCCTCTGAAGCAGCTGCAATAACCTGAGCTCTCTCCACACTCCTAGCTGCTGCCACAAGCTGGGAAAAATCATGATATCTAGATCCAGCCACATGACACATGATAGAGGGCCTCAATCCCTCTTTAAATCTCCTGCATCTATCAATCTCATCAGATATAATACCCCCAGCATAATGGCTCAACCGGATAAACTCAACCTCATATTCCGTTACTGACCGGTTGTCTTATTTCAAGCTTAGAAACTCCATTTTCTTCACATCTTTGTACTCCCTAGGAGTATACTTCAATTCAAACTCTTTTAGAAAATCAGCATAGGACAGTGTTGGTGGATCATCCATAGCATGGGGCACTGTCCTCCACCAGTCATATGCGTCCTTCTGCAACAAGGATCTTGCATAATCAAATTTTTCCTCTAGAGTGGCTTGTAACTGAACAAATATCCTCTGTACTTTATCTAGCCACTGCTCAGCTACAGCTGGATCAATAGTACCCAAGAAGTCTTCTGCTCCATACTTCCTTAGCTTATCATACTGTCTCACTGATACCAAAGGCTGTGGGGGTGGTGGCGGGGGTTGCACTGGTGCTTGCCTCAAAGCCTCTACCACATGCCTAACCCAAACTGGCGGAATATCCTCACCAGCTAATCTCCCCGACACAGAAACAGGTACCTCTCCAACACTATCCACTCTAACTCCCTCTCCACTCTCATCCGGAGCTACACTCTCTGCACTACCCTCAACTGACTGACGTGAGTGAGAATCTATCACAACCTATATCTGCAAACACAGCAGAATATCTCTCATTAAAGATCAGAGACTGCCAATGCCAAACATGTATGTTATTCAAAAATCCACTTTTTAAAATAAAAATACTCTTTTTCTTACACTTGACCTAGGTTGAGAATCTCAAACCCAGGCTCTGATACCAAAACAAATGTAACACCCCTACACTCTGTACACGCACACTACACAACACCACAATGTAACATACGTGCACGGAATATAGGAATGCTACGGGTTTCTTTACAATTTAACACATTTGAAAAGATAACATAATCTTCCTCATTATACATTATAGAAAATAAGTAATTAACTTGTAATATAAAATAAAATAGATATATATATATATTTACTTACTATGCAGCGGAATTTATAAAACATTTACATATATGAATACATTCAAAACCACATTTGCAATTATACACATATTTACATTAGAATCCATACTTTATAAACATAAAGAAATTATACATGATTGGCAACTCTTCTCTGATCTTTAAATCTCAAAGATAGATTCTTCAATGTCTACTCTCACTCGGTCTCGAGGAACTCTCGGGTTCACTTCTGTTACCTGCGAGATCAACACTATCGCGCTAAGCCAACAGCTTAGTAGTACGAAGTATAAAAACATTATGCTTTCATGCCATGCAATATCACACAGATGACTAATGAATACAACATCATAGGTGGAAATATAATACCACACCTTTACATTTCACCAATCATACTCACATAAGCATATCACAATCAAAGTCCTTCCATGGATCTCATTATTCAATTAATTTACCATCAATAAATCACATTTAAACAAAGACAAGTATGGGCCCAAAATACACTAATATGTCATTCAATTTTCAGAGTTAATGCTTTGGTTTTGTTATCATATTTATCATTATCATATACCCAACTAGGCTTCAAGGATTAGGTTCAACCAAGCTTCAAGGGGAACAAAGCATGCTAAGTATCAACCCAACTTGGCTTCAAGAACCAACCCAACCTAGCTTCAAGGGTTGTAACATCTCAATTAGGCTTCAAGGACTAGACCCAACCAAGCTTCAAGGGGAGTAAAACATGTTAAACTTCTACCCAACTTGGCTTCAAGGATCAATTCCAACCTAACTTCAAGAGATTGTTACTATCATTAGGCATGCCACCAACAACAAACTCTGAAAATGGAATAACACATTAGTCACACAATTCATTTATTATTTCATTAACCATTTCAGTCTCAATTGAATCATCATCTAGGCAAACATGCCTCATTTATCACAATTGAATCATCATAGCCAATCACAATGGCTTTATATTCCATCACAACTCAATCCACATTATAACAATTTATATTTCATATATACAATCATTTACATCATTATATCCTTCATTGATATAAACATAACAAAGCACATTATTCATATAGGTTAACAATGTAGTAATGCAACATTTGTACTTACCTCAATAACAATTTACACAACTCTTAACACTTCCTTGTCCAAGATCCTTTTACCTCTTAGATCAATGATCAATCACTTTCTTCAAGACCTAATCCAAAAATAATAACATATACTTGTTTAGGGATACACAAGAGATAATCCAATTAAAAGTAAACTAGGGCAACCCTAAACTTGACACGCTAAGCTACACGGGCGTGTCCCTGACCGTGCTCTAACTCCACAACACAGAAGCATTTACACGCTCAACAACACGGGCGTGTTCCTGGGCGTGTAATACCTTCTGCTTCTCAAACATAACAACACGCCCAACATCATGAACGTGCTCCTGGCCGTGCCACACCTACTGCCTCCAACACAATTGACACGCCTAAAGACCCTGGACGTGCTCATGGGCGTGTCCGGCCACAAATCAAGATTCCGGCCAAAACAACCAAACATTCAACAAAACACTTCTATCCATCAACATCCACTTCACACCATCTTAACAAAACATACCCAAAAACCATCTTAAACTCACAAAAACACCAAAACAAGCCAAAACACAAATCAACTATAAATCACAAATCTCATCACAAACCCTAATCACAAACACAACATCATCTCTTCCAACCAACTTACTCTTTCCTTCAATCCACCCTTAAAATCCATGATCAAAACAATCAAAGACTCTTAAACATCTCAAAACCAAACAACACTCTCTTAAATCATCTATCAAACTCAATCAAAACTTCAAATAAACAAAGAAATCAAAAGAGGACTTACCAAAGTTACAAAACTTCTTGAATCACCAACTTGATCACTTAGATCTTCCTTCAATTTGAGCCTAGCACATCAAGATCCTCTCTTGTTCTCTTGTTTCTCTTGTCTATGGAGGAATCGGCCAACAACAAAGGAAAGAGAAGAAGAAAAGAAAAACAAAGACAAGTCAAACTTCTCCTCTTCTTTAAATCTCCACCAAGCAATTCTAACAAAGCAATTACTTAAATACCCTCACCCATTTGTTTAGATTTCCTTAAAAACACTTACCCCTTTTTAGTCATTTCACAAAACACAAATAAATATCTTCTTCCCTTGACTACTCTTTTGACTTATGTATATGTTATATATATTATCATATAAACAACATATACATTTCTCTCTACACAATCTTTTCCTTTTTAAACAATACATACACATTCTCTTTTCAATTTCTTTCTTATCAACATAACATATACACATAATTCAAACAAACAACAATTATATCCAAACTTCTAGGGCACACATGGGGATATTACATCTGATTCTCCTTTGCAGAAAAAAATTACCTTCTAAAAGAGTAGAAAATGTTGATATCAGCAACTTATAAACCATTCTCATTAGCTAAATGAATCATACACTAAAATAACTGATCAAAATGTTGGCAAATATAAACTGATATAACCTAAATGGAACTACTAAAATAGCAAATCAAGACTATGGAAGAAAAAATGATTTTGCTAATGGAAAATAGCAATCCCAAATTTAAGTTAATAACAGTTCTCAGGTTCACAGTTTTCACTTACTGGTACAGAGGAACAATGCCTCAGCTGGAGCACGTTAGCAACAAATTATATTGTGCCAGTACATTAGAGAATTGCTTGCATTTGATTGCACTTGTGTGTGCAAGTGATGGAACGAGAAAATAATTAACAAGGTAAACATAATTTTTGAAACACAATCTTAATGCTGTTAAGTTAATTTGTTGTGTGTCACTATAAAATAAAATGGATGAAAAAATATTTGGTAATACAGTATTTACATCGAGTTTTAAATATGTATTTCCTTTACTTTCCTTTTCTATTCTGTCTATGTGAACCTTTAAATCTGCAAATTTAATTCTTCAATACCCACACTGTTACTTTTCATGAAGTACAATTGTTCTTTGGATAGAAATAGTTTCCACATTTCACTTTTCACTTCACCTCTCTTTCCTTGATATTCACTTTCTCATACAAACTGGTTACTCCAAGATTTCTCAAAAGTTACCTTCATTGTATGGTTGGCCAGTTGCTATTTCAACTGTTTTGTATATTGCATAATGCATATGCCTTCACCTTTCCTCTCCATGAATGCAATCACAAGACATTCTTTTATTCTTTTGCTTTTCTTCTTGAAACTTATATTCATTCTGCTAAAACAATCACAAGCTAAAATATGTACTTTTAATTTTTTTTTATTCTGTCATATGATAGTTGATCCTCTCTTCCAACCATAAGAGAGTTCCTTGAAAAATCTCATATGCAGCAATCATTCTTATATGCAGCAATCATTCACAGGAGAATTTTGAAAAGATTAAAATGCTGTTGCTGTTTTAATAATAAACAAGTAAGAAAATAATATTAAAATAGCTAAGAACTAAGAAGAACTTGACTGCAAAAGTCTAAAGATTTTATTCAGCAAAGATTTGTTTAAATACAAGTGAAAACTTAACTGAAAATGAGAAAATATCTGCAAAAAATATTGCTAAGATAACTATTACAACTTGAAAATAAAATAAGCAATTAACTAAAATAAAATCAGAAAATTATAACTGAAATTCTAAAATCATGGAAAAATATTTTTGAGATATTTCCATATCAGAAAATCTGCAGCTTCTTGAGACAAAATTCTAACACTTCTCCAAGGATCAAAAGCTGCAAACTCCAAGTTTTTTCCTCAACAACTTGAACTTGCTTAGTGACAAAGACTTGGTGAATATATCAGCAACTTGGTCCTCTGTTTTGCAATAAACCAAGCTTATGTCTCCATTTTTCTGCACTTCTCTCAAGAAAAATAGTTTGATGTTGAAATGCTTGGTTTTTCCATGAAAGACGGGATTATTTGAGATTGAAATTGCTGCTTGATTGTCCACCAAGATTTTTGTAGCTTGCTCTTATTCCAAACATTGATCTGATAGAATTTTTCTAAGCCAAATGGCTTGATTAACAGCTGCATTTGCTGCAATAAATTCAGCTTCTGCTGTTGATTGAGCAACTACTTCCTGCTTTTTGGAACACTAAGAGAAAAAACCTGATCCCATGCTAAAATAATACCCAGATGTACTCTTCATATCATCTAAGGAACCAGCCCAGTCACTATCTGAATAGCCAGATAAATAAAAATTTTGAACTCTGCAGTATTTAACTCCAAAGTCTATAGTTCCTTTGACATATCTTACAACCCTTTTTGCTGCCTTTAAGTGCAATTCACTTGCACAATGCATAAATCTAGACAAAACACTGACTGAAAACAAAATATTTGGTCTTGTTGCAGTGAGGTACATCAAACAGCCTATCAATCCTCTGAAATTGGATTCATCAACTTTTTCAGCTCCATCCTCCTTGCTAAGCTTCTCCTTTTGATTCATAGGAGTACTCATTGCTTTGCAATCTTCAAGATGGAACTTTTTGAGGATCTCTCTTGCATGATTCTTTTGACAAATAAAAATTTCATGCTTCCTCTGAGTGACTTCCATTCCCAAAAAATAGGTCATAAGACCAAGATCTATCATTTCTAAAATATTCATCATTTCTTGCTTAAATTGATCAATAAGATTTGCATTGCTCCCTGTTATTAATAAATCATCAACATATAAAGAGATAATTAGAATTTCAACACCAGAATACTTGACATAGAGTGTAGATTCAACTAAGCTTTTCTTGAATCCCAAATTCAGCAAATGGTCATCAATTCTGCTGTACCAGACCCTTGGTGCTTGTTTTAAACCATAAAGTGCCTTTTTTAGCAAATAAACTTTATTTTCCTGCCCTTTAGTTACAAAGCCCTCTGGTTGTTCAACATAGATCTCTTCTTGTAAAAACCCATTGAGAAAAGTTGACTTAACATCCATTTGAAACACCTGCTATCCCTTTTGTGCAGCAATAACAAGTAGCATTCTGATTGTATCAAGTCTAGCTACAAGAGCAAACGTATCAGAATAATCAACACTAAAAATTTGTGCATAACCTTTTACGACAAGCCATGCTTTATACGTGTTCACCGACCCATTTGGATTTAACTTCGTTCGAAACACCCATTTGACACCTATGACATTTCGGCTAAGAGGTTTTTCAACTAATTTTTAGGTCTAGTTTTTTTTTATCATGGACAACTCCTCTCGCATTGCATCCATCCATTTCTGGTTGTTTTTAGCTTCTTCAAAGCTTGCTGGTTCACAAATTGCTACATGGCATCTTTGATAAATATCATAGAGCAATCTGGTCCCTCTAATAGAAGGCTCATCCTCTGTGTCTTCAAGTACAGTTGTGGTTGGAGATTTTGAGTCCCATTTGTGTCTTTCCAGCTCCATTGTTTGTCTTCCATGAAGTGCACATCTCTACTTACTAGGATTTTCTCTGTTGGGGGGCTGAAAGATCCTATAAGCTTTAGAGATAGTGTTATAGCCAATAAATATTTCAGGTTCTGCTCTTTTGTCAAGTTTATCGCGCTTGACCTGTGGTACATGTGAGTAGCATAAAGAGCCAAATATTTTAAAAACATTCAGAGAAGGTTTGAGACCAAACCAAGCCTCAAAAGGTGTTTGATTTTGAACTTCTCTTGTAGGCAGCCTGTTTTGAATGAATATCACAGTATTTACGGCTTCAGCCCAAAACTTCTTTGGTAATTTTTTTTATAAAGCATGCACCTGGCCATCTCCATGATTGATCTATTTTTTCTTTCACTCACTCCATTTTGTTGAGGAGTGTAAGGAGCTGTAAGTTGGTGTTCAATTCCAGCATCTTTACAAAATTGTTCAAACTGATCTGAAACATATTCCTTCCTGTTGTCAGACCTTAAAACTTGAATGTTGCAATTTCTTTGATTTTCTACTTCAACTTTGAATTTCCAAAACACCCCTGCAACCTCAGATTTGTATTTGAGAAAATAGACCCAACACTTTCTGGTTAGATCATCTATAAAAATAATGTAATAAAAACTTCCCTTTAGCGATGGAGTTCTTTGTGGTCCAGCAAGACCAGTGTGAACTAGCTGAAGCTTTTGTGTGGCTCTCCATGTGCTTTTAGGGAATGGTTGCCTTGTCTACTTCCCAAACTGACATGCTTCACAATCAATTAAGTCCATTGTTAACACGGGGACACCTCAACTAGATAATTTCTTAGCATGTAGGTCATTCCAGAATGATGAAAGTGACCCAACCTTTTGTGCCAAAGATCAGTTAAGCTTGTTGTTGCTGGGTAGGCAATCTGCTTCTCCTCCATTGGATCAAATGAAAAGCTCTTACTCCTCATTTTGATTTTGAACATTTCTTGGCCAGTGGGATCCTTGATTGTGCAACATTTGTCTTTAAAAAACACTTTGAATCCTTTCTCAAGTAACTGTCCAACGCTGAGCAAATTTTGATTAATTTCAGGTACATACAAGACATCAATTAGAGTTTTTGTACCTGAGCAACTTGTTATAGCTACTGTGCCTTTTCTTTTCACGGAAATGTATTCACCATTTCCTAGTCTGACCCTTTCAACTTCAGTCTCCTTTAACTCTTTGAATAATTCTCTATCATAGGTCATGTGGCTTGTACAACCACTATCGATCAACCAAGATTCACTTGAATTTTTGCTAGAAAAACAAGTTGCAATGAAGAGCTGATCCTCTTCTTCTTGATCGGCATTTTGTTCTTCGACCATTTGGTGAGTTTTTGCTTTGCAAATTACTGCCTCATGCCCCATTTGGTTGCATTTGTTGCATTTTGCATCAGGTCTCCTCCAACATTTGAGATGAGAATGAGATTTGCCTCCACAATGTTGACATGGTGGAAATCTTCCTTTTTTTATTGTTGCTACTATTATTTTTGTTAGCAGCAACTTCATTGTTTGCAACCATTGTCTTTTTGCCTTTCTTTTTCCCTTGCCACTAAATTGATGCTTTGCTTGCAAAGCTCCTTCAATTGTCCCTTCTTGTCTTATGATCCTTCTTTGTTCGAAGCCTGCAAAGCATGAAGCACTTCTGCCAAGGTAATGCTTGACAGTTCCTTAGCATTTTCTAAGGAAGAAATGGAGGCTTCAAACCTCTCTGGTATAGTAACAAGGATCTTTTGCACAATTCTGGAATTAGGAAATTCAGTACCAAGCAATTTTACTTGATTTGCCATGCCAAGAAGTTTGTCAGAGTACTCTTTGATAGTTTCTGACTCCTTCATCTTGAGTACTTCAAATTCCCTTATGAGATTCAACACTTTCATTCCTTTGATCCTCTGATCACCTTGGTATTCATCTCAAAGATAATTCCAGATGGCATGTGCTGATTCCAAAGTCACAATTCGGTTGAAAATTGAAGGTGAGATTGCAGCGACCAAATAGGCCTTTGCCTTTGTCTTCTTTGTTTTTCTTTCTTTGTGATTCTTGAGTTGAGCCATAGTGGGATTGTTAGGTAGAGCAGGAACTTGAAAGTCTGCTTCTTCGGCAGCTTCCCAGACATCCAAAGCGTCAAGATAGGCCTCCATACGTACTGCCCAGACTTGATAATTCTCCCCATTGAAGATTGGTGAAGCAATTGAAGGAAAACCTGCTTCAGTATCCATAAATTGAAGGGTTAATTTCTGTAAGAGCAGAGTCAGTGTTTAGGTGCTCTCAAAAACTCACAAAGACACTCACAAGTCTCTTAAGAAGGGTGCTATGATACCAATTGTTGTTGTTTTAATAATAAACAAGAAAATAACATTAAAACAGCTAAGAACCAAGAAGAACTTGACTGCAAAAGTCTAAAGATTTTATTTAGCAAAGATTTATTTAAATACAAGTGAAAACTTAACTGAAAATGAGAAAATACCTGCAAAAAATATTGCTAAGATAACTATTACAACTTGAAAATAAAATAAGCAATCTAAAGCAAAATCAAAAAATTATAACTGAAATTCTAAAATCATGGAAAAATATTTTTGAGATATTTCCATATCAGAAAATCTGCAGCTTCTTGAGACAAACTTCTAACAAATGCAAATGGTTGTGTAGAGAATTACCTCTTGCAAAACATATTTCTGCTTGCAGATATTGCTTAAATCCGAAAATAAAATAATGATTATGCATGAAAAGAGATTCATCACACCATTTATGCACACATAAATAGTAATAAATTTTAGTTGAATAGGATATCCAAGTCATCAAGTGGTCTTGGCTAGGAGCTAAGATAATTAGATTTCTACTTCATTAAAATTTCAAGCTCGACAAAGAATTCTGTCAACTAAATAAATAATAGGGTAAAGAGAATTTACTACAAGCTTCTGAAATTTTCTTGTTGTCGGGCAGCTGTGTTATTTCTTTCTGGAGAGCACAAGAACTCTGGTCCATAACAAGGTTATTTGCATGCACATGTCAACTCCTTCGGTTTTTGCTTTTAGGTTTAGGATAACATTTCATAACCAGTTGCTATATTCTGACTTCTGAAGGTGGAGGATTCAACATTTCCCCTCTAAAACCTTACGATGGAAGACCTACAACACAAGTGCAGCATCTTATGCAGATTGATCTAAAGGGCAGAATGTTGGTTATATTTCATCATTTCAGCAATATTGTCTTCAAATGTTAAAAAGTGTGGCTGGTAAGTTCCTTCTGTATATTTGTTTACTAAAATTTTAACTGTTGTTGAGAATTGATGTTACTCTTATTTGCTAAATCCACAAACTCTATTTCCTGCTTTGCTCATATGCATTACTTTATTCATTTTGTCAGAAAAGGTCAAGATTCAGGGTTGGCTTGAAAGTTCCAGTTCTTTTACTCATGCTTTTCAAGTGTCCAAATAAGAGTTTCCAGTGGTGTTCAATACTTGCTTGGGTGTAGATGAATTATAAAAGTCACTCATTGCTTCTGCATACCTATTATGGTCAACATGGCTTCAGCTTATGTTTGTTCAAGGAAAAGTCTAAAGCAGCAAGAGTCTTTTGTTCATCCTGCTCCGTCTCTTGATCAAATGAATGCTGCAAGCAGGAACTCCACCATCATGGAAGAGGATGAAGAATTTTAAATAGCTAAGGAAGAACAAGAGGTATGTTTGGTGGTATCAGCATAATGTCCTAAACATTGCTTTCCCTTTATTGATTTTTAATTTCTTATGTTTTTGGTTATCAAAGTAAGCAGGAGAATGATGTGTAGAGAATAGGTGGGGATTTGTTCCTGTCTTGGATCTATTCCTAGTTTATTGGACTACCTAAAGCATGTAATCCTAATTATTCTGCAGCCTCGGAAGAAGAATCAGTAGAACAAATTGACTTATCCCGTTTTTCTGCTAATTTGCATCGTGATGACCGTGATAGTCTGGCAGATTTCTGATGGGAATAACTTCCGAGTTCGTAGCAAGCATTTCTGCTATGACAAAACCAAGGTTCTCTTATTCTGTTCCAATTTCCTTTTAAATCTATACATCTTGAATGACCTAATTTGGCTTACTCACTTTCTATTTTATTGAATATGTATATGAAGATACCTACTGGAAAACATTTAATGGATCTTGCTGCTGTCGATTGGTTCAAGGACACAAAAAGAATGCACCATGTTGCCAGACGACAAGGTTGTGCAGTGCAAGTAGCCTTTCTAGAGGCTAGTTTTGTGCTCTAAAAATACAGTTATTTTATTTCAACTATATTTGTTTTTTGTTTATTTTTCCTTCTTGCGTCAAAGATGGACACCTGCAATTTTAAAACATCCAAATATGTGTGCATTTTTGTTTGCGTTTGGATGGAAAATATGAAAAATCTCTTTACTTTTGAAATCCTTATCATTTTTTGTCTTTGTGAAGTAGGAAACGTTAGGCTAATGTCAACAAAAATCCATCAGTGTGTCAAAATCAGCCCAACTTTTGAATGAATCAATTGTATCCTTAACTTTAGGGTGTTCATGTCTTGTGTTGACCTCATTTACGCTAAGCATTGGCCCTGGATATAGCATGACATTCATTCCTAAAGTACACATCATGTCAATGACTAAAATTGTGGAAAAGAAAATAAAACTTGATCAACTTGTCAATCAGCCTTTCAGAATCCTTACAACTTGATCAATCATTTACTTCCCTGAGTTTTACAACATTGGTGGTTGAAATGGCTTTCCTTGTACAGGTATGCGTGCTTATTGTAAGACAATGCGATTTTTATTTTTCAAGGTCTCAACACACAATAAGGGAAGCTACCCACTGAAATTATTGGGTGGGTTGGGGTTTCAGGTGGATTCAGCCGTTTACCAAATTTGGTTTCTAATAAGAGCCATGAGGTCAAGTCTGATAGGAATTATAGGAAATTACACTATATGCTATTTTTTTAAGTTTTATTGTCAATTTTATTACTCTAACTTTTTCTTTCAATTTTGGCTTTTTAATTTTTCAATTTTAGACTTTTTAATCTTTTGATTTTGCAAAAATTTGACGCTTTATTTTGGCATCTACTGAGCTCACCGGCTCTTCTAAATTGTGTCATCATCATCATCATCATTCACCAAGAAAGATGAACACATGGCTGCTATTAAGATACAATATGCTTTTCTGTGCATATCTTGTAAGATCAACATAAATTTTTTTTAAAATACAAAGTGATTTCTGTGAATATTAAATTTTCTGCTATGGAAGACATTTCATTCACCATGGAAGACTTTCACTCTGCTCTTGATAATTATGACTTTAATTCTGGGATTGGCATCAAGGTTGGCTAAAAGTTTTTTCTTTTCTTTTTTCTTTTTTTTAGTTAAGTTTGGAAATGGAAATTTTTGAGGAAATTTGACAACTCATAATATAAAATAATATTTTATTATATTAATTTATTACTTAACATTTAATATTATATAAATTAAATTGTAGTAATTTTCTAATTTAACAAAAAATATGAATGCAAATATAAGTATAATTAAATGTTATATTTATATTTTAATTTATTAGCTAATCAATATCGATTTATATATTTTACAATATTATTAAATTAATAAAATATAAATTAAATTTAAAAACTTCAAGTATTAATGAATTATTATTAACTAAATATTTTAAATTAAATTGATATTCAACATATTTATATAAATAATTGATACTAATTAATTTTTTATCATAATAATAATAATAATAATAATAATAATAATAATAATTATCAATAAAAATGATAAATTCAAACATAAACATTAATTAATAATACTAGTTATTGTGAAAATAAATAAATTGTGAATACATTGAAGAATAATATAAATAATATAAATACTAATCTGGATATAAGTATGATAAATTGTTAAAATTTATAAGATGCATTAGAATTAATTTTCATATTATGTTATGTAATATATGCACTTTGTCATTTCTATTATATATTATGGATATTGAATGTTAAATATTTATAATGATTTTATTATGTATGTATTGGATTAATTTATTATGTAATAATTTTAATTCATTATTAATTAACAAGTTTAAAAAATAGAGTTAAATTTTCAAATATCTGAAACTTTAAATCGAATTTCTCTGAAAAATTAGAGAAAAACAATGCAAAGATATACTTTAATTGAGTAATAGTATTTATAAGTATATGAGGGTATATGTTATATATACTTTAACTAAAAAAATGATATATGTGGATATATGTAGGTATATGTTACACATACTTTAACTGAATAATGGTATTTGTAGGTATATATGAGTATATGTTATATATGTTTTAACTAAAAAATGATATATATGGATATATAAGCATGTGTTACATATACTTTAACTGAATAATGATATTTATAACTATATGTAGCTATATATTACATATACTTTAACTAAAAGATGATATATATGGATAAAGGTATATGTTACATATACTTTAACTAAAGAATATTATATGTGGATATATGTAGGCATATGCTATATATACTTTAATTAAATAATGTTATTTATAAGTATATGTAAGTATATATTTCATATACTTTAATTAAAGAATGATATATATAGGTATATTTAGGTATATACTACATATATTTTAATTAAATAATATTATTTGTAGGTATATGTTATATATATTTTAATTAAAGAATGGCATATGTGAATATATTTAGATATATGTTATATATATTTTAATTGAATAATGGTATTTATAAGTATATGTGGGTATATGTTATATATACTTTAACTAAAAAAATAGTATATGTGGATATATGTAGGTATATGTAGGTATATATTACATAAAATTTAACTGAATAATGGTATTTGTAGATATATATGAGTATATGTTATATATGCTTTAACTAAAGAATGATATATGTGAATATATGTAGGTATATATTACATATACTTTAACTGAAGATTGATATTTATAAATATATGTGGATATATGTTATATATATACTTTAACTAAAGGATGATATATATGGATATAAGTATATATTACAGATACTTTAACTAAATAATTATATATATGGATATATGTGCATATATGCTATATATACTTTAATTAAATAATATTATTTGTAAATATATATGGGTATATGTTACATATACTTTAACTAAAAAATAATATATATAGATATATGTAGGTATATATTATATATACTTTGCTTGAATAATAATATTTGTAGGCATATATGAGTATATGTTACGTATGCTTTAACTAAAAATGATATATATGAATATATGTAGGTATATATTACATATACTTCAATTGAAGAATAATATTTACAGTTATATGTGGACATGCAATACATATAACAACATATATTTATTAATTTTTTTAAAAAAATGAGAGTATAAAACTAATAATCATTAATTATCCCCTGATTTTCTTAATTGTTCATATCGCAAAATGAAAAAAAGAAAGTTAGATGCTAAATTTTAGTTAAATAATTAAAAGGCTAACTAAATAAGGTTTAATACGTGGAAATAAATATTTAAAACTATTATTGGAATTCAAATGCTATTTTTCTACTAATTAATTGGTATTTCATGCTAAAAATGTTTAAAAAGTTATAGGTATAAAATATAAATAAATATTCTGGATAATTTAAAATTTAAGTTTAAACAAAATAAAATTATATATATATTATGTCATAAGGTATCAAAATTTTCATACAATATTTATATTTTAATATCACTATAGTCAAACAAAAATTACATAATAAAATGAAAGATTATTTTCTAGTCAATTCATAAGTCAGTTATATATAACATGACACCATTAATAAAAATGTTATAAATTTGATGAAAAAATTACAATATTTAATTTTATTATTATATGTGTACAAATATAATTATAATATTTAATTTTATTATTATATGTGTACAAATATAATTATAATTTTTAGTGTTATTATTCAAATTGAAAATACAAAAATGCATATATAAGTATCTATAAATATAAATTTTTTTTAACAAACAATAGTTGTTTTATTATTAATTTTAAATAAATAACAATTATGTTTTTGCAAAAATTAATTAGAATAAAAGTACTTGGTAGGGTAAAAGGGAATATTGAGATTCACAAAGAATAGAGGTTGTGTGTGGGTGGGTTTTTTTTTTTTTTTTTGGGAGGGGGTGTTCTAAAATAGTTTTTTTTTTGGGGGGTGGGAAGATTAAACCTAGTTTATAGCTTTGATTTAGGTCGGTCCAATTTTAAAAGTCCTAAAATAAACCGGTTCAACCTTTAAATCCCTAAAATGGTTCAATCCAGAGTTCGAATGGGTTTGGTTCAGTATAATTGGACATGGGCCATGCGGTGACGAATTAGGCTTGCCGAATTCGATATGGACAAAATTCATATCAAATTGGACTCATCCAATTCAATATGGGTGGCTCCATATCGAAGTGGATACCTTCCAATTCGATATGGATGTTCCATATCTAATTGGAATGCATCCAATTCGATATGGACAACATCCTTATCGAATTAGATGCAATCCAATTCAATATGGTTGGTCCATATAGAATTAAACAACGTTTAATTTGATATGGATAGGTTCTATGTCGAAATAAATTAATTTTAATTCGATATGGTTACTGTTTTGGACTTAATATGAGCCGTTCTTAAATTAGAAATTCAGATTGAGCTCGAACTTAGCTCTGTATTCACTGGTTTTAACCTAATATGTTTCTATAAATATAGGTTTAAAATTTAAATAGAGTGGACACTTAATAGGGAGCCACAGTTATCAAAAGGCAGTGATAATTAGCAAGAGATAAGCAGCAGCTACAATTATCAAAGTAATAATAACCAAAGAAAAGAAACATACACAGAATACCATCAACCCAGCAAACAATATAAAGGCGATAGCTACTGTCTTTATTTACTGTCTTTATTTAGCTTATTAGCCAAATAATCTCAATTTTAATCTTTGACATTCAAATTGAATGATGCATTTAACATGTTTGTAAGATACTTGTTGTAGGAATAGGTTGCTTAACATATAGCCAGAACAAGGCAAGATGCACGGTCATTACAGGAACAAGGATGACCTCCCCTGATGATTTGAAGAGCAAGTTGTTTCACAGTAAGGTATGCGATTAGAATCTCAACCTTAGCAGCGATCACAATGAACAATCCGTGACCGTTCAAAAGATGGGATGACCGCAAATTAAGTGACCAAATCTCTAATATTTTCAGTAGGAAACGCAGTCACAAGCGCGGTTTAAGGAACAGTCTCTATGTACCCTATCGTGACCATCACTACAATGTCGCGACCGTCTATCCATTTTAAGAGAAAATCACAGGGATTAACAGTAGTGTTCCCGACCTCGGGTGAGCTCAGAAGTTCGATGCGAGACACCCAATCCGACCGCTATTCTATCCCAAGTGCAACCACGATTTTCATATTTTGACAAAATTTTATTTTATCCAGTGAAAGAGTGCCACGTGGAATGACCATTATAAACCCACTTTAAGATTCAAAAAGGGTGACCACACTTGGACCTTGGGCGACCATCCTGATAGCCATAGCATGGATAAGATTTCACTAGTAGAGCACTCATATTTGACCATTGGAATATTTTCAAAAGTAGCGACTATCCCACAACGAAGGATGACCGCCCTTAGTATCTGGATGACCATCCTCTGGTCCAGGACGACCGCTACCTGTTCATATTTTCTATCAACATAAGGACTAGCCTACCAAGATACATCACTCAACTTATAAAGGCTAGTTAGACCATATTAACTATAAATACTCCACGAAACATCCTATAAAAGGGTAATCTTTTGATTGTAATAGCCAAGCAACATCCTTTCATTTTATTCACTACAATTAGTATTTGAATTATTAGAGTGTTGGGTATGAGCATTAAACATCAAGATTGTAAGTTTGAGTGTGAGCTTGGAAACACATAGGTTGTGAGAAAGAGCCTAGGAAAACTCTTATAAGGGTTATGAGGTGTGATCTCAAACCATTATAAAATTTAGTGTGAGCTTGTCAAAACACCAAGTCAGAGTTAAGCTTATAAAAACTCAAGACTAGTGGATCATTAACAAGTTGTTAAGGAAGTGGATGTAAGATTGAGATAATCCGAACCACTATAAATTCCCTTGTGTTCATTTATCTCCTCTACTACTCTTGTTTTGATTTAATTTTGAATTTTGAATTTTCCTTCAATTATTCAAATCAACCAATTCATCCCCCTCTTGGTTGCCATCTTGTGACAACAATTGGTATCAAAGCTAGAAAATTTCTTAAACTTAATTGTAAAATTTGATCCACAATGGAAACTTCTTCTTCATCCACCTCAAATTCTCATGGAAATCTCAACTCTATTCTTAGACTCCACTTTGATGGAACGAATTACTCCTATTGGAAACACAAGATATTCTTGTTCCTAGATAGTGAAGGAATTGAGCTTTAGGATTATGTTAAAAATGAGTGAAAACCTCCTACTCATGAAATTGATGGTGTCTAAGTTCCTCTTCCCAAACTACAATGGTCAAATGCTAATACAAGGGATCGATTCAAAAATCATAGGGCAACCTCTATCTTGATAAATTCTATTTCAAGAGAAAAAGGTGAGAGAGTGCAACATCTCACTTATGCTCATTGCATTTGAAAAACTCTTAAGAACTATCATGAGGTGACTATCCAAGTGAGGCTCACCAAGAAGCAAATGCATATACATGAATATGAGCTATTCAAGATGAAGCCTAATGAAAATGTTACCGACATGACCAATTGTTTGCTTGCCATCATCAATTAATTGAAAAAATATGGCAAAATATATGATCAAGATGAAGTCAATAGAAAAATCTTGAGGGCGCTTAGAGTAAAGAATAACTTTGAATCTAAAGTTTCTTCAATTGAAGAAGCATATGATCTTAGCTCTTTGAGAATCGATGAACTTGTCGAAAAACTATTCACCTTTGAATTGCACACCGAAAGAGAAGAAGAACAAGATGAAAAGTAAAAGAGGAAACTAATAGCTTTAAAAGCAATTAAAGAAGTTGAGAGCTCAAGAAATGAAGATAGTGATGATGAAGAAGAAATGGCAATGTTCTAAAAAAGGATGAATTATTGGAAAAGAAAGAGAAGATTACAAGCTAGTAAAGGTACTATCTTTAAATCCTCTTTCAAAGATAAAGATAAGAAAAATGAAGTAAAATGCTATGAGTGTAGCAAATCTGGTCATATCAAATCGGATTGCTTCAAATTGAAAAATAAGAAGAAATGGTATAAAGAAAAGAAAAAATCACTCAAAGCTACATGGGATGATTCTTCCTCAAGTGAAGAAGAAGAAGAAGAGGAAGAAATTGCTAATCTGTGTCTCATAGCTATTGAGGATGACTCCAATGAGGTAGGTACTCAATCCTTGAATTTAATTGCATATGATGACAATGATATTGATGCTTTAAATGATAGCGATATGATTGAACATATGAACCTTAGAGTATAAAAGTATTTTTCTAAAATGAAATTTTATAAGGAAAAATATTCAAAACTAGAAAATGATTTTGTGTGCTTAAAAAATTCTACATTTGAATTAAAGATCTCAAATAAACAATTATTTAAATCCATTGATGCAATGAATAAAAACTCACATAGCTTAAAAAATGTGATCAAGAAAAATGAAATTTTGAAGCATGACCTAAAAGAGCTTAAAGAATCAATTTCAAAATTTCACAAAGGAAAGGAAGCATTAGATACATTAATTAACAATCAAAGGTGTTGTCCCAAGATGACAACCAAGAGGGGGGTGAATTGGTTGTTTAAGAATTGGTGGCAATTTCAAAAATTAACAAACAAGAAATGTAAAAGATATAGAAGAAGATTAAGTAGAGAATAGAAGGATGAACACAAGAGATTTATAGCAATTTGAATTTACGTTGATCCTACATCCACTTCCTTAACAACTTATTAAGGTTCCACTATTTTTGAGTTTTTACAAGCTTAACTCTAACTTGGTGTTTTCATAAGCTCACACCAAACTATACAATGATTTGAGATCAATCCTCACAACTCTTACAAGAATTTTTTCAGGCTTACTCTCACAACCTAAGTATTTCTAAGCTCACACTCAAACTTCAATGGTGTTTAATGCTCACACCTATCCCTCTTAGAATTTATGATGTTTGATCCTTTGATCTTTAGACAAGATAATAAAAAATATTGTTCAATGAAATTACAATATCAATCAAAGTGTTCTCTAACCACAAAATTGAAGTTTAATGTGGTTTTTATAGCTTTTTGGCTTAAACTAGCTGTTTGAGGTGGTCTCCACATGATTAGTGCTTGTCTCCCAATAATTATATGTTTTGAGCTCAGTGTGCGGTCGCTCTGATCAGTGTTCGATAGCATGATTTAAAAAGTTCTGAGTAATGGCTACTTCCAATGGTCAAATTTTATTGTCTGACAAAATTCAGTTGCCCATACCTGTATGTCTCGTGGTCGCCTAGCTCGGTGTGCGGTCGCTCGACATAATATTACTAGTGAATTCAAAATTCTCTTTCTATGTGCTTGATTCTTATTGGTCCAAGATATTTGGAGCTCATATTCAAATTTGTCAGACTCGTGTGGTTGCTCAGTTCCTCTAAGCGAGCACACATAATGTTGAGTGTTGAGGAAACACTGCGAAGTTTGACCACTATCTCTTCTATATTATTTAGCATTTTTGTTCATTGTTATATGCGGTTGCTCGAGTTCCTAGACAGTTGCTCGCTGACTCTGGCATTCTGATTTCACAGCTAACTGAGACCGTGAACTCTTATGTGGAAATAATAGATTTTCTTTTTTGCTGAGGACTTAGCTTTTCCATGTAAGTTCAGTTACTCAATCAGCACTGTACTCAGCTCAGCAGATCTATGGTTTTAGTTTGGCATTCTAAATGTCCATTTGGTTCTGTGTTTTTTGCTTGGCAGATCCATGTTCGGTAGATTTGTGCTCATGCTATATAGCTTGACATTATATACATGTGTTCGATTTTCCTGGCTCGGTAATTCGAGCGGTGCACATGAGCTCGGGTACCAATGCTACAAAGCATACTTATTTGAAATTATTAGTCCTTTATCAATTTGATTGTCAAATATCAAAATAATATTTGATTGAAATGAGCTCAACAAAAGGCCACCTTCCTTAAAGTATGGTTTAGGATTCAATGGCTCATCTAACACTACATCTAGTATACCAATGTTTGTAAAAGTATCTACAACTCAAACATCTAGTGTTGAAGTTGTAAAGAACACCAATGCACAAACTAAGCATTGAACATGCATTCATGTACCCTATGCATGAACATAAACACAAAAATGCACAAAAACAAACTCATTCAACTCATATTTGTAATTATGTGCATAGTTCATTGAAATTCAATAAAAAGGTGAACAAGTATAAAACTTTGTATCAATGCACATATTGTATGAAATTTGGACATAAGAACACATTTTGCTACATTAAGAAGGCTCATCTCAAGTTAGAAGATCCATCTACTACTAACCCCCAAGGACTCAACTTCATTTGGGTACCTAAGAAAAAATTAACATTATTACCTTATAGATATGCCTAAAATCTACTATCAATGAGAATACTTGGCTTGTGGATAGTAGATGCTTAAGGCATATAACGGGGAATGCAAAGTTTTTCACAATACTCACCTATAAGCATAGAGGTAATGTTACTTTTGGAAATAATGCTAAAGGTAAGATCATTAGTATTGGTTCCATTGGCATGCTTGAAAAACATTTGATTGAAAATGTGTGGCTTATTAATGGATTGAAGAATAATTTGCTTAGTGTAAGTCAATTATATGATAAATAATTTAATGTAAGCTTTGACTCTATAGGATGTAAAATCACAAATTCATATGGTTAAATTGCATTCAAAGGAGTTAGATTTAGCAATACATATAAAATTGACATACATTACAATAATGCATTTGAATGTTTGATTTCATTAATAATGATGCTTGGTTATGGCATAGAAGACTAGGACACGTTGGTATGGATCATCTAAAATGCATTAATAAAGAAGAATTAGTTGATGGGCTTCCTAAAGCTAAATTTGACAAAGATAGAACATATGAATCTTATCAACTTGGTAAGCAACATAAAAGCTCATTCAAGTCTAAAAATGTTGTAAGCACTTTTAGGCCACTAGAACTCATTCACTTGGATTTATTTGGACCTAATAGAGTTGCTAGCCTAGGAGGCAAGTTATATGCATTTGTTATTGTTGATAATTACTCAAGATTTACATGGGTTAATTTCTTAGCTCAAAAGAATGAATCTTTTAATTATTTCAAAATATTTGCAAAAAGTGTTCAAAATAAAAAAGACTATGTGATCACATCTATTAGAAGTGATCGTGGTAAAGAATTTTAAAATGAAAATTTTGAAAACTTTTGTAATGAATTTGGTATTTCACACAGCTTTTCGGCCTTTAGAACACCATAACAAAATGGTGTATTTGAAAGAAAAAATAGAACTTTGGTTGAAATGGCTAGGACTATGCTCAATGAGTATGACTTACCATTTTACTTTTGGGTGGAAGCCGTTAACACCGCATGTTACATTTCAAATCATATTTACAAAAGGCCATTGATAAATAAAACTTCTTATGAGCTATGGAATGGAAAATACCCAAAATGTCATATCTTAGAGTATTTAGTTGCAAATTCTTTATATTGAACACTAGGAATAATCTTGAAAAATTCTCATCCAAATCAAATGAAGTAATATTTTTAGCATATTCATCGTCTAGCAAAGCATATAAGGTGTTTAATAAGAAAACTCTTGTAGTTAAAGAATCAATACATATTATTTTTTATGAATCTTCTAAACATGATCAAAGGAAAGGTAGTGCTCTTGATGATTTTGTAGGTACATATGATCAACAAGAAATGATTGTTGCTCCAAAGAACAATCAAGATGAACTAGAAAAGGAAATGCAAGAGTTACCCAAGGATTGAGAATACAAGAAGGATCATCCAAAAGAACTCATCATTGGTGAAACTTCAAAGGGAGTAACTACTAGATCCAAATTTAAATAATTACATGTCAATTTTGCTTTTGTTTCTCAAATTGAGCCAAGGACTATTGAGGAGGCTCTTAGTGATGAGATTTGGGTGATTTCTATGCAAGATGAACTTAACTAATTTGAGAGAAATAATGTATGGGAACTTGTTCCTAAACCTAAATATCATCAAATTATAAAATGTAAATGGGTACATAGGAATAAGATTGATAAATTGGTCTCATTACTAGAAATAAAACTAGATTGGTAGCCAAAGGCTATAACCAAGAGGAAGGCATTGACTATGATGAGACATTTGCTCCCATTGCTAGATTAGAAGCTATTAGAATCTTACTTACATTTTCATGTCATATGAACTTTAAAATTTTTCAAATGGATGTTAAAAATGCATTTCTAAATGGATTTATAAATAAGGAAGTTTATGTTTAACAACCTCCCGGTTTTGAAGATTATAAACTTCCAAATCATGTTTTTAAACTTACCAAAGCACTATATGGATTGAAACAAGCTCCAAGAGCTTGATATGATAGAGTTAGTGTATATTTACTTGAAAATGAATTTTCAAAAGGGAAAGTTGATACAACTCTCTTTGTTAAAAAGAATAAGCATAACATCTTAATTGTGCAAATATATTTTGATGATATTATATTTGGTGCTACTAATTAATCTTTGTGCAAGGAATTTGCTTCTTGTATGACTAGAAAATTTGAAATGAGCATGAGGGGTGAACTCAAATTCTTCCTTAGACTATAAATCAAGCAATGCAAAGATGGGATCTTCATCAACCAATCCAAATACATAAAAGAACTTCTCAAGAAATTTGGAATGGATGGTTGTAAGACTAGTAAGACTCCCATGAACACATCATTGAAGCTTGACAAAGATGAAAGTGGTAAGGTAGTAGATGAGAACAAATATCGAGGTATTATTGGATCACTACTTTACTTAATCGCTTCTAGACCTGATATAATGTATAATGTATTTTATGTGCTAGATTTCAATCTTATCGTAAAGAAGAATCACATTTGAATGCCACTAAAAGAATTTTGAAATACTTAAATGGTACATTGCATTTAGGACTTTGGTATCCTAGAAATACATCATTTAACATTTTAGGATTTTCGGATGCGGATTATGCCAGTAGTCTCTTGGATAGAAAAAGCACGACCGGGTCATTTTCTTGGTGATTGCCTAGTTTCTTGGTTTAGCAAAAAATAAGTGTCGGTTGCTTTGTCTACGGTGGAAGCCAAATATGTTGTGGCATGTTTTTGTTGCACACAAGTTTTATGGATGAAGTAACAATTTCTTAACTATGGAAAAGTGTTTGATCATATTCATATTAAGTGTGATAACACTAGTGCCATTAACTTATCCAAAAATCCAATCCAATACTCTAGGTCTAAACATATAGATATTAGACATCATTTTTTAAGGTATAATGTACAAAATCAAAATATTTTCTTAGAATTCATTGATACACGCAATTAACTTGTTGATATCTTTACAAAACCTTTGAATGAAGATAGGCTAAACTTCATTAAGCATAATTTGGGTATGATTGATGGAAACTCCTTGAATGAATAAATGTTAGACATTGATGTGTATGATAGACCTTATCATCATTCAAAACATTCAATTTTGATTATACTTTGTTCATGCCAAAACCTATCTTCTTTGTTTCCTTCCATTTTTTTTGTTTTTCTGTTAAGCGCCGTCACCCTGCCATATATCGAGGTCGCAAGCTCACTGGATAGGTTCATCCGAGATGACCTTTCAGTGAGTGGTTAGACAGAGTTGATGGACGGTAGCAAGAATCTCAAAAGTCTCGACCGTATAGGCTTTCTCTCAGGTAGGGAAAGCGCCTTACTGTATAACAGTCGCACCATAGGTTGTTGCGGATGTCCTTATGCAAAAAGGCGATCACATTCTATGTACTCTGTACAAAATATTTAACCTTTGGCAGTGTGTCAAGTCGCATTTTTCCATATGCTTTATAGCCATAAATGGCTATTTTTCCATGATTTCTCTATTTAAGACAACTTAACTTCAGTTATATATTTCTTTAATGACTCTTAACATATAAACATCCCTCTAAAACTCCAAATCCTCTAAAATCCCTCTCTCTCTCTCTTTCTCACATACTCTGTTTTTTTAGTTTTTTCATTTCTCTTGCTCCCAATGGCCCCTAAGAAGAAGATATGATAAGTTGATATTTTATAGTGTTTTTTAGTATGTTTTAAATGTCATTTTTACTTTAGTTTTATATGTTTTTATGTATTTTTATGTGTTTTATTGATATTTTCTGTTTTGTGTTTATGTTTTTGGTGTTTTTATTTATTTTGTGTGTTTTTATTTATTTATTTGTTTTATAGGTGTTTTGGTTGAATTTAATTAAGGAGCATACTTTGGAAAGAGTAGTGAGAAGCAGTAGGAACCACAAGCAGTTGTGGCAGAGCAGAAGTAGGTTGTGGTATCACCTTGAGGCTGTGGTCTGTGCAAGGGTAACTTTGGAAAATCAAGTTTGGACGGGATTTTATTACTTGGAGGCCACTTTTCCTTATATAATGGGAAAATAACTGAAGAGACATAATGGGAAAATAACTGAAGAGACAAGGAGGAGAGAATATGGGATGATTTTTTGTAAAGAATTGGGAACAGCTCTTTTCATCTTTTGAACGTGATTTTGGGACAAGATCAAGGAGGAAAGAATTTTTCTACAATTTATTATGGTTTTCTTTTCTCTCTTTTCTTCTTTTGATCTAGTTATGGAGTAGTTTCCCTTTTTGTTAGGAGGAGCATGAAACCTTAACTTATGATGGATGCTTAATCTTGATTAATGGAATTTTTATTTTGAGTTTTATGCAAATTTTGATCTTAATGCTTGTATGATGTTATTGATTTAATTACCTATGATATGGCCTAGACGGGTAGTTGGGTTTGTTGGATTAATTTATTCATGCATGATTATAAGCTTTTTGCATAACAAATTAGACTTGGGTTTGTCCGGATAGGAGACTTGACGATTAATTTGTGGTTTAATTTTTGATTCATTGCCTGTTAGGGTGAATTAAGAATTGGGTTTGTGCTTATGCAATTTAATTTTAAATTGTCCGGATAGGAGTTTAGAATTAGATTGAGAATTTACGGCCTAGACGGGTAAATTGGGTTTAGGAAGAACTAACCAATCTCAAATTTGAATTCCATAATTAAATAGCATCGGGAATGGTTAAGGTGGATTGCAAATCCTAAATTTCTCCATATTTGATTAATTTTCTCTAAATCTAGCTATTTGATACTTTTGCATGAGTTAACTTTAAGTTCAATTTTTTTTATCCATCATAATTTGATTGCTCAACTAATAGTGATAGAGTTGGATTAATTGGCTCCTAGATTAGGTCTCAGTGGGAACGATAACCGGACTCTTTGTCCACTATAACTCATACGACTAGTTCACTTGCTAGGACGTATCAAGTTTTTGGCGCCGTTGCCGGGGATCTTTGCTCTAGTTGAAAGTTGATCTAATTTTTGTCTATTAATTTGAGTTTGTGTTTGAGTTTGCTTTTTCTGAAGGTTTTCAATAGTGTATGACCAGAAGCAGTAAATCGGCACTAGTTGAAGAAGATCCAGAGATTGAGAGAACTTTCCATGAGAGGAAGAGACTAGCTAAAGCCAAAAGCAAGATGGCGGATCCACCACGAGTAGTTGATCCTCCTTTGGAAATACAAGACGGTGTTAATGAAAGACAACGAACCATGCAGGATTATGTTATGGCTCAACCTGAAGGAGTCAATCCTCCCATAGTTAGGCCAACTGTTGCCGCCAACAATTTTGAAATCAAGCCCCAGATAATTCAGATGATTCAGAACTCTTATCAGTTTGGAGGCTTGGAGAATGAAGATCCTCATCAACACATTTCAAATTTTCTTGAGTTGTGTGCTACGTTCAAATATAACGGTGTGCCTGATGAGGCAGTTTGGCTAAGATTGTTTCCCTTTTCATTGAGGGATAAGGCAAAGAGTTGGTTGAATTCTCAACCAGCTGGTTCTATTACTACATGGGAAGACTTGAGAAGAAAATTTTTGGGTAAGTATTTTCCACCTGGAAAAACTATGAAATTGCTTAATCAAATTTCTTCTTTTGTGCAGTTTGAGAATGAGTCGCTTTATGAGGCATGGGAGCGATACAAGGAGTTGCTAAGGAAGTGCCCGAACCATCAAATGCCATTGTGGATGCAAGTCCAATATTTTTATAGAGGCATCAATATGCAAGCTAGAAATATGATCGATGCAGCTTCGGGGGGCACTTTGAATATAAAAACACCTGAAGAAGCTTATGATTTGATTGATACAATGATTTCCAGCATGTATCAATATGATGACATAAGAGCTCAACCGAGGAGGCAAGGAGGTGTTTTTGAAGTGGATCAAATGACTGCATTAACTGCTCAAGTGGAGGCTTTGAATAAGAAGATTGCGGGTTTACAAGTTCACAACCCATCCATAGTAGCCTCGTTATGTGATTTTTGTGGAGGAGGGCACTCAAACATTGAGTGCCAAACAGGTAATATGTTTGCTAATTCTAGTCATGATCAAGCTAATTTTATTGGTAATTATCGCAGGAACAATGATCCGTTTAGCAATACATATAATCCGGGGTGGAGGAACCATCTAAATTTCTCTTGGAGCAACAATGCACAAGGAAGGCAACAACCTCCAGGTTATTCACAAAACCCTCCACCATCACTACAACCGCAGGAGAAGAAATCCTCATTGGAGGATTTGATGACTAAGTATATAGAAGCTAATGAGAAGAGGATGCAAAATCAAGAAGCTTCTATGAAGAACTTAGAGTTGCAAATTGGACAATTGGCAAATGCTATGTCGGAAAGAGCTCAAGGATCTTTGCCAAGTAATTCGGAAAAGAATCCTAGGGAGCATGTGCAAGCAATTACTTTGAGAAGTGGGACAACTCTAGAGGATCCCAAACCTAAGGAGAGGGTAGAAAAAGCGAGTGAAAAGGCAATTCTTGAAGAGGTAAGTGAAGAGAAAGTAAGTCAACAAGAGGTGAGTCAAGAAGATCATGCAACAAAGCAAGGTAAGTTTCCTCGAAACATTTCTTCTAGTGAAATTGATGTGAGCAAGTGTCCTTATCCTGAGAAATTAGGAAAAAGGAAAAAGGATGATAAGTTTTCTAGATTTTTAGAGATTATTAAAAAGGTTAACATTAATATGCCTTTTGTTGAGGCCTTGACACAAATGCCTAGTTATGCCAAGTTCTTTAAGGAGATCCTTTCTAATAGGAGGAGGTTAGATGAGGAAGGTGTAGTAAAGTTGACTGAAAATTGTAGTGCAATTGTTCAAAATAAATTACCTGCAAAGTTAAAAGACCCAGGGAGTTTCACTATTCCTTGTGAATTAGGGAGTGCTAAGTTTGAAAAAGCGTTGTGCGATTTAGGTGCTAGCATAAACTTGATCCCTTTGTCTTTGTGTAGGGAATTTAATCTAGGTGAGATCAAGAAAACGCATATTACACTACAATTAGCTGATGGGTCCATAAAAGTTCCTTGTGGAATTATAGAGGATTTGTTAGTGAAAGTTGGGCCATTTGTTTTTCCAGCTGACTTTGTTGTTTTGGATATACAGGTTAATACAATTGTCCCTATCATTTTTGGTAGACCATTTTTAGCTACTGCAGGTGCATTGATTGATGTAAGAGAGGGACGATTAACATTGCGATTCAGTGGTGAGGAGATTGTGTTTGACATCAAGAAGGCTATGAAATACCCCCAAATGCATGAAAATGATATGTGTTTATTTTTAGATACCATTGATTATTGTGTGCAGGAGGTGAAGCAAGAAGAGCTCAATAAAGATGAGTTAGAAGAGGAATTGGAACAAATTTTCATATTTGAAAGTGAGGAGTTAGCACAAGAGACTCTAATTCCACTAGTTTGTGATAAGACAGAGGAATCCAAGGAACCTAAAGAGGAAGCTGTACAAGTGGAATTAAAACCTTTACCTACACATTTGAAATATGTTTATCTTGATAATGATGCTTGTCCTGTGATTATTTCTTCATTTTTGACAGCTGAAGAAGAAGAGAAGACACTGGAATTGTTGAGGAAGCGAAAAGCAGCAATCGGGTGGAAGCTTTCCGACATCAAGGGTTTAAGCCCTACACTTTGTATGCACAAGATTCTAATGGAGGAAGGCTACAAGACAACAATTCAGCCCCAAAGAAGGTTAAATCCAGCCATGCAAGAAGTCGTGAGGAAGGAAGTCATCAAGCTTCTCGATGCAGGTATTATTTATCCAATTTCTGATAGTGCATGGGTGAGTCCGGTTCATGTAGTTCCTAAGAAAGGGGGGATGACTGCGATTGAGAATGAGAACAATGAGTTGATACCTACTAGAATAGTGACGGGGTGGAGAGTGTGCATCGATTATAGAAAGCTTAACTCTGCCACTAGAAAAGATCATTTTCCACTTCCATTCATTGATCAAATGCTAGAAAGGTTAGCTGGGAATAGGTTTTACTGTTTCTTAGACGGGTTTTCAGGTTATTTCCAAATTCCCATAGCCCCCGAGGATCAAGAGAAAACTACTTTTACATGTCCGTATGGCACTTTTGCATATAGGCGTATGCCTTTTGGTTTGTGTAATGCACTGGCTACTTTTCAGCGGTGTATGATTGCTATTTTTCATGACATGATTGAGAAATATATGGAGATTTTCATGGATGATTTCACTGTTTATGGATTAACCTTTGATGCTTGTTTGGAACATTTAGATTTTGTTTTGCAGAGATGTGAGGAGACAAATCTTGTGTTGAACTGGGAGAAGTGCCATTTTATGGTGAATGAAGGTATAGTGCTTGGACACAAGATTTCTGAAAGAGGAATTGAAGTTGACAAGGCAAAAGTGGAGGTAATTGACAAATTGCCACCACCAACATCTGTGAAGGGAGTAAGAAGTTTTTTAGGACATGCTGGGTTCTATAGGAGGTTTATTAAAGATTTTGCAAAGATTGCTAAACCTCTTTCTAATTTGCTTGTTAAGGATAATAAGTTTGATTTTGATGATGAGTGTTTACAGGCTTTTAAAATTTTGAAAGAAAAGTTGGTCACAGCTCTAGTGATGATAGCGCCGGATTGGAAGAGCCCATTTGAGTTGATGTGCGATGCAAGTGACTATGCACTTGGGGCAGCTTTGGGGCAAAGGAGAGATAAAGTGTTTCGTGTGATTTACTATGCTAGTCACACTCTTACAGGCCCGCAATTGAATTACACCACTACGGAGAAAGAATTCTTAGCTGTAGTTTATGCATTTGAGAAGTTTAGGCCCTATTTAATAGGTTCCAAAACTATTGTATTTACTGACCATGCAGCTCTTCGGCATTTGTTTGCCAAGAAGGAATCAAAGACGCGGTTGATCCGGTGGGTTTTATTGTTGCAAGAATTTGATTTGGAGATCAAGGACAAGAAAGGCACTGAAAATCTAATTGCTGATCATTTGTCACGATTAGAAAATACTTACACCAATAAGGGAGAGACAATTTCAGAATTATTTCCGGAGGAGAGGATTTGTGTTGTTTATTCTACTTCTCCTTGGTTTGCTAATTTGGCTAATTATTGTGCAGCTAAAAAGATTCCTGCAGATTTTTCTTTTCAGCAAAGGAAGAAGTTGGTAGCAGATGCGAGGCATTATTATTGGGAGGATCCATTTCTATACAAGTTGTGTCCGGATCAACTCATTAGAAGGTGTGTTCCGGAGTGGGAGATTGAAGGTATTTTGAAGCATTGCCATGATGGAGAGGTAGGTGGCCATTTTGGACCTAATCGTACGGCTGCTAAAGTCCTCGAATCAGGTTTTTTTTGGCCTTCTTTATTTCATGATGCTAGACAATATGTTTCTAAGTGTGATAGATGCCAACGCTCAGGTAATATATCTAGGAGAGATGAAATGCCTTTGAATAATATACTTGTGTGTGAAATTTTTGATGTTTGGGGTATAGATTTTATGGGACCATTTCCATCTTCGTATGGGAATGAGTATATTCTAGTAGCCGTTGATTATGTGTCAAAATGGGTGGAAGCCATAGCTACTAGAACTAATGACTCCAATGTTGTTTTGCAATTCCTTAGGAAGAACATTTTCACTAGGTTTGGCACTCCTAGAGCAATAATTAGTGATGGTGGGAAACATTTTTGCAACCGTCAATTTAAAGCTCTTCTTAGGAAGTATGGAGTGAGGCATAAAGTTGCTACACCTTATCACCCACAAACAAGTGGTCAGGTAGAGGTTTCAAACAGGGAATTAAAAAGAATCTTAGAAAAGACTGTGAATACCTCTAGGAAAGATTGGGCCATTAGGTTAGATGATGCGTTGTGGGCGTATAGGACAGCTTTTAAGACACCTATTGGCATGTCACCTTTTAGGTTAGTTTATGGAAAAGCATGTCATTTGCCTGTGGAACTCGAGCACAAAGCTTTTTGGGCTACTAAATTTTTGAATTTTGATCTTGGCAGTGCAAAGAAGTCTCGTTTATTGCAGGTGAATGAATTGGATGAGATGTGATTTTGGGCATATGAGAATGCTTTGCTGTACAAGCAAAAGACAAAAGAGTGGCATGACAAGTTGATTAAGAGAAAGGAGTTTACACCTGGCCAGTTGGTACTTCTATATAACAGTCGGTTAAAGTTGTTCCCAGGTAAGCTTAAGTCACGATGGCAGGGACCGTATGAAGTTACAAAAGTTATGGAGTTTGGGTCCATTGAAATCAAGCATCTCAAGTCTGGAGATAAGTTTACAGTGAATGGGCATCGATTGAAACCTTACATCACGAATCGGTTTAATCCAGAACTCGTGATGTTCACTTTTGGGGAATAAAGGGAGTATAAAGTCGAGCTAGGACTATAAACTAGAACTATTTGTATATAATTTTGATTTATTTGTTTTATTTTGTTTTTATTTTGGAGTCAATTTTTGTTTAGGAGAATTTGAGCTTTTGAGTTTGGGATGAATGTGAAGTGGTCATTTAAATTTTTAAGATTTGGTCCAAATAGTAGAGAGAATAAGTTTTAGCAAAAAAATTTTTGGTCAAAACCACAACTGCTTGTGGTGGAACGTTATTAGTTTGAGAAATAAGGGGTACATTATAGTTAGAAATTTTGATTGAAATTGTAAAATTCCAGTGGACACCACAACCGCTTGTGGTGAGCGATTTCTAGATTGTGGTTTGAGTGATGGGTTGTGGTGAAATTTTTGGGTAGATTGACCATAGTTTCAGTCAAGACCATAAGGGGTTGTGGTTTGGGGGTTTTGCCTTGTGGTTTTTGGGTTAGGTTGTAAAAAAAATAATAATAAAATAAATTTTTTTTTAAACAATAATAAAACGGGAATTAAAAACCTAAAACCCAACTTAACTTTTCTTTCTTTTATTTCTCCTGCAGAACTCAAAAGTCCCATTCACCACCACTGTGCTTCATTCATCGTCAACATAATCAATCAAATCTCACCATCGCTTCAACCCACTGCACCGTCGTTTACTCTGGCGACCTTTCTTCGCCGTCCATAACGACAGCAGCCCACTTCTGTTTTCGAACTCGTTCAACTCTTTTCCGTCCGCTGCCATCCTCTGCCCTGAATCGCCGGCTGTCCTAGGTCAGTGTTATTTGTGTTCCTGTTCTTTTATTTCCTTGCCACAGTATTCTGTTTCTTCAAGACAAATAAGGTTAGAGATCTCTTTGCCTTTCTTTTGTTGTTGGGGTTATTTGTATCTGTAACTTGCTCTAATTCTGTCAATGCTTTCAATTTTTGATATCATGATATATTTTTGAGCTGCATCATCTGCTAATTTTCTTGCGTTCGTTCTTGAGCATATGATTTTTCCAAGTGCTTTAGTCCTCATATTTGCCGCTTGGGAATATAATACTGTCAGAGCTTTATTTTTTTCAATGACCATGAGCTATTGTTGAACTGAATACTCTTCTTTTGCTATTTCTAGTTGAGACTGTTTGCTGGGGTATTTTCGTTTATGTTGCCGTTTCTGATTTTCTGTTAAACTTGCAATATTATTTCATTGAATTGAGACAGTTGCTTGTATTTGCAAGTTGAAAATCTACCACTATTTAGTCGCACTCTTTTCTTTTCTTGACATATTTTGTGCTTTGTTTCACAAGTGTGATTTTCTGTGGTTTGATTTAAAATTGAGCTTGAGATTGTGTGCATTTAAGTGCATTTAATAATGGCACCAAGAAGGCAAAAGGGTAAGAAACCATCGTCCAAGATTAAGCCCACAACGCGATCGAGCGTGCCTTTGGCATCTACTTCCAAAGCCTCTACCTCACAAGGGGTTCGCTTCAAAACCTCAGCCAGGCGTCCCACTTTTCGTGCACCTGAGGGACTGGAATTCCGAGATGCGGAGCAACAACAAAAATATAAGGTATTGAGCAAACGATTACTTGTGCCTACGAGGTATGTGGATGATTTAACTCTTAGACGGTTAGCTTTGTTTGATGAGGTGCATGCATTATTTGCTAATATAGGGTGGACAAAATTTATGAATATTAAGGCACCTACATACAAAGAGATCACATTAGAATTCTTGAGTTCTTTTGCTGTTCATCACTCTTATTATCAAACTGATAAGTTGGCGATCTCTTTTAGGTTAGGGAATGTTGAGCATTATCTGACTTTATTTCAACTGTGTGATGCCTTGGAACTTGATCATGATGGTGAATTGAAATGTCCTCCCCATTTTTCTTTTCATGATGCATGGAAAGAAATCTCTAGCGATTCAAATTATGTCGAGGGTGTGTCTAAGTCTAGAGGGTTAAAGAGAGAATTTCGTTATGTGCACCGAGTTTTAGGACACACTGTTTCTGCTCGTGGTTCTAAGAGTCAAGTAAACCAAGATGATGTTTATTTGTTATGGGCAATGAAGCATAAAGTTAAAGTGAATCCAGGGATTTTGATCATTAAGCGTTTAGTTCGGATAGTTGGGTCCACTAAGGGAGATATTGTCTTGGGTGGTTTGATCACTTCTATAGCTCAATATTTAGGTTTGACTGAGTTTGGGCAGCTAGTTGAGGGAAATGTGTTTGTTGATATGCGTATGTATTCTAATCTGGAGCTTTATGCTCCTGCTGTTGAGATTAATAATGATGCAGGTTACAACACTGAAACTGCTGTGGAAGATGAGGAGGATCATAGTCCAAATGCTGGTACTGAACTACCTCATGTCGCCTCGATTTGTGAGACGCCGGATATCACTAACCGGATGTTGTTCGATATTTTGATGCATTTGGAGGCTAAAGTGGATTCACTTGAGGCAACCGTGAAGGCACATATGCAGCCGCCGCCGCCACCTTTGTGATGTTGTGTTGCATTTGTCCACCAATGCAAAAAGAGAAGCTTTCTTTACTTCTTTGTTCTTTTTATTTTTATTTTCTGCTTTTATTGATGCATTGCGGACAATGCTTTGTTCTAAGTTTGGGGTAGGGATTGTGTTTGTTTAGTTTTTAGTTCCATGTGATTTTATGTTGTTTGTTTGTTTTTATTTAAATGTTTTGTTTTATGTTTTGTGATGTCGTATTATGTCTTGTGATTGTTATGTTTGTGTCTAATATTGTTATTTGTTTTATGCTCGATTTGTCAATTGTGAAATTCTTGGATGAGGCAACTACTGAGAGATGAGATTTAAGCATGATATAGACTATCTAGGAATTGAATAAACGCTTTTACACTTTACAGTCTATGGTGTGTTTATTGTTTATCGAGTTTCTTTTAATGCATGTTATATTCGGCGATTTGTCAAAGATTATTTTTGAAATCAAAATTTTGAATAGCTTCTAAGAATACTAGAGCTCTTTTGATGTTCCCTTGAGGTGAAATCCTAGATCAATTAGGATGAAGGAAATGATTTAGGCCATCTTTTGGACGATTTACATTGGACCTCTTATATATGTATCATACCTTTTACGTTACCGTTCTTTAAACCCCTTCTAGCCTATAAAGTATGCTAAATGCGCACTTCAAAAATTCTTTTGTGTAGCTTATTATAACCATTTAACCCAAAAGCCTTTGCCTACCACCCCATTTACAAGAAAATGAGTCGTTCCATTTGTTTGTTGAGCATATGCATGTTATAGTTGAATTTATTAGCATTGCACTTGGTAAGGAAGAATAAGAGCAAATTAAGATGTATATTGCTCTTAAATGTTGAGCTTAATGATAAATTTATACTTGGGGTATTATTTTACAACCCATATGCTTCATTCTTTATTTTTTGGGTTAATTTTGTGTTCTTATGTAAATAATTATTGGTATGAGTAGTTTAAAAAAAATACAAAATATATAAAAAAAAAATTGAAAAAAAATGATGAAAAAAAAAGAAAAAAAAAAGCAAAGTGAGCAAGTAAGTATTTTGGGAAAGTTGTTGGTATATTTGATTAAGTAAGTTTGTGGTTAAGGGAAAGTAAATAAGTTTATGAAAGTGTTCTTTTGTTAGTGCATTTGTGGTTATTTAAGGTTTATTGAGTCAATGCATTGCTCATTTTGAGGTCTATTATGGAATGATTAATTTTCTTGTTTTCTATATCCTTACGCTTTACCCCCTCGTTTGTAACCTACACCCGAGCCTACCTCATTAATAAAGACCTTTTGATCCTTCATTTTGGTTTGCCTACATTAGTGGAGAGGGAACTGAAAAAGAGTATATGGTCGTTCTTTATTTCTATTTTATCTTAAAGAAGCTAAAAATGAATTTTTACCCTTTGACAATTGCTGACGATATGTGCATTGATTCAAACTTGATAAATGCCGGATGCTTATGGATTTTTTAGTGTAAACTTGTTGATTTAGTTTCTATGATGATGGGATGATGTAAAGTGCTTAAGTTTTTTATTAAAGTGGTTAATTTGTTTGGGAGGCTTGCAAGGGATGAGTTTAGCATATTTGTTTGTTATTTGTTTTGTTATTTGCTTGTTTTGGTTTTACTCGAGGGCGAGTAAAATTCTAAGTTTGGGGTAGTTGATAAGTTGATATTTTATAGTGTTTTTTAGTATGTTTTAAATGTCATTTTTACTTTAGTTTTATATGTTTTTATGTATTTTTATGTGTTTTATTGATATTTTCTGTTTTGTGTTTATGTTTTTGGTGTTTTTATTTATTTTGTGTGTTTTTATTTATTTATTTGTTTTATAGGTGTTTTGGTTGAATTTAATTAAGGAGCATACTTTGGAAAGAGTAGTGAGAAGCAGTAGGAACCACAAGCAGTTGTGGCAGAGCAGAAGTAGGTTGTGGTATCGCCTTGAGGCTGTGGTCTGTGCAAGGGTAACTTTGGAAAATCAAGTTTGGACGGGATTTTATTACTTGGAGGCCACTTTTCCTTATATAATGGGAAAATAACTGAAGAGACATAATGGGAAAATAACTGAAGAGACAAGGAGGAGAGAATATGGGATGATTTTTTGTAAAGAATTGGGAACAGCTCTTTTCATCTTTTGAACGTGATTTTGGGACAAGATCAAGGAGGAAAGAATTTTTCTACAATTTATTATGGTTTTCTTTTCTCTCTTTTCTTCTTTTGATCTAGTTATGGAGTAGTTTCCCTTTTTGTTAGGAGGAGCATGAAACCTTAACTTATGATGGATGCTTAATCTTGATTAATGGAATTTTTATTTTGAGTTTTATGCAAATTTTGATCTTAATGCTTGTATGATGTTATTGATTTAATTACCTATGATATGGCCTAGATGGGTAGTTGGGTTTGTTGGATTAATTTATTCATGCATGATTATAAGCTTTTTGCATAACAAATTAGACTTGGGTTTGTCCGGATAGGAGACTTGACGATTAATTTGTGGTTTAATTTTTGATTCATTGCCTGGTAGGGTGAATTAAGAATTGGGTTTGTGCTTATGCAATTTAATTTTAAATTGTCCGGATAGGAGTTTAGAATTAGATTGAGAATTTACGGCCTAGACGGGTAAATTGGGTTTAGGAAGAACTAACCAATCTCAAATTTGAATTCCATAATTAAATAGCATCGGGAATGGTTAAGGTGGATTGCGAATCCTAAATTTCTCCATATTTGATTAATTTTCTCTAAATCTAGCTATTTGATACTTTTGCATGAGTTAACTTTAAGTTCAATTTTTTTTATCCATCATAATTTGATTGCTCAACTAATAGTGATAGAGTTGGATTAATTGGCTCCTAGATTAGGTCTCAGTGGGAACGATAACCGGACTCTTTGTCCACTATAACTCATACGACTAGTTCACTTGCTAGGACGTATCAAGATACCATCTAAAGGAAAGGGAAAGGGGAAGAAACCTTCGGGTATTGTCATTAGGGAACCACAAGAGGCACCTCCCTCTCCTCTACCATCTAGAAAAGGTGAGAAAATTCACAAATCTCATCACCAAATCACAAAAGAAGACATTAGATATGTCATGCTCAAAAGAAAGAAGATGGAGGGAACCAAAAGCCCCTTTGAAGGTATGCTTATTGCCCTCAACATCAAGGAAGAAATTGATAGATTGGTTGATGTTCTTGGGTGGAGAAAATTCATTTTTCCCGCAGAGGTAGGTTACCCTAGCCTTAGTAAAGAGTTTCTTATGTCCCTACAAATTGAGAAGAGTGCAAATTCTACCCTAGGGTGGTATGAGATTAGATTTAAGTTATTTGATCAATATCATGCCTTGACCCTAGAAGATTTTGGTAAGATTTGGGACTTTCATTTAGGTGGAACCACTTCCTATAATGACATTGCCTTCTCCAACCAAACTCTCTCTACCTTTTCGTAAGAAATTTCAGTGAAGAAATCCTTTGAAAAAGAATCCAAGGCTAGACACATTAAATCTCTCACACATTGGATGCTATATAGGATCATTACCTATACCATCCAACAAAGGGCTGATGTAAATGAGAAATTCACTAGAAGAGACTTAATCTTTCTATATGCCTTTACCCACAACAATCCAAAGAACTCTCCAAAATTTTTAATTGACACTCTCTATCACCATGCTGTCACAAGGTCAAGAACCTTCTTTTTATCCTCCCACATTACCTAAATAGCTTGACACTTAAACTTGCTCAATGATCTTAACCTAGCTACTTTGAGGAACCCATTTGACCTTCCCTCTAGTGCCATCACTATGGAATACTTAGAACATGTTGGATGTGTTAGGAAGGTTGATGGTTCTTATGTCTACTTCTTTGGCAAGAAGGTAGTGGTGGATAGGTATAAGAAAAGGCCAAGATATACCATAGAAGGTGAAGGATATTCTATGGAAGTTGCTATGGAGATGCCTCACAAAGCTTCAACTTCTAAACCCAGCAAAGTTAGCTCTCTAACAAAACTCATTCCTAAGGCTATCAAATCTCTCTCCAAGAAGCTTTCTCACTTCAAAAGGGATGTATCCAAAAGGTCTCAGTGCTTGAATAAGAGAATTGACCTTATGTCCCATATGCACCATGATCTTTATGACATGCAAGGCAAGATGGAATTGCCTTAATGTGATCTAAATGAATGGGATGTAAGTGATCATATAGAGAGCCCCTTTGAAGAAGAGTCCTTAGGAGATGACTCTAGCACTAGCTCAATCAGCAGTGTGCGTACTCCTCTTGACAAGGGCAAGGCCCCTATGGATGAAGAAGAGAAGGAAGAAGAAGAGTCTGATTAGCTTGTCCATTACTGCTTTCTGTTTCTTTTTGCTTGTTTCTTTTGTTTTTGTTGTGTTTTCCTTAAATGTTTAATGTTTAATGTACTTTCTTTCTTATTAATGAATATTCGATGCTTAATGTTTATCTTTCACTCTTATTTTTTCTCTTTTTGCCTTTGCCAAAGGGGGAGAAAAGATTAAAGATTGGACATGATGATATGCATAATATAAATGATTGGACATGATGATTTGCATAATATACATGATACATAAAAAATGCAATATGCAACTAATAAGATGACTAATTGAAACACATCACTTTAAATAATGCATACATTTAGGGGAAGATTAAGAAAATTTAAAAGCCACAATTTGTTAACCTAAAAACAAATATTTCTTATCCTTTATCATCTTTCCATTTGATTTTCAAAGTAAAAAAGAGGGAGATTGTTAGCCAAATAATTTCAATTTTGATCTTTGACATTCAAATTGAATGATGCATTTAACATGTTTATAAGATACTTGTTATAGGAATAGGTTGCTTAACATATAGCGAGAACAGGGCAAGATGCACGGTCATTATAGGAACAAGGTCGACCGCCCCCGATGATTTGAAGAATAATTTGTTTCATAGTAAGGTACGCAGTCAGAATCTCGACCTTAGCAGCGATCGCAATGAATAATCCGCAACCATCCAAAAGATGGGGCAACCGCAGATTAAGTGACCAAATCTCCAACATTTCCAGTAGGAAATGCGGTAAAAAGCACGGTTTAAAGAATGGTCTCTCTGTACCCTGTCGCGACCATCACTATAATGTCGCAACCATCCATCCAATTTAAGAGAAAATCACAGGAATTGGCAGTAATGTTTGCGAACTCGGGTGCACTCACAAGTTTGATGCGAGACACCCAATTCGATCGCTATTCTATCCCTAGTGCAACAGCGACTTTCATATTTTGGCAGTGAAAGAGTGCCACATGAAATGACCATTGTAAACCATTTTAAGATTCAAAAAGAGCGATCGCACCTAGACCTTAGGCGACCGTCCCGACAGCCACAGTATAGGCAAGATTCCACTGGCAGAGCACTCACATTTGACCGTTGAAACATTTTCAAAAGTAGCGACCGTCCTACTATAAAGGATGACTGCCCTTAGTATTTAAGCGACCATCCTCTAGTCCAGGATGACTGCTACCTGTTCATATTTTCTATCAACACAAGGACTAGCTTACCAAGATACATTGCACAACTTATAACGGCTAGTTAGACTATATTGACTATAAATACTCTAAGAACCATCCTATAAAAGGGCAAACTTTTGATTGTAATAGCCAAGAAACATACTTTTATTTTATTCACTATAATTAACATTTGAATTGTTGGAGTTTTGGGTGTGAGCATTAAACATCAAGATTGTAAGTTTGAGTATGAACTTGGAAACACTTAGGTTGTGAGAGTGAACTTGGGAAAACTCTTGTAAGGGTTATGAGGTGTGATCTCAAACCATTGTAAAGTTTAGTGTGAGCTTGTCAAAATACCAAGCTAGAGTTAAGCTTGTAAAAACTCAAGACTAGTGGAACCTTAACAAGTTGTTAGGGAAGTTAACATAGGGTTGAGATAATCCGAACCACTATAAATTCTCTTGTGTTCATTCATCTCCTTTACTACTCTTGTTTTGATTTAATTTTGAATTTTCAAATTGCCTTCAATTATTTAAATCAACCAATTCATCCCCCTCTTGGTTGTCATCTTGGGACAACATAGCTCAACCAAGATTCAACACCGGTACAGGTAAAGAGCGTGGATCTGTGTATAAATATTAATGGGGCCAATAAATGGATGTTTAATTTCTTTAACCCATTATATTCACAGAAAGTTTCATTTATCATTAGTTTAATTTATATTGGTTTCATTAAAGCAAGTCCAGTAGCTCAATTTCATTTATTTTAAAGTCACCATAGCTTAATTCATTTAAATTTGTTCTGTCCGTAGTCTAGTTAGATGACTTTTATTGTTTTAGATTCATAGTAGCTTCTGACTTAATTTAAACCTTTAATTTAATTACTTAAAACCCTAATTTTCATCCTAGAACCCTAAAATCATATTTTAACCCTAAAAACCCTAATTGTAATCCTAAAACCCTAAAACCCTAATTTAGTATTCTAAACTTTAAGAAACCCTAATTCTTATATTAAAACCCTAGTTTTGTATATTTATTGTTTAATATTATATTAAAACATAGATTTGATCATTTAATTTGCTAATGTATGCTTGTGATTGATGATTTACTATTGTTTTATCCATAATGAATGGTTAAATGCTTTTATTGGTTTATTTTGATTTCAAGGATGTTAGAGGTACATTTTCACTTTGTGGGTACCTCATTAGTTAAGTTCAATGCAATTTAATTTATTTTAGGTTTTGGGTTAATATAAAGGACATGTTTTCACCAAATGGTGGGTGTCGTACTTTATTTAGTTTTGGACATTGGACAATTATTGTAAGGGCATGTTTCCATCTTGTATGGGTGCCCATTTTATTTGTTTGGATCTTTTTTGCTTTAATACAATGAATGTTTATTTATTTTGAATTGCATGTAGCATGTTATAATGCTTAAGATAATATTTAGACCTGAAAAGGATGCCGATTCTGATGAACCGGACATTATGGGGGTGCTGGGCCATTTCTCACCTTCTCCATGTTCGGTTAGCGACTCCATTTTCTCTAGATTTAGGCCCGTGTTCTCTAAGACCCTGAGCCTAACATTGTCATCGTAAGAACCATTCCACATGAGAGTGGGGGCGAAAATTCCTAATCAAAGTGGCGACTACACTAGGGATAAAAGAAGTAGATTCCGTTGGTCTTTATATTATTTTATTATTTCTTATTATGATATTGTCTATTACATCATTTAGATTACATTATATGTGTGAGTTAGGATGTTCATGTAACCCGTGTTATGTTGTGTAAGGGATACCATACTTTCACTCAAGGTATGGAGATTGAGTATGGCATAACCACTCATAGCCTCAAACCTTTTGGTATATACTTGCTATAGGAGCATAAACTTTTTAACCCAAAGACAAAAGCTCATGTAATTGGCTTAGTAATTTTCCTTAGGTTTTTACCTAAATGCTTGTTATTTGACTATGATTGATATATCTTGGTTTGAACCATGGCATATTTGGTTTGTTCTTTTTCTAATATAACCTAATAATGTTGTAAGCTGAAAATAGTTTTATTCCTTTAAGACCAAAAGACCAAAACTATTTTCAAATTTTTAATATGGTCTTTGGACATAAAACTTTTCTAAAATGGGTTAAAAAAAATTTTCTGCCTCAAGGCCCAAGTACAAAGCCAAAGACTCATTTTTAAACAAACCTTTTTTTACAATGGGCTTTGAAAAAAAACTATTTTTCACTTAATTCAAATTATGATTTTTCTTAAATGGGCTTACAACTAGTTAGGTCAGTTATGGAATATTAAAAATCAATTATGGGCCTAATTTAAACTAAGAATTGTTAATCATGGGCTTATTTGTGGCATGAATCATTAGTTGTATTTTCAAATGGGAAGTCTGCTTATGATAAACTCTTTAATTTAGTTTTAATCCCAAATATAGCATAAAAGCTATCCCTTTGTTGGCCTAATGGATTAAGACTTAATTAATAAGAATTATCATGGATTGACTCTAAGTTTGAGAATACAACTATTGATTAAACCGACCAAGTGAATTTTTCAAAAATAAGATATCCCATTTTGATATTTTATTGACTATATATCTAGAAAAAGAGACTCGTCATTTCTGTGTGGATGCTATATGATTGGAAGGGTCGTTCCTACTCCTTTTCTTTTGTTTATTGGGTTGTACACACATGCATACATGTAAATACATGCATTGCATCATATGACATTGATCCTTTCTGGCTCACAGACCTAGAGTACAACAGTTCAAGAGCCTAAGACAACCCGACTTACACAAGTCATTCAAATTCAAGTGCTTTATTTGGAAGATGGATGAAAAATAGCTTAGAGATATAGTCAATGAAGTTTTTGAAGCCAAGATGGCCGAGCTACGGGATCAATTGGCTGAAATTATGAAGACCCAGTTGATTGAAATTCTAGAGCTCATAAATAATGAGGCATCTCCTATTAACATAAAGAGGAAGGAAAAGACAACTTTAATAAGGAATTGATCCACTGATAGAGATCAAATGAGAAATGAGGGGTCACTTCCTATTCTACAAGATCAATTGAGCCATATGTTGACTAAGCATTTTAAAGACCTATATGAGGAATGGGTGATAGAAAAGAATATATACAATGGAAAAGGGAGCAATAAGTGTAGCTACCATCCCAATAGGCAAAGTTAAAGGGGACAAAAAGATGTCGGGATAAATACAACGATTGAGCCAGCAAAGAATTATAAATTTTCATACGTAAGGAAACCTTTGTCAAAGGTGTTTGAAAATCTAATGAAGATTGATTTGCTATAGCCATTGGCACTTCGACCATTACCATATCCTCTACCACATAAGCTCAACACTCAGTGTTATTGCCACTTCCATCAAAATCTAGGTCATGACACAGATCAATGTATACGTTTGAGGCATGAAATACAAAATCTCATCGATGATGGAAAGATCCTCGCCCCTGATACATCATAGTAGATGAAACATCTTCAACTATAAGTCAACAAACTTCCCTTGGCTTCCTTGGTTTTTGTTTCATTTTCTTTCCTTAATGTTTTCTAGAATAATTATGTTTTTCAAATTAAGATTGTTTGAATAAATTACTTTCATTAAATTTTTATTTATGTTGGTCTTTGTTTATTTTGGTGTTCAACCAATGACGAGTCTAGCTTGATATTTATAAATTAGTATATCTATGCATTATAATTCGAATGACTTTACTAGGCGAGGGAGTTATTCTATTGTTGAGCTGTGTATACTTACTTAGAGATGGCTCATGTATATTTATGAGTATCTAGGTCTTAGTCAATCTTAGAATATGCTTTGATAAACTTTTGAGGTGAAATTGAACTCTGCTTATTTAAGGGAGAAATTATCTAGGCATTGTTTGGTTAGCCAATAACTAGTATTCACCTTATTAAACATCAGTCTCTAGTTTGTCTCCTTAAGCCTTTATAAAATTTTAGCTTGCTTTTTATTGGCTTATAAACCCGATAACATACCTTATGCTATTGTGACACTTATGTCAAGTGTGATGATCACTAAGGTACTAAGGACCAAAGAAGATTAAAGAAAGAAACACATAGTCAAGTTAATAAGGATAGTCGAAGTTCACCTGAATTGAACTAAATATCTTAGATCTATCAAAACAATATAGGATTTATTCTCACTGAAGCAGATTCATCCTACTCCACTCATCCATAGTCAGAAGCATAGAATAGTGTAAATAAGACAACTCTCTTAGAGTTAAAAAAAGGAAAAAAGAAAAAAAAACAAAATAAAAAAAGAGAAAAGAAAAAGGAAAAAAGAAAAGAAAAGAAAAGAAAAATAAAAATAAAAAAAGAGAAGTGAAAGAGAAAAATAAAACCTAAAAAGGGGCAGTTTAGAAAGCCAACAAAGTTCTTATTACCTAAAGCAGCAAAAGACTTTCACTTAGTTTACGAGGACAAATTGACTTGATTTGGTCTAGCCCAGCTAAAGACTCAATAAGAGAAAGACCATCTTATCTAACACAGCTCAAAGTTCGTAATCTTAAAAGTCTTAGACTTGATATTCCAAAGGAAAAAATGACAAAGTAATGGCCCTAGGTTTTTTCAAAAAGGAAAAGATTAAAAATCGTACTAATTAAATACAAATTTTTGCCAAAAAGGTGGAAGAACACTCAAGCCCTATCTTTTTATGAATCCAGATAACAAGACGCCTAGCAGGAGAAAATGGTGCTCAGAATTTAAGAATGCTTCTAATAGCATATAGTTCCAACAAGGAAGTTTCCAATGTAAGAGTTTGTCCATAGTGTCATATTAGCTCTAATCTAAAAATGATCTTCATTTAACTCATGTCCCTTATAGACCTCATTTCAAGCATATTAAAGACCTGTTGATCTCTCTTAGTAGGTGAAGTCTATTAGTGGAGATTATTTGAATAAGTATACATATGAGATAGACAATATTTAAACTCAATGAGATTTTTAGCCAAATAATGTATATGTGCATATCTGAAGTGCAACAGTTCTTACTTAAATAGAAATGATTTTCAAGTTTAGTATGGTAACTAGGGTTATCATGTTATAGATATATTGATTTGAGAAATTTGAATTCTGAGCTAAATTGACACTGATTTGACAAAGCTAACATTTTAAAGTAAAAAAAAAGTATTTTTCATGTTGCATAAACCTTCAAGTTGAGGGAAGTATGTTTCATTGTAGAACCGCAAAGGATAAATATGGGATCATTTGCAAGGTCATGTGGTAAAAAGGTTGGCAACCAAATGTGTTGAAATGGATGTCTCTCGTGTCTCTAACTATGTTGTTTAGTCTCTACTACTCATGTTTTCATCTTGAAAATAAAGCCATAGATGTGAAGGCTTCTGTTATTCTCATGCAAGACCTAAACGAGCATGTGAAAAAAACCAATGGGAGTGCTTTGATTTATTATCTCGGTCTGTAAGTCAATAGAACCATTGTAAGTATCATCCATTCATATCATGCATACACGTATATATGAGCATATCGCATAACATTTTATTATTTTGTGTTACCTATTCTTTCTCAGAGTGAACAGCAAACACCCCGCAAATTAAATAATGAAAAATAGATATGAAATCAAAGGGCAAGAAAGGGCCATTGCAAAGTAAAGAAGAGATGCATACACTAATTAGAGCCTGCATTAAGTGTAAAGAGAGGATATGACAGCTAAAAATAGCAGAATAGGTAAATTTTCTGCAAAAGTACAAAATGAAGAATCCATTTAAGAATGAAACAAGAAGAAAATCAGAACTCTTAAATGAATAAAGATTCAAAAGACAAAAGATCAAGACAAAGGTCCATCCTCAAGGGTGAAGAATCAAGATGAAGATCCGATTAGTTCAGCTAGAAGAGCTGAAACCAATGTAGGAGAAATATCCAAGGATGAAGATCCATTTTTGAAGGGTAAAGACCCAATTTCAGAGGATGAAGATCCATTTTTGAAGGGTGAAGATCCAATCTCTAAAGGATTAAGATCTAATTTGAAGGGTAAAGACACAATGTCTAAAGAATAAAGATCCATTTTGAAGGGTGAAGACCCATAATCCATTGAAGAATGAAACAATCGGCTAGAAGAAAGCCAAAACTCTCAGATGATAGAAGGTCAGCAGAATCCATTGAAAAATGGAACCAATTGGCTAGAAGAAATCTGAAATTCTCAAACAACAAAAGGATGATCAAGCTAGAAGAGCTTAAGTCACGGGTCGAGTACCCAAATCAAATTTAGCCTCAGGTTGAAAACTCAAATTTAGTCATTGGATCGAGAACCTAAATCCAATTTCGGATTGAGAATCCAAAATCAGTCATCAGGTCGAGAACCCAAATTCAATTTCGAGTTGAGAACTCAATTTCAGTCATCATGTCAAGAATCCAAATTCAATTTCGGGTCAAGAACCTAAATCCAGTCATCGGGTCAAAAATCCAAATCAAATTTCTAGTCTAAAACCTAAATCCAGTCATCGTGTCAAGAATCCAAATTCAGTGTCGGATCAAGAACCCAAATCTAATCACGGGTTGAGAATTCAAATTTAGCCTCAGTCGAGAACTGAAATCTAGTCTTGGGTTGAGAACCCAAATCTAACCTCGGGTGGAGAATCCCAAATCCAATCTCGAGTTGAAAACCCAAATCCAATCTCAAGTCCTGAATCAAAATCTAGTCTTGAGTCGAGAATCCAAATTCAACCTTGGGTTCAGAATCCAAACCAATTCAAGTTCATCAAAGCAAGATATTAGAGTCTCTTAGTGGTTTTCATTGGGATATTAGAGTTGCCCAATTGCCCATTGAGACATTAGAATTGTTCAACGATCAGATGTTGATACTCAACGGTTCCTCACCCTAGGGTATCAAACCTTTGGATTTCTGTTAGCTTATCTTTGTGTTTTGTTTAAAAAATATTTGGTGCCAAAATTTAGAAGTTGTATCATTGCTTTTTACTCTCTTTTATTGAAGTCTCAGATCATTCTAGCAGGGGATAAACTGTAGACACTTAATTTTGGCCCTAAGCTAATTCGATCCCAATTAAAGAAGGCTAAGCTAAATTCGGTCCTATTTTAAAAGCTTAAACCTAGTTTATAGCTTTAATTTAGGTCGGTCCAATTTTAAAAAGCCCAAAATAAGCTAGTTCAACCTTTAAAGTCCTAAAATGGTCTGATCCAGAGTTCGAATGGGTTTGGTTTAGCATAATTGGACATAGGCCATGTGGTGACAAATTAGGCCTACCCAATTTGATATGGACAACATCCATATCAAATTGGACTCATCTAATTTGATATGGATGGCTCCATATCGAACAAGATGCCTTCCAATTAGATATGGATGTTTCATATTGAATTGGATTGCATCTAATTTGATGTGGACACCATCCATATCGAATTGGATGCAGGTTAGTTCATATCAAATTAAACAACGGGTTCCATGTGAAAATAAATTGATTTTAATTCGATATGGTTCCTATTTTGAACTTAATCCAAGCCATGCTTAAATGGGAAATCTAAATTTAGCTTAGATATATCTCAGTATTCACTGATTTTAACCTAAAACCTTTGGGCTAGCCTTTGCAACAGATAATACTCCTCACCAAAAAAAATTTTCTCCTAAGTCCAATAGATGTATCTATATTGGCCACTCCCTTGGACAGATGACATATAAATTGTTTGATTTGCAGTAATATATGAAATAGCTAGTCCATGCTCCCCGCACCACTGATAACGGGTTATAACTCAGGAGTCCTAATTTTTCTAGCTCAGGCTCGAGTGCTGCTACTGATGGTTGTCCAACCTGCAAGACAAGAGAGAGAGAGAGAGAGAGAGAGAGAGAGGAATTGGGCTCCCCGGAAGAGGCTCCGACACCTAAGTTAGAGCTTGGTATGTCTGAGTGTAAAGAACGGAGAGTGGAAAAGGGAGCCAGAGAAGAAGAGAAGACCCCTTTCTTGTGGGAGCTTGCCTTTATATATAGTTGGTGGAGGGAGACAAAATCTGAGCAGTGTCAGTGTCGTATGACGGTTGTATCAGGAGACTGTCCATCCAAACATTAAGGGCTCAGGTTATGATATTTGGGACTGAGGTCTATCTTTCCTTTGGAAAGCTCGATACAAAAAAGGAAAATAGAAACAGAAAGCAACAATAGACAAGTTAGTCAGACACTTCTTCTTCCTGCTACTTAAGCTAGTGCTAATGTCTTCTCCCAAGGATTCTTCTTCAAAGGGGCTCTCTGCATGATCACTTACATCTCAATCTTTTAGATCACATTGATGCAACTCCATCTTGCCTTGAATGTCATAAAGATCATGGTGCATATGGGATATAAGGTCAATTCTCTTGTTCAAGTACTGAAACCTTTTGGATGCATCCCTTTTGAAGTGAGAAATCTTGTTGGAGAGAGATTTGATAGCCCTAAGAATGAGTTTGGTTGGAGAGCTAACTTTGCTAGGTTTGGAGGTTGAAGCTTTGTGTGGCATTTCTACATTAACTTCCATAAATTCTCCTTCTCCTTCTATGGTATACCTTGGCCTCTTCTTATGCCTATCCACTATACCCTTCTTACCAAAGAAGTAGACATAAGAGCTATCAACCTTCCTAACACATCCAACATGCTCCAAGTATTCCATAGTGATGGCACAAGAGGAAAGGTCAAATGGGTTCTTCAAAGTAGCTAGGTTAAGATCATTTAGCAAGTTTAAATGTTTAGCTATTTGGGTGATCTGTAAGGAAAGAAAGAAGGTTTCTGACCTTGTAGTAGCATGATGATAGAAGGTGTCAATTAAAAATTTAGGTGTGTTCATGGGAATGTTGTGGGTGAAGGCATATAGGAATATCAAGTCTCTTTTGGTGACTTTCTCATTTTCATCAGCCCTTTAACGGATAGTGTAGGTAATGATCCTATGTAGCATCCAGTGTGTGAGAAATTTTATGTGTCTAGCCTTGGATTCTATTTCAAAGGATCTTTCCACTGAAATTTCTTGCCAAAAGACAGAAAGTGTGGAGTTAGAGAAGGCAATGTCACTGTAGGAAGTGGCTCAACCTAAAGGAAAGTCACAAATCTTACCAAAATCTTCTAAGGTTAAGGCATGATATTGATCAAACAACTTAAATCTAATCTCATACCATCTTAGGGCTGAATTTGCACTCTTCACAATTTGAAGAGACATTAGAAACTCTCTACTAAACCTACTTCTTTAGGAAAATAAATCTTTTCCACCCAAGAACATCAAGTAAGCTATCAATTTCTTCTTTGATGTTGAGGGCAATAAGTATACCTCCAAAAGGGCTTTTGGTTCCCTCCAACTTCTTCCTTTTGAGCATGACATACCTAATGTCCTCTTCTGTGGTTTGGTAATGAGGTTTGTGAATTTTCTTACCTCTTGTAGATGGTAGAGAAGAGGTAGGTGTCTCTAATAGTTCTCTAATGATAACAACTGAAGGTTTCTTCCCTTTTCCCTTTTCCTTAGATGAAATTTTCTTCCTAGGGGTCATTGGGTGCAAGAGAGATGAAGGTAACTGAAAAAAAGAGTATGCTATAGAAAGAGATGGATTTTGAGATGATTTGAGTTTAGAGGGAAGTTTATATGATAAGAGTGATCTAAGAAGTGTGTAATTGAAGTTTAGTGGCCTTAAATAGAGAAATCATGAAAAATAACTATTTATGGCTGTTAAGAATTGAAAAAAAATGCAAAATGACAACTGCCAACTGTTAAAAAATTTTGTGCATAGTGTATAGGGCGCGACTGCTTTTTTGCATGAGGTCTCCCGTTATAGGTCATGGAGCGACCGTTACACAAATAGGCATGCTCGTTATCAGATAGAAAGCCTGTAACGGTCGAGACTTTTGAAATTCTCGCTATTGTCCATCATTTCTGCCTGACCAGTCACTGAAAGGTCATCTTAAATGAACCTATTCAGTGGATTCACGACCGTGACACCTGGTGGGGTGACTGCGCTGAACAAGGAAAACAAAATAGAAAGAAACAAAGTTGATATGTTTAGGTGTGAACAATGTATGATCAAAATTGAATGTTTTGAATGATGGTAAAGCCTAGCATACTCATCAATATTCAACATACGATAACATTTATTCATTTAAGAAATTTTCATTAATCATTCTTAAGTTATACTTAATGAAGTTTAGTCTATCTTCATTTAAAGGTTTTGTAAAAATATCAGCAAGTTGATTATGTATATCAATGAATTCTAAGATAATATTTTGGTTTTGCACATTATCCCTTAAGAAATGATGTCAAATGTCTATATGTTTAGACCTAGAATGTTGGATTGGATTCTTGGATAAGTTAATGGCACTAATATTGTCGCACTTAATAGGAATATGACTTTTCTATAGTTAAACAATTATTGCTTCATCCATAAAACTTGTGTGCAACAAAAACATGCCGCAACATATTCAGCTTTCACCTTAGACAAATCAATCGATACTTGTTTCTTGCTAAACCAAGAAACTAGGCAATCACTAAGAAAATAATATGCCCCGGTTGTGCTTTTTCTATCCAAGAGACTGTTGGCATAATCCGCATCTGAAAAGCCTAAAATATCAAATGATATATTTCTAGAATACCAAAGTCCTAAATGCAATGTACCATTCAAGTATTTCAAAATTCTTTTAGTGGCATTCAAGTGTGATTCTTTAGGATAAGATTGAAATCTAGCACATAAACACACACTATATATTATATTGGGTCTAGATGCTATTAAGTAAAGTAGTAATCCGATAATACCTCGATATTTCTTCTCATCTATTACCTTACCACTTTCATCTTTGTCAAGTTTTAAGGATGTACTCATGGGAGTCTTGCAACCATCCATTTCAAATTTTTTGATGAGTTCCTTTGTATACTTGGATTGGTTAATGAAGATCTCATCCTTGCATTGCTTGATTTGTAGTCCAAGGAAGAATTTAAGTTCACCCATCATGCTCATTTCAAATTTCCTAGTCATACAAGAAGCAAATTCCTTACACAAAGATTTATTAGTAATACCAAATATAATGTCATCAACATATATTTGCACAATTAAAATGTTATGCTTATTTTTTTTAACAAAAAGAGTTGTGTCAACTTTTCCTTTTGAAAATTATTTTCAAGCAAATATGTACTAAGTCTATCATACTAAGCTCTTGGAGCTTGTTTCAATCTATATAATGCTTTATTAAGTTTAAAAATATGATTTGGAAGTTTATAGTCTTCAAAACCGGGAGGTTGTTCAACATAAACTTCTTCATTTATAAATTCATTTAGAAACGCACTTTTAACATCCATTTGAAAAAGTTTAAAATTCATATGACATGCAAATGCAAGTAAAATTCTAATAGCTTCTAATATAGCAATGGGGGCAAATGTCTCATCATAGTCAATGCCTTCCTCTTGATTATAGTCTTTGGCTACTAATCTAGCCTTGTTTCTTGTAATGAGATAATTTTCATCAAGCTTATTCCTATATACCCATTTACATCCTATAATTGGATGATCTTTAGGTCTAGAAATAAGTTTCCACATACTATTTCTCTCAAATTGGTTGAGTTCATCTTGCATTGGAATCACCCAACTTTCATCATTAAGAGCCTCCTCAATAGTCCTTGGCTCAATTTGAGAAACAAAAGCAACATTAACATCTAAGTATTTAAATTTAGATCTAGTAGTTACTCCCTTTGATGTATCACTAATGATGAGTTCTTTTGGATGATCATTCTTGTATTCCCAATCCTTGGGTAGCTCTTGATTTTCTTCTTCTTGAACATCATGGTTGTTCTTTGGAGCACTACTCATTTCTTGTTGTTCAAAAGTGCTTACAAAATCATCAAGAGCACTATCTTTCCTTTGATTAAGTTTAGAGGATTCATAAAAAATAACATACATTGATTCTTCAACTACTAGTGTCCTTTTGTTAAAAACTCTATATGCTTTGCTAAATGATGAATATTCTAAAAATATGCCTTCATCCGATGTGGATGAGAATTTTTCAAGATTATCCTTGGTATTCAATATAAAATATTTGCATCCAAATACTTTAAGGTATGATATTTTGGATATTCTTCCATTCCATAGCTCATAAGAAGTTTTGTTTATCAATGGCCTTTTATAAACACGATTTGAAATGTAACATGCGGTATTAACGGCTTTTGCCCAAAAGTAAGATGATAAATCATATTCATTGAGCATTGTCTTAACCATTTCAACCAAAGTTTTATTTTTCTTTCAACCATATTATTTTTTTTGTGGTGTTCTAGGAGCTGAAAAATTATGTGAAATACCAAATTCAATACAAAAATTTTCAAAACTTTCATTTTCAAATTCTTTTCTATGATCACTTCTAATAGATGTGATTATATAACATTTTTCATTTTGAACTCTTTTAGCAAATATTTTAAAATAGTTGAAAGCTTCATTCTTTTGAGCTAAGAAATTTACCCTAGGCTACCTTGAGTAATCATCAACAAGTACATATGCATATAACTTGCCACCTAGGCTAGCAACCTTATTTGGTCCAAATAAATCCAAATGAATAAGTTCTAATGGCCTAGAAGTGATTACAACATTTTTATATTTGAATGAACTATTGTGTTGCTTATCAAATTGACAATGTTCACATGTTTTATCTTTATCAAATTTTATTTTATGGAGGCCATCAACTAGTTCTTCATTGCTAATGGATTTTAATTGATCTATACTAGCATGTCCTAGTTTTTTATGCCATAATCAAGCATCATTATTAATGGAAATCAAACATTTAAATGCATTATTGGAATGCATGTCAGTTTTATATGTGTTGTTAATTCTAACTCTGAGTATTGTCAATTCTTTGATGCTATAATTTTTCAATACCATAAAATAGTTAATAAATTAAATTAATGAATAGAACAATTACTACTTATTATATAATTAGTGATGCTAATTTTGAAAACATTATAATCGGTAATAAATGTAAAGTGTTGATTTTATCATAATTGTAACTATTGCATCTAACTTTACTTTTCTATATAACATTGTTTGTTTATAATACAAATCTCTCTATATATTATACTGATGTGTTAGACTATAATAATTTGAAAGGATATATCTAGTTGTTCAAAAAAAAAAAAAGAAAAGAAAGGATACATCTAAATGATAAATTAAATCGAAATAAATAATATTTAGTTTTTTATTGTGTTTATAAATTTCTTACTTTTAGATTATAATATGATTTTATTGTTGAGTGGCAAGGGCTTCAAGTTTTTACATGTGCTAGTGGCGGAAAGCCTCGGGCAATAAGCATGTGCCTTGCACGTGCTACTATAACTACTATAAATTGAAGCGCAATTGAGAAGCTCTTTCATTAACACTTAACAGCCAAACAGGGTTTTAGGTTCCCATTTCTTCTGCTTGTCCAACAATAAAATGGCCGCCATGATGGTGTCCAGGTTCTTATTCTCAAGAACGTCACCCAACAACCTCTACCAACTTCAACTTCTACAGCCTACTCTTCTCAATTCTTCGCTATTTCCCCAATTCCTTAGAAATTTCCATTCTGTCATTTCCCGACAATGTAATTTCCATCTTGAAGAAGCAAGTACTAGTGCCGCCGTGGATAATCGTATTCCAGCTACAATAATCACTGGTTTTCTTGGCTCTGGGAAGGTTTGACTACTCTCTAATTTCAGTACTATGCCTTTAATTGTTTGAATTTATTTTAATTTGATTGCTGTTTCGTTTTGTAGACCACTCTTCTGAATCATATTCTAACAGCTAAACATGGGAAACGTATTGCAGTCATAGAGAATGAGGTATTAACATTTTCAAATCATTCCACATTTCTTGGCATGGATTGGTTGGGTCTTTATGTTTAGTTTATTTAGTTTTTTTTTCTCAATTTATTTACTGTGTTTGCAGTTTGGTGAGGTGGGTATTGATGGATCATTGGTTGCTAGCCATTCTTCTTCCAGTGATGATATAATTATGGTTAATAATGGTTGCCTTTGCTGTACTGTGAGGGGAGATCTAGTTAAAATGCTTTTGGAGTTGGTTAAGAAAAAAAGAGACAAATTTGATCACATTGTTGTTGAGACCACAGGTAATTTATATTCATTTGAACTTTTTCATAATTTATTTGTTCAATGTGCATGTGAACTAGGCTTTTTTCTTTTTTGTTTTTACTCAGATCTTCAAATAGTTTTCTGTGATGCTATGATTTAGAGTCTTAAACCTCTTAATAGTCCAAATTATCAAATTTTATTTTTCAATAATTTGAGAACTATTGTTTCATAAAGTATTTTTTGTTCCTCCACTAGAATGTATTTATTTATTTTTTATATATGCTGGCATTGATAGACTTCTTGAAACAAAATTTCCAAATTGACATGTCAAATGCCTTCAATATAGTACAAAATAGGTTTTACTGTTGTGCTGGTTGATGAAATCCCTTTTGCAGGTCTAGCTAAGCCACGCCCTGTTATAGAAACCTTCATATCTGATGTGGTTTCACATCATGTGAAGCTGGATGGAGTTGTTACTATGGTTGATGCCAAACATGCCATGCGGCATTTGAATGAAGTTAAGCCCAGATTTGTGGTGAATGAGACAGTAGAACAAATTGCCTATGCTGATCGTGTCATACTGAATAAGGTATATTTTAGTTTCTTCCTTGACTGTGTTGGCTTGTGTTGTCAATTTACTGCTTTGGTTTACATTTCCAGTTCCTGGTACTTCAGTTACCGGCTTCTGAAAACTATGAGGATATTTAGAATTCCAAAATTTAGTTGTATGTTTTATTGTTTTGGCAGATAGATTTGGTGTCCGAGACTGAATTACAGATATTGGCAAAGAGAATCCAGGTAACGTTAGAATCCAGGTAACGTTTTACTTGGATATTATCATGCATTGGGCTTAAATAAAGAAAATGGGATAGAATAAGCATGAAAAGAAGTATATTTGCAGGATGGGTTCACTAGAGATCAGCCCTTTCAATATTAAAATAGTTTTATATTTGATCTCAAATCTGTCTAATAGTTGCATCAAGTTGGGGCACTAATAAACTTTTTTTGGGTATTGTTGTCATGCAATTTCTGTTGAGGCGTGTGAGTGTATAAGCAGTTGCATCAAGAAGAAGGGGAAAGATTTTTGGGCCTACATGTTAAAACTCAAATTTTCCTAATGTCAAATGAGACACTTCAACTACGTGATTTCATTTCACATTAAGTCAGTCCGTTTTGCTGATATTTTTTTGGAGTTTCATTTCTTTTTGTCTTTTTATTTTTCAAGTATATGGTATCATTAATGAACCAAGATGAGGAAAGGAGTAATTTTATAATTTTCCTTAGGTTTCCATGTGACAAGCTGAACTGATGAGCATTTCTTTACATATAACTGAAAAGGCTAGTGGTCACTCCCAATTGATTTATACATGAGTGCATGTTGCCAAAATAAATTTACCAGTTTATCTCTATACAATTGTAAGAGATTTTGGAATCATCCATTTGTTTTCTGAACAGAAGCATCCATTTTACTTATGTGGTCAGAACCAGTTATGATAATTTAAAAATTCCTTATTTTGAGATGTTTTTAAGATACTAATTCCAGATCTCTTAACTCTAGTCTTGGCAATTTAACTGGAAGTTGTTGACAGAAAATGAGTGGCTTGACTCCCTAACACTGGTCTTTTTCATAACTGTTTGGAAAGTTTATCTATTCTTATGAAGGTATCATTAAAATTTATAACATCTTATGTTTTGTGTTTTTCTCAGCATATTAATGGCATTGCTCCAATTATGTTATCCAAGTATGGATCTGTGGACATGGACTTTGTCTTGGGAATAGGAGGATATGATCTTGAAAGGTTGTTTTCTGAACTTAACTGGAAATCTGCTTTTTTCTTTCTATAGCAATTCATTTCTTTTCAGTTTCAACTTTCTTATGTGATATTTGGATTCTTGTTATTTCCTGGTTTTATTCATGTGATTTATATGGATTTTTTGGTAGTAAAGTTAGAGTTATAAAGCATATACATGTATGAAGCAGTGTAATGCTAACTCATGTTTTTTGATGTTTTAACTGGTGCAGGATTGATTCTGAAGTTCATATAGAAAATTACGATTGTCCAGGACATCAACACGAGACTGCACGAGGTTTTTTTTTTTTTTTTTTTTTTCTCTATATTATTTTTCTTTCTTTCTTGCAATAGTTTCCATTCCTTCCCTGATCAACATAAAAAAAAAAACCTGTAATGTGGGTGGCAGAACAGGTGATATATAAATTTGTGACTTCAAGTAAAATTTCAATTCAATTCAATTGCATATTAGCAAGTGCTTATTTTATTAGTAATCTGCATTTTGAAAATGTCTTATTTAAGTTACTACCCTGATACGATTCCTTATATATGGTAGATTGCGGTAAATTGTCTTGTTGTCAACTTTTGTTGCTTTTAATAGATTTTGATGTCTTTTAGGCAACAATTTATGTTCTCTCAAGCTTTTGTTGGTCGATATGCATGAGCAAGTGTGCATACACGCTAATATCCTTGCATCTTTCTGCATGTATTTCCTTTTCATTTGTGGGTATATAGAGGACTTGAAATTGTTGGAGATACATAAGAAGAGATAGATAAGAATTATAAGAAGAGATAGAAAAGAATTGTTTTTCCACTACAATTTCAGCAAGCATACACTCATCTATTTATACATGTTAGAGCATATAATAAATGAAACTACTGACTACCATCTACTATAATAAATAAGCCTATGATAAATGAAACTACTAACTATCATTTACTATTACATTAAATTATTTGTCAACTACTAACTATTAACAATACAATAATAAATATTGCTATCTACTAATTACAATAATAAATAAAGCTTGCTAACTACTAATTACTAACGTCTCAACACTCCCCCTCAAGCTGGAGCGTATAAATTATAAGCTCCAAGCTTGTTACATATATATTTTATTCTTGGTTCTCTAAGAGATTTAGTGAGTATAGCTGCTAGTTAATCATTAGAATTGACAAAATCTATGATAACACATCCTGACTTGATTTTCTATCTAACAAAATGGCAATCAACTTCCATATGTTTAGTTCTTTCATGCAAATCTGGATTAGAGGCAATGTGAAGTGCAACTTAGTTGTCACAAATCAGCTTCATGCTTTTGATTTCTTTCCATCTTAATTCTTGAAGGAGTTGTTTTAACCAGATAAGTTTACATGTTGCAAGAGTCATAGCTCGATATTCTGCTTCAACACTTGATCTAGCAACCACCTCTTGCCTTTTGCTTTTCCAAGAGATCAAATTGCTTCTAATCATGATACAATATCCTGAAGTAGACCGCCTATCTGAGGAAGAATCTGCCCAGTCAACATCAAAGTACCCAATTATTTGGTGATGACCCTTATCTTCATACAGTAACTCTTGTGCTGGTGCTCCTTTAAGGTATTTAAGGATCCGAATCACTGCATCCTAATGATTATTGCAGGGAGCTTGGAGAAACTAACTCACTACACTAACTGCAACTGAAATATCATGTCGTGTGAGTGTCAGGTAGTTTAATCTTCCGACTAACCTACTGTATTTTCCAGGGTCTTTTAATAACTCCCCCTATTTAGGAACCAAATTAACATTGTGATCCATAGGAGTATCTATAGGCTTGCAATCTAGCATGCCTGTTTCTTCCAGTAAATCTAGGACATACTTCATTTGTGAGATAACAATTTCTGCTTTTGACCGTACCACTTCAATGCCCAAAAAATACTTCAGTTTTCCTAGGTCTTTGGTTTGAAAGTGACTACAAAGGTGTTTCTTCAATTGACAAATTCCATCATGATCATTGCCTGTTATGACAATGTCATCGACATAGACAACTAGTTAGATGCATTTTCTGTGCATGTTATGTCTAAAGAATACTGAATTATCAGATTGACACCGAGTCATTTTAAATTCTTGAATTACTGAACTAAACTTTCCAAATCAAGCTCTTGGAGATTGCTTCAAACCATATAGTGATCGTCGTAATTGACATACTAATTGAGACTCCCCCTGAGCAACAAATCCAGGAGGTTGCTCCATACACATTTCTTTAGTTAATTCTCCATGAAGAAATGCATTTTTAACATCAAGTTGGTGGAGAGTCCAATGGTACATAGTTGCCATAGAAATAAGGAGGTGAACAGAATTAATCTTGGCTACTGGAGAGAAAGAATCATTGTAATCAATGCCATAAACCTGAGTGTATCCTTTACCAACAAGGCGTGCTTTTAATTGATCAATTTTCCCATCAGGTTCAACTTTCACAGTAAACACCCATTTGTATCCTACCGTAGTTTTTCCTTTTGGTAATGGAACTAACTCCCAAGTTCTATTACTGTGTAATGCTGCCATTTTCTCTATCATCGCATCTCGCCACCCCGGATTATATATTGCTTCATTAACAGTCTTGGGTATAGTAACATTAAATAAGGTAGAGATAAAAATACTATACGAAGGAGACAAATGATGAGATCTAAGAAAATTGCAAATGGGATAGAGGTTTCGGGTGGAACGAATACCTTTACGAATGGCAATGGGAGGAGTAGATGCGTCTCTGTTTGGTACGGGAGCGACAGGAGACGGTGTACCAGATGATGGTGGAGCAGGAGGTGAGTCATCATTCATTGACAATGTACCTGTATCAAGAGAGCAAGAACTGTGATTGTTAGATGGAAGAGTGTGTGAGAAGCGTTGTGAATAAACTTGGAGAGGAGCTTTTATAGGGGAAGCACTTTGTGAAAGACTTGGGACATGTAGAATATTAGAAATGAGTTTGGTGTTTTCACTTTTGAGTGAAAAATATGGTGATGATTCAAAAAAGGTTACATATGCAGAAATAAAATACTTTTGCTTTATGGGATCATAGCTTTTGTAACCCTTCTGAAGACGTGAGTAACCCAGGAAAAGACACTTGATAGATTTTGGCTTGAGTTTATCTTTTCCTGGAGTATGATCATGAATGAAGCAAGTACTACCAAACACTCATAATGGTAGGCGATAAGGATCTTCTTTGGGAAATAGAATGGAGTGCGGACTTTGATTGTTTAGTACGGAAGAAGGCATTCTATTGATCAAATAACAAGCAGTAAGAAATGCATCCCCCCCAAAAGCGAAGTGGAACATTGTGTTGAATAAGAAGAGTTCGAGCAGTTTCTATGAGATGGCAATTTTTGCGTTCAACAACTCCATTTTGTTGAGGTGTATATGCACACGAGGTTTGATGTGTGATTCCCTGCAAGGTCAAGAAATTTGAGAAGGAAGAGGATAGATATTCCTTCGCATTATCAATTCGTAAAATTTTAATTGAAACTTTAAATTGATTATGGATTTCATTATAGAACTTTTGGAATATAAAAAACAATTCAGAACGATTTTTCATTAAATAAACCCATGTGCAACGAGAGAAATCATCAATAAATGTAACAAAATACTGAAAACCCATAGTTGTACTAATTTTCTTGGACCCCATATGTTCGAGTGAACTAAGTCAAATATGCATGTAGCCCTATTATTGACTCGTTTGGGACAAGAACTGTGGGTTTGTTTCCCAAGTTTCCCAAGTTGACATGACTCACACTCCAAAAAAGATAAAGCGGAAAGAATGGGAACAAGCTTCTGAAGTTTATTAAGATTCGGATGACCAAGGCGATGGTGAAGAAGATCAACAGATGGAGTAGAAGAGAAGGCAACTGATGAACTTGGATGACAGAGGTGGTACAAGCCTTGCGACTCATGTCCTGTTCCAATCGTCCTCCTCGTACTCCGGTCTTGCACAATAACAGAATTAGCTACAAAGGTAACAGAACAATTGAGACTTTTTGTTAATTTACTGACTGAGACCAGACTATATGGGCACTCAGTGGCAAATAAGCCGTTTGTCAAAGGAATAGATGAAGAAAGTTGGATATGTCCTATACTCTTAACTGCAGTCTGTGAACCATTAGCAAGAGTGACAATAGATACGTTATTAATAGAGGTGAGGGTAGAGAAATAGTTTTTATTACAAGAGATATGATCATATGCACCGGGATCTAGAATCCATGGACTAATAGGGGAACTTCTATTGAGACAGGCAAAAGATGTACCAGAGTGAGAGCTTCCAGATTGTTTTGTAGCTTGATACTATATATAATTATTGTAATCTTCTCCAGTTAATGTGATGGAATTGGACTGTTGGTTGCCTTCATCAGGTAAAAGAAGTAGACCATCTCCTTGAGTTTGAGCAATATGGGCTACATTTCGATTATTACCAGGCTGATTATTTTGAGGTGTTCGACCGTGTAAGGCCCAACAGTTTTCTCGAGTATGGCATCCTTGTCACAATAGGTACAATGTGTTTTTCTTCCTTTCTTGTTTTACGAGCTTCTTGACTTGGTTTGAGCCACCAAAATTGATGTTTCTGTCTCACTAGGTGTTGAATGCGAAGAAATTCGCTTCTGTCTGGCGAACACATCTTCCAAAGAAGGGACAGTAGGGCTTGTTAAAATTTGATCTCTCACAGAACATAGGTCCGACCTTAGTCCTATCAAAGCTAAAACCATAAAAAATTTATCTCTTTGCTTTTCTTGAGTGGCAATATTATCAGATAATAACACAAGTGAATTAAATTTATCCATAAGACTTTCAATTTGTCCCAAATATCCAGCCATATCCTGTTGATTTTGTTGAAGATGGACAATAACAGAGACAACTTTATATTTCCTTTGCACATCATTAATATACAAGGTTTTAGCCTTCGTCTAGACTTTATAACATGTTTTACATTACTAAAACATGGTAAGAAGCTTAGGTTCTAGTGAATGCCATAGGAGATTACATAATTGAGCATCAATTTTAATCCAAGCAATTTTATTTTTCTCATCAATATCAGAACTATTTTTCTCTAGGTGATCTTCATATCTTTATCCCATAAACCAAAATTCAATAGAAGCAGCCCATGAAATATAAATTTTACTACCTTCAAGTTTAACAGTAGTAATAGCAAGAAATTTGGAAGAGAGAAGAGGTCAGATAGAACCTGAGTTTTCTTCTGAAGCTTTAGTCATTTGGAGAATACCAAATCAACAATTTTGAAGTCTGATTAAGGAGTACAGTGGCCTTCAAACACCTGAACTTTAAAGTGGTAGTAGCTTAGCTTGGCTTTTTTGAAGTAGCAGTGAAGAAGAAGAAAAAGTGGCAGTAACTTATTTCTTGAAGTGGCAGTGGCTTAGCTTAGCTTCTTTGAAGTAGCAGTGAAGAAGAAGACGAAGAAAAAATGGCAGTAACTTATTTCTTGAAGTGGCAGTAGCTTACAATTGAAGTGGCAGTAGCTTAGCTTCCACTACAATTTCAGCAAGCAGACACTCATCTATTTATACATGTTAAAGCATATAATAAATGAAACTACTGACTACCATATACCTATAATAAATAAGCCTATAATAAATGAAACTACTAACTATCATTTACTATTACATTAAATTATCTGCCAACTACTAACTACTAACAATACAATAATAAATATTGCTATCTGCTAATTATAATAATAAATAAAGCTTGCTAACTACTAACTACTAATATCTCAACAATACAAAAAACAATCCTACATCAGTGGGAGATAACAAATAAAAAGTGAATATAAGATTGTGGGTTAACTAACCTAAATAGCTTAGGCCATTTTAGTGGAGTCGAGCACAAGACAAGTAGAAGAGCCAAGTTGATGCTGGAGGCCCAATGAATGCAAGTTCAATACTCTCATGAGTGAAGCCAAGTAGAGAAGCCCATGGAGTCCAACTGAGTGAGAGAAAAGGCCACCACCAAAATGACCAAGTAGCAATCCACGCATGAAGAAGATATATTGGTTTGGATGAACAAAGAAGGATCCAGAATTATTAAGTGGTAGATTGAAAATGTCAAATCTGTTTCATTTAATATTATAATGCCTGTAACTCAAAGGTGTTAAGGATGCACATATGCTCTATTCTTTTTGAGACATTTAGCTAACCTTTGTGCTGTTTAATGTTCCAAATTTCCACTGTGAAACCACCATTGGCAGGAATGGTGTTCTAGTCTGAAAGTCAAGTTAAACATTATTCAATCCATCCTCTTAAATTATTCTGCGAGGAACCTCTTTGGTTTAGGGCCTATGTTTTGCTATCACAATGATTCATTTGGTGTAGCCTTTGTTCCCTGCTACTAGGTTAATGAAAACCTTCCTGGACCTATTAATTGCTTTTCACATTTCTTTTTGTATCCTTCTTTCATCTGGAATCAATTGTAGTGAACCTCTTTCATTGGATAATTGGAAGTATCTCAGGCTATGGCATTGTTACATGAGTTCTCTTATGCCAATTGTTCATCTGGGGTTCCCTTTGCTTCTTGCTACTTTGATTATTATCAAAACCTTCCTAGAATCTAAATCTATTGCTTTTCTGTTTCTTTTTTTTAATAACATCAACTGTTCATAGCCTTCATTTATAATGTACTTCCTCTATTTTCATGTTTAGAGTTTGCCTTAAATGGGTGCATCTCAAGCAATTCCACTGTATTTTAATCCTAATGGTTTGATGTTACAGAGCATCACGAGGCACATCATCACCAAGAATGTAAATCTCAGCATGACCATGTGCATGATTCTACTGTCTCTAGTGTTAGTATTGTCTCCGAGGGAATGTTGGACCTTGATGAGGTAAAGTATAAAGCCACTAGATGGCTATATATGTATGTATGCATGCATGCATGCATGACACAAAAGCACACACCCTCAACATTATAATTTATTTTATGTGAATACATCTGAAGGCCCTTGTGCTTGCATGATGATTAGCTATTTGACAGTGAGAGCAAGGAGGAAAACTTTCTTTCTTGTTTTCAATTTTGTTGCAGTTAAGGTTGTACACGGGTTATCTTGGGTGGGTTACTAGCCATATGTTAAACTGAACCAAAACATTTGATGCGAAAAAAATGAAATTGAATCCAAACCAAAAACTTACAAAAACCAATAATTTTGTCTTAAAGTCTTTGGGGGCATTAGCTGAAACTCCAGGTCGTATAACCTCTATCTTCCAGTTCCCATAATTCTTAGGAGATAAAGAGTCTTAATTTTGTGCTCTAGACATCACAGCCGATCCCTTAGATAAATGGAATGGTCGATATCTTTTTTCACCAGCTGCCATACCAAATATGAACTTCTAATATTGCAAGAATCTTCTCTCCACAACTGTTGGGATGATAGAGGCAAAATGAAAATAGCTCGGAAAAGTGGACTGTTACTCAAATAGAACTCAAAAGAGAACTTTTATCAAAGAAATAATATGCAAGACAAGATCATAAGAACTGAGTATGATTTTATTCATCAAGAGAGCAATTTATATACATTTAAATTAGATAACGAACTCCAAATGTTTAGTACCACTAACATGTTAGTCCTAGAATAACTGAACTACTCATAAGTAAACTGCAAAATTAGGAAAACTAGTAACAAAGAGTTTGACTAAGTTAAAGGATAAAATATCTGACACCAGCTTATTGACAGAGAGGAGAGGCAGTTCCTGCACCAGCTTGAGTTCCAGCACAGAAACATCTTCTTGTTGCCTTGATTGCTTGTTCTATTTTATTTTCTTGCTCTACTTATCAATTGCTATCTCTCCTCATTTTTCTCATTTAATTACCACTCAAGTCTAGTTTTCTGTTTTTCTGGAATAGAAGTTGCAATGTCTTCAAATTGCCTTAGGGAATGCTTAGCATAACTATGAAAGATGTGTAGTATGGTGTAGCAAGGCTAACAATTGGTTGAGACGTTGAGTGAATTTACAAATGAAATCAAAAAGTAAAAGGTAAAAAGTTAAGTTTACAGTTGATCCGTGTAAATTGGGCTAATGTACTGAATAAAAGATTGTGTGAATGCTATATCCTCTAATTTAAGTAATTTTAGCCACATTGTTGATAGAGCAGTTTGTATGCCAATGATTCAATGAAAATCCTTAATGATTTAGTGAATCCTTTTTACAATACATTCTATGGTTCTATGCTTCTACGTGACAGATCAACTTTTATGGAAGTTGCACAGTCAATTATAGATGGCTCCGTTGATTCTCTCTGTGCAATTTTCATATATATATATATATATATATATATATATATATATATATATATCTTGCATACCCTGATTAGTACATGGCTGATTGTAGTGATGATACTAATGATTCTGTATTAACTGAGCCTGCACCAAATTTCTCTATATCAAACCTTTAATTTGAAAGAAAAAAAAATTGTGTTTTTTGGATATTTTATGGAGGCAGGTTAACGATTGGCTTGAAAGACTAATTGAAGAAAAAGAGGAGGATCTGTACAGGATGAAAGGTGTGTTATCGGTGACAGATTCGGATCAGCGCTATGTATTTCAGGTTCTCTTTTCTCATATTACTGTGATTTGAGTGTTGTTCTATACGTATATGGTTGTCTGCTCTAAATATAGTTACTCTCTTACCAATCCACTCTGTTGTTACAGGGCGTGCATTCTACATTAGATGGCTGCCCAGGGAAACCATGGGGACCTGATGAGAAGAGAATAAACAAGCTTGTCTTCATAGGAAAAAATTTGAATGAAACTGCTCTTAGAAGAGGTTTCAAAGGATGTCTAGCTTGAGTACGTTATTTAGTATATTATAATGGATGGTTGTGGATTCAGTTTTCAATTCATTAGCTTAAAACAAGTTTGAAAAAATTTTTCCTTCAATTTTTCTTATAATTTTTGCAACATGATTTGTAAATATTCATAAATAAAAACTGTAAAAATCTATATCTAATTTTTTAGTGATAAATTATTTTCTAATATTATATTAAAAAATATAATTATATATATATGTGAGGGCCTAAAAATTTATCTTATTGATAAATAATACATTGTAATGATATAAAATGTCTTAATAAATAAAGAATACATGATGTATTACCATCTTTCAATAAACAATTATAATAATGAAAAAATATTATATCATAAGCTTAATTATTTTAAATTAAAAATTTTTATAAGTGAAATATAACGAGACTAAGAGTTTGGCGCTAAATACAAAAAGGAGAAAAAAAAAACTGAAGGTAAAAATAAAAAATTATGGGCAAATATAAAATAAGAATAACATTATAGGCAAAAATTTTAAAAGACTTTCTGAACTTGTTGAATGTTACGGTTCAATATCAATGGAGAAAACGGAACGGGCTTGAGGTGAGAATAAAAACGGGAAAAGTCATTCGACAGAGAATTAATAATAGCCTCAGCATAAACCGCAGAAATTAGTGTTTTAGTGTTTGAGAAAACTTGAGAAAACCTACACTTTAGCTTCAAAAATGGTCTTCAAAACCAAAACCCCATCTTTTTTTCGTCAACAACTGCTTTTAATGGTAACCTCTCGTCTCTCTTCACAAACCCTCTTTCACTGACAGCTTCTAAACCCAAAACCTTATCCACAAACTCAAATCAACAAAGCTGCGATTCCGAAAGTTTCCTCAAAACCCCCAATCCTAAATACATGACCCCAGGTAAGGTCACTCTCCATGAAGCTCTTCACTTCCTTGATCACATGATTCAGATGCAACCCCCTTATCCAGTTTCATCTGAAATGAATTCAACTGGAGTATTGTCCCATTTTATTGCATTGAACATTTTCCTTAATTCCTTTTGTAATGCGAAAAGGGTGCGTGATGGTTTTGGGAGTGATTATTAGAAGGGGTTATAGGCCAAATATTGTGACTTTTAATTGTTTAATTAGGGGTTTATATTTGGAGAATAAAATTGCCGAGGCAGTTAGCCTTTTAAAGAAAATGAGTATATTTGGTTGTTGTCCTGATGAGATTACTTTTGGTACTTTGATTAATGGATTGTGTCTAACAGGGAATACTGGTGCTGCTCTTAAGCTGCTCGAGGATATGGTTAGTGGGAATGGTGAATTTGGTATCAAAATTAAGCCTGATATATTTATTTATGGAAGTACTATTGATGGTCTTTGCAAGAAAGGTTTGGTAGAAAAGGCAAAAGAGCTTTTTGTGCAAATGAAAGATGTGGGGATTTTTCCAAATGTGGTTGTGTATAGCTCATTGTTGCAAGGCTTTTGTGCTGTGCGACAGTGGGAAGAAGCTAAAGGTTTATTTATGGAGATGTTGGATCAAGGTGTGCCACCTAATGTGGTAACATTCAATGTGTTGATTACTGCACTTTGTCGAGAGGGAAAGATGACAGAGGCCCATGGGTTATTTAAACTAATGGTTCAAAGAGATGTAGAACCTGATACATGTAGTCATAACATATTGATTGATGGCTATTGTTTGGCTGGTATGATTGACAAGGGAAAGGAACTTTTTGTTTCTATGAGGAGTTAAGGGTGTCAACATGATCAAGTGAGCTACAATATACTGATAAAAGGGTATTGCAAGAATCAAAGCGTAGATGAAGCTATGACATTATATAGGGATATGTTGGACAAAGGGATTCGGCCAACTGTTATTACCTATAATACCTTGTTGAGTGGTCTTTTCTTAGCAGGGAAGATTCAGGATGCAAGGAAGCTATTTGGGGAGATGCAACTTCATAACATTGCAGCAAATTCAACTACGTATCTAGTTTATCTGGATGGGCTTTGTAATAATGATTGTGTTTCAGAGGCAATGGATGTTTTTCATAGTTTAGAAAACTCAAAGTTTGAATTAAGTGTTAAAATCTTTAGCTGTCTCATTGATGGCTTGTGTAAAACAGGGAAGCTTGAAATTGCTTGGGACCTTTTCTATAGATTGTCTAATGAAGACTTAAAGCCAGATGTTGTGACCTATAATGTCATGATCCATGGACTTTGTAAAGAGGGGCAGCTAGAAAAGGCAAATTATCTATTTTTGGAAATGGAGGAGAAAGGTTGTGCTCCGAATGAGTTCATATTTGATACTCTCATGCGAGGTTTCTTACAAAATAACGAACCAAAAAAGGTAATTGACCTTCATGAGATGAAAGCAAGAAATTTGTCACTGGATGCATGTTCATTGTCAATTATTGGAGACTTACTCCCAGATAAGGATAAATACAGTAAATACAATAAATATTTTCACTTACTTCCAACATTTCCTGTTCAGAAGAGAACAGAAAGATGATATTGTCAATGTTGGTCACTAGCATGGTTCATTGGCTTCTGCTAAATCTCTGCAATCAATCAAATTTCAAATAGTTGCAGAAGATGTGCATGGAAAAGTATGGCTGGTAATTTCTTCTTTACTTCCTAGGCTTTAAGATGGAGCTAGATTGCCTACAAGTTTGAGACATATCACTCCATACTAGAGGCATTTTGTAACAATCACTTGAAGTTACCCAGTAATTTTGTTGGGAGTCACTGCTCAGTCATAATCTGAGTCTTGTAAAGACCTGTTGTTTTACATCGGAAACAAACTGGTAGAGGCATGAAGAGAATCAAATTGCTTAATGTGTATGTTCAGGTATGGAAGTTCTCCGTACCTTATTATTTATTTGTTTTGTGAGGGTACACATTGAAATAGTTGACAGAATTCTTTGTCGAGCTTGCAATGGTAATGAAACATAAATCTAATTACCTTGGCTCCTAACCAAGACTACTTGATTACTTGGATTCCCTGTTCAACTAAAATTTGTTATTTTTTTTGTGTGTAGAAATGGTGTGATGAATCTCTTTGCATGTGGCATAATCATTATTTGATTTTTGGATTTAAGCAACAGCTGCAGCCATAAATATGTTTTTGAAGAGGTGATTCTCCGTACAATCATTTGCATTTTATTCTTGAAAATTTAGGTTGCTGAGAGTATTTAGTATTGAACGAGAAAACACAAGTTGATAGTGATAACTAACTACTTGTGAACTGTGATGCAGCTTGTCAAAATTGTCCTGTAAATGATTGTTGCATATGAGATTTTTCAAGGAACTCTGTCTTGGTTGGAAGTGAGGATGACAAAAATTAAAAATTATATATTTTAGCAGAATGAATATCCATTTCAGTAAGAAAAGAAAAAGAATAAAACAAAGTCTTGTTGCATTTATCGAAACAAATTTTTACTAATTTTGAAACACTAAAATACTATTGTGAACTGTGTGAAACTTCTCAAAATTGTCCTGTGACTGATTGCTGCATATGAGATTTTTCAAGGAACTCTTTCCTGGTTGGAAGTGAAGATCAAGAGAAAATATAATGACAATAAATAACAAAGTATATATTTTAGCTTGTGATTGTTTTAGTAGAATGAATATAAGTTTCAGGAAGAAAAGAAAAAGAATAACAGAAAGTCTTGTGGTTGCATTCATGGAAAGGAAAGGTGGGGGCATATGCATTATGCAATATGCAGAACAGTTGAAATAGCAACTGGCCAAACATACAAGGAAGGTAACTGTTGAGAAATCTCGGACTAACCAGTTTGTATGAGAAAGTGAATATCAAGGAAAGAGAGGTGAAGTGAAAAGTGAAATTTGGAATCTATTTGTATCTGAAGAACCATCAATTCCTATCCAAAGAACAATTGTACTTCTTGACAAGCAACAGTATGGGTAGCAGCATAGACAGAATGGAAAGTAAAGACATAGTTGAAACTTGATGTAAATACTGTATTGCCAAATATTTTTTCATCCTTTTTTTTTTGAGCGACACACAACAAGTTAACAGCACTAAGATTGTGTTTCAAAAATTATGTTTACCTTGTTCATTATTTTCTCGTTCCCTCACTCGCACACATGGGCAAGGCTGCAAGCAAATGCATGAAATCCTCAAATTTATTTGCACAATTGTATTTGTTGCTCACTTGCTCCAGCCGGGGCTTTGCTCCTCTGTACCAGCATGTGACAACTGTGAACTTGAGATCTGTTATTAACTTAAATGGATTGCTATTTTGCAATAGCAAAATCTTTCTTCCATAGTCTTGATTTTCCATTTTAGTATTTCCATTTATGTTATATTTGTTTATACATTCCAACATTTTGAGCAGTTATTTTAGTGTAGGTTTCATGTAGCTAATGAGAATGGTTTGGAAATTGCTGATATGACCATTTTCTACTCTTTTAGAAGGTCACTTTTTCTGCAAAGGAAGAACCAGATGTCTTCATATTTCCTGCCCTGGGTGGTTGCTGAGAGTTCACAAGCAAATTATTGGTGCATATGATGCTGCTATTTTTTCCATTTCAAGCAATGGCGTCTGCTTGTCACCCGACTTCTACTGGTACATTGCTCAAGCTGGAAGCATGATTGGGAAACAAGGCTCCTCTATGAAATCTATTCAAGATGCTTCTTGTTGTTCTATTTGAGTTCTTGGAGCAGGTATTCTTACTAATTGTAGTGTTATTATGAGCACTATGACCTTGAGTGATGTAATTGCACATCTATGAAAGTAAATGTCTGATAAGATGTTGGAGAAGTAGGAAGACATAATGAGAAAAGATTTGGTAACCCGAACATGGGCATTGTGCCACGCGTAAAGGTAGTATGCTATCTTTTGTAGGTCATTAGGTTGTTTAAATTCATTAAAACGTTTACTAAGTATTAATAAAATAAAATCATTAAATCATAATAATTTGCAATATATCCTTCTATATGATTTTCTTTTGCTAGGTGAAGCCACTTCACCTTGTTTGCAAGTGTGTCCATCCAGGGGTGTTGTACATTGTGCCTTTGGTGTCCCTATAATGCACGTTTTATGTTCATATAAGATTGTTCAAATTGCTGATGGGGAAGTAAACTTTTGTGATTGATTTTTGGCTTTTTTTAGTTCTGTTAAAACATCTTTTGTCCCTAAAATAGTTTGTCTGCAATATTGTCATATGCAATTTTGAATATCCTTCCCCTTGCATTATAACCATGGATAACATTTTCATTTGTTGCTGTCTTATATATCTGTTAATTTGGTTCTATTTTCTTGGTTGAGTTACTTGCCATTTGTTTTTCTTTTTGGTTCTTTTGGTCAAGATATAAAAGCGGCTTAGATTTAGACAATGAAAATGTTGTTGCTTGGACTTGACATATTGTTACATGATGCTACCTTTTAGTTCTTTAAACTTGCTTGCGATAATAGTTGAACTGAGTTGAACTGTCTTGTCTATTTTTTTGCTTTAGTGCTTTTTAAATCAATTTCCAGTAGAGCACCTTCCAGTTTTTGCTATGCAAGATGATAGCATTGTTGAGATTAAATGTGAGCTGAAATGCAAGTAGATTCGCCTTTCTTAAAAATAATCATTTAAAACTTTAAAATGGATTGTATGTTTTTAATGTGTGTGTTTTTAATGGCTTTGATGACTTTGCAATATGAAGATATGTGAGTGTGGCACGTATATTTGAAGGTTAAATATGTGGTTAGCATATTCTAAGATTTATAGATTTTCTGGTGTCAGATGCAAATGCCAAATGTTCTATCAAATCAGAACATGCTCTCCCAACAATCTTGTGGTCCTCGAGATTTTCAAAACAATTATGGTGGAACTGGTAATGCAAGGACTAGTATGAAGCGCCATTACCTGAGTGGCTAGTACTCATCATTTTAGTAATGATAGTAATTAACACATGGGGTGTTGTTTTTGCTTTATCAACGTGGTTCTCTGTCACACACATGCATGGGGTTATGATCAGTCTGATTCCTTGGTAGAGTCCACATTGGCTAAGGATAGATGGGAAGATATTGTTGTGGCTTGGTATCCGCCTCCAGCAGGTTATTCCAAAATATCAACACAGATGGCTCTCCTGTAAGGCTATTCTGGAGATCAACAGTGCAATTGCGTATGAGCTTATTGTGAATCACAGCCTGCAACCACATGCCCACCTAGCGCTTGTCCAAGAAATTTGAAGGAATTGGGAGGTTAAGATTTGACACGCTTATTGTGAGGCAAACTTTGTTGTGGACTGTTTGGCGAAGCCTTGCTCATTGTATCCACCAGGCGTCCGTTGTTTCCCAAAAGCCTCTGCAGGATTTTGCTACATGACTGTTATGGAGTAACCTTTATAAGACAAGTGTTATGCTGATTTTGATTTTCCTTCCACTGTAACAAAAAAGATTCTGAAGCTGGTAGAGAGAGGTCTGAGTGCTACTGTGTTGTACTATTGTGTTATATAGCAATGTTTAGCTAATTTATGATTTTTTCCCCATCTTGAATTAATATTACTTTCAATGTACCAACTTGAGACTGATTCACTGTATGGCAGCAGTTATGAATATTGAGAACATTCGTATAATTCTATCTTTTTTTGCAAATATTTTCAATACATTGATTATTTGTTTTTGAGATATCATTTATGCATCAATGTATGCTACTGAATTTTTATTCTTGTGAATTTATATCATTTATCATTTTTGCAATATGATTTTTAAATATTCAAACAATAAAGCTATAAAAGATTTATATTGTAAAAATAAATTTTTTTTGGCAAAATATACAAAGTAGAAGAAATTAACAGTAAAAAATAATAAAAAAAAAAGTTCAGGAAACCGGAGGGGATTGAACATAAAAACTAAGTTATGGAAAAATAAAATAAGAAAAAAATATAGGCAAAAAATTAAAAAGAATATTTTTATAAAAAATTAAGTGTGTCAAAATGAGTCATGACAAGTGAATACGACATGTAAAATACGTACAATTAGTGGATTAGTGTTGACCTTAAACGTGTCAGTATCGTAAACGGGTCGACACATTTATGACACGACTTTAAATGGGTTGACACACGAACACACTATAACCCGTTTAACTAAAACAATATAATTTTTATATAATTTAAAACTATATTATTTTATTATTATTTATTATAAAAAAATAAAAATAATTGCTATATATTTATTATATTATTATAATTTTATTATGATATGATGCATTATTTATTTATAAATATTTTATTTAATTTTTAGTTATTCTTATTAAAAATTTATTAATTTTATCTAATTATTAAATTATTTTATTAATTAATTTAATTTAATTTTTATGAATTTTAAAAATTATTTTTCTAAATAAATGTTAAAAATTAAACAATTTTTATAATTTAAATAATCCAATATTATCTCTTTAATATTTTTTCATATTAAGTTCTGATATTAAAATATAATACACATTAATTATTTATTTTATATTAATTGTGTTATATATTTTATTTTATATATTTTTAAAAAAATTTTAATATATTTATATTTTAAAATTAAGTTAATTATAATTTTATTTTATAAATAATTATTTAATTAATTATTTAAAAATATAAAATTATTATATTATATCAACTATATCATCTGTTTAATTTTCATATGGTATTCATATTGATACGGTTAATAAATAAATTATATTTATATTAATCTTAATTATATTATCAGAATCAATCAAGTGGACGCAAATTCAATCCGCTAACTCATTTTAACAACTCCAGTGAAAAACCGGAACGCGTTGATTTGAGAAGAAGTAAAAAGGCGAAAGAGAAGTCATTCGACAAACTACAAAGAAAGAATTAATAAATTAGTGTTAGCTTCAAAAATGTTCTCCAAAACCAAAACCCAATCTTTTTCTTCTTCCCGGGGCGGAGCTGAGGGGGGTCGTGTGGGGGCTGACGACCCCCCCTCGCCGGCGGCACTGAACTAATATATAGGGGGTTTGCACCGCCGGTGGTGAGTATAACATAGAGAACGGGAGAGCTCCGCCCCCCTGCTCTTGCTGTTGCTGCCCTGCCTTGCTGCGACTGCGAGAACCTCTCACGCGAAATTACCATTTCGTCCCTCGGGTTTTTAAATTTTTTTTTAAATTCTATTAAGTGAACCGTTTCACTTAATACGGTTTAAAAAAAATAAAGCCAGCAGCAAACGCTGCTGGCTCGAGAGAAGAAGAGAGACCGAGGGCGAGAGCGAGAGGCGAGAGATTGAGAGAGCAGAGACAGAGGGGCAGAGCTGAAGAGAAGAACAGAGGAGAGGCGGTGGTCCAACCATTGGAGACGGCGATGCTACAACACCGAGCCACCGGAGACGGAGACGCTGCAACACCGAGCCGGCAACCAGGTTTTTCAAATTTTTGTAATTTTTTTGCCTCTCTCAAAAAGTCTCTGGTTCTGCCACTGTCTTCTTCAACCACTGCTTTTAATGGCAAGCTTTCATCTCTCTTCACAAACCCACTTACCCATACAACTACAAATCCCAAAACCTTACACACAAACTCAAATCAACAAAGTTGTGATTCTGAAAGTTTCCCAAAAACCCCAATCTTAAATACAATACACCATTGGAGAAATTCTTGAAGATAAACTGCAAGTCAGGTGAGATCACTCTCCATGAAGCTCTTCACTTCTTTGATCACATGATTCAGATGCAACCCCCTCCTCCAATTTCTTCATTCAATCTTTTGTTAGGTGCTCTTGCTAAAAAGAAGTATTATTCTATTGTTATTTTGCTTTTTAAAAGAATGGATTCAATTGGGTTGATGCCAGATTTAATTGCATTCAACATTTTGCTTAATTGCTTTTGCAATGTGGGAAGGGTGTTTGATGTTTTTATGGTTTTTGGGAGTTATTATGAGAAGGGGTTATAAGCCAGATATTGCGACTTTTACTTCTTTAAAATCACTGAGCCAGCTAGGCTTTTCAAGAAAATGGGTGCGTTTGGTTGTTGCTCCGATGCGATTGCTGTTGGTACTTTGATTAATGGGTTGTGTCAAACAGGGAATGTTGGTGTTGCTCTTAAGCTGCTTGAGGATACAATTAATGGGAATGGTGAATTTGACATCAAAATTAAGCCAGATAATTTTTTTTATGGAAGTATTATTGATGGTCTATGTAAGCATTGTTTCGTAGAAAAGGCAAAAGAGCTTTTTGTGCAGATTAAGGATTTGGGGATTTTTCCAGATGTGGTTGTGTATAGCTCACTGTTACAAGGTCTTTGTTTTGTGGGTCAGTGGGAAGAAGCTAAATGCTTATTTATTGAGATGTTGAATCAAGGTGTGCCACCTATTGTGGTGACATTCAATGTGTTGATTACTGCACTTTGTCGAGTGGAAAAGATAAAAGAGGCCAATGGATTATTTGAACTAACGGTTCAGAGAGGTCTAGAACCTAATACTTGTAACTATAACACCCTGATTGATGGCTATCGTTTGAGAGGTACGATTGACAAGGGGAAGGAACTTTTTGTTTCTATGAAGAGTAAGGGGTGTCAACATGATCATGTGAGCTACAATGTACTGATGAACGGATATTGCAAGAATCAGAGGGTAGATGAAGCTATGACATTATATAGTGATATGTTAAGCAAAGGGATTCGACCAACTGTTATTACATATAACACCTTGTTGAGTGGCCTATTCAAGACAAGTAAGGTTCAGGATGCAAGGAAGCTATTTGGGGAGATGCGGCTTCATGACATTGTAGCAAATTCTACTACGTATCTAATGTATCTAGATGGGCTTTGTAAGAATAATTGTGTTTCAGAGGCACTGGATGTTTTTCATAGTTTAAAAAAAAATGCAAGTTTGAACTATGTGTTAAAATCTTCACTTGCCTCATTGATGGCTTGTGTAAAGCTGGGAAGCTTGAAATTGCTTGGGACCTTTTTCATAGATTGTCTAATGAAGGCTTAAAGCCAACAGTTGTGACATACAATGTCATAATCCATGGACTTTGTAAAGGGGGGCAGTTAGAAGAGGCAAATGATCTATTTTTGGAAATGGAGGAGAAAGGTTTTGTTCCAAACGAGACCGCATTTGATACACTAATGCGAGCTTTCTTACAAAATAACAAACCAAGGAAGGTAATTGACCTTCTTCATGAGATGAAAGCAAGAAAGTTGTCACTGAATGCTTGTTCATTGTCAATTATTGCAGACTTAATCCCAGATAAGGATAAATATGATGAATATTTTCACTTACTTCCAACATTTCCTGTTCAAAAGAAAACAGAGAGTTGATCACACCATTGTTAGTCACTTGCATGGTTCATTGGCTTCCTCTGAATTCCTCCAATCAATCAAATTTCAAACGGTAGCATTGACATGTATGGCTGGTAATTTCTTCTTTGCTTGGCTTTTGAGTTACAAATTCAAGAACGTTGCAGATTAAAACAGCAGCTCTTATAAGAGAATCCAAATATGTATTTGCCTAAATTATGTATACATTTATGATTAGACCATATATTGGCTTGTACTTTTATTTTATATCAATTAAACCTTAATCAAAAAGGAAATTTTTTACTCTTGTTTAATTAGTGTTACAATCATCTTCTTTAATAGAGTTTTGAGTTTTTAATATTTTTTCAGAATTAAAATATATTAAAATAATTAATTAAAATATATCATTAGACTATGTATTGGCTTGGACCAGGACCATACTTTCAGCCGGCATCTTTTTTCAACCAGCTATGCAATCAGTCCCAAGAACCCAAAGAAAAAAAACAAGAACTCATTAAATCTCAATGCACAGAATCCAGGGCCTGCAATTGATAGCAAAACCAGCAACAGAGCAACCAGACAGCACATCAACCTGGACTCATAACATTTGATAGAAGATCAATGACCATGCATTTAACCAGCATCTTTTCTGTCCAGCGGCATCCCTGCATAATTCAACGGCCAGCAGTTGAACCAGACCTGCATTCTAATAAACCAACCAGCAGTAAATCCAGGCTTCTTCTTTCAATAAACCAAAGCAGCAGCATACCATCTGGACCGAAAAAAAAAAACAAACAACCAGCCAAACCATGCAGTAGCCCACACAGCATATCAGGTGCCTCAACTAACCAGATCTAAGCACAATTGCAGATCAACATTCAGAGCCCCCATAACCATTCAGACTCCATCCTCCAAACGCCCCAGGCGACAATCATAGCCCTCCAGACATTCTGAGGCCTCACAATCCACCATCAATATCTCTGCCCACTGTGAACAGTACCTTAACAAGCCCCAAAACAAGTGCATGCCAGAATGAGCAGCCAGCAGTGTTAGCTGTAATTGTTGACCAAAAGAAAAAAAAAAGGTAAGGGATTTAACAATCCCACATCGAAGAAAGAAAGGAAATAGGAGGGTACTCTCCTCCTATATAAATGGCTCAAATCCTTTAGTTCAATATGTACCAAAACACAACAAATGTATTTTATATTAGGGATTTAGAGTTAGTCTCTTGGAGTTCCTTGGAGTATAAATATTTGGGGTGTTTGTGGGTATCGGGTAGAAAAATATTTTGTAGTTGTGGTTGTAAAAATTTACCGCATAGTGAATATTTTTCTTGGTTGTCGTTAGGCAACGGCCGTGGTTTTTTCTCCATTTGAGAGTTTTCCACGTTAAATTTTTGTGTCTTTATTCTCTTTAATTTCTCAATTGTTATTTTATTTTCTTATTTATTCCTGCTTAAAGACGGTCCGAGGGGCGGAAAAATAGCGATTTTCCCAACAAGTGGTATCAGAGCTTAGATGTTATAATTTTTGTCAAAAATCTTAGTATGCTCTGTGGTTGCAGCTTGGTCTGATCTTCCACATTAGAAAAGTTTTTTGTTAAAAAAATTATTTTTGTTTTAAGCTGGTGGAGCCTTTGGAGCTGGAGGAGCTTTGGAAAAGGTGGAGCCGTTTTGCTTTGGTGTGCTTGAGTATTGGTGGTGAGATAAATAATTACATGTCGAGGTAAATTCTGTCAAACAACACGAATTTAGTCTAAGGCAAGTGGATTTTAAGTGAGACCATTGTGACTCCTCCTCTTACCTGGGAATTTACCTGGTGTAATATTTATTTCTGGTCCTTTATTAAGCACAAAGTAAGCATGTCGGCAATGAGATGCGAGATTGAGAAATTTGATGGGAGAATGAATTTTGCACTGTGGCAAGTGCAAGTCAAAGACGTGTTGATACAGTCTGGACTATATAAGGTTTTGCAGGGTAAACCAGTCAGCGGAAGAAATTCAGGAAAAGGCGGTGGTAGTGGAGACTCAGAAAAATCCAAGATTAGTGACGAAGAATGGGAGGAGCTGGATATCAAGGCGGCAAGTCAAATTCGCATGTGTCTAGCAAAAAATGTTCTTGCTAATGTGCTTGGATTGTCCACGACAAAGGAGCTGTGGGAGAAACTGGAAGAATTGTATCAGGGGAAAAATATATCCAACATGTTATATTTGAAGGAGCAATTTCATATGTTGAAAATGGCAGAAGGTACAAAGCTGTCTGATCACCTGAGTGTCCTTAACGGTATCATCTCTGAATTAGAAACTCTTTGAGTGAAAACCGAAGATGAAGATAAAGCTCTCCGGCTCATCCTGTCACTTCCTTCAACATATGAGCACATGAAACCTGTTCTGAAATATGGTAGTAATGAAGTGGTGTATGCGGATGTGGTTAGTAAGCTCATTACTGAGGAGAGAAGACTGAATGAAATGGAAAATAAATCTTATGAGAATTCAGCTTTATCTGTCGGTATCAGGAAAAAGAATAAAGGCTCCGGAAAGAGGAAAGTTGTCTGCTGGGGTTGTGGTCAAACTGGACACGTGAGGAAGGATTGCCCGAACGGTGAAGCTGATTCGGCTAGAAGCTCTAACGTTGTTGTTGCCAATGTGATCTCCTGTGGCGAAGGAGATGATGAGTTTTCTCTGTAGTTGAGAGAAGTGTGTCCTCATGGCATGATTGCTACCCGTTGAGATGCCATGGAAGAGGACGGATTATTGGTAGCTGGTCCACGGAAATACGCACGGCATTGGTTGACAGTTAATGCAAAGTGTGTGGTGCAAAAATTATGTCGATGGCTAATGAACTCTCGGAAAGTCAACAGGAGGGTTGCACCATAAATTATTAGCGAGATCTCGACATGGCCGGTGAAAAATTCTTAGAGTCTGTGAAGTGATTTCAAGTGATGATACTCTTTTATGGTGGAGTATGATAATTCTTGTTATTAGAATTATGATTTTCGGTAACAGACAATGTTGTATTTTTTTTTTATTTTCTTTTGTCAAGGTGGAGATTGTTAGCTGTAATTGTTGACCAAAAGAAAAAAAAAAGTTAAGGGATTTAACAATCCCACATTGAAGAAAGAAAGAAAATAGGAGGGTACTCCCCTCCTATATAAGTGGCTCAAATCCTTTAGTTCAATATGTACCAAAACACAACAAATGTATTTTATATTAGGGATTTAGAGTTAGTCTCTTGGAGTTCCTTGGAGTATAAATATTTGGGGTGTTTGTGGATATCGGGTAGAAAAATATTTTGTAGTTGTGGTTGTAAAAATTTACCGCATAGTGAATATTTTTCTTGGTTGTCGTTAGGCAACGGCCGTGGTTTTTTCTCCATTTGGGAGTTTTCCACGTTAAATTTTTGTGTCTTTATTCTCTTTAATTTCTCAATTGTTATTTTATTTTCTTATTTATTCCTGCTTAAAGACGGTCCGAGGGGCGGGAAAATAGCGATTTTCCCAACAAGCAGAAGACACACAAATCCCATACCCCAAATTCAGATTGTCATAAAAGAACCCATTTTCAGATAGTATCCAAACAGCCATAGCACAAAGAAACATATCTTCTCTGTATCAGCAGTAGGCAAGCAACCAAAATCAGATAATAATTCACGCCAGCAGAGGCCACAGGCCAATTGCATCAGTAGCACAAACTAGACGCTGTACATTAGCGGCAGCTATAGATCAATACTAGCAGCAATAACACAACAGCTTTCCAATCGTCACTTCTACTTTGCATTACCCCATCAGCAATTTCAAATCCACATTTTTAGCAAACCCACCATACACATATCAGCATAGCCTCACCACCTTTAAATTCAAGCCCAGCTGCTCCAATCACTTGCCCCATTAGCAATGCTATTCCCTAAACATCCCAGTTTAATAGATTGTGCTATTTTCCAGCACACTCTGGCTGGAAAAAGAGCTTGCTTCCAACATTTCCTGTTCAAAAGAGAACAAAAAGTTGAGATCACAAATGTTGTTTGGCACGGTTTTGCAGAAGAATTCTTTATTAGAAGTTTCTTAGAATTCAATTTTTTACATTGGTCACAATTTCAATTATAGTAATAAAAGTGAAAGCTTCCAGCATGGGATTCTGGTGAAGTTTTACCAAGAGAAGCTTGAATCAGTTGAGATATCTTGATATCTTGATTCATATCGTTGGCTTCTTCTGAATCTCTACAATTGATCAAATTTCAAATGGTAGCAGAAGATGTGCATGAACATGTATGGCTGGTAATTTCTTCTCTACTTCCTAGGTTTAAAAAGTAAAAAAGAGAAAAGGATTGTCCAAATTATTTACTAGACATAAATAACCAATTAAGCTAATTAGCCAATAGATTTAATGCATCTTCAGTTTTATATTTTAATTATTGTAGGTGACTGTATCATACCAAATTATTGCATTTTAATCACGACATTTTAGCATGCTGGCATACTTAATATTGAACATGAAAAGCAGAGCATGATCATGAGAACCAAATAATTGTCAACAATATTGAGCAGTAGTGCTAAGCATAAAGCTTTTAAAACTTTTACCCTTTGAATTATATTGAATAGTAAAAAATGGTGCAGGTTTGATGTTACAGGGAACTTTTTCTTGGTTAGAGGGGTGGAAATCTGAAACTGATGTGTAAGGTGCCAACATTAGATGCTATCGAAGTGACTGGGTTTTCACGATCCATCACTTGCACACACAGGTGCAAGCAAATGCATGCAAACCTCAAATGTACTGGCTCAATATAATTTGTTGCTCGCACGCTCCAGTTGGGGCATTGTTCCTCTGTACCAGCATGTGAAAACTTGAACTAGAGAACTCATGTTATTAACTTAAATTTTGGATTAGGAAAATCTTTCTTTCTTCCATAGTCTTGATTCGCAATTTTAGTTGTTCCATCTATATATATCGGTTTACACCTGCTAACATTTTGAGCAGTTATTTTAGTGCAGGATTCATGTAGCTAATGATGTATGTAGTATGGGTGCTGCCATGTTGTGTAACTGTGATTGACGTTTTATTGTGAAACTTTGCAGCAGCGTGGAAGAATAATTTAGCTACATCACAATTTATTGTGTTTTTACAAGTCAAATTTTTTATAATGTTGCATAAAATGCCAGATATCTTTTATGTATGATTATGAAATTCTGCCGCTCAAATCTTTTACGCATCAAGTATGAGAATTGTTTGAAGTTGCTGATATCACCATTTTCTACACTTTTAGAAGGTCATTTTTTCTTCCAAGGAAGAATCAAATGTCTCCATATCTCCTTCGATGGATGGTTGCTGAGAGTTCACAATCAAATTATTGGTACATGCGATACTGTGATTTCTGCTACTTCAAGCAATGGGGTCTGGTTGTTGCCTCTACTGGCCAATGCGCAAGCTGGAAGCATGATTGGGAAAATCTATTCAAGATGCTTCTTGTTGTACTCTCTTATTTAAAGCTACCGATGTAGAGGTTGCCAGCGTCAAGGAGGGGCTTGAGATTTATGCATCATCATCTGGTTAGGTAATTAATTTTGAAAAGTCCTCCATTTTTTTCAGCAAGAATACATCAATTAACGATACGACAGCTACTTGTTGCTCTTTGGAAGTTCATGAAGTTCAAAATTTAGGATTGTACCTTGGCATGCCTTCTAGTATTGGTCGAAACAAGCACAAAAGTTTTAACTAAGTAAAGGAAAGGGTCTGACAGAGATTATGTTCGTGGAAAAAGAGATTCCAATCAAGAGCAGGCAAGGAAATTCTCCTCAAGTCTATATGTAGCTCAATCAATCCCAACCTTTGTCACGAGTATTTTTTTATTTCCTTCAACACTTTACTTCAAAAATGAAAGGATGATATACCGATTCTGGTGGCAGTCAGGTACTAATTCAAGCAGAGGGATCCGTTGGAAGGAGCGGCGAAGGTATGTTGAAAAGAAGGGGCAGTTGCCGCTTCTCTTTTTGAAAATTTATATATATATAATATTTTTAAAAAAATTTTAAATTATTTATTAATTTTTTTAAAAAATTTTAAATTGTCTCTCTCTTTTTTTTTTTAAATTTTTACAAGAATTAAAAAAATATAATAAATTATTTATTCTACATACAATAGTTCTCTTTTAAAATATTGAAAAAATATTAATAATATACAAATGCAAAAAAAAAATAAAAAAATGAATAAATTTTTAAACTAAATTAATTTGAACATATTTAATGAATTAAATAACTCATTTATTTTAATTATTTTTTAAGAAATTATATTCATTATTTAATTTTTTTATTTTATTTTTATTATGAAAAATCTTATAAATTTAAAATTTTGTACACATATATATTAATATTTTTTTATTAATTAATTTTTTAATAATAAAAATATATTATTAATAAATTAATAAATTTATAACATACTATTAAAATAAAATGAGAGATAAATAATTACGGGGAGCTAAAATTTGCAAAAAAAAATTTGTCCCCCTTTATTCCAAAGCCTGACTTTGCTCCTGGTTGGAAGTCTTGGGAGAGATTAACTAAGCCGAAAAAATATGGGGGTTTGGGCTTTCTCAAATTAGCTAATTTTAACTTAGGAATGGTAGGTAAACAAGGATAGAAACTACAGAAGAATCCTACGTCACTGGCTACTAGATTAATGAAGGCATGCTATTATCCTAGTTCTTCCTTCTTGGAGGCCCAACTTTGTTCTAATTCCAGCTACGCAATGCATAGCATTTGAAGCACACAACATCTACTATGCAAAGGCTGCATTTGGAATGCAGGAAAAGGGGACTCAATATCTATATGGCATGACCAATGGTTACCTGATCGGCAGAACCCAAAAATCTCAACTGAAATTCCATTAGTGCCACGGATTCCGCGTGTATCTGACCTCATAACGGATGGTTCTTAAGCCATGGGTCTAATCAACTATGTTTTTAATGTAAGGGACAAGCAACTAATCTTATCTATGCCTTTGTCTAAGAGAAATATAATGGATACTCAAGTCTGGAATGAGGTACCTAATGGAGGCTACACAGTTTGTTCCATATTTGCTCTTCCCTCGCAGTCGAGTCATGCTCGCTAATCTCATGAATGTTCCATTAGTCGTCAACCCATAGCTTCCTTCACACACCAATTACTAGTGCGAATTAGGATGGGCCTAGTTACATACTTTATAAATGACTCTTTCCCCATCCAACTATCAACCAAAAAGAGGTGGATAAATCATTACTTATAATCCAGCTTGAGCTTTCATTATAAATCATTACTTATAATCCAGCTTTTCATTAACAAACTGCCACATATTAATCATACCACGCCAAAGAGAAGAATCATGCACTTTCGAAACAAGAGATAAAATATTGAGCCCATTATGACAATATTTACCATCAAAATTGACACCCAAAGCAAATTAGATTCAAATAAAAAATCTCCAAACTAATTTGGCAATAAAGCCTGATTCAAAAGTCTGAGATTTTTTATACCAAGACCTCCATGCTCCTTAGGTTGACAAATTGTCTCCCAATTAACTAGATGAATAGTTTTATCCACTCCATCTGAACCCCAAATAAAGCTTCTACACATGGAATTAATCCTCTCACAAATAGAAATGGGAGTCACTGCTGATTGCATAACATAGGAAGGAAACGACATAATCACTGAATTTACTAATGTAACATGACCTGCAAATGACAAAGTTCGAGCTTTCCATTTGCTCAGCCATTTCTAAATTCTCTCCTCCAAATCAGTGTTTATGATCATAAAGAAATGGCACACCAAGGTAATCCCCAAATCTTCTGTCAACTTGAAACCAGTGGCTGCCGAAATATCTTTAGCATGTGCATGGCTTACATTATGAGAGACACAAAAAGATGTTTTTTGTTTTGTTGATAGTTTGGCCAGAACACACAAAAGTCTTGTAAAACATCCTGGAACACCTTAAGCTATTCCAAAGAAGCCTCAACAAAAATAATCAAATCATCAGCATAAAATATATGCGTGAGAGAGCATCCATTTTTCCCTAAGCAGATTGGCTCCAATTACCACCTTTTTAATTCTCTGAGACAAACATTCCATACACAACACAAATATGTAAGATGATAAATGGATCACTGCTGATTTTTAAAGAATATAAGAAAGGGAGTAAGAATTTAAGCAAGCATTGTATTTATTTCTTGTTTTATAAAACAAAACAATCAAGCCTTTTATAGGCTTTACATATAACAAAATCAAGATGATATAGAGAAAAATCTTCATATATTATTTTGCAAATATTCTATTAACTACTAACTTAATCTTAAGAACTAATTTTGACTTATCTTTATTTTAATTTTGAATCATTTCTTAACAATCACCTTGGCGAACACCTTTGGAAGGTTTGAAACTATCTGACAATACATTCAAAATGATGCTAATGGAGCTAGCCAGCCAACTTTTACAGAGGATATTGATAACATGAAGAGGAAAATCAACATCCCCCAAAGTATAGAAGACAAAGTTCTATCTAAGCTTGCCATATGCCTTTTCAAAATCAATTTTAATAATTACCCATCCTCTCCTCCCTTGCTTTTTTCTCATAGAATAGACAACCTCCTAAAGAATGATGATATTATTCATAATTAGTTAGGAACAAAGCTAGACTGAGTAGAATCAATGAGAAAACTTAAGCAAGGCTTGATGCGATTAGTGATAACCTTCATTAGAATTTTGAACACCACTGGTAAAAGGCTAATAGATCGAAGGTCAACCGTGGTATTAGGACTGTCCTTTTTTGTGGATCAGAGTAATAGTCGCGCTGCACAAGTCACTTTTTATATCTTGACCATTCAGATAATCTTACACACAGTGGCGGAACCAGAGACTTGTTGAGGGGGGGGGGGGCAAAATTACCAAGAAAAAAAAATTACAGACGAATTATGAATAAAATTGAATATTTAATATTACAATAGTTCAACAATTAATTTACATTAGTAGATTGACTACACGTAAGAGGTGGTAATTGTATTCTACGAGTTTGCATTTTTTGAAAACGTTGCATAATAGCTTCATTTTCAATTTTTACAAAAATTTCCTTCTCCACATAACACACCAAGCAATCGGTCAGAAAATCATCTCCCATTTTATTGCGCAAATTCGTCTTGATAATGTTCATTGTTGAAAAAGCTCTCTCAACAGTAGCCGTTGCAACAGGTAAGACTAAAGCTAACTTGACAAGCAGATATACCAAAGGAAACATAATGTCATAACCTGTCTCAACCATTTTCTGAGCAAGAGTTCCAATGTCATGGAGGTCAGAGAAAGTTGTATTCCTTCTTACATCAGCAATGTAGGTCTTAAGTTGATCTTCAAGTATCATTCGATCAGTATTAGAGAAATCATTTGGATATAGTTCAGCAAGACGAAGTAATCGAGATCGCTTGAAGTTGGAGAATGAATTTATAGGTGAAAGACAAGCAATGCATAAAAGCAATTCCGAACTTGTTTCTGTAAACCGATTTTCCATTTCTTGTGTAATAAAATCAACAACCTATTATTGAATAAAAGAAAATTAAGTTGTATTATAAAAATTTATAGTATCATAATACGAAGAAGAATAATTACCTGACAAAATATTTCCACTCGAAAGTAGTGATAATAAGTAATAGGAATACCAGCACGCTTAGAACGTAGACGACCCGGAACATTATCTTCCATATTAGGGACCGTGACATCATGATCTATGCAAAAATCATTAACATCTTGTAATAATTCATCCCATCCATTTTCCCTGAAGTCATGCAATTACTGTTTGACCGTTGCAATTAAATGTACAGCATTGTCCATGCATTGATCCTTTCGTTGTAAGACTTGAGATAGATCATTTGTCAGTCCTAAAACTGTCTTCATTAAGTAAGTAATGAAAATAAAATCATAACTTTCCATTTTACCAATCAAGCCCACAGCAGTCCATTGAGTTCTTTGTTCAACTCCATCGTCTATTATGTTTTCAAGAACCACTTTCACTGCTGACCACATAGACAGAAGCCGCACAATTGTTTTATAATGAGAACCCCAACGCGTGTCACCGGGTCGAGCCAAACTTGTTTCTTGATGTAATCCTCTTCCTGATTGAATATCACCTCTTTCCAAACGTTGAACGATTTCATCATGCTGTTTTTGACAGAGAGCATCTCTCCTTTTATATGAAACTCCAACCATATTCACAATCATTGTAACATATTCAAAAAAATTACTCACATATCTATTGCTCCTCGCTGCTGCTACAAGCACTAATTGGAGTTGATGAGCGAAACAATGAATATATCTTGCTTGGGGATTTTCATTTAAAATGAGGGTTTTTAACCCATTGAATTCACCTCGCATATTAGAAGCCCCATCATAACCTTGGCCTCGAACTCTACTTAGTGACAACCCATGTTTTGCAAAGAAATCTTCAAGTGCACTTTTTAAAGACAATGCAGATGTGTCACTCACATGTACCACTTCAACTAATCGCTCCATCACTTGTCCCAACTTGTTAACATATCTCAATACCATAGCCATTTGTTCTTTTACAGAATTATCACGAGCCTCATCAATTAATATAGAGTAAAAGTCATCACCAACGTCCTTAATAATAGTTAGTGTTGTCTCTAAAGCACAAGCACTCACTATTTGTTTCTGGATATGTGGAGAAGTGAGTTGATTATTTCCAGGAGCATTTGAATTAACTACATTTCCAACATCAATATTGCGTTGACTGTACCAATTGAGAAGTTCAAGAAAATTACCCCGGCAAAAAGACTTTTCTGACTCATCATGTCCTCGAAAAGCTAAGCCATTTGCTAAAAGAAAACGTATACAGTCAACAACAGCTGTCAAACGTGTCCGATAATGCCTCTCTTGCTCTTGGCTGTGGGAAGATAATATATGAGACACACTTTGTCTTTGATTTTTGAAACCAACATATAGTACTCTTGCATTATTGTGTGGACTATTGGAACCACCAACGTGTTCATTAAATCTCTCCGTGGCCTTTTTCCAATTGCGAAATCCAATTTCTGTGAATACATTGTCTCCTCGTTTTGATCCTCTATTCGAACTAAAAAGATAACACCAGAAACAAAATGTTGCATCTTTGGAAATACTGTATTCCAACCACTCAAATTTAGAGTACCAATTCTCTCTAAAACTCCTCATAATGTTTCCAAATTCTGTTTGGGGAAAATTATGGCCACGTGGTTGGCAAGGACCTTTAGCCACATATTGTCTTCTAATATCATCCATAATCTCAACATCAAACTCATAAATAGGTTTACGTAATACGGGGTCACCCACAATATAATCAAAACTAATATCCGGACGCCTTATATCATCACTAGATACCTCCTGACTTGCATGCCTACTTAATGTAGGGATCGGTGTCGAAATAGGGATATTAGAAGATTCACCATATTCATTTCGTATTCTCTTAGTCTTGATCACAAATTTATCCATATCTGTTCAATTTAGAATTAGTTTAACCTAAGTTATATTCAACATTTAAAACAATAACAAGACATTAAATTGCATTTTGTATTTAAAACCTAATAACAATTCACAAAACACTAACAAAAGCAATTAATTCAACATAATCACAACACATATCATTTTAATTAAATTACTATAATTAATTAAAATTCAAATAAACAACAATATATATTTATATAGAAAATAAATTATCAATTTTTACCTAAATCTTAATAATCACAAATACAAATAATAAAAATAAATTCAATTAATACAACATAATTAATAAATTAGATTCTATATTTAAAAACCATATTGATTAAATTATACAAAATAATTAATAAATTAATACAACATAATTCAATAAATACAACATAATTAATAAATTATCAATTTAAATTATACAACATAATTAATAAATCTATTTTATATATAAAAAAATTTCCAATTCTTTACCTAAAATAAAAATTTACAAATCGCCATTTTTTAACCTAAAAAAAAATTATCATAAATTCACAAATCACAATAAATTTAATTAATTTAACTAATTAATAAACTATATTCTACATTTAAAACCCAAAATATGATCTATTTTATAAATAAAAAAATCACCAAATATTTACCTAAAATAAAAATTATCAAATTTCCAATTTTTAACCTAAAAATAATTATCATAAATTCACAAAACTATATTCTATATTTAAAATTAAAACCCAATATATAATCTAAATCTTCAATTTTATAAACCTAAATTATAATAATTATAAAAAAAAAACAAATTAAATAATAAAATTAAAAAAAATTTCAGAAATTTAAAATACCTATTGCTACCGCCTCTGCCTACTCATGCCGTCGCCGTCGCCTTCCGTTCACTGTCTCTCTCGCCTGATCGCCTGCTCGCCGTCGCCGGTCGTCTGCTGCAACAGCTCCGCTCTTGCCTCTCTCTGTCTGTGCTGTGCCTCTCTCTCTCTGTCTCGCTCGAGCTAGAATGCTGCTGCTGGCTTTTAAATTTTTTTTTAACTCTATTAAGTGAAACGGCGCCGTTTCAAGTGAAATGGCGCCGTTTCACTTAATAGATTAAAATTTTACTCTATTAAGTGAAACGGCGCCGTTTCACTTAATAAAGTAAAAAAAAAATTAAAAGAGGTTGTCTTCAACCTCTGATGACTGCGTGCGTGGGACTGGGAATGGGAGGGGAGAGGGGGGGGGGGGGGGCAGGGGCGGAGAAGCAGCAGGGGCAACGACGGAGGGGGGGCGGAGCTCTCCCTATATATGTGTGCATTGCCGCCGGCGAGGGGGGGGGTCGTCCGCCCCCACACGACCCCCCCCCCCCCCCCCCAGCTCCGCCCCTGCTTACACAAATATGATAATCGAGAATTTGACAGTTTCGCAATTTGATTGGGAAAAAGCAGCACAAAGCCCATCATGGCTCAAGCACGCTAGGCACAAAGCTTTAGTTAGCCATAGCAAGAACAAACGACACTAAAAAACTACAGGTTCGCTCACCTCCTGAGTATTGGTCTTCGACTCCATTCCGTAGTGTTCTTTTTTCACTTTCACTTCTACTTCTTGAACTGACCTACTGTTAAAAAAACACTTTTCTTATAATACAATAATAAGTTGTTTGACTTTTTCTATTAGGAGTCAAACAAACTATTAACATATTTGATCTCTTCTTCTCAAAAAAATCTATATACTACACTCGATCAATCCATTAAGGTGTAGCACAGAACCACCCTCTGCTAACAGCTTTATTCTTTTACGAGATTTTCATTTCCCTTAAATGGTTGAAAAATAATCATTTCACTATGTTTTTAAAATTTTTATTTTTACTAAAAATATTTGTCATTTTATTATAAATTCATAATAAACTCATTATAAAATATTTACAATTTATAAACTTAAAATAAACCTATAATAAACTTATTGCAAGTTAATAAAAATTTGGTATTTTAATAAATAATTTACAAATTCTGGTATTTTGATAAATAATTTATAGATAGAGTAAATTTGATTTTTTTTTTGAATTTTTTTATATTTTTGTCAAAAGATCTAAATGGTTTCATATCAAAAACAACCCTTTTTACCTCTTCTTCGGATACCCTATTCACCATATTAACAACAATCTCTTCAGGCAGAGATGGAAACATACCTCTGATGGGATAAGAAGCACAAGCCTGATCTTTAGAGAAAAGCTTACTATGAAAATTAATAGAATGCTATTATCTGAACACCACGAACCATCCAAAAGCTGCAAACGGTCTATACATAATTTTTAGATTCTAAAATTTAATTTTTTCTTAAATTAGATTTTTAAAATAAAATATAATCAATTTATTTTTTTCCTAATTACAATATCTCTAAAATTTTTAATAAATAATTTTATTTTTTTAACAAAATTAAATTAATTTTTGAATTTTAAAATAAATATAATAAATTTATTTTTTTTCCAATTTCTCCACTCATAATATCTATGACTTTTTTAAATAAATATAATTAAACCATTTTTTTTATTTTTATGGCAACTTAAATAAATTGAATGGTGATATATTTTAATTATTTATTATGACATTTTTTTATAATATTTGATTTGTCAGAGTAAAAACACTTTCAATTTGTTATTGATTCAAATTATATTCTTTTTATAATCTAAACAACTTTTAAGGGAATCAAACTTTGATTTTACAGTAAACTAAATTAAAAGAATAAATAGTCATTCTGATTTTTGACATTTGAACCAAATGTCACCTTAGTTATTTGATAAAAAAATTTTTAGTCTTTGAATTAAATTAAAATAAAAAATTCAATCAATAAAGTTTTTTCTTGCTTTTAATATATCTATGGAGACATTTTAGTTGTTTCATGTAAATTTAACCGAAAAATGCACAAAGTAGATTGAATGACTAAAATGTTTAAAATCAAAGACTATTTTTTTTCTTTTTTGAAACAGAATGAATATTGCATAAATCAAACCAAGGGGGTACACCCTAGAAACAACTCCTAGTTAGGAATCTTAAAGCATTCCTGGCCACAGAATGAGCCCAACCGTTGAATTGTCATCTCACCCATATAATAGAAACATCCGTCCGAACAGATAGAACCTGTTTACCATTTACTAATTAAAAAAAAAAAAGAGAACTATTCAGGTAAAAGAGAACAAAATATATATAAAAAAATTAAATACTAAAATTTAATTTTTTCTAAAAAAATTAAATTATATTTTTAAAAATATCTTTGAAATTTTAAATAAATAATTTATTTTCTAAAAAATTAATTAATTTTTGAAATTTTAAAATAAATACAAGAAATTTATTTTTTTCCATTTTCTCTAATCATAATATCTATGAATTTTTTAAATAAAATAATAATTTGATTTTTTTATATAATTAAACCATTTTTTATTGTTCTGACGACTTAAATAAATTGAATGATGTTTAATAAGGAATAACAAGGGTGAGCTTATAGTAGCAAGGAGTGGATCCTATAGTGGACCTCCAGATCCAGGCAGAGCAGAAGCACTCAAAAGTAGAGCAGCATTGCAATGGTTACATTAGACTCCTTAGGCTTGGTTCAGACAATAACTGATAAGCAAATTAATCAATTATATCTTCGTTTGTTGATTGAAGATTGCATCAATTTACTAAACAACTTGCATAATGTCTCTGTAAGCTTTGCTAAACGGATTGCGAATATGAGTATCCACTTGTTGGCTAGGCAAACTGGTTCTATGTCAAGCGTTTGAGATTGGGGTTCCTTGGTTCCCCACTCTGTATTAGCAACTATTCTTAATTATATATTTCTTTCTAAAAAAATAAATTAAATGATGGTGCATTTTAATTATTTATTGTGATATTTTTCGATAATATTTGATTTGTCAAAGTAAAAACACTTGAAATAGTTATTAATCTTGATTCTAGTCCTGTTATTGCTAAAAAGAAAGAGTACAATTTTGGTAAAAGAGAACAAAATATAAAAAAAAAAAATGTATTTTGTTCCATTAAAATATTAATGATTACCTGAATATTTATGTGAGAGCGGAAAAATACTCTTATCATCAAACTAAAGAAGTAATAATTAATTAATTAGGGTTTTTTTTTATAAAAATAAATGAATACATTAATGAGAGCAAACATGTAATATATATATATATATATATACATATATATGATTAGAAAATAAAAGCATGATGATGGTGAGTGATGGTGGTGGGAGATTGAAGATTTTAAGTGACTAATTCCTTAAATAGGATTGAATTGTAAGATCAGAAATGGAGAGAGCAATTCCAAATTATGATCCATATGAAAATATTGGAGTAGTGATGAAAAGAGATCCAAAGCCAAGACTTTGATGCTATTACCAATGATTTGTTGATGTTATCACCAAACTTGGCGGTCCTCACATAAGACTTACCAATTTCTAATTAATTTCCTCTTAATTCCTCTCTCTTTCATATATACTAATTCATTAATTAATGGATAAATACATGCATAGCCTTTGAACTTATAACATTTAGGCATTTTGCCCCTCACCCCACCCCCCTATAAACTTTTATTTTAACCACTTTTCTCCCTATACATGTATATATATATATATATATATATTTGGTCTTTTCATATATCGTATACTAACAAATATTTGTCACTTTGCCCTTTGTATTTATATATTTTATACTAAATAGATATGTTAGTAACTTGGTGTGACTCGATATGACTCAGCGAGTTTATGTTTATAAGTTTAAAAAAAAATATAAGTTTAGAGAGTTGTATGATTAAATTGAAAGCTTAAAGGGCAAATTAACTAAACGTTACAAGTTCATAGAGCTATATATATATTTGACCTTAATTAATTATGTAATTTAATTAGAGGCAACTCCTAAATATGTGCTTAAATTGAAGATCCATTTGCAGGTTTGATGATTTCTTACTCTATAATTCATATATATATCATTTGCTTAAATTTTAGATAGAGAATTATAATTAATATAATTACTGCTTTATATTATCCTCTTATTTTCTTTTACTAATTGTTATTTTATAATATTAATAATGAAAATTTTCAGGGAGTTCCTATGTAAATTTCACCACTAATTCCTCCTCATAGTTAACTGCCACTTCATCTATAATTAATGGAATACTGTATTTTTTTTCTCCTGAACTTTATGTGTTTTGCATTGAGCCCCTGAACTTTTATTTGGTAATATTGAACCCCTCAACTATATGGATTAGTGATATTATGCCCTTTATGACAATAGTTAAATGCATGATTTTCACGCGCTATCAATCGAGATGTTTAATATCACCAAATAAAAGTTCATGAGTTTAATGCACAAAATACATAAAGTTCAGAGGCTAAAAATGTGTTATTTCTTAATTTTTCATCAAAACGCACCATTTTGCTCTAGCAGCTACGCAGTTTTGAAGGCAATTAAAAATATGCATTTAACTTCTGTAAAAAAATGCTCAATTTCACCAACTTGTACAGTTGAAGGGTTTAATATCACCAAATAAAATTTCAGAAGCTCAATGATGCAAGAAAGGATCCCTTAAAGCTAGCAAGTGGACCAATCACTAGGAGCAAGGCAAAGAGATATCAAGCTAGTATGGCTTTGCATATTCAAGAAGAGATTTCCAAAGAGCTTCAAGAATTATCATTCAAGAAGATGGAAATAGAGCGTGAAGAAGGCACACCAAAGCTGATTATGATGCTTAGTGTGGAAGCTAAAGGCTAGCTAAAGAAAGGTCCAACATGCAAGAAAGGTCCATGGGGGTTCATATAAAGCCTTGGGAAGTAATTTAAGGCTCATGGACAGCCCAAATAGTGTAGGGCGTTTCTTATGTTGAAGGGATTAGTTTGGTTGTTTCCATACTTTATATTTTCCTTATTGGAATAGGATTTTGTTTCCATACTTTATATTTTCCTTAGTGGATTAGGATTTTATTTCCATACTTTATGTTTTCCTTATACAATTAGGAATGTTTTCCTTATGCAATTAGGAATGTTTTCCTTATGCAATTAGGAATGTTTTAGTTTTTCATATGCAATTAGGAATTTTGTAACCCTTATTTAAGGGCACTATTAGGCCGAATTTCAAACAACAATTAATAAAAATTTTCGAATTCTTCTACAAGTTCTTCTTGTGAATTTTCGTGTGAGAGAGATTAGAGTGGATTCTTTAATTCTTTCTTTGCATCAAGAATTAGGTTTACTTATCAATAAGAGTTGTGGCGTTTTCCTTCTTCTTACCAACTAAATCCTTCAATCATAGTGAGTTCGCGTCTCTTTATAGGCGTTGGGTTCCTTAGGAGGTGATTATCAAGTTTCAAGGAGTTCTCTACCATTGTTATACGTTGGGTTTGCTACCATCGTTGCTAAGGGTCCGCGTCATTTGGTATCAGAGCCTTGCTACAAGATAATTTTTATCTACTTTATCTTTCTAGGGTTTGTTAATTTAGGTCTTTTAAATTTCTGCGTTTTAGGGTTCTTAGAGAGTCTAGTCTTTAATTTTTGAAAAAGAGTCATATATCAATTCTGATAAAGGCCGAATTGAAGGAGGGTATTCTTAGGGTGAAAACGAAACCTAGGAAAGGATTCTTGGGGAATTTCGAAACCAAGAATTAGGGTTCTTGAAAGAAAGCAAAAGTTAGAGTTTGTGTTCAAGTTTGATTTCGATTTGGTCTTGAGTGAATCTGAGGTTGCGAATTAAGTCCAGATTTCGAAAAGTCCTTGGGAGTAAATTAAGTCCCGAATCAAGGGGATAGTGAGAGGAAGCAAAAAAAAAAAAGAGTACAAAACCACCTCAACAAAAATTGTTTGATATTCTTGCTATTTGGGTGCTAAGGATCAGATCTAGGTGGGTGAGAAGTAATAAAATTTTTTAGGCGAAAAATTTCACCTTTTGAGGGGCTTTTGGAATTCAAAAATCAAACCTTAATATTCATGTTATTTGAGTATTATAGGTGGGAATTAGAGTCTAGAAGCTAGCGTTTTGGGTAGAATTGATTAGGTCCATAAAGCAGCTTGCCAAGTGTGGGTTGTTTTTGATTCATTATATCCAAATTTGTCTTGTTTATTGTCTTCATTGTTTCTGATTTCTTTATCTAGCTTTTAATTCCATTACATTGCTAAGTATCATTTGCTTGTGTCGATACTTGGTTTTATATCGTGTAGTGCAAATTACCTTGCATTGCCTCCGGATACTTGTCTTGTTTTCTATCTAGTTCTAGGATTTATGTTCTAGTTTCTTGAACGACTTGACAATTGTTGGTTGGTGAGCTTGGTTCTGAAGTGCAATCAAGGAAGACAAGAAAAGTGAGGTAATTCTAAACACTTGAGTGAATTTCGATTATTACTAATCTTGTTTCTTTGAGTTTGTTTGTTTGTTAACATGGCTGGAAAAGGAGAAGAGACTAGCAAAGAAGGAGCTATGGCCGAAAGCTTGGCTAGGCTTAATGAGACTTTGGCAGTAATGCTTGGTCGAATGGAGATGATGGATACTAGATTGCAAGAGAATGCAGCACAACAAGCACAACAAATTTAGCAAGTGCAACAAGGGCAGCCAGCCACACATCCAAATCCCATAATGCGAGCTAGAAGAGTGCTTAGGAGAGAAGGGCAAGGAAATCTTGAAGCCCTAGAAGCAGCCGAAAGGGTAGAAGATGAAGATGAAGGTGGAAATCAACCTACCACTGATGGTGACCTTACTTCCATCAAGATGAAGATTCCTTCCTTTGAAGGGAAGAATAATGCAGAAGAGTTCATAGAATGAGAGAGGAAAGTTGAGCAGATTTTCGAATGCCATAACTACACAGAAGAGAAGAAATCAGTTTTGGCAGTCGTAGAGCTCAAGGGGTATGCTACCTTTTGGTGGGATCAATTGAAAGCTAATATAAGAGGGAAAAGTATGAGGCCTATTCCTGAATGGTCAATCTTGAAAGAACTAACGAGGAGCCGATTTGTACCATCTCACTACATTCGGGATTTGTACAATCGACTAGCAAGACTAGTTCAAGGTGGAAGAAGTGTGGAAGAGTACCACAAAGAGATGGAGATGATCATGGCTAGGGCAAATATTGATGAAGATGAAGACAAGAAGATGTCACGATTTCTTGGGGGATTGAATTTGAACATAGCCAATGAATTGGAGATGTATGAATTCAACACAATGGAAGAGTTAGTTCAAAAGGCCATGAAGATAGAGAGAAGATTGAAGAATAAAGCTATTTCGAAAACTGGCTACTCTAAAGCTAGTGGAAATTTTTCAAACTTCAAGTGTTCAAGTTCGAGTGGAGGTTCCTACAAAGGGGATTACAAGGGTTCTTTCCAAAAGAATTCTTCTTAAAATCCTAATTTTAAGAAGCCGAATGATGGGGATGCAAAAATAGCCAAGGAAACACCTTCTAGACCTACTCCAAGTAGGGAAATTAAATGCTACAAGTGTTTAGAAAGTGGACACATTGCTTCTCAATGTCCGAATAAGAGGGTGATGATTGCTACCCATGAAGGGGAAATTGAATCAGAATCTGAACATGAAGAAGAAGAGGAGGCCGAATGTGGTGATAGGGCCGAATATGATGAAGAGGCTTGGGAGAATCAAGTCTTGAATGCTGAACATGGAGAGATGCTTGTTACTAGAAGAGCCTTGAATATTCAAGTCAAGGAAGAAGGCTTGCATCAAAGGGAGAATCTTTTCCACTCTAGGTGTTTGGTGAATGATAAGGTTTATACACTTATCATTGATGGTGGAAGTTGTACCAATGCTGCTAGTACTACAATGGTGGATAAATTGGGGTTAACTTGTTTTAAACATCCCAATCCTTACAAGTTGCAATGGTTCAATGACGCTGGGGAAGTAAAAGTGTTGAAGCAAGTCAAGGTACCATTCTCCATTGGGTGGTATAAAGATGAGGTTTTGTGTGATGTAGTGCCAATGCAAGCTGGACATTTGCTATTAGGAAGACCATGGCAGCATGATAGAAGGGCACAACATGATGGCTTTTCTAATAAGTATACCTTTACTTATGAAGGAAAGAAGGTTGTTCTAGCACCATTATCACCTCAAGAGGTGTATGAAGATCAGAAGAGGATGCTAGAGAGGGAGAAAGAAGTTTCGGCCAACATGAACCAAGGGGGTTCAAATTCGGCCAATGATGTTTCTTCAACACCCAAGGGTAATTCTAAGGGTAGGGAGAGAGAAAATAATAAAGTGAGTGAGTGCTGAAAGAGAAAAGAGGCCGAGAGTCAAAAGAAAGTAAGCAAACAAATAAATGGCCCATTGGTGAGAGAAAATAAGCAAGGAGAAAAAGCAAAACATACTTTTTATGCAAGAGCAAGAGAGATAGATGTAGGGCAGCTTGTATTCATTATTATGTATAAAGAATTATTACTTGCTGACAGTGAAGAATCTCTTGATTCTTTACCTTCTAGTTTTGTGTCTTTGTTGTAGGATTTTAAGGATGTGTTTCCTGAAGACCTTCCTAGTGGTTTGCCATCATTAAGAGGGATTGAACATCAAATTGATTTCATAACCGGTTCTGCAATTCCAAACCGGCCTGCATATAGGAGCAATCCTATGGAGACAAAAGAGATGCAAAGACAAGTTGAAGAGCTTTTGGAGAAAGGCTTGGTTCGCGAGAGCCTTAGTCCTTGTGCCGTTTCAGTCTTATTAGTACTCAAGAAAGATGGTTCTTGGAGGATGTGTGTTGATTGTAGGGCTGTGAACAAGATTACTGTGAAGTATAGACATCCCATTCCTAGACTTGATGACATGTTGGACGAATTGCATGGGGCGAAATATTTCACAAAGATTGATCTTATGAGTGGTTATCATCAAATTCGCATGAAGCCGGGAGATGAATGGAAGACTGCCTTCAAAACGAAATATGGTTTGTATGAATGGTTAGTTATGCCTTTTGGTTTATCTAATGCACCTAGTACTTTCATGAGATTAATGAACCATGTTTTGAGAGATTATTTAGGTAAGTTTGTGGCAGTTTACTTTGATGATATTCTGATTTATAGCAAAACTGAGGAAGAACATGTTGAACATGTTAGGAAAGTGCTTGAAATCCTTAGGGAGCAAAACCTTTATGCTAAGCTTAAGAAGTGTTCTTTTTGTCTATATAGGGTTGTTTTTCTTGGTTTTGTTGTAAGTATGCAGGGAATTGAAGTTGATCAAGAGAAGGTGAAAGCTATCCAAGAGTGGCCGAATCCTTCAAGTGTGACAGAAGTGAGGAGTTTTCACGGATTGGCAAGCTTCTATAGGAGATTTGTCCCTAATTTCTCTACATTGGCAGCCCCCTTGACTAGCATAATCAAGAAAGAAGTGAGATTCGTTTGGGGCAAGGAGCAACAAGAAGCATTTGATGCTTTGAAAAAGAAGCTTTCTACTACACCCGTTTTAGCTTTACCTAACTTTGATTCTACTTTTGAAATTGAATGCGATGCTTCTGGTGTAGGTATTGGAGCTGTTTTGATGCAAGAGAAGAAGCCTATTGCATACTTTAGTGAAAAGCTTAATGGAGCAAAGCTGAATTATTCAACTTATGACAAGGAGCTATATGCTTTGGTGAGAGCATTGGAAGTATGGAAGCATTATTTGCTGCCCAAGGAATTCGTGATCCATTCAGACCATGAATCATTGAAGCATTTGAGAGGGCAAGGCAAGTTGAATAAAAGACATGCAAAATGGGTTATGAAGATTGAGAAGTTTCCTTATGTGATCAAATACAAGCAAGGTAAAGACAATGTAGTGGCAGATGCACTTTCAAGGAGGTACGCTTTACTTAATGTTTTGAGTACTAAATTGCTTGGATTTGAATGTATAAAGGACTTATATGTTGGTGATTCTGATTTCGGCAATGTTTATGATGCTTGTGAGCATGGTGTTTTTTAATTCTTTCTATAGACATGATGGATTTTTGTTTAAGGGTTCGAAATTATGCATGCCTAGATGTTCTATGAGAGATTTGCTAGTATTAGAATCACATTGTGGGGATTTGATGGGGCATTTTGGAGTTGATAAGATTTTAGACATGCTGAATGAACACTTTTATTTGCCAAATATGAAAAGGGATGTAATTCGGATTTGTAAGGCTTGTTTGGCTTGTAGGCAAGCTAAGTCTAAATCTATGCCTCATGGTTTGTATATGCCATTACCCATTCCTAGTTCTCCTTGGATAGACATTAGTATGGACTTTGTTTTAGGATTACCAAGGACTAAGAGGGGGAGAGATAACATATTTGTGGTTGTTGATAGGTTTAGTAAGATGGCACACTTTATCCCATATCATAAGAGTGATGATGCTAGTTTAGTGGCCGAACTCTTCTTTAGGGAGGTGGTTCGAATTCATGGGATACCAAAATCCATAGTTTCTGATAGAGACACCAAGTTTTTGTCTCACTTTTGGCGTGTGCTTTGGGGAAAGGTAGGTACCAAGTTATTATTTTCCACCACTTGTCATCCTCAAACGGATGGACAAATAGAAGTAGTAAACAAAACTTTAGGTACCATGTTGAGAGCTTTAGTGGGTAAGAATTTGAGTTCTTGGGAAGATTGTTTGCCATTTATTGAGTTTGCTTATAATCGTGCTATTCATTCTTCTACAGGATATTCACCTTTTGAGCTTGTTTATGGTTTTAACCCACTAAAAGTTTTGGATCTTGTTTCTTTACCTTCTCATGAGCTTGTTAATTTAAATGGTGAGAAGAAAGCTAAATTGGTGAAAGAGATGCATGAGAAAGCAAGGGCGAATATTGAGAAAAGGAACAAGAGATAGGCTGATTCTGCAAATAGAGAGAGAAGTGAGATTAAGTTTCAAGTAGGAGATTGGGTTTGGGTGCATTTTCGAAAAGAGAGGTTTCCTAAGCAAAGGAAGAACAAGTTGCAAGCAAGGGGAGATGGCCCATTCCAAGTGCTGGAGAAGATTAATGACAATGCCTACAAGATCGACTTACCAGGTACGTATAATGTTAGTGCTACTTTCAATGTAAGTGATCTTTCTCCTTTTGATGATGCAGATTTGAGGAAAAATCTTTTTGAAGAGGGGGAGAATGATGCAAGAAAGGATCCCTTGAAGCTAGCAAGTGGACCAATCACTAGGAGCAAGACAAAGAGATATCAAGCTAGTATGGCTTTGCATATTCAAGAACAGATTTCCAAAGAGCTTCAAGAATTATCATTCAAGAAGATGGAAATAGAGCTTGAAGAAGGCACACCAAAGCTGATTATGATGCTTAGTGTGGAAGCTAAAGGCTAGCTAAAGAAAGGTCCAACGTGCAAGAAAGGTCCATGGGGGTTCATATAAAGCCTTGGGAAGTAATTTAAGGCCCATGGACAGCCCAAATAGTGTAGGGCATTTCTTATGTTGAAGGGATTAGTTTGGTTGTTTCCATACTTTATATTTTCCTTATTGGATTAAGATTTTTAATTCATACTTTATATTTTCCTTAGTGGATTAGGATTTTGTTTCCATACTTTATGTTTTCCTTATGCAATTAGGAATGTTTTCCTTATGCAATTAGGAATGTTTTAGTTTTCCATATGCAATTAGGAATTTTGTAACCCTTATTTAAGGGCACTATTAGGTCGAATTTCAAACAACAATTAATAAAAATTTTCGAATTCTTCTACAAGTTCTTCTTGTGAATTTTCGTGTGAGAGAGATTAGAGTGGATTCTTTAATTCTTTCTTTGCATCAAGAATTAGGTTTACTTATCAACAAGAGTTGTGGCGTTTTTCTTCTTCTTACCAACTAAATCCTTCAATCATAGTGAGTTCGCGTCTCTTTATAGGCGTTGGGTTCCTTAGGAGGTGATTATCAAGTTTCAAGGAGTTCTCTACCATTGTTATACGTTGGGTTTGCTGCCATCGTTGCTAAGGGTCCGCGTCACTCAATGTGTAAAATATGTAAAGTTCAGGGTCAAAAATGTGTTTTTCATTCATCACAAGCTATTCTAACAAATGGAGTTGATTGCATTATATTACATTAAGGAACTTTAGAAATGGATCCCTTCGTCAAATCTTTGGGAAGAATAAAATAAATAATTGTAATTGTACACCACAAGAAAAAAGACCACAAATTGAAAATCTAGGACAAGTAGGAAGTGGTTTATGTTAAAATTAGGGAGAAAAGAAGAAGAATGAACTGGTTTTAATGAATGATCAGCTTAATTAATCTCTCAAGCTATATGAGAATTTATACTATGTAAGAATTCAAAATTAGGAAAAAAAAATACAGTTAATACACAATATTTATAGCTACAATCTCTAAAATCAAGCCTAGAATCAGCTACTACAATTCCTAAAATCAAGCCTAGAGTTATATATATCATAATGCTCCCACCTTAAGTTAGAGCATGTATATCACATGCTCCAAGCTTGTTAAATATATATAAATATATATATATATATTTATATATATTCAATTCTAGGTCCTCTTAGAGCTTTAGTGAGATTATCTGCCAATTGATCATTTGAATTTATGAAAATGGTAGCAATGTAGCCTGATTCAATTTTCTGTCTAACAAAATGAAAATCTATCTCAATATGTTTTGTTCTTTCATGGAAGATCGGGTTAGAGGCTGTAGACCCTTAATTTTGGCCTAAGCTAATCTGATCTCAATTAAAGAAGGCCAAGATAAATTTGGTCCGATTTTGAAAGCTTAAACCTAGTTTATAGCTTTGAAATATTTCAGTTCGATTTTAAAAGGCCTAAATTAAGTTGGTTCAATTTTTAAAATCCTTACCTAGTCTGATTTAATTTTTAAAGGATCAAATCAACTTCAACTCAATTTTAAAAGCTTGAATTAAATTTGGTCTAATTTTAAAAGCCTGAAAAGTCTAACTAAAGCCCGGTTTAACCTTTAAAGCCAGCACATAGCGAAAAGGCTTGCCAATCTGCCATGGCCTAAATTGGAGCCCTTAATTTGCCATGAACCAAGGCTCATGACGAATTGAGGGCTTCTAATTCTCTAGGAGTGGCTCATGGCGAATTGAGAAGCCTCAATTCACCATGGAAATTTGGTCCATACCGAATTAGGCATTCTTAATTCGCTATAGGTCTTTTAATTCATTTTTAATTGTGATTTCGGGACAGATTTGGCTTTCTAATTAAGATTAGACTTCGAATAACCTATCGATAAGTAGATGATTAGGGTTTTAATGAGACGGTCTTTGCCTATAAATATATGATTAAAGCAAAAATGGGGGAGCAGTAAGAATTAACAAACAACAAGACTTAAGAGCAATCTAAGAGGTAGGAATGAAAACCTTTCTCGATTGCATTGAACCTCCAGCTAAAACCTAAAGTTGATTCAAGCATTAAGCTTGGTTTGTCTCTTTCAATTTGGTGGAGCCAACAACGAATGCGTGTTTTCTCTGTTTCACTCATTTATCACAGTAGAATATGTTTATCATGATTTCATATAGTGATCTTCATGTTATTTAATTTCACAGTAGCAATTTACATTCCATAAATCAAAATACCATTATGCAGTAGCTCACTTAAACAGACATCCAGCCATTATTCATTCTAAAAACATCTAGTAGTTAATAATTGCAGAAATATGATTGTTTAGCTTAGTAGTCAAATAATATTAGTTATGGTTTTACACAATCCCCAATTTTAGTTTAAAACCCTAATTCTATTTTCAAAACTATAAAATCTTAGTTTTCAAGCTCAAAACCCTAATTTTCATTTAAAAATTCTAATTTGTATAAATATAAAATCCTAGTTTTGATAGAAATCCTAATTCCACAAAAAAAACTTATTTTAAAAATTGTTTACCTTTCGGGGGGCACTACCCCCAATCCCCAGCAAGGAGCACTGCCCTCTTGACTCCCACCCACTAACCGACTAGCGGGACTGTAGTATGTGATCCCTCATCAATGAGGTCAATATTTATTTGTGGATTGTAATTCTTTGTGATTAACCTTAAATTTTCTTTTATTAAACTCTAATTTATTATTATTTTTGTAATGATTAAACTACATGTTTAGATTATTTATTTTGCTATGAATGGTTGGATAGTGTTAATTTTATTATTTGAATTTTAAGTATAAAAAAGACATATTTTCACTCGTGGGCGCCTTATTCGTTTGATTTATTTATTTTCTGTAATTTAATTTATTTAAAGATTTTGGGACAATTGTAAGAGGCACGTTTTCATCTTTTGATGGATTTTCTATTTTATTTATTTTCTTTGTGGATATTAAGATGTTGTAAGGGCATATTTTCAACTTTGGATAAGTGCCTATTTTATTTGTTTATTTAATTTATAATATAATGATTATTTATTTTAATAATTTTATATAGTATGGATAATATTATAATGCTTAAGAATTCAATAATATTTAGACCTGAAAAGGAGGTAGGTTCCAATGAATCGGGTGCTAAGGGGGTGTTGGGTCATTTTCACCTTCTCCATGCATGCCAAACTTTTCGAACCCATTAGGAAGTTGGAAATTTCTTAGGAATCGAGTTATCCACCCTTTTTTTCTTCCCGTCTAGGTGGTAACTCTATTTTCTCCAGATTTAGGGTCGTGTTCTCTAAGGCCTTGAGCCTAACAATTCTAAAATCGCAAAAACTATTTCAAATGAGAGTGAGGGTGAAATTCCCGCTCACAGAAGCTATATGTAGTGCGGCTTAATGATCACATATCAGTGACATCGGGCCCATATTTTCATACTTTAATTCTTGAAGGAGTTATTTTAATCAAATAAGTTCACAAGTAGCTAAGGCCATGGCTCGATATTCTGCTTCTACACTTGACTTATTACAACATCTTGCTTTTTACTTTTCTACGATATGAGATTTCTCCCAATTAGGACATAATACCCTGAGGTGGATCATCTATCTGAGGGAGAATATGCCCAATCAGCATATGAATACTAATAATTTATATGTACCCTTTGTCTTCATATAATAAGCTTTGTATTGGAGTTCCCTTGATATATTTGAGAATGCCTATCATTGTATCCTAATGACTATTTCATAGAGCTTGAAGAAACTGACTAACTACAATTATTGCGAAGGAAATATCCAGTCGCGTGATAGTGAGATAAATGAGTTTTTGATCAACTTTCGATAGTGACTAGGGTCGTTCAATGGCTGCCCCTATCCTGGTGCATGTTTAACATTTGGATCCATAAAGGTTTCCATAGGTTTATAGTATAACATCCTTGTTTCTTCTAAAATATCTAGGGCATACTTCCTTTGTGAAATAATAATGCTCGTGTTTGATTGGGCTACCTCAATGCCTAGAAAATATTTCAAATTTCTCAAATCTTTAGTCTAAAAATGTCTAAAAAGATGTTGTTTGAGTTAGGCAATTCCTTATGATCATCCCCTATTATAGTAATATCATCCACATATACCACCAGGTAAATACATTTTCTATGACCTATATGACGATAGAACGTTGAGTGATTTGCTTCACTCTTTTTTAGACTAAATTTTTGAACAACAATACTGAATCGCCTAAACCATGCTTCTTGAGTCTGTTTTAGACCATATAGAGATTTTCTCTATCGATAAACTAATCTAGATTTCATCTGAGCAATAAAACTAGGTGGTTACATGTAAGAAGGCATTTTTAATATCGAGTTGGTGAATACTCCAATGGTGCATGGTAGTAAGAGAAATAAGATGATGAACAAAGACAATTTTAGCAATTGGAGAGAAGGCATCCCCATAATCAAGGCTAGGAATTTAAGTGTATTCTTTAGCAATTAAACATGATTTTAGTTGGTCCACCTTCCTATTAGGGCCACTTTCACTATATAGATCCAACAACAACCAACTATAGATTTCCCAAAGGGTAATGGAACAAGCTCCTAAATATTGTTATCATGAAGAGAAGCCATTTCTTCGGCCATGGCTTGTTGCCAACCTGGATGTGCATGTGCTTCACTAATAGTTTTTGGAATAGACCTAGTAGATAAATTGGAGATAAAGGCATAGTATGAAGATGACAAGCAATGATAACACAAGAAACTATAAATGGGGTGAGGATTATGAGAAGAACTTATACCTTTTCTGATTGCAATAGGTTGAGAAATGATTTTCATTGGAGGCATGACCAACATAGGTAAAGCGGATGAGGGAGAAGATGAGTCATGTGGACATACTTACTTCATACTTATAAGAAGTACATCGAGAGTATGGAAAGAAGGTCATCGAAAGAAGACTTGTAGTGGTTTAAAAAGTGGTGAAATGTTAGAAATAGGAAAGGTGAGAATCGAGAGATCCTCAATAATGTTGTTTTTGTTTATGGAAAAATATGGTAATGTATGAAAAAAGGTTAAATCTGTTGAGATGAAATACCTGTTAATTGTCAGACCATGACATTTATAACCTTTACGGAGACCACAATATCCTAAGAAAATACACTTAATGGACTTAGTTTGGAGCACTATAGTCCAATATCCAAGGTCCATTAGTGAAGAGATATCCAAAAAGATATTGTCAGAAGCACCAAAATCCAATATCCAAGGTCCATTGAGTGAAGACCGTGTTAGGCAAGCAAAGAAATTACCCAATTGGGTGATAGAAATCATAGAAGAGGAGGAATGTTGTTTTGCAGATTGATACTATAAGTATTCTTCATACTCAATTCTAATTAATGTAATTGAATTGGAACCTTGTTGACTACTTTTATAAACAACTAAGAGTTTTACCATTTAAACACAATACCAAGACTAAAGAGAGAAGATAAAGGCACTAAAAAGCTACTGGGTACAGTGCAACTAAGAACTTACTAAGCACAATACAACCACCAAGGTTGAGCTATTGTGAAACAAAGGGTGTCAAGCAGAGATGTCAAAAAAACAGAATAATATCACCAACAAATTTTGGATGAAGAGTCAACCCTCCTGGTCAAGATTCATCAAAATCTGCCACCAGAAAATAGCTCAGGCGTGACATGTGTAATGCTAGTCAGATTGCTTCACCGGTGCGTGTGGCTACATGCATAATGCTCTAACAATTAAATTTTTAAGGAAGGCTGATCGATGGATGGCGTTTCCATTAAGCGGGGTGGTGTGCAAAAATGGTGTCGGTTTGGGCAGTTCACCAGGAAATGACCAGAATAGAGAAGAAAAAAGAAGAGAAAAGAAAAAGAAGAAGAAGAAAAAGAAGAATCAGCGACAACCTAGCTCTGATACCATGTTAAAATTAGGGAGAAAGGAAGAAGAATGAATTGATTCTTGTGAATGATCACCTTAATTATTCCCTCAAGCTAGATGTGAATTTATACTAAGTGAGAATTATAAATTAGGAAAAAATATAGCTACATTAGGAAAAAAAACAGCTAATACACAATATTTACAACTGCTACAATCTCTAAAATCAAGCCTAAAATCAATTATTGTAATCCCTAAAATCAAGCCAAGAATTATGTATATCATAACAGTTTATATAAACTAACTTAGTGCTATTTAAGTAACTTGGCTTAATTGTTCTAGGCCAAATTTGAGCCATAAAACAACATGTTATTTGGAGTTAGGACAACAACAAGAAGAAAAAAAAAATACACCATTGATGTATGCACTTTTTTTATTTTTGCTATTTTGGTGTTTAGATTTTTTTTTTTATCATTTTGGTGCCTAAACTCCATTTATTAGTAATAAGTTGGTTGCTTCATCCGATTTTGTCCTAATTGGCACATTGAATAGTATCTGTGGGGCTCAATTTTTATTTAAAATTTTTTCATATCGGATTATAAATAGTTAATTGACCAAGATACCCTTATTCCTTCAATCTTTCTTGCCCTAAAACCTAGATTTTTAATTTCAAAGAAGAAGAAGAAGAAGAAGAAGAAGAAGAAAAGAAAATAAAAAAGGATGGATGAAAGCCTAGGTGCACTTGTAGATAAAATTTGTAAGATTTTTAGAAAGTTGTTTAGCAATTACCTTTTTGCAATTGCAATTGCAGAATTCAATTTATTTCTTCTATTGCAAATTCTACAAATTTTTTTAGCAATTGTCATTCACACACAAAGCAAACAAGTTGTCAAGGTTGGAGTTGAAAGTTATGATAGAGCTTTTGCCACCACTGCCTCCAACATTAGAGTTGTCATCATCTTCTTCTTCTTCTTTGGTGGAAATCTTGAATTTTATACAAAGCTTGAATTTGGAAGGAGATTCTTCCAAAATTGGAGGGTCATTGTTGCTATTGGAAAAGAAGAATTAAGTTTAAGTGAAATTCTAAATTTTGGGAAAGAAGAAGAAGAAAAAAAAAAGGTTGATATTAATGGAATATAAGAGGAGAAAAATCTAAGAAAAATGATTGGGTTTAATTAGATTTCCAAAAAGAAGATAGATCTGGAAAATCTTAAAAAGAAAAAAAAAAGATTGGGCTTAATCCTCAAAATGCCAATTGAAATGAATAATTAAAAGTGCAGATTGAGAGAGGTTAGAAAGAAATTTGTAATCAAAAGCTCAATAATTCATTCTGCTTATTTTCTCACTAAAATATGACTGGCAATTGGTCAGCTGAAATTAGTCTAATTAGTATTCTAGTTATGATAAAATCAGTTGGAGCAAATAATTTAACACTAAAAAGTAGAGTTCAGATACTAAATTGACAAAAAAAAGTTCATATAATAAAATAGCAAAAATAAAAATGTATAGACATCAATGATATATTTTTTCTTAGTAAGAATAATTTTCTATACATAATTATATTGAATTAGGAAAAAATATATCATTAGTATATGTTCTTTATATTTTTGCTATTTTGATGTCTGTTTTTTTTTTATTATCAGTTTTGTGTATGAACTTCAGTTTTTAAGTTGGTTGCTTTGATTGTTTTCATCCTAAGTGACTTGCAGACTAGTATTTGCAAGACCCAATTTTAACTTAAAATTTTGTCAAGTCATGTTAAGTTGATGAAATGATCAAAATAACCTTCAAATAAGCTACTAAAAAGACAAAAAGACCAGCAACATGAATTAATAGAAAGATTATAAAAAAACAAAGCCTCAAAAATGTTTTTCTCTTTTCTAGCTTCATTGCTTTCTGTATCAATATCACAAGTATATTCACTGTTGTTTTCTGTAGGAGGATTATTTTGAAGAATAAAAGAAAAAATTCTATCGCCATTTTGCATAATAACATTAGAAAACAAAAAGAATATATCAATTTTTTTAAGAAAATATATCATGAATAATCCTAATTTAGAACAAAAACAAAAATTTTAAAAAAAATATTGTTGAATTTATTTATTTATTTTTTGTTTCCATAGGTGCAAAAGAAATTACAAATGAGAATAAATTGCAAACAATACCCGGGAAAGCACATAAGAGCATCTCACTTGATATGGAGGGCAATGATAATCTAGATTTGGCTTTATTCAGTCTAATTCAGAATATGAATGCTGACCAAATATTCAAGGGCAACTTGCTTGAATACAAAGAGGGAAATAACGTCTTAAAAGGAAAAAGGTTGAAGAAGGTCCTATACAAAGAGAATTTGTGATTTTTGTGGTTAAAGAAAATTTGTGATTTTTGTAGAGAGGCAAATAAGATTATGGATGACGATTTTACCTATTCCCTCAACCTTGATAAAGTTAAGCAGATTCTCTAAGAATTTCTTCAAAAATACCCTAAAAATTAAAAGTATTTTAAAAAATATTCACTTTTCTTTTTTAATTTTAAAAATATCATTTTTTCTATTTTTAATTTCAAAAATACCCATTTTCAGCAATATATTATTAGTAAATATTTAGTATACTAAAAGTATATTCTATTTTTAAAGTGAGCATTGAATATATATTTAATATATCAAAAATATACTAAAAACAATAAGGTATTCTTGAAAAAAAAAGGTTAAAATATGTGTTATACAATGTAATTTTCTCGTTTTATTTTCTAACTTATACTTTAGTTGGATTCGGGTAATGATATATCTAACCCGGTTATATATAATTATATATAATTAAAGTTTTAATCTTTGTTTTTGCCTTATGTATATCATGAAAGTGTACTAATTAATTTTTATATATTTAAAATTTTATTCTCAAAAAATAAAGATTTGTAAAATTTTAGGTATTAATTTGAAAATTTTTCCATCAATTTTTCTTATAATTTTTGCAATATGAATTGTAAATATTCACACAATAAAGACTATAACAATTTATATCTAACCTTTTAATGAAAAATTATTTATTAATAATATACTCCCTACATTTCATTGCAAGTGTCGTGTAAGAATAGTATGCACAGACCATTAAAAAAATTACCTATTATAAATTTTTTAAAAAATTTATTATAATATACTTATATATCATTTTTCATCTTTCTCATTTTACTTATTATCTTTTATTAATTAATATAGGTAATATTTAAACTTTTAATTAATGCTCTATTAAATTTCTAAAAATTATATTTGAAATGAAAAAAAAATTTATATGATATTTAAAATAAAACGAAAGAAGTATTAAATAAGAATTAATATTTAAAGATATAAACTATATTTATATACATAGATAGATTTAAATGAGAGGGCCAAAAATTTATCTCATCAATAAATAATATGTAATAAATAAAATTTTAAATATAGTTTATCATAATAAATAATATATGATGCATCACTATCTTTCAACAATAAACGATTATAATACTATACACTTAAAAGATATAATTAGATCTAAAATCATATTTTATGATATGTAATTTTAAAATTTTAAAAGTTAAAAATAAGAAAAAAAAATGAAATATAAGAAAAAATTGAGTTATGGGCAAATATAAAATAAGAAAAAATTATAGAGAAAAAATTTAAGAGAATATTAATAAAAAAAAAAGGGAGGCCTCGGCTCAAGGAATTAATTAGTAAAGTATAAAGCCTCAGCTCAAACTACAAAAATTTCATTGTTTCAGTGTTTGAGATAAGCATCATAAATTAATAAACTACTTCAAAAAAGCTTCAAAAATGGTCTCCAAAACAAAAACCCCATCGTTTTTTTCTTCAATAACTGCTTTTAATGGTAGGGTATCATCTCTTTTCACAAACCCACTTACCCATACAGCTTCAAACCCCAAAACCTTACACACAAACTCAAATAAACAAAGCTGCGATTTCGAAAGTTTCCCAAAAACCCCCAATCTTAAATACAATACCCCACTGGAGAAATTCTTGAAGACAAACTGCAAGTCAGGTAAGATCACTCTCCATGAAGCTCTTCACTTCTTTGATCGTATGATTCTGATGCAACCCCCTCCAATTTCTTCATTCAATCTTTTGTTAGGCGCTCTTGCTAAAAAGTAGCATTATTCTAATGTTATTTCGCTGTTTAAAAGAATTAATTCAACTGGGCTGTTGCCAGATTTTATTGCATTAAACATTTTGCTTAATTCCTTTTCCAATATGCGAAGGTCTTCTGATGGCTTTATGGTTTTGGGAGTTATCATGAGAAGAGGCTATAAGCCAAGTATTGTGACTTTTAATTGTTTAATTAAGGGTTTGAGTTTGGAGAATAAAATTGCTGAGGTAGTTTGCCTTTTCAAGAAAATGGTTGTATTTGGTTTTTGACCCAGTGAGATTACATTGGGTACTTTGATTAATGGGCTGTGTCGAACAGAGAATATAGGTGTTGCTCTTAAGCTACTTGAGGATATGGTTAATGGAAATGATGAATTTGGCATGAAAATTAAGCCTAACAATTTTTTTTATGCAAGTATTATTGATGCTCTTTGTAAGGATGGTATGGTAGAAAAATCAAAAGTGCTTTTTGTGCAAATGAAGGATGTGGGGATATTTCCAGATGTGATTGTGTATAGCTCACTGTTGCAAGGTCTATTTGCTCTGGGTCAGTGGGAAGAAGCTAAATGCTCATTTATTGAGATGTTGGATCAAGGTGTGCCTCATGATGTGATAACATTTAATGTGCTGATTACTGCACTTTGTCGAGAGAGAAAGTTAAAAGAGGCCAATAGGTTATTTGAACTAATGGTTCAGAGGGGAGTAGAACCTGATACCTGTAACTATAACACACTGATTGATGGCTATTGTTTGGCAGGTATGATTGACAGGGGGAAGGAACTTTTTGTTTCTATGATGGCTAAGGGGTGTCAACGTGATAATGTGAGCTATAGGATACTGATGAATGGGTATTGCAAAAATCAGAAGGTAGATGAAGCTATGACATTATAAAGGGATATGTTGGGCAAAGGTATTCGACCAGATGTTATTACATATAACACATTGTTGGGTGGTCTGTTCCAGGCAGGTAGGATTCAGGATGCACGGAAGTTGCTTGGTGAGATGCAACTTCATGGTATTGCAGCAAATTCTACTACATATCTAATCTATCTAGATGGGCTTTGTAAGAATGATTGTGTTTAGAGGCAATGGATTTTTTTCGTAGTCTAAAAAAGTGCAAGTTTGAATTAAGTGTTGAAAACTTCACCTGCCTCATTGATGGCTTGTGTAAAACAGGGAAGCTTGAAATTGCTTGGGACCTTTTCCATAGATTGTCTAATGAAGGCTTAAAGCCAACAGTTGTGACATACAATGTCATGATCCATGGACTTTGTAAAGGAGGGGAGTTAGAAAAGGCAAATGATCTGTTTTTGGAAATGGAGGGGAATGGTTGTGTTCCAAATGAGTTCATATTTGATACACTCATTCGAGGTTTCTTACAAAATAACTAACCAAAAAAAGTAATTGACCTTCTTCATGAGATGAAAGCAAGAAAGTTGTCTCTAGATGCATATACATTCTCACTTGTTGCAGACTTACTCCCAGATAAGGATAAATACAATGAATATTTTCACATGCTTCCAACATTTCCTGCTCAAAAGCGCACAAAAAGACGATATTGTGAATGTTGGTTGCTAGCATGGTTCATTGGCTTCCTCTAAGTCCCTGCGATCAATCAAATTTCATACAATTGCAGAAGATGTGCGTGGACAAGTATGGCTGGTAATTTCATCTTTTCTTTCTAGGTTTTAAGATGGAGCTAGATTGCCTACAAGTTTGGGGCATATCACTCCATACCAGAGGCATTTTGTAACAATCACTTGATGTTACCCAGTAATGTACTCGGGACTCGCTGCTCCTGAATCTCGTGGAGAACTGTTATTTTACATCAGAAACAAACTGATGGAGGCGTGAAGAGCTTATTCATCTGTTAAATGTACCCTTTGGACAACAATTCTTGAGAGAATCAAATTGCTTCATTTGTATGTTCAGGAATGGAAGTTCTTTGCACCTTAATATTATTTTTTTTGAGGCTACGCATTGAAATAATTGACAGAATTCTTTGTGGAGCTTGCAATGGTAATGAAACAAAAATCTAATTAACTTAGATTCTAACCAAGACTACTTGATGAATTGGATATCCAGTTCAACTAAAATTTATTACTGTTTGTGTGTAGAAATGGTGGTGAATCCCTTTGCATGCTAGCAAATGCATGCAATCCTCAAATTTATTGGCACAATTTTATTTGTTGCTCACTTGCTCCAGCTGGGGCATTGTTCCTGTATACCGGCATGTCAAAACTGTGAACTTGAGAACTGTTATTAACTTAAATTTGGGATTGCTATTTTGCATTAGCAAAATCTTTCTTTCTTCCAGTCTTGATTTGCTATTTTAGTAGTTCCATTTATGTTATATCACTTTATACATGCCAACATTTTGAGCAGTTCTTTTAGTGTAGGATTTATATAGCTAATGAGAATGGCTTGGAAGTTGCTGATATCACCACTTTCTACTCTTTTAGAAGGTCATTTTTTCTAAAAAGGAAGAACCAGATGTATCCATCTGGGTGTTGCTGAGGGTTCACAAGCAAATTATTGGTGTATATGATGCTGCGATTTTTGCCAGTTCAAGCTGTCTGATCTGCTTGTCACCCGACTTCTGCTGGCATGATGCTCAAGCTGAAAGCTTGATTGGGAAACAAGGCTCCTCTATGAAATCTATTCAAGATGCTTCTCGTTGTACTATGTGAGTTCCTGGAGCAGGTATTATTACTAATTGTGGTGTTTTTATGAGTACTATGACCTTGAGTGCTGTAATTGAACATCGATCTATGGAACAAAATGTATGATAAGTTGTTCAACTCATGTTTCTGATGGGAAAGTAATCTGTCTGTGATTGATTTTTGGCTTTTTTAGTTCTGTTAAAGCACCTTTTGTCCCTAAATAGTAGTCTACAATATTGTCATATGCAATTCTGAATGTCCTTCTGCCTGAATTACAACAATGTGTAACATTTTCTTTTGGTGGTATCTTATGCATCTGTTAAGTTGGTACCATTTTATTGGTTGAGCTATATGCCATTTGTTTTTTAACATTTTCATCTGTTGCTGTCTTATATATCTGTTAATTTTGTTCTATTTTCTTGGTTGAGTTACATGCCATTTGTTTTCTCTTTCGTTCTTTTGGTCAAGGTATATAAGGGGCTTAGATGTAGAAAATGAAAATGTCTTCGCTTGGACTTTACATATTTTTACATGATGGCTACCTTTTAATTCTTTGAACTTGCTTGCTATAATAGTTGAAATGTCTTGTCTTTTTTTTGCTTTAGGGCTTTTTGAATCGATTTCCTGTAGAGCGCCTTTCAGTTTTTGCTCTGCAAGATGATAGTGTTGTTGAGATTCAAGGTGAGGCAATAGGGGTGCACCAAGCAGCTGAACTGATTGTTAGTCATTTTCGAAAGTTCGTTGTTGACCGAAATATCATTGGTGTGTTTGAAATGCAATTAGTTTTGCTAATTTCACTTTCTTATAAAGACATGTTTTAAAACTTGCAAATGAATTGTATTTTGTTTATGTATTTTAATGGTTTTGTGACTTTGCAAGATGAAGCATGTATGTAATATGTGACCGTGGCATGTATCTTTGAAGGTTAAATATGAGGTTAGCATATGCTAAGAAGCATAAATTTTCTAGTGTCAGATGTAAATGCCAAATGTTTGATCAAATCAGAACATGCTCCCCCAAGAATCTGGTAGGCCTCAAGATTTTCAAAACAATTATGGTGGTGGAATTAGTTATGGGCACAATCCCCAATATATGCTACATAATCATCAATATGATAATTGTGTTCCACCTTTTAATATATCTGATTTCGATAAGTGATGCATCATTGTGGTTCTCCCATGTATGAAAGAGATACTTTCTTTTACATGCCAGTCAGCTAATGCCCAGTGACAAAAATTTGAAGTCGGAAAGGTATATTTTCTTTGCTTTGCTTTTTGATTTGTTTTCTTCAAATGTAATAGCAGTTTCTGTAGCTAATTGTGGAACATATTGAAGTTACAACAGCTTACATTGTCAGTTCATCTTTGTGGATATTTTTTTTGGAAATCACTGAATTAAATCCTTTTTTATGGGATGTTTTTTGCTTTATCAATGTGGTTCTGTGTCTTATCCATGGGGGGCTGTTTATGCTTGATCATTCTGGTTCCGGAATACATAACTTTAAGATGCAGCACCATTTATAAAAATGTGGTTCTGTGTCTCATCCATGGGGGCTGTTTATGCTTGATCATTCTAGTTCTGGAATACATAACTTTATGATGCAGCACCATTTATAAAAATCTAAAGATGGTAGAGAGGTTTGAGGGCCTGGAGGATGTATTCTAAACCTAGAACTTCTTTTCATAGTCTGTTTTTGTATTCACATAAACTGTGTTCTATGCCGCATATAAGATCTGCTGCAGAATACATAGCATTGTTTTGCTAGTTTATCCTTGTTTTTTCATCTTGAATTAATACTCATTGAATGCACTGTTAAGGTTTAAAATGTTAGCCAAGTTAGTTATATAAGATGCATTTTGGAGAAAAAGATTGTTATTATTTCAAAATATTTGTGTTAAATGTAATTAATAAGCACTAATATGTTGAACAGAAACTATTTTATTTGGTTTTTCTTCGTCATGTTGGTTTCAGTCTTTCTAGTTCAAGTTTAAACGCTTATACTCAGTATTAATTAAGCTACCCACTTTGAATGAGAAGGTCCTGGGCCAGAGCTAAGCTTATGTCACTATAGTTTTCATGTTTTGCACTCTAGTTTAATTGTGCAGCTCACACAACACATGCAGATTACTACATTGTATGCTGATGCTGTTATTGGGATTTCCGGAGCGAATATAAGCTGCGAGTATATAAAAATCTTTATTAATATAAGTGTATGAAATTTACAATAAAAAGAAACTTGTTATAATAAAGGGCTAGGATGAGTCATAATTCAACAGAAGCAGAAAAGTAAGCATATTTTTGCGTTTTTCCCAACTCAAACCGTATAAGCATCATGTAAAGACATAAAATAACATGTGATAATAACATTGCATGATATAAAAAGTATCAAATTTCATTTTTGAACCCACAGGCACAATTGAGGGACCATCATCATCATCATGCATATTTTTAAGTTTTTCCCAATTCATTTTTGAACTCATCTCGTCTGATGAGTTCGCCAGAAGATTAGCTGAGTATGCCAGTTGCGCGTGTGATGGCAGTCTGCCAATTACTTCTGACGGGCTCAGCAATATTCAAAACCAAATGAATCTTCAGTCCAGATTTATATTCTCTAAAAGTTTTTACCAATCAGAAACTAATTTTTAAGTCATTATAAAAACCGGAGCGGCCCTAGAGTTACGGAGTAAAAAAAGGGAAAAACCCATTCAAAATTTTCAGTAAACGATCAAGTCCGCAACCACAAAAGTTTCACTGTTTCAGTGCTTGAAAAAGCATCAGAAAACAATACAATAAACTTGCACACTTTGTTCGGGAGGATTTCCGGCATAGTTTAATAATGTATGGGTATGATATGGTATGGTATGATATTGACAGTGTATTTTATTTTGAAAGATAATATGATGCTGTTAAGTTATTTGATGGTGTGGTTTGGTTTAAATAGATAAAATGATTATAATGCCCTCCAATATAATATTTTATACAATTCATATTAAAATAAATAAACTCTAATTGTAAAACTAATTAAAATAATTTTTTCTAATACATTGATTTAAAATCACAACAAATCTAAATTATTCTATTCCTCCAAACAAAAATCAATATTGAAAAAAAAAAAAAAGAAAAACCAAAATAAAAAAATGGCTTACCTTGATAATTGATATAACTTGGACAGAGAGATGGAGATGGTGGCGTTACTGCATACCAGTTATGAAGAAGAAGAAATATCAGGTCGTACTATGTAGGTGTGGTTTTTAGAATTTTGGTAAGAGTAATTTTGTCAATAAAAAACTCAAACCATCCCAACCCATCAATTTAGTGTTTTAATTAATCCATCAAATTTTGTCCATCTTAGACCATGACTAAACCATATTAAACAATGAATAAAGAATGGAAGTCTTCCCAAGCATGGTTTATTTTTAAACTGTACCATATTAAAAAAATAAAAAACCATGGTAGAAGTCTTCCTACACAAAGTCAAAGCTTCTAAAACCAAAACCTCATCTCTCTTCACTAAACCCAAAACCTTATCCACAAGCTCAAATACACAAAGTTGGGATTCCAAAATTTTCCCAAAAACCTCATTCCCAATCCTAAATTTATGACCCCACTTGAAAAATTCTTAAAGATAAATTGCAAATTAGGTAGCATCACTCTCCATGAGGCTCTTCACTTCTTTGATCACATGATTCAGATGCAATCCATGCTTCCAATTTCATCATTTAGTCTTTCTGTTAGGTGCTTTTAATAAGACAAAATACATAATTTAGCCTCTGTACTTTAGTACTTCTTTTCTATTAAACCCCTATACTTTAACTATGACCTTTTAAGCCCTTGTACTTATTTATATTTTATTATCATAGCCCTTTGTTAATAGACCGTTAACGCGTATATTAGATGGGCCGTGAATATCGCGTGTGACCCTTTTTAACCTCGTTAACAAATGAAGATTTTTGTTGAACGCAACGTTTTTCTTTCTCTTCAAACGTTGCGTTTAACACAATACCAGCAAATCCAACATTATATTCGACATCAGAGATGGAAATCGAAATCCCTAAGTGCATCAAATCAAAATTTTCATGCTGGACAATTTGAAGGAGTGAATTGCGATTGAAGGAGATAGTTAGCTTTAGGGATTGGGTTTGTCCTGGTTCATTGTGTTTTGTTATTTCAGATTAGTAAAATTAATTTTTGAGTTTGCGTTGGATTATTTTGACTTTAGGGTTTTATAGGTATGTTGGATGAAAGTGTAAAGAACAGCGCAATGGCTATGGATTCAGACAATTCATCTTCTAGTAGGGTACATGGATTTGAAGATTGTGAGGAGCACACGTCTTCATTGAGCTTGCACAAGTGCTTCTATGGGAAAAATGCCAAGCTTTTCATTTCTAGGACTGAGAACAATACAAGTCATAAATTTTAGTCTTGCGCTGGACAGGTAATGTTAAACGATTTATTCTGCAGTATAAAATGATTGATGTTAATTGATGAATTTTTATTCTTAATTAATGCCAATTGATAATTAGTGGGTGGTTTGTTGTTATTGTATATAAGGAAGCCATTGAAGGTATTTTAAATGGAACGATGAGTGGCTTGTGAATAGTATTGATTCTGCTTAATGAAATTCAAACCATTAACGATATATTCAAGCCGCAGGAGGAGAAATTCTATGCATTGAAGTTAGAATAGACATAGATGAAAGAAGCCGTTAGTGAGATGAGAGAAATGCAGAAAAGCTTGAAGTTTTACAAGGATGCATTAATTTCATTCTTGGTGGTTGTGATATGTGTTTTGTTAAAGTGAATTGGTTGTAACAGGCCTAGCATGTATGAACAAGCTATTAGGATTGAAGCTGGGTTAATGGGGGCTTTGAATTAAGTAGGAAATGAATTTTGTATGAACTTCGAGTGGGTTGATACCACTATAACTAATATAGATTTACCACCATAACTAGCATAGATTTACTTGTATCGATCTCATTTACTATTATTATCTTAGATGTCACACTGCTAAATTTTAAATATTTCATCCATAGACATAATTTTATTCTTAATTTATAAACCATTCTTATATTTACATATATCTAAATTCTGAATCCCTTACTAATATATTCACTTCAATCAAATTTTAAATATATTTTTTCTAAAACTTAAAAATATTCTTATCTTATATTCATCATGAATTATTGATTCTCATATAGTACTCATTTAATAATTACTAAATTTCTGATCCACTGGGTCTTAAAGTAATCTTGTCAACCCAAATTGTTTTGCATATAGAAATTTCTTTGGATTATAAAGCATCAAGTTTATAAAATTTCAATTAACCTATTAGAAATAGTTTTATCCATCAAAATAAAAACATATATACTACAGTCCAAATTAAAATTTCAATAAGTAATATTTACTAATTCCTTGTCTTAACATATAACAAAAGTTTCAAGAATAACTTCAAGATTTAGTATATATTTATACCAACTCTTTTCTAAGAATATCCCTTATATTATAATTTTCCTCTTTAAACATTATAAGTTAATAATTTATAACTATTTTCATCTTACTTCATGAATAACCAAGTCAAACTTCATACCCATCATCCATTATATTCCTACCATGTCCATGTATAAATAAAATATTGGATACCCAAAGAAATAATATAAATCTTGGCCTCTTTCTAACTATATTTATTTAAATTTTTATATCAAAATTGATTTCAAACTTAGTATTTTAGATTTAACTCAATTAATTCTATATATACATATAAATTTCATAAATTATATTGAAAGTTTAGAAAGATCGATTCCTAGTTTATCTCTGGTATATAAATCATTGGTTTGGATATATTTTAAATACACGAATTATACATTCAAGTATTTCTCAAGTATACAAAATATTTATTTTAAGTGTATGTATATTTCATTTACATAGTATGTACCTTATTCTTTAAGTTCTCTTTTTCATAATTTAGACTATATTTCTTTTTATTCTATTTTATTATTTATTTTTAACTAATCCTACACAAATAAATATTTTTATTTCACGTGTATCGATACTTAACTTTAACTTATCACTTCACCATGTTATCCATGTATCTATAACATGTATAGACAAAAGATAATTAGAATATCTGCTATTTTTTTTTAAAAAAAATCAAGAATATCAGTTTTCTATGATAAATGCATATGCTATAAATGAATGAGTGGAATAAGATCCCTGTGAGGTTGGCCTACATCTCTAACTTAATGATTTGAATTTTCTCGATCATAATATGCAACCATGTACTATTAGTGACATCATCTTATAAGACAAATACAACTAAGATCATTACCTTATTCCTATATGAAAAAGTAAAAATCTACAAAATCTATAACTTATTATCTGATATCATTTAATGTCACACCTCAACTCTCAAAAGCTAGGATATACTTGACTTACTATAAATTTTCAATTATAATGTAAATACTTCATATCCCTCATAAATATAGTGGTGGGTGTCGAATCTATCAAAAATAATAAACCTGCTCTTCCTACAAAAGAAAACTTGTAAATAGGATGAGAAGGGTCGAACCCAAGGGACTAGCCTTGCCCAAGGCTAACCAGAATTAACACCTGCTGTGAGTGAAAATTAAAAATAAAATGGGGGAAATAGCTTAGGTAAAAAGGGACGAAATTAAATAGCAAGATTAATTAAGAAATAAATTAAAACAGCAGAAAAATAATTAAAACTTAAAATCAATGGAAGTGAACTCAGTCAAGGACGATTCGCGGTATGAAGTTCTCACAGATTGATCACGGGCTAAAAATAATCTTTTTAATTCATATTCACAGACAAGTTATAGCCTTCAAGCTAGCGTCTCCGACCAATCTTTCCGTTCTGAATAGGTTAAGCAAGACATAGCGCTATGAATAACCCCTAACCAATAAACAACCCTAATACTAGCGACAGGATTTAATTTATTGATTGCAATGAACACTAGAAAGACCTTGCCCTAACCAACAAACCTACTAGCGAGATTCATTTAGATTAGATCATACAATTACTTAATATAACCCAAAAGGTTCTACCCAATCAAATTATACCAATTGCCACTTGTATCAATTCGAATAAACAATTACGAATTTAATCTCGTTGATTAGCTATATGTATCCTATCAATTAATCAATTGGCCAGATCAATCAACTAATAAAAATACACTAAGGATGGATTTTCCCAATAAGCCACAGTAAAAGTATGAATGCAAAAGAATAAAAAAGAATAATTAGGCACAATCAAACCTCACAATCTTAAGAATTTCAACCTTGAATTAATCCTTGACTGAAATAAAGAGTTTAGCCACACATGGCTATAGAAGAAAACATTATAAAATCTGTCAAAGAAAACTAAAATTCGTATCTCCCCTTACGTAATCAAAAAGTGTCTATTTAAAAACCTAATTTTAACTTATATACTCCTAAAAGTGGGGCCAAAACATAATATAACAAAAAGGCCCACTAAAAACTACTTAAATCCTATTACAAGTCGGTTTAGAAGTCCTCAAATACCACTAAAACACGTGGGCCCGTCACTTAATTAAATCAGCCCGTTCAGGTCTGCCTGGCCATTAGCCTTGGGCAAGGCTAAGGCCTCTGCTGCCAATCTGACAATCTGTCATAAAGAAAATTCAGCTTCATGTCCTTTGCTCCAATACTTCCAATCCAGCTCCAAATAAGCCTCTTTATTGCAAATCCACCGTTCCTTTCCAGAATAATAAAAACCAAGTAAAAGCTCTTCTTTTCAATGTGAATAACATCAATTAAGCACAAAAACAAAGTAATAAACATGTTGGATTTGCAACCTATCAAATATCCCCACACTTATCCCATGCTTGTCCTCAAGCATGACTCAAAACTCAAAATCAAATCTATAAGGAGACCACATACTTCACCCTGAAACCCAATCCAACATATGCAAAAACCGCAAACAACTCAACCTCGCAATTGGATACCAAACCGTCAATATCATTCCATCGTCATGAACTCAATCGAAAAAGGTTACACTAAGAATTCTTAAAACATACACGCACACATACGAAGTTTGAATCGATAGGCATTTTATTGAGCAATTAACAGAGCATATAAAACACATTTTCATAGCTTCAAGAAAACCAAACAATAAACAACCATAGGCTCTCCTCCAAATTCCCTCTCCACTAATGTAGGTCAAGTCTCAACAAAGGATCAATAGGTCTTTACTCAGGTTAGGCTAGGGTGATAGTTACAAAGAAAGGATAATGTAAGGATAAAGAATAACAAGAAAATAAGTCTCCAATATTAAATCTCAAACGAGCAATGCACAATGTATTTACCCTTAATTAATGCTCAAATGACTACAAATGCGACTCAAAATAAAAATTCTATACGAATACAACTACAACAACAAGACTTACAAAATTCTATATACAAACTCAACTTTTCTTTTTTTTTTCTTTTTCATTTTTTTTTTCAGTTTTGCTGTTTTTTTTCTATTTTTTTCTGAATTTTTTTTCTTCTTTTTTTTTTCATAAAGAACACCCTAAAATCTATTTACAACAATAATTGAACCCAAGAAAAATTTACATCTAATAAGTATAGGTAGCAAGATTTCAAATTCTAAAAACTAAACAAAATGCAATTGTGTCAATCCCAAATTATTAACATATGCACTTGCTCAACAAATAATTGAAAAGACTATTTTCTCGCAAAAAGGGTGGTAAGCGAAGGCTTTTTCGGTTATATGGTTATATCGTGGGTTATGAAAAGAATTTAGAGTACGCGTTTAGCCTACTTCGTAGGCTAGAAGGGGGTGAGAGAATGGTAACGTAAAGGTGGGAAAAACATAAAAGGATTAATGAATCGGCCAAGAGAATGCCCAAATCATTTCCAAAGTCGAGACTCGCCTAGGATTTCGCCTCAAGGGAACGTAAAAGAAAGTTCTAGTGTTCGGAAGCTATTCTAAATTTTTAGCTTCGGAAATTGCTCTAAAAAACACCTACCCAAAGAAACTAAGTTTTGAAAACCATTTTGAGAATTCAAAGTGTAAACAATTTAAATTAAGACTCATGAGTGCAATGACGGTCAATTTCAAGTTATGGTTTCCGCTCGCTAAGCCTTATCGTCTAAGGTTCTCACAACGGTCAAACCAAGTCACAAAAGTAAAGTTCTCCTCTCTAGGCTTCCTAGGAGTTTCAAGTCATGTTTAAAAACATAAACAGCCCAATGAGTAATCCCAAAATCAGTTTAACACATCAAAATTGCTAAAAATTTACTCGAAATGTCATGGGATAAGTGTCTAATCTTCCTAACTCAAAAGTCACATTTTCAAAAGCCAAGTCTCATACCAGAAATTAAGCATATGGCAGCAGCTATTAATCAATAGAAAGCTCAAAATTTCAGCAATATAACATCAAAATTTCAGCTGCTCAATCACATAAATCAGTCCCAAAAATTTCAGCAAAAACATTCTCATATCAAATCCCCTCCCCACACTTATTTCACACATTGTCCTCAATGTGGACAAATCATAATCAACCACAAGAAGAGGGTCTCTAGCAAATAAAATTAAAAGAGAGTGGAGGTGTAGAGATACTGCCCTGTTATTGCCGAACAATTGCTTGTCAAACCTTAGCGATAAGTTAGTTTTGAACCAAGCAATTTACCAAAGTCACAACTTACCTGCAAGAAACTCAAGCACCAAACGCAAACCAAAACGAACAAGCAAACAAGCGATTGACTAAACAGGTAAGCTCAAAATTATTATCAAAATTTGGTCAACACTTGTTACTTGACTAAGCCTAAAGAAAATGAAACACCCACTGTAGAATTCTTGACATTCAATTCCTAAAAATTGGAGCAACCAGCGGTATCAAATTTCACAGTTCAAAACTCCCATAAATCAAAATGACCAATCAAAATCCAGACTTCCAATCCAGACTTCCAGTTATAGTTAAAGATCAAAATTCAAGGAAACTCATGGGCAGTCTAAATTTTATTCCGCCAAATCAATATCAGCATCAATTTAAACTATTAACATGATAACTCAAGACAAATTTCAGTAAAACCATAGACTTTACCCAGAACTCTTAGTAAAGTTCAACCTACACTAAGCATATGCTCAACCTTATGGTCACTACTCAACACTCAACATCCAATTCAAAGTCATATTTAAAGCATACCAGCAACACGTAATCAATCAACCAATTCGCAAGCTCAATTAATTCTCCACTCTACAATACTTCATCATAAAAAAAAATAAATTGACTCACATGAAAATTGACTAACCCAATAATACCCAAATAACCATCATATGTCATCAAAATCTCAGCATAAATAAACAACGCCATTCCCAAATTCAATCAGAAAATGTAAATTAATTAAAATCAGGAGGGAATAAAATTGATTTGGCATTGTTTACAACAGATTTAATGAGAAATCAGGGAAAATTATGGTTGACCTGTAGAGTTGAATCACAAAGAAAATCCATGAATTGAGATACAAACCTTGAGCTTATTGGACTGATTCAAGATGATGCAGTGAATGTTACGATGATGTCGATTTCAGAATTAAAATCACTGCCGGTGCTGAACGGAGAGTAACCAAAGGAATGGGAGTGCTGCTGGATTTCAAAAATTGAAAGGGAAAAGGGGCTGCTGGGTTTTTGAATAGAGAGGCTGCTGGATTTTCGGGTTTGTTGGGGCTGCTAGATGGGGAAGAGAATATGGTGGCTGGTGGAGGGTTCAGTAGGACGACCGGCGGCAGGTGGCTAGACTGGACGGTGGTGGTTGTGGCGATTTGGGTGACGGCGTGGTGGGTGTCGAATCCACCAAAAATAATAAACCTGCTCTTCCTACAAAAGAAAACTTGTAAATAGGATGAGAAGGGTCGAACCCAAGGGACTAGCCTTGGCCAAGGCTAACCAGAACTGACACCTGCTGTGAGTGAAAATTAAAAATAAAATGGGGAAAATAGCTTAGGTAAAAAGGGACGAAATTAAATAGCAAGATTAATTAAGAAATAAATTAAAACAGCAGAAAAATAATTAAAACTTAAAATCAATGGAAGTGAACTCAGTCAAGGACGATTCGCGGTATGAAGTTCTCACGGATTGATCACGGGCTAAAAATAATCTTTTTAATTCATATTCACAGACAAGTTATAGCCTTCAAGCTAGCGTCTCCGACCAATCTTTCCGTTCTGAATAGGTTAAGCAAGATATAGCGCTATGAATAACCCCTAACCAATAAACAACCCTAATACTAGCGACAGGATTTAATTTATTGATTGCAATGAACACTAGAAAGACCTTCCCTAACCAACAAACCTACTAGCGAGATTCATTTAGATTAGATCATACAATTACTTAATATAACCCAAAAGGTTCTACCCAATCAAATTATACCAATTGCCACTTGTATCAATTCGAATAAACAATTACGGATTTAATCTCGTTGATTAGCTATATGTATCCTATCAATTAATCAATTGGCCAGATCAATCAACTAATAAAAATACACTAAGGATGGATTTTCCCAATAAGCCACAGTAAAAGTATGAATGCAAAAGAATCAAAAAGAATAATTAGGCACAATCAAACCTCACAATCTTAAGAACTTCAACCTTGAATTAATCCTTGACTGAAATAAAGAGTTTAGCCACACATGGCTATAGAAGAAAACATTGTAAAATCTGTCAAAGAAAACTGAAATTCGTATCTCCCCTTACGTAATCAAAAAGTGTCTATTTAAAAACCTAATTTTAACTTATATACTCCTAAAAGTGGGGCCAAAACATAATATAACAAAAAGGCCCACTAAAAACTACTTAAATCCTATTACAAGTCGGTTTAGAAGTCCTCAAATACCACTAAAACGCATGGGCCCGTCACTTAATTAAATCAGCCCGTTCAGGTCTGCCTGGCCATTAGCCTTGGGCAAGGCTAAGGCCTCTGCTGCCAATTTGACAATCTGTCATAAAGAAAATTCAGCTTCATGTCCTTTGCTCCAATACTTCCAATCCAGCTCCAAATAAGCCTCTTTATTGCAAATCCACCGTTCCTATCCAGAATAATAAAAACCAAGTAAAAGCTCTTCTTTTCAATGTGAATAACATCAATTAAGCACAAAAACAAAGTAATAACATGTTGGATTTGCAACCTATCATATAGTACCACTGCTACATCATTTAAATACATTTTTAATATAGTCCATCAAAATATTTTAAACAATTCCAAACAAAACTAGACTGCAAACGTGGCCCAATCTCTTCTATATGCAGAAGTAATGGAATGAGAAGTCTATGCTCAACTGGATTATTCTTCAACAGTATCTGAAAATGTTAATATAATAAAGGGATGAGTCCAACTACTCAGTGAGAAGAATAAACAAGTTTTTCTCATATATTTACTATTAAAAATTCATATCGATGCACAATATCTTTTCTTCTTAATGAAATATAAATTCATAATATCATGTCATAAAAATTATCATATATCTTCATACACTCATAATATATAATCCATAGATAACATAATACGTTAGGTACAAATAAACATATATTTACTGGCATCCTAAGGATAAAATATGATATATTGGACACAGTGATGATGCATGGTTGTACCAAGAGCAAATAATCATGGTCATACACAAGTGCAGAGCTGCCTCCAAAGGGCGATCTCCTAATATATGCCTTAAAAGTTATATGTATACCAAGCGTTGTCCCAAAGACAGTATCATAATCATAATCCGTCAATCTCTTTAACACCTCATCATCACAGGTGTCTCTGTTTGAAAACATATAATGAGTATATTTAAAGCATTTATTTAGTTATATCAATAAATAAATATTCTTTTTCATAATTCAAACATCAACACACCATGATTAGTTCCTATTTTGAATATATTCATAAATAATATTTTATCATTTCAAATCCTTTTATAAACTTACTTTTATCATAAAATAATTTTAACAAATCACACATATATATAATTTAATAAAATACTGATGTTATATAATTATCCACTTACCTTGATCAATAACTAAATTTCTTTAATCAACTAAATCACCTTTATGATTTACTCAGTTGTTAAATCTACTCCTAGAATGATATAAGAATAATTATTAACTAAATAGTATCATAAAATGGTTATACTATGATATGCATGACATGAGAAATGTTTATAAAACAATCTCTATATTCTAACGAAGTTTTAACGAATATCAAACTTTTTTCTCAAATTGCTAGTAATGCTCTAGTAAATTTCATTCTAATTAACTCATCTCTTCAATTATCTTATATTTGTTAAGTATTTTGGATATTATAATATATAATTAATTTACATAAGTTTTAACTCATTAATTTTTATAGTTTAATAATATTGATAATATTATTAATACTTTACTTAATTATACTTTATTAGTATTTATTAGATCTTTCATACAAGATAATTACTTAAACTTTTTAAAATATATTTAAATAAATTTTGAATAATCTTAAGATGGTGAATTTATAATTATTCTTCAATTATAACTAATTATTATATAGTTTTATTTATTTTAATTTTTTCAAAAATATTAACTTATTATAATCACAAGGATAATAAAAATATATTTAATAATATTAATTTCACTTATATATATTTTTATAAGAATTATTTAAATTATAAAATACATTATAATTTGATTTGAATAGTTCTTTAATAATTAAAATTTCTACAAAAATATTCTTTAAATAGAATAATATTATTTACTTTAATTTTTTTATTTTACCATATTAAATTTCTATAATAATAATAACTACAATAATTATAATAATGTTAATAATAATGATAATAATATTAAAATTGATATTTACTAATCATAGTAATTATAATAATTTTTAATGATAAATTTAATAATAATAATATTAACAATTATTATATGATAGAAATAATTATAACTAAGTTATTCATATATTATTTAATTACCTTTATTTCAAATTATTATTTATAATAATAATCTTAATCAATATATTAATTTTGATAATAATATTAAAAATAATAATTATTAATTAATTTAAATAAATAAATACTTTAATTTATAAGCTCATTATTTAATAATAATATTTAATAATAATAATAATACAGTAATTCCTAGGTTAATTAACTAATCTCATATATGTTCATATATATATATATATTTGAACACCATCGATTAATTCTATAAGTTGATAAATAATTATTATATTTAAATCTTAAATTAGTGTTTAATTTATTTAGATCAATTAATAAAATAAGTAATTTCAAGTATTAAATTGAAATTTATTAGTTAATTAATGAATTGAGTTAAACTTATTGTTTATTAGTTGATTATTTTAACTCAATTCATAATTAACTAATAAATTTTAATTTAATACTTAAAATTAATAATTAACCTAATTCAAATATAAATTTTTTTATTATTATTTATCTGTTCATTTTTTTAACACAATCTACTAATCAATTACTTAAAATCATATTTTCTAAATTCATAAATCCTTAACTAATTACATAATAATTAATCATATATTAATATTATTTCAAATTAATTATTTATTATATTTATTTTAAATTTAATATAACATATATATTTTTCAAAAATCTTTCAAAATTAACAATTGATATGCCGAATCGAAGCTCATAACAAGAGGGTTCCAAAAATATTCGAGTCACCGAAAAAATATGTCAGAAAATGGTTGAAAAAGTCATCGAAAGTCATCGTCGGCGTTAGTCACCGTAGAAATTTCGTCTGGCGCATGCTCCCTCCTCCAGCTGCAAATACCGACGATTCAAGTGGTGGTCGAATTGTTATACGGTGGCCGTCCACCTGGTATAGCCCGTCACTCTTCGATCACCGAAAGCGACAGATCGGAGGTGAAAAGAAACTGACGTAAAACTCATTCCCTTTCTTCTCTGATTTTCTGTTTCAATCTATCTCTCTCTCTCTCCTCCTTTTTTTTTTCTCTCTACCTCTTTCTTTCTTTTCATTTAATAAACTTATCATACATTATTAATTTTAACAACTATATCCACTAACTCACCCACTAAATTAAAAATAATAATAATCTATACATCACAATTTTTTTTTTTTAATTCTGATCATCATTTTTTTATCTCCTTCTTTCTTGGTTGGTCACCCCATCATTTTTTTTTAAATTCTTTAAAAATTCCTTTAATAATTCACCAATTAATAATTTAAACAAATCAAATTTTCAACTATTTAGTTAGTTGTTAATTAATAATATACTATCTAATAATACACTAACTAATAATTTCTCTAATAATGATACACTTATTATTATATTCAAATTTTATTATTTGAGTTTGGTATTGTATTTACTCATACTAATAATTCAAACTTTAATTATTTAGTTATTTGTTTGTCAATAATTATTATCATATTATCATCACTTTAATTATAATATTTTAAATTATTTGATTACTTTATTAGTATTATTTTATATTTATCTATATAATTAATATATTAGTGTTTAATTAATTATTTATTTGATTATAAGTATTATCATTATTATTTTATTTTATTTTTATAAATAACTTAACTAATAACTTAAATATTATTTGATATATTATATGAACAGACACAGGCTATTTAGTTTAACGGTGAACTACATGATTCACTTTCTTTTTAACGTACGTTCAAACTACAATATTGTTAAACATTTTCTTTTTATCTTTTCTTTTCTTTTTTTTTATTTAATCAATAATTCACTAATAATAATTTAATTTTAACAATAATACCCACTAATAAATTCTGATTTTATTTATTATTATTATTTTTTTTTGTTCAACTATTCTATTTATCAACTTTAATTATTATATATGTATATATTTTTTTACAAGGTATTATACGTGACATACAATGTCATGATCCATGGACTTTGTAAAGGAGGGCAGTTGGAAAAGGTAAAAGCTCTATTTTTGGAAATGGAGGAGAAAGGTTGTGTTCCAAATGAGTTCATATTTGGCACACTCATGCGTGGTTTCTTACAAAATAATGAACCAAAAAAGGTAATTGACCTTCTTCATGAGATGAAAGCAAGAAAGTTGTCGCCAGATGCATATGCAGTCTCAGTTGTTGCAGAATTACTCCCAAATAAGGATAAATACCATGAATATTTTCACTTGTTTCCAACATTTCCTATTCGAAAGAGAGCAGAAAGATGATATTATCAATGTTAGTCACTTGCCTATTTCATTGGCTTCCTCTAAATCCCTCCAATCAATCAGATTTCAAACGGCAACAGAAGATGTGCATAGACATGTATGGCTGGAAATTTCTTCTTTACTTCATAGGCTTTTGTGTTACTGATTCAAGAACATTGTAGATTGCAACAACAGCTCGTATAAGACAATCCAAATTTGTATTTATATTTGTATTTGCATAAATTATGTATACATTTATGATTAGAGTATATATTGGTTTATACTTCTATTGTATATCAATTAACCCTAAATAAAAAAGAAAATTTCAAACTCTAATTAGTGTTATAATCTTCTACTTTTATAGAATTTTGAGTTTTTTTAATTTTTAGAAACTGGAATATATTTTCCATGTTTTATTTTCATGCATAGCTTGAATTTCTTATTGCATGGCTTTCTTCCGATGAGGAATTTGGAGGGCTCTTTTGTAGGATTTTGGAACATCAAATATGCAATATGTGATAAGAGCTTTATGGTTGCGTTTTTCTCTAATGCGTTGTGTTAATTTCCGTTGCTAATTTTGGATCTATTTCTGGATTTCACCTTAGTTTGGATCTCATTACCTTAGGTGTCTCTTGTTGAATTTGACCTGCATCAGATAATTTTAAGTCAATGTGCAAGTTATTGCTGATATCAGGGAATAAATCAAAATAATTTTGAGGAACGGTAGAAGATGATTCAGGATGATGTGGAATGAGAGCATCATGTTGTTCTTGCTATTGGCATAGGATGTTTTCAGTATTATCCAATTCCTTTTCGAGAAGCTGTTGATTTTGTTCATGGCTGTCTTCTTGTTGGCAAGCGGTCTCAATGAATTATTCAGTTGGGATGTTACTGTTGATTTCATTTTCATATTGATCTCAATGCTCACTTTCGGCTTCGTTGCTATGCGACTAATCAAATACAACATGGCGAGAAACATAAATGCAATTAGTAGTCAGGTAGAGACATCAATATCCTTTGTGAATGCCTGAATGGGACTGTATCCTAAAAAAACGCAAGGATATGTCTTCTTGGAGAATTTATTTTTTCCTTGTTCCCTTAGATATGGAAAGCACCTGCATCCAAAAACTTTCAAACTCCCATAATCTGGACCATGATTTTAAAGTTTAAAAAATGGAGGTTTCATGTCAAGTTTGGAAGATGGCATGTGATTTATTAAGAATGTGACAATGAGAATAGCATCTACCCAATATTTATGCGGAAGATGGGCTTGAAAATGCAATGTGAAACCAGTCTCGGCAATGTGACGGTGTTTCCTTTCTGCAACACTGTTTTGTTGAGGTGTATATGGACAAGAAAACTGATGATATATGCCATTGTTAGATAAATGAATTTCAAATGCAATTCAAGTAAATTCACCACTACCATCACTTTGAAAAATTTTATTCTTCTTCAAACATGTTCTCTGCTTGTTTTTGAAATTTAATAGTGTTCAAAAAAGTCCTAGTTTTTCTTAAGAGGAAATAACCAAGAGTACCTAGTGCAGTCATCAACTATAATAGCATAATACTGAAAATTTTGACAAGAAGCAATAGGGTCAGGTCCCCAAATATCACAATGTAATTTATCTAAAGGAAAATCAGAGATTTTTTATTTGATAAATTGAAGGACAGTTTACAGCTTTTGCCCATTTGGCAACTTGCAGAAACAGACTTTGGTTTATCCCATTTAGAAATATTGATTAAATTCTTTGAAAGCAAGGTCTTTAAAAAATTCGAATGAGGATTTCCCATTTGTTTTTGCCAAATATCTTGAGATGCTTCTGTAGAAAAAACAGTAAGTGCTTCATGATTTGCGTCAAGTGCATAAAGTCCTCCACTTTTGTAACCTTTAGCAATGATCTTTCCCCATTGAGACTTAACAAAAAAAATTGTTAGCATCAAAAGTTATTATGCAAGCATTATCTTCAGTTAATTTGCCAACAGATATGAGATTCTTTTTAATGTCCATGACTATCAAAACCTTTTTAATTAAGATTTAGACTGCTATTTTCAGTTCTAATTTTTCCTTCTTTAACATGAGAAATATTTAAGTTATCACCATTGCCAACAAAAATTGTAGAGAGTATACCTGAACCATTTAACATATGTGTGGTGGCTCCAAAATCAGCATAGAGTTTGGGATCATCATTTTGATTGATATTCATTGTCGCTAACGCTTTGTGCAAATGATCTTCGGGTTGGAATGAATGATCAAACCTGTTCCAGCAAGTGTAGTGTGATTGCGTTTCTTGCGTATTTGACATGTCGTGGAATCTTGTTTTTGGTTGCTATTGTTTGAGTTCGATGTTGTGTTATTGTTGCTGTTTTCGTAATTATTTGAGCTAGGTCTTGCTGCTGGAGTAAATCCTCTTCCTCTTGAATTGAATCTACCTCCATGTCGTCCTCGACCACATCCTCTTTGACTGATGTAGGCTTGATCATGACAAGGCATGATTTCATGATCAGCTTCATTACTTTTGATCATTTGTTCATGTGCTTGTAATGCCAAAATGAAGTGATTATAGGATGGATATGGAGATTTTGATGCACGGCTGTTCGAAAGTCATGGTACTTTGGGCAAGTCCTTTGGCAAGTTGAAATACTTTTCTGGTTTCATCTACTGGTCTTTTGATTGTTGCTGCATATTCCTTTGAATTTCTTGAGGTATTCTTCAAAGGTCAGGTTCCCCTTTTTCAATGATATGAGACTGCCATTAAGAATCATCTCCGTCTCTATTGTAGTTGCAAGAATTAATTCTTTAATAGATTTTCATACTTTGGCTGCAGTTGTGACGGTCTCGAGGTTCTTCAAGACTTTTCTTAACAAAAATGCTATTATTTTTTTGTTGTCGTTGATTATTTCAGAGATGGGTTTGCCGCCTACATTCAAGTGGTGAGCCATGTTGATGCTCTGGATGCGAGATTCAATTTGTGAACGCCATATTACGCAGGCAGTAGAATCTAACTTTAGCTCAATCAGACTTGAGCATTAATGAAGAGTTTGCAATAATAATGTAATTATATATAATTATAATTACAATTACAATTAATTCTAACTCAATCTTCCTTTCTTATATACATGCAATTATCGATTATTAGTAGTTTTAGTTCCTAAATATGCTTCTCAAACTAACTACATCTATGTGCAGATATTCAAGCAATTCTTAAAATCAAAAGACTTTTCAAAGAATTAATTTATTTACTAACTTATTTAAAAGTATATAAAATGTACATTAAACCCTAAAGAGTTATCATGTGAATCCTCTCCCAAGGTTTTCTTTTTCTCTAATTCCCTATTTTTTTAGGGGAAAATTTAGGAAAGAAAGAGAAAAAATATTAGGAATTTTGAAAAATTGAAAGGCTTGAGATTTTATAGTTTGTTTTTTGAAAATTAAAGTAAACTTTTGTTTGTACTTACAGTGTGTTTGGTAAATTACTGAAAAAATTAATTAGTGAAAATATATTTTATAGATGTATATTTCTATTTTATAGAGGTATATTACTGGAATTATAATGCACTGAGAAAGATTTTCTAAAATGTCTTTGGAAGATGTAACAAAATACTGAGAAAATATGTTGAAAAAAATGTTAACTTGTGTGGTTTTAACCTAACTTTACAGGAAAAGTTTAGGCAATACCTAAGCTATCATTATAATATCTTTATCTTATTTTATCATATTCTAAAATAAGGGCATGACTTTTTTTGATATGTGGACTCCTCAATTTTCTTTTCCAGTGAAATATTTTTTTCTACTTCTCCCTAAGTAAAATATTTTACTAACTGATTAGTAAAGTTTAGTTGACCCAATATTTTATTTTACCTCAATCATTTGCAAATAAATATAGTATTATTGGTCAAACAAGATTATATAGTCAAATTTTCTGAGATTCTTGTGCAATCAAACGCACTATTAGTTTTCAATTTTATAATTTTTTGGGTTTTGAATTGGTTTTCTTATACACAAAAAGGAAAAAAGGAGAGCAACAACCAAGAAGAGAGAAACAAGTCCCTCAAGTGAAGACTAAGCCGCAAAGGACCACACATAAGTTGCTTCGGGTATGCAATTTCCTTGAGTTTTGCTTGGGTTTATTGTTACGATACCATAACTTATACAAAATACTTCCTCCTGCCGTCATCATCATCATTATCTTCTTGATTTTCTTTGCACTTGAATTGAGATATTTGTTGATCACTTTGATAAAAAAAAATGCTATACTAAGATTTAATTAGTGAAAAAAGATAATAAGTCACACCCCACTTTCTTAATACTAGGGGTAGATTAATCTGACATAGTCTCCTCTAATAACTTAATGTCATTATTTAAAAACCTGCCATATAATGTCAAATTATAATTCAAATGCTAAACACCCTCCACATACATCCACAACTATAAGTGTATGGAAATTGCATCATCATAGATATTATTATCTTAAATACATTTTTTATATTATCCATTATAATAACATGGACAATTCTTAAGAAATCCAAATGGCAACTACTAATATGTTATCCCGACCTCTTCTACATGCTGGTGGAATGGACAGCGAAGGAATTCTACCAAATTATAATCAAATATCTAAAAATTTTAATATATTAAGGGAGTTAGTCAAACTACTTAGTGAATAGATAAATATATATCATAAGAGAATAAATAAGAGGTCTAAATATATATATGATGTGTAATTTAACTGGATAAATATTAAATCAAATTTTAATCAATTCCATAATTCTCAAAAAATATTCAAGAATAATTCAATTCAAACATCTTTATATGCACTCAAATATAATTTCTTACAGATCCATCTTCAATCCAAGGGTACATGAAACCCAAGGAGAACTAACTTCAATATATATGTGCAAAGCAAAATCCCAAAGGGTAAATCATTGTAACTTTTAATTCTATAAACACCCGTCATTAAGGTGTGATCATATAAGATTATAGCAAGAGTATATATAAATATGTATCATGTCATAGTATAATCAACCATTCACATATATATATGAAAAACTCAACTACCATTATTTACTGTCAATTTATAAGAAAATAAATAGCATTTAAAAATGAAATTTCATTCCGAATTTATTAAATTTTTCTTTTAAAAATAATATATATATATAATATTTTAAAAATATAATATTACATATTTATCCACTCACTTGCACCAAAAAATATACTCTCCTAGCCAACAGAACCACTTCTATGATCTGTCTCGGCAACTGAATTTTCACCTAAAATGATATAATTATAACTATTAACTAAGATATAACTTAGAGTTATCAAACTACTATGATATGATTGATACAAATGAAATACGTAAAAAATGATTCTTAAAGTTCTAACAGAATTTCGGTAGAATTTCAATGTAAAATTGGTTTTTTTCTAATATTCAAAAATAGTCCAATGAATATTATCACAATCAATCCATCAACATAGTCAACCACAACTCGTCAAATTTTATTAGCTAAGCATTGGTAATTATTTAAAATATTATGATATGTTATTTAATTTATTTGTTTCAATAATTTTAATAATGATAATAAAGATAATATTAACAATAAATTTATTTAATTAAGCTTTAATAGAAGTTATCCAATCTTTGATATTTTAAGAAAATATTTTTTTTCATATTTTGTCGTCTATTAAAATAATTAATACATACATATATTTAAAACTTATTTAACTTAGTTTCTAAAAATATACTTATAACAACAACAACAACAACAACAACAACAACAACAACAACAACAACAACAATAATAATAATAATAATAATCAACCTCAACTTTTTTACGCTCTGCTAGGGTTTCAGGAAGACGGCTTCATTGGCACCACTTCTTCGTCAGCCCCTCCTAGGCTGCCGGAGAAATCTTTTCTTAATGTTTTTCAATCGAGTTCTGCGCCTAGATCTGTTGATCGGCTTTTTTCTGAAGTAATTCCGTCTGACTTGAAGCCCAAGGTTTCGAAGTATCGTGGATATCCATCTGTTTCTTTCACGTCTGCGGAATTGGATCACTATGCCAAGCCATTCCGTTTTGCCATTGTTAGTCGTTTTGAGTATGGCAGGCCAAATATGAAGATGATGCGCAAGCATATTGAGGCTATTGGCTTTAAGGGTCACTGTTCTATTGGTTTATTAAATGCTAGGGATATTCTTCTTAATTTTCAGAATGAAGACGACTTCTTACGATGCTGGTTAAAACGAGTGTGGTATTTTAATGGATACAGTATGAAGGTTTTTCGATGGACCAGGAAATATAATGCCAATTGGGATAGTCCCATCTATCCTGTTTGGGTTCAGATGGAGGGTTTGCCGTTGCATATTTTTCATAAGGAACCGCTTTTTAAATTATCATCTTCTATTGGTCGTCCTTTGATGGCAGATGCTGCTACTGTTAATTTGATGCGTCCTTCGGTGGCTCGTGTATGTATTGAGGTTGACCTCACCGATGACTTGTTAAACAAGGTTTGGGTAGATGATAAGGAAGGGGGTTTTTGGCAACCAGTTTATTTTGAAAATCTTCCTCAGTATTGTTCTGATTGTTCTAAATTGGGTCATGTTAAAGGGTCTTGTTCTGGGAAAATTCAGGACGATCGTGATTTGCAAAAGGATAATGTAAAGAAGCAAGTTGAACGCTGGGTGCCTAAGGCGGACGGAGGTAAACCTACTGATACTAATTTTTCTACTAAAGCTACTTCTTCCCAAACAATTGTTGTGCCTGATTCGAAAAATAACAAAGGTAAATCGGTGATGCTTTCTAACAACACTACAATCTCTATTACGTCTGCTATTCCGTCTTCTCAAGCTCCTGTGGTGGTGAATGACCTGCCTGACTCCAGGGGTAAGGTTGATATTCACATTTGTGATGTCAATATAAAATCTCAGAATATGAATCAGGATTTGCGAGATGCTATAATTGGAGATGTGCCTCTCTTGTCAAAACCGCCCCTGCCTGATTTGGTTAATAGTAATCCTGTCAATTCTGGGAAATTCAACATCATTCCTCCCCTTCTTGATAAGGATGGTTTCCAGATTGTTGCAACTCGTCGTTCCAAGAGGCTTAATCGTCAGGACCCTAGAGAGGTCCATAGTGACGTAGATACGGAATCAGTTGAAGATGTTGCTAATGATACGGTATCTGACAATGGCAAAAAGAACGGTCGTGGATGGCCAAAAGGAAAGCCTCGTGGGCCTCGGAAAAAGAAAAACTCAGTTTCTGATCTGGATTCGCTTGACGCCTTGGAGGTGGAGAACTGTAACGTGGATGGTAAGGTTTCTCCCATTTCTCAATGAATGCTATTTTCTGGAACTTGAGAGGTATTGGTAACTCAATCAATAGATTACATGGCTTAATCAGGAGGCACAGTTTATCTTTCTTGGTTATTTTGGAGCCTAATAATGATGTTTCTAAACTTTCTTTTTTTGCCAATAAGTTGGGCTTCCATGGTGTTCATGCTTCTAGGAGTAATAAGATGTGGATTTTATGGAAACCTCATTTATTTTCCTTCACTAATTTTTATGATTATGGTTCTATGCTTTGTTGTGAAGTGTTGGTCCGAAATTCTGGTTTTGTTTTTATGTTATCTGCTGTTTATGGGGAGCATACCAGGGTGGATCGGAATATTTTGTGGGATGCTATGGCTGTGGTTTATCAGAATTTGACTCTTCCCTGGATCGTCGGTGGTGATTTTAATGTCATTAAGAGCCTTACTGAATATAAAGGGGATAGCCATCCGGATATTTATGGGATTCAAGAATTTGCTGCGTGTTGTGACAATTGTGGTTTAATTGACGTTCCTTTTCAAGGTTCTTAATTTACTTGGGAAGGAATTAGGCAGACTGGCCATGTCTGGAAGCGTCTGGATAGAGTGATGTCTTCCATTTCTTTTTTTAACTTTTTTGAAGCTGTGTCGGTGATTCATCTTAATCGCATCACTTCGGATCATACTCCGCTTTTGTTGAAATGTAATAAGGTTGACTTTAAAGGTCCTCGTTCCTTTAAATTCCAACATATGTGGACTCTTAATGATTCTTTCATGAAAGTAGTTAATGATCATTGGAGCTCTACTTTTAATAGAGGAGGTATGAGAGGTCTTTCCTTCAAGTTAAAATCATTGAAGAATGTCTTGCGTGCTTGGAACAAAAATTATTTTGGCAACATTTTTTATGCAGTTCAATCTGCTCAGAAGGAGGCCTCCTTGGCCGAACATAATTTTGTGCTGGATCATTCAGAAGCCAATTTAATTGCTATGGGAGAGGCTCGGTCTAAGCTGCTAGCGAAGATGAAATACGAAGAGGTATTTTGGCAGCAAAAATCAAAAATTAATTGGCTAAATAATGGTGATAACAACACAAAATATTATCATAATTTTGTGAAGATGAGGCGCGTTCTTTCGCATATCAATACTGTTATTTCTTCTGAGGGCACGACTTTATATGATCAAGGGGCTATTGGAATTGAAGCTGTCTCTCATTTCCAGGCTCTATTTGCTTTGGAGGAGAATCCCTCACAAGACAGTGTGGACTTTATTCTGTCAAATATTCCATCAGTTATTTCGCAGGATATTAATAATGCTTTAGTTGCCATCCCTGATGATTTAGAAGTTAAAAATGCAATTTGGCAGCTAGATCCTGGCAGTGCGCCCGGCCCTGATGGATATGATGGGTTTTTCTTCCGTCATTGTTGGGAGATAGTGCAGGTTGATGTGATTAGTGCTATCCAAGAATTTTTCCTTGGCATTCCTATGCCTAAAGCTGTCAGCAGTGCTGTTATCATCCTCCTTCCTAAGGTCTGCAATCCAAATTCCTTTAGTCAGTATCGTCCGATATGTTTGGCTACGTTCATTAGTAAAGTGTGTACCCGTATATTGGCAAATCGTTTATCCCCTGCTCTGGCGTTAATTATTTCTCCTGAGCAAGCAGGATTCATGAAAGGCAAATCCATTCACACTCAGATTTTGCTTGCTAATGAACTATTCTGAGAAATTGATAATCGTTCCTGGGGTCACAATATTGCCATTAAGCTTGATATGGCTAAGGCCTTTGACCGAGTGTCATGGAGTTTTTTGCAGGCGATTCTGATTAAATTTGGTTTTTCTAATCAGTTTGTGCAGCTGACTTTGGGTCATTTACAAGCTACTAGATTGTCTATTATGGTTAATGGTATCAGCTATGGATATTTTCAGCCAAGACGGGGCGTCAAGCAGGGTGATCCCCTATCCCCTTTGCTTTTTATCATTGCCTCAAAAGCTTTCTCCAGAGGTTTAAAATTTATGGTTAATTCTGGGCAAATTTGACCGTATAGAACTCATAGAGGTGGTGACATTATTACTCATCTCTCTTTTGTTGATGACCTTTTGGTGTTCATTAATGGAGACGTCAATTCTCTCACTAAGTTCAGACAGTTTTTGAATCATTATCAGAGTGCTTCTGGTCAATTTATAAATTTTGATAAAAGTTCTTTTTACACTGCTGAGTTTGCTAGTGAGGAATCTATTAACAAGTTTGGAGATATTCTAGCTATTAATCAAAGCTCATGGCCTTTCACCTATTTGGGAGCCCCTGTGTATAAAGGCATAAATCGAGCCGCTTATTGCTCGGATTTACTTAAGAGAATTGAGGATAAACTTTCAAGTTGGTTAAAGAACTTCTTGATTCCTGCTGGTCGCTTAATTTTGATTAAGCATGTGTTAGCTACGGTGCCAATTCATCTTATGAATGCTTTGCAGCTACCTAAATCGGTTATCACGGCTATTGAGAAATTTTTTTCGAATTTTTTATGGAGTGCTAATGGTGGTGATAAACGTCATTGGATTTCTTATGATCAGATGTGTCTCCCCTATAGTGAGGGAGGATTGAGCCTGAATTCTCTGCTAACGCTGCAGGATGCTTACGGTATTAAGCGTCTGGTTCTATATTTTAAAAGTGACTCGCTTTGGTCAAGATTTATGTGGACTAAATATGGTCGTAGGGGAGCGATGAAGGCTTTAACTTATGACTCTCAGAGCTGGAAGCAATTGTGTTCATTGTTTCATGATTATCGGGACTGTTTTACTATTACTGAGGGCTGTATTGTTTGGAAAAATGGGGCCTTTAAAATTGCTGATGCTATTGAAATTACGAGGGAGAAAGGCAGACCTTCTGATTTATACTCAAAAATATGGAACTCTAAAATACCTCTGAATTTGTCTGTGTTCACTTGGAGACTTTTCCGGGATGATTTATCGTTGCCGCATCGTCTTCAGCATTTGGGGGTGAGCATTACTTCGATTTGCCTTGTTTGTTTTGCTGGTCCTGCCACCGTTGACCACCTATTCTACTCTTGTAATTTTATTATGAAGATCTGGAAATTTTATGGGGCCTATTTCCTACCTCAATCTCGTTGTCGGCAGACTCTAATGCATGAATTTTCTGGTTGGCTAAGTCTTGTTCAAGGTAAGAATCTTCAATCTGTTCTTGCCTGCCTCATTCCTCAAGCAATTGTTTTTGAAATTTGGGGTGTTTATACTTCATTCTGTTGGGGAAATATACGGGTTCATCATGACTCTCTACTTCGTAAAATTCAGAGACGAATTCATGACTGGGGTGCTGCTCATATGTCTGATAAATGGCCCATTAAGGCTAAAGAGTACGATTTTCTGCCTTCTGGTTTTGGTGCTCACAAAATCAAGCCATCTTTGATCTGTTGGCAGCCTCCTGTTGATGATATGCTTAAATTAAATACCGATGCTTCCTTCACTTTAAATGGCTCGTCGGGTGGTGTGGTATTGCGGGACTCAAAGGGTAATTTTGTGGCAGCCAAGACCTTTCTTTTTACTGCTGGGTCTGCTCTTGCAGCAGAGTTTGAAGCTTTATGCAGGGGATTCTACTGGTACCGTAGCAGATGGAGGACTAAACTACATATTGAAACAGATTCTTTGGCTTTATATCAACAGCTTGCTAACGTTATTCCTGCCACTCTTCCTGGTTTTACTAATCACCGGATTAATCTTAATAGCTGCTCTTTCAGCTACACTCCTGGGGAAGGAAATTTGGTGGCCCACTTGCTTGCTCAAAGGTGTCGCTTCTTAGGCTCGGAGGAAGACTTTGCCCAGCTTATCAATCTGCCTAAGCATGTGATTGGTGCAATTATCATTGAATCTAATGCTGTGCCATATGTGTGTTATAAGTAACATGGCTGGTTATAATTGCTGCTTATCAGCTTGCTCTGGTTGGCTCTCTCCATCTGTGTTTGTCCTTAGCTTTTCCTATTGTTGGTTCTTTATGCCCATTTATGATTTTATTTTTGGACTCTCATATCTTGGGGCTTTTTCCTTATGTATGCTCCTGATATGATTCTGGCTTTATTCTAGCCATATTTTTTTAATAAAAATTTGCCGGTGGCCCCCCGCCGTTTATTAAAAAAAAATAATAATAATAGTTTAAAGTATATTATTATTATTATTATTATGCAATTGTTTACTATACAATACTTTATCTTAATTTCTAATAATCATTTGTAATAAAACCAATATTATTAACAATGAAAATAATAATATTATTATTATTTAGTTAGAGATTAACATTATTTGATTAATTTTCTTTATAAAATAATTATTTAGTTACCTTTAATTCAAATACAATGATATATATTAAGTTTAAAATTAAATAATAAAAGTAATAATAATAATAATTAAAATAATAATAATAATTTAATCATTATAATCATAAAAATATTAGTTTTATAAACTTTCTCATAATACATTAACTATTTTACTTAATTATTTAAGATCATATAATCAATTTACTTATTTAATATTTAACCATCAACTCAATTTATTCATAAATAATAATCTCATTTTGTTAATCAAATTCATATATATATATATAAACACAATTAAATAAATTTTAATATTTTAATAATATTTTAATATAATAAAAAAATTAATTTTAATCATAAATTATATATCATAATTTAAATCATAAATTATACATATTTTAATCTAAATATATATATATGTATATATTAATTATATACATTATAATTTAATTGATTAATTAGTTTTAATTAATATATCATAAATATAAAAATTTTAATTTTTTAGCTATTATTTATATTTATTTAGTTTTTTATATTTTTTAATTATTTTTTCTCATTGAAAAACACAGTTAAAATAGTGTCGTCATCGCCGAAAAATGATCACCATTTCCTTCCAAAACAAAAAAAATGATCTAAAATTTTTAAATGATATATCAAAATGAAGCTTAAAAAGAGAGGGTTTCAAAAATACTAATTTTATTATGAAAATAGGTCAGAAAATAGTTGAAAAAGTTGATTGGAAGTTAAAGGAGACGTCTTAATCATGCTGCTCATGAACAGTGCTTTGATGGCCTTTGGCAGTAAGATCGGTGGCGTTGGACTCATCGGATAATGGACTTTCCATTGGTACGAGATATGTCGATAAATAATGGTCAGACGGTAGTAGATCAGAGTAAAACCAAAACTGCCACTATTTGCTCTCTCTCCCTCTAATTTTCTCTCTCCGAACTTATTACTCTACATGCTTAATTAATGCTCTAATTTTGATTTGTTTAACTTTTATAAGCATTAATTATATTTATACTTTAAACATTATTTGTGTTAATAAATGAACAGGTATAGGCTTTTTAGCTTGGTAGTAAACTACTCCACTATTTTCCAATAGCTTATGGGCTCAAACCCCAGCAATGTAATTTTTTTAAATATAGGATATTACATTCTTCCCTTCTTAATAAAATTTATCCTCGAATTTTAACTATATGTAGATGAAAATAAATGAGGATAGTGATCAAGTATATCATCTCTCTCCTAAGTTGCTTCTCTTTTTCAATAATTAATCTATAAGACTTTCACCAAAGGAATAGCTTTATTTCTTAGTACTTTTTCCTTATGAGCTAAAATCCCAACTGGTTCTTCCTCATAAATCAAATCTTCTAGTAATTCTATTGATTGTCTCTGGAGTATATGTGAAGGATCAATTTTGTACTTCCTCAACATGGATATATGAAAGATATCATGTATTTGTGATAATTCTAGTGGTAGTGCAAGTCTAAAAGCAATAGGGCTAATATTTTCCATAATTTTATAAGGTCCAATAAATCGAAGACTTAACTTTTCATGTTTAGCAAATTGTACTACATCTTTCTAATGAGAGATTGTCAAAAATCCTTTATCCCCTACATCATACTCAATGTTCTTTCTCTTCAAGTCTGCATAGCTCTTTTATCTATCTTGTGCAATTTTTAGTTTGTCTCTAATCAGTTGGATATTATCAATAGTTATTTGGACTAATTCTGGACTTACCAATTCTTTTTCTCCAACTTCATTCTAATATACTAGAGTTCTGCATTTTCTTTCATATAATATTTCATAAGGTGTCATGCCAATACTTGAATAGAAATTGTTATTATATGCAAATGCCATCAATGGTAAATATTTATCCCAACTTCCTTTGAATTCCATGACACAAGCTTTGAGCATATCCTCCAAGGTCTGAATAGTGCGCTCCGACTGACCATCAATTTATAGATCAAAAGAAGTGTTAAAGTTCACATTTATGCCCAATGCATTCTACAAACTAGGCCAAAGTTTAAAAGTAAATCATAGATCTCTGTCTGACATTATAGATACTGGAGCACCATGTAATCTCATAATCTCCCTTACATAAATCTCTACAAGTTTATCCAATGAGAAATCTATCCTAATAGACAAAAAATGAGATGACTTTGTTAATTTATCTATAATCACCCAAATAGCATCATGACCTTGTTGGGTACTAGGCAAACCAGAAATAAAGTCTATGGTGATGTGCTCCCACTTCCATTCAGGAATCAGAAGACGTTGCAGAAGACCTAAAAGATGCTGATGTTTTTCCTTAACTTGTTGGCATACAAAGCATTTTGCTACAAAGTTTGCTATATCTTTCTTTATATCCGCCAACAATAGTTTTCTTTAAGCGTTCAATACATCTTGGTACTACCCAGATGCATAAAATATGTAGAACAATGAGCTTCTTTCATTATTTTTTTAAAGTATCAACATTAGGTACACATAATCTACTACCCAGCATTAAAGTGTCATCTTCACTAATAGAATAGTTTGCATGGGTACCTACATTCACACAATCCATGACCTTTTTCATTTCCTCATCTAAAACTTAAGCTTTCCTTATTCTTTCTGCCAAGACCGATCTAACTTTGAAATTTGCTAATAATGCTCTAGAATTATTCATCGCCAAATCTACATCCAAAGATCGAAAATCTAATAACAATGGAAGTCACATTGTCTTGATATGAAAATGACTCCCATGAGATTTACAACTAAGAGCATCGGCAACTACATTAGCCTTCCTAGGGTGATACTTAATAGTCAATCATAATTCTTTAGTAACTCAATCCATTACCTCTATCTCAATTTCAACTCCTTCTGAGAAAGAAGATACTTCAAGCTCTTGTGATCTATAAATATCTAGTACTTTTCTCCATAGAGATAATATCTCTAAATTTTTAAGGCAGAAACCACTGCAGCAAGTTCCAGATCATGGTAGGGTAAATCATCTCATGTGACTGAAGTTGTCTGGATGCATAAGCTATCACCTTCTCATATTGCATCAATAAACACCCTAAACCCTTTTAGTGATGCATGTATCACTGTACACCATGTAACCACCATTGCCTAAAGGAAGAATAAGAGTAGGTGTAGAAGTCAAATAAGCTTTTAGTTTTTCAAAATTTTACCAAAATTATTCAGTCCATTTAAATTTCATATTCTTCCTTAATAATTTAGTCAAAGGTGATGCAATAATAGAGAAGTCTTATATAAAATGATGATAATACCCTGCCAAGCCTAAAAAACTCCTCACTTCTATAGGATTAGTTGATAGGTCCTAGTTCATCACAACCTCTATCTTTTTAGGATCAACATAAACTCTTTCAGCAGATATGACATGACCTAAGGATACCACTCTATTTAAACAAAAGTCACATTTGCTAAGATTGGCACACAACTGCTTACTTTTCAAGGTCTATAATATAATTCTCAAGTGTTCATCATGCTACTCTATACTTCGAGAATACACTCTGAATATCATTAATATATATAATTACAAACCTATCCAAGTAAGAATTAACATCATGGTCATAAGAATAATAAAAGCAGCTAAGGCATTGGTTAACCCAAATGGCATCACTAAAAATTCATAATGCTCATAATGAGTCCTAAAGGTTGTTTTATGCACATTTGACTCTTTATTTTCAATTGATGATATCCCAATCACAAGTCTATCTTAGAAAAGACTTTAGCACTTTGAAGTTGATCAAAGAGATCATCAATGTGGGGTAAAGAATATTTATTCTAAATGGTGACACGATTTAGCTATCTATAGTCAATGAATAACCATATGGATCCATCTTTCTTTTTCACAAATAACATATGAGCTCCCCAGGGTAAAAATACTAGGTCTAATAAATCCTTTATCCAATAATTTCTTTAATTACATTATTAATTCCTTCAACTATGTAGGAGCCATTATGTATAGCTTTTGAAAAATAGGAGTTGTGCTAAACTGAACATCAATAGAGAATTCAATATCTCTATTAGGAGATAAACCTAGAAGCACTTCTGAAAATTCACATACTACAGGAATATCCTCCAATTTAAGCCCTTCTAATTGTGTGTTAATCACATATGCTAAATACGCTTGACAACTCTTCTTAAGAAATCACTTAGTTGTCATAGTAGAAATAATACAAGATGGAAGAAATTTTCACTCACCATAAAAAGTAAGATTAGGATCTTTCAAAAAGTCCAAAAATTACTTTCTTCTTATAATAATCAATAGTGTCATGGTGGTGAGACAACCAATCCATCCCCAAAATTACATCAAACTCCTGTATGGGTAAGGAAATAAGGTCTGCCAATAGCTCACAATCATCTAAATTAACCATAGAATCTCTATACACACACTTACATTCTATTGAAGTGCCAACTGGAAAACACACTACTGGCCCAGTATCTAGAGAACTCAGATTTTTATATGCATTTATGGAAAAATGCATGTGATATAAATAAATGAGTGAAACAAGGATCAATATGAATATAGGCATTGCCACTGAAATAACCAACATACCAGTCATAACCTCAGGTGAGGCTACAACTTCCTGTTGGGTGACAATATAAAATCGAGCTTGTGCAAATGGCCTACCTATATGATTTGATGATATGACTCCATCTTGTCTACCAGTACTATTGTTGTTCCCTCTACAAGCCCCCTCTATTCTAAGACTGGGTTCTGCCTCCTCTCCGAGGCACATAAGCTGATGATGCCTGACCAGACCCACTCGGTCTCACTAACATTGGACAATCTCTCCTAAAATGACTTATATCACCACATTGATAACATCCTCTAATGTTTGCTATACATTCTTCGCTGTGATATTTTCCACAAATAGAATATAAGAGTCATGGTCTCTGATAATCTCTTGTACTATTGTTCTATCCAACTCTAGGTATACTAGCAAAGTTACCCACAAATTGTTTCACTGAGCTCTAACTGAACTGGGGTCAATTAACCAGCTGTCCTGATCTTACAGAGTGACCTCTATTATTCTTAGGGTAAAATCTAGTCTGTGAGTTGCCTCCTTCCTTAATTTGTCATCTAGAAATCCTTGAAAAAAAACTATAGGTCTACTTCTTCTTTTTATTCTCAAACTCCACTTCTTCTTTAAATAATTTCTCATTTTCTAATGCATCAAAAACCAGAGCACGAAAATTAGTGCCCTATCCTTGATGAATACTAACATGAAATACTTCATAAAATCTATTACACTTGTCTTATTCCTTAGATATCATATGATTTACATATATATATAATTCCTCAAATTTACCTACATAATGTAGGAATGTCATACAACTTTGTTTTAATTGAAAGAACATACTCTCCTTCTCTCTTATATAACTACCTGTAATGCATTTCTTATGGAATTTAGTTTCAAAGATATTCCAAGTCAACTCAGCACCACAAGATTTAACCAATTGGTTATACCAATTTCCAGTTGTACTTTCCAAGAAAGCTTGAACATATTTCAACTTTTCAGTGTCTGTAATACCTGAGAATAAGTAAGCATTCTTTAGTTTTCTATACCAATTATCTGCTTTCATAAAGTCCAGAGTACCATCAAAGTTTTCTTCCCCACAATCTCAACAATGTGAAATAACAGTCCAAGGCTACTGTTGTTGATCCCTTGTAGCCAAAGTTGTTGTAATTGCTTGAGCAGTGGTAGCAACAAAGCCAGCATCAACCTGAATAGGCGGTGCAACATGTGGAACATGAGGTGGAGCAAGTAGATTAACTCTAGATGATTCTTCTTATGTAGCAGTATCATTACTCTGTCTATTACTCTCAGATACATCATAATCAACAGACTCATCGGAAGAAGGGAGTGGAGTAGGATCCCTATGAGGTCGGCCTATATTTTCTAATCTAATGACCTAGTTTCTTTAGCCAGGGTTTCTACAACAGCCTATACCACCTTATACTCATGGCAACATAATCCGACAAAAATAAATATATATATATATAACATAAGTTAACTATATGACATTACTATATATAACATATACTCATACATAACAACATATATAATAATAATAATAATAATAATAATAATAATAATAATAATAATAATAATGTATTCTGACCAATTCCTCTAATTCTTCGACAAAGTGTTGGTGAAAATTTAAATACTTTTTGATTATATACGACTAACATGCTAATATGAATAAATGACATGTACAAGCAAATTGAGTTTAAAACATTGTTTAACTCATGCATAATTCCCCCCCCAGTAAGCAACATTAAAAAAACTTCGCCCTAGAACTCAAGAAATTTGATAGGTACATTAGATATTAAATTGAGTCTCTTATCTTAGTCAGAAGATTCCTAAAGATCATCACATGAAAGCTTACAGAATCTATAACATATTCTCTGTTATCATTTAATGTCACACCCCACTTTCCTAATACTAAGGGTAGATTAATATGACAAAGTCTCCTCTAATAACTTAAGAAAATCATTATTTAAAAACCTCTCATATAATCTCAAGTTATAATTCAAATACTAAACATCCTCCACATACATCCACAACTATAGATGCATGGAATTTGCATTATCATAGATATTGTTATCTTAAATACATCTTTGATATTTTCCATTACAATAACACAAACAATTCTTAAGAAAACCAAATGGCAACTACTAATATATTGCCCCGACCTCTTTTATGCGCTAGTGGAATAGAAAGGGAATGAATTCTACTAAATTGTTCTTCAATATCTAAAAATATTAATATATTAAAGGGATGAGTCCCATTACTCAGTAAATAGATAAATATATAACAAAGGAGAATAAATAAGGGGGTTTAAATATATATATACCATCAATAATTTAACTGAATAAATATTAAACCAAATTTTAATCAATTCCATAATTTTCAGAAAAAATCAAGAATAATTCAATCCAAACATATTTTATATGCACTCAAATATAATTTCATACAGATCCCTCTTCAATCCAAGAGCATATGATGACTTACATCGGGAGCCCAAAAAAAATTTAACTTCAACACACATATCCAAAGTAAAACCTCAAATGGTAAATCATTATAACTTTTAATTCTATAAACACCCATCATCAAGGTATGGTCATGTAGGATTATAGCAAGAGTATATATAAATATTTATTCAGCCACAATAAAATCAATCATTTACATATATGAAAAACTCAACTGCCATCATTTGTTTTCAATTTATAATAAAATAAATATTATTTAAAAACGAAACTCCATTATGAATTTAGTAAATTTTTATTTTAAAAATTATATATATAATGCTTTAAAAATATAATGTTACATATTTATCCACTCATATATATCAAAGGTTATACTCTCCTAGCCAACATGACCACTTCTGTTATATGTCTCAACAACTGGATCTACACCTAAAGTGATATAATTATAACTATTAACTAAGGTATAACGTAGAGTTATCAAACCACTACGATACGATTGATATGAATAGAAAGTTCTAACGGAATTCTACAGAATTTCGACATAAATTGGTCCTTTCCAATATCCAGAAAAATACTCCAATGAGTATTATCACAATCAATCCATCAACATACTCAACTATAACTCATCAAATTTTATTAACAAAGTGTTTGTAATTATTTAGATATTATGATACATTATTTAATTGATTTAATATATTTATTTGAATAATTTTAATAATGTTAATAAAGATAACATTAGCAATAAATTTATTTAATTAAGCTTTAATAGTTGTTATCCAACCTTTGGTATTTTTAGAAAATACATTTTTTATATTTGTCTTCTATTAAAATAATTAATATAAACATATATTTAAATCTTATTTAACTTAGTATCCAAAAATATACTTATAATAATAATAACAATAATAATAATAATAATAATAATAATAATAATAATAATATACTATAATGAAGAATTTATTAAAATAATGTCAATATCAATTACTTAAATCTTCTTATTTTGTTAAAATTTTTAAAATATTATTATTATTAACAATAATATACAATTGTTTACTTTACAATATTTTACCTTAATTTCCAATAATCATATGTAATAAAACCAATATTATTAATAATAAAAATAAAAATAAAAATATTATTATTTACTCAGAGATTAACATTATTTGATTAATTTCCTTTATAAAATAAATATTTAGTTACCTTTAATTCAAATATAATGATCTATATTATATTTAAAATTAAATAATAATAGTAATAATAATAACAATAATAATAATATTTTAATTATTATAATCATAAAAGTATTAGTTTTATAAACTTTAACACAATGCATTAATATTTTACTCAATTATGTAAAATCCTATAATCAATTTACTTATTTAATATTTAACCATCAACTCAATTTATTCATAAATAATATTCTCATTTTGTTAATCAAATTCATACACACACACACACACATATTTGAACACAATTAAATAATTTTAAATATTTTAATAAATAAAAATTTAATTCCAATCATAAATTGTATATCATATTTTAAATCATAAATAATACATATTTAATATCATAATTTAAATCATAATTATACATATTTTAATCTAAATATATATGTATATATTAATTACATACATTATAATTTAATTAATTAGTTTTAATTAATATATCCTAAATAACAATTTTTCAATTTTAACTATTATTTATTATTTATATATTATTAATATAAATTTAATTTTTTATATTTTTTATTATTTTTTCTCACCAAAAGATATTGCCAGAATAGTTTCGCCATCGCTGATAAATGGTCACCATCACCGAATTTTGGCAAAAAAAAAAAAAAAAAAAAAGATCTAACATTTGCAAATGGTAGATCAAAATAAAGCTTATGAAGATATAGTTTCAAAAAATACTAATTTTATTGTGAAAAAAGGTTGAAAAAAGGCCCAAAAGTTTATCAAAAGTCACAGGAGATGTCTTAATCATGCCCAGCGTGAACAATACTCTGGTGGCCTTTGCAGTGAGACCAGTGGTTTTCGACTCATCGGACAATGAGTTTTCCAATAATATTGGAGGTATCAATATATGATGGTTAGATGGCTGTTGATTGGAGTAAAACCAGAAATGCCACTATTCCCTCTCTCTCTCTCTCCCTCTAATTTTCTCTCTTCGTATTTATTATTCTATCTACCTAATTAAGCTCTGATTCTGATTTGTTTGATTTTTATAAGCATTAATTATATTCATGCTTTAAATATTATTTGTGTTAATAAATGAACATTTATAGGCTACTTAGCTTGGTAGTAAACTACTCCACTCTTTCCCAATAGATTCTGGTTTCAAACCCAGCAACATATTTATTTTTTTAAATATAGGATATTACTTAATATTTGTGTCTCAAATTTATTGTTGTTATATTAAACCATTTGATCATGATTGTTTCTTAAGGATACTTTTGGGTAGGTTTTATGAGGGTTAATATACTTGGTAGTTTTTCTACCATGTCATTATGATTAGCACCATAATACTTCATTTTACTTAGCCACCTTTGTTAGGTAGACTTTACAGAGTTAATTTTATAGGTGATGATAATACTAGATTTTGTTTTATTAAGGTCTGTGATTCATTTAAATAATTATAACAATTCTTATGGTGTTCTGAAAAATAACAAGTACTGCTGATTCTAGATAGAGCAGACAAACTTTTGTAATGAGCAAGAAAACAAGATTTTATTCTATTTTTTAAATTGACAATATAGGTTTATTTATCTTAAGAATAATTTAAAATAAATATGTTATTAACTATATTTGTATTTGAACTTCGTAATAATTTAAAATTATATTTAAATTGAGTTTGAATAAGTTATATAAGTTTTTTTGAACTATTGTTTGTTTATGAAGTGAACTACTAAAACAAGGAAAGAATACATATTTTAATTACAGGGAATAAAATATTTTGCTTAGCATCAAATTTGCAAATGATGCTATGATATCCATTTTTATTGAGCTTATAACTTATATATTATCTAGCATCAATTTTGCAAATGATGTTATGATATCTTTTTTTTTTTTTTGTTAAACTTATAACTTAATCTTTTTGATGAAAAAATGCATAGAATGTTAAGAAATTCACCATATCTTAACAAAGCAGACAACTTTATTGTATATTTTATACAGTTTGGATGTAAACAAATATTGTGTAGTATTGATATACTTTGTATATATTTAAGTATATTTTATTTATTTTTTGTATATATTTTTTATATTTTATATATATTGTCATATATTTTTCTAACTATGCATATAATAATATTAATTCTAGCAACAACGTGTAGTAGAATATAGCTTGTACATACTAAAAGAGCTCCAAAATTTACTATTCCATATGGCAGTATAAATCCCAAAAAACTATATATTTTCTTTATATTTTCAATTTTGCCATTGTCCTATTTTAACCTTGTTTTTTTTTTTTCCTTTTCTCTTGCCGCCTTTGCTCTTTCCTTACCAAGTTACCATTTTAAGTTTTACACACCTTTATATCATTCTATCCTCCATAGTTGTTCAACGCATTATGTGTGCATCAATTCTAACCGCAGGTACACGGGTCGTACAAGTAGTAAAGTAATTAATAAGATTATTCCCATAGAGAATGAGTTAATTAACTAACTAAAATTCAATTGCCTATTATCTAAAAAATAAATAAGTTAATTTGATATTTTAAAAATTACCTAACAACTTCTTAATTCAAAATTCAAAATTAAATCCAAATTCAAAATAAGATATTTATCTAACTAATTCAAACTTCAAACTTCAAATTCAAATTTTGAATTTAAATAAATTAAAATTAATAAGTAAGATTAGATTTCATTAGAATTATTTCAAATGGGCAAAAATAACTTTTCAAACTAATTCAAATATTTCTTAAATCAAAATTACCAATTCCTTAAAACTTAATCTTCTTCTCTTTCGAGCTAGAAATTCAATGATTGCTAGAATTTAAATATTCTATTCTCATGAAAATTAAACTAGAACAATCTATCAAACTTAAAGAAATTAAATTGGTCTCTAAATAATTCTTTTATCTCTAAAATAAATTTTGAAAGTTGTTGATTTTCACAATCTAAAATCATATATAGGTTTTATTCAACATATGATTTCAATTGAACATGCAATTGATGGCCAATCAATCACAACCATCAAGAACAAAATCAACAATGCTTCAATTCAATAAATAAATAAGTAATTAAATTAAGCAATAACTATCACTCATAATCCTAAATTCACCTAATCACACTAAGGAGATTAGCTATTCATAGCTAAATTAAAAATAAAAACAAAAGCAATGAAGAAATAACTCAAAAATTCATAATACTAGAACTAAACTAATAAATTAACAAAGGAATCAAAGAGTTAAAAATTGAAGTTCTAAATTGTATTGAGGGAATGTTTAAACTAGAATGAAGAATCCTATAGAGATGATGGAGTCATTCTCTCATACAATCTTCTTCTTTCTTTGATCTCCAATGGTAGATGAAGCTAACCAACTAGATAAAAATGAAAAGTGTAGAAGAGTTTTTCCTCTCTTAAAGACCTTTTGATTTTCCTTAATTTAGCATGGTCTATTAGTGAAGAATGCTTGATTAAGCATGCATATGAGACTAGGATAATCTAAATTTAAAAAAAAAGAGAGAGAGAGAATATTTTCTTATCTAAGGTTTGATGATTGATTGCAATTAATTAAGTTCTTGAGTAAAGGAGGTAAGAATGAAATAGGTAAAGTTATGAAGCTAATTGTAACTTAAAATTTTAAAACTTTGATTGTTTAAGATTTTGCATATAAACTAACATATAGAGAAACATATAACTCTAATTGCTTTAGGAAAAGCAATAATTTTTGAGCATGGAAGACAAGATTAAAGGTTTTTGATTATTAGTAAAGTAAAAGTCAAGAAAAGCAAGCAAAAATGAAGGAAGTATGATAAGCCACGACTGTGGCCTTTCAAAGCCACGACCTTGGGAATAATTTTGAGTCTGCCACTTTAAAAAATTGAAGTTCCAGAAGAAAAATGAAAGCTACGACCGTGGCACTGAAAAGCCACTACCGTAAGTTTCATTTCCTCACCGCCTGAGCCAAGAAAAATAAGAAAATAAATTTGGCAGCCTCACTTTCAAAGCCACGACCGTGGCACTCCAAAAGCCACTACTGTGGCCCATCAGACCAATCTTGGAAACTGAAAAGTTTGACAAAACAGTCAGAGTTCACACATGCCACGACCGTGGCACTCAAAAGCCACAACCATGACCCTTATTTTATGATTTGTGAGCTGCAAATGTTGAAGATGAACTCACCGACCAAGTCTTATTTAAAACCTTTTTCAGTTTTTCTCCACTAAAGAAGTTTTCAAGCACTCTATATAAACACATTTTCTCCAAGGATTCAAGGGAGCATTGATATAAGTAGATATGCAAGAATTATATTAGATTCATCCAAATAAATTTAGTTTAGAGTTTCTTAGAAAATAAGTGTGAAATTCTGCTTCAAGGAGGAGTTCAAGATCCAAGTCAAGATCTTCTTCAAAGAAATAGAGTTTGATATTTCTTGTTCCTTTTAATTATGTCTTCATTTACCATTTTGAATATTTGCAATGTTTTTATTTCAATAATGAAGAACTAATCTTTTTTAGGATTGGTCCCTTTAATTGAATTTATCATGGAGTTATAAATGTCTATTTGGTTTAATTTAGTTATTCTTTGATTATTTTGTTGTCTTTAATCTTAATGCTTTGATTATCTGGCCAATGATTAATTGATTTGAGATGTTGTATGATGGAGCGAGAGTGAAAGTATGACATTAGTCTAAAGAGATAACAATCTTGAGTAAGTTTCTCACTTAGAGATAAGGTTAAACCCTTAAGAGGTTGATTCAAGATTCTCATAAAACCTAATGAATTGATTTAATTACTTATGATCACGAGAGTAGACGTAAGGATTAAAGTTGATATTAGTTCTAGTACTTGAGAAAGACTTAAACTTAATTTAGAAAAATCTTGAATTTTGAGTTAGTCACCATAGACCAGGACCGTGCAAACATGTAATATATTTACTTTGGCAACTTAACTTTTAAATATGTATGTTAGGTTATAAATATGTAAATGGTGCAATTTATAAAAATTTAGGATTTGTATTTTTTTAAATAATGGTTTTGTATTTGTATATATATGTATGTTTGAGTGTTTTTTTTTTTGGGAAGTGTGGAGTGCTGAAAATTATTTTGGGAGTATGTTTTCTGCAGGTTGTGAAATATAGAAATTTTTGGGATATCCTATTTTTTCAAAGATTTTGATATAAAATATTTATTTTAGGTACCTAAAACTAACGAAGAATATTTTATTTACTTATTAAAAATACATTTTCAATGTTGAGATATCAATTTGGGAATATGTAAATTTATATTAAAACTAGGTTGTGATATTCTTATACTATATATGTATATTTTATATATACCGGATAAATGTATTATACATATATAGAATATAAGAGTGTTACAAAATATATTTATAATATGTGAATATAAACATATTATTAATTGTACTTAGATTTGAAATTTAATATTATTTGATTTTATTTTAAATAGATTTTTTAAAATACTTTTTAAGTGGAATTCTATATTTAAACTCAGAGATAATTTAAGTTAATTTATAAGTAATGTTATGATTTAAATTATCTCAATATTAATTTTTTTTTAATCCTTAATGCTTAAAAAATTAAAATTACCTTTCAAAAATTATGATTTAATTAATAAATAACATGAATATCAAATTTCAAACTTTTGATTAGCACTTATAAATTGGAGGATTAAAATTTATTTAATTTAAAAGCTTTAATTTACTAAATATATGTTAATAAAAATTTAATTTGGTTTAATAATAAGAACAAAATTGAGATTTTAAAAAATTATAAATTTAATTATTTTCTTATATTGGGTATTATTTTTGCTAATTGCATATACATTGTATTATGTATATAATATTTTAAAAGTGAAACACGATTTAGTTTTACTTAAAATTACTTTTGTTTTATTTTTTAAATGAATTATTATTTTTTTACTTTTACATTTTGTATTTAATGTATTATTTATAAATTTTAAATATATATTTTCAAATATATTGCTGCCATGTTTTGTACATATATAGATATTTTATATATTGTTATATATTTCATATATTTAATATATAAATAAATATTTTTATATTTTTTATATACATTATTATTTAATATGCATTATTATTTATTTTTCTGATTATCTATATAATAATATTAATTCTTGCATCTTGGTGCGAGATGCGATATAACTTGTTCTTACTAATTAATGTCGATATAACTTGTTCTTACTAATTAATGAAGTGTTATTACAAGTACTATGACCTTGAGTGAGGTTATTGCACATAGGGTGGCTAATTTTTGGTTAACCGTCCGAATAATCGGTTCGGTTAATGGATATAGTTAAATTCGATTCAGTTCAGTTGAAGAATTTTAATTAATTCAGTTTTTAGTTTGATTAATGGTTAACCGATTCGGTTCGGTTAGTTTACTAGCTAACCAAAATTTTTTTTAAAAAATAATTTTTATTTAGTTATTTATATTTTTTTGTGTAATTTCTTAATTATATAATTTTTTTATTATAAATATATTTTTATTGCAAAATAAAGTTATTTTTTATGTAGTTTTTTAATAAAGTTTGTTTAGTTATTTAATTAAATTTATTTTTTATATTAAATATAATTTTTATAATAAAATAAAAAAATTTGGTCGGTTCAATTAATTAACCGAACTAACTAAATTAGTTTGATTAATTAACCAAACAGATCAAAATCAAAATTTGGCCCATCTTATCAGAAAAATATGTGTTCGAAAGATTCGGTTAATTTGGAGTTCGATCGATTAATAAAAAACGGAACGGCCTTGAATTGATAAGTTAAAAGCGGCACAAGTCATTCGACAAAAAATTAATGAAGCCTCGGCTCAAACCACCGAAATTAAATACTTGATAGTCATTTTATTTTGTCTTCGAGAAAGCTTTAGAAAACCTAAGCTTGGCTTCAAAAATGTTCTCCAGGGCCAAAACCCCATCGTTTTCTTCTTCAACCACTGCTTTAGATGGTAAGCTCTCATCTCTTTTCACAGACCCACTTTCACTTTCACTTTCAGCTTCTAAACCCAAAACCTTATCCACAAACTCAATTAAACAAAGTTGCGATTCCGAAATTTCCCCAAAAACCTCTTCCAATCCTAAATTCAAGGCCCCACTTGATAAATTCCTCTACATAAACTGCAAGTCAGGTAAGATCACTCTCCATGAAGCTCTTCACTTCTTTGATCTCATGATTCAGATGCAGCCCACCCCTCCAATTTCCTCATTCGGTATTTTGTTATCTGCTCTTAATAAAAATAAGTATTATTCTGATGTTATTTTGCTGTTTAAAAGAATGGATTCTATTGGGTTGTTGTCAGATTACATTGCATTCAACATTTTGCTTAATTCATTTTGCAACATGAAAAGGGTGTGTGATGGTTTTATGGTTTTGGGAGTATAATGAGAAGGGGTTTTAGGCCAGGTATAGTGACTTTTAATTGTTTAGTTAGGGGTTTGTGTTTGGAGGATAAAATTGCTGAGGCTGTTATGCTTTGCAAGAAAATGGGTGTATTTGGCTGTTGTCCTGATGCGATTACATGTCGTACCTTAATTAATGGGCTGTGTCGAACAAGGAATATCGATATTGCTCTTAAGCTGCTTGAGCATATGGTAAGTGGGAATGGTGAATTTGGCATCAAAATTAAGCCTGATAAATTTATTTATGCAAGTATTATTGATGCTCTTTGTAAGAATGGTTTGGTACAAAAGGCAAAAAAGCTTTTTATGCAAATGAAGGATGTGGGGATTTTTCCAAATGTAGTTGTGTATAACTCGCTGCTGCATGGTCTTTGTTCTGTGGGTCAGTGGGAAGAAACTAAATGTTTATTTGTTGAGATGTTGGATCAAGGTGTGCCACCTAATGTGGTAACATTCAATGTGCTGATTACTGCACTTGGTCGAGAGGGAAAGATAAATGAGGCCAATGGATTATTTGAGCTGATGGTACAGAGAGGCGTAGAACCTAATTGTTATAATTACAGCACATTGATTGATGGCTATTGTTTGGCAGGTATGATAGACAAAGGGAAGGAGCTTTTTATTTCTATGAAGAGTAAGGGGTGTCAACATGATAATGTTTGCTACAATGTACTGATGAACGGATATTGCAAGAGTCAGAGGGTAGATGAAGCTATGGCATTATACAGGGATATGTTAGGCAAAGGGATTCGACCAACTGATATTACATATAACACCTTGTTGTGTGGTCTTTTCCAGGCAGGTAAGGTTCGGATGCACGGAAGCTATTTGGGGAGATGCAACTTCATAAAATTGCAGCAAATTCCACTACGTATCTAATTTATCTAGATGGGCTTTGTAAGAATGATTTTGTTTCAGAGGCAATGGATGTTTTTCATAGTTTAGAAAAGTGCAAGTTTAAATTAAGTGTTGAAATCTTCACCTGCCTCATTGATGGCTTGTGTAAAATAGGGAAGTTTGAAGTTGCTTGGGCCCTTTTTTATAGATTGTCTAATGAAGACTTAAAGCCAACAGTCGTGACATACAATGTCATGATCCATGGAATTTGTAAAGGAGGGCAGTTGGAAAAGGCAAATGATCTATTTTTGGAAATGGAGGAGAAATGTTGTGTTCCAGATGAGTTCACATTTGGCATGCTCATGCGTGGTTTTTTACAAAATAATGAACCAAAAAAGGTAATTGACCTTCTTCATGAGATGAAAGCAAGAAAGTTGTCACCAGATGCATATATAGTCTCACTTGTTGCAGAATTACTTCCAAATAAGGATAAATACCACAAATATTTTCATTTGCTTCCAACATTTCCTACTCTAAAGAAAACAGAAAGATGATATAGTCAATGTTAGTCACTTGGATGTTTCATTGGCTTCCTCTGAATCCCTCCTCCAATCAATCAAATTTCAAACGGTAGCAGAAGATGTGCATAGACATGTTAGGGCTGGAAATTTCTTCTTTATTTCCTAGGCTTTTGTGTTACAGATTCAAGAACATTGTAGATTACAACAACAGCTCTTATAAGACAATCCAAATATGTATTTGTATTTGCATAAATTATGTACACATGTTTGTGCATTCTATTAAACCAACGAGCAGTAGCAAGCGCTAGCACCAATTCACCAACCAGATCTAAGCGCAATTGCATATCGACGATCAGAACACCACTAAGGCGCTCATTCCATTCTCAGGCCAGTTTGTTATTCAAGGAGAGACTGTTGCTTGACATGGTTAAAAATGGATATGATTTTAAAATAATTTTCAATTGGGTTATATATTGTTTAAAGCAAATTCATAAGTCCTGCGAGACCAAGAAAGCTCTGATACCACTGTTGATTTTTTTAAAAGAAACAAGCAGCAAAGTTAAAAATGGTTAAAAATGTTTATTGTTTCTCAAAAATTTCATCAATTACAAAACTTTAAATAAACATTGAAAATGAAAAAATAAAATTTTCAACAATATCTGCAAAAGATAGACATGATTCAAAATTTTAAAAATTAAATTATTAAATATCCTAGAAATCTAATCTAAAAAGATTGAATAATTTATTTAAATTTAAAATAACTTTAAACTAAAATGATTGAATAGTTTATTTAAATTCAAAATAATTCTAAATTAAAAAATCTTTTTACAACTAATGCAATCTTCCAGCAGACATGTATTATAACATCCTCTGACAATTCTTACATAAAAATTATCAAAAAATGTTATACGATATACTGTCCACGCTCCAATCAATTCATAGAAAACTCTCTTCATAAATAAATTTTTTCAAATAATAATACAATCTGTATATCACAACACTTATAGGTCCAACATTTAGACTAATTTCCAATATCTCCAATAATCCGAATAGAAATTATAAATCAGATAAACATCATAAGTTCATCAAATCAAATAAATAAACAATACATTTCTTTCATGATAATCATTCACTAGAATCTCAAACTTCATTCTCTAAATACATATATCATTTTATGTTTACAAATTTATATAATCTCTCAAATAGTCAAACTAAAGTATCTATAAACATTTTATAACACAAGATCTTCATCTGTCCAATAGGTAATTTCCTGAGATTTTCAATGTCACTTCTTAACTTGCTCCGATGTCCTGATACCTGCGTGTCAGAAAATAATTCTAACACTCTAAGCAAAGCTTAATGGTGCTTGTATACACATATTTTAGCACTTAATATTAACGAAATATACTTATGAAAATATAGTAATAACACTTAGTTTTAAGAAATATTTCAATATATTAACTAATTTTAGTAATAAACCCACATAATATTCTGATTACACAAAATAATAGTTGTACCTTTATAAAAGTTATCACGCTATACAATACTTTCGGTACTGTAACTTGTCTCGTTAAAAATCATTTTATTTAAGACTTGCTTTTTCATTTGATAACATTGTTCCCAATACGCTCATTTTGTTTTTTTAATAATTCTTCCTTTTCAATTTCACATATAGGATAATTTCATTTAATCTATACTTTTCAGCACTTAAATTTAATACTATACTTTGGAGCACTTTGTATCTCACATCATTATATACACTTTCAATCATTTGATTAATTCAATACATTGAGCATAACATTTCCATTTAGTGCATTAGAACGTTCACTTGTAAACATTAATATATATATTAACAATCAGTTATACATTATAACACAGTAATTCAATTTCAAGTAATTGACTTCTATTATTATTGTACATTTCTTTCGTTAGTCACAACTATCATGTTCACATGTATTTTCAATTAAATATCTTCATTTATTATGCCCATACATACTAAACTTAGATCATAGGTTTGGATAACATGTTAGTGTAGGAATCTGAATGCCATCTCTCAAGAATTTATAATGGCAATCATGTCCACTATCACTGATAACACAATGTGTCCATTAATGGCACGAGGTGCCCACTATCACTGTGGCTATCTTTCCTCTGGTTAGCTATTCAATCCAAAGCTAGATATAAACTTAGTATGATTTGGGTCATTCATTAATTTTGATGAACACTACATTGTTTATATCATTTCATTGGTACTATACTCTTATCAACATGTGGTAGGATATACACTACATTGTTTATACCATACGTTTAACACATCAACACAAAAGTATGTACTATACACATATTAGTCTCATGTCATTGATTAACACTAATTTGTTTATATCATTTCATTAGTACATTACTCTTATCAACATTTAGTATGATATATATATATTTGTCACTTATCTAAAGTTTTTCACTCTTTTTCATACATTTAACACATACACATGAATTCTCAACACAAAAGTATGAAATATACACATATTAGTCTCATACTAGGCCCGTATATTACAAAATACAAGCCAAAAATATTATTTAGGTCCCCACGGCTGTGACATCACAACCCCACTCCTGTGGGATACCAAATGAATCTGTCAAATGAACTTAGTAACCCCCACGGTCGTGGCATTTAGAATCGCTCTATTTTATTGAAATTTTTAAAGAAACAGTCACGCTTTCAATCCCACGGTCGTGGCCCTCATTTGCCACGACCGTGGCACCCATTTGCCAAGACCGTGGCATCCCAAAAACATGTTTTTTGCACTTTTAACTTCAGTAAACACACACATATTGAAGATCTAAGGTAATAATGTATCAAACTCAATATTTTGACATAAACAAAATTCATATCAAATATGTTACTACAACTTCACTTAATCAAACTTTCATCCATTTCATATGGATAAAAACAACATCAAACCCTTCAATTCTCATAAAGATTGAGTTATGAATTAAAACCATCATATAAAAGTTATTTTTCACTCAACAATCCATTTAATCAATATTTTCAAGAAATATATCATTATAAAAAAATAGATTAGTAAAACTCATACAAATTCATAGCACATACCTCTTCAAACTCTTCTTTCTCTTTCTTTTTCTCTCTTTCCCTTTGATTACTTATTGATAATCTTGCCTTTTCTACCTTATTCTTCTAAAAATCATGTGATTATCTCTTAATCCTTGATAAATTTGATGAAAGGAAGAAGAAGTAGAGAGAAGATGGTGATGATGGCGTGGAAGATGGAGAGGAAATCAGAAATTTCCACACACATACACATATACACACATATATATAATATTTTTAATCAAGTGAGAGAATGCTCATAATAACTATGGTGCACCCTCATTCTTAACCGTTGATTCTAAATCGAGTTTTAATCTCGTAAAACAGTAAAAATAATTTCTTTAGTAAATTTTTGAGATATACAATTTACTCTTCTATACATATAACATTTATCCACAATACTTTTGTCACTATACACTATCAATTTTTCATTATTAGTTAAAACGTCCCTGTTGAAAATCTTGACCATTACAATTCTCCCACACTAAAGAAATTTTGTCCTCGAAATTTACATACTATGGCAATAAGCTATTTACTTTTTAAATAATCTCAAATTTCACATAAAATCAATGATTTTCTTAACTTACATAACATTTATTTATATCTGATATCAATCAATGTAACACTTTCAGAATAATCTTATTATAGAACTGTAGAAGATTATTCAACTCTACAGACTTACACTGTTTAAACTCAATTCAGTAATTACCTTTAATTCTCTTTAGAAATTTTATTTTATATAATTTGTATCATTACATTCCATTGTTATATATATATATATATATATATATCTCGTTCTTTCTCTTATATACTGAACATTAAACCCTAGTTCCGGATAGCGGGTCACTGATGGCAAGTAAATGCCTACTGTATCAATATGGCCAAATGCCCACTATGGCATGAATGCCCACTGTATATAATGACACAGAGTGTCCACTTAGAGAAAGGAACCAAAGGTTCTCTATGACGCAAAGCGTCCACAATATCACTGGGATATATACAAAAAAAATGTCCTCTATGACACAAAGTGCCCACTTTCGATATGGGCCATAAGTATCCTCTTTGGCATAGAGTGCCCACTTTCAATATGGGACATAAGTGTCCTCTATGGCACAAAGTTCCCACTTTCAATATGGCATAAAATGCCCACTATCACTTTGAATATTTACCCTTTAGCTAATCCGGAAACTAGATTTAACATCAGTATCATTTCTTTCAATGGTACAAAGTATTGTCAATTATAATATCCTTTGAAATATAACACTTTCTCTTTGAATGGAATATAACACTTTCTCTTTGAAATGTTTGTTTCTTACTGTAAGTTTATAAGATATAAACAATCATTTCAAACACATGTATCATATGATCATATATACACATCATATGTATTTTTGATTAATTCAACTAATTTTATTTATTCATCAATCTTTATCTTTTTCAAATCATTTTCATGTTTCCACTGTAATAATGAAATCTATAAAGATTTTCAAGCTTTACTTGTTTAATTCTTTTCTTAACATATTAATAATTTATAACTATTCTTTCACTCTAAGAGTACATGTACATTTATAATTTATTCTCTATGTCTCATACACACATTCACACACACGCATATATGTATACATTTCTAACTTGTTCTACCATACATCATTTCACTAGAAGGGTTCACTATCTTCAAATCTCACTACATTTTTTTCTTTTTACATTATCAATTCCTTTCTTTCTATTGTAATAAATTAATATCAGTGAACTCTTTAACACTACTATATATAATCTATAAATTATTTTTACTCACTAAATAATGTTACTATCACATATTTCATCAGTACACAATATATAAATCTCACATTCTTACTTTTATTACTCCATCAATTTGTATATACCTCTTTAGTTTCTTTAACTTGCTCTTCAAATTATGTACAATCATTACTGATTTATCAATATATCATTCTTCTCACCTTGCTTTGGAAATTATCTTATTTAGTCATGAAGATGTTAAATCCACTAATCACTTGTACTTGTCTTTTATCTTTTCTCTACCTTTACACTTCTTTCAAATATCCAATTACATTTATCCATACTTTCCTTATGTTTTCTTCACATTTCAGTTTCATCATTTAATAGATTGATTTCATTTCAATCTTATAAGCAATCACTTATAACTATGTTTCAGATGTATTCAATAACTCTCTACTGATTCCATCCATAAACCCTACTTTGTGAAGGAATAAGAAGGTAGAAACATGCATAAGCAAATGCATGACCATGCAAGTGATCATGCACATCACTGTTTCAATTATTTTTAAAGTTTTGAAGAATAGAAATATGCATAGCCAAATGCATATCCATATGAATGGTCTTACATGTCTCTACTGAAATTGCCTTTCACAATTTTAAGGGCACAAATATATGCATGTCCATATGAATGATCATTCACCTCAATAATGAAATTTTTTCTCAAAGTTTGAAGAATAGAAATTTACACAAGCATATGCATGACTATACAAATAATCATACGTATCACTACTAGAATTTCTTTCCATGATTTAATCAATAAGTTATTCATAATGTAACTCATACAAAGTGAGGAAACATGATTCAACTCTTCCATGCACTATCAAATTCAAATCTCAATTTCCATAACCCTAAAATCTTTCAACCTTATTTTCTTTCACAACCGTATATTAACTCTTAAATAAGTCAATGATAGATTTAATCATTGTTCCAGTTAAATACACATTTACATATTGCAAGAATAAATTTACTATCATAGAAGTAAAGTTTTCACAATTATATAATACACCATATCTTTCACAAGTAATGGTGTTTTATCAATTCACAAATCTCTTTTCATAATAAAAAATCAAGATCATTTCATTAAATAGCACTCAGTAGTATTCAAGCACTAAACTCTTTACCAAAACTCTTCCATCACTTTTCATTTCACTCTTGTGTTTTGATGACATTTTAGAAGGCAATAGAAAACTCTAGAAATCTTTAAATAAGTTTTAGGCCTGTTATCCAATATACTCACTAATACAATAGTTTCGATGCATTCACGTACTTTCATTTAACTATCACTTCAATCCTTAACGTTGAAACCTTATAAAACCAATTACTTTTGACACTTTAAAACTCCATTATCCATATTTCACATTCAAAGTACAGCTCGAATTCATTTCGAGCTATAAGGGTATTTTCATAATTTCTTACCTCTTCGAAATCTTTTTCCACTATACGGATATTATCCATACTCGGATTTAATGTTACTCTTATTAAGGCTTATTTAACCTTATCACTATCAGTTCCAAATGCTCTCATATCATAATCAATCCAATTTGACACCCAGATATTCACTTAATGTAGAACATCAATACTTAATGTTGTACAACATGACAATTCTCATTCTCGTAAGAAATTTTATTCTCGAAATTTATCTATCTATCATAATTTATTCCTCAAATTCCAATACATTATTACACTTCCACTGTGTTACTTTGACATATCTCTTTAGCTACTCATGTCTTGTTTTCTTTTCACATCATTCTTTATCACAAATAGATCTAGTGCACTCCAAACAATACACTACGAATTGTTAATCAAATCTTAGTAAACATTCTATTACCATAAACATATGGAATATCAATTGTATCACAACACATATCCACTTATTCACTTCACATATCTTAGACAATTATATTTCACTTCTCCCATAACTCCACATGCTAGAAACGCCTAAACCACGCTCTGATACCACTAAATGTAACTTCCTCTGACAATTCTTACATAAAAATTATCAAAAAATGTTATACGATATACTATCCACGATCCAATCAATTCATAGAAAACTCTCTTCATAAATAAAATTTTTCAAATAATAATACAATCTGTATATCACAACACTTATAGGTTCAACATTCAGACCAATTTGCAATATCTCCAATAATCCGAATAGAAATTATAAATCAAAAGGAATTGTCATTTTCTCAAAGAGGAGAATGCAAACCAAAGTCAAGATAATGATAGAAAAACATCTGCTACAGTCTCAGCAGAAGATGGTGAGGTGACTTTAGTCTCTCATGATGCAGATTGTTGTCATATTGGAGATACAGATACCTAGTTGATAGTAGACTCTGGTGCTTCATATCACTGTGTTTCGAAAAGGGAATACTTCTCCACTTATAAAGTAGGAGGTTTCGGCACTATTAGAATGGAAAATAATAGTGTCTCACAAATGGTGGGGATCAGTGATGTCTGCGTGAAGACAAGTGTCGCATGCACATTAATTCTTAAAAATGTGAGACATATTCCCGATCTTCGATTGAATCTGTTGTCTGTTAGTGTACTGGACAAGGAAGGTTATCACCATCACACAGGTGACGGTAACTAAAAACTTACCAAAGGGTCTTTGGTGGTGGCGAGAGGAAGATTATGCTACTCACTGTACAAAACGCACCCGGTGATATGTGCAGGTCAAGTGAATGCAGTAGAGGATGATGCTTCACCAAATTTGTGGCACAGGCGGCTGGCGCACGTTAGTGAAAAATGGTTGAATATGCTGGCTAAGAAGTCCCTCATCCCATTAGCCAAAGGTAAAATAAACCCTTGTGATTATTGTTTATTTAGGAAGCAACATCGTGTCTCATTTCAGAAAAGCTCTAGACGGAGAGACAATAAGTTGGAGTTGGTACACTCTGACGTATGTGGTCCCATGGAGATAGAATCCCTTGGAGGAAGTGGATATTTTCTTACCTTCATTGATGATTTCTCACGAAAAACATGGATATATTTGTTGCGCACAAAGGACCAAGTATTTAAGCACTTTCAGCAATTCCATGGGCCAAGTATTTAAGAAAATATTGATTTTCCTTAATTTAGAGTGGTCTATTAGTGAAGAAGGCTCTATTAAGCATGCATATGAGACTAGGATAATTTGAATTTAAAAAAAAAAGATAGATAATATTTTCTTATCTAAGGTTTGATGATTCATTGCAATTAATTAAGTTCTTGAGTAAAGGAGGTAAGAATGAAGTAGGTAAAGTTATGAAGCTAATTGTAACTTAAAATTTTAAAACTTTGATTGTTTAAGATTTTGCATATAAACTAACATATAGAGAAACATATAACTCTAATTGCTTGAGGACAAGCAACAATTTAAGTTTGGGGGAGTTTGATAGAGTGAAATTATGATCATTATTTTATGTAATTTTAACTCTGATTTTTAACTGTTTTCCTATTGAATTTGATGAGTTTGATTATTTGAGTTAGAATTACACTTTTTGAGCATGGAAGACAAGATTAAAGGTTTTTGATGATTAGTAAGGCAAAAATCAAGAAAAGCAAGCAAAAATGAAGGAAGTATGATGAGCCACGACCGTGGCCTTTCAAAGCCACAACCCTGGGAATAAATTCGAGCCTACCACTTTAAAAAATTGAAGTTCCAGAAGAAAAATGAAAGCCACGACTGTGGCACTGAAAAGCCACTACCGTGAGTTTCATTTCCCCACTTACTAAGCCAAGAAAAATAAGAAAATAAATTTGGCAGCCTCACTTTCAAAGCCACGATCGTGGCACTCCAAAAGCCATGACCGTGGCCCATCAAGCCAACCTTGCCAGCTGAAAAGTTTGACGAAACAGTCAGAGTTCACACATGCCACGACCGTGGCACTCAAAAGCCACAACCATGGCCCTTATTTTATGATTTGTGAGTTGCAAATGTTGAAGATGAACTCACCAACACCAACCAAGTCCTGTTTAAAACCTTTTTCAGTTTTTCTCCACTAAAGAAGTTTTCAAGCACTCTATATAAACACATTTCCTCCAACGATTCAAGGGAGCATTGATATAAGTAGATATGCAAGAATTATATTAGATTCATCCAAATAAATTTAGTTTAAAGTTTCTTAGAATATAAGTGTGAAATTCTGCTTCAAGGAGGAGTTCAAGATCCAAGTCAAGATCTTCTTCAAAGAAATAGAGTTTGATATTTCTTGTTCCTTTTAATTATGTCTTCATTTACCATTTTGAATATTTGCAATGTTTTTATTTCAATAATGAAGAACTAATCCTTTTTAAGATTGGTCCTTTTAATTGAATTTATCATGGAGTTATAAATGTCTATTTGGTTTAATTTAGTTATCCTTTGATTATTTTGTTATCTTTAATCTTAATGCTTTGATTTTCAGGCCAATGATTAATTGATTTGAGATGTTGTGTGATGGAGCGAGAGTGAAAGTATGACATTACTCTAAGGAGATAATAATCTTAAGTAAGTTTCTCACTTAGAGATATGGTTAAACCCTTAAGAGGTTGATTCAAGATTTTCATAAAACATAATGAATTTATTTAATTACTTATCATCACGAGAGTAGACGTACGGATTAAAGTCGATATTAGTTCTAGTACTTGAGAAAGACTTAAACTTAATTTAGAAAAATCTAACCATTAATCAAAGAAAAACTAAGTTAAATCAATACCTTAGAAAAGCCATGATAAATCAATGAAGGTGACCAAACCCTAAGTCTTAAATTATTAGAAATTTATGCTTGATTCATTGTCATTTTAGCTAGTTAAATCATAAAATTAAATTTGATTATCCAAATATTAATTAGTTTAATTGTTTGGTACTTAGAATTAACCTCCTCGTGGGAACGATACTCTACTTATCATTATATTACTTGTTAACGATCTGTACACTTGCAGATAGATAGGCTAAGCCCACAACATACGTATATGAGAAATGTGATTGTTTGAAAATGTTAATTGAATAACTTGTATTATAGAAATGCATGTCAAGTTTATATTTAAAAAAAAATGTATGTTGCATTATTTATAAGATTTTCTTTATTTTTAAAGTATGTACCACTAGGTAATTTTGCTTAGCGTAATGTGTGTATTGTGCAAGTGACAGGGTTACTGCAGAGAGCCCTGCTGGACTAGAGCAGGTGTAGAGTATTCCTACTTTCTTGAATTTTGAGTTGGTCACCATAGACCAGGACCGTGCAAACATGTAATTTATTTACTTTGACAACTTAACTTTTAAATATGTATGTTAGGTTATAAATATGTAAATGGTGCAATTTATAAAAATTTGGGATTTGTATTTTTTAAATAATGGTTTTGTATTTGTATATATATATGTATGTTTGAGTGTTTTTTTTTTGGGAAGTGTGGAGTGTTGAAAATTATTTTGGGAGTATGTTTTTTGCAGGTTGTGAAATATAGAAATTTTTGGGATATCCGATTTTTTCAGAGATTTTGATATAAAATATTTATTTAAGGTATCTAAAACTAATGAAGAATATTTTATTTATTTATTAAAAATACATTTTCAATGTTGAGATATCAATTTGGGAATATGTAAATTTATATTAAAACTGTGTTGTGATATTCTTATACTGTATATGCATATTTTATATATACCGGATATATGTATTATATATATAGGGTATAAGGGTGTTACAAAATTTCCCCAAAAACCTCTTCCAATCCTAAATTCAAGACCCCACTTGATAAATTCCTCTACATAAACTGCAAGTCAGGTAAGATCACTCTCCATGAAGCTCTTCACTTCTTTGATCTCATGATTCAGATGCAGCCCACCCCTCCAATTTCCTCATTCGGTATTTTGTTATCTGCTCTTAATAAAAATAAGTATTATTCTGATGTTATTTTGCTGTTTAAAAGAATGGATTCTATTGGGTTGTTGCCAGATTACATTGCATTCGGCATTTTGCTTAATTCATTTTGCAACATGAAAAGGGTGTGTGATGGTTTTATGGTTTTGGGAGTAATAATGAGAAGGGGTTTTAGGCCAGGTGTAGTGACTTTTAATTGTTTAGTTAGGGGTTTGTGTTTGGTGGATAAAATTGCTGAGGCTGTTATGCTTTGCAAGAAAATGGGTGTATTTGGCTGTTGTCCTGATGTGATTACATGTCGTACCTTGATTAATGGGTTGTGTCGAACAAGGAATATCGATATTGCTCTTAAGCTGCTTGAGCTTATGGTAAGTGGGAATGGTGAATTTGGCATCAAAATTAAGCCTTATAAATTTATTTATGCAAGTATTATTGATGCTCTTTGTAAGAATGGTTTGGTACAAAAGGCAAAAAAGCTTTTTATGCAAATGAAGGATGTGGGGATTTTTCCAAATGTAGTTGTGTATAACTCGCTGCTGCATGGTCTTTGTTCTGTGGGTCAGTGGGAAGAAACAAAATGTTTATTTGTTGAGATGTTGGATCAAGGTGTGCCACCTAATGTGGTAACATTCAATGTGCTGATTACTGCACTTTGTCGAGAGGGAAAGATAAATGAGGCCAATGGATTATTTGAGCTGATGGTACAGAGAGGTGTAGAACCTAATTGTTATTGTTACAGCACATTGATTGATGGCTATTGTTTGGCAGGTATGATAGACAAAGGGAAGGAGCTTTTTATTTCTATGAAGAGTAAGCGGTGTCAACATGATAATGTTTGCTACAATGTACTGATGAACGGATATTGCAAGAGTGAGAGAGTAGATGAAGCTATGTCATTATACAGGGATATGTTAGGCAAAGGGATTCTACCAACTGATATTACATATGCCACCTTGTTGTGTGGTCTTTTCCAGGCAGGTAAGGTTCAGGATGCACGGAAGCTATTTGGGGAGATGCAACTTCATAAAATTGCAGCAAATTCCACTACGTATCTGATTTATCTAGATGGGCTTTGTAAGAATGATTTTGTTTCAGAGGCAATGGATGTTTTTCATAGTTTAGAAAAGTGCAAGTTTAAATTAAGTGTTGAAATCTTCACCTGCCTCATTGATGGCTTGTGTAAAATAGGGAAGTTTGAAGTTGCTTGGGCCCTTTTTTATAGATTGTCTAATGAAGACTTAAAGCCAACAGTCGTGACATACAATGTCATGATCCGTGGACTTTGTAAAGGAGGGCAGTTGGAAAAGGCAAATGATCTATTTTTGGAAATGGAGGAGAAAGGTTGTGTTCCAAATGAGTTCACATTTCGCATGCTCATGCGTGGTTTTTTACAAAATAATGAACCAAAAAAGGTAATTGACCTTCTTCATGAGATGAAAGCAAGAAAGTTGTCACCAGATGCATATATAGTCTCACTTGTTGCAGAATTACTTCCAAATAAGGATAAATACCACGAATATTTTCATTTGCTTCCAACATTTCCTGCTCTAAAGAAAACAGAAAGATGATATGGTCAATGTTAGTCACTTGGATGTTTCATTGGCTTCCTTCTAATCCCTCCTCCAATCAATCAAATTTCAAACGGTAGCAGAAGATGTGCATAGACATGTTAGGGCAGGAAATTTCTTCTTTATTTCCTAGGCTTTTGTGTTACAGATTCAAGAACATTGTAGATTACAACAACAGCTCTTATAAGACAATCCAAATATGTATTTGTATTTGCATAAATTATGTACACATGTTTGTGCATTCTATTAAACCAACGAGCAGTAGCAAGCGCTAGCACCAATTCACCAACCAGATCTAAGCACAATTGCATATCGACGATCAGAACACCACTAAGGCGCTTATTCCATTCTCAGGCCAGTTTGTTATCCCTGCAACCAACCACCACAAACACCCCCATAGTAATAACTATTCAGACTCCATCCTCCGAACTACAGCATCACCAATGGCCCAGGTAACAACCATAGCCCCCCATCAATACCTCAGCCCACTGTGAACAGCACCTTAACAAGACCTACAATTAGTGTATATGCCTGTAATCAATACCACAAATTCAGGTGTTCATAAAAGAACCCATTTTCAGATGCTTCCAAACAGCCATAGCGCAAAGAAATGTATCTTCTCTGGATCAGCAGCAGCCAAGCAACCAAAATCAGATAATAATTCACGCAAGCAGAGGCCACAGGCCAATAGTAGACTTCAGCAGCAGCCACTGACCAATACTAGCAGCAATAACACAGCAGGTTTCTAATCACCACTTCTACTTTGCTTTACCCCATCAACAGTTATAAATCCCCATTATTAGCACACCCACATACACATACCAGCGTAGCCTCACCAACTTTAACTTCAAGCCCAGCTGCTCTGATCACTTGCCCTATTTGCATTGTTATGCCCCAAACGTCTCAGTTAAACAGATCGTGCTATTTTCTAACAGACTCAGGCTTTGTTTGCATTTTTCTGTTGGAAGACCACTTGATTCCTTTCCCATCAAAAGCTGTGTGGTATACCTATTGCATTGGTCACAGTTTAGAATATAATAACAAAAGTGAAAGCTTCCAGAATGGGATTCTGGTGAAGTTTTTTTTTTTTACCAAGAGAAGATTGAATCAGTTGAGGTATATATCTCGACAGGATGAAGATGTGCATGGACATTGTTGGTTTTTTAAAAAGAAACAAGCAGCAAAGTTAAAAATGGTTAAAAATGTTTATTGTATTTCATAAATTTCATCAATTACAAAGCTTAAAATAGACATTAAAAGAATAAAATTTTCCATAATATCTATAAAAGATAGACATGATTCAAAATTTTAAAAATCAAATTATTAATTATCTTAGAAATCTAATATAAAAAGATTGAATAATTTATTCAAATTTAAAACAACTTTAAACTAAAAGGATTGAATAGTTTATTTAAATTGAAAATAATTCTAAATTAAAAAATCTTTTGCATCAACTGATATAATCTTCCATTACTCCTCGTTTGCTTCGGTTGGTGCAGATTAAAACAACTCATCTTCAATTTATGCTTTTGTTGTTTGTGAAGTTTTTTTTATTTGTATTTGAACTTGCATTTTATTTTATCTATCTCAAAAATCTCAACTATTGAATCTGCAATAGCATTTTGAATAATGATTTTTGCTTTGTACATTTTTATTTTCTTTTCAGAATGAGCTTTAATTTGAGTAAGTGTGAAATTTTTAGAAAGAATGAGCTCTAATTTGAGTAAGTGTGGGATTTTTAGAAAGTGAATTTAATGGTCTATTTTCCATTACAACTTCTCATAAGTCATAAGTTTCAAGATAAGATTGTATTTTCAGTGACCAAATTTGATAATTTTCGCCAATGAAAATTTGTGGGGCATTCAAGGAGAGGCTGTTGCTTGCCATGGTTAAAAATGAGGTTAAAAATGGATATGATTTTAAAATAATTTTCAATTGGGTTATATATTGTTTAAAGCAAATTCATAAGTCCTGTAAGACCAAGAAAGCTCTGATACCACTGTTGATTTTTTTTAAAAGAAACAAGCAGCAAAGTTATAAATGGTTAAAAATGTTTATTGTTTCTCAAAAATTTCATCAATTACAAAGCTTTAAATAAACATTGAAAATGAAAAAATAAAATTCTCCACAATATCTGCAAAAGATAGACATGATTCAAAATTTTAAAAATTAAATTATTAAATATCCTAGAAATCTAATCTAAAAAGATTGAATAATTTATTTATATTTAAAATAACTTTAAACTAAAAGGATTGAATAGTTTATTTAAATTCAAAATAATTCTAAATTAAAAAATCTTTTACAACTAATGCAATCTTCCAGCAGACATGTATGGCTGGTAATTTCTTCTTTACTTGCTCCATATCTATGTTCTTTGTTCAAATATGGATTTTTATTGCTCAATATCTATTTGCAGATATCAATATTTTCAAATTTTTAGAAGCAACTCCAAAATCTGTGCTTAAATTGATGGGATTGAAGGGTTTAACATTATACCATTTGAAAAGCCATTTTGCAGGTATTATTTCTTACTCTATAATTCATATTATTTGCTTAAATTTTATGCTAATTATTGGTTAACAATGCTCAGAAATACAGACTTGGACAGCAGCAGCAATCATTTCTTTAAATTCCAATTAATGGATACATGCGTATTAATTCAATGGAAGTTGTTCTTACAAATGGCTCACTGCATTGCATTAGTAAAGTAAAAAATAAAAATATCAATCTCACTAAACAGAGAGAACTCCAAGTCTCAGATGCCTTTGAGCTGCAGATTCATGAAGAGATTACAACAACTCAACAACTTGAGGTATTATTCTTGTAAGTCACCACTTTATGTTTAATTTCTTTTTTAAAAGTAAAAAATATCTATTTTTTTAATGTTCTTATAAATCATACATATCAATTTATTTATAATTTAATATAGATTTTATGAATTTTTTTTACCTTATTTAAATTTTAGTCTCCCAATTTTAGTATCTATATATGTTATTTCTTTACAGTAGAGACGTATGTGTATAACCATTATGATTTCTTAGATATAAAGATAAACTTTAATGATTTCTAACTAAAATTAGTATTATGCTTTTTCTTAACAACAATTCATATAATACATATCCATATAGAAATTAATAAGTGAACATATAATATATATTACAAAAGACCAACGTTATGGAATTTCCCTCTTAGTTATAATACTTAAAAATTAATAATAATAATAATAATAATAATAATAATAATAATAATAATAATAATAATAATAATAATATTTAATGCCACTCTCACTTTTGGAAGTTAAATTTGAAATTTTATTGTATTTGAATTTTTACTTTTGATTCCAAGAGAAGTACAAGGGAAGTACTTGTAAGCAACACTAGAGAAAGCACATAAAAGCATCTCACTTGATAATCTAGATTTGGCTTTAACCAGTCTTATTCAGAATATGAATGTTGAACAAAAGATTGAAAGGCAACATGCTTGAATACGGAGAGGAGATTAATGACTTCCAAGAAAAAGGTGGAACAAGGTCCTACATGTTTATGCATGAATACAAAGGGTAGCTGTGATTTTCTAGTTGTAAATGGTTCATTCATTGAAACACACTTTTATATAATTAGAGGTGTGTACAAGTCCGGTCAGATTTTTGCTTGACCCGCAACTCATCCTAAGTCAAATTCAGATTGCTAAAACTATCACATAATTCAACTCGAATGCTTGGGTTGCATCGGATTTGGCCGGTTAACAAGTCGGATCCACAGCTCTAAATATTATATTCAAGAGACATTTTCATAATTACCTAAAAAAATAATTTTTATTTCAAAAAATACTACAAAAACTAAAATATTTATACTTTTATAAAAAATTGAAGCAAAATTTCTAATATAACTCATTCTTCACTAAAACAAAAGTTTTTTTCTTGCAAAAATACCTCTTCTCTCACTACAATCAAAATTTTACTTCAATTTTTATTTTTTTTTCAAACTTTACTATTAAATAAAAATATTAATAAAAATTAATATTTTAAATTATTTTTCATCATATAAATCATATTTTTTTATAAAACATAAAATTTTAATTTTAAAAAATAAATAACACTTATAAAAAAAAAGTAAAATATACAAAAATATATAAATAAAAATCATTAAATTTTTGTACCAAAAAAATCATTAAATTTATGTTTAAATTTTTTTTCATATTATACACATAAAAAAATACACACAGTTTTATTATATAGATGTGTGTAGATGTATTATAAATATATTGTAGATGTTTTGTGTATGTTATATTTTTATTATTTAAATTGTGTATATTTTATTTAAAATTTGTTGAATATTATGTGGATATTGTGATAATAAAAAATAAAAAATTAAATTAAATTAAACAAACATTAAAAATATTATTTAGATGTGTTGTAGATATATAGAAGATGTATTGCATATGTATTATAGATGTTAGTTTGTATTGTTGAGTGTATATTATATATATGTTATGGATATATTATGTGTATATTAAAAATATGACATTGAAAATTTATTTAACTAAAAAATTTAAATAAAAAATTGCAAAAATTAAAAAAAAAACTACGTCAAAATGTAAATGAAAAAGAAATATCGTCTCCCGTGCTTTTGAAAACAGAAAACTTTTTTCGGTGTCTGGTGTAATTATCTCTATATTTAACCCCAATCCACTTTAAAAAAATTAGAACCTAATTTGATCAAAAAATGCTACAATTGGACCGAATGATCGGGTTCGGGTTAATGGGCTAAATGTACAGCCTTATATATAATAGTTCAAGAAAAGAGTAAACTGCTTTTGTGATGTGTATAATGAATCATAACTATCTTATAATACTCCGACTTGTATTTATTATAATATCTATATAGCAGTATATGTTGTACTATTGTTGATTACTTGTATGTTCTTCATATATATTGAATATTTTTAAGGATAAACGCTCAATTTACCATTGAAACTTTCATTCGAGGTCTAATTAGATCCAAAATGGTCTTTTCAATCAATTTAGGACAAAATCTCATTTCAAGATTAAATAAGCCCACTTTTACTAGGCTTATGCATGCATTAATTATTTCCAGAACTCCACTTGAATTTTAATATTGTTTAAATAGGCTTTCAGGATATGGATGCTTATTGCTCTATATATCACGTAAAGTAAGTTTAAATGAACATGAGGAATGAGGAGGTTTATCAGCATCAAAAAACAACTCGTTGCACAGCTTGTGTTGGGGTGGATTCTCTTCATTTATCATATTTTCTCTGTGAAATACAAATTATATTGTATGGATATATATATATATATATCTTTATTTTACTTGTGTTTATTGCATGGATGTATACTAATTAATTTAGTTATGGGATAAAAAATAATTTGAGTGACGCAAATATAAAATAAGAAAAAAATATATAAGCAAAATTTTTAAAATAATTTTTGTAAACTTTTTTTTTGGTCAATAAAGGATTATTATTGCCAGAAAGAGAGTTGTACATCAACATCATATGCAAACAAAACCAACACAAATCCAGCCACATCTTATAGTAAACGTTATTCTTCTGTACACTCTCATCCTATCAGCAGTCATATTTCAAAAAATAACCATGTTCCTTTCTAGCCAGATGCTGTAAACTGTGACTAACAAGGCATTCCTTATAGTTCTGGCTTTCATGATTTTTCTAGTAGCTTTCCTAACAAACCAGCTCACCTCTCTTCTCCACCCATAAACTGATATGTTAATGTCACACTTTTCCGGGACCTAAACCCATATGAGCTTACTAAACTGGCGGTCAAAGAACAGATGCTCAACAGTTTCAGCTTCAGCTCTGCAAAACACAACAACAATCATCAGGAACTACCTTCCATTTAACCAATCTGCTTTTGGTGGCCGATCTGTTTCTCAATGCCAGCCACATAATGAAGCTCTGTTTTGGCACATATCGCTTACCCCAAACTAACTTGGCCCAATTAACAACATCACCTTTAGGCCTTAAATCCTCTCAAGCACTTTTAATAGAATAAACTCTAGAATTAGATGAAGCCCAGGAAATATCATCATCTAAATCCACATTTACCCTATACCTTCTCATAGCCTCCCAAGCAATTATTGGTTACCTCATCCATTGGGTCAGGCAAGCAATATCTTCCCTCCATCCAAAGATATTTAACCTTCGCTCTTTTTGAAACCTCAGAATCAGTAATACATAATTCTGGAAACCTATCCGTGATGCTAAACCCATCCATCCATGGGTACCCATGCCAAAAAAAACAGGTTTCCCTTCCCTAGCTTTTATACACAAAGTCTTTTAAATTGACTTCTTAACTTTACTAGGTGTTTCCACACCTAGCTTGCCTCTAAAGGTTTTGAAATCACCCAGAAACTCATACCTTTCAGTTTATCTTCAGTAATCCAAGCTACCCATGATGGGTCCAGCCCATCATTATTGACCAAAACAAAACAAAAAACAAGCATCACGTGGTTTTTTTAAAAAAAAAACAAAAAGAGAAAATGCAAATGTCAACAATTGTAAGTTGGCAGGCAGAAATTTAAGGAAGTAGGCGTCCAGCTCATCACCAAAGAGGCAGGAAATTTGAGCTGTTAACGCGTCCTCTATTCGTTAGAATTCTTCTATAAATACTATAAATAGAAGAATTTTGCAGCTTAAATTAACAAGAACACATATTTAGAAATTAATCTGTGAAGAGAGTTTAATTTTAGGAAAGAGTTCATAAATTTGGAAAAGAGAGAAAATAGTGTGGATTATAATTTTGGGGTATTTTTAGAAAACACTTTGAGTGCCACTATTTTTGTAATAACCTTTTTGTAAGTCTACTATTTTTAATAGTGAAAGAATTATTCAGAGGTTGTTCTGTGATTTTTTTTCTCTAAATTTTTAGGGGGTTTCCACGTAAATTCTCGGTAATCCTATTTTTATCTGGCATTTACGGTAATTATTTAATTTTTTTATCGTGATTATTATTTTTCATGGATTCAGTCGTCAATATCCAATACGTAATTATTGGAGGTAATTATGGTAATGGTAATTTAATATTTATCGGCGCTACTAACTTTTACCGTCGGTAATTTTATTTTTAATTTTACTACCGGCATTTCACTGCGGACCCCAATCAGGATTGGAGCAAAAATCTCAACAACTGGTATCAGAGCCTTTTGGTGGTCAATTCTGTCAGTTTTCTGCAAAGTTACTATTCATGTGAATAATAAATTTCGTAAATAGTAAAATCTTTGTTAGATCCAAGAGTTCGACATGGCTAACGATGGGCAATGATCAAGTTGACAGACTCAAATTATTCAAAGTGAAAATCCAAAATGAAAGATTACCTCAATTGCAAAAATCTGTACGATCCAATTGAAGGTGACAGCGCTAAGCCAGAGGGTATAAAAGAACGCAGTGGGAAAAGTTAAAGAAGCAGTCACTGGGTACAATACGCCAATGGCTATATGCTAGCCTGCACAATCATGTTAAAAATGAAAAAAATCCGAAAGTTCTCTAGAAGAAATTAGAAGAAATGTACGAGGCTACAAATGCTCAAGGGAAGGTGTTTATTATTCGTAAACTCATAAACTTGAAGCTGTCAGAGGGACGATCAGTTACACAACACCTGAATGACTTTGAAGGACTCGTAACTGAGTTAGCAGTTACTGGGATGTCCTTAAATGACGAGATGCAAGCGTGCCTACTATTGGAATCTCTACCGGATAGTTGGGATACTCTTGTAGTATCATTAAGCAACTCAGCTCCAGAAGGCGTGGTGACGACGTCTATGGTAAAGAATAGACGTCTATGTTATTTTGCTGTTTAAAAGAATGGATTCTATTAGGTTGTTGCCAGATTACATTGCATTCAACATTTTGCTTAATTCATTTTGCAACATGAAAAGGGTGTGTGATGGTTTTATGGTTTTGGGAGTAATAATGAGAAGGGGTTTTAGGCTAGGTATAGTGACTTTTAATTGTTTAGTTAGGGGTTTGTGTTTGGTGGATAAAATTGTTGAGGCTGTTATGCTTTGCAAGAAAATGGGTGTATTTGGCTGTTGTCCTGATGCAATTACATGTCGTACGTTGATTAATGGGCTGTGTCGAACAAGGAATATGATATTGCTCTTAAGCTGCTTGAGCATATGGTAAGTGGGAATGGTGAATTTGGCATCAAAATTAAGCCTGATAAATTTATTTATGCAAGTATTATTGATGCTCTTTGTAAGAATGGTTTGGTACAAAAGGAAAAAAAGCTTTTTATGCAAATGAAGGATGTGGGGATTTTTCCAAATGTAGTTGTGTATAACTTGCTGCTGCAAGGTCTTTGTTCTGTGGGTCAGTGGGAAGAAACTAAATGTTTATTTGTTGAGATGTTGGAACAAGGTGTGCCACCTAATGTGGTAACATTCAATGTGCTGATCATTGCACTTTGTCGAGAGGGAAAGATAAATGAGGCCAATGGATTATTTGAGCTGATGGTACAGAGAGGCGTAGAACCTAATAGTTATACTTATAGCACATTGATTGATGGCTATTGTTTGGCAGGTATGATAGACAAAGGGAAGGAGCTTTTTATTTCTATGAAGAGTAAGCGGTGTCAACATGATAATGTTTGCTACAATGTACTGATGAACGGATATTGCAAGAGTGAGAGAGTAGATGAAGCTATGGCATTATACAGGGATATGTTAGGCAAAGGGATTCGACCAACTGATATTACATATGCCACCTTGTTGAGTGGTCTTTTCCAGGCTGGTAAGGTTTAGGATGCACCGAAGCTATTTGGGGAGATGCAACTTCATAAAATTGCAGCAAATTCCACTACGTATCTGATTTATCTAGATGGGCTTTGTAAGAATGTTTTTGTTTCAGAGGCAATGGATGTTTTTCATAGTTTAGAAAAGTGCAAGTTTAAATTAAGTGTTGAAATCTTCACCTGCCTCATTGATGGCTTGTGTAAAAAAGGGAAGTTTGAAGTTGCTTGGGGCCTTTTTTATAGATTGTCTAATGAAGACTTAAAGCCAACAGTCGTGACATACAATGTCATAATCCATGGACTTTGTAAAGGAGGGCAGTTGGAAAAGGCAAATGATCTATTTTTGGAAATGGAGGAGAAAGGTTGTGTTCCAAATGAGTTCATATTTGGCACACTCGTGCGTGGTTTTTTACAAAATAATGAACCAAAAAAGGTAATTGACCTTCTTCATGAGATGAAAGCAAGAAAGTTGTCACCAGATGCATATATAGTCTCACTTGTTGCAGAATTACTTCCAAATAAGGATAAATACCACGAATATTTTCATTTGCTTCCAACATTTCCTGCTCTAAAGAAAACAGAAAGATGATATGGTCAATGTTAGTCACTTGGATGTTTCATTGGCTTCCTCTGAATCCCTCCTCCAATCAATCAATTTTCAAATGGTAGCAGAAGATGTGCATAGACATGTTAGGGCTGGAAATTTCTTCTTTATTTCCTAGGCTTTTGTGTTACAGATTGAAGAACATTGTAGATTACAACAACAGCTCTTATAAGACAATCCAAATATGTATTTATATTTGTATTTGCATAAATTATGTATACATTTATGATTAGAGTATATATTGGTTTATACTTCTATTGTATATCAATTAACCCTAAATAAAAAAGAAAATTTCAAACTCTAATTAGTGTTATAATCATCTACTTTTATAGAATTTTGAGTTTTTTTAATTTTTAGAAACTGTAATATATTTTCCATGTTTTATTTTCATGCATAGCTTGAATTTCTTATTGCATGGCTTTCTTCCAATGAGGAATTTGGAGGGCTCTTTTTTAGGATTTTGGAACATCAAATATGCAATATGTGATAAGAGCTTTATGGTTGCGTTTTTCTCTAATGCGTTGTGTTAATTTCCGTTGCTAATTTTGGATCTATTTCTGGATTTCGCTTTAGTTTGGATCTCATTACCTTAGGTGTCTCTTGTTGAATTTGACCTGCATCAGATAATTTTAAGTCAATGTGCAAGTTATTGCTGATATCAGGGAATAAATCAAAATAATTTTGAGGAACGGTAGAAGATTATTCAGGATGATGTGGAATGAGAGCATCATGTTGTTCTTGCTATTGGCATAGGATGTTTTCAGTATTATCCAATTCCTTTTCGAGAAGCTGTTGATTTTGTTCATGGCTGTCTTCTTGTTGGCAAGCGGTCTCAATGAATTATTCAGTTGGGATGTTACTGTTGATTTTATTTTCATATTGATCTCAATGCTCACTTTCGGCTTCGTTGCTATGCGACTAATCAAATACAACATGGCGAGAAACATAAATGAAATTAGTAGTCAGGTAGAGACATCAATATCCTTTGTGAATGCCTGAATGGGACTGTATCCTAAAACAACGCAAGGATATGTCTTCTTGGAGAATTTATTTTTGCCTTGTTCCCTTAGATATGGAAAGCACCTGCATCCAAAAACTTTCAAACTCCCATAATCTGGATCATGATTTTAAAGTTTAAAAAATGGAGGTTTCATGTCAAGTTTGGAAGATGGCATGTGATTTATTAAGAATGTGACAATGAGAATAGCATCTACCCAATATTTATGCGAAAGATGGGCTTGAAAATGCAATTTGAGACCAGACTCGGCAATGTAACGGTGTTTCCTTTCTGCAACACTGTTTTGTTGAGGTGTATATGGACAAGAAAACTGATGATATATGCCATTGTTAGATAGATGATTTTCAAATGCAATTCAAGTAAATTCACCACTACCATCACTTTGAAAAATTTTATTCTTCTTCAAAAATGCTCTCTGCTTGTTTTTGAAATTTAATAGTGTTCAAAAAAGTCCAAGTTTTTCTTAAGAGAAAATAACCAAGAGTACCTAGTGCAGTCATCAACTATAAGACCATAATACTGAAAATTTTGACAAGAAGCAATAGGGTCAGGTCCCCAAATATCACAATGTAATTTATCTAAAGGAAAATCAGAAATTTTTTATTTGATAAATTGAAGGACAATTTACAGCTTTTGCCCATTTGGCAACTTGCAGAAATAGACTTTGGTTTATCCCATTTAGAAATATTGATTAAATTCTTTGAAAGCAAGGTCTTTAAAAAATTCGAATGAGGATTTTCCATTTGTTTTTGCCAAATATCTTGAGATGCTTCTGTAGAAAAAACAGTAAGTGCTTCATGATTTGCGTCAAGTGCATAAAGTCCTCCACTTTTGTAACCTTTAGCAATGATCTTTCCCCATTGAGACTTAACAAAAAAAATTGTTAGCATCAAAAGTTATTATGCAAGCATTATCTTCAGTTAATTTGCCAACAGATATGAGATTCTTTTTAATGTCCATGACTATCAAAACCTTTTTAAGATTTAGACTGCCATTTTCAGTTCTAATTTTTCCTTCTTTAACATGAGAAATATTTAAGCTATCACCATTGCCAACAAAAATTGTAGAGAGTATACCTGAACCATTTAACATATGTGTGGTGGCTCCAAAATCAGCATAGAGTTTGGAATCATCATTTTGATTGATATTCATTGTCGCCAACGCTTTGTGCAAATGATCTTCGGGTTGGAATGAATGATCAAACCTGTTCCAGCAAGTGTAGTGTGATTGCGTTTCTTGCGTATTTGACATGTCGTGGAATCTTGTTTTTGGTTGCTATTGTTTGAGTTCGATGTTGTGTTATTGTTGCTGTTTTCGTAATTATTTGAGCTAGGTCTTGCTGCTGGAGTAAATCCTCTTCCTCTTGAATTGAATCTACCTCCATGTCGTCCTCGACCACATCCTCTTTGACTGATGTAGGCTTGATCATGACAAGGCATGATTTCATGATCAGCTTCATTACTTTTGATCATTTGTTCATGTGCTTGTAATGCCAAAATGAAGTGATTATAGGATGGATATGGAGATTTTGATGCACGGCTATTCGAAAGTCATGGTACTTTGGGCAAGTCCTTTGGCAAGTTGAAATACTTTTCTGGTTTCATCTACTGGTCTTTTGATTGTTGCTGCATATTCCTTTGAATTTCTTGAGGTATTCTTCAAAGGTCAGGTTCCCCTTTTTCAATGATATGAGACTGTCATTAAGAATCATCTCCGTCTCTATTGTAGTTGCAAGAATTAATTCTTTAATAGATTTTCATACTTTGGCTGCAGTTGTGACGGTCTCGAGGCTCGTAAAGACTTTTCTTAACAAAAATGCTATTATTTTTCTGTTGTCGTTGATTGTTTCAGAGATGGGTTCGCTGCCTGCATTCAAGTGGTGAGCCATGTTGATGCTCTGGATGTGATGTTCAATTTGTGAACGCCATATTAGGCAGTCAGTAGAATCTAACTTTAGCGCAATCAGACTTGAGCATTGATGAAGAGTTTGCAATGATAATGTAATTATATATAATTAGAATTAGAATTACAATTAATTCTAACTCGATCTTCCTTACTTTCTCATATACATGCAATTATCGATTATTAGTAGTTTTAGTTCCTAAATATGCTTCTCAAACTAACTACATCTATGTGCAGATATTCAAGCAATTCTTAAAATCAAAAGACTTCTCAAAGAATTAATTTATTTACTAACTTATTTAAAAGTATGTAAAATGTACATTAAACCCTAAAGAGTATTATCTGAATCCCCTCCCAAGGTTTTCTTTTTCTCTAATTCTGTATTTTTTTAGGGGAAAATTTAGGAAAGAAAGAGAAAAAATATTAGGAATTTTGAAAAATTGAAAGGCTTGAGATTTTATAGTTTGTTTTTTGAAAATTAAAGTAAACTTTTGTTTGTACTTATAGTGTGTTTGGTAAATTACTGAAAAATTAATTAGTAAAAATATATTTTATAGATGTATATTTCTATTTTATAGAGGTATATTACTGGAATTATAATGCACTGGGATTATATTCTAAAATGTCTTTGGAAGATATAACAAAATACTGATAAAATATATTGAAAAAATGTTAACTTGTTTGGTTTTAACCTAACTTTACAGGAAAAGTTTAGGCAATACCTTAGCTATCATTATATTATCTCTATCTTATTTTATCATATTCTAAAATAAGGGTATGACTTTTTTTGTTATGTGGACTCCTCAATTTTTTTTTCCAGTGAAATATTTTTTTCTGCTCCTTCCTAAGTAAAATATTTTACCAACTAATTAGTAAAGTTTAGTTGGCCCAATATTTTATTTTACTTCAATCATTTGCAAATAAACATAGTATTATTAGTTAAATAAGATTATATAGTCAAATTTTTTGAGATTCTTGTGCAATCAAACCCACTATTAGTTTTCAATTTTATAATTTTTTAGGTTTTGAATTGGTTTTCTTATACACAAAAAGGAAAAAAGAGAGAGCAACAACCAAGAAGAGAGAAACAAGTCCCTCAAGTGAAGACTAAGCCGCAAAGGACCACACATAAGTTGCTTCGGGTGTGCAATTTCCTTGAGTTTTGCTTGGCTTTATTGTTATGATACCATAACTTATACAAAATACTTCCTCCTTTCGTCATCATCATCATTATCGTCTTGATTTTCTTTGCACTTGAATTGGGATGTTTGTTGATCACTTTGATAAAAAAAAATGGTATACTAAGATTTAATTAGTGAAAAAAGATAATATGTCACACTCCACTTTCTTAATACTAGGGGTAGATTAATATGACAGAGTCTCCTCTAATAACTTAAGAAAGTCATTATTTAAAAACCTGCCATGTAATGTCAAATTATAATTCAAATGCTAAACATCCTCCACATAGATCCACAACTATAAGTGTATGGAAATTGCATCATCATAGATATTATTATCTTAAATACATTTTTGATATTATCCATTATAATAACATGGTCAATTCTTAAGAAATCCAAATGGCAACTACTAATATGTTATCCCGACCTCTTCTACATGCTGGTGGAATGGACAGCGAAGGAATTCTACCAAATTATGCTCAAATATCTGAAAATTTTAATATATTAAGGGGGTTAGTCCAACTACTTAGTGAATAGATAAATATATAACATGAGAGAATAAATAAGAGGTCTAAATATATATATGATGTGTAATTTAACTGGATAAATATTGAATCAAATTTTAATGAATTCCATAATTCTCAAAAAATATTCAAGAATAATTCAATTCAAACATCTTTATATACACTCAAATATAATTTCTTACAGATCCATCTTCAATCCAAGGGTACATGAAGCCTAAGGAGAACTAACTTCAATATATATGTGCAAAGCAAAACCCCAAAGGGTAAATCATTGTAACTTTTAATTCTATAAACACTCGTCATTAAGGTATGATAATGTAGGATTATAGCAAGAGTGTATATAAATATTTATCCTGCCATAGTATAATCAACCATTCATATATATATATATATGAAAAACTCAACTACCATTGTTTACTGTCAATTTATAAGAAAATAAATAGCATTTAAAAATGAAATTTCATTTTGAATTTAGTAAATTTTTCTTTTAAAAAATAATATATATATATATATATAATATTTTAGAAATATAATATTACATATTTATCCACTCACTTACACCAAAAAATATACTCTCCTAGCCAACAGGACCACTTCTGCGATCTGTCTCGGCAACTGGATCTTCACCTAAAGTGATATAATTATAACTATTAACTAATATAGAACTTAGAGTTATCAAACTACTATGATATGATTGATACAAATGGAATACGTAAAAAATAATTCTTAAAGTTCTAACAGAATTTCGGTAGAATTTCAATGTAAATTGGTTTTTTTCTAATATCCAAAAATACTCCAATGAGTATTATCACAATCAATCCATCAACATAGTCAACCACAACTCGTCAAATTTTATTAGCTAAGCATTGGTAATTATTTAAAATATTATGATACATTATTTAATTGATTTAATTTATTTGTTTCAATAATTTTAATAATGATAATAAAGATAATATTAACAATAAATTTATTTAATTAAGCTTTAATAGAAGTTATCCAATCTTTGATATTTTAAGAAAATATATTTTTCATATTTGTCTTCTATTAAAATAATTAATACATACATATATTTAAAACTTATTTAACTTAGTTTCTAAAAATATACTGATAACAATAACAATAATAATAATAATAATAATAATAATAATAATAATAATAATAATAATAATGAAGAATTTAATAAAATAATATCAATATTAATTACTTAAATCTTCTTATTTTGTTATACTTTAATTTATTAAAATAATATCAATATTAATTACTTAAATCTTCTTATTTTGTTATACTTTTAAATTATTATTATTATTATTATTATTATTATTATTATTATTATTAGTATTAGTATTAGTATTATTTTGTTTACTATACAATACTTTATCTTAATTTCTAATAATCATTTGTAATAAAACCAATATTATTAATAATAAAAATAATATTATTATTATTATTTAGTTAGAGATTAATATTATTCGATTAATTTTCTTTATAAAATAATTATTTAGTTACCTTTAATTCAAATATAATGATATATATTAAGTTTAAAATTAAATAATAATAGTAATAGTAATAATAATAATAATTAAAATAATAATAATAATAATAATAATAATAATAATTTAATCATTATAACCATAAAAGTATTAGTTTTATAAACTTTCTCGTAATACATTAACTATTTTACTTATTTATTTTAGATCCTATAATCAATTTACTTATTTAATATTTAACCATCAACTCAATTTATTCATAAATAATAATCTCATTTTGTTAATCAAATTCATATATAAATATACATATATATATATATATATATTTAAACACAATTAAATAAATTTTAATATTTTAATAAATAAAAAAATTAATTTTAATCATAAATTATATATCATAATTTAAATCATAAATTATACATATTTTAATCTATATATATGTATATATGTATATATTAATTATATACATTATAATTTAATTGATTAATTAGTTTTAATTAATATATCATAAATAACAAATTTTCAATTTTTTAGCTATTATTTATATTTATTTAGTTTTTTACATTTTTAATTATTTTTTCTCATCGAAAAACACCATCAAAATAGTGTCGTCATTGCCGAAAAATGATCACCATCGCCGGATTCCTTCCAAAATAAAAAAAAAAGATCTAAAATTTTCAAATGATATATCAAAATGAAGCTTAAGAAGAGAGGGTTTCAAAAATACTAATTTTATTATGAAAATAGGTCAGAAAATAGTTGAAAAGGTTGATTGGAAGTTAAAGAAGACGCCTTAATCATGCCGCTCATGAACAGTGTTTTGATGGCCTTTGGCAGTAAGATCGGTGGCTTTAGACTCATCGGATAATGGACTTTCAATTGGTGATATGTCGATAAATAATGGTCAGACGGTGGTGGATCAGAGTAAAACCGAAACTGCCACTATTTGCTCTCTCTCCTTCTAATTTTCTCTCTCCGAACTTATTACTCTACATGCCTAATTAATGCTCTAATTCTGATTTGTTTAACTTTTATAAATATTAATTATATTTATACTTTAAATATTATGTGTTAATAAATGAACAGGTATAGGCTTTTAGCTTGGTAGTAAACTACTCCACTATTTTCCAATAGCTTATGGGCTTTTAACTTTATTTCTTAATATTTTTTCCTTACGAGCTAAAATCTCAACTGGTTCTTCCTCATAAATCAAGTCTTTTAGTAATTCTACTGATTGTCTCTGGAGTATATGTGAAGGATCACTTTTGTAGTTCCTCAATATGGATATATGAAAGATATCATGTATTTGTGATAATTCTACTGGTAATGCAAGTCTAAAAGCAACAGGGCTAATATTTTCCATAATTTTATAAGGTCCAATAAATCGAGGACATAACTTTTCATGTTTAGCAAATCATACTACATCTTTCTAATGAGAGATTGTCAAAAATCCTTTATCCCTTACATCATACTCAATGTCCTTTCTGTAATATCCCAAACTATACCCTAAAATTTTTGGAATGATTATTGTTGAAATTGGATTAAATGTTATAATGGTATAAATGTATAAGTGGAAAGATAAGAGATGAGAAGAAAAGTGTGTATATGTTGTATATATAGAGATATATACAACATATACAAGTTAATTAATAAGTTGGTCAAATGAGAAGTTATTGGTTATTTTATAAAATAGAAATTTAATTAAATTAAGTGGAAGTGGATATTTATATATTTTATTATTTAAATTGCTTGGTTGGGATTTAAAGAGAAAATTGGGTGGTTAAGAGTGGTTATTAAGGTTGACTTTGCTCTTCTTTTTTCATCTTCTTCTTCTTTCTTTGTTTGGCTGGCTATCACCATAGCAAGAGAGGAAAGAGAGATTTTGCTCATCCAAACTCAAGATTGAAGGGTGTTTCAAATGATCAAGTTGAAATTCTAAGGGTTTTCATCACTTTTGGTAAGTTTTCATCTTGATTCTTTGATTTTCTTTTGAGTTTGTGAATTGAGCTTGGTGTATGGTTGTTGTTGATATATGTATGTAAAATTTTGGTGTATTTGAGAGTGTTTGGTCTTATTGGCTTTGATTTTGAGATTGGTTTGAAGGAAAGGTTAAGTTTGGTGTTGGAAAGCAAGTGTGGTGTTTTGTATATGTGATGGTTGTGATTTGTGTTTGATGTATGTATTGAGTTGTTTTGGTGTTTTTGCAAGTTTATTATGGTTTATTGATGTGTTTGGTTAAGTTTGTTTGGAGTGAAAGATGGTAAAAGAAAGAGGTTTGTTGGATGTGGTGTTGTTGCTGCCGGAATCAGGATTTTGGGCTTGACACGCCTATGAGCACGGCCTAGTCTTTGGGCATGTCAATGGTTCTATTTTCTGAATGGGTGACACGACCAGTGATACGCCCATGTCACTGAGCGTGTCACAGCTTTTGTGTTGTTGGTGGATTGACACGTCCAGTGACACGCCCATGTCACTGAGCATGTCAAAGCTTTTGTGTTGTAAGTTTAGGGCATGGTCAGGGACACGCCTGTGTTGTTGAGCGTGTCATGTGTAGAGTTTTTCCTAGTTGGTTCTTATCCATATTATCTGATGTGTATCTTTAAGTGAGTGTGTATGATCACCTTTGGATTAGGTTTTGAAGAGATTGAGCTACCTTAATTCAAGTGTTGAGAGTTATCATGGAAGAGGAGTTGATAGAGTGGTGTTGTTGCTCTTAGAGGTAAGTACAAACTCTACACGATTGCATACATTTACATAATTTTGGGACTTAACACATTTAGTTGAGAAATGTGTTAAGTTACTTGATATATTGTTGATGAATGAATTATATGTTATGGTATGCATAATGTGAATTATGTTGATGTATCAATACAATTGAGTAATGTATTGTATAAGAAAAGAAATGTGGAAAATGTGATATTGAGATAAAATAGAAGAATGAGAAAAATGAGAAAAGATTATAAACTAAGGAAATGAGCCTAGTTTGATTATGAGAAATGAAATGAGAAATGAATTGTGAAAGAGATTGATAATGAAATAAATGAATTAATTGTGTGCCTAGTATGTTATTCAATTTTTCAGAGTTCTGGATTTGGCGGCATGCCTATGAATCACTGGGCAGGTGAAAAGACCGGGTCGTAAGCCGAGCCTAGCTGAAAAATGTGAAATATGATGTCTTTAAGGTGAAAAGACCAGGTCGTAAGCCTCAAAAACTATAATAGTCTAGCCGGGTTGAGGACCAAGATACTGGGACCCTAGGGTCTAGCCGGGTTGAGGTCCAAGAGACTGAGTCTGTTACATTATCCATGGATATATATATATCGCCTACAGGCTTGATGAATGTGATTATGGACCAAATCAGTAACTCTGAACTTTGAATAGCATATTAGATCCTTTTATGCTTGTCTTTGCTTAAATGTGAATCATAAATGTTGAAACAATTGAATAATATAATGAAATGTAATGTTATGAAATATGATATTCTTGTATATTGTTTATAACATTTGAAAGTATGACATTGGCTTTACATTGAAGCATATTGTCATCATAGTTTGTACCACTAAGCCGTTGGCTTAGCGCGATTGTGGTTCATCGCGCAGGTGACAGGGTAGACCCGGTTGAACCGAAGAGTTCAGCTAGACCGAGTCGAGTCTAGGCTTGTGAAGTGTTTATTGTGGACTTCAAGATCAAAGACGAACTGCCAAGCATGTATAAACTTTATATTTTGTAAATATTGATTTTAATGTATATATGTAAATACCGCTACATTTTCCGCTGTTTAATAAACAAATGTTTTATATATTATGTTTTATAATATAATTTAAATATTTTTAGTTTTTCTTATATTATTGCTAAATAGATAGATTGGTTTGGTTAATATAAACCGTGATACTCCTGTATCCGGTATACGTATATTACAGATGTGGTTATATGTAGTGTGCGTATATGGGGTATAGGGATGTTACACTTTCTCTTCAAGTCTGCATAGCTCTTTTATCTATCTTGTGCAATTTTTAGTTTGTCTCTAATCAGTTGGATATTATCAATAGTTATCTGGACTAATTATGGACTTACCAATTCTTTTTCTCCAACTTCATTCTAATATACTAAGTTCTGCATTTTCTTTCATATAATATTTCATAAGGTGTCATGCCAATACTTGAATAGAAATTGTTATTATATGCAAATGCCATCAATGGTAAATATTTATCCCAACTTCCTTTGAATTCCTTGACACAAGCTTTGAGCATATCCTCCAAGGTCTGAATAGTGCGCTCCGAATGACCATCAATTTATGGATCAAAAAAAGTGTTAAACTTCACATTTATGCCCAATGCATTCTACAAACTAGGCCAAAGTTTAAAAGTAAATCGTGGATCTCTATCTGACATTATAGATACTGAAGCACCATGTAATCTCATAATCTCCCTTACATAAATCTCTACAAGTTTATCCAAGGAGAAATCTATCCTAATAGGCAAAAAGTGAGATGACTTTGTTAATTTATCTATAATCACCCAAATAGCATCATGACCTTGTTGGGCATGAGGCAAATCAGAAATAAAGTCTATGGTGATGTGCTCCTACTTCCATTAAGGAATCAGAAGAGGTTGCAGAAGACCTAAAAGATGTTGATGTTTTGCCTTAACTTGTTGGCATACTAAGCATTTTGCTACAAAGTTTGCTATATCCTTCTTTATACCCGCCAACAATAGTTTTCTTTAAGCGTTCTATACATCTTGGTACTACCAGATACATAAAATATGTAGAACAATGAGCTTCTTTCATTATTTTTTTAAAGTATCAACATTGGGTACACAAAATCTACTACCCAGCATTAAAGTGTCATCTTCACTAATAGAATAGTTTGTATGGGTACCTGAATTCACACAATTCATGATCTTTTTCATTTCCTCATCTAAAACTTAAGCTTTCCTTATTCTTTCTGCCAAGACCGATCTAACTTTGAAATTTGCTAATAATGCTCTAGAATCATTCATCGCCAAATCTACATCCAAAGATCGAAAATCTAATAACAATGGAAGTCACATTGTCTTGATATGAAAAAGACTGCCATGAGATTTGCAACTAAGAGCATCGGCAACTACATTAGCCTTCCTAGGGTGATACTCAATAGTCAATCATAATTCTTTAGTGACTCAATCCATTACGTCTGTCTCAATTTCAACTCCTTCTAAGAAAGAAGATACTTCAAGCTCTTGTGATCTATAAATATCTAGTACTTTTCTCCATAGAGATAATATCTCCAAATTTTTAAGGCAGAAACCACTGCAGCAAGTTCCAGATCATGGTAGGATAAATCATCTCATGTGACTGAAGTTGTCTGGATGCATAAGCTATCACCTTCTCATATTGCATCAATACACACCCTAAACCCTTTTAGTGATGCATGTATTACTGTATACCATATAACCACCATTGCCTAAAGGAAGAGTAAGAATAGGTGTAGAAGTCAAATAAGCTTCTAGTTTTTCAAAATTTTACCGAAATTATTTAGTCCATTTAAATTTCATATTCTTCCTTAATAATTTAGTCAAAGGTGATTCAATAATAGAGAAGTCTTATATAAAATGATGATAATACCTTGCCAAGCCTAAAAAACTCCTCACTCCTGTAGGATTAGTCGATAGTTCCTAGTTCATCACAACCTCTATCTTTTTAGGATCAACATAAACTCTTTCAGCAGATATGACATGACCTAAGGATACCACTCTATCTAAACAAAAGTCACATTTGCTAAGCTTGGCACACAACTGCTTACTTTTCAAGGTCTGTAATATAATTCTCAAGTGTTCCTTATACTGCTCTCTACTTCAAGAATACACTCTGAATATCATTAATAAATATAATTACAAACCTTTCCAAGTAAGAATTAAACATCATGGTCATGAGAATAATAAAAGCAGCTAAGGCATTTGTTAACCCAAATGGCATCACTAAAAATTCATAATGCACATAATGAGTCCTAAAGGTTGTTTTATGCACATTTGACTCTTTATTTTCAATTGATGATATCCCAATCGCAAGTCTATCTTAGAAAAGACTTTAGCACTTTGAAGTTGATCAAAGAGATCATCAATGTGGGGTAAAGAATATTTATTCTGAATGGTGACCCGATTTAGCTATCTATAGTCAATGAATAACCACATGGATCCATCTTTCTTTTTCACAAATAACATATGAGCTCCCCAGGATAAAATACTAGGTCTAATAAATCCCTTATCTAACAATTTCTTTAACTACATTGTTAATTCCTTCAACTCTGTAGGAGCCATTATGTATGGCTTTTGAAAAATAGTAGTTGTGCTAAGCTGAACATCAATAGAGAATTCAATATCTCTATTAGGAGATAAACCTAGAAGCACTTCTGGAAACACTTTTGGAAATTCACATACTATAGGAATATCCTCCAATTTAAGCACTTCTAATTGTGTGTTAGTCACATATGCTAAATACGCTTGACAACCCTTCTTAAGAAATCTCTTAGTTGTCATAGTAGAAATAATACAAGATGGAAGAAATTTTCACTCACCACAGAAAGTAAGATTAGGATTTTCAATAAGTCCAAAAATTACTTTCTTCTCATAATAATCAATAGTGGCATGGCGGTGAGACAACCAATCCATCCCCAAAATTACTCCTGTATGGGTAAGGAAATAAGGTCTACTAATAGCTCACAATCATCTAAATTAACCTTAGAATCTCTATACACATGCTGACATTCTATTGAAGTGCCAACTGGAAAACACACTACTGGCCTAGTATCTAAAGAACTCAAATTTTTATATGCATTTATGGCAAAAATGCATGTGATATAAATGAATGAGTGAAACAAGGATCAATATGAATATAGGCATTGCCACTGAAATAACCAACATACCAGTCACAACCTCAGGTGAGGCTACAACTTCCTGTTGGGTGACAACACCGAGCTTGTGCAAATGGCCTACGCATATGATTTGATGATATGACTCCATCTTGTCTACCAGTACTGTTGTTGTTCCTCTATAAGCCCCCTCTATTCTAAGACTGGGTTTTGCCTCCTCTCCGAGGCACATAAGCTGATGATGCCTGACCAGACCCACTCGGTCTCACTAACATTGGACAATCTCTCCTAAAATGACTTATATCACCATATTGATAACATTCTCTAATGTTTGCCATACATTCTTCGCTGTGATTTTTTCCACAAACAGAATATAAGAGTCATGGTCTCTGATAATCTCTTGTACTATTGTTCTATCCAACTCTAGGTATACTAGCAAAGTTACCCACAAATTGTTTCACTAAGCTCTAACTGAACTAGGGTCAATTAACCAGCTGTCCTGATCTTACAGAGTGACCTCTACTATTCTTATGGTAAAATCTAGTATGTGAGTTGCCTCCTTCATTAATTTGTCATCTAGAAATCCTTGAAAAAAAGTATAGGTCTGCTTCTTCTTTTTATTCTCAAACTCTACTTCTTCTTTAAATAATTTCTCATTTTCTAATGCATAAAAAACCAGAGCATGAAAAGTAGTGTCCTATCCTTGAGACAATCCTTTATGAATACTAACATGCAATCCTTCATAAAATCTATTACACTTGTCTTATTCCTTAGATATCATATGATCTACATATCTATATAATTCCTCAAATTTACCTACATACTGTAGGAATGTCATACAACTTTGTTTTAATTGAAAGAACACACTCTCCTTCTCTCTTCTATAACTACCTGTAATGCGTTGCTTATGGAATTTAATTTCAAAGATATTCCAAGTCAACTCAAGAACACGAGATTTAACCAATCGGTTATACCAATTTCCAGTTGTACTTTCCAAGAAAGCTTGAACATATTTTAACTTTTCAGCATCTGTAATACCTGAGAATAAGTAAGCATTCTTTAGTTTTCTATACCAATTATCTGCTTTCATAAAGTCCATAATGCCATCAAAGTTTTCTTCCCCACAATCTCAACAATGTGAAATAATAGTCCAAGGCTGCTGTTGTTGATCCCTTGTAGCCATAGTTGTTGTAATTGCTTGAGCAGTGGTAGCACCAAAGCCAGCATCAACCTGAATAGGCGGTGCAACATGTGGAATATGAGGTGGAGCAAGTAGATTAACTCTAGATGATTCTTCTTTTGTAGCAGTATCATTACTCTGTCTATTACTCTCAGATACATCATAATCAATAGACTCATCGGAAGAAGGGAGTGGAGTAGGATCCCTATGAGGTTGGCCAATATTTTCTAATCTAATGCCCTAGTTTCTTTAGCTAGGGTTTCTACAACAGCCTATACCACCTTATACTTATGGCAGCATAATCCGACAAAAATAAATAAATATATATAACATAAGTTAACTATATGACATTAATATATATATAACATATACTCATACATAACAACATATATATATATTATAATAATAATAATAATAATAATGTATTCTAACCAATTCCTCTAATTCTTCGGCAAAGTGTTGGTGAAAATTTAAGTACTTTTTGATTATGTACGACTATCATGCTAATACGAATAAATGACATGTACATGCAAATTGAGTTTACAACATTGTTTAATTCATGCATAATTTTCCCCCAATAAGTAACATTAAACAAACTTTGCCCTAGAACTCAAGAAATTTGATAGGTGCATTAGATATTAAATTGAGTCTCTTATCTTAGTCAGAAGATTCCTAAAGATCATCACATGAATGCCTACAGAATCTATAACATATTCTCTGATATCATTTAATGTCACACCCCACTTTCCTAATACTAAGGGTAGATTAATCTGACAAAGTCTCCTCTAATAACTTAAGAATATCATTATTTAAAAAATTGTCATATAATCTCAAATTATAATTCAAATACTAAACATCCTCCACATACATCCACAACTATAGATGCATGGCATTTGCATTATCATAGATATTGTTATCTTAAATACATCTTGGATATTTTCCATTACAATAACACAAACAATTCTTAAGAAAACCAAATGGCAACTACTAATAAATTGCCCCGACCTCTTTTATATGCTAGTGGAATAGAAAGGGAATGAATTCTACTAAATTATTCTTCAATATCTAAATATATTAATATATTAAAGGGATGAGTCCCATTACTCAGTAAATAAATAAATATATAACAAGAGAGAATAAATAAGGGGGTTTAACTATATATATATATATATATACCATCAGTAATTTAACTAAATAAATATTAAACTAAATTTTAATCAATTCCATAATTCTCAGAAAAAATCAAGAATAATTCAATCCAAACATATTTTATATGTACTCAAATATAATTTCGTACAGATTTTATATGATGACTTACATCGGGAGCAAAAAAAAAAATTTAACTTCAACACACATATCCAAAGTAAAACCTCAAATGGTAAATCATTATAACTTTTAATTTTATAAACACCCATCATCAAGGTGTGGTCATGTAGGATTATAGCAAGAGTATATATAAATATTTATCCAGCCACAATATAATCAATCATTTATATATATATGAAAAACTCAACTGCCATCATTTGTTCTCAATTTATAAAAAAAATAAATATCATTTAAAAACGAAACTCCATTATGAATTTAGTAAATTTTTATTTTAAAAATTATATATATAATACTTTAAAAATATAATGTTATATATTTATCCACTCACCTATATCAAAGGTTATACTCTCTTAGCCAACATGACCACTTCTATGATCTATCTCAGCAACTAGATCTACAGCTAAAGTGATATAATTATAACTATTAACTAAGGTATAACTTAGAGTTATCAAATCACTATGATATGATTGATATGAATAGAAAGCTCTAACGAAATTCGACAGAATTTCGACATAAATTGGTCCTTTCCAACATCCAGAAGTACTCTAATGAGTATTATCACAATCAATCCATCAACATACTCAACTATAACTCATCAAATTTTATTAACTAAGTGTTTGTAATTATTTAGATATTATGATACATTATTTAATTGATTTAATTTATTTATTTGAATAATTTTAATAATGATAATAAAGATAATATTAACAATAAATTTATTTAATTAAGCTTTAATAGTTGTTATCCAACATTTGGTATTTTTAGAAAATACATTTTTTATATTTGTCTTCTATTAAAATAATTAATACAAACATATATTTAAATCTTATTTAACTTAGTTTCCAAAAATATACTTGTAATAATAATAATAATAATAATAATAATATACTATAATGGAGAATTTATTAAAATAATATCAATATCAATTACTTAAATCTTTTTATTTTGTTAAAATTTTTAAAATATTATTATTATTAACAATAATATACAATTGTTTACTTTACAATATTTTACCTTAATTTCCAATAATCATATGTAATAAAACCAATATTATTAATAATAAAAATAAAAAATAAAAATAAAAATATTATTATTTACTCAGAGATTAACATTATTTGATTAATTTCCTTTATAAAATAATTATTTAGTTACCTTTAATTCAAATATAATGATCTATATTATATTTAAAATTAAATAATACTAATAGTAATAATAATAATAACAATAATAATAATATTTTAATCATTATAATCATAAAAGTATTAGTTTTATAAACTTTAACACAATGCATTAATATTTTACTTAATTATGTAAAATCCTATAATCAATTTATTTATTTAATATTTAACTATCAACTCAATTTATTCATAAATAATATTCTCATTTTGTTAATCAAATTCATACACACACACACACATATTTGAACACAATTAAATAATTTTAAATATTTTAATAAATAAAAATTTAATTCCAATCATAAATTGTATATCATATTTTAAATCATAAATAATACATATTTAATATCATAATTTAAATCATAATTATACATATTTTAATCTAAATATATATGTATATATTAATTACATACATTATAATTTAATTAATTAGTTTTAATTAATATATCCTAAATAACAAATTTTCAATTTTAACTATTATTTATTATTTATATATTATTTATATAAATTTAATTTTTTTTTTATTTTTTTTATTTTTTCTCACCAAAAGATGTTGCCAGAATAGTTTCGCCATTGCTGATAAATGGTCACCATCACTGAATTTTGGCAAAAAAAAAAAATGATCTAACATTTGCAAATGGTAGACCAAAATAAAGCTTATGAAGATATAGTTTCAAAAAATACTAATTTTATTGTGAAAAAAGGTTGAAAAAAGGCCAAAAAGTTTATCAAAAGTCACAGGAGATATCTTAATCATGCCCAGCGTGAACAATGCTCTGGTGGCCTTTGCAGCGAGACCAGTGGTTTTCGACTCATCGGACAATGAGTTTTCCAATAGTATTGGAGGTATCAATAAATGATGGTTAGATGGCTGTTGATTGGAGTAAAACCAGAAATGCCACTATTCCCTCTCTCTCTCTCTCTCCCTCTAATTTTCTCTCTTCGCATTTATTATTTTGTCTACCTAATTAAGCTCTGATTCTGATTTGTTTGATTTTTATAAGCATTAATTATATTTATGCTTTAAATATTATTTGTGTTAATAAATGAACATTTATAGGCTACTTAGCTTGGTAGTAAACTACTCCACTCTTTCCCAATAGATTCTGGTTTCAAACCCAGCAACATATTTATTTTTTTAAATATAGGATATTACTTAATATTTGTGTCTCAAATTTATTGTTGTTATATTAAACCATTTGATCATGACTGTTTCTTAAGGATACTTGTGGGTAGGTTTTACGAGGGTTAATATACTTGGTAGTTTTTCTACCATGTCATTATGATTAGCACCATAATACTTCATTTTACTTAGCCACCTTTGTTAGGTAGACTTTACAGAGTTAATTTTATAGGTGATGATAATACTAAATTTTGTTTTATTAAGGTCTGTGATTCATTTAAATAATTATACCAATTCTCATGGTGTTCCGAAAAATAACAAATAGGTACTACTGATTCTAGATAGAGCAGACAAACTTTTGTAATGAGCAAGAAAACAAGATTTTATTCTATTTTTTAAATTGACAATATAGGTTTATTTATCTTAAGAATAATTTAAAATAAATATGTTATTAACTATATTTGTATTTGAACTTCGTAATAATTTAAAATTATATTTAAATTGAGTTTGAATAAGTTATATAAGTTTTTTTGAACTATTGTTTGTTTATGAAGTGAACTACTAAAACAAGGAAAGAATACATATTTTAATTACAGGGAATAAAATATTTTGCTTAGCATCAAATTTGCAAATGATGCTATGATATCCATTTTTATTGAGCTTATAACTTATATATTATCTAGCATCAATTTTGCAAATGATGTTATGATATCTTTTTTTTTTTTGTTTTGTTAAACTTATAACTTAATCTTTTTGATGAAAAAATGCATAGAATGTTAAGAAATTCACCATATCTTAACAAAGCAGACAACTTTATTGTATATTTTATACAGTTTGGATGTAAACAAATATTGTGTAGTATTGATATACTTTGTATATATTTAAGTATATTTTATTTATTTTTTGTATATATTTTTTATATTTTATATATATTGTCATATATTTTTCTAACTATGCATATAATAATATTAATTCCAGCAACAACGTGTAGTAGAATATAGCTTGTATATACTAAAAGAGCTCCAAAATTTACTATTCCATATGGCAGTATAAATCCCAAAAAACTATATATTTTCTTTATATTTTCAATTTTGCCATTGTCCTATTTTAACCTTGCTTTTTTTTTTTTTTCCTTTTCTCTTGCCGCCTTTGCTCTTTCCTTACCAAGTTACCATTTTAGGTTTTACACACCTTTATATCATTCTATCCTCCATAGTTGTTCAACGCATTATGTGTGCATCAATTCTAACCGCAGGTACACGGGTCGTATAAGTAGTAAAGTAATTAATAAGATCATTCCCATAGAGAATGAGTTAATTAACTAACTAAAATTCAATTGCCTATTATCTAAAAAATAAATAAGTTAATTTGATATTTTAAAAATTACCTAACAACTTCTTAATTCAAAATTCAAAATTAAATCCAAATTCAAAATAAGATATTTATCTAACTAATTCAAACTTCAAACTTCAAATTCAAATTTTGAATTTAAATAAATTAAAATTAATAAGTAAGATTCAATTTCATTAGAATTATTTCAAATGGGCAAAAATAACTTTTCAAACTAATTCAAATATTTCTTAAATCAAAATTACCAATTCCTTAAAACTTAATCTTCTTCTCTTTCGAGCTAGAAATTCAATGATTGCTAGAATTTAAATATTCTATTCTCATGAAAATTAAACTAGAACAATCTATCAAACTTAAAGAAATTAAATTGGTCTCTAAATAATTCTTTTATCTCTAAAATAAATTTTGAAAGTTGTTGATTTTCACAATCTAAAATCATATATAGGTTTCATTCAACATATGATTTCAATTGAACATGCAATTGATGGCCAATCAATCACAACCATCAAGAACAAAATCAACAATGCTTCAATTCAAGAAATAAATAAGTAATTAAATTAAGCAATAACTATCATTCATAATCCTAAATTCACCTAATCACACTAAGGAGATTAGCTATTCATAGCTAAATTAAAAATAAAAACAAAAGCAATGAAGAAATAACTCAAAAATTCATAATACTAGAACTAAAATAATAAATTAACAAAGGAATCAAAGAGTTAAAATTGAAGTTCTAAATTGTATTGAGGGAATGTTTAAACTAGAATGAAGAATCCTATAGAGATGATGGAGTCATTCTCTCATACAATCTTCTTCTTTCTTTGATCTCCAATGGTAGATGAAGCTAACCAACTAGATAAAAATGAAAAGTGTAGAAGAGTTTTTCCTCTCTTAAAGACCTTTTGATTTTCCTTAATTTAGCGTGGTCTATTAGTGAAGAATGCTCGATTAAGCATGCATATGAGACTAGGATAATCTAAATTTTAAAAAAAAAGAGAGAGAGAATATTTTCTTATCTAAGGTTTGATGATTGATTGCAATTAATTAAGTTCTTGAGTAAAGGAGGTAAGAATGAAATAGGTAAAGTTATGAAGCTAATTGTAACTTAAAATTTTAAAACTTTGATTGTTTAAGATTTTGCATATAAACTAACATATAGAGAAACATATAACTCTAATTGCTTTAGGAAAAGCAATAATTTTTGAGCATGGAAGACAAGATTAAAGGTTTTTGATTATTAGTAAAGTAAAAGTCAAGAAAAGCAAGCAAAAATGAAGGAAGTATGATGAGCCACGACTGTGGCCTTTCAAAGCCACGACCTTGGGAATAATTTTGAGTCTGCCACTTTAAAAAATTGAAGTTCCAGAAGAAAAATGAAAGCCACGACCGTGGCACTGAAAAGCCACTACCGTAAGTTTCATTTCCTCACCGCCTGAGCCAAGAAAAATAAGAAAATAAATTTGGCAGCCTCACTTTCAAAGCCACGACCGTGGCACTCCAAAAGCCATGATCGTGGCCCATCAGACCAACCTTGCCAGCTGAAAAGTTTGACGAAACAGTCAGAGTTCACACATGCCACGACCGAGGCACTCAAAAGCCACAGCCATGGCCCTTATTTTATGATTTGTGAGTTGCAAATGTTGAAGATGAACTCACTAACCAAGTCTTGTTTAAAACCTTTTTCAGTTTTTCTCCACTAAAGAAGTTTTCAAGCACTCTATATAAACACATTTCCTCCAAGGATTCAAGGGAGCATTGATATAAGTAGATATGCAAGAATTATATTAGATTCATCCAAATAAATTTAGTTTAGAGTTTCTTAGAAAATAAGTGTGAAATTCTGCTTCAAGGAGGAGTTCAAGATCCAAGTCAAGATCTTCTTCAAAGAAATAGAGTTTGATATTTCTTGTTCCTTTTAATTATGTCTTCATTTACCATTTTGAATATTTGCAATGTTTTTATTTCAATAATGAAGAACTAATCTTTTTTAGGATTGGTCCCTTTAATTGAATTTATCATGGAGTTATAAATGTCTATTTGGTTTAATTTAGTTATTCTTTGATTATTTTGTTGTCTTTAATCTTAATGCTTTGATTATCTGGCCAATGATTAATTGATTTGAGATGTTGTATGATGGAGCGAGAGTGAAAGTATGACATTAGTCTAAAGAGATAACAATCTTGAGTAAGTTTCTCACTTAGAGATAAGGTTAAACCCTTAAGAGGTTGATTCAAGATTCTCATAAAACCTAATGAATTGATTTAATTACTTATGATCACGAGAGTAGACGTAAGGATTAAAGTTGATATTAGTTCTAGTACTTGAGAAAGACTTAAACTTAATTTAGAAAAATCTTGAATTTTGAGTTAGTCACCATAGACCAGGACCGTGCAAACATGTAATATATTTACTTTGGCAACTTAACTTTTAAATATGTATGTTAGGTTATAAATATGTAAATGGTGCAATTTATAAAAATTTAGGATTTGTATTTTTTTAAATAATGGTTTTGTATTTGTATATATATGTATGTTTGAGTGTTTTTTTTTTGGGAAGTGTGGAGTGCTGAAAATTATTTTGGGAGTATGTTTTCTGCAGGTTGTGAAATATAGAAATTTTTGGGATATCCTATTTTTTCAAAGATTTTGATATAAAATATTTATTTTAGGTACCTAAAACTAACGAAGAATATTTTATTTACTTATTAAAAATACATTTTCAATGTTGAGATATCAATTTGGGAATATGTAAATTTATATTAAAACTAGGTTGTGCTATTCTTATACTATATATGTATATTTTATATATACCGGATAAATGTATTATACATATATAGAATATAAGAGTGTTACAAAATATATTTATAATATGTGAATATAAACATATTATTAATTGTACTTAGATTTGAAATTTAATATTATTTGATTTTATTTTAAATAGATTTTTTAAAATACTTTTTAAGTGGAATTCTATATTTAAACTCAGAGATAATTTAAGTTAATTTATAAGTAATATTATGATTTAAATTATCTCAATATTAATTTTTTTTAATCCTTAATGCTTAAAAAATTAAAATTACCTTTCAAAAATTATGATTTAATTAATAAATAACATGAATATCAAATTTCAAACTTTTGATTAGCACTTATAAATTGGAGGATTAAAATTTATTTAATTTAAAAGCTTTAATTTACTAAATATATGTTAATAAAAATTTAATTTGGTTTAATAATAAGAACAAAATTGAGATTTTAAAAAATTATAAATTTAATTATTTTCTTATATTGGGTATTATTTTTGCTAATTGCATATACATTGTATTATGTATATAATATTTTAAAAGTGAAACACGATTTAGTTTTACTTAAAATTACTTTTGTTTTATTTTTTAAATGAATTATTATTTTTTTACTTTTACATTTTGTATTTAATGTATTATTTATAAATTTTAAATATATATTTTCAAATATATTGCTGCCATGTTTTGTACATATATAGATATTTTATATATTGTTATATATTTCATATATTTAATATATAAATAAATATTTTTATATTTTTTATATACATTATTATTTAATATGCATTATTATTTATTTTTCTGATTATCTATATAATAATATTAATTCTTGCATCTTGGTGCGAGATGCGATATAACTTGTTCTTACTAATTAATGTCGATATAACTTGTTCTTACTAATTAATGAAGTGTTATTACAAGTACTATGACCTTGAGTGAGGTTATTGCACATAGGGTGGCTAATTTTTGGTTAACCGTCCGAATAATCGGTTCGGTTAATGGATATAGTTAAATTCGATTCAGTTCAGTTGAAGAATTTTAATTAATTCAGTTTTTAGTTTGATTAATGGTTAACCGATTCGGTTCGGTTAGTTTACTAGCTAACCAAAATTTTTTTTAAAAAATAATTTTTATTTAGTTATTTATATTTTTTTGTGTAATTTCTTAATTATATAATTTTTTTATTATAAATATATTTTTATTGCAAAATAAAGTTATTTTTTATGTAGTTTTTTAATAAAGTTTGTTTAGTTATTTAATTAAATTTATTTTTTTTATTAAATATAATTTTTATAATAAAATAAAAAAATTTGGTCGGTTCAATTAATTAACCGAACTAACCAAATCGGTTTGATTAATTAACCAAACAGATCAAAATCAAAATTTGGCCCATCTTATCAGAAAAATATGTGTTCGAAAGATTCGGTTAATTTGGAGTTCGATCGATTAATAAAAAACGGAACGGCTTTGAATTGATAAGTTAAACGCGGCACAAGTCATTCGACAAAAAATTAATGAAGCCTCGGCTCAAACCACCGAAATTAAATACTTGATAGTCATTTTATTTTGTCTTCGAGAAAGCTTCAGAAAACCTAAGCTTGGCTTCAAAAATGTTCTCCAGGGCCAAAACCCCATCGTTTTCTTCTTCAACCACTGCTTTAGATGGTAAGCTCTCATCTCTTTTCACAGACCCACTTTCACTTTCACTTTCAGCTTCTAAACCCAAAACCTTATCCACAAACTCAATTAAACAAAGTTGCGATTCCGAAATTTTCCCAAAAACCTCTTCCAATCCTAAATTCAAGACCCCACTTGATAAATTCCTCTACATAAACTGCAAGTCAGGTAAGATCACTCTCCATGAAGCTCTTCACTTCTTTGATCTCATGATTCAGATGCAGCCCACCCCTCCAATTTCCTCATTCGGTATTTTGTTATCTGCTCTTAATAAAAATAAGTATTATTCTGATGTTATTTTGCTGTTTAAAAGAATGGATTCTATTGGGTTGTTGCCAGATTACATTGCATTCGGCATTTTGCTTAATTCATTTTGCAACATGAAAAGGGTGTGTGATGGTTTTATGGTTTTGGGAGTAATAATGAGAAGGGGTTTTAGGCCAGGTGTAGTGACTTTTAATTGTTTAGTTAGGGGTTTGTGTTTGGTGGATAAAATTGCTGAGGCTGTTATGCTTTGCAAGAAAATGGGTGTATTTGGCTGTTGTCCTGATGCGATTACATGTCGTACCTTGATTAATGGGCTGTGTCGAACAAGGAATATCGATATTGCTCTTAAGCTGCTTGAGCTTATGGTAAGTGGGAATGGTGAATTTGGCATCAAAATTAAGCCTGATAAATTTATTTATGCAAGTATTATTGATGCTCTTTGTAAGAATGGTTTGGTACAAAAGGCAAAAAAGCTTTTTATGCAAATGAAGGATGTGGGGATTTTTCCAGATGTAGTTGTGTATAGCACGCTGCTGCAAGGTCTTTGTTCTGTGGGTCAGTGGGAAGAAACTAAATGTTTATTTGTTGAGATGTTGGATCAAGGTGTGCCACCTAATGTGGTAACATTCAATGTGCTGATTACTGCACTTTGTCGAGAGGGAAAGATAAATGAGGCCAATGGATTATTTGAGCTGATGGTACAGAGAAGCGTAGAACCTAATTGTTATTGTTACAACACATTGATTGATGGCTATTGTTTGGCAGGTATGATAGACAAAGGGAAGGAGCTTTTTATTTCTATGAAGAGTAAGCGGTGTCAACATGATAATGTTTGCTACAATGTACTGATGAACGGATATTGCAAGAGTGAGAGAGTAGATGAAGCTATGGCATTATACAGGGATATGTTAGGCAAAGGGATTCGACCAACTGTTATTACATATGCCACCTTGTTGAGTGGTCTTTTCCAGGCAGGTAAGGTTCAGGATGCACGGAAGCTATTTGGGGAGATGCAACTTCATAAAATTGCAGCAAATTCCACTACGTATCTGATTTATCTAGATGGGCTTTGTAAGAATGATTTTGTTTCAGAGGCAATGGATGTTTTTCATAGTTTAGAAAAGTGCAAGTTTAAATTAAGTGTTGAAATCTTCACCTGCCTCATTGATGGCTTGTGTAAAATAGGGAAGTTTGAAGTTGCTTGGGGCCTTTTTTATAGATTGTCTAATGAAGACTTAAAGCCAACAGTCGTGACATACAATGTCATGATCCGTGGACTTTGTAAAGGAGGGCAGTTGGAAAAGGCAAATGATCTATTTTTGGAAATGGAGGAGAAAGGTTGTGTTCCAGATGAGTTCACATTTGGCATGCTCATGCGTGGTTTTTTACAAAATAATGAACCAAAAAAGGTAATTGACCTTCTTCATGAGATGAAAGCAAGAAAGTTGTCACCAGATGCATATATAGTCTCACTTGTTGCAGAATTACTTCCAAATAAGGATAAATACCACGAATATTTTCATTTGCTTCCAACATTTCCTGCTCTAAAGAAAACAGAAAGATGATATGGTCAATGTTAGTCACTTGGATGTTTCATTGGCTTCCTCTGAATCCCTCCTCCAATCAATCAAATTTCAAACGGTAGCAGAAGATGTGCATAGACATGTTAGGGCTGGAAATTTCTTCTTTATTTCCTAGGCTTTTGTGTTACAGATTCAAGAACATTGTAGATTACAACAACAGCTCTTATAAGACAATCCAAATATGTATTTGTATTTGCATAAATTATGTACACATGTTTGTGCATTCTATTAAACCAACGAGCAGTAGCAAGCGCTAGCACCAATTCACCAACCAGATCTAAGCACAATTGCATATCGACGATCAGAACACCACTAAGGCGCTTATTCCATTCTCAGGCCAGTTTGTTATCCCTGCAACCAACCACCACAAACACCCCCATAGTAATAACTATTCAGACTCCATCCTCCGAACTACAGCATCACCAATGGCCCAGGTAACAACCATAGCCCCCCATCAATACCTCAGCCCACTGTGAACAGCACCTTAACAAGACCTACAATTAGTGTATATGCCTGTAATCAATACCACAAATTCAGGTGTTCATAAAAGAACCCATTTTCAGATGCTTCCAAACAGCCATAGCGCAAAGAAATGTATCTTCTCTGGATCAGCAGCAGCCAAGCAACCAAAATCAGATAATAATTCACGCAAGCAGAGGCCACAGGCCAATAGTAGACTTCAGCAGCAGCCACTGACCAATACTAGCAGCAATAACACAGCAGGTTTCTAATCACCACTTCTACTTTGCTTTACCCCATCAGCAGTTATAAATCCCCATTATTAGCACACCCACATACACATACCAGCATAGCCTCACCAACTTTAACTTCAAGCCCAGCTGCTCTGATCACTTGCCCTATTTGCATTGTTATGCCCCAAACGTCTCAGTTAAACAGATCGTGCTATTTTCTAACACACTCAGGCTTTGTTTGCATTTTTCTGTTGGAAGACCACTTGATTCCTTTCCCATCAAAAGCTGTGTGGTATACCTATTGCATTGGTCACAGTTTAGATTATAATAACAAAAGTGAAAGCTTCCAGATTGAGTCAGTTGAGGTATATATCTCGACAGTAGCAGAAGATGAAGATGTGCATGGACATTGTTGGTTTTTTAAAAAGAAACAAGCAGCAAAGTTAAAAATGGTTAAAAATGTTTATTGTATTTCATAAATTTCATCAATTACAAAGCTTAAAATAGACATTAAAAAAATAAAATTTTCCACAATATATGTAAAAGATAGACATGATTCAAAATTTTAAAAATCAAATTATTAAATATCTTAGAAATCTAATATAAAAAGATTGAATAATTTATTCAAATTTAAAACAACTTTAAACTAAAAGGATTGAATAGTTTATTCAAATTTAGACATTACTCCTCATTTGCTTTAGTTGGTGCAGATTAAAACAACTCCTCCTCAATTTATGCTTTTGTTGTTTGTGCAATTTTTTTTATTTGTATTTGAACTTGCATTTTATTTTATCTATCTCAAAAATCTCGACTATTGGATCTGCAATGGCATTTTGGATAGTAATTTTTGCTTTGTACATTTTTATTTTCTTTTCAGAATGAGCTTTAATTTGAGTAAGTGTGAAATTTTTAGAAAGAATGAGCTCTAATTTGAGTAAGTGTGAGATTTTTAGAAAGTGAATTTAATGGTCTATTTTCCATTACAACTTCTCATAAGTCATAAGTTTCAAGATAAGATTGTATTTTCAATGACCAAATTTAATAATTTTTTCCAATGAAAATTTGTGGGGCATTCAAGGAGAGACTGTTGCTTGACATGGTTAAAAATGGATATGATTTTAAAATAATTTTCAATTGGGTTATATATTGTTTAAAGCAAATTCATAAGTCCTGTAAGACAAAAAATGCTCTGATACTACTGTTGATTTTTTTAAAAGAAACAAGCAGCAAAGTTAAAAATGGTTAAAAATATTTATTGTTTTTCAAAAATTTCATCAATTACAAAGCTTTAAATAAACATTGAAAATGAAAAAATAAAATTCTCCACAATATCTGCAAAAGATAGACATGATTCAAAATTTTAAAAATTAAATTATTAAATATCCTAGAAATCTAATCTAAAAAGATTGAATAATTTATTTAAATTTAAAATAACTTTAAACTAAAAGGATTGAATAGTTTATTTAAATTCAAAATAATTCTAAATTAAAAAAATCTTTTACAACTAATGCAATCTTCCAGCAGACATGTATGGCTGGTAATTTCTTCTTTACTTGCTCCATATCTATGTTCTTTGTTCAAATATGGATTTTTATTGCTCAATATCTATTTGCAGATATCAATATTTTCAAATTTTTAGAAGCAACTCCAAAATCTGTGCTTCAATTGATGGGATTGAAGGGTTTAACATTATACCATTTGAAGAGCCATTTTGCAGGTATTATTTCTTACTCTATAATTCATATTATTTGCTTAAATTTTATGCTAATTATTGGTTAACAATGCTCAGAAATACAGACTTGGACAGCAGCAGCAATCATTTCTTTAAATTCCAATTAAATGGATACATGCGTATTAATTCAATGGAAGTTGTTCTTACAAATGGCTCACTGCATTGCATTAGTAAAGTAAAAAATAAAAATATCAATCTCACTAAACAGAGAGAACTCCAAGTCTCAGATGCCTTTGAGCTGCAGATTCATGAAGAGATTACAACAACTCAACAACTTGAGGTATTATTCTTGTAAGTCACCACTTTATGTTTAATTTCTTTTTTAAAAGTAAAAAATATCTATTTTTTTAATGTTCTTATAAATCATACATATCAATTTATTTATAATTTAATATAGATTTTATGAATTTTTTTACCTTATTTATAATTTATTTTTTTCAAACTTTACTATTAAATAAAAATATTAATAAAAATTAATATTTTAAATTATTTTTCATCATATAAAATCATATTTTTTTTATAAAAGATAAAATTTTAATTTTTAAAAATAAATAACACTTATAAAAAAAGTAAAATATACAAAAATATATTAATAAAAATCATTAAATTTTTGTACCAAAAATATCATTAAATTTATTTTTTAAATTTTTTTTATATTATACACATAAAAAATACACATAGTTTCATTATATAGATGTGTTGTAGATTTATTATAAATGTATTGTAGATGTTTTGTGTATGTTATATTTTTATTATTTAAATTATATGTATTTTATATAAAATTTGTTGAATATTATGTGGATATTTTAATAATAGAAAATTAAAAAAAATAAAATTAAACAAACATTAAAAATATTATTTAGATATGTTGTAGATATATAGAAGATGTATTGAAGATGTATTATAGATTTTAGTTTGTATTGTTGAGTGTATATTATATATATATTATGGATATATTATGTGTATATTAAAAATGACATTAAAAATTTATTTAACTAAAAAATTTAAATAAAAAATTGCAAAAATTAGAAGAAAAAAAAACTACTTCAAACTATAAATGAAAAAGAAATCTCGTCTCCTGTGCTTTTGAAAACAAAAAACTTTTTTCGGTGTGTGGTGTAATTATCTCTATATTTAACCCCAATCCACTTTAAAAAAATTAGAACCTAATTTGATCAAAAAATGCTCCAATTGGACCGAATGATCGGGTTCGGGTTAATGGGCTAAATGTACAGCCTTATATATAATAGTTCAAGAAAAGAGTAAACTACTTTTGTGATGTGTATAATGAATCATAACTATCTTATAATACTCCGACTTGTATTTATTATAATATCTATATAGCAGTATATATTATACTATTGTTGATTACTTGTATGTTCTTCATATATATTGAATATTTTTAAGGATAAAATCTCAATTTACCATTGAAACTTTCATTCGAGGTCTAATTAGATCCAAAATGGTCTTTTCAATCAATTTAGGACAAAATCTCATTTCAAGATTAAATAAGCCCACTTTTACTAGGCTTATGCATGCATTAATTATTTCCAGAACTCCACTTGAATTTTAATATTGTTTAAATAGGCTTCAGGATATGGATGCTTATTGCTCTATTTATAACGTAAATTAAGTTTAAATGAACATGAGGAATGAGGAGGTTTATCAGCATCAAAAAACAACTCATTGCATAGCTTGTGTTGGGGTGGATTCTCTTCATTTATCATATTTTCTCTGTGAAATACAAATTATATTGTATGGATATATATATATATATATATATATCTTTATTTTACTTGTGTTTATTGCATGGATGTATACTATTTAATTCAGTTATGGGATAAAAAATAATTTGAGTGACGCAAATATAAAATAAGAAAAAAATATATAAGCAAAATTTTTAAAATAATTTTTGTAAACTTTGTTTTTGGTCAATAAAGGATTATTATTGCCAAAAAGAGAGTTGTACATCAACATCATATGCAAACAAAACCAACACAAATCCAGCCACATCTCATAGTAAACATTATTCCTCTGCACACTCTCATCCTAGCAGCAGTCATATTTCTAAAAAAACCATGTTCCTTTCTAGCCAGATGTTGTAAACTGTGACTAATAAGGCATTCCTTCTAGTTCTAGCTTTCATGATTTTTCTAGTAGCTTTCCTAACAAACCAGCTCACCTCTCTTCTCCACCTATAAACTGATATGTTAATGTCACACTTTTCCGGGACCTAAACCCGTATGAGCTTACTAAACCGGCGGTCAAAGAACAGATGCTCAACAATTTCAGCTTCAGCTTTGCAAAACACAATAATCATTAGGAACTACCTTCCATTTAACCAATCTGCTTTTGGTGGCCAATCTGTTTCTCAACGCCAGCCACATAATGAAGCTCTGTTTTGGCACATATCGCTTACCACAAACTAACCTGGCCCAATTAACAACATCACCTTTAGGCCTTAAATCCTCTCAAGCACTTTCAATAGAATAAACTCTAGAATTAGATGAAGCCCAGGAAATATCATCATCTAAATCCACATTTACCCTATACCTTCTCATAGCCTCCCAAGCAATTATTAGTTACCTCATCCATTGGGTCAGGCAAGCAATATCTTCCCTCCAGCCAAAGATATTTAACCTTCGCTCTTTTTCAAACCTCAGAATCAGCAATACATAATTCTGGAAACCTATCCGTGATGCTAAACCCATCCATCCATGGGTACCCATGCCAAAAAAACAGGTTCCCCTTCCCTAGCTTTTATACAAAAAGTCTTTTAAATTGACTTCTTAACTTTACTAGGTGTCTCCACACCCAGCTTGCCTCTAAAGGTTTGAAATCACCCAGAAACTCATACCTTTCAGTTTATCTTCAGTAATCCAGGCTACCCATGATGGGTCCAACCAATCATTATTGACCAAACAAAATAAAAAACAAGCATCACATGATTTAAAAAAAAACAAAAGAGGAAATGCAAATGTCAACAATTGTAAGTTGGCAGGAAGGAATTCAAGGAAGTAGGCGTCCAGCTCATTACCAAAGAGACAGAAAAATTGAGCTGTTAATGTGTCCTCTACGCGTTAGAATTCTTCTATAAATAGAAGGATTTTGCAGCATAAATTAACAATAACACAGATTTAGAAATTAATCTGTGAAGAGAGTTTAATTTTAGGAAAGGGTTCCTAAAATTGAAAAATAGAGAAAATAGTGTGGATTATAATTTTGGGGTATTTTTGGAAACACTTTAAGTGCTACTATTTTTATAATAATCTCTTTGTAAGTCTACTATTTTTAATAGTGGAAGAATTATTCAGAGTTTGTCCCGTGATTTTTTTCTCTAAATTTTTAGGGGGTTTCTACGTAAATTCTCGGTGTCCCTATTTTTATCTAGCAATTACGGTAATTATTTAATTTTTTTTACCATGATTATTATTTCTGATGGATTCAGTTGTCAATATCCAATACGTAATTATTAGAGCTAACTGTGGTAATGGTAATTTAATATTTATCGGCACTATTAACTTTTATCGTCGGTAATTTTATTTTTACTTTTACCACCGGCATTCCGCTGCGGACCCCAATCGGGATTGGAAAAAAAATCTCAACAACTGGTATCAGAGCCTTTTGATAGTCAATTCTGTCAGTTTTCTGCAAAGTTACTATTCACATAAATAATAAATTTCGTAAATAGTAAAAATCTTTATCAGATCCAAGAGATCGACATGGCTAACGATGGGGCAATGATCAAGTTGACAGACTCAAATTATTTGATGTGAAAATCCAGAATGGAAGATTACCTCAATTTTAAAGATCTGTACGATCCAATTGAAGGTGACAGTGCTAAGCCAGAGGGTATAAAAGACCATATGTGGGAAAAGTTAAAGAAGCAGTCACTGGGTACAATACGTCAGTGGATATATGCTAGCCTGTACAATCATGTTAAAAATGAAAAAGATCCCAAAGTTCTCTGAAAGAAATTTGAAGAAATGTACGAGGCTACAAATGCTCAAGGGAAGGTGTTTATTATTCATAAACTCATAAACTTGAAGCTGTCAGAGGGACGACCAGTTACACAACACCTGAATGACTTTGAAGGACTCGTAACTGAGTTAGCAGTTACTGGGATGTCCTTAAATGGCGAGATGCAAGCATGCCTACTATTGGGATCTCTACCGGATAGTTGGGATACTCTTATGGTATCATTAAGCAACTCAGCTCCAGAAGGCGTGGTGACGATGTCTATGGTAAAGAATAGACTGCTCAAAGAAGAACTTCATAGAAGGGACGTTGCCAGTACCATTTCACAAGCCCTTGTCACAGAGAATAGGGGTCGGAGCAAGAGTAGAGGTTGAGGGCATGGAAAATCCAGGGATAGATCCAAGTCCAAGGAGAGGAGAAAATGCTACAATTGCGGTAAGACGGGTCATCTCAAAAGGAATTTTCATTTTCTCAAAGAGGAGAATGCAAACCAAAGTCAAGATAATGATAGAAAAACATCTGCTACAGTCTCAGCAGAAGATGGTGAGGTGACTTTAGTCTCTCATGATGCAGATTGTTGTCATATTGGAGATACAGATACCTAGTGGATAGTAGACTCTGGTGCTTCATATCACTGTGTTTCGAAAAGGGAATACTTCTCAACTTATAAAGCAGGAGGTTTCGGCACTATTAGAATGGAAAATAATAGTGTCTCACAAATGGTGGGGATCAGTGATGTCTGCGTGAAGACAAGTGTCGCGTGCACATTAATACTTAAAAATGTGAGACATATTCCCGATCTTCGATTGAATCTGTTGTCTGTTAGTGTACTGGACAAGGAAGGTTATCACCATCACACAGGTGACGGTAACTAAAAACTTACCAAAGGGTCTTTGGTGGTGGCGAGAGGAAGATTATGCTGCTCACTGTACAAAACGCACCCGGTGATATGTGCAGGTCAAGTGAATGCAGTAGAGGATGATGCTTCACCAAATTTGTGGCACAGGCGGCTGGCGCACGTTAGTGAAAAATGGTTGAATATGCTGGCTAAGAAGTCTCTCATCCCATTAGCCAAAGGTAAAATAAACCCTTGTGATTATTGTTTATTTAGGAAGCAACATCGTGTCTCATTTCAGAAAAGCTCTAGACGGAGAGACAATAAGTTGGAGTTGGTACACTCTGACGTATGTGGTCCCATGGAGATAGAATCCCTTGGAGGAAGTGGATATTTTCTTACCTTAATTGATGATTTCTCACGAAAAACATGGATATATTTATTGCGCACAAAGGACCAAGTATTTAAGCACTTTCAGCAATTCCATGCAATGGTGGAAAGAGAGACTGGAGTGGCATTGAAGTGTTTGCGCATGGATAATGGTGGTGAATATATCTCTAAGGTATTTAGAGATTATTGTAGTCAGCACAGTATCAGGCATGAAAAGACAGTTCCTGATACGCCTCAACATAACGGCGTTGCTGAAATGATGAATCATACCATTGTTAAAAGAGTCAGATCCATGCTCAAAATGGCCAACTTACCTAAGTCATTTTGGGGAGAAGCCGTCAATACTGTTGTCTACCTAATCAACCGACTACCTTCAGCACCTTTGGATTTTGATATCCCAGAGAAGGTCTAGACAGGTAGAAATATTTCATACTCTCACCTGAGGGCATTTGGCTGTAAGGCATTTATGCATGTTCCGAAGGAGCAAAGATCAAAGCTTGATGACAAGTCAGTTCCTTGCACTTTTATCGGTTATGGAGATTAAGAGTTTGGCTACAGGTTATGGGACCTAGTGAAAAAGAAAGTTGTCCAGAGCCGAGACATAGTATTCCACGAGAATGAGATCGTGGCAGATATAGTTGGTGAAAGATCCATAAGTGACAGTGTTGTAGATATTACTCCAAAAAGCATTCCTACAGATGATGTCACAGAAGGAGGAATGCCAGAATCAGAATAAGAAGAAGAAGAGCCAGCCTTAGGGGATCAAGAAACCATTGTAGATGATGATACTGATGCAGAGGGTGTTGAGCAGGGGGAGCCAAAGAACCCCATTCCACCGGAAGAAGTTGAACCTCAGTTGAGAAGGTCAACCAGAGATCGCCAACCATCTACAAATATCCTAGTTCTGATTATATTTTGATTACTGATGAGATGGTGCCAGAGAGCTTTTAAGATGTGCAATCTTGCAGAGATAAAGATTACTGGATAAAGACCATGCAAGAGGAGTTGAATTCCTTGAAGAAGAATGACATGTACGAGCTGGTGAAACTTCCAAAAGGAAAGAGAACACTCAAGAGCTAATGGGTGTACAAACTGAAGAAAGATGATGGAAACCTACTGAGATACAAAGCTCGATTGGTCCTCAAAGGCTTTACTCAAAAGAAAGGTATCGGCTTTGATGAGATTTTTCACCAGTTGTGAAAATGAGTTCTATTCGAGTTGTGCTAGGTTTAGTAGCCAGCTTGAACCTTGAGTTGGAGCAGCTTGATGTAAATACCACATTCTTGCATGGGGATCTAGAGGAAGAAATCTACATGGAACAATCAGAAATTTTCAAGGTCAAAGGAAAGGAGGACATGGTTGTTCCTTAAAGAAAAGCTTGTACGGGTAGAAACAAGCACCGCGACAATGATATAAAAAGTTTGATTCTTTCATGGTGAATCAAGGCTATAAAAGGACAAAAGTAGATCCTTACGTATATGTCTAAAAATTCCCTGATAGTAAATTTATCATTCTTCTCTTATATGTTGATGATATGCTAATCATTGGACCAGATGCAGACATGATTAGCAGGTTAAAGAGTGATTCGTCAAAGGCATTTGACATGAAAGATTTGGGGTCGGCAAGGAGAATTCTTGGGATGGAGATTACCCGAGATAGGAAGTCTTATAAGTTGTGTTTATCACAGGAGAAATATATGTTAGGAAATCAAGGAGATCACTGCAAACAAAAACACGCAGCGGAAAAATTTTTTGATCTATGATTTTCCACCAGGATCCATGCTGTTCGTTTAATTGGACGAAAGTGTACAAAGAACTAACCTGTTAATGATTCAAAATCACAGTTTGGAAGAGATGCCTCGATCTCGAAACACCCTCTATCGCGTATCCACACGAATGCTACCGTCTGGAGTGCTAGCTCTCTGCAACGGCGAAAGCTGAAAAACATTTTCTCTAAAACGTATTAGGGTTTCTTTGTTTTCGTTCTTTTTTTTTATTTTCTAAAGTTACCTATATATAAGACTTAACGCCTGGAGTGAATATAATCACTCCAGAATCCAATTCGAAATTGGATAAGGTAAATCAAATTTAGAATCCAAATCTAATTAGGATTCTGAATATATTATCTAATAATATATATAATTGGATAAGGTAAATCAAATTCAGAATCCAAATCTAATTAGGATTCTTAATATATTATCTAATATATATATAAAAAAACAAAAACAATAATAATAATAAATATTAATATCTAATATTAATATTATATCCAGCCCAAAGCGCATTCTTGTGTGTGACCCGATAGGCCCATATTAATTGGCAGTCAATTTAATCTCTATTAAACCAACAAGTCATAATTGGCCTCTAGCAAGGCGTTACAACTACCCAATTAATATAAGGAATGTCCAATTTGCCTAATAATAGTACATGCATTAATCCCTTTGTCACACGATATCTCGCCTGAACATAAGTCATGGTCAACGTCATACTTATATTGTCCAAACTTATGATTACTCGATCTCCAAGTAGACTGATAAAAACAAATGAAATTGATCACACTATCAATTCATTTGAGCACGGCCATGCATTTCACAGTCTCACTTATCGAGGGGCCCAAAAGATATCTCTCTCAAAGAGAGGGACAAATTCTATCTTGATTGTTCATTATCCTCTACATAATTTCTATCATATATGATCATAACCTTTATTACTATCCAGTTACGGATAATGTTTGATCATGTCAAAATATAATAGTCCTTATATTGGAAACTATGACAATCTCAAGTCAAAGAATTAATACATAACTATCATGAGATTTACTTATGACACTAACCCATGTAGTAATCTCATGATGGGTCTATCCAATACATTGTTCTTTAACAAGTATCTATGAAATTGATTTGTATCACTATACACATAACCATCTTATGGTTATCAAATCAATGTTCATACTGGTTAAGAATTATTTTTTTAATCTCTATAACAATAATAAACCAGGGATAAATATCAAAATTGTATAACATGCAAACAAACAATAATGATAATAAAACCTCATTTATTAATAATGAATGTATAACATAAAGATCCAAATAAATGGCCTAGGGCACATACACTAACAATATATTGAACGTGTTCTCGAGAGGTTCAATATGAAGAATGCTAAACCAGTTAGCACTCCTCTTGCCGCTCACTTTAAGTTGAGTAGGAAATCCTACCCATCAACAGAGAAAAATAAAGAAGATATGTCAAATATTCCATATTCTTCAACGGTCAGAAGTTTGATGTACGTAATGGTGTGTACTAGACCGGATATGGCTCATGCAGTTGGCATTGTGAGCCAATTTCTGTCAAATCTCCAGAAGACACATTGGGGAAGCAGTAAACTAAATCTTCAGATACCTGAAAGGAACTTCAAAGTTATGTTTTAACTTTTGGAGGTGGAAAGCCTACACTTGTTGGTTATACAGATGCAGATATGGCCGGTGACCTTGATGAAAGAAAATCTACATCAGGATATCTATTTACATTCTCAGGGGGAGCTATCTCATAGCAGCCGAGATTACAAAAATGTGTTTCCTTATCAACGACCGAAACGGAGTACGTTGCAGCAACGGAAGCGGGAAAGGAAATGCTTTGGTTAAAGCGATTCTTTCAAGAATTAGGTGTGCAACAGGAAGGATATATAGTTTATTGTGATAGTCAAAGTGCATTAGACTTGAGCAAGAACACTATGTATCATGCACGGAAGAAACACATCGATGTAATATATCATTGGCTCAAACTTGCCATTGAAGAAAAGGCATTCTAGTTGCAGAAGATTCGTACAGATAGAAATGCTGCTGATATGCTAACAGCGATTGTTCCCAAGGAGAAGTTTGAGTTATGTGTCGAACTCTCGGGGATGGGCTCCTATTGAAAGCCGGTTGAAGACCTCCTCCAGTATGTGATGATGGGGCTGGAGGAGGAGAATTGATGGGTCCAGCCCATCATTATTGACCAAAACAAAATAAAAAGCAAGCATCACATGGTTTTGAAAAAAAAAAACAAAAAACAAAAAAGAAAACGCAAATGTCAACAATTGTAAGTTGGCAGGCAGAAATTCGAGGAAGTAGGTGTCTAGCTCATTACCAAAGAGGCAGAAAATTTGATTTGTTAACGAATCCTCTACGCATTAAAATTCTTCTATAAATAGAAGGTTTTGCAGCTTAAATTAACAAGAACACAGATTCAGAAATTAATCTGTGAAGAGAGTTTAATTTTAGGACAGGGTTCCTAAAATTGGGAAAGAGAGAAAATAGTATGGATTATAATTTTGGGGTGCTTTTGGAAAACACTTTGAGTGCCACTATTTTTGTAATAATTTCATTGTAAGTCTACCATTTTTAATAGTGGAAGAATTATTCAGAGTTTATCCCGTGGTTTTTTCTCTAAATTTTTAGGGGGTTTCCACGTAAATTCTTGGTGTCCCTATTTTCATATGGCATTTACGGTAATTATTTATTTATTTTTACCGTGATTATTATTTCTAGTGAATTCGGTCGTCAAAATCCAATACGTAATTATTGGAGGTAACTGTGGTAGTGGTAATTTAATATTTATCGACGCTATTAACTTTTACCGTCTGTAATTTTATTTTTACTTTTACCACATGCATTCCTCTACCAATCCAGACAGAGGACTTGTCAAAAATCACAGGCATTCCTCTACCACAGGCATTACTCGGGATTGGAGCAAAAATTCTAACAACCCAGACAGAGGACTTGTCAAAAATCAACTGCCAAATGTGTTTACCTACAGCAGCCGTGTTCCAATAAGTGAGTTCTTCAATGCCTAGTCCCCCCTATTTCTTAGTTTTACAAACTAAATACCATGCCACAACCTTCTTGGTGATATTCTCAGTTGAACCATACTATAGAAAGCTTCTGCATTTTCTATCAATCTCCCCTATAACTTGCTTGGGCAAAATGAAAACACTACACCAGTAGACATGCATACTTCTTAAAACTAAAATGATAAGTTGCAATCTTCCAACATAGAACAAGTGCTTAACAACCCTGTAATTAATTCGTGGAGTTATTCTATGTACAAGCCCTTCACATGCTGTCTATACTCACCTTAGAAGTTACCAATGGCAGTCCAAGATACTTTACAGGCAGCTTTCCTCCCCTAAATTATAAAGTATTCAATATCAAGCCTCTTATCCTCGTCACTAACACCACAAAAATAGATGCAACTTTAAATTCATTAATTTGTAAACCATTAATGAATCAACAAAAATAAAAATTAATATTTTAAATCATTATTCGGCATATAAAATTTATTATTTTTTATAAAGAAAATATTTTAATTTTAATTATAAAAATAAATAACACTCACAAAAAATTAAAAAAAGCAAAATATATAAAATATATTAATAAAAATTATTAAATTTATTTTTAAACAAATTTACATTTTATACGCATTAAAAAATAATATATTAATTTCGTTATGCATATGTTTGGTGGATATTCTATATGTTTGGTTTTGGTGGATATTCTATATATTTGGTAGATTTTTAGTAGATATTATAGATATTATGTATATGTTATGTAATTATTTGTGTATATTTTATGCATTTTATGTAGATATTATATGAATGTTATGTATATGATGTATAAATATAAAATAAAAAAATAAATTTAAAAATATTAAAAATATTTTTTAGATGTCTGACAAATATTTGATAAATATTTAATAGATGTTTAGTAGATGTAGCAGATATTAAGTAGATATTTAATATATGTTATATATATATTATTATTTATTGTGTGTTTATTTTTGTATATATTATGTATATATATATATTGGTATATATATTGATAACATAACCTTAAAAATTATTTATGAATAAATAAATAAATATAAAAATAAAAAAAAAAACAAAATTCACCGATTTAAAAAATGTAAACTTGAAAAAAGTAAAGCGCGTGTTTATGGTTTTGAAAAAACCAAACCCAAAATGACGTTGGTAGAGCAATTTTATCAATTCAAAAATAAAGGAATTGGGATATAAGTAGGGCAATTTTTCATAAAAATCCTACCCATATTCAAAACAAAAACCCAAGCCCATCGTTTTCTTGTTCAATGACTGCTTTAAATGATGAGCTCTCACCTGTTTTGACAAACCCACGCACACATATATTCCCCAAAAATCTTTTACTTTATTTTGATGGCTAATAATATAATTTATTACTCTATTTATTTTATTTTAAATATCATATTAAAAAAAATTATTTCACTTATTTTTAAAAAATTAAGAAATTATTAATTAAAAAATTTTAATATTACTGCTATTAATTAATAAAGAGAATAAGTAGGATAAGAGATGAAAAAAGAGAATTTAGATAAATTATAATAAAATTTTTATAAAATCTACAATGATTAATTATTTTTTTTGGTATGTACGCATTGTTCTTATACGACACTTAAAATAAAATGGAGGGAGTAATATATTATATACTCTGTTCGTTTTATTTCAAGTGTTGTGTAAGAAATTTTTTTTGTTTCACTTCAAATATCGCTATTAGAAATTCAAGAGAGCATTAATTAAAGAGTTTTAATATTATCCCTATTATTTATTGAAAGAAAATAAATAGAATGAGAGATGAGAAAAAATATTTAGGTAAATTACAATAAAATTTTTATAAAAATTATAATGGCTAATCAATTTTTAGATCTATGCGTATTGTTTATTTATTTGATACCCTATTAATTAATAAAATTTTATAAAAATTATACGACACTTGAAATGAAACGAATGAAATAATTTGATATCGCATGTTTATTTATTTTTATAATCAATAATTTATTTTTTATAAATAATTAATTTTAATTATTTTATAATTGATAATTAATTTTATTATTGTTATTTATTATTTTTTAGAGAGTGGATAGGATAAGAAAAAAAAGATTATTAAGTTAGAAAATTATAATTAAAAATTTAAATATTTATTGAGGATATTTTTAAAATATATATATATATATAAACAATGGCAAATTTTTAATTTTTTTTTGGACAGAATGGCAAATTTTTAATTTGGCGATTTAAAAAATTTGTCAAAAATTATAATTTTTAAACAATAAAAAAATCATAAAATACCATACTATAGCAAAAAAATACTTATCCATAAAATTACATAATTTTCCTATTATCACCTTTATAGTAATTTTTCATTAGCAGAGCAGGTATGTATGCATTTGATCTGAATAAACACTTTTCCCTAAAACATTTTAAGGTTAAAAGAAACATAAAACTAGGCCATGCCATGCTGCACCGAACCCTTGAAAACCACTGTCCGGTTCGACTCCCAACCCCAAAGACAAGATTTGACTCGAGAAATTTCTCCATGATTTGATCTGAATCATGAGATTAAAGAAGTGAATAGCTTCGCGAATCATGAGATGAAACAAGTGAATAGCTTCGTCGAGAGTGATGTAACCTGGGAAAATACAATAAACGGCAAATCAGGTAATATCTCTACGAAGATTTCTCTTCTTTGATGACATGATTCAGATTCAATGTGCTCATGCAATTTCATCATTCAATCTAGGTGTGGTCTTGCTAAAAAGAAGTTTATGTTCAACTTGTCGAGTGAGATCTTGTATTTTCCCAAACCTAGACTCAGATGATTCAGATCCTGATCTGCAGGGGTGGGTTGCATCTGAATCATGTGACTCAGATGCAACCCACCCCGGCATTTTCATCATTCGATCTTTTGTTAGGTGCTGTTGCTAATAACAAAGTATTATTCTAATCTTTTTTTTTTTCTCATTTAAAGGATGGATTCAGTTGCCAGATTTTACTGCATTGAACATTTTGCATGTTTGTGATGGTTTTATGGTTTTGGGATTGATTATGAGAAGAGGTCATCGGCCAGATATATTGACTTTTAATTGTTTAATTAGGGGGTTTATGAAGGCATAGGTCTACCTAGTAAGTGAGGCATTAATAAAGAAAATGGAAGTGTGTCCATCCTGTGGACTTGTACATTGTGCTTTTGGTGTTCAATATAAGGCTTTTCAAATCATGTTTCTGATGGGGAAGCAATATTGTTTGTGATTGATTTTTGGCTTTTTTAGTTATGTTAAAGCACCTTTTGTCCTTAAAATAGTTAAGTCTACAATATTGTCATATGCAATTGTGAATGTCCTTCCCCTTGCATTATAAACATGTGTAACATATTCGTTTGTAGCTATCTTATATATCTGTTAAGTGGATATTATCTTATTGGTTGAGCTACATGCCATTTGTTTTTTAACATTTTCATTTATTGCTGTCTTATTTATCTGTTAATTTGGTTCTGTGTTCTTGGTTGAGCGTTGGACAAAACATATTGTTACGTGATGGCTACCTTTTAGTTCTTTGAACTTACTTGTGATAATAGTTGAACTGTCTTGTCTATTTTTTGCTTTAGTGCTTTTTGAATCAATTTCCTTCAGAGCACCTTCCGGTATTTGCTCTGCAAGATGATAGCGTTGTTGAGATTTAAGGTGAGCCAACATTAGTGCTCCAAGCAGTTGAACTGATTGTTAGTCATCTTCAAAAGTTCTTAGTTGACCACAATATCATTGGAGGGTTTGAAGTGCAAGTATGTTTGATAATTTCACATTCTTAAAAATATATCATTTAAAACTTGTAAATGGATAGTATGTTGTTTATGTATTTTAATGGTTTTGATACTTTTGCAGGACACTCATATAATGCCTTGCCACAAAAATTGGTGGTTGGAAAGGTATATTTTCTTTGCTTTGATTGTTGATTTATTTTCTTCAAATGTAATAGCAGTGTCAATTAGCTAATCAGAACATAGTGAAGTTATTGTCTGTTGATAGTGACGTTATTTTCTGTTGATCTTTGTGGATATTTTTTTTAGGAAATCAATGAATTAAATACTTTTTTCAGTTGCTCACATATGGGTTGTTTTTGCTTTATCAATATGTTTTGGTGTCTCACCTACGGGGTTGTTTTTGCTTGATCAGTGTAGTTCCTGAATATATAACTTAAAGATGCAGCACCGTTAAAAAAATCTAAAGCTGGTAGAGAGAGGTTTGAGGGCCTGGAGGATGTACCTATTTATGCATGTAAATACTACTATTGTGTTATGGATGCCTCATATAAGAACTACTGCAGAATTATATAGCACTGTTTAGCTAATTTATCCTTTTTTTTAATCTTGAATTAATATTCGTTCAATGCACTATTAAGTGTTAAAATGTTTTACCAAGTTAGTTAAGAGGCATTTTGGTGAAAATGATTGTTATTATTTGGAAATATTTGTGTTAAATGTAATTAATAAGCATCAATATGCTGAACAGAAACTATTTTATTTGGTTTTTATTCGTCATGTTGGTTTCAGTCCTTCTAGTCCAAGTTTAAACTCTTGTACTCTGTATTAAGCTACTCAATTTCAATGAGAAGATCCTAGGGCAGAGCTAGAATTATGTCAATATAGTTTTGATGTTTTGCACTCTAGTGTAATTGTGCAGGTCACACAACACATGCAGATTCCTACATTGTATGCTGATGCTGTTGCTGGGATATCCGGAGCGAATATAAGCTGCATATGTCGTGCCAGTGGGCCAAATATTGCAATACGGGAAACAAAGTAATGTGTCTGTTGAGATGACTGCTGAAATTAATGGATCTGCTTCACAAATAAAAACGTCTCAACCGTCGATACAAGTAATTCTATGATTTCCTTAACGATCTTTTAAGTAGCTCATAATCTAAGATTCATTTATGTATCCAGTAAAACCTAAGCATTTCTACTTTTGCTTGACAATCTTTTGCGTAGTTCATTGTCATTAATTTATTTATGCCCCAAGTAAAACCAATTGAAACACGGAGACTCCAATTATTCTAAATCTAAAGACAGATATGCAAAATCGTGCATAGTTATTGCCGCTAGTTATATATCGTACACTGATATCTATTCACAATTTTTTTTATTGACCAGCCAGAAATTTGTGTTTCATTCCGAACTGGAAGCAACAATTACATTGCTATTTAAACAACACTTTATGTGTACTACTGAAGTTTGCCTTTTCCTTTCTATGCAGAACCTCTTAGCTGAGGCTTCAAGTAACATTCAGAACCAAACAGGAGAATCAATCACACAGGGATTTAATGTTTATCCAACTCACTGAATCAGTAGATGAACTGTTAAAGAGTATACTCCTTATCGAGTTGCGGATTTGATTTATTCATCCCAACCATATGGAGCTACTGGACATGTATGGTTCAGTGTGGCAACAATTATGAAATATTGACAAGCCAAGGCTCAAGTATTGGAGCTTGGTTTACTTATGGTAGAATACAGGTGGCACTCTGGCCAAATTTGATACAGCTAAGGGTGTAGAAAGTGAATATTTTGCAAGTATGTTCAATGCATTAAACATTTGTAAGCTGCTATCTTTCATGTTATATATATATATATATATATATATATATATATATATATATCCTGTTATATTGTTTTTGTGATGCTATATAGGCATTTTTCTCGTCTTGATTATGTTTAGCCCTTTTCAATTTGTTAGGAATGTGGATGTGAATTTGAGTTTCAAATGTAAAAAATTACAAAATTCAACATTGAGTAAATTTCAAATGTTCATTTATCAAATCTAAACAATCATCGTAAATAAAATGATGAATACTGCACTTTTTATTATGAACGTATAAATTTTTATTAATATGATAATAAAAACCCAACCCGACCCAAAATGTTTAGAATGATCAGGTTATTGGACAAATAAGCAACACTGCATAGGTTAAAAACAAAATTACTTTTGTGCAAGATTGAGCAAATGGTTCGAATTAATTTGATTTGATAATTAGATTGAATAAATTTAACTTATTAAATTTAATAAAATCGATTGAACTTGATCGAATTTAATTAATAATAATAAATTTTAAATAATAAATTTTTTAACTCTTATAATAATCAAATTGGCTAATTTTTAAAAGCCAATCAACTCTATATATACTCATATCTATTTTTGTGACGTGTAAAATGAATCATTAAATAAAGTAGAAATATAAATCCAATAATTAATATTTGCTCTAATGACAAAAGAGAAAAAAAAAATCATTATGACAATTATCAATTTTGACTAGCAATCTTTTATGATTATAATCCTCAAAATTTTAAGAAAATTTTTATGATTTTTTTTTCGAATTATTAAATTCTAAACTAATTTAAGACGGCCAAAGATTTAAATATGCGCATGAAGTAACTTGAATTTTTATATTTTTTGAATTATTTATACATTTTTATATGTTGGCTCTGTAGACCCATTTCTTCGCCACTTGTACGCCTCCACGGATCACTTCATTAACCGAGCAACAACTACCCAAAATCTCATTTTCTTTTACCCCTAAATTGATGAAAAATTCTTCAATTTCTTTCTTTCATGAAACCCTAAATTGATTCAAAAGCTTTTGATTTTCATAACTGAACATCCAATTTTAAATAATTAACTAAATCATGTTGCTATGAGATGCTTCATCTTTAATGGAATAAAATTAAATATTGGAATATTTTATTGTGACAAATTAAATTTTAATGATTTTAATGATATAATTGATGAAGTCCAAGAAAAGTTTGGGATACCATTTGAAATCTGTCATTTACTTTCATTAATCATTCTAATTGAAAATTTGTAATTTTTTATATAATCAAACTATAATAATTATAATCACTAAGGTGTAGTTTAATAGTTAAAAATATGTATTATTTTTGTTTAGATACTAAATTTGAATTTAGGTATTTTTTTCTCATTCACATATAATTAATAAAAAAACTATAATAATTATAATTATAATTATAAATATAAAATATAAAATATATTACATAAATATTAATTACACATAATATGTATTTATAATATACTGTGCAAAGAGCGAGTAATGACTAATTAATGTACAAAATAACTAAATACAAAATGAGAATAAGTAAATATTAATAATATGAAAATTATAATTTAAAAGCCTAATTATGATATTTTAAAAATATAATTAAAAAATAAATAAATAAATTATATATTAAAAAAATATGCTATTCAATTTTCAGAGTTATGAGAAATATGAATAAATTGTGTGCCTAGTATGCTATTCAATTTTCAGAGTTCTGAGTTTTGCGGCATGCCTATGATTGCCTACGGGCTATACGCTGGAATGGTGAAAAGACTAGGTCGTAAGCTAGACCAGCTGATAAATATGATATTTTTGAGGTGAAAAGACTGGGTCGTAAGCCTCAAAAACTGTAACAGTCTAGCCAGATTGAGGACCAAGATACTGGGGCCTAAGGGTCTAGCCGGGTTGAGGTTCAAGAGACTCAGGCTGTTACATTATCCATGGATATATATATTGCCTACGGGGCTAGACACATGGTGTCATTATGGACCAAAGCAGTAACTCTGAAATTTGAATAGCATATTAGATCCTTTTTGGGCCCATGCTTGTCTTTATTTTAATGTGAATTATGAATTATAATATAATTGAGTAATATAATGTTATGAGTTGTGCTTATGAAATATTTAAAAAAAAATTAGTAAATCGGTCTGTGATATTTTTGTACCGTATATGCATATTTTATATATGTTATAAATATGTATTGTACGTATATAGGGTATAAGAGTGTTACATGTTGCCAGAATAGTTTCCCCGTCGCTGATAAATGGTCACCATCACCGAATTTTAGCAAAAACAAAAAAAAATGATCTAACATTTGCAAATGGTAGGCCAAAATAAAGCTTATGAAGATATAGTTTCAAAAAATACTAATTTTATTGTGAAAAAAGGTTGAAAAAAGGCCAAAAAGTTTATCAAAAGTCACAGGAGGTGTCTTAATCGTGCCCAGTGTGAACAATGCTCTGGTGGCCTTTGCAGCGAGACCAGTGGTGTTCGACTCATCGGACAATGAGTTTTTCAATAGTATTGAAGGTATTAATAAATGATGGTCAGATGACTGTTGATTGGAGTAAAAACAGAAATGCCACTATTCCCTCTCTCCCTCCCTCTAATTTTCTCTCTTCGCATTTATTATTTTGTCTACCTAATTAAGCTCTGATTCTAATTTGTTTGACTTTTATAAGCATTAATTATATTTATGCTTTAAATATTATTTGTGTTAATAAATGAACATGCATAGGCTACTTAGCTTGGTAGTAAACTACTCCACTCTTTCCCAATAGATTATGGTTTCAAACCCAGCAACATATTTATTTTTTTAAATATAGGATATTACGTAATATTTGTGTCTCAAATTTATTGTTGTTATATTAAACCATTTGATCATGATTGTTTCTTAAGGATACTTGTGGGTAGGTTTTACGAGGGTTAATATACTTGGTAGTTTTTCTACCATGTCATTATGATTAGCACCATAATACTTCATTTTACTTAGCCACCTTTGTTAGGTAGACTTTACAGAGTTAATTTTATAGGTGATGATAATACTAGATTTTATTTTATTCAGGTCTGTGATTCATTTAAATAATTATACCAATTCTTATGGTGTTCTGAAAAATAACAAGTAGGTACTACTGATTCTAGATAGAGCAGACAAACTTTTGTAATGAGCAAGAAAACAAGATTTATTCTATTTTTTAAATTGACAATATAGGTTTATTTATCTTAAGAATAATTTAAAATAAATATGTTATTAACTATATTTGTATTTGAACTTAGTAATAATTTAAAATTATATTTAAATTGAGTTTGAATAAGTTATATAAGTTTTTTTGAACTATTGTTTGTTTATGAAGTGAACTACTAAAACAAGGAAAGAATACATATTTTAATTACAGGGAATAAAATATTTTGCTTAGCATCAAATTTGCAAATGATGCTATGATATCCATTTTTATTGAGCTTATAACTTATATATTATCTAGCATCAAATTTGCAAATGATGTTATGATATCTTTTTTTTTTTGTTAAACTTATAACTTAATCTTTTCGATGAAAAAATGCATACAATGTTAAGAAATCCACTATATCTTAACAAAGCAGACAACTTTATTGTATATTTTGTACAGTTTGGATGTAAACAAATATTGTGTAGTATTGATATACTTTGTATATACTTAACGTATATTTTATTTATTTTTTGTATATATTTTTTATATTTTATATATATTGTCATATATTTTTCTCACTATGCATATAATAATATTAATTCCAGCAACAACGTGTAGTAGAATATAGCTTGTATATACTAAAAGAGCTCCAAAATTTACTATTCCTTATGAGAGTATAAATCCCAAAAAACTATATATTTTCTTTATATTTTCAATTTTGCCATTGTCCTATTTTAACCTTGCTTTTTTTTTTTTTCCTTTTCTCTTGCGGCCTTTGCTCTTTCCTTACCAAGTTACCATTTTAGGTTTTACACACCTTTTTATCATTCTATCCTCCATACTTGTTCGATGCATTGTGCGTGCATCAATTCTAACCACAGGTACACGAGTCGTACAAGTAGTAAAGTGATTAATAAGATCATTCCCACAGAGAATGAGCTAATTAACTAACTAAAAGTCAATTGCCTATTATCTAAAAAATAAATAAGTTAATTTGATATTTTAAAAATTACCTAACAACTTCTTAATTCAAAATTCAAAATTAAATCCAAATTCAAAATAAGATATTTATCTAACTAATTCAAACTTCAAACTTCAAATTCAAATTTTGAATTTAAATAAATTAAAATTAATAAGTAAGATTAGATTTCATTAGAATTATTTTAAATGGGTAAAAATAACTTTTTAAACTAATTCAAATATTTCTTAAATCAAAATTACCAATTCCTTAAAACTTAATCTTCTTCTCTTTCGAGCAAGAAAATTAATGATTGCTAGAATTTAAATATTCTATTCTCATGAATATTAAACTAGAACAATCTATCAAACTTAAAGAAATTAAACTGGTCTCTAAATAATTCTTTTATCTCTAAAATAAATTTTGAAAGTTGTTGATTTTCACAATCTAAAATCATATATAGCCTTCATTCAACATATGATTTCAATTGAACATGCAATTGGTGGCTAATCAATCACAACTATTAAGAACAAAATCAACAATGCTGCAATTCAAGAAATAAATAAGTAATTAAGTTAAGCAATAACTATCATTCATAATCCTAAATTCACCTAATCACACTAAGGAGATTAGTTATTCATAGCTAAATTAAAAATAAAAACAAAAGCAATGAAGAAATAACTCATAAAATTCATAATACTAGAACTAAACTAATAAATTAACAAAGGAATCAAAGAGTTAAAAATTGAAGTTCTAAATTGTATTGAGGGAATGTTTAAACTAGAATGAAGAATCCTATAGAGATGATGGAGTCATCCTCTCGCACAATCTTCTTCTTTCTTTGATCTCCAATGGTAGATGAAGCTAACCAACTAGATAAAAATGAAAAGTATAGAAGAGTTTTTCCTCTCTTAAAGACCTTTTGATTTTTCTTAATTTAGTGTGGTCTATTAGTGAAGAAGGCTCGATTAAGTATGCATATGAGACTAGGATAATTTGAATTTAAAAAAAAAAGATAGATAATATTTTCTTATCTAAGGTTTGATGATTGATTGCAATTAATTAAGTTCTTGAGTAAAGGAGGTAAGAATGAAGTAGGTAAAGTTATGAAGCTAATTGTAACTTAAAATTTTAAAACTTTGATTGTTTAAGATTTTATATATAAACTAACATATAGAGAAACATATAACTCTAATTGCTTGAGGACAAGCAATAATTTAAGTTTGGGGGAGTTTGATAGAGTGAAATTATGATCATTATTTTATGTAATTTTAACTCTGATTTTTAACTGTTTTCCAATTGAATTTGATGAGTTTGATTATTTGAGTTAGAATTACACTTTTTGAGCATGGAAGACAAGATTAAAGGTTTTTGATGATTAGTAAGGCAAAAATCAAGAAAAGTAAGCAAAAATGAAGGAAGTATGATGAGCCACGACCGTGGCCTTTCAAAGCCACGACCCTGGGAATAAATTCGAGCCTACCACTTTAAAAAATTGAAGTTCCAGAAGAAAAATGAAAGCCACGACTGTGGCACTGAAAAGCCACTACCGTGAGTTTTATTTCCCCACTGCCTAAGCCAAGAAAAATAAGAAAATAAATTTGGCAGCCTCACTTTCAAAGCCACGACCGTGGCACTCCAAAAGCCATGACCGTGGCCCATCAGACCAACCTTGCCAGCTGAAAAGTTTGACGAAACAGTCAGAGTTCACACATGCCACGACCGAGGCACTCAAAAGCCACAGCCATGGCCCTTATTTTATGATTTGTGAGTTGCAAATGTTGAAGATGAACTCACTAACCAAGTCTTGTTTAAAACCTTTTTCAGTTTTTCTCCACTAAAGAAGTTTTCAAGCACTCTATATAAACACATTTCCTCCAAGGATTCAAGGGAGCATTGATATAAGTAGATATGCAAGAATTATATTAGATTCATCCAAATAAATTTAGTTTAGAGTTTCTTAGAAAATAAGTGTGAAATTCTGCTTCAAGGAGGAGTTCAAGATCCAAGTCAAGATCTTCTTCAAAGAAATAGAGTTTGATATTTCTTGTTCCTTTTAATTATGTCTTCATTTACCATTTTGAATATTTGCAATGTTTTTATTTCAATAATGAAGAATTAATCATTTTTAGGATTGGTCCCTTTAATTGAATTTATCATGGAGTTATAAATGTCTATTTGGTTTAATTTAGTTATCCTTTGATTATTTTGTTATCTTTAATCTTAATGCTTTGATTATCAGGCCAATGATTAATTGATTTGAGATGTTGTGTGATGGAGCGAGAGTGAAAGTATGACATTAGTCTAAGGAGATAATAATCTTAAGTAAGTTTCTCACTTAGAGAGAATGTTAGACCCTTAAGAGGTTGATTCAAGATTTTCATAAAACATAATGAATTGATTTAATTACTTATGATCACGAGAGTAGACGTAAGGATTAAAGTTGATATTAGTTCTAGTACTTGAGAAAGACTTAAATTTAATTTAGAAAAATCTAACCATTAATCAAAGAAAAACTAAGTTAAATCAATACCTTAGAAAAACCATGATAAATCAATGAAGGTGACCAAACCCTAAGTCTTAAATTATTAGAAATTTATTCTTGATTCATTGTCATTTTAGCTAGTTAAATCATAAAATTAAATTTGATTATCCAAATATTAATAAGTTTAATTGTTTGGTACTTAGAATTAACCTCCTTGTGGGAACGATACTCTACTTATCATTATATTACTTGTTAACGATCTGTACACTTGCAGATAGATAGACTAAGCCCACAACATACGTATATGAGAAATGTGATTGTTTGAAAATGTTAATTGAATAACTTGTATTATAGAAATGCATGTCAAGTTTATATTTTAAAAAAAATGCATGTTGCATTATTCATAAGATTTTCTTTATTTTTAAAGTATGTACCACTAGGCAATTTTGCTTTGCGTGATGTGTGTATTGCGCAAGTGACAGGGTTACTGCAGAGAGCCCTGCTGGACTAGAGCAGGTACAGAGTATTCCTGCTTTCTTGAATTTTGAGTTGGTCACCATAGACTAGGATCGTGCAAACATGTAATATATTTACTTTGGCAACTTAACTTTTAAATATGTATGTTAGGTTATAAATATGTAAATGGTGCAATTTATAAAAATTTGGGATTTGTATTTTTTAAATAATGGTTTTGTATTTGTATATATATGTATGTTTGAGTGTTTTTTTTTTGGGAAGTGTGGAGTGGTGAAAATTATTTTGGGAGTATGTTTTTTGCAGGTTGTGAAATATAGAAATTTTTGGGATATCCGATTTTTTCAGAGATTTTGATATAAAATATTTATTTAAGGTACCTAAAACTAATGAAGAATATTTTATTTATTTATTAAAAATACATTTTCAATGTTGAGATATCAATTTGGGAATATATAAATTTATATTAAAACTGTGTTGTGATATTCTTATACTGCATATGCATATTTTATATATACCGGATATATGTATTATATATATAGGGTATAAGGATGTTACAAAATATATTTATAATATGCGAATATAAACATATTATTAATTGTACTTAGATTTGAAATTTAATATTATTTGATTTTGTTTTAAATAGATTTTTTAAAATACTTTTTAAGTGGAATTCTATATTTAAACTCAGAGATAATTTAAGTTAATTTATAAGTAATGTTATGATTTAAATTATCTCAATATTAATTTTTTTTAATCCTTAATGCTTAAAAAATTAAAATTACCTTTCAAAAATTATGATTTAATTAATAAATAACATGAATATCAAATTTCAAACTTTTGATTAGCACTTATAAATTGGAGGATTAAAAATTATTTAATTTAAAAGCTATAATTTACTAAATATATGTTAATAAAACTTTAATTTGGTTTAATAATAAGAACAAAATTGAGATTTTAAAAAATTATAAATTTAATTATTTTTTTATATTGGGTATTATTTTTGCTAATTGCATATACATTGTATTATGTATATAATATTTTAAAAGTGAAATACGATTTAGTTTTACTTAAAATTACTTTTGTTTTATTTTTTAAATGAATTATTATTTTTTTACTTTTACATTTTGTATTTAATGTATTATTTATAAATTTTAAATATATATTTTCAAATATATTGCTGCCATGTTTTGTACATATATAGATATTTTATATATTGTTATATATTTCATATATTTAATATATATATAAATATTTTTATATTATATATATATTATTATTTAATATGCATTATTATTTATTTTTCTGATTATCTATATAATAATATTAATTCTTGCATCTTGGTGCGAGATGCGATATAACTTGTTCTTACTAATTAATGAAGTGTTATTACAAGTACGACCTTGAGTGAGGTTATTGCACATAGGGATGGCTAATTTTTGGTTAACCGTCCGAATACTAGGTTCGGTTAACGGATATAGTTAAATTCGATTCAGTTCGGGTGAAAAATTTTAATTAATTCGGTTTTTAGTTTGATTAATGGTTAACCGATTCAGTTCGGTTAGTTAACTAGTTAACCAAATTTTTTTTTAAAAAAATAATTTTTATTTAGTTATTTATTAATTCTTTTTGTGTAATTTCTTAATTATATAAATTTTTTATTATAAATATATTTTTATTGCAAAATAAAGTTATTTTTTATTTAGTTTTTTAATAAATTTTGTTTAGTTATTTAATTAAATTTATTTTTTATATTAAATATAATTTTTATAATAAAATAAAAAAATTTAGTAGGTTCAGTTAATTAACCGAACTAATCAAATCGGTTTGGTTAATTAACCAAACAGATCGAAATCAAAATTTGGTCTGTCCGGTCAGAAAAATATGTGTTCGAAAGATTCGGTTAATCTGGAGTTCGGTCGGTTAATTAATTGGCCGACCAAATACCCACCACTAATTGCACATCTACAAAACAAAATGTATGATTAGATTTTGGAGAAGTAGGAAGACAAAACGAGAAAAGGCAGCATGCTATCTTTATAAGTCTTTAGGTTGTGTAAATTCATTAAAATGTCTACATAGTAAGTGTTAATAAACAAAAAATGGTCAGATCATAAAAATTTGCAACATATATTTGTATATGATTTTCTTTTGCTAATTGTAATTGATGCCACTTCACCTTGTTTGGAGGTTATTCATCCTGGGGTGTTGTACATTGTGCATTTGGTGTGTCGATAATGCATACATTACGTTGAATATAAGACTGTTCAAATTGTTTTTGATGGGGAAGTGAACTGTCTGTGATTGATTTTTTGTTTTTTTAGCTATGTCAAAATACCTTTTGTTTTTTCACATTTTCATTTGTTGTTGTGTCATATATATCTGTTAATTTACCCTTTTTTTTATGCAGAACTTCTTTGCTGAGTTTGCAAGTAACATTCAGGAGAATCAATAGATCAACTGTTAAAGAATATACTACTGGACATGAATTAATGAAAACAATTATGAATATTTGGAAGCTTGGAGCCTTGTTTTGCAAATATTTTTAATGCATTGAATATTTATTGTATGCTGCTGTATTTCATGTTTTCCTTATTCTTTTATATTGTTTCTATCATGCTATGCTGATATTATTTTTGCTTATTTAATTTTTCTGTATGTAAACTCTTTTTCTTCAAAATTAAAGGGTGTGTGATTTTGCTTAATTCATTTTGCAACATGAAAAGGGTGTGTGATAGTTTTATGGTTTTGGGAGTAATAATGAGAAGGGGTTTTAGGCCAGGTATAGTGACTTTTAATTGTTTAGTTAGGGGTTTGTGTTTGGTGGATAAAATTGCTGAGGCTGTTATGCTTTGCAAGAACATGGGTGTATTTGGCTGTTGTCCTGATGCGATTACATGTCGTACCTTGATTAATGGGCTGTGTCGAACAAGGAATATCGATATTGCTCTTAAGCTGCTTGAGCATATGGTAAGTGGGAATGGTGAATTTGGCATCAAAATTAAGCCTGATAAATTTATTTATGCAAGTATTATTGATGCTCTTTGTAAGAATGGTTTGGTACAAAAGGCAAAAAAGCTTTTTATGCAAATGAAGGATGTGGGGATTTTTCCAAATGTAGTTGTGTATAACTCGCTGCTGCGAGGTGTTTGTTCTGTGGGTCAGTGGGAAGAAACTAAATGTTTATTTGTTGAGATGTTGGATCAAGGTGTGCCACCTAGTGTTGTAACATTCAATGCGCTGATTATTGCACTTTGTCGAGAGGGAAAGATAAATGAGGCCAATGGATTATTTGAGCTGATGGTACAGAGAGGCGTAGAACCTAATAGTTATACTTACAGCACATTGATTGATGGCTATTGTTTGGCAGGTATGATAGACAAAGGGAAGGAGCTTTTTATTTCTATGAAGAGTAAGCGGTGTCAACATGATAATGTTTGCTACAATGTACTGATGAACGGATATTGCAAGAGTGAGAGAGTAGATGAAGCTATGGCATTATACAGGGATATGTTAGGCAAAGGGATTCGACCAACTGATATTACATATGCCACCTTGTTGGGTGGTCTTTTCCAGGCAGGTAAGGTTCAGGATGCACGGAAGCTATTTGGGGAGATGCAACTTCATAAAATTGCAGCAAATTCCACTACGTATCTGATTTATCTAGATGGGCTTTGTAAGAATGATTTTGTTTCAGAGGCAATGGATATTTTTCATAGTTTAGAAAAGTGCAAGTTTAAATTAAGTGTTGAAATCTTCACCTGCCTCATTGATGGCTTGTGTAAAATAGGGAAGTTTGAAGTTGCTTGGGGCCTTTTTTATAGATTGTCTAATGAAGACTTAAAGCCAACAGTCGTGACATACAATGTCATGATCCATGGACTTTGTAAAGGAGGGCAGTTGGAAAAGGCAAATGATCTATTTTTGGAAATGGAGGAGAAAGGTTGTGTTCCAGATGAGTTCATATTTGGCACACTCATGCGTGGTTTTTTACAAAATAATGAACCAAAAAAGGTAATTGACCTTCTTCATGAGATGAAAGCAAGAAAGTTGTCACCAGATGCATATATAGTCTCACTTGTTGCAGAATTACTTCCAAATAAGGATAAATATCACGAATATTTTCATTTGCTTCCAACATTTCCTGCTCTAAAGAAAACAGAAAGATGATATGGTCAATGTTAGTCACTTGGATGTTTCATTGGCTTCCTCTGAATCCCTCCTCCAATCAATCAAATTTCAAACGGTAGCAGAAGATGTGCATAGACATGTTAGGGCTGGAAATTTCTTCTTTATTTCCTAGGCTTTTGTGTTACAGATTCAAGAACATTGTAGATTACAACAACAGCTCTTATAAGACAATCCAAATATGTATTTGTATTTGCATAAATTATGTACACATGTTTCTGCATTCTATTAAATCAACGAGGCCACAGGCCAATAGTAGACTTCAGCAGCAGCCAAGCAACCAAAATCAGATAATAATTCACGCAAGCAGAGGCCACAGGCCAATAGTAGACTTCAGCAGCAGCCACTGACCAATACTAGCAGCAATAACACAGCAGGCTTCTAATCACCACTCCTACTTTGCTTTACCCCATCAGCAGTTATAAATCCCCATTATTAGCACACCCACATACACATACCAGCATAGCCTCACCAACTTTAACTTCAAGCCCAGCTGCTCTGATCACTTGCCCTATTTGCATTGTTATGCCCCAAACGTCTCAGTTAAACAGATCGTGCTATTTTCTAACACACTCAGGCTTTGTTTGCATTTTTCTGTTGGAAGACCACTTGATTCCTTTGCCATCAAAAGCTGTGAGGTATACCTATTGCATTGGTCACAGTTTAGATTATAATAACAAAAGTGAAAGCTTCCAGAATGGGATTCTGGTGAAGTTTTTTTTTTTACCAAGAGAACATTGAATCAGTTGAGGTATATATCTCGACAGTAGCAGAAGATGAAGATGTGCATGGACATTGTTGGTTTTTTAAAAAGAAACAAGCAGCAAAGTTAAAAATGGTTAAAATTTTTTATTGTATTTCATAAATTTCATCAATTACAAAGCTTAAAATAGACATTAAAAAAATAAAATTTTCCACAATATCTGTAAAAGATAGACATGATTCAAAATTTTAAAAATCAAATTATTAAATATCTTAGAAATCTAATATAAAAAGATTGAATAATTTATTCAAATTTAAAACAACTTTAAACTAAAAGGATTGAATAGTTTATTTAAATTGAAAATAATTCTAAATTAAAAAATCTTTTGCATCAACTGATGTAATCTTCCATTACTCCTCGTTTGCTTCAGTTGGTGCAGATTAAAACTCCTCCTCAATTTATGCTTTTGTTGTTTGTGCAGTTTTTTTTATTTGTATTTGAACTTGCATTTTATTTTATCTATCTCAAAAATCTCAACTATTGAATCTGCAACGGCATTTTGAATAATGATTTTTGCTTTGTACATTTTTATTTTCTTTTCAGAATGAGCTTTAATTTGAGTAAGTGTGAGATTTTTAGAAAGAATGAGCTCTAATTTGAGTAAGTGTGGAATTTTCAGAAAATGAATTTAATGGTTTATTTTCCATTACAACTTCTCATAAGTCATAAGTTTCAAGATAAGATTGTATTTTCACTGACCAAATTTGATAATTTTTGCCAATGAAAATTTGTGGGGCATTCAAGGAGAGACTGTTACTTGCCATGGTTAAAAATGAGGTTAAAAATAGATATGATTTTAAAATAATTTTCAATTGGGTTATATATTGTTTAAAGCAAATTCATAAGTCGTGTAAGACCAAGAAAGCTTTGATACCACTGCTTATTTTTAAAAAAGAAACAAGCAGCAAAGTTAAAAATGTTTATTGTTTCTCAAAAATTTCATTAATATCTGCAAAAGATAGACATGATTCAAAATTTTAAAAATTAAATTATTAAATATCCTAGAAATCTAATCTAAAAAGATTGAATAATTTATTTAAATTTAAAATAACTTTAAACTAAAAGGATTGAATAGTTTATTTAAATTCAAAATAATTCTAAAATAAAAAATCTTTTACAACTAATGCAATCTTCCAGCAGACATGTATGGCTGGTAATTTCTTCTTTACTTGCTCCATATCTATGTTCTTTGTTCAAATATGGATTTTTATTGCTCAATATCTATTTGCAGATATCAATATTTCAAATTTTTAGAAGCAACTCCAAAATCTGTGCTTCAATTGATGGGATTGAAGGGTTTAACATTATACCATTTGAAGAGCCATTTTGCAGGTATTATTTCTTACTCTATAATTCATATTATTTGCTTAAATTTTATGCTAATTATTGGTTAACAATGCTCAGAAATACAGACTTGGACAGCAGCAGCAATCATTTCTTTAAATTCCAATTAAATGGATACATGCGTATTAATTCAATGGAAGTTGTTCTTACAAATGGCTCACTGCATTGCATTAGTAAAGTAAAAAATAAAAATATCAATCTCACTAAACAGAGAGAACTCCAAGTCTCAGATGCCTTTGAGCTGCAGATTCATGAAGAGATTATAACAACTCAACAACTTGAGGTATTATTCTTGTAAGTCACCACTTTATGTTTAATTTCTTTTTTAAAAGTAAAAAATATCTATTTTTTTAATGTTCTTATAAATCATACATATCAATTTATTTATAATTTAATATAGATTTTATGAATTTTTTTACCTTATTTAAATTTTAGTCTCCTAATTTTAGTATCTATATATGTTATTTCTTTACAGTAGAGACGTATGTGTATAACCATTATGATTTCTTAGATATAAAGATAAAATTTAATGATTTCTAACTAAAATTAGTATTATGCTTTTTCTTAACAACAATTCATATAATACATATCCATATAGAAATTAATAAGTGAACATATAATATATATTACAAAAGACCAACGTTATGGAATTTACCTCTTAGTTATAATACTTAAAAATTAATGATGATAATAATAATAATAATAATATTTAATGGCACTTTCACTTTTGGAAGTTAAATTTGAAATTTTATTGTATTTGAATTTTTACTTTTGATTCCAAGAGAAGTACAGGGGAAGTACTTGTAAGCAACACTAGAGAAAGCACATAAAAGCATCTCACTTGATAATCTAGATTTGGCTTTAACCAGTCTTATTCAGAATATGAATGTTGAACAAAAGATTGAAAGGCATCATGCTTGAATACGGAGAGGAGATTAACGACTTCCAAGAAAAAGGTGGAACAAGGTCCTACATGTTTATGCATGAATACAAAGGGTAGCTGTGATTTTCTAGTTGTAAATGGTTCATTCATTGAAACACAATATGCTTTTATATAATTAGAGGTGTGTACAAGTCCGGTCGGATTTTTGCTTGACCCGCAACTCATCCTGAGTCAAATTCAGATTGCTAAAACTATCACATAATTCAACTCGAATGCTTGGGTTGCATCGGATTTGGCCGGTTAACAATTCGGATCCACAGCTCTAAATATTATATTCAAGAGACATTTACATAATTACCTAAAAAAATAATTTTTATTTTAAAAAATACTACAAAAACTAAAATATTTATACTTTTATAAAAAAATTGAAGCAAAATTTCTAAATAACTCATTCTTCACTGAAACAAATTTTTTTTTTTTTTTTGCAAAAATACCTCTTCTCTCACTATAACCAAGATTTTACTTCAATTTTATTTTTTCAAACTTTACTATTTAATAAAAATTAATATTTTAAATTATTTTTCATCATATAAAATCATATTTGTTTTATAAAAGATAAAATTTTAATTTTTAAAAATAAATAACACTTATGAAAAAAGTAAAATATACAAAAATATATTAATAAAAACCATTAAATTTATTTTTTAAATTTTTTTTATATTATACACATAAAAAAATACACATAGTTTCATTATATAGATGTGTTGTAGATGTATTATAAATATATTGTAGATGTTATGTGTATGTTATATTTTTATTATTTAAATTGTGTGTATTTTATATAAAATTTGTTGAATATTATGTGGATATTTTAATAATAAAAAATTAAAAAAATAAAATTAAACAAACATTAAAAATATTATATATTTAGATATGTTGTAGATATATAGAAGATGTATTGAAGATGTATTATAGATTTTAGTTTGTATTGTTGAGTGTATATTATATATATATTATGTGTATATTATGTGTATATTAAAAATGACATTAAAAATTTATTTAACTAAAAAATTTAAATAAAAAATTGCAAAAATTAGAAGAAAAAAAAACTACGTCAAAATGTAAATGAAAAAGAAATCTCGTCTCTTGTGCTTTTGAAAACAGAAAACTTTTTTCGGTGTGTGGTGTAATTATCTCTATATTTAACCCCAATCCACTTTAAAAAAATTAGAACCTAATTTGATCAAAAAATGCTCCAATTGGACCGAATGATCGGGTTCGGGTTAATGGGCTAAATGTACAGCCTTATATATAATAGTTCAAGAAAAGAGTAAACTACTTTTGTGATGTGTATAATGAATCATAACTATCTTATAATACTCCGACTTGTATTTATTATAATATCTATATAGCAGTATATATTGTACTAATGTTGATTACTTGTATGTTCTTCATATATATTGAATATTTTTAAGGATAAACGCTCAATTTACCATTGAAACTTTCATTCGAGGTCTAATTAGATCCAAAATGGTCTTTTCAATCAATTTAAGACAAAATCTCATTTCAAGATTAAATAAGCCCACTTTTACTAGGCTTATGCATGCATTAATTATTTCCAGAACTCCACTTGAATTTTAATATTGTTTAAATAGGCTTCAGGATATGGATGCTTATTGCTCTATTTATCATGTAAAGTAAGTTAAATGAACATGAGGAATGAGGAGGTTTATCAGCATAAAAAAACAACTCGTTGCACAGCTTGTGTTGGGGGTGGATTCTCTTCATTTATCATATTTTCTCTGTGAAATACAAATTATATTGTATGGATATATATATATATATATCTTTATTTTACTTGTGTTTATTGCATGGATGTATACTATTTAATTCAGTTATGGGATAAAAAATAATTTGAGTGACGCAAATATAAAATAAGAAAAAAAATATATAAGCAAAATTTTTAAAATAATTTTTGTAAACTTTTTTTTTGGTCAATAAAGGATTATTATTGCCAAAAAGAGAGTTGTACATCAACATCATATGCAAACAAAACCAACACAAATTCAGCCACATCTCATAGTAAACGTTTATCCTCTGCACACTCTCATCCTAGCAGCAGTCATATTTCTAAAAAAAACCATGTTCCTTTCTAGCCAGATGTTGTAAACTGTGACTAACAAGGCATTCCTTCTAGTTCTGGCTTTCATGATCTTTCTAGTAGCTTTCCTAAAAAACCAGCTCACCTCTCTTCTCCACCCATAAACTGATCTGTTAATGTCACACTTTTCCGGGACCTAAACCCGTATGAGCTTACTAAACTGGCGGTCAAAGAAAAGATGCTCAACAGTTTCAGCTTCAGCTCTGCAAAACACAACAATCATCGGGAACTACCTTCCATTTAACCAATCTGCTTTTGGTGGCCAATCTGTTTCTCAACGCCAGCCACATAATGAAGCTCTGTTTTGGCACATATCGCTTACCATAAACTAACTTGGCCCAATTAACAACGTCACCTTTAGGCCTTAAATCCTCTCAAGCACTTTCAATAGAATAAACGCTAGAATTAGATGAAGCCCAGGAAATATCATCATCTAAAACCACATTTACCCTATACCTTCTCATAGCCTCCCAAGCAATTATTAGTTACCTCATCCATTGGGTCAGGCAAGCAATATCTTCCCTCCGGCCAAAGATATTTAACCTTCGCTCTTTTTCAAACCTCAGAATCAGCAATACAAACTTCTGGAAACCTATCCGTGATGCTAAACCCATCCATCCATGGGTACCCATGCCAAAAAAATAGGTTCCCCTTCCCTAGCTTTTATACAAAAAGTCTTTTAAATTGACTTCTTAACTTTACTAGGTGTCTCCACACCCAGCTTGCCTCTAAAGGTTTTGAAATCACCCAGAAACTCATACCTTTCAGTTTATCTTCAGTAATCCAGGCTACCCATGATGGGTCCAACCAATCATTATTGACCAAACAAAATAAAAAACAAGCATCACATGATTTAAAAAAAACAAAAGAGAAAATGCAAATGTCAACAATTGTAAGTTGGCAGGCAGGAATTCAAGGAAGTAGGCGTCCAACTCATTACCAAAGAGACAGAAAATTTGAGCTGTTAATGTGTCCTCTACGCGTTAGAATTCTTCTATAAATAGAAGGATTTTGCAGCATAAAATTAACAAGAACACAGATTTAGAAATTAATCTGTGAAGAGAGTTTAATTTTAGGAAAGGGTTCCTAAAATTGGAAAATAGAGAAAATTGTGTGGATTATAATTTTGGGGTATTTTTGGAAAACACTTTGAGTGCCACTATTTTTATAATAATCTCTTTGTAAGTCTACTATTTTTAATAGTGGAAGAATTATTCAGAGTTTGTCCCGTGATTTTTTTCTCTAAATTTTTAGGGGGTTTCCACGTAAATTCTCAGTGTCCCTATTTTTATCTAGCAATTACGGTAATTATTTAATTTTTTTACCGTGATTATTATTTCTGATGGATTCGGTTGTCAATATCCAATACGTAATTATTAGAGCTAACTGTGGTAATGGTAATTTAATATTTATCGGCACTATTAACTTTTATCGTCGGTAATTTTATTTTTACTTTTACCACCGGCATTCCGCTGCGAACCCCAATCGAGATTAGAGAAAAAATCTCAACAACAGGTATCAGAGCCTTTTGATAGTCAATTCTGTCAGTTTTCTGCAAAGTTACTATTCACATAATAAATTTCGTAAATAGTAAAAATCTTTATCAGATCCAAGAGTTCGACATGGCTAACGATGGGGCAATGATCAAGTTGACAGACTCAAATTATTTGATGTGAAAATCCAGAATGGAAGATTACCTCAATTTTAAAGATCTGTACGATCCAATTGAAGGTGACAGTGCTAAGCTAGAGGGTATAAAAGACCATATGTGGGAAAAGTTAAAGAAGCAGTCACTGGGTACAATACGTCAGTGGATATATGCTAGCCTATACAATCATGTTAAAAATAAAAAAGATCCCAAAGTTCTCTGAAAGAAATTTGAAGAAATGTACGAGGCTACAAATGCTCAAGGGAAGGTGTTTATTATTCATAAACTCATAAACTTGAAGCTGTCAGAGGGACGACCAGTTACACAACACCTGAATGACTTTGAAGGACTCGTAACTGAGTTAGCAGTTACTGGGATGTCCTTAAATGGCGAGATGCAAGCATGCCTATTATTGGGATCTCTACCGGATAGTTGGGATACTCTTATGGTATCATTAAGCAACTCAGCTCCAGAAGGCGTGGTGACGATGTCTATGGTAAAGAATAGACTGCTCAAAGAAGAACTTCATAGAAGGGACGTTGCTAGTACCATTTCACAAGCCCTTGTCACAGAGAATAGGGGTCGGAGCAAGAGTAGAGGTTGAGGGCATGGAAAATCCAGGGATAGATCCAAGTCCAAGGAGAGGAGAAAATGCTACAATTGCGGTAAGACGGGTCATCTCAAAAGGAATTGTCATTTTCTCAAAGAGGAGAATGCAAACCAAAGTCAAGATAATGATAGAAAAACATCAGCTACAGTCTCAGCAGAAGATGGTGAGGTGACTTTAGTCTCTCATGATGCAGATTGTTGTCATATTGGAGATACAGATACCTAGTGGATAGTAGACTCTGGTGCTTCATATCACTGTGTTTCGAAAAGGGAATACTTCTCCACTTATAAGGCAGGAGGTTTCGGCACTATTAGAATGGAAAATAATAGTGTCTCACAAATGGTGGGGATCAGTGATGTCTGCGTGAAGACAAGTGTCGCGTGCACATTAATACTTAAAAATGTGAGACATATTCCCGATCTTTGATTGAATCTGTTGTCTGTTAGTGTATTGGACAAGGAAGGTTATCACCATCACACAGGTGACGGTAAATAAAAACTTACCAAAGGGTCTTTGGTGGTGGCGAGAGGAAGATTATGCTGCTCACTGTACAAAACGCACCCGGTGATATGTGCAGGTTAAGTGAATGCAGTAGAGGATGATGCTTCACCAAATTTGTGGCACAGGCGGCTGGCGCACGTTAGTGAAAAATGGTTGAATATGCTGGCTAAGAAGTCCCTCATCCCATTAGCCAAAGGTAAAATAAACCCTTGTGATTATTGTTTATTTAGGAAGCAACATCGTGTCTCATTTCAGAAAAGCTCTAGACGGAGAGACAATAAGTTGGAGTTGGTACACTCTGACGTATGTGGTCCCATGGAGATAGAATCCCTTGGAGGAAGTGGATATTTTCTTACCTTCATTGATGATTTCTCACGAAAAACATGGATATATTTGTTGCGCACAAAGGACCAAGTATTTAAGCACTTTCAGCAATTCCATGGGCCAAGTATTTAAGAAAATATTGATTTTCCTTAATTTAGTGTGGTCTATTAGTGAAGAAGGCTCTATTAAGCATGCATATGAGACTAGGATAATTTGAATTTAAAAAAAAAGATAGATAATATTTTCTTATTCAAGGTTTGATGATTGATTGCAATTAATTAAGTTCTTGAGTAAAGGAGGTAAGAATGAAGTAGGTAAAGTTATGAAGCTAATTGTAACTTAAAATTTTAAAACTTTGATTGTTTAAGATTTTGCGTATAAACTAACATATAGAGAAACATATAACTCTAATTGCTTGAGGACAAGCAATAATTTAAGTTTGGGGGAGTTTGATAGAGTGAAATTATGATCATTATTTTATGTAATTTTAACTCTGATTTTTAACTGTTTTCCAATTGAATTTGATGAGTTTAATTATTTGAGTTAGAATTACACTTTTTGAGCATGGAAGACAAGATTAAAGGTTTTTGATGATTAGTAAGGCAAAAATCAAGAAAAGCAAGCAAAAATGAAGGAAGTATGATGAGCCACGACCGTGGCCTTTCAAAGCCACGACCCTGGGAATAAATTCGAGCCTACCACTTTAAAAAATTGAAGTTCCAGAAGAAAAATGAAAGTCACGACCGTGGCACTGAAAAGCCACTACCGTGAGTTTCATTTCCCCACTGCCTAAGCCAAGAAAAATAAGAAAATAAATTTGGCAGCCTCACTTTCAAAGCCACGACCGTGGCACTCCAAAAGCCATAACCGTGGCCCATCAGACCAACCTTGCCAGCTGAAAAGTTTGACGAAACAGTCAGAGTTCACACATGCCACGACCGTGGCACTCAAAAGCCATAGCCATGGCCCTTATTTTATGATTTGTGAGTTGCAAATGTTGAAGATGAACTCACTAACCAAGTCTTGTTTAAAACCTTTTTCAGTTTTTCTCCACTAAAGAAGTTTTCAAGCACCCTATATAAACACATTTCCTCCAACGATTCAAGGGAGCATTGATATAAGTAGATATGCAAGAATTATATTAGATTCATCCAAATAAATTTAGTTTAGAGTTTCTTAGAAAATAAGTGTGAAATTCTGCTTCAAGGAGGAGTTCAAGATCCAAGTCAAGATCTTCTTCAAAGAAATAGAGTTTGATATTTCTTGTTCCTTTTAATTATGTCTTCATTTACCATTTTGAATATTTGTAATATTTTTATTTCAATAATGAAGAACTAATCCTTTTTAGGATTGGTTCCTTTAATTGAATTTATCATGGAGTTATAAATGTCTATTTGGTTTAATTTAGTTATCCTTTGATTATTTTATTATCTTTAATCTTAATGCTTTGATTATCAGGCCAATGATTAATTGATTTGAGATGTTGTGTTATGGAGCGAGAGTGAAAGTATGACATTAGTCTAAGGAGATAATAATCTTAAGTAAGTTTCTCACTTAGAGATATGGTTAAACCCTTAAGAGGTTGATTCAAGATTTTCATAAAACATAATGAATTGATTTAATTACTTATGATCACGAGAGTAGACGTAAGGATTAAAGTCGATATTAGTTCTAGTACTTGAGAAAGACTTAAACTTAATTTAGAAAAATCTAACCATTAATCAAAGAAAAACTAAGTTAAATCAATACCTTAGAAAAACCATGATAAATCAATGAAGGTGACCAAACCCTAAGTCTTAAATTATTAGAAATTTATGCTTGATTCATTGTCATTTTAGCTAGTTAAATCATAAAATTAAATTTGATTATCCAAATATTAATCTGTTTAATTGTTTGGTACTTAGAATTAACCTCCTCGTGGGAACGATACTCTACTTATCATTATATTATTTGTTAACGATCTGTACACTTGCAGATAGATAGGCTAAGCCCACAACATACGTATATGAGAAATGTGATTGTTTGAAAATGTTAATTGAATAACTTGTATTATAGAAATGCATGTCAAGTTTATATTTAAAAAAAAATGCATGTTGCATTATTCATAAGATTTTCTTTATTTTTAAAGTATGTACCACTAGGCAATTTTGCTTAGCGTGATGTGTGTATTGCCCAAGTGACAGGGTTACTGCAGAGAGCCCTGCTAGACTAGAGCAGGTGTAGAGTATTCCTGCTTTCTTGAATTTTGAGTTGGTCACCATAGACCAGGACCGTGCAAACATGTAATTTATTTACTTTGACAACTTAACTTTTAAATATGTATGTTAGGTTATAAATATGTAAATGGTGCAATTTATAAAAATTTGGGATTTGTATTTTTTAAATAATGGTTTTGTATTTGTATATATATGTATGTTTGAGTGTTTTTTTTTTGGGAAGTGTGGAGTGCTGAAAATTATTTTGGGAGTATGTTTTTTGCAGGTTGTGAAATATAGAAATTTTTGGGATATCCGATTTTTTCAGAGATTTTGATATAAAATATTTATTTAAGGTACCTAAAACTAATGAAGAATATTTTATTTATTTATTAAAAATACATTTTCAATGTTGAGATATCAATTTGGGAATATGTAAATTTATATTAAAACTGTGTTGTGATATTCTTATACTGTATATGCATATTTTATATATACCGGATATATGTATTATATATATAGGATATAAGGAAGTTACAAAATATATTTATAATATGTGAATATAAACATATTATTAATTGTACTTAGATTTGAAATTTAATATTATTTGATTTTATTTTAAATAGATTTTTTAAAATACTTTTTAAGTGGAATTCTATATTTAAACACAGAGATAATTTAAGTTAATTTATAAGTAATGTTATGATTTAAATTATCTCGATATTAATTTTTTTTAATCCTTAATGCTTAAAAAATTAAAATTACCTTTCAAAAATTATGATTTAATTAATAAATAACATGAATATCAAATTTCAAACTTTTGATTAGCACTTATAAATTGGAGGATTAAAAATTATTTAATTTAAAAGCTTTAATTTACTAAATATATGTTAATAAAACTTTAATTTGGTTTAATAATAAGAACAAAATTGAGATTTAAAAAAATTATAAATTTAATTATTTTTTTATGTTGGGTATTATTTTTGCTAATTGCATATACATTGTATTATGTATATAATATTTTAAAAGTGAAACACGATTTAGTTTTACTTAAAATTACTTTTGTTTTATTTTTTAAATGAATTATTATTTTTTTACTTTTACATTTTGTATTTAATGTATTATTTATAAATTTTAAATATATATTTTCAAATATATTGCTGCCATGTTTTGTACATATATAGATATTTTATATATTGTTATATATTTCATATATTTAATATATAAATAAATATTTTTATATTTTATATATATATATATTATTCTTTAATATGCATTATTATTTATTTTTCTGATTATCTATATAATAATATTAATTCTTGCATCTTGGTGCGAGATGCCATATAACTTGTTCTTACTAATTAATGAAGTGTTATTACAAGTACTATGACCTTGAGTGAGGTTATTGCATATAGGGGTGGCTAATTTTTAGTTAACCGTTCGAATAATCGGTTCGGTTAATGAATATAGTTAAATTCGATTCAGTTCAATTGAAGAATTTTAATTAATTCGGTTTTTAGTTTGATTAATGGTTAACCGATTCGGTTCGGTTAGTTTACTAGTTAAATAATTTTTTTAAAAAAAATAATTTTTATTTAGTTATTTATATTTTTTTGTGTAATTTCTTAATTATATAATTTTTTTATTATAAATATATTTTTATTGCAAAATAAAGTTATTTTTTATTTAGTTTTTTTATAAATTTTGTTTAGTTATTTAATTAAATTTATTTTTTATATTAAATATAATTTTTATAATAAAATAAAAAAATTTAATCGGTTCAGTTAATTAACCGAACTAACCAAATCGGTTTGGTTAATTAACTAAACAGATCGAAATCAAAATTTGGTGTGTCCGGTCAAAAAAATATGTATTCAAAAGATTCGGTTAATTTGGAGTTCGGTCGATTAATTAATCGGCCGACCAAACGTCCACCCCGAATTGCACATCTATGAAACAAAATGTATGATTAGATTTTGGAGAAGTAGGAAGACAAAACGAGAAAAGGCAGCATGCTATCTTTATAAGTCTTTAGGTTGTGTAAATTCATTAAAATGTCTACATAGTAAGTATTAATAAACAAAAAATGGTCAGATCATAAAAATTTGCAACATATATTTGAGGGTGTTTTTCAAAACTGGAGCTTTTCAGCTTATTGTGAATAAGTGATTTTTAGATTATAATCAGATTAAAAATAAGCAGTTAAACGTTTCTGTAAACTAGTTAATAATCAGCTGATAATCAGTTTATAATCAGTTAAGTGTTTCTGTAAAATCAGCTTATAATCAGTTTTTAATTGCAGAAACTGTCAAAATAACCAAACTGTCCCTGAGTTTATTTATTGTATAAAAATGATTTTTTAAATGTTAATTCAAAATTTATTTTGCTATAATAATAATAATAATAAAATTTATTTAATAATAATAATATTGGTGTTATCAATAAATTATACAAATAAAAAACTAAAGTGTATAGGGTAGGCAAATTTGGAATATTGAAGATTAAATAGGGATAGTATAGTCTTTTACTTGGTCAAAACTGCTTAAAAAATAAGTGCTTAAAAAAAAAGTAGCAAAACCCAACTTTTAAAAAACTGATTAAAATCAGATTATAATCTACTATTTAAGTTTTCAGAAACACTTAAATAAACAACTTATAATCTAAAAACTGCTTATAATCAGTTTTGACCAGCTTTTAAGTTTTGAGAAACACCCTCTTTGTATATGATTTTCTTTTGCTAATTGTAATTGATGCCACTTCACCATGTTTGGAGGTTATTCATCCTGGGGTGTTGTACATTGTGCATTTGGTGTGCCGATAATGCATATATTACGTTGAATATAAGACTGTTCAAATTGTTTTTGATGGGGAAGTGAACTGTCTGTGATTGATTTTTTGTTTTTTTAGCTATGCCAAAATACCATTTGTTTTTTAACATTTTCATTTGTTGTTGTGTTATATATATCTGTTAATTTACCCTTTTTTTTTATGCAGAACTTCTTTGCTGAGTTTACAAGTAACATTCAGGAGAATCAATAGATCAACTGTTAAAGAATATACTACTGGACATGAATTAATGAAAACAATTATGAATATTTGGAAGCTTGGAGCCTTGTTTTGCAAATATTTTTAATGCATTGAATATTTATTGTATGCTGCTGTATTTCATGTTTTCCTTATTCTTTTATATTGTTTCTATCATGCTATGCTGATATTATTTTTGCTTATTTAATTTTTCTGTATGTAAACTCTTTTTCTTCAAAATTAAAGATTTGTAAAATTTTAGGTGTAAATTTGGAAATTTTCTCTCAATTTTCTTATAATTTTCGCAATATGATTTGTAAATATTTGAAGAGTAAAAACGGCAACAATTTAAATCTAACTTTTTCGTGATAAATTAATTTTTGATGATATACTTCAAAAATAAATATAATTGGATATATAAATAATAAATTACACAGACATACATTTTCAAATGAGAGTGTAAAAGTTTCTGTCATTAAATAATACTTTCAACAAACATTTAATAATAATATATGCGTAATTGAGAACTTGTGCATGTTGAATATTACGGCTTGTTAATAAAAAACGGAACGGCCTTGAATTGATAAGTTAAAAACGGCACAAGTCATTCGACAAAAAATTAATGAATCCTCGGCTCAAACCACCGAAATTAAATACTTAATAGTCATTTTATTTGGTTTTCGAGAAAGCTTCAGAAAACCTAAGCTTGGCTTCAAAAATGTTCTCCAGGGCCAAAACCCCATCGTTTTCTTCTTCAACCACTGCTTTAGATGGTAAGCTCTCATCTCTTTTCACAAACCCACTTTCACTTTCACTTTCAGCTTCTAAACCCAAAACCTTATCCACAAACTCAATTAAACAAAGTTGCGATTCCAAAATTTCCCCAAAAACCTCTTCCAATCCTAAATTCAAGACCCCACTTGATAAATTCCTCTACATAAACTGCAAGTCAGGTAAGATCACTCTCCATGAAGCTCTTCACTTCTTTGATCTCATGATTCAGATGCAGCCCACCCCTCCAATTTCCTCATTCTGTATTTTGTTATCTGCTCTTAATAAAAATAAGTATTATTCTGATGTTATTTTGCTGTTTAAAAGAATGGATTCTATTGGGTTGTTGCCACATTACATTGCATTCAGCATTTTGCTTAATTCATTTTGCAACATGAAAAGGGTGTGTGATGGTTTTATGGTTTTGGGAGTAATAATGAGAAGGGGTTTTAGGCCAAGTGTAGTGACTTTTAATTGTTTAGTTAGGGGTTTGTGTTTGGAGGATAAAATTGCTGAGGCTGTTATGCTTTGCAAGAAAATGGGTGTATTTGGCTGTTGTCCTGATGCGATTACATGTCGTACCTTGATTAATGGGCTGTGTCGAAGGAATATCGATATTGCTCTTAAGCTGCTTGAGCATATGGTAAGTGGGAATGGTGAATTTGGCATCAAAATTAAGCCTGATAAATTTATTTATGCAAGTATTATTGATGCTCTTTGTAAGAATGGTTTGGTACAAAAGGCAAAAAAGCTTTTTATGCAAATGAAGGATGTGGGGATTTTTCCAAATGTAGTTGTGTATAACTCGCTGCTGCATGGTCTTTGTTCTGTGGGTCAGTGGGAAGAAACTAAATGTTTATTTGTTGAGATGTTGGATCAAGGTGTGCCACCTAATGTGGTAACATTCAATGTGCTGATTACTGCACTTTGTCGAGAGGGAAAGATAAATGAGGCCAATGGATTATTTGAGCTGATGGTACAGAGAGGCGTAGAACCTAATTGTTATTGTTACAGCACATTGATTGATGGCTATTGTTTGGCAGGTATGATAGACAAAGGGAAGGAGCTTTTTATTTCTATGAAGAGTAAGGGGTGTCAACATGATAATGTTTGCTACAATGTACTGATGAACGGATATTGCAAGAGTCAGAGGGTAGATGAAGCTATGGCATTATACAGGGATATGTTAGGCAAAGGGATTCGACCAACTGATATTACATATAACACCTTGTTGAGTGGTCTTTTCCAGGCAGGTAAGGTTCAGGATGCACGGAAGCTATTTGGGGAGATGCAACTTCATAAAATTGCAGCAAATTCCACTACGTATCAGATTTATCTAGATGGGCTTTGTAAGAATGATTTTGTTTCAGAGGCAATGGATGTTTTTCATAGTTTAGAAAAGTGCAAGTTTAAATTAAGTGTTGAAATCTTCACCTGCCTCATTGATGGCTTGTGTAAAATAGGGAAGTTTGAAGTTGCTTGGGGCCTTTTTTATAGATTGTCTAATGAAGACTTAAAGCCAACAGTCGTGACATACAATGTCATGATCCGTGGACTTTGTAAAGGAGGGCAGTTGGAAAAGGCAAATGATCTATTTTTGGAAATGGAGGAGAAAGGTTGTGTTCCAAATGAGTTCATATTTGGCACACTCATGCGTGGTTTTTTACAAAATAATGAACCAAAAAAGGTAATTGACCTTCTTCATGAGATGAAAGCAAGAAAGTTGTCACCAAATGCATATATAGTCTCACTTGTTGCAGAATTACTTCCAAATAAGGATAAATACCACGAATATTTTCATTTGCTTCCAACATTTCCTGCTCTAAAGAAAACAGAAAGATGATATGGTCAATGTTAGTCACTTGGATGTTTCATTGGCTTCCTCTGAATCCCTCCTCCAATCAATCAAATTTCAAACGGTAGCAGAAGATGTGCATAGACATGTTAGGGCTGGAAATTTCTTCTATATTTCCTAGGCTTTTGTGTTACAGATTCAAGAACATTGTAGATTACAACAACAGCTCTTATAAGACAATCCAAATATGTATTTGTATTTGCATAAATTATGTACACATGTTTGTGCATTCTATTAAACCAACGAGCAGTAGCAAGCGCTAGCACCAATTCACCAACCTGATCTAAGCACAATTGCATATCGACGATCAGAACACCACTAAGGCGCTTATTCCATTCTCAGGCCAGTTTGTTATCCCTGCAACCAACCACCACAAACACCCCCATAGTAATAACTATTCAGACTCCATCCTCCGAACTACAGCATCACCAATGGCCCAGGTAACAACCATAGCCCCCCATCAATACCTCAGCCCACTGTGAACAGCACCTTAACAAGACCTACAATTAGTGTATATGCCTGTAATCAATACCACAAATTCAGGTGTTCATAAAAGAACCCATTTTCAGATGCTTCCAAACAGCCATAGCGCAAAGAAATGTATCTTCTCTGGATCAGTAGCAGCCAAGCAACCAAAATCAGATAATAATTCACGCAAGCAGAGGCCACAGGCCAATAGTAGACTTCAGCAGCAGCCACTGACCAATACTAGCAGCAATAACACAGCAGGCTTCTAATCACCACTCCTACTTTGCTTTACCCCATCAGCAGTTATAAATCCCCATTATTAGCACACCCACATACACATACCAGCATAGCCTCACCAACTTTAACTTCAAGCCCAGCTGCTCTGATCACTTGCCCTATTTGCATTGTTATGCCCCAAACGTCTCAGTTAAACAGATCGTGCTATTTTCTAACACACTCAGGCTTTGTTTGCATTTTTCTGTTGGAAGACCACTTGATTCCTTTGCCATCAAAAGCTGTGAGGTATACCTATTGCATTGGTCACAGTTTAGATTATAATAACAAAAGTGAAAGCTTCCAGAATGGGATTCTGGTGAAGTTTTTTTTTTACCAAGAGAACATTGAATCAGTTGAGGTATATATCTCGACAGTAGCAGAAGATGAAGATGTGCATGGACATTGTTGGTTTTTTAAAAAGAAACAAGCAGCAAAGTTAAAAATGGTTAAAAATATTTGTTGTATTTCATAAATTTCATCAATTACAAAGCTTCAAATAGACATTAAAAAAATAAAATTTTCCACAATATCTATAAAAGATAGACATGATTCAAAATTTTAAAAATCAAATTATTAAATATCTTAGAAATCTAATATAAAAAGATTGAATAATTTATTCAAATTTAAAACAACTTTAAACTAAAAGGATTGAATAGTTTATTTAAATTGAAAATAATTCTAAATTAAAAAATCTTTTGCATCAACTGATGTAATCTTCCATTACTCCTCGTTTGCTTCAGTTGGTGCAGATTAAAACAACTCCTCCTCAATTTATGCTTTTGTTGTTTGTGCAGATTTTTTTTATCTATATTTGAACTTGCATTTTATTTTATCTATCTCAAAAATCTCAACTATTAAATTTGCAATGGCATTTTGAATAATGATTTTTGCTTTGTACATTTTTATTTTCTTTTCAGAATGAGCTTTAATTTGAGTAAGTGTGAGATTTTTAGAAAGAATGAGCTCTAATTTGAGTAAGTGTGGGATTTTTAGAAAGTGAATTTAATGGTCTATTTTCCATTACAACTTCTCATAAGTCATAAGTTTCAAGATAAGATTGTATTTTCAATGACCAAATTTGATAATTTTCGCCAATGAAAATTTGTGGGGTATTCAAGGAGAGACTGTTACTTGTCATGGTTAAAAATGAGGTTAAAAATGGATATGATTTTAAAATAATTTTCAATTGGGTTATATATTGTTTAAAGCAAATTCATAAGTCCTGTAAGACCAATAAAGCTCTGATACCACTGTTGATTTTTTTAAAAGAAACAAGCAGCAAAATTAAAAATGGTTAAAAATGTTTATTGTTTTTCAAAAATTTCATCAATATCTGCAAAAGATAGACATGATTCAAAATTTTAAAAATTAAATTATTAAATATCCTAGAAATCTAATCTAAAAAGATTGAATAATTTATTTAAATTTAAAATAACTTTAAACTGAAAGGATTGAATAGTTTATTTAAATTCAAAATAATTCTAAATTAAAAAATCTTTTACAACTAATGCAATCTTCCAGCAGACATGTATGGCTGGTAATTTCTGCTTTACTTGCTCCATATCTATGTTCTTTGTTCAAATATGGATTTTTATTGCTCAATATCTATTTGCAGATATCAATATTTTCAAATTTTTAGAAGCAACTCCAAAATCTGTGCTTAAATTGATGGGATTGAAGGGTTTAACATTATACCATTTGAAGAGCCATTTTGCAGGTATTATTTCTTACTCTATAATTCATATTATTTGCTTAAATTTTATGCTAATTATTGGTTAACAATGCTCAGAAATACAGACTTGGACAGCAGCAGCAATCATTTCTTTAAATTCCAATTAAATGGATACATGCGTATTAATTCAATGGAAGTTGTTCTTACAAATGGCTCACTGCATTGCATTAGTAAAGTAAAAAAATAAAAATATCAATCTCACTAAACAGAGAGAACTCCAAGTCTCAGATGCCTTTGAGCTGCAGATTCATGAAGAGATTACAACAACTCAACAACTTGAGGTATTATTCTTGTAAGTCACCACTTTATGTTTAATTTCTTTTTTAAAAGTAAAAAATATCTATTTTTTTAATGTTCTTATAAATCATACATATCAATTTATTTATAATTTAATATAGATTTTATGAATTTTTTTACCTTATTTATAATTTATTTTTTTCAAACTTTACTATTAAATAAAAATATTAATAAAAATTAATATTTTAAATTATTTTTCATCATATAAAATCATATTTTTTTTATAAAAGATAAAATTTTAATTTTTAAAAATAAATAACACTTATAAAAAAAGTAAAATATACAAAAATATATTAATAAAAATCATTAAATTTTTGTACCAAAAATATCATTAAATTTATTTTTTAAATTTTTTTTATATTATACACATAAAAAATACACATAGTTTCATTATATAGATGTGTTGTAGATTTATTATAAATGTATTGTAGATGTTTTGTGTATGTTATATTTTTATTATTTAAATTATGTGTATTTTATATAAAATTTGTTGAATATTATGTGGATATTTTAATAATAGAAAATTAAAAAAAATAAAATTAAACAAACATTAAAAATATTATTTAGATATGTTGTAGATATATAGAAGATGTATTGAAGATGTATTATAGATTTTAGTTTGTATTGTTGAGTGTATATTATATATATTATGGATATATTATGTGTATATTAAAAATGACATTAAAAATTTATTTAACTAAAAAATTTAACTAAAAAATTGCAAAAATTAGAAGAAAAAAAAACTACGTCAAAATGTAAATGAAAAAGAAATCTCGTCTCCTGTGCTCCAATTGGACCGAATGATCGGGTTCGAGTTAATGGGCTAAATGTACAGCCTTATATATAATAGTTCAAGAAAAGAGTAAACTACTCTTGTGATGTGTATAATGAATCATAACTATCTTATAATACTCCGACTTGTATTTATTATAATATCTATATAGCAGTATATATTATACTATTGTTGATTACTTGTATGTTCTTCATATATATTGAATATTTTTAAGGATAAACGCTCAATTTACCATTGAAACTTTCATTCGAGGTCTAATTAGATCCAAAATGGTCTTTTCAATCAATTTAGGACAAAATCTCATTTCAAGATTAAATAAGCCCACTTTTACTAGGCTTATGCATGCATTAATTATTTCCAGAACTCCACTTGAATTTTAATATTGTTTAAATAGGCTTCAGGATATGGATGCTTATTGCTCTATTTATCACGTAAATTAAGTTTAAATGAACATGAGGAATGAGGAGGTTTATCAGCATCAAAAAACAACTCATTGCACAGCTTGTGTTGGGGTGGATTCTTTTCATTTATCATATTTTCTCTGTGAAATACAAATTATATTGTATGGATATATATATATATATCTTTATTTTACTTGTGTTTATTGCATGGATGTATACTATTTAATTCAGTTATGGGATAAAAAATAATTTGAGTGACGCAAATATAAAATAAGAAAAAAATATATAAGCAAAATTTTTAAAATAATTTTTGTAAACTTTGTTTTTGGTCAATAAAGGATTATTATTGCCAAAAAGAGAGTTGTACATCAACATCATATGCAAACAAAACCAACACAAATCCAGCCACATCTCATAGTAAACGTTATTCCTCTGCACACTCTCATCCTAGCAGCAGTCATATTTCTAAAAAAAACCATGTTCCTTTCTAGCTAGATGTTGTAAACTGTGACTAACAAGGCATTCCTTCTAGTTCTGGCTTTCATGATTTTTCTAGTAGCTTTCCTAACAAACCAGCTCACCTCTCTTCTCCACCCATAAATTGATCTGTTAATGTCACACTTTTTCCGGGACCTAAACCCGTATGAGCTTACTAAACTGGCGGTCAAAGAACAGATGCTCAACAGTTTCAGCTTCAGCTGTGCAAAACACAACAATCATTAGGAACTACCTTCCATTTAACCAATCTGCTATTGGTGGCCAATCTGTTTCTCAACGCCAGCCACATAATGAAGCTCTGTTTTGGCACATATCGCTTACCACAAACTAACTTGGCCCAATTAACAACATCACCTTTAGGCCTTAAATCCTCTCAAGCACTTTCAATAGAATAAACTCTAGAATTAGATGAAGCCCAGGAAATATCATCATCTAAATCCACATTTACCCTATACCTTCTCATAGCCTCCCAAGCAATTATTAGTTACCTCATCCATTGGGTCAGGCAAGCAATATCTTCCCTCCAGCCAAAGATATTTAACCTTCGCTCTTTTTCAAACCTCAGAATCAGCAATACATAATTCTGGAAACCTATCCGTGATGCTAAACCCATCCATCCATGGGTACCCATGCCAAAAAAACAGGTTCCCCTTCCCTAGCTTTTATACAAAAAGTCTTTTAAATTGACTTCTTAACTTTACTAGGTGTCTCCACACCCAGCTTGCCTCTAAAGGTTTTGAAATCACCCAGAAACTCATACCTTTCAGTTTATCTTCAGTAATCCAGGCTACCCATGATGGGTCCACCCAATCATTATTGACCAAACAAAATAAAAAACAAGCATCACATGATTTAAAAAAAAAACAAAAGAGAAAATGCAAATGTCAACAATTGTAAGTTGGCAGGCAGGAATTCAAGGAAGTAGGCGTCCAGCTCATTACCAAAGAGACAGAAAATTTGAGCTGTTAATGTGTCCTCTACGCGTTAGAATTCTTCTATAAATAGAAGGATTTTGTAGCATAAATTAACAAGAACACAGATTTAGAAATTAATCTGTGAAGAGAGTTTAATTTTAGGAAAGGGTTCCTAAAATTGGAAAATAGAGAAAATAGTGTGGATTATAATTTTGGGATATTTTTGAAAAACACTTTGAGTGCCACTATTTTTATAATAATCTCTTTGTAAATCTACTATTTTTAATAATGGAAGAATTATTCAGAGTTTGTCCCGTGATTTTTTTCTCTAAATTTTTAGGGGGTTTCCAGGTAAATTCTCGGTGTCCCTATTTTTATCTAGCAATTACGGTAATTATTTAATTTTTTTACCGTGATTATTATTTCTGATGGATTCGGTTGTCAATATCCAATACGTAATTATTAGACCTAACTGTGGTAATGGTAATTTAATATTTATCGATACTATTAACTTTTATCGTCGGTAATTTTATTTTTACTTTTACCACCGGCATTCCGCTGCGGGCCCCAATCGGGATTGAAGAAAAAATCTCAACAACTTGTATCAGAGCCTTTTGATAGTCAATTCTGTCAGTTTTCTGCAAAGTTACTATTCACATAAATAATAAATTTCGTAAATAGTAAAAATCTTTATCAGATCCAAGAGTTCGACATGGCTAACGATGGGGCAATGATCAAGTTGACAGACTCAAATTATTTGATGTGAAAATCCAGAATGGAAGATTACCTCAATTTTAAAGATCTGTACGATCCAATTGAAGGTGACAGTGCTAAGCCAGAGGGTATAAAAGACCATATGTGGGAAAAGTTAAAGAAGCAGTCACTGGGTACAATACGTCAGTGGATATATGCTAGCCTGTACAATCATGTTAAAAATGAAAAAGATCCCAAAGTTCTCTGAAAGAAATTTGAAGAAATGTACGAGGCTACAAATGCTCAAGGGAAGGTGTTTATTATTCATAAACTCATAAACTTGAAGCTGTCAGAGGGACGACCAGTTACACAACATCTGAATGACTTTGAAGGACTCGTAACTGAGTTAGTAGTTACTGGGATGTCCTTAAATGGCGAGATGCAAAGCATGCCTACTATTGGGATCTCTACCAGATAGTTGGGATACTCTTATGGTATCATTAAGTAACTCAGCTCCAGAAGGCGTGGTGACGATGTCTATGGTAAAGAATAGACTGCTCAAAGAAGAACTTCATAGAAGGGACGTTGCTAGTACCATTTCACAAGCCCTTGTCACAGAGAATAGGGGTCGGAGCAAGAGTAGAGGTTGAGGGCATGGAAAATCCAGGGATAGATCCAAGTCCAAGGAGAGGAGAAAATGCTACAATTGCGGTAAGACGGGTCATCTAAAAAGGAATTGTCATTTTCTCAAAGAGGAGAATGCAAACCAAAGTCAAGATAATGATAGAAAAACATTTGCTACAGTCTCAGCAGAAGATGGTGAGGTGACTTTAGTCTCTTATGATGCAGATTGTTGTCATATTGGAGATACAGATACCTAGTGGATAGTAGACTCTGGTGCTTCATATCACTGTGTTTCGAAAAGGGAATACTTCTCCACTTATAAAGCAGGAGGTTTCGGCACTATTAGAATGAAAAATAATAGTGTCTCACAAATGGTGGGGATCAGTGATGTCTGCGTGAAGACAAGTGTCGTGTGCAAATTAATACTTAAAAATGTGAGACATATTCCCGATCTTCGATTGAATATGTTGTCTGTTAGTGTACTGGACAAGGAAGGTTATCACCATCACACAGGTGACGGTAACTAAAAACTTACCAAAGGGTCTTTGGTGGTGGCGAGAGGAAGATTATACTGCTCATTGTACAAAACGCACCCGGTGATATGTGCAGGTCAAGTGAATGCAGTAGAGGATGATGCTTCACCAAATTTGTGGCACAGGCGGCTGGCGCACGTTAGTGAAAAATGGTTGAATATGCTGGCTAAGAAGTCCCTCATCCCATTAGCCAAAGGTAAAATAAACCCTTGTGATTATTGTTTATTTAGGAAGCAACATCGTGTCTCATTTCAGAAAAGCTCTAGACGGAGAGACAATAAGTTGAAGTTAGCACACTCTGACGTATGTGGTCCCATGGAGATAGAATCCCTTGGAGGAAGTGGATATTTTCTTACCTTCATTGATGATTTCTCACGAAAAACATAGATATATTTAAGTATTTAAGCACTTTCAACAATTCCATGGGCCAAGTATTTAAGAAAATATTGATTTTCCTTAATTTAGTGTAGTTTATTAGTGAAGAAGGCTCTATGAAGCATGCATATGAGACTAGGATAATTTGAATTTAAAAAAAAAGATAGATAATATTTTCTTATCTAAGGTTTGATGATTGATTGCAATTAATTAAGTTCTTGAGTAAAGGAGGTAAGAATGAAGTAGGTAAAGTTATGAAGCTAATTGTAACTTAAAATTTTAAAACTTTGATTGTTTAAGATTTTGCATATAAACTAACATATAGAGAAACATATAACTCTAATTGCTTGAGGATAAGCAATAATTTAAGTTTGGGGGAGTTTGATAGAGTGAAATTATGATCATTATTTTATGTAATTTTAACTCTGATTTTTAACTGTTTTCCAATTGAATTTGATGAGTTTGATTATTTGAGTTAGAATTACACTTTTTGAGCATGGAAGACAAGATTAAAGGTTTTTGATGATTAGTCAGGCAAAAATCAAGAAAAGCAAGCAAAAATGAAGGAAGTATGATGAGCCACGACCGTGGCCTTTCAAAGCCACGACCCTGGGAATAAATTCGAGCCTACCACTTTAAAAAATTGAAGTTCCAGAAGAAAAATGAAAGCCACGACCGTGGCACTAAAAAGCCACTACCGTGAGTTTCATTTCCCCACTGCCTAAGCCAAGAAAAATAAGAAAATAAATTTGGCAGCCTCACTTTCAAAGCCACGACCGTGGCACTCCAAAAGCCATGACCGTGGCCCATCAGACCAACCTTGCCAGCTGAAAAGTTTGACGAAACAGTCAGAGTTCACACATGCCACGACCGTGGCACTCAAAAGCCACAGCCATGGCCCTTATTTTATGATTTGTGAGTTGCAAATGATGAAGATGAACTCACTAACCAAGTCTTGTTTAAAACCTTTTTCAGTTTTTCTCCACTAAAGAAGTTTTCAAGCACTCTATATAAACACATTTCCTCCAACGATTCAAGGGAGCATTGATATAAGTAGATATGCAAGAATTATATTAGATTCATCCAAATAAATTTAGTTTAGAGTTTCTTAGAAAATAAGTGTGAAATTCTGCTTCAAGGAGGAGTTCAAGATCCAAGTCAAGATCTTCTTCAAAGAAATAGAGTTTGATATTTCTTGTTCCTTTTAATTATGTCTTCATTTATCATTTTGAATATTTGCAATGTTTTTATTTCAATAATGAAGAACTAATCCTTTTTAGGATTGGTCCCTTTAATTGAATTTATCATGGAGTTATAAATGTCTATTTGGTTTAATTTAGTTATCCTTTGATTATTTTGTTATCTTTAATCTTAATGCTTTGATTATCAGGCCAATGATTAATTTATTTGAGATGTTGTGTGATGGAGTGAGAGTGAAAGTATGACATTAGTCTAAGGAGATAATAATGTTAAGTAAGTTTCTCACTTAGAGATATGGTTAAACCCTTAAGAGGTTGATTCAAGATTTTCATAAAACATAATGAATTGATTTAATTACTTATGATCACGAGAGTAGACGTAAGGATTAAAGTCGATATTAGTTCTAGTACTTGAGAAAGACTTAAACTTAATTTAGAAAAATCTAACCATTAATCAAAGAAAAACTAAGTTAAATCAATACATTAGAAAAACCATGATAAATCAATGAAGGTGACCAAACCCTAAGTCTTAAATTATTAGAAATTTATGCTTGATTCATTGTCATTTTAGCTAGTTAAATCATAAAATTAAATTTGATTATCCAAATATTAATCAGTTTAATTGTTTGGTACTTAGAATTAACCTCTTCGTGGGAACGATACTCTACTTATCATTATATTACTTGTTAACGATCTGTACACTTGTAGATAGATAGGCTAAGCCCACAACATACGTATATGAGAAATGTGATTGTTTGAAAATGTTAATTGAATAACTTGTTTTATAGAAATGCATGTCAAGTTTATATTTAAAAAAAAAATGCATGTTGCATTATTCATAAGATTTTCTTTATTTTTAAAGTATGTACCACTAGGCAATTTTGCTTAGCGTGATGTGTGTATTGCGCAAGTGACAGGGTTACTGCAGAGAGCCCTGCTGGACTAGAGCAGGTGTAGAGTATTCCTGCTTTCTTGAATTTTGAGTTGGTCACCATAGACTAGGACCGTGCAAACATGTAATTTATTTACTTTGACAACTTAACTTTTAAATATGTATGTTAGGTTATAAATATGTAAATGGTGCAATTTATAAAAATTTGGGATTTGTATTTTTTAAATAATGGTTTTGTATTTGTATATATATGTATGTTTGAGTGTTTTTTTTTGGGAAGTGTGGAGTGCTGAAAATTATTTTGGGAGTATGTTTTTTGCAGGTTGTGAAATATAGAAATTTTTGGGATATCCGAATTTTTCAGAGATTTTGATATAAAATATTTATTTAAGGTACCTAAAACTAATGAAGAATATTTTATTTATTTATTAAAAATACATTTTCAATGTTGAGATATCAATTTGGGAATATGTAAATTTATATTAAAACTGTGTTGTGATATTCTTATACTGTATATGCATATTTTATATATACCGGATATATGTATTATATATATAGGGTATAAGGGTGTTACAAAATATATTTATAATATGTGAATATAAACATATTATTAATTGTACTTAGATTTGAAATTTAATATTATTTGATTTTATTTTAAATAGATTTTTTAAAATACTTTTTAAGTGGAATTCTATATTTAAACTCAGAGATAATTTAAGTTAATTTATAAGTAATGTTGTGATTTAAATTATCTCGATATTAACTTTTTTTAATCCTTAATGCTTAAAAAATTAAAATTACCTTTCAAAAATTATGATTTAATTAATAAATAACATGAATATCAAATTTCAAACTTTTGATTAGCACTTATAAATTGGAGGATTAAAAATTATTTAATTTAAAAGCTTTAATTTACTAAATATATGTTAATAAAACTTTAATTTGGTTTAATAATAAGAACAAAATTGAGATTTTAATAAATTATAAATTTAATTATTTTTTTATATTGGGTATTATTTTTGCTAATTGCATATACATTGTATTATGTATATAATATTTTAAAAGTGAAATACGATTTAGTTTTACTTAAAATTACTTTTGTTTTATTTTTTAAATGAATTATTATTTTTTTACTTTTACATTTTGTATTTAATGTATTATTTATAAATTTTAAATATATATTTTCAAATATATTGCTGCCATGTTTTGTACATATATATATATATATATTTTATATATTGTTATATATTTCATATATTTAATATATAAATAAATATTTTTATATTATATATATATATTATTATTTAATAAGCATTATTATTTATTTTTCTTATTATCTATATAATAATATTAATTCTTGCATCTTGGTGCGAGATGCGATATAACTTGTTCTTACTAATTAATGAAGTGTTATTACAAGTACTATGACCTTGAGTGAGGTTATTACACATAGGGGTGGCTAATTTTTGGTTAACTGTCCGAATACTAGGTTCAGTTAACGGATATAGTTAAATTCGATTCAGTTCGGTTGAAGAATTTTAATTAATTCAGTTTTTAGTTTGATTAATGGTAAGTGTTAATAAACAAAAAATGGTCAGATCATAAAAATTTGCAACATATATTTGTATATGATTTTCTTTTGCTAATTGTAATTGATGCCACTTCACCTTGTTTGGAGGTTATTCATCCTGGGGTGTTGTACATTGTGCATTTGGTGTGTCGATAATGCATACATTACGTTGAATATAAGACTGTTCAAATTGTTTTTGATGGGGAAGTGAACTGTCTGTGATTGATTTTTTGTTTTTTTAGCTATGTCAAAATACCTTTTGTTTTTTCACATTTTCATTTGTTGTTGTGTCATATATATCTGTTAATTTACCCTTTTTTTTATGCAGAACTTCTTTGCTGAGTTTGCAAGTAACATTCAGGAGAATCAATAGATCAACTGTTAAAGAATATACTACTGGACATGAATTAATGAAAACAATTATGAATATTTGGAAGCTTGGAGCCTTGTTTTGCAAATATTTTTAATGCATTGAATATTTATTGTATGCTGCTGTATTTCATGTTTTCCTTATTCTTTTATATTGTTTCTATCATGCTATGCTGATATTATTTTTGCTTATTTAATTTTTCTGTATGTAAACTCTTTTTCTTCAAAATTAAAGATTTGTAAAATTTTAGGTGTAAATTTGGAAATTTTTTCTCTCAATTTTCTTATAATTTTCGCAATATGATTTGTAAATATTTGAAGAGTAAAAACGGCAACAATTTAAATCTAACTTTTTCGTGATAAATTAATTTTTGATGATATACTTCAAAAATAAATATAATTGGATATATAAATAATAAATTACACAGACATAAACTGCAAGTCAGGTAAGATCACTCTCCATGAAGCTCTTCACTTCTTTGATCTCATGATTCAGATGCAGCCCACCCCTCCAATTTCCTCATTCAGTATTTTGTTATCTGCTCTTAATAAAAATAAGTATTATTCTGATGTTATTTTGCTGTTTAAAAGAATGGATTCTATTGGGTTGTTGCCAGATTACATTGCATTCAGCATTTTGCTTAATTCATTTTGCAACATGAAAAGGGTGTGTGATGGTTTTATGGTTTTGGGAGTAATAATGAGAAGGGGTTTTAGGCCAGGTATAGTGACTTTTAATTGTTTAGTTAGGGGTTTGTGTTTGGAGGATAAAATTGCTGAGGCTGTTATTTTTTGCAAGAAAATGGGTGTATTTGGCTGTTGTCCTGATGCGATTACATGTCGTACCTTGATTAATGGGCTGTGTCGAAGGAATATCGATATTGCTCTTAAGCTGCTTGAGCATATGGTAAGTGGGAATGGTGAATTTGGCATCAAAATTAAGCCTGATAAATTTATTTATGCAAGTATTATTGATGCTCTTTGTAAGAATGGTTTGGTACAAAAGGCAAAAAAGCTTTATATGCAAATGAAGGATGTGGGGATTTTTCCAAATGTAGTTGTGTATGACTCGCTGCTGCGAGGTCTTTGTTCTGTGGGTCAGTGGGAAGAAACTAAATGTTTATTTGTTGAGATGTTGGATCAAGGTGTGCCACCTAGTGTTGTAACATTCAATGCGCTGATTATTGCACTTTGTCGAGAGGGAAAGATAAATGAGGCCAATGGATTATTTGAGCTGATGAGGCGTAGAACCTAATTGTTATTGTTACAGCACATTGATTGATGGCTATTGTTTGGCAGGTATGATAGACAAAGGGAAGGAGCTTTTTATTTCTATGAAGAGTAAGCGGTGTCAACATGATAATGTTTGCTACAATGTACTGATGAACGGATATTGCAAGAGTGAGAGAGTAGATGAAGCTATGGCATTATACAGGGATATGTTAGGCAAAGGGATTCGACCAACTGATATTACATATGCCACCTTGTTGAGTGGTCTTTTCCAGGCAGGTAAGGTTCAGGATGCACCGAAGCTATTTGGGGAGATTCAACTTCATAAAATTGCAGCAAATTCCACTACGTATCTGATTTATCTAGATGGGCTTTGTAAGAATGATTTTGTTTCAGAGGCAATGGATGTTTTTCATAGTTTAGAAAAGTGCAAGTTTAAATTAAGTGTTGAAATCTTCACCTGCCTCATTGATGGCTTGTGTAAAATAGGGAAGTTTGAAGTTGCTTGGGGCCTTTTTTATAGATTGTCTAATGAAGACTTAAAGCCAACAGTCGTGACATACAATGTCATGATCCGTGGACTTTGTAAAGGAGGGCAGTTGGAAAAGGCAAATGATCTATTTTTGGAAAGGGAGGAGAAAGGTTGTGTTCCAAATGAGTTCACATTTGTCACACTCATGCGTGGTTTTTTACAAAATAATGAACCAAAAAAGGTAATTGACCTTCTTCATGAGATGAAAGCAAGAAAGTTGTCACCAGATGCATATATAGTCTCACTTGTTGCAGAATTACTTCCAAATAAGGATAAATACCACGAATATTTTCATTTGCTTCCAACATTTCCTGCTCTAAAGAAAACAGAAAGATGATATGGTCAATGTTAGTCACTTGGATGTTTCATTGGCTTCCTCCGAATCCCTCCAATCAATCAAATTTCAAACGGTAGCAGAAGATGTGCATAGACATGTTAGGGCTGGAAATTTCTTCTTTATTTCCTAGGCTTTTGTGTTACAGATTCAAGAACATTGTAGATTACAACAACAGCTCTTATAAGACAATCCAAATATGTATTTATATTTGCATAAATTATGTACACATGTTTCTGCATTCTATTAAACCAACGAGCAGTAGCAAGCGCTAGCACCAATTCACCAACCAGATCTAAGCACAATTGCATATCGACGATCAGAACACCACTGAGGCGCTTATTCCATTCTCAGGCCAGTTTGTTATCCCTGCAACCAACCACCACAAACACCCCCATAGTAATAACCATTCAGACTCCATCCTCCGAACTACAGCATCACCAATGGCCCAGGTGACAACCATAGCCCCCCATCAATACCTCAGCCCACTGTGAACAGCACCTTAACAAGACCTACAATTAGTGTATATGCCTGTAATCAATACCACAAATTCAGGTGTTCATAAAAGAACCCATTTTCAGATGCTTCCAAACAGCCATAGCGCAAAGAAATGTATCTTCTCTGGATCAGCAGCAGCCAAGAAACCAAAATCAGATAATAATTCACGCAAGCAGAGGCCACAGGCCAATAGTAGACTTCAGCAGCAGCCACTGACCAATACTAGCAGCAAAAACACAGCAGGCTTCTAATCACCACTTCTACTTTGCTTTACCCCATCAGCAGTTATAAATCCCCATTATTAGCACACCCACATACACATACCAGCATAGCCTCACCAACTTTAACTTCAAGCCCAGCTGCTCTGATCACTTGCCCTATTTGCAATGTTATGCCCCAAACGTCTCGGTTAAACCGATCGTGCTATTTTCTAACACACTCAGGCTTTGTTTGCATTTTTCTGTTGGAAGACCACTTGATTCCTTTCCCATCAAAAGCTGTGTGGTATACCTATTGCATTGGTCACAGTTTAGATTATAATAACAAAAGTGAAAGCTTCCAGAATGGGATTCTGGTGAAGTTTTTTTTTTACCAAGAGAAGATTGAATCAGTTGAGGTATATATCTCGACAGTAGCAGAAGTGTGGGATTTTTAGAAAGTGAATTTAATGGTCTATTTTCCATTACAACTTCTCATAAGTCATAAGTTTCAAGATAAGATTGTATTTTCAGTGTCCAAATTTGATAATTTTCGCCAATGAAAATTTGTGGGGTATTCAAGGAGAGACTGTTGCTTGCCATGGTTAAAAATGAGGTTAAAAATGGATATGATTTTAAAATAATTTTCAATTGGGTTATATATTGTTTAAAGCAAATTCATAAGTCCTATAAGACCAAGAAAGCTCTGATACCACTGTTGATTTTTTTAAAAGAAACAAGCAGCAAAGTTAAAAATGGTTAAAAATGTTTATTGTTTTTCAAAAATTTCATCAATATCTGCAAAAGATAGACATGATTCAAAATTTTAAAAATTAAATTATTAAATATCCTAGAAATCTAATCTAAAAAGATTGAATAATTTATTTAAATTTAAAATAACTTTAAACTGAAAGGATTGAATAGTTTATTTAAATTCAAATAAATTCTAAATTAAAAAATCTTTTACAACTAATGCAATCTTCCAGCAGACATGTATGGCTGGTAATTTCTTCTTTACTTGCTCCATATCTATGTTCTTTGTTCAAATATGGATTTTTATTGCTCAATATCTATTTGCAGATATCAATATTTTCAAATTTTTAGAAGCAACTCCAAAATCTGTGCTTCAATTGATGGGATTGAAGGGTTTAACATTATACCATTTGAAGAGCCATTTTGCAGGTATTATTTCTTACTCTATAATTCATATTATTTGCTTAAATTTTATGCTAATTGTTGGTTAACAATGCTCAGAAATACAGACTTGGACAGCAGCAGCAATCATTTCTTTAAATTCCAATTAAATGGATACATGCGTATTAATTCAATGGAAGTTGTTCTTACAAATGGCTCACTGCATTGCATTAGTAAAGTAAAAAATAAAAATATCAATCTCACTAAACAGAGAGAACTCCAAGTCTCAGATGCCTTTGAGCTGCAGATTCATGAAGAGATTACAACAACTCAACAACTTGAGGTATTATTCTTGTAAGTCACCACTTTATGTTTAATTTCTTTTTTAAAAGTAAAAAATATCTATTTTTTTAATGTTCTTATAAATCATACATATCAATTTATTTATAATTTAATATAGATTTTATGAATTTTTTTACCTTATTTAAATTTTAGTCTCCTAATTTTAGTATCTATATATGTTATTTCTTTACAGTAGAGACGTATGTGTACAACCATTATGATTTCTTAGATATAAAGATAAACTTTAATGATTTCTAACTAGAATTAGTATTATGCTTTTTCTTAACAACAGTTCATATAATACATATCCATATAGAAATTAATAAGTGAACATATAATATATATTACAAAAGACCAACGTTATGGAATTTCCCTCTTAGTTATAATACTTAATAATTAATAATAATAACAATAATATTTAATGCCACTTTCACTTTTGGAAGTTAAATTTGAAATTTTATTGTATTTGAATTTTTACTTTTGATTCCAAGAGAAGTACAAGGGAAGTACTTGTAAGCAACACTAGAGAAAGCACATAAAAGCATCTCACTTGATAATCTAGATTTGGCTTTAACCAGTCTTATTCAGAATATGAATGTTGAACAAAAGATTGAAAGGCATCATGCTTGAAGACGGAAAGGAGATTAATGACTTCCAAGAAAAAGGTGGAACAAGGTCCTACATGTTTATGCACGAATACAAAGGGTAGCTGTGATTTTCTAGTTGTAAATGGTTCATTCATTGAAACACAATATGCTTTTATATAATTAGAGGTGTGTATAAGTCCGGTCGGATTTTTGCTTGACCCGCAACCCGTCATGAGTCAAATTCTGATTGCTAAAACTATCACATAATTCAACTCGAATGCTTGGGTTGCATCGGATTTAGCCGGTTAACAAGTCGGATCCACAGCTCTAAATATTATATTCAAGAGACATTTACATAATTACCTAAAAAAATAATTTTTATTTTAAAAAATACTACAAAAACTAAAATATTTATACTTTTATAAAAAATTGAAGCAAAATTTCTAAAATAACTCATTCTTCACTAAAACAAAAGTTTTTTTTTTTTTGCAAAAATACCTCTTCTCTCACTACAACCAAGATTTTACTTAACTTTTATTTTTTTCAAACTTTACTATTAAATAAAAATATTAATAAAAATTAATATTTTAAATTATTTTTCATCATATAAAATCATATTTTTTTTATAAAAGATAAAATTTTAATTTTTAAAAATAAATAACACTTATAAAAAAGTAAAATATACAAAAATATATTAATAAAAATCATTAAATTTTTGTACCAAAAAAATCATTAAATTTTTTTTTAAAATTTTTTTTATATTATACACATAAAAAAATACACATAGTTTCATTATATAGATGTGGTGTAGATGTATTATAAATGTATTGTAGATGTTATGTGTATGTTATATTTTTATTATTTAAATTGTGTGTATTTTATATAAAATTTGTTGAATATTATGTGGATATTTTAATAATAAAAAATAAAAAATAAAATTAAACAAACATTAAAAATATTATTTAGATATGTTGTAAATATATAGAAGACGTATTGAAGATGTATTATAGATTTTAGTTTGTATTGTTGAGTGTATATTATATATATATTATGGATATATTATGTGTATATTAAAAATGACATTAAAAATTTATTTAACTAAAAAATTTAAATAAAAAATTGCAAAAATTAGAAGAAAAAAAAACTACTTCAAACTATAAATGAAAAAGAAATCTCGTCTCCTGTGCTTTTGAAAACAAAAAACTTTTTTCGGTGTGTGGTGTAATTATCTCTATATTTAACCCCAATCCACTTTAAAAAAAATTAGAACCTAATTTGATCAAAAAATGCTCCAATTGGACCGAATGATCGGGTTCGAGTTAATGGGCTAAATGTACAGCCTTATATATAATAGTTCAAGAAAAGAGTAAACTACTTTTGTGATGTGTATAATGAATCATAACTATCTTATAATACTCCGACTTGTATTTATTATAATATCTATATAGCAGTATATATTATACTATTGTTGATTACTTGTATGTTCTTCATATATATTGAATATTTTTAAGGATAAACGCTCAATTTACCATTGAAACTTTCATTCGAGGTCTAATTAGATCCAAAATGGTCTTTTCAATCAATTTAGGACAAAATCTCATTTCAAGATTAAATAAGCCCACTTTTACTAGGCTTATGCATGCATTAATTATTTCCAGAACTCCACTTGAATTTTAATATTGTTTAAATAGGCTTCAGGATATGGATGCTTATTGCTCTATTTATCACGTAAATTAAGTTTAAATGAACATGAGGAATGAGGAGGTTTATCAGCATCAAAAAACAACTCATTGCACAGCTTGTGTTGGGGTGGATTCTTTTCATTTATCATATTTTCTCTGTGAAATACAAATTATATTGTATGGATATATATATATATATATCTTTATTTTACTTGTGTTTATTGCATGGATGTATACTATTTAATTCAGTTATGGGATAAAAAATAATTTGAGTGACGCAAATATAAAATAAGAAAAAAATATATAAGCAAAATTTTTAAAATAATTTTTGTAAACTTTGTTTTTGGTCAATAAAGGATTATTATTGCCAAAAAGAGAGTTGTACATCAACATCATATGCAAACAAAACCAACACAAATCCAGCCACATCTCATAGTAAACATTATTCCTCTGCACACTCTCATCCTAGCAGCAGTCATATTTCTAAAAAAAACCATGTTCCTTTCTAGCCAGATGTTGTAAACTGTGACTAATAAGGCATTCCTTCTAGTTCTAGCTTTCATGATTTTTCTAGTAGCTTTCCTAACAAACCAGCTCACCTCTCTTCTCCACCTATAAACTGATATGTTAATGTCACACTTTTCCGGGACCTAAACCCGTATGAGCTTACTAAACCGGCGGTCAAAGAACAGATGCTCAACAGTTTTAGCTTCAGCTTTGCAAAACACAACAATCATTAGGAACTACCTTCCATTTAACCAATCTGCTTTTGGTGGCCAATCTGTTTCTCAACGCCAGCCACATAATGAAGCTCTGTTTTGGCACATATCGCTTACCACAAACTAACCTGGCCCAATTAACAACATCACCTTTAGGCCTTAAATCCTCTCAAGCACTTTCAATAGAATAAACTCTAGAATTAGATGAAGCCCAGGAAATATCATCATCTAAATCCACATTTACCCTATACCTTCTCATAGCCTCCCAAGCAATTATTAGTTACCTCATCCATTGGGTCAGGCAAGCAATATCTTCCCTCCAGCCAAAGATATTTAACCTTCGCTCTTTTTCAAACCTCAGAATCAGCAATACATAATTCTGGAAACCTATCCGTGATGCTAAACCCATCCATCCATGGGTACCCATGCCAAAAAAACAGGTTCCCCTTCCCTAGCTTTTATACAAAAAGTCTTTTAAATTGACTTCTTAACTTTACTAGGTGTCTCCACACCCAGCTTGCCTCTAAAGGTTTGAAATCACCTAGAAACTCATACCTTTCAGTTTATCTTCAATAATCCAGGCTACCCATGATGGGTCCAAACAATCATTATTGACCAAACAAAATAAAAAACAAGCATCACATGATTTAAAAAAAACAAAAGAGGAAATGCAAATGTTAACAATTGTAAGTTGGCAGGAAGGAATTCAAGGAAGTAGGCGTCCAGCTCATTACCAAAGAGACAGAAAAATTGAGCTGTTAATGTGTCCTCTACGCGTTAGAATTCTTCTATAAATAGAAGAATTTTGCAGCATAAATTAACAATAACACAGATTTAGAAATTAATCTGTGAAGAGAGTTTAATTTTAGGAAAGGGTTCCTAAAATTGAAAAATAGAGAAAATAGTGTGGATTATAATTTTGGGGTATTTTTGGAAAACACTTTAAGTGCTACTATTTTTATAATAATCTCTTTGTAAGTCTACTATTTTTAATAGTGGAAAAATTATTCAGAGTTTGTCCCGTGATTTTTTTCTCTAAATTTTTAGGGGGTTTCTACTTAAATTCTCGGTGTCCCTATTTTTATCTAGCAATTACGGTAATTATTTAATTTTTTTTACCATGATTATTATTTCTGATGGATTCAGTTGTCAATATCCAATACGTAATTATTAGAGCTAACTGTGGTAATGGTAATTTAATATTTATCGGCACTATTAACTTTTATCGTCGGTAATTTTATTTTTACTTTTACCACCGGCATTCCGCTGCGAACCCCAATCGGGATTGGAAAAAAAATCTCAACAACTGGTATCAGAGCCTTTTGATAGTCAATTCTGTCAGTTTTCTGTAAAGTTACTATTCATATAAATAATAAATTTCGTAAATAGTAAAAATCTTTATCAGATCCAAGAGTTCGACATGGCTAACGATGGGGCAATGATCAAGTTGACAGACTCAAATTATTTGATGTGAAAATCCAGAATGGAAGATTACCTCAATTTTAAAGATCTGTACGATCCAATTGAAGGTGACAGTGCTAAGCCAGAGGGTATAAAAGACCATATGTGGGAAAAGTTAAAGAAGCAGTCACTGGGTACAATACGTCAGTGGATATATGCTAGCCTGTACAATCATGTTAAAAATGAAAAAGATCCCAAAGTTCTCTGAAAGAAATTTGAAGAAATGTACGAGGCTACAAATGCTCAAGGGAAGGTGTTTATTATTCATAAACTCATAAACTTGAAGCTGTTAGAGGGACGACCAGTTACACAACACCTGAATAACTTTGAAGGACTCGTAACTGAGTTAGCAGTTACTGGGATGTCCTTAAATGGCGAGATGCAAGCATGCCTACTATTGGGATCTCTACCGGATAGTTGGGATACTCTTATGGTATCATTAAGCAACTCAGCTCCAGAAGGCGTGGTGACGATGTCTATGGTAAAGAATAGACTGCTCAAAGAAGAACTTCATAGAAGGGACGTTGCCAGTACCATTTCACAAGCCCTTGTCACAGAGAATAGGTGTCGGAGCAAGAGTAGAGGTTGAGGGCATGGAAAATCCAGGGATAGATCCAAGTCCAAGGAGAGGAGAAAATGCTACAATTGCGGTAAGACGGGTCATCTCAAAAGGAATTTTCATTTTCTCAAAGAGGAGAATGCAAACCAAAGTCAAGATAATGATAGAAAAACATCTGCTACAGTCTCAGCAGAAGATGGTGAGGTGACTTTAGTCTCTCATGATGCAGATTGTTGTCATATTGGAGATACAGATACCTAGTGGATAGTAGACTCTGGTGCTTCATATCACTGTGTTTCGAAAAGGGAATACTTCTCCACTTATAAAGCAGGAGGTTTCGGCACTATTAGAATGGAAAATAATAGTGTCTCACAAATGGTGGGGATCAGTGATGTCTGCATGAAGACAAGTGTCGCGTGCACATTAATACTTAAAAATGTGAGACATATTCCCGATCTTCGATTGAATCTGTTGTCTGTTAGTGTACTGGACAAGGAAGGTTATCACCATCACACAGGTGACGGTAACTAAAAACTTACCAAAGGGTCTTTGGTGGTGGCGAGAGGAAGATTATGCTGCTCACTGTACAAAACGCACCCGGTGATATGTGCAGGTCAAGTGAATGCAGTAGAGGATGATGCTTCACCAAATTTGTGGCACAGGCGGCTGGCGCACGTTAGTGAAAAATGGTTGAATATGCTGGCTAAGAAGTCTCTCATCCCATTAGCCAAAGGTAAAATAAACCCTTGTGATTATTGTTTATTTAGGAAGCAACATCGTGTCTCATTTCAGAAAAGCTCTAGACGGAGAGACAATAAGTTGGAGTTGGTACACTCTGACGTATGTGGTCCCATGGAGATAGAATCCCTTGGAGGAAGTGGATATTTTCTTACCTTCATTGATGATTTCTCACGAAAAACATGGATATATTTATTGCGCACAAAGGACCAAGTATTTAAGCACTTTCAGCAATTCCATGCAATGGTGGAAAGAGAGACTGGAGTGGCATTGAAGTGTTTGCGCATGGATAATGGTGGTGAATATATCTCTAAGGTATTTAGAGATTATTGTAGTCAGCACAGTATCAGGCATGAAAAGACAGTTCCTGATACGCCTCAACATAACGGCGTTGCTGAAATGATGAATCATACCATTGTTAAAAGAGTCAGATCCGTGCTCAAAATGGCCAACTTACCTAAGTCATTTTGGGGAGAAGCCGTCAATACTGTTGTCTACCTAATCAACCGACTACCTTCAGCACCTTTGGATTTTTATATCCCAGAGAAGGTCTAGACAGGTAGAAATATTTCATACTCTCACCTGAGGGCATTTGGCTGTAAGGCATTTATGCATGTTCCGAAGGAGCAAAGATCAAAGCTTGATGACAAGAAAGTTCCTTGCACTTTTATCGGTTATGGAGATTAAGAGTTTGGCTACAGGTTATGGGACCTAGTGAAAAAGAAAGTTGTCCAGAGCCGAGACATAGTATTCCACGAGAATGAGATCGTGGCAGATATAGTTGGTGAAAGATCCATAAGTGACAGTGTTGTAGATATTACTCCAAAAAGCATTCCTACAGATGATGTCACAGAAGGAGGAATGCCAGAATCAGAATAAGAAGAAGAAGAGCCAGCCTTAGGGGATCAAGAAACCATTGTAGATGATGATACTGATGCAGAGGGTGTTGAGCAGGGGGAGCCAAAGAACCCCATTCCACCGGAAGAAGTTGAACCTCAGTTGAGAAGGTCAACCAGAGATCGCCAACCATCTACAAATATCCTAGTTCTGATTATATTTTGATTACTGATGAGATGGTGCCAGAGAGCTTTTAAGATGTGCAATCTTGCAGAGATAAAGATTACTGGATAAAGACCATGCAAGAGGAGTTGAATTCCTTGAAGAAGAATGACATGTACGAGCTGGTGAAACTTCCAAAAGGAAAGAGAACACTCAAGAGCAAATGGGTGTACAAACTGAAGAAAGATGATGGAAACCTACTGAGATACAAAGCTCGATTGGTCCTCAAAGGCTTTACTCAAAAGAAAGGTATCGGCTTTGATGAGATTTTTCACCAGTTGTGAAAATGAGTTCTATTCAAGTTGTGCTAGGTTTAGTAGCCAGCTTGAACCTTGAGTTGGAGCAGCTTGATGTAAATACCACATTCTTGCATGGGGATCTAGAGGAAGAAATCTACATGGAACAATCAGAAATTTTCAAGGTCAAAGGAAAGGAGGACATGGTTGTTCCTTAAAGAAAAGCTTGTACGGGTTGAAACAAGCACCGCGACAATGATATAAAAAGTTTGATTCTTTCATGGTGAATCAAGGCTATAAAAGGACAAAAGTAGATCCTTACGTATATGTCTAAAAATTCCCTGATAGTAAATTTATCATTCTTCTCTTATATGTTGATGATATGCTAATCATTGGACCAGATGCAGACATGATTAGCAGGTTAAAGAGTGATTTGTCAAAGGCATTTGACATGAAAGATTTGGGGTCGGCAAGGAGAATTCTTGGGATGGAGATTACCCGAGATAGGAAGTCTTATAAGTTGTGTTTATCACAGGAGAAATATATGTTAGGAAATCAAGGAGATCACTACAAACAAAAACACGCAGCGGAAAAATTTTTTGATCTATGATTTTCCACCAGGATCCATGCTGTTCGTTTAATTGGACGAAAGTGTACAAAGAACTAACCTGTTAATGATTCAAAATCACAGTTTGGAAGAGATGCCTCGATCTCGAAACACCCTCTATCGCGTATCCACACGAATGCTACCGTCTGGAGTGCTAGCTCTCTGCAACGGCGAAAGCTGAAAAACATTTTCTCTAAAACGTATTAGGGTTTCTTTGTTTTCGTTCTTTTTTTTTATTTTCTAAAGTTACCTATATATAAGACTTAACGCCTGGAGTGAATATAATCCCTCCAGAATCCAATTCGAAATTGGATAAGGTAAATCAAATTTAGAATCCAAATCTAATTAGGATTCTGAATATATTATCTAATAATATATATAATTGGATAAGGTAAATCAAATTCAGAATCCAAATCTAATTAGGATTCTTAATATATTATCTAATATATATATAAAAAACAAAAATATTAATAATAATAAATATTAATATCTAATATTAATATTATATCCAGCCCAAAGCGCATTCTTGTGTGTGACCCGATAGGCTCATATTAATTGGCAGTCAATTTAATCTCTATTAAACCAACAAGTCATAATTGGCCTCTAGCAAGGCGTTACAACTACCCAATTAATATAAGGAATGTCCAATTTGCCTAATAATAGTACATGCATTAATCCCTTTGTCACACGATATCTAGCCTGAACATAAGTCATGGTCAACGTCATACTTATATTGTCCAAACTTATGATTACTCGATCTCCAAGTAGACTGATAAAAACAAATGAAATTGATCACACTATCAATTCATTTGAGCACGGCCATGCATTTCACAGTCTCACTTATCGAGAGGCCCAAAAGATATCTCTCTCAAAGAGAGGGACAAATTCTATCTTGATTGTTCATTATCCTCTACATAATTTCTATCATATATGATCATAACCTTTATTACTATCCAGTTACGGATAATGTTTGATCATGTCAAAATATAATAGTCCTTATATTGGAAACTATGACAATCTCAAGTCAAAGAATTAATACATAACTATCATGAGATTTACTTATGACACTAACCCATGTAGTAATCTCATGATGGGTCTATCCAATACATTGTTCTTTAACAAGTATCTATGAAATTGATTTGTATCACAATACACATAACCATCTTATGATTATCAAATCAATGTTCATACTGGTTAAGAATTATTTTTTTAATCTCTATAACAATAATAAACCAGGGACAAATATCAAAATTGTATAACATGCAAACAAACAATAATGATAATAAAACCTCATTTATTAATAATGAATGTATAACATAAAGATCCAAATAAATGGCCTAGGGCACATACACTAACAATATATTGAACGTGTTCTCGAGAGGTTCAATATGAAGAATGCTAAACCAGTTAGCACTCCTCTTGCCGCTCACTTTAAGTTGAGTAGGAAATCCTACCCATCAACAGAGAAAAATAAAGAAGATATGTCAAATATTCCATATTCTTCAACGGTCAGAAGTTTGATGTACGCAATGGTGTGTACTAGACCGGATATGGCTCATGCAGTTGGCATTGTGAGCCAATTTCTGTCAAATCTCCAGAAGACACATTGGGAAGCAGTAAACTGAATCTTCAGATACCTGAAAGGAACTTCAAAGTTATGTTTAACTTTTGGAGGTGGAAAGCCTACACTTGTTGGTTATACAGATGCAGATATGGCCGGTGACCTTGATGAAAGAAAATCTACATCAGGATATCTATTTACATTCTCAGGGGGAGCTATCTCATAGCAGCCGAGATTACAAAAATGTGTTTCCTTATCAACGACCGAAATGGAGTACGTTGCAGCAACGGAAGTGGGAAAGGAAATGCTTTGGTTAAAGCGATTCTTTCAAGAATTAGGTGTGCAACAGGAAGGATATATAGTTTATTGTGATAGTCAAAGTGCATTAGACTTGAGCAAGAACACTATGTATCATGCACGGAAGAAACACATCGATGTAATATATCATTGGCTCAAACTTGCCATTGAAGAAAAGGCATTCTAGTTGCAGAAGATTCGTACAGATAGAAATGCTGCTGATATGCTAACAGCGATTGTTCCCAAGGAGAAGTTTGAGTTATGTGTCGAACTCTCGGGGATGGGCTCCTATTGAAAGCCGGTTGAAGACCTCCTCCAGTATGTGATGATGGGGCTGGAGGAGGAGAATTGATGGGTCCAGCCCATCATTATTGACCAAAACAAAATAAAAAGCAAGCATCACATGGTTTTGAAAAAAAATAAAACAAAAAACAAAAAACAAAAAAGAAAACGCAAATGTCAACAATTGTAAGTTGGCAGGCAGAAATTCGAGGAAGTAGGTGTCTAGCTCATTACCAAAGAGGCAGGAAATTTGATTTGTTAACGAATCCTCTACGCATTAAAATTCTTCTATAAATAGAAGGTTTTGCATCTTAAATTAACAAGAACACAGATTCAGAAATTAATCTGTGAAGAGAGTTTAATTTTAGGACAGGGTTCCTAAAATTGGGAAAGAGAGAAAATAATATGGATTATAATTTTGGGGTGCTTTTGGAAAACACTTTGAGTGCCACTATTTTTGTAATAATCTCATTGTAAGTCTACCATTTTTAATAGTGGAAGAATTATTCAGAGTTTATCCCGTGGTTTTTTCTCTAAATTTTTAGGGGGTTTCCACGTAAATTCTCGGTGTCCCTATTTTCATATGGCATTTACGGTAATTATTTATTTATTTTTACCGTGATTATTATTTCTAGTGAATTATGTCGTCAATATCCAATACGTAATTATTGGAGGTAACTGTGGTAGTGGTAATTTAATATTTATCGACGCTATTAACTTTTACCGTCTGTAATTTTATTTTTACTTTTACCACATGCATTCCTCTACCAATCTAGACAGAGGACTTGTCAAAAATCACAGGCATTCCTCTACCACAGGCATTACTCGGGATTGGAGCAAAAATTCTAACAACCCAGACAGAGGACTTGTCAAAAATCAACTGCCAAATGTGTTTACCTACAGCAGCCGTGTTCCAATAAGTGAGTTCTTCAATGCCTAGTCCCCCCTATTTCTTAGTTTTACAAACTAAATACCATGCCACAACCTTCTTGGTGATATTCTCAGTTGAACCATACTATAGAAAGCTTCTGCATTTTCTATCAATCTCCCCTATAACTTGCTTGGGCAAAATGAAAACACTACACCAGTAGACATGCATACTTCTTAAAACTAAAATGATAAGTTGCAATCTTCCAACATAGAACAAGTGCTTAACAACCCTGTAATTAATTCGTGCAGTTATTCTATGTACAAGCCCTTCACATGCTGTCTATACTCACCTTAGAAGTTACCAATGGCAGTCCAAGATACTTTACAGGCAGCTTTCCTCCCCTAAATTATAAAGTATTCAATATCAAGCCTCTTATCCTCGTCACTAACACCACAAAAATAGATGCAACTTTAAATTCATTAATTTGTAAACCATTAATGAACCAACAAAAATAAAAATTAATATTTTAAATCATTATTCGGCATATAAAATTTATTATTTTTTATAAAGAAAATATTTTAATTTTAATTATAAAAAATAAATAACACTCACAAAAAATTAAAAAAAGCAAAATATATAAAATATATTAATAAAAATTATTAAATTTATTTTTAAACAAATTTACATTTTATACACATTAAAAAATAATATATTAATTTCGTTATGCATATGTTTGGTGGATATTCTATATGTTTGGTTTTGGTGGATATTCTATATATTTGGTAGATTTTTAGTAGATATTATAGATATTATGTATATGTTATGTAATTATTTGTGTATATTTTATGCATTTTATGTAGATATTATATGAATGTTATGTATATGATGTATACATATAAAATAAAAAAATAAATTTAAAAATATTAAAAATATTTTTTAGATGTCTGGCAAATATTTGATAAATATTTAATAGATGTTTAGTAGATGTAGCAGATATTAAGTAGATATTTAATATATGTTATATATATATTATTATTTATTGTGTGTTTATTTTTGTATATATTATGTATATATATATATTGGTATATATATATTGATAACATAACCTTAAAAATTATTTATGAATAAATAAATAAATATAAAAATAAAAAAAAAAACAAAATTCACCGATTTAAAAAATGTAAACTTGAAAAAAGTAAAGCGCGTGTTTATGGTTTTGAAAAAACCAAACCCAAAATGACGTTGGTAGAGCAATTTTATCAATTCAAAAATAAAGGAATTGGGATATAAGTAGGGCAATTTTTCATAAAAATCCTACCCATATTCAAAACAAAAACCCAAGCCCATCGTTTTCTTGTTCAATGACTGCTTTAAATGATGAGCTCTCACCTGTTTTGACAAACCCACGCACACATATATTCCCCAAAAATCTTTTACTTTATTTTGATGGCTAATAATATAATTTATTACTCTATTTATTTTATTTTAAATATCATATTAAAAAAAATTATTTCACTTATTTTTAAAAAATTAAGAAATTATTAATTAAAAAATTTTAATATTACTGCTATTAATTAATAAAGAGAATAAGTAGGATAAGAGATGAAAAAAGAGAATTTAGATAAATTATAATAAAATTTTTATAAAATCTACAATGATTAATTATTTTTTTTGGTATGCACGCATTGTTCTTATACGACACTTAAAATAAAATGGAGGGAGTAATATATTATATACTCTCTTTGTTTTATTTCAAGTATTGTGTAAGAAATTTTTTTTGTTTCACTTCAAATATCGCTTTTAGAAATTCAAGAGAGCATTAATTAAAGAGTTTTAATATTATCCCTATTATTTATTGAAAGAAAATAAATAGAATGAGAGATGAGAAAAAATATTTAGGTAAATTACAATAAAATTTTTATAAAAATTATAATGGCTAATCAATTTTAGATCTATGCGTATTATTTATTTATTTGATACCCTATTAATTAATAAAATTTTATAAAAATTATACGACACTTGAAATGAAACGAATGAAATAATTTGATATCGCATGTTTATTTATTTTTATAATCAATAATTTATTTTTTATAAATAATTAATTTTAATTATTTTATAATTGATAATTAATTTTATTATTGTTATTTATTATTTTTTAGAGAGTGGATAGGATAAGAAAAAAAAGATTATTAAGTTAGAAAATTATAATTAAAAATTTAAATATTTATTGAGGATATTTTTAAAAAATATATATATATAAACAATGGCAAATTTTTAATTTTTTTTTGGACAGAATGGCAAATTTTTAATTTGGCGATTTAAAAAATTTGTCAAAAATTATAATTTTTAAACAATAAAAAAATCATAAAATACCATACTATAGCAAAAAAATACTTATCCATAAAATTACATAATTTTCCTATTATCACCTTTATAGTAATTTTTCATTAGCAGAGCAGGTATGTATGCATTTGATCTGAATAAACACTTTTCCCTAAAACATTTTAAGGTTAAAAGAAACATAAAACTAGGCCATGCCATGCTGCACCGAACCCTTGAAAACCACTGTCCGGTTCGACTCCCAACCCCAAAGACAAGATTTGACTCGAGAAATTTCTCCATGATTTGATCTGAATCATGAGATTAAAGAAGTGAATAGCTTCGCGAATCATGAGATGAAACAAGTGAATAGCTTCGTCGAGAGTGATGTAACCTGGGAAAATACAATAAACGGCAAATCAGGTAATATCTCTACGAAGATTTCTCTTCTTTGATGACATGATTCAGATTCAATGTGCTCATGCAATTTCATCATTCAATCTAGGTGTGGTCTTGCTAAAAAGAAGTTTATGTTCAACTTGTCGAGTGAGATCTTGTATTTTCCCAAACCTAGACTCAGATGATTCAGATCCTGATCTGCAGGGGTGGGTTGCATCTGAATCATGTGACTCAGATGCAACCCACCCCGGCATTTTCATCATTCGATCTTTTGTTAGGTGCTGTTGCTAATAACAAAGTATTATTCTAATCTTTTTTTTTTCTCATTTAAAGGATGGATTCAGTTGCCAGATTTTACTGCATTGAACATTTTGCATGTTTGTGATGGTTTTATGGTTTTGGGATTGATTATGAGAAGAGGTCATCGGCCAGATATATTGACTTTTAATTGTTTAATTAGGGGGTTTATGAAGGCATAGGTCTACCTAGTAAGTGAGGCATTAATAAAGAAAATGGAAGTGTGTCCATCCTGTGGACTTGTACATTGTGCTTTTGGTGTTCAATATAAGGCTTTTCAAATCATGTTTCTGATGGGGAAGCAATATTGTTTGTGATTGATTTTTGGCTTTTTTAGTTATGTTAAAGCACCTTTTGTCCTTAAAATAGTTAAGTCTACAATATTGTCATATGCAATTGTGAATGTCCTTCCCCTTGCATTATAAACATGTGTAACATATTCGTTTGTAGCTATCTTATATATCTGTTAAGTGGATATTATCTTATTGGTTGAGCTACATGCCATTTGTTTTTTAACATTTTCATTTATTGCTGTCTTATTTATCTGTTAATTTGGTTCTGTGTTCTTGGTTGAGCGTTGGACAAAACATATTGTTACGTGATGGCTACCTTTTAGTTCTTTGAACTTACTTGTGATAATAGTTGAACTGTCTTGTCTATTTTTTGCTTTAGTGCTTTTTGAATCAATTTCCTTCAGAGCACCTTCCGGTATTTGCTCTGCAAGATGATAGCGTTGTTGAGATTTAAGGTGAGCCAACATTAGTGCTCCAAGCAGTTGAACTGATTGTTAGTCATCTTCAAAAGTTCTTAGTTGACCACAATATCATTGGAGGGTTTGAAGTGCAAGTATGTTTGATAATTTCACATTCTTAAAAATATATCATTTAAAACTTGTAAATGGATAGTATGTTGTTTATGTATTTTAATGGTTTTGATACTTTTGCAGGACACTCATATAATGCCTTGCCACAAAAATTGGTGGTTGGAAAGGTATATTTTCTTTGCTTTGATTGTTGATTTATTTTCTTCAAATGTAATAGCAGTGTCAATTAGCTAATCAGAACATAGTGAAGTTATTGTCTGTTGATAGTGACGTTATTTTCTGTTGATCTTTGTGGATATTTTTTTTAGGAAATCAATGAATTAAATACTTTTTTCAGTTGCTCACATATGGGTTGTTTTTGCTTTATCAATATGTTTTGGTGTCTCACCTACGGGGTTGTTTTTGCTTGATCAGTGTAGTTCCTGAATATATAACTTAAAGATGCAGCACCGTTAAAAAAATCTAAAGCTGGTAGAGAGAGGTTTGAGGGCCTGGAGGATGTACCTATTTATGCATGTAAATACTACTATTGTGTTATGGATGCCTCATATAAGAACTACTGCAGAATTATATAGCACTGTTTAGCTAATTTATCCTTTTTTTTAATCTTGAATTAATATTCGTTCAATGCACTATTAAGTGTTAAAATGTTTTACCAAGTTAGTTAAGAGGCATTTTGGTGAAAATGATTGTTATTATTTGGAAATATTTGTGTTAAATGTAATTAATAAGCATCAATATGCTGAACAGAAACTATTTTATTTGGTTTTTATTCGTCATGTTGGTTTCAGTCCTTCTAGTCCAAGTTTAAACTCTTGTACTCTGTATTAAGCTACTCAATTTCAATGAGAAGATCCTAGGGCAGAGCTAGAATTATGTCAATATAGTTTTGATGTTTTGCACTCTAGTGTAATTGTGCAGGTCACACAACACATGCAGATTCCTACATTGTATGCTGATGCTGTTGCTGGGATATCCGGAGCGAATATAAGCTGCATATGTCGTGCCAGTGGGCCAAATATTGCAATACGGGAAACAAAGTAATGTGTCTGTTGAGATGACTGCTGAAATTAATGGATCTGCTTCACAAATAAAAATGTCTCAACCGTCGATACAAGTAATTCTATGATTTCCTTAACGATCTTTTAAGTAGCTCATAATCTAAGATTCATTTATGTATCCAGTAAAACCTAAGCATTTCTACTTTTGCTTGACAATCTTTTGCGTAGTTCATTGTCATTAATTTATTTATGCCCCAAGTAAAACCAATTGAAACACGGAGACTCCAATTATTCTAAATCTAAAGACAGATATGCAAAATCGTGCATAGTTATTGCCGCTAGTTATATATCGTACACTGATATCTATTCACAATTTTTTTTATTGACCAGCCAGAAATTTGTGTTTCATTCCGAACTGGAAGCAACAATTACATTGCTATTTAAACAACACTTTATGTGTACTACTGAAGTTTGCCTTTTCCTTTCTATGCAGAACCTCTTAGCTGAGGCTTCAAGTAACATTCAGAACCAAACAGGAGAATCAATCACACAGGGATTTAATGTTTATCCAACTCACTGAATCAGTAGATGAACTGTTAAAGAGTATACTCCTTATCGAGTTGCGGATTTGATTTATTCATCCCAACCATATGGAGCTACTGGACATGTATGGTTCAGTGTGGCAACAATTATGAAATATTGACAAGCCAAGGCTCAAGTATTGGAGCTTGGTTTACTTATGGTAGAATACAGGTGGCACTCTGGCCAAATTTGATACAGCTAAGGGTGTAGAAAGTGAATATTTTGCAAGTATGTTCAATGCATTAAACATTTGTAAGCTGCTATCTTTCATGTTATATATATATATATATATATATATATATATCCTGTTATATTGTTTTTGTGATGCTATATAGGCATTTTTCTCGTCTTGATTATGTTTAGCCCTTTTCAATTTGTTAGGAATGTGGATGTGAATTTGAGTTTCAAATGTAAAAAATTACAAAATTCAACATTGAGTAAATTTCAAATGTTCATTTATCAAATCTAAACAATCATCGTAAATAAAATGATGAATACTGCACTTTTTATTATGAACGTATAAATTTTTATTAATATGATAATAAAAACCCAACCCGACCCAAAATGTTTAGAATGATCAGGTTATTGGACAAATAAGCAACACTGCATAGGTTAAAAACAAAATTACTTTTGTGCAAGATTGAGCAAATGGTTCGAATTAATTTGATTTGATAATTAGATTGAATAAATTTAACTTATTAAATTTAATAAAATCGATTGAACTTGATCGAATTTAATTAATAATAATAAATTTTAAATAATAAATTTTTTAACTCTTATAATAATCAAATTGGCTAATTTTTAAAAGCCAATCAACTCTATATATACTCATATCTATTTTTGTGACGTGTAAAATGAATCATTAAATAAAGTAGAAATATAAATCCAATAATTAATATTTGCTCTAATGACAAAAGAGAAAAAAAAAATCATTATGACAATTATCAATTTTGACTAGCAATCTTTTATGATTATAATCCTCAAAATTTTAAGAAAATTTTTATGATTTTTTTTTCGAATTATTAAATTCTAAACTAATTTAAGACGGCCAAAGATTTAAATATGCGCATGAAGTAACTTGAATTTTTATATTTTTTGAATTATTTATACATTTTTATATGTTGGCTCTGTAGACCCATTTCTTCGCCACTTGTACGCCTCCACGGATCACTTCATTAACCGAGCAACAACTACCCAAAATCTCATTTTCTTTTACCCCTAAATTGATGAAAAATTCTTCAATTTCTTTCTTTCATGAAACCCTAAATTGATTCAAAAGCTTTTGATTTTCATAACTGAACATCCAATTTTAAATAATTAACTAAATCATGTTGCTATGAGATGCTTCATCTTTAATGGAATAAAATTAAATATTGGAATATTTTATTGTGACAAATTAAATTTTAATGATTTTAATGATATAATTGATGAAGTCCAAGAAAAGTTTGGGATACCATTTGAAATCTGTCATTTCCTTTCATTAATCATTCTAATTGAAAATTTGTAATTTTTTATATAATCAAACTATAATAATTATAATCACTAAGGTGTAGTTTAATAGTTAAAAATATGTATTATTTTTGTTTAGATACTAAATTTGAATTTAGGTATTTTTTTCTCATTCACATATAATTAATAAAAAAACTATAATAATTATAATTATAATTATAAATATAAAATATAAAATATATTACATAAATATTAATTATACATAATATGTATTTATAATATACTGTGCAAAGAGCGAGTAATGACTAATTAATGTACAAAATAACTAAATACAAAATGAGAATAAGTAAATATTAATAATATGAAAATTATAATTTAAAAGCCTAATTATGATATTTTAAAAATATAATTAAAAAATAAATAAATAAATTATATATTAAAAAAATATGCTATTCAATTTTCAGAGTTATGAGAAATATGAATAAATTGTGTGCCTAGTATGCTATTCAATTTTCAGAGTTCTGAGTTTTGCGGCATGCCTATGATTGCCTACGGGCTATACGCTGGAATGGTGAAAAGACTAGGTCGTAAGCTAGACCAGCTGATAAATATGATATTTTTGAGGTGAAAAGACTGGGTCGTAAGCCTCAAAAACTGTAACAGTCTAGCCAGATTGAGGACCGAGATACTGGGGCCTAAGGGTCTAGCCGGGTTGAGGTCCAAGAGACTCAGGCTGTTACATTATCCATGGATATATATATTGCCTACGGGGCTAGACACATGGTGTCATTATGGACCAAAGCAGTAACTCTGAAATTTGAATAGCATATTAGATCCTTTTTGGGCCCATGCTTGTCTTTATTTTAATGTGAATTATGAATTATAATATAATTGAGTAATATAATGTTATGAGTTGTGCTTATGAAATATTTAAAAAAAAAATTAGTAAATCGGTCTGTGATATTTTTGTACCGTATATGCATATTTTATATATGTTATAAATATGTATTGTACGTATATAGGGTATAAGAGTGTTACATGTTGCCAGAATAGTTTCCCCGTCGCTGATAAATGGTCACCATCACCGAATTTTAGCAAAAACAAAAAAAAATGATCTAACATTTGCAAATGGTAGGCCAAAATAAAGCTTATGAAGATATAGTTTCAAAAAATACTAATTTTATTGTGAAAAAAGGTTGAAAAAAGGCCAAAAAGTTTATCAAAAGTCACAGGAGGTGTCTTAATCGTGCCCAGTGTGAACAATGCTCTGGTGGCCTTTGCAGCGAGACCAGTGGTGTTCGACTCATCGGACAATGAGTTTTTCAATAGTATTGAAGGTATTAATAAATGATGGTCAGATGACTGTTGATTGGAGTAAAAACAGAAATGCCACTATTCCCTCTCTCCCTCCCTCTAATTTTCTCTCTTCGCATTTATTATTTTGTCTACCTAATTAAGCTCTGATTCTAATTTGTTTGACTTTTATAAGCATTAATTATATTTATGCTTTAAATATTATTTGTGTTAATAAATGAACATGCATAGGCTACTTAGCTTGGTAGTAAACTACTCCACTCTTTCCCAATAGATTATGGTTTCAAACCCAGCAACATATTTATTTTTTTAAATATAGGATATTACGTAATATTTGTGTCTCAAATTTATTGTTGTTATATTAAACCATTTGATCATGATTGTTTCTTAAGGATACTTGTGGGTAGGTTTTACGAGGGTTAATATACTTGGTAGTTTTTCTACCATGTCATTATGATTAGCACCATAATACTTCATTTTACTTAGCCACCTTTGTTAGGTAGACTTTACAGAGTTAATTTTATAGGTGATGATAATACTAAATTTTATTTTATTCAGGTCTGTGATTCATTTAAATAATTATACCAATTCTTATGGTGTTCTGAAAAATAACAAGTAGGTACTACTGATTCTAGATAGAGCAGACAAACTTTTGTAATGAGCAAGAAAACAAGATTTATTCTATTTTTTAAATTGACAATATAGGTTTATTTATCTTAAGAATAATTTAAAATAAATATGTTATTAACTATATTTGTATTTGAACTTAGTAATAATTTAAAATTATATTTAAATTGAGTTTGAATAAGTTATATAAGTTTTTTTGAACTATTGTTTGTTTATGAAGTGAACTACTAAAACAAGGAAAGAATACATATTTTAATTACAGGGAATAAAATATTTTGCTTAGCATCAAATTTGCAAATGATGCTATGATATCCATTTTTATTGAGCTTATAACTTATATATTATCTAGCATCAAATTTGCAAATGATGTTATGATATCTTTTTTTTTTGTTAAACTTATAACTTAATCTTTTCGATGAAAAAATGCATACAATGTTAAGAAATCCACTATATCTTAACAAAGCAGACAACTTTATTGTATATTTTGTACAGTTTGGATGTAAACAAATATTGTGTAGTATTGATATACTTTGTATATACTTAACGTATATTTTATTTATTTTTTGTATATATTTTTTATATTTTATATATATTGTCATATATTTTTCTCACTATGCATATAATAATATTAATTCCAGCAACAACGTGTAGTAGAATATAGCTTGTATATACTAAAAGAGCTCCAAAATTTACTATTCCTTATGAGAGTATAAATCCCAAAAAACTATATATTTTCTTTATATTTTCAATTTTGCCATTGTCCTATTTTAACCTTGCTTTTTTTTTTTTTTCCTTTTCTCTTGCGGCCTTTGCTCTTTCCTTACCAAGTTACCATTTTAGGTTTTACACACCTTTTTATCATTCTATCCTCCATACTTGTTCGATGCATTGTGCGTGCATCAATTCTAACCACAGGTACACGAGTCGTACAAGTAGTAAAGTGATTAATAAGATCATTCCCACAGAGAATGAGCTAATTAACTAACTAAAAGTCAATTGCCTATTATCTAAAAAATAAATAAGTTAATTTGATATTTTAAAAATTACCTAACAACTTCTTAATTCAAAATTCAAAATTAAATCCAAATTCAAAATAAGATATTTATCTAACTAATTCAAACTTCAAACTTCAAATTCAAATTTTGAATTTAAATAAATTAAAATTAATAAGTAAGATTAGATTTCATTAGAATTATTTTAAATGGGTAAAAATAACTTTTTAAACTAATTCAAATATTTCTTAAATCAAAATTACCAATTCCTTAAAACTTAATCTTCTTCTCTTTCGAGCAAGAAAATTAATGATTGCTAGAATTTAAATATTCTATTCTCATGAATATTAAACTAGAACAATCTATCAAACTTAAAGAAATTAAACTGGTCTCTAAATAATTCTTTTATCTCTAAAATAAATTTTGAAAGTTGTTGATTTTCACAATCTAAAATCATATATAGCCTTCATTCAACATATGATTTCAATTGAACATGCAATTGGTGGCTAATCAATCACAACCATTAAGAACAAAATCAACAATGCTGCAATTCAAGAAATAAATAAGTAATTAAGTTAAGCAATAACTATCATTCATAATCCTAAATTCACCTAATCACACTAAGGAGATTAGTTATTCATAGCTAAATTAAAAATAAAAACAAAAGCAATGAAGAAATAACTCATAAAATTCATAATACTAGAACTAAACTAATAAATTAACAAAGGAATCAAAGAGTTAAAAATTGAAGTTCTAAATTGTATTGAGGGAATGTTTAAACTAGAATGAAGAATCCTATAGAGATGATGGAGTCATCCTCTCGCACAATCTTCTTCTTTCTTTGATCTCCAATGGTAGATGAAGCTAACCAACTAGATAAAAATGAAAAGTATAGAAGAGTTTTTCCTCTCTTAAAGACCTTTTGATTTTTCTTAATTTAGTGTGGTCTATTAGTGAAGAAGGCTCGATTAAGTATGCATATGAGACTAGGATAATTTGAATTTAAAAAAAAAGATAGATAATATTTTCTTATCTAAGGTTTGATGATTGATTGCAATTAATTAAGTTCTTGAGTAAAGGAGGTAAGAATGAAGTAGGTAAAGTTATGAAGCTAATTGTAACTTAAAATTTTAAAACTTTGATTGTTTAAGATTTTATATATAAACTAACATATAGAGAAACATATAACTCTAATTGCTTGAGGACAAGCAATAATTTAAGTTTGGGGGAGTTTGATAGAGTGAAATTATGATCATTATTTTATGTAATTTTAACTCTGATTTTTAACTGTTTTCCAATTGAATTTGACGAGTTTGATTATTTGAGTTAGAATTACACTTTTTGAGCATGGAAGACAAGATTAAAGGTTTTTGATGATTAGTAAGGCAAAAATCAAGAAAAGCAAGCAAAAATGAAGGAAGTATGATGAGCCACGACCGTGGCCTTTCAAAGCCACGACCCTGGGAATAAATTCGAGCCTACCACTTTAAAAAATTGAAGTTCCAGAAGAAAAATGAAAGCCACTACTGTGGCACTGAAAAGCCACTACCGTGAGTTTTATTTCCCCACTGCCTAAGCCAAGAAAAATAAGAAAATAAATTTGGCAGCCTCACTTTCAAAGCCACGACCGTGGCACTCCAAAAGCCATGACCGTGGCCCATCAAACCAACCTTGCCAGCTGAAAAGTTTGACGAAACAGTCAGAGTTCACACATGCCACGACCGAGGCACTCAAAAGCCACAGCCATGGCCCTTATTTTATGATTTGTGAGTTGCAAATGTTGAAGATGAACTCACTAACCAAGTCTTGTTTAAAACCTTTTTCAGTTTTTCTCCACTAAAGAAGTTTTCAAGCACTCTATATAAACACATTTCCTCCAAGGATTCAAGGGAGCATTGATATAAGTAGATATGCAAGAATTATATTAGATTCATCCAAATAAATTTAGTTTAGAGTTTCTTAGAAAATAAGTGTGAAATTCTGCTTCAAGGAGGAGTTCAAGATCCAAGTCAAGATCTTCTTCAAAGAAATAGAGTTTGATATTTCTTGTTCCTTTTAATTATGTCTTCATTTACCATTTTGAATATTTGCAATGTTTTTATTTCAATAATGAAGAACTAATCATTTTTAGGATTGGTCCCTTTAATTGAATTTATCATGGAGTTATAAATGTCTATTTGGTTTAATTTAGTTATCCTTTGATTATTTTGTTATCTTTAATCTTAATGCTTTGATTATCAGGCCAATGATTAATTGATTTGAGATGTTGTGTGATGGAGCGAGAGTGAAAGTATGACATTAGTCTAAGGAGATAATAATCTTAAGTAAGTTTCTCACTTAGAGAGAATGTTAGACCCTTAAGAGGTTGATTCAAGATTTTCATAAAACATAATGAATTGATTTAATTACTTATGATCACGAGAGTAGACGTAAGGATTAAAGTTGATATTAGTTCTAGTACTTGAGAAAGACTTAAATTTAATTTAGAAAAATCTAACCATTAATCAAAGAAAAACTAAGTTAAATCAATACCTTAGAAAAACCATGATAAATCAATGAAGGTGACCAAACCCTAAGTCTTAAATTATTAGAAATTTATTCTTGATTCATTGTCATTTTAGCTAGTTAAATCATAAAATTAAATTTGATTATCCAAATATTAATAAGTTTAATTGTTTGGTACTTAGAATTAACCTCCTTGTGGGAACGATACTCTACTTATCATTATATTACTTGTTAACGATCTGTACACTTGCAGATAGATAGACTAAGCCCACAACATACGTATATGAGAAATGTGATTGTTTGAAAATGTTAATTGAATAACTTGTATTATAGAAATGCATGTCAAGTTTATATTTTAAAAAAAATGCATGTCGCATTATTCATAAGATTTTCTTTATTTTTAAAGTATGTACCACTAGGCAATTTTGCTTTGCGTGATGTGTGTATTGCGCAAGTGACAGGGTTACTGCAGAGAGCCCTGCTGGACTAGAGCAGGTACAGAGTATTCCTGCTTTCTTGAATTTTGAGTTGGTCACCATAGACTAGGATCATGCAAACATGTAATATATTTACTTTGGCAACTTAACTTTTAAATATGTATGTTAGGTTATAAATATGTAAATGGTGCAATTTATAAAAATTTGGGATTTGTATTTTTTAAATAATGGTTTTGTATTTGTATATATATGTATGTTTGAGTGTTTTTTTTTTGGGAAGTGTGGAGTGTTGAAAATTATTTTGGGAGTATGTTTTTTGCAGGTTGTGAAATATAGAAATTTTTGGGATATCCGATTTTTTCAGAGATTTTGATATAAAATATTTATTTAAGGTACCTAAAACTAATGAAGAATATTTTATTTATTTATTAAAAATACATTTTCAATGTTGAGATATCAATTTGGGAATATATAAATTTATATTAAAACTGTGTTGTGATATTCTTATACTGTATATGCATATTTTATATATACCGGATATATGTATTATATATATAGGGTATAAGGGTGTTACAAAATATATTTATAATATGCGAATATAAACATATTATTAATTGTACTTAGATTTGAAATTTAATATTATTTGATTTTGTTTTAAATAGATTTTTTAAAATACTTTTTAAGTGGAATTCTATATTTAAACTCAGAGATAATTTAAGTTAATTTATAAGTAATGTTATGATTTAAATTATCTCAATATTAATTTTTTTTAATCCTTAATGCTTAAAAAATTAAAATTACCTTTCAAAAATTATGATTTAATTAATAAATAACATGAATATCAAATTTCAAACTTTTGATTAGCACTTATAAATTGGAGGATTAAAAATTATTTAATTTAAAAGCTATAATTTACTAAATATATGTTAATAAAACTTTAATTTGGTTTAATAATAAGAACAAAATTGAGATTTTAAAAAATTATAAATTTAATTATTTTTTTATATTGGGTATTATTTTTGCTAATTGCATATACATTGTATTATGTATATAATATTTTAAAAGTGAAATACGATTTAGTTTTACTTAAAATTACTTTTGTTTTATTTTTTAAATGAATTATTATTTTTTTACTTTTACATTTTGTATTTAATGTATTATTTATAAATTTTAAATATATATTTTCAAATATATTGCTGCCATGTTTTGTACATATATAGATATTTTATATATTGTTATATATTTCATATATTTAATATATATATAAATATTTTTATATTATATATATATTATTATTTAATATGCATTATTATTTATTTTTCTGATTATCTATATAATAATATTAATTCTTGCATCTTGGTGCGAGATGCGATATAACTTGTTCTTACTAATTAATGAAGTGTTATTACAAGTACGACCTTGAGTGAGGTTATTGCACATAGGGATGGCTAATTTTTGGTTAACCGTCCGAATACTAGGTTCGGTTAACGGATATAGTTAAATTCGATTCAGTTCGGGTGAAAAATTTTAATTAATTCGGTTTTTAGTTTGATTAATGGTTAACCGATTCGGTTCGGTTAGTTAACTAGTTAACCAAATTTTTTTTTTAAAAAATAATTTTTATTTAGTTATTTATTAATTCTTTTTGTGTAATTTCTTAATTATATAAATTTTTTATTATAAATATATTTTTATTGCAAAATAAAGTTATTTTTTATTTAGTTTTTTAAAAAATTTTGTTTAGTTATTTAATTAAATTTATTTTTTATATTAAATATAATTTTTATAATAAAATAAAAAAATTTAGTAGGTTCAGTTAATTAACCGAACTAATCAAATCGGTTTGGTTAATTAACCAAACAGATCGAAATCAAAATTTGGTCTGTCCGGTCAGAAAAATATGTGTTCGAAAGATTCGGTTAATCTGGAGTTCGGTCGGTTAATTAATTGGCCGACCAAATACCCACCACTAATTGCACATCTACAAAACAAAATGTATGATTAGATTTTGGAGAAGTAGGAAGACAAAACGAGAAAAGGCAGCATGCTATCTTTATAAGTCTTTAGGTTGTGTAAATTCATTAAAATGTCTACATAGTAAGTGTTAATAAACAAAAAATGGTCAGATCATAAAAATTTGCAACATATATTTGTATATGATTTTCTTTTGCTAATTGTAATTGATGCCACTTCACCTTGTTTGGAGGTTATTCATCCTGGGGTGTTGTACATTGTGCATTTGGTGTGTCGATAATGCATACATTACGTTGAATATAAGACTGTTCAAATTGTTTTTGATGGGGAAGTGAACTGTCTGTGATTGATTTTTTGTTTTTTTAGCTATGTCAAAATACCTTTTGTTTTTTCACATTTTCATTTGTTGTTGTGTCATATATATCTGTTAATTTACCCTTTTTTTTATGCAGAACTTCTTTGCTGAGTTTGCAAGTAACATTCAGGAGAATCAATAGATCAACTGTTAAAGAATATACTACTGGACATGAATTAATGAAAACAATTATGAATATTTGGAAGCTTGGAGCCTTGTTTTGCAAATATTTTTAATGCATTGAATATTTATTGTATGCTGCTGTATTTCATGTTTTCCTTATTCTTTTATATTGTTTCTATCATGCTATGCTGATATTATTTTTGCTTATTTAATTTTTCTGTATGTAAACTCTTTTTCTTCAAAATTAAAGGGTGTGTGATTTTGCTTAATTCATTTTGCAACATGAAAAGGGTGTGTGATAGTTTTATGGTTTTGGGAGTAATAATGAGAAGGGGTTTCAGGCCAGGTATAGTGACTTTTAATTGTTTAGTTAGGGGTTTGTGTTTGGTGGATAAAATTGCTGAGGCTGTTATGCTTTGCAAGAACATGGGTGTATTTGGCTGTTGTCCTGATGCGATTACATGTCGTACCTTGATTAATGGGCTGTGTCGAACAAGGAATATCGATATTGCTCTTAAGCTGCTTGAGCATATGGTAAGTGGGAATGGTGAATTTGGCATCAAAATTAAGCCTGATAAATTTATTTATGCAAGTATTATTGATGCTCTTTGTAAGAATGGTTTGGTACAAAAGGCAAAAAAGCTTTATATGCAAATGAAGGATGTGGGGATTTTTCCAAATGTAGTTGTGTATAACTCGCTGCTGCGAGGTGTTTGTTCTGTGGGTCAGTGGGAAGAAACTAAATGTTTATTTGTTGAGATGTTGGATCAAGGTGTGCCACCTAGTGTTGTAACATTCAATGCGCTGATTATTGCACTTTGTCGAGAGGGAAAGATAAATGAGGCCAATGGATTATTTGAGCTGATGGTACAGAGAGGCGTAGAACCTAATAGTTATACTTACAGCACATTGATTGATGGCTATTGTTTGGCAGGTATGATAGACAAAGGGAAGGAGCTTTTTATTTCTATGAAGAGTAAGCGGTGTCAACATGATAATGTTTGCTACAATGTACTGATGAACGGATATTGCAAGAGTGAGAGAGTAGATGAAGCTATGGCATTATACAGGGATATGTTAGGCAAAGGGATTCGACCAACTGATATTACATATGCCACCTTGTTGGGTGGTCTTTTCCAGGCAGGTAAGGTTCAGGATGCACGGAAGCTATTTGGGGAGATGCAACTTCATAAAATTGCAGCAAATTCCACTACGTATCTGATTTATCTAGATGGGCTTTGTAAGAATGATTTTGTTTCAGAGGCAATGGATATTTTTCATAGTTTAGAAAAGTGCAAGTTTAAATTAAGTGTTGAAATCTTCACCTGCCTCATTGATGGCTTGTGTAAAATAGGGAAGTTTGAAGTTGCTTGGGGCCTTTTTTATAGATTGTCTAATGAAGACTTAAAGCCAACAGTCGTGACATACAATGTCATGATCCATGGACTTTGTAAAGGAGGGCAGTTGGAAAAGGCAAATGATCTATTTTTGGAAATGGAGGAGAAAGGTTGTGTTCCAGATGAGTTCATATTTGGCACACTCATGCGTGGTTTTTTACAAAATAATGAACCAAAAAAGGTAATTGACCTTCTTCATGAGATGAAAGCAAGAAAGTTGTCACCAGATGCATATATAGTCTCACTTGTTGCAGAATTACTTCCAAATAAGGATAAATACCACGAATATTTTCATTTGCTTCCAACATTTCCTGCTCTAAAGAAAACAGAAAGATGATATGGTCAATGTTAGTCACTTGGATGTTTCATTGGCTTCCTCTGAATCCCTCCTCCAATCAATCAAATTTCAAACGGTAGCAGAAGATGTGCATAGACATGTTAGGGCTGGAAATTTCTTCTTTATTTCCTAGGCTTTTGTGTTACAGATTCAAGAACATTGTAGATTACAACAACAGCTCTTATAAGACAATCCAAATATGTATTTGTATTTGCATAAATTATGTACACATGTTTCTGCATTCTATTAAATCAACGAGGCCACAGGCCAATAGTAGACTTCAGCAGCAGCCAAGCAACCAAAATCAGATAATAATTCACGCAAGCAGAGGCCACAGGCCAATAGTAGACTTCAGCAGCAGCCACTGACCAATACTAGCAGCAATAACACAGCAGGCTTCTAATCACCACTCCTACTTTGCTTTACCCCATCAGCAGTTATAAATCCCCATTATTAGCACACCCACATACACATACCAGCATAGCCTCACCAACTTTAACTTCAAGCCCAGCTGCTCTGATCACTTGCCCTATTTGCATTGTTATGCCCCAAACGTCTCAGTTAAACAGATCGTGCTATTTTCTAACACACTCAGGCTTTGTTTGCATTTTTCTGTTGGAAGACCACTTGATTCCTTTGCCATCAAAAGCTGTGAGGTTTACCTATTGCATTGGTCACAGTTTAGATTATAATAACAAAAGTGAAAGCTTCCAGAATGGGATTCTGGTGAAGTTTTTTTTTTACCAAGAGAACATTGAATCAGTTGAGGTATATATCTCGACAGTAGCAGAAGATGAAGATGTGCATGGACATTGTTGGTTTTTTAAAAAGAAACAAGCAGCAAAGTTAAAAATGGTTAAAATTTTTTATTGTATTTCATAAATTTCATCAATTACAAAGCTTAAAATAGACATTAAAAAAATAAAATTTTCCACAATATCTGTAAAAGATAGACATGATTCAAAATTTTAAAAATCAAATTATTAAATATCTTAGAAATCTAATATAAAAAGATTGAATAATTTATTCAAATTTAAAACAACTTTAAACTAAAAGGATTGAATAGTTTATTTAAATTGAAAATAATTCTAAATTAAAAAATCTTTTGCATCAACTGATGTAATCTTCCATTACTCCTCGTTTGCTTCAGTTGGTGCAGATTAAAACTCCTCCTCAATTTATGCTTTTGTTGTTTGTGCAGTTTTTTTTATTTGTATTTGAACTTGCATTTTATTTTATCTATCTCAAAAATCTCAACTATTGAATCTGCAACGGCATTTTGAATAATGATTTTTGCTTTGTACATTTTTATTTTCTTTTCAGAATGAGCTTTAATTTGAGTAAGTGTGAGATTTTTAGAAAGAATGAGCTCTAATTTGAGTAAGTGTGGAATTTTCAGAAAGTGAATTTAATGGTTTATTTTCCATTACAACTTCTCATAAGTCATAAGTTTCAAGATAAGATTGTATTTTCACTGACCAAATTTGATAATTTTTGCCAATGAAAATTTGTGGGGCATTCAAGGAGAGACTGTTACTTGCCATGGTTAAAAATGAGGTTAAAAATAGATATGATTTTAAAATAATTTTCAATTGGGTTATATATTGTTTAAAGCAAATTCATAAGTCCTCTAAGACCAAGAAAGCTTTGATACCACTGCTTATTTTTAAAAAAGAAACAAGCAGCAAAGTTAAAAATGTTTATTGTTTCTCAAAAATTTCATCAATATCTGCAAAAGATAGACATGATTCAAAATTTTAAAAATTAAATTATTAAATATCCTAGAAATCTAATCTAAAAAGATTGAATAATTTATTTAAATTTAAAATAACTTTAAACTAAAAGGATTGAATAGTTTATTTAAATTCAAAATAATTCTAAAAAAAAAAATCTTTTACAACTAATGCAATCTTCCAGCAGACATGTATGGCTGGTAATTTCTTCTTTACTTGCTCCATATCTATGTTCTCTGTTCAAATATGGATTTTTATTGCTCAATATCTATTTGCAGATATCAATATTTTCAAATTTTTAGAAGCAACTCCAAAATCTGTGCTTAAATTGATGGGATTGAAGGGTTTAACATTATACCATTTGAAGAGCCATTTTGCAGGTATTATTTCTTACTCTATAATTCATATTATTTGCTTAAATTTTATGCTAATTATTGGTTAACAATGCTCAGAAATACAGACTTGGACAGCAGCAGCAATCATTTCTTTAAATTCCAATTAATGGATACATGCGTATTAATTCAATGGAAGTTGTTCTTACAAATGGCTCACTGCATTGCATTAGTAAAGTAAAAAATAAAAATATCAATCTCACTAAACAGAGAGAACTCCAAGTCTCAGATGCCTTTGAGCTGCAGATTCATGAAGAGATTACAACAACTCAACAACTTGAGGTATTATTCTTGTAAGTCACCACTTTATGTTTAATTTCTTTTTTAAAAGTAAAAAATATCTATTTTTTTAATGTTCTTATAAATCATACATATCAATTTATTTATAATTTAATATAGATTTTATGAATTTTTTTACCTTATTTAAATTTTAGTCTCCTAATTTTAGTATCTATATATGTTATTTCTTTACAGTAGAGACGTATGTGTATAACCATTATGATTTCTTAGATATAAAGATAAACTTTAATGATTTCTAACTAAAATTAGTATTATGCTTTTTCATAACAACAATTCATATAATACATATCCATATAGAAATTAATAAGTGAACATATAATATATATTACAAAAGACCAACGTTATGGAATTTACCTCTTAGTTATAATACTTAAAAATTAATGATGATAATAATAATAATAATAATATTTAATGGCACTTTCACTTTTGGAAGTTAAATTTGAAATTTTATTGTATTTGAATTTTTACTTTTGATTCCAAGAGAAGTACAGGGGAAGTACTTGTAAGCAACACTAGAGAAAGCACATAAAAGCATCTCACTTGATAATCTAGATTTGGCTTTAACCAGTCTTATTCAGAATATGAATGTTGAACAAAAGATTGAAAGGCATCATGCTTGAATACGGAGAGGAGATTAACGACTTCCAAGAAAAAGGTGGAACAAGGTCCTACATGTTTATGCATGAATACAAAGGGTAGCTGTGATTTTCTAGTTGTAAATGGTTCATTCATTGAAACACAATATGCTTTTATATAATTAGAGGTGTGTACAAGTCCGGTCGGATTTTTGCTTGACCCGCAACTCATCCTGAGTCAAATTCAGATTGCTAAAACTATCACATAATTCAACTCGAATGCTTGGGTTGCATCGGATTTGGCCGGTTAACAAGTCGGATCCACAGCTTTAAATATTATATTCAAGAGACATTTACATGATTACCTAAAAAAATAATTTTTATTTTAAAAAATACTACAAAAACTAAAATATTTATACTTTTATAAAAAATTGAAGCAAAATTTCTAAATAACACATTCTTCACTGAAACAATTTTTTTTTTTTTTTGCAAAAATACCTCTTCTCTCACTATAACCAAGATTTTACTTCAATTTTATTTTTTCAAACTTTACTATTTAATAAAAATTAATATTTTAAATTATTTTTGATCATATAAAATCATATTTGTTTTATAAAAGATAAAATTTTAATTTTTAAAAATAAATAACACTTATGAAAAAAGTAAAATATACAAAAATAAATTAATAAAAACCATTAAATTTATTTTTTAAATTTTTTTTTATATTATACACATAAAAAAATACACATAGTTTCATTATATAGATGTGTTGTAGATGTATTATAAATATATTGTAGATGTTATGTGTATGTTATATTTTTATTATTTAAATTGTGTGTATTTTATATAAAATTTGTTGAATATTATGTGGATATTTTAATAATAAAAAATTAAAAAAATAAAATTAAACAAACATTAAAAATATTATATATTTAGATATGTTGTAGATATATAGAAGATGTATTGAAGATGTATTATAGATTTTAGTTTGTATTGTTGAGTGTATATTATATATATATTATGTGTATATTATGTGTATATTAAAAATGACATTAAAAATTTATTTAACTAAAAAATTTAAATAAAAAATTGCAAAAATTAGAAGAAAAAAAAACTACGTCAAAATGTAAATGAAAAAGAAATCTCGTCTCTTGTGCTTTTGAAAACAGAAAACTTTTTTCGGTGTGTGGTGTAATTATCTCTATATTTAACCCCAATCCACTTTAAAAAAATTAGAACCTAATTTGATCAAAAAATGCTCCAATTGGACCGAATGATCGGGTTCGGGTTAATGGGCTAAATGTACAGCCTTATATATAATAGTTCAAGAAAAGAGTAAACTACTTTTGTGATGTGTATAATGAATCATAACTATCTTATAATACTCCGACTTGTATTTATTATAATATCTATATAGCAGTATATATTGTACTAATGTTGATTACTTGTATGTTCTTCATATATATTGAATATTTTTAAGGATAAACGCTCAATTTACCATTGAAACTTTCATTCGAGGTCTAATTAGATCCAAAATGGTCTTTTCAATCAATTTAAGACAAAATCTCATTTCAAGATTAAATAAGCCCACTTTTACTAGGCTTATGCATGCATTAATTATTTCCAGAACTCCACTTGAATTTTAATATTGTTTAAATAGGCTTCAGGATATGGATGCTTATTGCTCTATTTATCATGTAAAGTAAGTTAAATGAACATGAGGAATGAGGAGGTTTATCAGCATCAAAAAACAACTCGTTGCACAGCTTGTGTTGGGGGTGGATTCTCTTCATTTATCATATTTTCTCTGTGAAATACAAATTATATTGTATGGATATATATATATATATATCTTTATTTTACTTGTGTTTATTGCATGGATGTATACTATTTAATTCAGTTATGGGATAAAAAATAATTTGAGTGACGCAAATATAAAATAAGAAAAAAAATATATAAGCAAAATTTTTAAAATAATTTTTGTAAACTTTTTTTTTGGTCAATAAAGGATTATTATTGCCAAAAAGAGAGTTGTACATCAACATCATATGCAAACAAAACCAACACAAATTCAGCCACATCTCATAGTAAACGTTTATCCTCTGCACACTCTCATCCTAGCAGCAGTCATATTTCTAAAAAAATCCATGTTCCTTTCTAGCCAGATGTTGTAAACTGTGACTAACAAGGCATTCCTTCTAGTTCTGGCTTTCATGATCTTTCTAGTAGCTTTCCTAAAAAACCAGCTCACCTCTCTTCTCCACCCATAAACTGATCTGTTAATGTCACACTTTTCCGGGACCTAAACCCGTATGAGCTTACTAAACTGGGAGTCAAAGAAAAGATGCTCAACAGTTTCAGCTTCAGCTCTGCAAAACACAACAATCATCGGGAACTACCTTCCATTTAACCAATCTGCTTTTGGTGGCCAATCTGTTTCTCAACGCCAGCCACATAATGAAGCTCTGTTTTGGCACATATCGCTTACCACAAACTAACTTGGCCCAATTAACAACGTCACCTTTAGGCCTTAAATCCTCTCAAGCACTTTCAATAGAATAAACGCTAGAATTAGATGAAGCCCAGGAAATATCATCATCTAAAACCACATTTACCCTATACCTTCTCATAGCCTCCCAAGCAATTATTAGTTACCTCATCCATTGGGTCAGGCAAGCAATATCTTCCCTCCAGCCAAAGATATTTAACCTTCGCTCTTTTTCAAACCTCAGAATCAGCAATACAAACTTCTGGAAATCTATCCGTGATGCTAAACCCATCCATCCATGGGTACCCATGCCAAAAAAATAGGTTCCCCTTCCCTAGCTTTTATACAAAAAGTCTTTTAAATTGACTTCTTAACTTTACTAGGTGTCTCCACACCCAGCTTGCCTCTAAAGGTTTTGAAATCACCCAGAAACTCATACCTTTCAGTTTATCTTCAGTAATCCAGGCTACCCATGATGGGTCCAACCAATCATTATTGACCAAACAAAATAAAAAACAAGCATCACATGATTTAAAAAAAAACAAAAGAGAAAATGCAAATGTCAACAATTGTAAGTTGGCAGGCAGGAATTCAAGGAAGTAGGCGTCCAACTCATTACCAAAGAGACAGAAAATTTGAGCTGTTAATGTGTCCTCTACGCGTTAGAATTCTTCTATAAATAGAAGGATTTTGCAGCATAAAATTAACAAGAACACAGATTTAGAAATTAATCTGTGAAGAGAGTTTAATTTTAGGAAAGGGTTCCTAAAATTGGAAAATAGAGAAAATTGTGTGGATTATAATTTTGGGGTATTTTTGGAAAACACTTTGAGTGCCACTATTTTTATAATAATCTCTTTGTAAGTCTACTATTTTTAATAGTGGAAGAATTATTCAGAGTTTGTCCCGTGATTTTTTTCTCTAAATTTTTAGGGGGTTTCCACGTAAATTCTCAGTGTCCCTATTTTTATCTAGCAATTACGGTAATTATTTAATTTTTTTACCGTGATTATTATTTCTGATGGATTCGGTTGTCAATATCCAATACGTAATTATTAGAGCTAACTGTGGTAATGGTAATTTAATATTTATCGGCACTATTAACTTTTATCGTCAGTAATTTTATTTTTACTTTTACCACCGGCATTCCGCTGCGAACCCCAATCGGGATTAGAGAAAAAATCTCAACAACAGGTATCAAAGCCTTTTGATAGTCAATTCTGTCAGTTTTCTGCAAAGTTACTATTCACATAATAAATTTCGTAAATAGTAAAAATCTTTATCAGATCCAAGAGTTCGACATGGCTAACGATGGGGCAATGATCAAGTTGACAGACTCAAATTATTTGATGTGAAAATCCAGAATGGAAGATTACCTCAATTTTAAAGATCTGTACGATCCAATTGAAGGTGACAGTGCTAAGCTAGAGGGTATAAAAGACCATATGTGGGAAAAGTTAAAGAAGCAGTCACTGGGTACAATACGTCAGTGGATATATGCTAGCCTATACAATCATGTTAAAAATAAAAAAGATCCCAAAGTTCTCTGAAAGAAATTTGAAGAAATGTACGAGGCTACAAATGCTCAAGGGAAGGTGTTTATTATTCATAAACTCATAAACTTGAAGCTGTCAGAGGGACGACCAGTTACACAACACCTGAATGACTTTGAAGGACTCGTAACTGAGTTAGCAGTTACTGGGATGTCCTTAAATGGCGAGATGCAAGCATGCCTACTATTGGGATCTCTACCGGATAGTTGGGATACTCTTATGGTATCATTAAGCAACTCAGCTCCAGAAGGCGTGGTGACGATGTCTATGGTAAAGAATAGACTGCTCAAAGAAGAACTTCATAGAAGGGACGTTGCTAGTACCATTTCACAAGCCCTTGTCACAGAGAATAGGGGTCGGAGCAAGAATAGAGGTTGAGGGCATGGAAAATCCAGGGATAGATCCAAGTCCAAGGAGAGGAGAAAATGCTACAATTGCGGTAAGACGGGTCATCTCAAAAGGAATTGTCATTTTCTCAAAGAGGAGAATGCAAACCAAAGTCAAGATAATGATAGAAAAACATCAGCTACAGTCTCAGCAGAAGATGGTGAGGTGACTTTAGTCTCTCATGATGCAGATTGTTGTCATATTGGAGATACAGATACCTAGTGGATAGTAGACTCTGGTGCTTCATATCACTATGTTTCGAAAAGGGAATACTTCTCCACTTATAAAGCAGGAGGTTTCGGCACTATTAGAATGGAAAATAATAGTGTCTCACAAATGGTGGGGATCAGTGATGTCTGCATGAAGACAAGTGTCGCGTGCACATTAATACTTAAAAATGTGAGACATATTCCCGATCTTTGATTGAATCTGTTGTCTGTTAGTGTACTGGACAAGGAAGGTTATCACCATCACACAGGTGACGGTAAATAAAAACTTACCAAAGGGTCTTTGGTGGTGGCGAGAGGAAGATTATGCTGCTCACTGTACAAAACGCACCCGGTGATATGTGCAGGTTAAGTGAATGCAGTAGAGGATGATGCTTCACCAAATTTGTGGCACAGGCGGCTGGCGCACGTTAGTGAAAAATGGTTGAATATGCTGGCTAAGAAGTCCCTCATCCCATTAGCCAAAGGTAAAATAAACCCTTGTGATTATTGTTTATTTAGGAAGCAACATCGTGTCTCATTTCAGAAAAGCTCTAGACGGAGAGACAATAAGTTGGAGTTGGTACACTCTGACGTATGTGGTCCCATGGAGATAGAATCCCTTGGAGGAAGTGGATATTTTCTTACCTTCATTGATGATTTCTCACGAAAAACATGGATATATTTGTTGCGCACAAAGGACCAAGTATTTAAGCACTTTCAGCAATTCCATGGGCCAAGTATTTAAGAAAATATTGATTTTCCTTAATTTAGTGTGGTCTATTAGTGAAGAAGGCTCTATTAAGCATGCATATGAGACTAGGATAATTTGAATTTAAAAAAAAAGATAGATAATATTTTCTTATTCAAGGTTTGATGATTGATTGCAATTAATTAAGTTCTTGAGTAAAGGAGGTAAGAATGAAGTAGGTAAAGTTATGAAGCTAATTGTAACTTAAAATTTTAAAACTTTGATTGTTTAAGATTTTGCGTATAAACTAACATATAGAGAAACATATAACTCTAATTGCTTGAGGACAAGCAATAATTTAAGTTTGGGGGAGTTTGATAGAGTGAAATTATGATCATTATTTTATGTAATTTTAACTCTGATTTTTAACTGTTTTCCAATTGAATTTGATGAGTTTAATTATTTGAGTTAGAATTACACTTTTTGAGCATGGAAGACAAGATTAAAGGTTTTTGATGATTAGTAAGGCAAAAATCAAGAAAAGCTAGCAAAAATGAAGGAAGTATGATGAGCCACGACCGTGGCCTTTCAAAGCCACGACCCTGGGAATAAATTCGAGCCTACCACTTTAAAAAATTGAAGTTCCAGAAGAAAAATGAAAGTCACGACCGTGGCACTGAAAAGCCACTACCGTGAGTTTCATTTCCCCACTGCCTAAGCCAAGAAAAATAAGAAAATAAATTTGGCAGCCTCACTTTCAAAGCCACGACCGTGGCACTCCAAAAGCCATAACCGTGGCCCATCAGACCAACCTTGCCAGCTGAAAAGTTTGACGAAACAGTCAGAGTTCACACATGCCACGACCGTGGCACTCAAAAGCCACAGCCATGGCCCTTATTTTATGATTTGTGAGTTGCAAATGTTGAAGATGAACTCACTAACCAAGTCTTGTTTAAAACCTTTTTCAGTTTTTCTCCACTAAAGAAGTTTTCAAGCACTCTATATAAACACATTTCCTCCAACGATTCAAGGGAGCATTGATATAAGTAGATATGCAAGAATTATATTAGATTCATCCAAATAAATTTAGTTTAGAGTTTCTTAGAAAATAAGTGTGAAATTCTGCTTCAAGGAGGAGTTCAAGATCCAAGTCAAGATCTTCTTCAAAGAAATAGAGTTTGATATTTCTTGTTCCTTTTAATTATGTCTTCATTTACCATTTTGAATATTTGTAATATTTTTATTTCAATAATGAAGAACTAATCCTTTTTAGGATTGGTCCCTTTAATTGAATTTATCATGGAGTTATAAATGTCTATTTGGTTTAATTTAGTTATCCTTTGATTATTTTATTATCTTTAATCTTAATGCTTTGATTATCAGGCCAATGATTAATTGATTTGAGATGTTGTGTTATGGAGCGAGAGTGAAAGTATGACATTAGTCTAAGGAGATAATAATCTTAAGTAAGTTTCTCACTTAGAGATATGGTTAAACCCTTAAGAGGTTGATTCAAGATTTTCATAAAACATAATGAATTGATTTAATTACTTATGATCACGAGAGTAGACGTAAGGATTAAAGTCGATATTAGTTCTAGTACTTGAGAAAGACTTAAACTTAATTTAGAAAAATCTAACCATTAATCAAAGAAAAACTAAGTTAAATCAATATCTTAGAAAAACCATGATAAATCAATGAAGGTGACCAAACCCTAAGTCTTAAATTATTAGAAATTTATGCTTGATTCATTGTCATTTTAGCTAGTTAAATCATAAAATTAAATTTGATTATCCAAATATTAATCTGTTTAATTGTTTGGTACTTAGAATTAACCTCCTCGTGGGAACGATACTCTACTTATCATTATATTATTTGTTAACGATCTGTACACTTGCAGATAGATAGGCTAAGCCCACAACATACGTATATGAGAAATGTGATTGTTTGAAAATGTTAATTGAATAACTTGTATTATAGAAATGCATGTCAAGTTTATATTTAAAAAAAAATGCATGTTGCATTATTCATAAGATTTTCTTTATTTTTAAAGTATGTACCACTAGGCAATTTTGCTTAGCGTGATGTGTGTATTGCCCAAGTGACAGGGTTACTGCAGAGAGCCCTGCTAGACTAGAGCAGGTGTAGAGTATTCCTGCTTTCTTGAATTTTGAGTTGGTCACCATAGACCAGGACCGTGCAATCATGTAATTTATTTACTTTGACAACTTAACTTTTAAATATGTATGTTAGGTTATAAATATGTAAATGGTGCAATTTATAAAAATTTGGGATTTGTATTTTTTAAATAATGGTTTTGTATTTGTATATATATGTATGTTTGAGTGTTTTTTTTTTGGGAAGTGTGGAGTGCTGAAAATTATTTTGGGAGTATGTTTTTTGCAGGTTGTGAAATATAGAAATTTTTGGGATATCCGATTTTTTCAGAGATTTTGATATAAAATATTTATTTAAGGTACCTAAAACTAATGAATAATTTTATTTATTTATTAAAAATACATTTTCAATGTTGAGATATCAATTTGGGAATATGTAAATTTATATTAAAACTGTGTTGTGATATTCTTATACTGTATATGCATATTTTATATATACCGGATATATGTATTATATATATAGGATATAAGGAAGTTACAAAATATATTTATAATATGTGAATATAAACATATTATTAATTGTACTTAGATTTGAAATTTAATATTATTTGATTTTATTTTAAATAGATTTTTTAAAATACTTTTTAAGTGGAATTCTATATTTAAACACAGAGATAATTTAAGTTAATTTATAAGTAATGTTATGATTTAAATTATCTCGATATTAATTTTTTTTAATCCTTAATGCTTAAAAAATTAAAATTACCTTTCAAAAATTATGATTTAATTAATAAATAACATGAATATCAAATTTCAAACTTTTGATTAGCACTTATAAATTGGAGGATTAAAAATTATTTAATTTAAAAGCTTTAATTTACTAAATATATGTTAATAAAACTTTAATTTGGTTTAATAATAAGAACAAAATTGAGATTTAAAAAAATTATAAATTTAATTATTTTTTTTATGTTGGGTATTATTTTTGCTAATTGCATATACATTGTATTATGTATATAATATTTTAAAAGTGAAACACGATTTAGTTTTACTTAAAATTACTTTTGTTTTATTTTTTAAATGAATTATTATTTTTTTACTTTTACATTTTGTATTTAATGTATTATTTATAAATTTTAAATATATATTTTCAAATATATTGCTGCCATGTTTTGTACATATATAGATATTTTATATATTGTTATATATTTCATATATTTAATATATAAATAAATATTTTTATATTTTATATATATATATATTATTCTTTAATATGCATTATTATTTATTTTTCTGATTATCTATATAATAATATTAATTCTTGCATCTTGGTGCGAGATGCCATATAACTTGTTCTTACTAATTAATGAAGTGTTATTACAAGTACTATGACCTTGAGTGAGGTTATTGCATATAGGGGTGGCTAATTTTTAGTTAACCGTCCGAATAATCGGTTCGGTTAATGAATATAGTTAAATTCGATTCAGTTCAATTGAAGAATTTTAATTAATTCGGTTTTTAGTTTGATTAATGGTTAACCGATTCGGTTCGGTTAGTTTACTAGTTAAATAATTTTTTTTAAAAAAATAATTTTTATTTAGTTATTTATATTTTTTTGTGTAATTTCTTAATTATATAATTTTTTTATTATAAATATATTTTTATTGCAAAATAAAGTTATTTTTTATTTAGTTTTTTTATAAATTTTGTTTAGTTATTTAATTAAATTTATTTTTTATATTAAATATAATTTTTATAATAAAATAAAAAAAATTTAGTCGGTTCAGTTAATTAACCGAACTAACCAAATCGGTTTGGTTAATTAACTAAACAGATCGAAATCAAAATTTGGTCTGTCCGGTCAAAAAAATATGTATTCAAAAGATTCGGTTAATTTGGAGTTCGGTCGATTAATTAATCGGCCGACCAAACGTCCACCCCGAATTGCACATCTACGAAACAAAATGTATGATTAGATTTTGGAGAAGTAGGAAGACAAAACGAGAAAAGGCAGCATGCTATCTTTATAAGTCTTTAGGTTGTGTAAATTCATTAAAATGTCTACATAGTAAGTGTTAATAAACAAAAAATGGTCAGATCATAAAAATTTGCAACATATATTTGAGGGTGTTTTTCAAAATTGGAGCTTTTCAGCTTATTGTGAATAAGTGATTTTTAGATTATAATCAGATTAAAAATAAGCAGTTAAACGTTTCTGTAAACTAGTTAATAATCAGCTGATAATCAGTTTATAATCAGTTAAGTGTTTCTGTAAAATCAGCTTATAATCAGTTTTTAATTGCAGAAACTGTCAAAATAACCAAACTGTCCCTGAGTTTATTTATTGTATAAAAATAATTTTTTAAATGTTAATTCAAAATTTATTTTGCAATAATAATAATAATAATAAAATTTATTTAATAATAATAATATTGGTGTTATCAATAAATTATACAAATAAAAAACTAAAGTGTATAGGGTAGGCAAATTTGGAATATTGAAGATTAAATAGGGATAGTATAGTCTTTTACTTGGTCAAAACTGCTTAAAAAATAAGTGCTTAAAAAAAAGTAGCAAAACCCAACTTTTAAAAAACTGATTAAAATCAGATTATAATCTACTATTTAAGTTTTCAGAAACACTTAAATAAACAACTTATAATCTAAAAACTGCTTATAATCAGTTTTGACCAGCTTTTAAGTTTTGAGAAACACCCTCTTTGTATATGATTTTCTTTTGCTAATTGTAATTGATGCCACTTCACCATGTTTGGAGGTTATTCATCCTGGGGTGTTGTACATTGTGCATTTGGTGTGCCGATAATGCATATATTACGTTGAATATAAGACTGTTCAAATTGTTTTTGATGGGGAAGTGAACTGTCTGTGATTGATTTTTTGTTTTTTTAGCTATGCCAAAATACCATTTGTTTTTTAACATTTTCATTTGTTGTTGTGTTATATATATCTGTTAATTTACCCTTTTTTTTTATGCAGAACTTCTTTGCTGAGTTTACAAGTAACATTCAGGAGAATCAATAGATCAACTGTTAAAGAATATACTACTGGACATGAATTAATGAAAACAATTATGAATATTTGGAAGCTTGGAGCCTTGTTTTGCAAATATTTTTAATGCATTGAATATTTATTGTATGCTGCTGTATTTCATGTTTTCCTTATTCTTTTATATTGTTTCTATCATGCTATGCTGATATTATTTTTGCTTATTTAATTTTTCTGTATGTAAACTCTTTTTCTTCAAAATTAAAGATTTGTAAAATTTTAGGTGTAAATTTGGAAATTTTTTCTCTCAATTTTCTTATAATTTTCGCAATATGATTTGTAAATATTTGAAGAGTAAAAACGGCAACAATTTAAATCTAACTTTTTCGTGATAAATTAATTTTTGATGATATACTTCAAAAATAAATATAATTGGATATATGAATAATAAATTACACAGACATACATTTTCAAATGAGAGTGTAAAAGTTTCTGTCATTAAATAATACTATCTTTCGACAAACATTTAATAATAATATATGCGTAATTGAGAACTTGTGCATGTTGAATATTACGGTTTGTTAATAAAAAACGGAACGGCCTTGAATTGATAAGTTAAAAACGGGACAAGTCATTCGACAAAAAATTAATGAAGCCTCGGCTCAAACCACCGAAATTAAATACTTAATAGTCATTTTATTTGGTCTTCGAGAAAGCTTCAGAAAACCTAAGCTTGGCTTCAAAAATGTTCTCCAGGGCCAAAACCCCATCGTTTTCTTCTTCAATCACTGCTTTAGATGGTAAGCTCTCATCTCTTTTCACAAACCCACTTTCACTTTCACTTTCAGCTTCTAAACCCAAAACCTTATCCACAAACTCAATTAAACAAAGTTGCGATTCCGAAATTTCCCCAAAAACCTCTTCCATTCCTAAATTCAAGACCCCACTTGATAAATTCCTCTGCATAAACTGCAAGTCAGGTAAGATCACTCTCCATGAAGCTCTTCACTTCTTTGATCTCATGATTCAGAAGCAGCCCACCCCTCCAATTTCCTCATTCGGTATTTTGTTATCTGCTCTTAATAAAAATAAGTATTATTCTGATGTTATTTTGCTGTTTAAAAGAATGGATTCTATTGGGTTGTTGCCAGATTACATTGCATTCGGCATTTTGCTTAATTCATTTTGCAACATGAAAAGGGTGTGTGATGGTTTTATGGTTTTGGGAATAATAATGAGAAGGGGTTTTAGGCCAAGTGTAGTGACTTTTAATTGTTTAGTTAGGGGTTTGTGTTTGGTGGATAAAATTGCTGAGGCTGTTATGCTTTGCAAGAAAATGGGTGTATTTGGCTGTTGTCCTGATGCGATTACATGTCGTACCTTGATTAATGGGCTGTGTCGAACAAGGAATATCGATATTGCTCTTAAGCTGCTTGAGCTTATGGTAAGTGGGAATGGTGAATTTGGCATCAAAATTAAGCCTGATAAATTTATTTATGCAAGTATTATTGATGCTCTTTGTAAGAATGGTTTGGTACAAAAGGCAAAAAAGCTTTTTATGCAAATGAAGGATGTGGGGATTTTTCCAAATGTAGTTGTGTATAACTCGCTGCTGCATGGTCTTTGTTCTGTGAGTCAGTGGGAAGAAACTAAATGTTTATTTGTTGAGATGTTGGATCAAGGTGTGCCACCTAATGTGGTAACATTCAATGTGCTGATTACTGCACTTTGTCGAGAGGGAAAGATAAATGAGGCCAATGGATTATTTGAGCTGATGGTACAGAGAGGCGTAGAACCTAATTGTTATTGTTACAACACATTGATTGATGGCTATTGTTTGGCAGGTATGATAGACAAAGGGAAGGAGCTTTTTATTTCTATGAAGAGTAAGCGGTGTCAACATGATAATGTTTGCTACAATGCACTGATGAACGGATATTGCAAGAGTGAGAGAGTAGATGAAGCTATGGCATTATACAGGGATATGTTAGGCAAAGGGATTCGACCAACTGTTATTACATATGCCACCTTGTTGAGTGGTCTTTTCCAGGCAGGTAAGGTTCAGGATGCACGGAAGCTATTTGGGGAGATGCAACTTCATAAAATTGCAGCAAATTCCACTACGTATCTGATTTATCTAGATGGGCTTTGTAAGAATGATTTTGTTTCAGAGGCAATGGATGTTTTTCATAGTTTAGAAAAGTGCAAGTTTAAATTAAGTGTTGAAATCTTCACCTGCCTCATTGATGGCTTGTGTAAAATAGGGAAGTTTGAAGTTGCTTGGGGCCTTTTTTATAGATTGTCTAATGAAGACTTAAAGCCAACAGTCGTGACATACAATGTCATGATCCGTGGACTTTGTAAAGGAGGGCAGTTGGAAAAGGCAAATGATCTATTTTTGGAAATGGAGGAGAAAGGTTGTGTTCCAGATGAGTTCACATTTGGCATGCTCATGCGTGGTTTTTTACAAAATAATGAACCAAAAAAGGTAATTGACCTTCTTCATGAGATGAAAGCAAGAAAGTTGTCACCAGATGCATATATAGTCTCACTTGTTGCAGAATTACTTCCAAATAAGGATAAATACCACGAATATTTTCATTTGCTTCCAACATTTCCTGCTCTAAAGAAAACAGAAAGATGATATGGTCAATGTTAGTCACTTGGATGTTTCATTGGCTTCCTCTGAATCCCTCCTCCAATCAATCAAATTTCAAACGGTAGCAGAAGATGTGCATAGACATGTTAGGGCTGGAAATTTCTTCTTTATTTCCTAGGCTTTTGTGTTACAGATTCAAGAACATTGTAGATTACAACAACAGCTCTTATAAGACAATCCAAATATGTATTTGTATTTGCATAAATTATGTACACATGTTTGTGCATTCTATTAAACCAACGAGCAGTAGCAAGCGCTAGCACCAATTCACCAACCAGATCTAAGCACAATTGCATATCGACGATCAGAACACCACTAAGGCGCTTATTCCATTCTCAGGCCAGTTTGTTATCCCTGCAACCAACCACCACAAACACCCCCATAGTAATAACTATTCAGACTCCATCCTCCGAACTACAGCATCACCAATGGCCCAGGTAACAACCATAGCCCCCCATCAATACCTCAGCCCACTGTGAACAGCACCTTAACAAGACCTACAATTAGTGTATATGCCTGTAATCAATACCACAAATTCAGGTGTTCATAAAAGAACCCATTTTCAGATGCTTCCAAACAGCCATAGCGCAAAGAAATGTATCTTCTCTGGATCAGCAGCAGCCAAGCAACCAAAATCAGATAATAATTCACGCAAGCAGAGGCCACAGGCCAATAGTAGACTTCAGCAGCAGCCACTGACCAATACTAGCAGCAATAACACAGCAGGTTTCTAATCACCACTTCTACTTTGCTTTACCCCATCAGCAGTTATAAATCCCCATTATTAGCACACCCACATACACATACCAGCATAGCCTCACCAACTTTAACTTCAAGCCCAGCTGCTCTGATCACTTGCCCTATTTGCATTGTTATGCCCCAAACGTCTCAGTTAAACAGATCGTGCTATTTTCTAACACACTCAGGCTTTGTTTGCATTTTTCTGTTGGAAGACCACTTGATTCCTTTCCCATCAAAAGCTGTGTGGTATACCTATTGCATTGGTCACAGTTTAGATTATAATAACAAAAGTGAAAGCTTCCAGAATGGGATTCTGGTGAAGTTTTTTTTTTCACCAAGAGAACATTGAATCAGTTGAGGTATATATCTCGACAGTAGCAGAAGATGAAGATGTGCATGGACATTGTTGGTTTTTTAAAAAGAAACAAGCAGCAAAGTTAAAAATGGTTAAAAATGTTTATTGTATTTCATAAATTTCATCAATTACAAAGCTTAAAATAGACATTGAAAAAAAAAATTTCCACAATATCTATAAAAGATAGACATGATTCAAAATTTTAAAAATCAAATTATTAAATATCTTAGAAATCTAATATAAAAAGATTGAATAATTTATTCAAATTTAAAACAACTTTAAACTAAAAGGATTGAATAGTTTATTCAAATTTAGACATTACTCCTCATTTGCTTTAGTTGGTGCAGATTAAAACAACTCCTCCTCAATTTATGCTTTTGTTGTTTGTGCAGTTTTTTTTATTTGTATTTGAACTTGCATTTTATTTTATCTATCTCAAAAATCTCAACTATTGAATCTGCAATGGCATTTTGAATAATGATTTTTGCTTTGTACATTTTTATTTTCTTTTCAGAATGAGCTTTAATTTGAGTAATTGTGAAATTTTTAGAAAGAATGAGCTCTAATTTGAGTAAGTGTGGGATTTTTAGAAAGTGAATTTAATGGTCTATTTTCCATTACAACTTCTCATAAGTCATAAGTTTCAAGATAAGATTGTATTTTCAGTGACCAAATTTGATAATTTTTGCCAATGAAAATTTGTGGGGCATTCAAGGAGAGACTGTTGCTTGACATGGTTAAAAATGAGGTTAAAAATGGATATGATTTTAAAATAATTTTCAATTGGGTTATATATTGTTTAAAGCAAATTCATAAGTCCTGTAAGACAAAGAATGTTCTGATACCACTGTTGATTTTTTTAAAAGAAACAAGCAGCAAAGTTAAAAATGTTTATTGTTTCTCAAAAATTTCATCAATTACAAAGCTTTAAATAAACATTGAAAATGAAAAAATAAAATTCTCCACAATATCTGCAAAAGATAGACATGATTCAAAATTTTAAAAATTAAATTATTAAATATCCTAGAAATCTAATCTAAAAAGATTGAATAATTTATTTAAATTTAAAATAACTTTAAACTAAAAGGATTGAATAGTTTATTTAAATTCAAAATAATTCTAAATTAAAAAAATCTTTTACAACTAATGCAATCTTCCAGCAGAGATGTATGGCTGGTAATTTCTTCTTTACTTGCTCCATATCTATGTTCTTTGTTCAAATATGGATTTTTATTGCTCAATATCTATTTGCAGATATCAATATTTTCAAATTTTTAGAAGCAACTCCAAAATCTGTGCTTCAATTGATGGGATTGAAGGGTTTAACATTATACCATTTGAAGAGCCATTTTGCAGGTATTATTTCTTACTCTATAATTCATATTATTTGCTTAAATTTTATGCTAATTATTGGTTAACAATGCTCAGAAATACAGACTTGGATACATGCGTATTAATTCAACGGAAGTTGTTCTTACAAATGGCTCACTGCATTGCATTAGTAAAGTAAAAAATAAAAATATCAATCTCACTAAACAGAGAGAACTCCAAGTCTCAGATGCCTTTGATCTGCAGATTCATGAAGAGATTACAACAACTCAACAACACTTGAGGTATTATTCTTGTAAGTCACCACTTTATGTTTAATTTCTTTTTTAAAAGTAAAAAATATCTATTTTTTTAATGTTCTTATAAATCATACATATCAATTTATTTATAATTTAATATAGATTTTATGAATTTTTTTACCTTATTTAAATTTTAGTCTCCTAATTTTAGTATCTATATATGTTATTTCTTTACAGTAGAGACGTATGTGTACAACCATTATGATTTCTTAGATATAAAGATAAACTTTAATGATTTCTAACTAGAATTAGTATTATGCTTTTTCTTAACAACAGTTCATATAATACATATCCATATAGAAATTAATAAGTGAACATATAATATATATTACAAAAGACCAACGTTATGGAATTTCCCTCTTAGTTATAATACTTAATAATTAATAATAATAACAATAATATTTAATGCCACTTTCACTTTTGGAAGTTAAATTTGAAATTTTATTGTATTTGAATTTTTACTTTTGATTCCAAGAGAAGTACAAGGGAAGTACTTGTAAGCAACACTAGAGAAAGCACATAAAAGCATCTCACTTGATAATCTAGATTTGGCTTTAACCAGTCTTAGTCAGAATATGGAGGTTGAACTAATATTGAAAGGCAACATGCTTGAATACGGAGAGGAGATTAATGACTTCCAAGAAAAAGGTGGAACAAGGTCCTACATGTTTATGCATGAATACAAAGGGTAGCTGTGATTTTCTAGTTGTAAATGGTTCATTCATTGAAACACAATACGCTTTTATATAATTAGAGGTGTGTACAAGTCCGGTCGGATTTTTGCTTGACCCGCAACCCGTCCTGAGTCAAATTCATATTGCTAAAACTATCACATAATTCAACTCGAATGCTTGGGTTGCATCGGATTTGGCCGGTTAACAAGTCGGATCCACAGCTCTAAATATTATATTCAAGAGACATTTACATAATGACCTAAAAAATAATTTTTATTTTAAAAAATACTAAATAAACTAAAATATTTATACTTTTATAAAAAATTGAAGCAAAATTTCTAAAATAACTCATTCTTCACTTAAACAAAAGTTTTTTTTTTTTTTGCAAAAATACCTCTTCTCTCACTATAACCAAGATTTTACTTCAATTTTATTTTTTTCAAACTCTACTATTAAATAAAAATATTAATAAAAATTAATATTTTAAATTAATTTTCATCATATAAAATCATATTTTTTTTATAAAAGATAAAATTTTAATTTTTAAAAATAAATAACACTTATAAAAAAAGTAAAATATACAAAAATATATTAATAAAAATCATTAAATTTTTGTATCAAAAAAATCATTAAATTTATTTTTTAAATTTTTTTTATATTATACACATAAAAAAATACACACAGTTTCATTATATAGATGTGTTGTAGATGTATTATAAATATATTGTAGATGTTGTGTGTATGTTATATTTTTATTATTTAAATTGTGTATATTTTATATAAAATTTGTTGAATATTATGTGGATATTTTAATAGTAAAAAATTAAAAAAATAAAATTAAATAAACATTAAAAATATTATTTAGATATGTTGTAGATATATAGAAGATGTATTGAAGATGTATTATAGATTTTAGTTTGTATTGTTGAGTGTATATTATATATATATTATGGATATATTATGTGTATATTAAAAATGACATTAAAAATTTATTTAACTAAAAAATTTAAATAAAAAATTGCAAAAATTAGAAGAAAAAAAAAACTACGTCAAAATGTAAATGAAAAAGAAATCTCGTCTCCTGTGCTTTTGAAAGCAGAAAACTTTTTTCGCTGTGTGGTGTAATTATCTCTATATTTAACCCCAATCCACTTTAAAAAGATTAGAACCTAATTTGATCAAAAAATGCTCCAATTGGACCGAATGATCGGGTTCGGGTTAATGGGCTAAATGTACAGCCTTATATATAATAGTTCAAGAAAAGAGTAAACTACTTTTGTGATGTGTATAATGAATCATAACTATCTTATAATACTCCGACTTGTATTTATTATAATATCTATATAGCAGTATATATTGTACTATTGTTGATTACTTGTATGTTCTTCATATATATTGAATATTTTTAAGGATAAACGCTCAATTTACCATTGAAACTTTCACTCGAGGTGTAATTAGATCCAAAATGGTCTTTTCAATCAATTTAGGGCAAAATCTCTTTTCAAGATTAAATAAGCCCACTTTTACTAGGCTTATGCATGCATTAATTATTTCCAGATATGGTTTAAATAAGCTTCAGGAATAGGCTTCAGGATTCAGGATATGGATGCTTATTGTTTAAATAGGCTTCAGGATATGGATGCTTATTGCGCTATTTATCATGTAAAGTAAGTTAAATGAACATGAGGAATGAGGAGGTTTATCAGCATCAAAAAACAACTCGTTGCAGGGCTTGTGTTGGGGTGGATTCTCTTCATTTATCATATTTTCTCTGTGAAATACAAATTATATTGTATGGATATATATATATATATATATATATCTTTATTTTACTTGTGTTTATTGCATGGATGTATACTATTTAATTCAGTTATGGGATAAAAAATAATTTGAGTGACGTAAATATAAAATAAGAAAAAAATATATAAGCAAAATTTTTAAAATAATTTTTGTAAACTTTTTTTTTGGTCAATAAAGGATTATTATTGCCAGAAAGAGAGTTGTACATCAACATCATATGCAAACAAAACCAACACAAATCCAGCCACATCTCATAGTAAACGTTATTCCTCTGCACACTCTCATCCTAGCAACAGTCATATTTCTAAAAAAAACCATGTTCCTTTCTAGCCAGATGTTGTAAACTGTGACTAACAAGGCATTCCTTCTAGTTCTGGCTTTCATGATTTTTCTAGTAGCTTTCCTAACAAACTAGCTCACCTCTCTTCTCCACCCATAAACTGATCTGTTAATGTCACACTTTTCCGGGACCTAAACCCGTATGAGCTTACTAAACTGGCGGTCAAAGAACAGATGCTCAACAATTTCAGATTCAGCTCTGCAAAACACAACAATCATCTGGAAACCTATCCGTGATGCTAAACCCATCCATCCATGGGTACCCATGCCAAAAAAACAGGTTCCCCTTCCCTAGCTTTTATACAAAAATTCTTTTAAATTGACTTCTTAACTTTACTAGGTGTCTCCACACCCAGCTTGCCTCTAAATGTTTTGAAATCACCCAGAAACTCATACCTTTCAGTTTATCTTCAGTAATCTAGGCTACCCATGATGGGTCCAGCCAATCATTATTGACCAAACAAAATAAAAAACAAGCATCACATGATTTTAAAAAAAAAAACAAAAGAGAAAATGCAAATGTCAACAATTGTAAGTTGGCAGGCAGGAATTCAAGGAAGTAGGCGTCCAGCTCATTACCAAAGAGACAGAAAATTTGAGCTGTTAATGTGTCCTCTATGCGTTAGAATTCTTCTATAAATAGAAGGATTTTGCAGCATAAATTAACAAGAACACAGATTTAGAAATTAATCTTTGAAGAGAGTTTAATTTTAGGAAAGGGTTCCTAAAATTGAAAAATAGAGAAAATAGTGTGGATTATAATTTTGAGGTATTTTTGGAAAACACTTTGAGTGCCACTATTTTTATAATAATCTCTTTGTAAGTCTACTATTTTTAATAGTGGAAGAATTATTCAGAGTTTGTCCCGTGATTTTTTTCTCTAAATTTTTAGGGGGTTTCCACGTAAATTCTCGGTGTCCCTATTTTTATCTAGCAATTACGGTAATTATTTAATTTTTTTACTGTGATTATTATTTCTGATGGATTCGGTTGTCAATATCCAATACGTAATTATTAGAGCTAACTGTGGTATTGGTAATTTAATATTTATCGGCACTATTAACTTTTATCGTCGGTAATTTTATTTTTACTTTTACCATCGGCATTCCGCTGGCGAACCCAATCGGGATTGAAGAAAAAATCTCAACAACTGGTATCAAAGCCTTTTTATAGTCAATTCTGTCAGTTTTCTGCAGAGTTACTATTCACATAATTAATAAATTTCGTAAATAGTAAAAATCTTTATCAGATCCAAGAGTTCGATATGGCTAACGATGGGGCAATGATCAAGTTGACAGACTCAAATTATTTGATGTGAAAATCCAGAATGAAAGATTACCTCAATTTTAAAGATCTGTACGATCCAATTGAAGGTGACAGTGCTAAGCCAGAGGGTATAAAAGATCATATGTGGAAAAAGTTAAAGAAGCAGTCACTGGGTACAATATGTCAGTGGATATATGCTAGCCTGTACAATCATGTTAACAATGAAAAAGATCCCAAAGTCCTCTGAAAGAAATTTGAAGAAATGTACGAGGCTACAAATGCTCAAGAGAAGGTGTTTATTATTCATAAACTCATAAACTTGAAGCTGTCAGAGGGACGACCAGTTACACAACACCTGAATGACTTTGAAGGACTCGTAACTGAGTTAGCAGTTACTAGGATGTCCTTAAATGGAGAGATGCAAGCATGCCTACTATTGGGATCTCTACCGGATAGTTGGGATACTCTTGTGGTATCATTAAGCAACTCAGCTCCAGAAGGCGTGGTGACGATGTCTATGGTAAAGAATAGACTGCTCAAAGAAGAACTTCATAGAAGGGACATTGCCAGTACCATTTCACAAGCCCTTGTCACAGAGAATAGGGGTCGGAGCAAGAGTAGAGGTTGAGGGCATGGAAAATCCAGGGATAGATCCAAGTCCAAGGAGAGGAGAAAATGCTACAATTGCGGGAATACGGGTCATCTCAAAAGGAATTGTCATTTTCTCAAAGAGGAGAATGCAAACCAAAGTCAAGATAATGATAGAAAAACATCTGCTACAGTCTCAGTAGAAGATGGTGAGGTGACTTTAGTCTCTCATGATGCAGATTGTTGTCATATTGGAGATACAGACATGTAATGCAATCTACAACTAATGCAATCTTCCAGCAGACATGTATGGCTGGTAATTTCTTCTTTACTTGCTCCATATCTATGTTCTTTGTTCAAATATGGATTTTTATTGCTCAATATCTATTTGCAGATATCAATATTTTCAAATTTTTAGAAGCAACTCCAAAATCTGTGCTTAAATTGATGGGATTGAAGGGTTTAACATTATACCATTTGAAGAGCCATTTTGCAGGTATTATTTCTTACTCTATAATTCATATTATTTGCTTAAATTTTATGCTAATTATTGGTTAACAATGCTCAGAAATACAGACTTGGACAGCAGCAGCAATCATTTCTTTAAATTCCAATTAAATGGATACATGCGTATTAATTCAACGGAAGTTGTTCTTACAAATGGCTCACTGCATTGCATTAGTAAAGTAAAAAATAAAAATATCAATCTCACTAAACAGAGAGAACTCCAAGTCTCAGATGCCTTTGATCTGCAGATTCATGAAGAGATTACAACAACTCAACAACACTTGAGGTATTATTCTTGTAAGTCACCACTTTATGTTTAATTTCTTTTTTAAAAGTAAAAAATATCTATTTTTTTAATGTTCTTATAAATCATACATATCAATTTATTTATAATTTAATATAGATTTTATGAATTTTTTTACCTTATTTAAATTTTAGTCTCCTAATTTTAGTATCTATATATGTTATTTCTTTACAGTAGAGACGTATGTGTACAACCATTATGATTTCTTAGATATAAAGATAAACTTTAATGATTTCTAACTAGAATTAGTATTATGCTTTTTCTTAACAACAGTTCATATAATACATATCCATATAGTTAATAAGTGAACATATAATATATATTACAAAAGACCAACGTTATGGAATTTCCCTCTTAGTTATAATACTTAATAATTAATAATGATAACAATAATATTTAATGCCACTTTCACTTTTGGAAGTTAAATTTGAAATTTTATTGTATTTGAATTTTTACTTTTGATTCCAAGAGAAGTACAAGGGAAGTACTTGTAAGCAACACTAGAGAAAGCACATAAAAGCATCTCACTTGATAATCTAGATTTGGCTTTAACCAGTCTTAGTCAGAATATGGAGGTTGAACTAATATTGAAAGGCAACATGCTTGAATACGGAGAGGAGATTAATGACTTCCAAGAAAAAGGTGGAACAAGGTCCTACATGTTTATGCATGAATACAAAGGGTAGCTGTGATTTTCTAGTTGTAAATGGTTCATTCATTGAAACACAATACGCTTTTATATAATTAGAGGTGTGTACAAGTCCGGTCGGATTTTTGCTTGACCCGCAACCCGTCCTGAGTCAAATTCATATTGCTAAAACTATCACATAATTCAACTCGAATGCTTGGGTTGCATCGGATTTGGCCGGTTAACAAGTCGGATCCACAGCTCTAAATATTATATTCAAGAGACATTTACATAATGACCTAAAAAATAATTTTTATTTTAAAAAATACTACAAAAACTAAAATATTTATACTTTTATAAAAAAATTGAAGCAAAATTTCTAAAATAACTCATTCTTCACTGAAACAAAAGTTTTTTTTTTTTTTTGCAAAAATACCTCTTCTCTCACTACAACCAAGATTTTACTTCAATTTTATTTTTTTCAAACTCTACTATTAAATAAAAATATTAATAAAAATTAATATTTTAAATTATTTTTCATCATATAAAATCATATTTTTTTATAAAAGATAAAATTTTAATTTTTAAAAATAAATAACACTTATAAAAAAAGTAAAATATACAAAAATATATTAATAAAAATCATTAAATTTTTGTATCAAAAAAATCATTAAATTTATTTTTTAAATTTTTTTTATATTATACACATAAAAAATACACATAGTTTCATTATATAGATGTGTTGTAGATGTATTATAAATGTATTGTAAATGTTATGTGTATGTTATATTTTTATTATTTAAATTGTGTGTATTTTATATAAAATTTGTTGAATATTATGTGGATATTTTAATAATAAAAAAATAAAAAAATAAAATTAAACAAACATTAAAAATATTATTTAGATATGTTGTAGATATATAGAAGATGTAGTGAAGATGTATTATAGATTTTAGTTTGTATTATTGAGTGTATATTGTATATATATTATGAATATATTATGTGTATATTAAAAATGACATTAAAAATTTATTTAACTAAAAAATTTAAATAAAAAATTGCAAAAATTAGAAGAAAAAAAAAACTACGTCAAAATGTAAATGAAAAAGAAATCTCGTTTCCTGTGCTTTTGAAAACAGAAAACTTTTTTCGGTGTGTGGTGTAATTATCTCTATATTTAACCCCAATCCACCTTAAAAAAATTAGAGCCTAATTTGATAAAAAAAAATGCTCCTATTGGACCGAATGATCGGGTTCGGGTTAATGGGCTAAATGTACAGCCTTATATATAATAGTTCAAGAAAAGAGTAAACTACTTTTGTGATGTGTATAATGAATCATAACTATCTTATAATACTCCGACTTGTATTATATAGCAGTATATATTGTACTATTGTTGATTACTTATATGTTCTTCATATATATTGAATATTTTTAAGGATAAACGCTCAATTTACCATTGAAACTTTCATTCGAGGTCTAATTAGATCCAAAATGGTCTTTTCAATCAATTTAGGACAAACTCTCATTTCAAGATTAAATAAGCCCACTTTTACTAGGCTTATGCATGTATTAATTATTTCCAGAACTCCACTTGAATTTTAATATTGTTTAAATAGGCTTTAGGATATGGATGCTTATTGCTCTATTTATCATGTAAAGTAAGTTAAATGAACATGAAGAATGAGGAGGTTTATCAGCATCAAAAAACAACTCGTTGCACAGCTTGTGTTGGGGTGGATTCTCTTCATTTATCATATTTTCTATGTGAAATACAAATTATATTGTATGGATATATATATATATATATATATCTTTATTTTACTTGTGTTTATTGCATGGATGTATACTATTTAATTCAGTTATGGGATAAAAAATAATTTGAGTGACACAAATATAAAATAAGAAAAAAATATATAAGCAAAATTTTTAAAATAATTTTTGTAAACTTTTTTTTGGTCAATAAAGGATTATTATTGCCAAAAAGAGAGTTGTATATCAACATCATATGCAAACAAAACCAACACAAATCCAGCCACATCTCATAGTAAACGTTATTCCTCTGCACACTCTCATCCTAGCAGCAGTCATATTTCTAAAAAAAACCATGTTCCTTTCTAGCCAGATGTTGTAAACTGTGACTAACAAGGCATTCCTTCTAGTTCTGGCTTTCATGATTTTTCTAGTAGCTTTCCTAACAAACCAGCTCACCTCTCTTCTCCACCCATAAACTGATCTGTTAATGTCACACTTTTCCGGGACCTAAACCCGTATGAGCTTACTAAACTGGCTGTCAAAGAATAGATGCTCAACAGCTTCAGCTTCAGCTTTGCAAAACACAACAACAATCATCAGGAACTACCTTCCATTTAACCAATCTGCTTTTGGTGGCCAATCTGTTTCTCAACGCCAGCCACATAATGAAGCTTTGTTTTGGTACATACCACTTACCCCAAACTAACTTGGCCCAATTAACAACATCACCTTTAGGCCTTAAATCCTCTCAAGCACTTTTAATAGAATAAACTCTAGAATTAGATGAAGCCCAGGAAATATCATCATCTAAATCCACATTTACCCTATACCTTCTCATAGCCTCCCAAGCAATTATTAGTTACCTCATCCATTGGGTCAGGCAAGCAATATCTTCCCTCCAGCCAAAGATATTTAACCTTCGCTCTTTTTGAAACCTCAGAATCAGTAATACATATTTCTGGAAACCTATCCGTGATGTTAAACCCATCCATCCATGGGTACCCATGCCAAAAAAACAGGTTCCCCTTCCCTAGATTTTGTACAAAAAGTCTTTTAAATTGACTTCTTAACTTTACTAGGTGCTTCCACACCCAACTTGCCTCTAAAGGTTTTGAAATCACCCAGAAACTCAAACCTTTCAGTTTATCTTCAGTAATCCAGGCTACCCATGATGGGTCCAGCCCATCATTATTGAGCAAAACAAAACAAAAAACAAGCATCACATGGTTTTTTTTAAAAAAAAAAACAAAAGAGAAAATGCAAATGTCAACAATTGTAAGTTGGCAAGCAGAAATTTAAGGAAGTAGGCGTCCAGCTCATTACCAAAGAAGCAGGAAATTTGAGCTGTTAACGCATCCTCTACGCGTTAGAATTCTTTTATAAATAGAAGAATTTTGTAGCTTAAATTAACAAGAACACATATTTAGAAATTAATCTGTGAAGAGAGTTTAATTTTAGGAAAGAGTTCCTAAAATTGGAAAAGAGAGAAAATAGTGTGGATTATAATTTTAGGGTATTTTTAGAAAATACTTTGAGTGCCACTATTTTTGTAATAATCTCTTTGTAAGTCTACTATTTTTAATAGTGAAAGAATTATTCAGAGGTTGTTCCGTGATTTTTTTTCTCTAAATTTTTAGGGGGTTTCCACGTAAATTCTCGGTAACCCTATTTTTATCTGGCATTTACGGTAATTATTTAATTTTTTTATCGTGATTATTATTTCTGGTGGATTCGGTCGTCAATATCCAATAAGTAATTATTGGAGGTAATTATGGTAATGGTAATTTAATATTTATCGACGCTATTAACTTTTACCGTCGGTAGTTTTATTTTTAATTTTACTACCGGCATTCCGCTGCGGACCCCAATCGGGATTGGAGCAAAAATCTTAACAACTGGTATCAGAGCCTTTTGGTGGTCAATTCTGTCAGTTTTCTGCAAAGTTACTATTCACGTGAATAATAAATTTCATAAATAGTAAAATCTTTGTTAGATCCAAGAGTTCGACATGGCTAACGATGGGGCAATGATCAAGTTGACAGACTCGAATTATTCGATGTGAAAATCTAAAATGGAAGATTACCTCAATTGCAAAGATCTGTGCGATCCAATTGAAGGTGACAACGCTAAGCCAGAGGGTATAAAAGACCGTAGTGGGAAAAGTTAAAGAAGCAGTCACTGGGTACAATACGCCAGTGGCTATATGCTAGCCTGTACAATCATGTTAAAAATGAAAAAGATCCGAAATTTCTCTGGAAGAAATTAGAAGAAATGTACGAGACTACAAATGCTCAAGGGAAGGTGTTTATTATTCGTAAACTCATAAACTTGAAGCTGTCAGAGGGACGATCAGTTACACAACACCTGAATGACTTTGAAGGACTCATAACTGAGTTAGCAATTACTGGGATGTCCTTAAATGATGAGATACAAGCGTGCCTACTATTGGAATCTCTACCGGATAGTTGGGATACTCTTGTAGTATCATTAAGCAACTCAGCTCCAGAAGGCGTGGTGACGACGTCTATGGTAAAGAATAGACTGCTTAAAGAAGAACTTCGTAGAAGGGACGTTGCTAGTACCAGTTCACAAGCCCTTGTCACAGAGAATAAGGGTCGGAGCAAGAGTACAGGTCGAGGGCATGGAAAATCCAGAGATAGATCCAAGTCCAAGGAGAGGAGAAAATGCTACAATTGCAGTAAGACGGGTCATCTCAAAAGGAATTGTCATTTTCTCAAACAGGAGAATGCAAACCAAAGTCAAGATAATGACTGAAATACATCTGCTACAGTCTCAGCAGAAGATGGTGAGGTGACTTTAGTCTCTCATGATGCAGATTGTTGTCATATTGGAGATGCAGATACCCAGTGGATACTAGACTCTGGTGCTTCATAACACTGTGTTCCGAAAAGGGAATACTTCTCCACTTATAAAGCAGGAGATTTTGGCACTATTAGAATGGAAAATAATAGTGTCTCACAAATGATGGGGATCAGTGATGTCTGCATGAAGACAAGTGTCGGGTGCACATTAATACTTAAAAATGTGAGATATATTCCCGATCTTTGATTGAACCTGTTGTCTGTTAGTGTACTGGACAAGGAAGGTTATCACCATCATACATGTGACGGTGGCGAGAGGAAGATTATGTTGCTCACTGTACAAAATGCACCCGGTGATATGTGCAGGTCAAGTGAATGCAGTAGAGGATGATGCTTCACCAAATTTATGGCACAGGCGGCTGGCGCATGTTAATGAGAAAGGGTTGAATATGTTGGCTAAGAAGTCCCTCATCCCATTAGCCAAAGGTAAAATAAACCCTTGTGATTTTTGTTTATTTGGGAAGCAACATCGTGTCTTATTTCAGAAAAGCTCTAGACGGAGAGACAATAAGTTAGAGTTGGTACACTCTGACGTATGTGGTCCCATGGAGGTAGAATCCCTTAGAGGAAGTAGATATTTTCTTACCTTTATTGATGATTTCTCACGAAAAACATGGATATATTTGTTACGCATAAAGGACCAAGTATTTAAGCACTTTCAGCAATTCCATGCAATAGTGAAAAGGGAGACTGGAGTGGCATTGAAGTGTTTACGCACGGATAATGGTGGTGAAAGGAGTTTAGAGATTATTGTAGTCAGCACGGTATCAGGCATGAAAAGACAGTTCCTGGTATGACTCAACACAACAGCGTTGCTGAACGGATGAATCGCACCATTGTTAAAAGAGTCATTCCATGCTCAAAATGGTCAACTTACCTAAGTCATTTTGGGGAGAAGCTTTCAATACTGCTGTCTACCTAATCAATTGACTACCTTCAGCACCTTTGGATTTTGATATCCCGGAGAGGGTCTGGACAGGTAGAAATATTTCATACTCTCACCTGAGGGTATTTGGCTGCAAGGCATTTATGCATGTTTCAAAGGAGCAGAGATCAAAGCTTGATGACAAGTCAGTTCCTTGCACTTTTATTGGTTATGGAGACGAAGAGTTTGGCTACAGGTTATGGGACCCAGTGAAAAAGAAAGTTGTCTGGAGCCGAGACATAGTATTCCACGAGAATGAGATTGTGGCAGATACAGTTGATGAAAGATCCACAAGTGACAGTGTTATAAATATTACACCAGAAAGCATTCCTACAGATGATGTCACAGAAGGAGGAATGTTATAATCAAAATGAGAAGAAGAAGAAGAGCCAGCCTTAGGGGATCAAGAGACCATTGTGGATGATGATACTAATGCAGAGGGTGTTGAGTAGGGAGAGCAAGAGAACCCCATTCCACCGAAAGAAGTTGAACCTCAGTTGAGAAGGTCAACCAGAGAACGCCAACCATCTACAAAGTATCCTAGTTTTGATTAGATTTTGATTACTGATGAGGGGGGTCCAGAGAGCTTCCAAGATGTACAATCTTGCAAAGATAAAGATTGCTGGATAAAGGCCATGCAAGAGGACTTGAATTCCTTAAAGAAGAATGACATGTACGAGCTGGTGAAACTTCCAAAAGGAAAGAGAACACTCAAGAACAAATGGGTGTACAAACTGAAGAAAGATGATGGCAACCTAGCTCGATTGGTCGTCAAAGGCTTTACTCAAAAGAAAGGTATCGACATTGATGAGATTTTTTCACCAGTTGTGAAAATGAGTTCTATTCGAGTTGTGCTAAGTTTAGTAGCCAGCTTGAACCTTGAGTTGGAGCAGCTTGATGTAAAGACCGCATTCTTACATGGGGATCTAGAGGAAGAAATCTACATGGAACAGCCAGAAGGTTTCAAGGTCAAGGGAAAGAAGGACATGGTTTGTCGCTTAAAGAAAAGCTTGTACGGGTTGAAATAAGCACCGCGACAATGGTATAAAAAGTTTGATTCTTTCATGGTGAATCAAGGCTATAAAAGGACATATGCAGATCCTTGCGTATATGTCCAGAAATTCCCTGATGGTAAATTTATCATTCTTCTCTTATATGTTGATGATATGCTAATCATTGGATCAGATGCAGATATGATTAGCAGGTTAAAGAGTGATTTGTCAAAGGCATTTGACATAAAGGATTTGGGGTTTGCAAGGAGAATTCTTGGGATGGATATTACCCGAGATAGGAAGTCTTGCAAGTTGCGTTTATTGCAGGAGAAATATATTGAACGTATTCTCGAGAGGTTCAATATGAAGAATGCTAAATTAGTTAGCACTCCTCTTACCGCTCACTTTAAGTTGAGTAGGAAATCCTACCCATCAACAAAGAAAAATAGAGAAAATATGTCAAATGTTCCATATTCTTCAGCGATTGGAAGTTTGGTGTACGTAATGGTGTGTACTAGACCAGATATTGCTCATGCAGTTGGCGTTGTGAGCCGATTTCTGTCAAATCCCCAGAAGATACATTGGGAAGCAGTAAAGTGAATCTTCATATACCTGAGAGGAACTTCAAAGTTATGTTTAACTTTTGGAGGTGGAAAGCCTACACTTGTTGGTTTTACAGATGCAGATATGGCCGGTGACCTTGATGAAAGAAAATCTACATCAGGATACCTATTTACATTCTCAGAGGGAGCTATCTCATGGCAGTCGAGATTACAAAAATGTGTTTCCTTATCAACGACCGAAGCGGTGTGCGTTGCAGCAACAGAAGCAGGAAAGGAAATGCTTTGGTTAAAGCGATTCTTTCAAGAATTAGGTGTGCAATAGGAAGGATATATAGTTTATTACGATAGTCAAAGTGCGTTAGACTTGAGTAAGAACACCATGTATCATGCACGGACGAAATACATCGACGTAAGATATCATTGGCTCAGACTTGCCATTGAAGAAAAGGCGTTCCAGTTGCAGAAGATTGATACAGATAGAAATGCTGCTGATATGCTAACAAAGATTGTTCCCAAGGAGAAGTTTGAGTTATGTGTCGAACTCGTGGGGATGGGCTCTTGTTGAGAGCCGGTTTAAGACCTCCTCCAGTATGTGTTGATGGGGCTGGAGGGGGAGAATTGATGGGTCCAGCCCATCATTATTGACCAAAGCAAAACAAAAAGAAAGCATCACATGGTTTTGAAGAAAAAAACAAAAAACAAAAGAGAAAATGCAAATGTCAACAATTATAAGTTGGCAGGCAGAAATTCAAGGAATTAGGCGTCCAGCTCATTACCAAAGAGACAGAAAATTTGAGCTGTTAATGTGTCCTCTACGCGTTAGAATTCTTCTATAAATAGAAGGATTTTGCTGCATAAATTAACAAGAACACAGATTTCGAAATTAATCTGTGAAGAGAGTTTAATTTTAGGAAAGGGTTCCTAAAATTGAAAAATAGAGAAAATAGTGTGGACTATAATTTTGGGGTATTTTTGGAAAACACTTTGAGTGCCACTATTTTTATAATAATCTCTTTGTAAGTCTACTATTTTTAATAGTGGAAGAATTATTCAGAGTTTGTCCCGTGATTTTTTTCTCTAAATTTTTAGGGGGTTTCCACGTAAATTCTCGGTGTCCCTATTTTTATCTAGCAATTACGGTAATTATTTAATTTTTTTACTGTGATTATTATTTCTGATGGATTCGGTTGTCAATATCCAATACGTAATTATTAGAGCTAACTGTGGTAATGGTAATTTAATATTTATCGGCACTATTAACTTTTATCGTCGGTAATTTTATTTTTACTTTTACCACCGGCATTGCGCTGCGGACCCCAATCGGGATTGGAGAAAAAATCTCAACAACTGGTATCAGAGCCTTTTGATAGTCAATTCTGTCAGTTTTCTGCAGAGTTACTATTCACATAATTAATAAATTTCGTAAATAGTAAAAATCTTTATCAGATCCAAGAGTTCGATATGGCTAACGATGGGGCAATGATCAAGTTGACAGACTCAAATTATTTGATGTGAAAATCCAGAATGGAAGATTACCTCAATTTTAAAGATCTGTATGATCCAATTGAAGGTGACAGTGCTAAGCCAGAGGGTATAAAAGACCATATGTGGGAAAAGTTAAAGAAGCAGTCACTGGGTACAATATGTCAGTGGATATATGCTAGCCTGTACAATCATGTTAAAAATGAAAAAGATCCCAAAGTTCTCTGAAAGAAATTTGAAGAAATGTACGAGGCTACAAATGCTCAAGAGAAGGTGTTTATTATTCATAAACTCATAAACTTGAAGCTGTCAGAGGGACGACCAGTTACACAACACCTGAATGACTTTGAAGGACTCGTAACTGAGTTAGCAGTTACTGGGATGTCCTTAAATGGAGAGATGCAAGCATGCCTACTATTGGAATCTCTACCGGATAGTTGGGATACTCTTGTGGTATCATTAAGCAACTCAACTCCAGAAGGCGTGGTGACGATGTCTATGGTAAAGAATAGACTGCTCAAAGAAGAACTTCATAGAAGGGACGTTGCCAGTACCATTTCACAAGCCCTTGTCACAGAGAATAGGGGTCGGAGCAAGAGTAGAGGTTGAGGGCATGGAAAATCCAGGGATAGATCCAAGTCCAAGGAGAGGAGAAAATGCTAGAATTGCGGTAAGACGGGTCATCTCAAAAGGAATTGTCATTTTCTCAAAGAGGAGAATGCAAACCAAAGTCAAGATAATGATAGAAAAACATCTGCTACAGTCTCAGCAGAAGATGGTGAGGTGACTTTAGTCTCTCATGATGCAGATTGTTGTCATATTGGAGATACAGATACCTAGTGGATAGTAGACTCTGGTGCTTCATATCACTGTGTTTCGAAAAGGGAATGCTTCTCCACTTATAAAGCAGGAGGTTTCGGCACTATTAGAATGGAAAATAATAGTGTCTCACAAATGGTGGGGATCAGTGATGTCTGCGTGAAGACAAGTGTCGCATGCACATTAATACTTAAAAATGTGAGACATATTCCCGATCTTCGATTGAATCTGTTGTCTGTTAGTGTACTGGACAAGGAAGGTATTAATGCGTCCTCTGCGCATTAGAATTCTTCTATAAATAGAAGGATTTTGCAGCTTAAATTAACAAGAACACATATTCAGAAATTAATCTGTGAAGAGAGTTTAATTTTAGGAAAGGGTTCCTAAAATTGGGAAAGAGAGAAAATAGTGTGGATTATAATTTTGGGATGTTTTTGAAAAACACTTTGAGTGCTACTATTTTTATAATAATCTCTTTATAAGTCTACTATTTTTAATAGTGGAAGAATTATTCAGAGTTTGTCCCGTGATTTTTTCCTCTATATTTTTAGGGGGTTTCACGTAAATTCTCGGTGTTCCTATTTTTATTTGACATTTACAGTAATTATTTAATTTTTTTTACCGTGATTATTATTTCTAGTGAATTCGGTCGTCAATATCCAATACGTAATTATTGGAGGTAACTGTGGTAATGGTAATTTAATATTTATCGGCGCTATTAACTTTTACCGTCGATAATTTTATTTTTACTTTTACCACCGGCATTCCGCTGCTGGCCCCACTCGGGATTGGAGCAAAAATCCCAACAACCCAGACAGAGGACTTGTCAAAAATCAACTGGCAAATGTGTTTACCTGCAACAGCCGTGTTCCAATAAGTGAGTTCTCCGATGCCTAGTCCCCCCTATTTCTTAGTTTTACAAACCAAATCCCATGCCACAACCTTCTTGGTGATATTCTCAGCTGAACCATACTACAGAAAGCTTCTGCATCTTCTATCAATCTCCCCTATAACTTGCTTGGGCAAAATGAAAACACTACACCAGTAGACATGCATACTTCTTAAAACTGAAATGATAAGTTGCAATCTTCCAGCATAGAACAAGTGCTTAATAGCCCTGCAATTAATTCGTGCAGTTATTCTATGTACAAGCCCTTCACATGCTGTCTATACTCACCTTAGAAGTTACCAATGGCAGTCTAAGATACTTTACAGGAAGCTCTCCTCCCCTAAATTATAAAGTATTCAATATCAAGCCTCTTATCCTCATCACTAACACCACAAAAATAGATGTAACTTTAGATTCATTAATATATTATAAAGTATTCAAATTAACAGTATGTAATATATTTAGCTATATGCCATTTGTTTTTTAACATTTTCATTTATTACTGTCTTATATATCTGTTAATTTGGTTCTGTGTTCTTGGTTGAGCGTTGGACAAAACATATTGTTACATGATGGCTACCTTTTATATTCTTTGAACTTGCTTGTGATAATAGTTGAATTGTCTTGTCTATTTTTTTGCTTTAGTACTTTTTGAATCAATTTCCTTCAGAGCACCTTCCAGTATATGTTCTGTAAGATGATCGTGTTGTTGAGATTGAAGGTGAGCCAACAGGAGTGCTCTAAGCAGTTGAACTGATTGTTATTCATCTTCAAAATTTCTTAGTTGACCGTAATAACACTAGAGGGTTTGAAGTGCAATTATGTTTGATAATTTCACATTCTTAAAAAAATATCATTTAAAACTTGTAAATGGATAGTATGTTGTTTATTTATTTTAATGGTTTTGATAGTTTTACAGGACACTCATCTAGTGCCTAGCCACAAAAATTGGTGGTTGGAAAGGTATATTTTCTTTGCTTTGATTGTTGATTTATTTTCTTCAAATGTAGTAGCAGTGTCAATTAGCTAATCAGAACATAGAGAAGTTATTTCTGTTGATCTTTGTGGATATTTTTTTAGGAAATCAATGAATTAAATACTTTTTTTAGTTTCTCACATATGGGTTGTTTTTGCTTTATCAATGTGGTTCAGTGTCTCACCCATGGGGTTTTTTTTGCTTGATCAGTGTGGTTCCTGAACAGGTGTTTTAAATATTATATATATATATATGTATATATATTATTAAAATTTTTAAAATACTTAATTGTCCCCCTTTAAATTTTTTAAAAAATATATGATATTTTTATTTTGCCCCTCTTCACTAAAAAGTCTGGCTTCGCCCCTGTTCCTGAATATACAGCTGAAAGATGCAGCACCATTAAAAAAAATCTAAAGCTGGTAGAGGGAGGTTTGAGGGCCCAGAGGATGTACCTATTTATGCATGTAAATACTACTATTGTGTTTTATGGATGTCTCATATAAGAACTGTTGGTGGTAGCACACCAAAATTGAAAAAAAAAGGTCAAAAATGCAAGGTGCCTAACAAGGAAGAAATTGTCAAAAATGTGAGGTGAAAATGGGAGGTGCCTAATTTAGCCTAATTTTCACCTAATTTAGTTTGACAATTTATTTGCATTTGAAGCCTATAAATAGGCTCATTCTCTCCATTTGTAGACACACCAAGCAAACACAAAATATAGCTTAAGGAGAGCTATAGGTTAAACACCAAGTAGTTTATATTATGAATTAGAGAATCAATCTCTTGGAGTTCCTTGGAGTATAAATATTTGGGGGTTGTTTTGTGGGTGTCGGTTAGAAAAATATTTTGTAATTTGTGGTTGTAACAATTTGCCGCATAGTGAATATTTTTCTTAGTTGTCGTTAGATAACGACCGTGGTTTTTCCCCATTCGGGAGTTTTCCACGTTAAATTATTGTGTTTTATTCTCTTTAATTTCACAGTCATTATTTTATTTTCTCATTTGTTCCTGTTTGAAGACGGTCCGAAGGGCGGAAAAATAGCGATTTTCCCAACAAGTGGTATCAGAGCTTAGGTGTTATAATTTTTGTCAAAAATCTTAGTATGCTCTGTGGTTGCAGCTTGGTCTGATCTTCCACATCATAAAAGATTTTTGTTAAAAATTAATTTTGTTTTTATGCTGGTGGAGCCTTTGGAGCTGGTGGAGCTTTGGAAAAGGTGGAGCCGTTTTGCTTTGGTGTGCTTGATTATTGGTGGTGAGATAAATAATTACATGTCGAGGTAAATTCTGTCAAATGACACGAATTTAGTCTAAGGCAAGTGGATTTTAAGTGAGACCATTGTGACTCCTCCTCTTACCTGGGAATTTACCTAGTGTAATATTTATTTCTGGTCCTTTATTAAGCACAAAGTAAACATGTCGGCAATGAGATGCGAGATTGAGAAATGTGATGGGAGAATAAATTTTGCACTGTGGCAAGTGCAAGTCAAAGACGTGTTGATACAGTCTGGACTACATAAGGTTTTGCAGGGTAAACCAGTCAGCGAAAGAAATTCAGGAAAATGCGGTGGTAGTGGAGACTCAGAAAAATCCAAGATTAGTGACGAAGAATGGGAGGAGCTGGATATCAAGGCGGCAAGTAAAATTCGCATGTGTCTAGCAAAAAATATTCTTGCTAATGTGCTTGGATTGTCCACGACAAAGGAGCTGTGGGAGAAACTGGAAGAATTGTATCAGGGGAAAAATATATCCAACAGGATATATTTGAAGGAGCAATTTCATACGTTGAAAATGGCGGAAGGTACAAAGCTGTCCGATCACCTGAGTGTCCTCAACGGTATCATCTCTGAATTGGAAACTCTTGGAGTGAAAACCGAAGATGAAGATAAAGCTCTCCGGCTCATCCTGTCACTTCCTTCAACATATGAGCACATGAAGCCTGTTCTGAAATATGGTAGTAAGGAAGTGGTGTATGCGGATGTAGTTAGTAAGCTCATTACTGAGGAGAGAAGACTAAATGAAATGGAAAATAAATCTTATGAGAATTCAGCTTTATCTGTCGGTATCAGGAAAAAGAATAAAGGCTCCGGAAAGAGGAAGGTTGTCTGCTGGGGGTGTGGTCAAACTGGACACGTGAGGAAGGATTGCCCGAACGGTGGAGCTGATTCAGCTAGAAGCTCTAACATTGTTGCTGCCAATGTGATCTCCTGTGGCGAAGGAGATTATGAGTTTTCTCTGTAGTTGAGAGAAGTGTATCCTCATGGCATGATTGCTACCCGTTGAGATGCCATGGAAGATGACGGATTATTGGTAGCTGGTCCACAAAAATGCGTGCGACATTAGTTGACAGTTGATGCAAAGCATGTGGTGGAAAAATGATGTCGATGGCTAATGAACTCTCGGAAAAGTCAACAGGAGGGTTGCACCATAAACTATTAGCGGGATCCGACATGGCCGATGGAAAATTCTTGGAGTTGGCGAAATAATTCTAAGTGGCGATACTCTTTTATGGTGGAGTATGTTAATTCTTGACGTTAAGAATTATGATTGTCGGTAACAGACAATGTTGTGTTTTTATTTTTCAAGGTGGAGATTGTTGGTGGTAGCACACCAAAATTGAAAAATAAAAATGAAAAAAAAAAAAGAAAGTAAAAAATGCAAGGTGCCTAACAAGGAAGAAATTGTCAAAAATGTGAGGTGAAAATGGGAGGTGCCTAATTTAGCCTAATTTTCACCTAATTTAATTTGACAATTTATTTGCATTTGAAGCCTATAAATAGGCTCATTCTCTCCATTTGTAGACACACCAAGCAAACACAAAATATAGTTTAAGGAGAGCTATAGGTTAAACACCAAGTAGTTTATATTAGGAATTAGAGAATCAATCTCTTGGAGTTCCTTGGAGTATAAATATTTGGGGGTTGTTTTGTGGGTGTCGGTTAGAAAAATATTTTGTAATTTGTGGTTGTAACAATTTGCCGCATAGTGAATATTTTTCTTGGTTGTCGTTAGATAACGACCGTGGTTTTTCCCCATTCGGGAGTTTTTCACGTTAAATCATTGTGTTTTATTCTCTTTAATTTCACAGTCATTATTTTATTTTCTCATTTGTTCCTGCTTGAAGACGGTCCGAAGGGCGGGAAAATAGCGATTTTCCCAACAAGAACTACTGCCGAATATATAGCACTGTTTAGCTAATTTATCCCTTTTTTTTCATCTTGAATTAATATTCGTTCAATGCACTATTAAGTGTTAAAATGTTTGCCAAGTTAGTTAAGAGGCATTTTGGTGAAAATGATTGTAATTATTTGGAAATGTTTGTGTTAAATGTAATTAATAAGCATCAATATGCTGAACAGAAAACTATTTTATTTGGTTTTTCATCATCATGGTTGTTTCAGTCCTTCTAGTCCATGTTTAAACTCTTGTACTCTGTATTAATTTCAATGAGGAGATCCTAGGGCAAAGCTAGAATTATGTCAATATAGTTTTGATGTTGCACTATAGTTTTAATTGTGCTGGTCACACAACACATGCAGATTCCTAGATTGTATGCCGATGCTGTTATTGGGATATTCGGAGCAAATATAAGCTGTATTGGGATATCAGGAGCAAATATATGCTGCATATATCGGTGGGGCAAATATTGCAATAAGAGGGAACAAAGGAGTGTCTGTTGAGATGACTGTTGAAATTAAAGGATATGCTTCACAAATAGAAATGTCTCAACCGTCGATACAAGTAATTCTATGATTTCCTTAACGATCTTTTAAGCAGCTCATAATCTAAGAATCTAAGATTCATTTATGCATCCGATAAAACCTAAGTATTTCTACGTTTGCTTGACAATCTTTTGCGTAGTTCATTGCCATTAATTTATTTACGCCCCAAGTAAACCTATTGAAACATGGAGAGACCAATTATTCTAAATCTAAAGGCAGATTTGCAAAATTGTGCATAGTTGTTGCCGCTAGTTATATATCGTATACCGATATCTATTCACAATTTTTTTGTTGACGTGTTTCATTCTGAAATTGAAGCAACAATTACATTGCTATTTAAACAACACTTTCTGTGGATTACTGAAGTTTGCCTTTTCCTTTTTATGCAGAACCTCTTAGCTGAGGCTTCAAGTAACATTCAGAACCAAACAGGAGAATCAATCACACAGGGATTTAATGTTTATCCAGCTCACTGAATCAGTAGATCAACTTTAAGGAGTATACTCCTTTTCGAATTGCAGATTTGATTTATTCATCCCAACCATATGGACATGTATGGTTCAGTGTATGGCAACAATTATGAATATTGAGAAGCCAAGGCTTTAGTATTGGAGCTTGGTTTACTTATAGTAGAATACAAGTGGCTCTTCGGCCAAATTTGATACAGTTTTGGGTTTAGAAAGTGAATATTTTGCAAATATGTTCAATGTATTGAACATTTGTAAGCTGCTATCTTTCATTTTTTTTTATCCTGTTATATTATTTTTGTGATGTTATATAGGCATTTTTCTCCTCTTCATTATGTTAACCCGCTTTTAATTTGTTAGGAGTGTGGATGTGAATTTGAGTTTCAAATGTAAAAAATTATCAAATTTAACATTTTGTGAAATTTCAAATGTTCATTTATCAAATATAAGCAAATATCATAAATAAAATAATGAATATTGCACTTTTTATTATGAACACATAAATTTTTGTTAATACGAGTATAAAGCGACCCAAAATGTTTAGAATGATCGGAATGCGCAACGCGGCATACGATAGATTAAAAAAATAATAAAAATAAATATTTTGTATAGGCATAAGTAAATAGTATGAATCAATTTAATCCGATCACCAAATTAATTAATTTAATTGACGAAACATAATAAAATCGATTTGATTAATAATAGTCGATTTTAAAAAATAAAATTTTTTAACTTTATTGATAGTAGTCAGATTAGTCGATTTCTATCAACTCAATCTATATTCATAGATATTTTTGTGATGGCATAATGAATTATTAAATAAATTAAAAATATAAATTCAATAATTAATATTTATTCTAATGACAAAAAGATAAAAAAAAAATCACTGTGCCAATTATCAATTTTGACCAGCAATCTTTTATGATTATAATCCTCAAACTTTTAAGAAAATTATTATGGTTTTTTTTGAATTATTAAATTCTAAACTAATTTAAGACGGCCAAACCTTCAAATATGGGCATGAAGTAACTTTGAATTTTTATAATTTTTGAATTAATTATACATTTTTATACGTTGGCACTGTAGACCCATTTCTTCGCCACTTGTACGCCTACACGGATCACTTCATTAACCGAGCGACAACTATCCAAAATCTCATTTTCTTTTACCCCTGTATTAATGAAAATTTCTTCGATTTGTTTTTCTTGAAACCCTAATTTGATTCAAAAGCTTTTGATTTTCATAACTAAACATCTCATTTTGAATAATTAATTGAATCATGTTGCTATGAGATGCTTCATCCTTTTTTTTATAATTTAAATTATAAGGAGAGAGAATATTTAGAAAATTCAAACTTAAGACATAAGTAAAAGTAATACGCACTCCTAACCACCAAGCTATATTTGAATAATTTGAGATGCTTCATCTTTAATGGAATAAAATTAAATATTGAAATACTTTATCATAATAAATTAAAATTTTAATAATATAATTAGTGAAGTCCATAAAAAGTTAGTGATGCCATTTGAAGTCCGTTGTATCCTTTTATGAATCATTTTAAATGAAAAAAATGTAATTATTTATAAATTAAACTACAATAAATATAACCACTAAAATATAACTTGATAATTAAGAACATGTATTATTTTTATTTAAATTTCAAAAAATATAATTTAAAAAAATATATATATTTTCTCTCTCCAATAAAAAATAATAATTATATTTATAAAATATTACACATGCATAATATGTATTCATAATATATTGTGCAAAGAACAAGTAATTACTAATTAATGTAAAAAATAACTAAATACAAAATTAGAATAAATATATATTAATAATATGAAAATTATAATTTAAAAGCCTAATTAAATCTCTTAAAAAAAGCCTAATTAAATACAATAAATTATATATTAAAAAAATCATGGCCCTCAATTTGTAATTGATGATTGGAGCGTGAAATGTACATGCATTCAAGGCGAGTGGAAATAAGAGGAGTTATCCAATTGAAGGAGTCCTTTGAGATTTGGGAAGTCTGTTCTGTGTTGTTGGGTTTTAATGGAGAAAGAGAGAGAGTGACAAAGCAATTGCTGATGCAGTGAAACAAAGAATATCAAAAAGACTAGCTTTCAGGTAATAATTGTTATATTCAGCTTAAATGCAGTTCAAATTTGTGCGCACACCTTTTTTTTTCCATATTTCTTGGATTTGCCTTTTTTTATTTTTTTTGTGGAAATTTTGTTATTTGGGTTTGTATATTACATATTTAATGTAGTGGTTTTATGTGTTTCTCTTTGATATTTCAAAATCTAACTAGGTTTCTTAAATGGGTTTTTGTTTTGATCCATTTTCCTCTCACGATTTTCATGGGTTTTAATCTTTCTAGCAGAACTTGAATCTATCACATTTTCAATGCTTTTATTTCTTTCCTTTTTTACTGGTTTTTAGTAATATTTGCTTTTGTTTTCTGCCATTGGAGTTCGTTTCTGAAAATGCATTTTGCTGATTATAGGTATTTGTTTTCACTTCTTGTTTGCTTTGATTTCAAATATTTTCTCTTCATCCCTTTTAATATTCCTGTTGGTCTTATTTAATTTGTGTGTTTACTGGTGTGATATTCTTGCAATTAATTTGTTATATTGTTTATTGCATTGCCAAAATGCTTTCAAGCTCTTTCATGGGTTGATTCCTAAAAAATATTCAACCCCATTAGAAGAATAAAAACTTTATTATTGCAAATTATTGCCATGGACATTCAGAACATGCATGTTAGTGGAATGCTTTGTTGAAAATTCAATAATAGATTTGAAAGGCAAATATGTCAGTTGATTTTTGACTAGGATGTAATTTATCTCGTTTGTATGGCTGTGCCAAAAGTGTCTAACAGTATTTAACATGTTTATGTTGTTCATACACAATGTGGTATGATTTATATTTCTTTTTAGCTTTTCTGAAGCAGTTTTGTTGTTGTTGGAATTTCATTTGTGTAATTTAAGCAATTGATAACTAGAAGAATTCCGTAAGGCTTTCAAAACATGTGAATTTACCTTTTCAAATATGCTTTACCTAAGTAGCCAAAATGGTCAAGTGCCTATCTCATAATGCAGAAACTTAAGGATTCAAACCTTGGTGAATCCCTCCCATCTAAAAATTTCTTAAATACTAAAGAAGGTTATATAATATATATGTGCATATGCTTGATTAGTTGTGTTGGTTTTTTTTTTCTGTGCAAGTGCTTGTTACGAGGGATTTCTTCAGCTTTTAATTAAATATCCTCTTAATATTTTGAATATGCTCCACTCATTTGTGTTAATGAACACATTCATTATATAATATGGCTACTGTACTCTATGTCCCTCAATGAAATTTCTTGATTTTCGGATGCAGTGTAGGCTGACATAGATATTCGTCAATCACTAGGAATTTGATTTCCGCAAGCAGTGTTCTGACGTGTATGTAGTGCAGAGACATCTGGCAGTAAAGTCCATTGGGTTCATACTCCAATAGAAACCATATGATGCCAGAAGCTAGCACAGGGGCATCTGTTCCACATTTTTCTTGGTTTTATCCTGGAAGTTTTTACTCTTCACCAAAAACCAGCTTGGGTCATTCTCAAGGAACAAGGTCTTCCTGTTGCTCCTATTTGTTCCATTGCTCCTACAGCTGAGCCAGCCAAAAATAATAACTCAGGATCTAAACCTGCAAAGACAAAGAAACAGAAGACTTCTGCAAATGGCTCCAACCAAATGCCATCCAAATCATTGAAGCCAAAGCAACCCAAAAAGGCTTCATCAAAAAGGAAAGAACAAAGCATGCCTGAAGCAAGGCGTGAAAAAAGGAATCTCAATGTTGATATTGATAGAACAAACTTTGATTTATCTGGGGTGCCTTCTCCATTTTGCTCCTGCACAGATATGCCTAGAGTTTGCTAAAAATGGGGTGCTGGCGGATGGCAATCCTCATGTTGCACTATTAGTATATCTGAATATCCTCTCCCTATGAGTTCTACGAGGCCTGGGGATCGCATGGCTGGGAGGAAAATGAGTAATGGAGCATATGTGAAACTTCTAGTGATAGCTTCATTGATTTAAAGGACCACTGGGCTAGACATGGTACTAACAAGTTTGTTACAATCAAGTAGGCATGGTGCAAAGTTGGTGGTTAGATATATATATATATATATATATATATATATATTACAAGTATGTACAATTCTCTCTCCTTTCTGGTAAGATTTATCTACTGTTATCGTAAGGGTGCTTCTATGTAGTGTGTAAATATAGTTTCCCCGGATTTTGCTTGGTATCTAGATCCATTTTCTGGTTTCCCCAAAAGTTGTGCTTTGCACAGAGAACCACCTGTTATTAGATAATGTGCTTATTTTGCTTAGATATTCCGATACAGGTTTTCATTTGCTACCGTCCTATATAGATATAGTACATATTGGAGGGAGGAAATTTTATATCAGCATAATACTGCTAAATGTCCAAGTACATATTATCAGGAAATTTTTTGGTGATGAAGTTCATAGTGTTGTAGTATTTTCATTTTGGACATGCATTTTTCTGTTGCAGAGGATGCTTTTGGATGCATAAAAGGTTACTTGTTTGATTATTTCTTACTGCATTTCACTAGGAAAGGAACTAAAATCCATCGAGTCCTGGCTTGGTGGCTAGGAGTACTGTTACTTCTGCTTAGGTCTCGGGTTCGAGTTTTAGATAAGTTCCTCCCCCACATGTAATTAATCAAAAAAGGAAAGAAACTAAAACTTTCCATTGTAGTTGCATAGGTAGGTCTCTACTTGTTATGCATCTTTCTTAGATTGGAATGCAACTACTGGCAACAAAATGTTGTAGGAGTTAAGCAAATTAGGAAAATACTGACAAATAATTAGCAACTCTTGGCGTAGCAATTTCTATGTACGCCCAAATCAATCTAATGTTAATATTTAAATATCAATCTCATATTGATATTTTTAAAATATTAAAAAATTATGATGGCTGTCTTTTTTTAGTAAAAATATATTGGCTAGTATATACTGGACTAGCTAAGTCAAATCTAGCAAATAATTTTAATTCTTGTTAGGTAGTTTTCATTAAGCTAGTCTTTTTACAACCTCTTGTTATTTTCTCATTTTGTTAGTCTAAACTGGCCTAACTAAGTCAATTTAGTAAATAATTTTAATTCTTGGTAGTTATTTCTTGGGAAAAAATCTCTCTAAATTAGGGGAATTAGGAAGTTACACGAGTCATGTCGAATTTGATTTTTCGCTTAATTCACTATTTTATCCAAGTTAAATTTAGAGGGTTGAAATTAGGGAAATTTACAAAAATAACTTAAAAAATGAAAAAAAAATCACAAAATGTTGTGTATATACTAAAATTTACAAAAATATAGCGGTCATAATTTTTTTCAAATATGTCCTTAAAGAGGAGATCATATAAAAAACGTAACCAATTCTTTCCCTTTTTTTTTTTTTTTTCATTTCGTTGGGTCTCAAAAGCACTTTTGCCTTGGAAGATCTTAGAATTACATTAGGGAGAGTTAGCTGCATCTACGAATGATATTTTTTTTTTGTATTTATTGAATATGTTTTTGATATATGTCATGAAAAAAAGAAAAAAACCGTATTCTTGGAGAGGTTAATATGCACAGGGTTGTTTCTAATCCTGTCTCCTTCTCTAATACAAACTAAAAAGCCATAGATCAATATAAATGGTTAAATACATTTTAGATGAGTTGGTGATTTCAAGAAAAGCAATACATGAACTAAACAGAAAAGATAATGCCAAAAGGTTTTGGTGTTGCATGAAACAATCTTAACTGGATATCAGTTTCATCTCTTCTTTTTTGATTCTCTATATTACACAAATCTCCACAGAATTACATAACATCAAATAGGTACACGAAGTGTTTGTTTTCTCAATTCTTATGAGGAGAGGAATAACCTCAAAACTCAACCGAAGCATTAAAGCAAGAAGTCAATTCAACTCAATGAAGCCTTAACCACAAGTTAATTAGGCTTTTGCTTCTACAGGAGTTTTGGCTTTGCTGGCAACAATTTGCTCATAGAGATCTCTGATTTTCAATCCAACAATGGTTTGGAAAAGACCTGTTCCATTGTTACTTCCAGGGAAATCAGCATGCTTCAACATTTGCTGTGTCACTTCTCCATAGAATTTTGTGGATATGCTGCTCAGATGACTTTCCACATATATCAGTTCATCTAATCTGTCAAATTGCCCGTCCATTTCCAGGACTGAAACCTATACATTTTTGCATATATAAAAGAAAATCATCAAATAAAAGATTTTTTTGACATTTAATACATTCAAGAAAGAGAAATCTATCATAAATCTATTGTTCAAGAGAATATGCATTTACCATTATGCTATGTCTCAATATGTTTTTATATCTTATATATATATATATATATATATATATATATATAGCTCTGATACCAGCAAACAGTTCTCAATTTGCTGGTATCAGAGCCATCTTCTTTTAGGGGTGGTAGTAGATAGATATAGAACTGTTTACATAGTTAAATTTTTTACTTTTAGATCTAGAAGTGGACTTAGTGTTGTCTAAGTATTGGATATGCAGTAAGACCCGTGTCAGCCGATGGATAGGCGTTTAGGGCAGTAAGTCAGTGGTCGCTACCAAAACCAACATTAATAAACTTTAAAAATCTATTTTTCAAAAATTTAAAAACAGAACCATTTCTATGTAAATCTGCTAGTACAACTAAATCGGATAGTTCTGAGTCATCAGAAGTTAAAAGGATAGTTAACAGAAATGAAGTAATTTTAGAGGATTTTAATAAAGCAATTGATAATTGGGTAATACCAAAGATAGATAAAGAACAGATTTATAAAATACCAAAATTAAATATATTTAAAAATGATTATATAATTAAAGCTGAAGAAAGAGATGTACAGTTGAGTAAACCTTTTGAGAAAATAACTTTACTTTCTGCAGAATCTATAAAACATCATAAAAGTAAAAAATACAAGTATATACATATAGGACTAGTACAAATAGTTATAAAACTTTTAACTAGAGAAGGATTAAATACTAGTATACTGGCTGTGGTCAGAGATGCTAGGTTTGTAAATTTTAATGACTCACTATTAGGAACTATAGAAACCAGTCTGAGTAGTGGTCCAATCTCTTTTGACTGCTTCTCAGACATAACAATTTCATTAAATGATCCAAATATATTAAAAAGTGTAGTATTGAAAATTAAAACGCATAATTATAAAATGCTTGAAGGATCTATTCCTGTAGCATTAATGTATAAAATAAATTATAAAGTTATGATGTCTGCTTTTGCTACAAAATATATAATGCAACCTAAACTAGGAGAAACTAAATTTTTACAGACAGATTTAAGTAAAGCTAACACAGTAATTCCTAGGACTATTCAGTGGAAAGATATTAGTCTCCCTGATGAATGGGTCTTAGAGGATGTTGTTCCTCTTCCTGAACCAAAGACTGTAGTTAAACCCAATATAGAACTCAGTAAAATTGAACAGTATGAAGACGGTAAAGTTAAATTAAAATTTAGTAGACATAGTGTAAGCAGTAGGTATTCAGACTCTTCCTCCTCTGTATCAACAGTAGATATAGGTAGAGCCTCACAGTTACCTTCTGTAATATATGCTTCATATAAAGAAAATGAACCTAAACCTGTATTGCAAACAGTAGTAAAGCCTAGGTATTCTACATCAGATATACCTGAGTCTAGTAATAAACTAAAAGGTGTAGATTATAGTACAACAGTTCCACACTTATATTATAATCCAACGGGAACAATGAACCCTTTGGAACCAAACCCCAATTATAATCAACCTCAGAATATAGAACACTCACCTTCTCCACCTATGTCACCTACAGCTTCCTTCATGACAGGAAATGTGGAAAGCATAGATAGAGAATTAAATGTAATAAATAAAGAATTTATTTTTAATTATGATAAATTAAATAAAGAATTAACAGCAATTAAAAATAAAGATAAATTAGAAAATGTAATAAAAAAGGTAAAAGATTTTGAATCAGTTAAAGAAGAATATATTGACTTTATAAAACATTATGAAGTTAATATGAAATTCTTTGATTGGTTTAAAAGAATTTATAAAGGAAAACTTAAAGCAGAGAAATTAATAAATCCAGTAACCATTAGAAATAAAAATACATAATGGAAAATAAAAGATAAGATCATACAAAGTGAACATCCACCTAAATCATCAAGTGTATTTTTACATGGAGATAAAGAAATAAATATAGCACCATTCAAAATTATATCTGAAGATGATCCTAATAGGAAAATATTGGAACAAAATAATTTCAGTAATGTACACCTATTAAGTATAGGGCAACAGTTAAATAGGATAGAAGACACTATTAAAGAAAGTAAAATAGTAAAAATTGAAAAAGAAGTAAAAGATAAAAAACTTAAGTCCCATGTTTTTAAACCTTTCGAAGTTTCTAAAATAGGACAAAAAGAAGTAAAATCTAAAGATTCTGATTTTGTTAAAGCAATTAAAGAACAATTAAGTAAAATTGACTCTTCTTCTGGGTCAAAACAGGTAGTTCAAGAAATACCTCAATCTAAAGCTTCTAAAACTATAAGTATAGTCACCCAAGAACAAGAATTAGAATCAGTTGAGGATTCTCAACCTGAATCTGAAGATATTGAAACATTTAGTAAAGCCCTAGAGCCACAGATAAATCGTATAACATATAATCAATCTATAGTACCTAGAATGTCTGCCTCAGACTTAGGTATAACAGATAGACCAAATGTCCTATCACAATATAAGTATAATGCCTCTTCGGTTTATGAATGGAACATTGATAACCTATCAGAATACAATATTCTGAGTCTTCTTCAACAGATGACAATGGCTGCCAATGCCTATAGAACCCAAACAGGAACTTCAGATAGAACTATAGCTGAACTCCTTATAGCTGGCTTCACAGGACAACTTAAAGGTTGGTGGGATAATCATCTCACTGATGAACAACATTTAGAAATTTTAAATGCCGTAAAAACTTATGAAGATGGAATGCCTATATTAGATGAGCTTGGTGATACTATTCAAGATGTTGTGGCATCACTAATCTTGACTATATCACTCCATTTTATAGGTGATCCTACTCATTTAAAGGATAAAAATGCAGAGTTACTAAGTAATCTTAGATGCAAGAAACTTAGTGATTTTCAATTTTATAAAATAACTTTCCTTACTAGAATAATGCTAAGAGAAGATTCTAACCAGGCTTTCTGGAAAGAGAAATTCTTAGCAGGATTACCCTTCTTCTTAGGAGAAAATGTTAGGAACCATATAAAACAGGAATTTGGAAACCCTATTCCTTATAATCTATTGACCTATGGACAGCTGTTTAGTATAGTTCAAAAAGAAGGATTAAAACTTTGTCAAGATATAAAACTTCAAAAATCATTAAAATATGAAATGAGAAAAACTAAACAAGAACTAGGTTCTTTCTGTAAACAATTTGATTATAGTATAACACAAAAACATAAAGATTGTAACGGACAATGCTCTACTACAAGAAAATATAAGAAACCTTATAAAAAATATCACAAAAAGAGTTATAAGAAAAAATTAGATAAAGATGATTATTATAAAAAACAGAAACCTTATAAACCTTATAAATATAGAAAACCTAGTAGAAAACCATATAGACAAAAAGATAAAAAATTTACATCATATAAAGATTTAACATGTTATAAATGTGGAAGAAAAGGCCACACATCAAGATTTTGTAAATTTGATAAAAAATTACAAGAATTAAATTTAGAAGAATCTGTATTAAATAAAATTTATGAATTATATTTAGATTATTCAGATTCTGAAGATTATTCAGATTCTGAAGAATTAAACCAAATAGATGACATAGGATCAGAATCAAGTTCTGAATATAGTAGTAAATCATTAAATGTATTAACTAAAGAACAAGAATCTATATTAGAAGCAATAAAATTTATAAGTGACCCTAAAATTCAAGAAAAAATGTTGAATAAGATATTAGAAAATGATAAACCTAAAAATTCAATGTTACCTAGTACTAGTAAACAAACATATGATTTGACTGCAATATTAAACAAAAATAAAACAGTAAAAAATAAACCAACCATAAATGATTTACAAAAAGAAATTAAAGAAATTAAATTAGAGTTAAAAGAATTAAAAAAACAAACAAGAACAAGATTCACAAATAATAAAATCTCTAATGAACTCAACTTCTTCTTCTGATGAAGAAGCTGATGAAGATATTGAACAAATAAATGGTAAAGAAACTGATAATGAAATTAGTTTAATTAGTAAAGATAAAATCCCTGACAATTTAATTTTTATGTTGCATGAGATAACATCTAGGAAATATTTAATAAAAATAAAATTAAAATTCTCAGATAATTACAATATAAAAACTATAGCATTATTTGATACAGGAGCTGATTTAAACTGTATTAAACCTAATTTAGTACCAAAAAGATTTTGGCAACAAACTAATGAAAGTTTATCAGCAGCAAATAAATCTAAATTAAACATACTTGGTAAAGCAGAAGCATCAATTATAGATAAAAATTTAGAAATAAAGAATATATTTATTTTAACCAACATTCATCATATGGTAATCTTAGGAACACCATTTATGAATTTGATAACACCTTATTCAGTAAATGATGATAGTATAAGTTTTAAAGTAAGAAAACAAAAAATAATTTTCTCATTTTTAGAAAAACCTAAAAAGAGGAATTTAAATCTTTTAAAGGCTCATTCAATAAATGAATTACAAATAAATGCTCTTATAAAAGCAAAGTCTGAACAACTTTGTAATTTAAAAAATAATTATCATTTACAAAAAATAAATGAACAGTTAAATAATAAATTTACGCAAGATAAAATTAATAAATTAAAATCTCAAATAGAAAAAGATTTGTGTGCTGATATTCCAAATGCATTTTGGAACAGAAAGCAACACATGGTTGATTTACCATATGAAATAGGCTTTGATGAAAAGTCTATTACTACTAAAGCTAGGCCCATTCAGATGGCGCCTGATTTAATTGAATTTTGTAAAAAAGAAATAAATAATTTAGAAAATAAAGGATTAATAACTAAATCTAGAAGCCCTTGGTCTTATGCTGCATTTTATGTAAACAAGGCCTCTGAAATAGAAAGAGGTGCACCTAGATTAGTAATAAATTATAAACCTTTAAATAAAGCTTTAAAATGGATTAGATACCCTATTCCAAATAAAAAAGATTTATTAGGAAGATTATATAAAGCAAATATTTTTAGTAAATTTGATATGAAATCTGGTTTTTGGCAAATTCAGATTAACCCTAAAGATAGGTATAAGACTGCATTCACTGTTCCATTTGGACAGTATGAATGGAATGTTATGCATTTTGGTTTAAAGAATGCACCCTCTGAGTTTCAGAGAGTGATGAATGATATTTTTAACCCTTACACTAAATTTTGTATTGTTTATATCGATGATGTTTTAATATACTCTACAACTATAGATGAACATTTTAAACATTTAAAAACATTTTTTATGGTAATAAAACATAATGGTTTAGTATTAAGTAAAACGAAGATGTCTCTGTTTCAAACTAAGATTAGGTTCTTAGGACATTATATAGAACAGGGAATCATAGAACCTATAGAAAGAAACTTAGCCTTTGGGGATAAGTTTCCTGATCAGATTATTAATAAAGCCCAGTTACAAAGATTTTTAGGTTGTTTGAATTATGTTATAGAATTCTTTCCCAACCTAAATAGAACTATTAAACCTCTACATGATAGATTAAAGAAAAACCCAGGTCCATGGACTGAGGTCCATTCTGGCATAGTTAGACAAGTTAAAGACCTAGTTAAAACTATTCCTTGCCTACATATAGCTGATCCCTTAGCCTTCAAAATAGTAGAGACTGATGCATCAGATATAGGTTTTGGTGGGATTTTAAAACAGGTTAAAGAGGGTAGAGAAGCCATAGGACATTGGAGCCCAACTCAATTAAACTATTCAACTATAAAGAAAGAAATTTTGAGTATTGTATTATGTATTTCAAAATTTCAATCTGATTTATTGAATCAAAAGTTTTTATTACGAATTGATTGTAAAAGTGCAAAAGACGTTTTGCAAAAGGATGTTAAAAATCTTGCCTCAAAATAGATTTTTGCTAGATGGCAAGCTATTTTAAGTATTTTTGATTTTGATATTGAGTTTATTAAAGGAGAAAATAATAGTTTACCTGATTTCCTTACTCGTGAATTCCTTCTCAGGAATCATGGGGAGAAAAAAGAAAACAGCCAATAAAGAAAAGGAAACCCTTAAAGATGACTCTCCTAAAGCTCTATCTGATCATTCAGATAGTATATTAAACCCTAAACCTATAAAGTCTTGGGCTGATGCTGTCCAAGCAGAGGATGATAAAGCTAAATTAGATCTTTGGGTCTCTCAGTTGGCTCGATCTCCTGAGGTTCTTAAAGCTCTTGCAAATATGGGCTTCCCGCCTCCTGAAGCCCCAGGTATGAATTCTTTAATCCCTTTTAAAACAGAGTTAGGTCAATCTTCAAAAACCCTAACTCAAAATATTTCTAAAAATGAGTTGAATGTTTCAAGCTCCTCAACTCAAATTGTTTCTTCAAATTTTCCTTTAAAGTCAAAAACCTTTTGGCACAATAAAAATTTTTGGTCCACAGAATTAATTACTGATTTTGGTACTGCTCAGCAGAACCCATGGTATTTAATTGATTCTGTTTACCCTAAAGGATGGTTTTTTAAACCAAAAGAATTTTCAAAACCTCAAGAATATTATCTACATATTCTTGTGGATTCAGGTTCTTTGTTTTTAAAGCACAATTATAGTCAGCAAGATAAGGCTGTCATAGCCTATTCTTCTTTTAAAATAAAGAAAATTCTCCATCCTTCTGAATGGGGAAAACCTTTGCACATTCCTGTGCAATTTAAAACCCTTCCTTCTTTATCTTGTTGCTCTTCATATAGTTATTGGGATTATATAGAAGCCTGGACCAAAGCCCTGTTTTTCCAGAACCCGGGTAAAACCCATTCCTGGCTCATCTATAATGAAACCAACTTAAAGATAAACAATCTCCCATCCTGGTTTGTTGACTGGTGGTATTTCTGTGGTAATGAAGACCGTTGTCTCCCACAAGAGGTACAGTTAGCTTACCAGCATTATAAAGCTCACTTAAACCCTAATCCTTTTGAGAAGAATTTTCCTCCTCTTCTTCTCTTTTGTTTGACTTTCAATATACCTTGGGTATATCAATGGTACTTTGAATCATCCATTATTCCAGGTACCAATATCCCTGTTATATTAAGAAAGTCTAAAGTCAAGTGGTGATCTGCCTTTCGCAATTCTACCACTATTGAAACAGTTAAAGAATGGCTCCTTAAGAGAAACCATGGTGGTCTTGACCCAAGGCTACAAACCTCTTTTGGAGCTCAAAGAGCCCAGAATATTGCCCTTCTTGCAGCTGCCAAGACTGCAGAAGATTATAAAGCCTTAATGGAACAGATGGTTGGGTCTCTTCCCTCAACATCTGAGCCCATTAAGCCCAGTAGAGCCTGCTCTGCTGGATCTTCAACTAAAGTCCATTCTAAAGCCTCTAAAGCCTCATCCAGAAGAAGAAAATCTCTTTCCTCTTCTTCGGATTCCTCTACATCATCCATGACATCATCTTCCACTGAGACATCTGACTCGGATTACTGTCCCAGTAATGAGGATGATTGCTATGGTATATTGTCTCCCATCAGAGAAAAAAGTAAAGGTAAAATGAAAAAGAATAAAGAAAAAGAAAAAGAGAAAAAAGAAAAAAGAAAAGATAAAGAAAAAAGAAAAGAAAAAGAAAAAGAAAAAGAAAAAGAGAAAAAAGACAAAAGAAAAGAAAAGAAGGATAAAGAAAAGAAAAAAGAAAAAGAAAAAAGAAAAAATAAAGAAAAGAAAAAAGAAAAGAAAAAGATAGTTGAATCAGAAGATGAATCTGATTCAAGTTCATCTGGTTCGTCTGATTAAAGGCAGGAGAAACCTCATTTCTCCATTCTGTTAAAGTCAATAAAGGCGGTGCCCACTGACAAGATACTGTTCATCCACAGTATTCACCAGAGGAAATCCAACAGTAAAGTCAGAAGAACTGTTCATCCACAGTTCCTCACAGTAAAGCCAACAGTACCAGACAAGGTACTATTCATCCACAGTTCCGGACGCGTGAAGGTACAGTAAAAGCAAATAGTAATGACATGTTACTATTCCTCTACAGTGACCAAGCATGTGACAAGAACAGTGGAAATTTAAAGCCTCTGTCTATATAATGAAGCTGATTCTGAAGGTAAAAGGGATCCGAAACACTTCTCTCTCAACACAGAAGACATTCAAGAAACCCTCAGCCTAGTCTTAGCTTCTTCCTTCCCTCTCCTCTTTCATTTATTATTCTTCCATTTCTGTACCCAACACCTATTGATCTCCTTGTATAAGGTATTGAATTATCGTGTAAGGAAAGACAAAAGTTACATTTTCCAATCCCACTTAACACATATATATATTATGTATACTGTATGTATAAAAATACACCTAATATGTATTGTAATACCCCCCCTCAAGCTGGCATATATATGGAATGTAGGTCAAGCTTGCATTTAAAGTCAGTAAAAGAAGATACTGGATGCTTTTTAGTGAAGAAATCTGCCAACTGCTTCTTTGTGTTGATGGGCAATAATTTGATAATTCCTTGTTGAAGCTTCTCTCGAACAATGTGGCAATCAATCTCTAGGTGTTTGGTACGTTCATGAAACACAGGATTATGTGCTATATGAACTGCAGATTGATTATCACAATATAGAACAGCTGGATGATGATGATCAATGCCCAAATCAGCTAGTAAATATAACAACCATTGAAGTTCACATGTTAAAGTTGCTAAAGCTCTATATTCTGCTTCAGCACTAGACTTGGAGACTGTTTGTTGTTTTTTTGGACTTCCAAGAAATAAGAGAGTCTCCTAGAAATACACAAAAACCAGTAACACTCTTCCGTGTCTCACTACATGCAGCCCAATCTGAGTCTGAAAAAGCTTTAAGTGTAAATTTTGAAGCAGCTGGAAAAAACAGACCATGACCAATAGAAGCTTTAAGATATCTAAACACTCTATGTACAGCTTGCATATGAATGGCAGTAGGTTTGTCTAAATGTTGAGATAACTGTTGCACTACAAAAGATAAATCAGGTCTTGTATTAGTTAAATAAATCAATTTACCTACAATTTATCTGTACTCAGTTTTATCTTGCAAAAGAGGTTCTTTAGTAAAATCAATATCAGACAATTTAAGAGTAAGAGGTGTAGATGTAGGTTTACAATCAAGAAAATCATACTCTTTTAATAAATCTAAAGTGTATTTCCTTTGACATAAATTTATCCCATCCTTAGTTCTAGCAATTTCAAAGCCTAAAAAATATTCCAAAGGTCCTAAGTTCTTAATCTTAAATTTATCATGTAAAAATGTTTTAACATTCTTAATTTCAACATTATCATTACTTGCCAAGATAACATCATCTACATAAACAAGTAAAGCAATAAATGAATTTGAATTTTTCTTAATAAACAATGAAGAATCTGAATGTGCTTGTTTAAATTCTAAACTGATTAAAGCAGAAGACAGTTTAGCATGCCACTGTCTGCTAGCCTGTTTCAAACCATACAAAGATTTTGTTAGTTTACAAACAGGATTGGTGATATGTTGTAATTGCTCAGGTAATGTGTAACCTAAGGGTAGATCCATATATACTTCCTCATGTAAATCACCATGTAAAAATGCATTATTAATATCTAACTGCTCTAAAAACCAATTATTAGATGATGCAACAGCAAGCAAGGTTCTTATGGTAGTCATTTTAGCTACTGGTGAAAAAGTATCAAAATAATCAATTCCCTCCTGCTGTGTATAACCCTTGGCCACTAACCTAGCTTTAAATCTTTCTATAGTTCCATTACTATGATGTTTAATCTTATAAACCCATTTACAACCTATTGTATGTTTATTTTCTGGTAAGGAAACAATTTTCCAAGTGTTTGTGAGTTCTAGAGCTTGTATTTCAGCATTCATGGCATCTTGCCATTCTTTGGTTTTAACAGCTTGCTTATATGTTTTTGGTTCTATTATAGCATTAATTGCAGAAATATAAGCATAATAATTATTTTTTAAGTTGTTTAAAGTGTACACATTCTCTAAAACATGAGGACTAGTAATTGGTTTACCTAGAACTTCTGTTTGTGCAGAAAAAGGAATAATATTTTGTGTATTGGTGGCTGTTATATGTGCAGAATTAATATGACAATTATAATCTCTTAGTCTAGTTGATGGATGCCTGATTCTAATAGATCTTCTAGGAGCAGTTATGACAGGAATATCTCCTACTAAAGTTTCATTTTCTGCAACATTATGATTAACATTAATATCAGTTGTTTCAATATTAGATATATCAATATGTTCATCATATGGTAAAGGAAGAACCAAATCATCATATTCAAAATTATTATCAGTAAAAGGAAACACATTTTCATAAAAAATCACATTTCTTGAAACCAAAAAACAATGAGTATTCAAATTAAAGAGTAAGAAACCTTTTGTACCTGATTTGTAGCCCACAAAAACACACTTTTGTGCTCTTGAATCAAATTTTTTCCTGTTTTGAGACAAAGTAGAAGCAAAAGCTAGACATCCAAAGACTTTTAAGTTTTTAAAGTTAGGCTTAACATCATATAATATTTCAAAAGGTGTTTTATTACTTAAAACAGGTGTAGGAAGCCTGTTTATAATATATACAGCATGTAAAATGCATTCTCCCCAAAACTGAAAAGACAACTTACTTTGAAATTTCAAAGCCCTAGCTACATTTAATATATGTTGATGCTTACGTTCAACTATACTATTCTGTTGAGGTGTCTCAACACAAGAAGTTTGATGTATTATTCCATAAGTATTATAAAAATCATTAAAAACAAACTCTACTCCATTATCAGTTCTAACAATTTTAATTTTAGTATTGAATTGAGTAAGAACATAATTATAAAAATTCTGCATGCATTTTCTAGTTTCTGATTTACTTTTCATTAAATAAACCCAAGTATATCTTGTAAAATCATCAACAATGGTTAAAAAATAAGAATGACCATGCAAATTAGGATTAATATAACCCCATATATCCATATGCAACATCTCAAATTTAGAATTTGTAACAGATTCACTTAAAGGAAATGACAATCTCTTTTGTTTAGCATAATGACAAGTTTCACAAACTATATTATCATTAACAGAAATATCATTATGCTCTAACTGTCTTATTCTAGAATTTGAAGCATGACCCATCCTAAAATGCCATAGGTCAAAATCATTTGTATTTACATTTTTAACAGTATTGAAACAAACAGAATTTTGATCTGTTATTAACTGATACAGTCCATGTCTCTGTTCAGCTAACCCAATCATCTTCAAAGACTGATTTTCCTGAATTAAGCAAGTAGAATGTTCAAAGGTTAGCTTATATGGTGAGTCACCAGTAAGTTGACTCACAGATATAAGGCTAAACTTAAACTGAGGCACATATAAAACAGTGAATAAAATAAAGTTTTCACTAAGTTTTACAGACCCTACATGAGTGACAGCAATAGTTTCATTATTAGGCAACCTCACATAGTAATTATCAACCTTCCTAGCATCAATCAATTTATTCAAATCACAAGTAATATGATCTGTAGCACCTGTATCAATTATCCAAGAAGTAAAAGTAAGTTCACATGTATCAGGAACAGATAGACATATACCTGCCACCACTGATTTTGTCATGTCTGCATTATGAACTCCATTATGAGCAGCAACAAGTCCACGAGAAATAGAAACAGAATTAGGTGCAGGAATGATGCTAGGTGCAGAAACAGAATTTGAAGAAATATGAGTTGAAATAGGCTGGAAAACTCTTGCACTAGCAATGGTAGAACTATGAGTAACAGGAACAATACTTTGAGCTGGCTTCAACATAGTAATAAGCTGATCAAACTGTTCTTGAGTGAGATTAAGACTATTATTATTAACAGTAACAGGTTGTGCAACACAATCTTGATCAGGTGTAGGATAAAAAAATTCATCAATATCATCTTCATAAGAAGAAACTTGATTAGCCTTTGAAACATAAGACCTCTGCTTAATCTTTGACTTAAATCCAGGTGGATAACCTATGATCTTATAACACTGTTGCACATTATGTCCAGAAAGATTACAATGTGTACAAACAGGCCGTTTAGAAGCATTGATATTCTGCCTATATCCACCAGATTGAGAATTAGAAGCGTTGATATTCTGCCTATATCCACCAGACTGAGAATTAGAAGTATTGATATTCTGCCTATATCCACCAGACTGATAATTCCTAGCATTAGCAGCATTCACAATAGGTAAAGATTGAACAACAGAACTTAGATCGCCAGGAAAAAGATTCTCAGGATGCACAAATTGGCGTTCATGTTGAGCAACTAAGGCAAAAACCTTATTAAGTGAAGGCAATGGCTCCATTAAAAGAATCTGAGACCTAACTGTGTTATAACTTTCATTCAATCCTCTCAAAAAACGCAGAACATAATCAGAAGATTGATAATCCCTAATTTTGTTAATAGCATTACAAGAACAAGCAGGATTACAAACACAACTCACAATCGGCCTCAAATTAATATATTCATCCCAAAGAATTTTCAACTTTGTAAAAAACTCAGTTACAGACATCTCACCCTGTCGAAGACCATAAATCTCCTCTTGCAGGTCAGAAATCCTAACAGAATCACCTTGAGCAAATCTTTCTTTGAGATCATTCCAAACAGCTACAGCAGAATCAAACCAAATAATACTTTGCGCAATCATTGGACTCACAGATTTCATAAGCCAAGAAAGAACCATATGATTGCAGCGCTCCCAAGATCCATAGATAGGATCAGTTCTAGCAGGTTGAACAATAGTACCGTCAACAAAACTCATCTTGTTCTTCGACAAGTGAGCCATTTTCATAGATCGTGACCAAGAATGGTAATTTTTACCAGTAAGAAGAGGAGAAACAAGAATCAACGACGGATTTTCATTTGGATGCAAGTAATAAGGACTTGCAACATCATCAGATCGAGAAACAGCCATAGAAATTTAGAAAAATGAAGAAACAGTCTTCGAAAGAAATCTCAAATCTGATGAAACAGATGAAATTAAGAACAAAATTTAGAAGAAATTTGAGATTACAACTCAAAAAATCACAGAGATTGTAAATCACATATCAAAATTTGATGAACGATTGTAGATCGCAAATCACAGAGGAAAAAGAAAAAGAACTTTCTCGATTTTGTTTATCTGATATTTTTCTCTCTCATGTCTCTGATACCATATTGAATTATCGTGTAAGGAAAGACAAAAGTTACATTTTCCAATCCCACTTAACACATATATATATTATGTATACTGTATGTATAAAAATACACCTAATATGTATTGTAATATAAGGTAGTTAAATTTTATAATTTATAATTTATAATTATAAACTGTATTTTATTTTAAAGTTTTTATTCTGTATTGTATTCTGTTTCTATTTTATTTAAATAAATTTAAATTTTTATATCTCATTTCTCTCATCCATCTATAAGTATGCTCTGTTCTAGTTCTTGCAAGCAAAAAACGAGCAAGTTGAGCTTGATCTGGAACTAAAACATCAGAAATTATTATTGCACTACTTACAGACTGAAAAGGACTGCCATATTCTATCATTTTCTGTTTTTCTTCTCTCTATATTCTACGCTGTATATTTATACGGGATCTGTATACTTATACCAGACATAGTATAATTAGGAATACTAAAAGATATAGACTTAAGAGTGTGTTTTGATAAAATTTGATTAAAATATTTTAGACTTAAGATACAAGTTTAACTAAAGATTTAATTGTAATCTTTAAAGTGGTATATAAGGCTGAAAACCCAAATATAAATTGGAGTAACGTCAGACTTGCACTTGTCTGAAGTCCTCCTTTGCACCGGGTATGAAACAACGCCGCCGTACCCTTTAAGAAAAGATTATAATTATTCTTTATATGTCTTTATTATTATTCTATATATATTTAATATATGCTTTTAAATTATTTCTGTAATTTATTTTAATATAGTCTTTTACATTCTGTTTCTTATTTCTGTTTCTTATTTATTATTTTAATTAATCTGTTTATATCTATGTTATTTATGCTTAATTATTTGATTGTTTTTGTTAATTCTTTTAAAGTTATTTTATCCCCTGTAATCGATCCTTCCAATTTGCTATATATATATATATATTAACATTTAATACATCTGGGAGAAAAACTGATCTTAAATCTATTGTCTAAAAAATATACACTAATTGTTATGTTATATCTCGATATGTATTTATATCTTATATATTTTTTCGACGTTAATACATTCAGAAAGGAGAAATCGATCATGAATCTATTGCTCAAAAGAATATACACTTATCACTAAGTTGTATCTCGATATGTGTTTATATATTATATATTTAAAAATTTATATATATAAAGAAAAAAAATAATTACCTCATGGCCAAAGTAAGTGTCAGGACCATAAGAGAATTTGATTCCAGGGTAAGAACAGGAAAGCTTTCTACCACAGGGAATCCAAGAAATGGTAGAGCCTTCATCAAATAAATAAACTGGACTGAAATACTTAACCCCTTCTTTCATGATCAGTCTAACTCTTAAAACCTTCCCTTCATTATCATCTGGAATTAATTGTGTTGGCAGCACTTCTATTACTGCATCTGCATACTGCTTCTGTGGATCTGCATTTCAATTTCTTTTTTTAGAATATTTCAAAATAATAATTTTTCACAATCTGTGTATTACATATATACTCATTATTAAAATTCATAAAACTCTACATTTACCACTCCGTACAAAATCAATTGGCTTGTGTTAGATTCAACGTCCGTTCGCTAAGTTATTTATATATTTTCCATTATTATATGAACTATGTATCAGTGTTAAAACCCATTTACGCAAAATCAAAATGAGTTTCAGTATTTGCTAAATTATACATATTTTATATATTTTGTTATCATTCGATGTGAAATTCATATCTAAATACTTAAAAAGAAATATATAATTTACCAATATAAGCATCAAAATCAGGCTTGCGAGCTTCAATACTAGCTTTAATGCTTTCAAGACTGTGTCCTCGCTCTGCCATGTCCCTCTGAAATTCAATTGCTAAAATTCATTAATTCTAATTACACCATTACTATGATAGAAATTCTTAACAAAAATTAAAAGAAAAAACACTTAAAAATCCCAAATTAATTAATTAATTACCTGAATTTTCCATGCAAATTTAACCTCATTGCTGATATCCAAATAGATGCTGAAGTCTAAGAGATCTCTCACACGTTCATCAAACCTACATATTGAAGTTTCTTTTTTCAATTAAGCATTTGAAAAGGAAATATAAATGAAAAGGGGAATGGAAATGTTAATTATTTTAGCAATTAACATTTAATTGCCGGTCATGTATGCGTGTGTTCTTGTGTGTTATTTTTCAAAAATAAAAAAAAATTAATTTTCATTGAAGACATGAAAAAATAAGATATTAATTTCCAAGAAACATAACTTACATTGGATGAAGGCCTTCAATAACAAGAATCTTAGGAGGTTTGATGAGTTCAGGAGAATCCAAGAGACCAGTAACATGATTATAGATAGGTTTATCAACAGCAATTCCATCTTTGATAGCTTTAACTTGTTCATACATGAGATCAAAGTCATTAGCTCTAGGGTCAAGAGCAGTGACTCCTTTCTCTTTTCTACCAGTTCTATCAAGTGAATGATAATCATCTAAACAAATAACAGTTGTAGTATCACTTATAAGTGTATTAGAGTCTGGATTTCCTCCTTTAGGTGGCTCAGCTGCTCCTCCAAAAACACTTGTTAATCTTCTCATAAACGTACTCTTTCCACACCCTGAATCTGCTGCTAAACCAATCACCACTGTCTGTGACTCACCTGCTGCTGAGCACCTTATTAAACCTCTTTTGCTGCTGTTTTGCTTGTTACATGTAGTGCTATAAAACACAAAATTATACTTTTGATTGAAAAATCCCAAGTGGATTTTTGTTGGTGTGGAGGTTGAACATGTTGAGTTCAGAGATTGGGTTGTGTAAACTGTGCAAATTGCCATTGATTTCTCTTCAAATTAGCTGAAATTCACTACTCAGAACTTGCAGACAATTGGGTTTTTTTTTTTCCTTTGTTTTTCAGCTACTTATTGATGAATTTATGGACAGTTTTCCTTCTTCTAATATCCAAATGAAAGGAAAGGAAAAGTTTTGAAGAGCTTAAAACAGATGGCAGTTTGTTTGAATGGGAAAGAAAAGAAAAGAAAAAAAAAAACTAACTCTGGTGCTAGTGATGAGAAGCTGATGTGTTTTTTTCTTTTTGTATTTTTTTTAATGGGTTTCTGTAATTACCCCTTGTTTTGGACAAATCTGGAGGTAATATTTAGGCGGGAATAGAGAGGGTATGAAAGGTCATAAATCAAAATGGTAGGGATTCAATTGTAATTTTGCTAATTTTTTTTAAATTTTTCAATGCCCATTTTCTTAAAAAAATGAAAAAGAAAAAGAAAAAACTGCAGTAGATATTCCCAATATTTATTCTCTATTTATTGAAAAAAAAAAAAAGATGGGATATGTTGATGAGATGATGGCATTTGTGTTGCGCAAAGGTTTGGAGAAGCTTTGGTGGTGATTTGGATATTTGCCATTACACGTGTCATCTAAATAGTGGCTGTTTCAAGATGAGGAGTTTAGGGTGGGAGAGCTTTGCTTACTCTTTTATGAGACTATGAGACTCTTATTATATAGTCCTTGACATACAAATCTTTTACATGGTTTCTATGCTTCACATTTGATCATATTATTCATTTATAATATTTTATTTCAATCTCTCAATTTTTTTAAGTCTTTTATTTATTTTTATTTGAATACTTAAATTTAAAAAAAACTTTGCAAATAAAAATGCTTTTATATATTTCATATAATTCAATGTCTTTAATATTAAAATCAAATAAAATAAGATATAATTGAAAATAAATTTTACTATTTATTATAAGAAACAGCAATATTTTATAATATCATTTATACTTACAATGAATTTTAGGGTTAAATATATTTAGCATGTTCAAATTATAGCATTTTTCACGTTATTATTCCAAAATTTTAATCTATAATACAAAATTTCTTAATTTTTTATTGAGTCATGCAAAATTTTTCATATAACGATTTTCGTCTAGACTCCATTATATTGCTGAGGAAGAATATCCTATTTATTCTCTTTGGTAATTTACTCTAGAAAATAATTATTCTCTTTGGTAATAGAAAATAAATTTTTTTCAATTTTTGCTATTTTTTAACTTTTTATAATAAATTAAAATATTATGAATATGATTTTTTTTTCCAATTAAAAATATCTATGAAAATGTTTAAATAAAACAAATTTAATTTTACATAAGAGAAGAAATGCAATTTTTCATAACCTTCGCCACACTTTGACTTTCGAAGTGCATTAATTCGAGTGTGTCAATAAGTTTAGAACTATCATAACACATTAATCTAACTTAAAAATAGTCATCTTTAAAATCCATATAATGTGCTTATTACAAATTTTTATTATTTTTCAACAAAGTTTAAGGAGGATATTATTAATTAAACAAAATAGTCCAACAATCTTTCATCTCCTTTTTATAAAGGGCTTTTTGATAAAAATATAAAAAAAATTTAAAAAAATTCTAAATTTACCATATTTATAAATTATTTATTTAAATATCAAAATTTATAAATTATTTATCAAAATACTATATTTTTATTAGTTTATAATAAATTTATTATAAGTCTATAATAAATTTATTATGAATTTATTGTAAGTTTAAAAATTTTATATAATTTATAATAAATTTATTATAAATTTATTATGAATTTATAATAAAATAACTAATTTTTTTTATAAAAAAAATAAAAATTTTGAAAAATATGATTAAAGGTGTCATTCTCCCTTTTATAAATTTTCCACAAAAATGTGCGTTGCCTAATTGTCGAATGAGTAACTTGGCCCATTATTTTGTCACAATTTGAATTTAAATGATTAATAAATAAATAAATAAACTAAAAGCAAACAAAGGACGCCATTTTCTTTTTTTCAGCCACAGGACTGTGGCTTTGCTATACCTTTGCTGCAACCTTTTTACATTCATTTGAAAATTATTTTCTTCAGATCTCTTATGTAAATTCAACAGTTTCAGTAACTTAAAAATATGTTTCGTTTTAATAAAATTAATAAAAAAAATTTATTGAATAATATAGAACTTAAAATTTAGAACCTAAAAATAAAATATTACTTTATCTTTGCTTTAGTTAAATAAAAATAAAGTAATACTTTATCTTTAGGTTCTAAATTTTAAGTTCTATATTATTCAATAAATTTTTTTATTAATTTTATTAAAAAGAAACATATTTTTAAGTTACTAGTTAAATAACACTTTATTTTTAGGTTCTAAATTTTAAAGTTTTATATTATTCAATAAAAATAAAGTATTTACTGATTTTATGGTCCAATCGCTCCTATATAGACCTGTTTATATAATTTACTGATATATTTTATATTTTATATTTTATATTTATTTAATAAATTTTACTTTTTTTCTTATTTTTCCTCAATTATAATTTACTTACCATTTTAATAAATTATTTAATATGATAAATTTTTATTATATTTATATCTAATATTATTTATTAAATATATTTCATATTAAAATAAAAATATAATAAAAAATAAATATAAATTTATATTTCAATAAAAATAATTAATTTTTCTTAATTTTTATAAAATAAATTTTTTTTATCAATTTAAAACACATGAAAGACATATAGAATGAATGAAATATATAAATTCAAAATTTATTATTTTAAAAAATTAATATTATTAAATTAATAACTTATCGGTTCCTATTAACTTTCTTTTAATATTATCATCTCTTAGATTTTTTTTAATTAACTATAAGTTTTGCACTTACAAAAGTAGATAAAAAAATATATTATTTTTATAAAATAGTAATTTTTCAAATTTTGAGTAAAACAAATATTATATATATTCGACCCAAACAAATTTTACAAAACTGTAGAATTTATTTTAAATTTAAAAAATATATATGCGAATAAAATTAAAATTTTAAAATTAAAAATAATTACATCAAATTCTATCAGAATAAATCAGATTTTCAATTACAGTTCGTAAAACATAAACAAAAAATTAAGAACGACTAATAATCGTATTTGTGTCAGATGACTCAAATTTTAACATTACTCATACACTATCCGCGGTAAAAAAGAGAAGTGTCAAAGGTGACCAGTGATCGTACTGGAATTTTCTAGTATTCATTCATGAAATATAATTACATTTAAAAAACAAAGGAAACCAAGTTGAGCAAGGTTTATACATGCAAAAGGTACTAAACTCAAACAATCATAACAATAAAGAAATGGTGAAGATGGAATAAGAATATACTCTACCACTCTGAGAAGCAGCGATACTTCAAAACTAAATCCGTTTACCAACCTTAAATGGTCTCATTTATTGCCTCTGAAATACAGGTAAATTTTCTGCACATATACAAAACACAAGTCAAAAACAACACAGAAAAAAGAATATTCAGAATGAAAATGTGTCCAATTGGTGTTGCATGACTGTCTATGGCTATCCAAGCAAAATATTAATTATTAATGCATATAAATCCTTTCGCAAGTGCGCGGAAAATGCATTTTTAGATTACATGCTATGAACAGATTTCCTTTCAAATCAAACATATAGTGCGCGTGTGTGTGTCGATTATCTGTATAGCAAGTTGGGTAATAACAAAAATATGTATTTTAAATAAAAGTACCACCACCGCAACAATAAGAATGAGGCAGGGGTAATTAGCATTCGGAATCAGCATTCTTTATGGCAAATATTCTATGTATATTCAAGAGAAAACAAAATTGTTGGAGCATTAATTATGCTCATGTATGTTGTATCCAAAAGAATCAACTGGAATTGGCACTTGGTTCCAGGTAATTCATGCATCTATTGAGTTATATTTTACATTTTTTAACTCTTAAGAACCATTGACTTAAATTTGACACATTTTTCATCAAGGTATGAGAATACATTACAGTTCGAGGGAAAAAAAAAAAAAGAAAAACAAAAAAGAGCATAATAGGGACAAAATGCGTACAACAGCACCAGTAAAAATGCAGGTCTTATGGACGACGACGACGACAACAACAACAAAGCAGGTTTCATCAGCTCTTTTTAGTGTATGTTTGGCACTATGAACACTACCGATGGAGACTTTGTTGGTGAATTTGTGAAGAAATTAATAATATATTCAAGAAGAATTTCAGACCAGAATTATTTCACCATCAACTAAAAATAAATACATAAATGCCAAGATTCATTTTTAAACATCCTTAGGCATCCATCACATTCAAGGGTCCCATTGGCATCACTTAGTAGGACTAAGGACAGGTCTCTAGGCTTGTGAGAGAACTGTAAGAGGAGTCCTTTTTTGTAATTACATATTTAATAAAAGGTGGGAAAAGCATTCCTGTAATTTAGAGTTGCCTATGTTTACTATATGCTTCATATTTTACTATATGCTTCATATTTCTAGATATTGGCTTGCTAAGAGAAACTAACTAGAGGGGAGTAAGTGGCACAAGGGAAAACACAAGTCTGAGTGTTTGATGTGGTGCTGAAATAAGTGGCACCTGGTGGCATTGCATATAGCTTTGCCTTAGAAAATTTTTGGTTAGGAGAAGACCACTGCGACTACTTCACTTGCCCTACCCACCCCTCAAGTTGCCCCTTGTCTTATCAAGTTCACAAGTTTGGGCTAACATAAATATATAAAAATTCAATTTTTTTTTTGAAACATACAATAAATCACTTGATAATTTTTTTTCCTCAAACATTAGCTAATAGTACACAAAGATTTGTATCTATTACACAGTTTTATGATGTTAACATATAATTTTGGTAACTTATAAATTGTGAATAAAAAAAATGGGATGATTATAAAGTTAATATCTAGGCTTGTGAGAGAACTGCAAGTCCCTTCTGTAATTATTTTTTATTATTTAATAAAAGGTTGGGAAATCATCCCTGTAACTGAGAGTTACCTATGTTTACTTGATGCTTTATATTTGTAGAAATGGGCTCACTAAGTAAAACTAACAAGAGGGAAGTAGTAAAAGTAACAAGTCTCGAGTGTTTTAGTGAGGAGATGAACTAAGTGACCACTTGGTTGCATCGCATGGCCCTGCCTTAGAAAATATTTCGTTGGGAAAAGACCAGTGTGAATATTTCACAGCCACTTGGTTACATCGCATTACTTTGCCAAAATATTTGGTTGGGAAAAGACCAGTCTGACTATTTCACATGCTCCACCCACCCCTCAAGTTGCCCTTTGTTTTTTAGGACAATCGTTTACGAGTTTAGACAAGCATAAAAAAAAGGGCAGCCCGGTGCACGAATGCTCCCGCAATGAGCGGGGTCCGGGGAAGGGTCGGACCCATTGGGTCTTTGTACGCGGCCTTCCCTTGCAATTAATTGCAAGAGGCCATTTCCACAACTCGAACCCGTGACCTCAGGTCACACGGCGACAGCACTTACCGCTGTGCCAATATATACAAGCATAAATATATAAAAACTCGTTTAATTTTTTGAAACATACAGTAAGTCAATTATTATTTCTTTCTCAAATATCAGCTAATAGTATGCAAAGCTTAGTATGTATTACACGGTGTCATAATGTCAACATATAACTTTAATTAACTTACAAATCATGTTATCAAGGGGCATACACATGCCCGTCACTTTTGATGCTTTCATGATTTCCACTCATTTTGGTCAATAAAATTCCCATTGAATAAAACTAACTATACATGTCATAAACTACCTCACAAGTGAACTAATCAGAACAAAACCTGTTGCAATCTGCAATAGGAAAGATGGTATTTTTGTCCCAGATAGGTAAAGGAAGGTCACAAATTTATCTACCTCTCAAAATAGATCAACTTGTTATTCTAGAAGATATGGAGAAATCATAACCAAGTGAATAACAAAACCATGAAATTTCTTCCCATCTGAGTGTGCATTGTGTGCTTAGTAGGGAAGGTGATGATGAATGATCAAATATTAAGATAAATGTTTATCTGACCTGAAGAACCCACAAGCTAAGAAGAGACTCTAAGCAAAATAAGCCAAAACCCACTAAGTAGAAAATCTGCATGACAACCAAACAACATTAGCTGGAGCCAAAAATTCTGATAACATCAAAAAGCAGATAGCAAACCATATGATATTATGTCCCTTATAAAGATAAGGACAACATGATTAAGCATCTCCATTTTATATTGAAAATTTTATCCTATATTATTATCTTGAAGCATTAATTGGTCACTTAGGATCACAATACTGAAACATTTAGTTTCACTTTAAAAATGTTCAATTTGAAGAAACAGTCCACCATAATCTGCCACAAAAGACTAAATGAATCAACAACAACAATAATATATAGGACAGAAGATGATATCAACATTATTTCCTCAGAAAGAAGCATATGCTACTATTTTTCCTACTGCATCTTTAGATATTAGGACCAAAAAGATATAGCTTTTTTTCCTTATTCCCAATCTCTTTATCATTAGCATCCAAATAACATCACACGCTTAATGAACTACTGTGGCACCAACTTCAGTCCTTTGAAGTATCACACAACAAATCAATACTGCACTGACAAGAAACATTCCAGAATTACAAATATTACAACTGTAACCACCAAACTTTTAAATTGAAATTGTAATTGTAATAAAACCTTGAAAACCAAGGGCAATAATAGAAGCCATTGGCATCAACATTTTCATTTAAACCACAAACACAAAATCAGAAAAAAAAAAATCTACAAATATGTAGCAATAGTCCTTTACAAGAAATATCAGATATTATAGGTCTCAACCAATATTATGAAGTTTTCAAGGTACAATGCGGGAAAGAGAAATAAAATTTATGTGGAAGTGCCAAAACGTTTCAACTTACCCCAACCAACAAATGGTCAGAGATAACATCAATTGCTGGAAGGATGCCTCTGTAATTGGAAAAGAAGGACAAATTTTAGTTTCCAGAAGATAAATTGTCAAAATTAATCGTGTATGCTAATTTAGTATGGTAATCAACTCCTCATGATATACCCCAACTGTAGATTCAGAACTGCAACATGTGAAAACTTACGTCAATGACTTCCCATGGAATACAATTGGAGGAGCAATAGCAGCAAATATGCAGAACCCAATGTGAAGCTGCATCATGTCATATTCATTAATAGGTAAGAAGGAAATTACAATGGTCACAATATTGATGCATTAACCAGTATTGAAGTGGCTAAACTACCAGGTAGAACAGGAAAAACCAGCCAAACTTCAATGCACTATCTGTCCTGCAAGTTTAAAGCAAAGAACCACTTTAATAATATTGCAGCATGCCATTCTTTTTCATAATAAGAAGAGCTTTATATTCAGCTATAAACCAATTAATTATTTGATTTTTCCCTCATCAAACAAGAATAAAAGGTTCAGAGTACCATATGACACCACTTATAGCTGTTAGATTTGTCAATTTCCCACATGTATCCCTCTTGGTTAAATAAAGACGATCCGTAGCTTAATAGTAGGGGTAATATCAGACAATTAAACCCAAAATGATCTAAAAACAAAATCAGTTTTTAAGGTTCATCAGAAACTAATTGATCTTGGATGTAATATAAAACAATAATTTTTAAGTTTAATTACGAAAACTAAGAGTACAGCCATTTGCACAATGTAAATGACAAACGGGTCCCTGGTTTGAGTCATATAAACATCCTCTAGCAAAAAACCTCCAATCCTCAAACAGGGAGATCATGCACTGAGGATGCCCTTTACCAGTAACTGCTAGAACGAATCATATTCTATACTATAATTGCACATTACACAAGTGGCACACTTTTATCTAAAGTTCAAACTATGCTTACATGATAGTAGCCATCACCAAGAGCATTTTTCTATAATCATTGTGTTAAGCACTTTTCATATGTCACTATGACCATCAACATCATTATTGCTATAGATTGGTAACCCTTTTTTTTATGCTAAAAAGCATGGAATAAAATTCAGATACGAACATCTTATTTGGAGAGCATAAGTGCATAATCTTCTACTCTCCTTCCTCTCACTTTGTATTTCCCATTCTTATAATAGATTGTCACAATCTTTGTTTTCTATTCTGACTCAATGCATACAAAGCCCTAATTTCTCTCTAATCCATCCACAGTCATCCCACCACTCTTTCTTTGAAGTGCAGCTCGTGATATCTCGATTGCTTAGCCTTTCATGCATCATGCTCTTATGAGATTGCTCATTGCTTGAAGGAAGCAAATCAATTATCACCTGATTTAAGCACTGATATCCATGTTGTAAAATCAATAGCAACTTGAAAGCATCACACACACTGCATGCATCATCCTAGATTATAATTAAACACCATAAACAATTATTACATTATGCAAGGCCCTTTTTTATATTTTGAATCTATTTTAGCAAAAATAGCTTGGAATGATAGTGCTTTATTTCGATGGAAACAAACTTCCAAAGATAATTTCTGAGAATATTTGGTTTAGCTATTGAAAGCTACCTTGTATCTTTTTAACTCCCAATCGCTAAGTCAACCTATTTGGTAAATTTAAAAAATGAGCAATTGTTAGTAGTTAGATGCCTCAACAGTTGTTGATTCTAAAAGTGCCAATGCGAAACTTTTCCTAACTGATGGCTAACTTGAGTTTATACTATATTTGAACTTAATTACCTCAATAATGAATTATTATTAACAAAATTATTTTTCCTCAAATCAATTATTTATGTGATCACTTTATTTATGATCTCTAAAACCAAAAAATGGCCATAAAAATATCATTAATAGCATTTGAAATAACCACTATATTCACATTAACAATAAAAAAATTTACATTTTCACTTATCTTTTTTTTGGTACAATACATTATAATGAAAAATAATATATATGATAAATTATACCCTAAACAATCATGATACATCCCATCAATAATAGCTATCCAACATTTACCAAACAAACGATTAATTTGCATAAGCTGATAGCCACTAGCCATCAACTTCCAACTACCATCAACAATCACTAGATATCACAAACAACTAAACCAAACAGGCCCAATAAAACTCTTCTTAATTCATTTCAAAACTTAAGTACAATAATTATACAATTATAACTCCTAAATAACCACTTCCATTGAGTGGGACAATTTTTTTTCCATAACACCTTTGGAAGTAAGATAAGATATCAAAAAATCCAATCTGTCAAGCTATGATAACTTTACATATACTGACTTATTTATTCTAGCACCCATCTCATTTATCTGCTATAGATCATGATTTGCAAATTTTAAGTGGATATTTTACAAAATCATATAAAAACAAAGAGAGCATGGTAAAGACTTGCCTCATTGCACGATAAAGAGGCCTATACCACAATACATAAGACATAGGGATTCCAGCCAGGGCATAGATTGATGCAAGCAGAAAAATTTTGACCCCTGCATATTACAATCCTAGTCAGACAATTCAAATGGCAGTGCAGTCCTTGATCACATATTTGTCAAGTATAAGTTGATGTAATTGAAAAATACATACCCCCGCCTCTAATCCAATTAACTAGAACAGCAATCACATTGAAGACAAGGCAAAGAACAATACCTGCAAATACAGAAGTAAAGAGGATAAATTTTTCTGTAAAGGAATTGCAAGCTGATATACGAACAAAAAAATTCAAAAAATAGAAAAATGTGTTGCTTTATGACAAGAGCAACACATCAGGCTAGCATGATGGATGCCATCTACCCCAAATAATAGCCTAGTTGGCAAAATCAAGATCTGTTTCCTTTTAAATAAATTAGAAGACAATAAACAACCACAGGGTTGCATCTACTGCTGCTACCATGATTAAAATAAAAGTAAAATTGTTGAAATTTATTTATATAAAATATATTATTGAAACATTTAAAATCACTACCTACTAAAAACAAATAATAAGCACCATGATTTGACAGATCAGTTGGTACAAAAAGTCTTGATTTATAATTTTATATAAATTAGAAAAAGCCCCTTTACTGAAGTTAAAATAACCGGTAAATAAGGGCTGATGTTTCAAATTCACACACACAAATGGAACTGTTTATGTACTAAATATAAACTTGCTATATAAATGGCTGCCAGTGACAACCCAGTCAAAAGATAATATAGCTTTAAAAATAAGAAAGTGCCCGTAGGTATAAGCATTTAAAAAAAAATTCCAGCTGCAGATATTCTCCCATTCTTTCCCTTTCATAGTACTCTCAAAATAAGTTGGGTACATGTTGAGATGCAGAATACAGCCCTTTGCTTACCACAGGGTGGAAGAAAATAGGCTCAACTGGTTGGCTAAGGAAATTGCCACTTCTACCACTTCAAAAGTAAAATAGAAGTACATAACCAGATTTGAATGCGGGAAAATTCGAGTACAAAAATACTATTACTATACTTTTTATCTAAGAAGAAGGACAACAGTCTTGTACCTAACCAACTTGCAAAAGCCAAATATTGTAGTCTTTGAGCATGAATGGGTATTTCATTTGCTATATCATGATGAATGATGGGGAAAAATGGAGGCCAGTTTTTATCATCTACAGGGACACCAGCTGATACACAAACATAAAAGATAAAATTAGTTATATATTGCACAAACCATATATGGACAATTCCACGAACAACAGACAAGCTTTAACATTAATTCTTACCTTTTGAAACAGCATCTTCTCTCCTTTTGATATCCTGCAGAGCACAAAACCAAAGAGAGAGACCTCAATATTGGATTTAAAGGAAGTACTCAATAAAACTATATTATAAGATATTAAACCATATGATACACTTGCTTGGAGTACTCAATTTATAGAACTGAAAAATAACCTTTTCCCTCCTTTTAAGATCTGCTTCCCAAGCTGCAAGTTCTTTCTCCTTCTTCTTTGGATCCTGCATTATTCAACACCAAAGAATGCAGAAATCAGAATATCAAATAAGTGAATGCCAAAGTAAGGGAATAAAGAGGAAACAGAAACTTAATTACATTCGTTGTATCAAGTGGAATGTCAACTGTTGCATCATTATGCCCAAATCCTACAGGCTCAGGTCCCAAAGGAGGAATACGCGTCTTTGATCCAGGAGCAGCAGCACCATTCTGCAAAGCACCCCAGCAAGTGGCACCACAAATAAACCAGAATGAAATATGAACAGAAAAGTGACACAGGCACACAGCAGCATAAGAATATCCAGACAACAAATCATACAAACGCTATGACAGCTATGAAAGTTGCAGTTTGATTAATGGAATATCAGCTAAACAAGTATACAGCACAGAGTCCAATTTTTGCAACATCCACATAAATAGTTCACAAGATTTAAAGTCCACCTAGAAGTCAGAATACGGTTAATCAGGTATTCTACGTGGCAAATCCTCTATTGGAAATAGCCACTAGCCTCATAAGCTGAGGCAAGACCAACATCCTAAGTTTTAACCTACCCGCATCCAATAAAATTTCATTTCAATGCTGATTTAAATATCATGAAAATGGCATTAATTACACTTAAATGTTAAAATCATGGCCTTCAGTTATCCAACTACGGATTGTAAACCCAACATTGTTCCACTAAAATGAAACATTATAACAATTACTTTAAACCGTCAAACTATACTGAATCATTTTAAACATTTGAGTGTTTGAAATTTAGTGTCATGCCTATTTTTTATGGCTTTACATATAAAACTCAAATATTAAATCCAAGGTAATTTCAAATGATCAAATATTCATACGGAATCATAAATTTTTTAAGAACTACTCCAAAAAAATAGTTTAAAGATTTTAAAAAAATACATGACTTTTTATGTATTTATCCTTAATATGTTCTCTTTAGCTAATTGCATTATTGCTAACAGATTTTACCATAAACTTGAGTAATTATTATTATTAATAAATGAAAATTGATACATAAAAAAGAAAAAAGCAAATTGCTTTGAAATCATGTTAAAACTCGTACTTCGATGAATTCTAATAATGTATTTCCAATTTCATCGTTTCTATCTTAATATAGTAAATGTGAGATTATGAAAAAATAGGTTGAAGATTTAAAATATATATACATGACTTTTTATTTTAAGTATTTATCCTTAATAAGTTCTCTTTAACTAATTGCATTAATGCTAGCAGATTTTGCACCAAATCTGAACCATGGATTCCATGAATTTGAATAATTCTTAGTAAATCATAAACAGTAGATTAAAAAAAATAAGCAAACTCCAACAAAATCGCTTCAAAATCGTAATTAGGTTAGACGAATCCAAATAATATATTTCTAATTTTATCTTTTCTATATTAATATTATTATAAATGTGAGATTCAAAAAAATCCAAAATCCTCTCCTAATCATCCATGGCAAAGAAAACAACATCAGGTTTATAGATCTCAATTCTCTATCTTAATTTCGTAAATGTCAATAAAAAACTGTACAGATTTGCCAGAGAAAGGGTAAAAAGAGAAGAGAAATTACCGAGAAAGGATTGACCTCTTCTTCATCAAATGGATTAGGATCGTTGTGGTAACGGCTCATCTTTGTTCTTCAGATCCCTAAAATTTGCACCCAATTTTGCCTAATTTCTCGCCCAATTTCACTGTCACAGTGGTGGAGTATCTGTGTGTCGATGTGCTTTTGTTTCTTTATCTTTCTGGCTTGTGTATAACGCGGGATGTCCCTTCGGAATTTTTGGTTTCCCCTATTGCCCGTTAGATTTCAAGTTTTCACGCTTTTGCCACTCGGTAAAGATTAGGTAGTTTTCCAATTTTGAAATTCGCAATTAAGTGGTTGCCACGTCACATTAGTGTGACACGTGTTGTTGTGGTTACTCGCCTAGTTGGTGCTAAAGATCGGTAGCAATGCTGACAATTATCGGCCAACGCCGAATTTACATATCTCGCCTCAGTTTCCAATCTATTTTAAATATAAAAATTTAATTGATAGTTGAGACTCTCGCCTTTAGTCCCAAATTAATTAATTGGGACTAAAATATTAATTATGTTAAAATTATAGATGTATATGGTAATTTTTTTTATATAAAAATAGAACAAAAGTTTAATTTGAACCTGGCTTACTCAGACGTAATAATTTTGATGTAGTGGTCAACTTTTGCGACCATATACTACAAAAAAAATAAGAGTTTAGCAAGGAAAAATTAGGACGGTTCAAAATATGTTGCAAAATTGCAGCGGCTTTATGATGAAGATATTGCATAATTAGTTAGGACTGAGTACATATCTTAAAAATATCTGAACTAATCTGAATATTTAGACTAAAATATCTAGAACAAAAAAAATTTATCAATCAAACGAAATTAATTTTGTATAATATGGAACGATTTTGGATATTAAGCTATATTCATATCGAGAACCGTACCATACTGAACCAAAAAATTAAAATAATAACTTATTTTACGTATTCCTCACCTATTCTTTGTTCGTCTATAGGTACATGATCACTCTTTGAACTCATTTTATACAGAATACACAGTATTATAAAACTCAATTTAAAAAAAAAAAAAAGAAGGGGGGGGGGGGGGGGGGGGGGGGGGGGCACTCACCGAATCTTCCTTAAAGCCCCAAAATCTTATCCAATTTTTGCTCACCAAACACCGAACTTCAATAAACAGCGCAAATTTTTCTTGAGCAACCGAACTCTAAAGGGTTTGCTATGTGTCGAATGACTATCCCCTGCACCCCTATTTATAGACAACCTCGTTTACTGTGAAGGGCGCAACAACCGATTTAATTTCCCACCCTAGTAACGTTCTGTAAGCTGAACGTCGCACTCACTGCATCACGACACGTGTTCTCCATAATAACATCACTCCGCCTCTTATTACACCTGACATAAATGTCAGTTCAGTAGGGAGGGACTAGTGATACCACCCGAACTTCACTACCGGACTATGGCTGCTCCCGTCCTAATCTACTCACGTAACCGAACTCTTTTCTGTCCGGACGGTAGTTAGTGTGATGTGACAAAGAGCAATAATGGTAATGCTCGAAAATCAACTGTGGGAATGCCCGAAAAATCAGCTATGGGAACGTCTGAAAAATCAGCAAAGATGGGAACGCTCGAAAAATCAGTTGATCTTAGCAGGTGTAGTCTCACGTCCGTCCACTATATATAGGGATATGCCCCCCACAGGTAAGGCGCTAGAAAAAGACTTCCCTTTCTGTTTAATATAGTTCGGTCAATCTGTTTATTTTTGACTTAGGTATTGGAGTCTCTTCACAGGAGTCCGGTTCCTCCTTTGATTTGGCAGACAGAACAATAGGCGACAGGAGTACCCGAACTGCACGATCCGAATTAGAGCCCTACAGTCCGCTTTGTTATCATGTTGTATATGTTATTTCATATGTTTTATATTGTTTTATATATCATATATATTGCTTTATAAGTTTTATATGAAATATATAGAACATATAAAACTTACTAAGGAATAATAGTTTTGTAGTTACTGCTTTTGCATTTTTGTAATTGATTTGTGCCCCTTCTACAATTTTGAAAATTTTTCAAACATATAGAATCTATCATATAATTTTTCAAACAACATGTACACAACATATCCGCAACATATACACAACAAACTTAATATTTTTTAACTTTATTTTTTGTGTATAATATGAAAAAAAAAATTTAAATATTTTTATATTTTTTACTTTTTTTTATAAATTTTTTGAGTGCTATTATAAAAATAAATTATATGTTGAAAATGTAATTTAAAATATTAATTTTTGTTATTTTTATTGGAATATATTTATTTAATAATAAAATTTGAAAAAAAAATAATTGGAGTAAATATTGTTTGAAGTGAAACAGAAGATATTTTTTTGTTAAAAAAAAAGACACTGTGAATTTTTAGGAAGTTAAAGGCTGACATAAACTTGAGAGACTGAATAGGAAGTCATCAAGTGTTGTCCAAATTAAACATTAAAATAAGCTACTAAATTGTTGACAAGTCTTAAGAGCAATTTTAGTCTTTGCATGAATTCATCAATTTTAGTCTTTTACAATAATAATATTTGTTTGATTAAATGAGTAAAAATTACTGTGATTTTGTGCCAAATGGAGAAGTCTCAAGGCTTTGTGCATAGGGTCTGCTAAGTTGACAAATGAAGTAGTCTAGTCTGGTATACGTTTGCGTGAGGAATTAATGTTTGAGATATTTTGGGTGATTAATGGAGTTTAAATTCTGAAATGGATTTGCCATCCTTGGTTTGGGTTACTCTTGATTTACATTCGGAAGTGAATTTTGTCAAGGATCTTTTTTTTTTTTTTTTTTTGAGATGGTTAAGGAGCTAAAAATGGGGACTTGGTGTCTACAGCTTCATCTTTTGGATTTCTCAAAACTTTATAATTGATTGAACAAAAGAATTTTATTTACGTTTCTCAGAATTGGATTATATATATATTGAATTTTTCTCCATTTTTACTTGCTTCTTTCATCTTATATCTTATATATGCAAAGTCTCTATGTATAGATGGCGAGCTTTCCGCATTGTTGTCAAACGAGTAAATGCTTAATAGTGAACTATTTCCAATTTTGATGTGGATATCACTGCGATGGTAAGGTTAATCCAGAGCTAGAGAAATTAGTTATAAAGATATGTTTTGTTCGAACAAAATCTTAAATCCCCACTTATTGAATTCATGACAGTGTCAATGCCATTTTTCTTAATTAATATCTATCTGCAACTGTTATAATTTCCTTTCATTCAAATTTATGATTCTTGAGATTCCGTAGCATTCCCTTGTACGAAATACTACCTTAATGCATGTGAAATAATCGAACATAGAAAGTTTTGCATGTAATTAGTTTACGAGGGAACGTAACTAAGAAATTAGAAGGATAAAGAATCTTGAGTGGTTTTTCTTTCCAAAATTGTTCCTTCTAAGAGGTGGGCTGTGACTGTTTCTTTATATGAATGACTGTAGGATAGCAATTCTGGTGCATATATAAGATAAAAGCATTAGCAACCTCTTTGACAATGTTTAGCATTATGATCCAATCCAACTTTGTTGCTTCCTCTGTGTATAATCATCTCATTTCAATGCTAGTTAAAGAAATAAACACTGGATAAATGAATATATTTCAATTACAAAACAATTACATCGTTTACAATTACCATTACAAAGGCTTCAATAATACATCAAAGACTTCAATACGATACTAAACCATTCATACAAGGCTACTGGATAACAATTGTTCTAATTTTATTACGGAAAATGGACTTGGAATTGGAGGAAATTTAGCTATAAGCTTTGAAGAAACTTGTTCCATGGTTGGACGACACTGGGGAATGTTATGCAAGCATGAAAATGCTACTGTGATTATGTAGACCAGTTCCTCTGCTACTTGATCATTAGGAATTGAAAGACGTTGATCTATCACATTCTTTATCAATATATGTTGATCCGCTGGTGATGGCAACGATGAGTAAAGAGATGAGATGAGATCTCTTGGATGGCTTCCCATTATTACCTCTAATGTTACTACACCAAAACTATAGACATCAGATTTTTCATTCACTTGAATTGTGTAGGCTAGTTCTGCGAAAAAAAAGAAGTAGGATTATGTTTTAAGAAATTTTATCAACAACTTACTGAAATGAGTTATGAAGATAAACATGTGATACATCATTAAAAGAATTTACTAGTAGCCATATATGCATATGAATTAAAGAAAATTTGAGAGCGAAATGAAGGTACTTGCCTGGAGCTATATATCCGAAGGTACCAGCAAATGAGGTCCAATTGGATGAGTCAGGCATCAAAAGCCTAGCTGTGCCAAAGTCAGACACATGAGCCTCGTATTCAAAATCCAAAAGAATATTATTGCTAGAGATGTCTCGATGAATGACTGGATGAGAGCAATTATGGTGCATATAAGATAAAGCACTAGCCACCCCTTTGACAACATTTAGCCTTTTCTTCCAATCCAACTTTGTCGCTAACTCTTCACTGCTTAAAATCATGCTTAAACTTCCCCGTTCAACAAATTCATAAACCAAAAAAGAGTGCTTTGGATGTGAACAAAAACCATGTAACTTGACAATATTTCGATGCCGAATTTCTAACAACACTTGAATCTCTCTTTCAAAAGCTTTCAAATTTATTGAATTGCCATCTTGCAATGGATCATGAAGTTTTTTCACAGCAAACACTCGACCTGATGGCATTACAGCTTTATAAACAGTCCCATATCCGCCAGCCCCTATGTAATATTTGGAGTTGAAATCTTCAGTGACCTGGATGATATTCTCATATACCATTTTCGCATCATACCCCGGAATCACCAATATATTTTCACATTGTGCCTTCTCAACTCGTTCTTTCCTTTTTCTATTTCGTTGCATAATTAGAAGGCCTCCAATCAAGCTAAAAGCAAGACATAGAACACCAAGGACAAGGATTACAATGACAACTTTATTGTTCATTATGTGAGTGGTTTTGCCACTTTTGATAAGAATGGAACAAGGCTGCAAACTGCTAGCATTGCCACAAAGGCCCATATTATTTCTATATGCTTCATATGAAGCTTCATGAAATGCTTTAACATCAGGAATAGGACCCTTTAACTCATTGTAAGATACATCTACGGCAGTCAAACTCTTTAAATCATCAAAAGATGTTGGAATCAAACCGGAAAATATGTTTTGAGAGAGATTCAACACTTCTAAAGTTCTTAATTGCCCAAGTTGTTGTGGTATTTTTCCCATGAATAAATTGTGACTAAGATCAAGAACTTCTAGAAAATGAAAATTGCCAATCTCAAAAGGAATACTTCCTATAAATTTGTTATGACTCAAATTCAAGAGCCTTAACTTTGGAAGTTCTCCAAGTTGTTTAGGAATTGAACCACTCAGATTATTTGCTGCTAACTCAAGTTGTTCCAAATTAGATAGAGACTTGATTTCCAAAGGAATACCACCTGAAAGTTGATTGTCATTGAGTATAAGTTTCAGCAACAACTTCAACTTCCCCAATTCTTTTGGAATCTTCCCTTCCAAATGATTTAAGGAAAGGTCAATCACATGCAACTGAGTAGCATTTCCAAGCTCAAAAGGTATGCATCCAGAAATATTGTTGTTTGATAGTTTTAGGCTTGTGATGTTTTTCCACCTTCCCAATCTCCAGGAAAGCTCCCCATATAATCTATTGCTACTCAAATCCATATAATCCAAGTGTGGGTATATTCCTAAATCTTCTGAAATATTTCCAGTCAATTGATTTCCTTCAAGCCTAACTCTGAATAAACTAGAACAATTTCGCAAGGTTTTGGGGATTGGACCTGAGAAATTATTAAAGGCTACAAGCAATTTTTCAAGTAACCCTCCATAGCATGCATTTTCTGGCAAATGACCAATGAATTTGCTTTCAGTCATATCCAATATCTTCAAACGTGTAAGATTATTCATCCCCAATGGAAGAGAACATTCCATGTTGTTAAGAAACAATTTCAAATATGATAAGTTGCTCAAGTTTCCAATGGAAGGAGGGATAGAACCTGTGAGATTGTTATTATGCAAAGAGAGATCAAAAAGTGACCTTAACATTCCAATTTCATAGGGTATGCATCCTGAGAGTTTGTTATCAAAAAGATAAAGAACTGATAAGCTGCTCAAGTTTCCAATGGAAGGAGGGATAGAACCTGTGAGACTGTTACTCTGCAAAGAGAGATTAGAAAGTGACCTTAACATTCCAATTTCATGGGGTATAGATCCTGAGAATTGATTATTAAAAAGGTTAAGACTTAACAAGTTACTCAAGTTTCCAATGGATGGAGGGATTGGACCAGTTAAAACATTACTCGATAAGTCCAGACTTGTTAGAGATTTCAAGAACCCAATTTCTAGAGGTATAAAACCAGAGAGTTTGTTACCCCATAAGAAGAGATTGGATAGATTTCTCAAATTTGCGATGGAAGTAGGGATTGAACCTGTGAGATTGTTCTTATACAAAGAGAGATTAGAAAGTGAAGTTAACATTCCAATTTCATGGGGTATGGATCCTAAGAGTTTGTTATAAAAAAGATAAAGAACTGATAAGCTGCTCAAGTTTCCAATGGATGGAGGGATTGGACCGGTTAAAACATTACTCGATAAGTCCAGACTTGTTAGAGATTTTAAGAAGCCAATTTCTAGAGGTATAAAACCAGAGTGTTTGTTATCAAAAAGATAAAGAACTGATAAACTGCTCAAGTTTCCAATGGATGGAGGGATTGGACCAGAGAGTTCATTAATCCCTAATTTTAGAATGGATAGATTTCTCAAATTTGTGATAGATATAGGGATAGAACCTGTGAGATTGTTACTCTGCAAAGAGAGACTAGAAAGTAACCTTAACATTCCAATTTCATGGGGTATGGATCCTGAGAATTGATTATTAAAAAGGTTAAGACTTAACAAGTTGCTCAAATTTCCAATAGAACAAGGGATTGGACCTGTTAAAATGTCACTCGACAAGTCCAGACTTGTTAGAGATTTTAAGAAGCCAATTTCTAGAGGTATAAAACCAGAGAGTTTGTTGCCCCATAAGTAGAGAATGGATAGATTTCTCAAATTTGTGATGGAAGCAGGGATAGAACCTGTGAGATTATTCCTCGACAAATAGAACTCAGAAAGTGACGTTAACATTCCAATTTCAGGGGGAATGTGGTCATTTAAAAGATTAAAAGATAGATCTAGATAGTTAAGGCTTGTGAGTAAGGCCAATTCTTTTGGGATTTGCCCTTCGAGATAATTAAAGCTCAATTCCAAGTATGTAATTTTTGAGAGGTTACAAATATGTGATGGAAGGGTTCCATGCATCAAGTTGCTACGCATATCAAGTGTTTCAAGATTGGGGAAGGATGAAAAATTAAAACTGTGAAGAGTACCTCTCAAACTTAAATCATGAAGGCTCAAATTGGTGATGCTTCTAGAAGAATCACAAGTGACCCCAGTCCAATTGCAAGGATTGGCGCTAACAGCCCAAGAAGATAAAATAGATTGGCTTTGATTGTCAAGACTGGCTTTCCATTTTATTAGGGAATGAGCTTCATCAATTGGAGCAGCAGAAGTAGAAGGAAAGAAGAAGAAAGATAAAAAAGAGAAAAAGAAGAGAAGAAAGAGGGGTTGGAAAGACATTGTGGGGTTTAGTTATTAATGGAAACAGAAGGGATCGATGAAGAGGTTTAGTTATATTGAGATGAATTTATAGGAAGTTAAAGGCTCACATAAACTTAAGAGCAATTTTAGTGTTCTCTACCTGTAGACGTCATCAAGTCAAGTCTTGTTGTTATATGCCGTGGAGAAAAATCATGTTTGTAGACAGGTTTTTCTTATAGGGAGCGTTAATAATTTGCTTGGCCTTTGTTACAATATTTCCATTAATGTTAGGATATTTCTCTTTCCGGTGGGTTGTCAATATTAGTATTTATACGCGTTTGTTGGAAAATTCCAATTAAAATTGCAATCAACTTTTATATCATAGTAAATTAATTTTATAAAAAAAATACAAAAAGTAACAGTTAAACTTTTTAAAATATAATAAAAATATTAGTTATAATTTCAATTAATTAATTTTTATATCATAGTAAATTAATTTCATAAATATACAAAAAGTATTGTAAATTGAAATTGATTCTAATATAACATAATTTATATATGTTATTATTCTAAAATATAGCTAAAGAAAATTAAATTATTCTTATTGGTTTGATCAGCAACTACTATTGCATTACATAAAAGTCCTTCAATAAATTATTCTGCATAATTGAGAATTTCTAAAATGTCCAAATTTGTTAGAGATATTAAGAGCCCAATTTATCCAATTTATTCTCTAATTTATCCAACTTGTTTAGGAATTCAAATGGCAAAGGAAATAAAAGGAGGCAGAGAAATTTAAAATTTAAAATTAATAATAAAATATTAATGTATATTCTATATATAATATATTAATGGCATCATGGTGGATATAATTTAGTAGTAAAATTATCTTTATGAAATTAAAATTTTAATGTGTAGTTTTTTATATTTATTAGCTAATAATTAAGTTTAAAAAACTATTTTTAAGTTATCATTATAAATTGTAGTCGGCGCAAATGAGTTTATTTACTTGTTAAAACTGAGAGGATATTTGACATAACTTATAAGTTGGCCTACAGATAAATTTTAAATTTAAGTTGATGTATTTATTTAAAAAAATTTATGAGTTTATAAGTTGAGATTATAAACTTAAAAAATAATCTGAAGGGTATCACCTTATTATTGTTTCGCGGTGTTTATAAATACTTTTCTTATAAGTTAGATTAACTAAATAATTAATTATATTATTCTTGTTTAGTTTGAAGATTCATTAAACACTATTATTATAATCCATTGAAATTTTTTTAGTTATTTTAATAATAAATGTGCTTATAAACTATTTTTACTAAATAAATTAAATAATTATTAGCTACTTATAAGTACTCAATATAAACATATAATTTTTATTTATTAACCACTTATAAATACTCAATGTAGATACATAATTGCTTACAATTAAAAAAGAATCTCCATTAATCGTCTCAGCATAGTTACAATTTGTACATAAGACAGCAGGCATGAAAGATGGACAGGCGTGTGGAAAGTGGAATGAGTGCTTAATTTTTCTTTGAGAAAATTCTATCTTACTTTTGATTTTGAAAATTCTTTGAATTATTTATACCATAATTACCATTAATTATGTGAACATTTTCATCAACATTTTTTATATTTAATTCTTTTCTTTGATTATTCTTTTTTATTAATAACTTCTCAAATTAATTTAAAAAATATTTTATTTCATTAGATATATTTTATTATAAATATTTTTATAATATGTGAATATAAAAATTTTTAATACTATATGCACTTATAAGTATAGTATTTTTTTATATTTATTATATTAATACATAAATTATTGCATTATTTAAAGTAATATATGTTGGGTTCTTAGTCAATAATTAATTGTGTAAATGAATGCACAATAGGAAGAAACAAAGAATAACTACAAAAATAAGAGATAAGATTTAACGTGAAAAATTCTCCAGTGTAGAGAAAAAAATTAAGGGACAAACTCTGAAATAAAATCCACTAGTCAAAGAAATTAGGTATAACAACTTCTCAAGTAATCCACACTTGACTATTTGAGATTACCAATATTGGAGAAAATATCTAAATATCTCTCTAGCAAAATTTTCACTCTTTGAATGATCACACCAAGAAACGAGAGAATAATTTTTTAATATCTACTTGAAATCTTTTTTTTCTCTCTTATTTTTTCTTTCTTGTATTTCACTTGTATACTTTGAAGTGAATGAGATGAAAGCTTTTTATAGGCCTTCAAATATGCGTGAACATCTTAATTTGTGCCTAACTTTTACTATTCAAACTATGGCTACAACAACAAATATATGGTAAATATTTTTTTGTTCTTTTTTTTCTTTTCTTTCATCTAGTCAAAAATTGCAACTTATCAAACCCATTATTTTCATTATAATGGGTTGGATAAACTAACAATCTCTCCCTCCAACCCATGGGGAGATGTTCACACATCCGTTTCTTAATTACCATTCAGCCCCACCATCTTGGTGCAGAACCGATGCTTGTCACGAGTCACCACTTTGGTCAACATGTCAGTTGAATTTTTATCAGTGTGAATCTTTTTTAAAGACATTTCTTGATTATTCACCACTTCACGAATCCAATGATATCTCACATCAATATGCTTCGTTCGACCATGGTATGTGGCATTCTTGCTCAAATCTAGAGCACTTTGACTATCACAATTCATCACATACTCACCCTGCTTCAACTCCAACTCTTCTAGAAACCTTTTCAACCAAAGCATCTCTTTACTTGCTTCAGTCATAGCTATATACTCTGCCTCAGTTGTAGCTAGTGTAACATAATTTTGCAATTTGGACTGCCATGATAAGCTCCCCCTGCAAAAGTAAATACATACCCTAAACTCGACTTCATGCCATCAAAGTCACCTGCCATATCTGCATCTGTATATCCTTCTAGAATTGGTTTTGAGCCTTCAAAGCATAAGCACTTCTTAGAAGTACCTCTCAAATATCTGATAATCCATTTGACTGCCTCTCAGTGATGTTTACTAGGATTCGAAAGAAACCTGTTGACCAAACCAATAGCATGAGCAAATATTTGGTCGAGTGCTAACTATATCGTACATTAAACTCCTAACCACAGAAGAGTAAGGAATAGCCGTCATTTCCTCCTTTTCCTTTTGTGTAGAAGGATAAGATTTCTTGTTAAGTACAAAGTGATTAGCAAAAGGTGTGCTATCTGGCTTAGCATTCTTCATATTAAATCTGCTTAGAACCTACTCAACATACTTCTCTTGTGACAGCCACAACTTCTTAGCTTTTTTGTCACGAGTAATTTGCATGCCTAAAATTCATCGTGCTAGTCCCAAATCCTTCATATCAAAGGAGCCAAATAACTCCTTTTTTAACCCACTAATTATTATAGCATCTTGTCCTACTAACAACATATCATCCACATAGAGCAAAAGAATGACAAATTTACCATCTGAAAATGTCTTGAAGTATACACACTGATCTGCTTCTGTTCTAGTATAGTCATGACTCACCATGAAAGAGTCAAATTTCTTATACCACTATCTCGAAGCTTGTTTTAACCCATACATACTCTTCTTCAATCTACAAACTATGTGCTCTTTCCCTTTTACTTCAAACCTGTCTGGTTGTTCTATGTAGATTTCTTTCTCCAGATCACCATGAAGGAATGCAGTTTTCACATCTAACTGCTCAAGCTCAAGATTCAAGCTAGCAGTTAAACCAAGGATCACTCGAATGGAGCTCATCTTTACAACAGGAGAAAAGATTTCATCAAAATCAATCAATTTCTTTTGATTGAAGCCTTTTACTACTAAATGAGCTTTATATTTTACTAGCTTCTCTCCATCCATCTTAAACTTGTATACCCATTTGTTCTTCAAGGCTTTTCTACCTTCTAAAAGTTCAACAAGCTCATAAGTATTATTCTTTTTCAAAGAACTCATCTCCTCCTGCATTGCTTTCATCTACTGAGTTTTCTCTTTATGATTCTGAACTTCTTGGAAGCTTTCTGGCTCCCCCTCTTCAGTAATTGTTACATACTCAGAACTGGAATATTTGGTAGATGGATGATGTGCTCCGGTTGACCTTCTGACTTGAGATTCTTCTACAGTCTGAGGAGGAACAGGTTGCTCCCCCTTCTCAACATCATCATCAGCATCAACTGATACTAGCATGTCATTAATTCCATGTTCTTCAAGCAACTCTCCTTCATCTGTGGCATTTCTGATTGAAGGGGAAATTAATAAATGAAGAGAAATACCATCACTACTTGTAATTTTCTCTGATGGCTTAGAGTCCAACAAGGTCTTATGTACATGGAAGATTACATCTCTGGACCTGATGACTTTCTTCTTCATTGGATCTCATAACTTGTATCCAAACTCTGATGCATCTCTATAACCCAAAAAAATGCATGGAACAGCTCTATCATCAAGTTTTTGTCTCTGCTTCTTAGGTACATGGACAAAAGCCTTGCATCCAAATACCTTCAAGTGAGAGAAAGCAATAACTTTTTCAGATCATACTCTCTCAGGTACATCAAAATTCAAAGGAGCTAATGGAGAGCGATTCATCAAGTAGTAGGCGGTATAGAGTGCTTTACCTCAAAATGGCTTAGGGAATTTAGCCATTTTCAGCATAGATCTGACTTTCTCCAAAATAGTTCTGTTTGTCCTTTCAGCTACTCTATTATATTGTGGAGTACCAGGAACTGTCTTCTCATGTCTAATTCCATGCTCTAAGCAGTAATTTTCAAACTCCTTTGAAGCGTATTCACCTCCATTGTCACTACGAAGACACTTCAAGGATGTTCCCTTCTCTCTTTCCACCATTGCATGGAAATGCTTAAAGCACTGAAGAACCGGGTCTTTTGATTTCAGAATAAACACTCAAACCTTTCGTAAAGCATCATCAATAAAAGTAACAAAATATCTACTACCTCCTAAAGTTTTCACATCAATGGGACCATATATATCAGAGTAAACTAATTCAAGTATATTATTTTTTCTTTCAGATGAACTGCTAAAGGAGGCTCTATGTTATTTGCCATACAAACAATCATCACAAGAGTTTAGACTCATACCTTTGGCAAAGGGAATGAGAGACTTTTTTGCCAAAATTTGCAACCCTTTCTCACTCATATGAGCCAGCCTTTTGTGCCACAAGTCTAGCAAAACATCGTCTTCAACTGCATTTAGCGCACCTTTGACTGTCTTCACTTGAGTCTTGTAGAGTATATAACACAATCTACCTTTAGAAACCACAATTGAGCCTTTGGTGAGTTTCTACTTTTTGTCACTAAAGATGTTGTAATAACCATCTAGATCCAGGACATGAGTAGAAATCAAATTTAGGCATAAGTCTGGTACATGTCGCACATTCTTTAGAGTCAATGTGTAACCAACATTTGTCAGAACACAGAAATCACTAATACCCACTATATCTGTATAACTAGTATTACCCGTCTTTACTCCGTCAAAATTACCTGCTTTATACATAGTAAAGATGTCTCTTCTTGGTGTAGCATGGTATGATGCTACTGAGTCAACAACCCACTCTATATCAGTATTAGTAAGCTGGTCATGCTCCTCAACAATGGAGAGTACAACCATCTCTTTATCATCAGCAACAGTTGCAGTGGTATTTTGATCATCCGCCTTATTTTGATTTTTCTCATCATTTTGTTCTCTTTTCCAAACTTTGCAATTTCTTTTCATATGCCCCTCCTTGCCGTAATGATAACAGCTGAATTTCACTTTCGTTTGTGACTTGCTTTTGAATTTATAACGCCCTTTAGGACCTTTGCTTTTACTTCTACCTCTGCTCTCTGTGATTGTGATAAGAGCCTGTGAAGTGTCAAAGTCCATATCTTTTCTTCTAGTCTCCTCATTGTAAAGACTGTCCTTTATAAATGATAAAGATAAAACACCGCTTGAAGCAGAGTTACTGAGAGACACCACCAAGGTTTCCCAACTATCTGGCAAGGAACTCAAGAAAAATAATACATGTAATTCATCATCTAGGGCTATTTTCATGATACTCAACTAATTTACTAATTCTTGAAACTCACTCAAGTGTTCTACAATTGATCGTCTATCTCTTAGCTTCAAATTCACAAGCTTTCTAATGGAAAAAGCTTTGTTCTGAGCACTTTTCCTCTCATATATAGTTTCTAAATCTTTTCATAATTTCTGCGCATCAACTTTTTTGCTTATAAGATGGTAGACATTATTATCTACCCATTATTGAATAATACCGACAATTTTTCTGTGCATCTTCTCCCAATCATCATCTGATTTTCCACTTGGCTTAGCAGACCCTAATTTTATAGGATTATAAATATCCTTACAATAGAGAAGGTCCTCCATCTTCAACGTTCAAATTAAATAATTTGAAGCGACAATGTAATCATGGTGCCTGTGAATTCCTCCATTCTAATTTACACAAATAATTCTATATCCAAAGAACCAAGCTCTTATACCATTTGTTGGGTTCTTAGTCAATAATTAATTGTGTAAATGAATGCACAATAGGAAAAAGCAAAGAATAACCACAAGAGTAAGAGACAAGATTTAACGTGAAAAATCCTCCAGTGTAGAGAAAAAAATCATGGGCTAAACTCCGAAATAAATTCCACTAGTCAAAGAAATCAAGTATAACAACTTCTCAAGTAATCCACACTCGACTACTTAAGATTGCCAATATTGGAAAAAATATTTAAATACCCCTCTAGCAAAATTTTTACTCTTTGAATGATCACACTAAGAAACTAGAGAATAATTTTTTAATATTTATCTCACAACCTACTTAAAATCTTTTTTTCTCTCTTATTTTTTCTCTCTTGTATTCACTAATACATTTAGAAGTGAATGAGATGAAGGCTATTTATAGGCCTTTAAATATGTGTGAATATCCTAATTTATGCCTAACTTTTACTATTCAAATTATGGCTACAACAACAAAAATGTGGTAAATATTTTTTTCTTCTTTTTTTTTTCTTTTCTTTCATCTAGTCAAAAATTGCAACTTACTAAACTCATTATTTTCATTTTAATGGGTTGGATAAACTAACAATATAAAATATTATAAATCGCAACTAGGGCAGATAAATTTATTTGCTTGTTAAAACTAAGGGGATGTTTAACTCGGCTTATAAATTAGTCAAACTATTATATAAATTTTAAATTTGAGTCGATGCATTTATTTATAAAATTCATAAATTTATAACTTGGACTTATAAGTTTAAAAAATAATCTAAAGGATATCACATTATTATTGTGGTGTTTATAAACACTTTTTTATAAATTAATTTGACAAAATAATCTACTATATTATTTTTATTTATTTTTTATGATTTATTATAAACCATTATTATAATCCATTGAAATTTTTTTTAGTCATTTTAATAATAAATGTATTTATAAATTATTTTTTAAATAAATTCAATATTTATTATTAGTCACTCATAATTCGTAAAAACTCAATACAAATATAAAACTTTTATTTATTAGCGACCTATAAATATTCAACGCAAATACATATCTAATTACTTTTGAAAAAAGAAGTCTCCATTAATGGCGTTAGCATGGTTACAAATCGTACATAGGACAACAGGCATGAGAGTGATGGACAGGCATGTAGAAAGTGGAATGAGTGCTTAATTTTTCTTTGAGAAAATTCTATCATTCATTATGTGAATATTTTCATCGTCATTTTTTTATATTTAATTTATTGGTAAAAATTTATTGACATTTATAATAATATATTCATTTTATTATCTTGTTTTTAAAATCAAAGATATTACTGTATTTGTAGCACATCATATAAAATATTAATTTATATAAATTAAAATAAAATATTAAAATATATCATTTTTTCAAAAATTGGAGGCAAATATAAATCATTTTAATGTATTGTAAAGAAAATAAATGCATAAAATAGTTAGAAATTGAACTTAAATAGAAGGGACTTAGGATCTATTTAGCTGTGAAAAACATGTGGTGTTTTCCAGAAATTTTTAAAGAAAAATGAAAAATATAACTTGTTATTTAGTTAGAAATATTTTTTATTTAAAAAATTAAAATTAATTTTTTTATATTCATAGGCTAATAATTTTTTTTAAAAAAACTTTTTTATAGTATTTTTTAAATGAAGAACTTAATTTTAGAAAATCATAAAAGTTTATTTTTCATTTCGGTTATTATATGCACTTCTTTAAAATAAGAGGTAATTACAAATCTATCCTAAAATAAGATTGCATTTTTAAAAATACTACAATATCTTTTTTTTTTCAAAATTACAAAAATAGTATTTTCAAAATTGTAATTTTGTGAAACAAAAGTGACAACTTGGACTTCAAAAGCACGAAGCCAGTAAAATTATAAATATGCTACTATTTAGTGAAAGTATATGTATCATATACCATTATATATCCACGTATACTATAAAAAATATAGTGTAATACCCTGTATTTTAAAAAAATATATAATAATAATAATAAATAGTAACAGTATTATTATTATTATTATTATTATTATTATTATTATTAAGAGACAAACTTAATAAATTACAAATAAATAATTTGAAAATAGTTAATTTAATAATTAGAGTAGTTGAACAAAAATAATAATTACAAATAAAATTAGAATTATTAATGTTAAGTGAGTATTATTATTATTATTACAAAAATTATTATTAGTAAATTATTGATATAAAAAAATTGGGATACATAAAAAAAATGTATTTAACATCACTGTAATTCAAACCTAGGTTGAAAATGAAGAATAACTAGTATTTTATCATTAGGCTAGGTAGCCTGTGTCTTCTCATATGATACACTAAATAATATTTAACTTATCAGTGGACTTATTACTTATAATGATGATAATAATTATAAATAATTATGATAATTGAATAAAAAATATATAGTACAAATATTCAGTAACAAATATAATAATTAAAGTTGATACATTAAATTAAAAATGTGATTTAAATAATTTGAATTAATTAGTTGGTAGATGAGATTATTAAATTTAATAAATATTTAAATAAACTAATAAATTAATAATAAAATAATAATAAATAATAAAATAAATATTGGTAGGTGTGATTAAAGAATTTGTTTAAAATGAGTATTTTTTTATTTAAATAAGTAAAGTAGGTGTATATATTAGATAAGTGAATATTTTAAAGATTTTAAAATTTAAAAAAAAAAAAGAAGAGTGGGAAAGCGAGGAAGTAATGGATGGAGAGAGAAAGTTAATAATAATAATAATAATAATAATAATAGTTAGTATGCGTAACTAAGAAAAAAAATGTGCTAAAGATAATAATAATAAATATAATAATAAAATATTTTGTTAGGTTGATAGGTGAATTAAACAAAAGAGGAAGAATTAAAAGAAAAAAAAATAGCAAACGTGAGAGAGAAAGAAAGAAAAGGAAAAGAAAGGAAAAAGAAAAGAAAGAAAAGTAAAGGAAAAGGAAAAGCAAATAAAGAAAGAGATGAGATGTGAAAAGATGAAAGAAACTTTAGCAAAGGGATGTGAAAAGATGAAAGAAACTTTAGCAAAGGATGTGAAAAGTCCCTTTTAGAGTACTTTTAGAGTCAAGACTTTGGCTTCTTTTTTCTTTCTCTAAAAGTCCTTAAAATTGAGCTTTAGGTATTTCTGAGTTTGAGTTTCTCCTTTTATTTTTTTAAAAAATAAAATTTATTTTTAGTGTCGAACATTAGATACTTCTAGGGTCAACCCTTATATTGTTATTTTGTTTTCTAAAAGGTGCTTAATGTGGAGCATTAGGTACTCCTAAAGTCGCCTTAGGTCATTTTTCTTTATTTTCTAAAAAAAATAAAAATTAAATTTCAAATACCATTGAGGTTAAATCTTTAAAGATAATTGACTACTAACTTTTTGCATAACTTTAATTAATTAAAATATGTAAAAGGGGAGACAATTGTAATAATATATTTTTTTTTTAAAAAAAGAAAGAAAAGTAAAAAAAATCTTTTATCCATAATTTAAGACAAAAAATATGGGAAATAATTTATGGCATAAATCATGAAAATATTATGTATATAAAAAAAATTATCCATAATTCAAGGTTTAAAACATGAAAAAAAAATTATAGCCTAAAACATTGAAAGGTTTGTGGAATATATTTTTTGAAAAATATTTTTTCTTAATTTATGGCATAAGACATGAAAATATTATGTATATAAAAAAATTTTTTATCCATAATTCGAGGCTTCAAATATGAAAAATAATTTATGGCCTAAAATATTGAAAGGTCAGTGGGATATATTTTGTGAAAAATAATTTTTTTCTAATTTATGGCCTAAAACATGAAAATAAAAAGGGTTAGTGAGATATATATATATTTTTAAAAAAATTCCTAATTTATTGCCTAAAACATAAAAGTAAAATGGAATTAGTGGGATATATTTATTAAAAAAAGTTTTCTTAATTCATGGTCTAAAATATGAAAAGGTAAAAATAAACATTAAAAAAAGGAAAAAAGGTTTTTTTTAGTATGAAAGGAGGAGAGGAGAATGAGAAGAGGGGATACAAAAAATTTACAAGAATTTAGGGAAAAGAAAAAAAGAGAAAAAAAATCATAAGAAATTTGAAAAAAAAGAGAGAAAAAATACAAGAAAAATAAAAAAAAAATCATATACAAAAAATTACACATAGTAGTATTGAGTAAAATATTGAGAAGAATTTTAGAATCGTTTCCTGAAAGAGAAAATTATATTTAAAAAAATAAAATTTTAATTAAGTACATGAAGTGTAATTAATAAAATTTGAATATTAGAGCAGAAAATAACAAGAACTAATCAATTTTGAAAATTAAAAGCTCACAAAATCAAGTACATATTTATTTTTTTTGCCGCTAATTTTTAATTTTTTTTCTAATTTATTTTATTTTATTTTATATGAATAATTTAAAAATATAGTAGAAAGTAATTACATTAAATGAAATAATTGAATTATGAAAAAAAAATACACATAATATATACAAAGCCAAACAAAAATAATAAAAATATAGAAAATTTATAATATATATATATAACACAAAAAAATAGATGATACAATAAAAAGAAAAAAATGTGTTTTATATGGATAATATAAAATTAGAAATATATTTAACATCATTCATATAAAAAAAAGTATAAAATGCTAAAGATTTAATTCCAATTGAAACAATAAAAAATAAAAGCTAAATAAAGAAATAAATTCGAGTAAATGATACATGTAATCTTAAATTTAAAACACATGTTTTTTTAAAAAATAAATATAAAAATACAATGATTTACATTAAAAAAAATAAAATCAATCCCAACAAAAATGAATAAATAAATATATACGGAAAAATAAAGAAATATGAAAAAAATGTGTAGAAAAAAATAAGATTTATATAAGGTAAGAATAATTCATTAAACATTTAAAATTAAAAGAAAAATAAAAAAATGAAAGAAAAATTTTAATTTTTACCTTAATATTTGAATTATGAAATAAAATATGAAAGAAATCTAATTTTTTTAGTAAAAGACATCTCATTTTTTTTAGTAAAAAAATTAAATTTAGGAATCTAAAAAATAATGATACATAAAAAATTAACATAAAATACAAAAAATAAGAATACACTGAAAGTAAAATAAGTATTTGAGACTTTTACCTCAAAATTTAATGATAGATAATAGTATTAAAATTACTAGAGTCGATGTCACATTCCAACAAAAAGATATTTTTATTATTTATCTTTTTTCTTTTTATTAAATAAATGTTCTTTTTTTAAAAAAATTAAATTGAGCCACTGTACATTACAGTGGCTCACCTCACCAATATTTTCAAACCTTTAATTTTTTTCTTCTTTTGATAACTAATAGAATAAATAATAAGTAATAAAAATAAATAAATCTAAAGTAATATTAGGTTAATTAGGCTTAAAAATTTCTATATAACATACAAACATAAATATTTTTCTTAGAAATTGATTTCAATTGATAAATTTTAATTTTTTTTTATCATTTTATACTAAATATGTTTAATCTTGTATACTTTTAATTAATTAGTTGTTAATTTAAAAATACTAAAATAAAATTATTATATTCAGGCAGTGAATATAATAATCAGTACATAAATTTAAAATTTACATCCAAAAAAATAAAACTTATGTATAATAAAATAAAATGATTATATGTAGAAATTAGATATGATTATAAAAAAATAATAGCACCTATAAAATAAATAGCAAATTAAAAATAATTTTAGAATCAAATAAAAAAGAATCTTAAAAATAGAAACTAAATCTAATAAAATAATTATGTCCAGAAAGTGGATCTAATAATAATAATAATAATGACAACAACAACAACACCAACAACAATATCAACAACAACAATAACAACATTAATAAACAATAATAAAATATATACAATCAAACTACGGAGACTTTGATTCCGTGAATCAGATACGTAGGCAATCGAAATCGATTTTCAAATTCAAGTCCACCTTAATAAAAAAAATACCTTTAAAAGAATATATATATTAATAAATTATAAAATATAAAAAATAATATTAAAGCCAAAACAATCATGTCAGAGAGTGGACATAATTTTAAAAATACAATAATAAATTAAAAAAATAATAATCATAAATTTAATAAATATTAAGCCATAAAATTCTTATATTCAGATAGTAAATTCAAGGATTAAATAATTAACTAATAAATAAAATAAGCACCAATAAAAATAATAAAATCATTAAAAAATAATAAAATAAAATTAATAAAAAATATTTATTTTCAGATAGTGGATATAATAGTCAAAAGATAAAAAAATATAATTGAGATTGATATTTAGATAGTGAATATAATTCTTTTTACAAATAAAAATATAGATAATAAAATATCACAATAATTATAATATTAAGTTTTGGACGTTGTAGGATGATTTTTCTTCCCTACACGTAATCAAGCCCTCGAACTAAAAAAAATGTAGGCAAGAACTAGGTATCCAATCAAATCTTATAATTGATTGGTGACGACTCCTACCATACTAATAAAAATAATAACAATTAGAGATAAGCAGACAAAAAATTAATTAAAATATAATATCCCGTCGGCTCCACTGGAGACTAGCTAGTTACTAAATAGAGGAGTTAAGCTATATATATTATTGTGATGTTTATTTTTTATTTATTGATAATGTTTTAAAATTTATTTAATATCATTTTTTATATTCTTAGAATATTTAATTACATCCATGTTATTATTCGTGTGTTTGAACCGATAAATCTCTTATCACACACTCACTTAAGGGTCAAAAAGTGACATATTATCCTAATAGGCTGAGTAAGAGGATAAAGTAGGATCGCCTCCATGGAAAACCCGGTAAGGCCTCCGAAAAATTCTTACTCGGACTGTCTTTTAGCCATATAATGATTAAGAGAGCTCGCTAGTCCAAGTTATGGACGACAGTCAGATTACCCATAGTCTGAGAACCTTAAATATGGAGAAATAAGGTAGATCCATTAGGAGTAGAACTCAACCATTCACATACTTAGATAAACCTATTGTATCCTCTTCAAAAACTGTTTAGGATCAATCAATCAAGAAATCTATAATCAAACTTCTATATTTGCTCGCTATTTTTCAAGTCACAATGTATTTTGTTTCTGTCTTAGAAACCTTCCTCATAATCAATGATAATTCATCTTTTTAATTTTTACATCATATAGCATTATAGCTTTGCATGACATAGCATTTCAATATTTATCAAAAATTGATTTGCATACCGATATAGTCATTTATCAAATAACTAATAAACATGTTTTGTTTTTTTATTGCAAAAGGAACATTTCTACACTCTTGTGACAATCATGAATCACCGTAATATGGTTGTTTTAGATATATCTGAAGTAGAGGCCATAAAAGAATTAGAGTTAGCACAAAAAATAATCAGAGTTAGCACAAAAAAGAGAAGGAGATTGTGTTCCTGTAAAAGTAATGGTTCAACTTCTGAAATTAGAAGATGCAGACTTCCAACAAAATAATTTGGGGGCTTTAAAAGAAATTTAGGAGAATATGAGACCACAAAAAAGGATTCAATTTAATGAGGAGTTTGGGTGGATTGCTTACCTTATGTATACTTCGGTATTCTTACCCATGTTGAAGGTCATGCTAAATTACTGAAACCCATGCTACCGTTGTTTCACAATTGGACAATTAGACTTAACACCTATAATAAAAGAGTATCGAATGATAACCAACATATTAAAAAGAAAAGATATTAAGCCATATGCACATAATAAGAGAGAATTAGGTAGAAGAAAATTAGCTAAGATCATAGATGTGCATGCAAGTGTGGTAGAAGGGTGGGAAAGTCCACAATCTAAGGTCATTCGGGTGGAACTTTTACTAGAATTTGTGAAAAATAATACAGATCAAAAGAAAGAACTCCAGATTTTGGCTCTGCTTATTTACGAAATGGTCTTATTTTTGAAAGAATTAAACTTCATAGATCCCAAAGTGGTTACCCTTTTTACCAGTATAATAAGGGGAACAGATTCAGTCATTAGTATATTGGCAGAGACAGTGAGATCTTTGAACCTTTGCAGAAAGAAAGGAAGCGGACGATTTACAGGTTGTTTCATTTTGTTGAATACATGGGCTCTAACACGTTTCAAGTGTCCTCCCAATTCCACTTTCCTACTATTAAGTATGAACTGAGATATAATGCTATAAAAAATTATCTAGCAAAATTTGGATCAGCAGAATGACCTATGACAGCCCCGAACAAAAAGTAATTGTTAAGGTTTCTACAACAGATAAAAGAAGAAGATATATCCTAGTCAGCCTTTTGGAAAGATAGACAATCATTACTATTCAGTTGTGGTAATTTTTCATGGGTGCCTTTAATAGGATATGCATCTGCAATCGTAAGAAGACAGTTGGGATCTTCACAATCCATTCCGCAAACAACAAGGTTGGATCGTATAGACTTTGATTATGTTGATAAGGAGACATCTGTCAAGATTGCCAAAGTCCTGGATGCATGGTAGATTGTGAGGAAGATAAGATCTGAAACTTATACAGACTCAGTAACTCAGGGTTACTTAGAATGGCAACGAAAAAGAGAAAAAGGGTTTGTCCCTCCAATGGTAAGGATGCACGAGGAACCTGTCAAATCAACATGTTCTTATTGATGAAGCTGTCATAGAAAAAATATCTTCCACAAATGATAAAGATATAGCATATTGGATTCGAGAGAGAATAAAGAATGAAGAACAAGATAAATGCTCTAGTCAAGGAATCATGCCAACAAGAAACTAATGTTCAAAATTTAGTATGGGATATCCAAGCATATAAGGACCGGATGGATTAATTAACTGCTTCCATAGATCAAATTTTGCTTGATAAAAATGATTTAGCTGCACACTTGAGAGCATATAAGGAAGACTATGTCTTTTATCAAAATAATTTTATAAGGGTATGCACCTACCCTGATCATCTCACTGAAAAATTGAAAGAATTAGCTCAATAAGTAAGCTCCATGACCCAAAAGATGAATCACATAAAGATAATTTATATGCCAGTGGGACCATATGGATAAGAGCTCTATAATTTGTTAGAAAAAAAATGTATCAAGAGCTTTCCTATTATGAAAGATTCAGATGAATGTCGCAAAGAGTTAATAGGATTTGATTCCTTCTGTAATTTGATAAGCAAATTTTTTTTTTGTAATATGTTGAAGAATGATCAATTATTTTTGTTATTTTATTTATTTTATTACTTATTAAAGAAATGAGTTTGCATAATTGTTGCATTATGATTCAAATGAAAATTGAGAAATAAAAATATTTTCTAATGCAAAATAAATATACCATCAGGAACGTCAACATAGACCGGCTTTCAAAAAATAAATCTGACTTAACTCACCGTTACGTGACTCGTTCAAAGACTAAATTTATGAAAAACTAAGCTCAAGAAGAAATGAGGCGTGATATCAACCATATAAAAAAATAGGTTTAAAGAAGTTTCAGAAATGAGAAATCAATTGGCACAACTCATGGAATTACTCAAAGGCAAGAACACTATAAAAACTGTGCCTAATGCCTAGGGTTCAGAAACCCAAATAGCCCGTCAATTTATAGGTGTCATTGGAGATCCTGCATACCCTCCAAGTTTTATCCCACCATCCAGGCTAGTGAAAGTAGGACCAAGCGATAATACCAATCCAGTTGAAAATATCTATGCTTCTTAACCATATCAAGGAGCACCACAAGGGCCACAAATATGTAGATCTCAAACCAATCCTAAACTTCCTGTTGTTTCTAAAGAGCCTATAGTGATACTAGAATTGGATGACCCAAAGGTGCAGAGTAGTTTTAAAAGAGCCAGTCCTGAACCCATTTCAGAAAAGATAGAATGGTTAGAGGAATGTTTAAAGGTGATTGAAAGGTTTAATATACATGGGACTACTGATGCATCCCAATTGTGCTTGGTACCTGACGTGACTATACCAGTAAAATTCAAGACTCTAGATTTTAAAAAATATGATGGTCTATCTTATCCTCAAAGCCATTTATCAACGTTATGTAGTAGAATGGCAGCATATATCAGTAATAAAAAAATTATTAATTCATGTTTTTCAAGAAAGTCTTACAGGACCAGCAATGAGATGGAGTTTAGATCGAACACACATTCGAAGATGGAAAGATTTAGCAGATGCTTTTATAAAATAATACAAACATAACATGGATATGACATTTAGCAGGGATGATCTAAGAGCTATGAAAAAGAAAAGCAATAAAACTTTTCAGGAATATGCACAAAGATGTAGAGACAAAACATCACAAGTCAGTCCCCCCTCTTACGGATAAGGAGATGATATCTAATTTCTTAGATAAACTAGGACAACAATTTTATAATATGTTGCTAGCTAACACAACTGCCAACTTTTTAGATTTAGTCCTAGCTGGGGAAAGGATTGAGCAAAGCATAAAAAAGGCAAAGTTGAGGAACGAAATATTGAAGGAAATAGCTCAAAATGACAATATTTAGGCAAAAAGAAAGAAGGAGAAACCCACATGATAAGAGGATATCCACAACCTAAAGAAACCTACTATCATCATCCTCTACCACATTATGTAGCTAATGCAAGGGCTAAAATACATCAGTTCCCTTATCATGCTCCCCGATTCATGAGTTCTCAAAATGCTCTTTATTCCACTCCACTTGGTGTTCCTACACTTGCTCAATGAGTAAATAATAGAATAAATCAACCCAATCAAGGAGGGCATCAAAATAATCGCCCTCAGGAAAGAAGGATAGAAACATTTGACCTTATCTCGATAACTTATGCAGAATTGTTGCCTTAACTACTACAAGGCCAACAAGTGTGTTTGACGCTATTAGAACCAATGAAACCACCTTACCTTAAATGGTATGACTCTAATGCAAAGTATGAGTACCATGCAGGGGCACCTGGGCATTCTATTGAAAATTATATTGCATTTAAAAGAAAGGTCCAGAGTCTTTTAAATGCAGGATAGTTGAAATTTAACCAAGAATCGAAGACCCCTAATGTAAAAAATAATCCTCTGCCAAATCATGAGGGGGCAAGATTAATGTCATTATTGAGGATGAGGTTCAACAATATAAAGAGAAGGTAGAGGAAGTTCAAATGACTATGGAGGAGCTTTTTCAAATTTTAATCAAAGCTGGATTTGTTTTTGAAAAATAATTGAGAGATAAATCTCTCACCAATTATGAAGCAAAATATTCTATGTTGGAAAGAACTTGTGCTGCATTAGTATGGGCTGCTCATCGATTAAGGCACTGCATGTTATACTACAACACCTTTTTGATATATTGAATGGATCCCATTAAGTACATTTTTGAAAAGCCAGCTTTAACAGGGAGAGTTGCTCGTTAGCAGTTTTTTTTGACTGAGTATGAGATTATGTATATCACCCAAAAGGCGATAAAAGGGAGTATTATAGCTGATTATTTGGCATATCAAGCTATTGAAGGCTATCAACCAATAAGTTATGAGTTCCCCGATGAAGGAATCATGTTGGTGAAAGAAGAACAAGGATAAAAAAAACTGGATTATGAAATTTGAAGGAGCTTAAAATACCTTAGGGAGTGGCATAGTAGTGATTCTAATTTCTCTAGAGAAAAAATATTTTCCTATGACAACCAAATTATGTTTTGAATACACTAATAATGTGGTTGAATATGAGGTCTGTGCTTTAGGAATACAAACTGCTATTGATATGAAGATCAGAAGGTTGGAAGTATATGGTGATTCAACATTGATAATTAACCAGTTGAGAGGAGAATGGGAAACTAGAGATTTAAAATTGGTGCCTTATCAAGAATATATTCTTGATTCAGCTTAAAGTTTCAAATTCATAAGTTTCGATCATGTTTCCCGAATTGAGAATCAAATTGCAGATGCGTTAGCCACATTAGCTGCAATGTTTCAATTAGATGCTTATGGAAAGATGCCTCCCATCAAGATTGAAACCAGAGAGGTTAAAGATTATTGTATGAACCTTGAAGCAGAACGAGATGGTAAGCCATAGTTTCATGATATCAAGCAGTATCTCAAAAATAGGACATATCCTCCAAAAGCCTCAGACACTGATAAAAGAACCATTCGACAACTAGCAATGAATTTATTTTTGAGTGGCGATGTCCTATACAAAAGGAATTATGATACAATGCTGATTATATGTGTGGATGAAAGGGAAGCTCAAAGATTAATAGAGAAAGTTCATGAAGGATTTTGTGGTACTCATTCAAGCGGGCATGTGTTGGCTCTTAAAATTCTCAGAATGGGTTATTTCTGGCTGAAAATGGAATAAGATTGCATTAACTATATCTGAAAATATCATAAGTGTCAGACATATGCTGACGATATCAATGCTCCTCCAGTAGCCTTGTATGTAATAGTTTCCCCTTGGCCTTTTTTAATATGGGGATTGGATGTGATTGGCCTAATAGAACCTAAATCTTCTAATGGCTATAGATTCATTTTAGTAGCAATTGATTATTTCACCAAATGGGTAGAGGCAGTCTCTTATGCCAATGTGATAAAGAGTGTGGTCTTGAAATTTATGAAATAAAATATCATATTTCGATATGGTCTTCCTAAGCGCATCATCACTGACAATGCAAAGAATTTCAAAAAAAATATAATAGAGATGTGCTCAAAATTCAAAATTAAGCACCATAATTCCTCCTCATACCTTCCAAAGATGAATGGTTCAGTTGAAGTAGATAAGAATATCAAAAAGATAATTTAAAAAATGGCAATCACATATAAGGATTTGCATGAAATACTTCCTTATGCTCTTCATGGTTATAGGACCACAGTCAGGACATCTACTGGGGGCAACACCATTCTCTTTAGTATATGGCATAGAGGCAGTATTGCTTATTGAAGTTGAGATTGCTTCTCTCAGAGTTATTACAGAAGTCAAGCTTGATGATGTTGAATGAACACAGAGTCGTTATGATCAGTTAAACTTTATCGAAGAAAAAAGGTTAACAGCCTTGTGTCATGGTTAGTTATATCAGAAATGACTTATCAATGCCCATGCAAAGAAGATAAAGGCAAAAGAATTTCAAGAAGGAGATTTGGTGCTCAAAAAGAATATTCTTAGGCATCAAGACCCTCAAGAAAAATGAACTCCTAAATATGAAGGTCTATTTTTCGTGAAGAGAGCATTTTCTAGAGGAGCTCTCATTTTAACCAATATGGATGGAGAAGATTTGCCAAATCTGGTGAACTTAGATGCTGTGAAAAGGTATTATGCCTAAAGTTGTAGTGAGGAGAAGAAAAAGAAGACGCGAGAAGCATAATTAGGGATTATTCAAAGTTAATTTAGACTTATGATCATTAGAATTGTATGATTCATCGGCTTTCCTTAATAAATCTTTCTTTTTCCTTATACATATTTCCTTCTTTTGAAAATAAGTAACCATAAAAATTGATAAAATGACTATTGAGAGACTTGACAAATCAATATCCCTGCCCAACCCATATCTCAAAGCATATATTTTATTAAATTTATTTTTTGAAATACTTGAAAAAAGGGGCACAATGCTAAAAGATGGTAAAAACTAAGCTTAGCAGATATGTATGTGATATGAAAAAATTATAAACTTGGAATGAAAAAGGGTATACCTGATGATGAAAGAACTGCTAAAAAGATATTTATAGAGGCAATGATAGATGAAGTTATTTTAAGATATAGAGTTGTTGTTTGAGCAGAACCGGAGAAGATATTTTAAAGATCCCATAACTAAAGTTAAGTACCAGATTTGTTCCCGATTTAGGGATTATTATAGTTTCGATGGTATATTTTTTCTTTCAAAAAGAAAAATTCTTAATACAAAAAGATGATTTTAAAAGTAAGCTAACACTTGTTGGAGCACTTAGATATAACCAAGCAAAAATGGTATATAAGTTTTAAGCATTTTTTTAAAAGAAAAAAAGAGAGAGAGGTTTTCAAATTTTCAAATATAATCAAAAAGTCTGCATATAAAATTTTTTTTAAAGTAATTCTAAAGTCAAGCTCTGAATTTTCTATTATCAAATATTGGATACACCTAGGGTCAACCCTTAGGTTCTCTTTTCATTTTTCAAAAAATTATAATGTCAAGCATTAGATACACTCAGGGTCAAGCCTTGGGTTCTTTCCATTTAAAAAAAGAAATTTCTAAAGTCGAGCTTTAGATATTTTTTAAGATCAAGTCTTATATATATAAATTTCTTTTTTTTAAAAAAAATATTCCTAATATCGAGCATTAGATACTTCTAGGGTCAAGCCTTAGGTTTCATTTTTTTTTTCTAAAAAGTTTCTAATGTCGAGCATTAAGTACTCCTAGGGTCAAGCCTTAGGCTCCCTTTTTCTTTCTCTAAAAGTTCTTAAAGTTGAGCTTTAGGTATTTCTGAATTTGAGTTTTTTCTTTTATTTTCCTAAAAAAGAAATTTTCTCTAGTGTCGAGCATTAGACACTTCTAGGATCAAGTCTTATGTTATTATTTTATTTTTCTAAAAGATCCCTAATATAGAGCATTATGTACTCCTAAGGTCGAGCCTTAGGTCATTTTTCTTTATTTTCTAAAAAAAATCCAAAAATTGAATTTTAAGTACCATTGAGGTTAAATCTTTAAAGATAATTGGCTACTAATCTTTTACATAGCTTTAATTAATTAAAGTATGTTAAAAGGGGGCAACTGTAATAATCTATTTTTTTAAAAAAAGAAAAAAAGTAAAAAAAATCTTTTATCTATAATTTAAGGCATAAAACATGGGAAATAATTTATGGCATAAAATATAAAAATATTATGTATATAAAAAATTTTTTTTTATCCATAATTCAAGACTTAAAATATGAAAAATAATTTATGGCCTAAAACATTGAAAGGTTAGTGAAATATATTTTTTGAAAAATAAGTTTCCCTAATTTATGGCATAAAACATGAAAATATTATGTATATAAATTTTTTTTTATCCATAATTCAAGGCTTAAAATATGGAGAATAATTTATGGCCTAAAATATTGAAAGGTTAGTAGGATATATTTTGTGAAAAATAATTTTTCCTAATTTATGGCCTAAAATATAAAAATAAAAAGGGTTAGTGTGATATATATTTTTTTAAAAAAAATTCCCTAATTCATGGCCTAAAATATAAAAATGAAAATGAATTAGTGGGATATATTTATTAAAAAAATTCCTTAATTCATGGCCTAAAATATGGAAAGGTAAAAACAAACATTAAAAAAAAGAAAAAAAATATTATTTTTTTTTTTTGTATAAAAGGAGGAGAGAAGATTGAGAAGAGGGGATATAAAAAATTTACAAGAAGTTAGGGGAAAAAAAAGAGAGAGGAAACAAACACAATAAATTTGAAAAAAAAAAGAGAGAAAAAATATAAGAAAAACACAAAAAAAAATTCATTTACAAAAAATTTCACATAGTAGTATTGAGTGAAATATTGAGAAGAATTTTAGAATTGTTTTCTGGAAGAGGAAATTATTTAAAAAAAAAATTTTAATTGAGTACATAAAGTGTACTTAATAAAATTCGAAGATTAAAGCAGAAAATAATAAGAACTCATCATTTTTTGAAACTAAAATCTCACAAAATCAGATACATATTTATTTATTTTTTTGTTGCTAATTTTTAATTTTTTTATCCTATAATTTTATTTATATGTATAATTTAAAAATGTAGTAGAAATTAATCACATTAGATGAAATAATTGAATTATGAAAAAAAAATACACATAATGAATACAAAGCCAAACAAAAGTAATAAGAATATAGAAAATTTACACTATATATAACACAAAAAAATAGATGATACAATAAAAAGAAAAAAAATGTGCTTTATATGAATAATATAGGATTAAAAATATATTTGACATCATTTATACAAAAAACAAAGTATAAAATTCTAAATATTTAATCCCAATTGAAACAGTAAAAAATAAAAGCTAAATAAAAAAATAAATTTGAGTAAAAGATACATGTAATCTTAAATCTAAAAAATAAATTTAAAAATACAACACTTTACATTAAAAAAAATCAAAATAAATCCCAACAAAAATGAATAAATAAATATATACAGAAAAATGAAGGAATACAAAAAAAATATGTGTAGAAAAAAAGATTTATATAAGGTAAGAATAATTCATTAAACATTCAACATTAAAATTAAAAAAATGAAAGAAAAATTTTAATTTTTATCCTTATTATTTGAATTAAGAATCAAAGGGTGAAAGAAATCTCATTTCTTTTAGCAAAAAAAAAAATTAAATTTAGGAATCTAAAAAATAATGATATATAAAAAAATTAGCATATAATACAAAAAATAAAAATACACTGAAAGTAAAATGAGTACTGAGGCTTTTACCTCAAAATTTGATGATAGATAATAATATTAAAATGATTAGAGTTGATGTCATATTCCAACAAAAAGATATTTTTATTTTTTATCTTTTTTTATTAAACAAAATATTTTTTAAAAAAAAATTAAATTGAGCCATTGTACATTGCAGTGGCTCTCCTCGCTCATATCTTTAAAATTTTAAATTTTTTTATTCTTTTTGTAACTAATAGAATAAATAATAAGTAATAAAAATAAATAAATTTAAAGTAATATTAAATTAATTAGGCTTAAAAATTTCTATATAACATACAAACATAAATATTTTTCTTAGAAATTGATTTCAATTAATAAATTTTAATTTTTTTTTATCATTCCTTACTAAATATGTTTAATCTTGTATATTTTTTATTAATTAGTTATTAATTTGAAAATAGCATAATGAGTATCATACTAAAATAAAATTATTATATTCAGACAGTGAATATAATAATCAGTACATAAATTTAAAATTTACATTCTAAAAAATGAAACCTATGTATAATAAAATAAAATGATTATATGTAAAAATTAGATATGATTATAAAAAATAATAGCACCTATAAAATAAATAGCAAATTAGTAAAATTTGAAAATCAAATAAAAAAGAATCTTAAAAATAGAAACTAAATCTAATAAAATAATTATGTCCAGGATGTGGATATAATAATAATAATAATAATAATAATAATAACAACAACAACAACAATTACAACAACAACAACAATATCAATAACAACAATAACAACATTAATAAACAATAATAAAATATATGCAATCGAACTACGGGGACTTTGATTACGTCAAGTGGATACGTAGGCAATCAAAATCGAATTTTGAATTCAAGTCCATTTTAATAAAAAAAATACCTTTAAAAGAATATATATATATATATATATACTAATGAATTATGAAATATAAACAAAAATATTAAAGCCAAAACAATAATGTCAAAGAGTGGACATAATTTTAAAATATAATAATAAATTAAAAAATAATAATCATAAATTTAATAAATATTAAGCCATAAATTTTTTATATTCAGGTAGTAAATTCAAGTATTAAATAATTAACTAATAAATAAAATAAGCACCCATAAAAATAATAAAATCATTAAAAAATAATAAAATAAAATTTAATAAAAAAATATTTATTTTCAGGTAGCGGATATAATAGTCAAAACAACAACAACAACAACAACTAAGCCTTAGTCCCAAACAAGTTGGGGTCGGCTGTATGGATCCTCAACAAAATAAGCTCAAAAGACACCAAAAAAAATATACTCCATCCTTAGGCCCCTTCCAAGACACGGATTTTACGTTTCCATTCAAGTCTGTCATTAATCAAATCCGCATCAAGATCTAAAGCACGTAAGTCTCTTGCTATCACCTCATTCCACACAGTTCTAGGTCTTCCACGACCTCTAGCCCCCTCAATCAACAAATTCTCACACTTACGAACCGCAGCATTAGGAGGTCTTCTTAAAATATGCCCATACCATCTAAGTCTTCCTTCCCTCACCTTATCTCCGACATCCGCTACTTGGACTTTTTGTCGAATATGAACATTCTTAATTTTGTCCAGTCTGGTATATCCACACATCCATCTTAGCATCTTCATTTTTGCCACACTCATCTTATGCAAATGTTGTCCCGTTGGTGCCCAGCACTCACTACCATAGAGCATCGCAGGTCTAACAACCGTCCTATAGAATTTACCTTTCACTTTCAGAGGTATTTTCTTATCACATAGAACCCCAGTCGCACACTTCCACTTCAACCACCCTACTTGTATTCTGTGAGCCACATCTTCATTTATACGGTCATCATTCTGGAACACCGAACCCAAATATTGGAACTGCTTGGTTTTAGGAACCAAAACTCCATCCAACTTAACCTCATGTTCCTGCTTCTTCCTTAGACTGAACCCACAGTGCATATATTCCGTTTTACTCCTACTTAACTTAAAACCCTTGTCCTCGAGGGTTTTTCTCCACACTTCCAACTTACAGTTTACACCAGCACTAGTCTCATCAATTATAGTAATTATAGTACCAATTTTTGGGTGTTGCAGGATGTTTTTTTTCCCTACACGTAATCAACCCCCCAAACAAAAAAAAATATAGACCAGAATTAAGTATCCAATCAAACCTTATAATTGATTGGTGACGACTCCTAACACACTGACAAAAATAATAACAATTAAAGATAAGACGGCAAAAAATTAATTAAAATATAATATCCTGCCGGCTCTCTGTCATCCCGTATGCGACAGTAATTTGAAGGTATATGAAGGTATATACAATATATACCTATATATACTTATTATATTTGAGAAAAAATATCAATATGCAGGTATTATATTTTATTATATTTAGATATATACTAACTATAACTATATATATATCTATTGTCTTTAAAAAATGTCAATATGTAGTTCTAGTATCTTCGTATATGAAGGTATATGTAGCATATATCTACATATACCTATTATCTTTGAAAAAGAATATGCAACTGTAATATCAAAGTATATTAAAGTATATATAAAATATACTTATATATACTTATTATCTTTGAGAAAGAATATTAATATGCAGTTGTTATATTTTATTATATTTATATTTATACTAACTATAATTATATATATTTATTATCTTTAAAAAAATATATTAATTCGCAGCTATAGTATCTTAGTATATAAATATATATGTAGCATATATCTACATATGCCTATTGTATTTAAGAAAAAATATCAATATGCAGCTATCATATCTTAATATGCAGCTGTAATAAAACTTTCTTTCAAATATTTTATCGAATATTTGGTGTGTATTTGAATTAAAGAACAAAAAACTCTCCAATCATTATATTTGAAATCTAAAAATCAATAAAAAAAACGTATATATTCCATTCTCTTTTTTTTTTGCTTTTATTTTTTTGTATAGTAGCAAATTGATCATTAAAACAATAGTTTTCATAATAATCACCATCAGATTAGACCATATTGCTTCTAGAGAGTAGAACTGGCGCTTCGACGACTTGTTCTGTTTTTTAAAATGAAGGTCGACTATTCTTAGAGTAAAAAAAATTTAATATATATATATATATGCTGGAAAGATAAAAAAAACAAGAAGAAAAAAATTTTATTAGGAAAAAAAAAGGTATTAAAATAAGGAAAAGAAAAAGAAAGAAGAAACAATGTATTTTTTAAAACAAAAACAGAGCAGTAAAATTAAATAAAGAAATTAAGAAGTAATACATTGTGTAATTTGCTCTTAAAATAATTTTCATTATTGTAGACTTCAAAACGTACTCGTAGTGTACGATGTGGATGCTTTTTCTGAAAGCCGTATCCAAAATCTATAGTGTAGCATTACAATTCAATGCCTTTATATATGGATCGAAATTTTCCAGTTTTACAATAAATAATATTTTTCTAAATGCCTCCAAGTTTAAGAATTGAACCAGTGAGATTTTGCTAGTCCTTTAATAAATATTTTTTGCATAATTAATTCCTAAAAATATTTGGACTTGTCTTTTATCCCCCTAATTTTAAAATGAGGTAGTGACATAAAATAAAGTAGAACTCGAACTGAAATATAAACAGAAATAATACATGCTCCAGCCACCAAACTATACATTGGTGGTTAAATAAAATATTAACATATAATCTATTAATGGCATCATAGTGTATATAATTTAGTAGTAAAAGGGTGATTGTGTTAGGACTCCAACAACTAACTAAAATGAAACAATAAATGTAAGTAGTGATTATCTTTATAAAATTAAAATCTTAATGTGTATTTGTTTTTCTTGATATTATCTAAATATTGGTTTATTATTGAAGGATTTAATTTTCTTAAAAATTCAAAACTTATTGAATTTATGTTTAAAATTATTTAAAGAGTCAATTATTTTACACAATAAAATTTGAATTTTCAATCTTTCTCATTTTCACTAGAAAATGAATTTTACTATGGATTTTATTTTGCATCTGGCATATAATTTTGCTTTGTATATCCATATTCAAGTATAATCCTCTGATATATATAAAAAACTTTTAGGCTTATGGTCTCAAATTGGAAGTGTTTTCTCTAAAATCTTTCTCTAGATAAAAATACATCTTAATGAATCAGTTGTAGACCTGATTAAAATTATGAGCAGATACATAATTAAGATTTTATGTGATTAATTGCATGTTAATGGTATCATAACATCAGGAGGAGATGGAATTAAAAGGCAATGGATGTATTCATAAGATGTTACATATGTGCTGTTGTGGCTGCATTTTGTAAGCTTCTGTATGCATGTGTTTTGCATTGTAATAGGAGGTTTTGGGGTTTTTTTTATATATATTTTGGGATGTACTAGGTTTTATTTTTGGTAATTTACATTCCATAAAAATATTTTTTTCTTTTTAATATGATTAATAATAATGTCATTTATGTAAAAAAAAGAGTTAAGAAAAACACGAGTTCAAGAAACTATATAATTAATTTGAAAGTTCAAAGGGTTAAATATATATTTAGTCTATATATAAACATCTTTTATGGTTGTGGTCTCTAATTAAACAATAAATGTAAACATTATTTTCTATAAAATCTCTTCAGTAAATAAAATCACAGCCTACTATGAATTTTATTAATTGGAATAACTATCTCATCTCTTCAACAAAATCAATTTCCAAATGAATCAAGATACACTTCTATTAAATTCTTTTCATCTATTCTCATTGTATTCTATATTGGAGATTTTATTGTGTTCTTAAACTTGAGTGAAATTATATATATGAGCAGATACATGCTTCAGATTTACGTGATTAATTAGTTACATATCTTCCTTTATATGATTAATTGCATATTACTTTGGTTATGATGAAGAGTTTTAGCTTCATTGAGATGTATTCATATGCTATGGTGAGTTAGAGCAAAAGGCTCACAAACTTAGACATTGACACCAAATATCAAATCAACTACTCGTAGACGTGCTCTGTGGTGTAGAAATTAATGCAAGTCTTAAAGACATTTTAGTGTTTTCAATTAAAACTATTAAGATTGGCCAATTAAAACTGGCATCCTTTACGTAAACAGATATGGAAATTAAGTTAAACGCTTGAAGAAAAACCTATGATCTATTCAATTGGACAAAAGCAATCTATGTCTATTACTAAAATTTCCCTACGACAAACACAATTGAAAAAAAAAATTAAAAATAAAAATAAATTGATGAAAGATATTATGAAATTTTATGTTGAGTCCTATATAACCTAAATTTAATTTTCAAATGTCCAATAAGTTGCCCCTTGAATTTTTCATTTAAAGGAGGGCAATTAATAATATTTGGTAATAATCAATAATCATGCAATTGCAAGCAAAGGACATACGAGTGAAATAAACGCTCAAAATTATCTAATAAGAAAGTTGGTTTATTTTTATTAAGATAAAATTTTTAACATATTAAAAATTTTGGACCCCAATTAATTCTATGCCTATCAAAAATTATTTTTGATATTTAAGTTTATTGTATGGACTCCGACTATTATATTTTCTGGATCCGCTGTTTAACTCCCAGTCTAAACCCATATGAAATAGACTAGGCAGATTAAATTCAGGACTGGATCAAAATATCAAAATACGGAAGCATCAAATGTCAGATACAATTAAAGGTTCTACCACTCACAGTAGATGACAAAACCGGGCAATGGGTTATAAAAATTAAATTAAATAATTTTTAGTGCTGAAACTATGGATACATAGTAATAAAGAAAAAAAAAGATAAATGTAAGGGTATCTCTTATACCACCTTTTACAGGAGACTTTGAACACAATTTTTGGATTGCTCTAAAGAGGTGTGTTGAACCTTGCAATTACAAGATATATTAGTGCATCTTTTTGGAAGAAAACTGTTATTAGTGCATCATTTTGGAAGAAAACTTTACTTTATCATGTTTCGAAATGGTATTATTAGTGTCTTCTTTCTTTGGTTCTCTTCCTAGACTATCGACCCTTTATCTTCCACTTCTCATTTACAGCCAGTCGACTTTGCTCTTCTATTTCTCTAACCTTGCGCTTTCTGTAACATGATAAAGTACACAAAACAAGGGACATTAATAGTCACTGCATATTGGGAAAAATCAAGCTTTTAGAAGTTAATTACAAGATTCAAGAATTGCATATTCTGTGGACTTAATATCAGCACACATTCACATTTTTCGTATTCTCCTTCGACAGTGTTTTACTTTATGCTTCTGTATACATTATTTATTTACTTAGTAATTCAAGTTCATCGAGGAAGAGAACCAAAGAAAGAAGACACTAATAATACCTCTTTGCTAATATGCTGATCTGTTGGTGAGTATTTATTTCTTAATAATGAATCTCTTATGATGATTATGCATTGATTTTTGCCATGTTATTAATTGATATACATTTTAGAAATAACATGACTAAAAGGGCAGCAACTTTGGCTACCATGATAGCCCAAAGGCAGATTCAAGATTTAGACACAATGGGAGCCAAAATAATTGTATATATACTATGATAGAAATTGAAAAAAAAATCCATAAATAATATTTAAACTAATAATAATTACAAAGAAATTTAATATTACAATTGTCCTCTACATGTTCTTAGATTTTGAAAACCTTCTATGATGCTTTCACTGTCCTCCTAATCAAAACAATTCATCCTCAATGTAACAAATTAAGGTGTCACTCAGCCATTCATCACCCATTTAGTTGTGCAGTCAATTTTTCATAGTACCCATAGCAAAAAATGCCCCTTCAACAATTGCAGTGGCAACAGATAGAATCAATGCTAAACATGGAACCTTGCAAACAAAAGGATATACTTTGTTCCTGCTAGTTTCCACCATTTTTACTGTGAGCTCACTAATCCCGTTCAAAAAAGAATTAGAACAGTAAAAAAATATGCAAAATGATGGAGCGGCTCACTTCCATAATAAAAAAAAAACAAATTTTCAAAGTTGCTAAAAGGGTTGGGCGGGGGCTACATAGCCTGTACTAAATGCTTCTCTTCAATAATAGCAAATATAATATTAAAGAGGACAATTAAGTATTTTAAAAATTTTAATAATATATACACATGTATATATAAAAAATTTTAAAAAAGAAGGGGCAGCTGCGCCCTTCTCATGTATGTATCCTCGCCTCTGAGCATATGTGAACATCATTTCAATTTTCTTTAATTATTTATATAATTTAATGTAATAATTTAATTAAATCATATTTAATTATTTTTTTTATTTTTTAAATTTAATTTTTATTTTTAATAAAAAAGTATTGATCCGGTAACCCGGTCTGCCCACTCGAGCAACCTAATTATACTTGGGCTACAAGGGCTGGCTTTAGGCATGAATTTCAAACCTGAAGCTTTCTCAGATCAGACAGCGAGTTAGGGTGAAACTTGATCCAATTCGCCCTTTAGAATACCCCTATTTATTGCTGCATTATACATATATTACTTTCTTTTTGACACAGTGGGAGCATTGGTGGGCACATGTAGGCGAAATATATAGATGATATTAATTAAAGTTATTCTAATAGGATTATGTTTTTAGTGAATTCAAGTTTTAATTAGGATTTATTACTTAAATTTAATAAGATAATTATAACAGCTTGATTTGTAGTCTAATAATACGTTTTTGCTATCAAAAAAGGAAAGATGAAATATATATTATCCTAAAACAAAATTGTAGTATTTAGAAAAATTGACAATAGGAAATTGCAAAATTAATTATAATTTGTTAGGAAGTTGTAGAATGAGGTATACAATTACAACTGAAGTAGAAATGAGAAACAAAATGAAAATAATGAACTCCAAAGATTTACGTGGAAAAATCTCCAAATTAATTAGAGCAAAAAAACCACGGGCAAATTGTAGAAGGATTTTATTATAGCAAAAAGATTACAACAATTTCTTTCTAAAATAAGGAGAGCACAATTGACAATACTCTCTCTTATAGTAGGAGAAATTAAAACATCTCTCTCTAATAAAAGGAAAGACAAAATTTAGGAGGAATTACTTTTCTCTCTAAAACTCTCTAACAATTTTTGGAATGAATTTCAAGTGAAAGCTAAATGGTTTATATAGGCTTCAAAAAAATGGGTTGGTAGAATTTTACCTAAGTTAGGCACCTCCATTTTTTGACCTCCTTTACCTATGTTAGGCACCTCCATTTTTGACTAAGAATAACCTAAGTTAGGCACCTCCATTTTTGACCTTCTTTACCTAAGTTAGGCACCCTCCATTTTTGACCAAGAATAACCTAAGTTAGGCACCTCCATTTTTGAATCTACAAAAGTAAGTTTATTATCACATATCTCCCACTTAAAGTTACTTTTGTAATCCTTATATCCTTTCTACACTTGCCATCACCATGCTGCTTACGTATCTGCTAGGCCTAAGGAGGATCGACACCAGATAAATTTTTCATTATTAATTGGCTTTGTTAACATATCTGCTAGGTTATCTTTTGTATGAATTTTTTGTATATCCATACTTCCTTCTTCCACCTTCTCACGAACGAAGTGATATTGAACTCGTATGTGTTTTGTCCTCGAATGAAATGCTGGATTCTTTGCCAAATGTAAAGCACTCTGACTATCACAAAATAGAACAATCTTCTCTTGTATGTATCCGAGCTCCTCCAGTAGCATTTGCAACCATATTACCTCTTTGCTAGCTTGGATAGCTGCAACATATTCTGCCTCCGTTGTAAAAGTAGCCACAATAGATTGCAATTTTGAAACCCAGCTTATAGCTCCTCCAGTAAGAGTAAACACATAACCTGAGGTAGACTTGCTCTTGTCAATATCACCTGCATAATCTGAATCAACATAGCCTTTCACAGTAAAGTCTGATTCTCCATAACATAATGCAACATTTGAGGTACCCTTGACATATCTTAGGATCCTCTTAACAATACTCCAATGCTCTTTACCATGATTCACCATGTATCAACTAACCATTCCCACTGCTTGTGCAATGTCTGGTCTTGTACAAATCATAGCAAACATTAAGCTACCCACTGCCGATGCATACGGTACTCGAGACATTTCTATCCTCTCTGCTTCATTGCTAGGACTCATACTTGAGGATAACTTGAAATTAATAGGAAGGGGGGGGGGGGGTAGAAATTGACTTACAATCTTGCATGTTGAAGCGCCGCAAGATTTTCTCCAAATAATTTTTCTGAGAAAGCCATATCTTCCTATTACTTCTGTCTCGGTAAATTTGCATCCCTAGAATCTTGTTTGCTGGTCCCAAGTCCTTCATTTCAAACTCCCTAGCCAACTGTGCCTTTAAGTCTACAATACAATCTTTGTTGGGACCTGCTACCAACATGTCGTCAACATATAACAACAGAATAATAAAATTACCATCACCAAATCTCTTGTAGTAAACACAAGGATCTGAACTATGTCTGTTGTATCCAAGGCTCATGATAAAGGAATCAAATCTCTTATACCAACATCTTGGCGCCTGTTTGAGACCGTATAGAGATTTGTTCAACTTGCAAACCAAGTTCTCTTTTTCTTTTTCTTCAAAACCTTCTGGTTGGAGCATGTAGATCTCTTCTTCAAGTTCTCCATGAAGAAATGCAGTTTTCACATCCAATTGCTCTAAGTATAAGTCAAATGTAGCACACATTGCCAGGACTACTCGAACCATTGTGAGTCGAACAACAGGAGAGAATATTTCATTGAAGTTTATACCTTCCTTCTAAGCAAATCCTTTAACCACCAATCTAGCACGATACCGCTCCACTTGGTTGTTGCCATCTCATTTGATCTTGTAAACCCATTTGTTCCCGATGGCCTTTCTTCCTTGTGGTAATGAAACAAGATCCCATGTTTTATTTTTATGAAGAGCTTCAATTTCTTCTTGCATTGCTATCATCCACAAAGAAGCTTCTTGGCCATTTATAGCCTCATAGAATTTTGATGGCTCTCCATCCTCTGTTAGTAAACAATATGCGATATTTCCCTCCATGATGTACTCTGAGTGCCAAGATGGTTCTCTTCTCTCCCGAGTTGTCCGTCGAACTTGTGGAATTGTAAACTCAGCTTGTTCTTGTTCTTCATGTTCTGAAGATGCTTCAGAAGTATTTGAAACTTCTTGTTCTTGTTTTTCTTCAACTTGAACTATAGTAGTCTCTGATTTTTCTTTTGAAGTGCTATCATTATTTTTTTCTTGAACCTTATCTTCTATAAATACAACATCCCTACTGATTAGCACCTTGTGGGCAGTGGGATCCCACAGACGATACCCCTTGATTCCATCAGCATACAATAAGAAAATACATTTTCTGGATTTTGGATCCAGCTTTGATGTTTCTTAGGTGTTGTACATAGCATAAATAGGACTTCCGAATGTATGTAAGTGAGAATAATCAGCTGGCTTACCAATCCACATCTCCATTGGTGTTTTCAGACCAATTGCAGTTGATCGTGACCGATTGATCACGTAACAGGCAGTCTTAACTGCTTCTGCCAAAAATGACTTAGGCAACCCTGCAGTTTTCAACATTGCTCTTGTCCGTTCTAACAAGGTTCTGTTCATTCATTCTGCTACTCCATTTTGTTGTGGAGTATATGCCACTGTGAACTGCCTTTTGATACCTTCTTGTTGACAAAAGCTATCAAATTCATCACCAGTATATTCCACTCCATTATCTGTCCTTAAACACTTAATCTTCTTTTCAGTTTCAAGCTCAACCCGCGCTTTGAATATTTTGAAAACTGGAAATGCATCTGCCTTATTTTTTATTGGATACACCCAACATCTCCTGGAGTAATCGTCAATAAAAGACACAAAATATTTTGTTCCTCCTAGGGATAGAACCGATGCTTGCCAAACATCAGAATGAATTAGTTCTAAGATAGCTTTGCTTCTAGCAGAGGAACTACTGAATTTTAATCTGTGTTGCTTACTGGTCACATAATGCTCACAAAAGAGTACTGAAACCTTTTTGAGCCCTGGAAGCAGTTTTTGCTCAGCAAGAATCTTCAATCCTCGTTCTGACATGTGGCCAAGCTTTCGATGCCACATCATTGCTAATTTTTCTGCTGAACTTGCTAATACAGTGGATGCTTCTCCTTCTTATTGTGTTTCTCCTTTAAGCATGTACAAATTTGCAGCTATCTTTTTCGCTTTCATTATTACAAGAGCGCCTTTAACTACTTTCATGATTCCATCTTGAATATGGGTTTTACACCCATTATTATCTAATTGTCCCAAAGACAATAGATTTTTCTTCAAGCCTTTGACATGTCGTACCTCCTAGATGGTGCAAACTGTACCATCATGCATTTTTAATTTGATGGTACCAATACCAGCAATCTCCAAGGCATGATCATTTCCCATGAACACAGATCCTTCAGAGATAGGTTCATATTGATGGAACCATTCTCTTCGAGGAGTCATATGCCATGTTGCTCCTGAATCCATAAGCCATACATCAATGAATCTTCTTCTGCCTTCATTTACTGTCATTGCTTCGCTGTATAAAATTTCACCATCATCTGAGGTGCTTGCTACACAACCCTGAGCATTTGACGACTCAGGACCTTTTCCTTTGGCTTCTCCATTCTTTTTGAGATACCAACACTCCCTTTTGTAGTGCCCTTTCTTGCCACAATGATGACACTTGACATTCTTCTTACTTTTGGATTTTGATCTACTCTGATTTTGACTCCCACTGGGGCCACATTCTGTTGATCTCCCTCTTATTACTGTCAAAGCTTCAGCTTGCTGTGAGCCTCCTTATCTATCTTCTTTGCTTTTGCGATGACTTTCTTCTTCAAGAACCGCAGCTGCAATATCATCAAAGACTAGAACTTCAATGTTGTTGGTTAAGTTGATGATGAGTTAATCATACGAATCAGGTAGACTTTGAAGTAGAATTTCAGCACGTTCACCCGTCTCTATATTATGCTTCATTGCTGTGAGCTGTGAAAATAAAGTGCTGAGGGTGTTGATGTGATCTGTCACCATAGATGACTCCATCATCCGAAGGGTGTAAAGTTTTCTCCTCAAGAAAATTTTATTGTGCAGTGATTTGACCTCGTACAATTTTGTCAAAGTATCCCATATCTCTTTTGCCATCTTTTTCTCAGCCACACTTGGCAATACTCCATCGGCTAGTGCTAGGTGCAGATTAGCAATAGCATTGCCATCCATCTCATTCCACTTGCTGTCGTCAATGATTTCAGCAGGCCTATCTCCAATTGCCGCCAAGCAGTTATCTTTTCTCAAAACTGCTTTTATTCTCATTTTCCACAATGAGAATTACTCTCATTGAACTTCTGTATTTCATACTTTGTTGCCATTATTGAATATGCCTCTTTTCCACTAACTTGATTTGACTATAGCACCAAAAAATAAATAGGCTATAAACCTGGTGCTCTGATACCATTGTTAGGAAGTTGTAGAATGAGGTATATAATTACAACTGAAGTAGAAATGAGAAACAAAATGAAAATAATGAACTCCAAAGATTTACATGGAAAAATCTCCAAATTAATTGGAGCAAAAAAACCACGGGCAAATTGTAGAAGGATTTTATTATAGCAAAAGAATTACAACAATTTCTTTCTAAAATAAGGAGAGCACAATTGACAATACTCTCTCTTATAGTAGGAGAAATTAAAACCTCTCTCTCTAATAAAAGGAAAGACAATATTTAGGAGAAATCACTTTTCTCTCTAAAACTCTCTAACAATTTTTGGAATGAATTTCAAGTGAAAGCTAAATGGTTTATATAAGCTTCAAAAAAATGGGTTGGTAGAATTTTACCTAAGTTAGGCACCTCCATTTTTTGACCTTCTTTACCTAAGTTAGGCACCTCCATTTTTTACTAAGAATAACCTAAGTTAGGCACCTCCATTTTTAACCTTCTTTACCTAAGTTAGGGACCCTCCATTTTTGACCAAGAATAACCTAAGTTAAGCACCTCCATTTTTTACTCTACAAAAGTAAATTTATTACCACATAATTCTCTAATTTGATTGATTCTCAATTTTTTTGAAATATTCCTTCAATTAAAATTATTATATATTAATATTAATTAACTATAATTGGTAGTTAAAAAAACAACAATCGATAGAAATTAATTAGTGTTAACTTTGGTTAAGTGGTTTACTATAACAATTGGTAGAAATTAATTTAGGCTATAAATTAATACATACTAACATTTCTTTTTGGCTTGCTAGTATATAGAAGAAAGCTAAAACTTCGCTTGTCGTTCAATTTTTATTCAAATCTTTTAGATTTTTTTATAATCATTCTAAATTTAAAATTTGATGGCAATATTAAACTGATTTTTAATTTAGTCAAGCTAACATGTTGATGTGGAATAAGATTGTAATATTTAATGAAAAAGATATAACATATGTCCCTCATTAGTTTAACCTCCATGCCACTCACTAACAAAACTAACTTTTACCATGCTAAAATCCACAGAAATATAATTAATCTTCTTTTTTTTCCCCCTCTTATTTCAATCCTTGTACTAACTTTAAGAAAATTTTATAAAAGTTTTAAGAAAAAGATATGAAAAGTTTTTTTTTTTTTTTAATGTTTTGAGATGGTTGGGGTTTAGTTCCATAACATCAATTTTGACTAAATTAAAATTTAGGCTAATATTGCCAACAAATTTCAAATTTGGGATAATTATAAAAAAAAATATTGAAAGATTTTGATAAAAATGCAACGGTAAAACTATGGCGTTGTTATACCTTTTGTCTACCATTATCGGTTTGTTTCTCTGATTTGCTAGGGCCATTCAACCCTTTATCTATTTTTTTAATTCTTTTACTAAGCCTTATAATTCATCTTAGCAAATATCATTTCATGAGTAGTTGCTCGCGATTGAAGGCTAATAGTTCCTGAGGAATTTATACTATTTACCCATTTTTCAATTTTCCTTTTCAAATATGCTTCACAAACTTCCTTAATTTATAGTTCCTTAATTTTCCTTAATTTAGTTTTAAATTTATTGTTTTGATAATATTATAATTATTTATAATTATTCTTTAATTTAAAGTTTAATTTAAAGGTTTTAGTTTATTGTTTTGATGATTAGATTAATTATTTTAGAATTTGATTATAAATTGAGATTTGAGATTTTGATTATGAGGTTAATTATTTTAGAATTTAATTATGATATAAATTTAGAATTTGAAATTTTATGATTAGGTTAATTATTTTGTAATTTGATTATGAATTGGGTTTATGATTTTGTGATTAGGTTGGTTATTTTATGAAAAATATTATATCATATAAATTTTTTTAAAAAATAATTAATTTAAATACTTTTTTAAAATATGTCAAAAAAGTATATCTAAATATTATTTAAAAAATAATATATTATTTAATTTTTAAAGTAATATTTAAATATTAATATAAAAATATAAAATTAAAATATTTAAATATTTAATATAAAAATTAAATAAAAAATATATATATTAATATCAACTATTTATATTAATTTTTAATATAAAAATAAAATTAAACATAAATTCATCTATAATTTTTTTGCATGAAAATTTTGCCTCCTCTTCATTTAAATCTTGGTTCCGCCATAGCATATCTATAATATATCAACAACACATTTACATATTTCTTTAATATTTTTTTTATTACATAAACAATACATCTATAATATATAAAGAACACATCTGTATTTTTATCCAGTATTCTTCTTACATACACAATATATCTATAATATATCAATAACATATCTATATTTTTATTTTTATTTTCTTCTTACATTGGCAAAATATCTACAAAACATCTAAAATATATCAACACATCTACATTTGTATTTTGGTTTCTTCTCAAAATAAGGGCTCCTAGCTGCTGGCTAGGAAGGGTCCATTATCCCTCTATACCCTCTAGTTTCGTCCCTACTTTTAACCTTATAAGAGAAGGGGACATAACAAATATATACATATATATAAATTATAGAATTTTGTATTGTTGTGTAGTATGTTTACATATATTACATTAGGGGAAAAATATTTTAATAATATTATTAAGATAAATATATTATTTATAAAGTAAATCATAACAAAATTATATGATAAAAATGTGTACATGCTTTGCAAAAATTGTATTCTCTGATAAAAAAATTTTGTATATATTTTTAAAAATTGTATTATTAAAAATATTAGATAAAATTAGAGGATCCAAAAAAGTATTATTTTTATTAATATTATTAGCAAAAGTATATTATATTTATTTTTGTTATATATATAGTGCTACTTGTTCTGTGTGTAAAATTATTTCCATTTTTCTGTTTTTACATGTATAACTAATTATCTTTGAAATGAAGCACAATCGACTTGCATTTAGGATTGAAAATAATGGTTTATAAACATCACTCAAATACTGTTTAAAGAAACAAACAAGAGCGAATGAATATATTTCAATTACAAAGTGACTGCATGGCTTACAATTACCATTTACAAAGACTTCAATACTACAAAAGACTTCAGTACAATATTAAACCATTCATGCAAGGCTGTTGGATAGCAGTTGTTCTAATTTCATTGTGGAGAATGGGTTTGGAATTGTAGGATATTTACCTACAAGCTTTGAAGAAACTTGTCCCATGGTTGGACGAGACTGGGGATTGTTATGCAAGCATGCGAAAGCTAATGTGATTATGTAGACCAGTTCCTCTGCTACTTGATTTTTAGGAATTGGAAGACGCTGGTCTATCACATCCTTCATCAATATATGTTGATCCACTGATGATGGCAACGATAAGTAAAGAGATGAGATGAGATCTCTTGGATGGTTTCCCATTATTACCTCTAATGCTAGCACACCAAAACTGTAGACATCACATTTTTCGTTCACTTGCATTGTGTAGGCTAGTTCTGTAAAAAAAATAATAAAGTAGGATTATGCTTCATCTTCCAAGAATTTTACTCAAAATAATTTAATACTTAAAACTTGATTTTGCAATGTGGAAATATGTAAATATTATAAAAACTCCATAGTAAAGATGTGTTTTTGTGAATAAATACGCATTATAATGAGCTAAGGAAATTCTATCATCAATTTAGTGAATAAGCTATGAAGATAAACGTGTGGCAAGTCATTGAAAGAAGTCATTTGTAGTTATATATGCATATGCATCAAATCAAATAATTTGAGAGCGAAATGAAAGTACTTGCCTGGAGCTATATATCCGAAGGTTCCAGCAAATGAGGTCCAATTGGATGAGTCAGGCATCAAAAGTCTAGCTGTGCCAAAGTCAGACACATAAGCCTCATATTCTGAATCCAAAAGAATATTCTTGCTAGAGATATCTCGATGAACAATCAGAGGAGAGCAATTATGGTGCATATAAGATAAAGCATTAGCCACCCCTTTGATAACATCTAGCCTTTTCTTCCAATCCAACTCTGCTGCTAGCTCTTCACTGCTTAAAATTAATCTCAAACTTCCTCGTTTAACAAATTCATAAACTAAAAAAGAGTGTTTTGCATGTGAACAAAAACCATGTAACTTGACAATATTTCGATGTCGAATTTGTAATAACACTTGAATCTCTCTTTCAAAAGCTTTGAAATTTGTTGAATTGCCATCTTGCAATAGATCATGAAGTTTTTTCACAGCAAACACTCGACCTGATGGCATTACAGCTTTATAAACAGTCCCATATCCGCCAGCCCCAACATAATATTTGGAGTTGAAATCATCAGTGGCCTGGATGATATTCTCATAGACCATTTCCGCATCATACCCCAGAATCACCAATATATTTTCACATTGTGCCTTCTCAACTTGTTCTTTCCTTTTTCTATTTTGTTGCATAATTAGAAGGCCTCCAATCAAGCTAAAAGCTAGACATAGAACACCAAGGACAGGGATTACAATGACAACTTTATTGTTCATTATGTGAGTGGTTTTGCTACTTTTGATAAGAATGGAACAAGGCTGCAAACTGCTAGCGTTGCCACAAAGGCCCATATTATTTCTATAAGCTTCATATGAAGCTTCATGAAATGCTTTAACATCAGGAATAGGACCCTTTAACTCATTGTAAGATACATCTACGGCAGTCAAACTCTTTAAATCATTAAAAGATGTTGGAATCAAACCAGAAAATATGTTTTGAGAGAGATTCAACACTTCTAAAGTTCTTAATTGCCCAAGTTGTTGTGGTATTTGTCCCATGAATAAATTATGACTAAGATCAAGAACTTCTAGAAAATGAAAATTGCCAATCTCAAAAGGAATACTTCCTGTAAATTTGTTATGACTCAAATTCAAGAGCCTTAACTTTGGAAGTTCTCCAAGTTGTTTAGGAATTGAACCACTCAGATTATTTGCTGCTAACTCAAGTTGTTCCAAATTAGATAGAGACTTGATTTCCAAAGGAATACCACCTGAAAGTTGATTGTCATTAAGGATAAGTTTAAACAGCAACTTCAACTTTCCCAATTCTTTTGGAATCTTCCCTTCCAAATGATTTAAGGAAAGGTCAATCACATGCAACAGAGTAGCATTTCCAAGCTCAAAAGGTATACATCCAGAAATATTGTTGTTTGATAGTTTTAGGCTTGTAATGTTTTTCCACCTTCCCAATCTCCAGGAAAGCTCCCCATATAATCTATTGCTACTCAAATCCATATAATCCAAGTGTGGGTATATTCCTAAATCTTCTGAAATATTTCCAGTCAATTGATTTCCTTCAAGCCTAACTCTGAATAAACTAGAATAATTTCGCAAGGTTTTGGGGATTGGACCTGAGAAATTATTAAAGGCTACAAGCAATTTTTCAAGTAACCCTCCATAGCATGCATTTTCTGGCAAATGACCAATGAATTTGTTTTCATTAATATCCAATTTCTTCAAACGTGTAAGATTATTCATCCCCAATGGAAGAGAACCTTCCATGTTGTTAAGAAACAATTTCAAATATGATAAGTTGCTCAAGTTTCCAATGGAAGGAGGGATAGAACCTATGAGACTGTTATTTTGCAAAGAGAGCCCAAAAAGTGACCTTAACATTCCAATTTCATAGGGTATGCATCCTGAGAGTTCATTATAACAAAGATTAAGAAATGATAAGCTACTCAAGTTTCCAATGGAAGAAGGGATTGGACCGGTTAAAATATTACTCGAAAAGTCTAAACTTGTTAGATATTTTAAGAAGCCAATTTCTAGAGGTATAAAACCAGAGAGTTTGTTATCAAAAAGATAAAGAACTGATAAGGTGCTTAAGTTTCCAATGGATGGAGGGATTGGACCAGAGAGTTCGTTAATCCCTAATTTTAGAATGGATAGAATTCTCAAATTTGTGATAGATATAGGGATAGAACTTGTGAGATTGTTACTCTGCAAAGAGAGACTAGAAAGTAACCTTAACATTCCAATTTCATGGGGTATGGATCCTGAGAATTGATTATTAAAAAGGTTAAGACTTAACAAGTTGCTCAAATTTGCAATAGAACAAGGGATTGGACCTGTTAAAATGTCACTCGACAAGTCCAGACTTGTTAGTGATTTTAAGAAGCCAATTTCTAGAGGTATAAAACCAGAGAGTTTGTTGCCCCATAAGTAGAGAATGGATAGATTTCTCAAATTTGTGATGGAAGCAGGGATAGAACCTGTGAGATTATTCCTCGACAAATAGAGCTCAGAAAGTGACTTTAACATTCCAATTTCAGGGGGAATGTGGTCATTTAAAAGATTAAAAGATAGACCTAGATAGTTAAGGCTTGTGAGTAAGCCCAACTCTTTTGGGATTTGCCCTTCGAGATAATTAAAGCTCAATTCCAAGTATGTAATTTTTGAGAGGTTACAAATATGTGATGGAAGGGTTCCATGCATCAAGTTGCTATGCATATCAAGTGTTTCAAGATTGGGGAAGGATGAAAAATTAAAACTGTGAAGAGTACCTCTCAAACTTAAATCATGAAGGCTCAAATTGGTGATGCTTCTAGAAGAATCACAAGTGACCCCAGTCCAATTGCAAGGATTGGCGCTAACAGCCCAAGAAGATAAAATAGATTGGCTTTGATTGTCAAGACTGGCTTTCCATTTTATTAGGGAATGAGCTTCATCAATTGGAGCAGCAGAAGTAGAAGGAAAGAAGAAGAAAGATAAAAAAGAGAAAAAGAAGAGAAGAAAGAGGGGTTGGAAAGACATTGTGGGGTTTAGTTATTAATGGAAACAGAAGGGATCGATGAAGAGGTTTAGTTATATTGAGATGAATTTATAGGAAGTTAAAGGCTCACATAAACTTAAGAGCAATTTTAGTGTTCTCTACCTGTAGACGTCATCAAGTCAAGTCTTGTTGTTATATGCCGTGGAGAAAAATCATGTTTGTAGACAAGTTTTTCTTATAGGGAGCGTTAATAATTTGCTCGGCCTTTGTTACAATATTTCCATTAATGTTAGGATATTTCTCTTTCCGGTGGGTTGTCAATATTAGTATTTATACGCGTTTGTTGGAAAATTCCAATTAAAATTGCAATCAATTTTTATATCATAGTAAATTAATTTTATAAAAAAATACAAAAAGTAACAGTTAAACTTTTTAAAATATAATAAAAATATTAGTTATAATTTCAATTAATTAATTTTTATATCATAGTAAATTAATTTCATAAATATACAAAAAGTATTGTAAATTGAAATTGATTCTAATATAACATAATTTATATATGTTATTATTCTAACATATAGCTAAAGAAAATTAAATTATTCTTATTGGTTTGATCAGCAACTACTATTGCATTACATAAAAGTCCTTCAATAAATTATTCTGCATAATTGAGAATTTCTAAAATGTCCAAATTTGTTAGAGATATTAAGAGCCAATTTATCCAATTTATTCTCTAATTTATCCAACTTGTTTAGGAATTCAAATGGCAAAGGAAATAAAAGGAGGCAGAGAAATTTAAATTTTAAAATTTAAAATTAATGGCATCATGGTGGATATAATTTACTAGTAAAAGTGTGATCTTGTGTTAGGACTCTAAAAACTAACTAAAATTATCTTTATAAAATTAAAATTTTAATGTGCAGTTTTTTATATTTATTAGCAAATAATTAAGTTTAAAAAACTATTTTTAAATTATCTTTATAAAACTAAAATTTTAATTGTTGACAAGTGTTAAGAGCAATTTTAGTCTTTGCATTCAGAGACTTGTAGGCGTGTTCGGTGGTGTAGAAATGAATGCAAGTCTTTCGTGTGGGCCGTCGACTTAATATTAATTTCCAAATGTCAAATCAGCTACTTGTAGACATTTCTCTTTAATGTTTCCATTCATTTTCAGTCAATCCTCTTTTGATATCAAGTGTTTAATCTCATTTTCAAGTAATATGTGTTTCTCATGAAATTTTAAAAAAAAAATAGTTGCTATTAATTGCATAAATATATGAAAAGTATTGAAAATTGCAATTGATTCTAATATAACATAATTTACGTGTCTTAAATTTCTTTATTTACAATGAATATGTAAAGAAACCAACCTAAAAAAAGAGGAACTAAAAAATTAAAATAAAATATTATGAAAAAATTTCCCATAGATTAATACCTTGTTTATTGCATGATTTGTCATGATATGTTATGCTTTAATTTCTTGTTTCTTTTTACTTCCATCCTTTATGGTTTTTTATATTAATTTCATGGTTTAAAAACTATGAATTTTTAAACTACCAATTTAATGGTTTTCCATAATTTTATAATTTTATCTTTAAAAAATATTTAAAATAATTTTTTTAGAATATCAAATATATGCTAATAAATAATTTTTCATCTACATGAGATATTAAAATTTTAAAATATTCAAATTAAATAAAAATATTTTTTTATAATATTATACCATATCATCTTTTCAAACATAATAAATATTATTTACAGTATCATAATATACATGAGAGTGATAGACATGCTTGTGGTAAGTGGAAATGAGTGATTAATTATTCTTTGAGAAAATTCTATCTTACCTTTGATTTTGAAAATTCTTTGAATTATTTATACCATTCATTTTGTGAATATTTTCACCGTTATTTTTTTATATTTAATTTTATTGGTAAAAATTTATTGACATTTATAATAATATAATCATTTTATTATCTTTTTTAAAATCAAAGATATTATTGTATTTATAGTACATCATATAAAATATTAATTTATATAAATTAAAATAAAATATCAAAATAAATCAATTTTTCAAAAATTGGAGGCAAATAGAAATCATTTTAATGTATTGTAAAGAAAATAAATGCATAAAATAGTTAGAAATTGAACTTAAATAGAAGGGACTTAGGATCTATTTAGTTGTGAAAAACATGTGGTGTTTTTCAGAAATTTTTAAAGAAAAATGAAAATGAAAATTTGTTATTTAGTTAGAATTATTTTTTATTTAAAAATTTAAAAAATAATTTTTTTATATTCATAGGCTAATAAATTTTATAAAAAACTTTTTTAAATTATTTTTTAAATGAAGAATGTAATTTTAAAAAATCATAAAAGTTTATTTTTCATTTCGGTTATTATATGCACTTCTTTAAAATAAGAGGTAATTATAAATCTATCTTAAAAAAAGATTGCATTTTCAAAAATACTACAATATCGTTTTTTTTTCAAAATTACAAATTTACGGAAAAAAAAGTGATAGCTTAGACTTCAAAAACATGGAGTCAGTAAAATTATAAGTATGCCACTGTTTGATAAAAGTAAATATATCATATACCATCATATATCCATATATACTGTTAAAAATATAGTCTTCATTTACAAAAATATCATTATTTAGTTAAAGTATACGTAATATATATCAATATATAACTATTTTTTATAAAGGTATATTAATGTATATGAAGATATATGTAGCATATACCTATATATACCTATTTTCTTGAAGAAAGAATATGAGTATGCAATTTATAATTTAGTATTTGTTGGTATATCATAATTATAATTACATATATCTAATATTTTTTTTTAAAATGTCAGAATGCAATTGTAATATTAAGGTATATAAAGGTGTATGTAATATATACCTATATATACTTATTGCCTTTGAGAAAAAATATTAATATACATATGTTATATTTTGTTATATTTAGGTATATATTAACTATAACTATATATATCTATTATCTTAAAAAAAAATTAAAATGCAACTGTAATATCAAAGTATATGAAGATATATGTAATATATACCTATATATATTTATTGTCTTTTGAGAAAAAAAATATCAATATGAAGATGTTATATTTAGGTGTTATATTTTGTTATATTTAGGTATATACTAACTATAACTATATATATCAACTGTCTTTAAAAAAATATCAATATGTAGTTGTAATATCTTAGTATATGAAGGTATATATAGTATATATCTACTTATACTTATTGTCTTTAAAAAAGAATATGCAACTGTAAGATCAAAGTATATGAATGTATATATATAATATACTTATATATACTTATTGTCTTTGAAAAAGAATATTAATATTCAGTTGTTATATTTTATTATATTCATGTATATACTAAATATAATTATATATATTTATTATCTTTAAAAAATATTAATATGCATCTATAGTATCTTAGTATATAAATGTATATGTAGTATATACCTATATAAATCTATTATCTTTGAGAAAAAATATCAATATGCAGCAATTATATCTTAATATGCAGTTGTAATAAAAACTTTCTTTTAAATATTTTATCGAATTTTTGGTGTATATTTAGATTGAAGAACAAAAAAAAAAGTCTCCAATCACTATTTTTGAAATCCAAAAAATCAATAAAAAAAATGCACATATTCCATTCTCTGTTTTTTTTTTTTTTGCTTTTTTTGTATAGTAGCCAATTGATTATCAAAATAGTAGTTTTTAAAATAAACATCTTTAGATTGGAGCATGTTGCTTCTAGGGAGTAGAACTGGCATTTCGAAGACTTGTTGTGTTTGTTAAAATAAAGATCGACTATTTTTAGAGTTGAAAAGAATAAAAAAAATATATATGTTGGAAAATAGAAAAAACAAGAAGAAAAAAATCTATTAGAAAAAAAACTAATTAAAATAAAGAAAAGAAAAAGGAAGAAGAAACAATGTATTTTTTAAACAAAAATAATGGATAGCGAAAATTTTAAAAAAAATTAAGAATTAAAAGTTAAAAAAAAGTAGAGCAGTAAAATAAAAAAAAAAGAAGTTAAGAAGTAATATATTGTGTAATTTCCTCTTAAAATAATTTTCATTATTGTGGACTTCAAAACGTACTCGCAGCGTACAATGTGGATGCTTTTTCTGAAAGCCGTATCCAAAATCTATAATGTAGCATTATAATTCAATGCCTTTATATGTGGACCGAAATTTTCCAGTTTTACAATAAATAATATTTTCTAAATGCCTCCAAGTTTAAGAATTGAATCAATGAGATTTTTCTAGTCCTTTAATAAATATTTTTTATATGATTAATTGCATATTACTTTGGTTATGATGAAGAGTTTTAGCTTCATTGAGATGCATTCATATGCCATGGTGAGTTAGAGCAAAAGGCTCACAAACTTAGACATTGACACCAAATATCAAATCAACTACTTGTAGACGTGCTCTGTGGTGTAGAAATTAATGCAAGTCTTAAAGACATTTTAGTGTTTTCAATTATTAACACATCAATTCATCTAATGAATATATTAAGATTGGCCAATTAAAACTGGCATTCTTTACATAAACATCTTTGGAAATTAAATGTTGAAGTAGACTATATCCTTATTGGTTTTAGTAACTTTATCATATCATATTTAGACTGTTTATTAAGATAAAATATTCAATTCATTAATTAGACTGTTTAGTTGTATAAAAAGTCTTTTATTTTAATTTTCTAGTTTTTTTATTTTCTTATTTTTTAAAATTTTATTTTCAAACTATTTTTCAAATAGAAAATTAAAAAACTGGAAAACATGTTTACTTAATCTTCTTTTACAATTTTTATTTTCTATTAAAATAATATTCAAAAACTTTCTTTTTTAAATATTTTATAAAAAAATAATTATATAAAGAATTTCATGAATTAAATATTCACATATGTTCTTAAATTAAAAATAAAACCATAATTAAATAATATATTTAAATAAAATAAATATTTTAAATCATTATAAAATCAAGCTGAAAATATTCTCAACCATCAAAGTGTAACATAAATAAATAAAATAGATGAATCTTAAAAAAAATTATCTCAAAGTGTTAAGAATCAAAAGTATAAATTTTTTTTTTAAAAAATAGTAGTCTTTCCATAAGCAGAAATTATGTGGGGGCCTTGGCTAGTGGACTGCTAGACTAGTCCCTTTCGGATTTAGGCTGCTTGGTGGATCGAACTGGCCCGAAGAAATGATGGCTCCACTGAGTAAGTATTCCAGTTATAAAAAAAATAGTAGTTTGAATCGATATTTTAAAATATCTTTTAGGGTTATATGTTCAAATTGAACAATATACACATATACTATTTTCTCTAAAATTAAAAAAAAAACAGCTGTTTAAGGATTATATCAATTGGAAGAGCTAATGCATCTTATCAATAAAACCAGTTCCCACATGAATAATTTTTTTCTCTATTCTTATCTTATTCTATTAAAGGGATTTTATAGTATTGTAGACTTGATTAAAACTGCAAGCAGATACATGCTTACGATTTATGTGGTTTAATTACATTTACAAACACAAACGTTAGGGCAATGTATGAAGAGGTTTAGATTTATTAGATGCATTCATAAGATGTTGAAGGCTATGGTGAGTTACAGCAAAAGGCTCACAAACTTGACACTGAATAAGATCAACACCGAATATCAAATAAACTACTTGTAGAAATTAACACAAGTCTTTTTAGTATTTGCAAGTATTAATAGATCAATTCATCTAATGAATAAGAACTAAGGAAATTAAATGTTGAAGCAGACATATTAGTCTTATTGGTTTCGGTAACTTTAAAACTTTAGAGTGGAGTATCGAGTCTTCTCCAAATATCAAATCAGCAAGTGGTAGACGTGCTCTGGGGTTTAGAAATTAATACAAGATTTCCGATATAGTCATTGGCTGTATACACAGAAACAGTCAATGGCTATATTATTCTTATTGGTGTAAGTAACTAAATAAAATAATACATAAAATAGATAAATCTAAATTTTAAAAAAAATCTCAAAATACTAAAAATCGAAGTATAAAAAATAAAAATAAAAAATGGGCATTTTTTAGGGTTATATTTTATCTAGCGGCGGTTTTACCTGCCTCTACAGTGTCTAGAGGCAGTTTTTACGATCGCCCCACGTGCGCCGTGACATGTCCCATCTCTACAGTTTTTCGACGAATTTAGGAGCATCGGAGTAAGTTTTTATGTAGGGGCGGTTATGCAGTGGTGGTTTAAACTGCCTCTACATATTAATCTTGATAACTGTGGCACCTCCAATTAGTTTCAAGATCAAGCATGCAGGACTGCCTCTATCTTATTATCCCGTGTTTTTGTAGGAACAATTTTACAAAAGTAGCTAAAATAATTCCTGCAATATTTATTTTCACCTGCTTAATTTGAATACTATTTATATTATATATACAGTATGAATATGATGAAAATATAATTTTTTTTTTATAAATGGAATATTAATTATAATTCTCATATATCTAAGCAAATAATTGAATAAATCCGATGACGAGTAAATGTACTTATATCCAACAACAATACAATTACAATATTAAAAAAAACAAAAAAACTCCAACAAAGTATTTTCAATTTCCAACATGATTACTACTGGCGTAACTTGAATATGAAGAATATTCCATTTAATTTAAGTTTTTGATTTCTTACCTCCACAATAGATAGCATCTTTTTGTGAAATGGCTCAAAATTTTCAGCATTCCATTTTGAAATGGTCAAAGGCGCAAGTGCTCCATTTGTTGCAACTGTTCCTAGAAACGATCCTACTGTGGCTCCTTCTCGTGTGCTTGGAACACCAAACTTATCTACTTCCAGGGGCGAGGCTATATGTATATTATTTTTTTTTAAAATTTTTTTGAATGGAGACGTAAAATCTGTATCTTGGAAGGGGCCTAAGGCTGGAGTATCTTTTTTGGTGTCTTTTGAACTTAGTTTGTTGAGGATCTATACAGCCGACCCCAACTTGTTTGGGACTAAGGCTCAGTTGTTGTTGTTATATGTATATATATTATTAAAATTTTTAAAATATTTAATTGTCCCTCTTTAAATTTATATTATTTTTAATATATATATATGGTATTTTTATTTTCCCCCATTCATTAAAAAGTCTGGCTTCATCCCTGTCTACTTCAACATAAATTTTTTCATTTCCATTCATGTTCTATATTGATGCCATTGTTGTTCTTCCTCATTTTGTATATCTTCGACCTTCTTTATCTATAAAATTATACATTAATCATATTTTGTTACAAGTTATAGGAAGTAAATGAAAAATCATTTAAATAAAAAAAAGAGAATTGTTAGGTAAGTATCAATTATTTCAGTGTAGTGGTCATTATTAACCCGTTGATCTTCCCGGTTAATATGAGAATCTACTTGTGAATGAATAGCATCATGACTCTCACTTTCTTGATTACTTTGAGATTGATTTTGCAAAGATGAAACTACCCTTAGACCACTTATATTTTTTTTTTTGATAAAAAGTCAATTTTATTAAAATAAAGAAAGGGAAAAAAAGGATTGAGGGTACACACTACCCAAGCCATAAGGCAGCCCAATACACCCAAACTATATCCCCAAATCCCTGTGAACTAACCTTTTGAAGAAAATACATACACTGATATCAGAAATATAGAGTAGAACATAACTCAAAGTCAATAATACAACATCCGAGGAAATAACATAAATGGCTTGGCGCAACACCCAAGATATCAACAATCCTCCATCATAGTAACTGTGTCTAAGAGTCTACAATCGAAGCACACATGGAAGGATCTGATCTCCACCAAATCAAAAGAGCTAAAAGTGGATTGAATCAGTTGATTAGTCATAGCAATATCCAGGAACAGAAGGGTATTAGTCGCTGCCTGGTATGACAACAAGGATTGCATAGAATAAAAAAATGCAAAAGCTAATGTAGCAGAGAGGGCAGGGCCTGAGAGGACTTTGATTTAAGGGCTGGAGAAATAGTTGCAAAAAATGCAGGCAGTAGGATTGCTTGGATCAGAATAAAGAGGGCACTTGATCTAAAATTCAGAAGATACTTCTCTAATTTCAGACTCACTAATGCAAAAATTACTCTAGCCAAGCCACCAAGGTTGAGTCCCTTGTCACTCCTGTTTTAGCCAGTGAATCAGTCACAAAATTTGCTTCGCGAAGAGCGTGTTGGAAAGCGACAGATCCTAGGGAGGTAACAAAAGTATCGATTTTGCATTTGATGTCTTTTAACATCCATGGCATATCGATTATAGAAGAGTTAGCCCATGTGACTGCATTTTTCAAGTCTGATTCAATGGTGATATGAATGCCTCTTATATTTGGGTTGGATAGGGACATCTTAAGAGCATAGTGGATAACTCTAAGTTTGGCTTCATTTGAATCCACTATTCCCACATATTTTGAGAATAAAGCAATAAAGTGACCTGAAGAGTTTCTTAGTACACCACCAATGCCAACATGGCCCGGTTTACCAATAGCTGAACCATCGACATTCCATTTTAGTGAGTCTCCATCCGGGTTTTTCCAGGGAAGAGGAATTCTATTTCTTCTAATTTTTTTCCTAACATTTTACATAATCAGAGCTTTGGAAGAATTGCTCCACCGAATAGGGAAAAGAGGGGTTGGAAGCGGAAGTCCATAAAGCTAATCTCACTAAAATGATGTCAAACAGCTTATGGGTGGTTAAAGAGCCATTGTTAAACACAATATTGTTCTTTTCTAGCCATACCTTTTTAGCAAAAATGCCTAAAGCGAAAGAACCCCATTGTATGAACAAATGCTTCAAAGATTTGAGGCAACACCATTCATGTTGCCACCATGCCATTATCTTACACCAGATAGACCAGGAAATAGGGCAATGTAGTAATAGGTGGTCCACATCTTTTGTTTCACTTCGACATAGTGGGAAAATGTTCAAGGCTGGATCAAAAAGACTAATTTTGACCAGATTGCTTCTGACATTTAATTTGCCATGTAGTGCTAGCCAAGCAAAACTGATCACCTTTGGGGTGCTTGACATTTCCATATACTTTCCTATGGGAAGGAAGGTGAGGTTTCTTGGGGTAAAGAGATTTGTTTAGCAAGAGACTTGAGGAGAATACCCTATTGGTGTTGAAACGCCAAATAAGATTGTCTTCGAAATTTGGCTTCGGTTTTGCATTTTCAATCATCTTAAGCAAGTTCATAAGAACATCATTTTCTCAATCAAATAAACTTCTTCTCCAATTAAGTTGCCAATTCCAAGATCCGTCCACCCAAACCCCAGCCTTATTGACTGTGCAATCCTTAGATGTAGAAAGAGTAAAAAGTCTTAGAAAGGTGTCTTGAAGAGTATTAGAACCAATCCACTGATCCTTCTAGAATTTGGCGCGACATCTGTTATCGAGCCAAAAGACAGTACCTTTACTAATGATGGCTCTACAATCTCCATTACCAATAGTTTCTTTGATGAAATGACTCAAGATGGCCGAAGTGCCTTTATGGCCGTGGAAAAACTGAGCTGCTAAGTTCGTATATGCCATTAATAACTATTTTCCATACGGAGTTTGTGCCATCAGAGAGCTTCCATAGCCATTTGAAGAGTAAAGCTTTGTTTTTGGCTAAAATAGAGCCAATCCTGAGACTGCAAGCTGTTTAGCTTTCGTCAACGACTCCCAGGTTAAGTTGTGTAACTTTCATTTGTTGTATATGCCACTCCAAAATAAATGTCTCTGAATTTTCTTGATTTCTTTAGGAATAGTAGTAGGAAGTCTAAATAGTGACATATAGTAATGGGGCAGATTGTTGAGAACAGATTTTATAAGGGTAAGTGTAATACCCCTATACCCTATATATGTACAATACATATACAAGATACAAGAGTGCCATCATAATTGCCTGTGGAAACCTTATATACTCAATTATTAAAATAATTATATTTTTAATAGACTAACTTATTAAATAAATACATTTATATTTAATGTTTCAGAAAATCTCTGAAAAAAATTCGCCAACGTTTTATCTATAATTTCAATAAATTCAAAACCAAAATCACACAACCTGGCCATTGAAAAGCACTTCCAGATTCTTTATCATCACAATACTCAATAATTTCTCCAAACATTTATTCATTCATTTCTTGAGTAATTTACAAATATATGAAAATATAAATTGTTTACATTTACAAACTATAATTGCATAATCATGTTCATAAACCCTTTTTATATACAAATACACATAATACAACAGATAAATACTTGTATATATATGTATATATCTACATGATATGCAATCCAACACTAAGGTTAAGTCTCGTGGCACAACTCAAACTTCAAATTTCACTCACAGTCCGAATTATTCTGATCTGCACTTCTAAAACATGCACGATATAAACTACCGCACTAAACTTAAAAGCTTAGTAGTACGTACTTTTATATAGAAGGAAAATTAAAAGAGTAACATAAAATACCTTTACTTTTCAATTCACAATATGATAATCAAATACATGATAAAACTTATATATTTTATTTATTAGAAACTATTATATGTCGCGTTCACATGCATTGGGCCCAAATAATACTATATAATATTTAAATTTCAGAGTTAATATTTTGATCTATTGACACCTAGTATCTAGCCCAAAGGCAATACAAGTGATGCCCCGTGTCTAGCCCGAAGGCAAATCATAAAATAGTGATGCCTAGCGTCTAGCCCGAAGGCAAATCATATAACAGTGACTCCCAGCATCTAGCCCGAAGACAAATCATAGGCATGCCGCCAAGTACAAAACTCTGGAACAGAATACTATATAAGGCAACACATATATCAAACACATTTTCATGGTCCATTTTCTTTCACATTGTCTCATTTACTCATTTCTTTCCATAACCATGCATAATTGCCGTAGTTCAATATAATTCATCACATTTTCATTAATGTATGTCACCTTTTCAATGTGCCTATATTTCCTAAATACTTTGGGCTATTTTCATATTTTTCTCATTTATAGCATATTACTCATTTTAGCCATTTGTAATGGCTTAACATAATGCACATCATACATTTACACCATTTCACAACCAACATATCAATGCACTTTACAACTTAAATGACTAAGTAGCTTGGCACATTCACTATCAAAATATGCTAAACCAAATTAAGTGTATATATATTTTAACTCATCAAAGTATGTACATACCTCAATTATGCCAATACACCTCCCAAGTCTTTCTTTGCCAATTGCCTTTTCTCTCATTAATTTTGTAACTTCCATTTACTCAACCCTAAATCACATCATAAGTTCTAATTTTAGCATTAACAATCCATTTAAATTTACTTTAATAATTTAAATACCATTTACATCAATTCCACTAAGAATTCAACTAAAACACTATTTTCACCATTTCTATCTCATTCAAACTTTATTCTATCAAGTTCATTTTCAACATTTAACTATAAAAATATTATTTATACATAAATATAACATTAAAATAATTCACTTCTATAGTTATAGAAGTTTGCAAACTAGAGAAAAGAGATAGGGTGGGGAGAACCCGAGATGGAGATATCTTCTAAGAGGCCAAGAGAAATTGCTTTGTTGATTAGAGAGGAGAGGCCTTCAGCCGCCAAAACAAAAAGGAACGGGGACAAAGGGTCACCTTTGACGATTACCTTTTTCCATAGAGATCGCAGATGTTGCTGACCCGTTGACTAGAATAGCCACTCTTGTTCCATTTAAGCAGCCCATTATCCATCGAATCCATTTTTCACCAAAGCCCATTTCTGATAAGATATGAGAGATGTAACTCCATGAAACTGAATCAAAGGCTTTTTGAAAGTCTAGCTTGATGAGGGAGGCTTTGGTTTTGCACTTCTTGCAATCATCGATAATCTCGTTTGCCACCAAAATACTATCAAGGATGTTCCTGCCCTGAATGAAAGCTGTTTGGCTACCGCTGATAATGTTCGGCATAATAGGCTTGAGCCGGAGAGCCAAGAGTTTGGCCAAGATCTTGTAGATACCATGGACTAGGCTTATAGGCCGAAATTGCTTGAGACTATCTGCATTCTCGACTTTAGGAATTAAAGTAATGAATATCTCTTTGATTTTTGCTGGAAGGCTGCCATTTCTGTAAAACTCATATACAAGAAGCATGAAGTCACGACTGAACAAATGCCAAAATTTCTGATAGAATAGCAAGTTGAATCCATCAGGCCCAGGTGCGTTATTGCCTTCACAATAAAGCAGAGCTTTGTGTACTTCATCTTTCGAGAAAGGTTTCTCAATATCTTAAGCCAATGCAGGATCGAGTTTGGATAAATTCAAGCTGTTGAAAGAAGGGCTCAATGTAGAGGATTCTTTGAATAGATTGGAGAAGAAATTAACCACTTCACACCTGATTTCATCCATACCTATAACAGTCTTGTTGTTTACCTTCAAGGAGATGATAAAATTCTTTTTCCTTCTAAAGGTGGCAGTCGCGTGGAAAAAGCATGTGTTACGATCTCCATCTTTGAGCCATTGTGTCCTAGACATCTGCCTCTAGTATACTTCGCTTTGTTTGTGTTTGGCCCATAACTTTGACTATAGTAATCTTCTTTTCCTAATCAGAGCAGGTTCTTGCGGAGTGGCTTCTAAAGCCAAGTCAATATCGTTGATCAAATCTTCTAAAGATGAAATCTCATGGTCAACTAAGCCAAATTCATCTCGGTTCTAATGGATTAGATGCCTTTTGAGGGCATCTAATTTTTGGATAAGGTTCGGGCTGGTAGTAGCATGAAGTTGTGCCCACTAGCCTGCAACCAATTTTAAAAAACCATGCTGCACAAACCAGCAATTCAGAGAGCGAAATGGCTTGGGGCCCCAAGACTGAAGAACTAATTCCAACAGGAGCGGGCAGTGATCTGAGATCCCTTTTCTCAACCCCCATAGTTTAAGACCTGGAAAAATTAGGAACCACTCTTGATTTACAAAAGCACGATTAATACGACTAGCGGATATACTGTTAGACCAAGTGAATTTCCTGCCTAAGAGAGGAATGTCATGGAGCTCACTTTCATTCACAAAATTAGCAAAATAATCTGACCCAGTTCTAGAAAACGCACCATAACTTCTATCTTCTGGATTTAAAACTTCATTGAAATCACCCAAATCAACCCAAGGGTACTCAATAGATGATCTGAGTGATCTAATTTCATCCCACAAGAGTTTCCTATTAGTTTCAGTGTTAGGTCCATATACAATGACAATGGAGCAGAAGAAATGATGATTAATCCATCTACCTTTCAAGGCTATCCAGTTTGTACCTGAGTATGAAGCTTCACAGTTGAAAGAGCTTTTACTCCAAGAGGCATAAATTCCACCGGAAGCGTTAATCGCGTCAACAGAGACCTAATCAATGTCTATCGAACCCCAGATACTCCTGTTAAGGGAGGGATTAAATTCAGACAACTTCCTTTCCACGAGTGCTAAGAAGTTTAAGTTCTTGTTGGCTACCCATTTCCTGACTACTCTTTCCTTAACTTTAGCTCCTAGGCCTCTGATATTCCAAAAGAGCATCTTCATTTGAAATTTTTACCCACACCTTCTGACTCATCTTCTTTGATAATCTTGTCAAGCCCCTTGCAAATTTCTTCTTTGTCTGCTTCATTAAATAGACCTAGTATAGATCCCACTTCCCACGTTGCATCCACTTCGTTTTTTAATTCTGACGATCTATTTGGTCCCTTCACTTCTTGATTTTGTGCCAAGTTCATTTAATCAGACTCTGGTGAAAAGTAAGAGGCAGTATCCTTGTCACAGATGATATCGTTCATGTTTTTTATGTTGGAGTTTGAGATAGAGTTATCGAGGATGGGCACTGATGGATGGGGCTCCCTGAGATGCCCAAATAGTTTTTTGGACAGATTTTGGCTTCCTTTGAGTGCTTTTCTAGCTTTGGGTTTGAGGTTCATTTTCCTATAAGAGAAAAGAAAGGCATCTTCCAGATCTGCATCGCAGTGGTTGTCTTCTTCTGAAGTAGAGTCTGGGCTGCTCACCTCAAGAGGCTTAGGCAAAACAGGCTCGATAAAGAGTCTATTAGCATCGCCAGGTTTAGAGGAGGAATGGGCCCTTGCGCTGTGGGCAGAAGAGGCTACAAATGGGCCTTAAAATGCTTTATTTGCAGCATTGTTGTTTGGGATGGCCTAGTTTGAATCTCGATTCTCTGGCAATATAAAATTCTTGTGCACAGGTTGGGGGACAGACACAATGGGTGGCGAGGCAATATTATTATTTTTATCAAAAGTTAGATGGGTGGTATTGGCAAATACCTCGGAGTTGGAAGGAATATTCAGAGGCAACTTTCTGGGGGCAGCCACTTCAATCTCTGTTTGTATTCCAGGAGTTAGACCTACTGGATCTTGACAGAATCTGACTAAAGTAGGTTGCCGGCTTGTCTATAGGATTAGCCTGGAGGTGAAGATTGGATAGATTGATCGAGGCTTCCTTTTCTTCATAAATTTTGATGTGGAATATATCTTCATCTATCTTGACTGGGATAGTTTCATCAATATATCTCTTGTCAGTCGAGATAAGGCATCTGACGCAATCTACTGTTTCCTTGTTAAGGGATTCCTCATCCATGGTGATAAAAGAACCCCATCTTTTAGTCATCATAGAAAAGAAGTTTGTGTCCCAGGTATGGATGGGCACTTGCTCTATACGAATCTAAACCAGCCTCTCTGAATCAACAGTTTGCTTATTCCATCTTCTAATGGGGCTAAGTATATCGAGAATCCAAGCCTCATCTGAGCTTAGGAAGGCCTCTATATTGTCCTCGTTATCAAATACAATGAGTACTGACAGTTCGCCCATAGGGATAATCTTGCATGCTGAGCTTTGATTTTTGTTAAAGGGCTCTTGTAATCGTATGAGGTGCTCAGCTTGGATCACTTCTCCCACGATAGAGGCATTTAGCTAGGATATATCACAATTTGCGGTGGAGAATGAAAGAGCAGGTGTCTTTTGATTGCTAGAAGCATGGTTCAGCCTTTTAGATATGGTTGAATTAATTAACCTGCAAAAAAAATGTAAAAATGAATTAAGCAAATAAAATTCAAATAAAAAAAGAATAAAAAAAGGTGAATTAATTATTTCATCCATGTTTTATCCATTTAGAAAATGAATAAAGAAAATAATATAAAATCCTGAAAGAAATCCAAAACAAATAGTCCCAAATTAATTATTTTTGTCTATAATGCCATATATAAGTAATATATGTTCAAATGTTCAGTAAGTTTTATTTGCACACCTAAGGCATAAATTTGTTCAAAATTCATTTAATTTTACCCACATAAATTTGTTCCTTATAAACCTACAAATCAATTGAGGATTGCTACACTAAAGGCAAACCTCTCAAAATCAATCCATCCTAATAATGGCATATGAACACCAATAATTAAACTTCGGAAAATCAAACAAGCCAATACTAAAATAGCAAAATTTTCTAAAAATGAAAAATTATTCAATATATATACATACATACATACATACATACATATATACATACATTTAAAGATTCATCGACCAGCAAAAAGAAAAATAAGTAACAGTAGTAATAGTCAATCAAGTATTGTTAATTAATTATCATAACATAAACAATTAATAATGAAGATTTATTAGAGGATATAATGATTTTTATATGTTATATATGATATTGACAGTGAGAACAATGGGTTCTGCAACTTTTTATTTTTCTTCTAAGCTTTGTGAATTATCATCAAACTTTAAAAATTTATATTTGATGCATATACTATGTATAAAGGATGTATATTGCTCTTAATAAAGTCTATTTTCTTTTAAACCCTTTTACTATATTAATATTTCTTTGCTCTAATAGTACTATTTTATCTAAAATTTTTCAGTGGAAAAAAAAACACACATGTTTAAGGATTATATCAATTGGTGCGTTCAAAAAAAAAAAAGATTATATCAATTGGAAGAACTAACTCATCCAATCAATAAAACCAATTCCCACATGAATCAAACACACTCCCACTAAAATTTTTCTTTTATTCTTGTTGTATTTTATAAGGAGAATTTTATTGTACATTTAGACTAGATTAAAATTATAAGTAGATACATGCTTAAAATTTATGTGATTAATTGCATGTTATTTTAGTTTAATTATATCACAACCACAAATGTAAGGGCAATGGATGAAGAGGTTTAGCTTTATTAGATGTCTTCATAAGATGTTGAAGGCTATGGTGAGTTAGAGCAAAAGGCTCACAAACTTGAAACCGAATAAGATTAACAACAAATATGAAATCAACTACTAGCTTACGAATGTAGACAATCAAAATTAAGTTTCGAATTCAAGTCCACTTTAAATAAAAAAATATACATTTAAAAAAATTATTAACAAACTATAAAAATAAAAGATATAAAAAATATTTAATAAAAATATAAAATTTGGATAGTTATGTTTAGGGAGTGAACATAATTTTAAAAATTAATAATTATAAATTTAATAAATATTAAGCCTTAAAATTTTTATATTCAGGTAATTAATGTAAGAATTAAATTATTAACTAATAAATAAAATATGTGTCCATAAAGATAATAAAAGCATTAAAATAATAAAATAAAATTATAAAATTTAATAAAAAAATATTTATTTCCATACAGTGGTTATAGTAGCCAAAAGATAAAAAATATAATCATGATTTATAATCAGACAATGAATATAATTTCTCTCATAAACAAAGAAAATAGATAATAAAATATCACAATAATTATAGTACTAATTTTTTAGCGTTGTCAGGTGTTTTTCCTTCTCTACACATAATTAACCCACCATATTCAAAAATGCAGGTCATAACTAGATGTCCAATTAAATCTTAAATTGATTGGTGGCTAATCCTGACAAAAATAATAGTACTTAAAGATAAGCTGACAAAAAACCAATTAAACTTATAAGATCCCGCCAGCTCCCAATTGTCCCGTGTGCCATAGTTGGCGACTCCACTGGGGAGATTGGCTAGTTACTAAACAGAGGGATTAAGCTATATATATTATTATGATGTTTATATTTTATTTATTGATAGTGTTTGGAAATCTATTTAATATAATTTTTTATATTTTTAGAATATTTAATTATATCCATATTATTATTCATATTTTTGAATTAACAAGTCTCTTATCATACACTCACTTAAATGTCAGAAAGTAATTTATGTATGAGGATAAAGTAGAATTGCCTCCGCAGAAAATCCGGTAGGGCATCCAAAAAATTTTTCGCTCAGACTGTCTTTTAGCCATGTATTGATTGAGAAAACAAGCTAGTCGAAATTGTGGATAATAGTGGGATTACCCACAGTCTGAGAACCTCAAAACCCGGTGAAATAAGGTGGACTACACCTTAGGAACATAACTCAACCACACAATTTCTTCCTAACCCTTCTAGGTTCATTTGATAAACAATTCTTATTCATATTTTATAAATCCTTACCTGAGCCTTGAAATCTCAAACTTATTGTAAATTTCTTTAGTACTAATATTTTTTCTATGCATTCATGCATGTACATGGCATCTCATTCATGTAAAATTATACATCATGATTTTGCAAAAAAAAGGTAATAAATAAAAAATATTTTTATAATTTAAAATAAATATAACATTAGGAACGTCAATATATCCCAACTTTCAAAAAATAAATCTGACTTAACTCACTATACGGACTTAGTCAAAGACCAGACTCATGAAAAACCAAACCCAAGAAAAAATGAGGCGAGACATTGATCAGATAAAAGATCAGTTGGAAGAAGTTTCTTAAATGAGAAATAAATTGACACAACTTATGGAATTACTCAAAGACAAGAACATCATAGAAACCGTGTCTAATGCCTCAGGATTAGGAACCCTAATAGCCCCTCCTTTTACAGGTGCCATCAAGGATCCTGTATATCAACAAGGTTGTATCCCTCAATATAAACCAGTTAAAGGGGGACCAAGTGATAGTACTTGTCCAGTAGAAAATGTTAGTGCTTCTTAACCTTTTCAAAGAATGCCACAATGGGGGCAAGCAAGAGAAGCTCAAATAAATTCAAGGGCACCTATTTTTCCTAAAGAACCTATAGTAATCCTAGGATTGGATGACCTAAAAGTGCAAAGTAGTTTCAAAAAAGCTAGTCTTGAACCTATTTCAGAAAAAATAGAATGGTTAGAGGAATGTTTGAAGGTGATCAAAGGAGTTAATGTATATGGAACCACTGACACATCTCAACTATTCATGGTACCTGACATGACCATACCATTGAAATTCAAGACTCCAGACTTTAAAAAATATGATGGATTATCATGTCCTTAAAGTCATCTATTAATGTTCTGTAGTAGAATGGCAGCATACATCAGTAATGAGAAATTACTAATTCATATTTTTCATGAGAGTCTTACATGACCAACAATGAAGTGGTACATGAGTTTAGATCGAACACATGTTCGAAAGTAGAAAGATCTGGCAGATGTTTTCATGAAGTAATATAAGCATAATATGAATATGGCACCTAGCGGGGATGATTTGAGAGCTATAAAAATGAAAAACAATGAAACTTTTAAGGAATATGCACAAAGATGGAGGGACAAAACAGCACAAGTTAGTCCCCCTCTCACGAATAAGGAGATGATATCAAATTTCTTGGATATACTTGGACAACCATTCTATAACATTTTGTTAGCTAATACAACCACCAACTTTTCAGATTTGGTTCTAGCTGTGGAAAGGATTGAGCAAGGCATAAAAAAAGGAAAAGATTGAATAATAAAGCACTGAGGAGAACAACTTAAAAAGACAATATTTAGGTAAAAAGAAGGAAGAAGAAACCCACATGATAGGAGGATATCCTAAAGAAACTTACTATCATAATCCTCTATCACATTATATGGCAAACATAGATCTTGAAATGTATCAGTTTCCTTATCATGCTTCCCAATTCATGAGTTCTTAAAATGCTTTTTATTCCACTCCACTTGGTACTCCGACGCTTTCCCAAAACAATAGAAAAAATTAACCTAATCAAAGAGGGCAATAAAATAATCGCTTTCAGGAAAGGAAGATAGAAACATTTGATTCTATTCCAATAACTTATGCAGAATTACTGCCTCAACTACTACAAGGACAACAAGTATGTTTGACACCACTAGAACCAATGAAGCCACTTTACACCAAATGGTATAACCTCAATGCAAAGTGTGAGTACCATACAAGGGCACCTGGGCATTCTATTAAAAATTATATTATATTTAAAAAAAAAGATTCAGAGTCTTTTAAATGCTGAATGGTTAAGATTTAATAAAGAATCGAAGACCCCTAATATGAATAATAATCCCTTATCAAATCATGATGGGGCAAAATCAATGCCGTTATTGAGAATGGTATCCCATAATATAAGGAGAGGGTAGAGGAAATTTAAATGCTTATGGGTGAACTTTTTCAAATCTTGGTCAAAGTTGGAGTAATTTTTGAAAGGCAATCAAGAGATAAGTTTTCTCCACAACATGACCCCTTTTGTAATTATCATGGTAAGGCATCCGATCATACAATAATTTCAAATATTTCAAAATAATTTTTAATAAAATAAATTATATATTTCATCTCCATTCTTAGACTCTCCTTGTTACTTTTATTCAGTTACTTTTTGCTTAATTTTTATATCTTAGTGATTTTTTCTCTTTATACTCACTTTACCCAAGAACGCCAATGATGAATTAAATCTTGATGAAATTAAGTCTGTGTATAATTTTAATAACCTTATCTTTGAAATCACATATGATGAAGAAGATGAAGAGCATTTCTCACCTGAAATAACTAGGATAATAGAGCATGATAGAAAAATTGTACAACCTTTAGATGAGGCAATAAAAATAGTAAACCTAGGAACATAAGAAAATAAGAAAGGAACAAAAATTAGTGCATCTTTACTTCTGGAACTCAAAGAAAGGATGGTTAAATTGCTAAAAAAGTTTGTTGATGTCTTTGCATGGTCATACCAGGATATGTTGGAGCTGAGCATGGACATAGTTGTACATCCTTTACCATTGAAGCCAGAATGTAAACATGTAAAACAAAAATTAAAAAAAATAAAATCAGATGCTTTATTGAAAATAAAAGATGAAGTAAAAAAAATAGTTTTCAGATAGGTTTCTTAGAAGTTGACAAGTATCTAGAATGGGTGACTAACATTATTCATGTCCCTAAAAAATTTAAAAAGGTCAAGATGTGTGTTAATTATCGGGATCTTACAAAGTGCATATTTGGAGTTTTGTCCAGGAAATTATTAAGGTTTATAGTTAGCAGGAGGGGAATAGATATTAATCCTAATAAGATAAGAGCTATAGTTGAAATGTGGGCTCCTAAAATTAAAAAAGAGGCCCGAAGCTTTTTGAGAAAGCTTAATTATATAGCTCGATTCATATCACAAATGACAGCTACATGTGAGCCTATCTTCAAACTTTTGAGGAAGAATAACCTAGGAAAATGTAATGAGGAATGTCAAATAGCCTTTAATAAAATCAAACATTATTTGCAGACCCCTCCAATTTTGCAACCGCCTATACCTAGTCATCCCCTTCTTTTATACTTGATAGTTTTTGAGAGCTCAATGGGTGGTAATCTTGGGCAACATGATGACTCGTGAAGGAAAAAGCAAGTTATATATTATATAAGTAAAAATTTCACCAATTACGAAGCAAAATATTCTATGTTGGAGAGAACTTATTTTGCATTAGCATGTGCCGCTCATCAATTAAGGCACTACATGTTATACTAACCTTTTTGATATCTCGAATATATCCCATTAAGTACATTTTTGAAAAACCAGCATTAACTGGGAGAATTGCTCCATGACAGTTGTTACTGACTGAGTACAAGATAATATATATCACCCAAAAGACAATAAAAGAGAGTATTATAGCTGACTATTTAGTAGATCAAGCTATTAAAGACTACCAACCTATAAGTTATGAGTTTTTTGATAAAGAAATCGTATTGGTGGAAGAAGAGCAAGAATCAAGAAGAAACTAGACTATAAAATTTGATGGAGCTTAAAATACCTTAGAAAGTGGAATATGAGTGATTCTAATCTCCCAGAGGAAAAATATTTTTCTGTGACAGCTAAATTATATTTTGAATGCACTAATAACGTGGCTGAATATAAAGCCTGTGCTTTAAGAATACAAGCCGCTATTGATATGAAGATCAAAATGTTGAAAGTTTATGGTGATTCAATATTGATAATCAACCAGTAGAAAGAAGAATGGGAAACTAGATTCGAAATTGGTGCTTTATCAATAATATATTTTTAATTTAGCTCAAAGCTTTGAATTCATAAGTTTTGATCATATTTCCCAAATTGAAAACCAAATTGCAGATGCATTAGCCACATTAGCTGCAATATTTTGACTGGATATTTGTGGAAAGATGCCTTCCATCAAGATTGAAACCAGAGGGATCAATGCTTACTATACAAACCTTGAAGAAAAACGTGATAGTAAGCCATTGTTTCATGATATCAAGCAGTATCACAAAAATAAGACATACCCTCCAAAAGCCTCAAACACTGATAAATGAACAATTTGGCGACTAGCAATTAGTTTCTTTTTAAGTGGCGATGTCCTATACAAAAGAAACTATGATACAATGCTTATTAGATGTATGGATAAAAGAGAGGCTCAAAGATTGATAGAATAATTTCACGAAGGATTTTATGGTACACATTCGAGTAGGCATGTGTTGGCTAGTAAAATTCTCAAAATGAGTTACTTCTGGCTAAAAAATGGAATAATACTACATTAACTATGTCCAAAAAATGTCACAGATGTCAAATATAAGCTGATGATATCAACGCTTCTCCATCATGTGATGGTTTTTTCGTGGCCTTTTTTGATATGGAGAATGGATGTGATTAGTCCAATAGAACCTAAAGCTTCTAATGGCCATTGATTCATTTTGGTAGCAATTAATTATTTTACTAAATGGGTAGAGGCAACCTCTTATGCCAATGTGACAAAGAATATGGTTTGAAATTTATTAAGTATAACATCATATGTCAATATGGCCTACCAGAGCATATAATTACTAACAATGCAAAAAATTTTATGAATAAGGATATGGCAAAGATGGGCTCAAAATTTAAAATTAAGCACTAATAATTTCTCCCCATACCATCCAAAGATGAATAATACAGTATAAGCAACTAATAAAATATCAAGAATATCATTCAGAAAATGGCAATAATATACAAAGATTGACATGAAATACTTTTTTATGCTCTTTACAATTATATAACCATAATCAAAACATCTACTAGGGCAACACCATTTTCTTTAGTATATGAAGTGGAGACAGTATTGCCCTTTGAAGTTGAAATCCCTTCTCTTACAATTATTTATGAAAGCTAAGCTTAATGATGCTGAATGAGTGTAAAGTCATTATAATCAGTTGAACTTTATTGAAAAAAAAATATTAACAGCTTTATGTCATGGTCAACTATATCAAAAATGACTAATTAAGGCTCATGCAAAGAAAATGAAGAAGAAAGTTTCAAGAAGGAGATTTGGTGCTCAAAAAGATTATTCTTAGGCATCAAGACCCTCGAGGAAAATGGACTCCTAAATATGAAGGTCCATACATCATAAAGAAAGTATTCTCTAGAGGAGCTCTCATTTTAACTAATATGGATGGAGAAGATTTGCCAAATTCGGTGAACTCTGATGCTGTGAAAATATATTACGCCTAAAGTTATAAGGAGGAGAATAAAAGAAGATGTGAGAAGCATAATAAGAAATTATTCTAAGTCAATTTAGATTTATGATCATTGGAATTGTATGATTTATTAGCATTCCTTTTTCTTATATATTTGTAGCTTACAAAAAAAATAAATAACCATAGAGAAAATAACTACCAAAAATTTGGCAAACCAAACTAAATATGTCCAACCTATTCCTTAAAGTACATATTTTGTTAAAATTTATTTTTGAAATATTTGAAAAAAGAAAACATAATGTTAAAAGATGGTAAAAACTAAGCTTAACATATATGTATCTAAAAAAAAAAAAAAACTATAAACTTAGAATGAAAAGAACACACATTAATGGGTGAAGGAATTGCTAACATGATGCTTATAGGGGCATTAACAAATGTGGTTGTTTTAGGATCTAGAGCTATTGCTTGAACAAAACCCAAGAAGACACTTTGAAGATCTTGTAACAAAGTTAAGTAAGCAAGCAAACATGGCATATAAATTTTAAGCATTTTTTTTCTCAAGGAAAAATAGATCTTCAAATTTCTAAATACGATTAAAAGAATTTGCATACAAAAATTATTTTTCAAGTAATTTTAGAGTCAAGCTCTAAATCTCTCTTTATTTTTTTTTAAAAAATAAGTTCTTAGAGTCAAGTATTAGAAACTCCTAGAGTCAAGTTTTAGGTTCCTTTTTGCTTTTAAAAATGTCCATAGAGTCAAGCTTTAGGCACCTCTAGGGTCGAGTCTAAGGTTTTTTTTTTCCTTTTTCAAAAGTTACTAGTAATAAATATTAGATACTCCTAGTATCAAGCTTTAGATTCCTTTTTCGCTTTCAAAAAGTTTCTAATGTCAAGCATTAAGCACTCCTAGGGTCAAGTCCTAGGTTCCTTCTCTTGTAAAATATAAGGGCCTTAGGCTCCTTTTCCTTTTCCTAAAAAAAGTTCATAGATCAAGCTTTAGGCACTCTTAGAGTCGAGTTTTAGGTTTCCTTTTTCTTATTCCAAAAGTTCATAGTATCAAGTATTAGAAACTCCTAAGTCAAGCCTTAGGTTCTTTTTTTTTTCTAAAAAAAGTTTCTAGAGTCAAGTTTTAGGTACTTCTAAGGTCGAGTCTTAGGTTTTTCTTTTTCTTTTTTCAAAAGTTCTTAGTGTTAAGCATTAAGTACTCTTAGGGTTAAGCATTATATTTTATTTTTCTTTTTTTCAAAAGTTTCTAGTGTCAAGCATTAGGTACTCCTAGGGTTAAGCCTTCTGTTCCTTTTTCAGTTTCTAAAAAGTCTCTACTGTTAAGCATTAGATACTCCTAAGGTCAAGCCATTGATCTCCCTTTCATTTTTTAAAAAAAAAAATTTCAGTCTCCAGCATTAAAAACTCTTAGAATCAAATCTTAGTTTTCTTCTTTCTTTTTTTTTTTTTCAAAAGTTCTTGGAATCAAGTATTAGAAAGTCTTAAGGTCAAACTTGACATCAATTTTCATCAATTTTTATAGTCAATTATACAACATACTAGAATCAAGTCTCAAGTTTCACCTTTTTCTTTTTAAAATCAATAATAAATCATGGATGAGGTCTAGCCTTAGAACATAATTTACTACTAACCTTTTACATAACTTTAATTAATTAAAGTATGCAAAAGGGAGGACAATTGTTGTAACTCAATATTTAAAAATAATAATAATAACAGTAGTTTAAAGAAAGAGAAATTAAACAATAAAATATTTACAACATTCTTCATATTCATTAACTCCAAATACAAAAAAATAAAATTTCAATTAACAAAAAGGGGCAAAAGAAAATTGCAATAGCTCCATAACGGGCATTTTCAGAAATGACAGTAGCTCCATACTAAATATTCTTTGTAGTATCATTAACTCCATAATTGAAAACATTAAAAATATAAATTATTTCACAATAAGTAAAGAAAGGTGCACTAAAAAAGGCAAAAAAATTTACAAGGAAAAAAAAAGAGAAAAAAAGAGAGAAGGAGAAAAATTGAGAGAAAAATATTGCAAAAAGGAGAAAACCCCAGAAAAGTGAAATATTAATTGAAAGTTTGGAGCAAAATTTGTAAATAGTTTCCTGAGAGAGGAAATTGTAGAGACATAAAATTCTTATTAAGTACATGGAGTGTACTTAATAAGTAAACATCTGAAAATCAAGACACCATTTTCAATCATTGAGGATGACATGATTAGTTAAACACACACTGCAATTTAATAATCTCTTTATTTCTACAAATTATGAACTATATAATTATTTTTTTACTGCAATTTAACTGTCTCTTTCTTACTACAAATTATGAATGTAGATATATAATTATGTAAAAAATATATGTAATCAGGAAGTGAATACATCTATATATAGATAATAAATGAATTATAAAGATGCAGGAAATATGTTCTTCACACATGCATATAAAAATTCAAGATTGCCTATAATTTTCACGAATAAATAAATTAAATACCAATAAAATATGTATACAAGATTAACTATAACAAAATTAGAGAAAGAAAATAAAAAATCAATTCAACAGAAATAATGACAACAAAAATAAAAAAAAAATAAAATAAAGAATGAAGTTTTGAATCCTAAATGCATAATCCCACATCTGTAAGACAAAAAAAAAAACAATATCGCAAGCAAAAATTACATTAAAAATTATTACGAGGATTTGGTTCTTGTTTTAAAAAAAACAAATAATAAGAATATATGTTTGTTAAAAGATTTAACACGGAACAAAAATTTGGAATTTACCCCATTTTCTGTTTACAAAACAAAAATGAAACCGGAATACTTGAAATGAAGGATTGAAGGAATTAATTTGTGCAGATAAGAGTATGCAAGATTTTCTGTCTCAGTGAACTAAAAAAAAGGAGGAAATAAGAAAATCAAAGGGTTAGAAAGAGAAAAAAAATCGACGTCACAATAATAGTGAGAATTGGAAAAGGATTGTTTTAGGGTTAGCAAGTCGATATTTTATAAAAATAATAATAAATGAATAAAAATAATAAACGTCGTAAAAAACTATGGGCGAATTCTAATCCTTAAGGATTGACGTTGCAGATGTGTTGCTTTATTATTACCAGGCCCTACTACTTTTCTTTTAAAGCATGACGGACCCTGTTATTTTGGCTCTAGTTACTATGTTATCTTCCACCATTTGTTTATTATAATTAAAATAAAGTAGTAGTGCAACATGATATTGCCCTGCATTTCATCATTTTTTTTATATGTGTATATATATACTATTTTACTAGTCATTTATCCTCTTATATATTAATTTATGGTAGTCTATTATTATTATTATTATTATTATTATTATTATTATTATTATTATTATTTTCAAAATGTATATTTTCTATTGGCAAACATATTAATGTTGCCATTTCTAATTTTATCTCTTTAACCTTTCATAATAAACACAATTTTTTTTGTTTCGTTGGTCACAAACAAAATTGAAATAAAGCAATAGAAATCATTATATCTAGATAGTTGGTATAATAATTATTAAATAACTTTACATTCAGGGAAATAAAATATATACATAACAAAATTCAATAAACATATTCAAAATTGAAAATAATTATAAAAAAGGGATAACAATACACATAAAATAAATGACAAATTAAAAATAATTTACGAATCAATTAAAAAAAGTTAAAAATAACTATAATAAAATGATTGGGTTTAGGAAGTAAACCTAATAATAATAATAACAATAACAGCAGTAACCGCTTTAATAAAAAAAAATTAAAAATCGAATTATGAGGACTTTAATTTCATCAAGTGGATACGTAGGTAATTAAAATCAAGTTTTGAATTCGAATCCACTTTAAATTAAAAATACATTTATAAATATATATTAACAAACTATAAAAATAAAATATATAAAAAATATTTAATAAAAATATAAAATTTGGACAGTTATGTTAAGCGAGTGAACATAATTTTAAAAAATAATAATCATAAATTTAATAAATATTAAGCCATAAAATCCTTATATTTAGATAGTGAATACGAGAATTAAATTATTGACTAATAAATAAAATATATACCCATAAAGGTAATAAAATTATTAAAAATAATAAAAAAATTATTAAAAATAATAAATAAAATTATAAAATTTAATAAAAAAATATTTATTTTCAGACAGCGAATACAATAGCCAAAAGATAAAAAAAATATATAATTAGAATTTATATTCATAGTGAATATAATTCTTCTCATAAATAAAGAAAATGGATAATAAAATATCACAATAGTTATAGTACCAATTTTAAGACGTTGTATGATATTTTTTCTTTCCTACAAGTAATCAATCCCTCAGATCTAGAAATGTAGATCAGAACTAGGTGTCCAATTAAATTTTATAATTGATTGGTGACCACTCTTAATAAAAAAAATAGCAATTAAAGATAAGAAGATAAAAAATCAATTAAATCTATAAGATACCTGCAGCTCCCTATCGTCCAGTGTGCGACACAAGTCTAAAAGAAATTTTAGTGTTTGCAATTATTAATACATAATTCATCTAATGACTAACATTAGCCAATTAATACACATATATAAAGGGGCCCAGTACACACATAAACAACTAAGGAAATTAAGTGTTGCCGGCTCTTTATTCAAGTTATTTCTAAAATGGATATCCGCATAATTATCATAAGAGATTCATTATTAAGAAAGAAATACTCACCAACCAACAGATCAACATATTAGCAAAGAGTTGTAATTGTTCGACTAATGTTATGTTTGAAAGATCATGGTTTTAAAGTAACGGAGAAGATTGGTCATCCTATAGATGAACTTGAATTACTAAATAAATAAATAATGTATACAGAAGCAGAAAGTAAAACACTATTGAAAGAGAATGCCAGAAATTTAAATCTGTGCTGATATTAAGTCCATAGAATAAGCAAATCTTGAATCTTGTAATTAATGTTGCTCGTTTTGTGTACTTTACAGAAGGCGTAAGGTTAGAGAAATAGAAGAGCAAAGTCGACCGGCTGGAAATGAGAAGTGGAAGATAAAGGGTCGGCAATCTAGGAAGAGAGCCAAAGAAAGAAGACATTAATAACAGTTTTCTTCCAAAAATTGGCACTAATATATCTTGTAATGGCAAGGTTCAACACACATCTTTAGAGCAATCCAAAAATTGTGTTCAAAATCTTCTGTAATAGGTGGTATAAGAGATACCCATACATTTATCTTTTTTTTTTCTCTATTGAACAAATAAAGAAACAAAAACCACAAACACATAGAATAAGAAAATGACAATTTATTGAAGATTCAAAAGAATTAGTAAACACAAACTAATAAAAAGAACAAAAAATATATATATATAAATTACAGATTGGAGAAGGATGAAGCCAAAACCTAGCTCTAATTTAGCTTTCCACATATGATAGCATCGAAACTTCCTTCAGTGGTAGCAACATCATTCGCCAGGGAGAGGGAGAAAGATGAGAGAGAGCTCGTGTGAGAGAGATATATGAGAAAGAAGTCAAGTGAGAGAGGCGGTGAGGGAAAAAAGTCGACTGTGAGAGAGAAATCGGGAAAGACTGGGCTTCGAAGGAAGGAGTCAAGGAGATGATACTTAATTAACAACAAATAAAAATGAAGTCGTTTTGACTGAATACTTGGTGACAATTGTAACTGTCGCCAAATAACAAATAGCCAGTTAAATTATATTTTCAAATTGTGACTGTTAAAACTGTCGCAAAATAAAATAAATTGTCTTAAAATAAATTTATTCTGCGGCGGTTATAAAAATATTGCAATAATAAAAATATAGTTCTTCCTAACTGCTGCAAAATAATCATCGCTAATTATCTAATTTTTTGTAGTGTCTAAAAGTGAAGTGTATAATAAATATATATCTCTGAGATGAGTATTTTTGAAATCAAAAAAATTAAAAAGTGAGTTTTTTTAAAACAAAAAAAAAGTGTGTATTTTTTTGAAAATGATTTTGTTTTTGAGTTTTTTTTGAAGAATCCATATTCTCAAAGTATTAATGTTAATTATATATATACATATATATTTTATTTTCAGTCATGATTGGTGGAGAAAAATAGTTTCTTGCAATTAAACCCAAAGTCTTGCAATTAAAAAGAAGAGTCAAAGTAACTACCAAAGTGTAATTTAGTGGCTAGGCATATATATTAATCCTGCTTAGATTTTGGATTTAAGTGGTCCTTTTGTTTGAAAGTTTCGTGGATCCCAGTATCTCTCTACTGTGGTTTTCCCTGTCCTTTTTTTTTCCAAGAAGATGCGTCTACAGCGGCTAAGCTCATCCCTCCAGTCCATCTCTTATCCGGAGATGCTTCAAAGCTCTTGTCTTTAGGCATCCTAAAAAGGGTTTATTGCTTTGCTTTCTCATTTTTCATGGTTTTTGCACGCAAGTTTCATCAACCCAATAAGGAAAATAAGCCCAACTTCCAGAAGAGGCCCTAATGAACAAAGAATTGGCGCCAGGATATTCTTTCCACAGCAACGAATTCCTCAAGTTTCAGAGGCCATTAGTCCACCAAAGACGCCATTTTCTGCAGGTTGCAATTGAGGCGAAGAAAGATGGGATTTGCAAATTTAAATGGAAGAAAAAGGGAGAGGAGGGGGGACACACAATCCAGAAAAGACACACAGCAAATCCAATTACCTTAGAATAGAGAATTAGCATTTTCTTCAATCATTACTTCAGTTAATTCCTTAGTGTTTTAGTGTAGTTAATTTGTTTCTATTTATTCAGTGATACATTCCTGTGTAATCATTCATTCTAGAAGTTGTTTTTTTATTCTAATTGCACATATTCATTAGCATTGCTGTAGAATTTAAAATAATTTTCATAATAGAGTTTAAGAGCCTACTTTTCTTTTTGGCTCTTTGAGAAAATGATGCGATTGTTTGATTAGAGTTAGTGATGCAGAACAGATAACTCTAGCTTTTTTTGAGCAATTTGTTAGAAAATTATTTTACTGGCAATTTGATAATTACTGCTAAAAATTAAAGTTATAAATTGTGCGTTTTAAAAGCCTAGTCCAATAAAAAACTGGGCAGTGCGTTAAGGTCTATCAATTTCAGCCAAGGTTTATCTTCGTTTAGATGAATTTAAAGGATGTTACAGTGCTATCTTGAGTAGAGCAAAAGGCTCGCATAAACTTGAGAGTGACTAGGAAGTCATAAAGTCTTGTCCACATATCAAATCAGCTACTTAATTGTTGAAAATTCTTAACAGCAACTTTAGTCTTTGCAAGTATTAATACATAATTCATGATCTAATGAATAAATAAGATTGCTTTCCCATACAGTGGTTGACATAACTGTCTATACAGAGTGTTTTCTTATTAGCTATTAGATATTCCTATTCATGGCAATTCATCAAATCATGAAAACTTAAAATTTCCTCAAACAAGTAACTTTAAAACACAATTTCTATATGACAAACACAACTGAAAATAAAAATAAAAATGTATATGTTGATTAAAGAAAATTGAGTATTACGATATTTTATGACATGACTGTAATTTATAAATGTATTCCGTAAAAGCTTTTTTTTTCTCTTTTGTTTTTTATTTTTTATTTTTCCAATATCCACCTGACGTCCAAAACAGCTAATAAAAATTGATTTTATTTTTCCAATAGAAAAGTATACAGATTTTATCTCAGAATAATAATTCAGCAGCAAGCAAACAAAATTTATTGCATCAAAGTAAGAATTGGAGGAACATATGGATACTTGAAATACCTAATCAAAGCTCATAAAAATTGGACCAATGAAAGGGAGACAATAGTGTATGTTACTTGTTAAGAATGAATAGTCGATTGAGCTATTTTTTTAAACAAAAATGCTACATTGATCAATTTGATCCGGATCAAAAGCTCTTTATGCATTAAATATATTAGAGAAATAATTATCTTAATCTTGTATTTATTAAAAAAGTCTAATAAATATAAGGTTAGAATAGTCATTTCTCTAATGCATTTAATGTATAAAGAGCTTTTGATCCGGATCAATTTCATCCATTTATCATTACTCTTTTTAAAATGTAACATCTGATTTACTCAATTAAATTTTAATTAATAATGTTTGGTTATCATGATGCTAATAATCAATATTCATGTAATTGCAAACATGGATTGCAAATGACATAGCGAAGAATTTTGGAGAGATTTAGGAACAAATATTATCCATCGCTAAATGAACGCGTGAAATTATAGCCAATGAAAGGCAAGTGTGATCTATCTTTTTATTCTTTAATCGAAAATATTGGATTTTGGGCATTTTAGTAGATATGGATATTATAATTGCATGTTGCCGCAATGATCTTTCTATGATAATACTTGTTTGAAGTTCAGATTATTGTCTTGACAATAATTTCTGTAAGTATATGAAGAGTCAAAAATCTAGTGAAGCCTATGTTTTTCTTTTTTCGTCACAATCATGCGCTCACATAAATTTTTGTTACATCTAAGGGAAAAAATTTTATATGTTCTTTTTTTTCCCCTTTAATATTTGTCTGCAAGTGTTACAATTTTCCTTTTGATCAAATTTATGATGCTCTAGATTCTGTAGTATTCCCTTATATCAAATATTATGTTAATGTATGTGAAATAAATCGAACAATGAAATTAGGAGGCTGGGAAAAAATGGACAAGATTGTATTTGGAGTAAATTATTGTAAGTTATAACTCTTGGAAAGTCAGTGATGGGCTGTGACAACTCTGCTGCTTGCCTCTGTGTGAAATCATGTCACTTTTTCTGTTCCTCTATGTATAATTTATTTTCTTTTACCAATTACCAGTAGCATACAAGGACTAATTTGAAATTAAGCGCAATCAAATTGCATTTTGGATTGAAAAATGATGGTTCATAAGCATTGATCAATACTGTTTAAAGAAATAAACACGAGAAAAAAGAATATATTTCAATTAAAAAGTGACTACAAGCTTACAATTACCATTTAGAAAGACTTCAATTCTGTAGATAGACTTCAAGACAATATTAAACTGTTCATATGAGGCTGTTAGATAACAATTGTTCTAATTTTATTGTGAAGAATGGGTTTGAAATTGGAGGATATTTTGTTATAAGCTTTGAAGAAACTTGTCCCATGGTTGGCCGAGACCGAGGATTGTTGTGCAAGCATGAGTAAAGAGATGAAATGAGATCCCTTGGATGGTTTATCACATGAGTAAAGAAACTTGGTCTATCACATCCTTCATCAATATATGTTCATCCACTGGTGATGGCAACAGTGAGTAAAGAGATGAGATGAGATCCCTTGGATGGTTTCCCATTATTACCTCTAATGTGACTACCCCAAAACTGTAGGCATCACATTTTTCATTCACTTGCATTGTGTAGGCTAGTTCTGTGACAAAAAGAAAAGTAGAATTATGCTTCATATATCTTCCAATAAAGGCTGCAAAAGTTTTTATGCATTCTTGGTTTCAGAAATCATAGGACATAGAATTTAGAAAATCCATTTATAAATTTATAGTACTTCTTAAATGAAAGGGAGAAAAAAGAAAAAGCATAATCCATATGATTCCAAGAATTTTAGCAAAAATAATTTAATACTTGATAACTTAATTTTACAATGTGAATATGTAAAGATGGTAAAGGCTCCATAATGAATATATGTTTTTGTTAATATTATCTTCAACTTTGTGAGTGAGCTGTGAAGATAACATGTGACAAGTCATTAAAAGAATTCATTAGTAGTAAAATATGCAAATGCATCAAAGCAATTTTGAGAGTGAAATGAAAGTACTTGCCTGGAGCTGTATATCCAAAGGTATTGGCAAATGAGGTCCAATTAGATGAGTTAGGCATCAAAAGTCCAGTTGTGCCAAAGTCAGACACATGAGCTTTATATTCTGAATCCTAAAGAATATTGTTGCTAGAGATGTCCTGATGAATGATTGGAGGAGAACAATTATGGTGCATATAAGATAAAGCATTAGCCACCCCTTTGACAACATTTAGCCTTTTCTTCCAATCCAACTCTATTGCTAGCACTTCATTTCTTAAAATCATACTCAAACTTCCTCGTTCAACAAATTCATAAATCAAAAAAGAGTTTTTTGCATGTGAACAAAAGCCATGTAACTTGACAATATTTCGATGCCGAATTTCTAACAATATTTGAATCTCTTTTTCAAAAGCTTTTAAATTTTTTGAATTGCCATCTTGCAATGGATCATGTAGTTTCTTCACAGCAAACACTTGACCTGACGGCATTACAGCTTTATAAATAATCCCATATCCACCAGCTCCAACATAATATTTGGAGTTGAAATCCTCAGTGGCTTGGATGATATTCTCATACCCCATTTCCGCATCATGCCCCGGAATCACTAATATATTTTCACACTGTGCCTTTTCAGCTTGTTCTTTCCTTTTTCTATTTCAATGCAGAATTAAAAAGCCACTAATCAAGCTACAAGCTAGACACAGAACAACAAGGGGAGGGATTATAATGACAACTTTATTATTCATTCTGTGAGTGGTTTTGCTGTTCTTGATGAGAATAGAACAGGGTTGTAAACCACTAGCATTGCCACAAAGCCCCATGTTTCTATATGACTCAGATGAAGCTTCATAAAAGGCTTTAACATCAGGAATAGGTCCCTTTAACTCATTATAAGATATATCTACAGCAATCAAGCTCTTTAAATCATCAAAAGATGTTGGAATCAAACCAAAAAACATGTTATGAGAGATATTCAACACTTCTAAAGTTTTTAATTACCCAAGTTGTTGTGGTATTTGTCCCATCAACCAATTGTGACTAAGATCTAAAACTTGTAGAAAATTTAGATTGCCAATCTCGAATGGAATACTTCCTGTAAATTTGTTATGGCTTAAATTCAAGAGCCATAGTTTTGAAAGTTGTCCAATTTGCTTAGAAATTAAGCCACTCAGATTATTTGCTGCTAACTCAAGTTGCTCCAAATTAGATAGAGACTTGATTTATGAGGAGATCCCACCTGAAAGTTGATTGTCTTTAAGGACAAGTTTTAGCAACAACTTCAACTTCCACACTTATTTAGGAATCTTCCCTTCCAAATGATTTGAGGAAAGGTCAATCACATGTAACTGAGTAGCATTTCCAAGCTTAAGAGTATGTATCCAGAAATATTGTTGTTTGACAGTTTCAGGCTTGTGATATTTTTCCACATTCTCAATCTCCATGAAAGCTCTCCATATAATCTATTATTACTCAAATCCATGTAATTCAAGTATGAATATATTCCTAAATCTTCTGAAATATTCCCTGATAGTTGATTCCCTTCAAGTCTAAATCTAAATAAACTAGAACAATTTTTCAAGTTTTTAGGGAGTGGACCTGAGAAATTATTAAAGGCTGCAGTGAAATTTTCAAGTAACCCTCCAAGGAATACATACCGAATGGGGGGAAAACTAGTTGGTTTGATAATCATAGAAAGTTTTTGAAGGCGAATCATCCATTCAGAAGAAATCAAAAGTGTTTCAAGAAAAACACTATAGTAAGGAAAGATGCTCCGTCGATACTGAATGAGAATGATTTATTACTTCAGATTGAGCAATTAGGGCTACACAAGGTGATTGAATATAATGACAATTCCCATAGCAATTTATGTCGGAATTATGGATGGAAAAAAGGAGCATATTTTGGGATTGACCTTATTCGAGCTCAAATCTAATAAGACAAATCCTAGATGTGATGCACATTGAAAAGAATTTTTTTGAGAATGTGTTCAATACAGTTATAGATGTTCCACAAAAGATAACGCAAAGTCAAGAGAAGACTTGAAGATTTTTTGTAAAAGGCCGGAGTTGGAACAAGATGAAATAACCGGCAGATACTCGAAAGCTAATTACATATTGGATCGTAATCAGAAACAATTAATATGCCAATGGATAAAAAATTTAAAGTTTCCAGATGAATATGTTTCAAATATGTTGAGGTGTATTGATATAAGAAAATATAAACTGTTTCGGATGAAGAGTCATGATTGTCACATATTTATACAAAGACTGTTACCCATTACATTTAGAGAGTTATTACCAAAAAAAAGGAAGCTCTAACTGAATTAAGCTTATTTTTTAAAGAATTAACTGCAACATCCCTTAAAGTTTTCCAAGTTGAGCAATTAGAAGAAGAAATTCCAATTATTCTTGGCAAATTGGAACAAAATTTTCCTCCAAGTTTCTTTGATTCAATGGAACATTTGCTAGTTCATTTGCCATATGAAGCTAAAATTGCTAGTCCATTACAGTACCGCTCGATGTATCCTTTTGAAAGATATCTGCGACATTTGAAGAAAAATATAAAAAACAAAATAAAAGTGGAAGCTTCAATTTGTAATGCATTTTTAGTGAAAGAGGCATCAACTTTCTGTTCCTATTACTTCGAGCCTCATGTCATAACAAAATTACGTCAAGTCCCTCAAAATGATGATGGAAGAATGGAAGACCACTCTGAAGGTCTCCTGTCTATTTTCAAACCTTTGGGATGACCATATGGTAAAGCAACAAAGTGAAGATTGGATCAGAGAGAATATTCTGCAGCTTATACATACATACTATTAAATTGCGACGAAGTTACACCTTATCTCAAGTAAGTCAACAAATTTTTAATAGAAAAAATATTTAAATAACGACAATTTGTTTACGCTTTAATAATTATTATAAAAAATTTGCCTGTATTAATTTATAAATTTTACTAGATAAAGTATTTTTTATTTAGATATGCATCATGGATTGGATAGACATTTGGATCTATCGGGATCTAGCGGTCAATCCAATGAAGGTCGAGGCTCTGGTGGCAGGGCCACAGGTCTACAGCTGTGCGATATTCCTGATGATGTTCCGATTGAGGATCCTCCTGTTGATGAGCATGTTATAGATATGGGGGACAGAGGATCCCCCTCATTCTGATAAGTCACCCTCTATTGGTAGCCCCATTGGTGCTGCTAGTACTAATACTGCACCATCAGTTACGGGTTCAGATGGTAGGATGCAGCGTCTCCGAGTTGGGAGGAAGAGTAAGTATCTTTTTATTTTGCAAATTTTACGTTATTTATATTAAATTATAAATTTTAATTATTTTTGATATTTTATAATTAATCACTATTTGTTCATCTTGCAGCTATATAATGGATCCATCTGGGTCTTTTGCGAGACGTATGCGCAAGATCATGACAAAGAAGATGGATTCTGCCGGAATTTTCTGGAAGGCTGTCTCTCCAGAGATGAAGGATTTTTGGTTTGAGGAGTTTAAGGTTTAAATTTTGTCATTATTTTTTAATACTTAATATGTAAAAGCTAAAATTTTACAATTATCAGATACTAATTAATCTATCTTTTTTTTTACAGAAATATTTTTACTGGGACCAAGCAATTGATCACCTAGTCCAAATTGCTTTCATGAAGAAGGTAGTTATTCACTACAGCAATATGCTGAGTGAAGTGAAGGCTGCGGGGAAGCAGCTTTCATATATTGATGATCAGCTGTGAGCTAATCTGCAGGCCCGGTGGAGCTCTTCTGAGGGGCAGGCACGTCCTGTAGTTGCCTCTCGAAATAGGATATCTAGTGCTGTGGATGGTGCCGGTCCATTCACACATATGAGAGGCAGTAGAGCGCATCGTGCACATGCCCATGCACTCGTAAATATTATTATATTCTTTAGTATTTATATTTGTGTAAATTTGAGTTACAAAATTATTTTTTTTATCTCAATAGGAGTATAGCCTGGGTCGTCCTTCGAGCAGCTATGAGTTATTTGTGCATACATATACCAGGGGGTCACGATGAGCGTTCATTTATGGATCGTCGGTCTCAGGATGTAAATGTAAGTTATTTCACAATTTTTTCTTAAATTTTATAATAAAATTTTAAAAATAATGTAAATAATATTTTTCTTTTTATATAGGATCATTGCATTGCATCTCGGGAGGATGCCACCCAGTCTGATATGCCTGTTGATGAGGATAATTTATTTAAAGCTGCTGTGGGCGGAGAGAAGAAGAAGAAGTTATATGGAATTGGCTCCCAATATTTCAACACAGCTTTCTCTTCTTCATCTTCTAGTTCGTCTGCTTTACTAGACGAGATAGAGTATTTAAAGGAACAGTTAGTAGAGTGTGATCGGACTGTTCAACAGTAGATACAAGAGGAGGTGCAAGCTCGGGTCTAGGAACAGATGCAGACAGAGGTGCAGAGGTTGGTCCAGCAGCAGCTGTAGAAATTTATGACTAACTTCATGCGAGGGACTTTCGATCCATCACGGCAGCATCTTTCGGGTGGTCCTGATCACCACCTCCGCCTCCATCTTCGCCTCCTCCGTCTATCTAATTTTAGATTTCTTTTTTCCTTTTATTAAGCTTATGTACTTTCTATACTTTTATTATCCTTTTTATATACATTTTATTGTGTTGACGTATATTTATTTTATACTTTTAAATTTTTTACATTTATTTTTCATTTACATATAAATCTTAATTTTTTATTTTAATTTCTTTGATAAATTTTATATAACAATTATAAAAAATAATAATAATAACAAAACAAAATTAAATAAAAAATTAATATTTTTATTAAAAAAAATTAAAATATATTTAATATTTAAATTTACCGTCAGATTTATTACCAACAAAATTTTTGTCAGCAAAAAATTTGTAATTTTATAATTTTACAATAATAAAATTAAAATTTGGAATAATCAAATACCAACAGATTTACCGACAGAAAAATAAAATTTTAAATTTATCTAAAAAACATATTCGGTCGGTGTTAATGACGAATAATTTACAGAGGGAAAGATTTTTTGTTGGCAATATTGTGCCAGACAACTTATGAGCTAACAGATTTTCCATATGTATTACCAATAGAAAAATTTTCAGTCAGTAATATCGATAGAAAATTTTTCTGTCGGTAATTTTCTGTTGATAATATTTACCGATTAATATGCTGTTAGTAAATTATCGACAGAAAAATTTTTCAGTTGGTAATACCAATAGAAATTAAATTTTGTTGGAATATTTATCGACTAATATTTTATTGGTAATAACGACAAAAAATTTTCTCTCGGTAATTTACCAACAGAATACATTTTTTGTCGTTATTTTCGTTACCGGCAAAGCATTTGTCTAAGAAAATTTTCTGTTGGTAATTTGTTAGTAAATGTATTTACCGAAAAAAAATACTTAATTGCCGATGAATTTTTTCGTCGGTAATTTGTGACATTCTTGTAGTGATATATACAATTATAGTTGTCATATACCAATACTAATATAAGAGTTACATACTGATTTTTTTTAAGACAATAAGTATATATAAATATATGTTACATATACTTTCATATACTAAAATATTACAACTGTATATTGATAATTTTTTTTAAAGACAATAAGATACCTAAATATAATAAGATATAATAGCTATATATTGATATTATTTCTCTAAGACAATAGGTATATGTAGTTATATGTAATATATGTTAATATATATAGTTATCTATTATATATATTTTAACTAATTAAAGAATAATAATATATGTTGATATTTGTTGATATACATCGGTACATGTCATATATAAAAATATCATTTTTGTAATTTATAGGCTCCATATATTTTCAATGTTCATATCTACCATGTTTTTGAAAAAAAATCTTTTGTCTAAAAGTAATATATATAATTAAAAACTAACTAAAGAATAACAATATATGTTGATATATGTCAGTATATATTACATATAAAATAACATTTTTGTAATTTATAGGCTCCATATGTTTTGGATGTCCATATCCACTGTATTTTAAAAGAAAATCTTTTGTCTAGAAGTAAAATAATTTAAAATTAATTAACATATATTAAATAAAATATATAAAAGTGTGTGTATAAAATATAATTTAAAATTAATTAATATAAAATATAACATAAATTAATTAACAAAAATATTGCATAATAAAAATTTTCAAAAATACTAATTTCTTTTTTGGAAAATAATTTCTTTTTTTTCATTTTTAATCTTGTGTTTGTATTATTTTTTATTATTGAATTTGGATTTGAATGTTTTTAATATTATGTTATATATAAAACATATATTTTAAATAATGTTTATAGTATATGTTAAAATTATTTTAAAAAATATAAATTACATAAAATTTATAAAAGTAAATAAAAATTAAATAAATTATACTAATATATTATTGTATCTAATTAATTAATAAAAAGGATAAAAATCATAAAAAACGAAATACACAAAAAAATTACATAAAATATAATTTAAATTATTTAATATAAATTATGTTTTAATCTAACTAATTAATTATTTTTAATTTAAAAAATTTTTAGAATATAATCAATGAGTCCCACATCCAGCACACCATCTTGCACCATGCCATATTCCCACCGTATTTTTGCAACTTAAAATGTTTTGCTACGTAAAATTGAAACTTTCTTTAAAACTTTGTATTTTTAAATTAACTATTTATTTTAGGTTAATTTTGTAATTGCCCCCAAGTAATATTTTCTAAAGGCATTGTCCAAGTTTAAGAATTGAACCAATGAGATTTTGCTAGTCCTTAATAAATATTTTTTACATAATTAATTCCTAAAAATCTTTGGGCTTGTTTTTTTATCCCCAATTTTAAAATGAGGTAGTAACATAAAATGAGGTAAAACTCAAATCCGATACATAAACGAAAATACTACATACTCTAATAACCAAACTATACTTTGATGGTTAAATAAAATATCAATATATATTCTATAATAATATAATAGAATATATATATTAATATCATCAAAATATGTTTAATCATTAGCGGAACCAGAAATTGAGTAAGGAGAATAAATTTTCTAAGCTAAAAAAATTACATGTGAATTGAAGATAAAATTAAAATTTTAATATTATAATAAAATTTAGATTTTTGTTATAAATACCTATAAAAAAATTTCCTATCAAAATTTCATATTATTTATTAAATTCTAAAAATTTATTAATTTTTTTACCTATCTTCTCATTTTAATTCTTAGATTTATTAATTTATTTATAAAATTTTATTAAATTAAATTTTATAAAAATATTATTTCAAATGAGAATATTAGTTTTACCCAATTTATAATTAAATTATAAAATTCTAGTATTAACCTAAGTACATAATCACAAAACTCTAAATACTCACTAATTAAAAATTAAAAAAACAAATATGTGTAAAAAAAAACCAATAATTTATATATATAAAAATATATATATAGTAAATAATTATAAATATATAATTATATATTTTAGAGTGATCATGTTTGTACTCCAAAAACTAACTAAAATGAAACAATAAATGTAAGTAGTAATTATCTTTTTTTTTTATAAAAAGTAAATTTATTATAAATTCTTAAAAATACAGAATGGGAAGGACATGAGATGAAGAGGCCTCCTAGCCAATCCAAAAGGTTTTCCTCAATCATCCTCAGCTAAATCATAATTACTCATGTGAGAAAGCCCAAAGCCAAACTCAATACAAGGGGAACTTCCAAACTACACTTAGAACAAATGGATTACTAAGAAGAGGTAAACAAAATAAGAATTTAAAAAGGCCCAGCATGGAAGGTTATTCCATAAGAAACTCTGCTTAATGCTACAGAAATGCACTACAGATAATAACTATAGGCTGCAAACTTACCACTAAGAAAGTATGCCCTTACTGCATTACTAGAAGTGTTAATCCCAATATTCCATGCAGAACTATAAAATTAAGAAGCAAATTCCCAAGAGAAGCTCTTCTTACAGCACCAGATATGTACTTCAGATTATTACTTAAAAAAACTGCAAACTGTTACTCTAAGAACCGGTCTCATTTTGCACTTCTTGAAGTAACATGCCCAATTTGACATTGCAGAACAAACTGAAAGAGCTGCAGACCCAAATCAACTTTCAGAAGCTTCTCTCCTAAATATGTCACTTAGACCCAGACAAGCTTTGTCTTTATCAGTGGCTCCAAAAAGACCCAGCATGGATCCAATTTTTCAAGTTTTCTCAACCCCCATTCCCTCTATGTCCGACTAATCAAAACCATCGTCCTTAAGTTCGAAGGTTGGCAATTGTTTCCCATCTTTCAATTGGTTAGAGGTGCCCAGTAATTTGCTCCCAGTGATTATCTTTATAAAATTAAAATTTTAATGTGTAGTTTTTTTTTTCTTGATATTATCTAAATATTGGTTTACTATTGATGGATTTAATTTTATTCAAAATTCAAAATTTATTGGATTTATGTTTAACATTATTTAAAGAGTCAATTATTTTAAGCAATAAAATTTGAATTTTCAATCTTTCTCATTTTCACTAGAAAATGAATTTTGCTATGGATTTTATTTTGCATCAGGTGTATAATTTTGCTTTGTATATCCATATTCAACTATAACCCCTGATATATATAAATATCTTTTAGGCTTATGGTCCCAAATTGGAAGTGTTTTCTCTAAAATCTTTCGCTAGATAAAAATATAACTGCATGAATCAGTTGTAGACAGTGGCAGCACTGGGTTGGAGGTGAGGGGTAAGGGGTGGGGGTGGTCTGGGGGGGCTCAGGACCCTGCTCAGCCTACGTATGTATATATATGTGTGTATTTATGTATGTATGTATATTTATATATGTATGTGAATTTTATATTTATATATGAATTTGTATATATTCAATTATATATTTAAATTTAAATGAATTTATGTGTATATATATATGTATGCATATATATACACACACAAACATTCATTTATATATATATACACATGAATTTTATATTTATATATGAATTTATATATATTCATTTATATATTTAAATTTAAATGAATTTAAATGAATTATATATATGTAATTATATATATAATTTAAATGAATTATATATATATGAATTTAAATGAATTTTATTTTAATTTATAAATTTTTTGCTAAAATTCTTACATACATAAATAATTGACTATTGGTGTGTTATGTGAAAAAATATATTTTTTAAAAAATTAAAAATGAAACTATTATGTAATATTTTCAAAATATACAAAATCGGAGAATAAAATTATCATCTCTTAGGTGTAGTTAATCTAATAGCACTAATTAATTGTTGGACTATTATAATATTAAATATTTAAATTTATATATAGCAAATTTGTCTGTAATTTTTTTTTACGAAAATTCAGCCCATCTTTGATAAATTTCTGATTGTAGACTTGATTAAAATTATGAGCAGATACATAATTAATATTTTTTGTTATTAATTGCATCTTAATGTTATCATAACATTAGGGGGGAGATGGAATTAAAGGGCAATGGATGAAGAGGTTTACATAAGATGTATTCATAGGATGTTACATATGCTACGGTGAGTTTGTATTTATAAGTTTAAAAAAATATGAATTTAAAAAGTTATATGATTAAATTGAAAGGTCAGAGGATTAAATATGTATTTTAGCCTGTATGTAAACATCTTTTATGGTTATGGTCTCTAATTAAACAATATATATAAACGAAAAATTCTAAGATGGCCCTGGTCTATGTCCTCATTCATAGACCAAGTCAATCAAAAAACGTAATTTGAAAAAAAAAATTAATTTAAATTATTATTTTTTAAATATTATAATTTACATCACAATTTATGATTGGACAAACCGTGATTTGAAAAAAAAAACTAATTTAAATTATTTTTAAATATTATAATTCAAATCACAATTTATGATTAGTCTGATCTATAAGTGGGGACATAGATTAGATTTATAATAGAATTTCCCATATGTAAATACTATTTTCTATAAAATCTCTTCAGTAGATAAAATCACAGCCAACTATGAATTTTGTTAATTGGAATAACTAGCTCATCTCATCAATAAATCAATTTCCAAATGGATTAAGATACACTTCTATTAAAGACTTAGTCTTTTCCAAATGAAAAGACTTCTATTAAAGTCTTTTCATCAATTTCCAAATTATATATATGAGCAGATACATGCTTCATATTTTACGTGATTAGTTGCATATTTGTCTTTGTATGATTAGTTGCATTTTGGTTATGATGGAGAGGTTTAGCTTCATTGAGATGTATTCATATGCTATGGTGAGTTAGAGCAAAAGGCTCACAAGCTTAGCCATTGACATCAAATATCAAATCAACTACTTGTAGACGTGCTCTGTGGTGTAGAAATTAATGCAAGTCTTGAAGACATTTTAGTGTTTTCAATTATTAACACATCAATTCATCTAATGAATATATTAAGATTGGCCAATTAAAACTGGCATCCTTTACATAAACAGCTGTGCAAATTAAATGTTAAAGTATACTGTATCCTTATTGGTTTCCGTAACTTTATCATGTCCTATTTAGAGGGGCAAGACTGCACTACACAAAGTCAAAGTCTTTGCATTTTTATGCACGGAGAAAAATAATGTTTATAAAGAGTGTTTTCTTATTACCTATTTCTACTAATGTTTATAACTATATTATTTTTTATAATGTTTAGAAAGATGATATGTTATAATATGGTTAAAAAATATATATTTTTTATTTAATTTGATTATAATTTATAAGATTTTTATAAATTATGAGAATAAATAATAGGTAATAACTATATAATTGATATTTTAAAAAAATTATTGAGAATATTTTTGAAAAATAAAATTTTAAAATCTTGAAACAAACAAAAATATTCTCATGATATCCTTTTTAGACGGGCAAGACTACATTATATAATAAAGTAGAACAGTAGCGGAACCAGGAATTTACCGAGGAGGGTCAAAATTTATACAGAATAAAAATTACAGACGAGTACACAATAAAATTAAACATTTAATATTACAGTATCAGTAGTTCAAAAATTAATTTGTGTTATTAGATTGACTACGACTAAGAGACGATAATTGTATCCTACGAGTCTGCATTTTTTGAAAACGTTGCATAACAGCCTCATTTTCAATTTTTAAAAAAATTTCTCTCTCCACATAACAAATCAAACAGTCACTCAAAAATTCATCTCCCATCTTATTGCGCAAATCCGTCTTGATAATGTTCATTGCTGAAAAAACTCTTTCGACAGTAGCAGTTGCAACAGGTAAGACTAACGCCAACTTGATAAGCAGATATACCAAAGAAAACATAGTGTCATAACCTGTCTCAACCATTTTCTGAGCAAGAGCTCCAATATCATCTAGATCAGAGAAAGCTATATTTCTTCTTACATCAGCAATGTAAGTCTCAAGTTGATCTTCAAGTACCATCCGATCAGTAATCGTGAAATCATATGGATATAGTTCAGCGAGATGAAGTAATTTAGAAAGCTGGAAGCTAGAGAATGAGTTTCTAGGAGAAAGACAAGCAATGCATGAAAGCAATTCCGTACTTGATTCTGTAAAGCGATTTTCCATTTCTTGAGCAATGAAATCAATAACCTAAAATTTGGATGAAATAATATTAGGTAATAGCATAATAAAAAGTTAAATATATTATTAATTAATAAAATAGTACCTGACAAAAAATTTCTACTCGAAAGTGGTGGTAATAAGTAATTGGAGTACCAACACGCTTAGATCTTAGATAACCTGCATTATCTTCCATATTAGGCACTGCGATATCATGATCTATACAAAAATCATTAACAACGTCCAGTAATTTATTCCATCCATCCTCCCTGAAGCTTTGCAATGCTTGTTTAACAGTTGCAATTAAATGAATTGCATTAACAATATTTTGATCATTTCTTTGTAAGGCTTGAGATAAATCATTTGTCATTCCTAAAAGTTTTCTCATCAAGAAAGTAATGAAAATAAATTCATAACTTCCCATTTTATCAAGCAAGCCCACAACTGCCCTCGATTTCTCAGATCAGAACCATCCTCAAAAATATTCTCAAGAACCTCTTTCACAGGAGACCACATTGAGAGAAGACACACAATTGTTTTATAATGAGAACCCCATCGCGTGTCACTAGGTCGAGCTAAATCTGTTTCTTGATGCAAGCCTCTTCCAGTTTGAATATCACCACTTTCTATACGCTGAACTACTTCATCATGTTGTTTTTGATGGAGAGCATCCCTCCTTTTACATGAAACTCCAACAATGTTTGCAATCATTGCAACATAATCAAAAAAATTACTTACAAATCTATTGCTCCTTGCTGTTACAACAAGTACTAATTGGAGCTGATGAGCGAAACAATGAATGTACCTTGCCGAAGGATTTTCATTTAAAATGAGAGTTTTTAACCCGTTGAATTCACCTCGCATATTGGAAGCTCCATCATAACCCTGACCTCTAACTCTGCTTATTGATAACCCATGTTTTGCCAAGAAATCATCAAGTGCACTTTTCAAAGATAAAGCAGATGTATCACTCACGTGTACTACTCCAATTAATCCCTCAACCACTTGTCCCAATTTGTTAACATATCTCAATACCACAGCCATTTGCTCCTTTACTGAATTATCACGAGCCTCATCAATTAATAAGGAGTAGAAGTCATCTCCAATATCATTAACAATGGTTTGTGTCGTCTCCAAAGCACAAGCACTAACTATTTGCTTCTGGATTAATGGAGAAGTGAGTTGATTATTACCAGGAGCATTTGAGTTAACTGCATTCCCAACATCAACATTGCGTTCGCTGTACCAACTAAGAAGTGAAAGAAAATTACCCCGATTTGTTGAATTCACTGACTCATCATGCCCGCGAAAAGCCAACCCTTGAACTAGAAGAAAACGAATGCAATCAACAATAGCGGTCAAACGAGTGCGGTAAGTAATCTCAATCTCATGACTATGAGAAGATAAGACATGAGACACGCTTTGTCTCTGTTTTTTAAAACCAACATATTGCATTCTAGCATAATTGTGTGAACTATTTGGACCCCCAACATGTTCATTAAACCTCTCTATTGCTTTTTTCCAATTGCGAAATCCAATATCTGTGAAGACATTATCCCCATGCTTGGAGCCTCTATTTGATCTAAAAAGATAACACCAAAAATAAAATGCCGCGTCTTTACTAATAATATATTCCAACCACTCATATTTAGAGAACCAGTGATCTCTAAAACTTCTCATAATTTTTGAAAAATTTGTTTGTGGAAAATTATGCCCAATTGGTTGACAAGGTCCTTTAATCACATATTGTCTCCTAACATCATCTCTAATCCCAACATCAAACTCGTCAATGGGTTTACGCAATGCAGGATCGCTAATAATATCATCTAAATTTAACTCTTCACGTCCTTTTTTATTGCTAGTTTCTTCGCCAATTGCATGACTACTTGATGTTGAAATTGGTTTGGGAATATTTGAAGATTCACCACATTCATTCCGCACTCTCTTTGTCTTGATTAAAAATTGATTCATTTCTGTTATAATATATAATCAATATATATTAAAAGAATAAATAAATAAGTTTAATTTACTCAATAATATATAAAAAAAATTCACAATTATTAAATAAACTATAATAAAATCAAATTTCTAAAGAAATCTCAAATTGCAATAATAAAACCAAATAAAACCAAAATTAAATAATCAATAAATAAAATATATATAATTTTTAATAAATTTTATCCTATTATATATTTCTAAAACAAATCTCAAATTACATTAACTAAATTAAATAAAACAAAAATTAAATAATCAATAAATAAACTATATATCATTTTTAATTATTTTTATTCTATTAAATATTTCTAAAAAAATCTCAAATTACAATATTAAAATCAAATAAAATCAAAATTAAATAATCAATAAATAAAATATATATAATTTTTAATAAATTTTATCCTATTATATATTTCTAAAACAAATCTCAAATTACATTAATTAAATCAAATAAAACAAAAATTAAATAATCAATAAATAAACTATATATCATTTTTAATTATTTTTATTCTATTATATATTTCTAAAAAAATCTCAAATTACAATATTAAAATCAAATAAAATCAAAATTAAATAATCAATAAATAAAATATATATAATTTTTAATAAATTTTATCCTATTATATATTTCTAAAACAAATCTCAAATTACATTAATTAAATCAAATAAAACAAAAATTAAATAATCAATAAATAAACTATATATCATTTTTAATTATTTTTATTCTATTATATATTTCTAAAAAAATCTCAAATTACAATATTAAAATCAAATAAAATCAAAATTAAATAATCAATAAATAAAATATATATAATTTTTAATAAATTTTATCCTATTATATATTTCTAAAACAAATCTCAAATTACATTAATTAAATCAAATAAAACAAAAATTAAATAATCAATAAATAAACTATATATCATTTTAATTATTTTTATTCTATTATATATTTCTAAAAAAATCTCAAATTACAATATTAAAATCAAAACAAACCAAAATTAAATAATCAACAATTAAATAAAACAAAATAATCAAATTACAATAATAAATTTTAATTAATCTAATCCTATTAAATATTTCTAAAAAAACTCTCAAATTACATAAATTAAATCAAATAAAAAATCAACAATTATTAAATAAATTATATATAATTTTTAATAAATCTAATTAATAAATAAAATTAAAAATACACAAAATTAAATATCAATCTAATTAAATAAAAAAAATCACAAAACACATTACAACAATTAAACAACACACAAAATTAATATTTCATTAAACAAAATATTATAAAAAAATTAGACAAAAAAAATACACAAAAATAAAAAAATTATAAAAAAAATTAGACAAAATAAAAAATTCCTGCTGGTGGGCGGTTTGCTGCTGCGGCGGCGGCCGGTGCGGTGGGCGCCGTGGATGGCGGCGGTCGGCGGTGCTGCGACTGGGTGGGTGGGTGGGTGCTGCTGGCAGTGGCTGTGTTTTGGGGAGGGAACAGACTGAGACAGAGAGAGGGAAGGGAAGAACCGAAGAAGGAGAAGGAAAGGGCTGCGTTTTAACGCAGCCCTTTTTATTTTTTGAACCTGCCTAAGCGAAACGGCGTCGTTTCGCTTGGGCCGGTTTATTTTTTTTTTAAGTAAACCCGCGCCGTTTCGCCAGGGGTTTATTTATAAAAAAAAATTAGTCCCTGGCGAAACGATGTCGTTTCGCCAGGGACTAATATATAAAAAAAAATTGAATTTGCAGCGAGGGGTTCGTCTACCCCTCGCTGCAATTTGCTCTGAAACTCAACCCCCCTTCAACGGGGGCTGAGTTTCCACGTCTGGCTGCCGGTGAGGGGGGGGGTCGTGTGACCCCATACGACCCCATGATCGTTCCGCCCCTGAAGTAGAAGTCTTGAAATTATATGCTTGAAGAAAAAACTATGATCTATTCAATTGGACAAAAGCAATCTATGTCAATTACTAAAATTTCCCAACGACAAACACAATTGAAAAAAAATAAAAATAAAAATAAATTGATGAAAGATAATATGAAATTTTATGTTGAGTCCTATAACCTAAATTTGATTTTCAAATGTCCAATAAGTTGCCCCTTGAATTTTTCATTTAAAGGAGGGCAATTAATAATATTTGTTAATAATCAAAATTATCTAATGAGAAAGTGTTAGGTTTTTTGGATTCCTTCCTATGTAAAAAAATTTAATGTTTGAGCCCAGTAGGCTATTAATATTTTAACATTTATAATGACCTTATATTGCATGTGAGTGTCATTTTTTTATCAGCCACCAAAAAGAGAGAGAGAGAACAGGGAGAGAAAAGAGAGAGAATTTTCAGCTGGAAATTTCATAACAGGGCAGTCTCGGTTTTTCTGTGATCAGACTATCATCCATGCTTCGATCATGCTGAAATTTGGATAGCAGATAGAGAACTCATCGTTCTTTATTATGAACAGTAGAGATCGATTTTGGATGGTTGGATTTTCAGTATTTGTAGCTCGAAGTTTACTGTTTATGTGCAGTTTTGCAGCAGCGACCAGTTTGTCTTTCTCTGATAATCGGACGGTCATTTTTGGTCGGATTTGGCTGAAATTTGGTGAACACGTTTAGAATATATTGTTCTTTAATCTAAATGGTGGAGGTCAGATTTGAACAACCAGAGCTATTTTTGGGTATTTTTTTTCCATTCTCTTGTTTATTTCTTGTTGTTTTAGTTAATTTGGTGTTGCCACTTTATTTGAGAATTATTGTAGTAGCTTGTAATTTCTGTAAACATTGATTTTGATAGTAGAGCTCTTCTGCTTAGACCAAGAGAGGTCCCGTGGTTTTTATCCTTCACATTGAAAGGGGTTTTTCATATCAAAAATTTTTGTGTTTATATGTGAATGATTTTGTGTATCTTGGGACAGATTATGGAATGATTGTTTGTTGGATTTTACTTAGTCACTCCTCATAGATTCATTCAAGTAGGAAAGAATTTATCCGAATTCTTTTTCCATCAGAAAGTTGGTGTTTATTTTTATTAAGATAAAATATCCAATTCATTAATTACTCTGTTTAGCAGTACAAAAAGTTTTTTATTTTCATTTTCTAGTTTTTTTTTTGTATTTTCTTATTTTCTAAAATTTTATTTTCTAAATATTTTTCAAATAGGAAATTAGAAAACTGGAAAACATGTTTACTTAATCTTGTTTTCCAATTTCTATTTTCTATTTAATATAATATTTAAAACTTTCTTTTTAAATATTTTTATACAAATATATAATTATATAAACAATTTCATGAATTAAATATTCACATATGTTCTTAAATTAAAAATAAAATCATAATTAAATAATATTTTTAAATAAAATAAATATTTTAAATTATTATAAAATCAAGCTGAAAATATTCTCAAGCTTCAAAGTATAACATAAATAAATAAAATAGATGAATCTAAATAATAAAAAAATTATCTCAAAGTAGTAAGAATCAAAAGTATATATATAAAAAAAGAGCAATCGATATTTTAAAATATCTTTTAGGGTTATATTTTCAAATTGAACAATATGCACATACACTATTTTCTCTAAAATTTTTCAGTAGAGAAAAACACAGCCATTTAAGGATTATATCAATTGAAAGAGCTAATGCATCCTATCAATAAAACCACTTCCCACATGAATGAAGTACGCTTCCACTAAAATCTTTTTTTCTATTCTTATCGTATTCTATAAGAGGAATTTTATAGTATTGTTGGACTGGATTAAAATTACAAGCGGATACATGCTTAAGATTTATGTGATTAATTGCATGTTATTTTAGTTTAATTATAACACAACCACAAAGGTAAGGGCAATGAATGAAGAGGTTTAGCTTATTAGATGTTGAAGGCTATGGTGAGTTAGAGCAAAAGGCTCACAAACTTGACACTGAATAAGATTGATACCAAATATGAAATCAACTACTAGCTTGTAGACGTGCTCGTTGGCGTAGAATACAAGACTTAATGAGCATTTTAGAGTTTCTTACATAGTCGTTGGCTGTTTACACATAAACAGTCAATGACTATATTATTCCATTAACCATTGCTATTTATAAGAATTTAGCTCTTTTATATGTATATGCAAAGTATAGCAAACAAGAGTACAAATTATACGTTGTAATTTCTAATGAGTATGTTTATGTCAAAAGGGATAAAAACAAGGCATGAAAGAACTGGCCATATGTGGATTGAGTTGCTTATTTAATGCAGAAGGATCTTTAATTTCACTATCAAACTCGTTTAACCAATCTGAAATATCAAACCCAATAAAGAAAATGGTTCAAAAGTTCCTCGTCTCTTCCCAGTAAGTTTCTCCAGCTATTTACTTTGTTGGAATCTTTGAATTTATCCGGCTTCTGGAACCCATTGTTAAAAGTATAAAATCATATCGTTATAAGGTAATAAGTATATAATTGACTTGATTATCATATAACAAAAATTTTATATGACTATCATATCTGAAATTTTATGTGACTCTTGGAAAGATTGTATATTGTTAAAATTATGCAGAATTTCAATAGTTCAGTCTAACAAATTGGCTATCTTAAAAAGTTTATAAATTATATATATAATTGATGATCATTCCTTCACTTTACCTGCTGTTTGGAGGGAAATCACTACTTTTTAAGAATATTCACCTCTGAGTGGACCTTTTATCTCTGTAGGATTTGAGATTCGGGTTCATGTTCAGGTTGAGTCGAGGCAATCTAGGATGAAACAGGCCAATTAGATTAAGTTCAGATTCAATTCACTCAACAGTATGATCATAAAACCAGGCAATGGGTAATAAAAATTAAATTAAAATAATTTTTAGTCCTGAAACTTTGGATACATAGTAAAGAAGAAAAACGACAATAGTGTGGGTATCTCTTATACCACCTACTACAGAAGGTTTTGAACCTTGCAACAACATATATTACCTGATAATGGTTTTATTGATCTAAAGATGTAGAATTGTTGAACCTTGCAACAACATATATTATCTAAAAATGGTTTTCTTAGTTTCTTCTTTCTTTGGCTCTCTTCCTAGACTGTCGACCCTTTATGTTCCACTTCTCACTTCCAGCTTTTCTATTTCTCTAACCTTACGCTTTCTGTAACACGAGTAAGCAAAACAATTAATAATCACTGAACATTGGGAAAAAATTTTAGAAGTTAATTACATGATTCAACATTGCTTATCCTATTGGACCATATATTTTTCAAGAGATTTCTACAAAAATACTCAAAAAAATATTTTTTAAAATTACATATTTTTTAATTTTCAATTTCAAAAATACTCTATTTTTAGAAATATACATCTACATGTATACATTTAACATAGGTGTATGTATTTTTTGAAAAAAAAATGACTAAAAAAGTGACAACATAATTTTCTCTTTTTAAATTTAATTAAAAAATCTTAATTATCATTAATTTATGTAAATTAGTGGATATCTCGATCATTAATAGAATATATAAAAAAAGGCAGCCCAGTACATAAACGCTCCAACAATACACAAGACCTTTTGGCTAAGACCCATTAAATCTATTGTACGCAGCCTTCTTTTATAATTGCAAGAGGCTATTTTTATGACGATCTGAGCCCATGATCTCATGTCACGCGGCGACAATATTTACTGTTGTATCAAGTATACCCTTTATAAATCAATTGCTAACCTAAAATATAGTAAAAAAATAAAGCCAATAATTATATCAATATTGTTGATGGCCATGAATGTATTTACAGGAAACCACTTAAATTTGTCTGTTCATAACCTTAATAAAATTGATAGGATTATTTTAAATTTTTTTACATCGTAGCGGAGAGAAGATGTAAAGTACACTAGATGAATTAGGTTTCTCTAAAATTAAAAAAGCCTTGAAGATAATGAAAATTGACAAAGTTTGTGTCTAGATAGAATACCATTGAACTATGGAAATGTCTTGGAGATGTAGAGGTTGAGTGGGTGATTGTTTTGTTTAATAAAATTCTGAGCACAAAGAAAATTTCTGATGAACAAAGACATAACAGCTTGGATACTTATTTTTTAAAAACAAGAGAGATATTCATAACACTCATTGCAAGTATAGTAAGACAAATGGAGAGAGGAGTGAAGTTATTTTGAACGGAGTGATGATGCCTCATAGCCCTCATTTTAAGTACCTTGGCTCAATTCTTTAAGAAGATGGAGGTTACGAAGATGTTAGTCATGAGATTAAAATAGATTAGATGAAGTGGATGAGTGCCACAAGAGTATTATATGACCAAAAGATGTTAATTAAATTGAAAAATAAATTTTACCACACTGCAATATGTTGTTAGGGTGTTGAATGTGTGAAAAAAACAACTATCTCTAACACCGCAAGTGCACGGTATCGTAACAATTAGTAAATTGGGAGTATGAGTATCTCTTCCACAGGGAAGGTAATTTTTGAGTAACCTAAATTTAGTTCAACTATTATCCGGAATTTACTAAATTTAAACAAATTAATTAACAACTTAAACTAATTTAATTAATTACTCTAAATTAAATTCTGAAAATATTAATGATGAAAGTGTAGGATTAGGTTTCATTGGATATTTTTCTAATTGGTCTAATTAATTACAATAATTAAGCTCATTTCTTAAATCCTAGATATCTGAGTAACACAAAAATCATCCACTTCTGTCTCAAGCAAGTGAAATGTGATTAGGTAAGGCTTAATCCTCTATTATCATGACAATTAAACAATGTCCAATCCAATTTTAACAAGATATCATCCCTAGATCTTTAAGCAATTACTTATCTCTAAGTTAATTATCTAAAATTGTTGATTTCTCATCCAAAAATCATGCGCAACTCTCGTTTATTACATGATTTCATATATTTTAACAATTAGTGGCAAGTAATTACTAACAATTAATCCAAAACCAACAAATCAAAGATTTAAGATAAACCTCTGTATGTATATTGATAAATAGTTAAAAACCCATTATCCAAACATCCAAATCTACCTAATTCCATAAGGAGATTAGTTACCCATAACAAAAATTAAACAAAGATCATAAATCCTAATTACAATCTCCATGAATCTATGTAATAGTAGGTAGAAATAAAAATGACAAGAGAAAAAGGAAGAATAAACCCAAATAAATATTCTCAATCTTGCAAAGATGACTCTTCAATCTTCAAAAGCTGTCAAATCTATAGAAAATCTCATTCAAGAGCTTGATTCTCTCTCTTTTTTTTTTTGCTTGGATCTCAAAACTTGATAAGAATGGTAAAAATGATGTTAGCCCCCTCTTTAATGATTGAAATATTTATATCATGTCACAACTGTCCCTTGGATGCCCTTAGAATTTTCTTGCATTTTTATTCAAAATTTGCAATTTCAGCCCGATTTAGATATGCACAGGTGTGCAGGTGTAATCAACATGCCCATGCCAAATTTGACCTAATGATACAGAAACAATTTTATATGCATGGGCGTGTTGTTTGAATTTGGCACGCCTGTGTTGTTCAAAACGCTACTGGATGTCTTTTTTGCCTCTAGTATTTTCAGTATTGGCATGTTGTTTTACTCCCACTATTTTCAACATGGGCGTGTTTGTGAGGATCAACATGTCTGTGTTGTTCAAAATGCCACTAGATCTGTTCTTTGCCACTGGAACTTCTAGCATGGGCGTGTCGATTTGAAATGACGTGCCCTTGCAGAAAAATCAACTACTGTATCTTTTAGTTCCTTAGCTCACGACTTCAATCTCTTTAGCATGGGCATGTCTGGAATAATCAGCACGCCCATGTTAACCAAAATACTTCTAAATTTCACCATTTTCTTCATTGAAAGCTCTCCTTTTATATCTCAAACCACCAAAATATTAGATCTAAAAATAAAATATGTTTCATCAAAAATCATCCAAAATTCACAAAGAACAACACAAAATGGACATCTTTTCAACCTTAATTCCATGGTAATTACAAGTTTATCACCATACGGTCTGCCATAATGTATGGTAGCGAATGTTGGACATTAAAAAAACAACACATAGATAAGTTGCATGTGGGTGAAATGAGAATATTAAGATAAATGTGTGAATATACTAGAATATTAAGATGAATGTGTGAACATACTAGGATGGATAGATCAGTAATAAGTGCATTAGGAAAAAGGTGGAGGTAGCACCTATTAAAGATAAAATAAGAGAACATAAGTTGAGATGGTTTGGCTATGTGATACGAAGACCTATAGATACGTCTGTCAAAAAGATTGAATAAGTTAAGGTGGATATGGGCAAGAGAAGCAAGGATAGATCTAAACTAACTTGGCTAAAAGTGATTGAACATGATCTTACGGCTTTACATCTCTCCGAAGATATGAAATATAATCACTTCGAGTGAAAAAGGAAAATCCATATAGCCAACCCCAATTAGCATAGGATTAAAACGTTGCTAAGTTAAGTAAGAAAGATATTCATAGTCGTTCAAACTATAGAGATATAAAATTTATGAGCGACACCATGAAATTATGGAAGAGTTGTGAAACACCATTTACATTTGGATACTTGTATCTCTGCAAACTAATTTAGATTTATGTCAGATCGATCAAATATGGAAGTAATCTTTCTTATTCGAAATTTTACAAAAAAGTACAAGGAGATGAAGAAGAAACTGCATAGAATTTTCATTGACTTAGAAAATACTTATGATGAGTTTCTAAAGAAGTATTATGGTGGATCTTGAAGGGCGGGAAGGTATTAATTAGATATATATATATATATATGTCTTAAATGATATGTATAATAGAGTTATCACTAGTGTTCATACAATTGAAGGAGATACCAAGAATTTTCATTTTTCTATTGTGGCACACTAAGATTCAACTTTGAACTCTTATTTCTTTACCTTAGTTATAGATGAACAAACAAAACATATACAAAATGATATTCAAGGTGCATAATGTTTGTAAATAATATTGTGATGAGCTAACAAAAGATATGCAAGATGACAACTTGTATATGCAAAGAATAGCAAACAAAAATGCAAATCTTCTATAATTTAAAAGATAAGGAGAAATCACTATAGATGAACATTAGATTTTCCCTTCTCTTTCTTATTTTACCCACCCCTGCATCTTTTTTTTTTTAGTTTTTTTTTTTTTTTAAGCAGAGTGGCTCTTCGTATATTATAGTAAATGTGAATAGCTTACAATATGACTATGGGCTGGGCTCTGTTCTTTCAAATTATAGTACAAACAATTGGGGAAATTACACCATTCACCATTTTTTTTTTCAAAATTTTTCTTTTTTACCATAATTTTTTTGTTATTTATAAGTGTTAACTTTTTTTTTCCCAGATTGTTATTGTTTCTTTTGAAATTACCACATTTTTGTTACTTCTTTTGGAACACATTTCCATGGTTTTGTAATACCACTGTGTTCATCTCTACATCAGTAGTGATCTGTAGAAATTATTTTAACAGTTCCCCATAATATGTGTTTTAAATACCTTTCCATATGTGTTCAAATAATAAAAAAATATTAATTATAAGATTTAGCAATTAGAAATGCATCCTTTTAGTGTTATTAAATAATAATTTGAAATTATTATTAGTTAGTTGTTTTGAAAAAAAAAATATTAATAATAATATATGTTAAATTCATTTTAATAAATGATTAATCATCATTTTCTATAGATTTTTTTTTGTCAAATATTTTAAAATAATATCTAACATGCATAAACCTCACAATTAAACGTTGATATAAAAGCAATTTGATTAAGATATTTTTTATTATTCTCTAATTTTGTTTACTCAAATTACAATAACATTAATAGCTATAATTTCTGTTAACTTAATTTCTATATCTATTGATTTTTAAAATCATAAGTTTACCGTTTAAAATATGGTGTTGACATTAATCTTATAATTCAAAACAGACTTCAGTATCAATTTTTGTGAAATGAGATTTTTTTATTTTTTTGCTTTTAATATTTTTATGAATGATTTATCATAAATTCAGTAGATTTATATAATGAAAAATATTTTTGACCCACTTTATTACAATATATATAGAAAGAAAAGTTATAATTAATTATTGCTAAATGAATAAATAAAATGATTTATTATTTTAAGAGTTAATTAAATTAATAAGGTGTATTTTTTTATTTTTTATTTTTTGGTTAATGTAAGTTCAGTTTTATAAAATTTACAAATATACTAAAATTTTTCTTAAAGCTTATAATACTTTTCCTTCAAAACAAATTATTTTAAAATATTAGGATTATAATATCATCTCTTCTTATACATTTTCTCTTTTTTAAATATTCGTATCTCAATTTTTTATATTTAAAATTAAATTTATTAAAATAATTAATTAATTATTATAGATATTTATTTAGAAAATTCATATAGGAGGAACATTTAAAATATATTGTAACAGTTAAAAATAAAATTAAAGAGCAAATAAAATATACAAGAAACAAAAATAATATTTAAAAAATCACAAAATAATTATACTATTTACTTATTTACACTCAATTAATATCTTATAGCAACTATACCAATATTTTACTTATTTGCACTCATATTAATAATATTTTATTCTAAATTTCTAATTTAGTTTTTCTCCTCCTTTTAAAAAATATTAATCGTCTTTTATATTATTTATAAAAAAATTAAAATATGTATATCTCCAACTAAAATATATATATACCAAACAACATGAGTGTCATTCTAATTATACATTATAATGACTATGTTCATGTCAAAAGGGATAAAAACAAGGCATGAAAAAACTGACCCTATGGATTGCTTCTCATCATTGAATTGCTTATTTACTCCAGGAGGATTTTTGCTTTCCTCATCTTTAATTTCACCATTGAACTCCTTAACTAATTTGAAATATTAAACCCAATAAAGAAATGGTTCAAAAATTCTGGACAATACAGCTTTAATAACATGTGGAAATTTAAAAACAGAAACCAGATACCTTTTACGTGCTCATCTTCCCAGTAATTTCCTCCGGCTGTTTATCTCTTGGAATCTTTGATTTTATCCTGTCTCTGGAACCCATTGTTAAAAGTACAACGGACTTGGAAAGATTGAATATCATTAAAAGCATGCAGAAATTTTCAATTGTTAGATCAGTAGCAAATTGGCAATCTTAAAAAGTTCTTACATTATATTTGGATGATCATTCACTCACTCTACCTGTGGTTTGGAGGCAAATCACTACTTTTAAAAATCATCTTGAGTAGACCTTTTATCTGTGTAGGATTACGGATTCAGGTTCATGTTCAGACTGACTCAAGGCAATCTGGATTTAACTCCCAGTCCAAACCCAGATGAAAAAGACTAGGCAGATTAAGTCCAGGACCGAATCAAAATATCAAAATACCGAAGCATCAAATGTCAGGTACAATTAGGTTCTACCACTCACAGTAGATGACAAAACCAAGCAATGGGTTATAAAAATTAAATTAAATAATATTTAGCGCTGAAACTATGGATACGTAGTAATAAAAAAAAAAGATAAATGTATGGGTATCTCTTATACCACCTATTACAGAAGATTTTGAACACAATTTTTGGATTGCTCTAAAGATGTGTGTTGAACCTTGCAATTACAAGATATATTAGTGCCTCTTTTTGGAAGAAAACTGTTATCAGTGTCTTCTTTCTTTGGCTCTCTTCCTAGATTGCCGACCTTTTATCTTCCACTTATCATTTCCAGCCGGTCGACTTTGCTCTTCTATTTCTCTAACCTTACGCTTTCTGTAACATGATAAAGTACACAAAATGAGTGACAACAATAATCACTGAACATTGGGGAAAATCAACTTTTAGAAGTTAATTACAAGATTCAAGATTTGCTTATTCTATGGACTTAATATCAGCACATTCAAATTTCTGGCATTCTCCTTCAACAGTGTTCTTACTTTAAGCTTCTGTATTCATGATTTATTTATTTAGTAATTCAAGTTCATCTACAGGATGACCATTCTTCTCCATTACTTTAAAACCATGATCTTTCAAACATAACATCAGCCGAACAATTACACCTCTTTGCTAATATGCTGATCCGTTGGTTGGTGAGTATTTCTTTCTCAATAATGATTCTTCTATGATGATTATGCATTGACTTCAGATAAGTCACAATTAATTGATATCTTTTTTAGAAATAACATGAATAAATCAAATCATATTCTCTTGCATATGAGACATGAGATGACTATCTCACCTGTAGGTTGCAAGAGAACGATCAGAAAGCAGCTCGTCTGCAAGGGTTGCCTTCCTCTCCTTTTTAGTTAGCCTACCAGAGAAGAAATCTGTTGCCGACTCCACAACTGTCCCAACCTGGTTGTTGTCAAGAGAACCACATGCTTTGCCAATTAACCAGCAAAATCGTGTATAGACAGCGAGAAGAAGAAATAACAAGTTTATCAACAGCACAATTGTGTGCTTATCATCAAAAAAATCTTTATTTATTAGACTAGTATCTTTAGATGGAACATAGCCTTACCTGGAAATACTTGGGCAGCCCTTTTATTTTTGAATCACCCTTCTTGTAGTGCCTCTTTGGATCAAGAACACTCCTCAACTGTATAATCAAATAAGTCAGTACTGCAGCACTCCTCAAAAGATACAAAACCAACCAGCGATACAGGTTTATGGGTTCTAATAAAACTGGTATGTCTCTTGTTCAGGTGACCACTTTAACTGCATTATATGCAAAGTCTGACAAATTTTACTGATCAATGTCCTTGTCCATGAATTTCATTATTCAACAAATTTTAATTGGACAAAGCTTGTTGGGCTACACAATTCAGTATCTTTGATCACAGTTGAGAGTAGAATTTAAGAGGAAGTAGTGCTTGTTCTTTCTTCATGATGACATCTTTTTTCCAAGATTCTCAGGGTCAAAAAAGTTGTGGGAGAGATAGAGGTGCCGTTATAAATAAAAACTATAAATTCTTATGGGTCAGCCTTTGCTTACTAGGATTGACGTTAATTAAGTAATGGCCTAAAATTCAAAATGGCAAGCCATTATTATTTGCATAAAATTCCTGCAACTCTATGGCTGAAACACACAAAGACCTAGAATATGTAAAAAGTAAATGAAAAGGAAAGGGGGCATGGCACCTTAAGAAGCTGGAGATCCTTTTTCAACTCCGGCGTCATAGTTGGGGCAGGCATATCAAACCTGCATATATAATTGACAAGAAACAAGAAGTTCAAGATCAATTGAACACATGATGCAAGATCAATTGAACAAAGTAACTGATATTTAAAAGAGATGCAAAGCGTACCAATCTTTTCCAAGTGTATCTTTGGTTTGGCTTTTAAGCAACTTATTGACTTTTCTAGGATTGTTGGGCGGCACAAATAGACCATCAATAAGCTCTGTATTGGGTTTCCAGAGTGCACTACTTTCGGGTTGGTCTTGGTGCTTCGCATTGTTAATTTTAGTTGAAGAGGAAAAAGGCGGCAACTTTGGCTCCCATGACAGCCCAATCAACGGCTTCCTTGCTTCCATTCTGATTCTAAATCAACCTCTATGCAGTTTCTTCAATATCTTATACAGTAGCAATAAACTAAACAAGATTAAGATTTCAAAACTAATTCTTCTTTTTTTTAAATTAAAAAAGACGACAGGAAATTGGAAGTCTCATATCAGGGCATTACCTGCTACCACCACGTAAAATGGAGAGGTAACAGCAAATGCGCAAGCAGAGAGAGAATTATGGTTTCAGTTGGATGCAGAGTGACGATAATTGCATCTAAGATTAGGGTTTCAGTTGGGTACAACACATTAAACTACCGAGTCTTCACAAAATCATATTCTTCATTTCAATTTTTCATCAACCTTTGTGCCTAAGAACCAGGTAACAAATCACCATTCATTACAAATGGAAATTAACAAAGGAAAATAAAAGAAGTAAAAGTTATACCTTGAATATATATAATTACAAACCTAGATAGATTTTTTTGGTCAATAAATCATTTTTGTTGCCAAAAGGAACTGTATACCAAAAAATCAGCCATCAATACAAATTTTATCTTCATATAACTGTCTATACACTCAATCAACAAATCAAAACTTTCATTATATCTATCCCAAGCACTCAGCAAGAAGCTATACAATTCTGCCCTCCAAAGAATCAACAACCACTTTTAGCAGGATTACCCAGCTAATTCCAACTATTCCACTCACCTATTCTGCTCTCTCTATTACTACCCATGTACATACATTTAACAGATTGTGCAATCTTGAAGTACACCCTAAGCCTATCAGCAGTACTTTGCTGAAATGTCACCTGGTTCCTTTCCCACAATATGGAGTACCCCATGAACCTAGATAGATTTTTTTTTTCCAGTTTTAGCATAAAATCCTTGAAGATAGGGATGAGAAAATAATAATTCATTAAAAATTATAGTTATAGTTATATATAATGTGTGTGTGTGTATATATTATAGTTATACATAATGCATGTGTGTGTAATATACATACATACATACATATATATATATATATATATATACATATAATTCATTAAAAATTGTAGTTATAGTTCAATTTCACAGTCAGATACCCTAAAAAAATTCTTATGAAGTAAGACATAAAAAATAGATATTTTAATTATATAAGTTTTTTTTTTTTGCCGTTCTAATGCTCCCACAACAAAATGTTATCACTATCAAATTAACATTAAATACTCATGATTTGAACTTAATCACCACCATTAGCAAGTAAAACTAATTTTGGTAAATCTTCTACAAATACTAGGTACTGAAAGCAAAGACAATTTATTATCATTCAACTTGAAGCAATAGGAAAGGAACCAAGATTAAAACAACTCAATAAACCAGGCCTAATGCAAACATAATGTTTCAACATAGAAAAGGTTAAAAGAATCCAGGAACATCAGATATTTGACAAGATTCTTCACTAGCAAAATGAAATTTTAAATATCAAGCCACTTGCACTCGATAAACTAAAGAGAAAGAAGGAAAATGGGATAAAAACTGTATCTAGCTCTGTTCATTGAGTTAAAAAAAAAATTTCAGTATTTGCACCTTTCATACTGGTCAACCTCCAAAGTCTAAATTAGGCTTCAAACAAATCTATGCAGTGACTTAAGAAGAAAGCACAAGAAAAAGTATGCCATCAATAATGAAATATTAACTTATCAATTGTTTCACTTCTTTATGTGACAAATTTAGAAAATGCATTAAAGTTATTATATAAAAAACACATTCATTTAAAATATTATTTGAAAATTGGAGAAGGAAGGCATCTGTTACAGATCAGCTGAAATCAACAATAAGAAATAGTTACTTGGTCCGGTAGTATGTATCAAAAGAGATCCTATTATATGTTTAAGATTGCCTGACCTTTTCCATTCTATTTCAAGGGAAAGAAGAACAAAATTTTAAGCACAAGAACTGTATTTGCCAAGGGAAAAAAGAATCATACATAAAAAAAAGTTGATAAAATTAACCTTAAGCTAAAATTCATAAGCACACGAAGAATTTATAACTTTAGGTAACAGAGAAAATCAAATTGAAGATGAACATTGAAGAACTGGTGTAAACAAGAAAAACGAAAAGAACTGCAAAACATCAGAGAAAGGAAGTACCATAAACGCGTATAAAAACCACAAAATCAACAAATACCCTCAAAAAAAACCCATAAAATAACACTAAAAAATTCACTCAATTCAGAAAAAGGAATTACTTGATGAACTAATAAGACAGAGAGAGTGAGAGTGAGAGTGAAATAGAAAGTAAATAACGATTGATTACAATATGAAAAAAGATATAAATCATCCAAACAAATATGATAAAATTCTATAACAAAAATAAAATAGAATAAATAAAAAAGAAGGATGTACCAGCAGCTCGAGCGATGGCGATGGCGATGGCGATGGCGGCTTGAAAATGGTGATGGTAAGCAAACTGGGTTGGCAATGACGGTGAGGGCGAGAGGCGGCTTAATGATGAGAGAGAGTTGCCGATGAAGATTGAAGATAGTGAATAAAAATATTAAATATATAAAACTAAATAAATAAAAAAAATACGCACCAAAACAACGTAGTTTGGTATTAAAACTACGTAGTTTTGATGTTAAACTAAAAGGATAGTATTAACGAAAAACTACGTAGTTTGGGTGTTAAAACTAAGTAGTTTTGGCTCAAACATTCCCATTTAGAGAAACAATTCTTTGCAATGAGTATGGCTATGCGCCGAGCTTCAAGTCTCAATTAATAAGAAAAATTATGGGCAGATAAACTGAATCTTTAAAAAATTTAGCACTTCCTCTTCTCATTTTTACATTCTATTATACTATTTTTGAATGCCTTAAATTATAATTCATTTATCATAAATAAAATTATTATTTTATTATTATACCTTCATTTAATACACATTTTCTCACAATATTGCAAATAGCGTTAAAAATAGTTTGAAAAATGTATTATATTATAATGAGGGTATATTAGAAAAAAATAATTCTTAACTAACTTAATTATACTTTATTAATATGTGTGTAAATAACTACTATATTATAAAAATGGGACGGAGGAAGTATTTTTCAAGCCCAAGCAATGTCTATGGTGAAATCTAGTAAAAAACTGTACATTAGACTTGGGATAGAGAAAAAGATTAGATTTTTGACATCATTATAGAAAGCAAAAGAAAGAAAGAAAGAATCAAAACTCAAAATAATTCTTTTTCAAAATTGAAAATTTGCAAAGGAATTGTTAGGGCAAAAATTGGAGTGAAAATGGAGAATAGGGAAAAGAAATCGATGAGTGTGAAGGAAAGAGGTCAAGGATCGGCTATATTGGAATCGCGAGATGTGAGTGATGTGCTACAACTAGACTACCCCCAATTTTTTGTTCTATGCTAATTTTAGCATTTTTGCTTTTCGTCTCTTCTTTAGCAATATTTGTATTATTTTTCTTATTTATTATTGCTTTAATTTAAACAAAAATATGTGTCCTAAAATAAAAGAGATTTCTACAAAAATATATCAAAAAATCAATCAAATAACAAAAATACAACTTTTTCTACACTCTTTCATAAACACCCTTTTTTAAATTTTCATATTTCAAAAATACCCCTTTTGTCATCAAAACTCGATTTAATGCATAAATAAGCGAATCTACTTATAAAAAAGAAACTATTAGTTCCTATATTTTTTATTCGTCTTAAGACATATTTTTACATGCTTAAAATGGTATTATTTTACGCCTTGCTAAGTTGAATTTAGATTGTAAAATATAAAAATTTCTTACGCATGAAGTAAATTTGTTCCCATTTTAGATTGAAATTTTCCTCTATTTACAGTCTTTCTCTTCAAAAAATAAGCTTCTTTTTTTTCATTGGCTTAATACTTAAATAAAAACATGTACTTGTCAAAAAAATCCTATTAGCCCAATCTACTTTGCATTCATCTTATAACACATATCTTCATGCTTCAAATGATATTAATAGGTCCTTCGCTTAATTGTTTCTCTTTTCATCACTCATTATATATTACACGTGCATAAAAACTAAGATTTTTCCTATTTCCCATTTATCTCATATTTCTTCCTTTACATCACCGATTGTCGATATAACAATGGATATTTCAAGAAATCTATGTGAATAAAAAAGAAAAAATGGATTAAACTTTTCTTTTGAATAAGTATTTTATGCTGCAACAAACAAATTGATAATTGATAATAATCCATTTAAGAATGGCAATGATCCAATAGCTCCACCGGGCAAGATGATTTAGATAGAAACCAATTCTGTTAATTTGTTATTTTCTAATGATAAAACAAAGAATTTTGCTATTTACAATAAGAAATGAAGACAAATCATTAAGTTTATTGAAGAGATGAGAGATTGAAAAACAAATCAAGAAAAAAAAAATCAATAAATTTACTGTGACTCAGATTGAAAACTTGTAAATAACCCAAATTTTTTAAATTTCCAAGGATTCCTAATAACAAACCATTGTTTCTAATGGAAAATTCAACCAAAGAAGGTGGAAGAGAATATGAGATTTTACTAGAAATGGTATCATCACTTGTAATGGTATTTCTAAAAAAAACCAGTTTTTTGAAATAAGAGAGATTCCAAGAAATTGAAGTGAGTGATATTAGAAAAAGAAAAAACCAAGATTGAACGTAAAAGAAGAGAAATTAAGAATCCCTGATTAAATTTTTACTAGAAATATACATATTTAAAAGAAAAAGAAAAGAACCCCTTTCATGGAAGAGGGAGAAAGACTAAAAGTCAGGAAGAAATCAATGTTTTATGAGAGTCATGCGCCTCTAAATTTATATTATCTCACACTCTCATAAAAGGATCTATTAATATTATTTTAAGTATGTAAATATGTGTTATAGGACAAATGCAAAGTTGAGGGAGCTAATAAAACATTTTTGACAAATACAAGTGTTTATTATGTATTAAGCCTTTTTTATTTTAAAACTTCATATGTTTCCTCTCTAAATCATCGCAGATCATCCCCGATTTAGAATTCAAGAATCTATTTTTTTATATACGCAACATCCCTTTCAAATAAGAAAGCTAGCTATCAAGAAGTTGTTGTTGAGTTGGGCAAAGAATTGGTATATGGATTGGAATCTCTTATTCTTTCTTTCTTTCTTTCTATTATGGTAATTTCAATCTAAACTTATTTATCTTTTTAGGTTTTTGTTTTTATTTCTCTTTTTAAGTCATAGAATATCATACCCATATGTTATTTCTTATTAGTTTTTGGAATTTTTTTTGGGGATTTTTAAAATCTTATTTGGGTTTTCAATCAAATACATGATTGCTATGATGATTTAAGTTTTTGAATGGGTGTGATGAAGTTCCATATCTTCATTTTCATTTTTCTTCTATAATTTCCTGCCATTTATTTATTTTTAGATTGTCTTTGAACCTATAACATCATTCTCTTTTCTCATTCTCTAATATTGTTGAAGTGTTTGATAAATAGCCTTAATGAATTCTTTTTATTATATTTTTGTTTACTTTTTTGTTTTGGGCATTATCTTGAGTAAAAAAAAATGGGAAATTAGTTTTATTGATAGTTATTAGGAATCCACATTTTTTATCTTTTGATTATCTACATCTTTTGTCTTTTGATTATGCTGTTGCAACAAATAAGGTTTAGGTTAATGCAAATGTAACAACTTCAGTATCAATCTTCATCAACTTCAACTTTTTGAATGAACAAAAGATAGAGTTTGATTAAATTATTTGGCATATCCATGAATTAATTGTTTTGATGTACATGTTGAGTATTTGTTTTTTTTTTTTTGAGTAATTTTGAGTATTTGAGGTTAAGGGATGTAGGGAAAACTGATGGAGAATTCTAGGAATTGGATAAAAATAGAGGCGTGTAATACACAAATAAGATGTGAGAAGAGAAATGGCTCAGTAAAGGGCATATTAATACCACTTTAATTATTATAGGTGTGTCATAGGACTCTCGCAAAGTAGCAGATGCTAATAAATTCTTGTGAATAAATTCAAGTATTTATTTATGTATTAAGCCATGGAACTTTGAACAGTGAATACTCATTGCGTTGGTCTTTGGTTAGTTTATTTTTTTTATTTTTATATCAAAGAAAGAAAGCTCCTTTAACAACCAGGGTGTAACCTAGCGGTCGGGAGCATGTATTACTTCCGCTTAGGTATCGAGTTCGAATCTATGTGTTCCTCCTTCCCCACATATAATTAATAAAAAAGAAAGCTCCTTTAATTAAAAAAATACCATAAATTAATAAGAAAAAACTTGAGATTATAAAGTTTCCAAAGGGAAACTAGGAAAAAAAGGGAATGAAAAGAAGAAATCATAGAGTCAGGCAAATAATATACTTTAATTCATTTAATAATAAATATATTTTAATACATTATTAATAAAAATATATATTTTTTAAAAATGCATTTATTTCAAAATTGAAAGATAAAAAATAAATAAAAATAAAAAAATCAAATTGACTTAATATGATCTCTAACCACCAATTACTAATTGGATCTAATTATTAAGGTTTTTTCCAATCAAAAACAAAAAGTAAATTACTAATGATTAATAAACATGTTCTCACTCTAAATTCAACAAAAAAAAATATCAATTTTTTTTATAAAAGTCATATTCATATTTTTTTTAATAAAAATTTTACAATTCAATTATAAATAAGTCGATTGTTGATTTATAATCTAAAAAAAAAGGTTATGATATAAGGATCGAATATTGTCTAAGATAAAAGGAAAAAAAATCAACTGAGCATTGGATGGCTTCTCATTTATATTTTGATCCAATGACCAAAAAAAGATATAAAATTAAAACTTCAAAAACTTGAAACTTTTGAGATTAATTTTGGCCAAATACATATATAACTCCTTGAACTTGTAGTATTTTGTCACTTTATCTCTTAAACTTTCATTTTAACTATTTTATCAAATGTACTTGTCTATTTTTTTTATTAACAGACATTTATATTAATTACGAATACTGGTTAATTTAATTTTTGTATTTGTATATTTTATATCAAATAGATAAGTTAGTGACTCAATGTGACTCAACGAGTTTATGTTTATAAATTAAAAAAAATATAACATGAGTTCAGGTAGTTATATGGTTAAATTAAAAGTTTAAACGGCAAGCTAATTAAATGTTATAAGCTCAGAAAGTTATATATATATTTAACTTTAATTTTCATAGTATTTATGACCAGTTATTATTTGATTACCTTGGAATTAACAAATACTTTTTAGTTAGTGTTATTGTACAAATTTTGGTAGTTGGTAGTGTGAAATACTATACAGAAAATATATATCAATAGAGTCTGAACTTTTTCAATTTTTGCTATTTTGGTGTATGAACTTTTTTTATTCGTTTTGGTGTCTGAACTTTTGTTATTAAAAATAATTTGGTTGTTTCAACTTATTGGTATAGTAAATCGGTCGGAATAACCAAATTATTTCTAATAACAAAAGTTCAGATACCAAAGTGAATAAAAAAATTGCATACACCAAAATAGCAAAAATAAAAAATTCAGACATCATTGACATATTTTTTTAATACTATATAACAAAGGTAAGTATTACCATAAAATTTGACTTTTGCTGAGAAGCAAGAACTAATATACTACAAAGTCTAATTTTACTGCCAATGCTACATATAGAAGGATAGCACATTTCAATACATAATAAAATTAAGAGTAAGTAGTAAAAAAAAGTTTCATAGCTTCTCTCTATTTGACTTTTCTTTTTTCTTTTTTTACAACATCTGCTCAAAGATCTAATTTTAATTTTTTTAATCATCATATTCAATTTTTAATTAAAAAGAAATCTAGCATGCTTTGTAGTTTATTGTTGGTATAGCTAAGGTATATTATTGATATATTTTAAATATACCAATAATAACTAATAATATACCTCTAGTATACTAAAAGTATGTCTCAACAAATAAATTTGATTGTTTGAGAAAATAAAAATATCATTGTTAACCACTTACATAATTTAAAAAGAAATTTGAATTTTCACATATTTATGGTTTATATCAAAATAGATTTAATCTTAAACAATTATTTTAAAGCATCTCATTTTATTTTGGTGAATGAAAATATTATATTTTCCAAAAGTGAGAAAAGTTTTACAGCCAAGGAAGAAACTAAAAATCTAAGAAAAAACCATGATAAATTCTAACCGATATATTAAAGGTAACTTTTTAGAAAAAGTTTTTGATATACCATTTAGAAAAATAAAAAAACTTTTTACTTCATTGTAATATATTGTTGATATACTGAAAATATATTCGTGATATTATCTTTAATAAAGAAGAACTCTAACATAAGCATTTATGTTAGGATAAGCCTGAAGACGTAGTTGTGGAATTGAAATTTGCTTGGGAGGCAGTTGTAGATGTAATTCAGGGTGAAGATACTTGTGGAGGCATTACTGTAACATCCTCACAACCTACCCACACATAGTATACATTCCCTTAGATATGTAATATGTAAAGGTAGAGTATAAGAGCATTACTAAAATATTACAATTGTACCTTATCACTCTTCGTCAATCAATTGCTAGTTTATAGTATTATATAAATAAATAAATAGGTATAAGATAAATATATATATATATATATTTTGCCAGAGTTTTGTTTAAAATATGAATATTACCAAATCCAATCAACTCAACTTATGAATATTCAATATTTCTCAAAATGTCCTCATTCACTCACACCCCAAAATCCCATGTTTTCGTACATACATTTATAGATATGAGAACATGATATTACTTATATGCAAAACGTCTTTAAGTTATAATACAATTTATTATATTTTACAAAATAAATATTACATCTACATCAACTCAAAAGAATATTTACCTGATATGTTTAGGCTTGATCTATGGTAACTAGAGACTTCTAGTATCCAACCTCTAACTAGACTTGTCCTGGTCTAGAAGGACTTTCAGCTTCTATCATATCACCTGTGCGATGAATAAATCGCACTAAGCCTAAAGCTTAACAGTATATACTTGATAATACAACATTAATATAACAACAGTATATGAACATGTATAGAGTTATTATGTTACAAACATTCACAATCTTATTTTATAAACAAGCATAAACAACTAACATGCATTGGGCCCAAATAATCTTATACGATAACTTAGTTCCAGAATAATTGCTTTGACCTATCTTATTAATAATGACACCTCTGTGTCTCGCTAGTGGACATAGCTAAACCCAGTGTCTCATCCACAACATAATCATCAATATGACACCTCATGTTTCTCGCCCAGGGGCATAGTAACATCTCTGTGACACCCAGTATCACACCCCGTCGTGTATGGCATGCCAATCACCAAATGCAATTGTCTGGCAACTAGGTAAAATATAAGACAATAAACAACATTTCATATTATGCAAATATGAGTCATTCACCATATGACTCATCAACACACCAACATTTAACCTAATTAACATATTTTATCATAATTCTTCACTTTATAATCACATATACATTTTTAATACAATATATATAAAAACATAGCTATGCAAGCTATTTACTATGCCCATATAGTGCGAAATACGATAATAAACATCAAACACTAACCCCACAGCCATGGCATCCAATAGCCACACTTGTGGAATGTGAAACGAAGCTGTCATACACTTTTGAACACCCCCAAGGTCGTGGCACTCAAGGGCCATGTCCATGGCATCCATTTTGCTTCTGCCTCTTCACAAATCTCACACGAAACAGCTTCACAGCAAAACCTACTACCATGGCCCTCTATAGCCACGCCCATGACATCCTAAAATCGTTATTTTACACCTTTTTCATCAATATAATACACATACCAACTTAGAATGATGCAAACCAAAGACAAGAGCATGATCCAAGTATATACTTACCTTTTTAAAGCTCAAATTAGAGAAATAACTCCTTTGCATGATAATTTCTTTCAACCTTTCACCTCTGTCTATTGGTTCCACCAATTTAAATCAATCAACACCCATTCAATTTATAGGTTTTAAGGTAACATTAGAAACTCATACAAATATCCTTAAACCCCTTAGACTAAATCCAAATCTCAAAATTAGTCAAAACCCTCAAAACCCTAATTCCCATCTTATTTCTCCAATTCCATTCATTCAACCCGTATCCTAATTATAGAATCATCGTTTCTATGCCAAATTCATTTCATTCTACTTCAGTAAAACAATTATCTAATAATTTATTCAAAAATTTAATTAGAGAAAACTTATTAAAAGGGGAAGCAAACTTACCAAATACTTCATTATCCACCAAAGCTATCTTTTATCTTTGATAATTCTTGCTAAAACTTGAAAAATGAAGAAATTAAAACAACCTCCCTTGAACCACCATGGGAGTCGACCCAAAGAGAAGAAAAAAGAAGAAGAAGAAGAAGAAGAAAAAGAAGAAGAAGATGATGATGAATTATTGACATTTGACTTCTTTTACCAATTATATATATATTATTAATTAAATAAGATTTTTTATTATTTTATATTTTAACTTTTCTTCTTTTAACTTTTTACTATTTTACCATTTATATTTAATCTTTTATATGTGATGTATATGTTATATTTCTAACATCTTCTATCTAAATCTCTCTTAACATCTCACTCATTAATGTGTCTAATTAGGTTCAATGTGGGGCATTATGATTCTCTCTCACTTAAAAGTTTCATCCCCAAAATTACCTGATGTTAGCTCTGAAAGAGTTATGGGTATTGATTTTGCACAACTTATTCACTTTCCCAAGTAGCTTCTTTTGTTGGGTGATTCCTCTACAAAACCTTTACCAAAGGTACTTTCTTATTCCTTAACTCATTTACTTCTCGTGTCAATATTGCTACTGGTTCTTCCTCATAACTTAGGTTTGGATTCACCTCAATAGATTCAACTGACAATACATGAGATGGATCTCACTTATATCTTCGCAGGATAGAAACATGAAATATATTATAAAATTCTATCCAACTCTGGTGGCAATGGTAATCTATAGGTAACCGGTTCAACTCTTTCCAATACTTCATATGGCCCAATAAAACATGGACTCAGTTTTCCCTTTTTTCCAAATCTCAACACCTTCTTTCATGGAGATACTTTTAAAAACACCTTGCACCCACCTTAAACTCTATATCTCTTCTCTTTAAATTAGAGTAAGACTTTTGTCCGTCTGACGATGCTTTCAGCCAATCTCAAATTATTTTCACTTTCTCTTCTGTTTCTTTAATCAATTCAGGACCGACTAACTTTTTTTCTTCAACTTCATCCCAATATAGAGGTGTTCTACATTTCCTCCAATACAGAGATTCATATGGTGCCATACCAATGCTAGATTGATTACTGTTATTAAATGAAAATTCAATCAACGATAATTATTTATCCCAACTACCAACAAAATCAATAACACAACTCCTTAGCATATCTTCCAATATTAATATCACTCTTTCAAATTACCCATCGGACTGCGGATGAAAAGCATTACTAAAATGTAATCGAGTACCCAATGCACCTTGCAAACTCTTCCAAAATCTAGATATAAATCGTGGATCTCGATCCGACACCAATGAAATAGGAACTCTATGTAACCTCACAATTTCACTAATGTAAATTTCTACCAATTTATCAAGGGAGTAATCCATTATCACAGGTAAAAAGTGAGCCGACTTTGTCATTCTATCCACAATTACCCAAATTGTATCATGCTTCCTCGGGTTCAAAGGTAATCCAGTAACAAAATCTATAGTTACTCTGTCCTACTTCCTTTTGGGCACCGATAAGGGCTATAACAATCCTGAAGGAACTTGATGTTTAGCCTTTATCCTCTGACAAGTGAGACACTTAGATACAAATTTTATTGTATCCTTTTTCATACATTTCCACCAATAATGTTGCTTTAAATCTTGATACAACTTAGTACTTTCAGGGTGCATAGTATAAGCCGATTGATGTGCCTCTTCTAAAATCTTTTTTTTTTTCAATTATATACAATCGTGTTCTATACCTCAAACTACCATCATTTCTAATTTGAAAATCTCTACTCTCCCCCTTTTGACAATCTTGCATAATTTTCTAAATCTTCACATTTACCTTTTATGCTTTTTTAATTTGTTCCAAAAGTATCGGCTTAACTTACGATTGTGTCTCCAATGCACCATCATCACCAACTTTAAATATAGCACGTAAGGCTCTCAATTCAACCAATAACATGAGAGAATAGGCAATCAACCCTACCATAAACTTTCGACTCAAAGCATCTGCAACTACATTAGCCTTTTCTGGATGGTAATCAATCAAACAATCATAATCTTTGATCAACTCCAGCCATCACCTTTGTCGAAGATTCAACTCTTTTTGCACACCCAAATACTTTAAACTTTTATAATCTGTATAGATAAAATATTTTTTCCCATATAGATAATGTCGCTGAATCTTTAATGCAAACACTATAGTTGCTAACTCTAAATCATGGGTCGGGTAGTTTAACTCATGTGCCTGTCTAGAGGCATAAGCAATGACTCTACCTTCTTGCATTAACACACATCCTAAACCATTATGTGAAGCATCATTATATATCACACATGGTTTGCTTTCTGCAGGTAGAGTAAGAATAGGAGCCTGAGTCAACATATCCTTTAACTATTTAAAAATCATTTGGCATTTGTCTATCCATACAAATTTCACCCCTTTCCGAAGTAATTTGGTGAGTGGCATGGCTATCATAGAAAACCCCCTTTACAAATCGACAATAATAACCTGCCAATCCCAGAAAACTCATCACTTCTATAACATTTTTAGGTAGACTCTGAATTTAGAATCGCCTTAACTTTACTTGGGTCTACTCTAATCCCTTCTGCTGAAACAACTGCCTAAGGAAAGTCACTTGATCCAACCAAAACTCACACTTGGATAATTTTACAAACAACTGCTTTTCCCTTAATGTCTGTAATATAATCCATAAATGTTTATCATGAACCTCTTTACAATACAAATATACTAAAATATCATCAATGAACATCACTACAAATTGATTTAAATAAGGTAAAAAAATTTGATTCATTAGATCCCTGAAAACTGTTGGTGCATTTGTCAACCCAAAAGGCATCACAGGAAATTCATAGTATCCATACCTTATATAAAAAGTAGTTTTGGGCACATTTACCTCTTTCACTCTCAACTGATGATACCTTGATCTCAAATCAATCTTAGAAAACACAATTGCTCCCTTCAATTGATCAAAGAGATCATCAATAAGAGGTAATGGATATTTATTCTTGATGGTCACATTATTCAATTGTCTATAATCAATATATAATCTCAAGGTACCATCCTTCTTTTTAACAAATAATATTAGTGCTCCCCATGGTGAAACACTAGGGTGTATAAATCCCTTATCCTACAATTTCTGTAATTGCACCTTCAACTCTGTTGGTTCCATTTGATAATGGATAATAGAGGTAGGAGTGGTACCCGACGTCACATCGATACCAAACTCTACCTCTCTCACCAGAGGTGAACCTGGTAGCTTATCTGAAAATATATCTGAAAATTCAGCCACTGTAGGAATACTATTGAGCTTAGACTTCTCTACTCTAGTATCCACTACATGTGCCAAATAGGCCTCACACCCCTTTCTCATCATCCTTTGGGCAGCCATTACAGAAATAAAAGTAGACAAGAGGTGTCTTGGCTCACCTCTCACCACTACTTTTTTCCCCTTAAGTGTTCTTAGAGTAAAATTCTTCTGTTGATAGTCAACTACAGCTCTATGCCTCGACAACCAGTCCATGCCTAAAATAATATCATACTTCCTAAAGGGCATCTCAATCAAATCATCAAGAAAATTTTCTTTTTGCACCACAATCAGACTATCTCGGTAAACTCTACTAACCACCATACTATGCCCTAAAGGATTAGTCACCAATGCATCAAATCCCAAAGATTCATAATGTACATCACTCACAGACAAAATTGATGCACTAATATATGAATGGGTAGATCCAGGATTTATCAATGCATGTATAGGGGTACCAAATAAAGAAAATATACCAGCTATGACATCTAAAGCATCCGGCTTCTTCTGCATCACGTAAACTTTATGAGCAGCTCTAGTCTCATTCGGCCTGCTCTCAGATGTTGAATCCCTTCTTTGGCTAGCCCCAGATCTACCACCTCTACCACCACCTGGACTTACCCTACCTCCTCTACTACTCCATCTAGATCCTTCTGTATTAACTGATCTCTCATCCGATGGCTTTGAGCAACCTCTAACAAAATGACCTGAAGATCCACTCCTATAACAACCTCTGAAATCAGCTCCCCAACAAATCCCCTATGCATTCGACCACACTATGCACAAGTAGGTGGTGGAGACCTATGAGAACCTGAAGTCAGTGTGCTAGCTACCGAGGCTGTAGGTCTCTGCCTCTGCTGCTGTGATCTACCAAATTATTTTTGGCCCCTACTAAATCTCTGAGGATAACCACTTTTACCTCTCTTCGAAGATGAGGAACCCATTTCCATGGAGCTTTTCTAACTCTGCTTTCTTCAGCCTTCAGTGCAGCTTCAAGCCCTTGAGCTTTCTCTATGTTCCATGTAGCTGTTACCATCTTGGAAAAATCATCATAGTGAACCGCTGCCACTTGACACATAATAGATGGTTTCAACCCTTCTTCAAATCTTCTGCATCGGTCCACCTCATCTGTCAAAATACTCAAGCGGAGAAATTCTTTCTCATGCTCACCTATGGTCTTGTCTCCTTGCTTCAAATTAAGAAAATCATTCTTATTCTTGTCCTTATACTCTCGAGGAGTGTATTTCTTCCCAAATTCTCTCAAAAAATCTTCATACTTTAAAATTGGGGGTTGTTTCAGTCCATCAGGAATGGTCTTCCACCAATCATAAGCATATCCTTAAAGAAAAGACAAAGCATAGTCAAACTTCTCTTCCGCAGTAGCCTGCAATTGGACAAACACCTTCTCAATTCAATTTAACCACTGCTCAGCCTTTGTTGGATCTGTGGTGCCTATAAAGTCAATAGCCCTAAACTTTTTCAACTTCTCATACTTCCTAATCGGTTATTGTTGTTGTTGAGATAGGATATGACGTAACAATTTTACCATCTGCTGTGTCTAAACTGGTGGAATTTCTAGCACTGCTGGTCTAACTGGCACTGATGCCTCCCCGGTAGCTTCAGTACTTGCTCCAACCATACTTTCCCCTGGATCAAAGTGCTCTACACTACCTTCATATGATCTATGGGATGGAGACGTCTTTACTATCTATATCTATTTAAGATCAAGAGTTGCCACATTAAAGATTAATTCAAATGTCTATGCATATGCATGTACAACACTTTTAAAATCAACTTTGAAATCCTCCTTTTCTCTCACTTAAAACTCACCTAAGTTAAGAATCTCAAATCTAGGCTCTAATATCAGAATAAATGTAATACCCTCATAACCTACCTACACATGGTACACATTTCCTTATATATGTAGTATGCACAGGTAGAGTATAAGAGCATCACTAAAATGTTACTATTGTACCTTATTACCCTTCGTCAATCAATTGCCAGTTTATAGTATTATATAAATAAATAAATAGGTATAAGAAAAAAAAAATATATATATATATATAAATTTTGCCAGATTTTTATTTAAAATACGAGTATTACCAAATCCAGTCAACTCAACCTGTGAATATTCAATAGTTCTCAAAATGTTCCCATTCACTTACACCCTAAAATCCCATATTTTCATACATACATTTATAGATATGAGAACATGATATTACTTATATACAAAACATCTTTAAGTCATAATATAATTTATTATATTGTACAAAATAGATATTGCATCTACATCAACTCAAAAGAATATTTACATGCTATGCTTAGGCTTGATCTGTGGCAACCAGAGACTTCTAGTATCCAACCTCTAACTAGACCTATCTTGGTCTAGAAGGACTTTCAAATTTTATCCTGCACCTACGCGATAAATAAATCGCGTTAAGCCTAAAGCTTAGTGGTATATACTTGATAATACAACATTAATATAACAATAGTATATGAACATGCATAGAGTTATTATGTTACAAACATTCACAAACTTATTTTATAAACAAGCATAAACAACTAACATGCATTAGGTCCAAATAATCTTATACGATAACCTAGTTCTAGAACCGTTGCTTTGGCCTATCTCATCAATAATGACACTTATGTGTCTCGCTAGTGGACGTAGCTAATTCTGTGACACTCAGTGTCTCAGCCACAGCATAATCATCAATATGACACCTCATGTGCCTCGCTTAGAGGCATAGCAACATCTCTGTGACACCAGGTGTCTCACCCCATCGCGTATGGCATGCCAATCACCAAATGCAATCGTCTGGCAACTAGGTAAAGTATAAGACAACAAACAACATTCCACATTATGCAAATATGAGCCATTCACCATATGACTTATCAACACACCGATATTTAACATAATCAACATATTTTATCATAGTTCTTCACTTTATAATCATATATACATTTTTAATACAATAAATATAAAAGCATAGCTATGCAAGTCATTTACTATCCATATAGTGCGAAATACAGCAACAAACGTCAACAAACTAACCCCATGGCCATGACATCAAATAGTCACACCCATGGGATGTGAAACGAAGCTGTCATACACCTTTGAACACCCCCCACAGTTGTGGCTATTAGTTTTCTCTTGCATTGTTTGGCATAACTACAAGCTTTTAAAGTAATGAAGATGTGCATAAGAGAGTTTGTGGGGCTCACCAAGATGAGGTGAAAATGAGGTGGCTAATCCATAAGTATAGCTACTTCTGGCCATCCATCCTAAAGGATTGCATTGCATATGCAAAGGGCTACCATTAATGTCAAAAGTACGAAAGCATCCAATAAGTTCCTGCGGAAGATATGCATGCCATAGTCAAACCTTGGCCATTCCATAGATGGGCAATAGATTTAATTGGCAAAATTTACCTCGTTTCATCAAAAGGCCATAGTTTTTTATAGTGGCCATAAATTATTTTACGAAATGTGTAGAAGTTATGCCTATGAAGAAGATGGAACAACATAATATGATTCAATTCATCAAGGAACATATTATCCACAGGTTCTTGATTCCACGGACCATTATCACAAATCATGGTACTATATTCACAGGGGAAGAAGTAAGGGATTTTGCAGAGGATTATGGAATCAAGTTGGTGAATTCCACCCCTCATTACCCTTAAGGTAATGAACATGGGACTAATAGAAAGGAGTTAAGGTTAGGATACCAAAAGCGAAGCAATATCCTCACAAGTTTTCTACTGAGGTGCATGGTGGACTAGTTAATGGTGATGAGATGGGAAATTCCCAATCAAGACCAATCTTTTTAGAAGAAAGGCAAATGTGCTCAACCTATAAATATCATTCCTCACTTGAGCGAGGCTAGGATTTGGAGATGGAGCCAACACTCTTCAACAAAGTATTAGCTTTTTTGGAGCAAAATGGAAGGAAGGAAGGTTGGTTTAGGATGTGATTCAACTGGCTAATAGTGAGGAAGTCATTAGTCCTTGAGCTAACTAGCTAGAAGATTTGGGTAGAGTCCTTATGGAAAAGCAAAGATTTAGTAAAATGAAGTTATTTACTGGAATAATAAAAAAAAAGGAAAACTTACTCGAACGATAAATGAGAAGGTAGTTCTTCATCAAGAAAGAGTTTCAGCAATTGGCTCTTCAATTATAAGCCATTGTAGAAAATATAACGGGTGAAAAGGAACATAATGAAGAGAGTTAAAAACCCTAAAGAAGTGAGAAAAGAGGAAAAAAGTTTCAGAGGAAGATGAGAATTTTGTATTTGACATTTAAAATTGAAGTTAGAGGAAAACAGAAAGAGTCCAAGATAGGTAAGGTAGCTAGAGACATCAATTGATTAGACAAGGGGCAAAGCATGCTCTTTGGTTTCTTGAAACTAGAAGCATGCTGGAGATATGTGTTCGCACCCAATTCTTCAAACCCATTAGCAATTACAAGGCCCAGTAAGAGTGAACATGCCTAGAGAATAAACATCAAATCCAAAATGAAAGAGCTGGTGCAAGAGGAAGTTACTCTATTGCAGAGAGTGGCTGGAATGTCGAGGCTAGTAACTTCCCATTAATTTTAATGAAGTATGAGGTTGAAAATAGTGGGGACAAAAGCTTTAAAGGGAAATAAATGAAAATAAGAAGGATCCATGAGCAGACATAAAAAATCTAACTATTCAGAGCCACTTTTAAGAACATATCAGCTTGTTATTTTGGATCTTAGTGATTTCATTAGCTAATCTCAAACTTTTGTAATTAATTGCTCAATTTCAATTATCCATCAACTTGGTTTCTTCATAAATTCATGTATTTAGCTATTTTAACATCAATTCCATAGTATTTGTCAACAATGTAGTAGAATTCAAACGAATTTTCTATAAAAGAGTTTGGGAACTTATTTTCTTATTGGTCTTTGAGGAAAATTTTCACATTCACTTGAATTATCATTGGAATTCTCTTGATATTAAGGTTGCGGCACCTCTGAAACACCTTAATACAAGGCCAACAAGTTTTTCTTCAGCCTTGAAGGAAACTCACTCACAATAAATAATAAAAAAAGTAAAATATATAAAAAAATATATTACTAAAAATTATTAAATTTATTTTTAAACAAAATTTACATATTATTCACATAAAAAATAAAGTTAAAAAATTATTAATTTCATTATATAGGTGCTTGATAGATGTTCTGTACATATTTAGTAGAGGTTGTATGTATGTTATATATTTGTTATGTATATTGCGTCTATTTTATATAGATGTTGTGAGAATAAAAGATTAAAAAATAAAATTAAAAAATATTATTTAGATGTTTGATAGATGTAGTAGATGTTTATTTTGTTGTGTGTATTTTGTATTTATTATATATATGCTATGCATATTATATATATGTATTTATGTGTATATAGAGAATATGACATTAAAAAAATTATTTATAAATAAAAATATAAATAAAAATTAAAATAAGAAAAAAATAAAAAATAGAGAAAACCGTAAAAATGAAAAAAAAATTAGCTTGCTTTTACAATATTGAAAAAACAAAACTTTGCCCAATGTTTTTGAAAAAGAAAAATCAAGAAGGGATATATATATATATATATATATATAAATTTTTATATGGATCGGATGTATACATACTGAAATAAATGAAAATTAAATAAAAGAATTTTAATAAAAAATAGTTATTTTATATAATTTTTATTGGATGAGTGTAAATTCAAAGGACTATATGTATAGTTATGATCAAGACTGGTCAATATTGATAGATGGTAAAATCCAATGTCAAATTCATTTTACGTTATAGTTTAACAACTCATTTAAATAGAGTTCACATTTTTGTTTTGAGATTCCATTCAAATAGTTTGTAACTCACCATTTCTATTCCAATAGTACTTCATACCAACTATAAAGACAAAGGCAATGATATATTCTTATTAATTATATACTATTCATGTGCAATAAATTAAAGTAAAAATACTATTCATACTATAGTAAATAAAAAATAAAAAATACTATTCATACTATTCATGCTACAGAGCACATAAAAATTAAAAAAAGTTGTCAAATAATTATGAAAGAGAGAAAGTATTAATTGAAGAGAGAGAAAATAATATAGGAGAGAGAGAGAGATTTGATTTTTTTTTTATTTTTCCGATATGCCATTCTACGGTCACCTCCTATCGTCACCATCCATACTATCTAAAAACCTATCTTTCAACGAGTGTATTGCCATCGATTTTGCTGTCATCGACAGTTGGAGTACGTATCACGCGTCGTTCGAAGCATCCGCGGTGGTTAAAGCCGTCAACCACTTTTGATCAGTTTTTTCTTCATTTTTTTGACTTCTTTTTTTCGCCAAACTGGTATTTTTGGGATCATATATTAATTAAAGAGAGAGAAAATAACAAAGGAGAGAGAGACCCAATTTTTTATATTCCCGATATGTCATTCTTTGGTCACTTCCGACTGTCACCATCCATACTATTTGAAAGCCCATCTTTCAACGAGTGTATCGCCATTGATTTCACTGTTATTAGAGGTCTGAGTAAATGCCTCGTGTCGTCTGAAGCATCCATGTTGGTTAACGTCATCAGCCACTTCCGACCAATTTTTCTTTCGTTTTTTGACTTCAATTCCCGGCCAAGCTGGTATTTTTGAGATTCTCTCTTTATAAGCTTCATTGTGATATATAATTTATAAATTTTAGACCCTATTTACTTTTGGCTAGAATTTGGCGACAATACATTTCGGTAACCTTTTTTCGCTAAAAATTAAATAAAATAAAATTTATATAATTATTCTATATAATAAATGTGTATAGTTTAATAAATTAAAATTTGTATATTTAGAATTTGTTAATTTAAAACTAATTAATTGTTTAAGTAATAATTTAAAATATAAATTATGATTTAAATTATGATAAATAATTTATGATAAAATTGTACAAGAGTATGTTAATTCATAAATTTAAATACTTATCATGGGCATATTTTAAGAACATAATAATGATAAATTCCTATAAATTCTATAAAAATATCATCTAAAGGTTATGATATATATAAGTATATAGAAAGAGAGAGCTCTAAAAGGGTGTTTAGATTAATACATATTCTTAGAATTTTTATTAATTTAATAGAAAGATCATATATTGTCATCTTTACTTTAGCAAAATTAAGTCAATAGATAATTTAAAATGATGCAATGTGTAATGTAAGACTTATTCATCTTTAATGTTATATTTAAACATGTAAAACTTATTCATCTTTAATGTTATTATAAAATCAATACTTTGAAATAATTACTTTTTTTTTCTTGAATAGATGTCAAGTATCGAAAATAATTTAAAAACTACAACTGATAGTGTAAGTGCTGCCCCTCAAAAAAATAATAATAGTTCGATGAAGGCAAATATTTCTGAAAATACTAAAAAGTCACCTAAGATTAGTAGTAAAAGAAAGAGATCATGAGTTTGGGAGCATTTTAAATCAAATAATGATGAAAATTCTCAAGAAAAAAAACTAAATATAAATATTATAGTAAATCTATTGCATGTCCCTCTACTAGTGACATAAGTAATTTAAGCAATCATTTATCTAGGTATAAAAAATATCCATATAATTTAAATAATAATCAAAATATCTTAACTTTTAATCCATAACTTATAATTTTTGAATTAAGATAATAGTCTTGCTGTTATGGTATTTGAATTTTAAATATATTCTATGTATTCTGATTTTGTGTTGATACTATGGTTATTACATTTTAATTTAAATTATGTATAATACATTTTGATTGTGTGTAAAATTTATAATTGTTGTTTACTATATATATATACCTTTTGTTTGTTATTTTTTACACTAAATTTTTTTTGTATTTTTTTTGAAAAAGTAATTAAGGTCATAATTTAATAAATATTTATAGTTATCCCAAAGCAACGTAAAATTTCACCCGACTATATACTAAAATTGCTTCAAGAATAAATACTATATTGTCAATTTACCCTTACTTTTTTCTCCTTTTATTTTTTGTTTTTTAATTTTGTTTTTTTTTTATTTCGAAAAATTGCTTCAAGAATAAATAGTACATTGCCAATTTTACCACTACTTTTCTCTCCTTTTATTTTTTGTTTTTTAATTTTATTTTTTTAAATTTTTATTTCCAATTTGACCCCCTTTTTTGGCTTTTGCTTTTTTTAAATATATTTTTACCCTTTTATTTATTTTTCATTTTTTATTAACTAAAATAAAATAATTTAAATATATATATTTTTATCTCTTTTATTTTTATTTTAATTTTTAGTGAATATTATGATTCATAATTTTTCAAATATCGATAATTTATTAAGCAAAAAAATAACATAATAGAGTGATCCAAACAAGATCAACTATCTCAACTCTGAGCAGGGGCGAAGCCAGACTTTAAAATAAAAAGGGGCAAATTTTTTTTTTACAAATTTTAACTTTTTTGTAATTATTTATCTCTCATTTTGTTTTAATAGTATTTTATAAATTATTAATTTATTAATAATATATTTTTATTATTAAAAAATTAATTAATAAAAAAATATTAATATATATGTGTACATAATTTTAAATTTATAAAATTTTTCATAATAAAAATAAAATAAAGAGAAAAAAATTAAATAATGAATATAATTTCTTAAAAATAATTAAAATAAATGAGTTCTTTAATTTATTAAATGTGTTCAAATTAATTTAGTTGAAAAATTTATCCATTTCTTTATTTTTTTTGCATTTGTATATTATCAATATTTTGTCAAATTTTTAAATGAGAATTATTGCATATAGAATAAATAATTTATTATATATATATTTTTTACTTTTTGTAAAAATTAAAAATAAAGAAGAGAGCAATTTAAATTTTTTTTAAAAAATTAATAAATAATTTAAAAATTTTTAAAAACATATTATATATATATATATATATATATAAATTTTCAAAAAGAGAAGAGGGCAATTGCCCCCTTCTCTTCAACATATCTTTGCCGCTGACTCTGAGGCTCTCCATTAGACCCATCATATACAAGCATAAAAGTCAGCTTAGCAATCAATTGAGCAACGCGATTGGCATGCCTTTTCACCCAAGGAAAAGAAATCCCTTTAATTTTATGTTAATAACACTTTGATTTAATAATAACAATAAAATTGGAATTAAAAAAAAATATAAACTTAATTATTTATTATCTTTTTATATTAGGTTTTATATTTTTGCTAATTACATAGTGTATATTGCATATATATTATCTTAAAAATCAAGCATGATTTAGCTTTAATTAAAATCATTTTTTTTTGTTTTTTCAAATAAATCTTTTTTTACTTTCCTAGTTTGTTCTCAATGCTGTATTGAGGATTTTAAATATTTTGTTATATTTTTTATATATTTTATATATAAATAGACATTTTATATATTATATATGTTTTATATATTTTTTGTATATATTATTATTATGTCTATTATTGTTTTCTCATTATCTGTATAATAGTATTAATTATCGCAATAAAGTGCGGTAGGCAATTCGGCTAGTCACCACTAAAAATATTAATTTTAATATAAATCTTTTAATAAATAAATACAATCCATAATTTAAAAAATTAACTCTGAAATAGTAGGACCAAATCGTTCACTACGGAAAGCTTGGAGGGTGTTATTGTAATTTAACGTTTTGCTTTAATTTGAGCGAAACCTAAAACCCTATAAAACGGCGGAGTTTCCTTGTTTAGTTCTGGTGTTTTTTTGCTCCTGCGGCTATGGGTAAGAAGCTCCAAGAAACCGCGGTTATTGAAGAACCAGTTGCCCAACATGACTTTCCAAACACCCACAAAACTGATAAGAAGAAGAAGAAGAAGAAGAACAGAGAATCTGAATTTGAGGAAGGAAAGGAGCTAAAAAATATAAAGAGAAAGCTTGAAGAAGGAACGGAATTTCAAGAAGGTTTTAAGAAAGTAAACAAGAAGAAAAAAAGAAAGGAACAGAAAGAAAATGGAGAAGGCAAACCCCAAGAAGTTACCAATAAGAAAGAAAGTGAAACCCATGAGTTAACACAGGTTGTTAATTGCAAAGGAGGTGAAGAGACTGTTATTTTGACTGGAAAGGATGCTCAAGAATCAAAATATGTTCCATTGAAATGTTTCTCTGATTCGAACTTGCCAGATAGTGTTTTGAAATGCTGTATGAATTTTAAGAAGCCATCTCCAATTCAGGCCCATGCGTGGCCTTTTTTGTTGGATGGTCGTGATTTTATTGGTATTGCAAAAACAGGGTCAGGTAGATTATTCTTTCTTTGATTAATTTTAGAGAATAAAATATAAAGTTCGATTCAGATTTCTGTATTGTGTGACTTATGGCGTTTTTTTGTTGTTTTTTTAGGCAAGACTTTGGCATATGGGATTCCAGCAATAGTGTATGTTTTGAACAAACGAAAAGGGGCTTTGACCAAGAGGGTCAATCCCCTTTGCCTTGTGCTTGCACCTACGAGGGAGTTAGCTGATCAAGTAAGTATGATGTAATTCTTGAAATTTCACCATGTTAGTATGATGAAGGTAGCAAATTTTATTGGAATTAGCAAAAGTTATGTTCTTGTGCTATACATGATTTTGCTGTGGAATTGGAGTTGGGGAATTGACTGAGAAAGGAAAAGTGGATATGATGTGATAATGTGTAATTAACTCATTTGTGTCAACTTTTTTAACTTTTTCATGTATGTTTATTGGATATCTATCTAAAATGTCTAGTTTAATGTTAAACAAGCATAACGTATGGTTATATTGACGGAACTATATGTGTGGATGCCAGTAATAGTCCCATGGCATTGGCACTTGAATCCTTTGCCCATTCAAGTTTTAGGAAGGTGGAAAAATCCTTCACAAGATGCATTTTTGAAACTTAAACTTCACATCGCACCAAAAAGAGAGAGAGAGAGAGAGAGAGAGAGAGAGAGAGAGAGAGAGATGGGGGGCAGGGAGAGACTAAGGGAAGATCCAACAGCAAACAATCAATGAAAGAAATCATGTACCAATGCTATGTTTCTCTGAAATGAGTCCTTGTCACTGCAAACAATAGAATTCTTGATGAATTTGGATTTTATCGAGACAAATTACTTTTTTTTTTTTTGTCATTATTGATGTTTTTGGCTTCTTTTTTCCTTCCTTTTCATGTTATGGTGCATAGATGGGATGACTAATTCCTTTTCTTCCCCTCTTTCTGGTTATAGATTTCAGTTGTTCTGCATGATGCTGGGGAGCCTTGTGGTGTGAAATCAGTTTGTCTATATGGAGGAACCTCCAAGGGACCTCAAATTTCTGCCCTGAAGTCTGGTGTTGTAGGATGTTCTTCTCTCTTTTCCTAATTTTATGTGGCTAATTTTATTCATTTCTTTTGGCTTTATAAGATAATATGATGTTATGTGAGGCTCCATTTTGATTCAATTTAAACTGCAGAAGGCAAAGTTTAGCATTTCTTTGTTTTATTCCTGGCAATCCATAAACATTTCTTCATTAAAGTATATTAAATTGCAGACAAGTCAAAATTCAGGAATGCTAAAGGATGCATAAACATTTCTTTGTTAACTTGTGTATGGTTGTGAAAAACAAAGCTTCTGTAGTTGATTGAAATAGGTTGGAAGTGCAGATATATAGCAACAAAAAAAAAGAAGACAATAGATTTTAGAAATGGCACCTAAAATCTTTCCTTGAGCAGAACAAAGGATTAGCAATCTCAATATCTCCCTAGAGCTTTAGAACTCATAAAGTTGCTAAAACCAATCTTTATTAAATTGAACGAATTGCATTAATATCACTCTTTTGGAAAAAAGAAAGAGAGAAATGGTAGGAACAGAAAAACTGTGCATATACAAAAAAAAAAAAAAAACTGTGCATAAACATTTCTTGTCCTAATTCTATATGGCCTTGGTCTTTTCAATTGGAATTTTGGAGAGTGGTACCACTTTTACACTGTATGATGTGGTGGAAACTAGAAAGTGAGAAGAAATAAAATCTTCACGACATTTTCCCTTTGTTGGGTGAAGGAAAGAATCAACAAGGAAATATTCACTCCATATTGGAAAGGAATTGGGTGAAGAGCCTAAAGAATATAAATGTCTGTTACTCTCTTTGATGTGTTTCTATTCTAGGATAAAAGTATACTTCAAGATTTGAAACTTTCACTCTGTTTTACATGAGGCGATTGGGGACAAACCCAAAGAAGGGAGATTAAGATGGCTTGGGCATGTACGGTGGATATCTAGAGAAGCCTCGGTTGGGAAAGTCAAGCACATGGTGATAGAGGAGAGCAAGAAAGGAATAGGTAGGCTTAAACTAACTTGGAGGAGAGTAGTTCAATATGATTGATAGGAATTGCAACTATTAAAAGATGTAAGCCAAAATGTTTAAGTAGAAACGAAGAATTCATATAGCCGATTCCAATTAATTTTGAAAACCCAGAGTTTGAGTTTGAGTCTCTTTCATATTTTTCTTTTTGCTCAATTAAAACTTTAATATGTTTCTATTGAAGTACATGAATATGCTTTGCCTTTTTTTTTGTTGATATTTCCTCTTTACATTGCATTGTTGATATTTCCTCTTTACATTGCATTCTACCCAATCAAAGTGTCAATAGAAAATTAGTACTTTTTCTTTTCTTGATGAGAACCCCAAACCTTTTCACATTTTTGCTATTTTATCTGAATTTGAAAAGTTAGTTTCACATGTCTATCTTTTTTTTTTTCCTTTTCATGGCTAGAGATTTATCTCTCCCTGCAAATAAATCTCTTCTTTCTCCATAAATATATGGTAGTTGAAGTTGTTATCAATAATAATCATAGTTATGAAGTTTTGATAACTTTTGCTGTACAATTTTATTCATGTGTGTTTCTTGGTTTCTTTTTTGTTCTAGAATTTTATTATGCCTTGCATCCATGGATAGTATGTATTTTCATATGCATTTTCATTGTGATTGTTGTACTTATGCATATGTTTGTATATATTTTGATTTATATATATATTCATTTTGATATTCATATTTTTTCAATGTGATATACTAATAATTGATAACAACTAATTTTATTTTTATTTTAATGTGTTTGTTGGCATGCTTTAGTTTTGTAGTATTGGAAGTATTGATTTTAACATGATCTAGAAAAAAAAATACTTTGATGAGGTGCAAAAACGTCAGTTTTCGTACAAAAATACGAATTTACCATTAAAAGTTTTTTCAGCTCATTTATGCACGAATTTTAGGAAAATCTAATATTTTGGCCCCTATTTTAACGAGCCTTAAAATGTCATTAACTGATAGGTGATGTGGCATTTAAAAATAATTTGTTTTTATTTTTATTAGCCCTTTAACAGTAAATCTTCTTTCCCTTTTTGAAGGAAAAATAACCAAATAAAAAATACTCAATGCTCAAATAAAAAATCCCTAAATATTTGGCAAAGATTTATGAAAATTTCAAAAATCCTAGAAATTCGAAACTATGTTGTACTTTAAATTTTGGCTCCACCAAAATCCAACATTTCCGGTACTTCATCACCAGCTCATAAGTTTATTGTGCCTGACCTTGCTTGGAACCCCAAAACCGCCACCAACAATAAAATAGAAATGGTTTCAAAAAAAAAAACAATAAAATTGAAATGATGTAGCTTTGGATAAAAAATCAAAATTGAAAGAAACAAGAAGAATGACTTGAAGCTACCATTCAAAGAAGGTGGACAACAAGTATTGAAAGCAGTAAGCTTTTCTTCTCCTCAAACTTATTTCCAAATTATTCGAGTTTCTGCTGGTGATGGCTGTTGGTTGGCGATTGTGACGGTTACTTGTTGGCTATGCTGAAGATCATGTCAAAGCTTGATTGGGTACAATATGAAAATCAAAAGTGGAAGTTTGGAGATTTGTCAATACATAAGATGGAAAAAGAGAGATGATGCAATTGAAGTTCTTGAATTTTCTTATCTTGTTCCTCAAATTTCCAAAGATTTAGATTCACAATGTCCAAATTGAGCAAGGGTTTCATTTTTCTTCCTTTCTCTGTTTATTTCTTAGCAAAATAGATTAAAAAAGAGAAATAAAAGAAAATAGAGAGAAACATAACATTTTCTTTTCCCTCATCCGAGGGGCTGAAATATCAGATTTCGCAAAATCCTGGTTTATTTGGTATTAAAAAGTTTAAAGGTTCTATGTGTACTTCACAAAAACTTCAAGTTGATATTTCGGGATAAGCTCTTGAAGTTTTTGTGAAAGTACAAGTTGATCCTTAAAATTTTTTATGTCCAAATAAACTAGGACTTTTGCAGAAGTTGATATTTTGGCCCCCTTGGATAACGGTAAAGGTAATACTGTTATGCTCTTTTCTTTTAATTTTCAATTTCTTTTATCTATTTGGCTAAGAAACAAACAGAAAAAAGGAAGAAAAATAAAACCCTTGTTTAGTTCGGGGCATTGTGAATATAAATCTTTGGAAATTTGAGGAACAAGAGAAGAAAATTCAAGAAATTCAGCTTATTATGGATTGACAAATCTCCAAACAACTTCGCTTTTTGATCTTCAGATTTTACTCAATCAAGCTATGAGACGATCTTCACCATCACCAAGCAGTCGTCACCACCGCCAACCAGCAGCCACCACCAGCGAAAACTCGAATAATTTCTGGAAATAAGTTTGAAGAGAAGAAAAGCTTACTGCTTTCAATACTAGCCGTCCACCTTCTTTATATGGTCTCACTCGAACTATAGTAGAGCCACTAATTGAAGTTAATGGAAGTGGAAATCTCGTGCTTCAAGTCATTCTTCTTGTTTCTTTCAATTTTGATTTCTAATCCAAAGTTGTGTCATTTCAATTTTATTGTTGTTGGTGGTTTTGGAGCTGCAACTAGATTCGGGGACAATAGACTTGCGAGCTGGTGATGAAGTACCTGAATTGTTCGATTTTGGTGGAGCCAAAATTTCAAGTAGAAAGCAGTTATGAATTTTTGGGATTTTTGAAATTTCACAAATCTTTGCCAAAGATTTAGGGATTTTTGATTTGGGGATTTTTACTTCAGAAAGGGAATGGTTAATAAAGGCATTTCAGGGACCGAAATATTAGCTTTTCCTAAATTTGAAGCATAAATAAGCCAAAAAAAAAAAAACTTTAAGCGCCAATATGTACTTTCAGGAAAACTTCAAGGGATTTTTTGCACCTTATCCCTGATTTATTTTCAAATAAATCTTTTTGCATATATGTGTTCATAGTCATATCTATATGATCATTTATGATATTTGTATGTGTTCAATACGCTATGGTTTCTTGTACTAATTATTAATGTAGTTTTTTTCGTTATGCATCCAGGATATTATCATTGCAACCCCTGGAAGATTGAAGGATCTGATTGAAATGAATGTATGCAACCTAACAGATGTATCTTTTGTGGTAAGTAAACAATTGCATGTTAACTTTTTGCTAAATTATTATATTATATTATTTTACTTTGTGTTTGAGGGTCGTGGATTGGCTATATATTGTGTAATTGCGGGAGAACATTCATTCAGTTCAATTAATCTGGTTCAGATTTTCGAAAAACTGATAACAGAAATGCTCTAAGTGAACTATTAAACTTTTCTCTTTGGATAATCAGTTTTCCAATGAGTTATACCATCTGTTAGCTCTAAATTTCTCATAGAAAAGATATGATAGTGAAGAAGCTTCAAAAAAATTCTATGAAATGAAGAAAAAAGTGTTAGTTTGGTTTAGTAATTTGGTTTAAATTCTCAACTGGATAATGGTCACCCAATAATACCTTTACTTTATTGAACTTGGATGTAAAGATGCTTGCGAGCTTCAGTTTGTAAAGGGCTTGTTAAGTTAGTTGAACTATCAGGATACTTCATTGCGTAATCTTGCCAATCCTTGGAAAGATTCAGGATCAAGATGCATCAAAGTCTCAAAGGTCAAGTAATCTGATATGTTGTGTTTGCAAGCCTTTTTTAACGTTATGTGACAATTTTTAATGTTAATTGCTGTAGGTCCTTGATGAAGCAGATAGAATGCTTGACATGGGATTTAGACAGGAAGTTCGCTCCATAATAAGCAACACATGTTCTGGTATGTAATATTATTTTATTCTCTCTTTTTCTCACTAGGACAGAAGAAAAGAGAAATGGAAGTTGTTTGAAACTAGTGTATTGCTTTCTCTCTTGCAGAAGTGTTTGTGTTCTCCGCATTTTTGTTAAGAGTCTACATTACTGTCAACATCAAGCATTCTATAATCCATCAGTCAATCTAATTGTGTTCACTAAGAATGAACTAGTATTCATGTGCTCAATATTTCCTACATCTATTTGAGTCTTCCTATTTAATTTATTTATGGTCAAATCAAACAGCTCTTTGTATATTATAATAAAGGATAACACTAGAAAGTAAAAAAATTATGACACTGAAACTTTCAATGTATGCCGACAATCTTTTTGGGGGCTCAGAGAATAACATTAAGTAAATCATGTGAAAAATTCCATTGGATAAATTACCTTGAAAATTGTGAATACCTTCTTACTTGAGTTCTTAAATTTAATTTATATGATTCATTTTAATATATTTAACATGTAAGGTACATTTCTTTTATCATTAATACGAGTGACTTAACCTATACAGCTCGCCAAATGATAATGTTTAGTGCTACATGGCCTCTAGACGTTCATAATTTGGCTGAGGAATACATGGATCCTAACCCCATTAAGGTGTGGATTCTCATATATAATTCTACTTTCTCTGGTTGTTATCTATGTGTTTTATATAGTCAATCAACATTTTTCAGGTAGTTGTAGGTTCAGAGGATACTGCTGCCAATCATGATGTCATGCAAATTGTTGAGGTTTGGTTTCTCAATTTCTAGCAGGGGACTTTTGTGATATTTTATATGTTTTTGTTCTAGTCCATGTTTTGTTCATGTTGATATGTTCATGTGTGTAAATGTAGGTCTTGGATGAACATCTCCGTGATGACCGATTGGTTGCTTTGCTAGAGAAATATCACAAATCCCAAAGGTTATTCTTGCTTTCATTTGTTTATAGCATAGCTGCTGAGGCTATTATATATAGTTTTGGACATTCTGTAGGATTAAAAATGGCTAAATAAGTAGATTTAGCCATCTCACATCAAGTGCAAGGCGCTTAGGGTGATGGCTCTAATGCCTTTAACATTGCAAGGAGCACGCCTTTTTACTTTGAGTCGATTATTATTTTACCCAAACAACCTTATATGGATGCGGTTTGGTTGGAAGCTTGAAGGTTCAGCTGTGGATGCCAAAACCACATTCAGGCAACTTCCGCCAGTTTCTTTGCTTGACCGTCAACTAACTGTCCTTTGAAATATTCATACCTGTTTGATCCTCTTCCCTCATCTCAGAAGTTGCTAGAATTGATCTCAGTACAAGGAGGAGAGTAGCATCAATGTCTTCATCTATTAAGTCATTATCTACAAAATCTGCAAAATCAAAAGAATTTTCCACATCATCTTGCTGTGATTCTTCATCTCCTAATTGTCTCAGTGCAGATAAGTTAATTTGGTTAGATAAACTGATAACTGATAAATTGTTAAATCATTAATTGAACCAAATCAGTATCCAAAAGTTCATTGCTTAATTTGATTTTTTGATTATATCTGAATAGTGTGCACCCATGCTTGTGGTAAACCAATCATCCTGGGAAATTAGTGAGGAAAGAGTGAAGAGAAAGAGCTACTTCTCTTTATTTTTCATATCTCTTAACAAACATATACAACTCTATTTATAGTCTATCAATAATAAATGAAACTACTAACTACCACTGGTATTTTGCATTGAATTATCTACTAACTACTAACCTATCTACTACAACATTTATACAACTAGTTATTTCAACACTCTCCCTCAAGCTGGAGCATACAGATCATAGGTTCTAAGCTTGCCACAAATATATTTGATTCTTGATCATCTGAGAGATTTAGTGAGCATATCTGCTAATTGATCATTAGATTTGATAAAATATGTGACAATACATCTTGACTCAATCTTTTGTCTGACAAAATGACAGTAAACCTCTATATGTTTGGTTCTTTCATGAAAAATTGGGTTAGAAGTAATGTGAAGTGCAACTTGATTGTCACAAATACGCTTCATGTTTTTGATTTCTTTCCATCTTAATTCTTAAAGGAGTTGTTTTAACCAGATATGTTCACATGTTGCAAGAGCCATAGCTCGATATTCTGCTTCAACACTTGATCTAGTAATTACCTCTTGCTTTTTGTTTTTCCAAGAAATCAAATTGCCTCCAATCATGATACAATATCCTGGAGTGGACCACCTATTTGAGGAAGAACTTGCCTGCTCAGCATCATAGTACCCAATGATATGGAAGTGACCCTTATTTTCATACATTAATCCTTGTGTGGATGCTCCTTTAAGGTATCTTAGGTTTCGAATTACGGCAATGATCATTACAAGGAGTTTGAAGAAACTTACTATACTGACTGCAAATGAAATATCAGGTCGTGTGAGTGTTAGGTAGTTTAATTTTCCAACTAACCTCTGATATTTGCCAAGGTCTTTTAAAGGCTCTCCCTGTCCAAGAACTAGCTTAAGATTGGGATCCATAGGAGTATCCACAGGCTTACAATCTAGCATACATGTTTCTTCTAGTAAATCCAGGACATACTTCTTTTGGGAGGACAATTTCTGCTTTTGACTTAATGCCCAGAAAATCCTTCAGTTTTCCTAGGTCTTTGGATTTAAAGTGACTATAAAGATGTTTCTTCAACTGACAAATTTCATCATGATCATTGCCTGTTATGACAATGTCATCTACATACACAACTAGATAGATGCATTTCTTCTCCTGGATATGATGTCTGAAGAATACTGAATGATTAGATTGGCATCAAGTCATTTCAAATTCCTGAATCATTGAATTGAACCTTCCAAACCAGGCTCATGGAGATTGCTTGAAGCCATATAGTGACCGTCGTAATTGGCATACCAATTGAGACTCTCCCTGAGCAGCAAACCCATATATACTTCTTCAGTTAATTCTTCATGAAGAAATGCATTTTTAATATCAAGTTAGTGAAGAGTTCAATGGTGCATGACTGCCATAGAAATAAAAAGTCGAACATAAGTAATTTTGGCCACTGGAGAAAAGGTATCATTTAGTCTATCAATTTGCCCATTAGGTCCAACTTTCACAGCAAACACGCATTTGCATCCTACCGTAATTTTTTCCTTTTGGTAATGGAACTAACTTCCAAGTTCCGTTACTGTGTAATGCCCTCATTTTCTCCTTCATTGCATCTCACTACTCCGGATGTTTTAATACTTCATTCATAGTCCTAGATACAGTGACATTAGATAGGTTAGAAACAAAAACATTGTACGAGGGTGATAAGCGATGGTAGCTGAGAAAATTATATGTTAGATGTGGGTTACGAGTGCAACGATTACCTTTGCGGATGGCGATAGGTGTTTATGCTTCTGCCACTGGCATGACAGGAGTAGGTGACGATGGAGCAGGGGGGTTATTGGGATTTGGCATTGCACCTGTATCATAGGAAGGACTGGTGTTATTAGTAGGGAGATAAGGTCGTCTCGAGTAAACTCGGAGGGAGGGATTTTGTGTTGTCAAATCTGTTTGTGGAGAAGGGAGACTTGGAATTGGAAGAACATTGGAAATGAATTTGTGTTTTCAGTACTTGATGAAAACTATGGTGGTGACTCAAAAAAGGTTACATAGGCAAAAATGTAATACTTTTTTGTTGTTGGATCAATAGCATTTGTAGCCTTTTTGAAGTCGTATCCCAAGAATACACACTTGATGGATTTGGACTTGAGTTTTCCTTTCCTTGAGTGTGATAATGAACAAAACAGGTACAATTAAACACTTGTAATAGTAAGTGATAAGGATATTCTCCTTGAAATAAAATAGAATGAGGGATTTGATGTTGTAACACTGAAGAAGGATTTTTATTAATTAAATAACAAGCTGTAAGAAGAGCATTATCCCAAAAACGAAATGGAACATTGTGATGAATAAGAAGAGTACGGGTTGTTTCAATAAGATGTCGGTTCTTACGTTATGCTATCTTATTTTGTTGAGAAGTGTAAGCACAAGAAGTTTGATGAGTGATCCCTTATGAAGATAAAAAAATTAGAGAAGGAAGAAGATAAATATTCCCTATCACTGTCACTACATAAAATTTTTATTGGAGTGTTAAATTGATTTTGGATTTCTACAAAGAATTTTTGAAATACAGAAAAAAGTTCAGAACAATTTTTCATTAAATATACCCAAGTGCAACGGGAATAATCATCAATAAATATAAGAAAATAGTGAAATTTCATAGTTGTACTGACTCGACTTGGACCCCATATCTGTGCGTACTAACTCAAATGGACATGCAGTCCTATTATTGACTCGCTTGGGAAAAGAATTGCGAGTTTATTTCCCAAGTTAATATGACTCACACTCCAAGGAAGGCATAGTTGAAATACTAGGAGCAAATTTCTGAAGTTTGTGAAGAATTGGATGACTAAAGCAGTGATGAAGAAGGTCGGTGGAGGTTGTTGAAGTAAAGGCAACTGGTGAGTTTGGGTTGTAGAGATGATACGGACCTTGTGATTCATGCCTTGTGATTCATGTCCTGTTTCAATCGTTTTTTTTGTACTCCGATCTTGCACAATAGCATAATCAACCACAAAAGATCGAGACAAGATTATAAGGACATGCAGGAGCAAAAAAAGACATTATTCTAGGAGAGGGAAGGTAATTGAATATTTCTAATTCCCTTAATTGTAGTTTGTGAACCGTTAGCAAGAGTAACATTAGATGAAATGGAAGTAAAAGTACTAAAATGGTATCAGAGATATAAGAAGCACCGGAGTTTAGTATCCAAGGGCCAAAGGGAGGACTCTTAGTAAGACAAGCAAATGATTTCCCAGATTGTGAACCACCATTATGTTTTGTAGTCTGATACTGTAGATACTCATTGTAATATGTCCCGGTTAATATAATGAATTTGATTGTTGGGTATTTGCATCAGGTGAAAGAAGTAACCCGTCTTTCTGAGTTTGAACAATATGAGCTGCAGGTCGATTAGTACTAGAATGGTTGTTCCTTGGTGGCTTGCCATGCAGGACCCAACAAATTTCGTAAGTATGTCCATTTTTGTTAGAATGAGTGCAATTGACTCTTGAACCTTTTCCTTTGCTTCTCTTTCTCTGTGGGCCTCCATATTTAGCCTGAACAGCTAAAACATATGACTCTCTCACCATTTAATGTTGTGGTTTAGGAAATCCGCATGAGCCGGGCGGAGACATCCTCTAATGAGAGAATAGTGAAACTTGTCAAAATTTGATATCGAATAGAGCTCAAGTTAGGTTTCAGTCCGATCAATGCCAAGACTATAAAAAATTTGTTTCTTTATTATTCTTGTTCAATAACCTTTTCAGAAAAAATGAATAAGAGAATTAAACTCATCTTTTAAAGTTTTAACTTGTCCCAAATAACTAGCCATATCCTGAGAACTTTGTTGCAGATGGACAAGATCGGACACAATTTTATAAATACGTTGAATTTCATTAGTGTATAGTGTTTTTGTCTTAGTCCAAACTTTATAACATGTTCTACAAGATTGAAACAAAGTATGTAATTTAGGTTAAAGAGAGTACCACAACAAACTACATAATTGAGCATCAATTCTAATCCATAATGTCCTATCTTTATTATCTATATCAGTAGCTTGTTTTTCCAGGTGATCAATATAGCCTTGACCCATAAACCATAATTCAACAGAAGCAGCATATGATACATAATTATCGCTACCACATAATGTAACAGTAGTAATAGTAAAAGTGGTTTGATCAAACCTGAAGTTTCTGACATTGTAAGTCATTTAATGGCCTTTTGTTTAAACTGAGCAAAGAATACCTACTGCTACTGCCAATAAGAAACGATGGTGTTGAAAGAATGGGTGATGCCAAAGCCAGCTACTCACAAGGCAGCAACTCTACTGCCAACAAGGAGCAACAACATATCGGTGTCAGAAAATTAAGGTGACGCCATCAATGAATGCGAGATGAGGAGTCGAGTCTTCTGGTTGAGTCTCACTAGAGAGTGCTCACGCGCCGATGCGCGGTTTGCCGGTCAGATTCTTTTGATCACACGTGCAAGTTTTCGGTTGCCGGATTTTGGGGACGGGCCAAAATTGTGACGAAGCTCCTCCTGGATGGGGCGGTGAGAGAGAACAGTCACCTTTTAGTGGTGACCTGAAGTAACAGTAAGCTTTTGTAACCCTTTAGTGGCAGTAAGCTTCTTATAAAAAAACTAGCCCGGGTTCTTAACATAGCTCAAACACCATGAGAAAAGAGTGAAGAGAAAGAGCTACTTCTCTTTATTTTTCATATCTCTTAACAAACATATACAACTCTATTTATAGCCTATCAATAATAAATGAAACTGCTAGCTACTAACTACCGCTAGCATTTTGCATTGCATTATCTAACTACTAACCTAATAAGTACAACATTTATACAACTAGATATCTCAACAATTAGCAATTTTTCTTAAATTTTAGTTGTTTAGATCCAATTTTATTTCAGATTGTTAATTCAGAACTGAAGGGCTTTGAATTCCTATAATTTTCTTTATATGTCCAAATATTCATTTTTGCACTTCCAACTCATTCATGGGTTATTCTTTTGCTCAGAAACAGGGTACTAATTTTTGCCTTGTACAAGAAGGAAGCTGAGCGCCTCGATGGAATGCTGAAAAGAAGGTAGTTTATTGTTATTTAGCATTATGTTTTAGCCAAGGCTACTTTCTGGCCGTGAAGACGGTTGCTCAAAAGTACAATTTGGAGACTATTTGATGATTGAAACATGCTCATTCCCTTCTCCCCTCTTTTTTTTTTGTTCTAGTGGTTGGAAGGTTGTTTCTATACATGGCAACAACGCACAAGAACAACGAACAAAGGCACTATCACTGTTCAAGAAGGGCAGTTGTCCTTTGATGGTATATTGCACATTCAATTACAAGTAGCCATAGCTATAATGTTGCAATATTAGTGGGGTCTGAATTTGCACCGTTATTGATTTTTCATTCACTTGCATCCAGGAATAATTGCAGCTTAATCATCTTCTTTCTCTCTCTTTGTGGTTCTTTCTGAAACTGGGTGCAACAGAGAATATATATATATATATATAGTTCGGGATTAAGAATTCAGTTGTTTTTTCCTTTCTTACACACAAGATAAAAATATAGGGAGGGGAAGGGGGAGAGAATTGCTGGTTGTGCAGTCTGCTCACCTGTGCTCTTTTGGTAGAAAATTTGCATATTGGTGGTTGAAAGAGCTTGGTTGAGTTTTGCAAAAAGTGATTGTTGTTCTTTTTGCAGCAAGGTAGCTGAGGATGATTACAGGAATTTCTGGTCGTACGACTCAATATCTAGGGTTTATTTTTATTAAGGCAGGAATGAGGGTTTAAATAACCAATAAATAGGCAAGTTCAGGAAACTGCTTGGTGAGGGAAAAAAAGGAATGTCACTAGTAAGCAGATAAGGTCTGGAAACTGTTTGGGGAGTGAAAAAGAAAATTTGGTTGGGTTATTGAAAAAAGGAAGATGGATGTGTGGAAAAGATGAGTAAGATGCATATTGCGGAAATAGGAATGATAAGATGGATGTGGGGTCACACTAGGATGGATAGAATCCGCAATGAGTGCATTAGAGAAAAAGTGGGGGTAGCACCTATCGAAAATAAGATAAGAGAGCATAGATTGAGATGGTTTGACCATGTGAAAAGAAGACTTAGCGATGCGCTGGTCAGAAAAACCGAACAAGTTAGAGTAGATATAGCTAAGAGAGGCAAAGGTAGGCCTAAACTGACTTGGTCAAAGGTGGTCCAAAATGATCTTATGATGTTACATTTACCAGAAAAGATCACCCTAAATCGTACTGAGTGGAAAAGAAAAATTCATATAGCCGACCCCAATTGACTTGAGATTAATGCTTTGTTGAGTTGAGTTGAGTTGAGTATTGAAAAAAGGAAGAATGTTCAGTTTAGACATAATTATCTTTATATTGGAGAATTGGGTCAGACAGTGGGTTAAATGACATTAAAAATGAATACAAGGCAAGATATTCCAAACCAAACCAGCCCAATAAACCCCAAAAAATTAAGGCCCAATTTTAGTTCCAAGTTCAATACTCTAGAACAATTTCAAATAGTCATATTTAAGGATAAGCTTGAAAGCTGTTTGACATTACAACTTTGCAGGTAGCTACTGATGTTGCTGCTCGAGGATTGGATATTCCAGATGTTGAAGTAGTGATCAACTATAGTTTTCCACTTACGGTGGAGGATTACGTCCACAGAATCGGGAGGACTGGACGGGCTGGTAAGAAGGGTGTTGCGCACACATTTTTCACACATCATAACAAGGTAACATTTGAAGTCAAGTGGGGATATTTCTGCTCAAATTACAGGGTCAAAAAAATAATTTTTCATTGAGGTACTTGTTCTTGTAAGTAACAACAGCACTATTCCAGGTACGTGCAGGAGAGTTGGTGAATGTTCTCCGTGAAGCTGGACAGGTTGTACCAGCTGCACTTTTGAACTTTGGCACTCACGTGAAGAAAAAGGTGAAACATTTCTTTCGCGTGATATTTCAGACATTTATATGTACACTTATGGTTTTATTTTTAGGCAAAAACTACCCTCCAAGCTCCTAAGTTTTTTGAGATTTATCTATCGAGACCTTATTGGCGTTTTGCTTGATTGTACAACAAAGTTGAGATCTTGACGGTTTCTTTTGTCTATTTCTTTTGACAATGCAGGAGTCAAAGCTTTATGGAGCTCACTTCAGAGATATATCTGCAGATGCTCCAAAGGCCAAAAAGATTAAATTTGATTCAGACGATGAAGATTGAATTGTCTGTTATCCAGAACTTGTGTGAGACTATCAGAGCAGCAAACATTTAGATTTGATCATTAAATTGGTAGACAGACTTCCTTTTATTTAACTTTTTTTTTAGTTTAATTTATTTCTTGATGCCAAAAGGTTTGCCTACATGTATCAAACCACTGTTCTGTAATTCTTTGGCAATTTTTCTACGCATTCAGAAGTTAAAAAAAGAAAAGAAAAGAAAAGAAAAGTAAAGAAAATTTCAGCTTTAGCTTGTCATTTAATTATCATTTTCATACCTTTCAGTAAAAGCAAGTCACAGCGTATCCATAACTTTCCGCATAGAAACCCTTGTAATTTCTCACTTTTGACATAAATGAGGTCTGGGTATCCAGAACATAAGTGCCAAATGTGCTGAATGCGGGTGGAAAAAAATGCAGCATCCTGACATACTTTAGGTGTCCACAGCCTCATTGAATGAGATGAAAGAGAATGGGTGTTGTAACTAATAATAGTTTCCTTATCTGTTAGTTGCTCATTAACTATCAAGGAACTTGAGCACATATGAAGTAACATAAATTCTTCAAAGCTTATAATGTTTTATGAATCAAATGGATACTGGATTCAGCTACTGGATGTTCAATCCTCACAGCTAGATCAGACTCGTGATTGGTAACCAATTGGAATTGATGTTGTTAACTGATAGGAGCCACTACAGTTACAGACTCCAATCCAATATTGGAGCTTTTTACAATCAGTTTTTGGGTGTATAAAGAGTAAAGTATTCCCATTCTTCTGAATGAGTGTATTACATAATCAAAATGCATATAGTTTGCTAGGACAAGCAAAGAATTGTCATATTTATTAAAAAGTTTATAACCATATTTGAGCTATTGTAAACCATTATATAATAAAAATCTGGATAAAACTATGGCTCGATTAACAGATGTTCTGAAAAAAGCAAGAAGTGTGTGCGGTGCACATGCATGTGCACAATCAACCATAAACACCTCAAAGTTGTAGCCAAGCGAGGTCCATTTTTGTCCTCTTAACTTTATCAATAGACTTAACCAACTTCTACTCCTGCTCAAGGTCAAAGTAATAGGTAGTTTTTTAAACGATAGCAACTAGTATTGAATAAAAAAAGTAAGTAAATAGTAACAGAACATCTTATAGTAGAACAGCTTATCCAAAAGAAACAGCATTACCCATGGGGGAAGTCAACTTTGACTGTAATAAGCAAATTACATAGTAACTACATGCAAGATTGTAGAAAAGAAGAAACAGATGGGGAGAAAAAAAAAATAAAAAAAGAAATGATTGATGTGAGCTTACAGTTTAGTAGCAAGAATAGTGAATGAAGAGCTTCCTTTTGCACATGTGAACCAGCAAACTGGTTTCAAATGAAACTTACATTTCCCTTCAGCATGAGCATTAGTTCTCAGCATAATGACATTCATAACAGAGACTGCTTCCAATCTTACACGTTCTTTCTCAAGGCAATTTCACGCAACAAATCAAATAGAGAAACCCAGTTCACATAAGAAAGCGGAAATCCAATGTCAATATTTAAGGGTCCCTTATTGGAAAGAATTTGAGGACCAGAAGATTTACTTCCAAACAGCCTATAACTTGCACAAGATGCCTCCTCCACTCCCACTAAACGGGCTTCTACCCTTGGAAGTTATTCCCGGATTTTGCTCCCTTGACCTCCAGTCCCTAAGTAGAGTGCACTGGAAAGATCAAATCAAAGTTCATAAGCACACAAATACAAGTAGGAATTGTTAGAAACGTCATTGATAGAAAAATCATTCCAAAAACATGGATATCTAAATAACAGAGAACAAGCTCCTTTTGCCAAAGCAATGTTATGAGCCTCAAACCTTCAACAAATTGATCAGTCAATGTTTCACATAAAAGTGGCTCATCCTATCAGCTTTGTTCTTAATAAAGAAAAAGAATAATTATTTCACTGGTCAAGCTCGGCATGTGATATCCTCATCTCAAAAGACACTAGACTTATGCACCAGCAGCCATAAATGTAATCTTTTCAAGACTACCATCACAGTGATTACCATTAAAAAGTGAATACAATTTCTGATCACATACTGAAAACAGTGGTCAGCGCTGCCAGAAAAAAATCTATCACCAGATAGTGACATGCTGGTCCTGTTCTATTTTAATAGCCATAATAGTTGTAATTTCATAATTAGATTAGAACTAGTCATGTTTTTCAAGCATTTTTAGGCTGCTATTTAGTGTATTTTATAATTTCCTAATTGGTATATTGATGTCTTATAAATAGGCCGACTATGTGATAGTTTATGACCAATCTACTTATTAATAAAGTTTCAGTAGTTTATGACCAATCTACTGATTAATAAAGTTTCAGTCTTTTTATTCCTAATGGACTACAGAAATTATTTTTCCTCGTGCACTCAAGGTTGTGTGAGGTTTAGACATGATCAAGCATTTTAACCTCGATTCCTTGCTACACCCACCACTCCAACAAAACAACCCACCACTCCAACAAAACAACCCACCACTGTTGGAGTAAATGCAACACCAAGCTACTTGTGAGCTCGTGGGACTCATTTTATAAAATATTTGAAATCTACTCAGTTAACTCAAGTAGCATGTCTGTCCGAGTTTGCTAACAAACACAGAAATGATGAAAGATAAACACACACACCACACAAATATATATATCTGCAGAAAGATAAAACAACAAACCCATATGAAAAACATTCAATAAAAAAGAGTATTAGCAAAAAAAAATTATATCTTGAAGAACATAAACGACCTTAGCAGAATCAGAGTAACAAGGAAGAGCAAAACCATTCTTTTCAAGAGTAAGCTTGGCTGCTCCAATGTTACCTTCACCATCACCTCCATACACCTTCTTGGGCAATCTTGTTGAAAGATCGATCTCCATTTTCATGTTCTTGAGAATTGAAAAAAATAAAATACAGAGCAAATAGAAAGCTGTGAGGCAAAAGCCCTAGACAAAAGTTGTTGGCAATTTCAGGATGTTTCTGAGCAACGGTAAGCCATCTCAACTTCAACAAGGATCGTCCCCAAAAATAAGGAAAAGGAAATCTCTTAACAGGAAAAAAAAAAGAAGGAAACATAAAAGGGAAATAGATATGAAGCATATGGAATCTCATAACAAATAATTGATTGAGCATTAGAACAACCAGACCCTACATGTGAAGCAGTAAAGCGTTCATTGTCTACCATTATAGCTGATATTGTTCTGAAGTTATGATAATTTACAAATCAAAATTTCTAAAAAGAGAAATGGTGCTACTCAACACATATAACACATGTTCAAAGTGTTGATGACTTCACCAGTAATCTCCACAAGAGCAACTGCCATCCTTGAAATGATGAAATCTTCTGTTATCCCTAACAATCAATTCTCTTCCAACAATCTTAGACATGATTTTGATAGCATCGTGACAATCACCACACACACGGAGGTTCTTGATGATTCTCAATGGTGTTCTTGCAGGAGTACTGATGAGCCCATATGCTATTGCCAACCGCTCACTGCGATACAACAAGGCTTGCTCTTTAGCTTCTTGATCAATGTCATGAAGAACGTATCTAGTATCTGAAACATAACTGACTGCCTTGCTCATTGCCTTCAGTTTCTCATCATCCTTGTAAAGTGTAGGATTTCGAAACTCAACTATTTTATTCCTTCCTTCAAGCATGCTGATAGCGTTACATTTCTTGGGCGGTGCAGTAGGTATCTTGTTTGCAACAGCCTTTGAAGGGTCAAGAGCAACCATCAACTCCTCTGCACGATCTTCAATATCAACATCTCCATTAATCCTAGCATAATTCCTCCATGCACCCCAGATTTCCACCGTTGGCTCAAATGGCAATTTCTGAATATACTCTTCAATTTCACCAACATAGCCAGACTTTCAAAGAATATCTGTAACTCCCAAATAATGTTCAGTCCCTGGATTAATTCCATACGCATTCTTCATTGACTCAAAATGTAAAAACCCTTCCTCTACCGCCTCTGCACCAGCACAAGCAGACAAAACTGCAAGGAATGTCTCCTCCGTTGGTTTCAAACCATACTTCCTCATCTGCTCATACATTTGTAACCCCTCATCTCCCAAATTATTACTTGCATACCCATTTATCATCAAATGCCACGAATCCATATTCCTATCTGGCATATGATCAAAAACTCTCCTAGCATCAGTCATACTTGCACATTTCCCATACATTAGAATCACCTTATTGTTGGTCGCCTCTAAACGTTGATTGCAAAAAGTAATCATGTACCTTTTTAGCATCCTCAAGTTTCCCACACAACTCAAATAAAGCATAAAAACAATCAGCATCGGCTTTAACCCCTTTATCCATTATCTCAATTGCTTCCTTAAGCTTTCCCTCCTGGCACAAATGCATCAAATCCACCACTGAAGGAGCAGGAGGCAGGAATACTCATGTCAGCATGAGCAACTGCCGCTTGAGTGTCCAAGGACATACGGCCTTGATTTGGATTTTGACCCGGAGGAGGCCACTGGTTTATGTTTCGAGCTCGTGGGTACCCCTGATTTTGTTTGTTCCATTGATTTGGGTTTCTGGGTTGCTGATAATCTTGAACATTAGGATTAACCTGACTAGATTTTTGATATTGAGGATAGTTTTGAACATGGAAGTTCCAACTGATTAGGGTTTTGCTGTGGTGGTTACTGTTAAGGAAATGAAGCAGGGTTTTGATGGATCTGATTAAGGTTTCTCTCATCTTGGTAAATAGAAGGATAGTGTCTTTGATAGTTATCAGGAACAGCAGAAGAGGTGCTTAGGCTTTTGGAGAGGATTAAGCTCTTATTGGAAGGAAAATGAGAGTGTAGAAGAGATTGTATCTTCAAGAACGAGGAAGAAGATGATATTGATTTACTTGATAGCTGAATCACCATTAGAGAAGCCATTTTTCTTCGTGTTTAATTGTTTTACCAAGAACGAAAAACCCTCTTGTCACCGGACACTATCCTGTTTCCAAATTTGAACAATCAATTCCATATTATTGGAATTATAAATTATTATAAATAATTAAAAACTAATTATAAATCCAACCTTTCATTATACTTCGAATTATATAATAAATCTTGATAAATATTACTAACAAAATGATAATTATATCTTATCTTAGCTGGAGGTGTTCAATGAGCAGGGTTTTTTTATTATACATTACACGGATTGACTAGAACTATTAAATAAAATATAATATATTGTTATAATTAAGTTGTAATTAATTTACTTCTAATATGAAATAGGTGTAATTTCTTAAAATTAATAATATAATAAAATCTTCAAAGAATATTATAAATCAAAATGCAAATAAGAATATGGGATTATGTCTAACTCCTAGAATGTTGCTTGCAAGCCATTGGACAATCCCCTGTTTTTTTTATGTTTCTGTTTCTAGTCTCACGGTAATACTAAAGTTACTAGGATTATTGAATACATTACAGGATCCATAAATATTGATTGTGGAACAACAGAAGATTTCAGCTATACTGGAATTCGATACACTTGAGATAACACCTAAATTGATATGGGAGAGAATAAGAACATTTCTGCCATTTTCACTTCTGATTTATCTAATATCTGTCAGGACTTTTCCTCAAGGGAACAGAAGCTGCTATACTCTGGAACCACCAGAAGGCAAAGCTAGAGTATCTACTTCACGTATGGAAATTATGATAATCTTAACAAGTTGCGCTTATTTCTTGGAGTTAATATGTGAAGTTTAACAATGCAGTAGATATTGTAATCAAGGAAATCATACAATGGATCAAATACATGTCTGGTTCAGGAAATTAGGAGATACAGAGTATAAGAAATTGTTGTCCAGACCCATATTCAATACTCCAGTTTAGTTCTTAGGTGCATCAGTTACAGTTCTACACAATAAAGCAATTTCTAATGCCCTCGATATTTTATCTAAGCAAAACAAAATTACTAACTCTTAATCATTAAAAAAAAATTGCAAAAGTACCTGATATGCAGATTATGGAGAGAAGCTGGATTTGCTGATGGTGAGCAGCTGGGTCGCCGATGAGGCGGCAAGCGGCTTGAAGGTGATGGTGAGAGGCAGCTACGTTTGAGAATAAAAATTCGCAGTTTTAGAGAGAGACGGTACGGTTCGGGAGAAAGTGCAGAGGAGAGTTAGATTTTTTATTTTGTTTAGTTTCTATAAAATTAAAAAATATATATATTAAATATATTATATAATACTCTCGCTCCACAATTAACTCATCAATAATAATAATATAATTTAAAAAAAAACTAATTAATTTTTTTTATTGTATAAAAACAACAATTTTATTGTGTAAGCTAATTGCTATCGAGTCCTTACTGGCGGTTTGCTTGATTGTACAACAAAGTTGAGATCTTGACAGTTTGCTTTGTTGATATCATTTGACAACGGAGGAGTGAAAGCTTTACGGAGCTCACTTTCAGGGACAGAATCAGGTGGAGTCGAGCAGGGGTTGGCGATTCTCCCTGATCGACCGCCGGACGTGTATTTTAAAGGAGAGTTTTTGCTGACCGGAGTAGCAGAGGTGGAGTCCTAGCCCCTCAGCCCCATCTCCTCCTTACACGTATTGAGGAGGAGTTTTGCCTTCCTCTTCTTGAGCTGCTGCTTCTGCCACTGCTCACTTCAAAGATATATATGCAGAAGCTGTTGATTCAGACGATGAGGATTGAATTGTCTGTTCTCCAGAACTTGTGTGAGACTATCAGACAGAACAGCAAACATATGGATTTTATCATTAAATTGGTAGACAGACTTCCTTTTATTTAACTTTATTTATTTTTAGTTTAATTTGTTTCTTGATGGCAAAAGGTATCAGTAATTATTTGGCAATTTTTCTATACATTCAGAAGTTAAAAAGAAGAAAATTTCAGCTTTGTCATATAATTATTACTGTGGGAATGATTTTTCCCAATTATTACATGCTATATATAGTATCATGTCATGTCTCGTGTTCGTGTCCCTACTTCATATGTCATTAGCACATTTGTAATTTCTGTATGGGGTATGAGAAGAAGACGTTAAGTAAGGTAGGATAAAATGTGGTTTCAAAGTGTTTGACCCTCTTACTACTACTTGAAAGCTTTATCTGCTTTACAAAGGTTTTGGATAGTTAATAGAAATGGAAGATGCAGAAAGTTGGTCAAAAGGAGAAAAAGAAGTTTGAATTTTAAAGGGTTTTGTACAAAAATAAAATATATATTTTTTAAAAAAATATCCACTCTTTTATTCAATTTCAAAAATACTTATTTCCAATTTTATAACAGTAAATTACTAAAATTGTAGAATATCTTTAAAAGAAAAAAAGACAATACCATATAATTTCCTCAATTGTAAATTGCACCATTTCCCTATTGCAGTAAACTATCATTTAGAAAGAATTGAGAGACAAAAGCTCATTAATCACCAGTTTTCATTTTCTTTTAAAATAATTCTAGCCCTGGCCTTGTTTTCATTTTTTCTTTCCACAATGTTTTGTATCCAGTAGGACTATTAAGCATTTATAAAACACTAGAGATTATTTTCAATTAAAACATCATTTGAATACTTGAGAAATGAAAAATACTATATTTTCTTTTGACATGTTAATAAACTTTTTTGTTTTGCTAAACTGAAAATATTAAGTTTAAACCGTATTAGAAAACAAACCAAAGCGAAATATTTCAGTTAAATTTAATTCGATTTTTATATTCAAATGGTTGGTTTTAAAACCAAAATTTTTTAGTTTAATAATTCTACTAATCCACACCAATACATATACAGTGTACAGTCTCCAACTCTCCATGATATACTGCAACTCAGTTTTTGGTTTCTGAACGAACGAGCTTTTATAAAATCAAGACAGTAGCTTGAATGAATCATTTACCGTCCTAATAGTGCGCAGTCTTCATGATATCCTACAACAGATGCATACAATTTGTACACTAGAATCTTATGGATTATAACAAAAAGAATATTATTACAGGAATGGCTAGCAACACTAATTATGTGTTTGTTCATGTACAGCTAATCCTGTACAAATTGCAAAATTAGAGTTCATTTGAACTCTTAATTTCTAAACTTTTTATTTTTATGGTACTGTATCTCCTAAATAAGAAAAGACCCTTTTCTTAAACACACGAGCTAATTCAACTATTTCCGATTCTCTAATTTGTCTTGTCATACTATCAGATGATGCCTCAGTATCTGATCTTTTCTGGACAACCTGCTTACAATATCAATGGTTAAACAGGCCATATCTCTACTACCCGTTAACAATCCCAACACGGCCGCTGAGTACCCTGGATTCAACACTAGTCTATTCAGTAATATCAGTATTTCCCGCATCAGCAATGTCCTACATAAGCAAAAAATACTCAACTTTTACAAGAGATTGTATTCATGGGAAAAAAATGCCCATAAAACAACTCAAATGACAAGTTTTATTGAGAAACTGCAGAATACACTGGAGGAAAACAGATTCTCTGAAAAGGGTACAAGCTACAAATAATAACACCTTCCAATCAAGTGGGATAGTACTTATAACCTCTGGTATGCTCACATAGAAGCTGAAAACATTAAATTGCCCCACTTTTTTTTTTTTCTGAAGATGTGTGTTTCTTTCCATCCGAAGACTACATTTCTTGACATCCATATCAATGATTAAAATTCTTTCAAAATTTCTTTCTAATAATTTCCAACGACACATACAGTTCCTATTTTGGTACAAGTCTGAAATTTACTTCAATTTTCCCTGTGAATGAGTAATATAGTCTACCAAAAGTAGATTACATGTGGGGTTGAATTCAATTATATGGGATTGTTGCATTTATTTATTTAAGAAATTGTAGGGATCTGGATTTTGTATTTGGAGGAAGAAGAGAAGGAACATGGAGAAAATGAATGACATAATAATGACAATTTGATTGGATGTTAATAGCTTTGGTGAAGGGTAGAGAGGTGAAATAAACTGAAGCATGAAGATGAGAAAAGGGTTTGTTTCGAAATGTATTTTGCCTTTTGTTCCAAGTCAGTACACTCTAGCTCTAATTTGGCCAGAATGTGACGGAATGCTAAAATTGAAATAATTTTGGAAGTTGATATAAGAGACTGAAAAAAAGGATATAATTGAAAAACAGAAAAATAAGTTGACCATTATTTTGGTAATTAACCTGATCTAAATTGAAGGAACCTAAAAGAACAAATCAATGAGTTTGAGGAAATGATTGTGTAGAATTTAGGTATAAGAGTGAAATTGAAAAGCAAGTACAAAATTCAAGAACCAACAACAAACCTGACCCGCAGTTTTTAACAAAAGAAAATAAAAATGCAAAAGAAACAGCATATGCATGAAGCCATCAAGAATAACAATTCCCTGGGGAAGAATAACATTTACCTTGCTTTAATGCTTTCCGCAGGCTCAGAAGAGACGGATACTTCTACATCCATTTCTGACATTAACAATTGTAAAATCAACATAAGAAAGTTTCTCTCTCCAGGTAATTTATGATTCACCAGAATTTCAAACCCAGATTTTCCGGAAGAGGTTAGATAGGCCAGCATAATAACAGCTCTCTTACGAAGTTCCATGTCCTGAAAATCCATCAATCAAGATTGAAACATATTAAATTTTGTGATAGTCAAACTGTGCATGTTTGCATGAGGGTGACATAAAAAGTTATTGGCCTAAAAATATAACAAAATGCCTTAAAAGACAAGATCCAGGAAAATAGTTATGCAACAACAACAACAACAAAGCCTTAATCCCAAGTCAATTGGGGTCGGCTATATGGATTTTTCTTTTCCACTTAATATGATTTAAGGTTATCTTTTCTGATAGATGTAACATCATAAGATCATTTTGGACCACCTTTGACCAAGTCAGTTTAGACCTACCTCTGCCTCTCTTAGCTATATCTACTCTAACTTGTTCGGTTTTTCTAACCGGCGCATCGCTAGGTCTTCGTTTCACATTGCCAAACCATTTCAATCTATGCTCTCTTATCTTATCCTCAATAGGTACTACCATCACTTTTTCTCTAATGCACTCATTGCGGATTCTATCCATCCTAGTATGACCACACATTCATCTTATCATTCTCAATTCCGCAAGATGCATTTTACTTATGTGTTGTCCTTTTACTGTCCAACACTCACTACCATACATCATCGCAGGCCGTATTACAGTGCGGTAAAATTTTTCTTTTAATTTAATTGGCATCTTTCGATCACATAGGACTCCTGTAGCACCCCTCCACTTTATCCAACCAGCTTTAATCCTATGATTTACATCCTCTTCATAACCCCCATCTTCTTGAAGAATAGAGCAAAGATATCTAAAATAAGTACTATGAGGTACTGTTATTCCGTCTAAAATAATTTTGCCTCTTTCTCTATCCTCGCTATTAAATCTACAATGCATATACTCAGTCTTAGTCCTACTTAGCTTAAAACCCTTAGATTCCAAAGTGTTTCTCCATAACTCCAACTTTTGACTTACCCCTGCTTGAGTCTCATCTATTAGTACAATATCATCTGCAAACATCATATACCAAGGGATGTCATTCTGTATGTCTTGTTAGCTCGTCCATGACCAAGGTGAAAAAATAAGGGCTCAAAGCTGAACCTTGGTGTAATCCAATAGAAACGGAAAAATCCTTAGTATCCCCTCCCACAGTACGGACATTGGTGATAGCTCCCTCATACATATCATTCAAGACTTGGATATATCGTATAGATATTCCCCTACGCTCTAGGACCCACCATAAAACTTCTCTAGGGACTCTATCATACGCCTTTTCTAAGTCAATAAAAACCATATGTAAGTCCTTCATCTCTCTATACTTTTCCATCAAATCTCTTATATGAAAAATAGCTTCCATAGTTGATCGACCAGGCATAAAGCCAAGCTGATTTGAGAAGATACAAGTATCTAACCGCAAACGGTGTTCCACAACTCTTTCCCACAATTTCATAGTGTGACTTATAAGCTTTATACCTCTATAATTTGAGCAATTCTGAATATCTCCTTTATTCTTAAAAATAGGTATCAAATTACTTTGTCTCCATTCATTAGGCATTTTCTTTGTACTTAAGATCTTATTGAACAAAGATGTCAACCATGTAACTCTTGTATCTCCCAAACATTTCCAAACCTCAATAGGTATCTCATCTGGTCTACAGGCTTTACCAATTTTCATCCTCTTCAAAGCTTCTTTAACTTCCGAAAACCTAATCTGTCTAGTATATTTCACATTTTTCTCCGGCCTAACGTCTAAACCCTCAATGTTATCATTATGGTTACTATTAAGAAGTTCCTCAAAATAGCTTCTCTATCGTTCCTTAATATCCTCTTCTTAAACCAGAACCTTATTCTCTTTATTTTTAATGCACTTAACTTGGTTTAAATCACAACATTTCTTTTCTCTTATCTTAGCCAATTAATAGATAGCTTTTTCCCCTTCCTTTGTTCTAAGTTTCTCATACAAACTTTCTAAAGATTGTGCTCTTGCTTGACTAACTGCCTTTTTAGCATCTTTTTTCGCTTGTTTGTACTGCTCAAAAGCATCATTGTTATTACACTTGGGCAAACTCTTATATTATTCCCTTTTACTTCTTACCGCTTTTTGCACTTCCTCATTCCACCACCAAGACTCCTTCGAGGGATGTTTACACCCTTTTAGATTCTCCAAGAATCTTTCTAGCTACTCCTTTAATTGTTGTAGACATACATATCCACATATCATTTGATGACATACTCACATCTTCCTCCCACCCTTCAACTTTGACTAACTATTCCTTGAACAATAATTGTTTTTCACCTTTTAAAGTCCACCGCCTAATCTTAGGACTATTGTTCCTCCTTGGCCTACTAGTCAACCTCTTAAAACTTGATATCCAAAACCACTAACCTATGTTGAGTTGTCAAAGTCTCACCTGGAATAACCTTACAATCCTTGCATCAAGTTCGATTGGCTTTTCTTGTGAGTATGAAGTCAATCTGACTTCTATTTTGCCCACTTTTAAAGGTCACTAGATGTGATTCCCTTTTTATAAAATATGTGTTTGCCAGAATCAAACCATAGGCTAAAGCAAAATCAAGAATACTCTTACCTTCTTCATTTCTAATTCCAAAACCATACCCTCCATGTACCTCCTCAAAACCTACTCTGTCTTTTCCTAAATGTCTATTTAAGTCTCTTCCTATAAAAATATTTTCATCATTTGGAATCCCTCGTATAAGTTCATCCATATCATCCCAAAAATTTTGCTTGCTCTCCCCATCCAATGCAACTTGAGGGGCATATGCACTAATTATATTGATGGTCTCATTCTGGAGCACAAGTTTAATTAATATAATCCTATCGCTTACTCTTTTCACCGCTACAACTGTCTCTTTTAGGTTCCGATCCAAAATTATAACTACTCTGTTTTTACTTTATCTGTACCTGTATACCACACTTTATACGCAGTATTCTCAACTTCTTTACTTTTCCCTTCAACCAATTTAGTCTCTTGAACACAAGCAATACTAATTTTTCTTCTCTCTATAGTATCAACAAGTTCTCTCAGTTTACCTGTAAGAGATCCAATATTCCAAGTTCCTATTCTGATCTTACTCCCTAATTGTTCTTTCTTATACTTCTTCCTATAAAATCTTTTATCATTATCTAAACTTGTATCTCTCGTATTACTCTCATTATTCGTATTTTGGACTAACTTCTTTACCCACACCCGTCTATGATGTGAGAACCCTTGTTTATTATGCACCACATCTGGGCGCCAACATGGAGCGTCGCATTAGGGGAACGCCCTACACCCTTGCTTATTTTTCACTACACCCGGGCTCTGATGTAGGACATCGCAAGTAGGGAACGCCCCAACGATATTATTATTAGAATCCATATCATGAGATGTGACAAAAGTTTTACGCTGGCTGTCACCTGCCGCAACCATCATCCTTTACCCGGGCTTGGGACCGGCTATACACAAGAAAATAGTTATACAATCAAAATAAATTTCCATTACGTGCAAATGTCCAGCATTTCCTAAAACATAGAATATGGATAAAAATCCTATTTTCCATGCCTTTAACATTAATTATACAGCCTAGAAGAGTCTACCTCTTAAAATCAATAAGAACATGAACAGCTTCAAATACATGATCAAGGTAGGAAAGGAGGCCATCCTTTCCTACTAGCACGGCATTTCCAAATGCCACTAACTCAGTCATTCAGTGTTAAGAAGTTGGTTGGAGCACAAAAGAGAGAAAGAAAGAAGAGGCAATTAAATATTATATAGTAATGCAAATTCCATTTAAACAAACAAGGCTTAACGTGGAAACTCTACAGTTTAGACTTTATAACTCATTTTTAGGTTCATTTAAAAGGTAGGAAACTCTGAGTACATTGTTGAATAGAAATAAGAATGTCAATCTTTGATAATTTGTCATACATTGGTGAGTTTCTAGTTATGAGGTCCACACCCAAGCATACAAATAAGTCTTGGGAAGAAAGTTCCAGGGAATTCTAAGCTGTGGTTGCTTTTTTTTTTTTTCATTTTTTGATGCAGCAAGTAGGAGAAAACAATCGGTGGCTGCCCCAGTCTTGGAATTAAGATCTCAACACCATACAACCATATTTTGGCTAATAGAAGAATCTTTACCTTCGAAAACCTCCCCCATGCTGTACTAATTTAGTATGGAATCACCAATTGGTAAATAGTAGAGAGCCAAACTCCTCCCCCCCCCCCCCCCCCCCCTCCCTCTATAATTCAGATATTCTATATTGACTTTCTTAGCTGTGAAACTTGGCATATGGTCATTCAAATTGTCCCCTATCAAGTTTACATGGAACTGGAAGATATAGAAAAATCCTCAAGTCTACTTTAGGAGCAACAGATTCCAAATAGTCTTTCAGTTGCTTGCAGAGTTACTAGAAGCCATCAACTTAAACATCTAGTCCATGTATCAATGGAGCTAATCATATCATTGAATTGCTTCAATTTTATCTTTTGTACCTTCATGAAATATAAAGTCTGATACCAAAGTCATGTGGGGCTGCTAACAGATTACAGTTTAGGCTCATATTTTGGTTGATTTGCATGCTAGAAAAAATAGAAATTATGTGGACAATTAGAATTGGCACAGGGACGAATTGATAATGAAACACATATACACAAAAGAACACAAAAAACAAAAACAGTTTGCTCTTGCTTTGCAGATTTGTCACTGAAAAATATTCAAAAGAGAAATATGGCCCTATTTGATAGGAATATTAACTAGGGTTTTAATGGAGGGATATGTAAAATGATGTAACAAAAAAATGCTTGAAATCAAACACCACATATTCCCATTTAATCTTAAAGGACAGAGACCTTTGTTCTCATCAATTATAAGCAACATCTTCAGTTATCTTCATGACATATGAGGGCATTTCTAACATTTACATAACTTTGGTTGTTCGTTAATATGCAAAGTTCAATTTTCTAAGACTGTCTTAGCATTGGCTTTTCCAGTAACACTTTGTGCATGCATGTCAAAATTCACAATCAGAGGCCACAAATCAAGCAGGTTTCCACTGATAGATCAATATTGATAGGGCAAAAACATAAATAAGTATAGCATGAAACAAGATGTTAAATAAAGAAGTAACCTCTCCTGCCTACCTGTATGCCATTTCCAATGCAGGTAATGCAGTCTGCCAAACCCTCAAGGAAGCCACTAAACCTTTTGCAGCTTGAACCATCGTCATTGTCATTTGCAGAACCATCCCCCTCTTTACAACCAGAGCAGAAGACACTCAATAGTTTGGGACCTTAAATCAAGAACAAGAATTTGATAGATGAATCAATACCAATCCAAATCTTATATTCTAGATATAGGAAAGAAGATAATCCAAGAAACACAATAAGCTACTCATGTTCTGCAGACATGGAAAAGAAAACATCCCAGGTGGAAACCCCAAATTCAGAGTGAACTCAATAGCACCTTCTGTGGGTCTCGGTTGAGCTTCTAGTGTGAACTTTTTGGATAGAAAATTCGACAAGTCTAGTTGACAATATATAGCTTGTTAGGGATCGAGCACAACACCCATATTCATTCATAGGCAAGAGAAATCATATTCCTTAAATCTATAAAATATTCTTAACAAATAAACAAAGTGTTACAGTAAAAATCGCCAATTGCCTAGTTTGCTTAACATTCTCTCCTCAATTAGATAGATATGAATTTCTTCCAACCCTCAACCCCTATCCTGTCCTCTTTTCCCCTTAAGAGGACAGGTGAATATCCCATTTCAAAAGCTTTCCCAAAGCTCAACAAACAGAGCATGAACCCCACAAGACGGCAACATCCCGTATATCACAAATCCATTACTCAAGTACCATTGTCAGTCTCCATCACCCCCCAAAACCTAACTGCTTTGAAGTTAAAATAATCAAAACTTTGAGGGGGAAAATCTTAGAAGTAACTTGCAAAAGTTCTAGAAAATTGGTTAGCACAGAAATTTTACATTAGCGATTAAGTCCAGTATCTAAACTAAAAACTTAATTCAAATCTCAAAATTAATTGAGGTTTGCGAAGCATCTATGCTAAAGAGAAAGAAAAAGAAATATTAAGAAAATTTAAAATTGTTTTATTCAATTGAAAATCATATCAAACTGAATGGTGATGCAGATGCTGTTGTGACGGATAACAATGAAGTGGGTAGTTTTTCAAAACTCTGGTGGAGAGGTGATGGCAGCTGCTTGTAAATGTATTGTGGAGATTTTCAGTTGAGCAGACAGAAGCAGAGGCAATACTATATTGACTCAATAATGCAATAGAGTTATTTTTTCTTTGATAATTGATACTGTAATTGAGAGTGATTATAAATTTATAAATCTCTGATTCACAAGCTGCACAATTATGATTCAAACTTGACCTACATGAGACAGACTTCGAATGATATAAGAACCTCCTAGCTGGTTTTCACTTTTCATTCTACTGTTTGCAGCAGAATGAAGTACAGTAATTTTTTCTTTGATAATTGATACTGTAATTGAGGGTGCTTATCAGTCTCTGATTCACAAGCTGCACAATTATGATTCAAACTTGATCTACTTGAGACAGACTTTGGATGATATAAGAAGCCTCCTAGCTGGTTTTCACTTTTCATTCTATTGTCTGCACCTTAGCTAGGCATGCTGCAAGCTCCCCAGCTCATTCCCGAGCAAAATTTTCTTTCAATGTTAAGTCGAGTATTTTTCAGTTGAGGAATAAGAAGCCTCCTAGCTGGTTTTCACTTTTCATTCTACTGTCTGCACCTTAGCTAGGCATGCTGCAAGCTCCCCAGCTCATTCCTGAGCAAAATTTTCTTTCAATGTTAAGTCTTAAGTATTTTTCAGTTGAGGAATTCCCAGGCAAAACAGTGATACCATTGCTTTTAATGCGATATCCTCCCTTTTTAAATTTCATTTCTTAGCTTTTCATTCTCAAAAAACTAAGTAATTTATGCAGAGCTGTCTAATCCTAATATGCTGTCAACTATTAGAAAAACATAAAAATTGCAAAATATTCTCAAAGCTAAAAAAATCGAATATTCTGCTTAACCCCAAAACACCAGAACAAAGAGGGAAAATGCTTGAGATACATAATATTAAGGAAATTAGGTTAACAGTTGAATGTTAATTAACCACTCAAAAACAGACAAGAAGAATGGAAACAAAAGAGCCTTCATTGGTGAAAGAAATGCATAGAAACCCTTCTAGTTTCTCACTTTTGACATAAATGAGGTCTGGGTATCCAGAACATAAGTGCCAAATGAAGGTGGACAAAAATACAGTATCCTAACATACTTCAATAGGATTTAGTTTTAGGTGTCTACAGCCTCATTGAATGAGATAAATGATATTGGATGTTGTAACTAATAATGGTTTCTTCTTATCTGTTTGTTGCTCATTCACTTTGAAGGAACTTGAGCACGTATGAAGTAATATAAATTCTTCAAAGCTTCTGAATAGGTGTAATTATAATGTTTTATGAATCAAATGGATACTGGATTTAGTTGCTGGATGTTCAACCCTCACAGCTAGATCAGAAAAGTGATTGGTAACAAATCAGAAATAATGTTGTTAGCTGATACGAGCCACAACTACTGATTCCAATCCAATATTGGAGCTTTTTCCAATCAGTTTTTGGAAGTTGGAAGAATTTTTTTCTTTTTAATATAAAGACCAAAGTGTGCCCATTCTTCTTAATGAATGTATTACATAGCAAAATGCATATAGTTTGATAAGGCAAGCAAAGAATTGTCATATATTTATTAAAAAATTATAACCATATTTGAAGCTATTGTAAACCATTATATAATAAAAATCTGTGTAAAAGTATGGCTTGATTAACAAATGTTTTAAATAAAGCAAGAATTGTGTGTGATGCACACGCATGTGCGCAATCAACCATAAACACCACGAAGTTCTAGCCAAGAGAGATCCATTTTTGTCCTCTACCTTTATCAATAGACTTAACCAACTTCTGCTCCTGCTCAAGGTCAAAGCAATAGGTAATTTTTGTCTTTCTTCTCTAGTATTCAATAAAAAGTAAGATGGTAACAGAACATCTTATAATAGAACATCTTATCCAAAAGAAACAGCATTATCCAACGGGCAATGTCGTGTATGAGAGAAGAAAGAAACTAAGAAAGAATGAGACAACTTAGAATGAGACAAAATAGGAGAATTAGCAAATGATGTACAGAGTACCAATAGGAGTAGCAGCGGGAACACTCTAACTAAAATTGTAAGTTAGCAATTTTGGTGCCTATATCTGGGTGCTACAGTGTAAATGGCAGATATATCTGAAATACAAGAAATTATTCTCTCTTCTTATCTCTTCCTATCCCTCTCTTCTATTCCTTCTATCATTTCTATCCTTCTATTCTATTCTACTGTCTAATCTACTCTCTACAGGTTCATTCATCGATTACCCAACACATCATCAATCAATTTCAATCCACAACAGGGAAGTCAACTATGCATGTAATAAGCAAATTACAAAGTAGTAGCTACATGCAAGATTCTAGAAATGAAGAAACAGATGAGGAGAAAAAAAAAAAGAAAAACGATTGATGTGAGCTTACAGTTTAGTAGCAAGAATAGTAAATGAAGAGCTTCCTTTTGCACATGCGAACCAGCTTCCTTTTTTAGAAATTGTGAAACACCATCAAACGTTGATGCATGGCCGAATCTATTCAAACGAAAACTGTTTAGGATATAAAAGAACATTATATCCATTGGTGTATCCAACAAACTGGTTTCAAATGAAACTCACATTTCCCTTTCAGCATGAGCATTAGTTCTCAGCAAAATGACATTCATAACAGAGACTGCTTCCAATCTTACCCGTTCTTCAGTCTTTCTCAAGGCAATTTCACGCAACAAATCAAATAGAGAAACCCAGTTCACACAAGAAAGCGGAAATCCAATGTCAATATTCAAAGATCCCTTATTGCAAAGAATTTGAGGACCAGAAGATTTACTTCCAAACAGCCTATGACTTGCACAAGATGCCTCCTCTCCAGTCTCACTAAACAGGCCTCTATACTTGAAGTTATTCCCAGATTTTGCTCCCTTGACCTTGACACTGTCCCTGAGTAGAGTCACTGGAAAGATCAAATCAAAGTTCATAAGCACACAAATACAAGTAGGAATTGTTAGAAACATCATTGATAGAACTCAACTCATTCCAAACACAAGGATATATAAATTACAGAGAACAAGCTCATTTTGCCAAAAACAATGTTATGAGCCTTAAACCTTCAAAAAATTTATTAGTCAATGTTTTACATAAAAGTAGTTCATCCTATCAGTTTTGTTCTTAATAGAGAAAAACAATATTATTTCATTGGTCAAGGAGGGCATGTGACATCCTCATCTCAGAAGACACTAGACTTATGCACCACCAGCCACAATATCATCTTTTTCAAGCATGTTTAGCTTTTTCAAGCATTTTTAGCTTGCTATTTAGTGTATTTTATTATTACCTAATAAGTATATTTACGTCTTATAAATAGGCCTACTATGTAATTGTTTATGATCAATCTACTTACCAATAAAGTTTCAGTTTTTTATTCCTAATGGATTACAGAAATTATTTTTCCTCATGAACTCAAGGTTGTATGAGGTTTAGACATGATCGAGCTTTTTTTATCCTCGATTCCTTGCTATGTCAAATAACCACAAAAACACAAATTCTGATATCTCTACAACCACCCACCACCTACCCAACAAAACAACCCACCACTATTGGTGTAAATGCACCAAGCTACTTGTGAGCTAGTGGGACTTGGTTTATAAAATATTTGAAATCTCCTCTTAACTCAGGTATAAAATCAACGAGACGGCTTGATTACACCCTAACCACCACCATCCTCTTTTTTTTTCTTCCAATATATGTGATTAAACCCACCCTCTTTTTTTTTTCTTCCCATCAATATGTATAGTCAAGTCCATAGCATCTTCTCAAGCCTTTTGTTCCAACTGAGTAAATATTAAATGAATTAAACAGAATAAATAAGGCAGTGTAGATCATGCCTGTCTTCTAATTTCCTTCCCAAACTGAAAAGATGCTTCAGAAATACGCGCAGTATGCTTAGAGAACCATAAAGAATAGCAACCTGTGCAAAAGGAAGAAATTCATAGACATGGATGTGGAAAAGTCGAAGAAGCCAGGTGTGGGCTAAAATATATAACTTGAAATTGCTAAAATTTAGATAAAGAAAAGCATTAAGAAATGTGACAAAATCCAAAAGATAGAATCATTAATATCATTGTAAGCAGCATATGTATATCATAAGCACCCTCAATTAGAAGCACTATACTCGAGAAAAATAAGGGTTAAATGCTCAATTTATGCATGGCAACAAACAATGAATTTTTCTTCTTGTTTTTACTTCTTATAAAAATAAATAATCAAATAAACAAGAGGAAAAGAAATCTGATTTGTCCCTTATATGCAACTATTTTTTATCTCCTTCATGTTACTAAATTTCTACTTTTTTGCTACTTCTTAATTCATGGGCATCAAATTATAACAGAACTTACAACACGAAGGATAAGATATGTAAATAAAAATTTAACCAAAAGCATATACATTTCACATAGCTTAAATTTCCTTTGGTTTGTTCTTTAATTTATTCATTTTCCCTTGAATTTTAACTTTGCATTTTCTGTCATGCATTTTAAAAAATCTATTGTAAAAACTTAAAATTCTTATTCTAGAATTAAACACGAAAATAAATAAATAAAATAAATTTACATACAAAAATAAAAAATAATTATTAGTTACCACCTGAAAAAAAAAAAGCAATTTAACCCCCACTTCCTTTTTCCTTTTTATGAAACCATGCTGGATTTGATCCCTTGACTAGGCAAAGGTCCATAGCAGCTTTGTGAGGAATAGACCTTTGGGTTCGAGATTACAAACCGTAAAAAACCAATTCGCCTTTCTTTGATGTTTTTTATTCATTTTTCAGTTATTTTGTTGATTAGTTTAAGTAGCTTATAACTTGGTAGATCCATTTTCAAGCCCCAGAATTTTTCAAGGTTATCGATTAAGCCTCTAGTCATGACTTGGACCAGTGTCTACTACTGGCCTATAACTAGGTCAAAGTTGGGTTAACCACATGACTCAAAAGTCAATTCTAGGTGTTAGTAATAGTAGTTTTCAGGCCCATGTGTGTAAATCAAATCGGAAGTCCTTTCCTAATGTGAGATTGCAATATGACACTTTTATTCTTCAATTATGTGATAGTAAACCCATAAATTATCCAGTTTAAGACATCAAAGACTTAATTAATAAGAAATTTTCTACAAGAAAATAGAATTGTGATGTTAGCAACTTTAAAAAAATTTGAGAAAAGCATTGCTTTTCAAAATAATAATGATGATCAATTTGGTCCTTAAACTTTTGGCTAATATATAATTAGTCCAAAAATTAAGTCCTAGTTCTAATTTGGATGCATATTTTTAATTTGGGATCAATCTATACCAAATCTCTTAATCTTAAAAAAGGTTTGAGTTAACCCTAAATCAAATTCCCATAATCTCAAGACTATCCTTGATTAGTTAATGAATTCTTCACAACTCTCAATATGCCAAAATCACACTCTTTCCCATTCAAAAACAATGAAAACCAATTGCACTAGTTCCAAAACCATGAAAACCAGATATTGAAAGTTTTCATTTCCTCTTCTTTCGCCAAATGAATAAAGCATGCCTGCCCCTAAAACATTTCTTTACCATCTCATTTTGCAGGTTCAATTGTGACCTGACTGCATGGAGTTCTATATAGTTTCCTTTTTCCAATGTTGGATTATGTTAATTTAGTTCACTATGGGAAGACATAATCAAAATTGCTATTCATTTAATTAAAACACATTTGATGCTAAAAAGAAAAGGAGGGTGAAAAGACAAAGAGATTAGAAAGTGAAAACAAAGCAGTTGCAACAAAACTAGATCCTTTTTTCAAATGTTCAGTCTTCATATGCATCCCCACCTCTCAAACTTGTTTTAGATGCATTATGCACAAAATATAAAACTTATTGCAACTGCCACATTGATATGATGAGTGTAATTTTGGATTTGTGAATTGACCCAGAGGTTATTTAGCTTGTAAATTAAGATTTAATTTTAATTTACCAAGATTTTAAAAAAATCAATTTTAAATTTTGTCATCTAAATTTCCAACACAGGAAAAGAAAAGAATTTTGGAACTCACATTTTCAAGATAACAGAGATCAATCAAAGCCCCAAGCAAAGCTTCCGGCTGTAGCAGTCCATTACAGATCTACAATGCAAAGATAAAAAAGAAACTCATCCAATGGAAGTAAGCTAAATAAAATAATGAAAAAATGAAGGTGTCCATAATAAAAAAATTTGCACTTGCCGGCATGTGATAGAGTAATATATGGTTATGAAGATCAAACAAAAATAAGTAGGCTGGTACTTATACTATAGGTGGTGACAACAAATCGGCATCCATTTTTGTGTTCAATATTCAATAATATTGCTGTTTGGTGCCAAAAATTCAATTAATGAAGGCTAAACAATAATGGCACAACTGCATAAGCTCACAGCAAAGATTTATGAATTTTCAAGTTAATATTCCTGCCTAAGTTGCAAGTCAATGTTGACAACATTATTTGTACCTACAAAATTTAAAGCATTCATATCAACAAAAGAGTGTCGCCTGATATAACAGTAGTTAAGTTTTAAACCAACTTTCAAGTCTCAAAAATGTATTCAACCACATAACCTCATTTTTCTATTCAAAAAGGGATATGTCATTTCTAACATCAATCTCATTGAAGGGGAAGCAAAAATCAGAAGTCATAGGTTTCACAGAAATCAGCTACAGTATATAAGTTAGTCCCACAGAAATAGCAAATGCCTCATTCTTTGGCCTAAAAACAAACCCCTCAATCTTAAGATGCTACAGCAGAGTAAAATTTTCAATACCTAGAGTATATAGCTTCAGCTTGAACGTGAATTTGGTTTTCTATTAGAAGACTCGGTCCCATCAACCATACCCTAGTCAACACGAAGTATAAATGAGATACTTTTGCAGCTTCAGAAGCATGAAAAGAGTGCAAATAGTACTGCAAAGCTGCAATAGAAGAGACTTCAGCCACTGCAAAGTTCCCAGAATTGGAGGGAACATTCATGCTCATGCACCCAAAAAGAAAATGAAAATCTGCAGAACAAGCAGCAAATAACTTGGAGATCAGATTTCTTCCCAACTTCTGGTCACTTGCAGAGCTCCATATGCTTAGCAGCTGGTCAGAAAGATCATTGCGAGAGGGTAGATCATAATTCAAGTCTATGTTGCTAGATTCATCAGCTTTGTCTGTCTGAACCCCTATGTCCTTATAGGATGAAGTTGCTAACAAACACAGAGATGATGAAAGATAAACATACACACAGGCCACAAATATATATATATATATATATATATATAGAGAGAGAGAGAGAGAGAGAGAGAGAGAGACAGACAGAAATAAAACAAATGGAAAGGTTGTAATTATAGGGTTTATGTAACCCATGCAACTCACCTAAAGGAATCTGATATTGAATCTCAGACTCTAAAGATTTAGCATTTCCAGATTGCTGCGGAACCCTATTTTTATCCAGAGTAGGAACTCCACATTCTCTGCCATTAACAACACCATTTATAAATGTTTAAACTATAGCAATTAAGAAATGGCATTCAAGCCAATTATAATCTACATTACACAAGCTAAACACTGAAACCCAAATGAAAAAAAAATACCTAAAAAAAATGGTAAGCAATATAAAACTCACAATTTTGTTCAACGTGCGACACCTGTATCAATTTCTGCAGTACGCGAGTAAACAAATTTTGTCTCATTTCTTTCATTCTTAAGTTTAAAGCAATCTCGTTCCTGAAAGGGTAATAATTATTCCAAATCTCTTTGAGATAAAGCAACCAAAAAGTTTATTAAAAAAAAAAAAAAACGTAATGGGTCCAAAAGCAACCCGAAAGTTTAAAGCAACCCCAACTCTTTCTGTAAATTGTCATTGCCATAATAATTGTTTATAATTCACAAAAAAAAGGCATGAAACCCATAAAGAATCAATGATAATCCGACAAGTAAAAAACCCTAACCAAGCGATCAATTTCTCGATCTCTAGCGTTGTCAAATTGGGGAAATTTGTTATTGTTGTCAAATGGAAACCTTTGCGAGAGTAATCGCGGAGGAGAATGATCCGAGTGATGTTGTTGTTTGGTAATGGGCTGAGAATGGTTTACATAAGAAGAAGAAGGAGAAGAAGTGAGAACGAGTTTTTCCACATTTTCTAGTTGGTGTATGAAATCATCATCCCATTCTTCAAAATCCTCTACGCTCATTTTTCTTCACTCTCTCTCCACTCAAGCACTTTGCTCCAATTACAAAAGCAAAAAATAAAAATGGAACTTTCCCATGTAATGAATTTTCATGATTAGCGACGGATAAATTTCGTCACTAAATCTTAAAATTCGTCGCTAAAAATATTTATATGAAATACATTATTAGCAACGGGTTTTCAAAGATTTCTGATTTAGCGACATCGTCTTCCGAAGCTAACTGTTTTTAGTCATTGCAAAATGACGCAGTTACTTTGATGTTTGAAGTCAAAATGGCATTAATTTAGTGATAGATTCTCGAGATGCTATTTTTTAAAATATTTTTCTTTTTCTTTTAATATTTCTTTTTTTTAGTTATTCATGAAGTGTCCACCACCGATAGCAGTGACTAATTCCCACCGTCCCGAATCAGCGCACTAAGCGGTAAATGACTGGCCACGGGAGTTGCTTCATTCACATGGGCAGGGTTCGATCCCCCGACCTCATGCTTAAGGGACGAGGCGCTGAACCACCACGCTACTCCACGTGGTTCTAATATTTCTTTTTTTAGATTAATAGAAAAAATGTAAAATAAAAAAATAATATTTTGTAAAATAAAAAACAGTATCATCAAATATAATAATTTGGAAAATAATATAGATATAATGTATATAAATAAAATGCACAAGTAAAATGAAAATCATAAAAGATATATAATAATGTAATATAAAATGTATAAAAGAATGCATCATTCTACCCCTGTTAGTGGCCGGGATCAATGTGATCTGATCTCGCAGTTGTTGTAGCATCTGCAGCTAAAGCTACTACTCAAGCTGTAGTTGCATATGTTGTTGCAACTACTAGACAATCTATTGCTATAATTGTTGCTCGAACTAGGAATACAACAAGTGTGGCATCGTCTCAATCTCTTTCTGGCACTCAAACTTGGCAAGATGAGGAGTTCTAATTGATGCGGAGTTGCCAACTAGGCAGCCGTAGAATGCAGATGCCTATGAGCCAAGGCCATATCTACAACTCTTTGTGGCTCCACCAGTAATCTCATGGAATAACATTTACTCATCGACGCTCTTCTTATTATGGGAGAGCTTCTCTCGCTTATGAACAATGCAATTTTGAAATAAAAATTAAAGAACAACAATTAGTGATACATATTTTTTTAAAAAAAGTGAATTAAAATAATGTCGAATAACTTACATTTACTTCTCATATTCATTGGTTAATAAATTTCTAATCATCATGGTTGCAAACAGGGACGGACCCAACAATGATGAGCAAAGGACCAGTGTATTATGTTATATATTTGAGGGGAGCAAAGCTTTAAAATATATTACATATTAATATAATATATATATGTATACACATGTAAAAAGAAGGGAGAGGCCTAGGGCCCCTCCCACCACCAACGTGATTCCGACCCTTGTTGCAAACATGTATATCTAGTCTAATCAAGATGACAATTTTGAAATATATTCAACAATAAAAATTGCCTTCTGCTTATTCTGTTGATCATTCTGTGATTACTCACATTCTCCTTATATAGTCCAATAAATAAATAAGTTAATTAAAATTATTTGTTAATATCTTAATTTGAAATTAATTTTATGAAATAGTTAATACTTATGAGTTAGCCTCCAGTATGCATGTATATACATATATACATATATATATATATATATATTAATTTTATGAAATAGTTAATACTTATGAGTTAGCCTCCAGTATGCATGTATATACATATATATATATATACATATATACATATATATATATATATATATATATAGTGTCCAATACCATCAGGTCTGCCCCCATCGATTCTTTGATCACTACTTGAAATCGGCAATTATGTATCACTAATTGTTGTTCTTTAATATATTGAACTCCTCCTAATAGAATTTCCTGACCTCCAAAAAGATAACAACTCACCTAACTTTGAGCAATTAAATGATGACCTTCTTCTATAATTAAAAAGAAAATTAAATATAATTGTAAAAGTTTAAAATTTTCTATATGTAACACCCTTATATCCTATATACGCACAATATATATATATATATATTTCGGATATGTAAAATACGTATATAAAATATAATAATATTATTATATTTTTCTAAATTTTATAAAAAATAGTTTAACCTTTAAAATATAATCTGGTAAATAAAATAGCATATTTACATTAATAATTAATTGCTAAAAATATAAATTTTAAAAGAAAATATCTGAAAAAAAAATCGCCAGATTTTTATCTATAATATGGACATTTTCAAAATTAAATACACTCAACCTGCATAAAAATTTATACTTTCAATATATATATATATATATATATATTCTCTTTCATTTATCTCATTCTCCAATATCATCCACACAATCCATGTTATAAAATCCTCATGATCATTTATATATATATATGAAATGTATTTAAATATTTACAAGCATTTTAAATTTCAATATTTTTATAAAAACTATAACTTATAAAAACATCATGAGATTAAATAAAAATACATATTTATATGTTATACATTGGCACTAGTCAGACTATCCGTCTCTCACCTGCTACCTCTACGGTGAATAAATCGCACTAAGCTTCTAGCTTAGCGATACATACTTTAAAAATAAAAACATATTTAAAATAATACAATATGCTTTATTTCCGATATGAAATGCATTTATGCACTAATGCAACATTACTCGTATAAAACAACCACTTTTCACATTCATATGCATTAGGCCTAAATAACTCTATACAATATTCAAGTTCCAGAAATATTGTTATGGTCTATCGTGATACTAAGGATATAAATGTCGTATCTGTCCCCTGTTGACTCATTTGTATGTAGTCCCGAAGGCAAATAACATATCAATAGCGACACCTAATATCTAGCCCGTAGGCACATCATATTGTAAGTGACGCCCAGCGTTTAGCCCGAAGGCAAATCATATCAATAACATAAAAAATAATTATCTGGAACTAGATATTATACAAGGCAACAAACAGTTCATATACCTTATTACTTTAACATTACCGATTCCATCATCATTTTTTATTTATTTTTCAACACTTTTCCATCACTTTTCTCAATTTCTACATTTTCCACACATATAACACATGTCTTTTGACCACATTCATTATGTGGCCTAACACCACATCTTACATACATAAAACACATTGTATACAAATTATACTTATCAATGGGACTAGCCATTTAATAATAGCCTAACATTTTACAATTTATGCCTTTCACAAATCAACACATTAATTAATGTACTTTACAAAAAAAAATCAATATGTAAATAACATAACACCTTCATCAATTTACAAAGTATTATGTCCAACACCAATGTAATAAAAATAATAATTATCAAAGTATGTACTAACCTCTAAGATGTCAAAATCCAAGCTTATTTCCACCTCTAACATTTACTTTTTCAAAAGCCCTTCAAAACTTTGATTGGTCAAGTACTGTTTATCCAATCCTAAATCAAATTATAAGTTTAAATATATCAATAGAAACATAATTTTACTCATTTTAACCGATTAAACTTAATTTATCACCATTCTACCTTGATTTTTAATAATTGTCTTAATGCACTTTAATTTTAGATATCTATACTACTCAATACCAAATTGAGTTTTAAGCTCATTTATATCTTTAAAACCATATTACAACGCCATTTAAGTAACTAAATCCAATTTTCATTCATTCTTTACAATTTTTCTAACAAAACCCTAAATTATCTTCTTCCTCTCTCAAACTTCAAACCAAACATAAATCAATCCATCAACTAATTATAAAATCATCATCCTCATAAACCAAATAACATCTTCCCACACCATTTAAATAATTATCACATACTCCATCAAAAACTCAATTTCTACATAATCTTAAATTAAAGAAACTTTATTTAAATTGATAAATTACTTACCAAATGTTTGATTATTTCACAAACACCCCTTAATTCATTTGGAAATTTAATAAAATTTTGTATAATTGAAGAAGCCAAAAACTTCAATCTGATCACCCATGGAATTTCAGCTAAAGGAGCAAAAAAGGGAGCAGAAGATGAACAAATTTTACTTTTTATTCTTTCTTCAATTCTAGCCACATATATATAATTTAATTATTTAATTATTTAATATTTAATAAATATTTAAATTTTCATCATCTTCCACTATTTAAAATTATTTTTAATTTTGATTTATTTTATTCATTATTCTATTATTATTATTTTAACTATTTACTATTCACCATTTGACTTTTACTATTTAACTTTTGTCTTTTATGAAAAAGTATATATCATGTGTATATTTAGGTATATTTTAGGTGTATATCTTACGTGTATATTATATATATACCATGCATATCCTTCATACAATACTCTATTTACCCTCCATATACCTTGTTAAATTAATTCTAATGAGACTATGGGTGTTACAGTATATATTTGAAATAAAAATTTGATGTATTAATTTTAAACAAATATAATGTAACAACATAATATATAATTATATATAAATGTACATATAAAAATTGAAAAATAAAGAAAAATTAAAATAAATAATTATTCTAAATTAATTATTTTCAATATTTGATATCAACACCATAGTATAGACATTTGCAATTGCGCATACATTACCTTTTATGGGGATATGTAAGTTATTTATATTTTATTTCCATAATCATATAATTGAGAAAAAAAAATTGAGTTTGTCGCTTGAAATTTCAATATTTAGTGTTAGAAATTATAAAAATCATAAAAAATTAAAATAAAATCACCGAATGCTTACATCAGTTGGTAAGAGACTATTTTAAATTAACCAGTGTTATTGAGTTTGTATACAGTTGCAATAAAACTCGATAAAAAGAGCTTTACCGCCCTTGTGATCCTATATTATTTTACTCCAAAAGGAACATTTATACAAAAAAAAATTAAAATAAAGGAACTCTCTTGTCCAAGTGGTAGTAAATATGATGATAGTGCCAGCTTCCCCAACAATGGGACCTCTCTTGTCCACTCAATTAATATTTGTGTTTGTTAATAACACCATAACATCATCTCTGCAAACTATAATTAAATTGTCAATTGAAAAAGGAACCCAACTGATACCATCTCATTTCCATGCTGCAATAAACAAAGACTTCTTTGTCAATCAAGGTCAGGCACTACATAAAATCCCCCTATATCTTAAATGATGAAAATTATACAAGTCCCAATTAGCATAATCTCAACTGGGGAAAATGGCCATATAGATTCTTCTACTCCACCTAATTTAGGGCTATATCTTCCACGAGATCAAGGGTTAAGTTCATAATAGAACATCATAGCTTAACAATTTTTTTCAAACATTTTTCATATGTAGTCACTAGAGATAAGTTATTTAGAGAAACTGTAACTCCAGAGTTGCATTGCCTTTATTGACTCATGTAATGAAGCTTAACAGAATCAAATCAAACTAACAAAATCACATAGAAATGGCAATATAACTTATAAAATAAAATATCATAAAACTATCCATCTTCATATATTTATATATCTTTTCATAATTGCACACACATAGCTTAACAATAGGTGTGCAATAGAGTCAATATCGATCTCCTATCTCCAGTAATGGAAAAAAAAAATAGTCCATAATAAAAAAAAACCTCAAAAATCACACAATCGCCTCAAAATGAAAATTACTAATGCTCAAACCCTTGCACAATAGAATTAGGATTGATTTCTCTTTCCTATATATATAAAACATTTCATAATTAAAACCTCAAAAATACCACAATCACTTAAAAATGGAAACCTTGAATTCTCAAACTTCATCTTCATGAAGGAGCATATTAGGAATCTCTTTATTGACAGGGAATTTATGGTATGTCTCAGGACAAACTAGAGCTCCTTCTTCCAAATGAACCTCCAAGAGAGAGTGGTGAAACTTTCTCAAAAACTCATCAAAATCAAGCATCGATGATTCAACCTTTTCTGGGAGCTCGGAATAGCCCATGGTTCTTGTCGCTTCAACTAGCTCCATTCTATCTTGGGGAACATGTTCTTGAGAAAATGGGGATTAAACTTGACTTCTTTTTTAATCACTTTCTCTACCTCGATTCCAAGAGGAAAGCCACTGGAGATTCATGTTAGAGGATAGCATATTGTGAGTAAGAAGCCTCATCTCTTCTCTCTCTCTCTTAAGCCAAGCAGTGAAAGTTTGGCTTCCTTATTGGAGCGATTGAAAGATTACGAGATGCCAGACTGAAATCAAATTCACATTAAATGATTGATTCTTTAGTTCAAAATGGCAACGCAACTGAGTAATTAGAGCTAGAGGAGAATAGTAGTGATTGATATCAAATAGTATAAGGAAATGAAAAACCAAATGGCATATTACAAAAGAAAATTAACAAATTTAAACTTAAAAATAAATTAACTCAAAATCCAACTCTAAACAAATAACAGGGAATGTGTAAAAGAAAATAAAATCACAATAAATTTGAAAAATGAATACCATAGAGAAAAATAAAAAAAATGAAAAAAAAGTACTTGTCACATCCCGATTTCAGAAATGTGACGATCCTAGAGTCCATGTAGGCTTAAGGCTACCAGTCACCATGTAGAACCAAAATCAACAAATATACTCTCACATATTTGATATTACTTACTTTATATTCAATCATCAAATCATAACTAAATCATTCAAAATAACATTATGGATCAACTAAAATATTATATGAGCTTAGTACATTTATTACATATAACAATTATTATCTTAACACACAATTCTCAGACTTCTTGCTGAAAAGAAGAAACCAAGAAGTTGATTGACTTGAATAATTTTTATCTGAAATCACACATACAATTGACTTAGACATCAACTTAATAAGATTATAGTGTCACAAGGGTTGAATAAACAAGAAGGATATTTCAAATTTTGAAATAATAATAATAATAATAATAATAATAATAATAATAATAATAATAATAATAATAATAATACAAGGTGACTGCACAATAAAAAAATATCAATAAAATTTAATTAACAAAGAGGATCCACAATAATTGGATAAATATCACAAAAAAATAAATAAATAATATGAGATATAACACATAGCAATAGCATTGAAGTGCTATCACACATTACATACATATAATGATAGTAGCTTTTACCCTACTAATCATAAATCTCTATATGCACATAACCTGATAGTATAACCCCCATTAAGTTGAGATTCTGTCATATTGGTTAATTAAATGACTCGGTATAAATCACATAGGCTTATAGGCCATATAGAGTTTCATAATTCACAAATGGTTGAATCACATAAGCCAAGAGGCCACATTGAGTTTTACAATTCACAAATACATAAACACAATTAACATAGGTATCGAATGGTTCACAATTTATTGAATATTTCAAGGCAACAAATAAAGGAATAGACACTATAACTCACCTTAAATTTGTAAATTAGATTTCTCTAAGTCAATGATAATTACTGGTCGGTTATGTGATAATTCTCGACCTACATTCACATCCAAATATAAATTGCACACTTAAGTTTATTTTTAATTTATTATTTATCATTTAAGGTTCTTTAACCTTTTTATATATTAATGTATATCTTAGAAAAGATTTATACGGTTATATTAAGTTCTTATATTTATTGAGTTTAAGTCATGTTATCATATGCCATTTTACATTTACATATGCATGCATACATTGATTTGCATTTTAGGCTATTTTGGTCACTAATAATTCACTATCTTTGTCATACTTTCTTCAATTATTCAAAAGACACACATGTCCTATTTTAATACTTTAATATATACCCAAATTCATTTTGTATTTATGGGTTCAAATATTACAAAAACATTTTGCACTAGGGCCATGCAATTAAGAGAGTTCTAAATACATTTAATTTGCTTATATAAATACATTGGCTTTCTCTAGTCAATTGATTTAAGTATCCATTAAAGTAACATTTGAACCTTTATAGATATTAACTACACATGTTGAGCTTTATGTTCATCCACTATATTCTTATGGTCATGGCCAGATCAAATATATTTTGGTATGCTTAACTCATCATAAGTCAACAAACATATTATTTTTAGCATTTGAGCAATTTGTGTTCATTTAATTGTACATTAATTTTATAAAGTTAATTTGCCCTGAAATTTTACCAGGGTGTTGATGACATCATATGGGACTTCTCTTTAAATTTTTATGAATTTCTAAGTTCATTTACATAGGCAAATAATTCAAACACAGTAGCACAATTTTTAGTGATGTTCATTCAGGCTATTACAATGAGCAGCTTGAATTCATTTAATTTCTCACTCTTTTTTCCTTATCATTTTGACTTTAACTTTTACCACAACCTTTCCAACATCCAAATATACCTTCATAAATTTTTTTATGAATTTTAAAGGTCATTTTCATATTGAAATAAATAAAACACGATAGTTAAATTATTAAGAATTCAAACATTTCAATTTGGACAGATTTGGGGATTAAGTTTTCTAGCTTTCTCCTTTCCAATTTTTTTCAATCTAAACCAATTTACAACATCCTGAATAGTTAATTAACAAGTATACATGATAAACTTTATCTTAGGTTCAATAAATAATATATTTGAAATCGGGAAAATAAAATTGAAAGATTCAGGTTCAAAATTTCAAATTTCTTACTTTTAGAAGTTCTTTTACCTTCTTTTCTCCTATACCACTTTGTTGATTTAATTTTCCACTTTAGATCACTTATAGACATAAAAAACTAGCTTAGTAATTGGTTATGGCTGTTGGAAAAAGAGAGAAATCATGATAGAAAAGGAGGTGTTTTGATAGTAAGGAGAAAGAAGATAAGAACTAAAATTTTTGTCATCTTTTAATCATCTTTTGATCAAGATCTCTTTCTATTTAAAGGATGTGAGTCACCACCCACTTCATTTTGCAGAAAAATGGCTGAGAATTAAGTAGGTGAAATGTCCATTTTGTACCTCAAGTTTTATATGCTTTTTTTGTTAACTTGAATACCCTTTTAACCATTTCACACCCTAACTTACTGCCAAAATTTGTAGTTAATTTCCTTCAAATTATTTTTACTTCTAATTTTTAATTTTAATTTATCTTATATGATATTAATGTATATTATTATATTAAGGTATTGTTAATTAAATTATGGTACATTTCAAGTAAAATGTTATAAGGCTTTTTTATATACGAGTTACCGTAGTTAAGGTGTTTTAAAATTTTTATTTTCATCACTTTAGTGCCTTGTAAATTTCAGTTCATTGCATTTCAACGGTTCCTTCATAACTCTAATTGATCACTTTATTTTTCTAATACTTTTTATATAAATGTAATTAATTATTTTATAACTTACAGTTGGTTGGTTTCATTCATAGTTGTTATGAATTGTAGGGTTCCCAATTCAAATATTTTATACTTTTTGTTTCTATTACTTTAACACATTGAAATTTTATTTCATTCAAGGTTTTTCTTCACTTTATTCATTTAATTTATACAATATTTAGATTACTAGACTTGCATTCATCTAGGATATTACAATACCTGCCAAGAAGAGCCTGAAAGAGAGAGAGAGAGAGAGAGAGAGAGAGAGAGAGAGAGGGAGAAATCTAGAGAGCTGGAGACTGAAAGCCTAAGAGCTTGAGAGAGGAGAGATGAATGGGGATGGTAGCAGTGCAGAGCTAGAGAGAAGGGGTGAGGGTTATAAGATACACTTTATTCAAAGCAGCTCCGTTTTACATGCTATTTTGGTCATGAAAAAAATCATATATATTTTTTACTTTTATAGTATTTTTTTTCTTTACTTTTTTTGGCCAATGCTTTACTTTTTTCCTTTTCATTTTTATATAAAGGAGAAGCAAACACAAAATCAGAGCTCTAAGCAGCTATGACATAAGCAAAACTAATGCCAGCCATATCACCAAGCAGCAACAAATGGGCTTCCAGCGGAACTTGAACAAACTAGCAAGATAATCCACTCTATATCCATCAACTGATAGATTCTACAAATAATATGTGTGTTAGCCACTTGAAGAGGTCTGTGCCGAAAAAGAACATTGACAACACTTGCATTGTCACATTGAATTTTGACCTTCTTCCACCCATGCTCCTAAGTATTTTAGAGCCCATAAAGAATGACAGTTAGCTTAGCTTTGTAGGCACTACACTAAGCCAATTTGGAACAAAAATGTACCATAATTTAGAACATTGTGACGACCCTACCCCCGACCAGGTCGGCTGCCCGACCCGCTCTAGCTTACGACCCAGTCTTTTCACCAGCTGGGCTCGGAGTCCGCAGGAGGCAGTAGCGATCGCACAGTACTGGACAGCCCTCGCGGCCCACCCAGCAGGAATTTGTTTATTTGGCTCCCTAAGGAGTCGCCTCCCCAGATCGAACCCCTGACCTCCCACTTAAGAGAGCTAGCGAGCGCAATCCAGTACCATTTCTACCAGTAATTGTAATATCCCAAAGTGTGCCCTAGAAGTTTTGATATTATTATTGTAATTGGATTAAGTGTATATGTGGAATTTGAAAGAAAAATAATTGAAGAGAAAGTTTATATGTTGTATATATGGAAATATATACAACATATATACAAGTCAAAATGGATGGTCAAAGGAAGAAGATATTTATTTTGTTATTTATGAAATTACTAAAAAGTACAAATAAGTAAAAGGGAGTTAAGATATATAGAAGATGGTATTTTAGTAATTTTCTTTTTAGATTGCTTGGTGGAGGTTTAAAGAGATGAGAAGTTTGACTTTGTCTCTAATTTCCTTTTCATTTTTCTTCTTTTTCTTTTCTTGGCCGGGTACTCCAAAGACAAGAGTGTAAGATAGAGTTTTGATTTTCTAAGATCAAATTCAAAGGAGATTTCAAGAAAACAAGTTAGAAATTCAAGAAGTTCATCATTTTTGGTAAGTTTTCTCTTGATTTCTCTTGTTCTATTTGGAATTTTGTTTGAGTTTGATGGAGTGTTGTTGATGGTTGGAGTGTGTTTGTGTATGGTGTGTGTAAAAGTGTTGTAATTGATTTTAAGGTAAGAAGTTAGGTTAGTGTTGGTGATGGAAGAGTAAGAATTGTGTTTAGTGAAGTTGAAAGCATGGAATACATGAGTTTGGTACTTTAACCATTGAACTCCTTTTGAAATTTTTCTGTTTTACAATTAGTAAATGCTGTGACTTGTATGATTTTTAATTAAATATAGAAAAACGTTCTTGAAGTGAATTTTTGATATGTTGTGCCTCTATGAGTCTAGAATGACTGAAAAATATGTTGATTTGAATTTGGAATGGTTATGATTTTGGAAAGATTATTTTTATTAGACCTGTTCCAGCAGGTACCTTGACTGAGACAGCTATCTTTTGGGATTTTTAATAAAATGTATAAAAATAATATCCAATTGAAGTTTGGATATGTTGTTTCTTAGTGAGTCTGGTATTTGAGAAAAATAATTTGGAACCACGTTGATTGAATTTAATTTATGGAATTCACAAAGTTCAGAACTGCTGCCAGGATGCAGGGCAACTGGAGCAGTCTGGTTGGGTGAACTATTTGACCAAGATTTTGTGTTCAGTTTGATCTGAAATTTTAAAGGAATGATTTTAAGATGTAAAACTAAATTATGTAAACAAATTTTAGAGTTTTTAGTTAAGTATATTATTTTATACAATTTTTAAAAATAAGAATTAAGTTGATTCCAAAACCAGAATTTTCTATTCATATGGTCATTTTGCTAATATTCCTTTTGGATTAGGTTGTGAAGAGGTTGAATTGCCCTAACCTAAGTGTTGAGGATTCTTGGAAGAGTAAGTGTATAGATTGGTGTGAGTTGGTTTTAAGGTAAGTACAAACTACATGGTTGCATACACTTACATGATTTTGATATTTAATACACTTGGTTGTAAATGTGTTAAGTGATCTATTGCATTGTTAATATATTTGATAATGTTATGTTTTACATAATGTGAATTGAGATAATTGAGGCATGTTTGCCTAGATGATGATGTTCAATGCAATTGATTATGTACACTTGAATGATGAATTGATTTAATGTGAATTGAGATATAATGAGATGTGAAGCCATTGTTGTTGGCTAAAATAATGCAAATGAGAATGAAATTGATAATTAAATAATGAATGAATTGTGTGTCTAATGTGTTATTCCATTTTCAGAGTTTTGTTGTTGGTGACTTGCCTATAGTAACAATCTCTTGAAGTTAGGTTGGGCTTGATCCTTGAAGCCAAGTTGGGTTGAAGTCTAGCATGCTTAACTCCCCTTGAAGCTTGGTTGGGTCTAGTCCTTGAAGCCTAATTGAGATGTTACAACCCTTGAAGCTAGGTTGGGTTTGATTCTTGAAGCCAAGTTGGGTTGATACTTAGCATGCTTTATTCCCCTTGAAGCTTGGTTGAACCTAAATCCTTGAAGCCTAGTTGGGATAATGATAATGATAAATGTGATAATTGAACCAAAACATTAACTCTGGAAATTGAATGGCATATTAGTGTATTTTGGGCCCATGCTTGTCTTTGTTTTCAATGTGAATTATGAATGTTTTGATTAATTATTAAATAATGTAAGATTGTGAAATATAATATTCTTTTGAATTGTTTATGAAACTTGATTGTGTGACATTGGCATTGCATTGAGGCATAATATTATGGTTGTTTGTACCACTAAGCCGTTGGCTTAGCGCGATTGTGGTTTATCGCGCAGGTGAAAGGGTGGAACCGGAGAGTTCCTCTAGGCCGAGTAGAGTTTAGATTCTGAAGTGTGAATAGTGGGCTTAAAGATCAAAGACTGACTGCCAAACATGTATAAACTTTATGTTTTGTAAAACTTGAGTTTTGATGTATATGAATTTGTAAATACTGTTATTTTCCACTGCATAGTGAATAAATATTTTATCTACTATGTTGCATAATAAACCTTTACTTTATTTTGTACTAGAAGTGTAAATCCTTTTTGCAGGTTGTAGTTGAGGTTATAAGGAGGATTTATTGGGAGTGTATTGAGAATGATTTTGTTTGCATTGGTTTGTATAAAAATGTTTTCAAAAATCAGAAAAAAAAAACAGTTTTGTCGACACTTGGGACTCAATTTCTAGGCGAAACTATGGCAAAATTTCTGTAAAAATCGGAACTAATATTTGACTAATTAAAATTGGTAACAACATTAGGATAGTGTGGCGCCTCTACTCAGCTTATTCACGTAGGTCGGGAAGGGGTGTTACAATTTTTGGTATCAGAGCCTAGGTTTGAGATTCTCAACCTAGGTTAATTCTAAGAAAAAGAATATTTTGATTTTAAAAGTTGGTTTTTGAATAAAATACATGTTTTGGTATGGCAGTCTCTGATCTTTAATGAGGTATATTCTGCTGTGGTTGCAGATATAGGTAGTGATGGTGTCCCAGTCACATTAGACTGTAGAAGGAAGTGCTGAGAGTGTAGCTCCTGAAGAGGGTAGAGATGGAGCTAGGGTTGAGAGAGTTAGTGAGGCACCTGTTTCTGTGCCAGAGAGATCAGCTGCTGAGGAGGTTCCGCCGGGTTGGTTAAGGCACGTGATAGAACTATTTAGACAAGCTCCAGTGCAGCCACCACCACCACCACAGCCTCAGGTGCCTGTGAGACATTATGATAAGTTGAGAAAATACGGGGCTGAAGATTTCTTGGGCATTATCGATCCTGCAGTGGCTGAGCAGTGGTTGGATAAAGTACAGAGGATATTCATCCAGTTGCAAGCTACTCCGGATGAGAAATTTGACTATGCTAGATCCCTCTTACAGAAAGATGCCTATGACTGGTGGAAGACGGTTCCTCATGCCATGGATGATCCACCTACATTATCTTATGGAGATTTTCTGAGGGAGTTCGAGCAGAAATATACTCCGAGGGAGTATAAAGATATTAAAAAGATGGAATTCCTGAATCTGAAACAAGACAACCGGACTGTGACAGAATATGAGGTAGAGTTCATCCGGTTGAGTCATTATGCTGGGGGGATTATCTTTGATGAAATTGACCGGTGTAGGAGGTTTGAGGAGGGATTGAGACCCTCAATTATGTGTATTGTGGCTGGCTCTAGATATCAGGATTTTTCTCAGCTGGTTGCAGCGGCTAGGAGTGTGGAGAGAGCACAGGGTATAGCAGCAGCTGTTACTGAGGAGGAGACCAGGATTAGGAGATCCCAATTTGAGGCAGGGTCTTCATCTGTAAAGAGAGGCAGAGGAAGCTTTATCCCGAGTGTTGGTAGGAGTCAGAGGCCGGCTGGTAGGTCAGTTCAGTATCAGAGGCAGAGATCGAGACCTACAGTTTCAGTAGCGAGTGCTCCGACTCCAGTGGTTCAGAGATCTACTCCCCCGATATGTATTCATTGTGGTAGGCCACATGGAGGTACTTGCTGGAAGACGGGTGTATCAGGGGTATGTTTCAGATGTGGATCACCTGATCATTTTGTTAGAGAGTGTCCTGAGATGCAGGAGCAGAGGTCGGTAGATACTGCAGCTTCTCGACCTAGTGTCAGCAGAGGTGGTCGAGGGGGCAGAGGTTTCAGTAGGGGTGGTAGACCTGGATTTAGTCAGAGAGGAGGATCTTTATCCAGAGGCAGTAGGCCAGATGAGGCCGGATCTTCTCAGAGAGTATATGTGATGCAGAGGCAGCCGGATGCTTCAGCAGTTATAACGGGTACATTTTCTTTATTTGGCATTTCAGTTCTTGCTTTGATTGATCCAGGATCTATTCACTCATACATAAGTGCATCCATATTGCCTGTGTCTAAATTTCATTCAGAGTCCTTAGGATTTGATGTCTTGGTGACAAATCCTTTAGGACATAGTGTTGTGGTGAGTAAGGTGCATCGTGATAGTGCAGTTTTGGTGCAAGGTGAGGAGTTTTTAGGTGATTTGATTGAAATGCCTTTTAAGGAGTATGATTTGATCTTAGGCATGGATTGGTTGTCTAAGCATGGAGCTGTGGTAGACTGTCAAAAGAAGTGTGTTACCTTGAGAACTAGTGATGGTAGGAGTGTGAAGGTATCTGGTGAGCAGAGACAACTTGCATCCTTGTTTGTATCAGCTGTAACAGCTAGGAAGTTGATTAGAAAAGGGTGTGATGCTTACCTTGCTCATGTTGTGGATACTAGAATAGTGGGTTCTCAACTGGATAATATAACCACAGTTGCAGATTTTTCGGATGTGTTTCCTGAGGAGTTGCCAGGGTTACCCCCTGAGAGAGAGGTTGAGTTTGGTATCGATTTGTTGCCTGGTACCACTCCCATCTCTATCACTCCTTATCGTATGGCACCTGCTGAATTGAGAGAGTTGAAGGTGCAGTTGCAGGAGTTGTTGGATAAAGGGTTTATTCGCCCTAGTGTTTCTCCGTGGGGAGCTCCTGTTTTGTTTGTGAAAAAGAAAGATGGTACTTTGAGATTATGCATTAATTATAGGCAATTGAACAAGGTGACTATCAAGAATAAGTATCCTTTGCCTAGGACTGATGATCTCTTTGATCAATTGCAGGGAGCAGCAGTGTTTTCCAAGATTGATTTGAGATCAGGGTACCATCAGTTGAGGGTTAGAGTTGAAGATGTTCCTAAGACTGCTTTTCGCACAAGATATGGGCATTATGAGTTTTTGGTGATGCCTTTTGGATTGACGAATGCACCTGCAGCTTTCATGGATTTGATGAATAGGGTGTTTAGGCCCTATCTGGATCAATTTGTAGTGGTTTTCATTGATGATATTTTGGTGTATTCACGTAATGAGGAAGAGCATGACAAGCATTTGTGAATTGTGTTGCAGATCTTGAGAGAGAAGTAATTGTATGCTAAGCTGTCGAAGTGTGAGTTCTGGCTTGACCAAGTAACTTTTCTCGATCATATAGTTTCATCAGATGGTATTAGAGTCGATCCAAGTAAAGTTGAAGCTATTTTGAATTGGAGTCCACCAAAGTCAGTGACTGAAGTTAGAAGTTTTCTGGGTTTGGCAGGCTATTATCGACGGTTTGTGAAAGGTTTTTCCTTGATAGCTACTCCACTCACCAGATTACTTCGGAAGGGAGTTATATTTGTGTGGACGGATCAGTGTCAAGCTAGTTTTGAGCAGTTGAAAGAAATGTTGACTCAAGCGCCTGTTCTTACTTTACCCGTGGAAGATAAACCTTATGTGATTTACAGTTATGCTTCAAATAATGGTTTAGGATGTGTTTTGATGCAAGAGGGTAGAGTCATAGCTTATGCTTCTCGGCAGTTGAAGCCGCATGAGCTCAATTATCCGACGCATGATTTGGAATTGGCAGCTATAGTATTTGCTTTGAAGATTTGGCGACATTATTTGTATGGGGAGAAGTGTTTTATCTATACGGATCATAAAAGTTTGAAATATTTGGGTGTTCAGAGGGGCAAAGACGATGGTTGGAATTGATCAAAGACTACGATTGTTTGATTGATTATCATCCTGGTAAAGCAAATGTTGTTGCTGATGCCTTGAGTCGGAAGCCTTTGGCAGGTTTAACTGTTTATTCGCTCTCGTTGCTTGTTGAGTTGAGAGCGTTGCATGCTAGTTTTGTATCATGTGATGATGGTGCATTGTTGGTACAATTGCATTTGAGACCAGTATTGTTGGATCAGATTAAACAGGCTCAATTGGTGGATGAGAAAATTCAGAAGATTGTTTCAGATTGCCAAAATGGGGAGAGCCGAGATTTTATTGTGAGAAGTGATGGTAGTCTTTGGTTTAAGGATAGATTGTGTGTACCTGATGATGTTAATTTGAAAAGGATTATTTTAGAAGAAGCACACCAATCAGTTTTTGCTATGCATCCGGGTAGTACCAAAATGTACCATGATTTGAAACAGTACTACTGGTGGTCTGGTATAAAGAGAGACATAGCAGAATTTGTGTCCAAATGTCTCAATTGTCAAAGGGTGAAAGCTGAACATCAGGTTCCATCGGGGTTGCTTCAACCTTTAACAGTGCCTGAATGGAAATGGGAGAGAGTGACAATGGACTTTGTATCTGGTTTGCCATTGACCCAGAGGAAGCATGATACCATTTGGGTGATTGTTGATAGATTGATAAAGACAACTCATTTTCTTCCGGTTCGGATGGACTATTCACTTGAGAAGTTGGCTGAGTTGTATATTAGTGAGATAGTGAAGTTGTATGGAGTTCCAATTTCTTTAGTGTCTGATCGAGATCCTAGATTTACTTCGAGGTTTTGGAAGAGTTTACATGGTGCTTTGGGTTCTCGATTGCACTTTAGCACTGCTTTTCATCCGCAGACAGATGGGCAGTCAGAGAGAGTGATACAGATTATTGAGGATATGTTGAGAAGCTGTGTCATTGATTTCTCTGGAAGTTGGGACAGATTTTTGCCACTTGTAGAGTTTGCTTACAACAACAGTCATCAATCCAGTATTGGTATGGCACCATTTGAGGCATTGTATGGTAGAAGATGTAGAACGCCTCTATGTTGGAATGAAGTTGGGGAAGGCAAAGTGGTTGATCCTAATTTGATTAAGGAAACAGAAGAGAAAGTGAAGTTAAATCGGGATCGGTTGAAAGCAGCTTCAGACCGACAGAAATCTTATTCAGATTTGAAGAGGAGAGACATAGAATTTGATATTGGAGATAAAGTATTTCTGAAAGTGTCTCCTTGGAAAAAAATTTTAAGATTTGGTCGAAGAGGGAAGCTGAGTCCTCATTTTATTGGACCGTATGAGATATTAGAAAGAGTTGGACCAGTTGCTTATCGGCTTGCTTTGCCACCTGAGTTGGATAGAATCCATAATGTCTTCCATGTTTCTATGTTGCGAAGGTATAGATCTGACCCATCTCATGTTTTACCAGTTGAATCTATTGAGGTGAGTCCGGATCTAACTTTTGAAGAAGAACCAATTGCTATTTTGGCACATGAAGTGAAAGAGTTGAGAAATAAGAAAGTGCCACTTATAAAGGTTCTTTGGAAGAATCATGGTAGAGAAGAGGCAACTTGGGAGAGTGAGCAAGCGATGCGAGATCAGTATCCTCAACTGTTTCAGACTTAATATCAGGTAATTTCGAGGACGAAATTTCTTTTTAGAGGGGGATAATTGTAATATCCCAAAGTGTGCCCTAGAAGTTTTGATATTATTATTGTAATTGGATTAAGTGTATATGTCGAATTTGAAAGAAAAAGAATTGAAGAGAAAGTTTATATGTTGTATATATGGAAATATATACAACATATATACAAGTCAAAATGGATGGTAAAAGGAAGAAGATATTTATTTTGTTATTTATAAAATTACTAAAAAGGACAAATAAGTAAAAGGGAGTTAAGATATATAGAAGATGGTATTTTAGTAATTTTCTTTTTAGATTGCTTGGTGGAGGTTTAAAGAGATGAGAAGTTTGACTTTGTCTCTAATTTCCTTTTCATTTTTCTTCTTTTTCTTTTCTTGGCCGGGTACTCCAAAGACAAGAGAGCAAGATAGAGTTTTGATTTTCTAAGATCAAATTCAAAGGAGATTTCAAGAAAACAAGTTAGAAATTCAAGAAGTTCATCATTTTTGGTAAGTTTTCTCTTGATTTCTCTTGCTCTATTTGGAATTTTGTTTGAGTTTGATGGAGTGTTGTTGATGGTTGGAGTGTGTTTGTGTATGGTGTGTGTAAAAGTGTTGTAATTGATTTTAAGGTAAGAAGTTAGGTTGGTGTTGGTGATGGAAGAGTAATAATTGTGTTTAGTGAAGTTGAAAGCATGGAATACATGAGTTTGGTACTTTAACCATTGAACTCCTTTTGAAATTTTTCTGTTTTACAATTAGTAAATGCTGTGACTTGTATGATTTTTAATTAAATATAGAAAAATGTTCTTGAAGTAAATTTTTGATATGTTGTGCCTCTATGAGTCTAGAATGACTGAAAAATATGTTGATTTGAATTTGGAATGGTTATGATTTTGGAAAGATTATTTTTATTAGACCTGTTCCAGCAGGTACCTTGACTGAGACAGCTATCTTTTGGGAATTTTAATAAAATGTAGAAAAATAATATCCAATTGAATTTTGGATATGTTGTTTCTTAGTGAGTCTGGTATTTGAGAAAAATAATTTGGAACCACGTTGATTGAATTTAATTTATGGAATTCACAAAGTTCAAAACTGCTGCCAGGATTCAGGGCAACTGGAGCAGTCTGGTTGGGTGAACTATTTGACCAAGATTTTGTGTTCAGTTTGATCTGAAATTTTAAAGGAATGATTTTAAGATGTAAAACTAAATTCTATAAACAAATTTTAGAGTTTTTAGTTAAGTAGATTATTTTATACAATTTTTCAAAATAAGAATTAAGTTGAGTCCAAAACCAGAATTTTCTATTCATATGGTCATTTTGCTAATATTCCTTTTGGATTAGGTTGTGAAGAGGTTGAATTGCCCTAACCTAAGTGTTGAGGATTCTTGGAAGAGTAAGTGTATAGATTGGTGTGAGTTGGTTTTAAGGTAAGTACAAACTACATGGTTGCATACACTTACATGATTTTGATATTTAATACACTTGGTTGTAAATGTGTTAAGTGATCTATTGCATTGTTAATATATTTGATAATGTTATGTTTTACATAATGTGAATTGAGATAATTGAGGCATGTTTGCCTAGATGATGATGTTCAATGCAATTGATTATGTACACTTGAATGATGAATTGATTTAATGTGAATTGAGATATAATGAGATGTGAAGCCATTGTTGTTGGCTAAAATAATGCAAATGAGAATGAAATTGATAATTAAATAATGAATGAATTGTGTGTCTAATGTGTTATTCCATTTTCAGAGTTTTGTTGTTGGTGGCATGCCTATAGTAACAATCTCTTGAAGTTAGGTTGGGCTTGATCCTTGAAGCCAAGTTGGGTTGAAGTCTAGGATGCTTAACTCCCCTTGAAGCTTGGTTGGGTCTAGTCCTTGAAGCCTAATTGAGATGTTACAACCCTTGAAGCTAGGTTGGGTTTGGTTCTTGAAGCCAAGTTGGGTTGATACTTAGCATGCTTTGTTCCCCTTGAAGCTTGGTTGAACCTAAATCCTTGAAGCCTAGTTGGGATAATGATAATGATAAATGTGATAATTGAACCAAAACATTAACTCTGGAAATTGAATGGCATATTAGTGTATTTTGGGCCCATGCTTGTCTTTGTTTTCAATGTGAATTATGAATGTTTTGATTAATTATTAAATAATGTAAGATTGTGAAATATAATATTCTTTTGAATTGTTTATGAAACTTGATTGTGTGACATTGGCATTGCATTGAGGCATAATATTATGGTTGTTTGTACCACTAAGCCGTTGGCTTAGCGCTATTGTGGTTTATTGCGCAGGTGACAGGGTGGAACCGGAGAGTTCCTCTAGGCCGAGTAGAGTTTAGATTTTGAAGTGTGAATAGTTGGCTTAAAGATCAAAGACTGACTGCCAAACATGTATAAACTTTATGTTTTGTAAAACTTGAGTTTTGATGTATATGAATTTGTAAATACTGTTATTTTTCGCTGCATAGTGAACAAATATTTTATCTACTATGTTTCATAATAAACCTTTACTTTATTTTGTACTAGAAGTGTAAATCCTTTTTGCAGGTTGTAGTTGAGGTTATAAGGAGGATTTTTTGGGAGTGTATTGAGAATGATTTTGTTTGCATTGGTTTGTGTAAAAATGTTTTCAAAAATCAGAAAAAAAAAACAGTTTTGTCGACACTTGGGACTCAATTTCTAGGCGAAACTATGGCAAAATTTCTGTAAAAATCAGAACTAATATTTGACTAAGTAAAATTGGTAACAACATTAGGATAGTGTGGCGCCTCTACTCAGCTTATTCACGTAGGTCGGGAAGGGGTGTTACAAACATCATATATAAAAGATCAAGGAACCTTTTAAAAGATCAAGGAACATCAAGGAAGAAAAACCTCCTTGCCATATGCCATTTCTATCTTTAAAAACTCCTTCCACAACTGCAATACCAGAACTTCTCCTCAAAGCACCATTCATGTTCAAAATGACAAAGCTTTCATCCCCCACTTGCTAATTAATCAACCTCTCCTCATACTTCTCATTAATTTCACCGAAAGAAACTAAAATCTTATAGGCAGTCAAATTAGAGTTCATAAGTCTCAAAATAATAGCCATCTTGGAATTAAACACAATTTTTTCATCCTGAAAAATAAAATTATTATGCCATTTCCAATACAACTAGTAGGTAAAACCAAATAAGGAAGATCAACTAGAATCATGAGCAGAGCTAAAATAATTTCCCAGATTATGCAGCAATCAAACTTTAAAAGGGAGACTAAGGAAAAGATCACCCTCGTTATTATGTAGAAGTTACTGCCAAAAAGGAAGAACAAAAATGCAGCCCCTAAAAGCATGCATCACCATTTCGTCCTCTATATCACATAAAGGGCAATGAGAATTTGTGCTCATGTGTCTGCTCATCCTATTAACATTTGTAAAAAGCCCATTTTGATCCACCAACCATAAGAAGGCCTAAACTCTCTCTGCATAATTCCATCTCTTGATTAACTTCCACAAGTTAGAAACTTCATTGTACCTAATGTTAATAAGCTCCTTGTAAGCCAATGAAATTATGAAGGAGCCAGATGTTAACAAGTGACAATAAGGAATATCCACCCCCAAACTTTGATTTAGAGTATCATAACTGTAAATAAATCAACTAAATTCTAAGGGAGATAATACCTAAGGAGAGCTAAATTCCAACTTCCATTATCCTGCATAACATCTTTTACAATCCAATTAAGAACTTCTAAAGGAATATCCATCTACGTAAAATCCAATAAATCAAAATCATCTGCCCAAAAATTAATCCAAAACTTACAAATCTTACCATCACCAACAGGCCAGGGAATGTTACGATTCATAAAAGGCCAAAGGCTACTGATAAGTACACAATTAATGATATTTTACTCCTAGTTCTTAATATGATTATTATCCAATTGAGTTTAATTTGTTTGTTCAAGTGCATTTTAGGATTAATTTCAGGAATTCTCGGTAATTTGAGACTTATGGTCAATTCGGGGGAATTACGGACGAAAGTAGAAGAAAAAGAGAAAAATCTATCGAAGGACACGCCCATGAACACGGGCGTGTCAATAGACGTGCCCTTGATGCTGCATCCAGTGGCTATGACACGTCCAGTTGCATGGGCGTGTTGTAACACCCCCACACTCGGTACAAATACACCACACCACACAACAATGTAGCATACGTGCACTGAATGTAGGGATGCTACGGATTTCTTCAACATTCAAATCATTTAAAAAGATAAAATATCCCTTCTCTTTATACATTATGGAAAATAAGTAATTAACTTGTAATATAAAACAAAATAGATATATATATATACATTTACTTAATACATAGCGGAAACATAGCGGAATTTATAAAATATTTACACATATAAACTCTTTAAAAATCCACATTTACAATTTATACATATATTTACATTAAATCAACACTTTACAAAATATAAAAGAGTTATACATGATTGGCAAATCTTCTCTGATCTTTAAGTCCCAAAATCAACTCTTCAATGTCTACTCTCACTCGGTCTCGAAGAGCTCTCGGGTTCAACTCTATCAACTCTATCACCTGCGCGATCAACACTATCGCGCTAAGCCAAGGGCTTAGTAAGATAAAACATGCTAATGATATGCTTTAGTGCAATACATTGCCAATTCTCAATCCATATTATCCATGTAACATCATAGATGCAAGGCTAACAACATACCTTTACATTTTATAAGCCAACATATATAAACATATCACATTTCAACATCTTATCATATACCTCATTCATGAACAACACTAAACAATGACAAACATGGGCCCAAGACACACTAATATGCCATTCAATTTTCAGAGTTAATGCTTTGGTTTTGTTATCACATTTATCAACATCATTATCCCAACTAGGCTTCAAGGATTAGGTTCAACCAAGCTTCAAGGGGAGCAAAGCATGCTAAGCATCAACCCAACTTGGCTTCAAGAACCAACCCAACCTAGCTTCAAGGGTTGTAACATCTCAATTAGGCTTCAAGGATTCAATCCAACCTAACTTCAAGAGATTGCTACTCATATTAGGCATGCCACCAACAACAAACTCTGAAAATGGAATAACACATTAGCCACACAATTCATTTACATTTCATTCTCACTTCTCATCATCAATTAGGCAAACATGCCATATATCTTTCAATTGAATTATGATAGCCAATCACAATGGCTTTGTCTCATATCATATCTTATTTGAATCATCATAGCATCTTTGATATAACATTTCAAGGTACATTACTCATGAAACACATTACCATTCATAATGCATAACACAACATTGTTCAATCTCAACAATGCAAGAAGGGCAAAGAACAATTTATATGATTCATAGCTTTAGGATCTTCCACATGTATTTGATTAGGTCACTCCATGCTTTAAGTATGTTTAAAGTGTTTATGTTTAGGTTTAGGTACCAAAATACCTTTGAAGAATCAAAACCATACAAAACAAACAAAGAATAAAAACATTAACTACTACATTTGAGGGACACGGGCAGCACACTTGAGGGACACGGCCAAGCTTGTGGCCGTGTCTCTCAACCTCAATTGACAGTAGTCAAAACGGGCAAGGGACACGGCCAAGCTTGTGGCCGTGTCTCTCAACTAAATTTTGGCAGTGACAAACACTGGCATGGGACACAGCCGTGTCTCTCAAAAATCAATCCAACACGTCCAAAATTTCCATGACTTGGCCGTGTCTCTCCTTGCTTTTGGCCGTGTCACTTGTGAATAAAACCCTAACCAAAACCAACACTCTTTCAATTGCATTTATACACTTTTTACACAACAATCATCTCATTCAAATGGATACAATCAATGACAATAACACATATCTTACATAATCATCACAATAATCACTTTAACAACACATTAACATCCATTTAAACACAAACCATCCCAAAACCCTAAAACCAACATCCATCTCCATCTTTCAAAATCAACATCCACCACTTCCAACAACAACACCTATTTAAACTCTTAACTTAAAACCAATTTTAACACTTGAAAACACATCACAAAAACCTCTCATCATCAAATCAACAAATCTTAATTCACTTCAAATACCACTTCAAAAGAATAAAGAAATCAAAGGATAGAACTTACCTTAAATGAAGAAATTCACAAATCTTTAACCAAATCCCTTGATTCCTTCTTCAATCTTGATTCAAGCATGAAGAACACTTCTCTTGCTCTCTCCTTTCTTGAGTAGCCGGCACCCAAACTGAGAAGAAAAGAAAATAAACACAAGTCAAATACCTTTTCTTCCTTAAATCTGCACTAAGAGATTTTAACCAAGCAATTACCAAAACACCCTTAACCACTTAACTTAACTCTTGTCTCTTATATGCCCAAATAAGTAATTTCACATGCCACATAAAAATATCCTCTTGCATTGACTCTCCCTTGACCAACTTATATGTTATATATATTATCATATAAACAACATATACATTTCTCTCTAAACCCTCTTTTCTTTCCCAAAACACATATACACAAGCATTCACTTTCCAATTTCTTTTCTCTTGCCAAATAACACATATATTCTATCCAATTTAAAACAACAACAACAACAACAACATTCAAAACTTCTAAGGCATATATGGGGATATTACAATTCTCCCCCTCTAAAAAGAAATTTCGTCCTCGAAATTACCTGATATCAAGTCTGAAATAACTGAGGATACTGATCTCGCATGGTTTGCTCACTCTCCCAAGTTGCCTCTTCTTTTCCATGATTCTTCCATAAAACCTTCACCAATGGCACTCTCTTGTTCCTCAACTCTTTTACATCACGTGCCAAGATAGCAACTGGTTCCTCTTCAAACGTCAAATCGGGACTTACTTCGATTGACTCAATTGGCACAATATGAGATGGATCCGACCTGTATCTCCTCAACATAGAAACATGGAATACATTATGGATACGATCCAACTCAGGTAGCAAAGCAAGCCGATAAGCAACTGGCCCAATTCTTTCCAATACTTCATACGGTCCAATGAAACGAGGACTCAATTTCCCTTTCCGGCCGAACCTCAAGATCTTCTTCCAAGGAGATACCTTCAAAAATACCTTATCTCCCACATCATACTCAATGTCTCTCCTCTTCAAATCCAAATAAGATTTCTATCGGTCTGAAGCTGTTTTCAATCTATCTCGAATTATCTTCACTTTCTCCTCAGTTTCTTTAATCAAATCAGGCCCAATCAACTTTCCATCTCCCAATTCACTCCAACATAGAGGTGTTCTACACCGTCTGCCATATAGTGCTTCAAATGGTGCCATACCAATGCTGGATTGATAACTGTTGTTGTAAGCAAACTCCACAAGTGGTAAGAAACTATCCCAACCTCCAGAGAAATCGATGACATAGCTTCTCAACATATCCTCAACAATCTGTATCACCCTCTCAGACTGCCCATCTGTCTGCGGATGGAAAGCAGTACTGAAATGTAATCGAGAACCCAAAGCACCATGTAAACTCTTCCAAAACCTGGAAGTAAACCGGGGATCTCGATCAGAAACTATAAAAGTTGGAACACCATGCAACTTCACAATCTCATAAATATACAGCTCAGCTAACCTCTCCAAAGAGTAATCCATCCGAACCGGAAGAAAATGAGCTGTCTTAGTCAATCTATCAACAATCACCCAGATAGCATCATGCTTCCTCTGTGTCAATGGTAAACCAGACACAAAATCCATGGTCACTCTATCCCACTTCCATTCAGGCACTGACAAAGGTTGAAGCAACCCTGTTGGAACTTGATGCTCAGCTTTTACCCTCTGACATGTGAGACATTTGGACACAAAATCTGCAATGTCTCTCTTCATACCGGACCACCAGTAATATTGCCTCAAATCATGATACATCTTTGTATTGCCCGGATGCATAGCAAATACTGAATGATGTGCTTCTTCTAAAATATCTCTTCTTAAATTAACATCATCCGGCACACACAATCTGTTCTTAAACCAGAGACTCCCATCATCTCTCGCAACAAAATCTCTACTCTTTCCATCCTGGAAATCTGAAACAATCTTCTGAATCTTCTTATCAGTCAACTGAGCCTCTCTAATCTGATCCAACAAAACTGGTTTCAATTGCAACTGTGCCAACAATGCACCATCATCACAAGATACAAAATTAGCACACAATGCTCTCAACTCAACAAGCAACGAGAGCGAATAAACAGTTAAACCTGCTAAAGACTTCCGACTCAAGGCATCAACAACAACATTTGCTTTACCTGGATGATAATCAATCAAACAGTCATAGTCTTTAATCAATTCCAACCATCTCCTCTGTCGAAGATTGAGCTCTTTCTGGACACCCAAATATTTTAAACTCTTATGATCTGTATAGATAAAACACTTTTCTCCATACAGATAATGTCGCCAGATCTTTAATGCAAACACAATGGCTGCCAACTCCAAATCATGGGTCGGATAATTGAGCTCATGCGGTTTCAACTGTCGAGAAGCATAAGCTATAACTTTACCTTCTTGCATCAGCACACAACCCAAACCACTATGTGAAGCATCACTAAAAATCACATATGGTTTGCCTTCCACAGGTAAAGTAAGAACAGGTGCTTGAGTCAACATTTCTCTCAACTGTTCAAAGCTAGCCTGACACTGATCCGTCCACACAAATTTAACACCCTTCCGAAGCAATCTGGTAAGTGGAGTAGCTATCACCGAAAATCCTTTCACAAAGCGTCGGTAATAGCCTGCCAAACCCAGAAAACTTCTAACTTCAGTCACAGACTTTGGTGGACTCTAACTCAAAATAGCTTCAACTTTACTCGGATCAACTCTAATACCTTATGCTGAAACTATATGACCGAGAAAAGTTACTTGGTCAAGCCAAAACTCACACTTTGACAATTTAGCAAACAATTGCTTCTCTCTCAAGATTTGCAGCACAATCCGCAGATGCCTGTCATGCTCTTCCTCATTACGTGAATACACCAGAATATCATTGATGAAGACCACCACAAACTGATCAAGATAGGGCCTAAACACCCTATTCATCAAATCCATAAAAACTGCAGGTGCATTCGTCAACCCAAAAGGCATTACTAGAAACTCATAATGCCCATACCTGGTCCGAAAGGCTGTCTTGGAAATGTCTTCAGCTTTAACTCTCAACTGATGGTACCCCGATCTCAAATCAATTTTGGAGAACACTGCTGCTCCCTTCAATTGATCAAAGAGATCATCAATTCTAGGCAAAGGATATTTATTTTTAATGGTCATCTTGTTCAATTGCCTATAATCGATACACAATCTCATAGTACCATCCTTCTTCTTCACAAACAACACAGGAGCTCCCCACGGTGAAACACTAGGGCGAACAAACCCTTTATCTAGCAACTCCTGCAACTGCACCTTCAGTTCTCTCAGTTCAGCCGGTGCCATTCTGTAAGGAGTAATAGAGATAAGAGTGGTACCCGGCAACAATTCAATACCAAACTCCACCTCTCTCTCAGGAGGCAATCCAGGCAACTCCTCTGGAAACACATCCGGAAACTCTGCCACTGTGGTTATATTCTCAAGTTGAGAACCCTTCACTCTAGTATCTACCACATGAGCAAGGTAGGCATCACACCCTTTTCTAATCAATCGCCTAGCTGCAAAAGTTGAAACAAATAAGGATGCTAACTGCTCCTGCTCATTAGATACTATCACATCTCTACCATCAACAGTTCTCAAAGTCACAACTTTCTTTTTACAATCCACCACAGCTCCATGTCTGGATAACCAATCCATGCCTAGGATCACATCATATTCCTTAAAAGGCATCTCAACCAAGTCTCCAAGAAACTCCTCACCTTGCACCACTACTGCACTATCTCGGTGCACTTTACTAACAATCACACTATGCCCTAACGGATTTGTCACCAATACATCAAATCCTAGGGACTCAACATGCATATCAGACACAGGCAAAACAGATGCACTAATATATGAATGTGTGGAACCCGGATCAATCAAAGCAAGTACTGAAATACCAAATAAAGAAAAAGTACCAGCTATGACTGCCGAAGCATCTGGCCGCCTCTGCATCACATAAATCCTCTGAGAAGATCCAGCCCCCTCTGGTCTACTCTCCCTGAATGTAGAACCTCCTCTAGAACTGAACCCAGATCTGCCTCCTCGGCTGAAACCTCTGCCTCCTCGACCTCCCCTCACACTAGGTCTAGAAGCTGCAGTATCAACTGACATCTGCTCCTGTCTCTCAGGGCAATCTCTCACAAAGTGATCAGGTGATCCACATCTGAAACAAACCCCTGCTACTCCAGTCTTCCAGCAAGGACCACCATGTGACCTACCACAATGAATGCATAAGGGTAAGGTGGGTCTCTGCATCACTGGGGTCGGAGCACTCGCCACTGAAACTGTAGGTCTAAATCTCTGTCTCTGAAACTGCACTGACCTACTAGCTGGCCTCTGACTCCTACCAACCCGAGGAATAAAGCTTCCTTTACTTCTCTTCGCAGAAGAAGACCCTGCCTCAAACTGGGGCCTCCTAACCCTGATCTCTTCCTCTGAAGCAGCTGCAATACCCTGAGCTCGCTCCACACTCCGAGCTGCTGCAACAAGCTGGGAAAAATCATGATATCTAGATCCAGCCACTAGACACATGATAGAGGGCCTCAATCCCTCCTCAAATCTTCTGCATCTATCTATCTCATCAGATATGATACCCCCAGCATAATTGCTCAACCGTATAAACTCAACCTCATATTCAGTTACTGATCGGTTGTCCTGCTTCAAGCTCAAAAACTCCATCTTCTTCATGTCTTTATACTCCCTCGGAGTATACTTTAATTCAAACTCTCTCAGAAAATCAGTGTAAGACAGTGTTGGAGGATCATCCATAGAATGGGGCACTGTCTTCCACCAGTCGTATGCATCCTTTTGCAACAAGGATCTTGCATAATCAAACCTTTCCTCTGAAGTGGCTTGTAATTGAACAAATATCCTCTGCACTTTGTCAAGCCACTGCTCCGCTACAGCTGGATCCACAGTACCAAGGAAATCCTCTGCTCCATACTTCCTTAGTTTATCATAGTGCCTCACTGATACCAAAGGCTGTGGAGGTGGCGGCGGTGGTTGTACTGGTGCTGGTCTCAAAGCCTCTACCACATGCCTAAGCCAAACTGGCGGAACATCCTCACCAGCTGGTCTCCCCGACATAGAAACTGGTACCTCTCCAGCACTATCAACACTAGCTCCCTCTCTAACCTCATCAGGAGCAACGCTCTCGGCACTACCCTCAACAGACTGTCGTAAGTTAGAGTCCATCATAACCTATGTCTGCAAACACAGCAGATTATACCTTATTAAAGATCAGAGATTGCCAATCCCAAACATATATTTTATTCAAAAATCCACTTTTTAAAATTAAAATATTCTTTTTCCTACATTTTACCTAGGTTGAGAATCTCAAACCTAGGCTCTGATACCAAAACAATTGTAACACCCCCACACTCGGTACAAATACACTACACCACACAACAATGTAGCATACGTGCACTGAATGTAGGGATGCTACGGATTTCTTCAACATTCAAATCATTTAAAAAGATAAAATATCCCTTCTCTTTATACATTATGGAAAATAAGTAATTAACTTGTAATATAAAACAAAATAGATATATATATATACATTTACTTAATACATAGCGGAAACATAGCGGAATTTATAAAATATTTACACATATAAACTCTTTAAAAATCCACATTTACAATTTATACATATATTTACATTAAATCAACACTTTACAAAATATAAAAGAGTTATACATGATTGGCAAATCTTCTCTGATCTTTAAGTCCCAAAATCAACTCTTCAATGTCTACTCTCACTCGGTCTCGAAGAGTTCTCGGGTTCAACTCTATCAACTCTATCACCTGCGCGATCAACACTATCGCGCTAAGCCAAGGGCTTAGTAAGATAAAACATGCTAATGATATGCTTTAGTGCAATACATTGCCAATTCTCAATCCATATTATCCATGTAACATCATAGATGCAAGGCTAACAACATACCTTTACATTTTATAAGCCAACATATATAAACATATCACATTTCAACATCTTATCATATACCTCATTCATGAACAACACTAAACAATGACAAACATGGGCCCAAGACACACTAATATGCCATTCAATTTTCAGAGTTAATGCTTTGGTTTTGTTATCACATTTATCAACATCATTATCCCAACTAGGCTTCAAGGATTAGGTTCAACCAAGCTTCAAGGGGAGCAAAGCATGCTAAGCATCAACCCAACTTGGCTTCAAGAACCAACCCAACCTAGCTTCAAGGGTTGTAACATCTCAATTAGGCTTCAAGGATTCAATCCAACCTAACTTCAAGAGATTGTTACTCATATTAGGCATGCCACCAACAACAAACTCTGAAAATGGAATAACACATTAGCCACACAATTCATTTACATTTCATTCTCACTTCTCATCATCAATTAGGCAAACATGCCATATATCTTTCAATTGAATTATGATAGCCAATCACAATGGCTTTGTCTCATATCATATCTTATTTGAATCATCATAGCATCTTTGATATAACATTTCAAGGTACATTACTCATGAAACACATTACCATTCATAATGCATAACACAACATTGTTCAATCTCAACAATGCAAGAAGGGCAAAGAACAATTTATATGATTCATAGCTTTAGGATCTTCCACATGTATTTGATTAGGTCACTCCATGCTTTAAGTATGTTTAAAGTGTTTATGTTTAGGTTTAGGTACCAAAATAACTTTGAAGAATCAAAACCATACAAAACAAACAAAGAATAAAAACATTAACTACTACAGTTGAGGGACACGGGCAACACACTTGAGGGACACGGCCAAGCTTGTGGCCGTGTCTCTCAACCTCAATTGACAGTAGGCAACACGGGCAAGGGACACGGCCAAGCTTGTGGCCGTGTCTCTCAACTAAATTTTGGCAGTGACAAACACTGGCATGGGACACGGCCGTGTCTCTCAAAAATCAATCCAACACGTCCAAAATTTCCATGACTTGGCCGTGTCTCTCCTTGCTTTTGGCCGTGTCACTTGTGAATAAAACCCTAACCAAAACCAACACTCTTTCAATTGCATTTATACACTTTTTACACAACAATCATCTCATTCAAATGGATACAATCAATGACAATAACACATATCTTACATAATCATCACAATAATCACTTTAACAACACATTAACATCCATTTAAACACAAACCATCCCAAAACCCTAAAACCAACATCCATCTCCATCTTTCAAAATCAACATCCACCACTTCCAACAACAACACCTATTTAAACTCTTAACTTAAAACCAATTTTAACACTTGAAAACACATCACAAAAACCTCTCATCATCAAATCAACAAATCTTAATTCACTTCAAATACCACTTCAAAAGAATAAAGAAATCAAAGGATAGAACTTACCTTAAATGAAGAAATTCACAAATCTTTAACCAAATCCCTTGATTCCTTCTTCAATCTTGATTCAAGCATGAAGAACACTTCTCTTGCTCTCTCCTTTCTTGAGTAGCCGGCACCCAAACTGAGAAGAAAAGAAAATAAACACAAGTCAAATACCTTTTCTTCCTTAAATCTCCACCAAGAGATTTTAACCAAGCAATTACCAAAACACCCTTAACCACTTAACTTAACTCTTGTCTCTTATATGCCCAAATAAGTAATTTCACATGCCACATAAAAATATCCTCTTGCATTGACTCTCCCTTGACCAACTTATATGTTATATATATTATCATATAAACAACATATACATTTCTCTCTAAACCCTCTTTTCTTTCCCAAAACACATATACACAAGCATTCACTTTCCAATTTCTTTTCTCTTGCCAAATAACACATATATTCTATCCAATTTAAAACAACAACAACAACAACAACATTCAAAACTTCTAGGGCATATATGGGGATATTACACGTGTCACCAAGCGTGCCTTTCTTCCAGACTCACAGTAGCTGTGACACGCCCAGTACCACGGGTGTGCCAATGAACGTGCCTTTTATCCAGACTTACAGTAGCTGTGACACGCCCAGTAACACGGGCGTGTCAATGGGCATGCCCTTTATTCAGAATCACAGTGCCTATGACACGCCCAGTGACATGGGCGTGTCAGTGGTCGTGTCACCTGTCGAAAAGTTAGATTCTTTGCACTGATTGGAGAATAAGTGCTGGACAACAGCTGTGCCTTTTGCTAAAAAGAAAGAACAAGAAAAGGAGAGCTTGCCTAAATCAGGGAAAAGGGTGATGAACCAAAGGAAAGTGGTAGATAATGGATGGGTATGGTGAGTTGGAGGTATGGGCTGGAGATTTGAAGGGAAATAAAAAGAGAAGAGGGGGAGAAGAACAGCAGTTTTTGCTGGAGCATTCTTGGAATCAGAGAAGAAAGAAGAGGAGGAGGAGCCATCTGCTAGAGCAAGAAAAAGGGTTTTGAGTTGAGTTTAAAGAAGGATTTACATCTTACACAAGCCCAAAACCAAGAATCAAGGACTGAAGTGAAGAAATACAAATTCGTTGCCATGAATTGTTTGGTTTCTCTTACTCATTTATGTTGCTCTGTTTTTCTAGCTTTGAACATGAACTAATTCTTTCTCTATCTTGATGTTGATGAACCCTAGCTCATTTGTATGAATTGAACAATTATATTTAGTTGAATCATTTGATTGAGTTGTTTTATTCTTATGATGCTTGATGTCATTTCCAATTGATAATAGCATGCTTATTGATTGGTTGTTATTTTCATATTATTGACTTGAGAAAGTTTGATGTGAATTGAATACTCATAAGGGTTAAGGATTGATTGGGGTGCTAGAGATAGACCTACAAGATCCTTTGGTTTATAGTTCTTTGTTCTTAATGCAAGATCTATTTAATTGTGCTTGAGAAGAGATTCCAGCACTCTACTTAGTAATTAGGGATTAATCCACTCGAGAGAGGCTTTAATCTAATTTAGAGGAATGCCAATTCAATTCTATTAAATGGTTTAGCTAAATTGATTGATCATAAATATTATTAAGGCTAGGGGGATTCAATATCTGGATAGTTCTATTAATATCATTATCAATCCTTTTTACACAGTATTTAATTTCCTTTATTTTCAGTTATTAATTAGTTGTTCTTAGTTACAAAACATCACACAACTATTGATTTACTAAACAACAATTAAGATTTGCACTAGTACTTGGCTTTGTCCCCAGTGGAACGATAACTCACTCACTACTATATTACTTGGGCGACCCGTGCACTTGCGGTATAGCCATAGCACTAGGCGCGACGCACCAAGTTTTTGGCGCCGCTGCCGGGGAACAACGGTTTCAATATTAGTAATATAATTAAGATTGTTGATTTAGTTTTATTTTTAATCATTTTTAATATTAGTTCTTGCTGGTTTACTATCATTGTAGGTATTTCTTATTGTTTATGACCAGATCTAGCTCGTCCCAACTACTGGAGTTAGACCAAGAGCTAGAGAGAACGTTGAGGAGAAAGCAAAAGGAAGAAGAGGAGGTAGATCTGGAAGACGTAAGTTCAAGAATAAATCTGGAGATAGAACAAGAAGAAGTATTCGAAGTGATGGAAGGAGCTGGACCAAGAACAATGCAGGAGTTTGCTAAGCCCAATTTGAATGGGGCTGAATCTAGCATCCGGAGACCGACAGTTGCTGCAAACAACTTTGAAATTAAGGCGAATGTAATTCAAATGGTGCAGCAGACTTGTCAATTCGATGGGTTTCCTGATGAAGACCCTAATGCACATCTTGAGAACTTTCTGGAGATATGTGACACATTCAAGATAATAATGTCTCAGAAGATGCAATTAGGCTGAGGTTGTTCCCATTTTCTCTTAGAGATAGACCAAAGAAGTGGCTGAAATCATTTCCTCCAGGAACTTTTACCACCTGGGGTCAATTGGCAGAGAAGTTCTTAGAAAAATACTTCCCACCATCAAAAACTGCTAAGTTGAGGAATGATATCTCATCCTTTTTGCAGCAAGATGGTGAGACTCTTTATGATGCCTGGGAAAGATTTAAAGATTTGCTGAGAAGGTGTCCTCATCATAGGCTTCCACTATGGCTTCAAATTCAAACATTTTACAATGGATTGAATTATGTAAGTAAGCAATCCATTAATGCAGCAGCTGGTGGTACCATAAACAACAAGACACCTGAACAAGCAAGAGATTTAATTGAAGACATGGCGATCACCAATTATCAGTGGCAAGCCCCAAGAGAGCAAGGAAAGCTGAAAGTCATGGGTTCACACCAAGTAGATCCGGTGGTGGCCTTGACAGCCCAATTGGAAGCATTGAATAAGAAATTTGATTCTTTGGCCTCTTCTTCTGGGAAAGTAATGCAGGTAATGTCTTGTGAATGGTGTGGGGGTGGACATCAAAGTCAAGATTGCCAAAGTGGCAACATGTTTGCTAAGCAAGAGCAAGTAGATTATGTTGGAAATATGCCAAGGCAACCACAAAATAATCCCTACAGCAACACATACAATCCGGGGTGGAGGAATCATCCAAATTTCTCATGGAATAATCAAAATAATCCAAGACCTCCCCCTGGATTCCAGCAACCCCAACATCAATAAGCTGCCTGTTTTATTAGTTTTTGTTATAGTTTTGTGTCTTGTTTATTATGATAAATATTGTTTTATTTAGGTATTTTGTTAGTTTTAATCGGTTTGTTTGGTGTTTTCATTAATTTTGGTAGTTTTAATTTAATTCAGTGTTTATGTTATTTTTGATTTAGTTTTTAGTATGTGTTTATGTTTTGTTGGTTATTGTTTATTTACTTTTTGTTTAAAGTTTGTTTGAGATTTTGTTTTAGGTTAAAAAGACAAGGAACCAAGACCGAAGGAAAAATGGGCAGTAGTTGACACAGGCAGAGGACACGGCCAAGTCACTGGCCGTGTCTCAAACCAAGTTAAAAAGAAAGACAAGTCCCAGTAGCAGACACAAGCAAGGGACACGGCCAAGTCATGTGGCCGTGTCCCTCCAAAAAGACCCAACACGGCCAAGTCAAGCTTGACTTGGCCGTGTCTCTCTTGCTATCAAAGGAAAGAAGAAAGAAAATTACACAGAAGCGAACACAGGCAAGGGACACGGCCATGTCATGTGGCCGTGTCCCTCCAAACTCACTCACACGGCCAAGTCAAGCTTGACTTGGCCGTGTCACTCAACAAAGAAGAAAAAAGATCAAAGTTGGCAATGGTGGACACATGCAAGGGACACGGCCGTGTCACCTGGCCGTGTCCCTCCAAAGAGCACCCACACGGCCAAGTCACTTCTGACTTGGCCGTGTCCCTCATGAATTATACGCGCAGTGAATTTTTAAAGCGGACGATCGTATAAAAGGAAAGCGATGAGGGTTTTTAAGGACTGTTGACGATTTTGGAGCAAAAAAGAGAGCCGTCAAAGAAGAGTTTTAGGGTTTAACATTAGTTTTCTTGATTTTGATTAAACTTTGGATCAAAACTAGTTTAGATTAGATTGTTCTAGCCATTGTTTCATTCTTTTTGCAAGATTTGAACAAGAGATTCTTCAACGCTTCAAGGAGTTGTAACTTCATTTTGTTCTCAAACTTATTCTCTTTATTTTCATTGAATGGATATTATCATGTCTATTTTAATTTATTTGTGCATTAATGAGATGAATATGTTTGATTGCATTATGAACTAATTTAATCTAGTCTAGGGTTTGTATGGATCTGCTATGATTGTATGAATTGGTTATTCTCTTAGCTAATAATTTCTTTAGCCTTGATTGAATAATTTATTGCTAATATATAATTGATTGATCACCAATTATATGTTTTAAGGTATTAGATGATGGATCGAGAGATGAAGTTTAATACTTGAACAATTCAATTAGGGACTTAGGTGAATTAGAGATATAACCTATTAAAAAGATTGTTTCAATTATAACAAGATTAGTTGTAAGAGGTTTGAATGCGAGAGCTTATTTCCTTGAATCAATTAATTAAGTTGTTTGAGATTTAATCTTTGAAATTAAATTAGTTAAGTAGGAATAACCGTTCATACATATCAATAGTAGAGAAGTGCAAACCCTAGACCTTTTTATCAAGTGAATCAAAACACTAATTCTTATTTATTTTTATTCGTTTTAAACTTCAATCAATTTTCTTCATTTGTTAGCAATTAAAATTTATTCATTATTTGTTCTTTATAACCTGATATTCAATTAGCCACTTTAGCTTCCTTGAGAGAACGACCTTGGGGCAATCACCTTTGCTACAGCTACCTCGTATACTTGCGAGTGACGCTTTGTGGTAGAGTTAATTTGAGCGTAACAAGTTTTTGGCGCCGTTGCCGGGGAGGCAAATTGGCGAAATTGTTTATTAGTCATAAAAAAAAATTTTAGATTATTTTTCATTGTTTTCAATTTATTTTATTTGTCTTTTGCTTTTAATAAATTCTTTTTCTAGAAATTTTGTGTATGCAAGGCAGGAGATCACTTGGAGGAGAGCTATACCTAGTCATTCCTGAAATTCAAAGAGTGAAAAGGAGCAGAGAAGAGTTTGAACTGTACACAGGATTTGATACTTCAGAGGAGGATACTTTTGATTTTGAGTCTGAATTTGAGTCGGAATCTGAACAATCTGTTAAAATGACTGAAGAAAGACAAAGAACGATGAGAGACTTTGCTAGACCTGTCATTGGGACTTCCACATCTTGTATAAGGTTGACAGATGCAGCAAGGAACTATGAGTTGAAGAACATTCACTACAATATGTTGCCATCATTTTATGGAGTTCCAAATGAAGATCCTTTGAACTTTATTCGGGATTTCTACTCCACCCTCAACACTTTTCCATTGGGAGGATTAACAGAGGATCAGTTGAGGATGAGGTGCTTTCCATATACTTTGAAGGACAGGGCAAAGAGCTGGCTTATGATGTTGCCCAAAAATTCATTGTCAACTTGGGAACAAGTGTATAACAAGTTCATGGGCAAGTTTTATTCACATCAGAAGACAGCTGAATTGAGAGGGAAGATTGCTACATTCTCTCAATTTGAAGGAGAACCATTTCATGAGGCTTGGGACAGATTCAAGATGTTATTGATCCAATGTCCACATCATCACTACCCACTTCAACTCCTTAATCATTTTTTCTATGATGGTCTCACCCAGCAATTTCAGAACACAGTTGATAATGCAGCTGGGGGAGCTATGGGAGAAAAGACAGCTGATGAAACCTATGAGATCTTTGAGATGTTGGGAGCTAATTCTCAACAGAAAAGTGTAAGGGGAAGAAGTAAAGGGGTGATCAACTGGAAGCCAATAATGAGATGGTCAGTCAAATAGCTGAATTGACAAGGCATGTTCAGATGCTAAGCATGAAGAACAACATTCCTTCATCTACTCAAGAAGTGTGTGGAATCTGTGGGACATTTGGGCATGGAGCAAATATATGCCCCTCTGCATATGAGTCTTTTGGGAATGAAGCTGAGCAAGTTAATGCTATGGGGGGATTTCAACCAAGAGCCATGAATGATCCTTATTCCAACACTTACAATCTTGGTTGGAGGAGTCACCCAAATTTTTCATGGACAACAAATAACTCTCAGCAGCCTTTCCATTTGCTCCAGAGACAGAACCAACAGCAGGGCCAGTCCTCAAATCAAAGTCAGCCTAAGAGAGAGAGTTTGGAGGAAAGCTTACAGGCTTTTATCCAAGTCAGTGCTAAAAATCAGGAGATGAACAACAAGAGACTGGATTCACTAGAAGCATCTTTCAAGAAGGTGGAGACTCAAGTGGGACAACTGGCTCAACAGATGCAGACTCAACAAAAGGGGAAGTTCCCAAGTCAGCCTGAGCAGGCACAATCAGTGACTATTCTTAGAAGTGGCAAGGTAATTAACCGTAATGTTGAGAATGATTCTGTGAATGCAGGTGAGCAAGAGATTAAAAAGGAAGAAGAGCCAGAGAACAAAGGAACTGGAGAAAGATCACTGGAAAAGTCCCCTACATCAGATTTGCACAAGGCAAGCAATCCATACCGGCCACCTATACCATTTCCTAGCAGGTTGAAGGATGATAAGAAAGATAAGCAATTTTCAGATATCTTCAACATGCTCTCTAAGGTAAGTATTAATCTACCTTTACTTGAAGCAATTAAGAACATGCCGGCTTATGCTAAATTCTTCAAAGAGCTGAATACCAAGAAAAAGAGGTATGAGCCGAATGAAAAGGTGATAGTTTCTGAGGTAGCTAGTGCTATTTTGCAGCATAAACTACCACCCAAGCTAAAGGATCCTGGTAGTTTTATCATTCAAATAACTATGGGGAATGGAAAGGGAACTGATGGCATGTGTGACTTGGGAGCTAGTGTGAATTTAATGCCTTACTCTGTGTACCTTGATTTAGAGCTAGGGGAACTTAAACCAACAAAAATGGTGCTGCAATTAGCTGATAGATCTCTTAGATTCCCGAAAGGGGTTATAGAAGATGTGTTAGTTAAAGTTGGTGGTTTGATAGTACCTGTGGATTTCATTGTTCTTGACATGGAAGTAAGTAATTCTTCACCATCTGCACACACCATTCTGCTGGGTAGGCCTTTTATGGCGACTACCAACACTTTGATAGATGTTAAGAATGGAAAATTATCAATGACTGTTTTGGGGCAAACTGTGGAATTTTCTATTTTTAACACTTCTCCTATACCTACAACTGCTTTATATGAAGATTGTTCTTTCATTGATTGTGTTGATGCAGTTGTTTCAGATGTTTTCTTGCAGACAGGTTCCTCCGATAAATTGGAGCTGGCTTTAACTTTGGATAGTGATTTGGAAATTTTTGATGCAGAAATAGCCAGTTGCCTTGAGACTTTAGAGGGTGCTGAAATAGAGGAGCTTAAGGAGGACCCAATTTTTGAACCTTCCCTCATTGAAAAAGAAGAGAAGAACCCCTCACTAGAGTTAGAACTGAAAGAGTTACCTAAGAACCTGAAATATGTGTTTTTAGGAGATCACAACACTTTACCTATGATAATATCTAGTAAACTTAGTGAAGGGGAGGAGATGAGGTTAGTAAGTGAGCTTAAAAGATTGAAGAGAGCAATAGGATGGGGATTGAGTGATATCAAGGGTATTAGCCCTTCCATGTGCATGCATAGAATCACCTTAGAAGAGGGAGCTAAACCTGTGAGGGAGACCCAAAGGCGACTTAACCCAAATATGAGTGAAGTGGTTAAGAAGGAAGTGCTCAAATTGCTGGATGAAGGAGTAATTTATCCAATTGCTAATAGTGAGTGGGTGAGCCCAGTACATGTAGTTCCTAAGAAATCTGGAATTACTGTGGTGAAAAATGAGAATAATGAATTGGTTCCTACTAGGACTACTATTGGGTGGAGAATGTGCATCGATTATAGGAAGTTGAACAATGCTATAAAGAAAGATCATTTCCCTCTTCCTTTTATTGATCAGATGTTAGATAAACTTTATGGGCACTCACATTATTGTTTTCTGGATGGCCTTTCAGGTTACTATCAGGTGCCAATAGCTCCAGAGGATCAGTCAAAGACAACCTTTACTTGCCCTTTTGGGACTTATGCATTTCGACGTATGCCCTTTGGCTTGTGCAATGCACCTGCAACTTTTCAGAGATGCATGATGTCTGTCTTCTCATATATGATAGATGATTTTATTGAGGTATTTATGGATGACTTTCTATTTTTGGTAATTCTTTTGATAATTGCCTCAATAAACTTGTTCTTGTGCTTGAGAGATGCATTGAATGTAACCTTACTTTAAGTTGGGAAAAGAGTCATTTTATGGTTACTCAGGGCATTGTCTTAGGTCATGTGGTGTCAAGTAAAGGGATAGAGGTGGATAAAGCTAAAATCGAATTGATTGCTAAGTTACCCCCACCTACCTCTGTTAAGGGAATAAGAAGTTTTTTAGGGCATGCAGGTTTTTACCGGAGGTTTATTAAGGATTTTTCCAAAATAAGCCAACCATTGTGCCATTTGCTAGGGAAAGATGTTCCATTTGATTTTACAGCACAATGCATGCAAGCTTTTAATTCTCTTAAGGAAAAATTGACTAGTGCACCAGTGATTGTAGCTCCTGTATGGTCTTTACCTTTTGAAATCATGTGTGATGCCTCTAATTATGCAGTAGGAGCTGTTCTTGGGCAAAGGGTTGATAAACACTTGAGAGTAATATATTATGCCAGTTTGACCTTGAATAGTGCACAGATGAACTACACCACAACTGAAAAGGAAATGTTAGCTGTTGTTTTTGCTTTAGACAAATTTAGAGCATATTTAATTGGGTAAAAAATTATTGTGCATTCTGACCATGCAGCTCTTAAATATCTTTTAACAAAACAACATGCTAAACCACGCTTAATTAGATGGGTGTTGTTATTGCAAGAATTTGATTTTCAAATCAAGGATACTAAGGGTAGTGAGAATGTTGTTGCTGATCATTTATCTAGATTGCCCTTCTTTAGTGAAAATCTTGCATCTGATAGCATTCATAAAAATTTAGAAGAATTTCCTGATGAGCATCTGTTTGTGGTAATTAATGCCCCTTGGTTTGCAGATATTGCTAACTATCTAGCTTGTGGTATTTTGCGATCTAACATGTCCTTTCAGGAAAAGAAAAGGTTTCTACACTTGAGTAAGTTTTATTTTTGGGATGAACCTTATCTTTTCCGGATATGCAAAGATGAGAGAGTTCGCAGGTGTGTAGCTGAGGAAGAGCAACTGAGTGTTCTTCAATTTTGTCATGACCTTCACTGTGGGGGTCATTTTGGAGGAAGGAAGACTGCAGAAAAGGTGCTACAAAGTGGTTTTTACTGGCCTACTTTATTTAAAGATGCTCAAGAGTATTGTAAGCACTGTGATCGTTGCCAAAGAGTAGGTAACATTGGGAGGAGGAATGAAATGGCCCTTCAATCATATATTGTTGTTGAACTGTTTGACGTGTGGGGAATAGACTTCATGGGTCCTTTTCCCAAGTCTTTTGGATATGAGTATATTTTAGTTGCTGTTGATTATGTTTCCAAATGGGTGGAGGCAATCCCCACCCGTACTAATGATGCTAATGTGGTTGTTAAATTTGTGAAGGAAAACATTCTTAGCAGATTTGGCACACCAAGAGTGATAGTCAGTGATGGAGGGAGCCATTTTTGCAACAGGCTTTTTGAGAAATTAATGCACAAATCTGGTGTTAAGCACAAAGTGGCAACCCCATATCATCCACAGACTTCTGGGCAAGTGGAAACATCTAACAAGCAGCTAAAAGGAATTTTGGAGAAAACAGTCAACACATCAAGGAAAGATTGGGCAAACAGATTGCATGATGCATTATGGGCATATAGGACTGCTTTCAAAACTCCTCTTGGTATGAGTCCCTACCGATTGGTTTTTGGAAAAGCTTGTCACTTGACAGTGGAGTTGGAGCACAGAGCATTTTGGGCAATCAAAACTCTGAATTTGGACTTGGACAAAGCAAAGAAAGAACGATTTCTGCAAATTTCAGAGTTAGATGAGCTGATAAATGAGGCGTATGAGAGCTCGAGAATTTACAAGGATCGCACTAAAGCACTTCATGACAGAATTATAGTGCGAAAGACATTGAGTCCAGGTATGAAAGTTTTACTTTTTAACTCTCGACTCCGTCTTTTTTCTAGGTAAACTCAAGTCTCGATGGAGTGGTCCTTTCGAGATAACTAAGGTGTATCCTTCTGGTGCCATTGAATTACTTAACTCTCGAACAAATGAGACTTTTAAAGTGAATGGACAAAGAGTTAAGCCATACAATGAAGGATTTCATGAAGTGAGGGTCATTGACAGCACATTGATCCACGATCCCTAGGTCTTACCTGATGTCCAGCTATATGACATTAAAGAAGCGCTAAATGGGAGGCAACCCATCGGTTTGCATTTATTTTTCGTAGTTGTAATTTTCAATTTAGTGAGTATTGATTTTATGTTCGGTTTAAATAAATGGACTGTGCTTTGATCGGTTTCTATTTACTTTGTGTTTCAGGGTGTTTAAAGAAGAAGGTTTGCAAAATCGTGGAATAAAAAAAAAAGTTAAAATTAAAAAAAAAAGGCAGTAGGTGACACGGCCAAAGGACTTGGCCGTGTCACACACTGGACATGGCCAAGCTTCCTATTAAAAAAAAAATCGATTTTGCAAATTTTATACAGAAGCAGACACACTCAGGGGACACGGCCGTGTCACCTGGCCGTGTCCCCCAAAATCCATCAGACACGGCCATGTCAGCTAGACTTGGCCATGTCCCTTCAATTTTACACACTAGACACGGCCAAGTCTACACCAACACGGCCGTGTCCCTCATTTTTAACCTTTTAAAAACCCGATTTTGCCCAGTTCTTTTCTTAAATCCCTAAAATTTTTATCTTCGTCTCTCTCGTTCTCTCGCTCTCTCTGTATCGCCATAGCCTAGTTTTGAGTTCAAAACTCCAAACCTTCCACTTACACATCAAATTTCTTCACCCAAACTAGAGATAATCACTTAAAACTGCTTCCTTGTTCATATAATTTTGATTTAATCAAGTTTTGGGTTTAATTTTTCAGATTTCAAGATGCCGAGAACTAAAACTGTCTCACATCGCAAGAAGAAGAAATCTAGTGCTGAAGGAGCTTCTTCCTTTTCCTCAACTGCATCTTTCAAGAGGGCAAGTATTTTGGCTTGGAGTTTTTTCCCGACAAGGTATGTGAACGATGAATCTTTAGATGCCTTGCAAATTAGGAATGATTTTAATAGATATTTGCAATTTCTTGGATGGGAGACTCTAGTCTCATTGAGACCTTTGCAATTTGAGGAGCTTACCCTAGAATTTTTGACATCTCTTAAGGTGGAAAGAGATGATAAGAAAATTTGCAAGACCATGATGTTTAAATTGTTGGGTAAATCTTTTGAGCTTACTATTGTTTAGTTAAATGCTATTTACGGTTTTCACCAACATGGGGAAAGATCGGTACCCAAAGATTTTAGACAGCAATTTGCATGGGGAGCCTTGGGGAAGGGTACTTATGTGGCCAAATCGGCCAAGGCATCTAGATTACGCAACCCTGCTTTGAGATATTTGCACAGGTTTATGGCTTGCGGATTCTTTGCTCGGAAGGAAAGTCCGGGTGTGGTTGAGTTGAGTGAGTTATTTTTCTTGAACTGTGTGTTGAATGAAATGGCTATTAGTGCCGGCTATTGGTTAGCCGATGTTTTTTATTCCGTAGCTAATAAAAGGAGGGGGGCGGTCTGTGTTGGAGGATTGATCACTACATTAGCAGTAGCCCTTGTTGAAGATTTTGACCCGAGTACTAGTCGCATGACTAGAATTTTGGGTAATGATTCTTTGGATTTAGCTACGCTTGAGAAGATGCACATGGTGGTGCATAGGAGAGGGACTTATGTAATGCCTTCAGATGAGCCTGAAGCACCGGGGGATAGGCAAAAGAGGGCACGGGTCGAAGAGGAGTCCGACTCGGATTCTCTTGGCCTAGATGAGGATGCTCCGGTCTCGGACACTCAAGAGATACTTCTTAGGATTGAGGCCTTGGAGGGCAAGGTAGATCGATTGGATGGTAAGGTAGATCGATTGGAGGGCACGGTGAACAGCAACCATACTGAGATGTTGCAACAGATGGAGCAGATTAACAACAATCTTGCCAAGATCCTGAGTCTTCATCCCTCAGCTGCCTCATCTTCCCGCCCGCCATTTCCTTAGCTTTTGAGTTCCTTGTTTTATTTTGTGTATTTTTGTTTTTATTTTTCATTTTTGTTTTTATGTTAACATTTTCTTTGTTTTTATTTTTCGTTTTTGTGTTTTTATGTTAACTTTTGGGATATTTTATTTTTATATATTGTACCTTTGTTTTTGAGTATTGTGTTTTGATGGAAAGCTAGGATTTGCCTCACCAGGGTACGATGGAAGACAGGTTGTCCTTTAACTCTTTTTATTTATTCTACTGTTTTACATTGAGGACAATGCAAATTTTAAGTGTGGGGTAGTACTCTTTAAAGCTTTTCTTTAATTCGTGTTTTGTTTGTTGCTGTGTGTTTTATTGTGTTATGCATGGCATAATTGTTGAAAATTTATCGATCTTTTCTTTGATTCTAGCTTTGTAGTTGAGACTTTAGTATCAGCATAGAAATTAGCAGTTGAATTCATTCAGGATTAATTTTCGCATTCTGCAATTCATGACATATAAATCTTTTTGAACCCACATGTGTGAGTTTTGAGCCTCATAATTTGATATTATTTTCAGTTGATTTTCTTTTCTTAAGTGTGCACCTTCATGATTTTGCATCTCTAGAGTTTGCTTTTGCATACTAATTGAACTCACATTATGATTTAATCTCAAGTTTTAAAATGATGAAGGCAAATTAGGTTAGCCCTTTAGCTTTAAAAGACCTCCCTTTATATTGAATTCCTTAGTGAGCCAAGTTGAGCCTTTGACCTTTTCTTGTTTGATCAACACAATTCTCAACTTAACATGTTCTTATTTTCATTATACCTGCATTAAGGAATGGAGTTTGATATATGACAATAGGGTGGTTTATTTCAAAGTGTGGGGTATGCAATAAAAAAAATGATATTGCTATTTGGGGTTGAAATGCATACTTTGCACATTGTATTAGATTACGAGTTGATTATTCTTTTCCTCTACATTTTAAGCTAGATGTTCTATGCATACTACAAGTTTTTTTTTTTCAGATGGGTTCAATTAGCATGGCATAATTGTTGAAAATTTATCGATCTTTTCTTTGATTCTAGCTTTGTAGTTGAGACTTTAGTATCAGCATAGAAATTAGCAGTTGAATTCATTCAGGATTAATTTTCGCATTCTGCAATTCATGACATATAAATCTTTTTGAACCCACCTGTGTGAGTTTTGAGCCTCATAATTTGATATTATTTTCAGTTGATTTTCTTTTCTTAAGTGTGCACCTTCATGATTTTGCATCTCTAGAGTTTGCTTTTGCATACTAATTGAACTCACATTATGATTTAATCTCAAGTTTTAAAATGATGAAGGCAAATTAGGTTAGCCCTTTAGCTTTAAAAGACCTCCCTTTATATTGAATTCCTTAGTGAGCCAAGTTGAGCCTTTGACCTTTTCTTGTTTGATCAACACAATTCTCAACTTAACATGTTCTTATTTTCATTATACCTGCATTAAGGAATGGAGTTTGATATATGACAATAGGGTGGTTTATTTCAAAGTGTGGGGTATGCAATAAAAAAAAATGATATTGCTATTTGGGGTTGAAATGCATACTTTGCACATTGTATTAGATTACGAGTTGATTATTCTTTTCCTCTACATTTTAAGCTAGATGTTCTATGCAATATTATACTTTGTGTATATATATTTTTAAAAAAATATATATTTATATAAGATAAAAAAAAAGAAAAAGAAGAGAAAATAAAAGAAAAGTTATATATATACAAAAGTCATATATGTTCTAGCATTGGTTATCGAAAGAGGAATGTCGACTCATGTATTTATCTTTATGTATGCAAGTGTATGAAAGTATCAAGGGTTGGTGAGTATGCTATTTGAAGGAGTTATGAGTTTCTTAGCAAGAGTAGTGTCTAATATAGATACTCCATTTCTTGATGCTCCAGCCTAAATGTCTTTTCTCACACCTTCACCTTAGCCCCATTACATCCAAATGAAAGACCTTCGGATTATTTCTTGAGAAAATCAGTGAGGGAGATTGGATAATTAAGCAAGTTTATGGTAGTATGCAGTCATGAGTGGTATGAGTGAATTAACCTTTGAAATTGAGTGAAACACTTAGAAGAGAGATGAGATTTGTATGTCTGAATTAATGAATAAGTTAAGAAAATCTTGATTGAAGGAAATTGCAATTATTTATGTCTGACTCTTAAAGTATTTCATCTATATGTTGGAATTATAGTTAAGGATGTTTGAATTTTTAATTTATGCCATGTGAATTTGCTTGAGGACAAGCAAAGTTTTAAGTGTGGGGTAGTTGTTTTATTAGTTTTTGTTATAGTTTTGTGTCTTGTTTATTATGATAAATATTGTTTTATTTAGGTATTTTGTTAGTTTTAATCGGTTTGTTTGGTGTTTTCATTAATTTTGGTAGTTTTAATTTAATTCAGTGTTTATGTTGTTTTTGATTTAGTTTTTAGTATGTGTTTATGTTTTGTTGGTTATTGTTTATTTACTTTTTGTTTAAAGTTTGTTTGAGGTTTTGTTTTAGGTTAAAAAGAGAAGGAACCAAGACCGAAGGAAAAATGGGCAGTAGCTGACATAGGCAGAGGACACGGCCAAGTCACTGGCCGTGTCTCAAACCAAGTTAAAAAGAAAGACAAGTCCCAGTAGCAGACACAAGCAAGGGACACGGCCAAGTCATGTGGCCGTGTCCCTCCAAAAAGACCCAACACGGCCAAGTCAAGCTTGACTTGGCTGTGTCTCTCTTGCTATCAAAGGAAAGAAGAAAGAAAATTACACAGAAGCGAACACAGGCAAGGGACACGGCCGTGTCATGTGGCCGTGTCCCTCCAAACTCACTCAGACGGCCAAGTCAAGCTTGACTTGGCCGTGTCACTCAACAAAGAAGAAAAAAGATCAAAGTTGGCAGTGGTGGACACATGCAAGGGACACAGCCGTGTCACCTGGCCGTGTCCCTCCAAAGAGCACCCACACGGCTAAGTCACTTCTAACTTGGCCGTGTCCCTCATGAATTAAACGCGCAGCGAATTTTTAAAGCGGACGATCGTATAAAAGGAAAGCGATGAGGGTTTTTAAGGACTGTTGACGATTTTGGAGCAAAAAAGAGAGTCGTCAAAGAAGAGTTTTAGGGTTTAACATTAGTTTTCTTGATTTTGATTAAACTTTGGATCAAAACTAGTTTAGATTAGATTGTTCTAGCCATTGTTTCATTCTTTTTGCAAGATTTGAACAAGAGATTCTTCAACGCTTCAAGGAGTTGTAACTTCGTTTTGTTCTCAAACTTATTCTCTTTATTTTCATTGAATGGATATTATCATGTCTATTTTAATTTATTTGTGCATTAATGAGATGAATATGTTTGATTGCATTATGAACTAATTTAATCTAGTCTAGGGTTTGTATGGATCTGCTATGATTGTATGAATTGGTTATTCTCTTAGCTAATAATTTCTTTAGCCTTGATTGAATAATTTATTGCTAATATATAATTGATTGATCACCAATTATATGTTTTAAGGTATTAGATGATGGATTGAGAGATGAAGTTTAATACTTGAACAATTCAATTAGGGACTTAGGTGAATTAGAGATATAACCTATTAAAAAGATTGTTTCAATTATAATAAGATTAGTTGTAAGAGGTTTGAATGCGAGAGCTTATTTCCTTGAATCAATTAATTAAGTTGTTTGAGATTTAATCTTTGAAATTAAATTAGTTAAGTAGGAATAACCGTTCATACATATCAATAGTAGAGAAGTGCAAACCCTAGACCTTTTTATCAAGTGAATCAAAACACTAATTCTTATTTATTTTTATTCGTTTTAAACTTCAATCAATTTTCTTCATTTGTTAGCAATTAAAATTTATTCATTATTTGTTCTTTATAACCTGATATTCAATTAGCCACTTTAGCTTCCTTGAGAGAACGACCTTGGGGCGATCACCTTTGCTACAGCTACCTCGTATACTTGCGAGTGACGCTTTGTGGTAGAGTTAATTTGAGCGTAACACTGCCCCTCCAAGAAAGAGTAGTTTGGAGGACATGATGGAGAAATTTATAACAGCTTCTGAAACCAGATTTCAATCAACTGAAACCACCCTTAGAAATCAACAAGCCTCCATTCACAATTTGGAGAATCAAGTGGGGCAAATTGCCAAATTGCTCAGTGAGAGACCACAAGGAAGTTTACCTAGCAACACTGAGGCAAATCCTAAAGAGCAACTTAAGGCAATTACACTAAGGGGTGGAAAAGAGATCAAGGGAGATGTGGAAAAGAAAAGGGCTGAAGTACAAGAAAATGAAAAAGAAGATGATCCTCCTGTCACCTCGGGAGAGAAAGTTGCACTTGAAAGTGAGAGAGAGAAGCAGTCACAAGAAAGCAGCCCCAAATTGAAGGAATACCGACCTAGAGTACCCTATCCGGTAAGGTTGAACAAGGACAAGATTGATGCTCAGTTCGGTAAGTTTCTTGAACTTTTTAAACAATTGCATATTAATATTCCATTTGCTGAAGCTTTGTCACAAATGCCTAAGTATGCTAAATTTTTGAAAGATATCCTTTCTAACAAAAGGAAACTTGAGGAAGTGTCTTTAGTGCATTTATCTGAAAAGAGTTTAGCAATTTTGCAAAGAATGTTACCTAAGAAATTAAAAGATCCAGGTAGTTTTACCATTCCATGTTTTATAGGTAATCTTGAGATTAAAAGTGCATTAGCTGACTTGGGGGCTAGCATAAGTGTTACGCCCTATAAAATGTTTAAACAGCTAGGCATTGGTAAACCTAAACCAACACGCATGACCATCCAACTTGCCGATAAATCGGTAGTCCACCCTCGTGGCATAATAGAAGATGTGTTGGTAAAAGTCGGGGATTTCATTTTCCCCAATGATTTTGTTGTCATTGATATTGATGAGGATGCGGATGTTTCGCTTATTCTTGGTAGGCCATTTTTAAATACAGCCCGTGCCCTTATTGATGTTCATGACGGCACATTGACTTTGAGAGTGGGTGATGAAAAAGTTATTTTTAGGATACATGATGCCATGAAACATTCACTTTCATTTGATGGGGCGGAATCATGCAATGATGTTATTGAGCATGAGACCGTAAATTGTGTTACTAACATTGTTTCCAAGGATCCCCTTGAGTTATGTTTATTGCAGGAAAATGTTGAGGACCAAGAAGCAATGGAGCAGCTTGTTTTTCTTGAAGCAAGCAAATCATTCAAATGCAGGGCATATGAGACCATTGAGATGCCCAAGGAAGAAAAGCCAAAACCATCGGTGATTGATCCACCCAACTTGGAACTGAAGCCTCTTCCGGATCACCTTGAGTATGGGTTTCTGGCAGAGAAAAAGAAATTGCCAATAATTCTGAGTTCCCACCTATCTTCTCAGCAGAAAGAAAAACTCATCCAGTTGTTGCAGAAGCATAAGCAAGTGATAGCTTGGAAGATAGCAGACATCAAGGGTATCAGTCCATCCTACTGCACTCACAAGATATTGATGGATGAAGAATTCAAGCCGGTAGTGCAACCACAGAGGAGACTAAACCCAAAGATGAAAGATGTAGTGAAGGCTGAAGTGATAAAACTACTTGATGCAGGGATTATATATCCGATCTCGAATAGTTCTTGGGTGAGCCCAGTCCAGGTAGTGCCAAAGAAAGGAGGGATGACTGTAATCCCTAATGAAAATGATGAGCTGATTCCAACAAGAACAGTTACCGGTTGGAGGGTTTGCATTGATTACAGAAAATTGAATGATGCAACTAGAAAGGATCATTTTCCTTTACCCTTCATTGATCAGATGTTGGAGAGGTTATCCGGCCATGAGTATTACTGCTTTTTGGATGGTCTTTCAGGCTATTTCCAAATTCCTATTGCCCCTGAAGACCAAGAGAAAACTACCTTCACATGCCCATATGGAACATTTGCATACCGAAGGATGCCATTCGGGTTGTGTAATGCACCTGCAACCTTCCAAAGGTGCATGATAGCAATCTTTGATGAGCTTATAGAGGATATTATGGAGGTGTTTATGGATGATTTCTCGGTCTATGGCAGCTCGTTTGAAAAATGTTTGGAAAACCTTGAAAGGGTCTTGATGAGATGTGAGGAAACCAATTTGGTGCTGAATTGGAAAAGTGTCATTTCATGGTTCAAGAAGGAATCGTGTTGGGACACAAGATTTCAAGCAAGGGCATTGAGGTGGATCGGGCAAAGATAGACATAATTGAGAAGCTACCACCACCCACATCTGTGAAAGCCATCAGAAGTTTCCTAGGACATGCGGGTTTTTATCGGAGGTTCATTCGAGATTTTTCTAAGATAGCCCGCCCATTGACAAGACTCCTTGAGAAGGATGTTGATTTTATTTTTGATGAGGAATGTCTGAGAGCATTCACGACCCTAAAGGAGAAATTGACCCATGCTCCAATCATGGTAGCTCCTAATTGGAACCTACCATTTGAACTGATGTGTGATGCAAGTGACTTTGCAGTAGGAGCAGTCTTGGGTCAACGCAAAGAGAAATACTTTCAGCCTATCTACTATGCGAGCAAGACCTTGAACACAGCTCAAGCCAATTACACAACTACGGAGAAAGAGCTGCTAGCTGTGGTGTTTGCTTTTGACAAGTTTAGATCATACCTAATCTTGTCAAGGGTGATTGTTTATACATACCATTCGGCTTTAAGGTATTTATTCGCGAAAGTTGATGCTAAGCCTAGACTAATCTGATGGGTTTTGTTGTTGCAGGAATTTGACTTGACAATTCAAGACAAGAAGGGAGCCAAAAATCTTGCAGCAGATCATCTCTCCCGCTTGGAGAATCCAACCTTAGAGAGACTTGAAGAAGGGGACATTGATGATCACTTCCCCGATGAACAGCTGTACTCCATGGTAAGTGAGGTAGGTAATTTAAATTTTGAAACACCTTGGTTTGCAGATTTCGCTAATTATTTAGCTGTTAGGGAACTTCCTAAGGACTTAACTTATCAAGCAAAGAAGAAATTCTTTTCTGATCTAAAGTATTATTTTTGGGAGGATCCCTTTTTGTTTAAGTTGTGTAAGGATCACATGATCCGACGATGTGTGGCATGGCCCGAAACAATGAACATCCTTAGTCAATGCCATGCCGGACCAGCTGGTGGTCATTTGGGAGCCAATAGAAATGCTCAAAAGGTACTAGAATCAGGATTTTATTGGCCCACTTTGTTTAAAGATAGCTACGAGTTTGTAAATCATTGTGATCGCTGCCAAAGAACTGGAAATATTTCATCTCGCGATGAAATGCCCCAGAATGGGATTTTAGTTTGTGAAATCTTTGATGTATGGGGAATTGATTTTATGGGACCATTTCCCAACTCTTTTGGCAACAAATATATCCTGGTAGCTATAGATTATGTATCTAAATGGCCTGAAGCCCAAGCTTTGGCAAGCAATGATGCTAGGGTTGTGGTGCAATTTTTGAAGAAGTTGTTTTCTCGATTTGGTACACCAAAAGCAATTATTAGTGATAGGGGTACTCACTTTTGTAACGCTCAGCTTGAAAAGGTTTTGAAAAGATTAGGAGTTACACATAGGTTTGCTACTCCCTATCACCCCCAAACCAGTGGCCAAGTCGAGAACACGAATAGGGAGATCAAACAAATTTTGGAAAAAACTGTTGAGTGATCCCGAAAGCATTGGTCCAAGCAATTGGACAATGCTCTATGGGCTTTTAGAACTGCATTCAAAACTCCCTTAGGCACTACACCGTTTAGATTGGTTTATGGAAAAGCTTGCCATTTACCTGTTGAAATAGAACATCATGCATATTGGGCAATAAAACAAATTAACCTTGATCTAGCTTGTGCAGGTGAAAGGAGAAAATTACAGGTGAATGAATTAGACGAGTGGAGGTTGCAAGCTTATGACAATGCTAGAATGTATAAGGAACGTACCAAGAGATGGCATGATGATCACATCAAGAAACAGAAAGAGTTTCAAGCAGGAGATCAGGTATTATTGTACAATTCAAGGCTTCGACTCTTCCCAGGTAAGTTGAAATCTCGATGGTCTGGTCCTTTTACTGTCAAGGAAGTTTTCCCTTATGGAGTGGTTGAAATAAGCCACCCGGAAAAAGGAGATTTTAAAGTCAATGGGCACAGGCTCAAATCTTATTTTGGAGGGGAAATACAGGCCTTAAAGGAGGTTTTACACCTCCAAGAATAGGGACATTTGGCCCGACCGTCCAACTAATCCGACGTTAAAGAAGTGCTGGGTGGGAGACAACCCACCGTTTTTATGTTTTTGGTTTGCGTCATCATTTTATTTTAGTTTTATCTTTCTTTTCTTGAATGGTTGTTTGTTTGTTTTACCTTCATCTGAATTTGTAGGGAAAATTTGATTTTGGAGAATAAATTGAGCACACGCCCATGGACACGCCCGTGTCATTGGGCGTGTCATTATTTTTTTCAGACAGTAGATATCACACGCCCATTGACACGACCGTGTTGTTGGGCGTGTCATTAATTTTTTAGACAGTAGCTATGACACGCCCATGGCCACGCTCGTGTCCATAAGCGTGTCTCTTAAAAAAAATCCAAAAATTCAAAAATTCAAAATTCAGAACACGCCCTAAGAACACGCCCACTCCAGTGGGCGTGTCGTTTGACATTTCATCCAGTAGCTACAACACGCCCATGGACACGGCCGTGTTCTTGGGCGTGTCACGTACACTGTCTTCTATACTATAGGGCACGCCCAGTAACACGGGCGTGTCGCTGGGCGTGTCGACGTTTTTTATATATAGCGCCAATGCAAATTTTCAAGAAAATTCAAAAATTTTCTCTCAAACTCTCTCGTTTTCTCTCAAATTTTCTGCATTTTTACGGTGCATTCACACACTCAGTCGATTTTGGAGGGATTTTCACTCCCGGCTTGCATACTTTCCGTGTAATTTCTCATTTTTTCGTTGCAACTACACATTTCACTCGGATTTGTAATTTTTCAGGTACGGGATCTCAATTTTTTTCGATTTTTGTTTGTTTTATTGCGATTTTCTTGCATTTTTCATATACATTGCTTGTATTTACTTGTGTTTACCATGAAATTCACAATTTCGTAGCTTGTTTGCGTTATTCTGTTGTGTTTTTATTTTTTTCGTAATTTTAGCGGCATTTGATCAATTATAATTTTCTTCGTTTTGAATTTCGCTTTAATTCGTAATAAATTTATTTTTGAAATTGCTTTGAATAATTTGTTGGTTAATCAAAATAATTAAATAATAGTTTGCGGTATTCTGTTGTGCTATAATTTTGTTTGGTTTTGAAATTGTTTTGATTAATCCAATAATTGTTTTGATTTTAGTTACTCGTGGTTTATGGATAGTACGTTGTTATTGTGGTGATTGATTTGTGTGTTGTCGTTCGGATTGGTTTATTGCTTTCGGTTAAATTGAGCGTGTGTTATTATAGGTTGAGTGCGACTATTTTACGTTATAATGCCTGCATTTCGGTTAATGCTATGCTTTTGTATTGACGAACCATTTTATTTATTTTGCAGATTAATCGAAAATGGGCCCTCGCAAACAATCATCTTCTCAGCTTCCAGCCAAACGGGCCCGAGGGGAGGGCAGTTCCAGCCAACCTGCTACACGGCCATCTTCTAAATTTATGGCGACACACAAATGCCTCCGGTTTTCTAACGCCGAGGAACGCAGGCGCTTCGAACTATTCGGCAACAAAGAATGGTCTGCGCCTCAGTTTTTAGATTGGGAGGCTATGGAACTGGTAAATATTGCTGCAGAGGTGAAGGAGTTGATTGATCAACCGGGATGGGGCCAGCTTTTCTCTATCAACGAGCCCTCCTACCGAGAGCTAACACTGGAATTTTACTGCACTTTTCAATTCCAGAAGACCAAACTCTCCATTACTGAGCCGACAATTAAATTCCGATTGGGAGGGCAGCGGTTCAACATGAGCATTAATGACCTCGGGATACACCTAGGGTTGTATACTGAAGAGGACATCCAGACCAATAATTACCTAAATGTCGAGGTGGATTTTGCAGAGTATGAGGTTGTTCCTCCTCGGATTTGGCATGACTTTGCACCCACCGCCGATAAATATCAACCGAAGGTCTCTAAGGCGTCTAACTTCGACTCTTTCCCCTGCCGAGTGGTGCATAATTTATTGGTTCATACTCTTACAGCACGACTCAGCAGTACAGGGGTGGTGACCTTGAGGGATCTATTCTTTTTGCACTGCATGACGCAGAAGATCCGATGCAATGTGGCCCATGCCATCACCCATTTTTTCTATGAGCAGTCTCGGAAGGGAGCTTCAGGTACTTTACATGGTGGCATGTATGTCACGAGACTTGCTCGCCGGCTGGGTATGTTAGATGGTTGCCTCTCGATGACGGTGGATGGTATGCCCAAGCTTTTGGGTATGGACACAGTGAAGAGATTGAACAGGGAGAAGGTAGCTGGACTTTCAGATCTACCAGAGGCAGCTCCTTCTGCTCCTACTTTCGATGTACCACCACCTCCACCGTCAGATTATCCGGGTACATCCACCGGTGCTGGGCCTTCAACCGCTGCTGCTGGGCCTTCTTCTTCTGCTGGACCTTCTTTTGTCCAGACCTCTGCCTTCCGGGATTGGCGCCAGTCCGTTAATGAGGAATGGGATGATGACAGGAAACCCACCAAGTTTGAGCGTCAGATGTGTCGGATTGAAGGCAAGATAGGTAATATTGAGCTAAACCAGAACATGATTTTAACCCAGCAGGTAGAGCTGCAGCAGCTCTTACAAGATCAGCAAATGTCTTTCCAAGCCCAGCTGGATCACGAGATTTTGAGACGGCAGTGGCTGGAGCAGTCCATGTTGGAGTTCTGGCGATATCAGGGGTTTCGCCCTTCGCAGCCACCACCTCCACCCTATCAGCCACCTGCCCGTGCACCGGCACCTGCACCTGCACCTGCACCGGAAGCTGCTCCACAGATTGATGTCTCCGATGATGAGACCAGCAGCGACTAGCCACATTTTCATTTTTATTTTTTATTTTTATTTTTTTTATGTCGTCTTTTCATTTCTTTACTTATTTATCACGCTTTTTTAGTTTTTCTTCTTTTTAATTGCTTTTGAATTATTATTATTATTATTATCATTTTCTTTAAGCACTGTTTCATTTCTTTATTTATATATTAACCTTGTTTTGTGTGCATTTTAGAATAGTGTTTTGATGCAAAACCTCCTTCACCGCACTCTTGGCACAGTACTCATATCCATCCACTCATGGACATAAAAAGTGCAGTTATTCTTTCTCTTCATTGTTTCGTGTTTTGCGCACACATTGAGGACAATGTGCATCTTAAGTAAGGGGGAGAGGTATACTTTCTTGAATTGAATAAATTTCTACTACTTCATTTTTTATTTGATTCATTTGTCTCAATCAATGCTTGCTAAGTGAGCTAAATTGTTATGATAAGTGTGACTTGATGTGATTTCCCTTTATATATTAAACTAATTTGAGATTTCTTATATGATAATTTCTTGTTGAGGTTAACTTAGTAATTTCGATCAATTGCTTAGGATCGATTGTAATGGCTATAGTTAAGTTGTGCATATGAAAATTGGAACATTACTAGAGTTTAAAACCTTAGTTACATTTTTGAGCATAATAGAATTCCGTAGATTCTTGAGTCGGACTTAGTACAACCCTTAAGTTTATAACCCTTGAATAAAAATAACCAAGGCAAATGATTCTAATTAAAGGAGCTTTGAAAATTTTTCCCTGTTCCGCTGATTTTGACTCTCAAATCAAAACAAATGAGTTGGAATCATGAATAGTGCTAGTAGCCATTTGAACGGTGATTCTGGCTGAGTAACCGGGGGTCGGCATCACAAATGTTTACCTTCGCGTCAAAAGGCTAGTATCAGTTCAAACAAGTCGGGCTCCTTAAAATATATATGTATTTTTATTAAAAATAATAATAATAAAAAATAAAAATAAAATTTGAGGGTTAGAATGCTTAAGAGAAAATTCACGTTTTTCGTACTTTGTTCATGACATTTGGATTTGCTGGAATTTTATGCTCAATTTTTAACTCTGGATTTTTAGGTTTTAGGTATGTGAAATTTTTATTGTGAAACTTCTTGATTCCGCTATTATGATTGTGAATTATTTTGGTTGAGAAAGTGAGGTTATCCGATTCGAGCATTGTCAAAACTTTGTTTTTCTTTTTGAATATAGAGGGATTCCATCATTTCTGCTTATTGCAGTGATTTAGTTTGCTTGAGGACAAGCAAAAACTCAAGTATGGGGGAATTTGATAAGTACACAATTAATGATATTTTACTCCTAGTTCTTAATATGATTATTATCCAATTGAGTTTAATTTGTTTGTTCAAGTGCATTTTAGGATTAATTTTAGGAATTCTCGGTAATTTGAGACTTATGGTCAATTCGGGGGAATTACGGACGAAAGTAGAAGAAAAAAAGAAAAATCTATCGAAGGACACGCCCATAAACACGGGCGTGTCAATAGACGTGCCCTTGATGCTGCATCCAGTGGCTATGACATGTCCAGTTGCATGGGCGTGTCACCAAGCGTGCCTTTCTTCCAGACTCACAGTAGCTGTGACACGCCCAATACCACGGGCGTGCCAATGAACGTGCCTTTTATCCATACTTACAGTAGCTGTGACACGCCCAGTAACACGGGCGTGTCAATGGGCGTGCCCTTTATTTAGAATCACAGTGCCTATGACACACCCAGTGACATGGGCGTGTCAGTGGTCGTGTCACCTGTCGAAAAGTTAGATTCTTTGCACTGATTGGAGAATAAGTGGGGGACAACAGCTGTGCCTTTTGCCAAAAAGAAAGAACAAGAAAAGGAGAGCTTGCCTAAATCAGGGAAAAGGGTGATGAACCAAAGGAAAGTGGTAGACAATGGATGGGTATGGTGAGTTGGAGGTATGGGCTGGAGATTTGAAGGGAAATAAAAAGAGAAAAAGGGGGAGAAGAACAGCAGTTTTTGCTGGAGCATTCTTGGAAACAGAGAAGAAAGAAGAGGAGGAGGAGCCATCTGCTGGAGCAAGAAAAAGGGTTTTGGAAGAGTTTACATGGTGCTTTGGGTTCTCGATTACACTTTAGCACTGCTTTTCATCCGCAGACAGATGGGCAGTCAGAGAGAGTGATACAGATTATTGAGGATATGTTGAGAAGCTGTGTCATTGATTTCTCTGGAAGTTGGGACAGATTTTTGCTACTTGTAGAGTTTGCTTACAACAACAGTCATCAATCCAGTATTGGTATGGCACCATTTGAGGCATTGTATGGTAGAAGATGTAGAACGCCTCTATGTTGGAATGAAGTTGGGGAAGGCAAAGTGGTTGATCCTGATTTGATTAAGGAAACAGAAGAGAAAGTGAAGTTAATTCGGGATCGGTTGAAAGCAGCTTCAGACCGACAGAAATCTTATTCAGATTTGAAGAGGAGAGACATAGAATTTGATATTGGAGATAAAGTATTTCTGAAAGCGTCTCCTTGGAAAAAAATTTTAAGATTTGGTCGAAGAGGGAAGCTGAGTCCTCGTTTTATTGGACCGTATGAGATATTAGAAAGAGTTGGACCAGTTGCTTATCGGCTTGCTTTGCCACCTGAGTTGGATAGAATCCATAATGTCTTCCATGTTTCTATGTTGTGAAGGTATAGATCTGACCCATCTCATGTTTTACCAGTTGAATCTATTGAGGTGAGTCCAGATCTAACTTTTGAAGAAGAACCAATTGCTATTTTGGCACATGAAGTGAAAGAGTTGAGAAATAAGAAAGTGCCACTTATAAAGGTTCTTTGGAAGAATCATGGTAGAGAAGAGGCAACTTGGGAGAGTGAGCAAGTGATGCGAGATCAGTATCCTCAACTGTTTCAGACTTAATATCAGGTAATTTCGAGGACGAAATTTCTTTTTAGAGGGGGAGAATTGTAATATCCCAAAGTGTGCCCTAGAAGTTTTGATATTATTATTGTAATTGGATTAAGTGTATATGTGGAATTTGAAAGAAAAAGAATTGAAGAGAAAGTTTATATGTTGTATATATGGAAATATATACAACATATATACAAGTCAAAATGGATGGTCAAAGGAAGAAGATATTTATTTTGTTATTTATGAAATTACTAAAAAGGACAAATAAGTAAAAGGGAGTTAAGATATATAGAAGATGATATTTTAGTAATTTTCTTTTTAGATTGCTTGGTGGAGGTTTAAAGAGATGAGAAGTTTGACTTTGTCTCTAATTTCCTTTTCATTTTTCTTCTTTTTCTTTTCTTGGCCGGGTACTCCAAAGACAAGAGAGCAAGATAGAGTTTTGATTTTCTAAGATCAAATTCAAAGGAGATTTCAAGAAAACAAGTTAGAAATTCAAGAAGTTCATCGTTTTTGGTAAGTTTTCTCTTGATTTCTCTTGCTCTATTTGGAATTTTGTTTGAGTTTGATGGAGTGTTGTTGATGGTTGGAGTGTGTTTGTGTATGGTGTGTGTAAAAGTGTTGTAATTGATTTTAAGGTAAGAAGTTAGGTTGGTGTTGGTGATGGAAGAGTAAGAATTGTGTTTAGTGAAGTTGAAAGCATGGAATACATGAGTTTGGTACTTTAACCATTGAACTCCTTTTGAAATTTTTCTGTTTTACAATTAGTAAATGTTGTGACTTGTATGATTTTTAATTAAATATAGAAAAACGTTCTTGAAGTGAATTTTTGATATGTTGTGCCTCTATGAGTCTAGAATGACTGAAAAATATGTTGATTTGAATTTGGAATGGTTATGATTTTGGAAAGATTATTTTTATTAGACCTGTTCCAGCAGGTACCTTGACTGAGACAGCTATCTTTCGGGATTTTTAATAAAATGTAGAAAAATAATATCCAATTGAATTTTGGATATGTTGTTGCTTAGTGAGTCTGGTAGTTGAGAAAAATAATTTGGAACCACGTTGATTGAATTTAATTTATGGAATTCACAAAGTTCAGAACTGCTGCCAGGATGCAGGGCAACTGGAGCAGTCTGGTTGGGTGAACTATTTGACCAAGATTTTGTGTTCAGTTTGATCTAAAATTTTAAAGGAATGATTTTAAGATGTAAAACTAAATTCTGTAAACAAATTTTAGAGTTTTTAGTTAAGTAGATTATTTTATACAATTTTTCAAAATAAGAATTAAGTTGAGTCCAAAACCAAAATTTTCTATTCATATGGTCATTTTGCTAATATTCCTTTTGGATTAGGTTGTGAAGAGGTTGAATTGCCCTAACCTAAGTGTTGAGGATTCTTGGAAGAGTAAGTGTATAGATTGGTGTGAGTTGGTTTTAAGGTAAGTACAAACTACATGGTTGCATACACTTACATGATTTTGATATTTATTACACTTGGTTGTAAATGTGTTAAGTGATCTATTGCATTGTTAATATATTTGATAATGTTATGTTTTACATAATGTGAATTGAGATAATTGAGGCATGTTTGCCTAGATGATGATGTTCAATGCAATTGATTATGTACACTTGAATGATGAATTGATTTAATGTGAATTGAGATATAATGAGATGTGAAGCCATTGTTGTTGGCTAAAATAATGCAAATGAGAATGAAATTGATAATTAAATAATGAATGAATTGTGTGTCTAATGTGTTATTCCATTTTCAGAGTTTTGTTGTTGGTGGCATGCCTATAGTAACAATCTCTTGAAGTTAGGTTGGGCTTGATCCTTAAAGCCAAGTTGGGTTGAAGTCTAGCATGCTTAACTCCCCCTTGAAGCTTGGTTGGGTCTAGTCCTTGAAGCCTAATTGAGATGTTACAACCCTTGAAGCTAGGTTGGGTTTGGTTCTTGAAGCCAAGTTGGGTTGATACTTAGCATGCTTTGTTCCCCTTGAAGCTTGGTTGAACCTAAATCCTTGAAGCCTAGTTGGGATAATGATAATGATAAATGTGATAATTGAACCAAAACATTAACTCTGGAAATTGAATGGCATATTAGTGTATTTTGGGCCCATGCTTGTCTTTGTTTTCAATGTGAATTATGAATATTTTGATTAATTATTAAATAATGTAAGATTGTGAAATATAATATTCTTTTGAATTGTTTATGAAACTTGATTGTGTGACATTGACATTGCATTGAGGCATAATATTATGGTTGTTTGTACCACTAAGAAGTTGGCTTAGCGCGATTGTGGTTTATCGCACAGGTGACAGGGTGGAACCGGAGAGTTCCTCTAGGCCGAGTAGAGTTTAGATTCTGAAGTGTGAATAGTGGGCTTAAAGATCAAAGACTGACTGCCAAACATGTATAAACTTTATGTTTTGTAAAACTTGAGTTTTGATGTATATGAATTTGTAAATACTATTATTTTCCGCTGCATAGTGAACAAATATTTTATCTACTATGTTTCATAATAAACCTTTACTTTATTTTGTACTAGAAGTGTAAATCCTTTTTGCAGGTTGTAGTTGAGGTTATAAGGAGGATTTATTGGGAGTGTATTGAGAATGATTTTGTTTGCATTGGTTTGTGTAAAAATGTTTTCAAAAATCAGAAAAAAAAAACAGTTTTGTCGACACTTGGGACTCAATTTCTAGGCGAAACTATGGCAAAATTTCTGTAAAAATCGGAACTAATATTTGACTAAGTAAAATTGGTAACAACATTAGGATAGTGTGGCACCTCTACTCAGCTTATTCACGTAGGTCGGGAAGGGGTGTTACAAACATCATATATAAAAGATCAAGGAACCTTTTAAAAGATCAAGGAACATCAAGGAAGAAAAACCTCCTTGCCATATGCCATTTCTATCTTTAAAAACTCCTTCCATAACTGCAATACCAGAACTTCTCCTCAAAGCACCATTCATGTTCAAAATGACAAAGCTTTCATCCCCCACTTGCTAATTAATCAACCTCTCCTCATACTTCTCATTAATTTCACTGAAAGAACCTAAAATCTTATAGGCAGTCAAATTAGAGTTCATAAGTCTCAAAATAATAGCCATCTTGGAATTAAACACAATTTTTTCATCCTGAAAAATAAAATTATTATGCCATTTCCAATACAACTAGCAGGTAAAACCAAATAAGGAAGATCAACTAGAATCATGAGCAGAGCTAAAATAATTTCCCAGATTATGCAGCAATCAAACTTTAAAAGGGAGACTAAGGAAAAGATCACCCTCGTTATTATGTAGAAGTTACTGCCAAAAAGGAAGAACAAAAATGCAGCCCCTAAAAGCATGCATCACCATTTCGTCCTCTATATCACATAAAGGGCAATGAGAATTTGTGCTCATGTGTCTGCTCATCCTATTAACATTTGTCAAAAGCCCATTTTGATCCACCAACCATAAGAAGGCCTAAACTCTCTCTGGATAATTCCATCTCTTGATTAACTTCCACAAGTTAGAAACTTCATTGTACCTAATGTTAATAAGCTCCTTGTAAGCCAATGGAATTATGAAGGAGCCAGATGTTAACAAGTGCCAATAAGGAATATCCACCCCCAAACTTTGATTTAGAGTATCATAACTGTAAATAAATCAACTAAATTCTAAGGGAGATAATACCTAAGGAGAGCTAAATTCCAACTTCCATTATCCTGCATAACATCTTTTACAATCCAATTAAGAACTTCTAAAGGAATATCCATCTACGTAAAATCCAATAAATCAAAATCATCTGCCCAAAAATTAATCCAAAACTTACAAATCTTACCATCACCAACAGGCCAGGGAATGTTACGATTCATAAAAGGCCAAAGGCTACAAAGAGCTTTCCACAAAATTAACCCTTTAACCCTTTACGGAGAAGTGGCCATACTGTGAAAATCAGGTTTATACTTGGCAGAAACCATTCTCACCCAAAGAGCTTAGGGATCCATTCTCATCCTCCAAACTAACTTAGCAATAAAAGCCTTATTAAATAAATACAAAATTTTAACACCCAGACCACCATTACTTTTAGGCAAACAAACTTGATTTCATCTATCCAAAATAACCTTCTTTTCCTCACCAGAAGTCCCCCATATAAACTGACGACAATGCTTTTCTATTCTAACATATATACTTCTGGGCAAGACATTAGATTGAAAAGCATAAATAGGTGTAGCCATCAGAACAGAGTTAGCCAACATGATATGACCTGCCAAAGAGAGATAATTAGCTTTCCAAGTTTCTAATCTCTTGCATATGACCAGATACTTGTAAGTCTGTTAGTGGTTTTTGCCTATGATAAACATGTACATCTAGATAGTGATGCACATTACCTGAGTTTTTGAACCTTGAAACCTGAGTTAGTTGATTGACAGTCTCTCTATCAACATTCTTGGACACAAAGAAGGAAGTTTTAGCTATATTCACTTTTTGACTTAGGCACACAAAAAATCATGAATAGCATCTTTCATGACTAAGATTTATTGTACAGAGGCCTCCCCAAATAAGATCAAATCATCGGTAAAAAGAGATGAGAAAGCATCAGGCTGTTACAACTAATAGTCAAAGGTTTCTAGAGCTCATCTTGAACTACTTCATTGATCAAAGGAGACAGACGTTCCATGCACATAACAAAAATGTAAGGAGAAAGAGAGTCACCTTGCATAACACTTGTAATGGGCCTGAAGCTATCATAAACATTGTGATTCCAAAGAAGACTTGTATAACCACTAAGCCAATAATTAATCAAAATTATAATAATGTTCTCCTAAATACATATCTCCAGTAACGTATCATTAATGAATTCCTACCGTAATCGATCATAAGCCTTCTCCAGGTCCATTTTGACCATAATCCAACCCTTGTTTCTTCTTCATGGAATTAATAACTTCCTGAACAATAATGATGCTATCCATAATTTGTCTACCATGAATAAAGCTATTCTAGGGTTCCCCATTGATGTAAGGAATATAGGTTTAATTCTATTTGCCACAACTTTCATAAGAACTTTGAAAATCAAAGGTAATAAGCTTATAAATATGAAATTGCCAATACTAATGGGAGATCCTTTTTTCAAAATGAGAGTTATAAGAGCTTTACAAAGAGAAGGATTCAGATCACAACCAGCCACAAAAATCCCTAACAAACCAGCACAACAAAGTCCTTGATGATTCCCCCAACAACTCTGAAAGAAGGCTAGATTAAGATCGTCAATCCCTGAAGCCTTCAATGGCCTCATACTAAACAAAGATTGATGGACTTCATCATTAAATATAACAGGTCTCATTTCTCTATAAATCTCTTTAAACATACCTTTAATGGGATAAGGGGGAACCACCTTCGACTCAATAATATAAATCCCTTTATAAAAGGTTCTAGCATGGTTTTTCAACACAGTATCATCAACACACCAACTCCCATCTTTAAGTTGTAACCTTTCAATTCTCATCTTATTTTTCCTCATCTTCACCTTTGCATGAAAATATGAGGTATTTCTATCTCCTGCACGTATCCAATCCGTATTAGTTTTCTGCCTCTATAAAATTTCCTCTTGCTGAAGAATAATCTTATATTCACGTCTAAGATCTCTTTCCAAATTAACAAGGTATGAAGAAGGGTGCACTGCCAAAGAATTTTCAATCCCATGGGTTGAGCAAGAATAGTCCATCTAAAAACCTTACTCACAAAATCACCCAAAGCTGTTGATATGTCTGTTTCTCTACTCAATCTTTCATAAATTTTTTAAAATCTTTATGAAAAAGCCAAACTGATAAAAAGTGAAAAGGAGCCTTTATTTTTACATGGGACAGGTTTCAAAGAGAGCAATATAGGGCGATGATATGACAACACCCTAAGAAGATGATGTATAGAAACTGAATGAAAAAGGAGTCCCTGAGAAATATTACAAATAACCCTATCAATCCTCTCCCAAACACAACCTATTTGCCAAGTCTAAATAGGACCGTTAAATCCAACATAGACCAATATTTGTTAACATAGTCCTGAAAAAGAGGTCAATGTTTGCTACCTCGAGCAAAACCCCCTATCTTCTCATGAGAGAACAAAAAAGCATTAAAATCTCCAATAAGACACCATGGAAGGGAATTAGTTAAATTCAACTTATAAACATCATTCCAAAAGTGTCTTTGAAAAACACCATTAGGCTCATCATACACGGCAGATAGGTAAAACGTCCCATTATTGCCACTGTTAACATGCATATTGACCATTTGATAAGAGATTACATGCACAGAGATATTATCCTACCAAAGGAGCTAGATGCCTTCCGAAAATCTATTTGCTTCAACTCCTAAAAATATCCACCACCCTCTTGTAGTTTTTTTTTTCTTCATTCGATTTGTTGAAATAAGGTTATTACAAAAAATAAAATAAAATATAACACTTCTCAACTCGGTATTTAACAAAAAAAAATACCCTCTTACATTATGTTAATATATTATAGACTCTACTAATATTAAATAGACTCTAATTTATCATAATACCCTTAAAACTATATAAAAAAAAAACTTTACCTTTTTCTTCCTTTCTCTCTTCGTCCCTCTCTCCCTTCCTGTTTTCTTTCTTCTTCCTCTTTATCCCATCGCAGATCTCCTCCCTTTTTTTTTTCCTTTGATCGCAAAATCTAAAACTCTACCCATCTATAACTTCAACTATATTATTATCTCGCTCACCATATTTTTTTCTTCGATTGTAACATCCAAAAAACCATATTTGAAGCTTCTCCAATATATTAGGGATTTAATATTGCGGTAAGTTAATTTTTTTTGTTGAACTCAATTTTGTGAATTAAATGAGAGATTTTAAAAACTGTATGTTTTGAATATTTTCTGTAGTTGATTTTATTTTATTTCTCCATGAGTTTGAATCTACTTCTTTAATCTTTCATTTTAATTTATGGATACATGAAAAGTTGAATAAATTGTTATGGATCTGATATAAAGCGATAATGTGTATTGTTGGAGGCTAGTGTGGGTTGTTAGTAGATTATTAGGGGTTGATATGGCATGACAGAGGGCTGTAATGATTGGTAGGAGGTGTAATGCAGTGTTATGGACTTTATGCGTAGTAATACTGTATAGTGTTTTCAGTCTGGTATAGGGTGTCAAGTGTCTTTAGGTGTGTTAAGAGCTGATACGTGCTACTAGACAGTGTTAGGGGCTGGTAAAGGACTATTAGACTTTAGTAGGGGCTGTTAGGGGCCGTTAGAGGCTGCCAACCTCTAACAGCTCCTACTAACGTCTAATAGCCCCCTATATTCTAGCCCCTACCAACGTCTAATAATCTACTAACAGCCCATACTAGCCTCCAACAATACACATTATTGCTTTACATCATATCCATAACAAAGTAGTAAATTCAAAATTATTTAGAAATAAAAAAAACAAGCAACTATAGAAAAATTTAAAAATAGTTAAGTATTTAATTGTAGGTTGATATTGTTTATATGGATTATGATGTGAGTATAATTTATTAATGTACTTATAGGATATTGATGGATGGATTCAAACTAATCGGCGGGCGAATTCATTTAATGGAAGAAATTATAATTTTCATCCAATATGGGAGGAAATTTGATTCGAACATTGGCAAGTATGTTGGTGGAGGTGCCGAATATGTTTTCTTGAGTATAATGACTGATTGTAATGAACTTAAAAAATCTGTATCCAAAGCACTTCATATTGATGGCACATCAAAAGTTCAATTCAAATTTATTACTGGTAATGATGAACATCCACTTTATAATGTTGTAGATGATAGGTCACTTAGGATATTCATAGGCATTGCTATGAATGATAGACTTAAACATCCATTGATTGTTAGTGTTGAAGAATGTGCATATAAATTTGGATGTGATAGTAATGATCCTCAAGATGTAAAAAATATTGTCCAAGCAGCAGTACCGGATGATAATTTAATACCAAAAGATACAGATATAAGGTTTTCACCAGTGACTGAATCTTTTCATGTAGGCACAGAATATAATGACAATGAACATGATGGGTCAAATTCATGTGCAGAGGAAAGGGCAAAACATAATGATGCCATTCCGAAAGAGCGTAATGTCAGGGCAGAACCTATTAATGATGATGCTACACAATTTCAACATTCTACAGACAATGATCACATTAATGGCATTGCTTTTAATTGTGGTAATATGGCAGAACATACTATATACAATGAAGAAACTGTAACAAACTTATTTGCATCTAGTAGCAATCCAGAGTTATTAGGTGAAAGTTATATATCTGAAATAATTGAGGAAGAAAAAAAAATATTTAAATCAAGGAATGATATTAAGACAACCGTGTCGCTCATTGCAATTAGGAAGAAGTTCCAGTTTAAGGTCTTCAAGTCCAATACCTCTTTCTTCGTCGTGCGTTGTATTAATAAAACTCGTACATGGAGATTGTGAGAAAAAAAGTCTTGGAGACCCGAAGGATTTTTAAATGGTGACAAAATATGTGACACAACATATATGTTTGACTGATTTTGAATAGACTATACACAAACAAGCAACTAGTTGGGTTATTGATGAATGTGTTAAGAAGCGATTCATAAATCCTGTAAGGGTTTTCAAACCAAAGGATGTGATTGGTGACATGCGTAATAAATTTGGTATTGAGATTAGTTATTCTATCACATGGAGGGAACGAGAGTATACATATGAGAATATCAGATTGGGTACTCTAGAAAAATCTCATTTGAAAGGAAAGTATCGAGGTATGCTTTTTACTGTCGTTTGTCATGATGCAAACCAATAGATATTCCCTTTGGCTTTCGGGATTGGTGATTCAGAAAATTACATATCATTTGTATTGTTTCTAATAAAGTTGAAGGAAGCTTTTGGTGAAAGTCCGGATCATGTTATCATTTTTGACAGATACCAAAGCATTCAGAAGGCTATAGCAAATATTTTTCCAAATGCATTCCATTGGATTTGCATGTATCACTTGTTAGGCAACTTAAAGTGCAAGTTTAAACATATGATGAAGGACCTTGAGAAGCACTACTACAAAATAGCTAAAACATACAAAATAAGTGATTTCACCACACTATTTGGTGGTTTTTGCATTTTCGTCCCCGGTGCTAAAGAATATCTAGAAGGTATTAGTCTTGAAAGGTGGAAGCAGTCTCATATGCCTAGAAGAAGGTATAACATCATGACGACTAATATTTCTGAATCAATTAATGTTTGTAAATACTCGAGATCTTCCAATTACTGCATTTGTCGATGAGGTCAAAAAGATGTGTCAAAGATGGTTTTATAAACGTCAAAAGAAAGCAGAGGAGTCCACAGATAAAATGGCGACATATGTTGGAAAAAATTGAAAAAGAGAATGATGATAACACAAAAAATGAATGTAAGTTCTTTATTTTTTCAATGTGAAATTTCTTTATTTATTATTCCTCATTTGTCATTTTTATAATATTGTCATATGTCCTTGTTAATGATTTTTTGCTGATGGAGCCTGCGAGCAACAATAAATATGATGTTAAGGAAGTAAAAAAAATTATATTGTTAATATGTCTCTGAGCAGTTATTGCTGCATGAAGCTCCAATTAGATCAACTCCCGTGTGTGCATGCTCTTGTCGTTGTTAGAAATAGCACCCATGACGCTTATGAGTTGTGTTCTCCATATTATTCGCATGAGTCTTGGTATAAAACATATAAAGAAGTCATAAATCCAATTCCTTATATTGCTGATTAGTCTATTTCGGAGCATATACACAATGTTACTTTGTTACCACCAGATGTGCGCACATCAATAGGAAGGCAAAAAAAAAAAGCAGGATTTCTTCTTTGGGCGAGGAAAAATCTCAACCTAAGTGCAGTTATTTCCGGGAGCGTGGCCATAATAGATTTACTTGTCAAAATCCCATCTCTTTGCACACCATGTCCTGATCAACAAGTGTTAAAGAATAATATAATGTGTTGTAATATTTGTTATATTCATATATTATTTAATGTTTAATTATTAAATGTTGTTAAGTTAATTGACATGTTCAACCGCAGCATAAAATGTTTCTTGTTTGCCAAATTATCATGACAGGTTTTTAAACTATTAACATGAGTTAGTACTGAATGAACAATTTAATCTCATGATATATATAAGTTGTTTTCGGAATGACATGGATGATAGTGTTTGTTAAGGGTAAAAATAAGGTGTTAGGGGCTGTTATGTGATGTTATGGTTTGTTAGGGGTTGTTATAAGGTACAAACTAAAATATCTCATTATCATAAGCACATTTTATCCCATAACAACTTATAACAGTAATCAATCAAACCTAATGATGTCCATATCATTGAATATAAAAATATAAGGGTTGTTAGGGGTCGTTAGGGGCTATTCGAGGGTGCATCCCTATAGTATCCCCTATCATCCCATTTTATCCCTTACAACTTATAACAATAATCATGCATACATGATAACATCCATATCATTTAATATATAAAAAATAAGGGTTGTTAGGGGCTGTTATGGGATGTTCGGAGGCGCATCCCATACTATCCCCTATCAGCCTATATTATCCCCTATCAGCTTATAACAACAATCAACCATCAACATCAGACCTGATAAGGCACATAACATCAATTTACAACATCGTCCACAAACTAAGTAATAATGAATACATACCATGAATAGCATTAAAATGATTATAAACCATAACTAAATTATCAAATTATCTTTTTCAATAATTAACATAAACGAAATAGACATATTGTTGTATGTATATGAGTAATTAACAATATTAATATTAGCATCAAACAATCATCAGTCGTCATCGTTACACCAAGAGCCCATATTCTTGTTGGTAGCATGGTACCACAAGCTAATTATTGTGTTGTATCTCATATCAGCCATGCGATCTTATGTGCAGTTCTAAATATCAAGTCCATCAGTCATAAAAACTCTATGAACTTGGCGACAAAGTACTGTAAACCAAAACATTAGCGATTAAAATATTATCAATATATTCCAATATCATATATGTTTAATATGGAACAAACACATTTAATTATGAACTCAGAATGATTAATTTCATCATTAACTAATTATAAACTTACATCTTTCACACCCATCTTATCCATATTTTCTTCGCCAGCTGCAAGTTTGTCATCATCATCAATATCATCACTATCTTCATCACGCAATTCCAATCTTGCAAACTTCTTTTTCTTATTATCCTCATCATCCAGTGGTCCCTCAACATTTCTCCGCTTAAGCATTATACGTCTTGCAGTAGTGGATAACGCTCCTGGACTTATAATTTTAATATCTACATTTTTTTATAGCAATGGGAGATTGTTCACTTTGCTCACTGCTGTAAGGGGAATTTGAAGCCATGTAATCTATAAAAAAAATTAAATATTATATAAACTCGTAACAAGTAAACTAATAATGATAAACTTGATAGGGACTGTTAGGGGTTGATAGGGGCTGTTAGGGTTTGTTACTCGAGAACTGCCCTAACAACCCCTAACAACATATAACAATATATGCTAACATTTATAAATATCATGTGAAAGATTGTTGGTTATTGTTAGGTGATAATAGGGGATTTTAAGCTATTACCCTAGAACTCCCTAACATCCCCTATCATCCCATAAGAGCCTTTGGCAGCCCATACAAATCATTTATATGATGATTACAGATATAGATATAGATTGTTATAGGTTATTAGGGATTGTTAAGGGCTGTTAGAAGTTGATAGGGGTTATTAAGGAAACTAGGGTAGCAGCCTGTAACAGCCTATATCAACCCCTAAAAATAACCAACAATCTTTCAAATAATATTTGCATATGTTATCATAAGTTATTATAAGATATTAGGGATTGATAGAGGCAGTTATGGACTGTTAGGGTAACAGTCCTTAACAAATCCTAACATACTATAACATCTTCTAATAGCCTCGAACATCCTATAACAAGCCATAATATCATCCCATAGATTACTTTATCAATATCAACAATCAATACCATTCACAACACTTACCGCATTTATAAAAAACATAAAAAATATATTTTCAACACAAGACATATGTATAACAATTAAACAAAAAAATTAACACATTACAGAAGACACACAATTGCCAACAAAAAAAAATCTTATGGATCATCAAGTACTTATAGATTATTTTGTACCTATAACACAGATCATAATTAATAAGAAAAACAACATACCATTTCTCATTCAAGTAATTAAAAAGAACTTAGCTACTATAACAATTGATAATAAATTCTCAATTTCATAATCTTTAAAAAAAAATTCTTTTGAAATATAGATATTGTCAAGCCTCAACTAATAACAAAATATTTTGGATTTTGATAAGGATAGATGACTGAGTTTTCTGTGAAGATAAAGATTTGGAGGCTGCAACAGAGACAGTAATGACCATAAGAGATAATTCAGAAGATGGAAAAATATTATAAATGGGAAATAAGTCAAAGAAATTGCAATAACAAACCCTTTTTAACATACTCTTGTTCTCTGATTGTTATGTATTTTTTTTTTCTGTTTTTGTATTACTTTGTTGCCTACACTTTTCTATCTCTCTTTCCTTATAATCACCATCATCATTTTCACTTCTTCTTCTCTTCTTCTCCACCATTTCTTATATTATAGAAAAACCTAAACTACAAAGGGTCATTATAGAAAAACCAAATTTCTATCTAGACTAGTAAATTAGCTTTCCACATTATTACTAAAACTCATCATTAAACCACTAATTACTCAAACTCATAACTAATCAGCTAAAAAAATAATAATAATAAACACTCATACAAAATGTATTCACAAACTAAAATAAAATTACCTTAAGTTAATCCTTCAATCAATGAACTTTAGAAACCAAAGCCTGCTTATACGACTCCAAATTCTCTCTGGGCAAAGACGAAGCCGTAGTAGAGATCTGTGTTTCTCCGGCCCAAACAACGATGATAAATGTAGTTTTCTCTGTTTAAATCGATTAACCCAAAGAGCTCTCTTTCAAATCGATGAGCTTTGCTTCCAAATCGATAATTTTTTTTTGATTTCATATACTTAGAGTTGTAGGAAGAAGTAATCGGAGAAAAAAGAAGAAACTCTTAATTTGAAACGCCAGATATTTTTAGCAAGATAATAAGCGGGTATTTAATTTTAGAGGATATTTTTATAAAAAGAAGTCTAGTTAAGAATAAAAGGATCTAAAATTTCTTAATAGTTTATTTAGAGGTATTTTTTGGATTAAATCCCTCTCAACTCTCATATTAAATATCCTACTAATTACCTAACATTCATTTTTATTTTTAAATTTTTAAAACTATCAATTTCAAAAATTATAAACACAAGCATCCAAATCGTTCCAAAAATTTACTGTACTCCTCTACATATATATATATATATATATATAATATTAGATCTATTCATCCTAAAAAGCACTCTTTTCATATTTTATCCTCTCAAGACAAAAAAAAAAAAAGCATTACCTGTTTGATCTCCTAAATAACTAAGCGTTATCTAGAAAATTGCAAGCGTAATTATGCACTTGCAAATGCACCATGTTCAGATCATAAGAACAAAAACAATCAAGCAATCATTACCAAAATCGAAAACAAACCAGCAAAGTTTTAAGTCTAACAAAATCAATTTAACCATAACGGGCAAGTGGCAACCATTTCAGGCTGACTACACATCACTATAAATCGAAAGCAAAACAACACATGAAAATTTTAAGTCGCTAATGCATTATTAATAAAATGATTATACTCCAAACAAACAAAAAACAAAAAAACAAAACAAAACAAAAAACAAATCTTTGACACAAATTAAATAACAGCCGGCATGTGAAAAGTATGTTCTAACTTCTAATGTTTAATCAAGACAAAACTAAAAAAAAAAATCACAACATAGACAAAATCTTCCACTGCGATCCTGAATTTGATGCCTAACGATTGGCCTTGGCAACTCTTTCAATTTCATCCTTTTTCTTGATAGCATAGCTGAAGAGGGGTGGATCAAAACCAGTTGTAAGAACAACAGCTAATAACTATTCTGAAGGTGAAAAGATAAAAATTAAGGACTGAAAATTACCCTGTTGGAAGAGCCCTTTGCTGCATTGATAAGCTCATCTGCCAAGCATTCAACAATGGTCTTGATGTTTCTGAAAGCGGCCTCACGAGCACCAGTTGTAAGCAGATAGATGGCCTGGTTTACTCGCCTCAGGGGAGAAATATCCACAGCCTGACGCCTGACAACACCAGCAGAACCGATACGAGTGGCATCATCCCTTGGCCCACTGTTGCAGTAGAATATTAACAGCAGAAAAATATAATAAAGATAAACAGATAAGGAGCAAAAATTCCACAGGTATTCAGAAAATACAGAAGAGGAGCCGATTCCATAGCATGCTTGACAATCCTAACTGCCATCAGCTTCTTTCCAATGTTTCTACCGTGCATCATCAGTGAATTAGTGAGCCTCTCAATAATTGGGCACTGGGCCTTCCTGAAACGCTTAACAGAATATCTTCCAGCAGTATGTGGAACATAGGTGGCATGCTTTGATGGTTGGACACCAATGTAGTCTTGCAAGGAAATGTCAGCGAACTAATCAACAACAAAGTTGTCAATGCATGATAATAGAATATTCTAACATTCTAACTAATAAATCTATCAAGCAACTGTAAGAACAGAGACATATATAACATTTTCAAACAAGAACAGCCATGAATAAGCCCCCAGGCAAATGAATATAAGGCTATGTCAATGACATATTTGGATCAAATTGACAATGTATTCATTTAACAGGGAAACCAGTTGGCAAAACCATCCAACTACTAATACGACTTCAAACAAATAACAGAATGACCGTTATATTAATCCATGTCTAATACATTCTCCAGGGTAACTAACAGCAAATTATAGAGGTGCAAAAAGTAAGAAACTATGCAAAATTTGATATGAATAACACCAGAGTTAGGCATAAAACAAATAATACAAAAACATGAATGCCCAACTCAACATAATCAATCATTAAAAAATATAAACAAACCAAAATCATAAAACCACAGCTTGTTTAACATATAATCAAATCAATCAAATAAAAAATGAGGAATAAATTGATTCAAAGTAAATACATGGAACGATTCAAAACCTCAACCATATCGAAGGTCCAACGATTAAAGAGTTTCGCTTCATTGTATGGCTGGATGGGTTCTGGGGCCACTGGTGTCGTCGCCGCCGCCGGCACAGCTGTTACTGCTGCCGCCATTGCTTACCTGTTGAAGACCTTCTCAATAATATATTCAACTGTAAACGTGGGTTTTTAAATAACCCTTTACAAGATAATATCTGTTATAATACAGCTAATAGTATTTATCTCTACAAAACTACATCATTATCTAATACACCCCCTCAAGTTGAACTATCAATGAGGGAAGATAGTCAACTTGGCTCGTAGTTGCTGAAATCGAAGCTTTGATAACGGCTTTGTCAACACATCAGCAATATGATCTTTTGTAGAGATATATCGTACCTGAATTGCATTGGTCTCCACCTTATCTCGAACAAAATGTACATCTATTTGGACATGTTTCATTCGGCTATGGTAGGTTGGATTGACTGTGAGTGCTGTTGCTCCTAAATTATCACCCCATAGAATAGGTACTTTGGTGAAGACACCCAATTCCTGAAGCATATTGCATACCCACATGACTTCTGAAGTTGTATTTGCAATAGCTCTGTATTTCGCTTCTGTTGAGGAACGCGAAACACTTCTCTGTTTCTTGGATGCCAAGGACACTAGATTTCGACCAAGATAAATGGCAAAACCAGTGGTGAATTTTCGATCTTTTAAGCTCCCTGCCCAATCTGAATCACTATACGCAGAAAGTTCATGGACAGCAGAAGGTTGAATACACAAACCATAATCAGCTGTTCCTTGTAAATAACGAAGCACCCGTTTTACCTCCTGCCACTGCACATCAGTTGGTTTATGCATATATTGAGCTAAATGATTCACTGCAAAGGAGATCTCTGGCCGAGTAAACAAAAGATACAGGAGGCTGCCAATAGTACTGTGATACAGTGTAGTATCCGCAAAAGCAGAGTTATTCTCCAGCACAGTTGATTTTACAGCTATGGGTGTAGAAACAGCCTTAGAAGAATCCATTTTGACTCTTCTTAACATATCAAGAACATATTTTTGTTGAGTCAAAAATAAAGACCCATTTCGCCATTGAGCTTGTACCCCCAGAAAATAATGAAGCTTCCCTAAATCCTCGAGTAAAAATTTTGAACTCAAGTGTCGTTGTAATTGAGTTTCCAGCGCAGAGCTACTGCCTGTCAAAAGTAAATCATCAACATATGTTAAACAATATAGCACATCTTTTCCTTTTCGAAAAACAAACAGAGATGTATCAAGTTTGGACTGAACAAAGCCAAACTATAGAAGAGCTTCTTTTAAATTATGATTCCATTGTCGCGGAGCTTGCTTCAAACCCATAGAGAGATTTTCGTAACCGACACACATAGTGCGGCTTGGAAGAATCAATAAAGCCCGGAGGTTGCTGCATGTAAACTGGTTCATCTAATTCGCCATGTAGAAAGGCATTAGAAACATCATACTGTTTAACAAACCATTTATTCGAAACTGCAAGGCTCAACACCAGGCGAATTGTAACTGGTTTTACAACAGGAGAAAATGTTTCACCAAAATCTACTCCTGGCCTCTAGTGAAATCCCTTAGCAACAAGCCGTGCCTTGTAGCATTCTATAGTGCCATCAGCATTCTCTTTGACTTTAAACACCCATTTACAACCAATTACATTAGCATTAGGTGGTGGTTCAATAAGTTCCCAAGTTCCAAGCTGAATCAATGAATTAAGTTCATTATCAAGAGTCTCTCGCCATTCTTTATATTTCTTTGCTTCAATCACAGTAGCTGGTTGATTTGGCGGCCTAATGACAGAGAGAACCTTTGGTTTAGAGTGACCAATTTTTGACCTTGTAAGCATAGGATGAGTATTCACCACACGAAGGAATTGAGGAAGCAAGGAGTCCACCGATTCTGCTTGAGATTGGATCATGGACAGCTGCAATGGCATAGATAAATCAGGAGCAGAGGGCAATTCCGTTGTGGGCATCAAAGAATCAGATAGTGGTGCAGTATTTGAAACAACCGCTGGTACACTTTGTGACAGTTGTTGTGGAATCAAATGAAATGGCGGAGGGCCAAGAATCCCTAGATTTGAGCTTACTGTGGCTGGAACTTTAGATACCTGCAATTGAAGAGATTTAAATGGAAATTGAGTCTCATCAAACACCACGTGCCTGGAAATATACAACCTCTTTGCCAAAACATCATAACATTTGTAGCCTTTGTGCACCAAACTGTACCCAAGAAAAAGACATGGTGAGGATCTGTCTTCCAATTTGTGTTTATTGTATGGGCGTAGATATGGAAAACAGAGACACCCAAACGTGCGAAGATTATTCAAGTCAGGCATAGTTCCAAACAACTTCTCATAGGGTGAGGTATGCAGTAGTGGTGTAACCAACCGATTAATAACATAAGCTGCTGTTTCAAAAGCAAAATCCCAATAATCAAGAGGTAAATTAGCATAACTTAACATAGCCAAACCAGTTTCCACAATATGCCTATGCTTGCACTCAGCACAACCATTCTGCTGAGGTGTATAAGGATAAGACAATCACAGAGAAATCCCATTATCAGATAGATATGCAGCCAAGGACCGAAATTCCCCTCCCCAATCACATTGAAACATTTTTATCTTAGTAGCAAAGAAAGTTTCAACAAAATTTCAAAATTTAATAAAAGTAGACAGCACATTCGATTTTCGTTTGAGACAATATAACCAGGAATACTTACTGTAATGGTCATAAAAAAGAACATAGTAACGATTGCCATTAATAGAGGAAACAGGGGATGGACCCCATACATCAGAACAAACAAGCTCAAGAGGAGCAGAAGCAGTAAAAGTAGACTATGGAAAAGACAAACGATGCGATTTACTAACACAGCAAGAGGAAAAAAATGTTCCTTTTTATTAGAAGAAAAAACAATATTATTATGTTTTAAAGTAGACCTAACAGCTCCATCATGAGCATGACCCAAACGAGAATGCCAAGACTCAAAAGATATATGATGAACAGCGGCAGATGGAAAACCAGAAGCTGAAAGTTTATAAAGACCTTGATCAACTGGGCTTTTGTGAAGAACCTTCCTCGTGGGGATATCCTTGATAAGAAAATAATCAGGAAAGAATTCAAGTGAGACTTGGTTATCAGTTGTAAAATTCAGAACAGACAACAAACTAAATGGAGATTGAGCAGAAAACAAAATATTGGTCAAACAAAAATCATGATCATTGTGCAATATTGTACTGCCTACATGAGAGATAGGAATCGTGTTACCATTGCTTACTGTAACCTCATCAGGACCCATATATTCAGAATCAACAGTCAAGTTTCCAAGAGAACTAGTGAGATGATGCGTTGCACCAGTATCAACAATCCAAGGCTGTGGCAAAGGACGATACGACGATGGTACCGAAGCTGAATTCCAAGTCTGAGATGAAGTAGCAAGAACCGAAACTGTATGATATGCTTGTGGAGCTGGAGAAGTCCTCCATTGACTGGGACATTGTCTTGCTACATGACCTGAACCATTACAATTATAACAAACAGCAGAACTAAGAAACTGACCATGGAACTGCTGCTATTGTGAAGAATAAGCTTGGTAATGTTGAGATCGAGCACCACTCCGGCCACCACCATGATAACCTCGTCCACCATGCCTTCCTCTACCATTTTGATTATTCAGACCCATAACAAATTGTGGACTCCGCGTTGTAAGCAACGCTGTAACCGGAGAAGCAGAGGATTCATATTTCTTTTGCTACAATTCTTCAAATAAAAGCAAGCCATACAATTCATCATATGAAGGAAGGTTAAGTCTGGCCTCAATTGACCAAACAAAAGGTCTATAATCGAATCCCAATCCATCAAGAATAGCACCAACCAGATCATCACTCGAAATTGGGCTATTAAGCGCCATAAGTTGATTACTCAAAGCCTTCGCACGTTGCATATAAACCTCAATAGAATCTGTATTTCGTTCAAGATGATGAATAACATTCTTTAAATGACGAACTTGCGCAACATTACCTGCTGCAAAACTCTGTTCAAGACGTGTCCAGATCTCCAAAGCAGAAGTGGCACCAACAGAACTTGATAATAAAGCCTCAGAAAGAGAATAATTGAGCCAACTCATTACAATCTGATCTTCATGAAACCAGGTAACATAGTCAGAACTTGGTGATGAATTTGCAGGAGGAGGTTGCGGCGAAACATAATCTTTATCAATATGTTTGTCAAGATTATACCTTTGAAGTAACGGAAGCATTTGGGTTTTCCAGAGAACATAATTGAGAGGAGTTAATTTAACACTTATCTTATGAGAAACATTTGGAATGGTGTTTAAAGAAGATGAAATAATTGAAGAAGAAGAATAAGAAGGTAACGCAGAAACAAGAGATGAATGAGTCGCAGACTCTGTAGTCATGGCGACTACAAACGAAAAAAATGTTTAAACCCTAGATGGCTCTGATACCATGAAGACCTTTTCAATAATATATTCAACTGTAAACGTGGGTTTTTAAATAACCCTTTACAAGATAATATCTGTTATAATACAGCTAATAGTATTTATCTCTACAAAACTACATCATTATCTAATACCTGTGAACACAAGATATAAAAGTGAGCAGAAAGGCGTTAAAGATACAAGAAAGAAAGATATTTGAGAGTTAAGCAAATGAGAAAATAAGAAAACCTATGAAGAGAAAGAGCAAGTGAGATTGAGAATTGGAAGTGACTTAACAACCAAAAGGTGTTGGGTTACAGTGATCCAACTAGGGCTGTAAACAAGCCGAGCCGAGTTTTGACATGCTTAGGCTCGGCTCGACACATAAAACTTGAGCTCGAGCTTGAGCTCGGTTCGAGCCGAGCTCGAGCTCAGTTTATATGAATATTGTCAAGCTCGAGCTCAGCTCGACTCGACTCTTGTTTAGCTCATTAATACGATAAACAAGCCAAGCTCGAGCTCGAGCTCAATTTTAATACTCAAGCTCGAGCTCGTTAACATATCAAAAATAATAACATGAACACATTCGAAATGAATTGCTTCAGTGACTACTTTAGATCTCAAAACTGTGACCTTCCAATTACAAGTCTAAAAGTTTTTTTATTGAACATGACAATCAACTTTTGTCTACAAAAATATCAAAACCTTAAACCCCCCCCCCCCCCCCCATCCTGTAAACACACTCTATACCGATCCAATTGAATAGGAAAAATTTGCCTCAACCCAATGACATTCTCTTATTCCACATGTAGCTAACAAAAGCTTAATTCAACACATTCTTTTGGCTAAGGAAGTTTTTTAGGCAAATTGGATAATTCAACATCCTACAGCACAAGTTGAAGATACAAAACAGACAAGAATCAACAGAAAAACCAGGTTGACTGAAGTTACTGGATCGGTGAGTTTTAACTTTTCTTCTCTGAATTGTAAAGCCGTGTGGATTAAACTAAAATTAGAATCAAATTGAATAGCAAGAAGAAGATCAAGAAATTATGTCAATCAACAAATACCCCTTTTACAGAAGAATTAAATAACCTGACTTTTTAACAAATGAAATTAAAAAAATAAATGAACAACCTGAGAGTGAGAGGTTGTCATGGTCTTGTCGGTGGCTAGTGGTCGGAGTTCCCTCGTCGGCCTGCTGTGTGAATGTCTTGCGAGACAGAGATAGAGATCATGACAGAGACAGAAAGCGAGACAGAGAGCGAGCCAGTGAGCGAGATAGAGAGTGAGATGGTGGTCGGAGCTCCCTCGTCGACCTGCTATGTGAATCCCTTGCGAGACAGAGACAGAGATATAGACTAAGAGCGAAATAGAAAGCGAGATGGTGAGAGCTGCGATAGAGATTGTTGAGGTTGTTGGTTGAGGTGGCTGCGATGGAGATGGTGAGATAGAAACAGAGAGCGAGACAGAGACAGATAGCGAGACAGAGAGCAAGATGGTAAGAACGAGATAGAGAGGTGACAGCGATTGAGATGGTGAGAGCGAGACAAAGAGTTGTTCAGGACTTTGGAGTTTCTTGTTTTTGGACCAAAAATTTTGTTTTATCCAAAAATTTTGGTATACTGAAAATTTAAATTTAAAATAATTAGTTAAATTATATCTATTATTTTTCTTTTAATCTCTATTTTATTATCGTTAAATATATATATATATATTATATTTTATTTTTACCATATATAATATAGCAAAAATAATATATTATATGTTAAGTAGTATTTATATTATAATATATATATGTATACATTATATACTATCATTTAGCATTGCTCTATATATTATATATTATTATTTTTACTGTATACATATACTACATATAATATATAGTGCTTAATATACATATACTATATATAATATATAGTACTTAATATATATATGGTAAAAATAAAATATAATACATATATATGCTTTACACTAGATGTACTATTTATATTATAATATATATGGTGTATATATATATAGTAAAAATAATAATATACAATATATATTATAGTATATAATGAAAATAATTGGTAATATATATATAGCCCATATAATACATAATATATATATATATATAATATTGTAGTACATAACATATACATATTCTACATATGATATATGGTATATATAGTGTAAAGCAAGTATATATATAATACAGCTTATACATGTATCACATATAATATATATGGTATATATATACTTTATTTTTACATATATATACTTTATTTTTATCAAATATTATAAAAAATAATATAGCATATATTAAGTAATATATATATTATATAGTTTATTGTACTATGCATAGTATATATATATAACATCATTTTATATTGATGTTGTTATATTAACTATAATCAACTTTACAACATTAACCATTTTATCTTATATGCAATATATATAATTAATCTTATATGATATATTATATTTTTAAGTATCAATTGTATCATATATACAATTCAATTTTTCTTATATTAATTATATAATATTAAATATATATATTAATAATTATTATAATTTGGGATATAAATTCTTAAAAATATAAGACTAATAGTAAAATTAATAAATATAACATACTAATATATATATATAATATTTTTTTAATATAACCTAATAAACGAGCTAGCTCACGAGCTTAGCTCTGGAGCTTTTTAAATGAGCCAGCTCGCAAGCCTAACAAGCCAAGTATCTCTAAGTTTGGGCTTGGCTTATTTAGTAAACGAGCAGCTTGAGCTCGACTTATTATTAAATGAGCTCGAGCCTGAACTAGCTTTTACCGAGCTGAGATTCAAGCCGAGCTCGAGTAACTTGGCTCATTTATAACCCTAAATCCAACTAGGACTAAGGATTTAAAGCATTTATTCGGTATGTACAGGTCTATGGTACTATAGTGAGACATCAATTTACTAGGCCTGGCTTCTTAGCCTCTCTCTCTATATCCTTTTAATTTTTTATTAATTATTTAAATTTTTTCTTTTGGATCCCTTAATTTTGAAATGGGGTTCTATTAAATCCTTCAATAACTAAAGTGTTGTACAACAGTTTAAAGTTATTCAATGAGATCTAGGTATAATTATATTATTGGTATCTAAACTTTTTAAAATTTAACAATTAAATTATTCAAATTTTTAAAATATCAATTGAGCGCTAGAATCGAAAAATCATATACAATTTAATTATTTTAGCCTACTGCAAATTAAAAACTGCTTTGTTGAATGACACGTGTCAATAAAAAAATGATATTTTAAAAAGTTGAATAACTCAATTGTTAAATTTTAAAAAGTTCAGACACCAACAGTGTAATTTTACATATGACATTTACCTGTAATTGATTTGCAACATGCTAAAACAACTAAATTGTGTATGATTTTTCGGTTTCAACACTCAATTCATATTTTAAAAAATTAAATAACTTAATCGTTAACTTTTAAAAAGTTCAGACACTAACAATATAATTATACCTTTAATTTATAATCTCAATTAAGATAAAAAAAATTATTTAAAAACTCCTTTGTTGAATGACACGTGTCAATAAAAAATGATATTTTAAAAAGTTGAATAAACTCAATTGTTAAATTTTAAAAAGTTCAGATACCAACAGTGTAATTATACATATGACATTTACCTGTAATTGATTTGCAACATGCTAAAACAACTAAATTGTATACGATCTTTCGGTTTCAACACTCAATTGATATTTTAAAAAATTAAATAACTTAATTGTTAACTTTTAAAAAGTTAGGACACCAACAATATAATTATACCTTTAATTTATAACCTCAATTAAGATAACAAAATCAGTTAAAATAATAAACTAATATATTTAGTTTAAAATTTAGACTGGACAGTATAAGTGAATATATTTTTATGTTTTTTTATTATAACCAAAGGTATCCCTGAACCTACTGAACTATGATTAATCATGTTCGCACCGAGTCAGCTACTAAAAAAAAATACTCTCAACAAGTGGTAATTCAATTTACAAGAATCATACTTATAATCTCTTGCTTAAAAAATGAGTATGTCGAGTCACTCATACCCACCACTCGACTCACTAAGGAGTAAATTTTTAAATATATATAATTTAATTGAATACCACAAATTTAATGCTTAAACTTTGAATTTTGCATTCTGTATGAAATATTTTTGTTATTTGAAAATTTAACTTTAGTTTTTTTTTTTTAAATTTGACCACATACCATTCATCAAAAGGTTTAGTTGAGGTCGTAATTTTATTTCTCAAATTTCTCAATTAAATTATATATTTTTGTAACATATTTTTTTTTCTTGCTAACAAACTAAATTATTAAATTAAAGACATATGTTGTGATTAGGGATGAACATCGGTCAGTTTGGTAAATTAACTGACCGAATCGACCAGTTAACCGAACTAATTTTCTTAAAAAAATTAACTGAATCTATCGAATTTCTATTTTTGTCAATTTGGTTAATTAACCAAACCGATCAATTTTTTTAAAATTTTATAATAAAATTTTATATAGAAAAAAATTAATATAATTAAATAACTAAATAAAATTTATTAAAAACTAAAAATAACTTTATTTTGCAATAAAAGTTTATATTTATAGTAAAAAATTAATATAATTAAAAAATTAAATAAAAAAATAACAAAATGAAAAAAATGAAAAAAAAAAGTTCAGTTAACAGTTAACCGACCGAACCGAATCGGTTAACCATTAACAGAATCAAAATCGAATTTATATAAAATTTTCGACCGAACCAACCGAATTATTATGAGTTCGGTTAACCGAACTGAATTTTCTATCGGTTAACTAAAAATTCGATCGGTTAACTGAATTTTACCCTCCCCTAGTTGTGATGATAACAATCAAAAGGTAAATTTTAAAAAATTATAATTATTAATTTTTTCTTAATTTTAATTATAAAGTGACAGATTTGATAGGTATTAAAATTTTCTTCAAAAATAACTCTTATCATGGGACGAAAGGGGTGTAAATTATTATGATAAATATATATATAACAATTAATTGGAAGCACAAGAAAAGAGAACTAATAGTAATTAAGAATGTAAGTTTGGTATATTTTTCCTTTGACATGATGAGAAATATAAAGCTAAGAAGCAAAATACGATTCCATAATATAAGAGTCTTACTTATTATATACAATTATATATATATATACACAAAAACATAACATAAAACAAATGCTTTAAAACTAGGAAAAGAAGATACCTAACCTTCCCCACCAATTAGACTCCAAGAACCCAAATCCCCTTCTTCATTCTCTCTCCTTTCTTTCTTTCTTCTTTTACCTTTTGCCCATCAATTCACTGAATGTTGTTCTTATTACTACGGCTGCTGCCACTACTTCTCCAACCTTCTAATCTATTATTGTCCATATCAAGCGCGAGCATTAGAGCATTGAGAGGGCCTTTCCCTAATACGAGAGGATTGGACTGTAAGCATTAGATCTTTGAGAGGGCCTTTCTCTAACACAAGAGGACTTGAGTGTGAGGGTTAGAGCATCAGGAGGACCTTTTTCAAGTACGAGAGGACCGGTAAGGACGTAACAATTGCTTCAATTATGCGCCCTTATAAACTCCATAAGTCAGATAGAACACACCCTTTATGGTGGTGTGCAGCAGTTCTTTGTTCAATCATTGCCATAGCAATAATTGTAGTTGGGATAATTGTATTCGTGGGTTACATAATTGTACATCCAAGAATTCCAATCATTAGTGTTGTTAATGCTCATCTTAACCTCTTCGAATACGACATTGCTGGTATCATTGTTACACAAGTAAACATCATTGTTAGGTCCAGAAACGACAATGCGAGAGCTCATGCAAGCTTTTCAAACATGAGTTTGCTTCTTTTCTTTGATGGGATAGAAATAGCAGAGCTAGTTGCAGACCCATATGAGGTGAGAAAGAACTCTTCACTTGATTTCAATTATGTGGCAACTTCAGACCCAATTCCATTAAATCCAGAGCAAATGAAAGATGTTGATATGTTCTTAAATCAAGACATAATTAGATTTGATTTGACGGGGAAAGCAAGAGTTAGATGGAGAGTTGGTCCACTTGGATCTGCTAAATTCAGGTTAAGTTTGGATTGTCACCTCAGGTTTCATAGATCAAACGGAACCTATATTCCAGGTCGATGCACTTCCAAGTCTAAATGACTTTTTTTTTTTTTGAGATGTTCTTTGCATATATTTAATGTTCTAATATAATTCAAAATAATATAGTTCTATTTTTTTTTCTTTTTTTTTCCAATAAATATGTAGATCACTTTCTTTCCTTTTTATATAGTAATTTTATTTTATTTTATTTATGAGAAATTAAATAAATCAAAATCATATTAAATTTTCATTAAAATTTTATTGTCTCATCAATATAATAATATTAAATTAGAAATTCTAAGCTGCCGAGAATTAATTTTTTCGTTGTAATTTAGTTTCCAACTTGTTATAATACAGAGTAATTTAACACAAGCATTATCAAATAATTTAAAACAATTAAATATTAAAAATATTAATTTAAAGTTTTGTGTTGAATTTCTCAATTAAACTAAAAATCACTTGATAAAATCAAAGTTTTTAACTTAAAATTTGCATATAATTTAGTATATAATTAATTAGATTTTAAAATATTTTTATAATTAACAAATTATATTATTTATATTATTCAACATTTAATTTTTAATTTTACCGTATGTCATTTAAATTAATTATTAGTAACTAAAATGACTTAAACATGAATATATCAGTTTTAAATATTAAAACCCTTTGTCTTATCAATACTTAATGTGTAAAAATTGATTAGAGTTTTAAATTAAAAGAACAAAGCTTCTTAATTTAGAAGAATAGAAAAGAATTTTGAATTATTATTATTATTATGAGTCAATTTTTGAGCTCCTAAGCGGTCTGCCGCTATAGATTGGAGCGAAAAGCATTTAGAAATGGGCTTTCATTAAAGTAAAAGAAAGCATACTAAACCTCCTTTTTCTATCCTTTTATTTGTCGATTGCATCTTTTGATAATTAGCTCTTTTTCTATGCTTTTCCGGTTCCTTCTTGATCCTACGTTTTCATAAGGACATATCTCTACAATCTTTAAAATTCTATAATTTGAATTTGTTAAATCAATTTTTAGATTAAGTTTTCCCAACTAGTACTTTAAAGCGAGTGTGGTTGTCTGTGGAAATTACACAGGCTCTGCGAGTGTTGGGCCAAATATACAGTGACCATATAAATGGGTTTGGAATCTCATCTCAACACAAAACCAATTGGCTTGTGTTAAGGCTCAATCTACACCACCTTATATGTCATTGTATTTTATTATACTTTTCAGATGTGGGATTCATTTATATTCTCCAACACTCTCCCTCAAGTGCAACTGGGCCTAGCTCAATTGTCACTTGCCAAACATGAATGACAATCTACTTTTTTTTAGGTCTATCACAAATTGCTTAGGCCTATTTTCACTGAGGCCCTAGGTTAACAACGGAGTCCAGGATCATCTGGCGGTTAGTCCATTACCTGGTTAGCTCTGATACCATGTGAAAATTACACAGGCTCTGCGAGTGTTGGGCCAAATATACAGTGACCATATAAATGGGTTTGGAACCTCATCTCAACACAAAACCAATTGGCTTGTGTTAAGGCCCAATCTACACCACCTTATATGTCATTGTATTTTATTATACTTTTCAGATGTGGGATTCATTTATATTCTCCAACAGTTGTCACAAGTCTACCCTTGGGGCATGAATAAGTATAAGACTTTCAGAACTTGTAGCAAGTTTGATTATTCATGAGAAATTTACGACATGATAGTTATAATTTTAATAAATAAAAAAAAAGAGGACAAAAGTCATTAAGATTTAACTTTGTGGCTAAAAGTATACGTTACTCTTGCTTAGATTTCGAGTTTAAGTTTCAGGTATTTTTTTTATTTCCATATATAATTAATCAAATAAATAAGTAAAAGACAAAGAAACCACTTGTCAAGTAGAAATTGACTGTAGAATACTAGATTCATCCATTTACACATATTGCAATATCTCAATATTACATCACAATCTAAAAAGCTATAAGAGTTCTTGCTTCATCGAGTATAATATAGTCATGAAGAGAAAGCTCAACTATCATTTACTTTCCAAAATATCACTCATCAAACAACTATTGTAATTGCAAAATTGGAAATTATACATTTACAATTCATAGAGTAATAATAATTATATGTTGGAAATGTAAATCCATATAAGTAGAGGTTCGGATCTTATCTCTGATGATGTCCATGAATAATTTACCTTGTAACACTCTTATACCCTATAAACATAATATATATATATATATATATATATATCCAGTATATATAAAATACGTGTATATGATATAAAAATATCATAACCCGGTTTAATAAAAAAATTTATATTTTCAATTTAAAATCTCAAATACTTTAAAATGTATATTTAAATAGTAAATAAAATATTCTTTATTAATTATAGATTCTAAAATAAGCATTTTATATAAAAATTTCTGAAAAAATTTGTCAGAATTTTGTCTATAATTTGAACATTTCAAATTTTTAATAAAACACAATCTGCATAAAAGCGCACTCTCAATAAAAACAAATCATACACTTCACCCTAACTTCTCAATTTCCTCCATAATCCGTCAAAACATTTATACATATATATATATATATCAAAATCTCATATAAAATTACACTTCATACAAATTATCCAAAATATTCTTTATAATTTACAATATATATACTTTAAAAATATAACATAATGTACAAAATATCAAAATATACTATAATATAAAATATATACATGTTGAAAAATAACTCTGATCTTGATGTACCCAAAATCAACTCAATAAACAATCTCAAATCTAGACACGACCCGGTCTAGAAGAACTCTCTAAATCAACCGGATCACCTCTGTCACATGCACAATGAATTACAATCGCGCTAAGCTAAAAACTTAGCGGTATAAACTTTGATAATAATAAAACTTTAATATAATGCTAATGCATAATGCTTTTATATACTATGTCACAATGTAGCATACAAGTTTATTTTTAAATCATAATCTTTCATCTTTTATAATTCACATAAACACATACATAAGCATGAGGTCAAACAAACTAATATATCATTCAAATCTCAGAGTTACTGTTTTGGTCCATATTGACACCAAGTGTCTAGCCCCGAAGGCAAATTATATATTAGTGACGCCTATCGTCTAGCTCCAAAGGCAAATTATGTATCAGTGACGCATAGTATCTAGCACTAAAGGCAAATAATGAGGATAACCTCATAGGCATGCCGCCAAGCACATAACTCTGAAAATTGAATAACATACTAGGTACACAATTAATTCATATTTTTCATAATTAACTTTTTCTCATTTTTCCATAATCAACTAGGCACATTGCCTCATTTTCTCATATTTCTCATTCAAATCAATTTCAATCCACTTTAATTCATCATATTTCATCATTCCATCATAATGTATAACATTTCACATCAAAATCACATTACCCAAATATTTTAGATTATTTTCACATAATTCACAATTTATTCAATTTAACGATTAACAATGGCTTCTCATAATGCATATAATTCATACATAACAATTCACATGCCATAGCATAATGTTCATGAATGTTTAGTATACCAAGTAGCTTAACACATGTTTCATCCATAATATGTTAGGCCAAATGTAATTCAATTATACCTCATCTATCAAGAGTTTGTACATACCTCAATAAGCACCCAAATATAAGCTAAAAATCTCCCACCAATCTTCACTTTCAACTTGCCTTTCAACACTAAGGTTGGGCAATTTACTTCTCCTTAATGCCTATTCCAAATTGAATAAATATCATCATTTAGTACCACATTTAAGGTATTTTCAATATTAAACCTTAATTAAACATCACTCCTACAAAATTCAAAATTTAGCCTAACCTTACTTAAACTTAGAAAATCTATGTTAATCCATTTAAATTAGTGTTTTAAGTATATTTATATTATTACAAACATATAATAACATGTTTTAATCAATTAAATTCAATAAACACGCATTCCTTATACAAAATCCTAAAATGCCATAACCTTCTCAATGAAGGTTCTTCATTCCAACTCATTCTAATTACTAATCCAAGCTTATATTCATTACTTATATTATTAAATAATATGATTTAAATATTAAAATCAAACAATCAACCATTCTTTGAAAATTCCTTTCCAAAACTCTAAATTCACTACTACCTTACCCAAACTCTAACCAAACTTAATTAAATCCATTATTTGACTTTAAAATCATTGTTTATGCATCAAAATAACACTTTTGAAACCAAATTGCACAATTAAAACATATTATTTTAAAAGTCCAAATGTTCCATAACCCTAAATCCTCTCTCTTCAACCAACCCAACTTAAACTCAATCATTTCTTCAATCCAACTTAAAAATAATTAATAACTACTCAAAATAACTTCATAAATACCCAATTAAGTAATTAAATCATGCTATCACAACAAACCCAAACTCAATATATTCATATATCCGTGAAATTCCAAGGAAAAAGTTATAAAATTTACTAATTCAAGAGGAAATCACCAAAACTTTACTTGAAACCTTGAATTCCTCTCAATTAATGGAGCTTGGAAGAAGGAAAAAGAACTCCCTTGGTGGCTATGGAGGTTCGGCCAAACATGAAGAAGAAGAAGAAGAAAATTAATTTTTAATTTCTCTTTCTTTCCACTTTAATTTTAACCATATATATAATATTATTTTATTATATTTTTACTTATTACTTATTTATTTATTTATTTATTAAAAATAATAATTTTACCTCTTCCATTCAAAATAATTTATTTTTAATTTATTTAAATAATTTTAATTTTTTAAAGTATCTTTATAAAATTATCACTTGACTTTGACTTTTCTTTTAAAGAGTTGACCTTTAGTTGAATTTTGTATATATTATGTATATTTCATATATACATTCTGCTATTTCACTTCTAAACCTTTCATTTTTTATTTAAATTATCTATTTAATTTATCAAATTTAATTTTTATTTATTTATTTTATTGAATTTTTAAAAAATTGCGGATGTTACAATTCTGGACTGATAATTGTTGTTATAGGCAAACTCAATCAGTGGCAAGTATCTGTTCCAACTCCCAATGAAATCAATGATAAATCTCCTCAATATATCCTCTAAAATTTGTATTACTCTCTCTGACTCAAAATCTTAATGTAAACTGGGGATCTTGGTTTGACACCAAAGAAACTGGGGCTCCATGCAACCTCACTATTTCACTGATATACAGCTCAGCCAACCTCTCAAGTGAATAGTCCATCCGAACTGGAAAAAATAAGTTATCTTTGTCATCCGATCCACTATCACCCAGATTACATCATGCTTCTTCTGAGTTAAAGGTAGTTCAGTCATAAAATCCATCGACACTCGCTCTCATTTCCACTCCGTACTGACAATGGCTGAAGCAACCTTGAAGGAACTTGGTGCTTAGCCTTCACTCTCTGGCAAGTAAGACATCTGGATATAAATTCTGCCATGTCCCTCTTCATACCTGATCACCAATAATGTTGTTTCAAATCTTGATACATCTTGGTACTACTAGGGTGCATAGCATAGAATGACTGATGTGCTTCCTCTAAAATCTTCCTCTTCAATCATGCATCATTAGGAATGCACAACCTATCTCTTTACCACAAACTGCCATCATCTCTTACAAGAAAGTCTCTACTCTCCCCCTTTTTACAATGTATCACAATCTTCTGGATTTTATCATATGCCAACTGGGCTGGCTTCTTTAATCTGATCTAACAAAACTGGCCTCAACTGCAACTGAGCCATCAATACACTATCATCACAATACTCAAATTTGGCATGCAATGCTCACAACTTAACAAGCAACGAGAGCGAATAAGTAGTCAAACCTGCCATGGACTTTCAACTCAAGGCATCCGTAACTACATTTGCCTTACCGGGATGATAATCAATCAAGCAGTCATAGTATTTAATCAACTCTAACCACCGTCTCTACAGAAGATTTAGCTCTCTCTGAACACCCAGGTATTTCAAACTCTTTTGATCAATATAAATAAAATATTTCTCCCCATACAAGTAATGCTGCCAAATCTTCAATGTAAAAACTATGGCTGCTAGCTCCAAATCATGAGTCAGGTATTTCAGCTCATGAGGCTTCAACTGTCGAGATGCATAAGCAATGACTCTACTCTCTTGCATCAGAACACAACCTAAACTACTATGTAAAGCATCATTGTATATCATATAAGGTTTACCTTTCACAGGCAAGGTAAGGACAGGAGCCTGAGTCAACATCTCTCTTAACTGCTCAAAACTCACTAGACACCGATCTTTCCACACAAATCTAACCCCTTTTCGAAGTAATATGGTGAGTGGTGCAGCTATCATAGAAAAACCCTTCACAAACCGATGATATTAGCCTGCCAATCCCAAAAAATTTCTAACCTCTGTCATAGTTTTTGGTGGACTCCAATTTAAAATAGCCTCAACTTTACTCGGATCAACTTTAATACCTTCTACTAATACCACATGACCAAGAAAAGTCACCTGATCTAGCCAGAACTCACAAGTAGAAAACTTAGCATATAATTGCTTCTCTCAAAGTCTGCAGTACAATCCGTAGATGCCTATCATAATCTTCCTCATTACGTGAATACACCAGAATATCATCAATGAATACCACTACAAACTAATCTAAGAATGGTCTAAACACCCTATTTATCAAATTCATAAATGCTACTGGTGCATTCGTCAATCCAAAGGACATTACCAGAAACTCATAATGCCCATACCTTATTCGAAAAGTTATCTTGGATACATCTACATCTCTAACTCTCAACTGATGGTACCCTAATCTCATATCAATATTAGAAAATGATGCTGCTCCCTTCAATTGATCAAAGAGATTATCCATCTGAGGTAACGGATACTTATTCTTGATGGTCACCTTATTCAACTACCGATAATCAATACATAATATCAAGGTGCCATCCTTCTTCTTTACAAATAAGACAGGTGCTCCCTACGATGACACACTAGGGTGGATGAACCCTTTATCAAGCAACTTCTGCAACTGTGCCTTTAACTCCTTCAATTATGCAGGTGCCATCCGATAAGAGGTAATGGAGATGGGGTGGTACCAGGCATCAGATCGATACCAAACTCCACCTCTCTCTCAGGAGATACCCCTGGCAACTCATTAGGGAAAACATCCAAAAACTCAGCAACTGTAGGTATACTATCAAGCTAGGACTCCACTACTTTAGTAACTATAACATGAGCAAGATATTCCACACATCCCTTCTGAATCATCCTCCTAGCCAATACAACTGAGATAAACATGAATAAAAGATGTCTCTACTCACTAGATACCATCACATCTCTACTATCACGTGTTCTCAGGATAACACATTTCCATTGATAGTCTACCACAGCCTCATTTCTGGATAACCAATCCATGCTAAGAATCAGATCATACTCCCTAAAAGAAATCTCAATTAGGTCACCAAGAAACTCCTCATCCTGAACAACTACTGGACTATCTCGGCACACTCTGCTAACTACAACATTATGCTCTAAAGGATTTGTAACCAACACATCAAATCCTAGGGACTTCGAATGTAAATCACTCACAGCAAGGTGGATTCACTGATGTATAAATGAGTCGACCCATGGTCTAATAATGCATGAACTGAAGTACCCAATAAAGTAAAATTTTCATCTATAATAGCTGAAGCATCTGGCTACCTTTGCATCACATAAACCCCCTATGATGGCCCTACACCTTCTGGTCTACTCCCAGCTGTAGAACCTCCTCTCTGACCAATCCTAGATCTATCACCTCTACTAAAACTTCTGTCACCAGGACCCCCTCTGACATTGGATTGAGAAACAATGTATCTATCTGTCTGTCATCTGATGGCTTTGGACAATCTTTGAGAAAATAGTATGGTGATCCACATATGTAACATACTATTGGTGCACCAGTCCTCCAGCAAACTCCCTCATGTACTCAACCATAATGAACACAGATAGGTGGAGCAGATCTCTAGAGTCGGGGCATTAGCTACTGAGGCTGCAGGTCTCTGTCTATGCCTCTACTGTTGTGAAGATCTACCAGGCTGCCCCTGGCTTCTACTGACCCTCTGTGGATATCCCCCTCAACCTCTCTTCATTGATGAAGACCCTGCCTCACCCTGAGGTCTCCTAACTCTACTCTTCTCTGCTCTGACGGCTGCTGTAAAATCCTATGCCCTCTCTACATTCCTGACAGCTGCAACCAACTGAAAAAAATTATGATACCGAGAGCCTACCACTAAACACATGATAGAGGGTCTTAGCCCCTCCTCAAACCTCTGACATCTGTCAATCTTATCATATATAATCCCTCCAGCATATTGACTCAGCTAGATAAACTCAATCTCATACTTTGTCACAATCCTCATGTCCTGCCTCAAACTCAGAAAATCCATTTTCTTCGCATTCTTATACTCTCTGGGAGTATACTTCTTCTCAAATTCCCGTAGAAAATTGACATAAGTCAGTACTAGTGGATCAACTGTACCATGGAGAACCGTCTTCCACCACTCATACTCATCCTCCTATAAAAGAGATCTAGCATAATAAAACTTCTCATCTGGACTAGCCTACAACTGAAAGAACACTCTATGGACCCCGTCCAGCCACTACTCTACTATAGCCGGGTCTATAGTGCCAATAAAATCTGTGGCTCCAAACTTTCTCAGCTTGTCATATTTTTTAGTCGGCAACTGCTACTGTGGCTGCAGTGTGGTAGCGACTACGGTTGCTGAATCGAAGTCTGTCTCAACAACTCCACTATATGTTGTACCCATCCCGGCGAAATCTCCTTAGCTGCTGGTCTAACAGGAACAGAAGCAGATGCCACTCCAGCGGTCTTAACACTAGCTCTAACTCTATCCTTATTAGGAGCTACACTCTATGTACTACCCTCGACAGACTGGTGCATCGTAGACGCCATAACTACATATATCTGCAAATACAGCAAAAATTGCTACATTAGAGATCAGATATAATGTCAGTGTCAATGCATGTATCACAATTTAAAACCATATTTAAAATCCTCATTTTCTCTCTCTAACAACCCACCTAGGTCGAGAACCTCAAACATATGTTCTGATACTAAAATAAATGTAACACCCTTATATCTTATATACGTATAACACATATATTCAATATATATAAAATATGCGTATATGATATAAAAATATTACAACTCGGTTTAATAAAAAATTTTAAAATTTTAATTTAAAATCTCAAATACTTTAAAATGTATATTTAAATAGTAAATAAAATATTCTTTATTAATTATAGATTCCAAAATAAGCATTTTACATAAAAAATTTTAGAAAAAATTTGCCTGAGTTTTGTCTGTAATTTGAATATTCTAAATTTTCAACAAAACACAATCTGTATAAAAATGCACTGCTAATAAAAATAAATCATACACTTCACTCCAACTTCTCAATTTCTTCCATAATCCCTCACAACATTTATACATATATATATATATATATCAAAATCACATATAAAATTACACTTTATACAAATTATCCAAAATATTCTTTATAATTTAAAATATATATACTTCAAAAGCATAACATAATGTACAGAATATCAAAATGTACTATAATATAAAATATATATATGCTAAAAAATGACTCTGATCTTGATGTATCCAAAATCAACTCAACAAGCAATCTCAAATCTAGACCCGACCTGGTCCAGAAGAACTCTCCGGATCAACCGGATCACCCTTGTCACCGGTGCGATAAATTATAATTGTGCTAAGCTAAAAACCTAGCGGTACAAACTTTGATAATAATAAAACTTTAATGTAATGCTAATCATAATACTTTTATAGACTTTGTCACAATGTAGCATACAAGTTTACTTTTTAAATCATAATCTTTCATCTTTTATAATTTACATAAAAACATACACTAGCATGGGCCCAAACAAACTAATACATCATTTAAATCCTAGAGTTACAGTTTTGGTCTATATTGATACTAAGTGCATAACCCCGAAGATAAATTATATATCAATGACGCCTAGCATCTAGCCCCAAAGGTAAATCATGCATCAGTGACGTATAGCGTCTAGCCTCGAAGGCAAATAATGAGGATAACCTGATAGGTATGCCGCCAAACACAGAACTCTGAAAATTGAATAACATACAAGGCACATATTTAATTCATATTTTTCATAATCAACTTTTTCTCATTTTTTCATAGTCAACTAGGCGCGTTACCTCATTTTCTCATATTTCTCATTCAAATCAATTTCAATCCACTTTAATTCATCATATTTCATCATTCCATCACAATGTATGACATTTCACATCAAAATCACATTACCTAAATATTTTGGGTACTTTTACATAATTCACACAATTTACAATTTATTCAATTTAGCCATTAACAATGGCTTCTCATAATGCATATAATGCATACATAATAATTCACATGTCATAGCATAATGTTCATGAATATTCAATGTACCAAGTAGCTTAACATATTTTTCATCCAAAATATGTTAGGCCAAATGTAATGCAATTATACATCATCTATCAAGAGTTTGAACATACCTCAATAAGCACCCAAATACAAGTTAAAAATCTCCCACCAACCTTCACTTTCAATGTCTTTCAACACTAAGGTTGGGCAATTTACTTCTCCTTAATGCCTATTCCAAATTGAATAAATATCATCATTTAGTATCATATTTTAAGGCATTTCCAACATTAAACCCTAATTAAACATCACTCTTACAAAATCCAAAAATTTAGCCTAACCTTACTTAAACTTAGAAAATCCATGTTAATCCATTTAAATTAGTGTTTTAAGTATATTTATATTATTACAAATATATAATAACATGTTTTAATCAATTAAATTCAATAAACACGCATTCCTTATACAAAACCCTAAAATACCATAACATTCCTCAATGAAGGTTCTTCATTCCAACTCATTTCAATTACTAATCTAAGCTTATTTCCATCACTTATATCATTAAAAAAATATGATTTAAATATTAAAATTAAATAATCAACCATTCTTTGAAAATTTCCTTTTAAAACTCTAAATTCACTACTACCTTATCCAAACTCTCACCAAACTAAACTAAATCAATCATTTGACTTTAAAATTCTTTTCTATGCATCAAAATAATACATTTGGAACCAAATTTCACAATTAAAGCATAGGATTTCAAAAGTCCAAATGTTTCATAACCCTAAATTCTCTCTCTTCAACCAACCCAACTTAAACTCAATTATTTTTTCAATCCAACTTAAAAATCATTAATAACTACTCAAAATAACTTCATAAATACCCAATTAAGTAATTAAATCATACTATCACAACAACTCAAACTCAACATATTCATATATCCATGAAATTCCAAGGAAGAAGTTAGAAAACTTACTAATTCAAGAGAAAATCACTAAAATTTCACTTGAAATCTTGAATTCCTCTTACTTAATGGAGCATGGAAGAACAAAAAAGAATTCTCTTGGTGCCTATGGAGGTTCGGCCAAACATGAAGGAGAAGAAGAAGAAAATCAATTTTTAATTTCTCTTTCTTTCCACTTTAATTTTAACCATATATATAATATTATTTTATTATATTTTTAATTAATTAATTATTTATTTATTTAATAAGAACCATAATTTTACCTCTTCCATTCAAATAATTTATTTACATAATTTTAATTTTTGAAAGTATATTTATAAAATTGTCACTTGACTTTGACTTTTCTTTTAAAGAGTTGACTTTTAGTTGACTTTTGTATATATTATGTATATTTCATATATATTTCACATATACATTCCACTATTTCACTTCTAAACTTTCCATTTTCCATTTAAATTATCTATTTAATTTATCAAATTTAATTTTTATTTATTTTATTTAATTTTCAAAAAATTATGGATGTCACACACCTCGTACTTGTACCACCACTCTTGAAGAACAATCACTAAAGAGAAAAGGTTCTCACTTTTCACTTTCTAAGAATCAAGCTTTAACATTTTAATCTCACTCTTTTGGTGTATGGAGTTATGGGAGAGAAAACCTAACAAAAAAACTAGGGAAAGCTCAAGTATACTTATATATTTATAGTGATAATATACTTTTCCTAAAAGGATTTAAGTTTGATTTTAAAGATAAAAATCAAACTCCTTGGATTATTATAATTATCCAAGGTTATTTATCCTCTCCCAATTTAATAATGTTTTAATATTATCTTAATAATAATAATAATAATGATAATAAAATATTATACGTAAATAATATTTATAATTATGTTAGATATATGGGTCTATCCACCCGTTATGAGCGAACCTGAATTAAAATTAATATATCACACTCGCACATGATGTGACACATACTTAAAAAAGATCATGGTTTAAAGCAGCTTATACTAGATTAATAGACCGTGCAATCGGTGAACTACAAGAGCTCTGACATATACACATGTTAGGATATATAGCGTCTCGTTTGTTGAAATGACTTTGGAGTAGACATAATATGCTTTACCCCATACCGCTTATCAATTTTCACTATCCCCACAAGATCTTAAGACAATTTGCATCCGCAATTATGTAAGCTTACAAATATAATTGGTAGACTTATAGATAAAAAAAAAAAGAAAGAAAGTGACAACCTAATAATCTTCCTCTCAATTCAATTCCCTTGATAATAACCAGATTTGCTTTTCTAGAAATGTCTCATTAGATAGAATCATGCACAATCCTTTGATAATAGCCTAAGATAGCAAACATCTTATCAAACCTTGAAAACCAATCAAAAGTCATAAGGGTAATAATGCTAAGAACCTAAATTCTCTAAGGGTCTCATTATTACCTAGATAATATTATTTAAAATGACCTCATCTTTATTTATCACATAGACTAATAAAGGCAATTGACCTAGTGAGAATGTCAATTTCATCCTGTCTGACATGCTCATCAAATGTAACAAAAAATATTAAAAGGATATATGCAAACACAAAACAATCATCACGTATTGGTATTAATAAATAACAAGTGAATAAAATTTTGGGAACATAAAAAAATAAACACATTAACATCTATGCAATTCTAAAGACTTAACGTATTTAATAAAAATGTCTCTAAGTATTGGTTTCGTGAAAGAATCATTAACCATATCATATGTAGAGATGTATTTTATATCCACTTCTTTTCATGTAACCATGTCTCTGACAAAATTGTACTTAATGTCTATGTGCTTGGTCTTGCATTGGAACTTTGGGTCTTTAGTGTTGGTAATTATTGTTTGACTGTCACAATGTATTGTGACTGACTCATTTGCAACATCAACACCCAAATGACCAAAGAATCTCTTAAGCCAAATACCATCTTATATCTCAGCTGAAAATGCTACAAATTCAGCTTTCATAGTCAATAGTGCTATGCATGATTGTTTCTTGCTACTCAATGAGATAGCACCTTATTAAGTAAGAAAACAAACCCTAAGGTGGATTTTCTTTCATCAACATCTCCCATCCAACTTAGACTTCTGTCTTGATAGCACAATGAGTAATCAGCAATGCCTTTTAGGTACCTAAGAATCCTCTTAACTGCTTGCCAATATGCCGAATTTGGATTGGATTAAAATCTGCTTACCATCCTAATGGCAAAGTAAATATCGGGCCTTGTACACATAAATTAATATATTAGGGTCCACAACACTTGCATAAGGGACATTCTTCATAAGTTCTATTTCTTTCAAAGTTTTAAGCCATAGTCTTCTGCTCAAGCTTTCATCTTTGGCAATAGGGGAATCTATGGGCTTACAGTCATGCATATTAAACTGCTTAAGCACTTTCTTTATCTATACCTCTTGGGAAAGAGATAATAATTTTCTTGCATGACATCTTAAAATCTTTACTCTGAGAATATATGCGACCTCACTCATGTCTTTCATATCAAAACTGGTTGATAATCACCTTTGATGTTATCTAGAAATACTTATCATTTCCAGTAATTAATATATCATCAATAATAATGAAATTATGGCAAATTCTGTGATGTAGACGCAATGTTCCTCATCTATCATGGTAAAACCATATCATATAATTGTATTATGAAAACAAATATATCATTGTCTTGAACACTGCTTAAGGCCATAGATTGACCTTTTTAATCTACATACTTGATTTTCTTGCCTTGTTTGATGAAACCTACTAGTTGATCATTTAGATTTCTTCGTCTAGTTCTCCATTGAGAAAAGCAATTTTCACATCCATTTGATGCAGCTCAAGATCCCGTTTTGCCACATTTGCTAATGTTAACCTTATAGATGTAAATCTTATAACAAGTGAAGATGTTTCTTTATAGTCTATCCTTTCCTGTTATGTATACTCTTTTAGTACGAGATGGACTTTATACCTTTTGATGCTGCCATCAGCCTTCTGCTTGATTTTGAGAGCCCATTTATTCCCAATGGCTTTGTTACCTTTAGAAGATCAATCAAATTCCAAACTTGGTTTGATCTCATAGAATCTAACTCCTCTTTCATTGCTTTCATCCAGTTATCCTTGGCCGAGCATGAGAGAGCCTCTTTAAAGTTTCTAGGCTCTTCATTGTCTTGAGACATAACCTTGAATACCTTATCACTACCTTTGATATTAAACCAATGGTGAGGAACGATTCCATAATTTCTATGCCTCAAATTAGAATTTTAAGGAATATTTTCTTCAAATTTGAAAATTAAAATGTCAACTAAATCAAGATCCATAGGACTCCTACTGAAATTAGGATTCGTACTCCCACTCAAACCATGATCACTCTCAACCAGACCAATTGGTAGAGTTAAGTCCACCAAATTCCTCCCACTCGAATGAAGTAGTCCCTGTGAATTTTAATCCTCGATTTCATGTAAGGAGAACTCTTAATTTAGATAGTCCTGCCAAGGAAAATTATTCTCTAAGAATGTGATGTCTCATGATTCAAAATCAGTTATCCTCCTACTTTCTAGCTCACCTATGAAGAAATATCCTTTAAATAGGTCAGAATATCTCACAAAGATACTCTTTTTACCTCTTGGCCCTAATTTTCCATATTTATGTGAGGTATTATATATAAAGGCGAAGCATCCCAAGATTTTAGGATACTTATGTTAGGTTTTTGACCTATCCATAACTCATATGGTGTTGTTGGGATGGATTTGGAGGGCATACAGTTAAGCATATATGTAACAGTTAATAATCCATCGCCTCAGAAGGCAATGGGCAATTTTGCTTATGTCATCATTGACCTAACCATTTTGAGGGAAGTCATGTTTCTCCTTTCAGTAACACCATTTTGTTATGGATTTCGAGGAATATTTAGAAGATACTCTATTATTTTTTCATAACACAATTATTTAAACTTTTTTGATAAATATTTACAACCCATGTCGCTTCGAAGTGCTTTCACTTTCTTGTCTAATTGATTCTCAACTAAATTGAGGTAGTTCTTAAAGCAACTTAAAGCTTCAGATTTATATAAGTTGACATTATCATACTTAGTATAGTCATCTATGAAGGTGATGAAATAATAGGTGTCGTACCTTGCCCTCATATTCATTGGACCACAAATGTCTGAATGTATAAGTTGCAATAGAATGGTATGCCTTTTCCAAAGGGTTTTCTTATAGCTTTTCTTGTTAGATAGAATTCGCAAGTAGGTAATTCTACTTTACTAAAACTTGATAGGAGACCAGCCCTAACCAATCTATCCTTGCTTTGACTGCCACTATGACCTAGTCTAGCATGCCATATATTCATATCATCATCAAAGTTACTTGAAACAATGAATATAGAAAAACTATTATTAGAAATAGAATTATGTTCAATATCTAATATGAAGAAATTGTCAAAAATGTATCCAAAACCAAAAAATATTTGTCCCAAATTTAAAAGTACTGTATTTTTATGAAAATTCAATGAAAAAAACCTAATATACAGAAACAAGATTTCATCTTATTTATAGGATGTAGAGAACATCGTGAAGTAGTAAGGTTTGACCTCCTTGCAACATTAGTTTATAGGTACCAATTCCTTTTGCCTCAACGTGAGTGTTGTTCCTCACGAAAATCCATCTCACCCCGGTGAGTAATCGATGGAATTTAACAAAGGCTTCATGATCCTTTGTTATATGGTCGGTGGCTCTCGAATCTATAACCCACAGATGATTAGTTTTAGTTAACAATATTTAACTTAATACCATTATTTCATTTACACATTAGTTAATAGATTGTGCCTTTTTAGGTGCAGTGCATTCCTTAGCATAGTGGCCTTTATTTCTACAATTAAAATATTTGACCTTCACAATGTTTATCTTCTTAGGACACTTCCTCTTATTTTTTTGGCTTTTTATCATTCTGACTGTCTTTTACTTTACTTTTGCATTTATTGTTATAGTACTTACGCTTAGTGCCATGATTCCCTTTTAGACTTGCTTGGACTAGATGTGCCTTCACACCAAATTGCATAGCTGCAAGTCTGTCAACCTCTAGTTCCAAGTGATGGGAGGTATCAGCAAAGGTCTTGATAGCTAGACTATGTGTCAGATGCATCTTCATATATTTCCAGCTATCTAATAAGGATCTGATGACTTCCTAGATATTCTGCTCTTCCATCAGCTCATGACCAACATTATGAAGCTCATTTAACATGTTGGACATCTGCAGGAGATGTTTCCTCATGGTATGTTTAGGATGCTTCTTGTAAATGTTGAACTTGATTGTGAGTGAACGCAGCTTAGTCGCTTAGTTAGATAAACTCCACTGAATTTTTTCTTCAAGGCCACCCACATGTCCCTAGCATATTTATAGCTGCAGAACTCTTTCATAATGTCATCGTTCGTTATGCTTAGCAAAATGATATGAGCAAATGAGTTTTTTCTCTTTCAGACAGTGAAGGCATCACGATCACACCTATGTTAGACCATGGTTCCTTCTTGGTTAGGTATATCCATGATGGAACTCAGAGGTTCTAGTACATTTTGCTCTTCCAGCACATATTGAATTTTCATGCTTCAGATCTCATAGTTATCTCCAAAAAACTTAGCATCCTTGTTAAGTTCAATGATAATGTTCTTGGAAGCAAATGACATTTTATTAAAAAAAAAATGGAGGATTCATAACTAGACATTATTTACACGAATTTATTAATGCCATAGTTTACATGTCATTATAATTTTATAACCAATTTATACATTAATATTAACACACATATAATCTCAAGTTAAAAGGTCACTAGGTTTTCAATCATCGTCTTGATTATATGTGATGATTAATATTAATATAAAATATATATGCAAAATTATATTATTATTCAAACCAAGTTAAAAAAAACTATATATCGAATAATTATAAATTAATGTCATGCATTTAAAAAAATAATTATACTAAATAATTATAAAAATGCATATTCCATTAATAATATAATTTATAGTCCATCAACCATAAATAATGAAACATAGCCAAATAAATCCACTAGAAAGATCCTTATTTTCTATAACTATTCTAAAAAATAAAACAACTTAGGAATTTAAAAGGTTAGATTGGAAAATTATGGATGACCTGACTCCTAACAAAAGTTGAAAACCAAAGAGTATTCCTCAAGTCAATCGGTAAGGAGTATATGGTGTCCCTTGAAATCTTTTGACCACTAACTTAATCATACTGCGAAGTGCCATACCCTCATGTCTAGAGTAAAACTTCCTCACTACCCCTAGTGAGCATCAAAACCGAAAGAAAGAAATAAGAACAACATGATGCGTCTTATGTCTTTCATCCCATTCTCGATCAAGTAACTCACAAAGTGCCATATGAACAAATGAATTCCTCAATGCCAGGTATATTGATCTTTGAGAACTTATCCCCATCAGCCATACTATCTCTTGACAAATTTCATGTATGTGTAATACATGATACATGAGAAAATCTAGGGGTATAAATATGACTATTAGAATATATTTCTTGAGCTTTCAATTTATTTTTTAGAACTATCAATTTTGCTTTTCTACTTGATCTAAGCTTAGGTGAACGTGCCACAGAAGGTGTCCTGACAATGATAGCCATATGCTATAACTTTTCACAATGAGAAGTTGTTCAGAAGTATCGCAACTCAAACTCAAGGGTACATGATCGGCACTAGGGAACGAAAAAGTATGTGGCTTTTCTGAACCCGTAGTCAGCCTGACAGCTCATTTCATTAGAATTCTAGATAGTAACAGCAATCACTATCTCAAACTGAGCCCACAAGCCTACTAATATTATACTATTAAGACAATACCCCTTCATCAAATATTGGTTAATAAATATATTTGACAAAATAGCAAAATTAAATAGAAAGATAGATAATGAAAGAAGTACCATGAGAAGTTCTAAAATACAATAAAGTGAAATAGATAAATAATAAAATAAATAATTGAATAATTTCTACCAAGAGATTTAAAAAGGTAGGATGACCTGAATAAGTAGTACTCTTATGCACAACTTGCAACTTGAAAAAATGATGAACAAGAATGAGCGTTCGACTTAATGAGGTATATAGTAATTAATATAATACATCATTCCCATGCCAATAATGCTCATGCAATGACAACCAGATGAACAAATCACATAATCATATAAGGATAAGAGTAAGTCAATAAGGCCACATTAAACCTCAAATTCGGGAGCCGATCCCCTTATCTGGCTCTCTTGGTCCACACACTTCTCTTAGATTCTAATACATAGGGTCCGCCATCACAACCGTAGCTAAGCAGAGCTACCCAGCTGACAAGCAGCGCTGAGCATGAGAATGCTCATGTTGTCATGCCAGTCCTAATCTTATCATCATATCATAATCTCATATCCCCGATCAGGTATGGTCCCACATCATCCCAACCCTATCCGTCAAACACACGCTATATACACAAAGCACAATCAATTCATACCAATATACATTATGCTTATTATAATAATAAATATATATATATTGCACAAGCAGTTAATGCATTTATGTAAATGTAGCCATTAATATAAATTAAGGGAAGCAGAGTATTATATTAATTTATATAACTCACAGATAGACGAAATTCAATAATTCTCCTTAGAATATCTTATTAGAACTAGAAGACACCTGGAAATTATTTTCATACAATAACAAAAACTATTAGAATATAGACAGATAAATGACTTTAAAGATTCTGCCAAAATTTCGGCAGAGTTCCCTACATAACTAGAACACTCCTCCTAAAACAAAACAATGAATAATTCTTCTAAATATATTATGACAATTATCATTAACTCAATTGCTCCTTCTAGGCCACCATCACAATCCTCAACAACTCAATATACTCCTCACTAATATAATAATAACAATAATTTATTAAATCAATATTAATAATAATATATAATTTATTCACTTTACAGTGTTTTATTTTAACTTATAATAATCATTTATAATATTATTTACTTAGAGATTAACATTGTTTCAATTATAAAATAATTACTCATTTATCTCTAATTCAATTATAATAACCTATATTAAGTTTGAAATTAAGTAGTAATAATAACAATAACAACAATAATAATAATTTGATTATTATAATCATAAAATTATTAGTTTATAAACTTTAATACAATACCTCAACTATTTTATTTAATCATTTAAAATCCAATAATCAATTTACATATTAAATATTTAACAATCAACTCAATTTTGTAATACCCTATAATATATATATATATAACAATAATAATAAAAAGAAAAAGAAAGATAAAGTAATGGGAAAGAAGGGAAAAAGGAGGAGAGAGGAAAAGAAAAAGGAAAGAAGAGAGAGGAAGGAGAGAGAGAGAAAAGAAACCGAAGAAAATTTTAGATCTACTGTCGTCTGGTGCTCGAATTTTTACACTCACTAGATCAGGTGAATCACCTCTTGACGATGCTTCCAACGCCACCAGTCTCACTGCCAACGGTCGACGGTTCATGCGCCGTCTGAAATCCTCTGGGCAGTGTACCATCGACAACTTTGACTGGACTTTTTGACCATTTTTTGACCTCCTTTCTCAGTGATTTAGGTATCATTCGACTCCTATTCTCATGAGCTTCATTTTGGTATATCACTTATAATTTTTGGAGCAAGTTTAATTTGATCGAAATTTGGCGAAGGCCGAACCTTTTGATCAATTTTCTGCCTAGATTCCGGCGAGTGAGAGAGATTGATATATATTTTTAGAATCCTCTCGCCAAGACAAATGCTTAAACACCAATTTTGCCACTGGATTCTTCTATTAAAATTTTTTGGTGAGACACCGGTGAGGGTCCGATGACTGTATTTTTAGACAAAAATTTTCATACATTAATTAAATAATTTATTAGACTTTAAATAAATAGTATTAGCAAAGATGACAATTAAACCTTAATAATTAAATTTAAATTATTAAATAAATTGATTACGTAAATACCAAAAATTCAGGGACCAAACCTAAATTAAAATTATAGTTGTACAGTTAATTTTAAATTATAAAATATTTGATTCTAGAGACTTTAATTGTGTTGTAATGATTTTTAGTAATTTATTCAGATCGTCCGGTTTCAAATTCTGATATCTCAGGACTAAGCAGTTGATCGGGTCTTTCTTCTGAATTGTGAGTGATACTTTCTAATATATTTTTCTATATTTCATGCATTAATATTTAATGTATGTACGTATATAAATATTATAAATAATATGTACTATTTATAATTTTAGAATTTTTGTATTTGTATGTGGTTGTGCACACATGTGATAACGTTGAATTGTGATTATCGGATAGAATTGGAATGATATGTAATCACATAAGATATGATTGGATTATGATAATGCATGAATGATGATATTATGATGAATTTAAAACTGGTGTGACGGCGGGTGTATTTTTATGCTCAGCGCTGCTTGTCAATCGGGTAGCACTGCTTGGCTCAGGTTGTGACGGCGGACAAATATGAATTAGAATTAAGGGACTATATTGGAATAAAAGTGCCAGATAGGAGGATCGAGTCCCCAGATTTGAGGTTTAGAGTGATTTTCGTGGACTAAATTCTATTCTTGAATGATTATATGATTTTGTTGTATGGATGACACGTTGCATTAGCATACTAATTATGAGGATAGTGTAGAGTCAGAGCAGAACACCAGGTAGGTATATTGGATGGTATCATTCACTGAGTTTAGACACTCACACCTGTCTCATTATTTTTTTTTCAGGTTCTTGGGGTGAGCATTCGTGATTTTATCCAGTGACATTGCCTTCCTTTTCTCAGCAGTGAATTTATGTATGAACTCTTAAATGTTACGTTTATTTTAATTTACTTTGGTCTGTAATTCTATTTTAGAGACTCCGTAAATTCTAAATGCTAGCAAATTATGTGTGACGTATTATTTGATGTTTGATGTGATATTTTAAGTATTGACCTATTATTTGATGTTTGATGTGATATTTTAAGTATTTTATTATTTATATTAAATCAGGCTAACTGTGGGGACTGGTATTTTGGATTTCTCGCTCCTCAGTGCCGGTCATGACAAATTTATTCATAATTAATAATTTCAATTTAATTAACTGATTTCATTTATTTATATATAAATATAATTGATAAATTCTATGTAGTGATAAATAATAATTATAAATAAACTAATTTAAAGCACTTAGCAAAGTAAATAATTATTATTTTAAATAATCAATTAAAATTTTAATCTTTACATAAAATCACAATCTAATTTAATCTAACATGTTAAATATTTGACTATAATTGATAAAGGATAATTATAACTAATCAATTTATTTTAATAAATTTCTCATTTAATTTTTAACTAATTAATAAATTTTTATTTAATTATAATTAATTAAAAATATATATATTAAATTTATTTAACTTTAAAATTTTTAACTAACTACCTTTTTAATTAATCTATCATTAATCACATATATTTATTATTTATTATTTATTTATTATATTTTATATTTTTATTTTTATTTTTTATAACCGAAATAATATCATCGTCTCCGAAAAATGATTGTCGTCTCTGGAAAGTTTATCAGATTCTGGTCAAATATAAAAGTGGTTTAAAATTTACAAATAATATACTAAAATGAAGCTTATGAAGAAAGATTTTCAAAAATACCAACCTTGCAGGAAAAGGATATTGAAAACGGCTGGAATCTTCATCAGAAGCTCTCGAGAGACGTTAACTTTGTCTGATGAGTGCGAGCTGCTCTGGCATCGAAAAGCGGCAATCTTAGTGGCATTGGACTCATTGGAGGATAGACTTTCTAATGGTGCCAAAGTGTCAAAAAATAATTACCGAACGACAATAGATATGAAAAAAATGTCGAATGCTTTCTCCCTCCTATATCTCTCCTCTCTCTCTCTCTCTATTTCTTTTTCTTTTCTTCCTTCCCTTTTTTATTCTTCCTCTCCTTTTCTTCTTTTCTTCTTCTTCCTCTTCTTCTTCTTCTTCTTCTTCTTCTTCTTCTTCTTCTTCTTCTTGTTATTATTATTATTATTATTATTATTATTATTATTATTATTATTATTATTATTATTATTATTATTATTATTATTATTATTATTTATTTTATATATGTATAGGATATTATAAGAAGACATAATTATACGCTATAATATAATTAATAGATTTAATAAAGAACATATTCTTCATTAAAAAAAAGGCAAAAATAAATAACAAATATTTTACAGATATAAAAAATCCAAACCAAAAAATAATTTTTCCATGTGAAAAATAATTATTTTAATTAAAAACTAATTTTTATTAATTAAAAATTATTATTTAAAATAAAAATTAAGCTTTTGAAAAAATAAAATAAAAATTTTCAAAAAACTCAGAAGATAATTTGGAGTAAATCTGTGAAAAAAGGTAAAAAGGTCTAGGTCAATTTTTAATAAAAAAAATTAATTTATGGCCACGTGGCAGCACTTGATACGCTTGGAGTGCCAGGCTGGCGCAGCCCAGGAGATACAGGTCATGTGCGACTGGAAAGCCCAATCGCATGCACCCATGCACCACCATGCTGGTCGATTCAGCCTATTGGGCTTTATTCGATAAGAGATTTTTGGGGTCTATGATTCTAGTGATATGGTAAAAAATAATTTTAGAATACCCTAACCTATCATTCTAGCTTAACAATAGATTAATCTTAAATTAAAATTAATCAAATAGATTAAGATTTTTTAGTTTCGAGTTTCCAACTTTACAAAGTCATATCTTTCTCACTTTGACTCCAAATTTTGCAAATAATTTACTAAATCAAAGCTCTGCATGTCTCCTTTCATATGAGATCACAAAATCATATAAAAAGAAGTAAAAAGACATTGTTTTTTAATGCTTAAATATGCCCATATAAATTGATTATTAAAGTTTATAAATAATTCACCAAAAAATATTTTTAGACCATTAATCAACCTAGTTATTCATAAAAACTAGAGCTTAAACAACTTAAACTCTGATACCAATGATGAAAACATAAATCCATATAAGTAAAAGTTTAGATCTTACTTCTGATTATGCTCATGGATAATTCACTTTATGCTTGTACCACCAGTCTTGAAGAACAATCATCAAAGAGGAAATGTTCTCATTTTTTATAGTATAAGAATCAAGCTTTAACTTCTCAATCTTACTCTTTTGGTGTATGGAATTATGAGAAAGAAAACTTAGCAAAAAACTTGGGAGAGCTCAAGAATACTTATGTGTTTATAATGATAATATTCTTCTCCTAAATGGATTTAAGTTTGATTTTAGAGTTAAAATTAAACTCCTTGGATTATCCTAATTATCCAAGATTAATTATCATCTCATAATTAAATAATATTTTAATATTATCTTAATAATATTAATAATAATAAATATTATACTTAAACAATATTTATAATTATGTTGGATCTTGGGTATTTATAATTATATTGGATCCATGGGTTTATCTACCCGTCATGGGCGAACCTACCCCAAAACCAACATTATATATGAAAGAGGATAATTAGCCACCACAGAGACATAAAGAAAGACTTAATATGAAAAAATCTCCTTAAGAGTAAACTTATAGCCTGAAAAATAATGAGACATGAATAAATGCTTCAACTCAATAAATGATATTAATTAATATAATATAACCCCATTGTCTAGAACTATTTCAAAGTCTAATAGTGATTATATGCACTTGATAATAATACAAGCAATATCACATAATCAATAAAGTATGAGAGTTAGTCAACAAGAAATCAAACTAAACCTCAATAATAGAGTGAGTCAAGAAAGGATGAATTAATTCAGAGGCGGAACTAAGATTTAGATGAAGTGGGGCAAAATTTTCAAACTAAAAAAATTACAGATAAATTTATATTCAATTTTATTTTTATATAGATAAAAAAAACTAATTTAAATAGTTGTCATTAATATTTGTATTCAAATTAACTTGAAAGGGCTAAAAAACTCAAAGTACACTTTTTCTTGTTATTATGTAATGCTCTTAATTTTTCTATTAATTTGTCATGAAATTTAATATTTCAATTCTTTCAATTTTAGGTCTTCTTCAAAATTTTTAGATGAAAAATATTTATAAAAAAAATAAAAATATACCTCAAAATATCATGTATATATATATATATTATAATGCATTATAACATATAATATATATATATATATATTATAATGCATTATAACATATAATATATATATATCAATATATATATATATATATTATAATATAGTATATATATTATAATATGGTAGTGGAACATATATATATTATAATGTAGTAGTGGAACCAATAGGGATCCACGTACCCCCCATCCTCCTTGATTCTGCCACTAAGTTAGTTAGTCAATCCCCTAATATGGCATTCTTATTCCAAAATCATCTTTTAATTTATGATTAGCCCGTCTTTACCCCAATACAAATTCAATACAAACCCAATAGAGATTTTGTCACCATAATTAGCATACGATACCTCTTACATGGGGTACCGCCACTTTTGGCCATTAGTGACTTATAAAAAAGAAAATTAAATTATGTGACACTTGCAAATTGCAAGTTGTCATTGCCATACTAAGGTGGTAGAGAAAGGAGGTAGGAGGGCCTATATGTATGGCATTCCCTCCTCAATTTAAGTGAGATTGGTGATAGAATGATGGTGTCTATGCTATTGTAGAGAGAGAAAAAATTATTTGTGCTAGTATTTTTTTAGGACTGACAAAATAGTGAGAATTTGTTTAAGTGTTTAGGAAATATTAGCCATTATTTTAGGTTTATCTCAATTGTGACTGGTGTGCTTCTAGAGTATTTTTTTCTAGAAAAATCTCTCTCTTATAAGCTTACTATTTATTAGTGGAATAAATCTTTTGGAGTTTAATCCGTGGATGTAGCATAAATAAAAGGGTGAACCATATTAAATATTAGTATCTCTTTTATTGATTGTTTTAATTTGCTTATATTTTTATTTAATTACTATTAATTCGATGATCCTGCTGCGCCACAAATTTTGAGATTCATTTTTTATTTATTCTTTAACTGGTATTAGAGCCTAGTTTGAAGAGATGGAAGCAAAATTGAGCAAAATGATAAACTTAAATGGCATAAATTAACACATTTGGAGATGCAAGATGAAGGATTTTCTGTTTGTGATGAAAATACATTTACCAATGTTTAATACAAGTAAACTCGAAGACAAGACAGATGAAAAATAGAAATTTGAGCATGAGCAAGTATGCAGTTTTATCTGATAATTTATCAAAGATAATATGTATAATCATATATATGGTGAGACTCATGCAAGGTTACTGTGGACCAAGCTTAAAGGATTGTATATTTCAAAGACCGATAATAATAAATTATTTTACCTCATAAAATTAATGCAATTAAGATACAAAGAGGGCAATTTTGTTATAGATCACGTGAACGAGTTTCAAGAAATTGTGAATCACTTGTCGAGTATGGGAGATACAAATATGGGGTTAGAATGTTGATTATGGAAGCACCAGAGGTAATAAATCATAAATGAGACATATTATGTAATTTCAGACTTGCTCATATTTGACCTTTGAAGCTTTCTTTGGAATTTTGATGATCATATAGTTCCAGAATGAGAAAACAACCTTCATGACATTTTTAGGAGACATCTAAAGCTTCAGAATGAGCTTATTTGTACATGTCTAAGTTTGTTTAGGCCTCCAAACAATTTTTCAAATTCAGACCTGGAAAATAAATTTGGATTTAGATCCTAGCAGATTTTTCAGTCTGAACCGATTTATTTCAAATGGTCATAACTTGAGCTTCTAAAGCCCAGATTGAGTGATTCAAAAGCCCAAATCAATATAAAATTTTAAAGTTACAATTCTTATAAGATTCTAAGTCCAGAATCGAATGTTATCAGAATGTAAGTTTGCTTCCAAGATTTTAAATGAATTTTAGATTAATTATATTTCCTTATTTTGTTACGATTTGAATAATTTGTTAAGATTTGTTTTATCCTTTTGTAACTAGGTATATGGTTAAATATTAGAGGATATAAATACCTCTTACTTGTAATTGTAATAAAGCAAGAAGTTTATGGATTAATAAAAGCTAAGGACTTTTGTTCTTGGAAGATATTTCATCTCTTGTTCTTGATTCTTGCTTGAATTAAGGTTTGCTATTGTCATAGTTAACTACTTTGTAATAGATAATTCAAAAGTTCTCTTCCATAGGTTGGATTTAGGTCATATACTTGGGTAAAAATCTGATTTGGCTTTTCAAGGAGTCACTTCCAAGTGTAAAGGCGAGAGGGTATCAGTTTCTGGATTTATTTCCCAGGTCTGAATTCAAACAACTATTTGGATGCCCAAATAAACTTAGATTTGTATAAATAAGACCATTTTGAAAAGCTTAAGATGTCTTCTAAAAATGTCATGAAAATTTCTATCTCATTCTGAAATTTAAGATCATCAAAATCTCAAGAAATTCTTCAAAGGTCAAATCTGCCCAAGTCTGAAAATTACATAACATGTCCCATTTATGATTTTTCATCTATAGTGCTTCCACAATCAACATTCCAGCATATTGCATCAGTGTTAGGAAGCTCATCAAAACAAAATTCTTTAACATCTTTAACTTGGTGCACTTGGAGTTGGTTCAAATCTTCAGCTTCTTCCACCTCCACTTGTTGCACATCTTTTTCTTCTTCAACCTCATGCTTATTGCATAGAATCAAGTTCTCTTCTTCAGTTTCTTTCTCAACTTCTTGAATAACATCTTCTTCTTCTTCTTCTTCTTCTTCTTCTTCTTCTTCTTCTTCTTCATGATTATCAACTTCCTTATGTAACACCCTTATACCCTAACTATATATAATGCACATATCTTGTATATGTAAAAAAATATATTTAGGACACAAAAGTGCTACAATAATTAATTGAAAATTTTTCTATTTAGTAATAACAATATAACTACAAAAAAATATAGCTTTATTTAAATATAAAATATTAGAAAAAAATTCTCCAGAGTTTAATCTATAATTTTGATAAATCCCAAAATTCAAGCTACACAACTTTGCAAATTGAAACACTCCCAAAAACCTTATTTCATCCTAAATTCACATCTTCCATAATATACATCCAAAATTTTCATAATTAAAAACATTATTCAGCATAATTACATATATATACAGAAACCCTCATATTTTATTTAATATACATATGTTATATTTATAATATAACATAACCAAATTATATAAAAAATACAATTATACATGTATGCAGCACCAAAAGGGTTTGGACTTGTGGCTAGAACTTAACCTTCAAAAGTGACCTCAAGTCCTAGGCTATCTCTCATATCTACTAGGGCTTCCTATCTCTATCTTATCACCTACATAATAAAATTAATCACACTAAGCTACAAGCTTAACAATATATACTTTGATAACATAAAGTATTTAAAACCAATGTACATTTTCTCATTGCACAAAAACGCATTATTCTTCACTTAAAATGCAATGATCATTTAATATTTATTATTTCTTAAATCTTATAAATGTATCACAATCACACTCATTGGGCCCAACAAACTCCTATACAATATTCAAGTTTCAGAAAAAATTGATTTGTTCTATCACAACCTAAAGGTCTCACACCAGAGATTGAGTATCATGTGATACTAATATATCACTCTCAACCGAAGGCCATCCCCTCGATACTAAAGTGTCCAACACCAATGTGTGTAGCCTAAAGTGTAAATATAAATATGATACCAGTGTATCTCGTCCAGAGGTATATAAAAATGTCATGACATATTATTGGCATGCCAACTCGACAGCACCGAACTCAATTTTCTGAACCAAGTAATTATGCAGGGCGAACAACATCACATATTATATCACATTTTTCTCATTTTGATCTCATTTATCATTTTCCCACAATTTCCACACTACATAACCATTTTTCACATTTTTCAATCACATTGGGCATAACCCTTAATCACATTCATATTGTAACTCATTTTTACACTTTCAATACATTGTAAAAAACATTATCATTTGCCATAAAATAATAGTTTTTAATTTCAAACTAATGCTCAAATCACAAATTTGATAAGAATACATACATTTATATATAATGTCACTTTAAAAGAAAAACAACATCCTTTAAAGTATGCCAATGTGGATGATGCCAAACATGAATATTCAATTTTAAATATTAACAAAGTAGGAACTAAACTTAATTATATCCAAAACCAACTCAAATTCACTTTCCAAACCTTTCTTTCACCAAATCCTAAATTCCTCCACTTGGGCAACTCTGGCCTACACACTCCTAATCCAAACAACAAGTTAAATTATTCAATTAGAATCACACTTATACTCATTTTATACAAAATAATCATTACTTACACAAATTCTAACCAAACCTCCAATAAAACCCTAATTTCTCTACTAACTTTCTCAAATTTCACCAAAATAAACTCATTTTCATCATCCAACCATAAAATCAACACATACACATCAAAATAACTTCAAAATAATCCATTTCAACAAATTATAATTACCTCTATTACAAACCCAAAATTCATATATTCATAAAAATTAATAAAATAAGCTTAAAGTGATGGAAGTTTACTTGAATCCTTGTTTAATCTTCAAAACCACCTAAAATCCCTTAAAATTCTTATGAAATTTGTTGTATTTGATGAAGTAGAGCTTCCTCTCCCTCTCTCTAAAAATTTCGGCCGCCATAGTTGAAGGAAGAAGAAGATGAGCTTTTTAAATCTAAATATTCCAACTTTAACCCTCATATATATATTTACTAAATAATTAATTAATATAATATTAACATATTTTTAGTCTTCTTCCCATTCAAAATTAATTTTAATCTTCTTTTACTTATTATTATTATTATTATTATTGTTGTTGTTATTATTATATTTATTTTTAATTTTTACTTTTTATCTAACTTTGGTATTTAGTTATATTGTATATATTAGCTATATACCATATATACATTATGTATCTAATGTTTATTTCTAATAAATATAATTACATAATATAATAAATTGAATAAAATATTCTAATATATAGAATATTCTGATATAATAAATTATAATAAATAATATGTCTAAATTAGAATAAAAATTTTTATGTTTTATATCCTACTAATATTTTTATTTAATTATTTAATATACTTTTTTGTTATTTATTAAATTTATTTTCTATTATATATATATTTATATATTTCTTTTATATATATTTACATAAAATAATTTTAATTATATCAGTATATAGAATTATTATTTGTATAATTAATATTAGTATATTAGTATATAAAATTAGATTAAAACAGACTCAATTTATAAAATTATAAAAAAAAAGATAGACCAAGTATTCCAGTCATTCCAATCCAATGATTTAAGCCGGTATAGATATTAAAAAAAAATGGAGGGGCCATTCTCCTAAATAGGAATAGATATATCTTTATTATTTTTATTTTTAACAAAGATATTTCACAAAAACAAAAAAATTCTCTTTATTCCCCAATTTCGAAGAGAAGTTCTTTATTTGATTAATTTTTTTTCTTTTTTTTTCAGTTTGAATTTATTGCAATTACATTTACTTTGATTTTTTCAATATTGATATAATATTTCATGTAAGCACAAAGACACAAAATCTCTATTTTGAAACTGTTTCAAGCAAATGTGTATTCTCCCATTTTTTTTGGACATAATAGATAAATCTTTTTTTGTTCTTTTGATATTTCTGAATTGATAAAAATAATATTTATAAATTGGATGTCAGCAATAGGATCCCTATGCATGATAAACTAAAATTATTATTGTTCTCTAGTTTTGATATAATCAATATACTCTTTTTTATGAATTAATTAGTTATTTTTTATTTTATTAAATTTATTAAATACTATCATTTCTTTAGCTTTACTTACGTCAATATCATATTTTTATGTGGGCCTTAGTACAAAAGAATTAAGTTATTTTAGTAAATACATTCAACCAATTCCAATCCTTTTACCCATTAACATTTTAGAAGATTTTACAAGACCTTTATCACTTGGCTTTTTACTTTAAAAAAACCGCTCATGCCCTGTAATGCAAGAGAAGCTTTTTTGGAGAGATTTACTATTTCACCAATCGAGTCAGATGTATCTAACATATTCATACTTAATAATTTTTCACAAAGTGATAACAAAAGATGTAACTTGTACAAATCTTTCCATTTTCCAATTCGATCCAATCCATTCATTTGTAGAGCTATTTATTTGATCACAGACATTTTTGAAACATCTCTAACAGAGGGACAAATAGTCCCTTTTGAAAGAACTTTAATTCTATTATTATAGAATATATTATTATTATTATTATTATAGAGTATATTATTATTTTATTTAGAAATAAAAATTTCTTTTATTCTATTTCTTTTATTCTATTTAAAATTAAAATTAAAATAAAAAATTATTCTATTTATATATTTAGTTATATATTTAGTATTCTATATTTAATATATTTAATATTCTAGAATGAATATTCTAGAATATTTTATTTATAAGTATTCTATATTTCTATTTATATATTTATTTTTAATATATTTATTATAATTTATTATTTAATATTATTAATTATAATTTATTATTTAATAATTTATTTTTTTACTTTTTTAATATATAAATAGAAAATAAAAAATGAATACAAAATATAAAAAAATATTTAGCATAGAATATTTGTATATTTGTATTTCTATTCTATTTTTTATTTCTTTAAATTTCTATTTCTATTCTATTTATAGATGATGATATATTAATTATATTAATAATTCAATTAATTAGAATGGATAAATCTATTATAATGGATAATATAATTAGATAATATAATGGATACTAGTTATTAGAATGAATATTTTATGAATATAAAAATAAAAAATTCTATGAAATCATAAAAGCTAGGAAGATTCTTTGAATCTAGTCATACCATTTCATTTTCGATAAGAGCAGTTGACAATTGAATTCAATTTTTTTCATTATTTTTGTATCCATAATAGTGCGAAAAGAAGGCCCGACTTCAAATTGTTTAAGAATAGTGGCATTGAGTTTCTCGACCTTTTGTCTTAGGATTAGTCAGTTCTCTTTCTCTACAGTGAAAAAGGGGAGGGATATAACTCAACGGTAGAATGTCACCTTGACATGCTAGAAGTCATCAGTATAAATTAAAAATTGATCCTTTTATAGCAAATCATTTACTAAAAAAAAAATAAATAAGCTTAACACAAAAGCAGAAAAAGAAATAATAGTAACGTGGTCTCAAGCATCTACTATTATACCTACAATGATTAATCATACTATAGCTATCATTAATTGAAAATGAGCATTTACCTATTTATATAACAGATAGTATGGTAGGCCATAAATTGAGAGAATTTATACCTATTTGCATATCTAATTAATAGAGTATATTTAATATTAATATAATATATTTAAATTATAAATATAATAAAATAGAAAAAAATAGAAATATTAAGAATGGAGAGCATAACGAATAAGAAGTGATCTATAAAATTTTATTTTATCTATTATCTATATTTTTTTATATTTTTTTATCTCTTCTTTTAGATCTTTTAGAATTGATTATAATTTTGATATTTTATTTTTTTAATTTCTTGCAAGTTTAATATTTTGATTGTGTCGTGTGATTCAATCTCTTTATTTATTTTGATTCCGATTGTATCTACATAATATCTACATAATCTTCTTTTTTTGGGGAAAAAAAAGTAAAAGTCAAAAAGTAAAAGTAAAAAGTTAAAAAGTTTAAAAATGAAATTAATTTAGGTGGAAGATGTAAATTAAGAATTTTTAATAATTAACTAATTAATTATATTATATTATAGATATATATGTGGATAGGAAATAAGAAAGAAATTAAAAGTTAATTTGAATCATCATTATCATCTTCTTCTTCTTCTTAGTTTTAGCCGAAATCACCACAATTGAGTGAAGGAGAATTTTTCCTCTTTCATCTATTAAATTCTACAAGGTTTTACAAGAAACTGAGGGAAATTTGAAGATAACCCAAGAAATAGGCAAGTGTCTTCTAATTTCAAGAAGCTTTTTTTTTTTTGAAAAGTATCATTATGTAAAATTTTGATTTTTGAAGAATAATGCATTAATCATTTAAATGGTATGGGCTGATATTGTTTTGATATAAGAATAATGATTTTAAGGTTAGATGATTGATTTGATTAGGTTTGGTTGAAGTTTAGGAGAATAAGAAAGAAAAATAGGATTTTTGGTAGAAATTGTAAAGAATTGAGTTAAATTGTATTTGCATGATTAAATTATGTTAGAATATAGTTCTCATGATAGAAATTAACTTAAAACTTAATTTAGAATTGGTTAGAATAAATTTTCAAAATTAAAGTGTATTAGGGCAAATGTTGGAGATTGAGTAAAAATGTGATAATTTAAATTTAAGTAGTTAAAATGAACATAATTATATTTATAATAGTTTATTTAAAATCACAATTTGATTAGGAAGTAGGTAGATACAAGTTGGTAAATCAAAATAGTGAAGGGCATTAATAGAAGTTGAAATTGGGAGGAGAAATTGGCTTAGATTTTTTCAAATTTGAGGTTAGTGCATACTTTAATAGCCATTATTTCAATTGTATTATTTTTTATATAATACATTGCATATGGATGAATATGTTATATTACTTGAACATTAATGTTTATGTGTGATATATCATGTTTGAAGTAAAAAAATGCATAATTTGCATAAATTATGATACGTACGTTAAGCCATTATAGTATGGCTACTAATAATGATATGTACAAAATATAAAAAGTGTGAATTATGCACTAAAATATAAAAAATAGCCACATTTGTATTATGACCAAGAATGATGTTAGATATAATTAGAAATCTGGAAATTGGATGTGAAATGTGGAAAAACATGGAAAAATATAATATAATGAATATGAATTGCATATTGCCTTATATAATGTCTCATTTCAGAAAATTATATTTGGTATTGTTTGGCATGCCATAAGCTTTTGGGCGAGATATGCTGGTATCACGGTTATAAATTCGTCCTTGGGCGAGACACCGTGTTGTCATAGTTATGATTATGCATTCGGACAAGACACGCTGGTGTCGTCATTGTTGAGATAGACCAAAATAATATTTCTGGAACTAGAATATTGTATAGGGATTTTTGGGCCCAATATGTATTAGTAATTATAATATGTTAATGAATTATATGTGTTTTGCATGACATTGAGGCATGATGCATTTTTAAGGAATTTTATTCACATTATTATTTATTAATATCAAAGTATGTACCACTAAGCTAGTAGGTTAACCCGATTGAATTTTATGACTCAGGTGACAGGGTTGATAGAGTCAGTCCTGCTAAACTAGACCAGGTCTAGGACTTGAGGTATTACTAGAAGTTTGTTATTGCCACAAGACCAGAGTGCCAGTATATCATGTACTCTTTCATTTTGTACCTTATTATGTGCATACAGTGTGGTAATATGTATTAATGCCATAAACTTAATACATGTTTGTATAATTTAAGCATTTGAGATAATATATATATATATATATATACGATCATGTGATTTTGAGATTTTAAATTGTGTGGATAATATTAGAGAATTGAGTAAATGAATGAGAATTTTTTTGGGAGTGTATATTTTTATGCAAGTTGTGTTTTGACACTTTTAGGAACATTCAATTTACATAAAAAAAAACTCTAGCAAATTTTTTTTAGAGATTTTCTTTTAAATTTGTATTTTAACAATTAATTACTTTATAAATTTATTATTTTATTTACCAAATTATATTTTAAAGGTTAAACTTCATAGCAAAAATTAAGGCAAATTTTTCTAATGAGAAACATTGTGACATTCTTATATTATGTATACATATTTTACATACTTGGGATATGTACTATACATATTTATGGTATAAGGGCATTACAAATTAACATAATACATACCACATTATCAAAATCATTGCCGTAATTGGCTTCTCTGTTTCCTCAAAAATCAACCTCAAGAGTCTCATGTATTAAAATACTTACTGATTTTGCTTGCAATTGGGGAGTCTTAAGAATAATCGATTGATACATTCTCTTTCCTTCCTTTTCTTCTTTTTCTCCAGCTATGTCATTTTCATTTTCAATTTCATATTTCTTTTGTGTTTTTTTTTGGATTCACTTGCATTATCTTCATCATTGTTATCCAATGTATCAAGAAAGAGGATAGGATGTTCTTTGATGAAAGTCTTCTTTTGTAATAAATCCATTCCAAATTCTTCTTCTAGCGTTCATTGGATACAACTAAGGGTTGTTGTGTTAAAATCACAGATTTAGAGGATTTGTCGAAGTCGAAGCCAAGACACAAGGTTTGTGTATGGTTCAATTGAAATTTCAACCTTATCACTCATGATTCAAGCTTCTATTGAGTAATTGGAGAATTCAAGGGAAGAGTTAGAGAGAAGAAATAGAGAAAAAATATATCAGAAAGAAAATAGACTAGAAAAGTGGGGAATTGGATTTTTTTCCCCTTGCCATATGCACTAGAGAAACATCAGTAACTTGGGTTTTGAATCTTCAATAGGCACTAATACCAAGTTGCCATAAATGTAACACCCATAGTCTCATTAGAATTAATTTAACAAGGTGTATGAAGAATATGCAAGGTATATATTTAATACATACACAAGATATACATAGTATATATATGATATATACATAAAATAAATCTAAAATATACATAATATATACATTTTCATAAAAAGACAAAAGTCAAATAGTAAAAATCAAATGGTGAATAGAAATATATTAAAAATAATAAACAATAAACAATAAAATAAATCAAAATTAAAAATAATTTTGGATAGTAAAAGATGATGAAATTTGAATATTAATTAATTAATTATATTATATTATTATAATATATATATGTGGTTGAGAATGAAAGAAAGAAAATTAAAAACTCAATTTTTGGTCATCTTCTTCCTCTCCTTCTTCAGTTGGCCCAATTTCCATTGAAGCTTGGGGGGAGAAATTTCTTCTTCAACTCATCAAAATCTTCAAGTTCCTTTAAGAATTTAAGGAAATTACAAGAAAGATGTAAGATTTATTTGGTTTTAAGTAGTTTTTCTGAAATATATGAATATGTATAATTTGAAAATTTGATGGAGTATGGGATAATTGGTTAATTGGGTTTGGATGATGCTAGTTTGACATAGAGACAATGATTTTGTAGTTAAATAGTTGGTGTTAGTTTGGGAGAGGTAGTAAGGGAATTTAAGGTTTAATAGAATTATTATAAAGAATATGTGTTAATTGAATTTAATTGCTTAAAATGTATTAGAATATGATTCTAATGATAGAAATTAACTTAAAACATAATTTGAAATTGGTTAAAATAGAATTCTAAAATTAAAGTATGATAAGGCATAAACTTGAAATTTTATAGGAATGAGATAAATTAGGATTAATTGGTTAAAATGCATAGAAAGGTGATACAAATGAAGTATTTTAATTCGGTGTTGAGAAGATTAGGTTTGTCCAATCTAAGTGGTGAAGGGCACTTTGGAAAGTGAATGAAAGAGTGTGAATTTAGTTTGAAAGTTGTTTTGGTTAAAAGTCAGTATATACTTTGATAATTATTATTTTTATTACATTGATGTTGGGCATAACACTTTGTAAATTGATAAAAGTGTTATGTTTTTTACATATTGATTTTTATTTATAAAGTGCATTATTTGATGTGTTGATGTGTGAAAGGCATAAATTGTATAATATTAGCCCATTGTTGAATGGCTAGTCACATTGAAAACTATAATTTGTAAACAATGTGTTTTATGCATGTGAGATGTGGTGTTAGGCCATATAATGAATGTGGTCAAGAGACATGTATTATATGTGTAAAAAATGTGAAAATTAAGAAAAGTGATGAAAAAGTGTTGAAAAATAAATAATGATGGAATCGGTTATGTTAAAGTAATAAGGTATATGGAATGAGTGTTGCTTTATATATTATCTTATTCCAGAGAATTATTTTTATGTTAGTGATATGATTTGCCTTCGGACTAGACGCTGGACATCACTTATGATATGATGTGCCTTCGGGATGGACATTGGATGTCATTTATGATTGTTATTTGCCTTCGGAGCTAGATACAGAGTTATCAACATGGGATGAATATAACATTTAGATCTTCGGTGTCACGATAGACCATAACAATATTTCTGGAACCTGAATACTATATAGAGTTATTTGGGCCCAATGCATGTAAATATGAAAAGTGGTTGTTTTATATAAGAGTAATGTTATGTTAGTGCATAATGTGTTTTATGTTGGAAAGAAAGCATAATGTATTGTTTTAAATATATCTTTATTATTAAAGTATATACCACTAAGCTAGAAGTTTAACGCGATTTGTTTATCACGCAGTTAGCAAGTGAGAGACAAATAGTCTAGAAGTTTATTAGTTCGCCACCAGACCAGTGCTACTGCACAACATGTAAATATGTATTTTTGTTTAATCTCATGATGTTTATATAAGTTATAGTTTATATAAAAATGTTGGAACTTAAAATGCTTGTAAATATTTAAATACATTTCATATATATATAAATGACCGTGAGGATTTTATAATTTGGGTTGTGTGGATGATATTGGAGAATGGAATAAATGAATGAAAAATATATATTTTTTGGAAGTGTAACTTTTTATACAGGTTGAGTGTGTTTGATTTTAGAAATTTCCAAATTATAAGCAAAATTTTGGTAAATTTTTTCTTGAGATTTTCTTTTAAAATTTGTATTTTTAGAAATTAATTACTAATATAAATATGTTATTTTATTTACCAAATTATATTTTAAATGTTAAACTATTTTTATAAAATTAAAGAAAATATGATAACATCTTTGTATTCCGTGTACGTATTTTACATATTCGAGGTATATGTATTGTGTATATATAGGGTATAAAAGTGTTACAACGAACCTAGAAGATGAACAAGAAGGAAAGAAAGAAGAAGAAGAACACAAGAAGAAGAAGAAGAGAAGGAATTTGGGGCAATAATAGTAGAAGTGGCAGAAAAGGGAGACGAAGAAAAAGAAAGAGAGAGAGAGAGAGAGAGAGATAAATTAGAATATAATTGGAGTGAAATTTATGAATTATATTATTGGTTGATTTCAATATTACAATACGTGGCTATATATATAGAATTCTCTTTTGTTATAACTCGCATGTATTTGCAATTGCAATAACAAATTTAATCACAAATTTTCAGCTGTAAAAACTAATAAAATACATAGTTAACCAATTGATGGCTAATTCCCTTCATTAATAAGTTGGCGATTCCCTCTTTTGTATCTGCTGACTTGTGAAAGCCCCTCAACTATAGATCTTGGGTCTTGACAAGATCATGTAAACTCCACCAAAAAATATCTTGAGCAATTTTGTCTATTTATGACAAATTGCTTTGTAATTAATAATATTACCTCCTAATATAGCATAACCTCATAAAATCTCTATTAGTAATTTAATTACTTATGGTTCAGTCAAGTTCGACTCTAATTAAACCTCTTTTTTTAATTAATTATATGTGGGAGATGAGATATTTATGATTCAAATTCGAGGCCTAAATACGAGTAATACAACTCTTAACCACTGAGCTCCACTTTGAAGATTGGGTTGAATCTCTTGACTTATTTGAAAATTATGATTTTAAATATACAATGCAAATTATTTGTACAAAAAAAATGCGATTGAAGAACTTCGAGAATTTAATTTGAGTCAAGAATAATACGGCTATTTAAAAATCATCTAACTAGCCAAACCAAATTAATTCAATTTACTTTTCAGAAAAACTCACTTAAATCTAGTTGAAAATATATTCAAATAGATTGGGTTGAATCTCTTGACTTATTTGAAAATTATGATTTTAAATACACAATGCAAATTATTTATACTGAAAAAATGAGATCGAAGGACTTCAAGAATTAAATTTGAGTCAAGAATAATATCTAATATGGCTGTTTAAAAATCATCAAACTAGCCAAACCAAATTAATTAAATTTACTTTTCAGAAAAACCCGCTTGAATCTATTTGATTTTGATTTATTGTTTACTTAAAAGCCTATACTCAAAAACCTAAACCAAAAATCATAGTTTTATTATTAGTATAGTTTGGATTGATTGTAAAAAAAAAATAATTAAATACAAAATTTCTATTTGATTATGGTTCGAATACATGAAAAATCGATTAAAATCAAATCAAATCAAAATATGCTAAAATTATATATTTTAATCCTTAAGTATCTAATATTAAATTGTAGAGACTTTTTTTTGTTTATTTTATTTATTTATTTTATTTTTGAGTATTTTTTAATTTTTCAAAATAGTTTTTACCACACAATTTAAAAATGGTTGATTTATTTAAATAGAAATTGATCTTATTTTGATATTTTAATTATTTAAAAAAAATATTTTTATTTATAAATTTAAACCAATCAATGTCATTATTTAAAAATGGCTAAATATATATGTGACTTCCTGAACTAATAACATTTAGTCATTTTATTTTTAAACTGTTATTTTAACTACTTTACCTCATGTGGTTATCTATTTTTACTAATAGACGTTTATATTAATGAATAATAGTTATTTTATTTAGAAATGACAATAGATTGAGTATTTTTGGATATCTGATCCTTCCTGATTTGTTTATATAATATATGAATAGTTTATAAAAGGGTTTAGACGAGTATAAGTAGTATTTTTACTATCCATGACTAATTAGAATCAGGTTTAGATATATACCTATGAGTATCTGTTATCCGAATATGTTATATATTAATTATATTTTATTAAATTTAATTATAAATTAATTATATTTTATTTTAATTATAGAATTACGTAGCATAAAATTATTTTAATAAAATTATATCAATATTAAATTTTTATTTATAATCATTTAATTAAAAATTATAGTTTGTTATTAAAATTTTATAATATTTTTAAATTTTTATATTTAAATAAGTAATTAAATGAGTATAAATAATAAATTGAGAATATTAAATTGATCTAAGATGAATATATTAAATAAAATAATAATTATAATTAAATTAATTTGAATAATTTAAATTTAAATGATTCCATACTTAAATAGTGCGATTTTATCATATATCATATTTGATGCTATTCCTAACTTTACTTATCATATGTATATTTCATATCATACGGATAGATCTGGTAGGTCTTCGTAACTCGTGAATTTGTGTTTATGAAAAAAAAAAAAAAGAGTTGGGAGGTTATATGGCTAAACTTTCAAAATTGCTTTGATTTAGGTATGGTTTGAATAGTCTAAAAATAGATAGTAAATATTTTCATTTCATTAGAACTACTAGGCAAGACCCAACCAGGAACCTCCCTCAGCCAGCACCAATGAAATTAAATAGAAACTTGCAAAAACAAAACCTTTTTGGAGTGTGCTATCCACTATGGGATAGTGTATCTATTTGATCACTGCTGGATTTTTCACTGACAGGTGTCGGCCATGGCACCCTCTTTGTTGCCAGTTGGCCACTCGTCCTTGTCTCTTATCTCTTTGGGCTAAAAGGAAATTAGAAAATGCCGCTATGTCTAATTCTGGTTTATGTGAGTTGTTCTTCTTATTTTTCCCTCTTTTCTCTGATTTTAGTATGTGTATCATTTTGGGTTTTTTTTTTTCAATGTTCTATTTTTGTGCTCAGACACGGTAGTTCTATAATTGGTCCGTTATCTCACTAATGCCTGTTAAAATTTAGAAAATCAAAATGAGATTTATGCCATCTAGAGGAAATAAGATGCATATTGATCCTGAATTGCAATATCTTGCTGTAATTATAAAGCAGCTGCGAATTCTTCTTGAATTTTCATTTCTGGAAATTAGCTTCCTAATATAGCCTTTCAATTTGGTTTTGTACCCTGTTCAGGACTTAAAATTTTTTGGTTTCTATGCTTTTCATATTCCACATACATGCACTCATATATACCTGCACATTTTGATGCCATTTTTGTTTTGTTTCTTGAGTCCTTGACTGACAAACTAGTGTTTTTGCTGAAGTTCTCTCTCCCTCTCTCTCTTTTCTTTTTTCTTCCTTAATGCTGTATGATTTGAAATTTAAGTTTAGTAGGACAGCTTAAATTAGTCAAGAGTTGATCTAGATCCTAGAATTAAACCCTGCAATTAAGTAAACATATTTGCTTCCTAACTTAACAACGTTTACTATATTTACAACCAGGTGAAATGGAGTCCATATAGCAGACCCAAGTATGGAATAAAAAAGCTTGTTGAGTACTTGAGTTGAGTAATTTAGTACTTGAGTTTATTCCATTATCACTTTTATGCAATTTTGTTTTTCCACGGTTGTTAAAATATTTATTATGTGGTGACTGTATCATAAAATGACAAGTAGGTTTCAGTGTTATCTGAGGAACTGTTAACCACTTCCTACATGTGACTAACAAGAACCACATTGAATATTTCTTAGAAGTTTTTAGCCATTATTTAGGACATTTTGGGAAATGACTGTGTTGTGGCAGCCGCAAATGAACTTGCCACAATAAATCTCCATTTTGCTAAACCGAAGGTGGGCTTAATATCTACTATTACTTTTTTAGCAGAAGATCATGGTGGATAATGAATTTTGATATGTATGATATACTGTTATCTATATGTGTTATATATGAAATATGTTCAGAGATATGTTCAGAGAATACGGTTTCTTTTCAAATGAATAAGAAAAAACTTCCCGTGTAGATTTTTCATCCCTTGATTTAAAATATTCATCAATTTGTGAAGTGTTTGTATAAAGGTTACATCTATTATATTATTCCATCATGGGTTGTGCTGTGCCAAAAACTTAATACTTCTATCTCTCTTCCTGTCACCTGGTGGATAACTGCCAACAACTATTTGTTCTTTTCTATCTTATCTTAAATGATAATAGTAAAAAATATTTCATTCTTCAGAGTATGGTATGGTCTATTCAGTACATTTACTTGCATGTATATTTTGCTGTCACCTTTGCGCAGTTGTGGACATGTGGATGAACAAGAAAGCAAGTTAATCAGTAATGATGCTGGATCTGATAGCTATGTTTTCTGAGCTAATGACCCCTGTTGTGATGTTGGTTACAAAGCCTTTTTCACTTTGCAAGTGGGTATTTATTTTTGGTTTGAGAACCATGTTTACTGTCATTCACACTTGGGTGGAGTTGGTGAAAGCCTCAATAAGTTTCCATCTGAATATGATCCACAAGACAATAATATGGATGATTGCTCTTGTATCTCTTCCTATGCAAGTTTTGACTGCTTTGCAGAGGGAGAGGCTGGTTAGTTTTTTGCCTCAACAGTTAGTTAGCTATTCTAGATAAGCTTAACAATTTTATTATCCTTTGAAAATCTGTCAATGTGCTCCTTCCTGTGGTTTTGCTTGAGGAAAAAACAGTTATGATTTGCACTTCAGATTCTTTAATCATTTAATAAACCATATATATATATTTTTTTTTTTATTTAGATTGATAGACAGAGAGAGAGAGAGAATTAGATTTTAGTAATTGGGACGGAGGAACTACAAAACACAACACTCTGAGTATGAACTGAAAAAAAAAAGAAAAAAAAAAAGCAGAGCAGAGCAGAAATAGATTTTGATTCAAATGGAGAAAGCAAGAGAGAGAATGTAGCGATAGAAGCATTGTTATAACTGACACCTGGAGTGAAGCAATAATTAGATATTATCCAATCTGGATGGCTAAGAAAAAAATTATTTCTGTGAAAAGTGAGACTGAACCTATATATAATGTAATAGGATTTCCCTTCTTCATAAAGTACAATATGCAAGAACCAAAACTTCTGATGCAACTGGAAATGCCTTCTTCTGGCAAACTTGTTCGTGTACTTTGAGTGCAATACTGTAGAATTACTATGTCAACAAACAAAATCTGTTGAAGGGATTGGCTTTGGTGGTTTATTCCTCTCCCTCTCTCTCTCTCTATCCCTTTCCCTCTCTCTCTCTCTCTAAATACACACACACACACAGCTTGTTTGGCATTGGTGTCACTGTACTTGCACAATTGAAGATGATGAGTTATGGTTGAAGTTTCTTGAGGTTTGTATTTTTGCTTTTCATAATTTCATATATGAATAGTCTATATAAGGTATTTGGCTGCTAATTTTGGTCAGAAATAGACGTATGATATTCAGGGTGCTTGATAAGGTCAGGTGTGGCTATTTTTGCTATTTATAAGCTGTCTTTTGAGATGAATTGCTGCTATGATTTTCAGCTGCAAGAGCGTCTCCATGAGATGCACATTGAGTTAGATAGTCTTGCATGGGATAGGAAGGAACTTCAAGGCCAACTCCAGACAGCAATTAAAGAATGTAAAATTTTGGAATCAATGCTAGAAGAAGTTGAAGAGGAAAATGATAGGGCCGTTACCAAAATTGAATTGCTAGAGAGTGAGGTAATACTTTATTTTTCTGTAAGCCTTTATTGTTATAAACAAAGATCTTACTACTTTATTCCCATGCATTCTAAAGTGATTCTGGTAATGATATGGTATCTCTGCGACAGATTTCTGCTAAAAGGTTTTCTTTTGCTCTTCTAGTTTATTTTTGTTCATAGTTCTAGTCATTTTGAAGATTCTATTAGGCAACTTATTTGAATGGACTAGAAAATCTTATAAATTGGTAATATTGGAGTATCATTTTTTCACAGTAATTAAAAAATACATGCAGGGGAAGTGCTAGAGCTTTTTTATTTCAGAAGATTAATAAGAGCTGTGGTTTTTAATGAAATTTTGCATTGCAAATGTGTAGATTGGTTGTAGAGTGTTGTAATATATCCTTGATTTATGGCTTGATTTAAGCCATAATGTTGGGATATCTTGAAATTATAATATCCTGGTTTTATGGCTGTATTTAAGCCACTATATTTGTCTTTATTTTTTTCCTAATTTCTATATATTTCTATCAGCAATAAGATTAGTCTATAAATATCAATTCAAAATTTATTGTAAATTTAAGAGATTGAGAATAAGAAATTCAGATTTATCTCAAAATCTTCATGGTATCAGAGCCATAGAGCTACTGATTACTCTTTTCTTCTTCTTCTTCCCTTTCTTTCCTTTTTCTTTCTTTTTTTTCCTTCATCATCACTGTGAAGACTTCGCTCTATTTTTCGGCATTTTTTTTCTCTTACCACCACTCACATTAGGTGCGCAGAATCCCGGCGATCCCATCTGTGAAATCCCGTCGCTGAAAACCACCGCGTGTGAGTACACTCACCACCGGAGTTTTCAGGTCGGAATTCATGCGGCTTTTTCAGAAGAAACTTCACCAACTGTCTCGCCTCTTCACTCAAAGTGTGTTTGTGACCTCCATTCAAATTTCTGACCGCTTTTGAAGTTGACCCTCGTTTGGCAGTAGCTTCAAATTGTCTGTCGATTCAGGTTCTCTTCCAGTTCTTCATTAAAATGGCTCTTTTGTTCAGATACATTAGGTTTGATTAAACCTCTTTTCTCATCTATTTCTGGTTCTCGTGCCATTACCATTGTAAAATTGTAAGGTAGTGATAATTATATTTCATGGGCTGCATCGGTTGAAATGTGGTTTATGGGTCAAGGTTATAGTGATCACTTAATAAAAAATGTTACTGATATTGATGAAAAAGATAGGACAACATGGACTAAAATTGATGCACAATTATGTAGTCTACTATGGCATTCTCTTAAACCAAAGTTGCTTACTCTATTTCAGTTCTGTAAAACTTGTTTTAAAGTCTGGACTAAGACTAAAACTTTGTATACTAATGATATTCAACGTATTTATAAGGTTGTCTATGACCTTATTCATTTACAACAAAATTTTCAAGATATGCCCAGCTATTTAGATCAAGTTGAAACTTTGAAGGATGAATTTAACTCTCTCATGCCTTTTTCTTCAAATGCCACTGAGAAAAATCAACGAGATAAATTTTTTATGGTGTTATCTCTCATAGGGCTTCGAGCAGATTTGGTTACTGTAAGAGATCAGATTCTTGCTAGCCCAATCATCTCTAAATTAGATGAATTCTTTGCTCATTTACTTCACATCTCCTCCAACAATACTGAAACTGAATCTTCTGTGTTAGTTGTACAGAAGAATAGTCAGCAGGGAGATAGTAGAAAAAAGAAGGGAAAAGGCTCCAAATTCCATTGCTCCTATTGTGATAAGGGGGGTCGCACACGTGATTGTTGTTGGGCTCTTTATAGACGACCTCCCAAACCTAATCAAAGTAATCGTCTAATTGCTAATATGGTCCAATCTCAAGGAGATGATATTCTTCCTCTACCCACGGCTCAAGCATCGAAATCCAACTCAGTTACATTAACTGGGACTGATTATGGTGAATACTTTCAATATCAAGCATTGAAACAACAGTCATCTTCTCCAACAGGTTCTGTTGCTCAATCGGGTACTTCCTTTGCTTATCTCACACAATCTTCACCCACATGGTTTTGGATTTTGGACTCCGGTGCTTCTGATCACATCTCTGATAATCCAAATCCTTTCTCTTCTCTGACTACAATTACTTTCCCATTTTTTACAGTTACCTTGGCTAATAGGTCACAAACAATAGTTAAAGGAGTAGGAGAATGTAAACCTCTCTCTTCTATGCCTTTAGTATCAGTCTTATATGCCCTTGCATGTCCATATAATTTGATTTCCATTAGTAAATTATCAAAACAACTTAACTGTAGAGTAACCTTTGAATCTAATTCTATTTTTGTGCAAGACCATTGTACAGGAAAGATGATTGGTGAAGGTCATGAGTCCAATGGCTTGTATCTTCTCTCTTGTCCTACAACATCCGCTGCCTTCACTTCTGTCGTTTCTGTTGACCTACTTCATAGTCATCTTGGTCATCTTAGTCTCTCCAAACTTTAGAAATTGATTTCTGGTGTGTCCACACTTTCTCCTCTTGAGTGCGAGTCATGTCAACTTGAAAAGCATACGCGTAGTTCTTTTCCAAGGTCTTTAAATAATAGAGCCTCATTTAAATTTAGTGTTGTTCACTCAGACATATGGGATCCAAGTCGTGTTAATACTATTTATGGTTTTCATTATTTTGTCACTTTCATTGATGATTATTCTCGTTATACTTGGTTTTTTTTAATGAAAAATAGATCTGAACTATTTACCATTTTAAAGAATTTTTGTGCTGAAATTAAAAATCAATTTGATATCTCCCTTAAAATTCTACGGAGTGATAATGCATGAGAATATTTTATCTCTTCCCTTTCAAGAATTTATGGCTCACAAGGAATCATTCATCAATCTTCTTATGCATATACCCCTCAGCAAAATGGAATTGTTGAAAGAAAGAATCGACATCTCATTGAAATCACTCACACTATGCTTATCCATCATAATGCGCCACTTCGTTTTTTGGGAGATGCATTCTTAACTGCATGTTAATTGTTACTTAATTAATCGGATGCCCTCTTCAATATTGCAAAACCAAAGTCTTCATTCTATTTTGTTTCCTAATAAAAAATCTTATCATCTCTCTCCTTGTGTGTTTGGTTGTACTTGTTTTGTTCATAATCATACGCTTGGTAAAGATGAACTCCAACCAAAGTTCATTAAGCGTGTCTTTTTAGGATATTCTCGCCTCCAGAAAGGCTACAAATGTTATGATCCTACAACTAATAAATACTATGTTTCAGTTGATGTGACCTTTGAAGCATCCTCATATTTTTTCACCAATCAGACAGGTGTTGTTGAGGCCCTTCCAGTTCCCACTCTTCCTATTTCTGATGATTGATCCTCTCATAAGCCATTACAAGTTTACTCTAGGCGGCCTTCTCCGCCCACACTTGATGTTTCTCTTGCAGGTACAAATGCCATACACTCTCTAAATGACTCATATCCTCCGCCAACAACTTCACCTATGTCGGTCTTGCCTCCAACAGAAGAATCCAATCTACCTATTGGTCTTCGGAAAGGTATTCGTTCTTCTCATAATCCTCATCTAATTTATAATTTCCTAAGTTATCAGAGTCTTTCTCCTTCATACTATACTTTTGTCTCTACTTTATCTACTATATCTATTCCAAAATCTATTGATGAAGCACAGACTCATCTTGGATGGCGACAATCAATGATTGAAGAGATAACTACTCTTCATGATAATGATACTTGGGAGCTTGTTCTATTACCATCCGGGCAATCTGTGGTCGGTTGTCGTTGGGTTTATACTGTCAAAGTTGGTCTTGATGGCAAGGTTGATCGCTTAAAAGCCCATTTGGTTGCCAAAAGATATACTTAGATTCCTGACCTTGATTATGGTGATACATTTTTCTCCTGTTGCAAAGATTGCTTCTGTCCGTCTTCTTATTTCTCTTGCTGCCACAAATCACTAGCCTATTTACCAGCTGGACATTAAAATGTATTTCTACATAGCAACCTAGCAGAAGAAGTTTTTATAGAGTAACCACCCGGCTTTGTTGCTCAGGGGGGAGTCTAGGTTAGTTTGTCGATTGAAGAAATCTCTTTATAGTCTGAAACAATCTCCATATGCATGGTTTGGACGGTCTAGTTATGTGGTTCAAGAATTTGGGATGCATAGAAGTGAAGCAGATAATTCAGTATTTTATCGTCACACAGCCCATGATAAGTGTATTTATTTGGCGGTATATGTGGATGATATTGCAATAACAGGGGATGATAATGAGGGAATTGCTCAACACAAACAATATCTTCTCAGTCATTTTCAAACTAAAGACTTGGGAAAGTTGAAGTATTTTTTGGGCATTGAGATAGCTCAATCAACTACAGGGATTGCTATCTCACAAAGGAAATATGCCTTAGACATTTTAGAAGACACTGGGATGCTGAATTGTAAACTTGTGGAAACTCCTATGGATTCAAATGTTAGACTTATTCCTATGCAGGGGGAGCAACTAAAAGACCTTGGTCAGTATCGGAGGTTGGTTGGAAAACTCAATTATCTCAGTATCACACGCCCAAACATTTCCTTTGCAATAAGTGTGGTAAGTTAGTTCCTTCAAGCTCCATGTGATAGTCATTGGAATGCAGCAATACGTATCCTTAGATCTATCAAGAGAACACCAGGACAGGGTTTGTTGTATGAAAATAGAGGACATACACAAATTGTTGGATATTCAGATGCTGATTGGGCAGGTTCTCTCTCGGATAGACGATCAACCTCAGGATATTGTTTATTTTTTTGTGGGAATCTTATATCATGGAAATGTAAAAAGCAAGATCGAGTGCAGAAGCAGAATATCGGGCCATGACTTTAGTTACCTGTGAACTTATTTGGTTACAACAATTGCTTCGAGAATTAAGACGTGAAAATATGGGTCCAATGCAATTAATATGCAATAATCAAGTAGCACTTCATATTGCTTCAAATCTAGTTTTTCATAAAAGGATAAAACATATAGAGATAGATTGTCATTTTTTCAGACAAGATTGAATTGGGTTGCATTATTACCAGTTTTTTCAGTTCAAATGATCGGTTGGCGGATATTTTCACTAAAGCTTTAAGAAGACCTCAGATTGAATACATTTGTCACTAGCTAGGAGCCTATGATATATACGTTCTAGTTTGAGGGGGAGTGTTGGAATATATCCTTGGTTTATGGCTTTATTTAAGCCATAATGTTGGGATATCCTGAAATTATGATATCTTGGTTTTATGGCTGTATTTAAGCCACTGTGTTTTTCTTTGTTCTTTTTCTAATTTCTGTATATTTTTAACAGCAATAGAATTAGTCTATAAATATCAATTCAAAACCTATTGTAAATTTAAGAGATTGAGAATAAGAAATTCAGATTTATCTCAAAATCTTCATAGAGCAATATGTTTATGTGATCATTTGAGCCCCCCTTTTCTGCAGTCTTTTAAACTTGTTTGAGGTATTTATTTAAATTTTGAAAGAATACTCTGCCAAATAAATAAATGGTCACAAAGAACCAAGGGCACTGAACACCTTTATATTTGGACCTTACCCTAGTGACAATTATGTTTATGCTCCTTTTACCTTTCTCTTCTTCCCCTCTCTCTCTCTTTCTCCTCTCTCTTTCTGCAAACACACACACATATAATGTACTAATAATTATGTCTGTTTTTACAGATATGCAATAAACAATACATGTTTACATACTAAATCCATTTGATAGTGAAATGATTAACCTTTTAGATTTATATGATATATTGTGTATGGCAATTACAGTAGTAGTTGAATTGCTTATATTTTCTCCGAATATGTGCGGATTCTTTTGTTGTTTGGCGAATGTTCCAGTGACGAGGGGGGAGTTAGAACACAATTATATGTCAGTTTAAATGTTAAATTTCAACATTTAATTTCCATTAGCTTGAACTGACCTATAGAGTGATCCATCATTTGGATGTGATCTGCTGTCTACACCATGAATAGAAACTTGAACAATTGATCATTGAATTTAGTAAAAGTCGAGAAATAGATTGTTTAATAAAGTTTGTCCATGAGATTATAGGATTGCCAGCAACTTGATTATCCTGATGAGATGTATGATAGGTGGATTGTTTTGATTGTTATCATTTATGATTCATAAATTTATGCATCCTGTAAAAGAAAGCGAGAGTCTGAAGCCAGTCGTTCAAGTTCAAGCAATAAAGTTCCCTTGTGTAAGAATATAGCTATCCTAGTTGATTGGATGTGTTGGATAACCAAATTCTGTTGCAGAACTTAGATAGGCTAAAGCCCAGAGTAGCTAATCAGCAAAAATCAAATAAGAGAAACAATTTATAAAATTGGTAAAGCAACCTTTTGGAATAAAAAATCACAAATTTATTTTTCTTTAGATGCCTGAATGATCTTGCAATGATCGGTCCCTTGCAACAAGTTCGGGTATAATTAGCTCTGGCTTTCTTGTGGGGAGGTAATTAGAAACAAATCATTTGTCCTCTCTTCTGAACAGTTCAATGTTTAATTTTGAGAAGAGACTAAGGAGTGATGCAACAGCATGGTAAAATAGCAGGAAACATAAAGTATACTGCATGTGCATGGACACGTCTTTTGTCTTACCAGAAAAAGAGGATCCACTGGGTTCAATAATGTATGACTTCATTAAAAAAAACTCCCTGAATCGCTACAAAAGAAAATTTTTCTATTTTAATAGTTTCTTTTAGTTTATTTATTTAGTATTTATTTATTTGTATCAAATTTTTATCTTATTTTAGATTTTAGAATGAAAAATGCTATATTTTTCTTTCTAATACCCTTTACTTTTTTTTTTTTACTTTTTTTTCTATTTTCAATTTCATTTTTATATTTTAATTTAACTTATTAATTAACTTATAGATTTATTAGTTGATTCATTCACATAATATTATTATCTCAAATAAGAAGGAAAGAAACTGCATCACATGATCCTTAAGCGGCACATCAACTCTTGCATGCATGCTATATGCTGGACCTTATTTGTATTTTTATCTTAAGATAATGCATTTCTTCTCACATGCATAGAACTAAGGCTAAAACCTTTAGTGTTTTGAATCTTGTGTTAAGTTCTGTGATGCTTTAGATATTCTCCAGTTTGAATTCTGGAAGGGAAGTTGAATTTTATTTTAATGTTGCAAGCTTGCTGGAACTGTTCGAGCAAGTTAGTTGGTTAGGCAGCAAGTCCATGATAAGGTTGAGTGTTCCTTGCTATGGTTGGGTAATGAGGCTGTATTAGGGCTAAACTTCTGTACTTTTAAGTACATGGACACACAACTATATAAAGGTTAGAACAATAAGTGAAATTTATTGCCCCCTTAGAGGTTCATTTAGGAAACCTGTATTTGACGCGTTGTGTCTGAGATGCGTTTGTGTTTATGAGGGTGTTTTCTGCCCCCGGAAAAATCCAACACGCTATCAAAGCCTGGATGATCATTGAGGGAATTTTTTTTCCCATTCCTTCCACATGTTTTTGCAAGGGAGAACCTTGTTCTTTGGGTCTAAAAAATACAAGCATTTTCAGAGGTTTTTAATGCTCCTTGAGGATCTATATGCAAGGAAAAAGAACCAGAAGAAAAGTGTTTTTTGAGAGAACCAACTTGATTTCTTAGTTTTTGCAAGTAAGGCTCAGGAAATAAACTGAAAATTTTGTTGAAGGACCAGCATGTCCATAAACCAAAAATTATAATTGAAGGATCAACATGCCCATAAAAAAAGGGCAGCCCGGTGCACGAATGCTCCTGCAATAAGCGGGGTCCGGGGAAGGGTCGGACCTATTGGGTCTTTGTACGCGGCCTTCCCTTGCAATTAATTGCAAGAGGCCGTTTCCACGACTCGAACCCGTGACCTCAGGTCACACGGCGACAACACTTACCGTTGCGCCAAGGCTCCCCTTCGAAGGATCAACATGCCCATAAGTTGAAAATATTATTAAGAGGCCAATGCATGTCCCATAATTGCTAAAAAAGTTGTTGAAATTTGCTGTAAATGGCCATGTACCAGCAGTCCTATGAATTATTTCATTGCTTGCGTGGAGCAATTGGAAGAAGAGGTAGCAAATACTACAACTAAAGCTTGCCGTAAATATTCTCAATGGAAAGAGTCACTATCTAGGAGTTTTTCTTTGGTGAAAGTGAAAGAAAAAAGAAAATGTCAAAGAGGCCTGGAGCCGAGTTCTCGGAGATGTACAAAAAGATTTGGAAAGATCATGCTCAAGAAAAGGCAAGCAGAAAACTAAGCTTTGTTCTATGAAAGCACAAGTTGAAGTCATCCAACAAAAAACTCGAGGAGGAATGATAGGTTCCTAAAATTTTTGTTTAGATAATATCTAACTTGAAATATTAGAGGGAAAGTGGAATTTTGTTTTTCTGTTATAAGCTTGTTATTCCATTTAGTTAGTCAGATTAGGCTGCAGGTCCGTGTTAAGATTAAGTGTTCTATCAACTAAGGCTTAGATAAAGTACAAAAATAAGCATGGTTATGGTATGCGGTTGTTTTGAGGCCATTAATTTGTACTTGAACTATGCAGACACTCGACTATATGAAGGTTAAAACAATGAATGAAAGTTACTGCGCCTTTAGAGGTTCACCTGTTTTCACTGTGCTGTATGTGAGCTGTGTTTTTACGAGTGTTTCTGCCCTCTAAAAAATCCAGCATGCTGGTGGGCTCTTCAACTTTCCTAAATTCCATCTTCATAGAATCTTGCATGCCATGACTTCTTTGTGTAGTTACACTCTGTAGCTTGATCTGTCATAGAAAATTTGTCTTTCATTTCAATATATGCACCAAAGTTGGGTCTCTTCAGGTACCTACTGTTTCTTCCTGAAAGTTACACTGAACTTGCAGACTCCAAAGTATGGGGTTCATCATCTTTTTCACACTGCATTGACAGAGAATGCAGAACGGTAGAACATTTTTTCTTCGTCAACTGTCTTGGAACTCAATTACTGGTAGACTGTTATCCATGAAATTGGCATTCTCAAAATTCTAACTTAAGTGTAGCTACATCCTCTCAAACTACTAGTAACTATATTTTCTGTTTGTTCTCCTTGTTGAAATGGTTGAATCAGTTTTCCATTAATTGAGCTGATCATGAGGATCTCCAAGATTACTCTTTCTTTTTGAATCTTTTGGTTTATGATTTTCCACTCATAGTCTATCTTAGGAAGGTAGTGAGGGGTATGTGGAAGTGGCAATACATTGGTGCTGATAGGGAGTGGAGTGCTACCTTGTGGTGTTTAAGATTGTTGCTGTGAATTATGATGGAACTCTTTGACATGTACAATTCAAAATGAAATCAGAAACTTCAGGCAATTGATCAAGGACTTCACAATCTTACAGTTCCCTTCTTCTTCTTCTTCTTCTTCTTCTTCTACTTCTTCTTTTCTTGATCCATCATACTCTGTCTTAAGTATTTTTTTTTTCTCTTTTCTTTCCCCTTTACCTCTCTTTCTTGATAAATCTGGGTTAGGATTTCCATTTTGAGAATTTGATGTTCCATCTGATCAGCAATAATATGATGTCACTTGGGCTTAAAATGAGTTAATCAAATACGATAATAAGTAGCATACTGGCAAACGAACCAAACCCAAATCATTGTATTGAATAATATAATTTGAGTTCTGGTAGTCCCTGGTGCAAAACATAATACCAAAAAAGATGAGAGGGCAGTCAGTGAGGAATATTGGCATTCAGTATACAATCCAGTGTAAAAATGATACCCAAGATGCAATAATTGCGATGTCACCAAAAGATGATGAAATTCAGCAAAGGCTGTGTCAGTATGTGGCAGTGAGGAAGTGGTGCAAAATTCATACAATGATATTTGTAGGAAGTGCCAATGGAATAGGTGGGAAAAAAATGTGTGGAAACTAGTTTATAATAGATTTATTGCATGTTGAATTTGGACAGAAATGGTAGGATGCTAGGGAGCAATTTAGTAGCTATAGGTTTATTTTCAGATAGTTTATTTTTCTGTTTTTCCCATGTGTGTTTTTCCCATGTGTGGAGATAAGAATATGGAAATCAGTGTCTTTATTAGTGGGTAGTTATTGTATTCAATTGTTTAAAAGGCTGTTTTAATGAATGAATTGAGCAACATTTTGACAAAGGTTTGAGTTCTCTCTTAACAAGCTCTATTCTTTTTCTATATTCAATCACATACACCCTTAACTAGATCCAAACTTGGGACGATAACATAATATCCTGCTTACGGAGATATCATCAAAGACTATCATAAACTGTTACCTAAGGTTTGATTTTGGATTCATTTAAGCTTTGATTTTGGATCCTTGTCTATTAATTTCCATAAATTTCTCCTCATTGTTACACGCAATTGTCATTAATTTCTGAAAGTAGCCCATGCACTGCTTTTGAAATTTGAATGTTTGGCTAAATTATGTGCTTTACCAATGAAATGTTTTATGCTTTTCAATAGTTGCAGGATTTGAAAGTAGAAAATCGTCAGCTGAAAGGAATTTTGTATAAAGATGATTCGAGCTTTAAAGATCATTGTGCCATAGGTGATGCACAAAATATTGGCAGTGCTGATACTGATGACTTTGGCATTTCCGAAAGTAGCCAATCATGTTATAAAGGAAGTGGCATCATATTTGATGACCTATTGAGGCATACAGATGCCTGGGAAGGTGAACGGAAGAGTGAAGCAGAATGGCTCCATTTCTTGAAGACTGGTTATGCAGCAAGAGGTTCTGTCCACCCATTTTCACATTGTATCGACTCGAGGAGCGTAGAGATGAATGAGGATTTGGACCAAAGAAGGGATGCTGCACTTTCACAGTCTCTATTTAGTGCAGTGTTATCCCTTCTGGTTGGAATCATTATCTGGGAGGCGGAAGACCCTTGTATGCCTCTTGTTATAGCTCTTTTCACTGTCGTTGTTATGTCATTAAAAAGTGTGGTTCAGTTTTTCTCCACCATAAAGAACAAACCGGCTGCTGATGCAGTTGCTCTCCTAAGCTTCAACTGGTTTGTACTCGGCACCCTTACTTACCCAGCACTGCCGACAGTAGCTCGTATATTTACTCCATTGACCTTACGTATTTTGGACAGGATGGCGAGCTAGCTTGGTATGTCTCCTTGTTAGCTCATAGATCAGCATGTACAAAGACGGATTGAATTTTGCTTAGTTGTAGCGAATGCTCGTATAACCTGTAGAATCAGCATGTATTTTGGCCTTTTTATGTTGCTTTTGGTTAGTCTCTGAACTTTTTGTACATTGATTGTATATGGGTGTGAGAAGGAGCTTTTTTTTTTTTCATCTTGGAGTATTTTGTTGATCGCGAACTTTCTTTTGGAGACTATTTGCCGTTATAGTACAGTTGAAGTTGTGGTAGGCATCCTGGCCATTGTTATGTTCATGGAGTTCTTGAACTCTGCTTATGGCTTTCCAAATTTTACATTTTAGGACTTTTTATGATAAGAAAAATATGATGATTTCATTTAAATTTAAATCAAATGATAAATAAATTTATATATAAGTGTAGTAATAAAATAAATAGAAAACAGTAAATATATACCTTATCATCATCATCATTATTATTATATGACAATTTAAAAATAAATAAGAGTTCGAAATTACTTGCTACAATTCTACTAGTCTTATCTTGGAAAATAACTTCGTAGTCTTTTTTAAAGAATGTAGTCCGTACGTGTGATTAAAAGAAAATAGCTCATAACAATTAAGGTGCAGTATAGTGTTGCTTTTGAGTTTGAATTCTAAATATTTTTCTTTGCTATAAAAATAATTAATTAATAAATTTTTGAATGAAAATACTTTTTTTTAATGAATTCATTTTCCGTTATTTAGTTGTAATATTGAAAATTAATTGGAAAATATAAAAAAAATTTAATATGTAAGGTTAAAAAATTATTTCAGACAAAAATTTATTTTAAAATTTATTATTAAATATGATAAATATATATCAAAAAATTGATAAATTGCAATAGTACGAGGGATCAATATGGTTGTCCACAACCGCTAATTTCTTTACAGAAAGGTTGCTAAAGGTAATCAGATTAAGAAAATATTTTTCAAGAATTTATTTCGCAAAAAACAGACAGAGCCTTGTAATGATTTTACTTTTTGATGAATAAATTAAATAACAAAATAGTTCAATAAAAGTTGAATTGAAAATTATTGTTGAAATAAAAAAAATGTAAATTATAAATAATATATGATTAAATTATTATCATTATAAAATTCTTTAAAATTTAAAATTTAACTATGTAAAAGATATTTTAACATTAATCATCTACTTATTAGATCTTCAATTGTTATATTAGAAGGTTTTGAAAACTTTATCAATCATAATACATCTTAAAGAATGTAGGTACAAATTTGAAATACACATTAAGAAGTTTTGAGTTTAAATATTGAGTTGGCTGAGAAGGGTTCATGAAAAATTAGGAAGTATACCTTAAAATTAATTATTTTTTATATACAAGTAAAAAAAACACAAAAAAAAATACTAATCAGTAACAAATTTAAGAAAGGAAACTTAAAAAACATAAGAAATAAAATAGGCTAAAATACAAAAAAAAAAATTAAACTTTACCCTCTTTTTCAATTTTATTATGAATTTTTAATTTAGACAAATTAAATAACAAATTTATTTTTTTTCAATTCTATCATATTATCTGTTGGCGCATATAACATGATCAAATGGTGATATGTCAGTTATTTCCCAATAGTTTATTAAAAAAAAAAAAGAGAACGAGCATTACATCTCCAAATTGCAGAAGTAACGCCCGTTATTTATTTATTTGATTTTCCTGAAGAAGATGAAGAATCAGCAACTAAAACCCAATACAACGTAATAATTTATCACCATTCTCCTCATCCAACTTCCCTTGTTCTCTCAATACACTAATTAACCATCTCAGCTAGTTTTTTTTAGAACAAGCACAGTGACAGGACACTTGCATAACTCAAAACCATGGCGATTTTGAAAAGGCATGCTAACTCATATATGCTGTAACAATTTTTCTGGACCATCTCAGCCAGTTTATTAATTGAAGGATTTGTAATTTTGGACCATCCCGTATTTGCCTCTTCGCATCGAAATTGACCTGTATATAGAACCACCCCTGCATGAACCGAATCTATTAACTGACAGTGTATCGAATTTTTATTAAAATGTGAGAGCAAATTTTATAATTTATTAAAATATGAGATTTGCTTCTATTATTACTGATTTATGAGAGTCATACATTAAATTGAAAAGTTAAAATTTTAATTTGATGCTTTAATTTTTTTTTATTTTTTTAAATTAAACTGAAAGTCTTAATTTCATTTGAGTCAAACTGAATTAAAAACTTTAGGTTTGATTAATTTTTTTTTAAATTAACTGAAAGCAAAACTTTGGTTTCGGTTTTCAGTCAAACCGGCTGCTTTGATTTGAAGTTTTAATTTTTTCTTAAAAAATAATTTTTAATTTTTTTTAAAACCATTCCCAATAATGTTTATTTCACCTATTTAAAACCATTTCACTATTTCAAAAAAATTTATTTTCCCAATTAATTAAAATTAATAATAACACTATTTAAAATTAATAATAATAATAATTATATAATTAATAATTATATAATTAATAATAAATTGTAATAAGAATAAATAATAATTATGTTGAGTCCAAATAATAAACAATTATATTTGGGACCAAATATAATTAATAATAATATAATTACAATTAATATTTTAATTAATAATTATATAATTGATAATAATAAAATTAATAATTATAATAATATAATTATAATTAATAATTATATTGTCCCAAAGAATTAAAAATTATTATTTGGGCCCAAATAGTTAATAATTATATTTGGCTCAAATATAATTAATAACAATATAATTAATAATTATATTAGATAATTAATAATCATAACAATATACTTATTATCAATTATATAATCAACAATAGATATATTATTATATATTGTTATTATAATTATAATTATAATTATATTAGTATTAATTATATTGGGCTAAAATATAATAACAATTATTTAGGCCCAACATAATTATTATTTATTGTTATTATTAATTATTATTCATTATATTTATTATTAATTATAATTTTATTATTATTAATTATATAATTATTAATTATATCTATTATTAATTATATTTTTATTAATTATATTTATGCCCAAAATATAATTATTAATTATTTGGGCTGAACATAATTATTAATTATTGTTATTAGTAATTATATAATTATTAATTATAATTATGTTAGTATTATTATTATCAATTATATATAATTAACAATTATAATTATTTTGTTATTAATTATAATTATGTTTTTATTATTAATTTTAATTAATTGGGAAAATAGTTTTTTTTTGAAATGGTGAAATGGTTTTAAATATGTAAAATGAATTTTATGTGTTAAAATAAAAAAAATAAGTTTTTAAAATTTTTAGGGAAGGGTTTTTTATAAAAAAATTAAAATTTTTTTTTTAAAATAAAACTTCAACCAAAAGTTTTAGTTTTAGTTTGAGCCAAAAAAAAAAAATTAAAACCGGTAATAATGAAACTTTCAGTTTTAGTTTCGGTTTTGGTTTGATGTTTAACTCTCATAAATCGGTAACAATGAAAATAAGTCTCATATTTTAGTAAAATATGAGATTTGCTCCTATATTACAGTAACAATCTCAGTGTACCGCACTAAAGCAAGCCTAAAATTTACCGCTTCAGACTAAGAAATTAATGCAAAAAGCAGAAAGGAGATGAAAAAAAATCATAAAATAAAAGAAATAATTGAAAACCTCTTCGATTTGGAGAGATTGAAGCAGACATTGAAGTTGATATCAACTTCGATCTGTCGATGAAATACGTCGCATCCATCATTCCTATAGTTATCACCATCTTTCTAGAGTCAGTTTCTTTCTCCCTAAAATATTTGGACTAATTATAATTCTATACCCAAGTTTGAGACTTTTCATTATAATGATCTTTAAACTTTGAAAAACGAAGAAACTATTTCTACTCATCAACTGATGAATATCAGTTAGCAATGATGATAATAATAGTTTTTTCTTTTCCCAAAATAAACTCTCTGCAATTATTAATAACCCATTAATTGTGGAACTTTTATATACAAATACCAATGTTAATCTTAATGGGTCTTTAATAGTGTCTCAACACACTGTTTTTTCTTCTTGAAATTAGTTGATAGAGATGTTTAGAGTCTTAAGAGAGAAAGGAAAGTTGGATGAGGAGATGAAGAAGAACGGTGATGAAATTATTAAGTTGCATGCACTTTCTTCTTTGGGAAAAACAAATTCGGGTGTTACTTTAATTATTTGCAAAAGTGACGCTCGTTCATTTTTTAAAATAAACTAAAAAAAAATTTGATACATTATCATTTTATCATGTTACATGGTAATATGATATAATTGAAAAAAATAATAAGTTTATTATTTGATTTCCCAAAATTAAATTTTTTTTATAAAATTAAAAAAGTGGGTAAAATGTAAATATTTTTTTTGTATTCTAGCCAATAAAATATAATAATTAAAATTTTAATTAGCTTAGAAATCTACAGGTAAATTAGCTTCATATTAAAAATAGTAAATTTGAACACTTTAACTGCTACCAGAAGATCTATATTGTGAATATTCAAAGTGTTGTAGCCTAGTTAGGAAGAAATATCCCTTGCTAAAGGCGAGTAACACTCTAGTTATCAACATGAAGTATAATATTCCATTAATTTCTATATTAAGTTTGAACTAAAAAAGGCACCATCTAATTCCACATGAAAAGCATCACAATTATCTAAATAAGCTGAAAAACCATTCAAAAAATTACTAACCTTATCTCAAAAATTACCTCATGGCAATTTATTTGGAACTTCTCCATAAAGCTTCACAAGTGTTAATAATTACCACATTCAAGTAATCGAAATTCCAACAACATGTATAAGATGCGAAATAAGTATATCTTGACTAATATTAGTAACATCAACTACTAACTTATTGCAAATTGAACTACTACTTTAATAATCTTAATATTAGCCCTCGTAAACAGTGACAGAATCAGAATTTAGATGAGGGGTCAAAATTTTGAAGCCCAAAAAATTACAGATGAATTCAAGATAAAAATAAATATTTAATTACATCGTTTATTTTAATGTTATAGTAATATAATAACTAATTTATGCTATTAGATTGACAACATTTAAAATATGGTAATTATACTCCATGAGTCTGCATCTTTTAAAAATTCTACATAATAGCTTCATTTTTAATTTTTATAAAAAAATTATTTCTTGACATAACACATAAATCAATCTATGTGAAAATTATCTCTCGTCTTATTATGTAAATCCGTCTTGATAGTGTTAATTGTTGAAAAAGTTCTTTTAATGGTAACAGTTGCAATAGATAACACTAAAGTTAACATGATAAACAAATATACCAAAGAAAATAAAGTATCACATGGCTTTCAAAATTTTAAATTTTAGGCCTTTTTGTAATAAGAAAAAATATGATGACAATTTCATTTAAATTTAAATCAAATGATAAATAAATCCCTATATAAGTAGTTGGTTTGGGCCATAATTCCACCCCATATAGCTTTTAGGTTATAAATAAAAAAAATAAAAAAAGAAGAAGAAGAAGTGTGATGTGTGTGTAGTGTTGTACACGGAAAAGAAAAAGAAAAAGAGTTTTAGTCGGTTTATTATGTCCACCGATCATTATTAAAAGAAAAATAATAGAAATTGTTTCTCAGGGAAGAAGGAAAAAAATTCATCTTTTCTTCTTATGACTTTAAATTTAATTACTTTCATCAAATATTTTAAATGAGTTGTTGAATCAATTTTGGATGGCAATTCTCTAGTTTTTTTAGTGTGATCATTCAATAAGGATTGTGGATTTGCTAAAGAGGTATTTATATATTTTTTTTATTTTTAGTGATCTCAAGTGTAGATTACTTATGAATATTTTATACTTAATTTATTTTATAGTTGATTCTATTTCGGAGCTTGTTCTGTGATTTTTCTCTACATTGAAGGGTTTTCTACGTTAAATCTTGTATCTCTTATTTTATGCTTATTCTATTATTGTGCATTGATATTGTTTGGCTTGAGATTGCTATAATTTACACAATTAATTAATTATTATTGATTGAGATCCCAACAAATGGTATTATAGTCTAGTTCTTTAGATGTAGAATTAATTGTGTGAATTAGAATTGAGAAATTTACAGGTACATGATTAAATTATCGACTTTAAATTATTCAATTAAAAAGTCAAAGATGAAGGATATTCTCTATTGTAAGGACTTGTATGATCCTATAAAATTAGGATCTACTAAGCCAAATGAAAAATCTAATGATGATTAAGAGGTGATACACAGGAAACTGTTGGCACTATTCGACAATAGGTAGATAATAATGTCTAACATCATATAAGCAAAGAAGTTATTGCGCAGAAATTATGGAACAAGGTGGAAACTATGTATGAGAGAACAAGTACTCAGAATAAAGCTTTTGTTATAAGAAAGTTTGTGAATTTGAAGCTAAAAAATGGACGGCAAATTGCATAATACTTGAGTGAGTTTCAAGAATTGGTAAATCAATTAAGTATCATGAAGATAGTCCTAGATGATGAATTACAGGCATTATTACTCTTGAGTTCTTTGCCAGATAATTGAGAGATTTTGGTGGTGTCTCTTAGTAACTTTGCTCTAAGTGATGTTTTATCTTTATCCTTGGTAAAGGATAATCTTTATAATGAGGAGACTAGAAGAAATGATATGGGCATTGATACTTTATAGACTCTTGTTACAATTATAAAGAGCATTGGTAGAAGTAAAAGCAGAGGTCCTAAGAGACGTTATAAATCCATATGCATGTCATAATCAAAAGGAAATTCAATTGTTATCACTGTACAAAAATGGATATATGAAAAGAAACTGCAAATCTTGGAAAAATGAATAGAATGATGAGAAAAATTAAGGGAAGGCGAATGATTAGAATACCACTACAAATGTAGCTGATGATAATGAAAAGATGGTTGTACTCTCCTTTGTTGAGAAACATAACAAGATTGCTAATTTTGATATGGAGTGGGTTGTTGATTCAACAGTATCTTACCATGCTATACTAAGGAGAGATGTCTTTACTGTGTACAAAGCATGAAAATTTGGCAGATTTAAAATGGGTAATACTAGCTATGCAAATATAGTAGGTATTAGTGATGTTTGTATTCAAACAAATGTTGGTTGCACATTGACTCTGGAGAATATGCGACTTGTGTCAGATTTACGCCTAAATTTGGTTTCTCCTCATATCTTGGATCTAGATAGTTATTACAAAATCTTTGGTGATAAGAAGTGGAAACTCACTAAAAGATTCAATTGTGGTGGCAAGAGGTAAATTGTGATATACACTCTATAAGACTTAAGTGAAGACGATTAAAAAGACTCTGAATGTGGTTGAAGATGATGCTTCATTATACTTGTGGCATAGAAGGCTGGCTCATATGAATGAGAAAGGGTTGCAAATTTTGACAAAGAAGTTCTCATTCTCTTTGCCAATGATATGAGTCTAAACCCTTGTGATGATTGTTTATATGAGATGCAATATAGAGTATCTTTTAGTAGTTCCTCTGAAAGGAAAAAGAATATACTTGAGTTTGTTTACTCTAATGTATGTGGTTTCATTGATGTGGAAACATCAGGAGGTTGCTTATATTTTATTACGTTTATTGATGATGCTTCACGAAGAGTTGGGTGTTTGTTCTGAAAATAAAAGACTAGATTCTTCAACGCTTTAAGCAGTTCCTTGCAATGGTGGAAGAAGAAAAGGGAACATCCTTAAAATATATTTACAATAACAATAGAGGTGAATACATTTCAAAAGAGTTTGAGGATTATTGCTTAAACATGGAATCATACATGAGAAGACTATTCTTAAAACTCCACGGCATAATGGTGTAGCCAATAGTACAATAGAACCATATTAGAGAATGTTAGACGAATGTTGAATATGGCTAAACTCCTTAAGCCATTTGGGGTGAAACACTCTACACTACTTACTACTTGATAAATCGCTCTCCATTAGATCCTTTGGATTTTAAGATAATTGAGAGAGTATGGTCTGAGAAAGATGTAACTTACTCTCACTTAAAGGTATTTCGATGTAAGGCTTTTGTACATGTGTCTAAGGAGTAGAGACAAGAACTTAATGATAGAGTTGTTATATACATTTTTTCTAGGTTATAGAGATGTAGAATGTGGATAAAAGTTATGGGATCCAATGAAGAACAAAGTCATCAGGTCTAGAGATGTAATGTTTTATGAAAATAAGACCTCATTGGACTTTGAGATATTAGAGAAGACTAAAAGCAATGAAGAAATTTCTCTTCCTATACTAATTTCTCCTTCAATTAGAAATGTCACAGATGAGGGAGATTTTCTTGAAAAATATGGGAGTGATGATATGTCAGCACTAATTGATGTTGATGATGATGTTGAGCAGGGGAAACAGCCCCTTCCTCCTCAGATTGTAGAAGAACCTTATGTTAGAAAGTCAACCACAGAACATCATCCATCTACTAGGTATCCTGTTTCTGAGTATGTAATAATTACTGAAGAGGAAAAGCCAGAAAACTTTCAGGAAGTTTAGAATCATAAAGAGAAGATTCAATAGATGAAAGTAATACAGGAGGAGATGAGTTCTTTGAAAAAGAACAATACTTAAGAGCTTGTTAAACTTCTAGAAGGTAAAAAGGCCTTGAAAAACAAATGGGTATACAAGCTTAAGATGGATGGAGAGAAGTTAGTAAAGTACAATGCTCGTTTGGTAGTAAAGGGCTTCAATTAGAAGAAAGAGGTTGATTTTGATGAGATTCTTTCTCCTGTTGTGAAGATGAGCTCCATTCAAATGATTCTTAGGTTGACTGCTAGCTTGAATCTTGAGCTTGAGCAGCTAGATGTGAAAACTACATTCCTTCTTAATGATTTGGAGGAAGAAATCTATATGGAGCAACCAGAGGGATTTGAAGTAAAAGGGAAAGAACACATGGTTTATAGGTTGAAAATGAGTTTGTATGGATTGAAACAGGCTCTGAGACAGTAGTACAAGAAATTTGACTCTTTCATGGTTAGTCATGACTATACTAAAATAGATGTAAATCATTGTATATACTTTAAGACATTTCCAGATGTAAATTCATAATTCTTTTGCTCTATGTGGATGATATGTTGATAGTAGAGCAAGATGCTACAGTAATTAATGGATTGAAAAAGGAGTTGTTTGGCTCCTTTGATATGATGGATTTGGGATCAACATAACAGATTTTAGGCATATAAATTACTCATGACAGGAAAGCTAAGAAGTTGTGGCTACCACAAGAGAAGTATATTGAGCAGGTTCTAAACAGATTTAATATGAAGAATGTAAAGCTAGGTAACACACCTCTTACTAATCACTTTATACTTAGTAACAAATCTTGTCCTTCTACTCAAAAGAAAAAGAAATAAATGATAGGTATTCCTTACTTCTCTGCAGTTGAGAGTTTAATGTATACTATGGTTTGCACCCGACCATATATTACTTATGTTGTTGTTTTGGTCAGCAGGTTTCTTTTGAATCCTGGAAGAGATCACAAGTAGGCGGTCAAATAGATTTTCAGATATTTAAGAGATATTTCAAAGATGTTCTTATGCTTAATAGGCTCAAAACTAGTTCTAAAAGGTTATGCAAATGCAGATATGGTAGGTGACCTTGACGGCAGAAAGTTGACTTCAGGATATGTGTTTACTTTTGCTGTGGAAGCTATGTCATGACAGTATAAATTGCAAAAGTGTATTGCTCTATCTACAACTGAGAAAGAGTATATAGCCATGACTAAAGCGGGTAAAGAGATATTTTGGTTGAAGAGATTTCCCGAAGAGTTGGGTTTGAAACAAGATGAATATGTGATGAATTGTGATAATCAAAGTACTTTGGATTTGAGTAAGAATACCACATATCGGACTAAGTATATTAATGTAAGATACCATTGGATTCGTAAAGTAGTGAATAATCAAGAGTTGTTATTGAAGAAAATTCAACCTAATAAAAATTCAGCAGACATATTGATCAAGGTGGTGACTCATGACAAGCATCAGTTCTGCACTAAGATGGTAGAGCTAAGTGATAACTGAGCATGAACTAGAGGGGAAGATTGTTGATTTGGGCTATAAATCTAATACATGTAGCTTGTAGGTTAATAATTAAGAAAAAGAAAGAAAGAAGTGTGTGTGCAGTGTCGGACACGGAAAAGGAAAAGAAAAGGAGTTTTAGTTGATTTTATTGTGGCCACCGATCATTATTAAAAGAAAAACAATAGAAATTATTTTTCAAGGATTTTGTTCTTCTTCCTTGTGCAGCCAACGACACAGAGAAGAAGAAGAAAAAATCAGTGCCTACAAGCTGTATTGTTGCAAATTGGTCTTTTAAATTTGTAGTATCTAAAGGTGTCTAAGATTTCTTACAATAACTTATTATTTTTTTAATATTTACAAATTAAAATTATGCATATAACAAATTTTAAAAATAAATGATTTATTTTTAAATAATAAAATTTAACATTACTGTTTATAGTCACTTTATTTTTAAAACTTAAAAAAAATAATTAATATTTTATAATATTTATTGAAAAAATTATTAAACACATTATTATTTTTTTTTTGATACTAAGGAGGCCACTAACGGACCGGGTAATATTGTGGGCTACACAGCAGGGGGTAGCCCTCCCCTGAGCACCATAGAGGTACTAGCATGCACCATAATGGTGCTGAATGTGTGGTCGGCAGGAATCGAACCCGAGACCTCCGCATCCTACCAACTTTTTTGGAAGGTAGGATGACCAACCAGGCCACACCCTGATTGGCTAACACATTATTATTTAGAATTAAATACATTTGTTTTTTGTTTTTTTATTTTGATTTTTATATTAGTATTATCTTGAACTTGCTAAATTTTAAATATTTATATTATTTAACTATAATTTAAAGTTATAACCTAAAAAATTTTTAATTTAATTTTTAACATTTTATTAATTTCAAAAATATAAATATTAAACGCATCATCTAATTTTAAAAATAATAAAATTTTTCACTATAGGCTTAGATCAAATTTGAATAAAAATTTATCACATTTATTATTCTTATTAAACTAATATTATTAAATATGAAAAACATTACTTCAAAAAAAATGAAAAACATAATTTCTCTAAATATCAATAATTTTTTAAATTAATGAATATGTGGTGTTAAAAAACTAATCTTTTAAATATCTTTTCAATATAATCCAACTAATTTTGTTATTTAAAATAATTTTACATAAAAAATAATATATATCAATTATTTTTTTATATAATTTTATATCAAATAATTTTCAATAAACAATGCATTTTATTAGACCTATTTTATTATAATTATTTTTATAATATATAAATATAGAAACTTTTAATATTATATATTATTATTTTTCATATACTAATTATATTAATATAAAAATTATTTCTTCACTTAAAATATTATGTTGTATAGTGTATGATATTATTTGGCATGTATATATACTAAAAGTGTTACAAATAATCAATAGTATATTTTTAAAATAACCTTGATTTTTTATTACCATTTTACCCCTATATTTTATAGAGTTCTATTTGATACATGGCATTGCACATGTATAACACTTCCAAATTCTAATAAATTAATGAATTAAACATATAAATTAATGAATTAAATGGGATATTTATTATTTATTTAATATTTAAATTACTCATTTTGTAACATCAGTTAATTTATAAAAATTAAATTAAATAAATAAGTTAAATAAAAATTGAAGAGTTAGAAATGAGAAAATGGAATGTATATGTGGGGTATATATTAAATATATATAACATATACAAAAGTCAACCTTAAATAGTAAATTTAAATGGTCAAGTGGCAAAATTGTAAATATATCTTATAAAATTAAAATTAATTAAATAATTTAAAAATAAATTATTTATGAATGAAAGATATAAATTATCATTTTTAAAATAAATAAATAATTAATTAATTAAAATAATAAAATAATATATATATATATGGTCTTAAATGAAGGAAAGAGAAAAATCAAATTTAAAAGAATTTCTTTCTTCTTCTTCTTTCTCTCTTGGAAATTTTTTCATGGGTGAGCAAGATTGATTTTTACTTCATTTAAACGACCAATTTTGCAAGAATTTTCAATAACCAAGTGGATTTTGCTGATTTCTTCATAAATTAGTAAGCTTTCCTTTACAATTTTGAAGTTTCATTTAAATATAGGATTATGTATAATTTAAAATTTTATAATAATGTGTTTTAATTGTTCAAATGGGTAGGAAGGATGTTATTTTAGTGATTAATCAAGGATTCTATGGTTAAATGATGGATTTAATCAAGTTTGGATAGAGTTTGGAAAAGGTAGTGTTAAATTTAGGGTTTTGAAAGAGAATTCTTAAAGTATGGGTATTTATTTAATTTTAATATATAAATCATGTTATTAAATGATTTAAATGATGAAAATAGGCTTAGATTAACATTTAGAATGAGTTAGAATGAATAATTATAAATGACAAGGTTTATGACACATTTTAGGGTTTTATTAAAGAATTGATATTTATTTGATATAATTTGTTAAAACATATTCTAATGTGATTGTAATAATAAAAATAAATTTAAAACACCAATTAAAATGGAAAATGTGTTAAGCTATTTGATTATTAGAACATTCATATGCATTGTGATATTGAATGTGAAATGATATGTATACATTATGTGCATGATGAAAGGCCATTATTAATAGCTAAAATAAGTAGAATGTTGTTTATGTGAAATATGTGAGAATATCCCAAAAATACTTGTGTAGTGTGATTGTAATATTAAATGGCATATATTATTAATAAAGTGATTTGGCATTATTATGAATAGAAAAAATGAGAAAAAGAAGCAATGTGATGAGAAAGTTATTATGGAAATATGTATTATTTGCGTGTCACCTAATATATTATTCAATTTCAGAATTTTGTATTTGGTGGCATGTCTGTGATTGCCTTCGATCTAGATGTTGGGCGTCACTGATATTTGATTTGCCTTCAGGCTAGGCGTTGGATATTATCATGATTTGCCTTTGGGCTAGACGTTGGACATCACTTTTATTACCTTCGGGCTAGACACTGGGCGTCATAATAAACCAAAATAATAACTCTGAAATTTGAATATTATATAAGATTAATTGGGCCCAATGCTTATGTATATGTTAATATGTTGCTTAGAAAGAATAATGAATATGGATTAAAGTAGAATTGCATATCACATTGTGAAATGCCATGAAATAACATTATGCATTATCATTTATTTTAAAGTTTCAATATTATTAAAGTATGTACCGTCAGGCTTTTAGTTTAGCGCGATTGAAATTCATTGTACATGTGATAGGGTTGACCTGGTAGATCCGAAGAGTTCATCTAGACCTGATCAGATCTAGGCTTTAGGTTAGCTGAGCTTGAGGTGATTTTACTGCCACAGGATCGGAGCTCGTTGCTATCATGTATACATTCTACTTTATATAACATATTATAATTTTATATATTATGTTCACATATTTGGGAGTGTTGTAAATTGTAAAGAGATTCTGGATTAAACTTTGTGATATGTGATTGTATATATGTTATATATATGTATATATTTGAATGTTTTGAGGAAAATGGGAGAAAATTAAGAAATTGTGGAGATTTGTGGGATTTACTATTTTTAAAAGTGTATTTTTCTATAGGTTAAATTATGTTGAGATAAAACTCCGGCGAATTTTTTTCAGAGATTTTTATATAAAATACTTATTTTAAAAAATATATTTTTAATGTTTGGGATATTAATTTCAGAATATGAATTTTATTTTTAAAAATTAAATTATGTCATTCTTATACTGTATATGCATATTTTACATATACTGAAAGTATGTGTTATACATATATAGAATATAAGGGTGTTATACATTTATAACTCATATTTTTTTATTAATATTTTGATTAATATTAAATGGATAGATATGAGTGAAAAAATTCGCAACCAAATTAAATATTTCACATATATAGAATGATTGTAGATATTATTTCGTTGGTTTCAAATTTATAAATATATTTTTATTTATTATACATTACAATTTTTTATTATTTTAATTTTTTATTGTATTCACATTTAATATTATTTATTAGAAATATTTAGTAAATAAATCTTATATTAAAATAAGAGTATAATAAAAATTATATAAATTTATATTTTTAGTAAAATTTATTATTCTTATAAAATAAAAAATATGTCTATAATTCAAAACATAGAAAGTATTTTATGTGCTTGCATAATTAAAATATTTATGCTAACAAATTACTAAATCAATTAATATTGGTAAATATAAGCATATAAATTTATCGACACTATGCAACAATTGATAATATTTTAATAAAAAATATTTATATATTAATATAATTAGTACATAAAAATATTATTATACATTTAAATACACATAATATTAAAATTTTTCATATATATATATACAATAAAATATGTCTATTATATTAAGATATTTTTAATTGATTAGAAAATTTGTTGATCAAAATACATTATCAAAATATTATTTTAAAAAAAAAATAAGATTCATTATCTTGAAATCCAAGCAAATTTTATAGATTATATATATATAATACATTCAATGGAAGAGTGACTTTAGATGAAATATTACAAAAATATTGCTATTCTTATATATAAAAATTTCATAATTAAAAATTTATTATAATATTTTAAAACAGTTGACATCACGACATCAATAATATATATATATATATATATATATATATATATATTAATATAATATACCAATATAAATGAAATGAATGATGGTAAGTTATTAAATTATTGTTATCGATCTCTCTATTTGATATTTATTGGTAATTGTTGTAAAAAAAAAACTATCACGCCTCAATTTTATTATTTTATATTTTAAAACTATTTTTTGGTTAAAACATAGAAATTAGGTTAAGAAAGAGAACTTCAATCACTTAACTATTTATAATAAAATATGTCTAATATATTAAGATATTTTTAAATTAATTAAAAAATATTATTTTTTGCTGCACTGATTTTTCCAAAAAAAATGTATACCATTTTTGTTTTCCTTTTTTATTTTATCCTTGTTTCTTTCTTTTTCATTTTTTTTACTTCTCTGTCTTTTTCCTTTATTTTTTAGAATGCATATATATGATGCTGTCTTTTCTATAACCATAATGCTCTTTACATAAATTTCGTTTTCAATGTTATTATTTCTTCCCCTTATTGATGTAGATTGTTGTTAATAATTGATTTGTTTAATTTATATTTTCATAATGTTTTTATGTTGATTTTTATATTAAAACTCAATGATAAATGAGCATACTTATAAATGAATGTTATGATTCAAATTATGCTTGTAACATCTGCAAAATTTGCTATAATAAAATAAAATAAAACTAAACTAAACTAAAACTTAATTAAATTAAAATGAATAATTTGAGGGAGAAATGAAAATTTAGAAGTGAGAAGAATGGATTATATATGTTAAATATATACAAAAAATAAATGACATATAAAAGTTAAAGATAAATAGTAAAAGTCAATATGTAAATAGTAAAATATAAAAAAATTCAAAAAATAAATTATTTATGAGTGGCAGGTGAAATTTGCATTTTTAAAATAATTAAATTAATTAATTAAAATATTAAAATAATATATATATATAGTTAGGAAAATTAAAGAAAAAAAGTTTAATTATTTAACTCTTCCTCTTCTTCTTCTTCTTCTTCTTCTTCTTCTCCTCCATGGCTAGCCACCATTGTTAGACAAAGGAGGATTTCTCTTCAACCAAACACTAAGATTTTGAAGGATTGAAGTAAATTTTGGTGATTTTTCAACAAATAAGTTTCTTACTTAAATTTTTAAGATTTTTTGAAATTTATGAATATGTAAAATTAGGATTTTTGATGGAGGTTATTTTAATTATTCAAATGGGTTTGTAAGATGTTAGTTTGATGTAAAAGAAATGATTTTAAGGTTAGATTAAATAAAAGTTTAGGTTTGGTTAGGGTTTGGAAGAAGAAGTTTGTAAATAAGGGTTTTGGAAAGGGTTTTATGGAAGAATGCTTGTTCATTTGATTTTATCAATTAAATCATATTCTAATATGACCTTAATAATAAAAATGAACTTAGATTACCATTTAGAGTTGGTTAGAAGAAAGTTCCAAAGTTGAAGTGAGTTAGGACACATTTTAGGGCTTTAGAAAGAATGTTTCTAAATTGAGTTTTATTGCTTAAAGTGTGTTAAAACATAATTTTATAGATGTATTTAAGCTTAAAACTCAATTTGGAATTGGTTGAATTGTAGTTTCTATATTAAAGTGCATTAGGGCTAAGAAAAGGAAAATTTGAAGGGTTTTGTTTTAATTGATGTTTTATAGCCTTAATACCTTAAAATGTGATATTAATGTATGTTATACATTAACATTTGATATAGGTGTTGAGTAGATAGGATTTTCATCAACTTAGTAGTAAATGTTACATTAAAGAATTGATGGAAAAGTGAGCATTTTGGCTTGGAAGTATTTATGTTAAGAGGTTAGTAATTTAAATGTGTTTATATGCACTTGAATGGCATGTTGCATTATTTATGGAAGTGATGACTACGCTACTTTGGTGTGTAAATACACATGAAAAGAGCAGAAATATATATTTATGTTATGAAATGTATGATGTGTAATTGAGTAAGCCACTTTAAGATGGCTAAAAGTATTTAATAATATGTTTGTAAACTATGTGTAATTATGCCAAATATAAGCATAATTTGGCCATATTGAGGATGTGGCAAAAAAAATTGATGAAAATGTGTGGAAATAATGAGAAAAGATGGATAAAATACAAAAAGAATAAAATTTGACATAATTGCCAAAATATATGAAAAATGTGAAATTATGTGCATTATGCGTGAAACCTTACATAATATCAATTTTTAGAGTATTATATTTGGTGTATTACGATATACTGGTTATTTGCCTTTAGACCAAACACTAGTGTCAAGCTAATGGACCTGGGTCACCTCTATCTGAAACCATGGATGAAAGGATGAGTCGTCAACTCAGAGATTACAGTGTCACAAGGGTAAGAGATACAATAAAATAGTCCAAAGTTCAAGAATAATAAATACATAAGGCAGAAGTCCAATAAAGGTATAGCAATAAGATCCAATCCACAAGAAAATCCCATAATAATTGAACCAATATCACAAAAGCAAATCACACAATATGACAGATAACATATAGCAATAACACTAAAGAAAATATATTATTTTTCAGTACTGCCACACGTCACATTCACATAATGGTAGCTTCTACTCTATAAATCATAAATTTCTATGTGCACATAGCCTGATGGTATAACCCTCATCAAGTTAGAATTTTATCATATGAGCTAATTAAATGGCTTGGTATGATTGCATAGGCCTAGAGGCCACATTGAGTTTCACAATTCGTAATTACAAGAACATAAACAACAAAATGATATCAAATGGCTCAAGTATCAATAATATTTAAATTTTCATCAAAGAATTTCAAAAGTGACAAAGCAAGAGATGGACAATACAACTCACCTTAAACACGCAAATTTGATTTTTCTCAGTCATTGAAAATAATTAGTTGGTTCGATGGCAATACTCGACATACATTCACATCCACACATAAATCGTACATTTAGGTTTATTTTTAATTTATTATTTATTATTTTTATCTTAATTGTTTATTAGGCATGTAGCATCTGAAATTTTTAAAAAATTAATAAAATAAATTAAATTTTAATTGGATAAATTAAATAAATAGTTTTAAAGGAAAAATTGGAGGATTTTAAGTGAAAAAGTGGAATGTATATGTGATATATATATATGCAAAATATACATAATATATACAAAGTCAATAAAAGTCATTTTTTTTTAAAAAAAAGTCAAAAGTCAAAGTCCAATGGCATTTTTAAAAATCTACTTTAAAAATTAAAATTATTTAAATAATTTAAAAATAAATTATATAAGAATGAAAGATGTAATTTAAGATTTTTATTAAATTAATTAATTAATTAAAAATATAATAAAATATAATATATATAATACATATAAGGTATGTTGGATGTGTATATGATAAATACATTATATGTGCATATGAGTATTTAAATACATTAAATATATATTACATATACATAGTATATACATCACATAAATATATATATATATAATGGTATATGTAAAATATAAGTAACATATATAAGACATATACATATACATAAAATATACATTACATATATATGAAGTATAATTTAGTGTTGGAAAAGTGGACGACGACGATGATGATGATGATGATGATGATAATAATAATAAATAAAAGAAAAAGGAAATAAAAAAAAAGTCAAAGAAAAGTGCTTGGTGGAGATTTAAAGTAAATAATTTATTAATTAATTATAATACATAAGTTATAAAGATGAGAATTAAATGGGAAAAAAATATTTCTTCTTCTTCTTCTTCTTCTTTTGGACGTGACATTGAAGGAGGCAAGAGCTTGGGTTTGATTTCATGTTATACATCAACTTCATTGGAAATTCAAGAGGACTTTAAGAAAATTTTGAAGAAAAATCAAGTAGCAATTAAGTAATGTTTCTATTAAGCTTGTTTTAATTGATTTTAAGTTTATGTGTAAGATGGCTAGAGAGAGAAAGTGATTTTAAATTGTTTAAATAAATAGAAATGACGTTAAAATGATGATTATACAATAATTTTTAAGTTTGATTGAAGAAATGATTAAGTTTGAGATGAATTAGTTGAAGAGACAGAATTTAGGGTTATGAAAAATTTAGATTTGTGAAATCATGTGATTTAATTATGTGATTTGATTCTAAATGTGTTGTTTTAATGCATAAATAATAATTTTAAAGTCAAATGATGAATTTGGTTAAGTTTAGATAGAGTTTGAGAATGGTAGTGTTGATTTAGGTTTTGAAAAAGAGAATTTTCAAAGAATGGTGAATTGTTTGATTTTAATGTTTAAAGCATGTTGTTTAATGATAGTAGTGATGAAAATAAGCTTGAATTAATAATTGGGATGAGTTGGAATGAAAAACCTTCAATGGTGAAAGTTATGCCATTTTAGAATTTTGAACAAAAGCATGTGTTTAATTAATGTAATTGGTTTAAACATGTTAAAATATGTTTATAATGATATAAATAAACTTAGAACACCAATTTGAATGGTTTAATATGGTTTTTCTAAGTTAAAATAAGGAAAGGCTATATTTTGGAATTTTGATTAGAGTAATATTTAATTAAGATTTGATGTTTGTAATGCCTTATAATGTGATATTAAATTATTATTTATGATCACATTTGGTATAAATATTGAGGAGAATTGATTTGCCAAATCCAAGTATTAAGGGGCAAGTTGAAAGAGAAGATTGGTGTTAGTTTTGTGGCTTGCTTTTCGTTGCTTTTAGAGGTAAGTACAAACTTTGAATAAATTAGGTATGTTTGCATGACGTTTGGGCTTAACATATTTTAGTTGAAAAATGTGTTAAGTTACTTAATACATTGAATATGCATGAATATTGTGCTATGTTATGTGATTTGTCAAAAATGTATTATATGCATTGTGAAAAGCTATTGATAATGGCTAAACTGAGTAAAAAGTAAAATATGTACAATATGTGAAAATGACTCAAAGTGTTTAGGTAATGTGGTTTGTTGTGTATGCATTAAAGACATTGTGAAAAGCCATTGGGAATGGCTAGATTGCATAAAATGTCACTTATATGTGAATTATGTGAATTATTTGAGTAATGTGTTTTAGTGTAAAATATGAGACATTGTAATGATATACTGAGATATGATGAAATGTGATAAATTGAAAGGAAATAATATTGATATGAATGAAAAATATGAGATAAGAGGCAATGTGTCTAGTTGATAATAAGAAATGAGGCAATGTGCCTAGCTTGATTATGAAAAAATGAGAAAGAAATTGATGATGAAAAATATAAAATAATTGTGTGCCTAGTATGTTATTCAATTTTTAGAGTTCTGTGTTTGGCGGCATGCCTCTGAGGTTATCATCATTATTTACTTTTGGGGCTAGCTTTTGAGCAACTATTTGATTTGCCTTTGGACTAGACATTGGACGCCGCTTGCCTTCTGGCTAGATGCTGGGTATCACTATGATTTGCCTTCGGACTAGACATTGGATGTCATTTGCCTTTGGATTAGACACTGTGTGTCAATATGGACCAAAATAGTAACTCTTAAATTTAAATAACATATTAGATCTTTTGGACCCATGCTTGTGTTTGTTCTTATGTAAATTATTAAATGACGAAATAATATGTTTAAAAGTGAGCTTGTATGTCACATTGTGACATATCATAAAAGCATTAAGCATTAGTATTGTATTTAAGTTTATTTGTTATCAAAGTTTGTACCACTAGGCTTTTAGCTTAGCGCGATTGTAATTTATCGCGCAGGTTACATGGGCAATCTGGTTGAGCTGGAGAGTTCTACTAGACCATGTCGGGTCTAGATTGAAGTTGTTTGTTGAGTTATTTTTGCTACGTCAAGATCAGAGCTATTTTTCCATCATGCATATATATATATATAGTATAATTTATTATGATGTATTTCATAATTTTATTTTTGGAAAATAAATTGTAAATTATAAAAAATAATTGGATAAATTATGTAATGTGAGGTTTTATATGTGTTTTAACATAAATATATGTATATGTTCAAATGTTTTGAAAAATGTGGAGAAATTGAGAATTTGGGAGTGTTTCTAATGCATGTTGTGTTTTGTTGATAATTTGGAAATGTCCAATTATAGATAAAACTCTGGCGAATTTTTTTCAGAGATTTTTATGAAAAATGCTTATTTTAGAACTTATGATTTCTAATAAGTATTTTATCGGCTGTTTAAAATTACATTTTAAAATATTTAAGATTTTAAATTGAAAAAGTAAAAATTTTTATGAAACCGGGTCGTGATATTTTTATACCTTATACTCATATTTTATATATACTGGGTATATGTATTATACATATATAGAGTATAATGGTGTTATATTTATTTTGGTATCAAAGCCTAAGTTTGAGATTCTCGACCTAGGTGAATTTTTAGAGAAATAAAATGGGGGTTTTAAATATAGTTTTAAATGGTGATACATGCATTAGCATTGTCATTTTATCTTATCTCTGATGTGACAATGTTCGTTCGATGTAACGGATATAAGTTGATATGGTGTCTGGAATGCATAGATCAGAGTGGCGCAGTGGAAGCATCATTCTGGCAATTATAGATTAAGAATTTTTAAAACTTTTATTTGAAATTAAGATTCATAGCTTATTTAATTGATGAACAAGTAAAATTAAGAAAAATAATCTAGGGAATGATTTAAGATATGAAATAAAAAGTTTGAGAGATGAGTATGATAGTTACAGAAAATTCTATATGTGTAATGCAAAATGATATTGTTCGAATTTTTTGGATAAATTTAGTAATGTTGGATGAGTTTAAAAATTTAATGAAAAGTTTTATTAGAATCCAATTTATAAAATTTCATAATTTTTAAATATGGATAACTAATTAAGAAAAATAAAAGAATACAGATTATTGGAGTAGTTTCAACAACTTAGAATCTATAGAAATTGAGAAACATATTTAAAATCTATGAAAAATCAACCCATAAAAATCTAAAAATTTACATACAATATCATATGTATTCTTAGAACATATGGTTGAAATTTCATAAAGTTTTATTAAGGTTTGATACCTAAAAAAATAGATAACTAGGTGTTGCCAGAAGAATTATTAAAGAGACAGATTCTGTGGAGTTGAAAGATTTAATTTTCAAATATAGTAAACCAATTTGAAAAAATCTAAAATTTTAAATATAAATCCCTATATGTGTCAAGTATACATGGTTAAAATTTTACAAGCTTTTATAAAGAATTGTGAGGAATATAAAAATTAAAAAGTGAGATTAACACAAAACTGAGGAAGTCATGCAATTTTATGTAAATGAATAAAAAATTAATTTATTGAGACAAATGAATGAGGTAAATTATGAAAATTTATATATAGATGGGTGGAGGTATGAAAAAAAAAATATAGAATTTTTAATAATTTAGAACAAAGAGATCATAATTAAAAATCAAAGAGAGAAATAGTATGTGATAGGGAATTATTTATTATGAAAAAATGATGCATGATTTAGGGTTTGAGTATATTAAATTAGGGGATCTAAATGGATAATGTTAATTAGTATAATGAAATAAATTAGTGTTATTTAGAAGTAAATGTTATGATCTTAAGATTGGAAATGTGACATGGATAAGATTTGGTGAGGTTCATGTTGTTGGTTGCACTATGTGAAATTTAAATTTTTAAAATGAGTTTCCATAATTGTGAAAGTGATCTGTTTTGATGTTATATTAATATATAAATAATGTTTGTAAAGTTTGACGTTGAAAATGAGATTAATAGAATGAAGTTTAAGTAAAGTAGTAAGTTAGAAATTTAGAGTTGTAAGGGAATTTTGATGAGGATTGCTTAGATATTGATGGTTTAATGTTTAATGAGCATGTGAGTAATTTTGAATGAGTAATTGTAATATCCTAAAGTATACCCTAAAAGTGTTGGGGTTACTATTGTACTTGGATTCAATGTGTGTATTGAAGGAAAGAGAAAAGAAGAAGAAAGTCAAAAGGAATTGTGTGTGGTGGAGATTTAATGGTATTAATGTTATTATTATTATTATTATTGTTATTATTATTATTATTATTATTATTATTATTATTATTATATATATATGATAAGAATGAAAGAAAGAACTAGATCTTTCTTTCTTCTTCTCCTTCGTCTTCTTTTCTTAGTGAACGAGAGAGAGAGAGAGAAGCTAGAGAGAGAAAGATGATTTTGCTTCAAATTACACCAAGGATTAAAGGAATTTAAGAGTATTGAAGATGGAGATGAAGATTTGGCAACATATTCAAGTAAGTAATCATCTCTTGAGTTGAATTTATTGATTATACTTATATCTATAAGTTTTTATTTCCTTAGTTGGATTTCTTTTGGATTTGGGTTATGTTTGGTTTGATTGGTGTGTAAGTGGATGATAACAAGAGATTGAAGTATATAAATGTGTAAAATTAACATTTAAGTGATGATGAGTTGAGATAATTGTAAGGAAAATGATGAAATGTTGATTTGGGGTTTAGTTGGATGAATTTTCGATTGTTTGGTCTTTAAATTATTGTAGGACACGGCCAAGTCATGAGAGACACGGCCAAGTTGGGGCAAATTTGAGTGTGTTGAATGAATTTTGGAGAGACACGGCCACTGACACGGCCGTGTCCCTTGCCCGTGTTCGCTACTGTCTGAATTGTGTTGAGAGACACGGCCGTGTTCCTTGCCCGTGTCTGGTACTAGATTGTTGTGTTGAAAGACACGGCCACTGCCTTAGCCGTGTCCATTGCCCGTGTTTGCTACTGCTTGAATTGGTGTTGAGTGACACGGCCACGAACACGGCCGTGTCCCTTGGGCGTGTTGGCTACTGGATGTTTAAATTGAGAGACACGGCCACAGGCTTGGCCGTGTCCCTTGAGGGTGTTAGTTTTTGTGTTTGTTAATTGTTCTTCATACATTGTTGGATCTTCAATTGTCTTTTGTACTTACATACACTTGCAACAATAATGATCCAACCAAATGTATATAGAAGATTCTACATTAATGTATAATGTAAATTGTTTTGTATATAACAATGATGTTATAGGCAATGTGGAAGATATAATGATCATGGAAAAAGGTTTGTGCAATGCCATTGTTTATGTATTGTTGAGTGATAAATTGAATTGATCAATATGATTTGATGATAATGTTGATATTATATGAACTATGTTATGCTTTATGCATTGTCAATCTTATGAATTGTATTGTGCTATATGTAGATTAATGATGCATATGAATAATGACGTGTTATGTACAATGTGAAATATCATGTGATCATTGATGATGAATTACCTTAATGTTATGATTAAGGCTTGTTTGCCTAATTGATGATATAAATGTGCATTTGAATAATGAAGTGTTATATAGTGAAATGTTATAAAATGATGTGAAGTCATTGTTATTGACTATGATGATTAAAATATGAAGTGAAGCCATTGTGATTGGCTCTAATGATTCAAATGAGATATGAAGCCATTGTTATTGGCTATGGCAATTCAATTGAGAATGAAATGAGAATGAAAAGATTTTGTGTCTAATATGTTGATTCAAATTTCAGAGTTCTGGTTTTGGCGGCATGCCTAGAAAATGTGAAAAAGGTAACAGTCTTGCCGGGTTGAGGATCTCTTCAATTTGAGTGAGTTGAGGTCCAAGAGACTGGGTCTGTTACACTATATGAATTATTGATATGAAATATATGAAAAGTAACAGTCTTGCCGGGTTGAGGATCTTCTCGATTTAGTCGGGTTGATGGTCCAAGAGACTGGGTCTGTTACTAGTAACAGTCTTGCCGGGTTGAGGATCTCCTCAAGTTATTGAGTTGATGGTCCAAGAGACTGGGTCTGTTACACTATCCATGGATAGAGATATGAGATATATTGCCTACGGGCTTGATCATTGTGATTATAGACCAAAGCAGTAACTCTGAACTTTGAATAACATATTAGTGTGTTGTTTGGGCCCGAGTCTGTCTTTGTTGAAATATGTGATATGCAAATGTTGAAAGATATGACTAAAGAGATCTATGGCTGCCCTCATTGGAAATGTGATTCATGGTTGATGAATTGTGAATAAAATGATGTTATGAAATATGACTTTGTAATATGTGTATTGATATATTAAAAGTGAATATGGCTTGAAGTGTTTTATTGAGATATGAGTTTATGAAAATGTTGTATGATGTGTAAAATGTATGTAAATGTGAGAATTGTTTCCATGAAAGTTTGGATATGCCAAAGAAGGGTGATTTGTTGAAAATGATGTATATGTATATGTATATGAGATAGAAATGGTAAGTATTGTATTGTGAATGTTGTATATAGATATGTGTATAATTTCTGAGATTAGTGGGATTATATGAAGAATGTTTTGAGAAAGGAAAAACGGGATAAGCGAACTATAGAACATAATGCTAAGAACGTGAGGTATGATTATTTTGTAAAGTATATTTTAATGCTTATTTGTCTTACTAAGCTTTCTAGCTTAGCGTGGTTTTGTAATCGCGCAGGTTTTTATGCGGATGATCTAGAAGCTTAGTTGCTATGCCACGAGATGGGTAAGAGTGTCTCGAGACCAACTAGAAGGTGATGCATACATGTGTGATTTTTCATTATGCTTTATATTTTTATAAGAATAATGATTACTATAAATGTTTCTTAAATGAACATAATATTGCTTGAACTTGGATAAAGACTTTTAAATAGAAATTAAAAGTGACATTCTTATACTTCATATACGCATTGTATGTATACCAAGTATATGTATAGTGCTTATATGGAGTATGGGGGCGTTACAGTAATATTATTTATGAAAGTATCATATAATATATAATGTGGTTGATAGTATAGAAACTGGATATGAAATTAAGAGGAATGATTAAGAAAGTGAAAATGAGTTTTATTAGGTATTTTATTGAAAGTGATGAAAATGAATATGAAGAGCATGGTAAATGTATGGAAAATGTGAAAGAGAAGTCACATTAAAAATGTGACTAAGACTTGTATATATAAACAATGAAATGAATAAGGATAATTTATTTAATATATAAGATGAAAAAATTGAAAAATGACCTAAATAATGTTATAAGAATGGGAAATGATAATATTTTATGAAATATGATAAATGTAAAATTTATATAGATTGTGTGTAAATGAAGAATTGAGTATAATTATGTAATTGTGTGTATACATGTATATGATATATATGGTGAGTTATTCAATATGAATACTATTTTGATATATAAAAACAAAAAAGTGGAAAGTAAGTCATATTATGAATGTGACTTATGGATATATATGTGAATGATTTAAAAATATGAGAAATGATTAAAAAGTAAAATAATATAAATTTGTGAGGTGAGGGTGATCATGATAAGGTTGATCACCTGAAAATTGTGATAATGTAATGTAATATGAAAGTGATCATGAGTAAGTTGATCACTTGATAAATTTGAAAAATTATGGAAATGAAGTGAAATATGGATATGAATATGGAAACTGAGAAAAGTGTTTAAAATATATATATATATATATATATGGACAATGAAGGAATGATAATAGTAAAGTAATAACATATATAAAATGTGTAATTTTGAGATGTCGCGGGCATGTAACCACTGAGTCATGGACGTAACAGCGAGATAAAAACTATTTGAAAAAAAATTACAGTGCAGGAAACGTTTATTTGTAACCCACGGGTGTGCACTTGAAATGACACGATTATGAAATGCATTTGATGAAATTGATTATTTTTCTTTATGAGATACAAGCAAATTTTGGGGTTAGTATAATTGGAACTCATAATTTTATTTTTAAAAATTTATTTATGGCTATAAACAGTGTGAAAACATAAGAGAATTGTGAAAATATGATGAGCTACAAATGATGTGTAAGGAAATAATTATGTAAGTATGGCATTATAAGTAATGTGAAGAGATGATAAATGAGAGAAAGTATGAAGAGTGATTAAGAGTTATCTTGAACGTGTTTAAAAATGGTATAATATGAATAAATTGATGAAATGGCGTTTAAAGTGAATGAGACTAGGGGAAGTGATTAAAGTAAGAGCTAGTCATGAGAATTATATGGAAATTGTATGAAAAAAAGTATATTGATTATATACAATTATTAGTTCTAATAAGTTGAAATAAATATTATCCGTAATCCAAAAAAATTAATATTTAAGAATAAGTTTGACCTAATTGAGTTAGGTTATGAATTGAAACAATTAATGAATTTAAAGTAGATCGAAATTTGACCAAATGAAATAAGATTGTGATAGTTATATTGAGATAGTTAGATTAATTGATCTGGAATATGAAAGTTACAAGTAATTATTGAGATTCAAAATATATATAATTGTATTAAGAATGTGAGAGATCGTAATAATGTATATGATGTAATGTTCTGATATGCATATGGCTATGAAAGGAGTTACAATATATTAGTTGTAAATTATTACAAGAAAAATATGTTAACTATATTATGATGGGAATGTATGTATATTTTGAGTTGATGAATAACCTGTAAGACTAAATCTTAATAAGAAAATAAGATTTTGTTATTGTATACCGATAATCTTGAGATAATACATGATAATAGTATAGAGAGTAAGATTAGTGTGAGGATGTGGAGAAGATTACTAAGTTAAGACTTGTTATTTGAGAATTGTTATTATTTGTATTTTTATAGATAATCTATTATGATTGTTTGAGTAAATAGAAGGTATAATGATGAGTTATGAAAATTGTAAAAAGATTTTTGAGAAGGACTCAAAGGGGGAGAGGAGAAATTATGTGATTTGATGAAATAATTATTTGATGAGATGATTAATTTTATATGAGATTTTAAGATTTTATTTCGAGTTGGATGATTTATCAGAGTATTGGATAATTTCGAGAAAGAAATTATTTAAGAGGGAGAAAATTGTAACATCCGAAATTTTTGAAAATTTAATAAAATAAAATAAATTTTAATTGGATAAATTAAATAAATGGTTTTAAAGGTAAAATGGGAGGATTTTAAGTGAAAAAATGAAATGTATATGTGATATATATGCAAAATATACATACCATATACAAAATCAACAAAAGTCAATTTTTTTAAAAAACAAAGTCAAAAATAAAAGTCCAATGGTATTTTTGTAAATATACTTTAAAAATTAAAATTATTTAAATAATTTAAAAATAAATTATATAAGAATGGAAGATGTAATTTATGGTTTTTATTAAATAAATTAATTAATTAAAAATATAATAAAATATAATATATATATATAATACATATAAGGTATGTTGGATGTGTATATAAGATACACATTATATGTGCATATGAGTATTTAAATACATTAAATATATATATTACATATACATAATATATACATCACATAAATATATATATATAATGGTGTATGTAAAATATAAGTAACATATATAAGACATATATATATACATAAAATATACATTACAGATATACGAGGTATAATTTGGTGTTGGAAAAGTGGAGGATGATGATAATGATGATGATAATGATAATAAATAAAAGAAAAATAAAAGAAAAAGAGAATAGTCAAAGCAAAGTACTTGATGGAGATTTAAAGTAATTAATTAATTATTATATATAAGTGATAAAGATGGAAATTAAATGGGAAAAAGATATTTCTTCTTCTTCTTCTTCTTCTTCTTTTGGACGTGACATTGAATGAGGCAAGAGCTTGGGTTTTGTTTCATGTTATACATCAAATTCATTGAAAATTCAAGAGGACTTTAAGAAAATTTTGAAGAAAAATAAAAAAAACAATTAAGTAATGTTTCTGTTAAGCTTGTTTTAATTGATTTTGAGTTTGTGTAAGACGGATAAAGAGAGAAAGTGATTTTAAATTGTTTAAACAAATAGAAATGATGTTAAAATGATGATTAGACAATGATTTTTAAGTTGAATTGAAGAAATGATTAAGCTTGAGATGAATTGGTTGAAGAGAGAGAATTTAGGGTTATGAAAAATTTAGATTTGTGAAATCATATGATTTAATTATGTAATTTGATTCTAAATGTGTTGTTTTGATGCACAAACAATGATTTTAAAGTCAAATGATGGATTTGGTTAAGTTTGGATAGAGTTTGAGAATGGTAGTGTTGATTTAGGATTTTGAAAAAGAGAATTTTCAAAGAATGGTGAATTATTTGATTTTAATATTTAAAGCATGTTGTTTAATGATAGTAGTGATGGAAATAAGCTTGGATTAATAATTGAGATTAGTTGGAATGAAAAACCTTCAATGGTGAAGGTTATGCCATTTTAGAATTTTTGAACAAAAGTATGTGTTTAATTAATGTAATTGGTTTAAACATGTTAAAATATGTTTATAATGATATAAATAAACTTAGAACACCAATTTGAATGATTTAATATGGTTTTTCTAAGTTAAAGTAAGGAAAGGCTATATTTTAGAATTTTGATTAGAGTAATGTTTAATTAAGGTTTGATGTTTGTAATGTCTTAGAATGTGATATTAAATGATTATTTATGATCATATTTGGTATAGATATTGAGGAGAATTGATTTGCCAAATCCAATTGTTAAAGAGAAAGTTGAAAGAGAAAGTTGGTATTAGTTTTGTGGCTTGTATTTGGTTGCTTTTAGAGGTAAGTACAAACTTTAAATAAATTTGGTATGTTTGCATGATATTTGGGCTTAACACATTTTGGTTGAAAAATATGTTAAGTTACTTAATGCATTGAATATGCATGAATAGTGTGCTATGTTATGCGATTTGTCAAAAATACATTATATGCATTGTGAAAAGCCATTGATAATGGCTAAACTGAGTAAAAAGTAAAATATGTGCAATATGTGAAAATGACCCAAAATATTTAGGTAATATGGTTTGTTGTGTATGCATTAAAGACATTGTGAAAAGCCATTGGGAATAGCTAGATTGCATAAAATGTCACTTATATGTGAATTATGTGAATTATTTGAGTAATGTGTTTTAGTGTAAAATATAAGACACTGTAATGATATACTGAGATATGATGAAATGTGATAAATTGAAAGGAAATAATATTGATATGAATGAAAAATATGAGATAAGAGGCAATGTGCCTAGTTGATAATAAGAAATGAGGCAATGTGCCTAGCTTGATTATTAAAAAATGAGAAAAAAATTAATGATGAAAAATATAAAATAATTATGTGCCTAGTATATTATTCAATTTTCAGAGTTTTGTGTTTGGCGGCATGCCTATGAGGTTATCCTCATTATTTACCTTCGCGGCTAATTTTTGAGCAACTATTTAATTTACCTTCGGGCTAGACATTGGACGTCACTTGCCGTCAGGTTAGAAGCTGGGCATCACTATGATTTACCTTCGGGCTAGACATTAGGCATCATTTGCTTTTGGGCTAGACACTGGGTGTCAATATGGACCAAAATAGTAACTCATTAATTTGAATAACATATTAGATCTTTTGGGCCTATGCTTGTGTTTGTTCTTGTGTGAATTATTAAATGACGAAATAATATATTTAAAAGTGAGCTTGGATGTCACATTGTGACATAGCATAAAAGCATTAAGCATTAGTATTCTATTTAAGTTTATTTGTTATTAATGTTTATACCACTAGATTTTTATCTTAGCGCAATTGTAATTTATTGCGCAGGTGACAAGGGCAATCCAGTAGAGTCGGAGAGTTCTACTAGACCATGTCGAGTCTAGATTGAAGATGCTTGTTGAGTTATTTTTGCTACGTCAAGATCAGAGCTTTTTCCCATCATGCATATATATATATATATATTATAGTGTAATTTGTTATGATATATTTTATGTTTATATTTTTGAAAAATAAATTATAAATTATAAAAAATATTTGGGTAAATTGTGTAATATGGGATTTTACATGTGTTTTATCATAAATATATGTATATATTTAAATATTTTGAGAAATATGGAGAAATTGAGAATTTGGGAGTGTTTCTGATGCAGGTTGTGTTTTGTTGACATTTTAAGAATGTCCAAATTACAGAAAAAACTCTGGCAAATTTTTTTCAGAGATTTTATGAAAAATGTTTATTTTAGAACCTATGATTTTTAATAAATATTTTATTGGTTGTTTAAAATTATATTTTAAAATATTTAAGATTTTAAATTGAAAAGGTAAAAATTTGTGTGAAACCATATTGTGACATTTTATATCTTATACGCATATTTTACATCTACTGTGTATATATATTATACATATATAGGGTATAAGAGTGATACAAGGCACCTATATCCTATTTTAACATCTTCACACGCCCTAAAATTTATTTTGTAATTATGAATTCAAATATCACAAAATTATATTATAATGGGGATATACAATATAGTAAGTTCAAATATTTGTCATATGCTAATAAAAATATACATTGATTTTTTCAAGTCATTTGATTTACTTGTTCATTAAATTAATATTTATACTTTTAAAAAAAATTAAATACACATATCAAAATTTATATTCATCTATTATATGCTCATATTTATAACCAAATTAAATACATTTTGTTATGCTCAATTCAGTCCCAAGTCAACAAAACACTTAAATTTCAGTATTTGAGTAGTTTATATTCATTTAATTATATATTAATTTCTTCAAATTCATTTACCCTAAATTTTTTTAAAAATATTTTCAACATTATATATGATCTTTCTGTAAAATTTTACAAATTATAGAGTTTATTTATATAGGTAAATAATTCAAACACAACAGCAAAATTTCAGTGGTACTCATTGAGACTATTAAAATGAGCATCTTGTATTCACTTACTTACTCTCTTATTTTTCCTTATCATTTTGACTTGCCCTTTTACCACAGCCTTCCCAACATAGAAATACATCTTGTTTTAAATTTTTATGAATTTTAAAAATTATTTTTATATTGAAATAAATAAAATAAGTAGCTAAATTATTAAAAGTTCAAGCTGTATAATTGAGATAAATTTGAGTGTTAGGGTTTCTAGCTTCATTCCTTTCAATTTCTTTCAATCAAAATCAATTTCCAATATCCTAAATACTTAATTAACATGTATAAATGATAATTTTTATCTCAGGTTCAATAAATAATAAATTTAAAGTTAGAAAAATAAAATAAAATATTAAGGTTCATAATTTATAGATTTCTTACCTTTAGGAGTTCCTTTACCTTCTTTGCCTTTATATCACTTTTTTGATTTCATTTTTCACTTTGAATCACTTGTATACATAATAACCTAACCTTGGAATAATTTTTGGCTGCTGAAAAAAGAGAAAGTCGTGGTAGAAGGGAGGGATTTTGATAGAAAGGAAAAAGTAGAAATAAGAGAAGATAAGAACTAATAATTTTTTTGTCATCTTTTTAATCATAATGTCTAAGCCCTCTTCCTATTCAAGAAGGTGAGTCATATACTTAATTTGACACTAATATATCTGAAAATTAAGTGAGTAAAATATGTATTTTTTTCTCAAGTCTTAAATACTCCTTTGTTAACTTAAATGTCCTTTTAGTCATTTCACACTCTAATTTACTATGTATACTTGTATTAATTTTTTTAAAGTTATTTTCACTTCTAATTTCAATTTTAATTTATATTATAAGGTTTTTATGTATATTATTATGTTAAAATATTATTAATTAAGTTATGGTACATTTCAAGTATAATACTCTAAGATTTTTATACATACGAGTTAACGCCGTAGCTAAAGTGTTTTAAAATTTCTACTTCTATTACTTTAGTAATATTAAAATTTCACTTCTTTGCATGTGAATGGTTCCTTCATCACTCTAATACATCATTTTGTTTCTCTAATAGTTTATATACAAATATAATTAGTTATTTAATAACTTACAGTTAGTTAATCTGATTCACAGTTATTATGAGTTATAGAGTTTTCAATTTAAATACTTTAGAATTTTTATTTATTTTACTTTGGTACATTAAAATTTTATTTCAATCAAGATTTTTTCTCACTTTATTGATTAATTTGTACAATATTTAATCTACTAGATTTTTATTTCATCTATGGTATTACATTCTCTCCCCCTAATTAAAATTTATCTTTAAATATTCTAAAATGACTACCCACTAAAAAGATAAGGATACTTATCTAACATCTCAGACTCAGACTCCCAAGTATATTTTTCTACTGATTGACTTTGCCATAAAACTTTTACCATAGGAATATTCTTGTTTCTAAACCTTTTAACTTGCTTATCCATTATAGTTATAGGTACTTTCTGATAAGTTAAATCTTGTTACAAATCCACTGGTAGAGCTTGTAAAATGTGTGATGGATCATGAACATATTTTCAAAGCATTAAAATATAGAACACTGGATGCACTTGCTCCGTATTGGGTGGTAGTGCCAAATGGTAGAAAACTGATCCTATTCTTTCTAATATCTCAAAAGGACCAATGTATCTCGGTGAGAGCTTTCCTTTCTTACCAAATCTTATAACTCCCTTCATTGGTGACACCTTCAGAAATACATGTTCAACAATATTAAATTGAACATCTTTTCTTTTAGGATATGCATAGCTCTTCTGCGGCTGAAGGCTGTCTTCAAACATTCTTGAATTAATAGTACTTTCTCTATGGTTTCTTGAATAAGTTATGGGCCTTCTATACGTCTTTCACCAATTTCATTCCAATATATAGGGGATTTATACTTCCTTCCATACAATGCTTCATAAGATTTCATTTACATGGTTGAATGGTAACTATTATTGTAAGCAAACTCAATAAATAGTAGATGTCTATCCCAAGTACCTCCAAAATCCAAAATACACATTTTTAGCATATCTTCTAAAGTCTGGATAGCTCTCTCTGTTTGCCCATCTATTTGAGGATGAAATGCAATATTGAAATCTAACTTTGTTCCCATTGCCTCATGTAACTTCTGCCAGAATCTGGAGGTGAATTATGTCCCTCTATCAGAAATAATGAAAATAGGCACTCCATGTAATTATTATCTTATCTAAATATAATTGTGCATATTGGTACACAGAATAGGTGGTCTTCATAAGAAGAAAATGAGCAGATTTCGTCAACCTATCAACAATCACCCATATAGAATCATAGCCTGCAGATATTTTAGGTAACTCAATCACAAAATCCATAATAATCCCCTCGCATTTCCATTCTGGCAGTGGTAATTTTTGTAATAGCCCAGACGGCTTCTGATGTTTAAATTTCACCTGTTGGCATGTTAAACATCTTGCTATAAATTCTGTAAAATCTTTTTTCATACCAGTCCACTAATAAATATCTTTCAAATCATGGTATATTTTGGTAGTTTCAGGATGTGCATTATAATTTGTATAATGAGCCTCCCTCATTATATGTTCCTTTGGATAATCTACTATTGGTAAACAAAGTCGATTGCCACATTTTAATATAGCTTCATTAATCATAAATTCAGAGGTCTTACATGTAGCAATATCTTCTTTTATCCTCACCAACTGTGGATCTTTATCTTATAGTGTCTTAATTTGATCAATCAGTAATGGTTTGACAGTGAATTGGCCTATCAATGCTCCATTATCTGATAAATCAAATTTTATCCCTAAGCCATATAAGTTTTGAACTTTTTTTTACTAATAGTCGTCTACCTATATGAATGTGTGCTAAACTCCTCAAAGATTTCTTATTTAAGGCATCTGCTACCACATTGGCTTTTCCTGGATGATATAAGATCTCACAATCATAGTCCTTAAGTAACTCCATCCATCTATGTAGCCTAAGATATAGATCTTTCTGTTGAAAGATGTATTTGAGGCTCTTATGATATGTGAATATCTCATATTTTTCACCATATAAGTAGTGTCTTCAAATTTTCAAAGCAAATATTACTACTGTCATTTTCAAACCATGAGTAGAATAATTAATCTCATACTTTCTCAGTTGTCCAGAGGTATAGGCAATCACCCTATCATTATGCATTAAATCATAGCCAAGTCCCATTCTGGATACATCACAATACACTATAAATTTGCCTCCTTCAATTGGTAATGTAAGAATAGGTACAAATGTTAAACATTCCTTTAATCTATAGAAGCTTTCCTCACATTTGTTTTCCCAATTAAACTTTACCCCTTTGCAGAGCAATCAAGTAATTGGTGTAGCTATTTTGAAAAAGTCTTTTACAAATTTTCTATAATAACCAACCAATCCCAGAAAACTCCTTATTTCTGCAATATCTGTCGGTCGAGGCCAATCAACTACTGGTTCAATTTTCTTAGGATCTACTTATAACCCTTCACTGGTAATCACATGTCCTAAGAAATATACTTTCTCTTGCCAAAATTCACAGTTAGACAATTTAAAAAATAACTAATTCTCCTTCAGAGTCTGTAATGCTATCCTTAAGTGCTCTTCATGTTTAGTCTGACTCTTGGAATAAATCAATATATCATCTATGAAAACAACCACAAATTTATCCAAGTACGACTTGAAAATATGATTCATTAGATCCATAAATATTGCAGGTGCATTAGTGACACCAAAAGGTAGTACCAAAAATTCATAATGGCCATATCTAGTACGAAATACAGTTTTAGGTACATATTCCTTCTTGATTCTCAACTGATGGTACCTAGAATTAAGATCTATCTTAGAAAAATACCTTGCCCCTTATAGTTGATCAAACAAATCATCAATTCTAGGCAGAGGATACTTTTTCTTTATAGTCACCCTGTTCAATTGTCTGTAATCTATACATATTCAAAGCGAACCATCTTTCTTTTTAACAAACAGAACTGGTGCACCCCAAGGTGAACTGCTAGGTCTAATAAAGATTTTATCCATAAGATCTTGTAATTGTGCCTTTAACTCCTTAAACTCTATTGGAGCCATTCGGTATGGAGAAATAAAAATAGGTGTTTTACCAGGTAGCAAGTCTATACTAAACTCTATTTCTCTCTCTGAAGGCAAAGAGGTTAGATCATCAGGAAATACATTAGAAAACTCTCGTACTATAGGTATATGATCCAAACTAGGGAAAATACTAGTATCTTTGACATGGGCCAAATATCCTATACACCCCTTTCTTAATAATATTTTACCACTAATTGCTGAGATTATACTATGTAGAGCTCCACTCCTATTCCTCTGAAATTTAAAAAATTCTCCTAATGAACTATGAAATATCACCTTTTTACCATTACAATCTAAGGTGGTAAAATACTTAGGCAGCCAATCCATTCCTAAAATAACATCAAACTCTAACATTGATAATTCTATCAAGTCAGAACTTAGAGTTTTGTCACCTATCACTACTTCACAAGAGGGATATATATTTTTAACAATAATTTCTTCTTCTAAAGGAGTAAATACAGTGAGAGGATTATCAAGCAATTTGAAAGACATATGTAGTTTAGAAGCAAAATAGGTGAACACAAAAGAATGAGTTACCCTTGAATCAAACAATATTTTTCCTTTAACAGACTGGATGAAAATGATACCTATAATAATTGCATTTGATGTTTGTGCCTCCTGAGGTAATAAAGTATATACTCTCTCTCTCTACCCTTATCAAATGGTAACTATATTGTAAGTCTCCCAGTAACACTACCTCTTCTTGAACATTTTTCAACTACATTAGATTCAGGACCCCTTTCTATCTGCACTGTGGTTTGGGACATTTGTGGTTTTTTTTTTGCTGTAATCAAATCTTTAATCATATGATCTTTTTGCCCACATTTAAAGCATGCCATAATTTTCCTGTAACATTAGCATCTATGCATTTTTCCACAAGTCTGATATGGAATACGTATAGGAGACCTCTGAATATTAGTACTAGAAAATCCATGGGTAATATCCCTAGATGGGATTCCTGTAGGTGGTCTAGTTAGAAGTCTCATTGAAGTTCTAAGTGGATTGGTTTGTGGCATAGACTGTGATTGTTACTTAGTACTAGATGTTCCTGCTTCTTTCCTGCCTCTTTGCCTTATAAAGCTTTTAGTTCTAGCCTTCTTCTTCTGTTCTCGAGCTTCCATCTCCCTATTTTCTATTATTCATGCTTTGTCTACTAGTTTGGAGTAAGAATTATAATCATGAGTAGCCAAAATTATGTACAGTGAATTAACTAATCATCATCTAAACTGATGTATTCTTGCTGCTTCATTTGGTACTAGAGCAGATACATACTTACTCAATTGATTAAACCGTCTTGCATATTTAGATACTGTCATACTAGGTATTTGCACTAACCTCTCAAACTCTAAAGCCTTAGCTTGCCTAATACTTTCAGATAGAAACTCATCTCCGCGAATTGCTCCCAAGTAAATGAACATTTCCTTTCAATATTCCAACCACAACTCTCTTGTACCATTCCTTCGCATCACCTATCATCTGGTACCCTGCAAATTCAATTGCTTTTTTGTCTGGACAATGAAGTATTTGAGTTTTTTATTCTATTTCCTTTAAAAACTCTGTAGGATCTTCTTACCCTTTATAGATTGGTGGACAAAGTTTTAAAAATTTCGCTAATAATTTTTTTTCTTCATCTGATTCCATTTGTGGTGGTGGAGGTGGAGGTGGAGAAACTTGGACTTCAGGGACAAGAGCTTGTTGTTGTTGTTGTCTTTGCTATATCATCATTTTTGTCATTAACTCATAATTTTTCTGTAATTGTTCAAGTCTTTCCATCACCCCAGCTATTCTATCTCCAGCTACCGGTGGTTATAGGGGAGGAATCCTTATATTCTTAACTCTTTGTACAGATTCCTCAGAAAGAACAGTGTAATACCCTAGATAAAATAAAAATCTAGTAGCTTAAATGTTGTACAAATGAATGAATAAAGTGAGAAAATTTTTTTTGATTGAAATAAAATTATAATGTGCCAAAGTAATAAACAAAAACTTTAAAGTATCTGAATTGAAAACTCTACAATTGTGAATTAAATCAATTAACTGTAAGTTATTAAATAATTAATTATATTTGTATATAAACTATTAGAAAAATAAAATAACCTATTAGAGTGATAAAGAAATCATTCATATACAAAGAAGTAAAATTTATGTGTTACTAAAGTCATGGAAATATAAATTTTAAAATACTTTAGCAACGTGAACCCGCATGTATAAAAATCTTAGGGTATTATACTTGAAATATACTATAACTTAATTAATAATATCTTAATATAATAATATACATTAAAATCATATAAGATAAATTAAAATTTAAAATTAGAAGTGAAAACAATTTTAAAGAAATTAATTACAAGTGTAAATAATAAGTTATGGTGTAAAATGACTAAAAGGGCATTTGAGTTAATAAAAGAAATGTATAAGATTGAGGGGCAAAATAGACATTTCACTCACTTAATTCTCAGCCAATTTTCTGCCAAAATAAGTGGGTGACTCATTTATTTTGAATAGTAATAGGTGCCAAAAAATGTTGACTAAAAGATGATAGAAATTTTTGGTCTTATCTTTTCTTCTTTCTCTTTTCTTCTTACTATCAAGAATATCTCTTCTTTATCACGGCCTTCTCTCATTTTCCAGCAGCTAAAAACCATTCCTAGGCTAGTTTCTTATGTTTAAAAGTGATCCAAAGTGAAAAAATTAAATCTACAAAGTGATATAAAGGCAAAGAAGGTAAAAGAACTCCTAAAGGTAAGAATCTGAAAATTCTGAATCTTAATCTTTTATTTTATTTTACTAACTTTAAATATATTATTTATTGAATCTGAGCTAAATATTATAATTTTTACATATTAATTAAGTATTTAGGATGTTAGAAATTAATTTGTATTGAAAGAAATTGAAAGGAATGAAGCTAAAAACCCTAACACTCAAATCTGTCTAAATATTACAGCTTGAATTCTCAATAAATTAGCTACTGTGTTTTATTTATTTTAACATGAAAACAAGCTTTAAAATTCATCAAAAATTACAGAAATGTGTATTTGGATTTTTGGAAGGTGGTGGTAAAAGGCCAAGTCAAAATGATGAAGGAAGATGAGTGAGTAAATAAATAAACATAAGCTGCTCATTTTAATAGTCTGAATGAATACCATTGAGATTTTGCTGCTGTGTTTAAATTATTTACCTATATAAATGAACTCTATAAATTGTGAAAATTTACAGAGATGTCATATATGATGTTGGAAATATGCTGGTAAAATTTCAGGGAAAATTATTTTAAATAATTTAATATATAATTAAATGAATACAAACTACTCAAATGCTAAAATTTAGGTGTTTTGTTGATTTAGGACTGAATTGAGCATAATAAATTATATTTGATTTGGTCATAAATATAAGCATATTATAGATGAATATAATCTCTAGTATGTTTACTTAATGTTCTCAAAAGTATAAATATTAATTTAATAAATAAGTAAATTAAATAACATAAAGAAACCAAGGTACATTGTTATAGGCATATGACACATATTTGAACTTACTCTATTGTATAACCATATTATAATATAATTTGTAAAATTTGAATTCATAATTATAAAATAAATTTTAGGACTTATTAAGATATTAAAACAAGGCATAGGTTCCTAATAAATAATTAAGACAAAAAATGATAAATTAAACAAAATAAACCTAAATGTGTGATTATATGTGGATGTGAATGTAGGTCGGGTATTGCTATCAAATCAATCAATTATTATCAATAACTTAGAGGAATCAAATTTGCATATTCAAGGTGAGTTATAGTGTCCAACCCTTGCTTTGTCACATTTGAAATTCTTTGTTAAAAATTTAACCATTGTTAATATTTGAGCCATTTGATATCATTTGTTGTTTATAATTCTACATTTTTGAATTGTGAAAACCAATGTGGCCTCTTGGCCTATGTGATCATACCAAGCCATTTGACTAGCCAATGTGATAGACTTCCAACTTGATGGGGGCTATACCATCAGGCTATGTGCACATAGAAGTTTGTGATTTGAAGGGTAGAAGCTACCCTTATGTGAATGTGATGTGTGATAGCACTGGAATAATGATATATTTTCTTCAGTGTTATTGCTATGTGTTATCTATCATATTATATAATTTGCTTTTGTGATATTGGTCCAATTATTGTGGGCCTTTCTTGTGGATTAAATTTCATTGTTATACCTTTATTGTGCAGCTGCCTTATTTATTTATTATCCTTGAACCTCGAAATATCGTTATTGCATATCCTACCCTTGTGGCATTGTAATTTCATTGAGTTGATGACTCACCCCATCGTCTGTGGTTTCAGGTAGAGGTGACCCAAGACCATCAGCTTCTTGATTTCTTCTTCCAGCAAGAAGCTTGAGAATAATGTAATTAGCCAATACTATCATATGTAATTAAATAATAATGTTTGCGCTATACTCTAATTGCTCCATAGTAATATTGTGAATAGCTTGGTAAATTATGAAAATAAACCATAATGTAATAAATAAAGAAAATATTTATAAATAATATATAATATAAAAATACATGTGTTATTATGAGTAAATAATAAAGTTTTAAAATAAAGTTATAATTTACTAGTGTAATAATTAATTTATATAAATTCATAAATTAGTTGGGTTCTACGTGGTACCTGGTGGACTTAAGCCTACCTGGACCCTAGGACCGTCACACTTCTAAAAATGGGGTGTGACAGAGGTGGTATCAGATCTTAGGTTTATAATAATATATAGGTTAAAGTTTCGTAAGCATAAATGTGTAAGAATACTATGGAGCTTAGGATTATTCTGTCATGTCTTGTTTTCGTTATTATCTATATCTGCGTTAATTCGTGCGCTAATTAAATAATTATTTTCTCTCTTATAGTTTAGATATGGAAACCCGAAGAAGACCTAGGGCAATTAGATCTGAGGGAGCTGTTCCTTCTGAGGAATCAGTACAAAGAGTTGAGAATGTAAGGACTTCTCCCCCAGAACCACAGGCAGCTGAAGACAGATTAGCTGGGGTGATGGAAAGACTTGAACAATTATAGAAAAATTATGAATTAATGATGGACATGATGATACAATAAAGACAAAAACAACAACAATAGGCTCCTATCCCTGAATTCCATGTTCCTCCACCTCCACCACCACAGATGGAATCAAATGAAGAAAGAAAATTATTAGCTGGATTTTTGAAACTAAGTCCTCCAATCTATAAAGGGGAAGAAGATCCTACAGAGTTTTTAGAGAAAATGGAAGCAAAAACTCAAATACTTCGTTGTCCAGACAAGAAAACAATTGAATTTGCAGGGTACCAAATGAGAGGTGATGCGAAGAAATGGTACAAGAGAGTTGTGGCTGGAATATTGAAAGAAAATGTTCTTTTGACTTGGGAGCAATTTGCAGAAATGGTATTGCAAGAGTTTTTGTCTGAAAGTGTTAGGCAAGCTAAGGCTTTAGAGTTTGAGAGGTTAGTACAAACACCTGGTATGACAGTATCTGAATATGCAAGACAGTTTAATCAGTTGAGTAAGTATGTACCTGCTCTAGTACCAAATGAAGCAGCAAGAATACACCGATTCAAAAGAGGATTAGTTAATTCACTGTACATGATTTTGGCTGCTCATGATTATAATTCTTACTCTAAATTGGTGGACAAAGCAAGAATAATAAAAAAATAGAGAGATGAAAGCCCGAGAACAGAAGAAGAAGGCTAGAACTGAAAGCTTTATAAGACAGAGAGATAAGGAAGAAGTAGGAACATCTAGCGCCAGGCGACAATCATAATCTATGCCACAAATCAACCCACCTAGAACTTCAATGGGACTTCCACCTAGACCACCTACTGGAAGGTCATCTGGGACTATTACCCATGGATTTTTCAGTATTAATGTTCAGAGGCCTCCTATACGTACTCCATGTCAGACTTGTGGGAAGATGCATAGAGGCCAATGTTATAGGAAGATTAAGGCATGCTTTAAATGTGGGAAAAAAGATCATATGATTAAAAATTGTCCTTTGATTGCAGCAGAAACAAGAATGCAAACATCTCAGACCACCGTGCAGATGGAAAGGGGTCATAGATCTAGTGGATTTGGAAGAGGTTCTAGAAGAGACAGTGTTACTGAGAGACCTGCAGTACAGTCACCATCTGGTAGGGGTAGAGGAACAGTGTATACCTTATCACCTCAGGAGACACAAGCATCAAATGCAGCTATTACATGTATCATTTCCATTCAATCTGTTAAAGGAAGGGTGTTATTTGATTCAGGGGCAACTCATTCTTTTGTGTCTACCTATTTTGTTTCTCAATTACATGTACCTTCCAAACTGCTTGATATACCTCTCACTGTGTTTACTCCTTTAGAGGAAGAAATTGTTGTTAAAAATGTATACCCTTCTTGTGAGGTAGTGATTGATGATAAAATCTTGAGAGCTGATTTGATAGAATTACCAGTGTTAGAGTTTGATGTTATTTTGGTAATGGATTGGTTGTCTAAGTATTTGGCCACCTTAGATTGTAATGGTAAGAGGGTAATATTTCATAGTTCATCAGGGGAAATTTTTGAATTTCAGGGGGATAGGAGTGAAGTGTTATCTCAGCAATTAGTGCTAAAAGATTATTAAGAAAGGGATGTATAGGGTATTTGTCCCATGTCAGAGATACTAATGTTTCATTCCCTAGTTTGGATCAAATACCTGCAGTATGAGAGTTTCTTTATGTATTCCCTGATGATCTGACCACTTTACCTCCAGAGAGAGAAATAGAGTTTAGTATAGATTTGCTACCTGGTATAACACCTATTTCTATCCCTCCATACAGAATGGCTCCAACTGAGTTGAAGAAGTTGAAAGCACAATTACAAGATCTTCTGGATAAAGGCTTCATTAGGCCTAGCAGTTCACCATGGGGTGCACTAGTATTGTTTGTTAAGAAAAAAGATGGTTCACTTCGAATGTGTATAGACTACATACAGTTGAATAGGGTGACTATAAAGAACAAATATTCTCTGCCTAGAATTGATGATTTGTTTGATCAATTACAAGGGGTAAGTTATTTTTCTAAGATAGATCTTTGCACTTGGTACCATCAATTGAGAATCAAGAAGGACGTTGTACCTAAAACTGCATTTCGAACTAGATATGGCCATTATGAGTTTTTGATACTACCTTTTGGTCTCACTAATGTACCTGCAGCATTTATGGATCTGATGAATCGGGTTTTCAAGTCATACTTGGATAAATTTGTTGTTGTTTTTATATATGATATACTAATTTATTCTAAGAGTCAGATTGAACATGAAGAGCACTTAAGGATAGCATTGCAGACTCTGAGGGAAAATCATTTATTTGCTAAATTGTCTAAGTGTGAATTTTGGCAAGAGAAAATATCTTTCTTAGGACATGTAATCACCAGTGAAGGGTTACAAGTGGATCCTAAGAAAATTGAAGCAATAGCTGATTGGCCTCGACCAACAAATATTACAGAAATAAGGAGTTTTTTGGGATTGGCTGGTTATTATAGAAAATTTATAAAAGACTTTTCTAAAATAGCTACACAAATTACTAGATTGCTTCATAAAGGGGTAAAGTTTGATTGGGACAGCAAATGTAAGGACAACTTCTGCAGATTGAAGGAATATTTAACGTCTGCACCTATTCTTGCACTACCAACTGAAGGAGGCAAATTTACAGTGTATTGTAATGCATCCACAGTGGAACTTGACTGTGTTTTAATGCAGAATGATAGGGTGATTGCCTATGCCTCTAGACAACTGAGAAAGCATGAGATTAATTATCCTACTCATGATTTGAAAATGGCTGCTGTTATATTTGCTCTGAAGATTTGGAGACACTACTTATATGGTGAGAAATGTGAGATTTTCACAAATCATAAAAGCCTCAAATACATCTTTCAACAGAAAGATCTAAATCTCAGGCAACGTAGATGGATGGAACTACTTAAGTATTATGATTGTGAGATCTTATATCATCCCAGCAAAGCTAATGTAGTAGCAGATGCTTTAAGCAGGAAATCTTTGGGGAGTTTAGCACACATTCATATAAGTCGACGACCATTAGTAAAAGAATTTCAGAACTTATATGACTTGGGGATACAATTTGATTTATCAGATAATGGAGCATTGATAGCCCAATTCACTGTTAAACTATTACTGATTGATCAAATTAAGATACTACAAGATGAAGATCCATAGTTAGTGAGAATAAAAGAAGACATTGCTACAGGCAAGACAGAGGACTTTGTAATTGATGAAGGTGTATTAAAATGTGGCAATCGACTTTGTGTACCAGCAGTAGATGATCTAAAGAAACATATAATAAAGGAGGCTCATTATGCAAACTACAATGCACATCCTGGAACTACCAAAATGTACCATGATTTGAAAGATATTTATTGGTGGACTGGTATGAAGAAAGATATTACAGAATTTGTAGCAAGGTGTTTAACATGCCAACAGGTGAAATTTGAACATCAGAAACCATCTGGGCTATTACAACAGTTACCACTGCCAGAATGGAAATGGGAGAGGATTACTATGGATTTTGTGGTTGAATTACCTAAAACATCTACAGAATATGATTCTATATGTGTGATTGTTGATAGGTTGATGAAATCTGCTCATTTTCTTCCTGTGAAAACCACCTATTCTGTGTCCAATATGCACAATTATACTTAGATAAGATAATAAGTTTATATGGAGTGCCTATTTCCATTATTTCTGACAGGGGAACATAATTCACCTCCAGATTCTGGCAGAAGTTACAAGAGATGATAGGAACAAAGTTAGATTTAAGCACTGCATTTCATCCTCAAACAGATGGGCAAATAGAAAGAACTATTCCTTAGAAGATATGTCGAGATTGTGCATTTTGGATTTTGGAGGTATTTGGGACAAGCATTTGCCATTGATTGAATTTGCCTATAATAATAGCTACCATTCAACCATACAGATGGCACCCTATGAAGCATTATATGGAAGGAAGTGTAGATCTCCCTATATGTTGGAATGAAATTGGTGAAAGATATATAGAAGGCCCAAAACTTATTCAAGAAACCATAGATAAAATACCATTAATTCAAGAACGTTTGAAGACAGCTTTTAGCCGCCAGAAGAGTTATGCAGATCCTAAAAGAAAAGATGTTCAATTTAGTATTGGTGAGCATGTATTTCTGAAAGTGTCACCAATGAAGGGAGTCATAAGATTTGGTAAGAAAGGAAAGCTCTCACCAAGGTACATTGGTCCATTTGAGATCTTAGAAAGAGTGGGATCAGTATCATACCGTTTGGCACTGCCACCCAATATGGAACAAGTGCATCCAGTGTTCCATATTTCGATGCTTTGAAAATATGTTTCTGATCCATCCCACGTTTTACAAGCTTCACCGGTAGACTTGCAGCAAGATTTGACCTATCGGGAAGTATCAGTAGCTATAGTTGATAAGCAAGTTAAAAGACTTAGAAATAAGAATATTTCTACGGTAAAAGTTTTGTGGCAAAGTCAATCAGTAGAAGAATATACTTGGGAAACTGAGTCTGAGATGTTAGATAGATATCCTCAACTTTTTAGTGGGTGATTACTTTAAAAAATTCAAGTACGAATTTTAATTAGGGGGAGAGAATGTAATACCCTAGATAAAATAAAAATCTAGTAGCTTAAATGTTATACAAATGAATGAATAAAGTGAGAAAAAAATTTTGATTGAAATAAAATTATAATGTGCCAAAGTAATAAACAAAAACTTTAAAGTATCTAAATTGAAAACTTTACAACTGTGAATCAAATCAATTAACTGTAAGTTATTAAATAATTAATTATATTTGTATATAAACTATTAGAGAAATAAAATGACCTATTAGAGTGATAAAGAAATCATTCATATACAAAGAAGTGAAATTTATGTGTTACTAAAGTCATGAAAATATAAATTTTAAAATACTTTAGCTACGTGAACCCGCATGTATAAAAATCTTAGGGTATTATACTTGAAATATACTATAACTTAATTAATAATATCTTAATATAATAATATACATTAAAACCATATAAGATAAATTAAAATTTAAAATTAGAAGTGAAAACAATTTTAAAGAAATTAAGTACAAGTGTAGATAATAAGTTATGGTGTAAAATGACTAAAAGGGTATTTGAGTTAATAAAAGAAATGTATAAGATCGAGGGGCAAAATGGATATTTCACTCACTTAATTCTCAGCCAATTTTCTGCTAAAATAAGTGGGTGACTCATCTATTTTGAATAGTAATAGGTGCTGGAAAATATTGACTAAAAGATGATAGAAATTTTTGGTCTTATCTTTTCTTCTTACTATCAAGAATATCTCTTCTTTATCACGACCTTCTCTCATTTTCCAGCAGCTAAAAACCATTCCTAGGCTAGTTTCTTATGTTTAGAAGTGATCCAAAGTGAAAAATTAAAACAACAAAGTGATATAAAGGCAAAGAAGGCAAAAGAACTCCTAAAGGTAAGAATCTGAAAATTCTGAATCTTCATCTTTTATTTTGTTTTACTAACTTTAAATCTCTTATTTATTGAATCTGAGCAAAAAATTATCATTTGTACATATTAATTAAGTATTTAGGATGTTAGAAATCAATTTTTATTGAAAGAAATTGAAAGGAATGAAGCTAAAAACCCTAACACTCAAATCTGTCTAAATATTACAGCTTGAATTCTCAATAAATTAGCTACTGTGTTTTATTTATTTTAACATGAAAAAGAGTTTTAAAATTCATCAAAAATTACAGAAAGGTGTATTTGGATTTTGGGAAGGTGGTGGTAAAAGGCCAAGGAAGATGAGTGAGTAAATAAATAAACACAAGCTGCTCATTTTAATAGTCTGAATGAATAACATTGAGATTTTTTTGCTGTGTTTAAATTATTTACCTATATAAATGAACTCTATAAATTGTAAAAATTTACAGTGATGTCATATATGATGTTGGGATTATTCTGGTAAAATTTCAGGGCAAATTAATTTAAATAAATTAATATATAATTAAATGAATACAAACTACTCAAATGCTAAAATTTAGGTGTTTTGTTGATTTAGGACTGAATTGAGCATAATAAATTATATTTGATTTGGTCATAAATATAAGCATATTATAGATGAATATAATCTCTAGTATGTTTACTTAATGTTCTCAAAAGTATAAATATTAATTTAATAAATAAGTAAATTAAATAACATAAAGAAACCAAGGTACATTGTTATAGGCATATGACACATATTTGAACTTACTCTATTGTATAACCATATTATAATATAATTTGTAAAATTTGAATTCATAATTATAAAATAAATTTTAGGACTTATTAAGATATTAAAACAAGGCATAGGTTCCTAATAAATAATTAAGACAAAAAAATGATAAATTAAACAAAATAAACCTAAATGTGTGATTATATGTGGATGTGAATGTAGGTCGGGTATTGCCATCAAATCAATCAATTATTGTCAATAACTTAGATGAATCAAATTTTCATATTCAATGTGAGTTATAGTGTCCAGCCCTTGCTTTATCACATTTGAAATTCTTTGTTGAAAATTTAACCATCGTTGATATTTGAGCCATTTGATATCATTTGTTGTTTGTAATTCTACATTTGTGAATTGTGAAAACCAATGTGGTCTCTTGGCCTATGTGATCATACCAAGCCATTTGACTAGCCAATATGACAGTCTCTCAACTTGATGGGGGCTATACCATCAGGCTATGTGCACATAAAAGTTTGTGATTTATAGGGTAGAAGCTACCCTTATGTAAATGTGATGTGTGATAGCACTGGAATAATAATATATTTTCTTCAGTGTTATTGCTATGTGTTATCTGTCATATTATATAATTTATTTTTGTGATATTGGTCCAATTATTGTGGGCCTTTCTTGCGGATTAAATTTCATTGTTATACCTTTATTGTGCAACTGTCTTATTTATTTATTATCCTTGAATCTCGAAATATCATTATTGATATCCTACCCTTGTGACACTGTAATTTCACTGAGTTGACGACTCACCCCATCGTCTGTGATTTCAGGTAGAGGTGACCCAGGACCATCAGCTTATTGAATTCTTCTTCCAGCAAGAAGCTTGAGAATAATGTAATTAGTCAATACTATCATATGTAATTAAATAATAATGTTTGCACTATACTCTAGTTGCTCCATAGTAATATTGTGAATAACTTAGTAAATTATGGAAATAAATCATAATGTAATAAATAAAGAAAATATTTGTAAATAATATATAATATAAAAATACATGTGCTATTATAAGTAAATAATAAAATTTTAAAATAAAGTTATAATTTACTAGTGTAATAATTAATTTGTATAAATTCATAAATTAGTTGGGTTCTACGTGGTGCCTGGTGACCTTAAGCCTACCTGGACCCTAGGACCGTCACACTTCTAAAAATGGGGTGTGACAAACAGCTTCCTCAGATCTAATTACCCTAGGTCTTCTACGAGTTTTCATATTTAAATTATAAGAGAGAAAAAAATTATTCAGTTAGCACATAAATTAACAAAAATCTAGATAATAACGAAAATAAGACATGACAGAATAATTCTAAGCTCCATAGTATTCTTATATATTTATGCTTACGAATCTTTAACATATATGTTATTATAAACCTAGGCTTTGATACCACTTTTGTCACACCCTATTTTTAGAAGTGTGATAGTCCTAGGGTTCAGGTAGGCATAAGGCCACTAGGCACCATGTATAACCCAACTAATTTACGTAGTCATACATTTTGGTTAATTGTACTAATAAATTAAAATTTCATATCATAACTTATATTATTTACTCATAAATTTATGATATATTATTACATATTTATTTTAAAATTGTATATCATATTCTTTTTTTACATGATAGATTACGTCTACACTTTATTAAAATATTCACAATAATACTATGAAGCAACTAAAGTATAGCACAAACGTAATTATTTAATTATATATAATAGTAGTTGTCAATTATATTATTCTCAAACTTCTTGCTGAAAGAAGAAATCAAGAAGTTGATGGCCTTGGGTCACCTCTACCTGAAACCACAGACGAAGGAGTAAGTCATCAACTCAGTGAGATTATAGTGTCATAAGGGTAAGGGGTATAATAAAATAGTTTAAGGTTCAAGAATAATAAATGTATAAGGTAGCCGCCCAATAAAGGTATAGCAATAAGATTCAATCTATAAGAAAAACCTCATAATAATTGGACCAATATCACAAAAACAAATCACATATTATGATATATAACACATAGCAATAGCACTGAAGAAAATATATTATTATTCCATGAATAAGAATAGCTTCTACCCTACAAATGATAAACTTCTATGTGCACATAGCCTGATGATATAGCCCCCATAAAGTTAGAATTTTATCATATTAGCTAATCAAATGGCTTGGTATGATTACATAGGCCTAGAGGCCACATTGAGTTTTACAATTTGTAATTATAAGAACACAAGCAATAAAATAATATCAAATTGCTCAAGTATCAACAATATTTAAATTTTCATCAAAAAATTTCAAAAGTGACAAAGCAAGGAATGGACACTATAACTCACCTTGAACACGCAAATTTAATTCCTCTAAGTCATTAAAAATAATTGGTTGGTTCGATGGTAATATTCGACATACATCCATACATAAATTGCATATTTAGGTTTATTTTTAATTTATTATTTGTCATTTTTATCTTAATTGTTTATTAGGAACTTATGTCCTGTTTTAACATCATAATATGCTCTAAAATTTATTTTGTATTTATAAATTTAAATATCACAAAATTATATTATAATATGGCTACATAATAGAGTAAGTTTAAATATGTGTCATATGGTTATAAAAATATATATTGGCTTCAACTCATTTGATTTACTTATTTATTAAGTTAATATTTATACTTTTGGGAACAATAAATACACAGATTAAACTTTATATTAATCTATTATATGCTTATATTTATAATCAAATTAAATATATTTTGTTATGCTCAATTCAATCCTAAGGCAACAAAACACTTAAATTTCAGCATTTGAGTAATTTATATTCATTTAATTGTATAATAATTTCGTCAAATTCATTTGCCCTAATTTTTTTTAATGTTTTCAACATTATATATGATCTCTCTGTAAATTTTCATAAATTATAGAGTTTATTTATATAGGTAAATAATTTAAACACAGCAGCAAAATCTCAGTGGTATTTATTGAAACTATTAAAATGAGCAGCTTGTATTCACTTACTTACTCTCTTATCTTTCCTCATCATTTTGACTTGCCCTTTTACCACAGCCTTCCCAACATAGAAATACATCTTTTTGTAAATTTTCATGAATTTTAAAACTCATTTTTATATTGAAATAAATAAAATATAGTAGCTAAATTATAAAAAGTTCAAGCTGTATAATTGAGACAAATTTGAGTGTTATGGTTTCTAGCTTCATTCCTTTCAATTTATTTCAATCAAAATCAATTTCCAATATCCTAAATACTTAATTAATATGTATAAATGATAATTTTTACCTCGGGTTCAAAAAATAATAAATTTAAAGTTAGGAAAATAAAATAAAATATTAAGGTTCATAATTTACAGATTAATTACCTTTAGGAGTTCCTTTACCTTCTTTGTCTTTATATCACTTTGTTGATTTAATTTTCACTTTGAATCACTTATACACATAAGAACCTAACCTAGGAATGATTTTTGGCTGCTGAAAAAATAGAAAGCCGTGGTAGAAGGGGGGGTTTTGATAGAAAAGAAAAAGGAGAAATATGAAAAGATAAGAACTAATAATTTTTTTTGTCATCTTTTTAATCATAATGTCTAAGCCCTCCTTCTATTCAAGAATGTGAGTCATCTGCTTAATTTAATAGTAATATGGCCGAAAATTAAGTGAGTGAAATATCTATTTTGCCCCTCAAGTCTTAAATACTCATTTGTTAACTTAAATGCCATTTTAGTCATTTTACACTCTAATTTACTACCTACACTTATATCAATTTCTTTAAAGTTATTTTCACTTCTAATTTTAATTTTAATTTATCTTATATGGTTTTTATGTATATTATTATGTTAAAATATTATTAATTAAGTTATGGCACATTTCAAATATAATACCCTAAGATTTTCATACATACGAGTTAACGTCATAGCTAAAATATTTTAAATTTTCCATTTCTATTACTTTAGTAATATATAAATTTCACTTCTTTGCATATGCATAGTTCCTTCATCACTTTAATAGGTCATTTTATTTTTCTAATAGTTTATATACAAATATAATTAGTTATTTAATAACTTACAGTTAGTTAATTTGATTTATAATTGTTATGAGTTGTAGAGTTTTCAATTCTAATACTTTAGAGTTTTTGTTTATATTACTTTGGCATATTAAAATTTTATTTCAATCAATATTTTTTCTCATTTTATTTATTAATTTGTACAATATTTAAGCTATTAGATTTTCATTTCATCTAGGGTATTACAGCTGGGCGTCAATATTATTTGCATTCGGGCCAGATACTGGGTGTCAAATATTATTCAAAGCAATATCTCAGGAACTTGAATGTTACATATGGTCGTTTGGGCCTAATGTATGTGAATGTACAATGTGATGGATCAAAATTGATAAGTGTTTGTATTAATACATGATAATGCATGCCACTTTATAAACTTAAAAGGAAATGTATTTTTGCATAATTCTTACATTCTTATTTATATTAAAGTATGTATTACTAGGCATTTTGCTTAGTCCGATTTATTTATTGTGCAAGTGACAAGGTTGATACAGAGAGCCATGTGAGACCTGTGCATGAATATAATTTTCTGTTTATTTTGGTGCTTTGTTTTGCTGTCACTAACTGAGACTAGTTGCAATCATGTAATGATTTTATTTTGAAAACTTATCTTTTAATTATGTACATTAAGTTTGTAAATATGAAATTGATGTAAATTATTAAAGTTTGGTTTGATTTTGGGATTTATGGATATGTATATGTATATATGTGTGTTTGAATATTTTGGAGAAATGAAGGGGTTTTTGAAAGTATGAAATGGTTGAAAATATTTGGGAGTGTATTTTCTTGTAGATTATGACAATTATTATTTTTTAAAATATCAGTATTACAGACAAAACTCTGACGATTTTTTTCAGAGATTTTTCATTAAATTTGGTATTTTTATAATTTAAATTACTAATGAATATTTCTATTTATGTATTAAGGTATAATTTAAATTATGAAATTTTTTTTTAAGATTAGACTGCGACATTCTAGTATTGTTTATATATATTTTATATTCGGGTGTATATATTATATGTATATATGGTATTAGAGTGTTACGATCCTAATATTAAATTTTTTATTATTAATACTTGAAAAAAAATTAAAATTGTATTCTATCATATGAAATTTTTAAATATTATAATTTAATTAATAAATAGTATAAATTTTAAATTTTAACTTTTAACTTTTTAATTACAATGGATAAATATCAAGATTAAAAATTATGTAATTTAAAAATTTTAATTTATTAAATGTATGTTGATGTTAATAGTACTTTGGTTTAACATAATATAGATTCTAATGAGTTGATGTTAATAACACTTCGCTTTAATAATAAAATGAAATGGAGACTTTTCTTTTAAATATTATAGACTAAATTATTTATTTTCATTTATATTGAGTATTATATTTTGCTAATTGTACAGAATATATGTTACATGAAAAGTTAAACACAATTTGATTTTAATTAAAATCTCTCTTTTTATTTTTTAAATAAATTATTTTTTTGCTTTTGCACTTCATGTTTAATATTGATGTTTTATTGATGAATTTTAAATATATATTTATAAATATGGTGTTGTTATATTTTGTATATTTTGCATGGATATAAATATTTTATTTATTATTGGATATTTTATATATTTTGTATGCTTCATATATATTTTACATATATTACAATTATATTTAATATATATTATTATTATTTATATTTTTTATTATTCATATAATAAATATTAATTCTGCAACAATTTGCGGCGGATAATCTGTTTGTTTATACTAAATATGGCTTATATATATGACTTTTTATTAATGTGTTAAATCATAGCCAAACCATATATATATATAATCAATATTGGGTGATCAATTTTTGATATGATAGCGATATGAAAAGCCATATAAAAAATCTATGCAAACTCAATTCTAATATTAATAATATTAACAATTAATAATAATAACAATAATTCATGCACATATTATTAATAATAAAAATACTGAGAATAAAAATTTAAAATGAAATAATTTAGCATTACTTTGAAAAGATTTTCAAACAAATTGAAAAAAAAATGTTGCAAGGGGAAAGAGGAAAAAAAAAATAAACTAGAAGATAAAAATAAAGATAAAAAATAAATTAGGTTATTAGGTTTTACTTTATATAAAAATAGTTTTGGATTTATAAATTTAAATAATGATAAAAAAAATAACACAAAAAAAATTAACTTATCTTTCTATTCCTTACACCATAATTTGGGGTGCAAGAAAAATAAAGAAAAATTGCTATAGAAGGAGAAGACGCTCTCTTATCTTCCCTATTATTTAACGTTAGATTATTTTCTCAAATAAGGATATAACTTTACTCTTTATTATTTTACCATCCTTTTTCCTTCCTTACTTCTAATCCAGAGTGTAAATGTTCTAAAAATATAGAAAATATTTTTCAAGTATTTATTTTGCAAAAAAAAAAAAACAGAGTCCAATAATAAATTTGATATTTGATGAATAAATTAAAATAACAAAATAATTCAATAAAAATTAAATTCAAAATTATTAATGAAATAAAAATTGCAAATAATATATTTATTATTATCATTAAAAATTCATCAAGGAAAATTACTAATCACTTCTCAAAAATTACCTCATGTGACAATTTCTTTGGAACTTTTTTGTAAAGTTTCATAAGTGTTATTAATTACTATATTCAAGTAATCAGAATTCCAATAACATGTATAGAATGCGAAACAAGTATTTCCGGAGTAACATTAGTGATATTGAAGCAAACAATAATTCATTCTTCCATATTCATAAGTATTAGCAAACAAACTCAAAAATCAAGTGTTAAGGTGATTTCAGGTGGCTATCAAATTTACTAGTAAAATTTTTTTTAATCTACACATTAAAAGTGTAATAACCTTAATTGTTGAATTATTTTGAATTTCTTTATAAGAAAATATATTTAATTATTTTATAATATTTAAAATAGTATATGTTTATTTAAAAAATAAATTATTTGATTTATTTTAAATTTCTAAAAAAAATTTAGTGTTAATTTCATTTTCCTTAATCTATAAATAATACAAAAATGACTGTCGTTGGCATAATATTATATCATATATCGTAATTTTATCTTGTTATGTATCATAATTTTTAAAAATTTTAAATTTAATTATTAATAAATATTATTCAGAGAGTTTAAATATGATTATGAAATTTTATTGATAATGATTAGTTGTCTACATATTTATTTTTAAATTTTGATTTTTTTATTCTTTTTGTTCTTTACCATTTGATATTATTGTAATTAGCATTATGTTGCAATTGTAATTATTATAATTTTTATTATAGTAAAAATTATTGTAATTATTATACTATTAATTAATAAATTATCAAACAAAATAAAACTTGCTTAAGATATTTAATGTTCATATAATATGCAGGTTTACTCAATCTATATGAATATAAAAAAAATTATGTTCAAATTAAATTATTATTATTTATTTGAATAGATATTTATTTATGTAGTTTAAATAAAATTATGATATTTTATTAATAATGATTAGTTATCCATATATTTACATTCAATCTATACGAATATAAAAAGAAATTACATTCAAATTAAATTATTATTTATTATAATATATATATTTATTTAGGGAGCTTAAATAAAATTAGAATTAATAATAATTATATTTATATAAAGAGTTTAAAAAAAATTATAATATCTTATTTGATATTAATATTAATTAGTTATCTATATATTATATAAAAAATCCAAAACCATGCAGAGGCGAAGCCAGACTTTGAAATAAAGGGGGGCGAAATTTTTTTTTTGTAAATTTTAAATTTCCCTTAATTATTTATTTCTCATTTTATTTTAATAGTATTTTATAAATTTATTAATTTATTAATAATATATTTTTATTATTAAAAAAATAATTAATAAAAAAATATTAATATATATGTGTATAAAATTTTAAATTTATAAGATTTTTCATAATAAAAGTAAAATAAAGAGAAAAAAAATTAAATAATGAATATAATTTCTTAAAAAATAATTAAAATAAATGAGTTATTTAATTCATTAAATGTGTTCAAATTAATTTAGTTGAAAAATTTATCTCTTTCTTTATTTTTTTTGCATTTATATAATATTAATATTTTATCAATATTTTAAAATAGAACTATTGCATATAGAATAAATAATTTATTGTATTTTTTTTATTTTTTGTAAAAATTAAAAAAAAAGAGAGGGGCAATTTAAAATTTTTTTAAAAAATTAATAAGTAATTTAAAATTTTTTAAAAATAGTACATATATATAAAAATTTCAAAAAGAGAAGGGGGGCAACTGCCCCCCTTCTTTTCAACGTCCCTTCGCCACTGAAATTATGGCTACTACATAGATATATTCTCCTTCAACAACACTATTAAGTTTCCACAGCACAATACTATTTTTTTTTTCTCTCATTTGCAAGTGACGTATTATATTTATTATATTTATACTTTTATGATTGATAACTTTTACCGAATAATGAAAAAAAATTATCGTGCTTTTTTAATCGTTATTTCTCACTCTCTTTTTTTTTATCTTTTTTATTATTTAATTGTTATGCAATTTTTTGGATTAATTTTGTATTGTTTTATTATTGTATCAATTTTTTTTGTATTCTTTATAATATTTTGGGTTGATTTTTTTGTTATTTATTTTTCTAGTATTTTTAGCTTCTTTTAGAGTTTTTTTAATTAATTATTTTTAGTTAATGTTGGGTAAATTATAATTTTGTTTTAGTTTATCTTAGGATTTTTTAATATTTGTAATTTAATTTTTTATTAGGATATTGTTTTTAACTTTAGTTACATTAATAATTTTATTTTAATTTTTATTTAGGTTTATTATTTGATTATACTTTATTTTTGTTACTTTTTTGGATTTTATTTTTTATGTTATATTGAGTAATTTTTGTAATTTATGTTATTTTTTTAATATTTTATGAGTGATACTCAAGGGTATGTTCCTAAACTTGATACGAACTAATTAAGAGTACTAAGAAATTATTTGTATCCATCCAAACTTATAGAATACATGTTAATATTTTACAATAAAATATTATATTATATATTTTTAATTTATATTATTTAATTTTATCTAATGTTTATTTAATTTTTGTTAGCTTTATTTCTTAATTTTTATTATTTGAATTTTGTTTAGATTCAATTTTTTAATTTTTGTAATTTAATTTTTATTTTATTTATTTAAAATTATTATAAATTTTAAAATTAATTTATATATATTGAGTAAAAATATCGACAATATTATGCGTGATTTATTTTAATTTATACTAATTTTACTAAAATTTATAATTTAAAGATAAAACACCATTAATTTTAAATTAAATATAATTTAAGTAGAAAATATTTCAAACTATAAACATATTTTAGTATAAAACTTAGTAAATTTATTTAAATAATTAATTAGTGGTTGGCATAAATTGTAGGTATTAAAAGTCTTGAATTTTATTATCATCTTTATTAATGTATCTCATTAATGTATTTTTTTAATATATATTTGAAGGGCTTGAGGAAAAATCCTCGTTCCTTGAACAAATACTGCATAATTTTAAATATCATAATATTTTAAAGCAAAAAAGAAATTAGTTAGTAATTTACTCCTTTAATCCCAAATTGATAAGAATAGTTTCCTTTTTCATTAATTATTTTTTTTCATTAGTTATTTTGTTAAATCTCAATTATACTCTTATTTAATTCACTTATTAAAAATATTCAATAAATATATTTCACACTAAAATAAAAATATAATAAGAAAATTATGTATAAATTTATATTTTTAATAATAATTAAAATATTTAATTTTTATAAAATAGAAAATATGTTTATTAATTTAGAGGAACATTTGTTTTAAACTTTAAAATTAATATCTGAATAACTATTCATTCCTTTATTTTGTTCAATATGAAATTAGAATTTGTATTATAATAGAAATAAAATCAAAATCAATAGAAATTTTAATATATATATATATATATAGATATAGATGTATACCAGCAAAACTTAAGGATCTTTGACAGAGGGGTAAAATAATTTTAAAAGGAATAATAAAACAATAAACTGTTAGGCAACATAATATAGATATATAAACAGATTAATTAAAACAATAAATAAGAAACAAAAATAAGAAACAGAATGTAAAAGACTATATTAAAATAAAAAAATAATTCAAAAGCATATATTAAAAATATATAAAGAATAATTATAATCTCTTTTAAATGGTACGGCGACATTGTTTCATACCTGGTGCAAAGGAGAGCTTCAGACAAGTGCAAGTCTGACGTTGCTCCAATTTATATTTAGATTTTCAGCCTTATATACCACTTTAAAGATTACAATTAAATCTTTAATTAAATTTGTATCTTAAGTCTAAAATATTTTAAGTTTATCAAAACACACTCTTAAGTCTATTTGTTTTAGTATACCTAATTATACTATATGTGGTATAAATATACGGATCCCGTATAAGTATACAGCGTAGAATATAGAGAGGAGAAAGACAGAAAATGATAGAATATAGATGTCCTTTTCAGTCTGTAAGTAGTGCAAATATAATTTCTGATGTTTTAGTTCCAGATCAAGCTCAACTTGCACGTTTTTTGCTTGCAAGAACTAGAACAGAGCATACTTAAGAATGAAAAATGGGAGATGCAATATAAATAAAATTTAACTTTATTTAAATAAAAATAAAATACAATACAGAATTAAAACTTTAAAAATACAAGTTATAAATATATAGCTACCTTATATAAGGAGATCAATAGGTGTGGAGTACAGAACTGGAAGAAATATATAAATGAGAGAGGAAGGGGAAGAAAGAAGTTAAAACTAGGCTAAGAGGTTCTCTTCTGTCTTCTGAGTTGAGAGAGAAGTGTTTCGGATCCCCTTTACCTTCAGAATGAGCTTCATTATATAGACAGAGGCTTTAAAATTCCATTGTTCTTGTCACATGCTTTGGTACTGTAGAGGAATAGTAACATGTCGTTACTATTTGCTTTTACTGTACCTTCATGCGGCTGGAACTGTAGATGAATAGTACCTTATCTGGGGTACTGTTTGCTTTACTGTTGAGAACTGTGGATGAGCAGTTCTTCTAACTTTACTGTTGGTTTTCCTCTGGTGAATACTGTTGATGAACAGTATCTTGTCAGTGGGCACCGTCTTTATTGACTTTAATAATTTGAGTGGAGAAATTAGGTTTCTCCTGCCTTTAATCAGACGAATCTGAGTCAGATTCAATCTCTGACTCAATTTTCTTTTTCTTTTTCTTTTTCTTTTTCTTTTTCTTTTTCTTTTTCTTTTTCTTTTTCCTCTTTATTCTTTTTATCTTTTTTCTCTTTTCTTTTTATTTTTTCTTTACTTTTTATTCTGATGGGGGACAATATACCATAGCAATCATCCTCATTACTGGGACAGTAATCCGAGTCAGATGTCTCGGTGGAAGATGACGTCATGGATGATGAGGAGGAATCCGAAGAAGAGGAATGAGATTTTCTTCTTCTGGATGAGGCTTTAGAGACTTTAGAATAGACTTTAGTTGAAGATCCAGCAGAGCAGGTTCTACTGGGCTTAATGGGCTCAGATGTTGAGGGAAGAGACCTAACCATCTGTTCCATTAAGGCTTTATATTCTTCTGCAGTCTTGGCAGCTGCAAGAAGGGCAATATTCTGGGCTCTTTGAGCTCCAAAAGAGACGGATAGCCTTGGGTCAAGACCATTGTGGTTTCTCTTTAGGAGCCATGCTTTAACAGTCTCCTCAGTGGTAGAATTGCGAAAGGTAGTCCACCACTTGACTTTAGACTTCCTTAATATAACAGGGATATTGGTACCTGGAAGAATAGATTATTCAAAGTACCATTGATATACCCAAGGTATATTGAAAGTCAAACTAAAGAGAAGAAGAGGAGGAAAATTCTTCTCATAAGGATTAGGGTTTAAGTAAGTTTTATAATGCTGGTAAGCTAATTGTACATCTTGTGGGAGACAACGCTCATCATTACCACAATAGTACCACCAATCAACAAACCAGGATGGGAGGTTATTAATCTTTAAATTGGTCTCACAATAGATGAGCCAGGAATGAGTTTTACCAGGGTTTTGGAAAAACAGGGCTTTAGTCCAGGCTTCTATATAGTCCTAATAGTTATATGAGGAACAACATGATAAAGAAGGAAGGGCTTTAAATTGCACAGGAATAAGCAAAGGTCTTCCCCATTCAGAAGGATGGAGAATTTTCTTTATTTTAAAAGAAGAATAAGCTATGACAGCTTTTTCTTGCTGATTATAATTGTGTTTCAAAAACAAAGAAACTGAATCCATAAGAATATGAAGATAATACTCTTGAGGTTTTGAAAATTCTTTTGGTTTAAAAAACCATCCTTTAGGGTATACAGTTTCAATTATAGACCATGGGTTTAGCTGAGCAGACCCAAAATCAGTAATTAATTTTGTAGACCAAAAATTTTTATTATGCCAAAAAGTTTTTGACTTTAAAGGAAAATTTGAAGAAAACATTCAACTCATTTTTAGAAACATTTTGAGTTAGGGTTTTTGAGGATTGACCTAACTCTGTTTTAAAAGGGATTAAAGAATTCATACCTGGGGCTTCAGGAGGCGGGAAGCCCATTTTTGCAAGATCTTTAAGGACCTCTGGAGATTGGGCCAGCTGAGAGACCCATATATCCATTTTAGCTTTATCATCTTCTGCTTGGACAGCATCAGCCCAAGACTTTATAGGTTTAGGGTTTGCAATACTATCTGAATGATCAGATAGAACTTTAGGAGAGTCATCTCTAAGGGTTTTCTTTTCTTTATTGGCTGTTTTCTTTTTTCTCCCCATGATTCCTGAGAAGGAATTCATGAGTAAGGAAATCAGGTAAACTATTGTTTTCTCCTTTAATAAATTCAATATCAAAATCAAATATACTCAAAATAGCTTGCCATCTAGCAAAAATCTATTTTGAGGCAAGGTTTTTAACATCTTTTTGCAAAACATCTTTTGCACTTTTACAATCAATTCTCAATAGAAATTTTTGATTTAATAAATCATATTGAAATTTTGAAATACATAAAACAATACTCAAAATTTCTTTCTTTATAGTAGAATAATTTAATTGGGTTGGACTCCAATGTCCTGAATAGAATTGGACTATGGCTTCTCTACCCTCTTTAACCTGTTTTAAAATCCCACCAAAACCTATATCTGATGCATCAGTCTCTACTATTTTGGAGGCTAAGGGATCAGCTATATGTAGGCAAGGAATAGTTTTAACTAGGTCTTTAACTTGTCTAACTATATCAGAATGGACATTAGTCCATGGGCCTGGGTTTTTCTTTAGCCTATCATGCAGAGGTTTAATAGTCCTATTTAGGTTGGGAAAAAATTCTATAACATAATTCAAACAACCCAAAAATCTTTGTAATTGATCTTTATTAATTATCTGATCAGGAAACTTATTCCCAAAGGCTAAGTTTCTTTCTATAGGTTCTATGATTCCCTGTTCCAAAGGCTACCTTATTTAAATAAAGTTAAATTTTATTTATATTGCATCTCCCATTCTCCATTCTTAAGTATGCTCTGTTCTAGTTCTTGCAAGCAAAAAACGTGCAAGTTGAGCTTGATCTGGAACTAAAACATTAGAAATTATATTTGCACTACTTACAGACTGAAAAGGACCTCTATATTCTATCATTTTCTGTCTTTCTCCTCTCTATATTCTACGCTGTATACTTATACGGGATCCGTATATTTATACCACATATAGTATAATTAGGTATACTAAAATAAATAGACTTAAGAGTGTGTTTTGATAAACTTAAAATATTTTAGACTTAAGATACAAATTTAATTAAAGATTTAATTGTAATCTTTAAAGTGGTATATAAGGCTGGAAACCTAAATATAAATTGGAGCAACGTCAGACTTGCACTTGTCTGAAGCTCTCCTTTGCACCAGGTATGAAACAATGCCGCCGTACCATTTAAAAGAGATTATAATTATTCTTTATATGTTTTTAATATATGCTTTTGAATTATTTCTTTATTTTAATATAGTCTTTTACATTCTGTTTATTATTTCTGTTTCTTATTTATTGTTTTAATTAATCTGTTTATATATCTATATTATGTTGCCTAACAGTTTATTATTTTATTATTCTTTTTAAAATTATTTTACCCCTCTGTCAAAGATCTTTAAGTTTTGCTGGTATCAGAGCCATCTTCTTTTAGGTGTGGTAGTAGATAGATATAGAACTGTTTACATAATTAAATTTTTTACTTTTAGATCTAGAAGTGGACTTAGTGTTGTCTAGGTATTGGATATGCAGTAAGACCCGTGTTTGCCTACGGAAAGGCGTTTAGGGCAGTAAGTCAGTGGTCGCTACCAAAACCAACATTAATAAACTTTAAAAATCTATTTTTCAAAAATTTAAAAATGGAACCATTTCTATGTAAATCTGCTAGTACAACTAAATCAGATAGTTCTGAGTCATCAGAAGTTAAAATAGTTAACAGAAATGAAGTAATTCTAGAAGACTTTAATAAAGCAATTGATAATTGGGTAATACCAAAGATAGATAAAGAACAGATTTATAAAATACCAAAATTAAACATATTTAAAAATGATTATATAATTAAAGCTGAAGAAAGAGATGTATAGTTAAGTAAACCCTTTGAAAAGATAACTTTACTTTCTGCAGAATCAATAAAGCATCATAAAAATAAAAAATACAAGTATATACATATAGGATTAGTACAAATAGGTATAAAACCTTTAACTAGAGAATGATTAAATACTAGTATTCTGGTCATGGTTAGAGATGCTAGGTTTGTAAATTTTAATGACTCACTATTAGGAACTATAGAAACCAGTCTGAGTAGTGGTCCAATCTCATTTGACTGCTTCCCAGATATAACAATTTCATTAAATGATCCAAATATATTAAAAAGTGTAGTTTTAGAAATCAAGACACATAATTATAAAATGCTTGAAGGATCTATTCTTGTAGCATTAATGTATAAAATAAATTATAAAGCTATGGTATCTGCTTTTGCTACAAAATATATAATGCAACCTAAATTAGGAGAAACTAAATTTCTACAGACAGATTTAAGTAAAGCTAACACAGTAATTCCTAGGACTATTCAGTGGAAAGATATTAGTCTCCCTGATGAATGGGTCTTAGAGGATGTTGTTCCTCTTCCTGAACCAAAGACTATAGTTAAACCCAATATAGAACTTAGTAAAATTGAACAGTATAAAGACGGTAAAGTTAAATTAAAATTTAGTAGACATAGTGTAAGCAGTAGGTATTCAGACTCTTCCTCTTCTGTTTCAACAGTAGATATAGGTAGAGCCTCACAGTTACCTTCTGTAATATATGCTTCATATAAAGAAAATGAACCTAAACATGTATTGCAAACAGTAGTAAAGCCTAGGTATTCTACATCAGATATACCTGAATCTAGTAATAAATTAAAAAGTGTAGATTATAGTACCACAGTACCACACTTATATTATAATCCAACAGGAACAATGAACCCTTTGGAACCAAACCCTAATTATAATCAACCTCAAAATATAGAACACTCACCTTCTCCACCCATGTCACCTACAGCTTCCTTCATGACAGGAAATGTAGCAAGCATGGATAGAGAATTAAATGTAATTAATAAAGAATTTAATTTTAATTATGATAAATTAAATAAAGAATTAACGGCAGTAAAAAATAAAGATAAACTAGAAAGTGTAATAAAAAAGGTAAAAGATTTTGAATAAGTTAAAGAAGAATATGTTGACTTTATAAGAAATTATGAAGTTAATATGAAATTCTTTGATTGGTTTAAAAGAATTTATAGAGGAAAACTTAAAGCAGAAAAATTAATAAATCCAGTAACCATTAGGAATAAAGATACAGAATGGAAAATAAAAGATAAAATTATACAGAGTGAACATCCACCTAAAACATCAAGTGTATTCTTACATGGAGATAAAGAAATAAATATAGCACCATTTAAAATAATATCTGAAGATGACCCTAATAGGAAAATATTAGAACAAAACAATTTTAGTAATGCACATCTAATAAGTATAGGGCAACAATTAAATAGAATAGAAGACACTATTAAAGAAAGTAAAATAGTAAAAATTGAAAAAGAAGTAAAAGATAAAAAGCTTAAATCTCATGTTTTTAAACCCTTTGAAGTTTCTAAGACAGGACAAAAGGAAGTCAAATCTAAAGATTCTGACTTTGTTAAAGCAATTAAAGAACAGTTAAGTAAAATTGACTCTTCTTCTGGGTCAAAACAGGTAGTTCAAGAAACACCTCAATCTAAAGCTTCTAAAACTATTAGTATAGTTACCCAAGAGCCAGAATCAGAATCAGTTGAGGAATCTCAACCTGAATCTGAAGATATTGAAACCTTTAGTAAAGCCCTAGAGCCACAAATAAATCGTATAACATATAATCAGTCTATAGTACCTAGAATGTCTGCCCCAGACTTAGGTATAACAGATAGACCTAATACATTAACACAGTATAAATATAATGCCTCTTCAGTTTATGAATGGAACATTGATAGCCTATCAGAATACAATATTCTAAGTCTTCTACAGCAGATGACAATGGCTGCCAATGCTTATAGAACCCAAACTGAAACCTCAAATAAAACAATAGCTGAACTTCTTATAGCTGGCTTTACTGGTCAACTTAAAGGTTGGTGGGATAATCATCTCACTGATGAACAACATTTAGAAATTCTAAATGCTATAAAAACATGTGAAGATGGGATACCTATATTAAATGAATTTGGTGATACTATTCAAGATGCAGTGGTAACACTAATCTTGACTATATCACTTCATTTTATAGGTGACCCTACACACTTAAAGGATAAAAATGCTGAATTATTAAGTAATCTTAGATGTAAGAAACTTAGTGATTTTCAGTTTTATAAAACAACTTTCCTAACCAGAATAATGCTTAGAGAAGATTCCAACCAGGCTTTCTGGAAAGAAAAATTCTTAGCAGGATTACTTTTCTTCTTAGGAGAAAAGGTTAGGAACCATATAAAACAGGAGTATGGAAACCCTATTCCTTATGACTTATTGACTTATGGACAACTGTTTAGTATAGTTCAAAAAGAAGGATTAAAGTTTTGTCAAGATATAAAACTTCAAAAATCATTAAAATATGAAATGAGAAAAACTAAACAAGAATTAGGTTCTTTCTGTAAACAATTTGATTATAGTATAACACAGAAACATAATGATTGTAATGGACAGTGTTCTACTACAAGAAAATATAAAAAACCTTATAAAAAATATCATAAAAAGAATTATAAGAAAAGATTAGATAAAGATGATTATTATAAAAAATAGAAACCTTATAAACCTTATAAATATAGAAAACCTAGTAGAAAATCATATAAACAAAAAGATAAAAAAATTAACATCATATAAAGATTTAACATGTTATAAATGTGGAAGAAAAGGCCACACATCAAGATTTTATAAATTTGATAAAAAAATTACAAGAATTAAATTTAGAGGAATCTGTAATAAATAAAATTCATGAATTATATTTAGAATATTCAGGTTCTGAAGATTATTCAGATCCTGAGGAATTAAATCAGATAGATGAAATAGGAATAGAATCAAGTTCTGAAGATAGTAGTAGTAAATCATTAAATGTACTAACTAAAGAACAAGAATCTATATTAGAAGCAATAAAATATATAACTGATCCTAAAATTCAAGAAAAAATGTTAAATAAGATATTAGAAAATGATAAATCTAAGCATTCTATGTTACCTAGTACTAGTAAACAAACTTATGATTTAACTACAATACTAAACAAGAATAAAGCAGTAAAAAACAAACCAACCATAAATGATTTACAAAAAGAAATTAAAGAAATTAAATTAGAATTAAAAGAATTAAAAAATAAACAAGAACAAGATTCACAGATAATAAAATCTTTAATGAACTCAACTTCTTCTTCTGATGAAGAAGCTGAAGAAGATATTGAACAGATAAATGGTAAAGAAACTGATAATGAAATTAGTTTAATTAGTAAAGATAAAATTCCTGATAATTTAATTTTTATATTACATGAAATAACATCTAGAAAATATTTAATAAAAATAAAATTAAAATTCTCATATAATTATAATATAGAAACTATAGCATTGTTTGATACGGGAGCTGATTTAAACTGCATTAAACCTAGTTTAGTACCAAAAAGATTTTGGCAACAAACTAATGAAAGTTTATCTGCAGCAAATAAATCTAAACTAAATATACTTGATAAAGCAGAAGCCTCTATTATAGATAAAAATTTAGAAATAAAGAATATATTTATTTTAACTAATATTCATCATATGGTAATCTTAGGAACGCCATTTATGAATTTAATAACACCTTATTCAGTAAATGATGATAGTATAAGTTTCAAAGTTAGAAAGCAAAAAATATTTTTTTCATTTTTGGAAAAACCAAAAAAGAGAAATTTAAATCTTTTAAAGGCTCATTCAATAAATGAATTACAAATAAATGCACTTATAAAAGCAAAGTCTGAACAACTTTGTAATTTAAAGAATAATTATCATTTACAAAAAATAAATGAACAGTTAAACAATAAATTTACGCAAGATAAAATTAATAAGTTAAAATCTCAAATAAAAAAAGAATTGTGTGCTGATATTCCAAATGCATTCTGGAATAGAAAGCAACATATGATTGATTTACCTTATGAAATAGGCTTTGATGAAAAGTCTATTACAACTAAAGCTAGGCCCATTCAGATGGCGCCTGATTTAATTGAATTTTGTAAAAAAGAAATAAATGATTTAGAAAATAAAGGATTGATAACTAAATCTAGAAGCCTTGGTCTTGTGCTGCATTCTATGTAAACAAGGCCTCTGAAATAGAAAGAGGTGCACCTAGATTAGTAATAAAATATAAACCTTTAAATAAAGCTTTAAAATGGATTAGGTACCCTATTCCAAATAAAAAAGATTTATTAGGAAGGTTATATAAAGCAAATATTTTTAGTAAATTTGATATGAAATCCGGATTTTGGCAAATTCAGATTAACCCTAAAGATAGGTATAAGACTGCATTCACTGTTCCATTTGGACAGTATGAATGGAATGTTATGCCTTTTGGTTTAAAGAATGCACCCTCTGAATTTCAGAGAGTGATGAATGATATTTTTAACCCTTACACTAAATTTTTTATTGTTTATATTGATGATATTTTAATTTATTCAACAACTATAGAAGAACATTTTAAACACTTAAAAACATTTTTTATGATAATTAAACATAATGGTCTAGTATTAAGTAAAACGAAAATGTCTCTGTTTCAAACTAAGATTAGGTTCTTAGGACATTATATAGAACAGGGAATCATAGAACCTATAGAAAGAAACTTAGCCTTTGGGGATAAGTTTCCTGATCAGATAATTAATAAAGCTCAATTACAAAGAATTTTGGGTTGTTTGAATTATGTTATAGAATTCTTTCCCAACCTAAATAGGACTATTAAACCTCTGCATGATAGGCTAAAGAAAAACCCAGGCCCATGGACTAATGTCCATTCTGATATAGTTAGACAAGTTAAAGACCTAGTTAAAACTATTCCTTGCCTACATATAGCTGATCCCTTAGCCTCCAAAATAGTAGGGACTGATGCATCAGATATAGGTTTTGGTGGGATTTTAAAACAGGTTAAAGAGGGTAGAGAAGCCATAGTCCAATTCTATTCAGGACATTGGAGTCCAACCCAATTAAATTATTCTACTATAAAGAAAGAAATTTTGAGTATTGTTTTATGTATTTCAAAATTTCAAAATGATTTATTAAATCAAAAATTTCTATTGAGAATTGATTGTAAAAGTGTAAAAGATGTTTTGCAAAAAGATGTTAAAAACATTGCCTCAAAACAGATTTTTGCTAGATGGCAAGCTATTTTGAGTATATTTGATTTTGATATTGAATTTATTAAAGGAGAAAACAATAGTTTACCTGATTTTCTTACTCGTGAATTCCTTCTTAGGAATCATGGGGAGAAAAAAGAAAACAGCCAATAAAGAAAAGGAAACCCTTAGAGATGACTCTCCTAAAGCCCTATCTGATCATTCAGATAGTATTGCAAACCCTAAACCTATAAAGTCTTGGGCTGATGCTGTCCAAGCAGAAGATGATAAAGCTAAAATGGATATATGGGTCTCTCAGCTGGCCCAATCTCCAGAGGTCCTTAAAGCTCTTGCAAAAATGGGCTTCCCGCCTCCTGAAGCCCCAGGTATGAATTCTTTAATCCCTTTTAAAACAGAGTTAGGTCAATCCTCAAAAACCCTAACTCAAAATGTTTCTAAAAATGAGTTGAATGCTTCAAACTCTTCAACTCAAATTGTTTTTTCAAATTTTCCTTTAAAGTCAAAAACTTTTTGGAATAATAAAAATTTTTGGTCTACAGAATTAATTACTGATTTTGGGTCTGCTCAACTAAACCCATGGTCTATAATTGAAACTGTATACCCTAAAGGATGGTTTTTTAAACCAAAAGAATTTTCAAAACCTCAAGAGTATTATCTTCATATTCTTGTGGATTCAGGTTCTTTGTTTTTAAAACACAATTATAATCAGCAAGAAAAAGCTGTCATAGCTTATTCTTCTTTTAAAATAAAGAAAATTCTCCATCCTTCTGAATGGGGAAGACCTTTGCATATTCCTGTGCAATTTAAAGCCCTTCCTTCTTTATCATGTTGTTCCTCATATAACTATTGGGACTATATAAAAACCTGGACTAAAGCCCTGTTTTTCCAAAACCCTGGTAAAACCCATTCCTGGCTCATCTATTGTGGGACCAATTTAAAGATTAATAACCTCCCATCCTGGTTTGTTGATTGGTGGTACTATTGTGGTAATGATGAGCGTTGTCTCCCACAAGATGTACAATTAGCTTACCAGCATTATAAAACTTACTTAAACCCTAATCCTTATGAGAAGAATTTTCCTCCTCTTTTTCTCTTTAGTTTGACTTTCAATATACCTTGGGTATATCAATGGTACTTTGAATCATCTATTCTTCCAGGTACCAATATCCCTGTTATATTAAGGAAGTCTAAAGTCAAGTGGTGGACTGCCTTTCGCAATTCTACCACTGAGGAGACTGTTAAAGCATGGCTCCTAAAGAGAAACCACAATGGTCTTGACCCAAGGCTATCCGTCTCTTTTGGAGCTCAAAGAGCCCAGAATATTGCCCTTCTTGCAGCTGCCAAGACTGCAGAAGAATATAAAGCCTTAATGGAACAGATGGTTGGGTCTCTTCCCTCAACATCTGAGCCCATTAAGCCCAGTAGAACCTGCGCTGCTGGATCTTCAACTAAAGTCCATTCTAAAGTCTCTAAAGCATCATCCAGAAGAAGAAAATCTCCTTCCTCTTCTTCGGATTCCTCCTCATCATCCATGACGTCATCTTCCACCGAGACATCTGACTCGGATTACTGTCCCAGTAATGAGGATGATTGCTATGGTATATTGTCCCCCATCAGAATAAAAAGTAAAGAAAAAATAAAAAGAAAAGAGAAAAAAGATAAAAAGAATAAAGAGAAAAAAGATAAAGAGAAAAAAGAGAAAAAAGACAAAGAAAAAAAGAAAAGAAAAGAAAAGAAAAGAAAAGAAAAGAAAAGAAAAGAAAAAGAAAAAGAAAAAGAAAAAGAAAAAGAAAAAGAAAAAGAAAAAGAAAAAGAAAAAGAAAAAGAAAAAGAAAAAGAAAAAGAAAAAGAAAAAGAAAAGAAAAGAAAAATAAAAAAGAAAATTGAGTCAGAGATTGAATCTGACTCAGATTCGTCTGATTAAAGGCAGGAGAAACCTAATTTCTCCACTCAAATTATTAAAGTCAATAAAGACGGTGCCCACTGACAAGATACTGTTCATCAACAGTATTCACCAGAGGAAAACCAACAGTAAAGTCAGAAGAACTGCTCATCCACAGTTCGCAACAGTAAAGCAAACAGTATCCCAGACAAGGTACTATTCATCTACAGTTCCAGCCGCGTGAAGGTACAGTAAAAGCAAATAGTAACGACATGTTACTATTCCTCTACAGTACCAAAGCATGTGACAAGAACAGTGGAATTTTAAAGCCTCTGTCTATATAATGAAGCTCATTCTGAAGGTAAAGGGGATCCGAAACACTTCTCTCTCAACTCAGAAGACAGAAGAGAACCTCTTAGCCTAGTTTTAGCTTCTTTCTTCCCCTTCCTCTCTCATTTATACATTTCTTCCAGTTCTGTACTCCACACCTATTGATCTCCTTATATAAGGTAGCTATATATTTATAACTTGTATTTTTAAAGTTTTAATTCTGTATTGTATTTTATTTTTATTTAAATAAAGTTAAATTTTATTTATATTGCATCTCCCATGCTCCATTCTTAAGTATGCTCTGTTCTAGTTCTTGCAAGCAAAAAACGTGCAAGTTGAGCTTGATCTGGAACTAAAACATCAGAAATTATATTTGCACTACTTACAGACTGAAAAGGACCTCTATATTCTATCCTTTTCTGTCTTTCTCCTCTCTATATTCTACGCTGTATACTTATACGGGATCCATATATTTATACCACATATAGTATAATTAGGTATACTAAAACAAATAGACTTAAGAGTGTGTTTTGATAAACTTAAAATATTTTAGACTTAAGATACAAATTTAATTAAAGATTTAATTGTAATCTTTAAAGTGGTATATAAGGCTGGAAACCTAAATATAAATTGGAGCATCGTCAGACTTGCACTTGTCTGAAGCTCTCTTTTGCACCAGGTATGAAACAATGCCGCCGTACCATTTAAAAGAGATTATAATTATTCTTTATATGTTTTTAATATATGCTTTTGAATTATTTCTTTATTTTAATATAGTCTTTTACATTCTGTTTCTTATTTCTGTTTCTTATTTATTGTTTTAATTAATCTGTTTATATATCTATATTATGTTGCCTAACAGTTTATTATTTTATTATTCCTTTTAAAATTATTTTACCCCTCTGTCAAAGATCCTTAAGTTTTGCTGGTATCAGAGCCATATATATATATATATATATATATATATATAATTCATGTCTTTTTTTTAATGTAGTAAAGCAAACACTTATCATCATATAATATCATATTTCCATAATTGGCTTATCCTTATACTATAAATTCACATGATCTTTTATGCACGGAATGTCTTCATATATATAATATAAAATAAGTTCAAACATTCAAATAGATATATAAACTATAGCCTAAATAGTAATTAAATATTTAATTTTTTTATCATTTAAATACTTCTTTTGTTAAAATAAGATCAAATAAATACTAATATAATGACAGTTACTATCTTTGTCAAATAATACTCTTTTTAGAAAATTTGAGACCTATTTTTTTGTTTATATTGAATAATAAAAAATAATACTTTAATATCATATATTTTATTATAACCAGATGATATTTGGTGTGTATTGAAATTGATATTACTATAGTTACAACAACAACAACAACTAAGCCTTAGTCCCAAACAAGTTGGGGTCGGCTGTATGGATCCTCAACAAAATAAGCTCAAAAGACACCAAAAGAGATACTCCAGCATTAGGCCCCTTCCAAGACACGGATTTTACGTCTCCATTCAAGTCTGTCATTAATCAAATCCGCATCAAGATCTAAGGCACGTAGGTCTCTTGCTATCACCTCATTCCACACAGTTCTAGGTCTTTCACGACCTCTAGCCCCCTCAATCAACAAATTCTCACACTTACGAACTGCAACATTAGGGGGTCTTCTTAAAACATGCCCATACCATCTAAGTCTTCCTTTCCTCACCTTATCTCCGACATCCGCTACTTGGACTTTTTGTCGAATATGAACATTCTTAATTTTGTCCAGTCTGGTATGTCCACACATCCATCTTAGCATCCTCATTTCTGCCACACTCATCCTATGCAAATGTTGTCCCGTTGGTGCCCAACACTCACTACCATAGAGCATCGCAGGTCTAACAACCGTCCTATAGAATTTACCTTTCACTTTCAGAGGTATTTTCTTATCACATATAACCCCAGTCCCACCCTTCCACTTCAACCACCCTACCTGTATTCTGTGAGTCACATCTTCATCTATACGGCCATCATTCTGGAACACCGAACCCAAATATTTGAACTGTTTGGTTTTAGGGACCAAAATTCCATCCAACTTAACCTCATGTTCCTGCTATAATTATTATTATTATTTTATGCTGCTATTATAGAATTTCTGCTATTATTTTGATAGTATTATAATAATAATTATTATTAATTAATTAAATGTGCACTAACATAAAAAAATACAAAAAAATAAATAATATAAAAAGAAATTTTTAATTTTTAATTAATAAAAAATTCTGAAATTAATAATTTCTTTTTCTACTTTTTTGTATTTTTTCATTTCTTTTTCCGATGGTTGTGTATATTTAATTAATTAATAATTATTAATATTGTAATACCAAAATAATATTAAAATTTGATAATAGCAACACAAAATAATAGTAACTGTAGTAATGTCAACCTATAATACCAGTTTCAATACATACCAAATATCATCCAATTAAATTATTAATTTTTATTCAATATAAATAAAGAAGTGGTTCTATATTTGTCAAAAAGAGCATTATTTGATAAAAATTATAGCTGCCATTATATTTATATTTATTTGGTCCTATTTTGACAAAATAAGTGCTTAAATAGTACCAAAAAAAATAGACATTTAATTGCTACATAAACTATAATTTAGATATTTATTTAAACTTTTGGCCTACAAAATAATTTAACAAAGTAAAGGAAATAACGTATTAATATGTAAAATTAAATTGATTCCACGGATTTTTCCTATTTTTAGAATGGAGATGAAAAGGAATATTGAATATTTCAAGAATCAAATAGTTAAAAAGAAAAAAGAAAGAAATCTAGATATAAAAGACTCAATATAGAGAGAGATCCAATGTAATTAACACAAAATGAATTTATTGATTTAATCAATGAAGAGAAAATATATAAAATACAAAATATAAATAATTAAGAAATAAATATCTAATTTTTTTTAATATGTATCAAGAGAATTGATTTTATTTTTTTTGTAGAGAAATTTTTTTTAAAAATTTTTTTTACTAAAATTAAAAATCAAAATAGCGAGAAATGACATATTTTCTTTTTGTAATAATAAAATTTTTATTATTTTATTTATTTTATCCACCTAAACAATAAAAATGATTTCATTCACATTCTAATTCTAATTCTCACCTTAAATCAAGAAACATTTTAAAATAATTGGGATGGAATGAGTATATGTTAATTCAAACAAAGTGAGAGTTTGCCATTGCATATGTAAATAAATGAGGTCCTTGGGGAATGGGTAAACAACAAGAGCCATACAAGTTTTGAAGGAAGTTTGGTTGATTTTCTATTGTAAAAACCAAAGTCAAACAAGTTTGTTTATATAATTTATATGAACATGGACCAAAGATAATGGAGACAAAGGCATCAACTTGGCTTTTTGTTTAAAAAATTCTGTAGTTAAGATCCAATAAAAATGGCATAGGAAATTACGCAAATGGAAACAGCCGCTCCTCACCCAAATTACGCATATTGTTTAAGAATTAAGAGCCTTTTGCAATGATAATCATAGGCTCTATTCTCCTTTCTATAAAAAAAATATAAAGTTTAAAATCTTCTATTCATGATTAATAAAATATTTTTTAGATAAATTAGTAAATTACATTTTGATGTAAAAAATAGATCGATCATAAAAATATCTAAGCCTAATTAAATAAATCTTTCCTAAGTTTTACATATTTTCCAATAGTACCCTATTCATAAAAAAAAAATATGATTTTACCTTAATTTGAAAAATTATTACAATTGTATCCAAAAGTTAGAACTTTAAATAAATAATAATATTTTTGGCCCACTAAATAAATGTATTCCAAATTTTATGTATTTTTTGTAATTATAACCCATTTTCATAAAATAGACAATTTTACTCTAATTTAAAGAATTTATCGCAATTGTATCTCAAAAGTCAAAAAATGCAATATATATATATATATATATTTTATTCTTATCTAAACAAATAAATAAATAATTTTCTATGTTTTTTTTCCTGCAATTTCTCTCATGCCTTTCATTTCTTAATTTGAAGACAACCTATTCATCTAAACATAAAAATAAAATTTAAAAGAATGGAATTAATTTAATAATTTTATTTTAAATTTAAACAAAAATAGAGAACATCATGCCTCTCCATTAAGCTCAAATATGTGATCCTCCTCCGCCGCCCTCTTGAATCAAATCAACATTTAAAATAGAAGAAAATAAATTGAGAAAAGATACCCAAATATATAAATTTACATAAAATTTAGTCATCTCTTACAAGAAAATGAGCAACTAAATTTGTGAATCTATTAACTCAATAAAAACTTAACCCATTAAAATTGGAGCTTAATTCTTTTCAGTCTTTGACAACAATACCCAATACACAATGGAGGGAAGAAAAAGTTTGCATAATGATCAGAGAATCCTAAATGGAAGCTGCCAAAGTGTTCTGCAAAACTTGTGTGATTTTCTACTTCAGAAATAGAGGCATCTATATGTTGAGGGATGGAAAAAGGGGCATGGGTCTATTGCCCCCTTGGCTCCTATATATATATATATAAGTGTGTATTTATATACATATATAATTAATATATTTATATTTATATAATATAAAATTATAATTAATTTTATATTTATATAATTTATAATATTTATATATTAAAATAAAAAAAATAAAAATTTCATTATTTAATTATTTAATATAAAAATAAAATTAAATATAAATTCATTCATAATTTTTTTTCTTAAAAATTTAACTCTCTTTCCGATTCCGCCTCTGCATACGTTGAATTTGAGACTGTTTGAATCATAGACAGAAGCTCTATTCGTCTGGAAAATAGAAATAATTATTTTCTTATTTTATTCTAGTGTAAATAGTATTTAATTTAAATAATAAAAGATATTTTAAATTTTAATAATATATTACATTAAATTAATAAGGGCCCAGTGGGGCCTACAATTTTGTCCTCTAGTTCCTATCGAGGAGCCTAACAGACCTTTTTTACATTATTCATATTTGCTCTTCCCCTCTCTTGTGAATCTAACCCCTTTTTTTAAAAAAAACAATTTATTTATTTATTTATTTTTTTAAAAAAAGAAAAAAAATCCCACTTTATATAATCTCTCTATTAAATACTCATTTCTCTTCTCTCTCACCTTTGTAAAGTCTCCTCTTCTCTTATCTTCTCTCTCTTCTCTTCTCTTCACTGTGTAAAGTTTAAATCATATTTGGATTCAAAATGCCACTGCTTTCAACTATCAGGTCTGTTTTTTTTCTTTTCTTTGTTTTTTCTTTACATTTTTTCTTATCAAATCAAACCCATTTCATAAAAGGGGCTGAAGTACACAGAGCCTTAAGGGAGAATAATTATATGCTACAACCGTTGTAGCAATAAATGCCTACAACGGACCAATGGAATTTTTACACGTGGATTAAATGCCTACAACGGATCATTTAATCCACGTGTAAAAATTCCATTGGTCCGTTGTAGGCATTTATTGCTACAACGGTTGTAGCATATAATTATTCCTTAAGGGATCTGTGTGCAGAAATATATTCAATAGCCTTCCAAGCTTTTCGAAATTTCTAAAATATGTATGCGCATTTAATATTTCTTTTATCATGCAATTATTGCATTCAAACAATTCCATTTTTCTTTTCTTGTTTATTTTAGCTGCGCCTTTTGATAATGAAAGGTTTTAAGAGTTGAATACTGTATTTCTTTTTTGGATTGTTTATTTATAAGTGTATTAATTTCAATTTTTAATTGGTTTAATTGATTTCGATTTTATTTTGAAGTACTAAATTTTCATGCTTATATTCATATTTAAGAGTGATCCCACATCGATAAATTGATAAACTAAGTTGCTTTTTTAAATAAACTTTCTTTCCAAAGCATTGATATCATTGCTGTGTTGTTTATAAAGTGTCGTTTATTATATTTATATTCAAAAGTTTCTTTCTTTTTTTCTCGAAAAAAAAATGTTTCTTTTAAGATTAATTACTATGCGTTTAAAAAAAAAATGCCTTCGGCTTTGCATTTGTTGCTTTATGCAACGTGGCAGTATTTCATTGGTTTTGGTGCTTCTGTTCTCGGTATGAAAAATCGTTGCAAGTATGAAATGGGAAATTTGAATTAGTTTCTTTCAGCTAATTTCTGACTCGTTTGTAGTCATGCAATCTGTTCCTATCTCTCTACTATTATTATTTTTCTATTAAATCATTTTTATATCAATTTTTCTATTTAAATATCTATTTTTGGTATTTAATGTAAATTTTATATAATTTATTCACTGGTTATTAGAGATTAGAGTTTAAATTCTAATTATTTTTAAAAAAATTATGATAATGTAATTGATTTTAAAATGAAACAGATCGTATTCAAATTTATCGAAATCAATTTCCTTTTTTTTTTTAAACTATCTCTTTATGTAGCCCATATGAATTCATTTATTTTAGGAAAATATACAAAAATAACTTTAAAAAACATAAATACTGCTAAAAAAATATAAAAATATTGCACATATATCAAAATTTATAAAAATACAGTATATTTTTAATATATATTAAATATATTTTTAATATATGTTAAGTATATTTTTAGTATATAATGTAAAAATATATAAAGAAATTAAAAACATATTTTTGTAAAATGAAAAGAATAATAAAAATGAAATTTTGAAAAAAAATAATATTTTCTGTAATTTTTTCTTTATTTTAAGATTAAAAGTCTACGTTAATCATAAGTTAGTAATAAAAAGTTAAACATTTCTCTGTCATTTTTCTTTCTTAATTAAAAAAAATTTTAGACATAATTATTTTCTAAAGAAATTTATTAGCATCAATTATTTTATTCAATAAATAATGTATTGGGTGTGAAATGATGTAGGGTATGGCTTGCAGCTCATGAAATGTTGAATATTCAATCATCTTGAGCATTCTCATTTCTTGCCATAAATAAACAAGCAAAGTTCTTGTTTATTAATACTTTTCTTTTAAGAAAAAAAATGTCTACAAAAATGATGATGATGAGAAGAAGGCTTGCTTGCTGCACTTGGGACAGAGAAATTAGTCTCGACTTTGATGAACAAGAAAGTAAGAATTTATTATTTATTTATTTATTTTGATAAAATAATGTTTGCTTTGACGAACTTGATCTTCTATTAATTTAAAAAAAAAATGAAACCTTTTGATTGAAATATGAAACTCTTTTTCTTTGAAATCTAATTTTGTTTGGTAATACAGAAGGGAGGAAATAAAATAAAAAGGGAAAGAAAATTGGAAGTTTTTCAAAAATAAATTCTTTTTTTAAAATAAAATATTCTTGAAAAAAAAATAAAAAAAATGGTGTTATACAATATAATTTACTCAATAAAATTTTGAAATATAATTTTACTTTACTTCTTTTATTAAGGAAAAATAAGCTCAATTACTTTGTTTTTTATTTAAAAATTTTTAATTTGTAAAAAAAAAATTATGGGTCAGCACAAATTAGTTAATATCCCTATAATGAAGGGATATTAGATAATGGTATAGGCATTAATTCAAGCACTTTGATTACTCTAAATAATCAATTATGATGTGATTGGTGGAATTTTAGGATTGATGATAGCCAAAGTTTTTGGTATGATTTTATTTCGCATTTTTGTAGATTTATAACACTCACCCACCACATGGAGTAGTAAACCACTTGAAAATTAAATATTAAGGCCTAAGATTAGGACTAATTTTTTATTAATTAGAGAAATTTTTGCACATTTTATTTTTGACAAAAAAAAATTCCAATTTAATTTGTGTAGGGTAATACGCAAATGCACCATTGATGGAGGTGCCTGTTATTATTTATTAGTGTGAGCAGAACATTAATGGTGCGTAAGAAGAGAGTAATGTCTGAGTTAACAGACTCACACAGTTCACACTTTCAAAAATTGAATACTTTGTGTCATTTTTTATTTTTTTTATTTTAATTTAAAATTATTTTTTAAAAGAAAACCTTGACACAGCGATAAGTGTTGTCATCATACGATCTGAGGTTATGAGTTTGAGTCGTGAAAACGGTCTCTTGCAATTATTTACAAGGGAAGGTCGCGTACAAAGATCCAATGAGTCCGACCCTTCTCCGGACCATGCTCATTGCGAGAGCATTCGTGCACCGGACTGTCCTTTTTTAATTTAAAATTATTTTTTAATTTTTTAAATATGAAAAAAATCTAAAATTTAAAATTTAGACTTAAATTAAAATAATAATACTCTTGACAATTTATTTATAATTATTTTTAATTTTACAATTTGCGATTTTTTAAAGAATTGGATAATGTATATTTTTACTGGGATAATAGATCTATATTCGAGTCTTTCATCTCAAAAAATATATAAATAATGTTTCTCTGTTCTATTTATATTTTTAATGGCTTCAAGGTATCATCAGAAAAATACCCTTGAAAAATGCTTAATCAGTTTTAAATCCTATTCATCTTAAATAGATTTCTTGCAATTATAAAGTTAGAAAAAAAAAATTGCAACATAAGTAAAAAAAATTTCCCTCCCGTGACATTCTCCTTTCATAAAACGACTCTTTAACTTCGGTTTATTTAAAGTAAATAAGATCTAAAATTAATTAAGCACTTTTCAAGGTATTTTTGTGGTGATTTGCCTAAATATGCTGTAGATCTACATTTGACAATAATGTTACTGTTTATTATTCTTTGTCTTTCCTATTTTACATATATTTGAACTTGTTCTATGTTTTGCTATAAATTTTTTTTTCTATGTGATCTTCAATGCAAATGCAGAGATTTTTATAGGTAGGCAGGTGTAGAGTTTGAAAATATGCACACATACACGTGTATTTATAGTTTTGGAATAGGTGTGTTGAATTTTTGAAACTCACATGTGAGAGCTACATGAAACTCACATGGAGGTCAATATCTATGAGCAGTAAGTAGTAATAAGGGAGGAAATGGGATAGATGACCCACTTCATTTGTGTTTTAACCTTTTTCTAAGATGACAAAATTAGGCAGCGGAATCTGGTTTTGCAAAAGTAACAAAAAGATGATGGTGAGATATCTGTTGCCATATGAATGACAATGTTGTTTTATTCATTTTGTTTTTATCATTACATTGCATCGCATTTCATTATACTTTTTAAAATGTGTAAATTTAGCAGATTAGGTGTCTGGTCATTGTTTCTTATTTGCGTGTATTATTTCTTTCAAAAAAAAAATTGACTATTGTATTTTTTTAGTCAAAAGAAATTAATTATTACCCTTCTTTTCTCCAAGTGTTATTTTCACTTTCACCTACTAAATTTGTAAAAAAAATATTTGTCTTTCTTAAGTCATCTCTTGGTATAATGGCCATCCCATCTAGCAGTCCACTATAAGTGGTCTACACTAACAATATTACAGATCACTATCATAAACTTGCCATTTTCTTGTTGGTTAGGCAAAGCTTTAGATCCACTGACCCTTTTGTTTCTCTTTCAAATCATTTTCTTAGAAATTTCTTTTTTCTTGTGGTCCATTCAATATGATAACATAGGAAGCTTCTGCTTCCTATCTGTATTCTTCTCAGTAAAAATTTATAAATTAAATAATAAGAAAAGAAATAATATTTCTAACTCTAATTGAGATACAAATCATATGTACATGGATATAATTAATATATGTCATGTGGGTGTTTAAAGTCTTGTTTCAAAGTGACAAATTTGGAGCTAAAATCCTTGACTTGATGTTTGGGAATGCTAATAAAAGAAAGCATGCAACTTAAAATAGTAGTATGAATTTTGCATGTGCATCCATGTATTTTTCCACTAAGGACAAGTTTTGACAGATCATTTTGCACATATGCATCATGAGTGAGAATGAAACTGTTGGGGTTGATGAGTAATAGATCTGTTGTGGTTTAGGGAGTTAGTAGTTCACATTTGTTTCTAGCAAATAAAAATGAACGTAACTGGCGACAAATAAAAATGGCGGAATCAAAAGTTCAAGAATTTCATATTTAATTTCTTTTTGGGAGATGGGATTTTTTGTTTATTCCTTAAAATCTCTTTGCTTTGTTTGAGGCCTTCCATCTTAAGCCTCTAAATGGACTATCTAAATGGACTAAAAAGAACTGAACCTCCAATTCTCCATCCTTAGTACAAAAGTTTTATTCTGGAATTTCATAGATGAATTATAATATACAAATCTTGCCATTTTGCCAATTGCAAATGGCTAACAGATTTAAATTAAATTATGGATTATGATATCATAAGAAATGAGGAGGATGAGTGTGATTTATCAGTTGCTGTATTGTTTTTATCATTTTGGTTATAGAAATATATATTATCATGTATGGCAGGAATAATGACTTATAATGGCCTTGAGAATTGCATTCTCAACAATCAATCATATGAAAATGAAAGTGGGACAAGCCAAGGAGACGGATGTCTGAGTGACTCCTTGGATGATGATTTGAGCTGTTCTTCTAGCAAAGATGCTTTTGGTTCATTCTCTTCTAAATGGTTGGCAATGAAGAGAGATGAGCAGAGTTCAGATGATTGGGAGCTCTCTGAAAGCCCTCAACATTTTTATGTCAAAGCAAAGCCAGCATACACCATTCAGTTTTCAGATGTTGAGACAATGAAGGAAAAATTTGCAAAGCTGTTATTAGGTGAAGATATAACAGGAGGGCGTTCGGGCCTCAATACTGCATTAGCATTATCCAATGCTATATGCAATCTTGCAGGTACATTTTCTACTGATAATTCAAACATTACAAACAGGAGCTGTTTCTGTATTGTTTTGTTTTGCTTTTAGCTGTGTGCGCTTGTGTATTTTCATTTAAAGATTTCATGCACTTAATTAGTAGTTTAATTCAATATTTAAGCAAGTCATCTAGTTTTATTGAAATTGTGCATACAAATGGGAGTAGACAGTGAAGACTTGCTTCGTAAAATATGTGAAAACTGAATTCCTGCCAGTTCCATTCATTCTGCAAGTAACTAATAAATCAATTTGCAAACTTGAATTTATAGCCTTTTTTTTTCTCGTTTGATATTTAATTACAAGTTCATTTTTTCTTTTATTCATTAGTTCTTAAAAAGTGTAAAATGGTATTGTAGCTTCGGTTTTTGGCGAGCTGTGGAAATTGGAGCCATTGCCTGAAGAAAGCAAGAACAAATGGCGAAGAGAAATGGATTGCTTGCTTTCTCCTACAAACTATATGGTTGAATTAGTTCCTACAAAGCAAAATGGTGCCAATGGACGGTGCATGGAGGTACTCTTTGTTTTACATTTTAACCGATTTGCTTTCTATAATTTTGTGAGATTTAGAGTTGATAATGGTATTGAAGCAGATAATGACTCCAAAAGCTCGTGCAGACATCCATATGAATCTTCCAGCTCTTCATAAGTTAGACTCTATGCTTATTGTAGGTGATCTCTTCGTTGCTATACATATTTCAGATTTCGACATCAATTGTTGCATTATTCATATTCATTTAATTATTTTACAGGAGACGCTGGATTCAATGGTGAACACTGAGTTTTGGTACACAGAAGTAGGCAGCAGAGCAGAAGGACGGACTAAAATTGCAAAGCAAAGCAAGAGGTGGTGGCTTCCGTTGCCCCAAGTACCAACAACCGGGCTTTCTGATGCAGAAAGAAAGAAATTGGTCTATCAGAGTAAGATGGTTTATCAAGTCTTCAATGCTTCCAAATCTATTAATGAAAATGTATTGTTTGAAATGCCTGTACCAACCTTTATCAAGGATGCACTACCCAAAGTAAGCATGCTCTCTTCTATAACATTCTCAGTAACATTTTTAGTTTCATTTCTTATCGTAACATTTGTCTATATTTACAGTCAGGAAAGGCAAACCTCGGCGAGAAACTATACAAGATTTTGGCTGCAGATTCAAAGACAGCTGAGGAAATGCTCAATTCTCTTAATTTAAAAGCTGAACACAGTGCAGTTGAGGTCATTAACAAGTTGGAAGCTGCCATATTTGCATGGAAAGAGAAGATTTCTGCGCAAGTAAGTGGTAAATCGCCTGTTCGAACATCATGGTCCTTTGTGAAGGACCCAATTTCAGAGTTTGACAAGACAGAGTCACTGTTAGACAGAGCAGAAGCCCTTCTACAGCAACTTAGAGCCAGATATCCTAACCTGCCTCAAACATTTCTTGAAGCTATCAAAATCCAATATGGCAAGGTTTAGTATCCATAAAATTTATTTCACCGTTGAACTGACATTGTGTATGTTATCTAAATTTTGATATACTAATCATGGTTCTTAATTTCCTTAGGATGTGGGCCATTCAATTCTGGAAGCATATTCACGGGTTCTTGGAAATTTGGCATTCAGCATATTGTGTAGGATAAGGGACATTTTGCAAGAAGATGCTTCAAGCAATCCCAATTCTCCTGTGGCAAATAACTGTTGCTTTTCTGTACTAAATTTATCAGGAATTCTGGAAACTCCAGTTCATGTCCTTGATGCTCGACACATATTCTTTGATCAAATAAGCAAGGTGGATAGGAAATATCGTGAATCTGATGCTAGTTATAGTTCTGATATAGGATTTTCTTGTAGTGAAGCCAAATCAAGCTCAGTAACTGCAACACCAATTAGAAGTCGAGTATGGTGCATTGGTAGAGAACCTTGTATAGGTGTGTCTTCAAATGATTCACCATGATAAACACAAGTCTAATGGCTCTTTACTCTTAAAAGAGGTTTGGATTGCCTCTTGAAAAGTGTAATAGTTTTGGTTATAATAGCTATCAGTGAATGTACATTTCATGGCATTTGGCAAAATTATAAAAGCCACTGTTTCCTATGTATATGATCATAACAATCATTGTTTTTTAACAACTTGGAAATCAAATTATTAGATTTATATACAATACAAATTATTGCCGAACATTTTATTGATACTCCAAATATGTATAACTAGCTTAGTTATTGCTACAAACAACAAAGGAAGGGTTATCCTTATAAATAAATAGTTAATTTCACCCATGGTTTCTTAAAGTAAGACATGTTTAAGGGTTGAATTTGAATTTGATAAATATTAAATTTTTGGCTTTGTTAGAAAATATCCCAAAAAGTAAAAAAAAAATAGTTTTAAAAAATTCACTGTTCTTCTCCATCTCAAATTCGTAACAATTAATATATCAAAAACATACATTCAGTACACAATTTTTGGCTTTTATTGTATTTGTTTTTTTTTTCTTTTTTTTTTCGTGTGTTTAAACAGGCCTATAGGCTAGAAATGTCCTGAATTTTTATGACTTTATTCAATCTGAACCGAACCGATTTTTAAATATAAAATAGTTCTGAATAATAGTCTATGGCCGAACTGAGAACTTAATCAAACTGGACTGAATCGAACCGAACTGAATAACTAATTTATTATTAATAATTTTTGATATTTTTAAAATATATTAGAATTATTTTATTAAAATCAGGTTATATATTTATTTTGAGATTTTTAATTTTCTATATTATACTTTATATATAGATATATAAATATATCTTGATTTCTTCATTTTTTGTTTTGTTAATTAAATATATAGGTATCATTTGTATACCTTTAAAACAGTCACTTTTAAACTATAAAAATATTTTATTTCCATTCCTAATTTTATTTTCATTTATAATATTAATTTCATGAGTATTAACTTAAACATAAGTAAATAAAAAATATAATTAAATAATTATTTTCTTAATTTAATTTTAAATTTTATAACTAAATATAATTCATTAGCATATTTATATGGATAATTACTATAACTAGTAATAATTATAGTAATTCATACTAATTATAATAATTTGTACTTAATAAAGTAATTCGAAATAATAATATTAGTAGTTTTTAATAATAATAATGAGTTTGAATGCTAATAATAATTAATACTAATGACTAATGATAGTCAATTACTTATGCATTTTATTTAAAATTTCTAATTATTTGGAGTTTAGACAAAATTATGTGATGCTATATGTTGAATATTTTAATTTTATAAATTATTTATAATGTATATGTTAGAGTTTATAGATAATTTTATTTGATACTAGATGTTAAAAATTTTAATTTTATAAATAGTTTGTAATGTGAATATTGAAGTTTAATTTAACTTTCTATTTTTATTGCTAAACAATAAAATATTATTTTATTACTTAAATTTAAAAAAAAATTCTAAATCTCTGAATTTTCGCTAGAACTGAAATCGCCCCGTTAGAATCGAATATTCAAACTGAACCGAATTGATTTTCGAAACAATATAATATGATAAATTTTATATTTCGTTTCGATTCTGACTCCAATAATTTTAAAATCTCCAAAGTTCCATTTTATTCTGAAGATTTGTATATCTTTAGATCGAATCAAAAAGTGTTTAGCCCTATATTTTATAATTATATCTATCATTCGAAGAAATATTATTATATCTCAACTTTCTAAATTTGTTTACAATTGTACCAATTTTTCATTTGAACTTTTTTTTTTGTCTCGTAATGACAATATGATATGGATTAAAACCTAAATAATTAATTGGAGTTGTTAACAAAACCTAAATAATAACTATAGTTAAGTACGTCAGGGAATAATTTAGTAGTAAGTGCACTTTTAGACAATAAATTTATAATTAATTTTATCCTCTCCTAATATATGTAATAGTAAAAAAAAGACCAACTCTAATTAAACATTGGGGGTTAGTCTCACTTTAATTGATATTTAATTGATATTCGTCCATTATTACTAAGTTTTTGATATTTGGTCTAATTAACAAAGTTCATCTCCATTTTTAAAAAATGAATAAAATAAGGAAAATAGTATAAAGAAAGAAAATAAGAAAATTATGAAAAAGAGAAAAATCATTTACATTCTCCAACTCATTTAATAATATAATTAAAAAATTTTTAAAAAAAGTTAGAAATTATAAAAGTATGTATCTATCATAACATATAATTATGCTACATTCATTAAATTTTTTGATAGATGGTTTGAGAACAAATAAGTTTCTATATATATATATATATATATATATATAGTCATTATAAGGGTAGCCGAGAAACTCAACGTGATTAATTTATATACACAATGTCTATCTAAACTATAAAAATAGAAAAAAGGAAAATGCAAAAAATAAATAAAAAATAACCACCACATATTATAAATAAGGAATTACGAAAAATTCTCTAAATGCCACAAACGAGACGCAAGAGAGTGCAAGAAACACTGTAAATCTCATATGTTTCAAAATTTTCTCTTACTTGGTGCCTTATAAATTGTAATCCTCTTTGCATGCAGCATATTAACAAACTACAACTTCAATCAACACATAATGGCTAAACACCTTACTCTCTTTGTCTTTGTAATCTTTTTTGTATCCATCACTGTTAGATCTGATGATGAAACACCAATTCCAGAAGCTGAATCTGAATTACAAGGTTGGTTTGATGCTAATGTCAAGCCCTTAGCAGATCGTAAAGGAACCTTAAATCCTGATCTTGAAGCGGCTGAAGCCACCCCTAAAAGTATTTAAGTAAGACAAGATGGAAGTGGAGAATTCAAAACTATAACTGATGCTGTTAAAAGCATCCCAGCAAAAAATACACAACGAATTATTGTGGATATTGGACCTGGAACTTATACTGAGAAAGTTACCATTGAAAAAGATAAGCCGTTCGTTTCATTTGTTGGGCCACCTGAGAAGGCAACCTTGCAATTCAGTGGCACTGCTAATGAATATGGAACTGTGCATAGTGCCACATTACAAGTGGAGTCAGAATATTTTGTGGGAAGCAATCTAATTATTAAGGTAAATTTATATTATTTATAGTTTCTTGATATTTTTTTTCATTGATTCTCTACTAATTATTGTTCTTGTAATTTATGGATTTTTTGTTGCATTAGAATACTGCACCTAGACCAGATGGAAAAACACCAGGAGCCCAAGCACTTGCTTTAAGACTTGGTTGTAGTATGGCAAGCTTTATATGACTGCAGATTGATTGGATTTCAAGATACATTGTGTGATGACAAAGGCTTTCACTTCTTTAAAGACTGTAACATTGAAGGAACAATTGATTTCATATTCGAAAGTGGAAAGTCTATATATATATAGTAATAAATCTTTGACGACTGAAATTCACTAAATTATTTTCTTTAAACAAGCTTAATATTTTTCATTTAGTAAATATAAACTTCTATATGAATGCAGAAAACAGAGTTGCAAGTGATACCCGGTGATGATATAACAGTGATAACAGCACAAGAAAGAGGAACTGATGAAGATACTGGCTTTTCATTTGTGCATTGTAGTGTAACTAGAAAATCAACTGGGGCATTCTTGGGTCGAGCATGGATGCCAGCGCCTAGAGCAGTGTGCTCTTATAGTAGCTTGAATGAAGCAGTTACTCCTGAAGTATGGTCTAATAATGCTCATCCTGAACGAGAACCGTAAGTAACTCTTTAACTGATCTTTAATTTTAAGCCTTGAAATGACCTATGTATATCACGTACTTCAATTATGTTGAATACACTTTGCAGGAAGATTATTTTTGGAGAGTATAAGAATTCAGGACCAGGCGCATCTGCTGATGGACGTGCTAAATTTAGCAAGCAATTAACTGATGCAGAAGTGAAACATTATCTTTCTCTTGGATTCATTAAAGGTTCTATTTGGTTGCTTCCTCCACCAAAACTATAAAGTGTTCTTTCAGAGTGAAGAATATATATGTATTGCTGAGTGGAATGATGCATATATGTATGCATGGCTCGTACATTCACAAGAATAATTCTTAATTAAGCAGCTAGTGTAATAATAAAACAAAAGAAAAAAATATGTTATGGATGATAGTTAGGTGATGATCAAGCTTTTAATTAATTAGAGTATAGAAATTTAAATTTTTATATTTCTAATTTTTGATGTACACAAAATAATAATTTTTTTAATGGATGAAAATCCCAAAGCAATAAAGTAGGAAATTTGACAAAAAAAAAATACCATTTATCATTACATTAATAAATTATAGACCTTAGTAATCTTAATTAGACTGTATTTAATAAAAATATCCCTCTCAATCCCTTAAAAAAAGGAAAAAGAAAATGCAGGGGAAATATTTTCTCTCTCCTGGGCTCTCTTTTTCTCCCCAACCACTGTGTTCCTTGCTTTCTCTTTTATTTTTCGATCTACTCTTTATCTTCCTCTTATTCAATCACTTCTCTATATTTCTTTTTGCTGATCTCATCTCTATCTTTCGCAGTGTCGATATTTTCTGTTCTCTGCGAGTCCATTTGTTGGCGACCGATTTTTGTTTTCTCACCCATGTAAAAAGGTAATTCGAGTTAGTTCTTGTTTTCTTTTAAAAAAATTTATCGAGCTAACATTCAAAGGTTGGGTATCGAAAAAGACGTTGGCTTATACTTGAACAGTAATATAATAATTATTTTATTTTTTTAAATGATGGTATAACATATCTTTGTCTTCATCTTCCTTCATTCCTCCTATGTTTCCGTTATTTGTATATATGAGTTATTTTTGGTGAGGATATGAATTTGATATGAGTTAGTATCAATTTAATATTAGTATAATTGAAATGAGTATATTTTTAGTATCATATGAGTATATTTTCATCGATACGAGTTTGACATGAGGTAGTGTTATTGATATGAGTAGATATGAACTGATACTAGTTTTATAAGAGTTTGAAAAAGAGTCAGTATTATCAATAACATTATGATATGAGTTAGTGTTATTGATATGAGATTGAAATGAGTATATTTTTATTGATATTAGTTGGTTTGAGTTAGTATGAGTTTTGATATGAGTTGTTAAGACTTAGTATAATTGGTATGATGTAGAAATGAGTTTGGTATGGGTTGGTATGAGTTTGATATGGGTTAGTATGAGTTGATATGAGTTTGAAATTAGTTGGTATGAGTTGATATGAGTTAGTATGAGTTGGGTATGAGTTTGTATTATTGATATAAGTTTGATATGAGTTGGTATAAGTTAGTATGAGTTTTGATAGAAGTTGTTATGAGTTAGTATAATTGGTATGAGGCTGATATGAGTTTGGTATGAGTTGGTACGAGGTTGATATGTGTTAGTATGATTTGATATGAGCTTGAAATTAGTTAGTATGCGTTGGTATGAGTTGTTATGAGTTAGTATGAGTCAGTATCATTTTGGTATGAGTTTGTATAAATGATTTGAGTTTGATATGAGTTTGTATTACTGTTATGAGTTTGAAATATTATTGATATGAGTTAGTATAATTGGTATGAGTTTGGTATGAGCTGGTATGAGTTTGATATGAGTTGGTATGAGTTTGTCAAGTTGATATGAGTTGGTATGAGTTTGATATGAGTTTGGTATGAGTTGGTATGAGGTTGATATGTGTTAGTATGATTTGATATGAGCTTAAAATTAGTTGGTATGCATTGGTATGAGTTGTTATGAGTTAGTATGAACTGGTATCATTTTGGTATGAGTTTGTATAAATGATTTGAGTTTGATATGAGTTTTTATTACTGTTATGAGTTTGAAATATTATTGATATGAGTTAGTATAATTGGTATGACTTTGGTATGAGTTGGTATGAGTTTGATATGAGTTGGTATGAGTTTGTCTTGAGTTGATATGAGTTGTTATGAGTTGGTATGAGTTGGTATGAGTTTGATATGAGTAGGTATGAGTTTGTCTTGAGTTGATATTAGTTGGTATGAGTGTATATGAGTTGGTATGAGTATGATATGAGTTTATATTATTGATATGAGTTTTGATATGGGTTGTTATGAGTTTAATTGGTATGATTTTGGTATGAGCTTGATATGAGCTAGTTTAATTGGTATGAGTTTGATATGAGTTGATATGAGTTTGATATGAGTTGGTATGAGTTTGTCTTAAGTTGATATGAGTTGGTATGAGTTGGCATGACTTGATATAAGTTGGTATGAGTTTGTCTTGAGTTGGTATGAGTTGATATGAGTTGGTATGAGTTGATATAAATTTGAAATTAGTTGGAATAAGTTTATATGAGTTGATAATAAGTTGGTATGAGATGGTATGATTTGCAATCAGTTAGTATGAGTTGGTATGAGTCTAAAATGAGTTTGTATTATTAATATAAGTTTTGATATGAGTTGTTATGAGTTAGTTTAATTGGTATGAGTTTGATATGAGTTTGGTATGAGTTAGTAAGTGTTGATTTGAGTTAGAAATTAGTTGGTATGAGCTTGGTATGAGTTGGAATCAGTTTGATATAGGTTACTATTAGCTGTTATGAGTTGGAATGAGTTTGATTTGAGTTTGTATTATTGATATGAGTTTTGATGAGTTAGTTAAATTGGTATGAGTTTGATATAAGTTGGTATGAGTTTGATATGAGTTAGTAAGTGTTGATTTGAGTTAGAAATTAGTTGGTATGAGTTGGAATCAGTTTGATATAGGTTACTATTAGCTGTTATGAGTTGGTATGAGTCTGATATGAGTTTGTATTATTGATATGACTTTTGATATGAGTTAGTTTAATAGGTATGAGTTTGATATGAGTTTATATTATTGATTTGAGTTTGATATAAGTTTTTATTGCTCTTATGAGTTTGAAATATTATTGATATGAGTTAGTATAATTGGTATGAGTTTGGTACGAGTTGGTATGATTTTGGTATGAGTTAGTATGACCTTGGCATGAGTGTATAATTAGTTGATATGATTTTGGTATGAGTTGATATGAGTTAGAATCAGTTTTTATTATTGATATGAGTTTGTATGAGTTTGGTATGAGTATAAATATTGGTTGGTTGGGTTAGTATGAGTTTTGATATGAGTTGTTATGACTTAGTATAAATGGTATGAGGTTGGTATATGATATTTTAATTGAAATACATGTGATATTAGTTGTTGTCATTGATATGAGCTGGTACTAGTTACATATGAGTTTGATATGTGTTAGAAACACTGATATTTTTATTATATGTGGTTGATATAAGTTTGATATTGATGGTTTTGACTGCAAGGTAATGATGGATAGCATGAAAGGTATTGGAGGCCGAATCCAATTTATGGACAGAATAATTATTCTCATATATTATGGTGGAAAATTTGATGTCAGCATTGGAAAATATGTTGACGGTGGTGTTGAATATATTTTCCTAAATAGAATGGCTGACTTCAACGAACTTAAGAACTCAGTATCAAAGGCGCTTCATATTGACAGCACCTCACATATGGAATTCAAATTTATTACTGGTAATGAACCACATCCTCTTTATGATGTAGTAGATGATAGGTCACTTAGGATATTTATGGGCATTGCAATGGAGGATAGACTTAAGCATCCATTGATTGTTAGTGTTGAAGAAGGAGCCAATAAATCCGGACATAACAGTAATGATCCTATCAATGATATTTTAACTGTCCAAGTAGAGGCTCTAGGTATTTGTTCAGAACTAGAAGATGCAGATGCAAGGGTTGCACCAATTATTGAATCTATCCATGTAGCACCAAAATATTTTGAAACTGAACCTGGGCAAGAGTTTTAACATACTAGGGTAGCTCACAGTGATGAGTTGCATTTTAATTGCAATAATGAGGCAGAAAATGTGACTGCTGACAATGAAGAAATGGTAACAAACTTTTTAGCATGCAGGAATATTCCAGAATTGTTAGGCAAAAGTTATATATCTGAAACAATTAAGGAGGAAAAAATATTTAAGTCAATGGATGATATTAAGACAATTGTGTCCCTCATTGCAACTAGGGAGAAATTCTAGTTTAAGGTATTCAAGTCCAATACTTCTTTCTTTGTCGTGTGGTGTATTGATAAAAGTTGTACGTGGAGATTGAGAGCGAGAAGTCTTGGAGGCTCGAAGAGTTGTTGGATGGTGATGAAATATGTCACTCAACATACATGTCGACCAATTTTAGTCAGAGTAGACACAGACAAGCAACTAGTTGGGTTGTTGCAGAGTGTGTTAAGAAGCGATTCATAAATCCTGAGAGGGTTTTCAAACCCAAGGATATTATCGAAGACATACGTAATAAATTTGGGGTTGAGATTAGTTATTTGTTGCATGGAGGGGACGAGAGTATGCGTATGGGAATCTCAAACTTGGGATGCCAGAACAATCTTTCTCAATTCTACCGGCCTATTTGCATATGATAAGAGAAACTAATCCAGGTACGGTTATGCATCTACAATGCATAGATGATGATCGATTTGAGTATCTTTTCTTTGTTTTGATTCTGCTATAAAAGGTTTCCAAAATTACAGACCTATAATTAGTATTGATGGTACTCATTTAAAAGAAAAATATCGAGGTGTGCTTTTCATTGCCGTTTGTCACGATGCAAATCAACATATATTTCCTTTGGCATTCGGGATTGGCGATTCTGAAAATTATGCCTCATGGACATGGTTTCTTAAGAGGTTGAAGGAAGCTTTCGGCGAAAGATCTGATAATGTTATTATATCTAATAGACACCTAAGCATTCAAAAGGTTGTGGCAGAGATTTTCCCAAATGCATTCCATGGAATTTGCATGTATCACTTGTTAAATAACTTGAAGTGTAAATTTAAACACATAACCAAGACCTTGAGAAGCACTACTATAAAATAGCTAAAGCCTACATAATAAATAATTTCACTAAACTATTTAGTGAATTTTGCATTAGTATTCCCAGTGCTAAAGAATATCTAAAATATGTTGGGCAGGATAGGTGGACGCGGTCTCATATGCATAGAAGGAGATATAATATCATGACAACTAATATATCCGATTCAGTCAATGCAGCGCTTGTAAAGGCAAGAGAGCTTCCTATAACTGCTTTTGTTGATGAAGTCTGAAAGATGTGCCAAAGATGATTTTATGAACGTCGAAATAAGGCAGAGCAGTACACGGATAAAATGTCAATAAATGTAGAAAAAAAAATTGTGGAATAGAATGATGAAAGCATAAAAAATGAATGTAAGTTCTTTATTTTTTGAAGTGTCATGGTGTACACCCTTTATTTTTTATCCAGTCCGATATTTTTAAACAGTTCAAAATAATTTTTGTGGTATTTTTAATTAAATAATAATATTTATTACTTATAATATTTATTTTTAATTAAAATAAAAAATAAAAAAAGAAGAAGAAAAGATAAAAAAATAAATTGAAAATAAAAATCAGCGACGGGCAAAATCGGCTACGAAATTTTTCATCGCTGGCGACGAATTGGCCTATGGCCCTCGCCCAACTTGCGCCTAGCCCGCCCTCAGCCCGTCCGCCTAGCCTGCAAAAAATTTTCGCCAGCGCAATTTTTACCAGTGCAATTTTTTCGAAACCCTATTTCACTTGATTTTGGTTTTTTTTAATTTTATTTCCTTAATGGTTTTTATTTTCTTAATCAATTAGTATTAGATTTTTTTATTTTTCTTATAAATACTACATCAAAACACATAGAAAAAGACTTTTGATCTTTTAAAGAAAATGGGATTGGACTTTTGAGAATTATTGAGACTTTTTTAGAGCCTTGGACTTGAAGGAGGAAGAGGCAGTCAGCAAACAACAAACACTCTATCAAAGGCAGCCTACACTGTCTTTATTATTGTCTAACCATAATTCAAAATTGTGGTGGAACCAACAACGGAGGTTTGAATCTCTGTTTACTTATTTATGTTTATAGTAACTTCATCACTCAATTGATCAATTGTTTAAATATACAATAGATGATCAATTGTTCTACTTACCATCCAAAATATATTTAAAACCCTAAAAAAGTGATTTTTCAAAACCCTAATGCCGTAATACCCGTAAAATATATTTTGAAATCTAAAACCCTAATTATACTTTCCTAAAACTACAAAACAATAATATGTTTTCTTAAAACCCTAACCAAACCTATTTTTCTGAAATCACAGTAGCATATTCTTTCCAAATACCTAACTTAAAATACTATTTTCATGATCTTCAATCTTATTTATTTAAACCCTAAACTTTAATATTATTTTCACAAAACTTCCGAAATCATAAATCTTTAAAATATACAGTAGCTATATTACTTCTTTTATATTAAATATTTCTCAACTAATTAATCCAGTATATACAAAGCCCTAATTGTTAAATATAAAACCCAAGAAACCCTAATTGATACATAAACCCTAAATTTATATATTTACTATTTTATTTAAATTAAATGAATGTTTATTATATATTTTGATTGATTTTTGATATCTTTGATGAATAATTTAATCATAATGAATGGTTGGCTATTTTTATTGATTTGTTTTTATTTCAAAACACTGTAAGAGGTATATTTTCATGTTTTGGGTACCTCATGTCATATAATTTATTTTATTTTAAAGTTTTTTGGACCAATGTAAAGGACACGTTTCCACCTTTCGGTGAGTGTCCTATTTAGTTTTAGACATGGACGATATGAAGACATATTTCCATCCTCGGATGGGTGTCCATTTATTTGCTTTGTTCGGACATTGTTGTGATTTTAATAAAGTATTTATTTATTCTTATAAATGCATATATTATGGATAATATTATTATATTTAAGAATTTTATAATATTAAGACCTGCAAAGGAGGCCGGTTCCAATGAACCGGGCATTGTAGGGGTGCTGGGTCATTTCTCACCTTCCCCACATGTACTCAGCTTTCCGAACTCATTAAAGGGTTGGGGATTCCTTAGGAATCGAGTCATCCATCCCTTTCTTTTTTTCCGCCCGTCCGGGTGGCGACTCCATTTTCTCCGGACTTAGACCCGTATTCTCTAAGGCCCTGAGCCTAAACAGTGCCAAGTCGCAAGAACCATTCCATCGCGAGTGGGGGCAAAAATCTCCGCCTACAGTAGCGACCCCACTAGGGATAAGAGAAGTTGATTCTGTTGGTCTTTATATTATTCTATTCTTTTTTATCATGGTATTATCCATTGCATCATTTAGTTTGCATCGTGTGCTTGAGTTAGGACGCTCGTGTTATCCATGTTGTATTACGTAAGGGATACCATACTTTCGCTCAAGGTATGGAGATCGAGCATAGTATAACCACTCATAGTCTTGTACCTTTTGGTATATACTTGCTATGGAAACCTAAGCCTTTTAACCCGAAGACTAAAGCTCATGTAATTGGCCTAGTTACATTCCTTAGATTTTTATCCCAAATGCTTATTGTTTGACTATAGTTAATTTATCTTGGCTTAAATTATGGCTTATTTGGTTTGTTCTTTTTCTAATATGACCTAATTACATTGTGAGCTCAAATAATTTTTTTCCTCTGAATCCAAAAGACCAAAGCTATTTTAAAAACTTTTCAAGATGGTCTTTGGACATAAAAATTTTCTAAAAATAAATCAAAAATTCTTTTCTCATGACTCAAATACAAAGTCAAAAATTTATTTTTTCTAAAAATCTTGTTTACAATGGTTTTTTCAAACAAAACTATTTTTATATTTCATCCAACCTTTTCTTACAAAGAGCTTGCAAATTATTTAGGTAAATTACGAAATACCAAAAATCAATTGTGAGCCTAGTTTATACTAAAAATTATTAATCATGGGCTTATTTTTGGCATGAATCATTAGTTAATTTTTTTAAGTGAGAAATCTATTTATAATAAACCTCTTAATTTAGTTTTAATCCAATATAGCATAAAAACTACTTTATTTGGTTGAATGGATTAAAACCTAATTAATGAGAATTATCATGAACTGATTTTTATTTTTAAAAATATAACTATTGGTTGAAACGTCCGAGGAAAATATTCGAAAATAAGATACCCCATATTGTTATTTTGTTAACCATATACCTAGAAAAAGAGACTCGCAATCAGTGTGTGGAAGTTATAAGGTGGAAAGGAACGTCCTATTTATTCTTGTTTGTTTATTATTTGTGCATATATGCATACATACATTTGTATCTCATATCATTGATCCTCTCTGGCTCACAGCCCTGGATTACAATAGTTCAAAAGCTTACGACAATCCGACCTACGCTGGAGAAGAAAAATCTAGCAACAATTCAATCACTTTTTCACCAAAAACAATGGAGCCCGAACAAATTCAAAGAATAGAGGACGATGCCCTCAATGCTAAAATGGAAGAACTAAAGGGGGCCCTAGCTAAGACCATGAAGAATCAAATGACTACAATATTTGGAAATAATGCTGAAGCATCCGCAAGCACTAAGAAAGATAAGGGGAAGACTAAAGTTGTGAAGTGGCTTTTGATGATGATAAGGTGATCATTGATGATGATGATGATTAGGCTCAATACTTTCAAGATCCTCAAGACAAGAAGAAAGAGTCAAAGGTTGTTGAAAGATCAGCTGTGGAGAAAACTAAAACTTCAGATGTTGAAAAGATGATTGCTGACCTGGAGAAGAAGTTTGAAAAGAAGTTGAAAATGGAAGAAATGTCCGAAGTTGATAAATTATTTGAGCTAGATGAAGAAGTTTCGTACAAGTTTAAGATGTCATCCTTTGCAAAGTTTGATGGAACAAAAAATTTTAACCTCCATGTGAAGTAGTATATCACTGCTATGCAGTTTTCCCGGGCTACTAAGGCTCAAACTCTAAGATACTTCATGCTCCCATTGGATCCCATTATCCAAAATTGGTTCAATACCTTGGATGATGGTGCACAAAAGAATTGGGACTTGTTATACAAGGCCTTCATCCAATAATATGGATATAATGCTGAATTGGAAGTTACTCTAATGGAGTTGGAGTCCATTAGAAAAAGGTCAAATAAGAATTTTGTAGATTATATGAAGAGATGGAGGAATAAGGTTGCATTGCTCAAGAGAAGGCCTGATGAATCCGATCAAATTAGAATGATTGTGAGAGGAGTGTTACCTAGCCTTCACGAAAGGATGTCTCATACACTCTTCCAGGATTTCAAAGATATTCTCCAAGCTGGTCTACAAATTGAAGAGTGAAAAAGAGAGAAGAACCGCTTTTTAACAAGAATGAATAAGAAAGGAAACTACCAGTCTGGTAACCAAAGCACACAAAAGGCAGTTGATGTTAATGTTACCGGCCAAAGAGGAAGAAGGCAGTTTTTAGAATTGGAGAAACAACTATCTTGGGTTCTCAATAAACTTCAAAAGAAGGGATTGTTACAACCCTTAAATCCTCATCCTTTGCCTAACCCACTCCCACTTAATTTTGACACTAAGGCATTTTGTCGATTTTATTAAATGCAAGGGCACGACACTGATAGATATATGAGGTTGAGGCATAAGATCCAAAATTTAATTGATAGTGAGAAGCTGCCCGAGCTCAACAAGCCAAACACCAAAGACAATCCATTGCCAAGGTTCAATAGAGTACCACCACCGGTGACCTTCATGATTGGAGGAGGTTTGCATGAAAGTTTTGTCATGTCTTCTTTTCAAGATGTGGGTGGAGAAGCAACCAAGGAAGAAATGGTATTTAGCAAAGTTGAACAAGCTATGGTGGGTAAAGAAGTAGCAATCTGTGTTGTGAACGAGTTTTGGGATTCAAGCGACAATGATGATGATCTTGTACCAAAGAAGGAGGAATGGACCTAGTCTGAGCCCGAAGAAGATGAAGTAATGAACACTAGATCTGATAAGCCTTATGCAAGGTCACCACCTAAGGAGGTAGAAGCTAATAAAGAAAAGAAAGTTGAAGTGAGAAATAAAGAAGAGAAAGATGACAATGTGCTTAAGCAGTTAAAAAGAACCCAAGTAAATGTCAGCATTTGAAACTTATTGTCCACTTCTAAGAAACACTGTGAAACTATAGCCAAAGCCTTAGCTAGCATGCCAATTTTCACCTCTATAACACCGAAGGAAATAATTAACTTCATAAAAGTTGAAGGAGTAATGAAATGTGTAGATATTCAAAAGAAGAACGAAGTTAATATGGTAATGGTATCTTTCTCAGACGCAGATTTACCGGAAGAGGGGAGAGATCACATCCGTTCTCTCTTTATCAAAGTAGAAATCAAAGAAAAAAGGACTCCATGTGTGATGGTTGATGATGGATCCGCCATAAATATTTGTCCACTTAAAATATTGCGAAAGCTAGTTATGTCAACGAGGGATCTAAGCCCAACCGAGGTAACTATTAGGGCTTACAACAATACCAAGAGGCATGCCGAAGGGACTTTTAAAGTTGTTGTGAAGGTTGGTCCAATTGAATCTATAGTAGAATTTGTGGTTTTGGACATACTTGTTACTTTTGCTCTACTTTTGGGATGGCCATAGTTTCATCCTCTTGGTGGAGTTCCTTCCATCCTCCATCAAAAAATCAAGTTTCCTAACAGACATGAGACGGTAGTCATTGAGGCCGAAGATAATGAGGTTGTTAATGCTCTAGTGATAGAGAGGCCTCTCAATGGTTTCCAAGTAGTTGTAATTTCTGATGATAAAGTAGTGGACTCTAAGGTCTTGAACATGATGAAGAACATGAGCTACCTTTCCGGAGTTGGTCTTGGAAAGGGCAAGGCCGGTGTGACAAAGCTTCCAGATTTCAAAACTCAAACTTCCAAGAAAGGGTTAGGGTATAGAAGCCAACAAAGATGTCCAGCCAAAGAAGAATGAGAAGATGAGTTTCCCACCACTTGAAGAGATCGTTGTCAAAGCTCCAAACATGGGACCACTCCAAGGAAAGCCCGAGCCAATCATATTCATGGAAAAGTTGATCTCGAGTTTTAAAATTTTTATTGATGCTGCCGAGTTAGTGGAACAAATGAAGAAAGAGCTCACCCTGCCAGCCGATAAGGAGCTCAATCAGGAAAGGAAGAAGGAAGTTATCCTGAAAGCCGAGAAAGCTCCAAAGGAGATTGCTGCCCTGGTTGAAGAAAAGTTTGAAGATGTCCTACTTTAAGACTTTAAGAACAATGATTTTGATTTTGATTTTAATTTGTCTGCTTTGTATGAGGATGATGATGTTTTTTTCCAAAATGAATGCAATAAAGTCTGATTTTGCTTACTTGTGTGATGTTTCTCCTGATGGTTACGTACGTTTAAATAGTGGTTACATGAGCATCTTTAATATTAACTCTGTTGAAACACAATCATTAAATTTGGGAACAACCGAAAATCCTAAAAATATTAGTATAGCATCCGACCTTACTCCGGATGAGAGAGAGAGATTTGAAAAAATATTTAAAAAATATAAAAAAGTATTTGCTTGGTCTTATGAGGATATGCCTAGAATAGATCAAGAGATAGTCGAACATCCGATTCCTACTTACACTTACATGAAATCTGCCAAACAAAAGCTTAGGTGTTTGAGGTCGAAAAGGGCTGAATTTGTTAAAGAAGAGGTCACTAAGCAAATACAAGTAAAGTTCCTTGAAGTGATAGATTATCCAAATTGCCTAGCCAATATAGTACCCGTGCCAAAGAAAGATGGAAGAAATAGGGTCTATGTGGACTATAGAGATTTAAACAAGGCTTCCTCTAAAGATGATTTTCCTTTACCCCATATAGATATTCTCATTGATAGTGCAGCCTCTAGCGTGCTACACTCGTTTGTAGATGAATTTTCTGGGTACAACCAAGTGTTAATGGCCCAAGAGGATAAAGCCAAAACTGCTTTTATTACTACATGGGATATATTTTGTTATAGGGTAATGTCGTTTGGGTTAAAGAACGTTGGAGCAACCTATCAAAGGATGGCCACCACATTGTTTCATGATATGATGCACAAAGAAGTTAAAGTGTATGTTGATGATATGATGGTGAAATCAGATACAAGGGAACAACACTTCCAAAACTTAGAATTATTCTTCGATAGAGCAGTGAAGTATAAGCTAAGGCTAAACCCGAAGAAGTGTGTGTTTGGGGTTACCTTAGACAAATTGTTGGGATATGTAATTAGTCCAAATGGCATTGAGATTGACCCTGATAAAGTTAAAGCAATTAGGGATAAGCCAGCCCTTAAGGCAGAGAAAGAAGCTTAGAGATTCATTGGCAAATTGCAGTACATTAGCAGGTTTATAGCAAAGCTCACCACAATCTGTGAACCTATCTTCAAATTGCTTAAAAAGAATCAGCCAGTCCTATGGAATGAAGAGTGTCAAAAGGCCTTTGAGCGAATAAAGGAGTATTTGTTAAATCCACCTGTTTTGAAACCGCCTAAACCCGGTAAACCCTTGTTACTATACTTAGCGGCAGAAGAAAAGTCAATAAGAGCCATGCTAGCCTAAGCAGATGAGTTAGGGATTAAGCACACAGTCTATTATTTGAGTAGAAAGCTCCTACCTTATGAAATTAAGTATAGTATCATTGAAAAGACCTGTATAGGTATGGTTTTGTCTTCTAAGAAGTTGCGGCATTACTTTCAATCTTATAGTGTCAAGCTATTTTCAGGTTGGATCAGGTAAAGTACTTAAGGGAGACACCCTCTTTCATTGGGAAGTATGGGCGATGGTTGATAATATTGAAAGAATTTGAGATTGAGTATGTAACCAAGAAAACAATCAAAGGTAGAGTAGTAGCAGAATTTCTGGCCCAACAACCATTACCTAATAGCGAAGAGGTAGTCTTGAAATTTTCAGATGAACATTTAGAGGCTATAGAAGTACAAGGATGGAAATATATTTTGACGGAGTAGTGAATAGGAAAGGAGCAGGTTTGGGAGTCATACTAGAATCGCCCGAAGGGGAACTTATCCCTTTAGCCAATAAGTTGAAGTTCAAGGCGACCAATAATATGGTGGAGTATGAAGCATGTATCTTTGGTTTGAAAACCCTGATGATTATAAAGGTGGATAAAGTGGAAGTCTTTGGCGATTCATTGCTAGTGGTATCCCAAGTAAATGGAGAGTGGGAGTTAAAGAAGAAAAGTTAAAACCATACCACCATTACTTGACCATGATGAAGAAGAACTTTAAGGAGTGCAGGTTTATACACCTACCAAGAGAAGAAAATCAGATAGCTGATGCCCTTACCACATTAGCTTTGGTATGGGAAAATCCTGTCAACTTATTCCTTAAGCCTCTGATTTTGACCAGTTCATCAACTCCATGCTATAAATATGAGACAATCATGGAAACTGATACAGACCATGATGCGTGGTACGACACTATAAGACGATTTTTGCAAGAGAAAGAATACCCGTTGGGAGCAACAATGAAAGAAAGAAGAGCCATAAGACGATGGTCCTTACAATACATCACCTTTCATGGAGAGTTATATCAAAGATGGCCTGATGGGGTACACTTGAGATGTTTAAGGAAACTTGAAGTGGAGCATATTATGTCGGAAATACATGTGGGAGTTGCGATCCATACATGAGTGGTTTAGCCCTAGTTAAAAAAATAATTTGACAAGGTTACTACTGGTTGACCATGGAGAGAGATTGTGTTGAGTTTGTAAAGAAGTGCCAGCAATATCAGATGTATGGTAATTTAAATCACATGCCACCTGAAGAATTGCACTCTATGTCTTCACATTGGTCCTTCACAACTTAGAAAATTGACATTATAGGAGAGATACATCTGACAGCCTCAAACGGTCACCGTTTCATTGTAGTAGCGGTAGATTATTTTTTAAAATGGGTCAAAGCCGAATCTTTCAAATGGCTAGATTTATTGAAAAGAATATTATCTGCAAGTATGGAGTCCCGTACAGTGTGAATGGGGTACAGTTTTAAGGTGTAGTTAAGGACTTATTCTCGAAGTACCAAATCCACCATCACCAATCCTCTCCTTATAGACCAAAGGCTAATGGTGTAGTAGAAGCAACAAACAAGACAATTAAGCAAATTCTGTCTAAGATGACCAAGATATATAGGAATTGGTCAGAAATTCTTCCTTTTGCTTTATGGGTATACAGAACAAGTGTGCGAATGCCAACTGAAATGACACTGTTCTCTTTGGCTTATAGGATGGAAGCAGTGTTGCCAATTGAAATTGAGATCAAGTCATTGAGAGTGGTCTTCAAAGCTAAACTGCCTGAGACGGAGTGGGTAGTAAGCAAAGACACACAACTAGCTTTACTAGAAGAGAGAAGGTTAAAAAAATTGTATCATCATCAACTGTATCAAAGGAAGATAGCTCAGGCCTACAATATAAGGGTTAAGATCAGAAAACTCAGAGTCGGGGATTTAGTGTTGAAACAATGTAAGCCTAATGTATCTGATCCAAGAGGGAAATTTACGCCTAGCTGGGAAGGGCCATATGTTGTGAAACAAGTCATGAATAGGGGTGCAGTTAAGTTATCAGACATGAACAGGAACGAGTTTAGTGAGCCAGTGAACATTCACAGGTTGAAGAGGTTTTATGTATAAAAAAAAGTACTCTCTAGGTTGAAAACCCAAAAGGGCAGCCTAGGCAAAAGTTAGAGTAGTCCACTAGTTTTGAAAATATGAAAGGGCGGGCTAGGCAACAATTAGGGCTAAACGAGAAAAAATCGTCAATTAGAAAACACGAAAGGGCTTGTTGGCAACAGGAGTGATCTTGTGTATGTTGGCTTTATGTTTGCTTGTTCCCCAATTTAATAAAATAGAATTAATATTAAAATTGTTCTACGTGCACTATTTTAAGTATTTGACCAAATATGGATAAAACAAAAAAACACAATAGCAAAAGGTGATGACAAATTATGGAAGAAAAAGAAACATCTCTTATTATTATTTTTACATCCTAACAATATTTTTTCTAGAGAAATTGACAAATGTAAAATCTATGGCAGATGATAAGTGTAGCATGCAGGCCAGCTTTGCTTCAACTGATCCAAGTAGGCTTCAGTCAGACAAGGCATGTCCAAATTAGGTGTAAAATCAGAATCTTGAGGCTCAGCTCTATGCTGACGGTCAAGCCAACGAGGATCATAACAAGTACCTCGACGAAGAGCAGCAAGAGGAACATACATCAAGTATGTCTGAATGGTGATACGAGAAATCTTTCACAAAGGTACTAACCAACGGATGTTTACTTCAGTGCGTGAGTGGATCCAGTCAACCCATTCAGCATATGAAGAAGCAGGATGGAGTAGTTTCCTAGCAGAATGATGTCATGGCAGATATCTGGTGAAATCCATAGATGGAGTGTCAAGCAAGCAGAGATGTTCCTGAAGCCAAATCTGTAAGCACAAAAAAAAAAAAGGAAAGAGGGTCTGTTAGGTCGAAAATATTCAATAACGGCCTAAGCAAAAAAAACTAGGACAGCTCGCTAGTTTTGAAAACCCGAAAGGATGGTTTAGGTAATTACCTGAATTATCAATGGACTCCCAGTCAATCTCTTTGACAATCCCGATTTAAGTTGGTCTAATCCAACTAAAGTCTCAGCTAAAATCACGGATATCGGTGACAACCTCCTTCCATTTGGTCTTTAATAACCAATACTCGTGGATCAATATCGCCATCAAAAGAAACAAGCAAAAATTGGCTAAGAAAGCATAGACAAAGCATATGTCCCCATGCCTTAGTAGAAGCCCAATGAGAAATGTAAAAGTCAATTAAGGGACCAAATAGAATTTTCTCACCTCTCGTCAACTGTAGAACTTCGAGCTTTAAAAGTTGAAATAATATTTGCATCTTTTGTTGAGTCTTGGAAATCAATATAGGTAACGCCATTGGTTGATTGCTTGGATATCCAAGGATGACCTCAAACTCTTCAATCATGGGACATATCTCAAAGCCATTAATCTTAAATATCCTAGACCTCACATTCCAAAAAGAAGCAATGGCATGTAAAAAAAATGGTCCAATTTAATATTTTAAAAATACTTCAAAGTATTAATTTTAGACTAAGATATTTGCTCCCAATGAATGGCATTCATACTTTTAAATAGACTTTTTATTTTCTTCAAGTTGAATTTGGTCATTGTTGATAATTAAAGAAAAATTGAAATTGTTAAAAGGAATTTTGATGCTGAAGTTGAAAATTTGTAAAAAAATTTCTGGCTTCTGTATGAGGTCATGGCATGAAAAGAGATTTATATAGGATGATTAGCTATTCCAAAGTTGACAAGGAATAGCTTGAAATCGAGACCCGCAAGGATAGAAAATTAGGGACAAAATGATTTTAAGTTGCCGCGTAGCCTTTGGTTTTGAGAATCGGTGCTATTGTGGAAATTTTGAATGTGAAGAGGAAAGACGAATAATTATAGCATAGAAATAATAATGATGATATAAAAAAATGAAAGTCAAAATTTGCAGTAAAAGTGCAAATTATAATTATCATTATTATTATTAACAGTATTATTATTATTAATAGTAATACAATATTTTCTCAACTAATACAATAATGATATATCATTAAGAAGGAGGTGGTGGATCATGATCAAACAACGCTCTGAAAAAGTCATCACTTGTTGAAGGAGGCATATCATCTATCTCGAGTCTGCCCGAAGCAGGAACACCTAAACCTCTATTACCTTAGAATTTAGATCTGTAACGGTCCTCATCCGAAGTAGAAGAAAGAATCTCATGGTCATCAGTTTGGGGTCCCCTAGACAATGAAGCACCAGGATCTCTCATCCCTCGAAACCGAAAGCCTCGAAAGTCTTACTCTGACTAGTGATATAATTTTTCAAAATGGGCAACCTGTTGATGACTAGCAGCTAACTCTTCTTGAAGTTTCTTGTTTTGTTCCTCAAGCATCCACTGTGAGCCAGAAAGAAAAGGGTAAGAACATACATAATCATGCATTCATGTAGCATAAATCATCATAGAACAGGATAACCTACCAGGTAATTCATATCAATACCCTCTAGATGAGATGGAATCTCCGGTTGATTAGAATGAACAAATGGAGGAGCGGCAGAGGAAGGTCCAACCTCATGACCAAACAAGTCAATGGCCTACGATAATCATTGAAACAGTCAAAACAAGTTAAGAAAGAAGTAATTGCAATGGCAAAGTGGTAAAAGTTTACATGAGAGGTGCTAGCCCCGAGATGCGGGATGGACCCTCCTCCCTCTCTGTGATACTCCTCTTCATCGCTATCCTCCTTTTTCTCGAAAATCTCACGGTTATGGCTCAGCACGATTAAGAGTCCTACTAGAATGAACTGGGCATATGATGCACCCGGTGGATTGAGAAAGGTTTCAACATCATAACCGTGCCGAGCCAACCTCCACGTATTCTCTGGCATTGATAAGATATTTAAAGTATACTCTGGATAATTCATCGGGATCCTCCGTCACTCAGGATCAAGGAACCACTCATATACCCTCTTCCCAAGAAACCAACCACTAGACACAGGGCCGATAATGACTCGACGAGTATGCTAAAAAGGCAGTGTGGCGTTCATGGAAGAAGTTCAGTTAGTCCACTCTTTTGTGTTCCACCAAGCCAAATTGACCTACAAAATGACATAAGGTAAGTAAACTTTTATATAAATTTTAAAGTATACTAATACTATTTTACCTTACCCCAGGTTAAGCAACTCAAGAGATAGTGCTGGGTGTACACATGGTGAGAGCCGGAAACTGCTAAACGATCTAACAACCAAAAATTCAATCTCGAATACTCGACTCTCTCTCGAAAAATGCCAGGCACCATCACAAGATTATGCTCATATGCCCATACCTACAACAACAATGAAAATCAAATCCATGCAAGTATAAGAATGGAATTGACATTAGTAGAAGAAGAGTACCTTGACAACTACCATAAAACCAACGAAAGACTTCTTATTCCTGCAAATCTTATCTAGTCCATGATAGAGACAGGCAAGGCCAGCTTCCCCCAGCCATAAAACGGTACCATATTCATATCAGTAAGGGCCCTCAACACCGATAAATAAATGGCAGATTCGGTATTACATAAAATGGTCGACCCGAGCAAATATAATAAAAATCCTCAAGCATATTATTTGGTTATTTCCCTATGAAACCCATCCATCGTAGTTCATCCAATAATTTCAAATCAGCTTAATTTTTATCTTAAAGGGCTCTTTTAATGACTGTTTCATACCAATTAACTGTTAGAATTTTTTGTATGTCAAAATATAATTGGTAAGAGGGACCGGAAAGCCATAGTACCAAATACCAGTTATGGTAGTATAATCGACTAGGCCAATGGTCATCTCTCCTACAGGTAGGTGAAAAGTATGAGTCATGTCCATCCACCGCTCCAACAATACTTGAACTACACTCCTGTCTATCGGACACTCCTCAGATGGTAATTGCAAGATAAAGCTTTCAAAACCGCAATCTCGGACAATCCTTTTTACTTGAGAGAGTGCTACATCATACCATTGTCGGGCTTTATAAACACACTCTCCGCCCCGGATAACACAGCGATCACGCTAATACGGAGTCAGGTAAGTTAACACGAGGTAAGTATATCATCATACCAATACTACTAATTCATAAACTACATTTGTTCGTTATTTTAATTTATATATTTATTTATTTATTAAATAGTCCACTAACTAATTTATTTTTTCTAAACTTTAGCATTAAAATAATAATAATAATAAATTTCAATAAAATCAAATAATGAATATAAATTTGTGCTATTAAAATATCAAATTACATTGTTACCTTAGTTTTTTTACTTGAACTACGATGAAGCTGCATCCCAGCTAGTAGACTTACAGTTCCATTTTCATACCGTCGAATAAATTCAAATAACTCAGCATTGGATCGATGACCTGATCTCGAATCATGCATTTTCTTCTTAAATCTTTGCTAAACTCTCTGCTTTAATTATGAGAATATGTAAGTATGGATGAGTATTAAAGAAATAAGTTGTTTATATAAGCAAATTACAAAGAAAAAGAAAAAGGAAATGAAGATGAAACTTTCGTGGTTTTGAATGAAAAATAAAAAGGAAAAGGAAATGGTGTGAGAATGCAAAAGATAAAAGAGGATTTATATAGAAAAAACTATGGCAAGAAGACAAAAATCAAAAAGGGAAAAATAGTATTTTCGTGAAAAAAAAAGTCAATATCACTGTTGATATATAGTAAATAAATAGTTAGTGAATAGTAAATAAATAGTGATTACATAGTAACTAAATAGTAAATTCAATTATTAAATTCAAGTATCTATATATTTGCGTGTTTAAAAATATTTTGGCACTTTTAAAATATTTTTACACACGGGGGGCAATAGGATATATGCATGGTAAAAAATAGCTAAATTTTTTGAAAATTTCTTTAATATCCTACTGACTACAATCATTTTTTACATATAACCAAATTATCTTTAAGTTCAGAACTTACCACGAGTCTAGAACCCAAATTCAAAACTCACTTTGGATCCATAATTCGAATTATCTCAGGTCCAGAACTCAAATTATCTTTTAAGTCCAGAACTTGCCTCGGGTCCAGAACCCAAATTATTTTTTGAGTCCAGAACTCAAATTATTTTTTGAGTCCAGAACTCACCTCGGGTTCAGAACCCAAATTATTTTTGGGTGAACCCAAATTATTTTTGGGTCCAGAATCTAAATTATTTTTTGAGTCCAGAACTCACCTCGAGTCCAGAACCTTTTTTTTTTTAGTCTAGAACTCACCTCGGGTCCAGAATATAAATTATTTTTTGAGTCCAGAATTCACCTCGGGTCTGGAACCCAAATTATTTTTAAGCCCATAACTTATCTCAGGTCCAGACCCAAATTATTTTTTAGTCCAGAAATCAAACCAAGCTTGGTTATGAAACCCAGTATGACTCTAAACCCAATCAAAAATTACATTGCTTTTCGCTCTCTTTTGTTGTGGTCTCAAATCACTCAAGCATGGGACAAACTGTAGACCCTTAATTTTTTATCCAGTCCAGTCTGATATTTTTAAATAATCTAAAATAATTTTTGTGGTATTTTTAATTAAATAATAATATTTATTACTTATAATATTTATTTTTAATTAAAATAAAAAATAAAAAAAATAAATTGAAAATAAAAATCGGCTACGGGCAAGATCGGCGATGAAATTTTTTGTTGTTGGCGACGAATTGGATTGGGCCAATTTGCCGCAGGAAATACCAGTGACGAATTGGCCACAAGCCAATTCGCCGCAGGTTTTTCCTACGACGAATTGGCCTGTGGCCCTCGCCCAGCCTGCACCTAGCCCGCGGGAAATTTTTGCCAGCGTAATTTTTGCGAAATCCTATTTCACTTGATTTTGGTTTTTTTAATTTTATTTCCTAAGCAATTAGTATTATGTTTTTTTCTTATAAATACCACATCAAAACACATAGAAAAGATCTTTTGATCTTTTAAAGAAAAGGGGATTGAACTTTTGAGAATTATTGAGACTTTTTTTAGAACCTTGGACTTGGAGGAGGAAGAGGCAGTCAGCAAGTAACAAACACTCCATCAAAGGTAGCCCACACTGTCTTTATTATTGTCTAACCAGAATTTAAAATTATGGTGGAACCAACAACGGAGGTTTGAATCTCTATTTATTTATGTTTACAGTAGCTTCATCACTCAATTGATCAATTGTTTAAACATACAATAGATTATCAATTGTTCTAGTTACCATCCAAAATCTATTTAAAACCTTAAAAAGGTTATTTTTCAAAATCCTAATGCCTTAATACCCGTAAAACATATTTTTGAAATCTAAAACCTTAATTAAACTTTCCTAAAATCACAAAACAATAATCTATTTTCTTAAAACCCTAACCAAACCTATTATTCTAAAATCACAGTAGCCTATTCTTTTCAAATACCTAACTTAAAATACTATTTTCATGATCTTCAATCTTATTTATTTAAACCCTAAACTTTAGTATTATTTTCATAAAACTTTCGAAATCCTAAATCTTTAAAATATACAGTAGCTATATTACTTCTTTTATATTCAATGTTTCTCAACTAATTAATCCGGTATATACAAAGCCCTAATTGTTAAACATAAAACCCAAGAAACCCTAATTGATACATAAACTCTAAATCTATATACTTACAATTTTATTTAAATTAGATGAATGTTTATTATATATTTTGATTGATGTTTGATGTCTTTGAAGAATGATTTATTCATAATGAATGGTTGGCTATTTTTATTTATTTATTTTGATTTCAAAACACTGTAAGAGGTATGTTTTCATATTTTGGGTACCTCATGTCGTGAGCATCATGTAATTTATTTTATTTTAAAGTTTTTAGACCAAGGTAAAGAAAACATTTTCATCTTTCGGTAGGTGTCCTATTTAGTTGTAGATATGGACGATGTAAGGACATGTTTCCATCCTCGGATGGGTGTCTATTTATTTATTTTATTCGGACATTGTTATAATTTTAATAAAGTATTTATTTATTCTTATGAACACATGTAATATGGATAATATCATTATATTTAAAAATTTTATAATATTAAGACCTGCAAAGGAGGCCGGTTCCAATGAACCGGGCGTTATGGGGGTGCTGGGTCGTTTCTCACCTTCCTCACATGTACCCAACTTTCTGAACTCATTAAGGGGATTGGGGATTCCTTAGAAATTGAGTCATCCACCCCTTTCTTTTTCCCGGCCCGTCCGGATGACGACTTTATTTTCTCCGGACTTAAGCCCGTGTTCTCTAAGGTCCTGAGCCTAAATAGTGCCAAAGACGCAAGAACCATTCCACCGGGAGTGGGGGCAAAACTCTCCGCTCACACATGGTTTTTAATTTTGATACATCAACTGTCATTATTTATGATATTGTCATGTCATGTCATTATTTTTTATATCGCAGATGGAGTCTGTTAGCAACAACAAATATGACGTTAGGAACATTGATAAAAATTATGTTATTGACATGGATAAGAGAACTTGTTATTGCAGAAAGTTTCAGTTAGATCAAATCCCATGTGTTCATGCTCTTGTGGTTATTAGAAATAGCAGCTATGATACTTATAAGTTGTGTTCTCCATATTACTCGCGTGAATATTGGTTTCAAGCATACAAAGAAGTTATAAACCCAATTTCTCATATCAGTGATTGGTCTATCCCAGATCACATTCGCACCGTCACTCTTTTACCTTTGGATGTACTCACCTCAACTGGGAGGCAAAAAAATGCAGGATTCCTTCACTAGGTGAGGATAAAACTCATCCGAGGTGTAGTCGCTGTCGCGAGGGTGGTCACAATAGATCTACTTGCCAAAATTTCATTCGTTTGCACAATGGCTCGGGAGCATCGACAAATAACAAATAGAAATCATATTCATCTTCACATCCGAGAATTATTTCTTAAATGAATTTATTATTTGTAATGTTGATTTGATGCAAAATGATCCAGACTTCAGAATAAGTTGATAATTTCTTACAGATTGAGATTGTTGGTGCAGACAAATTTCTAAGGCTGATTTTATTATGTTATTGATACGAGATTATTTTAAATGATATACATTAGTATGACTTTGGAATGAGTATTTTTATTGGTATGAGTTTGATATGAGTGTAAAATTATTGGTACGAGTTAGTATGAGTTTGGTGTGAGTGTAAAATTACTGGTATGAGTTAGTACGAGTTTGGTATGAGTGTAAAATTATAGGTATGAGTTAGTATGAGTTTGGTATGAGTATATTTTTATTGGTTTAGTATGAGTTTGGTATGAGTGTATTTTTATTGGTATTAGTTAGTATGAGTTTGGTATGAGTGTAAAATTATTGGTATGAGTTAGTATGAGTTTGGTATGAGTGTATTTTTATTGGTATGAGTTAGTATGAGTTTGATATGAGCGTATTTTTATTTGTATGAGTTAGTATGAGTTTGGTATGAGTGTAAAATTATTGGTATGAGTTAGTATAAGTTTGGTATGAGTGTAAAATTATAGGTATGAGTTAGTATGAATTTGGTATGATTGTAAAATTATTGGTATGAGTTTGGTATGAGTACAAAATTATTGGTATGAGTTTGTATGAGTTTGGTATGAGTATATTTTTATTGGTATGTGTTAGTATGAGTTTGGTATAAGTGTATTTTTATTGGTATGAGTTAGTATGAGTTTGGTATGAATGTATTTTTATTGGTATGAGTTAGTATGAGTTTGGTATAAGTGTAAAATTATTGGTATGAGTTAGTATGAGTTTGGTATGAGTGTAAAATTAGTGGTATGAGTTAGTATGACTTTGATATGAGTGTAAAATTATAGGTATGAGTTAGTATGAGTTTGGTATGAGTGTATTTTTATTGGTATGAGTTAGTATGAGTTTGATATAAGTATATTTTTATTGGTATGAGTTAGTATGCATTTGGTATGAGTTAGTATGAATTTGATATGGGTGTAAAATTATTGGTATACACCTGCATTAACTCAGGCCAAACTAATTTATCTGATAGACACCTGCATTAACTCAGGCCAACATCCTGCATCCGACACAAATAATAAAATTTCATGTAAATTAATTGTTGCTCAAATCTTATTACGAACAAAATAATTGAGAATAAATATTTTCATATTTACCACATGAGTTATTCACAATGTTATGTACAAAAATATCAAAATGTTATTCGTTATAATAATCGTTATCATTCTTGTTTGTAGCATGCACCCATAAATGAACTGTCGTATTATATCTCAGCATTTTCATATTTTTCTGATTGCAGTCCCATATGTTGAGGCCGACCGCCATTAAAACTTCGATGAATTTGACAACAAATATTTCACAATCTTCACTGTTATAATATATTATCATTAACAACTGTAAAAGACAAATAATTATTGTTACTCAATGACTGAGAATAGAGCTTACCCTTCTTGGCATAGACAAACATCCTTTTCATAACTTATTGTCAGCTTCGAACTCTTTTTATAAACCAATTCGGGCCTATGGTTGAAAATTTTAACATCATTCAAAGCATAGGGCAACATCTCCGCAATTGGTTTAACACATTTTGTTTTATCATTTCTGCAGGCATCTGCATACATCGAATCATATATCTTTATTGACCACTTCGGTAGATTTATTTCTGTAAGAAATCAGTGTTGTTCGAATTGATTGACTGGTAGATAAATGATGTCAACATCCTTGACATGTTTGCAATACTGGTGCTTTTCCTCCATAAAATATGTTCAAATAAAGTTGTATGAAGTAGACAATTTTTTATAATTACTTACTCCGATGCATTCTTCATTACTATGTTCACCTCCCACTTCCTTCTTAGAAATTGGCATGTTGTCACTATAAAACACACCGAATCTTACATTCTTTGCCTTACTTGTCACATCTGGTTCAGAAGGAATTCTTCTTTTTATCCTCCAACCTTTAGGAGAAGTTGACGACATTACTCCAAGACCTCCCTAGAGCATTGCGGGCTTGTCCCCTCATAATGAAGATTGCTCACTTTGAGAAGATGGGCTAGTATGAGAACTTGTTGCCATTCTACCTGCTTGATTTTTCATTACAAAGTCAACTCATATCAACTCAAGAAAAAATCATACTCATCTCAACTCATACAAACTCAAGCAAAACTCATACCAACTCATATAAACTCGAGATAAACTCCTACTAACTCATATCAGACTCATATCAACTCATATCAAACTCATACCAATTAAACTACCTCATATAAAACTAAAACCAACTCATACCAAAATCATACCAATTAAACTAACTCATACCAACTCATATCAACTCAAAACAAACTCATATCAACTCATATCAACTCAATACCAACTCATAACAACTCATAAAAACTCATATCAACTATGAAAAAACTCATACCAACTCATATAAAACTCATACTAACTCATACCAACTCAAGACAAAATCATACCAACTCATAAAAAACTCATATCAACTCATACCAGCTCATAACAACTCATACCAGCTCATACCAACTCAAGACAAACTCATAACAACTCATATCAAACTCATAGCAACTCATACCAACTCATATCATACTCATATAAACTCATATCAAACTCATACCAATTATACTAGCTCGTATCAAACTCATTCCAACTCATACCAAAATCATACCAATTAAACTAACTCATAACAATTCATACCAACACATATCAACTCATAACTCATATCAACTCAAGACAAACTCATACCAACTCATATCAATAATATAAATATTATACTCATACCAACTCATACTAACTGATAGCAACTCATACCATCTTATACCAACTAATATCAACATAAGATAAACTCATACCAACTCATATCAAATTTATATCACCTCATACCAACTCATATCAACTCATAACAACTGAAGACAAACTCATACCAGCTCATATACTCCATGCCAACTCATACCAACTTATATCAACTCATACCAACTCAAAACAGACTCATATCAACTAAACTAGCTCATATCAACTCATACCAACTCATATCAACTCATAACAACTCATACCAACTCATATCAACTCAAGACAAACTCATACCAACTCATATCAAACTCATATTAACTCATACCAACTCATATCAAACTTATATCAACTCATTCCAACTCATATCAAACTCATATCAACTCATACCAACTCATACCAACTCATATCAAACTCGTACCAACTCATATCAATAATATATTAACTCATACCAACTCATATAACTCATATCACGTCATACCAACTCATATCAAACTCATAAAAATTAAACTAACTCATAACAACTTATATCAAAACTCATATCAATAATAAAAACTCATACCAACTCATAACAGCTAATAGTAACCCATATCAAACTAAATCTAACTCATGCCAACTCATACCAACTAATTTCTAACTCAAATCAACACTTACTAACTCATAACAACTCATACCAACTCATATCAACGCAAGACAAATTCATACCAACTCATATCAAATTTATATCAACTCATACCAATTCATATCAACTCATACCAACTCAAGATAAACTCATACCAGCTTATATCAACTCATGCCGACTCATACCAACTCATATCAACTCAAGTCAAACTCATATCAGACTCATATCAACTCATATCAAAATCATACCAATTAAACTAGCTCATATCAACTCATATCAACTCATAACAACTCATACCAACTCATATCAACTCAAGACAAACTCATACCAAATCATATCAACTCATACCAACTCATACCAACTCATATCAACTTATACCAACTCATACCAACTCATATCAAACTCATACCAAACTCATATCAAACTCATACCAATTAAACTAGCTCATATCAAACTCATACCAACTCATACCAAAATCATACTAATTAAACTAAATCATAACAACTCATATCAAAACTCATATCAATAATATAAACTCATATCAGACTCATACCAACTCATACCAACTCATATCATCTCATAACAACTCATACCAACTCATATCAACTCAAGACAAACTCATATCAAACTCATATCAACTCATACCAACTCATATCAACTCATACCAACTCATATCAGACTCATATCAACTCATACCAACTCATATCAAACTCATATCAAACTCTTACCAACTCATATCAATGATATATCAACTCATACCAACTCATATCAAACTCATACTAATTAAACTAGCTCATATCAATCTCATACCAACAAATATCAAACTCATACCAATTAAACTAACTCATAACAACTCAAATCAATAATACAAACTTATATCAGACTCATACCAACTAATAACAGCTAATAGTAACCCATATCAAACTGAATCCAACTTATACCAACTCATACCAACTAATTTCTAACTCAAATCAACACTTACTAACTCATACCAAACTCATAACAACTCATATCAACTCAAGACCAACTCATACCAACTCAAGACAAACTCATACCAGCTCATATCAACTCATGCCAACTCATACCAACTCATAAAACTCAAGACAGACTCATACCAACTCATATCAACTCAAGAAAAATTCATACCAACTCATATCAAACTCATATCAACTCATACCAACTCATACCAACTCATACCAACTCATATCAAACTCATATCAACTCATACCAACTCATATCAGACTCATATCAATTCATACCAACTCATATCATACTCATACCAACTCATATCAAACTCGTACCAACTCATATCAATAATATATCAAATCATACCAACTCATATCAACTTATACCAACTCATATCAAACTCATACCAACTCATATCAAACTCATACCAATTAAACTAACTTATAACAACCCATATCAAAACTCATATCAATAATACAAACTCATATCAGACTCATACCAACTCATAGCAGCTAATAGTAACCCATATCAAACTGAATCCAACTCATACCAACTAATTTCTAACTCTAATCAACAGTTACTAACTCATACCAAACTCATAATAACTCATACCAACTCATATCAACACAAGACAAACTCATACCAGCTCATATCAAATTTATATCAACTCATACCAACTCATATCAACTCATACCAACTCAAGACAAACTCATACCAGCTCATATCAACTCATGCCAACTCATACCAACCCATATCAACTCAAGACAAACTCATACCAACTTATATTAGACTCGTATCAACTCTTATCAAAATTATACCAATTAAACTAGCTCATATCAACTCATACCAACTCATATCAAACTCATATCAACTCATATCGGACTCATATCAACTCATACCAACTCATATCAACTCATAACAACTCATACCAACTCAAGAAAAACTCATACCAACTCATATCAACTTATACCAACTCATATCAACTCATATCAACTCAAGATAAACTCATAATAGCTCATATCAACTCATATCAACTCATACCAACTCATATCAACTCAAGACAAACTCATACCAACTCATATTAACTCATATCAAACCCATACCAATTAAACTAGCTCATATCAAACTCATACCAACTCATACCAAAATCATACCAATTAAACTAACTCATAACAACTCATATCAATAATATAAACTCATATCAGACTCATACCAACTCATACCAACTCATATCAACTCATAACAACTCATACCAACTCATATCAACTCATGCCAAACTCATATCAAACTCAAATCAACTCATACCAACTCATATCAACTCATACCAACTCAAGACAAACTCATACCAGCTCATATCAACTCATACCAACTCATATCAAACTCATATCAACTCATAGCACCTTATATCAACTCATACCAAACTCATACCAATTAAACTAGCTCATATCAAACTCATACCAACTAATATTAAAATTATACCAATTAAACTAACTCATAACAACTCATATCAAAACTCATATCAATAATACAAACTCATATCAGACTTATACCAACTCATAACAGCTAATAGTAACCCATATCAAACTGATTCCAACTCTTACCAAGCTCATACCAACTAATTTCTAACTCAAATCAATACTTATTAACTCATACCAACTCATACCAAACTCATATCAAACTCATACCAATTAAACTAACTCATATCAATAATACAAACTCATATTAGACTCATACCAACTCATACTAACTGATAGCAACTCATACCATCTTATACTAACTCATACCAACTCATATCAACTTATTATCAACTCATATAAACTCATACCAACTCTTAACAAACTCATATCGACTAATTTCAAACTCATATCAACTCATACCAACTCATACCAACACATACCAACTCATATCAACTCAATGTAAACTCATACCAACTCATATCAAACTTATATCAACTCATATCATGCACAGTTTGTTCTTCCATCTGAACTGTTTATATCACCACAACAGTAAAGCGAAAGTCAGCAATTAAAATCAAATATTTCATCGAAAACCAAACATTCCACAAATAAGTTTTCATTCTCGAAATCAAAATAAGCACAACGAGTTAGAAAAGAGAGATCGAGAGAGAAACAGTATAAATACTTTTATATCGCAGTGAGAAACAGTAAAGAAATAACGAAGAAATAGCGGCTACTGAGATCGAGAAGGCTACTGTGAAGAAATAGCAGCTTCTTCGATCTTAAAACGATAAAAATGGATAGATAGCGAAGATACGACTACTATGGATCAAGAGTTTCTTGTTACGACAAAGAGTTCGGGAAGAAGAAGATGAAATTTGAAAATGGAAGAGAGAAAAAAAAAACTGCTTCTAAAAATATGAGGCGGACTTTTAAATTTTTAAGAGTATTTTTAACTATAAGGGTCTAATTAAGAATAATAGGGTCTAAAATTTATTAATATTTTGTTGAAGGATATTTATCTAACAAATTTTCGATAAAGTAAAAAGTTAGTTTTTAATGTTAGTATTTACTCTATCTATGCACGAGCTTTATACATAGCCGGTCAAATATATTTATAAAAAAAGCTAGTATTTAATGTTTTGAGACATTTATATAATTTAAAAAAATTATTTTAAAAATATTATAAGAGTAAAAAATATTTATACTTTTATAAAAAGTTAGTATAAAATTTTAAAAATATTTTATTTTTCAATAAAATAATTTTTTTTTTCAAAAATACATCTTCCCTTACTGCAATTAATATTTTACTTCAAATTTTATTTTTTTAAAAAATTTACTATTAAATAAAAATATTCTAATAAAATAATAAAAATTAATATTTTAAATTATTTTTCATCATATAAAAATTATAATTTTTTATAAAAAAAATTTAATTGTAATTATAAAAATAAATAACAATCAGAAAAATTAAAATTAAAATAAAATATATAAAAATATATTAATAAAAATTATTAAATTTATTTTTAAATAAATTTTACATATTATACATATAAAAATATATATATATAATTTCGTCATGTAAATGTTTGGAAGATATATTATATATATTTCATAGATGTATTGTAGATGTTATTTATATATTATGTATTTATTACCTAAGTTATGAGTATTTTATGAATTTTTTTTTAATATTATGTAAATATTATGTGAATGATGTGTGAATATTGTTAGAATAAAAAATTAAAAAAGTAAAATTAAACAAATATTAAAAATATTATGTAAATGTATTGTAGATGTATTGTAAATGTAGTTTGTATTGTTGAGTGTATATTTATATGTGTTGTGTATATATTTTGTGTATATGTTTATTTATATATATATTTATTAAAAATATGATATTAAAAATTTTTTTAATAAAAAATACAAAAAAAATCACCGTGAAATCATAAATATGTAAAAAAAAAAAATCTGCATGCCGTATTTTTGTAAATTAAACTTCTACTTCGGGTAGAGGATGTAAATTCCTCTAATGTTTTTATATTCTAAATATGATTTAATTACTGTGTTTGGTTTGAATGTTTGAACATTTGATTACTGTGTTTTAATTGTTGAATATGTTTTGTGTTTATTGCTCTAAAAGTTTGGCTTCTGTTAAATTTCATGAATATTTGTTAATTGATGATATTAGCTATTTTTGGAATTTTTTTATTTGGTGGTTTTGGATAGTGCTATGTTTATCCACTGTGTGATTTTAATTAATTGATTCAATCATAGTACACATAAAACTCAGAATCAAGTTTTATCAAAATTATGGAAAGCTATTTTATAAAATTGCACTATTAAAAATATAAACCAGTAGTTTTGTGTTTTTTGCTCTTTTTATGAAAGTGATAAAAATAAAATCGATTAAATTTAATTATGTTTTAAAATATATTTTAATTTGTGTTTTCATTTGCTCTTTTAAATGTGTTTAAATAATTAATAAAAGTGTTTTTATTTCCTTCTTGTGTTTTAAAAAATTTAATAAGAAATTATTTTTGATTGATTTTAATTCTATGTTGTTTTGGTTGTTATTATTTTATCCATGCTTAACGTATATCTATTATTAAGCCTAAACGATAGGATAAGGGTTGAGTTTAAATTCTATTTCTAATGCTAAAGTTTATTGGCTGTATAGTTATCATGTTGTAACCGTTAACTCTATTTAAAGAGTTGTATAACATCAATATAGAATATGATTGAAAACCCCAATTCATCTTTATAATCCTTTTATGGTATCAGAGTCGTAAAAACTATGGTTTTTTTTTTATTTCTCGCTTCTGCGTTTCTTTCTCAGCCGAGTGCTTCTTTTCTTCAATTAATTATCTATTTATTTGATATGGCTTCGTCCTCATCAAACCTTCCAAATATTATTCATTCATCTGGAAGAACTCTAGTTTCTTTCAATTCTTCTCAATTTCCTCTGAAATTGACATCACAAAATTATCCGTCTTGGAGTGCTCAGGTGGTTCCAGTCTTAAAAGGTTATGGTTTTCTTGGTTATGTTGAGCGCAAGACCTTATCTCCTTCTCTAACTATTGTCAAAGATGGCAAAGAAGTTACAAACACAGACTATGAATTCTGGGAATGTCAAGATCAGTTGATTTTGGCTGCTATTATAGGTGCTACAAGCTTTTCTGCTATGCATGTTGTTAATTCATCTGAAACTTCAACCGATGCCTGGGATAAGATTCGGAATTCGTTCACAAACAAATCTGCAACCAGAATTATTTCTCTTCGTGAGAAATTGTCAAATTTAAACAGAGACTCCAGGTCAGTTTCTGATTATTTGCAGCTAGTTAAGGTTACATCTGATGACCTATCTCTTTGTGGAAGTCCAGTTTCTGCGATTGATCTCGTAATCTATGTGCTTAACGGCATTAGGCCTGAATTTAAAGAAATAGTTGCAGCAGTGCGTGCTAGGGATTCTGTGATTACGTTTGAAGATTTGGAAGATAAGCTGCTGGCGCATGAGTCATATCTGAAACATACTGATCCGAGTTTTGAAGCTGCACCAATTAGTGTGAATTCTGTTCGAAAAGGATCTCAAATTCGAAAGGTTGAATTTTCCGGAACTGCAGAAAAGTCTCAACTTTCTTTCGACAATCAAAGTCGTTCTGGACAGTCGAAAAATACTGGTCAATCGAATATAACTTGTCAAATATGTGAGAAGCCTTGTCATTCGGCGAAGAAATGTTATAAAGCTAAGAGTTATTTTAAGAATAACTATCCACAGCTGTGGGCAAATTCTGTTAATTCTTCTGCCACTAATGAAAAAGGATGGGTACTTGACACTGGTGCAACTCATCACGTCACCAATGATTTGCAGAATCTCTCTCTACATGCTCCATATGACGATCTTGATGAGCTACACTTGACTGATGGTACAGGTTTGCGTATTACACATGTTTGTTCACAGAGTCTTACTTTTCCGTTAAAAACTTGTTCTCTCAATAACGTGTTATGTGTTCCTCAATCTAAGGAAAATCTCATATCTGTTTCTGATTTTTGTTTGCAAAATAATGTGTCGATTAAATTTTTCTTTGATTGTTTTCTTGTGAAGGATCTAATAACGGGGGAGATCATCACAAAGGGGAGAATTAAAAATTCTTTATACCGTCTTTCGTTGTTGTCCGAAGAACGGTTAACTTCTGGTCCTCAAGCTTGTGTTAGTGTTCGTGCATCTTCAGTATTTTGGCATAATCTTCTGGGTCATCCATCCAAGAAAATTTCTAGTTATGTTTTATCTCAATTCAGTTTACCTGTTTCCATTACTGAAAATTTTAATTGTGATTCCTGTCATTGTAATAAGAGTCATAGACTCGCGTTTGGAAAGTCTTCTTTACGAAGTTCTCGTCCTTTAGAGTTATTGTATTCAGACTTATGGGGTCTAGCTCCAATTGAATCTGTTGATGGTTTCAAATATTATGTTATTTTTGTTGACCATTTTACGAAATATATTTGGTTTTTTCCTTTGAAATTTAAGTCTGATGTTTCTACAGTTTTCCTTGTGTTTAAGAAGCTTGTTGAGAATAAGTTTTCTACTAAGATTAAATCTGTTTATACTGATGGAGGAGGGGAATATACGGCTTTAGGTACTATTTTTAAATATAGTGGAATTTCTCATCTCCAAACACCACCCCATACTCCTCAACATAACGGAACCGCAGAACGTCGGCATAGACATTTAGTTGAGACTGGTCTTACACTCCTTCATTCTGCCTCATTGTCGAAATCATACTGGTCTTATGCTTTTAAAACTGCAACTTACTTAATTAATAGACTACCAACCCCAATTCTGAAATTTTTCTCACCACATTATAAGCTTTTTGGTCAACACCCATATTACAGTAGTTTGAGGGTTTTTGGTTGTCTGTGCTACTCATGTCTTAGACCTTATGCTAAAAACAAATTTGATACTAAGTCTACGCCGTGTATCTTTTTAGGGTATTCGTCTAATCAAAGTGCTTACCTTTGCTATGATTATGTTATGGGTAGAGTATATGTTTCTAGGCATGTGCAGTTTTGTGAAAATATTTTTCCAGGGAAAGATAAAATAAAGGAAGTTTTGGCACCTGTGGATTCTTGGTATGACTTTTCTAATGATAAATCTATTGCTTCTGTTCAAATTGTTCCATTTTATCCTTCTACTTCTTCTAATACTGAATTGTCATCTAATACTCTAGTTATTCCTTCAGTCGATACAATTGCATCTATTTCTGTTCTGCTTGATACAGCTATTCCAGAATCTGGTTTGGTTGAGTCTGTCCCTGTTCCTTTACAAGTTGCAACAGATTCTGTTCATGTTTCTAATCCAATTGCACAAACACATCCTATGAGAACTAGATCGCAAAACAATATTTTTAAGCCTAAAAGACTCCACTTAGCAACTAAGTATCCTTTACCTGTTAATGTTGAGCCAACATGTGTTATGCAAGCTTTAGCTACTAGTGAATGGCGTACTGCAATGTCTAATGAATATAATGCATTAATTTCTAATGGAACTTGGTTGTTAGTGCCTTCTGACAGGAATCAGAATCTGGTGGGTTGTAAATGGATTTTTCAATTGAAAAAGAATCCTGATGGTAGTATTGCAAAGTATAAAGCACGCCTTGTTGCAAAAGGCTATAGTCAATGGCCTGAAGTGGATTTTGAAGAAACATTTAGTCCGGTTTTAAAACCGGCCACGATTCGGATTATTCTTACAATAGCAGTTACAAATGGGTGGGACATACGTCAACTTGATGTAAATAACGCTTTTCTCCATGGGCCACTGCAGGAACATGTTTATGTGAAGCAGCCACCTGGATTTGTTGATAACTCAAAGCCGAATTATGTTTGTAAATCGGTGAAAGCATTGTATGGGCTTCGACAAGCTCCTCGAGCTTGGTATCAGGCTTTGAGTAAGTGTGCTTTGGCTTTTGGTTTCATTCAGTCAAAATGTGATCACTCGTTATTCTTGTATTCCAAAGATGGATTGTTTGCTATTTCTTAGTTTATGTTGATGACCTGCTTCTCACTGGGAATAGTAACAATTTTATTTGGTCATTTGAGAAAGAACTCGCTTCTAGTTTTTCACTTAAGGAACCACAACCTCTACAATTATTTTTGGGAATAGATATCCATCGTTGTCCTGCAGGAATTTTTCTATCTCAACATCATTATATAACTCGGCAATTGAGTGCAGCAAATATGGAGGGGTCTAAGCCAATTCAAACCCCGTTAGCCACATCAACAGTTTTGGTAAAAAATGATGATGATAGTCTAATTGTGGATGGTACAGAATTTCGAAAATTAGTAGGGGCACTTCAATATTTGACTTGGGCAAGACCGGATATATGTTATTCAGTTAATAAACTCTCTCAATTCATGCAGAAACTGATGGCTAAGCATTGGGAAGTACTTAAACGTTTGTTGAGATATTTAAAATCTACAATTGATCATGGGATTTTAATAACTCCTCAAACTTCTTTGCGGTTTCATGCTTTTTCTGATTCTGATTGGGCAGGAGATCCAGTTGATCGCATGTCTACGACTGGTTTTGTTTTGTATTTGGGGTCGGTTCCTGTTTCTTGGTCCTCCAGAAAGCAAAAATCTGTGGCGCGATCATCCACGGAAGCCGAGTATAGAGCAGTGGCATCGGCAACTTCAGAGGTGATGTGGGTTCAGTCGTTATTGGTTGAGTTGGGTTGTTCGAATAGTTCTATTAATTGTCCAGTTCTATACTATGACAATGTATCTGCCACTTATGCTTGCCAAAATCCAGTATATCACTCTAAGATGAAGCATATAGAGATTGATATACATTTTGTTCGTGATTTGGTTCAAAAAGGGAAGATTAGAATAGCTCATGTCTCTGCCAAAGACCAATTGGCAGACTTGTTGACTAAAGCGTTGCCTAAACCCATTTTTGCTACAAATCGTTACAAGATTGGTGTTCGCTGTGGAACCACAATCTTGCGGGGGAGTATTAAGCCTAAATGATAGGATAAGGGTTGAGTTTAAATTCTATTTCTAATGCTAAAGTTTACAGGCTGTATAGTTATCATGTTGTAACTGTTAACTCTATTTAAAGAGTTGTATAACATCAATATAGAATATGATTGAAAACCCCAATTCATCTTTATAATCCTTTTATCTATGTTCTTTGGAAAGCCCATAATCTAGGTTATTAATATTCAAATTTGTTTTGTGTTTATTTTTTACTTAATTTTTACTTGTTGCATTTATTATTTTGCTAATTTTGTTAAATTTTATTATTATTATCTTTGGTCGTCGTTATTTATTTTATTTATTATGATATTGTATTATTATATTTGTTTGTCAGTTTAATTTATTATTTTAATTAAATTGTTATTTTATTATTTTATTTATTTATTTAGAGAGAATTATAAAGGGCATATTTTTACTCTTTGTGGGTGTCCTATTTTAATTCTTTTTATAAATTTTTGATGTTGTAAAAGTATATTTTCATTAATGTATGGGTACTCATTTATTATTTTATATCATTAAACTGTTTATTTTATGATGAATGAAAATATATATTTATTTTATATTGTTTGTTAATTGATTAATATTAAAGTAATTTAAAAAATATACTACTTAAGCCTAGAAAGTGGTTGTTTTCAATAAACTGGATGTATTAAGGATACTAAATCATTTCTCATCTTTCCATATGTAGAGGGCTAAGGATTTTTTAAGAATTGGAGTTTTGATAAAAATGCCAGAAAAGAAATAAATAATTCAAATTTGCTATATTTTTAAAATATATTCAGATTTATAAAAATTTATGATTAGTTTACCAAAATATTATATTTACGTAGTTTATAATGAGTTTATGAGTTTACATAGGTTATTATAAGTTTATTATGAGTTTATTATAAAATGACTAAAATACCCCTAATAAAAATAAAAAAAAATTATAAAAAATGGTAGAGGGCATAATTTTTCCTTAAGAATAGAGTGTATCACCTCTTCTAATTTTCTTTCTAGACTGTCCGGATAGCAACTCTAATTCTCTATATCTAGACCCATATTTCTTAAGATCCAGAATTTAACAGTGCCAGAATTGTAAAAATCATTCCATCTAAAGTTTGGAGTAAAAATATCTGCTCACAGTTGTAACAACCCAATACTAGCTTCAAGTATCTTGCTCATTTCAAGGCCCAACTTTTGATCCTAAAACCGTTAACCTAAGGTACTTGATAGTATTGAGTTAGCTTTAATAAACCACTTCTTATTTCATCTCAAATCCGATATGGGATATTTTTTTTTCTACACTTAACGTGCTAACTTAAGCACCTTAAGCTAGTATCTCAAGTAGGAACCCCCTCTTATTAGCTCCTCAAGCTAGCAGGTTACTCTATCTAGGGTGTTATAATCTCCCCTCTTTTGAGATGTGATGCCCTTATTGCAACAAGACTGGTTCATATTTACATTTGAGTTTAGTCTAGGATCCTTCCCCACCAGGCAATGCAAACCTAAAGATGGTTCCTACAAGTTTTTAGTGGTAGCTCCCATGATATAACACTTAGTTTAATCGGTTCTATAGGTGGCTCCCACCATGTAGCACTTAGCCCCATATAGCACCTAGTTCTGCATTTCCGACTGATGGTTAACCCATGTTACTTAGATGGTATTGAATTGGCTTTTATAAACTGATAGTATTGAATTGGCTAACGAATTAACAAACAAGCCATGCTCACAATTGTAACGGTCTAGCTTAATGCTAGTTTCAATTATTTTGCTCATTTCAAGGCTTAACCTTTGGCTTTAAAATGACTAACCCAAGTTACTTAGATACTATTGAATTGGTTTTATAAACTAACAACAAGCATTTTATGCATATTTATGATTTATTTTGGATACATATTTTGGCTTGTTATTATAGATTTTCATTGATTTTAAGTTATTTTGAATAGGATATAGCTGAGAGGAGAAGTTGACTATTTTAACTGAAAGTTGCTTAAAAGAGCTATAAAGAGTCTAGAAGATAAGCTTTAGGCAATGCTTGTTACGTCAAACAGAAAAGAAGAACTAAAGCCTCAAGCATAAATGTTGGGCATTGCTTAAACTCATCAAGACCTAATGCTGAAAAGATAACTATGAAATTTTCTACCTTTTTGGGAATTGATATGTTGTAATTTTTGGAGAGATATCAAAAGACCTTATTAGACTTTTATTCCTATTTAGAGATAAAGATGATTATTATTTTAAATTTTTAATTATATTTTATTTTTTTTCCTAATTAGATTTTTAAGTAGGAAATTTCTTCTTAGTAGAAAGGATACAAAGGGCAGTAGCCCCGAGGACAATTTTAGATTTGGTTTTTGGACAACTTTCTTTATTTTATTTTGAGTTTTTCCACATCCAATCATGTGCAACTAATTTTTCAATCAATTGAAAGATAATTGAGATTTTAATTCAACAAAAGATTATGAGATCTAAATAATTTTTTATTTCTCTTCATTTAATTTTTTAGTATTTATATATTTTCTGTGGCTTATCAACATTGTTGTTTTTTTTATTTGTTTATTAGGGTCCATTGTCTATTTAGTTTAATAATATAATACCAATTGAAATTTTTGAATCTGTAATTATTTTTATTATTTTGATAATTAGTGGTAATTAACTAAGAAAATATATAATCTAACTCAAATAAATCATGCGGTTGAGTTTGTTTGTTAGAATTAGATCATTTTAATTCGTAAATTTATTAGTGAATTAAATTCTAAAGACGTTCCTATAAAATTGTTCATTAGCAAGGGTTAATTAATAAATATCTCCTAATTAATTTAAAAAATAAGGAATGATTGGTTGTTGCAAGCGTCTCTAATAACTAGAACTAGTTCATTAAAAATTAGAAAGAATTGTCTTTGCATCAAAGATCAATCTAAAGAACTAAAACTGAAATTGTCCCTTCATTTGAAATTAATTCCATTATTTATTTTCTAAATTGTTTTTGCTATTATTTATTTTTAATTCTCAACCGCCCCTTATTTAATTTTCATTCTAGCTTTATTTTTTGTTTTTTTAAAAAATTTAATTAAGTAGTTAATTTTCTGTGGATTAAACCATATTCACTACTGTTATAATTGATTTTTTATATGAATAGAAATTTAATTTTAGTGGCTTTGATACCCATCATAAACCATTTCTCATCTCATTCAAAATTCGATGTGCGATTCTTTTTCCTATACATGATGTGCTAGCTTAAACACTTTAAGCTAGTACCTCAAGCATACACTTTCCCTGACTAGCTCCTCAAGCTAGCAGGTCATTCAGTGCATGGGTGTTACAATAATTATCTATATATGTATATATTTGCATTTTATCTAGCCACATTCATGTATAGAGAAATGGCCTAATCTCCACAATTATTGGCACTTCGTAAGGCTGGGCACGAGTCAGGTTCGATCGGATTGAAGATATTTTTCAATTCAAATGAAACCAACCTCTTCATCAATATACACACCCGAGCTCAACCAAACAAATAAAATTTTCTATTGATTCGCCTATCATTGGTTTTGGTAGTTTAAAATTGGATAGATTTGAATTGATTGTCAAATGGTGATGTTTGCATGCAAAATGGGAGAAAGAGAGGGCATGAAACAACAAGTAGAAGTGTTCTTATCAATTGAACAATAATCTACTTATATTGACACAAAAATAGATTATTAACACAATGGAAAATTAAGAAATAAAAAGACTACAGCAGTAGAGAAAATTACTACTCTACAAAAAATTCACTATTAATACAACTTTTAATTTCTATGAAATATGTGTGGGTAAAAAATAAAGCTGAAATATCATGTTATACAACTGAAATTCATGCATATATAGTTTAGATGTACGAATATCAATATTGCCTCACGCTCAAATGCTAAAACAAATATAATTTAGAAAAAAAAATTACTAAATTTCTTAATAGAAGAAATTAAGAAATTTTTTGAATTAAGATCCCAAATAAAACAAAAAAAATAAAAACCTAGAAACTAAAAATATCAACAATCAACAAGAACACAAAACAAAATCCCTAACACTAATAGAAAAATAAAAAGCTACAAAGAAATTTAAAAAATCACCAAAAAAAATTTGAAATTCACAAAAAAAAAATTGCTATAAATCAGTGAAGAATTAAAAGAATTCGATGGAAAATTAGATAAAATTGGTGGAGGATTATAAGAAATCAATAGAATAAATTAAGATTTAAAAGAGTAAAAATTGTCAGAGAAAGAAAGAAACTAAGAGAGTTGAGATAAATTTGAGAGAAAAGAAAGAGAGGGAGAGTGTGTGAAATAATTGTGTGACTGCTGGTTTCTTTTAGGGTTAAGAGTTGAAACAAAATGATATATATATGCATAGGAAAAATTCTATTATGAAACTGGTTTATGTCCTTACTCATGGACTAGGTCAATCACAAATTATAATTTGAATTATAATATTTAAAAAATAATTTAAATTAATTTTTTTCAAATTACGATTTGTGATTGACATGATTCATAAGTAGAAACATGGATCGGATCCATCTTAAAATTTTTCTATATATATATATATATATATATATATATATGTATGTATGTTAGAGGTTAGTCGGATTCAGATTTATGCAGAAAATAAAATCACAACTCAACTAACCGTTTTAACCCAAACAATTTTAAGAATTTTCAACACCCTCCTGACCGAACCAGCTTAAAATGTTCCGGATCGGGCAGGCTCAGTTGGACTTTTAAATTTTGTACAACCCTAATACTTAGCCTTACTACATAGTACTTGCACATTATTCTCTTTAATAAATTAAATTTACTTTTCTCTAATTCTTATCATTGCAATCTAGTAATATTATTTTATTTGTCCAAAATCAATTTAAATTCAGTTTTGGCTTAATTTGTATGCAACCATCTTAAATTAATTGCAGTAATTTTGCACTAATGTCCTATACCAATTTGTCAAATTTACAAGCAAATATTACCCATGCACATTATTTTAATAATGTCCATCCATAATTCTTAGTCGCTTCTATTAAAGTAAGAATTCATGCATAATATATATATATATATATATATATATAACCAGGGCTGCTTTTATTATTATTATTATTATTATTATTATTATTATTATTATTATTATTATTATTATTATTATTATTATTATTATTATTATTATTATTATTATTATTATTATTATTATTATTACTACTCCTGCTGCTGCTGCTGCTGCTCAAGCACATGCGAATACAGTAATTAATGACATCAAAAAATATCACGTAACAAATGTGTTCCGATCTGAGAAGGAAATTGGAATTTGCCTTCTTCAAGTACTGTTAAATAAGGTAAAGAGTATAAAGAAAGAAAATAAAAGGAATTTATGAAAATGAGAAAAAATATTTATATTATCCAACTTAACTCAATATTCAAAGTAAAAAACTTTATAAATAAAGTAAAAAAAAAAAAAGTTTAGATATTATACATGTGTGCAGTTTATCTATCATAATATATATAAAAATGCTATATAGATTAAATTTTTAATTAATGGCTTGAGAACAAATAAGATTTTAATTTGATGGTTTACGAGAAAAAAAAAAAGTACAGTCACCATAGCCAAGGAACACTTATCATTGATATAGTTTTCAACATTATTAATTTATATCCAAGAAAAATTATTGTTATGCCTATCTAAATAGAAAAAAATAAGAATAAAAAAATGTTAAAAAAAATATATGCTAAAAAATTAACAACCACATATTACAAATAAGGAATAACAAAACAAACTCTCTAAATGCCACAAATGAGAAAATAGTTGCGAGAAACTCTGTAAGTCTCACATGTTTCGGAATTTTCTCTTACTTCGCACCTTATAAATGTTGATCCTCTTTACGAGAAAAAAATATGCAATATACTAAAAAGACTACATGTTTGATAAAGACATAATGGCTAAACATCTTATTCTCTTCGTCTTTATCATCCATGCAGTCTTTTTTGCATCTATCACTGTTAGATCTGATGATGCAACACCAATCCCTGAAGCTGAATCCAAATTACAAGGTTAGTTTGATGCAAATGTCAAGCCCTTAGCAGCCCGTAAAGGCACATTAAATCCTGAACTTGAAGCAGCTGAAGCCAGACCAAAAATTATTAAGGTAAGACAAAATGGAAGTGGAGATTTCAAAACTATAACAGATGCTGTTAAGAGCATCCCAACAAAAAATAAACAACGCATTATTGTGGATATTGGACCTGGAACTTATACTGAGAAAATCACCATTGAAAGAGATAAGCCTTTCGTTTCATTTGTCGGGCCACCTCAGAAGGCAATCTTGCAATTTGATGGCACTGCAAAGAAATATGGAACCGTGTATAGTGCCACATTACAAGTGGAGTCAGATTATTTCGTGGGAAGCAATCTAATTATTAAGGTAAAATTCCTATTATTTCTAGTTTTTTCAATTTTTTTTTGTTATTGATTCTCTACTAATTATGGTTCTTACATTTATGGGACACTTTTGTAACTTGTGGATTTATTATTGCTTTAGAATACTGCACCTAGACCAGATGGGAAAACACCAGGAGCCCAAGCACTTGCTTTAAGACTTGGTGGTAGTATGGCAGCTTTATATAATTGCAGATTGATTGGATTTCAAGATACACTATGTGATGACAAAGGCTTTCACTTCTTTAAGGACTGTTACATTGAAGGCACGGTTGATTTCATATTTGGAAGTGGAAAGTCTCTATATATAGTACGTAATAAATCTTCAATTGAAATTCACTAAATGTTTGTTTTCTTTAGATGAGCTTCATATTTTCATATATTTTTTTAAATATAAACTTCTATATGGATGCAGAAAACAGAATTGCAAATGATACCAGATAAAGCTTTAACGGTGATAACAGCACAAGCAAGAGGGGCTGCTGAAGATACTGGCTTTTCATTTGTGCATTGTAAGATAACTGGAAAATCAACTGGCACATTGTTGGGTCGAGCATGGATGCCAGCGCCAAGAACAGTGTTCTCCTATACTAGCATGAATGCAGCTATTGCTCCTGAAGGATGGTCTAATAATGCTCATCCTGAGCGAGAATCGTAAGTTTAAATTGATCTTTTTAAACCTTGAAATATATATACATATTATGTACTTAAATTATGTTGAATGAACTTTGCAGGAAGACTATTTTTGGAGAATATAAGAATTCAGGTCCAGGCTCATTTCCTGCTAGACGTGCTAGATTTAGCAAGCAATTTGGTGTTGCAGAAGTGAAACCTTATCTTACTCTTGGATTCATTAAAGGTTCTAGTTGGTTGCTTCCTCCACCAAAACTGTAAAGTGTTTGTTCTAGGGTGATGAAAACATGTATGCATGGCTCATATTTATTACCAATTACAATGCAAATACGTATATATTGCATGGCTCATACATGTACGCACGAGACAAATTCTTAATTAAGCAACTATTGTAATAATAAATTAAATAAATGAAAAATATGTTATTGGATAATATTCAAGTGATCAAGCTTTTTAATTTAGAATATAGAAATTAATGCTTATCTTTTTAATTATTTTTTTTTTCACGCATAATAATAATTATTTTAGTGGGTGAAAATCCTAATAGCAATAAAATAAAATAAAATCAATTTACTTTAATTTGATTTAGAAATAATGGACGACAAAAATCCTTTTGCATTTTAAATATGTGCCTTGGAGTTATAATTAATGTTTTTGTAAGTACAAAAGTTACCTAGTAAATTGATGTTTTTATTAAAAGAGATCTATAATTTTATTTTTAGACACATCCCTGTGGTACACTCTAATAGACATTTAAATTCACCTATTTGTTGAATTAAGAGGTTCTCATCAAATTTTTTGATAATAAATAGTTATTTATGCTATTTTATTATTTTTTTAAAGTGTTTGTGTGAGTTTGTAGATCCCTCAAAATATTAAAGAGAACTTTTAAATGTATGTATATTTAATCACTTTTACACAGTAACTAAACCCTAAACCACTATGGAGATTCTAAATTAATAATTTATTGAATCATTTACCCATATTTTATATTGAAAAATTATCTCCAAGAACCATGCTAAACAAAGTGCTTCTTGATGGAAGAATGAGGTCAAGAAGTTGGTTCACCTAAATCTTTGTCACCTAAAACTACAAAATGAGCCTTCAAACTCAGTGATATTATATATGGAATATGTTAAAGTTAGGGGCTAAACATGGTATGACAGAAGGAATCATATATATTTATGTACAATGTTCAAAATGAAGAAGAAGATGGAGAAAACTCATATATTTCCATTGATGATGAAAAAAATATAAACGAGTCCTCCTAATTGTTTGTTGTACAATACAGATTAAATGAAATTAACCTACAACTAGCAAGTTCACTTGCTAAGAGAGTCAAAACAACTAAAGAATTACATTAAAGTATTTACAAAATTGCCAAAAACTTTTGATGTGCATTTAACAAAACATTGTAGTTTTACTGTCTTGAATGCCTTCAGCCCCCCCCCCCCCCCCCCCCTCAAGTTGGAGCATGCTGAAATGACACCAAGCCCAACTTGAAACAAACTTTGCTAAGAGACAGTGAGACAGTGCTTTAGTGAAGAAGTTAACAAGCTAGTTCAAGGAAGATATATGTTGAGGAAGAACGAACCCAGCTTTGAACTTGCACCAAATGACAATCAATGTCAAGGTGTTTTGTTCGTTCATAAAAGACAACATTTATTGTAATATGGATCGCTGACTGATTGTCGCACCACAACAGTATAGGAACAGAAGGAGAAAAACCTAGCTCAGTCAACAAATACAAAATCCATTGAAGCTCGTAGACTGTTGCTGCTAAGCTTCTGTATTCAGCTTCAGCAGAAGAAGGTGAAAATGTGGTTAGCTTCTTAGTTTCCCAATACACAAGAGCTTGTCATGACCCTAGTCAGACACTCAGAGGAAGAATGTGAGAAATATACATGGGAATGCTTGAATTCGTCTGCTACAGCTACTATTATTACTCCATTAGCCCAAGAGGAGTCCCACTTATCTCTACAAGCTACTATTAAGTTTGCTACTGCCATTACTGAGATGCCCACTGCAGTGAGGTGAAGAGAAGTAATTGCAGATTGCTAGATGTAAGGAACTAGAGGACTTTTAGTTAGTATTTTGGTGAGGGAATGGGTGAGCTGGATATTAGTTGTTTGTCCTTTCGTTAGTTAATTTTGTCATTTTGAGAGCAGTGAGAATGTTGGAAAAATCTTTTATCTTTTATAAATATTGATGTAACAAATTATAAGGCAATTATCAATTAATCAAACAATACAATCTATTCTCTACTATTTCTCTCTTTTCCTCTCTTCTTTTTGTTTCTTCTCTGTTCTTCTCTTCTCCTTCTTCCTCTTCCTCTATTCTTCTTCTTCTTCTTCTTTTTCTTCTTCCTTTCTCAGTCAAGTACTTGACAGAGCTCCCCAAGAAATACATAATATCCAGTGATCGAGCATCGGGTATCTCGACAAACAGCCCAGTTTGCATCACTGAAAGCCTGTAATTGCAAAGAGTTGGAGCTTGGGTACAAAAGCCCTAAATCTAGAGTGGATTTCAAATAGTGAAGAACATGCATTACTATATACTAGTGAGACTCATGAGGGCTTCTACAAATTGACTCAACTACTAGACAACAAAGGTGACATCCGGGAAAGTAAAACAACATGCAGAAGTCTCCCAATAAGATGTCTGTATCTTTCTGGATCATCAAGCAAATTACCCTCAGATGTTGTGAACAAAGTTTCCTTAGTTATAAGAGTGTGTGATGCTTTGCAGTGTTGTAGCTTCATATATTGAATTAGGTCTAGGATGTGTTTCCTTTAATTGACGAAAATACCATAGTACGATGTAGCCAATTCAATCCCTAGGAAATACTTAGCTGGTCCCAGATCCTTGATAGTAAATTCCTTGTCTAAGAAAGACTTAACCTCAGAAATTGCTACTAGTGAACTACCAACAAGCAATATATCATCAACATAAACCAATAGCATTAGGAAAATAGAACCTCTGATAAAAGTGAATAGGTAATGATCATGGGAAGATTCTACAAAACCATAGTCCTTCAGCTTTGAACACAATTCCATATTTCATTGTCTAGATGCTTGTTTTAGGCCATATAAAGACCTTGTCAGTTTAAAAAATTGACTTGGTAGAGCTTTTCCATAACCTTGTGGTGGAGTCATGTAGATGTCTTCATCAATAAAACTATGTAAAAAAACATTATTGATGTCTATCTGATGAAATTGCCAAGATTTAGTTGTTATTATAACTAGAAATAATCTCACTGTAAAAGTTTTAGCCACAGGAGAAAAAGTCTCAGTAAAATCAAGTCTCTCCACTTGATTATATCCCTTGGCCACCAATCTGGCCTTATACCTTTCTACACTGCCATCCAAATTCATTTTCACCTTGAAAAACCATTTAGACCCAATAGGTTTTTTGTTAGGAGGTAATTCTATCAAAACCCAAGTCTTATTTTTCTCAAAAGCCTTTAATTTTTCTTGCATAGCCTGACACCACTCATGATATTGAGCTACTTCTTTGTATGTTGCAAGTTCCTGAACTATAGAAAGTTTAGCTAAAAAAACACATATGATCAGTAATAAATTATCCAGTAATGTCTAAGATAGTAGTTGTGGTAGGGCATTGAACAAGGTTAGTCTGGAAATAATTTAACCAAGAAGGGTCTTGTACTTCTTCTAAGTTGAGAAGTAGCTGGGATAGACTGAGGCAAAGCTTGAGGAATTGTTGGAATTGATTCTAAGTTAATAATTGGAATTGAGAAGGCTTAGGAAAATCAAAAATAAATGAAGAGTTTGAAGGAAGTAAGGAATCTCTAGGAGGTGGCAGGGTAGTATTAGGAACTGAGTTCAAATGAGAATGCATTGGTGACAATAGAGAAGTTGAGAACTGAGGGATATTGGTGGTAGTAATATCAATAAGCATTTGGGGTATAAAATCACAATTAGAAATAGTTTAGAATGTTGTTGAAGGGGAAAATGTGTTCATAGAAAAGCACATCTCTAAAAGTAAAGAGAATATTATCCTAAATATTAAATAATTTATAAGCCTTTTGACAATGAGAGTACCCCAAGTAGATAGCCTTAATAGCTCTACTATCAAATTTGTGTTTATGGTGATCGTTGTTCTTAGCAAGAACTAAACACCTAAAAGTTCTAAATGAATCATAATCTGGTGCCTTAGAATATAATATCTCAAAAGGTGACTTCCAATTCAACAGCAAGGTAGGTAATATGTTAACAATGATAGGAGCATGTAGCACAGCCTCCCCCAAAAAATTTAAAGACAACCCCAATTCAAACAAGTGAGCCCTAATAATCTGAATTAAAGGCCCATGTTTCCTCTCAATTACCCCATTTTGTTGAAGAGTGTAAGTACAAGTCCCTTGATGATGAATCTCATGGTTAGAAAATAAATCCTGGCACTGTTTACTGAGAAATTCAGTACCATTGTCTGTCCTAATGGTCTTAATGTGTGTTTCAAATTGGTTTTCTACTAAATTTAGGAACTTTGTAAGATAAGAAAATGTCCGAGCTTTATTGTTCATTAGGTAAATCCAAACTGCTCTATTAAAATCATCAACAATTGTCAAAAGGTAGTGTGCTCCTGAGATAGACTCAACAGTATTTGCACAAACAGTATTTGCACAGGCACTATGCAATCTTTTCTTTATCGTTCCAATTTTATCGGATATCCCCAAAGTGACTATAAAGTATGTCAATTAAGAGTAGTAACTTCTCCATTTTCAGCCAATTACATATGTTTGGCTTGACTTATGCCTGGAGTAGCTTCACCCCCTCTAGATGGAACCAAGACAACACCCTACGAAGTGGATCCATGTGTGTACCCAAGCTATTGCATTAACACCATTAGAATGGCCATTCTATCATATGTATTTTATCTTGGTATTTGTGTTATTCTAGAAGTTTTCACCATATTTTTTTTAAATATAAACATAGAGTAATTTTATAATTTTTCCCAAAGATTAATTGCTAAAATCAGCCCATAAGTGAAATACTCGGGTTTTATCCAAGTAACAAGTGGAATCCACAATGCTAAGTATTGCATTTAATTTGAGTTCTGGCCTATAGTAAAAAAATTAAAAACATTCAAATTGAATCGAATTAGCTGAGTTAATGACCCAAATTCACATTTGTACAACTAAGCCGTTGGCTTAGCGCGAATGTGATTCTTCGAGCAGGTGACAGGGAAGAACCAGAGAGTTCCTCTAGGCCGAGTCGAGTCTAGATTTTGAGGTGTTGATAGTGGGCTTAAAGATCAAAGACTGACTGCCAAAGAAATGTATAAATTTTATGGGTTGTAAAACTTGAGTTTGGATATATATGAATTTGTAAATATTGTTATTTTCCGCTGCATAGTGAACAAATATTTTATCTACTGTATTTCATAATAAACCTTTACTTTATGTTGTACTAGAAATGTAAATACATAAAAAGCAAAGATAAACATATAATAACCAAGTACAGATATTTCAACTTTGACAATGGTTTAGGAAGTCAACAAGCAACATCACTGTGTGAATATTTTGGAGCATCTTTTTAGTAAATTACCTGATGTCCATTTGGTTGCCAGGGAAAATTTACAAAAAGCAAATTTATATAAAAAAAAAATTATCTGATTAATAATCAAATCTTCAACAGCTTCTCACAAAAGATGAAAACATATGAAACCTCCGGCATCGGTCATACATATAGTCATTGGCTTTATTGGCCTGCCGTCCAGATTCACTCTATTCGTCATTGTCACTGTCGCAAAAACCAATACCTCTTGAATAAGAAATCGAAAAACGCTCTTTTACGTCTGTCAACGGCAAAGGAGGCTAACATATAGCGGAGGAGGAAGGAAGGAGAGCTTTAGATTGGGAAAGGAACAAGATGAAGAGTATGTATAGAGATAAAGAGAGAGAGAGAGAGAGAGAGAGAGAGAGATGCTAAAAAATATGGTAAAAGTGGAAAAAAAAATCTATAAAAATGTTAAATCGTGTAAATATCACTTTTTTTATATTGTAGTTTTTTTCATTTCCTTCGCTCTTAAGTTAACTCCAAAGGCCTCTCCTCTTTGATCTTAGATTTAAGGCTGCCGCCGACCTGACGATCAACGACAGCCCTAGATACTTGTTTTTTTCTTTATAGTTCTGGTAAAATCTTTTTTTTAGTGTTTTCCTTCTACATTTGGCCCTAAGTGATCTTTTATTGTAGCTCATAATAACTACCACTGTTCCAAAGACCCATCCCTGATGGTGGAGCGATGGTGAAGGCTTCCCACTTATGGAGTTTGATCATGAATTCAAGTCTCCTTCTGATGGCTTTTTTGTTCTCAGAATAATATAAGCCTACCTATAAGTTCCCGCAAGCTATTATGCATTCTAGTTTATCCTTAGAGTTTCATCCTTCGTTGATGCTTGAGTTTTCTGACAAGTTGTAGAGTTTTATGCCTCCCTCTTGCAGTTCACCTCCGCTGCCATATTCGAGTTGTTTTTTCTTCAACCTCAAATTATCCTTTAACCTCCTTCTTCTATCATATTTTATGTTTCCTGCTCGAGATTTAATACAAGGCTCCTGCCCTTGCTCCAGTTGTAGACCTTAATTCTTATTTTTGGTCGTTATGCTACATGGTAGTTCTTATGTTTTAACTTTAAGCTTGTTGAGATTTGAAGGCAGTTTGGTGCTCTTTTGTGTTTCGAACCTTAAGAGGCCCAAGATTTTCCGTAATTTAAATAAATAAGATGAACATAAATAATTCAAAGATGAGCATTAACTGATTTCAATTAGACAGACAAATTAACATTATAATTTATCTTCAAAAGTTACTCAGCCCCGGGTCCAAAATATAGAGCGCTGATGCAATGACAAAACCAACCCCATGTAACATGTATACGATACAAGACACATTAAAGAAGCATAAGAATGGCTACCAGAAATAAGATTCAGTTAAATCCAGAAGAATATCTCAATAAAAATTAGTTTTTTACTTAAACACGCTGAACCTGTTTTTCAATTGAAAAATGCACTGTATCTCTAGACATGCCATAACAAATTCAAAGTGAAAGTACACAGCTGCTCCTTTAAGAAAATTTTGATTCAGGAAAAGGATTCTGCAAATATGAAAAAAGAAGCAAACAATGTCGGCCTTACTGCCAAAACAACTTACGCTAGTCTTCTCCACTTTGCTGCCTACAAATCGCTTTTGGATTAAGAAATTGTTACAATGAGCAGAGGAAGTAAACAACGCAAGGGAAATGGACTAAAAGAAAGAAAATCACAATGCAACTAGATCAGGAGTTTCTGCTTCGATGGATAATAAAGCAGTGTGCACTTTATCCAGCCAATTATCAAGTCGGTCTCGCAAGGATCTGATCTGGGGAATCCCCAGAACTCTTGGTTGCACCCATGAGACATGTACTGTGCCCTCAACTTGATCAATTATACCCTCGATCAGATGCACCTGTAATAAAAAGTGCTTAAATTATTGAAATTGCAATTTTTGTACTTATAAACAATTAAGATGTGTGGCAGTGGTAAGTCATACATAATCATAATTGTAAGAAAAACAATGGCAAACAAAAAAGATCATACAAAAAACTAGGAAACCATATCCTGTAGTCAGAATAAATTACATTATACAATTTTTTCAAATTTATACAAGTCCCATATAAACAATAAAGAATCTCTTTCACTTTATTATTTTTTTGGAAATTTGTATTTCTGTTCTTCTCATTACCATAAATACTAAAACGCTGCTTTTCCTCATAACTACTTTGTTGTTGTTATTAAAAAGGAGCACTCCATGACAGCCAAGTTTGGCGCTCATTTTTGCTTGGCTGTGAGGCCTCATTCTAAAATATTACAAGGTTTGAAGTGCCTGACTAGAAATCCGACCACATTATCTACCTGTTAGGTCCCTGGTTAAATCAATTTCTGCTTATATGTTCTAACTTCATTGACTGTCCTAAACTCCAACACGATTCTGTTAGAAAGCAGGTCCAAGGAATTCAATAATCCTTCTCCTGAAGGAAAAGAAAACCTGCCTTAAAACACTGATAAAAACATAATTTTAGAGTCCTAAACTCAAGAAGGTGATATATATGTGCTTAAATACATGAATGTTTATGCTCAGAAATAAGATCCACTCCATTATCATAAACAGCACCTGGCAATGCATAAAGCACACTGAGGTGATATAACTCTTAACCATCAGACTGCATTAGATTAATAAAAAATAAAAATAAAAATCCTTCGTGTGATCAAAAGCATGCCTGGCAAAACATGAGCACTTTAGTAAAGCTTCTTTTACCATCAAAAGCATTGTTGGCAACAAAATAAAGGTTTTCAACTAATGATAAAGAAAATAGACAATCAATAGTTTCATTCCCTGAATTTCTATTTTTATATTTAGGCTGTCACTACAGACTGCAATCGAATTTTTCATATGCAAGTCATGCTTAACTCAAATCAGACATGTTTAACTTCATTATTCTGTGGCCAGATTCCTAGATATCTATATTCCTAGTCTTGTCAATGTGAAGTGCCAGAGTTCAACATAAAATCAAATTTGGAAGCTGCACACAATTATTCAAACAAGGAATAAGAAAGAAAACTTATGGGAAGGCAATCACAGTCTGTAATACAATTTGCACATTGTATTCATAATTCATAATTCCTAATTCGATTGTATTCATAATTCATAATTCCAGTTTGCAATGGGAAGACAAACAGTAACAATAACATATTTCATTTGCCAAAATTCTGACAAATAGTAGATATCATGCTTTGCAATATTTGATTGGTCAGTTTCTTTTATATTCCATTCAATGTAACTGAGTCCATATTTATTGAAGTGGTCACACTATAGATGGACTATCTAATATTGATATCCTTATAATCATGATAAGAGAGTTTTCTTATTTATCATTCTACTAATTCCTTTTCCTCATGTATTCAAAAATAGAACAGCAATCACAAAAATGAGGAATGACTCTAAATATCACCAGGGACTTACAGAAAGACTCTTCATGAGAAGATGCTCCACATCCTCAATCGAAAGCTTTGTACGGTCAGCAATGACACTTAGTGGAATAGTTCGATCTTCAGAAGGACGGCTGGAAGAACGTATATCTTAGTTTGGTCACGAATAATCGATGCAGGTAATGTTGAATTTCCTAAACATAGCACATGCATACAAGTGAAAACCAGTAAAGATTATTAGAACTAAATAGATACCTGAAGATGATCTCCATCAGGCAAAGAATGTTGATCTTTTCCAATAGCTTCTGTTCATTCTCAACTAAAGCCGGCTGGGCCCTCAGGGATGAACTATGCACATGGCACAATTCCTCATAACGAACTAGATCACCAGAGTTAAAGGCCTGAAGAATATAGTAAAGCCACTCAACCTGTGTTCCCAGAAGACTCTTGATCTGTTGAAAGATTAGATGGTCATCGTCCCAAACATATAAATGGGAAAAAATTAGCAAACAAAATTAGGCCTAATGCACAAATTTACTCTGAACTTTGTATGAGTTTGCAATTGTACCCTATTTTTCAACTTTGACAATTTTATCCCAATTTGAAAATTTATTTGCAATTTTAGCCCAAAAAAGCTAAACTGAAAAAAGTTTTAAATAGGGTACAATTGCAAAATGATGCAACGTTTGGGGTAAAAATCTGAGCATTAGGCTGGCAAAAGAATTACAATGGTCACGCCATTGGAACTACATCTCAAGCCACTCATAGAAAACCAAACACATCTTTCACCAGGAAACTAGTAGGGGACTTATGAACTACTGCATGATTTTGCAAATATTAATCTTTTCAGTACAAACATCAGTTTTAAGATCTCCCATTTATTCACATAAATACTCATTGCCATGGTTTAAATCAACTAAACTAAACCTTCATCCTAAGTTAACTAGAGTCGGCTATATGAATTCTCTTTTTCCACTCTAAGCGGTTGTGAATTACATCTTCGAAGAGATGTACGACCATAAGATTATGGGCTACTCCTTGTCATAGTTTGTAGAGACCAATTTCTAGTCTTGCATCTAAATTACCAAAAAAAACTCTGAAGGATTTTTGAGCACTGGAAGACAAGCAAATCTATATTTGATTAGGTTGCTATTTTGCAATTTAAAAGCAAAAAATAAAAGAGTGATGTTTATTTAGGTATCAGAAAGCAAAACAAAATTATATTTACAAGACTGAAAATTAATTCTTATTGTAATTGCCTTATTTGTTTTCTTGGTTAAATTTGAAATTCATATATTTATTTAATATACTTACATTGCAATTGTTTTGAAGATAAAACAAATTTTTTAAAAGAAAGTAGTTTTCAAGAAGAAAAAACAAAATAGCAAGCAAACCTAACAAACATATAAATGATCCACACTAAATCTGACAAAAAAATAGCTTGGCTAATTCCAATCTAGTACCGTTAGATTTGTGTTAATGACACTTGATTAAAACATAACATTGGAAACTCTTGACTTACAACATAACCGGAGCCAAACAAGTTATAGCAGTATCCACCAAAGCTCAAAATAAGCAACATGCAACCCCAACAACCCATCTCCAGACCCCTCAATCCCCCACAAAAGAATAGGAGGAAAAAAAAAGAGAGAGAGAGAAAGAGAAGGATAATTCTGGAATCAACTTTCCTAAAATCATGACACTGCTAAGTGCTAAAATGAAAGAAAGAGTTATGTATCAAGCATTAAATAAATTCAACAACAGACCCTCCTAAATGACAAAACTTCAAACATAAAGGACAAATATTGTGGAAAAAGGAACTATGAAGGTGCTCTTACAATAGGATGTGCAAGCAGTTCTCCGAAGTTGTAGATGTTATCTCCCAAAAGCGCAGAAAGAGAAAGATCAAATGCCAAATCCTAAGATACAAAAGTAAACAGTCAAATTGTGAACATTTGACAACCAATAATGGCAAATTTAAAAATGAATACAGATAAAGACATTTAAGTCATTTAATCAAGGTATTTATTCTATCAGAAAGCCAGTGATAGTGATAAAAACTGCAACGGATAATCCTACCATTCCCATTTTCAATATTCCAATGCTCAAAATATCCCTTGTAGGGACCACATCAATAATAAATTTCTGATTTCCACAAGCACTAACTTTTAAACAGAGAAATTAAATACTAAAGCTTCAAAATTAATTGCTCTAAGATGCTCTTAGTGTTGATAATTAGAAATTAGAATTTTACACAGGCATTATTAAAACTTACCTATTGCCAATGTAATCAACAACTATTCCAAAGTTTGAAGGCAATGGTGAAATTGTGTCAATTTGCACTTAACGGGCTACTGAAGATCAAGACGCCCCCAATTTATGGCCATGCCAAATACTCAATAGAGCTAGTGCAAGGTAAAAGGAAATAACATAACCTTGAACTGCTCATATATATGTCAACCTTAGCCCTGGCTTACAGGACAAGGCTTTTACAACTTGAACCTGTTCCTTTCCAGCTAAATCATTATTCTCACTTCAAAGGGAAGAACCAGGCATTTACTCCAAACAGAAAACAGTAAATATTTATATACTCCACAAGTACATGATAATAGAAGCAAAATGACTTTTAGAAAGCGGGGAAAGAAGAAAACTTGGTCAACATGATATAGACAAAGGGGACAACCTTCTTTTGGAAAGATTGCACAAAAAGAAATATAATGGGAAAAAAGAATATAATAGGACATTTTAGGCCCCTTACAATATAGACTCAAATATAAATAAGTACCAGTCTAAATGATTCTGAGAGGGATTCCACTGATGTGTACGCCAGATAAAGAAGAGCACTTCTGTAGAACTCTGCAAATTCTTGACGATATTTATGGAACTGAGAAGCAACCCAATAATACATGGCATAGACAGATGGATCAATATCAGTCATATTGTCCAGTGTACTCTTTCCATCTTCTAGAAGCTTCTTGCACTCCTTTTGATCCCCTTGCTCAAGCTTGAAGATAGCTAATTGCATCTTAATGTAAAGAATTGGCTCTTCATTGCGTTGTTCTCTTGTCGCTTGAAGTTTTTCAATCACCCCATCAAGATAACTAATGGCAGCTTCTTTCTCTTGATACTGCCGAGAAACTATAACCGCAAAATGTGCAAGCTTGAGAAGATTAATTTTGGTCTCAAAATCAGAGATAAAATTATGATATAACTGTATCAGAGCATCGCCAGCCTGAAATTAATAAACAGGTGTCAGAGCTGGACATGGGAAAACAGAATTTTCTATGAGGTGTAACAGTTAACAAATTTAATAACTAGGCCAAAGCAGCACCATCCTAATACGCGGGAAATGCACATAATGGATAGCAAAGGTGAGTAAAAGACACATAAGACAGAAAAATCCATATATAACACTCGTTGATCAGGCAAGTATAAACTTTTGCAGCATCACTAGCAACCAACAGAAGTCCGGGGAAAAAATTTATGATATCATGTCAAGGAAAATGAAAAACCAAAATCGTTTTACGTTCCCTTAAAATGCTAGGAAAAGGATGTTTACATCAGACTCTATAGTCTATGCTTAACATAGGTGATCGAGCATAAAAAGATTCAGAACATCTATGACTAATAAGAAATTAGGAAGTAAATTTAAAAATAAAATAAAAGCAAACACACTACAATTGGTAACTACTTGACGTTCTTGAAACAATAAACAAATGATACTGATACATTTATTCATTAAGTGTAAAATTATTGTAAGCTGCTACTATCAATGAAATCTAATGTTAGGCAAACTGGAAAAGAAGAAAAAGAAAAACCGAAGGCAAAACCAAAACCCTAAAAATGTATGCGCCGAACCATTCACAACTAATTATTTGAAATAAACGCCAGATAACAAAAACTATCCGCAAATAAAGTAAGAGCTAGAAAGCCCTATAAAGTTCAAAATCGAAAAAAGCATAGAAGCCGTAATTGACTAAATTGAACCATAATAATCTCAACCAATTTAAACCCTAAAATCTCATTTACAAACCCAGCGTATGTAAATCCAACTTTCCACCAACTAAAGACCGTAATTATCCGAGAAGAAAATGAATTCTTCGTTGAATTTCAAACTAAACCTAAAATTCCCAAATGCTTCTATACCAAAATCCCAATTTCCTACAAAAAAAAAACTTTCTGCAAACTATAGAGATAAACAAAACCCTAACTCCAATCAAAACCTAAAATTCCCAAATGCTTCTATACCAAAATCCCAATTTCCTAAAAAAAAAAAAAAAACTTTCTGCAAACTATAGAGATAAACAAAACCCTAACTCCAATCAAAATAAGAAATGATACAAACAGAAATATGGGCGTCGAAGTTGAGAGTAAAGTTGGACCTTAAAGACAGCCTGCGCAACGAACTCCTCGAGCTTGAGAGTGAGCTGGTGCCAGAGTTTCTTCTGGTACAGATCTGCTAGCGAATTGCACCACTCAGCTTGATCGGGATGAGCGTTGCGTAGAGACTCCAGATACTGTAGAGCGGCCATTGCCGAGATTTCACACTGGAAGAAAGAAGCGTGGTTCTGATGTCTTGGATTTCTATTTATTATATATAGTATTATGTGAAATCTCTTTTGTCTTGAGCTAAAAGAAAAGAATAACATTGCATGCTTCGTTTATTTTGTTAAATCATTTTGTATAAACACAAAAAAAAAAAAAAAAAAAAAAAAAAATTGGTTTAACATATTTGCAGCTTCTATAATTACATGATTGGACAGTTTACTGTATCCATTTTTGACGGTCTCACCTTACTGTAAAAAATAATTAAAGTGAAAATAAAAATATATTTATAAATTAATAAATATATTTAAATATGGCGCCAACGAATTTATATTTATAAATATAAATATAAATTTATAAACTATATAGTTAAATTAAAAAATTTTAAAATAAATTAATTAAATATATAAATTTATAGAGCTATATATGCAAGCAGTTTTTATATTTAATATAATTGGTCAATTTATCTCTCCTATTTTTATTTTTTAACTATTTTAATACTATAAATTAACTTTTTATACCTATTTAATGTAGCCCTCTTTATCTAAAGTGCAATGAGCACTTAGACAAAGATTGAAATTTAATAAATTTTATTAATATTTTTGTATTAATATTTTTTCAAAACACTCAAAATAATTATTATTGATAATTTGGTTAAATGGCATTTTTAAACCAAATTTTACCCTACTAAAACCTCATTTTGCATGCATATTCGCCTCTATTTTAGATTCTTTGTTGTTATAATGTTGTATTTATAATGATTTGTGTTGAATCGTGATGAATTTGAATAGTTGTATCATTGTGATTTTATATGCATGGTGATGAATTTGAATAGTTGTATCATTGTGATTTTATATGCATGATGATTATATTTTGACATGATTTATCGATGGTGTGACGATTTAGTTACTTTTCTTTAGATTTGATATAATAGATTTTTCAATTGTAATTTTCTTTTTTAAATAATGTATAGGTTTATTTATCATATATAAAGGCTTATTTCTCTTTTTGATTTATTATATTTTAGACTCTTTATTTGTTTCAAATCTTTACATTACATGCATATTTGTTCATGTTATGATTTAATAAATTATTCTCTTTTTTGCCTTAAAAATCTTCTGAACCTAAGAGGAGTTGGAGATTATTTAGAAATCAAATTATCATCATTTTTTTTTTCATTTTTTATGAGGGAGGATTCTCATTTCTTTGAGTTTATGTTTATATTCCCTACAATTTTAAGTCTAGCAATGCCAAAATTGTAATTATTGATGTTGGAGCCAAGATCACAGGCTCATAATAACTTTTTCATGAAAAATTATGTATATTTAAAATACCTAAATAACATACATATATTTAAATATTATTTTTATAATACGGAATACACTAGTTAATTTTTAATTTTCATATATTATTTAACACTTTGAAGTTATATTAAAAATACATAAATTGATGCCTTATAAACACGAAGGGATAGGTGTATATTATGAGGGGGCCCTTGGCCCCTCCCCCCAAAAAAATTAATTTATTTATAACATATTTATTATATATATTTATTTTTAAAATAACTGAATTTTGGCCTCCAAATTCTAAAGACTACAAATTTAGTTTATTTGACTATGTAATCATTGGCGAAGCTATCCTCTTTTTAAATATATATATATATAATATTTTTTAAAAAATTTTAAAATATTTATTAATTTTTTAAAAAATTTTAAATTGCCTCCTTTTTTTTAAAATTTTTTATAAAAAATTAAAAAAATTATAATAAATTATTTATTCTATAACCAATAGTTCTATTTTAAAAAATTGACAAAATATTGATAATATACAAATGTAAAAAAAATAATAAAGAAATAGATAATTTTTCAACTAAATTAATTTAAACTCATTTAATGAATTAAATAATTTAATTATTTTTTAAAAAAATTATATTCATTATTTAATTTTTTTTCTTTTTATTTTATTTTTATTATGAATAATTTTATAAATTTAAAATTCTGTGCACATATATATTAATATTTTTTTATTAATTAATTTTTTAATAATGAAAATATATTATTAATAAATATATAAATTTATAAAATACTATTAAAACAAAAAAAAGATAAATAATTATGGAGAAAATCAAAATTTGCAAAAAAAAAATTTGTCCCCTTTAATTCAATGTCTGACTTCACACCTGTATATAATTGTCATTATAAAAACCCCTAATAATCTTAAATATTTATTTATTTAAAAAAATCAAACAGTACTGATTATTCAACCATTTAATTTTAAAATAATAATAATAAGTACTTTCTTCAATGAAAAAAAATTGTATTATTTTTTATATAATGACAACAACTAACTCTAAATGAAAAACACTTTTATTTTTTCAGTATCTTATTCTTTAAACTTGTAAGTCCATAAATTTCTTTAAAATTACAACTCTAAATAGCAATTTTTATATTCAATCATAATATGTTTTTTGTTTTTGAAATGTCATGAATTCAATTATATATATATATATATATATATATATATTTAGCAATTGCAATAGTTTAATAATACTAAAATTATTAATTTCATTTTAATAAAACTAGTTAAATTCTCTCTTTTGTATCAATTATTATAAACATTCATATAGAACTATTTTTTTTTTAGCTTGAAATATGTTTTTGATAGTTGTTTTCGTCTTGCATGGCTAAAAGTAAAATTTTATCCCATTTAATTTATTAATATAATAATATATTTGTATTTAAATTTGTATTAATAATCATTAGACGAAATTAAAAAAAAAGAGTAATATTATGCTCATAACAATTAAGGATTAGGCTAATTAAATTTATGGATAACTAGAAAAAGATATGTATAGTTAAGAAATTAAAATATAAATAATTATTCTTTTCAAGATAAGAAAATAAACAATATTGAATTCTTTAGTTTATAAATAATTATTTTGTAAATTTATTTATAAACTCTTAAATCAATAAAGTATAATCAAGCTAAAAATAAAATAATTATATTACAAAATTTTCATATGTTACTGTGTATATACCATCGAGTCTACGTGGTAACTTTCAAAAAGTATAAATGTTAGCCAATTTTGGCCCCATTAATTATATTTATTATTGAGTTTGTCTCTTATTATATATACATATATTGATCGAACATCTCTTATTATAAATATGAGTTATTATTTTATGTTTATTGATAAATAGAATATTAATTGCAGTTATTTTAGAAAGTGATTGTTGGACAATCTCCTTTCTATTAGCTAAAAAATATTGATTATAATATCTTTCGTCATAAATAAATTTATAATCAAAATTTTTTAGCCAATAAAAAAGATATTGTCCAACAATCACTCCCTCCAAAATGACTACAATTAGAGGGTGTTTCTCAAAACTTAAAAGCCGGTCAAAACTGATTATAAGTAGTTTTTAAATTATAAGTTGTTTATTTAAGTGTTTCTGAAAACTTAAATAGTAGATTATAATATGATTTTAATCAGTTTTTTAAAAGTTTGATTTTGCTACTTTTTTTAAGCACTTATTTTTTAAACAGTTTTGACCAAAGTAAAAGACCATATTATCCCTACCTAATCTTCAATATTCCAAATTTGTCCACCCTATACACTTTAGTTCCCATCAAAATTCTTTTACGTTTCTTCTTAAATAAATTTTATTATTATTATTATTATTATTATTATTGCAAAATAAATTTTGAATTAACATTTAAAAAATTATTTTTATACAATAAATAAACTCAGGGACAGTTTAGTCATTTTGACAGTTTCTGCAATTAAAAACTGATTATAAACTGATTTTACAGAAACACTTAACTGATTATAAACTGATTATCAGCTGATTATTAACTAGTTTACAGAAACGCTTAACTGCTTATTTTTAATCTGATTATAATCTAAAAATTACTTATTCACAATAAGCTGAAAAAGCTCCAGTTTTGAGAATCACCCTCTTAGCATTTTTCTTATTGATTATCTTCAGACAAATGAGGCCTAAAAAAATATAAATAACTTCATTAATTTTTAAATCCCATTATTATATTTAACATTTTTTCCTTTATTTATAACATCAAATTTTTTTTTTCTATAACAGAAGTTTTGACAACTTAAAATTACAAAAAAAAGGCTTAAAATTGGCTGAACTTATATATCTAAAAGCATTTTATTTAGTTTTGCTTAAAATATAAATTTACAAAAATTGTTAATTTGCTATTTTTCAAGTAAATGTGTTATTATTTTTTTTTAAAAAAAATCAAAATAAAACTATTTATTGACAATTTTTTTAGAAAAAATGAGACAAAATATTTTAATAATGCCATATGTCATGAATCATGACATGTATCATTTTTTGATTGAATTTAGGTATTAAGTTTTCTGTTTGTCACATCAAATAATCCTTCAAGAATAAAAGCTTGACACCTTAAAAAATTACTAAATCAATATTAAAAATTAACAACAATTATTTGTTTCCTAATAATTCTATTCCATTCATATATTTATGATATAATAATTCAACCATTTTGCTTCTCATAATAAACTAATTAAGAAACTGTTAGAGATTATAGTTTGCTTAATAAATTAAAAACTACATTATTAACTTGAAAGAAATATATATATATTTTTTAACAAATTTACAGAAATTTTTTAAAGAACTAAAAAAATAACAAGATTTGTTGACACCCATTTTCTTATATTAATATATGAACACATTATAATGAGATTAAGTGAAGAGATATTAATTAGAGTTTGATTAGAACGTATACAAAAACAATATTATGGAGAATTATAAGTTTGATTTAGAAAACAATCATAAAGAAGAAGGCGATTGCTATATTATGAGCAAAGTGATTATATATGTTTGTTCATTTATTCTTATACTAGTTTTTGCTTATAGTTTTGTATCAGCTTTTATTTTAGCACCAGAGATGAGTATTCCAGTTTTCAGGTACTCAAAATTTCACTTTCACTAATAATAATAAAACAGCAACAGCAAAAGTTGCAATTAGACTTAAATTTTACAATTCAAATGATCTTTTCAATTTGCATGTTAAGTCTATAGAAAGTGATTTGCTTTACAAATCAAGAATTGTTGCTGCAAACTCCATTGAAGCCATTCATTTTGCAAGAAAAGAAAGCAATGGTGACACATTTAAATTACAATATGAAGGCCCAATCAGAAGCAGATTATGAGATTGAAAGTGAAGAATTAATTTCACTTTTAATTGGGTTTAGAATGAAGGCTTTTTAATTGCTGATTTTGAGTGGAAGATTAACTTTGTAATGGTTATTGGATGTGCAACTCCGAGATTCAAATATGTGACAAAAATAGCTGATTATAGATGTGTTGCACAAAAAATTTTTGCCCCTTCTTTCATAATGTAATCAATTACGATATTTAACTCAATTTCATAATTTATTATTATGGAAATACCACATGCTTTTATTTCTTTACATGTATAAAGGTTGTTACAATTATTACAATTTCTTAGTATAATTTTTTTTTTCATTTCTTAAAGCAAGATAAATATAAAATTTCTTTTTTTTTCAATTATTTTTGTGTTGTTCCACTTTTTTTTAACAAAAATCAACAAATATACATAATTAATTTTGCCCTAGACATTTTATCTTTTTATTTTAATAATTTTAGCCAATAAATTTTAAATTTATTATAATTAACAGTTATTAGTATAGTTATAAGAAATAAAATTGAAATATAATTTAACTTTTTATCTTTATATATATTAATAGTTTCATATAACAAATTATGAAATATAAATAATATATAAAAACATAAATAACTATAATATGTAATATTTTTATATTGCATGTATTAATTACGTGAGAACCTATTTTTTATTTATTTTTTAATTTTAATCAATAAATTTCTTATATATAAGATATTTTATTTTCATATATTAATAATTTATCAAATATATAATATTTTATTTTCACATATATTAATAATTTCAGTTAAAAATTTATTAATAATTATTAATTTATTTTATCTTTATATATTAATAATATCAATTAAAATATTTATTAATAATTTATTAAATATATGAACTTTTATTTTTTCATGTATTAATAATTCTATATATTAATAATTTATTAAATACATCATTTTTATCTTTATGAATTAATAATTTAAGGTAAAAATATTATTAATAATTTATTAAATATATGATATTTTAAATTCATATATTAATATTTTTTTTACTAAATGCAATAAATGCTATATTTTTCATATTATGCATAGATGTATGATGTGGTATCATATAATGCTTCAATTTTTCTTGACTTGCATAAATTAGGAATATCAAAAATCATATATTTTATTATTTAAAATTTTAAAATATATAAATTATTTAATTTATGATTAATTTATTATGAAGGTTAAGAGTTATATATTTTTTAACCTTTCAAATTTCTAAAAAAATATAAATATACTATTAAATTAAATTAATGTGTAATTAATTTATACAAAATTAAAAGTCACAAAAATAATTTATTAATTATTAAATTTTAAATTTTATATAAATGATTAAAATTAAATAAAAAATAATTTAAAAAATATGAATTAACCGTTTTTAAAATTTGATGATGTAACAACCCTATAACAAATTTTCAATTCATAACTTACACTTTCAATTTCACTAATCAATAATAAAATTTATACACATTTTTACTATAAGAAAATCATGAATTCTATGGAGAATAAGAAAAAAAATAAAAATTTAAGTAAACTTTTTTAAATAGGAAAAAATGTTGGGGGAAAGATTTATAATTATAAATTTATATTATTATTACGTAAATTATTAATATATATTAATTTTTTGAGAAGGTTAAAAATCATATTTTTTATTGATTAAATTTTTAAATTTCAAAAAAAGATATAAATTAAATATTATAAATAATTATCAATTAAATAATTATTTAATATATAATTAATTCATTAAGAATGTCAAAACTCATATTTTATTGATTTATTATTTAAATTTATAAAAATATATAAATTAATTATTATTATAGATAAATTATTTAATATGTTATTAGGGTTTTATAGTCATTTTTTAACTTTTTAAATTTCTAAAAAATATATAAATTAAATTATATTAATATATTATTAATTTATAGAATATTAAAAGTCACAAATATAATTTATTAATTATTAAATTTTAAATTTTATATAAATTATTATAATTAATTAAAAATTAATTTTTTAAAAAAAATAAATTTTTTAAAAAATAGAAAGAGAAATTGAAACATCATTATATCACGGTATTTTGAGAAATTGTGAAATTTAAGTATTCTTAAAAATTGACGACATGACATGCTAAAAAATAACTTCACTTCTTTTGCTTTTATATATACTATTCATTTACTTGCACGTTGCACAGTAACAAAAATACAAAAAATATAAATAAATAAAATTAATAATAAATAAATATTAAATAATTTATGTATAAATTAATAATAATTTGCTTGTAAAAAATATAAAATAAAATATTTATCTTAATTTTTATGACAATTTTATTGAAACAGTATGAGTAAGCAAAAAAATAGCCTTTCTATTTCTTGACTTACGTTTTTTCTAGTCAATAACAAAATATATACACATTTTTATTGTAAAAAATTTATGAATTCTATAGAAAATGAGAACAAAAAATAAAAATAAATAAAAATTCAAGCAAACTTTTTCAAATGAAAAAAAATGTTAGTATGAGAATTTATAATTATATAATTTTATATTATTACATAAATTATTAACATATAATTAAATGTCAAAACTCATATTTTATTGTTTAATTTTTAAAATTTATAGAATTTATAAATTAATTATTATTATAAATAAAATATTTAATTTAATATGAAGGTTAAAAGTCATTTTTTAACCCTTCAAATTTTAAAAAAATATATAAATCAATTAATATTATTAAATTATATTAATGTGTAATTAATTTGTAGAAATTAAAAGTCAATTAATTATTAAATTTTAAATTTTATATAAATTATTATAATTAATTAAAAAAAAGAAAAAATGGAGAAAGAGTTATTTTAAAATTTTGATAAAGTAGCAATTTCTAGGCAATATTTGTTTGTTTGGCTTATATATATATATGTGTGTGTGTGTGTATATATATATATATATGTATGTATATATATACCAACCCAATTCCATTGGCCCCTCTCTTCTCTTTTTGTTTTCTCTAACATCACTCTCCATCTTCTTTGATATAGATCTAGATCTAAGGTTGTCGTCAGCCTTTTGGCTGCAGATAACCCCAGATCTTTACTCCTTTTATTTTTTTCTTTAGTTTTTCTTTTTTTGTCCTTTTATCCTCCACCTTTTATAGCGGCCTTATTCAAATAGTGAAGTATTTTTTGGTTAGCACAGTTTTTATATAAGAAGCATATCATTAAGGAAAAAAAAACCATGTCTATCTTCGACCTAAGTCGCTTTCAATTTTATCCTAACTTCAAAGTTATATATTTTGGTATACGAACTTTGCTTTATGTGATAAATCTATCTAATATCGCTTAGTTATGTGAGTTTGATAATATATCATTATGATGTGGCTTTAAATAATATAAATAAATTTGTGACATGAAAAAATACAGAGAAAACTATCATATCTATTCTCAAATTATGTCATTTAACCTGGGTTATTTGAGATACCACGTTATTTGCTATCTCATTTCAGGAGGCTGATGTCCTTCTATTAAGGTGTTGGACGACAGATGAACAAAAGAACAATAATACAACCTAGATAGTTGAAGGACAAAATGAAGTTAAGGGATAAGAGGGTAATTTACCTTACTAATTTTTTTAAGTTATGCCAAACACACTCTAAAAATCAAGTATTTATGAGCACCAAAATAATAAAAATGATGTCTCTAACTTTTTTTTAGTTTATAAACTGAACTTATAAATTTATTAGTTGTTTAAACAAGAGTATTAACTTATAATATATTTAGTTGCACTATAATCCATGAAAAGTTAACTACAAAATGCTCTTTGTTTAACAATACCATATTTATTTGCAAAAAAAATCATATAAAATAAAAGAAAAAAGGTACAAAAAAGTCTTCCATGTTTTCACAGGGGTACAAATATAAGCCTAAAATTTATTTTGGCTTAAATAAACTTAAAATGTTAGAGAATTTATAATTTTATCCCTTTTTTTAATGGTAAGACTAATGTCCCATTTACATCGTCATATGCAACTTTAATATCCATTAAAATAATAATGTCTTTTCTTCTTATTACACTTAAGGGAAAAAATGAACCTTTTTTTTAAGAAACCAAACAAAGAAATTAAGCAAATAGATTTTTGTAACACCCTTATATCCTATATATGCATAATATATACATCTAATATATGTAAAATATGCATATATAGTATAAAAATATCATGATCCGGTAAAAATATAAATTTTTTCACATTTTAAATTTAAACCCCAAAATACTTTTAAATGTATAATTAAATAATAAATAAATATTATTTATAAATTATAGGTTCAAAAATAAAGTTTTATATAAAAATCTCTGAAAAAATTTGCCAGCGTTTTATCTATAATTTGGATAATCCCAAAAATAACAATAAACACAACCTACAAAAAGGAAAACACTCCCAATAAACCAATCATACATTTTATCCACACTCCTCAATTTCTCTAAGTTTCTCAGAATATTTATACATATATATATATATTTATCAAAAATACATATAAAATTCACGTTATAAAATTTATCCAAAATATTCTTTTTAATTTATAATATATACACTAAAACATAATATAATATATATAATAACATAATGTATGATAATATAAAATATATACATGCTGGCAGTGTCTCTGATCTTGATGCTCAAAATCAACTCAAATCTAAACCCAATCCGGTCTAGAAGAACTCTTTGGCTCTACCGGATCACCCCTGTCACCTACGCGATGAATTACAATCACGCTAAGCCTAAAGCCCAGTGGTACAAACTTTGATAATAATAAAACTTATATACAATGCCAATGTACAATGCTTATATATATTATGTCACCATGTAACATATCATTCCATTTTAAATATATTTTTCAATCAATTTATAATTCATATAAAAACAAACACAAGCATGGGCCAAAAGGATCTAATATGTTTTTCAAATTCTAGAGTTATTATTTTAGTTCAAATTGACACCATGTATCTAGCCCCGAAAATAAATAAAAATAATGCTCAAAAGCTATTCCCGAAAGCAAATTATATCGCAGTGACGCCAAGCATCTAGCCCCAAAGGCAAATCAAGTAATTACTCATAAGCTAGCCCTGAAGGCAAATAATGAGGATAACCTCATAGACATATCGCCAAATACAGAACTCTGAAAATTGAATAATATACTAAACACATAATTATTTTTTATTTTTCATTATTAATTTTTTTTATTTTCTTATAATCAACTAGGCACATTGCCCCTTTTCTCATTATCAATTAGACACATTGCCTCATTTTCACATTTTTTCAATGTCATTTCATTTCAATTTATCACATTTCATCATATCTCAATATATCATCACAATATAGCACATTCCATATCAAAATCACATTACCCAGACACTTTGGGCTATTTTCACATAATTTACATTTTATGCAATTTAGCCATTAACAATGACTTTTCACAATGCATTTAATGCATATATAACATTACATATGTCATAGCACATTGTTTATGAATAATCAATGTATCAAGTAGTTTAACACATTTTTTAACCAAAATGTGTTAAGCTCAAATATAATTCAATTATGCCACATTTATCAAGAGTTTATACATACCTCTAAAAGCTCACAAAAGCAAGCCATAAATCAAACTCCAACCTCCTCTTTCAAGTTACCCTTCAATACTTGGGTTAGTCAAACTACTTTCTCTTAATAATTATACTAAATGTGATCATAAATAATCATTTAGTATCACATTTAAAGACATTTTCAATCTTAAACCATAATTAAATAACACACCCATGAAATTTTTAAAAGTAAGTCTTACCTCACTTTAACTTAGCAAATATATATTAACCCATTTAAATTAGTGTTTTAAGTTTATTAATAGCATTAAAAATATATTTTAACATGTTTAAACCAATTACATTAATTAAAAACCAAAGGCAAAAAAGGCTTGTCTTTGGAGCTAGTTCATCCAAGAAGAAGCAATTTTGGAGCAACTTACAAAAGAAGGTATGAAATTCTAAATTCTAATTTTTTACACAGTAGCTAAACTAGGGTTTTTTGTGTTTTTCAAAAATTAAAATCTTATAACTTTAATTTAGTTTTCCAAAGTTAAAACACTAAAACGTGACCTTCTTTTCTAAAAAGACTTAAAATTGTTATCTTTTCTTCTTAAAAATCTTAAAACTCTAATTGAACATATTTTTCAACAAAACCAAAATCAAATTCTGTTTCTATTAAAATATTAAAGTAGGTTCTATTTCATTCAAAAAGCCTTAAAAAACATCTTTTCTACTTATAAAAACTTCAATCCGCTTGTTTAAATTCATAAAACTTCATAAAATTATCAAATTGATTTCTAAAACCCTAATTCAAATCTTTTACCCGTGACCTAAATTTTAAAACCCTAAAATTCAAAATTCAACTTTTAAACCTAAAATAATGAACCCTAATCCTTTTAAAACCTTAAACCATAATTTTTATGAACCCTAATCATTTTAAAACATTAAAAAACATAAAAACATAAAAACTCAAAAATTACACAGTAGCTTAAAGTTCAATAAACCAAAAATCACAAATTAAAGTATTTTAAGGTACTAAAAACCCTAGTTTCATGATTTCACCATTCAAATCTTAATTTGTTTAATCAAAGTATCTTACCAACCTTTAAAAAACATAAAACCCTAATCTATTTTAATTCCCTAAAAAGTCACAGTAGCTTAACTTTAGAATTTCCAAAACCTTAACACATGAGATAAAGAACCCTAAATGGAAATAGTAGCTATACTTGAACTTTTATTTGCTTTATTCAATTCCATACTTGATTATGCTTTGATTTATTTCTTATGCTTTAATTTATTTGAATTCAATACTTTATTTATTTAATTTATCATGGATGAATGTTTATTTTATATCTTGATTAATAGCTTTGATGAATGATTTATTTATGATGAATGATTATTTATTTTTTAATTTTCCAAAAGTTGTAAGAGGTATGTTTCCACTTGGTGGGTACCTCATTAGTTAAACATCATGTAATTTAATTTGCTTTTCTATTTTAGAACCTATGTAAAGGGCATGTTTCTACCTTTTGGTGGGTGTCCTATTTAGGCATGTGATGTAAGGACATGTTTCCATTCTTGGATGGGTGTCCATTTATTTACTTTGTTTGGACATTGCTTTGATTTTAATATAATGATGTTTTCTTTTTATTGTGTGTAATATGGATAATGTTATTATACTTAAGAATTTTATAATATTAAGACCTGTAAAGGAGGCCGGTTTCAATGAACCGGGCGTTGTGGGGGGTGCTGGGCCATTTCTCACATTCCCCACACGTACCCAACTTTCCGAACCCATTAGGGGGTTGGAGATTCCTTAGGAATCGAGTCATCCACCCCTTTTTTTTCCGGCCCGTCCGGGTGGCGACTCCATTTTCTCCGGACTTAGGTTCGTGTTCTCTAAGGCCCCGAGCCTAAACAGTGCCGAAGTCGCAAGAACCATTCCACCGGGAGTGGGGGCGAAAATCCCCGCTCACAGTGGCGACTCCACTGGGGATAAGAGAAGTTGATTCCGTTGGTCTCTATATTATTCTATTCTTTCTTATAATGATTTTATCCATTGCATCATATTAGTTTGCATCGTGTGCGTGAGTTAGGACGCCCGTGTTACCCGTGTTGTGTTATGTAAGGGATACCATACTTTCACTCAAGGTATGGAGATTGAGCATGACATAACCACTCATAGCCTCGTACCATTTGGTATATACTTGCTATGGGAACCGAAGCCTTTTTAACCAAAGACTAAAGCTCATGTAATTGGCCTGGTTACTTTCCTTAGGTTTTACCCCAAATGCATGTTGTTTGACTATGGTTAGTTTATCTTAGTCTAAATCATGGCCTATTTGGTTTGTTCTTTTTCTAATATGACCTAAGTATATTGTAAGCTCAAAATAAACTTTTCTCTAAAATCTAAAAGACCAAAACTATTTTTAAAATTTTTCAAGATGGTCTTTGGACATAAGACTTTTTCTAAAAACAAATTTAAAAAAATTCTTTGGCCCATGGCCCAAATACTAAACCCGAAATCCACTTCTTTAAAAATCTTTTTATAATGGGCTTAGAAACAAAATTCTTACAAAAAGCTTGCAAAATATTTAGGTCAATTATGAAATACCAAAAATCTATTGTAGGCCTAGTTTACACTAAGAATAAATTAACTATAGGCTTGTTTTTGACATGAATCATTAGTTACCTTTTTCAAGTGAGAAATCTATCTATGATAAACATATTAATTTTGTTTTAATCCAATATAGCATAAAAGCTACTTTGGTTGGTTGAATGGATTAAAACCTAATTAATGGGAATTATCATGGATTGATTTTCATTTTCAAGGATATAACTATTGGTTGAAACGTCCGAGCGAATTATTCGAAAGCAAGGTACCTTATGTTGGTATTTTGGTTAACCATATACCTAGAAAAAGAGATTCGCCATTCATGTGTGGATGTTATACGGTTGGAATGAACGTCCTAATTTGTTCTTGTTTGTCTATTGTTTGTGCATACATGCATACATGCATACATTTGCATCTCATATCATTAATCCTCTCTGGCTCACAGCCCTGGATTATGATAGTTCAAAAGCTTACAATCCGACCTACGCCGGAGATGAGATATCTAACAACGACTCAATCACTTGCTCACCAAGAACAATGGAGCCCGAACAAATTTAAAGAATGGTGGATGAAGCCCTCAATGCCAAGATGGAAGAAATAAAAGAGGCCCTAGCTGAGACCATGAGGAACCAATTGACTGCATCTTAGAGAATCATGCCGAAGTTTCTGCTAGCACTAAGAAGCCAAAGGACAAAGGGAAGACGAAAGTTAATGAAGTGGCTTGTGATGATGAGAAGGTGATCATTGATGATGATGATTGGGCTCAATACTACCAAGATCTTCAAGATAAAAAGGAGCCAAAGGTTGTTGAGAAGGCAACTATTGAAAAGACCGAGACATCTAATATTGAAAAGATGATTGTTGATTTAGAAAAGAAATTTGAGAAAAAGCTGAAAACTGAAGAAATGTCCGAATTTGACAAATTATTTGAGCTAGATGAAGAGGTCCCATACAAGTTCAAGATGCCATCTTTTGCAAAGTATAATGGCACTGGAAATCCTCATCTCCATGTGAAGCAGTATATCACTGCCATGCAATCTGCCCGAGCTACTAAGGCTCAAACCCTAAGGTACTTCATGCTCTCATTGGACCCTGTTGTCCAAAATTGGTTCAATACCTTAGATGATGTAACACAAAAGAGTTGGAATCTACTTTACAAAGCCTTCATCCAACAATATGGATACAATGTTGAAATGGAAGTTATCTTAATGAAAGTTGAGTCCATTAGGCAACGACCAAATGAAAATTTTGTAGATTATGTTAAGAGATGGAGAAACAAGGCTGCTTTACTCAAGAAGAGGCCCGATGAATCCGATCAAATAAGGATGATTGTGAGAGGGGTGTTGCCTAATCTTCGTGAGAGGATGTCTCATACACTCATATGTGATTTCAAAGATCTTCTCCAAGCTGGTCTACAAATTGAAGAGTGGGAAAGGGAGAAGAATCGCTTTTCAATAAAAAGGAATGAGAAAGGGAACTACCAATCGGGCAATCAAAGCACACAAAAAGAAGTTGATGTTAATGCCGCTAGTCAAGGAGGAATGAGGCAGTTATCAGATCTGGGGAAGCCACTATCTTGGGTTCTCAATAAGCTACAAAAGAAGGGATTGTTACAACCCTTGACTCTTCGTCCTTTGCCTAATCCTCTTCCACCTAACTTTGATACTAATGCATTTTGCCAATTCCATCAAAGGCCTGGACACGAAACAGACAATTGCATGAAGTTGAGGCATGAGATTCAGAATTTAATTGATAATGGCAAGTTGCCCGAGCCGGACAAGCCCGACACCAAAGATAATCCATTTCCAATGTTCAACAGAGTGCCACCACCAGCAACCTTCATGGTGGGAAAAGGATTGGAAGAAGACTTTGTTTTATCATCCTTTCAAGATGGAAATATTGAGGATGTGAAAGGAAAAGAAGCCTAACTCAATGAACTTTCCTTAGCTTGAATGTTGCTTTTCAATCTTACTTTCTTTAATATTTTAGAACTATTGTGTTTTTCAAATTTAAATTATTTTTATCATAAATTTTTATTGGTCTTTGTTCATTTTGATGCTCAACCAATGAGGAATTTATCTTGATGTTTATAAATTAATATGTCTAGGCATCATGACTCGAATGACTTTATTAGATGAGGGAATTACTCTATAGCATTGAGTTGTGTATGCTTACTTAGAGAGGGCTCCTGCATAATTATCTTTGTCTAGGTCTTAGTCAGTCTTAGAACATGCTTTGACAAACTTTCGAGGCGAAATTGAACTCTGCTTATTTAAAGGAGAGATGATCTAGGCATTGTTTGATTAGCCAACAACTAGTATCCACCCAATTAAATATTAATCCTTAGTTGTCCCTTTGAGCCTTCATAAAATTTTAGCTTTCTTTTCATTGGCATATAACCTCAACAGCCTACCTTGAGCTGTTGTGATACTTTTGACAAGTCTTATGATCACAAAGGTGAAAAAGGCAAGAAGATCAAAGAAAGAAATGAATAGTCAAGACTATGAAGATAGTTGAAGTTCTCAAGACCATAAGGATAGTTGATGTTCTCAAAACCTTAAGGGTAGTTGAAGTTCCCTTAATGTCTCTAATATATCAAGACAACATCAACATTAGAGTAACAAATGATTTATCCCTGTTAAAGAAGATTTATGTTACTCCACTCATCCATTATTGGAAGCCCAAGTTGGTATAAACAAGACAAATATGTTTAAGCTAGAACCAAAAAAGGAAAAAAAGAAAGAAAAAAAGAGAATAGAAAAAGAAAAAAAAAAGATAAAACCTAAAAAGGCGGTTCAGAAAGCCAACTTAGTTCTCTTTTACCTAAAGCAGCAAAAGGCTTCCATAAGGATGGTTTGACTTGAATTGGTCCAACCCAACCAAAGATTCAATCAAAATTGGAGAAAAAGGAGAAAGACCATTCAATGCTTAAAAGCTCTATACTTGATAGTTCTACAAGAAAGAATGACAAAATGATAGAATGCTCAAAGGAAGGGAAGAGTAAGGAAAATAAAGAGAAATGAAAGGGAAGAGTAAGAGAAATAAAGAAAAGGGAGAAGCAGAAAAGGAAACAAATTTGGGTACCAAACTTTTTGCAAGGGCAAAGACTGTCCCTATCAAGATCCAGATTAATGCCAAGAAGATATAAAAGGAATTTGGAGTCTAGCAAGATTGCCTCCAAGCTGCTTAAAATTCAAACAAGAAATTTATAGTGTGAAGGCTTGTCCATTGTATCACATCAGCCCCAACTTACAAATGGCCTTCACTTTAACCCATGTCCCTTATAGACCCCATTTCAAGCCGATCAAAGACATGTTGATCTCTCTTGGTAGGTAGAATCTATTAGTGGAGATAGTTGGAAAAAACATGCATATGAGATAGACAATACCTAAACTCAAATGAGACCTTTGGCCAAATAATGTGTATGTGTCTATCTGAAGTGCAACAGTTCTTGCTTAAATTGAAATGATTCCTGAGTTTAGTACGGTAACTAAGGTTGTCATGTTATAGATATGTTAATTTGGAAAAATCAAGTCCTGAGGTACATTGACATTAATTTGGCAAAGCTAACATTTGATTTCAAAATCAAAATTCAAAAAAAAAATGTTTTGTCATACAAAGCCTTCAAGTTAAGGGAAGTATGTTGAACCTCCAAAGGACATATTGGGCAAAGAAATGATTATTGGCAAGCTGCCAATTGACATGCTGAAACATAATTCAAAATGGATGCATCCCTTACTCTACCACTAGGGGTCTCTACCACTCATGTTCTCAACATATAGAAGATAAAAGCCACAAATGCAAAGCTTTCGATCATTCCAATGCAAGACTTGAACAAGTGTCAAAACGGAACCAATGAGAACACTTCTGCTGATCACCTCGGTCTGTGAGTCGATGGAACAACTGTAAGTATTATTCATGCATATCATGCATACATGAGCATATCACATCGTACTTTATTGTCTTGTATTGTCTATTCTTTATCAAAGTGAACAGCAAACACTTTGTGAAGTAAAGAATCAAAAGAAGATGTCAAATCAGGAGGGCATGGAAAGCTCATTGCTTGAGAAAGCTCCAGTAATTTTGTAAAGAGAAGAAATGCATGCTTGTGTGAAGAACTAGACAAGAAAAATATCAATCAAAGCTTGCATGGAAAAAATCTTTGGTTTGAGCCTACACAGGGGGGCAAAGTTTCTCCTTTTCAATTTTTGGGTTTATATACCAAATATCTTTAAACTCACTTACAAATATTTTGCCATACAGGGGGGCAAGGAGAGGATATAAGGTCCAATTAAAAATAGCTAAATCTTTGCAAAAAGGAAGAACAAAAGAATGGAACAATTAGAACTCTCAAAAGAATGAAGATGCAAAAGACGAAAGATCAATCGAGCTAAAAGAGCTGAAGCCAGGGTAAAGACCCGACCTCCAATGGATAAAGATCAATATTTCAAGGGTAAAGACCTGATGTCAAAAGATGAAGATTCATTTTCAAGGATAAAGACCCGATCTCAAAGGATGAAGATCCAATTTGATGGTGAAGAATCACAATGCATAAAACAGCCAGAGCAGTCAGATTTCCCAACTAAAAGGTTAGTCAAATTCAATTCAAGCTCAGGTCCAAGTACCCAATCTCGGGTCCAAGTACCCAAATCAAATCAATCCCGGGTCCAAGTACCCAATCCAGGGTCCAAGTACCCAAAATCAATTCAAGCTCGTGTCCAAGTACCCAATCTCGGGTCCAAGTACCCAAATCAAATCAATCTCGGGTCCAAGTACCCAATCTCTGGTCCAAGTACCCAAAATCAATTCAAGCTCGGGTCCAAGTACCCAATCTCGGGTCCAAGTACCCAGAATCAATTCAAGCTTGGGTCCAAGTACCCAATCTCGGGTCCAAGTACCCAATCTCGGGTCCAAGTACCCAAATCAAATCAATCTCGGGTCCAAGTATCCAATCTCGGGTCCAAGTACCCAAAATCAATTCAAAATCGGGTCCAAGTACCCAATCCCGGGTCCAAGTACCCAATCTCGTGTCCAAGTACCAAAATCAATTCAAGCTCGGGTCCAAGTACCCAAGCTCGGGTCCAAGTACCCAAATCAAATCAATCTCGGGTCCAAGTACCCAATCTCGGGTCCAGAACTCAAATTTTCCTTAGGTCCAGAACCTAGAATTATCCTTGAGTCCAAAACTCGAACCGGGTCCAGAACCCAAATTTTCCTTAGGTCCAGAACCTAAAATTTTTCTCAGGTCCAGAACCCAAATTTTTCTTAGGTCCAGAACCTAGAATTATTCTTGAGTCCAGAACTCGAACCGGGTCCAGAACCCAAATTTTTCTTAGGTCCAGAACCTAGACTTTTTCTCGGGTCCAGAACCCAAATTTTTCTTAGGTCCAGAACCTAGAATTATTCTTGAGTCCAAAACTCGAACCGGGTCCAGAACCCAAATTTTCCTTAGGTCCAGAACCTAGAATTTTTCCGTGAGTCCAGAACTCAAATTGGATCCAAGTACCCAAAATAGTCGTCATCTCAAAAAATTAAGTCTTTTTGCTTTTCACTCTCTTTCACTAAGATTTCAGATCATTCAAGCAGGGGGCAAACTGTAGACCCTTAATTTTTGACCAAATCCGATCTAATATGTTTTATTTAGCCCAAAATGATATTTGTTGTCTAATTGGTCCAAAATAATTTTAATTAAGTAATTTTTACCTTAGTATCTAATTTTTATTAATAAAAAAATAAAAATAAACAAATAAAAAATAAAAAATAAAAATAAAAATAAAATCGGAGTCGGAAAAAAATCGGCAGCGAAAAGCAGTCGTACAGGCCCGTGGGCGTTTTGCCCGCAGGAATTGCCTGCGGGCGGCACGCCCGTAGGCCCAGCACTTCACCCGCAGGAATTTCCTGCGGGCGAGTTATTTTGTCCGCAGGAAATTCCTGCGGGCGAAATAACTTCCCACAGGATTTTCCTGTAGGCGAGTTATTTTGCCCGCAGGAAATTTCTGCGTGCGAAATAACTTCCCGCAGGAAATTCCTGCGGGCGACACACCCACTGGCCCAAAATTGGCCCGCTGCTACAGTTTTCGCCAGTGCAAAATTTTTCAACTCAAATTTTTTTTGAAACCTAATCCAATTAGATTTTAATTTTTTTTATTAATATTACTTACCTTAATTAATTAGGAATAAATAACTTTAAACCACTATAAATAAGGACCAAAGGCATTGAAAATAAAGGGGGCCGAGAGAGAGGAAATCCAAAGGAAGTTTGAAAAATTTGAAACCAAATCAAAGGGAGTTTAAATTAGAATTTAAATCTTTTCTGGAACAGCAGCATCAGGAGGAAAGGGATTCCAAAGGCAAAAAAGGCTTGTCTTTGGAGCTAGTTCATCCAAGAAGAAGCAATTTTGGAGCAACTTACAAAAGAAGGTATGAAATTCTAAATTCTAATTTTTTACACAGTAGCTAAACTAGGGTTTTTTGTGTTTTTCAAAAGTTAAAATCTTATAACTTTAATTTAGTTTTCCAAAGTTAAAACACTAAAACGTGACATTCTTTTCTAAAAAGACTTAAAATTGTTATCTTTTCTTCTTAAAAATCTTAAAACTTTAATTGAACATATTTTTCAACAAAACCAAAATCAAATTCTGTTTCTATTAAAATATTAAAGTAGGTTCTATTTCATTCAAAAAGCCTTAAAAAAATCTTTTCTACTTATAAAAACTTCAATACACTCGTTTAAATTCATAAAACTTCATAAAATTATCAAATTGATTTCTAAAACCCTAATTCAAATCTTTTACCCGTGACCTAAATTCTAAAACCCTAAAATTCAAAATTCAACTTTTAAACCTAAAATAATGAACCCTAATCTTTTTAAAACCTTAAACCATTATTTTTATGAACCCTAATCATTTTAAGACATTAAAAAACATAAAAACTTAAAAATTACACAGTAGCTTAAAGTTCAATAAACCAAAAATCACAAATTAAAGTATTTTAAGATACTAAAAACCCTAGTTTTATGATTTCACCATTCAAATCTTAATTTGTTTAATCAAAGTATCTTACCAACCTTTAAAAAATATAAAACCCTAATCTATTTTAATTCCCTAAAAAGTCACAGTAGCTTAACTTTAGAATTTCCAAAACCTTAACACATGAGATAAAGAACCCTAAATGGAAATAGTAGCTATACTTGAACTTTTATTTGCTTTATTCAATTCCATACTTGATTATGCTTTGATTTATTTCTTATGCTTTAATTTATTTGAATTCAATACTTTATTTATTTAATTTATCATGGATGAATGTTTATTTTATATCTTGATTAATAGTTTTGATGAATGATTTATTTATGATGAATGATTATTTATTTTTTAATTTTCCAAAAGTTGTAAGAGGTATGTTTCCACTTGGTGGGTACCTCATTAGTTAAACATCATGTAATTTAATTTGCTTTTCTATTTTAGAACCTATGTAAAGGGCATGTTTCTACCTTTTGGTGGGTGTCCTATTTAGGCATGTGATGTAAGGACATGTTTCCATTCTTGGATGGGTGTCCATTTATTTACTTTGTTTGGACATTGCTTTGATTTTAATATAATGATGCTTTCTTTTTATTGTGTGTAATATGGATAATGTTATTATACTTAAGAATTTTATAATATTAAGACCTGTAAAGGAGGCCGGTTCCAATGAACCGGGCGTTATGGGGTGCTGGGCCATTTCTCACATTTCCCACACGTACTCAACTTTCCGAACCCATTAGGGGGGTTGGGAATTCCTTAGGAATCGAGTCATCCACCCCTTTCTTTTTTCCCGGCCCGTCCGGGTGGCGACTCCATTTTCTCCGGACTTAGGTCCGTGTTCTCTAAGGTCCCGAGCCTAAACAGTGCCGAAGTCGCAAGAACCATTCCACCGGGAGTGGGGGCGGAAATCTCCGCTCACACTACTGGTGTACCTATCCTCCAGCACACACCACATGTGCCCTACCACAATTGACACAGATTGGTGGAGTAGGCCTCTGAGCCACTGGGGTCGAAGCAATAGCCACTGAGGCTATAAGTTTTTGTCTCTGTCTCTACTATTGTACTGACCTGTAAGACTGTCCCTGGCTCCTACTGAATCTCTGAGGATATCCCTCTCAACCTCTCTTCATTGATGATGACCCTGCCTCACCCTGGGGTCTCCTAGCTCTGCTCTGCTCTACTCTGGCAGCTGTTGCAAGACCCTGTGCTCTCTAAACACTCATGACAGCTGCAACCAACTGAGAAAAATTCTGATACTAAGAGTCTGCTATAAGACACATGATAGAAGGTCTCAGCCCCTCCTCAAACCTCCGGCATTTGTCAATCTCATCAGAAATGATCCCTCCATCATACTGACTCAGTCGGATAAATTCAATCTCATACTCCATCACTGACCTCATGTTCTGCCTCAAACTAAGAAACTCCATCTTCTTCTCATCTTTATACTCCCTCAGAGTATACTTATTCTCGAATTCCGGCAGAAAATCATCATAAGTCAATACTGGTGGATCAGCTGTAGTATGGGGGACCGTCTTTCACCACTCATATGTATCCCTCTGCAACAAAGATCTGGCATAATTAAACTTCTCCGCCGGAGTAGCCTGCAGCTGGATGAACATCCTCTGGACCATGTCCAATAATTCTCTGCTACAGCAGGGTCTGTAGTGCTAACAAAATCTTTGGCTTTAAACTTCCTCAACTTATCATATTTTTATGTCGGCAACTGCTGCAGCAGCTGTGACGGCGACTGTGACTGCTGAATAGGATCCTGTCTTAATAACTCTACCATATACCATATCCAACCCGGCAGAATATCCTCTGTTGTTGGTCTCACTGGTACAGAAGCAAACGCCTCACCAGCAGTCTTAGCTCTAGCTCTATCTCTGCTCTCACTAGGAGCTACACTCTCTACACTACCCTCTATAGACTGATGCGTCCGAGACACCATAACTGCCTATATATGCAAACACAACAGAAATTACCACATCAAATATCAAAAACTGCCAGTACCAATACATGTATCACAATTGAAAATCATATTTAAAATGTCTATTTTCTCTCTCTAACAACCCACCTAGGTCGAGAACCTCAAATCTAGTCTCTGATACCAAAACAAATGTAACACTCTTACACCCTATATACGTATAATACATACACTCAGGATATATAAAATACACATATGCAGTATAAAAATGTCATAATCCGGTAAGAATAAAAATTTTTACATTTCAAATTTAAACCCCCAAAATACTTTTAAATGTATAATTAAATAATAAATAAATATTCTTTATAAATTATAGGTTCCAAAATAGAGTTTTATATAAAAATCTCTGAAAAAAATTCGCCAAAGTTTTATCTGTAATTTGAAAAATCTAAAAAATATCAATAAACACAACCTGCAAAAAGGAAAATACTCCCAATAAACCAATCATACATTTTATCTATGCTACTCAATTTCTCTAAGTTTCTCAAAATATTTATACATATATATATTTATCAAAAACATATATAAAACCCACATTACAAAATTTATCCAAAACATTCTTTTTAATTTATAATATATACACTAAAACATAATATAATATACATAATAACAAAATGTACGATAATATAAAATATATACATGCTGGCAGTGTCTCTGATCTTGATGCTTAAAATCAACTCAAATTTAGACTCGATCCTGTCTAGAAGAATTCTCCTTCTCTACCGGATCACTCCTGTCACCTGCGCGATAAATTACAATTGCACTAAGCTAAAAACCTAGCGGTACAAACTTGGATAACAATAAAACTTATATGCAATGCAATCCACAATGCTTATATATATCATGTCACCATGTGACATACCATTCCATTTTAAACATATTTTTCAATACCATTACATTTTAAACATATTTTTCAATCATTTTACAATTCACATAAAAACAAACACAAGCATGGACCCAAAAGATCTAAAATGTTATTCAAATTTCAGAGTTACTATTTTGGTCCAAATTGACACCATGTGTCTAGCTCCGAAGACAAATCATAATAATGCTCAAAAGCTAGATCCGAAAGCAAATCATATTATAGTGACGCCGGACGTCTAATCTCGAAGACAAATTAAGTAATTGCTCAAAAACTAGCTCCGAAGGCAAATAATGAGGATAATCTCATAGGCATGCCGCTAAACACAGAACTCTGAAAATTAAATAACACATTAGGCATACAATTATTTTATATTTTTCATTATTATTTTCTTTTTTTATTTTCTCATAATCAACTAGGCACATTGCCCCTTTTCTCATTATCAATTAGACACATTGCCTCATTTTCACATTTTTCTTAATGTCATTTCATTTTAATTTATCACATTTCATCATATCTCAATATATCATCACAATGTAGCACATTTCATATCAAAATTACATTACCCAAACACTTTGGGCTATTTTCACATAATTCACATTTTATGTAATTTAGCCATTAACAATGGCTTTTCACAATGCATTTAATGCATATATAACATCACACATATCATAGCATATTCATAATCAATGCATCAAGTAGCTTAACATATTTTTCTAACCAAAATGTGTTAAGCCCAAATGTAATTCAATTATCCCATATTTATCAAGAGTTTGTACATACCTCTAAAAGCTCACAAAAGCAAGCCACAAATCAAACTCCAACCTCCTCTTTCAAGTTATCCTTCAACATTTGGATTGACCAAACTACTTTCTCTCAATGTCTATACCAAATGTGATTATAAATAATCATTTAGTATCACATTTAAAGATATTTCCAATCTTAAACCATAATTAAACAACACTCCCACAAAATTTTCAAAATTAAGCCTTACTTCACTTTAACTTAGCAAATACATATTAACCCATTTAAATTAGTGTTTTAAGTTTATTAATAATATAAAAAATATATTTTAACATGTTTAAACCAATTACGCTAATTAAATACATGCCTATGTCCAAAACTCTAAAATAGCATAACCTTCACCATTGAAGGTTTTTCATTCCAACTTAATCCAATTATCATTTCAAGCTCATTTTCATCATTAATATCATTAAATAATATGCTTTAATAATTAAAATTAAACAATTCATCATCTATGAAAATTCACTTTTCCAAAACCCTAAATCAACACTTAAATTTTCAAACTCTATTCAAACTTAACCAAATCTAATATTTGATTTTAAAATCCTTGTTCATGCATCAAAACAACACATTTGGAATCAAATTGCATAATTAAAACCCATGATTTCACAAATCCAAAAGTTAGATAACCCTAAATTATCTCTCTTCGCTAAACTTAACTTCAATTCAACCATTTCTTCAATCCAACCTTAAAATCATTGATAACTACTTAAAACAACTTCATTCATATCCAAATAGATAATTAAAACATAATATTTCAAAAGTCCAAATCACACATATTCAAATCTTTAAGAAAATCCAAGGAAAAAGTTAAAAAGCTTACTAAATATGGAGAAAATTCCTAAAAATCCAACTTAAACACTTGAAATCCTTTAATTCTTGAAGCATGGAAGAAGCAAAATCTCTTCTTGAATTGGCTATGTGGTTCAGCCCTTGAGGTAGAAGAACATGATGAAAAAAAAATTTTAATTCGCAGGACGTAAGATGCCAAATGCCTGGAGGAAGAGTATCATGGTACCCATATATAAAAATAAGGGAGACATTCAATGCTGTACAAATTATCGGGGTATCAAACTTATGAGCCATACTATGAAATTATGGGAAAGGATTATTGAACACAGATTGAGGAAGCTTACAAGAGTTTCGGAGAATCAGTTTGGGTTTATGCCAGGGAGATCTACCATGGAGGCTATTTCTCTTCTAAGAAGACTAATGGAATTGTATCAAGAGAAGAAGAAAGATCTTCACATGGTATTTATTGACTTGGAGAAAGCCTATGATAGAGTACCAAGAGAAGTGTTATGGTGGGTTTTGAAGAGGAAAGGAGTCAACGGCAAATATATCAACATCATCAAGGACATGTATGAGAATGCATCCACTAGTGTGAAAACACCTGGTGGAGACACTGATGCTTTCCCTATTACTACCGGATTGCATCAAGGTTCGGCCATGAGTCCATATTTATTTACCCTGGTTATGGACGAGCTAACCAGAAGCATACAAGACGATGTTCCTTGGTGTATGTTGTTTGCTGATGACATTATTTTAATTGATGAGACTAGTGCTGGTGTAAACCGTAAGTTGGAAGTGTGGAGAAAAACCCTCGAGGACAAGGGTTTTAAGTTAAGTAGAAGTAAAACAGAATATATGCACTGTGAGTTCAGTCTAAGGAAGAAGCAGGAACATGAGGTTAAGTTGGATGGAGTTTTGGTTCCTAAAACCAAGCACTTCAAATATTTGGGTTCGGTGTTCCAGAATGATAGCCGTATAGATGAAGATGTGGCTCACAGAATACAGGTAGGGTGGTTGAAGTGGAAGGGTGCGACTGGGGTTCTATGTGATAAGAAAATACCTCTGAAAGTGAAAGGTAAATTCTATAGGACGGTTGTTAGACCTGCGATGCTCTATGGTAGTGAGTGTTGGGCACCAACGGGACAACAATTGCATAAGATGAATGTGGCAGAAATGAGGATGCTAAGATGGATGTGTGGACATACTAGACTGGACAAAATTAAGAATGTTCATATTCGACAAAAAGTCCAAGTAGCGGACGTCGGAGATAAGGTGAGGGAAGGAAGACTTAAATGGTATGGGCATGTTTTAAGAAGACCTCCTAATGCTGCGGTTCGTAAGTGTGAGAATTTGTTGATTGAGGGGGCTAGAGGTCGTGGCAGACCTAGAACTGTGTGGAAGGAGGTGATAGCAAGAGACTTACGTGCCTTAGATCTTGATGCGGATTTGATTAATGACAGACTTGAATGGAGACGTAAAATCCGTGTCTTGGAAGGGGCCTAAGGCTGGAGTATCTTTTTTGGTGTCTTTTGAGCTTATTTTGTTGAGAATCCATACAGCCGACCCCAACTTGTTTGAGATTAAGGCTTAGTTGTTGTTGTTGTTGTTGTTTTCTTTCCACTAACTTATTAACCATATATATATTATTATATTATATTTTTAATTATTTAATTATTTATTTATTTAATAAAAATACTAATTTTCCTCTTCTATATAAAAATAAAATATTTTTGAATTATTTTTATAAATTTTAATTTTGAAAGTTTATTTATTAAAATACTCTTTGACTTTGACTTTTGACTTTGAAAAGTTGACTTTTTGTTGATTTGTATATATTATGTATATTTGGCATATATATTACATATACATTTTACTTTTTTTACTTAAAATTATTTAATTTTTTATTTAATTTATCTAATTTAATTTTAATTAATTTAATTTAATTTTCAAAGATTTCATATTTTACAGTTTCAAATTGAATAAGCAAATGATCAAAACCCTCGAGACCTAGAATAAAAAACAATGAAGTAAATTGAATATGTTTCAATAGTAGAAGTCTATTATGATTGATGATTCAATTTAATAGTGATATGAGGCTCCTTGCCATTGTCCAATGCCATCTTAATCACAATTCCAGGAATCATATTTTCAAAAGAAATAAATCCTAAAACACTCTATATGCATTTAAAAAATCCCTTAATGACATAATAAGGTTCCTCTCGCCCTTCTCCAAAAAGCATCTTTTTTATAAAGAGAGTAAAGAATCAACCAACTTTAATTGCTAACATATGGGTATTGGACAATTGATTTGAGAAAATAAAACCCACTAAGGCATTGAAGTTAGAAAGAGAATGTAATCAATACAAAGAAGGAAACAAAATCATAACTTTACTAAATGGGTATGTGAGAAACAAGGGATTATGGTTGAAAGAAATTTAAATAATCAAATTAACATTCTCTTTTCCAATAGTTTTGGCAGATATGGAAACAACATGTAACATGTGAGATGGAGGAAGGAGAATCATCAATATAAGTTAATAAAAAAAGATTGAAGAAGGCGAAGATGAAAGCCAGTACTTATTGGAAATCGTTTTCTGTGAGACTTTAAAGAAAGTGGTTTTAGGCTTTTGGCTCTTTGAAATTTCTTTTTTTAACTATTTCTTTGTCAGCAAGTTCAAGCTCTATGGCCATCACCATCACCAATCAGCCTCAAAGTCCCAAGCTTCAACTCACAACATCCACTTTGGGTCCAACATTGACACCATTGTGGCATTTGCGTTAAGCTGTGAAAATCTTTAAGATTGCTAAAGAACAAATAGACACAATGTAAGCAAAAAATTTTACACCCACTCCTAGTGAAATAGTTCTTGCGACTCTGACACTGTTAGACTATGGGCTTTAGAGAACATAGGTCTAAACCTGGAGAATAGAAGTCATCACCTGGAAGGGCCAAGAAAGAAAGAAAGGGCTAGATGACTTGATTCTTAAGGAATCTCTAACCCCCTATTGGGTTTGAAAAGTTGAGTATGCATGAAAAATGTGAGAATGACCCAACATCCCCATAGCGCCCCTGTTCATTAGAACCAACCTTCTTTTTATGCCTAAATATTATTAAATTCATATTTTATTATAATATTATTCATACTACATGCAATTATCAAAATAAAAAATATATTTTATAAATCAGATAAATGAATAAATAAAAATGGGCACCCATATAAAAATAGAAACATGCCTTTACAATGTCCAAACATCCATATAAATAAATAAAATGAGACACCCACCAATTGGTGTAAACATGTCTCTTACAATAATTTTAAAATCTTCAAAATTAAAATAACTAATTAAAATAAACAAGATACCCACGAAGTGAAAATATACCTTTTACATCTTAAAATTCAAATACCAAAATAAATACAATTCTATAAATCTATAAATAATCATCCTTCAAAAAATAATAAAATTAGGGCTTAATTAAAAGAAAAAAGATAATAATAATAAAAATTATAAACCACAAATAAATATTAACCCATTAATGAAATATAAGGCACAATGCACACAACGGTCCCACTAGTCGGTTAGCGGGCGGGGGTAAAGGGAGCAGCGCCCTTTGCGGTTGATTGAGGACAGCGCCTTTGAAAGGTAAACAATTTACAAAATAAGTTTTGTTGTAGAATTATAGTTTTATTGTGGAATTGGAGTTTGATTCTAAAAACTAGGGTTAAAACATGTGATATTAGGGTTTTATCATAATATTGTTTTAGATTGCAAAATCAAAGTAGTGAATTAAAATACAGTAATTTGCAAGATTTAAATGAAGTTGAAACTTAATTGAATTAAATAGATTTAGTGTATGAAAATCGTACCTATGTTGTGGGTTCCACTAAAGTAATTTATATTGAAACAAGCCTTGCTGTTGTTTGGATCGTTGCAATTGGTTTGCGTCAGTCAGGGTTTTTGGTTGAATAAACGATGTTCACAGTCTGCTTCTGGGGTTGAGGTTTCTGTTTGCTTTTGTTTTTTTTTTTCCTTTCTGTCATTTTCCTTTTTTGGTGATCTCAATTGTTTAATTGATGATTTCAGCTCTCGGTTGCTATTGTTTCTTTTGGCTTTTTAAATTGCTTGTGGTTTTCTATTTCTCTGTTTAATCTACTAAAGGTGACTCTCTCACTGTTTTCTTTTCCTTTTTTTTTTCCTTTTTCTTAATTCTGTATTTATAAGCAACATCAGGGTAATCTCGACTCACTAACCCTCGTCCAATCCAAACACCTCTTTGCTTATCCAAGTCTTATTAGAATTTCAGTGCAATTAAAACTAAATCTGACCTAAATCAGGAACTAGCTAATTCGACATAGCCAATTTGACATGAGCTAGCCTCATATCGAATTTGGGTAGCCAAATTCTAACCCAAATTCGATATGAGGGAGCTTTATATAGAATTTAGGCTTCCAAATTCGATATGAGCATTAACTCATATAGAATTTTAACATCCCAACCCAGCTGGTCTGTATAAATTGGCTCACTCTCAACTGGACCAGACCTAAGTCGGATTAAATGTAATTTGGGCTTTTCATTGTGATCCAGCCAAATTTTAATTGGCCAAAATTAAGGATTTACACACACATTGGTCGGCTTTCCTTTTTTCATGTTTCATTTTTCTTTCTAAACTTTTCTCGCTGTAAAAATTTTCTCGAAAAATCTCTAATAAACTCTCTCTCTCTTTGTCCACAATTTGTTTTTCCCAGATAAGTTGTCCAACCAAGGAAGGAATCTTTCTCTTTTAAATTGTCCATTTGTTCAAGAAATATTTGTTAAAATGTTTTTAAAAATTATTATTTTAAGAGTTTTTAATGTTGTAGATGACGGTGTAAATAGAGCGTTAGTCTTGTCGTTGAAAAAAGGGCTAAAATGATATATTTTTTTAAAGTTTTAAGCCTATTTGAGTCGAAATAAATATTAGGCTTGTATTTGCACTCATGAGAAAATAAAAAGGATTTTTTTGTACTTTATCCTAAAATAAAATATTGGTTCCACTAAACTTTACCAACTAGTTAGTAAAATTTTTTCATAGAAAAGAGTATGGAAAAATAATTCACCGGAAAAAAGGATTGATATGTCTAATTATACCCTATTTTGATAGTCTAATTCTATGTATGACTTAAATATAATAGTGTGTTTAGTAAATTATTGAAAAAATTGATTACTGAAATGTATTTTATAGAGATATATTACTGAGATTATATTTTATTGAGAAATATTATATTACTGTGTTTGAAAAATATAACAAAATACTAAAAAAAATAGATTGAAAAAATATTAATATGTTTGGTTGTAACCCAACTTTCTAGAGAAAGTTTAAACAATATCTAAATTACATTTATAAAATCTCTTTCTTATTTTATCATATTCCAAAAGTAATGGTATGATTGTCTTTTAATATGTGAACCCCTTAATTTTTTTTTTCTGGTGAAATATTTTTTCTATTCTCTCTTAAGTAAAATATTTTACTAAATGATTGATAAAGTTTAGCAGACCCAATATTTTATTTTACTTAGATCATTTACAAATAAACATAGTATTATCGATCAAATAAAATTATACAGTTAATTTTTTCAAAATTTTTATATAACCAATCGCACTATAAGAATAATTTAAATATTACTCAAATTTCTCAATAAAATTATATTATAACCAAATAAATTTTTATTCTTTTAAAAATAATTTTCTTGTATTTTATTATATATTTCAAGCATAATAATATTATTTTTTTTAATAAAATATAATTTTAATAATATATCTATATAAAATACATTTCCATTAATCATTTCTCCAAGTAATCTACTAAACCAGCAATTAGACACCCTCTAATAGGACTGTTCATGCAGCCCGTGGCCCGAAAAACCCGACCCAAACCCATAGTAGGGTCGGGCCACGGGCTTCAAAATCCAACTCGAGCTATGCTCGGATCGAGCCTCGGGTTGGGATAAAAAATCTTTGGTCGGCCCGAGATATTAATTTTTTTATATTTTTTTAAATTTATATTTTGATAATTTATTTTTTTAAAATATTATATATAAAAAATGATATAATAATTTATATATTATTAGATATAATTTAGTATAATAAATTTTTAAAGTAATATTTATAGGTAATTGTTATTAAAATTTTAAAAAAATTGTTTTTTTAAATTTTAAAAAAATTGGACCGGCTCAAATTTTTTCAGACTGCAGTTTACAGCCGGCGACCCCGGCCCCCGCGTACACCCCTGCCCTCTAATTGGAATTTTGTTAAGACAGACATTGAAATTTTGACTTGGCCCAAATCGGGTAATCCTCCTATATAAAATAAATAGATAAATAAATTAGATATATTCGCCACTCTTTCCCTAGCTAATCTATACCGCAAGTTTAGATTCAAAATCAATCTATACCGTTGAAATGCTTAACAGAATCCAATGCTAGTAAAGACCAGAGCATGTTATTCCTGCCTTTACACTTCCCTTGACCTTATAAATTAAATCCCTAATCCATTTTTCAGATTAATCTTTCAAAATTTTATTATTATTCTCATTTCCATCTTTCAGGTAAACAAAATTCTCCGATTCTCCACTGATTTTTGTCCACACTCTCTCTTTCGACATTAACATTGCTGTTTGTGTTTTGATTTCTTATTTTCGTGTAGATTTTGTGAGAAAACGCCTACTGAGAATCGATTGCTACTTTACTTTACTGAAGGAATTTCTGATACGGCTTCTCTGAAACAAAATGGTAATGTTATCTTTGCATGTGGTGACTTTTACATGTTGGTGATGGTGATTTTAGCAGCTTAAAGCGTAGTCTTTTTTTTTTTTTCATTTGATTATTATGTTTCTGAATATGGTATTAATGGTTTGTGGGTTAGAGTAAATACTGCTCTTTTTGCAGCCACTTTGAGATTAGAGGGAAAATTGGGAGTGCGGGTCTAAGTTATAGGGAGGAGAGATGCCAATGGTAATTGGCACTTTGTTTACAGTTGTAACTTTGAGCTTTTAGGCAAAAATGGATAGCTTGTGCTATAATTTTAGGGATCCAGAGGGGCAATCGTGCATTATTTTTCTTGCTGGTAAAGATTGAAATTGATCTAAATTCATAAAATGTGGCATCTTCTGTCATTATGCTAAACGTATTGTTTGACTATTTCATATCATGGAACCATGTAATGGGCATCATGCATATGCTGTTTAATTTTTTGTTGGTGCTTTAACTAATGAATGTTTGATGCTAATATGGCATGACTGGCACGTGCTAATTTGTAATGGAATTGAGTCTATACGAGAGAATACATTACCATGTATTGATTTGTTATCTTACATGACAAATTGTTTTTGGTGCTAGCAAAGATGAAACCAAAAAATCAGCACTATGATAGCCACGACAATTCTTGGTCCTAATATAGTGAGATCGGATTAATAGATATATTTTTTTCTTCAGTTTGTAAGGATGTGCCCTGTGGATAGGGCAAGATGCAATTTTGTAAAAGATCAGTACAAAAACAGAACATGAAAAATCCTATGCTTATGTTGTTTAGATAAGTGAGCTAGTAGAGGAATTCAAGTTTAGTATAAATTAGTATAAAGAATATTGACGCATGCTCCTAAGAGGAAAGCTACACCATAGCATGCACTTAGCAAATAAAATATACAAATTGAGTGAATGAGTATCCATTTCCTCATTGTATAAGCCCTAACAATCATACATTGATCTTGTGTTTATATCCCTAATGACTTTAAAATTATGATACATATTAGATTCATTGATTTATTTCTATATAAATGATCATTAATTTGGGTCAAATTTAGCTGCAATTCAACTTAGTTTATGTTTTAATAAAAATGCAACTCTAGGCCAATTTGCCGTGTCCATGAAGAAAGAGAGGTGGAGAAAGGGGAAGAAAAGGAGAGGGAGGGAGTAGAGAGGGAGCTGCTCCAAATTAAGTTTTATGATTCTCTTGGTTGCTCTAAAGCGTCTCTTTCCAAAGCTTTGTGGCTAGTGAAAGCAGCTTTATCATCTTTGGAGATTAAAAATTATTAGATAATTAGTTCTAACTTATTTTTTCAGCTTTATAAAAATACACATGCATATATTTCTCCATACATGCTAATGTTGTATGTTATATGTAGATTAGTTTCTAGCCATGTTATATATAGCTCTATTAAGTTGTTATCTTGTTATATATATGTATACATTATTCTTATTCAGTTATCATTCTATTTATTTATTTATGTTTGCTTTTGAAGTTTCATTAGAATCTTTGTTTTAAATTGTTTCTATGTGTTAACGTGTAATTAATTAGTGCTATAAATGCAAGCAATTCTTATGATGATGTTTGAAAGTTTCAAACTTTGTGGATTGTGATTCTATTTGCTTCATCATTTAGTGGCTATTCGGTCGTTGAGTAAGTTGACAAAAAGAAAAGATAATTGCATATTCAGTCCCCATAATTGACACCTACCAAGCCTGAGAAATCTGATTTACCTTTTTTTTTCTCTTCCTCTTTTTTTTTTCCTATCCTTTTTTGACAGCACAAGTTAAGTAGAGGCAATCGTGACAAAGTACAACAGTTCATGACAATAACAGGGGCAAGGTAACCTAGTAAATTACAAATGCCATTTCTATTAAACTTCATACACATATAATACTGTGGTGCTTCTGTGCTGATTAATTGGCTAGGGGATTGCATTATTTGCTTTTTATTTATTTATTTTTATTAATTTGGAAAATGTGAAACTTTAATGAATTTTTTTATTGTACAAAAAGATGGTTCTTCTTTTGTCATAGTTGCAGCTGACACCATCATGATATTTTTTTTTCAAAATTATAATGACTATAATCTATAATATAATACGTATTTACTGGAAAATGCATATTATTAATAGTTCCAACATCTAAACTAGGCATTGATCAAGTGGAAATATTTTAGCCATAAGAGAGATTTGGCTGTTACCTCGTCCACCTTGGAGGATCCTAGCAGCAATATCTATCATTGGAATTATCTTGATTTTGAGTGTTGCTTAGATAATTTTGAATATGTCCTCCAATGGAAAGATTTTTTTCCTCATTAAACTGGGAGTAAGTTCATCCCGGTTTTTTTGAATTTTTTCCTTTTAATGTCATCATCTAATTCAACTTCTGGGGCATAAGTCATAATGATGTTCATTCATTTTTAGGTTGTATTATATTATATTTTTATTTTTCTTTATATTTGGCTCAATCTTGTTACTTCATGGACATAATAATGTGTTTTTGTGTTTTTATGATCTGAGTACCCCTTGTTTCCATGTTGATTTGAATTAGGAATTGGAAAATCTAATATTTAGTTTTTAAATGCAGTGAGAAAGCTGCCCTTCAGGCTTTGAAGGCCAGGGATTGGCATCTTGAAGGAGCATTTGATATGTTCTATAGCCAACCCCAGATTAAAACTTTTACAGACTCTAGAAATTTGGAAAAGCTTTACAACAGATATAGAGGTATGCCTCAGTTATCTTCTAACTTATCGCTCTACATTGCACTTAAAGTGGAGCCTTTGAAGTAATACAGTAAAAACATAGATCTTAATTGTTGATCACTTATTCCCTGTGGACTAGGTAGGGTCAGCTGCATAAATAATTATTTATTTATTGCTGTAAGTGTCATTAGTTCAAACTGAATAAGCCTTTTGCATGAGGCCCCTTTCGGATAATTAATGTGTGGACTGGAAACTTAGTTTCACCCTTTGCTTGTCGTGGCTCATTACAACAGTGTTGCTGTATGTACTATAGCAGTTTCACCTTCATATGTTTTGGTTATGCTATTAGACTTGAATTGCATGCTTTCAACAGGACTGGGTTTTACGATTTTTAAATTTGATCTATGATGAGCTCCAAATCTCTCCAAACTTACCATATGTTAATCAAACAAATTTGGTGGTTTGCTTGGCTTCTAGGTCCAACACTATCATGAGTTTGATATGTATTTGCTGGTTTTGATTTTTGTAGCTCTTCAATATAATGATACATTGTGGTCTTCAATCATGTTCGAGCTACATGTACTGATCATTTTTTGAAATTCATATGTTACTGAAGAAGAAATTTCTTGTAAATTTTGAATGTCGATAACTTCTTTAGGTGCTTGATGTTGAACAAGGAAACAAAATGTTTTTAAGGTGGAAAAGGGAGTGGAATAATAAATATGGTGAGCTTTATGTAGAAGATAAATTTTGCCCTACAAATTTGCTTGGCTTATGGTGAAAGGCATTGCTGTTTATGCACATGGTTACAGTGAGTCATTCACGGCCTGCAAACCTGTGTGCTTGGTGTGAAACCACGTAATGCAGTGAATGGAAACGGGATTATCATCCATTCTAGTTTGTGTTTTTTTTTTCAGTTAGAGTTTTTGTTATGTTGGAGTATTCTTCTTCTCCTCTCTTTTTCTGTCATTCTTTTTTATTTGATTCCTTCATTTGTTCTTCTCCTTTTCTACGTGATTTTGCAACCTACCAATCTGCGTTCTCAATTCTATGATCCAGATCATATATCGTGAACATCAATAAATCGGTAATCAAAGAACATCAATAAATCGGCAATAAACCAATCTTAGGCACACTTATCCAATCTTAATATTATTGTGCTGCAAATTAGTACTATAATTTTACTGTATATATGTGTGTTTGTGTATGAATGTAGTATGTATTGAAAGCCTATTTGGTTTAGCAATGGAGGTTAGTTGAGCAATCAATGATTAACTCTCAATTTATTGAAATTGATTTTGAAGTGTTTGTTAATGCAATGATTGACATTATGTTTGAATAGTGAGTCATTGAAAAGGGCTTTCATATTTTTTATAAATATAAATAAAAAATTTTTACTTCATTAATTTTCTAATGAAATAATAACATAAAATCAATAATAATAAATAATTATACATATTACAATTTTTTTAATTATCTTAAAAAAAGGCTTTGAAAAGCTAATCCAAAAATGCACGAAGTAGTTAATAAAGTTTTTCTCTTTCTTTTTCAACTAAAACAATTTCTTATTTGTTATGGTTGTAGAACATTGTGATATTTGCCATCCCAATAAGTGTATTTTGTTCCTGTTAAATGTTCTGAAAGAAGACTACCCCCATTTTACTGCATTTCTGGACAAGGATGCTTTGCATTCATCTATGTTCTGTACTGACCCACATTTGGATATCCTATCTTTGTTTATATTATAAGAACCATATAAAGATAGTGAAATGATGAAAGATGTAGTTGGTAGCTACTTCCTTCTGAAGGACCAAGATTTTGGGAATGAAATCAAACTTTCTCCACCTCATACTGTTTCTTTTTAAAATTTTTTGTCATTCCTATTAATTTTCAGTAACATGAGTGGCCTAGGATATAAGTTGATATGATATTTCTTCATAGGCCTTTTTGACTTCCTTGATTATATAATTGTTTTATTGATGGTTTGATATTTTATTTATGGCAGCTACAATGAATTTAAGAACCTCTGATCATTAATGTTCTAATATTTAATCTGGCGATGAAATTCATATCTCCATTGCAATATTCTTATTTTATTCTGTGATTGCATTTTAATTATTGGGACATTTATATGTATGTATATGCTGGTCGCATATTTAATAGCATTCCTGACTGAATGACAAGGATAACAAAATGGTTTAATTATAGTTCATCAAACTATTTGTTCAATGGCAATGCCCTAAGTGATTCTTCAAGGTGCATTAATCTTTGCGTGTATCTTGTCTTGCTTGAAACATGTATATTACTATGTAGGAATGAGCAATTTATAAGTGGAGACTGCAGTGAGAAAATGTTTCATGGCTTTCAGCTAGTGGTCTGCAACCCAAGAAGTTTTTATACTACAAATTGTTAACAAATTTCTTTTTCATGATATAAAACATGGAAATGTTAGTGTATGCAAATTTGTTCTCGTTGATGAAGAAAATTGTATTCTAATTTGTTTTGCAGATGATTGTGTTGATATGATATTGGTTGATGGGATCACTCTCCTTTGCAATGATCTTCAGGTATTTGTTTAGTTCATGCTGACTGAAATGGATGTAATGTTGGAATTTCATGGATATGTTTTGAGTTAACCTTATAAAGACATTTGAATCTCATAGATGATGTGCAAATGTGTGCATGTTTTGGTATGTGTTTTTATTATCCTAAGGTGTATGATTTTTTTGTACATGTTATAAGTAACACTTGAACAATTTTTTTGGTCAGGTGGATCCTCAGGATATAGTTATGGTATGTATATATTAAATGCTTTCATGCCTTCCTTTTTACCTTGTATACATAATCTTTTAAAACTCTAGAAATTTGTAGCTAGATGAACAAGGTCTTGGTTCTTTATTCCTTGTTCTTCCTAATTTCCTGCAGGCCTTGCCTTAAAAGCTTAGGTGATATGGGGTTTAGTGATTGGAATATTTGAGGAAAGACCAATATCCGGCCTTTCTACCTGGGATTTTTCTAGGGGCACATGAAGTGGATAAGTAAATGCAGTCATTGAAGTAGAAGTATCTGTGCTTCCATATTGCAGGTCTGGGAGTCCCAATATTAATAAGTTTAATGTGGCTATACTGAGGAATTTCCATATTTGACCCAGTGATAGGCCTGAAGTATGACGAAGTCCAAGATAATTGCGATATTGCTTTTTGCAGGGGTATATTTGTTGGATACTGGATAGGCAATTAAAATGGCAGCGTATCTTCCCTAAACAGAATTATGAGCAATGGAACATTGTAGAGGAGTTTATTCTACCATGATGTCATAGGTTTTATCACCTAATTTGCAAAGCACTAAGTAAAGAGCTTGCCCCCAGCGTAGGGAGGCACTAATTTCTGATGTCTTACATTTTGATAACGGAGGATTGCTTGTGCTGCACTCATTTATTGCTTTCAAAATAAAGTTTCTTTTCTAGGAAAAAGGAAACATTTTGATAATGTAGCAGGATTGGAGAGACTATATTGAGCACAACATCATAATCAATATGTGGATTTGAAGTGGGAAAAAAGGTTTGCTGTTTCCCACATTACCGCTCAGCCATGCGAATTCAAGTATTAGGACTTGAAAAGTATAGCAGATTTGAACGGGATTTAGGTGATTAGGGCTAGGGGTCGTAAAATTCAAGAAGTAGGGCTTCAAAATTATTATAGCAGATTTGAATTTCTTTGGAAAATTAAAGAAACAAAAATAATCTACTAGCATCACACTAATTGGATCTGGGATCAGATTTCTAGAAAGCATCATATGTTCTTGGATTAGAATTCATCACACAACTCAGAATAAAGAGCATAAAGTTGAAATTTTATTTACTGAAATCTGATAAAATAAAGTATTACAAGCATGAAGCTTGGGTATTTATAGACCCAAATTACTCCTAAAGCTTAAAGGTAAAGGAAATCCAAAATTAGTACTGAGTTGACTCCTGAAGAAACTAAAAGGAATATTGTTATTCTAAATCAACAAAGACTCTGAAAGAGTACCTACAATCCTAAAGAAATAGGGACAAGCTTTCAGCAAAGCTAAACATACAAAATTGCTCTTTAGATTTATAATACTTAACTAGTAACTTGTTTTACTAAATAGCGGCATAAATATAACTTTAAAATAACTCTAAACATGAGTAGAAATAAAACATCATTTGAAATAAATCCTAGACAAAATATGGACCCTAATTCTAAGATTCTCAAGTTTTTGAATTTTTTCAACTTCCTTGTTTGCATCACTTGTGGAGAGAGAAATAGACAGCATATATATATATATATATATATATATATATATATATATAAAGGAAAGAGAAGAAAGAGATGCAACAAAAAAAAAATACGAGAAAGGAGCAGGGAAGAGATCGAAGGGCAGTACTAGGAAAAGAAAAAGGAATGGAATAAAGATGTACTTGGCTTATGGCAGGACCACTTATTGTTTGAAGGCAGTGAGCATATAGGGAAATTTTTTGGTAGGATGGAGCATGCTCTCTTATACTCACTGACTATGTGGGTGCCATAGCTGGTCCCACAGTTTGGGGCCATCTAGTTGTGAGTCGTAGGGAGCATACTTCAATCTTGCTCAATAATTCCTTGAAATATAGTGTGTAAACTCTTGGTTTGATAACACCTGTGAGAGAAGGAAGAAAAGTCTTTAGAGTTATTTGACTCTATCCTAGATTTGGTGTCATTGTAGGTCGATGGACTTCGTAAGTAGGCATTTAGAGGTGTCTACATTGTAAAACAATAGTTTGTGATCAACTCAACATATTATCAAGCATACATACTGGTGGCCTAGTTCAATATCTTACTAATGCATGCTGTTACTTATTATTGCAGCTAGTTCTTTCATGGCACATGAAGGCTGCCACCATGTGTGAATTCTCCAAGCAGGAATTCATGGGTGGATTACAAGCACTAGGGTAGTGTATATTTTCGGTTTGTTTGCATTGTGTCATCTAATTACCATTTAGTGATATTCTGAAACAATGATATGTTTTGATGACAGGATTGATTCTTTGGAGAAGTTCTGTGAAAGAATACCATTCATGCGTTCTGAGCTGAAAGATGAACGTATGTGCAAGTCAACTATCAAGAACCTTATTTCTGGATAAGTTTTAGTATTGATATGCACTATTCTGAAATGCTTTTTTACTTTTCAAAGAGATTTGTTTATTGTGCTTTGTTGTTGATGTGGTCTTTCCTCCTTCAATGTCCAGAAAAGTTTCGTGAGATATATGACTTCGCTTTTGGCTGGGCAAAAGAGAAGGTACATGTTTTATGCATACAAACTGATTTATTTTTTTTTCCGGGTAGTTTTTATTTTGCTTATCTAACATGTAAAAGGCAATAAATATGCCATTGATAGTGTTATAATATTGAATTGGTAATTGCTATTTATTGTTTCTTAATTTTGTTTGGTTTAAAATCTGGTTTCTGGAGCAAGAGTTATAAACGTAAACACTAAAGGAAAAGAGTTGTTTTAAGCTACTCTCTTAATAGACCATTATTTTTAGAAATTGATTTCAACCCTTATCTGCTTTTACATCATACCATTTATGATTGGATACTACTTGTCTTAACTGTATTCATTTTATGTTCTTTCATTGAGAATCCAATGTTTAACAAGAAACATAAAAATTGCCTTTTGAGGGTTGGCCACCGACCTTCTTTTATCTGTTGGCAATGGCCTGATTTAGCAGTCTGCGCTCTTACATGTAGTTGTTCATCTGATTGTCTTGAAGCTGTTTGTCTCCACCAGTACACGTCCAAAAAAGCTCAAGTGGGAACAAATTTAGCTCCCATCAGTGTTCTTGTTTAGTTAGAACATAATACTATATTCTTGAATGTTGTGTCAGTGCTTTAGGTATCATGTTCTCTGCTGACACTGACTGCAGTTCTGTTGATTTCAGGGTCAAAAATCTTTGGCGTTGGATACAGCTATTGGAATGTGGCAACTGCTATTTGCTGAAAAGCATTGGCCTTTGGTTGATCACTGGTGCCAATTCCTGCAGGTAGATTCTAAATCCATATTTTGATTATCGGTTTTTCTAACAAGTGCCCTAAGGGCACTGGTTAAGAGCAGTTATTCCCAACAAAATATAGTAATAAAACGGTTACTTCAGACAAAAGTAAATAAATAAATATACAAATGAGTTGGATGAGAAAAAATTAGAGATTTTGATATAGTGATAGCTCAGAATTTCACTCATTTAATTTATTTGTAAATTTATTTATTTAATCACATCTCAATTTTTATTTCTTAACCAGTGCCCTAGAAGAACTGTTTGATTATTATCTGAGTTATTCAAAGTTTTTACAAGTTGTGATTTTGGCGGTACTAATATTGACTTACATTTGAATTGTGGGAGTGTATTCTGATACTCTAATCCATCATTAATACCTTTGTATGGGAGTCCCATTGTGTTATGGTTATGGGTAAAGGATCATGTCGCAGGGCGATTGACTAGGAAATCCAAGTTAACTAACTTTCTCTTCCCTTTTTTTTTGATTCTTTGGAGGCCCTATTTTTAATTAATTAATTAAGCTCGTCAAAGAGAGCTTTAATCTTAAGCTCATTAAAGGAAGCTTTAAACTTTGGATCTCGTCAAGAAAGAGCTTCTGGCCTCTATAATTTTTTATATAAATTCTGCTTGTTTTATTTTTATTTCATGCATCCTTTAAATAGGGCGGACTTATTACATAGAATAGGAAAACTATAATTTAGTCTTACCATAGAGACTTGGATTCTCATAATCTAGTTTAGGAACCTAAATAAAATAGACTATTCTAATTTAGGAACCAAATAATTATTCTATTATAATATTTTCCAATTTAGGAACCCAATAATACCTTTTCCAATTTAGGAACTTGACAATACTTCCCACCTAAAGAACAAACTTGTCGTCAAGCTTGAAATTTGAATAAACATGTCATCACTCTATCAACTATCCCTGCCTTGTATTTGGCTCATGAGTCTCTCCCAACTCTAGCCAAAATAGCTTCTTACATTGATTGTTTTTTGTATATAGTTCATCATAGTTGTAACATAGCCCATTAGTTCTGCAGTTTGCCATTTCAGCTTAAGACAATTTTTTAATGAATGGGGAGGCTGTACTATTCTTACTGGAAGCGCTTGCTTGGTTTGTCAATCCGGTTTGCTCGAAACCGCTTATTGAGGCACTGTCAATAGCTCCCTTATTCGAGATTGTATTCTACCAAGTTCTGCACCGTATAGTGGCTGCTTTTATCAATTGTTGTTTAGTTTCAAAGGCTTGAGCTGAATTCAATGCCTGAACCAGATTTGGGGGGTCTTGCATCTCCACATAAATCCTTACTGGAATCTCTAACCTTGCGGTAAATAAATTAACTTGTTAGTCCACTCGTACTAATTTTGCACGTTCTAGCAATTGTTGAAAATGACTGATAATTTTCCACTGTTCCTGCTTGTTTCAAGTTCACCAATTCCCCTAAAGGATTATTTCATAAGGGCGACCCAAATCTCAGATTGAAATTTTTCTTAAATTATTTCCACTTCAGATTTGGCTCCTCTTCCGTAGTTTGGTAATCCCATAATTGTGCGTCATCCAACATCTGGGAGGCAGCCAAGCCCACCTTTTCTGCAGATTGATGGGCAAAGAATTGTTCACATTGGTGTAACCATATGAGCGGATCACTTGTCCCATCATAGATTGGAAAGACCCACTTGGTATATTGTGGTATTACCCCATTATCTAGCCGTACTCCGTCCCTTAGTGGTTGGTTGTATGTTCTTTGTTGCAGCTGCTGCCCATAATTATTACTACTACTGGTAGCCCCATCTAGTTTAAGAGCTTCTTGTACTTGGAGCGGTAATTGTAGCAATTGGTCACCCAGCTACGCAACCTTTTTTGTCATGCGAGATTCAACTTCTTGGGCAAGAGATTTCTCATCTATGTTGTTGCTAGACTTGCCCATTCTGTGTAGCTCTAACACAAAATTGTTATGGTTATGGGTAAAGGATCGCGTTGCAGGGCGATTGACTAAGAAATCCAAGTCAATTAACTTTCCCTTCCCTTTATTTTGATTCTTTGGATGCCCTATTTTTAATTAATTAATTAAGCTCGTCAAATTGTGCTTTAACCTTAAGCTCATAAAAGGGAGTTTTAAACTTTGGACCTCGTTAAAAGAGAGCTCCGGACCTCTATAATTCTTTGGATAAATTCTGCTTCTTTTATTTTTATTTTATGCATCCTTTATGTAGGACTTGTTACATGGAATAGGAAAACTATAATTTATTCTTACAATAAAGACTTAGATTCTCCTAATCTAGGAAACTTAAAATAAATACTTCCTAATTATAAGTTCTAGTTTAGGAACCTAAATAAAATAGACTATTCTAATTTAGGAATCAAATAATTATTTATTATAATATTTTTCAATTTAGGAACCCAATAATACTTTTTCCAATTTAGGAACCTAACGCATTGATGTTGCCTGTTAGGATGTTTATATAAATTGGGTAATAGAATTCTGTTTAATATTTTTATTAAGCATGTATGGCTTTGTTGTTTTTTAAAACTGAATTACTGTCTATTTGTCATCTGGTTGTAATTGGTTGCTCCAACTTAACACATAGGGTTATTGGGCTGCACCTTCTAGCTTGTCTTATCCTCCAACACTAGAGCACCAATAGACAATCTCTTGCTGATAGAAAAATCTTATTTGCAGAGTAAAATTTACGCAATTGATCTTAAATCTTATTTTACTGTTACTGACATGTAAAGGGCTTTCAGAAGGGAGAAGTTATATGCCAAATTGGGTATCTGCTTTTTATATGACCATTCCATTCCAGTGAGAGATTGTATTTGCTAGTTAGATGCGGTGATATGTAATATTACTAATTATCTAGGATTTTTAATATATTCTATTGAGAACACAGTTGAATATCATAAAAGGTAACAAAAGTTACTAATTAGATGTTTCACTTCAAATTGTCTGGTTAGCAAAAGATTGGTTTCTAGTGCTCAAATAAATTATCAGTCAACCTGTTGGTGAGATTCTTTTCAATCTGGTGCATGGTGCTATTTAACTAAAGACTAAAGCTTAGGATTGTAGGTCGTCCATCAGACTCTATTTTGTATGATTATGCTCTATCATAAAAGGTGCATGCCATTTTGAAAGGTGCGGATGGAAACATCTTCTTTACAAAGGAAGGTGTAGTTTGTATGATATTTCATCATCAAGTTTTTGCCAAGCAATGATTTCCTGGCTGGCTTGTGCAATATTTTGCAATCTAGTTTTTCTTGTAGTATCATCTATATGAATATTCACTTCTTTATTAAACAACTCTGGTTGGATTGATCCCATGAACTAATAAGCATACCTCTTCTTCTATTTATAATTTATGCATTTTTGTCTCGTTATTATTATTTTTTAATTGGCATTCATTTCAGGCTCGGCATAATAAAGCAATCTCTAGGGACACTTGGTCTCAACTATTGGAATTTACAAGGGTAAGATATCAAATATCAAAATAGATGCTCAGTTGTTCATTTTATTTCTCTTTTCATAACAGACAGAAAAAGGAAAATGATTAATCAAAACGAAAGAGGTGCATGGAAATTTTCTATGATCTAAAAGGCCTATTGGTTTCTCTCTCTAAATAAACACTATGCAAAAAAATGGTAGAGGGATAAGAGATAAAAAGGACAAGCATATCAATGGTATCTGAACTGTTCCAATTTTCTATTTTAGTATATGAACTTTTTAGTCTTTGCAATCATATGTCTGAATGGATAAAATCTTTATAATAAAGTGCATTTGACCATAATTACTACTAGAGTGCTAAAATTGGCCATTTTTACCCTCCATAAACTGCATCTCTCCACTCCGTTAATCATCTTACTTTCCTCATTTTTCTATATATTATATTCTCTCTCCTTTTTCCTTACCTAAAAAGAAATCGTCCCTTCCAATCTCTACCGCAAAAAAAAAAAAAAAAAATATATATATATATATATATATATAAATAAATTAATTTACTTTTACACTCAAATTTATTTAAAATTGAAACTACAGTCTCCAGTAGTAAATTATTACAATCTCCAGTAGTAAATTATTACATTTTTCTGTAATATCTCTTACATGCACACAAAAATCAAATCCAACATTTTTACTTTTGTTTGTCAAAGAAATGCAAGGAGAATAATAGAAACTTGTTTTGTTTCCTAAAGAAAAAGAGAATGAAACCTTCTTTGATTACCTAGAAAATGCAAGAACATAAAAGAAGAATCAAAAGGTTAGTAGGCATGGGAAGTTGAAAAAATGAAGTATTTAAGTAAAAAAAAAGTGAGAATATAAAAGAGGAAAGGGAAAAAATGGAGGAGAGGTGGGATATTATTTGAGGGATAAAATAGTCCATTTCAGTACTTTGGCAAAAATTCTGGCCAAATGCTCTTTAGAATAACTTTGCTTGCGCAGAAACTTGAATAAAAACCAAAAACTTCATACATTATTGGTATTTGGTAATAATTGCCGGAAAGGCTTATTGTTGATCTTATTATCATCCAAAGCATCACCCTTCCAGATATTATTGCTGTCATGATCCAACGCTATTGTCATTATTTTAACCAGGATTACCAAAAAAATGTAATTGCCCTAGCAAATTGTGCTCTGGAACATTTGTTCCAAACTGTTATTGGAATGATGAAATCAACCTTCCAAACTTGTAACTCTAAACCAAGTTAGTTTCAAGCAAAAGGGGGAAAAAAAGCAAAGAGATGAAGCAGATTTACTTAATATTATCCCTATGTTATTAATACACATATTTACTTGATATTATACCTATATTTATACATATATTTTTATCTAAAAACCATTCTGCCTTTGTTCTATATAAACAATCCAGGGAAGCCTACACCCTTTGCATCATCCAGGATGCATAATGTTCTATGTTCCTGTTATCATTTCACGTACCGGAGCTATCCCTGCTCCAAAGTGACCTTGCTATGAGGTCTACCAACATCAACTTATGATGGCTGTTATTACCATTGAATCATTAAAACAATACACTTTTAAATGCAAATGTAGTCTGTTAGTTTTGTCTACTTAGGATTTATTCAGCAAAGAGAGCGTAGATATTGTTATCCTGGAAAAAAGCTTGGGGTGTCTCTGTCTTGTGTGCTTGAAGTTTATCTGGGTGAAATCAATATCTTGCTAGTGATTCAATTCTCTTGTGCAGACAGTGGACTCCAGACTATCGGATTATGATTCTGAGGGGGCTTGGCCTTATCTTATTGATGAATTTGTTGAATACATGAATGATAGCCTCAGTCAAGGAGATCATCAGTCGATTGATTGGAACTGAACATGAATTTGTTGGAGTGATGAATTGGGCTGTGCATTGTGGATTTATCTCTTTAGATGCTTTCTCTATGCCTTTTCTTCTGGGGAAATATATATATATATATATATATATGTGTGTGTGTGTGTGTGTGTGTGTGTCAGTGTGTGTGTGTGTGGACCCAAAAATAGATGCAATTTCTATATGTAAACTGTTGGACAAATTCTGCAGTCTTTCAGCTGATGGATTGTTAATATGGCTATAACATTATGATAGAAATTACGAGAACGTGACGGGCATTCTTGAAAGAGCTGCTTTTTCTAGGAAATTCGGGAGTAATTTTTGTTTTCAAACTGGTAACATTTTTTATTTGATAGGATACATACTTTGATCAATGCTTTTTGGCATTTTTAAGAAGTTAATTGGATTATTCTGGTTGTGATTCCCTTAAATGTGCCATATCCAAAATGGTAACTAGATAAGTCGGGACTGAAAATGAGTTTTGTCTTCTCATGTGTCTGATTACTTGCTCTTGGTTCTTCCTTGACTGTCAACTATGCCTACCAGGTTTTCTTTATGCTGGAAAGTGCAGAAAAAACAATGTTGTATAAAGCCTCCAAATGGTCAAAAGAAAAACAAAATACAAGCATTTGTACAAGCTTGCGAGTGCAGGTGTAAAATCTCTATTTTGGAACTGTTTTAAGCAAATGTTGATTCTCATCAATGGATTCCTGGCATTTACTAAGTAGTGTGGTTTGCTGGAAAATTTTTCTATTTCTCTATTTTTTTTGTTTGAATTTTTGAAATTTTCATAGATATTATGAATCAAATAATATTATTATTTCAATTTTTGCCTTTTTCATCACCTGTTGAATCAAACATTTTGATTATTGATCTTTAGAGCTTCATTAGAATATCATATTTGTGCAAGAACTCTTTCTATTACCGCTCCTCTGAGTGCCTTCAACAAGTGCTTTCTTGACAAACTATTATAGTAATGGCAGGTTCTTATGAATATCACGAACTGACATGAAAGTTAAATTTCAATATGAATAAATGTTGCTGTTCGGATTTGAACTCATACCGATTGTAATTTAATCTAATGATAATAAAAAAAATATATGGTGTTTTTGAAATGAAAGACTTATTATTACTATTATTGATGAGTTTTTGATCATCAATAGTTACAAGATTAAAAATAAAATTCTCAAAGTGTCTATCCTGATCCAATCTATAAAGTCTAACTAACCAGTAACCATTACCGGATAAATTATATTGTAACCATTACTCGATTACTTGAGAGAATATGGCATCAACTATATTACTAATTGCACCAAGTAAAAACATTGACAACCAAAGTACCATTGCGGAGCTGTAAAATGTAGGATACAAAATATTATATAAATAATTATATAACTAGAATAAGTAGATTATTCTATTGAAGGATGGAAAGTATGAGTAACTCAATTAGAATTATATGTATATATATATGTGTATGTATGTGTATATATATATACACACACAATAACCAGTTAGGATAGTTCAGCTGGCCACCTGTTGTTACACTCAATTGAGAGGGCATGGGTTCGATCCCCATAAAAACCGTATTTCGGGGGTCGAGCTTTTTAAAATAAAAAAAATATATACACACAATTTTTTTTAATAAAATATACACACACATTCATTTATATATTTAAATTTAAATGAATTTATATATATATATATGTGTGTGTGTGTATATATATACACACACATTCATTTATATACATATATATATGAATTTTATATGTATATATGAATTTTTATATATTCATTTATATATTTAAATTTAAATAAATTATATATATAATTATATATATATTAAATGAATTATATATATATATGAATTATATAAATATAATTTATATATATATGAATTTAAATAAATTTTATTTTAATTCATAAATTTTTTGCTAAAATTCATATATACATAAATAATTAATTTCTTATATATTATGTTGAGAAAAATATTTTTTAAAAAATTAAAAATGACACTATTATGTAACGTTTTTAAAATATGTAAAATTATAGAATATAATTATTATCTCTTAAGCGTAGTTAATATAATATTATAAATTAATTATTGAACTACTATAATTTTAAATGTTCAATTTTATATTAAATTTATCTATAATTTTTTTTATATTGAAATTTAGCCTCCCTGATGAATTTTTTCTTTCACCACTGCAGGTGTGAGTGCAGCGTACAATGACGGGACGACAAGTAGCATCGGCGAGGAAGTTTCGACCGGCCACAAACTGGCTATCGTAATTTTCACAATTTATCCCCCTTGATGAATTTCTAATCTCGCCACTGTAGATGCGAGTGCGGCGTCGAGTGATGGGACAACAAGTAGTATCGGCGGGAGAGCTCCGACCGGCCACAAACCGACCATTGTAATTTTCTATGAAAATTGAGCCCTCCTTCAGTCATTGTCTACATCTGCCACTGCCCTCTCTTCTCTACTCTCGTAAAGTCTCTGCTGTCGAAATTTCTCTTTCTTTGATCTTTCTCTATCATTCTATCTCTTCTTTGATCACTCAAAGATAAAGCAAAATGTTTTATTTTAGACGAAATAAAACACTAGGCTATGAAGGTCAAAACAAGGATGCTTATTCTCAGGCTCTGATTCTTTCTCCCTTTCTATTAGTTTTTCATTGATTTTTCTCTACCATAAGACTCTGATTATGTTTCTATGAAGATTTTGTTGCGATTTTTAGTTTTAAGATTTGTATTTGTTGTATTTTTTATGGGTTTCATTTTTTGTTTTTTTTTTTGCAATGATCTAATAGTTTTTTAGGAGTCTTGCAATTTGTTTGGAAGTTTTCGTTTTGAAAATTCCTTTATGATTGTTTGTTTGTATAAATTCTGAATCTGGGATTGAAGGTTGGATCTTGGAATTTACGAGATAAGGTCTATATGTTAGTTAATGTGGTGATGATGCTGAAGAATGTGAAGATTAGTATGTGATTTGTAGGTTTATAAAAGGTGAGTACTGGGTTTGCAGCCTAATTTTAATTGTTGTACAGTTTGAGTGGATTACTGAGTTTCTTTTTGTTTTGATTGTTGAATTTTATATGTTGTTACTGGATACAATTGTACATATTCACTTTTCGCAATAAAAAAATTATTGACAAAAAAGTATGGATTTGGTATTTTGAGTTTTGGAATGTAAATTTTTTTTATTTAATTATCTCAATCCGAGTGTATTTGTTTTCATTTGACCGAAACCGAGATTGAGCGGGTCGATCGAAAAAAAGTTGTTTTTTCATCGGTGTCGGTTGCAATTTTTTCTATTACATCGGGTTCAATCAATTTGAATTTTTTTTTTAAATTCAGCTGAACTTTATCTGCCCCTAACATTAATTCCCCCTAACATTAATTCGACTGAATTGTAATCAAACTAGGGTCATGAAGCACATTAAGATGCAAATCAGAGCTACAGGAACTTGGACCACGCGCTATCACTAGAGCCACTGCTGCCTAGCCATGTGTCACCGCAAAGGTCAATAGAGATTGACCAATGGACAAGAAGAACCGAAGAAGAGAGTGTGGTTGTGGCCATATGGCAAGCAAGTTGCTATAAAGAAGGTCAACCAAGCCTGTTATCATTGAATACAAAATAGAATAATTGAAATACTGTTAGATAGTATGTGGATGACTACTATATTAAATTAACTTTACGCTATCAAGATTATAATTAGTTTTATCATATTCATATTATAATTTAATTTAGTTATAATCTTTTATTCTACTTACACCACTATAAATACCTTATTATAGGTGGTTTATATGATAATTAATAATATAGAGATTTCTCATTATCTATTTATCTTCTCTCTTCTTTTATTTATAATACGTTATCAGCACGATAGTCTCTTCAAATTATAATGGTAAATGGAGAAAGATTTAATTTTTCTAATTTGTAAAAAAAAATTTATATCTTTCAAATTAAGGTACGCTTCTGCATATTTAATTTATATGATTTAATATGATTGATCTTGGCTTAATTGAAGTTTATGATTTTTTTTTCAATAAGTAATATCAAATTTCTTTATGTTGAATCATTAAGAAAAAAAGAAAAAAAATATTATGTATTTTTTTGTTTAATATATATCTCTTGTATAAAGAGTTGTTCTATTACAATAGATAATACATATTTTGTTAATATGTTTGTAATGATATATGTATTGTTATTTTATTATTAGTCAACTTTAAGTATTATATATACATTGAAACAATTGATATTTGTACATATTTTTGACTTGGATTTATGAACATAATGTAAATTTCTTATTTTTTATGCCTATTAACTAAGAATTTAAACTTGAATTTTACGTGTATGTATATATATATATATATATATGCATTTCGTGGTTCTTGATTCAAGTTCTTAATAAAATTTGAATTTATTACCCTTGATATTTTCTGATGAAATTATATGTTATGGATATTTGATAATGAGATTCACCTTGATATTTTGAATATTAAAGATATTATAAAAATGAAATTAAGTATTCCCACAGGATCACTTAGAAATAATAATTTTTCTTTTGATTATTCAAACAAGAAATTAAAAATTGATTATCTTCTTATTGAGGATTTATTACAGTTTTTAGATAATATTAAACTTTTCATACATCAAATGTGTTTCTGTAGTAGCAATATTGATGGCATATATTTACAAAATATTCTAAACTAATTTCTTATTTACTTATAACTAAATAAAATTTTTAGCTTTTGATGAAAAATCATCAAACTCGTCCAGTTGACTTAACATTATTCTCTGAAGTAAATGTGATATGTTTTCAAGACCATGGATGAGATCTTGATAAAAATGTTATGGTAAATTTTTTTTTCTAGCAATCTTGAAATCAAAAGTGCTAATTCTCATAATTATTCATTATCATAGAATATTTGTTATAATTAACATTAATAAAAATTAATGTTAATAAGATATCTGGTTCTACAACTATAGTTAAAGACTCTAAAAGAGTCCTCCTTATATTTCGAATTTGAGCAAAATAATATTTTAATGATGCATTGTATTCAAATAGATCCTGAAAAAATCTATTAAGTTTTAAAGAATACGTCGCAATGGATATTCAATTGAAACAAAGCGAAAGAGATATTAAATTTTTATGTGTCAACTCTATAAATTTGAACCAGAAGTTCATATTTAAGAAATTTTAAATTTATTAACTAGATTATACTTTATAAAAAATAAAAATGGCTGAGTTACATTATATGCACCGAAAGTGTATAGATCTCAAAATTTTTATTTTTTGGCATGATTATCTTAGTTATCCATATTCAAATATAATGTGACGTATTATTGAGAATACAAATGGATATCCACTAAAAAAATTAAAAAATAATTTTGCTTGATGATTACTTTTGTGCTTCTTGTACTCAAGGTAAATTAATTATGAGACATTTACCAATTAAATTATATTTAGAGTCCCCTGAATTTCTATAAAAATACATGAGGATATTTGTGATTCTATTCATCAATTTTATAGACCATTTAGATACTTTATAGTTTTAATTAATACTTCAACTAGATGGCCGTATGTTTATCTATTGTCAACTCCTAATATTGCTTTTGCAAAATTCCTTGCTCAAATTATAAAGTTAAGGTCAATGATTCTTAATTATTATATCAAGATAATTTTTATAGATAATGCATACGAGTTCACTTAAAAAGTATTTTATGATTATATTACCATTGAACATTTTATTGCATATGTTCATATTCGATATGATTTAGTTGAATTATTATTAAGATTTTACGATCAATTATTATTATGCTTATGAAATAAAACTTTTAATAAACGATTGGATACATGTTATTGTTTATATTGCACCTTTAATTTGTATTTGATTGTCTGTATATCATAAATTTTTCATTTTGTAACTTGTGTTTATCTGAATTAATATGTCTTATTTAGAATTTACGATATTAAAATTTCTTGCTGCAGTGTATATATTCTTATTGCATCACCTTAAAAAAATAAAATAATTTTTCAATATTATTTTGATATCTATATAGGTTTTGATTATCTACATTAGATATTATAGAACTTTACTCATAAATATTTTAGAGCAAGATTTTTAGTGAGTTAGTTTTTACTCCATTAGAAAAAGATAAAAGTAAAGGGCAAAAAACACAATAGATTAGTTGGAATACACCAACTTTATCCAATCTTAATACATGCATAAATCAATATGAACTGGAAGTTCAAAAATTAATTCATTTACATAATGTTACAAATTAGTTATCAGATATATTTACAAATACCCAGTAGGTGTTCAAATCACATATTTAAGCTGCTAATACTCTTGCTCAATTGATTGTTCCTATAGGATATCTTACTAGTGTGATAACTAATAGATATAATATACATCTGAAGCATAATAGACTACTTGATTTAAAATATTAATTTTTGATATAAGAGAAAATGAATATTATTGTATACTTGTTTGCTTCCTAAGACTCTCTTAGGGGAGAGATTACAGGTTCGAATGGGGGAGACGACTCTTAATTGAGCCAAATAAATAAATTATACAGTGGACCCGTGAGGAGAAGCGGACTGTAGTGGTCTAGTGCTCAGAAGGCTGGGTCAGAGGCCAGCAGGTTGGGCCAGAGGCCAACTAAGGCTGAACTGCTACAATGCGGGTTATTAATAAGCAAACAACCAATAATATTACATGAAGATAATGTAATATGTATTACACAAATCAAAGGAGGCTACATAAAAGGTGATAAAACTAAACATATATTACCAAAGTTTATTTATACTTATGAACTTATGAAGGAATGACAAGTTGATATTTGTAAAGTTCGTTCAAGTGACAATTCAGAAGATTTATTCACAAAAATATTATCAACATCAATTTTTAAAAAGCATACACACAATATTGGAAAGCGCTCACTTGGAGATATGTCTTAGATAGTTGTATTATTGAGGAAAAGTTACCTATGAATATTATAATCTTTTTTCCTCGCTAAGTTTTTATCCCACTGAATTTTTCTTAGCAAGGTTTTAACGAGGCATGTTCATAGGGATAGTCATCCAAAAAAAATGTTAGATAATATGTGGATGACTACTATATTAAATTAACTTTACGCTATCAAGATTATGATTAATTTTATTCTATTCATATTAGAATTCAATTTAGTTGTAATCTTTTATTCTACTTATACCACTATAAATATCTCATTATAGGTAGTTCATATGATAATTAATAATATAAAAATTTATCATATTTCTCATTCTCTATTTATTTTCTCTCTTATTTTATTTACAACAAATACAAAATAAAGGCAAGTCAAAAATTAAAATATGAAATTTAGCCTTTGTTTATTTTAATGAAAATGAATGAAATAAAATGAAATAAAAATGCAATTTTTTTATTTGAACAATAATAAAAAAAGGAAAAGAAGAAAAGAATTGAAATAAGTTTCTCCGGTTTCATTTGAAGAGAAATAAAAGGAAATAAAAGAATATAAATTATGAAATTACTAATTTATCATATTAAATATAATCATAAATATAAAATTTATAAATTTTTTAAAAAATAAAAATTTTATTCTCTTTATTAAATTTCTTTACTTTTTTTTTTCTTTTCCATTACACTTATAAGGAACAAATGTAGGCTTAAAGATGAACCTCCAAGCTTTGAATCTTCAAATATTTGCTTTAAATCTAATCACCATAAACAGAAATATTTTAGAGCTAAAACTAATGCAAGATATCTATTTTTAATTAAAATATAAATTTATGTATTCAAATATATAGACATATGGGCGACTATTAATTATAATTTATGATAATATTGTTAAATTAAAAAAAATTCAAAATTTGATTTTAATTTTTTAATTAAAAAATTAATCCAAGACGGAGCAAGAGTAATTTGCTATAATCGTAATGAACTAATATTCAGTGAGTGAAGTATTTTTATAAATCTGTATTTAAATAAAAAAATTTTGATAATAGTTTATTGAATTGAATTTTTTGAGTTTAGATTATTTAATGGAAATAAAAAAAAATTGACTCTAATTATTTTTATTTTAAAAAATAATTTATTATAAAAAATATTAATTATAATATCTTTTACCATAAATAAATAAATTTATAATAAAATTTTTTTGGTCAAGATTGTTCAATTACCACTTCTAACGATTGTTCAATTACCACTTCTAACGATGGCTGCATTTCACTTTAACATAATCCAACGGCCACGACCCATCGGCACTGGCAGAGCTTCAAGACGAAATCTCCATGGAAATTGAAATTCAGAACTATTTCTAGGGTTTTTATTTCGCCTTTGCTGAACTAAAACTTAGCTATGGAGGCCGTCGCTGATAATCTTCAACGTACACCACCATCGCATTACCGTACCCATACCCACTTCCACTCGAACGCCGTCGAAGTTTCCTCATCCGCCAGACATATACGTGATATCCTCATCCGATCCTCGCCTCATGAGGTAGAATCTGCACTCTCCTCCACTGGAATCGCCGTCACTGCTGAACTTGTACATGAAGTTCTGAAACTATCTTATAATGATCCCTCTTCTGCTGTGAACTTCTTCCGATGGGCTGGGCGGGCTCACGAACTTGGCGCTTATGCTTGGAATTTGATGGTTGACGTACTTGGCAAGAACAGGCTCTTTGAGCCCATGTGGGATGCAGTTCGATCTATGAAACAAGAAAATCTTTTGTCGATGGCTACATTTGCTTCTGTTTTTGGGAGTTATTGTACTGCTGGTAGGTTTGATGAGGCTGTAATGAGTTTTGATGTTATGGATAAGTACGGAATTCAACAAGATGTTGCTGCGGTGAATTCGCTTTTGAGCGCAATTTGCCGCGAAGAAAATCATACTGTCAATGCATTGGAGTTTTTTCAAAGGATTAAATCTAAGATCCCACCGGATGGTGATACATTTGCTATTTTGTTGGAAGGGTGGGAGAAGGAAGGCAACCCCGCCAAAGCAAAGACTACTTTTGGCGAGATGGTAATTCGCGTTGGTTGGAGCCCATCATATATGCCGGCTTATGATGCCTTTTTGATCACACTTGTTCGAGGGTCACAAGCAGATGTGGCTGTAAAGTTCCTCCAGGTTATGAAGGGGAAAGATTGCTTGCCAGGTTTGAAATTTTTCTCTAATGCTCTTGATATACTTGTTAGGGAGAATGACTCTGTGCATGCTGTCCAAATTTGGGATATATTGGTGGGTAGTGGGTTGGTGCCTAATTTGATTATGTACAATAGGATGATTGCCTTGCTTTGCAACAACAGTGATATCGACAGTGCATTTCGGTTGCTTGACGAGATGGTCTTCCATGGAGCTTTCCCTGATTTTTCAACTTATAACATGATTTTTCAATGTCTTGTACAAAAAAAGAAGGTTTGCCTAGTAGGCAAGTTCTTCCATGAGATGATTAAGAACGAATTCCCTCCCACATATATCGATTGTGCTGAAGCCATCACAGTGTTGATGGATGGTGATGACCCTGAAATGGCAATTGAGATATGGAACTACATGGTTGAGAACCATGTGTTGCCTCTCGATGAGAGTGCAAATGCGCTTCTTGTAGGCCTTTGTAATTTGGGCCGTTTGTCAGAGGTGAGGAACTTTGCAGAAGATATACTTGATAGAAGAATCAACATATATGAATCAACAATGGCAAAGTTGAAGAATGCTTTTTACAAGGATAGTAGGAGCGCAAGGGATACATTTGATACTCTCTCAAGGAGATGGAAAGCTTCCTAGACATGATGCTGTAAATTCCTTTTATTCTATCTAACGAACAAAGTGAACTTTCATTCTGGTATAGCTTGAAAATTATTTTTGGTGTGGTAGTCGTCAATGGTAAAGCGCTCAATCTTCTATGAACTTTTTACTTTGCCTTCTCGTTTGCTATTAATATGATCTACTCTCTTTTTCTCACATGATGGTATCCTGGAATTTTGATAAATAACGGTTGCTTCCCCCTCTCACTTCCTCCCCATTGCCCGTTTTCTATCTCACAATCACATGTTTTAGTTTTAAGTAAGAGTTTGTTCAGTTTAGCTATTTGACTAATGCTAATAGTCAATAACTTATAACTTGTGTTATTAGCGGATGGCTAATAGCTGATAATCATTTAACTGTTTGGCAAAAATTTAGTTGTAGTTACTGTTGAATATAAAATGACCATAAGAGTATAATTATTTTTACATATATGAACATGTGCTATTTTTAATTTTTAAAGTGTTATGAAAATAAAATTTTTAATTATGAAATTTATTATATATATATATATACTTATAATAATTTTTAAAGTGAGCATAATAATTAATTTAAATATTACAAATAATAACTTAAGTATCATTTATTACTTTTCTAATGTGTTTGATTTCCCCTTCTTCCAATGCCAAAAAAAGTAATTATACATAAAGATATCATGTAAAATTAATTTTAGAAAAATAATTTTAATAATAATAATTTTTTATAAGAGTAATATGTTGGGAGTTAATATAGTAAAATTATAGGATCAACTATCAACAGGTAGGATAAAACTTTAAAATGACGCTTTTGGAATAATCAGTTGTTTGGATACCTAACAACTACCAACAGTTTATTGTTTTAGTTTGCCGAACATATTGATTAGCTATTGAGGCGAAATAGCTATTAGTTTGCTCCCAACCTCTAAACGAAACACCCACTATTTACTTTATTTGCCCTAAATGCATTTCATTCTACCTTAATTTCCAAAATTTTTGAAGAGTCGAATGTGCCTGGAATCTTTTTACATAAATTTGGAATTTTTTTTTCATTGAAAAGTTTATTAAATGTAGCTGATTTATTAAATGATAAATGTGCTAGCAGCTAGCATTCTTTCTTTTATGTTTAATGATGCTGGCCCTAGGTGCTTTTTCTTTCATTCAGACTGCTTTGGCCTTATTACTTACATTATTATTTTCAATACTCTTGCATAAATCAATGAACTACTGCATGGTTATAGATTGCTTTTTATGTTGAGGATGAAACTGAGAGCTGCATGTATATCGTGGATACTCTTGAGGAGATGGAAATCTTCCTAGATGTCATTCTGTTAATTTCCTTTTTTATCTGCTGAAAGACAAAGTTATACTATTTGAGAACTATGAACATATTGTGATTAGCGGCAATCATTACTCAAATGGCATTTGTGCAAACTGTTTCTTTTGTCTTGTCCTTGTTTTATAGGCAGCGCTTCTTTTTCTTTCGTACTGATCTCTTCAAATGGATAATCAATCATAGTATTTGTCTTTGATACCTTTTTGTGCTTATAATTGTAAACCATAGCAGTTGTCTTTCTCCTTTCTTTCTTTTATGCAACTGGGCCTGTGGGTAACCTTAACGGGGCTTGTTCTTTTTCAGAAAGTTGCATGTCTCAAGCAAGGCGCAAGGACTGTTCCTTAGCATGCTTCTGCTGAAGTTTTTGTTCTGCAGCATTTTTGTTTTCTGTTTGAATATTATTTTGTTTCAATCACTCCCTAAATATTGCACAGAACTTAGAATACATAGCAATGCTATTTTCTCTATATTATTTCTCAATATAAGGAAATTTTACAATATTATAGCTCATTACAACGACAAAAAAAAAAAAAAAAAACGAAGGCAGAGAATATGTTTAACTCTAAATGCTGGAATGAGATTGACATTCATATTTAAGTATTTATCATGATCTTGTTGACTTTGCACATCCAAATTTAATGTAACCCTACCATTTCATGAGCTTACTTTCAATTTGTAGGTTTCCTATGATCTAGATCTTTTTCCATATTTTGCTCAACTCTATCACCATCTTCTTCTCTTTTTTGTTTGTTTGTTCCTTCCTTTACTAGATGCTCTGAGTTCCTTTCTTTTCTAAATGCTTTTCTGACTGATGCTTTTGATATACTGCCTGTTAATCTGATTTACATGAACTGATTTTCTTGGTTCTCCAATTATTTAGTTTTTCCTTAATACCCTTTTACACGCTTTTCTTTTGAGTTTGCATGCATATAAAAAATTTAAGCAAGGACCATTATTTTTACTGTTATTTAATAGCTTTTGGGGCTGGGGCATTGCCATTTCCCCTATTATATATGTAACTAGCAATTTTTTTTGGTCAACATGGCATTGCATGTGGACTAAAGCAAAATAAATAAATTAAAAAAAAAGAAGAAATTTTACATTTGCAATGATATTTATGAAGATTTGTGGAAGAAAAATTTAGGTTTTGTGAAATTAAAAGAGGGTTTCAGGTTTTCTTTGTTCTTGAAGCTTAATTGAAGATGACTTCAAACACATTCATATCATCATTATCAGCACCGCCCTCCTTTAAAATCAGCATTATCACCATAAACATCGACTACCTCCTCACTTCACTTGTTTAAGCTACTAGCTTTACAAATATCTGACAAAATTTGCCTGAACAAAATGCACGAACCAATGCCTAGATGATCTATGTATGGAAATAGCAATGCTAGATAAAGAAAACATCAATTTCCTACCTTATTAGTTGCCAAGTAGTACCACTGAAGCTCTAAGAGGTTAATTGTATGATTTGGCCATTTAAGCAAATACAAGATTTTAGCAGAAGTCTGTAAAATTTAAGAGATTTTATTTTGTATAGGCTTAGCATAAAAACGAATCCAGAATTTTTAATTGATTATATGTAAAAAAATTGTTCTAGAATGAGGAGAATTATATATGAATCTCAATTAAATGGGGGTCAATTCCTATTGTTTCGCATATATTTGTAACCTTCTAAGTTCATGCCTTAAAATACAAAAGCAATGGAAATCTTAAAATTTTCAACTTTTGTTAAGAACCAGGCTAAATGACAGACTTGTGCTCACTTTGTTAATTTGGTTAGAACATTTGAAATAAAAAAAGAAAAAACAGAGCTTGGCTTTATTTCATAAATTTTATAATTTATAATGTCCATAAGTTTCATTCTAATAACTTGAATTAATCAGACATGTTTAAATTTTCTACTTAAAAAAAATGTTTTACTAACTAATACACGTAAGTTCATAAAATTGCTGCATTTACCCAATTGAAAAAAAAAAAAATTTTAATGCCCTGTCATGGCCAATCCCCTGTGCCTATAGTACTTCAAAAGCACCCGCTAGTGCAAAAATCTCATGATCTTCACTTCACAGCACGTCAGCACCCACACCTATCAACCAATCTTCCATTTCTCTTCTTCTCTTCTCTTTTTCTCCATTTCTGGTACTCCAACTCTCATTGCTATTTTCACTTAAGGAGGCCTAACACCATCTTCAAGAGCAGAGCAAGTTTTCTTGGGGACCATCATAACCCATTTTTCCAATCCCAATTCTGGTGATTCCCATGGAATCTGAGCTCTACCCAGTAGTTATGATTCCAAGTTATACCAAGAATTGAGTTTGTACTTCTCCATCGTAGGCCTACATAAACCTTGAGGATAGCACAGCAAAATAGAATAGGCCAATTTCAGCAGCAGCAGCAGCAGCATATTGGCCCCTAGCTATCCCAGCCATTAAAAACTCTGCAACAACACTGCATCAGCCTGCTTAAACCACTCTCACAGAAGCATTCAGAGGTCCCCAGCACCACCAAAGCCTAGAACCTATCAGAAACCAATATCAGCCATCAGACAGCAACCAGCAACCAGCCCAGACCAGGCAGAGGGACCATTCCCTGTATCAAAAGGCAACATTAGCCAATAATCAACCCAGGCCAGGCTTCTTATCACCATCCACTCAGAAGCGCAAACTTCATCCCAGCTGGTATTTAGATCCAGTTATTCCAGCTACTACTGCTACCATTCTTGTATAGGATCCTGTACTTGACAAAGAATGAGATTTTAGAGCATGCTGTCATACTATCATCCATTTAAATATTTGCGAAATATAAAACCTATACTTTATAAAAAAGTAATACATGAAAAAGAAGATAATGATATAAAAAAAATCAAGAAATATATAAATTGAAGCGAACATGTATTCTATTTTATATATGAATAATCCTCATAAATAAATAAATTACTAATAATTAATATATGAAATCCAATTAATTTGCCAACTTAAATTAAATAAAACAATTTATTTATTTTATATATCCTCTTAATTATTTTGTCATTAGTTAATTATTTTTAATATTATTTAATTCTAAAGTTACTAAAAAACTCAAAATTCTATAAAAATAGATAATTATAATACAAACTGAATAGAGTTCAAAATTTTCTCTTTAACGTATATATCATTAGATACATATTCAGATTCTCTTTTTCCCTAATGCTATAAAAAAAATAAACATAAAAAGTGGTGGCTTATAAGAGTAGTACCTCGAGCTGTTGTAATCTATCATGTCCTTGAATCTGCAACGCTGAGAACTAGGAAGTAAAAAAGAAATTACCAGCCATACATGTCCATGCACATCTTCTCCTATGGTTTCAAATTTGATTGAATGGAGCAATTCAGACAAAGCAGTGATATGAATCAATTATCAAAATATCTCAATCGATTCAAGCTTCTCTTGGTAAAACTTCACTGTTGTTATTAGAATCTAAATTGTGACCAATGTAATGGGGACACTATAAAGCTTCTGATTGACATATTGAATTCTAACAAACTTCCAGCATAAAATTCTTCTGAAAAACCATGCTAGTGACTAACATGGGTGATATTAATTTTCTTTTCTCTTTTGAGCAGGAAATGTTGGAAGCAAGTGAAAATATTCATGGTATTTATCACTATCTGAGATTAAGTCTGCAACAAGTGAGAGTGTATAAGCATTCGGTGACAAATTTCTAGCTTTCATCTCATGAAGAAGGTCAATTACTTTTTCTGGACCGTTATTGTGTAAGAAACCTCGCATGAGTATATCAAATGTGAACTTGTCCGGAACACAATCTTTCTCCTTCATTTCCAGAAATAAATCATTTGCCTTTTCTAGTTGCCCCCTTTTACAAAGTCCGTGGATCATGACACTGTACGTCACAACATTTGGCTTTAAGCCTTCACTAGACAATCTATTGAAAAACTCCCAAGCAATTTCAAACTTCCTTGCTTTACACAAGCCATCAATGAGGCAATTGAAGATTTTAACACTCAATTCAAACTTATAGTTTTCCAAACTATGAAAAACATCCATTGCCTCTGAAACACAATCATTCTTACAAAGCCCATCCAGACAGATTAGATACGTAGTTGAATTTGCTGCAATATCATAAAGCTGCATCTCCTCAAATAGCTTCTGCGCATCTTGAACCTTACCTGCTTGGAAAAGACCACTCAACAAGGTGGTATATGTAATAACAGTTGGTTGAATCCCTTTGCCTAACATATCCCTGTATAATGTCATAGCTTCATCTACCCTCTGATTCTTGCAATACCCGTTTATCAGTATGTTGTAGCTCACATGATTATGTTGACACCCCTTAGTCATCATGGAAACAAAAAGTTCCTTCCCTTTGTCAATCATACCTGCCAAACAATAGCCATCAATCAATGTGTTGTAATTATAGATATTAGGTTCTACACCTCTTCGAAACATCAGTTCAAATAATCCATTGGCCTCTTTTATCTTTCCCTCTTGACAAAGTGCAGTAATCAGCACATTGAATGGTACTGCATTAGGTGGCACAACTTGATCCAACATCTCAATAAATAAACATTTAGCTTCTTCCCACGGACACAAAACGAAGACCCTGAAATAGTAAGCTATACACAACCACATTTGGAAAAGTCCCCACATCCTTCATTTGCACAAAAAGCTCTTTTGCCTTTTCGACCAAACCATCCTTACAAAGACCATCAATAATACTGCCATAAAAAAATTTATTAGGCTTAATTTTGGTTCTAAATTCACCATTCCCACTAACCATGTCCTCAAGCAGCTTAAGAGCAACACCAATATTCCCTGTTCGACACAGCCCATTAATCAAAGTACCCCACGTAATCTCACTGGGCCAACAACCAAACACACCCATTTTCTTGGAAAGTGTAATTGCCTAGGTAATTTTATTCTCCAAACACAAGCCCCTAATTAGAAAAGTAAAAGTCACAGTACTGATAACCCCTTCTTATAATCACTCCCAATACCATAAAACCATCACGACTCCTTTTCATATTGCAAAAGGAATTAAGTAAAACATTCAATGCAATAAAATCTGGCAACAACCCAACTGAATCCATTCTTTTAAATAGCGAAATAACATTAAAATAATATTTACTTTTATTAAGAGCACCAAACAAAACACTGAATGATGAAAAAGCAAGCGTAGGTTGCATCTGAATCATGTGATCAAAGAAATGAAGAGCTTTATGGAGAGTGATCTTACCTGACTTGCAGTTTATCTTCAAGAATTTCTCCAGTTGGCTCTTGTATTTAGGATCGGGAATTGAGGTTTGTGGCAAAATTTTGGAATCGCAACTCCGTTGATTTGAGTTTGTGGGTAACGTTTTGGGTTTAGAAGCTGTATGTGAACTTGGGTTCGTGAAGAGAGATGAGAGCTTGCCATTTAAAGAAGTTACCGAAGAACAAAACGATGGGGTTTTGGTTTTGGAGACCATTTTTTAAGCGAAGTTTAAGTTTTCTGTAAATTTTGTGGTTTTTGCTGAGGATTTATTAATTCTTTGTCATCGTCGTCAATGACATTTCCCGCTTTTACGTCTCCCCTCAAGGCTGTTCCGTTTTCTTCAGAAAAATTCTTCTTAATTTTTGCCTATATATATATATATATTTTTTTTTTCTTATTTTATATTTGCCCGTAACTTTATTTTTATAAAATCCCCCTCGATTTTCAATCTCTGTTTTTGGTTTAGTCCCATTATAGAAAATTTTAATTAAAAAAAGTAAAGCATATGATAAAATATAATTTTAGATTTAATAGTGTATTCTTAATGGAATACCTATATTAAATATTTTTTTATATATTATTTAATAAATAATAAATGAAAATTAACTCAATTTGGTAAAAATTGTGGTATTTATAAAACATAAAAAATGACAAACTGATGTTAGTTCACCAATAATAATATCGCTCTATTTCTGTAGCGAGATAAGAAATGGAAGATGATACAACAACAACTAAGCCTTAGTCTCAAATAAATTGGGGTCGATTGTATGAATTCTCAACAAAATAAGCTCAAAAGACACCAAAAAAATACTCCAGCGAATGGAAGATGATAAGAAAAAAAATATATGTTTGGATTATAATCCTTTAGTATGTTAAATTCGAAAACTAAGAGTTGTTCAAAATATATTTTTTAATTTTATTTGAATTTTAAAGTGTCATAAGAGAGTTATCAGACTAGAGCGGTTGGTAGAAGCTTGTTCATCTTTTCTTATTGTCGTTTAAGGACTAACTCTACCGTAATCTTAATCCCAGCTCTATTTTTGTTGGATAAATGATCATTGGGGTAGTGTTTGTGGAATGATGTGTTGGCTTTTATGAAAACGTAAGAATTCCAAATAAAATAAAGTTAGTTTGAATGTGTTTGATTGAATGATTTGTTTTTAAAAATAAGAGATTTTATTGCATTCATTATTTTATTTATTTTCTTATTTTATAAGTATCAAATTATAGATATACAAGCACCATTAAGCAAATTGCTTAGAGTGTTAGATTTTTCTAATACGCATATCAAACAGACCAGAGTAGATTTGAGAATTAAAGTTTTAGAGTCTCAAAGATCAACTGAAGCTTAAGGGGTTGTTTTGAAAAAAAAAACTATTGTATTATATTTTTAATTACAATTCACATAGCAGTATTTAACTTATATGACAACTGTATAATTAATGGTTAAGTTTGTAGATTGTAAATACTATAAATCTTGGATAAGATTTATATTTATTTTGGAACTTGTGTTTGGATTATAAAATTTATTGTGGAAATTGTATAGAAATATATAAATATGTATATATGTTCATATAATATATGATATTTGACTTGGATTTTGGTTGATTGTTGATTAAATAGAGTAATTGGAGTTGAGTTTGATTAACTGAAAAATAAAAGTATTTTTTTTGCAGATGGTATTAATTGGAAGAAAATTTTGGCTATAAATATTATAGAGAAAGCTCTGTCAAAATTTATAGTCGGATTATATTAAAAAAATATTTAGATTAAATATATGATTGTTAAGTAATGTAAAGTATCTTTTGATAGTTCTCTGTATAGAATTATCAGGAGGTGTTATAATTTTAAGTAATATAGGAATGCTCACTGAGTTGAAGACTCATTAAACTTTTATAAATTGCAGGTTCTAAAGAGAGTACAAGGATGATCATTTTTCTTCTAAGAAGCTTATTTATGTAAATACTTGATGACTTGTTTATAAATTACGGGATTAATATATAGATAAAAAAATTATTTATAAAGTTCTATTAGTCACATCTACTTTGCGATTATCATATTAGACACCTATAAAATTTAAAAATAAAATTATCTCACCCTTTGTGGGCGCTTTGAGAAAGTGTAAGATAAAAAAATTAGAGGGACGTGTGAATTGTGGTTGTGTTTGTTCTTTTTTATTCCTATCATTAGATTGTTTTGAAAAAACCACCTTAAATTCAACCCAATTTCACTTATAGCAAGCATACATTTAAGTAGCTAGTATTGATTGGATCTATAAGAACAACAATACCAACAAAAACATATACAGTTGAAAAAAAATGGTGAGTATGAAGGTGAAAAAAGAAAAATTGAATAATTTGAGAGTTTTTCTATAGAATTCTATAAATCCATTAAAATTTAATTAAGAACTAGCAAATTCATCAAGAATAAAACCCATTAAAATTCAATTATAACTATGCAAATAAAATTTTATAGAATCCTTTTCAATTCCATCAAGAACTTGAAAATTCATCAAAATTCAATCACAATTCTGTAAATAAAATTTTATAAAACCCATTAAATTTCAATCAAAAACTACCAAAAACCATTAAGAATTATAAAACCAGCCATTAAAATTCAATCATAATTTTTATAACCATCGAAAATCCAATTACATTATCAGAAAACTCAAACTATATATAACATATAACCATAAAAAATGCAAAAAATTACTAACCTTTCAAACTAAAACACAACCTTTCCTTCCATAATACAATAATTATACTCTACCCATTCATTGCAAATCCTTTTAAAAGTCAAATTGTTCTTCAATATTTAAAATAACCATAAGCTTTTCTCAATCTCAAAGGACATGCAACACAACCAAATCAATTTGTTGCTTATAGAAATTAGGATTTTAATTACAATAAAAACTAGATTTGGCTAAAAAAAATTGGGTTGGGGTGATGAAAATTTAGAAGAATAGAGAAAATAAGAGGATTTTATCAAGTCATTTGACTCTGTTTGGACGGAGGTACTCTGAGGTTTAATTAAATAGAGTAAGATATAATAAAGTAAGGTAAGGTAGAATATTGATTTTTATTATATTTGAGAGGAAGGTATGATATTTGAATGTTAAATACCTTTTATTTATTTAGTTAGATAAGGTTATATATAAAATTACAAATATATCATTGTACAGTTTAAGTCATATTTATCTTGAATAATTTTAATTTTAATATTATTTTTTATTTTTTAAATAATGTAAATCTTAATAAATATTTAATATTATTGTATTATTTTTTAAATAAAATTAATATGTATTTTCAAATTAATATTTTAATATCAATATTAATAATTATTTAATATTAGTCCCAATAAATTTAAATATATTTTTTGATTTAATAGTTGGTTGTAAAAAAATAAAAAAGAAAAAACCATGTAATTATATTAAAAAGTTATGGATGAAATTAGAATAAAATATTTTATACCTCCAAAAACCTCCAATTTGGAGGTATACTAAAAAAAAAACAAATCTTCTAAATTTTAACCATTCAAAAACATTCACCTACTTTCCAATACTTTATTAAACCTCCAAATGCCTCATCCCAAACACAATATAAATCTCCTCACACTTTATAAAAAAAATTCCATTACCTCTATCCAAACAAGCCCTTATGACGCAGATAAAGAAATATGAGAAAAAAATGTGAAGTAAATGAAATTTGAATTTTTTTTATGCGTGTGCAATATACGATCAATGGTAAAAAGAAAAATAACTAAGCAAAGTATATAATAATATCATTCAAGCAAATAGAGATTTGTTATACAATGCCGGCAAAGTAGAGAAGACGCATATATTACTTTGGACAAATACAAATATTTATTTGTGTTAAGCTAATGTATATGTCTACCCTGGCATAGATGCGGGCGTCATGATGGCTGTGTGGTTTCAACTCAAGGAAATTTATTGCAGATAGTGTATAAATATATAAATAAAATAATAACCTTGTATATATATACACACACATATATATATATATATATATTTGAATGTACGTACGTTGTTGATATTATATATCATAGAATAAATGTTAATTTATAAATAATAATTTTCTATTTTTTAATTTTATAAATTTATATAATTAAAAAAATAAAGGGGGTACAGTGGAGGATGAAAGCGCAAGGATTCAAAAGAGGCAACATCCTTAGTTTTGTTTCCTTGGAAAAAAAGAATCACAAAGTACCAAAACTCAGACAGCAAAAAAATGGTCAGTTTCCCGAATTTCCTCTGGTCTTGACGTAACCCTTTTACCAACTCACCTTCCCTTGGTGGTCTTTCATTATTATTTTCTGTAGGATTTCTTCGTATATTCTTTCTGCTCCTCGCTGTTAACTTCTAATAAGAAACAATTAATAAATACCCACTGGGTGTCTCTTTAGAGGCAGAAAAGATGGCTTCTTTACCTGTAGGAGGAGGAGGAGGAGGAGGAGCTCAGGAGAAAGAGGTGTGGAAGGCGCATGCTGCCTTGGCAATAGTGCAGCTTTTCTATGGAGGATATCACGTTGTTACCAAAATTGCTCTTAATGTTGGTGTCAATCAGCTTGTTTTTTGTGCCTTTCGTGATCTCCTTGCTCTCTCAATTCTTGCTCCCTTGGCTTATGTCCGTGAAAAGTAATTCAATTTCTTGTCCAAATTCATTCTTTTTTTATTTTCCTTTTCTGGGTTTTTGTTTATTTACCCTATTTTGTCTGTTCTCTTCAATTTTTCGAAAATTGGAATTTGCGATTTTGTTTTTGTTTTTGTCTTAAAAATAATGTTTTTGTTGATAATGGGAATAACTGAATGGAAACTAGTTGTTTAATTCTTTTGGTGCATATGGACGTTCAGTATGTATTATGTAGGTAAGGTTCCCTTTATTGGGGATTAGTTCATCAATCTTAATTATGTAACAGTTTTCCAGGTCATGCAGTCTTAGCCATATCATGGTATGTGACAAAGTTTTACGCGTTCGGTCACCAAATGCAACCCTCCTCTTTTACCGGGCTTGGAACTGGTTATAGACAAGAAAACTCATGTATATATTGTTGCTTGTTGAGTTGAGTTGAGAACAGTCTTAGCTAAGCCATATAATAACTCACTGTAATTCAATCTATTGTTGCTTGTTAGTACATCTAACTTCAGTGATGTTTGCATAGTATGCCTCAGTCAAAAGGAATACATGATTTATTTCTGTGCATTTTTATTTTATTGTCGATGGGCAGAGGAACTTCTTTAATTTCTTATGGAATTGCTTATGGTTGATAATTTCATATATATGAATATATATAATCTGTCATCTGAAGAAAATTTTGTATTTTTTTTTTGTAGAAGGATTCGACCACCAATGACTAGACTTCTACTCTTGTCATTCTTCTTTCTTGGGTTAACAGGGTATGTTTATCTAAATCAATCATATATGTGATCACTATCAATATAACTGATAAAACATCCAATTAATCAATCTTTTTGGTTTTGCTGTTTGATAGGATATTTGGGAACCAGCTATTGTTTCTTCTTGGCCTTAGTTACACCAATCCAACTTATGCTGCTGCTATACAGCCTTCAATCCCAGTCTTTACATTTCTCTTGGCTGTAATGATGGGGTGAGTCCAAATATTTCCCTCTGTGTGTGTGTGATGCTTTAGTTGCTGTTATTTTGCTAAGTATGAATATATGCTTGTATGTATTTTGTATGAATATACTTTGTTCAGTTTCCTACATGAACTTGTTCTTGCAGTACAGAAAGAGTGAATTTGTTTAAAACTGAAGGTCAAGTGAAGATTGTAGGTACCCTCGTCTGTGTTTCTGGTGCCATATTGATGGTTCTGTTCCGTGGTCCAGCTGTCTTTGGATACGGTGAAGCAGACTTTGTGGCAAGTGAAATAAGTGCCAAGGGTCAACCGGAGCCTGCTGGATGGTTCTTATCTAGCTTTCTAAACTTTGGACTTGAAAGTTGGCACCTTGGAGTTTTATGCTTGATAGGGAATTGCATATGCATGGCTGTTTTTCTGGCAATTCAGGTAATTCTTATATATTTACCCAATGGACGTATAAAATTTCAGTTATCACTAATTTAACTTTTCATGTTCCAGACATCCCATGAACTCTTTACCTTACTGATTCACCTTTTAAGGAAAGCACTTGAAATCAACGTAATTTTTCCTTTCATTTTCCACAAGGCCATGTAGAACCTGGTTGAGTCCTATCTAGATTACTGGCTAATTTCTTTGTTGTCTAAATATGCATGACTGTATTATCAATATGATTTTCTCCTTCCTATTTTTCTTTGTTTAACATCCTTAATAAGTTTGATTTCTTTGATCTTCTTAAAAACCTTGTGGAAAAGTGAGGTTTATGCCAAAATTTTTTGGTAGTTGGACATCCTTCTACTCTTTTATGTGTTTTGCTAGAAATAGTAAATTTTAGAGACTGATAGAAAAGTTTGTTGGACAATTAAGCTCAGCTATTTATGCTAGATTTCCCAAAAGGCTTGGCCATTGAACTTGAATATTTTTTTTATATTTTTCTATAGCTTATTGAAGATTGATTTCTCATAATTTCATTAAAGTATTGTGCTTTTCTAGTTGTGGTGGTGAATGAACATAGACAATTGGCAATGTCAATAATCAATATGTCATTTCATGTCTGTAGTAGATATTACAATTTATTGTGAGAAGAATTTGCAGAGATTACAGGGCTTTTGAAGAAACTTTGTGTAAAGTAAATGTGAGAGTTTAACTGATGCTAAATTACTAAAAGTTACTATGGTTTTCTGTAGTATACATTTTGGCTTATAGTATTTCCAAATTAGCAAATTTAGTCCTTGCACTATCATTAATAAAAGGTGCAAGATTTTCAAGGATTGAACTGTTTTGTAACATAACAATCCAAGGACTAAAGTGTGTTAAATTTAAAATGTTAAGGACTAAGATATAATGAAAATTTAAAAAAAAAACATTATACTTTTATAATGAAGGACTAAATTGTAGAGTAATTATATTATGGTAAGTCTCAGGGGTTTCTTACCATAACGATGAAGTTTAGTACAATGCATGTCAAGCAGGTGGTGATGACCAAAAATCTATTTCAGTCTCATACATTTTTGTGAGAACTTAAATAATTGTGCGTAAAAGTGTCATGAGAATTCAACCAAGTAAACCATCTAGAATCATGCATTAATTCATTTGGTTAACTCAAGTAACATGTTGGAACCTGCACTTCATCAGAAGCTATGATTTTGTTTTGACTGTGAAGAATCTCCAGTCCCATGATATTGTGGAAAGAGTGGAAAATTCAGAAGCCAATGCTTCCTGATGCATATGTTACACAAAGTACCGTTGAGTATTGGGTTTAATCTGTGAAGTAGGCAAGTGGAATTGTGTTCTTTATTGTATGTTAAAAAATATGAAGCTATAATTTTTCTATATTTTAAGCCTTCACTAGGTGCTTTAACAAGATAATCAAATTCTGATTGCTGATTGATGGTGCATGAGAAACATCATGTATTCATGTTAAAGAATGTATTTAAAGGGAATTAACTGCCTAATGCATTCATAGAAATTTTTGCCTTGAATAATTTTCCATTAGAGAGAGAGAGAGTGGGAGGAAGAGAGTGAAAGAGGAAAGAATGATGTTTTTATCCATAAAAGTTGTTTCTTTAGTTTTGTGGAATTAATTTTGAAATTCCACCTGTTTTAATAGAATTTCATTTAGTACATGTATGTTCATATAATGAATTTGTAAATTTGAAATGTATATATTTTTTTGTTCCAAAAATAAAAATGTGGAATTCATTTATTCCAAATGGGGAGTAAATGTTATTTTTAGGACATTTTGCTTCTTGGCTTTATAGAACATGCAAATCGTTGTAGTCGTTCCTGAAACCATATTCCTCCTCTCTTCTTCTATGTAGTGCATACAAGAAAATTGCTTTATGCACCGCATGGCTGTATAGAAGAGAATTACTTGACCTATAGACATGTTCAATAGAAGGAAGTCATCATTATCCATCCTTTTCTAAATTATGGAAAAGCGATAGGAGAAAGAAAGTTAAGTATGGGGAAAGAAAGTGAAGTATGGGGGAAGTGGTCAGAAAGAGTTTAGCATCTCTAGATCATTGAACGCATAATAATGAACTAAGTGGAATGAAGAAAGAAATTTGTATATCCTACCAGAACTAGTATGGAATCAAGCTTACTCTGAATAACCATTATTTTTATTCTTAGTTTTATATATTGTTGGAAGTTTATGGCTGTTCTGCGGTTTTCAATTTATCATTTTCTAAACTTGCAGGCTTCAATTTTAACTAAATATCCTGCCAGCCTTTCAGTCACAGCTTATTCATATTCTTTTGGAGCTCTATTAATGGTAGTGACAGCATTCTTTTTGATCAATGAAGCTACAGAATGGAGTCTGACACAATCTGAGCTTTGGGCAGTCATTTATGCTGTAAGTTCCCTTTTGATGTGATATTGATCTTGAATTTCATGTGTGCTTTACAAGTAAGAGGTCACCACTCCTCCTCCTAAAGCACTAACACATCCAACTAATCAATAGTTTTTCTACCCATCATTTCGGACTCATGAATAGTTGAACAATCTGAGCCGTCTTGTCTCAATAGTCGTGGTTGCTCCAATGTAGTTTTTCAGTTTAAACTCTATCCAACTATGAATTGTGTAGCATCTTTATCTTTTATGTTCGGGTAAATTGAACTTTGAGGATAGGAATTCTGAATGGTGATAGATATCTTAGTAGGAGAGACTGCCTTTTTCCTTTTGAAAGAGCCAATGTTGACCGATCATTATTGTGATAGTCCAACTCCTATCCAAAGTGGAATACTCTCTGTTTACCACTGAAGTATTCATTTTCTTGTTTTCTTTCTATGGGTAACTTTATCAAAGATGTGCCTATATGCGGTAATATCATCTCATCAATAGAATATTATAATTGTTATCTCACATGTAGTGAGTGCAGATTGGGTTTTAATGGTTGAAATTTGAAATTCAGTGTTATAATTATTTTTTTGGTGGTATTGGTTTGTTGGGGGCCTGGGGGGTAGGAGGTTTGAATTACTAGGCATAAAGCTTAATTCTTCCTTCTCCTCCTTCCACTCAAATCTTCAATTACATGATTGCCACATTTATATCAGACAGATTCTCAGTGTCTATTCCATGGCCCTCATGTTACAACTTACAAACAAGCTGTTTACAGTCATCACCATGGCTGTGAATGACTAATAAATGCCTTGGTGTAGTTTAATAAGATCTCAAGAATATAGATGCAACACTCTGAAACAGGCAGTTTATCATTTTAAGTGGCCCCATGGGTCAGGTTTAAGTTCTGTTCCCTGAAATTTTAGGCACTATGAAAACTAAGAAGAAATATTGGAGATAAAATTCTTAAAATTTTTTCTATTTTTATACTTTGAATATGAAAGTTATAAAATCTATTTCATTAGATGAAAGTGAACACCATCCAATTTTGAACACCATCCCACCCCACCTCAGCCCCCACTCTTCTTTGTATTGGAGAATCAGAATCAATTTCATTGAACTGGAAAAATAAAAACAGAAATCCACTTACAGCTGAAGTGTACCAAGGGACAAACAATTAAAACATATTGTAACTGAATCTATTACCTTTTCCTGAATTTGCACTCTTAGCAGTTGCAAGTATAATAATGTCTAGAAGTGCTTTAATATCTTGAATGCCAAAACTCTTAGTCTTCATGCTTTTCTCTTTGGTCTCCTATTATAGTGGTACAGGGAGTGGAATTATGTAATCTTTACGACTCTTAACAAAGTGGAAGCTAACGTTGTCCTTGATAGATTAATTTCGAGTGCTATGATTTACCCAAGAACAAGGTTTTATGTTTGTAGATTCCTTAACTTACCTTTAGATATAGATGCTACTTTTGGGCTAAAAAATTGGATATCAGCAGGCCAGCCTTCATTGATAATGACTTTTTGTAGCATTCTTATTGAAAAATGATTCATAGATAATTCTATGGCATCAAATTTTCCGTTTCACCTTTTGGCATATAATCATAAAATACTGGAAGTAATAAAATTGCTCTAAACGTCTTTCTGCACTTCTTTAACACAAATGGGCTGTGCACAATTAGTTATATTCAACATTGATAATTGCTTTTCTTTCTGGCATCACTCTTTTCTCAGGGAATTGTTGCTTCTGCCCTTAATTATGGACTCTTGACCTGGTCTAATAAGATCTTGGGGCCTGCTTTGGTTGCACTTTACTACCCACTTCAACCTGCGGCTTCTGCCTTACTGTCGAGAATTTTTCTTGGAAGCCCCATTTATTTGGGAAGGTTTTACTTCAGTTGCTTGAAAACTCTTCATATAATTTGTATACTTGTTCATGCATAGTATGCTTGCATATTCAGCTAGTATGATTTTCCTAATTATTTTATACATATTCGTTTTTGTATTTCCTCAAAAAAAAAAAATATAGTTTGTTCTTAAAATTTTGTATAGTCACCTGGATTTCTTTTAAAGCACCTGAAGTTTGGTGTAAGATAGGCTTACTGTGTCCTTTTTTTACGTTTGTTGACAGCATCTTTGGGGGCTGCCTAATCATTGCTGGTCTTTATTTGGTAACTTGGGCATCCAATAGAGAGAGACAGACAATTGCTGGGATTATTCCTTACATTACTGTTAGGCAATCTGAACCACTCATTCACAAAGATGCATCAGCTAACAAGGGTGCGTACCAGAAGGGACCCATTTTCTCTGGGCCCTCCTCCTTGCCAAAATCCACAGATTAAGCAGGCAAACAAATGAAATGTTCTGTAAAGTTTAATCTTTTTGAAACTCACCTATTCTGTGATAAACACAAGTAAAAATGTATTGTCTCCAGTTATTTAAATATTCATCTCCTTCTCCATTAAGAAATAAGTAAATGTCTGTTATTCTTTTAAGCTCTGATGTGCTTTTCCTTTGAACTAACAATCAATCTGAGAAACAAAGACGAAGGAACTCGGTTTTATGGCTTTACATCCTTTTGTGCAGTTATGTAGATGAGACTTCTCTTGGCCACCTGACCACAGCAGCAAATTTCTGAGTCTGGTATCCTATGCCAACGGAATATGGTGAATGCTTGAGATTTCTGATGGGGCATTGTGGTGCGGGTTCGCGAATTTTTGAGAGAATTGACTCAGGAAACTAGGAAGAAATATCAGTGAGTGCTTCAGGTTATTGGCAAGAGTTGAATCAGGACAGAGAGGAAGCGAAAATCAGTGAATGTTCTTTATTATTGTTTCTTTAACTTATTTAGTTTTGTATTGACATATCCATTTTTTTATAGCTGGTGGTAAGGACATACCATTGATATGTTGTCGCCGTGTGACCTGATGTCACGGGTTCGAGTCATGAAAACGGCCTCTTGCAATTAATTGCAAGGGAAGGCCGCGTACAAAGATCCAATGGGTCCGACTCTTCTCCGGACTCTGCTCATTACGGAAACATTCGTGTACCGGGCTGTTTTTTTTTTTTTTTTGCATTTGGTTGCCTCCAAAACATATCAATGGAATCTGTGAAATTGTTGTCTTTGTTTTTTTATGCTGACAAATGCAGTAGTTAAGAATGGTTGTTTTGCTTTTGAAATACAAATGCTACGCCATTTTTGAAATAATTTTTTTAATTAAATAAATAATTATGATTTCACTAAAAACAATATTTATTTTAAGTATGATTCTAAAATATTAAATTAAAATTTATTTAGCTACTTCAGTAAAAAAAAAAACTAAAACTAAAATAAATTATCCTACAAACAAATGAATCAAAAGTGAAAAATCTCACATCTAATAAATACAAATAAAAAATCAAATTAATATAAAAATAGATTTTTCAATCTTAATATTTAAGACTCAAAACCAATATTGAAAAGAAGGAAATGAATTGGATATGATTGAATAAAGATGATTTGGACAACAAGAGAGAAATGATTTGAATAATGGCATCATAAATAGAGGGTCAATTTTTGAACTCTATCCGAAAATGAGTTGAGTAATTCTTCATTCGAATATGTTAATCTGTAACTCACTGACTATATAAAAAAAAAAATCTGTAATTCAACTTACAATTGATCAGATGAATTAAAATCAAGAAAATTTAATCATAATATGTTAATTTGTTCAAAAATAACATTTTTCCTTAATTATAAAAACTCAGCCATTTGGAATATACGTAGAAATATCAGAGGGTAAAATCAAGATTTATTACCTTACAAAATAAGGACATTTTTTAACTCAAAATCCAATTATTTTTTCTAATATTTTTAGCTAAAAAACCAAAGATTTTCTTTCTAAAATAAGTAGGATTTTAAGATCTTTTTAAAATGAAGATATTATTACATTTTGTAATAATACAAATTACCAATATACGAAAAATATTAAAGAAATAATTTTTGGAAAATCATTTTAACTTCATATGAAAAATATAAACTTGGACGGACAAGTTTCTCAGGTTTAATGAGTAACTATTCTCATCCCATTCTAAGATGAAATCTTCAACTCTTCAATTTTAAATCTTCAAAAGAGTTCCTTGGATAGGATTTAATATTGAGCACATGATGCATTAATATTTAGAAACCTCCATGGTCAAAATCTTCAATTTGGTCTTTCTAACTTGCAACTTATATAAGCTCAAACGCATATTCCATGATTTTGTTCATCTAAACGTGCCAATGCCAACCACCAAATTTTGGCTTGGTAGTCAAAAGCGTTGTTATTTCTGCTTAAGTTTTAAGTTGGAATTTTAAGTGTTCTTCCTCCTTTCACATATAATCAATTAAAAAAAAACATGTCAATGCCTTTTCCTAATGCCTAACCATCAAGGTCTTACGAAAGTCCTAACAAGAGATCTTACTATCAAGGGACGTCCTACCAGTGAATTTCTTCATGTTATTCAACTCATAATGCAAGGTGCATGGTCTATCACCCATAAAACTCATAGAATTTAAGCATTTGATATAATGTATTAAAGAAGAAAATATTCTTGATAAAAAAATAATCAATATAGATTTGTAAAATTAAACTTATAGAAGCAAGATTTAGTTGAGAGGCACCATAAGGTCTTTCATAAGTTGAATTGAGATCCTTTGGTGGGATATAGGTTAAGACCTCAAAAGGAAAAAATTGTAACTTCTCGGCATTGCAAAATAAGACCAATATGCATAAAATATATAGAGAAATTCTCTCGACTGCTTCTCTCTTGGGATTTCTGTTTAGTTTTTTTCCGCTTTAGATTTAGGGCTGTCGCCGACCTTTTAGCCCCTAAATCTACCAGTTTTACTCGATTTTCTTGTAGTTCTATATTTTTCGATGGTTTGATTTGGTTTTGGAACAAATCTAGACTTTTATAGGCTTTTTGTGCTCTCCTCTATGAAAGAAAGTTCTTGGTATCTTGAATACCAATTTGTTTTTTGGCTCTTCACAAGTTGGATTTTGTTTTGGGGTTCAACATCAGTCACGATAAGTCTATCTTTTCATTATTTACCTTTGAGTCTCAAGAGTTTCTGCCTCGCTTCTCATTTGGAGCCTCTCATGGTCCTCTCTTATGGCTCCCAGGCAATTTTTAGTTTTATGTTATTGATGGCAAGTACATTCTGTTGTGTTAGTCTTGCCTTTTTGTTGTATGAGAGGTTTATCATGGGCTATTTCTCTTGGTTATCCAGCCTATCCTCCTTATCTTGTAAGATCCCTCAAAAGTCTTATTGTTCAAAGGCTTTGATTGTAAAGCTTCTCCCCCTGCTTTATATAATATTCCTGCATGGCTTCCCCTCACCATAGCGGAGCTCATGTTTATGGGGTTTTCTTTTAATATAATACCTATTTCTAGATAAAAAAAAATGAAAAATAAGACATATATCAAAGAAGAAAAACTTTACATATATCAAGTCCTAACTTCAATTACAAGGAGCAACAAGACCTGGAGGGATAGAATTAAGAAGAGCACGTCAAAGTCAATTGCGACTTAGTCAAGGGAGTTAAATAAAATTAATATTTTAAAATTAGACCAGACACTCAATTAAATAAACAGTCAACTAAATAGATGATCGGTTTATAGTTCAATTGGTTTAACCGGATTAAGTCAGGTTCAATAATATAATGATATTGTAATTTTTTATTTATAAATATTAATAAAAAAATCTAAAAATCATAGAAATTTTAAAATAAAAATTTTATTAATAATAAAAATATACTTTATCAATTTAAAAACATCACATATTAAATCTAATATATATAAAAAAATAAATCTAATTTTTTTCCTTTGATTCTTATTCCAAAACGATTTAAAATTAGAAAATTGATACAGTCTGGTTTAATCCGATTTGATTTTATTCAACTGATTTTGTCGGTTTTGATTGATTTTTATAAATTTGTTTTTTTATTGTTTTTAAATTGGATCAATTTTTTATTCCCGATTAAATTGATATGATCGGGTGGTTCAATATGGCTTTAAAGGCACCGAATAAAATAGGGTAAAATAGAATAAGATAGATTTAACTAAAGTAGATTTTTCTTTTTTGGGCGATTGACAAGAAGTTAAGGTAAAATTAATTAGTAAAAGTTATATAATCTTATATTATTTGGATGAAAGGTAAAATGAGATAATAAGTTGAAATATTAATTGACTAAAATATTTTTTACATATAAAATTAATTATTGCAGTTGTAGAATTGATTGAGATTATTTTTAATTATAATGTTATTTTGGGAATAGCATAATTATAATAATATTTTCTCAAATTGCTAAGATATTATTTTTGGTGGCTTTTAAACTTTTTGTGAAAAAAGTAAATATATAATAGGATATTGCATGGTTAAAGATTTAGTAAAAGGATAAAATATGAAAATAAAAAATTATAACACATACCAACAAGGTGTTAAAATTCTTTTAAAAAAAATGAGGACTTTTAACTCTCCATTAACTTTATAAAACTCCCTATCTCAATTTACTATCTTCTCAAATAATATAATTTACCCTTTCTCTTCTTCTTTAATCTTATCTACCAATGTTGCACCTCATCCCAAGCATAGCCTAAAAATATTAGCATATGAACATTAAAATATAGTCTAATGATAAATAAAAAATAGACTAAGATTGATTTCTCTCACCCACAAAATCGTAACTAAACATATATCCATTCAGAAAGAAAATAAAATCATTAAAAAGATTAAAATAAAATTAAACAATTATACAAAATAAAAGCTACATAATAAAAGAAAAAAACTATATGTATTTTTGAAAGTAAAATGTTTTTAAAATTAAAAACTAAAAAATGGGTATTTTTGAAAAAAAAAAAAGGTAATTATTTTTTAAAATATTTTTATTTTTAGGGTATTTTTGAAGAAATCCCAATTATATATCCTTTAAAAGTTAAGAGAAAGAATTACAACTTTTAAATTGCGAAAATGACATCCTCCACCATATTTTTAAAAATTTTATTTTTTTATAATGGATATTTTAGTTATTTTATTACAAACTCATTATAAATTACGTGAAATTTATAAACTCATTATAAATTTATTGTAAACTAATTATAAATTCATTATAAACTAATAAAAATTCAGTATTTTAGTAAATAATTTATAAATTCTAGTATTTCGATAAATATTTTATAAATATAATATATTTAAAATTATTTTTAATTTTTTTATATTTTTATCAAAAATACTTTTAAATTAGGGCCAAGCCCAATTCAATCATTTAGCAGTTGAAAAGAAGCTAAGAAGATTTGGAATGTCTGAACATCCCTAATCTTGTCAAACAATTAACTTTTTTTTTTGTTTTCAAATAATAATAATAGTTATAATAATAAATTTTATTTATCTTTTTATTGATTGATATTTAGTTTTTAAAATTTTTATTTAACTCAATTCAATTTAATTAAATTTTAATTTTAAATTAATTAAAGTCAGTAATATATTAGTTTTTGTTTCGCACGAAATGATTATAAATTATATTTTTAAAGAGAGGTATTGTGTTATAATATTATTTTGAATATAACTTTTTAAATCTATCATTAATATTTTTAATTATATCTATTTGAAAATATTCAATTTTTTTATAAACTTAATACTAAATTTTCGTTTGCCTAAAAACATTAAATTAGTATAAACAAAAATTTAATAGTAATTCATAAATAAAATAATGAGAAAAATATGTCTCAGCCTGGAGAAGATCTGAGCAGATATGGTTAATGCATATGAAGAAGTCTTTTCAATATTGGTCAGTTAGTGATATTGGTAAGGTAAGTAGACATTTTAGTCACTCCCAGCCGGCTGTCGCTAGTGAATACACAAAACAACGTTGGGCAGACCCACATAAATGTTTACTGGCTGTTGTCGATTGTCAATGCAACTGTTTTGGCAATGATGTGGGCGAGTGTGTATGTAGTGTACATATCTAGAGTCGTTTTAATCAATATAATAATAATTATTAAATTTAACTTTTTTCTTAAAATATTTTTACAATTAACAAAAAAATGAAATATTATTATAATCAATATCAATATTAAATATTAAATTAATAATGATTACTAAATAATATAATTTAATATGAATAAAAAATATATTTAATAGCGAATATGACTTTCCAATATCTTATCATTATCATATTTATTATTTTCAAATTAATATTTTGTTAATTTTTGAATTTATTAATTCTACCCTTTAATTTTTATTTATAATATTTAAAAATTGTCCGCTCTATAATTTTTAATTATTAATAACCAAAAATTTTAATAACTATATATAAAATTTTATCACTAAATATAACTCATTTTTTTATGTTACCATTATTATTATTTTATATACAAATAACATTTTACTTATTTAATTATATACATTGTAATTAGATAGCATATAAATACTGGAACACAATATATATGCAACTCTATATAATATTTATTTGATATATATACTTTAACTAAGTAATATTTAAAATAGAAATCTTTACAAAAACACCAGAAAAAATAAAAAATTTAAATTTATCATATTTTTAAAAATATTTTTAAATTTATCAGAATTTATAATTTATTTTCAAAAATATCAAATTTAGATAATTTATTATGAGTTTATTTTAAATTTATTATGAGCTTATTATACGTTCATTGTGAGTTTATAAATTTACATAATTTATTATGAGTTTACTATGAATTTATTGCAAGATGACTAAAATACTCTTAGTAAAAATAAAAAAAAATTATAAAATATGGTAGAGAGTATAATTTTTTCTTTAGAATATACAAATATTTTTTTAAAATACAATTTATACGTAAAGTTTATATAATATTTACACGACATATATATTATAATTAAGTAATATATAAGAATTAAAATATAACTTATATATAATATCTACATAATAATTATAAAATTTTTGCTGAAGGAATGACATCGTATTTTTATAATTTCAAAAACTTTTTCATAATTTTGAAAATATTTTTGACATTCATATTAAAAATAACTTTTTTTTTTCATTTTTAGGGTAATTATATAAGAAGTTCTTATATTTTAGTATAATTTTTTTTAGGAGTGTTATATTCATGGGGTTATACAGATCAGTTAGAATTGTATTTTTGTTTACTTAAAATTTTACCTAAATTAAATTTAAATTACTAAAATCAATTCATAATCTAACTTAACGGCCACATTCAAAACCCTAATTATATTAAATTTACTTTATACATAGTTATTCCTTAATTCATATGGATGTGGGTGTGTATGCTTTGCTTGCTTTTAAATTTAACTCGTGGATGGCTTTATTCATGGGGCTAACTTGTTTTTAGCAAGGAATGCTTGGAATTGAGGGACAACAAAACCCAACTCATCATCTATATTATTATTATTATCATTTTTATAATATGGTTTTGCCACGTGGCAATATATGGATATATAAGCTTTTCTCTTAAGATCTTCTCAAGCAAGAAAAGCATAGTCAAGCTCCAAAGCCATTCCAATCCCTCTTGCCCATCCCTTGAGTTTTTTTTTTTTTTTTTTTGGAAGCAATTAATTCAAATATCCGACACTTTAAATCAAAAATTTCTTCTTTTTTTTTTCTCATTATCTTTATTTAGTAACTATGTGTTGTGTAAAGAGAGATCAATAAAGAAAAATAATGTGTAGACATGTTGATATATTTGCTATTTTTTATAGACCTTTTGTTTACATATTATATAAAATTGAGTTTGCAAATAAAAAAAAATGGTAATTTAATAAGTAATATATTATTCTTTCATGTTAGAATTAATAGTATGGGTTGAAATATGCTTATAGCGGATATATAGATTCAAATTCATTAATTATTAATTAATTATAAAGATAATTAGTTAATGTAAATAAATAATATATTTTAGATTTCTTCAAAAAATATATATTTTATATTTTTTTGATAAAATTCTAATAAAAAAAATTGATAACCGTATGATAATGAAAGTTATTAGATATTTTATTTAGAATTAAATATTTACAAAGAGATATTATGGTTAACAAATAACAAATAAAAAAAAGAGAAAAAAAATTTCTGCGAAACTCTCCTCAAAATTCACATTGATGAAAAAAAAAAATTAAAACTTCTTTTTTTCTATTAACATTATAATTTCTTAGAACATAGAAAAAGAAACTCTTCATTTGCAACTGTTTTTGAACCAGTAATATAAATTAAGAACATAATAATGTGCATTTTTAAAAGTAAATATTTTGTCTGTCTATTCGAATTAGAATGTCTAGTTGAAATCAATACTATATGATATAATTTTTTTATTTGTCAGTATGTCTTATTTAGATTACATAATCTTATATTTCACTTTTCTAGGTACTAAATTCCCAAAAATGACATCTTAATTCTTATATAAACTTTAATGATCACAACATTAAATAGTTTATTTTTCTCTTTTAATAATTTAAGAGTCTTTTTAAAAAAAAAAAAAATTTAAGAGCCTTCTTTTATTCTGTTAAAAATAAAGTATTTTAATATTTTAAAAAAATATGTAAAATAAATTAAGAGAGAAAAGAAGTTTCAACTATGAATTTTTTATTTTCCACTCGCAAACTTAAAATTAAGTATATTATATGAGTGCTATTAATTTATTATTCTGAGTTGATAATTAATTTTCTTTTGAAAGAAAAATTTCAAAATTAATTAACTTAGATCTTCTTTTTAATTGACTCACATAGGAGTGCCAGTATAAATGTATTATTTATTTATAAATCAAATATAATAAGTTTTTTTTATTTAATATATCCTTTTATTTTTTTATTTTACTTTTTCTGAAAAAAAAAGACAAATTAATAATACATATAGTTTCGAAATGAAATAGTGAGACCACCTGAATCTCTTTTTGTCAAAGTAAATAAATGAAAAAAATGTATGGGACAAAGGAAACATGAAAGCTAAGATTAAGATTAGATTTTGTCTTAACGTTACAAGGAATGATTGAATTCAAGTAAAAGTGATTATAAAGCCATTTAGCGATTCACTGCTAAAGCAAAGATCTCTCTATATCTCAAATCCCATTTCTTTCCCTATTTCCAATGTTTGAACAACTTTGATTACATTTTTTTTTAATTTCTTGTTTTAGATAAAAACGTTACTTGCCCATATGTTAAAAAGAACAATCTTATATATATTCAATTATATAGGCTTTTGAATCTATATCATTATATGTTTCACATGCATTATATATATAGGCTTTTATATTATGTTTTACATACATTTTATAGGACTAAAAGTGGCTTACCAATAGGTCTAGTAGTGGCTTATGTTCAAAAAAAAAAAAAAAGAACTAGTAGTGGCTTGCCTAAAAATGAACCTAAGAGAACAAGCTGAAGACAAAAGCAGAGCATCTAAGATGCAGGTCATAAAACAACTAACAAAACTAGTGCCATTCAACATTCTTTGCACCAACGTGCCTAATGCCTTTCTCTCTTTATTAGAAAGGCCACATTACATTGTCTCCTTACTCTTTCGCATTCAAGCACAAGCACCTTGCTCCCAACTACGACTCGTTTTATTAATGGATAGTGTATAAGGAAAGTCTTCATCGACAACTCCACTCAAGCTTGTCCAACATACAATTTCCGCCAATTTAGAAATGAGATTCTATAACGAGAAATGCTAATTGCAGTCACTTTGGTGAGTGATTGTTGGACAATCTCCCTCTTATTGGTTAAAAAATATTTATTATAAATTCATTTATGAAGAGATATATTAAAATAAATATTTTTTAACCAATAGGAAGAAGATTGTCCAATAATCACTTTCCAAAGTTACTGCAATTGACACTCCTCTTCTATAATTATTTCAAGTACAATACTCCATAGCCTCCAAAATAAGCACACTATTATTTTTGTCTAGCTACAAAATGATGCGACTTTGCTTATAACTATGCAATCTAAGACTCATATATAAGCTCAAGCTGAGGAACCTCTGTGCTTTCTCCACACTTTCAATTGCACTCTGTGCTTTCTCCACACTCCTAGCTGAGGAACCTCATCAGCAGCTGATCTCTCTGGCACAGGAGCAGGGGCCTCACTAACTCTATCAACTCTAGCTCCATCACTACTCTCTTCAGGAGCTACGTTCTCAGCACTACCTTCTACGGACTGACGTGATTGAGACGCCATCACTACCTATATCTGCAAACACAGCAGAATATACCTCATTAAAGATCAAAGACTACCAATACCAAAACATGTATCTTATTCAAAAACCATATTTAAAAATCAAAATTTTCTTTTTCTTACAATTGACCTAGGTTGAGAATCTCAAATCTAGGCTCTGATACCAAAACAATTGTAACACCCCTATATCCCGTATACGTACACAGCATGCTAATACGATCGTAATATACGTATACTGAATATAGGAATACCACAGTTTACTAAACAAACGACTCACTTCTTTCCATAAAAATATACATAAACTTAAACATTTAGGTTAAACTTAAAACACCATAAATAAAACATCGGAAAATATAGTTATATTTACAAATACAAATACATCAAAACAAATTTTACAAAACATAAAGTTTATACATATTTGGCAGTCAGTCTTTGATCTTTAAGCCCACTATCCACACTTCAGAATCTAAACTTGACTCGGCCTAGAGAAACTCTCCGGTTCTTCCCTGTCACTTGCGCGATGAACCACAATCGCGCTAAGCCAACGGCTTAGTGGTACAACCATATTAATATGCTTCAATGCAATGCTAATATCACAAAATTCAACGATAAGGACAACCTTCATCAATGGAATGTGAATGTCACACATTTGTAAATTAAAACAATATATATACGAACATCACATTTCAAAGTCTTATATTAAATCTCATTGTTCATTTGTTTCCACCATTAATAAATCACATTTAAACAAGGAAAAACATGGGCCCAAAAAGAATTTAATATGATATTCAAAGTTCAGAGTTACTGCTTTGGTCCATAATCATAATCATCAAGCCCGTAGGCGATATCTATATATCTATCCATGGATAGTGTAACAGACCCAGTCTCTTGGACCTCAACCTGGATAAACCCGAGGTGATCCTCAACCCGGCTAGACTGTTACTGTTTTTGAGGCTTACGACCCGGTCTTTTCACCCCAAAAACATCATATTTCACATATTTCACATTTCTCAACTGGAATCGGCTTACGACCCGGTCTTTTCACCTATCCAGTGATTCATAGGCATGCCGCCAAACCCAGAACTCTGAAAATTGAATAACATATTAAGCACACAATTATTTCATTTATCTCTTTATCAATCTCTTTCTCAATTCATTTCTCATTTCATATTTCATAATCAATTAGGCAATCAAGCCCCACTTATTTCAATTGCATTCTCTTAGCCAACAACAAGAGTTTCATTCCTCATCATGTCTCATATCACATTAAATCAATTCATCATTCAAGTGTATATAACCAAATACATTAACATACATTCTGAATGCTCATCATATCATTCACATTATACAAATCATAACATTTATCAAATATATCAACAATGCAATAGATCACTTAACACATTTACAACCAAATGTGTTAAGTCTCAAAGTCATGTAAATGTATGCAATAATGTAGGGTTTGTACTTACCTCCAAAAGCAACTCACATACAACACTAAACTCCTCTTCCAAGAATCCTTCAATACTTGGATTAGGGAAACTCAAACTTTTCACAACCTAATCCAAAAGGAATAATACACACTTATTCAAAAATACACAAGAGATAATAAGACTAAGGACTAGCTAGGGCAAACTCTACACATGACACGCTCAATAGCACGGGCGTGTACCTGACCATGCCCTAACTCCACAACACAGAAGTTTTGACACGCTTAGAACCACGGACGTGTCACTGAACGTGTAATACATTCTGTCTCACAGAAACATTGACACGTCCAACAACACGGGAGTGTTCATGGCCGTGTCAATCCTCCCTCAACACAGTAGCTATGACACGCTCAGTGACGTGGGCGTGTCACTGCTCGTGTCACCCATCCAGAAAACAGAACCATTGACAAGCCTAAAGGTCTGGCCGTGCTCATGGGCGTGTCAGGCCAAAAATGCAAATTCCGGCAACAACAACAACATATCCAACAAACCTCTTACTTCCACCATTATCCACTTCAAACAAACTTAACTACACACACCCAAAAACCATAACAAACTTGCAAAAACACCAAAACAACTCAAAACATACATCAAACACAAACCCAAAACACCACCACAAACCCAAAACACAACCACAACACTTTCTCTTCCAACAAACTTACTCTTTCCTTCAATCCAACCCCAAAATCCAATATCAATTGAACCAAACACTCTCAAATACATCATAATCAAACATATTCACATACCATCAACAATCAACCAACAAACTCAAACACAACTTAAAAGAAAACTAAGGAATCAAGAGGAAACTTACCAAAGATGAAGAAACTCTTAAATTTCCAACTTGATCACTTGAAAACTTCCTTCAATCTTGAGTTTGGAAGATCAAATCTCTCTCTCTCTCTATTGCTTTGGATACCCGACCAACAAGGAAAAGGAAAGAAAAAGAAGAAGAAAATGAGACAAAGTCAAACACTCTTCTCCACTTAAACCTCCTCCAAACAAAAATAATAATAAAATAATCCAATTAATTCTCTTCCATTCATTTTAATTTCCTTTTTAATTAATTCCATTAATAATAAAATAAAATATCTTCTTTTGACCATCACATATTGACTTGTATATGTTATATATATTTTCATATATACAACATATACACTCTCTTCACTTCTTTTCTCTTTCCAATTTTAACATATACATTAAATCCAAATGTAACAATAAATTTTTCAAAACTTCTAGGGCATACTTTGGGATATTACACTTCGTCCCTGAAGAATTGACTAACTCACTTTATCATTCCTGAAGTTTAAGTTTTACATCGATCATTCCTGAAGTTAAGAGTTTTGTAACAAAGTCGTCCCCGATCAAAACGTCGTCATCTCCATTAACGGCGCCACGTCAGCTCTTAAAATAAATTCATTATAAATTTCATCCATCGTATCTAAAGAATTCTCTTAATTTCATCAGTCGTCCTTAAAGAATCTTTTAATTTCACCAGTTGTTCTTAAAGAATCTCTTAATTTCTCTTGTCTTCCTTAAATAATCTCTTAATTTCATCTGTCATCTTTAAAAAAATAATAAAAATTACATACAATCCATATTGGTGCAATAATTCTATCATTCGACTTCTCACTTTGAAAATAAATGTCTAACTATTTAAACAAATCACATATTAATTAGTTTAACAAATCTTAAATAATTTTAAATTTTAAATTTTATTTTTTTACATTTGAATGATATTTTTAAATATTTTTTTTACATTTGAATAATAATAATAATTATTCTATTTTTATTTTTTTGTAAAATAATATTTAATAATTATTATAATAATTCAACTATAAAAAATTGAATTATTCAAAATTTTCTAATTTTAAAAATAACATAATTATTATTGTTAGATTTTTTTTTCCTCTTGTTTGCACTAAAAATTAGATTTTTTTTATTAGTAGGGTCAAAATTTAATTTTTTTACAGATTATATATGTATTTTAAAAGATAAAATATTTGTATTTTCGATAAAAATACATTTTAAAATAATTATGGAGTAAAATTAAATTTTTAAGTTAAAATATTGGTATTTTAGGGAAAAAAAATAGATTTTTTAATGATTAGGGAGTAAAATCAAATTTTTTAAAGTTAAAATATTTTTATTTTAAGAAAAAAAACATATTTTTAATAATTGAGTGGTAAACTTAAATTTTTAAAGTTAAAATATTAGTATTTTAGGAAAAAAATAATTTTTAGTAATTGGGTGGTAAAATTAAATTTTTAAAGTTAAAATATTGATATTTTAGGTAGAAATAGATTTTTAAATACTTGGCTGATAACATTAAATTTTTAAAGTTAAAATATTGATATTTTAGAAAAAAAAAATTAAGCTAATATATTGGTATTTTAAATAAAAATAGATTTTTTTTAAATTATGAGTTAAAATTAAAATTTTAGTTACAATAATATTATTTTTGGACAGAACCAAATAGGGCATAAGGTCCATTGGCCTCCTTGATTCCACCAATGTGTGTATATATATACACACACATACAAATATTTGTATATATATATATATATATACAAATACACACATATATATATTGTTGCCAAATATCATTAAAGGTATTGTTTTAACAGATAGTTTGGGTATGCCCAACTTTAGATACGCTTAATTTTGCCCAATTTTATTTGGGTTTGTTCAGTCTGTTTGTATGGGTTTTTCTTCGATTTGATATGTTTATAAATATTACTGTGGTACCGTCCACCTTTACTAAAAATAAAAAAAAAATTTGTATGTGTGTGTATATATATATTTATTTATTTTAAATTAATTTTTGAGCACTAATTATTTTAAAATTAATTTTTAATTTATTATTTTTATAATGTTATTAAGTATTATCATTACTTATAATTATTTTTTAATTTAAAATTTAATTTATAGGTTTTAGTTTATTATTTTAATGATTGGATTAATTTTTTTAGAATTTGATTATGAATTGAAATTTAGGGTTTTAATGATTATGTTAATTATTTTGAAATTTGATTATGACTTGAATTGAAAATTTGAGATTTAGTAATTATGTTAATTATTTTATAAAAAATATTTTACTATATAAATTTATTAAAAATAATTAGTTTAAATAATTTCTTTAAAATATCTCAAAAAATATATAAATATTATTTAAAAAATAATACATATTGTGTAATTTTTCAAAGTAACATTTAAATATTAAAATAAAAAAATAATAAAAAGTTTAACATTTAAATATTTAATATAAAAATAAATTTATATATAAATATTAATGATAACTATTTATATTAATTTTTTAATATAAAAATAAAATTGAATATAAATTCGTTTGTAATTTTTTTACTTAAAAATTTTGATCTCATTCGTATAAATTTTGATTCTACCACTAGTAAAAAAATTGTGATATAAAGATGAAATGTTAAAAGTGTATTTTTCTTTGCAAGAATGTTAAATATTAGGTTGAATTATATAAATTTAATTTTTAAACTTTAAAATATATGAATAAAAAATATATTTCGCCAATATAGGAGTAATTTCGTCGAATTATCCTAAAAAATAAATATATTTAAATTAAGATTTTGCATAAATTAAATTTCATAAAATTTAAAATACCTGAATAAAAAAAAATTATTACCGATATAAATATATTTCTGCCAAATTACCCAAAAATATTTTATTAAAAATTAAATATAAAATTGACAATTAAAAATTTAAAAATAAATAATTAATCATATCTTAAATTAAGGAATGACTTTTTACTATTTAAAGTATTTTGAGAGGAGAAATTATGCCAAAATTTCATTAAAAATATATATATTTATTATAATTTTATTAAAATTAAATTTTCATTAAATTAAACTTGTCGCATTAATTCAAAAATAGATATAGATCTTAAGTTAAGATTTTTTCATAAATTTAATTTTATAAACTTTAAAACACTTGAAAAAAAAAATTTAATGCCAATATAGGATAATTTCATCGAAGTATCCTAAAAAAATAGATATAGATAAAAATAGAACTAATATGAATTTTAATATTTTCTTAGGTTAAAAAATTATATAATTAAATTAAATAAACGTATGAACATTGTAAACCATTTTGAATATATGAATTTATAAGTTTAAAAGATATTAACAATTTTATTATCTTTAACTAATAACTTAATTGTTACATGTTTAAATATGGCTAAGCATCTAGAAAGTTCTTATGGAGGCAAGGGGCATCCAATAATTAGACCTTATGAGAACAGGTCTAATGGAGAGCATTTATTTGTATCTGCTATAGATATCACCCTATTGGATACCATCACACTGTCGGATTCTACTCATTTCATTCCAATGGATACTTCAATTCCAAGTTCTTCTATTTCTCCTGCACTATTTGTAGAAGTAGATTCGACAAATGATAATGCTAGCACACTAATATTGACATTATGTAATATCCTTATACCTTATATACATATAATACACACACTCATTATATATAAAATACGCATATATGGCATAAAAATGTCATGGTCCGGTAAAAATAAAAATTTTTACATTTCAAATTTAAACCTCAAAATACTTTTAAATGTATAATTAAATAATAAATAAATATTCTTTATAAATTATAGGTTCCAAAATAGAGTTTTATATGAAAATTTTTGAGAAAAATTAGCCAGAATTTTATCTGTAATTTGAACATCTTCTAATTTCAACAAACCACAACTTGCATAAGAAAAACACTCCTAATAATATCAAATCACCATTTCATCACTAATTTTCAATTCCTACACATTTTCTCAAAATATTTATATATATACATATATATATCAACAACTCATATAAAATCTCATTTTAAACAAATTATCCAAAATATTCTTCATAGTTTATATTATATACTTCAAAAAAAATATAACATGATATCCATAAAATCAAAGTGTGCTAAAATATAAAATATATACATGCTGTCAATGTTTCTGTTCTTGATGCCCAAAATCAACTATACTAGCAAAATCTTAAATCTAAATTCGACCCGGTCTAGAAGAACTCTCCTGCTCAACCAAATCACCCTTGTCATATGCGCAATGAGTTACAATCGCGCTAAGCCAAAAGCCTAGCGGTACAAACTTTGATAACAATAAAATTGTAAAGCAATATCAATGCACATATACCTTGCATATCATGTCACAATGTATCATATAATTTCATTTTAAAACATATTCTTCAATTATTTTACAATTCACATAAGCACAAACATAAGCATGAGCCTAAAAGATCTAATATGTTATTCAAATCTCAGAGTTACTGTTTTGATCCAAATTAACACCATGTGTCTAGCCCCGAAGGCAAATCATATCACAGTGACGCCAAACATCTAGCCCTGAAATCAAAACAAAGTAATTACTCAAAAGCTAGCCCCGAAGGTAAATAATGAGGATAACCTCATAGGCATGCTGTCAAACATAGAACTCTGAAAATTGAATAGCATACTAGGCATACAATTATTTCATATTTTCCATTATCAATTTCTTTTTCTTTTTTCTTATAATCAACTAAGCACATTGTCTCTTTTCTCATTATCAATTAGGCACATTGCCTCATTTCTTATTTTTTCTCATTTTTTTATCGATGTCAATTCATTTTATTTTATCATATCTCAACATATCATCACAATATATCACATTTTACATTAAAATATATTGCCCAAATATTTTGGGTTATATTCACATAATTCACATAAATCATATTTTATGCAATTTAGCCATTAACAATGGCTTTTCATAATGCCTTTAATGTATACATAATGAATCACAACACCCAAATACTTTGGGTCATTTTCACATAATGCACATATTTCATATTTTAATCAATTTAGTCATTAACAATAGCTTTTCATAATACATATAATGCACACATAACATTGCATATGTCATAACACATTGTTTATGTATGTTCAATGTATTAAGTAGCTTAACACATTTCCCAATCAAAATGTTTAAACCAATTATATTAGTTAAACACATGCTTATGTCCAAAACCCTAAAATAGCATAACCTTCCCCATTAAAGGTTCTCCATTCCAACTCAATCTAATTATCAATCCAATCTTATTTTCATCACTTATATCCTTAAAGAACATGAACTAAGCATTAAAACCAATCAATTAACCAATCTTTGAAAATTCCCTTTCCAAAACCCCAAATTCAACACTTCCATTCCCAAACTCTAATCAAACTTATCCAAATTCATCATTTGACTTTAAAATACTTATTTATGCATCAAAATAACACATTTAGAACAAAATATACAATTAAATCACATGAATTCAAAAGTCCAATTCTCCCATAACCTTAAATTTTCTCTCTTCACCAAACCTCACTCAAACTTAACCATTTTTTTCAATCCAACCTTAAAATCATTGTTAACTACTCAAAACAATTTCATTAATACCCAAATAGACAAATAAATCATACCACTTTAAAAACTCAAAATCAACATAATCTCAATTTCTTGAAATTTCAAATAAAGAAGTTAAAGAACTTACTAATTAAAGAGGAAAATCCCAAAATTCTACTTGAAATCTTGAAAATCTTTCAATTCATAGAGCTAAGAAGAAGCAAAAATCTTGAAATTGGCATCCATGGAGGTTCGGCCCTTCAAGGGGAAGAAGAAGAAGAAGATCAAAGTTATTTCTCTCTCCTTCCACTTTCTTTTATATCCATATATATATATATAATATTTTAATAATTTTTATTTATTTAAAAAATAATAATTTTTCTCTTCCACATAAAAATAAATTATTTTTGAATTATTTTTATAAATTTTAATTTTTAAAATTTAATTACAAAAAATACCATTTGATTTTGACTTTTCTTTTAAAATAGTTAATTTTTTGTTGACTTTTATATATTATATATATTTCATATATATATTCCATTTTTTATTTAAAATCTTTTTATTTATTATTTAAATTATTTATTTAATTTATCCAATTAAATTTTAATTTATTTAATTTAATTTTTTAAAATTAAAAATTTTAAAAAATTAGGAATATTACATATTGAACATGGGAGACATTTGACCTGAGTCACTCTCAGAGCACGAGAACAAGTAATGTTTTGTTTTTTATGTTTTTGGAGTAGTAAAATTTGTTTGTAAAGTTGTAATTAATGAATGATGTAAAACATTACAGTAGGATGTTAGAGCCATATAGTAAGTATTCGCAGAAGATTAGGAGATACTTATTGAGAAGATGGAGTCGACGAAAACTTATTGGAAGTCAGTCTCTAGAGACGAAATAAAATATTTTTATTTTGAGGAATTAAGGTATAACAATTATTTAAATTAATTTGATTAAAATAATTATCACAAATAATTATGAATTTAATTTAATCAATTTTGTTTTTCAAAAATACTTTTGTGGGAGGAGACAATGGACTCTTTAGTCAAGATTGTCTTCAAAAGGAAAGTTATTTTCCACTATTTTGATATGATAAATGAACATAAGAAAAATGATATGCAACCGAAATATTTTTGTGATAAGTTATGGGCCATTCAGATGAACTGAACTTCTCCAATGGGGTAGACTTATTCTCAAGTTGCTAACTTCAAACTTTTATTGATGGTACAAAATTATCTACATATATGAGAAATAGTAGAACACATTATGAGTATGTCCATCGACTGATAAGTGTAATTTAATTTTTCTTATATTTTTTAATTATTTTATTGTATATTGAATTAATATGTTATTTAATTTTTTATTAATTTATTCGCATACCAAAAATCATGACGGACTGGCTTTCATCGATTAGCAATCCCTAGATGTACATATAGATGTATAATTTTTATTTTAATATTTGCATTTAATTTTTTGTTTATTATTTATACTATATTAATATATTTTTTACATGACTATTCTATAGCAGCTCAGGACTAGCAGTCTCAGATAGATAAGCCTATTGATGAGACTCAAATATTTATTGAGGGTGTTAGTAGGTGAGGAAGAGGAGAGTATGTGAACTGGACTCTTAGTACGTCTTTGAGGCGAGCACCTCATCTTCGGCTTCCTCATCACTACTGCATCAAGAAATAGAATAAATGAAGTTTAATTTTTAAAAGTAGCTCGAAGCAAAACAGAGATTGAAGGAAAATCAAGCACCTGAGCAAGAATGTACAATGCGAGAGCAAATTCACAAAGAGATTGAAAAATAATTTGATCGATTTGCATGACAATATCTCTTCGGCGAATCTACCTTGAAGTCTTCAACTGCTCAGCCTCCTACTCCACCTTCATATCAGCCTCCACTTCCCCATTCCCAATAGTTTTTATTTTCTTTATTTGTACTTTACATCATTATTAATTTTATTTTATTTATATAGATTATTTATTTCTTTATTTCTAAGTTTTACTTATATTTATTTTTAGACCATAAAACTAATAAAATGTAAAACTATAATAATAAAATATTATTATTTAAAAGATATTATAAAATTAAAATTACTAAATATAATATAATAATTTAAGAATATTAAAATAATTAAATTAATAATATAATAAAAAACAAATATTAATAAACTATAATAAAATTAAATTATTATTAAATATAATATAATAAAATATATATTTATTCCTCAAAAAATATATTTTTTATAAAAATTTTATAAAAAATATATAAATTTTACCTATGAATTACCAACAAATTATTAAAATATTATCCTTTTATCAACTGATTTACCAACAAAATAGTAAAATTTATTTTTCATTTACCAATGAATTGACGATAGATATGTAAGATATTAATAATTTACCAACAAACTATCTACAGATAAACAATATTAAAATATGTTACAACTAAAATATTTTACAAACAGATCCATCAACGAGCATTGAAATTATTAAGATAATATTAAAATTAGTTGATGACATATTACCGATAAATTTTTGAACTCAGTATGGAATTTGACATTTAATGTATTGACGGATTTATGGTCAGTACTCATTGTCAACAATCTCAATCTCTTAGCACATACTCGCTTTCTCAATACAAAAAATGTTGTCGGGAATCTCTCAGTATCTATCAACAGAAAGTATATTCTCTCGATAAATATATTGCCAACATGCTTATCACAGTCAAAGTATTTTAGTCTGTAATCTATCGATGAAAACTTTTTTCGATGAAATTTTTTTATTACTGATGGAAATTTCTGTTGTAATACATGAATTTTTTTTTTGTAGTAATAGTAATTATATTACTCCAAAAGCCTTACAACATGATGAACAAAAACTTAATTTATTGTAAGAGTCTTCTCATGATGAGTTCATTGGGTAGACTTAGTGAGTTTTTGGACTTTGACTTGAGCCAATCGTTGGTTGCATCAATTATTCTTTTATATTTGTTTATAAAAAATTATTAAATATTAAATTTCTAAAAAATATAATTTATATTAGTATTTTTTTTTCCAAATATTAGTATGTATGAGCAAAAATATTTTTAACTATAATATATTATCAAAATAAATTGTGCAATTCTGTTTCTATTTATAACTATCATTATTGAATATTCTTACTAAAATAACTATTTCACTTGTACATTTAACTTAAATTTTGTTCAAATTAATATATTACATTTTCAAAAAAAAAAGTAATTTTACACTCTTAGACTAAAAAAAAAACTATTTTATGAGTTAATAGTTATAATAGTTGTACAATAAATAATTAAAGTTTTCATAAAAATTATTTATAAAATGTTACTATTTGCACTCTAAATTAACTAATTTTTGTGGTTAAAGAAAGTGAAAAATGGTTAACAAAAGTGGCAAAAAATATAGAAATTAATGGAAGGTAATAGAAGAAGTTTAGAAGAATGAGAGGTTTAGTAAGTTATTTTAAGAGAAGATGGTTTAAAAGGAAAAATGAAAAGAAGAGAAAGGGCCTTCAACCATCATTAACAACGAAAAGACATGATCGAGAATTGACCAAATAGTAAAACACAGCTATCAACCTTAGAAATTCACATTGCAAAATTCAAATTTCACAGCAGTAGATTTTAGTTTCATAGTAGTAAATTTTCAACTTTTTCTAGTTATTTTAGTTGTCCAATTAATCAATTCTATTTTTAATTAGTTTTAGCTTGTTAAGTTTATTGTTTTCCAAGTTTACTATTCTACTTTACTGTTCATATATTAAAATTTAGTAAATTTATTTCAACTATGACTCTTTTTTCAGTCAAACAATATTTTTTTTATAACTGTTATTCCATAATTTATTTTTTTACAGCTTTCATTAATTAAATTTTTAGCTGTAGATTTTAAACAAACTTACTTAAAGGAGTTTGAGAACTTTGGTTTCTCTTTGGTTCTTTGAGAAATTCACACAATCGCTTGGTAGAAATCAGATTAGGTGCTTTTCGGTCGAGGAACTTATATCCTCTAACATGCCCGCAACCCAAATCAAAAGGCCAAACAAAATTTTTTCATTATGAGGGAAACAATTACATCATATAAACTTAATTAAAGTATAACATAAGTGCTAATAATAATATAAATAACAATAATTATTTTATAAAAATAGTAATATGTATAAAAATATATCCTTATTACTGCTTAATAGTTATGTATGATTATTTTATAAAAAATAGTAAATTTTTTTTACAAAAAATATATATTAATAAATGTTCTTGTCATATGAATTTAAACCAAATATGTTAATATACTCTTGAGAAATAAGAGACGTACTATTAAATGAAATATAAGTTTAATAAATAGTGTTATGAATAATATTTCTAAAAATAATTAGGATGAAAAATCAAGCTATTTAATTATTATATATAATATATTACATATAATTTTAAAATCATTTTTTCTTGTTATTCAATTTTATTATTATATATATATAGAATATATAGAATAATTTGGAAATGAACCAAATAAATATCCCTTCATATATCACTATTAAATTTTAGACTCCACTCATCTTAATTAGACTTATTTTGATAAATTTTCCCTTTATTAAAAAAAATACACCTATTTGTATTCCTAAAAGCACGTTTATGTTACTCTATTATTTCAAAACTCCCTTCTTATCTTCTTTCTTCATTTCAAAACTCTAACTTCTCTCAAATCTTTCAAAAATTGGTTCAAAACTTTGTTTCTCTCTAGCGAAGTAAATCTATAGCGAAGCAACACACTCTCTCTCTCTCTCTCTCTCTCTCTCTCTCTCTCTCTCTCTCTCTCTCTCTCTCTCTGTTTAAGTGGCTGTTAAAGTGTAAGCATCTTTTTCTTTCTTATCTCTGTTAAGAAATTTAATTTTCAACTTGTCTTTAGTGGATTTTTTTTGCATATTCGGTTTTTTTTAAGAGAATGATGAAAATAATAATGATTTTTGATGCTCAATTTTTGTAGTCTTATCTTAAAATCATTTGATATGCGTGTATGAAAAATATCTTACTGATCTTACTGATGCTATTTTAATGGGTATTTTATATGATTTATTTTTTTTGGAGAGAATATTTATTCTTTGTAAAAGATTGGCTCTTGATGTTTAAAAGTCATCTTTTAAAATTGTTTGAACAAATATATGTTGTGAGTGACTGTCATGGTTGGATTTTTGGTTGGGTTTTCTTTGAGTTACAGTGATTTGTTATTGACTGTTAATGTTAGAATTTTGGTTAGATTTTTTTTGAATTTTATTTATAGTCATTCATTGTTGTGGTTTTGATTTATATTAAATGATCACAGATTGTCATTGGCTGTTAGATTATAATATTGATTGATTTTAAGTTAATATGTTTTCGTAAATGATATGTAGCATGCAATATAATATATAATGTATAATATAATATAATATAGGTTCGTTTTAATGATATGTGTTGCAATAAGATGATATGGGATAATATCAATTGATGTGATTGATATGGATTGTTATTCAATATTAAGGGATTAAAGCATGAATCATTTGTGTACGACTAATTTTATATTCTATGTTATTTAATTGTTGAATATAGTCACGATATGCATTTTTGTACACTGATATGGATTGATTTGTGTTGACATTGACCCATATGATTTGATCTATGATGATATGGTTTCATATGAAATTATCAAAGAACAAATCACTTTATTTTTCTATATGTTATTTAGATATTTTAAATAGTGAATAACTATATTTTTGTTGACTAATCTATTGACTAATCTGTGTTGATATGTGTTGATATGATTTGACATAATATTTAAATGATTCAATCTGCTGTTGTTATCTTAATTTAGATGAGATTTGGTTTTAAAATCTAATATTATTGTTATCTTATTCTGGAAGAAAATTGGTATTAAAATGTACAACCCTTTTTTATTATTTCTCATCCTTAAATTAATTGATAATTTGGAATATTTTGATCTTTGTTTCCCTTCTTGTAACAAAATAAAAGAGATTCATGATATTTTCTGGAATTAGTGTATTCTATGTATATTGAGATGGATTGATATATATCGATTTGGGTTGATATGGGATTTTAGAAATTGACTTGGGTTGATATGCTTTGATATGAAACTACTAAAATATAAATCATTTGTATTATGTGTATTGTTTAGATATTTTAAATAGTAAAAAAAATGTGATTTTATGGACTAATATATATAAGTCTTTCTTGATATGACTTGATATGGTTTGATATAAATAAGTAAAGAATTTTTTTATGTTGTATATTTGTTTTAAAATTAAATAATTGGATTGATATATGTTAATTTTTATGTTGATATGGATTTATATATATTGATTTTGGGTTGACTTTGGTTAATATGTTTTGATAGAAGATTTCAAAAACATGAATCATTTGTATTATATATGTTATTTAGATGTTTTAAATAGTAAAAAAAATATATTTTTGTTGATTGATCAATATTGATATTTAATGATATGTCTTGATATGCTTTGATATGAAACTATAAAAATATCAAACATATATATTCTATATATTGTTTTAATATTTTAAATAATGAAGAAATATATTTTATTCACCGGTCAGTAATGATTTTTGATGATATATGTTAATATGTCTTAATATGATTTGATATGCTTTAATATGAAACTACTAAAAATATGAAACATTTCTGTTCTATATGGTATTTAGATATTTTAAATAGTTAAAAAAATGTGATTTTGTTAACTAATTTGTGTTGATATTTGATGATATGGTTTGATATGTCACAATATGGTTTCATATATTTTGATATGAGACTACTAAAAATATGAATTATTTGTGTTGTATATAGTGTTTATATGTTTTAAATATTGAAAAAATATATTTTTTTGACTGATCAGTGTTGATCTTTGATAATATGGGTTGATATGCCTTGATATGATTTGATATGTTATGATATGCTTTGATATGAGACTATTAAAACATAAAACATTTGTATTTTATATGGTGTTTTAAATTGTGAATAAATATATTTTTGTTCACTAATTAGTGTTGATCTTTGATGACATGGATTGATATATCTTGATATACTTTTATATAGGACTACTAAAAATATGAAGTATTTGTATTTTATATGATATTTAGATGTTTTAAATAGTTAAGAAATATGATTTTATTGACTAATCTGTAATGATCTTTGATGATATAGGTTGATATGTTTTGATATGGTTTAATATGAATCATTTGTATTGTTTATGCTGTTTAGATGTTTTACACGGTGAAAAAATGTATTTTTTTTATTTAATCAGTGTTGATGTTTGATGATATGAGTTGATATGCTTTGATATGAGACTACTAAAATATAAATCATTTATGTTCTATATGTTGTTTACATATCTTAAATAGTGAAGAAATATATTTTTATTGACTGATCTTTGATGATATAATAACCTCAAAGAAAGAAGAACCCACTTACCTAAAAAAAAATGTCTAATCTCGAGGTAATCCTTTAAATACTTATATGTTGTAAAATTTATTGAGCATTTTATGACGAAGAAACTGAATTTTTAGCATTGTACAACAGCTTATAGAGACATTTAGATACAACACAACAATGTTTCCATGAGTTCATGCTTCAAACAAGAGACAAGGTGCTTATTGTAGTGAGGATGACAAGAATGACAATGATGACGATGCCAAGTGATTTGTAAACTAATAAGGATGTGACTACTTTAATATTTATGTATTCATTTTGAATATTTATATTGCGAATAACAACCATTGTTGATAAATTGAATGTATATTATTTTAATTAGATGAAATTAAAATTCTCACTATTTTATTATTCATTTGTGTGTTGGATGGATATATGTGTAAAATTTATTGGATGCGTGTTTGTTGGAATTTCAAATCGATATATGTATTGAAGGTTAAGGAAAGTTGTGGAAAATGATATGTTTAATGAATATATTTTGAATGAATATAAAGACATATAAAATGAAGTGGATACTTTACAGGTTGAGGAAATTATATTTTTAATGACAATATTTTGAATGTGTGTTGATATGCTTGGTAGGTTGAAATGTTCATGTAATTGTTGAGCATTTTATATGTAATAATTACAATGGAGACACATATCAACCCGTATCAAATCATATCAATATAGATCAACTCATACCAAATGTATAATAACTCATCTGAGCCCATATATACTCATATCAATATATGTCAACTCAAATCAAATGTATATCAACTCATATCAATACATATCTACATATCTCAACCCATATAGACCCATATCAATATATATCAATACATATATATCCAACAACATCAAGTGTTTTCCATAATCTATTCATTAACACATATATCCAACATCAATAATACAATACAACTTGCTCAGTAACATATATTTCCAACGTCAACAACTTTTCACAGCCTGTTCGGTAATAGATATATCCAATATCAATGATGCAGTATTAGGTGTATATATATATGTGAGATTTTAGATTTTTTAGCTTCAAAAAACCCATCATCTATATCAACACTTGAGCACATATATGTCTTTCTTTACTTTGTTGTCTTCTCTTTGAGTAGCCATCCTCTTTTTAATCCTATACCCTTTGGGGCTTGTAGTAGACATAGCTGCTAGCATTTTTTAGCACTCCTTTCTCTTGGCGTATAGGAGATTGCTCAGTACTAGAACTTGTTGTCATTTTATTCCTGCAAAATAAATTTATATACTACTTTTAATAGAAAAACTACATATAATACACAAATGATTCATTTTTAGTTATAACATATCAAAATATATTAAGACATATTATCAAAGATCAATATAGATCAGTCAACAAAATACTTTTATTTACTATCTAAAACATCTAAACAACATATAAAAGTCAAATATTATGTATTTTAGAAGTCTCATATTAAGTCATATCAAGATATATTAACCCATATCAAAATATATCAAACTATATCAAGACATATCAATACATATCATTAAAGACCAACATATATCAATCAACAAAATACTTTTATTTATTGTCTAAAATATCTAAACAACATATAGAAGCCAAATGCTATGTATTTTAGAAGCCCATATCAAGCCATATTAAGACATATCAACCCATATCATCAAAGATCAACACATATCAATCAACAAAACACTTTTATTAACTGTCTAAAACATCTAAACAACATATCTCAAGTCATATCAACCATATCAAACCTTATAAAATCATGTCAAGGCATGTCAACCCAAATCATAGAAGATCAACATAGATAGTCAACAAAACAATATTTATTCACTATTTAAGACATCTAAATAGCATATATAATGCAAATGATTCACATTTTAGTAGTCCCATACCAAACCGTATAAAACCATATCGACCCATATCAAATCATATCAACACAAACTAACATATATCATTCCATAACAGTAGGAAAATCAACATATATCAATCCAATTCTTTAATATTTAAAACATATGAGCAACATTAAAAAATTATTCTTTAGTAGTTCACATCAAACCATATCAACTCATATCTATAAAGATCAAAATAGGTTAGTCAACAAAAATACATTTCTTCACTCTTTAAGACCTCTAAACAACATATAGAAAGATCAATTATGAAACTTCTTTTAGTAATCCATTATGAAAGTGTGTCAACTCAATACATATTTTGTCATATCGGGAAAGATCAATACAGATCAGTCAATAGAAATACATTTCTTCACAATTCAAAACAACTGAATAACATATAGATCACAAAATTACTCATTTAATAATTTAAGACTTATTAATTTTTCCACCATGATCACTTTGATAATTAGTTGCATATGCTATGTTATCTTCACTCCATTGTTAGTTTATATATATATATATATATATATATATTATCTTCCTGACAGATTTTGGTAAGAATGGGTTGGTTAGGTTCAATGGTGGATTCATATTCATGGTAGTATATATAAATATATGTAAAACTCTTAATTGTTATAATATGCGATATATATTCATGTAATATGTGGATACAAATATTAATTATCGGTATAAACTTAAACAGAAAGAGGACAAAAAGAGTGAAAAGAAATGCCAAATTATTAAATTTTATGAGTTAAACAACAATATTTAAAGCTTAAAACTATTATAGTCATTAGTGTACATGATATATAATGTATAATACAACAAAAATTTTCTACACCATAAAGAGAGACCCCACAGTAGGTACAAATATTGGTACAACTAATATCTAACTAGACTATATATATAAATTACTTATATATATTAATTTTAGGATTTAAACAAATACAAAGAATAGCAAAATAGAAACACCCAAAATAAAATTAAGAACTAAAAATGAAGGGCAACTAATTAATTAAGGAAAAACTAAGATGAAAAAAGACCTAAAAATAAAAGTAAAAATAGAAGCCACAATTGATTGGAGGTTGAAAATAGTATATTAATGCCCATTTAGACACAGAGGATAGATTCAAGTGCTTAATCATATACCTATTGTTCGATATTACAAACCCACCATCGATATCTTCCTTGTACAGTAAATTAGAGTTTGCATTTGACATAATTTTCTCTTTATTTCTCTCTTCTCCACCTTTTTAGTTTCAGCCAAATAAAAGGTGGGTATAAAATATTATAAGTTAAAGTAGAGTAGAACTAAAATAAAATTTCTATTAACTCAAATTTCTAAAAGGTAAAAGATCCAAAATTTCAACATTAACAATCAATAACAAATCACTGTAACTTAATGAAAACCTAACAAAAAATCTAACCATGACAGTCACTCACAACATATATTTCTTCAAATAATTTCAAAAGATGACTTTCAAACATCAAAAACTAATATTTTACAAAGAATAAACATTGTCTCTAAAAAAATAAATTATGTAAAATACCTATTAAAATGGCGTCAGTAAGATTAGTAAGATATTCTTCATATATGCATATCAAATGATTTTAAAATAGCACTACAAAAATTGAGCATCAAAAATCATTATTATTCATATCATTCTCTTAAAAAAAAACTGAAAATGCAAAAAAAAATCTATTGAAAGTTAAATTTTTTAACAGAGATGAGAGAGAAAAAGATGCTTATACTTTGACAGTTGCTTGAACAGGAAGAGAGAGAGAAAGAGAGAGTTGCTTCGCTATAGATTTACTTCGCTAGAGAGAAATAAAGTTTTGAACCAATTTTTAAAAGATTTGAGAGAAGTTAGGATTTTGAAATGAAGAAAAAAGATGAGAAGAAGGGAGTTTTGAAATAATAGAGTAACAGAGGCGTGTTTTTAGAAATACAAATGGGTGCGCTTTTTTTTTTAAATAAAGGGTAAATTTGTCAAAATATGTCTAGTTAAGGTGAGTGAATTTTAAAATTTAATAGTGATATGTGAAAGTGTATTTATTTGGTTAATTCCTGAATAATTTTATATAAAATTTATTAAATTAAATTGTTATAAGATATCAAAAGTATTTATTTTTATATTATTTAATTTTTCATTACATATAATGTGTGATAATAAATTATTTAACTTAAATTAATTAATAAATTAATTTTTTTTAAACACATATTTTAAAAAGTTACAATGGTTTTTCAATAAAATTTATTTAATATATAATGATAAATATACATGAGCCAAGTAAAATATATACACAATATTTATATTTATCAAGCTTATTAAAATGTTTAATAAATGAGCTAATTTTCAAATATAATAAATGAATTAGCTTGTTTTAAATATAAATATATGACTTACTAAGAAACTAGACTAAAATTAAAGTAAACAAAGAAAAAAAACCCAAAAATAATCTATACATATAATTCGTGAACCATACACATTCAACACAAAAAATTATAAACATTTGAAAAGATGATTGCTTTATCTTTTAAACGTAGTTTTACAGCTAAATTTACTACTTGCGTTCATCATTCACCACATGTTATGAAATTTTTTTTCATATTTTAAAAGTTATTTTATTCATTTTATAAAAATATATAATAAATTTATAATAAACTTATAAAAACTGTTATGTATATCTCAAATTCATACTAAATTAATAATAAATTTATAAATATAATAAATTTATAAATTAATTACAATTATGATAAATTTTAAAATATTTTAAAATTTTGATAAATATTACAATTTCCCACCACTCCTTCTTCTTCTTCTCATTTATATTATGATAAAATAATCAAGTCTCAATGCCATTATAGGATTTCACGGGCTGATTTCTTATTAGGAATGGCTTATATATATATATATATGTATATAAAGCTCTAGACGCCGTCTTCAGTTCTACTGAAACAGAAAATAGGCTTTTACATGCACAAATCATCACTATTTACGACTCTGCCACTCTTTTAATCAGATGATGTTCTATGGCTGCTATGATATGATATCTCTCTCTGTTTTTTTTTTATTTATAATGAATTAAATGAAGATCTCCTTTAATTTCTTTCAATTTGATAATTAAAAGTAACAAGGGAAAATACGATTCGAAACGAAGGAATAAGCCAAAGTAGAATATGGCACGCGTTGGATGTAGTAACCGGTGAGAAGGTGGGTGCATGACAATCGCACGTGTGATCATCATTTTACTTTAAAATTTTCTGTCAATATCTCAATATCATCACAAAATATTTTTAGGTGGAAATATTTACGTCCATAAAAACACTAAATACCATTTAATTTATTAAAATATTTTTTTATAAAATTAAATATTAAATATTTCATATTGATAAAATATAATAAATATTTAGTTCTTATAATGAATTGGATAATTCTTACCTCGTAAGATAACGTTAGAGTTGAGTTAGGCCTAAATCTATTTTTTAACATTAAATTTTATTTTTTTATTACTATATCCCATCAAAAGACATTAATACTCTTTACTTTATTGTTTCTAAATTTTATTTATACATTCCACCCGTAATACTTATTTTTCATCTCCATATCTTCTTTTTCTTATCTCAAAGTTTGTTATTTTTCTCTCATCAAAAAAAGAAGTAGAGGTGATTCGACAAATTTATCTTTTTCTTGTGTTTTTTTTACTCTAAATACCTTATCAGTTTTAATTTTCGATTGCATAACTTTAATTTTTATCCTATAAACTCTCTCTTCTCTCTTTCTCTCTTTTTTATTTTTTCATTATACCTAATTTTTTTATTAATGAAGCAATGAAAGATGATTGCATTGTTAGTTAGCTAATGCAATCATCCGACCCAATGCCTTTGTATGCACGTACTGAAGGAATTGACCCCAAAACAAAATAAAAAAGAAAGACAAAAAAAAAAAAAGAGGAGAGCAAATGGTATAATAAATTCAAAATTACTTTAACAGAAGTTGGCGATGAAGAAGATTAAGATGGTTTAATATATGAACCAAAATATCATTGTATATGTTGCATCAAACGCATGTTTTTTCATTCAGTGTATTATTGAAGTATTTGATATTTATGATTTCTGTTCAATCAGATAGTAATTTATAACTGTTTCAATTCAGCGAGACGAAATTATATAAAACTAATATTACATCATCTTTTAACTGAACAATAAAATATATTTCTCAAATCAGTGTCTAAAATAAGTTATAATTTATCGAATTAGAGCTAAACAATTATTTTTGTTCGGCTAAAATATTTAATAATATATAACTATATATATTTAATTTTTTAACTACTTTTGACCGAACAAAATGAATTTCAAAATTACTTAACTTTATATAAATTACTTTAAACTATTAAATATTTATCTTAGAGTGTTTAATGTTTTAGCTTTAAATAATAAAAGAGTGCGGAGTTATTAAAGTAGGCTTATAAAGAAAGAGTATTTGAGAGTAGAAAAATTAAAAAAAAAAATTAAAAAAGTGAAATGGATTGAACTAGTTTTATGGCTTAGGATGGGATGCGTGTGATAACTTAAAATGGTGGGATATAAATATAAATGATAAAGATATATATATTCTAATTTCATATATTCTCTAATATATTTTTATTTAAGGATATTTTTGAAAAAAATATTTTTTAGATGTATTTTATATTTTTGCAGGGCGTAAAAATTTCCACCCAATGTTTTTATGTGAATAAAATAAAGAGTATTAACTCAACAAAAGGATTGAAAGCCATTAAAAATAATAAAATCAATCTCAAACTCACAATAAACTCATGCTGATACTCCTCCGTTCTACTTTATGTGTTAAAATAAGAATAAAATATTAAAGTTGAGATAATAATTCATAATCATAAATTTAAAAAAAAATCATAATAATTTATCGAGTTACACTTTTAAGTATTCTCTTATTGATTATTAAGATTAGGCAAATATAATAAATAATAACAAATTTAAAAGTTTATAATTAATATCAACGTCAATTTATAAAAACAGTATTTGAAAAGTGAAATAAAAGTTTTTTTACTTAAAGTATACTTGAAATGGAAAGAAAAAAAGAACCGTATTAAAATTAAAATGATAAATAAAAAGATTATAAAAATAGGTATTTACATAATTGGATTAGAAAAATCTACGGCCAACAAATATATTTTCATAAGATCTTTCACAAATATGCTTTCTTAAAACGGCAACAAGTACAAATTCTAATATAATGAAGCAAAAATTTTGTTAATTTTATTATAAGTTTATTATTTTAGAGATTCTTTATAAATTTTATAAATACTAGTATGATTTGAATTAAATATAAATGATTTAATAAATCAACAAATCGAAATTCAAATTAAATTTTATAAAATCTTAATAAATAAAAATTTTTAAAATTATATATTTTTATTTTTAATTAATTTATCTTTCACATTGACAATATTAATTTAACTTTCACTAAAATTTGAATTGACTTTTAAAATATTTAGAAAAATACTAATTATAGTTACTTTAAAAAGTAATTACTCAATAATCTTTTTTTATTAGTTAAAAATAATTTATTATTAATTTATTTATTAAAAAAAATATTATAATTAATATTTTTTAATAAATATGAAAAATATTATTAAACAGTCACATTTCAAAATAACTGTAATTAACATTCCCTCAATATTTAAGGAATGAGTTAAATTCTACTATATTCTTTTTATATTATATATTTTTTACTATTAAAAGAATTCTTCATTATTTTATTAAAAATTTAATTTTAAATTTATTATTTAAAAAATATATTTATTATTAAATTATATCTTTATATATTTTATTATTAATAGGAATGTCAGGGTAACCTGATAAAAAATAATGTAATATTTATCTGTTCATTTAAATAATTAATTAATTTTAAAATAGTAAAAAAAATACTAAAGTATAAATTTTAGAAAATAAATTATAAAAGGAAAAGGAAAAAATTAAGAAAAATCCATTGGGTATGGGCAACCCCTCAAAATCACACTGTGGAACCGTAGCCTACTTTCCATACACGTAAGAGATCCTTCCCTTACATCACCTAGACATGTGGGCTCCATTCTGCTTCTCATTGTCTTTTGTTTTGAAAAAATTAAATAAAAATATATATTTATCTGAAATTTTAAGCTACCTTCCTTAATGTTAACGGCCTTCTTTTACCCTTCAATGCATTTACAATGTTGCCACTTTCATCTTCGCCCGAGGCGGTTTAAGTATAAAATCAATAAAATTTTAATTTAAAATTTTAAATTTTAAAAAATAACTTTTTTAATAATAATTTTGCTAATTTTATCTAGAACATAAAAAATTATCATGAATAAATTTAGTTTTATTATCATATATTAATATCATCAATATAATTTTATTTTAAAATATATTCAGTCATTATTATTTTTTTATATTATTATTTTTAAAAAATAACCTAAAATCATTGATTGAGCCATTTCTTTTGTTAATATGCTTTATCTGTTTAATAAGAGTGTCTTAATTATAAAATTAATAAAATTATAATTATAATTTTAACTTTTTATAATTTAGATTTTAGATTTTAAAATTTTGCATATTAAAAGATAATTTCGCATCTTAAAAAATAAAAAAATCAATAAAGAACTTTATTAACAATCTTATTTAAAAAATAAAAAAAATTAATAAAGAACTTTATTATCAATCTTATTTAAAAAATAAAAAAAAATCATGTTTAAAATTTTTGAAGAAATTAAGGCTGATATTGGCGTTAAGTAACGGGGGAAACATGGAAGGCGTCAAGTGATTCAAGGTATATAAATAAGTGGATCCCAATTTGCTCTTTTTTCCTTGTCTGTGAGTCTCTGTCTATTTAAAGCTAAGTCGAAACGTGAAGCTCAGAATCTCCAAATCTCTAACATTCCATTTTATTACTTTTTTTTTATTTACTTAATTTATTTCAATTTTTTTCTTCCTCCTTTCATATATCAATTAGCAGAGCGAGAGAGATAAGAAAGTTCTCATTCTGCGATCATTTTTGGTGATTAGAAATTGGAGAAATTAAAGGGATTCGACTAATCGAGATTTTGGGTGTGTGCCATTGAAGACCAAAATTAATTAGATGAAGATTTATATGGTAATAATAAAAGAGGATTTCAAGTAATCAAGGTGCTGTTCTTTACAATACTTTTACATTTAATTTCAATTAGTTTTTTAAAAGTTTTGATTAGTTTCATGAAGAGTTTATTAAGGCTGAGAGTTTCTATTTATTCGTCTGGGTTTTCTTTTGTTTTTTCCTTTTCTTTTCCTTCACTTTCTCACCACCCAAACACGGCATTGCTTTCCTTTAATTTTCTCTCCTTTTTATTTTTTCACTTTATCGTATGCTTTTTTAGTCAACAGAAGTAGAGTTACTAAATATAAAGAGTTCCAATCTCTCTCTCTCTCTCCCTCTTTCTCTCTTTCTCTCTCTCACACACACTCTTGTTCAAAACTTTTTCAACTTTCTCGGCAAGCAAACAGAGCATCACTTTAAATTCTTTACATACAAATATAAATATACTTACATTTGCGCTAAAACCCATTCAAGATTTTTGATTTCTGATAATCTGTGTGTGTCAGATTACGAATTTTGATTAAATAATTTTGCATTTCATTTCTGTGGTGCTAGCTAGTTAGTGTTTTTTTGATTTGGTGAAAATTGAAAGAATCAAGCAGAAGGGGGGCTCGAGATTTGATGAAGAGTTAGACACTAGCACAGAGTAGATAATAGCTGAAGAAGAGCTAAAGGATTTATGGGGTATTGTTGCTTTGGGTAAGTCGTTTTCAAAATAATAATGATAAAATAGTTACTTTCCTATCAGAAAATATAAAACAAAATATCAATGTTTGCTTTTCTCTTCCCATTATTCCCTACCTTTGTCTCCTTGTCTATTCAAACACACCTTTCATCTTTTTACATTATTTTTTTTCTTTTTTTAAATTTCTTTTATTTTTGATGATTTTTAAAGGAAAAATATATATGTAAAATAATAAATAATTAATAAAGGGGAAGAGAAAGGAAATGAAATGAATGTTTTATTGATTAGTTCATTGATTAAATGTCTTGCTTTTTATTTATTTAAATTTATTGAATTTGTCAGAAACTTCGGCTCTCTACAGATTTTTGGTTCTTTATTGGGTTTATTACATATTATTAAAAACACATAGGCACAGGTAAGCAAGCAAGCAGTCTCTAATTTAGCCCACTTTCAAATGCCTATGTACATTCATTTTCTTTTCTTTTCTTTTCTTTTTCCATCATTGAGTATATTTATTATGCTAGAATTTTCTTTTTCTTTCTTTATTTCTTGGTCCCTTCTTCTCCGATCCCGAGTTGCTTTCCTTTTTTTTTTTTGGATTTTAATCTTTACCTTTTGTCTTTCTTCAATACCCACAATTTCTCATTTCCCAAAGGAAAATAAAAAGCACAAAATAGAATCAAAATCCACAAGTTTGGAATTAATTTCTTTTGGAGTTCAGTGTTTTCCTTTGTTTTCAAGGCACCCCAAATTCTTTTGGGTTGTTGAGTTTTTCTCTTTTGTTTTCTTGGGAAACAAACATGAGTTTTGTTGTTTTAGTTTAATTTCTCTTTTGTTTTCATGGGAAACAAACGTGGACAGCTTAAGCCTTTATTTTTATCTTAAAAAGACAATGAATTATTTTTTTTTCTTTTTTAATAAAATTTGACTAGATTAAAACTCTAACATTATATGTTCAAAAATATTATATGAAATAAATTAATTCAAATAAAAAATATTTATGCATTGGTTATATTAGAATTGATTATATTAGAGAAATGGTTATTATAAATTTATATTTATTGTTAAAAATAATAATAAATATAAAATTAGAATAATTATTTTTTTAATATAATTAATATATAAAATTTTTTTGATCTTTAATATTGATTTTATATATTTTACATTGATATATCCTAGGACGAGGATTAGGACACATCCATATGTTGTCTGCTCCATCAAAGGATATCTAGATATGAAGAATGTTCTAATATCTCTTAAAAATATATATATATTTTTTATCAAATTTGCCATTAATAGAATTCTATATTTTCATGAATGATAATGGTAATTTAGCTATGTATATAATCAAAATGGATAGTAATAATGTTTTTTTTTACTTTAATTGTCATATTTAGGAATTATATTAGATTTATAAAAAAAGATATTATTTTATTTATTTATTTATGGAAATCAAGCATTGTTGTATTTATCCATATCATATGCAATGTTAAATTAGAGATGAATATAAAATTAATAAAAATTTTGATTTTTAATTTTTTTTTACATTTAAATTTAATTCATTGAAAATATTGGGTGGTGTTGTCAAAGTTTCTTCGAAACATCAATCTTATTAATATTGTAATATTATATAAAAATGAATGACAGATAATTTTGTAAATATGATGTATTAAGCAGGGGTAGGAAGGTAAAAACAGAAAGAAAGAAATAAAAGAAAAGAGAAGAGGAGATGTTTACGTGCATAGCCTGCACAAAACCGGTAGCAGAGGAAGGTGAAGAAGGAGCGCGTGGGAGTGGAACGCCAAGTACAAAAGAAGCCGTCAAAAGCCTGACGGCGCAGGTGCTTTACTTCTTACCCTCTATGTTCTGTATTCTCATATTCAATTTCTTATTATTTTTTTAAAAGAAAATATTCAATTTTTTTATATTATTTATATGTTATTATTATTATTATAATTAATATTAATTAATTAAATAATTTACTTATTCGTGAAAACAACATACAAACAAAGTCATGACTCGCCCAATCGATACAGTGGGGTCCACTTGTGACTTGTGGGGACCATGCCCCTTGCTCTTTTGGCATCTTTCCCGTTTATATATATATGTCTCACTGCTCCAGTCCTCCTGCTCTGCATCCTTCACCCACTGTATATATGTATATATATATTTATATATATTATCCACGTTTAGTAAAATATTATTTTATATATAATATAAATATTAGTCCTTCTTTTATCTAATGTTAAAAGAGTTTTTTCTTGCACTTTGTATAAATATTATATAATCTTTTGTCAACTTCTCTATTCATATAGAGGAAGAATACACAAAAATCAAATAATAAACACTTAACTCTATAAAATATAATCAAATATTATAAATATTTATGTTGTAGCCAAATAATAATAATAATAACACTCCAAATCTTGAACCAAAGTGTCACTTTATAAAATGAATAAAAAATTAGTTTATTTTTTAAGCTTAATTTTATCATTTTATATAATGATTAATTACGAATATTTGATTAACATTTTAATAATAACATTGAAAAAATGACCGTCACGTGATTCATTTCATGGTTTAATTTATTTTTATTACTATACAAAAGATTATTTATTTTTAGAAACTGTTTTTGAAATTGGAATATTTTACTTTGGAGTCCAATGGACAAAAAAAGAAACTTTGAATTGGGTTTTGGTCCTATTGATTGTATAGGTGTATGGGTTAGGGTTATTGCACAGTCTGAGTCTGTAAAATAGCAACTGTCAAAAGCTGTAGTAGTAGCAACTTCAGCCTGCAGTAGTAGTGCATCAATAATAGACAGATACAAGGCACGTCTACAACAATCCTCCAATACCCATAGCCCAATTTACATCACTCACCACTTTTCTTCTAAATTTGTTGAGTTCAATCCCTTTTCCTGTCCTAATTCTACAGTCCTAGTTAGCAAGTCAAATCATTTCTTGGGGTGCATCTTACAATATTGAAAGTCTAATTAGATCTATTTGATGAACCTTAATAAGAATATACTTATGAACTTTACACCATGCTCTAATTCAAAATTGGAGTCTTTTCTATTTATATATTCCTTGCTAGATCTCTGTTGTTTTTTGATACGAGATTCTTCTCACATTGAAATTCCAATAATCTCTCTCTCTCTCTCTCTCTCTCTCATACACACACACATAACTGGAGTGCATATATATATATATATATATATATATATATTTTAATCTTGAAGAGTCTATATGCCAGTTTTTCTAAGTTTTACCACAAGCAGCCAATGTAAGCCTTGGGTTCTCCCTGTATATGGTGATGTACTTTTGCAGTATGTAATTGGCAGTACAAAATGGTCACCAAAGTATTGTAAGATTAAGCAACAGTGGGCTGTGGGGATCTTTAGAAAAGATTGGGCGATATGTTTTAAGGAAGGGCAACGTAATGTCCTTTAGCCTGACCCACCATTGAATTCTTGTCTCATCCGCAGTGTCTTAAAAGTACAATGTATCACATCACAGTGAGGAAAAAAGTAAGGAAAATCTGCTATTTTTATTGGACTGGTCTCAAAGTTGATTTATTTTTTTTTTTTTCAAAAGTTGACCCCTAGCTTGACTCTGATTTTACCTTACAATGTTTTACTCAATACTGCATTGCGCTTTGCTGTAAAGACGGTTCAGTGTCCAGTCCACTCTGTAGGCTGCTTCTATGCGGGTTATGTACTAAGTTATTCTATTTTCAGACAAAGAAGTTTAGATGCTTTGTTTGCAAATTGCTCTCAATTTTTTTTTTGCTTGCTGCCAGAATTTCAAAAATTTACAGATCAATAATCTACTGTGCAGCTTTCATTGCTGTAAAGTTATTCTAACACATAAAAGCATGTACCCACCGAGACATTTGTTCATATTCATTAGTATGCATTTATGCATAAAATAAACAACTTGTGAATAGAAAATTGTAAATAATTTGTTTTATATTTTCGTTATACTAACTTATAGTATGAAATATAAAGACCAAAGCTTAAAAGATCACCACGCTACATTCTGTTGAGGTATATATAATATTTATATTTTTATATGTAAATATAGAAAAAATAAAAAATATTTTTGAGTTAGGGGGCATGGCCGGGCCACCATATGGCCCCTTTTGAACTCGTCCCTGCCTCAGCTGCTCTATGTTTTGTAGTTTAATTTGAAATTTGACTATTAAAATTTGAAGATTGAAGCAATCTTTAACTAAGTGTTTCTATCCTTCTGTTGCATCCTTATTGCTAGTAAATGCTACTTGATGACTGATTTACCTTGTTTCTTAGGCAAACTTACTGATTCAATCAACGCCCAGTTATATCTATGTTAATTACAGGCCTTAAAGATGATGACTTCCTCGTGAAATTCCTCATAGTTCTTTTCTGTTGTTCGATGTTAGGCTTGTATGGCCATGTTTGAAATTTGCAATAAAAGAATGATAATGACTCTTCTGGATCTTTTTATCAATTTTCAATTCAAATGATGTTCAGATAAAGGATGCATTGAAATTCCCTGGTCGGCAATGTAAGCCATGCACAGGCTCCAGCAGTTACAAGAAAGGACATCGACCTTATCCTGACTTTGATATGGCTTCTGAAGGTGTTCCATATCCCTATTTTGGAGGTGGAAGTTCAAGCTCAACACCTGCATGGGATTTTACAACTGCTGGCCACCATCGGGGCACAAGAGGTGACTCGAGATTTTCTGGAGTTTTGAGTGTTGACCAAACCCCTGGGAGGGCGGATTGTGATGTGGTTCTAGAGGATGAGGATGAGCCAAAGGAGTGGATGGCACAGGTAGAGCCAGGAGTTCACATTACTTTTGTGTCTCTTCCGAATGGTGGAAATGATTTAAAGCGCATTCGCTTCAGGTATACATCAGTTATCCTTGATGAGTTGTATTGCATTGAGCCACATTTTGGACATGAATATTAGCAGTTATCTTCGACATCACACATTAGACAAAATCCAACCAGATAATTAAATTCAGTTATAACATCCTTAAAATGTAAGGCTTTGAAAGTAGACACCAGTTTCAAAGGCATGTTTAACTTGTACAAGCAGAAACTGATCTCAAGCATTTTGCTTTGAAGCCGAGAGATGTTTAACAAGTGGCAAGCCCAACGATGGTGGGGGGAAAATTATGATAGGATCATGGAGCTCTACAATGTCCAGAGATTTAATCGTCAAGCACTCCATACTCCTCCAAGGTCTGACGATGAGGTAAATTGCCTTCTATCTTGTTTTCAAATATTCTGTTGCTTGAATAACTTGTTTCACAGGTTTGTTGTGTTAGACGCAGATTGTCCTTAAACAGTCAAAAAGATTTGTGATTTCTGCATCCTATAGCTTATATAATTTTCGATTTGTCTCTCTTGATGATGGAAATATTTCTCATAGTCATGTTTATGCCTTGACCATTTTATGGAGAACTTTCATCATTAAAACTTTGGATTTGTACCATTTATAACAGATAATTTGTTTTTCTTCTTTAGCAGAGAGATTCTTCTTATTCAAGAATGGAATCTGCAAGGGAAAGCCCCATGGCTCCACAATATACACCAAGAAACCACTATAAACCCCCTACAAATAAAGGGTATTTCCCATCTGATATTATGGAACAAGTTGGCAGCCAGCATTATCATGCTGGTTCAAGTGGTTATGGAGGGGGCCCAAAAGGTGAGGCATCTTCTATAGATGCATCACGGACAACTACATCGTCTAGAGACGAGCCTTCTATTTCCGTTAGCAATGCTAGTGATCTGGAGTCAGAATGGATTGAGGAAGACCAGCCAGGGGTTTACATTACCATCAGACAATTAGCTGATGGCACTAGAGAGCTTCGGCGTGTCAGATTCAGGTAATGGAAATCTATTCGTTCAGAATGAAAGAAAAATATAATCTTTTCCCTCATCACTTGTAATTTTTGTGTTTAGAAACTTCAGAAATCGATTCAAAGGAACTGTTATTTTAAGTTGTTTCCCATTAATGGATGCTAATGATCTCTAACATTTTTTTTTTGCAGTCGAGAAAGGTTTGGCGAAGTGCATGCGAAGCTGTGGTGGGAAGAGAATAGAGAAAGAATACAAGCTCAATACTTAAAAAATACATTTCTTAACACAACTTAAACTGCTAGCAACTGAAGTGAATGATGGATATCCTTCCACTCTTAGAAAGTCAAAAAAAAAAAAATCTTTTATTCAAGCTTTGTTTCGTAGAAAGCAATAGCAAGAATCTAGCTGGCAGAGTGAAGTCTTTACAGAGAAATGGAGTTGTCACCATCTTGATTTCCAGATCATCTTTCCCATCAGTTTTGTGTGACAACTCCACTTTGGGATGTCCAAATGTGTCCATTTTTGCCTCTATTTTGTCAGTTATTACAATTTTGGAGTAATTTTTAGTGTTTTTCCCCTCCTCAAAGACAGTCTTTTGAGCTTTCATGGGATTGTTTGGCTCTTAGTTTACATATATTCAGAGTTTGATCTCTGTAACACCAAACCTTTTTTTTTATAGATAAAAGAAGGAAATTGAGATTATTTATTATGGTGACAACATGTGTTTCAGAATCTGTCTGTTGATAGATACAACTATAAACTTGGTTATCTGATCAGCAAAAAAGAACACCCAATTCTGCCAGCCACTCCCTCTGGTTCAGGAAATAGATTAGGAAAGTTCAGGTAGGGCTAGCTAAAAAATTAACCAAACTGAACCAATCCAATTTAATTTATTTCAAAAAAGTAATTTCTATTTCCATAATTTTAAAGGCAATAGTTAAAAAATTTCAAAATTTTATGTATTTTTTATTTTTATTTTCTTTCTTTTCAGGTATTTCATAATGAAAAAAAATACTAAGGTGGTGTTTGGTTTGAGATGAGAATAGTAATGTGAATGAGTCATTCTTATTATTGATATTTAGTTGGATAAAATGGACAAAATTTTTTATTATCCCAGACACGAGAATGAGTCATTTCTCATCATTCTCTTATTAATCAATTTTTATTACTGATGAAAATTAAAATTAAAAAAATACATTCTAGTTATGAGGAAAGTAGAACATATATAAAATAAAATCAATTCTTTTCATTTTTCTTCAAAGATAAATATTTTTAATTATTTATATTTCTCTTATCAATTAAATTAGATGTCAATTACTAATTTATTATGATATTTTTCATTAACTTTTCAAACTAGTATATATATATATATATATTCAAACGAAATTAAATTCTAATTCCATACTAAATTAAACAAATAAATAAATAAATAAAATTATTTCGATTTCAATTTTATAACATTTTGATTCCAATTCAGCATGTAATTTCGAAATTCGAACAAAACGCCACTAAATTTTAGGATAATTCAGCAAATTTTATCATATATGAAACAATTCTCTCCCCGTAAATATAATCAAACTTTACTGTGTAAACTATAGAGCTAATTACAAAAGCTTCTCCTTTTTTTAAAAAAAAAAATTATCACAAATTTTCAATTTTAGCAAACAAACAATAAATTTTGGCATATTATCATCTAACCGATTGAGGACAAATACAACTAATTATGTTATGTGTCAGTCAATAGAGTTAAGTAAAATAATGCTTTGTTAATATTAATGCACAACTTTTTTTTTTCAAATTAATAACGTTTGTTTTTATTAATGTATATTCAAAATTTATTAGAACTAGTAGACAGTATACTTGTTAAATTTAAAAGTTCATTTACATAATTTATAAATATTGATAAGATTTACTTTAGATATAACTAATTTTATTGAATTAAAATATATATATTTCAAATCACTTGCAATAAACAAAAAAAATTATGGATAGTTTAAAGGGCAAAAGAAACTTGAATGAAGGAAAGGAGTCTAATTTTTGTTTGCATCTTATGCATCGGTCTCTATTTTGTTTTTTATGTTTCAGGGAGTGATTTAGACCCAATTAGCAATATTCTCTGGGCCATATAGCCCCAGTCATATCTGCCTATAAGTAAAACTTAACTTGTGCTGAATGGAACTCCATTAGATGTATGCCCCAAGTCCTCTGAAGAGCTTTCTTAGCCAAAATGTCTGCTACAAAATTCGCCTCGCGAAAAATCTTGACCAAATGCACTTGCCAATCACGTTGCAAAAATGCTCTACACTTAACCAAAAGGTTGAAAATTCGATTAGAGGTCACAAAGTCTTTCTCTAATAACGTAATAGCTACCTGAGAGTCTGATTGAATTACAATTTGGTGCCACCCTTGATCCCACGCAATCTGCAAGGCTCAGAAAGTCCCTCAAATTTTCGCTTCCAGTGTTGTTGCATACCCAATTGCAGCTTCGAAACCCAACCTCCATCTTCCCTGATCATCCCAAATTACACCTCCATAAGAAGCCTTCCCTCCAACACCCAAGGAGCATCCATCCGTATTAACTACAACCTATCCTTGTGGTGGGAACTACCAAGAAATTAATTTTGCATCAGAATATTTGGGAGGCATCCTAGGCATATCTTGCTTATTCCAAGCATTGATAATCTGCTTAACTTTTCCCAGCAATAGGTGCTTCTCAAAAGGAAAAGGGTTAAAATCAGGCTGAAATATCCTTGAGTTCTGTACCTTCCATATAAGCCATAAACTAACAGAAAAAATAATTTTCCATTCAAAGCCATCAACCACTTGGGAGAATTAAGATTAGAAAAGATCCACTCAGCAATCAAATTCTTGTCAAAGAAACTAGATTGTAGAGAAGAAATATCAAATAATCTCCAAACAAGACTAACATGACCACAATCTCTCAAAGCATGAATCAGAGTCTCCTCGGTATGCAAACAAAAATGATAGCTAGAAACATCAGTAAAATTGTACTTAGCTCGAACCCAATTGCACATAATTTTGCCATGGGTTGCTTTCTAAAGAAAAAAAGTGAACCCTTTGTGGAACTTTTAAACACCAAATCTGTTTCCATCATGGATGAATAGAATCAGGTGCGCTACTGGCCAAAGCTAAATAAGCTTATTTAACTGAGAAAATACTCGATGCAGCAAATCTCCAGGCAATCCAATCGCACTGTGCAGCAGAATCAAAGAGATGGCAAACAACAATATAATCTAACACCTCTGGTGGAAGGAGATGACTAAGAAGAGACCACTTCCAACCTCCAACAGGCTGCCACTAGTATCTAACATTCAACCCAAGAATAGCATCATCAACGGGCTTTAGCAAGAAATCTTTCAGAGGACCAATGGAAAGCCAATTATCAGTCCAAAAATAAGTATTCAAACCACTAACCACATCTGCAATTTTCCCAAATTTCAGAACCTCTAGCCCCTGAATCAAAGCTCTCCAGCAATGAGAAAACTTCTGCCAATAAGAGACATCCTAAGAAAAATGGCTGACATATATTTCTTAATAATGCATTTATCCCACAACTCACCTTGGTTATGATAAAATCTCCAAACCAGCTTCCCTAATAAAGCTCGATTCATGACAGAAAACTTGTGTAATCCAAGACCACCTTGTTCCTTTGGGGTTTGAACAGTCTCCCAGTTAATTAAGTGCACACAATTGCTGCCATCCCGACCCTTCCATAAGAAGTCCCTACACAATCTCTCTAGCTCATTACAAAGTGACATTGGAAATAAATTTGATTGCATACAATAAATAAGGATTGTAGAGAGAACTTATTGGACCAATGTAGCTCGCCTAACCAGAGAGAGTGAGTTAGCTCGCCAGCCAGCTAACTGAACATTCATTTTATCCAAAATATAGTGAAAAGTGCTCGAATTAACTCTCTCATGTAAAGAAGGCACTCCTAAATATTTACCCAAATCTTTGGTTAAAGGGATTCCAGAGCAACTGGAAATTGCAACGGCAACACATTCATCAACATTAGGTGACACAAAAATAGCAAATTTTGCTAAATTAACTTTTTGGCCCGAAGTAATAGCAAATTGATTTAGTATTTGAAGGATTAGCTGAATTTGAGGTACCGAGGCTTCTGCAAATAACACCATATCTACGAAGAATAAATGGGAAATCAGCGGTCCTCTACGAGATAAAGAAAGAGGCTTCCATTCCCCATGATTAACCGCATCACCTATAAGATGTGCAAGAACTTCAATGCAGAGCATAAAAAGATAGGGAGATATTGCATCCCCTTGTCGAATCCCCCTAGAAGGTTGAAAAGGTTCTAACTTATTACCATTCCATAAGATAGACATAGAAGAAGACTGAATACACTTCTAAATGTTGTCCACCCACCAATTCGGAAGCCCCACGTCCTTAAGAACCTAAATAATAAAATCCCAATTGAGTCGATCATAAACCTTCTCTAAATCAATCTTGATCTCCATAAAACCAGTATCGCCTTTGAGCAACTTCAAAGAATGAACATGTTCTTGATAGATGATAATGTTGTCCACTATCTATCTTCTCAGCACAAAGCTGCATTGTTCAGGCCTAATAAGGGAAGGAAGAACCAATTTCATCCTATTTACCATAGTCTTAGTAATTAACTTATACAACACATTACAAAGGCTAATAGGTCAAAGTTGGGTTAAAGATTCTGGATTCTCTACTTTAGGAATTAACACAAGAAGGGTATCATTAACTTCCATAGGAATAGGAGCCCATGAAGGATATAGATAACAAAATTATACACTGATTCCCCAACAATTGGCCACAATCTCTAATAAAAACTAGCAATGAAACCATCACTACCAAGAGCCTTGAAAGGGGCAATAGATTTTTAAAGCCTTGTAAACCTCCTCCTTAGTAAAAGGGCTATCCAATTTTTGATAAAGTTTTACTGATAGAATGGGGAACCTCCCCCTACTCAAACTTGAAGCATCCGAACATGAATCCACCGTTTATAGTTGCTGGAAAAAAGTCCCTGACCATCTATTTTAAAACCTCCTGATTCAAAATCCAACTCCCATCAGCAGCCTTAATACTAGAAAAAGAAGCTCGATTTCTATGAATAGTGGCAGCTAAATGATAGTATCCAGTATTCCTTTCACCATAAACTATCCAATCCTCCTTTAATTTTTGAAACCAATAAAATTCCTCTTGCTCTAGCACCTCTTCTAATTGCTTCCTCAACTTAAATTGTAGATAAAACAAATTAGGCTGAAAATGGCTAGCTAATCTTCTTTGAATCCCTTGCAATCTTGTCAAAAGACGACGCTTTCTATAAAAATATAACCAAAAGAAACTCGATTCCAGTCCAATAAGGAACCAACAAGTATATGCAACACTTGAGGCATTGTGGTTGAAGTGATCCTTGAATACTTGACAACCTCCATTAGTCTAGGATGACAAAGCCAGGCTGCTTGGAAATGAAAAAATGCAGGGCCATGTGGTGCCCTCTTTTCAAGCTGGACAATAATAGTAGTGTGATCAGAATGCATTTTGAGAGGGTAACCACTGCATTTGCAAATTTTAATCTCCATAAGGCAAAACACAAGGCTCTATCTAACCTAGACATTTTACAAGTGTCTAACGAAGACCCTCGCCCCCATGTAAAAGGGGAACCCTCAAACCCCATATCAATTAGCCCTTAAGAAAATATCCAATTACCTAAATCCTTGGATCCAGCTACATTAAACGTGGAATAACCCATCTGCTCCTCATGAGAAAGAGCTGAATTAAAATCTCCCACCACTAACCAGTCATTAAGAGGATTAATGGTCTCCAAATTGAGGTGAGACCATAAATCCTTACGAAGATGAACTTGAGAACTAGCATAAACCACCCCCAAATTTAAACGATACCTAGAACTCATAATCATACTACATACTAAGAATTGGGGATGAGACTTCAATAAGGTAACTTGAGACACCAATCCTGACCAAAGCAACCAAATACCCCCACTAAAACCCAAAGCTTTAATGTGAATCCAAAGGTCATAGCCCAAAGACAAGCACACCCGATTAGCATTACTGCCACTGATCCGGGACTCAAGCAAGCAAAAAATATTAGGATTAAACAATCATTTATACTCCTTAAAAGCTCTATGAAAAGTAGGGGTAGTAGCCCTTTGACAATTCCTAACAGATATAATCATAAGAAAATAGTAAGATGGATATAACCTCTTCAATACCCAGAAACATCTTAAGTGGGCTTAAGGAATCACATCTCTCTCCTTGGAAGGCCCCCTACCATTATGCTCCCTCCTATTTGGTACCAAATGAGATGATATGAAGGTATTTGAAGGAGTAGCGGGCACCATCTCAACATCTCCTAAGTCAGGAGCCAGAGGATGAGGAATCAATGAATTCTCCCCACTATTGTGAAGCTCTGCCACCTCTATCCTCAAGGAACTGTCTCCTTGCTCATTTTTCTCCTGGGAGACCACCACCCGAGACCCCTCAATGTTATTTTTACCACCAACAACTATGACTTGCTCAGCTGCTACAGCAGCTTGTCTAGATTGAGCACGAGAAGGAGAACTCTCCTCATGGTTCATCACCATAGGCACTGGCGTTACTAAGGTAGGATCCACTTGTACAACGTTGCCTTTCATCGAATGACTAGTTGTCAAGTCGGGATCTCTTTGTTGAGCCTGAAATTCAACTTAAAGCCTATCCTGGTCAGGCCCACCTGGAATGGCCTTTGACCCATTAACCACACTCTGCTCAGCCATCTCCCCTTAGCCCTCCTCTTCTAAATCAACCTTTACCTCCAAAACTTCAAATCGAGAGTCCACCTTATTAACTCCCTTACCTTTGAAGTTGCGTCTATTCCCAGTTCCAGAAGAATTTCCTTGCCGATCAACGCTTTTATCGGTCTTCTTCCTCACTTTTTTGACAAGCATCCATTCCCCATAATCCTTAACAACTGCAGGATTAATATGTTGGTTTTCTGGTATTGCACTCTCAGCCCTTGTATCCCCATCAGCTAGCTGCCTATCTCCGTGAGAGTCATCAACCTCCTCAACTGGCTTAGATTTCAAAGGATAACTATCCTTGAAGTGACCATACTTTTCACAATCAAAGCACACCATATGAATTCCCTCATATTCCACTTGATGGATTTGTCTACGAAGTCTGAATTTAGAAATCAAAGGCTTAGTTAGATCAATTTCCACACATATTCGAGCATATTTGCCACGGGTAACTAAAATCGTGTTTGTGTCCACTTGAATAGGCCTACCCAATTTAGATCCCACTTTCATCAAAAATTCTTGATCATAATATTTAATGGGAAGACATGGAAACCGAACCTACACTGTCAACTGTTCTAATACTTCCTTATAAGGATCAAAATCGGGGTACCAACGACGTATCGACAAATAATGATCAGCAATCATCTAGGGACCCTCTAGTAAGACATGATTATAGTCATTAACACTATTAAACTTGATCAGGAAATAATCGTTCTCTAAAGTAAGAACATCAATAGAGGACTTAGGTTTTCATAGCTCCTTAACTCTTCTAGATAAATATGTAAATCCGATTGATTTTCAACGAGCTTGACAATTAAAGAAAATCTCTAAGGATGGCGAAGTCTCCTCTTCTCCTCCTTAGATAGATGAATATTTGGACAGTTGGAGTCCTCGTTGTCCTCTGAATCAGCCCATTCTTCTTCTTCAGCGTCATGTACTTGATTTCCTAACAACATGTCATGAAAGGATAAACCTATATCACCCTTATCACCATCAACCACTTCCTTTTGAAACAAACCATCCACCCTCCCATCATGAGAATCTTTTTGTTTCTTATGGGTACTGCGTTCAAGCAAATCCCCCTCTTCCATGGAGCGGCCATGGCATTGAGAGGAGAAAACAGAGACATGAGACATTAGGGTTTTTCTTTATGCATTACATTGGTCTCTATTGTATAATGCTTACAAATTAACATGCATTAACATATATTGTCACGAGCTATCATTATTTTATTTTATTGACTGATACGTAAATAATTGAGCTAGTTAATGCACTATTTTATTTTATTGACTGACACACATTTGATCGATTAGTCCGACCATAAATTGCAAATTATGTCAAATGAAGTTAAAATAGAAAATTTGTCACAGAATTTGGAGATGCCGATGGATCAGGTATGGATCAGATTTATAAAAATTCTTATCATATTTGACAAGTGAAATGATATATTCTATTTGTCATATGATAAATCTCGGATTGGATTGGATTGAATCAGGTATAAGTAACGTACTATTATAGATCGGATTATGGATACGGATAGGTCATAAATCAGGTAGTGTCATAAAATACACACACACACATATGAAAATCAAATATAAAAAAATTCATAATCCGATCCACACACATATATATAAGAAAACGGATACCTGAGACATTAGGGTTTTTCTTTATGCATTGCATTGGTCTCTATTGTATAATGCTTACAAATTAACATGCATTAACATATATTGTCATGAGCTATCATTATTTTATTTTATCGACTGATACGTAAATAATTGAGCTAGTTAATGCACTATTTTATTTTATTGACTGGCATACATTTGACCCGATTAGTCCAACCATAAATTGCAAATTATGTCAAATGAAGTTAAAATAGAAAATTTGTCATAGAATTTGGAGATGCCGATGGATCAGGTATGGATCAGATTTATAAAAATTCTTATCATATTTGACAAGTGAAATGATATATTCTATTTGTCATATGATAAATCTCGGATTGGATTGGATTGAATTAGGTATAAGTAACGTACTATTATAGATCGGATTATGCATATGGATAGGTCATAAATCAGGTAGTGTCATAAAATGCGCGCATGCACACACACACACACACACACACACACACATATATATATGAAAATCAAATATAAAAAAATTCATAAAGAATATAATTATAGTAGTCAATCCTCTTCACTAAAAAAAATATTAATATCAAATACGACTTATTAGCATAAATTTCGCTTAAAATATAAATAATATTATCATCAAAATATTATCATAATTTATTAACTTTAAAATCTAAAAGTATTATCATCTTATTAAACCATCCACTTCTAGTATAATTACTTAGTTATCCTCCTTAAGTCTAATCTCTACATTTGAATCATTAGCAGTATCATCATCAATGTCATAAATGTGTTTCACATCTTATTTTTTATTCAAAATAAATTAATAAACTAATATTAAATAAAAATTGCAGAAAGTTCATTGGCATAGTATTTAAAACTAAATATTATATAAATATCTAAAAAAAAGATATATAATCAAATCGAGTACGAGTAAGTTGACACATAATTCTTATTCAATCCAAACTTATCTTGGTTTAATTTTTCTAATACTTACCCTACGATAACTATAAATAAATTGGGTATAATCTTACCCAATCAAATTAGACAGAATCAAATGTTTATTAAATCAGACAAAATTATCATTCCTATTAAGATTATCCTAAAACATACAATACAAAAATAAACATGAAAAATTTTATATCTAAAAAATATAAACAAAATAATTAAATGCACAAAATATAATTAAGTAATTAAATTAATATAAAAATAAAAATTTTTAATTTTAACAGCTTTTATGATTAATATTTTTAAATTTATATTAAAAAATCAACACAAATTAATATTTAAAAAAAGAATATTTAACAAAGGAAATTTAAAATTTAACATATATCATATATTTATGTAAGCATCACACTGAATAATTTATATACCATAATCTTTCAAGTAGAAGCAGGTCATCAATTACATTCAGGCCCGACCCTTGGATAAGCCAAGTTAGCCAATGGGCTAAGACAACCACTCCAGGAGGGCAATATATATATATATGTATATATGTGGTGACTTATTATTGATTATTTTGTTGCCTTAATTTGTGCCTCAGTGGCCCATTATTGATGATTTTGTTGCCTATATATATATATATAACGAAAAAGAATGGCAAAAAATAATTAGTATATATATAGTATAATGGGCCACCATGAAAACATAGGTTTGGGCCATATAAAAATTAAAATTTGAGCAAGTTTTTTTTTTAACTTAGGCCATAAATAAAAATGTAAAAAAATTATGTGGACAACCTGTCTAGGGCAACCCAAGTCATTGAGTCGGCCCTAATCACATTGTTATATGATCTTATGATTTTGTTTATTTTTTCAAAGATTGTCTGACATTTTATGACTCTTTCTTACTATATATTCTTAAGAAGGGTGAAATTGAAGTTTATTTGACAGCCATTTGAATGTAGTTGGATGTGGACTACTTGTAGTTCCACACGTTTTGGAGCCCACAAGACGTAATTTTGAATGAAAATTTGCAAGCAGCATATTATTTGTATCATTATTATATTTAGTATTTTGCTAAATCAAATGTGAAAGGTCAAACGAGTCTGCCAACCAACCTTTACATCGGCAAATATACATATACATTGCAAGACACATTCTCAGTCAGATGTCTCAAACATACCAATTATATAAGCGTGTAAAGCATTTATTATCATACCTCTATTTAAACATCCAGAATTCTCCATTTCTTTTCACTTCAATCTTCTTCTTATTATCTCTATTCTCTCATCAGTTGTTTCTTATTCTATCTTCAACTCTTTTGATTCAAAATTTAATATGTATTTACTTGAAAAAATGGGGTTGAAGGGTTTTGCTGAAGGTGGTATTGCCTCCATTGTTGTTGGTCTTCTCCATTGTTGCTGGTCATCAAGGTTCGTATGCAACTCCATGGTGAATCTCACCTTCCAATTAATCAACCCTTTCGCCCTACAATGGCCTTTAACACTGTTGCTTCTACTGCCAATATTTCTATGCCAACAACAGCTTTAGATCCATTACCTGCACCAACAACAGCTTGTGTTGGGCCCATTTCTATTAGTGTCCGTATCATCCAATCTGAAGGTGTTGCTGCTCTTTTTTATGGTGTCTCTGCTACTACACTTCGCCAAACTTTGTACTCCACCACTCGTATAGGCCTTTATGATATTCTTAAACATAAATGGACAAACCAAGATATAGGAAGCATGCCACTTGTACGGAAAATAGTAGCTGGGCTTATTTTCGGCGGTGTTGGAGCTGCTATCGAAAACCTTGCTACTGTAGCAATGGTTCGAATGCAAGCTGATGGACGTCTTCCAATTGACCAATGTCGTAACTACAAGAATGTAGTTGATGCTTTGACTCAAATGTCAAAGTAAGAGGGCATTGCTAGCTTATGGCATGGCTCAAGTCTTACAGTGAATCGTGCAATGATTGTAACAACGTCACAGCTTGCATCATATGATCATATCAAGGAGATGATATTAGAGAAGGGTATGATGAGTGATGGAATTGGAACCCATGTTACAGCTAGCTTTGCTGCAAGTTTTGTGGCTGCAGTGGCTTCAAATCCTATCGATGTGATAAAAATAAGAGTTATGAATATGAAGGTGGAGGCAAGAGCAAAGCCGCCATATAAGGGTGCATTAGATTGTGTAATGAAGACGGTTAAGGTGGAGGGGCCAATGGCTTTGTACACGGGATTTATCCCTGCAATTTCAAGACAATGGCCTTTCACTGTGGTACTTTTTGTCACACTAGAGCAAGTTCGAAAATTACTTAAAGATTTCTAATTAACAGTCATTTTCAGCTTGAATTATAGATAATTTATTCTTTAATTTTTTTTTGTGGGCATGAATGATTTGAGATGATAATTAAGTATTTCATTCATGTAAAGAAGTATTGATTTTGAAATATATATATACATACATTGTTACCTACAATACAATTTCTGTTTATTGTTTTGATTACTTTAACTAATATATGATAACGAGCTGATTTGTGAATTATAGCAGTAAAAATAATAAGTATTCATATAAAGAATTTAACAGAAGTCCAAAGTGCTTGTGCTAAGAGTGATGGATAATGAATTATTGTTTTCCATTCACTAAAATCTCAAACATCTTAGACAGGAACTAAAAGAGAAAGATGAATATGTTTATTTTTTTAATGAATCAAATTAGTCTTCAGTGTGTATAAATCTTTGATTTTGAATCTTGGACCAGTAGCCCTTGATTAAGGGTTGAAAATTCACATTTAAGGTTTGATAAAAATAATAATTGCAAAAGTATTTTAAAATTTAGTGATTAAAATTATACAGGGAATAATCTAATTAACTTGCAATTGTCATGCTTTGAATTTTTGCATAAGACTTGTTGATGGATATATTATTAGATTGAGAAGAAGAAAAACATGATTTTCTTATCATTATAATAGAGACAAACATGAGAATAAGGGCACAGTTTTAATAAATCATCACCAGTCTAAACTTATTTTGAAAAAAATAGAGAGCAAAAATTAACCCATATATAAGAAATTGAAGTTGAGCAAATTTAAAAGGATTAATGATGAATATGAAATTCCACAAAAAAAAAAGAAAAAGAAAAAATAGAGGTTATTGCATTAGAATTTATAAACATACTTTCTTTTACTCTTTTATTTATTTTCTTTTTTCCTCACATTTTTTTCATTTATGTGAAATTCAATTTTTTCGTTTATATTTAATTTTTGTTTTTATCTTTATCTCAAATTCTAACAATTAAAAATTTTATTTTTATTTTTTTTTAATTTTACGCTTTTCAAATATTTTTTTTTAATAAAAATACTTAAGTCCATCAATACAGCCTCAACATCACTGAAAAGCCCTTTGGAAGACTGTATTAACAGTGAGGAAGTGGGCTCACATCTTTCATATTTCACATTTTTCATGTACCTTAGCAATAGATAGGGATGGAATAATTTCATTATTAGCTTGCTTGTGGCGCTGTTGTGCCCCTCCACTTTCACTTTTACTCATTACTTTCAATTTTAAATTACTATATACTTTCTAATCTAATTTATCAATTAATTCATTTTAAGATTTTCTTTAAAAATAACTGCACTTAATTATTAACTATCATTTCAATCTGTTGGCTTATTGTATATCCATGAAATAATTATAATGATATTATTATAAACTATATATTTTTATTTTATATACTTAAATTGATAACTAATCATACTAAAAATTAAAATTTCTTTCCATCCAAGTTATAAATCTATAGTATTTACAATATATAATTAATATATGCTATTATATATTCATATATGTTACATATAACAATATATATAAATTAATTATAATAAAATATCAATATATAAACTAATATATGTTGTTATATATTTATATATGGTGTTAAATGCTGATATATGTTGATATATGTAATATATATCAATATATATCATATAATTTAGAGAAGAAATATGATAATACAAAGTATTATATGCTGATATATGTTGATATATGTAACATATATCATATGATTTGCAATAAAAAATAAATATACAAACTAATATATATTGTTATAAATTTATATATAAATTTATATGTTATTAAATGCTTATATATATTGATATGTGCAACATATATTAAGATATATTATATGGTTTAGAGAAAAAAATATAAGAATATAAATTGTTATATATTAATACATACTGATATATGTAAAATATATTAACATACATCACATGATTTAGAAAATAAACATGAGAATATAAAATGCTATATGCTAAGATATGTTGATATATGTAATATATGTCAACATATATCATATAATTTATAGAATAAATATGAGAATACAAAGTGTGATATGTTATTATATGTTAATATATGTAGTATATATCATTATATATCAAATGATTTATAATAAAATAAATATAAATAATAAATGTTGTTATATATTTATACATAATTTTATACGTTGTTAAATGTTGATATATGTTGATGTATATAACATGTATAAACATATATCACATGATTTAAAGAAGAAATATAAGAATATAAAGTGTTACATGCTAATATATATTTATATATATAATATATATCAACATATATCACACAATTTAGAGAAGAAATATGAGAATATAAAATATTATATGTTGATATATGTAATATATATAAGATAATTTAGAGAAGAAATACGAGAATATAAAATGTAATATGTTGTTATATATTGATATGTGTAACATATATTAAGATATATTATATGATTTAGAGAAAAAAAATATAAGAATATAAATTGTTATATATTAATATATACTTATATATATAATATATATCAACATATATCACATGATTTAGAGAATAAACATGAGAATATAAAATGTTATATGTTAAGATATGTTGATATATGTAACATATGTCAATATATATCATATGATTTATAGAATCAATATGAGAATACAAAGTGTGATATGTTATTATATGTTGATATATATAACATATATCATTATATATCAAATGATTTATAATAAAATAAATATAAATAATAAATGTTGTTATATATTTATATATAACTTTATACGTTGTTAAATGCTGATATATGTTGTTGATGTATATAACGTATATAAACATATATCACATGATTTAAAGAAGAAATGTAAGAATATAAAGTGTTATATGCTAATATATATTGACATATGTAATATATATCAACATATATCACATAATTTAGAGAAGAAATATGAGAATATAAAATGTTATATGTTGATATATGTAATATATATTAATAGATATAAGATAATTTAGAGAAGAAACACGAGAATATAAAAATGTAATATGTTGTTATATATTGATATGTGCAACATATATTAAGATATATTATATGGTTTAGAGAAAAAATATAAGAATATAAATTGTTATATATTAATATATACTGATATATGTAATATATATCAACATATATCACATAATTTAGAGAATAAACATGAGAATATAAAATGTTATATGCTAAAATATGTAGATATATGTAATATATGTTAACATATATCATATGATTTATAAAATAAATATGAGAATACAAAGTGTGATATGTTATTATATGTTGATATATGTAACATATATCATTATATATCAAATGATTTATAATAAAATAAATATAAATAACAAATGATGTTATATATTTATATATAAGTTTATACGTTGTTAAATGCTTATATATGTTAATGTATATAACATATATCAACATATATCACATGATTTAAAGAAGAAATATGAGAATATAAAGTATTATATGCTAATATATATTGATATATGTAATGTATATCAACTTATATCACATAATTTAGAGAAGAAACATGAGAATATAAAATATTATATATTGATTATGTAATATATATTAATATATACAAGATAATTTAGAGAAAAAAATACGAGAATACAAAATGTAATATGATGTTATATATTGATATATGTAATATATACCAATAAATATTAGATGATTTATAGAAAGAAATATCAAATACAATTATTATATATTGTTATATGTTGATTTATATAATATATATCAATATATATATATATCAGATGATTTATAAAAAAAGTATTAAAATACAAAATATTATATGATGTTATATATATATATCATATGATTTATAAAAAAAGTATCAAAATACAAATTGTTATATTATATTATATATTATTAAATGTTGATATATGTAATATATATCAACATATATAAGATGATTTATAAAAAAAATATATTAAATATAGCTAATATATATTTTTAACATAAATCAACGTGTATTAGATGATTTATAGTAGAAATATAAGAATACAGACTAATATATATTGATACAAACTAACATTAAATTATATTAATATATATTACATATAACAATATATATTAATTAATTTGTAAAAAAAAATATCAGTATACAATTGATATATATTATTACATATTCATATATATTACATATAATAATCTATATTGATTGATTTACAATAAAATATCAATGTACAAACTAATATATATTGTTATATGTTCATATAAGTTATATGTAATAATATATACTTACTGTATAAATGAAACATAATTTATATAATTAAGACATAATTTATATATAATTATATAATTAAAATTTTATATAATTAAAAAATAATTAATTAATTAACTTAAAATATAATTTATATTAACTAATTTTAAATTATATTTCATGCACACTTTTTTATATATAAAAAATAAAAAATAAAACATAATACTAATTTATTATTTAACATTTATATTAAATAAAAATAATTAAAAAAATATTTGTATGGTTGTATAAAAAATACAAATATAAACATGCATAAAAAAGGAATGAAGCAAAAGAATAAAAAAGAAAAAAAAACAAATAGAAAAAAAAAATTGCACCCAAAAGAAGCAAGCATCTTATTAATTATACACTATAAAAAAAAAAAAAAAGAATGACTTCCATATATACAAAAAGTCAAAAGCATGAACGTGTAAAAAAAAACACCGTAAAATTGAAAACAAGAATAAAACACGTCGTATATTATGTAATTTTCTCTTTATATTTTGAGACGTTAAAATCACTCATAAAATTAAAATTTTTCAGGTTAATTGATAAATTCTTTTTTTTTTTTTTATGATTAACCATATTCTATGCTAAAATATATTATAAACTAATTATTTAATTAATTAATCCATTATATTGCAAAGGAAAAAATAAAAAATATTAATTATAAACGTTTTCTGATAAGGTTCTGTTGCTCTAATATTTATTTATTTATTTTAGTTTTGCACACATATGATTATATTATTTGTGATTTTACTTGTTAATATTGAATTTTTTTATTGAAACTCTAAATAATACTCGGACATTTGAGTAAAATATTAAAAAGCTTTGTCTTGACTGTTAAAAATAAAAAATTATACGCAAATTGCAGATTCGGCCTTATAGAAAGCTCTTGCTAACTGAAACTAAGGGGTGGACTTTTGGTAGACTTAGACGACTCAGATCATCCAGAGCTGAACAGCCTGAACTCCAGGTACTCTACTCACCCTTTCTTTCCTTATTTATTGTTATTGAAGATCTGATCTTTCTAAGGTTTTACTTACCAAATTTAACCCAACAATTATTTATTTATTTACTTTTATTATGAGAAGATTGTTCTTTAATTTTGGTAATAATCTCTATTTCTTTAGATGCATTTTCCAAAAAAAAAGGGAAAAGAAAAAATTTGTTAGTAGCATTTCTGGGTTTTCCTCATTTATGCTTTCTGCGTAGATCTTAAAGTGAAAAATGCGTTTTTTTTTTCTGCTTCTATACTTTAGTTTTATTCTTTTATTTGTTTGTTTGTTTATATGATTTTAGATTTTCAATGTATACTTGATATTTATTGTGTGGTTGATAATATTCAAGGAAATATAGAGTATGCATTGAAGATCTTGTGAACAAAAAAGAAATCAAATTTGTTATGTAGTTTGAAAATAATCAAGGAATCTTATAAACTTAAAAGGATGATAAAAATATCTAATATTGAGTATACTTGAATTTATTTAATATTGAGTATATATTGAAAATCTAATATATATTATCTTTTTCAATATATACAAGATTTTCAATGTACACTCGATATTAAATATTTTTGTTACTGGGTAGCTGAAAATAATCTAGGAAATATATATAAGATTTTCAATGTATACTTGATATCAAATATTTTTATTATTATCATTGTTGGATTCATAAGATTATCAATGCATAAGGGATTTTCCCTTGATTATGGGATTTTCCGTTGATTACTTTTCTAACTAAATGGTAATTATTAAGTATGCATTGACAATCTTATATATATATATATATATATATATGAGGGGTAACAAATAATTTAAACAGTCAAAAGTTGAATATATGGATTGAAAAGTAATTTTGTTTCAATTTACTGGATTGAAAAGCAATTAATTAGATCTTAATCACACAGAAGTGATTACTGGATACTCCTGTGGCGTCAAGTTACATATGACACCACAAAAATTCTAGGAAAATCCAAATATATAAGTGATTCTTTTTCCAGTTTTTGATTATTTTACACCAAGCCATTTTACAATGAAGCAAATGGTGAGAGAATGATGAAATAAGCAACTGCATTTACAACTGTGATGTTCTCACATTTTCTCTGCCCATACATAGTTTTGAAAGGCAAATTGAACTGCATTTCATCAGGTTACATTTTATGACTAAGAATTTCTTACACTTAGTAAATGATGCAAGTTTTTGCTGAGAAAGATAAAAAAAAGGAAAGAGCCTCAAGTGCTTGATTTTTTATGTCAGGGGAGGAAAATTGATCCATTATGCCTTTTCTTTTAATTATGCCATTTTCTTTGATCTATCGAAATTCTCATTTGGGATTTTTATATCAGCAATGGCCTTAACAAAACTTGAAAAGCAGAAAGGGGACATTTTGAAAGAGTTAAAGAAAGAGAATTTCATAAAACTTGTTCTTGAGGGAGGAGCGGGAGTAGGCAAAACATGGTTGGCAAGAGAGATACGGGACTCTGCAATCAGTGATGGCATATGCTATGCAAGTCTTTGGGTATCTCTGAATAGAAAATATGATGACAGGTCACTTTATGAGAGCATAGCTCGTCAATTATCTGTGTTTTCTGCTCCTGAGGAATGGGAGTATGATTACAGTAATGAGAAGGATGAGCAGACATTAGAAAGCTTGAAACAAAGTATCTTAACAGAGCTCAAAGCGCAGAGATCAGCAAATCGTGGAGGAAACAAATATCTTCTTCTGATTTTGGATGATGGGGGAAAAAAGGTAAACGAAGAGATTTTGTCAAAACTGAAACCTGTAATTCCTGAAAGTGACCAAAATGTGTTGAAGATTGTAATATCCAGAAGAAATGAAAGTGATGGCCAAAATACTGAGAACACTGAAGCAGTAATTGAGGATGAATCAGAGATAATTACAATTGAACCTCTTTCTGAGGATGAATCCTTGGCATTGTTGCAAAGAACTGTTCACAAAAGAGTTGCAGAAGTTTCAGCTTTTGGAACACTTTCTTCAACTATTGCCAAAAAGGGCTTGCATTTGCCTGCTAAAGTCATCCTGGTGGCTGAAGCCTTAAACCATATTGGAAGACATGATTTGAGGATTGCAGCACTAGAAAGTGCTTTGGAAGAAGCAGCCAATGATCTAATTCCACAATTGCGATGTGTATATAACATGTTACCATGCCGTGTGGACGACTGTTTTTGGCATAGCAGGCAATTCTTCTCCAGATATGGTGGTGTGCATTATAACGAGTTGATCACTCATTGGCTAATTGAAGGCTATTTAGGTCCTTTTAATCATGTGGAGGAGGCTTATGAGGAAGGGCATCAAATTTTGATGGAGCTTATTGATCGTGGCATACTTAAAATTCAAGAGGATAATATCATTAGCATGGAAGGATTACTGCTGAATTTGTTTGATCATCGTCATCGTGGATTTGTTGGGACAGCCAGAGTGGGACTGGCAAGTGTGCTTGAGGAAGACAAATGGACAGGTCTTGGGAGAATTACACAGACTGATGGTATGATAAAAACTCTGCATAGTGGCATCAAAGGGGAAAAGGTTTCTACTATACTGATTGATGGAAGTTGTCTCTCAAGGGAAGTCCCTCAAATTTTCTTTCAGGACATGCCTGAACTAGTAGTTCTTGTGTTTTTTGATCCCAGACTGAACTTGCTTCCCTCATCTTTGTCTAAAATGAACAAACTAGTTGTGCTTGTTCTCAGGGGCTGTGACCTACTAGAGGACCTCAGTTGCATCAGAGAACTCAGAAATTTGTCTGTTCTAGAGATATCCAATGCTAGTGCCTTGAAAACAATTCCAGACAACCTATTTGATTATCTGTCTTGCCTTCGAAGCCTTAACCTATCTGCACTCAGCATCAAATGTTTACCCTCTATTTCCAACTTGAAACAACTTCGTTGGCTCATTCTCAGGCAATGTTCTCGCTTGGAAGATTTGCCAAAACTACAAGCATTTACAGACCTTGAAGTCCTGGATATCTGTGGTGCTACCTCTTTTAAAAAGTTCCAGGACAAAAACTTCTCCCCCCTTCAGAAACTTCAGGTTCTTGACCTTTCCAATACTCAAATTAGAAGGCTACCCATATTTCAAGATCCCAAAGTATCTCTGTACCTTAAAGACCTCAAGAGGTTGTTGTTAAATGGTTGTGATTGCTTAGCTAGGCTGCCTAGTCTGAAACCATTATCTGGTCTCCAAATTCTTGATCTTTCAGGTGCTGTTATGTTAAAGGAAATCAGTGATGAATCCTTTGAAAAAAAGGATGACCTCAAAATTCTTGATTTATCTGGAACTCTTATAAATCAATTGTCTTTTGACAATTTGAACATCAGTGATCTCAAATTGAGAGGCTGTTCTGGACTGAGAGAATTGCCTTGCACAGGAACACTTAGAGATCTCGAGTTACTTGATCTTTCTGATGCCTATGAGTTGGTCAGAATCAATGATGAATCCTTTGAACATCTGAAACTGCTCCGGTATCTTAACCTCTCGAAAACAAAAGTTGCAACTCTGCCTTCGATTTCTAACCTTTATAACCTCCGTGAGCTTTTGCTGAGGGACTGTTCATGCATAGAGAAACTGCATAACATTGGAGGACTTATAAGGCTTGAGGTTCTTGATTTTTCAGGTTGTACATCGTTGGCAGCAATACAAGAAGAATCCTTCAAGCAGATGCCGAGGCTTCAGATACTCAACCTGTCTAAAACTAAAATAAAAAATTTACCATCTCTGAACAACCCATGCCACCTCCGTCATCTTCTACTTAGTAACTGCCCTTGCCTAAAAAAACTTCCACCACTGCAGTCGTTATATAAACTTGAGGTGCTTGATCTATCTGGTTCAAGGTCTTTGGCTAAAATAAGAGCTGAATGCTTTGGACGCTTAACAAACCTTGAAATTCTTGACCTATCTGAAATCAAGGTTGAGGGAAGATTAACCATTCCCTGCTTTTCCAACTTAATCAATCTCAGAAAACTTTCTCTAAAAGGTTTGAAATTAGACACCGAGCTAAATTTGGAAATTTTTACAAAACTTGAGGTTCTGGATCTGTCCGACACAGCCGTTAGTTCTCTCCCTTCTCTGGACAAACTTAGTCACCTCCGCAAATTGTTACTTAGAGGCTGTTCAAGTTTAGAAAAGTTGCCATCTGTGAAATCACTCACTCATCTGCAGGTTCTTGATCTGTCAGGAACAAGACTCAAGGAATTCCCTGATGGACTTTCAGAATTAACTTGTTTAAATCACCTTGATCTGCCAGACTTGAAAGTGCTTCACGAAGTTGGTTGGGAGAAGATAAAGCATGTACCGGAGGAGCTAAACTGGGATCGGTGCAGTATTTCTGAGCCAGTTGAAATTCTTTCAGATGGTAAGAAGAAACCTTCCATACTGGTGAATGGTACTGAATTTTTTCAGTTTTTGAAGGAAAATTTGAAGCTGGGAGACGCGTGCTTGAAGCAGATGTTTTTCTCAGTTTGTCCCATGAATCAAGGCAATGATCCTAATATTTATCCCTTAAAAGATGAACTAATGAGCAATATTTACTTCAAGCTTAGGCACTTTTCTGATTATAAAGAACGGGTACAGAGTATGGAAATTCATGGATTTAACGAGTTTCCTGCTGGTCTTGAGGACGTCCTCAACAATGTAGAGTACATATCTTTGGTTGAAAATGTATTTATGACATGCTTGTCTGATTTTGGCAACTTGAAGAAGATGAAAGGCTGCTGGCTAGAGAGGTGTACCAAGTTGAAGGGCATTCTTTGCAATGAAAAAGATGATAAACTGGGTGAAAATCTGGAGATTTTATGGATCTCAAACCTCCCTCAATTGCAAAGTCTATGCACTAAGAAGGCCAACTTCAACAATCTTCAACATTTGCACATTGATTGTTGCCCAAAGCTTGAAATTATTTTCCCTTTTCCAACAATGCTGGAGAATCTCAAAATCCTTGAGATTAAATTTTGTGATAAAGTGAAGACTATATTTAAATGTGAGGAGTCAAGCAAGTGTGTTTTGCAGAAGTTGCAGACATTGCGTCTGATAGAACTGCCTGAGCTGACAAGCATTGGAGCTGTATTGCCTTGTCTGGATAATTTTTATACTTGTAATTGTACAAAGCTTGAGGACTCCAAAGAAAGTCTGAAAAGGGAGATTGCACCTCTGTAAATTTCTGTGGCTGTAGAACAGCCAATGAGCCATTGTGAATTTCTTAATGATGGCTATTTTTTTTCTTTTTCTGGAAAATATATGAAGAGCTGTGTCCAATATTGATGCTTAGTTTTGATTACTTTAAATAAGCATGAATTAGCAAACAATAATAAGTAAAAAATCCATATGCCTGTAACTAAGAAACAAGAAAATCAGTATGTAGCTTTGCTCATCCAACGTACTTGGCATGTTGCATTCTAGTGGAAATTAATTTGCTAAAATGTTATTTTGCTTTAATTTTTTTAAAAAAAACTTAAATTCTGAATTTATTTCTTTTCTGTTCAATATCACGTTCTTTATTATTAGGTGATATTTTATTATACATATAATCATTTCATCGCATCCAAAAAAGTAAAAGAGATTAATTAATTATGTTTTTAAAATTTTTAAAGTGATAATCTGATTTAACCTTTTAGATCAACCCAAAATTTCATATATTTTTTGAAAAAATTATATGGTTTTTTTTTGTTTTTTAATTCTTTGTTAAAAATATCCTACATTTTTTTTTGGAGAATTTCAATATTACCTTTTTTCAACTGAAATGCATGTTCTATATAGCCGTCTGATATATATATAGATATATAATAGAAGTATATTTTTTATCGACTATTGTAAATTAAAAATGGGTGTTTATTAAATTAAAAAAAAATTAAATCTTTTTAAAAAGAGAGTGGATATTTTTAAAAATATTTTTACTTTTTAAAGATTTTGTACAAAATCATTTTTTTTTGGAAGTCTTGTACAAAACACTTTAATTAAAATATTTTTTTTATAAAATTATCTAAAAAAATTATTATCAAATTTATCAAAATCTTTTTATCAATTTATAAATTTACTAGCTCTCTATGGTATATAGAATGTTTATTATATACCAAATAAATACATAATAGTTTTTGTAAGTTTATTTTTAATTTATTATACACTTATAAAATGGCAAAAATATCGTTAATAAAAAAATAAAAAATTGAAAAATCTAATAAGAGACATAATTTCCCTATATTAAATGATAAATTAAAATCATGTGTTTCTTTGATTAAATTCAATTTTTCCTATTTTCTCCATGGCTCCAATTATCAAGGTTTTAATCAATACTTAAAAAATTTAAAGCATGTCTTCCGAAGAAGTACCCTTTCTCTATTGAGATCTTTTGAATTAGGATTATGCCCCAATCAATGTTTTGTCAATCGGAGATCTAATCTCAATCTTTGTAATTGCTTATCTCATCTCAAATCTCGAATTTAACTGCAGAAAATTTTCAAAGTCAGCATCCAATTACAGTTTTTCTTTTTGTTAATAATTAATACATTAAATTATCATTGTGAAGATACATAGGAATTTTAAATTAAAGCCTCACCAAATTCATATAGGAAAGATTTAATATTATCAAGAATACTAAAGATATTGTCTTGTATTTTCAGATTGATATCTTTATAGATGAATCAAAAGTTTTTTCTCAAAGGGATTTGGAAACTAATCTTGTTTGGTTCAAGTGCATGGCAATTTCATTACTTTCCAAGAGCATGATGGGCAAAAGAATATGATTTTAGGTTACTTGCGGAAGTGTCTGTCAAATCTTCACACTTGTTCATCATCACTACTTTCAATAACCACAAGATCCTTCTTGATCTTCTGTCTCTTGGCAGGTCTACTTTTGCTTCCTTCATCATTCATAATGTCAGTATTGGGCTCATTGGAGACTATGAACTTCTTCACTTCTTCAAGAATTCTACTTCCATATCCTTCTGTCTTCACCATCCCAATTATCTTCTCCAACTGCAAATATGATTATATAAATTAAAATTAGTATCAGGTTGATGGGGCCAGCTAACATAACTTGAATATTATATACGACTCAAACTTGTTATAAGGGTGTAAGCACTCGTGTCATATTAGAAACTTGCCTCTTCTGTTGAATTTGGTTTCTGAGCATCAATCATGCTCATCTGTTGGCTGGACAAGATAGAATGAGGGAGTCCCCCATGCATTTTGCTGATTTCATATGGCCAGCTTTCTTCTGGTTACTAGAAAACTCAAGCTTAACAGTCTTCTTCCCTACGTGCAAAGTGAGAAAAATTAGCGTAAGGTCACTTGGAGCATTTCTTTTATTAGTAAACGAGAATGCATAAACTTCGTAATTCTGTCTAGTTAGTGCATTGGGATGGCTACTGCATGGTAAATTACCAACAAACATGTGCAGTTTTGTGTTGCATATCGAAGAAGGAAGAGGAAGAATGTATAAAGGATAATTATAGTTAGTATTTTCTGTTAGTAAATTCTGTTAGCCTATTTTGTTGGTATGCGGAGGATGTCATATATCAGTGTAATATTGTTATGCAAGGACAACATGAATGAAAAATTATTCTCCAACTTATTCTCTGCGCTTTCTTTCTCTCTCTCTCTCTCTCTATCTTCCTACCTCTATTCTCATCTTCTTTGCATTCTACCCTACCACATCTTAATCTTTCTTATTCTTTCTATTCGTAGTATTATTATTGTTATCTATTATTGTCGTGATTGATTAGTTAGATGACAAATTGGTATCATAGCAGATTCAAACTGGGTCAAGTATACACAGAATGAATAAGACAACTAAGAGAGGCACTAAGCCTTCTGGGTCCGACGATAAAGAAACAGAATAAATAGATGAGAGTGAAAGATTGACCTCTTTACAAAACGATATTCATCAGTGTTTTGAAGCTCTCCAAAAGGAGCACCAAGCTTCTAGAGCCGAACAACAGAAAACTTATGAGCAACTTCGTTTTGAACAACAAGCGACATGAACAGAGAACTAGAGGACCTACGATCAGCTTTTATCGGAGCAAGTGAAGTTGGGGGCTCAGTTTGCGCAGATGATGGAAATGATGAGAAATCTGAGTAAGAGTAAAGAGCCCTTGTTGGAAGAAAATCCTCCTGCCCCCACCACAAGGGGAATACTTCCAACCCCACGCATTCGTGAGGCAGAAGACTTCGGATTCAATCCAACGGATAACACCCCAAGAGGATACCAGCACTGCCTTCTTCCTAAAACGGATTTGTCATTCTTTGAAGAAAAAGAGCCCCAGTCGTGGGTCTGGAAGTGTTATAAATATTTCTAGATTTATGAGGTTCTGGATGAGCGAAAAATGGAGCTAGGACCACTGTTTCTAGCAGCCAAAACTCCTGAGAATTGGTACTCTGGGTGGATTGTGTCTCATGAGAACACTGACTGGGAAGAATTTACAAGGGCTCTGGTTCAACGGTTCAGGGAATCGCTGATAGAAGATGTTATGGAGTTCAATCGGTTGAAACAAAAAGGATTGGTGGTGGACTACCAGGAAGAATTTAAAGAGAAGAAGGCAAAAATGGTAAGAGAAAACCTTACTGAGTCATACTTTATTTCTAGTTTTATTGGGGGATTGAAAGAAGAGGTGGGAGCTTCGGTGAGGATGTTATGGCCGGCCATACTATCACAAGCTTTTGAGTAGGCACGGTTGCAAGAAGTCGCTGTAGAAGCCACTCAAAAAGCTTTTCAGACCCTCAATATTCAGAAACCCAGTAACCCACAAAATAACCCAAACACTAAGCCAACCCAAAATACCATAAATGCCCCAACATATAACCCGAAACCACCTAATTTTTTCTCACCTAAAACACAACCAAACCCAGCAAAATCATCCATCATTCCTTACCAAAATCCATGAAAGACTACCAATAATTGCTTTCGCTGTGGCGATCATTTTTTCCCTAGCCATCGATGCCAAAGCAAGTCGGTCATGAAACTTATGGGAACAGGAGAAGTAGAAGTGGGAGAGACTGATGACGACTGGCAAGCCATAGATAATGAGCTAGAAGAAGAAGAAGAAGGGGCTGAAAGGGCAGCGTTATCTCTCCATGCAATTGATGGGAGTTTAACGAATAATAAGATCAAGATAAAGGGGCAGATTAAGAATCGAAGTTTGCAAATTAAGAACCGAAGTTTGATCATACTCATTGACAGTGGAAGTACCCATAATTTTATAGATTTAAAAATTAGCAAATGAGCTAAAACTTTCAAAAGTCCAAGTTAATCCAATTACGGTTACAGTGGCAGACCGACGAAAAATTATGGCTCGTGCAAAATGTTTCGGTTGTTCTTGCTTGATGCAGGGCCATCGTTTTCAATTTAATGTGCGGGTGCTAGAAATTGGAGATTATGATATGGTACTGGGTGTGGATTGGATGAAATCTTACACCTCGATTATGTTTGATTTTGAAAATTGTAAGTTGATGTTCATAAAAGAGGGCAAGATGATTGAGCTCAAAGGCATCATAGACAACCACGGTGAAAATGATGAGTGGCAGAGAGTTTTGCAAACTCGTTCAACACAACTGGAATGGGCTACCTCTAACCTTTTTTGCCATGACCATACAAAGCACTCAACTGACCAACCACTCAAACTCCAATCCTCAATTCCAAAGCTCCCTTCAAGGCTTACTCATAAAATACCAAGCCATCTTCTAAAAGCCTTCCACCTTACCCCCCTTTCGAACCATTAATCACTCAATTCCCCTTAAACCTAATGCAAATCCTGTGAATCTTAGACCCTACAGATATCCCCATTACCAAAAAGAGGAGATTGAGAAGCTAATTCAAGAGATGGTAGAATCTGAAATTATACAGCCAAGTCGAAGCCCATTCAATTCACCTGCTCTGTTGGTTAAAAAGAAAGACAACCATTGGAGATTTTGCATTGATTACAGAGCCTTAAATGAGATCACAATTAAGGATAAATTTCCTATTCCAATCATCGAAGACCTTCTAGATGAGTTACATGGAGCAGTCATCTTCTCAAAAATCGATTTAAGGGCGGGATACCATCAGATTAGAATGGATCCCCAGGACATTCCAAAAACATCCTTCAAAATGTACTTAGGACATTATGAATTTAAGGTAATGCCCTTTGGCCTTACAAATGCACCAGCTACATTCTAAGCTCTTATGAACACTCTCTTTCAACCATACCTCAGAAAGTTTGTGTTAATATTCTTTGATGATATCTTAATTTTTAGTAAATCATTAGCACATTCAATATTTAGAGCTAGTCCTTGAAGTATTGATCCAGGAGAATTTATTTGCTAAATGGGAGAAATGTGAGTTTGGTTGCGAAGCAATAGAATACTTGGGGCATATTATCTCATCTAAAGGTGTAGCCACTGACCAGTCCAAAATTCAAGCTATGTTGAGCTGACCTACTCCTACCACAATGAAGCAATTAAGGGATTTTTTGGGGTTGACTGGGTATTACAGAAGGTTTATTAAAAACTATGGGGTCTTGAGCAAGCCATTAACTGAACTGTTAAAAAAAGATGCTTTTATTTGGGGAGTAGAAGCTGACAACGCTTTTAAGAAACTCAAGGAAATCATGGTATCAACTCCGGTCTTGGCTCTACAAGATTTTTCTCAGCCATTTGTTCTTGAATGTGATGCCAGTGGAAAATGAATTGGTGTCGTCCTTATGTAGCAAGGCAGGCCTCTTGCATATCTTTCCAAGACCTTAAGCACCCAAAATCAAGCATTGTCCGCATATGAAAGAGAACTGTTAGCCATTGTATTTGCTATTACAAAATGGAACTACCTATAATAAGGCAGATTTTTCATCAAAACAGACCATGAGAGTTAGGGGTGGACATTTTCGGTTCGGTTGGCTGAACCGAATCGAAACCCTAAAACCGACAAAAAACCGATGATATATATTTTGAACCGAAACAGACCGAAAAAATGCAGAAACCGAGAAAGCACCGAACCGAAAAAAATCGGTCAGTTTCGGTCGATTTTCGGTTCAAACCGAAAAAAAAAATTGAACCTGCTGCAGAGATCAAAATGCCATCAATTTCACTGTTTCAATTCAAATCCAAACATCATTATCAATTTCAATTCAAAAACAAATCAAATCCAAACTCATCAATTTCAATTCAAACACACAAATCAAACCCAAACTCACTAAAATTAAAAGCATGCAAATTGAGCTTCAAATATTACAAATCAAGTAATCAACAACAGTGTTTCGATTAAAATCCAACAATTTCTTCCAAGCTAATAATCTGCACAAAATAATTAAACATAATTAGAAAAGAAAAATGCAAAATATATGTACAAGTAGTGAAAGTCCAAACCTCAATCAATAGATAAGGGAACCGAGGTACTTCCGCCTTCACTTTCCAAAATTTCGGACATTTCTAAGAAACAAAAGATCAAACAATAATAAGTTAAACATAAAATGCATACAAATTCAATAAACAAAGCTTAAATCAAATAAAAGCTCTTCTACATACCGCTTCCAAATTTGTTAGTATCATCAATTGATTCTTCAACGCACATAGGCTCCTCCAAGTCTCTTAACCAAGCCCTCGCACAAACAAGAGCCTCGGTCATTTTAGGATCTAAAGAGGTCCTAAATGCATCAAGAATTCTACCTCCGGTGCTAAAAGTCGATTCTGATGCAACTGTAGAAATTGGAATGGCCAACACATCTTGTGCGATTTTTGCTAGAACAGGGAATCGAAGAGAGTTCATTTGCCACCACTTCAAAATGTCAAATTCTTCAACATCTTTGTGGAGAGACTCCTCCAAATACAACTCTAGTTCAGATTTTTGGATATCAAGTTCGCCACTAGCTATCTTTTGTCTTTTCACCATGCTTCTCAATTGATCCCTTCTACCACAATCAACATCAACTACTTCGGAAGAGGGTGAAGCATTGTTATTTGAAGTAGGCTTATGAGCCTTTTCCATTGATTTGCGATACTCTTCATAAAGCTCTTCAATAGCCAGTTTAATTGAATTGTATAATTCGGTTCCTTCTTGCATACCATGTGTTTTATGCAACACATCCCCCATGTATTGTAATTTGTCCCTTGGATCCAACACCGCAGCTATATAGATGAGTTTGTTCATCTTACCCGAATCACCCCAATATTTATCAAATTTTTCTTTCATAAGTTCACCCATTCGCTTCAAACCCTCATCACCACTCCTTATCCAACATTGCAATCTCCAATTAACATCACTAATCTCATTAAAAAAATGTATTACTAGTGACATACAAACTACCAGATATGCGAAGAGTCATCTCATAAAAGACTTCCAACATGTCTGCCATTTTTCTAATCTTTGACCAATCTTCAGCTTCAGGCATACCACCAACCTCCTATTTGAGCTTAGATATAAAGAATGGATCTTTATATGGTAAACTATCAAAAGCTCTTTCATACTTCTCAGCAGCTCGCAACATTAAATAGGTGGAATTCCACCTAGTAGAAACATCTAAACATAACCCTTCTTGCACTCAATTTTTTCACTCTCAATACATTCTTTAAATCGTCTCAACCTAGCGGGAGACGACCTAACAAACCTAACAGCAGCCCTAAGTTTCATAACAGATGCATCGACTTCCCTTAATCCCGCATTCACAACTAGGTTAATTATATGAGCAATACATCTCATGTGAAAGTAAGCACCTTTATTCACAGTTGAATTCCAATTAACAAGTTTTTTTTTCAAATATTCCAATGCGGTATCATTTGAGGATGAATTGTCAACAGTTATGGTCATTATCTTTTCAATACCCCAATCTAAAAGAGCATTTTCAATAGCTTTTCCAATATCATCTCCCTTATGGCTAAAAATTGGACAAAAACACAACACTTTTTTTTCTAATTTCCAATCAGCAGTGATATAATGTGCTGTAATAACCATATAGTTAACATTTTGAAGTGAGGACCATGTATCGGTAGTTAGGCATACCCTAGATGAAAATTCAGAAAATAATTGTTTCAATTTTTTTTCTCATCTATGTATAATTGCCAAATGTCACGAGAAATAGTTTTCCTACTAGGAATTTTGAACTTGGGATTCATTTTCAAGCAAAACTTTAAAAAACCCCTCCCCTCGACAAACTTAAATGGTAATTCATCTACTATAATCATTTCAGCCAAGGCCTTTCTAATCTCCTCATAATCAAATTTCCATGTATTAAGTGTCCCCATACCAGACTTCACACCAGAATGCAATTTATGCAGAGATAATTCTGCTTGCCTAGTTTCTTTATTATGCGGATTAAACCTACACCTATCAACATGAGCATTTAAAGTAGACGTACCATTATTTTTGGTATCACAACAAAACTCCCTGTGGCAATAATTGCACTTGCATTTTGATGGATTATCTAAGTCTTTACTGAAGTGCTGCCAACATTCAGACTTTTTCCTCCCCAGTTTTGGCTTATTTTTAGAGGCAGCCATAGTTTTCCTTTGTTGTTCAGAGTCAGACCCTGCAGGTGCAGGAGCATTAACACATTCAACTACTTGGCTTTCCTCAAAATTTTGAGCATTGCTGCCAGCAGGAGGAGCCGGAGCCGAATCCACTTCCATACGAACTACAATGCAAAATCAGATTGATCAAATGCAAAATCAAATGCAAAATCAAATGCAAAATCAAATCAACTACAATCCACATTCAACTACAGAAGATCAAATGCAAAATTAGATTGATTTCAGATTTGTATAAACAGAATCAAAGTAAACAGAATCAAAACCGAACCAGAAACAAACATAAACAAAGAAACAGAAACAAATCAAAGTAAAGTAAAGAAAGTTTCTTACAGAATCATATTAACCGATTATCAAAGTAAAGTAAAGAAAGTTTCTTACAGAAACAAATCAAAGCAAAGTAAAGAAAGTTTAAGAAACAGAATCAAATTAAACAGAATCAAAACCGAACCAGAAACAAACATAAACAAAGAAACAGAAACAAATCAAAGTAAAGTAAAGAAAGTTTCTTACAGAATCATATTAACCGATTATCAAAGTAAAGTAAAGAAAGTTTCTTACAGAAACAAACCAAAGCAAAGTAAAGAAAGTTTAAGAAACAGAATCAAAGTAAATATATATGACAAATTAAAGAAATCGAGAAACTAAGAAAATGAAAGACCAAAAACCGAATGCAGGAGCTAACCGAAACTAAAATGTTTTCCAAACATCCAAGAGAGCTCAACCGAGAACATGGAAAAATTTCAAAATGGAAACAAATTGAAAACCAAAACCACACAAAACCAAATAGAAATTAACCCAAGAAAGAAGTAACAACACGAAACTTACAAATATTTTGATTTCGGAGCAATAAATCTATCTGTTATTCAGCTTCCAAAATTAAACCCAACACAAAACACTAACCAGCGAGGGGAAGAAGCTGCTGGTGGCGACTGGCGCAGAGGACTGTGGACTGCTGGTGGCGACTGGAGCAGAGGACTTGGACTGCTGGTGGCGATGCAAAAGGGAAGAACACAGGGACAGGGGAGAGCGGCGTTAGGGTTAGAAAACGAAATGGGAAAAGAAAAGAAAACACTAAAATAAAACGAAACGCGCATAATAATGGAGAACGGTTTTGGTTGGTTTTCGGTCGGTTCGGTTATCTGAGTAACGAAACCGCTGACCGACCGAAAAAATTCAGTTTTATATATTTACAACCGAAAACTGAACCGACAGTTCGGGTAACCGATTTTTCGGTCAGTTTCTGGTCGGTTTCTCGGTCGGTTCGGTTTTTTCGGTTATTTTGTCCACCCCTAATGAGAGTATTAAGCATCTCCTTGAACAGAAGCTACATACGTATGTGCAGCAAAAGGGAATCATCAAGCTCATAGGTCTTGATTATCGAATTTTGTTTAAAAAGGGTAGTGATAATAAGGCAACAGATGCCCTGTCAAGCACAGGTGAAGAAGAAGCCAGTTGTCATTATATAGTCTCTAATGTGATTCCTTCTTGGACGACTAAGATTGAAGAAAGTTATAAAAGGGATTCTCAGGTGCAAAATTTAATTACTGCCATTGCTATTCAGCCTTCCTTGCATCTAAGCTATTTTTTCACAGGGGGAGTCTTAAAATATAAAGGAAAATCTATATTGGTAGTTCAATGAAATTTAGAACTAAATTGCTGCAACAGTTCCATAATTCAGCCATTAGAGGTCATTCCGGAGTGCAAGCAACTTATGCCAGGCTCAAATCCTATTTTTATTGGCCAAAGATGCAATTGACAGTCAAGGATTGGGTGAAAATGTGTGATGTTTGCAGCCGTTGTAAAGCTGAAAGCTGCCCATACCCTGGATTATTGCAACCTCTCCTTATTCCTTCTACAACTTGGAGTGTGATTGGCATGGATTTTATTGAGAAGTTGCCTAAATCAAGGGGTTTCAACACTATTCTGGTAGTAGTGGATAGTTTCAGTAAATCTGCTCACCTTATTGCCTTAGCTCATCCTTTTATTATTGCCAGTGTTGCTCAACAGTTTATGGAGCATGTGGGGAAATTGCATGGTATGCCTCAACGGATTATTTTCGACAGAGATAAAATAATTACAAACCTCTTTTGGCAGGAGGTATTTAAGGCTTTTAGGGTTAAACTTCACTTTAGTTCAGCATATCACCCCCAAATAGATGGGAAGGCCGAGAGACCCAATCGCGGGCTGGAAAATTATCTTCGTTGTATGACACATCACAATCCCAAGAAATGGAGAGATTGGCTTGAATTAGTGGTATAATACTTCAATGCATTCTTCCATCAAAATGCCTCCATTTAAGGCTTTGTATGGTGTTGATACACCCAACCCTACCTTATCAAGTGATACATGTTTGGTGGCAGCAGTAGAAGAGATACTCCAAGCTAGAACGCCCATCTATCAGCTGAAAGAGCATCTCCAATAAGCCCAACAACGAATGAAACACTATACAGATAAACACAGGTCTGAACGTGAATTTCAAGTGGGAGATAAGGTCTATCTAAAACTTCAACCATATAGACAAACAATCATGGCTTTAAGAAGACATTTGAAATTGGCTGCTAAATACTATGGTCCCTTTGAAGTGGTTGAAAGGGTAGGGGCTGTTGCTTATCGTTTACTGTTGCCTCCAGACACTCAAATTCATCCTATTTTTCATGTCAGTATATTGAAGAAGAAAATTGGAGACATGAATGTTCCTTTGACTCGACTTCCTCAACTGCAGGATGATGGTTTTATGATGGGTCCAGAGAAAATCTTGAATTCTGGAGTAATTATCAGAGATGGGCAGCATGTTCAAAAAGTCTTAATCAAATGGATCAATTTACTACAATTGATTCCACCTGGAAGGACATTGGGTTCGTGGAAGGACAATTCCCTGAATTTATCCATTTTGGGGACAAGAATGGTTTCGAGGGGAGGGTATTGTTGCATATCAAAGAAGGAAGAGGAAGAATGTATAAAGGATAATTGTAGTAGTTAGTATTTTCTGTTAGTAAATTCTGTTAGCCTATTTTGTTGGTATGCGGAGGATGTCATATATCAGTGGCATATTGTTATGCAAGGACAGCATGAATGAAAAATTATTCTCCAACTTATTCGCTGCTCTCTCTCTCTCTCTATATATATATATCTTCCTGCCTCTTTTCTCATCTTCCCTGCATTCTACCCTACCTTATCTCAATCTTTCTGATGCTTTCTATTCATAATATTATTATTGTTATCTAATATTGTTGTGATTGATTAGTTAGATAACATTTTATCGACTCAACCTCCAATAAGAAACAGATCAGTAACAAGGCATGGCTCTAATAAGTCGTAAAATTGTAGAAATGATAGAATAAATTAATTAATATTAGGAAAAATAAATATACACCAAAGAAAGAGTAAATCAGCATGAAAAATGCATAAGGGTTTTATACTAGGCCAACATTATGGGCAAATGGTATGTCTATCAACCAAAGAACAAGGACATGTTATGAAAGGTTATGGGTCTAAAACCAATCATATGTAGCTCTAGGAGTAGGTAAATTCTCAATCCAGGAGAATCTCCTCCAAATGAAGAACATAAATGAGGAAAACAACCAAAAAGAAATATAAATGAATGCCAAAGGTAGCAATCAACAATATGTGCAGCAAAATACAAAACTACATTCATTTTTGCACTCTGAATTCCAAGATAATGTCATCTTAAAGGCTAATATTTTTGCTATTGTCAGAATAACTGGTCACATAGCCGTACAATAGAATTTTCCTTTCAATTTATTTGGAATCTTATGGTCGCATAATGCTCACATGGCAAGTCTCCATTTCACTCAGCTTTTATACTATGACCAACATCCTTCTCACAAGGATGATATTTCACTCGGCGGGCTGACACTTAAAGAGTCATAAGGATGATATTTTCAATGTACCTTTTCAGTTCCTCCAACCAATTCTGATTTTCCCACTCCAGTTAACCTGTCTGCCAGTACCCCTTCAGCTTCCTAAATTATTTCTCTCATGTATCTCTTGTATTTAAACATATGCCATACTCTGATATTTGTGTGACTTTGTATAGCCTTGGATATTTTTGTTTGATCTTTGTTGCCTTATATTTTCTTTATATGCTTGTTACCTTTTTTATTGTGTGACTTTGTTACCTACCTTTTTTATTGGAGATATATTATGTGAAACAAGGGGAGATTATATATTGGGAAAGATAGGTTTGTCATCATAAAAAAGGAGATTATTGTCTCTGAATATGTTTTAACAATGTCAAAAACTTCGTCTTCAATAGTTGTCATCAAACAAATATAAAAAGATTATCAAAGAGATAATTATTTTTCAGGATAAACGCACATTATTACCTGAAGAATGTTCATTATTGCAAAAAGTCTAATTCATAAATTCAGGCAAGTAGATAATGTCACACCTGATAAGGATGATGAACGTTTGTTACGCATGATGCTCACTCAAACAAAAAGAAGTTCAATGCAAGGACATATTGGCCCCTAAACAATTTTTTTTTGGCTAATTGTTTATAAATTTCATCAAAATTAAAATTAAGACAAAAAGTAAAGTGACTCTTGTTCATGTTAATGTGTGCTCATTACACAAGAATTTAAATTTTAAATTTTGGAAGAAATACAAAGAGTCATGCCTTAAGAAATTAGTCCTCAAGACAAAATCATATAGAAGCTCAAGTAATGCTCGTTGAGGATTTGGAATGTCCGCTCACTTGGAATGAAGAAATTGCAAGAATCACGTCCATTACATAAATGTAATGGCTGTCACAAAATTCAGCACTACTAATGCTATCTTCACCATAATTCACCCCCTTGTAAAGGAAAAAAACCAAATTATAAACAATGAGAAATATGTACCTCCAGGAGGCCGAGGCAAGTGGGGTCCAAAAAAGTGGGGGCAATGGGCTCTCTTTCCTGCTCTCACTCATTATATATATATATATAATTATATATATATATTATTATATAATTAGATATATATATCTAATTATTTGTATTCTATGTATTTTTTTAATTAGTATATATTTAAAATTTTGTGATTAGGTATTTATATTAATGTTAAAATTTTACAATTTAATTATAAATTTAATAAAACTAATATTCTCATTTAAAATAATATTTTTATAAATTTCAATTTAATAAAATCATCTAAATAAATTAATAGATCCAATAATTAAATTAAAAAAATATAAAAATTTAATAAAATTTTAAAATTTAATAAATAATATAAAATAATAAAAATTTAAATTTTACTATAATATTAAAAAAATAATTTTATCTTCAATTCATCTATATTTTTTTTACTTGAAAAATTTACCTCTTTTATTCAATTTATAATTTTGCTACTGTGTACCTCGCCTTGACTTTGTTAATGGCTAGATTATCCACACACATTTAATATGTTCCGTCTCCTTTTGCCAACAACTCATATACTTATCTATGCAATTTCTTATGTTCATTAGAATTCATTAGTTAATGTTATTGAAAAGATTATGCGGATTTTTCTATAAATTAGATTAGTGAGAGTATAAAATAACAGCGAAAATAATGAATACATAAATTTAATAATAAAGTTTGGTCAATTGTACCTACGTCTTCGGACCTGCTACAGATTATTTTATTGAATGAATAAAATATACAAAGTGTTTATAACACTCACAACTCACAACCTACACTCAATTACACCCAAGAATTTTTCTTTACAAAAATTCTTTTACAAGCTTTTTCTCTTAAGTTTTTCTCTCAAACTCTCTTTAATTCTCTAATTTGGAATGTCTTCCAAATGAAGGCCAAAGGTTCAAATAGACACCTAACTATAACTTAAGTAGCAATTAAATACTTAAATTTTTTTGGACCATTTAAGCACTTCTTTTATGACTAAATATTCAAATAGACACTTAAATTATAGCCTAAGTAGCAATTAAATACTTAAACTTTTTGTTAGACTATTTAAGCACTTCTTTTATCAAAATGTATAAATTTAACAGCTATAATCTTTGTTAAATAATACATTTTTAGTAAATATGAGACTCACTCTTTTTAATTTTTATTGAACAAAAATTAATACTTTAATATCATATATTTTATTGTAACTGAATGGTATTAATTATATTGAAGCTGATATTATAAGTTGATATTACTATAATTATTATTATTTTATACTACTATTATAAAATTTCTGCTATTATTTTGGTTTTACCATAATTATTATTGTTAATTAATTAAATGTGCACCATCAAAAAAAGAAATACAAATACAAATAAAAAATAGAAAAAGAAATTATTAATTTGTTAATGAAAAAATAGAAACAAAAATAATTTGTTAATAAAAAATAGAAATAATTTTATAAATAGAAATAGAAATTAATAAAAGAAATTATTAATTTGTTAATACAAATTAATAAAATAATTTTATAAATTTTTATTCAATAAAAGCTAAAAAAGAATAAGTTGTAGATTATAGCTGTTGTTAAATTTTTGCTTATTTGGCCTCATTTTAATAAAAAAAAAAGTACTTAAATAGTTATTTAATTGCTACATAGGTTATAGTTTATGTGTCTATTTAAACTTTGGCCATAAAAGAAGTGCTTAAATGGTTCAAAAAAAATTTAAGTGTTTAATTATTATTTAGGCTATAGTTTAGGTATCTATTTGAACATTTAACCTCCAAATGAAATCTAAAGGGTTTATATAAGCTTTAAAAATTGGGTTGGTAAAATTTTATCAAATGTTAGGCACCTCTTTAACCTAAGTTAGACACTTTCATTTTTTACCTCCATCACTTAAGTTAGACACCTTTATTTTGGACCAAGAATTATTTAAGGTAGGCACCTCCATTTTGGACTAAAAATTACCTAAGTTATAAACATCCATTTTGGACCAAAAAATGCACCTCCATTTTTTACTCTAAAAATGGTTAGTGTAATTTCCTTAACAATCTCTCACTTGAAGACTGATTTTAATCTGTCTTCACACCTCGATCTATGCAGCAGATCTTTCTAGTCTGGTTACTCTTGCAGGCCAACTAAAGTTGAACACAATTTTAGTTTATCCATAGCCACTATCTTTGTTGACATATTCGTTAGATTTTTGCTTTCTTAGATCTTCTTCAATATTAACACCTCATCCTCCAACAAAGTTCTGATGAAGTGATAACGTAGTCCAATATACTTGGTTCTAGAATGAAATGCTGAATTATTTGCCAAGTGTATCGCACTCTAACTATCACTATTTAAGATATTCTTCTCCTGCTTGAATCTCAGCTCAGTTAACAAACCTTGAAGTCATATCATTTCTTTATTGGCTGCAGTCACTGCTACATACTTAGCCTCTATAGTGGATAGAGTGACAATCTTCTGTAACTTTGATATTCAACTAACAGTCGTATTTTTAATAGTGAATATATAACCGATGGTGCTTTTTTAGTGATCGATTTCACCTCCAAAGTCTGTATCTATATAGCCTTGTACTTTTAACTCTTTCTTACCAAAGTACAAACATTTCTCAATGGTGTCTCATAGATATCTCAAAATCTATTTACTGCTTCCCAATGGACTTTCCCTGGATTTGACATAAACTTGTTCATAACTTCCACTGTATACCCAATTTGTGGTCTTGTACAAACCATACGTGCATCAAGCTTCCAATAGCTAAGGCAAAAGGAACCTTAGCCATGAATTCTCTCTCTTTCTCCGTCCGAGGAGGTTGATCCTTGGATGGATGAAAGTTACTGGCCAAGGGTGTGCTGACTGGCTTGGCATCACCTATGTTGAATCTCTACAAAACACGGTTGGTGTATTCTGCCTGAGATAGCTGTAAAAGTCTTTTCTGTTTATCTATTGTGATTTGCACTCCAAGAATTTTCTTTGCTGGACCTAAGTCTTTTATATCAAATTCTTTTAACAATTGCTGCTTCAACCTTTTGATATCCTCCATATTCGAACCTGCTACTAACATGTCATCAACATAAAGTAATAAAATAATAAAACTGAAGTTATATCTCTTGAAGTAGCAACAGTGGTCAGCATTGCACCTCTGGAATCCTTCCTTTTGCATAAAGCCATTAAACTTTTTATACCACTATCTTAGAGCTTGTTTCAGGCCATACAAACTCTTTTTAAGTTTACACACTATATTTTCTTTTCCTTTTTCTGAGAAACCTTCTAGCTGGTGCATGTATATCTCCTCATTCAACTCTTTGTGAAGAAATGCGGTCTTCACATCTAAGTGTTCAAGAAGAAGATCTTCAATAGCAATAATACTCAACACTGATCTGATAGTATTGAGCTTCATAACGGGAGCAAAAATGTTAATGTAATCAATTCCTTCCTTTTGCTGGAATCCTTTGACAACTAGTCAGACTTTGTGTTTCTTAGAACTATCATACTCCTCTTTCACCTAATATACCCATTTATTGTGAAGTGTCTTCTTTTCTATGGATAACTCAACTAGTTCCCATGTTTAATTAGAGATCAAATTCTTCATGTCATCTTTCAAAGACTTCATCTCATCTTTTATGGCAAACTCCCACTTGCTAGCATTTCTAGTCTGACATGCTTCATCATAGCATTCAGACTCTCCTTGATAAATGAGAAATAAATAGTTTATGTATCTCCTGTTAGGCATATGAGGCCGAGAAGACCTTCTCAATATAAAAGTTGGAGTAAGAGGTTGTGGTGTGTCAGACTGTTGCACACTGCTTTGCTCAATAAGTTCCTCTAGCTGAGGACTTGCTACCATCGTCTTCGTCATGGGACTATCTGAGATATCATCTATATCTATAAATACTGGCTCACTTTGCTCTGTATTACTGGCATTGGTTTTATATATGTCCTTGTACATCACTTTTTCATTAAAAATCACATCTTTGCTGCTAATCACCTTCTTATTTTTATCATCCCAAATGTGATAGCCAAACTCATCCTCACCATAGCCAATGAAGATACATTTCTTAGATTTAGGATCAAGCTTATTTCTACTTTGATCACTAATATATACATATGTTACACAACAAAAAAATTTTAGATGTGATAGTTTTATCTCTTTCTCCCTCTCTGGTATTCTATACTCCAATGGAACCGATGGGCTTCTGTTGATCAAGTAAGCTATTGTGTTGACTACTTTTGTCCAGAACTGCTTCAGTAGACCTGACTGTACATGAATGCTTTTGGATCTTTCTATCAATGTTTATTTCATATGCTCAGTAACACCATTGTGTTGAGGAGTACCCGGCACAATTCTCTCCATTTTGATCACGTGCTCATAGCAAAACTTCTTGAATTGGTGTCTTCAAATTCACCTCCATTGTCAGTTCTGAGCCTTTTAATCTTCATATTTGTCTCATTTCCATTGTAGCTTTCCATTTCTTGAAAGTATCAAACACTTTAGACTTATACTTTAGAAAGCAAACTCATACTTTTCTAGAGTGATCATCAATAAAAGTCAGGAAGTAGTATTTTCCACCAATGGATGAAGTTATCATTGGTCTCCAAATATCAGAGTGAACGAGCTTTAACCTTTCCTTCTTTGGGGTTCGACCACTTGTCTAAAAGTTAACCCTCTTCTGTTTTTCAAGTATGTAATCTTCACAGATGTCTATCTCAACTAACTGTAGACTTAGAAGTTTTCCCTTTGAATGCATAATTTTATTCCTTTCTCATTCATGTGGCCAAGTCTTTAGTGCCACAAATTGGAATTTTTATTTTCTACTGCAACTGCAATTGAACAGTATGCCCATGTTGTCATGTAAAGACTACCCTTCTTTTTTCCCCGAGCAATAGTCATTGCACCCTTTGAAATCTTCCAATCATCACCATGAAAGATTGTAGTGAAGCCTTCACTAGCCAACTACCCTACCGAGATTAAGTTCTTTCTCAGGGCGAAAATATCCTTTACATCCTTCAGCTCTCAAATAGACCTATTCAACTTAATCTTCACTACACTTTTACCAATAATATTACAAGGTTGATCATCACCAAAATATACATTTCCAAGATTTTCGGAGATATACCTCTCGAAGAATTCTTTTTACAAAGTGGCATGGAATGATGCTCCATAGTCTAACACCCAAGACTCCTCTTTGCTCTCTAAAGAGCATATCAACGCATCATCTCTTCCTGAGGTGGAGGTAAACTCTTGCATTAATTTTTATAGTGCTTAGTCTTCCCGCAGTTCTAACACTCGACTGCCTTCTTGCTGTAAAAATTATTGGAATTCTTGAATTTGGACCTCTTATTCTTTGATCTACCTCGGTAGTTAGATTTGTTGCACCTATTACTTCTGGTTGAATTTCTTTCTCTTGACTCTATATGCAAAACTAAAGAGGTTGACGATTCATCCGACTCTCTCCGTTGGGTTTCTTCACTGAGAACCAGATCGAGAATATCATCAAATTTTAACTTTTTACTTCTAACAAGCTACTCACAGCTGTGACAATATTATTTTAACTTTCTGGTATAGAAGACAAAGTATTAATGCTCGTACTTCTTTATTAAATTCAATCCCAACTAAACTCAACTTGGTTGTGACTGTATTGAGTTCATTTAGATGTTGAGCTACCGATGCGCCTTATGTCATCCGCAAATTAAATAACCGCCTCATTAAGTAAACTTTGTTAGAGGCCGATAGCTTCTCATACATATTGGAGAGAGCCTTTTATAAGACCCTCTGTTGTATTTTCTTTTGCTATGTTAAAAGCAACATTGCGGGATAGTGTTAATCAGATAACTTCGAGAGCTTGTCTATTTAGAAGTTTTCAATCTTCTTATTTCATATCATCTAGCTTCTTTTTAGACAGAGGTTGATAAAGATTTTTTTGAAAAAAATAATCTTCAATCTGCATCTTTCAATAACCGAAATCTGCACCATCAAATTTTTTAATTTTTACCTTTTCTTCATCTATAGTCATCACTCTCACTTGAATCTGACTTTTTTTGAATCTTTTTTGATAATTCTTACCGTGTATTAGAACACCTCCGTCGTCAGACAGATATAAAATTTTACTATTCATAAAATTTACTATTTATATAAATAGTAACCTCATAGAAAATTGATAGAATTTATAACCGGCAGCCCTGATATCAGTTGTTGGAAAAATAACACAGATTTTTCTATAAATCATATTAGTGAGAGTGCAAAATAATAGCAAAAATAATAAACACACAAATTTAATAACAAAATTTGGCCAATTGTGCCTATATCTCCGGACCTGCTGCAGATTATTTTATTGAATGGAGAAAATATACAATGTGTTTACAACACTCACAACCTATGCCTAATTAAACCCAAGAATTTTTCTTCATAAAAATTCTTTTACAAGCATTTTCTCTTAAACTTTTCTCTCAAACTCTCTTTATTTCTTGAATTTGGGATGTCTTCCAAATGAAAGCTAAATGGTTTATATAAACTTCAAAAATTGGGTTGGTAAAATTTTGTCAAAAGTTAGGCACCTTCATTTTTTACCTCCATCACTTAAGTTAGACACCTCCATTTTGGACAAAAAAAAAGCACCTTCATTTTTTACTCTAAAAATAGTTTATGTAATTTCCTTAGCAAATGCAACATGTTTTGCAACATTACCATTAGCTTTAAGTCAATATGGTGTTGAATGTCCTCTAAAGATAGGAGACCACCTACTAGCTTATCGAGAAATATGCCATTAAATTCAATAACTATTGTTTCGAACATATGTAATTTAGATGACATCAATCGACCATTAGGAAAATTTGAGAAAGAGTAAATCTTAGAATTGGGACAATCAAAAATTTAAATGATAAATGAAATAGTATAAATATATGCATATATAATAAAATAAATAAAAGAAACCTAAAATTTATAGCATTTGGATTCCATAAGAGTTGGATATCTGGGTTCAATTGAAAGAAACTCAATAAAAACAACATAGAATAATATAATTAGAACATTGAACTAAAACATGAAATGGTGCAAATGGAAGAAGTGGATTTGAAGCAAGTATCATAAAACCCCAAGGATCAAAGAGGAATTAAGCATGCAATGGCTTTCTTTTCCAAGTATCATAAAACCCAAAATATCACTAACTAGATATGGTCATGGTTTAGGAACCGCCGGTTTCGGTTTAGAAAATTCTTGAACCTGAACCTAACTTTCTATAAAACGATTCAGAAACTGTCAATTTTGGTTTAAAGGCAATTCGAGAGACAGTATTTGAGGAGAGAGTTCGAAGGGACAATTCAAAGGCAATTTATGACAGTTCAAAACGGCTTGGAATAATTTATTATATGTGATTTTAATTAGAAAATTATAAAAAAATATTTTAAATTTCTCTGATCAAAAGTTAATGGCTCCAGGCCATTAGTGGACCCTTTATCTATTATAATATTCATTTATCAACTAATAAAAAAAATGCCACATTAGCTAGGAGAAAACATAGATATAGAAGCTCAATTATTTTTCCATTAAAGAAGAGATTTAAATAGTTGGTTTTCGAGAATCTCTTGCCTAATTGAACCCAAAAATTTTTTAGGAATCAATGTAAACCTTTGCAAAAAATTTAAGTATATTTGCACATTCTCCTATTAGAATTTAACTAAAAAAATCATACATTCAAATTTTTTTTAATATTTCAAGTGAATAGACTGACAATTAGCAGAAGATGCTGGCTTGGAGAGTGAGGCTGATCTTCCAAATCATTCCCGCAGAAAATTTGGACCCATTTTGTTCTGATCATATGGAATTCAAGATGAATGCCATTGCAAGATATTATTAAGAAACATGTAAAAATCAGTTTATACAACTAAAACCAACCAATCAATCAATGAGTTACTTTTGTACAAGTCTCACTTCAAAATATAAAGAGAAGAGAACATCACAAGATTGTTTTGCTCTACAAATCTTACACAATCAAATCAAGTTCCGCCTAACGTTTGGCAATAGGAGCAGAAATCTGTATTTAAAGAGGAAAAATAAAAACCTTCAGGCAAAAGAAAAAAATTGTTTAACATACCACTACTGTAGTAAGATGTGTGCGACTGAATATCAACAAAGGTATCTTCACTTCTACGAAAGTAGGTACAGGGAAGAACTTATGTTGATCTTTGTAAAATAAAATATCACATAAGCAATCACCACACAATCTTCACATTTTTATTATCCTTATTAGTGGATATATTTTACAGTAACTATAATTCTCAAGGTAGAAACTATAAAAAAAATGAAAGTTCACAAGCAATAAAGTTGAAAGAAGCTATAGTTGAAAGCAATTAGACTAAATCTAATTTTTATTTCTTGAAAGGTAGAAAAAATACATGATATCTACCAAGTGTGTGTTCTTGATATTGTCACTGTAAAAGATTATTTATGTAGCAAAATTAAAGCACAAAACTAAGTGTTACAAGAGGGCACCTGATCTTGGATTAGAGAAATTAATGGACCAACAACAAGAGAAACTCCATCATGAAGAGTAGTTGGGAGCCGGTAACAAAGGCTTTTGCCTCTACCTGCAGACCATAATCAAGAAAATATTTCTTCCACTCATGACAACATTGATGATATGGTAATAGTTACTTGTTGATTAATAAATTCATAACTATAGTAGAATCAGAATTCCACTCAATGGCCATAGATAATCACCAACAACTGCATTTGAAGAGTTTGTGAAAAATTTATGTTTCATTTAAACATAATAAAGAACTTGGACAAATGTAAAGTTCTTGTAGACGAAAATTTTCTAACAAACACTATAAAATAATTAGTAGTCAAAGTTACATAAGAGAAGAAGAAAGTAATCCATTTACTCAAAAAGAAATTCTATACGAAATGCTTTCCTATCAACAAACACTTTTCCATGACACAAACATAGAATAACTATCAAATTTTTTGAAATATAATAAAAGTTTAAATGAAATCCACATGGCTACAGTTTAGAAACCACCGGTTTTTGTTTCTGAACCACCAGTTTTGGTTTAAAAAATTCTTGAACCTGAACCTAACATTATATAAGACGGTTTAAAAACTGTCGATTCCGATATAAAGGCAGTTCGAGAGACAATTTGAAGAGACGGTTAGATAGAATGGTTCAAAAGTGGTTTAAAATATTTTACGATGCGGTTTACATGTGATTTTAATAAAAACACAATTAGAAAAAAATTATTTAAAATTAAGATTAGTAAAAAAATATTGATATTAATTTACTAAAAATAATAAAAGGGAAACTTCAACAAAAAAAAAATAAGTTTCTTATATATCTTGTTAGGCTTTAAAATTCAATGTTCACATATTTCTTGTACGTACCTTGTATTTATGCAATTGTTGAATATTGTTATCATCATTTTCAAACTTTTTTTAATTATATTTTCTATATCAATTGGCCTATAATATTCATCAACTATATTATTCTCTTTTTTTATCCAAAATTTAAGCCCTGAATGCTTACCAACAACAACAACAACAACAACAAAGCCTTAATCCCAAGTCAATTGGGGTCGGCTATATGGATTCTTCTTTTCCACTCAATACGATTTAAGGTTATCTCTTCTGGTAGATGTAACATCATAAGATCATTTTGGACTACTTTTGACCAAGTCGGTTTAGGCCTACCTCTGCCTCTCTTAGCTATATCTACTCTAACTTGTTCTGTTTTTCTAACTGGCACATCGCTAGGTCTTCGTTTCACATGGTCAAACCACCTCAATCTATGCTCTCTTATCTTATCCTCAATAGGTGCTACCCCCACTTTTTCTCTAATGCACTCATTGCGGATTTTATCCATCCTAGTATGACCACACATCCATCTTATCATTCTTATTTTTGTAACATGCATTTTACTCATGTGTTGTCCTTTTACTGCCCAACACTCACTATCATACATCATAGCAGGCCGTATTACAGTGCGGTAAAATTTTTCTTTTAATTTAATTGGCATCTTTCGATCACATAGAACTCTTGTAGCATCCTTCCACTTCATCCAACCAGCTTTAATCCTATGATTTATATCTTCTTCACAACCCCCATCTTTTTGAAGAATAGAGCCAAGATATCTAAAATAAGTACTATGAGGCACTACTATTCCGTCTAAAATAATTTTATCTCTTTCTCTATTCTTGCTATTAAATCTACAATGCATATACTCAGTCTTAGTCCTACTTAGCTTAAAACCCTTAGATTCCAAAGTGCTTCTCCATAACTCCAACTTTTGATTTACCCCTGCTTGAGTCTCATCTATTAATACAATATCATCTGCAAACATCATACACCAAGGGATATCATCCTGTATATGTCTTGTTAGCTCATCCATGACTAAGGCGAAAAGATAAGGGCTCAAACCTTGGTGTAATCCAATAGAAACGGAAAAATTCTTAGTATCCCCTCCCACGGTGCGGACACTAGTAGTAACTCCCTCATACATATCCTTCAAGATTTGGATATATCGTATAGGTATTTCCCTACGCTCTAGGACCTACCATAAAACTTCTCTAGAGACTCTATCATACGCCTTTTCCAAGTCAATAAAAACTATATGTAAATCCTTCTTCATCTCTCTATACTTTTCCATCAAATCTCTTATAAGAAAAATAACTTCAATAGTTGATCGACCAGGCATAAAGCCAAACTGATTTGAGGAGACACAAGTATCTAACCGCAAACTATATTCCCCTGAATGCTTACCATTTTTTAAAAAAGCATAGTGCAATAAAATTTAAAATAAAAATAATATTACATAAGATAAAAAATTAAAAATAATTTAAACAAAATAAAACAATAGAAATAAATTTGAATATTTAATAAAATAAAGTGATTAAAATTATAATCTATAAAATATTTTTTAAAAAATGAAGAATGTAGATTGTAGAAAACATTAAGGAGTAAATTAAAAAATATAAATTGTTTATAAAATATTTGAGATTATAATGTAATGTTGATTGAAGTATGAAGAGAAAAATAAGAGAAATTAAAATTTAGAAATATGAAAAATTTGATACATGTGTGGTATTTATAGGGTTGGTAAAAATTTTAATGTTAAAAAATAAAAAATAAATAAAACAAGTGCAACAACCTAAATAAATTGTATTAATTTAATAGTATAAAGCAGTGGTTTCATAGAGATATCTTCTGCTTTTGCTAAGATATCTTTTGCTAAGAAAGAAATTATTAGTTGTAGATATCTTTTGCTAGATTGGCTATTTTTAAAAATCAAAAACCTTGTTGAGATATCTTCTGCTAAGAAAGGAAGGATTAGTTGTAGAGATTAATGTGCTAATTCATAGGAATTTGATAGTTGAGCTAGTTGTATAAATGTGTAATTGTAGCTAGTTGTATTTCCTTTCTTGTGTACCATTTTGTTGTATGTAAAACCACTCTATACTTGAGGAATGACAAACAAAATATAAGAGAAACAATCCTTTCTCTTCCCTCTCTTTTCTCATGGTATTAGAGCCTTAGGGCATTGATCTCTTTCTTATTTCTCCTTTGCTTCTCTGCTTCCGCATTGTTTATTCAGTCTCCTCTTCTCTCCTCTATTTTTGGCTTCTTTGCTTCTTTGGGTCACAATACCCAAGCCGTTTCTCTCTCACTGCCACTAACCCTAGGAGAGCTGGATGCCGACCGACCTCTAAGAGCAAAATTGTCATCGAAAAGTAGCGACTGACTTCACATGCGTCGTCGCCATTTTCAATAGAAAATACACATGCTAGCTCATAAGCCATTTTTTGCCACCACTTTCAGTTGAGATCCTTCTAGAAGACTCGCCTAGATATTTCGCATCCAGTAGTGTCCTTTGTTTGTTGTTTCAATACATTTGAAGCTTGCCTTTGTTTTTGGTTCAATTTATGGTCCTCCTTCAAACATGTTAAAAGAAACAAGTTCTATTTAACCCCTTTTCTCTTCTATTTCTAATCCCCTAGCCATCAATATAGTTAAAATTTAACACTACAAAAACACACGCTATCTGCGACGGACAGAATTCGTCGCAGATCCATCGCAGATCCGTCGCAAATCAAGTCTTGCGACCGATCTGCGACCGATACGATCCATTAATAAAAAAGGCGTCGCAATTTTCAATTTGCGACAGGCCGTCGCAGATTTCGTCGCAGATTTCCGTCGCAGATTCCGTCACAGATTTCCGTCGCAAATTCGTCACAGATTCTGTCGCAGATTGCCGTCACAGATTCCGTCGCAGTATCTGTCGCAGATTCCGTCATAGATTTCAAATATCCGTCGCAGATTCGTAGCAAATCCGTAGTAATTTAATATTGATTTTTATTGGAACTATTTATATTATCAATTAATTTTATGAGAACTTTATAAATACATTTGGAACATTTAAACACAATCTAAAAAAACACTAATTACATTGATAAAAATAATTCTTTTATTAATCTTCAATAGAATAAAATATTTTACAATTTAACTATACAAGTGTTAAGAACACTACTATAAATAATATATCTTGAAAATAACAATATAGATCTTCAATTATCATTTTCCATTGAATCATGACTTGCATCATCATTATTAACCTGCAAATAATATTAAAAAGAGTAAATGAAAAGAATAATATGATACACGTTAACAAAGTAATACTAACCGTGGTGTGTAGGCTTTTTCATTCAACTCGTGAACCAAACCATCCTGAAAGCAAATTTTGAAAAAATAAAACAAGTAATTGGAGTTATTAATGGTTCCAGGTATGGCAATATAATTAATAAAAAATTTATTAATATATTTATATTATATATACATATAGTTTTTACTAGTATTATATATATTTTACTAATATTATATATATTATCACATTTTATTGTATACTTTTTTATATACCATTATACATTTTATATACTATATTCTAATAATCTAATTTTATATAATTTTATATACTAACTATAATAATATTAAATTAATAAATATACTAATATTAATTACTTTTATAGAATATTAATTCTATATACTAATAGAATTTAAATAATAATATAATTTTAATTATAATATATATGTAATGTAAATATATATAATAGAAAATGTCATACAAATTTGACTCTCACATTGAAATGTAAATATAAACGCATTTTCATCTAAAAGCATCCTGTTCTAAATTATTTTTTAAACAATTAAATAAAATTTATTGATTATTTTAGAAGTTATACATAAAAATATTACATCTTTTCAATAAAAAATAAGAATATTGTTTGAAAAAAATAAGTTATTCAAACATAAAAATAAATTGAAAATCTTTTTACAAATTAAATATATAAGTAAAATTCCATAGAAATGAACTTCATATATTGAAATAGAATGTGAAGCGACAGTAGAGGTTTACAGGGTAGAACCATTAATTCAACTTGAGCTTTTATAATGTTCCAGTAAGCAAGGCAAAGGCTCCACTGCTGAACAGATAACAAAGCTTGAGCTAGTTTATTTAATAGTTCAACATTAATTTGAGCTAGAATTCATATTTGAAGGTCAAGCTTGCAACAATGATACTGGACACTTTGCACAAAGCATTTTAACTCAAGCTCATTTCTTAGTCTTATAATGCTCTAGTCGCTTACGAAGATCCAGCCTCAACTGATTCCGTACAACATACCACCAAGTCCTCTTCTGCAGGTTATAGGTGCAAAGAGGCTGAAACTATATTCTATGCTTTTCTACCATGCAATGCAATAAATCTCAACCCGTATTACACATGAGAAACTAAAAATTGCATCAGACTTGAAATGTGGAATTCACAGTCAAACATCAATTGCCAATGCATGTGCTACTTCTCTTATCTCTAACATCCATGTGAATCATCCCTTGTAAAGATGGCCACAACTCAACTGTTTCGCCCACATATCTGGCCATCCCTACTTTCAATAGGTCATAACCCACAGAAATAAACTATAAACATCCACAGAGTTTTTCTAACAAACTCTACTCTTTAATTACAATGATTTAATGCACTATTTTAATGGGAAACAGACAAACATACTGAAATCTAAATATCCAGTAAATGACATAATTCATGCATTCACACAAACATTTTGAATTGAAATGACAAAGTAACTAGTTAGTTTACCTAACTGTGACTTACATCAGAATAATGCAATGGATTGATTACTTGAACAAACATCATCACATTCCTCAATTTACTGCTGTGGTTGTTGCAAAATCTAGCACTTCATTTTGTTGCCAATTGCAGGTATACCATAATTATGCATGAATAATTATGGTAGAAATTATTACTATTAAGTAATGCAGCTAATTATACACTAAAATCAATAAACCTTAATTATAAGCATGTGAAATGCATATATACGGTCAGAATATGTGATTTGTGAATTATTTTTTTTTCTTTTTTAAGTATATGAAAATCTTTCTAAAATCAATAAACCTTAATTTTTAAGCAATTCTGTCTGAATCACCTTTAATGAAGCGGAGATCAAGTCTTTCACACAGGTCAAACAATTAATCTGTCTCCTCCTTGGTCCACATCTAACAGAAATAAAGTGATTGAGAATTAGTTCCATAATTTATAATAGGAAATCAGGGCAAGATAATGATTCCTCTTTATTCTTAACTAGCACACTCAATTGAAATCTTACGATATAGCAGCTACAGAAAGTCATAAAGACGAAACCATGAGTTGATACCTACGGGATCGGTCAAATATTTCTCATACTCTTCATTAGTGTACTTGACAACATCAACAGACTGCAGATTTACAAATAAAATATAGATACTGAGATTTCAACTTTAACATCTTCTTATGAACCAGAAGATTGAAAAATGCAGATCATGAATCAAACAAGAAAATGATTGCTTAACTTACGTTGCCACATTTCTTTCGAGTTGAATATTGAACAAATAGAGTAAACGTGCTAGGGTCCACTGAAGATCTTTAAATGAAGGGAAGGACACATCCAACCCAAGAGGAGTGGGCTTATTTAAGGAACTAGATATACAAGCAAAAGGTGAGTTTGTTGATCCAAAAGTCAAAACCAAAGAGGGAAATGAATCTTGAACCATCTTTATCATTGTTTTCACAAAATTTAACTGCATTGATCTGAATAGGCAATATGATGAAATGGATCCAATCATGAGTTTAGCTTCATAATTCTGCACATAAAGTGAATTGCATAAACATGTATACTACAAATTACAACTAAAATACACAATCTGACACATTAAGTTATTCACAATCAAGTTAAGCAATAGAAGTTAGCTTGAATATGACTTTATTCATTTTTCTTAGAAGAACTCCAGAGATAGTCATAGAAAAAGCATTAACCTAATATATCATTATCAATAAGGATAAAGAACAAAACCAAACAATTTACAATTTTGTTTTGGCAAAATCATCACCTGGCAATGGAAGCAGGTTATGCAATCCATATTATAACTTTTCCATATCAGATTTTTTCCCTTAGTTTTCACCTGAGAAATAGTATCTTGCCTCATTCTAAAGAGCTTGGGATTTGAATCATCTGAAATATCCACACAAGCAGCACAATTCAACTTCCTCTGAGAACTGGCTTTCCAATTCCCTGTAAAAGTATCATCAGAGTTTATCTGAAGGTGTTTTGCCGCACAAAAAGAAAAAAAAAGCCAAGGATAACTTTAAATAAAGGTATACTTATCCAAGGGTCCCCTCCCCCAAGACACAGACACCAAAACAGAAAATTAAAAAAAAGAATAATAATAATAATAAAAAGATAACTCGTACAACCACCTGAATCCCACTCTTTCGATTCATGGTCAATCATCACAGAAAACCAGTCAACCAAACAGAAATATTTAATTATTTGGGGCCTTATGAAGTAGTTAAAAGCTTGAGATTACTATTAAAAGCCATTTAAAAAAAAACATTTTAACAGCAGAAGCCATATTTAGATCTAGATGCATAGATATAAATGGGCTTTTGAAATATAACAGGTTGGATTTAGCACAGAAATGACATTCAAAATGAGAAGACTGCAACATAATGCTGTTAATAGAAACCATAAAAAAAAAAGGTAAGGCTTGATATTGCTCATGGTCACCTTGGTAAGTGTTTCTATGTTGAGCTTATATTAACAAAGGCTTTAGGGATACATGTGTTGTATGAAACCATGATAACCACTCAGCCAATGCACAACATGCGTTAGGACAGGCCAATCTATTGTCTGTGGTATTCAAAGTAACAAGCATCAAGAAGTTGATGGTACAGTAACATAAAAGACAACCTAAACATATTCAATCCAAACTGCCATGAAGCAAAGTTAAGCTTTTAGTTGGCTTTTACAAAGAAATGCCTTATACTCTTATTTAAAATTGCTTTGCTTTGCCATTATAATCCTAAATCTCCCTTCCTGGAGTCTATTCAAGCATATAAAAATTTGCATCATGAGATAAAACACCCTTTTTAGAACCTGAGGTAAGGTATCCGCCCTCATGTAAAAATAGAATAATGATTAACTAAGTAAAATAGAATGCTTTTCGCTCACCAAAAAACTGAATTCTGAAATTACATTCACCAAAAGCCGAAGACTCGATCCGCCACAGTTGGCGTGGCATCGATTCCCTGTAGAACCAATATGTGAACATGAACCTTAATAAATTCAGCAATAATAGTTGACATTCTCATGTGTGCAATCCAGAAATTAATCAGTTTCTATATGAGATCTTTCCATAACCAAAATTCTAAGTGAACATTATATTTATTCAAATCTGAAAGAAAAAAAAGGTCCTATCAGTAATGCAATCCAAACAAGAATACTAAATCACACATCTTTCCATTTTAACAATCAAACGAAACAAGTTAGAAAATCAATTAGAAATAAAACATTGATTGCCTGTAGAATAGCATTTAATTACTACAATCATGTAATTGGGTTAGATTTTACACTAAGCTCCTCTCCTCAAAATTTAAAAAAAAAATGCAAAGCGACAATTAACTTTTCAGAGTCTAATCTGTCCTCAGCGGTTATGATTGGTCATCCAGCATTTATCAAAAAACAAATTAATTCCATAATTAAAAATTATATTCAGCAAAATGACGACTAATAGTATTGGCTCTAGTTTTCAGGAGCTACCTAATTACCAAACAAAAAATTTTTAAAAAAAATTGAAAAAAAAAAGAAAAGTCCATGCAACTCAATAAAAAGCAAATATAAATAAGAAAAAAAATAATAAAGAAGAAGTAACGAGTAATTGCATGGACTAACAATGACAGAGGCATTGAAGTACTTACCTCTTTCTAGAAGACGAAGAAAAATGATTTAGTTTTGGAGATCGAGCAGGTAAAATCCATGGCGGAGAGCTCTGCAACTGACACGAAAAAGAAAGAAAAAATTATACGGCATTAAACTCAGCCAAATTCAATTTTTCACTACAAAAATATTCGGCATTTGCGACGGAAACCTGCGACGGACATGTTTCCGTCGCAAATTTGCTACGGATCTGCGACGGATTTGCGACATAAAATTTTCTGCAAAAATTCTCAGTGGGAGTAATCCCGCCAACTTTTGCGACGATTATTTGCGACGGACCGATTTTCGTCGCAGATCTGCGACGGATTTGCAACGGATTTGCGACCAATTTCTCAAAATTCCTCTGACTCGTCCTTCCGTCGCAAATTCGTCGCAGATCCGTAGCAAATTTGCCACGGAAATATGTCCGTCGCAGATTTTCGTCGCAAAATTCCGAATATTTTTATAGTGAAATTTGCGACGGCAATAGACGGTAGCAGATCTCCGTTGCGAATTGGTTTTTTTAGTGTTTTCTCTCTCGCGCCAAGTTTCCGCGCCAACTTTTGCGACGATTATTTGCTACGGACTGATTTTCGTCACAGATCTGCGACGGATTTGCAATGGATTTGCGACCAATTTCTCAAAATTCCTCTGGCTCGTCCTTCCGTCGCAAATCCGTCGCAGATCCGTAGCAAATGTGCGACGGAAACATTTCCGTCGCAAAATTCCGAATATTTTTATAGTGAAATTTGCGACGGCAATAGACGGTAGCAGATATCCGTTGCAAATTGGTTCTTTTAGTGTTTTCTCTCTCACGCCAAGTTTCCGCGCCAACTTTTGCGACGATTATTTGCGACGGACTGATTTTCGTCGCAGATCTGCGACGGATTTGCAACGGATTTGCGACTAATTTCTCAAAATTCCTCTGGCTCGTCCTTCCGTCGCAAATCCGTCCCAGATCCGTAGCAAATTTGCGACGGAAACATGTCCGTCGCAGATTTCCGTCGCAAATGCCAAATATTTTTGTAGTGTAATGTGATGATAATTATGTTTCATGGGCAGCATCCATTGGGTTGTGGTTTATGGGGCAGGGATATAAAGATCATTTAGAGAGTAATGTTACTGATGTTGATGAAAAAATTATTGCGTGGATTAAAATTGATGCACAATTATATAATTTATTGTGATATTCTCTTAAGCCAAAATTACTAACCCCTTTTCAATCCTGCAAAACTTGTTACAAAGTCTGGACTAAGGCAAAGACACTATAAACTAAAGATATTCAACATATTTATAAAATTGTGTCTGACAATGTCCATCTACAGCAAAGTTCTCAGAATATGACTAGTTATTTGGGACAAGTCGAAACTCTGAAAGATAAGTTTTATTCTCTCATGTCTTTTTCTAGAAAGATTACTGAACAAGAATAACAAATTGATGGGACTAAACTCGACTTGAGTTTTGTTCAAGATCAAATTTTGACAAGTCCCATAATTCCCCCATTTTGACAAGTAATTTTTCAACATTAAGTATTGCAACAACTAATTTTTATAAAAATTTATATATTTTTTAACCTAATCTTGATTGAAGCTGTGTCATTTTAGAATGGTTTATATATTTTTTTTAACCTAACCCTGACTAAAACAACATCGTTTCAGCCAGAGTTGATATTTTTTTTTAAATCCCAAGCTAAAATAACATTGTTTTAGCCATGGTTTATTTTTTTTAATAAATATTAACACTTTAATCCCATGAAAAACATTAATCCATCATCATTTTCACACATGTCTATAGAATTTTTGTTAGTGTGTGCAAACTTGAAGATTGGCAGTACTGGTCCTACTTACCTCAATTCTCACTTTTCCTTTATCAATTTATTAAAATTCATGTGGGATAAAATTCTAAAACTTCAAATATTTTTTAAATATATTTTTAAATAATTAAATATAATTTATTAATTAGATTAAAAATTATATTTAAAATATATTTGTTTATTAATAGAATTGAAGTTATTAAAATTATTTAAATATAAAAAACTTTAAATTATTCATGTATGAAAGCAAAAAATAAAATTCTATTCTTAATCCCATGATATATGAACATATACTCTTTAATTGAATTAATAATAAAATATTTCACATCCTAATATATATATATATATTAAAACAAGAAATATTTATTAATAATAGTTGTTAAATATATGTATAGCACTTATCCAAGCACCAAGTCCAAGCCATATTATATATTGTTGCCCACACACACACACACACACATATATATATATGGGTAAGCTAGTTAAATGTGGAACAAAGACCCTCCAGGACCATCTAATTTCGCTCGTGATAACATATTCTAACATATATTTGTTAAATTTTAAAAGAATAAAATTATTAAACTATTATATTTTTAGTTATATGCCCGTATATATATGTATATTGCATATTACAACTTACACATATTAAATTTTAAAAAAATAAGAACATAAAACCATTATATATTTCATTATATATTGATATATATTGTATATAGTAACACATACTTCTTAAAAATTTTAAAAAATAAAAGTATAAAAGTGATATATATTTAGTTATATGTTAGTATATATTGCATATAATAATATATACTTATTAAAAATTTAAATAAATAAGAGTATAAAAGGTGATATATGTTCAGTTTTATGTCAGTATATATTACATATAACAACATATACTTGTTAAAAGTTAAAAGAATAAGAATATAAAAGTAATATATATTCAGTTATATGTCGGTATATGTTACATATAATAACATACAATATATACTTGTTAAAAGTTAAAAGAATAAGAATATAAAAGTAATATATGTTCAGTTATATGTCGGTGTGTGTTACATATAATAATATATATATGTTAAATTTTAAAAGAATAAGAGCATAAAAATGATATATATTTACTTATATATCAATATATGTTACATATGATACGGGCTCTCAACATATTCAGGAAGCTCTTTGGTTTGGTACGGGCTCTCAACTGGTGCGGCAACTTGCCTCCAATTTGAGATCTCGTTAATCATCTATCCTTCATATTTACCGGGAAGGAAACCAGGCGCTCATTATCTTACTTTTTTCTCTCGTACTAAAAATGTATCTTGTTTTTTTTTATTCTTTTAACTCTCTTCCTCACTTACTTAGGGGTATTGTTACTTCGGAAGCTGCTGGTACTCCTTATTTGAGATATTAATAAACAAAACGATTTAAGGTTTTAAATATATATATATATATATATGTTACATATTACAACATATATTTATTAAATTTTAAAAGAATAATATTATAAAAGTGGTATATATTTAGTTATATGTCGGTATATGTTATATATAACAATATATGTTTATTAAATTTTAAAGAATAAGAGTATAAAATTATTATATATTTAGTTAGATGGATGCATAAATTATATATATCAACATATATTTGTTAAAAATGTAAAAGAATAAGTGTGAAAAAGTAAGTTATATGTTAGTATATGATACATATAATAATATACGTTATTAAACTTTAAAAGAATAGGAGTATAAAATTTTTATACATTTAGTTATATGTCGGTATATGTTACATATAACAACATATACTTGTTAAAAAATTTAAAAGAATAAGAGTATAAAAAAGATATATATTTAGTTATATGTGAGTATATGTTACATATAACAACATATACATTTTAAATTTAAAAAAAATAAAAATATAAAACTATTATATATTTAATTATATATCAATATATGTTACATATATCAACATATATATGTTAAAGTTTAAAAGAATAAAAGTAGAATAATAATATATATTTAGTTATATGTCAATTTATATTACAAATAATAATATATATATGTTAAAAATTTATAATAAAAATATAAAAGTGATATATATTTAATTATATATCGGTATATGTTATACGTATTAAATTTTAAAAGACTAAGAATATAAAATCATTACATATTTAGTTATTTGTCAATATATATATAATATATAACAATATATAACTAACTTTATTTTAAATTTTATTTTATGAAAAAATAAACATAAATAAGTTTTTACGGAAATTATAAAATCATTTTATACCTATCTTATAAATTTTTAAATTTTATTTAATATCTAAGTAATTTTATTTCATATTAAATTTTATACATTATTTTTTAATAATATTATTGTATTAATTATTTTTTTTACTTATAAAAGTTGTCTTGGTATTGATTGGGACCAAAAAAATCCTTGATAAGACTATGGATTTAGAGTATGGACGCTACTTTTGTGTTTTGCACCAATCATGTATAAAAAACTAAATGCAAAACTCACTTTTTTGGCCTTCTGTGTTTCTCTAATTAAATCTTTTGTTTAATATAAAATTGAAATTTTATTAGACACTGTAAATTTAAAAATAACTTTAAATTTTAGTATAGTTTTTTATATATCCCATAAATCAAACCACTCTTTTTTTTTTCTATTGCCATTAATTATGAGTTCTGAAACTATCCTTAATCCTAGTGGTGGAACCAAGGGGGAGCATGGCGTCCATGGACCCCCTTCGTTCCACCACAATTTAATATATATATATATATATATATTATATGTATTGTATATTTAATATATATATTATATATATTGGTATATATATTATAAGTTATAATATATTATAATATATGTTAAGTGCTTACAATATATATAATATATGCATGACATTATTTTGGTATAATCTTAATTTTTTTCTATAAATATTTTCACTTAATAATTTTGAGAAAGATTTAAAATGGAAGGAATTGAAATATTAAATTGCATGATAAATTAATAGAAAAATTAAATAATATTAGATAATAGCATGAAAAAGTGTGTTTTGAGTTTTATAGCATTTTTATGTTAACTTGAATATTTATGTCAGTTATTTTGCATTAATTTTTTAATATAAAAATAAAATTAAATATAAGCTTGTCTATATTTTTTTTTCTCAAAAATTTTGCTCCCTTCATATAAATTCTAGTTTCGCCATTGCTTAATCCTATATACATTTGGACTTTGATTGAAAACTTAAACCAATAAAAATGACTATAACAAATAAGGGATCTTTACAAGAATATCATAAAAATAAAAAATTTTAAAGTCATCATGTTTTTAAAAATATTTTTAAATTTATCAAAATTTATAATTTTTTGACAAAAATACCATATTTAAATAGTTTATTATAAGTTTATTATACGTTTATTATAAGTTTATAAATTTACATAGCTTATTATGAGTTTATTACAAAATGATTAAAATACTTCTAGTAAAAATAAAAAAAATTATAAAACATAATAGAAAGTGTAATTTTTCCAAAAAGTAAAACTAAAATTTCAAATAGCCAGCCCATCATAACAAATCTCGACACTTTAACAATACCCTTGATTATTATTTTTTAGGAATGGAGAGGATGACTAAGAAAGGAGAGTGTCAAGAACATAAGCATACAAATATATATATATATATATATATATATATCTAAATCGCAGTTACCTAGAACGCGGTATGATTTGGGTTGTGATACGGATATGGGTATGGGTACACGACATACCACTTATCTCAAAATAGAATATGTTGGGATTAGACTTAGTTGATGCGCGAATTTAGATCGCGGTACGTGAACTATTTATATATGGATCGCTAAGCTTTGAGTTAAATAAAAATTCTCAGTAATCATTCAACTATTTTATATTCTTGTTTAATTCTTTTTAACTATTATTTAATTATTTTACAACAACATTTCAATTTTTTTCTTATAATTTAATTATTCTTTAGTTTTTTAATTACAATTTAATTATTTGTAATTATATTACAACAGTTATTCAATTACAAAAGCCTAACTAATAGTTTTTTGTTGGAAATATGATGAGATTTACAGTTAAAGTTGGATAAGGTTTACAGCTATAGTATTTATTTACTTTAATATTATTTATATTTTATCTTGGCTAAATAATTATAAAGTCTCTGAGGTTTTGCATATTATACTAGTCAGTTTATGTATTTTCAACATCTAATTTTTGCATCCTCCAGTTTTTAAAAATTAAATTGTTTAATCTTTCTGTTAATATTTTCATCCTAAAAATATTAGTCAATTACTTTGATATTATAAAATAATTTATTTATTTTTCTTTATATTATTTTATAATATCAAAGTAATTGACTAATATTTTTATGATGAAAATATTAATAGAATGACTAAATAGTTTAATTTTTAAAAACTAGAGGATGCAAAAATTAGATGTTGAAAATACAGAGACTGACTAGTGTAATATGCAAAACCTGAGAGACTTTATAATTATTTAGCCTTTTATTTTTATAGATGTAACTCAAATATATTAAAAAAAAAAAACGTTACAACTTCTTATCTGTCTCTTTCTTTTTTCTCCTCTTTTTTGCTTTTTCTTTCTTTCTTTTCTTCTTCTTCTCTTCTTCTTCTGCTGCCATGGGAGAGTAACTTAAAGTGAAACGCCACTTTTAATGTATTGGAACGTGTACCAACATGTTTAGGGTTATCGAAGTAACGCGAATTGAAACGTACGTCCCAATTCATGGTACCTTAGGGGTTGAGCGAATTAGGTACCTCTGATTTGAATATTGAGCGGCAACATAACCAAAATGACTAAAATTGGCCAATTGAGTCATAGGCCCTCAATTGGACATGCCCACTTGTATTACTTCATTCTTGATCAATGTGAGGTTATTGTTCTTAACACCCTTCAAACCTAATTTTATAAATTAAGAAGTAGCACCGAATTAACTTAAATACACATACTGTAATCCTTAAAATTCCTTCTTGTCATCTCATAACAAAAAACAAAATAACCAAACAGATAGAATAGTCAACTGGGAACTTACTACTTCCCTTTGATTTGAACGGTACCTGAAAATGCTAAAAACATAAAACTTGAGATGATGAGCTTTAGAATCTCAATCAAATGGGTCTGACCAGTTTTCCAGAGCACTGTGAGAAGCATCTTCAGCGGGGTTCTCATATGCTTTACATGCCTCCAATATCGCCTTTAATTGGGCACGGCCATGTCCATCCTAGATATGGTCATGTCTCCAATTCAGCGAAGATAACTATTTGGACGCTGAGTATTTTAAAGTTTGTATTTTTCTTAACGTCTTTTCAATTACTGTATCATTTCTAGCTAATGCTTCATTTGCCAGCGACATCTATATAAATGTCTTAACAAACATTACAAAACCCTAGCCGCTCCTGCATTGGTTTTCTTGAATTTTCTCAAAACGTTTCTTGATGGTTCTGGCTTCAAATCTCTTTCAAACCCACTCAAACACTCCCCAAAACCAAATATAAGCCACATAAAATGGTGCAAACTAGAGTGCACGCCACAAAAAACAAGGAAAATGGGTCAAACTCTGATTTTGAGAGGTTTGCATTTGTTGGAGGTAAAAAAATAGTTCCAGGTAGGCCTCTAAATTTTAATGCTCTCAGTGAAATAGGTTTAGAGAAGGAAGTAGAGGCCCTGTGTGTTCAAATGTTTGGAAACATTTTCTTTGCTACGTTAAGTGAATATATATATGTGAATTTAGTTTACAAGTTTTTTACTACCCTGCATGTAGCAAAAAATGGGGACATGACTTTTTCTTTGAAAGACCACCCTAGATCCCTCTCGACAAAAGAATTAGGAAAACTTTTCAAGCTTCCTTTCCATGGCCCAGTAAAATACCCAGAAAAATGGGATGCAACACCTGCATGAGAAAATCTAACGGGAGGAACAAATTTTAATTGTTCTAGCAAGGCTAGTCGCCTCAAAAACGTTGCTTTAAGAATTTTTCACCGTTTTCTCACGTACTCCGTCTTTGCCAGGGGTGGTAGTAATGGAAATGTGAATAAACAAGAACTGTATGTATTGGATAGGTTGGAGAATAAGAAAAACTTCAATTGTGCGAATGCCTTTGCTGAAGCATTTAAAAAGAATTCTATGAAAATAAGAGGGGAGTTGCTAATGGGGATGCATGTGACAACAATTGCAGATCACTTTAATTGTTTGACTTCCGATGATGTCAAATATCAAATTAGACTCACAGATAGGGACAAATTGGGGTTCTACACTCTGAGTGAGATGGGAATTGCAATTAGAGATCCCTAGACAAATGAATGGAGGAAAATAAGACCAGAAGAAGTACCAGCTGAAGGCAATAACAAGGACAATATTAATGCATATATGGAGGAGCCAGAAGATAAACATAGAAGGGAAAGGCCAATGAAGGAAGAATATGTTGATTATGACATGCCTTTGATGAGGAGGAAGAGAGCACGACAAGGCTTTGGAGTTGATCTTGAAGAAACAAGGAAGGGCAAGGCACCCCAACTACCAGCCGAAGGCAATACTGAGCACAAAACTGATACATATATGGGGGAGCTGGAAGATGAGCATAAGAGGGAAAGTCCAATGGAGGAAGAAGACATTGATGATGATGAAGTGCCTTGACAAAGAGGAAAAGAGCACCAGAAGGCGTTGGAGATTATCCTGAAAGGCCACCGACCTCATCTACACCTAATGATATGTTTGGAGCTATCTTAAAGCGTATCTCCCTATTCGAGTCCAACATCATCTCTTCTTTTGAGACTCAAATTGGTGAGCTTTCTATTAGGCTAGAGAGAGTTGAATTTAACCAGCGTGCTATGTGGGACTTGGTATTAAAGACTCGGCAGGCTGACGCTTAGAGTCGCTGTGGATGATCTTTCCACTCCAGCTAACCCTTCTACCGGTACCTGTTCAGCTTCTTAAACTAATATTTTGTTTGACTTTGTCTAGCTTTGGATCTTTTTGTTTGATCTTTGTTCTCTTACATTTTGTCCTTTTACTATTGTGCTTGTTACCTTTTTATTGGATAACAAGAAGGGGGAGATCTATTATATGAAATAAAAAAGAGATTATATGTTGGGAGAGATAAGTTTCCATATGCCAAAAGACTAAATTTGTTGTGTTGCTTTGAATTTGATTGATTGTGTGATTAACGTTATGTATGGATGAAGTGGGAAGGAGTTAAATAAAGTTAAAAGGTGGAGTAAAATAAAATTAAATAAAGAAGAAAAGATGGAGCAAAGTATTTACTTAAGTAAATGGCAAAAATATAAAAAAAATTAAAATTTACTCAGAAATTTACGCCCTATATGATTTTTTTAGGGGGTCCTTGTGTTTTTATTTCAAAAATACGGCTTTAAAATTTTTTTTTCCAAAATTAACTTTTATATGTTGATTTTTCTTTTTCTTTTTTTTTTGCGATTTTATTATATTTTTATTTTTATTTAAAAAAATTTTTATGTCATATTTTTAATATATACACAAAAATAATAAATATATATATAACATATATATAACATATAAAAAATACACACTCAATAATATAAACTACATCTATAATATATCAACAATACATCTACAACACATCTATATAACGTATTTAATATTTGTTTAACTTTATTTTTTTTATTTTCATAATATCCACACAATAGTTATATAATATTCACACAATATTCAATAATTTTTATATAAAATATACACAACTTTAATAATAAAAAATATAATATACACACAACATCTACAACACATCTATAATATATCTACATAACAAAATTATATGTATTTTTTATTTATATAATATGTAAAATTTTTTTAAAAATAAATTTAATGATTTTTTTATTATTGTATTTTTATATATTTTATTTTTTAGTGTTATTTATTTTTTATAATTAAAATTAATTTTTTTTTTATAAAAAATTATGATTTTTACATGATGAAAGGTAATGTAAAATATTAATTTTTATTATTTTATTATAGTTTTTTTGTTTAATAGTGAATTTTGAAAAAAAATAAAATTTAAAATAAAATATTAATTATATTGAATAAAAATGTATTTTTGAAACAAAATTATTTTATTGAGGAATGAGGTATTTTTAAAATTTTGTATCAGTTTTTTTATATTAGTGTAAATATTTTCAATTTTTATAGTATTTTTGTAATAAAAATTTTTTTAGGTAAGTATGTAAATGTCCCTTTTTTTTGTTTTCAAAAATAAAGTAATAGGTGTTATAAAAAAGTAAGTCCCATCCATTTTTTTTAAATTAGGTAAAAATACTAAAAAATAATTAAATTTACCCTAATTTTCACTTTTATCTTAAAATTTTTTATATAAATTTTTTTATTTTAGATATATTTTTTACCGGTTGAACTTTTTTCAAATTAGTGTGTACCTATCTAAATACTGTAGCATTTTGTTTACATGGATTTCAGATTAATTAAGCTTAAAATATACCGGAACGTGATAATTATTAATTAATTATTAGTTGGTTATATGATAAAAGTAACCAAGGAATTTATAAGTTTTTAAAATTATAAATCATGCAACAAATTAATATAATACAAGCACAAAATATACCTGAACTCAAAAATCATTCAAACCAGGATACCTAAAAGAAATGGATTAATTATATACATACACAAGAACTCTTATTATTTCTAAAAGCCAATTTAGATATCAAGTTTTGATGCTGCACATTCTAATATTACTTACCAGGGAAACAAGAAAAATAATTTAAAAAAAAGGGTGTATAATCTAAAGTTAAGCTATAAAATTGAAAATCATTCTTAGAATTAAACTAAAAAAATCCCATATTCAAAAGTTTTTGTTAATATTTCAAATACAATACTTTTCTAAAATATGGAATTAGAGATGAATGCCATCACAAGATATTAAGAAACATGTAAAAATATATTTATACAACTAAAACCAACCAATCACTGAATCACTTCTTTACAAGTCTCCTTCCACAACGTTAAGAGGAACTATACATCACAAGACTGTTTGGCTCCACAAATCCTAAGCAAATCAAATCAAAACTCCACCTAATGTTTGGCTGTAGGAGTAGAGATCTGCATTTAAAGAAGAAAAATAAAATCTCAGCCAAAAGCAAAGAATTTATTTAACATACTACTACTGTCTAGTATCTCTTGGCAGTTTCTTATAATGACTGACAACACTTGAACTGTAAATATTTATCTCAAGTAAAGAAATATGCAGCTAAATATCAACAAAGTCATCTTCACTTCTAGGAAAGTGGGTACAGGGAAGAACATTTGCTGATCTCTGTAAAACAAAATATCACATTAAGCAATCACTCACAACCCTCACATTTTTTTTTATTCTTAGTAAATATGTTTTAGAGTAACCATGGTTCTCAAGATAGAAACCATAAAAAAAAAATGAAAGTTCACAAACAACAAAGTTAAAAGAAGCTAATAGTTGAAAGTTAGAATAAATCCAATTTCTGATTCTTGACAGGTAGAATAAATACATGGATATCTGCCAGTACCAAAATAAAAACATCAACTGATACATGAAAGGATACTCACCAAAAGATCTCCTCATTGAATGGTTAAGTTGATGGAATCCCAAAACGGCTTTGGAGATTGCCAATTGCTTTCTCATAAGATCTTGAAAGTTCAGGAATGGTGGTTTTGCACACTACAAAAGATTAGATACATTGTAAGAAGGAATTATAATAATGTAATGATTACTGAAGCTCACTTTTCTCTGATCTACTAAATTGGCCAGCGTATGAAATTCCACCACTCAATCATAGATAACGGTCCTGAACTGATGCTACTCTATAGCAGCAGTACTAATGAGTTTCCTTGATTCAATTAAAGAAAGCTATCTCATTTTGCGCATGTTTGATGAACTTTGAATAGAATATAATATAGCATTCTTATATGAGAGTGAATCAAATGGATCTAATATCTAATCACATATGATATTCTGATCTGATAATGTTAACTGGGGAGGAGAGGGGAGGGGGTGCAATTGAGTTTAGCTCAAATTTTTATTGCTGTTGTATTATTCAAGTGAGGCTATGTTCAATTTGGAATTAACTCCAAATCCAAAAGTCAAATACAAGAACCTAACTAATAGATAATCTTAATATGATAATTATATAAACATACCACTGGATGCAGTGGCCTGTGCATCTTCCATGAGCTCTTCATATGATTCCTGAGTGCAAAAGATCAAATTAACAATTGGAATAGCAAAAGTACCATGAACAAAATGGATTTCTTTCTTTGCATTTTCCAAACAATGGGAAAAGCTGTTTTACCTTGATTGCTTCACAACTTTCATTGATCCGTTCAGACATCTTCTTAAAATCCTTCTCTGCTTCATCAATCACCTGCTGACATGTCTGTGACTGGATCTGAATCAGAAAAAGAATCAAAAGATTAGCAGTGCTGAACCAGTATTTTGCAGTAATTACATTATTCTAATTAAAAAAGAGAACTGATAGAACCCTATAAGAATGGAACTAATTAAGTTAACAGAAATTTTAATAACAGAACTTAGTCCAGTTATCTCTGTTCCTCAGCACATTGATTTTAACATTTTGTGACCCAATATGGCAACTAAACCATAATACATATATAAATCCTAGAGAAATCAAGACAAGCAATTTATCGATTTTTTTCTTCATTAATCTATTTTTTTCTATCCTTTTAAATTCGAATAATTCCAATTTTTATTGATATGATTTATATTTTTAAGTACAATCATTAATCTAATTAATCAATTTTATTCAAAATAAACTTAGAAATAAATGTTTAGTAAGGTTTTAGAATTTTATTTCACTTGAATGGTTGAATTCCAATTTCAAAGTGTACCAAACAATAAATATAAACAAATCCTGGAGTGACTGAGACAAGCAATTTATCAAATGCTCTATACTGATTCTGCATATGCATATCCTTTTATGTGCCCTTAACATGGACAATTGATTGCCAAATGCACGACCAATTTATAGATAACATTAATTTTTTTCTTCGGCACAGAATTAATCTGATTTTTCTATCATTTTGCATTCCAATAACTCCAATTTCTATGTATTTTTTAAGTACAATTATTGTAACACCCCTATATCCCGTATACGTACACAGCATGCTTATACGATCGTAATATACGTATACTGAATATAGAAATGCCACGTTATAATTAACAAATGACACATTCCCTTTTTAAAAACATAACCAAATTTAAATCATTTAAATTAAATGATAAAAGATAAAAGATAAAATATTCATTTAAAAAGCAGCGGAAATAAATCAAATATTTTTAAATACAAATACATTAAGATCCAAATTTACAAGACATGAAATATATACATGATTGGCAGCTCTTCTCTGATCTTTAAGTCCAAACTCAACTCTTCAGTGACTAGACTCACTTGGTCTCGAAGAACTCTCGGGTTCAACCCTGTTACCTGCGCGATGAACCACAATCGCGCTGAGCTAACAGCTCAGTAGTGCAACTAATACAACCATGATGCTTTAATGCGATGCACATGTCACCATTATACATTTCATAAACCATACATAATCATATCACATTTCATAATTATATATTAGATCTTATTATTCAATTGTTTCTTCATTCGTAAATCACATATTACAATTAAGACAGACACGGGCCCAAAACTCACTAATATGTTATTCAAAGTTCAGAGTTACTGCTTTGGCCCATATTGACACCTTGTGTCTAGCCCCGTAGGCAATATATATAAAAGTTGCGGGTGCATTCGTCTCCAGATAGGGTCTAAACACCCTATTCATCAAATCCATAAAAGCTGCGGGTGCATTCGTCAACCCAAAAGGCATAACTAGAAACTCATAATGCCCATACCTTGTACGAAAGGCTGTCTTAGGAACATCTTCAGCTCTGACCCTTAACTGATGGTACCCTAATCTCAAGTCAATCTTAGAAAACACTGCTGCTCCCTTCAATTGATCAAAGAGATCATCAATTCTAGGCAAAGGATATTTATTCTTGATAGTCACCTTGTTCAATTGCCTATAATCGATGCACAATCTCATAGTACCATCCTTCTTCTTCACAAATAACACAGGAGCTCCCCACGGTGAAACACTAGGGCGAACAAATCCTTTATCTAACAACTCCTGCAACTGCACCTTCAACTCTCTCAATTCAACAGGTGCCATTCTATAAGGAGTAATAGAGATAGGGGTGGTACCAGGCAACAATTCAATACCAAACTCCACCTCTCTCTCAGGAGGCAACCCTGGCAACTCCTCTGGAAACACATCTGGAAAATCTGCAACTGTGGGTATACCGTCAAGTTGAGAACCCACTACTCTAGTATCCACAACATGAGCAAGATAAGCATCACACCCCTTTTTAATCAACCTCCTAGCTGAAACAGCTGAAATAAACAAGGATGCAAGCTGTCTCCGCTCACCAGATACCATCACAATTCTACCATCATCGGTTCTCAAAGTAACACATTTCTTTTGACAGTCTACTACCGCTCCATGTTTAGACAACCAGTCCATGCCCAGTATCAAATCATACTCTTTAAATGGCATTTCAATCAAATCACCCAAGAACTCCTCACCCTGAACTACTACTGCACTATCTTGGTGCACCTTGCTAACAATCACACTATGCCCTAAAGGATTTGTCACCAACACATCAAATCCTAGGGATTCAGCATGCAGTTCAGACACAGGCAAAATGGATGCACTTATATATGAATGAGTAGATCCTGGATCAATCAAAGCAAGTACTGAAATACCAAATAAAGAGAAAATACCAGCTATAACTGCTGAAGCATCTGGCTGCCTCTGCATCACATACATCCTCTGAGAAGATCCAACCTCCTCTGGTCTATTCTCCCTGGATGTAGAACCTCCTCTAGGACTAAATCCAGATCTACCTCCTCTATTGAAACTTCTACCTCCTCTATTGAAACTTCTACCTCCTCTACCTCCCCTCATACTAGGTCGAGAAACTGCCGAATCTACTGACCTCTGCTCCTGCAACTCAGGACACTCTCTAACAAAATGATCTGGCGATCCGCATCTATAGCATCCAGCTGATCCTCTGATCCTCCAACAAACACCCCAATGGGTCTTACCACAATACTCACATACCGGAGGAGTAGATCTCTGAATTACTGGGGTCGGAGCACTCGCCACTGAAGCTGTAGGTCTCGATCTCTGCCTCTGAAACTGAACTGACCTACCAGCTGGTCTCTGACTCCTACTAATCCTGGGAACAAAACTTCCCCTACCTCTCTTCATAGATGAAGACCCTGCCTCAAACTGGGGTCTTCTAACCCTAGTCTCTTCCTCTGTAGCAGCTGCTGCAATACCCTGAGCTCTCTCCACACTCCTAGCTGCTGCAACAAGCTGGGAAAAATCATGATATCGAGAACCAGCCACATGACACATGAGAGAGGGCCTCAATCCCTCCTCAAATCTCCTGCATCTATCAATCTCATCAGATATGATACCCCCAGCATAATGGCTCAACCGGATGAACTCAACTTCATACTCGGTTACTGTCCTGTAGTCTTGCTTCAAACTCAAAAACTCCATCTTTTTCACATCTTTATACTCCCTCAGAGTATACTTCAATTCAAACTTCCTGAGAAAATAAGCATAGGACAAGGTAGGTGGATCATCCATAGCATGAGGCACTGTCTTCCACCAGTCATATGCATCCTTCTGTAACAATGATCTAGCATAGTCAAATTTTTCTTCTGGAGTGGCCTGTAACTGAACAAATATCCTCTGTATCTTATCTAGCCACTACTCAGCTACAGCTGGATCAATAGTACCCAGAAAATCCTCTGCTCCAAACTTCCTTAATTTGTCATACTGTCTCACCGATACCAAAGGCTGGGGTGGTGGTGGTGGCTGCTGTACTGGGGCTTGCCTCATCAATTCCATCATATGCCTAAACTAAACTGGCGGAACCTCCTCACCAGCTGGTCTCCCTGGCACAAAAACAGGTACCTCTCCAGCACTATCCACTCTAACTCCCTCTCTAACCTCATCCGGAGCTACACTCTCCGCACTACCCTCAACTGACTGACGTAAATGAGAATCCATCACAACCTATATCTGCAAATACAGCAGAATACACCTTATTAAAGATCAGAGACTGCCAATATCAAGTATATATCTTATTCAAAAACCAACTTTTAAAATCAAAATATCCTTTTTCCTTACAATATACCTAGGTTGAGAATCTCAAACCTAGGCTCTGATACCAAAATAATTGTAACACCCCTATACCCCGTATACGTACACAGCATGCTTATACGATCGTAATATACGTATACTGAATATAGAAATGCCACGTTATAATTAACAAATGACACATCCCCTTTTTAAAAACATAACCAAATTTAAATCATTTAAATTAAATGATAAAAGATAAAAGATAAAATATTCATTTAAAAAGCAGCGGAAATAAATCAAATATTTTTAAATACAAATACATTAAGATCCAAATTTACAAGACATGAAATATATACATGATTGACAGCTCTTCTCTGATCTTTAAGTCCAAACTCAACTCTTCAGTGACTAGACTCACTTGGTCTCGAAGAACTCTCGGGTTCAACCCTGTTACCTGCGTGATGAACTACAATCGCGCTGAGCTAACAGCTCAGTAGTGCAACTAATACAACCATGATGCTTTAATGCGATGCACATGTCACCATTATACATTTCATAAACCATACATAATCATATCACATTTTATAATTATATATTAGATCTTATTATTCAATTGTTTCTTCATTCGTAAATCACATATTACAATTAAGACAGACACGGGCCCAAAACTCACTAATATGTTATTCAAAGTTCAGAGTTACTGCTTTGGCCCATATTGACACCTTGTGTCTAGCCCCGTAGGCAATATATATATCCATGGATAATCAACTAGATTGAAGCTTACGACCCAGTCATTTCACTCAATCTAGTTTCAATAATATGTTTTTGAGATTTACGACCTGGTCATTTCACCCCAAAAACATCACATCTCATATTTATCAACTGAATTCGGCTTACGGCCCGGCCATTTCACCTATCCAATTATTCATAGGCATGCCGCCAAACTCAAAACTCTGAAAATTGAATAAACATATTAGACATACAATTATTTCATTTATCTCTTTATCAATCTCTTTCTCAATTCACTTTACATTTCATTTCCATACTCATAGCCAACACTCATGGCCTCACATCTTTCACATTTCATCATCATATAAACAAACATATCTCAATCATCTCATTAATTAATTCATTATTCACATGGATATAATCAATGGCATTATCACATATTTTACATGCTCATCACAACATTCATATTATAGCCAATTATATCTCAATTCACAATATCATATGAATGTATGCAATAATGTGGTTTGAACTTACTTAAAAAGAAACTCACACAACTCTAAACACTTACACTTACTAGAATCTTTCACCACTTGAATTAGGGTAATTCACCTTCTTCACAACCTATTTCAAAAGAATGAGGAAACTCTCATGAGATCATAAGGTTAAGAATCAACTAGGGCAAACTCTAAACTTGACACTCTCACACACACGGGCGTGTCCCTGACCGTGCCCTAACTCCACAACACAGAAACATTTACACGCTCAGAACCACGGGCGTGTCACTGGGCGTGTAATACATTCTGTCTCTCAGAAATAACGACACGTCCAACATCATGAGCGTGCTCATGGCCGTGTAAATTCTCAAAACTCACAGTAGCTATGACACTCTCAACAACACGGGCGTGTTAATGGCCGTGTCACACCTACTGCCACTCAGAACAATTGACACGCCTAAGGACCTGGACGTGCTCCTGGGCGTGTCAGGCCAAAAACCCAGATTCCGGCCAAGACAACACCACAACCAACAAAACACTTCCTTTCACCAAAATCCACTTCAACCAAACTTCACAAAACATACCCAAAAACCATCTCAAACTTACAACAACACCAAAACAAGCTAAAACACACTTCAAACACAAATCACAACATCATCAAAACTCTAAACACAACCACAACTCAATCTATACCAACCAACTTACTTTTTTCTTCAATCCAACCCAAAAAAATCCCAAAATCACTTAAATCCAACATTCTTAAACACAACACACTCAACCATAACATACCAACAATCCATCAATCACCAAAATCACAATACAAACTCAAAGAAAACAAGGGAATCAATCAAGAGGAAACTTACCAAATAAGAAGAAAACTCTTAGATTCCTACTAGATCTCTTGAAAACTTCTTCAATCTTGAGCTTGGTAGAATCAAACCTCTCTTTCTTGCTCTCTCTCTTGAAACAGCCGGCCAACAAAAACAAAGGAAAGAAAGAAAATGAAAGGCACGAAGAAGGAGGAAGAAAGAAGAAAAGGAAAAGGAAGAAAGAGGCAAAAGTCAACCCTCTCTCTCCTCAAAACAAACCCCTCCACACAAATAATAATAAAATAATCTCAAAACATCACCATCCACCCATCTTAATCCACTAACTCAAATTCAAATTAATTACTTATATACCCTTCAAGCAAATGCTTGTATATGTTATGTATATCTCAATATATGCAACATATACACACTACTCTAACCTCAATCCTCTTTCCAATAAAATAAATACACTTAATCCCATAATAACAAAAAAAAAATACTCCAATACTTCTAGGGTACATTTTGGGATATTACAATTATTAATCTAATAATTGTATTCTATATAATTATTTAAAAAATAAACTTAGAAATAAATGTTTAGATTTTGAAATCCTATTTCACTTGGATTTCGATTTTAATATTTACCAAACAAGTCCTAGAACAAAAGTATATGAAAAACAGAAGATAATACAAGTACAATCATGAAAAATTAGAACTAAACTTCAATTACAATATGGATCTAATAAATTTCTCAACAGCCAAACAGGACTGAAAGGCAGAGAGAGAGCGTAAAAAGGACCTTGAAATGTTTGTGGAGGCGAGAGTGAAAAGCTTGGAAATCTTTGAGGATCTGAGAATGAGAGTGATCGATGAGATTAGAATTAAGATGGTGAAAGCGAGAGGAAGCCATGTCCTTAAGATCAGAGATGGAGGCTATTGCTATGGGTACTTCAGAATCTGAAACAGTCGTCGTCGTCGCCGTTGTTGTTGGATTCTTTTTACGGAGAATGGTGGATTTCGGAGTTGGAGATGCCATTGGCAATGGCGATACGCGACTCTCTTTCTTCTTCATTTACGGATTTCTAAAATCCAAATTCTTTTTGCTGGTGGGAAATTTTCAGATTTGGGGGGTTCTTGTTTTTTCAATTTCAAATTTCTTGTTTGTGGGATCGTTTTTCTCTTATATGCAGTTGGAGTAATTAACTATTAAATTAATTAAATATTATTTCTTGTTGTTTTTTACAAAAAATTGAAATTAACGAGAAGACAGGAGTTTAAAATTGAAGCTATGAAACATTTTTGAAAAAAAATAATAATTAAATTAATTAAATATTTATTTCTGGTGTTTTTCCACGAAAATCGGAAATTGACAATAAACTTAAAACTGACGGTAAAGAAATTTTTTTTGAAATTTATTAATCAATTAGTTATTAAATTAATTAAATATTGTCTCATGCTATTTTTTCAAAAAAATAGAAATTAAGGAAAAGTGACAAATTTAAAATTAAAGCTAAAAAAAAACTCCTTAAGAGATTTCATTAAAATAAAAAATCCACAAAATAAAATTTTATATAAGCTTCTAAAAATTATGAGAGTGTCGGAAGCAGAGGCAAAAATGGGGGTGCTCTAGATGGTTCGTGGAACCCAAAGACCATTAGAGAAGTATAAGGTATGACTAGATTTAATACATATATTGTCTTTCAAATTTAATACATTTAGTCATTTTATCCCATATTATTCGAGTAACTATTTTATTAATCAAACTTAGCTTTTTTTATAATAAATTGACTCTTAAACTTGATTTTTTCTTAATATATTGCTCCTTAGTCGCCGAGTAGGCAATATGTTTATGCCTCATAAGGAAGCGCATGAAACTGATTAAAATAAAATATTTATATTGTAAAATGTTAAAAATATTCTCTAATAATTTAAAAATTTTTTTACATATAAAGTAAAATTATAATAATACCCTTAAACTATTAGCAAAATTTTTTGCCGAAATTTCAGTGACCGACGCCGAAAAATAACGATTTTTTTATCTAGAATCTAATTCAAAATATGTGTTTTGAATCTAATTTTTTATCTAAAAATCTAAGAAAAAGAAGAAGAAGAAAATAAATTTTTTTCCGAAATCTTCAACGAGCAATTTTTTTTTGCTTCAACTTTCTGTTTTGTCAAAAATTTTATGTCTTAACGAGAAGAAAAAGAAAAAAAAAGAAGAATATAATTTTTTTGTAAAATCTTCAACGATTGAAAATTTCTATATTTTGTTGAAAATTTTTGTTCGTTGGCCAGAATTAATGAGGGAATGATTGGAATTCCTGTGTTTTAAGGCGATTGTAATCCACATGCCATTAAAAAATCTAAGTATATTAAGATAATGGTCAATTTATCATGAAAAAGCCAAATTTGAGGGATAAAATGATTACCCGAATAGTATGGGGGCAAAATGACCAAATGAGCTAAGTTCGAGGAGCAATATGTGTATTAAGTCATTTGACTACTATCACCCCTAGTTGCAGATGAAGAGGAGTTGAAGACAACTCTTTCTTTTATTTATTTATTTTTATTTAACTCTGCCTCAAATGACATTTAAAATAATAATAAAACTCGTGAAGAATAGTTTTGTTCTTCACGAGTGGACTAGAGGCGAGAGTGAGACAATCAAGCAGCCGAAGCAAGGCGAGACCTAGAGGGAGCAGTAGCCATGGACCATCGGCATCAAGTTGCCGGCCGACTAAGCCATAATGAGCACCGACCACTGAGGTAGGTACTCTTTAATGAATTAAAAATTTTATGATTAGGGTAATTATTTTTCAATTTGATTATAAATTAGAAAATTGGAATTATGTGATTAAGTTAATTATTTTGCAAAAATATTATACCACATAAATTCATTAAAAAATAATTAGTTTAAACACTTACTAAATGTTCAATTTTTATCTTGAATTTGTCTCCAATTTTTTTCTTCAAAATTTTGATCACTCCTCATCTAAATCCCGGTTCCACTAATGGTTGAAAGATAATAGTTTCCTTAATCAAATTCAACCAACTGTTCTTTCCCAAACAATTGTCAATTGTGTAAAACTCTTAAAAAATCCAAAAAATAATTAAATTTCTTAAGATTTCTTCTACAGTTTGCTTGAATCCAACAAAAACTAATTCTAAAATTTGAATGAATACTATATTTTAGACAAGCATTAAAATTTCTAAGACAATAATAATGAATAAAATCATATCAAAATAAGAAATTAGGTGTTCCACTATGCAAGTCCTCTTAGGATATTAAAACTCAAAATGGATTTGAATTTTGCTTGAAGATAAATTGGTTTGGAGTTGCTTTGTTTTCAGGAGTTGGTTAGGATTAGACTCTAATGCTTGTTTTCTTTATTATTATTACTCTATTTGTTCTAATAAAATTGTTGTCTTCAGCTCATATATACTTATAAAGAAAATTATTAAATTCTTTAAATATTATATAAACTTATTTTGAATAAATTAAAATATCTTATATTAGCTTATTAATACTAGAATTACTATGCTCTTACTTCAATAATTAACTCATTAATAATAAGAGTATAGTTAAAAAAAAACTAAATATTTTTTCTTGATTGTATAAAGTAATTATTTTAATGGGATTTTTTTTTTTGTAAAAGTGACAATCACTATGACTGAGCAAGCATTATTATATTTTTTTTCATGTAAACCATAGGTCCGATGTCGAAGGCTTAAAGCAACCATTTTCCAATTGCCCAGGCTCAACAGCTCCAACTATAGTGTCAATGATGAATGTCCCCATAGCTTAGGGTACCAAAAAAAAACTCATTCTATATTTTTGTATTCTCTCCGTTCCACTTCAATTGCCGTCTTAATGAAAAAAAAAATTGCTCTACTTCAAATGTTGTTTTATAAATTCAAGATAACATTAATTATAAAGTTTCATATTTGCCATTGTTTATTATCTCTCTAATTTTAATAATTAGTGATTAAATAATTCTTGAAAAAAGGTAATTAGGTAAATTATTATAATTTTTTTATAAAATTTATAATTATTAATTATTATCTTAGTCTATATGCTTCATTATTTCACAGCAATTGAAATGAAACAAAGAGAGTATATAAATATATATGTCAAACTTAACACCATTTGGCAAGTATTGCCACCACAATATGCGACAACTTAAACAAAATAAATGAATTAAGATCATGTTATGTGAGCCGTAATCGAACTTGCAAATAGAATGAAAATTACACTACATGCTGCATTACTTAGTTTGATGATGTAAAAATTTTCAAATACAATATAATAAGCATTAGGAAAAAAATCCCATTAATGTCCATGCTTTTTTATTTTAGCTATTTTGGTGTCTATTTTTTTTTTGTCAATTTAGTATTTGAACTCCAGTTTTTAATAACAATTTTATTGGTCCGACCATTTTATTGCTCGCTAAAGTGCCACGTCATATTTTTATCGATAAAACAACAAAAATATCCCGAACAGTTAGTGAAAAAGACTGAATTGCCCCAAACTAAATTAGCTTGCTGCGTTCTTTTTTCCTCTTCCTCTTCTTCTTTTTCTTCTCCTTCTTCACAAAACCCTACAAAACCACATAAATCAAAGATTACACTTAATTATTCATTTCATTTGAAAGATTTTCCAACATGTTGGGGTGGTTGAGTTTTTTTCTTAGTACAATTCACTTGTGTTTCTAGCTTGTATTTTATGATTAATTTATTTACTATATTTTAAATTTCTTATTTTTGGTTAGTGTTTAATTTGCTCTCTGTTTTTGGATTGCTGGATTATGCTCTTGCTTTCTATGATTAATTCCTTTTCTTGACCATAATTTGGATTGTAATATTTTTTTTTCTTTCTTTGTCACTTGTTAAAAGGTTTGGATTTTTCAATTATCAAAATGTTATAAATTAATAAATTAACATTTTGATAATTGGATTTTTCTTTGATTTATGGGTTTGCTAGATTTTATCTTGCACTGTTTAAGATGATAATTATGTATTTGATTGAAATTGAGATTTCTTTGCTATATTTATTGGCTATGAATTATTAATTTGTAATTTTTGGATTGAGTTCATTGTTTTTTTTTTTTTGTGAATAAGCTAATTTCTCTGCTTTTAAGGGTATTATTATAATTTTATTAACTAAATTAAGGGTATTATTATAATTTTGTAATCCATGTTAGTAAATTTTAGTTCATTCACGCATTGCAAGAAGTTATATTTTACACATCTCATTACCTCAGCATAGAAGGGCTTATTTGTTTATGTAAATAGTTGAGTATAAGAAGTTAAGTGATTATTCGGAGAGTCAAGGGGTAAAACACAAATCATGCCAAGTACAAAGGCTATGAATATATTACGCCTAAGTTGTTATGACCTTTAGTTTTTACTATTATTTATTTTAAATAATTTCTTTTAAAAAGTTTAAATATATATGTGTATATTATGTGTGAGTTTATTGCTTTCTAGACTCAACAAGGAGAGTGTGTTGACAAGGAGGGAACAATTTCCCACACTTAGGTTCTCGGTAGGTTTTGAACTAGACTGATTAATATCAATTTCAAATCGATCAAAATCGATATATATATATATATATATATATATATATGCGCGCGCGAAGTCTTTTTTTAGCATACCATATTATCAATTTTTAAGAATACTTAAATTTCACAATTTTTTAAAATATCACGATAATGATGTTTTAATTTCTCAATTTCTCTTTTCATTTTTTAAAAAGGCTATTTTTCTTTCTTAATTAATTTTTAATAAATTATAATAATTTATATAAAATTTAAAATTTAATAATTGATAAATTATATTTGTGACTTTTAATCTTTTATAAATTAGTTACATATTAGTATAATTTAATAATACCGATTGATTTATATTTTTTTAAATTTGAAAAATTAAAATTAAAAAAAATATGACTTTAAAACCTTAATAATAAATTAAATAATTTATCAATAATAATAATTAATTTATATATTTTTATAAATTTTAAAAAATTAATCAATAAAATATGAGTTTTGGCTTTCCTAATAAATTAATTATATATTAATAATTTATTTAAATAATTATTTACAATAATAATTAATTTATATCCTTTTTTGAATCTTAAAAATTTAAACAATAAAAAAAATGATTTTTAACATTCCTAAAAAATTTATATATGTTAATAATTTATGTAATAATAATATAAATTTATAATTATAAATTTTCTGCTAACATTTTTATTCTATTTGAAAAAGTTTACTTAAATTTATATTTTTTCTATTCTTTCATGGAATTTATGATTTTTTATAGTAAAAATGTGTGTAAATTTTATTATTGATTAATGAAAGTATAAGTTATGAATTGAAGAATTCAACCAAGGAAAGAGAAATAGTTACGAGGTTATCAAATCATTAAATTTTAAAAATGGCTAATCACATTTTCTTTTTTAGTTTTTTTTTTATTTTAATAATTTATATAAAATTTAAAATTTAATAATTAACATATTATATTCGCTACTTTTAATTTTCTATAAATTAATTATACATTAATATAATTTAATAATATATTTATGTTTTTTTAAAATTTAAAAATTTAAAAAACATGTAGCTCTTAACCTTCTTAATAGATTAAATAATTTATTTATAATAATAATAATTAATTTATAAATTTTAAAAGTTTAAACAATTAAATAACAAAATATATAATTTTTAACATTCCTAATACACATATATATAAGTCAAGAAAAATGAAAGGCATCATAGATGGTTTTTCCGGCTCAGAGATCTTCTCTGTTGACGGGCGATCAATTATCTTGAAGTTTTTTTTGGTATTCTAAGTGTTTTTCAGTCTGTATAGAAGTGGATAATTCTCCTTCGACCAATTTGCTTGTTTACTGGTCGACAAAGCCCTCCTTTCATCGTTCCTGTAGATCGTCTTCGATGGAAGACACAACGGTGGTGGTTTGTTCTATCACCTCTCTTCATCTTCTCCAATCTGAGCGTTACTTTGTCAAGATCCTGCAGGGAAGTTCTAAACTTTTCTTTCCCTCGAGCACTGTAGTTTATTCTGAGGAAAAGCGGGATTTTTGGCATGGAGATCTCAACTCGTCTTATCCTTGTGCTGTGCCAGTGATTGTGAACCGTTCAAAGGTTTTATTTATTTATTTTTTTTGTATGCCTTTCTCTTTTCATCTATGGTCATAGGATTGATAGGGATTTTTGGCTTTACATTGTGTTTTGGTTTCCTTCTGTGACGATTGAAAGGCTCCCTCTGGTATGATTTTAGTCTGAGTGTTTCTTGAGCTTCAGGCTTGCTGTATTTTTCCAGTTGGTTTAATGAATTTCTTATTTTTCTGCTAAAAAATATATGAAAAAATAGCATTTATTGCATTTAGTAAAAAAAATTATATGAATATAAAATTATATATTTAAAAAATTATTAATAATATTTTAAACTTAAATTAATAATTTATAAAAATAAAAATAATGTATTTAATAAATTATTAATATATAAAATTATTAAAACATGAAAATAAAAAATTAAATATTTAATAAACTATTAATATAAATTTGATAATAGAAAATATTAATATATGAAGAATCAAACATTATATATTTAATAAATTTATTAAACTATTAATAAATATTTTAACTAAAAATATTAATATATAAAAATAAAAAATTATATATTTAATAAATTATTAATAAATTAATAAATTTTAATAAATTTTTAACCAAAACTATTAATATATTAATATATATAAAAATAAAAGATTATATATTTGATAAATAATTAATATAGGAAGATAAAATATTATATATATAAAAATTTATTAATAAAAATTAAAAATAAATAAAAAGTAAATTATCACATAATTTATATATATAATGCAACAATATCATATGTTATAAATATTTATTTTTTTATATATTATATGTATTCTATAATTTTGTATATAAAACTATTAATATATATATATAAAAAAATAAAAAAATTATATTATATTTAATTTTATTTTTTACAACTATATTAATAATTGTTAATTATTTTAAATTTAAAATTTATTGGCTAAAATTATTAATAAATAAAGATGAAATAAAATATATTTAATAAATTATTAATATATAAATATAAAATGTTATACATATAATAAAATATTTATAACATGATAATAAATTACACTCGTATATTATGTTGGGATGCGACTTATTGTTATAAATTTAGAATAAAAAACATTTGAAGATAGTTTATTTATTTATTTTTGATTAATTATATATATAGAGAAAAAATATATAAGAGATTCGAACTCGAGATCTAAATGAAAATAACACATTCTCTTAGCTATCAAGCTGCATCTCGATGGTTAAGATGGTTTGATTTGATTCATAATTTTATAAAATTAGAATTACGAGTTTAAAGCAAAAAATCAAAATCGGCAGCTCTAAATCGGTAAAAAACTCAATGTTTAAAAATTAAATTCAAATATCTTTTTTTATTATTTTAAAAAATTAATCAATATTTTTATTTCTTGCTAATCTTAATCTACGAAAATTTTTTTCTGTAATTCTTTAACTAAAACAATCTGTAAAATACCTTTTAAATCGCCTCAAACCATTACAGAAAAATTAAAAAATTAAAAAAATTTTAATTTTTAATTTTTAAATCGCCTCGGATTGGCGGTCTGGTTCAAATAAAAAATTTGTTGAACGTGAACCGGTAAACCTAGGGTCCTGAAAACGACGTAGTCTTTGGTTTTTGAACGATGATGGGCTTTAAAGGGTGTCAACAAGAAGGGAAAAACCTTATCAAGACTTGTGGCAGCTCACTACCCTCCCCTTTCTCATACTAAATATACGGTTGCTCTCCCAAGCTCCGACGACGGCCGAACAATTGAAGCGCCGGCGGCAATAAGGTACTTGTTTTTAATTTGCTAGTTTATGACAATTCATGTTTTTTGGAAATGGTGATTGTGCTTGTTTTGTTTATATTAAAGCCAACTTATTATTAGTAAAAAAATATTGGATATTATTATGGTGAATATAGTTCTAAATTCAGCTTGTTTTGATGTTAGGTTGCAATGATCATAAAAGGGTTGTTCAGGAGATATGAAAGATGGAATCCTGTACATCCCACTGTTGGACCCTTTTGGGGGATGGGACTAGGCATTGGCTGTGGTGTTGGATGGGGTCCTGGCTTTGGTCCTGAGGTTGTTGGTTATGTTGGTGCTGGCTGTGGTGTTGGATTTAGTGTGGGCATCACTCTAGCTGGCTTTGGCATTGGCCTCCCTGCTAATTACCTCTTCGAAGTTCCTTATAATGGTAGTTACCACCTTCTTTTTCTTAGTTCTATTTTATGTTTAGTTCAACTGTTTGATACATACTTGGAGGAAAATGATTGATTTTTACTGGTCTAATCCAACTAGTTGTTAGTTAATGTGGCAACTCTATACTCCTTAATGAGACCATTCCTGTTTTCTGCACATAGAATTAATTAAATGCTTTTCACATGGCTTGTTGACCCATCTAATTTCCATATTTATTTGGTGATTTAATTGTTCTAATGTCTTCATGTGAATTCACTGAAGTGGCAAGTCTTGAAAATTTGAACTTGATTAATGCCTTCTTTGTCCAGCCATTGTGGCATCAAGACATCATGCATTGACATTTGTCCAATCTAGTGGTCTTCTTTCCGGAAAGAATGTTACTGGGGACAGTTGGAATAAAGTTGCGCCGCACATCTGTTTCTTGCAAAGAGAAACCAGCAGAAGATTCTTTAGCTTTAATGAAAAAGTGTTCTTGGACAAAGGGATTAACTTACTTGACAAGCAGAGAAAGCTGTGTGTTCGTGCCAGCTCATTGTCTGAAGATTTAGGAACATTTGCTAGTCGCTTCTTCCACCCTCACAAAGGTGTGGTAACAATGTTTCTTGAATCTTGCCACCATTTTAATATTTGGTTAGAAATCTGTGATTTTTGCTGCTAACAGGATTTGTCTTCATGTCTAATCTTTTCTTTTTTTCCTCATTGATCTGAATCGCATTTTCCTATATCTAATAGATATTTGGTCATGTGGATTTTTGGTGACTTTACGAAAACATTTAGTGGCCAAACTGTGCTATAGCTGCTAAAACTAATGATGCTACCATCTTCTTTGAAATACCATGGTAACAACATTATAGTGATAGTGGGTATTATCCCATAAAAGTACTTGGAGATCTCAGCATTTGAGTTCATGCATCTTGCTTTGTAGAAGAGAGTGCTATCATCTGTTATGTTTTGGCATGCTTTTCAGTCCAGGGTCACACTGCAATCACTTTGGGTCTTATGGAAAGTAGCAAACTTGCTTTGCCAATTCTATTCCATTGTTAGTTTTTAACTGCTTGATCTTCTTACCTGTCTTCCTTTTGATCAAAGTCATGGTTGTCTTAAAGATGCCAAAGGCTTCATTTTCGCATTCCAAGAAGTGTGAATCAACCATCCCAAAATGCTTATCAATTAATGTCAAATGGCCCATATAACCACCCCTAGTCATGTGCTGGGCACCAAATTATTGTGTGATTATAGCCTATTGTGCCTTTGGTTCTATGGTTAGTTGTATTAATGCTGGACTGCTTGCAATTTCCAGTTTAAGGCTCGTGTTGTGGCTGTTTGGAAAAGCTAGAAAAGATAGGTATTCTTGTGGACAGCTAAGGATCACAAGTAAACAAGAGAACACCAGAATGGCAAAATATGTTCTATTTTATAACATATTCATGTTGAGAAGAAAATCAGAGAAGTTGCAGTAACCTACATATTACCTAAGTTTTCTGAAAAGTTGATGACATAAAAAATACCCAGCTTTAAAGATGAGGTTTCAGCATTTGTTCAATTCTTGATAGTTTATCAAGACTTAGCAGCACTTCTTGATATCTTACTTGGTAGTCACCACATGACATTTCCTTACACTAGCCTGATATATTGTGGAGTCTAGGTTTAATGAATGCATGATAGGTTCTAGCAAATGCTTAACGTGTTCTAAATAGCTTCTACATTGGTTTGAATTCGATGAAAGCTCTAGTCTCATCATCCCTCTCCATTGAGTTTTTTTTTGGTTAATTATAGCAGTGGTTACAATTTTATTCATGTAGTTCCATTACCATTTGTACATTTTTAGTTTTCTTCTTTCTATCTATATGCAAATGGAACATTCTCAATGGATAATTGAACATTCTTTTTCTTTTTTTTTCATACTAATTTGTTAAACAAATGAATATAACATGTATTTCTTCAATGCAGGTCAAAAAGATTGATGTTCTGGGACTATTAGCCGTGCATGATGATAAGTATGAGCACTGTAAGAATCTTAGCATCACAACATTCTCATTTTTCTTCTGCAATCAGTCTTTTGCAGTTGCAGTTAATTTCCACATCCATCGTCAAAAATATTTGCTATATCTATGAAAGGACTTACTTTTGCCACCTTTATCTTCCTCCAACCAAACTAAACAATCTTCAGTTCCTATCTAATCATAGCTATAAACATTCATTCTGTTCTGCTTATGACTACCCTGATAAAAATATAGAATTCGGCTCCTTAATCTTTCTTTAATAATTTTTTTTATGTTATCCTATGTCTAGCTCTTTTCTTCATTTCTCGTATTACTTGGATATATGCTGACCCGTTGAAGGTCTAGTTTTAGCTCAAGATGGGCCTGATCTTTTAAATTGGTAGAGTGGAATCTGCAGATGCACTTGTGCAGGTTAATAACACAAATCAAGATATTGAATCATGTTTAACATGAAATGAGCTTGAAATAATTCATTAAACTTGAAGTGAAAATAGGTGTAGTGAAAGTAAAGGATATAAAAATGAAGTGTTGGGAAACAAATGGCTTGAACAAAAGTGCAGGAATCTAAAAGATAGTGCTAGTAAATTAAAGGGCAATAGAAAATAGAGGAAATTACATGGATTACAATTTTTTAGGTTTGTTTTAAAAAATACTGTACATATATATATTTTTAATTTTTGGCTTTTTTTAACGGTTTTTGACACTGTTTGACACTTTATATCACGTTTTATGTTTGTCTATTTGCTCTCACGTTTGCTTATTATTGTGACTCTTTGCATTATTTTCTTCTTCTTGTCATTTATCTCAGAACGTCTGCACAATTTTCATTTGCTTTTCTTCTATTCTTCTCCTCATTATTTTACTCTTGTTTTCTTAGACCATTTCCTCTATTTTGTTATTTTTGTGTTGTTTGTTTGATCTTGTACTGTTTATCATTGTTTGGTTATTCATTTCTGTTCATCCTGGGTTTTATCTACTCTCTCTCTCTCTCTCTCTCCCTCTTTTTTTTTTTCGAGACTATTTTTTACTTAATTCATTCAAAATGGTTAATACTCATGATCCTGGTAGTTGATTGCTGAAATCAAAGTGTCAAATCATTAGATCATTGAAGCGGCCTTCGGTTGTTAAGAAGTCTAGGAAGAAAAGGTTAGTTTCGTTTAATCAAGATGTTGATCTTCTTGATGAAAGCTAGCTCCAGTAAAATTCTTAAGGTTTTTGAAGAAAAGGTATTTTAGTGTATTCTATTTTCAGTTTTTTTTTTAAATTTTATAATGTTATGAATTGTAGTTAGGATATATATATATATATATATATATATTTGTTTGAATTTCTTAATATATTTTTGTTTTATATGTTAATCTTTTCATTTTCATGATTATATATATTTATTTTTTAGTTTTTTTCTTTTTGGATTAGCGTTGTTGTTGTGTATGTATTATGTATAGGTATTGTATATGTTTTTGTTAGTTTTTGTGTTTGTGGTTTTTGAATTGTTTGGTTATATAATTTTGTTAATGTGAATTTTTAGTCGTGCATATGTGATTATACATGTTGAATTATAAAATGCTAGTATTTTAATGACTTCTTATTTTAATGTATTTGTTGTGTATTTGTAGTGTATATCTATTGTATACGTTTTAAGTTTGATTGTTGTGAATGATTTTTTTATTTGCTGAATGATATAATGGTTTTAATGTATTGTATATATTGTGTATATTTGCTGATATATGTTTATTTTTATTTGTATAATAATGTTATGTTTAATTTTTGTTTTGTATATGTTTTATATATGTTGTGTATATGTTTACTTTTGTTTGTTTATCATAATGTATTCTAATCCCTGGATGATTTAACATTTATAGTTTGAGGTTTATGTTGTGTATATGTGCACATATATTACGTATTTTAATTGCCTTGTAATATTAATTGTTAATTGTGCTGTGAATATGTTGTGTATATATTTATTTATTTTTATATGTTTATTAATTGCTGAATCATATAAGACTTTTAAGTTCATTGTATTTGTTGTACTTGCGCAGGTATATGTTGGTTTATATTTGTTGTAAAATATAATGTTCTATTTGTGGTCTGCATATGTTTTGTACATGTTGATTATATATATAATCTATATGTTTTTTTTTTTGTATTTAGTGAATTCTTATTTTTGGTTAAACATTTTTTTTGGGTTGAAAGTGAAAACTAAAACTAAATCTAAAGCCGCAAGTATTTTATTTCATGTTAGATATGATATTATTGAGAATTTACATAAGAAGTTGTCTGATGTGTAGCTAGAACTTTTCTAAAAGACTCAATTTGGATTTTTGTTAGATATTCCTTCGTTTATTTTCCAACCACAGTTGGTTCATTCATTGTTGTTGAAAGTATTAAAGCAGCAAAATGATAGGGAGCTATGATTTGATCTAAATAGAGTTTGTTTGCGTTTTGACATTCAAGAATTTGGTTAGTTACTAGTTTAAAAAGTGTTGGCAATCAGAGCAAAATGTTGTATTGTAAAACTGAAAATGTTCTATTATTGAGATATTTTCTAGTGTTAAGAGGATTGATAAGTTTGCTATTGAAAATTGTTTATGAATGGAGGATGACAATTAGATGAAGATGTTGTGAGGATATCATTTTTATGTTTTTTTTTTTTTAAATTTCATCTCCTGAGGAAAAATTAGTTTCTGGGAAAGATGACATAATTGATGGTGATGCTTATGCTGATTATCCTTTTGGGTTAGATTTTTTTATGTTGCCAGGCATAGTTTTAAACAATGTCTTCGTGGTGATTTTAAGAAGCTTTATATATTAATTGGTTTTTCTTCAGTTTCTCCAATTTTAGTTTTATGAATGTAATCCGTTTGTCATGGGGAGTATAGTTGTTCACATTGGAAATAGATATTCCCATATTCTAAATGGGGCATGTTCTACAATTCCTACATTAATGACCCTTGAGCTGTCATTTTTCTCTTAATCTTTTGAAAAGGTAAATTATTTTTCGAATTGTTTTATTTGGTTTTTATTATTTAATATTATTTGTTATTTATTTATTTTTTCATAGTTGAATTGAAAAATTTATATCTAATTTGAACAACTTTTTTTTTTTTCTAAGGGCAAGATGGTAGAGTTATTGCTGAACAAAAGCATTGAGTGTGCTTTTGTTGAATAATAACTCTTTTATCTTCTCTCCCTTAAAAAAAACCGTCCAAAAAAACAATAGACTAATCTTAGTTTTATGATATTATAATTTGTTTCGATCGCCAACACATTTTAAACTAATAATTAATGCAAATTTTTAAATGTCAAAATGCAAACAAACTCAATTCATGTCAAACTACAATGCCATATTATTTTGCTGCTTCAATACTTTGAATGGTGACGAATGAAATAACTGTGGTTAGAAAATAAATGAGTCATATTTAACAAAAGTCTAGATGGAGTCTTCTGGAAAAGTTCCAGCTGTATGTCAGGCTTATGCAAATTCTCAATAATATCATATCTAACATGAGATAATACTCTTGCAGCTTTAGACAGTTTTATTTTTCACTTTCTATAAAAAAATGTTAAAATAAAAATAAGATTTTACCAAATAGAAAACATATATGCATATAATCAAATATATATATTTGCATAGAAATGGTAATGGGTATGATATTTTAGGTACTTGTTTAAATTTATTTATATAAGATATGATGGATTATTTATAAATGAGTTTGAGTGGATGTATAGTATTTTTACTATCCGTAATGGGTTTGGATTTGGATGCATACAACTAGGCATTCGAATCTGATTATATATATATTACTTGTATTTAATTAAAATTTTATTATATTTTATTTTAATTTTAGAATTGTGTAATGTATAATTATTTTAACAAAATTATGTTCGTATTAAATTTTTGTTGGTGATTATTTAATTGTGAAAATTATAATTTTTATTTCATTATGTTTGAATTTTTAAACTTAAACAAATAGTTAAATGGTTACAAATAGTGAACTATTAATATTAAATGAATTTGAGAGGTGTGCAGGGAGTAAAATTATAACTATAATGGATGAGTGAGAGTAGCTTAAATTTAAAAGAATTTGTATTTAGGTAGAGTAAATTTCACAATACTCTATTGTCACTTTTATACCTGCATATATACAACAAAGAAAATGAATTTCAAATTTTTATATGATTCAACAGTTATACATATAAAAAAATAAATATTAATAAAATATAGTTAACAAATAATATTATAAGTAGAGGTGGAGGGAGAGGGGGGCCAGTGGGGCGATGGATCCTCTCTCCTTTCACTACATGTGTGTGTGTGTATATATATATTATATAATATATTGCCCCTACCCCATCACATGTATATATGTATATATATATTTATATATATGTAAATTGTACATAATTATATATATATAATTATATGTAAATATATGTAATATTTATATAATACATATAATTATATATAAATATATATAATATCTATGTGTATAGTTTATTTATAATTGTATAAAATATATATTTATATATATAAATTATTAGTTTTTTTGCACTATACATGTTTTTTTTTAATTAGTGGATATTTATGATTTTATGATTAAATATTTAGGTTAATATTATATAATTTTATAATTTGATTATAAATTTGGTAAAATTAATATTTTAATTTGAAATAGTATTTTTATAAAATTTAATTTAATAAAACTCTATAAGTAAATTAGTAGATATAAGAATAAAAATGAAAAGTTATATAAAAAATTTAATAAATTTTTAAAATAAAATTTAAATAGAGAATTTTTAATAGAAATTTATAATAAAATTTAAATTTTATTATAATATTCAATGTTTAATTTTATTTTAAATTTGTTTGTAATTTTTATTTTATTTGAAAATTTTATTCCTCCTTTAACTAATTTATGATTCCGTCACTAATTACAAGATAATTAAATTATATAATATATGAGCATGCATGCGAAACATAAATCTCAAACTATAAATATTAAATCATTCAGGGATTAAAATGCTAAAGTAAACAAATACATAATCTATATAAAACATAAACAAAACAAAAACAGGGAATAACAATGCAAATAAAATTAAAACCATTAAAACCAATATATACAACACAAATATTTCAACAAATATACTACATATTAAAAAAAAAACATTATACCATTAAAACCGTTATACCAGCAAATATATGTTTTATATGTATATAAAACATATATCAGTAAATATACACAATATATACAATATATTAAAACCATTATACCATTCAAGAAATAAAAACAAATAATTCACAACAATCAAATTAGAACATATACAATCGATATACACAACATATATATTAAGATAAAAATATTAAAATATAGCATTTTATAATTCAATATGCATAATCTCATATACACAACAAAAAATTCACACTAACAAATTACATTACCGAATAGTTCAAAAACAGCAAATGCAAAAGATAACAAAAATATATACTACAAATATACTCAATATATACATAACAACAAAACAACAACGCTAACAAAAAAAAGAAAAAAATAAAAAAAATAGATATGCACAATCATGAAAATAAAAAGATCAACATATAAAATAAAAATGTATCAAGAAATTCAGACAAATATATATATAAAAAAACAAACTACAATTCATAGCTTCATAAAAAAATAAAAATATTATACACCAAAGTGCCTTTTCTTCATAAACCTTAACAAATTTACTAGAGCTTTCATTTAGAAGAACATCTTGATTCACGGGAATTAATCCTTTCTTCCTAGACTTTTAACAATTGAAGGTCGTTTCAATAATCTAATAATTTGACTATTTGATTTTGGCAATCGATTACTAGAATCATGAGTATTAACCATTTTGAATGAATTAACAAAGTAAAAAATAGTTTCCAAAAGTTAAAAAAAATAGAAAAATAGAAATGGACTAGAGAAATGGCTAATCAAACAGTGATAAAGAGTATGAGATCAAACAGATGACCCAACAGTAACCAAATAGAAGAAATGATTTGAGAGAACAAAGAGTAGAATAACAAAGAAGAACAAATGAAAATCGTTCATATGTTCAGAGAGAACTGACGAGAAGAAGAAAAGAATGTAAAGAGTCGCAATAATAAGAAAACATAAAAGAGAGTTACAAATGAAAAAAAAATAATGTATAAATGAAAAATAAGAGAGTTAAAAATGAAAAAAAAATAGTGCTTTTCACAAACTTGCCAGAAAAAGCTTTTGATGCTACAAAAATATTAATCATAAAAAACTTGATCAAAACATCAATTTTTTTTTAAATTATAATAATCTTAAATACCATATAGTATATATTGAGTTTATTATACAAAAACTACAAAATAAATATTTTTTTTTGTGTAATTGAATCATACAAGTTTGAAATTGTATTATGGAATAAATGAACAATGGCTCGCTCAAATATAGCATAGTTTACATTTTATATCAGTAGTTTCATGTTAGTATATTTGAAGTTTATAGTTAGTATATATTGAGTTTATTATGCAAAAATATAATGAAAAATAGAGTTCACATATCACAAAAAATAAATATATATACTGATGTGTTATATTAATATATAGAGTTTACATTTAATACGTATAAAATTTACACTTAATATATAAAGAGTTTATTTAACAAAAAATTATTATCTAAACAGTTTATATCAACATTAGAACGCATATAAATAATTCATATATTATAATTCATTCATACAATAATATAGTTATTATAAAAAATAAAAATACATATTAATGAGTTTCAATTATATAAAGTTTACACTTAGTACATGCAATACTTCTTAGTAGAAAAAAAATTAATATTCGATAATTATTGCATTTGTGTGACAATTACATAATTTTCAATAAAACAACCAAAGAACAAAACAACCAAAGAAAATGAGAGAAAAGCTCAGTGTACTTCTAGCAAAAAAACAAAATCACTGAAAAAAAAAAATAGTTGACATCAAAGTCAAAGAAAATTCAAGGTACTCATTGATGGGCTCCATTTATGCACAATTTTTTCTTTTATGGAGGATCTACCGCAAACAATGGAGCACTGCATGCCACAAACGGAACTGAAACATGAAAATACTCCATCGCTGCCGCCGTCCCTGTGCCTTTGGCTATATCTGCGAGCACCTCTGCCATCGGTGGTGGCACTGCTCGTTACATAACTGGGATGGTTATTAAGATCATATACAGGCGGAAGCTCTGGTCTCCACCTTTCCAGTTGAGATTGAAAACCTTCCATGCTAAGAACCCAGAAATGTCACTCTATTGCCTACCCGATATTTATTCTTGCATGTGTAAATGCAAAAGAAAAAATCATAGTAATTATAAAAGAAATAATAAAAATTTATTAAAAAATTAAAAAAAAAATACACTTGAAAATAACAAAAATATTTCTGTTAAAAAAATTGATAAAACTTGGTAAACTACCCATTTATGTAAAAAGCTAAACCAACTCAAGACTATAGTTTCGATAACTGTTGCCTCTCATGCGTAGTGCAGAGAAAGCGAAAGCAGTATAAAATTATAAACTCGGGATAATGAGCAAGAAGAAGTATGGTTGAAAATTGAAACTTAAATATTATTTTGACTGAAAATTGAAACTCAAACATTATTTTTTATAAACATTAAGATTTTAATTTGCAAATACATTTTTTTTATAAGCATTAAGATTTTCATTGGAAAATCAAAACTTAAACATTAATTTCAAATTTTTTTTAATTTGAAATTTATCTAATGAATTTTAATTTTTTTTTTTACAATTTATCTAAAGGATTTTAATTTGAAAATTGAAATTTAATATTAATATGATTTTTTATTTAATATATAAAAAATAATTATTATGCAACAATGAATGAGCTGCAGTAATGTTTATTCCTTTGGAAATCATGAATTGCAGCAGGCTTTTTGGTGTTGTCCTCCTCGGGTGCTGTTAAAATTGAACACTGATGCTTCCATTCATAATGGTTCTCATACATATGTAAAGGCTGATCATGTTTCAACAGACAAAGATGAGAAGACTGAGAGCAAGCAAGTGGCTGCGAGAGAAGGTTGAGAGCAAGGAAGCGGCTGCGACTGATAGCTATTAGGGTTATCAAAATATCAAAGTTTATTTATGTGTTTTACAGCTGTACATAAAGTTTATCAGATACAATAGAACATACAGTAAGAATATACACTCCTTTTGTATATAAATAGATCACAGTAATCACAGAGGAAGTAAGAAGATATTTCCAAAATATTCTAGAAACTCTTCATGGTATCAGAGCGGGAAACATAGAGATCTAGATCTGATTTTTTACTTGAAATCAAACAGCAATGGCGGAAACACCACCAACAAACAACCAAACAGCAATCAATAATGAATCTGATGCATACAAAATAACTGGATCAGATAAATCAACTTCAACTTTGGTAAGCATTTCTTTGAATGAACGCAATTTTCTTTCATGGAGAAGGTCTATGATGATTGCTCTGAAAGCTAGAGAAAAATATGGATTTGTTAATGGAGATGAGCCAAAACCTGATTCTGATTCACCAATGATAAAGAAATGGATCAAGGTAGACAATATGGTTACCTCATGGATCTTGAATTCAATCTCTGCTGAGATTTCTGAAGCCTTTGTGTATGCAAATAGCTCCAAGGATCTATGGGAGGAGCTGAGTATGAGGTATGGAGAGGCCAATAATCCTTTGATTTATAAGATCTGCAAAGACATTGCAAGTATGAATCAAGGAAATAATTCTGTTTCATCATATTACACAAAAATTAAGAAGTGTTGGGATGAATTAACTTGCCTAAGACCACTGCTGAAATGTAATTGTGGAGCTGTGGAGAGATGTACCTGTGATTTAATCAAATCTGTGACTGATTTGGAGAATACTGATAGAGTGATGCAGTTTTTGATGGGACTTAATGATTCCTATGACAATGTGAAGAACCAAATCTTGCTCATGGATCCATTACCTAATGTGGCTAGGGCATATGCAATGGTACAAACTGTTGAAAAACAAAGAGAGATTAAGTCTCAAATAGTTGATTCAAGTGAGCAATCAATAGTCATATATGCTAATAAGCAGGGACAAAATTCATACCAGAAGATTGGAAGCAAAGATTATAAGTATGCAGGCAAAAACAAGGCTGACTTGTATTGTGACCATTGCAACATGAATGGACACACAAGAGAGGGCTACTTCAAGATCATTGGATACCCTGACTGGTTCAAAGGCCTAAAGAAAAAGAAAATGCAAGCTAGTAACAATGTCTTTGTGCACGATGAAAGGAATGAAGATTATAGAGATCAACCTGCTGTGAGTATAGATATGGCAAAACTGATCCAGCAGGAAGTGCAAAGAGCAGTGAGGGGTAAGACAATGTTTGAAGATCCATTGACAGATGCAGCAGAAGTACATACAACTTCTTTTGCAGGTATGTTATCTCATTTTTACAATAATAGCATAATAAAAATGATAAAGGTACTTGGATAATTGATAGTGGTGCAACAGATCATATGACCCACCTTAAAACCATCTTCAATTTTCTAAGACCTTTAAAAAAACTCAGACCAGTCAGATTGCCTGATAACACATATAGGCAGGTTACTCATATTTAAGACATAACATTACACAGACATATGACATTGAAGAATGTGCTTTATTTGCCTACATTTAATTGCAACTTAATTTCAGCAAGTGTGCTAGTAAAACAGGATGGTATCTCCATAAAAACTCTACCTGATCATTGTCTGTTGCAGGATTTACAGACTGATACATTAGTGGCTGTGGGAAAAGAGTTTGAAGGATTATATTACCTAGACAAATACTGTTTCTTAAAAGAGCAAGTAGCTAGTGCAAATGTTATAAAATGTAATCAAAATCATCAAAACCATGTGAAATTTTTGTGGCATGCAAGATTAGGCCATATATCAGAACTTAGACAAAGACATGTAATAGTTGATGATGATATAAATAAAGGCAGTTTTGATTGTCATGTCTGCCCTCAATCTAAACAATAGAGATTGAGCTTCCCCATCAGTTTAAGTAGGGCAGAGGGCATTTTTGATTTGGTGCATACAGACCTATGGGGACCCTATTACATACAGTCCATAACAGGTGCCAGGTACATGTTAACATTGGTTGATGACCATTCAAGGTACACTTGGACATATATGCTTAATAGCAAACAACAAACTTATGGTGTTCTAGTTCATTTTGTACAACTCATTGAAACCCAGTTTGACAAAACAATCAAAAAGTTCAGATCTGACAATGGATCAGAATTTACCAACAACCAAATACAAATTTTTTTCCAACAAAAGGGTATTATACATCAAACCTCATGTTCTTATACACCCCAACAAAATGGAAGGGTGGAAAGAAAACATAAGGAATTACTCAATATGGGGAGGGCTTTATTAAAACAGTCTATTTTACCCCAGCATTTTTGGTCTGAACTTCTTCTTACAGCTACCTATCTCCTCAACAGAGTTCCATCTGAACTTCTGTCTTGGAAAACACCATATGAACTTTTATATAATACCAAGCCCAATCTGGATCATTTGAAGGTCATAGGATGCCTATGTTTTGCTCAAAACAATCAACCAAATAAGAAGAAGTTTGATTCTAGGGCCTATCCAGGTATTCTCATAGGGTATGCACCACAAACTAAAGGATACAAAGTGTATTGTTTGGAGACAAAGAAAATCATCATTTCAAGGGATGTTACATTCAAAGAAACATTTTTTCCTTACCATCATAAACCAACTCAGCAAATACCATCTTTTACATTACCTAAATGTATACCAGATACTGAAACATGTGATGAACCAAATATACCAATCAATACCAGTCCACAGTTCATTCAACCTTTATATCAACCAACTGAATTAGATACACAAACATTTCATAACCAATCACCACATATTGAAAACAACAATCAAATAAACCAAATACTGCCAACTAGAGTCAGTACCAGAAATAAAAGGCAACCTGTGTGGATACATGATTATATTACCAATTTTACACAAATTCCTTTTTCTTACCATGTCTTTAGTGCCACTATTAATAAAATTCATGAACCTTGTTCATTTAAACATGCTATTACTGATGAAAATTGGATAAATGCTATGCAAAATGAGTTGAAAGCCCTAGAGGACAACCAGACTTGGACTTTAACAACACTACCAAAGGGAAAGACTGCAATTGGCTCCAAGTGGGTTTACAGGGTTAAATACAAATCTGATGGTACTGTTAACAGATATAAAGCTAGACTGGTGGCTAAAGGGTTTAATCAAAAGCTGGGACTAGATTACAATGATAGTTTCTCCCCTGTTGCAAAGTTGGTGACTGTGAGATTATTATTGGCTATAGTGGCTCAGAATAAGTGGCATCTACACCAACTGGATATTAATAATGCCTATTTACATGGGTATTTGGATGAGGACATATATATGAAGCCTCCTGAAGGGTATCTAAAAGCAAGTAAAGGCCAAGTATGTAGACTGCATAGATCTCTCTATGGTCTTAAACAGGCAGGAAGACAATGGAATAAAGAACTTACTCAGACCTTAATTACTGAGGGATTTAAACAATCAATTAATGACAATTGTTTGTTCATTAACAAAACTCAACATGGATTGGTTCTGTTAATAGTTTATGTAGATGACATCCTCATCGCCAGTAACAACATCGATTTAATCAAGCATGTCAAGGACCTATTACATGCAAGATTTACAATAAAGGATCTAAGACAGGCTAAATACTTCCTGGGTTTGGAGATAATACAAACACAGCAAGGTATACTTCTGTCGCAACAAAAATTCATTGCAGATATGTTGAAAGATGCTCAACTTAAAGATTCACAAAGTAGAGACAGTCCATTAGCACAGGGAACTAAGTTGATACCTGAGATGGGGTCACTGTTTCCTGATCCAGAGACTTACCGGCGTTTAGTGGGCAGACTTCTCTATCTTGGGTTCACACTTCCAGATATAGCATATTCGGTTCAACAACTAACACAGTTTATGCAAGAACCTAGAACAGGACATTTCAAAGCTGCAATACACTTGTTAAAATACTTATAGAGTACATCAGAGCTTTCATTATTCTTCCCAACAGGAAAAAGTAACGATCTTTATGCCTATTGTGATGCTGATTGGGCTGCATGTTCTGTTACACGCCGATCTTTGACTGGTTACTGTATATTCTTCGGAGGGGCTTTGATCTCGTGGAAGACAAAGAAACAGATAGTTGTTAGTAGATCAACAGCAGAGGCGGAGTACAGAAGTATGGCAAATACTGTCTGTGAACTCCTATGGTTGGATAGAATTTTACAAGAAATGGAAGTAAAGATTCAGAAACCCATACCTCTTCAGTGTGACAATCGAGCAGCTTTACACATCGCAGCAAATCCCGTTTTCCATGAACGAACTAAACATATTGAAATAGACTGCCATGTTGTGCGCCACCAGATTCAGATGGGTTTTTTGAAGGCTGATCATGTTTCAACACATTTTCAGTTAGCTGATCTATTCACCAAAACACTTCCTATTCAACGTTTTCAAACATTAGTTTCCAAACTGGGACTTGTTCGTTGTACCAGTCCTCAGTTTGAGAGGGGGGTAAAGGCTGATCATGTTTCAACAGACAAAGATGAGAAGACTGAGAGCAAGCAAGTGACTGCGAGAGAAGGTTGAGAGCAAGGAAGCGGCTGCGACTGATAGCTATTAGGGTTATCAAAATATCAAAGTTTATTTATGTGTTTTACAGCTGTACATAGAGTTTATCAGATACAATAGAACATACATTAAGAATATACACTCATTTTGTATATAAATAGATCACAGTAATCACAGAAGAAGTAAGAAGATATTTCCAAAATATTCTAGAAACTCTTCAATATGCTGGTCAGCTGGTGGCTTTGTAACTAATATTGGCATTTGCCCGATCCAGAAAGCAGAAATTCGGGCAATGATGCATGGCTTGCTTCTTGCTAGAGAGATGGAATTTACTCACGTTTATGTTCAGAGTGATAATAAGGCTGTTGTCGACATAATTTTAGGCAAGATGGAACCAAATGTTGTGTGCTTCTACTTGATCCATAGTATACAGAGCAATTAAAAAGGAAATAACGAGAAGTCCAAAATTTCCATCTTTTGGCAATTTTATGAAGTCTAAAGACTCTGTATACTTAGAAAATCTTCTGATACCACCTGCTAGACTGGATATAGAGTAACGGATAAACAAGCAAGCCTTGTTCTTGGCGAAAATGAAAGTGCAGAAAAGTATAAGGTTCATTATGATTTAAAGCTTCAGAAATTGAAGAGGAAGGAAAGATTTTTGGTAAGGTGAAATTTTAAATGTGAAGTGTTTTCAAATTTGAAGCTTAGAGAAACAAGAAACCCGAGAAAGTAGAGAGAGTATGGTTGACGTTAGAAGAAGAAGTGTGCATTTTGGTTTCTCTAAAACCAAAAGTACGTGAGGGGCATTTGTTGGTTTATTCTTTAGGTCCAAAGATGGAGAAGCCCAATCATAAGGAAATGAAGCTCATGCAAACAGTAGAGGGAAACGGTTAGTTGGAGAAGAAAATGGCTCTCCACTGCTCCTAGCAACATGGGATAATGGCGAGAAATAGGGAAATAGAGAATAAAAAAACGGAAAAAGAAGAAAGAAGGGATCGACTTTTCCATAGAAGAGACCATTAGCAAGCTTAGCAATGTGACTTTCTCTGAATTTCTTTTATTTAATTCCAGTCGATTCTACTTCTTTTAGTTTAGTTTAAATCATTTGTTAGCTTTGTTCTTTAGTTCATGTTCATTGTAATTACATTTATTTATGAAATCCAATAGCATTGATGTGAAATTCAAACAATTTGTTAATCAAATGGTTTGAGAACTTTGTTTTCTTTTGTGGTCTCTTAAGGAAACGACACAATTGCTTGATTTCAAGTCAGGTACTACGAACAAACGAGGTATTGTTTGCCTCTGGCTTGCCTGCATCCTGAATCATCAAAGGCTAATAGTATTTTCTTTAAGCCTTGAGGAAATAAGTGGATTACTATTTTTTTAAAGTTTTATTTTCAAAAATACTCTAAATATATTTTTTAGGGGAAATTACATCCCTTGCCAAGTTTTTTCATTTTTTTTTTCTTTTTTTACTAAGAACTTCTTGCCTACTCCAAGCATTATACTAATATAATATAATAAAAAAATATATAGAGAGAAAAATATCAACTTTTTTACTAATTAAAAAATAAACATAAGATTTATTTTAATTAAAATATTACATTATTTATTGGTAATATATGAGATAAGAATATACACTGGAACTAGATAAGAATAATTAAAATATCACATTATTTAATTAAGAAATATTTATACTATTATATAATTATATAAACACTTTTTATAGGATATAGAACGTTTTCAATTTCAACATACTTTTTAATCTTAATAATAATATTTATATTATTAAATGAAAATTTTTTGATAAATTAAATTATTAATACGATATCAATATACATATATATATATATATAAGAACGATTATCAAATATAAAATATATTGTAGCATACATATTTATAATAATGAAGTGTGTATTATATACTTACTAAATTCTAAGAATTATTGTCTGAAAGTAATTAAGAAAGTCTAAATATGGGAGTCTAAAAGATATATAAAACTAGCCTCTTACCTACGTGATGCACAATAATAAGAATAAAAAAATATATAATTAATAAATATAAAATAATTTATATATAAATTAATAATAAATTTTATTGTAAAAAATATAAAATAAAATATCTAACTAAAATTTTAAGATAATTTCGTCGAAATAATATTATTAAGTAAATATAATCAACTTGATACATTTACTAATTAAAAATAAAATCTACACATAATTTTACTATAAAAAATCATAAATTTCTATAAAAAATAAGAAAAAAATAAAAAATAAAATAGAAATTTAAGCAAACCTTTTCAAATAAGAAAAAAATATAAGTAGAAAGATTTATAATTAAAGATTTATATTGAAATTATTATTAATATAAATATTATTATTACATAAATTACCAACATATAATTAATTTGTTAGAAATATTAAAAGTCACATTTTTTATTGTTTAAATTATTAATTATTATTATAAATAAAATATTAATTAAATAAATAAATTAATTATTTAAATAAATTATTGATGTATATTAATTTATTAGAAATGTCAAAAATTATATATTTTATTATTTAATTTTTAAAAATTTTAAAAATATATAAATTAATAATTTTTATGAATAAATTATTTAATTTATAATTAATTTATTATGAAGATTAATATTCATATTTTTAAACTTTTTGAATTTTTTTAAAAAAATATAAATTAATCAATATCTTTTAATTATATTAATCTATAATTAATTTATAAAAAATTAAAAAAAAGTCACAAATATAATTTATTTAAGCAATATCATAAAATTATATTAATGTATAATTATTTAATAAAAAAATTAAAAGCTATAAATATAATAAATTATTAAATTTTCTATAAATTATTAAAATTATAAAAAATTAAAAAAATGAGATAGCATTAGTTTAAAAAATTGGTGATGTGTCACTTTTAAAATACCTAGATTTTATATACATAAATAGTAGTTAGTCTGCACGATGTGCGGATATAATTTTTTACTTGATAATAAGCATAATTAATTTATTCTGATTTTTTTATCACAATAATCATTAAATTAAATTAATAAAATAAAAAATATTAAATAAAAATATATATTAACAAATAATTAAAATTAAAAAATTATTCTACTATATATTTCATAATAAACTCTTTATAAATTAAATATAAAAAATTGAACTATGAGAAATAATTAGTTACTATTATATAATATGCATAAAAATCTTAATAATATTAATAAATTGCGTTAAATTAATTTTTGTCATTTATTCATTATATATATAAATTAATTTTTATTTCATTAAAAAATAAACTACATTTATTATTTTAATAAAAATAGAATAAATCATTGCTGCAAAAAAAAAGAAAAAAATCTACATATTTTCATTTAATTCAAATTAACTATTATTGTATATGTAATTTTTTAAAATATTTTATTTTCTATTTATGTATTTTATTTTCATAAATGACTTATTATTGTTTAGTAAAGTAGTTTTTTACTAAGTAGTAATATTTTTATAATTGGACCAAACAATAATCCAAATTAATAATTGATCAATGGTTCAATTGGGTTAATTCAGATTCAATAATATAATGATATTATATAGTATTTTTAAATAATAATAGATAAAATTTAATTATTTATTATTTTTTTTTAAATTTATGACTTTTTAAATTCTAACTTTGTCTTTTTAAATCCTTAAAATTTTGAATTCTAATTTTTATAATGTTAAATTATAAAATTTATAATTTATATATTTTTTATCCACTTATATAGCAGCTATAAATTTTCTATTTTCTCATTCTTTACCTACTCATTATACAATAATGAGAATAGTAAAATACAAATAAATACAATAAATAAATATAAAATAATTTATATAAAAATAATAATAAATTATATTATAAAAATATAAAATAAAATATTTATCTCATTTTTTATGATACTTTTATTAAAATAATATTGGAGAGCAAAAATCACCGAGATATAGCTTAGTGGCTATTAGCGTATATTGCTCCCATGAGTTCGAATCCCTAGATGCTCCCTCTTATCCATATGTAATTAATTAAAAAAATTGTGAGTAAATATAATATTTTTATTCCATAACTTGACACTTTTACTATTTAAGAATAAAATTTATACATATTTTTATTATAAAAAAGTCATAAATTCTATAAAAAATAAAAAAATAAAAAAATTTAAGCAAAAATTTTTAAATAGAGAGAAAATGTGAGTGAAAAAATTTATAATTATTAGATTTTTATTTAAATTGTTATTAATATAAATATTATTATTACATAAATTATTAATGTATGATTAAGTTGTTATGAATGTTAAAAGTTATATATTATAAAAAAAATATATATTTTTTAATTTTTGAACTTTACGTGTTTTTTTATTAAGCCTATGAATTTTTGTTTGATAATATTGAGTCTTTCAACTATAAGAGTTGTTGATATTAAACCCTTTTTTAATAAAAATTAAACTTATATTTTCAATTGTCATCAAAATCGCATGGCTGTTGGAGCAAAACAATACGTTTTGATGAAAAAATTAAGAAACACATTTTTTAGCCCTTGAATTTTATACATATTTTTACTATAAAAAATCATGAATTTTATAAGAAATAAGAAAAAAATAAAAAATAAAATAGAAATTTAAGAAAAAAAATTTTAAATAAGAAAAAATATGAGTAAGAAGATTTATAATTATAGATTTATATTGAAATTATTATTAATATAAATATTATTATTATATTTATTATCAATATATAATTAATTTGTTAGAAATATTAAAAGTCACATTTTTTATTGTTTAAATTTTAAAATTTCTAAAAGATACAATTAATTATTATTATAAATAAATTAATAATTAAATGAATTAATTGTTTAAATAAATTATTGATGTATATTATTTTATTAGGAATATAAAAAATTTTATATTTTATTATTTAATTTTAAAATTTTAAAAAATATATAAATTAATAATTTTTATAAATAAATTATTTAATTTATAATTAATTTATTATGAAGATTAATAGTCATATTTTTAAAATTTTTAAAATGTTTAAAAAATATAAATCAATCAATATTATTTAATTATATTAATTTATAATTAATTTATTGATAATTAAAAGTCTCAAATATAATTTATTTAATTAATATTATAAAATTATATTAATGTATAATTATTTAATAGAAAATTAAAAGTTATAAATCTAATTAATTTATTAAATTTTATATAAATTATTAAAAATAAAAAAAAATTTAAAAATAAAATAGTATTATATTAAAAAATTTGTAATATGCCATTCTTAAAATATTTTTTCATTCTTAACTATTATATATGTAATATAGATAATAGAGTAGAGATCAAATCATAAATAATTTAATTAATGAAGACTATTTCAAAACATTACATGTAGACCATTAAGTTAGGATAGTGTCAATCAAATGAAAGGTTGAGGTACCTAATGCCAACATCCTAGGAAAAATGTCTCCACGTCCTAGACTTCTTAACAATTGAAGATCCCTTTAATAATCTAATAATTTGACTATTTGATTTTGACAGTCGATTACCAGAATCATGAGTATTATCCATTGTAAATGAATTAGCGAAGTGAAAAATAGTTTTCAAAGAAAAAAGCAAAGCATAAAAAACCCAAGACGAACAAAAAAAAAAAAAGAGAAATGAATAATCAAACAGTGGCGGAATCTGCAGCTCGAGCAGCTCGAGGAGAGGGGGCAAAACTCCTCTCAACATATAAGGAGGAGATAGGAGGGCTGAGAGGCTGGGACTCCACCTCTGTTGCTCCGGTTGACAAAATTATTTTTAAAAAATACACGTTCGGCAGCCGGCCAGGGAGAGTCGTAAGCCTCCACCCAATCTCACATGATTCCGCCCCTGTAATCAAACAATGATAAATGGTATGAAATCAAACCGATAACTCAAAAATAACAAAATATAATTAATTTAATTTTTTTAACAAAATATAATTTTTTAAATAAAATTAAATTAAAATTTTAAAATAAAATATAATTAATTTAATTTTTTATTAAAATTAAATTAATTTTTTGAATTTTTAAAATAAAATACGATAAATTTATTTTTTTTATTTTTTTTAAATTATAATATCTCTGAATTTTTTAAATAAAATAAATTTAATTTTCATATATTTAAACTTTTTATTTTATAACTTAAACAAATTGAAAAATGATGTATTTTAATTATTTATTATGACTTTTTTTATAATAATATTTGATTTATCAAAATAAAAATATTTTAAATAGCTATTGATTCCTATTCTGATCATGTTATAATCCAAATAATTTTAAAAGAAATTAAAATTTTGATTTTAAAGTAAACTACATAAAATAAATAAATAATCATTTTTATTTTTATTTTATTTCATTTTGTTTTTGTTTTTTTTGAAATTTGAACTCAACACTGTCTAAGTATAATTTTCCGTGGATTTAATTTGCATGTCTTTATACTTTTTGTAGTTTACAACTTATTGACCCTTGTGGAATTATGGCGAGCCTGATATTTTATAGGAAATTACATAATATATCACTTTTTTAAAACTTTTTTTAATATCTTATAAGTTTAAAAATTTAAATATATTTATTTTTAAAATTAATTGAAAATATATTGTATATATATTTCTAATATACTTTTAGTGTGTTAGATATGTATTTTTGGAAGTGAATATTTTTAAAATTAAAAATTATAAATGAATATTTAAAAAAATTGATATTTTTTTAAATATATATATATGTATTTTTATTTTTTAAAATATTTTATGGGCCTACTATGAAATTTAAAAGTCTTTACAAAAATATCAAAAAAAATAAATAAAAATTAAATTTATATATTTTTAAAAATATTTTCAGATTTACTAAAATTTATGATTTTTTTTACGAAAATATCAGATATAAATAGTTTATTATAAATTTATTATATTCTTATTATGAATTTATAAATTTATATAGTTTATTATATATTTATTAAAAATTTATTATAAAACAACTAAAATATTCATAATAAAAATAAAAAATTTATAGAAAATAGTAAAATGTGTAATTTTCCCTGAAGTTTAATGTTGGAGCTGACCATCGAATAATGATGGAATATTTATATAATTACTAAAAAAATAACTGTTATTACAAAAATACTTTAATACTTTTATAAAAAGTTGATATAAAATTTTAAAAATATTATATTTTTATTAAAATAATTTTTTTTTTCAAAAATACATATTCTCCACTATAATCAATATTTTACTTTAAATTTTTATTTTTTTTTCAAACTTCACTATTAAATAAAAAAATATTTTAATAAAATAATAAAAATTAACATTTTAAATTATTTTTTATCATATAAAAATCATAATTTTTTATAAAAAGAAAAAAAATTAATTTTAATTATAAAAATAAAATAACACTTAAAAATAAAAATAATATAAAATATATAAAAATATATTAATAAAATTATTAAAAATTTATTTTTAAATAAATTGTACATATTATACACATGAAAAAATAAAAAATAATATATATAATTTCGTTATGTAGATGTACAGTAGATATGTTGTAAATATGTTATAGATGTATTGTAGATGTTGTATGTATATTATGTTTTTATTATTTAAGTTGTGTATATATTATGTAAAAATTATTTTTATTATTTAAATTATGTGTATATTATGTAAAAATTATTAAATATTATATAATATTGTATGAATATTGTGTGGCTGTTATGAGAATAAAAAATTAAACAAATAAAATTAAATAAATATTAAAAATATTATGTAGATATATAGTAGAAATATTATAGACATTGTAGATGTAGTTTGTATTTCTGAGTATATATTATATATATATTATATATATATATTATATGTATATTTATTTTTTATGTATATATTAAAAATATGACACTAAAATTTTTTTAAAATAAAAAATATAAATAAAATAAAATAAAAATAAAAATAAAAAATTTACAAAAAAACAAGGTTGTAAAGTGTATTTGAAAAAAAAAATTCCTTGACCCGCTTTATTGAAAACATAATTATAGTTGCAGTTTGGTTATTCATAGACTTCTATGAGAAATAGCATGATGAGTAAATAGGCCTCACTAATTCCTTTTTTTTTTTTTTCATTTGTACAATATTCATTCATAAATGAAATAAATTTCTTCAAGACAATGTCAATGTCTGTCTTATGATAGTAAACTATACTACTAAAGATTTGTACAATTAACATAATTTTTTTTAAGGAAAATTATGTAATAAGGAATGCATTTATCTTTTGCATTATCTCTAGCTAGATTCTTTTCCAATGATTTCAGGATAAGCTACGTGCCTCTTGTGCGCATTGTAGAGAAAGCAAGAGCAGTATGACGTTATGAACTTGAGATAATGAGCAAGAAGTATGACTAAAAATTGAAACTTTAACATGATTTTTTTTATAAACATTAAGATTTTAATTGCAAATACATTTTCTTTTTATAAACACTAAGATTTTCATTTTGAAAAATAAAACTTAAACATTAATTTCAATTTTTTTAATTTGAAAATTGAAACTTAATATTGATTTGAATATTGTTAATTTAATATATAAAGAAGTAATCATTATGCAATAGGGAATGAGCTGCAATAATGTTCATTCCTTCGGAAATCATGAATTGTAGCAGGGCTTTTTGGTGTTGTACTCCTCTGGGTGCTGTTATAATTGAACAATAATGATTCCCATGTTAGAATTAATTTTATATTGATTAAAATTAATTCTAAATGTGGGCTAAATATATTTAAATATTAAATGTGTATTGCAGTTAAATTAAGATAGTCAAATTAAAGTTTTGATCAAATTAGGATTGTTGACTATTGAGGTGTTCTACTCATAATAGGATTATAAGTGTAGAGACCGTTAAGAATTTCTGTTTTGTTGAAGGACCAAAATAGAAATTAATCAATTTATTCAGTTATAAATAAGGGGTCGTGGTCTCCGGGGGAACATAACAATTAAGAGAGAACATTACGTTCCTTCAGTAGTGCTTCCGCTAAACCTAAAGTGTGTATCCCCTGGAAGGCGACAAACCCCAAAATCGTCTTCAGCATCAACATACGATGATGTCAGGTATGCAATTCAGCCCTTTGCAATTTAATTTGAATAATCTAGTAATCTATGCATATTTTAGGTTTTAGGGGAATCAGGTTTTCTTCCTCTTTCAATTGGTATCAGAGCCCTGTGCTAGGTTGCTAGATTTTTCGATTAAATTGATTTTGTTTTGATTCTAGAAAATTAATTCGGTGATTGTAATTTTTTAGAATTAATTTGGAATCGAATTTAGTAATTTGAAATCAATTTTGGTTTGATTTGTTTTGGTTTAATTAATTTAAAATTAAAAAAAAATTTGTTCTTCGTTTTGGTTTAGAAGAACACAGTTAAGGATTTTAATTAATTGATTAAATTTTTATGAAATTTTGATTTGATCTTCGATTAAATCGTTAAAAAAAATAAATCGTTTTGGCAAAAGGAATGATTTAATCGTTTTGGTTTAGAAGAACAAGCTTCTCCGATTCCTTTCTTGGAATCCGATTAAATCATTTTTTTTAATTTATTTAATTTTTTTTAAAAAAAATTCATTTAATTTTAAAATTGCAATTTTGATTGTAATTTAAAATTTAATTCAATTGAGTTTAAATTTTGGTATTTTAGTCCTGATTGTGTTTAATATTTTTTTATAATAAATTAATTGAAGCAAAAAGTTACCAAAGTGACCTCTATTGTGTAAATTAATTTATTTGGGATATTAGACAGGTGTATTAAAATTCATTGCGGGTAGTAAATCGGCCCAAAGGAAAGTTGCTATCTGACTGAATTGAGAATACATTGCGGTAATAAATATGTGATAATTATTATGTGTTCATCCATGTGGATAATAAATCGGCCCAAAGGAAGGTTTATTATTTGACAGGACTGAATTGTCAATATTTGATTACTGCATTGAGATACCAATTACAGTTAATATTTTATAATATTAATGTTGTGTTTGGTATCTTGTTTCCAATATTTGAACTCTACTTCTGTGATTTGTTTCAATTTTTGTGGATTGTGAGCTTATGTCATTTATTTATTATTTATTTTCTCTGAATTCAACTAGCATGCCGTGTAATCCCAACTTTGTCCCTATGAATGAAAATACTGATAATAAAACTGCTGATAAGGGAAAATATTTGGTTTTAGTCTGTTCTGAAGTTAATTTAACTTCGGTACCTAGAAACACTTAGTGGATAGATTCTGGTGCTACTAGTCACATAAGTGTTTCAATGCATGGTTGCCTAAGTTACCGAAAGCTAACTGACGGTGAAAGATACGTTTATATGGGAACTGGCGAACCGGTAGAAGTAGAGGCGATGGGACATTTTAGATTGCGTTTAAGAACTGGAAATTTTTTGGATCTAGTAGATACTTTTGTTATTCCGTCTTTTAGGCGGAATTTAATTTCTGTTTTCCATTTGGACAAATCTGGTTTTACTTGTTCATTTGGAAACAATAAAGTTACTTTATCTATGGATTCAAAAATTTTAGATACTGGTTTCTTGTATGCACTTCATAATCTATGTATGTTAGATATCAATGCCTCTTATAATGAGACCCTGCAAGTTAGTACTATAGGTACCAAAAGGAAGCTGAATATGGATAACTCAGCTGCTCTATGGCACAGACGTTTGGGTCACATATCCAAATCTAGAATAGAGCATCTTGTGTCAGATGGTATCATAAATACACTTGATTTCACAGATTTGGACTCCTGTGTTGAGTGTATTAAAGGTAAACAGACTAAACAAAAGAGATTAGGTGCTAATAGGTCATCAAATGTCTTAGAGTTGATACATACAGACATCTGTGGCCCATTGCCTACAGCAACTAGGAATGGTCAAAGATACTTTATATCATTCACAGACGATTACTCACGTTATGGGTACTTATATCTCATTCATGAGAAATCTGAGTCTCTGGACGTTTTCAAATCTTATAAGGCCGAAGTTGAAAATCAACTCGGAAAGAAGATTAAATCTGTTAGATCTGACCGTGGAGGTGAGTACTATAGCAGATATGACGGTTCAGGTGAACAACGTCCAGGGCCATTTGCTATTTTCCTGCAGGACTGTGGTATAGTCCCTCAACACACAATGCCTGGTACACCCAGCATGAATGGTGTATCTGAGAGACGTAACAGGACTCTTATGGATAAGGTTAGAAGTATGATTAGTCATTCTTCTTTACCTGAGTCTCTGTGGGGAGAAGCATTAAAGACAACAGTCTATCTTCTTAACAGAGTACCAACTAAAGCATCTGTAAAGACACCTTATGAGCTTTGGACTGGATGCAAGCCCAGTCTAAAGTACCTTCATGTTTGGGGATGTCCTGCTGAGGCTAGGCCTTATAGGCCTAATGAAACAAAATTGGACTCCAAAACTGTTAGTAGCTACTTTGTTGGTTATTCTGAGCAATCTCGGGGTTTTAAGTTCTATAATCCTACTTTCAGATCTATTTTTGAGACGGAAATTGCAACATTCTTTTAGGATGTTGAGTTTGGGGGGAGAAATAAGGTTAGAAACATTGTCTTTGAGGAGGGATCGAGTCAGGAACACTTAGTGTCAATTCCTATCTTTGCTCTTGGGACTGTTCAGGTTCCTAGACTCGTTAATATCCTAGAAGCAATTCTGGATCCAATACAAGACAATGTTGATCAACTTCTCCATCAGGATGAAGAAGTTGTTCTTCTTCAAGTACAAGCTCAACAACCTCAAGAATTTGAGCCAGAACCTGTGCCTTTAAGAAGGTCCACTAGAGAAAGAAGAAATGCTATTCCGAATGACTATGTAGTATATCTTCAGGAACATGAGGACACTGTAGACATGGTGGAAGATGATCCTATCAGCTTTCATCATGCCATGCAGGATTCCAACTCTCAGAAGTGGATTGAGGCAATGGGTGAAGAATTTAAGTCAATGCAAGACAATCAAGTTTAGGATCTTATTCCATTACCTGAAGGAAAGAAACCCATTGGTTGCAAATGGATATTTAAAATCAAGAGGGATTCTAAAGGTAATGTGGAAAGATATAAGGCTCATCTTGTAGCTAAAGGCTTCACTCAGAAAGAAGGGATTGACTATAAAGAGACCTTCTCTCCAGTATCATCGAAGGACTCTTTTAGGACAATCATGGCTCTAGTTGCACATTTTGCTTGAGTTACATCAAATGGATGTGAATACTGCGTTTCTCAATGGAGACATTGATGAAACCATCTATATGGTGCAACCAGAAAACTTTATGTCTGGAGACCCAAAGCGACTGGTATGCAGATTAAAGAAATTCATTTATAGACTCAAGTAAGCTTCTCGTCAGTGGTACTTCAAGTTCCATGAAGTAGTTGTCTCTTTCGGTTTTGAGACAAATGCCGTGGAAGATTGTGTGTATCACAAGTTCAGTGGGAGTAGGTTTATCTTTTTGGTCTTATATGTGGATGACATATTGCTTGCTACTAACTGTAAGGACTTGCTGCACGAGACCAAAGTCTTTCTCTCAAAACACTTTGAGATGAAAGATTTAGGTGAAGTTTCTTTTGTATTAGGGATTCAAATACATCAAGACCGTACTCGAGGTATTCTTTGATTATCACAAAAGGGCTATATTGAGAAAGTGCTCAAGAGATTTAGTATGCACAACAGTAGACCAATTGATACCCCAGTTGCTAAAGGAGATAAATTCAGTCTTGATCAGTGTCCAAAGGGCGAACTTGAGATTCAGGAGATGCAGAAGATTCCATATGCGTCAGCAGTTGGGAGTCTGATGTATGCTCAAGTTTGCACTCGTCCAGATATTTCATTCATAGTTGGCATGTTAGGACGATATCTCAGCAATCCAGGAATGGATCATTGGAAAGCAGTCAAAAGAGTCTTGAGGTATCTTCAAAGAATTAAGGGACATATGCTCACATACAGGCGATCAGATCAGCTTGAGATCATTGGGTATACTGATTCTGATTTCGCAGGATGCCAAGACAGTCGGAAATCCACATCAGGCTACATATATCTCTTGGCTGGCGGTGCTATTTCTTGGAAGAGTGTGAAACAAACTCTAGTAGCTACCTCCACCATGGAAGCAGAATTTGTAGCAAGTTATGAGGCATCCAATCAGGCAATCTGGCTGAGAAACTTTGTAACAGGGCTGCGTATTGTGAATGGCATTGAAAGACCATTAAAGTTATACTGTGATAATAACTCAGCGGTTTTATTCTCCAACAACAACAGAAGCTCTTCTCGATCGAGACACATTGGGATAAAGTTTCTGGCTGTGAGGGAGAGAGTACAGAGTGGATAGATATCCATAGAGCATATTGGAATGAACTCCATGATTGCGGATCCGCTCACTAAGACTGTGATACCGAAAATTTTTTATGAGCACACTGCTCATATTTGTGTCACAATATTTGAGACTATTTAGTTTCAGTGGGAGTTTGTTCATTATGGTTACATTATATTTGTGTATACTCTGTTTTATAATGGATATATTATGTTATTAATACTCAGTTTCTGCAGAAAATAAAGTATTTATTTTGTTACACTCTGTATTATTATTAATTGATCTCACTAAAGTATGACCAGTTGGAAACAGGCATGATTAGATCACATTACATGTAGTTTTCATGCTACACTCCTATTATTGATCTATGTCATTTGAGAGTATTGGTAATGTGATTGATGGTGGTTTGAGTCACGATGAATGTGGCGACTAGCCCTTCAATCCTTTATCGATATAATCAATGGACGAGATTGTTTGAGGCACCTTCAGTATGACTGTTTTTATGAGCTCATTAAGGTATATACATTTACAATTAATATATGTTAGCCCAAGTGGGAGATTGTTAGAATTAATTTTATATTGATTAAAATTAATCCTAAATGTGGGCTAAATATGTTTAAATATTAAATGTGTATTGCAGTCAAATTAAGATAGTCAAATTAAAGTTTTGATCAAATTAGGATTGTTGACTATTGAGGTGTCCTACTCATAATAGGATTATAAGTGTAGAGACCGTTAAGAATTTATGTTTTGTTGAAGGACCAAAATAGAAATTAATCAATTTATTCAGTTATAAATAAGAGGTCGTGGTCTCCGGGGGAACATAACAATTAAGAGAGAACATTACGTTCCTTTAGTAGTGCTTTCGCTAAACCTAAAGTGTGTATCCCCTGGAAAGCGACAAACCCCAAAATCGTCTTCAGCATCAACATACGATGATGTCAGGTATGCAATTCAGCCATTTGCAATTTAATTTGAGTAATCTAGTGATCTATGCATATTTTAGGTTTTAGGGGAATCAAGTTTTCTCCCTCTTTCATCCCATGCATATGCTGGTGGCTTGATAAGGGACACCAATAGAGTTTGGCTTCGTGGCTTTGTAACTAGTATTGGCAGTTGTACGATCCTGAAAGCAGAAATTTAGGCAATCATGCATGGCTTGCTTCTTGCTAGAGAGATCGAATTTAGTCATGTTTATGTTGATAGTGATAATAAGATTGTTGTCGACATGATTTTGGGCAAAGATGGAACCAAATGTTGTGTGCTTCTACTTGATCCATAGTACACAGAGCAACCTTGCTTTCTTCAACTTTGTTGAAGTGTGTCATCTGCATGGGGAGGTTAATTTTGCAGCAGACTTTCTCTAGCATTTGACTTACGACTATAGTCTTGGTGTTCATGTGCTTAATGATCCCCCAATTAGAATTTCTACTTGACTTCTTCATAATGTTGTTGGACTTCGTATTTGAGGTAGATTGTAGGTTATTCCTACCAAAAAAGAAATGTTTGTGACTTTAGATTTAGTATAATATATATATGTAGATATAAATTTGAATTTTTTTGGACTTAATTCATATTTATAAATAAATTTAGGATGAATATATTTAAAAAAAACATTATGAATTTGGATAGATTGTAAAATTGGTAAATCATTAACTAACATAAAAAATATATATTTTTATATAATTATCAGTAATTTTTTAAAAGCACTTTTTTAATGCAAAATAAATTATCATTGATAAATAAAAAATACATCTATAAACTTATATAATATTTCAAAATGCACAAGATATATATGACTAATAGAGTTATTGGTCTCTTTAAATTTTTTCAATACAAATATTGGATAATGGTAATATGCAACAGACAATCTAACTTTTAACGAGACTCATTTTATCTATCATCTATGAAAAAATATTGAATCGTCTTTAATGCGAGAATGATACCTCCATTTAAAAAGGATGAACAATCTCTATTATACAAGAATAAACTTTCATTTGAAGATAATACATAATCTTCAAATAAAAAAAGAATAATACAAAAATCAAATAATATATGAGAAAGAATGGTGAAAAAGGACGAACATGGTTATCGCGTGTTAATAACTAATAACAACTCTACTATTTGATTTTTCACCATTAAATGCTCTAAATCTTAGAGCATTTAATTAAAATCAATAGTGATAAATGCTTTTTTCAATTTGTGTAAGAATTTTTTTTTATTATCTACATATTTTCTCACACCTATCCGTTTAATGGTCTAAGTATAAAACTGATCATGTTGGAGGTGTAGCTTACAAGTTAAGGTCCTTTTATCCTTTTCCAAAAGTGTATTTAATAGAATTCAAACTCTTATCTTTTTTCACTTGCTCAATCCTACTTCAACCAATTTATATAAGATTTTAATTCCTCGTCTCATTGTATATATTGCAGCAGTTTGCATACTGTTACCATGTCATAAAATTTTTGAGATTGAATTTAATTAATTTTTAGAAAGTAAATTGATAATATGATTGTACTATAGCTATTAATGGGAATCAATTGATTGATTCACCAAATATTTCTACATGTAATAGTGCAACATTAATTGAACATGTTCTTACTGTATTATCAAATTATATAATTTGATAAGATATTTCATTATTGGAAAAATATCCCATATTGAATAATGACAAAATATAAAAATAATTTATGAACAAATGGCTGTTGAATTTAGCTTAAACAAGCTGCATTTGGGCCCGCCGTTATTGCAGAAATTAATATTGCCACATGAATAATGAGAAAAATAAATGGGAATATACTGTTCAAAAAATAAATGGCAATATATATTAAATATAACAACAATATAAACATAACAAAATATACAAAATGCTTATTTATATAACAAATATACAAAATATATTACATAAATGTCTGTTTTGTTAAGATAAAGTAGGTTAACTTAACAATATAGGTATTTTTTTAACAAAAAATTAGTTATAAATTTAACAAAAAAAAAGGAATATTACATCATCATTTATGAATATTGATGCTAGACAAAAATATTTTTTTTTCCTGTAATCAAAATATTTCTTCCCTATTTGCTTTGGTTGTTCACTGCATAAAACTAGATAATATTACATTAATAAATATATTAAGATTTAGACTAAATTGATACAATAAGAATATCTTTAAATAGGGTAAAAAAAATTTATTTACTGATATTTGAATGCACCATCTTTTTTTACATTTAATCTTCTACTCAAAAGTGGATAAAAATCTATTAAAAATAAAGTTAAATAACATAAAATTTAAATTCAAATATAATTAATAACATATTTATTTTAAATTATTTTTAAAATAATTAAATTTATATTGCCAATTATAAATTTATTATAATCCTTAGTTATAATTATAAGTATATTATAATGATTGTGCCTCATTTACAGCTCATTTGAATTTCAATGCCTAAACCAAAATTAAGAAGTAAATAAAATAAAGCAAGAAATCTTAGTATTGATTTTCATCCTCAAATAATTACAGGGAGTTATAATGTGAAAAAAGAAAGATTTCTGTTACTTGCAGGAAAGTCTTCTGCATTTATTGCTTTTTTCAATGGCCTTCATTTACAAATAATGGCCACCCAAAAATATCAAACTTTTTACAAACAAAATATTTTAACATAATTTTAAAAATTTTAGTTTGCAATTATTCCCATTTCGTTAAAATTATATATACATTTCATTTTTTGCAACTGGAATAAGATTCATAAAAAATAGTTAATAAAATTTAGTTCAATGAAGAGTATGGTTTGGAAAAATGATAAATATAACGAGTTACTTTTTTCATTTGAATTTTTAATCAAATGGATAATATTATAATAAATTTTGTAAAATTAAAATAAATTGGTGTATATTTTAAAATATTTAACATATTAGATATAATTTATTAAAACTATTATTATTATTATTATTATTATTATTATTATTATTATTATTATTATTATTTCTTTGTTGTTAGCCCTAATAAACTAATGATCAACTCCTCGTACTTGGCCTTTTACTTTTCCTATTCTTTCCTGTTGTCTCCTCTCATCATGTTTGCATTTTCTAGCTAGTTGTTTAGAGGCTTTAATTTACATAAATTTTTGTTGTTTTAGTAGAGGTTTTTTTTTTCTGGAATATTTTGAGTTGAAAATATTAGACATAATTTGGAATTTGAAATGAGTTCACCGTCCGAAGTAGCCAATCCAATAAGAGATATTTCTGATATTATACTAAGTTTATCCCAAATCCCACCTTCATGTTGATAAACTCATGCTTACTCTTAATTTAGTATTGAAAAGATGTCTATTTTATTTTATTCCTTGTGAAGTTAGATGATTTTATGATGGAAAGTATTTCTATTTGCAGATCTAATTATTTGATGACTTAAGATGTAAAAAGAAGAACTTTCGATGAAGAAAAATATAAAATTTAGAAACATTTTGATCAGTGTAGACATGTCGATTATCCTAGACAAGCCCATACTAAAGAGATTGAAGCTGTGAGCCAAATAGTAAAAAGATCAAGTAGCAAATTTTTCTGTATGGGCATGTCATTTTAAAATGATATATGCCTATGTAAGAAATTTCAAGATCCAGTAGTAAATTTTTCTGTATGGGCATGTCATTTTAAAATGATATGCCTATGTAAGAAATTTCAAGATCCAGTAGCAAATTTTTCTGTATGGGCATGTCATTTCATTGACATGCCCATATAAGAAATTTCAAGATGCAGAAGTAAATTTTTCTGTACAGGCATGTCAGTTCAAAATGACACACCCATGCAGAAAATACTAGAGACAAAGAAGATGTCCAGTAGTATTTTGAACAATACGGTCGTGCCAAATTCAAACATGTCCGTGTATAGGGCTTTTGAAATGTCTACATATAAAAAGGAGTAGGGGTAAAATGAAAAAAAAAGAAGAAGCATAGTTACTTGCAAAAAAAATAGTAAACTTTGTAGCAGTTTTAGTATATATATAATTAATTTATTAATTTTGGACAAGTTAATTTTAACACTTTCTCTCTTATAAATCCATATAACACTTGCATTTACTCCCCCACATATATCTATTTATTTATATTATTTCTTGTTGATATATATGTAGAAGAATGGGGTGGTTCATTATTAAAATAGATCAGTTTATATTATACAAATATATATAGATATTAATTTTTTTTTAAAAAGTAGGGTAATAAATATGCCTATATATATGGTCAATAATAAAAATAATAAATTAATAGGGTGTCAAAATCTTTTTAGGAAATATTAAGGAAGGTCTTCTTATAATTTTAAATTATCAAATACTTTATAATTACTTTATGATTAGTGTTAACCAAATCACAGAAAATGGCTACTGCTAAAACAAAAGAGCTCTTAAAGATACTACATGTATGTCCCACTCCCACATGCCATTATTCTTGAGCTGTCTTGTCGCATAAAGGATACATTTTTGTCATATACCTCTTTACTCGTAGTGTTTTGTCTATTCAATTTAAAATTTTATTTATTCACATTGCATTCTTAATTTTTATTAATTTATTTTGTAGTTGAAAATTTTTTTAATAATAAAAATAAAATTCATAAGAAATTTGATAATAATACTGACTTAAAAACATTTAAAAAAACATTACCTTTTATTTTAAATTATTAAAATTATAAAAAATACTTTCCTGCATCAAATTACAATATTACATTCGTATTAACTTATACATTGTGATCACATAATATTTCTCATCAATTTTATTTTATTATGTACAAAAGTCCTTAATTTCGTTTTTTTTTTTAAAAAAAAACTTCAAAAGACTTGATCCAATGCGTCTAACCAAAAATGAAAAAAAAAAGTTTGTTTAGCCGTAAAAAATATTTTTAATTTTTAATTTTATTTTTTAAAAAATAATTAAAAAATGAAAATTTGAAAATTTAAGAGATAGAAATGAGCATTTTTTTCATTTAAAATATAGCTAAAAATAGTTTTCATTCAACTATTAATTAACAAATATAAAAAATTATTTTTTAATTTTCTAAATAAAAAATATTTGTAACTAAACAATAAATTTATTTTTCATTTTTTTTAAAAAAATTAAGTTATTTTCTACAACTATACAGTGTCAAAGAAATCCCGTTTGTTTCCTCACACTTTAAGAGATAAGATTATAATTAATATAAATACTGTATTAATAAATGTCACCTCTATCATTTGGATATCCAGCCCAATTAGTATTTTGAATACACATTAAGTTGACGAGTGATTTTCCTGATAAGTCCAAAAAGAGTATTATTGAATAATTAATAAACTTGACAATCGGCCAATGATGAACAGGAGGGTGATTACATATATAATATAACTAGGACTGTAAATGAGTCGAGCTTTGATATGTTTAGACTCGACTCGACTCTTAAAATTTGAGTTTGAACTCAACTTAAACCGGTCTATATTGAAATTGCTAAGTTCGAATTCAATTCGGCTCGAATCGTGTTCGACTCATTAACATGATCAACAAATACTCATAAGAATTAGAACTCGTTATAAGCTTGAGCTCGTTAATATATCTGGATATATGATAAATTTTTTTAAAAAAAAAACCTAATATAGATTATCTCGACCAAAAATGTATTATTTCGACATATTCTTTTTAAACATATTCTTTTTTTTTAGTAGTGAAGTGAATCTTTCAAATGCTAATTTCATTGCCATCTACATATAAATGTATTATTTCGACAAAAAATCATTAGATATGTTTAAATTAAAGAATTCATAAATAGAATATTAGTTTAAATGCAATTTTTAAAAAATTGAATTCCAATCAATAAAATTCCAATCAATTTTACAATAAAGTTATCATCTTATTCACTCCAATTCAACTTTTTGGAATAATTCTGTATTCAATCATATTTTTTAATTAATTAGCCCCATTCAATTAATTTTCCACTCAATTTATTCCAACCAAAAGTATATTGCTATTAAGAACTTATATCTCAATAGTTAATAAATATAATTAATATATATTTAAAAAATATATGTTCTAATATAACTTAATAATTATGATTACTTAATAAAAAATAATAAAATTAGAACTTGACCAAACATAGTATTATTTTAGTTTTAAAACTTAAACTGATAACTATCAATTAAAATATAAATATAATAAATAGTATTGCTAATAAAATTATATTATTTTTATTTTCAATAGATCATAAAATGTACTATCAAACTTATTTTTATAGAGGAATGTTGATTATACTCACTTTGACAAAGTAACTGTTCAATAATCTATCTTCTATTGGTTAGAAAATATTTATTATAATATCTCTCTTAATAAATAAATTTATAATAAATATTTTCTAATAAATAGAAGAGAGATTGTTAAACAGTCGCTCTCTAAAGTGACTATAATTAGCATTTACATATTCTTCTATTGTTGATTAAAAAATTTATTCTTATATGAATATTGATATTATTTATCATAAATATATATATCTAACTATTGACACTTAATATATTTTTATGAATTTTTTTTTCATATTTACTTTCAGTAAAAATATGTTAAATTTAATAGTTTATGAATATTTTTTATATTTATTTATTAAAAATTACAAAATATTAATTAATAATTATATAATCTTATTATACTTATAATACATAATCAATCATATCATACAAGAGATATAACACTAGTAAATATAATTTAAGTTTTTAAAAAGATAGGATTAATTGTAAAATCTATAAATATAATATATTATATATATATATATATGAAATATATTTCTTTAATATAATATAATAAATAAGTTAGCTCACGAGTTTAGCTCGCGAGCTTATTAAATGAGTCAGCTTGCAAGTCTGACGAGCCAAATATCTCTAAGCTTAATTTTGACTCATTTAATAAACGAGCAGCTTGAACTCAGCTTATTTTTAAATGAGTTCGAGTCTGAATGAGTTTTTGAGGGTGTTTCTCAAAACTTAAAAGCTGGTCAAAACTGATTATAAGCAGTTTTTAGATTATAAGTTGTTTATTTAAGTGTTTCTGAAAACTTAAATAGTAGATTATAATCTGATTTTAATCAGTTTTTTAAAAGTTGGGTTTAGCTACTTTTTTTTAAGCACTTATTTTTTAAGCAGTTTTGACCAAGTAAAAGACCATACTATCCCTACCTAATCTTCAATATTCCAAATTTGCCCACCCTATACACTTTAGTTCCCATCAAAATTCTTTTATGTTTCTTCTTAAATAAATTTTATTATTATTATTGCAAAATAAATTTTGAATTGACATTTAAAAAATTATTTTTATACAATAAATAAATTCAGGGATAGTTTGGTCATTTTGACAGTTTCTGCAATTAAAAACTGATTATAAGCTGATTTTACAGAAACACTTAACTGATTATAAACTGATTATCAGCTGATTATTAACTAGTTTACAGAAACGCTCAACTGCTTATTTTTAATCTGATTATAATCTAAAAATCACTTATTCACAATAAGCTGAAAAACTCCAATTTTGAGAAACACCCTCTTTGACCCAAGCTTATTTACAGCCCTAAATATAACAAAGTGTTAATGAGATAAATAAATAGGTTATTTTCAAGCTTTGTTGTATTGCATGTGGGTGGGGCATTGCATGGCATGTGAGGATGTATATGTTGTATGTTTCAACTGCTTCTATCATATGTCAATATACAATTAATATATAAATATAAGGGACGTCCATTAATTATCATTAATTAATATACCTTTTAAATGTCTTTCTCATATAAACGTATACTTGTGAAAACGTGTTGATTTCAACTACCACACCGCCCTTTTCTAATTTCCCCTTCTTGAAACCGTTTTGGCTCTCTTTTTTTTTGTTTTTTTTTTTCTTTTTTTTATCAAATATGAAAAATTATTGCAAAACTTAAAAAAAAATAGAGCAAAGAAAAAAATGGATTAGCTACACCCCGGTCAGTAGACCTCCCCGAAACCCATTTAATCTTATTCAATTCTCTTGGCTTTTCTTTTTAAATTAAAAAAATATTTGTTTTAAAAAGAAATCCTAAATGAATTTTCTTTGACATTGATTGGTCATTTTGCATACAAAACTAGGAATTTAATCTATTCAAAAGAGAAACTAAACTTGAAAGTTTGGAAGGGTCAAAAATAAATATGAACTAATATATATTTGAAGAAAAATTTTAATACATGTAATAAATAAAAATTCAAAAAATCCGGAAGAGTTAAAATGTATATTGATAGTGTTCTATCTTGATGATGAGTTAGATCTCTCTCTTTGAATTAGATCTAGGCCGGATTAAGTGTTAGACTTGCAAGATAGCAAGTAGAGAGTGAGAGGGTTAAGCCTCTGTCTCTCTGGTGCAACTTAGTTTCCTTGCTGCTTAGAGAGATTCAAGGAAGAATATGTGTCTTTTCCTTGAAAGGATATTTTTAAGGAAAAAGGTAAAAATCTGTTATTGGCAAGTTTCGACTTTTAAGTGTGCGATACGCGTTAGATGATTATAGGGTTTCTCAACTAAAATACACAAACTGACTTCTAATGAACGCAATTGTGTAAATCCTTAGAAGGATTATAAAAAGAATCAAATTCTCAAATTCTCCTTAACAGTTTGCTTGAATTCTATAAAAAATTTGAATGAAAATTGAGATAACTAAATATAATTACAGATCGACAACGAAATTAATTAAACTTTCTTGAGATAGCCTAAAATTTAGAATAAATAAAATTAATTACAATAGATTTTTAAACTAAAAAAATCATGGACTAATGGCTAATTATAATGAAAATTGAGAAAAATAAAATAATTAAATAAAAATATTAAACTAAAGGCTAACTAATTACAACAAAAATTGAAGAATAATTGCAATGGTAATGAATAAATAAAATTCTAACAAGATTTGGCAACTAAAAACAAAAATCAAATTTGCTTGGAGATAAACTGGCTGTCTAAGGGTTCTTTAAAAGAGATTTGATGTTGATAATTATTGTTATGAGGGAATGTGAAGATTGATTGGTAGATCTTTGTTGTTCTTGATGTCTTCCCCTTTTATTTTTCATTTTTCTAACTTTTTCTCTCCACTTTAGCTATGGTCACGTTACTCAGCTCAAATACCATGTTCCTATTGTATACCCATGTACATCTTTCTCTCATTTCCTCTAATGATTGGCAAGTTATATAGTTGCATCAATCTGTTTGCCTCAGCAATGGCTTTACCACGATCCATGTCCTTTGCTCTTTATAGTTTGTGCATAGTCTAACTTCTTTATATATATTCCTCAGCAAATTATTTCTCAAAGTACTAATTCCTCAATAAGTATAATTCCTTGGCTTTACAACTGAACTTTTGAGGTGTGTTTTTCTTTCTTCTAAGGTATTATTACTATTTGTAAGGCCACCTATTTTTCTTTTTCTTTTTATTATTTTTGGTGTGAACAATAGTATTCACATAACATATATATGTATAACATACATAAAAACATAATATGATATCTACATAATGAAATTATTTTTTTAATTATATATATAATATGTAAAATTTATTTAAAAATAAATTTAATAATTTTTATTAATATATTTTTATATATTTTACTTTTTTTATATTTTTTTGAATGTTTTTTGTTATTTGTAATCAAATATAAAATTTTTCATTCATAAAAATTAATACATTTTATATATTAAAAATATAATTAAAATATTAATTTTTATTATTTTATTAGAATATATTTATTTAATAATAAAATATAAAAAAGATGAAATTTAAAGTAAAATATTATTATTTATGGTGGAAGAGAAGGTATTTTTTTTAAAAAAAAATACTTTATTTTAATAATGAGTGAGCTACTTCTGAAAATTTGCTCCAACTTTTTTAATAATTGTAAATTTTTTTCTGTAATTTTAAAAAAAAAAATTATTTTTATGGATAGTTTTGTAAAAATCTCCTAGCATTTTTCTTATGCACTTCTTAATATGCTTTTTAATTTTTAATTTTTTTTATTTGATTTACTAATTAGGTTGGTATTATTTGATATATATGATTCTTGTAATTTTTAAATAATTATTGTACTAATTTAAATTTAAATTTAAAATTTGATATATGCTTTTATTAATTTTTAAATAATTATTGTTATACTCAATTAAAATTTAAATTTAGAATACCCCAATTAAATGAGCAATTTCAATTCTCATGAAAAAATTGTGGTCATGTGCTGGCCTTTCAAGCGTCAAAATCAGAAACCAAAACTCCACTTTTCAGCTACTGTCCTATAAATATAATTTATTTTGCTTTGTGATTCATTATTTGTTTTTATAACAAATAAATTCTTTATTACTTAAATTTAATACACTTCTTTAAATATTAATATTGTTTTTATTATAAGAAGTTGACATATGATTGACCCAGTCGCTGTTGCACATCAAGTAGTATTTGTCAAGTAAGATTAATTTTCTTTCTTAACAGCAAAAAGCCATATTTTGGAGTCCATTTATATATTAATTGAAATTAATTTTTTTAAGGATGAAGTTTAAATTACATTTCAACTAGATATACTATTTAAATAATACACTAATTGAATAATAAAAATTATAATTGAGAAATTATATACTATAATAGTTATTCTAACTAGATATTCTATTTCAAATAATAAATCAATTGAATAATAAAAATTATAATTGAAAAATTATATAATACAATGATGATTTTAACTAAACATCTTATTTAAAATGATAAATTAATTAAATAATAATATATTTTTTTATATTTTATCATTAAAAAGATTAATTTAGAAAAATTTTAAAGTATATATTTTTAAAAAATATCATAATATATTATTATTTAATTAGTTTATTATTTCTATTAAATAAATAAATTGAAATAATCGTTGTTCCATATAATTTATTGTAAGATTAATTTTCTTTTTTAAGCACAAAAGCAGTATTTTCGAGCCTATTTATATATTAATTAAAATTAAATTTTTTTAGGATGAAGATTAGGGTGCATTCCTTTTTTTTTGTTTAACATTTGAGAATTATACCCCCTTCATATATATGATTAGAATTATTTTTGACTATTGTATAATTATCAAAATAATTATTGAAATATATTCAATATTAAACCAGAATATCTGATTCTATATTTTTCCGATGTTATTATTAAAATATCTTATTCTATATTTTTTCGATATTATTAAAACAAGAAATCGTCGATTGCATAAAATACTAAAAACTTATTAGAAAAGATAAAGGTTTCTTTGTAAATTTTATTGAATAAAAAAAGTTATCGTTACAGTCTAAAAATATACATTATATATAACCTAAGATTTTAAAAATTCTAATAAAAAAAATAAAGAAACAATTCAAAAAAGACGGCAGATTATAAAAAAAAGAAAATAAAACTAAATATATATATAAAAAAAATAAAATATTAAACGAGGCATATAAAATGACATAAATAATCTCTATTGAATTTTCACTTGGCAAAATCTTACGAAAAAAAATTAATTTTTTAAAAAATAATTCTAACCATGAGATAGAAAGAATATTGATTTCGAAAATTCAACTATAATCAATAAAAAAATTAAAATAAACTCACATATATCAATAGGACTAATTCTTAGAATCATAAATAAAAAAAATTAATTAATTTAATTGAAGATAGACTTAGTCATTGAGAATTAATTAATTGAAATAAGAGGGTGTCATCTATATGATAAATATTTGTTGAACAAAGTGGATGATTGGTACTACATTGGCGAAAATACTCAGGTTAGAAAGGGGCAACTGCCCATTCTGTTTTAAATTATATATATATTATTAAAATTTTTAAAATTTTTAATTGTCTCTCTTTAAATTTAATATATGATATTTTTATTTTGTTTCTCTTCACTAAAAAATTTAGCTTCGCCCCTTACTACATTTATACAAATTATTATCATATTGTATATGATTTTTGTTTTATTTTATGCAAATAATTATTTATAATTATATAATGCTGAAAGAGTAGTAGCATATCTTATTCTTCTAGGCCATGTGCATGCATGGCTATGTCCAAAAACAAGAACAACGTCACAAGCCAGCATTACGCATGTCGGTGGGGTTTTTTTTTTTTTCTCATAATTTTTCTATTTTTTAGTTTTCTTAAAAGTTGCATTTATATGAAATCATCTAATTATTTTTTTCACGTTATTATATTTTTACCAAATTTAAAATTAAAATACAGATGAATATATACATATTATTATTTTTTTATTTAATTATGTAATAAATCTGATATATATAATTTATTTATATTTAATATTATCAAAAGATAATATTGAAATTTGAGATTAATTATATAAGAATTCATAAAATTTCACCAGATTTACAATGTCAACATAAATTTTTTTATTTTGACAAATTGATCAGATAAAAATGAAAAATCTGCCAAACTTAACTCCAACATGACTTTTGACTTAATGTAAATTAGTTAAAAATTTAAATTTGAAACTTCATAATTTATAAAACAGATATATTTTTTTTTATTGAAATGCAAAACAGATATAGTTAATATCTATAAACTAAAATATTTATTGATTTTATATTATTTATTAAGGATATGCAATTATATAATATAATAATTTATCTTAAATCGAAGGGAGGAAGTGTATATATAAAATTGAACATATAAATATAAATTTCTATTTAATAAAAAAGAAATTCACAAATATAAATATAAATATAAATTTCTATTGACTACTTAAGAGGTTGGTGGGAAGCAGGACGAGTAAAAACTAAAAAGGGAAAAAAAAGTCATGCTTTTGCTTGGATTTCTGGCTCTTAATTAATTAATTTATTTATTCAAATAAGAAAAAGAGAGAAAATAAAAGTTAATTCCCATGATTATTGCAGCAAGCAATTAACAATGGCGGTGTTGACTGTTGAAAAAAGAATGAAGGCTGCAAGAAAAATATATAAATACTTATCAACAAAAGTCAAAGTGCCTCATTTTACTACTATTTCTTATATATATATATATATTGTTGGCATCAAGTTGTGACTATGTGCTGCCAAGTCCTTATTAATACTAAAATTAAATTAATTGAAATAATTATGAATTTAAATATTTTTGTTTACTTTTGATCAAGTATATATATATTTCTTAAATTTTTAACGTTTAATTATTTTATTTTTAAAATTTTTATTTTAATTATTTTACTCTTTAAATTTATCTATTTTTTATAAATAAATATTTATATTAATAAATATTAATTATTTTATTTTTTATATTTATATATTTTATATTAAATAAATATTTAAATAATTTGACGTGATTTGATATTACTCAAAAATTTTATATTTATAAATTATAAAAATACGAGTTTATAGTACTATATAATTAAATTAAAATTATAAGAAGTAAAATAAATAAACACCATAAATTTAAAGGATTATATTATATATATATAGAGAGAGAGACTTTTAGTTTTTGAACATTCATACCTCAAGTAACCTTCAACGTTTTTATATTTTTATTAGATTAGAAGACCAACCAGCTGATCACATGGGATTGTCATTATAATTAATTCTCCATTTTCTTCACCGTAAAAAAAGCCATTTTTAGCATAATACAATATTTTGTATTTATCTATTTTAATTTTATTTTCTATATTTATTTATTTATCAATTTACTCTATATATTTATCTATTTTATACTTACAGATATTTATATAAATATATCAGCTACTTTTACCCTTTATATTTATTTTTTTTATACTAAATAGATACTTATATACATAAGTATATGACATTATCTTTATTTAATTGTGTTGGATATTCATAGATATATAAATGGGTAAAATAATTAATATCTGTGTGTATAAATATCTATTGATATAAAATAGATAAATATAAAAAATAAAATAATAAATATATAAATACAAGGATAAAATAATCAAATTAGAGAAATATAAAGAATTGATGATATATTAAACCTTAATGTTATTATTAAAATACTCATTTCATTAATCAACCACCATGCATAAGGATAAGGGTAAAATTATAAAAAATTCTATGATTTTTATAAATTGACACATTAAGTAGGACAAACTTTTTCTTCAAAAAATAATCCGGTCTCTCATATTTAAAAAAAAAAGTATATTTATTTAGAAAATATATTAATTAGTATATCATGATAAAATTATTTATTATGCAACATATTTAATTTTTGATATTTCAATTTTATAATAATTTGATGCATAAATTTAAAATATAATTTTATTATAATTCTTAAATCATCATATATGATAAAACTCTATAAGGGATCAAAATTTTAGATTATTTATTTATTTTTTTATTAATTGAAATTAATTTTATGAATATGTTTATTTTTATTTATTTATAAAATTATAAAAATTACAAAATTATTAATTGAAGAAAAAATATATTTTTATGTTGTTTTTCTCTTTATTAGTATTTCTACACTGCTTGCTAATAATATTTTATCCTAATTGCTTGGATGGAAAAAAAAAACTAAATTTCCCATTAACCACAAAAAAAATCTTTTGTTTTAAGAAAAAAAAGTAAAAAGAGAGAGAGGAAAGGTTTAAAAAAAAAACTATATCCTATGTAATGTCACCACATCATTTTTGAAGTTGTATGGCGAGGTTTTACTTCCACTAAAAAACCTTTAAAAAATTAGTCTTTCATTAAATTGAGCTATTTATATATATATAAAAATAAAATCTACCACAATGTTTCTAGGACTTATTTAATTGTTATCAAGAATTAAATATATGCATGAATAATTCAAAATTAAGAAAAAAATACACTATATTGAATATAGTTTCCTATTTTTTTTTAATTTCCAAAACAAAATTAATTTATTTTCCAAATAATAAAATTATAAATTATACCAAACTATGTTAAAACAACTCTATGTTTAAGAAACTATCAAATTATAGATTGATTGTTAAAAATATATGTCACTTCTGTTTAGATTTTAAATTTAAAATTTAGACACTTTCTTCTCCTAAAAATAATAAATAATAAAAAAAAAACTTTATGTTGAAGTAAAGGACTTTACCTTCATACTTTTTTAACTAAAAGAAATCTGGATGTATAAGTTTCGAATTTTGATCACAACTTTTTTCTAATGCATGGACAGCCGAATTCACTGAACTTATATAACTTAAGAAATTGGTAAAAATAGCCGAGAAAGTAACATTATACAATCTTGAATGATATCCCGCAATGGAAACGAGTGCAGAATCAGTCCTTAGCTTGTTTTTTGAAAAATATTTCTTTAATGTATTTATATTTTAATATTATTTTTATCATAATATTATTTTATGAATAATTAATATTTCAATTAATTATATCATAATATAATAATACTTTAAGCTATAAATATTATACACGTTAAACATGTTGTGTCGAATTTTAGGTCATATTCATATAATCTGTTTTAATTTTGTCTTTTTAAAATTGAAATATCTCGACACAATTAATAAATAAATTATGTTTGTATTTATACTAATTGTGTCACTAGCAATGATCAAGATACAAACATGACATGAATGCCAACTTATATTGACACTGGTAGAGCTAAACCATTCCCATTGTGGTTTTCATTTCAAATCAGTTAAACACTATCTTAGAGGGTAGGGATTAGTCTACTCATGCATATGTAACTTTTTAACGCCTATATATTACTAGTAGCTTAGTGCCTGATTTCGTTGAATAGATTATGAAGAGAAGGTCATGAAATTAATTCATGATCTTGGATAATTATAACAGTCTCCTTGGCTCCACCAGAAAATGTAATTCTAGGCTTGTTAATTTGTACTAGTAATTTGGACCTTGTATCAAGCGGCAGAATAAAAAATTTATTGAGAGACTGTTAAATTTTTATAAAAAAAATTAGTGACCAATTTATTATAAATTTAAATATTTATTATTATAATAGTTTAATAATTAATTTATACTATTAGATTGACCATACATAATAGATAATAATTATATCCTACGACTTTGTATATTTTAAAAATGTTACGTAACATATTTTTTTATTTTTTTTAAAATATATATTTTTATATAACACACCAAATAGTTAATTATTTATATATATATAAATTTTGATGAAAATTTTATAAACTAAAATAAACTTCATTTAAATTCATATATATATAATTTATTTAAATTTAAGTATATAAATAAATATATATAAATTCATATATAAATATAAAATTTATATATACATATATACATATACATACACATATATATACATATGTACTCTGTATGGCTAAGGAGGAGTTTAGGGTGAGTTCCGCCAATGCTTGGAGCCCATAAATTTTATTGGCTATATAATAAGATTAATTGAGCTTGAAAAGTAAAAATTCACATATAAAATTAAGTAAATTTATAGGAATTAAAATGGAAAATTAATAAAAAAAAAATCTTCTACTAATTTTTAATCGGCATGGAAGAGTAGGTGTCAAGCCCCATGATTATGTTAACCAGTTTTGACCTTTTTAAATATTGTATGAGGCAACTGGCTTTGATTTCGGTGCAAGTTAGGTTCACAACTGGTGATAATCATAATATCTAATTGTGCGTGTAATTTTAATATTAATCATTAATGAATGCAATGATTCAATTTTTTTTTCCTTAAAAACCCTTCTTTTTTTATTAATTACATATAAAAAATTCATCTAAAATTCAAACTTAAAATCTATATAAAAAGACTATATTTTATTAATCACCAGACTATAATTTTATGGTTAAACCCTTCTATTAATATTACAAGTAATTAGAAATAAAGAAAAAAATATTTATATCTAAATTTTAAATTTAAAAAAAAATGACACACACTATTAATCAGCAGGCTACGCTTTAATGATTAGAATTAATTAATCAAAATCTATTGATGTTTTAGCATAATGATAGGATCACATTATTTTAAAAAAAACATGCTAAAATTTGATTTAATTAATATTAAAATTTTACTCAATATTAAAAGGCATATTATCAGAATTAAAATTTTATCCATGCTATTTTTTTTTACTCTAAATAAAATACATCAATATCATCACTAAAATTGAGTTGTACCTGATTTTACCGTGCCATGCTCACGTCAAAATACATGCTACAATTTAAATTTATTATAATTAAAATTTGCTTTATATTAAAAAAATATTATAATTTTATCAATATTAAATTTTTTATGCTATTTTATCCTACTAACTTATTACTTCTATAAAAAAATAAATTTTAATATTAATAAATTAATAAAAAAATTTTAATTTATTTAAAATAATTTTTATAAAATTATTCCTTTCTAAATAGATATACTTATTTTTTTATTTATTCTAAATTATAGACCACTTACTATTTAATGTTATTTATTAAATATATTTTATAATAAATTAATGATATAATAAAAAATATATATATAAATTTAAATTTTTAATAAAAATAATTAATTTTTTTTTTAATTTTTATGAAATTAAAAATAAATAAATATAAAATAAAGAAAATATAATAATTATTTTAATATTTATATATGGGTGGAGCGGAGAAAGTAATGATAAAATAAAATATATTGTCACTGAATTGGAGGTGGAAGAACTTTTTACCTTGAGATGCTACTGTCAAAAAAAAAAAAAACTGATTTTACTTTATGTTGCTGAGGCCAAATTTTTTACAGCCAAGTAAAAAAAAAAGAAAATGAAAGACAGCTAAGCAAAAGAGAAGGCGAGGAGCGAGGAAGGAAGCGGCAGAGCAGAGCAGAGAGAGAGAGAGAGAGAGAGAGGCCTATTTAAAGATATAGCAGACGCTTAGCTCTTCAGATTCCTTTGTTTCTCTTTTCCATTACACCTTCCCCCCTCTCATTCTCTTTTCTCTTTGAGAGAGAGAGAGAGAGAGAGGTGTTTACTAGATTTTTCTACTTTTTTTTTTTGAAAATTAGAGAAATTTAAGTGTCGATTGAGAAAAAAAAAAGGTACAATTTGTCATTACTGATACTTGTTGCAGTGTTGTTGTTGTTGTTGTTGTTGTCATGCTCATGCTGTTGTGTTTATTCTGTGGTCTCGGCTTTGCTTCTTCTTCATTCTATTATATATAGCTTCTATCTCTTTCTCTGACAGATCTGTCCTTTTTGATATGTATGTTCTGGTTCTGTTATAATTACTGCATTTATGCCTTTCTTTTTTCTTTTTTACTTTTATCTTTGCAGATCTGCACCTTTTTTTTTTGCCAGTCAACCTTTTGTTTCTTTTTTTTTTTTTAAAAATTAATTTGCTGTTTTTAGGTACTAATTTCCATTGTTTTTGGAAAAATGATCAGATGGGTTTATCTTTTTAACTCTATTTTTCAACTCAATTATTATGCATTTTATAGTTAGCTTGAATTTACTAATTTCGGATTGCAGACATTGTTTTTCCTCTCATACACTTCCGGCTGCTTATTATTATTATTATTATTTTGGGTAAAATTTGGATGACGAATTTAGTGGGTATGGCATAAAATTTACGTACTTGCTTTTTTTTTTCCTTGAATTGCGATGATGATAATTTTGTTTTGTTCTTTTAATACCCAATTGATGTTGCATGAGAACTCAAGTAAAGAGCTAATCATGGAACCTTTTTTTTTTTCTTGTGTTTGAAGGAAATTATTGAAATCCCATCCCATAGGTTTCTTTTTCTTTTATGGCTTTGGTTGGCCGGCTGGATTTTAATGGAGTTGGGTCCCATTATCATGTGAGAAAAAAAATATATGAGGCACAGTAACATTGAAAGTGGGGAAATATATGTCGGTAGTTGCTATCAGATCTTGTAGTTTAGTTCTAACGTTAATTTTTTTTTTCTTTGAAATTTCTTTTTATAGTGGTTTTGGCACTTTCTTTGACCATTGGCTCCCTTATTTTTTCTATTTGAATTGCTTGCTTTGCTTTTGGGGTTTTACTACAGTTGATGATTCAGCTTTCCCTTAGAATTAGTGCAAGCATTTCATCATTGTAATCTGTATCTTTCATGGGAATTTGAGGTTTCCAGTTCTTGTAATATTTCCCCTTTTAGTGTAAGTTTTTTGCTGTTTTTCTTTTTACTGGATCTATGTGATTTAGTTTGTCAATTGTTTAAGTAATTCAGTAATTTTTGTTGATGCTTAATTTGATTTTGATCTGTGGTGGTGATTGAGAAAGTGTTCTAATATCATAAAATATAATTTGGCAAATGTTTGTTTGTTTGTAGAATCATGAAGCATAAAGATGGGAAACCAATTTCTCCACCTGATAGAGTGTCCAGGGTTGTTCCCATGACAGTATTGTTTGCTGTACTATGTGGGTTTTCCTTCTATCTTGGTGGGATTTTCTGTTCTGAGAAAAATTTAATTGTGACCAAGGATGTTTCTAAGGCTGTCTCATCATCCCCCAAGGAATCAATTGTCTCTCCTCTACAAATTAAGTCCACCTCTTTCCCTGAATGTAGTAGTGATTATCAAGACTACACTCCCTGCACAGATCCAAGGGTATTGTTACTTAATTATTCATTACATGGTGTTATGGCTGTAATTTTAGTGGAATTGCAATGTTGATACTGTTATGTCATTTTGCAGAGGTGGAGGAAGTATGGTATGCAGCGACTTACTTTCATGGAACGTCACTGTCCTCCTGCATTTGAAAGAAAGGAATGCTTAATTCCACCACCAGATGGGTATGAACCACCAATCAGATGGCCAAAGAGCAGGGATCAATGTTGGTACAGGTACTAAGTTCTGTTCCTTATATTTTTTTATTTTTACTGGGGGACTTTCTTATCTTGAATTGATGCTTTTGCAAAATTTTCTTACTTTACATTGTGGATCTGGTTTCAGAAATGTTCCATATAATTGGATTAACAAGAAGAAATCTAATCAGAACTGGCTGAGAAAAGAGGGGGAGAAATTCTTCTTTCCTGGTGGAGGTACTATGTTTCCTAGAGGAGTGGGTGCCTATGTTGATCTGATAGAAGATCTGATTCCAGAAATGAAAGATGGAACTATTCACACTGCGATTGATACTGGGTGTGGGGTGAGTTCCTTTATCTTTTACACCCAATATCTGAACTTGATTATATTGGAAATAGTTGGCCTTGTTCCATGAGAGTTTGCATTGCATCAAGTATTCTATTTATGTGATTCATTTTTTCATCTAGACTTCTGTCACTTAATCTATGTGATTGTGTATATATCGAGGTTGCAAGTTGGGGTGGTGATCTATTAGATAGGGGGATCCTAACTCTTTCTCTTGCACCAAGAGACAATCATGAGGCTCAAGTCCAATTTGCATTGGAACGTGGAATTCCTGCAATCTTAGGCATAATTTCTACTCAGCGCCTTCCCTTCCCTTCAGGCTCATTTGATATGGCTCATTGCTCAAGATGCCTTATTCCATGGACAGAATATGGTAATTGATTACTTCAGACTCTGATCAACATTTTACTACTGATGGGATTATTGTAGCATACATTAATGTGAATGTAGACAAGATAATATAATTAGGCAGTCGGACTTTTAGCAACTTTTAAGTTGTGTTTCTTGCTCCTGTTTTTTGAGTGGGAACTTGTTTATCTGTTCTAGATCTTTGAAATTTTCCTAATTGATAGTTAAATTTCTCTCTCAAGGTTCTTAATTCCAAGGAATTAGGAAATGCTTTTGAAATTTTAACCAATACCACCAGCCTAGCTGATATTTCTATCATACTTCCCTTGATATGGTGTTTATTTTCCTCATCTTTTAGATATTATTGCCGCATGATCTATTGTAACTTCTGAAATTGATTATATTTCCTTCTCTGTGTTCTTCCCATCTCTCTTTTCCCTCCTCACTCCGGATTTAACATTGACTTATTGATAGCTATCCATATTTATTGTGTTTTACAATGGTGGAAATATTTTTGTTCAGGTGGTATTTATCTACTAGAAATTCACCGTATACTCCGTCCTGGCGGCTTCTGGGTCTTGTCTGGTCCTCCAGTTAACTATGAAAATCGTTGGCGGGGGTGGAACACTACAGTAGAAGAGCAGAGATCTGATTACAAAAAATTGCAAGAACTTTTAACTTCAATGTGCTTCAAATTGTATAACAAGAAGGATGACATTGCTGTCTGGCAAAAAGCTTCAGATGATAGTTGCTATAGCAAGCTTTCTGCACCTGAAGCCTACCCTCCAAAATGTGATGACAGCCTCGAACCAGATTCTGCATGGTACACTCCACTTCGTTCTTGTGTTCTTGTTCCCACGCCAAAACTTAAGGCATCAGCCCTAGAATCCATCCCAAAATGGCCAGAGCGGTTGCATGTTGCACCTCAACGTATTTCAGATGTTCCTGGTGGGAGTGCTAGTGCTTTCAAGCATGATGATAGCAAATGGAAGGTGCGAGCAAAACACTATAAAAATTTACTTCCAGCAATTGGGACTGACGCAATAAGAAATGTGATGGACATGAATACAATTTATGGAGGTTTTGCTGCAGCTGTGATTGATGATCCCTTGTGGATCATGAATGTGGTGTCTTCATATGCTGCCAATACACTTCCGGTGATCTACGACCGAGGCCTCATTGGAACTTACCATGATTGGTAATTTTAAATGTTCTTATATGCATCTAAAGTTTCAGTTTTTGCTTGGAGAGCATAGCTGCCATAAACTTTCCATGTTTCATATCATTAATATGGTTCCTGGCGAGTATGGTGTTTGATTATTTCTTTGCTATTTGGTAGGTGTGAAGCTTTCTCAACATACCCTCGAACATATGATCTCCTTCACCTTGATGGCCTTTTTACTGCTGAGAGCCACCGGTAAGAAATGCTTCTCAGTTTTACGAAATTGCTTTTTTCTTTTCTTCTCTTTTAGGAAAAGAGAAGGCCAAGAGGGTTGGGGGTTATATATTTGGTTCATTTGCTTGGTGTTTTCTTGTAGAAATGCTGTTTGGTGTTAAGGCTAACACTTGGTCTCTTAAGTTATGATAACACTTAATTTTTAGGGTTTGATGTTGAACCTCATGTGATGAGGTGGTCTAAATGCATGACAGAAGATTGTAGCATTTCCTTCTGCTTAGAAAATTTAAATTAGAAGTTGGTTGTCTATGTATTCAACCATGACTAGGGAAAAAAAATACTCAATGGCTTGGCCCAATTTGATTCAGCTTTTTATTAGGCTGCACTTAAGCAGGGCTTAGCATGATTCAATGAGTTGAGCCTAAGATACTTCTCAAGTCCCAATTAGTTTAAATACCTAAGCCATACCAGATTCTGCTTGTGAAATAGAAATAATTACTTTGGCCTTGAAGATGAGTCTAAACAGTTTGCAGCAACAAATGCCTCTGCCAACTTGTTTAGGTGTAATTACATACAAACCTTTTTAATTCTGGATTCAATTAGATACAAAAATTTTGTGCACTCCAGTGATTGGCCATTTTGTTTCATTCCGAAGTACATTTTCAAGCACATATGAAATATTTATTCATTATCTTTATTTTCTACATGATATTTAGTTTCTTTTTCTAAGAAAATGATGCTGTCACCTTTCCTTGTCATTGTTGACTTCTTGAATAAGTTGAACATTATTTTAACAGTGGGTTTTGTTTCTTTGAATTGATTTCACTTATTCTTCTTTCCTATCCTTTAGAGAGAAAATTGTATATTCAAATGATGGTTAGGTTTATAGAATTGAATTGGTTTCTCATACTTAAAAATTACCTACATAGGTAGTAAAATTTATGAAGGAACAATGATCTGTAATTGTTGATTCTGTTAGATCCTTTAATGAAATGAATGTCAAGATGGAAATTATGGGAATGGCATTTGTATGTTTCTAATATTTTTCGTACTTGGGCAGATGCGATATGAAGTACGTGCTCTTAGAGATGGATAGGATCCTCCGTCCAAGTGGTTATGCACTAATACGGGAATCCAGCTATTTCGTGGATGCCATTGCGACCATTGCTAAGGGGATGAGATGGAGTTGCCGCAAAGAAGACACTGAATATGGTGTTGAGAAGGAAAAGATACTTGTTTGCCGGAAAAACTCCAGTATTCCTCTAGTCAAAATTCCAGGTAATAGAAATAGAAATCTCAGCCATGGAGGGTAATTTCCTGAATGGCTGTGTAATTTGCCATCTAGTATTGAGGAGATAGATACCCGATATCAGTAAAGATCGATAAAATACCCACGAATTTATTAATCCAGATGAGCCAAGTTCTTCAAATTCAACTTGTGGATTGGGAAATAGCTATACAATAACATAGTTTCATTAATTGATAGAGCCTATAAAAGATGCATATTATTTGCAAGGCATCCATATATTCTTGGTATTTATTTTTTCTGGGGGGTTTTCTTGTTTTTGCTTTTGATTCATTTTTTTAGAAACTTTATATGATAAGTGTATGTAACAATTTGTGAGTGATAAGTGTATGTAACAATTTGTGAGTGATAAGTGTATGTAACAATTTGTGAGGATTATGTAACATTTTGTGAGGATTCAAGAATCCTCACCATCACACATTGTGATGTCTACCTGTAATGAAATTTATGAATTTACTACCTTCATTGAAAATCTGAATTACTTGATCATAATTTGCTATTTTGTTTCTCAAGTCTTTCTAAATTAGATACATTCATGATTCGGATTTCAGGCTGAACTTTTCTTTGAAGACGTGTATTTCTTTACAAATTGAAACTCATGATTTAGTTCACGAACAAACCTATTATTGACCGCTTAATTAAGATGTATTTCAGTTTGGAACTTAAGAAGGGAATGAAACTTGCTCATACTGATGGCCAAGGTCAAGACAGATTAGGTGATTTGCCTTTACTCAAAGAGAAGAAAATTTCATAAAATGGAAAACCAATACAAAAAACAAACTGCAAATGAACTGCTCTTAATGGGTTATGTGCTTCCTAAGCCTACTCATTTGGAAATAGTACAAAATAAACTCTGACTGAAGGAAAATGCAAACGTATATTAGGGTATTCATAGTTTAATAACCTTAACCAATATTAACTCCGAATTTGAACCTATATATAAAGTTCCGAGCTTTTCCAAACTTGAACTTGAACCTGAATCCTATGAATATGAAGGTTCGATTAACCTATTTTCAGGTTCAGTTTTCTGATTAACTTAAACCTATTCTTATCAATTTATATGTATAAAAAAAAAAAAATCAATCACCAATAATATACAGAAAATCATCTATATAAAATCCATAAAGTTAACTAAAATATTTATAAAAATAAATCTATATAAAATTCAAAATATCCATAAAAATATATGTAATTAAAACAATATGAAATAACAAATAATCACATATTCATTAGTAAGAAAAATAACAAATATTAACATAATCTTTGAACAATTAGGAAATAACAAAAAGTAACATAGTTAAACAATCATTCTTAAAAAAGTATAGGAGGATGATCCACCATGATGCATGAAGACACATCATAAAAAAATCAATTAAAACAAAAGGTTAGATTCTAATATATTATTATAAAAAATTCATCTATACACTAAAATAAGGTAAAAAAAAAGTTATATTACATGAATTATTATTTTTTTTTGTTAATCCATAAATTATTATTATAAGAATATTTTTTTTACAATTCATTCAGAATAAAAAATTAAGATATAAATATAATAAAAAAAATTAAATTTAAACTACTATTAATATTCTAAAACTAGTCTAGTGCAAACTTTGATTATATGTCTTATTTTTTACTTACGGTATGTTTTTTTTTAATTTAATAATATTTTAAATATACAAATATTATTATTTTATTAATTTAAATATTTTTTTGGCCTTTTGATTATTGATATAAATAAAAAAAGTAAATGTAACCTAGTATGATAGAATTAATTATACTATTAAATATTGTTGAATTAATCCACTTTTTATGCCTTTTTAGTAATAAAAAAATATATATTTTTTTGATTGGTAGTAATAAAAATATTTATTCACGGCAATATTTCCTATGAGTTCATTATCTATAAATGACTATATTATTATATATATATATATTATAAAAAATGATATCATTTGCTTCTAAATGAGTTATCCCCTATCTCATTCTTAATTCACTATGGTTATATATATATAAAATGATATCATTTGCTTCTAAATGAGTTATCCCCTATCTCATTCTTAATTCACTATGGTTATATATATATATATATATATATATATTACTAATATTAAGAGTACAATAAAAAAGTGATTGTTTTTTATAATTTTTTTATAGTATAAAAGTAACATTTTGCATGAAGAAATTTTAAATCAGTTTTGTAATGAAATTCTATTTTAACTTAATGGAGTAATGCCATTGCTTTGAAAATATGAACATTATAATTAATTTCACATTTTATTTTAAAATTTTTTTAGATCAAGATAAGTATTAATAAGAGATGCTTGGGTAGCTTGTTTCTTCCGGCTCATGTTTTTTTCCCTATTTATTAATAATAAAAATTTACATAATTTGGATTCAAAAAAAAAATTTACGTTATTAAAAAATAAATATTAATAAGAGATAATAAAGGAAAACAGAGTAAAAGATAAAATTAGTAATACGAAGGTGAGAAAAAAAAATCCCACAGTAAAAAGTAATCGCATAAATAAGACTTACTTTATGCCTCTTAAAAGTAATCCCACGGTAAAAAAAAAAAATATATTTTTTGACAAATAAGAAAAGCACACAATATATAGTTATAAGCAACAAACATTACAATTATAATAGTAATAATCAAGAAACATGGTGAAAACTAGTTTCTTCTTCCATAAACTTTGTGAGTGCTCTTATTAACCTTTTGTGCCCTTTGACTCAATGAGAATTCAAACTATCCTTATAAACCACATAGGTTCTCCTGTTTTAAACATGAAATATCTCATTGTAAGTCCAAATACGAGTCCAAATGCATACCCTTGCAAAATAACTTTCCATCCAAATCCATTTTTAGACTCTAAATCTTCTTCCTTTGATGGGGGCAATTGTTTCACTTCACTATCATTGCATTGTTTTTGAAGTGGAAATCCACAAAATCCCATGTTTCCTTCATATGAACTATTATCAAATGTGTTGAATTGATTTCCTGTTGGGATGAGACCTTCAAGTTGGTTATATGAAACACGAAAGATTTGAAGAAATGTTAGATCTACCAGTTGCATAGGAATTCTCCCATTAAACAAATTTGAAGAGAGATCTAACGATTTTAGTTTGGTCAAATTCCTCAATGATGATTGAATGTTGCCTGAGAGGCAATTATGAGAAAGGTTGAGTTGCTTAAGTGATTTTAGCTTCCCAATTGACAATGGAATGTTCATTGTGAATTTATTGCTTGACAAATCAATACTTATTTCAAATATTATTTTATAAAATAATATCTTCAAGAGAAAATAACATAATTTCATGAAAATTTCTCTAAAAAACTTAAAAACATCATTTTATAATATAATTTTATATGTTTTAGATATGCTAGTGTATATATTGCAGATATCTCATGTATAATTTGTGCATATACTGTTTTTAGCCTTTATATGTTGTACAACCTCTATTTTTTGCTTAATTATAGTATATATATATATATTATAGATATGTATGTTTTAGCCTTTATATATTAATTAATTGTAGTATATGTATTATAGATACGTATGTTCTAGCCTTTAATTAATTAATTATAGTGTATATATTATATATATATATTACGTATATGCTTTTTTGTGTATAATGAGAATATAATAATAATAAATAATTTATGAATAAAAAATAAAAATTAAGATGAGATCACGAACCACTAATGGATTATCTTAGTATACTCTGCTAACAACCATTCTGTCATACTCTAAGGATTTTGAATACATGTCACCCACATGCACAACTGATGCACTAATGTATGTCGATCCAGAGTCTATCAATGCATGAATAGAGATACCAAATCGAGAAAATATACCAACAATAATATCTGAAGCTTCTGGCTTCTTCAGAATCACATTAACCCTCTGTGATATCCTTACCTCCTATGGTATACTCTCTGCTATAAATCCTCCTCTCTGGCTAGACCCTGGTCTACCAACTCTGCCATTACTTTAGCACCTCAACCCCCTCTGTCACTAGACTTGGACACCACTATCTCTGTTTGTCTTTCATTTGATGGCTCTGGACAATCTCTGATAAAATAATTTTTTGAGCTGCATCTGAAATAACCTGCTAAAGCACCCGTCCTCCAACAGACACCCCAATGTGTCATCCCACACTGAGCATATATGGTTGGAATAAATCTTTGAGAAGCTGAGGTTGGGGCACTAGCCACTGAGGCTGCAGGCCTCTGCCTTTCATGTTGTGATGGCCTGCCAGGTTGCCCTTGGTTCATACTAAATCCTTGTGGAAAACTACCTCGGCATCTCTTTGAAGATAAAGACCCTATCTCAATCTGAGGTAGGGTGCCCCTACTCTTTTTTGCACTAGCAATAACTGCAAGCCTCTGGGCTTTCTCCAACGTGCAGCTGATACCAAAATGGAGAAATTCACTATTATACTGTTACCACCTGGCATATAATGGATGACCTCAATCCCTTCTCAAACCTCCGATATCGGTTTATCTGATCAACCATAATATCACCTGTGCACTTGCTCAATTGAAGAAACTCCTTTTCATACTCCATAACTATCTTCATAGCCTGCTTCCAGTTTAGAAATTCTTTCTTCTTTGCATCTTTATAGTCTCTAGGTGAATACTTTCTCCCAAACTCTCTCAAAAAATTAGCATATATCAACATCGGAGGTTGCTTTAACCTACGGGAAATTGTCTTCGACTAATCATATGCGTCTTCCTACAGAAGAGACACATCATGGTCAAACTTTTTTTTTTTATGCAGTAGCCTGCAACTGAATAAATATCATCTTCAATCTGTCCAGTCACTGCTCTACCTCTGCTGGATCTACAGTACCCATAAAGTCTATAGCCCCATATTTCCGGAGTTTGTCATATTTCATGGTTTTTTGTTGTTGTTGTAGTACTGGGACAGGTAAAAAAAACTCATCCATCTGTTATATCCAAACAAGTAAAAGATCTTGTGTTGCTAGTCTGGTTGGTATCAATGCCTCTCCAACAACCTCTGCACTAGCTACAACTCTTCCTTCTCGTGGAGCAATACTCTCTACACTTCTCTCACCAGATCCGTGTGTCCTAGATGCCATCTCAACCTATATCTGTAATCACAACCAGCATTATTACATTAGAGACCAGTTTAAATGCCAGCACATATGCATGTATGACACTTTAAAATTACATTTAAAATCCCCTTTCTCCTTTAAAAATCCATCTAGGTCGAGAACGTCAAACTTAGGCTTTGATACCAAAATAAATGTAATATCCTTATATCTTATATATATGTACAATATATTTACCCCATATATGTAAAATACATATACAAAATACAAGCATATCACTATTCTAGTCTTTAGAAAATTTACCAAAATTTTCAATAAAATAATTTATTCCTTAAAATATAATTTTATTAGATAAACAAATGTAAATATAAATAATTAAATATTAAAATAGTATTTATTAATGAAAATCTATGAAAAAATTTTGCTAGAATTTTGTCTGTAATTTGAGCATTTCTAAAAAATCAAATGTTCACAACCTGCATAAAATACACTCCCAAAATACATTCAATCATACATTTCTCCAACATTCTCCAAAAATACTCAAATATATTAATAAACAAAAAGTATTCCAAGCTTTTATAATATTGGGCTAAAAACATTAAAATTTACAACAATTTCATATATTAGTACAATGTATAGAAACATAACATGTTTAACCAAAATAAATATTTACATTTTAAGTAGCTGGCTCTAGTCTTGTGGAAATCTATCAAAACTTCAAGTACAATCCAGAAACCCTAGACCTTGCCAGGTCTAACAGGGCTCTCTATACTAACTATGTCACCTGTGTGATGAATTCCAATCACTTTAAGCTACTAGCTTAGCTATACATACTTTGATAATGAAAAAAACTTTAAAAAACAATGCAATGCAAACTTCTTTAAAACATATCATGATTAATGCTTTTATGTGCATACACTTTCACAAATTTCATCAAAATACCGTAATCACATGCATTTGGCCCAAGTAACCCTATATAATATTCAAATTTCAAAGATATTATTTTGGTCTATCGTGACACATCTATGACTAATCCCAAAGACAAATAATATCATAAATATTGACACCAGTGCCTAGCTTCGAAGGTAAATAATATCATAAATGACACCCAATTTCTAGCCCTAAAGGCAAATCATATAATAGGCAAACTATTTCCATATCACTAAGCAAGAAGCTCTAGAACAGAATATTATATAAGGTGACATATATTATTTCACATTATCATATAACATAGCCAGTCTTGTCATTCATCATTTTTTAGCACTTTTTTCCATCATTTCTCTACATTTTCATATGTTTTCATCATATATATCACATTCATTGCCACTTCTATAATGTGGCCGAATGTTACTCTTTAAAGACATAATGTACATTTTCTTAAATTACACACAATACTGACATTAGCCATTCTACAATGGCTTCACAACTCATATGCTACGCAATTCATATATTTTTACCCACAACAATGCATTTCACATATAAAACACAAAGTTCAAGTAGCATAGCAATTCATCAACTCACAATGCTTTATGCCAAATATAATGCAATTAAAACAATTACTACCAAAGTATGTACTAACATCCAATTATGGCTACTTCCAAGCCAAAATCTCCCTCTCCTTCACCTTTTCAAATTGTCATTCACTTTTTTGATTGGCAACTTGACTCTACTAAATTCCTAACCAAATTGCAATTTTAAATAAATCATTAAGGACATAATTCTACTCATTTTAGCTACTCAAATTTAAATTATCACATTTCTACCCAATTTTTAATATTTTCCCTAACATTCTTTAATTTTGGAATTCTATTTTAATCAATTATAAATCAAGTTTTAAGCTAAATTATATCATTGCAATCATATTCTAACACAATTTAATCATTCAAATGCCATTTACATCCATTCTTTACAATTTTCACCAAAAAAGGCTAAACACATCAGTTCCTTTCTCAAACTTCAACCAAACTCATTCAAATCAATTATCTAACCTTAAAATCATTATCTCCATATCAAAATAATCTTATACAATACCATTTAAATAATTATTCAAACCTTCTTTAAAAATTGAAATTTTACATAATGCAAAATTTCAAGAAACTTTCTTAAATTCAAAAAGGAAACTTATTAATTACTTGGAATTTCACCAAAACTATCTTCACTCCTTAAAATCTTGTCAAAAAATTTGGTGTATGGAAGAAGCAAAATTCTTCCAATCCCATCAATGGTGGTTCGGCCTTAAGGAAGAGAAGAAGAAGATGATGGAAATTGATTTTTGCTTTTTAATTCTTCTTTTATTTCTAATGATACATATATTTAAATAAATAATTATTGATTATTAATAATGATATTTTACATCTTTCACCAAAAAATATTTTTAATTTTAATTTTTTAACTTTTAACTTTTGATCTTTTTGACTTTTACTTTTTACATTTAACTTTTTCATTTTTTTAGTGACATTTATATTTTAGGTATCTTTCATTTTTATTCTACAAATATATTATATATTTCCTCTTTTCAACCCATTATTTAACTATTCTAAATTATTTATTTAATTATATTTTAATAAAATTACTGGCATTACAAGATTTATTATATATATATATATTTGGAATTCCATTGTCCATAAAATTCTCATCTTAATTTGCTTTTTGATTGCCTTAGAGATGAAAATTTTCAAAATCTCAATTTCTTTTTTATATTTTTCCTCATTACTTTATATCATTGATGAATGAAACTAAGATATGTTAATACGTGTTAAATTTATTATTTCATATTTAAAAAATATTTTACAAGAGTGATAACTAATAAAAATTTTAAATAGATAAATTATGTGAAAAATAAAGCCTCATTAACTTTAAACTCTATGTCCGCCCCTGATTACAATGAAAAATAATATTACATATTTGAAAAGTTACACAACCAAAAGTCTTAATTTAATTTATATTATAGAATTGTTAGATATGTTCCACTATGTCTGCATATAATTGTCGATGCTTTTATTTATCACGAACAATACAGGAAACACGCGCATTACTAATGGCTACGTAATTGTTGATATATACTAGTAGAATTAAGATGGAATATTGGAAGATAAACAAAAATAAATTTATCAAAATTTAGAAATAGAATACTGACCGAATGCAAGATTAGTCGATAAATTTGGTGCAAAAAATATGGTGCTAGTTATTAGAAATAATATTTACTGACATATGATTGTTCTAGTCGATAAATGATTATTCTAGTCGGTAAATGATGCAGGAGTAGATGGCGCTTTTAGTGCATCTATTTACCGAAAGAACGAACATTCTCTCAATAACTTTTGCAAGTACCGAGAGATATGAGAGACTTTGATAATTTTTATTATAAAAAATTCAAACAAAAAATTTAGTGCCTCACATTGCTGAGGGGATACGAATTCTCTAGGTAAATGAACTAATGGTGGAGTATCAAAAGTTTAATTTGGCAGGAGATATAAGAGTTTGTTGGTAGTTATAGAATAAAAAATTAGGTTGCAATTTTAGCGTCTCACATTGCTAAAAGAATACGTATTCTCTTGATGAATGAACTAATAGTAGCATATTAGAAGTCTCATTTCTAAAAGATATAAGAGTTTGTCAGTAGATTTTAAAATAAAAAATATAGACGGCAATTTTAGCATATCTCATTGTCGAAAGAATATGCATTCCCCCAGTAAATGAACAAATTGTGGCATATCAAAAGTCTCATTTGTCGAGAGATATGATGTAATACCCATATTTTCATTAATCAAATAATGAATATGAAGGGTAATTAGAGTGATAGAAGAAGGATATGTATAGTATATATCTAATGTATACACAAGATATACATAAAATATATATTGGATACCTAATATATATATATAGTATATACTCAATATATACATACCTCTAAAACAAAAGTAGGTAAGATGTTAAAACATCAAAAGTCAAAAGTAAAAAAAAAATATAAAGAAAATTAAATTAATTATGAATGGAAGAAAGAAAAATCTAATATTTAATAATTATTAATTATTTAATTATTTAATTTTATATATGTGGTTATTAAGAAATAATTAAAGGTCAAAAGTTTCTTCTTCTTCTTCCTTCTTCAAGCTTTGGCCGAAATCTCCATGGTTGAGCAAGGGAGGTTTTACTTCTTTAAATACTTCATATTTTACAAGAATTGCTAAGGAATCAAGGTGTTTTTGAAGACAATCAAGCATTTGGTAAGTAATCTTTCAATTATAGCAAGATTTCTTCAAATTTAAGATTATGTAAATTTTGGGGTTTTAATGGAAGTAGTTATAATTGATATAATGAGTTGTTTTGAAGCTATTCTACTATGAAAGTTATGATGTTTTGGTTGGACGGTGAAAATGATTGGGTTTTGATGAAGTTTGAAGGAAGTAGTGGTGAGTTTAGGGTTTTCATGGAAGTTAGGTTAGGGTTTGTGTAATTGATATTTGTTTTAAATAAAATGGGTAGAAATGTGATATTAATGACATATTTCTACTTATAATTTGGTTTAGGAGTGAGTAAAGTGGACTTGCCAAATTACAGGAAGGAAGGGCTTTTGAAGAAGTTAGGGTTGGAATGAGTTTAGCCTTGATTTTAGCATATTTAAAGGATAGTATATGTTTTGATAAATTATGTTTAATTGCATTTGATTTGGCATAATACATTGCGATTTTATAAATTTGTTATGCTACTTTGATGTTGGTTCTCATATGGCAAGTGCATTATTTTAAGTAAAAGTGTGTGAAATGCATGAAATGTGAAATGTTAAGCCATTGTAGAATGGATAATGACATTGTTATGTTCAATTTGTGAAAAGTGAGAATTATGCATTTGAAATTTGAAAATAAGCCATATTTTGAATGTGGCTAAGAAACATGCTTTATATGATTAGAAAGTATAAAAAATTGAGAAAAAGACATGAATAATGTGATGAGAATGAGGAATGGTAATGTCAATATGAAAAATGTGATAAAAGGGTGATATTTGTATGTTTCCTTGTGCAATCTCTTGTTCTAAGAAATTGTATTTGGTATTGTTGGTTTGGCATGTCAACGAGATGTTATGATATTTTTATTTATTTTCGAGCGAGATACACTGGTGTCAATAGGGGACGCATCTATGGGCCGTATGATATGGCATTTAGATTCCCAATGTCAATAGGGGACACATCTTTGGATGGTATAATATAACACTTGGATCTCCAGTGTCGCGACCTGAAGCTTGAATGTTGTATAAGGACTTTTGGGTCTAATATATGTGGTTGTGATATGTTAATGAATTTTATGAGTATGGTATTACATTGTATGCATACTACATATTATTATCACAAGGAAAGCACATTGCATGATTTTAAAAATTTTTATTGTTATCAAAGTATGTACAGCTAAGCTAGTAGCTTAGCATGATTAATTTTATTGCGCATGTGACATGATTGAGCCAAGAAGCCTTGATAGGCTAGAGAGAGAGAGAGAGAGAGAGAGCTTAAGACTTGAAGCCAATTTTGGAAGGGTAGGTTTTACCATGAAACCAAATCCTTTGGTGCTGCATTTATGTAAGCTGTTAATTTCAAAATATTTTGGTCTTGTACTTTGTACCTACATCATATGTTTATCAAGTAAGGTTGAGGATTTATGGGTATTTTTAATAAGTAATGTTATTAAGTATGCAAATTTGTAATGTATATTTATTATGTTTGAAAGCACTTTAATATAATTATTTAAAATGATGAATATTTGTGAAGTTTTGACAAGTTTGGGAGAAATGTTGAAGATTAGATTTATAAATATTTGGGAGTGCAATTTTATATGCAGGTTGTATTTTGTTAATTTGGAAAATATTAAAATTATGTACAAAACTCTGACGAATTTTTTTCCAGACATTTTCTTTTATATATGCTATTTTGATATTTATCTATTAAATATGTTTGTATTTATTTATTAAATTTATCTTTCAAAAGTTAATTTATTTTTTGTAATAATTATGAGAATTTTCTATTGTTAATTACTACGACATTCTTATATTATATATATTTATTTACATAGACAGAGTGTATGTACTATATGTATATATGATATAAGGGTATTACATATGAGAATCTATTGATAATGCTTTAGAATATTTAATTCAGATGTCAGTTTTAGCACCATAATTTACCGAATGAATGGATGGATGGTGGCATATCAGAAATCTTATGCGAGAGGACTAATTATCTGCCCATAAGTGTAAAACCTTAATTAGAAAAATGAAAAAAATTTATTGAGAGACATTAGTGTCTCTCAGTAAATTACCCTAAATATAAAACTAATTTTCTTCTTTGCTGCCACTTTTTGAAAAATTTCTCACATTTCTCTCTTCTTCTTTCTCTGGTTTATTTTTTTAATGGCATCTTAGATTGGGAAGGTTTTTTCTTCTTTCATATTTGTATGTTTTTTTTTTGTCTTTTATTGTATTTAATATTTTGCATTTTCATTTTTTCAAGCTCCATACAATTTCTAATTTGCTTTTTTTTTTGTGGTGTTCTCTCCTTTCTGCTTTGTTATATTTATTTATTTATTTATTATTTTTTGTGGTGATTTTGAATTGCTGTAATTTTTATTGAATTTTTTCAAATTATTGTATTAATATGTAATTTTTTATTAGTTTATCATTTTTGTATTTTTTTGTTCAATTTGTCAGAAATATTATTATATTAATTTGTAATTTTTTATTAGATAGGTTTGAATTTAGGGTTTCATCAATTTTTTGTTAAATTTGTGAGCAAATCTGTCAATATTTTTAATTTTTATTAATTAAAAATATTTTTTGTGTGCATTTGTTAAAAATTATAGATGTTGTTCTTGTTTTAAATCTTTTTATTTAAATTTTACATAGTCACAACAATTTTTATAAATTTTTAAATTATCTTTTCTCTGTAATTAATTGATATAGTTTTTTTTTGGAATTAATTAGTTTTTTTTTGTATTTTTTGTTTAATTAATATAATTTGGTTTTCAATATTTTTTATTTTTTGCTATTAATTTTTTATTAATTTTCGTTATTAGAAAATAAAAAATATATTTTTTGAACAAATGCTGAACTTTTATTAGAAATTGAGATTATTAGAATTGTTCAAAATAATTGGAAGAACAGGTACTAGGACTTATTCCATACAAATTAAATCAGAAAATGATTCAAGTTGGAGTTCCATTGAGTCATAGCATGAACAACTTGATTCCCCTCTCTACGAACATGATTGAAGGTGTCATGGTAGAAAGAGCAGCAGCAATAGCAAGCATGTGCTGTAAATCAAACTGTCCATCGATCAACTAGGATACGAACCCTGCAATGTCATAATCAAGGTTTGGTAGTTTGATTCCGCTATCACTTCATGTAGGCTATATTCTCATGCAAATGCAAGACCAAGCAAAAGCGCTAAAGCCTCTGCTACTTTAGCATTCATCACAAACTTCATTTTTCTGCAAGCAGAGATAATAACCTCTCCTTCTTGGTCTCTAATTACCACTCCAAGATCAACAACATTTTGGTTGACAAGAAAGGAAGCATCATAGTTAACTTTGAAGAGTTATGCCTCTGGAGTCATCCATTTCACATTGAGCACTAGATGGTTGCGATCCAACCATATACTCCATAGAATCATGACAAACTACTCCAACCCCTCGTCATCTTATTGCTCTTTAATCATTTGAAACCAAGAGAACAATGACTATTCTTGAAAATTTCCAAAATGCAATCTTAAAGGTGATACTAACCAAAGGCCTCTACTATTTTCATAATCTCGAGAGAAATGCATCAAAGTTTCATAGCGCAACCCACATCTAGCATAAAAGGGGTCCATCTAAATACTTCTTTTTAACAAAGCATCTTTAGTAGGTAGTATCATGCAAAGCCACTTCCAAAGGAACATTTGAATGTTACGAGGAATATTAAGCTTCTAAATAGAAGGACATATTTCTGATGATCCCGATGTTGATGAAGCTATATCCCTATTGCATAAAAGTTTAATGGGAACCTGGTATCCACTTTTAACAGAGTAAGCATTATCTTTATAATATCTCTAGAACTGCACATCCTCTAGAAAGCGACTACTAATAGGAATGGACATGATGAAGCTAGCTTTATAGGGGAAAAAAAATACTTCAATGATAATATCACTACACCAACAAATAACTCAAAATTTATGAGCTCACTAACACTTGCATTAGCTTGCAGCTTCCTCGATACCAAATTTCAAGGCCATGATAATAACTTGGAAGCCATATTTCCTGCTAAATTTTAACAAACAACCCATTCCCAATCCGTCAACCCAACCTTTGTTCCAAGATACCTAGCACCTTGAAGACTTCTCCATATAAAACTTGGTTTATACCCAAGCAATGCTTCAAGAAAGTATTGTCTTGCGAAATACTTAGCTCTTAGCACTTGCGCACATATCGACTCCTTATAGAATAACAACCTCAAACCCTAAAAAGCTTTGTTAACACTCTCCAAATGTTGAAACCCAAGTCCCTCATCACACTTCCTCCTGCAGAGTCGATCCCAAGCTAACCACTGGATTTTTCTTTCCTTTAAACCATTGCCCCATTAAAACTTGATAATAATGGATTGTAACTCGTCAAGAAGGGTTGAAGGAAGAGAGAAGCAACTCATTATGTAACACTCGGGGATTTTAGATATTGTTAAATAATTAATTTTGAGGGTAGTAGTATGTTATATGAGAGAAATATAAGATATATACATAATATGTACAAGATAAAAACATATTATATACTTGATGTATATATAAAATACACCTTACATGTACATGATATATACATTTGGCACTAAAAGACAAAATAAGTTGAAAAGTTAAAGTAAAAATAAAAGTAAAATAAATAAATAAAATAAGTAAATAAAATTAAATTAAAAATTAAAATAATTTTTGGTGGAAGATGATAAATATGGAATATTAATTATTAATACATAAATAAATCAATTACTTAAATAATAATAATATATATATATATATATATATATATGGTTAAGAAGACTTAAAATAAAAATATCACATTTTTCTTCATCTTCTTCCTTCTCCTCTCTCTTTGGATGAAATTTATGGTGTTTGTGGGAGGATTTTAATTCTTTCAAATACACAAAATTTCATAAAAAATTCAAGGATTAAAGGTGATTTTGAAGATTTGCCAAGGATCCAAGTAAGTATTCTTTGGTTTAAACTAACTTTATTAAAAATTTAAGATTATGTTTGATTAGGCTAGAGAAAGAAGTTGATTTAAATTGTTAAAATTGATAGAAGTGAAGTTAAAATGATGAGTATATGATGATTTGTTAGTTGGTTGATTGAATTGGCCATAGTTGATAAATTTAGGATTATGGGATGATTATGTGAAAATTAGGGTTGTTGAAGGACATTTCTATAATTGTGAAATTAACTTGTTTTAATGTTATGTTGATGTATATGTGATGAATTTATAGTTGAATGATGGAAATGGATAAGTTAAGTGGTAGTTTGAAACAGGTAGCAAGGGTGAATTAGGGTTTTGGTGAATTTTTTAGGTAGAATGATTGGAATTGTTATTTAATTGATTAAAACGGCTTAGAATATAATGGTAATGAGTTATTTGTATTTATAATGTAGTTTATGATTGAGTAATGTGACGTTATAAAATCAAAAAGAGGAAGAACATTGAACTTGGATTGTGGAATTAGTGGAGGAGTTGGCATATTAAAGGTTAGTACATACTTGGAAATTTATGTTTTAATTGAATTTGAGTAGTATAACATATTATAATTTGGTAAATGTGTTATGCCACCTAGATATTAGTTTTTGTATAATATGTACAATGCATTAAATAAAAGTGTGTTTAATGCATAAGGCATGAAATATTAAGCTATAGTAAAATGGCTATATAGTTGTTATGTATTTAAAATGACATGCTAGCAATGGTTGAAAAAGATGAGAAAGGTATAGTGTGATGAGTAATGTGAAGAATAATGTGAAAATAGGTAAAATGTAGAAATTATAAAAAGAAATTGATAATATGAGTGGAAAATATGGAAAATGATAAAATGCAATTAAAATTGTGAAAATGGATAATGTAATGTGTAATGTGATTGATAATACGAAAATTGATTACGAAATTATGAGAGCATGAAAATGATATTTGGGAATGGGTCACATTGTGAATGTGACCCATGGTTGTGTAATGTGATGTGTAATATGTGTATGCTTGTGTAAATGTGGAAATTATGAAAATTGATGAAATATAATAATAAGATGGAAAATGTGATATGTGATTTGATATTATGAGAAATGGTTATGTAGTAATTGAAAATGTGATGTGAAAGTGATTATAGCATGGTATGATCACTTAGAAATGAAAATTTGGTATGAAATGTGAAAATTGAGAAAAGTGATGAAAAAGTGTTGAAAAATAAACAATGGCGGAATCAATTATGTTAAAGTAATAAGGTATATGGAATGTGTGTTGCCTTGTATAATATCTTGTTCTAAAAAATTATTTTTGGTACTATTAGTATGATTTGCCTTCGAGCTAGACGCTGGACATCACTTATGATATGATGTGCCTATGGGCTAGACACCGAGTATCACTATTGATGATGTTATTTGCTTTCGGGCTAGACAATAGGTGTCAATAAGGGACGGATATGACACTTAGATCCCTAGTGTTGTAATAGACCATAACAATATCTCTAGAACTAGAATATTATATAGGGATTATTAGGCCCAATATGTGTGTGGTTGGATGTGATTTGTGTATGTGCGAATATGTGTTTATTGTGTGAATACTGTGAGTTGCAATATGAGGTGTGAATTTGGTTAAATGTTTATATAAAGAATGAATTGTTAATAAAATGTGGCTATATTAATAGTGCAAAACTCATTATGAAGTTAAACGTTTCAATGTATATATGTATGTTGTTATTATATATGTACCACTATGCTATCAGCTTAGCGAGGTTGTATAAATCATGCAGGTGAGAGAATTTCAGATCAGAGTGGCTAGAACTATGGTTGAGATTTGGAGGCTAAGTGTGCCATAAGACTAGCTGTGCCCGGGGTGCATACATGTAAATTTTTATGTTGTGATGTTTTCTAATTTTTGTATAACATAAGTTCATTCTATGTATCTTGAACATGATTTTGGGAAATGATTTGTGTTATGTATGTAAATTATAAAATATTGAGTTTTGGGCTTATTAATGAGATGAATGGAGGGTTTTTGATGGATGGAGAAGTTTTGTGAAATTATTATCTTTGGAGTGTTTAATTTTATTTGCAGGATGGGTTGTTTGTTGTATGGAATTTATTAAAATTATAGACAAAACTCTGACAAATTTTTCTCGATATTTTTCTTAGAAAATTTGTATTTTTGATAGTTAAACATTAAGGAATATATTTATTTATCTACTAAATTATGTTAACAAGAATATAATATTTTTCTTAAATTTAGGGAAGAATTTTAAAATGATAAGGATGTTAGCATTCTTACATTCTATATGCGTATTTTACATATACCGGGTGTATGTACTATGTGTATATATGGTATAAGGATGTTATATAAATATAAGTTAGAATTGATTGGGCGATAACTTTGATGAGTATCACTTTTGCTCTAGTAGATAAGAGTTTTTCTTTCCATCCTCTCATCTTCTTAAGAATTCTATCCTTAAGTGTAGAAAACACACTCTTCTTTAACTTTCCTATAATTTTGGGGAGCCCTAAATACTTTGCAGGCAAGTATTCTCATAAACTCCAAACCCTTCACCAAGAAGCTCTTTTACTGAATTAGGCATTTTTTTCTAAAAAAACAAAGTGGACTTGTCGCAGTTCACCTTCTGTCTTGATTCCTCTTATAATTCTGCAAATTTTTTCTCAATAGCAATGCATTCTGACATAGATGCCCAACAAAACAAAATATTATTATTAATAAAAAAATAAGTGAGAAATGACCGAACAATGTCTGCTCACTTTGACATCATGAATTTGTTATGGTAAATCTGTTTTCCTATTTATTAATTATAACCTTATGCACAATGGAGAAACAAATAGGGCAAAATAGGATCCCCTTAACAAAGACCCCTCCTTGGTTTCAAGTAACCTTTAGGATGCTCATTAATTAGAAATGAAAAGGAAACAAGTTATAGACAAGACATAATAGATTTGGTGAAGTATGATGAGAATTTCATTTTTAGAAGATTTTCTCTAAGTAATTGACCTCTATTTTATCATATGCTTTCGACATATCAACCTTAAGTGAAAAATATCCTTTCTTTCCACTAAATCTATTTTTTGAGGAATAGAAAATTTCAAATATTATTATTGCATTATCAGTGATCCATCTACAATGAACAAAGGCACATTGTGTGTGACAAATAACATGAGGCAAAACAGGTTTAAGTGTAATGCCCTGAAATTTCTATGAATGAATTCTTCTGTAATAAGTGTATATACAATAAGTGAGATTTGTTTGGGGTATTATATATTTTTTTGGAGTGTTGGAACATGTATAAAGTGGCCAAATGATCCCCACAGGCATGGCTTTGGAGTGCCACGGCCGTGGCGTAGGTTTAGTACTATTTTAAGAAACACACGGGCGTGTATTTGAAGAGACATGGACGTGTCTAGAAAATTGAATCTAGAAGTTGAGTTTTAAATGATTTATGTCTAATATAAATGGTATAATTGAATAATAGGGCATGTGTTCTTCTTCCATTCTCTAGCTTAGAATTTCCAATGCAATGTATGTTGGGCAAAAGAATAATGGTAACCAAGTGCATTGGTAATATGATCATAGTGACTTATAAATTAAGAATATTGGTTATTCAGTGTTAATAAAATCTTATATTGAATGGATCAAAGTAGTACACTGTTTATATCTATATTTATAGATCAATTGAACATGTGGTATTGCAAAAAATAAATAAGTTTATATAGATGCATTTAATATATATAACTGTGTGTGTGTCAATTATTATGAGAAGATCTTTTTGAGATTATACGAGTTGAATATTGTAAATGAAACTAATAAAAAGATTTAAGTGTTAAATTATGTAAATGTGTTAAATGTAAAAATCTCATATCGTAACATAAATTTTAATATGCATGTGATAATTACAAATAAAATGTTCTAAGTGTTAAGTGTGTATGAAAACAAATGTTATTAAAATGAAGTAAGTGAACACATGTTTAAATTACATAAAAGAAATTTTACAAATAACAGTGATTTCAATATTTATGTATTATAAGTGATTTTGTATTTATTCTACAATGATAAAGTTTATTAAAAAAATTGACTAATTTTATTTCATCATGTGTATTTGATAAAATGTAATATTATAAATGCTATTCTTATAATATTAGTAAAGTGTATGTATACAAGAATCACTAAGCAATGAGCTTAGTATGTTAGAAATTTTCCTAACACGCAGGTACTATGGAATAGCGAAAGGCTAAGAATTGGTGGATAAAGATTACAGAGATTATTTACAGAATGAAATGAAGTTTTGAGAAGACTATAGATGTGAGCTGTCCATATATCGTCTAGTGGTTTGATGTATTTAAAAGTTGTATAATTTATTCAAAACATTTGGAGATTGTATAAATTTGTTTGTAGTGATTGGATGATATTTCTTTAATTAATTCTTACCGAAGATATTGAGATTTGTTTGAATGGTAGAAATTCAAAGAGAACTTTAAGATTACTGTAATAAATTATTTGAAAATTTTAAGTAGTGAAAAGTGCAAAAGTAATTGTTTTGATATTTTTATCTAAGTGTTATCCATATTTATTGAAATGTAAATGCTAAATTGAACGAGAATAGCATGGGTATTTGGAGAAGCATCTTCTGATAGTTCTAATATAGGATTATCAGGGGATATTACATTAAGACTATTAGCTAATAGATTAGAAATAATTTTATAAAGAATATTGCATAAGCTAATAGGTCTAATATCTTTCAAAGATTGAGTTTTTGGAATTAAACAATGAAAGTTCTAATATTTCTAATATAGGATTATCAGGGGGATATTACATTTAGTGGTATTAGAGCCTCGTTTTAGGCGGTTCTGGCACGCGAGGTTATGGGAAGGTAAAGTTATTGATTAAGATATGTGAACGTAATAAGTGGATGCTACGAAGTGATTTATAGACTACTATATGGAGTGCTTAGAATTGTTTCTTGCAAAGAAAGATAATATATTGACATTTGAGAATTTTGACGCAAAGAAAACGTTTACAATTGAAAGATAAATTTCGAGGATGAAATTTCTTAAGAGGGGGAGAATTATAATGCCCTGAAATTTCTAGGTATGAATTCTTCTGTATAAGTGTATGCACAATAAGTGAGATTTGTTAGGGCTATTATATTTTTTTGTGGAGTGTTGGAACATGTATAAAGTGGCCAAATGATCCCCAGGGGTGTGGTTTTGGAGTGCCACGACAGTGGAGTAGGTTTAGTACTATTTTGAGGAAATTTTCTAAAGTGACAGAAGCTGTTTGAAACACATGGGCTTGTGATTGAAGAGACATAAGAGTGTCTAGAAAATTGAATATGAAAGTTGAGTTTTAAATTATTTATGTCCAATATAAATGGTATAATTGAATAATTGGATTTTAGAATGAGTAAAATAATGATTTATATCATTATATGGAATTAATAAGTTGAATTAAGAGACAAATAAGAAAGTAGGATGTACCAAAGAAATGGTGTGAGTGAGCACATGTAATAAAATCCTAAAAGCTATATAAAGAGGGTCTAGAGTCCTCTGTCCTCTTCCAAACTGTCATTCTCACCATCCAACGCCATCTTCATCTCTTTCCTTCTTCCTTTTCCATTCTCTAGCTTAGAAATCATGGAGATTTTATAGAAAAATCAATTCTTGATAAATTTTAGCTATTCTAAGCTAGATTCATGAAGAAAGTATGATTAAATCAAAGATTGAAGGAGGGAATGATGTCAGAGCATCTTGAAAGTGGTTATTGCTTGTATATTATATATTTTGCTATTGAATGATTGTATTATGATTTTGATCACTAGACAATGTTTATGTCTTGATTTAAAGTGATTATTTGTAAAAGAAATTTATTAAAAGTAATTAGTGAGATAAGTTTCTTTGTGAGTGCTTATATATCAACAATCTATAATTGTAAAATTTTCATGAATTTTTGAGATTAAACAAGTTAATTGAATCATTTTGATTAAATTGAGTAATAGAGAATTGATTGATTGTGAGTTTGTTCTAAAGATGGTTATTTAAATTTTATGAGAAGAGTTAGCTTTCTAGCTAACTTTGATTTGTATAAGTGTGTTGTGGTTGATTTATGTTAAAATGAAGTTTGAAGTGGTTTTTAGCTTGTTAAAATGTGGATTTTTAGGACTAGAGGAGTCTGAAAAAGTCACATGGGTGTGTGGATCACACGGCTGTGTAGATCTTCCTGCCTATGTAAATTTGATTTTCAGCATAGTTTTGAAACACATGGGCTTGTGGATATTTTCACACGACCATGTGGATTTTTTAGCTTTTGTAATTTCATTTCCAGCAAAGTTGTTATCTGCATGGGTGTGCGGATCCATCAGACACGCCATGTTTGTCTTGTTTTCTATGTTTTCCTCTCTTTTAACCTTAAAATACTTCATTCCTTTTCTTTAATATATAATTTTCTTTCCAATTAATCATAATAACACATATTTATCTCATAAATATGCAAGATTATTACTGTAAAAAGTTAGTACTGGATAAAGTGTGTAAGGATTGGAGGAAAGTGATCATTTATAGTGTGTCAAGTAAATGTGTTTCTAATAGAAGATGGGTTTGGAAAGTATAAGGTTTGGAATATTTTAGAATTAAATAATTTGATATCTTGAAAGTAAGGTTAAGTTTATGTTATTTAAAGTTATTGAAGTGTTAGTTATTTAGTTTGGAAGTGATTTATTCTTTAAAGTCAAATATCCATCTAAAGTATACTACTTAGAAAATTGGAGTAGCGAACTAATTGTTTAATAACTGAAAGTGTATGTGATACTAAATGGTTATTCCCCTAGTGAAATACTTTGAGTTAAGAAAGTTATATTTAAATTTACAAGGTTAAATTGTGCGAAAATAAGATGATAAAAAGTTTGAGGAATGAAGGTGTTATTGATTAATATTCAAGGTTTGAATGTAATTATATATTTGAAGAGTTTGATTTTAATTGGGTATTTGGTATAGTATGAGAACGTAATAATAAATTGCTAAGTGATTCTTGGAGAAACATGAAGTTGTGATAAGATTGTTATAAATAAAGATGAGTTTAGCTGAAGAGTGAAGTAAGAAAATAAAATCTATGAGAGAAGAGTTTGATATATAAGCTTTAATGGGTGGAATGAGTGTAAAGTTAGTAGAGTGATCAAAGCTAATAAAATACTGAAATACTTTTTTTATTTATTGAGTAATGGAAAGAGGTTAGTAATTGTTGTCTCTATAGAAAAATTTGGATTGAGTGAGTAAGATTTATAATGTACTGATGATTTTGGGGTTTGACCGAATATGAAATATTGGAATGTATATTCTTAAAAGTATTTGGATGAGATATACCAATTAGGTTCACACGGGCATGTCACATTAATTAATACGACTGTGTCCCTTGATTGAACTTCTTAGTGTCGGTAGTGAATGGAACCACACAGGCATGTCCAAGAATTGGCACGACCATGTTGTATATTTTCTCATGCGAGAGCTAGTAATAATTTGAAAAGCAAGGGTGTGGCACGAATGTGCCACATGCACGTGTTCTGAACTTTAAATAAGAAATTATAAATGTAAATTTATATAATGGTAATTGAGTTAATTAAAAACGTAGTAAAGTGTGATGATAATATTTATTATAGAAACATGTATTGAGTGTAACATCTAATTATATATATAAGATATAAATCATGTGTAAAAGATTAGAAATACATACTTGAAGAAGACTATATAATGTATTAAATAGAATTGCATATATATATATATATATACATAATAATGATAAAAGAAAATGACAACTTATGAAGTGAATTGTATTAGAAAGAATAAACTGATTGAAATAAAAATAAGTACAAGGTTTTATAAGAGTTTAAATCTAAAAAAAAAAGAAATAAATAAGTGTATTGCCCAGTGTTACTGTCAATAGACCTAGTGTTCGGATTGAATGGCTAGCCAGATGGTGGACGTCTATAGTGATAATAGGTACTCTGTCCCATCACTGGACACTATGTATAACCATATTCAGTGGGCATTCGTGCCATGTTGGACCATTGGCCAAATTCTATATAATGGGCATTTACTTGCCTCAATGACCCGTTATCCGAATTTAGAATTTCCAACGCAATGTATATTGGGCAAAAGTATAATGGTAACAAAGTGCATTGGTAATATGATCATAGTGAGTTATAAATTAAGAATATTGGTTATTCAGTGTTAATAAATGTTAGGACCTAGAAATCTTATATTGAATGGATCGAAGTGCTAAACTGTGTTTATATCTATATTTATAGATCAACATGTGGTATTATAAAAAATAAATATGTTTATATAGATACATTCAATATATATATATATATATATATAACTGTGTGTGTGTCAATTATTATGAGAAGATCTTTTTGAGATTATACGAGTTAAATATTGTAAATGAAAATAATAAAAAGATTTAAGTGTTAAATTGTGTAAATGCGTTAAATGTAAAAAATCTCATATCATAACATAAATCTTAATACGCATGTGATAATTACAAATAAAATGTTCTAAGTGTTAAGAATATATGAAAATGAATGTTATCAAATGAAGTGAACATATGTTTAAATTACATAATATAAATTTTACCAATTATAGTGATTTCAATATTTATGTATTATAAGTGATTTTGTATTTGTTCTACAATGATAAAGTTTATTAAAAAATTAATTAATTTTATTTCATCATGTGTATTTGATATAATATAATATTATAAATATTATTCTTATAATTATTAGTAAAGTGTATGTATACAATCACCACTAAGATGAGCTTAGCGTGTTGGGAATTTTTCTAACATGCAGGTACAATGGAATAGCGAAAGGCTAAGAATTGGTGGATAAAGATTACAGAGATTATTTACAGAATGAAATGAAGTTTTGAGAAGACTATAGATGTGAGTTGTCCATATATCGTCTAGTGGTTTGATGTATTTAAAAGTTGTATAATTTATTCAAAACATTTGGAGATTGTATAAATTTTTTTGTAGTGATTGGATGACATTTCTTTAATTAATTCTTACCGAAGATATTGAGATTTGTTTGAATGGTAGAAATTCAAAGAGAACTTTAAGATTACTGTAATATATTATTTAAAATTTTTAAGTAGTGAAAAATGCAAAAGTAATTGTTTTGATATTTTTATCTAAGTGTTATCCATATTTATTGAAATGTAAATGCTAAATTGAGCGAGAATAGCATGAGTATTTGGAATAGTATCTTCTGATAGTTCTAACATAGGATTATCAAGGGATATTACATTAAGACTATTAGCTAATAGATTAGAAATAATTTTATAAAGAATATTGCATAAGCTAATAGGTCTAATATCTTTCAAAGATTGAGTTTTTGGAATTAAACATTGAAGGTATGATTGATGTTAGTGGGCATGACTCCAAAATGCAATAAATAAATAAATAAATAAATATCTTTCAAGTCAGATCATTTTCTACCATATGCTAAAATTTTTGAAAGAATAGATCTAACATACCATCTGAACCAGGCGATTTGTTTGGATGCATTTGTTGAAGAGCAACTATGATTTCATCAAAAGAATAGGGTTGCTTTAGAAGTTGATGTGATCCGTTGAAAGACACGAATCAATTGCTCTAATCGTGTGAGATAACTCTTTTAACTCAATACTTGCGAACAAGCTAGCATAATAACCCAAAGCCACATCTTTGACTTCAACATCCCCTTCCCTCCATATCCTTTACTCATCCCAGTGGCCTCTTTAAAAATATATATATATTTTTAATTTGCATAGAAATTTTATTATTAACATAAAATTTATAGTTGAAGATTTATTAAATAGAAATTTGGATTTCTATTTATTATATTTAACAAATATTTATGTATTTTAGGCAAAAATTAGTGTTTTTGATAATCAGGGTTAAAAATTTAATTTTTTAACTAATATATTAGTTTTAATGAGGGATTTTGAATCCCACATTAAAGTTTTAGAGAATTATTTAATTAATTTTAAAATAGCAACATGTTAACGATGAACAACGAATAATAACCATATAAAATTATATTATATTATAATAACCATATAAAATTATATTATATTATATACTAAAACTGCCAAAAGGTTATGGTTCCTTGTGTAATAAGAATTTTCAGTTGTAATATATTGAAGAAGAATTGTTCATGTTTGTTGTAATTTCTCTTACAATAATACATTAATTATTTATACTAAATATAACAAGTAATTAAAATTATAAATATTTTTAGAATTCAAAAATTATCTTACTTTTAACACTTAATTTTTCAATATTTAATTTTCATTTTTTTAAAACAACATATTAGTCTGTAATCATTAAATTCCCATACTTTATTATGTTTTCTGCTTATGATAAGTTGATAAAAATAATATAAAATTTTTATTTTATTAGAACTTATAAAAGCAAAATATTGATGCATAAATTATTCATCGATCAATTTTTTTTATTATTGTAAACTTTTTACCATAAATTAAGATTATAATAAAAAAAAGAAAGGAAAACAAGAACCAACTCATCCAACCATCCCTTTATTCTCATTTTTCTCATCCAATATCAATTAAAAAAACAAAATTTACAATCTCATAAAATAACAAAATGGCAATATATATATTTGATTTTATAACGTAAAAATTATTTACATTAATAAAGTAATACTTTTTTCTAGCATGATATTATAAATGGTCTAATATATTAAATTATACAAATTTGATTTTGAATATATTATGCTCATATATATGATCTTTGAACTTATCGTCTAATTTAATTTTTATCACATGATATTAAATTTATAATATATTATGTCAATATGATTTTAATTTATTTCTTCCTTAATATATTTAAATTTGTTTTCAATTTTAAAATTATTAAGTAATTATTTTTTCCGTATTTTCATAAATATTTAAAAAAAAAATTGGTTTTCACCTTATTGACATTGTCTTTAAGCAAATCAAGTAGATTATAAATTAATCAAGTTTCAATTAATAGCTTATACATAAATAAACACTTGTATTTGTTTGAAAGAATCTATTAGCTCCTGTACTTTGCAAACATCATATAACACACCTCAACATACTTAAAATGGTATTATTATGCCCTTTGTTCATAGCATAAGATAAAAAAATTTCCACCGTCGCGTGCCGCTTGAATGGCTTAAAGTATAGAACTCTTAATCTCTTTTCAATTTGTTTCCCTTCTTCCTCTCTTTTCAGTCTCTGAGTCACTATCCTTATCATCTCCAATGTCTTTCTTTTCCATAGAAAAAATAATAACTAAAGGGAAAGAGAAAATTAGAGAAATAAGAGAGCTAGATTTCAAATTTGAAGTTAAATCAAATTCACAAAACTGGTGATGGGTGTGAGTTGAGCTGAGAATATTGGTTTGATGAATTTAATAGGAAAGTGAGTTGCCGTGAGGTGAATTTTGGAAAAAAAAAAAGGTATATAGTGACCGAAAGGTGTGAGTTGAGATGAGAATACAAGTATGACTAAAAAATTAATTTAAAGAGTAAATAAAAATTAAGAATGATTTAATTAAAATAGCAAATAAATTTGTAGAACTATGTGAGCTGATTGCAAAAAAATTTTGTGAAAACCATATCATGAAATATAGCACCGTGGATGGGAAAGTGTTGGCAGTGGGAAATAATCCCACATAAAAAAAAGAAAGAAAAAAATAAATGGGATATAAGTTAAAAGGGAAAAAAGACAAAATGACCCAAACTATTTTGTCAAAGAAGCTCAATAATTTCATGAAGCCTAACACTCAATTTTTAGAAAGACCATGAAAAAATTATATTTGGAGTCAAACATTCTAATATGGTATGAGAGTCTTATTGCCCCAATGGGTTAATGATCTTAGCTAGCCAACTCGAGCTCAAGTGACAATACCCATAAAGAAGTATATTACAGTTGGATGAAGAAAATGGGTCATGCATCTAATGGACTATGGATAAATTTGAAACTGGTCCTCTAAGCCCATTGAAAGAGCCAAGGTAAGTGCTTGTGGCAAAATTGAAGTTGAATGCTCTGAGCCTAAAGAAGGAGCCATGATTCAGTCATCAAGCTAAAGACTAAAGTTGGGTCGAAGTTGAGCCCATAGGTCCGAAGTAAGAAATTTCAAGTGACAACTGAGATTCACAAAGAAATATAAAATTCAATCCAATTGCACTTATGGGGGAGTGTTGGCAGTAGAAAACAATCTCACATCAGAAAAGAAAGAAAAAAAATTAATAAGATATTAGTTAAAAGGGAAAAAAGACAAAATGACCCAAGCCATTTTGTCAAAGAAGCCCAATTTGAAGAAGTCCAATAATTTCATGAAGCCCAACACTCAATTTCAAGAAAGCCTAAGGAGAAAATTATTCATGGAGTCCAAATTCTAATAGAAAGTAACATTTAGAGGGAAATTTGGGTGAAAGTTATGGTTTAAGACAAGATGATTGGAGATGATGGAATAAACATGAGATAACAATCCGATTTAGCCGCCAGAATTTAAAAATAAAAATAGAACATAACTTAAGAAAAGATATGTAAATAAATGTACAGAATTGCAGGTGTATAATATGATAAAGAATTTCTTACGTGGGAATTTAAAGGAACTAGTTAGTTACAAGAGCTACAAAATTAAAAAGAAGAAGTAGGTGTGAAATAAGAAAACCTGCAAACTAAATAGTTTACCCACATTAGGATATATGTATATAGGTATATAATTTTATATGAACTGCTAAAGTTAGGGTCAGATTTTTAGAATAGAAACTAAAAGTTAATTTGATTCATCTAGTTGATAATTTTGTAAATTTTTCTTAGGGTCTGGTTGTTGAAAACTAGTGAATACTATATATGATGAACTAGCTTCTCAAAATGGAAAAAGAAACATTTAAAGGATAAATCCTTCATGGAAGATATGATTGAAAACTAAAATAATTGGGATAAGAAGATACCCCGAGAGATGGATAAATTTAATGGAAATTTAGAGTTAGCTTATAAAAATTCATTTTTTAAACTAAGATCAATTAGGCTCTTTAGTGCGTGTAATACACATAGATCAAGTGAGAATAGAAATAATTGAACCGATGACATAATAATATCATTTTAAGCATGCAGAGGTGTGTCATAGAATGCCCACAAAATAAAAGGGACCTAATAAGTTCTTTGATTGTGTTTATTTATGTATTAAGCCTAAAATTTTAGTGCCAAATAATTAAGTCCAAAGTAGTCTAGATAGCAAAATTAATCATAGTTTAATAGCCTAATTAATCATATTTTAATAGCAAAATTAATCATAGTTTAATAGTCTCTTTAATTGTTGGATTTATTTATCTTATATGAAACATGAATTAGTTGTTAGGCTAATAGTATTTATTTTATTTATTTATTATGTTTATTGAAGAGAGTATGAATATATAGTAATTTGTACTCTATGAACAATGAAAATAAGCCTATAAAATTAAGGCTTTTTACAGAATTACCTACAAGATTAAAAGTTTCTTTTCAAAAAGACTATTGATATAAAAAAATTTTAAACATACATAAAAAATTTATAAAATTATAAAAATACTGTGCATCATCATATTTTTATGATATATATATATATATATTACTTATATGTTATAAATATGTTATATATATTATAAGATTCTTCAAATATATATATACATATATTGAGTTTATTTCAGATAATATTTTGAAAAAATAATACCTTTAATAGAATGTAATATAATTTGCAAAAATTTCCCCAAAAACAAATCTCAAGAACATCATTTTATAATATAGTTTTATATGTTTTAAATATATTGTATATATGTTGCAGATATATTATGTATATATTTTACATATATTTTGTTTTAGCCTTTATATATTATATAATATTTATATATTGCTTAATTATAGTATATAGAACTTTTTATAAAACTTCCTATGAAACCAATTTTTTTTTTTAAATAATGTTATTCTAAAAAAAATTTCAAAAATACCTAGAAAAATTTGCAAAATTATAAAAATACTATATATCTTCATCCTATACGATTTGTATATGTTAGTTATAGATATGCTATATATATGTTATAAAATTCATAAAAAAAAAATAGAAAAATTAAGTTTATTTTAAATATTATTTTATAAAATGATACATTCAAGAGGAAATAACATAATTTTATAAAAAAGTTCTCGGAAAAACTTCAAAACATCATTTTATAATATAATGTTATATGTTTTAGATATGTTAGTGTATATGTTGCATATATCTCATGTATAAATTATAGTTCAAATAACGTGACAATTGATTCAACTTTAATTTTTTTCTCACTATTAAAAAAGTGTATTATAATATTATATATAGCTTAGTAAATAGTAAAAAGTTATCGAATTTTTTATTATTAAGATTAAAATTCAATGAAATTTTAGAAGAAAAAGATCTTGTTTTTGTTTGTTTATCAAAGAGTGACAATTTTATTTGAAAAAGGAAATAAATAGGTATTGGAGGCTCTTTATCTCAATATGTGGAGTTAACAAATCCAGAAATACTCTGATCCCTTGAAAAGTCACCAACAACATTTGCGGGCTATTTTATGTCCTGTCTAATTACAAACTCAGCAAATTAAGTTTATGCAATTAAAATTGATTGTAAATATTAAAAAAAATTAATTTTTTTTTCTTCTAAATATGAGATCTTTCCAAAATCAAATTTTAATTTTCTTTTCCCCCGACAAAAAAAAATTAGTATTTTCAACAGAGGAAACTATATAAAATACTATTTTTCTTTAAAATTTCATTTTTATTAATTTTTTACAATTTTACACTTTATAAAAGTACTGTTTTTTTTTGCATTTTTATGACATACGCCAAAAAAATATACTCAGATAGAACCAAAATATATTATGACATTACCAAAATTACCAAAAATATACTCAATATATATCCAACATATATAAAAATTAAACTGTATTTTTATAAATTTTTTCATTTACATAATATATTTTTAATTTTTTTTCCTATTTAAGTTATTTTTGTAAATTTTATTTTTAATATTAATATCAAACTAGCTCGTACTACAATAATAAAAATTCTAGTGTAATGTAATATAATTAAATGCATATATACATATATAAACATACATACATACATACATACATACATACATACATACATACATACATATATATATATATACATATCTGTCGCTTTTTAAATTTGGTTGTAAATCTGTCTTTAAATATAGATGATGATCATGATAGCTGGTTTGGATTATTCGACAAAGGTGAACAAGAGGACTTCATCAAATCTTGTGCTAGAAACATTGTCATCTCTGCAAATACGCTCAAGAGTTAATCCAAAAAATGGAGGTACTTTATTTAATAATTATACAAAAATTTAAACAAAAAAACCTTTTTTTTATATATGTTAATAATTATTCTTTTTTGTAGGATTATATACCCATTCATCATCAAGTGGCACCCAGTCAAAGCTAGATTGTAGAAGAAACCAATGCAAATTTGTAGCTGAGAAGAGAACAAGTTTTCTTCTCGGCAGAAGGCTATGGTTATTCTCATGATTGATGCTTTGCATGCAATGTCAAATATGTATTAGATAGCAAACTCTACTGTGATGTCTCAGGCTAATTTGATATTTTTATTGCAAAACCCATCAATGCATGGTGGTCTAACAACAAGTTTATATTCCCTGGAATGATGCGTTCAAAATCAATTCTCTTTTCTCATCTTAATACTTGTAAAATAAAACAGAAAATAAGATTTTTTTAAATTTCAAGAACGAGGAAGAACCTTTCTTGTAAGCCTCTCAATGCAACTAGGAAAAGAACACACGAGGATAGTATTGTAGACAACTTATCATGAGACTAGACCAACCCTCAAATCATCCACCCTTGCCCCCCATTCCCATCATACCAACCTCGCCCCATTCCCATCGGCATGAAAATGCTTTTCATGTCAATCCTAGCCTTAAATCGCTATCCTACAGAAACGCCCTCAATGGAGACAGTAGCAAACTCATCGGAGATAGTAGCAAAAAACCAAGTCCTAGCCTGGGAACCCTGTGGAGAAAGAGATTCATTTCTCTTTTTGTGGATTTCCTTCCACTGGAGGTTACTGCAAACGCTATACCACTTATTCAGCAAATTTGGCAAGGTATATGATGTCTTCATTCCCAAAAAATTGAGAAGAAACAAAAAAATGTTAAGTATGGGTTTGTTAGATACAAAACCATTCAACAAGCGAACAGTGTAATCCTTGGTGCCAACGGAACTCACCTCATAAGGAATAGAATCTGGGTTAAACTTGCAGACATGTCTCAGGTGGCTTAGTATAACAATTAATTAAATTCATCCCATCTTTACAAACCTGTTCACTCCTTCGCTGACATTGTTAAATCTGGTAAGCACTCTGTAGCTAGAGGATTGACTAGGCCCAGTGGCGGAATAAAAAATTAGTCCGAGGAGGGACAAAATTTATATATACAAAATTATGGACGAGTAGTTATAAATTTATAGTTTTAATTTTATTAACTTAGTCACAATTTATAATTTTAATTTTATTAACCTAATCACAATTTATATTAAATTTATATTTTATATTTAATATTTTAATTTATAATTAATTTAATCTAAAATTTAAAATACTGAGTCAATTCATTATTGAACCCAATCACAATATAAATTATTTTAAATAAATTAAAATATAAGTCAAAAATTTCAAGTAAGTTTATAGTTTGCATAAATAAATATAAAAAGATTCAGTAAAAATCTTAAAAAGTAGAAATAAAATAAAATAAATTGCTTATTGCATTATCATACTAATAACATATCATTTAATTTTAATAGTTGAGATATCAAGAACTTGAGAGATTAAGTATTATATGTGCGTAAATATTATACATATATATATATATTTATATATAATTATATATATTATATAGATATAATATAAACTATATGTAAACTATATATAACTATATATAGATATATTATATAATTATTTATAGTTTGCACAAATATATATATATACACGCACAAATGAGGGAGGGGGACAATCTATTATATAATTATGTATAGTTTATATTATATATATATATATATATATATATATATATACAAATGTGGTGGGAAGGGACGGCAGCCCCCCCTCTCCCTCTGCCCATGGCTAAGCCTTTGAATGAACGAATTCCCTCTTTCTTGACCAACGAAACTGACAACTCTTGGCTTCATGGCTCAATGATTGGGGAAACCATCTCATTTAAAGATTTACAGAACCTGCAGGAATTTTTTAATGTTAACAGCAAAGCGAAGTGTAAGTTTATGTCTGTGGGCGGTAAATACGTACTTATATCCTTTGATAATAAGGAAGTGCTGGATGAATCTGCCAAGATCAAGGCTGGCTTTTGGACAGGTTTATCTATGTTCAAAGATGGGATAAGAAATTCATTCCAGGTGACAGATTCACGTGGCTTAGGCTAGATCACGTACCTCTCCATGCTTGGAATGAAGCGTTCTTTTCTTTAATCGCTTATTGTTGGGGCTCTTACATTAGAATGGATTCAGCCACTGCTAATCGTGAAAGATATGATTATGGTAGAATCCTTATTTACACAGACAGAAGTACTATTGCCGACTCTTTTCAAATTAACATTGATGGTGAACCTTACTGAATCAATCTATCGGAGGAGAGGTGCCCCATAGACAACCTGATGGCCATCAAACTGAGATATGATAGATCTTCCCATTCCGGCCACCCAAGAATCTCTTGCCAATCTAATGATCGATTTCTACAGCCTTCGCCAACAATGCTTCAAGGTGCAAACACTAGGGCTGCTACACCTCATTGATCGGGGTCTTCAATCACCGATGCTAATTTTTTATTATCTCAAGGCAAGACAAACCCGTCACTTTTGAACATGTCCCCATCTTTTAAGGGTGCATGCCCATACTCGCATGTCACTACCAACTCGCCACTGCAGACACAAGCTCCGATAACCATGCCTGTGCCCCTGCCATCTGACACTGCCACTTCCTCTAACATTACCGGCATCGACTCTCCCCATAGCAAATATACCGAGGAAGATAATCAAGAAACAAATGGCTATTGCTTGCTCAAGCCATTTAATTTAGCCTTGGGCCCTATCGGCCCACTTGACAAACTATATTGTCCCACTTACGAAAATAATTATTTTGGATCAACTGTCTTAGTCCAAATAGATAACAAAAAGCCCACTACTGCCTTGCTTGTAGACTCTGCCAATGAATCATGATCTGGACCTTCTTAATAGGCATGTTTGCTCTTTTATTAAGGTCAAAGTAGTCTGAGAAAGAAGAAAAAATTTTCAGCCGTGAATAAGCTTTCTATGCTAAAAACTCTCCCCAAAGCCAAAAAACATTCCACAAAACCAAACCCAATCTCTTTTGATTCAATCCATGAACTCAATCCTGACAACACTATACCGACCAATTCTAAGAAAAATCATCGGGCCTCTAAATCAAAAGCCGATGTCGATGTGATGCCCAACATCTAAGAGTGTAAAGACTCTGGTAACACAGTAGACCTGGAATTGGGGGTTGGAAAAACATGGAAAGTGGGGGAAGGACTGGGATTATTCAAAAAGTAAGAGAAAGAAATGAACTTCCATAGTTTGAGTGATATTATTAGTAAAGAAATTTCTAAAGCTGTGGACTCCAATGTTAAATGCAGATGATGTTCTGGAATACTAGGGGTCTTGGGGCTACGATTAAAAGAATCGTTGTAAGGATTTGAGTACGAAAAAAAAGACTTGAATTGGTGGCAATTGCAGAAATGAAAATCTGCATCACTGACTCCTTCATCTGTAAAACTATTTAGGGAACCTGTGATGTCGATTGGATCTCCACTGAAGTTGTCAGCGCAACTGGAGGCTTATTTATTTCATGGTGTAAATCCTCCTTCTCATGTGATCTTACTTCCAAAGGGTCTAATTGGATCTCTCTACAGGGATATTGGGTCTTGTCTTCTTTTCGCTGCACTATCATCATCATTTATAGGTCAAACAATGAATTTGATAAAAATAAACTTTGGGATGAAATCAGAAATTTGAGGCTGCCTATTAAAGATCTGTGGTTAGTCTTGGACGACTTCAATGAAGTAACCAAATGTGAAGAATGGAGCTCAGGTCTGTGCTCAATGGGGGGGGGGGGGGGGGGGGGGGGGGGGGGGCTAGGGGCCCAAACCTTTTCATTTCCTCAATTGCTAGTTTTCACATCCATGGTTCATTGAGCTTATTGGTAATTGGTGGATGTAATGTCACCTATCTCCTTCCAGCCCCTATCCACTATTCTCTGAGCTTAACTACATCTGGAAGAAGCTCATTTTATGGAATCGTAGTGTATTCGGTAATATTGACCATGCCATAGATGCTATAGAAGTCCAAATTGATGAAATTGATTTATCCCTTGAATAAACTCCATAAGATGTATCACTTATCATACGTAGGCGGCTATTTTGGGTACAATTATGGACTAAACACAAGCAGAGTGAATCATATTGGAGAAAGATGTCTAGAATTTAGTGGTTGAAGGAAGGGGATAGAAATACTCGCTTCTTCCAACTATTTGAAACTATGCGAAGCAATAAAAACTCCATTAGTTTTTTGAAGATGGATAACAAGGTTTTAACTGAGGTATATGACATCAAAACTGAGATCACTATATATTTCTTTGCACCATTTTAGGAAAATATCGCTTGGCGTCCTCAATTTGCTGACCTTCAATTCTCATAATTGAAAGTTGACTTAACAGATAGTCTTGAGAAGCCCTTCACTCTCGGTAAGATCAGAATGGCATTATTTACTTGTAAAGGTTGTAAAGCTCCAGGCACAAACAAATTCAACATATTATTTTATCAAAAATTCCAGCACTTATTTAGCTATGATGTTATGAAGTTGATACATGAATTCTGGGAATCGGGGAGACTACCTCAGGCAATTAAAAAAGCTTTCATTGTTCTTATTCCCAAGTTTGACAATGCTGATTCTATAAGGCAGTTTCATCCCATTAGCCTTGTACATGGTGTTTATAAAGTCTTGGCTAAGGCTTTAGCAATCTACCACAAGACTGTTGCCTCTAGTATTATTGGGGGTAGTCAATCTGCTTTTGTTCAAGGAAGAAATATTCTTGACAGTATACTAGTTGCAAATGAAGTCATCAACGAATGCAAGAAAATAAATTTCTATGGTACGCTTATCAAACTAGATTTTGAAAAAGCCTTTAATTCAGTCTCTTGCGGTTATCTTTCACATGTTATGTCTTGCATGGGTTTCAACGAGTGCTGGATTAAATGGATGCAAGGGTGCACGTAGGATAATTAGCTATCCATCCTTGTGAATAATTATACCACTTAGCCTACCCATATGCAGAAAGGGATCCGTCAGGGTGATCCATTGTCACCACTCTTATTTTCTATAGCTACTGAAGGCCTGAGTGTGCTACTAAAGAAAGCTATTAGCCTAGGATTGCTACATGGTATTTATATTAAAGGGGGTGGAGAATCCAATCTCATTCCTTCAATTTGCTGATGACATAGTTATCTTTTGTCCTGCTGATATAGATTCATGGTCAATCTCAAGAGAATCATGAGGTGCTTCCAACTTATATCAGGGCTCAAAGTCAATTTTCAAAAGAGCATCTTTGTGGGTTTGCATACACAAGAAGGATGGGATTATCAGGCTGCACTGCATCTTAATTGTAAGCGAGCTTCTCTGACCATCACCTATCTTGGACTTTCTTTAGGTGTAAAGCCCCATTGCAAAGTTATTTGGACACCTGTCATTCACAAACTTAAATAGAAACTAGCCGCATGGAGAGCCCATTGTTTGTCTATATCTGGGAAACTAACACTAATAAAATCGGTACTTAATAGTCTTCCTATATATTAAATGTCACTTTTCAGATTACCAAAACAAGTGGCCAAGGAAATTACGACGATTCAACGAAGCTTCTTCTGGAATGGGGTTGATGGAAAACGTAACCTACATCTAATTAATTGGGAAACCATTGAGAAATCAAAGCACCTAGGTGGATTAGGAATCAGTTCCGATCTTAAAACAAATAAGGCCTTACTCTTCAAATGGCTTTGGAACTTAATTGACAAGAAAGAATTTCTTTGGAAATAGGTAATAGTAGGAAAATATGGGAAGATTTCATCTTACTTACATCTTGATCACAAGAAATTATCAGGTTGCCATTATTAAGTCAACATATGGGAATGAGCATTGCAGAGATATTATTCATACAGCTTGTTCTTCTAGCTAGGAAAGGGGACTTCTATCAAATTTTGGAAAGGCCCTTAGGCAGGACATTTCACACTTCAGCAAGCTTATCTAAGACTATTTGTTCTAGCTTGCGACCAAGATTCTATAGTTGCAGATGCTGGAACATGGGTAGAAGGTACTTGGAACTAGAATATTGAATGGTGTAGATAACTCTTTGTATGGGAAGCTGAATTGTTTATGTCTCTTCTGCAGTGCATTAGTGAATTTCAGCCAAAACTCTCCCTTGAAGATAGGCCAGTTTGGAAATTTAACAAATTTGGCAAGTTCAAGATCAAATCTATGATGAATCAATTGCATTCCTTAAACATCATCCCGCCACTGCTTCCTTGGAAAACCATTTGGAAAATAAATGGACCACCAAAAGTAGCATTATTCGCCCTGCAAGCTATACATGGAAAAATTAATGTGAGGAATAATCTGGTTAAAATCGGGCTTCTTGATCCAATGTATGATGTCTGTCCTCTATGTCGAAAAGAAAAAGAAGATGTTAATCATTTGCTACTGAATTGCCCAATATCTTAGTCTATCTTGTCTAAAATGATTGATTGGTGGGATCACTCATGGTGCTTTCTAAAACCACTAGCTCTGCTCTTCACATAATGAGAGTAATCAATGTATGGCAAATATTGCAAACAAGTTTGGTTCTCCTCATTCTTCATTATAATTTGGTCTTTCTGGTTAGAAAGAAACAACATCATCCTCAATAACTATACCCTTAATATCCAGAAATTGTTTGACACCATATTAATCATACTTGCATCTTGGATATCTGCTGCATTCCCAAATTTCCCATACTCCGTGGATTAATTCTTTATTTCATCTAATTGTGTAAAGAATTGGAAAAAAGCTAGATGCCTTAAACCTTTAACCCTATGGCAGCCTCCCACACTTGAATACCTAAAATGGAATATTGATGGATTGGCATTTGGCAAACCTGGCATGCTGGGATTGGTGGGGTCCTGAGAAATTCTATGGGTCAATTTATAGCAGCATCTCATACTATACAAGAGTGATGGACTCTAATGAGACCAAACTTAGAGCGATCCTTAATAGTAGTATCTCAAGCTCTCCTCTTCTAGGGAGGACATTAAAAAGTAGACCTATGATTATTGAGTCTGATTCTATAAATGCAATTGCCTGGATCAATGCTTCTATTGATGAGGTTCCTTCAAAACTTAGAGATATTAAATATGAGATTGATGTGCTGCTATTGAATATGTGTGTGCTCCTATTCCAACATGAGGGAAGCCAACTTTATGGCAGACCACCTAGCTAAATCTGGTGCCACTTGAGATGATCACCTTGAAGCTTGGCTGGATTAGCAATGTTCAATTATATATGCATTGTTCATTTGTGTTTGGTAGCGTGATATATCATCGACTAGATATCCATTTGTGCTCTGCAGTATTGTTCCTGTAATATGATGTTCTAGGGTTTTTTCATATATTTTTGGGATGTTTTTAGGAAGGTTTGATTGGGGCATTTGGGTTATTTGGGTAGTTTTCATCTCTTAAATATATTTTTTCCTATTTAAAATTATATTAATAAAAATTTGTCTTTTTAAAAAAGGATAGTATTACGGAATTTAAGAGGTTTCCTCCATTGCTTTCATCAATAGCCACAACAGAAAGCATCTTAAAAAAAAAGGGAAAAGATGTCCCTTCCCTACAGTTGAACCTTCTGCATAATTGCTAACTTGGCTGGTCGTTGGCCGCTGGACACCACCAGCTAATTGCAACCTCTACTAATATAAAAGAATAGCTAAGCAGATACATATATAAGATTGTGGAGATTGTGCAAGAGGCATAATAGTTGAGAGGTTGACATCATAAAATAAATTGTACCGAATAATTAAAAGAAGAAGAAGAAGAAGGGAGTGACTTAAACCGGGGGTGGAGACATTCTAATCAAGCCTGAATTGATGGGTAATGCAATTATTGTACAATTTATGGTGGTAGTGAAATTGAAAATGCAGCATTACTGTGTATGCCAAGCTCTTGACTCCATTGAAAATATTGTAGAAGACAATTTGTCTTAGCATTGTGGTTTATAAAGAGGAGATCTAGGTAATTATTCAGGAGGAGTCTTTCAGGAGCTAAAGAAGAGGCTTTTCTCTTGAGGGTAATCACCAATTCCTAACTTATATTATTTTTCTTTCTGAATTCTTGTTGTCATTCATATGACATTTTTTGCATACTTCTGATGTTTAACAAAATTTTTCTCAACCCCAAAGGAAGCAAACTTCATAACAATACGTAAAGCCTTCAGTAAAATTAGACAAATACACAAACATATGCCTAAATCATTTTGTGGCATTTTGTAGCTGTTTAAAGTCCACCATGACCACTGAAACCTTAGATATATAATCTCAGCTTCAGGGTGATTCAGGGAAATCAAAAGTATTCATAATTGAATTTTACCAACTAAACTATCACAATGTGCAAAATTGCAAGTGCATCAAGAAACAGGCGATGGCCATTTACAAAATTTCAGAAGAGATCACAACAGAATAGAACAAAAGAAAGACAGATGTAGTTCAACTATTTGACAGAGAAGATATTAAAAAAATAAATAAACCACATTCAATCACATGAGCTAAGAATAGAACAAAGTGTAAATATATATTACAGATATATGGTTGTCCTGTTCAATTGGAATTGCCAATCATCAAAAGAATAAAAGAACCACCAAATGGACAAAATAGGAAAAAATGAGCTCAATTATATATTTCTGTAACTGAAACAAGAAAGCAAGTAGTGGGTCAGTTTGTGAAGAAAGTAAGAACGACATCCAACCTTCTCAGCATGTATTGACCCCATCCTTGCAGTCATTTGCCAAATTATAAAAGTTTCCACACGTGTCTTTGCCATGTAAAGAACCTCTGTGTCCACTGTAACTCTCATGTAACCCTCAAATTCAATTGGCCGTCCATTTTTTAAAAGCATTGTTTCATTGTACCCCACAATGCCTTGTAATCATCGAGCAAATGAACCTTAAAAGTGAGATCTCAGTTTATCATAGTTATTGTAGAATGGCTCGTTGGTTGCAATATAGAGATTTCTCCAAGGCTGAATCATCCCTTGAAGCTTTGCAACAAGTGAATCAGGTGAAGTATCAACATCCAAATGAGGCCATAGCTCCTGATTTTGTGCTTTCTCTCCCTGAACTACATGAACTGCATCAAAATCCCAGTCCATTTGCCCACTGATACTCATAACTAGATTCATCAATCTCTTTGATTTCCGAAGTGCATGCCACTACCTCTTAATGTACTTTGTAGCTCCTCCTTCACACATCCTGGACCAATAATTTTCAGGCTCCGGAGCATCAAACTACATCCATATAATTGTGCTCTTATCTTTCTTTAGTTGCAATGGTGTCACCTTGTGGGTCAAAACCTTCTTAGATGGCACTTTCTTCTTATGGGTACGATCCCATTTCTTCCAATCTTTTAAAAATTCACTCTCTTCTACAATTGAAGCAACCTCCTTAAAATGCTCAAAATCAAAATAATACCGAAAATCTTTCCCTTCCTCATCCTTACCACTTGGATTATAACTGCCTGCAAATGTCCAGTTCAAATACATAGCCTCTCCTAATCCACATAAGAAACTCTACATATAACGATTCATTCCCTTACAGTAATCCCCTCCTCTTGAATAATACAAATACCTTCCTTTCGTAAAATTCATCTCTGATCCCGAGGTTGGAATTGTATCATTTATCTCCTCATCACGAATTGATGGTGCAAATTTTGGATTATTTCCACCATTATTAGAAGCATTAACTCTAATCCTTTGCCTGCGGTCATTAATGCCTGAATGCCAACCATTTTCATGCACAATCTTGTGAGTATAGTTTTCTCTAATTCCAAATTTAAACCTCCTAAAATCCATGTACTTTTTCCATGACTTCTCTTTCTTATTTCTAAACCTCCACTCTACGTCACGCTCATCTGGTTTTGATCCATTAACAGGAGTTTGATAATCAAAAAACACTATTGACTTGAACCACTTCAAATTAAACTTCTTAACCACTATCAGAACCCTGGGGTCTGAGCAATTCACAACTTCCAAAACATCAAAACCAGATGATTGGAGGGTCATATTACTGACATTCTCCTTAGATTTCTCAATCACTTGCTCAGTGATTGGTTCAATCACAGAGGCAGGTGGTACTGATGGGGCTTGCACAGTTTGCAAATCCTCACCAGTTTTAAGAACATAATTATCATTTTTAAAAGTAATATTATCTGGAACTTTACCAAGGCATACATAGTAATATTATCATGTAAACAAAATGTCTCAACCAACATTAGACAATACACTCCCAATTTATAATTTCACAAATCCGCCATTTCTCTATCTCATAACGAAACATATAACACACACACATCCACACACACACACACACATATATATATATATATATAATGTACCACTTTAATAAAATATATATTTACAAAGCTTTACAAACTTTTGAATGTTAAAACATGTTTATAAAATGTTATAATATACATAAGTATAGCGCATTAGGACAAAAAATATATATACATGCTATGCAATATAGCGCCTCAAAACAGATCTCATAGCAAATGACTTTAATTTCAATACCAACCATAAATTTAGACATACTTAGATCTATCAGGACTTCGTTGTTCTGGAAATTCTATCACTTTGATAACGTATTGTATTTAAAATAAATGTTTCTTCTCACAACATAAAAATGCATTTAATTCCAATTATAATGCAATGCTCAATTAATATTTATAATCTCTTTAACCATATAAATATATCACACCAACACACATTGGACCCAATAAATTCCTAAACAATATTCAAGTTCCAAAAAGATTATTCGACCTATCATGATTTGAAGGTCCAACACCAGATATCTAAGTGTCATGTGATAACAACATATCACCATCACCTGAGGTCATCTCATCGACACAAAGTGTGTGTCAGACACCAGCGTGTTTTGCCTGAAAGCATAATAATAAATATGATATCAATATATTTCGCCCAAAGGTGTATAAAACGTCATGATGTATTATTGGCATGCCAACTCAACAATGTCAAATTCAATATTCTAGAACAAGTAATTGTGCAGGGTACACAAACACAATAACATTATACATTTTTACATACCCATCTCTTTTATCAATTGTCCATATTTTTCATATGATCAAAACTTTTCATGTCCACTTTTACATTGCACATTATACTCTATAACAATAATGTGCTTCACATAAAATATTTCAAATTATCATAACACATTGGTTTCAAGTTCAATCCATAATCAAATCCCACTTTTGATACAATGCATAAAATTTATAAACAATTTCATTAAAAGGAAAAGTAACATACTTTAAAGATTGCCAAAGTCAATTATTCCAAACATTGACATTTAAAATAAATGTTATTAAAGTATGTACAAACCTTATTTAGCTCGAAAATCCAACCACAAGCACTTTTCAAGCCTTAATTCAAAAAAGCCCTAAACTTTGCTTTTTGTTTCAATCATGCTTATCGACTCCTAAACCAAACAAAGGTCCAATCCTTCAATTAAAATCCTTCTCATACTCAATTTATACAAAACAACCATTAATTACACTAAATTTAACCAGAATCCAAGAAACCTAACTTTACAAACTTCCATATTAAAAACTTCTTCCAATAAAATTACTTTCATCATCTAACCACTAAATCAACACATACTTATTATAATAACTTCATAACTATCCACTTTAACTATTAAAACTATTTCTATCACTAACCCAAATCTTCACATAATCTAAAAAGCAAGAAATCAAGCTTAAAGATGAGAAATACTTACTTAAACCTTCATTAATCTTCAAAATCAACTTAAAACATTTGGATTTCTAGTGAAATTTGATGTATTTAGAGAAGAATTTCTCCCCTCTTCAAGCTCAAAATTTGGCCTTCCATGGAAGAAGAAAAAGAAGATAGCTTTTTAATTAATTTTCTATCTTTATCCCTTTAAATTCTCTTAATTAATTAATTAATTAATTAATTAATTATAATAATATATATTTCCACTTTAATTTCTCACTAGAAATTATTTTCTATCTTACTTTGACTTTTATTTATCTATTTATTTATCTAACCCCACAAAAATCAAACATTAATCTTCACCTTTCATATAAATAACCACACATTTATCATCATTTTTTTTATCACCATCATTAACTAATGATCTCTACTCTCCCCCTTAAGGATATTTTCTAGCGTCTTCACAGATCCCTATACTAATGCAAAGAACACATAATTTCTAACCACATCATAAAAGAATGAGAACTTTACCAAAGCATACATAGTAATATTATCATATAAACAAAATTTACCTTCATCTACATCTGGATCATCATGCTGCATCTGCATTCCATAAACCCTCGCGATGATCCTACTCTCTCTAGCCTATCTATAGATATAGACGCCTGCCCTTGTCCATATCTAGTTCTAATATCTCTACCACCTCTGCTGTCTCCTCTACTACTCCTATCTCCTCTACCACTAGGTCTAGACACAATAGTCTTAGTTTGTCTAGCCATTGGTGACTCTGGGCAATTTTTGACAAAATGATATGGAGATCCACACCTATAACACCTTCTAAAATTAGCTCCTCAACATATACCCCTTTTGTACCCTACAACACTAAGTGCATGTTGGTGGAATGGATCTCTGGGAAGAAAGAATAGGGGCACTAGCTACTAATGTTATAGGCCCCTGCCTCTATTAAACATGCCTATTAGTCTAATCCTAACTCTCTCTATCACTTTGTGAAAAACCTTCATGCCCCCTCTTACAGGATAATGACTCTACCTCAGTCTGAGTTCTCATAGCTCTACTCTCCTCTGCCCTAGCTATAGCTACAAGGCCCCTAAGCTTTCTCCACACTACGGGCAGTTGACACCAGCCAAGAGAAATTCTCATACTGAACTACTACCATCTGGCACATGATAGATGGCCTCAGCCCCACCTCAAACCTCCGACACCTATCTATCTTATCTAAAAAAAATCACCTACATACTTACTCAATCGAAGAAAATCTTTCTCATATTCTATAATTGACTTTGTACCCTGCTTCAAACTTAGAAATTCCTTCTTTTTAGCATATTTATACTCTTGGGATGTGAGCTTTTTTTTCAAATTCCCTTAGAAAATCCTCACATGATAATATCGGTGGATCGGCCAACCTATGAGGTACAATCTTCTACTAGTCATAGGCATCCCCCTGTAAAAGAGATAAGCATAATTAAACTTCTCTTTTACAGTGGCCTGCAACTAGATGAACAACCTCTGGACTTTATCCAATCATTGCTCTACCTCAGTTGGATCAATAGTGCTAAAGAAATCTGTAGCTCCGTACTTCATCAACTTATCATATTTTATGGTCTGCGGCTGCTGCTGTACTAGGACCTGACAAAACAACTTCCCCATCTACTGCATCTAGACTAGCGAAACATCATAAGCCGCTATTCCGGCTGACACCGATGCTTCCCAGCAACCTCAACACTAACTCCTACAACACCCTCTCTGGGAGCAACACTCTCTACGCTCCCTCACATGACTAATGTGTCCTAAATGCCATATCAACCTATATCTATTACAATAACAAAAATTGCCACATCAAATACTAGTTTAAATGAAAATGCATATGCATGTATGACAATTTAAAATCATAATTAAAATTCCCTTTCTCTCTCTTAAAAATCCACCTAGGTCGAAAACCTCAAACTTAAGCTTTGATACAAAATAAATGTAACATTCTTATACCATATATACGTACAATACACACACCCTATAATGTAGAATATATATATATATATAATATAAGAATATCACAATTCCAGTCATTTAAAAATTACTATAATTATAAGATATTATTTTAACTCTTAAAATATATTTTAATAGTTAAATTAACACCTAAATTAGTAATAAGATTACCAAAAGTACCAATTTTAATGAAAAATATATAGAAAAAAATTATCAAAGTTTTATCTGTATTTCGGACATTCCCAAAGTGGCAAACATTCACAACCTATAAGAAAACACACTCCTAAAAATATTTTACTCATCTTTTCCCCTAAAAGTGCCCAAAGTAACTTTTATTAATTCACAACTTAAAATGAATCAAAAGTAAAAGTTGTTGGAAGGTGCCAACTTTTATACTAACCACACCAATTTTTTTACATTTTAATTCACAAGCCACCATTTTTGAACTTATGTATTATAAAAAAAAATGCCACCAATTGTGGCAATGATGAAGGAAGGGAAGGCCTATAAATAAATGGCCTTCCCTTCTCAATTTGGAGCATGAGTTACGAGAGATTGAGAGATTTTATTTTGGGTGTTTGGGAAATACTAAGCCACTTTTTGAAATTATCTCATTTGTGAGTGTTGTGCTTCTAGAATATTTTTTTAGAAAAATCTCTCTCTTGTAAGAATATTATTTTTAATAGTTGAAGAATATTTTTCGGTGTTTGTCCTATGGACGTTGCCAAATTTAAAATGGTAAACCACATTAATTTTTATGTGCTATTTTTTTCTCAATTTTATAGCTATTATCAAGGGTAGTTATTTTCTTATATTGTGCTATTGATTATCCGAGTAAAATTTTATCTAAGGAGACTGGGTTTTAAGCGGGACCATCTGTAACTCCTTTAGCTTTTCTTGAGAATTTTATTGGCATATATTTTTAGTACAATATTTCATACTATTTATTTATATAATAGCAAATAATTTGCGTGTTATTAATACTCACTGCACAACAAAAGTTTCTTCCCTTTTGGATAGTTGATGATGTGAAATTATTATGAACTTGGATTTGAGTTTCACATATGAATCTATTAAAAAATAGGGACAGGCATGATAATAAATTTCAAATTATTAGCTGTCTAGATCGACCCCAGATGATTAAATATGATTGTTTGGTAATTAAGGAGGATCTTTCTCATAGAACAGAGATTAGGCAGGGAGAGAGGAAAAGAAAGCATAAAATTTGGGATTCTTATTTTTCTTTTGCATTTTATTCTCAAGGAAAGTGGAATGATGCTAGAATCAACTTTCTATAATTTTTAATTGTTAAAAGAAATTTATTGAAATCCCATCTTTTTTCCATTATTTATTTAGTATTTTATTGCCTTGGCATACCTTTTTATTCCATTTTGAGAAAATTTTGTTATTGGAGAGAAAACAGTAAATTCAGTAACACAACATATTAACCATTAAAGAGGTTAGTGTCTGAAATGCTTGGCCTTGTCTTGCCTTTGAGCCTTTGTGATCACATTTAGCAACACTATATGTTAGTAGTTTTGCTATAGCAAAATGTATGTACAGTTGAGTGAAGAAAGGATTGTGTGGGTTAATTTGGAAGCAACATTCAATTTTTTTATTAGGCCTCCATGGCTCCACCTCATTTTGTTCTTTTGGCACATTTGGTAATTTTCTGAACAACCTTTTATAACCTTCCAAGTTTATGGTGTTGGATCCATTAACAGAGTTCATGCTATTTTAGGACTTGAAAAAGGAAGATTTGCATCTTTAACCGAATATCGATATAGTGAATATACCCTACTAAAGAAAATCAATATGTTATGAAAACCAAAACTACACCCTATCCAATTAATTTTTCATTTCAAATATGTAGCTAGACATATATAATCATGTTTAGCTAAAAAGTTAAATATTATAAATGATATGCACCTTTGGCAAAGCAAAGGAGTGAAATTGTTATGGCCCGGACCCCTGACCTAGCCCCAGCCTCTACTTCTTCCATGTTATGTTGCTGTGATATGAGGTCAGTAGAAAAGGAAAAATATGAATAGAAACAATTGAAGAGACAAGTGTTTTTTATTTATGATCTCATATTCTTTTATATAGTGATAGACTTACAACTGAACAACTTAAGCTGAAAATGGCTGCTAAATAACTACAGATAAATACATTCTAGATAAACTTATGCCCAGTACTTCCACTTCCTTGACAAATTCAACTAGAGGACAACAAAAATACTAGAAAGCATAATGCAGACTTGTGACAGAGTACATGGGTAAAAGTTTAATTGACAGTTTGAGACCATATGGAAAATGATTTTGCAAAAGATAAAAAAATGCAGTTCATTCCACTTGAGACATGCGACAGTGTTATTTCTTTTCTTTTTTCTTGTCACATGTATGCATGCTCAAAAGTTGATAGCAACATTAATTTTACACAGTGCAAAATAATTATTTTTGAGTTCAGAAGCATTACTTAATGACTTTTCAAAACAGTACTACAAAGAGGATTGCAAAAGAAGTATTGTGTTATGAAGGAAATCATGGTTATCAATATTTTGACAGATACTTGAGCTCTGCTTATATATGCACCACAAAACAAAGAAAATAGGAAACAAACTAGGGAAACTTAAATTTCTAAATACATTTATATCAATAGATTTAGAACTTCATCTGCAAATATATCCACACAAGTTTAAGAATACAAGGCATTGCATTCAGTTTAGAACTAGTCATATAATATATGGTCTCCTTCTGTCACTTATTTAATATTTGAGGGTACTTTTTTGGTCCTTTCAAATTTTTTATCTCTCATCTGTACCATATAGAGTTTAGATATAGATAGATGTGTATCCCATGATTAATCTTCGATGTATGTGCATCCCATAATTAATCTTTTGATTCATTAGTGTAATTTAAACATTGTAATCAATTTTGGAATACTTTTATCATGCAAATTTTAGCAAATGTTATCATAGAAGAATTGTTTATTTTCAAAATAAAAAGAATCTGCCGCTACCCTCACTTTTAGTGACAGATTAAGTTTCATCACTATTATTTAATTTTTTAACAGATTAATTTAGCAACGGACCAAGTTTTGTCGCTAAATCTCTAAAATTTTAACTCAAAATTTCATCGCCAACCACTTCTTCTTTTCATGTTTTTCTTTCTTTTTTCTTCCTCTCTTTCTCCTTCTTTCTTTCTACTTCATCTTTTTTTTTTCTTCCTTCTCCTTCTCCTTCTTCATGTTTTTCTTCTTTCTCCTTTTTCTTTCTTTTTTTCCTTTCTCCTTTCTTTTCTTTTTTTTTCTCTCTCCTCTCTCTCTCTCTCTCTCTCTCTTTCTCTCTCTTTTCTCTTCTTCTTCCACCGATTGAAGGTATTTATTTATCAAAGTCAAGTGAAATTGAGCTAAAGGACTGAAGAGTTCAAGGAAAAAAAAGAGGTATTGAAGTGGATCCAAGTTGAAGAGGCATGTGGCACAGTTGTGTTGGATCTAATTAGCATGGCCGTGCATATTAAAAGTATTTCTACCTTGGAGAAATTGAGTTCCAGAGGCATTTTATTTTGTACATCTATGCCAAATGAATTAGTATGCCCATGCAAAATTTTCAGCTACTAGTTAAGAAAATAAAGAGAAAAAATATGTACGGACGTGTTGTGGTAATTATGCACCCTCTTGTATATTGAAAGGCCATTGTTTGTGTGAAAGTTGATAAGATATTTCGAGAAATATGTTTCCTAATCCTACTTGGAGACATGCAACCCCTATATAAGAGCTATAAACCCTAGTGTAAAGGGCATCTTGTGATTGCTTGATATTTTTGGATCTTGGAGAGAGAAGAAGGCGATGACTAGGGGAAGGACGAATCAAATCTTGGTTGCAAGCTCCATTCAATCCCAAAATCCAGATTTGAGATTTGATTTGAAGAATTTTTAATTAGTTTGATTCTTAATTTTAGATTGCTCTTTTTTTATTCTTCCTTTGAGAATAAATTCTTTTTATGTTTGATATAATCATGAGTAACTAATTTCTTTTGTTGAATTAGGTGGATTCATTTGATTATTACTATGAGTTCTTAACAAAGTTCTTTTATTTTCTTAGTAATTTAATTTGTTATTCATGCGCTTAAGGCTAGTAATCAACTGACTGATGATTACCTGTTTTATTGTATTATGCAACAAACGAGAGCTGAGCACAATATAGTTTTAGGAATAACAATCTTATAAATTTGAGCTTAGAGATAAAAATTCTTTCTAAAGAACCATCTAATTATCTTTTTGAATTGTTGGATTGTGTTGCTTGAAATCTCAAAAGAGTAGAGAATTAGGGTAATGCAATCATATGTCTTATTATTTGAGAGAGAGTAGGATTGATCTTTATATGGATATTGGTTAGCAAATAACTAAGATAGAATTAGTTGAATAAAATAAGATTCATAGGGTAATCATTTGATGAAATATAATCTTGCACTTTAATTAATTGTTAGAACTAGAATTCAGTTTGTTTATCATACTCTCTTTATTTCTCCAAATAATAAGAAATCTTAATTTATATTAATTAGAATATTCCTTCTCTCAGAAGACTATCACTTCCATTATATTACTTGTTTACGACATATACACTTGTAGTTAAGGATAGGCCACATAACAATCATATTAGGTCGGTGTGTTACATTAGTAATAAAAATATTTATTCATGACAATATTTCCTATTTGTTCATTATCTATAAATAATTATATTATTATATAATTTTTTTGAAAAAATGATATCATTTGCTTCAAAATGAGTTATCCCATAACTCATTCTTAATTTAGTATGGTTTTTTATAACTTTTTTTTGCTAATATTAAGAGTGCAATAAAAAATGATTGTTTTTTTTTATATTTTTTTATAGTATAAAAAAAGTAACATTTTGCATGAAGAACTTTTAAATTAATTTTATAATGAAATTCTATTTTATCTCAATGGAGTAATGTCCTTGCTTTGAAAATATGAACATTATAATTAATTTCACATTTTACAACAAACGTTTTTAGATCAAAATAAGTATTAATAAAAGATAATACAAGAAAATAGAGTAAAAGATAAAACTAGTAATAGGAAGGTGAGAAAAAAAATGTCTCAATAAAAAGTAAACCCATAAATTGGACTTGCTTTATGGCTCTTAGAAGTAATCCCATAGTAAAAACAAAATATTTTGACAAATAAGAAAAGCACACAATATATAGTTATAAGCAAGAAACATTAGAATAATAATCGTAATAATCAATGAGTGGTCTTGTTAACCCTTCTGCGCTTTGAGTCGATGAAAATTCAAACTATCCTCACAAACTACGTAGGTTCTATTATTTTAAACATGAGATATCCCATTGTAAGACCAAATATAAGTCCAAAAGCATACCCTATCAAAATAGCTTTCCATCCAAATCTATTTTCAGACTTTGAATAATCTTCTTCTGACAAAGGCAATTGTTTATTTTTTTTAAAGGGGAAATCTACATAATCCCATGTTTCCTTCATATGAAGTATTATCAAATGTGTTGAACTAATTTCCTTTTGGTATGGGACCTTCAAGCTGGTTATATGAAACATGAAAGACTTGAAAGAAATGTTAGATCTGCCAGCTGTTTAGGAATTTCCCCACTAAGCAAATTTGAAGAGAGATCTAATGATTCTAGATTGGACAAATTCATCAATGATGGTTGAATGTTACCTGAGAGGCAATTATGAGAAAGGTTAGTTGCTTAAGTGATTTTAGCTTTCCAATTCACTATGGAATGTTCCATGTGAATTTATTGCTTCACAAATCAACTGATGTGAAAATAGTTTGGATTCTTACCAGCTTAATCTCCAATCTTTTTAACATTAATGCCACCAAATAATCATAAGAGAAATTTTCTACTCTCATGTGTTTCATATCTTGATCAATTTTGACCATTTTCTTCAAAATTGTTGAAATAATTTGCTGCGAAGGTCCATTCAAATTATTGTTGGAGAGATCGAAAACTCTTAACTTAGGAAATAAAGAGTTGGAAATAAAACTATTTTTTATCGAACCATGGAGTTTATTGAAATGGATCATAAGAATTTGAACCTCTGGAAGAGTTTCCAAGAAACGAAGGAACATGTCATCTATCTCACTGTTGCCAAGATCTAAAATTTTCAAATTTGTACAATTGATGAAAGATAATGGAATTCCCCCTTGTAACTTATTGCCATTGAAGTTCAAATATCTCAATCCATTACCTTTTGAAAATGTTGAAGGGATATTGCCCCAAATTTATTCAAACCAAGATGTAAAACAGAGAGGTTGTTGTCAAAATTTTCCAAATGTTGGGGAATGAATCCAGTTAAGTTATTGTTAGATAAGTCTAAAATTTTGAGGGCCTGTAGGTTAAAAACTGATGGAGAAACGTCTCCTGTTATTTTTTCATTGGATGAAAGAATAAGACCTCTCAAGAAGATGGAAAATTGAATTGGGGATTGGTCCATGCAACTTGTTGTGGCACAGGTTAATGTAGTATAATGACTTGCTTCGAAATTGACCTATAGGACCGAGAAGTTGGTTTTGGTATTGTTGAAGGCTTAAGAACTTTAAATTTAGTGGTGTAAATAAGGAATATAGTATACTTGCATTCAGTAAATTATCAGATAGATCAATATATGATAAACTTGAAAGACTACTTAATTTAGAGGGAATTGGACCATTAAGACTGTTGTTGTTGAGATATAAAATTTTGAGGTGCTTAAATTGTGCTAACCATGATGGAATATACCCACTGAAAAGATTTGATGAGAGATCCAATAAAATAAGATATTTAAGGTGCTGAGATAGGGAGCCCACTTAACTAAGAGATTTGCTTGATGGACTTTAATGAGGGAATATATTCATGGGCTTGACATCATAATTTGACCCAAAACCTTAAGGCAATAGGTCTATGAATATTTTCTATTTATATATCTTTCATTAATTCCATCTCTTTTCGATGTGGGATTCTTTTCGCACATATTAATTCCAACAATCTCCCCCTCAAGTGTGAGCTCTCACATTGGGCTTGGGCTTCCCCTTAAGCAGAAGTCTTTCTGGATCTGGACCTAAGTATACGGCATCACCTAGAGGTCTTTATACTTTCACAGGTCTGGGCCCAATTGGGAGTGACCTTTGCTCTTCTTCCATGTGGAAGGACATATATAACCACATGATTCGATCACCGTCTCCATACTTGTCCTACCGAACCATCAGTTATGATACCATATGTTTGATAGAGGCATATTAACCGTATATTTTCTATCATATTTAACATGCAATTGACTTGAATTAATCTATTTTAAGCTTATTTATGTGCTTTTATTTTATTATTTTATAATTAAGCTTAGTTTAGATTAATTTCTTAAAAGTGTGTATAAACTGAAATTTTTAGGTATAATTTGACCTTTAAAGCTTCAAGTAAATTTTGGTGGTCTTAAATGCAAAATTAGAAAAGTGGTATTCATGAAGTTGATATAGGACATCTCAAGATTTGTAAAAAGTCCTGGTTCATTAAATTTCAAGTTTGTTTGGGCCTCCAACTTTAAAGTCGAAATTGGGCTTGAATTTCAGAAGCAGAAGTTCATTCCGAGCCACTGATAGTAATTGGGACATAACTTAGGTTTCTAAAGTCCAAATCGGGTGATTAAAAGGCCTAAAACCATCTAATCTTATGGTGCTACAATATTTATGAAGCGGTAAATTGGAGATAAGGACCATATCTAATATAAAATCGAGGGAGAATTTTGAATTCAAATTCTGAAGCAGAGGTTAAGTAGGAGTAGGATTCTGATTTGAAAGAGGAAGTGGCTAGATACCAAGGGGGAACGTAAATAGTAGAGGAAAGCAGCCATTCTAGAGTGTTAGACTACATTTTCTTCATATTTTTTTTTATAATAAATTAATTTTAGCTCAATTGAAGATAAAAGGAAGAAGGAGATTATGCTAGAGGAAGACTTGGTCGTCTCTGTCGGATTCTTTATCAACTTCGTTTGTACTCTCTATTTAGTTTATATTTTCAAGTTTATATTTTATTTAATGCTTTTTTATTTTCTTGTTTTGAATATTAGAATGATGAACTTTGTATTTTTTTTCTTAATTTCTATTTTATCTAATTTTAATTTAGTTTTGAGCAACTAATCCCTTTGTGGGATTAGGTGGATTTGGGTGTTTGAATTATGATTTTGATTATAATATATTAATATACATAGATTGATTTTCTTTTATCCTTGATTTGATGATTTTGGTTTAATTGATTAGCAATTGTTTGGCTACCGATTGTTAACTTTAAAGAATCATATAAAATGCGAAAATTGAATGTGATTTTTGATGTGGAATCATCAACCTTAAGTGATTAAGTTTAGAGATAAATTAATTTCTTAGGGATACAAAATCAATATCTTGATTAAATTGAATTGGACTTTGATTATTTGACATGAAAATAGTAATTTAATCATTGCCCAATTATATTCCCCTTGCTTGAGAGAGAAGTGGATAAATTGAGTGATATTGGATATCCAGGATTTAAGAATTGAAACTTAATGCTTCATTAAGTAGATCCATAGTAAAAACTCCAATGAAATCTAATCCTACTCCTTTACCATTGATTATTTGAACATTTAGTTTAAAGTAATTGACTTGGATAGATTTAGATTAATTAGGTAAAATTAAACCATTGCAATTTGCTAATTTTCAGATAATAGTTAAATTGAATTTTAGTTAATCAAATTGAGTCTTCCATGTGGGATCTACTCTTACTTTCACTATATTATTTGTTATGAGCGATGCACTTGCAATTTTTAAAATTGATATACACAAATCGACTAACAAGTTTTTGACGCCGCTGCGGGGGAAGAAAAAATTAATTTGATAACTGTAATTTCAAGGAGATTATTAATTAAATTTTTTTTAATTGTTTTCTTTTGTTTTTTCTGCATGGATTTTATGTGCAGTAATAGACAAGCGGTTTTAGAGGATTTTAATCCATAAATCAACAAAAAGTGCAAAGAAAATAATAGAGCAAGAAAGGAGAGACTTTGCCAAGAAAGAGAACAAATTCGGGTACAAGAGTCTATAGAAGAAGAAAGTAGGACTGAAGAAGGAGAAGCTAGTGAAGGAGAAGTTAACATGGCAGATCCACAAGATCAAATTTAACAAAAAAAAATCTCACTCTAATAGAACACACCATGCCTAATTCTCAAATTGGATCATGCATCACTCGACTTGCAGTGAATGCTAATAATTTTAAACTTAAACCAGCTCTTATTAACATGGCTCAACAACAACTTTTCTATGGCTTGAACTAAGAAGATGCTATTACTCACTTGGTAAATTTTCTAGAAATTTACGACACGATCAAGATGAATGGAGTTAGTGATGATGCAATTAGGATATGCCTATTTCCTTTCTCATTAAAGGATAAGGAAAAAGCTTGGTTGCAAGGACAAGCTGCTGGAACATTCACTACTTGGGATGATCTGTCGAAGGGATTTTTGGCAAAATATTTCCCTCCTGAAAAGACTACAAAATTCAGAAATGACATAACTAGCTTTGTGCAGTATGATGGTGAACCACTTTATGAATCTTGGGAGAGATTTAAAGATCTTCAATGGAAGTGCCCTCACCATGGGATTCCCGAATGACTGATTGTGCAAATATTTTATAATAGAATAACAGGGCCATTGAGAAGTACAATAGATGCAGCTGCTAGAGGTGCTCTTATGAATAAAAATACAGCTGAAGTAATGGAGTTGCTTGATTCCATGGCATCAAACAACTATCATTGATCCAGTGAAAGGTCTTTATCCAAGAAGGTAGTGGGTGTACATGAAGTAGATGGGATTTCATTACTTACAGCAAAGGTTGATGCATTAGCTAGGAAGTTGGAGCATGTCAATCTTGCCACTACAAGTTGTGAAGGATGTGGTGGTAACCACCAGTCTTTTGAATGCCCAGCTCATGATCAAATAAATTTTGTGGGGAATCAAAATAGAGTTCAACCAATACCTTATGGAAACACATACAACCCCAGTTGAAAAAACCATCCTAATTTGGCATGGGGTGAAAAATCAAGGTAATCAAGGAAATCAATTCAACAAAAGAGGAATATACCAACCTCCATTTTCTAATAGGGGTCAAGGTCAAGCTAATTATTAAGACAACAAAATAGGTTATGAAGTTACTTTAGAAAAATTTATTACTATTTCTAGTGAAAGGTTTGACAAAATAGATAAGTAATATGATCGATTGGAAGGTAGGATGGATCAAATTGCTGTTAATAAAATGTTACTAACCATAAAATGGAGTTGTAATTTTTGAGTAAAAAATAGAGGTGCCTAACTTAGGTATTTTTGGTCTAAAATGGAGGTGCCTAACTTAAGTGATGGTGGTCCAAAATGGAGGTGCCTAACTTAGGTAAAAGAGATGCCTAACCTTTGACAAATATCACCAACCATTATGTACACATGTTATAATTTTCCTATATAAATGGCCCTTTGGCCATTGTTATGAAAGAGAAAAATTAGAGAGAATAGAAAGAAAATTAATAGAGAGGAAGATCATAGCGGGTCTAGCAAAAATTTAAGTCAAATAATTTTTGTGCTCTTAATCACGTCTATTAGGAAATTTCTTTAAGAGAATTTATGTTAAAATTTCTTGGGGATAATTGGGTGTAAGGTGTGAGTATTTGTAAACATGGTATATTTTTCTCCTTAATAAAAGTCTGCAGCAGCTCCGGAGACGTAGGCATAATTGGCCAAACTCCGTTATTAAATTGTGTGTTACTATTCCACATTTATTTTCGCTTTCCTACTAATGTGGTTTAAGGGAAATAGAGTGATAATATTTATTTTTCAACAACTGGTATCAGAGCCAAGGTTTGGAATTCGGCTAAAGTACTATTCATCTGTACGGGGGGTACTATTCACTGTTAGAAATTTTTTGGAAAATCCAGATTCAAGTGGGAGCGATGGCCGCAGACAAAGAAAAAGTGAGAATTCAAAAGTTCGATGGTGCGGACTTTGGCTTTTGGAAGATGCAGATTGAAGATTATTTATATCAAAAAAAGTTGTATCAACCTCTTTTACAAATGAAACCAGAAGGCATGAAAGAAGAATATTGGAACCTTCTAGACAGACAAGCCCTTGAAGTTATTAGATTAATATTATCCCGTAATATTTCTTTCAACATAGCTAAGGAAAAGACCACGGCGTGTTTTATGGCGGCTCTCTCCAGCATGTATGAAAAGCCATTGGCCGCAAATAAAGTTCACTTGATGAGGCGGTTATTTAATTTAGGAATGGCAGAAGGGGCATCGGTGGCCCAACATCTGAATGAACTCAACACAGTCATAATCCAGTTGAGTTCAGTGGAAATTGAATTCGATGATGAAATTTGGGCTTTAATTATCTTATCATCTCTACCAGACAGTTGGAGTGCTACTGTTATAGCGGTCAGCAATTCGTCGGGAAATACCAAATTAAAATTCGACGATGTAAGAGATCTGGTATTGAGTGAAGAAATTTGGTGAAGAGAATCAGGAGAAGCATCAACCTCTTCAGCTCTACACATAGAGTCTAGAGGGAGAACTTCAGACAGAAATTCAGACTTTGGTAGATCAAGATCTAGAAGGGGCAAATCTAGATCGGGGAAGAAAGATTTCAAGTGTTATATTTGTGGCAAGAAGAGTCACTTTAAGAAGGATTTTCGAGCTCTGAAGAAAGATACCAGTGCACAGGAATCTGTAAATGTGATCAAGGATGCAGGCGATGCTATGATTCTAAGCATTAACAGTCCGATTGAATCATGGATCTTGGATTCAGGGGCATCTTTTTACTCCACTCTTTGCCGAGAAATCATGGAGAACTATGTCAGTGGTGATTTCGAGAAGGTTCATCTAGCCGATGATGAAACTTTGAAGATCATGAAAAAAGGTGATGTCAAATTAAAGTTGCCAAATGGGACTGCCTAGAAGCTTCAAGGAGTGAGGCATATTCCTGGTCTCAAAAGAAATTTGATCTCTGTGGGACAACTTGATGAAGAAGGTTATTGTACGACCTTCACAAATTGTGAATGGAAAATTACCAAAGGAGCACTTGTCATTGCTCATGGTAAGAAGACCGGTACTCTCTATGTAACCTCAAACATAGAGAACATCATCGCAGTAGTGGATGTTGATTCAAATCTATGGCACTAGAGGCTTAGCCATATGAGTGAGAAAGAGATGAAGGCACTTCTATCAAAGGGAAAGTTTCCAGAACTTAAAAGTGTAGATGTTGGTCTATGTGAAGACTGCATCTTTGGAAAACAAAAGAAGGTTAGTTTTATGAAAACTGGCAAGACACCCCAGGAAGAAAAGCTCGAGTTGGTACATACTGATGTATGGGGACCATCTCCAATTCCATCTCTTGTAGGCTCATTGTATTACATCACCTTCATTGATGATTCAACGAGAAAGGTATGGGTGTATTTTCTGAAAAAGAAATCAGAAGTCTTTAATACATTCAAAAAATGGAAGGCCATGGTGGAAAATGAAATAGGCTTGAAAGTCAAGCAATTAAGGTCTGACAATGGAGGGGAGTACAGAGATAGAAGGTTCAGAGAATTTTGAGCAAAGCAGCAGAATCAAGATTGAAAAATAATTTCTATGAACAGAATTTTGATTGAACGTGCCAGAAGCATGAGGATACACGCCTACTTGCCCAAGAATTTATGGGCTAAATCTGTCAACAACGCGACCTACCTGATCAACCGTGGGCTTTCAGTACCTCTGGATGGTGAAATACCAGAGGAAGCATGGACCAAAAAAGAGGTAAACCTTTCACACTTAAGAGTGTTTGGTTGCATCTCTTACATACATATAGATTCTACTGGAAGAAGTAAACTTGATGCCAAGTCTAAAAAATGTGTCTTCATTGGATATGGTGGTAATGAGTTCGGTTACCGATTTTGGGATTATAAAAATTAAAAGATCGTAAGAAGCTGAGATGTCATTTTCAACGAGAATGTAATGTATAAGGATAGGCTAATAGCATAATCAAGTAGCTCCAAGATAGATGTTGAAAATAAAGAATTTGCTGAGTTTGAGGAGATTTCTAAAAATGATGTTCAGAATAGTCCTGAAGCAGAGGAGCCAAGCATGCCAGAATTGAGATGCTCCTCCAAAATTCCTAGACCAACCCAACGTTACTCGCATTCTTTGCATTACTTGTTGCTGACAGACAATGGTAAACTAGAGTGCTAGGATGAAGCAATGCAAGTGGAGGATTCAGCCAAGTGGGAGTCTGCCATGAAAGATGAGATGGACTCACTCATGTCAAATCAGATATGAAAATTAGCTAAACTACCACAAGGCAAGAAAGCACTCCATAACAAGTGGATTTATAGAATCAAAGAAAAGCATGATGGGAGTAGACGCTACAAAGCAAGATTGGTTGTAAAAGGTTTTCAACAAAAGGAAGGTGTTGACTATACTGAAATTTTTTCTCCACTCGTGAAGCTTACGACAATCAGACTGGTGTTGAAAATAGTAGCTGCAGAGAATTTACATCTTGAACAGTTAGATGTAAAGACAGTATTCCTTCATGGAGATTTGGAGGAAGAGAACTACAAGAAGCAGCCAGAAAGCTTCATTAAGGCAGGCAAGAAAAACCTGGTGTGCAGGTTGAAGAAGAGTTTGTATGGTTTGAAACAAGCTCCTAGACAATGGTACAGGAAGTTTGATAGCTTTATGGGCAGCAGCGGTTTCACAAGATGCCAAGCAGATCATTGTTGCTACATTAAGAAGTTTGACAGTAGCTTTATTATTTTATTGTTATACGTTGATGACATGCTTGTTGCAGGTTCAGACAAGCAAAAGATTAAAAATTTAAAGCAGAAATTGTCAAAGTAGTTTGCAATGAAAGATCTGGGTACTGCAAAGCAGATTCTTGGAATGAGGATCAAGAGAGAAACGAAGTCGGGGACTTTGATGTTATCACAGGCTGAGTACATCACCAAAGTACTAGCCAGATTCAACATGCAAGATGCTAAACCAGTGAGCACACCTTTAGGTGTTCATTTCAGACTCTCCAAAGAACAGTCACCGAAGACGGAGGAGGAATGTGCACACATGGCAAAGGTGTCGTATGCCTCAACAATTTGGAGTTTGATGTATGTCATGGTTTGTACCAGGCTAGATATTGCTGAAGTAGTGGGAGCTGTTAGCAGGTACATGAATAATCCAGACAAGGTACACTGAGAAGCAGTCAAGTGGATCCTCAGATATCTTCGGGGTACCACAGATAAGGCACTTTGTTTTCAAGGTGGAGATACGACACTAGTAGGCTATGTGGATGCTGACTCAGCAAGAAATGTTGACGTCAGAAAGAGCACTACAGGGTATGTCTATACTCTAGAAGGTACCACAGTGAGCTGGGTCTCTCAACTATAGAAGATAGTTGCTCTCTCCACAACTGAAGCAGAATATGTCGCTGTCACGGAAGTCAGCAAGGAGATGATCTTGGAAGAACTAGGCAAGAAATAAGAAAATAATATTTTGCATTGCGATAATCAAAGTTCCATACATCTAGCGAAGAATCCATCTTTTCATGCCAGAACGAAGCACATACAGTTGCGATATCACTTTATCCGGTCACTTCTGGAAGATGAAATTTTGAAACTTGATAATATCAGTGGAGCTCAAAATCCAGCAGACATGTTAACGAAGACGGTGTCGACTGACAAACTGAAGCTGTGTTCAGCTTCAGTTGGCCTGCAGTAGAAGTAGATTGTAGAACAGCTGTTGCATAGATCAAAGTGTGAAGACATATTGAAATCAGTCTTCAAGTGGGAGATTGTTAATAAAATATTACTAATTATAAAATGGAGTTGTAATTTTTGAGTAAAAAATAAAGGTACCTAACTTAGTTAAAAGAGATGCCTAACCTTTGACAAATCTCACCAACCATTTTATACACATATTATAATTTTCCTATATAAATGGCCCTTTGGCCATTGTTATGAAAGAGAAAAATTAGACAGAATAGAAAGAAAATTAGAGAGGAAGATCAAAGCGGGTCTAGCAAAAATTAAGTCAAGTAATTTTTGTGCTCTTGATCACGTCTATTAGAAAATTTCTTTAAGAGAATTTCTGTTAAAATTTCTTGGGGATAATTGGGTATGAGATGTGAGTGTTTGTAAATACGGTATATTTTTCTCCTTAATAAAAGTTTGCAGCAGCTCCGGAGACGTAAGCATAATTGGTCGAACTCCATTATCAAATTGTGTGTTACTATTCCGTATTTATTTTCGCTTTCCTACTAATCTGGTTTAAGGAAAATAAGCTATAATATTTATTTCCCAACAATTGCAAATCAAACAAGGAACCTTGAAATGCAAATTGGAAAAATAGCTAGTTCTTCTAATTCAAGAAGTCAAGGTTCTCTTCCTAGTAAAATAAAAATAAATCCCGAGTATTGTAAAGCAATTACACTTAAAAGTAGGAAGAAGTTACAGGAGGTAGTTCCAATGAAGGTTGAATCAGAAAGAGAAAATGAAGTAGTTAAGGAAGATAAAAAATAAAGAAAATGAGACTGAAAATGAAGAAAGTAAGACACTCTCACCAAAGAAAGAAGTTAAGCCTTATGTACCACCTGTACCATTTTTTCAAAGGCTTCAAAAGCAAAAAGTGAAAAAACAATATGAAAAATTTCTTGAAGTGTTTAAACAATTGAGAATTAACATTCCTTTTGCAGATGCTCTAGCTCAAATGCCTTCATATGTTAAATTCTTGAAGGAGATTCTTTCTAATAAGAGATCCATTGAAGAAAATGTTAGAGTTGCCCTAACTGAAGAGTGTAGTACAGTGATCCTAAACAAACTTTCATCCAAATTGAAATATCTAGGGAGTTTTTCTATACCTTGTACCATTAGTAATTTTAATTTTAGAAAAGCTTTATGTGATTTAGGTGCAAGTGTTAGTCTAATGTCAAACTCCATTTGCAGGAAACTTGGATTAACCGATTTGAAATCAATAAGGATAATAATGCAATCAGCTGATCGTTCAGTAAAATTTCCTTTAGGAATTATTGAAAATGTTTTGGTTAAAGTTGATAAATTTTTTATACTTGTTGATTTTGTTATTCTTGAAATGGAAGAGGATATTGAAATTCCTCTAATTTTAGGGAGACAATTTTTGGCTACTGCAGGGGCAATGATAGATGTCAGGGGAGGTAAGTTAACTCTGCAAGTAGGTGAAGAGAAAGTAGAGTTCAATCTTAATGAATCCAAGAAAGAACCTAGGTTTATGGATGATTATTTTAGAGTTGATGTTATTAATGAGTTAGTTCAAGAAGCATATGAAAAAGAGTTTAGAGAGGACCCTTTAGAGGCTTGTTTAACTCGCAGTGCAACTCAAGAAGATGACAATTAAGAGATTGTAGCTTGTGCTTATATCTTGCAAATGACACCGCCCATAGCTTTTAGCGGATTTGAAGAGATAGGAAAATCTACACCTTTACCACCCCCTTCAATTGAGAGACCAATAATTATTGAGATGAAACCATTACCTTCTCATATGAAATATGTATTTCTAGGGCCCAATGAAAGACTTCCAATAATTATAAATGTCAAATTATCTGAGGACCAATTAGAACAAACATTGGGTGTGATTAGGTAATTTAAGAAGGTTATAGGATTGAGTATTTCAGATATTAAAGGTATTAGCCCATCTTTGTGTATGCATAGAATTTTGATAGAGAATGATTGTAAACCAGTTGTGGATGCACAAAGAAGGTTAAACCCTAATATGAAGGAGGTGGTTAAGGCTAAAATTACTAAGCTATTAGATGCAGGAATTATTTACCCAATTTCCTATAGCCCTTGGGTCATTCCAATACATGTGGTACCAAAGAAAGGGGGATGACAGTTGTTAAAAATGAAAAAAATGAGTTGATCCCATTTAGGACAATTGCGGGTTGGCGAGTGTGTATAGATTATGGAAAATTAAATAAAGCCACTCGTAAGGATCATTTTTTACTGCCTTTTATTGATCAAATGTTGGAGCGGTTAGCTGGTAATTCATTTTTCTATTTGTTGGATGGATATTTTGGGTATTTTCAGAAACTTATAACTCCAGAAGATCAAGATAAGACAACATTTACTTGTCCATTTGGTACCTTTGCTTATAGAAGGATGCCCTTCGGTTTGTGTAATGCGCTTGCTGTTTTGTTAGTTTTTGTCATAGATTTGTAGTTTGTTTATTATGATAATTATTGTTTTATTTAGGTATTTTGTTAGTTTTTATCGGTTTGTTTAGTGTTTTCATTAATTTTGATAGTTTTAATTTATTTTAGTGTTTATGTTGTTTTTGATCTAGTTTTTTAGTATAGTGTTTATGTTTTGTTGGTTATTGTTTATTTACTTTTTGTTTAAAGTTTGTTTGATGTTTTGTTTTAGGTTAAAAAGCCAAGAAACCAAGACTGAAGGAAGATTGCACAGTAGCTGACACAGGCAGAGGACACGGCCAAGTCACTAGCCGTGTCTCATATCCAGCTAAAGATGGAAATCAAGCACAGAGAGAGACACACTCAAGGGACACGGCCAAGTCTTGTGGCCATGTCCCTCCAAAGAAGACCCACACGGCCAAGTCATCTTGACTTGGCCATGTCTCACCAACTCCAAAGGCAAAAGAGAGTTAAACTTCACAGAGGCAAACACTTGCAAGGGACACGGCCAAGTCATGTGACCGTGTCCCTCCAACAAGGTGCAACACGGCCAAGTCAAGCTCCACTTGGCCGTGTCACTCAACAAAGAAGAAAAGAAGATCAAAAGCATTCAGTGGTGGACACATGCAAGGGACACGGCCAAGTCATGTGGCCGTGTCCCTCCAAAGAATACTCACACGGCCAAGTCACTTTTGACTTGGCCGTGTCCCTCATGAAACAAATGCGCAACGAATTTTAAAGCCTACATTTCGTATAAAAGGAAAAAGAAAGTTAGGGTTTGGACTGTTGACGATTTTAGAGAATTGTTTGAGCCGTCAAGAGCAAAGTTAGGGTTTTAACATTTGTTTTCTTTGATTTTGATTTCACTTTTGATTAATCTAGCTTAGATTAGATTCGTTCTAGCCAACGAGACATCCTTCTTGCAAGATTGAACAAGAGATTTTTCAGAAACTTCAAGGAATTGTAACTTGGTTTTGTTCTCGAACTTATTCTCTTTATTTTCATTGAATGGATATTATCATGTCTATTTGGATTTCTTTGAACATTAATGAGATGAATATGTTTGATTGCATTATGAACTAATTTGATCTAGTCTAGGATTTGTATAGATCTGCTATGATTGTATGAATTGGTTATTCTCTTAGCTAATAATTTCTTTAGCCTTGATTGAATGGATTATTGTTAATATATAATTGATTGATCACCAATTATGTGTTTTAAGGTATTAGATGATGGATCGAGAGATGAAGTTTAATACTTGAACAATTCAATTAAGGACTTAGGTGAATTAGAGATATAACCTATTAAAAAGATTATTTCACTTATAACAAGATTAGTTGAAAGAGGTTTGAATGCGAGAGCTTATTTCCTTGACTCGATTAGTGGAGTTGTTTGAGATTTAATCTTTGAAATTGAATTAGTTAAGAGAAATAACCGTTCATACATATAAGTAGTAGAGAAGTGCAAACCCTAGACCATTCTATCAAATGAATCAAAACACAGCTCAATTTACTTTTATTGTTTTAAACTTTAATCAATCTTCTTCATTATTTAGCAATTTATAAATCTCTTTATTACTTGTTAAACATAATCTGATAAGCAATTAACCACTTTAGCTTCCTTGAGAGAACGACCTTGGGGCGATCACCTTTGCTACAGCTACCTCGTATACTTGCGAGTGACGCTTTATGGTAGAGTTAATTTGAGCGTAACACTTACTACATTTCAACGTTGCATGATGGCATTATTTAGTGATTTTACAAAAAAAATTATGAAGATTTTTATGTATGATTTACTATTTATGGTATGTCTTTTGAAATTTGTCTGCAGAATTTAGCTAAAGTGCTTTAGAGGTGCAAAGAAAAAAATCTAGTGCTTAACTGGGAGAAATGTCATTTTATGGTTGAAGAGGGAATAATTCTTGGGCACAAAGTCTCTCAAGCAAGAATTGAGGTGGACAAGGCAAAAGTTGAAGTGATTGAGAAGTTACCTCCACCAACAAACGTCAATGGAATCTGGAGTTTTCTTGGACATGCTGGATTTTATCGACGTTTTATTAAAGATTTTTCTAAAATTTTAAAATCTTTATGTGATCTATTGAGTAAAGATATTGATTTTTATTTTTCTAATGATTGTCTAATTGCTTTTAATAGGTTAAAGAAAGTATTGACTATAGCTCCAGTTATTGCATCTCCTGACTGGGGCTTACCTTTCGAGATAATGTGTGATGGTAGTGAGTTTGCAATAGGAGTTGTTCTTTGTCAAAAGAAGGACAAAAGGTTCTATACCATTTGCTATGTCATTCGGTTGTTGGATGAAGCACAAATCAATTATGCCACTACTGAGAAAGAGATGCTAGCAGTGGTATATGCATTAGACAAGTTTAGGACTTACATCATTGGGTCCAAAGGGATTGTGTTCATTGATTATGCAGCTATCTTTTACTTAATGAACAAGAAGGAGGCAAAGCAGCATTTGATCCATTGGGTTTTACTACTTTAAGAGTTTGATGTTGAGATAAAAGATAAGAAAAGAGTGGAAAATGTAGTTGTAGACCACCTTTCTCGATTAGAGATGATGACTAAAGATAAAGAGAGTGTGCCAATTAATGAGACCTTTCCGGATAAGCAATTGTGAGCAATGGAAGGTAAGTTGCCATGGTATGCAAATATTGTGAATTATTTTGTAGGCAAGGTCATTCCCTCTGAGTTTAATTCAAATCAGAAAAAGAAACTTTTCTCGAAGGTCAAGCACTATATGTGGGATAACCCATTATTGTTCAAGCATTGTAGCGATGGGATAATCCATCGTTGTATTTCGAAGAAAGAATTCTAAGCTATTTTAGAATTTTTCCATTCTAAGGAGTGTGGTGGACATTCAAGTTCGTCAAAAACAAAAGCTAAGGTATGGCAATCGGGATTCTTTTGGCCAAAGATGTATAAGGATGCACATGAGTTTATTAAGAGGTGTGATCATTGCCAAAGAATGAGAAATATTTCTAGAAGAGATGATATGCCCTTGCGCCCAATTTTAGAAGTTGAGTTGTTTGATGTGTGGGGCATAGATTTCATGGGACCCTTTCCATTTTCCTTTGGAAACCAATATATACTTATTGAAGTAGATTATGTGCCTAAATGGGTTGAGGCTATTGCTAGTCCAACTAATGATTCAAAGGTTGTAACAAGATTTGTGAAAAAGAATATTTTCACAAGGTTTGGTGTACCTCGAGCACTCATTAGTGATGGTGGATCTCATTTTTGCAATAAGATTTTTGAAACACTTCTTAAGAAATATGGAGTCCATCATAAGGTAGCTACTCCATATCATCCTCAAACTAGTGGCCAAGTGGAGATTTCCAATAGAGAGATTGAGTGGATCTTGGAGAAAATAGTAGGGAATTCTAGAAAGGATTGGGCAATGAAGCTTGATGACGCACTATGGGCTTACCGGACTGCTTTTAAAACACCCATAGGGATGTCTCCTTATAGGTTAGTTTATGGGAAAGCTCATCACCTTCAGGTTGATTTAGAACATAGAGCTTATTGGAAAATCCAAAACTTGAACATGGACATGAAAGCAGCAGGAGATAAAAGGCTTCTTCAACTCACCCAACTTGAAGAACTCCGGCTTAATTCTTATGAAAATGCCAAATTATACAAGGAACGAGCAAAGGCATGGCATGATAAGAATATCTGAGAAAGAACTTTTCATGAAGGACAACCTGTACTTCTTTTCAATTATAGATTTAAGCTTTTTCTGGGAAAACTCAAGTCAAGGTGGTTTGGCCCTTTCAAGGTTGTGAAAGTATATCCGTCCGGAGCGGTGGAAGTTCAAAAAGATTTGAAATAAACATTTACTGTGAATGGTCAAAGATTGAAGCCTTACTTCATTGGTGAACCAATTGAAAAGGCATCAGTTTGCTACTTAAACGGTTGATCCTCATTGATTAAGTCGAGTTAATGACTTTAAACAAGCACTCTTATAAGGCAACCCAAATTTCTATCCCTTAATTTTTATATTCAGTAGCTTAAGTTCATTTGATAAATGTTTTACAAAATATTCATTAATTTTATTTGTTCATTTTTGCAGTTAATATTTTAATTCATTAAGCAAATAGCAAAGTTGTAGAAGAAAGTGGTAAGAAAAAGTAAGTAATTTGTTTCTTTAAAAAAAGAAAAAATGAAAAAAATAAAGGTTGTGTGTCTGTCGCGATCGCGACGAATGTCGTGATCGAGGCAGAGGGGAAATTAGTCCCATCGCGTGACGTAGCAGAGCGATAGCACTGCTGTGGCAACAACCTTTGTCGCGATCGCGCCATCCAGGGCGATCACAACAGATGGAGGAAGGCCCATCGCATAAGCAGTAGCGTGATCTAAGACGCCTATCGTGATTGTTTTGGGCATCACAATCGCAACGGGACTGCAATTTAAAAAAGAATTCAGTTCATTAAAGCCAATAAGCCTCTCTCTTCTCACTTTTCTTTTCATCTTCTTCTTCTTCCTCGCACTCCCAAAACACTCTCTCAAATCCCTAACCTTTCTTCTCTCAATCCACTCAAATCTCACCCAAATACTTTAAATTTTTTCCTTAATCCATCAAATCCTACCTAAATCTACTTTACCCATTCATCAATTTCTTCAAAAATGGCTTTAAGAACTAAGAGTTTTGCAAAGAAAGTTTCTTCAAGGAAGGGGAAAGAGAAGGTTTCAAGTTCTTCAAGGGATGAGGTAGATATATCTTCTCAATTTGAGGCTCCTTTTCCAATTTTTAATCAAAAAGAAAGTAAGAAATATCTCTCCCTATGCTTAAAAAATATTACTCTTTGTAGATATTTTAGCCATGGTGTTTTTGAGCATTTAGGTCTAGATGATAGAATAAAACAATTATTTGCTAGATTAAGTTGGAAAAAATTGGTTCAAAAGAAATATGACACATATAGAGAACTCACTCTTGAAATTTTCACAACACTTAAAATGTCTAAATCTAAGGATAAAAATTTAGAGTGTCGAATATTTGGTATTAATTATGTAATTGATCATGATGTTATGTTCAAAGCTTTTGGCTTGCCTAAAGGAGGTGTTTGCACACATTCAAAAGAATTTCATGTTGACAAATTTTGGAAAACATTAACTGGATTTGATTCATTCAATATAAGGAATGCACCTAATGGACTGATTCGTGATCATAGTTTACTTTTATTGCATAAGTTTATGTTTCATTGTGTTTTTGATAAAAAGGAAAGTAATAAAGTGTCAGTATAAGATTTATTTATGTTGTATTGTGCTTATAAAGGTAAAAAAGTGTCTACAACATACAATATTTTTCAAAGTTTCATATTTATTTCTCAACATCCTAAGAGTATTATGGCATTAGGACATATTGTTACTGGATTAGCAGTTTATTTTAATATTTTTTATTCTAACAATACTTCAATGGAATGTATTAGTGGGGGAGCCATATTCATTTGACACTTTATGTCGTGCTAAAATTTTGGATGTTGACAGTAGTTTAAGGGATCCCACAACGAGAAGGTGCTACAAGAAATTAATCCAAGAAGGTTCAAGTAGTACAACACCAATTGATCAACCAGTACATGAAGAAGAGTGTAATGAGGAAGATGAAAGTGATGATGAACAAGATGATGATAATGCAAATGAGGAGCAAGGATGGCGACAAGTTTTAAAGCGACTCGATTCAATGGATGCAAAGAATCAGGAGATGAGCACACAGTTAAACATTATGGAGACATAACAAAAGCAGTATGGCGATCAAATAGGGACCATGAATCGCAAACTTATCAACATGGAAATGAGTCAGACATATCATAATTACAAGCTCATGATATATATTGAACTTTCAGAATTGTCTGTTCCTTCGCCGACTCCCTCACCTCCATCATTGCCATGACTCAAGTAAGCTTCCATCCTTTCTCTTTTTCTTATTATATTTTCTTTTTCATGTTATTTGTTGTGCTTCTTGTGTGTGATTTCATATTTTTCATTGGGGACAATGACAAATTTAAAGTGTAGGAGGGGAGTATTTATTTTGTTATTTATTTTATTAGTTAGTTTAATTTGTATTTTGTGAAGTAGGTTTCTTTATTGTGGTTGGTGTTTTCTTTGTTTTTGAAAGTTTAAAATTTTAAAATTAATAGAAAAAAAAGAAGAATTTTCTAAATTAATATATATATATATATTTTTTTATTTTAGATTTTGCGAAAAAGAAAATAAAAAAAATCAGATTTTTCCAAAAAAAAAAAGAAGAAAAAAATATATTAATTATAATTATTATTAGGATTTGTTTAAATTTTAGTTCGCTATCTTAGTTTATTTAGGATTAAGTTATTATCTTTTATTTTGAATTTAAATTATTATCCTATATAGATTAAGAGATTGTTTTTAATTAATAAACTTAAATAATAAAAATTTAATTAGAATTCCTTTTGTTGTTTGGTTTAGGATTAGCCTTTATTTCTCCTCTATATAATGTTAAGCTCTTATCACTTTAACCCATTATTAGCATAACCCTAGAAGAGAGAAAAAATGAACAATAAAAAGAAATTATTTGCTTGGGGTTGGTATGGGGATGACATATGGAATCCCAAAAAACCTTTTGTGAATCCACCTGCCAAAATACCCGAACAACTCATTGCCTTTTATGCTTTTAGGCGTGCTTATTCCGATCCTTATGAATACACTTTTGATCTTGATTAGATAGTGGAGAGGGAAGACTAGAGAAAGCATGGGAGAAAGTTAGATCCCAACTTGATTTGGTAATTTTAGATGAGACCTTAAGTGAAGATGATGAACCTAAGTCATTACCAACAAAGAGAAAGAGAGGTAGGCCTTCTAATTTGGAGAAGAAGAAAATGGGTAGACCTCCAAAGATTCCTAAAAAAGTTCAATTCGATGAAGTAACCATTAAGGAAGAAAAGGGAGATGTTTAGAAGTCTATAATTAACTCTTATTATTGTTGGTTTGAATTAAATAATTTTTGGATTATCTTTGTTTTTACTTAATTTTCTGTCTTTTTAGTTTTATTTTTACTAAATTTAATTTTTAGTTTTTAATAAATAATAGAACTTTGTTCTACTCTTACTTTGCAATCTATTTGATTTATGATCTCTACTTATTCTTTACTTGTTATTAAGTGAGTTAATTATTGTTATTTTAGATTTCAACTTGAAAATTGAATTCTTTTAGCTAAATTGAAAATAATTTTTGGTTATTCTTAATTTAATGCATGGAATGGATAAGATTGTGATCTTAAAAAATTTTACAAGTTAAGAGCACTTATTTTTAAAAGAATATTCATAATTGTTTTTATCATAGTGATTTAAGTTTATTGTGATGTAATAGATTCTTGAGTTAGCATGTATCACTAAGGTAGCAAATGACTTAATTTTGTAAGGATATGATGTGAGAATTATGCACAATTAATATAGTTATTATATTAAATATTTTTGCAAGATGGAGTGTAAGACATACTCGTTTTTGGCATAATGCTTTACCTTTACCTGAACGTCTCCAAAAGATGGGTATTCAAATGGCTACTTGTTGTCCTTTTTGTCTTTCGGGTCCTACTTCATCAGCTCACATGTTTTATTTATGTGATGAGGTAAAAGGCATCTGGCTATATTTCAAGAACTCCTTTCAATTTAATGCTTCTTTTCAGAGTTCTATTAAGCAGGAATTCATGATATGGTGGACTCAATGCTCGCCTAACTCCTCAGCTGGCAAAATCACGGCTCTCATTCCCCAGGTGATTCTCTATCATATATGGTTATCTTACTGTAAGCTTACTTGGGGAGGCGAAGATATTTATTTTCCCAGTATTATTCAAGCCATTCGCGCCGCAACTTTTAGTTGGGGTATAGCCTACTCATCGTCAAAATTTGCCAAGCCTTTACAATTGTTTCAGGAGCTCTTGCCCGATAATTATGGTAAAGGTAAGTTGAGACCTTCCTTGGTTTTTTGGCGTAAGCCATCAGCTTCCTGGTTTAAATTGAACGTTGATGTGTCGGTGACGATTCACAAGGCAGCTGGTGGGGCTATTGTGAGGGATAACAGCGGATCTTTTGTTTCGGCAATTAATTTCTTCTTGCAGCATTCCAGCCCAAATAATGCAGAACTTCAGGCGATTTTTATTAGTGTGCAATGGTGTATTCAAAATCATTTCTTGCCGTTGGAAATCGAAACCGATTCAGCCTGGGTTCTTCAACAAATTGCAGCTGTTCAAGGTCCTCTTGCGTCGTCTATGGCTGTTAAAATTAAGCATTTTATTGACAGCACCAAATCTACTATCTCACATACTTTTCGTGAAGGCAACCAAGCTGCCAACTACCTTGCCATGGATTGTAGAATGCGTATGCGATCTTCTATTTTCTTGTCCTTTGATTCTTTGCCTAATTTCCTTAAGTGTATTATTAATTCAGATAATATGGGATTGCCATATATCCGGTTCAAATAATTACTTTTTTGCCCGTTTTTTCTATAAGGGCTTTGTATTAAATTTTGTATGGTCTTCCTTTCCTTTTGTTTTTATTAATAAAATTCGCGGTGGTACCGTCCACCTTTACTAAAAAAAAAAGAAAGAAAGAAAAGGAAATTAACAAAAATAGTGGGATGGAGCATAAAATTCACCCATTAAATATATATATATATATATAATAATATTGATATATGAATAGTTCTTATTGATCCTTAATTGTTGTAAAAGATTTGCTACTTAGTAATACTTGCTATATTCTTGGATTAATGAAGTTATGATGAATTTCTTGTGACTATGGTTTAACATAAAAGTTTTTGCTAATCACCTTAATGTTTAAGTATTCTTGGTTTGTGAAGTTGCTTAAGGCTATAATTCTTTGAAGTTTAGTGTTTTAAGTTAAGAATAAGTGATTATTATTTTTCTTTGGTTGGTTGAGTTTATTAATTGTTGGAATTTAACTTAATGATGTTAATTTGCTTGAGGACAAACAAAAGTTCAAGTGTAGGAGAATTTGACAGGGGCATATTAACCCTATATTTTCTATCATATTTAGCGTGCAATTGACTTGAATTCATCTATTCTAAGCTTATTTATGTACTTTTATTTCATTATTTTAGAATTATGCTTAGTTTAAATTAATTTCTTAAAAGTGTGTATAAACTGGAATTTTTAGGTATAATTTGACCTTTAAAGCTTCAAGTAAAATTTTGGTGGTCTTAGAGTGCAAAACTGGAAAAGTGGTCTTCATGAAGTTGATAGAGGACATCTCAAGCTTTGTAAAAACTAGTTCGTTAAATTTTGAGTTCGTTTGTGCCTTCAACTTTAAAGTTGAAATTGGGCTTGAATTTCAGAAATAGAAGTCCAGTCCGAGCCACTAATAGTAATTGGGCCATAACTTGGTCGTTTGAAGTCCGAATCGGGTGATTCAAAGGCATAAAACCATCTATGGGGATACAATATTTCTAAAGTGGTCAATTGGAGATAAAGATCATATTTGATAGAAAATCGAGGAGGAATTTTGAATTCAAATTCTGAAACAGAGGTTAAGTAGGAGTATGATTTTAATTTGAAAGAGAGAGTGGCTGGATACTAAGGGGGATGTGAATAGTAGAGGAAAGCAGCCATTCTAGAGTGTTAGACTACATTTTCTTTATATTTTATTTAGAGTAAATTAATTTTAGCTCAATTGAAGATAAAAGGAAGGAGATTATGCTAGACGAAGACTTGGTCGTCTCTGCCGGATTCTTCATTAACTTCGTTTGAACTCTCTATTTAGTTTATATTTTCAAGTTTACATTTTATTTAATATTTTGTTATTTTCTTGTTTTGAATATTAGAATGATGAACTTTGTATTTTATTTCTTAATTTCTATTTTTATCTAAGTTTAATTTAATTATGAGCAACTAATCCATTTGTGGGATTAGGTGGATTTGGATGTTTGAACTATGGGTTTAATTATAATATATTAATATACATAGATTGATTTTCTTTTATCTTTGATTTGATGATTTTGGTTTAATTGATTAGCAATTGTTTGGCTACCAATTATTAAATTTAAAGAATCATATAAAATGTGAAAGTTGAATTTGACTTTTGATGCGGAATCATCAACCTTGAGTGATTAACTTTAGAGATAAATTAATTGCTTAGGAATCCGAAATTAATATCTTGATTAAATTGAATTGGACTTTGATTATTTGATATGAGAATAGTAATTTAATCATTGCCCAATTATATTCTCCTTGCTTGAGAGAGAAGTGGATGAATTAAGTGATATTGGATATCTAAGATTTAAGAATTGGAACTTAATGCTTCATTAATTAGACCCATAGTAAAAACTCCAATGAAATCTAATCATACTCATTTACCATTGATTATTTGAACATTTAGTTTAGAGTAATTGACTTGGATAAATTTAGATAAATTCGGTAAAATTAAACTATTGTAATTTGTTAATTTTTAGATAATAGTTAAACTGAATTTTAGTTAATCAAATTGATCATTCTCTGTGGGATCGACTCTTATTTTCACTATATTACTTGTTACGAGCTGTGCACTTGCGGTTTTTAAAATCGATATACACAAATTGACTAACAATGTTGAGATAGGAAGCCCACTTAACTGAGAGATTTGTTTGATGGGCTTTAATGAGGAAATATATTCATGGGCTTGGCACCACACTTTGACCCAAAATCTTAAGACAATAGGTCTATGGGTCTTTTCTACTTATATATCTCTCATTAATCTCATCTCTTTCCGATGTGAGATTCCTCTCACACTTGATAATTCTAACATAAAATTTTCAAATGAGGATGGAATTTGACCATTAAAATTGTTATTTGAAAGGTACAAATAATCGAGTTGCGTAAACATACCAAACAATGCTAGATTTTTTAATTAATAAAATTGCAACTGCTGAGACCCATTTTTTTTTTTTTACAGACCTTAGATTATGTATAAAATAAGGTTCCACATATATGGGAATTTTTGTGTAAGAAAGATATAAGATTTGTAGGGAAATATTCCAATTGGACTTTGGAAGAGAGCCACTAAGGCCCTCATTGCCCCATAAATCGAGTTCTTTGAGGTATGGTCTTTGGAGAATATTACTTGGGAATTCCCCTTGCAAAATTGCCGTAAGAGATGACAAAGAAGATGAAAATTTCGTCAAGGAACTAGGTGCAACCAAAGACATATTAACAGAGCCAAAGCTAACTTCTCTAAGATTTGGTAGATTTTTAACAAGCTTATTGGATGATATAGTATCTATTGTCAAGTTAGAATTAAAAGACAGATCAAGTGAAACCAATTTGGAGTAGAGAATGTTGTCTGGAAAGTTTCAGCGTTCGAGAAATGGCAATGAGGAAGACAAATTCATGAGGGAATTAAGTGCTACCAAACACATATTTACATAGCTCAAGTCCAATTTTCTTAGAATGGGCAGATTATCGACGAGCTAATTGAAACTAGTTGTGTCTACAAAGAAATCATTCTCAGAGAGATCAATTGAAAGTAATCTTGTTGGTAGATGAACATATTCTAAGAAATTTCTTTGCAAAGAACAAGAATGAAGTCATAGAGATGACGAAGAAGCAGACAAATTCATGAAGGAAGTGGATGCAACCATGGACATATTTACATAGCTCAAGTCAATTTCTCTTAGATTAGTTAGTTTTTGAACAAGCTTGTTACAAGTATCAGTTTCTAATGTGTGATGATTGCAAGAGAGATCAAGTGAAACCAAACTTGTAAGATGAGAGATTTCTGATGGAACTTAGCCGTAAAAAACAAAGGTATTTAAATTAAGAAGCGTCAAATTTAAAAATTGGCCAAATCGAGATGAAATTTGGGAATTGTTGAATCATTGTAATAAAGGTCAAGTTTTTGAAGATTTATAAGGATGAAAAGAGAATTATTGGAATGAAAGGTATCGTAAAGCAAACTAGAAGAAAGGTCAAGCTCAATTACATCCCACAAACAACAATTTGTATCCTCTTTCCAAGAATCCGTCTTGGGATATATGGAGCACTAAAAGAAGCAGGACCATTAATGGAGAAGGAATTTTTGAATTGGAGCAAAGCAGGGCTCTATTCATGATGGCAGAGTAGTTTTGAATTAATATTGGTAGACAGAGTGACAGAACAAGTAGCTTGAAATTGCAATAAAAGAAGGCAGAGAAATTGAGAGAACAAGAATGAGCAACCAAAACCCATTTTCTGCTTTGAATAATTTTATATCATATATATAACATATCTATAACATATAGAAATCACATAGGATGATGATGTACAATATTTTTAAAATTTTGCAAATTTTTCTAGGTATTTTTGAAATGTTTTTTAGAATAACAGTATTTTTGAAATAAATTTTGGTTTTACAGGCAATTTTGTAAAAAACATGATACACCATAATCAAGCAATATATAAAATTTGTACAATATATAAATGTTAAAATATAATATATACATAATATATACACAATATATTTATAATGTATACACATCATATCTAAAACATATAAAATTATATTACAAAATGATGTTTTTAAGATTTGTTTTTTGAGAAATTTTTATAAAATTATGTTACATTCTATTAAACGTATTGTTTTTACAAAATAATAAATGAAATAAAATTAATTTATATATATATATATATATTTTTTTTTGAAGAATCTTATAACATATACATAATATATCTATAACATATACATAATATATATAAATTATAAAAATATGATGATGTACAGTATTTTTGTAATTTTGTAAAGTTTTTAGGTATTTTTAAAAAAATTTATATCAATAGTCTTTTTGAAAAAACTTTTAGTCTTGTTGGTAATTTTGTAAAAATCCCTTAATTTTTATTGGGCTATTTTCATTATTCATAGAGTACAAATTAGTATGTATTCCAACTCTCTTCAATAAGCATAATATATAAATAAAATAAATACTATTATCCAAACAACTAATTCATGTTCAATATAAGATCAAATAAATCCAATTCTCACTGGCCTAACCATTAAAGACACTATTAAACTATGATTAATTTTGCTATTAAATTATGATTAATTAGGCTATTAAACTATGATTAATTTTGCCATCATGGCTACTTTGGACTTAATTATTTGGAACTAAAGTTCACGTAAATAAACACAATCAAAAGAATCTATTAGGCCCCTTTTACTTTGCGGACGTTCTATACCACACCTAAACATGTTTAAAATGGTATTATTATGCTATCAGTTCAATTATTTATGTTCTCACTTGTTCTACATGTATTACATGCTTTAAAAGAGCCTAATTGGTCTTGATTTAAAAAATGGATTTTCATAAGCTGTGTGTATTTCTAACTCTAAATTTTCATTAAACTTTATCCATCTCTCGGGTTACAGTAAAACTTTATCCTTCTCTCAGGTTATCTTCTTATCCCAGTTATTTTAGTTTCTATCATATCTTTCATGAAGAATTTCTCCTTTAAATGTTTCTTATTCCATTTTGAGAAGCTAGTTCATCATATATAGTGCTTACTAGTTTACAAAATTATCAACCAAGTAAATCAAATTAACTATTAGTTTTTATTCAACCTAAAAATCAAACCCCCCCACCTTCAGCAGTTCATACAAAATTATATACGTTTATTCATATATCCTAAAATGGCTAAACTATTTAGCTTGCAGGTTTTCTTATTTCACACCTACTTCTTCCTTTTAATTTTGTAGCTCTTGTAACTAACTAGTTCCTTTAAATTCCCACATAAAAAATCATTTTTATCACATTATACACCACTAGTTCTGTATATTTATTTACATATATTTTCTAAACTTATCTTCTATTTTATTCTTTAATTCTAGCAGCTAAATCGGATTTTTTCATAGCTCTCACCCAAATTTCCCACTAAATGTTACTTTCCCATCCATAACACTGTATTTCAGGATGTGGTATTCACAAAAGTTTTTTGCAATCAGCTCATCTAGTTCTTCAGATTTATTTGCTATTTTAATTAAATTATTCTTAAGTTTTATTTACTCTTTAAATCGCTTTTTAAGTCATACGTATATTCTCACTTCAACTCATACCTTTCGGTCCCCAGACTAATATGGTGTTTGAAAAAATAAAAATCAAAAATCAAAAAATTAAGTGTTAAGAGTAAGATAATTTTTGAATCCTAAAAATATTTATAATTTTAATTACTTATTATATTCAATATGAATAATTAATGTGTTATTGTAAAAGAAATTAAAACAAACTTGAACAATTCTTCTTCAATATACTACAGCTAAAAATTCTTATTATACAACATGAAAATTTAAAAAACAAAAAGTATTTGGCAGTTATAATACACATTTCACGTGGTTTAGTAGTTTTTTTAAGATGATTTTTTAATTAAGCTTGGCACTTTAAGGACAAAGATATTTTTGCCATTTTCTATATCATGATATATAAAAAAGCCAATGGTTAACCGGAAAAATTGAAAAAACAAAAGACCCATTATTTAAATGGAAATTTACACCCACAAGGAATAGTAACCTTGTGGCAGTTTTAGTATATAATATAATATAATTTTATAGGATTATTTTCACTGTTCATCATTAAAGTATTGCTATTTTAAATTAATGAAATAATTCTCTAAAACTTTAATGTAGGATTCAAAATCCCTCATTAAATGGTTAAAAAATTAAATTTTTAACCCTAGTTATCAAAAACTCTAATTTTTGCCTAAAATATCAAAATATTTATTAAAAAATAATATATAGAAATCCAACATTTAGTCAATTATTTAATAAAATCCTCAAATATAAATTTTCTATTAATAATAAAATTTCTATGCAAATTAAAATATATATTATTTAAAGAGGCAACAGGATGAGTATAGGATATGATGGAAGGGGACGCTGAAGTCGATGATGTGGTTTTGGGTTATTATGCTACTTCATTCTCAAGTATTGAGCTAAAAGAGTTTTCTCACTCGATTGGAGTAGTTGATTTGTTTCTTTCAGCAGATCACATCCAACTTCTAGAGCAACTCTTTTCTTTTGATGAAATCATAGTTGCTCTTCGACAAATGCATCAAAACAAATCGCCTCGTCCAAATGGAATGTCAACTCTATTATTTCAAAAATTTTGGCATATTGTAGAGAAACTCCTTCTGAAAATTAAATTTCCATCATACTTTACCAAATCGATTAGGTCTTGTCTATATTAGGCTTCCTTTTCATTTATAATTAATGGGCAGTCTAATGATTTCTTGAAACCAAGCAGAAGTCTTTGCCAAGGGGATCCTATTTTTCCCTATTTATTTTTTCTCTGCACATAAGGGTTATCATCAATAAATAGGAAGACAGAGTTAGCAAGAATTATTCATGGGTCAAAGTGAGCAGAGATAGTCCGGTCATCTCCCACTTATTCTTTGCTAATGACATTATTTCATTTTGTTGGCTATCTATGTCAGAATATATTGCTATTAAGCAAATTTTGCATAATTATGAGATGGAATCAGGACAGAAGGTGAACTTTGACAAGTGAGCTTTGTTTTTTTAGATAAAAAAATGTGCTCAATTCGGTAAAATAGCTTCTTGGTGATGGTTTTAGAGTTTACGAGAATACTTGCCTTGCAAAGTATTTAAGGCTCCTCACAATTATATGAAGGTTAAAGAAGAGTGTATTTTCTACACTTAGGGCTAGAATTCTCAAGAAGATGAGGGGATGGAAAGAAAAACTCTTATCTATTAGAGGGAAAGAGATACTCATCAAAGTTATCGTCCAGCCAATTCCAACTTATATTTTGAGTTGCTTCTCTCTTCCTTTAACCCATCTTGATGAGTTTCAATACATTATTAGCAAGTTCTAGTGGGGCAATGATTCGGAGGAGAGAAAAATCCATTAGTTAGCTTTGGATCGACTCTGCAGGAGAAAGTGTGATAGGGGTCTTGGGTTTCAACATTTAGAGAGTGTTAACAAAGCTCTTTTAGCCAAGTAGGACTGGAGATTGTTGTGCCATAAGGAGTCAATATATGCTCAAGTGCTAAGAGCTAAGTATACTTAAGATAGTACTTTCTAGAAGCATCACTTGGGTATAAACTGAGTTTCATATGGAGAAGTCTTCTAGGAGCCAGTTATACCTCGGAGCAAGGGTTTGGTTGGCAGATGGAGAACGGATTGTCTATTAAAATTTTGTACAAAATCTGGCTTCCAAGTGATTCATGGCCTTGCATTTTGGTACCAAAGATGCTGCAAGTTGATGCAAGGGTTAGTGAACTCATAAATTTCAAGTTATGTTATTGGCATAGTGTTATCACCACTGAAGTATTTTTGCCCCATGAAGCCAGCTCCATCATGTCCATTCCCCTTAGTAGTCGCTTTCTTGAGGATGTGCAGTTCTGAAGATATTCTAAAAATGGTGCTTAATCCATTAAAAGTGGATACTAAGTCGCCATTAAACTTTTATGCAATAGGGATACAGCTTCATCAACATCAGGATCATTTTAAATATGGCCTTGCATTTGGAAGCTTAATATCCCTCCTAAGTTCGGATGTTCCTTTGGAAGTGGCTTCGTGCAATTCAACCTACTGAAAATGCTTTGTTAGAAAGAGGTATTCAAATGGACCCCTTTTGTGCTAGGTGTGGGTTGTGCCATGAAACTCTGATGCATTTCTCTGGGGATTGTGAAAATAGCAGAGGCATTTGGTTATTATCACCTTTAAGATTGCATTCTAGAAATTTTCAAGAACAGTCATCATTCTCTTGGTTTCAAACGATCAGAGAGCAATTAGATGACGAGAGGTTGGAGTTATTTATGATTATTCTATGGAGTATGTGGTTAGATCACAACCATCTAGTGTATTCTGTTAGAGTTAAGAACGCAGTCAGATTAAATAAAGGAGAGGAAAAGAAGAGTAGAAGATAGATGAGATTATAGAATGTAAACTTTCATTAATTCTGGATTGTTTACAAGAATGATAACAAAAACTTAATAACAGAATGAGGAATAAAACAAATTGGTTGCAAGCAACCCCCAGGACCAGCCCGACACAGAGAAGATTCTCTGTAACAAAAATAACAAACTCTATGCATGGTCACTCAATCCAATCATTGGCTTTATATAGAATAATCCTCTAACAGAATTTGCTGATGTGTTCCTTCCAATCATTCTAATTCCTTTGCTGCCCCTGCTGCTCTTTGTTTCTTCTAGAGTAAACCTTGTAGGGCCTTGGGCCTTTCTCTGCAATCCTATCATTACCATCCCCTTGGAGAGAAGCCTTGTCCTCAAGGCTAAAATCTGGAAATTGTCCCCTCATGTCAGCTTCATCAATCCAAGTTGCCTCTTCTGCAGTTTTCCCTTGCCACTGAATGAGAACTTGATGAATGGGTTGATTGTTGACTGTGATTGTCCGGCGGCGGCATACTGTTTGTGGCTGTAATAATGGTTCCTCAGTGCTGCTTAAGCTTTCCGGTAGAGTATCAATCACCGAGTGGTTGCCAATAACCCGTTTAAGCTGTGATACATGAAAAACAGGGTGTATCCTAGCATCCGGGGGAAGTTTGAGCTTGTAAGCTACAGCTCCAATTTTGTCAATGATTTCAAATGGTCCATAGAACTTGGCAGCTAGCTTGGCATTAACTCGGAAAACTACAGAAGTTTGACGGTGAGGCCGGAGTTTCAAGAATACCTTATCTCCAATGGAAAACTGAATATCTCGGCGCTTTAGATTTGCATACTTGGTCATTAGCTGCTGTGCCCTGTGTAGATTAAAGCGTAACTGCCGAATTATTTCATCCCTATCACAAAGGTGCTGAGATAAAGCTTCTACTCGGGATTCACCAGGTAAGAAATGTTGTAGAGAAGGAGGCTTCCGACCATAAACGACCTCAAATGGAGTCAGTTTAATGGCACCTTGGAAATTAGTGTTGTACCAGTATTCTGCCCAACATAACCATTTACTCCAAGACTTAGGTTGCTCGGAAGAGAAACACCGTAAGTAGGATTCAAGGCTGCGGTTAAGAACTTCAGTTTGGCCATCCGTTTGAGGGTGATATGATGTGCTGAACTTTAGTTTTGTACCCTGAAGGCGGAATAGCTCAGTCCAGAAACTGCTTAGGAATATAGGGTCTCGATCACTAACCATAGAGCTAGGAATGCCATGAAGGCGAACCACCTCTTTAATGAATAATTCAGCCACCCTTGCGGCTGTAAATGGGTGTCGGAGAGGGATAAAATGAGCATACTTGGAGAGACGATCAACCACCACAAGAATGCAATCAACCCCGTTAGACCTTGGTAAGCCGGTAATGAAGTCAAGAGAGATATCTTCCCAAATTTGGTGAGGTATAGGTAAGGGTTGCAATAGACCCGCTGGTGATTGTGCCTCATATTTATGCCGTTGACAAACAATGCAAGATGCCACAAAGGCTTGGATCATGGCCATCATACCTTTCCAATAAAAGTTGGAAGCAAGCCTTCGGTATGTACGGAAGGCACCGGAATGTCCCCCTATAGGTGTTGAATGGAATTCAGCAATTAGTTTTGGTATCCAGCTAGAAGAAGAGGGTAGGACCAGCCTGCCTTTGTAGAAAAGGCGACCATGAATGAATGAGTAATGGGCTGGTGTTGAACCTTGGGAAGAGAGTGTTGTAATAATACCATAGAGGTGTGTATCTTGTTGAATTTCATCATTAATCTTGTCCCAATCAATCCATTGAGGAATGGAGATTGCCTGAAGTACTAGATCTTCATCCTTTCTGGATAAAGCATCGGCTGCCTTATTGCAAGTACCACAGCCATTAGTTCATTCTCGTATGCCGATCGGGTGGTTGCTGGATTACAAATTGCTTTGCTGAAATAGGCAATTGGTCGATTATCTTGCATGAGCACAGCACCAATCCCAGATTTGGAAGCATCGGTCTCAACAATGAAAGGATTTGAGAAATCGGGCATTGCAAGAACTGGGGAAGAAACTATGGCAGCCTTCAAAGCTTCAAAGGAAACTTGTGCCTGTGCATTCCACTGAAAGGCAGCAGCTGATTCTTTCTTTAGTAACTGAGTCAGTGGTTGGGCGATGGTCCCATAATTTAATATGAAGCGGCGATAGTATCCGGTCAAACCCAAAAATCCTCGAACCGCTTTTATAGACTTCGGAACTGGCCATTGCAGAATACTGGAGATCTTAGAGGGTTCCATTGAGACACCTTGAGGGGAAATAACATGGCCTAGATAATCAATAGAAGTTTTGCCAAAGGAGCACTTCTTGGCATTCAAGTGGAGAGAATGCGTAGTGAGTAGCTGAAATACTAACTTCAAATGGTGGAGATGGTCGTTCCAAGACCGACTGTAAACCAAGATGTCATCAAAGAAGACTAGAACAAATTTGCGCAAATACGGCCGGAAGACATCATTCATAACAGCTTGGAATGTAGCTGGTGCGTTGGTTAATCCGAATGGCATAACAAGAAATTCATAGTGCCCTGAGTGAGTACGGAAAGCTGTCTTGTGAGTATCCGAAGGGGCCACTAATATTTGATGGAACCCTTGTTTCATATCAAGTTTGGAGAAAATTTGAGCACCATGCAACTCGTCAAACAATTCCTGAATAACTGGAATTGGATACTTGTGAGGGATTGTTGCTCGGTTGAGTTGGCGATAATCAATGCAAAAACGCCAGCTGCCATCTTTCTTCTTAACCAACAAGACTGGACTTGAGAATGGACTAGAGCTGGGTCTTATAATTCCTGCAGAAAGCATGTCAGCAACCATTTTCTCAATTTCATCTTTTTGAAGATGGCCGTACCTGTATGGTTTGACAGAAATAGGGCCTTGTCCAGGCTGTAGAATAATCTTGTGGTCTTGTGGGCGGTTGGGTGGAAGGCTTTGTGTGTTCTCAAAGAGCGTAGGAAACTGAGAATGAAGTTGCTTGAGTTATTGAGATTGGCTAGGGGTGAGAGATGTGGAGTTGGAGTCACTAGTGGTGTCGGCAGTTAGAGCCCATAGAAATCCAGAGAATTCAATATCATCATCCGAAACCTTGGATATTGACTTAATGGAGACTGAAGATCGTGATAATGAAGGATCACCGGTAAGAGTAATCCACCGCCCGTTGTGCCTGAATCCCATAGTCATTTTCAACCAGTTTACCTTGACCTCTCCCAAGGTTTGTAACCAAGCAATCCCCAGAATTATATCAACTCCGCCCAATGGAAAAACAAAGAAATCCCCAGTAATTTCAATTGAGCCAAATTGAAGTTTTAATTTCTTACAAACGCCGCTTGAATTAATCCGGTGGCCATCACCCAATTTAACAGAGAAAGGGGAAGTGGGACTGACCTGCAAGCCGAGTGACCTCACCATATCCACAGAGATGAAGTTGTGACTTGCACCACTGTCTATCATTATCGTGATGGTTTGAAAAGAGAGCTGGCCTCTAAGCTTCATTGTACGCGGTTGAGAAATTCCTCCCACCGAGTAGAGTGGCAAGTCAAGTTCAGAGAAATGGGCTTCATCCAACTCAGTAGTGAAATTTGAGGAAGAATCTGGTTCCATGTCAGCAAAGAAACTATCATCTGTGAGTACATCATCTGCACCGCCGATTAAAGCTCTCAAGGATTTAAAAGGGCATTCATGCAATGGTGAGTATGGCTGCTTGCAGCGAAAACAGAGACCCTTGCTTCTAAGTTCCTGGTAATCTTTATGTGAGTAGTGACGAATGCCACGGAATCTGTTGGAGGTAGATGGTGGTTTGGGTGGAGGGGATGGGAGTGCTAGTTGTCGATTTGGGGAGGTTAGGGATGGTGTCTGATCATTTAATTTCGGGGTGGGTCTTGGAGTGGGTTCGGTTCGGGTAGGGTAAGGGTTTGATGGGCGGGCTGATAAGTGGTTTGGGTTTAGTCCAAAACGCTGCGTGGAATTGAAATTGCTAGCGTTTGAACGATAAGTGTTTTGAAAGGAAGCAATGGTCGGTGACAACAAATCTACTTCTAATTCAATTTCACGAGCTGTACGCAAGGCTTTGTAAAGTTCTTCGGTGTCCGATGAACGGATTTTTGCTCGAATCCCTTCCTTGAGGCCATTGAGAAAATACCCAATCAACTGGGGATCTGAAAGTTCTGGAGCTTGGGCTGCCCTGAAGATGAAATCATCAATATATTGGTTAACAGAACCTGTTTGTTTGACAGCAGCGAGGAGCTCGTAAGGATTAGAGGATACATCGCCGTTGTACGCATTGATGAGTTCCGATTTGAATTGGGTCCAGTCCAGATGAGGATTCCGAACTCGAAGCAACCGTAGCCAGTGAAGCGGCGCTCCCTCCATGGAGCACATAGAAACAGCGATTTGGGTTGAAGGTGGGGTGTTATGGAGTTCGAAGTATTGTTCGGCTTTGGCTATCCATCCAACAGGGTCTATTCCATTGAAGGTGGGCATGTCTAATTTTTTTGGTATGAAAGATGGGTTATGGTCAGTAAGTGGTTTGTCTGTGTTGTGGGTTGCAAGAGATGAGGTACCTTCTTGGTTGTGGGTTTGAGGAATGGTAGAGCTGTCAGAGATGTTAGCATGGGTTTTTCCGGTGACTAAGGCCTTGAGTAATGTTTTAATCTCTGTGTTGTCAGCGGGAAGGTTTTGTAAGGTGGATAGGGTGTCTTCAATGGAGGACATTTGAGCTTGAAGTGCAGAGACGTTCTTCTCTAACGTTTCTACCCTGGATTCCATTTTCGATTTTGGCATCCGGCAGGTCGGACCAATTTGTTAGAGTTAAGAACGCAGTCAGATTAAATAAAGAAGGAGAGGAAAAGAATAGTAGAAGATAGATGAGATTATAGAATGTAAACTTTCATTAATTCTGGATTGTTTACAAGAATGATAACAAAAACTTAATAACAGAATGAGGAATAAAACAAATTGGTTGCAAGCAACCCCCAGGACCAGCCCGACACAGAGAAGATTCTCTGTAACAAAAATAACAAACTCTATGCATGGTCACTCAATCCAATCATTGGCTTTATATAGAATAATCCTCTAACAGAATTTGTTGATGTGTTCCTTCCAATCATTCTAATTCCTTTGCTGCCCCTGCTGCTCTTTGTTTCTTCTAGAGTAAACCTTGTAGGGCCTTGGGCCTTTCTCTGCAATCCTATCATATTCAGGTCAGAATACTCAAGATCAGCATATTGTACGGAGGGCATTTAGTATACTCATTGAATTCTAGGTTACCAACTTCAGAACCTTTGTTTTGTTAATCCAAAATGTGAAATTGACGATTCTAGAGGCATAACTCTTCAAAGTTAACTCTGATGCTTCCTTTCTTGCCCACCAAAATGTTGCCAGTCTTGAGTGGTGATTAGAGACCAAGAAGGAGAAGTTATTGTCTTTGCTGGCAAAAAAATGAAGCTCGTGTTGAATGCTAAAGTAGCAAAGACGTTATCGCTTTTGCATGATCTTGCAATTGCATGATGTGGCCTACATGAAATGATAGCAGAATTAGACTGCCCACCAAATCTTGATTGTGACATTGCAAGGTTCGTATCCCAGCCTATCAGTGGAGAGTTTGATTCACAAGACGTTCTTGCTAATGCTGCATCTTTTTACCATTGCACCTTCCGTCATGTTCTTAGAGAGGAGAATCAAACTACTCATGCTATGGCTCAAAAGCCCTCCAACTTAAATCTTTTTCTGCTTTAGTTTGTATGGAAAAAGTCCCACTACCTGTTCTCCCATTTGTTTTGAACAATTCTAATAATCTCAATTTGTAATAAAAGTTCAGTATTTATTCAAAAATATATTTTTTTTTGTTTTGTAATGAAGAAAATTAATAAACAATTTTAATAACATAAAATAAAAAATACTAAAAAACAAATTATATTAATTAAACAAAAAAATACGAAAAAATCTGATTAATTACAAAAAAAAACTATATCAATTAATTACTGAGAAAAAAGTAATTTAAAATTTTATAAAAATTATTGCTACTATGTAAAATTTAAATAAAAAAATTTAAAACAAGAACAAGATCGATAATTTTTAACAAATTCACAAAAAACAAAATATTTTTAATTGATGAAAATTAGAATATTAACAACTTTTCTCACAAATTTAACAAAAAAAATTGCTAAAACCCTAAACTAATTCAAACCTATCCAATAAAAATTACAAATTAACACAATAATATTTCTGACAAATTTAACAAAAAAAATTACATGAATGATAAACTAATTCAAACCTAATTAAAAAATTACAGTCAAGAACCTTTAGCCGAGCGGTTGAGCTCATGGCCGGGATCCCACGGGACCCGGGTTCGACACCTCCCCCCTCCCCCAAATTAAATAAAAAAATTACATATTAAGACAATAATTTATAACACCGATTCAATAAAACTACAACAATTCAAAATCACCACAAAAAATAAAAATAAAATAATTATAACATAGCAGAGAGAAGAAAACACCTCAAAAAAGCAATACATTAAACACAATAATAAAATAAAATAAAATAAAAAAAGAACATACAAAATATGAAAGAAGAAAAAACTTTACCGAGTCCAGACGCCTTCAAAAAAAGCAAACCGAAGAAGAAAGAAGAGAGAAATGTGAGAAATTTTTTAGAAAGTGGCGAAGAAGAAAAAAATTAGTTTTATATCTAGGATAATTTACTAAAAGATACTAATTTCTCTTGATAAATTTTTCTTTCACTTTTTTACGGACAAATAATTAGTTCTCTCAGTAAATAAAACTTCTAATATGCCACCATCGATCCATTCCTTCGGTAAATTATAGTGCTAAAACTGACATATAAATTAAATATTCGAAAACTTTACTAATAGACTCATATCTTTTGACAAATGAGACTTTTGATATGCCACAATTTGTTCATTTACTAAAGAGATACATATTATCTTGGCAAGGTGAACCGCTAAAATTGCCACCTATATTTTTTATTCCAAAATTTACCAACAAACTCTTATATCTTTTGGAAATGAGACTTCTAATAAGCTATTATTAGTTCTTTTATCGGGAGAATACGTATTCTCTCAACAATATGAAATGCTAAAAATTTTCGCATGAATTTTTTATTTTATATTCTAATAAATCATAAAAATTTATAGATTTTAAAATAAAAAATAATAAAATAAAAATAAATTTTAAAAACTTATACAGAGATCTTTTATACTTGTTTGAAACCACATAGAGAAAACGAGAAAATTGATTTTAAGAGTTTAACGCTGCATTTTGTGTAAGAAAAAATTGATTAAAAAAAGAACAAAATTGATTGAAAAAAAAAAAGAAATATAGAAAAAAGATATAAGAACTTTTAAAATATTGAAATTTGAAACAATATATTTTTTAATACTTTTTATGAATTGATAAAGAATAACATTATATATATATATATATATCTAATATAACACTTTTAATATATATATATATATGCCTTCTGATTAGGGATTGCGACTTCTGATTCTCAGTCACGGAAAAGCCCAACTCGACGGCGGCCGCCCCTACGGGGGTGGCTCCTCGCACCTTTGCTTCTGTTCTTACTGGTTTGTCTAAATCTTCAGCAGATTTGGAAGATCTTCGCTCCTTTTCTTCTATTCTCTCAAATAGCCGATTATCATCGAAATCTCCATTCAAGTATAAAGGAGTTCCTGCGACATTTTTACTGCTGAAGATGTGGCCACTTTGTCTTCCCCTTTTAGATTTGCATTAATCGGCTACTTTGGATTTGGCAGGCCCTCAATGATTGCTCTGAAGAAGGCTATGGATGTGGTAGGTTTTAAAGGTAATTTCTCTTTGGGCTTAATTGATTCTAAACATATTTTGATTAATTTTTCCCTTGAGGAAGATTACCTGCGTTGTTGGTTGCGTTATCAATGGTTTTTCAATGGTTTCTCTATGCGTGTTTCAAAATGGTCGGCTTCTTTTAGACCAAACATCGACAGCTCTGTTTTACGAATTTGGGTATCATTTGATGGTCTTCCTGTGCATTTCTTTGACAAGGAAGCTCTGTTCTCTATTGCCTCTTTGATTGGAATTCCGTTCAAGCTTGATGCTGCTACAGCAGCTATTACCCGACCATCCTCTGCTAGAGTTTGCATTGAAGTTGACCTCAAAAATGAACTACCTCAGAAAGTGTGGATTGGTAATGCTGATAATGGTTTTTTCCAGAAAGTAGTGTATGAAAACATTCCTAAATTTTGTTCTGTCTGTGAACATTTGGGACATGATGCTTACTCTTGTTCAGCTGGAGGTAACAATAAAGTGCATATTCATGAAAAAAATGACCCTCCTGTGAAAGTCACTACAACTTGGATTCCTAAAACACAACCTATAACTGTTGAAGACCCTACTACTATGGACATTCTGAAAATTGATGCTACTGCCAAAGTTATTGATATTGAACATAGTGTTGAAAATGTTTTGCCTGTGGATCCAAGTATTGACTTGAACTGTGACTCTTCTTGTACTATGGGAGCTCATACTAATGTTGACACTAAAACAGCTGAAGTTTTTGTAACCAGAATTAATGATATAGTCAACAGCCCTTCTAATATTGAATTGGATAATGACTTAGATACTGCAGCTGCTGGTACACTTTCAGATGGGAATGAGTCATTAAATATGGACAAATTGAAACGAGATAGTGCTGTTTTTGCTGAAAAAATTAAAGCACTAAAGAAGCCTGTGAATGATGAGGGTATTGATAGAGATGGTTTCACTTTGGTGGTGCGACGTCGGAGAGGTCGCAAACCCAAAATTAAACAGGGTCATTCGATGATTACTCGTAAGCAGAAAAAATCTCTAACTGTTGAAAATGAAACTATTTCCAATGAATGTGCTATGCTGGAATCTTAGGGGCTTACCCTCTTCTTTTGATCGTTTGCTTAAGCTATGTCGTACCCATAAAATATGTTTATTAACTGTTATTGAACCTATGATTGATGCCTCTAATGTTATGCTATATGCTTCAAGATTGGGATTCAGTGATGTTTCCACTAGCTCTAACAATAAGATGTGGATTTTTTGGAAATCTTCTATGTTGCACTTGTCTTCTTTTCATGATGACTCACAAATCTTTAGTTGTATGGTGAAACTCTATTCTCTGTTTGATACTTTTAATTTTTCTGCGATCTATGGTTTGCATTCTCGTGCTCAACGTGCTAACATGTGGTCTGCTCTTTCTGGTATTGCTTCTACTTATGGGGGTCCGTGGTTAATTGGGGGTGACTTTAACTCTATGAAATCTATGATTGATTACAAGGGAAATTCTGCACCGTGCTTGTTGAGTATGCAGGATTTCGCCGAGGCTTCAGATGAATGTTGTTTAATTTATATTCCATATCATGGATCCAGTTATACATGGACAGGAGTCCGTAGTAATGGTAGAGTTTGAGAGAGGCTTGATAGATTTCTTGTTAATTCTGGTTTTATGGATTTATTTGGAGACATCAGTGTTCGACATCTGGGTAGATCAACTTCTGATCATGCTCCGCTTTTTTTGAGTTGTAAATATGTTGACATGAATGTTCCTAAACCTTTTAAGTTTCAGAAGATGTGGTTAGCTCACTCCTCTTTTCTGCCTCTGGTAAGAGAGAAATGGAACGCGAATTTCAATGGGGGAGGTATGAGGGGGCTTTACATTAAGCTTCGGGATCTTAAAAAGGATCTTCGTTCTTGGAATAAATTGGTTTTTGGTAATGTGTTTGATAATGTTGTGGCTGTGGAACAAGAGACTGAGATAGCAGAGAGCTTATTCGATTCGGATCCTTCGCCGAAAAATAGGAAAAATTGGCAGGAAAAAAATAGTGATCTTATTTGTAAACTCAAAGTGGAGGAAACTTTCTAGCGTCAGAAAGCACATGTTAAATGGATTGGAGAGGGGGAAACCAACTCCAAATTCTTTCATAATTATGTGCGAGTTACTAGAAAATTGCATCGGATTTCTGCTATTAAAAAAGCGGATGGGAACTGGGTTTCTGCTCAGGAAGACATTGGCAATGAAGATGTTGATTACTTTACTAGTTTGTTTTCTGCTAAGGTTGACCGGCCAGATTTTCACCCTTTATTAGAATTTTTGCCGACCTTGGTTACTGACGACCAAAACGCTGTTCTTCAGCGCCTCCCTGATGATGATGAGATTAAACATGCTGTATGGCAATTGGACCCGAGTAGTGCTCCAGGACCAGATGGGTTTGATGGTTTCTTCTATAGAGAGTGTTGGGATATTATTAGCTGGGATGTTTGTAGTGCTGTGAAGGAATTCTTTATGGGCATTTCGGTTCCTACAGCTTTTGGTTCTGCTCAAATTATCCTCATCTCTAAGATTGACAATCCTTCTAATTTCATTCAATTCAGGCCAATTTGCCTCACCAATTTCATTAGCAAGGTTTGCACTCGTATCTTGGCTAACAGATTCTCTCCTATTCTGGACTTGCTTATTTCTCAGGAACAGGCAGGTTTTATGAAGGGTCGCTCTATACATGCACACATCTTACTAGCTAATGAGATGATTCATGAGATTGACAGGAACTCGAGAGGATATAACCTTGCTGTTAAGCTTGATATGGCTAAGGTGTTTGACATAGTGGCTTGGGATTTTTTGGAAGTTGTGCTTGTGCGTTTTGGCTTTTCTAATCATGTTGTCAAGATAATTATGGGTAATCTTTCAGCTACACATTTATCTGTTATTGTTAATGGTGTTGCTTATAGTTTCTTCCAGCCAACAAGAAGGGTTAAACAAGGAGATCCTCTTTCTCCTTATTTGTTTATTTTGGCTTCGGAATGCTTCTCTAGAGGTCTTAATCATCTGATCAGGAATGGGAAAATCTCATCATTCAAATTATCCAGGCAATGTCTTCCCATATCTCACCTTGCTTTTGCTGATGACTTGTTAATTTTTCTCAAAGGTGATGCACGAAGTATAAACAATTTTACCAAGTTCTTGCAGCTTTACCAAACAGCTTCCGGGCAATTAATAAACTTTGATAACAGTTCATTCTTCTGTTCGAAAAAAGCTCCTCCTCAGGTTATTCAGAGGATCCAAGGTACTCTTGGTATTATGAGAAAGACTTTACCTTTTACATATTTGGGAGCTCCAATATATCAAGGTATTAATAGAATGGATTATTATGGTGGTCTACTTCACAAGATTGAAAGCAATCTTTCTGGATGGATCAAGAAAATTCTGTCACAGGGTGGCCGTTTGCTATTAATCAAGCACGTTCTCAGCTCAATCCCTATACATATCATGGGGGCAATGGAATTACCAAAGAAAATGATTAGGTTTATAGAGCAAAAAATGTCTAACTTCTTCTGGGGAGGGAACTCTTTTAAAACTAAGCATCACTGGGTTAGTTTTAAGGGAATGTCTATTCCTACGGATGAAGGAGGTTTAGGACTCCGATCACTCACCTCTTTGCAGGAAGCTTACTCTATTAAACTTTGGTGGATATACATGAGTAATAATTCTATGTGGGCTAATTACATGCATCAAAAGTACCACCGCAAGGGTGATATGGTCTTCCATATTACGGATTCTTGCTCTTGGAAGCGGGTTTGCAAAATCAATACCACTACTGATTCCTTGATAATTAAAGAGAATAATCCTTTGGTTTGGAGAGATTCCTTGAAGGGATCCTTTACGTTATCTTTAGCCTATGATAGCATTAGGCAAAGAAGGGCTAAAACATTAACAGCACGAGCTATACAGGATTCTACCATACCCTTGAAATTTTCAATCTTTACATGGAAATTGCTTTAAGGGGCTGTCCCTCTCCCTCAAAATCTTGAACTGTTTGGTATTCATGGTCCCTCAAGATGCCCCTTCTGCTTATGTGCTTTGGTTACTATAGATCACATATTTTATTCATGTTCTATTATTCACAAAGTTTGGGTTTTCTTCGGTTCTTTTTTTCTTGATAGTATTATAAAGAGAAGATCCTTGAGGCAAGAACTTGTTTATTGGTGGCTTATTGGAAAACCGAAGCTGCCATTGGTCGACTTCATCGTCTTCTGCCACAAGTAATTATTTGGTCAATCTGGAAGATGTATACTCGATCAATTTGGGGGGATGGCAATTGTTACCCGGCGCTATTGTACAATGAGATAACCAAGATTTTGATGTCCTGGAGCATTGCAAACTCTGGAAAGAAATTCACCAAATATCTTTCACATTTATTAGATGCAGGATTGATTTCGGAAAGCTTTGGAAGAAATCGCTTTAACCCTATTGTTGTCTCTTGGAAGAAGCCCTCAGTTGGCTATCTTAAGCTCAATGTGGATGCCACATTCACAAAACATGGAGCAGCTGGAGGTAGTATTCTGCGTGATTCTTCAGGGGCTGTTGTGACTGCTTTTTGTTTCACCTTTGCAGCATCTTCAGCTCGTGAGGCAAAGTTGTTTGCTATTACTAATAGCTTTAGATGGTGTATTCATAAAGGCTTTTCTCCATTGATATTGGAAACAGACTGTCTAGAGGTGGTTCGATTGGTTCAAAGGGCAATCTGGATAGCTGACGGTCCTCAGCCAATTCGTGATTTGGCTTCAAGTCTTAGTGCTCATAACTCTTTGCTCTATCACATTCACAGGGAGGCGAACCAGGCTGCACATTTTTTGGCTACTTTCTCTAGAATTAATGACTCTTTTTGTATATTTGAATCATTTAACTCTTTGCCTCAACTATTGAGAGGTATTGTTCTTTTGGAGGCGGTCAACACGCCCTACTTGAGATATTAATAAAAATATAATCAGATTGATTAGTCTATCTGGATGTGAGTCTAGCTGGCTCCCCCATTTAGGCTGATGAATTTTGATTTTTTCATTGCTTAAATATATATATATATATATATTGGTTTCAAAACTCATAAATATATTGGTATCAAATTTATATAGAATCTTGCATCTGAAATTTTTTAGAATTATATTACAAAATGATGTTTTTAAATTTTGTTTTTTGAGAAATTTTTTTTAAAATTATGTTATATTTTATTAAAGGTATTATTTTATATAAAATAATATTTGAAATAAATTTAATTTTTATATATTTTTTAAAAATTTTATAATATATACATAATATATCTATAATATATACATAATATATATAAATCATAAAAATATGATGATGTAAAATATTTTTATAATTTTATAAAATTTTTAGGTGTTTTTAAATTTTTTTTTATAAAAATAGTATTTTTGAAAAAAATTTGCTCTTGTAGGGAATTTTGTAAAATGCCCTTGATTTTTTAGGGTTATTTTCGTTGTTTATAGGGTACAAATTAGTATATATTCCAACTCTCTTCAATAAGCATAATAAATAAATAAATAAATAAAAGCTATTAGCCTATCAACTAATTCATGTATCATATAAGATCGAATAAATACAATTCTCACCGGCCTAACAATTGAAGGCACTATTAAACTATGAATAATTTTGCTATTAAACTATAATTACTTAGGCTATTACACTATGATTAATTTTGCTATCTTGGCTACTTTGGACTTAATTATTTGGCACTAAAATTTTTGGCTTAATACATAAATAAACAAAATCAAAAGATTCTATTAGGCCCCATTTACTTTGCAGTTCTATGACATACCTCTACATGCTTAAAATTGTATTATTATACCATTGGTTGAATTATTTATCCTCTCACTTGTTCTACGTACATTACAAGCACTAAAAGAGCCTAATTGGTCTTAATTTAAATAATGGATTTTCATAAGTTGTGTATTTCTATCTCTAAATTTCCATTAAAACTTTATCCATCTTTCGGGTTATCTTCTTATCCCAGTTATTTTTTTTTTCAATCATATCTTCCATGAAGGATTTCTCCTTTAAATGTTTCTTTTTCCATTTTGAGAAGCTAGTTCATCATTTATAGTGTTCACTCATTTTCAACAACCACTCCCTAAGAAAAATTTACAAAATTATCAACTAGGTGAATCAAATTAACTTATAGTTTCTATTCAACCTAAAAATTTGACCCCCTACATTTAGCAGTGCGTATAAAATTATATACCTATATACATATATCCTAATCTGGGTAAACTATTTAGCTTGCAGGTTTTCTTATTTCACACCTACTTCTTCTTTTTAATTCAGCGGCTCTTGTAACTAACTAGTTTCTTTAAATTCCCATGTAAGAAATCCTTTTATTACATTATACACCTCCAGTTTTGTATATTTATTTACATATATTTTTTAAACTAGTGTTCTATTTTTATTCAACAATTCTAACAACTAAATTAGATTGTTATCTCAAGTTTATTCCATTATCTCCGATTGTTTTGACTTAAACCATAGCTCTCACCCAAATTTCTCTCTAAATATTACTTTCCCATCGACATCGCTATATTCCAGGGTATGGTATTCACAAAATTTTTCTGCAATCAGCTCACATAGTTCCACTGATTTATTTGCTATTTTAATTAAACCATTCTTAAGTTTTATTTACTCTTTAAATCAATTTTTAAGTCATACATGTATTCTCACTTCAACTCACACCTTTCGATCACTATGTACATGAGTATAACTATATGTGCAATCACAATATGTTATGCCCTATTTTTCTTAATAAACTCATTAAACAAGTAATCTTTTTCTTTCTTTTCCTTTTCTTTTATTATTTATTTTTCCAAAATTCACCTCGCCTCAACTCACTTTCCTATTAAACTCATCAAACCAGTATTCTCAATTCAACTCACACCCTTCACCAGACTAATATGGTGTTTGAAAAAATAAAAATTAAATATCAAAAAATTAAGTATTAAAAGTAAGATAATTTTTGAATTTTAAAAATATTTATAATTTTAATTACTTATTATATTCAGTATAAATAATTAATGTATTATTGTAAAAGAAATTATAGCAAACTTAAACGATTCTTCTTCAATATAATACAACTAAAAATTCTTATTATGCAACTTGAAAATTTAAAAAACAAAAAGTATTTAGCAGCTATAATACACATTTCACATGGTTTAGTAGTTTTTTTTAAAGGTGATTTATCATCAATAAATAGGAAGACAGAGTTAGCAGGATAGATTCATAGGATCAAAATGAGCGGAGATAGTTCAGTCTTCTCCCACTTATTTTTTGCTGATAATAGTATTTTATTATGTTCGCCATCTATGTCAAAAGACATTTCTATTAAGCAAAGTTTTGCAGACTTATAAGATAGAATCAGGACAGAAGGTGAACTTTGACAATTCAACTTTATTATTTTGGAAAAAAAAAATGTGTCTAATTCGGTAAAAGAGCTTCTTGGTGAAGGTTTTGGAGTTTATGAAAATGTTTTCCCTGCAAAATATTTAAGGCTCCCCACAATTATAGGAAGGTTAAAGAAGAATGTGTTTTCTGCACTTAGGCTAGAATTCTCAAAAGATGAGGGGGTGGAAAGACAAACTCTTATCTACTTGAGGGAAAGAGATACTCATCAAAGCTATCATCCAGTCAATTCCAACTGATATTATGAGTTGTTTCTCTATTCCTTTAACCCTTCTTGATGAGTTCCAATACATTATTTATAATATCCTTATGTCCTAGATATATTATATATATATATGGAGCATATGTATTATATATATTTAGAGTATCATGATGTTACATTATTAGCAAGTTCTAGTGGAGCAATGATTCGAAGGAAAGAAAATCAATTAGTTAGCTTGGGATCGACTCTGCAGGAGGAAGCGTGATGGGGGTCTTGGGTTTCAACATTTGGAGAGTGTTAGCAAAGCTCGTTTAGCCAAGCAGGGCTAAAGTATATGTTCAAGTACTAAGTATTTGTGCCATAAGGAGTCAATATGTGTTCAAGTCAATATGTGTTCAAGTACTAAAAGCTAAGTATTTCCTAATACAGTACTTTCTAGAAGCATCACTTGGGTTAAACAGAGTTTCGTGGGGAGAAGTCTTCTAAGAGCTAGATATATCCTGGAATAAGGGTTGGGCTGGCAGAATAGGAATGGGTTATCTGTTAAAGTTTGGTAGGAAATATGGCTTCCAAGTGATTCATGGCCTTGCATTTTGGCATCGAAGATGCTGCAAGCTGATGCAAGGGTTAGAGAGCTAATAATATTTTAGTTACATTATTGGCATAGTGATATTATCACTAAAGTAATTTTGCCCCATGAAGTTAGCTCCATCATGTCCATTCCCTTTAATAGTTGCTTTCCAGAAGATGTGCAGTTCTGGAGATATTCTCAATTAAAAGTGGATATCAGGTCGCCATTAAACTTTCTATGCAATATGGCTATAGCTTCATCAGCATCGGAATCATTTGAAATATGGTCTTCCATTTGAAAGCTTAATATTCCTACTAAGGTTTGGATGTTCCTTTGGATGTGGCTTCATAAGAATCTACCTACTAAAGAAGCTTTGTTAAAAAGAGGTATTCAGATGGATCCTTTTTATGCTAGGTGTGGATTACGCTATGAAACTTTGATGCATTTCTCTCAGGATTATGAAAATAGCAGAGGCATTTGGTTATTATCGCCTTTAAGATTGCATTCTAGAAATTTTCAAGAACAGTCATCATTCTCTTGGTTTCAAATGATCAAAGAGCAATTAGATGACGAGGGATTGGAGTTGTTTGTAATAATTCTATGGAGTATGTGGTTGGATCACAACCATCTAGTGCATTCAGGTTAGAATACTCAAGATCGGCATATTGTAGGGAGGGCATTTAGTATACTCGTTGAATTCCAAGCTGCCAACTTCAAAACCTTTGTTTCGTCATTCCAAAATGTGAAATTGATGACTCTAGAGGCATAACACTTCAAAGTTAACTCAAATGCTTCCTTTCTTGCCAACCAAAATGTTGCCAGTCTTGAGTGGTGATTAGAGACCAAGAAGGAGAAGTTATTGTCTCTGCTGGCAAAAAAATGAAGTTCGTGTTGAATGCTAAAGTAGCAAAGACGTTATCGCTTTTGCATGATCTTGTAGTTGCATGATGTGGCCTACATGAAATGATAGCAGAATCAGACTGCGCACCAGCAAGGTTCGTATCCCAGCCTATCAGTGGAGAGTTTGATTCACAAGACATTCTTCCCGATGCTGCATCTTTCTACCATTGCACCTTCTGTCATGTTCTTAGAGAGAGGAATCAAGCTAATCATGTTATGGCTCAATGGCCCGCCAACTTAAATCCTTTTCTAATTTATTTTGTATGGAAGAAGTCTCATTACCTGTTCTTCCATTTGTTTTGAACAATTCTAAAAGTCTCAATTTGTAATAAAAGTTCAGTATTTATTCAAAAAAAAATTATTTTGTAATGAAGAAAATTAATAAAAACTTTAATAACATAAAATAAAAAATACTTAAAAACAAATTATATTAATTAAACAAAAAATTCAAAAAAAATCTAATTAATTACAAAAAAAATTATATCAATTAATTACTGAGAAGAGCTAATTTAAAATTTTATAAAAATTATTGCCACTATGTAAAATTTAAATAAAAATATTTAAAACAAGAACAAGATCGATAATTTTAACAAATTCACAAATATTCACAAAAAACAAAATATTTTTAATCAATTAAAATTAGAAATATTAACAGTTTTCCCTCACAAATTTAACAAAAAAATTGTTGAAACCCTAAACTAATTCAAACCTTTCCAATAAAAATTACAAAATAACACAATAATATTTCTGACAAATTTAACAAAAAAAAATTATAGAAACGATAAACTAATTCAAACCTAATAAAAAATTACATATTAATACAATAATTTGTAACATCGATTCAATAAAATTACAACAATTCAAAATCACCACAAAAAATAAAAAATAAATAAAATATAACATAGTAGAGAGGAGAAAACATCACAAAAAAGCAAATTAGAAAAAGTATCGAACTGGGAAAAGCAAAAATGCAAAATATTAAACACAATAAAAGACAATAAAAAATAAACAAAAAAGAACACAAAATATGAAAGAAGAAAAAACCTTATCGAGTCTAAGACTCCATAAAAAAAAAACGGGAGAAAGAAGAAAAGAGAAATGTGAGAAATTTTTTAGAAAGTGGCGGAGAAAAAAAAATTAGATTTATATCTAGGGTAATTTACTGAGAGACTAATTTCTCTCAATAAATATTTTTTTTTTCACTTTTCATTACGAACAAATAATTAGTTCTCTTGGTAAATAAGAATTCTAATCTGCCACCATCCATGCATTCCTTCAGGAAATTGTGGTGCTAAAACTGACATCTGAATTAAATATTCTAAAACTTCATCAATAGACTCTCATATCTCTCAACAAATGAGACTTTTCATATGCCACAATTTGTTCATTTACTGGAGGAATACATATTCTCTCAGCAATGGGAAACTCTTATATCTTTAGGAAATGACACTTCCAATAAGCTATTATTGGTTCATTTATCTGGAGAATACATATTTTTTCGACAATGTGAGACGTTAAAATTACCTCCTGAATTTTTTATTCTATATTCTAATAAATCTAACATAGAAATTTATAGATTTTAAAATAAAAAAAATAAAATTTAGAATCTTATACAGAGATCTTTTATATTTCTTTGAAACCACGTAGAGAAAAAGAGAAGATTTTAAAAAGTTTACCGCTGTATTGTGTATAAGAAAAAATTGACTAAAAAAAGAAGAAAATTGATTGAAAAAAAAAAAGAAATATAGAAAAAAGATAAAGGAACTTTAAAATATAGCAATTTCAAATAATATTTTTTAATACTTTTTCTGAATTGATAAAAAATAACATTATATATATTGGTTGAGGATTGGAAAGGGGCTGCTTTTACTGGTATTTTGGTTGAGGATTGGAGATCTATGATCCGTACAGAAAGCCATTTTGTATTCTTTGTTCTTTTTGGCAATAAAATCTTATGCTTTATTGACCAAAATATTAAAAATAATATATATAAATCCAAGATTAACATTAACAATTCTCAAATCAATCAAATAAATATCCACTTTAAACTTGTTTCTGAAATCTAGACAAAAAATAGCTTAGTTTTTAACGTCCCTCGTTCAACTTGAATATCTAAATATGTTCAAAAGGAATATACATATATGCAGCTTAGTTTTCTGAGAAAATATAATCAGTTAATCAGTTAATCAGAGAGGACTTGGTAATTCATATATGAGAAAATTGTCAAAGAAGTAGGCACCAACCATTTTTTTAGTAAAAAATGGAGGTACCTAATTGTCAAAAATGGAGGTGCCTAATTTAGGACATTGTCAAAAGTGAAGGTGCCTAATTTGGGGAATTGTCAAAGTAAAAAATGGAGGTGCCTAATTTAGGTAATTGTCAAAATGGAGGTGCCTAATTTATTGACTAATTTCACCAACCCATATTTTTTGAAGTATATATAAACTCATCTCCCTCATTTGGAGGATACACCTTAAAAATTGAAGAAGTAAAGAGAAGAGAGTGTCTTTGAGAGAATTTTGTGAGGAAAAATTCTTGTTCATAATTGAGTGAGGGTTGTGAGTGTTTGTAAACACATTGTATTTTTCTCCTTAATATAAGTCTGCAGCAGCTCCGGAGACGTAGGCATAATTGGCCGAACTCCGTTATCAAATTCTGTGTTATTATTCCGCATTTATTTTCGCTCTCTTACTAATCTGGTCTAAGGGAATAGAGTGATAATCACCTCAATTTTCCAACAACTGGTATCAGAGCTTTGGGTGATAAATTCTGTCAATTTTTTGCAAGATTACTATTCATGTGAATAGTGAATTTCGTGAATAGTGAAATTTTGTCGGCAGTTCTGATTTGTCGACAAAGGTGTCCTAGTACACAGTGGTTTGCAGAAACAGTCAGAAACGATCCAAAGGAGTCCAGATTCGAGTAGGAGCGATGGCTGCAGATGAAGGAAAAGTGAGAATTGAAAAGTTCGACGGTACGGACTTTGGCTTCTGGAAGATGCAGATTGAAGATTATCTGTACCAGAAAAAGTTATATCAACCTCTCTCAGGAATAAAGCCAGAAGGCATGAAAGATGAAGAATGGAATCTTCTCGACAGACAAGTCCTTGGAGTTATTCGATTGACATTATCACGAAATGTTGCTTTCAACATCGCCAAAGAAAAGACCACAGCAGGTCTAATGGCGGCTCTCTCCAACATGTATGAAAAGCCATCAGCTTCAAACAAAGTTCATTTGATGAAGCGGTTATTCAATTTGCAAATGGCAAAAGGGGCATCAGTGGCCCAACATCTGAATGAATTCAACACAATCACAACCCAGTTGAGTTCAGTAGAAATTGAATTTGATGCTGAAATTCGGGCTTTAATTCTCTTATCATCTCTACCAGATAGTTGGAATGCTACCGTTACAGCGGTCAGCAGCTCATCGGGAAAAACCAAATTAAAATTCGATGATGTTCGGGATCTGGTATTGAGTGAAGAAATTCGACGAAGAGAATTGGGTGAAGCATCTACCTCTTCAGCTTTACACACAGAATCTAGAGGGAGAACTTTAGAAAAAAGTTCAAATCGTGGCAGATCAAAATCTAGAAGAGACAAATCTAGATCGGGGAAGAAAGATTTCAAGTGTTATAACTGCGGCAAGAAGGGTCACTTTAAGAAAGATTGCCGAGCGCCAAAGAAAGATAGCGGTGCACAGGGATCTGCAAATGTGACCGAGGAAGCAGGTGATGCCATGATTCTAAGTGTCAACAGTCCAATTGAATCATGGATTTTAGATTCTGGGGCATCTTTTCACGCCACTCCATGCCAAGAAATCATGGACAACTATGTCAGTGGTGATTTCGGGAAGGTTCATCTAGCTGATGATGAAACCTTAAAGATCGTAGGAAAAGGGGATGTCCGATTAAAGTTGTCAAACGGGAATACCTGGAAGCTGCAAGGAGTAAGACATATTCCTAGTCTTAAAAGGAATTTGCTCTCTGTAGGACAACTTGATGAAGATGGTTATGGTACAACCTTCAAAAGCGGTGAATGGAAGATTACCAAAGGAGCACTCGTCATTGCTCGTGGTAAGAAAACTGGCACTCTCTATGTAACCTCAAACTTAGAGAATGTTATTTCAGTAGCAGATGCAGATGAAAAATCAAACCTATGGCACCAAAGGCTTGGCCATATGAGCGAGAAAGGGATGAAGACGCTTTTGTCAAAAGGAAAGTTGCCGGAACTGAAAAGTATCAATGTCGGCCTATGTGAAGATTGTATCTTTGGAAAACAAAAGAAGGTCAGTTTTTCAAAGATTGGCAAGACACCCAAGGCAGAAAAATTAGAGTTGGTCCATACCGATGTATGGGGACCGTCTCCAATTCCATCTCTTGCAGGCTCATTGTATTACGTCACATTCATTAACGATTCAACAAGAAAGGTATGGGTGTATTTTCTGAAGAAGAAATCAGAAGTCTTTGATACATTCAGAAAATGGAAGGCCATAGTAGAAAATGAAACTGGTTTGAAAGTCAAACGATTGAGGTCTGACAATGGAGGAGAGTACAGAGATAGAAGATTCAGAGAATTTTGCGCAAACAGCGGAATCAAGATGGAGAAAACAGTTCCCATGACACCGCAACAAAATGGCGTAGCTGAGCGCATGAACAGAACTCTGAATGAACGTGCCAGAAGCATGAGGATACATGCTGACTTGCCCAAGAATTTATGGGCTGAAGCTGTCAACACCGCTGCCTATCTAATCAACCGTGGGCCTTCAGTACCTCTGGATGGTGGAATACTAGAGGAAGCATGGAGCAAAAAGGAGGTAAACCTTTCACACTTAAGAGTGTTTGGTTGTATCTCTTACATATATATAGATTCTGCTGGAAGAAGTAAATTAGATGCCAAGTCAAACAAATGTGTCTTTGTTGAATATGGTGGTGATGAGTTCGGTTATCGGTTTTGGGATTATGAAAATCAAAAGATCATCAGAAGCCGGGATGTCATATTTAATGAGAATGTGATGTACAAAGACAGATTAAATGCAGAATCAAATAGCTCCAAGATAGATGTTGAAAATAAAGAATTCGCTGAGTTCGAGGAAATTTCTAGAAATGATGTTCAGAATAGTCCTGAAGTAGAGGAGCCGAGCACGCCAGAATTGAGACGCTCCTCAAGAATTACAAGACCAATCCAACGTTACTCGCCTTCTTTGCATTACTTGTTGCTGACAGACAATGGTGAACCAGAGTGCTATGATGAAGCAATGCAAGTGGAGAATTCAATCAAGTGGGAGTCTGCCATGAAAGATGAGATGGACTCACTCATGTCAAATCATACATGGGAATTAGCTGAACTACCACAAGGCAAGAAAGCACTCCACAACAAGTGGATTTACAGGATCAAAGAAGAGCATGATGGAAGTAAACGCTACAAAGCAAGATTGGTTGTAAAAGGTTTTCAACAAAAGGAAGGTATTGATTATACTGAAATTTTCTCTCCAGTCGTGAAGCTTACGACAATCAGACTGGTATTGAAAATTGTAGCTGCAGAAAATTTACATCTTGAACAATTAGATGTAAAGACAGCATTCCTTCATGGAGATTTGGAGGAAGAGATCTACATGAAGCAACCAGAAGGCTTCATTAAGGCAGACAAGAAAAATCTAGTGTGCAAGTTGAAAAAGAGTTTATATGGTCTGAAACAAGCTCCTAGACAGTGGTACAGAAAGTTTGATAGTTTTATGAGCAGCAGCGGTTTCACAAGATGCCAAGCAGATCATTGTTGCTACATCAAGAAGTTTGACAATAGCTTTATTATTTTATTGTTATACGTCGATGATATGCTCGTTGCAGGTTCAGACATGCAAGAGATTAAAAATTTAAAGCAGGAATTGTCAAAACAGTTTGCAATGAAAGATCTGGGTGCTGCAAAGCAGATTCTTGGAATGAGGATCAAGAGAGACATGAAGTCGGGGACTTTGATGTTATCACAGGCTGAGTACATAACCAAAGTACTAGCCAGATTCAACGTGCAAGATGCTAAATCAGTGAGCACACCTTTAGGTGTTCATTTCAGACTCTCCAAAGAACAGTCACCGAAGACGGAGGAGGAACGTACACACATGGCAAATGTGCCATATGCCTTAGCAATTGGGAGTTTGATGTATGTCATGGTTTGTACCAGACCAGATATTGCTCAAGCAGTGGGAGCTGTTAGCAGGTACATGAATAATCCAGGCAAGGCACACTGGGAAGCAGTCAAATGGATTTTCAGATATCTTCGAGGTACCACAGATAAGGCACTTTGTTTTAAAAGTGGAGATACGACACTAGCAGGTTATGTGGATGCTGACTTAGCTGGAAATGTTGACGTTAGAAAGAGCACTACAGGGTATGTCTATACTCTAGGAGGTACCGCAGTGAGCTGGGTCTCTCAATTACAGAAGATAGTTGCTCTCTCCACAACTGAAGCAGAATATGTCACTGTCACGGAAGCCAGCAAAGAAATGGTTTGGCTCCAAGGTTTCTTGGAGGAGTTGGGCAAGAAGCAAGAAAATAATGTCTTGTATTGTGACAGTCAAAGTGCCATACATCTAGCGAAGAATCCGTCTTTTCATGCCAGAACAAAGCACATACAGTTGCGGTATCACTTTATCAGGTCACTTCTGGAAGATGGGATTTTGAAACTTGAGAAGATTAGTGAAACTCAAAATCCGGCAGACATGTTGACGAAGACGGTGACTATTGATAAACTGAAGCTGTGCTCAGCTTCAGTTGGCCTACACTAGTATCAAGGTCGTAGAAGAGCTGTTGCATTGATCAAGATGTGAAGACAGATTGAAATCGGTCTTCAAGTGGGAGATTGTCAAAGAAGTAGGCACCAACCATTTTTTTAGTAAAAAATGGAGGTACCTAATTGTCAAAAATGGAGGTGCCTAATTTAGGACATTGTCAAAAGTGGAGGTGCCTAATTTGGGGAATTGTCAAAGTAAAAAATGGAGGTGCCTAATTTAGGTAATTGTCAAAATGGAGGTGCCTAATTTATTGACTAATTTCACCAACCCATATTTTTTGAAGCATATATAAACTCATCTCCCTCATTTGGAGGATACACCTTAAAAATTGAAGAAGTAAAGAGAAGAGAGTGTCTTTGAGAGAATTTTGTGAGGAAAAATTCTTGTTCATAATTGAGTGAGGGTTGTGAGTGTTTGTAAACACATTGTATTTTTCTCCTTAATATAAGTCTGCAGCAGCTCCGGAGACGTAGGCATAATTGGCCGAACTCCGTTATCAAATTCTGTGTTATTATTCCGCATTTATTTTTGCTCTCTTACTAATCTGGTATAAGGGAATAGAGTGATAATCACCTCAATTTCCCAACAAAAATATACAAATATTCAAAAGAACACTTTCAAAGTCTTTTTCAATTTTTAAGCACTGCAAAGATGAGTGACCAAACTGTACAAACTAATAAAATCAAGTCTACATTAACAAGCATAAAACTCTTGTTACTGGTTTACTGCACAAATTAGTTTCCCAGATTTCTTTGGTTTTCCATCTAATGACATCATTATCAATCCTTTTACTAAACCAGAAGAAGGGAATCTAACATTTTAGAATATAGGTTTGGTCCATATGCTGAAAGTTAAAGTCATGCGAATATCAATCCAATTTACCTCATTTGTCTGTTGGTCTTTCTAGCTCAGATTTTATGATCTTGGAAAGAAGTTCTTCCTCCCTCAGCTCTCCTCTTTGGCGGCTTTGGTATTAATTTGTGAAATCTTGGTTTCCTATCATCAGCTGCAAGAACTTTCTGCTGCACAAGTTCTGCTTCTTGAAGAACTGGTTGTTGCACCGCTGGTTGCTCTTTTGGAAGAATTGGCTGTTGCACTGTTGGTTGCCCTTTTGGAAGAACTGGTTGCTGCACCACTGGTTGCCCTTCTGGAAGAACTGGCTGCTGCACCACTGGTTGCTCTTCTGGAAGAACTGGCTGTTGCACCACTGGTTCCTCTTCTGGAAGAACTGGCTGTGACACCAATGGCTGCACTTCTGGAAGAACTGGCTGCTGCACTCGTCGTCGTACTCGACTGACTCGTCTTCTTCACACTGGCTCTTTCGGAACAAAGTCCCCCAGCCCATAATCCTCATTGATATCCTCAACTTCTTCCCTCACCGGCCAGCCATGATCAGTATCAGAATTGTGGTCAGCAAGATCAAATTCACCATACATTGGCATTTTGCTGAAATTGAAAATACAACCAGTTAAAGCAAAGCAAAATCTAAGAAAATTGTTACAAATTTTCTCGAAAGCCAGACAAGTATATTGTAGAAGATAATTGAAACAATTTTAAAAGAGAAAACCTCCAACAGATTTCCCAAACCAGGGATAATTGAAAGAGAAAATGTCTAACAGATTGCACTCTGTTCTTTTAACAAAGTTTTCTTCTATCAAGCCAAGAGAAATCTAAGAAAATCTTTACAAATTTTCTCAGAAGCCAAAAATGTATATTGTAGAAAGATAATTGAAACAATTTTAAAAGTGAAAACCTCCGACAGATTGCCCAGACCAGAGATAACTGAAAGGAAAATGTCTAATAGATTGCAGCATGTTCTTTAAACTACAAGGAAATCGCTCTTTGGTGATGGAATTTTCCATCACTACATATAGGAATATTCGTCTCTAAAAATATTTAGCGAGGGAATGCCAAGGAAAACACTCCCTTGTCCATGACCTTTGTAGCTATATATCCCTTGCTAAATCACTTGCCGCAGGAAATTAAAATTTCGTTGCTAAAATATCTTGCCTAGCTAATCTCTTGGTACACTTTCACTCGCTATTCCCTTCCTAAATGTCCCTAACTAATCCTCCGTTATATCATCTTCGAATTATCAATGAATTCAATTAATCCCTTGCTACTACCTAGCTATTTTCACTCTGTATTCCTGTGCTAAATGTTCTTGCTGATTCCTCGTTATATTATCTTTGAATTAACATTGAATTTACCTAATCTCTTTGCTACTCCCTTGCTACTTTATTTTGGAAATTACAGAACGCTCCCACTAATCCCTCGGCAAAAAGTGTCCCTCATTAATCTGTCGTTAATGTTCTTATAATAGAAATAAAATACTCAGTAATTGCTCGCTAAATTGTTTCTCTAATCTACAAAATCCATTGGTAACCAATCCCTATTTTGTTTTAAAATTATCCTCTCTAACCCATCACTATAATTTATTAAATACTGAAATTTTCTTGAGAGTGCTATATTATAGTAACTGAAATATGTCTACACATTTATTTAAAAACAAGATCATCATTAACTAATTTTTCTATGACGAATAATCAATTGCTAACCTTGTCTCACTACAAATGAATACTAACCCGAGAAATGTGTGGCCAAATTATGTGAAACGGTACTATATTTATAGTTTAATGAAAACTTTTAAAAGGGAAAGCAAAGTTTAAATTCGAATGTCTGACTTCTTAAATTATGGGGCAAAGACCTCAATACTAATCTACCATGCAAATTACTGTGGCTTTCTGTTCTTTTGCAGCATCTTCATATGGTTTAGCTGCATTTTTTATACTGGTGCAGGTAATCATATATTGAAGTTTAAAAAAAAAATCAGAAAAATCTTAAATAACCAGTGATTAATTATGGTTTATTGGGACATCAGCAACTCAATGAAGCACTGAATAGCATGAATGAGATCAGATATATTAGCCCTTTATTGTGCTTACCAAATTAATCAACTCATGCACTTTTTGCCTCAAATTTCCTGCACCTCTCCTAAACTTTCACTGCCCAAAGCTACAAGGAGAATAGGAGATCAATAAACGGTAGCATAATTGATCTCCTTTCATTGCCTAATAAATTAATAACAAATATATTCAGTATACAACTAATTCATACTTTATGAAATCCATGCTATAAAATCCTATACACTTTCTTCTATCTTTTGAAATTAAGTATCAGTTTATTTTTCATATTACATTTGGTCCATCTAAAAAATATTGAATCCAAATCTGATATACATTTATGATTAGAGAAAGCATGTGAGTTCAACAAACATATTTACTTAATTAGATTTACAATTAACAAAAATCTCATAAACTTTACTGTATCGATCTTTCGATTCCCTTCTCAATAATAACATAAAGACAAACAACAATGCAAAAAAACATGGCCAACAAAAGACAAACCTACTTCGAACCTTAAAATCCAAAATCCCAAATCCTGCATTTTCACAACTTTGACATCATTATCAAAGTACCACCAAAAAGATTACTAGCTACTACTTATCTAAGACAACACTAAAACAATAACATAATTGCGTGAACCAGACAGCACTTAGAACCAAAACAATTAGACCCAAAAGACCATAATTTTAACTTTCTTCCTCATTACCCATTTTTTTCTCGACAACCAATTAAAAGAAAATATCCAGAACCACCAAAAAAAAACTTATAGACACTGTAATTGATAAGGAGATAGAGAATTGAGAATGGAAACCTAAAATTGAACAAAAACTGATTTGTCGGTAGAGAGAAAAAATTTCAAATTGCTCTCCGAAATCAATCAATCAAACAAAACCTGGGAAATCAAAAGTAAATAAAACCTATTCATTTAAAAAGAAATTAAAGAAAACGGAAAAAGAAAACGCTTACCAACACCACTGGCGTCAATAAAGAACTCAGATGCGAGAGGGAAAGAAATCAGAATTGTCGAACTTGAATAAAACCTAGAAATATACAACCCATTAAAGTTCTTCATTTATGCTTATTCTCAGATGAAAATAAGAAGGCAAAAGAACTACATTCACCTGCAGCTGTTATACTCCCGCCGGCGAGAGGGAAAGAGACTGGCAATTAGGGCCAGGGCAGACTGAGAACGCCCTAAGAGAAACAAAAAGAGCTGAGAGGAAATAGAATTTACACGCGATACGACTCGCAGTTTTTGAAGAAAGTAATACTAGCTTCTACAGTAAGACTCCTAAGCTAACTACCTAATGTTGACTTCTGTAAATTTTGGCGGGAAAAACTAAAAATAAAAAATAAAAAAGAACGAAGGAGAAGAAGAAGAAGTAAAACGCTGCGTTCTATTGTCCAGTAAAACGGTGCGTATGAAAGCCGCTCAATCAGAAACGCTCCACTTCATCCAAAACGCACAGCTTTGTGTAAAATGCTGCATATAATTTCTCTTTCTTTCGTTTTTATTTTTACTTTTAATATTTATTTATATTTGTTATCCATAAATAATTGTTTATTATTATATTATCATTATACACATAAAAAATTAAACATATATATAAAATATACAAAACATATATATAAAGCACATAAAAAACAGTAACATACTTACGACATATATATAAAACATAAATAAATAAATATCAAAGACACACATCTATAATATAATATATATATATATTAGAGAAATTACATTAAATACGATATTTTCAAATATATGGTGGTAACAAATTTTTTTCAATAATATGGCCTCACCTTTTCTTTCATTTTTTTTTTTTTTGGTAATTATTTTTCTTTTTCGATTTATTATATTTTATTTGTATTTATATTTTTTATTCATAAATTATTTATTATTTTTATATTCTCATTATATAGAATAAAATATACATAATATATATAATATAAATACAATACACAAAATCAACAGTGATATATTTGAAACATATATATAATGTATCCTTAATATATATACTATAATTAACTAATATATAAAGACTAAAATATATAATATATATATATACTATGATTATGCAACATATAAAGATCGTACAATATATAAAGGCTAAAAAATAATATATGCATAAATTATACATAAGATATCTGCAATATATACACTAGCATATCTGAAACATATAAAATTATATTATAAAATGATGTTTTTAAGTTTTTTTTTTTGAAAAATTTTTATAAAATTATGTTATTTTATTTTGAATGTATTATTTTACAAAATAATATTCGAAATAAACTTAATTTTTCTATTTTTTTTGGAATAATTTTATAACATATACACTATTTTTATAATTTTCGAATTTTTTAAGAATAATAGTATTTTTGAAAGAAATTTTGATTTTGAAAGCAGTTTTGTAAAAAACCTTATATACTATAATTAAGCAATATATAAAGGTTGTATAATATATAAAGGTTGTATAATATATAAATGTTAAATATAATATTGCATAATATATATATAACAAATCTGCAACTTATATACAACGTATCTAAAATACATAAAACTATATTACAAAATGATGTTTTAAGATTTATTGTTTGAGAAATTTTTACAAATTTATATTACATTATATTAAAGGTATTATTTTTTATAAAATAATATCTGAAATAAACTCAATTTTTATATATATATTTTTTGTAAAGAATCTTATAATATATACATAGCATAACTATAACATATACATAATATATATATCATAAAAATAAGATGATGTATAATTTTTTTGTGATTTTATAAATTTTTTAAGTATTTTTAAAAATTTTGCATATCAATAGTATTTTTGAAAAAAAATTTGGTCTATAGGTAATTTTGTAAAAAACCCTTAATTTTATAGAGTTATTTTCGTTGCTCATAGAGTACAAAACTCTCTTCAATAAATATAATAAATAAATAAAATAAATACTATTAGCCTAACAACTAATTCATGTTTCATAAAAGATCAAGTAAATCCAATTCTCACAGGCCTAACAATTAAAGACACTATTAAAGTATGATTAATTTTGCTATTAAACTATGATTAATTAGGTTATTAAACTATGATTAATTTTGCTATCTTGGCTCCTTTGAACTTAATTATTTGCCAATAAAGTTTTAGGCTTAATACATAAATAAACACAATCAAAATAACATATTAGACTCCTTTTACGGACATTTTATGACACACCTCTACATGCTTAAAATGGTATTGTTTTTCTCTTCTCACTTGTTCTACATGTAGTACACACACTAAAAGAGAATAATTGGTCTTAGTTTAAATAATGGATTTTTCATAAGTTGTGTGTAGTTCTGACTCTATATTTCCGTTAAACTTTATCCATCTCTCGAGTTACATTAAAATTTTATCCATCTCTCGGGCTATCTTCTTATCCCAATTATTTTAGTTTTCAGTCATGTCTTTCATGAAGGATTTCTCCTTTAAACTTTTCTTTTTTCACTTAGAGAAGCTAGTTTGTCATATATAGTGTTCATTATTTTTCAACAACCAGTCTCTCAGAAAAAATTCCAAAATTATCAACTAGGCGAATCAAATTAACTTCTGGTTTCTCTTCAACATTAACTTCTAGTTTCTCTTCAACCTAAAAACTTAACCCCCCTACATTTAGCAGTTCATATAAAATTATATACCTATATACATATATCCTAATATGGGTAAACTATTTAGTTTACAGGTTTTCTTATTTCACACCTAGTTTGGACCAGCCTGAATGGGCACAGATTGGCCCGAACAATCCTCGAAAATCCTAGATTTTGGACATGATAAAAAATAATCAATTTTGACCCCAAATGAAAGCCCATGCAATAACAAATCCAACACAACTAGAATCACACGAATCGAAAAATCAAACAGGCCCAAAATGGCAACAACAGTCCTTAGCGCGTGGTTGCCACATGTGCTGCAGCCCGCGTGGCATGCAAAAGCAGTGCTGGCCGTAGATCGACTGCAGTGCATGCTGCCTAGTGTCATTCTGGTCTAAATTTTTATAACTTTTTTACTATAAATTGAGGGTTTCTCATCCAAAAAAGGGATTGAGAGTTTTTTATGCCAAAACTCTATCAAAATTAATTTCGACACCAAAACACAATAAAATTCATCTTGAATCAATTTAATCAAATTAAATTTGATTCTCTTATAATTTTTGGACTCAATGTCATTTTGACATCTATTTCAACTGCATATCTAAAGGAAACGGCTACCTAAGGTACGAATTTTTTCACTTTACTCTTGTCAATTTGATAATTTAAATTAACTAAAAATTGGTTAATTTAAGTCCTTTGCAATAAAAAACATAAATTACTTACAGCTCTAATCCCCAATCAAAGGGCACACTAGGAATATTACTCCGAGTGGTGAGCTCTCACTTAAATAATTGTAAATGATATTTTTCTTTTTTTTTCTTTTAATTTTTTATTATTCTTTTGTTATTGCCTTTTTTATTGGATTTTGGAGAGCTACTGTAAATTTAATGAGTTTTTCAATAGTTGTTATTTGCTTGCTTTGTTATTATTTGTTTGCTTCCTTATTAATTAATTGGAGATTTGTGCTCAACCAAGGACCAATAAGGTGTTAGAGTTGATGATAGAAATGCCACCTAAGATGGTCAAGAGAGCAAAACATATGATTTAAAGTTGATTACAAATAAGAAAGCTTTTCCCAACATGGATAGTCTCGTTGGCCCATCACAAGGTCCGGTGCAAAAAGCCTAAAAGATCAACTTCAAATTTATGTACAAAAGCATTTTGAATATGAGATGTCCAAACATAAAAAGTCTATATATGAAAACAATTGAGAGTCCAAATATGTCAATAAAATTGGGCTAGAAGACTTGAATCAAGCATAAGTGCATTTGGGCTATTTTTTTTGGTTCTTTTGAGGCGTGGGCCAAGTTGGCCGAATTTTGCTTATTTTTAATGTTTAAATCTATTTGTTTTTTAACCTCTTTCTTCAAAGACTTTTTAAATTTCTTTGAGCATAACCACCAACCATTATAATCAGCCATTAAAATAATGTTTTACTACCATTTACCTATATTCTTTCTAGATACATCCATTTAAAGATAGAAATTTCAGTTTTAAATTTGAAGAACCATGGGAGTTACAAATGCATTTATGGAGGAGAATTAATCTAGTATTAGGCTGTGTTTTATTTCTAATGTAATCCCCTATAAAAGGGGTGGTTTGCTTTAATTGAGGCATCCAAGGTAATTACGAATTATCATTTTATGAATGAAAAGAGAGTTTTCTTTTCTTGAGTTTTTATGCATAAGGTGTTGATAGAATTGCAATTGAATTATTATTTTGTATTTCAATTTTAATTCATATTTCTTGTATTCTTGAGTGCTTATTTCATTGGAGTTCAAGGAAAACTTCTATGTATCTTGAGTTATAATAAGAAAGTTCTTTTGAGTATAAGAACAAATCACAATCAGATTGCTTGGGTGTAATTGAAAATCTAATTCGATTGACAAAGAGTTCTAAGAATCGAATTCAGGTCTTGGGGTTCCGCATCAGTTGAAGTTTCCCTTGAATCATTATTTTATTATTTAGCATTACATTCATGATGTCATTATTAAATGTTCATACATTAAGATAAATTGTCATTTATGATTATTTGTGGCATAATCCATAAATTTCATTTTTCCTAAAATCCATCAAAAGAAGGACAAAATTAATCAAAGAGAGAAAATTATTTTTTTTTATTAAAATTAGTTTAGAAAATTTAGCCCGAAACCCATCGTGATTGATTTTGGACTAATGCCCTCTTTGGGTCAAAATTAATTTAATAGAGTCAACCAAAATAGAATTTTTTTTAATTTTTTCTTATAAAAAATAAAAATAGTAACTCTCAAATTTTAGTTTTTCAAAATAAAGGTCATTGATCCTTTTCAAAGTAAAAGGAGAGTCTTCTTTTTAAAATAAAAGATAATTTTAAATTTATGCTTACCGAGTCGACTAGAGACCGTGTGCGGCAGTATCGTATGAGATTTAGCCCTCAAAAGAGCATTTCCGGCCTCCTCATTGGCTGACAAGGACCTGGTGCTCGGGTAAGGCCTCACAATAATATATTTAAAATCAAATTTGTAAAATTTAATATATTATACCATTTATAATATCATGCTAGAAAAAATATAACTTTATTAATGTCAATAACTTTTATGTTATAAAATCACATATATATGTGTGTATATATATATTGCCGTTTTGTTATTTTATGAGATTGTAAATTATGTTTTTTTTTTTTAAATTTGATGTGTGGATGAGAAAAATGAGATTAAAAGGATGGTTGGATGAGTTGTTTCTTGTTTTTCCTTTCTATTTTTTTATTATAATATTAATTTATGATAAAAAGTTTACAATAATAAAAAATTGATCGATGAATAATTTATGCATCAATATTTTATTTTTATAAGTTCTAATAAAATAAAAATTTTATATTGTTTTTATCAACTTATCATGAGAAGAAAACATAATAGATTATGAGAATTTAACAATTATAAACAAATGTGGTGTTTGAAAAAAAGGAAAAATTAAATATCAAAAAATTAAGTGTTAAGAGTAAGATAATTTTTGAATTCTAAAATATTTTAATTTTAATTACATATTATATTCAGTATAAATAATTAATGTATTATTGTAAGAGAAATTACAACAAACTTGAACAAATCTTCTTCAATATACTACAACTAAAAATTCTTATTATTCAACTTGAAAATTTAAAAAACAAAAAGAATTTAGCAGCTATAATACACATTTCATGTAGGTTAGTAGTTTTTTTTATAGGTGATTTATTAATTAAGTTTGATGTTGATTTGAGTCTTTTAGTGGATCACATCCAACTTCTAGAGCATCCCTTTTCTTCCGATGAAATCATAGTTGCTCTTCAACAAATGCATTGAAATAAATTGCTTTGTCCATATGGTATGTTAGCTCTATTCTTTCAGAAATTTTGACATATAGTAGAAAATGATGTGACTTCTCTTGTTTCAAATTTTTTTCATTCTGGAGTCATGCCCGCTACCCTCAATCATACTTTCATTGTTTTAATTCCAAAAACTCAATCTCCTGAGTCCTTGAAATATATTAGACCTATTAGCTTATGCAATATTCTTTATAAAATTATTTTTAAAGTATTAGTAGCTAATATACTCAAACCTTTTTTGCTTCATGTTATTTGTCACACATAATATGCCTTTGTTCTTGGTAGATTGATCAATGATAATGCAATAATAGGATTTGAAAATTTTCATTCCTCAAAAAATAGATTTAGTGGTAAGAAAGGATATTTTGTACTTAAGGTTGATATGTCGAAAGCATATGATAGAATAAAGTGGAGTTACTTAGAGAAAATCCCTCTGAAAATGAAATTTCCATCATACTTTCCCAAATGGAATATATCTTGTTTATATTTGATTTCCTTTTCATTTCTAATTAATGGGTAGCCTAAAGGTTTCTTGAAACCAAGCAAGGGTCTTTGTCAAGGGGGATCCTATTTTGCCTATTTGCTTGTCCTCTATGCACAAGAGTTATCATCAATAAATAGGAAGATAGAGTTGGCAGGACAAATTCATGGGGTCAAAGTAAATAAAAAATAGTCTGGTCATCTCCTACTTATTTTTTGTTGATGAAAGTATTTTATTTTGTTGGGCATCTATGTCAGAATGCTTTGCTATTAAGCAATTTTTGCAGAATTATGAGATGGAATCAGGATAGAAGGTGAACTTTGACAAGTCAACTTTGTTTTTTGGAAAAAAATGTGCATAATTTAGTAAAAGAGCTTCTTAGTGAAAGTTTTGGAGTTTATGAGAATGTTTACCCTGCAAAGTATTTAGGGCTCCTCACAATTATAGGAAGGTTAAAGAAGTGTATTTTCTACACTTAGAGATATAATTCTCAATAAGATGAGGGGATGGAAAGAAAAACTCTTATCTACTGGAGGGAAAGAGATACTCATCAAAGCTATCATCTAGTCAATTTCAACTTATATTATGAGTTACTTCTCTCTTCCTTCAACCCTTCTTGATGAGTTTCAATCCATTATTAGCAAGTTCTAGATGGGCAATGTTCGGAGGAAAGAAAAATTCATTGGTTAGCTTGGGATCGACTTTATAGGAGGAAGTGTGATGGGGGTCTTAGGGTTCAACATTTGGAGGGTGTTAACAAAGCTCTTTTAGCCAAGAAGGCTAAAGGTTGTTGTGCCATAAGGAGTAGTCGATATGTGCTCAAGTGCTAAGGGCTAAGTATTTTCCAAGACAGTACTTTCTAGAAGCATCGCTTGGGCATAAACCGAGTTTTGTGTGGAGAAGTCTTCTAGGAGCCAGATATATCTTAGAGCAAGGGTTGGGCTAGCAGATTACGAATGGGTTATTTGTTAAAATTTGGCAGGAAACATAACTTTCAAGTGATTCATGGCCCTGCATTTGGTATCAATGATGCTACAAGCCGATGCAAGGTTTAGTAAGCTCATAAAATTTGAGTTATGTTGTTGGCGTAGTGATATTATCACTGAAGTATTTTTGCCCCCATGAAGCTAGCTCCATCATGTCCATTCCCTTTAGTAGTCACTTTTCAGAGGATGTACAGTTCTGGAGATATTCTAAAGATGGTGCTTGCTTTATTAAAAGTGGATAATAGGTTGCCATTAAACTTTTTTGCAATAGGGATATAGCTTCATCAACATCGGAATCATTTAAAATATGGTCTTGCATTTGGAAGCTTAATATTCCTCCTAATGTTCGAATATTCCTTTAGAAGTGGCTTCACGCGATTCTACCTACTAAAGATGCTTTGTTAAAAAGAGGTATTCCTTTTTGTGCTAGGTGTGGGTTCACTATAAAACTTTGATGCATTTCTTTTGGGATTATGGAAATAGCAGAGGCATTTGGTTATAATCACCTTTAATATTATGTTTTGGAAATTTTCAAAAGCAATCATCATTCCCTTGGTTTTAAACGATCAGAGAGCAATTAGATGACAAGGGGGGTTAGAATTGTTTGTGATGATTCCATGGAGTATCTGGTTGGATTGCAACCATCTTGTACATTCAGGTTAGAAAACTCAAGATTGGCATATTGTAGGGAGGGCATCTAGTATACTCACTGTTGCACACTCTAGAAACTTTGTTTCGTCAGTCCAAATGTGAAATGGATGACTCTAGAGGCATAACTCTTCAAAGTTAACTTGGATGCTTCCTTTCTTGCCAACAAAAATGTTGCCGGCCTTGGAGTGGTGATTAGAGACCAAAAAGGAGAGGTTATTGTCTCTGCTGGCAGAAAAATAAAGTTTATGTTGAATGCTAAAGTAACAGAGGCTTCAACGCTTTTGCTTGGTCTTGTAGTTACATTAGAATGTAGCCTACATGAAGTGATAACCGAATCAGATAGCCAACCCTTGATTATAACATTGCAAGGTTTGTATCCTAGTCATTTGTCGGAGAGTTTGATTCATAGGACATTCTTACTGTTGCTGTATCTTTCTACCATTGCACATTCAGTCATGTTTGTAGAGAAGAGAATCAAGTTGCTCATGCTATGGCTTAATGGCCCTCCCACTTGAATCTTTTTCTAATTTAGTTTGTGTGGAAGAAGTCCCACTACTTGTTCTTCCATTTGTTTTGAACAATTCTGATAATTTCAATTTGTAATAAAAGTTTAGTATTTATTCAAAAAAATATTTTTTTATTTCATAATAAAGAAAATTAATAAAAAAATTTAATAACATAAAATAAAAATACGGAAAACCAAATTATATTAATTGAACAAAAAATACAAAAAAATTAATTAATTACAAAAAAAACTATATTAGTTAATTATAGAGAAAATGTAATTTAAAATTTTATAAAAATTGTTGCCGCCATGCAAAATTTAAATAAATTTTTTTTAAAAAAGAACAACATCTATAATTTTTAACAAATTGACAAAAAATATTTTTAAATAATAAAAATTAAAAATATTAATAGTTTTTCTCTCACATTTAATAAAAAAATTGCTGAAATCCTAAACTAATTCAAACCTATCTAATAAATGTTTACAAATTAATACAATAATATTTCTGACAAATTTAACAAAAAAAAAGTACAAAAACGATAAACTAATCCAAACCTAATAAAAAATTACATATTAATGCAATAATTTGTAACATAGATTCAATAAAAATTACAAAAATTCAAAATCACTACAAAAAATAAAAAAAAATATATATAACATAGCAGAGAGGAGAAAACACTACAAAAAAGAAAATTAGAAATTGCATGGAACTAGGAAAAACGAAAATGCAAAATATTAAATACAATAAAAGATAATAAAATAAAAAAAGAACATACAAAATATGAAAGAAGAAAAACCTTACCCAATCGAAGACGCCATCAATAAGCATACTATAGAAAAAAGAAGAGAAGAAGAGAGAAATGTGACAAATTTTTTAGAAAGTGGTGGAGAAGAAGAAAATTACTTTTATATCTAGGGTAATTTACTAAGAGACGTTAATTTATCTTGATAATTTTTTTTTTCACTTTTCTAATTAGGGTTTTGCACATTCGGATAAATAAGTAGTTATCTCTGTACATAAGACTTATGATATGCCACAATTGTTCCATTCGAATTGATGGTTAATAAGACTACAAGAATTTAACAATTTAACAATGGAAATAAAAAATATATTTAAATCCGTTTGTATTTAGGAATGGACTTGGAACGAAAAGCGAATTGATAATTTTATGCAGTATTGTGATATTTAGAAGCGAATAAGAAATATATTTTTAAAACAAAATATATCTGTTTATAATTCATTTCTAAAATTATGCAGGAAATATCGGCGCATATATTAGATACGATATAGAAATGAATTATGAAAGGATAGTTTGAAACGGTTTTTTATCCGTTTCTGAGCTGTAGAGGGAATATTTCCCGGTTAAAAATCTCTATAAATTGAGAAATTGATTTATATCTGTTTTTGGGCTTAATTTCATAAATTGTCCATGAACTTATAATATTATAACGTTATACTCCTCAAACTTCAAATCGTTTCAATAAAATTTTTGAACTTGTATTTTTTTTCATTAAAGTCCCCAATACCATTTTTTTATAAGGGAATGCACATGTGGACTCCACGTGGCATCCGCATGGAGTCCACATATTTAATTTAAAGTAAATAATTACATATTATTTTTTTAATAAAGTTTAGAGTCTATTTATAAAATTAAACTTTAGTAGAAAATAAAATTGTAAAATTAAGCCTTTAATATAATTTTATAGAATTTTTAGATATGCATAAAATAACTTAAATATAACAAATATTTTAATAAAATTTTAATGTAATTCTTAGAAATAAGTAAAAATAAAATATCAAATATATTGATAAAAAATATAAAAATTGAAAAATATTAATATTTCTTAATATAATATTATATAATTTAAGTTATATTAATAAATAATAATAGAAGAATTAAATTCATTATTTAACTATTTAATTAAATTTAGTTAAATATTTAAAAATTAATTTAAATATTTTGCAATTTAAGCTATATTAATAAAAAATAATAATAGAAGAATTAAATCCATTATTTAACTATTTAATTAAATTTAGTTAAATATTCAAAAATTAATTTAAATATTTTACTATTTGACTATTTAAAAATTTTATTAATATATCCAAATTTTATATTTTTTTCCATTATATTTAATATTTTATTTTTACTTATTTTTTAAAATTACATTAAAATTTTATTAAAATATTTGTTATATTTAAATTATTTTATACATATCTAAAAATTCTATAAAATTATATTAAAGACTTAATTTCATAATTTTATTTTTTACCAAAGTTTAATTTTATAAATAATCTCTAAACTTTTTTTTTAAAAAAAAATGATATGTAATCATTTATTTTAAATTAAATATATAGACATTATGTGGAGTTCATAAATATAATTTTTTATCAAAAGATATTATTAGAAATTTTAATGAGAAAAAATACAAATTTAGATATTTTATTGGAATAATTTGAAGTATGCTATTTATAAAATTAAGCCCCATTTCTGTAATAGCGTTTTCATCTTACACGCTAAAACGGAATTAAGATTCCGTTTTTGAATATTAAATATTAATGATGCTGATTCTAAACCCGTTTTTATTGGAAATAGATTAACCTATTTTAGGGATTATTTTCTCATTTCATCGATGGTGCCTCTCTCTCTCTCTCATTAACATAATTTCCACCGTCGTCCTCACCACCGTCAGTCACCCCCTGGCGTTTCTCTTTCTCCTTTTCACCATCGTTCTAACCACCATTCCCACCATCTTTAGTCTGAAGATTTCGTTCTCTCTCAAAGCCAAAATCAGTTAGAGATAATCACTCTCTCAGAGCCAAAATCAATCAAAAGGTTTCATTTGTCTCTTATATCGAGGTGCATTTTTCTTTTTAATGGTTTTTGTTAATTGATTGTGTGTTTGATTTTGAATTTTTTAATGTGTTCTACTGTTATGGTTTATACTTTTTTTTTTGTGTTTGTGTGTTTGATTGTTGATTGAATACATATTGCGATTAGGTCTGTGGGTTTGATTGTGTGTTTGATTTTAATTAGATTTTGGGTGTGAATGTGTGGCAGCAATGTGTTGTAGTTTGATTGTGTGTTTGATTTTGAATATTTTTAACGTGTAACTTTTCAGTGTTTGTGTGTTATTGTTGATTGACTACATATCATATTGCTGTTAGGTCCGTGGCTTTGATTGTGTGCTTGATTTTGAATTCTTTTATCTTAACAAGGGAATGAATAAACAATTTAATTGTAAAAACCTAAAAATTAAAATTTTACTGATTTATAGTTGAGTTACCTATATCTAGTTGTTTTCACAATTTATTAGTTAGCAACTAAAAATCTGTAACATTGACAAATCTACGAAACTGGGAATTTTTCAAATAATTAATTATATGGTTTTGTTCAGTTCGTTTTGTGGTAATGATTCATTCTGAAATAAAAGCACATCTCAAAATCACAAGAAAAAGACCAGGTAAGTTCTGACAAAGTGAAATGGCCTATAATTATTAAGTCCTTGTATCAGGAAATAGGGAAATTAAAAACAGTAGCACATGGAAAGAAATAGAAGGAAAGAAGACAAGCAGCTTTCATTGCTTAATTACAGTCCTTGCAGTAAATGGACTTTCTTATATCATTTCTAAAATTTTAAACTGAGGAAATTGTTAACAGAATTGGGAATTATAATTCTCGAAATGAATATAATCCTATTTTTGCTTTGGTTCATTAAAAATGCCACATGGTTTGTTCTACAAAGAAAAGCAGAAATTTACCATTGAACAAGTCATTATAAACATCTTGACTTGTTAATAACCAGAAAATATTTGGATAAAAAATTAAAGAAACATCAAGTCATCAATACTTTTTCACTCAATGACAATAGAATTGTTTGTAGGAGATTGAAAGTTCAAATTCTGTTTAAATTTTAATTAATTAATGTAAAAGAAACTACTAAAATATAGCTTGCCTTACATATTCTCAGATTATACAATAAAATAATTGTACATATACACCTCAACACTACAGGAAATAATAGAACTAGTTTGTAAAGAAATTAATTAATTAAGTAGTATTGAAATTACATATTCTTCACTATGACTAAATAATATTATGATATTTTACAGCTAATTATATATCTTCTGTTGCTGTTTTTGCACTTTAAGAGGCCACGTTTTGGAGTTGTTGTTGTTGCTGCTTTTGTGGCTCGTTTATTACTAGGTACATTTGTTTTAATCTCTAATAATTTGGAAAGCTAGTTTGTTGATTTGTAATTTGTTTGATGTGAAACTATATTTTCTTTATCCGTTGTATGTTTAAATCAAAATTCATTAATTAATTCTAATAATTTTCTTTAAATCATTAAAATTGAATTGACAAATTTCGGACAGAATTGAATAATAATCTATTCTAAAGGCAAACTAAAAAGACACATCAATCAAGCGTAAACTTTATATATATAGTTTATTATTATGTAAAGAACGAACTCAAACAAACAAATCTTAAAATGAAGTCAAAACCCATTCACTAAAAGAAATTTCTAGGCTTCTTTATAATTATGTACTTGCTAATTATAACATTACAACATGCATGAGAAGAACATATATTCGGTTTTATATCATTTCTTTTAATCTATTATATGTAACCTGCTCACTGAGATGGTAATCAAGCATATATGGTATACATTTGTTTGTCTCAATCTCCTTGTTTCCTTCGAATATCTCAAAGTTCTCCTTTTTTTATTAATTTGGCATCTCTTATTATAAAACCTTGCATTAATTCTATGTTTCAGACTGTTCGATCTTGTGAAGTGAAGCATTATTAGCTCCTAACTCTGGTGCTCCTTCTGCTGCTGCTGCTGCTGCTATCTTGTTAGCCCATTATTTCTGGTGCTGCTATAGCTGCTAAATTTCTTGCACATTTTGTACAAGGTACTAAACTTGGTGTTGTCTAGTATACTGGTATTGAAGTTGCTGCTGTTTAGTATATTAACAAATTAAGTTTGCAATGGTTATTGGTGGTTTGTGGATTTGGAAAATACTGTTGTTTTGAACTTATTGGTTTTGATTTAGACTTTGATTGGACAAAATGGTGATAATTCATGTGGAAGCCAATTACTGTTATTATGAAAAGTAGGAATCGGTCTTGATTTTGTTATTAACAAAATATATTTTTATTGTTAAACTATATTTTGTTAGGCAAGAAAGCTTTAATATAAGAGCAAGAAATTTATAATTATTACATATAAATTATTTAATTAGACTATTAGTGATGAAATTAAAATTGAAATATTTTGCTGAATGATCATTTCTACTTTAACCATTATGATAATTGATTTCAAGGTTAAAAATTATTAGTTTATTCAAGTAGGATATGTACTGTTTGCCGAAGAGCAAGAGGTTCTTTACAAACTCTCTTAATCCAAAAGAAATAAAGTACTCTTTAAACAGAAAGGTGTAAGTTCTTGACAACTAAAAAACAACTGAAAATATCAAACGACTTAGTAATCCAGAAAAGGATGTATTTTAGAAAAAAGGATGTATTATAAAGTAGTTTTTCTTATTTGGGTTTCCAATTCTCAAATGTTTTTTTAGCTTTTATTTACTAGGTTTCTTGAATGGGGAAGGAAAAATGCATATTATGTAGTTTTGTTGTCGAGAAAACCATTATTCCCTTGTAATATTAATCTGTCTGCTTTTGATGAATGTTACATTAATTTGATAAAGTTAGGAGGCAAAAGAAAATATGAAAACTGTTTCTTGGATTTGTATTTTGTACCATTAAGCTCTTTTTATAAAAATCTCACTGAGATTGGATTTCTTCCTTGAAGTACTTGGATCGTAACTTTAAACTATTCCTTCCTTGAAGAAAATTTAATATATATATATATATATATAAGCCTCCTGGTATGAAAACCTTATAATATTTATTTCCATCTCACACGCTAAATATATTTTGGTGTCAGAATAAACTGTAACATTCTATAAATGTATGATTATGTGAATTAAGGATAGTTTTCTGTTTGTCTGAAAGATTCTGAGACCGAGATTCTTTTGTTTTCTGTTTATTTCTTTTTGTTTTCTGTTTGATTCACCTTTTTTTTATTTGTTTTATATTATGTTAGAATAAACTCTAAAAGTCTATAAATGTATGATTATATGAATTAAGGATAGTTTTATACTAAAATTCATTAAATTAATTACATTCTATATATTATAATCTATCAAACATACATTATAATCTATTATGCTAAACTGCCAAATTAATATGTCAATATAAAAAGTGTTAGGAGACAACTTATGGCAGTAGAATAGAGCTTTTATGTTTCGAAAAGTTCTCCACTTGGACTCAAAATGATTAATCCATTCTTCTTTAGTTTCATATGAAATAGGCGATCAAAATTTGGAATTTTCTCTTTTCAAATAAATTTTGGCTGAAATTAAATTAAATTGCAGATTAGTTTTTTTATTTAATAATATATATTAATTGACAATTGAAACATGGTTATTAATATATATTGTCGTAAACCTGATTTACTGAGTCAATAAATCTTGAATTTGCCAAAATTGTGCTTTGGCCATCTTGAATATTAGTTGGCTACAACTTACCAAATTCAAATTCAATTCCTTTTGCCATGGGGAAAGAAAAAGAAGGGTGAAATTTTTTTATTTTATAGTCCAACACATAGTAAATTCAATACAATCCCATGTAATGTATATAAAGTGTCTTGAAAAACTAAAATAAAGATATAAATAGTAAAAGGTTAAATAATTTTGACCCATTAAAATTCAAAATAGAATTTTTTAAGAGTTGAGAGCGAAAATTCAAATTTGTATATATGCATATATAATATAATAATCTCATGAGTAATGAACTGTGTATACATATATATAATAAATTAAGACTAAAATATCATGATCTCTATATTAAAATATCCAATCTATATTGTCAAAGAATTTTTATACTTTTGTCTTTTTGGTAAATTAAGTCTGTTATTTTTATTAAATATTTGTATTAAACAAACTGCTCAAAATTTTAAAGTTTATAAACATATTTAGTTATTAATTATGGAGATCAAAATTTTTTTATTTTCTAATTGACTTATTAAAACTACCTAAAGAAGAAAAACAGTTAGTGCTCTTTGAATACAATCTACTGAAAATATTGAATCTAATGAAAATTCTAAACATTAATTTACCAAGCTTATCTTCTAATCTAATGAAAAGTAATCCTTGACAACTTACTGCTTATGTAATGTAAATATATTGGCATTGTGTAATTTATTTAATGTGTTCTTTTATTGATTTATTTTCATATGAAGTGCTTATGATTATGATTTATTTATGTAGTATGGGTGATATAAGGGTGTGATATTGGAAGTATTTTTTGGCTTGCAAGCACATTAAAAATTTAATTAGATTGGTTGTTACAGTCTAAGGGGTAATCTGCCGAATATTCTATGAAAAAAAAATTAATTTCCCTTTCATTAAAATAAAAAATAAAATACAATAATCCCTATGTCACATACATACCCATTTGGTGAGATTCACCGGTGGGTATACCTAGAAACTTCCAATATTTAAATTATAATTTCAACTAAAAATATTTTAATATGAATAAGATTCAAACCTAGTACTTTAATCTTTTACAAGTAATCATTTATTTTTGAATTTATTTTAAACTTAGAAATCCGTTTATTATCATTTCTTACATTCATAAACCACAAGCGTTTGTTATGTATTCAAGTTTATATAATTATTTAAAATTGAGATGCTTGAAGAAGGAGGATAGGTGCAGGGAAGCTTGGCGGGCCTTCCCTGCAGTATTAGATTTGTAGTGCTTGCATGTTATGAAGTAAGGGAATTTGCATTTATAATATATTAATATATTTTTATTATTGGATTATGGTTTACTTGTGATCATATAATTGTGGTTTAATTGTGATAATTATGAGAAATTAAATTAGCTTGGTTTTTACACTCATAGGAGAAATTTTGCCGAATTTTCTATGAAAATAAAGGTGTTTTTGTTAATTTTAACTTTAAATGATTGTAAAATAAATTACAATAACTGAATTACAAATAATAAATAATAGCTTGAACCTTTAATTATTTATTTTATATATCAACTAAAAATACTTTAATATTTATATGATTCTCACCTCCTAATTAATATTTTAAATTTATTCATGTAATTTTGTATTTAAGTTTATTCTCAGAAACCCGTTTGGTGTCTTGCACACTGAAAATGTGAAAGGACATTGAATTTTCAAGAGATGACAGTTTGAAAATGCATTGATTATATGAAAACCAACAAAGATGGGTTGGGTTATTTTTACATTTGTAGATTTGGTAACATCTGTCATTGTTCTTTGAGTGCACATTTGAATATATGAGAAATCATTTGACTACCAATTATTTGGTGTTGTAGTATGAATTTTTACATATTTTAAATAGTGCATTTGGAGAACTGGGGTCAGATGCTGCCGGAATTTCTACAACTCTATGAATATCCACTATCATTGGACGGTTGTATATTCAATGCATTTCTGAATGGGATAGGTCTTTACCCTTAAATTATATATATAGAGATATAAGGTCAATAGGAAATTGAAATTGAATTATCAAACACAATTTTTCAAAATTTTAATGTAAACTCTTTTCTCAAGCATAAACATGAGGTTTGATTGTATGTGGATGTATTGTTGTTTGAAAGATGGCCTCTTAGATGACAAATATTTAGCTGGGGTTGAAGATTTTATTGTCTTTGCATGTGTACATCCGGAATGTATGGATGGTGATAAAATAAAATGTCCATGCAATTTGCATAGATGTTGAAATTAAAGTTATAATGATGTTAATATTGTCTGTTATCATCTTCAGAAGTATGGATTCGTGGTAGACTATTACGAATAGATTTTACATTGAGAAGTTCGCTCTATAGGGAATATCCACGAAGAGGAAGTTGGTATCAGATTTGATAGTCAAAATATTGTGATAGATGAACAAGCATTCTCTAATGATTATTAGCAAATGGTTTATGATGCCGCCGGTTCAGACTTCAATCCCACGGAGGAATCTTCTAATGTTGCAGCACAACGCTTGTGTGATTTGCTTGATGCAACAAATCGAGAGTTATGGATGGGTTTTGAAAATCACACAGATGTCAGCTATGGCTCGAATGTTGTACTTCAAGTTTGAATTTCACATTCCTTGAGCATTGTTATAATGAAATATGTCAGTTTATCAAGAAACATCTGTTAGTAGATAATGTGATGACTGATAGATTTTATGACACAAAAAAGATTGTCAAAGGTTTAGGGTTGCCCATAGAGAAGATACATTGTTGTTTAATTGGTTGTATACTTTATTGGGGTGTTGATTCAGAATTAACAAGTTGCAAGTTTTGTGAACAACCTCGGTATGTGAGGAAGCAGAAAGGGGTTGACCAGTATAAAAGTAATACGCCATATAAGATGTATTACTTTCATCTCACCTCGAGATTGCAGCTCTTGTATGCTTCAAAAATGATATCTTCGCATATGACATGGATGCACAACATAATGCGGAAGAAGGTTAATGCGTCATCCATCTGATGCTCCTGCTTTGAAGCATTCTTGTATGACACATCCCAATTTTGCTGCAGAACTATGAAATGTGAGGTTGGGTTTATGTATTGATGGATTCCAACCATTTGGTCTATCTAGACAACAATACTCATCATAGGTAGTAATTTTGACACCATAAAAATTTTCACCGTTGTGCTTCAAAGATGAATTTATGTTCTTAACAATAATAATTTTTGGGCCAAAAAATCTTAAAGATTAGCAAGATGTATATTTACAACCTTTGATATTAGAGTTGCAAATGTTGTGGGATGTTGGGGTAGTAACATGATGTCTCAAAGTGTTATAATTTCATGATGGGGGCAGCATTGATGTGGACAATAAGTGACTTTCTTACTTACTCAATGTTGTCTGGTTGGCCTAGGGCGAGTAGGCTAGCTTGTCCACATTGCATGATGGACTCCGATGCTCTCACTCTTAATAAGTGTGGCAAGCAGTCCTTGTTTGAAATTGGTGTAAATATATAACTACTTGTGTTTCAAATATAGATTTGCCAATATAGATTTTCAATTTTAGATATGAGTAACTGCTGGTGTTTCAAATACAATAATCAAGACTATCATAATGAGAACAAGTAATGAAGATTTTGGGGGATGAACAGAAGCCATTTTTTCTTTCTTTTTTCTTGAGTTATGAAATAAGAATTGATTATCTTAGAAGGGTAGATGAAATTGGTGTAAATATATAAAAGATATAATACATGGAATTAAAAATAAAACATATTAACAGCTCAACTATGAAGATGATTTACTATTTTAGTGGATTTGTAAAGCTTGACAATGAAATGATTTGCTGTCTCAAGAAGATTTTTTCTTATCATGAAGTATTATTAAACAAGGACAATCATTTTAGTTTTTGCCATTTCAGGTTTTATCTAGTTTATCAATGAATTTGATTTAAAGTATATTAGTTGATTTAAATTTGAATTGCAAACTTGAAATTTTTAATAATGGCCATTTTTTCAAAGAAAATATCATTTTTTAGATATTCACTATTATGGTTATATACAAATATATATGCATTTTATTAGGAAATTTACTGTTACAGTTATAAAACAAACAGAAAAATATATGCATTTTATTAGTAACATAGTAATTGTGCGTTTTCTGTTAAAAAATAGTAATTATGCATGTTCAATAAAAAAATATCATTTTTAATAATTTTTAAAACCTATTAATTTAAAATAATCAAGTACTTGAATATAGGCTTGTTTTACGCATAATGGACTATGATATTAGATTTTGTTGGGCCCCATACTATTAACTTAGTCTGTTTATTAATATTAAGAGAATCATTTGTTTTGAAATGGTTAATCATTATTGTTATATTTGAACTTCATTTCTATTTAAATTTTATAATTGTCTTATAAATATGTGAATGCGTGCAGCGTGTATGTGCATGGGTGTGGGTGTGGGGATGCATGTGTGTGGGCGTGGGGATGCTAGAGCTTGGAGCATTTATGTAAGCTATAATATTTTTATTGGCTATTACTTTGAATATAGTAATTCATAATTAATAATTAATAAATATATTAAGTTTTTTTGTTGGCTTTATTTTTTAAGAGCATACACAGCTGAAGGAGCAGCAGTCTCAGTTGCAAGAGGGGTCTAATTTTGCTAATATTGACAAGGCACGGATTTTTTAGATACTGTTGGCGAAGAGAAGAAACGTAGAGTCTATAGTATAGGCTCTGCAATAGTTGCTTACTATTACCATCATTCAACATCTTCTGCCTCTTCTCAACCAGTAGATACAACAGTTCAGGAGGAGCTGCAAACTTTCCGGCAATCATTGGTAGATTTGCAGAAGTGGGAGCAGCGTCGTGATCATGAGCATCGCCAAGATAATGACTCGTATGGAGGAGCTATTGAGAAACTTTCAACCATCTTCTGATTAGGACCCTCTAGATGATAGATATATATATTTGTAGCTTTTTTGGATATTATTATTATATATGTTTTTTTAGTATGTCGGCTACATATGATTTGTCTATAAATTTCTAGATGTTTTGGATATTATTATTATACATTTTTAGTATGTCAACTGCATATGATGTCTATAAATTTTTAGATATTTGGATATTATTGTTATATATTTTTGATGTGTTGACTGTTATGTCGACTGTATATGATAGGTGTAGATTATTAGATGTTTTAGATATTATTATTATACATTTTTTATATGTCGACTGTTATGTTGACATATTTGATAAACATAACAATTTTTGGATATTCCTATTTTTTGTTTACATTATCTAAATGTGTTTATATTTTTCATTATTTTTAATTTTGCATTTACATTCTTATATCAAAAATAAAATAAATGTACAATTGAAAATATATAAAATATAGAATAAAATAAATTATAATAATTATAATAATTTTGTAAAATAATAAATTAATAAAATAGCTAGAGATGAAATTTTTCTGTCTCTATGCTATTAATTCATTAAAAGAATGATAGAAATGGACACCAGAAATGGAAACTATCAGTTTATGTTAAAAATGGAAAATTCTAAATTCAATAAATCCGTTTTAAATCATATCAAAAGAAAAATGCAATTTGAAATGGATATTTTGTTTCTATTTGAAACATATTATGTCCCGTTTCTATAGCAATGGAATGATTCGTATCTAAACAAAAAAAAAAATCGATTCTTTAATATTTTGAGATATGCATTCATTAGATATGAAGATCTGATTCTGATAGAAACAAATCTTTGATTCTTTACACAAATTGATTAAAAAAGGGATAAGTGTTCCATTTTAAATATGCAATGACATAGTCATTTTAATTCCATTTTAAATTCAAAAACTGACTATAAATTCCATTTTGGTTGCATTAGAAATTCTATTTACTAAGAAAAATGATATTATCTCGATAATTTGTAATACTAAAAAATCACAGGACTTCAGTGCGTGCCGTTTTTACCAACTACTTGAGTTTTTTCTCAGTAATTTTAGTCGGTAACGAATGGCATCAAATGTTTTGTGCCATGTTACCGACAACGTTTTTTTTATGTTTGGTATCAATGAGTTTTTTTTTTATGTTCGGTATTACTAAATTTTCAATGATTTTTTTTTTCTAAATATTCTATTAAAATCTATCGGTACTCATTGATAGATTTTGTGTGGTCAATAATGTCCATCTATAAATCACATGTTTCTTGTAGTGTAATCACCTACTATACTTGAGATGTTGCTCATAAAAATCATAAAAAAGGATAGTAAATATATCAATATTATCTTTAACAAACTTCTTGCAATAGTTCACTCAAACTCCATACTCCAGACTTCCAAACCATATCAACATCAACAAGCGTTAGTGCAATAATTATGGATATGGATGCAGCTATGGTTATGGATATGATTATTGTTATAATCATGGTTATATAGGGTTGGCAACGGAGTGGGGCAAGGGTTGAGGGACGTTTCCCATCCCCGTCCCCACCAAGGCAGGCTCATAAATAAGACAGATTTGTCTTCATTCTCGTCCCCATGCCGGCGGGAATTCCTAATTCCCGCTCCCATAGAAATTTTTTGTGGAGAATTTATATCCTTTTTTAAAAAATTTAAAATTTAAAAGTATAAAAAGTTAATAATCTATAATAATTGTATAAGATAATAATTTAATTATTATATACAAAAAATTCAAAAAATATAATAAAATAAAACATATCAAGTTAAATTTTTTTTTTACATTTGTAAATAATTAAAATATGACATAAATAATATATAATATAATATATAATATAAATATTTAATAAATAATATATATTATAGTATATAAATATAATATGTATTATAATATATAAATATAATTTATATTATATATTTTAATATATATATATATTATATTATAATAGGTCCCCATAAAGGCGGAGGCGAGGAGCCCAATGGGGAGGAAATTTTCCTTGTCCATGCCCTAGCGAGGGAAGATGGCAGGGAATCCCTGCCTCGTTCGAGGGCAAATCCTCGCCCATTGCCAATTCTGCGGTTATGAGTATGAGTATGATTATAAAAAATTCACAAATCCCTCTTCCCTTTTTTTATTCATTTTCTTTTCTTCATTTTCTTCATCACATATCTCTCAAAGATAAAAAACACTATAATACCAATTGTTGGTATTTCACCGTATAACAATATAACAAATGTAGAAAAAAAATACAAAGGAAAACAGAATTTTGAAGCCCCTAAGCTTAGCAACTTTTTGATATTGAGATTATGAACTTTACTTTGGTGATATTAAGCCTTCAAAATTTGAGATTCATGAAAATTAGGCTCTCAGCTAACAAAATTGGCTAACCACGTGAAGTTTTTTATTAGTTGAGGTGTTGACGCCATTAGCCAACTCTGTTAGATGATGGCCTAAATTTTATGAATTACAAAATTTAAGAACTCAATATCACTAAAGTGAATTTAAAGGCCTCAATGTCAAAAAGTTACTAAGTTCATGGGCTTCAAAATGTATTTTCCAAAAAAAAAAAAAATAGAGTTTAAAGAACTTGCTATATTTTATTTATGATACTTACAAGTTTATACTAGAAATTTTAAGAATTACAATCACATTTGTGTCCTAAAAATTTGATAATCAAATCATAGAATTGTAAAAATAGTTATAAAATAAAATTTAAATATAAAATTCTAGAAAATCTTAACTATCATTATTTCTTGAATTTGACTTTAATGGATTGTAATGTTTGACTCAACTTTTCAATAATTGTTATTAATATCAAATAGGATATTCTAATCCTATTTGAACTCTTCAAATAAATATCTATATTAATTAATTAATTAATTATAAATTATAATAAATAATAAATGTAATATTTTTTAATTTAAAATTTTTTGAAATTACGAAATATAGATATTTTTAATTTAATATCTTAAAAAAATTAATTTATATTATTGGATAGTAACTAGTTATTATCAATATCAAATATGATATTATAATTCTATTTGAACTTTTAAAAATTAATATTTATAACAATTAATTAACTACCTATTCTAATATGAAAAAAATTAATTTATATTATTAGATAATAACTACTCTTAATAATCCTATTTGAATGCTCTAAATAAATATCAATAACAATCAATTAATTATTTATTCTAATAAATAATAAATTTAATATTATTTTAAAAAATCTATATATTATATTAAAATAATTAAAGTTGATATAATATTGTGCCATGTGTCACTATTTTAAATTTGTCAATTATAAAATTATTATTTATTATATAATAGATATTTATTTGAAAAATTTAAATAGAATTAGTATATTGTATTTGATGTTAATTTATATTTATTTGAAGAGTTTAAATTAAATTATGTTATCCTATTTGATATTGATAATAATTATGTACATTTAAAGAATTCAAATAGAATTATAATACCCTATTTGATATTGAAAATAATTAATTATATATATATATAAGAAAAAGAATATAACTACAATACTATTATCCTATATAACTACAACACTATTATCCTCTTCTCTCGTATATACAATTTTAATAATGACATAAAAAAGAAGATAAAAAATATTTTATTCCATTAAAAATATTTTTTTAAGTCACTTTTTCACCTTTAATAACAACGCTTTGAATGAAGGGGTATTGAACTGATTTTTTACGAAACCCTCTCTAACTCAGGGTTCTGAGATTGTGAAGACAAAATATAAGCGGAAAACTTGGTGGTAGACCGGCATTGAACCAGATTACAGACCGCCGGCGCCTTCGCTGCTGTTGCTCTTTCTGCAAGTGAGGGGTGCCTTCGTTGTGGATCTGAGATTTGATTTCCTCCAAAATAATGTTGAGGTCTTGTAAGTTATCAAAGACACCAGCTTGGGGCACAACAACAGTGGATCTATTCAGCAAATTGCCAGATGAGCTTCTTTATTCTATCTTATCATGTTTAAAATTGAGGGATATTGTGAAATTAAGTATATTGTCAAGTAGATTTAAACATATTTGCTCGTCCATAACTCACTTACAATTTGATTGGGATAATATGTTTGAAACTGATTTGAATTCTGATTCATGGGAAATTAGTGAAAATTCTGCTTGTATACGGTACGGCGAAAAATTTATTATAGGAGTCAATCAGTTCTTACAATTTTATGAGGGCAAACAAATATTGTCGTTTAGATTGTCTTGCTGTCTTGGTGTTGAATGCACCAATGATATTGATCAATGGGTAAGATTTGCTCTTAGCAGAGGTGCTGAAATGCTCAGGCTTAACCTTTATTGTGACAAATACTGTTCCCAACATACCGAAGATATACATGGTGAACTTATTGAGGGGAAATATCTTTTACGCAAAGAGCTTTTTGAAGGTATAAAAACTAACTTGAAGCAACTTCGTTTATATGGTTGCATTTTGGAACCGAATTTCGCCTACCAATTCAGTTGCTTAGAGGTCCTCCACTTGATTCAAATACCGTTGGCCCCCTATGACCTGCATGGTCTGTTTCCTTGTTTGGTGAACCTTAAAAAATTGATATTTTACAAGTGTAGCCTTCCTAATAAGTTATGTCTTGGTGCATTAACTCGTTTAGAGGATTTTGCAGCTTTGAGGTCTAGTGGATTAGAAGTACTTGATCTGTCAAATGAAAAGCTCCAATCTTTAGGTTGGGTTAGTTCTCGTCGTATAACATGTGATTTAAGAGGAGCTCCCAACTTGATGGAACTTTTGTATCCTGCAAATATGTGGACATCCCAATATCTTTTCACTCATCTTCCACAACATTGTCCTAATCTTAGGGAGTTGGTGTTAATCTCTTGGTCCAATTGGGTAAGTGAATGAAAGTTGAATGATGGGGAAAAGAACCCTCCCTTTCCTTAATTTTCTTATCTTCAACTGTAGGCATTGTTAACTACAATTTATACCTCTTTTTGTTAACTTCAATTTATACCCCTTTTTGTTAACTTCAATTTATACTTCTTTGTGCAGGTAGAATGGTTACCTAATTCTTTACCCATCTTCAGCCAGGTTACAAAATTAGAGCTCCGTTTCTGGATATATCCAAAATTTAGTATGTTGAAGATAATTTCTATCCTTGATTCCTTTCCCTGTCTTTGTACTCTTGATTTAACAGTAAGTAAAATACTTATCCTTTGTGTCAAATTTGGGATTAATATCTATTATTGGTTACTTGTATAAATTTTGCTTGCATGGTTTTCAAATGTAAGCCTGCTTTGCCTTCTGCCTACTGTCATGAAACCCAAATTTTTAAGCATATTATTGAAAGTTGTTTAAAATCTATGTACTGTTCATGGCTAGGAACCTATTTAATGGATGAATATAGGCGCTTGCATATGCACATATATATCTTTTTATATGTGTATACATTCATTTATCTTTACTTTTTTGGATGCATTTATTGAAATGTAAGGCTGCTAATTTGTCATTCCTGTCTTTTTTTTTTTTCATTTATATATGGTAAAACTATTTAACCAGTTTCTATAGGCAAACCTGGAACAGAAGATGCTGAGCTATCCAACAAGAGGCTCGTAGTTAATTGATATTATTCTCTAACAAGCTATACAAGAAATAGAAACATGCCATATAGTTTTTAAACTAGATTAACCTGTTGATATGTCTGGCTTTCAAATCCTTGGATTCACAAATGCACTTAGTTAATGTGCTATCCAACAAAAGGCTTGTAGTTAATTGATATTATTCTCTAACTGCTACACAAGAAATAGAAGCATGCCAAATAGTTTTATGAAACTAGATTAACCTTTTGATATGTCTCTGGCTTTCAAAGCCTTGAATTCACAAATGCACTTAATTGATATTATTGAACTTTAACGATGGCTGAAAATAGCATGAGATACAAAAGTTCGGTTGTTTTTTTTTCCTTGAGTTGCCTCCTTGTATCACTTAAAACACGCTAATGCATATTGTTGTACTTTGCAGACATGTTGTCCAGAAGATGTTGATGAAGAAAAGCTAAAGCCTGGCGAATATTTCCCCAAACATTTGACAGAGGTTGTAATATCTGGATTTTATAATACTCCAAACCAAATGGAGTTTGCTATGTACTTGTTGAAAAGTGCTTATGTTCTAAAACGGTTGGTCATCAAGCATGAAGCAAAACCACATGTTCCGAAGAGGCAATCATGGGATGATGGAGAACGCGAAATGGTTTATCAAAGATTACAAGAATTTGCCAAAGATAGAGTGCTAATTGTTGAATGAATGTTCATCTGCATTTAAGTTTTTTTCTTGCCTTTTTTTTATTTAACTGTTAATTATATATGATATTATTATAGATCATTATAGTAGAAAGAACACAGGTGAAGAGCATTAACTGATGAAGTTCTAATGAAGAAATCAATAGCTTAATAAGTAGTTTGAGATTTAGTTAACGACAACAGTATGCCGGCAAGTGTATGCTTGAGTGTCGTGTTTCTTATAATCATAGCATAGCATAACAGAATTGCTTAGCTTGTACTAGTACTATTGCATAACTGAACCTCTCTAGAATTCTCTCTTCTGCTTTCATTCTTATTCTATTTCTCTGTTCTCTGCATCTACTATTTTCTCTATGCATTCCCCTTTCTTTCTTGGCTTCCAAACACAGTTTTTGTGACTTAGAATAATTAGAATTCATAGTTAATCAAATTGTTAAAGAATAATTATAAAGTTAGTGAGTGTTTAAATTTAGTTAAATTTTCTATTTCAATGCCTTAATTTCATTTTTCATCTTTCAACTATATTTGAAAGAATAATTTAAAAGAATAATTTTTTATTAAACGTATTTAGCTATAATTTACTGTCTAAATATTAAAATATATTATTTTACTTCATTTTTTTTATTTTTTTAGTATTATAATTGGAAAAAAGAGAATCGATTCTGAGTTGTTGAGAAAAAATATATTTACTGTTATATTGTATCTCGGCTGTATATTTTACTTTATTTTTTCAGTTAATTTATTGATGTTAATTTTCAATTTTATCTATGTTAACTAATTTAATTTTGAGCTAGTTGGGATGTTTGCACGTGTTTTTTGTATTCTAATTAAAAAAAATCTGGTATTTATAATAGTCTCATTTTTATTAAAAATTTCTTAGAAAAGGAAGATCTCAAAATTGATTCCTGTTGTCAAGTAGAAATAAACATGAGATTCTGCTTCATTTCATTCTTGTAAAGCTAACATCTGTTTCTCAGTAAACTCCTCCAATGTTGTTTTCTTGAGCACGTCAAAAAAATGAATTATTTATTTATTTGTTTTTAAAAAAAATACGACACTTGTAAATGCCTAAGTATATAATGATAAATAAAAGCCAAATAAATATGTTGCCCTCTAAATTCTACACTGTTAGTCAATTTGCCATATGAATTTACACTTTAAACGCATAATCACCTATCACTCTAAACGCATAATTTTCATTATTTATAAACACTATTACTCTTTAGTGCCATAAATGTGCAAGTCATGTGCGCTCGTGGGAATATTTCCATTCTAAATCTACTGTCGAGCTCGACAATTCAAACTTTCTGATAACGGCCTTTGCCTATAAAAGGCGGCTGGCTGCACTTATTTTGGGGTCGAAACTTTAGCCAATGAACACTTATTTCTCCAACCAAAGTCACCAATAGCAAGCCTGACAAGTGGACTACAAGAACCAATCACTCAAAGCCAAAGGAAGATCATCCATGCAAGAGGTTTCTATGTATTAAGTTCCCTTGGCAGAAAGATTTTTAAACTCTTAAAGGTATATCTAAAACTCAATTTAACTAGATTTCAATCCATCAAAATATCATTTGTCAACCTAAAAGGAACTATTAACATGTAATCAATCTAAAACAGCTTGAACAGGACCATCAATAACCAAAAAACGAGATCAAAACAATGATTTTATTACGGTTAAAATCAAAGCTTTTGAAAATCACATGTTTTCATGTTCTTGGACTTTAAAAGGAGATTTTATGAACTGAAGCCACGAGAACATAATGGAAACGAGTTAAAACAAACTTCTGGACATTCAAATCATAAGAAATATCTATTAAAATGATTTTTTCTATGTTTTGAGGAAATTTTATCGAGCTCGATAGTTTTTTATCGAACTTGACAATCTTTCACCTAACAACTCAAAAATATTTATGTTTTTGTAAACACCAAATCTGTTAACTTATTAACTCATTACTTTTTAAAATATCGAACTTGATGATCTTTTAGACATTCGAGCTCGATAGTTTCATGTTAACTTTTGTTGTTTTATTTCTTTTTCTGTATTCTCTTTATTCGTCCTTATTATCCATGCTTCCTGTTTTTATTATCTATCATTGTTATTTGTTTCTTTATTCTTTTTTTTTATCATATCCATACCTTCAAATTGTATTTTTTAGATCTAATGTATATAAGACCCCACATAGTTTTTCCTTTTTTAGACTAATGTGTAGGATTTATTTAAAGGTCCTTACTGGGGGCATAGCCGAACTAGGTGCCTACAGTGGTGACCCCATTAGGGACTTTTGAGAAGCTAATTTTATTGATTCATATATTGGTCTATTATTAACTATTTGGAATATTGAAAACCTTGCATTGTAGTAGTTACATGTTGTGCATGTGGTAGGACGACCCAAATTACCCATATTATGTAATGTAAGAGATACCGTATACTTCATTCAAGATATGGAGAATGGGCACTACATAATTGCTAGCATGCCCCGTATCCTCAATTATATCTTGCTATAGGAGCCTAAGCCTTTTTTACCCGACCTAAAAAGCTCATGTAGAGTGACATAGCAACTTCGTTTAAGAGTATCTAACACTTATCCCATGATCAACAAATTCTTAATTCTTAGGACAATACCTATTCTTTCCTCACATTGAACAAATGTTAGGTCACTCTACATGAGCTTTTTAGGCCGAGTAAAAAAGGATGTGAGGAACTCTACACTTTTTAAAGAGGGCTTATTGATTGTGGAAGTCTTTTGTATGTTCAAAATGATGAACTTCATATTTGTATAAGCCAAACATTGTCAACCTTTTTTCTTGGAGCACTTGTAGACTTTTTAAAAGGAATCCTCTATTTTATGATAGAAATCTCATTTTGATAAGGTATATTCACAAAAATTGATGTATCAAATCAGAAGATACTTTTGATATAAAATAAGAACTCTTTAAAAAGTTTTAAAGGCATTTTTAAGAGAAAAGTTGAACAAGGATTATACAAATTGAAAGTATAAAGAGAAAATTCAGTAGTTTATGACGCAGAAATACCCCCCATTGGTAACTTTTGTAGGCCACAAAACCTAGGCCAGAGACTCAGTCAACATGTGTCGGAGAAATAAAGGAGGCAAATATTACAATATATTCTTTGTTGTAATGATTTTTTTATATATAACTGTCATTCATGTGCATTAATTTCATAGCATTTCATCTATTTTCTGGTTTGCAGACATGGATCAGAGTAGTGTAGAAGCCACTGGCAAAACAATCACCAAAAACACCTCCTCTTTAGAGAATTCAATATAATATACACTTATAATCATGGATGAGGAAAGGATTAGAGCACTAGAGAGGAGGGCTCTAAGATGGTTGAATTCAAGAGACAAGTAAGCTCTGAGGTAGCAGAAATAAAGCAATAATTGGCCTAAATGATGAGGATGTTAGAACCTAAGTGCGTGGAACAAGCAAAAGGATATGCTTGCAACATTAAAAAGAAAAGAAAGAAAGTGATTGTCAAAGAAGATGAGGAAGACAATAAGATGTAAGATGATCAAGAGGAAGATTATACAAAGGAAGAATGACTTAAAGGAAGAGTGAGGAGATTAAGATAAAAAGTTTCTAATTTTGAAAACTTTATGTTGGATGGACTAGAAAGTTTTGAGAACAAATACTAGCAACAATCTCCAGCAGATGAAATGATAGAGTTGGATAAAACGTTTTTAGAATAAGAGATTTTACCTCCTAAATTTAAGATGCTAGACATCCCCAAGTTTGATTGATCCAGGAATCCATAAATCCATCTGAGCTAGTATGTGACAATCATGAAGACCACACCAACAAGAAATGAATAGATCCTAAAATGGTTTCAACTGTCATTAGTCAGAAATGCAATACATTGGTACAAATATATTGATATGGCAACAAAGGAGAACTAGAAAATGCTCAAAACCTTCTTCATCAAATAGTTTAGTATAACACTAACATGGAGGTTTCCTCGATTAAATTAGAGTCTTTGAGGCAAAAGCAGAATGAAAGTTTCATAGATTTCATCAAGATATGAAGTAAAAAGTTGGCATTGGTTTGTGACAGGCCATTAGAGAAATATCAGATCAGGTTGGTCATTAAGGGATCCAATATGAAGAAAAAACCAGATTATGCCTTAGTGAAGAACTTCCAAGACCTTTATGATTAGGGATTTAGATAGAAGAAGCAGATAGAGAAGAAGCTCGGTACAACATGTGGAAGAAAACTGGCTATTAATCTAGTAACATCAACTAAAACACCACTAAGATCAATGTTGTAGTCACCTAGAGACAAATTTCTGACCTTGGTCGACCCTAATCCTAAGTTTTTAACTATCCAAAAAGCCAAAGTCTTCTCATGCCCTTAGAACCTAAGCGTCTGTTAAGCCAATTACCACTAAACTACCCTACGCTATTTTTCAGTTCCACCAAATGCTTGGCCATGATGCCAACCATCATTTATGTACATTTTAAATAGGGTTTTGGTGTGGATTGTTATAATTATTGATATGGAACAATTTAATGTTGTTTTAATATGTACATGATGAGTTTATGATTAGAAGTTGGATATAAATAAGTTTTGGTGGAGTTAGGGTTGATGGAGAAATTATATGATGTATGGAATTGATTATAATTATTGAATGGAATTGTTTTAGTGTTATTTTGATATGTAAATAATGATTTTATGGTTAAATATTGGAAATGAGTGGATTTAGTTAAAGTTTGAATGAATTAGTAAGGATAATTAACATTTTGGTAGGATTTTTGTTAGAATGGACTAATGGGAATTTAATTGATTAAATTATATTTAGATGGAACTCTAATGCTATATTTAAACTTAAAACATGGTTTAGGATTGGATGGAGTAGATTTCCAAAATTAAAGAATTGAAGGACAATTTGAGAAATGAAGGTTGGAGATTAAGATTGATTTGGAATTGGCCAAATTTGAGGTTAGTGCATATTTTGACACTTCTTATTTTAATTGATTGCATTGCTTAAAGTATAACACATTGCGCATAATGAATGTGTTATGCTACTTGAGTTTTGATGAATGTGTTATGTTACTTGAGTTTTGATGAATATGTGTGTGTTAGGCATTTTTTAAAGTAACAATGCTTAATGTGATTTGAATATGACATGATAAGTCATTTAAGAATGGCTAAAAATGATGATATGTATAATTTGTGAAAAGTTTAAATTATGCAATAAAATGTATATGTTAGCCACATTTGTGATGTATATAATAATGATGTTGATTATGAGTTGGAAAATTGGAAAAAGAATATGTAATGGTGAAAAACAGGAGAAAAATGGAATATGAAAATGGAATGTGATTGCATATCTACCTTATATAGAGTCTACTTTGGGAAAATTGTTGTTGGTTACTATTACACCTACGGGTGAGACACACTGGTATCATAGATATTATTAAGCCTTCGAGCGAGACACATCGATGTCATGGATATTATTATGCCTTCGGGTGATACATGTTGGTATCATAGATATTATTACACTTATGGGTGAGACACACTGGCGTCATGATAATTGAGATGAACCAAAATAATATTTTCGAAACTAGACCAATATATAAGGACTTTTGGGCCCAATACATGTGAATAATTGATATGTTGATAAAATTGAGTGTATGTTGCTTGACATTGGAGCATAATGCATTTTATAGCATTATATATAATGCCATTTTTAGTAGCAAAGTATGTACCATTAGGCTTTTAGCTTAATGCTATTGAATTTCTTCTTGCAGGTGATATGGTAGATCCGGAGGGTTTGAAGAATTCCACTAGACTTGCCCAGGTCTAGATTTTGGATAGTGTACTTGAAGTTCGCATTTTGCCACGAGACCAAATGGCCAACATATCATATATATATATATTTGTTTTGTACTTAAATATATGCATATGACATAGTAACTTCTATAAATATTATAAAGTTTAAAGTTTGTTAATGCAAATTACATATTTGGATATTTTGATATATATTGTTGTCCCAAGATAACAACCAAGAGGTTGGGTGAATTGGTTGATTTTAGAAATTGATGGCAAATTGAAAATTGAAAGAAAAATCAAAACAAGAGAAGGAGTAGAGAATAATGAACACAAGAGAATTTATAGTGGTTCTGATTTACCTCAATCCTACATCTACTTCCTTAACAACTTGTTAAGGTTCCAAATATCTTGAGTTTTTATAAGCTCAACTCTAACTTTGTGTTTTTACAAGCTCACACCTAACTTTTACAAGGTTTGAGTATCTTCCTCACAACCTCAACAAAAGTTTTTCCAGACTCACTCTAAAACCTAAGTGTTTCCAAGCTCATACTCAAACTTACAATGGTATTTAATGCTCACACGCAATACTCAATCTGACTATTGTTTGAGAAGGAAGTTTCACTTGAGACTCCAGCTTGCTAACTAACAAAGCTAACTGGCTTATCTGACTTTCCAAATTATGAATACTTGAGCGAGTTTCCTGTTGGAATTGCTGGGTGTTAGTCATTAAAGCTTTAAACATGTCAGCAAGAGACATACCTGATTTTTGTAGTTATGGAGGCTGTGTTGGAGGTGCTCTTTACTAGAATTATTGGGGGATTTAGTACTCCATATCTAAAGTTTGAATGATCGCTCCACCCCGGATTATAAGTATTTGCATATGGGTCATATCTCCTTTGGGGGTGATTAGGAAATTCACCTATAGCGTTCACCTATTGTTGCTCATCTTTTTGGAGTGTGGGGCACATATCAGTTGGATAACCTGAAGATGCAAAGATTCCATAAAATTTTGCTTGTTACGTGTTCCCTAAAGCTATGTTTTGCACTAAATTTGTTAGTTGATTAATTTTAGACTCAAGTGAAGAGATACTTACCACATTAACCCTTCTTGGGGTCTCTTTTTTGCTCACAAACTATTGAGAAGTGGCTGCCATAATGGTGATGAGATCCCTAGCGTCTTGAGGAGTTTTATTGACTATGGCACCTCCGCTAGCGGTATCCAACATGCTTCTTTTAGTAAGTAATAGCCCCTCATAAAAATATTGGAGGAGAGCTTACTTTGAAATTCTATGTTGTAAGCAACTTGCACACAATCGCTTAAATCTCTCCCAATACTCATGAAAGTTCTCCGAATCTTTTTGCTTGACACCACATATTTCTCTCCTTATGTTTGTAGCCCTTGAAGCAGGAAAGAAATTATCGAAGAAGGTTTCCACCATGTCAGTCCATATGGTTATTGATCCGGATGGTAAGTCAAAACGCCAATCTTTGGCTCTGTTGTCTAAGGAAAAAGGGAAGGCTCGCAATCTAACTTGTTCTTTAGTTACTCCTTGTGGTCTTAAGCTTGAACAAATAACACAAAGCTCCTTTAAATGCTTGTGGGGATCTTCACTTTTCAGCCCATGAAATTTTGGTAATAAATGAATTAAACCCGACTTCAACTCAAAAAAAGCATTGAGGGTTGGGTAAGTGATGCAGAGGGGCTGCTGGTCGATTGGAGGGGCTACCAATTATATTAAAGTCCGTCGTTAATCACCCATTTGTTCTTATTCTTCAAATTTGCTAGAAAAGGATGAGGAATCTAAATTTGAATTTGTGTTTGCTATTTGATCAGCTGTAGTTGATAAAGTTGCAACAGCTTGTTTCTATTGCTTCATCTTCTTCCTTAGTCTCTTAGCAGTCTTTTCAATCTCTAGATCGTATAAGTGTTCTTTCTCACTATTGTCCCAATTTAGCAACCAAGAGTAGGGGGATGAATTGGTTTAGTTTAAAAGATGATGGCAAATTCAAAATAAAAAAATAAGAAATGTAGAAGATATAGAAGAAGATTAAGTAGAAGATGGAACAATGGACACAAAGATTTATAGTGGTTCGGATTTACCTTAATCCTACATTCACTTCCTTAACAACTTGTTGAGGTTCCACTAGTTTTGAGTTTTTATAATCTTAACTCTAACTTAGTGTTTTCTCGAGCTCACACCAAACTAGTACAATGGTTTGAGATCACTCCTCACAACCCTTACAAGAGTTTTTTCAGGCTCACTCTCACAACCTAAGTATTTCCAAGCTCACACTCAAACTTAAGATGGTGTTTAATGCTCATACCCAATATTCAATTAATACAAAAAGTGATTTTGTTGCAAAGGAAAGAAAGATATTAAAGTAGGTTATTACGATCACAATCTTACCTAAAATGAAGTTACTTATGGTTTTTTACAGCCTTCAAGCTAAGAAATAGCCGTTTGAGGTTGGAAACAACATGTTTGATTCATGTCTTCTAATAATTTCTCTGACAGAGCAATTTCATAGTCGGACTCATAAGGTTCCGGTCAGAAATCATGTATCCCATTCGAAATTTTGCATGGTCTGGTCGAAGTAATTGAGATTATGCTTAATGCTCTTCCAATAGTTGGTCTAGGTGGCTTTCACTTATTGAGTAGAGATGCAACGACTTCAGACTTGTGCAGTTTTTAAATAGTCCGGTCAGACTTGCATCTAGTCCGTTGAATTTTTGGAAACTACTAGATGATTTGGAGAAAGTTGGCTTCATTGGCCATGTAATAAGTTTTTGAGGTCCGATCCAAATTCTGTGGTACTCTGAGAAAGTGGAAGTACTTCTGATCATGAATTTTTCTGTGTGTTTTGGCTCTTTTCTCATTCAAAAGTCTAGTCGGTATGACATATGGTTCGATTGGACTTGATGCGGTACGGTGAGATTTTGGAAGTACTATCCATCATGAAACTTTATGTGTCCTTTTGGCTCGTTTGGTCATCAATGGTCCTGTCGGGCTTCTAATTGGTCCAATCAAACTTGTCATGGTTTCTTCAAAAGAATAAATTTCTGCAAAAAACTTGGTGCAAGTGTTAGTTTAATTTAATTTATTTTTCTAAGATAAAAAATAGGAGGGTTTGGCTAACAATCTCTCCCTTTTTGATTTTGGTAATTAAATTAAATTTTAAAGTGTGAAAAATGTTCAATATGCTCCCCCTTAATGAATGCTTCATTTGAATTGATTATTTTCAATGTCTTTGTTTTTCAATATGCTCCCCTTAATGATGATTCATTTGAATTGATTATTTTCAATGTCTTTATTTATTTTGCTAATTCAAATGTTATCATTTTATTCAATTTCAAGTTTTTCTCCTCCTTTGACAAAGGCAAAAAGAAAACATACAATGCGAATGCAATGTCATTAATGAGAAACCAAAAGCAATTTTATTAAAAAGAAATCAATAACAATTTCATTTAAACAAACACAAATACAATGTGATAGCAATAAGAATCCAAGAGTCTAATCATCATTGTCACTTTTTTCATCATCTCCTTCTTCTTCATCTCCCTCTTCTTCTTCTTCTTCTTCATGTTCCTCTTCTCCATGTTCCCCTTCCTCTATTTCCCTTGGTTGAGAGGTAGCAGCTTTTCCTTCTTCTTCTTGAGGATAGGAGCCATGGATGGAGGGGGACAAACTTGGTTCATCTTCAAAGCATTTTGGTAATCCTAATGCTTCTTGGATGGTTTGAATGTTAAGGTGAAGATGAGAGATATCACTTGTAATTTTATCTATCCTTGAGCTTTGTGAGCTCACTTGTCCTTGAATGTCTTGAAGAAGTTGGAGAATGGATGATTGAGGTCTTGGTGTTGGGGTTTTGGGAATTCTATTTGGAAAGTCTCTTTCCTCTACAATCCTTAGTCTTTTTCTTTATTGAGCCCTAACACCTAGTGCTCCTAAGATGTAGATATATTCTCCATCATCATCCCGAATACATTTGGCATGTTTGAGATAGCCTATATTTATTGATTTTTGTGTGGGATCAAGAGGATTGGAGAGTGTTGCTTTGTTTGTTGGTGTAAGTGCACTAACATATTTAGCTATTTGTGTGATTTGTGAAGAGAAAAGGATAAGTCCAGTTTTTATTTTCCTAATATGTAAAAAGTGTCAAATAGAAAATTTTCCATTTGGATTGGTTGACCTTTAATCAAGCAAAAAAGAAAGAGTAAGTCTTTTTGAGTGACTTTCTCATTGCTCTTACCCCTAGCACTTATATTGTAAGTGATAGTCCTATGTAACATCTAATAAGTGAGGGTCTTAAGGTTCTTGGCATTGGATTGTTTGTGGAGAGAAGTTTCAATGAAAATTTCTTTCTAAAAATCCAATTGGACTTTAGGAGTAAGAGGAGAGGTTGAGATGTGAGAGGTACCTTCTAGTTGAAATCCCCAAATGGATGAGAAATCCTCTAAGATAAGGCTATATTCTTGGTTGAATAACCTAAAGGAGATATCGTAATAGCCTAAAGGATTTGTGCTTTTCTTGCTAACAACCAAGATTGTGAGAAACTCCTTTGTCAAAGTCTCACAACCAAGGTCGTCACACTCCAAGAATGCAAACTTTTCCCATCCCAAGGTTCTAAGATAACCCCTAATGCCATTTTCAATGCCTAATGATTCTAGAGTGAGGGTAGAGAAGAGACGGTTTGGTTCTACGGGTTTATCTTTGAGAATTGCATACCATTGCCTTTCTTCCTCATCTCAAAATCTTATGTCATGGCTTCTTCTAGGAGGTTCTTCTTGAGAAGGGACAGCAACACCCTTTCCTTTCTCAGCTCTTGAAGCCTTCTTCTTGTGTTCTTTAGGTGCCATTGTTTAGTTTAAGAGAAATAGATGAAGAAGAGAGTTTGATTTTTAGAGTGGTTTGAGTGCTTTTAGTGTTTAAGTGTTTATATTTTGATAAAAGGATGTAAAAACTGATATTAGAGGGTATTTATAGTGTTTAGGATGAAAAATAACCATTTATAGCTATTGAAGACAAAATATGCACGTTTTGATTGAGTTCCAATGACTAGAAATTTTTGAATTCAGAGGAAAAGTCCGGTCGGACTTTAACAAGTCCTGTGGTGAAATTTAAAAAATTTAAAAAGTACGATCGGACTATGTAAAGTCCTAATGGAATTTAACTTTTAAGCATAACAGTTATAAATTTTAAAAAATTCCGGTCGTACCATAGAGAGTGTAGTCATACTTTTACAGAAAAATTGAAATTAAGAATTTTCAAATAAGTACGATTGGACTCATTGTTGGTCTGATCGAAAAACTTTCAAAAATCAGAATTTTTTGAAGAAAAGGCTGTTTTTAAATTGAAGATACAAGTGTTTGATAAAAAATAGATATTAATTTGAAATTTGGATCAAATAAAGTAGGTTTTCAAGCAATTTTGAGCTTATGAAATTGTGCTCCCATCTATCATTCCTAAGTGTTGTTTTATGAAGTTCATTCTTTCTTCATTTAAGGGTTTAGTGAATATGTCAGCAAGTTGATTTTGTATATCAATGAACTATAAGATAATATTTTAGTTTTGGACATTGTCTCTTAAGAAATGGTGCCTAATATCTATATGTTTTAACCTAGAATGTTGAATTGGATTTATAGATAGATTTATGGCACTAGTGTTTTCACACTTAATGGGAATGTGTTCAAAAGTTTTCCATAATCAAGTAATTATTGTTTCATTCTAAGAACTTGAGTACAACAAAAGCATGCAGCAACATATTCATCTTCTACGATAGATAGGGAAACCGACACTTGTTTCTTGCTGAACCAAAAACTAGGCATTCACCAAAAAAATGACTTGCCCCGGTCATGCTCTTTCTATCTAAAAGAATGCCGGCATAATTGTCATCCGAAAAGCCTAGTATGTCAAATGATGTATTTCTAGGATACCAAAGTCCTGAATGCAATGTATCATTCAAGTATTTCAAAATTCTTTTAGTAGCATTCAAATGTGATTCCCTAAGACATGATTGAAATATAACACACAAGCAAACACTATACATTATATCGAGTCTAGATGCAGTTATCTGATGATACCTTGATATTTCTTCTCATATACTACCTTATCATATTCATCCTTGTCAAGCTTTAGGGATGTGCTCATGGGAGTCTTAATAGACTTGCAACCATCCATTTCAAATTTCTTGAGGAGTTCCTTTACGTACTTGGATTGGTTGATGAAGATCTCATCTTTGCATTATTTGATTTATAGTCCAAGTAAGAATTTAAGTTCACCTAACATACTCATTTTAAATTTTCTAGTCATACAAGAAAAAAAATTCTTTGCACAAGGATTTATTAGTAGCACCAAATATAATGTCATCAACATAAATTTGCATAATTAAAATGTTATGCTTATTCTTTTTAACAAAGAGAGTTGTGTCAACTTTGCCTTTTGAAAAATTATTTTCAAGTAAATATGCACTAAGTCTATCATACCAAGCTCTTGTAGCTTGTTTCAATCCATATAGTACTTTTGTAAATTTAAAAACATGATTTGAAAATTTATAATCTTCAAAACCTGGAGATTATTCAACATAAACTTTCTCATTAAAAACCACTTATCAACCTGGAGGTTGATAAATCCACTTAGAAATGCACTTTTAACATCCATTTCAAAAATTTTAAAATTCACGTGACATGCAAACGCAAGTAGTATCCTAATAGCTTCTAATCTAGCAACGAGGATAAATGTCTCATCATAGTCTATGCCTTTCCCTTGGTTATACCCTTTGGCTACCAATCTAGCTTTATTTCTAGTAATGAGACCATTTTCATCAAGCTTATTCCTATATACCCATTTACATCCTATAATTGGATGGTTTTTAGGTCTAGGAATCCATACATTATTTCTCTCAAATTGGTTGAGTTCATCTTGTATAGCAATCACCCAACATTCATCACTATGAGCCTCATTAATGGTCCTAGGCTCAATTTGAGAAACAAATGCAAAATTAATATCTAAGCTTTTGAGTTTGGATATAGTAGTTACTCCCTTTGATGTTTCACCAATAATGAGTTCTTTTGGATGATCATTCTTGTATTTCCAATCCTTAGGTAGCTCTTGAGTCTCCTCTTTTTATTTATCATGATTGTTCTTTGGAGCATCAATTATTTTTTGTTGTTCAAGTGTATCTACAAAATCATCAAGTGCAATACCTCTTCTTTGATCAAGTTTAAAAGATTCATAAAAAACAACATGCTTTGATTCTTCAACTACTAGAGTTCTTTTGTTAAATACTCCATATGCTTTGCTAGATGATGAATATCTTAAAAATATGCCTTCATCCGATTTGGATAAAAAAATTTCAAGATTATTCTTGGTGTTTAATATAAAACATTTTCATTCAAATATTCTAAGGTATGAAATTTTAGCTATTCTTCTATTCCATAGCTCATAAGAATTTTTTTTTTTATCAAGGGTCTTTTGTAAACATGATTTGAAATGTAACATGCGGTATTAACGGCTTTCGCCTAAAAGTAAGATGGCCAGTCATGCACATTGAGCATTATCCTAGCCATTTCAATCAAAGTTTTATTTTTCTTTTCAACCACACTATTTTGTTGTGGTATTCTAAGAGCCGAAAAGTTATGTGAAATACCAAGTTCATTATAAAAATTTTTAAAATTTTCATTTTTAATTCTTTGCTATGATCACTTCTAATAGATATGATCATATAACCTTTTTCATTTTGAAATCTTTTTGCAAATATCTTAAAATGATTAAAAGCTTTATTCTTTTGAGCTAAAAAATTTACTCATGTAAACCTTGAGTAGTCATCAATAAGTACAAATGCAAATAGTTTGTCACTTAGGCTAGCAACTCTATTTGGTCCAAACAAATTCAAGTGAATAAGTTCCAAAGGTCTTGATGTACTCACAACATTTTGGATTTAAATAAACTTTTATGTTGCTTACCAAATTGACAAGGTTCACATGTTTTATCTTTGTCAAATTTAACTTTAGGAAGACCATCAACTAGTTCTTCTTTACTAATGGATTTCAAATGATTCATACTAGCATGTCCTAGTCTTCTATGTCATAGCCAGGCATCATTAATAATAGAAATTAAATATTCAAATGCATTGTTTAAATATATGTCAATTTTATATGGGTTACTAACTCTAGCTCCTTTGAATGCAATTTCACCATTTGAATTGGTAACTTTGCATCCTTTGGAGTCAAAACTTACATCATATCCTTTATCACATAATAGAATTACACTAAGCAAATTGTGTTTCAACCCATCAACAAGCCAAACATTTTCAATCAAATTTTTTCCAAGCTTGCTAATGAAGCCAATGCCAATTATTTTACATTTAGCATAATTTCCAAAAATAACATTACCTCCATGCTTATAAGTGAGAGTTGTAAAAATCTTTGCGTTCCCCGTCATATACCTTGAACATCTACTATCCACAAACTAAGAACTCTCATTGATAGTAGATTTTAGGCATACCTATAAAAATAATAATGTTTATTTTCTTTTAGGTACCCAAATGAATTTGGGTCCTTGGGGGTTAGTAGTAAAAGGATCCTCTAACTTGAGATGAGCCTTCCTGATATAGCAAAATATGTTCTTATGCCTAAATTTCATACAATATGTGCATTGATATATTTTCTATACTTACGCACTTTCCTATTGAGATTTAATGAACTATGCACACAATTACAAGTATGTGTTGAATGAGTTTATTTTTATGCATTTTTGTGTTTGTGTTCATGCCTAGTGTACATGAATGCATGATTTGCTCTTAGAGCTTTAGTTCTAGAGTTTTGTGTATCCAATGTAATCCTTTTAGCATTTTTAAGCTTAATTTGTGTATTTATGTTTTTTATAACTTCAACACTAGAGGTTTAAGTTGTAGATGTTTTTACAAATATGGGTAAACTAGATGTAGTTTTGGATGATCCATTGAATCCTAAACCATGTTTCAAGGAAGGTGACCTTTGATTATCAATTAATGTATCTAATGCTTCTTTTCCTTTATGAAATTTTGAAATTGATTCCTTAAGTTCATTTAGTTCATGCTTCAAAATTTCATTTTACTTGATCACACTTTCTAAGCTATGTGAATTCTTATTCTTTGCATCAATGGATTTCAACAATTATTCATTTGAGGTTTTTAATTCTAAGGTAGAATTTTTTAAGCTCACAAAGTCCTTTTTCTATCTTAGAGCATTTATCCTTATAAAATTTCATATTAGAAAAATATTTTTCTATCCTAAGATTCACATGTTCAATCATATCACTATCATTCAAAGTATCAATATCATTATCATCATATCCAATTAAATTTAAGGGTTGAGTACCTACCTCATTGGAGTCTTTTTCATCCTTAATATCCATGAGACATAGATTGGCAATTTCTTCCTCCTTTTCTTCTTCTTCTTCACTTGAGGAAGAGTCATCCCATGTAGCTTCGAGTGATTTCTTCTTCTCTCTATCCCACTTCTTTTTATTTTTCAACTTGAAGCAATCTGATTTGATGTTCCCAAATTTTCCACATTCATAACGCTTCACCTCATTTTTTTTATTTTTATCTTTGAAAGAAAATTTAGAAAATGTACCTTTATTAGCTTGCAATCTTCTCTTTCTCTTCCAATCATTCATTCTTTTTAAAAACATTGTCATTTCTTCATCATCATCACTATCTTCATTGCTTGAGCTCTCAACTTCTTTGATTGCTTTGAGAGCTATTACTTTCCTCTTATCCTTCCCACCTTGTTCTTCATCTCTTTCGGTGTGCAATTCAAAGGTGAGTAGTTTTTTGACAAGTTTATCAGTTCTCAAGGAGCTTAGATCATGAGCTTCTTCAATTGAAGGAACTTTAGACTCAAAGTTCTTCTTGGCTCTAAGTTCTCTCAAGATTTTGCTATTGACTTCAACTTGCTCATATATCTTATTATATTTCTTTAATTCGTTGACGATGACAAGCAAATGATTCATCATGTCTGTAACATTTTTGTTGGGTTTCATCTTGAATAGCTCATACTCAAGTATATACATTTGCTTCTTGGTGAGCCTCACTTAAGTAGTACCCTCATGATAGTTCTCAAGGGTTTTTCAAATGCAATGAGCACAAGTGAGATGTTGGACTCTCCTACCTTCTTCTCTTGAAATTGAATTCATCAAGATGGAGGCTGCCCTATGATTTTTGAATCTATCTTTTATGTTGGCATTTGACCATTGTGGTTTGGGAAAAGGAATTTGGACACCCTCAACTTTATGAGTAGGATATTTTCACTCACTTTCAATATAATCCTAAAGCTCTATTCCCTTAATATCTAGAAATAAAATCATTTTGTGTTTTTAATAGGAATAATTGGTTCCGTCAAAGTATGGTCTAAGAAGAGAGTTAAGATTTCCATGAGAGGTGGATGAAGAAGAGGTTGTCATTTTGGATCAAATTTGACAATTAAGTTTAAAAAATTAATAAGCACTGATATCAATTGTTATCCCAAGATAGCAACCAAGAGGGGGGGGGTGAATTGGTTTGGTTTAAAAGATGATGGCAAATTCAAAATTAAAAAAAAAAGAAATATAGAAGATATAGAAAAAGATTAAGTAGAAGATGGAACAATGAACATAAAAATTTATAGTGGTTCGAATTTACCTTGATCCTACATCCACTTCCTTAACAACTTGTTAAGGTTCCACTAGCTTTGAGTTTTTATAAGCTTAACTCTAACTTGATATTTTCTCTAGCTCACACCAAACTAATACAATGGTTTGAGATCACTCCTCACAACCCTTACAAGAGTTTTTCTAGGCTCACTCTCACAACCTAAGTGTTTTCAAGCTCATATTCAAACTTAAGATGGTATTTAATGCTCACACCCAACACTCAATTAATACAAAAAGTGATTTTGATGAAAAGGAAAGAAAGATGTTAAAGTAGGCTATTACAATCACAATCTTACCTAAAAATGAAGTTACTTATAGTTTTTATAGCCTTCAAGCCAAGAAATAGCCGTTTGAGGTTAGGACCAACATGTTTGATTCTTGTCTTCTACTAATTTATCTGCCAGAGCAATTTCATGGTCAGATTCATAAGGGTCCAGTAGGAAATCATGTATCCCGATCAAAATTCTGCATGGTTCGGTCAGAGTAATTGAGATTCTGCTTAATGATTTTTCAACGGTTGGTCCACGTGACTTTCACTTATTGAGTGGAGATGCAACGACTTCTTACTTGTGTAATTTTTAAATAGTCTTGTCGGACTTGCATCTGGTCCAGTCAGATTTCTCTTGGTTCATTCAATTTTTGGAAGTACCCCTGACCGGAAAACCTACTAGATGATTTGTTGAAAGTTGGCTTCATTGGTCTGGTCGAAAGTTCTTCAGGTTCGGTTAGAATTCTGTGGTACTTTGAGAAAATGGAAGTACTTTTTGACCGTGAATCCATCTGTGTGTTTTGGCTCTTTTCTCATTCAAAAGTCCGGTCAGTATGACATGCGGTCCGGTCGTACTTGATGTGGTACGGTGAGATTTTGAGAGTACTCTCCACAGTGAAATCTTCTGTGTTCTTTTGGATTGTTTGGTCATCAATGGTCTGGTTAGGCTTCTAAGTGGTCTGATTGGACTTGTCATGGTTTCTTCAAAAGAAATAACTTTCTGTAAAATATAACATAGTGCAATTGTTAATTTAATTCAATTTGATTGCCTAAGATAAAAAATAGGAGGGTTTGGTTAACACTCATGATCAGATCTGGTCATAAAAAAAAATAAAGTAAGTTAAAATCAAATCCCCAGCAAGGGCGCCAAAATTTAATGAGTGTCGAATCCACCAAAAATAAAAAAAAACCAATTCTTGGATTAAAAAAAAAATCCCAATAGTGATGAATAGGGTGTCGAATCCTCAAGGAATTGAATACTTAAATTAATTTTCTTTGACAACCTGAAATAGAGCTTAATTAAAATAAATGGGGAGAGCATATAATTGAAAATTAAAAGTAAATTGAGAACTGGAATTGAAACTAAATAAAAAAAACAGCAAATTAAATTTGAAAAATAACAATATTGTTGATTTCAGTCAAAAGGAATAATCTTGGTTTCAATTCTTAGAAACATTTCATACATATAAAATTTACAGGAATGCTTTTGGTATCAAATAATATTATTTGACAATAGTACAAACTAAATATGATAGAGTACAATTTTTATTAGAGATATCTGTTTCAAATTTGTAACATACTAAACTTATATGTTCTTTCTAAATAAGGTGAATACTACACTTCCTTAAGAGGACAATCGGACATCGAACACAATAGTTTAAGACTAAATAGTCATCGAACCGATTATTATAGTGATGTGGGAAAGTTTCAACAGTGCACATCAACTCTTGCATCTGAATATAAAGAGATTCTATATAAATTAATGGTACGTACAAGGTTAATTACAATTTAACTTCTAATTCTATATCCATACTGCTGTGCGTATGGATATTCTGACAACTGACTTATTAGTTGGGTAGGAATGGGGTTAGGACTTGTGAGTTGAACATAATGGGAAAGGGGCTACTTTTACTGGTATTCTGGTTGAGGATTGGAGATCTATGATCTGTACAGAAAGCCATTATGTATTCTTTGTTCTTTTTGGCAATAAAATCTTATGCTTTATTGACTAAAATATTAAAAATAATATATATATATATAAATGCAAGATTAACATTAACAATTCTCAAATCAATCAATTAAATATCCACTTTAAACTTGTTTCTGAAATCTAGACAAAAAATAGCTTAGTTTTTAATGAAAGGGGAAGATAACCTGATTCCCCTAAAACATAAAATATGCATAGATCACTAGATTATTCAAATTAAATTACAAAGGGCAGAATTGCGTACCTGACATCATCGTATGTTGATGCTGAAGATGATTCTGGGGTTTGTCGCCTTCCAGGGGATACACACTTTAGGTTATGCGGAAGCACTACTGAAGGAACGTAATGTTCTCTAAAATTGTTATGTTCCCCCGGAGACCACGACCCCTTATTTATAACTGATGATGATGATTAATTTCTATTTTGGTCCTTCAACAAAATAGAAATACTTAACGGTCTCTACACTTATAATCCTATTACGAATATGACACCTCAATAGTCAACAATCCTAATTTGATCAAAACTTTAATTTGACTATCTTAATTTGACTGCAATACATATTTAATATTTAAATATATTTAGCCCACACTTAGGATTAATTTTAACAATATAAAATTATTCTAACAATCTCCCACTTGGGCTAACATATATTAAATGTAAATGTATATACCTTAATGAGCTCATAAAAGCAGTCATACTGAAGGTGCCTCAAACAATCTCGTCCATTGATTATATCGATAAAGGACTGAAGGGCCAGTCGCCACATTTATCATGACTCAAACCACCATCAATCACATTACCAATACTCTCAAATGACATAGATCAATAATAGAAGTGTAGCATGGAAACTACATGTAATGTGATCTAATAATGCATGTTTCCAACTGGTCAATCTTAAGTGAGATCAAACATAAATATAATACAGAGTGTAAAACACATAATAAAATGAAAGAAAAACTCATTTTTCTGCAGAAACTGAATGTACTTTATAAAATATATCCAATGTCAAAGAGAGCATACATAAACCTTAATGCAAACTTAATGAACAAACTCCCACTGAAACTAAATAGTCTCAAATAATATGACACCCATATGAGCAGTGTGCTCATGAAAAACTTTCGGTATCACAACCTTAGTGAGCGGATCCGCAATCATGGAGTTCGTTCCAATATGCTCTATGGATATCTGTCCACTCTGTACTCTCTCCCTCACAGCCAGAAACTTTATCCCAATGTGTCTCGATTGAGAAGAGCTTCTGTTGTTGTTGGAGAATAAAACTGCTGAGTTATTATCACAGTATAACTTTAATGGCCTTTCTATGCCATTCACAATGCGCAGCCCTGTGACAAAGTTCCTCAGCCAGATTTCTTGATTGGATGCCTCATAGCTTGCTACAAATTCTGCTTCCATGGTGGAGGTAGCTACTAGAGTTTGTTTCACACTCTTCCAAGAAATAGCACCATCAGCCAAGAGATATATGTAGCCTGAAGTGGATTTTCGACTGTCTTGGCATCCCGCGAAATCAGAATCAGTATACCCAATGATCTCAAGCTGATCTGATCTCCTGTATGTGAGCATATGTCCCTTCGTTCTCTGAAGATATCTCAAGACTCTTTTGGTTGCTTTCCAATGATCCATTCCTGGATTGCTGAGATATCGCCCTAACATGCCAACTATGAATGAAATATCTGGACGAGTGCAAACTTGAGCATACATCAGACTCCCAACTGCTGACGCATAAGGAATCTTCTGCATCTCCTGAATCTCAAGTTCACCCTTTGGACACTGATCAAGACTGAATTTATCTCCTTTAGCAACAGGGGTATCAATTGGTCTACTGTTGTGCATACTAAATCTCTTGAGCACTTTCTCAATATAGCCCTTTTGTGATAATCCAAGAATACCTCGAGTACGGTCTTGATGTATTTGAATCCCTAATACAAAAGAAGCTTCGCCTAAATCTTTCATCTTAAAGTGTTTTGAGAGAAAGACTTTGGTCTCCTGCAACAAGTCCTTACAGTTAGTAGCAAGCAATATGTCATCCACATATAAGACCAAAAAGATAAACCTACTCCCACTGAACTTGTGATACACACAATCTTCCACAGCATTTGTCTCAAAATCGAAAAAAACAACTACTTCATGGAACTTGAAATACCACTGACGAGAAGCCTGCTTGAGTCCATAAATAGATTTCTTTAATCTGCATACCAGTCGCTTTGGGTCTCCAGACACAAAGTTTTCTGGCTGCACCATATAGATGGTTTCATCAATGTCTCCATTGAGAAACGCAGTTTTCACATTCATTTGATGAAGCTCAAGATCAAAATGAGCAACTAGAGCCATGATTGTCCTAAAAAAGTCCTTCGATGAAACCAGAGAGAACGTCTCTTTATAGTCAATCCCTTCCTTCTGAGTGAAGCCCTTAGCTACAAGACGTGCCTTATATCTTTCCACATTACCTTTAGAATCCCTCTTGGTTTTAAATATCCATTTGCAACCAATGGGTTTCATTCCTTCAGGTAATGGAATAAGATCCCAAACTTGATTGTCTTGCATTGACTTAAATTCTTCACCCATTGCCTCAATCTACTTCTGAGAGTTGGAATCCTGCATGACATGATGAAAGCTGATAGGATCATCTTCCACCATGTCTACAGTGTCCTCATGTTCCTGAAGATATACTACATAGTCATTCGGAATAGCATTTCTTCTCTCTCTAGTGGACCTTCTTAAAGGCACAGGTTCTGGCTCAAATTCTTGAGGTTGTTGAGCTTGTACTTGAGGAAGAATAACTTCTTCATCTTGATGGGGAAGTTGATCAACATTGTCTTGTATTGGATCCGGAATTGCTTTTGGGATATTAACATTTCTAGGAACCTGAACAGTCCTAGGAGCAAAGATAGGAATCGACACTGAATGTTCCTGACTCGATCCCTCCTCAAAGACAATGTTTCTAACCTTATTTCTCTTCCCCAAACTCAACATCCTCAAAGAATGTTGCAATTTCCGTCTCAAAAATAGATCTGGAAGTAGGATTATAGAACTTAAAACCCCGAGATTGCTCAGAATAACGAACAAAGTAGCTATTAACAGTTTTGGAGTCCAATTTTGTTTCATTAGGCCTATAAAACCTAGCCTCAGCAGGACATCCCCAAATATGAAGGTGCTTTAGACTGGGCTTGCGTCCAGTCCAAAGCTCATAAGGTGTTTTTGTAGCTGCTTTAGTTGGTACTCTGTTAAGAAGATAGACTGCTGTCTTTAATGCTTCTCCCCACAGAGACTCAGGTAAAGAAGAATGACTAATCATACTTCTAACCATATTCATAAGAGTCCTGTTACGTCTCTCAGACCATTCATGCTGGGTGTACCAGACATTGTGTATTGAGGGACTATACCACAGTCCTGCAGGAAAATAGCAAATGGCCCTGGACGTTGTTCACCTGAATTGTCATATCTGCCATAGTACTCACCTCCACGGTCAGATCTAACAGATTTAATCTTCTTTCCGAGTTGATTTTCAACTTTGGCCTTATAAGATTTGAAAACGTCCAGAGACTCAGATTTCTGATGAATGAGATATAGGTACCCATAACGTGAGTAATCGTCTGTGAATGATATAAAGTATCTTTGACCATTCCTAGTTGCTGTAGGGAATGGGCCACAGATGTCTGTATGTATCAACTCTAAGACGTTTGATGACCTATTGGCACCTAATCTCTTTTGTTTAGTCTGTTTATCTTTAATACACTCAACACAGGAGTCCAAATCTGTGAAATCAAGTGTATTTATGATACCATCTGATACAAGACGCTCTATTCTAGATTTGGATATATGACCCAAACGTCTGTGCCATAGAGCAGCTGAGTTATCCATATTCAGCTTCCTTTTGGTACCTATAGTACTAACTTGCATGGTCTCATTATAAGAGGCTTCGATATCTAACATATATAGATTATGAAGTGCATACAAGAAACCAGTACCTAAAATTTTTGAATCCATAGATAAAGTAACTTTATTGTTTCCAAATGAACAAGTAAAACCAGATTTGTCCAAATGAGAAACAGAAATTAAATTCCGCCTAAAAGACGGAATAACAAAAGTATCTACTAGATCCAAAAAATTTCCAGTTCTTAAACGCAATCTAAAATGTCCTATCGCCTCTACTTCTACCAGGTCACCAGTTCCCATATAAACGTATCTTTCACCGTCAGTTGGCTTTCGGTAGCTTAGGCAACCCTGCATTGAAACACTTATGTGACTAGTAGCACCAGAATCTATCCACCAAGTGTTTCTAGGTACCGAAGTTAAATTAACTTCAGAACAGACTAAAACCAAATATTTTCCCTTATCAGCAGTCTTATTATCAGTATTTTCATTCATAGGGACAAAGTTGAGATTACACGGCATGCTAGCTGAATTCAAAGAAAATAAATAATAAATAAATGACATAAGCTCACAATCCACAAAAAATTGAAACAAATCACAGAAGTAGAGTTTAAATATTGGAAACAAGATACCGGACACAATATTAATATTCTCATCTTTGGACATAAAATATTAACTGTAATTGGTATCTCAACGCAGTAATCAAATATTGACAATTCAGTCCTGTCAAATAATAAACCTTCCTTTGGGCCGATTTATTATCCACATGGATGAATACATAATAATTATCACATATTTATTACCGCAATGTATTTTCAATTCAGCCAGATAACAACCTTCCTTTGGGCCGGTATACTACCCGCAATGAATTTTAATACACCTGTCTAATACCCCAAATAAATTAATTTACACAATAGAGGTCACTTTGGTAACTTTTTGCTTCAATTAATTTATTATTAAAAATATTAGACAAAATCAGGACTAAAATACCAAAATTTAAACTCAATAAAATTCTTAAATTATGATAAATTGGTTGCAATATTTTAATTAATTAAAGTTTATATAGAATGTTAGGGTGAACCTCAATTGACCATGTTTACAAGCACATATTATCAAAACATCAATTCAAGCATATATCCAAATGCAGGGCCCAACAGACTGACCCAGTTATGGATTGCAGAGTTGGTACTCTGCAGTTATAATAATTTCTGCACGACATATCAAAAAATACTCCACAACCAAATGATCGACCAGAAAGAGCCATCTGGAACACAACATGCTACTCCAAAATGCATAAAAGGGCACAAAAGCGTCTAGAAAGTAAAAAAAAAAAAAGCTCCAACCAAATTGGTTGCCATTAGCTTTTCTTTCTAGCCAACAATGAACTTGTACCCTCTGATACCTTAAGTAACCTGTGGCTCAATGTCAAAGTTGTGGGTTTACAAATTATTAATCACGGATAAGAAACTAGTCAGTACAAAGTATCTTCATGCTTTTCTTTGGTCAATATTAAATATGCCAGCTATTAAACAAGTGCACTTTGAAAATGGTCCTAAACCTTGAACATCTATACCATTGCCAAAAAACCGAAATGAATATTTGAACAAATCAAATAGTCAGTCAGTGATATCAATTGTTGAAACCATTGATATCAGACAGAATGGAGAATAGGAATCGATGAAGCCAACCCCAACCAACCTGGGCTTAATTGAGCTGAGTTGTTAAATTAAGTACATAGTACAATAATTAGCTTTATTTAAATGCAAGGAATCAGACTTTGGTAAAAGTCAAAACAGCAATCATGGACATCATAGTTTTATTAAAATAAAAAAATCTAATAATCCATAAATTACGATCAGCTTGAATCATAAATAACTAAATTGACAATAAAATATCCACACTTTTATACGTTATGAATATGTATCACCACATGTTTATTTATTTATTTATTTTTTTTATTATTTTGAAAATTAATTAAAAATAATTAATTAACTAAAAATCAAATCAAACCAAAATTGATTTCAGATTACTAAATTCGATTCCAAATTAATTCTAGAAAATTACAATCACCGAATTAATTTTCTAGAATCAAAACAATAATCAATACCTCAATTTAATCGGAAAATCTAGCAACCTCGCACAGGGCTCTGATACCATTTGAAAGGGGGAGATAACCTGATTCCCCTAAAACATAAAATATGCATAGATCACTAGATTATTCAAATTAAATTACAAATGGCAGAATTGCATACCTGACATCATCGTATATTGATGCTGAAGACGATTCTGGGGTTGTCGCCTTCCAGGGGATACACACTTTAGGTTATGCGGAAGCACTACTGAAGGAACGTAATGTTCTCTAAAATTGTTATGTTCCCTCGGAGACCACGACCCCTTATTTATAACTGATGATGATGATTAATTTCTATTTTGGTCCTTCAACAAAATAGAAATACTTAACGGTCTCTACACTTATAATCCTATTACGAATAGGACACCTCAATAGTCAACAATCCTAATTTTGATCAAAACTTTAATTTGACTATCTTAATTTGACTGCAATACACATTTAATATTTAAATATATTTAACCCACACTTAGGATTAATTTTAACAATATAAAATTAATTCTAACATTTAATGTCCCTCGCTCAACTTTAATATCCACATATGTTCAAAAGGAATATGCATATGCAGCTTAGTTTTCTGAGAAAATATATTCAATTCATCAAAGAGGACTTGGTAATTCGTATATGAGAAAATATACAAATACTCCACAGAACACTTTCAGTCTTTTTCAATTTTTAAGCACTGCAAAGATGAGTGATCAAACTGTATACATTCAAAAATCAAGTCTATATTAACAGGCATAAAACTCCGGTTACTGGTTTACTGCACAAATTATTTTCCCAGATTTCTTCGGTTTTCCATCTAATGACATCATTTGCAATCCATTTACTAAACCAGAAGAAGGGAATCTAACATTTTAGAATATAGGTTTGGTCCATATGCTGACAGTTAAAGTCATGCCAATATCAATCCAATTTACCTCATTTGTCTGTTGGTCTTTCTAGCTTAGATTTGATGATCTTGGAAAGAAGTTCTTCCTCCCTCAGCTCTCCTCTTCGGCGGCTTTGGTATAAATTTGCAAACTCTTGGTTTCCTATCATCACCTGTAAGAACTTTCTGCTGCACAGGTTCTGCTTCTTGAAGAACTGGTTGTTGTACTGCTGGTTGCTTTTTTGGAAGAACTGGCTGTTGCACCCCTGGTTCTGCTTCTGGAAGAACTGGCTGTTGCACCACTGGTTGCCCTTCTGGAAGAACTGGCTGCTGCACCACTGGTTCCTCTTGTGGAAGAACTGGCTGTTGCACCAATGGTTGCACTTCTGGAAGAACTGGCTGTGGCACCAATGGAAGCACTTCTGGAAGAACTGGCTTCTCCACTCGTCGTCGTACTTGTCTGACTTGTCTTCTTCGCACTGGCTCTTCCGGAACAAAGTCCCCCGGCCCATAATCCTTATGGATATCCTCATCTTCTTCCCTCACCAGCCAGCCATGATCAGTATCAGAATCGTAGTCAGCAAGATCAAAATCACCATACATTGGCATTTTGCTGAAATTGCAAATACAACCAGTTAAAAGCCAAACAAATACAACCAGTTTTGCTGAAATTGTTACAAATTTTCTCGAACGCCAAACAAGTATATTTTAGAAGATAATTGAAACAATTTTAAAAGAGAAAACCTCTAACAGATTGCCCAAACCAGTGATAATTGAAAGAGAAAATGTCTAACAGATTGCACTCTATTCTTTTAACAAACTTTTCTTCTATCAAGGCAAGAGAAATCTAAGAAAATCTCTACAGATTTTCTAGGAAGCCAAAAATGTATATTGTAGAAAGATAATTGAAACAATTTTAAAAGTGAAAACCTCTGACAGATTGCCCAAACCAGAGATAACTGAAAGAGAAAATGTCTAACATATTGCAGCATGTTCTTTAAACTACAAGGAAATCGCTCTTTGGTGACAGAATTTTCAATCGCTATAGATAGGAATATTCGTCTATAAAATTATTTAGCGAGGGAATGCCAAGGAAAACACTCCCTTGTCCATGGCCTTCGTAGCTAAATATCCCTTGCCAAATCACTTTCCACAAGAAATTAAAATTTCGTCGCTAAAATATCTTGCCTAGCTAATCTCTTGGTACACTTTCACTCGTTGTTCCCTTCCTAAATGTCCTTCACTAATCCCTCTTTATATCATCTTCGAATTATCAATGAATTCACTTAATCCCTTGCTACTACCTCGCTATTTTCACTCGGTACTCCTGCGCTAAATGTTCTCGCTGATTCCTTTTTATATTGTCTTTGAAATAACACTGAATTTACCTAATCTCTTTGCTACTCCCTTGCTACTTTATCTTGGAAATTACAGATTGCTCCCACTAATCCCTCCGCAACACCTCTGTCGTAAATGTTCTTACAATAGAAATAAAATACTCTGTAATCGCTCGCTAAATTGTTTCTCTAATCTACAAAATCCGTTGGTAACAATCACTATTTCTTTTAAATTATCCTCTCTAACCCATCACTATAGTTTATTAAATACTTAAATTTTCTTGAAAGCGCTATATTATATTAACTGAAATTATATTCAAATCAATAAATATAAATATATATATTGAACTAAATAAAAGCATCCTTCATGATTCAAACATAAATACAAATTAAAATCCTACAATTAGAAAATTTCATAAAAAAAAAAGTGAAACCTATAGTGAAAAAACATATACAAGTTTCATAAAATAGTTTTGGGCAAATATTAAAAAAAAAAACAACATTCACAACATAGTATATATATCTTTGGTGTCTCAGAGTCATCACGTGGAAATGGCTAATCACAACCTCTATTGTCCGACTAATAAATAGTTGTCCATTTGTGACAGCAATCGATCAAGAACACTGACATCAATCGATCAGCAACGCAAAAAAAAAAATAAAAATAAAAGATCAACAGCCATGGTTATCATGTGTCAAATATATGAACAGCATAATGCTATATATACAATACAATCCCAAAAAGAATATAACTAAAAATGAATCAAGTTCTTCTCCTAAATATTGAAAGGTTCAGACACCAACAATATTCCGAAAAACAATGCACGATATGAATACCGGTGGGAGTTAAAAACTTCAAGAGCAACAGCTTATGCCCAAAGAAAAAAGCAGTGAGTTTTGAAAGAACTAGCTAGTCCAAAAAATGTTGAATTCGTAATATAGATTTGAAAGGGTCAACTTTAAAAGCTAGCTATTAAGGTTTGGGAGCTCATTTCCATATTAAGGATAAATCTTTTGGTTCAAAATAACAAAAAGAAAAAACCTTTGGTGCCCCATACACATAAAAATGATCCTAGAGATTTCTATAAGGAAAAGGCAGCCAAGAAATAAGACATTATTCTTCAAAATGCAAAGAAATTTTTGGATGAACTTCATCATAAAGATGAGATTGTAATGGACGCTAAGGAAAGTCCACAATGACCAAGCCCTTCAAAAGAGGAAAGCAATTGCAGCTATGGTAACATTTTAAGTCAGTCATAAGGTTAATGGAAGTGCTAGTGAATCCGCAAGTGTTCCAGACCAAACTCCTTATGAGGTAAAGTATGTTAAAGGATTTGATGAAACTCCTATTTTATGGTATTAATTGGGAAACCCAGTTTGGAACAATTGAATACCAAAAACAGGAATTTGAGCAATCTCTTGAAAAGCCCATAATGAAACATTCTGAAAATGAATATATATATATATATATATATATAGGAAAATTATATTTTTGGCCATTGAACTTTATATGATTTGTGCATTAGCCCTCTGAATTTTCGAAAAGTGACATTAAGTTTATTAACTATACAGATTAGTGATTTAAAGCCCTTTTGTGACAGAAACACGTGAGAGAACTTGCTATCAAAATCCATGGTTGATTGATTTTCATAAATGTGCGTCTCTATAAATTTTTTTCTTCTTCTTCTCCATAATGTCATACCATGCAAAATGTCACATCCCATTCTCCTAATCTTAAGGGTGGACTTAACTTATAATATGATCATGCCTCTTCTAATTATTTTAAAAAAATTATAATATAAAATTTCCTAATAATAATATTACATAAACACAAATACTTAATATTTTTCACATACACATATATATATCATCATCTAACAATTATTAATATCTTTAAATATATTTTTATCATTGTTCAACACAATAATATAAACACTCTTTAAAAAAAACCAATGACAAATACTATTATATTGGCTTAACCTCTTCTACATGCGGATGAAAAGAAAATAAGAGAAAAGCTATGCTCCAAGAATATATGAAATGTTAATGTATTAAGAGGTGAGTCCAACTACTTAGTGACAAGATAATTATATAACAAATGAGGAACAAATAAGATTTTTCTCATATACTTACTAATATAAAATTTCATACTACTAAATAATTTTTTTTCTTAATGAAACATAAATTTACAATATCATGTCATAAAATATAATCATATAATTTCATACACTCAATATATATAGTCCATAGATAACATAATATCTTAGGCGCAAGTAAATATATATTTACATATCATAAAATATGGCGTTTTGGGCGCAGTGATGATGCATGAAAATACCAAAAGCAAATAATCATGGTTATACATATGTGTAGAGCTACCCCCAAGAGGCGACCAACTGATATATTACCTAAAGGCTATATATATACCAAGTATTGTTCCAAAGATAGTATCATAATCAAAACATAATTTATCAATTCATTCAACATCTCGTCATCACAGGTGCCTCTATTAGAGAATATATAATGAGTGTATTCAGAGAAATTATTCAGCTGTATTAATAAATAATCATTATTTTCATAATTCAAACATCAACATACCATTATTTATTCTCATTTTAAATATATTCATAAATAAAATTCTCTCATTCAAATCCCTTTATAAAATGAATTTCATAATAAAATAACTTTAACAAATCTTATATAAATTTAATTTAATAAAATATCAATGTTATATAATTATCTTACCCACCTTTATTAATAGCCCAATTTATTTAATTGTCTAGATTACCTCTATATTTTATAATTACAGTTGAATCATCACCTAAAGTGATATAAAAATAATAATTTACTAAACTATAATCTAGGACTATTAACTACAATGAGATAAATGACATAAAAAGAAAATGTGAGGATGATTCCTAAAATTTCTAATGAATTTTCGGTGAATTTTTGGCATAATTCGCTTATTTCCAAAATTTCAAAATATTATTCTAATGAGTATTCTCCCAATTTGTTAAGCTACTTTCTACTTAAAATTTTTAACAACTTAGTATAATTTAAATATCCAAATTTATTAAGTATTTATAATATTTTAATATACGATTAACTTATATTAATTTAATTTATTTATTTTAATAGTTTAATAATTATTATTATCATAATATTACATTATTAGTTAATTAATTCAATTGCGTTTAAATAATATTGATTTAATCTTTGACATTTTAAGAAAATACAATCTTATATTTATTTTTAATTAAAATAATTTAATTCATATACTTATATATTTGTTTAACTTAGTTTCTAAAATAAGTTTAAGTTTATAATAATAACAATAACAATATACTATAATGAAAAATTGCTATTTATACTATAATGAAAATTTTATTAAAATAGCAATAATATTATTTATTTAAATTTTGTTGTATTTTAAAATATTATTAATTAAGACACTAATAATAACAATAGTGATAATAATAATATTTACTTAGATATTAATATTATATAATTAATTTTTTATTATTTAAAATAATTACTTAACTACCTTTAATTTAATCATAATGATTTATATTAAGTTTAATGATAATAACATTAATAATATATAATATATTTATTTTTTTATATACTTTACTTTTATTTTCTAATAATCTCTTATAATAAAACCAATAATTTTAACAATAAAAAAACACTATGTATATAGCAAAATAATTATTTAATTACCATTATTTTAAATTTAATAATTTATGTTAAGTCTAATACTAAATAATATTAGGAATAATAATCATAACAAAATCAATTATTGAGGTAAACCTAAAATAAATTTAAAGCAATAAATATAATATATTAGTGGTAATAGTAGTAGTAACAAAAATAATAATAATAACTATACTAAAATTGGCAATTAATAGTAATTATGATGAATTTACTTATAAATTTAATTATTACTACAACAATAGCAATATTAATATTTATTTACTATTTAGCATTAATTATTATTCATTCCTAAGTAAAAATAATAATAACTTAATTATTATAACTGTAACAATAAAATATTTTAATCTTATAAATCTCCAAACACAACATATTTATTATTTAGCTTAATCATTTAATAATTATTTAACTCAACTTAATTACTAATTGGAAATCATTATAATAATGTAATATAATTTAATGATATTAATAAATTTAAATTTTCTAAGTAATGACTAACTACCAATTTATCTACTCCCAAATAATTTCATCAATTCCATATCATATAATTAATTTATTCTATAATTACTAATAATTATTTACAACTAAATTTTTAATTTTAATTTTATTACATATTATACTTGTTTTCATTATCTTAATTTAGTTTAAATTTTTATTCTAATCACAACTAGTTAATTAACCTTATCATTAGATAAATAATAACTACAACTAAGTTTTTTTTTTAATTAGTAAGTGATTTATTTACATCATTTGGCAACATAAATAATTCTAAATAAATAATTACCTAGTAAATAATAATTTTAATCTAATTCAATAAATAACTAATTAATTTCATATTAGTACCAAGATTTATAATATGTAACTAAATTTTAATTATTTAATATACTTTCTATTACTAATTGTTTATTTATTTATTTATTTATTGTTTATTTCCTTTTTTAAACATAATCAAATTAAAATTATACTCCCTTAACTTGCACAACTTCAAAATAGTAACTAATTATGCATATATATATATATATAGAATTATTTGGTTATTAATATTATTTCTAATATTAATTAACATACATATTAATTACTTATCAATATTATTTTTAACTTAATTATATATTATTTTTATTTTAAATTTTCGTTATAATATATGTATTTTTTAAATAGTTGACAAAATTAGCAAATAAAATATTAAATTAAAGCTTCATAAAGAGAGAATTTTAAAAATACCATAGTCATAAAAAAAAAGACCAAAAAATAGCTAAAAATCTCGCCGGCGTGGCGTGTGAGACGAAGTCCGACAACATATCGAAGATAATTGCTCACTGTCTCACTATTACCCTTTCCTTTCTTTCTTTGTCCTCATTTCACTTTCTCTGCCCTTTTCTTTCTCTCTCTCTCTCTCTATTATTCTTTCTATATTTATTTTTCTATTTAAAATTTTCAATTTCTCTTCTATTTTCATTAAGACACACACAATTATGCCCACTAACTTTAATTATTATGTTTTTATCTTTTAAATAAATAATAAATTTTTTTTATCTCCCACTAACATTAATTATTCTTAACTTTAATTATTTTATATTTTTTTATTCTTTGTCTTCCACTAACTTGATTATTACCATTATAATTAATAATATTAACTTTAACAGTTATTTTATTTTATTTTTAAATATTATAATTATTTTTTTATTTTTTTTACAAAGTATTACACAAAACCCTTCTAATCTCCTCTTTTACCTTCTACCCTAAACCCTAAGTTTATCAATAGCATCAACAGCCACCGTTAAATTGTTTAGATGCAATCTATCTATTTCTTTTGCTGTTAAATTAAAGAAAAAACAAAATAAATATGTTATGTTTGGATTCATGAATTTGAACAAAAATTCGCTTCTATATTATATATAAAAAGAAAGAAACCCACAAATTCATAAATTTTCTCGGCTCTTTCTCTTTCTTTCAGCAATTGCAACACGCAATCAGCTCTTTTTTTTTTTTTTTTTCCTAAAAATGGCTTGTAATAAGTTACAGAGCAATTAAAAGGCAAAGTTTTTTTTAGGGTGCAACTTGCAAGAACAGTGAGAAATCAGGAATTGAAGGAAGGAGAAGCAAATTTTTTCAAGCTAAAATAATTATAGGCGAATTAAAAATAAAATTAAAAAGTTAATGTTATAAAAAATTTAGATTTTTGTTTCATATTATTTATTATAATACTCTAAATATTTATTAAATTTTTTTCATGTCTTTTCAAATAAGAGAATTTTATTAAATTAAATTTTATAAAATACCATTTCAAATTATAAAATTGTTTTACCCAATTCATAATTAAATTGTAAAATTTTAACCTTAATTTAAGTACCAAATTACAAAACTCTAAATACCTACTAATTCAAAAAAGAAAAGAAATATATATGTTGTAAAAAAATAAATAATTTTTATATATAAATTATATATATTTATAATTTATGTATATATATTATAATAATTATATATAAATAATAATTTTAATAATTATATATATAATTTATCTACATATATAAATTATAATTATATATATAATATTATTTATATATAATTTTTATAATTTTTTATAGATATAAAAATTATAAATATATATATATATATAATTCCCTGCTTCCGCCACTATACAAGAGGAACTGGAGATTATAGCAGGAAGCAAATGATAAATCTATCATATCAATAAACAATAAACAAATGAAAGAGAAAAATATAAACAGTAGACAAATGCAGTGGCAGAGCCATGTATATACATAAATATATAGGTATGTATGTATATATATAAATTTTATATTTATATATTTAAATTCATTTATATATAAATATATATATTATATTTATATATGAATTTATATATATGAATTTATATATTTAAATTTAAATGAATTTAAATATATATGTATGTATATAAATATATATACACACACATTCATTTATATATATGAATATATATACACACATTCATTTATATATATGTGAATTTATATAAATTTATTTATATATTTAAAGTTAAATGAGTTATATATATATGAATTTTTTTTATAGGAATATAAAACTATTATTATTATTAGAGTTGGGGAAAAACATGGAAAGGTGGAGTATGACCATCCAAGCCAATAGATCTACCCATTACAACCACTACTAATACACGACCATTCCATGTGAAAAAACCCCAACATATCCAAATATTCAAAGTAAATATGTTTGGTTTCAGATTAAGTAAATAGAATAAAATGCAGTCATCAGATCTCCATTGAACTACAATCACAAAGAGCAAGTAAGCAGAATATGGAGCAGCAAGCCACACAACCGACAACCATCTGTGCACTTCTTTACAGCACTTCATTTACCAAATCGGATACTTGAAAAAAATACATCAACAGTGTGCCCTACAACAGTGCCCTTCAACTTGCAGCAACTGATCATTGGAAACACTCATAACACTAACTAGAAATCAAGGAACTAGTGAGTATGCATCCAACTGCCGAAAAGTATAATTTAAAATACTAGTTAGCCCCAATAATCACAACCACCAAAGAAAGCTTCGTCCTATCAGCATTACTCTCTCCGAAACATTAGAAATAGCAATTTATTATATACCATAAGTGTCTACAATCTTATAGAAATGAAGAACAAATGCCATCCACAAAACCCAGGATTAGAAGGCATAATCCCAAGAATCCATTATAACTACAAACAGGAGACCTAAGCATGCCATGGAGAGTCTAAGTAATTCACTAGCTCCAAGCTTAAATTCTATGACCTCTTTCCAAAGATATTTTATTTTAATAAATTTTGTTTTAATTCATAAATTTTTTGCCTAAATTCATATATACATAAATAATCGACTGCTTGGTGTGGTATATAGAGAGATATTTTTTTAAAAAAATTAAAATAAGACTCTTATATAATATTTTTTAAATATGCAAAGTTGCAAGATATAATTATCATCTCTTAGACGTAGTTAATCTAATAACACAAATTAATTGTTGAACTACTGTAATATTAAATGTTCAATTTTATTGTAAACTCGTTTGTAATTTTCTTTCTGCCACTGGACAAATGAGAGAATATGAAGGTTAGGAACGTTTTAAGGGGTTTGTCATTTTATTATTATACTATTGACATGCAATTTTGTCATTTTAAATCTATTCCCGTTTACATACCTCCATCACATGACGTTTTTTTTTTTTTCAAACACGTGACTTTTAACAACAAATGTTAAGCATGCATTTAACCCCTATAAAAAAGGCTTCAAATCAATAATCATTATATTTGAGGGGCTTAATGTCTTCTTTCCAAAGTTCATGGGGCTAATATACAAATCACATAAAATTCAAGGACTAAAACTTATGTTTCTATATATATATATATATATATATATCATGAAGAATTCATGGAAATCATGAGGGTTGATAACCCTGAAGTTTTGGTGTGAGGCTAAAAATGCTTGATTCTTTTTAAAGTATGAATACAGTCCTTCAGTATATGGATCTTTTTTTTTTTTTTCAAGTTTGCAGCGTCAAGTTTGACAAAATTGTCAAGATTGATAGAGATGATAATGTTTTGTTCAAATCTATATCCAAGATTGTGTAAGAATATATGGGATTCTTGAATATTCAAGGATTATATTGATTTATATCATCAACACATTCTCATAATTATTTTCATTTATATCATCAACACAATCTCATATGCTATCGACTTTATTTTTTTATGCATGTACTGAATTCAAGCCTAACCTAAACTATAGAGACTCTTACACATGAAAATCTGGTTTCCAATTATGAAGATAATTAAGGTTATAGCTCCGACAATGTTAAAGCATGATTAATTTTTTGAGAAAATTATATAATATGTCACTTGACTCTTAGAGATTTAAACGTAGTTTACAACTTTTAAATGAGTCGGTTCAGTTTCAAAAGACATAAATTTAATTGATTAAAATTATAAAACCCTAAATCAAGTTTTTCAGCCCAAATTAAAACTGTCTAATCCAAAAATTAAAAAAATAGAAGATTCATTTAAGTCGGGGTGAGCCAGGCGACTTGACCCATTGCTCATGTTGACCTGGAGGGCCCAAGTCGACATGAGCATGGCTCATGTCAATCTGGTCGCCCAAATCAACATGAGCCAAGGCTCATGTCAACCTGGTTGCCTAGATCGACATGGTCCTAAATTATTTTGAGTTTTGGCCAGCCATTGGTTTCCTAATTAGGGCTAGAATTCATTTTAAAGACGGATTAAGATTAGGTTTAGGGTTTTTCAGTCACAATTTGCCTATAAATAACAATGTTTAATACTGAAAGAGGGATCGACAATTAGCATAGAAAAAACATTAAGCAATATTGATCAACAAAGCAGAAAACCAGCAAGAGTTAATTAGCAATAAGCAACATTCATCAATTATCAATCATCAATACATCAAAGGCAGCAACACTGCCTTTATTTTTGTTTAGCCAGACTCAATTTTGGTGGAATCAACAATGGAGGTTTGGCCTTAGTCATTAATTTGTTTATATTTACAGTAGTTGCATCCTTTGATTCATAAGTTGTTTTAACATATAGTAGCCATGTCATCTTTTCTTTTAAATGTTTTGATCGATTCTTTTAATTAAAACTTTAATCCAGTAGCTTAATTGTTTAAACCTTAAAGTACATATTTTATAAAATTCAAACCTAATCTATTTCTATCATTCAGTATTCCACTTTATATTTATTTGTTTTAAATTTCACAGTAAGCATCAAACCTAGTTTAATAAAAACCTAAACCCTAATCTATTTTTCAATTCCTAAACCCTAATTTGTAAAATTTGTTTTCTAATATCCAGTAACCTAATGTGTTTTCCAAAATAATTAAAAGCCCTAAAATCCTAAAAACCCCTAGGTTTGATGTCGTATGCGATCCCTCGTCAATGTGGTCAATATTTCTTTATAAATTGTAATTCTTTGTATTTTACTTTAATTTTCTTTTATTAAACTCTAATTTATTATTTTTTTGATAATTAAAATATATGTTTAGATTAATTGTTATGTTTAGATGGTTTAATTGGTTAATTGCTTATTTGGAGTTGTAAAAGGCATATTTTCACTTTGTGAGTGCCTTGTTTATTTAATTTGCTTATTTTATTTTATTTATATTTGGGGACCAATGTAAGAGGCATGTTTTCACCAATTGGTGGGTGTCCTATTTTTGTTTATCTTATTTTATTTTTATGGACTTGGACATTATAAAGGCATCTTTCTATCCTTGGATTGGTGCCTATTTTGTTTATTTTTATTTTAATAAAATGATAGATGTTGATTTCTTTTAAATTGTGTGAAGTATGAATAATATTATAATATTTAAGAATTTTATAATATTTAGACCTGAAAAGGAGGCAGATTCCAATGAACTGGGCGTTATGGGGGTGCTGAGTCATTCTTACCTTTCCCATACGCACCTAATTTTCTGAACCTATTTGGGGTTGGAGATTCTTTAGAAATTGAGTCATCTACCCTTTTCTTTTCACAGTCCATCTGGGTGATGACTCTATTTTCTTCAGAATTAGGCTCGTGTTCTCTAAGACCCTGAGCCCAACAGTGTCGAAATTGCAATAACCATTCCACATGGGAGTGGGGGCGAAAATTCTCGCTCACAACATACTAAATGTGTATGCTTTTGAAAGTAAAGTATAGTTTTAGTATGTATACCCGATTTACACATCTCAAAAAGATAATTTTGAAATTGAAAGTTAAAAATAATATTTTTTTAAGATAAAAAAAGATATTTTTGAAAATAATTTTATTTTTTATGGTATTTTTAAAAGAAATCCTTAATTTTTTTTAAGCAAGAGTGAATAGCTATCAGTGAAGTGCTTCTAACCTATTACACACATACGATTTTTCGTAGGCAAAATGTGAGCTAACAAGGTATACTAAAAATATTAATTGGCCATCTTGTTATTTTAATTAGTATTAACTGATAATAATTAATACACTATTAATTATTTATTATAGTATATCCAATAATTATTAATAGATTTTGTCTTTCAATGTACATTTACTTTTAATTGTCAATAACAAATTTAAACATGCCATGTTTCTTGTTCATTTAAATTTTTCCTCACACATCATAACTTATATATATTAAGATAATTAATATTTTTATATCTTCTGTATTATATTTTGTAAATATATTTTTAATAATTTTATAATTAAACCTTCAAAGTATGATTTTAATATTTATATCTTCAATGGACCGGGTATCAATTAAGTAATAATTTCTACACTAATTTTGCCCTTTTTAGAGCTCTTAGTGCAATGGTGAATTATTTTCTATATTTTCTACACTATATTGTGGCTACGACTAGGTAACATCAACCGTGTTATTTCTCATAAGTATTTCTTTTATCCAATTAAGCAATTAAATAATCATCTTCTTCTTAGTATGCTTATATGGCAAGTTAGGGTTTTTTCCTTTGTATCTTCTGCTTTCAAAGCACGTCTTTGGTTTTTTTTTTTTTAACGGAGTTGTGTTCTGGCTCATCATGGAAGAGGATCTCGCGGAGCTCTCCCTTTAGGGAGCACGGGAGGAGGAAGGGATGCGTTTGGATCAAGAATTAAGTGTTAAGGAAGAATCTTATGAAAACTGCTTGGTGGGACGTTTTTTAACTAAGAGTATTGTGAAGTTTGAACTGATGCAAAATACATTGGCAGATTTATGGCACCCAATTGGAGGCATAAATATAACTGAGTTGGAAGGTAAGAGATTTCTTTTTAGGTTCTTTCATATTATTGATGCGAACAAGGTTGTTGACGGGGTCCTTGGACATTTAATAGAAACTTGCTAATTTTACACAGACTGGCCCCAAGGAACAACCATTATTAGTTGAGTTAAATCACTGTGATTTATGGGTGTAAATACATCATGTGCCTATTGGGTATTTCACATAAACTTTGGCTTGGAATCTAGGAATTTCGTAGGTGTGTTTATGGAATATGATATCAGGCCTATGTCCGTTGTGGGGAACAATATGAGGATTCATGTCAGATTAGATGTTCGAAAGCATCTCCCTCAGCGGAAAAAACTTTTATTACGTAATGGGCAATCTATTTTCGTTGATTTTAAATATGAAAAAATTACAGTCTTCTATTTCTTGTGTAGACGTCTTGGTCATTCTGAAAGTTTTTATGGTTTGAGAATATGGAAGGCTCCTGAAGAGTTGACAATGGAATGGGATGTTTCTCTTAGAGCTGAATCTAGTCGGAATCAAGTGCCGACCAGCAGTTGGTTAAGGGATCGACAGGGTTTCGTAATTTTGAAAATTGAGGTGAGGATTAAGGAAATGGAGGGATCTTTGGGCCATAATCTAGTTTTGAATTTCAAAGGCAAATCTACTGATAATTATGGTATTATTGTCAGAAAGGATTCACTGAGCTTCGATGCGATGGACCAAGATGGGGAACACTTTGATAGTGGGCTTCTAGTAGATGATGATGGCCCAATATTAGTGGATGATATAAAGAAGAGGCTTAGGCCTAGTACTTCTGACTCTGGGTCCACTATCATCAATAATATTTCTACAGTAACAGGAAAGCTTCTATTACAACCTGTATCTGACAATATTTTATCGGCCGACCTTGCTTCGCAGACCCATCATTCGCCATGAGTTGTTTAAGTTGGAACTGTCGGGGGCTTGGCAACCCTCGAGCAGTTTGAGTTCTCCAAAACCTATGCCAGAGTTATAAGCCATCAATGGTTTTTTTTAATGGAGACATCGGTTACTGCATCTCATATTGAGGAGATTAGGTGTATATTGGGCTACAGCTCATGTTTTATTGTTGATCATTTTGGGTGGGGCAGTGGTTTAGCATTGTTGTGGTCGGATTCTATGCTTTTAAACAATGTTAACTTTTCAAGAAACTTTATTGTGTTATTGTTACTGATTTTATAGTGGGAGACTGGCGATTTTTAAGCTTTTATGGATTTTCAGAGAGGCGGTATAGGAAGAAGTCGTGGGACTTATTACAATAGCTATCTTTAAGCCATACCATGCCATGGTTATTGCTTGGTGATTTTAATGATATGTTATCCCCTCTTAAGAAGCAAGGTGGTGTCCCTCAACCTGAACCTTTGTTGGACGACTTTCGAAACGTTTTGGCCGAATGTAGCTTGCATGATATTACGTTGCATGGGTATCAATTTACGTGGCAGCGAAGCCATGGAACTGAGAATTGGGTTCGAGAAAGGTTGGATAGTGGTTTGATGAATATGGATTGGTCTACCCACTTTTGGAAACATAAGTTGACAAATCTATCAGCTTCCTACTCAGATCACTCTCCTTTTATTACTTGTGTTGAATGTGGAGGATTTTTGGGCAAGGGGGAGGAGATTTAAATTTAAGAATTCATGGCTATTGCATCATGATGTTGGAACGATTGTGTGTAATTCATGGTCTACTCTTGGCTTGGATTCTATTATTAACAGGTTTTCTTCGTGCGCAAAGGCCTTGGATGACTGGAGCAAGACAACCAGGGTGGATTTTAAATCAAGAATCACTACTATCCAAAAGTAGATTGAGCAGTTTATAGAGCACCCAACAGCAGGCATCTCTCTTGCTGAACTCAAAAGGCAGTTAGACATGATCTTGTTAGAAAAGGAGTGTTATTTGAAGCAATGAGCTAAAGCTTTTTGGCTTTCTTATAGGGATAATAACTCTCACTTTTTTCATGCACATGGTTTAGAGAGGAAAAGAAGGAATGAGATCAAGTTCTTGTGAAATAATGAATGTGTCATGGTGTCTTCAGATGAGGGATTAGAGGTCCTAATCACGCAATATTTTGAGGAATTATTCATGGCTAGTGATGGCCCTTATGATGTTGTTGTTAATACAACTGATGTTTGGGTGACAAATAAACAAAATGATATGCTTATGCAGCCTTTTAGAGAGGAGGAATTTAGAAGATCAGTCTTTCAAATGCATCGTGACAAAGCTCTGGGCCCTAATAGTATGAATCAGACTTTTTTTCAAAAATTTTGGAACATAATTGGTAATGATGTTTTCTCCTCCTATGTGAATTGGATAAATAATGAGGTGTTGCCTGACTCTTTATTTGAGACTACTATAGTTTTGATTCCAAAGAAAATTAAGCCAATTTGCATGAAGGATTTACGTCCTATTTCTTTATGTAATATTCTTTATAAAATAGTTGCAAAGGTGTTAGCCAATAGAATGAAGTCTATTATGCCTAATATTATTTCAGAGTATAAGTCTGCTTTTGTTCATGGTAGACTATTATCTAATAACATTATGATCACCTTTGAACTATTAAATGCTATAAAAACCAAGTCTTCTGGTGGTGTGGGTGATGTTGCTATGAAAAATGACATCAGTAAGGCTTATGATAGAGTGGATTGGACTTTTTTAGAGAAGATGTTGCAATTGGGCTTTAATGTCGAGTGGGTGAAACTTATTATAATGTGTGTGAGATTAGTACAGTACTCAGTGGCAGTTAATGGAAGGGAGTTTGGCTCTATTACTCCTAGTAGAGGGTTGAGACAAGGGGACCCACTTTCCCCTTATCTGTTCATTATTTGTGCTGAGGCATTGTCTGCCTTGTTCAAGAAAGCAGAGCGAGATGGTAAGATTCATGGAATTAGAGTATGTAAAAGGGATCCCTCAGTGTCCCATTTACCTTTTGAAAATGATTCATTTTTCTTTTTTAAAGCTAATGGTCAGGAGGCAAACAATGTGAGGGATATCCTGATTGTGTATGAGATAGCGTCTGGCCAGGCAATTAATTTCCAAAAGTCAAGTATCTTCTTCAGCGCTAATGTATATGCTGATACTAGACATGCAATTGCATCTTGTTTGGGGGTATCTAATCCATTGGACACAGGTCACTATTTGGGTTTGCCTTCATTAATTGGTAATGATAGAAAGAGAGTTTTTGGTTTTTTGAAAGATAAACTTTTTAAGAGAGTTCAGGTTGGCATCAAAAATTATTATCTTGTGCAGGAAAGGAAGTCCTCATAAAATCAGTTGCTCAAGCCATTGTTTCTTACTATATGGGGGCTTTTCTAATTCCAGTCTCTCTTTGTGATGAGCTTCAATGTATGATGAATTCTTTTTGGTAGGGCTCGAAAGTAAATGGCACTCGTACAACACATTAGTTGTGTTGGAATCGGATGTGTGTTGCTAAAAAGTTTGGTGGTTTTGATTTTCGCCATTTGCACTCTTTTAATTTAACATTACTTGCGAAGAAAGGGAAGAGATGTATGATTGATCCACAAAGCCTTCTCAGTCGTGTCCTCAAAGCTAGATATTTTCCACAGGGGTATTTTATTTCAGCTCGTTTAGGTCATAATCCGAGCTTTCTTTGGAGAGGGCTAGTTGCCACGCAAGATTTGTTGAGGAAGGGAGTAAGGTGTCAAGTTGGCACTGGTTCTAGTATCAAGATTTGGGAGGACCCTTGGTTGCCAAGGGAGGGGAGTTTTTGTGTTACTAGTTGATAAGAGCATTTTATACTTGTTTTTAGTATGATTTTAATGTGTTTTTAGTTAATGTTTCATTTGATTTTTGTTTAAAGTTTGTTTTAAGTGTTTGTTTTAGGTTAAAGTGAAAAAACTCCCTTGGATGGTCAAAACAATAAAGAAAGAGCATGAATCAAGCAAGACATGGCCAAGCCAAATCAAGCTTGGTCGTGTCCCTCAAGAGAATTGCATGACAGTAGCTGACACACCCACATGACACGGCCAAGCTAGTAGCCGTGTCTCACCCAAGGAGCAAAACCAAAGAGACCAAGCAAGAAAGGAAAGAAATGAAGGCAGTAACTGACACACCCAAGCCAGTGGCCATGTCACATAACATAGCCACAAGCTTGGCCGTGTCCCATCCCATGCAAAGAATAAAGGACGAGCAAGGAAGAAGCAAAATGACAAAGCAGAAGGTGACACACCCAAGTGACACGGCCAAGCCAGTGGCCATGTCACATGACACGGCCACAAGCTTGGCCGTGTCACTCATTGAAAACAAAGAAAAGAAAAGAAAAGTAAGAAGGAAAGAATTGGCAGTGATGGACACGGCCAACTAGCTTGGCCGTGTCCCAAAGAAAGATGAGAGACATGGCCAAGCCACTCATGGCTTGGCCGTGTCACCCATTAAAAGTTGAATTCTCTTGCACGGTTTGAGGAACAAGTGGGGAACAACCAATTTTCTTTTGCCAAAAGAAATATTAAAGAAAGAAAAATCTTGTCTAAATGATGGAAAGAAAGATTAAACAAAGAGAATGTGGGAGACAAGGATGAATGGAGTGAGTTGGAAGTGAGTTGGAAGCATGGCTTGAGCTTTGGAGGGAAAATAAAAAGAGGGAGTTTTTGAGGAGGTTTCTGCAGAGGGGTGCTGGCTGGAGGTTTCTGCAAAGAAACAGAGAACAGAGGCAAAGAAGAGAGGTTTGAGAGGAGGAGGCTGGGCATACACATTTAGGGCAAGGAGGGAGTGACACTTTCCTTGACTCTTCATCTTCATCCTCCATTTCTATCATCTCCACCATCTCCATCTTCCATTGGCATCTCCTGGAGATTGAAAAAGCTACATTGAAAGGGGTTTTTCTGTTTTCTCCTTTTAATTCATTTTAATGTTATTGTTGTTGTTGTTGTATTAAGTGTATTGAACATGTACTAAATCATTCTCTATCTAGATATTGATTAACCCTAGCTTGTTTATATGATTGAATAATTTTAATTGATGGAGTTGTTTTATTCTTATGATGCTTAATGATTATTGCCAATTGATGATAGCATGCTTATTGATTGGTTGCCATTTTCATATTGTTAACTTGAGAAAGCTTGATATGAATTGATTACTCATAAAGGTTGAGGATTGATTGGGGTGCTAGAGATAGACCTACAAGATCCTTTGATTTATAGTTCCTTGTTCTTAATGCAAGACCTAAATAATTGTGTTTGAGAAGAGATTCCAGCACTCTACTTAGTAATTAGGGATTAATTCACTCGAGAGAGGTTTTAGTCTAAGTTAGAGGAATGCCAATTCAACTCTATCATGTAATGTAATTGAGGCAAGGGGGATTCAATATCTGGATAGTATCATTATCATCAATCCTTTTTACACAACACACAATTTATCTTTGCTTTCATTTATTTAAGTTAATTGTCTTCAATTACAAAACTTCACAAAAATATTAATTCGCTAAACAACAGTTAAGGTTTGCACTAGTGCTTGGCCTTATCCTCAGTGGAACGATAACTCACTCACTACTATATTACTTGAGCAACCCGTGCACTTGCGGTATTGCTATAGCATAGCTCACGCGCACCACTGGTCCTATTCATGAAGGTGTTGGTAGCTATCTAGTTAAAGATCTTCTTTTGGACAATACGTTGATATGGAATACAACCAAGATTGATAATCTATTTTAGGAGGACGAGGCTAAGTTGATTAAGGGAATTCCGTTAAGCTGTAGACATGTAGAAGACAATTTATTGTGGCATCATGAGAAGAGAGGGGTATATACTATGAAGTCAGGTTATTTTTTAACCTGTTCCACTTTGGGTGTTGTAAGTGAGGATAGGTTAGCACGGTATAATTGGACTAGTTTATGGAAGCTTAATATGCCTAGCAAAATTAAGATTTTTACTTGGCTAGCAATATATAATATTTTGCCCACTAGAGCTCGTCTCATTCAGGAGGGTATGTGTAACACCCTTATACCCTATATACGTACAATACATATTTCTAGCATATGTAAAATACGCATATACGGTACAAAAATGTCACAGACCGATTTACTAATTTTTTTTTACATTTTCAATTTAAAATTTAAAATTCTAAATATATAAATATTAAATAGAATATAAATATTATTTACTTGTTATAAGAACCCAAAATAAATAATATATATATATAAATCTCTGGAAAAAAAATTCGTCAGAGTTTTATCTGAATTTTGGATATCCCAAAATTTAGCAATTACTCAACCTGCAAAAAGAAAACACTCCCAAATAATTTACAACCACCATCTCAACCATACTTCTCAATTTCTCCAAGTTTCTCAAACCTTTATACATATAGATATATATAATTTAAAACACACTTACTCTCTCATTTCAAATACATTGACCCAAACATTCTTTATAATATGCAATACGTAAAATTCAAAACATAATATATTATGCATAAAACTCAAAATGTATAATAACATAAAAATATATACATGTTACTGGCAGTGTTTCTGATCTCGATAGCAACTCTACAAGCTCAACTACAAGTCTAGACCGGACCTGGTTTAGAAGAACTCTCTGGCTCAACTGGGTCTACCCTGTCACCTGCGCGATGGAAACAATCACGCTAAGCCGAAGCCTAATGGTACAAACTTTGATAATAACAATATAACTCAATGCAATACCAAATGCATAATGCATATAGATGTCACATCAATCCACTTTCTTATATTTTTTTTAAATATTTCATAAGCACAACTCATAATATTATATTACTCCATTGTATCATAATTCATAATTCACATTAAAACAAAGACAAGCATGGGCCCAAAAAGGATCTAATATGCTATTCAAATTTCAGAGTTACTGCTTTGGTCCATAATGACACCATATGTCTAGCCCCGTAGGCAATATATATATCCATGGATAATGTAACAGCCCCAGTCTCTTGAACCTCAACCCAGCTAGACCCTTAGGCCCCAGTATCTTGGTCCTTAACCCGGCTAGACTGTTACAGTTTTTGAGGCTTACGACCCAGTCTTTTCACCATTCCAGCGTATAGCCCTTAGGCAATCATAGGCATGCCGCTAAACCCAGAACTCTGAAAATTGAATAACATACTAGGCACACAATTTATTCATATTTCTCATTGTTAATCTCTTTCTCATTTTTACATTTTCAATCTACGCACATTGCCTTATTTTCACTTTTTTTTCTCACTTTTCTCATTTTTCAAATCTTTCTCATTTTTCTCACTTTTCTCATTTTTATCAATATCAATTCATTTCATTATTACACATCTCATTTTTGCATTCACAACACATTACCCAATTACTTTGGGTATTTTCACATAATATGCATATTTCACATGTTACACAAATTAGCCATTATCAATAGCTTTTCACAATACATTTAACACATATATGACATTACAAATGTCATAGCATATTATTCATACACAATAAATGAACCAAGTAGCTTAACACATTTTTCAACCAAAATGTGTTAAGTCCAAATGTTATGCAAATATAGACATTATATTCAAAGTTTGTACATACCTCCACTAGCAACCCAAAGCAAGCTAAAAACAACCTTCAATCCAATCTTTCTAACTTGCCCTTCACCACTTGGATGAAGCAAATCAATCTCCCTCAATTCCTAAACCAAATGTGATAGCAAATAATCATTTAGTATCACATTTAATGGCATTTCCAATATTAAATCATAATTACACATCACTCCTACAAATTTCTAAAAATTTAGCATTTCCTTACTTCAACATTGGAATTCCATTCTACTACAATTAAATTAGTGTTTTAAGCTTATTTATATTATTAAAAACATATTTTAATACATTTAAATCATTTACATTATAAAAATACACTCTTATACACAAAATCTCAAAAATGGCCTAACCTTCCCCCATTGAAGATTTTCCATTCCAACACAATCCATTACTCATTCCAAGCTTATATTCATCACTTTTAACACTAAACAACATGCTTAAATAAATAAAATCACACAATTCATCCACTTTGAAAAATCACTTTTTCAAAACCCTAAATCTCCACTTCCATTCTCAAACTCCAACCCAACACCACCAAATCCAATATTTGACTTTAAAATACTTGTTTATGAATCAAAACAACTCATTTGGAAATAATTTGCACAATTAAAGTTCATGTTTTCAAAACCCCAAAAATCCATAACCCTAAATTCTCTCTCTTCACCATTCTTTAACCAAACTCCATCATCACTTCAATCTAACCTTAGAATCATTGTTAACTACCCAAAATAACATCATACACACCAATTCCAACAATTATAACATCCTACATAAAAATTCAAATTCTCACATAATCTAAATTTCCAAGGAATTCAAAGAAAAGAGATGGAAACTTACTAATTTTGGTGGAAATCATCAAAAATCCAATTGAAACTTGTTAATTCCTTCAATTTATGGAGTATGGAAGAAGCAAAATCCTTGGTTTTCAAACTTCCATGGAAGCCACGTTCTTAAGAAGAAGAAGAAGAAGAAGAAGAAGACTTTTAATATTCTCTCATTTTCATCTTTTTTTTTAACCACATATATATATATTAAAATAATTTAATATTTAATTATTTAATTATTTTTTTAATAAATTAAAAGTCTTAATTTCCCTCTTCCATTCAAAATTAATTTGTTTTTGAATTATTTTATTAATTTTGAATTTATAAGATTTAATTACCAAAATACCCTTTTCTTTTAAAAAGTGTTGACTTTTATATATGTTATATATATTTTGCATATATATCACATATATATTCCACTTTTTCATTTAAAATCCCTTCATTTTTCATTTAAAATCATTAATTTAATTTATCCTTTTAAATTATAATTTATTTTATCCAATTTTCCAAAAATTAGAAATTTTCAAATATTTTTGGATGTTACAGTATGGATATGGAGGAGGGTTGTAGTAGATGTGGGGAAGTAGATGTCATACATGCACTGTTTCATTGTACTGGGGCAAGGCGTTGTTGGTCTGCATGGGAAATGGATTTCTTGGTTAATCTTGACAATTTTGATGATTTTTCCAAATTCTTTTTTCAGCTACTGGGGCGGCAATCTAAGGAGTATGTTGAGAAATTCTGTTGCATTCTTTGGCGATTGTGGTATGCAAGGAATGCCCATGTGTGGCATGGAACAACTCTCACAATTTCAGATGTCCTCTTGGCAGCAAATGGTGTTTTTAGCTCTTAGAGTTTAGCCCGGTCGAGGTTGCTGCTCAGAAGCCAGACAAAGGAAACTCAACAGGGATATCGGTGGCTGAAGCCTACTCCAAGCCAATGGAAGTGCAATGTTGATGCTACCTTTGTTGCTTCGTCTAATCGGGCAAGTTACAATGCAGTCTTGAGAGTTAGTAATGGAGACTTCTTGACAGCATTTACAGGTCCATTATTTGGTGTGTCATCTGCAAAGGCTGCTGAAATAATAGGGCTATGCTCGACGCTGCAATGGTTACATGAATTGCAGCTTGGGCAAGGAAGTATCGAGTTGGATGCCAAAGAGGTTGTGTAAGCTATTTCTTCTACACTTTTTGATCGTTCTAGTGATGAACTGTTAATTTCGGATTGTATTTTTTTAGCTAAGTCTCTCTCAGGTATAGAGATTAATTGGATTCCGAGGCAAGCAAACCGAGTTGCTCCTTCATTAGCTCGAGCTACTTGTATAAACACTAGCCTCATACACTGGTATTTTATACCCAGTTGCGTTGTTGATGTTTTAAGATCTGATTTGCAATAATATGGTTTGGTTTCTATAAAAAAAAAAAGTAATAATTTTTAAAAAAATGTATTTAGTTTTTATTTTTGAAGTAAAAAAATTATCAATCAAATGTATAGGTAAGGTCATACACTCAGTCCGTAATAGTATTTACACATCTATAATATATCAAATATGCATATCAGATTAGTCATTCAATTTGTAAGGTATGCCACAACACTTTCTATTAGAATTTGTAGACACAAAATGATCCATATATTGGCCATAAATTTCTATAACATTTATTCAGGATCTTTATGTTTGGTAACTAATCCTAATATCATATGTGCAAATCTCAAAAATCCCTCCTTGCCTCTCTCTTCTTTTGTCAAAAATCAATCTTGCAGCTAAAACTTGATGAATCATCCGCAGGCTCGGCTACGATCATCAGCAGAACTACCAAAACAAGAAAAAGCAAAAAAAAAAAAAGCAAAAAGCAAAAGCAGAGTAATTCAGAATCCATTAATTTGCATGTATACATTAAAATAACCAATTAGATCAGATCAACCAAAGTTTAGCACTTGAAGAGCAACTTTGTACTATTAACAAACTTATGGCAGGCATTATCGTACCAAACTATATAAAGCGTATATGTTTCAGTAACATACTAACATATAAGATATGAACGTGAAAATAAAACCAAAAATGATTAAAATTATGTTTTGTTATCATCACCGAGTTCATCTTCAATCCCATGAAAATTCATCCTATCTGATGCCTGTTTTGCCCACTTCACAAGTTTCTCTGCCTCCCTGCTTATCTTCTCTTCTTCCTTCATTGCCTTTCTTAGTATCTTTTGTTGCTCTTTTGCTGAAAACGTGTTCAAGACCGATAAAAACTCATCATTATCATCATAATTGTTGTCACCCCAATCAATTTTCCAATTTTTCTTATTATTTTTCTTTGAAACCTTTTTTGGGGAACACCAAAAGCAGCCAGTTTTCTGAGGGGGAGAAGGAGAATCCATGGATGAGTTTGAGGAACCCAAAGGAGAACCAAATGACCCAGATTTTAGCTTTGAAGCCGAATTACTTTTCTTGTCTGATACATGTTTGGATGTTGAAGAAGTGAAAATTTCAATTTCAGTCCATGAATTGGAAGAATCAAATGCAGAGAAAACAGAACCATGTTTAGATTTCTTCTCTAAACCCTTTTCCCCATCTACATTTTCTTTCAACGGCGATTCCTGCTCTGGACAGAATTCCCTTGTGGAAGAGTTATTTTTCCCACCTGGGTCTGTTTTTCTGGGAGAGAAAATTTCAGTTTCAACATCAGTCTTTGAATCAAGAGTAGATGTAGTTGTTCTGGAAGTGGAGACGGGGAAGGATTTGAGTTTTTCGAATCGGGTTTCTAAATCAGAAGGGAGAATAGAATTAGAAAAAGAAGAACAGTTGATTTTAGAAACTTGCTCAAGAACACAGAGTTCTTGCGCTTGAGAGATGAGATCATCCACGGCTGAGTCGTCTGTGTCAGATAGGTATCCGAAATCGGCCATTGGAAGTGGGAAAGAGAAAGTGAGAGAGAGAGAGAGCAATGTTGATGGCGATGGAATTGGAAAGTAAGGGTATTACAGAGCAATGTGGATGGAAAATAGGGAGGATAATGGGGAATGGGTGTAGCTTGCCACTAACGGCTAGCTCATTGTTTTCAATCCCCTTGGGACCTTTCTTTTGAATGAAATCAATCCAAATTAAAATAATTAAAAGGTGAGATTCTCATTTCAATTTATTAATTCCCTTTTTCTTTTAGAAATTATTCCGGTTTTTAAAACAAAGAATTCATGAAATCGCATTAGCAAGACAGTCAGCAACCCTGTTATCCTCTCGAAAAATCTTAAGGTAGTTTTTATTGATAGACCATCTTCTGATGTTAGAATTTTTTTAGATGCTGATCGTATGGGCGTTTTTTGGGATCGTTCAACTAACTAAGGGCTCTATCCCTCCTTTTGTATATATATATATATATATATATAAAAGAATTCATGAAAATTCATGTAACAATTTTATGTTTCAAATGTGAAATTTATGTTTGAATTTAAGTATTTATCAATTTCTTATTTAATCAGAACATATTGAGACATAATCTAATAATAAATTAATATACTATGTGTATAATATATTCATATTCGATTTTCATTTTTATGCTAAAATTTTATGTTAAATATTTTTTTTTAACAAGCATTATTGAATATTAAAATGCTCTCATTTGAATTAAATATAAACTTTCAACATAAAAATAAAAAGAGAATGTTAAAACCCGACTCTAGGTGCACATAATCAACACAAACTGAAAGTTTCAGATCCATCTAACATTTGCAAATCATAATCATATTGTCACTTAGGGTTATCATCTCAATAATCTCAATATCAACACCATATTTCTATTTAACAGAGAATCTCATCATCAAAGGAGGAAGCTTTGGTATCATAAACATCATCTGGCATAAATAGTACCAACTCTTCATACAAACTAATATAAATTCATAGTTTAATTGTGGAATTTTATATTAAATAATACAAATACAATCCATAATGAATACATATATGAATAACAAAAGTTCAATTTCATATATCAATTGCTTCTATAACTCAGGTTAATATATCACTAATCATCCCTAAACTTTACTATCTATATCATCAAAATTCCCAAACTTTAATTTGTTGCTATAAAATCTTCCAACATTGAATTTCTTCCCATTAAAATCTCTAACTTTGATTTTTTCAAGTCTGATGATTACAAAAAAGAGAGTTTGACTAAAAGTATTTTAAAAAAGGAAATGAGCTTTGTGGATTGTTGCAATTTTGATGCTAAAATTAGGATTTTCTTTATGATATGAAAACAAATTCATTTTCAAGCTCAAGTTTTGTAGAGGTTTAGGGTGTAGGATTTAGGGGTTAGGATTGGTGAACTATTGTGTGCTATAGCTTAGTACCGCAAGTGCACGAATCGTAAGTAAAATGATAGTAAAGATCATTCCCAAAGATAAAAAGTAAATTAACTAACTATAATTTAATTTGACTATTTTCTAAAAATAAATATATTGATTTGATATTTTGAAAATTTATTATCTACTATCTCTAATTTAAAATTTAAAATTAAATCCAAATTTAAAATTAAATTAAACTAAGATAATTATCTACTAATTCAAACTTCAAACTTCAAATTTTTAATTTCAAATAATTAAGATAAATAAGTAGGATTAGGTTTCATTAAAATTATTTCAAATTGGCAAAAATAATTTTTTCAAACTAATTTAAATTTTTCTTGAATCAAAGTTACCAATTTCTTAAATTTTAATCTTCTTCTTTCTCAAGTAAGAGAATTAATGATTGATGAAATTTATAAGTTCTATGTTTATGAACAATAAACTACAATAATCTATCAAGCTCAAAGGAACTAAGTTGGTCTCTAAATGATTCTTTTATCTTTAAATAGAATTTTTTAAAGTTATTAATTCATTAATCTAAAATCATACTTAGCTTTAACTCAATATATTATTTCAATTTAACAAGCAATTGGTGGGTAATCAATCACAAGCATTAAGATCAAAATCAACAAAACTTTAATTCAATATAAGAATGAATCAATCTATTAAATACCCATTATCCACAAATCTAAATCCACCTAATCTCACTAAGGAGATTAGTTACTCATAGCTAAATTAAACATAAAAACCATAGAAATTAAGAAACCAAACATGAAATCCATAATTCTAATATTCAATTCAATGAAAGAACAAAAGAATTAAAGAAAAATTTAAACTCGAAAATCTAAACAGAATATAATATTTAAACTAGACGGATCAAGCTTGCAGAAATGATGGCATCCTCCTCAAAGCACAATCTTCTTCTTCATTTTATCTCCAATGGTGGATTAAGCTAATCAACCATAAAAAAAAAATGAAAAGGGTAGAAGAGTTGCCCTCCAATGGCTGATGTCAGCTCTATCCAAAGAAATCTACTCCTCCTAATTTATTTCAGCCAAATTTGAATTTCCATTTCAAATCCAATTTTCTATCAGATAACGACCTTATCTCCCTCTGACTTCTGTATTAAAGTTGAATCCCTTAAAAATTATATGACTTAAGGCTTTTGAATCACCTCATTTGGACTTCGGAAGACCATGATATTGCTCAATTACTCTTAGTAGTTCGGACTGAAATTCTGCTTCTACATCTCAGACTTAATTTTTAACTAAATAGTTAGAGGCCCAAACGATTTTGGATTTTAATAAACTAGACCTCTCTAGAAAGCTTGAGATGTCCTTTACAAACTTCATGAAGATAACTTTTCCAATCTCGAAACCTACCACCACCTAAATTTTAATTAAAACTTTAAAGGTCAAATCTACCAAAAATCTCCTTTTATACAACCCTACAAGAAATTAATTCAAACTAAGCTTTATTCAAAAATAATAAAATTAAAACACATAAATAAATATAGAATAAATTAATACAACTCAATTTTATGCTAAAACTGATAGAAAATTTATAGTCAATATGCACTTACCAAATTGTCTCACACTTAAACTTTTATTTGTCCTCAAACAAATTAACCGTCATTAAATCAAATCCCAGTAATTAGCCAAACATAATTAACCAAAAAAAAATAACAATCATTTATCCTCAACTTAAAACACTAAACTTCAAAGAATCATAACCTTAAACAACTTCACAAACTAAGCACACTTATATATTAAGGTGAATAGCAAAAACTTTTATATAAAACCATAGTCATAAGAAATTCATCATAACTTCATTAATCCAAGAATATAGCAAGCATCACTAAGTAGCCAACTCTACACAATAATTGAGGATTAATAAGAACTTTATATTTATTATTATTATTATTATTATTATTATTATTATTATTATTATATATTCAATGGGTGCATTTTATGCTTCATCCCATTACTATTGTTATTTCTTTTCTCTCTTTCTCTTTTCTCTTTTTTTTTTGTTTTTTATATATGGTGTATGTATTTTATACTCCATTACACCTTAATTATCTAAAATGAGTGTGTTTTATGCTCCATCTCGGAAAAAAATTTTATATATTAATTATATAAATTATGCATAATTCTCATACCATATCCCCACATAATTAACCACTTGACTTCCTTAGTGATACATACTAATTCAATAATATATTACATCACAATGAACTCAAACGATTATAATAAAAATAATTATAACTATTCTTTAAAAATAAGTGCTCTTAATTTATAAAATTTTTCAATATCATAACCTCATCCATTCCATGCATTAAATTAAAAATAAGTAAAAATTATTTTACTCTAGCTAAAAGAGTTTAATTATCATATTGAAATCTAAAATAATAATAATTAACATACTCAATAATAAGTAAAGAACAAGTAGTGATAAAAAAAATAACCAAATAGATTGCAAAATAGAAGTAAAACAAATTCTAAAATTTATTAAAAATTAAAATTTAAATCTAGTACAAATTAAAATAAAAAGACACAAAATTAAATAAGAATAAAAACAAAAGACAATCTAATCAAATATCATATAAATCAAACTAATAAAAATAAGAGTTAATTAGAATCTTCTAAGCATCTCTCTCTTCCTTCTTAATGGTTATTATACTGAACTGCTCTTTTATAGGAATCTTAGGAAGTTTTCCTCTCTTATTATTTTTCAATTTTGAAGGTCTATCTCTCTTCCTTTTAATTGATGATGGATTTTGTTCATCATCATCACTTGAAGTATCATCTAAAACTACTAAATCAAGTTGTGATCCAACTTTCACTAGCTTTCTCCAATTTTTCCCTCTCCACTATCTCATTAAGATACATAGTGTATTTATTAGGATTATGATAAGCACGCCTAAAAGCATGAAAGGCAATGACTTGTTCAGGCATTTCTACAAGTGAATTCACATAAGGTTTTCTGGATCCCAAATGACGTCTTCATATTTCCAACCCCAAGTGTATAAACTTTCTTTATTATTCATCTTTCTCTATTCTAAGGCTTAACTAATAATGAATTAGAATTGTTAGAAACTCAACCTTTTGTAGAGAAGAAATAAAGACTAATCCTAATGCTACTCAACTAAAGAAATTCTACTTAAACTCTTATTATTAAAATTGATTAATTAAAAAATAAATTCTTAGTTTACTAGAATTAGGAGTTCAATTCAAAAGAAAAGAGTAAATATAATCTAATCCTAGAAAAACTAAAACATCTAACTAAAATTTAATTAAAACCTAATAATATATAATATATAATAATTTTTTTATTTTTTATTTTTTATTTTTTTCAAAAAAACTGGAAAATATATGTTTTTTATTTTTTTTATTTTTTTATTTTGAATTTTTTTTAAAAAAAATTTTAAATCTTAATCTTTTTTATTTAATTTTTTATAAAGGAGATAAAAATATAAATTAAAGAAAAATTCACAAAAACAAAAACAAGAAGAAAAATTCACAAAACAAAAATTAAATAAAATAGCAAGACAAATAGCAAGATATATTAAACTACTACTCTCCTCCCACACTTAATCTTTTCATTGTCCCCAACGAAAAATAAGTAACCACAAACAAGAAAATCACAAATAACAAGAAAAAAAATATAATAAGAAAAAGATAAAGGATGAAGGCTTCCCTGAGTTATGGCGACGATGGAGGTGATGGAGTCGGAGAAAGGACAGACAAACCCAAATGATAGATATACTTCATTAACTTGTAATTATGATAAGTCTGACTCCTTTCCATGTTGATAATTCGATGATTCATGGATCCTAATTAGTCTCCCATCGTCCTCTATTGTTCCTCCATGACATTCAATTGCACGCTCATATGCTTATTTGTTTCATTCATTGTATTTAGCAGCTTTAAAACTTGTCGACATCCCTGTTCTTCATTGTCATTATTATCACCCTCGTCTTCATCACTTTTCTCATCATCTCCTTCTTCATCATTTGTTGGTTGGTCTCTTGGCATAGCGTTACTAGAACCTCCTTGAACTAGATTCTTGAAACACCTTCTTGTTGTGGGATTCTTTAATTTACTGCTTGCATCCAAAATCTCAGCAGGGCATAATGTGCTAAATGAATATGGCTCTTCACTAATGCACTCTATTGAGGCATTATTAGGATCAACAAGATTAAAATAACTTGTCAATCCAATAAAAATATGACCTAGTGCAATGGTGCTCTTGGGATGTTGAGTAATAAACATCAAACTCTGAAAGTTATGATATGATGCAGACAATTTCTTATTCTTATAGGTACAATATAACATAAACAATTCTTGAGTTGACACTTTATTACTATCTTTTTTTTCAAACACAAGATGACACATAAATTTATGCGATAACAATAGACTATGATCACGAATTAAAACCAGATAATATGTTAGAATTTATCAATGTTAAATTCTTTAGAATGAGTACAAGTACCTCCTTTAGGCAAACCTAAGGCTTTAAACATAACATCATAATCAATTACATAATTCACACCAAACATTCTATACTCTAAATTCTTATCTTTAGATTTTGATATTTTAAGTGTTGTGAAGAATTCAAGAGTGAGATCTTTATAAGTGTGATATCTCTTTTCTACCAATTTTTTCCATTCTAATCTACCAAACAATTGTTTCATTCTATCATTAATACCCAAATACTCAAAAATACCATTGCTAAAATATCTACAAGGAGAAATATTTCTTAAGCATAGAGATAGAAATTTATTACCTTCTTCTTGGTTATAAATGGGAAAAGGAGCATCAAAATGAGAAGATATATCTACCTTATCCCTTAAAGAGCTTGAAGCCTTCACCTTCCCTTTCCTTGTAGAAGCTTTCCTTGCAATGCTTTTCACTCTTGAAGCCATTGTTAAATGATTTGAGTAGTGGGTAAAGTAGATTTGGTAAGGATTTGTAGGATTATGAAAGAAATTGATGAAATTTTGGAGAGTTATTGTTAGGGATTTTGAAAGAGAGTTGAAAGTGTGAGAGAGAAAATAAGAAAACGAAAAAGATAAGTGATGAGAGAGAAGGGGCTGGTTAAATTTATTTATGCTTAAAATTTATTTTTTGAGAGCAGCTCATCGCGGTCACGCTACCCAGCGTGATCACGATAGAGGCTGCTCCTCAGCAATCCTCTCACACTGGATGCTCAAATGAATTTTTTTATTTATCTTGGAGGCATGTCGTGATCGCACGGACCAGCGTGATCGAGATAGGGACTGTAGCACGAGCAGCTCATTGTGCTACCCTGCCCAACCGCGCTGGCTCGTGCCTCTCTTCTGTCGCGATCTTGTAGGGTAGCGCTATCGAGACAGAGGCATGGCTTTGGGTGGTACGCTAGCGCTGGCTTACACTATAGGGGTTGGACTATACATATTTTTTTAAAAAAAGAAATATTCAAACTTACCTTTTTGTGCTATTTCTTCTCCACTTTCACTATTTGCTTGACAATAAAAATAAAAATAAAAACATTAAAGAACATAAAATTAAAATATCAACCTGTAAAATACCAACAAACTCAATTAATAACTCCAATATTATGTAAAACAACTATTAAAACTTCAAATTAACTGAATCAAATGAATTAAAACTACTAAAAAACAATGATTAAATAGTAATAAAGAAAAAAAAATCGGGTTGCCTTCCAAAAGCACTTGTTTAAAGTCTACAGCTTGACTTTTTCTTTAAAGCCCAAAGATGAAAGTAACAAACCAAAGCCTTATCAATTGGTTCATCAATTATATATGGCTTTAATCTCTGTCCATTAATTATAAAAATTTGATTTGAGCTATTTTAAATGTCCACCGCTCCTAAAGGATGAACTTTAACTATCTTAAATGACCCTGACCATCTAAACTTAAGTTTTACAGGAAAAAGTTTAAGTCTAGAATTGAACAATAACACAAATTGACCTTCATGAAAATTACTCTCCCGGATATGCTTGTCATGTCATGCCTTGGTTTGCTCTTTATATAACTTAGTATTCTCATACGAACTAAGGCGCAATTCCTCAAGTTGACTTAACTAAAGTAACCTCTTTTCACCTACTATTTTCATATTAAAATTTAAAGGTCTAATTGCCCAAAAAGCTCTATGTTCTAATTCTGCTGAAAGATGAAAAGCCTTACCAAAAACCAACCTATATGGAGACATTCCATTGGGTGTCTTAAAAACAATCCGATAAGCCTATAAAGCATCATCCAATTTTAGTGCCCAATCTTTCCTTGAACTTCCCATAGTCTTCTCTAATATCCACTTAATTTCTCTATTAGAAATCTCTACCTGACCACTCATTTTGTGGATGATAAGGTGTAGCTATCCTACGATAAACTTCATACTTCCTAAGAAGAGTTTCAAAATCCTTATTGCAAAATTGTGAACCTTCATCACTAATAATAGCTCTTCGTACATCAAACATAAAGAAAATGAATTTCTTAAAAAATGAATCACTACCTTAGAATCATTAGTTGGACTAGCAATTGCTTCCACCCATTTTGAGACATAGTCAACAGCTACAAGAATATATTGATTGCTCAAAGAAGAAGGAATGGTCCCATAAAATCAATTCCCTGAACATCAAATAATTTAACTTCCAATATAGGGTTCAAATGCATATCATCTCTTCTTGAGATATTTCCTACCCTCTGGCAATGATCACATCCCTTAACAAAATTGTGTGCATCATGATACATTATTAGCCAAAAGAATCATGATTGACATTCCTTAGCTACAGTCTTGGAGGAACTAGCATGTCCTCTACACTCTCTAGAATGATTGAACTCGAGTATGGATTGAAACTCTTCTACGGATCAACCCATCTACGGATCAACCCATCACTACAATGTTTGAACAATAGAGGAACATTCCACATGTAATGCTTCACTTCAGAGAAAAATTTCTTCTTTTAGTTAGCATTAAAATCAAAAGGCATAATTTTATTTACCAGATAATTGACAATATCTGCATACCAAGGAGAATTCCATTTCAATAAATAAAGTTGCTCATCTGAAAAAGTTTCATTGATTGGGATAGCCTCCTTGGCCTATGTCCCCAACTCTGGCTTGGAAAGATGGTCAGCAACAACATTTTGTAACCATTTCTTGTCTCCAATCTCCATATTAAATTCTTGAATCAAAAGTACCCAACGAATAAAACATTGCTTTGCCTCCTTTTTGCTCATAAGATACCTGATGGCGACATGGTCAGTGTATGCAATCACCTTCGACCCAATAATGTAAGATCAAAATTTATCCAAAGAATAAACCACCGCAAGCATCTCTTTTTCAGTAGTAGAATAGTTTACTTGAGCATCATCAAGCAACTTGCTGGCATAGTAAATGGCATATCATCTTTTGTCCTTCCTTTGGCAAAGAACAGCTTCTATTGCAAACTCACTGGCGTTACACATGATCTCAAAAGGTAGGGTCTAATCAGGAAGTGCAATAACCGGAGCCGTGGTTAATGTCTTCTTCAACCTATCAAAAACAATAAGACAATCATTAGAAAAATGAAACTCAACATCTTTACTCAATATATCACATAAAGGCTATGAAATTCTAGAAAAATCTTTAATGAAACGTCTATAAAATCCAGCATATCCAAGAAAACTTCGGATTCCTTTCACATTTGTTGGTGGAGGTAACTTCTCAATCACTTTAACTTTTGTTTTGTCCACCTCAATCCCTGCTTGTGAAATGTTATGCCTAAGGATTATTCCCTCTTCAGCCGTAAAATGGCATTTCCCCCCGTTAAGCACCAAATTTGTTTCTTCGCACCTTTAAAGCACCTTTGCTAAAATTTACAAATAAATTTCAAAAGAAGTACCATAATAGTGGAATCATCTATAAAAATTTTCATAAATGTTTTTTGCAAAATCACTAAAAATTGTCATCATGCAACGTTGAAATATATAAAGTGCATTACACAACCCAAAGGGAATCCTCCTATAAGTAAAAGTACTAAATGGACAGGTAAATGTTGTATTATCTTGATCTTCTGGAGCTATAAGTATCCGAAAATACCCTGAGTATCCATCTAACAATCAAAAGAAAGAATTACTGGCCAAGCGCTCCAATATTTGATTAATAAAAGACAATGAAAAATGGTCCTTAGTAGTAGCCTTATTTAGTTTTCTATAATCAATACATATTTGCCAACTCGTAACTGACCTAGATAGAATCAGCTCATCTTTTTTTTATTTTTAACAACACTCATCTCCCCTTTCTTTGGTACCACATGTATCGGGCCTACCTAAGGGCTATCTAAAATTGGGTAAATAATCCTTGCATCTAACAGCTTGGTAATTCCAGCCTTAACCACCTTCTTCATATTAGAATTTAACCTTCTTTGTGTATCCACAATAGGTTTACAATCATCTTCCATCAAAATTCTATGCATACACAAAGATGGGATAATTCTCTTGATATTAGAAATAGTCCAACCAATAGCCTTTTTAAATTGCCTAATCACACTTAATGTTTATTCTAATTGGTCCTTAGATAATTTAGCACTTATAATTATTGGTAGGCTATCATTAGGTCCTAAATAGATATATTTCAAATGGGAAGGCAATTGTTTCAACTCTAGTGTTGTGGGTTTCTCAATTGAAGGGGGTGGTAAAGGTGTAGACTTTTCTATCTCTTTAAATCCCCTAAAGGTTATGGGTGGTGTCATTTGCAAAGTATCAGCACAAGCTGCAATTTCTTGATTGTCATCTTCTTAAGTTGCACTACGGGTCAAACAAGTCTCTAAAGGATCCTCTCTCAACTCTTTTTCATAGACTTCTTGAATTAATTCATCAATAACTTCAACTCTAAAAGAATCATCCATAAAACTAAGTTATTTCATGGACTCACCAAGATTGAACTCTACTTTCTCTTCACCTACTTGCAAAGTTAACTTACTTCCCTTAACATCAATCATAGCCCCTGAAGTAGCCAAAAATGATCTCCTTAAAATTAGAGGAATTTTAATATCCTCTTCCATTTCAAGAACAACAAAATCAATTGGTATAAAAAATTTATCAACTTTAACCAAAATGTTTTCAATAATTGCCAAAGGAAATTTCACTAAATGATCTGCTAATTGAAGTGTCATCTTTGTGAGCTTCAAGTCGATGAATCCAAGCTTTCTGCAAATAGAATTTGGCATTAGACTTATGCTAGCACCTAAGTCACATAAAGCTTTATTAAAATTAAAATCACTAATAGTGTAAGATATAGAAAAACTCCATGGATTCTTCAATTTGGATGGAAGTTTGTTTAAGATCACTGCGCTAAATTCTTCGATGAGCGCAACTCTTGCATTTTCTTCAATGGATCTCTTGTTGGAAAGAATCTCCTTTAAAAATTTGACCTATGAGGGTATTTGAGAAAGAGCATATGCAAAAGGTATATTGATTTTCAGTTGCTTGTACACTTCAAGAAACTTCTCATACTGTTTCTCCACGTGTTGCTTCTGAAGCCTTTGAGAAGATGGTACAGGTGGCACATATAGTTTCACTTCACTCCTGGAAGGGAGTGTATCACCTTTCTCCTTTTCCTTCTCAGTCTCTTCATTTTGTTCATCTACTTTAAGTTCTTCATCTTCTTTTTTTTTATTCAACCTTCTTTAGAACCACCTCTTGCAACTACTTCTCACTTCTCAATGTAATTGCTTTGCAATGTTCCCTGGGATTTATTTCTATTTTACTAGGCAAAGCTCCTTGACTTCTTGAATTTGAAAAACCAGCTATTTGCCTAATTTGCACTTTAAAGTTCCTATTTTGACTTGTAATTTGATTCATCCTAACTTTCAATCGGTCATATTGCTTATCTAATTTGTCAAACCTCTCACTAGAAACAGAATTAAATTTTTCTAAAGCAGTTTCATATCTCATCTTATTATCTTAGCTTGACCTTGACCCGATTAGGAAATGGTGGTTGGTATATCCCTTTTTGGTTGAATCAGTTCCCTTGATTTTCTTGGTTGCCTTTATTTCCACCCCAAGATAAATTTGGGTGATTTCTCCAACTAGGGTTGTATGTTTTTCCATAAGGTAATTGTTGAGCTCTATTTTGATTCCCAACAAAATGCATTTATTCTTGAGCTAGACATTCAAAAGATTGGTGATTTTCACCACACCCTTCACAACCTATAGTAGCTAGATTAACATATTCTAACTTTCTAGCTAAGGCATCAAACGTAGATAAAAGTAATGAAATTCCATCTACTTCATGTACACCAGCCATCTTCTTAAGTAAAGGCCTCTCACTAGACCAATGATATTTATTTGTTGTCATGCACTCGAGCAATTTTAATGCTTCAGATGTATTTTTGTTCATAAGAGCTCCTTCTGCAGCTGCATTAATTGTACTCCTCAATGGGCCTATTATCTCATTATAAAATGTTTGAACAATTAGCCATTCTGGAATCGCATGATGAGGGCACTTCCTTTGAAGGTTTTTAAATCTGTCTCATGCTTCATAAAGCGATTCACCATCAAACTGCATAAATTAGTTATATCATTTCTGAATTTTGCAGTTTTTTCAGGAGAAAAATATTTTGCCAAAAATTATTTAGAAAGACCATTCCAAGTGATGAAAGTTTCAGCAGCTTGACATTATAACTAAGTTTTTGCCTTATCCTTCAATGAGAAAAGAAAAAGGCGTAGCCTAATCACTACAAAAAATATAACATTTTGTGATAAAATTTCCAGTGACACATAAAAATTTATCATAAAATATTGATTAATTATTACAATATTATTATATTGTCACTAATAAATTTTTTTGTGACAATATTTATTTGTATCATTTTTAATAAATTTTTTTATCACTAAGTCACATCTCTTATGACGATAATTTTTTTTTCATAATAATAGTATATGGAGGAAAATTTTCCCACAAAAAATTTGGAGGGAAATATTTTAGTGACGATATAGTATTCATTAGTTATGAACTTTGATGTCATGAAAATTACAATTTATAGTGACAATATTACTCGTTGTCACTAATTTTTTGATAAGAAAAATGACATATTATTTTGTCACTAATAATTATATATTGTGACAATGAATAAATATTCATCATAATTATATTTGAAGATAAAAATCTATTTCAAAAACTTCAGTAGTAAATATTTAAATGACGATATAATATTTATTTGTTATGATTTTAAATGTCACAAAACTGTAATTTATAATGATAATATCATTTACCGTCACTAATTTATTTATTAAAAAAATGACAACTTTGATTTGTCACCAATAATTGGATATCATACCGATACATAAACTCATCACAATTGCATTTAGAAGTAAAAAACTTGCTTCTAAAAACATATTAGTGAAAAATTCTTCTAAAAACATATTAGTGAAAAATATTTAAATGATAGTATAATATTTATTGGCTAAGATTTTTTATCTCACAGAATTTTAATTTATATTGATAATATCATTTATCATCACTAATTCATTTATTAAAAAAGTGACAATATCATTTTGTCACTATTAATCATTTGTCGTTATGATACATTAGTTTGTCTCCGTTACATTTGAAGGTAAATAATTTATTTCAAAAATAATAGTGAAAAATATTTAAATGACTATGTAATATTCATTATCTATTATTTTTTATAACACAAAATTATAATTTACAATGGCAATATCATTCACCATCACTAATTCTTTGAATAAAAAGTAACAATATAATTTTATCATTGATAATCATATATCATGGCAATGCATAAATTTATCACTATTGCATTTGGAGGTAAATAATTCCTTCCAAAAAATATTAGTGGAAAAGCTTTAAATGATGATATAATATTTATTAATTATGATTTTTGGTGTCACAAAATTACAATTTATAATGACAATATCATTCATTGTCAATCATTCATTAAATAAAAAATGTGACGTTATCATTTTGTCACCGATGATCATATATCATGGCAGTACATAAATTTATCACAATCAGATATGAAGGTAAAACATTTCTTCTAAAAATATATTGATTGAAAATATTTAAATAACGATATAATATCTATTAGCTACTATTTTTAATGTCACATAATTCAATTTACAGTGACGATATTATTTATTGTTGCCAATTTATTTATTAAAAATTGACAATATCATTTTATCACTAATAATCATATAATTATGACAATGCAAAAATTTGTTACAATTTGCATTTAGAGATAAAAATTATTCTAAAAATATGGTGGTGAAAAATATTCAAATGATAATATAATATTCATCAGCTACGATTTTTAATGTCACATAGTTATAATTTATAATGAAAATTTATCATCACTAATTTATTAATTCGAAAAGTGAGGATATAATTTTTATATTATTTATCATACAATGACAATCTTAATTACCAATCCTCATCAGCTAACACATTTTTCCCTCTCAACTCTTCCAGATTATACTTATTAATTTAAGGCACTGAAGAGCAATTATTGAAATAAGTATATTACATGCATATGCTTGCAAAGGAGTTGGAGTTTTTTTATTTTTAGAAAATTAATAGTAATTAGGAATTGATATGTGAAAGATTTTATTTTATTCTTTTATTTATTGCAAACTTCAACACAAAATATTTTAGACATGACATTGCAATGCACTATTATATGTTTCAAATAAAATATAAAGGGCTATTTTTATTGCTTTTGAGCAAAATATTTGCTTTAGAATGGCATGCTTAAGGAATATGTCAAATTATGATTGCCGTATCAATTTATTTGCTGTGTTGAAAACTGTCATGTAAATAAAACATTTGGTAACTATATAAAATTTAATATGACAAATTTTCCATGATATGACTTTAGGCTTTTGAACCACCTCATTGGTTCTTCGGAAGCCCATGATATTGCCCAATTACTCTTAGTGGTTTGACTGAAATTCTACTTCAGCATCTCAGATTTAATTTTTGACTTAATAGTTGGAGGCCCAAACGATTTTTGATTTCAATGGACAAGACCTCTGAATATCTTGAGATTTCCTCTACAAACTTTATGAGGACAACTTTTCCAATTTCAAACTCTATCACAACCGAAATCTTAATTAAAGCTTTAAAGATCAAATTTGTCTAAAATCTCCGTTTGTACAACCCTATAAGAAATTAATTCAAACTAAGATTTATTCAAAAATAATAAAATTAAAACACAAAAATAAACTTAGAATAAATTAATTCAACTCAATTTCATGCTAAAACTGATAGAAAAATATATAGTCAATATGCACTTATTAAGGATTTAAGATTTAGGTTGTAACTCTTTTTTTCATCACCATCTAGTTATTAAACATAGAGCTAGGGATTTCAATAGAAAGATTTTGAATATTGAAAGATTTTATCGTGATTAATTGAAATTTGAGAATTTTAATGATATAAATAGTAAAGTCTAGGGAGGATTGGTGGTATTAACCTCTAAAGCTCGATGTGCAATTTGGAAAAGAAGAAAACTCCATAAACTTAATCTCAATACTATGGATGACAACAAGTCGGGTATTTTTAAATATATGATCTGCTCTAATCTATTTATATAGAGTATATAGACAATTCATAAATATACTTGGGTGGGTGTGGATAATAATTTTACTATCTGTGATAAATTTATATTGAATTTAGATACAAACCCTTAGGTACCCTTTATCTGAACCTAGTTATATAATATAATTTATATTACTTTTATTTTATTAAATTTCAATTAAGTATTTATTGTATTTTATTTTAATTATAGAATTATATGGTATGAAATTATTTTAGTATTAAATTTTTATTTATAATTATTTAATTTAGAAGACTGTAATTTTATTATTTAAAGTTTATAATATTTTATTTTTTATATTTAATTGGGTAATTTAAATGGGTATGATAGTAAATATGTAGTGTTAAATAGATTTGGGACAAATATGAATAGTGAAAAAATAATTATAATCAGGCATGAGATGTACGGGTATGGATAGTTCAAAATTAATCAGATATGCGTTCAGGTGAAACAAATTTCATGAGTACCCTTTCCATTGTCATTCGTACTCGACACAATGAAAGACACAAACCAATATAAAGACTTGGTATCCTAAATCATTCTAGTAATAGCCATGTTCATACATCATGTCAAATAGAAAAATAATCAATAATGAGAATCAACTTACAGTGACCGTAATTGATAGGGAGTCAATCCCCCTATTAATTAGCTAAATCTAAATATCGTCACTTAAGATTCCATATAAAGGGTCCCAACAGTCACTGGCCTAAGCCACGTAGTGCTGACTCGACTAATAACAACGTCAAACGTTGAGCAATTGCCAACCCATCATACATCAATCATAATTTACCATAACTTAATATGTTTAATACACTCATAGACCTTGGTGCTTAGACCCTTTTTTTTTACTTTGCCACTTGTACTTTTCACATAGCCTCTTATACTAACTCCATGTGTTGCCTATTGCTTTATACATAAAGAGAATACTTTTGGTGCGTGCATTTCAGACACGCTATAAAGAATACGCATCATCGAAACGGTGTCGTTTCAGTCAGAGATTATATTTTTTTATATACTTATAAGTAAAACGGTGTCGTTTCACTTATAAGAAATTAAAAAAAATAAATAGATGAGCTGCAAAATGCAGCTTCTCTGTGATGCAAGAGAGAAGAGAGCAGAGAGGTAGAGAGGAGAAAGCTAGAGACGGAGATCGGCGGCCGAATTTTGCCCTCTCTTTGTTGATGTACTGGGTCCGCCACTGAACACCAGAGTAGCAAGTTAGACCGATATGGGTTGCTATCGATTCTCGGCAGTTGAAGAACGCTCTGAAGCTTTCCCCTACACTACTCACTAAACTCCCTAATTCTCTTTTGCTTTTACAATACCCCAGACATGGAGCAGTAGTTTTCACAAACCTTCTTCTTCTATGTGATTGATAGAATGCAGAAAATCCTTGGACCCAGCTAATTTCCATCATTAGATATTTGCCATCTTGCCTTTCTAACTCATCAAGTCATTGGTGTTGGCAAGTAGGTAACTTGATCGATGAAATGTTATATTTGATAAGAAATGATAATTTGCAAGAACCAAATCAGGATAAGAAATGAACACAAAAAATTTAAAATTTAAAACAAATACTTAAATAATAAAAAAATAAAATTTAAAATTTAAAACAAATACTTAAATAATTAAAAAAAAGAAAAAATTTGACTTAAAGAAAAAAAAAATCTTTAAAATCATAAAAAAATAATAGAACCTGATCATAAAAATTGTTAATCTTCAATTTGACTTATATAATGAATTGTTAATTTTTAAATGATAGATTAAAAAATAACTATATAATGAATTAAATATAATCTATTAACCACAAACGAAAGCCAAAAAAAAGTTACTTTAAAAAAAAGAAAAAATAATTAAATTTAAATATAAATATAAATTTAAAGTGCGAGGAACTATAAATATATTAAATTTAACTTAATAATTAGAAAAAATATATTTTTTTACTCTTAAACTTTAGATCCGATATAAATTAAGTCTATCAACTTTAATTTGGTAAAGCTCCTCAACTGTGCGAATTGATAAAATTAAAATTTTTCTTAACAGACGTTAAACACATATTTTCACGCACCATAAAATATAGTTGCTTTTAAAATAAAACGATGCGTTTTGATGAAAAATTAAATAATAATATATTTTTTGACCTTTAAATTTTATATATTTTACACATTAAGCCTATAAATTTTTATTTTATGATATTAAGCCCCTCAATTAATAGCTTTTAAAAATAAATATTTAATGCCTATTAAAAAAGAGTTCATTTTCACCAAATTGCATAGATTAGGGATTCAATTTTATTAAATAAAAGTTAATAGGCTTAATTTACATCTGACCTAAAGTTCAGTTGTGAAAAAATACGTTATTCCTGATAATTATTATCATAATTATAATTCTATGTGATCGTATATCACCTTAATCCCATTCAGCATCCACAAATAATGCATTACAAATTATAATGAACCGCAAACATGCAAGAGTCAAAATGCTTAATCGATATGAATAATGTATATATATACACATGGAGACAACATATGTAGTTTCAACCTCTTTTGATGGAATAATGTTGCATCATGTTGCACTTTAACCAACCGTCGTCTGGCTTAGCACTCTTAACATTCGACTCATCAGATGAGTTATTAGGACTAGAGGATTGAGTCAATTGCCATTGCTGCCGGTTTAAAATAATTTATAGCTTATAAATTGATTTACTAGCTTATGAATTAGGTTAAATACTCTCTTGGTTGGGAGTGAAATGGGAATGAGAATCAGTTATATCCAATAATATTATTTAGTTAGATAAAATAGAAAGGATAATGAAAATTATATTACTCCAAGAAAGAGAATGAATGATTCTCAACCAATTCCCCTATTAATCAGATTTTATTTTTTATTGGAATTAAAAATTTAAAAAATATATATTTTTATTTTTAGAATAAAATTAATAAAATAAATTTAATTTTTCCTTTTTCGTAATAAAATTAAATTAAAATTTTAAAATAACATATAATCAATTTAATAATTTTTTTTATCATTTTTTTTAATTACAATATCTCAAGTTTTACATAAATAAATTTATTTTCCTTGATAAATTAAAATTTTATTTTTTTTCTTTTAAAATATAATTTTTTTATTTTTTATTTTTCTGATTATAATGTATCTGAAATTTTTTAAATAATAAATAAATAAATAATTATTTTAATTCTAATTTTAATTTCAAAGTAAACTAAATAAAAAATAAATAATTATTCCGATTAATATTCTGTTTCATTCCAATTTCAAAATAAATTAAATAAAAAATAAATAATTATTTCGATTACAATTATGTTTCATTCTGATTTCAAAGTTTAAATTATACATCACCTTAGTGTAGTTTAATAAAACTATCACTCTAATTAAAATTTTGGTTTTATAATTTTAAAATCAAATTGAACCATTTATGTATAAAAATCAAATTTCAATTTGATTTGATTTGATTTATTATACGGATTAAATTTAATATTTTTTAATTTAATAAAATTAAAAATTCATTAACATATATTTTTTTTTTAAAAAAAAAAGAAAAGACAACTAGAATCAGGTTAGAATATTTTTTGTGCAACCAATATATATATATATATATATATATAGAGAGAGAGAGAGAGAGAGAGAGAGAGAGAGAGAGAGAGAGACTAGATTTAGTTTGGCTTAAATTCTTAAAAATTAAAAAAAATAAAACTATATCTAACCATTTAAATCAAATTAAATTGTATATACGATTTGGATTGTATTTATCAATTTAGTTTGATTTGATTTAATTAACAGTTTACACTAAATAATGTATTATATAATTCCAATATTTTTAATTAAATTGTATTTTATATAATTAAAATATTTTATGTCCAACAAATATATAAATAAACTAGGCATAGATCAGCGCAACGCGCGGATTTGTTTTATTTTATTTTTTATATATTATTGTATTTTATATTATATCATTATGTTATATAAAATGATTTTTAAAAAAAGTTTCTTTTTGCATTATTTGATTAGAATAACAGAAGTTCAAGCTGAAAATCAAATTCTATATCACAATACGCTTGATTGTAGTATAATCTCAAACGCAATAGGATATATCAAAACCAAAAAATATTGTCTGGTAACAGGGTCACCACAAAGAAAGCAAAGCCTGTATGCGCATATCAACAGGAGGTAAGACATAAGTTTCAGCATGACAAAATCAATTATGCAGCAAGCGCAGAAACTCTTCCCAAGAATATGATTTTGTCCATACTTGGGCTGCCTTTTCCTTGTCTTCCTCGGTCAAGGAAGTGAAGTAAACAATGGCTGGAACCACAATGAAATGAAAATTGGTAGGTTGCTTTATAGGACTTCCAACAACAAATTAATATTTGTCTACTTAATCTCACTTTTAAGCCTTATAGCAGATCTGCAATCAGGATTCAGCAATTGCAAATACAAGAATAGGCTCAATTAGAAAAATTAGCTGCTTTTATGTGCAAGATTACATGGAAGAACATATAATTAATTTTAGAGCAAATCAATTTTAAGAAACTTGCCTCTTTTACTTTTTTTATCTTGCACAAAAAATTAGTCTCTATGTGATCTATGGTAAAATTAACAGCACCAGGACCTGTATACAAAAAACTCATTCAACTAAACTTTCTATATTCATTGATTAATCTCCAAAATAACCATTAGCTGCTGCTAATATTTGAGAATATAAATTAGTACAAAGGTGATTCTAAGGACAATTGTTTACAAACAGGGCGACTAAAAATAAGTTTCTAATCATATCAATTCCATGGAATTCTTCATTTAAACCAGAAAGCAAGCAAGAAAAAAAATTGAATGCCTTTTTCTTTTCCAATGCAACTAAGAGAGAATGCAAACACTAAATATTAACATTACTGAGGGTATCATAGAGTAGGATGCAAATCAAGCTATGTGCATTGCAAGCCAAGAAAAAAGTTATAAACGAAAAATAAGAACCTCATTGGTTAGATGAATCAAATAAGAAAAAGATTAAAGATCTAACAGGACAAACATGAGAAAAGAAAAAGGAAAGATGTATTGACCTCCATTGTCACAATTCATTGATGACAATTTGCTCCATAAATTCCAACTCGGCAGCCCTATTTAATGAGAAGTTCCAACAATTCCATGAAGAAAATGAAAAATCAGAGAAAAGAAATGATAAATCATTGTCAATTCTACATATCCAAAGTTAATCAAATGGACTTACAGGTTCAGCACCAAATGCTCGTAATGCATAACCAATTTGCAAAGCTTCTTCATACACTTTCATGTAAGTCTTCCAAACATAATGCCCCGCCTGAATTTAAAAAAAAAGAGACTGTTAGATCCATATACATTTACTTTGTAACTGAAAAGTTAACTAATTACCTTTCCAATAACAAATTTACGCGACCCAAGTATTTTGTTTCCAGGACAGTTCTTTACAGAAATACTATACATCAAAGACATGTTCATTGTTAAAACATCAACTTTATAATCAAATAAAGCCCTTAGACATGAAACCCATAAAAGCCGTGTTTACTATAGAACACTTTTATGATGAACTCGAATAAAATTATAAAAGAAACATGTAAAGTGAACTACCTGAAAATATCCAATGATGTAGAAATACCAGAATCAGGTGGAGGAAATTCATTTTCGGATAGTAAATTATGATAAACAAGTCCAGTTGAAGAAACTCTATTTTTCCCTTCTTTTTCCCTCCTTAATCTGAGTTGATAAATTCTTCATTTTCTTTCTTGTTTTGTAATCTGCAAATTAGCAGATGGTCTATATATATATATGTGTGTGTGTATTAAAAAAAGGCTCCATACAATGAAGAAAAGGCAGTTGATGAGTCATTAAATGATCTTAGCAATTTATATATAATTTGCAAACTAATCAAATTTACATATAAAAGTTATCACAGTTCAACATAGCCCAAACAATTCAATAAACAAATCAAATCATCCTCATCAACCTTCTACTGTGACTTAGTAGCCACTGCATGTGCAACTGGCTGTGGAAGCCCAACAGAGACCTCCAATCTATAATCATCAGCAACTTGTTGCATCAAGCTGGTGACCACATTCTCAGGTGTGGACAGTGAGGTTGATCCATCCATTGCATTCTCTATTTGGACCTCCATATTTACAAATTTCTTCTCAAATTGATCCATATTCTCTGACATCTTATCAAACCTTTCTCTAGCATCATTAACAAAATGATCCCCCTAACAAAGAACATCAATATTATTCTAAAAAAGAAACAAAAAAAAGGGCAAATTAATTAAAGATACCAAAAAGAAAGGCCGATTTTTTAGCTTTTTTTGCACACCACTGTTTGATTAGCAACTTATGTTTAATTAGCAATTAAAGTGATATTTCTTATTAATTAATTAATTAATTATTATTAATATATGTTAAATCATGAGATGAAAATATTTAATAATTTTTTAAAAATAGCTATATATCCCTCTAGAATGCTTGCTTTGTTTATAATAATTATTAGAAATTTGGATGCTCTATGAAAACGATGAAGGAAACAAATAAAAAAAAATGAAGAAACAGGGCATATAAAGTCCACATGTCCTTAATACTTTCAATACAAACATCAGATAGGAACATACGTTAACATAAACAAATGCAAAAATGAAGAAACAGTACGTATAAAGCCTAATCAATACTGTTTCAGGGAATTTGCAAATTCACAAGCACTTGGTGGGCATCAAAATGCTAAAAAAAAAAGAAATAAAAACCCATGCTGAGACCTAAACTTACAAGCAAACAAATGAAAATATTGATTTATCATTGTCAATCTTCAAATTGATTCGCTAATAAAATTTAAAATCCCAATTAAAATATCAACGCACCTAAAATATTCTTCAAAAACATTTTCAATGTAGGTTGAATTCTCAAGACTGTTGATCCAAAATTGAAATGCTCTTCCATTTCTAGAGATTGCAAATAAGCTAGGAATTCATCAATTAAGGTAAACCAACAATAGCCATATATCAAAAAGCACAAAATGACATGAGTGAGCAAATCAAACTCCAATTTGAGAAATGTTGATAAGCGAAACACAACATTATAATGAAACACACAGACACACAAACAAACACACACGACACACACACACACACATATATATATATTATCTTCTCAATAAATGTTCAAAGACACATAGAAAATCAAAACCCATGAATCAAAGGAACAAAATAGACCCACTCGCCACTACTGGAGGTTCTGGTTTTGGGTTGTTCAAAACCCTCGATCTAGAATTCCTCTTCATAATGTACTCCTCATCAAAAGATCTAGGAGACACTAAACAACCATTTGCTCCAATAAACGGAAAAGGTGGAATAGCGTAGGGAATTGAATAAGACATGAATAAAAGTAACCGTTTCTTTTAGCTTGAAATCGAATTTTTTTCCTGTCAGACGACACGCGACTGAATAGATTAGGGGAAAAGCTGGGATGCAGTTTATTTTGAGAAATTGCTGACTTGGCAGCAAAAGAAAGAATCTAAATCCTCAGCTTTTATTTATATATATATATATATTTATCCGCACAATATATAAATATAATTTTTTAATTATATTATAAAAATTATATTATATATATAATATTATATATTTATATATTAATAATTTATAAAATATATAATAATAATTTTAATCATTAAATTTTAAATTTAATATAATTATCAATCATTCATATAATTTTAAAAAATAAAAATAAAATATAATTTAATTTTTTATCTTTATATATTAATAATTTTATATAATAAATTATAATACATAAATAATATATAAATAGATAAATAATTATAACACATAATATTTTTATATTATTTATTATGTAATAATTTATTTTTTAATTTAAACTAATAAATTTTTCATATATAAGATATTTTATTTTTATATATTAATAATTTATTAAATATATAATTTTTTATTTTTAAATATATTAATAATTTCAATTAAAAATTTATTAATTTTTTAATAATTTTTTAATTATATAATTTTTTATTTTTATATATTGATATTTTTAGTTAAAATATTTATTAATAATTTATTAAATATATAATATTTGATTATTATATATTAATATTTTTAATTATTAAATTTATATTAATAATTTATTAAATAAATTAGTTTTTTATTTTTATATATTAATAATCTTAAATAATAATATTTATTAAATACATTATTTTTATTTTTATAAATAAAAAATTTAAAATAAAAATATTATTAATATTTTATTAAGTATATGATCTTTTATATTCATATATTGATAAATTTTTTTACTAATTATATTATATAATTATATTATATATATTAAGAATGTCAAAAATTATATATTTTATTTTTTAAATTTCTAAATTATATAATTAATTATTATTAGAGATAAATTATTTAATTTATAATTAATTTATATATTTTTAACCTTTAAAATTTATAAAAAAAAACTATATAAATATATTATTAAAATATATTAATATGAAATTAATTTATATTTTATAAAAACTCATATATTTTATTATTTATTTTTTTAATTCTTAAAAATATAAAAATTATTCATTATTATAAATTAATTAATTTATTAAGAAAGTTAAGAATCATATTCTTTTTAACTTTTTAAATTTTTAAAAAATATATAAATTAATTAATAATATTTAATTATATTAATGTGTAATTAATTTTTTAAAAATTTAAAATTACAAATATAATATATTTAATTTATATTATAAAATTATATTAATGTATAGTTATTTATTAAAAAATTAATAGTCATAAATATAATAAATATTAATTTTATATTTTATATAAAATATTAAAATTAATTAAAAATAAAAAAAATTATTTTAAAAAATTAATGATGTGATACTCTTTTAACAATCCTTTTAGAGCTTATATATTATATATATAATATAGATATATATATATATATATTTTGAAAGAGGAGATATATATATATATATATATATATATATAATCGATATAATAGATATGGTTTGAAGTCTTACGATGAAAAAATCAATCAAATAAAATTATTTAAATAATTAAGTCAAATAAAATCAAGCTGTATTAACGGATTGGTCAGAATTTTTTACCATGGAATTTTGGTTTCTTGACTTAATGTCTTAGACCAAATAATATACACTTCTACTAGCAACCGTCGGATTGAATAATAGGCAGTCGATCGACCGTGAAGAATTCGTGCATAAATGAGTACGTGCGCATGGAATTATCGTCTTTATTTTATTGTATTAATTAATTAATTTATTTATTAATAATTACCCTCCACCTCATATATAAGCCGTCAATGGATCCTGAAATTGGAGGAAGCAATAGAGATAGAGAGAGAATGACGAGAGGGAAACAGAAGATAGAAGCTCAAAGGAGAAATGCAGAGAGGAATCAGAAGCCAAAGGGCTCTCAGTTAGAGGCGAGAGCCGTCGCTTTCAAAGTCACCTGCCCAATCTGCAAGGTTCTTTCTTTTCTTTTTTTCATTCTTTGCTGTTCGAATTTCTCAAAATTTTAGGGCTTTTAATTACTTCAGTATGTAATTTGCTACTAACTTTCATTAATTCACAACTTATAATCAATCAAAAGTAAAAGTTTCTTCCCTTTTGGATAGTTGATGATTTGAAATTGTTATGAACTTGGATTTGAGTTTCACATATGAAGCTATTAAAAAATAGGGATAGGCATGATGATAAATTTTAAATGCTCAATAATTTCAAATAATTAGCTGTCGAAATCAACCCCTGATGATTAAATATGGTTGTTTGGTAATTAAGGAGGATCTTTCTCATGGGAAAGAGATTAGGTAGGCAGAGAGTAAAAGAAAGCATATAATTTGGGATTCTTATTTTTCTTTTGCATTTTATTCTCAAGGAAAGTGGAGAGATGCTAGAATCAACTTTCTACTTATTTTTAATTGTTAAAAGAAGTCCAGTGAAACCTCATCTTTTTTTCATTATTTATTTAGTATTTTATTGCCTTGGCATACCCTTTTATTCCATTTTGAGAAAAGTTTGTTATTGAAGAGAAAACAGTGAATTCAGTAACACAACAAACTAGCTATTGAAGAGGTTATTGTCTGAAATGCTTGGCCTTGCCTTGTCTTTGAGCCTTTGTGAGCACTTTTGGCAACACTATATGTTACTAGTGTTACCATTGCAATGTATCTGCAGTTGGGTGAAGAAAGGTTTGTGTGGGTTAATTTGGAGGCAATTCTTTTATTAGGCCTCCATGGTATCTCCTCAATTTGTTCTTTTGGCACATTTGGTAATTTTCCGAACAGCCTTTTATAACCTTCCAAGTTTATGGTGTTGGATCCATTAGCAGAGTTGATGCTATATTAGGACTTGAAAAAGGAAGATATACATCTTCAACTGAATATCGATGTTGTGAATATACTCAACTAAAGAATATCAATGTGTTATGAAAACCAAAACTACAACCTATCCAATTAATTTTTCATTTCAAATCTGCAGCTAAACAGATCCAAAAATGATAATCATGCTTGGCTAAAAAGGTCAATATTATAAATGATATGCACCTTTGGCAAAGCAAGGGAGTGAAATTGTTATGACCCTGACCCCTAACCTGGACTTAGCCTCTACCTCTTCCATGCCCTTATGCTATGTTACTGTGATCAAAGGTTAGTAGAAAAGGAATATGGATAGAAACACTTGAAGAGACAAGTGTTTTGGATTTTCTCATATGCTGTTTTACAGTGATAGACTTACAGCTGAAACACATTCAAAGTAAAATAACAACTTAAGCTGAAAATGGCAACTAAATAACTACAGATAAATACATTCTAGATAAACTTTTGCCCACTACTGCCACTACCTTGACAATTTCAACTAGAGGAAAGCAAAATATTAGAGAACATAATGCAGACTTGAGACAGAGATACAGTGGTAAAAGTTTAATTGACAGTTTGACAATATATGGAAAATGATTTTGCAAAAAGATAGCAGTTCATTCCACTTAAGACATGCTGACACTGTTATTTCTTTTCTTTTCTTTCCTTTCTTGTTACATGAATTTTACACAAACTGCAAAATGCTTATTTTTGAGTTTCAAAAGCATTATTTAATGAATTTTCAAAACAGTACTGCAAAATGGATCACAAAACAAGTATTTATGTTATGCAGGAAATCATGATGTAGTTCATAGTAATAGTACAGACAATGTGTTATTTAACTAAGAAGACGTTTTGTTGAGGAACCTAAGTATATCAGTATGCTGATAAAGAGACTTGAACTTTGCTTTTATATGCACCACAAAGCAAAGAAAGCAGGAAACAGTCTAGGGAAACTTAAATTTCTAAATACATTTATATCAATAGATTTAGAACTTCATCTGCAAATAGATCCACACAAGTTTAAGAATACAAGTCATTGCATTCAGTTTAGAGCTAGTCATTTAATATATGGTCTCCTTCTGTCACTCATTCAATATCTGAGGGTACTTTTTTGTCCTCTCAAATGTTTTACCTTCCGTCTGTACTATATAGAGTTTAGATATAGATAGATGTGTATCCCATGATTAATTCAATATATATGCATCCCATAATTAATCTTTTGATTCACTAGTCTAATTTAAACAATGTAATCAATTTTGGAATATTTTTATCATACCACTTTTAGCAAATGTTATCAGAGAAGAGTTGATCGGATCTGCTTCAAAATCGGTCAATAGATAGCATTCTTAATGTCCCATTTATAATTTCTAACCTCGAGTTTATGAGGGCATGATTGATGGGAGCGGGTATAAAGCGGAAACAACCCACATCGAAACACGTATGAGGCAAACTAAACATTAAATTAATCAATCAAACTGACCTCTTGAAGCGCAGAATCGTTCACCAGTCTTCTTTCCTGAGATCTTGGAGTCACCCACGATCTTCTGTTGTGTTCCTCGATTATTCTCTTTGGAATAGTTTTCTGAGTGGGGAGAAACTGTACGTCCAACTCTCTTTTTATTCTTTATAGTTTTATTCTATTTTAAATTTCTTAAAATATCTCTTCGATGGGAAGATAATATTTTTAAATTTAAAATAAAATAACCGTATACATTCCAAATAATCAAGGCACAACAGGGACCGCAGGAATAAAATTAACAAGGCTACTAATTATAATAAGACCACATACAGGACCAGTATATTCTTATTATAATTAATCATAAATTATTCCACTAAAAATTGATGGTCGAACTCCTTATTAATTTTACCATTCCATAACATAATATTCATGTTCCCCATGTTAAGATTACAGATGCTGCTACATTAAATAAATTACTGATAATTTATTTAAATAACAATATATCTTTAAGATTGTCGCTTAACTTATTTCATGTGTTGGATTAAAAATCCACCTACAGGGTTTACACTATGAAACCTTATAAGCTTACTTAAAGTGCATCATCAATCTCTAAACCGAGACATGGATTCTATCATTAACCTAATATTTCACAAATATAAAATGCCTTTGCTCAACTCATCGAGAAATATTATTCCATTAAATGAAACTCACTCTTTAATGAATCAAAGCACAAGACAATGTATATTTGCTCATATTAATTAAATCAAGATTAAGAACACAAATCTTATTTCTAATGTCCTAGAGAATATGTTTTAATAGTCAGTATAAAACATCCATTCTCTACTTGGTCCAATTAGATACATACAAAATATACTAATCACAATCATTAATGATATACTGAAAAACTATTTATTTAATGAAAATTTTTTAATTACATATAAATAAATAATTGTTAATAGAAAAACATCAAAACTATACTATTACATTTGCATGGTTAATAGTATATCCCTATCAATCTCTCACTTAGACTTATAACCATGCATCAATTATTCTAACTCCCATTCCTTCTACATGACTGTCAAAAGTCTTTGCTGGCAAGCTCTTTGTAAAAGGATCTGCCAGGTTGTTTTCCGATGCAATCTTTGTCACTACCACATCACCTCTTTGAACTATGTCTCGTATCAAATGATACTTCCGCTCAATGTGTTTTGCCCTTTTATGGCTCCGTGGCTCCTTTGAGTTCGCAATTGCCCCGCTATTATCACAATAAAGTGTAATAGGCGATTGCACTGAAGGAACTACACCTAGATCCATTAGGAAGTTTCTAAGCCATACAGCTTCCTTAGCAGCCTCAGAGGCTGCCACATATTCAGCTTCCATGGTGGAGTCAGCAACACAAGTTTGCTTAATACTCCTCCAACTTATGGCTCCACCTCCCAAGACAAAAACATTTCCTGAGGTAGACTTCCGAGAGTCTTTATTAGACTGAAAATCTGAATCTGTATACCCTATGGGTATAAGATCTGTAGACTGGTAGACTAACATATAATCTCTAGTTCTTTTTAAGTACTTGATTATATGTTTCACTGCAGTCCAATGTTCCCGCCCAGGATTAGACTGAAATCTGCTAACCATGCCAACAGCAAAACAGATATCAGGTCTAGTACATAACATGGCATACATGAGGTTTCCAACTGCAGAAGCATAAGGAACTGTCTTCATGCTCTCTATCTCTTCAGGTGTCTTAGGACATTGATCCTTAGATAAAGTGATTCCATGTCTGAAGGGAAGAAATCCCTTCTTGGAATCCTGCATGTTGAAATGAGCAAGAATAATATCAATATAAAGTGCTTGTGATAAGCCAATCATCCTCTTCTTACGATCTCGCATAAGCTTGATCCCAAGAATATGAGCAGCTTCTCCCAAGTCCTTCATATCAAAATGCTGAGATAGCCAGTCTTTGACAGAAGTCAACATACCTACACAATTCCCTATAAGTAGAATATCATCCACATATAGTACTAGAAACACAACCTTACTACCATTCCACTTCTTATACACACAAGACTCATCATGACACTGATCAAAACCAAAAGTTTTGATCGTCTGGTCAAAACAAGTATTCCATGATCTAGATGCTTGTTTAAGGCCATAAATGGACCTATTTAATTTGCATAGCAAATTTTCTTGTCCACTAGTTATGAAACCCTCTGGTTGCTTCATATAGATGCATTCATCAAGACTTCCATTTAGGAAAGCTGTCTTGACATCCATTTGCCAAATCTCATAATCAAAATGAGTTGCAATGGATAGAAGAGTTCTAACAAACTTGAGCATGGCTACTGGCGAAAAAGTTTCCTCATAATCGATCCTTTCTTTCTGAGTAAACCCTTTTGTAGCAAGCCTTGCTTTATAAGTTTGTACTTTACCGTCTATACCCCTCTTTTTCTTATAGATCCACTTGCATCCAATGGGTTTAACCCCTTCAGGTGGTTCTACAAGTTTCCAGACTTGATTAGAGTACATAGACTCCATCTCAGATTTCATAGCTACAAGCCACTTATCAGCATCTTTATCTTGTAGTGCTTCATCGTAACAAGTTGGTTCGTTATTCACTTCTTCAGGGATTCTATCAAAAGCTTCTCCTAAAAGTGTATATCGAACTGGGGTTCGTCTAATTCTCCCACTACGACGAAGTACTACAGGCTCTGCAATCACACCATCTTGCTGTGGCTGTAATGCCGGCAAGTTTATGACTGGTGGTATTGCATCCTGGTCATGTTCTGGAGCTTGAACATGTCCTTCATTACCAACAGGCAATGAAATGTCAGAAGCTCCAACATCTTGCTCATGTACATTAGGATCATCAGCCGCCACTGTAGCTCCAACATTACTCTCACTACTTTCGGGCTGTAGTGGAATGTTAGGCGCTGAATGCTCAGGCGGATGTTGATCTTCTAGTGCACTGACATTTCTCCCACTACGACGAGGTAATGGAATGTCAGCTCCGACCATGGATGGTTCAGGTTGATATTCTAATGGAAAGGTTCTAGTTGGTATGTTTTCTCCTCTCAATTCATACAAGGCTAATTGGCTTTTGGGAATATGGTTTCTAATATAGTCTTCCTCAAGATAATGTGCATTGGTGCTAACAATGACCTTTTTATCTTTTGAACTATAAAATAAACCTCCTTTCGTTCCTCTAGGATATCCAATAAAGAAGCACAAGTCTATTTTTGATTCCAACTTATCTGCTTTCCCTTTCAGCACATGGGCTGGGCAATCCCACATCCGAACATGTCTTAGACTTGGCTTTCGCCCAGTCCACAGTTCTGTAGGAGTTTTAGGTACTGACTTAGATGGAACCAAATTCAAAATATATGATGCTGTTTCTATAGCATAGCCCCAAAACGAAATAGGCAAATCTGAATAACTCATCATTGATCTAACCATTTCCATAAGCGTCCTATTTCTTCTTTTTGCTACACCATTCTGTTGTGGCATACCAGGTGCAGACAATTGTGAAGCAATTCCTTGTTCTGATAAATAATCAATGAATTCCCTAGAGAGGTATTCGCCACCACGGTCAGACCGCAATGACTTGATATATTTTCCATGTCGTTTCTCCGTTTCTGCCTTGAATTCTTTGAATTTCTCAAAGCATTCAGACTTACGGCATAACAGGTAAATATATCCATACCGTGAGTAGTCATCTGTGAAAGTCACAAAATACTCAAAACCACCTCTAGCTCGGACACTCATTGGGCCACACAAATCAGAATGAACTAATTCAAGAACGTCATTAGCTCTATTACCCTTTAAGGGAAAAGGCCTCTTAGTCATTTTACCTTCTAAACAAGATTCACAAGTTGGTAGTGCCTCCACTTTCAATGAACTCAATGGTCCATCTTTAACCAACCTAGAAATCCTATTTAGATTAATATGACCAAGCCTTAAATGCCAAAGATAAGTACAACTGAATTCAATAGGACGTTTTCTTTTTAATGGTACATTGACATCAAAGTTATTTAACTCAGAACTAGTAAGTTGCAGTTCAGGTGAAACCTTAAGAATAAATAGATCATCCACCTATGAGCTAGAACATATAACTTGTTTTCTAAATTTAATAACGACAGAATCATCATAAAGTTCATTAAAACAAACTGAATATCCGTTCTTGCTCAAACTAGAGACAAAAATTAAATTCCTTCTAATTGAAGGAACATACAAAACATCTCTTAAAACAAATGTTCTATTATTCTCAAAATTCAAACTAACATTTCCTATAGCTAAAACTGCAACCTTATTGCCATCACCCAGAAAAATGCTCACTTCTCCTTCATTTAGCTGGCGTGTTATCTGAAACCCCTGCAAAGAATTGCAGACATAATTAGTGGCTCCTGAATCTGCACACCATTGGAGTGTAGTCAATACCGCTAAGCAAGTTTCAACAACCAGTAAATAAAAAAGTGATATACCTTGCTTTTTCTTGGCTATCCAAATTGGACATTGCTGCTTCCAGTGACCATTTTGCTTGCAGTGAAAACACTTACCCTTAGGCTTTTTCACAGCACCATTAGCACTAGCAGCTGCACCATTTGTCTTAGGCTTAGGCTTTTGAGCATTTTTCTTCTTCTTACTCTTATTCTGAGCAGATGAAGAACCTCGCTCAACATTAAGCACAATAGGTGTGGCTCCTTGCTTAATAATAGTCTCAGCAGCTACCAGCTCATTCAGCAGCTTAGATAGAGTAAAATCCATCTTATTCATGTTGTAGTTCAAACGAAATTGCTGAAAACTGGCTGGCAGAGTGTTCAAGACCATCTCAACCTGAGTTGCCTTGTTAACCTCAGCACCTAGAACTTCCATGTCATTCAGAAGACTCATCATCTTCAAGACATGAGTTCTAACAGGAGTTCCTTGCTCCATTTTAGAAGTAAGAATCTCCCGCAGTGCATTCTGCTTGGCTGCACTAGTTTGGTCTCTAAACATCTCCTTGAGATTCTCTAAGATGTCAAAAGCAGTGTCCATCTTCTGATGCTGATGTTGCAAAACATTTGACATAGATGCCAAAATGTAACATCGCGCCATCTCATCAGCCTTAACCCATTTATGGTAAGCTCTGGTAGCCTTCTCAGAGGCACTTTCACCGGGTTTTTCAGGACATACTTCAGTGAGCACAAACTTGTACTTCTCAGCAGTAAGCAAAATGTCCAAATTTCTTTTCCCGTCAACATAGTTTGGACCCTCAAGTTTGTTCTAAGTAAGGATGTTAGCTAAGGGACTGAATGATGCCATTTCTAAAAAAAAAATTAAACAAATTCAGTATATCATTAATAATACAATAATAAACACTGAATTTAAATCAAAATTGCATGACAACAATGATACCAAAATTCAAACATGCATTTTAACCAACATTCATGAATAGTAATCTCGATGGGAGGATACAACTAATCACATGCTATGCATATAATAATAAGATAAGACTGACATGTACCACTCGATGGGAGAAAACATGCCTCTTAAATATTAATATGTGAGAAAATATTACATCTAGTTCATGTCACTAATAAATTTTCTCAGATAGAGAGATAAATAAATACAGACAATACTAGACTAGTTCAGTGATTACATTTAAATATAGCATCCATCTTCCGATGGGGAAGAAATGCAAATAATCACAACTAGCATGTAATAAAAACTCATAAATAATTTTAATATATATAATTAAATATAATTAAACATAATTAAAATTTTAATTATATTTAATTATAAAGCCAATTTGCAAAATTAAAATTTTTAGGATCATTTTGCAAAATAATAAAATTTTATGGGCTGTTTTGCAAGAAACAGGAACAACCTGGGCTATTCTGCAAAAACAAAAAAAAAACTGGGTCTTTGTAAAAACTGGAACTTTCTGGGTCAGATTAAAAAAAAACTGAAAATTTATGGGTCTGTTTGTAAAAACTGGAACTTTCTGGGTCAAATTGAAAAAACTGAAAATTTCTAGGTCTGTTAGGAATAACTTAAAACTTGAAGGGCCAAAAAGGAAATTTGCCAAGGCAGCAGCTTCTTCTTCGTGGAAAAGTTCAAGCCACTGCCTGGCTTCCTTCAAGCTTCCATGAACGCCAGAAAATTTAAGTTTTTTTTTATTATTTTTTTAATTGATAACAATTATCAATAGATCAATAAAAAAAATGTCAAAATTAATTCGAAATTGATCATATTGCTTTTGTGTTCTTCAATTTCAGGAACTCAGAAAAGAATTTTTTTTTTAAATTGATAACAATTATCAATAGCCCAAAAAAAATATCAAAATTAATTCAAAAAAGAACATACTGCTTTTGTGTTCTTCAATTTCAAGAACTCAGAAAAAAAAATTTTTTTTTTCTTCAATGCTCTGTTCGTCGACGCAAAATCCAGAAAAAACAAAAATTTTTTTTTTAATTTCTTCATTACTGTTTCGATAAACACAGAAAAAAAATTTTCCTTCCCTTTGTTTTTGTTTTTTATTAATTCGTTTTAATCAATATCCAACAAAATCAATAGATCCTTTGTAATTCATTGAAACCGGAAATTGACAGACTAAAATGAAACAAAAACAATCAAACCTCAACAAATCATGTAGTCACTGAATGATACAAACAATCAATCGAAAACATGATTAAAATAGCCACCTTTGTACGGTTTCGAAAGGCTCTGATACCAATTGATGGGAGCGGGTATAAAGCGGAAACAACCCACATCGAAACACGTATGAGGCAAACTAAACATTGAATTAATCAATCAAACTGACCTCTTGAAGCGCAGAATCGTTCACCAGTCTTCTTTCCTGAGACCTTGGAGTCACCCACGATATTCTGTTGTGTTCCTCGATTATTCTCTTTGGAATAGTTTTCTGAGTGGAGAGAAACTGTACGTCCAACTCTCTTTTTATTCCTTAGAGTTTTATTCTATTTTAAATTCCTTAAAATATCTCTTTTATGGGAAGATAATATTTTTAAATTTAAAATAAAATAACCGTATACATTCCAAATAATCAAGGCACAACAGGGACCGCAGAAATAAAATTAACAAGGCTACTAATTATAATAAGACCACATACAGGACCAATGTATTCTTATTATAATTAATCATAAATTATTCCACTAAAAATTGATGGTCGAACTCCTTATTAATTTTACCATTCCATAGCATAATATCCATGTTCCCCATGTTAAGATTACAGATGCTGCTACATTAAATAAATTACTGACAATTTATTTAAATAACAATATATCTTTAAGATTGTCGCTTAACTTATTTCATGTGTTGGATTAAAAATCCACCTGTAGGGTTTACACTATGAAACCTTATAAGCTTACTTAAAGTGCATCATCAATCTCTAAACCGAGACATGGATTCTATCATTAACTTAATATTTCACAAATATAAAATGCTTTTGCTCAACTCACCGAGAAATATTATTCCATTAAATGAAACTCACTCTTTAATGAATCAAAGCACAAGACAATGTATATTTGCTCATATTAATTAAATCAAGATTAAGAACACAAATCTTATTTCTAATGTCCTAGAGAATATGTTTTAATAGTCAGTATAAAACATCCACTCTCTACTTGGTCCAATTAGATACATACAAAATATACTAATCACAATCATTAATGATATACTGAAAAACTATTTATTTAATGAAATTTTTTTTAATTACATATAAATAAATAATTGTTAATAGAAAAACATCAAAATTATACTATTACATTTGCATGGTTAATAGTATATCCCTTTCAATGATAGTAAACACTATTAGGTCATGTCTTTTAATAGGAAATAGACTGGAAGACACGAGTGCCATGAACCTCCAAACCAGACAAATGCATCTTTTTGGAGTTCATTATCATTGTTGTCAATTGGGGAATTTTCCAGATAGGTCTGAGAAACACTCATTTTATTTTCAGCAGTTAATGGAAATATTTTTTCTATACGTTACATTCTTCTCATATTTGCTTTGTTACTAGTGACTTTTTATATTTCCTTTATCCTTGCTTTTAGTTTATAGCTGTGATTCTATATTTTTCGCTATATGTTTTGAAGAATTGTCATTCATTGCTAAATGGTTAACTGTACTTTGGGAGGGGGTACCTGCACTGCCAAATGGAGGAACTAATCCCCATCAATCAAGTCTCTACTAATTTTTGATGGTGCGAGTAGTTTTACCAATACGACAAGCTTCTAGTGGCAATTTTTTCCGTATATTTTGAAGTATATTAAAACTGCAAATTTTGATTTTCAGGTACAGCTAGCAAATCATAATCAGCTTGGTGATCATTATCTCTCTAAACATCCAAAAGAAAAGCCTCCTGCTGAATCAAGTTGATCTGTTTCTCCCCTGTAAAAATCCAAAAATGAGAAATGAATAAAAAAGAAAAAGAGGACCTTTCTGCTAGTGCATAGAATTGTTAAATGTATGTCTACTGATGGACGGGACTGTTTCATTGCCAGAACCATGGTTAATTGGTGTATGCTTTATATATGGTTTTCTCTAATAAGGGCTTTTTGTTTGGTTTTGAAGGATTATGAAGAAAAAGTTCCATATGAGACAGAGACTGCTTGCTTGCCTGCCCAGCAGGGATCCCCATTCTTGAGGGGACTTGAAATCTGTGTGTTTGTTATAGTTTTAAAATATATTATTTTTGAAAAAAAAAAGTAATCAAGGACACTTGAGGAACCATATGGATGTAAAAAAAAAATAGAGAGGCAATTAACTACTAAGGTGTAGCTTGGTGATTAGAAATGTGTATTGATTTTGTCTAGGTTTAGTGTTCGAGTTTTAAGAATCTCATTTTCTATATGTAATTAGTAATAAAAAAAATAAAAAATAAAAAAATGCGAGATCAGTTAAGGACTTAAGGCATCATAAATTTCTAAATGAGAATAGGTTGGAGCACTCCCACCTTTATATGGAGAAACAAGACCAATTACACTTCAAAAATTTTGCATTCATGATGAAGAAAATGAACAATTCGCCACAATTTGGCTCCTTCCTATTCCTGCTTTAGCTTCCTATTTTCACCTTTTCATCCCCTGAAACCCAAAATCAGCTAATGGTCCACCGCATCTAATATGTGTAGTAGATATGGTTATGGATCACAAATCTTCAGTCTCGGTTTAAAAAATTTTTAAATTTGAATTGAACTTTTTATGGGGCGGTTTAAAGACGGCGTCTATTTCGGTTTCAACTCCCGATTCGAACGGTTTCAACTCCCAATTCGAAGGTGATTCGAGAGAGAGTTTGAGGAGAAAATTTAAAAGAGCAATTCAAAAGCGGTTTATGATGGTTCAAAGTGGTTTGAAATTATTTAAGAGATAATTTACATGTCATTTTAACTATTTTTTTTAAAAAATAAAATTTGTAAAAAAATAAAATTATTGAGATTAATTTATTAAAAAATAATAAAAATGATACATATGCAACTTAAAAAATATAGTTGTTTATGTATTTTTTTGGACTTTAAAGAGAAATTAACGTTCACATGTTTATTTTACCTTATATTTATACAATTGTTGAATATTATCATCATCATTTTAATTTCTTCGATTATATTTTTTATATCAATTGGTCTAAAATATTTATCAACTATATTATTTTTTTCTTTATCCAAAATTTGAGCTTTAATTATTTGTTATTTTTTAAAAAATCATATTGTAATAAAATTTTGAATAAAAAAATAATAATGCATAAGATAAAATTTTAAAAAATAATAAAAATAAAATAAAAACAATAGAAATAAATTTTGAATATAAATAAAATAAAGTGATTAAGATTATATTGTAAATATTTTTTTTTTAAAAAATGAGAATATAGATTTTAGAAAATATTTGAGAGTAAATTTAAAAAAAATAGAAATTCTAGAGAATATAAAAGATTATAATGTAAATATAGATTAAAGAATAAAGAGAAAAATAAGAGAATTTCAAATTTAAAAATGTGAAAAAATTTGAAATATAAGTGGTATGTATATAGTCAGTAAAAAATTTAAAAATAAATATAATAAATATAATAACCTAAATAACATGCACTAATTTAATGGTTTGAACTAATGGTTTCAAACCGTAAAAATCGTTGGTTCGATGGTTTTTAAAAATTATGAACTTGAACCTGAGCTAAACTATGAATTAAGGTTCAAGTTCCGGTTTGGAACAATTTTAATTTTGACTGGTTTCAATTCTGATTTTGACCGATTTGGTTCTAGTCCGATTTCGATTTCAAACCAAACCATGACCATGTCTAATGTGTAGGAATGTCATTTTATATCAAATGTGGATTGAGCATACGTCATATATAATATTAATTTGGGAAAATTATACAAATAATCTATAAAAAATTAATTTTCAACAATAGTACACAATTAAAAAAATTAAAAATATTATGTAAAAGAAAAAAAGTTTCAAAAATATGAGTGAACATAAACACTATAAAAATACAAGAGCTATAAATTACAAATCTGTCATTCTTAATTAAATTGACAAAAACGATATATATGTTGCGTATATGTTCTCATATATGCATGTATGTCAACATATAGGTTAAATATATATGCAATCTCCTTGAATTTGTAACTTTTAGTCAGTTTGTCTCTCAAACTGTCAATTTAACTATATAATCTCTTAAACTCATATTTTTTTAACTTATAAATAGAAACTCGCAAAGTTACGTTAAGTCACTAACTTATCTATTTGGTATAAAATTTATAAATACAAGGGACAAAGTGATCAGTATTCAGTAATATAAGTGTTTGTTAATACAAATTAAACTGGTATAAGGGGAGCAAAATGGTTAAAATGGAAGTTCGGATGGCAAAGTGACCAAACGCTATAAGTTCAGTGGGTTAAATATGTATTTAGCCTTAATATCTATGTTTTTATATATGTCATAAATTTTATGTATAATATAATTGATTTTATAAATTACATATGAAAAATCATAAATATCTATTACATAAATATTTTTAGGACATATAGGTTGCATATCAATTTATGTAAGTGTTATATGTTTAGTTATATAATATATATATATATATATTATATAAATAAATATTTATGATGGATTAGAGATGAATAATAGTTTATAAGTATTATATGTTTAGTTATATAAAATAAAATATTACATATAAGTGTTATATATTTAGTTATATGATATATATATGTTACATATAAGCTAATATATGTGATGGATTAGAAAGAAATAATGGTACATAAGTATTATATGTTTAGTTATATGGCATATATGTTACATTTAAAGTAGATATAACATGACATATATATATATATATGTCCTTATATATAATATATATGTTGCATATATGTCATCATATATGTTATATATAATTTGCTATATGTTGTATATAATTTATTAAATATAATGTTTATATATTATATTTGTTGTATATAATCTATTATATGTTATATATATTGCATATATGTCAACATATATGTTACATATAATATGTTACTCCCTTCGTCCCACTTTTATAGAATATTATATTATTTTTGGATGTCCCAAATTATTGTCCACTTGTCATAAATAAAGTCACTATTTTACTATTATATTTTCATTTAATACAAATTTTCTTTCCACAATTGCAAATAACATTAAAAATTGTTTGAAAATGCATTATCTTTAATGAGGGTGTATTAGGAAAAAATCAATTTTTAACTAAATTAATCATACTTTATTAATATGTGTGTAAATAACTATTGAACTATAAATATGGGACAGAGAGAGTATATGTTATATATGTTGCATATAATCTAGTACATAAAATGTTTATATGTCATACATGTTGCATGTAATATGTTATATGTGATGAAAAGCTTAAATTTTTTTTAAAAAAAAACTCTGCTTTAAATCATTTTTATTGAACATTTGAAGTGCATTATAATTCAAGAACAAAAAAATCCTCAATGATTATTGGTGAAATCCAAAAACAATCAATAACACAATATATTCATATTTTCTTATTCACTTTGATGAAATAAAAAAAAGAGACAAAAATATAGATTAGAGGTGATGAGAAGAATAGGCGTTGGTGGTGGAAAAGTGATGACAACACTGGCAGTGGTGGATGTGGATGTAGTAGTGAAATAACTAGAAGAAAGGCATAAAATTTGAATAGAAAGAAAGAGGAAAAAGGAAGAAGAAAGAAAAAAAAAAGAAGTAAGAATGTAGTAAAAAATGAAAATGTCATTGTTTTCGTGGGAATGATAATTCTTGATATTTAAGTGTGTGAGACATGCTAGAGGATTGTAAGTACATCAATCAAGGTGCGCAAACTAACCTCTGCTCAAGATGATGTGCAAAATTCTAAAAAGGACTTGAAATATAATAAAGTTCCCAAGCTTCCTTTTTATGATTGACTTGAATCCCTCAAGGATGAAAACTAGTAGTAAGTCAAAATAATACAAGAATTAGGCTAATGAAGCTTTAGCATGCTTTAGAAGCAGATTGGTGGACAAATGTGAATTCACGAGTCAACAAAACGAATAAAACTTTTATGGATTCGATAATCAATTGATGAATTCACAAAAGACTAGCAAACCAACAAGCTTTAATTTGTCTTAATAGTATACTAGTGGACGAATGTGCAGTTACAGGACAACCAAAATAATTAAACTCCTAGGAACATTTAGAAGTAGTCTCGTGGGTCAATATAAATTCACAGCGCAAAACAGAATCAACTTAAACTTCTAAGGGCCATAATGGCAGATTAATGGACAAATATTTAATTATAGGGCAAACAAAGCAAACAGACTAAAAATGAAGTGAACAAAAAATTTTGTCAAGAAATAAGGGATCAATCATTTTCTTTTTCTAGTTAGTTAGAAGGAAAATCGTTGAAATTGTTTGTGAGATTTTTTGGGTGAAAGTCCTTCTCCCTTCCATCCAATTCCATCACTTCCTCCTTTATTTGTTTTCTTTTTCTATTCCTTCGATTAGTAGCTAGCTCCCACATTCTCCTTCATTCCCCATGAACCACACCTTCTGTTTTTTTTTTATATGGGTCATTATTTTACTTGTTTATCCTAGTTATTTCATGGCCACATTTCATGTCCTTTGTTCTTTGCGATTTATGTGCGAGCTAGTTTCCTCAGATATGTTCCTCAATAGACTACTCCTCAAAAGACCTGATTCCTCAGCCTTTTGCAATTTGGACTTTTAATCATTGATTAGGCTTGGGCCGAGTATTTTTCTTGGTGCAAATAATCGTATTATTAAAAAAAAACTTATGAAAAGTAAAACTAAAAATATAGAAGGTATAAATGAAAAAAAAAAAAACTAAGAGCAGTAAAAATGAAAACAAAACTTAAAATACAATATTTTATATAATTTCCATTATTAAATTTTATATTTCATATATAATATTAATTTTTATATTTCATTCAATTTAGTGTTTTCTATACATACAAGTTAATCCTAATGTGCAAAGTAGGATTGTAGCAAAATAAGAATATTCAAGCTTTACGTGGTTAATTTATGGTGTAATTGATAAGTGAAGCAACAACTTCATTATCAAAACATATAATCCAAAACACAGATGTTATAGAACTAATAAGAATAAACATTATAATTTAATATACATTAAAAAATACAATTATTCAAGAATACTAAGGAAGGAATGCTCGTACTCGAAATTGGCTTGTTTGTTCCTATCACAAGCAAGATATAAAAAAAATGAAAGAGCAGTGAGCTGCGCATGACCATTCTTTAGCAAGAATGCTTGTTCCAAGCTCAAACAAAAAAAGGAATTTCAAATAAAAATCAAGTGCATGTATGTTCTTAAATGATAATGCATTTGCAATAGACAAGCAAGAAAAATAAAATTCAAATAGTAACATGCTACTCCACCAGCAACGCTAGTTCTACTTTATGGAACACTTATTCTTAACCTACCAAAACTAGCCACTGACATATTATTTGAGTTTAGAAAGTGTTTTTCTCAAGGACACGAGTGAAACCATAAAAAGGGAAAGGCCAAAACTATTTTAAGACTTTTGCTACTTAAGTAAAACTTGCAAATCCTTTTAATTCTCATATTTTTCTTGTGTGCGCTTCAACTTGAAACTCATTAATAATTTACTAAACAGTTCTTCTAAAACCTTATGAGCTTAAGTTTTTATCTTGAAAGCTTGTAATCTTACATAGTCTAGAAAGACCCAAATTCTCATGTATACACTATTATATGAGTTTGTGAGGGTCAAATTCCAAACTCCACTACAAGAAGGTAGTGGATTACTGATAAAATCTTACCGAAAAAAAATTATTTATTGGTAATATTGAGAGAATACCAAGAGAAAATAATAAAAAAATACCGACAAAATAATTCACCGACGAAAAATTTATCGATAATTATGGCCCCAAATAATGACGGGTGTATTTACCGATAAAATTTATCGACCGAAAAAATAATTCTCTGTAATACCGACAGAAAAAATATTGTATCGGTAAAATTTATCAAGAGAAATATATTTCTATCGATAGTACTGATTAAAATAATTTTTTATCGGTAAAAATTAATGTAAATCTTTACCGAGAGAAAACTATTTCTCTCGATATTAGTGAGAGAAAAATATTTCTCTCAACAAAATATAAATATATACAGAGAGAAAATAAATATGTTGGTAATACCGATAGAAATACAAATTTGTCGGTAAAATGTGTAGATCTAAAATTAACTAGTTTATTGACTTGTATAATCAATTTACCGACAGATATTATTTTTGTCGGTATTAGCAAGAGATTACTTTTTCTCTCGGTAAAGTATTATAGACACAGAAACTTACCGACAGATATTTTTTCTGTCGGTATTACAGAAAAAATATATATTCTCTCGCTAATACCAACAGAAACGTATATTCATCAGTAATTAAGTTGACTGATTAATTGACTTGTATTATAACTTTGCCGCCATTCTTCTATTCATTTACCGATAAAAAAAATTATTCTCTCGCTAATACCGATAGAAAAATTTTTATCGGTAAAGTTATAATACAAGTCAATTAATTAGTCAACTCAATTATCGACAGATACACATATCTATCGGTATTAGTGAGATAATATATATTCTCTCGGTAAATAAATAGTAGAATGGCGGAATTTTTCCCGCCATTTTGTAACTATTTAAGGAGAGAATGTTTCTTCTCTCACTAATACTGACAAAAAAGATATTTGTCTGTAAATGAATATTAAATAGTCAACTATTACGCAGATATTTACCGACGGATAAATGTATTAGTCTGTAATTTTACCAACAGACACTTATATCTGTCGGTAAATGTGTAAAATAAACCCTACCTTCTTTCTCCTTCTCCCCATTATTTCAATCTCCTCTCTGCCTTCCTCCCTTACTGCCCTCTGCTCCCTCCCCCTGTCACTGCCGATTTATTGCTCGAAGATGAAGAAGGAGAAAGAAATAGATATTTATTTCAAATTTTATAATTTTTGTTAAATATTGTTATTAATTTTAATTTTTTATTTATAATAAATTTTGTATTATGTGTTGGGATTGTTAAGAATGTTGTAGTTTAGGTATATTATTGATTTTTATTTGTTGGTTATTTGAATTTTTATGGTATTTTGAAATATATTTTAGGGTAGATTATATATTTTTACCTAAATATCCGAAAAAATTGATACTTTATTATATTTAATCATAATATAATTTTAGGGAATCTAACAATTTGTATAATAAATTTTAAATTTTTGTTGGGATTTTGAAATGTATTTAGGTTTTAATATTTTTGTAGGGCTTTTTTATTATATTTTTAAAATTTATAGTAAAATTTTTATTTGATTTTTGAAATAAATAAAAAAATTAGATAATATTTTATGAAAATTCAAAATTTTTAAGATATAATTAGAAATTATTTTTAATTTTATATTTATATTTTAGTGTTTTAGATTTTGTATAAATTTTAGAATAAAAAAATTAATTTTTAAGGTTTTTTTTTGGCACAAAATAAATTTTTAGACATATTTAAAATATTTTGTTATAGTTTTGGAAATTTTTTGTATATATAAATATTTTAGGTTGTTAGATTGTTAGGATTTTTTTAAAATTTATAGAAATTTTTTTAGTAAATTAGATTTAATTTAATAAATTTTAGAATGAAAAAATATAAAAAAATAGTTTTTAATGGTTATAAAATATGTTTTAAAAAAATTAAAACTTTTGTTATATTTTTAAAAATATTTTTTATTAGAAATATTAGTACGTTGAATTTATATTAAAGCATCTATGTATTTTTGAAAAAATATTTGAGTTATTGTAAAAAAATTTAGAATTTCATTACATATAACGAATTAGTTTTTTATATAAAATAATATATGTTGTAAAGAAATTTTAGATTTTTATTATAATTTTAAAAAATATTTTAGTAAAAAGAAATAATTTAGGGTTTTGATTTATTTTATATTTATTTTATGATTTTTTAGTAATTTTTATGAACTCCGTTAAAAAATTATAATTTTTATATTTTTTAAATTTTATGTTTAGTGTAAATGTGTACAATTTATGATACATTTTGTGATTTTATAGATTTTTAGCTAATTAGTTTTATGAATTAAAAAGTTTGATTATATTATTAATTAAAAGTATTTTTTGTGATTTCTATATAGGTTGTAGTTAAATAATTAAATATTGATTGTATATAAGATTAATAATAGAAAATTATGAAATTTTAATGAATTTTTTATTAATATTTTATATTGTATTTATACTTGGATTATTATATATATATATATATATATATTTAAATATGTATTTTTTCATTTTTATAGATTTAAATAAATTTATAGATTTTTATAATTTGAGTGAAAATAAGAGCGATATTTAATAATAAATTGATAATTTAAATTTAATAATTAAAAGCGATATAATGAAATTCATATTATTTTATTATGAATTTAAAAAAATCTCAAATGTGTAAATCCACTAGGAAATGACAATTTAATTTTTATTTATACTTTTTTGATATTTAAAGTATAATTAAAAGAATATTTTGATTATAAATTTAAGATATAAATTGAAAAAGTTAAATAAATTAATAGTTTTAAAATTACAGAGAAATAATTAGAGTTTGTGATAAATGGGTTAATCAACAAATTTTTTTACTATATAAATAAAATTTATTTAAAATTTGAATAATTACTTTTAATTATAGTACAAATTATATTTTGTGTTCTTTTAATTTACAAGAAGAAAAATTATTGCATTTTTTAGTACACTTTTAACATTTACAACAATAATATTATAAATTATATAGTAAAAATAATAATTCATAATTATAAGAATTTTGACTAAGATGGAGTAAACAATGGAAATAAATTAGTATCTTAATTGTTATCGATAAAATATAATATATAATTAATAGCAAATATAATGTGCAAATATTTAGCGAAATATAAAAAAAATTAAAATTCAATAAATAATAAGTAAAATATATTTAAAGTGTATATATTTAGGAATATAAAATTTAATTAGATGTAATAAATAATAATTATAAATATCTATAGAAAAATACTATTTAGGCTTATAAAATTTAATTAGATGTAATAAATAATATTTATAAATATTTTAGAGTATTTATTTAGGCCTATGAAATTTTATAATATTTTATAAATAGTAATTATAAATATTTAAAGAGCATATATGTAGGCCTATGAAATTTTATAATATATAATAAATAGTAATTATAAATATCTAAAGAATATATATTTAGGTTTATAAAAATTCATAATATATAACGAATAATAATTACAAATATCTAAATAGCAATGCTATGTAGGCCTATGAAATTTCATAATATGTGGTAAATAATATTTAAATGTAACAAGAACATGTATTTAGGTATATGAAAATGAAAAATATAAGAGTATAATATAAAATAATGCGCTGCTTAAATATCGATTGTTAATGCATTTCTTTTAAATTTAGATAATTTAAAAATAAACCTTAATACCCGTTTGGTGAGTTACTCATTTTTTTTTAAAAAAAAAAGTGAAAACTTACTGAATTATCTTATTTGGACAATTTAGAAACAATAATATATATATATATATATATCTATTTGCTGGTTAACATTAATGTGAGATATAGTAGTATATAAATTTTATAGAAAATTCATAGTATTTCTCTTAATTTATTCTCTGGGTGCATACCAAATATCATAAATATTCAAAAATTAAACGTAGTGTACTTAGAAAATCTAGGAAAAATACTACCGAATTTTCTTCATAATTTATATAAAGTCTTGCATTATGTTAAATAAGATATATATTGTGTTTCTGAATAGGTTAGGGCCTTATTCTCCGTGAAGGAGAAATAAGGAGATTTAATTCTCATGATATTATCTTGTTTGTATACATAGGCAAAATGAATACAATATGTGCTTGAATGTATGAACGACTCAATCCGGATCGCACTCTTTGTATGACATTTGTTAATAGGTTAGAAGAGTTTATTGCTAAAAATGTTAAATATGAACCGTTCATACTTGTCAATCAAGCTGTCCAATTGTATTACGTTCCTTTTTCTAGCACAAGACAAGAAGCTTCTAATTGGTTGGCAATTAACAAAATAAAAGCTAATTCACGGATTGATCTACCCGATCAATCTGCCAATAATCATGAGATTAATACTACATTTCAAGAAGATAGTCCTGGAATTGTATAAGCTATTAATAGGACAAATGTTGTTGATCCAGGTCCTTTAAATGATCAAACTGGACAACTCATGAATATTGATGCTATGGATGTGGAATTTAAATTGGATGAATCTTTACTTGACTCTGAATCTGAATCATCTCAATCAGATAACAGCTATGAATAAAAATAATTAGTATGTGTAATTATGCTATAGCTTTTACTAAATTTATTTCGATGTTTATTATTTAATTTAAACTAATTATACTGATATTTTTTTTAGATATGTATCGCAGACCTAGAAGAGGATTGGATCGATCGGGATCTAACAGTCAATCCAATGGAGGTCGAGATTCTAATAGTACAGGTCAACCACATCTGCAGCTGCGAGATGTTCCGGATGATATATCGGTTGAGGATCCTCAGATTGACGCGGCTACAGATAATATGCCTAGAGAGGATCCTCCTTTTACTTCTCACCCGGCCCAAATAGAGGATCCTGCTTCTTTTTCTCTCTCAGCCACTATAGATGCCCCCCATTGATGATGCAGTATTGCAACATCAGCTGCAGGTCGTGATGGTAGGATGCAGCATTTGACTGTTCAGGAGTCCGAGTAAGTATTTTTAATATTTTACATTACTCATATTAAATTATAAAGTAGATTTTGTTTAATATATATTAAATATTATTAATTTTTGTTCATTTTGTAGCTACATGATGGATTCAGCTAGGGCTTCCACTAGACGCATTTGGAAGGTCATGACACAAAAGATGGACTCCGCCGGAGTTTTCTAGAAGGCCGTCTCTTCGGAGATAAAAAACTTTTAGTTCGAAGAGTTTAAGGTCAAAAATAAAATAAAATTTTAATATTTAATATAAATGTACAACTTAAAAATTTGCAATTATCATATACTAATTATTTTGATTTATTTTATAGAAATATTTTTACTGGGACCAAACTATTGATAGCCTGGTCTGGATTGCATTCATGAAGAAGGTAACTATTCGCTACAACAATATGTTGAGTGAGGTGAAGGCTGCAGGAAAGCAGCCTTCATTTATTGATGATCAGTTATAGACCAACCTGCAGGCCTGGTGAAACTCTCCTAAGGAGTAGACACGTTATGTTGTTGCCTTTCATAACAGGATGTCCAGTGTTGTGGATAGTGCAGGTCCATCCTCACATATAGGAGGTAGCAGATCGCATTTATAATCATGTTCGTACACTCGTAAGTATATTCAAAATTTTTAATATATTTCAATTTATATTTTTTGTGTTATAAAACTAATATTTTTTTCATTAAATAGGAGTCTACCATGGGTCAGCCGCCGAACAACTATGAGTTGTTTGTGCATACGCACAAAAGGAGTCACGATGGGCGTTCATTTGTAGATTGTCGATCCTAGGATCTAAATGTAAGTAATTTCATATTTTTTTTAAATATAGCAAAATTTATATTTAAAATATAGAATTAATAATCTTTTTTATATTACATAGAATCGTTTTATTGTATCTCGAGAAAGGCATCTCAGTCTGACACACCTGTTGACGATGATAGATTATTTAGATCTGCTATGGGCATATAGAAGAAGAAGAAGTTGTATGAACTTTGCTTACAATATGTCAGCACAACTTCTTTTTCTTCTTCAACTAATTCATCTACTTTATAGGAAGAGATCAAACATTTGAAGGAGCAGTTGGCAGAGCATGATCTGACCATTCAGCAACAGATTCAGGAGTAGGTGTAGATGGTGGAGGAGTAGGTTCAATCTCGGATTCAGGCGCAAATGCAAACCGAGGTGCAACAGTTGGTTCAACAGCAGCTTAATGAGTTTATGACCAACTTCATGCCAGGGATCCTCTATCCGTCAAGACAAGTTTCGCCTGATGGTGCTCCTCCACCTCCACCACCTCCTGCTATTTGATTGTAGATTTTTATCTATGTATACTTTATATGTTAATTTTATATGGTTATATATATTTTATTATTTTTATAACTATCTATTTTATATTTTAATATTTATTACATTTAAATATAAATTTTATTTTTATATTTTTTTCTTTTTAATATAATTTTATACATATATTTATATATTATAAAAATTAAAAAGAATAATTGTATTGCAGAATTTAAAAATAATTTATTTTTATCAACAAATTATATTTTTTGTTAGTAATTTATTTTGCTAATAAGGATAAAATTTATGAGAATATCGTCGGTAATACCGACAGAAAAGTTCAATCGAAAAATCTGAGAGAATACTGATAGAAAATTTAGTAAAAAAATTTGAAAGAATACCGACAAAAAAATTTCTATCGGTATTACCGACGGATTAATATTTTTATTAGTAAATATTGTCGACTATTTTTCTGTCGGCAAATTACCGAGAGATAAATTTATATTGGTAAATTACCGAGAGATATTTTTATGTCGATAAGTTATTGACAGATTACTTTTTTCCTTGGCTTTTTGATTACTGGTTTGATTATTAGCGAAAGATATAGCGACAAATTTTTTTTATCTGTAATCTGTTGATAAATACTATTATCGATAAAAAATAAGAATTATCGATGAATTTTTTCGTCGGTAATCCGGTACATTCTTGTAGTAGTCTAACTATTGAGAGTGTGAAATTCCAAAGCCAAACTATGTATGTGGTTGGTGGTATTCCATTATATTAGTGAAATCTCAAGTGTTGGACTTGGAAGAATGAACATAAGAGGAGATAATTGCTCCCAACTACTATAAAATTAAGCTTGTTCCTTCCTTTCTTAATTTTGAGCCTAACATCGGGACTTACTTTATAGAGAAAACTATTCCTTGTATTATTATTTTTAAAGTTTTTTTCTTTATCTTAAAATTTTTTTATTATTTTATAAAAATAATAAATTTATAATAATCTAAGAATAATTTCAGTAAAAGTGCAAGTAGATTTTTGTGGCAATTTTATATAAAAAAAAAAGCCTACTTTACAATTGAGTCAACCCAAGGGATGGAAATGAGTCGGGTATTTTTAGGTACCCGACTCGTTTCAATCCGTTTATATATGATATGAGTAGTTTATAAATGGGTTTGAGTAGATGCATATAATATTTTTACTAGAGGAAATTGCACTACTTATCTCATTTTGGGTTTCCTTTTTCAAAACTATGAACAAAAGTTTTTTTTTTCAATTCCAATTGACTCGGCCTTTTCTTTTTCAGTTTTAACATTTTTCAACACAAATTTTTTTTATATTTTTTTATTTAAAAATAATTTTTGATATCATTCTCTCATAAATACATAACATCTACTAAATATTTATAGCATCTATCAAATATCTACCGAATTTATTTAATATTTTTTAATTTTAATTTTTTAAATTTATATTCACACAACATGCACACACATTTGCACAACATCTATAAAATATATATAATAAATATATAACATACACACAATATCTATAAAATTTACATAATATACACCAAACATATACATAAATCTACCAAATATTTATACAATACCTATATAACGAAATTAATATTTTTTTAACTTTTATTTTTTATGTCTATAATATGTAAAATTTATTTAAAAATAAATTTAATAATTTTTATTAATATATTTTTATATATTTTATTTCTTGTGAATATTATTTTGTTATTTGTAATGAAAATTATAGTTTTTCCTTTATAAAAATTAATACATTTTATATGTTGAAAATATAATTTAAAATATTAATTTTATTATTTTATTAAAATATATTTATTTAATAGTAAAGTTTTTTAAAAAATAAAATTTGAAGTAAAATATTAATTGTAGTAAGAGATGATGTATTTTTAAAAGAAAAAATATTATTTTAGAGAGAATTGAGGTACTTCTTAAAATTTGCTTTAACTTTTTCTAGAAGTATAAATATGTTTTTTATGTATTATTTTTAAAATATAATTTTTTTTGTAGTTTTGTAAATGTTACTTTTTACTGTCCGTGATGGGTTTGGATCGAGTATAGATACATATCTCTGGGTACTCGTTACCTGAATATGTTTATATAATTAATTTTTTATTAGTTATATTTTTATTAAATTTTAATTATATAATAATTATATTATATTTTAATAATAGAATTTTTTTATAAAATTATTTTGATAAAATTATATCAAATTTATATTTTATTTATAACTAGAAAAAGATTCCGCGCAACACTGCAGATTTTTTTACTCAATTTATATACTAATTTCAAAATTTAAATAATTTTAATCAAATAAAATAAAATTTTAATTATAAAAATTACAAAATTAAATCTAAATAATATTTAAATAATAAAAATTTAAAAAACAAATTTAACAAAAATTTAAATAAATCTAACATAAAATTAAGTAACATAAATTAAAAAATAAAATTTCATCAAATAATAGACCAAAACAAAAATTAAAATAAAATAATTAATTTAACTAAAACTAAAATAAAATCCTAACAAAAATTAAATTATAAAAATTAAAAACCCTAACATAAATGAAAAAAAATTACAAGTTACCCTAATCAACCTAAAAAAAAAAACTAGCTAAACCATTAAAAAGACAAAAAAAAAAAAGAAATATACAACAACCAAACAATATAAATCAACCCAAAAAATTACCTAACAAACAAAAAATTAAAAAATACAATAATAAAAAATTAAAATCAAATAACATAATAAATTATTCATGAAATAATCATATAAATATAAAATACTAAAATAAATTACACTGAATATTAATCGACAATGAAGAAAAAACAAGAAGGAGAGTTAGAAATGACTGTAAGAGAAAAATGATAATATTCTCTACAATAATTGTAAATATAATTATCAAATGAAAATAGCAAAAAATAAAGGCAAAAACATAAAAAAAAATGATATATTGCCTATATATATTACCTATACGTCAATTGAATAATAATTTAGTAATTAAATAATAGTAGTGCAGTATTAAAGCTGAATAATGTTATGGAGAATATGATAATAACGTAGTAGTTTATTGCTTTTTTATATTATATATATAACTAATTATTATTAATATCAAATAGAATATTATAATCTTAATTTAACTTTTTAAATATAAATTATTATTAAATATAATATCCTAATTTTAATTTAACTCTCCAAATAAATATCAAATAAATATTTATTATATAATAAATAATAAATTTAATTTAAAATATTATGCAATTAAGTTAGTGGCAAGATTGAGATAGCGGCATGCGATATAATATTGTATCAACATTAATTATTTTAGTATTATACTAGTATAGATACCGTGCGATATTGCAGATACTTTTTCTCAATATTATATATTAATTTCAAATTTTATAATAATTTTCAGCCAACAAAAAAATATCAACTAAAAACCAAATCAAACAAAAAAATTAAATAAACCTAATATAAAATTAAATATTATAAACTAAAAAAATAAAATATAATCAAATAATAAACCTATACAAAAATTAAAATAAAATAATTAAAGTAACTGAAATTAAAATAAAACCTAATAAAAATTGAATTACTGAAATTAAAAATTCTAATATAAACTAAAATACAATTACAACTTACACAAAATTAAATAAAAATAATTAATTAAAAAAACTCAAAAAGAAGCTAAAAAATTATACAATAATCAAACAATATAAAATCAATAAAAAAATTACATAACAAACAAATAACAAAAAAGTAATAAATAGTAAAGTTAAAAGAATAACAAATAAATAAAAGTAATAAAAGTAATACATTACTTAAACATAGGAGAAGAAAATATAATATTGTAGCTTTGAAATTTAATTGTATTGCAGGAGAAGATAATATTGTTGTGATAGTTATTCTTTTTTCTCTTTATATAGTATAAAGTAAAAGATAATTTTATTGTAATTTTAATCTTATAATAATTCCATAAGTCCACCCAAACTAAAATTCAAGTAAAAAATAATTTCATTATAATTCTATTCCTATAATAATTCTTATAATAAACATGCATTTATTATAGGATAATAAAGTAAAAGATAGTAATCCCTATAGTATATAGATTCATATAGTATATTAAATCCATCCTAACTAAAATTCAAATAAAAAATAATTTCATTATAATTCGGGTAAAATCCTTCCTTATAAAAATTAGGACTGTGTATGGGCCCGTCAACCCGGATGGCCCTGCCCGGCTATGTTGGGCAAGGTTCAAAAAAATAAAATTAGACTTTAAGCTTAATATGCGAGCCCAAAATCACTTCGAGTTGGACTTCGGACATGAGGATAAATACCTTAGGCCGGATTGACCCAAGGTATTTAAAAAAATAAAATTAATTAATTTTTAATTAATTATATTAATTTTTATAAATAATTATATTAATTTTTATGTATAATTTTATATATAATAAAAGTTATAACATTAATAACTTAAAAATAACATGTAAAATATAATAAAACTCAATAAAAATTATAATATTAATAATTAAAAATATATATAATTTTTTGGATCACCCGAACCCGGCTTGTTGGCCCTAAAAGCCCGGGCTACTTGGACTAAGGTCGGACTATGAGCTTCATTTTTTTAGCCAGACAAAGGCTAAATCCAGCTTGTGCACAGGCGTAATTAAAAAGTTCATTCTTATATATGCTTATAGTAATAAATTTAAATATTTTAATAATTTATAAAAAATTCATATTCGTATAGAATAATATTATGCTAATGACAAAAACAATGGTACATGATACAATATTATATTAGTGATAATTATTTTAGTATTATATATATATATATATATTATTTATTGATAAAATTATAATCTTATAATTAAATTTTATTTATTATTTTACTTAAATGGATAGAAATAATACACGAGTAGTGTTAAAATGGGTATAGAACTCGTAGGAAAAATTAATAAATAATTATACTGTACACGTTAAAAACTTTTACATTTTCAAAAATACTGTAGCACTATGTTTTATTTACATAAATGCAGCTGCGGGTTTTTTTTTTTTCCAAAACTATGTTTTTAACCTTCATTTTTCTTTTGTTTTTTTTTTCTGATTTTTTTAATTTTTTAATTTTAATTTATTAATTTTTTATTTAAAATTTTTTTAATATTATATTTTTAATATACACAAAAAATAAGTCTATACACAACATATATAAAATATACACTTAACAATATAAAATGCATATACAACATCTACAATACATCTACAACACATCAATAATGCATCTATAACAAATCTATATAGTATTTTTAATATTTATTTAATTTTTTATTCTCATAACATTCACACAACATCCACATGATATTTATACAATATTTAATAATTTTTACATAAAATATACATAACTTAAATAACAAAAACATAACATACACACGACATTTATAACATATTTACAATATTCACAACACATCTACATCGCATATATAACATATCTATATAATAAAATTATGTATATATTTTTTAATTTTTTTTCATATGTATAATATGTAAAATTTATTTAAAAATAAATTTAATAATTTTTATTAATATAATTTTGTATATTTAATTTTTTGAGTATTATTTATTTTTTGTAATTAAAATTAAAAATTTTTTTCTTTAGAAAAAATGATGATTTTTATATGATAAAAATAATTTAAAATATTAATTTTTATTATTTCATTAGAATATTTTATTTAAAAGTAAAATTTAAAAAAAATAATTTAAATTAAAATATTAATTGTAGTGAGAAAAAATATTTTTTTAAAAAAAATTATTTTAGTGAAAAATTAAATAATTTTAAAATTTTATATTATTTTTTTTATTAAAGTATAAATATTTTTAAATTCTATAATTTTTTTAAAATAAAAATTAATTTTTTAAGGTACTCAAGTAAATACGATAATAATTAAAATGGATTCGGACTGAAATTGGGTAATTTTCGCAAGTACAACGTTCGTTGCCACACTGGCCGACCCATACATGTAATAATGGCACAATGGTTAAATGACGCAAAAACTGTGGGCATTTTCTCCAGAAAAAGTAACAGAAGCTAATAGTATATGCACTTGCAAGTTGCAACTTGAAATTTTGAGTTACAAGGCAAACAAAGAATATGATAAAGTGCCGGGAGCAAATGGTTTGAATCCAAGTTTTTTTCAGTTTTTTTGGGATATAGTTGGCGTAGATGTTACTAGAGCTTGTTTGGATTGTTTAAATTCTAATAAGCCTATGCCGGGTAAAAATGTAATTAATGTTATAATCCCAAAAAAGAAAACTCTAGAGGTGGTAGGAGATTTGAGACCGATCTCGTTGAGTAATGTTACTAATAGAATAGTATGTAAAGTCTTAGCTAATATACTGAAACATATTTTGCCTGAGATTGTGTCTGATACATAGAGTGCTTTTATACCAGGAAGAATGATTACAGATAATATAATTGTTGCTTATGAATTATTTCATACGTTGAAGAGGAAAACGCAAGGCAGTAATGGTTTTCTATCTCTCAAGACTGATATGAGAAAGGCTTACGACCGCATTGAGTGGAAGTATTTGAGGCTCATCATGTTGATGTTAGGCTTTTGTGAACAATGGGTGACGAAGATTATGGGGATAATGTCTTCTGTTTCTTACACATTTGTCAGAGGAGCGGAGGAATATGGGCCTCTCATTTCGGAAAGAGGACTCAGGCAGGGGGATCTACTCTCACCCTATTTATTTATTTTATGTGCAGATGGGTTATCACAGATGTTGTCAAAGTTACAAGCACAAGGCAAAATCCATGGTGCACGAGTGTGTAAAGAAGCACCACCGATAACACATCTTTTCTTTGCGGATGATGCTTTATTTTTCACAAAGGCTACGGAATCAGAGGTGAACCTACTACGCAATTGTTTTAAAGTGTATGAAGATGCTTCAGGGCAGAGTATAAATTTTTCCAAGTCTTCTGTAAGCTTTACTCCTTATACACCAAGGGCAAGGCGAGAATTTGTTTGTACTGTACTAGGGGTCCAGGAGCATGAATCACATGGAAACTATTTGGGTATGCCGTCGGTAATTGGACGAGATAAAAAGCAAGTCTTCCAGTTTGTGGTTGAGAAGCTAACTAAGAGAGTTCAAGGTTGGAAATCTCGATTGTTATCCAAAGCAGGAAAGGATATATTACTGCGTATGGTGGCCCAGGCTATGCCGAACTATCTGATGTCACTATTTCTAATTCCTTTAGATATTTGTAAGAAGTTGGAGGTAGTGATGAATTCGTTCTTTTGGGACAATGGCAAGAATGGATCGTTGCACTGGCTTAAATGGAAGAAGATGGTAGTTCCAAAAGAGAATGGTGGTCTTGGGTTTAGAGAATTAAGACAGTTTAATTTGTCTCTGCTGGATAAACAAGGCTGGAAGTTGTTGAGAGAACCACATTCTCTTATGGCTAGAGTTTTAAAGTTGAGATACTTTCCTAAGACCGATTTCTTCTCTGTTGATTTAGGACACAATCCAAGTCAAATCTGGAGGGAAATTTGTGCAAGCAGGTCTATTTTAATGAAGGGTGTTAGAAGAAGAATTGGAAATGGTCTAACAACAAGGATACGACAGGATCCGTGGCTAATGAATGAGGATCCATATGTGCAATCCATTGAACCTCTGGTGAGTAATGTTGAGATGGTTTCAGACCTAATTGAAGATGGTCAATGGAGGGTAAGTCTGGTTGAGAGTTTATTTCAAGCTCGTGATGTTGAATTGATTATGCAGATTCCGTTACCATTGAGGCAGATAGAGGATGGATGGTTTTGGAATCAGAACAGGCTTGGGGTGTACAAAGTTAAGGAAGGATATAGGTTAGCCATGGATGATGAGGATCAATAGTTTTATTTGAATGGAGATTTCTGGGATAAACTGTGGAAAGTGAGAGTTCCTCCCAAAATAAAATTTTTCGCTTGAAGAGTTTTGCGTGGTTGTTTGCCATGTAATGCAAATCTACAGCGAAGAAGAGTGGAAGTTCAGAACAATTGTATTTTTTGTGCCCAGCAAGGTGAAGATGCGAAACACTTGTTGCATGATTGTGTGTTAGCAAAGTCAGTTTGGCTATTGTCAAGTTTGGGATGGGAACCGATTCAAGACTTCCAACTTTGGGTGCAAGGAGTTGTTGGATCAGGAACAATGGTACCAAAACAGGAGGTGCTGATGAACCTGTGGAGTTTGTGGTATGCCAGAAACTTGAAGTTATGGCAGCAGAAAGAGGAGGACGCAGCAGGGATTATTTATAGAGCAAGTTTCTCGTTGCAACAATGGTTGTATGCACAAGAGAAAGTGGCGAGTAATACTAGAAGGCGAGAGGTAGATAGGAGTTGGGTACCGCCAATTTCTGGGAAATTTAAATGCAATATGGATGTGGCGGTCTTACCTTGTGGAAGTTTTGGACTGGGCATGATTGTTAGAGATTCTAATGGCCATTGTATTGCTGGACAAATTAAATGTTGTGCAGGTAGTGGTGATCCTATAATTGGGGAGGCCCTTTGTTTTAGGGAGGCATTAAGTTGGATGAAAGCATTAGATTTTCAACAAGTACATTATGAAACAGATTGTCAAGAACTTACTAAGGCATTTGATTCTGTGGCCATAGTAAGATCGTCCTATTTTCAGTGTGTTGTTGAGGAATGTAAAGCCCTTTTGTGTGAGCTTCAGTTTTCGTACTCTTTTGTTTACAGATCAGCGAATCAGGTTGCCCATAAATGTGCTAGATCAGCTGGTTCTATGACTGGTCTTAGTTGGGGGTATGCCCTCCCAGTTTTCTGTATGAAGTTTTGATGGCTGATCTTAATAATATGTGCTAGAAGCGCCAAGCCAAAATTTAAAAAAAAAGAATCTGAAAAACCCTAATACGGCACCATAGAATTTGAATTAGGGATGTGTAGAGGCGGGAACAACGATTCCTTACTGCCGATAAGCATAGAAATGGCGTCGACAATGCTGAGTCTAACCGCAGAGATCTCGCCGTTAGGGTCAAGCCGGCAGCAGCTACAGTGGACGAAAGAAGAGACAAAAGACTCCATTCGAATTCGAGCTGAGTTGGAGAAAGATTTCACAGTGGCAAAGAGGAACAAAGGTCTTTGGGAGATTGTTAGTGCCAAAATGAGAGAAATTGGATATCGTAGAACCCCCTGACCAGTGTAAATGTAAGTGGAAGAACCTCGTCAATCGTTACAAGGTATCTTCGTCTTTTTGATTGCAATTAGAAATTCAACATTTTGGATTTCTTTTTCTTTTTTGATTTTTTCATAATGTTTCCTTATAAGTTTTTTTTTTTTATGCTTGATGATGATTTATAAATAAACAATGTTGTTTAATAGGTGAATTAAAATTAATTAACCACATTAAAAACACTTGTCTGTGCTTTATCAATTCTTGATTTAGGGTTATATGCGTAATGCAATTAAAAACTGTAATTGTATATATATTTTTTTATTTTAAGCAGTAGATTTTTATTAAAATATGATAAAAAAGTTTACAGCATAAGCATAATGCAACAAAGAAATAAACTATTGCAGGGCTACTACGTAATAGCACAAAGATAAAAATAAAATTCCCGATAAATTAGAAACAAAAGAGACTAGATGTAACTTTTTTTAATTCCTCGGGTGACCATTTTTCTAGTCTCGATCTGATTGATTTCCTTGTTCTTCTTGTTCTTTTTCTTTGAGGTTACCAGGGTGAAATCATCTTCAATTGGATATTCAATATCATTAGCTTCTGTCTCCCTGATGTCTTCATCATCTACTACAGGGGTTGGAAGAGGAGAATTGGAAGTTGAGGCTGCAGGGATTCTTTTAGCTTCAATGGCAACCAAAGATTGATTTATAAGTTGTTGGGAAAGTTTGAGATCTTTTTTAAATTCTTCTAATGAAGAGTAATCCTTATATCTTGATTTCTTTGTAGATTGGAGATTGGTGGCAGCAGTTTTTGGAGAATCTATATTGGGGCTTATGGTTGCTTGGTCCGAAGGTTTAGGAGAAGTATGCTGCTTTACTGTGTCATTTAGCTGAGTGCTTGATTCAGTTACCGCTTTGTTCCTTTGATCAATATGATTAGTGAGGCCAACATTGTCAACCATAGAAGCTGTAGAAGCCTGGTTTTCCAGCTCAGCACGAGTTTCATGCATTGAGACATCATCCTGAACTTTAAGATTAGATGGACTGTAACACCCCTATATCCCGTATACGTACCAAGAATGCTTATACGATCGTAAAATACATATACTGAATATAGAAAATGCCACAGTTTAAAAATACACAAAATCATATCTTTAAAAATAAATGACACAAATTTCAACATTTAAAAGAAATACAAAAGACACTATATATAAAAACGTTTAGTAATCCGCAGCGGAAATTATTACAAACTTTTACAAGTTCAAATACATAAAAATCAAAATATACAAAACATAGAATATATACACGATTGGCAGCTTGACTCTTTGGTCTTTAAGATCTAGCCCAACTCTTCAAGCATAAACTCAACTAGGTTTAGAAGAATCCTCCGTCTCAAACCTATCAACCCTATCACCTGCGCGATGAACCACAATCGCGCTGAGCCAACAACTCAGTGGTACAAACCATGATAGAATTATGCAATATATATATATATATATCAATGATATGCATTCAACCAATGAAGATCATACTTATAAATGTTGCATCTCATTAATTCAATAATCATATCATCATCCATTATACTCATTCAAAATAGACACCTATAGGCCCAAACTAGTATTTAATATGATATTCAAAGTTCAGAGTTGCTGCTTTGGTCCATAATCACAATAATCAAGCCCGTAGGCAATATACATATCTCTCTATCCATGGATAGGGTAACAGACCCAGTCTCTTGGACCATCAACTCAACAAGCTTGAGGAGATCCTCAACCCGGCTAGACTGTTACCTGTAACAGACCCAGTCTCTTAGACCATCAACCCGACTAAATCGAGGAGATCCTCAACCCGGCTAGACTGTTACTATTTATATATTTCATATTCACAATTCTCATAGTGTAACAGACCCAGTCTCTTGGACCTCAATTCAACTCAATTTGAAGAGATCCTCAACCCGGCTAGACTATTACCTGTAACAGACCCAGTCTCTTGGACCATCAACCCGACTAATCGAGGAGATCCTCAACCCGGCTAGACTATTACTATTCATTTTATAGGCAGGCCGCCAAATCCAGAACTCTGAAATTGAATAAACATATTAAACATACAATTATTTCATTTGCCCCTTTATCATTCTCTTTCTCAATTCCTATCTCATACTCAAATAAGCAATCATGCCTCATCAATTTCATTTACATAACCATGTCCAACAACAATGGTTTCATTATATCTCCATTCACATCAAGACAATTCATCATCATACATATAGCACATTACATTCCACAAGATTCACAATGTGCAAAATATCAAATTATTCATATATATATTATCAACAATACCACATCAAATGAATGTATGAAACAATGCAATGTTTGTACTTACCTTAAATGCAACCCTCACAATATTAAACACTTATTCCTCCAATAATCTTTCACTTCTTGAATTAGGGTAATTCACCTTCTTCACAACCTATTCCAAAAGGAAGATGAAACCCACATAAGATCATAAGGCTAAGAACCAACTAGGGCAAACTCTAAACTTGACATGCTCAACAACACGGGCGTGTCCTGGGCGTGTAATACATTCTGCCTCTCAACAACATTGACAAGTCCAACATCATGAGCGTGCTCATGGCCGTGTCAATTCCCCAAAGACACAGTGGCTATGACACGCTCAATAACATGGACGTATTACTGGCCGTGTCAATCCTACTGCCACACAGACGCTATGACACGCTCAGTATCCTGGGCGTGTCACTGCTCGTGTCACTCATCCAAAATACATAACCATCGATACGCCCAAAATCCTAGACGTGCCCTTGGGCGTGTCAGGCCAAAAACCCAGATTCCGGCCAAAACAACAACACAATCAACAAAGCACTTCCTTTCACCAAAATCCACTTCAATCAAAGTCATCTCAACATACCCAAAAATCACAACAAACTTACAAATACACAAAAACAACTAAAAACATACTTCTAACACAATTCAAAATCATCACCAAAAACCTAAAACACAACCACAAAACAATCACTTCCAACAACTTACTCTTTCCTTCAATCCATCCCCAAAACAAGAAATCAGTTACCCAAACACTCTTAAACCCACCTTAAACAAACATAAACACATACCATCCATAAACTCAACTCAAAAACTCAAAGAAATCAAAGAGTCAAGTGAAGAACTTACCAAGGATGAAGAAACTCTTAACTTTTCAACTTGATCTCTTGAAATCTTCCTTAGATCTTGAGTTTAGAGGTTCAAATCTCTCCCTTGTTCTCTTGTCTCTATGTTAGCCGGCCAAAACAAAAGCAAAGGAAGGAGAAGAAGATGAGCCACGACAAGGAAGAAAGAAAGAAGAAAGAGAAACACAAAGTCAACCTCCTTTTCCTTAAAACCCTCTCAACCAAGCAATTATAATATTAAACTAATCCCATTTAATCTCTTCCACTCAATTAATTTCCTTATTATTTAATTATTAAATTCAAAAACACAAAATATCTTCTTCCACTATCATCCTTTTGACTTTCCAATGACTTGTGTATATGTTATGTATATTCTAATATACACAACATATACACTCTCTTTAAAAACCCTTTTCTCTTCCAAATAAACATATACATTGAATCCAATTTAAACAACAATAAAGCCAAAACATCTAGGGTATATTTTGGAATATTACAATTCTTCCCCTCTAAAAAGAAATTTCATCCTCGAAATTACCTGATATCAAGTCCGAAACAATTGAGGATATTGATCTCGCATTGCTTGCTCACTTTCCCAAGTTGCCTCTTCTCTACCATGATTCTTCCATAGAACCTTCACCAATGGCACTCTTTTATTTCTCAACTCTTTTACTTCGTGTGCCAAAATAGTGATTGGTTCTTCTTCAAATGTCAGATCCAAACTAACTTCAATGGATTCCACTGACAAGATATGAGATGGATCCGATCTATACCTTCTTAACATAGAAACATGAAAGATATTATGGATTTTATCCAATTCAGGTGGCAAAGCAAGTCGATATGCAACTGGTCCAACCCTTTCCAATATCTCATACGGTCCAACAAAACGAGGACTCAGTTTTCCTTTACGACCAAATCTTAAAATTTTCTTCCAAGGAGACACTTTCAAAAATACTTTATCTCCTACATTATACTCAATGTCTCTCCTCTTCAAATCTGAGTAAGACTTCTGTCGGTCTGAAGCTGTTTTCAATCTATTTCGAATCATCTTCACTTTCTCTTCAGTCTCTCTAACCAAATCAGGACCAATTAGCTTACCTTCACCAGTTTCATTCCAACATAAAGGTGTTCTACAACGTTTACCATACAATGCCTCAAATGGTGCCATTCCAATGCTGGATTGATGACTGTTGTTGTAAGCAAATTCCACAAGTGGTAAAAATCTATCCCAACTTCCAGAGAAATCAATGACACAGCTTCTCAACATATCCTCAATAATCTGTATCACTCTCTCTGACTGTCCATCTGTCTGTGGATGAAATGCAGTACTAAAGTGCAATCGAGAACCCATAGCCCCATGTAAACTCTTCCAGAACTTTGAAGTGAACAGGGGATCTCGATCCGACACTAAAGAAATCGGGACTCCATGCAACTTCACAATCTCACGGATATATAGTTCAGCTAACTTCTCAAGAGAATAATCCATCCGAACCGGAAGAAAATGAGCTGTCTTTGTTAACCGATCCACAATCACCCAAATAGCATCATGCTTACTCTGAGTCAATGGCAACCCTGATACAAAATCCATTGTTACCCTCTCCCATTTCCATTCAGGCACTGTTAAAGGTTGAAGCAACCCTGTTGGAACTTGATGCTCAGCTTTTACCCTTTGACAAGTGAGACATTTGGACACAAATTCCGCTATGTCTCTCTTCATACCAGACCACCAATAATACTGTCTCAAATCATGGTACATCTTTGTACTCCCCGGATGTATAGCAAAAACTGATTGATGTGCTTCTTTCAAAATAATCCTTTTCAAACTATCATCATCAGGAACATACAACCTATCCTTGAACCAAAGACTACCATCACTTTTCACAAGAAAATCTCGGCTCTCTCCACTTCGGCAATCTGAAACAATCTTCTGAATTTTCTTATCCGCCAATTGAGCCTCCTTTATCTGATCCAACAATACTGGTCTCAACTACAGTTGAGCTAATAATGCACCATCATTACATACTTCAAAACTAGCATGCCACGCTCTCAACTCAACAAGCAACGAGAGCGAATAAACGGCCAAACCTGCTAAAGATTTCCGACTTAAGGCATCAGCAACAACATTTGCCTTACCTGGATGATAATCAATCAAACAGTCGTAGTCTTTAATCAGTTCTAACCATCGTCTTTGCCGAAGATTCAGCTCCTTCTGAACACCCAAATATTTCAAACTTTTGTGATCTGTATAGATAAAACATTTCTCTCCATACAAATAGTGGCGCCAAATCTTCAAAGCAAACATTATAGCCGCCAACTCCAAATCATGAGTCGGATAGTTAAGCTCATGCGGCTTCAGCTGCCGAGAAGCATAAGCTATAACTTTACCCTCTTGCATCAACACACACCCTAAACCACTATGTGAAGCATCACTGAAAATCACATATGGTTTATCTTCCACGGGTAAAGTAAGAACAGGTGCTTGAGTCAACATCTCTTTCAACTGCTCAAAGCTAGATTGACACTAATCCGTCCACACAAATCTAAATCCTTTCCGGAGCAATCGGGTGAGTGGAGTGGCTATCAAAGAAAAACCTTTCACAAAGCGTCGATAATAGCCTGCCAAACCCAGAAAACTTCTAACTTCTGTCACAGACTTTGGTGGACTCCAATTCAAAATAGCTTCAATTTTACTTGGATCAACTCTAATACCATCTGTTGAAATAATATGACCAAGAAAAGTCACTTGGTTAAGCCAAAACTCACACTTTAGTCACTTGGTTAAGCCAAAACTCACACTTTGATAATTTAGCATACAACTGCTTCTCTCTCAATATCTGCAACACAATCCGTAAATGCTTGTCATGTTCCTCCTCATTACGTGAATACACCAAGATATCATCAATAAAAACCACCACAAATTGGTCCAGATAGGGTCTAAACACCCTATTCATCAAATCCATGAAAGCTGCAGGTGCATTTGTCAACCCAAAAGGCATTACTAAAAACTCATAATGCCTATACCTGGTGCAGAAGGCTGTCTTAGAAACATCTTCAGCTCTCACTTTCAACTGATGGTACCCTGATCTCAAATCAATCTTGGAAAACACTGATGCTCCCTTCAATTGATCAAAGAGATCATCAATCCTAGGCAAAGGATATTTATTCTTAATAGTCACTTTGTTCAATTTCCTATAATCAATGCATAACCTCATGGTACCATCCTTCTTCTTCACAAACAATACGGGAGCTCCCCAAGGAGAAACACTAGGACGAATAAATCCTTTATCCAACAACTCCTGTAACTGCACCTTCAATTCTCTCAATTCAGCAGGTGCCATGGGATAAGGAGTGATAGAGATAGGAGTGGTACCAGGCAACAAATCGATACCAACTTCAACCTCTCTCTCAGGTGGCAACCCTGGCAACTCCTCTGGAAACACGTCTGGAAAATCTGCAACTGTGGTAATATCATTAAGTTGAGAACCCCCTACTCTAGTATCCACAACATGAGCAAGGTAAGCATCACACCCTTTTCTAATCAACCTTCTAGCTGTTACAGCTGATACAAACAAGGATGCAAGCTGTCTCTGCTCACTGGACACCATTACACTCCTACCATCAAAAGTTCTCAAAGTGACACATTTCTTTTGACAATCTACCACAGCTCCATGCCTAGACAACCAGTCCATGCCCAAAATCAAGTCATACTCTTTAAAAGGCATTTCAATCAAGTCTCCACAAAACTCCTCACCTTGCACCACAACTGCACTATCCCGGTGTACCTTACTAACAACCACACTATGCCCTAATGGATTTGTCACAAACACATCAAATCCTAGGGACTCAGAATGCATTTCAGACACAGGCAAAATAGATGCACTAATATATGAATGAGTTGAGCCTGGATCAATTAAAGCAAGAACTGAAATGCCAAATAAAGAGAAAGTACCAGCAATGACTGCAGAAGCATCTGGTTGTCTTTGCATCACATATACTCGTTGAGAAGGCCCAGCCTCATCTGGCCTAGTATCCCTGGATGAAGATCCTCCTCTACGACTATACCCAGGTCTACCCCCTCTGGTGAAACTTCTGCCCCCTCGACCTCCTCTGACACTAGGTCGAGAAACTGCAAAATCTGCCGGCCTCTACTCTTGCATCTCTGGACACTCTCTAATAAAATGATCAGGAGAACCACATCTGAAGCACACAGCTGGTCCACTACTCTGCCAACAAGCACCTCTATGTGACCCTCCACACTGAGCACACATAGGTAGAAGGGATCTCTGAACTACAGGAGTCGGAGCACTCGCTACTGAAACTGTATGTCTCGATCTCGGTCTCTGCAACTGAACTAACCTACCAGCCTACCTCTGACTCCGACTGATCCTGGGAACAAAACTTCCCCTACCTCTCTTCACAGATGAAGACCCTGCCTCAAACTGGGGTCTCCTAACCCTAGTCTCCTCCTCTGTAGCAGCTGCTGCAATATTTTGAGCTCTCTCCACACTCCTAGCTGCTGCAACAAGCTGGAAAAAATCCTGGTATCTCGAACCGGCCACAAGACACATAATTGAGGGTCTCAACCCCCCCTCAAACCTTCTACACCGGTCGATCTCATCAGAAATAATTCCCCCAGCGTAGTGGCTCAACCTGATGAACTCTAGCTCATACTCTGTAATAGACCGGTGATCTTGCCTCAAGGTCAGAAACTCCATCTTCTTCACATCTTTATACTCTCTCGGAGTATATTTCAGCTCAAACTCTCGTAGAAAATCACTGTAGGATAATGTTGGTGGATCATCCATAGCATGCGGAACTGTCTTCCACCAATCATAAGCATTCTTCTGCAACAGTGATCTGGCATAATCAAAATTTTCTACTGGAGTGGCTTGCAACTGAATGAAAATCCTTTGAACCTTATCCAGCCATTGCTCAGCTACCGCTGGATCAATAGTACCTAGAAAATCTTCTGCTCCATACTTTCTTAATTTATCATACTGTCTCACTAGTACCATTGGCTGGGGTGGCGGTGGCGGTGGTTGCACTGGTGCCTGCCTCAATAAATCAACCATATGCCTAAGCCAAACTGGTGGAACCTCCTCACCAGCTAGTCTCCCAGACACAGAAACAGGTACCTCTCCAGTTCTATCCACTCTAGCTCCATCATCAGGAGCTACACTCTCCGCACTACCCTCAACAGATAGACGCGAATGAGGATCCATTATAACCTATATCTGCAAACACAGCAGAATACACCTCATTAAAGATCAGAGACTGCCGACACCAAACATGTATTTTATTCAAAAATCCACTTTTCAAAATCAAAATATTCTTTTTCTTACACTTGACCTAGGTTGAAAATCTCAAACCTAGGCTCTAATACCAAAATAATTGTAACACCCCTATATCCCGTATACGTACCAAGCATGCTTATACGATCGTAAAATACGTATACTGAATATAGAAAATGCCACAGTTTAAAAATACACAAAATCATATCTTTAAAAATAAATGACACAAATCTCAACATTTAAAAGAAATACAAAAGACACTATATATAAAAACGTTTAGTAATCCGCAGCGGAAATTATTACAAACTTTTACAAGTTCAAATACATAAAAATCAAAATATACAAAACATAGAATATATACATGATTGGCAGCTTGACTCTCTGATCTTTAAGCTCTAGCCCAACTCTTCAAGCATAAACTCAACTAGGTCTAGAAGAATCCTCCGTCTCAAACCTATCAACCCTATCACCTGTGCGATGAACCACAATCGCGCTGAGCCAACAACTCAGTGGTACAAACCATGATAGAATTATGCAATATATATATATCAATGATATGCATTCAACCAATGAAGATCATACTTATAAATGTTGCATCTCATTAATTCAATAATCATATCATCATCCATTATACTCATTCAAAATAGACACCTATGGGCCCAAACTAGTATTTAATATGATATTCAAAGTTCAGAGTTGCTGCTTTGGTCCATAATCACAATAATCAAGCCCGTAGGCAATATACATATCTCTCTATCCATGGATAGGGTAACAGACCCAATCTCTTGGACCATCAACTCAACAAGCTTGAGGAGATCCTCAACCCGGCTAGACTATTACCTGTAACAGACCCAGTCTCTTGGACCATCAACCCGACTAAATCGAGGAGATCCTCAACCCGGCTAGACTGTTACTATTTATATATTTCATATTCACAATTCTCATAGTGTAACAGACCTAGTCTCTTGGACCTCAATTCAACTCAATTTGAAGAGATCCTCAACCCGGCTAGACTGTTACCTGTAACAGACCCAGTCTCTTGGACCATCAACCCGACTAATCGAGGAGATCCTCAACCCGGCTAGACTATTACTATTCATTTTATAGGCATGCCGCCAAATCCAGAACTCTGAAATTGAATAAACATATTAAACATACAATTATTTCATTTGCCTCTTTATCATTCTCTTTCTCAATTCCTATCTCATACTCAAATAAGCAATCATGCCTCATCAATTTCATTTACATAACCATGTCCAACAACAATGGTTTCATTATATCTCCATTCACATCAAGACAATTCATCATCATACATATAGCACATTACATTCCACAAGATTCACAATGTGCAAAATATCAAATTATTCATATATATATATCAACAATACCACATCAAATGAATGTATGAAACAATGCAATGTTTGTACTTACCTTAAATGCAACCCTCACAATATTAAACACTTATTCCTCCAATAATCTTTCACTTCTTGAATTAGGGTAATTCACCTTCTTCACAACCTATTCCAAAAGGAAGATGAAACCCACATAAGATCATAAGGCTAAGAACCAACTAGGGCAAACTCTAAACTTGACACGCTCAACAACACGGGCGTGTCCTGGGAGTGTAATACATTCTGCCTCTCAACAACATTGACACGTCCAACATCATGAGCGTGCTCATGGCCGTGTCAATTCCCCAAAGACACAGTGGCTATGACACGCTCAATAACACGGACGTGTTACTGGCCGTGTCAATCCTACTGCCACACAGACGCTGTGACACGCTCAGTATCCTGGGCGTGTCACTGCTCGTGTCACTCATCCAAAACACATAACCATCGACACGCCCAAAATCCTAGACGTGCCCTTGGGCGTGTCAGGCCAAAAACCCAGATTCCGGCCAAAACAACAACACAATCAACAAAGCACTTCCTTTCACCAAAATCCACTTCAATCAAAGTCATCTCAACATACCCAAAAATCACAACAAACTTACAAATACACAAAAACAACTAAAAACATACTTCTAACACAATTCAAAATCATCACCAAAAACCTAAAACACAACCACAAAACAATCACTTCCAACAACTTACTCTTTCCTTCAATCCATCCCCAAAACAAGAAATCAGTTACCCAAACACTCTTAAACCCACCTTAAACAAACATAAACACATACCATCCACAAACTCAACTCAAAAACTCAAAGAAATCAAAGAGTCAAGTGAAGAACTTACAAAGGATGAAGAAACTCTTAACTTTTCAACTTGATCTCTTGAAATCTTCCTTAGATCTTGAGTTTAGAGGTTCAAATCTCTCCCTTGTTCTCTTGTCTCTATGTTAGCCTGCCAAAACAAAAGCAAAGGAAGGAGAAGAAGATGAGCCACGGCAAGGAAGAAAGAAAGAAGAAAGAGAAACACAAAGTCAACCTCCTTTTCCTTAAAACCCTCTCAACCAAGCAATTATAATATTAAACTAATCCCATTTAATCTCTTCCACTCAATTAATTTCCTTATTATTAATTATTAAATTCAAAAACACAAAATATCTTCTTCCACTATCATCCTTTTGACTTTCCAATGACTTGTGTATATGTTATGTATATTCTAATATACACAACATATACACTCTCTTTAAAAACCCTTTTCTCTTCCAAATAAACATATACATTGAATCTAATTTAAACAACAATAAAGCCAAAACATCTAGGGTATATTTTGGGATATTACATGGACCAGTTTCTGCAACACAGTAAGAGTTTTGCACCCTATCTGGTACTGATTTAATTGCTGCGTCCGGAACTGAGTTAATATCTTTCCCGATGATTTCCATAGTTTCATCAATTGTAGCAAGATTTGGTGCAGCAGCAGAAGTTGTAGCAGCAGGGTTCGAAATATGAGCATTGTTCTGAGTCTGAGCTGATTTCTTGTTATTGAGGATAGAGGGATTATCATTAATAGAAGCATTTGAAGCCATAACAAGATCTTTTGGAACCCAAACTTTAGAAACTGGGGCAGAAGGATTTTCTAAATTAAGTGCAGCAGTTTCATTGTTATTCTGATCATTGAGGGTAGGCTTATTCTTAAGTCTACAAGATTGAAAAGCATGACCCAACTTATAACATTCTTGACAATATGAGGGAAGATTTTCGTATTCCACGGCCTGAAAAAAGCCTTTGTCGCTATTACCTATCCATATTCTCTCAGGTAACTCCTTGGAGAGATCAATTTCAACACACACTCGAGCAACAGATGGCTTAATCAAGGTAGCTGTAGCAGCATCTACCATCAAAGGGGAACCAATGAAACTAGCAATAGGAAACAGGGCAGCTTTATGGAAAAAATGAATAGGCAGTCCCTTCAACAAAATCCAAGCAGGAAAGATTGGATTATCAACATATGGTTGGAAATCTGGGGACCATTTAAAGACTTTCATCTCAAATCCATAGAAAGACCATAATTGACGAAGCCAACATCTCAAAAAATCTTCCTCCAGGCTAAAATTTATAAGAACATGTTGAGAGTCAAGTAAACCCAATGTGAATTTCCCTTTAAAGCCCACAGCCTCAAGAACCTTGTGTAAAGCCTTCATATTAGGTCTACCAAAGTTAAAGAATCCAATCAAAGCATATCTAAAAGGATGTGACAGAAGACCAATCTCTTCATCCGAGAAAGAAATTGCAGGAACGCCTCTGTGCTTTGAAGGTTGTTAATTTATTGGCTATTTGAGGAAAATCTGCAGAAGCATCCACAAAAGAACGATTGATGGGATTGGGAACCACGTCCTGTTTGAGATCATCGATAAACGACCGACCGGCCGACCCATTACGGGTGGCCGGAGATGAAGCGACAGGATCCGTGGCGGTCAAGCAGAGTATAACATTCACCTACTAAAACACTGACCCAAAATATATAGTCCTCTTGTAGGCAATAAATCAAACACTTTATGGGCAATATATATATATATATATATATATATGAAAATAAGAAGAGGAAATAAAGGACAGCTACCTCTTGTAGAAAACGTTTCTGTTGCTGTTGGTTTGAAATTAGTTATGGCATCACGACCACGGAATCTCTGTGCAGCGATATCATAAGCTTTTGCTGCTTCATCTTCTTCATTGAAAGTACCAAGCCAAACACGCTTATGCTTTTCATAAATCTGAGCACCCCAACGACTGTTCGGTTGAGAAACAACTTCTTTGAATTTAGAAGAAGGAAGTTTGCGAGACTCAGCTTCAAGTTTGCGAGACTCCTATGAGGTTGATGATTTACAGAGTCGTGCACTCTGTTTTCTTGTTAATAACTGTAATTGTATATATATACATACATACATATATATATATATATATATATTTGGCGTTATTTGGGGTTTCTTGTTTACATTTATGGGTGTCACAGGTTTTAGGGTTTAGAGTTTACCAGTTACATAATGCCCCCTCCCTCACATTCAGATGAGACGAGACTATATTCCATAAATATATTAGATAACCACATGTAGTGTTGGAGTTAAGGTAGCGATGGAAACTAACGTCACGGTTAAGGTTGACCTATGGCGGTTAAGGTTGACCTACGGGAATCAGTGGAAAGAACATTCTAATAATTTCTGGATGGGTGACAGGTTCCAGCCTTTATCATTTCTCTGTAATTTCTGTGTCAATTGCTTTTGTCTTCTTCGTTGAATGAATTTATTTGCCTGAAGTGTAGCTTGGTTATATTTTTATTCTTGAAATACACTTTGCAAGACAAATGATAAAGAAAGTCGTTAGGGTTAAACATAAGATCGAATGTGTTGGTGTAGAATAGTGAGCTGTGATCCTTTGGTTTTGCAATTGCTAGTGGGTGAAAGTGGGTGGCTAATAATAGACCTCTTTCACCCATATTAGATATACACTTGTAGGAAGTGAATTTGTAAGGGATCAACATTTCATCCCTTTATTGGTTAAAACTTAGCCTATCTCCGTCTAAATTGAAAGGGGATGAAGATTGTTTTTCTTTTTTTTTTAATTGCATTTTATTATTTCCACAATCACCATTTAACACTGCCATAAGAACTGTAGCATATTAGTTTCCACCACTGCAGCTACCACTATTGTATATCATCTTTTTCTACCTCATGCATACATACAGACCAAATGAACTTTACTGTTATTCTTGGAAGCTTTTGCCCCAACTTTAAGTCCTTTAACTATTAAAAGCTTGAATATTACATTTATAACTTTTCACTTCAATTTTTTTTTACACAGTGCCAAATGCCCCTTACTTTCATGGTTGTCTTCGGCTTTAGAGTACTTGTGAATATATTCAATGTAATAATGCCAGAGAAGGCACCAAAAGTTGGTCATAGCAACCTTAAGAAGGTTGAGGGTGGAGGTTTGTACATTGCATGGATTGAATGGGAGGAACTAGAATGTTGGAGAAAAATAGGGCTTTGGAGCATCATAAGAGCTTGATGGATGAGGGTGGAGAATCTTTGATTCCATTTTGGTGGTGCTTGTTGTGCATAATGTTGATGATTTTGTTATGGTAGTACTTCTTGTGCTGCTCATTGGGAAGATAAGGTTTTACATTGAGGACAGAAAAAAGCTACGCTCACTGTACTGACAGCTAATTATGCAGAAGAATTTCTAAGGTAGCAACCTTAAGACAGTTGGGTGTAGGGGGTATATATATACATTGCATGGAGAGAAGTGGAGCTAGAGAGGAGGAGAAAATAGGACTTTGGACCAACATAAAATTTAGGGATGGGCGAGGCTGGGGAATCTTTGATTGCATTATGGTGGTACTTGTGCAGTATATTAAGGAGTTAAGGTTCTACAATGAGGACAAAAATAACTAGGATCATCATGCTGATAGCTACTTATGTGGAAGAATTTCTAATATGCTGGCATACTGGAGAGAGAAAATGATAGATGAATGATTACCTTAGTTTTTCATGTTTTTGGTTCGTTGTTAAAATACTTGGATAATCATTCAGACACCAACTTTTTTTTTTATTCAATGATCTTGGTTGCTTAATAGGGCTCACAACATAGCTGCATGCAAATAAATTGCTTAATGAGGCATATTCTTCCTTAAAAGTAATCTTCTCTTATAAGGCTGTAGAATGAATCTGTAGGTTTTTATATTCCTGTTATGTTTAGTTTTTTGCTACAGTTTTTAGCATCCCGACTTAAAAATCTTTATATATAACCAAACTGAACTCAAGAGTTATTTAGAAAATATTTTGCCATGTGACATGTAACTCTCTCTAAAACTAAGCTTATGTAAAGTCACTTCATCAATTTTTTTTTTCTATGTTGTGTTTATTTTGGGTTCCAATTAAAATGGTAAGCCAATACATTTAATTTCTTTTTATTACTTTTTCAGCTGGCCTATATATATGATACACTTCGCCATATATTCTTTATAATAATATTCAGAATTATCAAAAGGTGATATTGATGTTCAATGAAAATAATAATAATAATCCGCTTATGTTAAATATTAAAAAAGAGTACAAATTAAATAAAAAAAAATATAATTGCATGGGTTCAAAACTAGTTTGTGCTAGATTTTTAGGATTTTTTTATCACAGGATCTGTTCTTATTATAAAAATCTGATTATCACTTTGTGGAATATCATTTAGAGTTGAGGAAGAATGGTTAAGGGAAGGCATCATTAGACTTTGGCACACAAGTTCATTTTCAATTCATCCTACAAAACATAATGCCTAAGGAATTTATTTCACATCTTAATAGTGAACAAATTGCTGAAAAAAATTAAGCTAGTTGTAACATATGTATAAACTATTTAGCAAGCAACACTTGGAGCTGCCAAAAAAAATGCAGATTTCTTAATAGTGAATTAATTCGATTTCCAACTAACTTGCTTTTCATCCAATAATCACAGAAAAAAATTAAATCTGCAAGTAATAATTTAATTAACCAAAACTTTTCGAATATCTTATTATTATCTGATTTTTCTCACACCAGTCTTTGACAATAGGCTTCTGAGAACAGTTAGAAAAATTGCAGTGTGCAACTAGCTGCTGCAGACTTTTATCTCCTTGTGTTGTTCTTAATCACTGAAATGTTTGTTATCATTTGAAAGTGGAAATGATTCTTGCAGCAATGTTATGTGCATCAACTTTTCCTGTTAAATTCCATTTAAATTCATTAAATTAAGCACTATTGGACAATATTTATATTTTTGTTCTATGAATTTGTTTTTGTGTTCATTATATATTGTTCTTAATGAAGTGACATTGTGTACTATTATTTAACAGGGTAAGGAGACCTCTGATCCTGAGAATGGCCTGCATTGCCCGTTCTTTGAGGAACTCCATGCAGTATTTTCTGAAAGAGCGAAGAACATGCAGTAATTGCTTTCTGAATCCGAGGTAGGTTCTACCCAGGCAAAGAAAAAAGTGAAGAGAATGAATAGGGATAGATCCTTTGATGAACTCTCAGAAGATGAAGATGAGCATGAGTGTGGAAGTGGAGAGGAGATGCTCGGAAGGCGCAATTCCCAGAAGAGGAAAGGTGGAAAAATTCTTACAGAGCCATCTTCAAGAGTAATCAGCTCCTCAAATCCTGCTAATGGTGAAATTCAGGAAATGCTGAAGGAGTTCTTCCAGCAGCAACGACTAATGGAGATGCAGTGGAGGGAGATGATGGAAAGGCGTGCTCATGAACAGCAGTTGTTTGAGCATGAATGGAGACAGTCAATGGAGAAAATTGAGAGAGAAAGATTAATGATTGAGCATTCTTGGAGGGAGAGAGAAGAACAGAGGCGAATAAGAGAAGAGAGCAGAGCAGAGAGAAGGGATGCCTTGTTGACTACTATTTTGAACCAATAAATATGTTGGTGGGATTAGTTACTTTTTCCCTCCATTGCTTGCAAATCTGTGATTAGTTACTTTTTCTTGTTTGAATATTCAATATGGGAAGTATGATTGTGGCTAGTGAAAAATGTAATACCACAAATTTTCTTTTGTTAATTTTTGTTGTAAAAAATAAAAAGAAAAAAGAAAAAAGGGAAAGCTAAGCAGAAAGAGACTATAACCAAGAAACCCTTGTTAAATTGGCCAATTGCTATTAATTTTAGCGCATATGGTCCAACTTTCTTTTGTTTTTTTTTTTTTTTGGCTAAGTTGACATCTATAATTCTGTATACCTTCAAAGTTTCATTGTCGATGTTTAAGCAGAAAATTATGTTTGCTATTTTTGTATTTTTCATGTATGGAGAGCTCATGCAATTAGTTAACATTAAATGTTTTTCCAATTAAAAACAATAAGGGTATGTTTAATAATTTTTTTTCTATTTTCTAGGAAAATTGTCAAAATTTTATTTTTGTTGAACATTTAAAAAGTATGCTCATTTTCTAAAAATAAAAATAAAAATTTCAATATTAAATATTAAAAATTACATTCATATTATATAATTATATTCTCTATAAATAGAGTTAAACGTTTGTAAAAACATGTTCTTATTTTTTTTTATATACTTTATAATATATTATCATTTAATGAATTACAAATAATTAATTTACTAATTCTTGATCCCTATTGCTTAAATGAAGTATGCAAGTATGATCTTTCTAGTTATATGAGAGGGATATTACATGAGTAATCTAAAAATTAAATTTTTTTTTCAAATTTAATATATTTAAAAAAACTTTTAAATATTCGGTAATAAAATTTTTTATTTGCGAAACTACAATAAAAGTTTTGGACGTTGGATCCTGACCACCGAGTGACCATCGAGCTGACATTCTTATAACTCACCTCTCATTCATCTCCCTTTTTATTTGCAAATAAAATATCACAAATTAATTAATATACTTTCATATAAATTAATTAATAAAAATATAAAAGTGAAATAAATATTTATTTAAAATTAAATATTATAATTTTGATTCTTTTATTGATGATGATCTAGCTAAAATAGTTAGATTTGAGATGTTCAAATGAAAAAAATCAAATATAAATTATAAAAAAATAAAATTTATGTATATTTATTTTTTATGAAATAAATTTTTTTAAAAAAATTTAGTTATATATTACATATAACTATATATAATTATATATATCTAGTTATATAAATTATTTGGGGCTATTTCACTTTGAATTCTAAAGTTTTTTTTAATCTATTTATGACTTATTTCTGTTATTAACGGAGCAAATTGGACCCTCAATTAACTAAAGTTGATTTTTTAGTTATTTTTGATGACGAGGTATAATGCAAGATCTACTATTTGAATATTTTAAATAAAAAATTAAATATAACTTTAAAGTATTTTTCAAATTTCGATTGAAATTCAAAATTTGTATAGCAAATTATTCTGAATATATATATATATATATAATATTATTAGTAATAATTTTAAATTAATATAAATATTTAAATCACCAACCATAATATTTAATAATAAAAAATGAGAAAATTTTAAAAAATAAATAAAATGTATCAAAATTTATTTATTTATCTATTTATTTATTTATTTATTTTATTCACATATAGTCATAAAGAATTTTTAACATAATATTATCAATATTTTTAAACTATTACAAATATTTAGATTATCAACTATAATATTTAATGATGAAAAAGATAAGAAAATTTGAAAAAAAAATGTATAAGATTTAATTAATTAATTAATTTATAATTTATTTTATTTAATTTATTCACATTACTATGTGAAAAGCAAATATATTTTTAAATCATCTATATCACTTGCCAATCTATTTATAATTTTTATAAATTTTTAAAATTTTTATATTTTTATAAATTTATGAAATTTTTATATAAAAATTAAGTATTAAAAAATAATTTAAAATGAATGAGTTAATTAACAAGATAAATAATATGAATTTTTGATATTAAAAATTAAGTATTAAAACATAATTTTAAAAAATGTGAGTTAATGGCTATATATGAATATAATAAATAAAATAAATAATATTATAAAATAAATAAATAGATAAATAAATTTTAATACATTTTATATATTTTATTTTAATTTTTTTTATTTTTTATCATTAAATATTATTGTTGGCGATCTAAATATTTATATTAATTTAATAATATTGTTAATAATATCACACATATATTTTCAAAATAATCCGTTACAAAAATTTTGAAGTATAATTTGAGATTGAAAAATATTTTAGAATTGTAATTTGATTTTTTTATTTAAAATATTTAAATAATGAGTCTCACATAATGCCATGTCATAAAAAATTAAATGAAAAAATTAACTTTGATGGTTCAATTACTCTGTTTTTGAAAAAAAAATCATAAATAGATAAAAAAAAGTTTAGTGTCCAAAATGAGATACCCCAAATAGTTCATATTTATTTTTATATCTGTTGCCTAATATATATCTACATATACTGTAATATATATTGACATATATTATTATTTTATAATTAATATATATCGATATATATTTATATATATCGATATATATATATTCATATACATTATTATTTTATAATTAATATATACTAACATATACTGATATATATATTCTATATAAGTAGAAATAGTATGTTAAAATTGATGAAAAGCTAAAAAGAATTTTTTAAAAAATATTTTTTAAAGTATTTTATTAAATATTTAGAATGTGTTACATTAGAAGAACAAAAAAATCTCAAACAATAATATTTAAAAACCAAAAAACAAATAAGAACAAAAATATATATAAAATTCACAATCAACAAAACAAAAAATTGAAAAAAAAATAATTACAATTAAAATTATTTTCTTGTATGAACTAATTAATCCATCACAAAAAATGAATCAAGCACTTGTGTGCAAGCTAGCAATCACCATAGGATCTTGATAGTAAGCTTCCTTCTTCAACCAATTAAGTCTGCTCTCCAGAGGTCAGGTGGGTGCGTGCTGGCATTTGGCAATTCCAGCAGATGCTTCACCTTGTTCATGTTCCCTGCAGCCACAAAAACAAAGATAGGAAAATATTTTACACTTGCTTGTGACCATTTGTCGCATTGAAAAACACAAAGAAAAACATGAGATAATAAAATAAATCAATTAAAGAAACAGACGTTGTGCTGCCATTGGAACAGAACGCCAATATAGCGCGGAACAGAAGAAAAGAAAAGTAAAAAAAAAAAAAACACCGTATTTTTCAAAAAGCAAAAATAAAAAAGTTAAAATGAAAGTTACATATAAAATTTTTCAATTATTTTTATCATATTACTTTATGTGTAATTTATTTTAACATAAAAGAAAAAATAAAAAAAAATTTAGTATTTATTATTATAAAAAAACGATCTAAACTTGTTTTTCCAAAAATTAATATATATTTTTTCTTAAAATTGGCTTTCCAATTTTTATTAAAAAAAAATTAGCATTTGAGCAAAAGACTCCATTTTCTAGTTATTTTAGAAAATTATGTCAATTTTTTTTTATTTTTTTAATGAGTATACATACTCCACCCCGTTTAGAATGAATAAATTTCATAAAATTTTATGAAATTTATTTCAATTCTAATAATTGTTTGATTTGAATGGAATTTTTTATTTATTTCAATTCTATGAATTTAAATCCATAAAATTCAACTAGTGTAGATTAAATTCTACTAAAATAGGAAAAATTTATAAATAAATTCAAAAATTAATGAACTTATTTTTTCTTTATAAAATTACTCTCAATAGACCTATACCATTTTCTCCTATTATATTCTTTTAATTTTTTCTCTTTTTCACTATACTAATTTTATAAAATTTATTATTTCTCCTATTTTAAAATTTTAAAATTAATTTTCAACACAATTATATCATTAATTTTTAATTTTTTTAAAATTAAATATCTAATTTGGATATTTGCCCTTTTGGCTTCATCAATAATTATATTTTATCTTAATAATTTATTAGATTTTTATTTTTAATAATCATTTAAAATTTTATATATGTAAACCCTTTGTGAAACTGATTATCAAAACAAAAAATATTTCTATAAATATAAATAATAGTATAATAAATAAAAAAATTTAAATCTGAATATTTTTACTTAAAATTATGTTAAAAAATTATTTTTTGAACAATAATTATTAAAAATAAAATTATAATAGTTTCAATCAATTTAATTCATATAAAATAAAAAAATATTTTTAAATATTAAAAAATAAAGCATTCATATATAATAATTATCTAATCAAGAAATACATTATTATTAATTTATAGCAATAAAATTAAAAGAGAAATTTCTATTGACATTATTTGAGCGTAAGTTTTAAATATAATATTATCATAATAAAAGTATATTTGGAAAAAAGAAAATGAATTTTTAATTCATAATTTATTTCAAACAAAATTATATGAAATTTAATTGAATTATCTGTTTTAAGTTACACCTATATGAAATGTATTTATAAATAAATTCTGTAATCTAAATTCATTCATTCCAAACATAAATTATTTCAATTTTGGAAGATAACTTCCTCCGGAAAGCTTGCCATGAGGTCATCCCTACCAACATAAATTTATGAGCAAGACATGGGGATAGACACCTTATGTCCTTCTTGTCGAGAAGCAGAAGAAATAATTTTTCATTGCCTTATTTGGTGCCCTTTAGCTCCGGAGTGTTGTCCTGGGACTTGCACTTCTTTTAAATCATGGCTAACTCAAAGGCTTAGCGGCTTACCTATTAAAGATGCCAATTTGCTTACATCAATTTGTTGGCATCTTTGGTGTAACCTTAATCTTTCATACTGAGAAGGGAAGGTCCTCTACTTCAGGGCAAATTCTAAATCAGGCAACCATCTTTGACGTGGAACTTCAAGCTGTTGCTACTATTCATCAACACGTACCATGGTCCTCTTCTACACCTACTCTAAAATGGTCCAAACAAACTGAAGGATGGTTAAATCTTAATGTAGATGCTACAAAAACTATTGATTTAGGAATGCATGGTATCAACCATTTGGGCCACTTCATTGCTACATGTGATAATAATTTTGTGGAAACAATCATTTCTAGTTCAGCTGAGGCAATTGGTATTAGGGAGGCATTGAGTTGGATTCATGAGGCAAATTAGAATCACGTGATTACCAAGTCTGATTGTTCAGTTATCATAAATTACATCAAGAATAGAGTCTCTCTTTCTTCTTCTTTAGGACTCACGTTGGATGATTGTTTCTCTCTTATCTCCCCTGATAAGAAAATTCTTTTTTGTTATACTAATTGCTTTGTGAATGTTATAGCTCATACCTTAGATAGAGCTGCACTTTCTAAGTCAAAATGCAGAGTTTAGTTTAATAACTCTCCTCATTGGATTTTTAATTCCTCAATTTCTGATTAGTAAATTATTATATTCCTTTTCTTGTCAAAAAAGCATTTTTTAAATAACATTTTTAAAGAAATTATTTTCCTAACTTGATAAATATATTATAATAAAAAATATTAATTAATCCATTAATTGACAATGATCGTTACCATTAAAAAAAAACTAATATATGATAAATCGTAGTTGTCTCCTAATTTAAGAGTGGAGTTGTCGTTAGTTCATTAACGGGTGACAACGTCATCATTCTTTTTTCGCTTTTCTTTCCCATCTACTTGTTGTCTTTTTAGTTTATTATTTTTATTTGTTCTCAAAATAAGTTTTAGATTAATATAGATATAAAATTTAGGTTTATTCTTCTTTTCATATTTCTTTACCTTTGATTTTTTTTTTGTATTATTCTCTTATTAGTTTTGTTTGTTTGTGTGTGTGTATTTTTTTATAATTTATTTTTAAAATAATTTTCAGATCAATATTGATTTGAAATTTAGCGTTTGCTTCTATCTTTATGTTTCTTTATCTTTTAGAATAAAACTAAATACAATTTAAGTTTTTGTTATGAAATTTTTTCTTTTCTTGTTTGAAATTTATATGTTTTCTTCAAATAAAAATTTGTCATTCTCTAATTGAGATTATTTTTTATGGAAGCGGGTATAAACAGCGAAAACAACCCGGATCGAAACAACGTTTGAAGGCAAACAAAAACCATAAAAAACAACAATCAAACTGACCTCTTGAAGTGCAGAATCGTTCACCAGTCTTCTTGCCTGAGACCTTGGAGTCACCCACGATCTTCTGTTGTGTTCCTCGATTATTCTCTTTGGAATAGTTTTCTGAGAGTGGGCAGAAACTGTACATTTAACTCTATTTTATCCCTTAGAGTTTTATTTTATTTTAAATTCCTTAAAAATATCTCTTTAATGGGAAGATAATATTTTTAAATTTAAAATAAAATATCTGTATATATTCCAAATAATCAAGGCACAGCAGGGACCGCAGGAATAAAATTAATAAGGCTACTAATTATAATAAGACCACATACATGACCAGTATATTCTTATTATAATTAATCATAAATTATTCCACTAAAAATTCATGATCGAACTCCTTATTAATATTACCATTCCATAACATAATATTCATGTTCCCCATGTTAAGATTACAGATGCTGCTACATTAAATAAATTACTGACAATTTATTTAAATAACAATATATCTTTAAGATTGTCTCTTAACTTATTTCATGTGTCGGATTAAAAATCCACCTGCAGGGTTTACACTATGAAACCTTATAAGCTTACTTAAAGTGCATCATCAATCTCTAAACCGAGACATGGATTCTATCATTAACTTAATATTTCACAAATATAAAATGCCTTTGCTCAACTCACCGAGAAATATTATTCCATTAAATGAAACTCACTCTTTAATGAATCAAAGCACAAGACAATGTTTATTTGCTCATATTAATTAAATCAAGATTAAGAACACAAATCTTATTTCTAATGTCCTAGAGAATATGTTTTAATAGCCAGTATAAAACATTCATTCTCTACTTGGTCCAATCAAGTATATACACAATATACTAATACAATTATTATAACATTTTTATTTATTTAGTATAAATCTCCAATTAAATACAAAGAAATAATTGTTCCATAGAATGACAATAAAACTATACTATTACACATGCATGGTTAATAGTATAACTCCATCAATCTCCCACTTAGACTCATAACCATGCATCAACAATTTTAACTCCTATTCCTTCTACATGACTATCAAAAGTCTTAGCCGGTAAGCTCTTTGTAAAAGGATCAGCCAGGTTGTTTTCCGATGCAATCTTTGTGACCACCACATCACCCCTTTGAACTATATCTCGTATCAAATGATACTTTCGCTCAATGTGCTTTGCCCTTTTATGGCTCCGTGGCTCTTTCGAATTTGCAACTGCCCCACTATTATCACAATAAAGTGTAATAGGCAATTGAACTGATGGAACCACACCCAGATCCATAAGGAAGTTTCTAAGCCATACTGCTTCTTTGGCTGCCTCAGAGGCTGCCACATATTCAGCTTCCATGGTAGAGTCAGCAACACAAGTTTGCTTAACACTCCTCCAACTAACGGCTCCACCTCCCAAAACAAAAACATATCCTGAGGTAGATTTTCGAGAATCCTTGTCAGATTGAAAATCTGAATCTGTATACCCAATGGGTATAAGATTTTCTGACTGGAAAACTAACATATAATCTCTAGTCCTTTTTAAGTACTTGATTATATGTTTAACTGATGTCCAATGTTCTCGCCCTGGGCTAGACTGAAATCTACTAACCATGCCAACAGCAAAGCAGATATCAGGTCTAGTGCACAACATTGCATACATGAGACTTCCTACTGCCGAAGCATAAAGAACTGCCTTCATGTTCTCTATCTCTTCAGGAGTCTTAGGAAACTGATCCTTAGATAGAGTAATTCCATGTCTAAAAGGAAGAAAACCTTTCTTGGAATCCTGCATGTTGAAACGAGCAAGAATGGTATCAATATAAAGTGCTTGAGATAAGCCAATCATCCTCTTCTTGCGATCTCGCATAAGCTTGATCCCAAGAATATGAGCAGCTTCTCCTAAGTTCTTCATATCAAAACGTTGAGATAACCAATCCTTGACAGAAGTCAACATACCTACACAATTCCCTATAAGCAGAATGTCATCCACATATAGCACTAGAAAAACAACCTTACTACCATTCCACTTCTTATACACACAAGACTCGTCATGACACTGATCAAAACCAAAAGTTTTGATCGTCTGGTCAAAACAAGTATTCCATGACCTAGATGTTTGTTTAAGGCCATAAATGGACCTATTTAATTTGCATAGCAAATTTTCTTGTCCACTAGTTATGAAACCCTCTAGTTGCTTCATATAGATGCATTCATCAAGACTTCCATTCAGGAAAGCCGTCTTGACATCCATTTGCCAAATCTCATAATCAAAATGAGCAGCAATGGATAGAAGAGTTCTAATAGACTTCAGCATGGCTACAGGCGAAAAAGTTTCCTCATAATCGATCCCTTCTTTCTGAGTAAACCCTTTCGCAACAAGCCTTGCCTTAAAAGTTTGCACTTTACCGTCTATACCCCTCTTTTTCTTATAGATCCACTTACATCCAATGGGTTTAACCCCTTCAGGTGGTTCTACAAGTTCCCAGACTTGATTAGAGTACATAGACTCCATCTCAGATTTCAATGCTATAAGCCACTTATCAGCATCTTTATCTTGTAGTGCTTCATCGTAACAAGCTGGTTCGGTATTCACTTCTTCAGGGATTCTATCAAAAGCTTCTCCCAAAAATGTATATCGAACCGGGGTTCGTCTAATTCTCCCACTACGACGAAGTACTACAGGCTCTGCAATCACACCTTCATCTTGATGTGGCTGTAATGCCGGCAAGTCTATGACTGGTGGTATTACATCCTGGTCATGTTCTGGAGCCTGAACATGTCCTTCATTACCAATAGGCAATGAAATGTCAGGAGCTCCAACATCTTGCTCATGTACATTAGGATCATCAGCCGCCACTGTAGCTCCAACATTACTCTCACTACTTTCGGGCTGTAGTGGAATGTTAGGCGCTGAATGCTCAGGCGGATGTTGATCATCTAGTGCACTGACATTTCTCCCACTACGACGAGATAATGGAATGTCAGCTCCGACCATGGATGGTTCAGGTTGATATTCTAATGGAAAGGTTCTAGTTGGTATGTTTTTTCCTCTCAATTCAAACAAGGCTAATTGGCTTTTGGGAATATGGTTTCTAATATAGTCTTCTTCAAGATAATGTGCATTGGTGCTAACAATGACCTTTTTATCTTTTGAACTATAAAATAAACCTCCTTTCGTTCCTCTAGGATATCCAATAAAGAAGCACAAGTCTGTTTTTGATTCCAACTTATCTGTTTTCCCTTTCAGCACATGGGCTGGGCAACCCCACATCCGAACATGTCTTAGACTTGGCTTTCGCCCAGTCCACAGTTCTGTAGGAGTTTTAGGTACTGACTTAGATGGAACCAAATTCAAAATATATGCTGCTGTTTCTATGGCATAGGCCCAAAACGAAATAGGCAAATCTGAATAACTCATCATTGATCTAACCATTTCCATAAGCGTCCTATTTCTTCTTTCTGCTACACCATTCTGTTGTGGCATACCAGGTGCAGACAATTGTGAAGTAATTCCTTGTTCTGATAAATAGTCAATGAATTCCCTAGAGAGATATTCGCCACCACGGTCAGACCGCAATGACTTGATATATTTTCCATGTCGTTTCTCCGTTTCTGCCTTGAATTCTTTGAATTTCTCAAAGCATTCAGACTTACGGCGCAACAGGTAAATATATCCATATCTTGAGTAGTCATCTGTGAAAGTCACAAAATACTCAAAACCACCCCTAGCTTGGACACTCATTGGGCCACACAAATCAGAATGAATTAATTCAAGAACATCATTGGCTCTACTACCCTTTAAGGGAAAAGGCCTCTTAGTCATTTTACCTTCTAAACAGGATTCGCAAGTTGGTAGTGCCTCCACTTTCAATGAACTCAAAGGTCCATCTTTAACCAACCTAGAAATCCTATTTAGATTAATATGACCAAGCCTTAAATGCCAAAGATAAGTACAACTGAATTCAATAGGACGTTTTCTTTTTAATGGTACATTGACATCAAAGTTATTTAACTCAGAACTAGTATGTTGCAGTTTAGGTGAAACTTTAAGAATAAATAGATCATCCATTAATGAGCCAGAACATATCACTTGTTTTTTAAATTTGATAATGACAGAATCATCATAAAATTCATTAAAACAAACAGAGTATCCATTCTTGCTCAAACTAGAAACAGAAATTAAATTCCTTCTAATTGAAGGAACATATAAAACATCCTTCAAAAACAATGTTCTATTATTCTCAAAATTCAAAATAACATTTCCTATAGCTAGAACTGCAACCTCAGTGCCATCTCCCAGAAAAATGCTCACTTCTCCTTCATTTAGCTGGCGTGTTGTCTGAAACCCCTGCAAAGAATTGCAGACATGATTAGTGGCTCCTGAATCTACACACCATTGGAGTGTAGTCAATACCGCTAAGCAAGTTTTAACAACCAGTAAATAAAAAAGTGACATACCTTGCTTTTTCTTGGTTATCCAAGTTGGACATTGCTGCTTCCAGTGACCCTTTTGCTTGCAGTGAAAACACTTACCCTTAGGCTTTTTCACAGCACCATTAGCACCAGCAGCTGCACCATTTGTCTTAGGCTTAGGCTTTTGAGCATTTTTCTTCTTCTTACCCTTATTCTGGGCAGATGAAGAACCTCGCTCAACATTAAGCACAATAGGTGCGGCTCCTTGCATAATAATAGTCTCAGCAGCTACCAGCTCATTCAGCAACTTAGATAGAGTAAAATCCATCTTATTCATGTTGTAGTTCAAACGAAACGGCTGAAAACTGGCTGGCAAAGTGTTCAAGACCATCTCAACCTGAGTTGCCTTGTCAACCTCAGCACCTAGAACTTCCATGTCATTCAGAAGACTCATCATCTTCAAGACATGAGTTCTAACAGGAGTTCCTTGCTCCATTTTAGAAGTAAGAATCTCCCTCAGTGCATTCTGCTTGGCTGCACTAGTTTGGTCTCCAAACATCTCCTTGAGATTCTCTAAGATGTCAAAAGCAGTGTCCATCTTCTGATGCTGATGTTGCAAAACATTTGACATAGATGCCAAAATGTAACATCACGCCATCTCATCAGCTTTAACCCATTTATGGTAAGCTCTGGTAGCCTCCTCAGAGGCACCCTCACCGGGTTTTTCAGGACATACTTCAGTCAGCACAAATTTGTACTCCTCAGCAGTAAGCAAAATGTCCAAATTTCTTTTCCATTCCACATAGTTAGGACCCTCAAGCTTGTTTTGGGTAATGATGTTAGCTAGGAGATTGAAAGATGTCATTTCTATCACAAGATCATACAAAAAAAAATATCAGCATAATTATAATAATCAATACCAAATTTATAACATACATTGCATTAACAATGAAGTCAAAATTCACATATGCATCTCAACAACATTCACAATCAGTAATCTCTATGGGAGAATTAACTAATCACATGCTATGCATATTTTAGTAAGATAAGACTGACATGTACCACTCGATGGGAGAAAACATGCCTCTTAAATATTAATATGTGAGAAAATATTACATCTAGTTCATGTCACTAATAAATTTTCTCAGATAGAGAGATAAATAAATACAGACAATACTAGACTAGTTCAGTGATTACATTTAAACATAACATCTTCCGATGGGGAAGAAATGCAAATAATCACAACTATAAAATAATAAATAACCACTCACAAATAATTTTAATATATATAATTGAATATAATTAAACATAATTATATTTAATAATAAAGCCAATTTGCAAAATTAAAATTTTTAGGATCATTTTGCAAAATAATAAAATTTTCTGGGCTGTTTTGCAAGAAACAGGAATAATCTGGGCTATTCTGCAAAAACAAAAAAAAATTGGGTCTATTTGTAAAAAACTGAAACTGTCTGGGTCAAAAAAAAACATTTCTGGGTCAGTTTATGAAAACCAAAAAATTGGAGGACTAAAACCAAAAAAAATTTTTTTTTCAGCAAACTTCATCTTCTTCACGAAGATGAACAGGGAGCCGCCGCTGTCCAGCCTCCATAAACGCCGGGCAGGAGGTTACGCCGCCACCAGAACACGGCCCAAGAGGTCCCAAGATCGGAGCCGTCCGTCCTAGCACCGGCAAGCCCACCGACGAGAAGAACCAAACACAAAAAAAAAATCAGTTTTCTCTGCAATTTTCGAGACCCAAAACCCAGATTTTTTTTTTATAAATAGTTTTCAATTTGCATTTATAAAATATTACTGCAAACAAAATCTTGAAATGAATCAAGATCCACAAAATCATTTTACAAAGAAAAACGATTCCAAAATTTTTTTTAATTTTTTTTTTCGGTCACTTTCTCTCGCATTCCTCTGTTCTCAAAATTTTTTTTATTATTATTATTTTTAACAGATCAATCCAAAAAATTGTCAAAATTAATTCTTCATTGATCATACTGTTTCTGTGTTCTTCTTTCAAGAACTCAAAACAGAAGAAAAAAATATATATATATATATAATTTCCACAAACGATTCCACCAAATCGTTGTTCACTAAAAAAATTTCAATGTCTCTTGTATATAAAAACATGTTTTCAACAGAAAACAATTATACACAAAACAAAACGATTTCGTGAATAATAAAAAAAATAAAAAAAATTTACATAAACTGTTTGAGAAAAAAAAATTTACGTTAAATTTTTTTTTTAAATAATCATTTTCAACCAATCGTTTTGCTCTTTTCAATCAAAATAATTTTGTACAAATAAATACAAAACATGTACCAATTGAATGATAAGAACAATCAAACGAAAAGAAAAAAAATGATAAACATATGGCAAACTAGCCACCTCCAAAAGAGTTTCGGAAGCTCTGATACCAATTGATGGAAGCGGGTATAAACAGCGAAAACAACCTGGATCGAAACAACGTTTGAAGGCAAACAAAAACCATAAAAAACAACAATCAAACTGACCTCTTGAAGTGCAGAATCGTTCACCAGTCTTCTTGCCTGAGACCTTGGAGTCACCCACGATCTTCTGTTGTGTTCCTCGATTATTCTCTTTGGAATAGTTTTCTGAGAGTGGGCAGAAACTGTACATTTAACTCTATTTTATCCCTTAGAGTTTTATTCTAATTTAAATTCCTTAAAAATATCTCTTTAATGGGAAGATAATATTTTTAAATTTAAAATAAAATTTCTGTATATATTCCAAATAATCAAGGCACAGCAGGGACCGCAGGAATAAAATTAATAAGGCTACTAATTATAATAAGACCACATACAGGACCAGTATATTCTTATTATAATTAATCATAAATTATTCCACTAAAATTCATAATCGAACTCCTTATTAATATTACCATTCCATAACATAATATTCATGTTCCCCATGTTAAGATTACAGATGCTGCTACATTAAATAAATTACTGACAATTTATTTAAATAACAATATATCTTTAAGATTGTCGCTTAACTTATTTCATGTGTCGATTAAAAATCCACCTGCAGGGTTTACACTATGAAACCTTATAAGCTTACTTAAAGTGCATCATCAATCTCTAAACCGAGACATGGATTCTATCATTAACTTAATATTTCACAAATATAAAATGCCTTTGCTCAACTCACCGAGAAATATTATTCCATTAAATGAAACTCACTCTTTAATGAATCAAAGCACAAGACAATGTTTATTTGCTCATATTAATTAAATCAAGATTAAGAACACAAATCTTATTTCTAATGTCCTAGAGAATATGTTTTAATAGCCAGTATAAAACATTCATTCTCTACTTGGTCCAATCAAGTATATACACAATATACTAATACAATTATTATAACATTTTTATTTATTTAGTATAAATCTCCAATTAAATACAAAGAAATAATTGTTCCATAGAATGACAATAAAACTATACTATTACACATGCATGGTTAATAGTATAACTCCATCAATTTTTATCTCAAATGAATGTGTTTTTTTCATATGGAAGCTGATAGATGACAGTTATAATAAGTTTTTCGCTGAAAGCTAGATTACGTATAATATGTTACTGTAATTCACTTTTTGCGTCAAAAATCTTTAAATAGATCTAGTAACTTCATTAGTTATATATATTTTACGTATTTTAAATTTATATAATTTTATTTATATCTATATAAGTACTTTTTGATACGTTAATAGAACTTTATTTTGCTTTTATTTTACCAATAAAATTTATTTTGCATTAAAAAAATAATAATGATTACCATTGGCAAATTCATAAATTCCATTATCAATATCAGTAATCACACGTAACTAGTAATTATTATTGTTGGCCCTGATTATGATTAATTATTTATATATTTTTTTTCATATATTTAATGGTTTTAAAAATTTAAATATTCTATATTCTTATAACAAAACAACAATAATAAATATATTTTTTTTATAATTTATTCTTTCTAAAATTACACCAATAAAAGATATTATTTTACCTGTATGTTGTATTTTTAGATGTGTAGTCAAGGAAATATATGGTTTAAAGAATTTCTTTTTATTGATTATAATAAAGGAATATATATGCATCCAGTTTGTAATATTAACCAGTTATAATAATGATAAAACACCAATTATAATAATGATAAATATTATTTTACATACAAATATGTAATAAAAAAATGGAAAAAAGTATTTTGGAGCTCATGAACTTAATAACTTTTTGATATTGAGCCCTATGAACTTCACTTTGGTGACATTGAGTTCTCAAAATTTGTGATTCATAAAAATTATACCCTCAGCTAACAGAATTGACTAACGGCATAAAGTATTTTATTAGTTAATGTGTTTGACACTGTCAACCAATTCTATTAGTTGAGGGTCTAATTTTCATAAATCACAAATTTTGAAACCTTAATATCATCACCGTAGTGAAGTTCAGAGGCTCAATGTCAAAAAGTTGCCAAAGTTTAAAATTTTCAAAATGCGTTTTTTCATAAAAAAAAAATAAGTATATATCTTCGAAAAAAAGTACATAATTGAAATTAAATTTCAACAGTGGCGGATAATAAAATTGAAAATTAAGTATTGAATAAAATAAATGGAATAAATTTTAAACTATAAAATATTTGAAAATATAATCAATTATTGTATTCAATAGAAATTTTAAATTAAAAGTTTTAACTTATATAAATATATATATTAACTCAATTGAATTGAAAATATATTATTTTTTAATATGTAAAGTTTAAGGATGATATTAATGTAATGATGATAACAATAATAAATTTTAATAATGATATTAATATAGTGATACTAATAATAAAAAATTTAATAATGTTACTACATTAATGTAGTGACAGTTCAATATTTTTTTTACTGCAAAACAAATTACTACATGACTACAACACTCAATTTTGTGTATACTTTAGTGTAGTGTGGGTGAAACTTTGTTAAACTCCACCTTCTTAGATGTTTTAGTTTTAGTTGACAAATTACTTTTGAAGGGTCTAATCACACAAAGAACCCAGTACTACTCTATATGTCTTGTCGTCATGTTAGTGAGTCCTTTGTTTAATTTCTATTAGTCATTCATATTAGTTACAATACTTTGTATCTACTTGAATCAAGTATTCATTTTATTCCTTTTTATATTATATATGAACTTAATCTATCTATAATATGCAATATATTTTTTTACATTACTGTTTGTCACCCCCTTCCACCATATTATGTTACAACCATTGCCACCCCCTTCCACCATATTATGTTACAACCATTGTCACACTATATATATACAATACTTGTATACTATTGAGCTCTATAAAAGATTACATTACAATACTTTCTACTATGTAAATACAAAATCCAGCTTCATGAAGAAAAATGTAGGAGTTGTCATGCGCTACTCAACTCTTGCATTGGCCGTTATTATGATATAGCTTTTATCTCAGTGAGAATATAATATATACATATAAACATGAGATTATGAAAAGGCAATAATAAGTTATCAATAATTTACCAATTGAAGAAACATGATAAGCAACAATTGGCTCAACAATAAATTACAATAAGGAGCAAGGAATGGTATTAGGTTTCATATTGAAATAAGATATGACCAACGATCATTCTCATACAAGTGGCTATTACAACAACTATCCCATTTCAAGACACTACAATACAGTGAAGTAACATTAATGGATATTATGAAGCGATATTAATAGAAGGTATGAGCAATAACCAATATAAAAAAGGAACATAGGTTATGCAACAAGAAAGCAATTAGTGTAACCACATCCATACATACATACCATATATCTAATAAGGAATATAAGCCTATTATGGTAGTTGTTGTATTTTAGAAATATGAATATTGTTCCTCAGCTATCATTGGTTAAATATTCATACTCATATTAGGAATACTCTTACATAAATACCTCTTAATGTTAATAGAAGATCAGTGGGCCTTCAATTCTTTCATAGTATTAGAGTTAAACCCTAGCCACGGTAATCAAAACAAAAACCCTACCCACACCATGTCTTAGCCACACTATTGATAGTCAAAATTTTACCGTTGTTGTAGTTGTATCAATGCCAACTCCTTCATCTCCAATTTCTTCCTTTTCTATTTCACCCAATCTTTCACATCAATTAATAATTAAACTTACCATTACAAATTTTTTGTTATGGAAGATAGTTTTTGCACATGGTAACTAGTTGCGATTTAGAACATCATATTGACCAAAATAAATCAGTTCCATCACCTACACTTGAAGATGACATTAAGAATCCTACATTCAAAATTTGGAAATGCCAAGATCATATTGTATTTAATTGGATCGTTGCTTCAGTTTCTGAACAGGTCATGCCTCAGTTGGTTGGAGCGACAACAATCCGCATAGTATGGAACAAACTTGTTTGCATCGCAATTGGATTAAAGGTTTAGATCAGGGAGTTACATGCACAATTACACAATTTGGAGCATGAAAATTTTTCTATTGAGACCTATGACTTGTGCATAAAAGGAATTGTAGATAAATTAACAGCTTTACAACATCCTATTTTGGATGTAGAATTAATTGAATTTATCATTGCTGGACTTGGACCAACTTATAAATTCTTTTCTAGAATGATTGAATATAATACTAATGATTATGATTTTGATGACCTTTATGATATGCTTTCAAAAGAAGAAAGACATCTGAAACGCAAGGAAGAGATAATCATCATTCCACCATCTGCCAATTTTCACATTTTTCCCATCATCAGTCAAGTCGTGGGCATAACAGAGACAAAGAAGGATATGGTCAAAACAATTATGGTCGAAACAATTACCTCTTCCCTTTCAACATTGTGGCTATCACTAACTTAATGGTTTTTAGTCTCAATCGATGTCTTTGGATACTCACATAATTGTATGTCACAACTGTAATGACAATGACCATGTTGCAAGGGTATGTCTTACTTTAAAAGTGAATACTTTAGTTACTTGTGCTTCTACGAAACAATTATCAAACTTGGCAAGCACATCGTCCCAACCTACATAGGCATGGCTAATGGACAATGGTATCCCACATCATTTAACTATTGATCTTGCCAACTTGGTAATTCACACCAAGTATATTGGACCTAAAGAAGTCACGCTTAGTAATGGCTCTAAATTACCTATATCTCATGTTGGAAATTCTTGTGTTACATTTAATAATCATAAGTTTTCTTTTCGTGATATTCTATATGTTCCAAGTGCTATGCAAAATTTATTCTATTAATTCTTTTGCATGATCAAACCAAGTCTCTTTGGAATTTTTTCCTGACTTTTTTTTTATTAAAAACTTAAAAATAAAAGATATCTTATACCAAGGCAAGAGTAAGGGTGTGTAGACCCTTATTTTGACACTAGATGAATTCGGTCTTAATTAAAAAGCCCAAATCAAATCTAATCCATGGCTCATGGTGAATCGACCATGAGTCTCTGGCTAATTTGTTGGTCTATTTAACTTTCCTAATCCTATTTAAATTTAGAGTTTGTTCAGGTAAGCAAGGAGTTTCCTGATAAGATTAGCTTAAAAAGGATTAAGCCAAATTAAAACCCTAATAAAAGATTATAAAAGGGACTGAAGGATACAACAATGAGGTGGGAACACAAGGAAATTAGCAATCATCATACAACAACCCAAACAAAAGACCCTAAAAGACACAAATAACAAAAAGATATAACAACCAAAAAGAGAGAAAACAACACATTAACCTTGAACCACATTGTTCAACCAAATCCTTATTGATCCAAACCTACAAAATTTGTCAAAGGAAGGAGCATTTGTACAATTAAAATCCCAAGGCTTGTTTCAACATTCAGATTTTTTGTGGAGCCAATAACATCAATATGATCTTCTATACTCTTCTTTATTTAATTTAATAAATTAACATCTTTGTTTATTATGTAACTTTGTAAGATTCACTTTTATTTAATTTGGTTGTTTTGATTTAGTTTAATTTTATCACCAAAACCTTAATTGCATATTAAAATTCTAATTTTACAATTAAACCTTAATTTTATCACCAACACCCTAATTTTACAATTAAACTCTAATTTTACAATAAAAATCTAATTTGATAATTAAAACCCAAATTTTATTTTCATGGTTATTTGTATGGTGACTAATTATATGTTTAAGTTGATTATTTATTATAAATGATTAAATTGTATTTGTTCATTATTTGGATTTAAAAGTACTTATAAAAAATATGTTTTCACTTTATGGGTGCCTTGTTTATTTAAATTTATTTTTGGGATAATTGTAAGGGACGCGTTTTCACTCTCTTGTAGGTATCTTATTTTATTTGTATTTTGAACTCGACCATTATAAAGGTATGTTTTCGTCTAGTATGAGTACCTATTTTATTGTTTGAATGCTTAATTTATGATATGATTTACTTTATGTTAATTATTTATAATATGAATAATATTATAATAATATAAGAATTTAATAATATTTAGATATGAAAAGGAGACCGGTTTTAATGAACAGGGCATTATGGGGGTACTGAGTCACTTTTACATTTTCCATACGTATCCAGCTTTCAAAACCAGTAGAGGCTAGGGATTCTTTAGAAATCGAGTCATTCACCCCTTCTACTTTTTTTTCTGATCCGTCTGGGTGACGACTCTTATTTCTCCAAGCTTGGACTCGTGTTCTTTGAGGCTTAGAGCCTAATAGTGCTAAAGTCACAAGAACCATTTCACCGAAAGTGGAGATGAAAATCTCTGCTCAAAAAGGCGACTCCATTAGGGATAAGATAAGTTAATTCCATTGATATTTATATTATTTTTTTTCTTAATATTATTCAATGTATCGCTTAGAATTGCATAGTATGTTTGAGTTAGGATGCCCTGTGAAATTTGTATTATGTGCATGTAAGTGATGTCATACTTTCATTCAAAATATAGAGATCGAGCACTGCATAACGCTCATAACCTTTACCTTTTGGTATATACTTCACTACAAGAAAAATAATAATTAGCTATATAGAAATCCATCTCTAATTCTCAAAAATGCATCGTTAATAGTCATGAACGATGGAATATTATTTGCAGCTATCCATGTAGTCGCTGAAAAATTTTCGATGAAATTTTAAATCATTCGGTATTTAGCGATGAATTTTTCCGTTGCTAATTATATATATTCCATCTCAACTTAATCTTATCGTCCTTTAATAAGATAAATTTAGCGAGAAAAATTACTAATTTATTTTTAAAAATAAAATAAATTATTTTTTAAAAAATAAAATATTTAATTTAATTTTTTAAAAAAATTATTTTATTTTGTTAAAAATAATTTATTTTATTTTTTAAAAAATTATTTTATTTTGTTAAAAATAATTTATTTTATTTTCAATTTCTAAACTAATTTATTCTCAAAAATTATGTATTTCTATTAAATACTTTATTCCAAAAAATAATTATTCTAATAAATTATTTATTTACATATTAATTAAATTATTTATCAAATAATTTCAAAAAAATAATTTATTTTAAACTAATTTCTCTAAAAAATTATTTATTATAAAAAATTATTTAATCAATAAAATAATTATTCAAGCAAATAATTTATTTATTGTAAAAATTATTATGCGAAAAAATAATTTATTCAGTATAAAAATAAATTATTCTACTAAATAATTTCAAAAAAAATTTATTCTAACATTTCTCTAAAACATAAATTAATCTATCAAATAATTTAAAAAATTTATTGAAATAATTATTTATTCAATCAAATAATTAATTCAATCTAAAAATAAAATTATTTATTCAATCTAAAAATAATTTATTTAACCTACTAATTTTTAATTTTTTTTTCTAAATATTATTTATTGAATAAAATATAATATTTATTCTAAAAATTATTAATAATTAGAAAATTTTAAATAAAAAAATAAGCTAAAAAATGTATACCTTCAATTCAAATGCAAGAGAAGAAAGGAGAAAGGGCAGGAAGAGGAAGCAGAAAAAGAAAAAGAAGGAAGGAGAAAGAAGAAAGAAAAAAAGAAAAAGAAAAAAGAAAAGAGAAGAAAAAAGAAGGAAGAAAGAAGAAAGAGAAAGGGAGAAAGAGAAAAAAAAAAAAGAAAGAGAGAAAGAAAGAAGGAAGAAGAAAGAAATAAAGGAAAAAAGTTGGAAATAATAAATATTAAGGTTAATTCCATTGCTAAAAAGACGAACCTTAATTTCAAAAATTTATTATTAGAGACAAATTATGTTCCATCGGTAAAAGCCCATACCAAACCCCGCCCATATTTTAAAATATTTAAAATTAACGATAAAATAATATTTCATAGATAATTAGCGACGAAAAGTCCGCACAAAAATTCTATTCAAAATATTTAAAATTAGTGATAAAACTTAATTTCGTCGCTAATTAGCGATAAAATTAGCGACGAAAATAAGTTTCGTTGCAAATTAGAGCTAATAAAATTGTCGCTCATATTTTAAAATATTTAATTCGGATGAAATTAGTAATAGATATATGTTCGGTCGCTAATTAGCGACGGAAATAAATTTTGTCACTAATTAGTGGTGAAAATAAATTATGCCGCTATTAGCGACGTATTTATAATACCGCCGCTAAATGCAAGGCACCAGATTTAGTACCATATTTTTTCTATTGCTAAATTCATTTCTAATAATTTTTCGTCGCTAATTTGTTGCTATTTAGCGATTATTTTTTATCTGTTGCTAATTTTCGTAGCCAATTCACATTTTTCTTGTAGTGTTTGCTGTTGGAACCTAAGCCTTTTACCTTAAAGACTGAAGTTTATATAGTTTGACTAGCAATTTTTCTTAAGTTTACCCTAAATGGTTGCTATTTGACTATGGTTAATATATCTTGGTTTGAATTATGATCTATTTAGTTTGTTTTTTTTTCTAATAAGATATAATTATGGTGTAAGTCCAAAATTATTTTATGACTGAAAAATTATTCTTTTAAACCCAAATTCATAATCATTTTAACTTTTCAAAATGGGCTTAAACCCCTTTTTCAATAGAAATGGGTCAAATTTTATTTTCTAACTTATGGTCCAAAATTAATTTTTGAAACAAAATTTTTAAAATGGGATTTGAAATGTTTTCAAGAAAGGGCTCATAAACCCTCTTTCAATTTATAGCTCATTTTTCTAAATCAAGTTTTCATTAGGCCTTAAAATAAAAAATCTTTTTACAATGGACCAAAATTTTTTGAAAGGGGCTTGTAAGTAATTGGGTCTATTAAGAAATATTAAAATTAATTGTGGGCCTTATTTATGTCAAAACTTATTAGTTATGAGCTTATTTGTAGCATAAATCATTAGTTGTCTTTCCAAATAAGAAGTTATTTATAATAAACTTATTAATTAAGTTTTAATCTAAAATGTAGCAGAAATACTACTAGATTTTTAGTGAATCCAAAGGATTAAGACTTAATTAGTAGGAATTATCGTAAATTGATTTTCTTATTTGAAAATACAACTATTGATTATTCTATTTGAGTGATTATTTCAAAAATAAAAATATCCACGTTGATATCTTCGTTGACCATAACACCTAGGAAAGAGACTTGCCATTCATGTCTGTGAAGAAATAAGGTTGGAAGGAATGTTCTGACTCTATTTGCTTATTTGCTACACATGTATACATGCATACATACATTGCATTGCATCTCATTAATCCTTTCTGGCTCACAAACCTAGAGTACAACAATTTGAGAACATACGACTACCGACTTATGTCAGTGACTCAGAGTTTAGTAAAGGTTCAGTCAACTTCACACTGAAAATAATGGATCTTGAGCAAGTTTAAAACCTGGTGAATGAAGCTCTCACATCCAAGATGAAAGAATTGAAAGAGAACCTAACTGAGGCCATGAAAAGTCAGTTAGTTATGCTACTGGAAAATAATACTACTGAGACATCTATCAGTTATAAGAAGTCAAAGGCAAAAGTAGCTAAGGTAGCCTCTAATGAAGAAAAGGTGGTGATTGATGATGATGGCTAGGACATGTATTTCCAAGATCAAAAAGAAAAGAAGAAAGAGAAGAAGGTGGAAGTAAAAAACAGAGCTTGCTAATGTGAAAAAGCTCATTGTTTACTAAAGAAGTTTGAAAAGAGACTGAAAATTAAAGAGGCCTCAGAAGTTGATAAACTTTTTGAAGAAGATGGTAATCTCCCATACAATTTCAAAATGCCTACTCTTGCTAAATACAATGGTATAGGGAATCGTCACTTGTATATCAAGCAATATATTACTGTTATGCAATCTACTAGAGCCATTAAGGCTTAAACATTAATGTACTTTATGCTTTCTTTGGATCTTGTTGTTCAGAACTGGTTCAATACTTTAGAAGAGAGCACTCAAAAGAGTGAGATTTACTTTACAAAGATTTCATCCAATAATATGGGTATAATATTGAGTTAGAGGTAACCTTGATAGAGGTTGAGTATATTAGGTAGAGACAGAATGAGAATTTTGTTGACTGTATAAAGAGATGGACGAATAAGGTAGCTCTTCTTAAGAAAAGACCAGATGATTCTGATCATATACTGATGATAGTCAAAGGCGCTTTGCCCTATCTCTAAGAAAGAATGGCTCAGACCCTTATAAGGGAGTTTAAAGATCTTCTATAGGCAGGTCTTTAGTTGGAAGAATGGGAGAAAGAAAAGAATAGATATAATGGAAAAGAGAGCAATAAGGGTGGCTACTATTCTGATGGACCAAATGAAGGGGAACAAAAAGACGTTAGGGTAATGTAACAACCAAGCCAGCAAAGAAGTATCAATTTTCAGAATTGGGAAAGCTATTATCTTGGTCTTCAACAAATTATAGAAAAGGGGTACAACTTTCAGCCCCTTGATCCTCTGTCAGATCCTCTGCCCTCCAATTTTGATATAAAGGTTTTTCGTCAGTTCCATTAGGTGCCCAGTCATCAAACAGATCGATGTATATGATTAAGGCATGAAATACATAACCTCATCGAAGATGGAAAGGTCCTCACACCTGATGTGTCCACGTAGATGAAACATTTTTTACTCCAACTCAACAAACTTTTCCTGGCTAATGTGTTGCTCATCTTATTTTCTTTCTTTGATATTTTTTGGAATAATTTTATTTTTCAAATTAAAATTATTTGAATAAATTACTTTTGTTGAATTTAAAATTTTGTTGGTTTTTGCTCATTCTAATACTCAACCGATGATGAATATAGCTTGAGGGAATTATTCTGTAGCATTGAGCTGTGTATGCTTACTTAAAGAAGGCTCCTGCATAATTATCTATGTCTAGTTGATCTTTAAACATATTTTGATGAACTTTCGAGGTGAAATTGAGCTATGCTTATTTAAGAGAGATTATCTAGGCATTGTTTGGTGAGCTAACAACTAGTTTCCACCTTGTTAATATCAATTCCTAGTTTACCCCTTTTGAGCCTTCATGAGATTGTAGCTTACTTTTTATTCGCTTGTAAACTTAATAACCTACATCGAGTTGTTGTGATATTTATGACAAATCTGATGATCACTAAGCTACCAAGAAGCAAAAAAAAAAGATTGAAGAAAGAAATGTTTAATCATGATCATGAAGACCATTGAAGTTCACATAAAATTAGGCATGATGTCTAAAAATTATTTCATCTAGAGATGGAATTAGGGTAATAAAGGATTCATCCTCATTGAAGCAGACTCATGCTATTCTATAGTTAGAAGCGTAGACAATACAAATACGATGACTCTCTTAGAGCTAGAGCCTAAAACAAAAAAAAAAGGAAAAGAAAGGAAAAGGTCAAAACCACAACAAAAAAAAATAAAAGAGAAGAAAATAAAAGAAGTATAAGGGTCTCAAACCTTTTCAAAAGAAACAATCATCCTAATCAGATTCAAATTTTAACCAAGGATATGAAGGAAAATTCAAGCTTTATCTTTTCATGAAGCAAGATAATAAGATGCCAAGAATGTGAAAACGATGCATAGAGTTTAAGAATGTTTCTGATAGTATATGATTCCAATCGAAAGTTTATACTTTGAATATTTGTTAGCACTGTCACGTCAACTTCAATTTACAAATGGCCTTTACTTTATCCATATCCATTATAGACCCCATTTCAATCTTGTTTAAGGCTTATTGATCTCTCTTGGTAGATAGATTCTATTAGTAGAGATTGTTTGAAAAAGCATGCACATAAGATGTATAATATTTAAACTTAATGAGACCTTTGGCCAAGCAATGTCTATATACCTATATGAAGTGCAATAGTTCTTACTCAAATGAAAATAATTTTCAAGTTTAGTACAATAACTAAGGTTATGATATTATAGATATATTAATTTGAAAGACCAAGCCCTGAGATATATTGACATTGATTTAATAAAACTAACATGTGATTTTAAAATTAATATGTTTTTTCTTGTCATATGAGCCCTAGGGCTTAGGAAAGTACATTGCACTGTTAAATCTTAAAGGACACATTAGGCAAAGGTAGGTTAATGAAAGAATTGTTCGCAAGGTTATGAAGAAGCTACCAACAAATGTACTGAATCATGGTTTGACATAGATGCCTTTTGTATCTCTAACTATCTTTCTTGGGCCCCCACTACTCATGTTTTCATATCTTATAGATGAAGTTGTAGATGTGACATATCCTGATATTATAATGCAAGAAATATACGAATATCCTAAGGGTACCAATAGGAGTGCTTCGGCCTATTATCTCGGTCTGTGAGTTAATAGAACCACTATAAGTTTCACCCACGCATATCATGCATACACGTATACATGAGCATGTCACAATATTTTTGTTGTTTATTCTTTATTAAGGTAAATAACCGATACTCTATGAAGTAAATAATGAGAAGCAGGCATAGCATCAGGGGAAATGAATAGGCCCGTTGTAAAAGATTAAAAAGATGCATGCTTGAAGAAACATTTACTCGAGCCTACATAAGAGACAAAATCTCCAATTTGAGTCTGCACAGGGGGCAAAAGATAAAGTATACAATAAAAAGAATAGCCAAATTTTGAAAATCAGAATCAACTAAAGGATGGAGCAAGTGGCTAGAAGAAAGTCAGAACTCTCAAATAAATAAAGATACAAATGACAAAAGTTTAGTCTACCTAGAAGTGCTAAAGTCAATGAAGGATAAAGGTCCATTCTAAAGAATAAAGAATCAAGATGAAGATCCATTTCTGTAAAGTATACTTAGATGTATCAAAATATGATGAACTCTTCAGATTTGTTGAAGTATCCAAACTTTTAGTCTATATTAGATTTTTTGAAGCATCCTAACGGCGTAGTTTTGTGGATTTTGGTAAAGTATCCAAACCTTTAGCCTATATTAGATTTATTAAAGTATCATGAGGAAGCAGTTTTACAGATTTAGTAAAACATCTAAACTTTCAACCTATATTAGATTTGTTGAAGTATCCTGATGATGCAAATATAGTAGATTTTTTAAAGCATCCATTTGAAAATTCTGAGTTTATTTGAAGCATTCAGACAAGCTCGGGTCTATTTGAAGCACCTGAACTAACTCGGATTTATTGAAGCATCCATTAGAATATTCTAGATTTATTTGAAGCATTCAGACCAACTTGGATTTATTTGAAACACCTGAACCAGATCAAATTTATTGAAGTATCCACTAGAAGATTTTAAATTTATTTGAAGCACTCAGACTAGCCCAAATTTGTTGAACCAACTGAGTCGATTTAAATTCATCAAGAGCAAATTGCTTTTCACTCTCTGAATAAATTGAAGACCATTCAAGCAAGGGTCAAAACTGTAGACCCTTATTTTTAGCTCTAGATGAATTTGGTCCTAATTAAAATGCCTAAATCTAATTCAGTCCATAGCTCATGGAGAATAGGCCATAAGTCTATGGCCAATTCATCGGTCCATTTAACTTTCCTAATTCTATTTGATTTCAGAGTCTTTTCAGATAAACATGGAGTTTCCTAATAAGATTGGACTTCAAAAGGATTAAGTTGGATTAAAACCTTAATAAAATATTATAAAAGGGAATAGAGGATACAACAATGAGGTGGGGACATAGGGATATTAGCAATCAGCATACAACCACCCAAATAAAAGACCATAAAAAACATAGAGAGCAAAAAGAAATAGCAACCAAAAAGAGAGAAAGAAACACAGTAACCTTGAACCATATTGTTCAACCAAATCCATGTTGATCAAAACCTACAAGATTTGTCAAAGGCATGAGCATTTGTGCAATTAAAATCCCAAGGATTGTTCAACATTCAGATTTTTGGTGAAACCAACAATGCCAGTATGGTCTTTTATACTCTTCTTTATTTAATTTAACAAATCAACATCTTTGTTTATTATGTAACTTTGTAAGATTCACGTTTAGTTAATTTGGTTGTTTTGAATTAGTTTGGTTCTTATAGACCCGAGCTTAATATAGTAATAAATTTATCTTAATATAGTACCAAATTAACTTTGTAAGATTCACATTTAGTTAATTTGGTCACTTTGCATTTTGTATTAGTCTATTTCATACTCAACAGACATCTAAATAAAGATAGTACTATATATGCATGGAAATATCTATTGATATAAAATATACAAGTACAATAGGCAAAATGACCAATATGTGATTATATAAGTGTTTATTGAAATAAAATACATAAGTACAAAGAGTAATCTGCCAAATGCATAAATACAAAGGACAAAGTGACTAAAATGGATAAGTACAGGGAGCTGCAAATGTATTGTGCCTAATTTCTTGTATGCTTTTATGTTACACCGAGTTTCATAATTCTAGGGTTTAGTTTAGTTTAGTATTATTATTATATATATTTTTAATTTTTTTATAATCTATATTAGCTTCACTTGCAATTGAAATTTTAATCTAACATTAAATGAAAATTTGATTTTCGGCCTAGCTAGCAAATTACAAAAAAATCGACTATTATTGAATTAATTTGTTACTTCAAAATCAATTATCATTAGATAAAAATTATCTTGTAATATTCCACCCTTTTAAATTCTTAATCTGACTTACTAAATTAATGATTTTATAATATTTATTGTTTAGATTTATTTTCAAGCATGGAATTACATAAAGCCTAAAATCTGGCACCCCAATCGACTTAAAAAACTTTAATTAGTCACCTAAACAATTTTTCAACTATGGTATAAAATTGTTTAAAATAGAGAAAATTTCATATTTAAGATACAAAAAATAAATTCAAGTATATTTAGACTAATGATCATTAAAATTAACATAATAATGAAATACATTATTAGAGATAACTGGAAAAGGTCCCCACAAGTCTGAATAAATAAAACTAGTAACTGAAGAAGAGAATAAGCAAAATGGAAGTTTATGACTTTTGGGTACAATACATGATTGATCACTACAAGGAAAACTGAATCAGACAACGCTTTCTGGCCGTTGTCTGATGAAGACAAAAACGGTTGTCTATTGAAGCGATGTCTGATAGCATTTCAGACAACGGTTTTAAAACCGTTGTCTGATGTTGGTTTGCACAGCGGTTTTTAATTTTATCAGACAACGGTTTTTGGCCGTTGTCTGATTATAGTTCAGACAACGGTTTCTAATTTTTCAGACAACGATTTTTAACCGTTGTATGATGGTTTCAACAACGGTTTGTAAATTTTCAAACAACAGTTTCTAAATTTTTAGACAACGGTTTTTAACCGTTGTCTTATGATTGTTTAGACAACGCTTTTTGACCGTTGTCTGATGAAGAAAAAAAACGTTGTCTATTGAGGCGATGTCTGATAGCATTTCAGACAATGGTTTATAACCGTTGTCTGAAGATGGTTTCCACAACGGTTTTTAGTTTTATCAGACAATGGTTTTTAATCGTTGTCTGATGAAGGTTTAGACAACGCTTTTTGACCGTTGTCTGATGAAGACAAAAACCGTTGTCTATTGAGGCGATGTCTGATAGCATTTCAGACAATGGTTTATAACCGTTGTCTGAAGATTGTTTCCACAATGGTTTTTAGTTTTATCAGACAACGGTTTTTAACCGTTGTCTGATGAAGGATTAGACAACGCTTTTTGACCGTTGTCTGATGAAGAAAAAAACGGCTGTCTATTGAGGTGATGTCTGATTAAGGTTTATACAATGCTTTCTTATTAAAAACCGTTGTCTGCTTAATATGTGCACACTGAATATTAGACAATAGTTTCAATGTTCATTTTCATTTCACCACCATTGTCTGTTAAACTGTACATTATACATATAAGACAACACTTTACAATAGAGGATTGCAAATTTGGGAATAAAAAAACCTCCACAAATTCAACCATTCAACATATTAAAAAACTAAAATAAAATCAACACTATACATATATCACTGAATTATACTATTAACTTCAACTTGAATGACGCTTCATGAAATATTTGGCGAAGTCAATCCTAATCTCGTTGATGTCGGCATCACTATACTCCAAGTTGCCTCTGCGCAGCCACTGAAAAATGAATCAAATTTTGGTTAGCCACATGTGGTAAATACAAAACTATTATATAAAAAATGAAAATAATTAAAATTCGCACCTTAGCTGCAAACTGAAGCTCCTTGTCATAACAGATTTCCTTCATGTACCTCATGACAAAGAGGCCGCAGTCCGTGGCCTCTTTCTGCACAGGAACCCCCTGAAATAGCAAATGAAAACAAAAATGAAGTACCACATGTTACATCCATATGTAAACCCATATGCAAACCAACACATCAACCTAATCACACAATCTAACCTGAAAAAATGCAATCCAAATATATACGAGCAAGTATACAAGTAATGCCAGCAGTGCTGCAATTGGAAATGAAAATGCAGACCAACTGAAAATGCTTTGTGGACTCCAAGTTTGTACTCAAATGAAAAAATGCAGTCCAAATTTTGCAATATTTCTTTCATAGAACAAGCAACGAACATATTGTATAAATTGTATAAATCAGAAATGATGAGAAAAACAATACCGCCATGTTCTCCCATAAAATTTTCCTCCTCACATTCTTGTTGACACTCTCTTTGTATAACTTTATGGCACTACAAGAAACACAATATAAGTTAACAAAATTGCATTTTCCCCAAATTTAACAACTTAAGACTAAATAGGCAGACTCGCAACTTACTTGTCAACAACCTCTATCCATTCCTGGCTAGCAATGTGACGTTTAAGAGGGTCCATGTGGTAGACTACCTCTCCCGTCGGATTTACAACAGTCAATACCCAGTGATTCCTACGAAATAACAAAATAAAATACAAGCAATTCTTCATATTTGGAAGAACATAACGCCAAACAATTCATTGAACAAAAAGATCTGAATAAATACAGAACCGACAATGAAACAGTGATTTGAATCACCAAAATAGCAATCACAAAGGCTCAATTCATAACATCAATCACAATCACATACAGAAGCAGCGTTATTTAGCTACTAACTCTCATTAGCTAGAATAGCAGATAAAAAAGAAAGGTAAAGAAATACTCACACATCGTTGAAAGGCAAGAGAAAGTATTGCCCTTCTTTAGCCCCCTTAAATCGACTCGCAATTATACGTGACCTCCCCCCTGAATTACCACATCCAATGGCACCAATCATGCTGGGATCCACAAAGCCAATCATATCAACCATTTTATGCCTTTTGACATATTCATACAAGTAGCTGCATACAAAATGAAGTAATAGTTGGTACATATTATCAGTTTAATTCCAGCACAATTAACAAATAAAATAAAAAGCTATTGTACTTGGAAACTTACTGAATAAATATGGTAAGTATGGATTCGGACATTTCACCTCCGGCGCACACAGCATGTAGATCTTGTAAGAACACAACTTGCTTTTTGCTCACACCAAATGCTTCTTCACTTAGGGCAAAACTAACTGTTCGATCATCGCTTAAGGCATCCTTCGCCCACAGCCACAAACGTTTCAAAGACGCTGGATAATCAGCACCCATCTGAACATGCAGCTCCTCCTCAAACATATCAGCTTCTATAACAACAGGCTTCTTTAATTTCTTGGAGGCTTTTTTCTTCACACAAGCTTTTAAAACTCTGAAAATAAAGGGGGGCATGTGAACACAGTAAATAGCAAAAATATATCGAGAAAAATATATGTGAAGCTTTGACTGGTACCTTGCTAAATATACCAGGGAAGTCAAAAGATAAGGAGTCTGTCCGTCTTGATATGGCTGAAATGGGAATAAGAACGGAGCTGAGGCCAAAAACTCCCGGAAAAAAAGAGAAGTTGCCGACGGCATCTTGGAACTTATTGCATAAAGAAAAGAAGATTGTCTGCTCCTTGGTTGGCATGAAGTTACCTGATGGTTTTTGTTCAAACATTAAGGGTCTAGTATCAATGGAAAATCTTCGACTTGTTGGAATGAAATCTCATGACTGCCATACAATGTTGCATCACTTACTCCCCATCGCAATTCGGTCAGTACTACAAAAACAGGTTAGGTGCACTATTATTAGGTTTTGCCTCTTCTTCAAGGCAATTTGCAGTAAAGTCATCGAGGTGGATAAACTGGAAAAAATGCAAGCTCAGTTGGTGGAGACCATATGCTTGCTAGAAAAGTACTTCCCCCCTTCCTTCTTTGATATAATGATCCATCTCTCAATTCATCTTGTGAGAGAGGTTGAGCTCTGTGGGCCAATCTTCCTTCGCTGGATGTACCCTTTCGAGAGATATATGAAGACTTTCAAGGGTTATGTACGGAATCGGGCTCGTCCGGAAGGGTGCATTGCTGAGGCCTATGTTGCAGAAGAGGCCGTTGAGTGTTTAGTCAACTTTGAAGAAGCAACTGTTGGATTGCCGAAAAATAGTAGGGATAAGAACGACGCAAAATACAGACCCTTATCTGGTGCAACAGTGATAACGCCAAGTAAGAAGGACTTGCACCTAGCACATTTGTGTCTTCTCCAAAATTGTAATGACGTTCGACCATATTTTGAGTAAGTTACTTCAATTTGTTTTTGTTATTTCCTTATTTTCTGCATTTTGTTTCAAAAATTAATAAAGTTGATTTTACTTGCAGTGAACATATGGCTTCTTTGGTGAAAATATATCCACAACATGAAAATGATGAAGAGTGGCTAAAGAACATGCAAAATGAAACATTCCCTAAGTGGTTTCATAAAAAGGTTAAATCTTATAGCCCAAGAATTTACCTGCAATTTGCATCAAAAATAGGCCTGTTTCTTTATATATTTTACTGAAAAAATAATGAATGCCCTGTACTTGTGAATTCTTTTGAAATACTACAATATTTATCTTCTCTCAAAGGCTATATCATACTTATGGCCAATTTAATTTTTTGGACAGATTGCATCATATTTACTTGATGAGAAGAATACAGTAACTAAGGATATAATGTGGATTGCAGCAGGGCCTAACAAGGATGTAGCTACATTCAGTGGCTATAGAATCAACGGTGTTACCTTCAGCACCAAAGAACGTGATGATACTCGGCAAGTTCAGTGCAGTGGTGTTTGTGTAGATGCCGATACAATGCTTGTGAAGGGTAAGGATAAAAATATCGAGCATACTTCACATACATTTTATGGAGTTATTACAAGTATTTGGGAGTTGGACTATAACCACTTTAGGATTCCTATCTTTCGTTGTAATTGGGTAGATATGAACAAAGGGGTTAAAGTAGATGACTTGGGATATACATTGGTTAATTTGAACAAATTAGGTTTTCTAAACGATCCTTTTGTGTTAGGAAAACATGTCAAGCAAGTTTGTTACATAGATGACCCTCTTGAAAAATTATGGTCAGTTGTCTTAAAATTACCTGACAAGTACTATGATGAAAGTGATGATGAAAATGAGGGATCTGTAGAAATAGAACTTGAGAATGAGCTACATTTGCCAACGTTCCCATATGTTGATGAACTCGATGAAGAAAACAGTAGTTACATGCGGGAGGAAGAAGAATTGATTCAGTTGTCATGATGGTAATAATTTCATTTGTTTTAAGTTCTATTTTAAAATTATGTCCTGCCATTAATTTTTCCATCGTTTATACTTGCAGGTCCAACATCCTTAATGCCTGTCACAACTCCCTGCTGCCTGTAGAATAAAATGTTTATATCATTCACAATTTAATGAAAGATTGTTTGGACGCTTTGTTGAAAGTTTTGTGTTTCTTATTTAAATTTGTTGAAAGTTTCATTTGTACCTATCATTCGATTTGTATCTTTATTTGACACTTTGTTCAAAGATTTGGTTATATAATTTATTGAATCATGTGGTTTTTGCTCTGACACCATGCTGGTGGATTTGGTTTAACACTTGTCAGTGGAGGATTTCATTTGATTTGTGTTTTTGGATTCATTTGTGTATAGGGATTACCCTCTTGAATGAAGGCATTTTTTTTTCACACTCAGTTAATCAGACAACGGTTTCTTACGAAAAACCGTTGTCTGAACATATATTATACAATGGTATGAACTGTTAATCAGACAACTTTTTAAAAAACCATTGTCTGAAACATCTTATCAGACAACGGTTTTTTTTTGACAAAAAACACTTGTCTGAACGTATATTACACAACGGTTTTAAAACCGTTGTCTGTATGCTTAATTCAGACAACGGTTTTTTAAAACCGTTGTCTGAAACGCTGAATTATACAACACATTCGAAATAACCGTTGTCTGAAATATCATATCAGACAACGGTTTTGTATTACCAGAAAAACAGTTGTCTGAACATATATTACACAACGGTCCCTAAAAAACCGTTGTCTGGTGTGACCAAAATGACAGCTAATAGACAACGCTTAAAAAAAAAACCAAAAACAGTTGTCTGAAAACTAATCAGACAACGCTTTTTTGGAAAAAAAACCGTTGTCTGTTTTTTTCAAACAATGGTTTTTTCCTTAACCGTTGTCTGATTCAGTTTTTCTTGTAGTGGATATAAGGAATAGGAATTAAAACTACTAGAACCTCATATTAAGTGGTAGTTGTTTGCTCTTCGAATTGTTGGTGCATTTGTATGTCCTAACGACACATGCACGCCAAGTGAAGAGAGATGTTAAATAAGCTTGGACAATAGAACTATTGGGCATGGCGAAGAAGAAATACAAACCACCCTGTGAGCGAAAATTTGCACTCATTACTCTCGGTGAAATGGTTCTTGTAATTTCGACACTGTTAGGCTATGGGTCTTAGAGAACACGAGCCTAAGCTTGGAGAAATAAGAGTCGCCACCCTGACGGACCAGGAAGAAAGTAGAAGAAGTGGATGACTCAATTTTTAAAAAATTTTAAACTCATACTAGGTTCGAAAAGTTAGGTACGCATGGGGATGGTAAGAAGTGGCTCAATACCGTCATAATAATTGGTTCATTGGAATTTGCCTCTTTTTTAGGTCTAAATATTATTAAATTCTTATATTATTATAATATTATTCATATTATAAACAATTAACATAAAGTAAATCATATCATAAATTATCCTGAGTAAGATTCACGTTTAGTTAATTTGGTCTATAAGAACAAAATAGATAAATATGTAGGATAATATGATAAATATATAAATATAAAGGGTAAAATGGTAAAAATAAATAAGTACAAGGGTTGCAGATGTATTAGGCCCAAGATATTGTCAATTGATTGAATATATATGTATATAAGTAATTCGATGTAACTAGAAGATGTGAACATACATAGATAAGAGGTATACATCCATGCATAAAGTCTGTAGATGAATGAGTATATACTTACATATATAACCATATGCTTCTTAAGTTACACATCATAAGCCGCTTCTCAAGTATAGAACCAATAAATACAAGTTTTAAGCTTTTTATCTAAAAGCTTGTACCGTGTAAATGGAAAGAAACATTTAGGGGGGCAAAGACAGATGATGTTAGAGCTATAGGTAACATTAGCCAATGATTAGGAATCAAGGTTATCATTATTAAGGAATTAATAATAATAAAAGAATCAACAAGTTTCTTCAAGTAACCATATTACCAATCCTTGTCATCCTTAACGTGTAAGAAGAGAGGGAAATAAATGAAGCAAATATCAAGCTTGAGATAAGGTGGTGACAAGTGGTAAGCTCACTATGTTAAAAGTTAACAAATGTAAACCTATAATCTTAAAGTCTTATAAATTAAAAATCACAATAATAAAAAAATAAGCTTATTCTCTGTAATATGTTTTCCAAGAACCCAACATCAATAATGAGCCTACTACTGACCGAATTTTGAAACTCAACAATCAATTAAGAGCTCTAGGAATTGATGAGTTGGGAACCAAAGGAAGAAAAGATAAGTGTTATTATTTGTTAAATTGTAATCAGGTTAATTTAAAGAATTAGAGGGATGAAATTTTATAATCAAATTCTTAAGAGTTCTTGCTTAAAGACTTAAGTAAAATATGTTAAAAAATGATGCCACTTAAATTTAATTATTATAGATACCAAAAATTATAAATTAAAATGAGAAATAGAAGAAATTTGGTATAAAATTTCTGCACAAATGTAACTCAATCAAAACATATTTTTAACTTGAAAATATCAATCAATTCAAGTCTTAATTTAGAAAGAAGGACGGATTATAATTATAATTATGTTAATATCAAAATAGAGCTAAATACTTGCACACTTAACTCTTAATTAATATAGGAATAAAGCTGAAGTTTTATTGCATAAATATGTAATATAAGTAAAGAAAATGTAAACCCTAAATAAGCAAATCAATTAAATATTTTGCTAAAGTATATTAATGATTTAACCTGTAATTAAATTAAATGGCAAGCAAAAAAAAAAGTAGGTATATAAAAGACAAATAACATGAAGCTTAAAAGTAGAAATTTAATTGTTATATGAAAGAATTATGAATTAAGACTTGTATCGTGTAAAGTTAACTTGCATGGGTTAATAATATAAATTATGAATAAAATAAACTACATAAAACACGTAAAGATCATATGAAAATAAATATAAAATTAATTAGAAATTATTTAAATTAAGTATAATAAAATACATGGGACCAAAAGTAATTGTAATCCTAAATTAAAATATGCATGGTTAGGATTACATACTGGGACATAATAATAGTATTCATATTGATACATAATGTAGGAAGGAAGGAAATAGGAGACCCCTCTAGTTTAAAGAGAAAAGCACCACAAGAGGCTATATATGAGTGATAATCTAATATGATTTGACATGTTTTGTCTCGAGCTGTACTATAACTCTAGTTAAATAATATCTTGTTTTTATTAACATACTAGTTTCACTACCCTGGATTATATCTCTATTTGTTGGGAAGCCCTTTGGTTTTGATTAATTATTTTATTGGATTATTTGCTTCTGTTAGTTCATTTATCGCTTAACCAATCACTTTGATTTTCCTTGTTGAGATTATTTGTTGAGCTACGTAATTATTGATTTTCGACTCTTCTGATGAATTACTTGTTGCTCAAATTCATTGACTTCCTGATTCTTTTTATTGAAATTGCTGGTTGAGTTATTTTATTTGACCTCTATAATATTGTGATATGGCCGAACTCTAGTAGGGGCAAACCAATAGACGATATACACCGAGTTCAGTTATACATAAAAGGGGAAAGTTACTGCCTAATTTATAGTCTATGGTTGCTATGCTCTGAATGTCACAATTTATCTGTTTATGACTATTGTTACATATTGTATATACGGCTGCAGGATTAGAGCAATTGGATCCTTACTGCCTAGTTGCTCACTTATATGTATTATATTTCTATTATGTAGATCTCTATTGGGTATGATGTAAAATAAAGATAAATACTTATATAAGTATGACTTAAGTTGCAAGTAATTTAGAACTAATATTTACACTAAATCTGTTATGATAAGCTAATAATCATGATATTTAATAAATAAATTTGAATAAGATCCGGAGATGATTCTTCTTAGTATTTGGCAACTTTTGACCCTAGCCCTATGACTGTTGCACTTTCCTAAATCGTGGGTGTGGCACTTTATCTAAATATCTTTATGAAAATGGAATATCTTAACCAGTTTCTTTCCCATACACCCATGAACAAAATGATTGTGCTGACATATTGTCGAAACTGGTGGGGCTTTTCTATATCATGCTTCTGTTCCTCATAAATTTTTGAACCAACCTGTTTGATTAAGCTATTATGTCATAATTGTTTACCCACTAATGTCTTGAACAATATGTCTCCTTTTGAAAAATTATTTAATCATAAGCCATATTATAATGCTCTTTGAATTTTTAGTTAGTTATGCTATCAATGGCTACATCCCTATTCCATCAATAAATTCCATCAATCTCATCCATGTGTTTTTCTATAATATAGAAGAACTCACAAAGGCTGTAAATGTTTTGATATCTAATCTAATAAATTTTATGTTTCATGTTATGTTGTGTTTGATGAACAAGTATTTCCCTTTGCCAAGCATGATAATGCTAGTACCACTACATCTTTTATGCTTAATTCATCTCCTAATTTCGAATTGCCAGATCTTGGTTTGGCTTCCATGGTTGAGCACTCATCCTTAGGCATGGGCATGCCTAATTATGTGCATACATAAGTAACTGGTCTGCAAGATGTGGGCATGCCTTATTCTAAATCCACTTCTATTAGTGTCTCTGCCTCTGATCAACAAGACGTGAGAATTTCTTTTTCTAAATCTGCTTCTATCTCTAATCAACAAGACATGGGTACCCCTTATTGAAAATCTACTTATGTCTCTAATCAATGAGATATGGACATGCCTTATTCTAAATATACTTGTTTGAGTGGCTTTAACTCTAATTTACAAGATATGGGCATCCTAATTCTATGCATACTTGTGAGGTGCATCTATCTATAGTTCACAAGTCATGGACACATCTATTGTTGAACATACAACTTGAACTAACCAAGGCCACGATTCTCTGTGAACCGTGGCCTAGACTATGAATTGATGGTTCAGGCACAAACCGGATCAAAATTAAAAAAAAAATCGACTCATCACTGGAACCAAGACCAATTTATAAGTGTTCGGTTCATGTTCATGATTTCTTAAATCAAAACTGAAACTGGCAGTTCAGGGCTTGAATCATGAAAAATAAAAAAAATAATATATATTATACAAAAATATGTATATATTTTAATATATATAATATTAAAAATATATATCTTTTAGTTCAGAAATTAAATCTTAAAATTAATCTTTTTAATTTTTTTTCTTACACTTCAATCACAATTAACTTGGGATTTAAGGTTTTGTTGAGTTCAATTGCAACATCAAATATTTAAAATTATAAAGTAAAATAAATATATTTACAATGAAAAATTATATTTGCAAAAAATTTGTCATTATTATTATTTCTTATTATTACAAGATTAATAATTATTATTATTAATTTGTTATTATTTTTAATAATTATTATTATTTGAATTAATTTAATTAATATTATCAAATTTATAAATCAAGTGCTCAATCTCATGAAAAGTATTATCAATTATAGTTACTTTTATTAAAAATATATAAATTTAAAAAAAAGAGTTGGTTCAAATCAGAGTTAAAACCAAAATTGAAACCGATCCATCATTTAAGGACTTAAACCTTAACCGAACCGGTTATTGTAGGTTAAGGTTAGGGTTTATGATTATCACAAATTGGAACTGGTAGTTTTAGTTAACTGAACCATAACCATAGTTAGCTCCAACCATATAAACTCTATACTTAGATACTACAAATATCCATCACATGGTTACTAGAGCTCAAAGTAGAAATTTAAATCTAAAGACTCTAGCATCTTTTACTATCGTAGTTGCTTAAGTGACTGATCCACATCTTATTCTCAAATTGTAAAGTACTCTTATTGGCATGAAGTAATGCAACTTAAATATAATGCATTCATGGAAAATGGCACATGGTAGTTGGTTCTTCTTGACCCTAAGTAGAATCTGTTTGGGCATTAGTGGGTTTACAAAACAAAAAGAAATTTTGATGGTTTGATTGAGAGATATAAAACTCACTTAGTTGCTAAAAGATATACTTAGTGCCCTAGTATTAATTTTTCTGACACTTTTAGTCTTGTTGTCAAGCCTATTAGTATTTGACTTCTTCTTTCCATTGCCATCTCTTAAGCATGTAAAGTTACTCAAATGGATATCTCTAAAGCTTTCTTGCATGGGTTTTTAGAAGAAGAAGTTAATATGGCTCAACTTATAGGCTTGGTTGATCCATAGAAAAGGATCATGTATGTTTGCTTAAATGGCCTCTTTATGGCTTAAAACAAGCACCTATGATGTGGAACAAAAGGCTCACGGACACCTCATGTTAGTTTGGTTTCTCCAGGTCCAAAATTGATTCATCTCTTTTTTATTACTCTCATGGAGCTGATATTATTATTTTTTGTTTAGTTTTATATTGATGACATTCTAGCTTATTCTTGATTTCAATGTTGTTCTTATTCACCAGTTGATTGTTTATCTTCAAAAGCAATTTACACTAAGAGATCTTGGTCAACTCTCTTATTTTCTTAGCATTGAAGCATATTCAAAGCAGAATGATTTAATACTCACTCAATAAAAATATATTATTGAATTACTAGACCAGGCAAAGATGTCTACCTGAAGTCTTATTAATACATCAGTAACTAGTTTTAAACAAACTTAGTATTTAGGATGGGAAAGCTTGATTTTTATGATGAAAAATTATTTCAAATTATTATAAGTGATATTTCTAACTTTTACCCATCCTGACATTGTCTGCTGTGAACAAAGTCTATCAATTCATACATTGTCTAATGATGCTCATTTGAGTGATGTCAAGAGAATTTTGTGGTATATATACAATACTTCTAATCATAACTCTTTTTTTAGCAAGCAGTCCAATTTCCTATTGCATGAATATAGTGATGCAGATTAGGGAGGTTCAGTTGATGATCGAAAGTCCACCACTAGCTTTGCCATTTATTTGAGTTATAATTTATATCTTGTGTCTTTCACAAGCAGCTCTATATCTCGGTCCTTCACAAAAGTCGAATATAGAGCTATTGCCATAACAACTTCTGAGATAACATGGCTTTGTTTGTTCTTATGTGAGATTGGACTACCAATGTGAGTTGCCCATACTCTATGGTGTGATAATATGAGTTTCATGTATTTGACTACTAAAATGGTATTTCATCTTTGCACAAAACATTTGGAGATTGGTTTTCATTTTGTTCATGACCAAGTAAAGAACATGTTATTACAAGTCAGATATATTAGTTCTTATTATCATATTGCTAATGTCTTTACCAGGCCTTTAGTAAAAGATCACTTTCGTTGGTTGCGTGACAAGTTGACTGTATTGTCTAACCCCTCTCAACTTGCAGGATAGTGATACAAAATATAATCCTATTAAGGAATATAGTCCTATTATGGCAGTTGTTGTATTTTAGGAATGTAAATATTGTAACCTACTGTCATAAGTTAAATATTCCTATTTCTATTAGAAATACTCTTATATAAATACCTCTTAATGTTAATAGAATATCATTGAGCCTTCAATTCTTTCAATCTTACCTTATGTTATGGTCGACTTATTTATTCTTTGTTTCTAGCTTTTGACAATGCATCTTGCATATTTCTATGTATCAACCAAAGTATAATACACTTAAATTCAATAACTAGCTCGTCATACAAAAGTAGATATCGATACATTAAAACTCTACTCAAACTTAAGCATGGGAATTATCCAAACCTTAGAATATAAAAGGACAGATGGTCTTTAAAGTGCATGATGTGCAAGACCCTTGGTGTGGCCTTGCCTTTTGGATTTTGAGGGATCTAGAAATGAAATACGATGCACGGCCATGCAAGGAGGTGTTGCACAGGCGCACATCTCATTTTGAGGCTTCCAAAGGTGAAACAAGGTTGCACAGTCATGCAACCTTGTAAGGCATGGGTGTGCAATTTATTTTATGGCTATCTAACCTTACTAAACTTGAAGTTTCCTCCCTTAAATGACTTTTATCTTCATTCAACTAAGGCTTAGCATACCTCAATTCAACCCAAGATTTGTCATATAATCACTCATTGGCATGCATGATTTTCTTGCACACTTTTAACTAAAACCTAAACTAGAGCAACCCAACCCCTACTTCTCTTTTCAATTATTTTTCATAGGGCATAATTTCTTTTCTAATTAAGTAATTGCCAACCAAATATGACTACCATGGTTATTACAAAATCATTTACCCTTTTCACTTTATCAACATACATCATCATTTCACATATAATCATTTAGGTTCGCCATTTTTACTTACCTAAACTTAATTCTTGCTCCCTATCACTTTCTAACCTCCTTTATACTCTTCCTTAACTATGAATTAATAACTAAATCTTGGATAGCTCTTGAAATAGTTGTGTTCTTACTTGAGAAATAATAGTAATAGAAAAATGTAAGAGCAAGAAAAATGGGGAGGAGAAGGGAATCAATGGCTCTTTCTCAAAATGATGATGGTGATTCTAATTGCTTAAGTTAATCTTTGTTTAGTGTCTAAGTGGAGGTTAATAGCACATTATCAGACTTGTCCATCCCTATTCTAACCTTCTTATTAAATTATTCTTATTTGTCAAATTTTCATGAAGCCCTTAGTTTTTTTATCAATCAACTCTTAACCGACATTATTTCTACTAATAATGCAATTAAATCCTTTTCTCTCACTAGGCCCATAGGTTTTAAATTATTTTTATCTTATTCCTTAGATAATTAAGTATTAGACCTTATTGCACCCATGCTGAGTCGATGAATGAGTCGAGTTTCTTCTCTTAAATTGTGAATGATACTTTCTAATATATTTTTTGTATTTTATGCATTTTCATATAATTTGTGTATATATTACTATTTATGCATTATTTAGAATTTTAATATTTCAACATTTTCCTGTCTTTGCTTTATTATGTGATGAATATGATTTGTGGTTGTGATATGGAATTAGGATGACATAGGGCCACGTTGGATCTGATTTGGATTCAGGATTTGATATGATATGATATGATGATATTATATGATGATGAGCTTAGGATTGGCGTGACAGTTGGAGCTTTCTTATGCTTAGTGTTACTTATTGTGGCCGTGACGGCAAATCCTATGTATTAGATTCTAAGAGACTATATTGGACAAAGAGAGGCAGATATGAGATTGGCTCCCTAATTTGAGGGTTAGAGTGGTTACTATAGACTAAGTTTCATCATTGGATGATTATTTGGTTTGTTGTGTGTTTGGCATGATACATGTGCATCCTTCAAATAGAATCAGTATACACCATATTTGTATGTTGGTTGGTATCACTCACTGCATTGAGACGCTCACTTTTGTCTCACTCTTTTTTAGTTTCTAAGGTGAGCTTTTGAGATTAGTTTATTCAATAACATTGTCTTTCTTTTCTGGTAGTGAAATCTACTTTAGAAATTATTTGGTTATGAAATTTTTTCTATATTTGTTGCATTTGTATTTTAGAAACTCCTCAAATTTCATATTGTTTAGATTTTATGATATGATATTGTATTAAATGATTGATGTGGTATTTTAGATATTCATGTTGTTATGATGGTTTAGACTGACTGAGGGTTTTGGAACCTTGGACTTCCTATTCCTTACACTATAAAAAACATACGAATTATAGACGAAAAATTTCATGGGTAATCCTGATTTTCTTTATCGGTAACACTACTTGCTGACAGATTACCGACAATAAAATTTTTTTCTTGGCAAAATCTTTTTCAACAAAATCCACTAGCCATCAGTGAGTACTGACAACTTACCGATGCCATTTTGGGCTATGAAATTTCAATGTAGGCCTGCATAATACAATATGTGGGTAACGTTCCCAACGCTTCTTTGGTTGGTAATTTTTTTGTTAATAGTTTTAAAAATTAGTTTTATTGGTAATTTATCAGCATAATTTTTAAATATCTATCGATAAATCAGTCAGTAATATTGTTTAATCTATTTAGTTAAAAGTAACTTCTATCGGCAATTTGTTGATGATTTTAGAATATTTTACAAACAAAATACTAATCCATCAGTAAAGTTTTAATCTATTTAGTTAAAAAAAAAATTCATTGACGTCGTTAGCCAATTTCATTAGAAAAATATCTAATTTTAATGAATTCTAAATTTTAAAGGTTTAATGTCACCAAAGTGAAGTTTAGGGGGACTTAATGTCAAAAAGTTACAAAGTCCATTAGCTAAAAAAATGCTTTATTCCTTTTTAGTATTTCAAAAAGCCAAGGAAAAAGGAGGATTTGTAAGATGCCACCTAAGCAAAAGGAAAAAAAATATAAATTATAAATTTTTATAATTTATTATTATTAAAATTAAAATTAAAAAGTGAAGAATTTTAAAAAAAATAAAATTAGAATTCAAAATTCAATAATTTAAAAAAATAATAAATAATTTAAAATTATTTATTAGTATTTTAAAATAAAATTAATTAAAAAAATTAATAATTAACTTATGACAATTTTAAAATTCAAGAACTTTTAATTATAAATATAAATATTTAAATAAGAATTTCAACTCAAAAGTTTACATATATAATAGTTAGATTAGATTGAAAGAAAATATTTGGATTTTTTTAATTTTTTTATGGCAATAATCATTTATTCTGCTTTGTAAAAGTAATCATTTAGTCTCTTTTTAATTTATTAAGCTATGTTAAAGTGGTGCAATTAGTCCCTTTTTGGGTGGCAAATGAGATATATATATAATGGACAAATGACAAAAATTAATTTAATACAGTTTATTAATATTATTAGAGTTTCTATATATATTATGTGATAGTAAGTAATTACCTGTCTTATTAATTTGATCTATTATATCTAATTTATGATGAATTTACTATGAAATATTGTTCATGTAAGTTTTTATTTGATTTTTTAGTTTATTAATTTAATATATTTAATATTATGAAAAAAAAATTAATGTTAAAAAAATTTGTTATACCCATGATCAAATAAAAAAATTATATTAGTACATTGCACAGGTCAATTACTAGTTATACTTTAACAATTTATTTAATAATAATATTAATTTGAAAGTTAAACAATATAAATATATGACTCTTAATTCTATTATTCATAATTTTCTTTCTATTTAAAAATTTTGCAAAAAAAATTTTATTGACTTTTTTGCATTTTTCTCTATTTATCTATTGAATTTATGACTTTAATTTTGTAGACAAAATTTGTTATATAATTTATATTTTTGAAGGTATAAATTATGGAATAGAATGATTTTATATGCTTATTATAGTACTCTGGAGTAACTTATGTCGTAAAAATTGAGGTAAAAAAATTTATTATATTTTACAATATGATTTATTATCTATTTATATTTTATTAAATATTTTATATAAATATTTTATTATTATATTTATTTATTTATTATTATTTTACCACCGTGTAATGCTTGGCTGCAAACTAGTTTGATTATAAATTTCTGAATAATTTCTTTGAAATTTTCAAACTTTTAATTTTTTTAGAAATAAATAAATTTTCTAACACTGATCGATCTAACTGATCATGTTGATTTAAATTAACTGAATAATATATTTCAATTTATATATTTATTAATAAAATTAATTAAATTATTTAATAATTAGTCGAATTGACTAATAATAATTAATTTTTAAAAATAAAAATTTTGAATTGAGGAATAATAATAGGGTCATCTGACTTGTATAACCTGACTAGCCGTCTCATGCTCATTCTCAATTATTATTATTTTAATTATCCACAACATCATAGTCGTGGACAATTCAATCCTTTCAGCTTTCAGCTAATATGCATATATAGAGCCAAGATATTATTATATATCTTAAAACTGCCACAATGTTTACCATTTTTTGTCGCAGTAGAATTCCTATTAAACCAGACATCTTTTTTGCCCCATTTTATCCGTACTTTTTTGTGCTTTTCTTATATTCATATTTTGCGTTTTGCAGCCGCTAACATGAAAACTCTTGGTTTTGGTTCAAGACACGTGTTAATCTTATTTTATCTATATATTTGTTTTTCTTCTTTTTTATACTTGATCATTTAATTCCATAATTCATTTAAAATATTAGATTTTAGTTATTGTATTTATATTTTCATCCTATGTTAATTTTATTATAATTATGCTTTAAAAATTATTATTTTCATAAAAATGGCTTCTTGAATTTTTATTTTTTATTTTAACTTTTAACTTTTAGTGGATTTTATGATTTAATTCTTAGAAAAATGACTTTTTAAAATTTTAAAATTTTTAATTATTATTTTATTTTAACTTTTTAATGGATAATGTGAATTTAATTATTTTAAAAAATAATTTAAATGGACATATTATTATTATAATTGAATTTATATTTTCTTATTTTACTTTATTTTAAATATATTTTAATCTATTTAAAAATATTTTTATTGTAACAACTTAATATAAATTTTAATATAATTATTTATTATTCTATTATTTTTATATTTCTCTTTAAACATATTATTTTTAGTTAAATTTCATAATTTTTAGTTTCTATTAAAAAAATCAGTAAGCAATTAATTCTTACTTATTTTTTTATATTCAAATTATTATTATTATTTATTTTTTTAATTTTTAATTAAAGCAATAAAATTAAAAATTATTATTTTTATTATTTCTTTAATTAAAGCTCAAATTAATTAAAAAAATATGTTATACATAATTTATTTATTTATTTAAATATAATATAAAATATTATAAATCGGCATAACGCTTTTCTTTTTATTGTATATAAAATAAAATAGGATTTCGCGGGCAGGACAAACGTCAGTAGGGGTGTAATTCGGTCGGTATGGAATGGAATCGCCTCTATTCCAATTCCATTCTAAAATATTTCGGTATTTAGAATTTTATTCCATACCAATCCAAATATTATTCGGACTTAAAAATTTCGTTCCATACCATTCCATTAAAATTCGGTATGGTATTCGGTAATTCCAAAATTTTTCCATCAAAACTAAAATTAGAATAGATTTAAAATAAATCTGAAAATGGAAACATTATATAAGTTTAAATTTCAAAGTAGCCAAATAAATTCATAAAATTATATCATTCAAGTTAAATTACTAAATAAGTACTTAATAATATTCTTTTTAAAAATAAATGCACTTAATAATTTAAGAAAAACTTTTCATCTCAAGTAATCCTTTGAACTTCTATATCTTTCCAAAAAATTTATTCACCGCATCATGGTAGTCTTGACAAATCTGAATATTGAAAAAAAAAAGAATAAATAAAAGGTTGTTAAAATTTTTATTAAATAAAATATTTAAATTAAAATTATGAAAATTATTATATGTACCTTCCTCAAGTTGTTGAATATCTTCTTGTGATTCTTCATAATTAATTGGAAATGGAGAAACACGAAGCTAATCTTGTGCACATATAAGAGCCTCCAGGACTTTAGGACTCAAAGAACTTCTAAAATTATCAAGTATACGACCTCCAGCACTAAAAGCAGCTTCAGAAGCAACAGTAGAAACAGGAATGGCTAACACATCACGTGTCATCTCTGCAATTATTGGAAATCTAGAACCATTGTGCTTCCACCAAAGTAAAATATCAAATTCATTTACATCCTCAATGCAATCTTCTTCAAGATATCTATCTAACTCAGATTTGATATACCCTGTATTTTTCTCGCATTTATGCTTATTGTATTTTTCTTTCATTATTTGTCTTATTTTTTGAGAAGGTTGAAAAATATCCACCATATCATTAGAATGCAGATTTATTTCAGTAACTTGTGCCCCAACCTCATTTGTAGGTGAACCACCAGCACCCTTATACTCTTCAAACATGCAATTAATTGTCTCTCTCACTTTTTTAAGAATACTAGATGAGGTATAACAATCAAACAATTGATTAAGACCCCATTCTAATAAGCTCATTTTGAAGCGAGGATCAAGTACAACTGAAATAAAAATCATCATGTTCATTTTTTCAGGCTTTCCCCAATACTTGTAGTACTTATCTTTCATTTTTTCAGCCATAAAACTCATGTTCAAATTAGAGCTACTATTCAACTCATTCAAAAGAGCATCTACAACAACCATCTCATGAAAAAAATTATTAGATGTGACATATAAAGAGCCAGAAACACGCAAAGTCAACTCATAACAATTTTCTAAGAAAGTCGCCAACTTACCAACATTAACTCAATCATCATCAGAAGGCTTTCCACCCCCATCTCTATCTTTTAACTCACTTTCATAGCGAGTATCCTCTAAGTCATACCTATCAAATGCCTTTTTAAACTTGTAAGCAATATCCAACATCATATAGGTAGAATTCCATCTAGTAGAAACATCAAGATACAATAATTTTTTACTTTGAATTTTCTCCTCTAATGCACATTTTTTGAACTTTTTCAATCTAGATGGAGATTGTTTCATATATTTTACAGCTTGTCGAACACGAAGAATTGATTCTTTTGCCTCATTCAATCCATCCCCAACCACTAAATTAATTATATGAGCCACACATCTCATGTGAAGAAAATCACCTTTCAAGACACTACCACCCCAAGTATTAAGTCTAGTTCTCATATAATTGATTGCTGTATCATTCGAACTTGCATTATCAACTGTGATAGTAAAAACTTTTTCAATGCCCCAATCTAATAAGCATCTCTCAATTATTTTTTCCAATTTGCTCACCCTTATGACTAGTAATTGGACAAAAATTTATAATTCGCTTTTGTAATTTCCAATTGTCATCAATATAATGTGCTGTGAGACACATATAATTGATTTGTTGTATAGAAGTCCATGTATCAGTTGTGAGACATATCCTCCTTTGGGGTAAGACTTTTTTAAGTTCTATCCTTGAATCACAATAAACCTGGTAGCAATATTTAGCAACTGTTATTCGTGAAGGAACACGAAAAGAAGGATCCATAACACTAAAAAGATATTTAAAATCTTGTCCCTCAACACATTTAAAAGGAAGTTCATCCACAATTACCATGTATGATATAGCCTTTCTTAAAGCAATTGGGTCCAAGCATGCTTGAAACTTTAGATTACTCACACCATCATTTTCTTTTGTGACACAAGGAAAGTTAAGTTGGGTTTGCTTACGATTCTTAGGCCTAGTATATGGATATTTAGGACATCTGTCTAAATGTGCCAACAAACCGCTTATGCCTAATAAGGAGGTGTTATATCCATATTGTAAATTACAATGTTTGCATTGAGCTACCATACCTTTTTTAGGATCATTTTTTCGAACAAAGTGGTTCCAAGCTACAGATCGAGGGGCCATCTTTTTTCTTTTTGTAGTAATCTTTTTAGAAGGAGCATTTGCTTCATTAGTAAGTTGAGGGTTCGCACCTTCTCCGTCTATGAGAATTGGTTCGCTATTTTCAGTCATCTGATATTGAAATATATATATACATATATATATTCAGTAATACTCATAAAACATTTAATAACATAAAAGAAAAAAAAAACTATTACCAGTAACGTAAAAACAGTTTTTATTACAATATCATAATGGTTGTTACAATTTTGGAGGAAAAGCATAATATAATCCTATATATATATGGATCTAATGATTCTAAATAATATACTATACATATATAAACTGACGCTAGCAATAAAAGTTGATGATTGTGTCAAGAAACCTAACTTATATAAATATAATCCCTAAGCCACCATTAGTTGTAAAGCAAATAAAATAATAATTATCATAGATTATGCCAATAGGTAGGATGAAAAGCCAAGAAGAAAGAGTCAGTATTCTAACCTTTAGGATTTGTAGCAGACTAGCAGCTTTCCTGTGTTTTTTGTTTGTTATCGGTATTCACAAAGCAAAACTGCCAAAACAGGCAATGAATATATATTAAACGAATATATATTAAACATAATAGGGTAGGGTTAATAAAATATTGTATAAAATTGAATTACATATTTTAATATTAATATTTAATGATTTTATTTAAATATGTATTATTAATTATATTATTAAAAATCTTATAATAAAATTTCGGTATATGAAATGGAATTTGGAATTTCATTATAACATTCCATTCCATATTCCATATTCCAAAATTTTAGAAAATACATTCCATTCCATATTCCACATTCCAAAATTCCAATTCAAATAACAATTTCGGTTTGGATTTCGGTTTAAATCGGTAATATTCCAAACCAAGTTACACCCCTAAACGTCAGACACAGAACCAATGGTCGGGCAAATACAAACATAAACTGCCAAACTTCGGCTTTTCCCACTTTAATTGGCATAGACTCGTCATTACAAAAGAAATGAAAAATAATAAATAAATAAATAAATAAAAAAGCACACAATAATGAACAACTAGTACGTAGGCAAGCACTGCCAAGCGTAGGCATTAGCCCATTATTATAATCAACCTTGCTGCTCTTTTTCCTCGCTCTCTCTTTTCACTTCAGCCTCTTCACTTCCGTTTTCAATCTTCCAGATTTTCTTTTAATCAGTTTTTCATTCTTTAATTCATTGTTTGATGAATGATTTCTAGTGTGAAGTTTCATTTGTGAATTAGCTGTTTCAGCAATTTTTTTTTAATTTTGATTTCTGAAAATGTAAAGTTCAATTTCACTTGCATGCAGCCAGTAGACACTAGACATTCTATTTTCGAAATCATTTCATAGATTTTATTGTATTTTTTAAAACTTAAATTTTATTCAGTTCTAAGATTTTTGGTTTAATCTTATAGTGTTAGTTCAATTTTTACATTATTTGATATAATCAAATCTATGCTTCCTAACATCTACCTGTAATTATGTTAATTACTTTAACAAATTCAATTTGCAGTTTCAGAAGGAAGAGGTATAACAGAAAGTTGACATCTTTGGTATACAAAATGGGTGATCATGAAAGGAAGACAGTCACTTCTGATGTGTTCTCAGGGGATATGATTTTTGAGACAATCTTGGAGAATGGAATTTTCTGATTTGATTGTTCTGCAGATGATAGACTTAAAGCATATCCCAGTCTTTCTTTCCTTAATACTAAAGATAGGGACACGCCAATCAACAATCATTCTCTTCCTTCATATATCCCTACTTTTGAATGTGTTTTAGGGCAGCAGATTATTAAACTTGAGGTTGGTTCCGTATTTGTATCCTCCTCTTGTAAATTTGGTTTTTTGTTTTTTTGGGTATATCCAATGGCCGAACCAGCGGCCGATTAAGGGGGTAAAATTTTCACTGTCGTTGCTGGACGGAGGCTCTGGGCAAGAGATCAACGACGGTGCAAAGCTTTTATGATTGACTTTTCCTCCTATTTGTTTTTTGACCGGCCAGCCACACGATCCCACCTGGTTCCGCCACTGTATATATCGGAAATTTTTTGAGTACTTCACCTCTTGCTCTAAGAGACAGACACTCAACCACCTCCAAGCTATAATTTTTATGTTATTTATATTATATTATATACATTTACTTATAGCATATTTAATGTGAATGCTAATATTTATTTTTTCTGGTTTAGTTTCCTGATGGTACCTCCTTTTATGGAATTGAGGAAGTTAGTGGATTACTTGAGCGGACAGGCAAGAGAGTAAGTTTTTTTTTTCTCATGTCATTTGTCTATTGTGTCCACTGTGATAACTCTGATACTTCCGACTGCACTAGCTGAAGCCAATTACTAAAACACAAGTATCCAAGTTGCCCACGTGCACCCCTTTATGGGGTTAACCATCTTTTGTTGGTGTATGTTTATAGGCTGTTAACCTGATCTTGTAAGTCTATGTTTACAGTCATGCCACTGAAGATTTGATCATTTATTAAATTATGGAAGTTTGATGACTCTTGCTTGTAATCCCAAACCTCCATCATACTCCAAAGCAATCACATTTTTCACAAGTTTGCTGGTATGTGCAGTAATTGCAGAATTCTGTTAATCACATAGCTATAACTACCACAAAAATAAACCTTGGTTTGCATATTTTAATGCCAACTTTTTTCAGTATCAAAATATCTATACACTTGGATTAGAGTTCTCAAATCAACTCTTTAGAGATTCCCAGAACTACAAGTCTAAAACCTCCCTCCCTTTATTAATCTGAATTTAAGCCTTTCAAATCCAAACCAAATTAATAATTCTATGATACAACCCACAACATCTAAATATCAGTAGTTTCATTTTGAAAATGTAGATATTCACCTGGAATACCGATGCATGGGGTTATGGTCCTGGAACTACATCTTTGTACCAGTCACATCCTGGGTGCTAACTGTTCTTCCAAATGGAGAGGCACTAGGGGTCCTTGCTGACACCACTCGGCAATGTGAGGTAATGTGGTGTTCTTAAAAAATGCATGTTCTAAAATCTTGGTGCACACCTTTATATCTTTGCCTAATTTACTGCTAACCATATATATCATAAACAGATTGATCTGAGGAAGGAATCAAGAGTTCAGTTCATTGCCCCAGCCTCATATCTTGCCATTACATTTGGCCCTTTTGCTTCACCGAAAGATGTTCTGAAATCTTTATCTTGTGCTACCGGTAATTTTCTTGGCCATTATAGTTATTGCTCTGTGAATGTATCCTCTCTTCTGATGATATTTTTTTTTGTCTGCATTTTGTGTTGTTTTTATTCTTAGATTATACTCATATTCCATTGTACATAAAATATATAGCTTATGTGATGATTTGACTTGGAAAATTGATTGACCGATATGGTGGTGTCATTTTGAGTAGAGCTTGTGCTAACTCTGAAGAAACTGCCAATGTGTGAAGTTGTGCACGCCAAAGAGAAGAAAGATGAGTGATAATATGTGCAGAAAGAAGGGAATATATGAAAAAAAGATTAGTGCAATAGGTATTAATTGAACTTCCAATAATCTTTATTTGAGAAAATTTTGTGTGTCCGCATAGAAGGTTTAAACAAAACGAGTTAAAAAAACTTGCAATAAGGGGATGGGAAACTGGGGGAGAAAGAAAGAAAAGTGCATTAGGTATTAGTATCACTTTTTTGACCGTGTTTGTCTGCAAAATTGTTTATGCTCACATTTAAGACTTCTCTGCACAAAAGTTTGCCTGTTTTTTTTGTGATAGGCAATGAGACGTGTGGAAAGGCTTATTTTATTTTTTATATATGATTTTGGTTGTGGGCTGGTAGACGTTCCCTTAAGATTGCATGGTGTCCCACGCACTTTTTTGGCAAGAAAACTAATGACTCTTACATCAAATTATTGGGGCTAGGGCCTAGTAGTAAGCTGGTTGGTCGTGGATTCTAACCCAATCATCAGGACTGTTTACTGAATTCCTAGAGGGAGTTTGGCAATGCATAAGCTTCGAGAATGTGAAATGCTATAAATCTTCTTTATTATGATATTTCTTAATATGCTGTTCACAACAAGTGAGTTTATGAGCAAAACCTTGAAAGTGCTGCTGAGTAGCAGTGATCAACCTTCTGAGCACAGTTTTAAATAATGGCCGATACATTATTTTGGCCATTATGTATTATTATTTTGACAGATATATCATAGTGTAGCCTTCTGATAGAATATTTCTAGTTATGGTATTGCCAATCTGAAATCACACTGAAAGAGCTATTTAGTGGTCACTTAGCTGTTATTCATTGACACTAGGACTGTAGTGGCCTGTCAGAAGAGGAGGAGGAAGGAGTCCTCTTGGATATAGAGTGGTAAATAGTGGGTTTTGGTTGTAGATGGCCACCCATCCATCTAAAATTTTACACCCAAAACCCACCATTTACCACTTTGTCTAGGATTACATACATCTGTCTCATCTCCTCCCCTTAGTCTTCTTCCTTCTTCTCTTCTAAAAGGCCACGGCAGTCCTAAATTGCTAAATGGAATGAAATACATATCCCTTGTTGTCAAGCAAAATTTCAGTTCCTAAAGAGAAAATGCTCTAAGCCAAAGGATACTTTTTGGTTTGTTCCCCTTTTTCTTATCTAAAAAAATTTGTTTGTATTATTTTTTTGAGTATCATTTTAGTAGTGATTTGTTCTGCATACATGTCACCAGGAACTGTTTTTATGCCTCCGAAGTGGTTCTTAGGCTATCAACAATGTCGTTGGAGCTATGATTCTGATAAGAGGGTTCGTCAGGTAGGAGTTTGATCTTTTATGAAGTCATTATTTTGAGCATTTTTGGGATTTCTTGCTAGACTGTTTTATTAATCATGTAAAGGCAGTTCAATTCCTCATTCGCAACGTTTTATCTGTTGCTTGCACTATTTACCCTTCAATGATTAGACATCATCGATCTTTTTCTTCTGGTTGTTGAGCCTTTTCTATTTACAGATTGCAAGGACATTTAGGGAGAAGGGTATACCTTGCGATGTCATATGGATGGACATTGACTACATGGATGGTTTTTGCTGTTTCACATTTGACCAGGTATATCTCCCTTAGATCCTTTGGATGATAAACTTATTCCAAATTTGGACTCAAAAACCAGCCTTGATACTTAATAGTACAAGTCTAGGGATGCAAATATACTGACTTGCAGTTGTTCAAAACTATAAAGGAAGCCACCTTGTGCAAATATCCAAATACTTGAAATGATATTCAGATTTCAGATTGTACCTCCTAAATCTTTCGTTATTGGAGAAACACTAGTTCACGGAAATTGTGGAAATGAATAATTATATGCACTTTTGGATGCATTTAGTACTTTGTTTTACAATTTTATTAGTTGATGTCTTTTGCCAGATTCACCAAGGACCAAGAGTGGTCTTTTGAATAAAGGGTTTTACTTGCTATCATCAACCTTGATTAGGAGATGTTTGTTATGAAATATTGCAGGAACGTATTCCAGATCCACAATCTTTGGTGAAAGAACCACGTGATAGCGGTTTTAAAGCAATTTGGATGCTTGAGCCTGGTATCAAATGTGAAGAAGATTATTCTGTCTATGATATTGGATCTAAAAATGATGTTTGGATTCAAAGTGCAGATGGAAGGCCTTTCATTGGTGCGTTTTCAGTTAGCATTAGTAATTAACTGTATTTTCCAACTTCCCCCTATCTTCCCTCAAAAAAAAAATGTCATAGTTTTGCCATCCATTTTTCAGGGGAGGTGTGGCCTGGGCCTTGTGCCTTTCCTGACTTCACACAGTCAAAAGTTCGATCTTGGTGGGCTTGTCTGGTTAAAGATTTTATTTCTAATGGTGTTGATGGCATATGGAATGATATGAATGAGCCAGCAATTTTTAAGGTGGTTCCCACTGTATATTTCTTAGTATTTGCAATTTCTAGAGTGCCACTTCACCTTATTATTTCACTAAAAACTTCGCTTTATTATTTCCTTTCAGACAGTAACAAAGACAATGCCAGAAAGCAGCATTCATCGAGGGGATGATGAACTTGGAGGTCGTAAAGACCACTCATACTATCACAATGTACTCACCTTGACCCTTACTCTTGTTATCTTTTAACAGCAGAATGATTTGTGCTAAAGTACATTACAAATATATCAATTTTGTGATTGTTTTATTTGGATATACCATTGATGCCCGAATAATTTATAAAGCTGAAGTCCTTGCTTTAGGTATATGGCATGCTGATGGCAAGATCAACATTTGAAGGCATGAAATTAGCTAATGAAAGTATACGTCCCTTTGTTCTTACTAGACCTGCATTCATTGGTAGTTAAAAGTATGCTGCAACATGGGCCGGAGATAACCTCTCAAATTGGGAGCATTTGCACATGTCTATTTCCATGGTACTTCAATTGGTAAGTAATTTCAAAATTCTGTTGTGTGTTTGGTGTAATGTGGGAGATTTCAATGTTCCAGAGTTATGAAGTGTACTAGCATCATGTATGAAGACTATCAGAAAAAATTACCCAAGCAAAGCAACAGTGTATGCGCCTTATGTGCAATTTTTCTTTCATGTCTCCAACAATTTTTCTACATCCTCAAATTCCCTGAAATTCCATTCTCTCCTAGCTGCCTGCAAAACAGCCAGAGGGATGCATTCTTCATCTCCTTGTACATAGCTCTAAAATGAGAGCCCCTCCAAACGCTTGGTTCCTGCTCTAAATCTCCATGCAAACTCTTTGAAATCCAATAATGGCACTTAACCAAAGCACAAAACTGTAGGAATTCTAACCCATGGCAATAACTTTGTTTTCCTTACAATTATCCCACCCTTTACCTTCAGAAAATTTCCTTCTTTTCATGAATTTATCATTGAATCTGAGTGTAGAGAAATAAATTACTTGCAAACAAAATTAGATTTTGAATTCATCTCTTGCCACATTATTATTGGCTCTATTTTTGTTTTTACTTTGTTAAGAGGGACTTAGTGGTCAGCCACTTTCAGGACCTGATATTGGTGGATTTGCAGGAAATGCCTCACCCAAGCTTTTCGGAAGGTGGATGGGTGTAGGTGCAATGTTTCCTTTCTGCCGTGGCCATTCTGAAATGGGCACTTCTGACCATGAGCCATGGTCTTTTGGAAAAGAGGTTTGTTAATGCACTAGCAATTTGATAATGACCACCAAATGATATGCATGTAAAAATTCCTTTTTAATTGAGTGAAACATCTAATATGGTGATAATTTTGGTTCTCAAATAAATCTTTTGTGCAAGTTGGGTTACATATCAATGCCACGATACCACATACTTGCATACTGTATTTATGCTGGGGGGTGGGGGTGGTTTTTAGTTCACTAGGGAAGAGGTGGAGGGCTAGAGTTACCTAAACAATGCTTCAAACAACAAGAAAGGATGAGGCATGGATGGATAGTAGGCAAAATGGACTTGTGCATTTGGCAGGTTGTTGTGATGTGGGACTAGAAAGGCAATGCTCCCTTTAGAGGGTTAGGTGGTAACAATAGAGGGGTCAACAAGCAGGTCAGTGGGCTAAATAAGAGGATAATGGATATGAAGTGAGAAAGGGAAGGTTGTGCTGTGATATAGTTTAGGAATGTAAGCGAATTCAGTCGAGGCTTGAGAAAGTATAGTTCAGAGTTTCAAGTTCCGCCCAAAGATAAATGGTTGGGTATTTAAAGGAGAACTCTGTCGCTTGAGCAGATATGATCATGGCATAGTCTGAAGAATTTAGTGAAGTTTCATTTTCAAGGTGGATTGGGTTGCACATTGTCCATTTTCCAGGATCAAGAATTGGAAAGGCTGTCTTCCTGGCAGGCGCACTCTAACCCACCATGCCAAAACCAGGGATTAAATTGCAAAGCCTGCCACTAGCTTTTTTGGTTCTTGTTATGAATGAGTTAGTAGATAATATACGACTCAACAAAGCCTTAATCCCAAGTTAATGTATCTATATCTGTCTATATTATCTGTTTCTGAATTGCATATATTACCTCTTAAGTAATTGTAGGTTACATATTCTGTTTTGCTGCTACCTTTATTATGAACTGACTCCGGTTACATTAGTGTGAAGATGTTTGCCGTGTTGCTCTGAAGAGACGTTATCGCCTGATACCGCACATATATACTCTATTTTATGCAGCTCACACCACGGGAAGTCTAGTGGCAACTCCTACGTTTTTTGCTGGTTCGATCTTATGCTCTTGAATAATTAAATACAATTTAAAGGACTCCTACATTATTTTAAGTGGTTAATACATGTTTTCAAATTGCTTTTGCAGATCCTAAAGATTTGTGCTTAAGGACGCTTGAAAATTCCTTCTTGTTGGGTCCACTTCTGATCTGTGAAAGGTTTTTGTTCTCTTTATCTTGGGATAACTCACTAGGTTATGATACTAACTTTTATTGACTTTAGTGACCTGATATCATTGTACACAAATGAATTGGTTTATAATCACCTCTTTTACTTGTTTGTTGTAACTCTGTGATATAGGAATATTATGTGCTGCAATGGTTAGAACTTAAGTTTGCAATGAAGGAAGGTCTGTAATACTCACTTCACGCAAATTAGAGTGTGCTGTCTCCCAAATTACCTATTAGGTTCCCACTTGCCATTGACATAACTTGGTAATGACCTTTTTTCTGTTGGATTTTGGAAGCCTGAAGACTCAAACGTGCATGAGCACAACACAGCTTACACACACATCAGAACAAACACAGATTATGTAAACTGAACCTCATTCGGCAGCCTTACTAGTGTAGCAAGCATCTATAACAGATTTCAAATAAAAATTTTCCACAAAAATGCAAAGTAACTTGAGAGTATCTAAGTAAATTCTCAAATCTCAAGATTCCTTGGGAATTTTCTTTGATCCTCCAAACTCGTCTCTTAATATGTCAGATTTGACCTTGGAACAGGCTTGGTCAGGACATCAGGAGGTTGCTTCTGAGAATTGCAGTCTTTAAGCTTGATTTTAAGTTTCTTTTTTTTTTTTTTTGTCATCAACGGCTTTTCACCAAAGCTTTCTGCCAAACACTAATTCCTGGATCCTTCTCATAATTCTTGGATTCAAACACAGCAAATTACAGCCTTCTTGGAAGAATTTGGTCTCAAATAGCTTGTGAATAAAGAGGGAACTGAATTTGTAAACCATAAACAACATTTGTAGACTGTTTTTCTAAACCTTTTCTTGAATTTCCAGGAACCATAGGATCTGAATTAGTATCTTCATGACTTTATCATCTTAACACAAACTATCTCACATTTATTTTGGATCACAAATATTGCAGTCGCCTTTATTAAAAAACAGAGAGTAACCCCTCTCTATCATTTGAGCTACGTTCTGCAAATTTTGACCTAAACAAAAAATACGAAATCAATTTGATACCTTCCTTAGTTTGTACAGCAGCTGAACCTCTGCTTTGTGCTTGAACCACATCTTTGTTTCCCAACTTGACCTTCGTTTTGAAGTTTTTATCCAAATAAGTGAAAAGAGAAACATCCTTGGCCATATGACCTGTGCATTCACTATCCAAAAATCAAACATTCTTGTCCTTTTGTTGAGAAATCTAAGACTCCATAAACAAATGATTAACAACCTGATGCTAATCTTCAGTTAAATTGACTTGCTGAGAAGTGGGCTGCTGCTTTTGATTCTGTTTCAGCTTGCAAAATTTTTCAATGTGACCATATCTATTGCAATGCCTACTCTGCATTTTCTTCCAGAATTTGCTTTCATGATGGTTAGTTCTTTGACAATGAGCACAAAAGGAAAATCTTCCTTTATTGTCTTCAGTTTTGCAGCTATTGCCTTTTTTACTCTCTTTTTTTTTTTTTTTTATGAAGCAAGAAATTCTCCTTCTAAGGTATCCTCTTTTTTTTCTTTGTTCTTGTGCTTGTAAAGCATGCACCAGCTCTTGCAAAGTGAGTTGGTTCAGGTTTTAGTGACCTCTATGAAATTTTGCCGCAAAATTTTTAATGCAAACTAACACACACCTTTTCAAAAACTCTTCTGTCACTGGCATCTTTACCAAGAAGCCTAATTTTGTTGACTATACTATTCAATCTGGAGTATTCTTTGACAGATTCTGAGTCCTTAATCCTCAGCATCTCTAATTCCTTCCTCAAGTTGAGGACTTGCATTTTCCTTGTCTTCTCTCTGACTTGGAACTCTGCCTTAATCTAGTTCCAGGCCTCCTTGGCTGTGTCGCAAGCCATAATCCTTGTCAAAATCGCATCAGACGGCTGAGTGGATGCAAGACAAAGCTTTGGATTTCTTTGAACATCCTTCTCTATGTTGCTTGATTTGGGCAACCATAGGATTGGCTCTCAAGGGAGGTGGATCTCTTCCAATTTCCACTGCATCCTAGAGATCGTAGGTTTTTGAGTAAGCCTTCATTTTGAAAGACCAAATCTGGTAGTTTTCACCCCAAAAAAACAGGAGTTGGAGGAGAAGAAAAATTGCTGGAAGCCATGGACTGAATTGCTTGGGTGTTTAAGGTCCTTTGACGAAGCTGTCTCAATTGTTTTCTCTCACTCACAATCCCCTCAAAAATCATCTAAAGCTCTGATGCTGTGTTGGATTTTGAAGGGCAGAAAACCCTCAAACATACACAAGTGCAAACACAGCTCACACACACAGCAAAACAAACAGGTTATGTAAACTGAACTTCACTAGGCAGCCTTATTATTACAGCAACATCTATAACAGATTTCAAAATACGAATTCCCCTCAAAATGTAAATTAACTAGAGATAAGTAAATTCTCATTTCTCAACATTTTCTCTGATCCCATGCTACATGTTTGGGGTGATCAAAGGATGAGGAGCCAGAATTGAAAAATCAAATTGAAAGAATTGAATAATTGAACTTTTTTTTTTGGTTATGGGTTTCAATTTAAGAATCCGTTGATTAACCAACTGAACTAGCGGGTGTTTCTTCTCTCTCCTAATTGATTACCAGTTTGATATTGGGTTCATACCTTCTCAGATTTGAACCACAAAAATGTCTTTCTTGCCTGATTCATATGCATCTTTTCACTCATACAGCTTCACTGATTTTTGTTATTGCAGACTTCGATTCCTTTATCCTTGTTTTCTGCTTTGCAAGGCTTTTATCATTTTGCCACCTGTTTATTTATTATTTATTTATTCCTTCTGTTGTTTTTACTTCTTTTTCCGTTTCATATAATTTTTACATCTTACTAGCATCCACCTGCTGATTTTTCATATTGTTTTTGAACTGCTTGTTTTTCACATTTACAACTGGCTAGTTGGTGATTGTGCTTTACATTGTGGTAGCATTTGTAACTGTTGGAGCTGGGATATTCAACCGTGCTGCAGTGGACAAGTTATCACTGTTTCTTAGGATAAGGGTGAAAATACTGTTTTCCATTCAGCAAAATGGCTGTCATGTTTGAGAATTGAGATTAGGATGAAAAAGTAATTATCTAAAACAGTAGTCAGTTCTCTAAAACTTTGATTAACTGATTAATTTCACCAGTCCATTTTAGTTTAAACAGAAAATTTAAGGACCCCTGAACAATGTGACATTAACAAGTACCTTGCTAGCACATCCAGTTGCTTTTGATAAATTTATTGCAAGTCACATCTAAGTGACTTCACTTATTGAATTGATAAAGGAAATGTTTTCAGTGCACTGGCAGCAAGGTATCTGCAGTGCAACTATTGGATATCTTGGTTACTTGAAAATTTCTGATGAAAATTAGTTCATTAGTCCAATTGTATATGTTCATGTGTACGATAAACAATGGATTTTAGATACTTTAGCATCTAGTCACTGCTGGATGTATAAATACTCTGAAGACACATCCTTAAGTATTTATATGGAGTACAATTTCCGTAGACTTTATGCTTGATACTAGGAAATTTTTTTGTTCATCCTACGTATTGTGATCCAACAATAAATAAATATTACACCTACATAGTTTTGTAGCACAATAGCTCTGGATTTTGGTTCCCCTGAAGCTGATTTTGGAATGGGCTATCCGTCCATGTCTGATAATTTAGCCTGATGCACAGATCACAGTTTTAATATCCTCTTCTTTTCAGTTATATTTATCGGTTCCTATCTCTAATTTGAATCTTAACATAGCTGTTTATTTGGGAAGCTTCATCTTATGCAACACCCATGGAAATATACTAATGTTTTTTTTCATCTGCTGTAGCACAATTCGTGACCAGGGAACAGACAGTATGCATAATACTCTGCCCAAAGGAATCTGGTTGAGATTTGATTTTGAAGATTCACATCCGGTATCATAACATGTCTTATGGTGCTTCTTTTCTGAACGACATATTTTTCATCCCTCACTGTTTCCCGTGTGTAATAGGATTTGCCAACTTTATATTTGCAAGGTGGATCAATAATTCATTTGGTTCCCCCTCATCAACATGTTGGTGAAGCCAATTTGTCCGATGACTTAACCCTCCTTGTAGCCTTAGATGAATGTGGTAATTTGATATTTTTCACAAAGCTGAATCTTTAAAATTTTCAATTGAAGGCATAATAATTAATTTTGGGGTTGCATTATGAAGCATGACTTTTGCTTGCATCTGTTTTTGTTATTAGCAATTTATCATAAGAATATTATAATCATTCAGAAATGGTAGCACGGAGATTTCTCACAAATAAACACAGCATAAACTGCAAATTAGGTTCTGTAAACTGAACCTGGCCACTTCTGATTAATTTCTTTGGCATAGATATAGTTTTAGTAACAAGATAGAAGGTACATAAGTATATAACTTCCATGCTTAACTATGCTTGGCTTTACCTCATAACAAAACCATGCGTAGACTACTTAAACATGTAAAAACAGCCATACTTCTGCCCCACGAACTTGCTGGAATAGCAAGCTGTCAAACAGAGAACCAATTACAGATTCCCCTCCAAAATTCAAAATGAGTAAGCAATATCTAAATAAAACTTCAGCACTCCAACAATAACGGTGCATGCTTGGTTTTAAGATTCTGTTAAAACCATGACAGAGAGCAAACATAAGGGACTGTTGAAACATAAATAAGCAATTAATATAGTGATGGGTGCATAACTGATACTCAAAGGGCATTTTGGGTATATACCAGGAAAGGGAAGCCAGCTAAGAGAGTCATCCTTGGGAATGAAGAAAAGAGCAGCTACACGTCAGCATAGTTTGTTACTGATTCTGTGTATAAATAGTGTGCGGTTTGGGAAAGGGAGGTATCTTTTTGTCATTATTGTAATCAGCATTCTGCTGCTGCGGGCTTGTCCTGGGGATTGGCTCGCCAATCATTTATCTTTTGTCCTTTTATCATCTTCCCTAAACTCTTATGTGTTCAGCTAAGTTTTATTAATATCAGACCCATTTCCTCTACTGCCATCTGTTTCTTCTCTATTCTGTTTTTCTGCTATATATTGATTATATTCGAGTAGGTAACATTCCCTGGATCTCCATCATTGGTCCGACCTGCCGAATAAGTCATAGATGCCCAAATCCAAAATGGAACAGAGAGTTGAAGCACTGGAGAAGAATGTTGCCGCCCTCATTGAACAACTCCAAAACCAAAACCAGCAACTAAATGATCTCAAGAAAGACACACAGACCTCTTCCCAGAAATCTGAACAAAACTTTAATGATATCAAACAAATCCTTCTCACACTACAAGGAAAGGAACCAGTCCCTTCACCATCCTCAACACAACCCACCACATCCTCTCAAAACACAGCAAACCCACAAACACAGTCTCATCAGTCTGATGCTATACCCATAAACCAAAACCCACTACCCTCATCCAATTTCTATCATAAAAGAACAGACATTCCTACCTTTGATGGAACAGACCCAGTTGGGTGGATTGCTAGAGCTGAGCAATTCTTCGAACTTCACCGCATTCCCCCTTCCGAGCAGATAGCTCAGGCGCTCATTGGAATGCAAGGGCACCCCCTCCACTGGCTACGTTTTATACGTCACAGAAACCCAGAGTTGGATTGGCTTACCATGAAATCCGAATTGTTCAAGCAATTTGGTGGAGAGGTTACAGACCCATATGAGATCTTGGTCACCACCAAACAAGAAGATTCGATAGTCGACTACATCAACGAGTTTGTCTCCAGAGTGGCGCAAACTCCAGATTTTTCTGAGTCGCAACTCATCGCCTTTTTTCTCAACTGCCTAAGTCGTGAAATTCGAGTAGGAATTCGACCAAAAGATGCTCCTGATCTATATACGGCGATGCAAGCCGCGAAAGGGATAGAGACTGAGTTGTCGTTCCATTCTTCAAATCAGCACTCATCTCGCTTCCGTACCGGCGACATCTCTTTAAGAGGAGGGTTAAGTCCAAGCCCAAAATCTGTTACCCCACTCATGACCCGAACCCACCAATCGAACCTAAATCTCCAACCCATAAACCGAACCATCCTCTCTAACCCCACTACAATCAGATCCTGCGGGAATTCTCCTAAGCAGCTTGCACTTCCAGCTCCTCCAACAAAACTCAATACTGCTGCTACCGGCCGAAACAGAGGAATTAAACACTATTCCCATAAGGAATATCAGGAATTAAGAGAGAAGGGTCTATGTTTCAGATGTAAGCAACCATACTCTCCTCTCCATGTCTGCCCAAATAAATCCCTAATGGCCCTAATTGGTGGTGAAGATCAGGATTTACCAGAGGAACCTCCTCCAAGTTTTGACATGGGAGATGAATCAGTTGCAGAACTTCCATTAGAGGTTGATGAAGCTCATTTTGCCCACCTTGAATTGCCTTTATTCTCAGCTGGGGGAATATCAAGGCCCAAAACCATGAAGCTACATGGGAAATTAGGGATGCAAGCAGTAGTCATTATGATCGACAGTGGCGCTAGCCACAATTTCATCTTAACACACTTGATTAAACAGTTGGGGCTAATTGTCGACCCAACAGTCCCATTCTTTGTGCGATTGGGGGATGGTCACCGTCTCAAATCCTCTGGGGTTTGCCGTAAACTGCTGTTAGATTTGGGAACCTTGGAAGTTACAGGAGATTTCTACATTTTTCCACTCAGTGGAGTGGATATTATTCTCAGAGTAGCATGGCTAGAGACACTTGGGGAGGTAAAAGTTGATTGGGGAAAATTAACTATGAAAATCCCACATCCAGGTGGCGAAGCGCTCCTCTCTGGGGATCCTTCCCTTGTTCGACAACAAACCAATAGCAGGTCTATTTCTAAACTCCTTAATACTGACTTTTGTGCTATTTTATGGGTTGTGTGCACAGATGAAACCCCGACAGCCTCTACTGAGGTAATTGACCAGAAACAACAAGCTGAACTCGGAGAGTTACTCACCAATTACAATAATGTGTTCTCTGAGATCTCTACACTTCCTCCTAAGCGGTCAGTAGATCACCAAATTATACTACAACTGGAACAAGGACCAGTAACTGTCAAGCCTTATCGCTATGGGTACCATCAGAAGGATGAGATTGAACGGCTTGTTCGAGAGATGCTCACTACTGGGGTTATTCAGCCAAGTTCGAGCCCTTTCTCTAGTCCGGTTTTGCTGGTAAAAAAGAAGGATGGAAGCTGGAGGTTTTGTGTCGATTACCGGCAGCTCAACAGGGTCACCATTCCTCATAAATACCCTATTCCGGTGATCCAAGAATTACTAGATGAGCTTCATGGAGCCAACTACTTTTCCAAGCTTGACCTGAAAAGTGGGTTCTTTCAAATCCGAGTAGCAGAACCTGATATTGAGAAGACAACTTTCCGTACACACACCGGGCATTATGAGTTCTTAGTCATGCCATTTGGGCTCACCAATGCCCCGGCCACCTTTCAAGCTGTCATGAACGATATCTTCCGACCTCATCTAAGGAAGTTTGTCCTTGTGTTTTTTGATGACATCTTGGTCTATAGCAAGCATTGGGAAGATCACATAAGGCATTTGAAGATAGTATTTCAGCTCCTACAAGCTCACTCCCTCCACCTCAATAGCAAGAAGTGCACCTTTGGCCGGACCTCCGTTGAGTACTTGGGCCATATAATTTCAGCAAATGGGGTTTCTATGGATCCTAACAAAGTGACTAGTGTACTCAATTGGCCAACTCCAACCAATATCAAGGGAGTGAGGGGATTCCTGGGTTTGACCTGATATTACCGACGATTTATCGCTGGATATGGGCAGCTTGTTAGGCCATTGACGGAGCTACTTAAGAAGGAAGCGGGAAAGTTTGCTTGGGGAACAAAAGCACAATAGGCCTTTGAACAATTAAAGGCAGCAATCACCTCTTCTCCGGTCCTTGCTATGCCTGATTTTTCCAAGGAATTTACAGTGGAAACGGATGCATCCAAGTCCGGTATAGGGGCTGTTCTTATGCAACAAAACAGACCTATAGCGTTCTTTAGTAAGGCCACCGGTGATCCGGCATTATCTCGGTCCGCTTATGAGAATGAATTGATGACATTGGTTTTGGCTATCTGTCATTGGAGGCCTTATTTGATTGGCAGGAAATTCACGGTGCGAACGGATCAAAGAAGCTTGAAGCATTTGTGGCACCAAGAGGTATCCACTCTAGCTCAACAATATTGGGCAGCTAAAATCATGGGATATGACTTTAAGATTGAGTACAAGTCCGAAAAAACAAACAGGGCAGCGGATGCTTTATCAAGGTGAAATGAAGACATGGAAGTTTGTGCCTTGTCTAGAGCTCAATGGGTAGATTGGGATGAGATACAAGCTGAAATTAATCAAGATCAGCAACTATTCGGAATTGTTTCGGCCTTAACATCCCAGCCATCAAGTCAACCACCATACTCTCTCATCCAGGGCCGTCTCTTCTACAAGGGGAGGTTAGTTCTTCCTTCCTCTTCTAAGTGGATACCCAAACTCATTAATGAATTCCATTCCACTTCTATGGGGGGTCACTCCGGTGCACTTAGAACCTACAAGAGAATTGCTGAAAACTTTTATTGGCCCAAAATGATGGACACAATTAAGGAATTTGTGGCAGCTCGTTTGGTTTGTCAAACCCAAAAATATGAAGCTAAATCCCCGGGAGGCTTACTGCAGCCGTTGCCCATTCCTCTCCAAATTTGGGAAGATATCTCAATGGACTTCATATCCGGGCTTCCAAAATCAAAAGGAGCGGATTGCATACTAGTGGTGGTTGATAGGCTGTCCAAATATGCCAATTTCATTGCCTTGAAACACCCTTTTACAGCACTAAAGGTGGCTGAAGTTTTCGCAAAAGAGGTTGTCCGTCTACATGGCATACCAAAAACTATTGTGAGTGACCGAGACCCAATCTTCCTCAGCCATTTTTGGATAGAGTTATTCAAGCTCCAAGGGACTACCCTTTCTTTTAGCTCATCTTACCACCCCCAAACTGACGGGCAAACCGAGGTCACAAATAGGAGCCTAGAATGCTACCTACGGTGTTTCTCCTCCGAACAGCCAAGAAAATGGGCTAAATGGCTGGCATGGGCAGAATATTGGTATAACACGAATTACCATGGTGCAACTAAGAAGACGCCATTTGAGGTTGTTTATGGAAGAGCCCCACCTACACTACAACATTTTTTGCCCGGAGAAACTAGTGTGGAGGCATTATCACAACAGTTGCAAGATAGAGATGAGATACTTCGTCAACTCCGGCACAATTTGCTACGATCTCAACAGTTCATGGTTAAGTATGCCAATCAGCATAGGAGAGCTGTTCAATTCTCAGTGGGGGATAAAGTTTTCCTCAAGCTCCGCCCTTATAGGCAACAAACAGCAACAAACCGTATCAATGCTAAGCTGGCTGCTCGTTTTTATGGTCCATTCGAGGTATTGGGAAGGATAGGGGCTGTTGCCTATAAGCTCAAGTTGCCATCAACTGCTCGCATTTACCCGATATTCCATGTTTCTCAATTAAAGAAGGTGATAGGTGATCATGCAGTTGCGGAAAAATTACCGGATACTATGGAAGTAGAAATTGAGCCTATGTTGGAGCCACTCAAAGTGTGTGCAAGGAAGACCTCCAAACAGAACGGGCAACTTGTCTCACAGATCCTGGTACAGTGGCATGGACAAACGGAAGAGAATGCAACTTGGGTTAACAAAGCAGATTTTCGGGCTCAGTTTCCTGACTTCAGCCTTGAGGACAAGGCTGCTTCTCATGAGGGTGGCATTGATGGATGCATAACTGATACTCAAAGGCATTTTGGGTATATACCAGGAAAGGGAAGCCAGCTAAGAGAATCATCCTTAGGAATGAAGAAAAGAGCAGCTACACGTCAGCATAGTTTATTACTGATTCTGTGTATAAATAGTGTGCGGTTTGGGAAAGGGAGGTATCTTTTTGTCATTATTGTAATCAGCATTCTGCTGCTGCGGGCTTGTCCTAGGGATTGGCTCATCAATCATTTATCTTTTGTCCTTTTATCATCTTCCCTAAACTCTTATGTGTTCAGCTAAGTTTTATTAATATCAGACCCATTTCCTCTACTGCCATCTGTTTCTTCTCTATTCTGTTTTTCTGCTATATATTGATTATATTCGAGCAGGTAACATTCCCTGGATCTCCATCATATAGAGTTATGTATTCTTCTCTCCTATACTTAAAATTGATAGATCTAACATTAGAAAGATAAATCATGCTAGATTGTTGAGTAAATTCCATGGTTGAATCTATTATGTATTTAATATACGGAAAATTTTAAAAAATGAATTTATTAGTGAAGGAAAATAATTTTAGATGCATAGCATAAATTCAATTGTTCTAACAAAAACTTGCCTAAATAGGAACCTAAAGAATATAATTTTTACTTGCCTCTTATGAAGAGAACCCTGGGCCTTTTCTCTCTAGTTTTTTGTGAAGAGAAACTTAGGCAACATTATTTTCCAATGTTCTTTCTAACAAGACAAGAAAATTATTTTGAAATCGTGTCCCTTGACTTTCATTCCTTGAGAATATATACAAGTATTACAGCCTATACATTCCTTAAATACATCAAATCAAATCCCCATTTATATCCCCAAATTACAGCAACAGAATACATATCCCCAAATTACAGCAACAGATTACAACAAATCTAACTAATTAAAGGGAGAATATACACTTTGACAGCTGGTCTTGACATCCCCCCTCAAATTGATGCTGGTGAGTCAAGCAGCATCAATTTGTTGACAAAAAACTGATGTCGAGCAGCTGGAAGGGGCATGGTGAGGATGTCGGCGATTTGTTGAGTTGTGGTGACATGAGGAAGACTGATAACACCATTGTCAAAAGATTCACGAATTGAATGGCAATCTATTTCAATATGTTTGGTCCGCTCATGGTAGACCGGATTGACAACAATCTGAATAGAACTTGTATTATCGGCGTAAAGAGGAGTTGGTTCAGATTGTGCAAAACCCAATTCAGATAGAAGACCACGTAACCATGATATTTCAGAACATGTAGCAGACATTGCTCTATATTCCGCTTCTGTTGATGACTTGGAGACCCTTGCTTGTTTCTTGCATTTCCATGATATTAAAGACTCGCCTAAGTATACACACCATCCGGTTGTTGATCGATGGGTATCCGGACATCCCGCCCAATCGGAGTCACTATAAGCAGCAAGAGTGAGTACTGAACCTGCTGGAAAGAAAAGACCACGGTGAGGAGTTCCATATAAATACCGTATGATTCTTTTTACAGCAGCCATATGGAAATGCCTTGGTTTAGCCAAGAATTGACTCATCAAATTTACAGCAAAGCATATATCTGGTCTTGTTATTGTCAAGTAAACTAGGCTCCCAACTAAACGGCGATATACTGTAGGATCTGGAAGTAGATCACCCTCCTCTTTACGAAATTTGACATTCATTTCCATTGGAGTATCAAGTGGTGTTGTGTTTTGCATTCCTGCCAGTTGAATTAGATCTTGGATGTACTTGTGCTGATTAATAAAAATTCCTTTGTTGCTTCGATGAACTTCCAATCCCAAAAAATAGGCCAGAGATCCTAAATCTTTCATAGGAAAAGAAGCAAGTAAGGAAGACTTGAGCTCCTTGAGACAAGTTATGTCATTGCCTGTAATTAAAATATCATCTACATAGACAAGTAACAAAACTATGGCTTAAGGAGTCTTGTGTACAAATAATGATGGATCATACGGACTTTGTTTGAATGATAAATCAAGCAATGTTTGGCGAAATTTTGCAAACCAGGCACGCGGAGCTTGTTTTAGCCCATACAAAGAACGTTGTAGATGACATACCTCATTGGGGCCAGTGTGTAACCCTGATGGTGGACGCATAAAAACATTTTCTTTGAGATCCCCATGAAGAAATGCGTTCTTTACATCCATTTGATTGATGATCCAATCCTGAGAAGCAGCAATAGCCAATATTGTACGAACTGTAGTCATCTTTGCAACTGGTGCAAATGTTTCTTCGTAATCTATGCCATATTCCTGTCGATTTCCAAGAGCCACCAAACGAGCTTTGCAACGGTCCAAGGAACCATCTGCTTTGAGTTTAACTGTAAAAACCCATTTATTGCCAATGGGAGTTACTGCTGGCGGACATGGTTCAAGTATCCAAGTCTGATTTTCTTGTAGAGCATCAAGTTCTTCTTGAATGGCTTGCTTCCAACAGTCATATTTAATAGCTTCTGAATATGATTTTGGTACAGTAACAGATTTCAAAGTAGCAACCATAGATGTTTGATTTGCAGATCTTTCAGGTGAATAACCATACCTGTTTGGAGCTTTTGTGATGTGAGTAGACCTTTTGAGTTGTGGAGGTACAATGTCAGGTTCCGGTGGCATAGACGACCTAGAAAGAGCATTGATTTCCTCTGTATTGGGTAAAGGGGGCTGATCAAGAGTTTGCTGGATATTTTCATTGTTGGTGTGTCGTCTAGTGTAAAAAATTCTAGGCTGAAATCTGGTGATTGGAGCAGAAGTGTGTGTTGGAGAGCTAATGGAGTTTTCCTCAAAGGATGGAAGGAGAGAGAGTGGCAAGTCAGTGGATGGGATACTGGAAGAAGGATAATAATTTTGGTGGTCAAAGAAAATAACATTACGGGAAATACGCATGCGTTGGGTGGTTGGATCAAAGCACAAAAAACCTTTTTGATTTGTTGCATAACCAAGAAAAACACACTTTTGTGATTGTGGAGATAATTTTGCACGTTCTTGAGGGGGAAGAAGAATGAAACAGATGCAACCAAAAGGATGTAAATGGTTATAAGTTGGTGGGTGGTGATGAAGCGAAGTATATGGTGTTTGATTATTGAGTGTGTATGAAGGTAGGCGATTTATGAGATGGACAGCAGTTGATAGAGCTTCAACCCAAAATTTTGGTGGAACACAAGATTCAATGAGTAAAGATCTCACCACATCAAGAAGATGTTGATTTTTACGCTCAGCAACCCCATTTTGTTGAGGAGTATATGGGCAACTTCTTTGATGTAAAATACCATTGTTTTGAAGAAAAGCCTGAAATTTGTGAGACATGTATTCTCCACCAGAGTCGAAACGTAAAATTTTGATAGACTTAGAATACTGATTTTGTATCAAGACGAAGAATTTTTGGAAAGCATCAAAAACTTCAGATTTTTGACGCAAGAAATAGATCCATATGAAACGGCTTTGATCATCAATGAATGTGACAAAATATTTATAATGAGCATGAGAGATAACAGGTGAAATTCCCCAAACATCACTATGAATTAAATCAAAACAATCAGATGCATGAGTAGTATGGGAAGGAAAAGGGAGAGTTTTGCTTTTACCCATTTTGCAACTAGAACAATCAAAACTAACATCTTTAGAAAGATTTTTATTTCCCAACACACCAGATTTAAACAAGGATGACAGAATTCTATCATTAGGGTGTCCCAACTTCAAATGCCATAACTTATAATCATCCTTAACAGTAGTAGTGAAAAAAGAAGAAACAGGTTGAAGATTGGTAGGTTCACTAAGGTTGAGAGGAAAAAGTCTGCCCCATTTAGGTCCCTTTGCCACCGTCTTCCCTGTCACTGCCTCCTGCACAACACAACCAGATGGAGAAAATATTACTTCACAATTATTTTCAACCATTTGTCCAACAGACAACAGATTAGTAGTAATCTTAGGAGCAACAAAAGCATTTCTAAGAGATGGAGAGGAAGAGATATCACCAGTAGCAACAATAGGAACAATATTTCCACTTGCAGTCTCAATTTTCATGTTGCCATCATATTTTTTAATATTAGAAACATTATTAAATGATGGAGTCATGTGATTTGAAGCAGCGGAGTCACAAAGCCATATTTTAGAAAAGGGTGTGGTTTTACCAGTAATTCCAAGTGTAGAGAGAGCTGAAACAACTATTTGTTGAACTGCCTCTAGAGTCAGTGATGGGGCTGCTGGCTGAGAAGCATTACTTGCTGCAGAGTCAGGCAAAACATGAGTTGTTGAGGCATGGAAAGCACGAGAATTCCGATTCTGTGGACGCTTTCTACATTCAGAAATGATATGTCCCTTTGTTTTGCAATAATTACAGAACTTTTGGGAACATTGACTCGCAATATGACCAAACCCTTTGCAGCTGTAACATTGAAGACCAACCACATTTCGTGATTTTCCTTGAGTAGCATAGGCAACATTTAGAACAGTTGAAGAATTGCCTTGTTCTAACACATGTTGTGTTGTTTGTCGTTGCTCTTCCCTTAGAAGTTCACTCAAACAATCATCCAAAGAAGGAGAAGGAATTCGTGCCAATAGATTTGATCTGACCACCTCAAATTCAGGTCTAAGCTTCATCAAAAATTGATCTCTTTGACTAGTTTGATGAAGATTTATAACTGCCTCTAGAGAATCATTAGGAACAAAAGCATATATAATGTTAGTATATTCAGTCCATAATGTGATAAAACCTGAATAATACTCCTGGATTGACAGAGTTCCTTGTGTAAATTTTGACAGATCTTGTTCGAGTTGAAAACGTCGGGCGGAGTTATCTTGTGCATAAACTTTCTTGAGATAATCCCACATTTTTTTAGCCGTCTTGTACGGTCTTAGATTGGGACTAATGGAAGGATCCATTGTTTGTAACAACCAAGTTTTCACACGAGCATCCTTTGCTTCCCATTCAGCAGCCTTGATTGGATCTGTTGGTTTGCTTTGTGTGCCATCCACAATTCCCCACAATTCTTTTCCTTGAACATAAATTTGAAACTGAAATTCCCAAGCAAAATAGTTCTTGCCTGAAAATTTTATACAAACATTCTCTGATTTTTCCATGACTAGAAAGTCAAGAAAATATGCCAAAAAGAAATTGATTAACCAAGAAAAAATATCAAGACAATGGCCCTGATACCATAACAAGACAAGAAAATTATTCTGAAATCGTGTCCCTTGACTTTCATTCCTTGAGAATATATACAAGTATTACAGCCTATACATTCCTTAAATACATCAAATCAAATCCCCATTTATATCCCCAAATTACAGCAACAGAATACATATCCCCAAATTACAGCAACAGATTACAGCAAATCTAACTAATTAAAGGGAGAATATACACTTTGACAGCTGGTCTTGACACTTTCTCTCTCTTTATCTCTCTATATTATCATGTCCATGACTCTGTTTGTCAGCTGCCAACGGGCTGTGTGAATCAGCTGTTTTCATTTGCAGACAAAGCCAAAGGTGAACTATTTGAAGATTAGGGTGATGGATATGAATTCACTAAAGGTGGATATCTGTTGACACACTATGTTGCTGAACTTCAATCTTCAGTTGTTACTATTAGAGTTTCCAAGACAGAAGGTTCTTGGAAGAGGCCTGAAAGACGGTTGCATGTGCATTTATTGCTTGGTGGAGGTGCAATGGTACAACTTTCATAGTCAAATGACATTGTTTTAGAGTTAGCATTGTAATACTGGACATATTTGTTTTACAAATCATTTTGAATATGTTCTTAAACAGGTTGATTCATGGGGCATGGATGGAGATATTGTGCAAATTAGGATGCCTTCAGATCTTGATGTTTCTGAGATGGTATCCATTAGTGAGAAACAATACAGGAGTCGTTTAGGTAATATTTCTCTTATAGTTAGATTGCTGCTCCTCCCTTTTCCTCCTCTGTAACTTGATCAATATCTACTGCAGTCTTTCTATAATTTTCTTCATCAATTGACGCATTGGATTGATGGCTAAATATATTATTTCTATAGATATGTTTATGCAAACATGTGGCGTGAAGTTCTCATTCTTTTCATTGTCTTCTTTCATTATATTTCAATTGGTTTCTGTATTTCAATTAGTTTCTGTATTTTCTATTTCTTTATCTTTAGTTTGTCTTTTATGAAATGAAATGCCATTGGTATGCTTCTATGATGAGAAGATATGGTTTGAATTCATAGTTGAATGCTCATCTTATTCTCTTTTCCTTTTTGCTTTCTTTCCTCAGATTTTTTTTAGAGACAATTTTTTGTTTTTGATATGGTTATATTACTATCTTTGGCTTGGGATCAATTATGAGTCTCAAAGTTGATGGATTTTGGGTTTGCCTTCATAGGATTATTAGGCTTCTATGGTTAAATGTGGTTAATAGGTAATTTGGTGCCCATTTCAGATTGCAAGTCAGTTTGGAAATTTAATGATGTAACTGAAAGTAAAGCATCTAAAAATGGTTTGATTTTCTGAATCTGATGGAGATGAAATTGGAAAAAATTGAGAGCTCAGTGACTAAAAGTAACATCTTGCCGTTTTCAATATTTACATTTGGAAATTTTATCTGCTGATAAAAGAATTAGAAATTCACATTTTTATGTGGGTGAATATCAACTGTCTTATGTAACGTAATAGAAGAATCAATCAGTACGCACAACAATTAAACAAAAGAATAAGAAATTAGGGAGGAGAAGAAATTAGTACAGATTAGAATAGAGAAATAAAGAAGAGAAGAGAAGAGAGAAGAGAGGAGAAGAAATAGGAATTCTGATATTTCATATATGACTTGGCATTAGGTATTATAAGTCTTATACCGTTACCCACCCAACAATTCACAGCTCACTGATTCAAAATATTCTCCTCACTGCACATTCCCTGACCCAAGTAGTTATCCTTTTGTTTCATGTACACCTCAGCTCTCTCAAGTGATTTCTCTTTCCTACAAGCCTCAACATGCTTGTTGCTCTCACAGCCCCCTAACTTCCTTAATTCCCTTTCTTTTCTTCTCTTATATGTAGCATCTTACTAGACAATTTCCCCTTGTTTCTAGACAGTTAGGAGGTGCCCTTCTTTGTTTGTCTTCTAATTATTTTCCTTATTAAAATGAGAACTGTAAAATACAACATTCTATCTCTCTTGCATTCTTCATTTACATTAGGATATTTAACAAATCTATTTTTTCTATGTGCATGAATTTACTCATAACTCCTGAACTTTGCATAATAACATACATAATTTTATGGATAGAATCACTCATTGTGAAATTGTTAAATGCAGAAAGTTCCAAACTTATTCCAGAACAGATGTTGAAGAGGTTTCTGGATCAAAGGGAGCAGAAGTTTCTAGACTCCCAGTTGAATTGAAAAGTGGTGATTGGATTTTAAAAATAGTTCCCAGGATCGGGGGCAAAATTATTTCCATGGAGCACCGTCCTTCAGGTAATGGTTATAACCTTGGTGAGAGCATTCTTTTTAATTCCAGCAGGACCTTCAACTTTTGTTTTTCCCTCCTCCCCCTCTCTAAATAATGAAATTGGAACTGGAATCAGAAATCGTGTAATGGACTTGGGCTGGATTGGGCTGAACCTACTGCTGCTACTGTGAATTCTTTGGCAAAATTAACAAGAAGACTAAGATCGATATTAATGAAAAATTCAACTGAATATTACAATAATCTTGTTATGTTTAGTAATTTATTATGAAACATAGTCAAACAAATAATGACAAAAGGTAGATCTTTGAAAACCAAACAATCAAGTCTTAATTTCACGTGATTCTTGCATCTTCAGGAGAGGATCACTCAAATCAGCCCCTAAAATATATCAGGGGTAATATTTAAAACTGTCTTCCTTTCTCCCTCTAAAGGAAATTCTTTTATATGCCTCAAAATAGTTCACTTTATATGATCCACAATCATTATTAGCTTTATGTGTACAAGACTCAAGGCTCCTTGCTTCTTGCTTTTCATGGGCTGGGGGAATGTCATGTATGCAATAAAATAAAAACTAATTTTATTCAAAATAATCCCGAACCAGAATCCGGTTTTACCCTTGATAAATGGTGATTCTGTCCACAAAATGATATAAAACTTTCTTCTATCAAGCTTTATTGCCTCATGCAAGAAAAGCCTTAAGGTTGCAATTTTCTTCTTCTTTTCCCCTCAACTGCTTGTTGAGCTTTACCTCGAATTCGTGGTACTCTGCCTTGACTTTATTAAATGTTGAATCTCTTGTACTGTTCTGAAACTTTGTTGTGATCTGTTTCTCAAACTTCAGTGCAATTTTAACAAATATGTCCTTTTCTGTTTTCCATTTCCCACCTCATCTTGCTCTTTGCAAAGACAGGGTGATTTAGAGGCCTCTAAACTCTTTAATCTGACATCTTAAAAATTAGGTAAAGTTCATAACTGTTGCATGGGAGGGAGAATGGTGCATAACAGTTGGGATTAACAGCAGTTTTTTCACATTGTCATCCAAACTGTTAATTATACGTGGATGTTTACAGATGTCTTCATTATAAACTCGTGACATCTGATGAAGGCACAAAATGTTCTCTTTGTATGAGACTATATATTTGGTTAATCATCCTTTTTCATGGAAATCACTAAATGGCATTTAATGCTGGTCTATTTACAGGGCTTCATGAATTAAGGTGATAACAAATTAAGAATTTCTTGGCTCTCTACTTCTGTAAATTATGCATTATGTGATCCTGATTCCACTTTCTTGATCACAGGAACACAGTGGCTGCATAGCAGGATTGAGATTGATGGATATGAAGAATATAGTGGTACTGAGTACCGGTCTGCAGGATGCTCTGAAGAATACAATGTCATTGAGTAAGTTGCTCTGGAATATGCTAAACAAGTGTTTTAAGTATTAAATCTTCTTTTTTTTCCTCTCTTGTGGTTGTGAGGTAGAGTTAGGATTTAGCTGTGGTTACTAATGTATTTTATTTAATTGTATTTAGGTGTTTGATCATAAAATGTGTATTAAGATGATTATTCATCCCTAGTTTCTTATATATCTAAGTTATTTTTGTAAAATTGCTTTTGAGATGGTGACGTTTTTGTTTACACTTGTAGTTTTGCCTTCTTTATCATATGAAATGAAGATCCTGCTCCAACAAGCTACCTATCCCCATGGGAGCTGATCATACTAAACTCAGCCTGAGTCACACAGGAGCAGGATCTTAGGAATCTATTATACCCCATAAGGATCAAAGTTTTGGGAATTTTAAACAGTTGCTTATACATGAAAAGAACTATATTTAATTAGTTCCTGTTACGATTGCATCTATTATGTGCTTGCTATAGACATGAGCTTATGGAACTAAATTTATTTCCTGGTAGGTGGGATCTTGAGCATGCGAGAGAGGAGGAAACTCTTCTATTGGAAGGTGATATTGGTGGTGGACTGGTTTTTCAGCGGCACATATCTATTAGAAAAGATAATTCTAGTATCCTCCATATTGTCTCTAGCATTATAGCCTGTAAAGTTGGAGCTGGTTCTGGCGGATTTTCCAGGTTAGATCCAAAGTGATTCATTTTTAATCTTTTTTGTTAATGATTTCTAGTAATGCTTACACTTATGAGCTTGAGTCTAAGAATCACAAAACCCATTTATTTTGCTGATTGTACAACTGCAATATTGTTCAATCATAAATTTACTTTTAGTGTTGTTGAGTATCCCACATCGATCAAATATAATAATGATATGCTCCTTATAATGGCATGAACAATTGTCATCTTATGAGTTAGCTTTTGGAGTTGAATTAGGTTCAAGTATTTTTTTGTAATATGGTATCGGCCACCGATCTAATCTTCTGACGTTAGGCCACCTGTAGATATCTAGTCCTGCAAACTCCACACTCTAGATTACCCGCATGTGTTCAACCTTGAGCGTGGGGGTGTGTGTTGAATATCTCACATCAATTAAATATAATAATGGTGTGCTCCTTATAATAGCTTGGGCAATCCTCATCTCATAAGCTAGTTTTTGAGGTTAAGTCTAAATTCATTTTTTCATTAAGTGTCCTTAAATATCCTTGAAATTCCTTGGTTAGCCTGCAATGTTTCTTATATTTGCAGTGGGGGAGCTAATCAAGATCAGTTGTTTAGTTGAGAGTGAGCTTGTAGACCTAAATATTTAGGTGTTGGAAATTTGGTGACTCAGAATATCACCTTAATTGGAAAATGGTTTCGGCAATACAAATTTATTCCCTTGTAGATAAAAGGGGTAAGGATCTACCCCTTTTATCTACAAGGGTATTAAACTAAATATGAATTTCAACTCCTTTTCTTTCTTTTTTTTTCTTTTCCCAATTCATAAAGGTTGATGGTAAAAATCATGGGTAGAAGGTCGAATGAATGGAAATTCATGATCCTTGCATTTTTTTTTTTTTCAATTTTGTCCCATACTTTTAAAGTATAATTCAGAGCTGTAAGTTTTAACTTGTGTCATACTTGTGCCCATGAGGCGAGGGAATGTGAGAATGTGTACAAGGAGCCTATATAACATCTCCAATTGGCAAATAATGTGTTTTTTTCTTTATTTATTTTCAATGCAAATACATATAAAATTTTTTTCTTTTAAAAAAAATATTTCTTTTGCAATGATTGATAAATAAAAATAATTATTTGAAAAAAAATTTAAGAATTAATAGTGTACTATTAGTCAACATTTTTTTTTTCTTTTTGGTTCTAATTGAGCTTGCTACATCTAAAGATTAAATTGGCCGCCATTATTTCCCATAACAAACTTACCTCTAAAGTTGATAAAATTAGGACTGAAAAAGTCAGATTTTTTTGGTCATTTGCCTTTAGGTAAAATGATGAGTGTTAATTAATTAATAACAATTATTAATAAAAGCCTAAAAGGTTACAGATCTTATAAATTCTTAAGGATTTCATTGTAATTCTATTCCAATATCTATAGGATTTCAATGATGGACTAAAGATGGTAGCCATATAATCCTTGAAATCTAAATATGGTAATCATTGAAATTTTTATCATTAATGAAATATCATAATAATACACATGCTGGCATTTGATTCCCTGATATCAAATTCCTAATTATTCTATTCTCAGAGATGAATTAGAATCTGGAAGCAAATGCCCCATAAGTGTTATGTAGTGATGTCTAGCATTTTATTTTGCACTCCAGCTTGATGAAGGTAACTGCTGTGCACAATTTCTTTGTATTTAATTTGCAGCTACATTCTGCAATTAATTAAAGTTCAATGTGTTTATTTTCGCTATGAGATGGTAATTTTCATATGAGCATATTAATTTAAACATTTTCTTTTTCATCCTATGTTCTCATTTGAGTTGTCTTTAGTTTCCTCCTTGCTTGTTGCTTCTCTTGTATAGTTTTTCTTGTTTATTTTATCAATTATTATTTTATCTGAAAAAGATGATGATGCATACATTGTTGTTTTTCTGTTAATTTTGTGATGTAGGCTGGTTTGTTTGAGAGTCCATCCGACCTTCACCCTGTTTCACCCCATGGAAACTTTTGTTTCATTCACTTCTGTTGATGGATCAAAGCATGAAATTTGGCCTGAATCTGGGGATCAGTTTTATGAAGGGAATCTTCTATCAAATGGTACTTAATGCTTCCTTTATCTATTCATCGGCTTCTATAATTTTATGATTTTCTTTTTACAAAAAAAAAAAAAGTGAAAGCATAGGTGGAATAGAGAGAGAAAAAATGAAAGCATTCATAGCATAAGGAGTCGACAATTTGGACCAAATTAATCTCTGTCATGCAATCAACTTCTTTGTCGGATGCTAAATGGACCTTCCACCATATACATGGATTTATTAACATCTGTCGGGTCTTCTATGAAATTCTAAAGTAGCTGTAAGTTTACATATAAAATTAGTTGTCATGCTTATATCATTGATTAACTGATCATGCATTTCATTGTTGTCAAGTTAGCTGTCTTATGGAAGATGTTCTGTTTGTTTGGGTTAGAGTATGAAATCTTTTTCAGTGACAACTAAAAAAAAATACATATTCTTATGTCTCATATTCTTAATTTTAAGTATTTGGGGGATACCTCAAGGTATTCTTAAATCTAACTTTGTCATCAAACAAGTAAAACCATCTCAATTTCAGGCGATTAAGTGTTCTTAATTGTAGCTTTGCAATTTTGAAGATGTCCTGTAGTTCTATCTTTCATTAATATCGATGTTTCCATCAGCTCTTTTAATTCTTTCTGCAAGCTGGGTTTGTTTTATGGTATTATATTTTTTGTTGGAGAAGCCTCCTAGAATTATATTCATGATCATGAGAATTTTTAAATGTTATCGATATGCTTTTCTTTTCTTTTCTTTTCTTTTTTTAAAATTTCAGGAGAATGGATGCTTGTTGACAAATGTCTTGGCGTTGGCTTAGTCAATCGTTTTAACGCGGATGAAGTTTATAAATGTTACATCCATTGGCGAACTGGAACAGTTAATCTGGAGCTGTGGTCTGAAGACAGGTCTGTTTCAAAGCAATCTCCTCTCAGGGTTTCACACCAGTATGAGGTTAGTTGCATTATTGTCAGTTCTAACTACAAATAATGTTATTGATGCAACTTGAAACTGTACGAAATTTCTAGGGATTTGGTCCATGTCGATGCCCAATAATAATAAAAACAAAGTATTTTCTTGGAAAGCTGGTTGAGAAAATAAGCAAAAATATTTTCTCTTTTCATGTCATTAAGTAATAAAAATAAATATGATTTTCTTTGATAATTGGATGGCAATAGCTTCATATCAAAACCACATCAATGCCTGACATTGGCTGCTTTTGTGTTTCCAGCATGTATTTTTGCTATCTTTAAAACCAAGCTACTTGTGTTCCCTTGCATATAAAGTAAATTATATAACAGGAGAGCAATAATCCTAGGAATTAGCTGTAAATTAGAGATTTGATTTATTTTCTATACATATATATAATTTTATTGGATTTTTTCATGAATAAAATGACAATCAATTTCGATATGTTTAATTCATTCATGAAACATAAGATTAGATATATTTGAATAGCCCACGCCATTTCTATATATCTCACACATTGTGCCATTGCCTTTGACTCTGCATTAAACCGAGACATTACATTTTGATTTTAATTTTATCATAAGGTCTAATTTCTTCCAGGACGAATACAATATCTAGTAGTAGATCTTCTATCAATTTTAGATTCTACCCAATCTCCATCTGAAAAATATTTTATATTAGTACATGCCCATCATACGATAAACCAAGTCCGAGAACCCCTCAAGTAACATTAATTTTTTTTTTTTTTGCAGTGATGCTCAATAATTAAACTATTGGAATAACGTGAATTAAACTCACAACACTGGCAGAGTATAAATCAATAATAGATTTTTGTATTTAAATCTACGACCAATTTTCTAGTACATGAAGCAGGTGGACGAGTGAATGTGATTTAACTAACTAAATCTGTTTCTACATGAAGAAGTTGATTTCTTCCTAAGATCACTGATTTTTGTGTTAGGAAAATCAAAGTTATAGATGTAACCGCATGAAAAAATAAAGGAACATTTGCATAGCTACGTAAAAAAATAATAATTATTATAGAAACAGTTAAAAATATTTACACAAAAAAATTGGTAGAAATTTTTAAGAATAACTCTTTTCTCAATATAATCAATATTTTACTTTAAATTTTTATTTTTTTTAAACTTCACTATTAAATAAAAAATTTTAATAAAATAATAAAAAATAATATTTAAAATATTTTTTATCATATAAAAATTACAATTTTTATAAAAAAAATTAATTTTAATTATAAAAATAAAACACACTCAAAAAAATGAAAAAATATATTCAAAAATATATTAATAAAAATCATTAAATTTATTTTTAAATAAATTTTACATATTATATATTAAAAAAATAAAAAATATACATAATTCTTTATGTAGATGTATTGTAGATATATTGTAGAGATTATGTGAATGTTATATTTTTATTATTTAAATTGTGTATATTTTATATAAAAATTATTGAATATTGTGTGAATATTGTATGAATATTTTAAAAATAAAAATTTAAATAAATAAAATTAAACAAATATTAAAAATATTATGTAAATGTATTGTTAATTTGTTGTATATGTATTGTTGATATGTTGTAAATGTGCTGTAAATGTAGTTTGTATTGTTGAGTGTGTATTTTGTATATGTTGTATATATGATATTTATATGTTTATTTTTTTATGTATATTAAAAATATGATAATTTTTTTAAAAAAATATAAATAAAATAAAATTGTAAAAAAACAAAAATTACAAATAAAAAAAAGAACACCATAAAATTATTTAAAAAAAAAGAAATTTCCAGATAAGTGAAAAAAAAAAATTTTGACACTGTATTTTTGAAATTTATAAAGCTGAGGTAAATTCATAAAAATAAACAAATAAGGGATTGTTTGTCTCAAAATATATGAGTGAAAGGGTGAACATGGGCTCGTAAACTCAGCTCAGCCCAGTTCCAACCTGAGCAAATTAAATCGAGCTTCATGTTGAAATTTGAAAAATATTTAAATATCGGGCAAGGGTCATGGATTATGATGTTTGTTTAAAATGGTGGTATTTGTCCAGACAAATATTTAAAAAAAAAATATTGGCCCGGTAGTCCAAGTGGCACAAGTGAACTTAGCCTATTCGAACCACAAGCTTGTTAAAAGATTTTAGTGTATAAAATCCAAAAGGGAAAATTATGATCTATAGCATATTTTTTAATTTTTTTTTAAAAAATATTTTATATTTTTAATATATTTTTAATATATTAAATATATATTTAATGTATATTTTTAAAAATTAAATATATTTTTAATATATTAAATATATATTAAAATTTTTTTAAAAAAATAGTATTTTTAAAATTAAAAGTTAAAAAAAGAATATTTTTAAAATTAAAATTAAAAAATATATATTTTTATTTTTTAGAGTATTTTTTAAAAAATCCCATTTCAAAATCCAGTTACATCAATCAAACTTCAATGGTGGCGTGTTTAGGAAAAGCATATGCTATTAGATTATAACAGAAAATCCCATTGAGTTTCTTGCTTTATGTCTGATTTTATTCTTACATAATAAATAACTTTCATTCATCCTTATTAATTCTTTTTAGCATAAATTTATGATTTTTGTAGGGATTAATTGTATAGATGGTCCCTAATTATTATACTTTATCTCATTAAAATGCATAAATTTTATTTTATAAATATAAAATCTTTAAATTTTATATTTTTTAAATAAAATTTTTGAGATTATTTTCTAATAACTAACAACTAAATATGATATGATAATAACATATTATTACATAGTAAAAAATTAAAAAAATTAATTTTACTTCATCCTATATTTGTGCGAGGAAAAATAAGGATAAAATATATTTTTTAGTTCGGCTGAAAAAATAATTTTTTAAGTAAATATAGGTGAAAAATAAAATAAAATTAGTTTTTTTTGTCGTCATATTTCACTTATCAGAAAGTTTTTTAAGAATTTTATTAGAATAAAATAAAAAATTTGAGAATTTTATAGTTAAGATATTTTAATGGCATAAGAAAAAAAAAATAGAATGAATAGTATAATTAAACTAGCTATCTCAGTAATTCTTTTCTCAATCTGAATCTCTAAAGACTTTTCAACTAATCTTAATTAATTTATAATATATGACATAATATTAGTGAATTTGTACTAATATGTCTACTAAAAAATTATAAAAACTTAAAAAAAAATATTTAATTATAAAAAATAAATAAGAAAAAATGACATCATTCACTATATTTTTTAAAATTTTTATTTTTTTATCAAAAATATTTTAATAATTTTATTATAAACTCATAATAAATAATAAAAAAATTTATAAATTCATAATAAACCTATAATAAACTCATTGTAAACTCATTATAAACTAATAAAAATATAGTATTTTGATAAATATTTTATAAATTCATATATTTAATAAATAAATTATAAGTATAATAAATTTAGAATTATTTTTTTTCTTGCATTATTATCAAAAACCCAACAAATAATAGTTGAGTTTTAAAAGTATAATTTTTAATTATTTTCTAAGAAAAATGAAAAAAAGAAATTTTAAAAAAATATGAGCATTATTACTAACCTTAGCATTAAAAGGATAACTAGATAAGGATATCTCTCTCTTGCACATTGCAAAGTAATTGCAGCAAATCTATTAAAAATAAAATCTATTTCAATAAAAAATAAAATATTTATTGTAATTTATTATATCCTCGTAGAACATATATTAAATAAATTTTATTTTTATTTTATTTTATTATAATTTATAAATTTATAAATATATTATATAAAAAATTTTATTTAGTTATTATTTTATTTATTTTATTATATATATATACTATATTTCTATCTATATTTCTATAATAGAAAACAGATTTCCACAATATGGTGACTTATTTTACTATAATATAATCATTTATTTTATATATTCCTACTTTTATTATAAAATTTGTATAAATGGAAAGCAAAAAATTATTTATAATAGAATATTTTTATATTTCAATTTAGATATTTATATTCTCTTTTTTTTTCAATTTAAATTTGAAGTTAAAAAATTATTATTTCATAAAATAACTGTCCAATAGATTAATTTAAGCTAAAATTTAATCTCCAAAAGAAATTGTAATTAAGTTGAAAATAATTTATTCATCCTACTCTATACTAGTTTATGAATTAAAATAGAAATAATTTAAAAAGATAAAACAATAACTCTAGTAATTGGCATAATTAGTGAGTGAGTCTTCTTTTTACTATTTTATTCATCAATATTTTATTTTAAAGCAAAATTCTAAATTCTAGATGATTTTTTATTTATAATTTTTATATCAAAATAATTTATTTTTTATTGGATAAAAGGGTGAATTTAGTACAGTTATATAATAATAATTAAAATAAAAATTTTAAATAATAATATACATACAAGAAAAATAAATGGTTAGCGAAGTTGTAGAAACTGTCCCAAATAACGACGTTGTCCACCAAACAGAGAATGGAGAGGAACCCACAAAACCACAAGTAAATATTGAATGAGCCGCTGAGATCTGTCTGTGTCTTCCACACGTCCCTTTCTACTTCTCCGCTCGTTCTCCATTTCCTTTAGGTAATTTTCTTCTTCTTCTTCTTACTGCTATGCCATGCTCAATTTTCGTTTAATTTTCATTTTTTGCTTTTTTTTAATCTTAACTTTACCCTCTGAAATGTTTTTTTTTTTTTAATTCTGGGATTGAATTTTACTCATTTTCAATCCCCTTTTCTTTTTCTTGGGTCAACCAGAAAAAGCTGGATTTCATATGGGTTTATCTCGTTTTGATTTACTCATTTATTATTATGTAATTTTGTGTGAAATCTGGGACATTCAGATCGGAGTACTTAGATCTATTAGGAAATTATTTGCACTTTTTTTTGTAATACTTTCTGCAAATTAAACATAATTGATTGCCTTTCATTTTTTATTTCCTTCCTTTTGTGTTCTTGTTGAAAATTAACAATTGGATCAATCGTCTTAGATGCTGATTAAAGGTATTTTTGTAGCTTAGTTGAGCATGTCAAAGTTTGTTGGTGACCCTTTTGTTGTTTTGGGATCATTTTAATTGAATTCTATTGTAGCTACTAGTTGATATTTTGTTATACAAGATTTTTATTTTACTTTTTTCACATTTTCTGTTAACTTCTATAGTTTGTCTTCTTTAAATTGCTTTTACAACAGGAAGCAATGGATTTTTTGTTCAAGGGAATAAACGAGGACACGTCTGATTGCAACTTTGATGAGAAGGCCATTCAAAGATGCCCATTTTTGAGGAACATCAACAAGCCAACTAGCTTTGCATTTTCTTCAGTGAATTTTCCCAATCCTGTAAATTGTTGCTTTGTCTTTAGCTCCTTTTTTTACCTTATTCTTTTGAACTGTGTAGTTGGTGTTCTAACTGTCAATTATTAAATCTAATTTTTTTAACTAAGTTGATATAATGTATTGTTACCCTAGGTGAGGGGAGCCAAGGGTCCAATATTCGAGGATGGTCCAAACTTTGATATGGCATTTAAGCTGTTCCATGGGAAAGACGGGGTTGTTCCACTTTCAAACAGATTTAGTGATTATCATAATGAGACCTTGGAACCCTCTGCACCCCAGTTTAACCCCTTGGCAGCAAAAGCTGCAACTATTAGTTTGTCTGCATTCGGTCCAAATGGGCCCTTTGGCTTTGGTTCCTTCAATGATAAGTGGAAGAATCAGAAGAAGAAAGCTGAATCAGCGAACAAGGGTGACTCATCTTCTAAGGTAGATACACATTCTTGAGCATTCAAACTAACTCATTGTGACTTGGAGAATGATTTTGCAACAAAAGCATAAGTAATAGAAAGGAAATGTTTGCACAAGGTGGCATTGGTGAATGTGCCTTTGATCCAATATTTCTATTAACTCATTCAATTTAAGGAATGAACCCATCATTGAAAAGATTTCACCTGTTGACTGTTGAATTCCAGTGGCTCCATCTTGGAGATTCTCTTTTGATTCGTAGAAGTTCTCAATTTAACTAGAAATGGGTTATTTGAGCTACTTAGCAACAAAAAGTACCAATATACATCTAGTTGAAAACTTTTTTGTCCATGCTTCTTTTAAACTGATTCTTTTGTACAATTTTAATTATGTCATGCTTTGTTTCTTATCCTTCAGAAAGGAAATACCTCAAATCAAGAGGCCCTGGGAAATGAATGGTTAAAAACAGGCAACTGCCCAATTGCAAAGTCTTATAGAGCTGTGAGTCACGTACTCCCACTTGTGGCATCAACTCTTCGGCCTCCATCGGGCGTAAATTTTAGATGTCCATCTGCTGTAGTTGCTGCAAGGGCAGCATTGGCCAGAACAGCTGCTGTTAAAACCTTGCGCCCTCAGCCATTACCAGCAAAGATGCTTGTTATTGCTCTCTTGGGAATGGCGGTGAATGTGCCCTTGGGCATGTGGAAGGAACATACTAAGAAGTTTTCACTTTCATGGTTTGCAGCAGTACATGCAGCTGTGCCCTTCATTGCTATGCTTAGGAAGTCCGTCCTGATGCCAAAAACTGCAATGGCACTGACTATTGGAGCTTCTATCATAGGACAGGTTATTGGTTCTAGAGCTGAAAGGCACCGGCTGAAAGCAGTAGCTGCAAGGGATAGAGTGGCATCGGAGACTGCAATTGCTGCAGCAGTTGCAGGGTACAGTTCTACCCAGGTTGGTGACATTGCAAGTGGTCACTGCGGTACAGAAGGAATGAGATGGGATCCTCTCTGTTTCAAGGGGGCTGGACCCACTTCCGAGTGTTACTGATATCACAAGCTGCAACCACTAATAGTGAAATAAAACTACATCCGGTATTGATAAGGTTTGGAGATCAATATTTGGCAGTTCAATCTTCATGTATGTATGAACTTTTTACTTGTTATGCTATGTATATAATGAGTAATTCAGCTGTATTGATGATTTGATCAAACATGCAGAAACCTTTATTGGTTTCTGGAAATAAAAGTTAGCATCCACAAAATTTCAGTTTTTACAGATTATATGCGAGTAAAGTTTACTCCAGTTTAAAGAGAGAATCCCACCTATTATGGCCCAAACAGTTTCTTTTGAGTTTGAAGTATTGGTACCCTGCCAAATTGATAAACAATTTTTTTCTTGATAAATGCTCAATTTAGATGCTCAAACTTTTATTGACGTCTCATTAAGTTCAGAGTAAGTTTATAATCACTTTTTTAATAAAGGGCAAAAATTTTAAGATTGGATCGATATAGATCCACGTTTGATAAAAACAAATATTTCTTATATTTTTTAAACCCACTGTCCTCCTTGCATCCTCCATGAAGGCCCACCACCTTCAAATCAAAACCAGAACTTAAAATCGAATTAAATCCAATTTTTATTTCAATTAATTCATAATTTTATTTCAATTACACCCTTTCATTATAAAATTTAATTCAATTAAACCCAATTCTTAACAGATCATAACAGAAATATTTAAGATTTTAAAAATTTGCATTATTTTTTTATTATTTTCGACCAACTTTCTCTAAAAGCTATGGCTGTACAAAAAACCCATGGCCCGAAAAATTCGGCCCGGTCCGAAGGGTTTTGGCCGGGTTGAGCCAGCCCAAACTCATACTATAGTCGGGCCACGAGTTTTAAAGTCCAACCCGAGTTATGCAAGGATCGGGCCTCGGATTGAGATAAAAATTCTCGGGCCGGCCTGACCCGACCCGAGATATTAATTTTTTTTTATTTTTTTATTTTTTTAAAATTTATATTTTGGTAATTTATTTTTTAAAAAAATTTTAAAATATTATATATAAATATTGATATAATAATTTATATATTATTAGATATAATTTAATATAATAAATTTTTTAAAATAATATTTATAGGTATATTTCATTAAAATTTTTAAAAAAATTCATTAAATTTTTTTAATTTTAAAAAATCGGGCTGGCCCGAACCCGGTCAGGCTAGATCAAACTCGAAATGGCCCGGCCCGATCGGGCTTCGGATCGGGCTACGGGCTGCAAAGTACAGTCCAAAAAAAAGTCAGGTCGGACTTCAAGTTGGGATCAAACTCGGCCCGTGTACACCCCTACTAAAAGCCATGGAGGGAGGAGGACGTTGATAAGGTTTTAATGGGGGTGATTTGCATAGGCTCACCAACTTGGATATGAACAAAAGTGGTATTTCAGTCATTTTCCGTCTCTCTCTTTCCTTTTCCATTGGTTTTTTTTGTCATACTCCATGTATTTTAAACTTTTTACAAAATATTTATACCTATTTGAGCGGCTAAATCAAAATTTTATCGGGCAAATATCTATAAAAAAAAATATTATAGACGAATTTATTATAAAGTTAAATATTTAATATTATAATAGTTTAATAATTAATTTATATTATTATATTAACTACGTCTAAAATAAGATAAATATATCCTACAACTTTATATATTTATAAAATATTATATAATAGTCACATTTCAATTTAAAAAAAATACATTTCTCCATATAATATACCAAGCAATATTATTTTATATATGTATGAATTTTAAAAAAAATATTAATTAAATAAAATTCATTTAAAAATATATTTTATATATAATTCACATATACAATTTATTTAAATTTAAATATATACATGAATGTATATAAATTCATATATAAATATATAATTCATATATATAATTATATATATATAATTAATGTGTGTATATATAAATGAATGTATAAAAATTTATATATAAATATAAAATTAACATATACATATAAATTTAAATTTAATGTGTGTATATATAAATATATAATTGTATTTATACAAAATTAATGTGTGTATATATATGTATGAATATAAAATTAATGTCATTATATAGATACACATATAATTACACATACATACATATATATATATATAATTATATAAATACATTTAAATAGGTGGCTGATCCGTTGACCTATTGGTATTAGAGGCATTTAGTTCGACGTGAAAATCTAAATGAGAATGGGCTATTTTCATTATTGTTGTTTGATTGTATAAAATATATAGATGTAGGAATAGGAATCCTATTACCCCATAAATGAGAATGAAGTATTTTCACTAATTAAATTAATCAATTTTAATTCCTAAGAAAAATTAAAAATTTTAAAAAATATATCTTTTTTTAAAAATAGAACAGAATCAAAATTCATTTTTTTATTTTTAAAATAAAATACATATAATTAATTTGACTTTTTTTTCTAATTATAAATATTTTTTATTTTTTTAAATAAAATAAAATAATTTTTTCTTAATAAAATTAAATTAAAATTTTAAAATACATTATAATCAAGTTAATTATTTTTCATATTTTTTCTAATTATAAATCTATCAATTTTTAAATAAAATAAATTCATTTTTCTTAACAAAATAAAACTAATTTTTTGGATTTTTAAAATAAAATGTAATAAATTTATTTTTTTTTCAAATCACAATTTCTTTGAATTTATTAAAAAAATAAATTTAATTTCTTATATAACTGAACCATTTTTTATTTTAAGAAAATTTAAATAAATTGAATGATGATGTATTTTAATTATTTATTTTGATATTTTTTTTATAATATTTGATTTTCCAATTCCGATTTCAGATTAAATTAAATAAAAAGAATAAATAGTCATTTCACTTTCGATTCCAATTTCAAAATTTGAACTAAATGCCATTTTAATAAAATAAAAATGAAGTTAATTTGAAATAGGTAATGTAGAGCAAAATCATGCTGATAACATAGAGTAAATTTGAGAATAAAACTTTAAATGACCATAAGAAAATAAATAATAAAAACTAAATAGCTTGAGAAACAACAGAGAGGGGAAGAACTTCTATAGATTTTTGTTGTTACAAAAAAAGATGTTAGGAAGATGATGAGAAACATTCACTTAATTCATAATAGATTTTGTAATTTTTAAAATTTATTTTTCTTTTTTTCCTTAGAGATATTTTTAAATTTATATAACTAATTAAAATTAAATTTTCATGTAGAATTAGGTCCATATATAGTGATAAACTGTAAAATAACTTAAAAAAATGAGACTCCATGTAATTTACCTAATTTGATATGTAAGGGAACATAAATAACTTGACAATATAAATTAGCAAAAATACTATTAAATATATGCATGTAACCAATGTTATGTATCCATGTGGTTTTGATATGGAGTTTTTGTTACCCAAGTTATTCACTTGAAAATGAAATTTGAGCTCTTGAAAATGAAGGATATTGAATCAATGAAGGAGTTTGTTGATGAACTTTTCAATATTGTGAATCAAATTAGAATTCTCAATGAAGAGTTGAGTTCTAAGAGAGTGGTAGAGAAGGTTTTGCTTTGTTTGCTAGAAAAAATTTGAGAGAGAGATTTCTTCTTTAGATGATTCACGAGAACTCTCTTAAATCTCACTTTCAGAATTGATTAATGCTTTGCAAGCGATGAAGCAAAGGAAAGCAATTAGGCAAGATGAGTCTATTGTTGAGAATGTTTTTTTAGCCAAGAATAATGGTAAACCTCCTTCAACACTACAAGAAAATGTGAAATTAGTGACAAAAAAAATTTGTCACAAAGTAGTGACGGAATAGTGATGAATTAGTGACACAATAATTTTAGTGATGCATATTAACGACAAAAAATATTTTGTCGCAATTTTTCGTGCAAAAAAAATTGTGATGATGAAAAATTGTGACGGATTTGTAATGAAATTTTGTGAATGAATATTTATTGTCACAAAATAAAGGAGCCAATTGCTCACCAAAAATTTGTGACTGATTATTTTCGTCACTAAAAATATTTAAAATGTGTAAAAAATTATGGAAACAATTCCGTCACTAATTTTAATGAAGAAAATTATGATGGAAACAAATTTTAGTGACAAAAATTATGACGGATTTAGTTATTTGGAACTCAAAAGCAAGGGGAAAAGAAGAATAAAGGAAAAAAGAAGTTTCTACTTGTCCTCATTGCAAGAAGGACACTCATTTGGAAAAATTTTACAGGTATAGACTAAATAGATAATGTAGAGCATGTGAACAACTTGGTTATGTAGAAAAAGTTTGCAGGAATAAGAAGAAAAAGAAGGCTCAAGAAGCTCAATTAATAGAACAAGACCATAAATTCGAGGTGTTAGGTTCCCTTGACATGGAAGGTCACAAGCAGAATTGCAGAGAGGAGAAGAAGAAGAGGAAGAGAAAGGAGAAGAAGATGAAGATGAAGAAGAAGAAGCAATAGAAAGAGAAGGATAGAGTAAGGAATTAGAGAGAGAATATATTTGTCATATTCATTGATTGATGGTTTTGTACTCCAATAAAATAGATATATAACTATATTTAATATTATTTCCTTTTACAACTAATCATTCTTAATCATTTACAATTAATTCTGTTATGCTAGCTGTGTGTACTGACATTTAATAAATTTTCACAATCTATCAATTCACATATTTTTAGTAGGAATTCTCCACCTAGCAGTGGTTATTAACAACATCTTTGTCAGTTACCCCATTCTGCTGCCAATTCTTGTGAACCATGATCAACAACAACTTCTTTTATTATTATTATCTCATTAGTCAAACCCATAGTCAGCACATCATTTAAACTCATAATTTGGCCTCCCATCTCTAAGGTCATGTAATATTTAAAATTTTAAACAGTGAACTTTTTAGCTAATATTAATAATTTATAGTGTATAGTGATAAAAGTGACTTGGATAAATGAAATAAGTAGAAAATAGTGAATAGCGAATCTTAAAATTTACTGAAGAAATTATTTTTATAATTTTACGGGACTATAAATTGAATTAGATTCAAAGGTTAAGAATGAAAATGCATCATAGTTATAGTAGGCTTGCCCTCACTTGATTAATCTATAAATATATATATGTGTGTAGAAACTTCTCATTTCTTCTTCCATCTTTATCTACGCCAATCACCACCACTTCCACCATCTTTCTCATTTTCTTCATTTTTCTTTCTTCAAATCAAATAAAAAATCAAGAGTAGATTACATATGTAATTACAAGTTCTTAGAAAAATAAGCTAGAAAAGGTGAGATTATCAACAAGTGATCAAAGAGAAAGATGAAAAAGAGAGAGAAAGATGAATTTTTGAAGAGGTATGTGCTTATGTATTTTAATTTATAAATATTTTAATTTTTATGAATTTTAATATTTGAATTGGCTGATTGAGTAATCTATAATGAATTATTACTTAAAATTATTGGTTAAATGGATTGAAGAGTGAAAAAATGAATTAAAAGAACTTATAAGTGATGCGCATGATTCTTAATTCAATTTTTTATAAGAATTGAGTAGTTTGATATTGTTTTTAGCCATGAGTGATGACTAAAGATTGATTAATTGAAGTTTGAGTGAAGTATTTGATATGGACTCTTTTTATGTCAAAAACTTGATTTTTAATTCATTTTTATCATAAATCTTGAATAAGTTTATGTTTAAGTGGTTGAGTGTGCAAAATACATAATTTTAGGATATGACACGGCCAAGTCATGTGCATGTGTCCAACACTGCTTGTTGATTTCTCTTGTCGCATGGAGTGACTCTACCAAGTCAGTGGGTATGTCATGTGACATGGCTAGTGACATGGCCAAGTTACTGCGTGTATCTAACACTGCCTGTTTTGTTTCTTCTTTTCTTGATATGTGACACAATCAAGTCAGTGAGTGTGTCATGTGATATGGCCAAGTCGGTGGGTGTGTCATGTGACATGACCAAGTCAGTGAATGTGTCATATGATACGGCCAAGTCAGTGGGTATGTCGTGTGACATAGCTTGTGACACGACCAGTGACAAGGCCAAGTCAGTCGGTGTGTCACATGATGTCAAAATTTTTACCTTTTTTTTATGAGAGACATGGCTAAGTCACCGAACACAACTTGGTTGTGTTCAATGCCCTTTCCTCTAAATTAGCTTCAACAAGTGAATTAAAGCTCCATTTTACACATGTTCATGCTTTTGAAATATTGCAATCATGAGAAATGATATTCTTTATTAATATTTTATTATGAAATATGTGTGTATGAAATATTGTGCTAAATGAATGAGCCATAGAATTCTGACAAGTGACAAAGTTATATATAAATTGTGAAAACATGTGATGTGTATTATGAAATTGTACGAGAATCAAATAAACAGTGTGAAAAATGAGAGTTATTGAATGAATGATGATATGATGACATAATGCATTCTAAGTGAATCATGCATTTATTTATTTATTAATTATAAGTACCACTAAGCTTTCGAGCTTAGCACGGTTGTATGAATCGCGCAGGTTAAGAGATTGCTGCTCATAATATAAGTTGATTGTTGCAATAAGGAGAATCGAGGTGTTATGAGACCAACTTAGAAGGTGTTGTATTCATGTATTAATTTGATGATCAATATTTTAAGAATATGTATATTTGTAATTCAAAATATGTATAAATTATAATAACATTGATATTACTATATTTCGTAAAAATCTTATTTTAATGTATAGATATTATTATTATTTTTAACTATTTAATAGTTGAATGAAAGAATTGTGAATTAAATTGTAGCGTGACATTCTTATGGACTATATATATGTTGTACCCACTTGAGATATGTGTATGGTATATATATAGGATGTAAGGTATTACAAGTCATGACATTACCCCTGCCTTCAAAATTTTTCTTATCCTAAAGGAAAAAAATCAGAGTCTTCATCTTCCCAAATAGCCTCCTCCCTTGACATATTAGGCCACTGAATTAAACGTTGTTCAACTTTCTTCCTTTGCCTTTTCAATTTTTCCCACTCTAATTCTTTAATAATAATAATCTTATGATTTCTCAATTCAAAAATGAGAACATCATAATGTTCTTTTCTATGCAATTCAACAAAAATCACTTTCGCACTATTAAAATCAACCTTTCTTGGTGCTCCATCAATAAAACAAACATTGAAGTTCCATCCATCAATAATAAGGCTCACTTTGTCATTTTTTCAAACACATTCAATGTAATAAAAATGTTCAAGTTTTTCTATTTTAATTTTTTCAGTATCAACCTCATTCAAAGTAACAAAAAACATCACAATAGTATCAAAATCATTACCACAATGGAGTTCTCTTTTTTCACCAAAATCAATCTCAATAGCCTCATGAATAAAATTACTTACTAATTCTTCATTGCTTGCAATTCGTGAATCTCAAAAATAATTGGTTGATCCATCCTCTTTCCTTTAGCAAATTCCAAATTCTCTTTGAGTAAAGTGTTAAATTCTTGTTTATTTCTCAATGGCATTTTTTCAAACACATTCATACAACTATTTCTCTTAAACAAAATTCCAAAATTTTTCCTTTGTCTTCTCTACTTCTCAAACTCAACTTTCTTCAAACTCACAAGAACAATCAATTGATGAGAAGGAAGTAATTCATGAACCTCTAATTCCACTCGTTCTAAAAGTTCAACATCATCAATATGTTCTTATTTGTTTAAAAAAATGAATATGTTGTTTTTGGTTGTTGGGGAATAGGTCTAATATGGGTTTGGTTGATGGAAGGCGTGATGAGTGGAAATAATATCTATTCCAGCACTTCTAGTACCTTTATTAAAACAAGGATGTGTTTGTATGGGTTGTTTATTGCATTGAGTGTAACAAACGGTATGGGTTTGGCTTCTGTGTGGGTTGATTGGAAGGGTTGACTGAGTTAGAATAACTCTATTTACAGTGATGTTTGCTACAGTTATGTTTTGAAATTGGGCAACTAATATGTTTTGAGCAGCAGGAGTTTGAGAAATTTGGGCCTTGGTGTTTAAAGGGATAATGTTTGGTGATAATGGAATAGCTATGTTTTGAGGGGTAGTATTTGTGGAAGTTTGGGCAATGGTGTTTGATGGATTTGCATTTGGTGAGATTTGGGTTGAATGTTGAGATTGCATTTGTGATGAAATTATTTTCATCAATTCAGTCAACTGGTCCATTTATTTTTTTATGGAATTTTGAGTAGTTTGGTGCTCACCTTAAATTGTTATTGTTGTTGTTCAAATTGCTCAACAACCTCTTTCATGAAGGTTTGATTTCTTTGATCTAGTGCTTGGATATGTTATTCGATCTGTTGTATCCTATGTGCATCAGTTGTAGCAGTCTTCTTTTTTTACTATTAGAGTTATTGAGTCTATGGTAAGATCACTCACAGAGGATTTCCTTTTCTTTGATACCAAGTTGTCAGGTTCCCTTGACATGGAAGGTCAGAAGTAAAATTATAGAGATGAGAAGAAGAAAAGGAAGAGAAAGGAGAAGAAGATGAAAAAGAAGAAACAATAGAAAAAGAAGGATAGAGTAAAGAATTAGAGAGAAAATATATCGTCATATTCATTGATTGATGGTTTTGTACTCCAGTACAATATATATATATATATAATTATATTTAATATTCTTTCATTTTACAACCAATCATTATCAATCATTTGCAATTAATTCTGTTATGCCAGTTGTGTGTACTAAAATTTAACAAATTCTTCACAATCTACCAATTCACATACTTCTAGTAGGAATTCTCCACCTGGCAGTGGCTATCAACAATATCTTTGTCAGTTACCTCATTCTGCTACCAATTCTCGTGAACCATGATCCACAACAGCTCTTTTATTATTGCTATCTCATCATTCAAGTCCATAGTCAGGTCATCATTCAAGCCCATAATCTGGCCTCCCATCTCTAAGGTCATTACATTAGACAACCATGTTTATGGCTCTTTGTCAAAGCTTTAGTAGCAACAAAGAAGCTTGGTTGTTGGATAGTGGTTGCACTCATCATATGATACCTTTGAAGAACAAAATTTTATGCTTGATCTTGAAGTTATTTCTCTAAAGTCATAGTTGAAAATAGAGAATATGCTAAATCGAAGAGTAAAAGTCAAGTTGCTATCGAGACTTCAACATGTATTAAGCTAATTTAAGATGTTTTTTATATACCAATAATTTTTCAAAACCTGTTGAGTGTTTGTCAAATGTTTGAGAAGAATTATTCTCTTCATCTTCCTAACAAAAATTTGTAAGTTTATTGGTAGCAACCTAAGTTGATTTACTTTGAATGAAAACGTTGTTGATGAATCACACTTATGGCATAAGCAGTTTGGTCACTTCAATTATGGTTTTTTACATATGATGCATGCCAAGTCCTTGGTTGAAAATATGTTTATTATTGATGATGTATGTGAAGTGTGTGAATTAATTTGAAAAGCAAAAAAGGCTTCCTTTTCCATCAAACTCAACTTGGAGAGCAATTGAAAAGCTACAATTGATTTACACTGATTTTTGTGGACTAATGAGTGTGTCAACACCTAATGAAAGTAGTACTTTCTAGTTTTCATTGATGATTTCTCTAAAATATCTTGGGTTTATTTCTTGAAATCAAAATTCGATGTTGTTGATGTGCGTATGAGATTTACAGTTCCTTTGCCTCTCAACAAATTGATGTAAGTGAGAAAAAGAACAAAATCATCATGGAGATGAATAAATGTTTGCTATTTAAGAATGATCTCCACAAGTTCTTTTGGACTAAAGCAGTTAATGCTATTTGTGTACTAGGGGTTTTCTCAGCTGAGTTAGGCTGGGTTTCACCCTAGCCTGGAGCCTGACCCAAGAAAATTTTGGGCTTAAAAAGTTAAGCCCAAATCTCAGCCCTAAATCTTGGTGACCTGAGTACATTCGGGCCACTTGGGCCATTCGATTGGTGGGCCAGGATGTTAGGTTTTCTTATTATTTATTAAAAATAATAATTAAATTTAAAAATATAAATAAAAAAGTCTCCATATGCCTTATCAATGCATTTGAAAAACTTTGGAAGTAAAACAATTTTACAAATTATAAAAATAAGATAAATTAAAATAATAGTTAATTAAAAAATAAATAAATAAGAGAAAGTTTGTAGATGCTTCAACTTTGAAACTAAAACCACACTTACAAGTTTACAATCAAATTCAAAAATGGTAAAATATCAAAAATTACAAATTTACAATAAAAAAGCAACAAGAATATCACTGCATAATACCAACATTATAAATAATAGAAAATACAAATCTATAATCAAATGAATCGATAATATATCTTGAAGAGGTGGTGATCGAGAAGCAAAGAGGAAGAGAGAAATCAAGCTTAACGAGAGATGCATTGATTGATAAATGTTAAAAGAGGAGAGAAAGGGAGAGGGAAGAGATTGAGACCAATGAAAAAAGAAAGAGTGTGGAGGTTGTTGTTTGTTGTGAATAAGAGGAGAGGATGTAGATAGGTTAACCTGCAGTATAATTTTAATATATATAGTAGTCTTTGAGGACGGGTCAAGTTGCCCTAAGAAATTTTAGCCAAACCCAAAACTCGATTTGAAGTAAAATCGAGTTACACTAAGCAACCCACAACCTGATCTTTAGAATTAAAAACATGACACAATCTAGTTAGGTAAGGCCAGGTTAAGCTGGGTCATCCAGGTTAGCGGACTTTATGAACAACCTTATTGTGTACTTATCAAATAAGCTCCCTATTAAAGCTCTTGATAAGAAAACCCATTTGAATGTCAGTATGGGTTTAAATATTTTGTTGCTCACTTGAAAAAATTTTGGGAGTGTTTGTTATACACTAGTGCATGAAGGGAAAAGCAACCAGCTTGATCACAAGTCTAAACTTGGAATCTTGATAGGTTACAGTGACTCTACCAAAGGTTACTGAGTATATCAAGTGCAACCCAAGAAATTGATTGTTAGTAAAGACGTCAAATTAGTTGATCAGTTTGCTAAGTAGAGTTGGCAAATGAATGAAGTAGTACCTTCCACGATGAAAATGTAATTTTTTTATGCCAAAACTAGCAAGCTATGAAGAAGCAGCTCAATTTGAAAATTGGAGCTTAGTGGATAAACCTAAAAATAAGAATGTCATTGGTGTTAAATGGATTTTTAGAACCAAGAATAATGCAGATAGTTTAATCTACAAACACAAAGCTAGGTCGATTGTAAAAGGGTATGGCTAGCTACTCGAGTTGGATTTTGAGCTGCTTTTGCTCATGTGGCCATATTTGATACTATTAAGCTCATTTTGGCTTTAGCAGCTACAAAAGGATGGAAAGTATTTCTTCTCGATGTGAAGTATGAAATTTTGAATGGTGTACTTCAAAAGGAGATATATGTAAGTCTACCTAAAGATTTTGAGCTAGCTGGTCATGAAAATAAGGTGTACAAGTTGAATAAGACCCTTTATAGCCTTATGCAGGCTCTAACAACGTAGCATAGTAGAGTTGATGATTATTTTTGCAACAAGAGTTCAAAAAGAGTATGGATGAGCATACTCTTTATTCCAGAATTGGTTTAGATGATTGAATACTCATTATTTAAGTTGATGATTTATTGATTATAGGTAATGATAAGCAACTTGTTCAATCATTCAAGTTACACATGATGAATGTTTTAAAAAAGTTTGACTTGGGCTTGATGAAGTTTTTCTTGGGGATAGAGGTTGAAAAATCTGAATCAGACATTTTGCTTACTCAAAGGAAATATGCTCAACAAATTTTGAAGAGGTTTCATACGGAGAACTCTAATAAGCTAGTGAGCACTCTATTGGCACATAATGAGAAGTTGAAGAAAGAAGATGGGTTTGAAGATATTAATGCTCAAATTTATAAAAGTTTGTTGGATAGTTTGCTATATTTGACTACCACCAGACCTGATTTAATGTATGCAGCTGGTTTTCTTTTAAGATTTATGGATTCTCCAATACAAAATCATTTTGTTATAGCCAAGAGAGTCCTGAGATACTTGAAAGGGACATTTGACCTTAGTGTGAAATATTTGAAGCAAAATGATTGTGTTTTGTATGGCTAATAGTGATTGGAGTGGTGATGCCAATGATATAAAAGTACATCCAATTATTTATTTTCTCTTGATTTCGGTCCATTTTCAGGGAGTACAAAGAAGCAAGAAGTTTTTGCTTAATCACTTGTTGAAGCTGAATATACATATCAACTGCTAGTGTTACAAACTAATTAATTTAGTTAAGAAAACTTCTTGATGATTTGAATGAAACTAAGGTAAGACAACTATCATTTTGTGTGACAACAAATCTGCTATTGCCATAACTAAAAGCCTAATTCAGCATCGAAGGATAAAACACATATCGATAAAGTGTCATGTTGTGAGGGAAGCTAAAAAAATGTAATTCTGAAACTCAATTTTGCAAATCAAATTAGAATCTTGCAAATTTGATGATGAAAGCCTTGCCAAAATTAAGATTTGAAATATTAAGAGATCAAATTTTTGTTTCCAGTGAAAGTAACAAAGAGAAGAGTTGAAGAGGTTGCTACTTTCACTAAAATAGTTAAAGCATGTGATTTTTGTTTTTAAATTTTTTAGACAATCTGTTTCACCACTCAATCCCGTAAAATAAACTAGTTCTTTTTAGTTTTAGTTTTTGACTTGGAATATGAAAGGTCTTGTTTATTTGATTGTTTTTATGTATATGGCTTTTTGCACAAGCCAAAAGGCCTATATATTTGTAAATTTATCTAATGAATTAGAAGTGAGCTTCTTTTTTGCTTTGTCTTCTTAATAATATATTAGAGCAACATTTTTGCTCTGTATTTTACGTTTCTTTTCTTTCTTTTCAGACCTTGTTCTTTAACTTCTACCTTGTATCATTTGATCTAAAGTAGGGCTGTAATCGAGCCGAGCCGAGCCGAGCCGAGCTTTGTAAAGCTCAAGCTCGGCTCATTATAAAATAATCGAGTTTGAACTCAAATCGAGCTCGAGCCGAGCCCGAACTTGTATCGAGCCAGCTCATATATCATGTATCTCGAGCTTAAACTCGAGTTTAATTTAAATAAGTTTAATGAGCTCAATAAACTTATTTTAATTTTTATTTTTCATTCACTTTTTCTAAATTTTTATAAAAGATATACTAAAATTTATGTTTGTATGAAAGATTAATAATATAATTGTATATTAATAAAAATAAAATATTATATTATTATAATTTTATATTTTACTATAAATTACTAAGCTATTTTATCTTGTATATTATTTAATTTATTTATTACATATACCATTTATTAATAAATTATATAAATTAAGTTAGTCAAAAATTAATATATTCACATATATAGTTTAATATATATAAATTAAATTAGATATATTTTTAATCCAATACACTAAACGAGCTAGCTCACGAGCTTAACTCACGAGTTTTTTAAATGAGCTAGTTCGCGAGCTAACGAGCCGAGTATTTCATAGCTTGAGCTTGGCTCATTTAACAAATGAACAGTTCGATCTCGAGCCTAAACAAGCTTTTATCGAGCCGAGATCCAAGCCGAACTCGAATAACTTGGCTCATTTACAGCCCTAATCTAAAGCTTTCACAAACCATGAAACATAATTTGTTTGTTGTCCGATTGATAGAAGTCAAAATTTTTGGACTTGCCTCTTTGTTACAGATTCAAGAAAGCAAGTATAAAGGTTCATGTTCTGAAAGCAGCTGTTTATCGAAAGATAGAGGAGGATATATCGTAATTTTAAGGGTTGATATGAGCGATCCTCTACTGGTGATGCAAGGATCGCAGTGAAACTAAGATTTGATTATTTGATTTTCAAAGATTTACCTTTTCTAATTATTTAGTTGACTATGTTTTTTTTCATTATAATATTCAGTTCAATGCTCTGACCAAGGCCAAATCAATTACCTGAAGGAAGCTGCTCTATGGAAATAATTCAGCCCCCAATCCAGGGAGCTGTTTTAAAAATCCAATCCCCACTTTTGTAAAATCTTAAGCTTAAAATTGAAAAATGAACAGAAAATAAATGGCAATTGCAGAAAGCAACGTGAGAAAGAAGAAGGAAAAGGAAAACAAAGACAACAAAATGAAAATGAAAACAGAAACAATGGCAACCATATTTTTTTGTACCTAAACAATGGCAACAAACTAAAGCTGGTTGCCTTAAAACAGAGCATTAACACAAGAAAAAAGTACAAAATGCAAAGATTACTTCTCCGAGTGCTTAAAATATAAAAAATACAGCTCCATGTCTTTAAGCAAAGTCTCATGATATTCGTCACTATGCTAAGTTCAGGAGTTATAAGTAAATTTATGTACACAGAAAAAATAGATTTGTAATACAGGAGGAAAAGGAAGAAGAAGGGAGCAGCAATCTGACTGCAAGAGAAATATTACCTAAACGACTCCTGTATTTTTTCTCACTAATGGATACCATCTCAGAAACATCACGTTCTGAAGGCATCCTAATTTGCACAATATCTCCATCCATGCCCCATGAATCAACCTGTTTAAGGACATGCAAAAATGATTTGTTCAAAAAATATGTCCAATATGACAATGCTGACTCTAATCCAATATCACTTGACTACAAAAGCTGTACCATTGCACCTCCACAAAGCAATAATTGCACATGGAGTCGTCTTTCAGGCCTCTTCCAGAGCCTTCTGTTTTGGAAACTCTTAACAGTAACAACTGAAGATTGAAGTTCAGTAACATAGTGTGTGAACGGATATCCACATTTGGTGAATTCATATCCATCACCACCATCTTTAAATAGTTCACCTTTGGCTTTACCTGCAAATAAAAATAACTGATTCACACTACTCTTTGGTAGTTGAGACATACATAGTCATGCACATGAGAATATAGAGAGATAAAGAGAGGAACAACGTCAGAAAATTATGTTGCCTAAGTTTCTACTTCATAAAATGCCTAGGGTTTTCTTCATAAGAGGCAAGTATTATAATTTTCTTCAGGTTCCTCTTTAGGCAACATTTTGTTAGAACAATTGAGTTTATGCTATTCATCTAATTAAAATGATTTTGCTTCACTATTAAATTCACTTGTTCAACCATGAAAGTCAAGCTTCATAATGCACCCCCAAAAATTAATTATTAAGCCTTAAATTGAAATTTTTCAAGGTTTCAGCTTTATGAACAATAATATCCATCAAAGAGCCATATTCATCTAAGGCTATGAGGAGGGCTAAGTCACCAGACAAATTGGCTTCACCAACATGCTGATGAGGGGGACTCAAAGGAATTATTGATTTACCTTGCAAATATAAAGTTGGTAAATCCAATTACACATTAAAAACAATTAGAGATGAAAAATATATTTTCAGAAAAGAAGCACGCTAATACATGCTATGATACCGGATGTGAATCATCAAAATCAAGCCGCAACCAGATTCCTATGGGTAGAGTATTCAGCATACTGTCTGTTCCCTGGTCGCGATTTGTGCTGCAGCAGATGAAAAAGATCATTAGTACATTTCCATGGGTGTTGCACAAGATGGAGCTTCCCAAACAAACAGCTGTCATGTTAAGATTCAAATTAGTAAGCTTCAAATTAGTAGTTATTAAAAACCAGAACAATTTTCCATTTCAAGAAAAAAATCAAGACAGGAACCTTAAAACTTAAAAAGAAAAGGACACTAAATTTGTGATCTTTGCATCAGGCTACATGATCAGGCATGGATGGATAGCCCATTCCAAACTTTTTCTTGCATCTACTCAGCTGTGTCTGATGTGATTTTGACAAGGATTATGGCTTACAAGACAGATTAAGGCAGAGTTCCAAGTCAAAAAGAAGACAAGGCAAATGCAAGTCCTCAATTTGAGGGAATCTGAGATGCTGAGAGTGAGGGACTCAGAATTTGTCAAAGAATGCTCTAAAAGATTGAGTAGTTTAGTCAACAAAATTAGGCTTCTTAGTGAAAATGTAAGTAATAGCACAGTTGTTGAGAAGGTGTGTTAGTTTGCCTCAAAAACTTTGAGGCAAATTTTCATCTTTAGAGGACTCTAAAGACTTGAACCAACTCACGTTGCAGGAGCTGATGCAACTTGCAAGCACAAGAACAAGGAAGATCATTGAGAGAGGGGGATTCCTTAGAAGGAGCATTTCTTGCATCACAGAAAAAAGAAACTAAAGATGGCAATTGCAACAAAACCGAAGACAGGAAATGAGGATTTACCCTTGTTCTCATTATCAAATAACTAACCATCATGAAAGCAATTTTTGCAAGAAAGTGCAGAGTAGGCTTTGCAATAGATACGGTCACATTGAAAACTTTTGCAAGCTGAACAGAATCAAGAGCAGCAGCCCCCTTTTCAGCTAGTCAATTTCATTAAAGATCAATGTTAGATTGTTAATCATTTGTTTATGGTGTCTCAGATTTCACAACAAAAGATCAAGAATGTTTGATTTTTGGATAGTGGATGCACAAGTCATATTCTAAGGATTCTTCTCTTTTTACTTATTTGGATAAAAACTTCAAAATGAAGGTCAAGTTGGGAAATGAAGATGTGGTTCAAGCACAAAACAGAAGTTCAATTCCTATACAAACTGAGGAAGGTACCAAATTGATTTCTGATGTTTTGGTTTATGTCAAAATTTGCTGAGTGTAGCTTAAATGATAGAGAGAGGTTTTTCTCTGTTTTTAAAGAATGGCTACTGCACCATTATGATCCAGATGAGTGTGAGATAGCTTGCATGAAGACGATTGATAGAAGTTTCTCTTTGAACTTTGGTTATACAAACCAAAGCATTAATGTTTATGCAGTGCATGAAAATGCAATAAATGATGAAAATGGAGTCGAGAGAAGAAGAAAGCAAAATTAAGTCATGAAAAATACTAATTGAGGTCTTATGGTTCCTGGAAATTCTAGAAAAAGTTTAGAAAAACAATATACAATTGTTGTTTCTAGTTCACAAAATAAGTGCCGTCTTTTATTCACTAGCTGTTGAGACCAAATTCTTCCAAGATGGGTGTAGTTTTGCTGTGTTTGGGTCCAAGAATTATGAAAAGAATCGAGGAATTAGTGTTTGGCAGAAAGCTTTGGTGAAGAAGATGTTGATGATAGAAAAAAGAAAAAAGAAATACAAAATCAAGCTTGAAGACAGCAATTCATGGAAGTAGCCTCCTGACATCCTAAACAAGCTTATTCCTAGACCAAATCTGAGATATTAAGAGAAATGTTTGAAGTATCAAAGTGAATTCTAAAGGAGTGTTGAAATTTGAGAATTTACTTAGATACTCTCAAGTTATTTTGCATTTTGGCGGGAAATTTTTATTTGAAATCTCTTATAGATGCTTGCTATAATGGTAGAGTTACAACCAATAATTAAAAGAGGTGCTTGTAAACCAATTCATGTTGTGTACAACAATATCGGGCAACTGAAGTCAATAAAAGTTCGTATCATAACCTAATAAGTTATCCCAAGATAAAGAGAATGAAAAACCTTGCACAGATCAGAAGTGAACCCAGCAAGAAGGAATTTTCAAGTGACCTTAAGCTCGAACCTTTAGGATCTGCAAGAGCAATTTGCAAACATGTATTTGCCACTTAAAATAACTTAGGAATCCTTTAAATTGTATTTAATTATTCAAGAGCATAAGATCGTACCAACAAAAAAAGTAGGAGTTTCCACTGGACTTCCTGTGGTGTGAGCTGCATAAAATAGTGTATATGTGTGGTATCAGGCGATAACGTCTCTTCAGAGCAACATGGCAAACTTCTTCACACTAATGGAACTGAAGTCAGTTCATAATGAAGGTAGCAATAAAGCAGAATAAGTAACCTACAGTTACTTAAGAGGTGATATATACAATTCAGAAAGAGATAACAAAGATAGGTGTAGATACATCAAATTTTCATATATTGCATTATCTACTAATTCTTTTATAACAAAAATTAAACAAGCCAGTGATAGGCTTTGTGATTTAGTTCTTGATTTTGGCATGTTGGGATTAGAGTATGCCCATGATGAGAGCCTTTCCAATTCTTGACCCTGGCAAATGGACAATGTGCAAACAAATCCACCATGAAAATGAAACCTCACTAAAACCTTCAGACTATGCCATGTAACATGAGATCAACTGTGCACAAGCCACATATTTCTCCTTTAAATACCCCATCAACTGTGCTCAAGCCGCATATTTCTCCTTTAAATACCCCAACCATTTATCGTTGGCGGGAACTTTAAACTCTCAACCATACTTTCTCAAGCCTCAACTGAATTTGCTTAAAAATTCCAAAGCTATATCACAGCACAACCTTCCCTTTGTCACTTCCCATATATTCTTCTCATTTTTAGATCACTTACCTCAATTTTTACCACCTAACCCTCAAAACGGGAGCACTGCCTTTCTAGTCCCACATCACAACACCTGCCAAATGCACAAGTTCATTAAGCTTGCCTAATTGTCTGCCCTTGCCTCGTCCTTTCTTGTTGTTCGAAGCATTGGTTAGGTGACTCTAGCCCTCCCCATAATAGTGTATAACAAACCACCCCCGTCCACAGGCATAAATACAGTACCCAAACATCTTATATAATGGCACTGTTATGTAATTCATCTTACATGGGTAAAAGATTTATTTAAGAAGCAAAATTATCACCATATTAGACGCTTCACTCAATGAAAATGGAATTTTTACATGCATATCATTTGGTAGGAACTATCAAATTGCTAGTGCATTGACAAACCTCTTCTTCAGAAGACCATGGCTTGTGGTCAGAAGTGCCTTTTTGAGAATGGCCACAGCAGAAAGGAACATTGCACCTACACCCATCCACCCTCCAAAAAGTTTGGGTGAGGCATTTCCTGCAAATCCACCAATATCAGGTCCTAAAAATGGCTGATCACGAAGTCCCTGTTAATAAAATGAAAACAAAATTGGAGCCAATAATGATGTGGCAAGTGATGAATATAAAATCTGCTTTTATTTGCAAGGTAGTTTATTTCTCTATTCCCAGATTCAATAATAAATAATTTTGCTGATAGTCTTCATACATAATGCTAGTACACTTCATACATCAGGAACATTCAGAATCTGCCATATTTCACCAGGCAAAAAACATAATTCCAAAATTACTTACCAATTGAAGCATCATTGAAATAGACATATGCAAATGCTCCCAAGTTGATTGGTTATCTCTTGTCCATGTAGCAGCATACTTTTGACTACCAATGAATCCAGCTCTAGTAAGAACCAAGGAATGTTTATTTTAATTAGCTAATTTCATGCCTTCAAATGTTGATCTTGCCATCAGCATGCCATATACCTAAAGAAAGGACTTGAGCTTCAGAAATTATTTGGGTATCAATGGTAAATAAAAATAAAACAATCACAGAATTGATCTATTTGTAAAGTATATTAGAACAAATCATTCTGCAGTTAAAAGATACAACAAGAGTAAGGCTCAAGATGAATACATTGTGATAGTATGAGTGGTCTTGACAACCTCCAAGTTCATCATCCCCTTAATGAATGTTGCTCTCAGGCATCATCTTTGTTACTGTCTGAAAAGTGAAATAAATCAAAGTTTTCAGTGAAATAATAAAATGAAGTCGGCAAGTCGCACTCTAGAAATTGCAAGCACTGAGAAATATAAAGTAGGAGTCACCTCAAAAACTGATGGCTCATTCATATCATTCCATATGCCATCAACACCATTAGAAATAAAATCTTCAACTAGACAAGCCCATTAAGATCGACCTTTTGATTGCGTGAAGTCAGGAAAAGCACAAGGCCCAGGCCACACCTCCCTGAAAATGGATATAACAATTTTTTTTTTCTTTTAGAGGGAAAAAATTACAGTTAATCATTGATGAAAACTAGAAAACACACCAATGAAAGGCATTCCATCTGCTCCTTTAATCCAAACATCATTTTTAGATCCATTATCATGGACAGAATAACCTTGTTCACATTTGATACCAGGGTCAAGCATCCAGATTGCTTTAAAACAGCTATCATGTAGTTCTTTCACCAAAGATTGTGGATCTGGAAAATGTTCCTGAAATAATTCATAGCAACAAACATCTCCCAATCAAGTGATACCCTTTATTCAAATGACCAATCTTAGTCCTTGGTGAATTTGTAATAAGTTGAATTTAGAGTCCAAATCGTAAAAAGTTTATCATCCAAAGGGAGACATGTATACCTGGTCAAATGTGAAACAGCAAAAACCATCCATGAAGTCAATGTCCATCCATATGACATCACAAGGTATACCCTTCTCCCTAAATGTCCTTGCAATCTGCAAATAGAAAATGCTCAACCACCAGAAGGACAAAGGGCTTTGCAAATGAGGCATATTGAATTGCCTTTACCCTATTAATAAGACAGTCTAGCCTTAAATTCCAAAATGGTCAAATGGATCAAACTCCTACCTTACGAACCCTCTTATCAGAGTCATAACTCCATCGGCATTGTTGATAGCCTAAGGACCACTTTGGAGGCATAAAAACAGTTCCCGAGGACAATAATGCACCACATATCACTATTATAATGATATTGAAAAACTGTAGTAGCCGGTCAGAAGAGAAGAAGGAAGAAAAATAAGGTCTTATTTTTCTTCCTTCTTCTCTTCTGACAGGCCACTGCAGTGCCAGTGTCAATGAGTAACAGCTATTAGAGCAATCGACAGCTATTTTAGTCTGATTTAATTCAGATTCCCAATACAATAACTAAAAAAATTCTATCAGAAGGCCAAATTATGATACATGTCTATTGAGATAATAATACAAAATGGCCGATACAATAATGTGTCGCCCATTATTCAAAACTGTGCTTTGAAGGTTGATCACTTCTACTCATTCAGCAGCATTTTCAAGGTTTTGCTCGTAAACTCACTTTTTGTAAACAGCAAATTAAGAAATATCATAACAAAGAAGAATTTATAGCATTTTTCATTCACACTACCAAACTCAATCTCTCTAGGATTTCAGTCAACAGACCTGATGATTGGCTTAAAACCTATAGCCAACCTGCTTTCTACTAGCTCCTTGGCCCAATAATTTGATGTAAGAGTTGGTTCTCTTTTCCTCGAAAAAAAAGAAGTAACTGGACACCCTACCATCTTCGAGGAACTTCTGCCATCCCATAACCGAAAATATAAAGAAAAAATAAAATAAGCCCTTTCCACGTATTCTTATTTGAGATTTGACGGAATTTCATCGATCAAGAGAAGGTTATGGCGGAGTCTCTAAAGAAGTATTGTATTGCGCTGGGTCTCGGAGCATAGTAAGGGCATAGGAAGCAGCATAGAGTCTCTAATTAATAATAAATAAGTTATTAGGATAAATACTTTGGAATTTCAAGAGCTTAGAATTAACTGAATACATGGAGAAAGGGATGGAGGAATGCCACAACAGTTTCCTTAAGATTTTAGTTGAATTGAAAGCTAAACTCCGCCGCATTGCAATAAGGCATGTTATGATGTGTGGTAGCGGAATGTTGGACATTAAAACAGCAACACAAGAGCATGATCATGTATTAGAATAAATAGAATTTGCAATGTCCGCATTAGAGAAAATGCGAGAATAATCTAATAGAAAGAAACCTAAATTAATATAGAAATTAACTCCGAGTGAAAAAAAAATCATATAACTGATATTAATTTATTTAGAATTAAGATTTAGCTAACTTGAGTAGAAGCCTTTCCACATGTCTCATTGCCCATCACCAAGGAAAGGGCAGACCTTTGTCTACAAAAGTCTTAAATGCGAGCGTAAACAATTTTCGCAGACAAAAGGTGATGCTAATACCTAATGCACTTTTCTTTCTTTCTCCTCTAGGTTCCCATTTCCTAACTGCAGGTTTTACAACTCATTTTATTGAAACCTTCTATGTGAACATATAGAATTTTCTCATATAAAGATTATTGAAAACTGACATATAATCCTCTTTTTTTTTTCATAATACTTCCCTTCCACCTTCTGCACCTTTAGTATGTATAAGTGCATACATTGGCAGTTTTTCAGAGCTAGCACAAGCTCTAATCAAAATGACACCCCAATATCAATTGATCAATTTTCCAAGTCAAATCATCACATAAGCTATATATTGCATGTACAATGAAATATGAGTATAATCTAAGAACAAAACCATGCAAACAAAAATATCGCCGAGAGAGACAGGATATATTGATAAAATAAAAGCTAGAATGGTGAAGAAAATTACCAATAACACGAGATAAAGATTTCAGAACATCTGTAGGTGTAGCAAAAGGACCAAATGTAATGACAGGATATGAGGCCGAGGCAATGAACTAAACTCTTGATTCCTTCCTCATATCAATCTGTCTATTTTATGATATATATATAAGTGGTGAAATCGGTAACCAGACAAAGGGAGAGCAGTTTTCTAAACAAAAAAAAATTGTAAACGAATTGAAAATAAAATAAAATATTTAATATTATAGTAAAATTTAAATTTTTGTTATAAATTTCTATTAAAAAAGTTTTTATTAAAATTTTATATTATTTATTAAATTCTAAAAATAAAAAATTAATATCTAAAAAATTATTAATATATATAATTAAATATATTTATAATTGAAAAGGATATATTAATTGTATATAATTTTGTAAAAAAGGGTATAATTATATATATAATTTTAATTTTATATAATTTAAATATAATTTTCATTTAAAAGTATATAATTAGAAATATATAATTTAAATATATTAAAGGGATATAAAATTGATAATTATATAATTATATATAATATTATTTTATAAAATTATATATAATATATATTAAAAATTATAGGAAGGGGAGTCTTGGCGCAACAGTAAGTGTTGTCGCTGTGTGATCTAAGCACGGGTTCGACTCGTGGAAACGATCTCTTGCAATTGTAAGGGAAAGTCGCGTGCAAAGACTCAATGGGTCTGACCCTTCTCCGGACTTTACTCATTGCATGAGTATTCGTGCACCGGACTGTCCATATATTAAAAATTATATGTATTTAGAATTTTAAATAAATATATATATACATAACTACATGGAGTAAGGGGAGTCGACCGACCCCACGTGACTCATATAGTTCTGCCCAATAATATATGGAGGTAAACCTATAATAGTATTACTTCAAGATGTTTGAACACGTATGTTTTAAGAACACCATGTTACCTCACAGCGACATGTGGTGTCAGCAAGGACCACCAGTGCCTCTCCCTTTGGAAGAACAGCTAGCACCTAAGGATGTGACTGGTACAAAGATGTAGTCTCAGGACCATAACCGCATGCATCTGTATTCCGGGCGAATATCTACATTTTCAAAACGAAACTACTGATATTTAGATTCTGTGGCTTGTATCATATAGAATTGCTAATTTGGTTTGGATTTAAAAGGCTTAACTATTGTGAGATTAATAAGGGGATATTTTAGGCTTGCGGTGCTGGGAATCTTTATAGAGTTGATTTGAGAGAACTCTAATCCAAGAGTAGAGCTGAAACATATTTGGCATTTTGGATATGCAAACCAACGTTCATTTTTGTAGTAGTAATTATAGCTATGTGGTCATCAGAATTTTTCAATTATTGCATATAATTAATATGATCAAATTTTCAGTGGCATGTTTGCAACTTTGATGCTTATGTTTCAGTAATTGGCGGCTTTGGCTATTGCAATAGGAAGTATTAGAGTTATCATAGTAGAAACAATAGACAAATGGCATGAGAAACAAAGACTTGCTCTCTTGCCAGCCCGCTCAAGTAATCCACTAACTTCTCCATTTCCATAAAAGGAAGTACCATTAAGAAACTAAACCAGAATATATATATATATATATTAGCATTCACATTAAATATGATATAACAAAAAAAATACAACTAAAATAGCTCGAAGGTGGTCAAATGTCTGTCTTGTAGAGCGGGAGACCATACAAAAATGAACTTCCAATATACCCAAAAAAAAACAAAAAAAACAAATTTACAAACCACCAAGTTATAGTTTGGTAGCCAAAAAAAAGTATTATTTCTCTTGCCTAAGTCTCAGATTTGAGTCCGAGTTGTCCCATGTAATTAATAAAAAAAAATGTACAAGTAATGGATACAAATATGTAACCAACCTCAAGTTTAACAATCTGTTGTCCTAAAACACATTCAAAAGTATGGATATACAAAGGAAGAGAATGATTATTGATTAGTGTGTCCCTATCTTTAGTATTAACGAAAGAAAGATAGGGATATGCAGTAAGTTTATCATCTGCAAAACAATCAAATCTGAAAATTCCATTCTCCAAGATTGCCTCAAAAATCATATCCCCTGATAACACATCACAAGTGACTGTCTTCCTTTCATTATCACCCATTTGGATACCAAAAATAATGTCAACTTTCTGTTAAACCTCTTCTTTCTGAGACTGCAAATTCAATTTGCTAAGGTAATTAGCATAATTATAGGAAGATTGTAGCAGCCAGATTTTGATTATAATAATGCATGGCTGGGGCCTATGCTTAACAGTGCTTGCCAATGTACTATTAGTGGCGAAACCAAAACTTCATCAAAGAGGAAGGGGCAAAATTTACACAGAAAAAATTATCGACTGTAAAATTTACATAGAAAAAATTTACCGATGAGTAGTTATAAATTTATAATTTCAATGTTATTAACCTAATTACAATTAATAGTTTAAATTTCATTAGCCTAATTATAATTTATATTAATTTTTTATTTTATATTCAACATTTTAATTTATAATTTATAATTTATTTAACCTAAAATCCAAAACACTAAATCAATTCATTATTCAACTCAATCACAATATAAATTATTTTAAATAAATTAAAATACAAGTCAGATTTTTCAAATAAATTTACAGTTTATATAAATGAATATAAAAAGATTCAATAAAAATCTTAAAGCAGACGACAACAACAACAACAACAACAACTAAGCCTTAGTCCCAAACAAGTTGGGGTCAGCTGTATGGATCCTCAACAAAATAAGCTCAAAAAGACACCAAAAAAGATACTCCAGCCTTATGCCCTTTCCAAGACACGGATTTTACGTCTCCATTCAAGTCTGTCATTAATCAAATCCGCATCAAGATCTAAGGCACGTAAGTCTCTTGCTATCACCTCATTCCACACAGTTCTAGGTCTTCCATGACCTCTAGCCCCCTCAATCAACAAATTCTCACACTTACGAACCACAGCATTAGGAGGTCTTCTTAAAACATGCCCATACCATCTAAGTCTTCCTTCCCTCACCTTATCTCTGACATTCGCTACTTAGACTTTTTGTCGAATATGAACATTCTTAATTTTGTCCAGTCTGGTATGTCCACACATCCATCTTAGCATCCTCATTTCTACCACACTCATCTTATGCAAATGTTGTCCCGTTGGTGCCCAACACTCACTACCATAGAGCATCGCAAGCTAACAACCGTCCTATAGAATTTACCTTTCACTTTCAGAGGTATTTTCTTATCACATAGAACCCCAGTCGCACCCTTCCACTTCAACCACCCTACCTGTATTCTGTGAGCCACATCTTCATCTATACGGCCATCATTCTGGAACACCGAACCCAAATATTTGAACTGCTTGGTTTTAGGAACCAAAACTCCATCCAACTTAACCTCATGTTCCTGCTTCTTCCTTAGACTGAACTCACAGTGCATATATTCTGTTTTACTCCTACTTAACTTAAAACCCTTGTCCTCAAGGGTTTTTCTCTACACTTCCAACTTACGGTTTATACTAGCACTAGTCTCATCAATTATTAATCCTAATAGTTGAAAGATTAAGAACTTGAGATATTAAGTATTATATATGCATATATATTATATATTTATATATAATTATATAAATATTATATAGATATCATATATATTTATGTATAATTATATATATTATATAGATATAATATAAACTATATATATTACATATATATATGCATATACATACACATATATATATACATATATGTGGTGGAAAGGAAGGATATATATTATATAGATATAATATAAACTATATGTAAACTATACATGTTACATATATATATACATATACATACATATATATATATATATGTGGTGGAAGGGAAGGAGGGCAATCTATTATATAAGTATGTATAGTATATAGAGTTTACATATATGTATATATATTTATACACATGTGGGGGGAGGGGGAGGGGTCCATTGTCCCCCCAGCCCCCCTCTTCCTCCGCCCCTAACTTGTTCCATTGGTGTGCTTTTTTTTATTATTATTTAAGTATTTTTCATTTCTTAATTCTCGTATATTCAGTATATGCCAATTAAAATGGGAAAAGAAGGGTGGGAAAAATTCAAGAAGTTTGGTAGGAAATCTTTAGCAGGTGAAAAAGAAAAAGGAGGACTGCTATACAAAATGAACAGGTGAAAAAGAAAAAAGGGCACTTCTAAATGCCACAGGATTTCTTTTTCACAAGCTCTAACCCGTGCGACACTAGCAAACTTTACCCAACACTTGAAAGAATGCTAGTCAGCCTACTCTTGAAATGCTTGCCTAGCTTAGATAAGTTAAATGCGGAAGCTAAGCAATAAAGAATGCAACTCAACTATAAGAGAAGAATAGAGAATTGGGAGAATGCTTGAAAGCTCTTATTACTCAAAGAATGCTTGGATTCTTAGATCATTACAATAAATAAATCATACACTTATTTATACTACTTCACTTCCTCAATGGATGGTGGTGATTAATTTGATCCAACATTCTATATTAGCTTCTACATAATTCTAAGCATATTTCATGCATATTCTCTAGATATTTCTACCTCATCTACACTATTCTAGATAAATCTACACAACTCTAGAAATCTATAGAACACCGTAGAACATTCTAGATAATATTTACTATTCTTAGCCAAACCTCTCATTTTGGCTAGTCACATGCAAATTTTGTGATATTCTCCCTCACCTAATCCAGTGATGTCCTCATTGTCTTTAAGTCTTCATAGGCTTGAATTTGGTCCTTGAATTGGAATCTGGCTTCATTCTCGTGCAATCCTTTCCACTTGACAAGGAGTTCATGTGTGGGTGGTTGATTGGAATGGCGCTTCACTCTATCAGCCAATATTTCCTCCACTTCCTTGTCATGTTGGATGTGCACACCCATTGGCACCCTTTGCGATATTCCATGGCTTAGATCTTCCACATCTTCCTTGTATGGCTTCAACAAGCTGACATGGAATATGGGATGGAACTTGATTTTAGGAGGTAACTCCACCTTGTAGGCTTGCTTTCCCATTTTCTTAATGATGGGAAATGATCTCTCATACCTCATAATGAATCCATGATGTAGCCCTGTTAAACTTACATGATTGTGCATTTTGACAAGCACAAGGTCTTCTACTTGGAACTCCCTCGGTTGCCTCTTCTTATCGGCCCACTTCTTCATTTTCTTGGATGCCTTCTCTAAGTAGGTTCTAGCGATGTCAGTATTATCGTTCCAACCTTTGGCAAATTTATAGGCTGAAGGACTAATACCAATATAGCTTATGGCAATCAAATTTGGAGTTAATGGTTGTTGGCCCATGACTATCTCAAATAGACTACGCCTTGTTGATTCACTCCTTTGAAGGTTGTAGGAAAATTGGGCAACATCTAGCAACTTAGCCCAATCTCGTTGGTTGGCACTCATATAGTGCCTCAAGTATAAGTCCTACAAGGCATTCACCCTCTCTGTTTGTCCATCCATTTGAAGGTAAAAACTAGTTGAGAACTTGAGGTTGGTACCCAAAAGCTTGAACAACTCGATCCAAAACCTCCCTGTAATGCGAGTGTCCCTATCACTCACAATCATCTTGGGCACGCCCCAATACGTCACAACATTCTTCAAGAACAAGTGTGCAGCTTGTTCGACAGTGCACTCCTTCGGTGTTGGGATAAAAGTAACATATTTGGAGAACTGATCCACTACTACTAACACCCAATTGCAACCTTCGGACATGGGTAAACCCACAATGAAGTCCATAGAAATACGTTCCAAAGGCCTTTTAGGGATGGGAAGTTGTTCGATTTTGGGGATGGGAAGTGGTTTGAGTAGACCTACAGGTAGTTGTTGTTCCACCTTATCTTGTTGGCATATAAGATAAGCCTTCACATAAGCCTCAGCGTCATCCTTTAAGTGAGGCCAATAATAAGCATCTTTCACCAATATGAGAGTTTGATGCATCCCTGGATGAGCAGCCCATTTGCTATCATGGCACTCTTTCAAGACTTCCCTCCTTAAGTTGCCATGTAATGGAACATAGAGCCTCCTTCCTTTGTTGTACACTAAGCCATTTTCTACCTAAAAATGTCTTGTCTTCCCCTCTTTGACAAGTGTGATGATGGTTTGGGCCATGGAATCATGCTCAAGGCCCTCCTTGATACGTGCCTCCAAGGTTCTTTGAGGACTACTAATGTTAGCTAGCTCTCCTTTTCGACTCAAAGCATCAGCAACTAGGTTGGCTTTGCTCGGCTTATACTCTAATATATAGTCAAACTCTGCTAGGAGGTCTTGTCATCTAGCTTATTTTGAAGAAAGCTTCTTTTATTTTTGGAAATAGCTAGTGGCAACATTGTCAATCTTGACTGCATACTTGCTTCCAAGCAAGTAGTGTCACCATATAAGCAAATAATGCACTACCGCAGTCATCTCCTTTTCTTACACTATGTACCTCCTCTGGGTATCATTAAGCTTCCTACTTTCAAAGGCAATAAAATGTCTATCTTGCATCAACACTCCACCGATTACAAAATTGGAAGCATCGGTGTGTACCTCGAATGGTTGGAGATAGTTGGGGAGCGCTAACACCGGCTCCTCCACAATTGCCTTCTTTAACTCATTAAAGGCATGTTGGCATCGCGAAGTCCACTCCCAACTTTGCCCCATCTTTAGTAAATCTGCCAATGGAGCAACTATAGAAGAGTATCCCCTGATGAATCTTCTATAATAGTTCACTAAGCCAAGGAATGATCTCAATTCGGTGACTTTGGTTGGTGGTTCTCAATCTTGGATGGCTTGCACCTTAGACTTATCCATCCTTAGCTTTCCTTTACCAATTACATGACCCAAGAAAGACACCTCTTCTTGGGCGAAGGAACATTTCTCCTTCTTCATATAGAGCTCATTCTCCTTTAAAGTGCAGAACACTTGCCTTAAATGCTCCTCCAATATTTTGCTATAAATCACAATGTCATCAAGGTACACAACTACAAACTAATCAAGGAAAGGAGTAAGTACCTTATTCATGAGTGTACAAAATGTGGCCGATGCATTACTGAGGCCAAAGGGCATCACAAGGAATTCATTTGACCCATACCTTGTGACACGCCGTCTTTGGTTCATCTCCTTTGACTATACGAACTTGATAGTACCTCAATCGCAAATCCAACTTAGTGAGATACCTTGCATCGCCAAGTTGATCAAATAAATATGCAATGAGTGGAATGGGATACTTGTTCTTGATGGTGATCTTATTGAGAGCACATAGTCAATGCAAAGCTGAAGTGACCGATCATGCTTCTTTTATAATAAAACCGGCGCACCATAAGGAGCTTTGAAGGAACGGATGTAACCAGCATCAAGCAATTCCTTCAATTACTTCCTTAGCTCTTTTAACTCGGGTGGTGCCATGCGATAGGGAGCAAAAGTGAGTGGCTTTGCTCTAATATCTAACTCAATGGCATGATCCACCTCTCTTCTTGGAGGAAGATTCTTTAGTAGCTCGGTGGGTATGACGTCCTTGAACTCTTCAAGCACGTCTTGAACTGCCTTTGGTGCACTTACCCCTCCATCCATGGGGCCTTCATCTACCTTGAGGGTGGTAAGATAAGTTGGCTCCTTCCTCTTCACCCCCTTGGAGAGTTGAATTGTGGACACCATTCTTTCCTTACTAATATCCCTATTAACAGGAACAACACATGGTTGTTCCTTCTCCATAATGCATATGGTGTCTACATAGGGAACTAAGAAAGCCTTCACCATGTCTAGAAAGTCTATATCCAAATAGAACTTATTATCATCAATGGGAGAAATAGTAACATCAACCTTACCTCTCCATTGGCCGATTTTGATATTGGTGTCTTGTGCTACACCATCAATTGGGAGACTCATGGTATTGACCCCCTTGATGAAGATCCTCTCCTTGGTATAGGATAAGCCAATCTTGTCCACTAGCTCCTTAACCATATAGACTATGTCGGCACCAGTATCCAACAAAGCTTGGATGGTCTTGCCCCCAATCTCAATTTCTACATACATTCAGTCTTGTGGTTGCTCTTCCACTTTCGCTTGGATTGCACTACGTAGGTGCATCAAAGCAAGCCTTTATTCTTCTTACTTCTCTTCTTCTATGAATAAGGCATCAATCTTCCCATGCTTAGGGTACTCAAAAGCCTGATGAGGCTCATTGCATAAGAAGCAAGCAATCTTGGACTTGGAAGCATCATCCTTGTCCTCCTTCTTCCCCTTGCCTTTATCCCTGGAGGGTTGGCCCTTCTTGGGAGATTTATCCCTATCTCCCCCACCTTTTCCATTATAGGTGGACTTCTTGCCTTGCTCCTTCTTTGAATCCTTCCTCTTGAATTCAATTAAGGACTTGGCTGGGCCATTGGACACCTCTCCTTTGGAGTTCAACCTTGGCACATCCAGTTAGGCCATCTATGAAGCAAAAGAGAGCATCCTCTTACCCCATGTTCATAATCTCCAACAGCAACTTGGAAAATTTCTTCACATACTCCCTTATGTAGCCTTCCTTGTGTTGAAGGCGGCAAAGCTTGGCTCTAGTTTCTTTTTATGCATTCTCGGGGTAAAACTGATTCTTGAGTTCCCCCTTGAAGTCTTTCTAAGTGTCGATGGTGCAAAATCTTCACATCATCACACCTTCTTCGCCACCACACTATGGCAATATCTTTTAAATAGGGAGTGACACTCTTCACCCGTTAAGCATTATCGAAGATTCCTACCGCATCAAAATAGTTCTCAATGCTCCAAAGGAAGTTGTCGCTTTTTCTTGCATTTCTCGTCCCACTATAGGCTTGAGGTTGGGGAATATCTACCTTGTGGGTAGGAGCAGCATGTGTAACTTCACCTCCATTGGCTACGATAGCCATGCACACATTAAGTTGGTTTTGAAGTTTCTCCATAACTTCTTTAAGGTTAGTAATCCTTACCTTGCAAGCATTCATCTCATCATCCTTCTTAGCAATGGTGGCCTCTAAGAATTGCATCTTCTTGGACACTATGTCCAATGCTATATTCAAGACACCTTACATCTCTTCACGGAGCTCATCCACTCCTATAGACTCTTGCCCCTCGATACGTTGGTCCATGTCTTGGACTTTGTCTCTTATCTCAGACATGGTGGCATTAAACCTAGCAAACCTTTCCTCTATGGCAGTGATGACATCCCTCGACTTATCCTTTCGGGCCTTCCCACCTTGGATGGTGCTAGTAGCAACAAAAGGATTGGTAGCTTCTATCATTCTCTTATGTTAAAGTTTTCTAACTAGGCTCTGATACCAACTATCATAGGATTTCTTTCTCACAAGCTCGAACCCTGCAGCACTAGCAAACTTTGCCCAACACTTGAAAGAATGCTAGTCAGCCTTTTCTTGAAATTCTTGCCTAGCTTAGACAAGTTAAATACGAAAGCTAAGTAAGAACGAAAATAACTCAACTACAAGAGAAGAATAGAGATATTGAGAGAATGCTTAAAAGCTCTTACTACTCAAAGAATGCTTGGAATCTTAGATCATTACAACAAATGAATCATACACCTATTTATACTACTCCACCTCCTCAATGGACGGTAGTGATTAATTTGGTCCAACAGTCTATATTAGCTTTTATATAATTCTAAGCATATTCAATGCATATTCTCTAGATATTTCTAGCTCATCTACACTTTTCTAAAAAAATCTACACAACTCTAGAATTCTAAAGAACACTGTAGAATACTCTAGATAATATTTACTATTCTTAGCCAAACCTCCCATTTTTGCTAGTCACATCCAAATTTTGTGACATAGATGACATAATTTCTAAGCAGATAAGCTTAAAAGCTAACTGGATCAAATTGTCCACATCTATAATGATGTGGATAATAAAAAAAGTAGAAAGGGATTAGATTGTTTATATTGACCCCTAATTATTTACACTTTCATCCCTAAACTTTATTACATTTATAATAACGTACACATAAAAAGTTCTGAACCATTTTTTCCCCATAAAAATGATGAAAAACTAAAGTACCACCATGTAAGACAATTTTTTTGGTCAAATAATATTCTTCCCAGCTAAGCTAAAAAAGAGCAACGTAAAATTCTAAACTATAAATAAAATATTTGTATCAAACTTTTAAACTATAAATAAACTCTTGAGAAAATTACATAAAACATCCTTTTTCTAAGTTCTGTTTGCAAAAATACGGCAGATGTATTTTTTTTTCATTTTTGACTTTTTATTTTTCTTATACATTTTTTTTTCAAATTTACGGACATTAAGATTGTTTTACGCTTATCACTTTTAATATTTTTTTCTTCTTTTATGCTTCTTTTTCCCTTTATTATATACTTGATATAACATTTTGTTCTCCTATTCTTTTTTTTCATTTTACAGTTTAATTGTTGATTGATTTTTCTTACTTTTCTTTTGTCTTTCTCTTTTTTTTTTATTCTAGTTTCCTAACAATAATGTTATTTTTTTTATTAAAATGTAATGCATGTTAAATGTTTGATAAAATATTTTTTTAAAAATTTTGTAAATTTTTTCCATGATTGTTTATATTGTTTTTGTTTCTTTATTAATACAATTAAGCATAAATAAGAAAAGTTTTATGGTTTCTATTGGCTATCGACAACTTTGAGTTGTTTGACGTTTATTATATATTTTGCTTGTGCTATATTATATATATATATATATAAGAGTCTCGCATTTTTCTAATAATTTGCATTTGTATTTGTTGGATATATTGCATTTGCATAAATTGAAGATATTTAACTTAATATATCAATAATATATATGCTACATATCCTCTACATAAATAACATGTTTTTTTTTTCAATATTGTTGCATATAATGTCACAAAAAAAAATTAGGTTTTGAACAATATATCCATGACATATATGACTCAAGTATTATCTAATCAATGAGAATATTAAGGCAATACTTATATTTTTATATTTAACTCAACATATCAACAAAATATATATTGCATATCCTATACATAAAAAATATGTTTACTCTTTTTCCAATATTGTTTCCATCATGAATTTAGGTTTTGAACATATCCACGGCATATATAACTCAAATATTATATAATTAATGAGAATATGAAGGGAGTACTTATATTTTCATATTTAACTCAACATATCAACAACATATATATTATATATCCTCTACACAAACAACTAACTTATTCTTTTTTTTTATATATAATATCTTTAAATCTAATGTCACTAGAAAATTAGATTTTTGAACAATATATCCACAATATATATAACTCAAGTATTATATAATTAATGAGAATATTAAGATTGTAATTATGATTTCATATGTAACTCAATATATTTACAATATATACATTATACATTCTCTATATAAATATCATATTTATTCTTTTTTTCAATATTATTGTATATAATGTCACTTTAAATTTAGATTTTGAATAACATATCTATGATATTTACCACTCAAGTATTCTATAACTAATGAGAATAGTAAATGAGTAATTATATTTTCATATTTAACTCAACATATCAGCAATATATACATTACATATCCTCTACATAAATAATATTTATGCTTTTGTTGATATTTTGGGGATATAGGTGACATGTTTTAGATATCTTAGGAATATTTTAAATATTATATATGTTCTTATAAATGTTACAACATATACATAATATTATATATATAACATATACAATTCATAAAAATAGCGAAAGTTTTGCAAAATAACAGCGCACGATTTTTTTTTAAAGATTTTTAAGCTTTTTACGTAAAAATGAATTTTTTTTACACCTATCGTATATTTGAAAAGATTTTATTTTTAGGTTATATATGTAATCTGCCCTAAAGTCTTTGTGTGAGATTCTATAATTGCTTATTAATGTGATTTGAATTTTCTTTTCTTTTATCATCTCATATGATCTTTCTATTTTTCATCATATTCTTCACTTATAATTGTAAATTAAAGTTCTTTAATGTCTGACTTATTCATAGGTTTTTCCAAATTAAAAGTTTTTAAAATCTTTGTTTTTTTCAACTTTTCTTTGTAATCAAAATCAAATTCTAAATTTGATTTTCATATCTTCTTTTTCTTGATTTCCTTTGTATTTGTGGATTTTATTTATTGGGAATGATCTAAAAAGTTAATGATGATGTTGGATTTGTTAAAGATGTTGAACCCAATATGGAAAATGCTAGAAGGGTTGAATAGGACTTTAAAACTTAAATAGATTTTTTCTCAAAAACACAATGTAACAAATATTTGACAATAATATAATGTAAAGAGATTTAGGATAGAGGAAACTTAGCCAATTTTTATAGTGGCTCAAAGTAAACTCTTCTCTTATGTCCACTTCTCCCAAGTCTATGATCTAAGATTCGACTAAAATAATAGGGTTGCCTAAGAGCCACCACAAAAAAGGTTTCTTTTAGCAGCAAATTTATAGAGGAGATTTACAAAACCTCTTCTAAGCAATTAAAAAAATGAAAAAAAAACACGCTTAAAGATTTTGCTGCTACATTAGAATGATATTCTAAAGCATTTTATGCACTTGAGGAGGCAATCCCCTGAGGCAATTTTATTTCCCTTAATTGCTCTAAAATTTTAGATGATTTCTTATGGCACGCAAAGGAGGGAATGAATAATAAATTAGAATTTTTAATTTCTCTCTAAACCATTCAAATTTGGCAATTTTTTTTTTATTTTTTCTAGTTGAATCACACACTTTCTTGAGGGAATAACAATCACTCTTTCAAAATTTTTGACGTAGAGAAAGTAAACAAGCACAGGGTAAAAGAGTGTTATTAACATTTAGTCTGAGAATGCCCAAAAAATAAACACAAAATTGAAAGAAGACTTCTCTACTGAGTTTTTATTAAAAATATCAAAAGCTATGTTACACTTCTTCAAAAATTACAATATATAGAATTAGGGTTACAGAAACTCTAATTCTAAATAAGGAAAGTTTTCAAAAAATACAACATATTGCCAAAAGAAAAAAATATAAATATAGAAAGATATTATTTAATGAGGCAGACAAAATGCCCAAATGGCGCTTTGATCCTAAATAAGAAAATAAAAATCTGTCCTAAGTTGTCATAGCAGTAAAATGTATTTTTCGAGGCCTAAATGATGAAATTTGATAAAAAAAAAATGACAGATCTCATTGGCCCATTTCCCATTGGGCTAGGCTTATAGAATGTTCAGTTTATAATGTCAGCTTTTGGCATTAATTACCAAACTGTCACTATAGTAGTTTTCGGTCAAACTACTCCATGAAAGTCAAAGCTCTCTGTTCCATATCAATTGAATTCTCCATTCTCTCCTTCTCCTTCTCCATCTCCATTCTTTCCTACTCTCTCCCTCCAATAGTGTTTCAAGGTTAGATATGGAAGATTAATAATATTCTTTTGTTGAGTAATTGCAAGCCATCTGTTTCCTATTCTATAATTCAAATGCAATACCAAATTGTTAGTTGATTGTGACTCTTGATTATTGCTTTTAAAATATAAAATTAAGATTTGGAAAGACTTTTACAATGTTAATTCTCATCTTCAATTATTTACTTTCCTTGGATTAATTTGATTTTGGTGTATAGAATTGCCATGTAGATAATAGGAAATAACAACCTTGCTTTGCTAAAATCTCAAGAGTGCAAAGGAATTGGGTAAACAAAAATGTTTGTTTTCAGTTATTCTATGTGAGTGTGATGGCCTTAGGGATTTTGTATTCTTAATTGAAGGTAATGATGATAAGGGTATGCTTTTGAAGAAAGACGAAACTTTTATTATGAAGGATTAACTGATGGAGCTAGTTAAGGAGTCAAAGAGGACGATAAGAGAGAGGCGAAATGGTAAAGTAATATCAAAGATTCGAATGATTTTAGCAGTGATAAATTTGATGACAATGACATTAATGATGATTATAGAGATGGTTTTGCGAATGTGTTTGCTTATGAAGATTCAAGCTTTAATTATGATTTTAATAATATTATTTATGGAAGCTATGAGCTTAGGGGTCACAGGCAGAAAAAATAATTTTTTTACTATGGATACTTGCTTCGATGGCACTAATGAGGAAGGGCAATTTGTGGAACCATGGTAGAAAAAGAAAGACATTGTACATATCTTTCATCATTAAGTGATACCGGCTTTTGTAAATTATAGAACTATATGTGTAAAAATAATCATGATTTGAGCTTATAATATAAAAGGATGATCTTGAACTAGAATCATAATGAGAAATGGTGGAAAAATGATATTTATAATGATATGATATCTTGCTTTCTATAGTTCTCTCTCTTTCCTTCAAAAATAAAATGTTACAAGGACTAGGGCATTGATGTTCAGGCTGTGAGAATTGTACTAGCTTAATAGACTTTCACTCAATTTTTATTCCAACTTGAATCTTCTCTCTAACTTTAAAGGGAAATTTATTTATTTATTGGTTTTTGTAAAAGGAAATTTTTATACTTTTGTCACTGTTATCTTTTTTTTCTCATTGTGTAGGTAAACTTGGTATGTTACTAGTACATCTGTATACTTGAGGTTTAGTGGATGGCTTTTTATTTGTTGCATCTTCAAATTTGGTATTGGAACTTGTAGTTTTACAAGCATATGGTGAGCTTATATGCTTCATAATGTAATTAGCTTGAAAAACTATATAATTGATGCAAGAAACAGAGGAACAGAGGAATGTTCAACAACACATGAATAGGTTCACCATAAATGTTTTCTATATAGGTGTCCTATGGTCTAGACATAGAATTATTATGGCCAACTTCAGCTTATGAAGAATAAGCTCATAACGGGTCATCATCTAGGCTTTTAATGCCTATTTGAATTTTAATATTTGACTGAAGATTATAATCTGTGTTAGTAGAATGTAGGTTTCACATTATTTCATAAGCTTATCCAAAACTAACCTAAAAATTGTTAAGAGTCCTAGTTTTGAAGCGAATAATATAAGAACAAGATGTTGACTCATTATTCAAATATTAAATTTAATTAGATACCAGTGATGCATCAAAGCTTTCTAGTAAGGAATAAAGTAAGCTATAAAGAATCTCTTAACCACCTTAATAACTAGATCAATCCTAATAGTATTAGTTTGTAGATTCTATACTTGAATCCTCTCAAGACCAACTTAGTTTTGGCATATATAAATTGAAGAGAGGAACTTGGAGATGAATTCTAAAGCATCAATATTAAGACCTAAAAGAGGTTGATTCCAATGGCCTAGATGTATGTTTGGGGATATTATGTTATTTCTTATCTTCCCCTTACATAACAACTTTTTGAGCCCAGTAAAAGGTTAGATATTCCTCAGAATTAAGGAACCACTCTCTTTTTTTCCTAGTCTTGTCGAGTGGTGACTCCTTATCTCTGGACTTAGGCTCGCTATTCCCTAAGGATCTAATTCTAAATAGCATCAAAGTCATAAAAACCATTTCACCAAAGGTTTGAGTTAAAGATCCTCACTTACAATGTCTTAGATCTCTTAGAAGAAATAGGTATATTAGGTTATAAGCCAACAAAATCTCCTTCTAAAAGTAATCATGCATAAGCTACAAGAAGAAAATAGACATATTAGTTAATCTTGGGAAATATTAGAGATAAGGAGGAAGATTAATTTATCTCTCACACACTAGACTAGACATAGTAGTAAGCTAATATATGTATGATCCCTTGAGCCTCATTTACAAGCTATTTTCTCATTCTACGATACTTGAAGTCTATATCGTGAAAAGATCTTTTCTTAAAACATGGCCATCTTTAAATAAAAAGCTTCCACATATGTATATTAGGTTAGGTCCCCAAAGGATATGAGATCAACCTCTGGCTATTACACGCTTATGGGAGCAAACTTAGTTGCTTAGAGAAATAAGAAGCAAATGTAGTTACTTGATCAAATGTTGAGATAGAATATAGAACTATGGCACAAAAAGTTCATAAATTACTAGCGTTGCAAAAATCATTAGAGAAAATTAAGTTGTGGGGAAAGGACAACGTGTCCTTACTTTGTGATAATAAATCTACTATCAGTATAGCTTACAATTTAGTTCAACATGATTAGGCAAAACATATAGAGATTGATCAATATTTCATAAAGGAGAAACTAATAGATGATTCTTTGAGCATATTTCACATGACATCAAATAAAGAATTAGTTGATATCTGACTAAAGGACTCGACAATAGGAATTTTTATATCTTAATATACAAGTTGGGCATGTATGATATCTTTGCATCAACTTGAGGGAGAGTGTTAACTAACATGAAATTCTCCCTGAGTTGAGTGATTATGCCTAAGAAGTTTTAATATGACTTCTTAATTTAGATGTAATTTCTTAGTTAGGCAATAAACTTTTTTTATAATATCCTTGTAGCATTGCCTGTAAGAAATAATAAAAGAATAAAAGAAATAGGATGGAGATATTTACATTCTATAAAAATAAAATATTTACACCCGACAAAAATACTAACTACACCCCAATTTATTAATACACCCATATTATAAAATCTAAAAATTTTTTTTTATTATTACACTCCACTAAAATACTTTAATGCCCTTTATATTATTGATCTATACACCCCACCCATTTAACCTTACTCTCAAAATATCATCGACAAGGAAAAAATTTGAAGAAACTACCTTCTTCCAAATCTTTGTAAAGGAAGAACCATCTTCACTCTTAAGAATCCATCTTTTTCTTGCTTGCTTGGGAATCCATCAAAGGAGGAGCTTGTGAGGTAATATCTATTTTTTAAGTTTTTAGATTGATTATTTTATTTTGTTTTTTTAAAGATTCATTTATGTTTTGATTGAGTTTGGGTTATGGGTATGAGGCATATCTTGAGTTTTTTTTTAAATATGAGTTTTCCATTTTAGAAATTTGTTTGTCTTAACATTTTTTCCATTTTTGTTATATTTCTTAGAGGTTCATTTTTTTAGTCCATTATATTCCTTGATGTTGAGTTTATAAGTATAAAACCATCACAAAAGCAACATATAACTTGAACTAAAAGGAATTTAATCAATTTATGCTTTATGCTTTTCTTTTGTTATGAAGAATACATGTGGTATTATGTTTTTTTTTATTATTATGAAAAATATGTATGATCAATTTGTACAATAATAGTCAACTAGAGAGTGTAATCTATATAGCTACCTTAATTTATCTTCATTGATTGCACACTTTAGTTGATTATTGTTGTACATATTAAATTATTCAGTCGATAGTAGGTTGAATGATGTAAAATGTTCAACCATTGTCAGCTGAATGATGTAAAATATGTGAATCATGTTTATTCTTCATTATGTTGTAATAGTTTTAAAAATTACTCCATATTCTATCATTTTGTTTTACCTAACATAGCACATGGTAAATTCTTACGCATTTCGCCAATGGCATCAAAACAACATTGTCATACCTATAAACAAGTGGAAACAATTTCTGAATGATAAAGCTATACTTTGCAAAATATAAGTTTTGAGTACAATTTGAGCAAATATGATAAAAGCTAAAGAAAATGGGGATGCAAAATAAAAAGGAAGAAAGACAAGCTCAAAACAGCAGAAAGAGCAATTACATGGTCATGGAGATATGAAGCCACGAGCATGGACTTGAAATCAAAATTGTCCAGAGAAAGAAGAAGGAAAATTCAAAATGCAAAACCTGTTATGAGTCAACAACTATGGGATTCCATAGCCATGCCCGTGGACTCTGTCTTGCTACTATCTACTGAAAAATTTTTCATGAGCCAATTAAGGTACAATTATGCATGACCATGGGATTCAAAGTCGTGACTGTAGGAATTATTAGGCAGTTGGAGCTTTCAATTTTGTGCAAATTCTTTCTCAATATGGATTCCTAATCAAGAGATAAGTTTTAGATTTGCCAAAGATTCATTTTTAATCAGTTTAGAAGTCTCTAAATTTTATTCCTAATCAGTTTAGGAGCCTTGAAGACTATTATATAATCAAGCCTCCACCCTTATGCTCAATCATCATTAGTTCTACATAAGCTTTTCAATTCTTTCAAGATTTTCTTTGTAGAGAAGGAGGCTTAGTCTTAGGAGAGATTCAAGATATTTAAGCAAGAGTTTTATTCAATCCAAAGGAGTTTTTGAGTTTGATTTTTTTTTATTTTAGATTTAAGGTATTTAATAGTCTTCTCTATTTTTTAATATTTATTTTTCAATTATGCTTAAATAAACCCAAAATAAGATTAGACTATTCAATTGGTTATTTTATAGAGAATTTCACGCATATTTAATTCAATAATTATTTTCTTTTTTATTATTTTATTATCTTTGTGCTTAAAGTTATAATTATCTGGCCAATAATCTTTAGATCTAAGATATTATATGATGGAGTGAGATTAAAAGCATAATATTAGTTCAATGAGATAATAATTTTAAATAGTTTTTGCTTAGAGATAAGAAAAACACTTAGGAGCTTGTTTAAATGTTCTCACAAATCTTAATGAGTTGAATTACTTCTTATGATAATGAGAGTAGATATAAAAATTAATTTGAATTAATCTCAATATTAGTTTTAGATATTGGGAGAGACTATAACTTAAATCAGAAGAATTCAGTCAATAATTAAAGAAAAATAAAATTGAGTTAATATCTTAGAAAAACTATAAATAGTCAATTGAAGAAATCTAACCCTAAGTTCAAAAATATAAGAGTTAAATTTACTTAGTTTTTAGTTTAATCAATTTAGCTTATTTAAATTTAAAATCAATTGAGTTTTTCAAATAATAATTAATTTAATTTTTGGTACTTAAAATTAACCTTTTCTCGTGGAAATAATACTCTACTTACTTTATATTACTTTATTGCAACAATGTGCACTTACAAGAATAAAGCTAAGTTTAGTGCAACATTGAACAATCCGTACAAATAACTACTACAATATACTAAAGAAGAACTTGTACTGCAAAGGTTGAAGAAGAAAAATGTGCATGATACTAGTCATATTCAACATAGGAAATACATAGAAATAATTGGATAAACTTATTGGTTGCCACTTGAGATGTTCAAGCACGTCGACAAAATTACATGCGTATGCATCCAATTGAAATTGTGAACTATATTAGTTCTATTGTAAGTGAGTTTTGCAATGTTCACATTGAAGTATTCGAGCAACCCATCGATTTGGATTATGAGGATGATCAATCACATAGTCAACACACAAGATACATTTAGCATAATATTTAATTTGTAAGGATAAATTTTGTTAGTGTTAATACTGATTTGGATGGATGGCTTTTGTTAGCGTTGGTTCTAATTTATATGGATAACTTTTATTAGTGTTGGTATTAATTTATATGGACGACTTTTGTCTAGTATTGTTTAGGTATTTATACATATGAACAAGTCCTCTTTGGTTATGGTTGCATCTCTTTCTTTTTTCTTTTTTACTTTTGTTTATATTACATGCAAATATTTTTTTTTTCTTTTTAAGTTGGATAGATAGAATAAAAGAATGCATGTTTGATAATTAATGTCCAAACATAGATTTAGTAAGTCAAGGCCGAAATTTGATGATTAATGTCCAAACATTGGTTTAGTAAGTCTGGGCTGAAATTTGATAATTAATATCTAAACGTAGGTTTAGTAAGTCAAAGTCGAAATTTAGTTTTAGTTTACAAAGTCATTGTTGAATATTTATTTTTGTTCGAGCACATTTTAATGAACCTAATATATTCAACAATATGTTGCTGAATGTATTTAATTGTTCAATTACTCTTGGCCGAATTATCCTAATACTAGAATTATTTAACCTTATTTATATTATTTTAAACTACTAAATATTTACTTTAAACTTTTCTGCAGACTCATATTCATATATATTTTTTATATTTTAACTTTAAATATTCAAAGAGTGTGGAGTAATTAGAGTGGAAGGGTAAAAATTATTTAAGAGTCAGAAAAATAAAAATAATAAAAGTGAAATAGATTAAAGAGTTTTAGGGTTTTATATGGGTGTGTATAGTAATTTAAAAGGATTGAATGTAAAAATAAGTGGTAAAATTTTAAACATTATAATTCAATTCATTTTTAATATAGTTTTATTTAAGGATATTTTAGAAATAATAAATTAAAGGTACATTTAATATTTTTGTGAAGTGTGAATATTCCTACCCAAAGAAATAATATCTTTTTCAAAATCTTTATTGACATTAGTCATATTTTTATATATTTTTTTTATTAATTTAAAAAATTATTGCCGTCACTAGTGCGAACTTATCTCATAGGACTCTCTTGTCTAATTTTTTTTTAATCATTAATCAGTGAAAAAACACTCTGGATAGAACACATTTTTTTAATATTATATATATGTTCTTATCTTATTGAATTGATATGTGCATTATTAAGTGTAGGTAAAACTTTGTAACTTTTTTGACAGAAAATATATATATATATATATATATATTATCGTAAGTTAAATTGAATTGATCTTAAATCAAAACTTGTCATAATTTGATCCTTAAGTTACATGTCAAATTTTATTCAACATGGAGCAAAATTTCAAAGATAAAATTGAATATTCACAAGTGTGTGGGAGAGTCTAGACATAGATTTTGGCCTTCCACGTCGAAAAAATATATATATATATTTAAAAATATATTAATTAATATACTATAATAAAATTAACATAATTTTATTGTGAAATGTATCTAATTATTGTTTATGTATGTATGCATTTTTGTATATTATTCTTTAAAAAAATTAACTTTTTTTTTCAATTCGTTTGATTCTTCATCAAATTTAATTTACACACATTACAATGTAATTTTTCTTATTTTTAAAATGATCATAATATATTCGAATTCCAAATGTAAAATCATAAATAAATGAGTAGCAGGCAAAACATTAGTTAATTTGTTTTTTTACAAATATTTATTTATATTACATATTTTATCATAAAACTTTAATTTTTTTTTATAAATATATATATTATTTTTAAAAAATAAATAGGTAATACTTAACTTGACCCACCCTGTCTGCCTCTGAACTTACTCGCCCTTGTACAAGAAGGATAGAATTTGAGTATACAAATGGACCCATAAAGATTTATTTATAAATAAAATAGTTGTCTATAAACAATGACAAAATTAGAGAGGAAGAGTGGGTGAGAGTGATCATAATTATATGTGAAAAGTTTAGGAAAATCAAAAGCAGAACATAACATAAAACATAAACTGATAAACAACTAAACTGATAAACACAAGGTGTGGGCATGAAACAAAACCCCCAAAAAACAAAAAAGGTCAACTTAGATAACGAAAATAACAAAACATAACATCCTTTGCAAACTCTAAAATAACTCGATTAAATGTGCCATTATGCTACCAACATTCTGTACAGAGATCTCAAAACGCTGAACCACCGAATCTGAAAAGCTATTCATTATATTTCAAAACAGCAGGCTACCACATTTTACATGCGCTGCCTTCTTTTCCAGGTACTTCAGAAGCCACCAAACTGTTGCTTTGAAATACCCCCAAACCTCCCACCAGAAGAAATGGCAGAGCTACCATAAGCCGGAGGAACAGTACTTATACCAGGGCAGTCTCTTGCCCAATGCCCAAATTGATGGCATTTATAGCATTCACCTCCGGCACCACCACTACCAGCCAAAGAAGATGCTTTGTTAGAATATATCCCACCACCCACAGACTGCCTCGGAGCATTCATGATACTAGGGCAATTTGCAGAGTTATGACTAGTAGCTCCACAGCTGTTACACGAAAGATCAGGTGCAGGAAACTTAGTGCCATACTGATTTCCGTACTGACCCACTTGATTTGGAAACATACCAGATTCTGTACCAGCGTAACTGTTATTCACCACTTGGTTAGATCCTAGTGGTACACTCTGTATACCTCCAACACTTCCAATTCCAGTGTTATTTGCTACAGGATTAGGATAACCAGATTCTACATTGGAGGCAAGAGTATGATTTCCTGATTTAAACTTTTCCATCATATCCAGAAGAAACTTGGAATGGGATGAATGATTCATCTTTTCTGCTTTGACCACAGTGGACTTCACACGCTGTTCATCACTGAATGTTTCCTCCTTTACTTTCAACTTGAAAATAAATTTATTAAACAAAACTTGACGAATAATTTTTGAAAAACCCTCATCATCTTGCTTCTCATATTTCAGAAAGTGCAAATCTTTTGCAGATATACCCATAATCTCCTCACCACTCTCTTGAAATGCAGTCACCCATGTGATGCCAGTATGATCCTGTATCTGAAACTGGAGTATGTATCTGTAGTCACATTCATCCATAGACTGATCACACTTCTCACACCGCCACTTCCCATCTCCATTATTTGTGACCTTCTTGTTGCATGGGCGCTCACCAGCCATGATGGGGCAAGCTGTATAACAGAAGCTGTCAGCCTTGATGAATATTACTGTTGCACGGACAGTAATCCAATCTGGCTTCTCAGAAGTCCCTAACTTCTCATCCTTGATTTGTGATATAGTTTTTGGAACATCTGCCCGACCAACACTTGACATTTCTCTAGAAATTGAGACAGAAGGGATGTTCCTCCCCTCCTTTTCAAACCATTCCCTCAGCCTACAAGCCTCCAGAAAATCAGGCTCTATAAATAGTTGACTTGTGGAAATGGTCCCAACTGCCTTCCCATTAAAATCACTGACCCTACCAGATTTAACAGCGAGAACAGGAAAAACACCAGAGTCACACATATTCTGCAGCCTCAGTCCTTCTGCATGGCAGAAATTTCCCCAGAGAGTTAACTCAACACTTCGGCCTGACATGTCTTTCAACTGGAGGGATCTCTTCTGCGTTTCTGTACCATTTTTTCTCATTATTGAAGCCACAGGAGTAATAGAAGATACCACACCAATTATATCCACAACACTGTTATTATCCATTCCTTCGATTTCACTTATGGAACGAAAATGAAATTGTTGCCTTGGAATAGAGTTGTCATCCTCAAAGCATGGTTGAATGATTGAAGTGCTCTCCAGAAAAATTTCTAGATCATTGCGAAGGTGGTTGAAATTCTTTTGAGCAGGTTTTAAATTTCCCCTGGAAATTAAATAAACCTTCCCAGCTTCAATCTGGTGGTAAAATTGGTCAGCTACAGCATTAAAGCAGGTTACTCTAATTTCTCCACCATCAGAATCAAGAAGATCAAAAGAGAATACTTTCCCATCGCCACGAGGATTATTGTAGTGCCTGAGCTCTCCTTTTGCAGTTACTCTTGCCTTAATTGTCCACCTACCTTGATATGGATTGAGGGCTGAAATTGGCATTATCCTAGGGGGAGCTTCATTCCTAGCCACTGGTCCTCTGTTAGAATACATAGGTGGTGGTGGTTGATATGCTGACCTCATTGGGTAGGAGCCAGTGCCAGCAGTCTGTGAAATATCTGGTCTAGCATTGCGAAAACCAACATTCTGATCATTGTATGAAGCATTTATAGCAGTTGGTCCAGGGAGCCCTGTACTAGTTTCTACTTTCATGTGGGATGGAGGTGCATTTGATGCTGCATATCTTCCCGAGTCATAATTGCTAGAATGGACACTACCATGTAAAGGATTTATTCTAGGGTTTTGTGCAGATGCTACGGCTGAATTAGGAATTCCAACCATCCCACCAGAAAGTGAGTTGCTACCTAATGATTGAGGATTTGCAGGGTTGTTAACTGGCTGGTCAGTAGAAGATTGTGAAGGCCCCAAAGACTTTTGTGCTGACACTGGATGTCCAATGAAAGCACACTCTTCAACTATTACAACCAATTCCAGGATGATAATAATCCTGTTAGTCACGAAATAAAAGAAAAATCATAACTTTATCAACAAAAATACGATACAGCATTAAACAATAAACAATTTAAATGAAGTTCTGAAACTGATACTAAGAAATATCCTCATTTTGCCCCAAAGATCCTCAGTTTGCCACAAAGATTATCGTTTTACCACAAAGATCCTCATTTTGCTACTTTAATCATTAAAGATTGATAAGTCAAATTAAAATTTCATGGATCTCGAAGTGCTTTTCTGCCTCTGTATGTGTTAATCCAACAATGTGTCTTTGACAGACTAGATGTGGAAAACAAAATGTAGACAATTCAATTAAGCGGTTATATTTTCATTCCAATAATATCTTAGAATTCCATGAAAGAAAGGTGGAAAAACGCAGTAGTAGCTGACTTCCTATCTATTAAAATCAAAAGTTTCAACCAATCTATAAGAGCTATTAACTAGTTTCCAATCGCTCCGGCAATCCCACATGGATAGTGAAAAAAAAGGCAAATTATATAAGAAGAAAATGGGGGGCGCAGGCTTACATGCGGCCTTGGACAGTGGTGCAGGTGTATTGGATCAACTGAACAACCGAACCAGTGCGCAAGTTTCCATCTTTAACCAAGTGGTTAATCTGAGTGCCTAACATGGCTTGCTGCAAATGAGACCCATCTGACAGTACAAGGCGAAAACGGTCACTCTGTTGGGGTTGTTTGGTCTGCACCTGCTTCAGCTCCGTCACCTGCAACGTTGGCTTCAGCTCTGCGGCTGATGCTCCTCCGGTCGTTATCCTCGCTATAGCTCCCTCCGTCAGATTAATCGTCGCCATTCAGTACACTAGTGGGGAAATTGACTGTTTGGGACGCAAGAAAATGGATGAATCAATAGAAAGTTTCAGTGGATTCGGCGTTTAAACGAGGAAAAGTGATTGATTCGGTTAGGATTTGAAGGAGAGTTACGGGAGAAAATTTAAAAACCCTAGCAGAGAGAAAACCGAGCGCCAGGATTTTGAGAGGGAAACGGAAAGCTTCTTGGACTTTGGAAAATATAGAATTTTATTAAATGCCTATTATGTCCCCATTTTTTCCCTCCAGGAAATTACCCAAATGACTCCCCTAAAATTTGTTAGTATATTTTAAACACTTTTAATATAAATAGTCTTAAAATAATAAAAATATCCTTTATATCTTAAAAAAAAAAAATAGATCTCTTAGTTTTCCGCCCTTAACTCGAGCAGCGGATCTTCATGAACTCCTATTTTCTTTCTTTATTATTTTCTTCTCTTGTTCCCTAATATTCTATGATCGAAACACTTAAATATTGTTGGCATTTATTTTATCAAACATTAATTTTATCAAATATTAATTTTATTCATTAATTTTTATTTTTATTTTTTATTCAATATTTGATAGTAAGAATGACCGATTTTTTATTTTATTGAACGATTTGACCAGAAATTAATTATGTTATATATTTTAATTATACTTAATTTTTCTCATTTGATTTAATGTTGAGGTTAGGGTTTACGATTGTTAACTGTATTTATGTATAGTTAGGGACAATTAGTGATTAGTTTTTATAGTTCAGTTGAGTTTATGGTATGAGTTTCTGTGTTGATTGAGTTTGTATACAACTTGGATAATCATTAAGTAAATTTAATCTAATAGTAACTAAATGTCGCAAACTATCACGAACTACAATTGAAAACATCTTCTAATTTTATCTTAGAAAAATATATGTTGCACGATTTGAATTTGGTAAGTGTTTGACCGAGTTTGCATGCAGGTGTTAGTTCCTTAATGAAATAGTCACTAACTTTGGCTAACAATATATACATTAACTTCCACTAATATTTTTTGAAAATAGTATATATGTATCCCTTATAATTTATTTGCAAAGTTTTAAAATTGAAAAGTGTTTGACTGAGTTTGTATGCATGTGTTAATTTCTTAATTATATAGTTACTAACTATCACTAACTATAAAAAACTATCACTAACTGTACAATAAGTTACACTAACTTCTTTTTAAGACTGTTTATATTTATCCATTGGATAATTTATGTGCCCGGTTTTGAAATTAAGAATCGTTTGACTGAGTTTATATGGAGGTGTTAATTCTCAGTCTTTAACTCACACTAACTGTCACTAACTATTACTGACTATAAATAACTAGCACTAACAGAGTTTGTTAATACTCCTTTAACTTCCATTAGATAGTATATGTAGTAGGATTTGAATTTGAGAATTTTTTGACTGAGTTTGTATGTAGGTAAAAATTTCTTAAATAAATAGTCACCAAATGTGATATGATTTTTTTATTTATTTCTTCTCTGTGATTGCAGGGTAATGAATTAATCATCATTTTCAAATGTTGAAGTTCAGTGTAGTTATTCTCATCTATCATGGTAAAAAATTTAATCTGATTGCCTTCAAATATATTGGTGGGTCCACTGAATTGGTGATATTGACTGAAGATCCCGATTTCAATGAATTAAGGAAAATGGTATCAAATATTCTTAATATTGACAGTAATTTGAAGCTTGGGTTCAACTTTTATACCGTATTTGATGAAGCACCACTTTATGATGTCATAAATGATAGGACATTTAGTGTCTTCCTTGCATTTGTAACCCAAAAGGCATCCATTGTTTGCAAATATTGAAGAAGGTGCCTATAAATATGGGCAGGGCAGCAATGATACATCCGCATCGAAGCAAATCATCTAAGGAGAGTTTCTAGGTCTTAAATCTATACTAGAAGATCATTATGAAAATGAAGGCAATAATGAAGATGGAAGGTTGTCACTATAGGTAAAAGCTATCCATTTTGCCCATGAAGATGAAGCACATGATTATGATATGCAGGTTGATGCAGATGACATAATACATATGCACGTCGACATGGTAGATGATGCCAATGTGTTTGCAGTTAAACAATCAGAAAATTTTGTAACATTCCTATAAAACATACAACCCAACTTCTTGATTTTTCTAAAACTGGTGTGGAAGATACCACCAACGTTTATGTTGATGGCAATGCTGGATCAGCACGAATGCATGCTACTGAGAAGGATACCATTTTAGAGTTGTATGTTGAATCAAGCAAAACTTTAGAATCATCTATTTTTGGTGAAAGTTCAATTAAGGATTCTATGATAGAGGGCAAAATATTTAAAAAAAAAGAGTAAGATTTGACTACGACACTATCAATTTTACCCATGCGGGAGCAATTTCAATACAAGGTTTACAAGTCTAATCCATTGTTCATTGTTGTTTGTTGTATCAATAAAACATGTTCTTAGAGATTGAGGGAAAAAGTTTAGCTAAAGGAAAGGACACACCTTAGATGGTAACAAACTATGTGATAGAGCATTCATGTCTGACCGATTTTGTGCAAAGTAGACATAGAAAAGCTACTAGGTGGGTTGTTGCCGAGTGTATTAGAAAGAGATTGATAAATCCTGAAAGAGTGTTCAAACCTAGAGATTTGATTGGTGACATGTGTAAATAATTTGGAGTGGAGGTCAGTTATTTTGTTGCATGGAGGGGGTGAGAGCATGCTTATGAGAATATCATATTAGGTATCTTGAACAGTCTTACTCCATTCTGCCTGGATACTTGCACATGCTTACCAAAATAAATCTAGGTTCGGTTGTTCATGTGCATATTAGTGATAATTTTTTATTTCTTTACCTTTTATTTGCACTCGATGCTTCAATTCAAGGTTTTAAGTATTATAGGTCTGTGATTTCTTTGGATGGGATTCATATGAAAGGGAAATATTGTAGTGTACTCCTCACCTCAGTTTCTCATGATGCCAATTAATAAATTTTCCCATTGGCATTGGTATAACTTATTCAGAAAATGACTCATCATGAAAATGGTTCTTGGAACAGTTGAAGGCAGTCTAGGGTGAAAGACCAGGTCATACCATTATTTTTGATCGAAATCGAAGTATTCAGAAGGCAGTTGCAGAGATATTTCCAAATGCTTTTCATGAGATTTGCATGTATCATTTCCTTAACAATGTAAAATGCAAATTTCGACATATAACAAAAGACCTTGAAAAGCATTATTACAAAATGGCTAAAGCTTACAAAATTCATGATTTTAGTCAACTTTTTGGATCATTTTGTATTATTGTTCTTAGTGGGAGAGATTATCTAGAAGGAGTTAGTTTTGATAGATAGACACAATCTCATATGCCCGAGAGGAGATACAACATAATGACTACTAACGTATCAAAATCTATATTGCTGCTCTTGAGAAGGCACGAGATCTTCTCATCACTGCATTTGTGAGTGAGGTCCAAAAGATGTTACAAAGGTGGTTTTATGAATGGTGAGATAAATTAGAAAAATGCACCACTAATATATCAACTGATGTGGAAAAAAAACTGAGAAAGAGAATGATTTACGCATGGAAATTGAATATAAGTGTTTCACTAACTTTGTATTTACTTCATATATTATGATTAATATTTATAATTTATTATACATTGTATTTAATTATGTACTTATGGACTATAGATACAACCTGCTTATAACTCCAGGTACAAAGTGTTCGTTGTTGATAAAAATTTTATAGTGGATATGAATCAAAAGACTTGTTGTTGCAGGAAGTTTCAGTTTAAACCAGATTCCATGCATTCATGCCCTTGCTGTTACCAAAACTGGTGAATTTAATGCTTATGATTTGTGAAAGGGGTAATAAATTCAATGCCTTACATAACATACTAGATATTACTAGATGAGGTGATCAAGATGAATCTTCTACCTGAAATTTCTTAAAATTTTTGAAAATTTCTAATTTTTAGAAAATTTGATAAAATAAATTATAATTTAAAAGGATAAATTAAATTAATGATTTTAAATGAAAAATGAAGGGATTTTAAATGAAAAAGTAGAATATATATGTGATATATATGCAAAATATACATAACATATAAAAGTCAACACTTTTTAAAAGAAAAGTCAAAATCCAATGGCATTTTTGTAAATAAATTTTAGAAATTTAAAATTAATAAAATAATTCAAAAATAAATTATTTTTGAATGGAAGAGGGAAATTAGAACTTTTAATTTATTAAATAATTAATTATTAAATTATTTTAATATATATATATGGTTTAAAAATAAAGATAAAAAGAAAAAGAAAATTTAAAAAGTCTTCATCTTCTTCTTCTTCATCTAGGCCGAATATCCATGGGAGCATGGAGCAAGATTTTGATTCTTCCATGCTCCATAAATTGAAGGATTTAACAAGTTTTAAGTGGATTTTTGGTGATTTTCACTAAATTTAGTAAGTTTCCAACTCTTTTCTTTGAATTTCATGGAAATTTGGATTATGTAAGTTTTGGATTTTTGAAATAGTATGTTATAACTGTTGAAATTGGTGTGTATGATGTTATTTTGGGTAGTTAACAATGATTTTAAGGTTAGATTGAAGAGATAATGGAGTTTGGATAAAGAATGGTGAAGAGAGAGAATTTAGGGTTATGAATTTTTGGAGTTTTGAAAACATGAGCTTTAATTGTGAAAATTGGTTCTAAATGTGTTGTTTTGATTCATAAACAAGAATTTTAAAGTCAAATATTGGATTTGGTTGTGTTTGGTTGGAGTTTGAGAATGGAAGTGGAGATTTAGGGTTTTGGAAAAGTGATTTTCTAAAGTGGTTGAATTGTGTGATTTTATTTGTTTAAGCATGTTGTTTAGTGTTAAAAGTGATTAATATAAGCTTGAAATGAGTAATTGATTGTGTTGGAATGGAAAACCTCCAATGGGGGAAGGTTATGCCATTTTTGAGATTTTATGTATAAGAGTGTATTTTTATAATGTAAATAATTTAAATGTAAATATAAGCTTGAAGTGGAGTTTGATATCGATTTGTTGCCTGGTACCACTCCTATCTCTATTACCCCTTATTGGATGGCACTTGCTGAGTTGAGAGAATTGAAGGTGCAGTTGTAGGAGTTGTTGAAAAAAGGGTTTGTCCACCCTAGTGTGTCTCCGTGAGGAGAGCCTGAATTGTTTGTGAAGAAGAAGGATGACATCATGAGATTGTGTATTAATTATAGGCAGTTGAATAAGGTGACCATCAAGAATAAGTATCCTTTGCCTCAGATAGATGATCTCTTTAATCAGTTGAAGGGAGCAGCAGTATTCTCTAAGATTGATTTGAGATCAAGGTACCATCAGTTGAGAGTCAGAGATGTAGATGTACCCAAGACAGCTTTTTGCAAGAGGTATGGACATTATGAGTTTTTGGTAATGCCCTTTGGATTGACGAATGCACCAGCAGCTTTTATGGATTTGATGAACAGGGTGTTCATACCATATTTAGATCAGTTTGTGGTGGTCTTCATTGATGACATCTTGGTGTATTCACATAATGAGGAGGATCATGATAGGCATTTGCGGATTGTATTACAGACTCTGAGAGAGAAGCAGTTGTATGCTAAGCTATCTAAATGTGAGTTCTGGCTAGATCAGGTAGCTTTTCTCGGTCATGTGGTTTCAGTAGAGGGTATTAAAGTTGATCTGAGTAAAGTTGAAGCTATCTTGAATTGGAGTCCACCGAAGACTGTGACAGAGGTTAGAAGTTTTCTGGGATTGGCAGGCTATTATCGTCGGTTTGTGAAGGTTTTTCTATAATAGCTACACCACTCACCAGATTACTTCGAAAAGGAGTTAGATTTGTGTGGACAGATCGGTGTCAGGCGAGTTTTGAGCAGCTAAGGGAGATGTTGACTCAGGCTCCTGTCCTTACCCTACCTGTGGAAGGTAAACCATATATGATATACAGTGATGATTCACACAGTAGTTTAGGTTGTGTTCTGGTGCAGGAGGGTAGAGTCATTGCTTATGCCTTTCGATAGTTGAAACCACATGAGATGAATTACCAGACACATGATTTAGAATTAGCAGCAATAGTTTTTGTCTTGAAGATTTGACGGCATTACTTGTATGGGAAAAAGTGTTTCATTTATACGGATCACAAGAGTTTGAAATACCTGGGTGTTCAGAGAGAGCTGAATCTTCGGCAGAGACGGTGGTTAGAGTTGATTAAAGACTACAAATTTTTAATTGATTATCATCCTGGTAAGGCAAATGTTGTTGCTGATGCCTTGAGTTGAAAGTCTTTGGCAGGTTTGACTGCTTATTCGCTCTCATTTCTTGTTAAGTTGAGAGAGTTGCATGCTAGATTTGAGTCTTCTGGTGATGGTTCTTTGATAGCTTAGTTGCAGTTGAAGCCAGTCTTGTTAGATCATATTAGGAAGGCTCAGTTGGCAAATGAGAGAATTTAGAAAATTGTGTTGGTTTGTCTGAAGGGGGAGAGTCGAGACTTTTATGTGATGGATAATGGCAATCTATGGTACAGAGATAGATTGTTTATTTCTGATGATGCAGAATTGAAAAGAATGATATTAGAGGAAGCACATTAGTCACTTTTTGCTATGCACCCTGGGAGTACCAAAATGTATCAGGACTTGAAGCGACATTATTGGTGATTGGGTATGAAGAGGGACATAGCAGAGTTTGTATACAAATGTCTTATTTGCCAGAAAGTGAAGGTTGAGCACCAAGTTCCTTCAGGGTTGCTCCAACCTTTATCAGTGCCAGAGTGAAAATGGGAGTGAGTGACAATGAATTTTATAACTGGATTGCCTTTGACTTAGAAGAAGCATGATGTAATCTGGGTAGTAGTTGATCGGATAACAAAGACAACTAATTTTCTTCCAGTTCGGATGGATTATTCTCTTGAGAGGTTGGCTGAGCTGTATATCAATGAGATAGTCAGGTTACATGGAGTCCTAGTTTCTTTGGTGTCGGATAGAGATCTCTAATTTACTTTGAGGTTTTGGAAGAGTTTGCATGATGCTTTGGGTTCTCGATTGCATTTTAGTACTGCTTTTCATCCTCAGACAGATGGGCAGTCAGAGAGAGTGATACAGATTCTGGAGGATATGTTGAGGAGCTATATCATTGATTTTACCGGGAATTGGGATAGATTTTTGCCATTAATTGAGTTTTCTTATAACAACAGTCATCAGTCCAGTATTTAAATGACTCCTTATGAGGCCTTTTATGATAGGAGATGCAAGACACCTTTGTGTTGGGATGAGGTTGGAGAAGGTAAACTGGTTGGTCCCGATTTGATTAAGGAAATAGAGGAGAAAGTGAAGGTGATTCGGGATCGGTTGAAAGCAGCTTCAGACCGACAGAAATCCTAGTCAGATTTGAAGAGAAGAGACATAGAGTTCAGTGTAGGAGATAAAGTATTTCTGAAGGTGTCTCCATGGAAGAAGTTTCTGAGGTTTGGTCGCAAAGGAAAGTTGAGTCCTCGTTTTATAGGACCATATGAGGTGTTAGAGAGAGTTGATCCAGTGGCTTATAGACTAGCTTTGCCGCCTGAGGTGGATCGAATACATATTATTTTTCATGTCTCGATGCTTCGGAGATACAGGTCTGACCTATCTCATATCTTGTCAGTAGAGTCCATTGAGGTGGGTCCAAATCTGACTTATGAGGAAGAATCAGTGACGATTTTGGCATGAGAGGTTAAAGAATTGAGGAATAAGAGGGCACTACTTGTGAAAGTCCTTTGGAGGAATCATGCCACTGAGGAGGCAACATGGGAGAGTGAGCAGGCAATGCACAGTCAGTTTCTCCAATTGTTCCAGACTTGAGAACAGGTAGTTTCGAGGACGAAATTTATTTTAGGGGGAGAGAATTGTAATATCCCAAAATTTTTAAAAATTTCTAATTTTTTAAAAAAATTTGATAAAATAAATTATAATTTAAAAGGATAAATTAAATTAATGGTTTTAAATGAAAATGAAGAGATTTTAAATGAAAAAGTGAAATATATATGTGATATATATGCAAAATATATATAACATATAAAGTCAACACTTTTTTTAAAAAAAAGTCAAAGTCCAATGGTATTTTTGTAAATAAATTTTAGAAATTTAAAATTAATAAAATAATTCAAAAATAAATTATTTTTGAATGGAAAAGGAAAATTAGGACTTTTAATTTATTAAATAAATAAATAATTATTAAATTATTTTAATATATATATATGGTTTATAAATAATGATGAAAAGAAAAAGAAAATTTAAAAAGTCTTTATCTTCTTCTTCTTCTTCTTCATCTAGGCTGAATATCCATGGGAGCTTGGAGCAAGATTTTGATACTCCATAAATTGAAGGATTTAACAAGTTTTAAGTGAATTTTTGGTGATTTCCACCAAATTTGGTAAGTTTTCAACTCTTTTCTTTGAATTCTATGAAAATTTGGATTATGTGAGTTTTGAATTTTTAAAGTAGTATGTTATATTGGTATGTATGATGTTATTTTAGATAGTTAACAATGATTTTAAGGTTAGATTGAAGAGATGATAGAGTTTGGATAAAGAATGGTGAAGAGAGAGAATTTAGGGTTATGGATTTTTGGAGCTTTGAAAACATGAGCTTTAATTGTGCAAATTGGTTCTAAATGTGTTTTTTTTATTCATAAACAAGTATTTTGAAGTCAAATATTGAATTTGGTTGTTTTTGGTTGTAGTTTGAGAATGGAAGTGGAGATTTAGGGTTTTGGAAAAGTGATTTTTCAAAGTACTTGAATTGTGTGATTTTATCTGTTTAAGCATGTTGCTTAGTGTTAAAAATGATGAATATAAGCTTGAAATGAGTAATGGATTGTGTTGGAATGGAAAACCTTCAATGGGGGAAGGTTATGCCATTTTTGAGATTTTGTGTATAAGAGTATATTTTTATAATGTAAATGATTTAAATGTATTAAAATATATTTTTAACAATATAAATAAACTTAAAACACTAATTTAATTGTAGTAGAATGGAATTCTAATGTTAAAGTAAGGAAATGCTAAATTTTTAGAAAATTGTAGGAGTGATATTTAATTATGATTAAATATTGAAAATGCCAATAAATGTGATACTAAATGATTATTTGCTATCACATTTGGTTTAGGCATTGAGGGAGGTTGATTTGCTTCATCCAAGTGGTGAAGGGCAAGTTGAAAAGATAGGATTGGAGGTTGTTTTAAGCTTGCTTTGGGTTGCTAGTGGAGGTATGTAAAAACTTTGAATATATTGTTTATATTTGCATGACATTTGGGCTTAACACATTTTGGTTGAAAAATGTGTTAAGTTACTTGGTTTATTGATTGTGTATGACATTTGTAATGTCATATATGTGTTAAATGCATTGTGAGAAGCCATTGATAATGGCTAAATTGTGTAAAATGTGAAATATGTATATTATGTGAAAATACCCAAAGTAATTGGGTAATGTGTTGTGAATGCAAAAATGAGATATGTGGTATAATGAAATGAATTGATATTGATAAAAATAAGAAAAGTGAGAAAAATAAGAAAGATGTGAAAAATGACAAAAGTGAGAAAAAAAAAAGGTTAAAATAAGGCAATGTGCCTAGATTGAATAAGTGACAATGAGAAAGAGATTAATAATGAGAAAAATGAATAAAATGTGTGTCTAGTATGTTATTCAATTTTCAGAGTTCTGTGTTTGGCGGCTTGCCTATGATTGTCTACAGGCTAAACGCTGGGCTAGTGAAAAGACCAGATCGTAAGCCAGGCTCAGCTGATAAATCTGATATTTTTGGGGTGAAAAGACTAGGTCGTAAGCCTCAAAAATAAATCCTTGAAGCTAGACTGAGTGAAAAGACTGGGTCGTAAGCTCAGATCTAGTTGGACTATCCATGGATATATTGCCTACGAGTCTAGACACATGGTGTCATTATAGACCAAAACAGTAATTCTGAAATTTGAATAGCTTGTTAGTCATCTTTGGGCCCATGTTTGTGTTTGTTTATATGTGAATTGTAATTATGAAATATTTAAAAAATATAAGAAAGTGGAATGATGTGACATCTATATGCATTGTGCATTGATATTGCATTGAGTTATATTGTTATTATCAAAGTTTGTACCACTAGGCTTCGGCTTAACGCGATTGTTTCATCGCGCAGGTGACAGGGTAGACTCAGCTAAGCCTAGAGAGTTCTTCTAGATCAGGTCGGGTCTAGACTTATAGTTGATCTTGTTGAGTTGTTATCGAGATCGGAAACATTGTCAGCAGCATGTATATATTTTTATGTTATTGTACATTTTGAGTATTATGCATAATTTATGTTTTGAATTTTATGTATTGTATATTATAAAGAATGTTTGGGTCAATTTATTTGAATTGAGAGAGTAAATGTGTTTTAAATTATATATATCTATGTATAAATGTTTGAGAAACTTGGTGAAATTGAGGAGTATGGTTGAGATGGTGAATTGAAATTATTTGAGAGTGATTTCTTTTCGCAGGTTGTGTTTTGCTGAATTTTGAAATGTCCAAATTACAAATAAAACTCTGGCGAATTTTTTTCAGAGTTTTATATATAATATTTATTTTGGGTTCTTATAACAAGTAAAAAATATTTATATGCTATTTAATTTTATATATTTAGAATTTAAAATTTTAAATTAGAAATATAATTTTTTTTTATTAAACCAGTCTGTGATATTTTTGTACCGTATATGCATATTTTACATATGCTAGAAATATGTATTATACATATATAGGGTATAAGGGTGTTACATTACCTCTAGATGTTCAAACTTCAACTGGCAGACGTAAAAAGCAGAGAATTCCTTTATTGGAAGAGGATAAAACACATCGTATGTGTAGTCGTTGCCGTCAGCTAGGCCATAATATACTCACATATCATAAATCCAATACATATTAACGGTGCATCACAATCTTCAAGTGCTCCAAAATAAATAAACAACTTTTCTTTTATATTTGTATATTATTGACAGTTATTATTTGCTGTTTTTTCTAATTTTTTATTTATTAAATTATAGAGTTTTGTAATAATTTGAGAATAAATTATTGATTTCATACTTATTTATAGAGTTCTATGAGGTCTGTATGTGGAAATCCATGAGGAATGCTATCCACTAAATTTTACTAACTCATACTAACTATGACTAACTATGCATTAACTATGACTAACACCATCTCATAACACTAAAGCATCATCACTCACTCATAGTTGGTATTAGGATTTCATCTTTACGGTGTGGTTGGCTAGGTCTGCTTGTGGAAATCCGTTAAAGGTAGAACCTGTCCACTAACTTTCACTAACTTAGACTAACTATAACTAACTATGACTAACGCCATCTCATAGCAATGAAACATCATTACTCATTTATAGTTGGTATCAAGACTTCATCTCTATTATGTGGTTGGCTGCTGCATGTGGAAATATGATTTCCACCAAAATTAGTAAGTTTCCATCTCTTTTCTTTGAATTTCTTGGAAATTAGGATTATGTGAGAATTTGAATTTTTATGTAGTTGTTATAATTGTTGGAATTGGTGTGTATGATGTTATTTTGGGTAGTTAACAATGATTCTAAGGTTAGATTGAAGAGATGATATAGTTTGGTTAAAGAATGGTGAAGAGAGAGAATTTAGGGTTATGGATTTTTGGGGTTTTGAAAACATGAACTTTAATTGTGCAAATTGGTTCTAAATGAGTTTTTTTGATTCATAAACAAGTATTTTAAAGTCAAATATTGGATTTGGTGGTGTTGGGTTGGAGTTTGAGAATGGAAGTGGAGATTTAGGGTTTTGGAAAAGTGATTTTCTAAAGTGGTTGATTTGTGTGATTTTATTTGTTTAAGCATGTTGTTTAGTGTTAAAAGTGATGAATATAAGCTTGGAATGAGTAATGGATTGTTTTGAAATGGAAAATCTTCAATGGGGGAAGGGTATGCCATTTTTGAGATTTTGTGTATAAGAGTGTATTTTCATAATGTAAATGATTTAAATGTATTAAAATATGTTTTTAATAATTTAAATAAACTTAAAATACTAATTTAATTGTAGTAGAATGGAATTCCAATGTTGAAGTAAGGAAAAGCTAAATTTTTGAAAATTTGTAAGAGTGATGTGTAATTATGGTTTAATGTTGGAAATGCCATTAAATGTGATACTAAATGATTATTTGTTATCACATTTGGTTTAGCCATTGAGGGAGGTTGATTTGCTTCATCCAAGTGGTGAAGGGCAAGTTGGAAAGATTAAAGGTTATTTTTAGCTTGATTTGGGTTGCTAATGGAGGTATGTACAAACTTTGAATATAATGTCTATATTTGCATAAAATTTGGACTTAATACATTTTGGTTGAAAAATGTGTTACTTTGTTCATTGATTGTGTATGAATAATGTGCTATGACATTTGTAATGTCATATATGTGTTAAATGCATTGTGAAAAGCCATTGATAATGGCTTATTTGTGTAACATGTGAAATATGCATATTATGTGAAAATACCCAAAGTAATTGGGTAATGTGTTGTGAATGCAAAAATGAAATATGTGTAATAATGAAATGAATTGATATTGATAAAAATGAGAAAAGTGAGAAAAGTGAGAAAAATGAGAAAGATGTGAAAAATGAGAAAAGTGAGAAAAAAAAAGGTGAAAATAAGGCAATGTGCCTAGATTGAATATGTGAAAATAAGAAAGAGATTAATAATGAGAAATATGAATAAATTATGTGTCTAGTATGTTATTCAATTTTCAGAGTTCTGGGTTTGGCGGCATGCCTATGATTGCCTACGGGCTACACGCTGGAATGGTGAAAAGACTAGGTCGTAAGCCAGACCAGCTGATAAATATGATATTTTTGGGGTGAAAAGACTGGGTCGTAAGCCTCAAAAACTGTAGCAGTCTAGCCGGGTTGAGGACCAAGATACTGGGGTCTAAGGGTCTAGCCGAGTTGAGGTCCAAGAGACTGGGGCTGTTACATTATCCATAGATATATTGCCTATGGGGCTAGACACATGGTGTCATTATGGACCAAAGCAGTAACTCTAAAATTGGAATAGCATATTAAATCCTTTTTGGGCCTATGCATGTCCTTGTTTTAGTGTGAATTATGAAATATTTGAAAAAGAAATATAAGAAAGTGGAATGATATGACATTTATGTGCATTATGCATTTGGCATTGCATTGCGTTATATTGTTATTATCAAAGTTTGTACCACTAGGCTTCAGCTTAGCACGATTGTTTCCATCGCACAGGTGACAGGGTAGAACCAGCTGAGCCAGAGAGTTCTTCTAGATCAGGTCGGGTCTAGACTTGTAGTTGAGCTTGTTGAGTTGCTATCAAGATCAGAAACACTACCAGCAGCATGTATATATTTTTATGTTATTGTACATTTTTGAGTTTTATGCATAATATATTATGTTTTTGAATTTTACGTATTGTATATTATAAAGAATGTTTGGCTCAATGTATTTGAAATGGGAGAGTAAGTGTGTTTTAAATTATATATATATCTATATGTATAAATGTTTGAGAAACTTGGTGAAATTGAGAAGTATGGTTGAGATGGTAGTTGAAAATTATTTGGGAGTGTTTTTTTTTTTGCAGGTTGAGTAATTGCTAAATTTTGGGATGTCCAAAATACAGACAAAACTTTGGCGAATTTTTCTCAAAGATTTATATATATATATATATATTATTTATTTTGGGTTCTTATAACAAGTAAAGAATATTCGTATTCTATTTAATTTTTATATATTTATAATTTTAAATTTTAAATTGAAAATGTGAAAATTTTTATTAAATCGGTCTGTGATATTTTTGTACTGTATATACGTATTTTACATATGCTGAAAATATGTATTATATGTATATAGGGTATAAGGGTGTTGCACTAATTATGATTAACTATGTACTAACTATGGCTGACGCCATCTCATAGCTCTGAAGTACCATCACTCACTCATAGTTGGTATCAGGATTTCATCTCTACAATGTGGTTGACTGGGTCTGCATGTGGAAATCTGTTAGGGGTAGAAGTTATCCACTAACTTTTACTAACTCAGACTAACTATGACTAATTATGCACTAACTATGACTAATGCCATCTCATAGCACTAAAGCATCATTACTCACTCATAGTTGGTATCAGGAATTCATCTCTATGGTGTGATTGGCTGGGTCTGCATGTGGAAATCTGTTAGGGGTAGAAGCTATCCACTAACTTTCGCTAACTCAGACTAGCTATGACTAACTATACGCTAATTATGACTAACGTTATCTCATAGCACTAAAGCATCATCACTTTGTTCATAAACATATCAGAATTTCATCTTGATGTGCAAATACATTAAGCAAAATACATTTTAAACGGGACTAACTAAGAATAACTATAACTAATTGTGAACTTAATTGAACAAAATTCATTATTAATCCATTATTCACCATGACAACTATATTAACATAAAATATGCAACTGTTCACCATTACAAAATTCAATATATACAATTTGCAACATTATAAAAGTTAAACTGTCATTAACATTAAGCCTATATTATACAATAACAAAATCAACAACTATATATACAATCATTTGTCATCCAAATCACTGCCTTCTCATCATTAAAATAATATATACCCCTTTTCTTATTTTCTTCATAAACCCATAAAGAACGAGTTGTGGTATATCTGAGTTGATCCATGTGATCCTATTTGCAATCCCACAAAGTGAAGCCTGGGGTTATATAAAATTAAACAAATTTGGCCACAAACATACCGCAATCTTATCTGTTCAATATAAAAAAAATTAGTTGTTAGTGGTATTTTAAATTAAATTAATATAATTAAACACAAAGCGATGGCAAGGAGTTACCCATACTATTGTGGACATAAATCCTTTGTACATATTACTTTGAATTTCTTTTTTTGGAATGTTGTGAGCTTTGGTCTCAAAGTGAAGAATTCAACGAAATTAAGTGCATAGACCAGCATTTCTCTTATTGGAGTCACATATATCATCATTAGCGTGCGGCAGTCCGATCGAAACAATGAGTCAAATACTTTAATGGTCCAAGTAGTTAGCATGATTTCAATAAGAAACTAATATTGTGACTCATGGTTTACTAGAAGGTAAATTATATTCACTTCCTACACAGGTTTTCTATATTTGAGCTGGCCATTTAAGAATCTCACAATGTTTATTGAAGGCTCTCAAACAATCTTCTCTTTCTTACTATTGGTAAAGTTAGTATACCCCCATATAAATAATCGATTAATAAGTGTTCCACCGCATGTTACCCTTTGGTCAAACAGAGATTCACAATAATAATATTTTTGTCGAACATAATAAAAAATAATATCAATTTCCTGCAAAATATGATTGATATACAATCATTATTCTAAAATTTGATATATTTAGACATACTATCTGTATAAAAAACTAAGTTACAAACTTACATCGTTGCCCAACCAACTATCTATTGTTTTCAATCGCCACCAAAACTGTAAAATCCCCTGATAATCCTATTTAGAACAATCAGAAGATGATACTCTTCATACTTACATTGTTTTGGTACAATTCAATATGTACATTTCAATTAATATGGATAACATTTAGATAGAAAGCTCGAAAAATTACTAATGCACTTACCACTACTTAAAAAAAATCAACACTTATTGCAATATACCTAAAGAACTTTGCACCTCCAACAATTAAACAGATTACCATAACTCCAATAAAAAAGTTTGTTAGAAAAATATCTTTTGTAACTAGAGTAACTTTACAATTACTCAATCCATCACTACAAATGATTAGGTATAAATAAATTTATATATTCCATTCACTATAAACAAATTTATATAATCTTTAAATACTCTAAAGATATAACTATTAAATATATCAAACCACCAGATCATATACAAGTAATTCACATCTATAATCTCTTGGAAAAACTCTACTTCGCTTTGCAAATAATTTCTGTAATCTTTATCCATCAATTCTTTAGTCTTTTGCTGATTCACTATACCTATGTGTTAGAAAAATCCTAACACGCTAAGCTCATTACTTAGTAGTGCTTATATACATACACTTTACTAATAATTACAAGAACAATGTTTATAACAATACACTAAATCAAATACACTTGTAGAAATCAAATCAATTAATTTTAATAAACTTAATCATTGTGGAATAAATACAAAATTACTTATAATACATAAATATTGAAATCACTATAATTGGTAAAATTTCTATTATTTAATTTAAACATGTATTCTCTTACTTCACTTTAGTCACATTTGTTTTCACTCACTTAACACTTAGAACACTTTATTTGTACTTAACATTTGCATATTAAGATTTATGTTATGATATGAGATTTTTACATTTAACAAGTTTACATAATTTAACACCTAAATCTTTTTATTTTTTTCGTTTACAATATTGAACTCATATTATTTTATGAAATCTCCCTCATTATAAATGACACTTGCACGTATGTACATATATATATACATATATGATTTAATATATTAGTTCATTTTAATATAACATTCGTAGGTCTTAACATTTATTAACTCGTAGTTATCAATATTCTTAATTTATAAGCCCGTATAATTATATTATCAATGCTCTTTATCATCATTACACTTTTGCCCAACATACACTGAGTTTAAATCTATATTTGGATAATGGGTCATTGATGGCAAGTAAATGCCTCCTATATAGAATTCGGCCAATGGCCTACTATGGCATGAATGCCTACTTTATATAATGACACAGAGTGTCCACTATCATTATAGATGTCCACCCTCTGGCTAGCCATTTAATCTGAATAGTAGGTTTAATAGAAGTATTATTGGGCAATACACTTGTTTCATTGATCTTAATTATTTTATAATTGTCATATTAATTACCATAAAACACTTCTTTATTTCTTTCTTTGAAATTTGCACTCTTACAATACCATACACTTATCTTTATTCCTATTAGTTTATTCTTTTAATTTACTTATACTTCATAAGCTATCATTTTCTTTTCACAATATTATTTTTATATAAATATAACTTATACACTACATATACTTTGTCTATGTATATATAAATATAATTATATTTGACAATCGATATATTTTTCGTAATAAACTTTGTCATTCTTCATTAATATATATTTTACTTTCTTGATTGTAACTAAGGTTTAAAAACTATACTATCTTAAAATTATAAATCTTTTAAGTTTTTGGGACAAGGGCATGTGGTACATTGATGCCACGCCCATGCGTTCCAATTCACTATTGTCTCTCATAAGAGAAATTACTCAACACGTCCATGTCAATGTTTGGACACGCTCGTGTGTTCTATTTTGCCACTGCCACTTTGCGATAAAATTCACTAATGTAATTGACGCGCCTATGCATTCCAATGTGTTACTGCCTATCTACACAATCTTTAAGAAAATATTCTCCAATATTCTCATATTCAATTAAAAACATTAGTTCACCATTAACTTCACTCACTCAAACCAAGCATATAATGTTAAATACTCCAAAAACATAATCAAATCTATGTGTAGATTATCACAGGTCAATCAATTAAATTAAATTCAACATTCATACACTAAACACTGCACTTTTTCTCTCCAAGTTTACCTTCATTGTTTCACTTCTCTTTACGATACTTTCATTCTTTCTTTTCCTTGCATTATTTAGCTTATGCATAACTTTATACATACTATTGTTTCATACACTTCACATAGCTCACCCGAACCCAATTTTTCTATATAGTCTATATTCATTAACTTTCTTTCATTTCTTATTAACCAGTAAGTAACTCAACATTGTAATGTTCTTTACCATGTTACTAACTTAATACTCATTTTGATCATCAAGGACATATAACAAAATCTCTTCACATGACCTTTACCTTTTTAACTCACTTTTATCTTACACAATTTAATAACAATTATTTAAGTTTCCAAGCTAGGTCTAATATCAGTTTGGTTTGGACGATTCAACACTCAATTGCTTTTAATTTAGCATCTAGTTACATAACACTTTAATATAAGAAAATACTCTTCCAACACTTGTAAGTTCCTTTATATCTCAAAACCATTACTTAATCATAAACAAATATTCCAACATTCAATTGTCTTTAGTTATTTTGCTAACTTTACACTAATTCTACTCATCAAAGGTTATGTATCAAATTCTTCTTATATAAGGTTTGCCTTCTCACTTCATTTTCTAGTTTAAGCTTATCCTTATTTATAACAATCTCATAATAATTTCACAAATGCCCAAGTACAACTTAACAGTTCACCACTACATTCACCCGCTATACTGAATACACAATTAAATCAGACTCTTCATAAATATACAATCGAATCATATTTTAAATCCTTATACAGTAGCACTTTCGTTTCTTTCTTTCTCAATTATGTACATTTTGTTTAAGCACTACTTTTAAGTAAGCACTTCTTTATTTTCAATTGATTTTAGTTATTTAGTCTTAATTTATATTTTTGCAGGTGAATTTTGGAAAAATACAATAAAAGTCCAACGAAAGCACAAAAAGGCAGGGATGCACATGAGCAATCGCATGGGCATGCAGTTGGTCATGCATGTTGCTGCCAGATGCGCATGGGCAGACGCATGGGCATGCAGTTGGTCATACATGTGTCTGCCAGAGTTTTTCTAGTACAAAATTTTGAAGCACAGAAGGGCGCATGGGAATATGCATGGCCATGCAGTTGCTCATGCACGAATTTACAACATATTTTTCCTATTTTTCTTAATCAATTTTTAATTCAAAATAACTAATCTCATATTTAATTCCAAATCCTAAACTTCCAAAAACTCTAATTTGATTCTTTTATGAATCAAAAGTAGTTTTAACCAAGTTTTAAGCTAAAAACTATAAATACAAGCTTAAAATTATTCGAAAATAGATACAAAGAAATTTCTCTTCACTTAGATCCATATTCATATTTTCTCTCTCTACAAATTCAATTAACAAATTTCATCTCAAAAATTCAATCATGATAGTAAAATAAACTCAAATAATTATTGAAAATCAAAAGAAAATTAAAGAATAGCAAATCATAAATGTACAAGCACAAACCTCTTCAAGAACTCCTTCTTTTCTCTTTTCTCTCTTTCCATTTGATTTGTTATGGATAACCTTGCTTACTCTAGTGAATTCTTCTAAAAACTTGCAACTAGATGCGATTTCCCTTGATTTTTGCTCTAATTAATGAAAGAAAGAAGAAGAAGAGTGATGTTTAGTGGTGAAGAAGAAAGTGGTGTGGATGAAGATGATGAAAAATGGAAGAAGACTCTAGATTTTCCCTTATATAATATCTAATGACTTGATTAGGTGAGGGCAAACTCACAATACTTATGGTTCACCCTTTCCTTTAATTTTTAATTCTAATTTGATTTTTAATCCTGTAAAACTATAAAAGTACTTTCTCTAATTAATTTAAAGTCATACAATTTATATTTCATAATCTAACTCATTAAAATTCACTTTCAAAGTTAAGGGTATTTTAGTAAATTTCTATATCGACAACACAAATTTTGCCTAACCCTAACTCAAATTTTCAACTTTCTAAATCACATCATTCACTATATATAATTCCTTATCAATATTTATTAGGAATTCATTGTTTAAAATTCCAACCATTACAAAAATCATGTGCCTACCCTTCTTATTGTAAAGTTATAGTAATCATTATCTGACAGTTTTTGCTCATTTTGTTTGTTACTGTATTACAAAAGTAGGTTATTAAGGATCATTGCATGCCCGTTAATAAAAGTTGAAATAAGTAGTCGACTTACTATTTAAATCCTTTGAATGTGATGTCCCACCAATCATTGAATTATTTCTGTCCATCTTTACTTGGAGGTTGAAATGGAGAAATTGGAAGCACTAGATCATAGTCATCATCATCGAGCCTTCTCTTCCACACTTGTGATGTGGCATCTCTTCCATTCCTTCCTTTCCATTCTACCATCTACTCATCTCCGATATATTTTGGATTTGAAACTTTAACACTTTTGGCAGCTCCTTCATCAAATTTGGTTCGAGAAACTGTCATAAAGGAGGAGCTAGTAATTTCATCTAATTTCTTACCTTCTTCAACCTTTTCTCCGCTGAAATAACTCATATTTACTTAGAAAATGGTACTTTGAGAGGAAAAAAAGGATTGATTAAGTCTACAATAACTCATACGTTTTCAGGTGTAGCCATGGGCTGAATATCACATGTTTTCTTCTGTATTAACAGAATGATTCAGGAAGGGCTGATAATATCCTACTGACTTTTTGGTCATCAACCTTTTCTCTGCTGGAATAAAATATAACTATGATGACGATTAAAACCTCTTGATTAGGTTTAACAATACTTACACATGCTCAGGTAGGGAAAATAGAGAGAATACTACATTTTCTTTTGTCCCCCTGTAATTATGTTTATTCTACTGGAAAGACTTGCAATCTCTATTATCAAATACTTATTTTTCTCTTTCAACTTATTCCGCAATTCTATATTTTTGTTTATCAAGTACTCAATCTTCTCGCCTTGTTGAGCATTATTTTCCTACAATTCCTGGATTACTTTTTCTTTTTCTTGATTCTCCTTTTCAAATGACATACAATGTTCCTCTGGCTTCTGAACTATATTATGTAGATTTTTGAAATTTTTTGAATCAAATGGGGATGTCCTATATTCTTTACCCCCCTTTGGGAGTTTCTTCAGTGGCTAGCAAAATGTTGGGTTCAATGATCATTACACGTCTCTTGTTTGTCATCCCAAGGAAATAGGTGTGAGCAAGTTTAGCATCTGAAATATTTAATTGATTAGCTCTCTCCTCCTGCATTACAAATAAGTTCAGAGAGCTAACTGAGTATAGATAAAATATTAAGTAATTTGAAATAAAATTAAAATATTAATATAAATAAAAATATTACCACTCTCGATAGTCTTATTACAATAACATTATTAGCTAATTTTGACAAAAAACTTCCAGTTTAGTATCCTTGGAATAGAAATGTCAATTTTCTTAGCTTAAAAAACTTCTGTAAATGGTAGTATTTCCATTCCAATAATCGATAACATATCAAAGAACCCACTAAGAGAAAATCCCCCATCCATCTTTTTCTTGAATTTTAGAATAGTCTCTTTTTTATTACAACACAAGAATTTCCAACCTTGTTTTCCCCAAGCAACATTGTTAAAAGAATCAATGTCATCCATATTAGCCAAAATTCTATCATGCACCTTAGATTTAATAGCCCTCCCCAACATGAGTAGGTCAACGAGACAGGCAACACCTAACTTCATTTGAGTAACTAAATCTATGAAATGCATAAAGGCATCAAGTAATTCATTGCATCTCATATGTCCATACTGCTCAACCAGAGGACTCATACTATCAGGAAAAGCATCACATCCAACATACTGTAATCCTGAAATTACATAATAGTCTTCTACCCCCATAGTCACTATATTTCCAAACTTAAAATAAAGTTCATTAGCCTTTGTAATGTTCAAGAGGTATATACACATATAATTGATCAGTCCCTACCAATGGAATATATTTCCTCCTTTAATTTTAGGCAAATGAGCGATATTATACTTGCAAATAATTCAAACTGAAAAATAATTTGATTTTTTTTACTAAGATTAATCAACTATTTAAAAACATTGTAGCTATTCAATGGACGACTTGTATGTAATAAACCATACGTACCTTCTCTTTGTTACTAGAAATGACATCATCTATTATGCTTGCAATCTTTAAAACTAGAGCCAATGGTGTTGACAGTGTTTTGCTTTCACCTTTCTCCAGGAATGATGTATTCAATATGTTTAAAAACTGTCTGAATGTGTTCTTTTTATTGTTCATGTTGCTCCTCTTATTAGTGCTTCTCTTCATCCTTCAAATGAACTTCCTTCTTTCTCTTTCTAGATACCTCTACAGATCCCTTACCTTGTCTTCTAACAAATACAAATCTATTACCAATATTTATTGGTGCTCTCTCATAGCTCGAAGATGAAGCACTTGGTGATGCCATTTAATCTACACACTATAGATAAACATCATCAATCAAAATTTGGGGAAATAAATTTTGTGAATTTAAGTCTACACACAAAAATAAATTAATTTATAGTTAGTGATAATTAGTGACAGTTAGTGACTTTGTAAATAAAGATTACTAACCTGGATACAAACCCAATCAGATCATTCTCAAATTCAGACCCATATACATATATTGTCTAAGGGAGAATTAGAAAGCGTTTATAGAAGTAATTTATGTCAGTTAAGGTACACTTACTGATAGTTAGTGAAAGTTAGCGATAATTTAATCAAGGATTCACCTACTTACAAACTCAATATGATGATTCTCAAAATCATATCCATGTACATATTCCATGTAAGGAGAGTTAGGGAGTATTTACAATAGCATTTTGTGGCAGTTGGGTGATAGTTAGTGACTATTAATGACTGTTTAATCAATAATCTCCAACCTCTATGCAAACTCAATTAGATAATTCTTAAAATCGCATCCATCTACATATACCATGTGAGGGAGAATTAGGGAGTGTTTACAAAAATAGTTTGTGATAGTTGGGTCTCAGTTAGTGATAGTTAGTGGCAGTTTAATGATTGTTATTGATTATCTCAAGTCTTTATTTTCAAATTGCAGGTCCAACTGAACAAACACTTCTCAATTTCAATTTCAAAACTTAAGAGACAATTATGGACTACTGTAAAAAGCAATTTGCTTTGTTTAGTGAGAGTTATTAATAGTTAGTCAGAGTCAAAATCAAGTATTGTCACCAATGACCAACTTTCGCTAACTCATTATAACTTCAATCTTATAAATAAAACACTGTCATATGAACACATGGTTCATAAAAACCCATAATATACACCGCCTAGTCAAGATTAAAACCATAAAAAGACGATAAATAAACAAGTCACAATCATAAAAAATTTCAATGCATTCATCAATACAACCACTAAAATATATCATTTCTCATCTAACATTGTCAATATTCAAAGTAAAAAAAAACCCTAAAAAAAATCAAATGAATAGTAAAAAACCTTAGAATAAAAACACTTACAGTCGCCAAACGCAAACTTTTAACAAACACAAATCATAATTAAATAAAGCATCAGATGAATAAACCAAACTTCTAACAGTTCTTACTTCACTTGAATAGGTAGGAAAATGTCGATGTCAAGATTAGTAAGCAAGAGGAAGATAGAGTAGATGAAAGCGGTTTTGATTTTTTGAAATGAAATCGTCAATAGTGAGAGTGTTAGTATTTTACTTTTGTTTTCAATGTCAATGGGCATTTCCAGAATTTTGAGGTCATTTTAGATTAAAAGGGTTCAAAATATACTAATCGATTTTAGGAGTGGTCATTTTAGGTGTTTTTCCTCCCCCTATTTACAGACTAACTTCCTTTTTCACAATAATTAAGAAAAGTTAATTATTGTATTATAACTTTATTTTAATATAATAGAAATTTACTATATTAACTAATTTATTAAAATAATAAGTGAACTAACTAACCAACTTAGTAAGTGAACTTATTAATATAATATAAATTTGAAACGAATGAAAAAATTAGTGAACATATCAATTCGGGATATAAGGAAAAAATATATGTTCATATTTATATTTATTAATAGATAAAAGTCTAATTTGGACATTTAACTTTAGCGTAAAGTTAGTTTTGGATCCTAATTTGTTTTAAGAGTTGAAGGACTTTTAATTAACGATGGTCATAGTTCTCTATGAATCGCGACTCGAATCATGAAGTATTAGTTTGGTTTATTTAATCGGATTGAAATGAGAAAGCTGATCTAACTATAATTATAATCAATTTATAAGGGTTCGATTCATACTTTTGATTTCTTGAATCTGAATTAGAGCCGACGGTTCACAGTTTGAACTGTAAAATTAAAAAAATAAAAATTAATATAAAAAATATGTATACATTTAAATACATATATATATATATAAGTATATAATATTCATGCATATATGAATTTTTAATATAGAAATATTAAAAATTATGTATAATTTTTACTTTAAAATTAAAAATTAAAAATTAACTTTTTTTAATTTTTTTTCTTGCACTTCAATTACAATATTAAATATTTAAAACTACATGTTACATACACATATTTATAATGAAAAATTATATTCGCAAAAATTTATCATCATTATTATTATTTATTATTAATAGATTATTAATAATTATTTATTTTTAATAATTAATATTATTTAGTTTAACTTAATTAATATTATCAAATTTATGAGTCAAGTGCTCATAAAAATATTATCAATTATGGTTAATTTTATTAAAAATATGATTTTTTTTAAAAAAGAAAACCGCTTGAAATCGTTTGTTCAAACCAAAATCGGCCTACCATTTAAGGTACTGAATCTTAACTAAATCGGCTCTTATCGGTTAAAGTTAAGGTTTATAATTGATACAAATTGGCATTATCAGTTTTGAACCAGCATTTCCAATTAACCAACCGATGACCATATTTGTTATATGTCTGCTTAATCATATTTTCACATTATTGAATCAATTATTTACTATTTTAATGGATGTATGAATTAATTAGTCTTAATTAACCAATTTGGATTTAAAAATAAAATTGATTTTGGTATTAATCTAGATAACCTTAGGTTTAGTTTTGCATCATCAAAGAATTATTTGTTATCTACTTGTAATTTGTGATAGAGTGATGATTCAAGGCTGCTAGTGGCTAATTAGCCATTACTTGTGGTGAATCTATCACATTAGATTTGCTAAGATTGTTCTCTATTCATGTGTAATGAATTGCCACAAGATATTATATTTCCCTTTTATTGTGTTTTCTTTACCCATTATCTTTATTTTATAATGGTATATATCTTATATGATGTTTAATATGTTCTTTCTATGTTATGGAGATCTATTTATTTTTATTTATTTATCGTTAATCTAAAGGATGAGGCTGTGGATGTTGATTCTATGATGTTTATTTATTTTATGCATTCCCTTTTGTTTTTATATAAATTTTTTAGAGTTAGTGTATATGGATTTTCCTATATAGTTTTATCAGTATAATTGTAGTATGTTATCTCATTTGTAATTTTCATTTTTAGAATTATAATGAGTATGTTTCCACTCATTATGTATGCCTATTTTATTTTATTTTATTTTATTTTGGTTTTTATTTAAAGTTGTAAGAGCATGTTTCCACTTTATTATGGGTGCCCATTTTGTGTGCTTTTATATGATTGGACTTTGGTTGTTTTATAAATAAATAATATGATATTTTTTTAATTAATTTTAAATGTTATCTAATGCCTGCCTAGAATGGACAATATTTTAATAATTAAATACAAAATAATACTAAGATCTGAAAAGGAGACTGCTTTCAATAAATCAAACGTATTGGGAGTATTAGGTCATTTTTTACCTTTCTCATGTATGCCCAACTTTTCAAACCCAATACCAGAATAATAGGGATTCCTTAAAAATTGAGTATCCTTCCTATTCTTTTTTCTATTTTACCAAGTGGCAACTCCCAATTTCCAGGCTTAGGGTTGTGTTCCCTAAGAATTCAATTCTGAACAATGTTGAATTTGCAAAAACTATTCCATTAGAAATTTAAGTGAAAAACCCTACTCACACTCTCCAAAAGGCCAAATCATTATTCTCTTCATCTCAACCTCAATAGATCTTTTAGATCCACTACCCGAAAGTCTTTCCCAAGGTTCTCTTAGATGGTTGAAATCATACAAATAATGACCAATCAATAATATCTACTCAAAGATCAATGATATCAAGCTGTAAAAAAATAAAAGATATATTAAAGCATAGATCTTTACAAAAATAAGTCATCCTACTTATAAAAGCTTAGCTCATAATTGAAAAATAAAACAACAAAAATAAAAAAAAAGAAGAAAAAATTCAACAAAACTCATTTCAAGTTGATGACTTGAAATTTGATCTTGGATATTTAGGATTTGTAAAGATAAAATTATATCTAAACTATTTTTTTTGGATTTTCTTTTATCTCCCTTGTCCCCCTTCTAAAAAAATAAAGGACTTGTACTTGCTAAAAGGATAAGGTTTTGTTTCTTTCTCTCTATCTACTTCTATTTGTTTGTTTTTTTATTTTGCTCACCAGCTTCCAAGGGAGGAGCAAAAAGTTATACAAAAGAGGGGTAAAAATAAAAATATTATATACATATTAAAAATAATATAAATGATATTTTTTTATAAACTTATAAATTAATACATAAAAATATATTTCATATATAAGGAAACAAAAAAAATTACAGTTACTCTTCACGTAACAAAATATTAAAAGTATAAATAATAAAATTAAAATCAAAATTAAAAAATTAAAAAAGAATAAAATTTTAATTTTATGTTATTTTTCAATGAGTTTAAGGAGGACAAAATTTTTTTTGAAAGGTTTAATAAAATAATATATAATATTTTTTTTCTTCCAAAATGAAGGGGGACAGTTGACCCCTTTTCTTAGTGAGTGGCTTTGCCTCTGCCAGATCTATTTATAGGAAAACGAGTTTCATACTATTAAAAACAAAGTCATGCCTATTGAAAGTGACAATGGTAATTTTACTCACAATGTGAGAAAGAGTGAAACCTTGAAACTCAATATAGATCTCATAGGATAAAGAATCTTTAATACCATAGAAGGAAGTTGTTGGAAATTGCTAAGGGTCAGTGTTTTTAAAATCATAGTAGATTGGTTGGTTAAACTGGATTAACTGAGAACCGAAGGTTGATCCGATTTAAAAACACCAAAAAAAATAAAATTTACAAAAACAAGACAAAATCGACAATATTGGTCAGTTGGACCGAATTGGGTCAAACCATACCAAATTGGTTTCCTATTTTTTTAAGTATTTTTTAAATAAAAATCAGAGAAAAAAATTAATTTCATTTTTTACGTGTATTATCTTTAATATGTGATATTTTTGAATTGATAAAATAATAATAATTATTATTTTTAAACTTTTATTTTAAATTTTTTATTGCTTTTAGATTTTTATTAATATCTATAAATAGAAGGGTTTGTTCTTCCTTAAGTGAAGGGTCTCTTCTCTCCCTAGTTTCTCTGGGGTTTCTACTCCTTGGTGGTAATCATCAGGGTTTTCATAACCAAATCAATCAGCAGGCATAACATTTTCGCCTGAATCATTATTCCATTGAACATGGAATCAACAGACGATGTGGATGATTTATTGGCTTCGGTTAAATTGATAGAAGAAGAAACAATGGTGGGTGATGTGGTGGTAGACTAATCTAAAGAACAAATATATAGGTATCATATCCCTCTTTACTTAATTGGAAAGCTCATGACTAGAAAATAAATAAATATTCCTGCATTCGAATCAATAATGATGAGAAGCTAGAAATTAAGGATGGGTTATTATTTGCGGGAAATGGGAAATAATATCTATGCTTTTCATTTCTTTTTAGAGTTGACAAAGGAAGGTTATGGAATCGGAGTCATGGTGCTTTGATGATTATCTTTTGATTTTAAAGGAGATAGGAGTGGATGATACAGTAAAAACGGTGGATTTCAGTAGAGAAAGGTCTTAGATTCAAGCCTGTAACATTCCGTTTATGTGGTTGTCTAATTCGATAGCCAAGAATATAGCTAGCTTGATTGGAGAATTGGTGGCAATTGGTGATGGGGATTGTTGGGCTGAAAACACTATATAAGAGTGAAAATCTCAATCCCTATTGAAAAACCTCTTCAAAGAGGTGTGTTGCTCCTCTTGAGGATGTTAAATGGATCAAACTAAAGCACGAACATCTTTCAATTTTCTGTTATGGCTGTGGAAGAATGGGGCACATGGTTAGGGACTGTGAATATGGTGAAAGGAAAAAAAAAAACATACAAATATGTTGAAGGAATGAATGCCTCCCCACATAAATTGTTCCAACTATGAAATCCTATGGAAAAATCCGAACATAAGATCATTATGGAGCTGATTCTAGAGAAAAACATTGATGATCAGACCTAGATGAACATGTGTCTTGATTGGATGAAAAAGAAAGTGGCTCAATCACTTAGAGAGGTTTTGGCGGCAATAAATGAAAGGAAGAAGATGGAGAAAACACACATTATGGTTGAAAACTTACTAGGTATTAACAACCATAACAATCAATAAATTCCAGTTGAAAATGCAAGGGAGGATAGAGGGAATCAAGTAGCATGAAATTTTTGAACCCGTTCTTGATGAGTTGCTGATGATAATCCAATATTAAATTCGGAATAATTTAATATTGGAATGAATGTGAAGGAGAGCATGTAAAGAATCAAGAGGAAGAGGTAGGGAGAAATATTAACATGAATATTACTGCATTGGTGAATGCTAAAAAGAAAGGAAAGGGCATGTGGAAACAGAAGAAGTTAGAGAGAATAAATCCTTAGGCTGATGATGTGAAACAGTTCAATAGATAAAAAAAAAGACATTTGGAGAAAATTGATACTGACATGCTAATAGAGGTGGATAGTCATGCCAAAAAACAAAAGGTCCTCTTGGAGGAGAGCACAATGATCCTAGAGGCGACTAGTGGAGATAACATTGTTTGCCTATAGCCATGAAAATCAAAAATTATAATTGTTGAGGTCTGGAGAGTACCTCAAATTATGAAATTAATGAAGCTAGTACGACTTTAAACTCCCTCGATGATGTTTTTTTTTATGGAAATAAGAGCCTCTAAGGAGTGGATCCTTTTCACTAAGCATCAATTGGGTGTCGGTCATAATTTTGTGGTGAAAGGAGGTAATTTAGGTGGACGTTTAGCTTATTTTTGGACAGGCAAATTAACTTTAATGTTGCTATTTTTCTCTTCACATCACATGGATTTTGAAATAATTCATCATGGTGAAATTCATCGATGGAGACTAAGTTTCTTCTATGGTTAGTCTGAATGGCAAAATAAGAGTAAATCATGGCAATTGCTTTACTCTCTAAAAGATAAATTCACTCAACCATGTCTAATGATGAGTTATTTTAATAAAATACTCTCTCATGATTAGTCCTTTTGATTTGTATTTTATTTCATTAAAAATTATAGATGATATAAATTATGTTTTGGATAGAGACTTTACGGTAGAGGAAATTCATAAGGCTGTGATGATGATGCACCCGAATAAAATTTTTGGTTTTATTATTAAGAGTGATGTAATAAAAGTGGTCCAAGATGTACTTGCAGGAAAGGAATTCCCATTAGGTTTCAAATATGCAAATATTTGCCTCATTCCTAAATCGTAGAATCCAAGCAAAATAACAGAGTTCATACCTATTAACTTGTTAAATGTGATATGTAGAATTACAATAAGGACTTTAGCGAATAGGCTAAAGCAGGTTATTGGAGATGTGATCGATGAAACCCAAAGTGCTTTTGTTTATAGACGGTTAATTATAGATTATATACTAATGGCTCATGAGGTTTTCCATTTTATGAAAAATAGTTGGGGGCAGTAGAATAAAGGTCTTGAGTCTAAAATTGGACATGGCAAAGGCATATGACTGGGTTGAGTGGCATTTCTTGAAGTCATTAATACTGAAAATGGGTTTCTTGGTTAAATGAGTCAGTATGGTTATGTGTTAAGTCTATATAGTACACGGTTTTGATCAATGGAGAGCAGTGTGGTCTTTTTACACCAACCCAAGGACTGAGACAAGGGGATCCACTCTCCCTATATTTATTCATGATATGCATGTAGGGATTAATTGGTATGCTTAATGTGGCAGTAAAAAGAAATATGATTCATGGTATGCAAATTTGTAATGGAGCATCAATAATTTCACACTTAATGTTTGCATAATATTCTTGAAGGCTTCTCTACAAGAAGTAGGAATTATTCGTAACATTCTCCATAACTATAAAGTGTTATCAGGTCAGAAGGTAAACATGCAAAAATCAGAGATTTATTTTGGTTGTAACGTGTACTTAGATCTGCAAAATAATATCACCAATTTCTTAGGCAAAAGGTCAGCAACCATTCTATTTATCTTGGTATGCCTACTGCTGATGGTAGATCAAAGAAAGTTATTTTCTATAAGTTAAAATAGCAGTTATGGGCTAAACTTAATGGGTGGAAGAAGAAGTTGCTTTCTTGGGTGAGTAGAGACATCCTGATCAAAATGGGGGCCTAAGCAATAACTACGTATGTAATGCAATGTTTTCAAATTCCATTAGGCATTTGCAATGATTTGAGAAGCATCGTGAGTAGATTTTGGTGGAGTTAGAAGGTCCATGGGAGGTGTCTACACTATTGTAGTTGGGAAAAGCTTAGAAGCTAATGACTGAAGGTGGCCTGGGATTTAGAGATTTTGAAAGCTTTAATGCTACACTTCTGGCCAAGCAAAGATGGAGGTTGATTACTAATCCCAACTCGTTAGTGGGTAAATTGTTGAAAGCAAAATACTTTCCTACTTCGGACTTCATAAATGCCACTATTGGTCAATCATCTACTTTACGTGGAGAAGTATAATTCATGGTAGAATTGTATTTTGCTACTTTACTAATCATCTACATTGTTGAATTATATTTTGCTACGTGGAACCAGAGTTAGAATTGGGAATAGGAAGAATACTTTCATTTGGAAAGTTTGATGGTTACCTGAATCTACAATGTTTTAAATAGTTACTCCTCCTAATATGCTCCCTGCAAATGCCAAAATGTTTGATTTAATTGATGAAGATAGTAGATCTTGGAAATGGGACGTTATTAACTCGATTATCCATCCTTTGATGTGGAAAGAATTTAGAAAATACCAATCGCGAATTTGGAGAAAGAAGATCAGCTGATTTGGTATTTTAATTCATTAGGTGAGTACTTGGTGAAAAGTGGTTATAAGTTGAGTTTTAATGATAGGCAATATCGGGCTGCATCAACATGATGAGTGGAGTGGGTTTTGGAAAAAAAAAATCTGTAAGTTCCTAAGAGTAGTGAATTTTGTTTGGCGAGCAGCCTTAAATATTCTTCTGACTATAACTATGTTACATAGTATAATGGAATCAATTTTTGAAGCTTGCTTGTTTTATAATCAAGTTGAAACTATTGTCCATTTATGTAAAGACTATATTATGTTTAAGGGAGTATGGAGTTTCATGGGATTATCACAAGTTCAATCTCTCTCAAGACACTCTTTTCATCTATGGATAACAAATATTGTGGGTAGTTGTTCAGATGAGATGCTGAGTAAGGTAGGCATTGCTTGTTATCTCATTTGGCAGCAAAGGAATAACTTCTTATTTTAGAATAGTAAAATTTATCTACAATCTATTGTGTTGAATACAAATTCTTTGCTAACAAATTTGAAATTCATACCACAAGTTGTGAATCATCAATCAGTATCATCAACTAGCAAAACATCAGTTAAAAGTTTGGAACCTCCACCAGAAGGTAGAATTAAAATGAATATTGATGTCGATTTTTTGAACTCTAGTGTAAAGGGTTATGGTGTTGTATTTCGTGGTTATCAAGGCTATGTTCTTGCTTGCTATAACAAGTTCGTTCAAGGTGCAATGGATTCAACAATTGCTGAAATTCAAGCGTTGATTTATGTTATGAAATTAGCTCTGTAGCTGTCCTTTTTCTCATTATTGAATCAGATTGCAAGCTTGTCATTGATCATTTACGTGCAAAGAGTTTCCTTCAAAATGAGCTTGGTTTGCTACTTGGAGAGTGTCGCAAAGTTGTTGGTTTCTTTAGAAATTGTTTTTGGTCTTCTAAGCCAAGATGTTACAATAGGGTTGCCCATGCTTTGGCTAAGTTTCTTATGTTCTTAATGAGGATTTGGTCTAGATTGAGGAGTATCCTCATGAAGTCCTTAATCATCTAGATGTAATCCTTGTTTCTTAGTCAATAAAGCTTTATTGGTTATAAAAAAAATCTATAAATAAAAAACTCATAATATTATTTATATTATTGAACCCAAGTCAACCCAGTTAAATCAAATAAACCATGAATTGATCATCAATCTAGTTTGATAACCGATCCAATTTTAAAAATATTGCTATGTATAAGTTTAGGGTGAACATCTACTTATTGATCATACTATTGAAGTTGTTTGAAATTTGTCGTGGTTAAGATATGACAACCAATGGTGGGCTCCTGAGATTTTCGACATGAGAACATCTTCATCCATTATTGTCTGATTTTGACATTTTCTACTCTAAATTGAAAGCTTTTCCATAATGAAGACTTCCTCAGTCCTCTCCATTCAACTTCAATGGTGTTGGCATGTTAGCCAACCTGTATTATGCTCCTTCTTAATCTTCCTTTACCTGGGACATTTTTAACTCATTTTACAGTCTTGCAAATTATTTTATTTGCTATTCTATGTATTTAAGACATAAAAATTTAAAAGAATAATTATGCATACTACTAATCATCATTTGTCTATTTTTATGATATGATTTTTATTTTATTAATTGTTAATATCCTTATATATAAGGTATGTTAAAATAGAACAATTAAATGAAAATTGATAATTAATAACAATAAATAGGGTTTTTACTTAGCAGAAGTTAGACTCTAAGGCTGCTACTTATCAATCAAGATAGGAAGACCCAAGCATCAAGTCTAGGATCAATAGGTGTTGGGTCAGTGGATCGGGTAATTTTGGGTACCTGACCCGACCCAATCCGATGAGTATGGATATTATAGGGTAGAGTATAATAAGATTTGGGATGGATATGGATATTAAATATCATACCCCCCCCCCCTATCAGATTCAGATTGGATTCAAATTCATGGGATAAGATACCTGCTACCCAAATCCGTTTATATAAATGGGTTTGGGTAACAAGTACGTGCGAGTACCCTACTCGTTTATCCCATTTATAAATATTAGTATATATAGGTTGTTGTTGTGATTTGAACTCTTGACCTTTAAAAAAAACTAATACACATTTTACCACTACACTACCTTAACACTTTCGTTAATTATCTAACTCAAAAATAAACAAATCATATAAATAACCATATATAATTTATGTATTTAAATTAATATTATAAATAATAATTATTAATACATATAATTAATATAAAAAATTATATGTATAATATAATTGATACATAAAAACATAATATATTATATAAAACCAATTATATATTGGTACTGCTCCTTTAACCGAGCATGTTAATCAAGCTCCATGACTAATCGCCCTTTGGATGAGCTCTCAAGAAGACTGGACCTCAGCTCTGTACACCCTCGTCCTACCGAGCTTCCTCGATATCCTCTGACACAGCAGGCATACAGTTCCAATGTGACAGGTGCACCGGCGTAACTTTTTAAATATTCTCTGACACATATAGGTTTGTCCCCCACATACCATTTATATAAAGGGGCAGACCCTCACAAGTAAAAGGTCTCTTTCTCCTCCTCTCTTCTCTCCACTTACTCTCTTTATACATATCGAACTCTGACTTAGACATCGGAGCCTCACTCGGCGGAACCTGATCTGGCTCTCTCTTATCTTGCAAGTTGGAGACCGAGTGTAACCATCATCAGAGCCCAAGCTCAGGAAGCTAAGCGAACCCTCCTAAGATAGCTCCATCATTAGTAGTGCGGTGAGCGTGGATAAGCTATTCCCTAGCAGAGGCTGTATATCTCAGGTACGTCCCTCAGCTCTTGCAAGAAGCACTCTGGCTGTGCTCTACTTTATCATTTTGTACAATGATATCTCATTTTTCTCACAACGAATGCATATAGTGTTTACAATTTATCTAGGTATGTAATGCAATGCACAATTTCTCAAATATCAAACAACTCAACCGAGCTCCCCAATTACTTTTAGCTCAACATGGCTTGCATAAAGAGCCTTATAGCGCCCTTCTTCTAGCGCCAAATCAATCGCACTCTAACCGTGCATAAGCGCACCCTAGCCACGCCAAGTTAACCGCACTCTAATAGTGCATAAGCATGCCCTGGCCATGCCAAATTAATCACACTTTGACCGTGCAACTTACAAGTGCCTTGGTTGCTCACCAAGCTCCTATCTCCTTACAAGCACGAAGCTCCTATCTCCTTACAAGTGCTCTGATCGCACACTGAGCTTTTGGCTCCTCATAAGTGCCTTGGTTGCGCATCAAGTTCTTAACCCCTTCATCACACCATAGCTCATCAGACAAGCAATCAATTACTATTTTCCATACCAATATGTATGCATCGACACATCTAACTAAACGAACCGAGTGAATACAATTAAAGTCGAGCAATATAAGAAGCTTTTCATTTATAATACCAAACTATTTAGCGCCTTCTCGAGCATTTGTTTTATTTATAACATCATACTGTCTAATTTTTTATCGTGTATTAATTTTCTTATAACACCTGCACGCGCATTTTATTATAGCTCCTTATGAAAGACCGAGCTTCAATGCTCTTACCAAGCATCAATGTTATCATATTATGTTGCAATTCGTATTCGTCTTTACAATTCTGTAAGTTTAGGTGCTTATATAATATCACTCTTTGTATGAGGTCCCAAGCCCCTCTTATCTGATTTTATTATTGTATCAAAGATGTATCAATATACATAGTTAGGCGCTTTGTTAGCCCTCTGAAACTCGGCTCAAGAGACTACTTTACATAAATATCAAGGCAATGAAGAGAGGCACTAACACCTCTGATTTTCAAGCAATGGCATCAACATTCAAGCACTTGTACCCCTAAACGCCCATCATCGACACTCAGGCTCATCCAAGAGCTGAGCTCAGGCACTTAAGCTCAATCGAGTCAACATTCAAGAACTTGCACCCTTAAAAGCCCAGCATCGGCATTCAGGCTCATCCAAGAGCCGAGCTCAGGCACTCAAGCTTAATCGAGTCAACATTCAAGTACTTTCACCCCCTAAATGCCCAGCATCGGCACTCAGGCTCATCCAAGAGCCGAGCTCAGGCACTCAAGCTCAATCGAGTCATGGTCAGGCCAGTAGCATAGCCAAAGAATTTGCATTGAAAAGAAAAGCCAAGAATCTGCTCAAACCAAAAGAGCTCAAGAAGCTCCACCAGAGCCAAGAATCTGATAAAGCAGAAGAGCTCAAGCAGCTCCACCAGAGCCAAGAATTTAAATGGAAAGAGAAAGCTCGATCAACTCTTGCCCAAGCCATAAATGCCAAAAATACTCTCCTAGCAGCTAAATTTCAAAGTGAGTCATCTAACCGACCACTATGGATAATACCTTGGCAGGTAATTACTTTATAATGTTCAAATTCATTTTTATTTCGTAAGTTCTTAAAGTGCATGTACAAATTCATAATATAACATAACATAAGTTTAGGTTCAGGTTCATTACCCCGCCATACTTAACAGACCGCCTGATACAAAAGCTCTAGAATGTGCATGTACCTGAGCATACCATATAACCGTGCCCAAGGCACCAATAATAAAACTCTTCAGTGCACTTCGTGCCTGAGTAGATTAGATAACCCTCAAAAATATGTCAAAATAACATAGAGGGAAGAACATTTACTTTAAGGTCAATTTTGACCGAGCTCTTAGACTATTACCAATAACATATCACCAAAAATATAAAACAAAATGCAAGGATCAGACTGATTTTCAAGCAAAGACATTTAATTAATGGAAGGAAATTTTATTACATGAACAACCCAGTCCTTAGAACTATGTAGGCCGAGCATAAGCACATCGTATAGCTACTTTATAATATTTTACAAGTCTTGGACCTCGTCCTCTTTGTCTGCTTCGCCCTCTTCATCATTTTCATCTTCTTCTTCTTCTTCTTCTGCCTCGGCCTCAGCTGCTAGTTGGTCGATGTCTATGTCCACCATCCAGGACAGGTCCATGTCCGGGTTCTCTTTCTTCAACCGGTCGAACATGGCCTTCTGATAGGCTTATCACTCCTTGTGGACTTGGCCACTAATCCTTGGCTATTGGCTTCTAGAGCTTCCTCTGCCAGGCGTAGTTTCTCATTATTGGATTTTAGAGCTTCTTTTGCATAGTGTAGCTCTTCATTTTTAGCCCCGAGCATCTCCTTGACCGAGCTCAACTGTACCTGGGCAGCTTTCAATTTTTTTATCTTTAACCTCTAAAGATTTCTCTAGTTCCAGCCTTCTGGCCCACTCCTCCTCTACGTCCTTGGCAGCTTGAGCAAAGTTGGCCTGATAAGTTTGAGGGTTTGGAGGGTTGTGGATCAAGTTCGACAAGGTGGTATATAAAGTTGAAAGAGACTGGTGAGCCTATGTTTGATCCAAATAAAGGAAATGGGTACGCCTCTGTTGACAGCTTAAGCTTTTGGTAGAAATGGTTAGTGTTCTTTCCGATTAAGCATGCTGGTGCAGGGTCGGTACCAAGATATGTGACCTCCTGAGAAGTGCTTGGCCCAGCCGCATCATTTGGTATCAGAGCCTATTTATCGGGTCTAGTCTCACTGCTCCAGGTTCGAGGATGAACCTCCTTAAAGAAGGGGGGAATGATAAGTCCGAGGGTTTGGAGGGTTGTGGATTAGGTTCGACAAGGTGGCACATAAAGTCAAAAGAGACTGGTGAGCCCATGTTTGATCCAAATAAAGAAAATGGGTGTGCCTCTGCTGATAGCTTAAGCTTTTGGTAGAAATGGTTAGCGTTCTTTTCGATTAAGTGTGTTGGTGCAGGGTCAGTTCCAGGATGAGTGACCTCTTGGGAAGTGCTTGCCCCAGTCGCATCATGGCCTCTATGCCCTTTGTCCGGTCCTTCATGGTATGGGCGAGCCGTGTAACCTACGATATTCCTTTACGCAAAATTTTAACCCAAGTTTGATGTTTGAATTTTCACTTATTGTGTGAGACATACTTAACATTTCTTTTGCTATATCTTCCGAGCTCTTAGGCACATCCTCACGCCTCTCCTTTAAGACAGCTCGGTATATCTGCCCGAGAACCTTTTAAACACTCGCATCCTGTATAGAGTACGAGGTGTTGTATGGGCCAGCCAGCTTTTCGTTAACGCCTCCACCAACCGGAGCATGCTGTACCGGCAGGCTAACAGTTCTTCCACCTCTCCCTAAGGCAAGTCTTCACCTATGCCTCTAAGAGGCATGTGTCCTTCTACCTCCCTATTTGGCTTTGGCTCTGGCACCATCTCGGTGAGAAGAACCAAGTCCACTGCAGGCTCCTACTCCCGAGTCAGACTGGTCCCAGTAGTCAGCTTCCTTGGGTGCTCGCAAGCAGAGTTACTCCTAGCTACTCGCTCACCCATCCTCGCCTTTTTCCGAGCCTCCCTTCTTGCCTCCTTCTCGGCCAAGTATTTGAGTTCTCTGCTCACTAACCCCGAGCCCCTCTCTGTTCAACTAAGCCACAAGTTATAACCAAATACTTGAAAACACACTTCACACATTAATCTTAAGCAAAAACCAAGTATCGAAACATAAAGCATACCTGTCTAGTTTTCTGGTCGAATTGTCTTTGGTGCCCTTTCAAGGGGAAGTACTCCCTAATCAGTATCACGACATTCCTCTTCTCTCTAAGAATGTCTCACTCCACTATCTCAAACACAGCTAGCTCATTCTTGTCCACCCTCCCCCTGGTTACCTGTTCGCCGCTGGGGTTCACCTACTAGATATTTTGGCAACCAACCCCCCGATTATTCTTTAAAATGAAGAATTGATCCTTCCAAGCCTTTATTGAGTCTAGTTTTTCTGCAAACATCCCGAGCCCAGACCTCCCTTGTAAGTACAAAAAATCTTCATATGCTCCCGAGCGAAGTCGGAGCATGCTGAAGGCACTCACAACTCTTAGAGAGGGCTTAACCCCGAGCAATCCACATTGTATCTCAAACTCCATGATCATCCGCCATGCATTTGGACTCCGTTGACCGAGGGCGATCTTCTAGTAATTTAGGAAAGCTAGAGGGAAGGGGCGCAAAGAAAACCGTACCCCCGACCTCAGAACCTCTTCATAGATCATTATTTGATGCTCTGGCAGGGTGTCGTAGGCTTGAAACATCTTCTTTTGGGGCAAGTATTTTATACTCCTCCGGTATTTGGTACTTTTGTCGTATTCCAGCGAGGTCTACCTTTGTCAGAGTGGATTTAATGTCTCTCACCCGAGCCTTCTTTGAGCTCGGGTGTATCCCCTGGACTTCAACTATTTCTTCCTCTTCATCCACCAGTTGAAGACATCTTCGTGTCTCCGGCTTGATCATTTCGATCATCACAGGCCTAGTTACGGTATTGTTTTCCTCCCCCAGCACACTTGGAGAGCCCGCCTCTCCTCCCTCCTCTGACTCAGCCACGTCGATAACTGCTCGTACTATTTTACCACTAGAATTTTAAATGCAAAGCAGAAACTTAACACTAATCTCTAAGAATTGAGCTCTTAAACCTTTACTAGCTAGACGAACTGAGCTTCTTTCTTTTGAATCGTGTACCGAATGTTGTCCCACTACCCTCTATTTATAGTCTTATTTGGTCATGTGAACCGACGTCCCCCTTTAAATTAGCAAATGTTTCAACTTTTCAATTTTCGCCCAACCGTTACCTCAATTTTTGAAATATCGCCTCACTTCTTTTTTGACATGTGTCCTTCTATAATATTCACCGACTCTCCTTGGCATAGAGGCCAAGACTTCTCAGATGGGCCGGAGGTACTACTACTCCTAGGAGACTAGGCTTTGCCCTTCTAGCATTGCCCCTCTAATGATATGAACTCTACTCTGTATATCTCAGCCTCTCTGTTGCCCCAACCGAGTTTGATTTGACCTCTACTGGCAATACACTTGAGTTTGACATAAATGTTAAATGACCGAGGGGGGACTAGTGATAGTACTCCCCCTAGCTCGCACACCGAGTACTCTTCCTAGCTCATGCATTGAGCTAGCTCATGCATTGAGCACAACCTCTTTATATCATGGTCATCATAGTTACCAGAAGCTCGCCTAAACTCCCTTGTGTGGCACCTTTACAGCTATCATAAATGTCAGATAACTTAAGGGGGCCTAGTAGTACTACTCCTCCTTTAACCGAGCATGTTAACCAAGCTCCATGAATAATCACCCTTTGGACGGGCTCTCAAGAAGACTGGACCTCAGCTCGGTACACCCTCGTCCTACCAAGCTTTTTCAACATTTTTTAAAACATGTTTAATATATATATAATTTCTTTACTATATAAAATATGTATTATACCGTACATATAATTATACACGAATACATCACTCTCTAAGTTGGTCTCGTGGCACCTACAATTTCAAGTCTCAATCATATGCATATTCATCCGTATATGCACTTTCTATTGCCTGCACGATTCACGCAACTGTGCTAAGCCATACGGCTTAGTGGTACATACTAAAACCATATAACAATTTAAATAACACACATATATACTTTTCAACTTATATTTTATCATCATACTGTCAATATATGCACAATTATTTTTGCATTTCCTTTACCTTATAATTCATATACAAATATATTACAACCACACACACACATATATATATATATATATATATTCATCAAATCAACATTTCATTGCCACATTACCAGCATAACACATTGTTCAACTAAACTCATTTAATTCATCTTATCATTTCATTACAATATTACCAAATTTGTACTAGACACGATATCATATCATAAGTTGGGCCCAACTACTCCCTACATAATAATCAAGTTTCAAAACTATTGATTTAGTCTATTGTGACATCCAGTGTCTAGTCCGTAGGCAAAATCATTTTTATTTCTCAACCCAGCTCTGCTTGGGTCCAACTCTGCTCAGGCTCATCATCATATAATCCTCAACATCAATTTTCTAGAACAATTTATTATGCAGGGAAACACATACATTGCATAATTATCCATTTCATCAAATTATATTTCCATAATCTCATTTTTAATATTAAGACTTAGCTCTGCTTAAGTCTTTGAATAACTTATTTCTTATCATTTAGCATATTTTCTTATCTCACATTCCTTCTCAGTCATTTGAATATGTATCGTGATCATATCATTTCATTATCTCCATCATATATCCCATTTAACCATTACATATTTTATATAAAATAGGTACTACAACATCACATTACACATTACATATAATACATTTCAATACATTTTATCATTATAACTCAACACATTCATTTATTTATTATTTATACACATCATAAATTCATTATTTTCATATTTGTCATATTTATTAATTTCCATCATATTTATTCTTTTACCACAATTCTCTTTATTTTTCATATTCTTTATCTATTTTTCGTATTTTTATATTTTCTACATATTTAATCACATTCCACATAATTTTTTGTCACATTTACAATATGACATCTTTCTCACATTTTTCATGGATTTACCATACTTTTCATATTCATTCCATTATTTTCAATCAAATTATCTAGCGTAGCTTATTTTCACATTTTTAATCATTTCTCATTATTTCGTAACCAATTTTCACATTATCAACCATATTAGACATTACATAGTCCTCTTTCATAATTTTAATCACATTTTATCAATTTTTATAATATTTCCTTGATGCGCACAATAATATCATTTCTCACATTAATTTCAACCACATAGTCAATTATACATGAAGTCACTTAAAGAATTTCTTCATTCTTTAAAGAATGTCAACATGTATAATGTCATGCATAAACAATTAAATTAAATATGATTAAAGTGTGTACTAGCCTTAATTGTATCATGTTCCAAGCCTTAATCACCCTCCAACTTCAATTTTACCAATTGTCCTTCTTTACTTCAATTAATCAAGTCTACTCTTATCACTTCTAAACCATATTATGAACACAAAAATAATATTAATATCTCATTTTAAGCCATTTTAAATCAATTAACAATATTTACAATCATTCTTTCTAAAAAAATCCACCAAAATCCTAATTCTTCCTTACTACCTCTTTTAAACTACCACCAAACCTATCTATTTCTATCATCTAACCATAAATTCATTATATACACATTAATATAACATCAAAATAATTCACTTTAACAATTATAAACATCATCATCAAAAACTCTAATTTCACATAATCGCTCCATAAACTCTAACCTCACCAAAACCAATTCATTTTCACCAACCAACCTTAAAATCATATTATTCATATTAAAATAACTTCCAAATAATCCATTTAAATAATTATCTAAGTCTCCATAAAATTTTCATTTACTTACTCTATCATGCCTTTCTTCTTCATAAACTCATGAGCATACATACTTTAACAATATAATTTAGCAACTTCTAACACAATTAATACTACATATAATTTCTTTGAACCAAAATCATCACCTACACTTCAAATAAATATTTTTCTTTCATAATCAAATAAATCTACAATTCAATAACTCGAAGTTACTTTTAATCATGCTTATCAAGAATAGGGTCTTTCCTTTCCTATTTATTAAACTTTCCATAATCCTATCATTCAACATATCATCAATTCAAAGATGCCTTTAAAATTTATTTTAAACTTCATACTTAATAAATACACTTTCTAAATACAACAAATATCTTCATTCTTCCAAAATATGAAATTCTTTAACCCTAAAATCCTCCAACAAAATCTTAAAACTCTCATAATCCAAAAATCAAGAAATCAAACTTACAAAATGAGAAATACTTACTTGAATCTTTAGGAAATTTGATATTTTAGAAGATGAAAAATTTCCTCTTATTCATCTATGGAGGAACTTCCATGAAAGGAGAAGATGAATAAGATGAGAATTTTTTTTTTTACTTTTCTTTCTTCCCTCTTTCTTAGCCACACACACATATATATAATTATTTAATTAATTAATATTAATTAATAAATATCAACATTTCTCATCATTTTCTACTATCATTAAAAATTTATTTTAATTTTTATTTATTTAAAAATTTTTCAACTTTTACTATTTTACTATTTATCTTTGACTTTTACAACATACTTTTTGACTTTTATATATTATGTATATTTCACTTATATTTCGCTTATATATATTATTTTTCTTCTTCTAATACTTTAATTTACCTTTTAAATTAATTATTTAATGGTACTTAAAATTTTTGGATGTTACATATATATTTATTATGTATTATATGAGCTATATATATTATCAATTATTTTCATTATATACTGTAATATATATTGTATATTATTATTATTACTATATATATTATTATTAAATAAAAACTATATACTATAATATAAACACTATTTAATACGTTATGTATTATTTTCACTATAATATATATGGTAAGAATATGATATAATATATATATATATACTTTACACTATATATATATTATATATTATATGTAGCATATGTATACATTATATATTTCAATATTATATATATATAATGTATTATATGGATTATATATATTATTAATTATTTTTATTATATACTATAATAAATATTGTATTATTATTTTTACTATATATATTATTTTATGTATATGCACTATAAACATAATATAATACATATATAATATATATTAATTATATTAGTTAAAAGAGAAAAAACAAAATATACAAATGATTATCTGATAATATATATATAAATGATTATAAAAAATGTTAAGAAAAAAAAAGATGAATTAAAGAGACAGTGACAGAGTACCTGATAAAAAAAAAGAGACAAAGGATGTGTGTGTGTGTGTGTGTGTGTGAGAGAGAGAGAGAGAGAGAGAGAGAGAGAGAGAGAGAGAATGAGGGGCATTTTCAGGCCGATTCCGATTGCCATTTCAGGCGAGGTTGGTGGCGTTGGGTTTGTCTCCTCACGAGCTTCATTTCTATACCTACCATGCTGTTTGAGGCTCACTGGAGAGAGAGATAGGAGTTTGTGACAACCGTGTAAACGACAGTGAATGATGGTGAGTGACCACCATTTTTGGACTCCTGACGTCGAGACGATTCCAACGGTGCCCATCCTGTCCTCCAGATCCAACATTGTTAGCGACGCGTGGCCGACCAGCAGCCACTCCGATGGGATCTTCGATATGTTCCGGCGAGCCATGTTAGAAGCCTCATTTTGATGTTTTTGATGCGCTGATTACTATTATTAGATCAAATTTCACTGGGTGAGTTTTGAATTGCTAATTTTTTTTAAATTAATTTATATCAATTTTTTCCAGGTTGCGTTTAACATTTATGAAGGATAATTGATGGATTGAAATTAATTAATTAATTGATAGAATTATGATGATTACTCATTAATTGGATGATGAAAATTTTAATTGTATATTTATTTGTATATTTATGGTACTTTATTGTATTTTTAATTGTAATATTGTTGCATGTTGTTGTATTATGCTTAATTATAGAATTGAGCAGTTTAAAATTATACTTGCATTAATTTTTATTTATAATTATTTAAGTGAAAATATTATAATTACATAATTTATAATATTTTGTATTTTATATAAATTATTTTAGTCGGGTATTTAAATGGATATCAAGTAGTAATATAGTAATGAGTAATAATAAATAAATTTGGGATGAATACGGATAATAAATATATACTTATAAAGAAATTTGAAACGGTTACGAATACTTTAAGTTTAAACAGGTTCAGTTTTGCTGATATCTTATCCATTGCCACTCTTGTAATATTATGGGAGTCACTTTTAATCCTCATTACCAATATTTTAAAATGATTTCAAATTTTCTTTAATGGAAATTAAGTTATGATAGTAAGTTATAAATTTAAAATAATTACCAAAAATATATGTTTTCCTGTAGGGTTTATAAAATTTACATCAATAAAATTTTATTTATTTTGTATAAATGTTAGTTCTTACAAAATTTAATCATTTAATTTGTTTATTCATATAAAATTTACAATTAATCACCCGTTAAAATAGTAAGCATCACCTGCTAAACTGCAACACACATAAAACAATAACTGATTCTAATAAATTTAAAGAATAGTTTTATTTAGTCTATTAAAAAAAATATATGTAACTTCACTTCAAGGAGGAAATACTTCCTCATGGAGGAAATACCTTAACTCAATTTTGGGAGAAATTATATGATCCAGAAGTAATTTCAACTAGACATCTTAATTAAAATAATAAATTAATCAGATAATATTTTTTAAAAAAATATGCCATAAAATTTATCCAGTGAACTCTTTATTTTTGCAATAATAAAACATAAAAGATACATCTTGTTATTTCAAGTATAATGTATAATTAGAATCACCATTTTATTATATAATTTTTCCAATTTTTGGTAGGTTAGTAAATGAGCTATATACGAGTTAAAGGGAAAGCTTTCTTTAGAGTGGTTAAATACACTCTAAAAATTTAAATACATCTCATTTTACTTTCAATATCTAACAAAATTATTATAATATATTCTACATGTTGTCTTTAACAAAATTAGTATAACACCCATAAAATTAGAGAAAAAGGAGACTGCAATGGTGGCCGAATGATCATCTTCAAACAGTTCTACTCTTGCCCAAATCCCAACACAAAACTTGATCATTCAATGCCAATCTGAATTCCTCTCAGATTGTAAAACCCATGGGACTGTACTCATAAATGGGAAGTGTTGACACCGACTTGCACAAAACCAATTAGCTCATTCACTTACAGTCGTATATTTTATCATTATTTCACAATGGGATATTTTTTCCAACACATGATCAAAAAATGGTGTGATTAAGTCCAAACCATAACCATAATCTAATAATTTCAGTTTCATTTATAATGTGATCTTAAATATGGACATGTTTCCAGCATCAAATTCAAATTGACTTCAATTGGAATTTAAATTGCAAGCTCAGAACTATATAGGCAAATCTTTCTATCCAAAACAAAAGTAGAAGGAAAAACATAATATATACATAAGCTTGCTTCTTTTGTCCAGAAAAAAAAAACAAAAAAAAAAAAAACACTGCAAAATTACATATCTATCATATATTTACTCATTATACAGAACCTTATTGCACGCTACGATGCCAAAAGAACTGACATTGAATGAAGCTATTATTCTAACCGTGTATTACACAAAATAAATTATCATGCGATACGAAAATGTACAATTTACATGGATGGAACGATGCTCGTTGGGCCAAGGCATATTTAATTTTCTTCCAGTATCTTGTTTGCTGGTGCTTTATCCTGCTTTTCTATATAAGCAGAAGGAAACCAGCCAGTTTTATCTCTGCATTCTCCTTCAGACCACCCTGTTGGAGCCACCTTGTGATATTACCGACCCAAAATGGAAAAGGGTAGGTGAAAGGAGAAGGAAGCAATTAACTTCCAGAATGCACAAATTAACAGATGCAACCAACAATTGCATTTCGCTTCCCTAATCACTCAAGTATGTACAGAAGACGACCAAAACAGCAGAACTCAGGCACATGGCATAAATATTTATGGGGAAGATGCAGTTAAATAAGAATAAAATTACAATGTATTAACAAAGTTAGCTACGAGAAAGAAAATTTCCGACTATCAGCAACTCAAGAATTTTTCAGACAAAAAAAATGTCACAAAAACATCTTCATGTTCCTATATAAGCTAATAAAAAGGTAATCCTCAATAACAGAAAATTCATCCATACTATGTGTTTCATATTAACATAATTAATTTGTACACTCATAGGAATACCTAAAAACATATATTTGGAAGATTGATAACAAGCGAATTAACGTAAAACTAAAAACAAGTTGAATAACAAAAACTATCACTAGTTTGGCAACTAGAATACTCAAATAGTTAGTTGGACAATATGGTTACATTTCACAAACAAGAATCTGAACACAAATGTCAACAGAAATGGCTACATGCAAATACACACACACACACACAAACACACCATTTAAAGAAAGATGTGCGTGGTAAATGGATAATTTAAATGTTAAATGGGTATAGCCTATTTAACCCATTACTTTATGGGTTATATAAGGATTGGATATGGGTACTCATGTCAACCCATTAAAGTGACCCCATCCATTTTTAAAAATATGTATCACTTATATATCATTTCCATAAGTAAATTTATATTTTTCAAGGATTATTTTTTTATCTATAAATATAAAATGACAAATAAAATATTTAAAAGAAAATATGTATTTTATATAATCAAGTTGAATTTGAAATAGACATTTTCATTACTCGCTTTGATCCAAATTTGAGACAGATTAGTAAATAAAAAACTTATTCTCTCTCTCTATTCAAGTCTAAGTTTAATACTTGAATATGGTAAAATGACCATATTCCTATTTCCAATTAGTAACAAACTTTTATTCCGTTTTTTGGTCAAGTATCTTATTTATCGTCAAATAAAATAAGATAAATTAAAAGCTTGAATTATAATTAAAACATTTAATTTTAACTAGAAAATTTAGGAATTCTGAGTCTACTTTACTAGTTCTCTTACGATTTTGATCCCACCATGAGACCCACATGAAGCCCACAACAATAAAAGGCTATATCATCAATTGAAATCTTTGACTACATGTAACAATCCACTCTTTCATTTATGTAATTGAATATTCCCTTCAACTCAACCCAATTCAACTCAACTAAACCGTAACTTCAAGTTCATTGGAGTTAGATATATGTATTCTTTTTTTTTTTACTCGGAGAGATTATATGCAACATCTTCAGAGAAATGTAGAGTCATAAGACCATTCTAAACCAATTTTTATCATGTTAGTTTAGATGTACCCATATCCTGGACATACCCATACCCTCCTAATTATATCGACCTTAAAATGTTTAGCCTTTCTGACAGACGTATCCCTAGCTCCTATTAATATTACCTACAATTAATGTAAAATGAGATAAAAAAGATTATATTATTTTAATATATTTCTATTAATCATATTTCACCATTCAATTATTATTGGTCCTATTGTCATATTAGAGTCCATTATTAAATTAGTTTTTTTATATTTAATCCTTTTAAAGAATTTAATTAATTTTTTACAATACGAAAAAAATTATTTTCAATATTGAAATGAATTATTCTCAATGTGTAAATAAATTATTTTTACATAATAAAGGGTAAATAGGTGAATTAGGGTTGATTTGGGTTAAATGGATATCGGCACCATATAAAAATTAAAAAGGTCATAAATGGGTAAAATGGGTAACATAAAACCCTAAACATTTAGAACCAACCCATACCCACCCATTTGACCCAATCCATTTGACATATACACGGAAGAGTTATAGATGGCAGTTTAAAGGCCTAACCTAGTAGACATAATTAAAATCTTAACATATCTAGCTATTACTTTCCTAACTTTATTTAAGCAATATCATCTACAAGAGAAATGAAAAGAAAAATAAAAAATAACATGCTTAAAACAATAAAATTACATACAACCCACAAGAATCTAATTGCAGACTGCAAGCCGAAAAATGCATGTGAACAGTCTACTGGTCATTGCATGGATTAGAAAGTATAGAATGTACCTGTCGAACAACAACATAATCATCAAGAGATAGACTCAACTCTCCTTCCACTTGTGCATCAAATGAATGTATAACCTACAATAATGAAGGTTGATAAAAAAAAAAAAAGAAGTAGTGAACTGAGAAATCAATGTTTTCTTAGTACTGACAAAACATTTCATAACAGTACACTATTAGAGTAAGTGAACAAAAACATGTTCACACATTCATAAACAAATGAACTAGAAGAATACTGTTTCCAAGCATAAACACATTGTGAGGGCAAGAGTTTGGAAATCAACAGCTTTAGTCCAAACAAAGTAATATTTAATCAGCCTGAATAAATTCTTTAATGTTTGTACATCTAGCTTAATTGGCTTAATGCATTTCTTTTATCTCTGCCATTTTAAGACTTTTAGATGATAGCTCTTAAGTTTCTGCTCTGCAGTCCAAAGTTCTCTTACTTTCCATTTTGTTGCTTTCATATAACTGGCAGTCCTATATGCAGAAATAGGAGAAATAGCTTATTTTTCATTTTCTGGATAACTACACTCTGAAAGTTGAGGCAATTGAAAGTTCATTCTCATATTTTAAAATGTTATAATTTCAATTCTAACCTTCACTTTGGATTCTCAATACACACCCTGGCTGAATTCTTGTGTGGAACTTCTCCAAGTCATTTTTGTTGGACAAAATTGGTCTGAAGTTTTAGACAATCATAGAATAAACTTCTATTTAACATGTGATTCACACAAATAGCTAAATACTGTGTGAACAATCTTATGCAGGCTAGTTAAATTTCCCTGAACCCATTTAACACATTATTTACACAAAATAATTTCCCATGTGATTACACGTCAATTTTTTTTTTTTCTGTAAAAACTGGAACAAATAAGCTTTTCTTAAAAGAATTTACTTCAAATATCACATGAAGATATGGAGACCTGAATGAAAATTTTCAAGATGGAGAATAGAATGAAAATTGGAGAAAAATAAGTAGAGAGATCTTCCATTGAAATAGTTTATAAAGTTTGTTGACCTAACATTTCGATCCATGAGGTTTAATATGTGATAACCTCCAAGGTTCGGGGTGTTAGGTGTAATGATTATTTCTTTAAATAGTACCAAACTCCCAATACTTTATAGGCCTTTCCATTCAACTTCTAAGGATTCATTTTCCTTTTTTAGCGGAGTCTTGAGATCGCTAAAAGTCCTCGTGTTATTCTAGAAATCGAATATCCAGAATATTAGTCAATGTTGGTTTGTGAGCGCTACCTACATGTACCCTCTTTTTCTTTCATTTCTTTTTCAATTTACTTGAAACCAACAATCCACTGAATTCAAAACCTCAATGAGCACCACCCTTTCAATTATTTAAATATGAACTAACAATAGTTCTAAAAAAGGGGGAAATGAAAACTCTTGCTGCAAACCAACAAATAACAATAAGTCTATGTTTGGTGTGATGTAATGAAATTAATGTATCTCATATTTTCCAAAACAATGAACTAAAAAACTTTTGATTATATTCAATTACACCGTTACCAAACATTTAAAAATAATATGTTCTTTCTTTAAGCAATTCAGTGATCTTTGAATCACCACTTCTTTTACTTTATATTTATGTTCAAGCATTATTTACTGGGTAGTCTGAAAGTGTTGTACCGAAACTTTGAGAAATATTTTCTGCAGTTTATAGTGTTTAGGGCATTCAGGAAAATTGGTCAATAGAAAATACTTTTCTTGCCAAAGGAAAATGAACATTTTTAAACTTTTATAAAACCATTATAATAAAATGAAAGTACATAAATGTATAATTATTAATCTACCAACCACTGACAGTCACATCATCAACCACCACACTTTACTATTTTTTTTTTCTCTTCTTTAATAATTAATTAAAAAAAGTATGAAGCTCTTAATTTTCGATATTTTTAGTCTTGATAAAATTTTTAATGTTTTCCAACTATTTTTTTTAGTGTTGCAGTCAAACAACAGAAAATGCCAGGAAAGTATTTTTCAGAAAGTGTTTTCCTGAAAATATTCCTAGAGAGACTAAGTGTTTTCCTGAAAATATTCCTAGAGAGACTATTTTCAACAAAACAGTCTTACAGTATTAAGACTTGAATAAAGAAGGGAAAAAAATAGCTGTGGTGTTCACCAGCAAAATCCAGTATTGTCTATTAGACATTTGCCAAAATTCTACTGTAGGATGGCAACATTAAATATAATGTATCAAAAACAATGAAAATGCAACATCATGAGATGCAAGTGAACATAATTTCAACTTATGGAATAAACAAGGACAATTATATAGAGTCAATTATTTCAAAGGAATTATTTATTTCAAGAGTTTTTTTTTTTTCTTTTACCAATGGGTAGCATTTAACTTTTTCAAAGGAAAAAATGTATATCCAAAGAGATTAGGAGCCTTACTTTTGCTATGAAAAATTTGTCCTTCTAATTGATATGTATCTTATCCTCAAATCCATTTGACGTAGCGCCAGGATGAATGGCTGCAGCATCTTGTTCCGTGGAAACCAATTGTGATGAAGAATCCTTTAATTTCTCCTCCAATATCGTCTAACCCAAATAATAAACATTTGAAGTAGCACCAATCATAATCATACAATGCAGAATATGGAATGCTATTGACACCCGAAAAAACTCAGAAAGCAAACCCAAGTATCTATATATGAATGTGATGTACTATATATACACACACATGAGAGAAGATAGCAAAGTTAAGGTGCAAGGTTACAGACCTCAGCATGTAACTTATCTAAAATATCAAGAACATGTTGGTGATAACATCTCTCAGCGTCTACCTGAAAAGTAATTTCAATTTCAATACAAAAAGGAATAAATAACTTTGTACCTCAACCAAGAATCATTAAATAACAAAATAAAGTTCAAAGAAAAATGTTTATCAAGAAATCAAGCAAATGAATGTTAAGCTCAACAGGTATGTTAGTAGCAAGGTTTTAAATAATGCATGTCAGGGTTTCAAATAACAAGTATGTTAGTACTTTATCGCCCATTGCATAACAGAACTATAGGTGCCTGATATATTTTTGCACTTTAGATGTCTTAATCCTCATTAACCCATTAATTTAAGTAATTAGTAGAATATGGACCTAACATACCAATAAAAAACCACCAATAAAAAGATTACATAGAAGACCTATTAGAGAATAATTTTGGCACATTCCTGAAAACACAAAATTAGTGGAATACCCTGCTGCTCTTTGAATTCCAGTTTCAATCTTTATGCTGTCTTCACATTTTGTTATTTGATTGGAAGATTTTCTTTAGAAAGACGAATCACACCTAATTATCTGTTTATCTCCTAAAGAGGGAAAAATAAGTCATATATTCCAGCCACACAAGAAGAGCAAAGGCACAATATTTGAAGTTTAAGGACAAGCACTCAATTATTCAATACATGCTAGTGGCCTTCAATGTGAATCTTAAGGAGTCGAAGAAGTGCACATGCAAAAAGGAGGTGATAAAAACATAAAAAAGACAAAAATAAGAGACATTCGAGAATAACATCTAAAGCATGGAATATGGATCCTCATACAAAAGACAGATAACGTCTCAACAAAGATGGAGACTAAGATAAGGAACCTGATAGTGAAATTTCTTGGTAAGTCACAGGACACTGGACCACCTTCAAAAGAAGGTGGAATGAGAAAGTCCAAGGCAATTGAGACTAACAGGGAGTACTGCAAGAAGTTATATAAATGCAAAATTAAGATGCATATAAACAGTATAAGACAGCTAAACACGAAGCGACAATGAATGTGAGGCTAGAGAAAAGTCTATAGATAAGATATCTAAGAATCTTAGTGAGCAAGAAGGGGAGAAAGTTATCTACAAACTGGCAAGGATGAGGAAAAAGAAAAAGTGAGCCGAATTAAATCAGGTGTATAAAGCATGATGAAGGCAAGATTTTAGTGAAAGAAGGACATTAAAGAAAGGGAGATAATCCAGTCTTTAATTGCAGCAACATAGAAAATCTAGGAGGGCAGATGCTGATGGGTGAAGCATGTGAACTGGATGGGATCTCCACTGAAGTTTGCAAGTGTCCTGGGAAGATAGTAATGGTGGGGTTGACTAAATTGTTTAATCGAATTCTGACATCAAAGACGATGCCGGATGCTCAAATAATAAAGGAGAATGTTTAATTGAATTCTGACATCAAAGACTATGCTCAAACAATAAAGGAGAAGCACCTTTGTCCCCGGATAATAAGAAAGATACATGTAGCTGCTCAAATTTTAGAGATATCAAGATCATGCGTTTTCTTTAAGTATGGAAATAAAAAGGGAGGGACTATTCGTCCCATTTTTAACCACTAGGTGCAATCAACCCAGTGAAAGTGCCAACAAAATTTTGGGGCCAGCAAATTTTACTATCTAGGACCAAAGAAGACTTTTAAATGTCAAAGGCATTACCAATGCAACAAAAAAAGTACAAGAGAACATCAAAAACTATTTTTGAAATGTAAAATTTTTGTTACGGTGAAAAATCCAGAATACAAGCAGGATGGTTTAAAAAAAATACAAGATTTGAGTAGAAGAACCAATAGAGAAGCTTAAACCCAATGGTTGGAGACAGTAAAGATCATAAAATGTAAGAAAATCCAAGCCTGGCACAAGCAGATCATTGAGACATGATGAAAGTAATATTTATGTAGAATCGGACGTGAGTATTGTATTTTAATGGAGAAACAAAGAGCCAAAACAGTAGCCTTCAACAGTAAGACATTAATAACTAGAATTTAATAAATCCAACCAATAATATATAAAATGTAAAATGTTTCCATATTTGATGTTTATTACCTGCTAATCAAGTTCAAAGAAACATAGAATGAAATAAAAACTGGATCTGTCATGTGACCATGAAACTAGCATCATAACTTCCAAAAACAAAAATTGAAAAATAAGGACCAAAATGCAGTAATGTTAAGCGGACATGTGAGTTATTTTTTTTCCTTTTGGCAAGAATAACTAAGTTGAATATGTGAATATGTAAAAGAGTTAAGTGATTTTTTGCATAGAATATAGGAGAGAAGCACAAAAATAATGTGTAACTGGATAGATTTCTTTCTAAGGGATCTTGATGTAAAAACTGTAAGTGACAGGTACACTATTTTAGCATAATGACCGCGATAGCAATTACTTTCAATTTTCAAAACCCCTATTACACCGTTATCTAACAGTGGTGGAAGGAAAAACCATCATGTAACAGCATTACATTACAGGCTCAGACTTCATTTGATTCCACATACCCACGGTCTACCTCATTAAAGCTAACATAACAGTGAATACTGAGAGAACAATAAAATAAATTAGGCAAATTTTGGACTCTCCAGCAACGTCCCACATGGTCACATACAAACATGCATTCAGAAAAAGAAATGGAATAATTAGCAGTACCATTGTAAACAGATGCTGAACTGTAATCTGTTGCTGCTGATTTTTAACTGACAACATGTCTGCGGTTGCTTCTTTCCCAAGTGCAATCATTGTAGATTTAAGCTCAGTCAACCTTGCCTCTGCACTTCGAAGCCTCATGCAATTCTCCGCAGATATATCAGATTCCCTGATCTTTGATCGACGCCTCAATACCTCAGCTGCCTGATGAGAAAAGAACTCTTGTGAATCTACTGTCAAATTTGATGGCTTTGGTTGGTGTGGCTTAATTTGTTGCAATCCCACATCGGAAGTTTTAAAGATAGGGGTGAGTTAGTTGCCTTATAAATAACTCATCCCTTCCAAATTATTTGTATCCCAAAAATTAGTATACATTTTCGAAAATTTGTATATTGTAAATTTTGGTTTTCTCTTCCCAAATTAATAAGAGCAGGCTGCCTCAAGTGGTGCTCGGAGACGTAGGCATATTTAGCCGAACTCCGTTATCAAATTTCCGGGTGTGTTCTTTCCTTGTCTCTTTTATTTATTCCGCATTTATTTTGTTTCTTTTCTGTATTAGTATAGTATTCAATATTTATTTGTCGGGTTTATTTATAGTGTATTGTACTATTCATTTGGGTATATTTTACTATTCACGTGTACGGTACTATTCATATATACACGGGTTTAGGTTGTGATAATATACTGTGCAAGTAAGTTCTGTCTAGGAGACTGGGTTTTAAGAGGGACCATTTGTGACCCCTCCAGCCTTTCCTGGGAATTTATTTGGAATGGTAATTTTGTCTAAGGAGACTATTCAGTAGTCTTTCCTGGAAATTACCGAATCAGTGCAATTCACTAGTTGTAGTTTGAGGGAAAATTACCCGATTTTCCCAACATCTACCATAATTATTACACCACCAGACACTCATGGTATGCCAATGATGAAAGGTTACCTGGGCTTCAGCCTCCTGGCAGAGTTTTTCACAACGATGAGTTAAATGGCGAGCATCCTCTAAAGGAGCTCCAGTTACCATGGCACGAAGAGGCTCTGAAACCTAAAACCAAAAACCTGTAACACAATTAGAAACACAACAGAAAATGTTTAAAGGGACAGTACAGAAGAGTACCATGTGGTTTCATACTTTTTCACTTTAGGGCCCACAGTTTTTTCCATAACACTTTGGCACCTTGTGTGTTAAACAGTTAGAAATTTTGAGCCAAATAGCTTGCTGACATAGCACATTCCGTAAAAAACATTTTTTAAGCTAAAATGATCACTACACAATTAAATATGGGCATACAAATTGGCAAAAGGAGGATAAATGCTCAATTTGGTGCCCGAACTTTTCCAAGTTGTGCAGTCAAACCTAAATTTAAGACCAATTGAACATCAAAGCTTTCAAATTAAGATAAATATGACCCAAGTTCCAGTAGATTTGTCTTCAACAGAAATGGTTCCTCCCATCTTGATCTCATAATTTTGTTGAGCCTCAAATGACCATAACCTTGTAGATCTAGTGTTAGGACAAAAGAAGAAGAAGAAGAAGAAGAAGAAGCATATGATCAAAGAGAGGAGTAGCCAACTCCAATTAACTTGGGATTAAAACTTAATTGAGTTGAGTTGTATAGGATGGAGGAAAATGAAATGAACTTAGCTTGTCATCAAGCCTACGAAGGAGAAGGAAATTTTCTTTGCTATTAGATTTTATTGGGTTGCTCACAAATTAGGCAAACTTTAAAATGAAATCTGAATTAAGAGCAAGAAGGAGGTGTTTGAGCTAGAAATGGTAGAAAAAGTGGGAAAGGCATTTTTTTATCCAATTATTTTTATATTGACTTTCTAGATTTTTTAGGTTATATTTTGGTTGTCTAATAGAAAATTTTCCTCAACCTTAGCAAAAGAAATAAGGTGTTTGATGGAATTAGAATGCAAGGACTAAACAATCAACTTTTGAATATACTCATACTTACTAGTCTATTTGAACAAACCATAGGAACGAAAAAGGACTAAACAATCAACTTTTGAAAATACACATACTAACTAGTCTATTTGACCAAACCATAGGAACCAAATAGTAATTCACCGTAAGTTCTAACAGCTAACATAAATGGTACCTTTGCCCAAAAACTGCAAACCCTTTAGTGCAAAATCATAAGTAATCTTTATTTATTTTCCCTTTAACCAAAATGATTGAATTTTTAAATACAAAGAATAATTGAGAAAAAAAAATATTTTCATAACATTTACACATTACTTTTATAAAATGTGGAATTGGTTTTTTAAAAATGATAATAAAAAAAAGGCAGCTCGATGCACGAATGCTCCCACAACGAGCGGAGTCCGGGGAAGGGTCGGACCCATTGGGTCTTTGTACGCGGCCTTCCCTTGCAATTAATTGTAAGATGTCGTTTTCACAACTCGAACCCATGACCTCGGGTCACACGGCGACAGCACTTACCGCTGCGCCAATAATTGAGGGAAAAACAAAATGATTCTTACAACATTTCCACATTACTTTTATCTAATCTGCTACTACAAAGCAATAATACCTCAAAGGTAAAATGCAAAAATAAATATTCACCTATTGTCTAGAAGGGAAAAGTTGGATTTAGGAGCAATTATGGCTTACAAAACTGAAAAGGAACATTAATATGCATTTGGCCAAATAAGAGGAGAGCAAGGATGAAGGACATAACTTACCCCCTTCCCCACATAAAAATACTTGATTACATTCATATGCAATCATTCACACATTAGGAATGCAGGTTCGCATATTGACAGATATTTACTTATGTAAGAGTGTAAGCATGTATATCCCACGAATGAAAGACACTGTAATGCCTTAATCTTCATGTGATAGGTTCCTAAGGAATGCATATTTTGATGAAAAAGCTGAAACAAGTGAACAGCTCACCTTATCACCGAGGATCCCAAGTAAATTTTCCCTCTCATTCTCCATTAAATTATGTGACGTACCAAATTGAAGAACTGCTCTTGCGACATAAGAATTTGAACTTTGATTATCAGTTCCATATTTGCAACAATCTTCGGACAACTTTCTCGCTGAAAGTTTTTGGCAAAATGTCATCAACCAGCACTATAAGGAAATCAAAGCAGCAAAAAGTAAAATCATTTTCACCTATCTCCATTTGCTTTGAACTTGCAGATATAAAACCTTCAATACCACGAATAATATTCTTCTGAAAATGCTGTGAGAATAAGAAAGATCAAGATTTCAGTCAAATTAAACCATCATCTCATGAAAAACATATTTTATAATTTTAACCAAATTGAACGGTAGTTGATGTACTACATGTTGATTCAGTGCAACATTGTCAATGTGATTAAATAAATGATAAAAAGAAAAAAAAAAAGGATCATATGTCAAACATTCAAATATTGTACCTTAGCTGACCTTGTAGAATTGTATAGATTTTGAAGCTGTTGATAACACTGAAATTCAGCTTCATCAACAATAACAGCTTCACTACCAAAATGACCTAAATGTCTTAATACAGCCTGCAAAATCACAGACAAGTTAATGTTATGGATGAAATGGAATAGACATTGATAACAATGGTAACCACATTAATTACTATGTTATTTGTCTTATTGTTCTGTGAATACACATCAACCTTTTCCCTTTGAATCTTGAAAAAACATGGGATTATGAAAATACACACTTGATGACATAATCACTGGGGCTGATAGAAACAAACATTTATATCATTAAAAATAAATTGTTGCAAGTTCTCTGCAGGAGAAAAAAAAAAGAACTGTATAAAGAGTATTATAATTTAATTACTAAAACTATAAATCAATTTTTCTTGTTATGTTACGGTCCGTCTAAACAATACAGATGTTTCAACTAGAATAGACCAAAAATAGTCGATACAAGCCAAGATAAGGAAGATTTCAATTGATGACTGTCAAGAGTAAAATTTTATCACATCTTTACTTGTGTAGCATGTTTCATGTTGTGTTACCTATGTTTTTGGGTATTTACATAACATCTAGAAACACTTTGCAAGCCATCTTCTTTATTGAAATGATGTCAATATCACTGGAAATAAAGGAAATTCAAAAGTTATTTTGGCCTAGTTCTTGCTTTTGATAATTTAGGCCTCCCTTGCAAATTATATATTTGGACTTTTCCTAACTAGGCATAGTGATACTATTATTTAAAATCATAGAGTGGTCATTATTTTTGGAACTTTTATTTTCATTAAAAATTTCATCTTCAATTATTTCTTTATTTTAGTTTTAGTCATTTTGATTCAGTTAGAAACAATGTCAGCATGGGCTCTATCTTCTTATTTTGTTTATTGGTTTATCCTGTCTTTTTTGTTTCTTTCCTTTGGAAGCTGCCTACAAGAGCATATTTTTCATACCCATTATTTGCTAATTAAACCTTTCAAACAAGCAGCAGACACTTAAATCCACCAGTCATAAGTTTGCTCGCATAAAAAAAAAGGCATCAGTAAGCAGACTACTCAACCTTACCCTTCATCAAGTTCATCACGGGATTACAGAAATAGTGCAAGAAAAATACAAAATTACCTGATAATAAAATAAACCCCAACCAAAGCATCATGAAGAAGAAGCAAAGATAATTAGAAATCCAAACCCATTAAAGTTAAATGAATCAGTGGAAAATTTTCCCTTCTGCAAAATTCAAAAACATCACATAACAATAAATGCAAATTTTGTTTCCCATCATTGCAACTTAAGACCAGTTAAAAAATTAAATCAGAGAATAGAAATAATTTTACTAAGTTAAAACAAACAGAGCAAATAACTGAAATAATGCATTAATACACAAATCACCAACCAGTACATCCAAAAACAGAAACAAAGAAAAAGAAAGAAAGAAAGAAAACCCACTTGCTGTTACCTGGCAAGATGCAATACAAAGAAAAAATAATAAAAAAAATCATAGAAAAAAAATATTTATTTAAAGCAAGAGAAAGAGGAAGAAGAGCATGGGCGGAACCGGGGGGGGGGGGGGGGGGGGGGGGGGGGGGGGGCGGGGGGCATGGGGGTCTATGGCCCCTTGGTTCCTATATACATATACATATATATACATGTATATGTATATGTATATATATATAATTTATAATATTTATATAATATTAGTTTTATATACATGTATATTTATATATAGTAATTATATATATTTGTGTGTGTATGTATATATATACATATACATATATGTATATATATACATACATGGGGGGGGGGGGCATGGGGGGTCTATGGCCCCCCTTGGTTCCTATATACATATACATATATATACATGTATATGTATATGTATATATAGATATAATTTATAATATTTATATAATATTAGTTTTATATACATGTATATTTATATATAGTAGTTATATATATTTGTGTGTGTATGTATATTTATTTTTTTTCTTTAAGATTAATTTTTAGTTTTTAATTTATTGTTTTGATAATGTTATTATTATAATTATTTATAATTATTTTTTAATTTAAAGTTTAATTTTTTAGTTTTAGTGTATAGTTTTAATGATTAGATTAATTATTTTAGAATTTGATTATGAATTAGAATTTAAGTTTTGATTATTAGGTTAGTTATTTTATAATTTGACTATGATATGAAATGAGAATTTAAAATTTTATTATTAGGTTAATTATTTTACAATTTGGTTATGAATTGGGTTTAAAGTTTTGTGATTAATTAATTATTTTATAAAAAATATTCTATCATATAAATTTATCAAAAATAATTAGTTTAAATATTTTTTTAAAAATATCTCAAAATATATATAAATATTATTTAAAAAATAATATATATTATGTAATTTTTGAAAATAAAATTTAGATATTGAAATAAAAATAACAAAAATTTCAATAGTTTATTATTTAATATAAAAATAAAATTGAATACAAATATTAATACCAATTATTTGTATTAATTTTTTAATATGAAAATAAAATTGAATATAAATTCGTATGTATTTTTTTTTGCTTGAAAATTTGGCCCCCTCTTCGCCGGTGTCCTGTTTTCGCCCCTGAAGAAGAGACACAAAGTAATTTTGAAAACTAAAAGTGAATAAAAAGTAAAATTGAAAAAAGGAAAAGTTAGAATTGAAAAAAAAAGTATATGCATTAAAATTGAAAATAAAACTTAAAATATAGTATATGGTGTAATTTCTTCTTTTATAAAATATTTACAAAAACAAAAGTCTTTTCAAAAATATGTCTATTATAAAAATATTTCAATTTTGCTTAAAAGAATTATGAAATTATAAAAATATTATGCGATATCATTCCATAAAAAGTTAAGTTATTTTTACAATTTATATATGTTATGTATATATTATAATTTTTTTCAAAAAAATATATATAAATTAAGTTTATTTCAAATAATATTTTATAAAATAATAACTTTAAGAAAAAATAATATTATTTTTAAAAAAAATCTCTAAAAATAACCTTAATAACATCATTTTATAACGTTATTTTATATGTTGCAAAATATACTGTGTATATGTTGCATATATTTTTTGTTTCAGCCTTTATATTATATATATGTTATGGATATATTATGTATATGTTGTTTATCAATCTTTATATATTGGTTAATTATAATGTATATATTGCTGATACACTGCATATATTGCTGATATATTGTATATATATTATAGATATATTATGTTATGACCCCTTATATGTTGTATAACTTTTATACGCTGCTTAATTATAGTGCGTATGCTATAGATATATTATATTACAACCATTTTATGTTGGTTACCTACAATGTATATATTGTAATTATATTGTATTGTGGTTGATGTGATGTGTATATATTACAGATATATTATGTTACAACTCTGAATAAACACCTTTCTTACTATAGTGTCAAATGATCATATCTTTTAACATTCAAAGGAATAAAAGGGATAGCATTGATATCTTTCACAGTAAAGTAGTTCATCAACTTCTCTAAATCAAACTACCTGTCCCCTACCATAATTAAGTCACTCACCCTCATATTTTCTTTAATAAAATCCAAATATTGCTACATTAATACTTCTTCCACCCCCTACTCTCCATCTAACACCCTATTTTAATACATCCATAGATTGTGAAATACTCCCCTAATAATAATTCAGATTGTTCCCATTCGAGCCTTCATGAAATCACCATTGTAAAAAAAATTAGCTTTGAGAATTTTGAATGGAAGAGACTTAGTGCTGGTTGGCAACCTCCACCCTTGCTTATCCAATATAGCCATATTAAAATAGTGAAGATCTCGAAACCTCATACCATCTTTTTTTTTTTTTTTACTTTCACTCATTCTAGTCCAAATATTACTCATTCCATCCTCTTTCATATCCCACCAAAATGAATTTATCATTTTTTTGAAGGGCTTCATATAAGGACTTTGGGACCACAAATATGCTCATGATATAATAGGACGAAATAGCTTGTGCCATTTATTTCCTTGATAACAAATTTTTACTTCAATTATTAATCATTTTCCACATCCTATCTTTAAGAAAACTAAAAATATCCTTCTTACTCTTGCCAATTAAGGAAAGTAGACCTAAATAGTTGCCCTTTCTAATTTGATCATACACCTCCAAATTCTTAGAATAGATCTTTTTGCATTATTTAGACAAGTTGACACTGAAAAATACACCTGACTTTTGAAAATTCACCGACTTCCCTAAAGCATCTTCATACTGTGAACCCTTTAATTTTGCATCTAATTTAGAAAATTAGGAAATTTGATGAAAGAAGATCAATTTGTCATAAAACAAAATTTTCCACTAATTTGCATTAAAAAATATTTTCGATCATACCAAGTGGTCGTACCATGTGTGGCACCACACGCTGCCATTTCGCATGCATGGGGCTAGTACATGGACCGACCATGTCGTACGTGGGTCAACCATGTTACACTTAACCTGAGGCTATCATCTGAACCCTATAAATAGGGGACCCCTCTTTCAATTGGGGGGACTTTTGGGCACTACCAAATTATTTTTTGACTCACTAAAACTTATTAAATTCATTAATATTTCATTTATTTAAATCAATCATCAGCACCATAAATTCATTCACTCCATTAATTGCATAATCAATTGACTCAAGTGGAGCTACAATCTTCATCCATTTGTGAAAAGGAAATGATTACCCAAGGTATTCTTTTCTTCCTTTCATTTATTTCCATTCGATAATTAATTAAGTAAAATTGGTTAGTTAAAGTCCTTTGCAATCAAAAGTATGAACTACTTATGACTCTGATTCGCATTCAAATAGGATAAGTAGACATACTTAAAATATTACACCGAGTGAAAAGCCCTCACCTAATAATCTAAAATTGGTTAAATTAATTTATTTTTGCCTTTTTCTTTATGATTATTATCTTCTTTGCAATTCATTCTTACAAACTATCTTATTTTTCTATTCCTTTATATTGCTATTAAGAATGAATGTGATGTTTTTCTTGATGTTTTGGATTTGTCTTTGGTAATCCGTAGTTAGGGATTTGTGGTTGGCCTAGTACCCATAAGAGCTAAAGTTAAAATTTCATGTGTATGAGTTGTGAAATTATAATGATTTATTACAGTTATGTGTATCATATTATTAAATTTACTCATTGCATATTTAATAATCATTCAATATTAATCTTTCCATCCAAAAAACACATAAAAAATCATTTTTGATCATAAAGGCTAAACCAATCAAATAGAAAATCTTTTTTTATCAAAATTTATTTGAAAACTTAGCTTGAAACTTATCGTGATTGACTACAAACTAGTGCCTTTTTGGGTAAAATTGGTTAGTTTTTACGGAGTCAATCAAATGAATTTTTCCTTGGATTTTCGCAAACCAAATAATTTAAGGTGGCGACTCTCTAATAAAGTCATTGTCTCTTCTCAAAATAAAACGAGAGTTTCTTTTAAAAATAAAAGAAATTAATCTTTTCAAAATAAAAGAAATAAATACTTTAAAAATAAAAGATATTTTTAAACCTATATTTAGCAAATTGACTAGAAACTGTACATGGTGATGTCATGTAAGGCTGAGCCTAAATGAGCATTTCGGCTCCCAATTTCTGAGCGAGCTAGATCAATGCATGGGCGAGGCCTCACACATATATTTTCAACATATTTTTTATAGACTAACACTCATCTTAGTTTACTCTAAAGAATGAAATCATCCGCAAAAATAGGTGAAAGATTCGCAATGCTCTATAATAAACCCTACCTTTATGAATGACCCATTGGCATTCTGTCTCTTTCAGTAAGCAAGCTAATAATATACAAATAAGGAGAGAAAAGATATCCTTGCCTAAGTCCTTTACTAGGCACAATAGTACCCACCTCTTCACCATTGACTAAAATAATATATTAAAGATTTGTAACACATGACATGATCCAATTTATCTGTTTATCATTAAAGCACACAGCTTGAAGCTTAGCTTTCTAGAAATTTCATCTGACTCTATCATATGCCTTACTGATGTCTATTTTTAACACCATAGAGGCCTCCCTCCCTTTAATTTTCCTTTTCATTGTATGAATCATCTCAAAAGCTATAATAATATTATAAAAAATAAGCATGCTCGATAAAAATATATATTGCCTTTTAGAGATAATATGAGGAAGCATAACTTTTTACCTATTCGCAAGTATCTTAGATAGAATCTTATAATAGATATTGCACAACGCTATAGGTCTAAAATCTTTTAACAAAATATGATTCGCACACTTAAGGATTAATATAATATGAGTATTAGATATAGATGGGGGGCAAGGAGGGATACCTTGGTCCAACTAGGCTATACAACTAGTCACCACGTCTTACCCTACAATGTGCTAAAACATATGAAAAAACATCAGATTTAAACCATATGAACCTAGAGCCTTATTTGAATGCATATGTTTGATGGCTCTAGTAAACTCATCCTGAGAGAAGGGTGCTACAAATGATTCATTATCTTTCTTACCCTAGGGTAATTAAACTCATTACTTCATCATAGCCATTATCATCCTCCCCAATCACAGATATAGAATAATGCTTTTTTATATTTTGCAAACCAGTCTTCTCTTCAATCCATCCCCCTTCTTCTATTTGCAACTTAGAGATCATATTAATGTTCCTCCTTGTTTTAACTTGAGAGTGAAAGAAGTGAGTATTTCTATCACCATTTGTAAACTAAAATGCTTTTTGGTTGCTGCTTCCATTCAATCTCCTCTACTTCCGCAGAGCATTATACTCAACTTTAACTCGATCAAGCTCCTCCTTACTTTAACTATCCCTCCCACCAACCTATTCCATTTTACTCATGAGTTTTCCCTTCTTTTTTATTATTCTAGCTTTTTTCCAACTCCCTATTTAAACAAAATCTGACAACAATTAGCCTTTTGAGTTAAAACATCCCCACTATCATTACACCAACTTGTCTGAATCACCTCTTCCACATCTCTTTCTAATAGCTAGCTATTCTCGAATCTAAAGTGCCTTTGAGAACAACTTCTTTACATAATCAACTAGAAGTGGTATATGGTTAGACACCGAAACAACCATTATCTGATAAGAGCATTCCAGACATAATTCAACCCATGCCTGATTTGCAAGAACTCTATCCAGTCATTCATGAACACACTGCTCTGGGTTTCTACCTCTCTCCCATGTCCATCTAAGCTCATTACATGGAATATCGATAAGACAACAATCTTTCAATGTATTTTTAAAACCATTATTCAAACACCTTAGATGAACTGAACCTCTAAACTTCTCATCCTTAGCTGCTATATCATTAAAATCACCACAAATCATCCAAGGAAGAGAGCTTCTTCGAGATAAAGCTCTAAGAAAATTTTAAGAAATATATCTTTTATGGCCCTCAAAAAAACCATATGTCTTCTATGGCCCTCAAAAAAACCATAAGAGCCAACCCAAAATAGCCTGGGCCGTTCCGGTTAGGGTCGGGCTATAGGCCAAATTTCATAACACGAGATGTACTCAGGCTAGGTGTAAATCCGATCCAACCCGGCCCATGTACACTCCTATAGAAAAGTACAAAATGCGTTCTCGTATAACTATGTGAATGTAATTCCTTAATTATGAGTATGCCTTTGTATACCAATTCAATTTCTTGCTATTAGCGCCATTGAAATTTTAAAAGGGAAATCATCGTATTTGTCCTTAACTTATGTGACTTTTTAAATATTATCCTAATTTTAAAGTTGTACAAATTTGTTATATGAATTTTGCTTTCTGATATAAATCTATCTAGTCTCATATAGTCACGTGAGTTTGCCGACACGTTATGATAATAAGACTTTAAATCATATAAATAAATTTGTGAGATGAAAAAATGAGGAAAAAATTATCATATCTCAACTTCGGTCACGGTTTCAATTCTATGTTTGTGCTTCTATATTTATTTTTATTAACAAATTATTGTTTTTGATATATTTTTTTAAAATTAATGAAATGGGTTAACATGATATTTTCATATATTATTATATAAATATAAAATCTAGTATTATGCAGTTTTTTAGAAAAAATAATAAAATTAACCTTTCACTTTATTTTTATAAAATACATAAAAAATGAATATTATATATATTTTAAATATTAAAAAATATTTTTACACTATATACAAAACTTTAGTTTTAGTTATTTTTGAGATGTAAATAATAATTTTTATTTCAAATATAACTTTTATTGTTTTCAATAATAGAAAAAGAGAATTAAAAACATTTCTTTCTATAAAAATATAAAATATTTTTAAAACCAAAATTATCATTTCATTAACCTAAATATAAAAAAATTAATTATGTCACAAAATTAATTGAATATAATTATATTAAAAAATATTAATTTGAGTCATGTATATAATTAGGCATATTTGAGTACTTCTTATATTAAATTTATCTTTTAATTGAAAATTTAAAGAGGAAATTAAACTATACAATATTTTCTTAATATTTAGTTAATACTTTTGAAATTAAAAATCAACAATTAAAATTAGTATATATTGATAGTTTACTAACCGAAAGAAAACTTCATATGTCAAATTGATATAACTTTAAAATTAAGATAAAATTTAAAAAGTAACCTAAATTGTGGATATATATGGTAGTTTGTTAACATAAAGCAATGTTCATATACCAAATTGATACAATTTTGGAATTAAGATAAAATTTAAAATATGACCTAAATTGAAAACATATTTAATGGTTTTTCATATTTTAAAAGGGTCGGTGATATTATAAGAGTGAGAAATATTATGCCTGCAATCAACTTTTGTATTTTATAAATTCAAATATTTGTCATTCAATTAATTTTAAATATCCACTTTTTATTATTTTTAGGTACTATCATAAATTAAATGGTAATATTTTTATTTATTTCTATGTACAGTAATATTCTTACCTTTCTTAAGTTAGCATTGTCAAGACTCAAGGACATCTTAGTCCACCCATGAATTGTAATTCGTAAATTAATTAGTTATCTTTTCATTCACATTGAAAAGAAAATAATAAAATTACATGGATCTTTAATTTTGATGGATAAGCTATTATTATTGTTATTATTATTAATTTTTCATTGAAATTTAAATTATCATTTATTCATTTATTGTGAAAAATTCATTTACAAATCCATGCTTTTATGCTTAGTACAAATAAAAATTCGTATACAATTTTATACAAATTTTGTAGATTTGGTTATGCTTTAACTAAATTTGCAAAGATTGAATGAATTTATATTTGGATACTAAATTTGAAAAAATATTAGCTGTTAAATCTAATGAAATTAAAATACAGATTCACAATATTAAATACTTTATTTAATTTCGTAATTATTAAAATATGAAAACATGAAAGAACTTTTTAAAAAAATAAAAAAAAGAAATAATATTTTGTATATAGATATCTTTCAATAACGAAATCTTTGAAATTAAATTATTGTTTCACAAAAGAACAAATAGTATGGATGATTAATGTTTACCTATAAAGGATAGAACAATCATAATTATGACAACAATATCAAGGCCATTTGTCATTTAGAAATCCATATGACTAAGTGTATATTATTCATTAATTATAAATAGAAATTCAATTTCAGGTAATTAGCAACGTTGAAATTTTAAAAGGGAATGAGGTATTGTGAGAGTGAGAAATAATATGCCTATAATTGACTTTCTTATTTTGGCAATGGATAAATTTGTTGTTCAATTCTATTATAAGATCTGTCATTTATTATTTTTAGATATAATCATAATCATAAATTTCACTATTATAATTTTAATTATTTTATTATTTTCTGTGTGTAGAAATATTTGTACCTTTATTGAATTGGGCTTTTGAACAAAATACAAGAAAGATTGAAAATAATTTTAAATTTATCATATTTATAAATTATTTATCAAAATATCAAAATTTATAAAATATTTACAAAAACACCAAATTTTCATTTGTTTACAATGAATTTATAATGGGTTTATAATGAGTTTACCATGTATTTATTATAAGTTTATAAATTTTGCATAGTTTATAATAAGTTTATTATGAGTTTACAATAAAAAGACTAAAATACCTTAATATAAAAGTTAAAAATTTTAAAAAAAATGATAGAGGTTGTCATTTTATCTATTAAATTCACATTGTTAATACTTTAGGATATTTTGGCCCATGATGGTAACCGATCATAGTGTAAGTATTTTATAATTTATGGAAATGATTTTTTTCAAAAATTAAAAGATAAAAGTATAAAATTTACAAAAAATAAAAATCATAGCAAGTTTTATACTATTTTTTATAACAACAAGTTTTATACTATTTAAAATAAGATAATTTATTAATTTAATTTCAATTTTTAAAATTCTCATTGCTTAATCAATCTAATATCCGGCACACATTCATATGCGCAATCACAAAATGTGTTGCTCCTATGAGTCGATGACTACGTGAATGTAATTCCTTAATTATAAGCATGCATACGTATACCAATTCAATTCCTTCTGATTAGTACCATTGAAATTTTAAAATGGATGTTGACATTACATGAGCGAGGAGTATTATGGCTGTAAATTGAATTTCTTATTTTATAAACAGACATTTTTGTTCTTCAAATAATTTTAAAGATATATGCTTTTTATTATTTTAAGATATCATCATAAATTATATTATTAAGTTTCTATTTTCTTCATTATTTTCTATTTATAGTAAATATTCTTACCTTTATTGAGATTGCATTGCTAAGACTTTGGGACACATTGGACCACGATGAAGTACCATTGGTAAGTATTTTATTATTTTTTTAAATATTTTTTCAAAAAATAAATGGAAAATACAACATTTACAAAAGCAAAAAATAAATCAAGTTTTGTCTTTAGATAATTTATTTATTTTATTTCTATTTTAATAATCCTTAATTTTTACTCATTCTATTATTCAGCCCACAATCACAAACACAAGTACAAAGTCTATCATTTACTCAATAAGCATCAAGAATTTTTTGATCATTAGCAAATTCCAAACTATAATAAGTGCATTGCGTGTTTGTGAAATTAGGGAGTGTCGTTGACTGCAAACAAATATGACTTATCCTTACATTACTTTTCCAATCATCACTTTGTAATCAATAAATTAATTAGTTGCCTTTTAATTCACAATTAAAAGAAAATAATAATATTATATGATCTTTAATTATGATGGATCAGTTATTACTATCATCATCATCATCATAATCAATATTAATTGTTTATTGAAATCTAAATTATTGTTTTAGTCGTGCAGTATGAAATTCATTTACAAATCCACACTTTTTTTTTATAAAGAAACAAGTTGAATTAAATGGTTGCAGCTGATAAAAACATACTTTGCATATAATTTAGTCATATTTTTATTGTTATCAATTGAATTTAATAAGTTAGAATAAATAAAATTTGATGTTTGGCTTTACAAATTGTGATTTTGGAATGCAAATTGACCAAAACTATTGGAAATTGAAGAAAGAATATGCAAAATAAAAGGGAGGCTAAACAATCTCAAAAAGAAGAAGAAGAAGAAGAAGAAGAAGAAGACTGTAGATGGTCATATAATGCACCATACATGGTCGTGCACTTGAAAATATCATTGGAAGGCAAAAAAAGGAGAGGTCTAGAAAAAAGTTGATTTTTTAGGGCCGTGCAGAAAATTTTGCACACTCATGGTAATTTAAACGAATTTGTCTAAAAAGAAAAGTGAAGAATCAAGCAAAGTCAGTGGCCCTAAAAAAGTTGATTTTTTAGGGCCGTGCAAAAAATTTTGCACACTTATGGTAATTAAACGAATTTGTCTAAAAAGAAAAGTGAAGAATCAAGCAAAGTCAGTGACCTATTCATCAACTTGATGTTAAAAATTTATTTTTGCATGGAGAAATCTCAAAAGATATATATATGCAGCAATTGATGGCTGCCGAATCCACCAAAAATAATATCCTGCTCTCCTACAAATAATACTTGTAAATAGGGTGAGAATGGTCGAATCCCTAGAGACTAGCTTGTCAAGAATAAACCAGAACTGTATTATAAAATTGCAAATAACTAAAAATTAATTTGGGGATTTGAAAACAGAATCGAAACTGAATAAAATTAAAGTAAAACAAGAAATTAATATTGAAACCTGAAATCAAAGAGATGAATTCAGCCAAGGTATACCGCGGTTCGGAGCTTATTATGATTGATCATTGATTCAAATAATAATCCTTAATTCCAAATTACAGACAAGTTATAGTTAGGAAGAACGTCAACCTAACCAATCCTACCGTACTATTAAGTTATTAAGATTCGATCTAACAATAACCCCTAATTAACTAGCAACCCTAAGTACGACGAAATGTTTAACCGTTAACAGCCTTAAAAACTAGTAGGACATTGACCTAACTAACAGAAACTATGAGCTTCCATTTAAATCAGATTATAATCTTTCTTAATACAACCTAAAAAGTTTTACCCAATTAGGTTTGTATCAATTACCACTTTTATCGACCTAATTAAACAATTACCTATCCAATTAAGTAGAATGGTTGTGAAGATTGCTATCAAACAATTAACGGGCCCTGTTAAATCATTCAATAGAATCAAACTAAGGGATGGATTTTTCAAATAAATCACAAAAAGATTATAAATGCAAGAGAAATCAAAGAATTCGATTAAGAACTGTTAAATCTCACAATCATAATCAAGCTCCTAGCTTGGATTAAACCTTGACTGAAAAAGGACACTAGCCACGCATGGCTATTGAAGAAAAAATCGTAAAATTATTGAAAATTCTGTCAATCCCGTCACTATTTAAAGGGTGGCAAAAAGTCCCTTCTCAAAACCTAATTTTTAACTTATATATCCCTCAAAGTGGGGCCAAACTAAATATATAACATAAAGACCCAAAACATAGTGTTTTAACATCTTCCTCAGCTCCAAAATAAGTATAAAACGTGATTAAAACGTGTGGGCCAGCTGTCCAATTAAATGCTACCCGTCAACAGCTCCTTTGCATTTAGTCTTGCCCAAGAGTAAGGCCTGACAGTCTTGATTTTTCACTCTGAAATTCCAGCAGTTGCATCCTCGCTCCAAAACTCTTCCATTATGCTCCTATTTGCTTCCTTTTCACCAAATCCAACATTTCCTAGCATAAAAATAATAAACCAAATAAAAACTCTATTTTAAGCACAAATAATGACAATTTCAGCATAAAATTAGGAACAAGAACATGTTGGATTTACGAGTTATCAAATTTCCCCACACTTATCCCATGCTTGTCCTCAAGCATGATTCAAAGCTCAAAATAACATCTATTAGGATACCGCAGACCTCACCTCATAACTCAATCGAACACACACAAGTCCTCCAAACAACTCAACATCACAATTAAGAGTCCAACCATCAACATCATTCCAATGAATCTCAATTGAAAAAGGTTACACTAAGAACTCAAAAATCACGCACACATACCAATCGAAGTCTGAATCAACAAGCATTTAATCGAACAATTCCCAAAAATATTAAAAACACATTTTCATAGCTTCATAATATTAAAAACAGGTGAACGTCCATATCCTCTCCTCCAAATCCCCTCTCCACTAATGTAGGACAAACTGCTACCAAGGATCAATAGGTCTTTTATTCGGGTAAGGCTAGGGTGAAGTTACAAATGAAAAGGATCCCGTAAAGGCTAAGAAGAATGAGAAAACAAGTCTTTTATATTCAAACTAATAGAGCAATGCACATACTAAACATGACTAATTTGACAATGACTCAATGATTAAACATGAAAACAATGAAAATAAACTAAAAATAAACAATTTTTTTTTCACTTTTTTCAGTTTTTTTTCCAGTTTTTTTATTCTTTTTTTTATTCTTATTTTGAGCAATACGACTTGACTAATTACAATACAAATGCAAAACTGAATAAATTAAAAGGAAACATAATTACATCGACTTCCTATTTACAAAGCAACTAAGACTAGATAATTACCTTAATTACTAAGACACAAACTTAAGCATGCTAAAAAACAAACTATAAGTCTATAAGACCATTTTCTTATTAAAAGGGTGGTAGGCAAAAGGCTTTTGGTGTATATGGCTATATTGTGGGCTATGAAAAGAATTTTAAAGTACGCATTCATCATACTTCGTGGGCTAGAAGGGGCTTAGAGAACGGTAACGCCTAGGAATGATAATATAAAGGATAATAACGTCGGCCAAAAGAGCGCCTAAATTATTTCCAAAGTAAAGTCCATCCTAAAAGATTTCGCCTCAAGGGAATGTGAAGGAGAGCTCTAGCATTCATGAAGCTATCCTAAATTTTTGTTTCAGAAATTGCTCTAAAAAACCCCTATCAAAAGAGACTAAGTTTCACAAAACAATTTATAGAATTCGAAGTGTAACAACTTGCAACCAAAACTCATAAACACAAAGGTCAATCTCAAGTCAGGACCCTCGCTCACTAGTCTCGTCATCCAAAGTTCTCACATGTGTTCAACCGAGTTATAAAAGCAAAGTACTCCTCTCTAGACTTCCTAAAAGCTCTAAATCATATTCAAGGACACAATAAACCCATTGAGTAAATCCCAAAATCAGCATATAGCATCAAGCAAACAAAAAATTTTACTCAAAATTTTCATAGGATAAGTGTCTTAACCTCTAACTCAACCTAGATATCTACATGGCAGCAGCAACATGTGATGCAAACAGAAGCATGTTCACAAAAATGCATTATGGCAGTAGCTCATTATAACCATGTAAAGTTCAAAAATATGCTACCATAAACAAAAGCAAAAGAATAATCAGCAAAAACATAGCAAAAATGATCTCCAATTTCACAAATCATAGCAACAACATATATATATCCACCTCCCCACACTTACTCCTCACATTATCCTCAATGTGGACACAAGGTAGAAAATGGAAAATAAGAGAAAAGTTAAAGAAACTGCCCTGTTTGGAGGAGTGACTACCAAACCTCAGTGGGAAGCATGATTGGGACGGCTATCTCCTAACCGTTCCAACAAAGTATGTATCAACTCATTGTTGCGCTGCAACAGTTCAGTGTTATGCTGTAAAATAGCTTGCATTGCTGTTAGGTGCTGCTCTAGTAGCTGTATTCTAGTTGTTTTCTCTTTTCTTACACCATAAAATGAACAATTCAGACTTTGAAAGGACTGTGGAGTCATTGTTACAACCAAAAATGGAATAAGCAATAAACCTATGAATGTATCGAAGAGCACCACTTTGAAGAAGATAGGCTTTAGAATTCCCATGGTTAAAAACCTCATGTTCAAGTGCAGTGAGTGCTCTAAATGCATTGATTTGGTCAAATTCATCTACATGATATTCACAATATGCATTTATGTAGTCATTGCTCAATATGCTATCATGTGTAACAAGGCTCAAAGCTAAATTCAAATCATTAATAGAGTAATGATGCATGATAACATGTAAATCCAACACATTTTTATTGATTATAATATGCTGATTTTGTGTTAATTGTGCTTAAAAGAGGAGTTTTTAGTTGGATTCTTGTTTTTGTGTTAGGATATACTGGATATGGTGAGAATGAAGCTAAAAGGAGTAGATTTGAAGATGTTTGTGGGAAGCAGTAGCTGCTAGAATCTGTTTGGAAAATATGAAGCTATCAAGTCCTTAGCCTTGGGTAAGACTAAGCAACAAGCTAACAGATGCGGACTGATTTATACTAGTGGCTGACCTGCGACTTATTGGGACTGTTTCCAGCGTGTTTTAGAGCAGAGGAATGATATTAAACACTGTTTAGTAGGCCCCTTTTATTGTATTATGTTTTGGCCCCACTTTTAGGAGTATATAAGTTAAAATTAGGTTTTTGAATAGACACTTTTTGGGGAGGCAAGAGGAGATACGAATTTCAGCTTTCTTTGACAGATTTTACAATGTTTTCTTCCATAGCCATGTGTGGCTAAACTCTTTCTTTCAGTCAAGGTTTAATCCAAGGTAGAAGTTTGATCATGATTGTGAGATTGAATTGAACTTAATAGAATTCTTTGATTTTCATTGCATTTATATTCTTTCTGTGGTTTATTGGGAAAATATATCCCTTAGTGAAATTCTATTGAATGATTAACAGGGCCCGTTCTTTGTTTGATAGTAATTTCTATGACTATTCAATTGAATCAAATCCGTAATTGTTTGATTAGATTGATGTAGTAGTGATTGGTATAATTTAATTGGGTAGAACCTTTTGGGTTATATCAAGGAAGAGTATAATCTGATTTAAATGGATACTCGTAGTTTCTGTTAATTAGGGCAAGGTCCTACTAGATTTAAGGCTATTAACAGTTAAATCTTTCGTCGTACTTAGGGTTGCTAGTTAATTAGGGGTTATTATTAGATCGAATCTTAATAACCTATTAATAAGGTAGGATTGGTTGAGTCGACGTTCTTCCTGGCTATAACTTGTTTGTAATTTAAATTAAAGGATTATTCTTGAATCAATGATCAATCAGTTTAAACTTCGAACCGCGGTATGCCTTGACTGAATTCGCTCTCCATCATTTCAGGTTTTATATTTAATTTTGTTGCTTTTGCTTTTAATTTTAATTAATCTCGTTCCAATTTTAAATACCCAGTTTCAATTTTTAGTTTTATTTTCGATTCTGGTTAACTTTCAGCAGGCTAGTCCCTTGGGTTCGACCTTTCTCACCCTATTTACAAGTTTTTTTTTGTAGGAAGAGCAGGTTTATTATTTTTGGTGGATTCGACACCCATCAATGCATGCTTCCCATCAACCTAAAATGAATGGTGCCCGGAGTAGATATGCTGAAATTTTTCTTTTTATAATCAAACTTGAATGTAGCATAAAACTCCCTAGTTAGTTCAGTGAAAAAAGGTAAGTCTAATGCAAAATATGCTTGCCAACCTATATTTGCAACCAATTCCTCAAATTCAGCATATAAATTCAGTTTTTCTAAAGTTGTAACATGTATAGATTTAGCAGGCATTATGAAGCGACTTTGGTAAAAGTCATACCTTTTCTTGTGTTCACGTTTTCTAAAGTGCAGATGGCCGTGAAGTGCCTCTGTAGCAGGTGGATAGGTACTCTTACCATTATAAATTCTAGCCCTTCTTCTCTTTTTAGGGGCTGGTTCTGCCACCTCTTGTTCCTCCTTAGGAATGCCTTCAAAAATCCCATATGGTAGGCTATTTTGAGGGCTGTGAGGTGGCTGCTCAGGATCGGAATGCACTAGAGCTGGTTCTTCTTCATTGTCTTCATCGAAAATCTCTTCTGGAAGGTCTTCTCATGGAGTTATAGGCTGGTGTGTTTCGTTGGAGGTTATTGGAGCTGCTACATCATCAGTAACGTGTACATGGCAGGAGGTTGAAACTTCCTCCGGTTCTTGTATAGCGTGGGATGGGCTGTCTTGTTGCAGTTGGCGAGCTAATGAAATGTTGTGGTGTTGCAGAATGTCGATCATGTCCTCGATGATCTGGTATGGTAGACGTCCTATGGGTGGAGATCCTGGTGAGGAGGGTGCAACGAGTTCAGGTTGTGGGAGTAAAAGAGTGGGTTGTGGTTAGGGCTGTGTCGGTGGAGTCAATGCAGCAGCGGTGGGCTGCTTGCACTTTTTAAATTTGGTCCGAGCCATGTTTCAATGACCTTAGTGCACCTACAAAAACTGAAAAACAAAACTGCAACCAAGGATAGAGATAAAATCTCACAATAGTGGAAACCAATCAACAGAATATCATGCCCTTGTTCTGGAAATTTATATTCAGATTTTATCAATTCAAGAATCAATTCCAGCAATTGTATAATAATGACAATCAATTAGTCACTTAAGGCTCACGAAAACATGCACTTGCAATGGCAACAATGCTCTATAACAGATGTAACAGAGATGTTAACTGACAACATAACAAGCTTACGCAAGAAGATTCATGAAATCTGAAATACCCAAATGGTAGTAATCAAAGTTTCAATATAGTTAAAAAGAAACCCAGTTCTCAGCTCGAACAGAAAAGCAAAAATCCAGCATTCCTAAATAAGAATCCTATAATTTCCAAAATAATCAACTGCCATTAAAATTTTCAGCAAGCAGAAGTAACTAGACTTCCCCTCACTTGGAATCAAAAGCACTCAGCATGTCAGAAACAAACATATTCCTCATAATGTCCAACCAAACACTACCAAATCCCTCAGTCTTATCAACCAATTGTCTCAATGTTCAACAGAATTTCAGTTAAGAAACATTTCTCAAACTGTCAATGCTCAATCGCACAATAGAATTAGAAGAGATTATTAAGAAAAGTGATAGAAAGCGTACCTGAATGATGACAGGGAGAAGAAATCAGAAACAAGTGTAAAGTATGAAGTACAAACCTCAATTATAACAGTCGATTCCCTGCAGTTTGGGTTGTTCTCTTTATATAAAGCGTGAAAATCGGATGGAGTTGGGGTTTCTAGAGTTCGAGCTTGCTAAGCTTGATCTGAAATCTAAATCAAGGGAAGAAATCGATTTCAGAACCAGAGGAGGTTTCGGATGGTGGGGTTTTATCGGCGGTTAGTGGCTCCAAATCTCAACTCGTGATTTTTGAGGAAGAGGAGAATCACGATTTGGGGATTTCTGGTTGACGCGACAATAGATGGGATGGGTGGGGTTTCAATCGGTGGTGCTGTGAATGGCAGATGGTAGTGGTAGTCCGATTCATTGGTGGTGGATGGCTGCCGGAGCAGAGATGTGAAAGGTAGAAGGTGGCGAGGAGTCGGCAGTAGAGATGTTTCTGGTGTTCCGATTGGAAACCTCGAGAGGAGAAGGAAGACGCGTCTGGGGAGAGAGAAAGGGAAGCTTCGTCTTTTACTGCTAGCTGTAATAAAGTAAAAATAAGAGAAATTAAGTTCAGTTACCATATAAGCAACAGTTAAAGAACTAATGAACCCGAAAGCCTGTATGACTTAAAAAAAAAACATGTCAAAACTTAGTAAAATAAAAGCTTTACTGCCCATAGCACTGCTCTCAACCATTAAAACACCATTTTTTTACCATTCATACCCAGAATTTTCAGAATCAAAAAATAAACCCAAGGAAGAAGATGACACTGTAGACTAAAACAAAAATAAAAATAAACACGAAAATAAAATAAAAAAAACTCAAGCAAAATTTAAATTTTGTGCTGGGTTGCCTCCTAGTAGCGCCCATGGTTTAACGTCTCTGGCCAGACGTTCCTAAGCTCTCAGTTGGACTTCCTTGGTTCCTCAAGTGTCAAACTCTCTGTTTGAGGAACTCCAATACCTTCATAAAACGGCTTCAAACGATGCCCATTGACTTTGAAAGTTTTATTAGTCTCAAGACTCTGAAACTCTACTGCACCATGAACAAACACATTAGTAACAACAAATGGTCCAATCCATCTTGACCTTAATTTACCAGGAAATAACTTCAATTTAGAATGAAAAAGTAGAACTTTTTGCCCAATTACAAAATTTTTCCTGGATATCATGCGATCATGGAAAGCTTTAGTCTTCTCTTTGTTAATTTTTGAACTTTCATAGGCCTCATTGCGAATTTCTTCAAGCTCCTGTAACTGCAATTTCCTTTGCTCTCTCGCTGCCTCCAGCTCCATATTACAGCGTTTAATAGCCCAAAATGCTCGGTGCTCCACTTCTACCGGCAAATGATATGGTTTGCCGTAGACCAACCGATATGGAGACATGCCAATGGGGGTCTTGTAAGCTGTCCTATAAGCCCATAAAGCATCTTCCAACTTACTACTCCAATCTTTCCTATTGGGGTTCACTGTCTTTTCAAGGATGGACTTCACTTCTCTATTTGAAATTTCAGCTTGTCCACTCGTCTGCGGATGATAGGCTGTGGAGATAAGATGTGTAACACCATATTTTCTGAAAAGATTCTCCATAACCTTGTTGTAAAAATGAGTTCCTCGATCACTTATAATCGCTCTTGGAATCCCAAATCTAGTAAAAATATGAGTCTTCACAAAATTCACCACCGTCTTAGCATCATCAGTCCGGGTTGCCTTAGCTTCAACCCACTTGGAAACATAGTCAACTGCCAATAAAATGTAGTTGTTTCCAGATGACGATGGGAATGGCCCCATGAAATCTATACCCCAAACATCAAATATCTCACATGTCAAGATAGAGGTGAGGGGCATTTGATCTCGGCGACTCAAATTACCTGTCTTCTGACAATTTGCACAAGATTTGCAATAAATATATGAGTCTTTGAACATTGATGGCCAGAAAAGACCGCACTCCAAAATCTTGCGAGCTGTCCTTTGGGGACCAAAATGACCTCCACACGCCGATGAATGGCAGAATCTCAAAATGGACTGCACTTTTACATCCATAACACACCTTCGAATAACCTGGTCAGAACAAAACTTCCATAAGTAGGGGTCATCCCAAGCATAATACTTAGCATCCCTCTTGATCTTCTCTTTCGCTGCTCTAGTCAAATTTCCCAGTAAAGTTCCAACAACCAAATAATTCACTATATCAGCATACCATGGAACAACTTTTTGGAAACTAAAAAGTTTCTCATCCGAAAAGTCATCATCTAATGGTGTCGGTTTCTCATTCAAAATTAACCAACTAAGGTGATCAGCCACAAGGTTTTCGGAACCCTTTTTATCTCGTATCTCCATATTGAACTCTTGAAGCAAAAGGATCCAACGAATCAAGCGAGGCTTGGATTCTCTCTTCTTTATCAAATACCTCAAGGCTGCATGGTCAGAGAAAACTATCACCTTAGTTCCCAACAAATATGACCTGAACTTCTCCAATGCAAATACAATGGCCAAAAGCTCTTTCTCCATGGTAGAGTAATTGCATTGGGCATTGTCCAAGGTCCTTGATGCATAGTATATAACATGGGGGTTCTTCTCAATCCGCTGCCCCAGAACAGCTCCTACCGCATAATTACTCGCATCACACATGATCTCAAAAGGATAATTCCAATTCGGTGGCTGGACTATTGGTGCAGAGACCAACTTCTCTTTCAACATATCAAATGCTTCTCTACACTCCTCTGTGAACTCGAATGGCACATCCTTTTGCAAAAGCTTGCAAAGTGGTTGAGCTATCTTTGAAAAATCCTTAATAAAGTGCCTGTAAAAACATGCATGGCCAAGAAAAGAACGAATCTCCCGCACACTTGTGGGGTAAGGTAAGGATTTAATTACATCAATTTTAGCTTTATCAACCTCAATTCCCTTAGATGAAACAATGTGTCCTAGAATCAAACCTTGATCTACCATAAAATGGCATTTTTCATAATTTAGCACTAGGTTTGACTCTATGCACCTTTTCAAAACTTTCTCAAGATTGGATAGGCATTCATCAAAGCTATTACCGTAAATGGTAAAGTCATCCATAAATACCTCTATTATTTCCTCTACAAAGCCTGAGAATATACTTACCATACACCTTTGGAACGTGGCTAATGCATTGCAAAGGCCGAACGGCATCCTTCGATAGGCGAATGTTTCAAAAGGGCAAGTGAAAGTCGTCTTTTCCTGGTCCTTGGGTGCCACCGGTATTTGAAAGAAACCTGAAAAACCATCAAGACAACAATAATGAGTACGGCCAGCCAATCTTTCCAACATTTGGTCAATAAAAGGAAGTGGGAAGTGGTCTTTTCTTGTGGCTGCATTCAACTTCCTATAATCTATACACACTCTCCACCCATTTTGGACTCTTGTAGGCACTAACTCTCCTTCTGCATTCTCCACCACAGTAATTCCGGTCTTCTTTGGCACTACTTGCACCGGGCTTACCCATTTACTATCCGAAATCGGGTAAATCATGCCCGCATCCAATAGCTTTAGTATCTCCTTCTTTACTACCTCCATCATAGGCGGGTTTAATCGTCTTTGAGCATCTCTAATAGGCTTGCTGCCTTCCTCCAAAAGAATCCGATGCATGCATGTCGAAGGGCTTAATCCCTTAATGTCGGCTATTGTCCATCCTATAGCCTCTTTAAACTCTTTAAGAACTTGAATCAAGCCTTCCTCTTCCACCTTGCTGAGTTTGTTTGAGATAATTACAGGTAATGTATCTCCATCTCCCAAAAACACGTACTTTAAATGGCCGGGCAACGGCTTTAAGTCTAACTTTGGGGGCTACAAAACAGATGGTAAGATTTTCTCATGGTGAGAAGGCAAAATGGCACGGCTGTGGCCATTCTTCAGGGGCTGATTTGCCTCCAATTCTCCTACAATTTCCTGCACTTTTTCATCAACTAAGAAAACTTCCTCAAGCTTTTTAATGCTGTCCATATTAATATCCCTGCAAAGCACTAAATCAAGCTCATCAATAGCATCTAATTCAAAAACTTCTTGTGCTAAGGGGTCAATTACATCAATACAGCTTATATTAGATACATCACATGGGTAATTCATAGCCTCATAAACATTAAATTGGACTTTCTCACCATCAAACTCCATAGATAATGTTCCTTCATAAGCATCTATTTTTGTCCTTGCGGTGCAAAGGAAAGGTCTCCCAAGCAACAAATCAGCTGTATTCGAGGATTTATTGTCCTCCATATTAAGCACATAAAAGTCAGCTGGAAAAATTAAATCACCTACCTGGACCAAGACATCCTCTAGCAAACCCACGGGGTAGACAATAGACCTATCCGCCAATTGAATAATAATGCGTGTTTCTTTCAAGGGGCTACCCTTGAAAGATGAGTAAATAGATAAAGGCATGACATTTATAGAAGCTCCTAAGTCACACATAGCTCTCTTAATTCCTACATTGCCTATCTTACAAGGAATAGCAAACATACCTCGATCCTTGCATTTTTTGGGAAGCTTCTTCCTTTGAATCATAGCGGAGCAAACTTCACTCATCTCCACCTTCTCTATACTATCTAGCTTCCTCTTGTTGGTACAAAGTTCCTTGAGAAACTTCGCATACCGGGGTATTTGCTTTATGGCATCAAGCAATGGAATGTTCACCTCCACCTTGCGAAAAGTCTCCAAAATATCCTTCTCCTCACTTTCTCTTCTTGTCTTAGCCAATCTCTCGGGGAAAGGAGGCTGGATAGTATAAGTTCGGGGCTGTTCAACTTCTGATTGCTTGGAGGCCTCATTTTGCTCAATTTCCACCTCTTTTTCAGCCTCTTTCTTGGACCCACTGTTGCCTTTCTTTAGGGCTGGTGTATCTAGCTCTTTACCGCTTCTCAAAGTGATTGCACTTGCATTTTCTCTTGGATTTACAACTGTTTGAGAGGGTAACTTTCCTTGATTCTCCAACCTGCTCACGGAAGAGGCAAGCTGGCTGACTTGGGTCTCCAAGTTTTGCAAGCTCCTCTTTGTTTCTTGTTGTAAGGCATTCATGTTGGTGGTAATCCCGCTCAATTCCCTCCTAGTTTCTTGCTGAAATGTGGCCATACTAGTGGCAAGAGATTTAACAATGTCTTCCAAAGACATACTTGAGTTGGAAGCTTGTTGAGGAGGCGGTCTAGCTTGCTGGAAATTCTGCCTATTCCCATAGCCATAATTCTGCTGATTTCTCCATCCTTCATTAGATGAATTAGGGAATGGCCTTCGGGGCTGCCCGAAAAATCCACCCATTGCATTGACTTGTTCCTGATCATCTTGTATTTGATAACACAAGTCTGTCGGGTGATCAGGCGAATTGCACAATCCACACACATTTGCACGAGCATTGAATCCTGCAGTAAAGGTTTTAAACATAGATGTTAGTTCATTAAGTCTATCATCTACAGAAGAATTACTTACCTAGTAGACTTTTCTTGAAGGCTCTTCAGTTTGCCCGAATTGCTGTGAATTTGCTGCCATAGTAGTTATGATCTCTCTAGCTTGGGCTGGAGTTTATTCACAATTGCTCCCCCACTTGCAGCATCAACCATTTTCCTCTCCATATCTACCATTCCTTCATAAAAGTACTGGATCAAAGATTGATCTGACATCCCGTGTTGCGGGCAAGCTGCACATAACCTCTTGAATCTCTCCCAGTAATCATAAAGGCTCTCTCCAACTCGTTGCTTAATACCACATATTTCCCTTCGAATAATGGCAGCCCTAGAAGCGGGGAAATACTTCTCTAAAAATACACGAGCCATTTCGGGCCATGTTGTTATAGAACCCGGTGGTAGGTTAAGCAACCATTCTTTAGCAGTATCTTTGAGAGAAAACGGGAATGCTCTCAACTTAATTTGCTCCTCCGTAACACCTTGAGGCTTCATACTAGAGCAAACTCCATGGAATTTCTTTCAAAAAGTTGTGTGGGTTCTCGGTCTTCATTCCATGGAAGGTAGGTAGCTGATGTATCAATCCAGATTTCAGCTCAAACAGCCCATCTAAGTTGGGATAAGTAATACACAGGGGCTGCTGGTCTACAGGGGCAGCCTGTAGCTCTCTAACTGTGCGGTTATCAGCCATCACTTCTTCTCTATCAGAATCTGTTGAGGAATCTTCTTGCACTAGACTTCCTTCTTCAATTTCTGTGGGATTATCAACCAAATCAGCAGCTGCTCCTTCCAAATCAGATGTGGAAGTTGCTTCTGCCCACCTTCGTTCCTTAGTTTTCTTCTTTAATGCACGGGCTGTCTTTTCTATCTCTAGATCAAATTCTATAGGCAAATTTTCAGAACTGGTCATCCAAAAAGACAATAAACAATAAAGTTAACTAGTCCCCGGCAGCAGCGCCAAAATTTGATGGTTGCCGAATCCACCAAAAATAATATCCTGCTCTCCTACAAATAAAACTTGTAAATAGGGTGAGAAGGGTCGAATCCCTAGAGAGTAGCTTGTCAAGAATAAACCAGAACTGTATTATAAAATTGCAAATAACTAAAAATTAATTGGGGATTTGAAAACAGAATCAAAACTGAATAAAATTAAAGTAAAACAAGAAATTAATATTGAAACCTGAAATCAAAGAGATGAATTCAGCCAAGGTATACCGTGGTTCAGAGCTTATTATGATTGATCATTGATTCAAATAATAATCCTTAATTCCAAATTACAGACAAGTTATAGTTAGGAAGAACGTCAACCTAACCAATCCTACTGTACTATTAGGTTATTAAGCAATCCTACTGTACTATTAGGTTACTGTACTTTTATCGACCTAATTAAACAATTACGTATCCAATTAAGTAGAATGGTCGTGAAGATTGCTATCAAACAATTAACGGGCCCTGTTAAATCATTCAATAGAATCAAACTAAGGGATGGATTTTCCAAATAAATCACAAAAAGATTATAAATGCAAGAGAAATCAAAGAATTCGATTAAGAACTGTTCAATCTCACAATCATAATCAAGCTCCTAGCTTAGATTAAACCTTGACTGAAAAAGGACGACTAGCCACGCATGGCTATTGAAGAAAACATCGTAAAATTATCAAAAATTCTGTCAATCCCGTCACTATTCAAAGGGTGGCAAAAAGTCCCTTTTCAAAACCTAATTTTTAACTTATATATCCCTCAAAGTGGGGCCAAACTAAATATATAACATAAAGACCCAAAACACAGTGTTTTAACATCTTCCTCAGCTCCAAAATAAGTATAAAACGTTATTAAAATGTGTGGGCCAGCTGTCCAATTAAATGTTGCCCTTCAATAGCTCCTTTGCACTAAGTCTTGCCCAAGAGTAAGGCCTGGCAGTCTTGATTTTCCACTCTGAAATTCCAGCAGTTGCATCCTCGCTCCAAAACTCTTCCATTATGCTCCTATTTGCTTCCTTTTCACCAAACCCAACATTTCCTAGCATAAAAATAATAAACCAAATAAAAACTCTATTTTAAGCACAAATAATGACAATTTCAGCATAAAATTAGGAACAAGAACATGTTGGATTTATGAGTTATCAACAACCCCCAAGAATAGTGGGTCCTCAACATCCAACACATGTGCGCAAACTACAACGAGCTCTCTATGGTCTAAAACAAGCACCTTGTGCTTAGTTTGATCGATTTGGTGCTTTTCTCATTAAATATGATTTTTTTGTAGATTGGCAGATCCATCTTTATTTATATTTTATTCTGACCATGGCTCTCTAATATTGCTTCTTTATGTGATGATATACTTCTCACAGGGTCTACTCTAATTCTTGTTACAACCTTCATTGAGCTTCTAAATAGTGAGTTCGCAATGAAAGACTTGGGGCCTATTCATCATTTTCTTGGCATTGAGATCTCCTAAACCACTATTGGTCTTCATTTATCTCAATCTCACTATACTCTTACTATCATTGAATGATCCAATATGATAGACTATCAACCCATGAGTTCCCCGATTGAAGCTAGGGCCAAACATACTTCAAATACCACTCCTTTGGAAGATCTAAGTTGCTTTTCGTGGACTTGTTGGTGCTTTACAATACCTCACACTAACACAACCTATTCTTTCATATAGTGTTAACTTTGTATCTCAATTCATGCATGCTCATACCATTGCATATCTAAAAATGGTTTGGCATATCCTACAATATGTTAAAGGCACTATTGACATGGGCTTACATTTTAATTCCATTGTTACACTTAATTTGTACACTTTTTCAGATGTAGATTGTGCTGGTTGCCCCGCTACTAGACGCTCTACCACTTGCTACTGCATTTTTCTTAAAGGAAACATCATTTTTTAGTGTGCAAAGAAGCAACATACGATATCACGATCAAGCACTGAAGCTGAGTATCAAGCCATGGCTAATGCTTCTGCAGAACTTACATGGCTAAAGATCTTCATATTCCAATGTCATCTCCACTAATACTCTATTGTGGTAATCTGAGTGCTTTCATATGACAAATAATACTGTGTTTCATGCCCAAAGCAAACACATGGAGTTGTATTATCATTTTATACGGGAATGAGTTGCTCTTGGACTACTCATTACTCGACATATCTCCACTCATGACCAAGTTCCAGATCTCTTCACTAAACTAATGTCCAAGGCTGCTCTCAATTACTTTCGAACCAAACTCTGACTCCTACCTTGGCAAGGTTTGTAGGCGGATAGTAGCACAACACCATTCTACTACAACAACTATTATGTGAGTTAATGGATTGATAAGAAAGTCTAAGATCTTCTGGGTAATAAGAATACATATTCCAACAAAAATGCCTATGTTAGTGGAAAGACATTAAGTGATAAAAAAAGTTCCAACGGTAACAAATCCTAACCAAGATGGAAGCTCAACAAACAATGAAACTCTAGCAAATTAAGATGGAAGTTCAATAAACAAGGAAACTCCAACAAATCAAATCACAAATATTAGATTTGCATGTACCAAATCATCTTCTCTAAAATGTATAGAACCTGCTTCAAGTCTAGGTGCACTCAACCAAAGACATGAACAGTATATCAAGATTTGACTAAATCAAATATATAGAAAAAAATATCATTTCACGAGAATATGTCTTCCTACTTGTTTTTATATGTGTGTCCTTCATTTTTTGTACTCTGTAAAAAAATATCTTCCTTTCAAACAATTGAGCTTTTTTTTATTTTTGTTTCTCTTGATATCGAGCAAGCTGTGAGCTCTTGGCACAATATAATCTCTGTTTCTTTTTTTTTTTTCATCATGACTTCACTATCTCTAAATGTTGGCAATTTCATTACACTCAAACTTAATCCAACCAATTATCCCTTATGGCGTGAACATGCTTTAGCACTTGCAAAAAAGTCAAGAATTAGTTGTCCATCTGACAAATGAAGATCCTACACCTACCAAGTACACCACAACAAATTCAAAAAACACCACAGATATGGGAAATTTCATACCAAAATTGATAGATGATTTCATTGCCTTGCAAAAGTCTGATTGTCTTCTTTGAGGATGGATCATTGGAACACTCTTTAAAGAAACTCTCAAACTAGTTATCGGCTTAGACACAACTCATGCAATATGGGAAGCACTACAAAATGCATATGTATAAGATTCTCAAGAGCATGAATTCACACTGCATCAGCAAACAACATATCTCCGCAAAGAAGATGACAAAACCATTGGAGAACACGGTCACATCTTCAAAGTTATATGTGAAAACCTTGCAGCCATTGGGAAACCTCTCCCAGAAAAAGAAAAAGTCTTTTGCCTTCTCACTAATCTTGGTCCACAATATCAAATATTCACAACTATAATGCTAAAGCCTCCAAGACTAACATATTCTAAACTTATTTCACATCTTCAAAATTTTGATCAGCGGCGTAATTGGTTCTCTAGCCATATTGATACATCAATGTCACAATTCAATTCTCAAATAGCCTTTTATAGCCAACAACAACCCCAAAAACCTTTATCTGGATATCATGGAAACACATTAAATTTTACATCTATTGGGCGTGGATTTTTGGCACAATAGTCTAGAGACCATAATCAAAACTATTTGGACAAACCTACTCCTATCACTCAACAATGACGTCCTCCACCTCCAGGAGAACATCGTATGACTCTAGCTAAGAGAAATATGTATCGTGAAGAAAAATGTCAATATTGTGGAAGAATGAGTCATATAACTAAAATTTGTTGGTGGGTACCCAAGAAGCCTACTCAACATGATGAAATTCCTTAAGCCCTTGCAGCACTTACCTTGGACAACACTATTTCTGAAACTGAGTGGATCTTGGACACGAGAGCTTCCAATCACATGATAGGTAAGCCAGACATGATAACAATATCCACCTATATTTTGGTTCAAATTCAGTTCTTATTGGAGATGGATCCTCTTTACCCATTGTTGGTACTAGTGATTCTTGTATTAAGCAAAAGAATACTATTTTTGCCTTTACATAATGTTTTGCTAGTACCTGACTTAACAAAAAATTTGCTCTCTGTAAGTCAGTTAACCACTCAATTTCCTTTAATTGTGAATTCTCTAAATTTGATTTTTGTGTTAAGGAATGGAAAATAGGACAACCAATAATAATAGGGAAGTGTAAGGGTGATCTCTATGTTCTTTCCCCTATACCTGAGTTGCACTTCTCCAATCGCTTCAAATATGTTTCAACTAAAGTTTGGAATCAATGCCTAGGAAATCCTCAATTTTATGTACTATAATTATTAAAAAATAAGGAGCTAATTAATGGTAGAGGAACTACTAAAATTGAACATATTTGTGATAGTTGTCAATTAAGGAAACTCAGTAGATTACCTTTTTCTTGTTCTAAACATTCAAGTTCTAGTATTTTTGAAAAAATTCATTGTGATTTATAAGGGCCTGCCCCTATTTTATCTATTAGAAAGTTTAGATATTATGCATGTTTGGTAGATGATTTCTCCAAGTATACTTGGATCATTCCCTTGCATCACAAATCTGATCTTTTTAATGCATACTTAACATTTGAAAAATATGTATAAAGACAGTTCAACAAAAAAAAAATTAAAATCTTTCACTCAGATGGAGGAGGTGAGTTCATAAACTCAAAATTATCATCCCATTTTCTATCTACAGGCATCGTTCGGCAAGTATCTTGCCCATATACACATGAACAAATAGGTATGGTCGAAAGACGTCATAGAATTATACTAGAATTAGGTATGACTGTTATTTTATTATGGTGTTCCTTTATTTCTTTGGGTAGAAGATTTTACTACTGATGTTTATCTTATTAATAGTTTGCCATCTTCTGATATTAATTTTGAGACCCCATATTTTAAATTGCGTGGTACTAATCCCATTTATTCTTCACTTCGTGTCTTTGAAAGTAATTGTTTCCCTTACACTTGGGACACACAAAGTCATAAATTTGATCCTAAAAATATTCCATGTAGTTTTGTAGGCTACAATGATAAGTATACAGGATACAAATGATTTCATCCTTCAAGCAAAAAAATTTTTACCTCTCGGCATGTTGTTTTTGATGAGTTAATCTTTCCTTATAAGACCACTTGTCATTCTCATGTCACTTCTACTACACCACCTATCATTAGCATACTACACCACCTATCATTAGCATATTTGATTCTTGGCTGACACACACTAACTCCACTCCCTTTATACGTACGACTCTATCATCATCTACCCCACCATGCTTGAGTCCTTTACCACCAGTAGTTATTGATACTCTAGTTCCTCAATCAATAGAGTGCCTTATGCCTCTACCTGATACTTCCTTCTCTCCATCTGAAGATATAAATTTATCCCCTCTTGAGCTTACTTCTTTAGCTGCAATTTCAACCTCACAAATCAAGTCCCATCTACCTGGCTATAGCTTCTCCACCAATACCATCCTCACAAGAACCAACATCTCACTCTATGGTCACTCGGTCCAAAGTTGGCATTGTTAAACCCAATCCTAGGTATGCTTTATCAATCACATCCACTTCCAACAACCCTCACAAACCAAAAAATATTCGATCAACCTTGGGTCATCCTACATGAGGAACTTTCATCCATACACAAAAATCAAACTTGGCAACTTATTCCTCGCACACCCAATATGCATGTCACTGGCTCCAAGTGGGTATTCAAACCAAAACTCAAACCTTATGGCACCTTAAACCATCTCAAGGCTTGTCTTGTTGCAAAAGGGTATCATTAAATTGATGGGGGTAAACTATACTGAAACCTTTTCTTTGGCCATTAAACTAGGCACCATTCACATGATCATCACTATAGCACTTGCTCAACAATGGTCTATTCATCAACTTGATGTTAAAAATACATTTTTGCATGGAGAAATCTCAGAAGATATATATATATATATTATATGCAACAACCCCCAGGAATGGTGGATCCTCAACATTAACACATGTGTGCAAACTACAACAAGCTCTCTATGGTCTAAAATAAGCACCTTGTGCTTGGTTTGATCGATTTAGTGCTTTTTTTCTTTAAATATGGTTTTTTTGTAGTTTGGCATATCCATCATTATTTATATGTCATTCTGACCATGGCTCTCTAATATTGCTTCTTTATGTTGATGATATACTTCTCACAGGGTCTACTTTAATTATTATTACAACCTTCATTGAGCTTATGAATAGTGAGTTCGCAATGAAAGACTTAGGGCCTATTCATCATTTTCTTGGCATTGAGATCTCCCAAACCACTACTGGTCTTCATTTATCTCAATCTCACTATGATTTTACTATCCTTGGACGATCCAATATGATAGACTGTCAACCCATGAGTACTCCGATTGAAGCTAGGGTCAAACACACTTCAAACATCACTTTATTTTGCCACTGTTTAAGGGGAATTTCATGGAGTTTGAGTGGTACAATTACTCTCTCCTATCATGATCATTTTGCATACCGTGCAAATCTTGTGGCGACTGAAAGCCAAATTATCACCATGATTTTGCCCTTATTTCATTCCTGAATAGATTACAAGTCCTCTAAGCTTACCTTAATTTCTATCTAAGTGGCCCTTTTGGTTTCTCAACTTAGTGCACTTTTCTTTTTTCTTTTTCTTTTATTTCTTTTTCTTCTTTCAAACAATGAACACACAAACCTTGTCACTAATAAAAAGGGAAAATGAATTTTATAGATGATTTGGATCAAACCCAGAGACTGCCTATGTATTGCTCTTGCAAAAATTATTTTAAGCAAATATTTTTCTTTTTTAAAGAGAATCAGTCTATGTGGCTCTAGTTTTTGAGTTGACTGGTTATCTTAATCCCTTTACTGTCTGCAAAAGTGGTAGTTCTGCCAAATAATGTCTGCTTGAGAAAGAATAAACGAAGTTGAACTTGTCTTGAGGAATCTTAGATAACCCTCTTGTCAAAGTGTCAAGCTAATTTCTGTTTATAAACTTAAATGCATGATAAAGATCGTATTTTTTTTTCTAGATTAGTAGGACGAGTTAAGACCATAGAACGTGCTAATTACTTTTGATAGCTTTGTTGTTGTCTTCGACTAATTCACTAGTTTGCGGCAGTTGTTTTTCTACTTCTTAAACAAGATTTGACGAACTTCAACTTTCATTCTTATGAATTCTCCTTGCCCATTTTCTTTTCTTTTTTCTTTTTTTCTCTTTTTTCCTTTTATTTTTGATTTTTCTCTTTATTTTTTAAATGATCACAAATGGGACTCTAAAAGATGTTGACTTGGAGGAATTTGGTAACTTCTTGATGATCTTATTGCATTATTCCTAGCCTAATTGCAAGTGCATAATATTGTCAATAAGTAGTAAGTGATGATTGAGTATCATTTCCACATGGAAGGTGAATTCTAAGCATCAAACTAATGGATGTTGGAGCAACCAAATTAAATTCATATTCCTAAACAAAATAAATTATGATAGCGATAAATAGGGTCAAATTCACAGGAATTGACTACTTAATTAAATTTTTTTTCAAAGTAAAAACCAAAATAAATGGGGGCCATTTTATGATTAAGATTTAAAGTTAAATAATAGCAAAAACAATTTGAAGAAAAATCGGTAGAAGTAATTTTGATTGAAGAGATAATTTCAATTTTAATTCTTTGGACTGATCCTCAATGCAATAATAGTTCTTTCTAATTTTCAATAAATGAGTTCTAGTCATTGGAGATGCTCACAACAATCAATCCTTAGATTTGAAATTAACTAGGAGATGCTAGCTAATTAATTCTTTCTAGTAATTAATCCAACAAGAATGTCCTTAGAATTTAATTTACTAACGGCCTTAAAAATTAGAAGAACTTGATTCTAACTAATAAATTCAACTGTGAGATTTATTTAATTAAATTATATATTTTCTAAGTGTTACACCTAATTGACACTAATTATCAAAACAACAAGAACAATTATGAATTCAAGTTTTTTTATTGGCAACATATTATTAAATTAAACGAACAATGAGCTCTATTGAATAAATAACAAAACAATAATATGATTTTGCCACATAAGATAAATAAATACTGAGAATTAAAAAAAGACAAAAATTATTTAGATCTCATAATCTTTTAGTGAATTTAAATCTCAATTACTCCTTTAGCTAATCAAGAATTAATTGCACATAATTGAAAGAAGAAAACTTAAAATAAAATAAAATTGTAAAAACAATGGACAAAAGTCTTAAAATAAAGTCCTCAACCAAAGTTCTCTAAGGTTGCTGCCTTTAGTTCCTTATATAGCTCTTAAATTAAAATCAGACTCTAACTCTAATTAGAAAAAATTTATAAATTATGACAATAATAAAATTCCTAAGTTAATTTAATTTTATTTTCTAAATAGAAATAAAAGTCTCAAAAGATATTTTGATATCTTTCTGATAACAAATAAATTTTATTCATATTTGATAGATTATCGAGGCTTGTTATTAAATAATTCTACTGATTTTAGTGTATTTGTGCAAAAGAAATAACTTAAAGGGGGTAAAGGGAGTCAAATAATAAAAATGAGCTAATTAAGAGAAAACATGAAGAAAATTGCTGAAAAATGTCTTGAAAGTTAGTCTTGCCCTAATGGGATGTTTGAATTACAAATTTTAGCAAATATCAAGAGATTTTATTAACTATTTATTTCCTTATTAGATGGATAATATTTAGGGATATTAATTATTTTTGTTTTTGTTTTTGTTTTCTAATTAGAATTAGAATATGAGACTTTTAAGGCAAGGAGTTAAATAGCTAAAGTAGCAATAGCCCCAACTATTTTTTGTTCATGTTTTGGACGGATTTATTTTCAATATATTTTTAGTTTTCTTCTTTCAAAAGTAAGAGAAAAAAAAATTTCATTCAGTTGAAGGGTAATTAAGGTTTCAATTTGCCATTAATTTGTGAGATTTAATTAAACTTTCTTCTCTTTTCCTTAATTTCAGTATTTGTATATTTTTGATAGCTTATTTATATTATTATTTCACTATTAATCAATAGGGCCCATTGTTTAATTATTTAAATAATATACTGTCATTCAAAACTTTTAAATTCTTAATTATTCTTAACAATTTGATTTCAGTGGCAATTAGGTATAACACTAAGAAGATACATAATCAAGTTTAAATAAATTATGCGGTTGAACTAGTTAGTTCGAATTAGGTCCTTCTAATTCATAAAGTTGTTAATGAGTTAAATCCTACAAATCTTCCTATAGGGTTATTCATTAGCAAGAATTAATTAAAAAATATTTTCTTATTAATTTAAAATATAATGAAAGATTGATCATTGCGAGTGTCTCCAATGGCTGAAACTATTTCGCTAAAAATTTTAGAAAAACCTATCTTTGCATCAAGGATAAATCCCATGAATTGAAATTAAAATTATCCCTTCAACTGAATTTTTTTTTTTTTGTGTTTTCCATATTTGTTTTACTATAAATTAATTTTATACTTTTAATTTTAACTTTATTTCATATTTACAATACCCCCCTTATTTGGAACTAATAAACACATATTATTGAATACTGATCATTTTACCATTTGTATTTGTATACTTTACACCAAATATATACATTAGTGACTCATCGTAATTCAATATGACTCAGCAAGTTTGTATTTATGAGTTAAAAAATATAAGTTCAAAAGGCTATTTTGTTAAATTAAAAGTTCAAGTGACAAAGTGACTAAACGCTACAAGTTCAGAGAGTTACATATGTATTTAGTCATTGCTGATATGTTGAGATAATTATGCAAACATAATTACTCCCTTAATATTTTCATTAATTACAGACTATGTGAAGTGCATATATTTTGGATATGTTTTTCAAAACATAAAGGATAGGTGATATTATATGCAAGAATATTAATAAAAAAAATAAATATGATGTTTATGCATAGGATATGTAGCGTATATGTTACCAATATGTTGAGTTGAATATGAAAAAATAATTACTCACTTAATATTTCATTAATTATAGAGTATGTAAAGTGTACATATCTTGGATATATTGTTCAAAACATAAATGCTAGATAATATTATATGTAGGAATATTGAAAAAAGAATAAATATATTATTTATGTAGATGATATATAATATATATTATTGATATATTGAGTTGAATAAAAAAACATAATTACTCTATTAATATTCTTATTATTTATAGAGTATATTAACTATATATGTCTTGGATATATAAGACCCGTAATTTTATTAAATACAATTAAATAAATAATTTGGAAGAGTTAAATGATGTGTTGAAAGGAAAAAATAACTTATGTATATATAGAATATAAATGAAATATACTTAAAATATAAATATTACTAGAAAACGAAAAAGTCAAAAAGGGAAAAGGTAAAAAGTCAAAGTAAAAGTTAAAAGTTAAAAAAATTAAATTAATTTTTGGTGGAAGAGGAAATTTATCAATTATTATTATTATTATTATTATTATTATTATTATTATTATTATTATTATTATGTGTGTGTGGTTAGAGGGGAAAAAGGGGGGGGGGGGGGGGGGGGGGGTTTAAGTTGTGTGGCCAAATTTATGTATATAGAATAACTTATGTATATATAGAATATATTGTCCCCTTATATGGTCGAATTTTCATAGATGATCAAAGGTGAGGTTTTCATCTTTTAATACACCAAATTTCCTAAAGATTTCAAGAATACAAAGATAGTTTTGGAGATTTTGCAAGAGGTAAGTAAGTTTTCTTGAATTTTAAAGAAGTTTTCTTTAAATTATTAAATATGTAAAATTTTAATTTTTAAAGGGAGATGTTATAATTCATAAGATGGATTGTTTTGAAGTTGCGGGGTATAGAAGTAATGATATTAAGGTTAGATAGTAAAAATGGTTAGGTTTGGTTGGAATTTGGAAGAGGTAGTAAGGAAATTAGGGTTTTGGAGCAATTTTTGGTTAAACTGAGTGTAAATATAATTTTAGTTCATTAAATATATTAAAATGAAATTCTAATGCAATATTTAAACTTATAATTTGATTAGAGGTTGAGTAAGGTGAAGTTGTACATTTAAATAATTGAAGGACAATTGATGAAAATTGGGTAGAATTGAAGCAATTTATATTTGATTGGATTAAATGAATAGAAATGTGTTTCTACATATTTATATTAACTCATAACTTGGCTAGAAATTGAGTAGAGTGGATTTGCTCAAATTATGTAGTGAATGACATTTTGGAAAGTGAAGGAGTGAGAGTAAATTTGGCTTAAAAATTACCGTGATTAGAGATTAGTATATATTTTGATAATTATGTGTTTAAATTGCATTTGAATTGGCATGTTACATTACACATGATTGTCCCATGCTACTTTAATGTGAATGTTCACATGTAACATATATGATTTTGTATTAAATTGTGTGAAATGCATAAAATATGAATTATTAAGCCATTGTAAAATGGCTAATGGCATTATTATGTGTGATTTTGAGAAATGTGCATAATGTAATTTAAGGAGTAAAATTCATCCCCATTACGAAACTGACAAAGAATGTGATATCCATGATAAAAATATGTGGAATTTGTGGAAAATGATGAAATATAAAAGGAAAGTGTTGAAAATTGAAGAATGATGTAATTGACTATGCTTAAGTGATAATATGAAATGATATATGTTTACCTTATATAATATCATGTTCCAGAAATTTGTATTTGGTGCTATTGATATGATATATCTATTATATGATTTGCCTTTGAGCCTAGACACAATGGTATCACTATTGATGATATGATTTGCCTCAGGACTAGACACAGTAGTTTTACTTTAATGATATTATTTACCTTTGAGGCTAGACACAGAGGTATCGTGATAGACTAGAATAATATCTCTAAAACTTGAATATTGTATAGGGTTATTTGGGCCAAATACATGTGATTGTGGTGTTTTGATGGAACTCATGGAAATGTTTATACATAAAGGCATTAATCATGTTAAAAAACTTCTTAGTGCATTACTTTTTATATATTATATTTATTATCAAAATATGTATCGCTAGGCTAGTAGCTTAGCGCGATTTATTCATCGCGCAAGTGACAGAATAGATACAGAAAGCTTTGCTAGACCTTACCAGATCTAGGTTTTTAGCCTTGCATTTGAAGTCTAACATTTGCCACGAGACCAGAGATTTACCAGCATATCATGTAATATCTTGTTTACTTTTGTAAACTTATTAAGTACATATAATATGATAACAAATGTAAGTGATGTAAATTTATGTTTTGGGCAAGTCATATAAAGTGTTTGAATGTTAAATACTCCCTCTGTCTCACAAAGATAAGCTCACTTTGTTTTTTAATTGTCTTAAATTATAGGCCACTTACTATTTTAATAAATTAGTTATTATGCAAATTCTTTATAATACTCCTATTTAATATTACTTATTAAATATATCACATACTATTGTATCAAAAAAAAATATCACATACTAAAGTAGAGATATAATAGGAAACATGTATGCAAATTTACATTTTTAATAAAAATAATTAATATTTCTTAATCATTGTGAAATGAAAAAGAATATTATTTTTATGGAACGGAGGGAATATATATATATATATATTTGAAATTTTGAAATGTGGAATGATCTTGGAGTTTTGGATAAATGTATGTATATTGAAAGTGTGTTTCCTGCAAGTTAGGTTTTTTGTTGGTTTTTTTGGTAAATGCACAAATTATAAATAAAACTCTGAAGAATTTTTTTAGAAATTTTCTTTTAAATTTGTATTTTTAATAATTTATTACTAATATATATAAATTTATTTACCTATTAAATTATCTTTAAAAGAATAAGCTATTTTACTAAAATTATATTTTGTACATGTATTTTACATATTCGATATATATGTATTATATATATAGGGTATAAGTTACATGCTATGTTTACAAGAAGCTAAATTCTAAAATAATAAAATATGTTGGTGATACATAATGTATATGTTTACTATATATTGAACTCTGATAAATACTATTATCTCTTGATGGCAACCAAAAGAATGGGTGAATTGACTATTTGATGAATTGAGGAGAAATTAAAATTTTTCAGCAAGCAAGAAAGTAATTGAGTAGAGAAGAGATTGACACAAGGAATTTATAGTGGTTCAGAATCATCAATCATACGTTCACTTTCTTAACAACTTGTTACGTTTCTACTAATAATGAATTTTTATAAGTTTAACACTAATTTGGTATTTTTCAAGCTCATACCAAACTTTTACAATGAATTTGAGTATTTCTCACAATTCAACAAGAGTTTTAGACTCACTCTAAAACATAGTGTTTCAATGTTCACACTTGTGAACCCAAAATTTTTTACTATAATTAAAATTCAATCGGTTACGGTCACGCTACAACTTGAATTATCCAAAATAGGCATGGAACGGAAGAAAATGGGCCTCGTGAAAATTAATGCACAGTTTCAGGCCCATTGTGGCAGCAAAACGGAACCGTTGGTTGCACTACCGCACAGCAGCCGCAGTGGCTCATGCTGCACCACTATATGCCACAAAAAAGCCAAAATATGCCGCACAACCATTTTACCATTTTGACCTTCCGAACCAATATAAATATATCATTTCTCCTCATTTCTCCACACACCATTCAACATAGAATCACGTATTTACAAGTTATCTAATTTCTCTTATTCCTTATCTTTTTCTTTAATAAAAAGGTTTATTATTTCTTAGTTTGAATTGCCTAAAATTTATTTTCTTAAAAAATTTGGGTGTTAGTTCTCTTTAATTTAGCTTTTCTTAAGTTAAATCAAATTAAATTTCTTCCTTAACAAAACTCTAACCTTAAATCAAGGTGGAATTAAGGTTCGGTCACACCCTCAAACCACTACTATCATCCATGTCATAGTTTTACAAATAAAATTTGTTGTTACTGTAAAAATGAAAGTATTTTTGAAGTGTCATAAATTTGAAAAAGGTTTTAGTTTTTATGTTAATTTTATAAATATTCATAAATTATGCCTCACCTAAGATCAGTCAGCAAGCTGGCAAGGGAAAAAAATATCAAAATAACTTATTTAACATTATTTATTAAAGCTGAGATACCGAATTGACCAAAAAAATTAAAATACTAAAATATAAAAAAATTGGCATACCAATAATATAATTTATCCTATATTTTATAAATTAAGATGTTTTACGTAATTATATTAATGTTTTATTTTTTCGAAATTATAAATGCTATAATAACATATCAATTTAGATATATTTATTCACTGACATTTAATTATTTGTAATTTTTCATTTTCTAGTCTCATATAATTAATAAATTATATATATATATATATATTATTTCTTATATAAAATATATATTTATCTATATATTATTATTTTCTAACAATATGAAAATAAAATAAATATATACAAAAAAAATTCATATTTTAATAAATTAATTCGTGTATTCGAAAAGTTTCTATATAATTTGTGGTGGATCTCAATTCGGATTAACATAAAATCTAGAACCATTCTACCATTTTGCCACGGTTCAGTCCGCAACAAATCATTTATATTTTTAAATTTTACAAAAAAAAAATTGAATTTATAATTTTTCTAAATTTAAATTATTTTTAAATTATTCCAAAAAAAATGAATTTTTATTTTTTAAATTTTTCGAAAAATTTTGTATTAGTTATGTTATACATATCCAGACTCCATGCCTACAGACAGTTGCAAGAACCCCAGTTAAAAGAATTGCAAATAGCTTTCCTGCTAAGATTTTCGCAGAAATTATACAATAATTTTATACAATGCTAATATGTTAAACAAATCATCACATTGCTTCTTTTTATAGGAACTATAATTAGTGATTGTCTAGAAATGTGCTATTCGAAGAAAGATCTTTATGTATATTCAACCCTATATTTTACATTTTAACCGGCAAAAAACAAAAGAAAATGCCTCTGCTTTATAATATACACAGCAGCAACAACAGCAAAACCAATAATTAATGTTTTTACCATTAAGAAAATGGTTTTTGATTCAGCATAGCTTTCTACATTCCAAAGCAAAGATTCAAATGCTACAGCCTCGAGGACTTCCATCGTTAATCCTGAGAAACCAATGGAAGTAACTTCGCCGTTGGTCGTGTCTACTGAACCATCACCAACAATCCTTATGTCAGGCCTCCCAAACAGTGCTCGAGTTTGTTTTCAAGCAAAGACATGACTTTCCTCCACTTGTATCCATGAAGCCCCCATCACTGTTTAAATATTGCATTAGAATTTAAATGTACAACTTCACCTTACTCAAGTGGATCACTGTTTAAATTCTTGGTTGCTCACTCCTCTTTCTCTCTAGTAGTAGCTGGAATACTAACTTCCTCCTCTCGTTCACATAAAGTTTCTCCTTTTGGTTCCAATTTCAACCTACCAAGATCCAAGATTTCAACCCCAATTTCACATGATTTGAGCCAACCTTCTCAATCACATAAATTTTATCATCTTGATTTGATTTTTATTAAATGAGATTGGCTTTGATGCTAATCACCATGCATCCTCACAACCATGTAATGAATGTTGCAGCTGAATTATGATGTGAAAAAGATTTTCTTTGTATTGTTTGATGGGTTTCACAAAATGGATAGATAATAGATTTTTTTTTGTAGGCTGCTCCTTATGGGTTTGATGGAAAAGTAAGAATGGCCATCATAAATTTCCTATGCCAATGAAAACTTATAGCACAGTTGATTGATTATTTCATGGAATAAATTATCAAATCTATTACATATTGAAAATAGCTAAAAGATTGAGCTAGGGTGTTTTCTTCAAAGATTTCAGAAAGCTTTTAATCGTTTGAAAAGAGAGTGAATTTTGAATTATATGGAGTTAATATGGGAAAACTGATGCATGCAACAAGAAAGGGTAAGAGTGAGAATGAGAGGGGGAAACAATTTTGATTTGGTATACATATAAAGAAAGACATAGAAAATCTCTATTAATAAAAGGGAAAATTAGTCTAACTTAACTATGAAGAAGGTTGTTGGCTTTGGCTATTTTGTTATGGTAATGGCTACCTTTTTAAGTTTGTTACTTCCAAAGTTTGAAACTAGATACATAAATGGATTTATATTTCATGTAGACAACAAATGAAAATTTTAATCATACAAATCTCATATTGGAGTCATTATTATTCTATTAATTTAAAGACTGGAAAAAAAAAACTAGCAGTATTTAAAGCAGTTCTTATAACATTTATAGGTTGGGATTTAAGTCATTTTATGGCCACTGAATTAAATTTTATTAGAGTGCAAAGAGAATATGTTGATGCCTATTGGGACATACGAAAAATGACATAAGACTCTTGTAGCAAGCAAACTTTGAAGAAAAAGAAAGGCAAGTGGAGATACAATAGCCCCTTGCAAGTCATTCTCATAACTCCATTAATTGAATGCAAACAAAAAAAAATTAATTTTAGAGGTATTTATTGACTTAACTACTGATCCTCCTACTTGGATTACTAGAGGTAGCAAATTTTGTTTAAACCTGCCAAATTTGTCATAAATCTGAAATGGCTCGAGCCTATTATAGGTCAACCTGCACAATCTATTTGAGATAATAGAGCCAAATGATAAGCCCAAGCTCAAATTAATTAGAACACTTGAGACTTGGATCTCAACTGGTACTTGATGAGTTTTCATTTTGAAACTCAAGCTCAACCTGAACAAATCCTAAAAATATTTGAGCTGGACTTGATTATCACTAAGAACTAAATCAAAGATATTTATTAATATTAATAAATAAAGCTTGCATGAGCTTGAATTGATAAACAATGATATATAGTATTGTATATTTGAAATTATAGAAAACCTAAATAAAATTATAAGCCACTCGAATTGAATATTATGATTGTCGAACTTGGCTTAACTAATTATCCAAGCTGCTAAATTTAAGGATTGATTCAACTAAAAATTAAGTCGAATTTAAGTATTTTATGAGTCGGGTCTAACTTGACTCATTTACACTCTTAAATGAATTAACCCAACCTAACCATGATCTACATGACCTAAATCAGAGTTCAACTTATTTAACCTAAAATAGATTAATAAAATATAGATTATCTTATGGGAAATTAATAAGAAAAAAAAATGTAATCTAGGATAAAATACTATTTAGTCCCCGAGGTTTTACCAAATTAATGAAGTGGTCCCTCCTTTTTGCCAAACTAATTAGTACCTATGTTTTGCTTCCATGAATCACATTAGCTCCGTCCATACTTTAAAAAAACAAATTCCATTCAAAAATTATTAAAAAAAAAGATTTTTTTTTAATACCCATAATACCTTCATTTTCATCCTCATTCTATTTCCCAAATGCCAAATCCCAAACCCCAAATCATACAACAAATCCCACAAAAGTCTTGGCCATTTTAAGAATTATATTTAATTATAAAAGTATTTTTTTTTACTTTTCGCTAATTCCTTGTTCTTATTAAATTTTTTCTTTTTTTTTAATGAATTAACCAAAGAAATTCAAAATTTGTATAACAAATTAAAAAAAAGGAGAAGTCAAAAATCAAAATCAAAGTTCATCTAATTAATCAAGACCGTAAGTACCAATAATGGAAGACACAACAAAGCAGCACATATGGAGAAACTAGATGGTGGTGCCACTGCCTAGTGGCCGAGTCCTCCAAGCGATGGTTGAGTTTTATAGCGATCCACAAAAGCAGTCACTTGGCCATTAGTTCTTAGAGGCTTGAGTGCTCTGGTCATGTGAATGGTGATCGTTTTGTTGGCATAAGTAACAAAAGCAGTCACTTGGCCATTTTTATTTTACTAAAAGACTAATGTGTTGGAAGAATGAAAACCAAGGACTAATTTTATTCTGGCAAGAAGGAGGGACAAGTTTAGTAATTTGGTCAAACCTCAGGAACTAAATAGTATTTTACCCTATAACCTAACTTGAATGAAGCCAACCTGCAACATGCAAATTTAATTAAATTTGACCTCAAATTCTCTATGATGATCAATACAATACATAATTTGATCCACCGGCATCCCAAAGTGGCCCAACCCTACCAATCTGAGACCTCTAAGCATCGGCATCCCTTAGACGATGATAGTTCTAAACCAAAGTAAATTGTGAGGAAGGAAACAACTTTCTATGTAATAAATTTCCTAAACAAATCTCGAGTTCAAAATTTAGATATTCTAATACATTAAAAAAAATTGAAAGGGGACTATTTTAAAATATGCAAATTCATTAAAAATCATAAGGAAAATTTTGATGTCCTCAATAGTTCTGCTCCACTTTAAAACTGTATTTATTATGAGCCCTATGAATTATAGATTTAAATGGAGTCCTATCATTAATGCTTTATTTGATTACTAATTTGCACAAAGGAAATTGATGCTCTAATAAGGGAAATGGGTAGAAAAAAATTTTAATTTCCTTTCATGTGTTTAATTACCTTATTTGAATAAAACATGAGTCCATATTTTTATAATTTTATCCTTGTTCTTTTTCGCTTCAATATGACACATATTACACAACATTTTTCTCCCTTATTTTCTTCTCCTTTCCAACCGTTTAGGTGGGAAATTACAGACCATTTAAGAATTATTTCCCTAAAAAAATAATATTTTTCTTCTATTAAATCCATAATTAAGTCTATAATTACAGTCCAGTCCATAATAGTTATCAATATAAAATTGAAGGCAACCATGCACTAGAAAATATAGGCATCAATCATCAAATAGATTAATAAAAAAATTTCAGCTCAAGCTGCTCAATAAACAAAAAAAATTTAAATACACACTGCACAGCTTGAGTTATGTACTTCAGCAAACCTGCAAGAGAAAAATCATTTGTCAATATAAAATTGAAGGCAACCACACACCAAAAAAATATAGGCATCAATCATTAAATAGATTAATAAAAAAATTTCAGCTCTCAATAAACCAAAAAATTTAAATACACACAACACAACTTGAGTTGTGCACTTCAGCAAATCTGCAAGAGAAAAATCATTTGTTACAATTAAGTCATCAAAAAAGGGTCTTAACAAACAAATCAAACTAATAAAAAATTAAAGATAAAGAATATATAACACAATAGCCTCCACCTTATCTTCAATTTAAACTTTTGGCCAATCACTGATTCACTATACAAATGAAGAAAACCACATGCAAATGGAAAAAAAAAACAGTATATAACATAATTGAAAGATATATAATATACAACACAACAATATATAATCATAAAAAACATTAAAATAGTATAGTATATAATTAAAATATATAGTCATAATATACATATTATATAATTAAAAGAATAACCAAATGAAAACTTAAACCTAATCAAGTATATATATGATTCACAAAATTCACTCACTTTTATTCCATGTTTTTTTTAATCCACAAACTTCATATACATTCCACATTCCCACTTGGTGTTCCAAAACTAAACTTTTACAATTGGCAAGGACAAAATCTTATTTCAGCCTATATCAATCATTATCCACTGCTGGAAATGATTCACTAAAGCATCATCAAAATAACAATTATATAATTAATGTATATTATGTATATTATCAGTTGACAATTATATAATTACCTATCAAGCCTAAAAAAGAGAAAAATATATCTCAATTTAGTTATTTCTTAGACAAAGACAGGAATTATAAGAGCTCACGAGAGTTTTATCAAGGATATTTACTATTTATTATATTTAGGGGTTGTTAGTCTCTAAACATCTCTTATTATCTACCAGCTCCTATCAGCCCCTAATAGTCCTTAAAATCCCTTTAAACAATCTTTATCATCCCCTATTAGCCTCTAATATCCCTTAACAGCCCTACCAACATCTAGCCCCAATCAGATTCTAATAGTCTCTACCAGTGTCTAGTAGCCTGTATCAGCTCTTAACACATATAAAGGCCCTTAATACCTCATACCAGACTAAAATACTATGTCTGGATCAACGAGTGTTAAAAAATAAATTAATGTGCTTATCTTTTGTTGTATTCATAAAATATTTAATAACTAATTATTAAATGTTGTTGTCATAAATGACAGGTTGTTGAATTGTTATATTACTATTCGATATTCTTGAATTACGATAACAGGTTGTTGAACTATTAATAGGATTGATATCGATTTATAAGTTTATACCGTGATATTTTTTTTATTGTTCTTGTGGAATAGAATTTTATAAGCTTTCATTATTTACTGCAACTGAATGTTATTTGTAATATCAATTTTACTATTGCTACTATGGGAATGTTATAACCTTTTTAGTTATATTGTTAACATTTTGGTTATAGAGGATGATAGGGACTGTTAGGGGCTGATGAGATGTTATGAACTTTTATTGGCTAAGACCCCAACATACCGTGAAAGTGAATAGCAGCTCCCTATCTATCAACCATCAATACCGAACCTGATGAGGCAATAAACAATAAATATAAAAAATGTTAGGGGGCTGTTATGGACTGATAGGCTATGATAGTGATTGTTAAGGGCTGTTATTGGCTCAAATCCTAACATACCCTGACAGCCCATATCAGCCCCTATCTGTTAATAATATTTTCTAACCATCAACACCGAGCCTGATAATGCAATAAACAATGAATATAAAAAATGTTAGACGTTGTTATGGGCTGATAGGGTATGATAGGGATTGTTATGGGTTGTTATTGGCTCAGACCCTAACATACCGTGACAGCCCATATCACCCTCTATCAGTTCATAACATTTTCTAACCATCAACACCGGACTTGATGATGCAATAAACAATGAATATAAAAAACGTTAAGGGTTGTTATAGACTGATAGGGTATGATAGGGACTGTTAGGAGCTGTTATTGGCTCAGACCCTAACATACCCTGACAGCCTATATCAGGCCCTATTAGTTCATAATATTTTTCTAACCATCAACAACTAACATGATGATGCAATAAACAATGACGGCCCAACTATCTTTAAATAATTAACTTCAATGAAATTTATATACAAAAAAATTGTATGTAGAGAAAAATGAAATTGCAGTGTTAGGATTAAAGAATGAATCACTAGTCATCACTACACCAATAGCCCATTTTCTTGTTAGCAGCATGAAACTATAAGCTCACTGTTGTGTAGTATCTCATATCAACCATGCGATCTTGTGTGCAGTTCCAGAAATCAAGTCCATCAGTCATAAAAAATTCTATGAATTTGGCAATAAAATTACCACAGTACATTCTGCAAACTAAAAAAATAAGTCATTAAAATGTCTTCAAGCAGACCATGTAATTTATATAAAATATGAATTTAATATCATATAAAAAAATTACTTATCCTGTTGTGGACATTTATGACGGTCGAAGACAATTTTAAATTTCTTATCCTTTTTCTTCTCCAGTTCGGGCCTGTGATTAAAGAAGCCAACATGATTAAGCGCTGCCGGAAGCATTTCTGAAATTGGGACCACATATTGCAGTCGTGCGCCTTTTTGGTTTGGAGAATAATGTGAGTCAATCACATTAATATTCCATTTTGTGAGCTGAATCTTAATAAGAAACCAATGCGCATTATGTTGATTCACTGATAGACAAACAGTGTCTACATCTTGCACCAGCTTTCCATATCGGAGATCACCTCTAAAAAATTTCAATATGCTTTTCGGAGGTTCCTAATCTCTTTTTTTCTCCATCTTTTCCTTAAATGCAGCATATTCAGACGTGAAATAATAATTACATAGACAGTCACGACACGTCTTACGCTGGTCAAAGGCATCTGGACAATAACGTTGCTTTTGCCTAATGTAATATAATATAATATCGATGTCCTGAAATAAATTTTCAATAAACATTGTAGACATGTATAATTATTATGAATTGAAATAGTTTTGCAAATAATTTACATGTTGAATCTTACTTCATTTGTTAGCCAAACGTCACTAATCCACATATGATACCAGAAATCTTTTGTTGTGACTTTATGTACTGTAAAGTCATATGTCTCCCCTCCGGACAACGGCTGATCAATATCTTTATCACTATAATTTATGTAATAATATAATATTAACACAATAATATTAAATAAATGAGAATATGGAAGAAAGAAGTAGAATTATAAACATTGGTTGATAGGACTCACAATTTGTAATCTTGAAAGTTCTTTGTCCACCATTCTTCAAAACAAGCAATTTTCATGGCAGATAGAGATTGCAATGGATTCAATCGAAGCACAGGAGTATCAAAGCTGTCATTTTCAGACTTTCGCACAACTATCTGGAATTTTGCGCATCTCTCTCGTTTTTTGTCATCAGACATCCAAGGACCTCTAATGTATTTGGAATTAGGAAGCTTCTTCCTTTTCTATCCAACATCTACTTCAAAGGTGATTTTATTTACAGTCATAAGTGAATAAGCAGGTGTGTCACCATCGTCGCCACAATCTGTGTTGTCCTTCTTGCAATATGAAGCATTTTTATAATATTTGGATTGAAAAAAAGCATATAAATAGTATAATTAAAAAAAAGAGTTCATGTATTAATACGTACGAAGGTTGGGGTGTCTCATGAGGTTTAATCTGGCGAGAAAGATCATGGGTAAAAATTACATTTTCATTTTCTTTAATTTTTCCCTCGACATCCTTCATTCTCACCATTAAAGAGTTCATTTTTGTAAGGATCTCTTGATTTTGATCATGCAAGCGTATATGAAGTTCGTGATTTTTGTCTCAATACTTTATTTTCTTCTAAAAGTACTTTATTATCATCTTCCATTATTTTGCATCGTGCCTCAAGAAGAGTAATTCGGTCAAGAATTTTACTTACATCAGAGGCAGGAATACTCAAATCTCCAACAATATGAACATTGTTATCTGTTTTTGGGTCCTCTCCACCTTTTCATCAGGTAATCTAACATCAGAGGCAGGTAATCTAAGATCCTCACTCAAAGGTAATCCAAGATCCTCACTCAAAGGTAATCCAACTAAGTCTGGATTACTCGCTTCTTTGTCAGACATATGCATTGGAGTCATCATCAAATCCTATTCATACCAAAATTTATTAAGTTTAATAATATAATACGATAGGTACACAAAACATATTTATATAAATAGTACTTAAGATACCTGATCTAGAAGCTTAGCTTCAATATTTTGATACGACGTCTTTTTGGTTAAGTCTGTTCTCCAATTCAGCATCCTCGGAGACCTATTGGATATTCTCTTTGCACCAACTCGTTCAAATGCTAAAAGAACCTCCAGCGCAAAAATTGATATTGCATCGAAGAACCCACTCAATGAGAATCCTTCCGTTTTTTTCGTCTTCAACTTCTGTATAACATCTTTCCAATTAGAGCACAAGAACTTCCAACTAAGTTTCCCCCAGGCAACATTGTTGAATGCTTCCATATCATCAACAAGTGCTAGAATGGTAGGATCAACCTTTGAACCCCTAGATTTTCCAATTATCAGAAGCTCTATTAAGCAAGCAACGCCTAATTTGACTTGAAGATCTTTATCCCGTGCCTCATGGAATGCATCCAACAATCTTCTCCTTGTGAATGTCCCATATTATTGTATTAGGGGTGTGCTGGCCGCCTCCATCTCTTCTATCTCATCTATCCCAATGTAGGGTAAGCTGGTTATTAAGCAGTATCACTGACTCCCATTCGCAGCACATCATTGCCTATTTTAAACCATAACTCGTCAGTCACTGGATGGTACACTTAACGTAAGAATATATATGTGATTAAGCTAGGCCAATGAATAAATCTATGTTCATCTATGTCGAGAAAGTCTTCAACTTTGTATTTACAAAATGTTGTCAACTGCAAGAAATTAAAGCAGGACAAAAGAATAATCAGATATTTAAAGACAAAACAAACGTGCGATTATAATTTCAAACCAATACAGTATAATGTACCTTCTGTACATCATTCTCAAGAACATTATGTATATCGTGGATAATATTTAAACCCATTGACACAGAATTAATTGGATGGTGCTTCCAATCAGACTGAGGGATGACATATTCAAAATCCTGCGAAATGTAAGGCATTTGAAAATTACTTATTTAGTTAGAATAATTCATTTCAGCCATTAACTAAATTTAAACTTACATCCTTCACACCCATCTTATCAGCATCTTCTTCATCGGATGCAAGTTTGTCATCATCGTCAATATCATCACTATCTTCATCACGTAATTCCAATCTTGCAAACTTCTTTTTCTTATTATCCTCTTCTTCCGGTGGCCCCTCAACATTTCTCCGCTTAAGCATTATATGTCTTGCGGTAGTGGATAAAGCACCTGAACTTATAATTTGAATATCAACTTTTTCTTTTACAACAAGAGGAGAATGCTCACTTTGGTCACTGCTAGAAAGGGAATTTGAAGCTATGTATTCTAAAAAAAAAATTAAAACATTATATAAACTTATAACAAGTTGTTATGGACTCTTTTGTGGGCCGTGTCTATACTAGACGTGATAGTTGAATTCCAGTAGTCGTATTTTTATTTATTTTGTAAGATAGATTACTTTACTTATCTGTTTTTAAAAAAAGAAGCCTAAATTATAGGTTTCCTAATTATGTAAGGAGACTAGTTTTCTATTTTTACAAGAGTCTAGTCCTATTTAAAAAACAACTAAATAATAAAACAGGGGGGAGAATTTCTATCAAACAAAACACAGAGATCTGGTTCTCTCTCTAACGAGTTCCAAAGGTTCTCAAGTTCCCTTTGATGAGCTTAATCTAATATATCAAAATAGGTCGAAAGAAATCTCAATCCAAGGCTGTAAATCGCCCTGTGACACGATCCGTTACTAATAATCATAACAAATCGGTATCAGAGCCTAACACAATGGGCGATATCAATCAGAACGAAGAGTTGCGCTCTCTAATCCATAAGGCACAAGCTGCGAGTGATGTGAGGGTTGCTGAGGTGGAAAAACAACTAGGCCAACTATCGCTTCAAATACAAGAGCTGATTTTTGGGTTTAATCATGGTACAAGAAAGGATACCAACGAATCTACAAGCAGCAACAGTCAGAGCGAACCACTCTCACTACAACATGCAAGTTTTCAACCGATTGTAGGGGTGCAATCTGGGAGTGGAACTGTTCCTCGGTATACCAAGCTGGACTTTCCGACCTTTGATGGTTCCGAAGATCCATTGATTTGGCTACATCGCTGTGAAAAAATTTTCTCTAATCAGCACACGCAGGAGGTCGACAAGGTTGGATTGGGTGCATTCCATATGCTTGACGAGGCACAATTATGGTACCATCAATTGGAAATTGAGCAACCATCCATTGATTGGCTAGGATTCAAGGAGACTTGCACCTTCCGCTTCGGACCACCTGCCCATAGCGATCCATTGGGAGAGCTAGTCAACTTGAAACAAATGGGATCCGTTGAGGAATATCAACAACAATTCCAAGAACATTTGGCAAGAGCAATCAAGTACATCAGCAAGGACCAGCATGTCAGTTTGTTCACGGTTAGATTAGTTGAATCTCTTCGAATTGATGTGGAATTGCATAATCCACTAGCTTTAGCCCATGCTATGAATGTGGCTAGGGCATTTGAGAAAAAACAAATGGTGTTGAGGGAAACCACGGCACGGAAGGGGGCTTGGCAAGACAGCAAGGGCACTTATTCTTCTGTTAACACCGCTCCAATATCCCAACTTAAAGGCAGCACTGCATTCGGAGGAAATTCTATAGCAAAATCAACAATTCCTTCCAGCCCTTATATCAAAAAATTATCAAGGGCAGAAACGACAAAACGAAGAGCAAAGGGTTTATGTTACAATTGCGATGAACCGTATACGGTTGGGCATCAATGTAAGAAATTTTTTTGGCTTGAACTAGCAGATTCTAGTGACATGGAACCAGAAACTGAGGAAGAGTCAGAACCTAAAATTTCATTGCATGCCATCACGGGGCAAAAGAGTGCAACGACCATGCAAGTGAGGGCTACCTTACAAGAGCAGGCACTGCTGGGTCTGGTAGACTCCGATAGTACCCATAATTTCATTAGTTCAACGGCTGCCCAGTGCTTAGGACTTCAAGTTCAACCTCAATCCAATACCAGTGTTTTGGTTGCTAATGGCGACAAGGTTCAAAGTATAGGAAAGTGTCTGAAGGTACCATTTACCATTGATAACAATACTTTTATTGTTGATTTCTTTGTTCTTCCTGTGGCTGGTTTTGATATGGTGCTAGGTATTCAATGGTTACGAACATTGGGACCTATCCTTTGGGATTTTGCTTTAATTACCATGGCTTTTATTTCCAATGGAGATCTCATTATGTTGCAAAGGCTACAAACCAGTCATACTTCTCAACTCCAGTCGATTTCATTGGATGAGAGTCGCAGCATATTGGAGAAATTATTAGGTGAATTTACTGATTTATTTCAAGAACCTTCTGGACTGCCCCCTCTTCGAAATTGTGATCATCAACTTTGTTTAGGACCTGGTTCTGGTCCCGTAGTTGTATGACCATACCGTTATCTGCATTTGCAAAAGGATGAAATTGAAAGGCAATGCACGTAAATGTTACAATAAGGCATCATCCGTCCTAGTCGATCACCCTTTTCATCACCTATTCTACTGGTCAAGAAACATGACGATACTTGGCGATTTTGTGTTGATTATCGAGAACCTAATGCTAAAACTATTAAAGAAAAGTTTCCAATTCCGGTGGTGGAGGAATTATTGGATGAGCTACATGGGTCCAAGTACTTTACAAAGCTGGATTTAAAATCAGGGTATCACCAAGTTCGCATGAACCCATCGAATGTAGAGAAGATAGTGTTTTGCACACATCATGGTCACTTTGAATTTATGGTTATGCCCTTTGGATTGTCCAATGCTCCTTCGACATTTCAAGCACTCATGAATGACGTCTTCCATGTACACTTGTGTAAGTTTGTATTGGTTTTCTTTGATGATATCTTAATTTATAGCAAGACATGGGAGGAGCATATGTATCATTTACGTGTGGTGTTTGAATTATTGCGGGCACATCATCTTTATTTAAAGCAATCTAAGTGCTCTTTTGGGAAAACCCAAGTAGCATATCTTGGCTCTGCTACAGGTGTGACGGTTGATTTAAGCAATATTCAAGCAATTACGGACTGGCCCCAACCACAGTCCATTACTGCCTTACGGGGATTTTTAAGTTTGACGAGGTACTATCTCCGATTTATCAAGGATTATGGGCAATTGGCAGCACCTTTGACAAGCATGTTAAAATGAAATTCTTTCCATTGGGATACAGCAGCAGTTTCTTCTTTTGAAAAATTAAAACAGTCACTTGTTGCTGCTCCAGTATTGCAGCTGCCCAACTTTGAGGAAAAATTTGTGGTTGAGTGCAATGCATCCAGGGGAGGTATTGGGGCTGTCCTTCAACAAAATAACCACCCCCATTGCATTCTTCAGTCGGCAATTGGCGGAACGACATTGCAAATTGGCTGCCTATGAGCGGGAATTAATAGGATTGGCCAAAGCAGTCCAACATTGGCGTCCTTACCTTTGGGGTTGTGCCTTCCTTATTCGCACAGACCACTATAGCGTGAAGTTTTTGCTCGAACAACAGCTCACTACTTCGCCACAGCAACATTGGGTCACTAAGCTTATGGGGTTTGATTTTTGTGTGGAATATCGTGCCGACAATTTAAATAAAGTTGTTGATGCCTTGTCTTGACATGAGAATGAAGAGGATGTCTTGTATGCTATTAGCCATCCTCGTCCTCTGTTATTGGATGTGGTACGCAAGGAATTGCAAAATTCTGCTTCATTACAAGAATTGCTTGCAAAAATAGCTGCTAAGGAGATGGATGATGCTTAGTCCATTCAGAATGACCTCCTTCTTTATAAAGGAAGGATTTATTTGCTGCCCTCTTCTCCTTTAATTGATATTGTCGAGTTATCATGATAGTGCACATGAGGGTGTTCAAAACACTTTACATCGGGTGTGTACTGACTTTTATTGGAAAGGTATGAAAACCAGTGTTGCTGAATATGTGGCCGCTTGTCCTGTGTGTCAACGGTACAAGGCTGAAAATTTAAGTCCAGCTGGGTTGCTTCAGCCTTTAGCACTTCCTTCACAAATTTGGGCTGATATATCCATGGATTTCATTGATGGACTGCCAAAAGTTTGGTGCAAAACAGTCTTGTTTGTGGTGGTGGATCGGTTTTCTAAATATGCCCACTTCATTCCTATGGCGCATCTGTATACAGCTCCACGGGTTGCTCAAATTTTTCTGGAATCTATAGTGCGTTTACATGGACTGCCAGAATCTATTACATGTGATAGGGATGTGGTTTTCACTAATCATTTTTTGCGGGAACTCTTTCGTTTGTGTGGTACAAAGCTGGCGTTCTCTTCTTCTTATCATCCTCAATCAGATGGCCAGACCGAGGTTGTCAACCGTACAATTGAGATGTATTTGAGATGTCTTGTTGGTAATCGTCCTAAAAGATGGGTTGATTGGATTCCTTGGGCTGAATATTGCTATAATACTTCATTCCATACAGCCCTTCAAACTACACCTTTTAAGATTGTGTATGGACGTGAACCTCCTCGTTTATTGTCCTATGTTCCACGTTCTTCTAGAGTGGATGCCATTGACCAAACATTGGTTGATAGAGACCTGGTTCTACAAGAAATTAAGAGTCGGCTTCAGCAAGCTCAGTTTCGCATGAAGGAGTCTTATGATAAGGGGAATCGGGATGTTGAATATACGCCGGGGGTTTGGGTTTGGCTTCGCCTACAACCTTATCGCCAACTTTTCGTTGCTGGCCGTCATCACCATAAGCTTTCTCCCAAGTTTTATGGCCCCTTTAAAGTTCTAAGGTGCATTGGGAGTGTTGCTTATCAATTGGAGTTGCCTTCTGATTCTAAACTTCATGATGTCTTTCATGTTTCACTTCTCAAGCCTTTTAGGGGAGTTGCACCTGTTTCTCCTCCTACTTTACCACCTATAGCTGATGGCAAAGTTGTTCCCACACCTGATTCTACTTTACGTGCTCGTCTCAATCGGGGTACTTGGGAAATTTTGGTTCAATGGGCTGGTTTGGAGGATGCATAAGCTAGTTGGGAAAATGTGGATCAATTTCGGCACATTTATCCAGACTTTGAGCTTGAGGACCTGCCCTTTCTTCAGGGGGAGGGTGATGTTATGGACTCTTTTGTGGGTCGTGTCTATACTAGACGTGATAGTTGAATTTCAGCAGTCGTATTTTTATTTATTTCCTAAGATAGATTATTTTACTTATCTGTTTTTAAAAAAAGAAGCCTAAATTATAGGTTTCCTAATTATGTAAGGAGACTAGTTTCCTATTTTTGCAAGAGTCTAGTCCTATTTAAAGGACAACTAAATAATAAAACAATGGGGAGAATTTCTATCAAACAAACCACAGAGATTTGGTTCTCTCTCTAACGAGTTCCAAAGTTTCTCAAGTTCCCTTTGATGAACTTGATCTAATATATCAAAATAGGTCGAAAGAAGTCTCAATCCAAGGCTGTAAATCGCCCTGTGACACGATCCGTTACTAATAATCATAACACAAGTAAACTAATAAAGATAGAGCTTGATAATGATTGTTAGAGGTTGATAAAGGCTGTTAGGATTTATTGCCCAATGACTGCCCTTAACATCCCTTAACAGCCTATAACAACTAATGCTAATATCTGCAAACATCATGTGAATGATTGTTGGTTATTGTTAGGGGATGATAGAGGCTGATAGAGGATATTAGTGGTTGTTACCTTAAAACTCCCTAGCAGCCTATATTATCTCCTATTAACATCTAACAGCCTATATAAATCCTTTAAATGATTATTACATATGTAAGCATAGATTGTTATAGGTCGTTAAGGGATGTTACAGGATGATAGAGGCTGTTAAGGATTGATAGGATAGCAGCCCGTAATATCTCTATCATCCCCTATCAATAACCAACAATCCTTCAAATAATGTTTGCATAAGTTATTATAAATTGTTATAGGATATTAGGGGATATTAGAGGCAGTTGTGGACTATTAGGGTAACATATCCTAACACCTTCTAATAAACCATAACATCTTATGATAGCCTCGAACATCCTATAACAACCTATAATATCATCCTTTAGAAATAATTATCGACCTTCATCCAATAGACAACACAATATCAATAAAAAGATTACTTTATCAACATCAACTATCAATACTATTCACAACACTTACTACATTCATTAAAAAAAATCTAATTTCAACACAGAACATATGCTATCCAGAACCCAGAGAAAACAATTCAAAAAATAAACATCAAACATAGCTCATAGCTATTGTAAAAATAAGAGAGCAAAAAAAAAAGCATTTACGATAGCCATAACAATCAGACACCAATAATTATTCATCTGAACGATTCAGCAATGAATAAAAAAAAGTTCAACCATTAAGCCACAACACTACCTGCATAACATTTTTCTTAACCTTTTGCATGCACAACCCTAGTCAATATGATAGTAATCGATAAGGGCAACTCAGCCCCACCAACAAATAACCTCATTAAACTCAAATAACATCAAAACTAAATCAACGAAAATAGCAATGAGAAAAGGCAAAGGCAAAAAAACAAATCCACCTCAACTAAAAATTCGTATTTTACTCAATTGAAAATAAACTGCCCTTTCTATAACTGCAAAAATATTTCAAGAAATCAAATCAGAGGAAGTTTTACCCTTCCATTTTTTTATACTGACATCAAAAAGTCGAATAAGCTTCGATTACAACTGGACGAGAAGAAAACTTTCCGGCAAGGAGCATTTACCGAGTCAATTTTTGACTTTTCTCCTTCTGTCTCCTTTTAAATCGATTCACCCTTACAAATCTCTTTCTTTCTCTTTTTAAATAGATTAATCCAAAGAGTTCTCTTTAAAATCTATGGAATTTACTTCCACATTAACACATTTTTTATTTCAAATAGTTAGAATTTTCGGAAGACTTGCAAAAGAAAACATTAACTTGAAATGCGTATTTTGGCAAGACGAGATGAGCGGATATTTAGTTTTAAAGGGCATTTTGGTCATTAAGAGTCTAGTTAAGATTAAAGGAGTTTAAAATTTCTTATTGTTTTATTTACGAGTATTTTTTTGGATTAATTCCCTCAAAATAATACAAATATATATCATGAACAATTTAAATAAAAATTAGTACCATATTCACCTAACATTATACAATTATCTATAGTCAATAAAGTTAAAAAAAAAAAAAATACTAGTCCAAAACACTTAATGGAAAATAGTTCTCCCAACAGCAATTGTCAAATATCTATTCAATTTGGCTTTTAAAATAAACAAGAATGAAGGGCATAATCTGGGAAAGTAAAATAATTCAATCCCTCTTAAAATCAGTGCATTCATCACAATTTTCAGAGTCAATCCAAGCATTTGATATTGCGATCATCGAGGATAATACCAGTCACTTAATAATTTCCAATGAAAATGAAGCAGCGATTAAAGAGACACTGAATTTGCAGCAATACAACATTCCAAAAATAAACAAGCTACAAAATATGTAAATGCAGTCTTTCGTAATCATGGTACAACCTGTTCGAATAGGATCCCATTTCAGCATTATGAATAAGCACCTGCAAACAAAAACAGAGACGGGCATTCCCATTTTAAGGATTTAAACATATCTATACACAGTTCAAGGCAATCAACCATGTAAGTAATTTTTCCAAGTAAAAAAATAAAAAAAAAAATGCACGTACAAAGCAACAATTTTGTTATTCTTCAAGTAGATGTAGTCAAAAAAGTAATCCAACAGCTAGAGAGAACAAGGACCAGTTGCCATGAGGTTAATTATAATAAAACAGCAGCTTTTTATTACCATATTGGAGGCCATAAATCTCACAAATATATAAGCAAACTACGACATCCAAATATATTCCGTTTATGGCTGAATACATAAACAGAACCTTGTACTTCACACTATTGGCATCCCCAACTTCTATTTGGATTTATCGAACACCTCACATTTTATCAAGCAATAAACCCTCGCTGCTTGTGTCAGCAAGAGCAAGTGTTCAGATGCACAATTAAGCTTGTAAATCTAGTCTAGTCCAGATCACGAAGGGTGCAAGATTCTGCAAATTAATATTAAGATAGCTTGCTTCAAATGTATTGCTTGGAACTCCATTATTGGTTAGCCCAGTACAATTCCATGATGCTCATGATAATGACCCAGTGTTGCTCCATGGATTAACTTCAGAGAACAGAAAGGAAATCAAAACTTAATAGCGCTCAAAGAAGGTTAGGGATTATTGCCTTTTGATTTCACACACTGCACTTTTAACTGCATTCTAGTAATTGCAATTCATGGGATTGTTGATATTGTGGTAGCACCAGGGCTTGTGGGCTGTATATTGTGTTTGTTTGCAAAGACAATCAAGTTAGTTGATAGAAGCTCAGGACAAGCTTGCTTTCCACACCAACCTTGCAACTAAAAGGACATACTTAAAAACATTTGCTATAGAATCTCAATTTCTACTAACATTAAACATGCACTAGCAATTTTCCCATCATATCCACAGCATACAGATGCCATGATCCTTAACCCACCGGGCAAGCATTAGAGGTCATCAGTTTGGCCAAACAACCTTGACATCCTTCTTCAAGACGTGATCATTGTAAGCCCCCAAATCCTTATGGTGCCCAGAACATCAGCAGATGCAATCCACTCTCTGCCCGGGAAGTAGCACCCACTGATTGCCTAATAACCATGTTATTACTGTGTAACCATAATATAAATCTTACCAGTAACATGAATTATTAAACTAAAGAGATTGTAAATATCAAAAAACTAAAGAACTTGATGAGAATAATGGGCTATATTGCTTATAGATGAAAGTAAATAACAGAGATATTATATAGCCAAAAAAACAAAGAAAAGATGTTTTTATATCAAAAATTAAAGTCAGTATTCTGTTGGAGAAGCTTTTTCTAGTTCGAACAAAAAGTCAAGAAAAAAAAACCTGAAACTTAAGTGGCAAAAATCCAAACAGTACTAGTAAAACAAATAAAAAAAGGCTTGATTAAAAAATCCTAAAATGTTAATGTATTCTTTTATTTTTTTAACAAAAGATATAAAATTTTAAATTTATATGAATTTTAGCCTTTGATTATATTAGAGTAAAATCAATTACCAGAGTTGCATGAAAGCAAGAGTATCTTGTAATTTCCAAAAGACAGAAAAAAATATGACTTCTGTTTGCATAATCAAGGAAAAAATGAATTTTATTTCTTCATACCACTAAAATAACAAATTAAATATTTAACCAAATAATCAAATTGAAAGTTAGAAAAATGACAATCTCATTTTTTGCTCTTGATTATGTAAAAGCCATATTTGCGCATTGCATATGATTTAATAGCATTTTGGTCACCAATTTTGCAAGAATGTGATTTGGGTGACTAGAATTGATACAATCTTAAAAGGTAGCATTTAATTGTTAAAAATAAAGAATAGGTTAAAGTTGAAAACCTCATAAAAGTTTGGGATTTTTTAGGTAATTAGGCCAATAAAAGTTTAGGATTTAGTGTATTCAGGCTCACAATTTTTTTTTTTTTTTTTTTGCCATTTTAGTTAACACTATACATTATTGTGAAAAATCTAAAAGTATTAATAGATCCTTATTATGTCCAATCAAGGCTACAAGTTTAGTGGGTTTCATTGTTCCATGCCTAGTAAGTAGCTAGACTATATATCTATATTAGAAACTCTATAATCTTTGACTATTAGAAATTTCTTTAGTAACGTTTCAAATTATCAAAAACAATATCAGAAATATAGATTATCATTAGGCTCCTGCTTATAAGATGAATGATTTCATAATATTTACATTCAAATTAATGAACTACGAACATTAACTAAAAAATTGAATTTTTTTCACACTATAATTTTATTAGTAAATCTAAAAAATAGAATCTCTTTTAATTTCTAATATATTATGTACTTATATAAATGTAATGAGACATATTTAGTAAAACATATTAATGACAGGAACATGTACAATATGAGGAAAATAAAGTACACTTTTGTAGCTAGTCAAAAGATGATTATTAGCAGACTTTTGATTTATTGTAAATTCAACATACATATTTAACAAAATATTCAATAAAGTATTATTGAAAACTTTTTATTATTTTAATAATTAAAGAAGTTGATAAAGTTTTAACAACTAATTATCGCAAAAATTTAAAATTGATACACTTTGTAACATTCAAATTTCAATTAACATATAACTCTAACAAAGTTGTTAGGCTTCAGACCAATCTAAATCCATAATATGCCCTTCTAAAAACCTATTTTCTAAAAGGAGGTTGCCCTCGTCAATTTATAATGTAACAATGTGGGATAAGCAACCACAAATGAATCTGTAAATGCCTGATCCCACCTTAAGTGCATCAAATAGTTGTGCCCTATTTCATGCAAGCTACTTGTGTAACGTACCTTTGAAAACCTAATCAAACAAAATCGAAATTTTGTATTCCTAGGTACTTGGTTTCTATGATTCGCTGCTCGGTACCGTCCCAAGCATGCTTCGGCACTATATTTTTCTAATTTAATGTACATATTTCACATAATTTTGCTATCAATCAAGATTTTAAAATATTGTACTCAAACATAATAGTTAAGCAAACGAGCAGACTAGAAAACACAATAGCAAAAAAGTAATAAGCATTCAGCAATCACCCATGCAAGGTACACATGCATTACTGAATTCCCTACAAGTCCCACCACAGAGTTGGAAACTGGTAAAAAATTTAGCATAACACAGCAAGCAAGCAATCAGCCACATCAGACAACACGCTGAATTATAAAATCCAAACAAGCAACCATAAATAGGCTAAACTCCCATTCCCATGTAAGCTCAATTGCATTAGTACATTGATACAGCACTAAAAATCCAAGCAATAATGTCGCCATAAAAAAAGCAACTAAAAAAATATCTTGGGGAACTAAATGTACTCGACAAACCTTTTTCTCCTCAGTGTGCCTTTCTTCTCTGGGGCTGTTTATCAGTGGCTAATCTGTAAATCCAATAAACCTAAAAAATTGTATACAAAATATCAAAACCTACTTTCAAATTTAAGGTAAATCCAATAGAGATCAAAATAAAAACAATAGTACTACCAAAGCAAAGACGTGAGCTGCTATTAGAAGAACCACCAAAAGAGGCACCAAATCGAGAAACCATGGGCGTGGTATCAAGTCCTTCGCCATTTCGGGCAAGAGAAGGTGATAATCCCTAAATATCACAGCAGTGTGTCTCTGGGCGTCTGGGCTCAAAGAATTCACCGATCTGGTCGTCGAGAGAAAATGGCGCAACCACGGCTGGAAGACTACAACGTCTGCGATCTTTTCATAAAATATCGGTTAGAACTTGAACGTCGATTCGTCGATAATGGGTAAGTTGGGTCTTTCTCTATCTTGTTTTCTTTATTAGCCACCGTGAAAGGAAGAATTCCCTGTTCCTCTGTCGTTCTCCGGCTACAGACTGAGGTATCTATCTAGACACGAGACCCCTAAACCGGTATTCAACCTTTTAGTGAAAACTTTAGAAAACATAAACGAATAATGTATTTTTTGCCATCAACTTGATGTGCTTTGCGCATTAAATTTTCTTATTTGGTGGCATCAAATTCCTTAGTGACATGGGCAGGTGATATTTGAGAAACCTTATAACAATAATTAAACGCATAAAAACTATCAATCAAGTAGTTTAATGGCACTAAATAAAAGTCTATGAGTTTAATGTGAAAAATACATAAAATTTAAGAATTAAAAAATATATTATTTCTTAATTTTTCATCAAAATACATCTCCAGCATCTACACAATTTGACTATAATTAAAAATACTCATTTAACTTTTTATGAAAAAACGGACTCAATGTCACCAACTCGTATAATTGAAGAGCCAATAAAAGTTCAGGGCGCTTAATACGCAAAATACGTAAAATTCATAGGCCAAAAATATATTTTTTCAAACATAAATAATACACTTATTTCATGTTTTTCTCCTATTTTTTTATTAGATAATTTTTCTCTATTGCTAAGGTTAATGACCTAATTTTTTGAATATTACATGGGATAGGAGGAAATTGATCTTGGATAACTACTGTGGGGTGTATTTACTGTTAGACTATATCTCGATATATTAAGTTTAATGACCTATTAAATTCCCAGTATATCGGTTTTTTAGTCTAATCCTAGCTTTAAATTTTTATTAATTAGTGTCGGACGTGTATTTTTGGCGCCAAATTTTTATCATGTTATGGCTCGAATGATGAGATTGTATGCATGGTTGTCAATATGCTGCCTACATTGAAACACATCATTTTGTCTTATTTTTCCTTCAACCTAGCTAAAAAAGGTTGCCGTTTAGATTTTTTCTATTATTAGAACCAAAAGAGTTGTTGATCTTGTGCTTGTAAGTATTCTTCATAAAGTTCTCTATGTGTGTTTGCAAAAAACACAAACAGGTGATATGCGCAAAGTTAGTGTTCTAATTGCCATTTTGAAGAACCTTTTTTAATTAAATAAAGTGATAAAATCTTATATAAATTCAAAATTACAACTGAAAACGTAGAGAAATTCAATTATTCGAAAGAGCACACCACGAGGCACTAAAGCCCAATTCTCAGACATTACTAGACAAAATAGATATCAATATAGCCGAAGCTAATGCACTATACAGTGGCGTCACCGATCTCATGCAAACTTAATTCCAAAAGTAATTTATCCACAAAACAGAATCTCTAAAAAAATTACTATACAAAATGATTTGTTGGGAAAGTTAAATGTTGAGCTTTAAGTGAGGAATTTGACCTTAAGAAGTGAGAGAGACACCTTGTAGAAGGAGAAGTGTAACACCCCCACATCCAATACACGTACTCTACAACACCACAATGTAGCATACGTGCACCGAACATAGGAATGTTACGGTTTTTCGTCAACATTCAAATCATTTTAAAAGATACCATCACCTTTCTCATTATGCATTTTAGAAAATAAGTAATTAGCTTGTAATACAAAACAAAATAGATATATAAATACATTTAGTTAATACGCAGCGGAATTTGTAAAATAGATTTACATATATGAAAACATTTAAATCCATATTTACAAATATACATATATTCACATTATAAACAATACTTTACAACATATTAAAAGAGTTATACATGATTGGCAAATCTGCTCTAATCTTTAAGTTCCCAAAATCAACTCTTCAACGTCTACTCTCACTCGGTCTCGAAGAGCTCTCGGGTTCAACTCTATCAACGCTATCACCTGCGCGATTAAACACTATCGCGCTAAGCCAAGGGCTTAGTAAGATAATGCATGCTAATGTTATGCTTTAGTGCAATGCAATGTCAATTCTCAATCCATATTATACATGTAACATTATATATGCAAAGCTAACAACATACCTTTACATTTCATAATTCAACATATGTAGACATATCACATTTCAATATCTTTTCATATACCTCATTAGTTACTCATTAAACCATTCATGAACAACACTAAACAAAGACAAGCATAGGCCCAAGACACACTAATATGCCATTCAATTTTCAGAGTTAATGCTTTGGTTTTGTTATCACATTTATCAATATCATATACCCAACTAGGCTTCAAGGATTAGGTTCAACCAAGCTTCAAGGGGAGCAAAGCATGCTAAGCTTCAACCCAACTTGGCTTCAAGAACCAACCCAACCTAGCTTCAAGGGTTGTAACATCTCAATTAGGCTTCAAGGATTCAATCCAACCTAACTTCAAGAGATTGTTACTATCATTAGGCATGCCACCAACAACAAACTCTGAAAATAGAATAACACATTAGCCACACAATTCATTTATATTTCATTTTCATTTCTCATCATCAATTAGGCAAACATGCCATATATCATTCAATTGAATCATCATAGCCAATCACAATGGCCTTGTCTCATATCATCTCTTATTTGAATCATCATAGCATCTTTGATATAACATTCAATATACATTACTCATGAAACACATTACCGTTCACAATGCATAACATAACATTGTTCAATCTCAACAATGCAATGAGGGCAAAGAACAATTTATATCATTTATAGCTTTAGGATCTTCCACATCCATTTGATTAGGGCATTCTTTGTTTGAAGTATGTTTAAAGTGTTTATATTAGGGTTTAGGTACCAAAATACCTTTGAAGAATCATAACAATGCAATTAGAACAAAGAATAAAAATCCTAACCAACACATTTGAGGGACACGGGCAGCTCACTTGAGGGACACGGCCAAGCTTGTGGCCGTGTCTCTCAACCTCAATTTGACAGTAAGCAACACGGGCAAGGGCCACGGCCAAGCTTGTGACCGTGTCTCTCAACCAAAAATCACAGTAGCTAACACGGCTAGGGGACACGGCCGTGTCTCTCAAAAATCCATCCAACACGCCCAAAAGTTCCATGACTTGGCCGTGTCTCTCCTATGCTTTTGGCCGAGTCACTCATGAACAAAACCCTAACCAAAACCAACACTCTTTCAATTGCATTTACACACTTTTTGCACAACATTAATCTCAATCAAATGAATAATATCAATGACACAAACACATATCTTACATAAACATCACAATAATCACTTCAACAACACCTTAACATTACATTTAAATACAAACCATCCCAAAACCCTAAAACCAACATCCTTCTCCATCTTCCAAAATCAACATCTTTCACTTCCAACAACAACACCTAATTAAACTCTTAACTTAAACCAAATTTAATACTTGAAAACACAACACAACCACATCTTATCATCAATTCAACAAACCCTAATTAACTTCCAATACCACTTCAAAAGAATAAAAGAAATCAAAGGAAAGATCTTACCTTAGTTAAAAACTTCTTGAATCAACATTTGATCACTTAATCTTCCTTCAATTTGAGCTCAACACATCAAGATCCTCTCTTCACCTCTTGCTTTCCTTTGTCTATGGAGGAGCCGGCCACTACAACCAAGAAAAAGAGAAAATGATGAAGAAACAAAGTCAATCCTTCTTTAAATCTCCACCATGTGATTCAATTCAAGCAATTACCAAAACACCCTTATCCATATAACTAACCTCTTGTCTCTTATAAGCCCATTATAGTAATTTCACATATCCCATAAAAATATCTCTCTTCCATTGACTCTCCCTTTGACTTATGTATATGTTATATATATCATCATATAAACAACATATACACTTTTCTCTAAACCCTCTTTTCTTTCCCAAAACACATATACACAAGCATTCTCTTTCCAATTTCTTTTCTTATCACCTAACATATACATTCAATCCAATTTACAACAACAACATAACCAAGACTTCTAAGGCAAACATGAGGATATTACAAGAAGAGATGGACGTGAGCAGAGAGAGTTGAGGAACAACTGACTTGTTGTTGAGTTTGAAAGCGAGGAGCACTGTGATTCTTTCTTTCTTGCTTGTAGCTACTCAGAAATTGAATTGATGAGATTTATAAGAGTTTTATCGAAAAGTTCCAAAAATATGACATTTTCCTTTGTGACTAATCTATTTTTAGTTGTCATTTAGGAAGATTATGAGCTAGGGGAATTGAGCTTATGATTGAAAGGAGAATCAAGCTTGTTGAAAGGGGAATCAAGCTTAAGGTAAAAAAAAAATCGAAGCACGGCGTTTTAAAGCTAGATTGAGGGGGGAAATAGGAGCAAAATAGGGAGTTTTAATATCACTAGTACATTCACAATTAAAATTGCCACCTCATCAGTCCGCGTAGGCTCGGATGTCCTTTAAGCCTAAGTATCATAACTTTAACACCAAAAAAATAAAGGTTCAACACTAACTGACAAAAACTAAAAGTTAGGATTAGATTAACAAAAGTTGATATTCTTAGGATCTAATAGGTCATTAACCCTTATAATAATTTGTTAGTTAATTCAGTCAGTTTGTCATGATGGATGAGTAGACCCATTAATCATAGGTAATAAATTGACAAATTAATTTAAAAAATAATTAATTAGTAAATAAAAATATTTTTTTGAAGAGTTAAAAGATCAACATATCCTATTTGATGTTAGATAATAATTAATTAATATCTAAAATAATTAGTTAATATTATCAAAAAAAACTTACGAAGTTTTTGGCTCTCTCTCCATTCTCTCATCTTTTCTTTGCCAAAATAATTCTCTGTGAATATTGAGTGCAATTGGAAGGTTAAAGTAGCTTCTAGACTGTCAATCAAGGTCTTTTCCTTCGTTGGTGATTACCTTTTTTACGGGTGACACAAGTAGTCATCAAAGTTCTCCTGGGACTCGTTTGAGGTAATCTCTATCCATATTCTTTGTGAATACATGTTTTTCAATATTGATATCAAAGTTAAATTGCTTGTGTTTTAGTCTTATTTCAATTAAATGTGTTTAATTGATTAACATAATTTTTATTGCTTAATTCTATATATTTTTCACATGATAGGGTTAGCATATTTGAGCAATTAAGACTGTAATTTTTTTATTGGATGTGCGATTTGATTATACCATTGTAAAGTATGCATGTAGAACTTCAAATTGGTATATTATATACTCCAATCAGAACCAAAATGAGAGAGATACGATCTTCCAAAGTTTCCTACTTAAAATTAATTTTTTGTCAATTTTCTAGTATTTTTATCATCTACTTCACTCTCCTTAAACTATTATGAGTACATAAACCCGTGAAAGAGTGTAAATTAATTTAAACTAACCATCTAGACTGATTATGTATCCCAAAAAATCCCCCACTATACCAAACTCAGTCAATGGAAATTCGTTGAAAGACTACATATGGCATCCACTCTCCGCATATTGAAAGTGGATTTTGTCAGCAGCTAGTTGATAAGACCATATTTTGCATATAATTTTATGATTATTCTAGTTATATTTTCACTATTATCAATTGAATTTGATCAATTTTTGTTGTGAATGCTAGAATATTCATCATTTCAAGTATAAAGTTGCAAGTATGAAGAAATAACTTATTTTGGCTAAAAATCATAGAAAATGGAAGAAGAATAAAAATGATATCAAAACAAGCTCAAAAATGAAAGAAAATGAATTTACATGGTCTTATAAATCATGATACATGATTTTGAACATGAAAATGGAATTAAAGATGAGAAATCAAGAGGTCCAGATTTGTTTTGAATTCTAGGGTCATGGCTGTCAAAAAGCCATGGCCATGGGATTTAATTTGAAGCTGTCCAAATTTTTCAATGATAGAAATTGCAAAGGCAGAAGCATATTAAAAGCCACGACCATGGGGCTCAAAAGCCATGACCGTGGCATTAATTTTGGCTCTGTTTTGAAGAGATTTTGTATATTTCAGAAGCAAATCAAAAGCCACGACCGTGGCACTCAAAACCCACGATCGTGGGATTGATTTCTCTACTAGCTGAGCCAAGAAAGAGAAGAAAATTCAAAGTTGGCAGCCTCCACTCATATGCCACGACCGTGGCATTGAAAAACCACGACCGTGGCCTACCCTGCCGACCATTTTACAGCTGTAAAGTGCTCAAACCGTCCAATCCAACTCAGGCCACGACCGTGGGGTCGAAATTCATGACTTTGAGCAGAATATTGGATAGGTGGTGAACCAAACAAGATGTGGTCTAACCTTTTTTCAATTTTTCCCCACTAATGAAGCTTCCAAACACTCTATTTAAACACACTTCCTCTAAGGTTTCAAGATATGAAAGATTTACAAGAATTAGATTATATTCATTCAAGAAATAAATGTAGTTTAGAGTTTTCTCAAGAAGGAGAGTGAAATTCTAGTTCAAGAAGAAATTCTAGTTCCAAGTCAAGTTCTTCTTCAAAGAAATAGAGTTTGATATTTCTTGTTCTTTAAATTATGTTTTTAATGTCTTTATTTAATATTTTCAATATTTTTATTTCGATAATGAATAGCTAATCCTCTTTGGAGTTGATCCCTTTCATTGAATTTATCATGGAGTTATAAATGCATATTTGAATTAATTTAGTTTATCCTTAAATTATTTTGTTATCTTTACTCTTAATGCTTTAATTATCTGGCCAATAATTAATTGAATTGAGGTGTTGTGTGATGAAGCGAGAGTGGAAGCATAATATTAGTCCATAGAGGTAACAATCTTAAGGAAATTTTTCACTTAGAGATAAGGTTAAACACTTAAGAGGTTAATTCAAAAATTCTCACAAAACCTAATGAATTGGTTTAATTGCTTGTAATCACGAGAGTAGACATAAGGATTAACTTGATATTAGTTCTAGTACTTGAGAAAGACTTGAACTTAATTTAGGAGAATTTAACCATTAATGAAAGGAAAACTAAATTAAATCAATACTTTAGAAAATCCATGATAAATCAATAAAGGTGACTTAACCCTAAGTTTCATAACATTAGATTTAATTCAAAGTAATTTGTTTTGCTTAATCATAAATAAAATTTTTTCATCCAAATAATACTTAGTTTTAATTGATCGGTACTTAGAAGAAAACTTCCTCATGGGAACGATACTCTACTTATCATTATATTACTTGTTAACGATCTGTACACTTGCAGATAGCTAGGCTGAGTCCACAATAAGTTTTTGACGCCGTCGCCGGAGAAGCGATCATTCTAATATTGATAATATTAAGACTAGTGTTGCTTTGGATATTTGTACTTTTTTACATAAATTTCTCAATTTTTGGTTTATATGCGAAGAAATCCTAACTCAAAGCTTGAACCATATAATCCAAAAATTGAAATTTTTTTAAGAAGATTAAAAAGGAAAGAAAAGAGAAGCAAAAAGTGGAAGAAATTTCAGCAGATAATCCTGCGGATACATCTGACGAAGAATCAACCATGGAAGATCCATAAAATATGACACTTAAGCAATATGTTATGCCATTTGCTCAGTCAAGATCTAGCATCGTTAAACCACCTGTGCAAACCAATACTTTCGATCTAAAACCAGCACTTATCAATCTGATTCAACAATAAGTTTTTCATGATTTTTCACATGAGGATGCATATGCTCACATCTCTATTTTTTTAGAAATATGTAATACTTTTAAAATTAATGGTGTAGCTGATGATGCTATTCGTTTGAGACTTTTTTCAGTTTCTTTAAGGGATCAAGCAAAGGATTGGCCCACTTCTAAAGCACCTGGTACATTCACTACATGGGATCAATTAGCCGCTACTTTCCTAGCAAAATATTTTTCACCTATAAAAACTGCTAAATTGAGAAATGATATCACAAGCTTTGTTCAATAAGATGGTGAAAGTTTATATGAAGCTTGGGAACGTTTCAAAAATTTACAAAGAAAATGTCCTCACCATAGAGTTCATGAATGGCTTTTGATTTAAACTTTTTATAATGACCTTCATCCAAATATCAAGGGCACAATAGATGCAGCATCCGAAGGTGCAATTATGAACAAATCTCCTTCTGAAGCAATCGATTTGATTGAAGAAATGGCAGTAAACAACTACTATTGGACTTCAGAACGTAATGTTCATAAAAAAGTTGTCGGTTTACACGAAATTGATAATTTTTCTTTGCTTGCAGCCAATGAAAATACAATAGTGAAGAAATTGGAGCATGTCAACCTTACTTCATCCCTAACTTGTGAAGGATGTGGAGGAAACTACAACACAGATGACTGCAGAATTATAGAGCAAGTCTAATTTTTAGGCAACCAGAATAGAGGTCCAGCTTTTCCTCAAGGAAACACATACAATCAAACATGGAGAAATCATCCCAACCTGTCATGGGGAATCCAAAACAACTAAAATGTACCTTATCAACCTCCATACATGAGAAATTAAAATCAAGTTCTCCCTTCTTTTGAAAAATCATCATATGAGTCTGCCCTTGAGAAATTCATTGGAGCAACATCAGAAAGGTTTGATAAGATGGAAAAACAATATGATAAGCTTGAATTGCGGATGGAACAACTTGTGGTCCAAAATAGAAACCTTGAAATTCAAGTTGGTCAAGTAGCAAGTTCTCTTAATACTCGACCACAAGGAGCTCTTCCAAGCCAACTAGAAATTAACTCAAGAGAACATTATAATGCTATTTTTTTAATAGCATACAGCTTGAAGATTCTTCACAAGAACCCAAAATTTGACAAATTTCTTCTTCTAAAATGAAAGAAAGTGAAGCTGAACAAGAGGATGCACCATTAAAGTAAGAGGTTAAACCTTATATGCCACCTATTCCTTTCCCTCAAAGGCTAAAGAAAAATATGGAGGAAAATGCAAAGATTGCACTTACTGAGGAGTGCAGCAATCATCTTCAAGATAAGATCCCTTCCAAACTTAGAGATCTAGGGAGTTTTTCTATTCATTGTAAAATTGGTGAAATTAATTTTCAAAATGCTTTATGTGATTTAAGTTCTAGTATTAGTCTAATGCCTTTTTCAATTTTCAGAAAATTAAAATTCACACAAATGAAGCCTACAAAGATGTTATTGCAACTTGCAGATCGCTCAGTTAAATATCCGATGGGAGTTGTGGAAAACATACAAGTTAAAGTGGATAAGTTTTATATTCCTATTGATTTTGTTATCTTGGATATAGAAGAGGATGTAGACATTCCACTAATTTTGGAGAGATCTTTCTTAGCTACTACAAGAGCTATAATTAATGTGAAAAGTGACAATCTTATTTTAAAAGTAGGGGATAAATATGTAGAATTCAACATGACAACATCAAAAGACCTTTCTTTTGTAATTCAAGGCCCTACTAATGAAGCTGATAACAATGAAGTAGATAATTATCCTATTACTTTTGAGGCAACTCCGCAACCATCACTTGAAGGATATCAAGAGTTTGAGAAAGATTACATAGCAAGCAACATGTTGGGTAAAAAAGTGATTTGTGATCTTCCATCTTGATGATTAAAAATTATAGTCAAACTAAAGACTATAAATTAGCACTTATTGGGAGGCAACCCAATATTTTATTTGAATTTTTACTTTTATTTTTATTTTTTATGTTATGGTTTTGTATTTTTTTTTTATTTTAGGATAAACTTGGATGGAAATAAGCTTTTGGATGGATTCTTCTTGCAAAGAAAAAAAATTAAAAATGGACATGTACTCCCCCTTCTCCACCTAATATCTAAACCACTGAGGACAGTGGCAAGCTTCAAGCTTGGGGGAGAGTTCAACTTAAGAAATTTAGTAAAGTATTCTATTCCTTTTTGAATTCATTTACTCTTTCATAAATAATCATTTTTAAATTCATTTACTCTTTCATAAATAATTGGGATATAGGGTACCTACTAAAAAAAAATTTTTTTTGAGCATGGTAAAAATTTTTTAAAAAATTTTGATTGAAATCTTGCACTTGAATGATTTAGTTCATGAGAGGCCAATACTTATTTGTGATTCATTGATGTTATTAAAAAAATAATAAAATAAACAAAAAAAATTGAGACAAAGATTTTGTGAAGTGCTGTACTTTATGGATTTTGACCTGAATGCATTCTTGATTTTAGTTGAAAGTAATTGATTGTGTATGCTTACTTAGAGAGAGCTCCTACTCTTTTGTCATTTATTTTTTATTATCTTATGCCTAAGCCTATAACATGTTTAAAAGAACTTTTGAGGCGAAATTAAACCTTGCTAAGTAGAGAAAAAGATGATTTAGGCATTGTTTGTGTAGTCAAATTTTTATATCCACCATATTTAAACATTGCCTTTAGTTGTCCCTTTTGAGCCAAAATTGAATATTTTTAAGCTTTCGATTCTTTTCATACATGTAGCCCTAATAACTATCCTTTTGAGGTTGATTATCTTTTGATATATTTTCTTACTGTAAAAGTATTTAAGCTCAAATTCATAATATCATTGATCCTACAAATAGACCTCTTAATCAAAGTTCAAGTTTGGGGAAAAAATATAAAATCAAAAAAAATATATGTCTATCCCCATAAGTATGTCAAAATAAGGGAGGATAAATTAAATTAAGAAAAGGAACAAACCAAATGTAACATGCAGTTGGAAGATATTAAAAAAATGAAAGACCAAGTTATTAAACATCACTGTAGCCTTAACCCTTTTAGATCACATTACAAGCTTACAAAAACCTTTTTATTTTTCTTGAGTTAGTGAGGTCTATTAGTGAAGAAAGTTTGATTAAACATGCATATGAGATGGGCAAGTTTCTATGAACTCTATAAAAATCTTTATTAAATGCAAAGAGTATGTGCCTATCCGAAGTGCAATAATTGGTTGCAATTGGCTAAAACTTCATGAATACATAAAGGAAAAATGATGTAAGTACAGTTATGGACCTTGATTTAAAATTAAATTTTGAAACTTTATTTGTTTAAACTTATCAAAATCCTAAGAATTCTTAACATAAAATGAGGCCTACTGTGAATGAGATTGTTCTTATCGCTTGAGGACAAGCAATGATCTAAGCTTGGGGGAGTTGATAAGACCATATTTTGCATATAATTTTATGATTATTCTAGTTATATTTTTATTATTATCAATTAAATTTGATCAATTTTTGTTGTGAATGCTAGAATATTTATCATTTCAAGCATAAAGTTGCAAGTATGAAGAAATAGCTTATTTTGGCTAAAAATCATAGAAAATGGAAGAAGAATAAAAAGGATGCCAAAACAAACTCAAAAATGGAAGAAAATAAATTTACATGGTCTTATAAATCATTATACATGATTTTGAACATGAAAATGGAATTAAAGATGAGAAATCAAGAGGTCCAGATTCGTTTTGAATCCCAAGGCCATGGCTGTCAAAAAGTCATGGCCATGGGATTTGATTTAAAGCTGTTCAAATTTTTTAATAATAGAAATTGCAAGGGCAGAAGCATATTAAAAGCCACGACCGTGAGGCTCAAAACCCACGATCGTGGGATTGATTTCTCTACTGGTCGAGCCAAGAAAGAGAAGAAAATTATAAGTTGGCAGCCTCCACTCATATGCCACGACCGTGGCCTACCCTGCCGACCATTTTACAGCTGTAAAGTGCTCAAACCGTCCAATCCAACTCAGGCCACGACCGTGGCACTCAAAAGCCACAACCGTGGGGCCGAAATTCATTACTTTGAGCAGAAAATTGGGTAGGTGGTGAACCAAACAAGATGTGGCCTAACATTTTTCACTTTTTCCCCACTACTGAAGCTTCCAAACACTCTATTTAAACACACTTCCTCTAAAGTTTCAAGATATAAAAGATTTACAAGAATTAGATTATATTCATTCAAGAAATAAATGTAGTTTAAAGTTTTCTCAAGAAAGAGAGCGAAATTCTAGTTCAAGAAGAAATTCAAGTTTCAAGTCAAGTTCTTCTTCAAAAAAATAGAGTTTGATATTTTTTGTTCTTTAAATTATGTTTTAATATCTTTCTTTAATATTTTTAATGTTTTTATTTCAATAATGAATAACTAATCCTCTTTAGGGTTGGTCCCTTTCATTGAATTTATCATGGAGTTATAAATGCCTATTTGAATTAATTTAGTTTATCCTTAAATTATTTTGTTATCTTTACTCTTAATGCTTTAATTATGTGGCCAATAATTAATTGAATTGAGGTGTTGTGTGATGGAGTGAGAGTGGAAGTATAACATTAGTCCACAGAGGTAACAATCTTAAGAAAGTTTTTCACTTAGAGATAAGGTTAAATACTTAAGAGGTTAATTCAAAAATTCTCACAAAACCTAATAAATTGGTTTAATTGCTTGTGATCATGAGAGTGGACATAAGGATTAAATTAATATTAGTTCTAGTACTTGAGAAAGACTTGAACTTAATTTAGGAGAATTTAACCATTAATGAAATACAAACTAAATTAAATCAATACTTTAGAAAATCTATGATAAATCAATAAAGGTGACTTAACCCTAAGTTTCATAACATTAGATTTAATTCAAAGTAATTTATTTTGCTTAATCATAGATCAAATTTTATCATCCAAATAATACTTAGTTTTAATTGATCGGTACTGAGAAGAAAACTTTCCCGTGGGAACGATACTCTACTTATCATTATATTACTTGTTAACGATCTGTGCACTTGCAGATAGCTAGGCTGAGTCCATAACACTAGTCATGTACGTGGCAGATGACATGAGCTGCTAGAGCTCACCAAAACAACATGTAGTTTTAGTTTGAGCACTTTGTACATTTTGCCAAAACAACATGGCGTGTCGTGTATGTGATCGACCACCCTTGCCACTTGACCTACACTTGAAATAACGCGTCATTTTGAGTAGACAATATGTTGTTCAGGGAAAATGATGCATCACTCAAAAAATATTTAAATGTAGAAAATGCATTTTTTTTCTTTATAAAAATATTTCATTTGGCCCAAAAAAGGAAAAAATATAATTAAATTTTGAAAAATTATTATAAGCATTTTTTCCATTATTTAAATATGTTTTGTAATTATTTAAATAGTATTTACCTAGTTGGGACTAAGAATGTGCTCTTCATATGTATTATTATAGAACGTGCGTATAATATTATATAAATTTTATGTATATTTCTCCTAATATTTTTTTATGGTGAGTTATACAAATGGTTAAGAGAATCAAGACTCCCATAATGGCATAAATAGTTCAGTAACAGGTAAGACTTAAAGCAAAAATTAGAGTTCTTATGTACCAATTACGAAAAACTAAGATGCATTTAAGAGACTACACTTATGACATAGTCCATCTTGTGCGACATATCTTATATTATCCATCTTGAATGTCAATCAATTATTTGGTTGGATGGTTTAAAAACTAAATAGTCTTTAATATTTGACTTTGAGAAGCTCATTTGTACATCCTGAGTTTTATTAATCGATCATTGCTCACTAGGATATTAGTCGGTGATCATATGGGATATGGTCATTAAATGCTTCCTCAAAACAAAATGTACTAGAGGAATTGTGAGGCCTAAATCTAGATGAAAGCTAAGTATGACTCTTCATAGTAGGAAAGTATAACAAGTTACCCCTAGGGATATGGTTTGTACTTTACCTAAAGATTTACTAGCAGCTATTGAGGAGTTGATCTTGTGAGAATGGAATATAATGCATGAATTTAAAATTATAGATTTATCCTTAATTTATTTTTGGACTTAGTGTGCCTAAAATAATTGGTTGAGATTTTTCCTTAATAATTCTATCAAGTATCTGATTTTCGAACTATTTACTTATTTCTTAATTAATATAACATGCATTATGCTTACTAATTAATTTTATGAAATTAATTATGGTCTGATTTGATGCATACATAATATTAATTTAACAATTATTAGATGTATGGTTATATATGACTTGGTTGGACTAATTAATTATTATTTTGCATGTATATTATTACATTGGTAATAATTGATCATATATAATCAAGATAATAATTGAAAATATAGTGATCTTATGACTCTAGATTGTATGTATTTTATTATTGGTGCATAATTGATTGCTGAAATAATATGGCATGTAATTGTAAACTACGATATTAATAAAATGTGTATATTGTCTCTTATAGATTACGTATCCACTCAATATAGCCACTGCCACTAAAAAAATATCATTATTGAAATGAACAGAGGTGCTAATTTGAATGGTGACAATGTCTCAACATATATAGGACAATTGGAGCAAGTAAAGATCTAGCAAATTTGGTACTTAAAAGGGCACTAAGTGTAGGAAAACAGAGAAAATGATAGAAGAAAAAAATGTAAAATGTATGTAGAATGATTCAATTTATTATATTATCTAAAGCTCTACTTATATACAAAGTCAACATAACTAACTAATGCTAAAATAAGAAAATGACTGTTGGCCTAACTATTTATAACTGACATCACGTGAATTGAATAGAAACAAGTAACATATGATACACTCCACACTACTAGAACTTAACAAAACATTGCGTATTGCATAAATTAGTGTATCTTCTTTATTCCCACCCCCCCCCCCCTCCCCTAAGTTGGGCCTGGGGTATTAAAACCAATCCTAACTTGAAGCACATATGATCAAGGATAAGTGCAGGCAACACCTTTGTAAAGATGTTAGCTAATTGAAACTGAGAGGAGGCATGTTTAAGGAGGATAAAGCCTTCTTTGTATTTATCTCGAACAAGATAGCAATCAATATCAAGAAGCTTCTTTCGTTCGTGGAAAACAGGATTGGCATAGATATGGAGTGCAGCCTGACTGTCACACCACAGATTAATCGGCCGGGAAAAAGAAATTCAAAACTCATAAAGAATAAATGAAACCCATTGAAGCTCATAAAAGATTATCCTCATGTTCTTGTGCTCAGCTTCAGCAGGCGACCTGGAGACTTTATTTTGCTTCTTCAATTTCTAGGAGACTAAATCAGAACCCAAGAAAATGCAATAGCCAGTCAATGACTGACGAGAATTTTTATATACTACCCAGTCAACATCAGAGAATGCTTCAAGAGTAAGAGAATTAGAGCTAGGATAAAAGAGACCTCGTGTAGGGCTACCCTTCAAATAACGAAGAACATTGTGAGCAGCTTCCCAATGAGTGTCTCGAGGATCCTGAACAAATTGGCTTAATTGATGAATAACATATGTAACATCTGGCCTAGTAAAGCCAATATAAAGCAAGTGACCTACCAATCGTCGATAAGGCATAGGATCAGAAAGTAAGGCACCTTCAAAATTAGACAACTATACACCCTTAGTCATTGATGTGGCAGCAGTTTTAGCATCCTATAAACCAGCTTCACATATCAAATCCAAGATATACGTCTGTTAGTTAAGATAAATCCCATCAGAGGTATGTAGAAACTCGATGCCAAGGAAGTATTAAGCTTCATTCATGTCTTTAATTGTAAATGCTTGATGAAGATACTGCTTGACATGAACAATTGCATCCAAAGAATTTCCAGAGAGGAGAACATCATCAACATAAACCAATAACACTAGGAAAATGGAATCTTTAGAATACGTAAACAAACAATTGTCATGAGGAGATTGAACAAAGCCATAGCCTTGAAGAGTTTGAGTAAACTCAAAATTCCATTGGCGAGAAGCTTGCTTCAAACCATAGAGAGAACGAGCAAGCTTACAGACTTGGCCTAGTTTTGCTTTGGTGTAACCTTATGGTGGCAATATATAAATATCCTCATCAATATGCCCATGTAGAAAGGCATTATTGATGTCAATTTAATGTAAACGCCACTGATAAGCAGGCACAACAGCTAGAAGAAGTCTAACTGTTACAGTCTTATCTATAGGAGAAAAAATGTCTATAAAATCAAGCCCCTCCACTTGATTATACCCTTTAGCCACTAACCTGGCTTTATACCTATCAATAGAGCCATTCGCCTTGAGTTTGAGTTTAAAGCCCACTCGGATCCTATAGCTATCTTACCAGGTGGTAGAGTAAGACCCCAAGTGTTATTGGCTTCTAATGCTTGGAGCTCACTGTCCATAGCTTGAATCCACCGTGGAGACTTAGAAGCCTCTGCATAAGACCTAGGTTCCTGGACATTTGACAGATTAGCCAAAAAATACATGTATGCAGAAGAAGATTGTTCAGTATTATGGTTAAGAATGATGTTTGTAGAAGAAAAATCAGTATGATAATCTTTAAGTCATTGTGGTGATTTTGTAGTTCTAGTACTTTTTTTGAGTAGGCTGCACAACATGAGAAGGCACAAGATACTCAAGAACAGATAAAAGTGAAGATGAATGAGGTGAAGGAGATAAATTCTGAGTATCATCAGTAAAATTAGGTAAAGAGGATAAAGGTTGCAAAGGAGAAGAAGGAAAGAAGAAAATGAACAAAGAAGGAGTAATATAAGATTGATGAAGTATAGGAATAAAAGATGAATGAGTTTCTTGATTAATAACAATAGGTAAAGGCATGAAAAATTTAGAATGATCAATCTTGGAAGACTGTAATTGAAAAGGAAAAACTGTTTCAAAGAAAGAAACATCCCTAGAACTAAAGATGGTGTTTGTACAAAGATTGAGCAGCCTGTATGCTTTTTGACCTGATGAATGGCCCAAATAGACACACCTTATAACCCTAGGAGTAAACTTTATCTTAACAAGACTGTTATCTTTGGCATAAGTCAAACAACCAAAAGTCCTTAATACTTGGTAATCTGGTTTTTTAGAAAACAAAAGCTCAAATGGTGTTTTCCAATCCAAAATAGTTGTAGGCAATCTATTAATAAGATAGGTAGCATGTAGTATAGCTGGACCCCAAAATTTAATGGCTAGAGCAAACTGAAATAATAAGGCTCGTGCTATTTTAAGAATGTGCCTATGCTTCCTTTCAATAAGGCCATTCTGTTGAGGTGAATAAGGACAAGACTTCTTGTGGATAATTCCATATTGAGCTAATAGTGATTGACAGGAATGACTAAGAAACTCAGCTCCATTGTCAGTGCAAAAAGTCTTAATAACGCAATTGAATTGTGTCTGAGTGAGTTTGAAAAACTTAGTCAAAATAAGTATTGTTTGTGCTTTATTTAGTATTAGATAAGTCCAAACACCCCTACTATAGTCATATACTAGAGTCAAAAAATAGTGTTCTCCATTAACAGTTCCAACTGAATAAGGGCCCCATATATCAGCATGAACAAGTTCAAAAAGTCTTTTTGTTTTGGTTATGCTGTTTGGAAATGGTTTCCTTGTTTGTTTAGCAATTGGAAAAATGAAACAAGGAATTAAATCAATAGAATTTTTATTCAAAAAATGAAGATGTGCTAAAACAACATTAGAAGGATGTCCTAGCTGCTGTGCCAATTCTATACATCAGTAGCAGCTACTTGATTTACATGAACAAAATTAGGATCAAGAGTAATAGACTTTGATTTATTACTTGTAACTCCAAAAATACTAGTAGGAAATATATAGAGATTGTCAACAACTCTTCCAAAGGCTATACTAGTTTCATTCTTCAGGTCCTGTAAAATATAAGAGGTATGAGTAAAATATAGAGCAACTTGATTGGCTTTGGTTATTTTGGTAAATGACAGTAGGTTACATTTAAAAGTTGAAATATACAAAACATTGGTCAATGGTATTGTTCTAACAGATCGGACCAAAATAATTATTTTATTTAGTAACTGCACTCTGATAGGGTTAGGTAATGGTTTAAGTGTACTGGACAATCTTTTTTTTGCACATATGTGGTTAGTGGCTCCAATATCATCAATCCAAAAAGACCTAGATGCATTATGAGAGTTAGATTCAGCAAGTATACTTGTAAAATTATCTACTTGCATAAAATTCATGTAAGCTTCACTCTGTGTCTGCTAAGTCTCCTTCATGTATTTTGTGACTTTCTGCTTAATAAGTTCTGCAATTTGTTGTGTATTACTCACAATATGTGGTTCTGCAAGATTTCTTTCTTCCTGACCAGCTTCCACCAAGTTAATCTGTCCTCTAACTTGCTCTCTCTGTTTTTTCTTAAGTTCATTATACCAATCTGGTGTACTAGTCAATTTAAAGCAAGTTTCTCTCACATGTCCTTGCCTCTTACAGTAACTGCAAAATTTACCTTCATTCCTCATAAATTCTCTTCTTCTGAAATTGCTTCCAGCACCTGTTGTGAATTTGTTTCCATTATAACCTTTGATTGACATCACAACCCCTTCTACATTTTCCTCCATACTAATCTGACTAAGCTTCTGTCTCTCTATTATTAACACAAGTGAATGAGCCTTGTTAACCGTAAGAAATGGATCTGACATCAGTATCTGATCCTTCGCATTCTCATATCCTTTATTGAGTCCCATAAGGAATTGCATCAATCTGTCTAAAGAAATCATTTAATCCACCTCTTTCCTGCTTCACATTCACACTTGCCACATGTACATTATAGTGTAGGGCTAATGCAGTTGAGTTCATCCCATAACTTTTGTAATTTTGTGTAATATGTACTCACATTCATATTACCTTGTTTAATCATTGAAATCTCTCTTTTCAGCTGGAAAATTTGTGGTCCATTGCTGTCACTAAAATTATCCTCTAGTGCCTTCCATAGGTCTCTATTAGAAGCTTTATAGATGAAAGCCTCTGAAATCTCTTTCTTCATTGCATTCAACAACTAAGAAATCACCATTGAATTAGCTCATTTCCATTTCTCTATTTCTTCCTTATTCTCTTTAGGTTTCTGCACATCTTCTTCTATAAAATTGAGTTTGTCCTTCGCCTTAAGTGCAATCTTAATCGATCTACTCCAGGTAAGATAATTTGCTCCATCCAACAAATTTGTAACCAAAATCATGCTAGGATTATCTAAATTTTGCAGATGTAAAGGTCCTCCTGCTAACATCTCCTTTACTTGTAATTGTTTTGTCATCGATCCTTCAGCTTCTGCCATATCATTACTAGTTGTATGTAAATTCCAGTAAACAGAGTAAATCAAAAATAAAAAAATAACAAATCAAAACAGAGAGTAGAATAAGATCAAAATCACATCAGAGAAGTCTCTGATACCATGTAGGAAAATAGAGAAAACGATCGAAGAAAAAAATGTAAAATGTATTTAGAATGATTCAATTTATTTTGTTATCTGAAGCTCTACTTATTTACAAAGTCAACATAACTAACTAATGTTGAAATAAGCAAATGACACTTGGCCTGCCTATTTACAACTAGCATCACGTGAACTGAACAGAAACAAGTAACACGTTAGATGCTCCACACTACCAGAACTTAACAAAACACTGCGTATTGCATAAATTAGTGTATCTTCTTCACTAAGTTCCTTGAGAATCTCGGAGAAATGCATGGAAATATAAGAAATTATAGCATCCAAGATTGTCCATCCTATTGTCAATTATGAGAAAAAAAAACTTTGTCAATCACATCTTTGAAACAAAAAACATATGAGGTTTTTTTTTTACCCTTCATATCTAGCTTATATTTTGCTATAGGTTATCCACTTTATATTATGATGAAGACCCTTTGGTTTTTAAGCAATACTAATTTCTTTGTTTCTAATCTTCATGAAAGCATTATGGTATACTAATATTGTTTTAAAATGCAAATTTACAAGCATTAAATACAGATATGTTGTCCTTAAATCCAAGAAAGCGTCTTTCTCAATCCCAAATGAATCATAAACAATCATGAATTGTGTTTGTTGTAACTCAAATTATTGGTCCAATATATTTAAAAGTCTAATTTAACAACAATAATTAATGTTCAGTATAAAATATTATAATGAAATTAAACATACAATAATAAAACTATGAAAAGATAATAATGAAATTCTATTTAATAACTATTTTAAAAAAAATCATCTTACATAACGTAAATTTATATTCAAGAATTTTTATAAATTAAACTAAATTAGTAAAAATTTATATTAACAGTATATGATACTAATAAAATTTTTTTAGGCTTTAAAAATATTTTTATAAAAAAATAAAACATAACATTTTTATAAATATAATTAATAGTTAAAGTATATAAAATACAACATATAAAATACAACAATATATAAAAAAAAAATCCACATATCACACGGGTTTATGCTTAATTATTATATAAAAGCCAAGAAAATGCATTCTCTCTTTAAGCTGTCATATCATGATATTTTAAAAAATAAGTAAATTCATAATTTCTCAATTTTTCTCTATATTTTCAATTTCTCACTTTGTCTTCTCTTCTCTCCATATTCTTAATTTCTATATTCTTAAATCAATTTAGTTGTCATAATATCAAAATTTAATATACCATCATTCAATAATAAATTTGTAGTTATAAAGAATACAAAAAGACATCCCCATAATATATAAATAAAATCTAGCATGAAAAAATACAACACAATCAGTATTTCAAATGAACATATTTAAAGAAAATAAGAGATTTTAATTCAGTTTTCTTTTTATGATTGTAAGTTAAACAATTATTTTTTTAGTGAGTAACAACTAATTTTGAAAATAATTTCAGATATCTGAATCGACTTATTCTTCTTCGTGTTTTATATTTACAAATCTGTGATAAGGTTAGTTACATTTTATATGGCTTTTATAGAATTTCAAGTCTTCTTTTTATTTCTATTAATGATAATAATAACGAGTAAGGATATTAGAGAAAAAATAGAGAGTATGTTTTTTTTTCATATGTTATATTTTATTTTATTTTCCTTTTTTTTAATGTGTAAATGAATTATAGAACACCAGATACTTAGAAATTCTTAAATTTAATATGAAATTAGAATTGCTTTTATTTTCATTTTATAAAATTTTAATAGTACATAATCTTTAAATTATTAAAATATACTTCAAAAATTAATTTTTATTTTTTAATTTGTATGTGCATAAGAATGTAAATTTTAGGAAACCAATAATTTACATTAAATGCTTAATATTTTCTATTTTTTAAAATTAAAATTCCATATTTCCATAGATTCTAATCGAGTATCAAGTATCAACTAAAATAAATTTAATTCTTTGTTTTTCATACGGTCAAAGTTATATCCATATATGTATATATATATGAAATACAAACAATAACAATATGTCCAAACCAAACAATTAAGTTAAAAATATATATTTGATTAAGTTATATATAATTGATTGATGTTCATGTGTTGTATATGAAAGCTTATATACATATATGTCAAGTATTCCTCTCAAAAATTAAATTTCAATTTAATTGTAATTACATTAAGTTTAAGTTTATATGCAGAAGATATTATGTATTCTTATCATAAAATTATATTTTATAACTTTCAATTAAAATTTATGACATATTAGTATATATACTATTTTTAATATTTTTATAACTTTATATATGGTTTAATTATTTTCGTTAATTTGGTTTTTATGGTGAACAAGAGCAAAGAGCATAGGTTTTTGGAGTTTAGAAATTTCAATAATTCTTTCATCTCTTGGATTGATAAAATGAAGGGAAAAAGATTCTACCTTAGATTTGGAATGTTTGGTATTTGAATTTATTGATTCTAAATGGTATGCAATAATTCTTCTCTCAAAAGAAAATTCAAGGTATGAAAATATTGGAGGAGGCATTTCGTACAAGTTTTGAGTTTCGTATTCTTTCTGTGGAGTTATTTGCATTGTCATTGTTCACTTTGTAGTTTGTATCAATATTTTACATAAATTTTTGTTACTCATTATATATTTTCCAAAAGATTCACTGAATTTATTTTAAACAAATTTCCAAAAAATTCTTTATATATCATATGTATGCATATCAAGATAATACAATTATTAGACATATAATGTAGGTTTTTTCAATATTTTTTTTATTTTTGGTGGATTTTTTAATTTAATTTTTAATTTTTATTATTTGATATCACAAAAACTTTAAATGACATTTGCTTACATGTATTATAATTGTAACACCCCTATACCCCATATACGTACACCACATATACTCTCAATATGTAATACACGTATACTGGATACAAGGATGTCACAGTCTATTTGAAACAATCCAATCTTTCTATTTAACAATATGAGAAAACTTAAAACATTTAAGTTATATTATAGAACATAATAGATAAAACATTTGCTTATTAAGCAGCGGAAAATGTAGCGGCATATACATATATATACATCAAAATCCATAAATACAAAAATATAGAATTATAGATGCTTGGCAGTTCGTCTCTGATCTTGAAGTCCAATAATCCACACTTCACAAAGGATCATAAGCCTAGACCCGACTCGGTTTAGCTGAACTCTCTGGTTCAACCGGATCTACCTTGTCACCTGCGCAATGAACCACAATCGCGCTAAGCCAACGGCTTAGTGGTACTAACCATGATGACAATATGCTTTAAATGTAATGCCAATGTCACACTTTCAAGCATTTAAAACAATATTCAAGAATGCCATTTTTCATAACATTACATCTCATCATGTTATTCATTTGTTTCATCATTCCTAGTTCATATTAAAGCAAAGACAAACATGGGCCCAAAAGAAACTAGTATGTCATTCAACTTTCAGAGTTACTGTTTTGGTTCAATAATCACATTTATCAAGCCCGTAGGCGATTCATTATCACAATGAGAAACATCTCATATGTAACATCCCAACTAGGCTTCAAGGACTAGACCCAACCAAGCTTTAAGGGGAGCTAAGCATCAACCCAACATGGCTTCAAGGACCAAGCCCAACCCAGCTTCAAGGGATTGTTACTTTTAGGCTTGCCACCAATAACAAAACTCTAAAAATTGAATAACATATTAGGCACACAATTCTTTTATTATTTCATTATCAATTCCATTTTCATTTTCTCATAATCATCTAGGCAACCATGCCTCAATTATTTCATTTGCATCATTATAGCCAACAATAATGGCTTCACATCTCATCATTAGAGTATACATAACCAATTGCATTGTACATACATTTTGAATGATCATTTTATCTTTCACATTATGCAAATCATAGCATTAATCAAATGTATCAACAATTTAATAGATTACTTAACACATTTACAACCAAATGTATAAGTCCCAAAGTCATGTAAATATATGCAATCATGTAGGGTTTGTACTTACCTCAAGAGCAACTCACGCCAATTCCAAACTCCTCTTCCAAGAATCCTTCAATACTTGGATTGGTACAACTTAATTCTCTTCAAAACCTAATCCAATTATAATTATACACACTCACTTAGAGATACACATAAGAAAATAAGAACAAGAACCAACTAGGGCAAACTCTACACATGACACACTCAACAACACGGGCGTGCCCCTGATCATGCCCTAAATCCACAACACAGAATCTTTGACACGCTCAGTGACATGGGCGTGTCACTACACGTGTCAACTCTCTTCCAACATAGTGGCTATGACACGCTCAGTGACATGGGCGTGTCACTGGCCGTGTCAATCTACCAACAACACAGTAGCTATGACACGCTCAGTGACATGGGCGTGTCACTGGACGTGTCAATACTACTCCAACACAGAAGCTGTGACACGCTCAGTGACATGGGCGTGTCACTGATCGTGTCACACATCCAAAAAATAGAACCATCGACACGCCCAAAGACTTGGTCGTGCTCATGGGAGTGTCAGGCCAAAAACCCTGATTCCGACACCAACAACACCACATCCAACAAACATCTTACTTAACCCTTTTACACTCCAAACAATCTTACCCAAAACCATCAATAAACCATACTAAACTTGAATAAACACCAAAACAACTCAATACATACATCAAAACACAATCACAACCCTCATCACAACTCAACACATACACAATTCATAACTCTTGCTTTCTATCACCAAACTTAACTTTTCCTCCAAACCAACCCCAAAAATCAAAATCTAATAGACAACACAATCTCAAACACATTAAAATTAACCATACACATATCAACAACAACCATTCACCCAACTCAATTCACAAACTCAAAAGAAAACTAAAGAATCAAGTTGGAACTTACCAAAAGTGATGAAAACCCTTCAAACTCCAACTTGATCTCTTGAAACACCTTCAAAACTTGAGTTAGGAAGCAACAAAAATCCCTTTCCTTCTAGCTATGGTGATGGCCGACCAAAGACAAGAAAGAAGAAGTTGAAAATGAAAGTCAACCCATTCATAACCTCTTAAACCACACAATTCTATAATTAATCTCCACCAAGCAATTTAAATATTATAATATTACAAATATCATCTTCCACTTAATTAAATTCCATTTTAAATAATCAATAACTCTCATTTGACCATCTCATTAGTTGACTTGTATATGTTGTATATATCTCTATATATACAACATATACACACTTCTCTTTCCTCTTAATCCTTTATACACACTTTAAAATCATTTAATCCAATTTCAACAATAAGCATTCCAAAAATTTTAGGGTATAGTTTGGGATATTACAATTCTCCCCCTCTACAAATAAATTTCGTCCTCGAAATTACCTGATATCAAGTCTAAAACAGCTGGGGATACTGGTCTCGCATCACTTGCTCACTCTCCCAAGTTGCCTCTTCCTTAGTATGATTCTTCCAAAGAATCTTTACGAGTGGCACTTTCTTATTTCTCAACTCTTTTACTTCATATGCCAAGATAGCCACAGGTTCTTCTTCAAAAGTCAGATCCGGACTCACTTCAATAGATTCAACTGACAAAACATGAGATGGGTCTGACTTGTACCTCCTTAGCATAGAGACATGAAAGACATTATGAATTCTATCTAATTCAGGCGGCAAAGCTAGTCGATAGGCAACTGGTCCAACTCTATCCAGTACCTCATAAGGTCCAATAAAACGAGGACTCAATTTTTCTTTGCGGCCAAATCTCAAAATTCTCTTCCAAGGAGATACTTTCAAAAATACTTTATCTCCAACACTGAACTGAATGTCTCTTCTCTTCAAATCTGAATATGATTTCTGCCGATCTGAGGCTGTTTTCAAACGATCTTGAATTATCTTCACTTTCTCTTCCGTTTCTTTAATCAAATCGGGACCAATCAACTTACCTTCTCCAACCTCATTCCAACATAGAGGCGTCCTGCATCTTTTACCATACAATGCCTCAAAAGGTGCCATTTTAATACTAGATTGCTGACTGTTGTTATAAGCAAATTCCATCAATGGCAAAAATCGGTCCCGACTCCTAGAGAAATCAATAACACAGCTTCTCAACATATCCTCTAAAATCTATATCACCCTCTCTGACTGCCCATCTGTTTGAGGATGAAAAGCAGTGCTAAAATGTAACCGAGAACCCAAAGCATTATGCAAACTCTTCCAAAATCTTGAAGTGAACCGGAGATCTCGATCATATACCAAAGAAATTGGGACTCCATGCAACTTCACTATCTCACTGATATACAGCTCAGCCAACTTCTCCAGAGAATAGTCCATTTGAACAGGAAGAAAATGATCTGTCTTCGTCAACCGATTAACAATCACCCAGATGACATCATGCTTCCTCTGAGTCAATGGCAAACCAATCACAAAATCCATTGTTACTCGCTCCCATTTCCATTCTGGCACTGTTAAAGGTTGGAGCAACCCCGAAGGAACTTGGTGCTCGGCCTTCACTCTCTGACAAGTGAGACATTTAGATACAAACTCCGTTATGTCCCTCTTCATTCCTGACCACCAATATATATATATATATATATATTTCAAGTGAAAAATGAGATGCAAATATGTTTTCCATATAATGTCAGACTTATATTATAACACTTACTATAGTGTATATAAAAAAATTTAGATATAATAATAGTTTTGGTATCAATTCAAATTTGTTTTCTATAATTAAAATTGGTAGTTTTTAAAATTTACATTTATACTAAAAAAATTCTATCATATCCCAAATTATGAATGAGATAAAATAATTACTTCAGAAATGTCATAAATGATTTCCTCATAAAAATGTGCAAAAAATAAATGACACTTTACCATTTTAACAATATGAAATTATAATAAACATATTACTCAAAGCTACAATAACTAATATCCAATCTTATTTAATACGCTCAATAATATTATTACTATAAAAGTAAAAATGGATTAAATAATTATTTTCAATTACTTATTCTTTGAAAATTTTTTTTCTGCAGCTCAAAATTGTTCTATGAATTATCAAATAAATTAATAAGTGCTAAAAAATATCAATCTCTAGCCTGTAATTACAAAAATACCAAATTTAAATGGCCAAGTCAAAAAGAGTTCCTTGGTAAATTGGTATAAATAAGAATGAATACATTCTTGAGAACAAATTTATTCTTCAATCAAAAGAAAAAGAAAGAAAGAACTTTAATTGTTTCAAACAGTTGCTCACACTTTTGTACCTTAAGCTTTATATAACTATGCTATTGAGTTGTTGGAAATTAGATCATGCAAAGCAGTTGATAATTTTTAGAAAGTTGATTACTAACATAAGAAAAGCATCACTACTCACTTATAGGAAAACTTTTAAGAGTATGTTAGGAGATGAAATTATACGTACTATCTAAATAGTAAATAAATGTTAGAAAAATAGTGAATGATATCGGGATAAAGATTGGATGATAATTTATAATAAAAGTGAACACTTAATTATATATAATTTTTATAAAATAGACTTAGAGGTAATAAAAATAAAGACGGATATTCCTTGAATTATAAATATAAGAAAATATATATACTCATATGTTAAAAAATTATCAATATAAGAAAATAGTATTATTACCAAAATATATTTAGCCAATGATAAATACATTTTTACTTCCATTGGAACCAAACATTTGTAAAAATTACTCTACTTAAAAATCATCTGCTAATAAATTAATGCTAATATCATATAATTATATTTTTACACTATTTAAATAATAAAAATAAGTCAATATATTTAAGAATTTAATTCAACTGTAATATTTAATATTCTGTATAAAATATTATGATAAAATTAAAAATACAATAATAAAACTATGAAAAAATAATAATGAAATTCTATTTAATAAATTAAAAAAAATCATTTTACACAACATAAATTTATATTAAAATTTTTTTATAAATTAAAATAAATTATTAAAAATTTATACTAATAGTATATATCACTAATAAATTTTTTTATGGCTTCAAAAAATATTTTTACAAAAAAATTAAACATAACATAATATATAATAACTATAATTACTAATTAAAGTATATAAAATACTATATAAAAATATAAATCTGCTTAACATGGGTCTACGCCTAGTATTAGATAAAAGCTAAGAAATTTTCTTAGTTCCTGGGAAGTCATGTCATCATTTTTTATTATTTTTTTTTATAAAAAAATGTATTTTTATTTAATTATATTTTTATAGAAATTTAAAAAAATTAAATATTTTAATATTTGTTTTTTAATTTTCTTTTTAAATCAATTGTATGTTAATAATTTAATTTAATGATATTATTGATTTGTATTATTGGTATATTATTTATTATATATGTGACTCTTAATATTTTTAACAAATTAATTATATATTAATAATTTATTTAATAATATTATTATTTTTATAATTTTTTTAAAAATTTAAAAAGTTAAATATAAAAATAAGTAGCTTTTTTTTTCGAAACTGTAATTTTTATAGATAAACTATTTGTAACAGATATATAGATAATTCATATTATCCGAGTTTACAATGCATTTAAGAAAATTTGGCAAAGAATTAAAAGACAAATAAACAGCAGGCTTCATACTCATTCTACAGTTTATGGCAAGGAAATTTACGGCTTGATTACCCTCCCTGAATATATGTAGTATAGCCGAGTTTGAACTGTCAATGAAACTTTTAATGTGGCTGGCCATTGTTGTTGATGTAGAAATCCGGGGGGATGTGATTTGATAATGAATTTGTGCTGAGTCAGTCTCTATTCCAGCGGCAAGTAATGTTTCTGAATACACCATTGGATTCCTTCAAAAGCAGCTTGCAATTCAGTTTGGTTGGGATTAGAAGTCCGTAAGAAAAAACTGAAACATGTTATAAAGCATCCATTGCAATCCCTGACAATAGCTCCACCGATTGCTATATTCACAGTCACCGAAGCGTCGATATTAAGCTTGAATCTTGGTGCAACTGGTTTATGCCAATATACGAGAGTTGGCTTTAATTTGCATCTTTTGCCAAATTATTCTGGCAAGAATTCTTGAAATAAAGCCATGGACTTTGCAAATTTGGCAGAGGAATGAGCTACTCCCCAATTAAAAATTGAGGTAATGATGGACCTAATAATGCTTGGACTATATACCTCATCGCCACCCCATGTAATTTTACAAAAGGCTAGCCATATGTGATAGAGAATTACCTGAGGAATGAAGGCCATGACTTTGCCTGCCAGCGAGTTAGGAGAGAATTGAGACCACCACAACATGAATTCTTGTTTAATTGTGCGCTGGACCGAGGCATTGTATTGCAAAGATTGTTTGAAAAACTGCCAGATTTTCATGGTTTCAGCACAGAGGTAGAACATGTGAGATGTAGTAGCTGCAGCAAATAAGCAAATGGATAGCAGGTGGCCATTTGAATCCCCATCATTTGAAGTCTTTCCGGCAACGGCAGGGCATTGTGCCATAATCTCCACGCAAGTATTGAATACTTGATGGGAATTAATGAATTCCAAGTCATCCTGTACGATAGTAGCTCGCTTTTCCTTTCTCTTACAGCATCATAAATTTCTGCCAAGACAAAGGACTTGGAGCTTGTCTTGTTACTAACCCAATCTCCATTCTCTTGCTGCGTAAAAAGAGAAGAAACAGTGGTCGAGATCTTGCAAATTCTCTTCCATGTAGGGGAGTCAATTTGCAAAAATTTCATATGACCAGCTCTACCATATTTTTTTCTCATAATCCTTGCCCAAGGAGTATCTCCCTTTTGATAGTTCAACCAAAGCTTTATTGAGTAGGCTTTTTGCAAAGATACATGCGATCGGACTCCCATACCACCTTCAAAAGTGGGGTAGCAGAATTTTTCGAACCTGGCCCAATGATAGCGCCATTCAACATCAATAATTTGTTTCGGCAGTTGCGTAGCCCCCAATGTATGAATTGGAATTGAACTCAAGACATGTTTAATGAGCAGAAGACGGCCACCGGTTGACAGTAACTTTTTCATCCAACCACGAAGTTTTGTATCCACTTTTTGTAAAAGATATTGACAGTAAGTGGAACGGTTGATGCCTTGATATATAGGGGCCCTTAAGTACATGAAGGGAAGTGAATGCCACTTGATGTCAAGAATCTGTGCTATCTTGTCTATAAAACCATGGCTAGCTTTTTTCGAACAATAGAAAGAACACTTCCCAAAGTTGATGGATTGACCAGATCCTTGTTGATATGCTGTGAGAAAGGCTCTGAATTGCTTAGCACTTTTAACATCACCATTCAAAAATATGAGCAGATCATCAGCGAAAGCAAGATGAGACATCACCTCACATCCTCTAGCAGTCTTATATGGAGTTATTTTTCCCTCCCCAATTAGTTTGTTTAGCCCTCTTGAGAAACATTCCGCCGCTATAATGAACAAATACGGAGAGAGAGGGTCTCCTTGCTTGACACCACGCTTAGGATTGAAAAACCCACAGCTGACTCCATTCACCATAACCGATAATCTTGTAACTTTAAGATTAGACATTATCAGATTGACAATCTTGCTTGAAAACCCGAATTTAAGAAGAACTGACTCAAGGAAGCACCATGAGACTCTATCAAAGGCCTTAGCCATGTCAAGTTTGATTGCTAAGTTATATCCCCTAGTCTTCTTGTCCATATCATGAACCAGCTCGTTTGCTAATAGAATTTGCTCATGAATTGAACGTCCCTTTAAGAAACCTGCCTATTCTTGGGAGATTATAAGAGTAAGTAATGGAGCCATTCTATTAGCAATTATTCGGGTACATACCTTGCTAACAAAAGTAGCCAAACAAATGGGGCGGAATTGGCTGAAGTTCAATGGATGTTGAACCTTCGGCAAGAGAACAATCTGTGTTGCACTAAGTGACTGTGGAATTGGCAGACCAATGAAAAATTCCTTGACTGCGCTGCAAACATCCCAAGCAATAATATCCCAGCATTGCCTAAAGAATGTTCCGTCGAAACCATCCGGACCAGGGGCACTATTAGGATCAAGTATCCAAACAGCTTCTTTAATCTCCTTGTCGTTTGGGATTCACTCTAAAGCTGCGTTATGAGCTTCTGTGATTACCATGGGAATTACCTTAATGAGAGAGTCGAAAGATCCATGGGTTTCATCACCAAATAGCTTCTGAAAAAATGATACAGCTTCGTTGCTTATCTCTGATTGATCAGTTATCCACTTTCCTTCTAAATTTTTTATTATTGATATCTGCTGCAATTTCTTGGATATCTTTACATATTGATGAAAAAACTTGGAGTTAGATTCTCCCTCTGTAAGCCATTTAATATGAGCTTTTTGTCTCCAAAAGGTTTCCTGTAACTTGTATTTCTGGAAAAGGGAAGCTTGCTTCTTCTGCCATTCGATTCGATTAGTAATCGAAGGATCTGAGACATAAATCCGTTCGGCCTCAACTGCCTCCTTTTCTGCCTCTTCAGTGCCATGAAAAATATTACCGAAAGTGCTTTTGTTCCACTCTCTGATTGATTTCTTGAGAAGATTAAGCTTCATGAAAAGGCCTTTCATACCACCACCGAAAAAATTAGAATCCCAGCTCTGTCGAACCATAAGCAAGAAGGTGTCATGAGAAAGCCACGTATGCTGGAACTTAAATGCTTTTGGAACATATGCTGGAACTCAACCTCGGGACCAGAATCATGATTAGGAATATGATCCGAATTAGGTAAGGAGTCGGTAGAAGACTCGTCACCATCAGGATTTTGTCCGGATTCCTGAGTTTTTGCTTGTACAGTAATCTCGTCGCTAGGTTTCTGCTACTCTAAATTTAGAGAAGTATCATGCGGTTGTGAGACATTAGCAACTGCGTTATTATGAGTTTCGTTGGGAGTACCATCAGATTTATCTAAGGGTTTAGTTTTGCTTGATTCTTTTGGAACTCAAACCTTCTCAGGATTCTTCTTCTCGATGATCACAGGAACAGATGATGATGGCTGTTTAACTAATGATTGGCAATTGGAATTGTCATGGCCCAACTTGTGACAATGAGTACAAAAAGCTGGTAAATTTTCGTATGTGACTGATTGGAAAAAGCAAATTCCGTCATCATCAATCCAAACTTTGGAAGGGAGTTCCTGTGATAAATCAATTTCGACACAAACCCTAGCCACAGATGGTCTTGTTAGTGTTGCAGTAGCTGCATCAACTTTAAGTGGCGGCCCAACCAAATTGGCAATAGGGAAAAGAGCCGCTTTTTCAAAGAGATGAATAGGTAAACCCTCAAAAGAGATCCATGCAGGGATGATGGAGCTATCTTTATCCGATCGAAAATCCTTCGTCCATTTGGAGACTTGCATAGCAAATCCATTAAAGTACCAAACTTGCTTTAACCAACATCTATGATAATCACTTTCCAAATCAAACTTGATCATGACATGATTGGGATCAAGCAAGCCAAGGGTAAAATATCCATTGAATCCAATCTGATCAAGGTGCTTTTTCAGAGTTTTCATGGACGGACGGCCAGATTGAAAAGACCCAATTAAAGCAAAATGAAAAGGCTGCACCAAGAAATTCGATTCCTCTTTAAAAAAGGAGATAGCAGGAACTCCCTTAAACATACTGGGTTATTTAGCAACCATAAGAGGAGCTCGTGTGAAAGCAGGAGCGAACGATCTATTAATATTCTTCAAATCATTCTTCACAATCTCAGCAAAAGAATGAGTTATTGGTGCGACCGGCTCCGGTGGAGCCGTCGCAGGAGATTTACCAGCCGTGATGAACAAGAAACGAAATCCTGTAAGTCTGTACCGTAAAATAGTCCGGCCCCTCCTCCAAACTCAGTTCTTGTTTCTTTACTCTTCTTTCAGTGGCATTTCATCAAACAGTTGATAGGCATTTTTCTGCTTCTGTTGGCTGCTGTTTCAGAGACTGGAGAGCTACTGCTTGCTGCTACCTGCTACTTGCTTCTGCTGATACCTGCTGCTTATTGCTACTACTGCCTGCTGCAGTGAAGAATGAGAGAGAGAAAAGAACGAGCTGCCTGCTGCTATTGTTGCTACTGATGCTCCTGTTGCTTGCTGCTACTGCTACTGTTGTTGTTGTTGTTGTTGCTGCTGCTGCTATTGTTGTTGTTGCTGCTACTGCTGTTTTTGTTGCTTGCTACTACTAAGAACGAGAGAGAGAGAAGAATGAGCTGCCTACTGCTTCTTGCTATTTGCTGCTACTGATGTTGATGTTGTTGCTTGCTGCTACTGCTATTGTTGTTGTTGCTGCTACTGCTACATTCTGGAAATTTTCGACAAGACAATGTGTATATGTCTTCCAAATTACCGATATTCTAATGAGACAGCTGCATCTGCCTTTCCAAAAAACCCGCTATTGTTTGTGTTTCTAACAAGCGCAAATGGAGGTGACGTTTGAAGTGCTAGTTTTCTAAATTGTTTTTGACCGTTTAATAAATAGCTTTTTAATCTTTATAATATATTAATTATAATTTAATAATTTACGTAATATTAATAATATTATTTTAAAAGTTAAACAATATAAATATATGTTTCTTAATCTTGTTCATAATAATTTTATTTCTCTTTGAAAAATTTACATAAATTTTTATTTTTTCTTATTTTTTTATTTTGTTATAAAGTTTATGACTTTATTTTTATAGTTAAGATTTATAATATTAGTTTTGTTCTTGGAAGTATTATGGAATAAAGAGATTTATATGCTCTTTCATGGTATACGGACAAAATTTATATTTTGAAAATCAAAATAAAAAAGTTTATTATCTCTTACAACAAAATTTGTTATTAATTTATATTACTATTTTATATTTGTTTATTTTTAATTATAATTATTTGCGTCGTACACTGTATATGATTAGTTATAATTATAGTAAAAGTTAAGCTGTAAATTTTCGAAATAGTATAATCAAAAGGCTATAATTTTTTAATTTAATATTTTAATATTATAATAATTTATTTAAATTATCGAAATGTTTATATTTTTTTTTCCTTGTATAAATTATAAGGCAATTGAAATTATGATTTTTGTTATGCAGAAAATATAAAAAAAATGTATCCATGTTGGCAGTCCTCAGTAGTAAAACTTTAAGCTGTTTCTTCTCCGACGCCGATCAAGCGCCGTGTGTTGGGTGTTCTATCTTCGCCTTCTGTTTGGTTCTTACTTCTTAGCTTTCATTTCTTTCATTAAAAATCTCAGATCTAAAATCTCATTACTAATGCTCCAAATTCCAACTCCAAAACCATAATTTTACCAAAATTTTTCCATTTCCATAAATCTAAATCAATTTCTCCTTTCACATGGAGCAGCTAAAAACGATTGGGAGGGAGCTTGCTATGGGTTCCCAAGGTGGCTTTGGTCAATCTAAAGAATTTCTCGATCTCGTCAAATCTATTGGCGAGGCTCGATCCAAAGCTGAAGAGGATCGAATTGTTCTTGGCGAGATCGAAACCCTAAAACGACGCATCGTTGAGCCTGACATACCTAAACGCAAAATGAAAGAGTACATCATTCGCCTTGTTTATGTCGAGATGCTTGGTCATGATGCTTGTTTTGGCTACATCCACGCTGTCAAGATGACTCATGATGATAATTTGCTCCTTAAGCGAACTGGGTATCTCGCCGTTACTCTCTTTCTCAACGAGGATCATGATTTGATCATTCTCATAGTCAATACTATACAGAAGGACTTGAAATCTGATAATTATTTGGTTGTTTGTGCTGCCTTGAATGCGGTTTGTAAGTTGATCAATGAGGAGACAATTCCTGCTGTGCTGCCGCAGGTGGTGGAGTTGTTGGGTCATTCTAAGGAAGCTGTTCGGAAGAAGGCGATCATGGCTCTTCATCGCTTTCATCAGAAGTCTCCTTCTTCGGTTTCTCATCTCTTCTCCAATTTTCGCAAGGTTAGCTTTTGGAATTCCTCACATTGGGAATTTTTGGTGATTTGCTGCGTTGTTGTAAAGTTAAGCATGTGCCTACTTTAAATTTGTCCCAGTAAGCTAAATCTGATCCAAAGAGTTTGTTTGAAATTTGGTATAAAATGCATTCCTGTAAATGAATTATATTAATAGATCAATTGAGAATGAATTTTATATTTGCAACATATATTAAGGTTTAGAATATTCATGTTTTGTTCCGCCGAAGTGAATCCTACAAAACTGGAAATGTGAAACGATAAATAAATTCTTTATTAGTATCAAAGTTTATGTGAAAACGGATGCTTAACCTAAATTATATGTAAAAACTGCATATGTTTTTAATCGCATCTGTAGAGAGAAGAACTATCACTGTTGTTGGCTTGTAGGATAGAAATTAGCTTAAAGCAAATTTAGGATTTCATGTAGTTGGTAAATATAAAAAGAAGATACTTTCCTATATTACATATTTAGTATTTCTAATTTATGTTACAAGTTTACTATCATGAAGCAAATTGATGCTAGACCATGTAATATGAATATCAAATTTTAGTTCAAATAATTAGTTGCCAAATCATATTTGAGAAGTGCAGAGGCTTTGATAATGTAGAAAGAAGATCTTGACTAGAAAAAATTATTAACAACATAGGCACCGATTGAAAGTGAATCTATTTAGCTTGCACGAATGCTCCCGCAATGAGTGGGGTCTGGGGAAGGGTCGGACCCATTGGGTTTTTGTACGCGGCCTCCTTTGCAATTAATTGCAAGAGGCCGTTTCCACGACTCGAACCCGTGACCTCAGGTCACACGACGACAGCACTTACCGCTGCGCTAAGGCTCCCCTTCATGAAAAGAAAATAATATCCAAAAATTACAAAGAAGAAAAGGTAATTTTCCTGATGGAAAAATCATCAAAACTTTATAAATGGAGAGAACAATGAAAAGAATTAACCACGAACATATTTTAACCATCAACTAGGAAGACGAAGATTGTAGGTAAACATTCTGCCTTTTATGTTGATAATTTTCCTTTATTTTCGTTCTCCATTTGTCTATCTATCTCTATGAGGAGAGGCTATTTTGATCATAACTTTGTATAAAAGTTGGTAGAAAGGATAAGGGGTCAAATATTTTTCTAGTTTGAGGCAGGGTCAAATTTTAGCATTCCACTGATAACTTGAATGAATAAGAAAACCAAATCCTAATAAAGTTTGCCTGTCTTTCCTAAACATGGCTTTGGCCCTCTTGTCTGCCTGTCTTATGCCTAATATTTCTTGCAATTTATCATACAAATGTTATGCTGTGTATTTAAAAGGAGTAGCTGGAACATTTTGTCTTGTTGTTGTAAAAGAAATTATCGGATTAAGACTTTTTAATCTCATTAATAGAAATTTTATTTTGAGCTCTACATATCCCAAATTTAATGTGCGTTTTCTGAATAATGGAAGTTCCCTTAGTTTTACTTCTTTTTTGTGAATAAATATGAAATAAGGAATAAATATCTCTCCTGAACTTATTCCGGTCTGAAACTTCTAAGATCTTTAGAAAAATATGACAGAGAAAACAATTTATGAGTTATCCTGTAAAAGGTTCTGTTTTCTTTTCCCCTTTTCTTATTAATTTTCTAGTCAGTTTTTTAATCCCTTATGGCAATTTATATATTTCCTCTAAATATTGAGTGCAAGTATTGTAATGTGGCTTCCTTTGTTGCAGAGGCTTTGTGATAATGATCCTGGAGTAATGGGTGCAACACTTTGTCCTCTTTTTGATCTTATAACAGTAGATGCTAATTCTTACAAAGATTTGGTGATCAGCTTTGTTAGCATTCTCAAACAAGTAGCTGAGCGCAGATTGCCAAAGAGTTATGATTATCATCAGATGCCAGCTCCATTTATACAGGTATCATGCATTATGTTTTATCCATATTCGACTTTCGTGCTGCCTGAGGCTCAACTACGGTGTTATAAATGAGTGTCTGACAAAGCATGTACACTGTATAGTATATCCATGGCTTTTGGTGAAAATGCATTTAGTCATCTTATCACATGTGACATTTTTCCTTCTATGAAAGCTAATTATAGATTAAAGGTGCATTTTCTATTGTTTCCATTTTGTACTGGGAGAATAGGTAAGAGTGATGAGGCAGCTGTAACAACCCAGTGGTAATTAATAGAATAGGGAGATAGGGAGAGAAGAAGAAGACGAGAGGGAGAAGAACAGAGGAAGTAGGGAGGAGAAGAGCAGAGAAAATAGAGAGAATAGGAGAGAAAATATTAGATATTCATTGATAAGATAATGCTGAATTCAGAACATTCCTAAGTTATAGTAGAATTAAGCTAAAAGACAAAATAACAAAACAAACAATATTCTGCCACCTATACAATCAGTTACTGCTAACCATTCACAAAAGCCCCCGCACTCCTAACTAATTTCCTTCAATTTCTATCCCTTTCTTACCCTTCTCTTTTGATATGTAACAGCAGCTTTACATTTATTTGTCTACTTTGAGTGGTTATCCATTATATGGTCTACACATGCTGTGTTATATGTTCTACACATGTGGCAATTTGATGCTGAATTGTGTACGTGTGCTTTAATTGATTGACTCATTCGCATATTTGAGTTATACAAAGGATTACGGATACATATTCATCTCTGACCTAGATAAATGGTCAACACCTTGGTTGAATGGATTGAGTTTTCTTAACCTGTTGGTTTTATCCAATAGGAAATCTCTTTAATTCTCCATTCTTCACAAAGACTTTAAATGGCTATTTAAAATAGGCGAGGTTTGCTGTCTAGGGAGATCTTCACCTCTTTGGTCAACGTGTTTTTTTTCTTTTTACTTTGCCTTGTCATGTTTTTATTCAGGTATGATAATGTAATTATTGTATGCTTTGCAGATCAAGTTGCTGAAAATATTGGCATTGCTAGGAAGTGGTGACAAGCGAGCGAGTGAACACATGTATACTGTCGTCGGTGACATATTTAGGAAGTGTGATTCATCAAGTAATATAGGAAATGCTGTACTTTACGAGTGCATATGCTGTGTTTCTTCAATATATCCCAATCCTAAGCTATTAGAAGCCGCTGCTGATGTAATAGCAAGATTTTTGAAGGTTTGTCTTGTGCTGCTTGTCAATTCCTCTAGAGTTTGTAGATTGTGGAGGCTTGTTATTTCTTTTTGATTTACTTTGAATCAGCTCATATGATATTGCAATCTTTTTGCCAGAGTGACAGTCATAATTTAAAATATATGGGCATTGATGCCCTTGGTCGATTGATAAAATTAAGCCCAGAGATTGCTGAACAACACCAATTGGCTGTTATCGACTGTTTAGAGGTTAGTATTTTAAAGTGCTCGTGAGATGACTTATTTTGTTGATCTGTGGAGCTGGTGGATTAGTTAACTGGTTTTGTAATATTCATTTTTTTCCTCTCCTATTATTATCATTATTATCGATAGTCCCTGCTATTTATTTGCATTGGGAACTCTTGTACAATGTTCCTGTATAGAACTGGAAAAGAAATGAATTCCAAAAGAAAGTTGATTTTGGCAATATTTGGATGATCTCACATCCAAGGTGGTCATGACACTGTAGACCATTGGACTGTGGCAATTTTTGTTGGATGAGGTGGACATAGTGGTCATGTTCCGATCCTGACTATAGTGAAAATTGCATTGTTAGCCGCCGGGGATACTGGCATTGTGATATAAATGGTGGCAGTGAACTTCTAGCTGTAAAAAGAGAGATTAATGTTGACTCAGTCTTGGGGGTTGGTGGGTTGTCATTTGGATAAGGTTATTGTTTATAATGCAATATAAAATCTGATTTAGAATGCCAAATTACACTGTTAAGATAAAAATAGTTGGCTCTGTGTAATATCGTTGATTTATATGGAGTAGGATACATATGGGGAGCATTAGTTTTTATGCATGATTTTTCTGCATGTATTATGTTGCTATTTTTACATTTGGTTTGTAAATAATGTCATTGCATTCACAGGATCCAGATGATACCCTAAAGCGAAAAACTTTTGAACTGCTGTATAAGATGACAAAGTCCTCCAATGTGGAAGTGATTGTTGATCGCATGATTGACTACATGATAAATATTAATGATAATCATTACAAAACTGAAATAGCATCCCGTTGTGTAGAACTAGCCGAGCAATTTGCGCCTAGCAACCACTGGTTTATTCAGGTAGATATATTGTTGCTTTTTCTATTGTTGTTTTTTTTGAAGAAAAAAAAAATTATTAACCTGAGCTTTATTGTACTTTGATATGCTAATTCCACAGACCATGAATAGAGTCTTTGAGCATGCAGGAGACTTGGTGAAAAGTAAGGTGGCTCATAACTTGATGCGCTTAATTGCTGAGGGATTTGGGGAGGATGATGATACTGCAGATAGTCAGTTGAGATCATCTGCTGTATGTTACTCTTATAACTGCATTTGGTTATCAATTCATGTTTTTTTTTTTTTCCATGTGGATGTTGAATGAACCATTATGGCACAAAAAAGAATGGCAAAGTAAAAGCATAAATGATGCACTTTGCTGCTATAGTTACTTGGATTTTGTACAGGTCAAAAGTTTTCAACATCGGGATCTATGACAAGGGTTAATGCTAAAACTTATGTGATGTAATAAATCATGGATGAGAAAAAGGAAACCTAGGAGGACCAACCAGTAGCTTGCATGAAGATGTTAACTAGAGTCCTATGATTATAAGATAAAAAATAAAATTAAAAATCTGATTGGTTAAATTAGATGATATATTGAGGCATGGCATTTTGTAATGTAGAGCTAGCTGTTTTAAAGATGACAATGTAAAAATAAAAAAGTAGTTATTAATTTTCATTGGCAATAATAATAATATGAACAAATTCTAATGTTTATTTTCTTCAGAACTAAATGCTACTCTCTTCGTTCCACTTCAATTGTTGCTTTTGTAAAAAAAATTTGTTCAACTTCAATTGTCACTTTCATAAATTTAAGGTAGTATTAATTAAAATGTTCCGAATTTGCCCATATTTATTAAATTCCTCTAATCTTGGTAATTAATATGTTTTTTTTTATAAAATATATAGTCATTAATTTTTTTCTTGATCTGTGTGTTTTGATCTTACATAGCACGTGAAGTGGAGCGGAGGGAGTATTTAAATTAAAGAACTTTTAGAATGGCAAAGTCCGCCTTTTCTTTTTCTTTTCTTTCTTTTTTTTTTTTCAGCTGGTGCCTATTAATGCAAATTGTTTTACTTTTATGGATAGCTCATGTTTTCTAACCATATAATTCATCAGTTAAGATTCTGCTTTTCCTATTTTAACCGTGTGCTCTTCTTTCCTGTGCTTCAGGTGGAGTCATATTTGCATATTATTGGAGAGCCAAAGCTTCCATCTCTATTTCTTCAAGTATGTTCTGTTCACATGAGGTTTACTAGTATGCCTTCTGGATTGTGGTTTCTGCATGTTGATATTTCTGAAAGGATTGGCTTTTTCATTATTGGATTCTTGATTACAGGTCATTTGCTGGGTCTTAGGGGAATATGGAACTGCTGATGGAAAGTTTTCTGCATCATATATTACTGGGAAGTTATGTGATGTGGCGGATGCATATTTAAATGATGAAACTTTTAAGGTATCCCCTAAATTTTATTGCATCTTAGTGCTTCTGGGACATGCTGGATTGATTACTTTATGTTTTCTTTGTTGTTCTGTTTCTTTCCCATTGCTTTCTTGCATATTTATGCGTATATTTTTACAGCTTCTCTCTCTCTCTCTTTTCTTTAAGCCTATTTTATTTCTTTAGCAAGAGAAATCCCCTTTCTAAAGATATCTTACATGCAATCAGTGCTCTGGGCTTTCATTATCAAGCCACATTTAGTACATGGTTTGGGTATCATTATTTTAATGCATTCTAATATAAGATTCACAAATTCTCATAGAGTACTGCTGTTTTTGCAACAATTATGGTCATCAGTGCTTAGATGTACCTGGTGGTGCTGACTAAATGGTTAATATAATTGTAAACTAGACCTGTCAGTATTACTCCAATCATGGATGTTTTTATTTGCATCAAATTATAATTGCTTTATCCAGATTGTTAGTTCAATTTATGCATGGAGCAAGAAGCATTGGAATGATCTTAGCTCTTGAATATTCTGCCGAAGATAATGAAAAAGGAAAATTAGATTAAAATAATTGGTGAATGTTTCTCCATTCTTTAGCCTGAAATATGTGGCCATGAGACAGTGATAATGTGGCACATGATTGATGTGACAGTGGATTCATGGAAGTACCTGTCTTCCATAATTTTGATGTGGAATTTGTTCCTGGGAAGATCTATCTAGTAAATCAATCATTTTTCCTTTTTTATTATATTCTGCAGAAGATAATGAAAAAGGAAAATTGGATTAAAATAATTGGTGAATGTTTCTCCATTCTTTAGCCTGAAATATGTGGCCATGAGACAGTGATAATGTGGCACATGATTGATGTGACAGTGGATTCGTGGAAGTACCTTTGTCTTCCATAATTTGGATGTGGAATTTGTTCCTGGGAAGATCTATCTAGTATTTGGACTGCATGGTTCTATTCTGCAAGAACCGAGAATACTGAAACGTTCTCTTAAAACTTATTGTCATCCTCATATATGATCTTGTGGTCATTAATACATGAAGCTTTAATGAATAACTAATTGATTACCCTTCTCTCAGCTTCTCCCCTTGTCTACAATAACATAACGTATACTTCTGTCATATAAAATAATAACATCATTGAATTTTATACTATGACCTTTGGTCAGCCCTAGGATATGTATCCTTGCTAATTCACATGGGATTCCATATGCCTGACGCTCTTCGGGGCCAAAGTATCTTGAATGATGAAAATTTTATTAACTAAGTAGCCATTTTCTTTTGGTAATTTATCTTTATAACCCTGTGAATAGTGCTCTGTTGATGACACCTTTCTCAACTCATATATCTTTCGCTCCCTTTCCTTACGTAATATTACATTAGTATTATTTCATAAGATACATTCAATGTGAATTTTTTTTTTAATTTAATTCTTTTTATTGTTTTTCATGTGTACATTCTTGTCTTGCAAAAAAAGAAAAAAAAGAAGAGGAGATTTCCTTTTACAGCTCGTTTGGAGCAAACGAATTCCACAAAATCATAAAATTCATTTCGAATTCTGCATTTTTAGAAAATTGTGTGTGGGAAATTCTTTCAAGTATTCATTCATGGAATCGAAAATACTAAATCAAATTCTATTAAATAGATGAAATTTCCAAATTAATTCTACAAAACTAATAAAACAAATATTATGGACAAAAATACCTTTCTCCTCTCTCTCTCTCCCCCCTAGCCTCGTGTTTTTTCTCCTCTCTTACCTTTTCCTCTTCTCTTCTCTCTCTCTCTCTCACACACACATTTTTCTCTCTATTTTTTCTACTTGTTTCTTTTCCAATTAATTTTTTATTTTATTTTATAAATATTTATTATAAATATGGTATAGTTATTTTTAATTGTTTTACTTTTTTGTAGTAATATTTGTTTTATCGAGGGGCATTTTAGAAAATAAGAAAAAATACCTCAATTATAGATTTGTTTCAAATATAAAAACATGGAATTCAATTGAATTTCATATTTTTAGTTATGTCCTTTCAAACGTGAGAATAAATTATACTTGGAAATCATTTATAAATGAGTTCTATATTTGTAATTCATTTGTTTCAAGTGGATTGTTAATGTTAGATTGGGATAAATAGGATAATCAATTCAATTGGGAAGAGATTAGAGAACTGTCACGAGATTTGTCTTGAGTGCACCTTACTTTTAAAATTTTATGATTTGATTTGGGTATATAGGAAACAACTGTATAAAATATCTTTCAATGTTTCCTTTGAGTACCCAGATTTGCAATGTCACGTTGTTTTGTTTCAGGAAAGAGGGGAGTTTGCCTGAGATCATGGCTAATATATGATTGTTGTTTCCCCCAGTGTACTTTCTAGTCATTGCTTGAGCTCTGTTGTTTCTGTTCTATTTAGTAGAATGTCCACGCAATATATGAACTTGATATTTAATAATTTTCAGCTTAACTTCTTGTTATTAAATATTATTCTGGAAAAAGTGCTAGTCACCAAATTTGGACAAGTGCTGCTTCTTGAGATTACGACTTAATTTAGTTGTGCTCAACATCAAATACTGGAAAGTTGCAGATACTGCTTTTCTGTGTATTTCATATACTTATTCTTCTAAATCATTTTTTTTTTCAAGTATTTGCATTAGGGTCTTTGTGTATAGAGTGCATGCATGTGAAGGAAGGATTTTTTGTTCAGTTTTCTGTTTTATGCTTGTATGCAATCGCATTTAAATCAGTGGTTAATTGCATCCAATGGAAATGTAACATATTGAATTGATATGGTGTAAAATGTCTCTTTTACTGTCGAAATGAATACTGATTCTTTGTTTTTTATTGTTCTTTTTGAAGGCATATGCGGTTACAGCACTCATGAAACTTTATGCATTTGAAATGGCATCCGGAAGGAAGGTGGATATTTTACCTGAGGTAGGTTCCTTGAACCTTCCATACAGAGCTAAATTAATCCAACTGCTTTTGGAAGTTTGCTGGTATGTCTAGCATATATGGACTCCCATATAAAATTGATCCACCTTGTTAAATATAGAGATGAATTTCTGTTGTGATTTGGGAGAGAAATTCTCTCTATTTCTTATATTCAAAGAAGAGGAATTACACATATATATAGACAAGATAGAGAAACCTAAGAAAAACAACAAAAAGACTATACTACCCTTTACATTATAGACTATTCACAACACTCCCCCTCAAGTTGGTACATAGATATCATACATTCCCAACTTGCACACTAATCTTTGGAAGAGTCTAGAGTTTAGCCCCTTGGTAAGAATATCTGCAACTTGGTTATTTGAAGTCACATGAGTAAGCTTCAATAGGCCTTGAATAAGTTTCTCTTTGATAAAGTGCCGATCAATCTCAATATGTTTTGTCCTGTCATGTTGAACAGGATTTTGAGCAATACTAATAGTGGCCTTGTTATCACAGAACAAGGTAGAGGTTCCATATTTGGAGATTTTTAACTCCTCCATTAGCTTCCTTAGCCACAGTACTTCACACACACCTTGTGCCATAGCTCTAAATTCTGCTTCAGCACTTGAGCGAGCAACAACGCTCTGTTTTTTACTCCTCCAGGTGACCAAGTTGCCTCCAACAAAAGTACAGTAGCCTGAAGTTGATCTACGGTCATCAAGTGACCCTGCCCAATCTGCATCCGTATATGCTTCTATCTCAAGGTGCTCATGTTTTGAGAAAAGCAAACCTTTTCCAGGAGCAGATTTCAGATACCGTAGGATACGAAAAACAGCTTCCAAATGGCAGTCACGGGGATCATGCATATACTGGCTAACTTGACTAACTGCAAACGCAATGTCAGGCCTAGTATGTGATAGGTAGATTAATCTACCTACAAGTCTTTGATATTGACCAATGTCAACTGAGTCCCCTACACCTGCTTGGAGTTTGCAATTTGCTTCAACAGGAGAGTCAATAGGTTTACACCCCAACATACCAGTTTCTTCCAAGAGATCCAAGACATACTTTCTTTGGGATATGAATATTCCTCTTTCGGATCGAGCCACTTCTATTCCAAGAAAGTATCGCAGATTTCCAAGATCTTTAATCTCAAATTTTCTTGCTAGCAATTTCTTTAAGCGAAGAACTTCCTCAGCATCATCTCCTGTTACCACCATATCATCAACATAAACAACTAGCAGCGTGATCTTACCATTGTGATGTCTAATGAACAAGGTATGATCAGCATCACTTTGTAAGTAGCCAAAGGAAACCATGGCTTTACTAAGTTTGTCAAACCACGCTCTTGGAGATTGCTTTAAACCATATAGGGCCTTCTTTAACTTACAAACTTTTTCCATAGTCTTCTGACCCTCAAAACCAGGAGGTATATCCATATACACCTCTTCTACTAAGTCTCCATGCAGAAATGCATTTTTTACATCAAATTGATGTAAATCCCAATTCAGGTTGACAGCACATGACAAGAGAATTCTTACTGTATTCATCTTCGCAACAGGAGCAAATGTTTCTTGGTAATCAACTCCATACGTTTGAGTATACCCTTTCGCCACAAGTCTTGCCTTGTACCTTTCCGCTGTACCATCGGCCTTATGTTTCACAGTAAACACCCATTTGCATCCAACCGGTCTCTTGTCCCTCACTGTGTCAACAAGTTCCCATGTCCCGTTTTTCATCAAAGCCCTCATCTCTTCCACCATTGCTTCCTTCCACTTTGAGTCTTGAAATGCTTCCTGCCAATTCTGTGGAATAGAAACAGAAGAAACAGACAAGACAAAGGCTCTATAGGATGGAGACAAATGATCATATGACACAAAATTTGAGATTGGATGTTGAGTACAAGACCTCACACCTTTTCTTAAAGCAATAGGAACATTTAAATCGTCAACCATAAGGTTAGGATCAATAACTAAGTCAGAATTAGAATCACTTACATTGAGTGGTGTTTCCGCTGACTCAGGAACTGATGGCAGGGGTAATGGTTGATCACCAGTATCATGCATAACAGCTTTGGCTTTCTCCTTTCTAGTGTACCTTTGTAAATCTGGCCTATCTAGTCTACCCTTCCTCCTTTCCTCGAGATCAATCTTTTCTTGCTCACTATCAATAGTGACTAAGTTTCTAATAGACTCAGGTACAGAAATCAAGGGAGTTGGAAAGGTAGACTCCTCTTCTACTCTAATCTCCCCCTGAAGAGGAGTAGGAGGAAAAAAAGGTTCAACTTCCCGAAAGGTCACATCCATACTGACAAAATACCTTCGAGATGGAGGATGATAACACCTGTAGCCCTTTTGCGTTCCAGAATAACCCACAAACACACATTTTAAAGCTCTAGGATCAAGTTTATTCCCATACCTATGGTGAATAAAACACACACAACCAAACACCTTAGGTGGAACAGTATAGGATGTATGACCCTGTAAAACTTCTATCGGACTCTTAAAGTTAAGAGTTCTAAGGGGCATCCGGTTAATTAGGTATGCAGCTGAAAGCACGGCATCCCCCCAAAAATGTTTAGGGACATTCATTGTAAATAAAAGGGATCTAGCAACTTCTAATATATGTCTATTTTTCCTTTCAGCTACCCCATTTTGTGCACTAGTGTTCACACAACTAGTTTGATGGATAATTCCCTTAGCATCTAGATATGATTGAAACATACCATCCATATACTCAATCCCATTATCAGATCGTAAGATTTTCACCTTAGCATCAAATTGTGTACAAATCATGTTATAGAAAGACTGGAAATAAGAAAAAACTTCATTCTTTGATTTCAACAGATACACCCAAGTGAGTCTAGTGCAGTCATCAATAAAGGTAACAAACCAACGATAACCAGATAATGAAACAATAGAACTAGGTCCCCATACATCAGAATGAATAGTCATAAAAGGAATAGAACTTTTATTATCATGAGAAACATAAGTATTTCTCGTATGTTTAGCTAGTTCACAAGCATCACAAAATAAAGTTTCAACATAACACTGACTGAATAGGTTCGGATACAACCGTTTAAGAGCTATAAAAGATGGATGTCCTAACCGTCTATGCCACATAATCACTTCTTGACTCACATCACTACTCTTCCCTAACAAGGCTTGGGATTTCTTCTCAAGGAGGTACAAGCCATCATGCACTCTACCATGACCAATCGTTTCCCCTGACTTCAGATCCTGCAAAAAACAATGGGTTGGATAAAAAACAGCTCTACATTGAAGATCATTGGTAAGAGCAAGTACAGATAAAAGATTAACTGGGAAGCTAAGAATGTGAAGAACAGATTTCAAATCAAGATTGGGTGTACACTTTACAAAACCTGTACCAGAAATTGGCGCAGAAGAGCCATTTGCAATACGAACATATTCCATATTAGTGCATGGTGAGTAATCAATGAATTTGTCTAAAGAGCCTGTCATATGTTTGTTTGCTCCTGAGTCTATAATCCAAGAATCATTCATAGAATTGACGAGAAGTGCCATACCTGACTTTGAAAAATGAGATGTAGCATTGGATGAGGATGGTGTACCCTGTCGAAGGAGGCTTCTCAAGGCTTGCAACTCTTCAATGGATAGGCAATCTGTAGAGAGAGCATCGGTAGTAGGTGTAGGAGTAGGGTCTGAAAATGTATTCACCTCAACTTGATTTGCTACATAGCGAGGTGGTCCTGATTTTCCTCCACCACGACCACGGCCTCTTCCACGGCCACCACCACGCGGTCGCCCAATCAATTTCCAACATTTCTCCTTGGTATGACCAGGAGTGTTACAATGATCACAAAACCGAGTATCCTCCTCATGAGTAATAGTGGTACGAGTAGCTTGTGATGCTACTAGTCCAGCTTTTTCAATTACTGGAGATTTCATCATAGTTCTTCTCCTACATTCTTCCTGTTGGATGTAAGCATGAGTTTCCTCTAAGGATAGCATCGGAGTCTTCCCCAATACCTGAACTCGGACAGGATCATATTCTGGATTCAAACCTGCCAGAAACTTGAATATACGCCCATTCTCAATTTTCTTGTGATATTGAACCGCATCATCTGGACATTTAGCATGAAACTCATCATAATAATCCAGCTGTCTCCACACCTCATTTAGAGCAGCATAGTAATCATCCACAGATAATTCTCCTTGTTTCAAGCCTTCCAATTTTAGACAAAGTTCAAACACCAAGGCTGCATTTCCTATGCCAGAATAAGACTTTCTACAAGATTCCCATATCATCTGGGCCGTGTCAAGCATCAAATAACCATTAGCAAGTCTAGGTTCCATTGAGTTCAATAGCCATGACATAACAAGGGCATTTTCAGATTCCCATGAACTGAATTTAGAATCAGTTTCAGCCGGACGAGTTTTAGTACTGGTAAGGTAGCCCGTATACCCTCTTGCACTGATGGATAAATAGCATGTCCTAGACCAAACTAGATAATTTACCGCACCTTCCAACTTGAAAGGACTGATTTGCAACGATGGATTAGCATTATCATGACTTTCTGACTTAGACATCTCAATAGAACAATGATCACCCAAAAAAGGAAGTAGCAGCAGCAAAGAAACAGCAGCAGCAAGAAAAAAACAGAGGCAGCCAAGAAAAATGCCACTGGGCAGCAGAACGGATCAGGGAACTAACCAGATAGGTGGGGTCGCAGTACAAAAAGGAGGCTGTCGGAGAAAAACTGGCCGGAGGAGGTGACCAGGGACGCCGCACGCGCCCACACGCGCCGGCGCGTGGAGAAGGGAACAGAAGCTTCTGGCGGCGCGTGGGCTTCACGCGCTGGAGATCCGGCGACCGGGTTTCTGGCGAAGGCTGGTCGGCGGCCTGGCAAGGGGCTGAGGGAGGCTGTGTCGCTACTGGACACCTGCAACACCTCAAAACAGAAATGGCAGCCCCTAAAAACTAGGGTTCAGCTGCCGGAAAATGCACTTCTGCCGGAAAAACAGCCCCCAACCGGAAAAATATACAGCCCTCTCACCTTTGCTCTGATACCATGTTGTGATTTGGGAGAGAAATTCTCTCTATTTCTTATATTCAAAGAAGAGGAATTACACATATATATAGACAAGATAGAGAAACCTAAGAAAAACAACAAAAAGACTATACTACCCTTTACATTATAGACTATTCACAACAATTTCATTTTTCGAATTACGTTCCTCGAGTTGATTTCCTGAGAACATCTATACTTTACATGTTTAGATCATCTTTAGTGTTGAAATTTTATATCTTATTTGATGTAGAACCCTATTCTCACACCAAAAACAATTTATAAAAAAAAACCAAATATGCCTATCGATGCTACAATCCTATATAGATAAAATCATGATATAAAATTTCTAAACAACCCTATTAAAACATGAATTATATATTATCTGCTGCTAAAAATAGCAATTTCAATGGTTAAGATCACAGTTTAGACTCGGACTATGTTTAGGAAAGCAATATAAACTACTACATTATTCTTATTCAGGTGCATGGATTCTCCATTAGCATATTTGTATTCGGTAGTGAAAGTTACCGGAGATAGAAAAGCAGTGTTGTTAAACTGACTGGTTGGACAAGATTAAATGGACCTGAGGCCGGTCCATGTTAGATAGAAAGCGCTCTTCTTGCACTAGCCTGTTAAAAACCTGCATGAACTGGCTAGAAACCCGAACCAGTGAACCTGGTCCAGTTCAAGAGGGTAACTGATTCTCTATTGAAATTCAAAAAATATGAGAAATGCTACCAATCGGATTCTAACTTGCACTTGTAGGTATAAGCAAGTTATCCTTGACCATTTGTCTTAAATATGAAGCTGTTAAATTGTTTGTCTATATATATATATATAAATCTTGTAATTGATTATTTTTTCTTAATTTCTTTGAGTAACAAAAATATTTGCATTTCTCAAAATATTTTTTATATATACCAAAATCATTTAAATTTAGTTGACATCAATATATATCAAATGTTTATCATCTAGAATTATATTAACTAGTTTTGCTTTTATGCTACATTAACATTGTAAAGTTTTAAATTTTAAAATAATTAGTTCAAGTGAAATTATTGTTTTGAGATTTGATTAATGTTATTGTAATAATCAACTTATAAATTATAATGATATATACTAATTTTAATTTTCTTCTGATCACTAATAAAAGTTTATTAAGTTTGTATATAATACTAAATATTTATTTAATTCCTGTAGAATCCTAGTTCAATTACCCGTTGAATGTTAAATCTGTGACCCTCTGGCCTTACTGGTTCAAACACCTGGCTGGGTTTGAAAACCTTGTAGAAAAGTCATTTACGAATAAGCTGTGTGCTTATCACTTATAACACTTGTAAAGATGCAAGGAAAAATTCTTGCTTTGCCCCCCATCATTATTTGTTGATTAGCTCAAAGGTGGAGAAATAGAACATTGGAGAGAGGGAAAAGAATGCTGTTCTTAAGAACAGATGTATTAGGTGTTTTCTCCTTTTAGGTGAAAATGCATTGTTGATTATGTTGCAGTATTAGATTTTGCACATGCAGTATTCTGTTAGTAATTTCTTAGTCTGTTGTACATGGCATGCACTCCCAGGGTGGCCTACACATGTTCTTTACTTGTTGAAATGATCATATCAGGACCCATTTCTATGCCACATAATCCTTTTCCAGCTATTGGCATCTATCTCTGGGCTCTTGCATTTAGTTGTGCATGACATGCACTCCCAGAGTGACCTGTGTATGTTCTTTAATTGTTGAAATGATCATACCATGATCCATTTCTGTGGAAAATTGTTGCAGTCTCAGGATTGTGCCAGATATTCCTCTTTGCTTCATATTATGTACTTGCAGGACCGGCCCTAGGGTAAGCTCAGGGAGGCCCATGTGTAGGGCAATCCACTCCAGAGGAGCAACCAAAATGAAAAAAAAAAATATTAATTTTATGCATGAATATTTATATATATTGTCAATAAAAAATTATACATAGACAACTAGAGAATATATATTGTCATTTTTATATAATTCAAGTTAAAAGTACAATATAACTTTAATTTTGCATTTTTTTTAAATTTTATGTTATTTTTTAATATTTAATAGTATGTGAGCAATCAAAATTTTAAGTCAACTAGGGCAACTAAAATCTCTGGGCCGGCCTTGTGTACTTGTCTCCTTGGAATTCAGAAGCATTTCCAGCTACTGGCATCCATCTCAGGGCCCTTGCATTTAGCTCTTCATGCCATGCACCCCAAGGATGACCTATGCATGTTCTTTACTTGTTGAAATGTTCATATTATGATCCTTTTCTATGGAAAGTTGTTGCAGTCTCAGCATTATGCCAGATATTCCTTTTTGCTTCATATTATGTACTTGTCTCCGAATTTAGAAGCATTTCCAGCTATTGGCATCATCTCAGGGTCCTTGCATTTTGCTCTGCATTGCATGCACTCACAGGGTGACCTGTGCATGTTCTTTACTGGTTGAAATGATCATATTATTTTCCATTGCTGTGGAAAATTGTTGCAGTCTCGGCATTATGTCAGATATTCCTTTTTTGCTTCATATTATGTACTTGTCTCCTTGGAATTCAGAAACATTTCCACCTCTGGCATCCATCTCAGGGCCCTTGCTTTTAGCTCTGCATGTTCACTGGCTGCTAAGATAGTTTCTCATGATAACTGATTTTGTGTGTCTGCATTAATTTTGTTATTTTGCCAATGGTATTATTACCTTCTTTAGCATGTACTGGTTTTCTTTGGAGAATAATCTGCAGTTCAGTAAATTTTACTTTGTGCTTTGCAGTGTCAATCTCTGATTGAAGAATTATCAGCTTCTCACTCAACAGACTTGCAGCAGCGCGCATATGAACTTCAAGCAGTTATTGGCTTGGATGCTCGTGCTGTTGAAAGTATTATGCCATCGGATGCAAGTTGTGAAGATATTGAGGTTATGTTAAATTTTTGACTTTATGCATAGATCTTCTATGAATTAATAGGTATCGAGGCCTATAATAAGCATGAGTTGTATCATCCCATCAGTATTAATAGATATCGAGGCCTATAATATGCATGACTCGTATTGTCCTGTGAGTATTAATAGGTAGAGGCCTATAATATGCATGACTTGTATCATCCTGTCAGTTCGGCTTTTATGCAATAATGGATGCTGCATGCATTTTATTCAAGTTATTGATTAACCCATGTGAACCTATCCTTTGCCTTATCATCTTCATTTTCCCTCTAGGTAGTTTCTGGAAAATATGATGGATTTAATGATTTTCTAATGAACTACTCCTTGAACACCAATTGTTTTGGAATTTTTTCTTAATATATGGAACTGATATTAGGGAATTACATAATGCCAACGAACCATCATTTATATTCTTTTCTATTCTTGTTTCCTATTCTTCCATGCTCTGAGTTCCCAGTTATCTGACCAGTTATCAGAGCTGTGGATTCTTCATTGCTTTTTCATGGATTTCTCATAGATCTCTGACATTTCCATTTTCAAGAAATGCTAATATCTTGCTATTTTTGTTTGCAGATTGATAAAAACCTATCTTTCCTCAATGGTTATGTTGAACAGTCAATAGAAAAGGGGGCTCAGCCCTATATTCCAGAGAGTGAACGTTCTGGGACATTAAATGTAAACAATTTCAGGAATCAAGATCAGCATGAAGCTTTAATTCATGGTCTTAGGTTCGAGGCTTACGAGCTTCCAAAGCCCTCAGTTCCATCTACAGTACCTCCGCTTGCATCCTCAGCTGAACTTGTTCCAGTTCCTGAGCCATCTTATTATAGGGAGGTCCATCAGGCAGCAATAATGTCATCTTCATCTGATACAAGGTCATCAGAAGTCAAGCTACGGCTTGATGGAGTTCAGAAGAAATGGGGAAGGCCATCTTACTCCTCTCCTCCAACATCTACCTCAAATTCCAATTCGCAGAAGACACTGAATGGGGTCACTCATGGGGAGGGGGCAAGCAATGCAAACTCGAAAGTACATGAAGCCTCTTATGATTCAAAGAAGGCACAAGTTGAAATCTCTCCAGAAAAGCAGAAGCTTGCTGCATCATTGTTTGGAAGTACATCTAAAACTGAGAGAAGGCCTGCTTCCACTGGCCACAAGGTTGCCAAGGGAAGTAGCCATGCTTCCAAGTCAGCTGTGGTGTCTACCACTGATGTAGCAGTAGAGAAGAAAACTCCAGTTCAACCACCTCCAGACTTACTTGACCTAGGTGAACAAACTGTTAATAGTGGTACTTCCCCAGTTGACCCATTTAAGCAATTGGAAGGGCTGCTCGACCCAACTGAACTTAGTTCAAGTGCTAATTCTGGAGTCATTGGTTCCGCTAGTGCACCTGATATTATACAATTATATACAGACTCATCTGCAAGTGGACAGAGTGGTGAGTTCACATTTCCTTTACCATCTGATGGGAGTGATAATAATCTGGTATCTGGAATGGGGAATGCTAGTGGAACTACATCTACACACTCTGCACAATTTAGCAAGGGTCCAAATCTTAAGGATTCATTGGAAAAGGATGCACTGGTGAGACAGTTGGGTGTGACACCATTGAGTCAAAATCCAAATTTGTTCAAAGATTTACTAGGCTGAAATTGGACATATATTGGAGTGAAGATCAGTAATGTTTCGACTTGAGACTGATTGCTATATGATTTCCGCTTGGAGGGGTGGCAAGGCTATATTGTGCAGGTATTCAGTGATAGCTGCTTTGCCATTTCAAAGCCACACAAAGGAGTGACTCAGCCTCAATATGTGGCAATAAAATCAGGTACAGATTGTATTTTTGTTGCAGCACATCATATAGTTGATAGTTTAAGAGAACCAAGGTATCATGATGTACATGGGATACCTCGAGTTGTTTCTTTTTGAGTGCTTATTATCGCCCTTTTTCTGGGTGTTGGAGCTATGCAGGCAAGCAAATGGGTTTACATGCGTTGAGGAGAAATTTTGTCCCTCTCTTGCCGAGGGGCTGGTTCCGCCATGGCTGCTCAAGTAATCTATTATAATTTTATACATATTTGTTCTTAAATTCAGCAGCAGCAGGATTGGCTTATAAAAAATAAAATAATAAATAATAATTTATAAATAAAATATTAATAAACACTACAACATATGTTAAACCATGTATGTTACATGAATTAGTAGTTCCAAAATCTCCTTTTCAGTTTCAAATATTTTCTGTCTTTGGAATCCATGAAAAACCATTCAATCCAGTTTGGAGTATATCATATCATTTGGTAAATTGTCTTTTAATGTTCTTCATGGGATTGTGAACTCATTATTTTTCTATTGGCTTATCTAGATATATTTTTTTTCTACTCATTCACAATTCAATCTAACACGTGTTGTAAAAGTTTCACCTAGTCTATTCTCAATATTAAATTGGTTCCAAAATGCATTAACTAAAGCATCATCTATTGCATTTGACCATATAAATGTGTTTGGTCCGTCTGAAGTTTTTGTCTTTTATTAACTAAATAATAGTAATATTAACTTTACAAAATAAAATACTAATATAATTATCTTTCAGTAAAAAATAAATTATTATATAAATAAAAAATTTCAAATTTAATGTATTATAATTTCAAAATGTATGAAATTTAAGTATAAAATAACAACACAAATACAATGTCACACAACATTATTAATATAACTGGCTCAAATATGCGTAGTTGTGGAATACCTATTCGATCATCCTTTTTTAGTTTCTTCATTATTATCCCTAATATTAGGTTGTTCATCTTATTTATTTTCATTTTCTAAAATTTTCAGTTTCAACTTCTCCAAGTAGCTCATCATTTGAATCTACAGTCTTTAAGTAATTATGCAAAATAGAGCATACAAAAATGATGAGCTTTTGGGTTCCAAGGCAATATCCTAGTTCAATTGAGCTTACAATTATAGGGAAGCCCTTCTTAAGGATCCCAAATGCTTGTTCAATTGCATTAATTCATGAGCATTTCAAGGTAGATTTCTTGATTTTTTTTTTGAGATGATATTTCTTGAGTATTCTTTCAAGTGATATCACATTCTCCTATAAGGTGTAATAAGTCTACACCTCAACATAAATTCAACGTCAACAAGGTAGCATATTTATGGTATGCATATCTTACATAATGCTTGTAAAAAGTCTATATTATAATTAACTATGAGAATTTTTAAGGTATGTTATTTGGTCCATGCATCTTTATTATTGACATAGGTAAACTTTAAATTAAATATGCACGTTGCCAACACATTTTGTGTGAGATATTCTTTTCTGAGACAAAACTTGGGAGCATCTTTTTTAGACATTTTCACATGTACATGTGTGCTATAAATTGCAACACAATCCTAATATCATATTATAATAACTAAGAGTTAACTTTGGTCACCTAAAAATATATTGATTGATAAAATTGATTGAACAATTAATAAATTACTCTGAAATAAAAATAGAATCTAGATCTGTTGGCTATTTCTAAAGGCATTTGAGATATGTCTAGTTGTTTAATAAATTTATCTTCCAATTCTAATATGGCTCATAAGACATTATAAAAATGACAACTAGTTGAGTTACCAAACCATCAAAATATGAATTATGTCATAACAAATAAAAGGGTTTTGGCAACTTTTTCTTTGACTATTTCACGAAGGATTTGCTTAAGGCCATCCTTTTTGACCAATAAATCACATAACCCCATAAAAACGAATATTCATTCTTAATATATGCCGGCAGAAATTACTGAGACCAACTGTTTCATTAAATTATCTTTTTCTCCTTTTAGTCTTAATCCACGTGCAATTTACTCCTATCATCTTTCTCTTGCATTACAAATAGGTAATACCAAGTAATAAACCTTACACAACTAAAACATCTAATCATTGCCTTAACAGTAAATTCTCATCATCCATCTATAAGGACAAAATTGCATAACAATCTCATATAAGATCAAAATAGGTATAACAACAAATAACAATGTCACAAAAAAAAAAACAATAATGATTTCCATTGAATAGTGGATGCAATAATAATTTCTATTGATAACCCAATTAAGCACTTCTTATCAAATTTATTGTTATTAGGTATACACAAAAGTTGTATGTATAGTGTAATATTTTTCTAAATTAATATGCTATCAAAACAAGCAACATATTGAATAATACCATATCACAAAAAACTATAACATACCACCATCCAAATAAAATTTAAATATTTGTCCCCAAAAGAGAGAACTTAAAAAGAAAATGACAATTTTGATATTTAAAGTAGGGGACAAAATAATTACACTAATATGATAATGATGAAAAGTCAAGGGGAAAAAACAAAAGAAATGGTAAATTGTAAAAGCTCCTCATACTTTATTAATATATATACCAATAAATTATATAATTTTTTAAGAATAAAGTTAAATTCAAATATAATTTTATATAACTAAAAATATTGTTTGCTTTAGTTTATGAACTAAATATTTTTTAAAATATACACAATTTCATCCATTTAAAATATATTTAAAAATATACAAAACAAGTTTGATTTGCAGCAACTAATCTTGTTTGCTCTGCTCTTGGCTATTCGGTTATAGAATTTTACAGAACCTTAATTGACCTATAAGTATTTAAGTATAAATCAAGTAAGCATCTCTTTCCCCCCAAACCCTTCTCTCTATCTTATTTGGGTTTGAATAAATAAATTCCCAATTCCCTTTTATGGGGCTTGCTTATATGTTGTCATGGTATTATAAGCTTTCCTCGAGTACATATATTGAGAACCAATAAATGAATAAAGTTTCTTATATTCTAATGATCTCTCTCTTTTTGGAAAATTCTTAATATTTTGTCAATAACTAATCATTGGCCAACGCGATGCGCATATAATTTTTTTAAATTAATTATAAATATTAATTATCAAAATATAATTTAATGATCAAGAGTACGTGTTACTTCCGCCTAAATCTCAATTTTGAATCTATTAAATGTTCTTTCTCTATATATGTAATTAATAAAAAAATGTAATCATAAATATTAATAATTTTTGACATTGATAATTTTTTATTACAATAGTCAATAAATTAAATTAATAAACTCAAAAATATTAAAAAAAATATAGATTAACAAATAATTAAAAAATTGATCATTCTACTATATATTTCATAATAAACTCATTACATATTAGATATAATAAATTAAAAATCCTAATAATATATATATATCGTTTGCCTCACTAAAAAAAATCTACATGCACTACTTTAGCAAAAATAGAATACATCATTATTAGCATAAAAAAGAAAAAAAAATTTGAACATTTTCTTTTAATTCAAACTAATTATTATTGTATATGTAATTCTTTGAGTTAAAAATTTCTATTTATATGCCTATATTTATAATAAAAAATTGTTGAATCCTACAATTTTCACCCATTAATTATTAATTTCTAGAATAATAATATTTTTTAAATAATAATAAATAATAAATAATTATTTATTATCTTTTTTAATTCATGACTTTTTAAATTTTAATTTTGTCTTTTTGAATATTTGACTTTTAAATTCTAATTTTATAATAATAAATTATAAAATTTATAATTTATATTAATAAATTATAAAATTTATAATTTATATTTTTTTTTATTTTGGTTATGTGGCAGCCTACAAATCCTCTTATGTGTGTGTGTGTGTGTGTGTGTGTGTATCTGTTACCTCTCTATGTGAAGATATATTGGTTAAGGAAGAAATAACTATTTTCATTAAAAAAATCTTTATTTAAAGTAGAGTGCCTAAAGAAAGTCATGAGAGGAGATCCATAAAAAAAGATAGAATACCTCTAAAATACACAAAGCTTATATGGAAGATCCAACAATCAAAAGACTTCCTTTTTCAATTGAAAAAAATGAAAAAAAAAATGAAAAACCTAATAAAAATAGTAAGAAAAATATGAAAGAAGGATTTATAACCATACATTTATATTGGAATTATTATTAGTATTATTATTGTTATTAATATAATTAATTTTTTTTGGAAGGTTAAGAGTCATATCTTTCATTTTTAAAATTTTTAAATTTCTAAATAGGATATAAATTAACCATTATCATAAATGAATTATTAATCCAATAAATTATTATGTATAATTAATTTATTATGAATGTCAAAAGTTATATATTTTATTTTTTAATTTTCAAATTTTTAAAAATATGTAAATTAATTATTGTTATAAATAAATTATTTAATTTATGATTAATTTATTATGAATTTTAAGAATTTTATTTCTAAAAAAATATAAATCAATTAATATTATTAAATTATATTAATGGATAATTAATTTATAGAAGATTAAAAGTTATATATATAATCTATTAATTATTAAATTTTTAATTTTATATAAATTATTAAAGTTAAATAAAAATAATTAAAAAAAAAAAGAGAAATGGCAATTTTCTAAAAGTGATGATATAGAAACCTCAAAACACTTCTTGTTATCTTGACTTTTATATATTTATATATATATATATATATGTTTATGTGCAAACTAATTGATGTGTTTATTAGGGCAAAAGTAAATATTTATTTAGACAAATTTTAAGATGCACATTGAATTATTTTCTAAATATTAGTCCTCAACATTAAATACTATCAATTAGACAAGTAGAGGACTTCTTTAATTAACAAACCAACCCAATCTTTAAAATTTCCATGTCATATATCTTTTGTGCATGTCAGAATACAAGGTGTTTTAAATTTTATGAACAAGGGATACATCTAAAATTTAAATATATTGATCATTTATTATTATTATTATTATTATTATTATTAAATTTAAATATTTTTGTTTGATAATTTGAATATTAATATAAAAATATGAAAGCTAGAGAAATAAAACTCAAAAAACTTAAACTCTAATTTACAATTAAAAAAGAAAAAAAATCCAATTTGGAAATAAAGGGAAAGAGGCCAAACGACATCATGTGAAATAAATGGTTGCTCCTCCTCAATAAAATGACATATCAAGCTAATTAACGCCTCTATTGTAGCGCTGCTCTCTCGAACAACTCAATCTGTCATGAAGCTGATTATGGGTGATATTCTTTACTTGAAAAATGGTTTCTTTGTTTTGGTTTTTTGTGGAAAAACACTTCTTAAGAGTGAATTGGGTAAATTCTTGATGCAAAATTATTTAACTACAATGAAGTTCAACCAACTATATATTGTAATTTTTTTTCTCTTCGTAATTACATTCCTAGCTCCTATAGATTCTCATCCTCTATTTCTTGCTCATTCTTTTTTTTTTTTAATTTATATTTGATATTTATTTGTTTCTAAAGCATTGGCATTTAGGGAGAAAATGAGTGTAGATATATTTGGATACGAAGGTTTTAATGGTTTTATGAATATTTTTATTTGTCAATTTAGCTTTTCTTGAATATCTTGGGTGAAAACTCTAAGAATAGCTAAAGAATGATGTTTTTATTGATTGATGAATGATTTTGCATAAGTACAAAGCACATATATATACACAAGAGTGTAGGACTAGGAAAGGAAAAATAAGTAAATTAACTCCATAATTTTAGCCATTAGACATTAGTGAGAATATTTGATTATTCTCTTGATTTTCAGCAGTGATACTTTCCTTTGATGCTTTTGATTTTGCTTCCTGATCTGGCTCTGCTTTTACTTCCTCAATTGGTTTTGATTTTATTGCCTTATCAGCCCCTCTCAAGTTGGAGACAAAATGCAAATGAAGTCCCAGCTTGCTACCAAGGAAAAGGAAGGATGCTCTTGGCAAGGGCATAGTTAAGAGGTCTGCAATCTGATGAGAAGACGGTACAAATCCTGTGATGAGAGTACCCATGGCTACTTTTTCTCAAACGAAATGGTAGTCTATTTCGATATGCTTTTTCTGAGCATGAAAGAGAGGATTAACAGACATATGAAGAGCACTAAGGTTATCACAAAATAATTGAGGAGGATGAGATAAAGAAATGCCGATATCTCGCAACAAGAAAGTGAGCCAAGTGATTTCAGCAGTAGTGGAAGCCATGAACCTGTATTCTGCTTCAAAACTAGACTGAGCAATTGTAGGTTGCTTTTTAGAGCATCATAAGATGCAATTTACGCCTAAGAAAACACAAAAACCTGTAGTGCATTGTCTTGTTAAGGGACATCCTGCCTAATCAGCGTCTGAAAAAGAATACAAGGAGAGGGGACTTTGAGATATAAACTCCAAGCCATAGTCCTGTGTCCCTTTAAGATAGCGAAGGATTTGCTTGACTACCTTGAGATGAAGTTCTGTTAAAGCATTGAAAATTTGACAAACTTTATTAACTGCATGCTGAATGTCTGGTCCAGTGAAGGTAAGGTAGTGAAGGGCGCCAACTATACTTCTATAATATGTTACATCTATTTCATCTGAGTCATGAGACTTCTCCTTGAGAATCATAGGAGTGGCATTTGGAGAATAATCCGCCATACCAGTCTGATTAAGAAGGTCCTTGATGTACTTAGTTTGAGATAAAATAACTCCTCCTGTGAAGTGTTTAACTTCAACACCTAAGAAGAAACTTAGAGCTCCAAGATCTTTAATGGCAAATTCTGCATTCAATTGACAAATAAGGTGAGAAATAGATAATTCATTATTTCCAGTCACCAATATGTCATCTACATAGATAAGAAGTAGTATTGTAAAAGAGTTTTGGTGATAAACAAATAAAGAAGAATCTGCCTTACTACAACAGAAACCAAGATGGAGAAGGAAGCGAGATAAGCGATCAAACCAGGCTCAGGGAGCTTGTTTCAAACCGTACAAGGATTTGTGAAGGAGGCATACATGAGCATATTTGGTGAAATCCATAAAACCAGGTGGTTACTCTATGTACACGATTTCTTTAAGATTTCTTTGTAAAAAGGCATTCTTCACATCGAATTGCCTTATATGCCAGTTTAGAGATGTAGAAAGAGCTATTACAAGGCGTATTTATGTATGACAAATAACTGGGCTATACGTTTCTTTAAAATCAACTCCTGAAATTTGAGTAAAACCACGAGCAATACGGCGAGCCTTGAATCTTTCAACTGATCCATCCTCACGTTGTTTAATCCGATAAATCCATTTTGATCCAACAACATTCACATTTTGTGGTTGAGGAACTATTGACCAGGTCTGGTTTGAATGAAGAGCATTTAATTCCTCCTCCATAGCTGCAATCCATCCAGGATCCTTTTGTGCAAGGCAATGATTCTTAGGTTCAATTTCAAATAAATAACACTCATAGTCTTGCAAATGCCTTGGAGGTTGCCTGGTGCATTGAGGATGAACATAAGTATGATTTGTATCAATCTTCTCACTCAACGCGATTGTTTGAGTGCCTGCTGGTTCTATTGTAACAAGATGTTCTTGATTTTCGTCAATATTAGAAAGCATTTCACTAGAGTCAATGGCTGTACTGTCATGTTGGTCAGGAGATTCATCATTGTTTTCATGTGGTTCTTCAACAAAAATGCCTTCATTTGAAGTAGGTGCAGTGCTGTGATGATTATCAGGTAATTCACTAGTGCTTTCATCACAACAAGTGTTAGTACTCATAATAGAAGGTTGTAAAACTGATTGTGCTTTTGATTGTACCTTTGCAAGTTCAGTATCAGTTCTAGCTTTAAACCATTCATCACAAGTAGGAAATTCAGCAAGTTCTAATGATATAGGATCTGATTTATGTGGAGAAGGTTGTAAGGAAATTTACCTTCATCGAAGACAACATGTCTTGAGATGTAAACTCTCTTTATTTCAGGCTCATAACATTAATAGCCCTTGTGAATTAGACTATAGCCAATGAACACGCATGGATAAGTTTTCTTGACAAATTTATTTTTACCTTAATGTCTCAAAGAAGGAAAATATAAGCATCCTATCACTCGCAAGCCTTTATAATCTGGTTCTTTATGATATAGCTTAGAGTATGGAGACTGTTTGTGCAGAACTGAAGATGGCATCCTATTGATTAAATAGACAGCTGCAAGAAAAACTTTAATCGACAAAAATAATGGCAGATTAGCATGAAATAACATGGTTAAACCTGTCTGAAAGATGCGCCGATGCTTTCTTTCTGCCACTCCATTCTGTTCTGGTGTTCCAGGGCAAGAGATTTGCAATTGAATTCCATAGTTAGCAATATGATTAAGGAATTCAATTGAGCTAAACTCTCCATCTCCATCACATTGAAAGATTTTGATTTTCCTATCAAATTGGTTTTCTACAAGCTTCTTAAATTTAAGGAAGCAAGAATAAAAATCTGATTCTCTTTAAAGGATACAACCATGTGAGCCTAGAGAAATCATCTATAAATATAACATAAAATCGAAATCCTTGATTTGATATAATGGGAGCTGGTCCCAAAGATCACAATGTACCTTTTGTAAAGTAAAACTACAAATATTATTATTTAAGTTGAAGGGTTGTTTAAAACTCTTTCCAGATTGACAACTAGCACAAATGGATGTTTTAGATTGCCAATTAGTGACATCAATGACTTTCTTTCCTTTTAACAAAGATAAAATCTTTGTATTTGGATTGCCAAGAAGTTGGTGCCATATTGAAAAGGAGTTGTCCCCTTTTATTGCATATAAAGCTTCCTGAAAACTCGAATCCAAAGCATAGAGACGTCCTTGTCTATGCCCCTTCCCTATTGCTCTCTTGTTTTGATCCTTAATCACAAAATTAGAAGATGAGAATTCAACAGTACAAAAATTATCATCTGTAATTTTACTTACTGAAACTAAATTCTTTTTCAACTCAGGCACAACAAGAACATCTTTTAAATTTAAATCTCCAACATATGTATTTCCTGTATGTGTTATATCAAGTTTGTTTCCATTACCAACATAGATAACATCATTATAGTTATATGGTTTTAAGTTATATAGCATACCTGCATCATTAGTCTTGTGTGCCGTCGCTACCGAGTCCATGTAAAGAGAAGGATCATTGTTGTCCAAGGTGAGGGTAGCCAAAGCTTTTGGTAGGTCTTCTGATTGATAGGAATAATCAAACCTGTACCAGCAATCAAGAGCAACATGTTTCATTTTTCCACAAATTTGACATATTGGTTTATCACTTTTTTGTTGTTGGCCAACTTTTGCTTCTTCTTTCATAGAGTTAGTTTTACTGGAGCCTGTGTTATTATAATGGCCTGCTGGAGTAAAATCTCTGCCTTTTGAATTAAACCCTCCTCGGTTTCCTCTATTACCTTGGAAACATCCTCGTTGGCTAAGGAGAGCTTGGTTACATTCAATATAACCTTTCTTTTCTTCCTTTTGAGTGTTGAGAGTTTGTTCATATCCCTGGAGAGCTAGCACAAACTGATTAAAGGTGGGTTAGGGAGGTTTAGTCACCATAGCCAAATGAAAGCTCTCCTATTTTTCTCCCAAACCACGCGCAAATTAGAAAACTTTGTCAAGATCATCAACTGGTTTCTTGATTGCTGCAAGATAGTCACAAATTGTTTTGAATTGTTTGATATAGTCTTCTAAGGATTTTGATGCTTTCTTGATCGTCATCAACATGATCTTCAAAAGGCCTTCTTTTTCAATAGTGATTGGCAGCAACTGTTCTTCCAAGGAGCTCCACACATCATATGCATTAGCATTTTCTATAATAGATGGTTGAGCTTCTTCTTTTATTGTGCCAAGTAGCCATGAAATAAGAAGATCATCATTTGTTAACCATAAGGTATGGATTTGCAGTCCCATCCTTCTGCAAGGCTTCAGGTTTCTCGCCATCCTTTTCAAGATGATGAAGCACACCAAGGCTACGTGAAAGGTAAATGATTCGAGATCGCCACATGAGGTAGTTGTTGGAGCCTAGTTTGACTGAAACCAAACTGGCACAGTGATGGAAAGATTGTATTGTTACCTTGGGTTCTTCCATGGACAAACAAAAGAAAATTGCTTGGGTTCTTCCATGGACAAACTAGGCTTATTATGCTTGCGAGTTTCAAGGCTCTAATACTATGAAAACTCTAAGAATAGCTGAAAGAATGATGTTTTTATTGATTGATTGATGATTTTGCATAAGTACAAAGCACATATATATATATATACACGAGTGCAGGACTAGGAAAGGAAAATAAGTAAATTAACTCCATAATTAACTCTATAATTTTAGCCATTAGACATTTGTGAGAATAGTTAATTATTCTCTTGATTTTCAGCAGTGATACTTTCCTTTGATGCTTTTGATTTTGCTTCTTGATCTGGCTCTGCTTTTACTTCCTTTGATTTTGCTTCCTGATCTGGCTCTGCTTTTACTTCCTCAATTGGTTTTGATTTTATTGCCTTATCATTGGGATTGTTGATTAGCTTTGCAATGGCCCATTGGATAGTCTTTGCAGTAGAATCTATGCTTGCCAAGAGTATTTTCCTACCAATCAAGATTATAATATTCCAATTGCATTTTCTATAACTTCAATTCATCCATGATGAAATTACCAAGCAATTGTTATTTTTTCCCTCTCTTTACATACCATTTCTACATGTAGAAACTATCATTTCTTTGAGGATATTCTACGGAAACTATTTTCTTTATCCAAAATTTTCAAATTTTTAATCAAATTCAATATACTAGCAAACATAAAACCAAATTCGCATCAAACAACTTAAAAAAAATGAAACCCATAACAAAATTATCAATAAAAACTTATTAAAAACAAAGAATAGAGAAGCAAAGAGCAAAATAAACAAATTAAAAAAAAAATAATAACTCACCTTTATGCCTGCAAAGGAGAAGCAAACAAGCAATGATTGTAATTGATACAAGAAAAGAAAAAGAGATGGCCGAAAAAATAGAAAAACAAAAAAACAAAAAAGGAAGAAGCAAAAATGGAGAAGAAAGAAAAAGAAAGGGCGTTATGCTTAGAAAAGAAAAAGTTTAGGTTAAAAAAAATTAAATTTGGAATATAACAAATTTGATGAGGATAGTTTTGAAAGATAAATTAATAAAATCATGCCAATTTAGTAGTTTAAAATTTTTAGCAAAAATGATGATTTTCAAACCATGAAAAAACTATATTAAACCATACCATGGGTGTAGAAATCAAAATAAACAACATTTTGAATAAAATCATACCATATAAAACTATAGCTTACCACCATCCAAACAAATTCTTATTGTCCTCATGCAAGTGTTGTGTGCAGTGGCTGAACCAAAAATTCACTAAGGGGGTAAAATTTATACAGAAAAAATTACCGATCAGAAATTTATCGAAAGGGGGGCAAAATTTATATAGAAAAATTATCGATGAGTAATTATAAATTTATAGTTCCAATGGTATTAACATAATCACAATTTATAGTTTAAATTTCATTAAGCTAATCACAATTTATATTAAAATTTTATTTTATATTCAAAATTTTAATTTATTATATAATTTATATAGTTTACATGTATATATATATATATATATACACATGTGGGGGAGGGGAAGTTGTCTGGTTTGTTAGCCTTTGCAAGTATGCCTCAAAACCAAATGGCTTCAGTAATTTTTTGTAGTCGAAGGAATTAGCATTCTTTTTTGACTCAAGACAGCTCCCTTGATTGACGTTTTATCTCATTTGATGCATTTGAAAAGTTGGAAACTAATTCATTTTCAATGAAATCCTCCAAAAAGCCATGTGTGCTTATGCTTAACTCTTCAATTTGGCAGTCCCCAATAATTTCTTGGGTGAAAATCAATGTAGATGTTTTTTTCATGCAAGAAAATAAGAAATAGGGGATATGTTTTATTTGCAAGAAAGAATTAGGAGCTTTTATTGGATGGTAGAGCTTCTTTAATTAGTTACTATTTATCTCCTCTAGCATATGAAGCATAAGCTCTAAATTAGCGGTTTCATAGGCTTTAGGATAAGATAATGAAGGTACTATTATTGAAATGGATTCTTTCTTTTTATTTACTAAACTCTAAATACATTTCACAATGATCCTCTTCAATGAGAAATTACAGCAATTATCTTTCATGATAAGGAGATAATTTGATGACAGCCTTTATTAGTGATCACTCTTGTTTCTAAATTACCTAAAAGGTGTAAGGATTGGTCACAAAGGTTCACTATAAAAATGTATCGAATTACCGACAGATATTTACAAACAGAAAAATTTTTATTGGTAATACAGACAGGATACCGAGAGAAATAATTAAAAAAATAAATTAAAAAATACACCGATAGATTACTGACAGAATACTGATAAAAAATTTATCGATAGCGGCAAATGGCGCCGGCAAATACTGGCAGACTTTACCAATAGAAATATTTTTTGTAGGTAAAATTATCGACAAATATTTTTTATAGGTAAAAATACCGACAGAATATATTTTTTTGTAGGTAATACAGATAGAATATATTTTCTGTAGGTAAAATTACCGGCAGAAATATTTTCTGTAGATAATACCGACAGACTATATTTCCTATAGGTAATACCGATAGAATATATTTTTTTGTTAAAAAAATTACCGAGAGAAAGTATTTTCTATCGATAATACAAAGAGAACATATTTTTTGTAGGTAATACCGACAGAATATATTTTCTGTCGGTAATTTTTCGACAGAAAATTATTCTCTCGGTAAATAAATATTCATAACCTAATTAGTTGGGCGAAAATTTTACCACCAATATTTAAGATATTTACTGAGAGAAATTATTTTTCTATCGGTAAAATTACAGAGAGAAAATATTTTCTGTCGGTAATACCGAGAGAACATATTTTCTATAGGTAAAACTGATAGAATATTTTTTCTGTCGGTAAATTTACCGATAGAAAATTATTCTCTAGGTAAATGAATAATTACAATCCAATTAGTTGGAAAAAAATTTTACTGTCATTATTTGAGATATTTACATAGAGAAAATAATTTTTGTCTGTAAATTTACTGAGATAACTATTTTCTGTCAGTAATACCAAGAGAATATATTTTCCGTAGGTAATACCGATGAAATATTTTTTCTGTCGGTAAATTTACCGACATACACTTAATTCTCTCTGCAATTTTTCTATAAAAATATATTTTCTCTTCTTTCACATTTATGTTGATTCTCTTCTATTTTTTTTTTATTTCTTCTCTCCCTCTATATGTCTTTGTCTGTCTCTTTTCTTGCTTGTAGAAGAAGAAGAAGAAAAAAAAGAAGAAGATGAAGAAGAAGAATAAGACATTTATTTTTATTTTTTAATTTTTGATGATTTTTGTAATATATGTTAAATTTTTTATTTATTTTTTAATTTTAATAAATTTGATATTTTATTTTGATTTTATGAGTGTTATAGTTTAAGTTGATTATTTATATTTTGATTGTGTATTTTTTGATTTTTAAGGTTATTTTAATTAATTATAATATTTTTTGAAGAATTTTTAAAATTTTAATAATATATTTAGAAATATTTTTATATTTAAAAATTTATTTAGAGTGTTAATTTTTTTAAATATTTTTCCTAATTTTTAAAAAATTTAGAAAAAATTTGATTTATTTTTATAAATTTCAAAATAAAAATTATAAAAAAATTAATTTTTTAAATTTATCTATTTAAACACAATATGTTTTAAGAAATTTAATTTTTTATATATATTTTTAGAAATTTTTTGGTAAATAAAAATATTTTAGGGTGTTTTATGATTTTTTTTTTTAAAAAAAATTAGCAAAAATTTATTTATTTTGATAAATTTTAGAATAAAAATAATTTAAAAAATAATTTTTTCAATTTTTTAATTAAAATGAATATGTTTTAGGAAATTTTAATTTTTTTATATTTTAAAATTTTTTTTGGTAAATAGAAATATTTTAGGGTGTTAGATTTTTTTAGGATTTTTTTTATTTTTTAAAAAATTTTAGGTAAATTTGATTACAAAATTTTAATTGTAAAAGTAAACTAACAAAAAATTTATTTTTTTTATATTTTCTGTATGTAATACCGACAGAATTTTCTTTCGATAATATAACATAATTTTCTGTCGGATATTATTGACAGAATTTTCTTTAGATAATTTACCAATAGAATTTTCTGTCGGCATTACCAACAAAATTTACAGATAAAATTTTTTTTCTCTCGGTAATTTACCTATAGATATTTATTTTCATCGATATTTTTATTACCGATAAAAAAAATAACTACAGAAATTTTTTGTCAATAATCTATCGGTAAATCTAATTATCGAAAAAAAATAAGAATTACAGATGAATTTTTTCGTCTGTAATCTGGTAAATTTTTGTAGTAGTTGTTCCTCCTTATTTTGTTTCATGTCTACCCTCTCAGTTATATGTTTTGCTAAAGGACTAGAGGTTGAGTAAAGCTTTTTAATTTTGTGAAAAAAGCATCGATAGAGGCTAATTATCGCATTTCAATATAATTGTTTGCCTAGTGAATATCAAATTTTAATCTTTGTATGTGTGTGGCGTGCCAAAGATCTGTAAGTTTTTTTAACCAAAATGCATAAATCTGACTTTTAAATTATATGATTGTGTAAGATCCTTAAAAGGAACTAAAAAATGATTGAGTCCTTGAGTTCACTGTTGTCCCTTATTGACTACCAAGAGAAGGGGTAAATTAGTTCTTTTTAAGGTTTAAGATTAATTGAAAAATTAAAAACAAAGAATAGAGAAGCAAAGAGCAAAATAAATATCAAAAGCAAAATAAACAAATTAAAAAAAAAGTAATAACTCACCTTTATTCCTGCAAAGAAGAAGCAAAAAAGCAATGATTGTAATAGACACAAGAAAAGAAAAAGAGATGGCAGAAAAAATAGAAAAACAAAAACAAAAAACAAAAAAGGAAGAAGCAAAAATGGAGAAGAAAAAAAAAAGGGCATTATGCTTAAAAAAGAAAAAGTTTAGGTAAAAAAAATTAAATTTGGAATATAATAAATTTGATGAGGATAGTTTTGAAAGATAAATTAATAAAATCATGGGAAACCGCCAATTTAGTAGTTTAAAAATTTGATGAGGATAGTGATTATTTTCAAACCATGAAAAAATCATAGTAAACCATGCTATGGGTGTAAAAATCAAAATAAACAACATTTTAAGTAATATCATACCATATAAAACTATAGCTTACCATCATCCAAACAAATTCTTATTGTCCTCATTCAAGTGTTGTGTGCAGTGGTGGAACTAGAAATTCATCAAGGGGGAGGGTAAAATTTACACAGAAAAAATTACTGATCAGAAATTCATCGAAATGAGGCAAAATTTATATAGAAAAAATTACAGACAAATAATTATAAATTTATAGTTCCAATGTTATTAACATAATCATAATTTATAGTTTAAATTTCATTAAGCTAATCACAATTTATATTAAATTTTTATTTTATAATTATTAGTGACACTCTTGTTTCTAGATTATCTAAAAGGTGTAAGGATTGGTCACAAATGTTCACTACAAAAATGTATCGGATTACCGACAGAAATTTACAAACAGAAAAATTTTTGTTGGTAATACAGATAAAATACCGAGAGAAATGATTAAAAAAATAAATTAAAAAAAACACCGACAGATTACTGACAGAATACCGATAAAAAATTTATTGACAATAATGGCGCCAGCAAATGCGCCAATAATTACTAACAAACGTTACTAATAGAAATATTTTCTATAGATAAAATTGCCGACAAAAATATTTTTTGTAAGTAAAAATATCGACAAAATATATTTTCTGTAGGTAATACAAACAAAATATATTTTCTGTAGGTAAAATTACCTACAAAAATATTTTCTGTAGGTAATACCAACATAATATATTTTCTGTTGGCAATTTTTTGACAGAAAATTATTCTCTTGGTAAATAAATATTCACAACCTAATTAGTTAGGCAAAAATTTTACCACCATTATTTGAGACATTTACCGAAAGAAATTATTTTTCTGTCAATAAAATTACTGAGAGAAAGTATTTTCTATCAGTAATACCGAGAGAATATATTTTCTGTAGGTAAAATTACCAATAGAAAATATTTTCTGTAGGTAAAACTGATAGAATATTTTTTCTGTCGGTAAATTTACCGATAGAAAATTATTCTCTCGGTAAATAAATAATCACAACCCAATTAGTTGGAGAAAAATTTTACCGTCATTATTTGAGATATTTATAGAGAGAAAATATTTTTGTCTGTAAATTTACAGAGATAAACTATTTTCTGTCAATAATACCGAGAGAATATATTTTTTGTAAGTAAAATTACCGACAGAAAATATTTTCTGTAGGTAATACCGATGAAATATTTTTTCTATCGGTAAATTTACCGACTTACACTCAATTCTCTAGGTAATTTTTCTATAAAAATATATTTTTTTCTCCTCTCCCATTTATGTTGATTCTCTTTTATTTTTATTTTTTATTTCTTATCTCCCTCTATATGTCTTTGTCTGTCCCTTTTCTTGCTTGTAGAAGAAGAATAAGAAGATGAAGAAGAATAATAATGTATTTATTTTTATTTTTTAATTTTTGCTAATTTTGTAATATATTTTAAATATTTTTATTTTACTAAATTTAATATTTTATTTTGATTTTATGAGTGTTGTAGTTTAAGTTGATTATTTATATTTTGCTTGTGTATTGTTTAATTTTTAAGATTATTTTAATTAATTATAATATTTTTTGAAGGATTTTTAAAATTTTGATAATATATTTAGAAATGTTTTTATATTTAAAAATTTATTTAGAGTGTTAAATTTTTTTTAAATATTTTTTCGAATTTTTAAAAAATTTAAAAAAATAATTTATTTTTATAAATTTCAAAATAAAAATTATAAAAAAATTAATTTTTAAAATTTTCTATTTAAACACAATATGTTTTAAGAAATTTAATTTTTTTTATATTTTTAGAATTTTTTAGTAGATAAAAATATTTTAGGGTGTTTTATGATTTTTTTTTAAAAAAAAATTAGCAAAAATTTATTTATTTTGATAAATTTTATAATAAAAATAATTTAAAAAATTATTTTTTTAATTTTTTAATTAAATTGAATATGTTTTAGGAAGTTTTAATTTTTTTATATTTTAAAATTTTTTTGATAAATAGAAATATTTTAGGGTGTTAGATTTTTTTAAGATTTTATTTTTTATTTTTTAAAAAATTTTCGATAAATTTGATTTCAAAATTTTAATTGTAAAAATAAACTAACAAAAAATTTATTTTTTTTATATTTTCTATATGTAATAACGACAAAATTTTCTTTCGATAATATAACATAATTTTCTGTCGAATATTACAGACAAAATTTTCTCTAGGTAATTTACCGACAGAATTTTCTGTCGGCATTACCAACAAAATTTACCGATAGAAATTTTTTCTCTCAGTAATTTACTGATAGATATTTATTTTCATCGGTATTTTCATTACCGACAAAGAAAATAACTACAGAAATTTTTTATCGGTAATCTGTCGGTAAATCTAATTACCGACAAAAAAAATAAGAATTACCGACGAATTTTTTTGTCGGTAATCCGGTACATTCTTATAGTGGTTGTTCCTTCTTGTTTTGTTTCATGTCTACTCTCTCAGTTATATGTTTTGCTAAAGGACTAGAGGTTGAGTAAAGCTTTTTAATTTTGTGAATGAGCATTGATAGAGGCTAATTATCGCATTTTAATATAATTATTTGCCTACTGAATATCAAATTTTAATCTTTGTATGTGTGTGGCGTGCTAGAGAATTGTAAGTTTTTTAACCAAAATGCATAAATCTAACTTCTAAATCAAATGATTGTGTAAGATCCTTAAAAGGACCTAAAAAATGATTGAGTCCTTGAGTTCACTGTTGTCCCTTATTGACTACCAAGAGAAGGGGTGAATTAGTTCTTTTTAAGGTTTAAGATTAATTGAAAAATTAAAACAATTAAAGATCAAGAGTTAGGGAGGAAGATAGACAAGGAGATTTATAATAGTTCGGATTTAACCATCCTACGTCTACTCCTCAACAAACTTATTGAGTATTTTTACTATACTTGGATTTTTAAAAGTTTAACCCTAACTTGGTATTTTCTCAAGCTCATACCAAACTTTACAAGGCTTTTGCTATCCTCACAACTCTTACAAGAGTTTTTATCCTAAGTCTTACTCTATAACCTAGTATTTTATATGATCACACGAAACTTACAAAGTGATTTTCAAAGAGCACACACCCAACTCTCAAGAAATACAATAACTTGTTACGAGGAAAATTAAAGAAATCAAATCACAATATGTTTGTTAATAATTACTCAAAAGTTGTAATAAATGAGGTTTGGTGAAGTATTTATATGCCTCTTAACTCTTTTGAGTCGTTAGAGTTTGAAGACACAAGATCAACATATTCACCAACTAAAATCTCTTATATTAACTGATATCAAAGTTATCTAGTGGTCACACTTCTTATTGTGTGGTTTGCTAGAGGTGTTGTATAGTCATTATAGACTTTGGGTGGTCGTGAGATTCAATATGTGTCTACTAGATACTCTAATGGCTAGTCCATATGGCATATGACAAGACGGTAGGAAGCATTTTGTTCCTCAATAATGATTCATGCAGTCACTCAATCCTTTGAGCGGTCGTACAAAATATATGTTGATTTTTCTTCAGAAATTTTTCTTCCACATGGCTTCACACTATTAGTTGGTCAATTTTTCCTGGTCCCTTTTTACTATATGATTCTCGATGTCGTACAGCTTTGAGATGGTGGCGATTAGTTGGTTTTCACCCCTTAGTTTTTGCCGCTACCTCCTACATGAACTTTTCTATATAAAAGTTCACTTGTGCCTTCAGAATTTCTGTGGTTGCTTATGTAACACCTTTATACCCTATATACGTACACTATATATTTTTAGCATATGTAAAATACGCATATATAGTATAAAAATGTCACAAATCGAATTAAAAAAAAATTACACATTTCTATTTTAAAATTTCAAATACTAAATATATAAAATTAGATAGTATATAAATATTCTTTACTTGGTATAGTAACCCGAAATAACATTTTATAAGAAAATCTCTAAAAAAAAATTCACCAGAGTTTTATCTGTAATTTGGACGTTTTCAAAATTCAACAAAACACAACTTGCATAAAACAAACACTCCAAATAAAATCAATTCACCAATACTTCTCAATTTCTCCATATTTTCTCAAAATACTTATATACATGCATATATATCAACATTACATATAAAATCACATCTTAAATAAAATTATTCAAATCATTCTTTACAATTTACAATATATACTTCAAAAACATATCATAACATGCATAATATCAAAATATACTACAATATAAAAAATATACATGCTGGCAACTGGCTCTGATTTTGATGTACCCAAAATAACTCTTCAAGCTCAATAAATACAACCCTAGACCCGACCGGGTCTAGTAGAACTCTCCGGCTCTACCAAAACGTCCATGACACCTGCGCGACGAATTACAATCACGCTAAGCAGAAGCCTAGTGGTACAAACTTTGATAACAATATAGTCCAAATGAAATGTCAATACACAACACACACACATATATATATATATATCTCACAACTCATAACATTAAATCTCATTATATTGCTCAATTGTATCACAATTCATAATTCACATTAAAGCAAAGACAAGCATGGGCCCAACAAGGATCTAATATGTTATTCAAATTTCAGAGTTACTGCTTTGGTCCATAATGACACCATGTGTCCAGCCCCGGAGGCAATATATCCATGGATAATGTAACAGCCCTAGTCTCTTGGACCTCAACCCAGCTAGACCCTTAGACCCCAGTATCTTGGTCCTCAATCCGGCTAGACTGCTACAGTTTTTGAGGCTTACGACCCAGTCTTTTCATCCCAAAAACATCATATATATCGGCTGGCCTGGCTTACGACCCTATCTTTTCACCATTCCAGCTTTTAGCCCGTAGGCAATCATAGACATGCTGCCAAACCCAGAACTCTGAAAATTGAAAAACATATTAGGCACACAATTTATTCATATTTCTCATTATTAATCTCTTTCTCTTTGTCACATATTTAATCTAGACACATTGCCTTATTTTCACAATTTTTTCTCACTTTTTTCATTTTTCACATCTTTCACATTTTCTCACTTTTCAAATTTTTATCAATATCAATTCATTTCATTATTCCACATATCTCATTTTTGCATTCACAACACATTACCCATTTACTTTGGGTATTTTCACATAATATGCATATTTCACATTTTACATAATTTAGTCATTATCAATGGCTTTTCACAATGCATTTAACACATATATGACATTAAAAATATCATAGCACATTATTTATACTCAATCAATGAACCAAGTAGCTTAACACATTTTTCAACCAAAATGTGTTAAGTCCAAATGTTATGCAAATATAAACATTATATTCAAAGTTTGTACATACCTCCACTAACAACCCAAAGCAAGCTTAAATCAACCTCCCTCAATGCCTATATCAAATGTGATCATAAACAATAATTTAATATCACATTCTAAGACATTCTCAATATCAAACCTTAATTTAACAACACTCCTACAAAATTTCAAAAATTAAGTCTTTCCTTACTTTAACTTAGCAAATCCATATTAACCCATTAAATTATTGTTTTGAGTTTATTTATATCATTACAAACATATTTTAACATGTTTTAAACAATTACATTAATTAACCACATGCTTATGTTCAAAACACTAAAATGACATAACATTCACCATTGAAGGATCTCCATTCCAACTCAATCCAATTATCATTTCAATATTATTTTCACCACTTATATCATTAAATAACATGATTTAAGTACTAAAATCAAACAATTAATCATTCTTTAAAAATTCACTTTTCAAGAATCCTAAATCAATACTAACATCTTCAAACTCTATCCAAACTTAACTAAATCCATCATTTGATTTTAAAATCCTTGTTTATACATCAAAATAACACATTTGAAACCAATTTGCACAATTAAAACCCATGATTTCAAAAACTCAAATGTTCCATAACCCTAAATTCTCTCTCTTCACTAAACTTAACTTAAATTCAACTATTTCTTAAATCTAACCTTAAAATCATTAATAACCAATCAAAACAACTTCAATCATATCCAATTAAGCAATTAAATCATGCTACTATGAAATCCAAAAATTCACATAACACACTTTTCCATAGAATAGGCAAAATTGGTAAAGAAGCTTACCAATTTATGAAGAATCTTCTAAAACTTCACTTAAATCCTTTAAAATCTCTTAAATTATGGTTGCTTGGAAGAAGAAAAATCCTCTCTTGAAGCCATGAAAGTCGGCCTTAAAGGAAAGAAGAAGAAGAAGATGAAAAAAAAAATTTCTCTTTCCTCCCACTCACATTTTCAACCTTATATATATTATTATTTTAATATATTTTTAATTAATTAATTAAAATCCCAAAATATTATCTTCAATCCAAAATTATTTATTTTTGAATTATTTTATTAATTTTAAATTTTAAAATTTAATTACAAAAATACCCTTTTACTTTGACTTTTCTTTTAAAAAGTATTGACTTTTATATGTTATATATATTTTACATATATATCCCATATATATTCCACTTTTTCATTTAAAATTCCTTCATTTTTCATCTAAAATAATTAATTTAATTTATCCATTTTAAATTATAATTTATTTTATTAAATTTTCAAAAATTAGAACTTTTCAAAAAAATTTGGGATATTACACATATGCACAAGTAATGTGTATCTTATATACACATCAAATGTACCTTACATGTTTATTAAATATATTAAGTATGTAATGTATTAATCGAACATATACGATGAATATACCATATGTATATGTTATATATATACTCTAGATATATATATTGAGTATATATAAAATTTTATATCTCCAAAATCACAGATGTTACAATTTTCTCCCCCTTAAATAATTTCGTCCACGAATTATCCAGTATGGTAATAAATCATCCAATTCATTATTTTACCAAATTACATAATTTCTATTCTCCCCCTTAGGTTCATTCTTAATTTCCTTTTTAACATTCCCTAACACATCATTATATTGTCTATTTACTCAAACAGTCACATCAAATTATCATATCATCAATCGAATTGTCATTAGACAAAAATTAGTTCTTCTCTTTAATATATATATCCACACACCTATTGTATTCAAAATATTTGATCACTTCATTATCTTAAAAATATACTCTCATCACCTTAAATTCAAATGTTGATAACTTTTATCTTAACACAATAATTTTACACATCTTCACTTTGATCCTACTCTTTATACAATTACCACATATTAATTTGACATCACAATTATACAACAGCAAAATCTTATTTCCTTAATAAGATTCATTCCCAGTATACTATAACTAATATTTTTCTCTTATAATTATTTGAAACTAATATAACTTAGTTTATTTCATATGCATATACATATCAAAATGTTGAATTAAGCACATTATCATATAGCTTGCATATTCTTAATATAACTACACACATTGAATTTCAATAAATACTTGTAAACTTATTACATTTTAGATCAATTGATCTAACTATCACAATATGACCATTACAGCCTTATTCCATTCTAACCAACCTTTAGTCTATTTTAAATTCATCAATCTGTTTTCAATTCATGACCTAATTCTATTAGGTCAAATTTATTCTCAAATTTTTAATTCTCTTCGAATTCATCATTATACTTAATATTCACTTCCCCTAGTCTCGTTTACTTTACACATCATTTTCATCAACTTATTTATTTTATACCACTTTCAAACACATTCATTATAACTCTTACTCACATTTCATAATTCCTTTCATTTACCATTTTCTCACATTTCTTATAGTTATCCTATTTACACAAATCACTTTTCTTACACATCATTTAATGCTCATCATATTTTCACAATTCTCTTCTGTTTCCATACTTTCTATAATTATAAATAAATTTCTAGTATAAAATTATAAGATACAACTATGCAAACTATAAGTCTTGACCATGTTTCTTGAAGCATAACTATCAATCTCATCAAAATTATCCAACGGTCATGCCATAATAATGGTCACGCCTGTGGCTTATAAATAAATACTGCTCCTCTATCATTCTTCTTCAAATATTTCGAATCACAATGTTGAGTTCGTATCACAAGAATCACATATTTATTTTCTAATCTTTTGCTACACAAAAAGTTAACACGTTTCAGTTCTGTTTCAAAGCAATTTACTCTTGATCACTTTATCATCATTAGCCTAACTCATGTTTCAACAATATTATCATTAACATCTCTTACATATACACATTCGTTCACATGCTAATTTTACTCAATTTCCATTTATTACTCCATTTCTAATCTATCTCTTATAAAAATTTTCATTCATTTTTTTTTCAATTCCATACTTTCTTCATTATACTTTCCTTTTTCTTACAATTTCTTATTTATACCATATATTTTGGGCCCAAAATATTATACAATCATCAAGTTCAGTTGTTACAATAACAATTTCACCGTCCAATGTTGCTCAGGTCCATTCTCAATCTCAATTTCATCACATGACCTATCTCTACGCAGGTCATGACCTAATCTCTCGTAGGTATATTAATACTTGCAATATCATTCTCAATATCACTAGACAAGTAATTGTATAAGGTAACAAACACTCGATAATATATTTTTTTAATCATCCACGTACACATTCGTAAGTCATATTCACAATGTGACTTACTTTTCACATTTTCTTATATATCACAATTGTGTTTATATTGAAAAATCTCATCATACATATCATACAATTATACGTAATTCCTCTTTTACATACAACCTATACAAAGTTAACATTTATCACCTTTCAGAGAATATTATCATTTCTCATTCTTTTGACATTACTTAGGTTAGTCATCAATTCAACATATATATACACTCTGACCACAACATAATTAACATCTTCCTTATTTAATCGCCCATCTCTTAAATAAGTTTCTTATTATATATATATATATATTAACACCTCACATAAATCTTAGTCACATTTCCAATGTGACATCTCTCTCACATTTTTTTTTCAATTATTATACCCTTCATATCCATTTTCATCATTTCCAATTCAATTACCTAAAGTAACTCATTTTTACTTGCTTAATCATTTCTCTTTATTTCATAACAAATTTATATATTATCAACCACATTACACCTTAGTTAGTAATTTTATAAATAATATTACTCATTCAAAATTACCCCCATGCTTATTAAACATTAAACTATCAATATCTAAACAATCCTCATCGAAATTCCCTTACAACTCTAAATTTCCAACTTACTACTTTACTTAAACTTCATTATATTAATCTCACTTTCAAGAGCTAACTTTATAAGCATTACCTATATATTAATATAACATCAAAGTACATCACTTTCACAATTATGGAAACCATTTCAGAAATTTAAATTTCATATAATGCAACAAACAACATGAACCTCATCAAATCTCATCCATATTACATTCTCAATCTTAAGATCATAACATTTACTTTTACACAACACTAATTCATTTTCTTACACTAATTAACAGCATCAATTAGATATCCTACTTTTACATACTCAAACCCTAAATCATGTATCATTCATTTTTTTTATGAACTCTTTGTTCTAAATTATTAAAACTCAATATTCCTTCTTCATACTTCTACCCGTATGCATATAAATTTTCATAATTATTCTTATTTATTTGTCTCATGAAATTAATTTATTACTCATGTACACAAAATTATTTGACTTCCTTAGTTTCATGTCACTCTTACTTTCAATTTTTATATTCCTTACCAATTCTTTATAAAAGCTTGTAAATTTTTATCCATGTGTACTTGACACATATATGGACTTATATTTAAAATTTTAGATTTTTCTAAATTGATTATTATATTTAAAAATTAAATCTTCCAAAATTAGAGAATTTGTCTCTTTAATAATTTCTCTGGCAGCACCCGGTTGTCCATTTTTTTCAGGTATCATACCTTAATAAAAATTCATGAAATTTTAACCATATGTTATAGGGATACATATGATATTGGTTGTAAATTTTCATATTTTTCTGGGAGGGTTTGCCATAGTTTTTAAATATGTTTCTCAATTTCTATAGATTCTGAGTTTCTGGAACTCCTCCAACAATCTGTGTTCTTCTACCTTTCTTAATTGGTAATTCATCTTTAAAAATTATGAAATTTATACATTAGATTCTAACATATAAAAAAAATTTTTCATTAAATTTTCAAACTCATCCAATATTCATATATTTATTTAAAAATTCGACAATATCATTTTACAACATACCTATAAATTTTTTTTTTTGTAACTATCATGTCCATTTCTCAAACTTTTTATTTCATATCTTAAATCATTTCATAAATTATCTTTGTTAATTCTACTTATTCATCAATTGAATCAACTATGAATCTTAATTTCGAATAGAAGTTCCAAAAATTCTTAATCCATAAGGTCCAGAATGATGCTTCTACTGTGCCACTCTGATCTATATAACTCAGACGTCATATCAACTCATATCCGTTATGTCGAATGGACATGCCACATCAGGGATCAGATGAATTTTCAGTGTCAATGCATGCATCACAATTGAAAATTATTTTTTAAAATTCTTCTCTCTCTAACATCCCACCTAGGTTGAGAATCTCAAACATAAGCTCTGATACCAAAATAAATGTAACACCCTTACACCCTATAAACATACAATACATATTTTCAACATATGTAAAATACGCATATACAGTATAAAAATGTCACAAATCGATTTAATAAAAAAAATTTACACATTTCTATTTTAAAATTTCAAATACTAAATATATAAAATTAGATAGTATATAAATATTATTTACTTGCTATAGTAACCCGAAATAACATTTTATAAGAAAATCTCTGAAAATTTTTTTTGCCAGAGTTTTGTTTGTAATTTGGACGTTTTCAAAATTCAACAAAACACAACCTGCATAAAACAAACACTCCAAATAAAATCAATTCACCAATACTTCTCAATTTCTCCATATTTTCTCAAAATACTTATATATAGGTATATATATCAACATTACATATAAAATCTCATCTTAAACAAAATTATTCAAATCATTCTTTACAATTTACAATATATACTTCAAAAACATATCATAACATACATAATATCAAAATATACTATAATATCAAAAATGTACATGCTGGCAACTGGCTCTGATCTTGATATACCCAAAACAACTCTTCAAGTTCAATAAATACAATCTTAGACCTGACCAGGTCTAGTAGAACTCTCCGGCTCTACCAAAACGTCCATGACACCTACGCGATGAATTACAATCTCTCTAAGTCAAAGTCTAGTGGTACAAACTTTGATAACAATATAGTCTAAATGAAATATCAATACACAACACATATATATATCACAACTCATAACATTATATCTCATTATATTGCTCAATCGTATTACAATTCATAATGCACATTAAAGCAATGACAAGCTCACTTTTCTTATTTTTATCAATATCAATTCATTTCATTATTCAACATATCTAATTTTTGCATTCACAACACATTACCCAATTACTTTGGGTATTTTCACATAATATGCATATTTCACATTTTACACATTTTAGCCATTATCAATAGCTTTTCATAATGCATTTAACACATATATGATATTATAAATGTCATAGCACATTATTCATACTCAATCAATGAACCAAGTAGCTTAACACATTTTTCAACCAAAATGTGTTAAGTCCAAATGTTATGCAAATATAAACATTATATTCAAAGTTTGTACATACCTCCACTAGCAACTCAAAGCAAGCTTAAAACAACATCCAATCATATCTTTCCAACTTGCCCTTCACCATTTGGATGAAACAAATCAACCTCCCTTAATGCCTATATCAAATGTGATCATAAACAATCATTTAATATCACATTCTAAGGCATTCTCAACATCAAACCTTAATTTAACAACACTCCTACAAAATTTTAAAAATTAAGTCTTTCCTTACTTTAACTTAGCAAATCCATATTAACCCATTAAATTATTGTTTTGAGTTTATTTATATCATTACAAACATATTTTAACATGTTTAAACCAATTACATTAATTAATCACATGCTTATGTTCAAAACACTAAAATGGCATAACCTTCACCATTGAATGATCTCCATTCCAACTCAATCCAATTATCATTTCAATCTTATTTCCACCACTTATATCATTAAATAACAAGATTAAGTACTAAAATCAAACAATTAATCATTCTTTAAAAATTCACTTTTCCAAAACCCTAAATCAATACTACCATCTTCAAACTCTATCCAAACTTAACTAAATTCATCATTTGATTTTAAAATCCTTGTTTATGCATCAAAATAATACATTTGGAACCAATTTGCACAATTAAAACTCATTATTTCAAAAACTCAAATGTTCCATAACCCTAAATTCTCTCTCTTCACTAAACTCAACTTAAATTCAACCATTTCTTAAATCTAACCTTAAAATCATTAATAACCAATCAAAACAACTTCATTCATATCCAATTAAGCAATTAAATCATGCTACTATGAAATTCAAAAATTCACATAACACAGTTTTCCATATAATAGGCAAAATTGGTAAAGAAGCTTACCAATTTATGAAGAATCTTCTAAAACATCACTTAAATTCTTAAAATCTCTTAAATTATGGTTGCTTGGAAGAAGAAAAACCCTCTATCGAAGCCATGAAAGTCAGCTTTGAAGGAAAGAAGAAGAAGAAGATGAAAAAAAAATGATATTCTCTTTCCTCCCATTCACATTTTCAACCTTATATATATTATTATTTTAATATATTTTTAATTAATTAATTAATTAAAATCTCAAAATATTATCTTTCATCCAATATTATTTATTTTTGAATTATTTTATTAATTTTAAATTTCTAAAATTTAATTATCAAAATACCTTTTTACTTTGACTTTTCTTTTAAAAAGTATTGACTTTTATATGTTGTAGATATTTTACATAAATATCCCATATATATTCTACTTTTTCATTTAAAATCTCTTCATTTTTTATTTAAAACCATTAATTTAATTTATCCATTTTAAATTATAATTTATTTTATTAAATTTTAAAAAATTAGAACTTTCAAAAAAATTTGGGATATTACACATGTGCACAAATAATGTATCTTATATGCACATCAAATGTACCTTATATGTGTATTAAATATATTAAATATATAATATATTAATCCAACATATACAAATAATATACCATATGTATATGTTATATATATAATCTAGATATTTATATTGAGTATATATAAAATTTTATATCTCTAAAATCACGGATATTACAGCTCAAACATAAATGCGGTTGCAAAAAAATGTCTGACTATCCAGGTGAGCGTTGCACCTCTGAACGAGAACTCTACTGTGTCTCTGGTGTTTTTGATTCCAGGTTGGCGGTTGCTCAAGTAGGTTGGACGGTCGCTATAAAAGCCTGTCCTAGCCACCATGAATATTATTGTGTAAAAATATTGCGTTAATAGCCATTTGTGCGGTCTCTCTGGCCCTTATGTGGTAGCACAAACTAGAAAATTCAAAGACCTAAAATTTTGAGGCAAAAACACTTAATTGAAATAGTAGAGCTTATCAATTTAGTTTTCAATAATCAAAATAGAGTTTATTTATCCAAATACTTGGCCAACATTCACTTTTACATATTGTTTGCTTCTTACGAGAAATCCATTAGAGAATTTTGGATAAGAGATTAGCCATAAAAGGTTAAGAAGATAAACAATCTATGAAATTTTGATATTAACACTATAAGAATTATAAGAATCTTTAAAAAAAATCTACCTAAGGCTAAAGGCATTACAAATTGGCTAATGCAACTTAAAAAGAAATTCAAATTTTTAGAGGATAAGATCTTTTGCTAATGTATCTATGTCTAGATTGAGTTTGTCCATGCCTTTCCATTTCCCTTTCCCGATTTTATAGCTTTGCTAATTATTATCCCCTTAAATTTCTTTCCATTTTGGTCTCTTCTTTGCTTTTCTCTACTCTCTCTCATGTTTTGCATCCACATTCCCACTTTGTTGGGCCATGTCATTTTTTTCGCCAACCACTCTGCCTCCTTCCTCAACCTCTAGTTATTTTTCCTCAGCCCTTATTTGTCTTAGGCTAAGGATTTTTTTAGCCTGATCTAATATAAATTTTTGGTGCAAATAATTATCCCATAAATACCATTTGATATATGGAACCAAATTGTATGTTTTACATGGTGGAAGGCTTAAAGAAGATCTATTTTTGATACTCTTTATTTTCTTTCTCCCAAATTATTCATCAATCATCCTATACATAATGAAACCATGTAGGCCTAAGGATCAATTTATTATGATCGATAATTTTGGGAACAAGAGGAATTGAGAAACAAGAAAGTACTAGAAGATCCGTTCAAGTCTATTTTTTTAGATTCTCTAAAACTTAACATATTTCCTCCTTTTGTTTAGACTTATTCTGTTACTTGCAAGGCCTCAATTCTTTGGATTTCTTCATCAAATCCTTTTTCTAACATTTAAAATGTCAAGCCCTTTCAAATTTCGAGTTTTCTAATGCATTTTCACCCATTTTTTCACGTAATTCCTCCTTTAGCTCCTAACTCTAATATCTACTTGAATTTTTATTCTCCTAAGAATCTCTCTTCTAATCTTGTGAGATTGGATCCTTAAATTTATAATTCCACTAGGCTCAATGAGAATCCATCTTCAAAGTGGTATTGGAAGGTTTTTCTAACTCCGCCTTCAAGCTCACACCATTTCTCTCTTAAGGAAAGCCCTAATTTTCCATCTTTAAGATCTACTCCATAAGAGAGCATCTTCATTACGCCCTGACTGTGCAGTGAATTTCTATGTCCAACCCATTTCTATCCCTAACTTGGATTTCACCCCTTTTCAAAATAATTTGTTACTGTTGAGAACATTATTGCTTCTCAAAAAACTTCTAGACCTATTTTTAAGTTCCCTTTGCTTTCAACCAAAGAAGCTTATATTAAAGCGTATCAAAAATTCTAGTGCCCATATAAGATTTTCTTTTATATATGACTAAAGACTTTGAACCACTTTTTCATGTGAGCAATATGACTTTATTCGGGGTCAGCTTCTTTCAATTACTAGATTTTGATTTTACTTTCTTGTTTATGTACGCATACTCATGGCTGCTTCTTCTTCAACCCCTCCTCGTTAGGCTGATATATCTATCTTTAAGGTATTTCCTTTAGTTTCTTTCTTTATTTTCTCCACTTGAATCTTTTGGTGAAGTGATTCATAAATTTCTTTAGGATCTACAAACTGAGCTCTTGAGGAATTTTCCAGCAGCTCCATTACTTGCTCCTTTTTTATTTTGATAACTATTCATTTCTTTTGCTATTGTCTCACATTTCTTACATGCTTTTGATTTATGGAGTCTGGTTCTTATAGGGATCATCCCTTGAGAAAGATTTAAATAATGATTACCCTCTTAGTATTGGACCGCTCTTGATTCCTTCTTTCTCAACCCCCGTGATTGAATCTCTTCAACCTTCTTATTGGAAGTTCCTACTTCCTTTTCCAAGTCTTGGACCAATGGTATGTAGCAATGAGTGGACTAACCAGATCAAGCGGCTTACTCTTTTTTTAAATATTTGGAGCAAACTAGGCATTCTTTAACTCATTTCTCTAAGTAAGAAATCTATGTTGTAGAATTCAAATTATTGAATTCTACCCTTCACTTATGGTCTCCACACTTAAATTCTTTTGTTTTTCTTTTCAATTTTTTTCTTAATTTCAAAGGATATCTTCCATTTGACTGGGTTACCAATCTTGGAAGATGAAGCCCTTTGCTTCATTAATTATGATCATCCCTCTCTCCCATATATTTAGACTTCTTCCACAAAGCAACCCTCTTATAGTCATGTCATTAGGAATTGGCACCATCTTCATTAACATCATAGATCACAAGAAAATCAATCACATACCATTCTATTGCATAAACTTCAAAGTGTTGTAATTATAGTGAACCCATCTCTTATACCACAACTTAGATTTCTTACTTTTATAATTCAATGCACATTCATATGTTAATTTCATGCTCAATGGAGAACAATTCTCAATCATTTTAATTCTAGCTATCTCATAGCCGCCATGATCATTAATGATACAAACATCATATTTAAACAATAAGAAATAATGATTTCTCATCATTTGAGCAACACTCAATAGATTTTCATAAGTGGAGGTACATAAAGTACTATTGAAATTAGCTTAGCACCTTTCTTGGTTTGAATAGCAATTGAGCCTTTGCCTTCAACTTCCACACGTTTTCCATTTCTCAACTTCACATATGTCTTGAAGGACTTGTTAGAGGAAGTGAATAGTGAGTCATCTTTAGCCATATGACTAGTGCAACCACTATCATCCATCCAAGTTGATCTTTTATTCTATTGAATTGACTTAAAGGCAATGAATAATATGGCTTCATCCAATTTTGGTTATTTTTCTGCTGCATTTGCCTACTAAGGTTGTTGTTGTTGGTTTTGCCCTTTCTTATCTCTACATAACTTCTTTATGTGGCCATTTATGTGATAGAAATTGTAGTGAAATGAAGTTGTTCCTTTGAAATAATAATCCTTCTCAAGGTGATTTGGTCCCTTGCAAATGAAACAAGGAGGAAATTTTAGCTTGTTGTGAGATTTACCAGAATTTCCAACCTTTCGCTTATCCTTTTTTGATGAATTTCTCTTGAAATCTCTGCCAACCTTTCTTCTTTTATGCCTTTATTGAAAGGTAGTTTTAACTTCTTCGCTTCTCATGGATGATCTTTCTTCCTGAGCCTAAAGTTTACTAATGAACTTAGAAATAGTCATTGTTTTAAGGTCACAAGATTCTTCAATGTCAGAAATCTTGGCTCCAAATTTTTATAGTTGTATAACCAAAATCTTCTCAATCATCTTTGAGTCTTTAAACTTTTCACCATACAATATGATTTCATTAACCAGTTGCATTGCATGATTCTAGAGGAGTAGCTAATCAACAAATCTCCTTCCTTCATCCTTAAAATCTCTCTTAAGAGTTAGCATTTTGACTGTCTTGACCCTCTCACTTCCTTCAAACTCTTCTTTTAATTTATGCCACCTTTTTGGATGTTTCACAAGCCATGATCTCGGGCATTGTTCAATGTTTGCATGTCAATAAGAGAGCATCTTCATTACGCCCTAACTGTGCAGTGAATTTATATGTCCAACCCATTTTTATCCCTTACTTAGATTTCACCCCTTTTCAAAACAATTTTAAGTTCCCTTTGCTTTCAACCAAAAAAGCTTATATTAAAGCGTATCAAAAATCCTAGCGCCCATATAAGATTTTCTTTTATATATGACTAAAGACTTTGAACCTCTTTTTCATATGAGCAATATGACTTTATTCGGGGTTAGCTTCTTTCAATTACTAGATTTTGATTTTACTTTCTTGTTTATGTAGGCATACTCATGGTTGCTTCTTCTTCAACCCCTCCTCGTTAGGCTGATATATCTATCTTTAAGGTATTTCCTTTAGTTTCTTTCTTTAATTTCTCCACTTGAATCTTTTGGTGAATTGATTCATAAATTTTTCTAGGATCTACAAACTGAGCTCTTGAGAAATTTTCCCGCAGCTCCATTACCTGCTCCTTTTTTATTTTGATAACTATTCATTTCTTTTGCTATTGTCTCACATTTATTACATGCTTTTGATTCATGGAGTCTAGTTCTTATAGGGATCATCCCTTGTGAAAGATTCAAACAATGATTACCCTCTTAGTATTGGACCGCTCTTGATTCCTTCTTTCTCAACCCCGTGATTGATTCTCTTCAACCTTCTTATTTGGAAGTTCCTACTTCCTTTTCCAAGTCTTGGACCAATGGTATGTAGCAATGAGTGGACTAACCAGATCAAGCAGCTTACTCTCTCTTTTTTTTAAAATATTTGGAGCAAACTAGGCATTCTTTAACTCATTTCTCTAAGTAAGAAATCTATGTTGTACAATTCAAATTATTGAATTCTACCCTTCGCTTATGGTCTCCACACTTAAATTCTTTTGTTTTTCTTTTCAATTTTTTTCTTCTTTTCAAAGGATATCTTCCATTTGACTGGGTTACCAATCTTGGAAGATGAAGCCCTTTGCTTTATTAATTATGATGATCCCTCTCTCCCATCTATTTAGACTTCTTCCACAAAGTAACCCTCTTATAGTCATGTCATTAGGAATTAGCACCATCTTCATTAATATCATAGATCACAAGAAAATCAATCACATGCCATTTTATTGCATAAACTTCAAAGTGTTGTAATTATAGTGAACCAATCTCTTGTACCACAACTTAGATTTCTTACTTTTACAATTCAATGCACGTTCATATGTTAATTTTATGCTCAATGGAGAACAATTCTCAACCATTTTAATTATAGTTATCTCATAACCGCTGAGATCATTAATGATACAAACATCATATTTAAACAATAAGAAATAATGATTTCTCATCATTGGAGCAACACTCAATAGATTTTCATAAAGTGGAGGTACATAAAGTACTATTGAAATTAGCTTAGAACCTTTCTTGGTTTGAATAGCAATTGAGCCTTTGCCTTCAACTTCCACACATTTTCCATTTCTCAACTTCACATATGTTTTGAAGGACTTGTTAGAGGAAGTGAAAAGTGATTCATCTTTAGCCATATGACTAGTGCAACCACTATCAACCATCCAAGTTGATCTTTTATTCTATTGAATTGACTTAGAGGCAATGAATAATATGGCTTCATCCAATTTTGGTTATTTTTCTGATGCATTTGCCTACTAAGGTTGTTATTGGTGGTTTTGCCTTTTCTTATCTCTACATAACTCCTTTATGTGGCCATTTATGTGATAGAAATTGTAGTTAAATAAAGTTGTTCCTTTGAAATAACAATCCTTCTTAAGGTGATTTGTTCCCTTGCAAATGAAACAAAGAGAAAATTTTAGCTTGTTGTGAGATTTACCAGAATTTCTAACCTTTCGCTTATCCTTTTTAGATGAATTTCTTTTGAAATCTCTGCCAACCTTTCTTCTTTTATGCCTTTATTGAAAGGTAGTTTTAACTTATTCGCTTCTCATAGATGATCTTTGTTCCTGAGCCTAAAGTTTACTAATGAACTTAGAAATAGTCATTATTTTAAGGTCATAAGATTCTTCAATGTCAAAAATCTTAGCTTCAAATTTTTATAGTAGTATAACCAAAATCTTCTCAATCATCTTTGAGTCTTTAAACTTTTCACCATACAATATGATTTCATTAACTAGTTGCATTGCATAATTCTAGAGGAGTAGCCAATCAACAAATCTCCTTCTTTCATCCTTAAAATCTCTCTTAAGAGTTAGCATTTTGACTGTCTTGACCCTCACATTTCCTTCAAACTCTTCTTTTAATTTATCCCACCTTTTTGGATGTTTCACAAGCCATGATCTCAGGCATTGTTCAATGTTTGCATGTCAATGCTTAGGTTTTTTTAGCTAAGTCCTCCTCATGCTTTGTTTATATAGGTAATGGTGAAATTTTGTCTCAACTACCCAAAAAATACCAAAGAAGCAACTAAGGAGAAATTGGAATTTGACAGAGAAATGACACAAAGCTCACAAAAAATTTTCTTTGATCAACTGAAAACTCACACTATTTGATAAACTCCACAATCCTCAAAGATCAACAACTCTGATACTATTATTAAAACGGACACTAAAGTGTGTAAACTAAAAACTCGTAAACTTAGAAAAATGGAAGAAGAAATTCAAAAAAGCTTTCGCTCTATCGAAATGCATAAACATAGCCTATTATGTACAAGTTCAAATAACCTTTGAACTTCAATACATTTAATTCCCGGCATAATTTACTAACAACTTTAATATATTTAATTCCTAGCACAACTTACTAAGAGTTATTCTTAATCTTATTAATGTTATATATTCTATAATAATACATTGAACCACACATTTCATAAATCTAGATATATTTATCCAAAAAAAATAATTAATTAATAAAATATTTTGAATCAATTTTTTAGAAAGTCTCATCAACTTTAACCGAGTCACTAATGCTCAAATAAGAAGAAGCTATTAAATGTAACAATCCTGTGGCTCAATTAATTAAGCCTCTAATTAAATTAGTGACTTTTACCCTTTTCAAATTTTTTTTTTTGAAAATTTGGTGCAATTAAACTTTATTCAGTAGTAAATAAATTATAATTAGCCCCACAAATTGATGAACAAATGGTTAAATAATTAGGAATCTTACAATAATTTTTTCGTAATAAAATATTCCCATAACGTGAGCACTTGCGGTATCTTGCATGCAAGTCCCATCTAATGTTCTACCATGTCCATGTGTATATATTTATATGCACTTTCAAATTAATTTTAAGTTTATTTATTTGTGTTAACATATTATTCTATGTGAAATGAATTTATTGTTGAAAGTATTTTTATTTGATTAATTATAACTTAATTTGATTGTATTATCAACACAGTGTTGTATACATATGGAAGTTGAAGCAATAAATTTTTTAAAGTCCAAAACTGTGGCATATTACATTTTGAATTTTCAAAATATATTTAAGATTGATTTCTAATGAAATTACACAAGTGCTTTTAAAATCTTCAATTTATGATATATTAAGTCATTTCATTAGAGTTTTTTTTTACGTTGTATATTTTTATAATTTTCAATTAAAGTTTATATATCAATTATATAATATTTTTCTTATCATTTTTATTAACTTATATATAATAAACCTCATTTATATAAAAAAATAATATTTTAAATTTAATAAAATTAAAAACAATAATTTATATATAATAAATAATTTTAATAAATAAATAAATTAAAAAATATATAATAAAAAATACTGTAAAATATGATAAGATGAAGCCTTTAAATTTGAATAACATATTATTTACGAGCACAAAAGTACTTGTGTTAAATCCATTTTGATGTCATGTAATGATAATTCCCTTTTTTTTATTCTTTTCCCTCTCTAATTACACAAAATTCCAAAAGGGTGAATCTTTGAAACATTCCCACACACCAACTTTTCAATCTTATCTGAGAAAAAGAAAATGCCAATTAGCTATCATAAAAAGAGATAAAGAGAAGCAAAATGCATAGAAATAGATGATCAAGAACAAGAAATTAAACCCATTAATCAACATCATGAGAGTATTTGGATTATCCTCCAAAAAACCAAGAAATTTGTTGATAATTGGTGCAATTTTTTTGGTAATCTTAACTGCATTCATGATCTTAAGGTGGTTTGCCAAATTAATCAAGCTTGAGAAAAAGGTTACTGATAAGCACAGCTTCATGAAAAAGTCCCAAGAAATAGTTAAGTGTAGCCCTGGAATTGTAAGAACTTATGCATTAGAAGAGTTGAAGATGGCAACAAAAGATTTTAGAATTAAAATAGGAGTTGGAGGCACTTCATCTGTGTACCTTGCACAGCTTGGAGATGGAAAATTTGGAGCTGTGAAGAGAGTTATGGAAGATAGAGATGGCAGCAAGAAAATTTTCTTAGATGAAGTTTCAATTTTGCTTAGAATTTCTCATCCTAACGTAGTGGGATTGATGGGTTTCTGCTTAGAAAAAGGTATGATATAATTAGATACAAATTAATTCTATTTTTATGTGTAATCATCTTCATCAATCCTTTTGAGATTCAGATGTTGAGTAAAAAACAATCTTATAGGTGAATATCACTTCAAAGTTCACCCACTTCGCATCCATATATATATCATATGAATTTTATTCATCACATTAAAATAATTTTCAAATTGTTTTGGTTCATTTATATTTTTAGACTTTTTTTATTAATTATATGTGGGAGAAAAAATATCTATACTCAAATTCGAGATTTAAGCGAGAGTAACATACGATGCTCTTGGCCATCAGGGCTGGTTTATTTTTAGCCTTTTAAATCTTTTATTATTATTTTTTCAATCAAAATATGAAAAATATTCTTTTAATTAATTTTTCTTTTTTAGCCAAAATATTCTTTCATTTCTTTTAAAAAGTAAATATTCTTGCAATTCAAAATTTATTTAATTTCATAAATTCAAACAACCAATTTTCTTTAAAAAAAATATAATCAATTTATAAATCCAAATTCATTGGTTACTTTTTTTCATTCAATACATATATATTTTTTAATTTTTATGTAAAAAAATTTATTCTTACTAAATTAAAAGATAGTTGATTAATGACTCTTAGATTTATTAGATGACCCCAAGAATTGATATAAATTCTTATATATAAGACATTAATAATATAAAATATACTAGATGGTTCATATTCAAATCAATAAACAACTTAATCAACTTTCAATGTGGCAAAATCATTGTTCATTTTTCTTTTTAAAGTTTAAATTAAAAAATATTTTTACTTAAAAAGTAACCAATAGTTTTGGATTTAGATTAATTTTTAAGGAAAATTTTATTTTTTAAATTCATAAAAATTAAAAAATATTTAAATTAGAGATTATCCACTTAAAAGAATTAAAAGAATATTTTGTTTAAAAAATAAACAAATAAAAAGAATATTTTAATGAAAAAAATTAAAAGAATAAAAAACAACAAATATAAATAATTTCATAACACTATTTTTAGGGTTTTTTTTTTCCAATTCATCTAACGTGGATCTGAAATCATCTTCCAAGAAAGATATTTGGGGTAACATGTCATGCCACATCAACCACTCCTGTATAATTTTGAGTGTAAATTAATTTTGCTGCAAAAGACTTACATAATTAATTATTTTAGGAGTATGACGTGACAACTTAATTTCATTATGAATTTATGGCAACAATTTTTATATTTTATCCAGCAAAAATCTCTGTTAATTTTAGATTATAATGTACTAATTATACTAACTTATTAGACATTAATTGACAATTAATACATGAGTTTGATTAACTGAACAGGAGAACAACTTCTCTTGTTGAAGTATGTCCCAAACAAGAGTCTATTTGACAGAATGCATACAAAAAATGGGCAATCTTCAGGAATATTAACATGGTCTAACCGATTAAACATTGCCTTAGACATTGCTCGAGCTCTTCACTACTTGCATTCACAGTCAGATCCTCCAATCATTCACAGAGATATCAAATCTTCTAACATTCTTTTAATTGATAACAATCATGCAAAATTAGCAGATTTTTGGCTATGCAAATTGGGTTGTGACAAATCAACTGGCTCGCAATCACCCACACCCACTAGTATCAAAGGCTCATTTGGGTATGTTGATACTAATTATTTAAAAACTGGGTTTGTTTCACCTAAAAGTGATGTTTATAGCTATGGAGTTTTGTTGGTTGAACTAATTACTGGGTTAAAATCAATACAAGGTTCTATCCCACTTGCTGAATGGACTCAAGATTTTAGAAAAAATGATGATATTCAGATTTTGGCTAAGTTGTTAGATCCTAAACTTAAAGGAGATGTAAATTTAGAGCAACTTAAGGTGTTGATAGACGAAGCCAATTTGGCTTTGTTAGAGAATTCTGAAGCTAGACCAGATATGAACTACATTGTAAATGCAATCTTAACTTTTATGAAATATCAATCTCTCCATCATCAAATGCCAGTGTAAGAAAACAAATGCAATCCCAACCTGTTTTTCCTTTTAATTTTTTTTTGGGTACATTAATTAGATTGATTCTTTAATTAAACATATATAAATTTAGATAAAAGGACATTCAATTTCTTTTTTTTTCCATTACATATATAGGTGAACTTCAAATTTATATACGTTTCATAGATGCAAAAGCCATACATATACCTTATGACTCTCTTGTTCTATAAAAGATGCTGATAGCAATTGTACAATATTTAATTATATGAAATAGGTGTTTTTCATTTATAAATATATATTATTAGTTTTCACAGTATTAATACTTACTTATTATTTAGAAATACTGTCCCCTTCTCAAAAAAAATGTCATCTGATATAAAACTTCTATATATAAAACTTCTTTTAGATACGGCTTTTCTTCTATATGTATATATGAAATCGAATGAACTTGATGGTTGGTTAAACTCTACCGGGAATGATTCTGCAGAGTAAATCGTACACAAAAATACCTCCATACAAGAACAATAGCAGGCTAATTGCTTGGAAAGCTAAACTGATGAGTTTATCTATTCCTCTTTATAGAATGCAGACTACACGGCTGCCTTTTGCGATACTACTGATAAAAAGGCCAGAAACTTTCTTTGCATTGGAAATGAGCAGAGAAAAAGCTTCCATCTCATCAAAATTTAAAACAACAACTACAATATTGTCACTTCTCCCTTGTGTTGCCGCCCGAGGAATCCAATTAGCTCGGGATATATGTTTGATGGACTAAATGAGAGAATACACTTGTAGACTTGATATCATATTCTAATCCAAAATCTTGAGTCATTGGGTCTATAGGTACTTTCCACTTATATGCCCTTCATTAATCTCATTCATTTCTAATATGAACTTCCTCTCACACTTCAACACCAATAAGATAAAATATCTTGATGTTAATTATATATTATCCTGCCCCAAAATATGCTTCATATAATTGGAAATCCATTTTGGAAGCATTACATAAGATTTAAGATCGAGGAGTTGCCACATAGATTATATCAAAGAAGAAATTATTGCTACTGATCTCAATTTCTATTTGCGGTTAATCAGAGAGCAAGATCACAATCTTGTTCATTAGAATCTTGTTACAAAGGGCTAGAAATTGCAGTGCTTTCTTTGTACAGATTAGTTTATGGTTTTTCTTGGTTTTCTTTTAAAGTAACTTGTTTGATTACCAAAGCTGCAATGTTGAATTCACTTTGGTTAGACTTAACTGACCTCCTAAATAAATTCTCAACTTAAAATAGTCACAATAGTAAATGCAAAAACTCATTTGTAAATAAATGGAAATGGTGATAAAATAGTAGACACAGATTAGGTCATTTAAAGGCATTACATGGGCATGGACTGATAATGCCCTCACTCCTTTTTTAAGTATTTTTCAAAAGGTATCAATTACCAAATATCAATTCAAATGTCTATTGTATTACCATTTTATGATCCTTTTTCCATTAGTTATAAGCCTACCACTCTTAACACAAAAGCATCCAAGTTCAATCTTACTTACTTTCCCTGTTACAACGGTCAGCCAAATAATCCATTCCCAGAATCATGACGGAAATCAAACTGCTCCTTAACCCCAAGGGATCAATATATAATATACGAATTAGAAACGCTCAATATATATATTTGAATCATAAAACACCAACTTCAGCAGCATATACAACTGAGATATATATATCTGCTGGGCTTCATAAAATGTCTAGTTTATTGAGATATATATATATATGTTCAGTTGACACATGCTCTCACTTCCATTTCTTAAACTTCCCTCCAAACATTCCATGCTTCCCATGCTTTCCATGCTTGAACTTGCCCCCATGCTTTCCATGCTTGAACTTGCCACCGTGGTGTTTAAACTTGCCACCATGCTTGTGTGAACCATATCCGCCTAAGTGGGCACCATGAGAGCCATGAGACAGATGGTGCGCACCATAAGCAGCGGCAGCAGCAGCAGCACCCCCAGCAATCATTGCCCCTACGCCACCATGCCCTGGCAACAAAATAAGAGATTTAATAACTTCCAAAAAATATTAGACAAACTAAACTAACATCTGAGTCAACAAACACTGTGTTTCAACCCAAATTGTTAATTGAAGTAAAAAAAAAAAAGAAAAAAAAGAAACCAAATTTTAGATGTTGAGAGTATCAGTATACTGTTGATTTCATTGTATAAAAAGGTCAATCAAAGGTCAGCATTTAAGTAGGAAACATGAAATTTAAAGTGGTGAAGAGCATGTAGTAAACAACAGCAGCCTAAGAGCCAGTTCTGTCTGAATCAATTCAATAAAATTTTAGGATATGATTGGCAGGTCGAATGTAATGTAATCAAATGCATTTTAGTATAACGCTTATACTAAAAACGTATTTGGTTACCTCACGTATAAACTTAACTATCCTTAAAGGAATTCATTTGCAGATCCGTATTTTTCATGTCTGATAAAAATAAAAATTCAACTATAATTATATATTTTTAATACTATGGAAATAGTTATGCTCGAACAAAATTTTGCCCAAATTGCTACAGTTTGCAGATGAAGTATAAACTTAACTAGCCAATTAAAGTCAATGAGTTCTATTAGTAAAGCTAGCTATTTATGATAACTTTTATAGTAAATTCAAATCTTTCATGTACAAATGAAGTGAAATTCCAAATAGTTTTATACCAAAAACTATATAGAAGAAATTATTGAACCAAATAAAACATTTACATCAAGAAGTATCAGGGAAACCATACCTGAATGGTGCGGAGCAGAGGGGCCTGGAGGATAACCAGCTGGTGGGTAAGCACCCGGAGAATAGCCAGCAGGAGGATAGCCTGCTGGAGGATAGCCCTGTGGTGGGGGATACCCTTGTGGAGGATATCCCTGTTGTGGTGGGTAATGGCCTGGAGGATATCCATGACCATGGCCATGACCATGCCCAAAAAGACCCTTATCATGCTCACCATCCTTGTCCTTGCCACCTCCCATGTCAACTTAGTAAACAGTGACCTACAATACTACACAATTGGAATACAATAAATTCCTTTGCTTGAAATCTAACGATAATGCAATCATTCCATAAAGCTTCAAAAACAAATATAAAAACAAGAATGCAAAGTTATACAGCTCTATCAATCACAATGGTATTCAGTCCATCAATATAATATGATCTAACAATTTTTCAACTACAATTTTACAGAACGATAAATATCAGATTTAAAAAAACAAAAAGAACAGAACTTCGTAACAAAATTAAAATAATAATTTGGTTGATTGATCAAATTTTGCACAAACTTTACCTTCAAATCTTATAGCAAATCAAAACCTTAAACTCCTTAATTAAAAAAAAAAAAACTCTTGCACTAATCTAAGGGTAATGAAAAATTAAAATTATTTTCTAGTTGGAGAAGCATGAAATCTTGATCGAAAGGCTAAAATTAGAGAAAAGAATGCAGATCGCAAACAGAAAAATTGAAAATAAAATCCAAAAATGGATCAAATTCCCATAAAAATTTCGTAATAAAGAACAAAATTAACAAAGAGAGAATATGAATTTACCAGTTGCTGTTGTTGTTATGTAATTCTCGAGAAAGGGAAGGGATTTTAAAGCTTATCATTCCACGCGTTTACCTTACGCGGAAATGACGCGTCTAAGCAAACAGCGTTTACCCAATATATCCAATTATCTTGTTTTTAATTAAAATTTGATTAATTTAATTACTCAGCACGTTGATAAGTTAACAAGAGATTAATTAACCTAATAAAAACTCTCAGCGGGCTGAATTTTGATATACATATTAATTAGACCCATAAAAAATAATATTTATTATTTTTATTAATGTATTATTAATGTTCTTCTAATATCTCAATTTTTTAAATTATAATTATCATTAGTAAAATAGATATACTTTTAAATTTAATAATATACCAAAATCTTCAAAATGCATTATAATTAATAAAATTCTTCAAATATATAGTTAACTAGAGTGAATAATAACATGAACATAATATAATTAAAACCATTATAAATTTATGTTGCAATTAATTTATTTTATAGTCATGTTATAATCACTATATTTGACTATATAACTAAAATATTTTATTGATTTATAATATATTTTAAAATTTTTATTATACTATTAAATTTAAAAATATATCAATTTATTAATTATAATATATTTAAAAAATTAAGATATCATATCTAAATTAATTATAATAATATTTTGTATTTTACTAAGATGAATAAACACAATAAATATTATTTTACTTTATCAATTTAGGGTAAGTATATCTTTTTCCTTTTCTTTCTTCAATACCATATCTTCATTATAATTATATTCCTACTAGTTTATCAAATTATTATTTTAAAATATTATTTATTTGATATCTTATTATTCTTAAAAAAAGATAAATAATCATTAAAGCATTATTTATAGTATTTGACATAATTAATACATTTCAAATTGATTAAAAAAATAACAAATACATATAAAATAATAATTATAATTTTCTCAACTAATACTTTTTTATTTTTGAAAATTTCATCAAAATAAATATTTATCAAACTAACATCAACCCCTAATAACTAGGGTGATGATTTATCCTTATATCTCATTAACTAAATCGAATTGATAAAATTGGATTATATTGATTTGATTTAATTAAAAGATATAGAAAATTTTATTTATCAAATTAATTGAAATAATTTATGTAGTTATCCTCTTAAATTCTTTTAGATAAATAAATTAGAAATTCTAATGTGTCAATTAATTTATATACGTAACTTTTTTTTTCATTTTTCTGATTTCTTTTGTGAATTTTTATTTGAATTGATGCATAACTAATTCATATTCTTTTAAAATAGTATGATATAACATTCCTTTTTAACATTATGTAACATTATTTTGTGCAATGATTTAATTATTTTTATTTTTTATACAAAAAATTACAAAATTTCAAAGTTAAAGATAATAAATACTAATAAAATATTTAAATTTAAAAAATAAGACATTTCATAATATTCATTTTTATCTGAAAAATATAACCAATTTAACAGAAATTTTAAATTAATTTGATTTTATGATTATTTGAATTCATCCATTTTATCATGCCTAACTTAAATTCTCTCTTCAAGAATTAAAAAAAAAAAAAACTATTTTACCTATTCAACCATAGGAATTCATAGCTTCACATAAAAATAGTGTATTTATAGCGTTAATTTGTATGTTTTCTATTTGATTGAGAGGGGAGACCACGTGGAATTGATACCAATATTCAACTGAAACCATAAAATAGGCTAGAAAATGATAAAATCAAAAAATCAAAATCTGAATTGAAATTAAAATTGAATAAATAGTGGAACCATTGAAACCAAAATCAAAATAAAAATAATCAAATTTAAAATTAAAATGAAAAAGTTAAAAGTTTCAAGAACTGAAATCAAGCATCTGCTTTTAATTTTATGTACTTATTGTATATTTAGTAAATTACTAAAAAAATTAATTACTGAAAATATATTTTACAAAAATATATTACATAAATTATATTTTATTAAAAAATATTATATTACTGTATTTGGAATATGCAACAATATATTAAAAAATTAGAATAAAAAAATATTAACTTATTTGCTTATAATCAAATTTTATAGAAAAAATTTAAGTAATTCTTAAATTACCCTTATAATATATTTTTTTATTTTATCATATTTTAAATTAAGAGTATGATTATTTTTTAACATGTAGACCCCTCAATTCACTTTTTTTTTATAAACTATTTTTCATGACATGTAGGTCCCTAAATTCACTTTTTTTGATAAAATATTTTTCATATTTTCTTTAAGTTAAATAATTTATCAACTGATTGATAAATTTTAATGGATCTGATATTTTATTTTATATAATTTATTTATAAATAAACATAATATTTTTTATCAAATAGAATTATTTAATTAATTTTTTTAAAATTTTTATACAACCAAATATACTATTAGAATCAAAACTAAGGAGGGCTAGATTTGTGGTGTGGAGGCGAAAATTATGTTGCTTTGCTTGCTTTTCGTGAAATGCATAATTTTCGTGAGTTAATTATATTTTTAAATCTTGAAGGTTTATGCAATTATGCTTTTTAGAAAAAAAAAGAAAGAAAGAAAGAAAGAAAGAAAGAAAGAAAAGGATTAATTTCATTAACTAAAATCACCACAGTCATTTGGGATTTTTTTTTCTTAAATTTATTGTATTTGTTATATACCATAAAACCTGGAACTCACCAGTGAAGCAATAAGTGGATCTTATAAGTTATAATTACTGTTGAAATTCAGATACAGTTAATTGATAGTACAAAATTTATATATATTATGTCATATTTTAAGAGCTTTGTAAATGATAGCACAAAATTTATATACATTATTTCTTTTATAATTAATTATTTATCATTCAAAACTAATTGATAATACAGATTGCAAAGGAAGCCAGAGTTAGAAAAATTATTTATCTAAGAATATAGGGTGAAATTATAATGATCTAAAAAATAAAAAATATTATATTTATTTCATTGCTATTATATTATATTATATTTATTATAAATATTATATTTATTTGGTAGAGCTTTGGATAAAATAGCTGAATTAGTGGTAGTAATTAGTGGTGCGAGGAAAATATTAATTTGAATTTACTAAGTACAATGAGCAACTTTTTAAGATAATATGATTTTTTTTACATACTTGTTATTTTAATTTTATAATATTTATCTTTCACTCTTAGAGGTTAACATGTGATGAATTAAAAAATAGTAAAGTCCATTATTTACTTTTATTGATACAATTTAAAAATAGTCGAATATATATTTTCAACTATTTTCTAATTCAATTTATATTTTCTTATTTAGTTGAAAATTTTTAATTATATTTATATTTTTTTTTACTAAAAGATGTCATAGGATCATGATTACAAAATATGTTCGTATTTATTTTAAATAAATTTAATACAACTTATATTTTCTTATTTATATTTGATCATAATTGCAAAGTATGTTTGTATTTTTTCATTTGTTTCTTTTAATGCTCTTCTTAATATATTCTGCAAATAATTTCTTTAATTTGTTTATTTTTTATTATTTAAAATATTTTATTTTTAAATAATTTTTTTTTCTAATTTTATAATATTTTATTCTTTTAGGGGGCAGAGCCAATAAATGATGAGGTGAAAAATCATTGTATATAAAAATTAAAAATAATTTTGAAAGGTTGTAGCAAAACTTTTTGGGATTTTCCAACAATGCCAAAACTAGTTTAAGCGAAACTTTTTGGGATTTTCCAACAATGCCAAGACTAGTTTACAGCGAAACATTTTGGGATTTTCCAAAAATGTCAAAACTAGTTTACCATTAATAAGAAATTGATTTCAGTAATAGATTAATCCTTGATAAATAGTGTTATAACAAGCGCTCTTTGTTAAAGGAATATTAGTAGCTTTTAATGAATTTGACAGTTGAATAAAAATCTGTATATGATAAAATAATGACAACAGTGAATGAAGACAAAGGTGAATTATTCTTTTTATACGGTTATGAAGGTACTAGCAAGACTTTCATTTGGAGAACTCTATCTTCTAGAATAAGATTTAAAGGAGATGTTGTATCAAACGGTATTGCATCTCTTTTACTACCAAGAGGTCGAATAGCTCACTTGAGATTTGCAATTCCTCTCAATCCAAATGAAAATTCAACATGCAATATAAAGTAAGACAATCATCTAGCTAATCTTATTGTTAAGATAAAGTTAATCATTTGGGATAAGATACAAATGATGCATAGATATTATTTTAAAGCCCTTGATTGAACTCTTAGAGATATTTTCATATTTGAAAATGCATTTAATTTAGATCAACAATTTAGAGGTAAAACAATAGTTTTCGGAGATAATTTCAAACAAATTTTGTTTGTCATTGTAAAAGATAATAGGCTTGATATTATTCGTGCTACTTTAGTTTCTTCGTATTTATGCCCCCACTTTCAAGTTTTGAAACTGACATAAAATATAAGATTGCAAGGAAATCAGTCGGGCATACATTTAGATAAGTTGCAAAAGTTTTTTGATTTGATTTTGGCAATTGGTGATGGAAGGATTGAAAATTAAATTGATGACTTTGAAAAAGTTCAAATCCCTAGATCTTCTCATAAATCATTATGATGATCTCATAACTGCAATTGTCGAAAATACATACTTGATTTCTTTAGTCATTCTAATGATATGAATTATCTCCAGCATAGAGTGATACTCGTTTATGCTCTTGACATACTAGAATCAATCAATCAGTATAAGGTTTTACTTAACCATAATTTTCAGAAAATTATATTTGAATTCTGATAAAGTTTGTATGTCCGATAATGCTTTTGGGTCTTTAAAATATATACATACACTATAAGTCTTAAATATTATTAAATGTTTTGGAGTTTCAAATCACTCTATCATATTGAAAGTTGATGTTCCTGTAATATTACTGAGAAATATAGATCAATCATCATGATTATGTAATTGTATAAGGTTGAGCATCACAATACTTAAAAATCAAGTTATTGAATCAAATGTTTTATCTAGAACTATGGCTGAAGAAAAGTGTTCATCCCAACCTAAAAATGATATTAACTTTATCTGATGTAAGAATACCATTTAAATTTTAGTGAAGACAATTTTCAATCATATTCTTTTGTCATGACCATTAATAAAAGTTAAGATCAATCATTATCTATATGGGGTTATTTTTAAAGAGATATATATTTATATATTGATAACTTTATATTGCTCTTTCAAGGGTAACAAATAAAAAGGGGTTGAAAATTTTAATTTATGATGATGATGGACAAATTATAAATGGAGCTACAAATGTAGTATATAAAAAAAATTTACAATTTAATTTGAGATATTATTTGATGTATTTCTTATTAAATTGCTATGCATTATTATTCATTTTGAATCATATTATATTTTAAATAATCTCACTATTACCACTATGATACTATTACCACTATTTCAATTTCTCTTGAAGTTTTTTTAAAAGAAAAATCTATAAAAAGGCTCATGAATTTTATACGTTTTTTATATTCAATTCTGTAAACCGAAAAATTTGCTACTGACCCCTTAAATTATATAAATTTTTTCATGTAAGCCCATTGCAGCAGAAGTAACGCACATATAATTCATGCATTGGTAAAATCACGTGATTAGATGAACATATACCTCTGATCATTTTTTATGACATTAAAAAACTTAATTTCTTAACTAATTAAATTATGAAGGTTGAAGAACAAGGAAGAGCAAAGGGAAATACACTATAGAGAGAAGACATCAATACCAAAAGAACTTTTTCTTCTTTTTATCAATAATAAAACAGAAAAAGGTCAAAACAGAAAAAACAAAAAGTTATTGTAAAAGAAGAGAATTTTTTTGAATTTTCAATTTTAATTAGAACTTACCTTTTTATGTGCCCAGAGATGAATTCAAATTTTTATGCATTATTCTTCTTGTGAAATTATATATTTTTCTTATAAAATTATAGTAACTAGGTTGGATTTATTTCATTAATAGAGAAATGGGTTATGAAATTATATTGGATAAGATGAAGCTATATATGAAAATCCAACAAAATATCTTCTCTAAATGTTCTTCCTCTTCTCTTCATTTCACAAATCATAATTGTTCTTCCCTAAATCTTTATGAATACCATTACAAATTTCAATTTCAATTTCTTTTATTTTTCTTTTTAATCCACACGTAATAACTCACTAATGAAAAAAAACTATTCTGGCACATGGAATATCAATATACGTATATAAATTTACTGAAATGGTTCACCATTCCCACTTATGATTTTTGTTAATATGGATTTACATTAAACAATCCGCATAGTTTAAGGGTCAGTAGCAAACATTTTTAGTTTAGAAATTAAGTATAAAAAACGAGTAAAGTTCATAGGCATTTATATGGATTTTTCCTTTTTTTATACCAAATATATCATTTTTTCTATTAAAAATGGATCATTTAAACCTTTGTCATTAAAAGAAAGTTAAATTATGGTTAAAATGCTAATGTGATGGTGTAATTTTCACTTTATTCACTTTTTATTTTTGAATAATTAAAAATATATATTTTTTTAAATAATTAAAAAAATAAAATATATTTTTAAATAATTAAAAAAATCAAAAAATATATTTTTAAAAATAATAAATTTTTACAGATTATAAAAATAAATATTTTATACTCTAAATCATATTTTTAAAAAATCAAAATTGCAAATAATAATTTATATTAGTATTAATTTCTTTATGATAAAAAAATAATTTTCATTATTTTTAATTCATAATCTACAATTCATTAAATTTTGATTTTTTTATAAATTGTTAAACATTAATAAGTAGATTGTGCTCTTTTTTTTTATTATCTCAATCCCAAAATACAAAAATAATTTTTATGATTTTTAAATTCTTTTAACTTTAATAAAAATAAATATTTTCTAATTTGAAAAATTTTTATATATTAATTTTTATTTTACTTTATATTATTTATTTTTTAATTTTTAAATATATTTTTAATATTTTAACTATTTAAAAATATTTTTTAATAATTTTAATTATTTAAAAATATATTTTTTAATATTTTAAAATTAATTAAAAATATAAAGTGAATAAAAATAGGTCCCATAGTGTCTTAAAATTATTTAAAAATATAAAGTGAATAAAAATAGATCCCACAGTGTAACGTCATCCTTTTAACAAAAAGTTTTTTTTTTTCAATCATAAGGATCTAAATGGCCTATTTTTACACCAAATAAAAAAATAACATATTTAATAAAAAAAATTAAAGATTGAATCCAAATAATTGTAATAGTCTATGGACTTATTTAAATATTTGGCAGATGGTTTACTGAACCGATCGATTGTATACCTCTGCCGATCGTTACCAACAAACGACTATTAAAGTTATCATGCTGTTTGACTCCCAGCTTGGCCTGCCCTTCACATAAATGTACATTCAATATAGAGGAAATTACGATTGATTGTTATCAATTTTCACTTTTGTGTCTAAAGTTATAAATGAGTTAAGCTACTTAAGTTTAATTTGAATCGGATTCAATAAAAATTTATTTAGATTTGAGTTTGAATAGCTTAATTGTTAAGTGATTCAAGTTTAAATTAAAAAATACATTTGTTAACTCTTGAGTTGACTTATTTAAAAAATATTGTGAATTAAGTTTATAAGCTAACTCGTTTATTATATTAGATTAAAAATATATAGGGGATAAAATAACTTTAAAAGAATTAATAAAAACAATAAAATAATTAAGCATAAATAACAAAGATATAAACAGATAACAATAAAATAAGAAACAGAATATAAAAAATGATGAATTAAGGATATCGATTACATTCAGTATCACAGAACCGTTTCCGGCCTCAAGTGTTAAAGACTCCTTAATTATGCAATATGACAATATTAAGCAGAATATAAAAGAATATATTAAAAACATATAATAATAAATAATAATAATAATAATAATAAAAGAGTATAATCTTTTAAAAGGTACGGCGGCGTTGTTTCATACCCGGTACAGAGGAGGACTTCAGACAAGTGCAAGTCTGACGTTGCTCCAATTTATATTTGGGTTTCCAGCCTTATATACCATTTTAAAGATTAAGTTAATTTTGTCTCTTAAGTCTAGAATATTTTAATCAATACACACTCTTACGTCTATATCTTTTAGTATTCCTAATTATACTATGTCTGGTATAGATATACGGATCCCGTATAAATATACAGCGCTGAATAGAGAGAGAAGAAAGACAGAAAAGGATAGAATTAGAGGTCCTTTTCAGTCTGTAAGTAGTGCAATAATAATTTCTGATGTTTTAGTTCCAGATCAAGCTCAACTTGCTCGTTTTTTGCTTGCAAGAACTAGAACAGAGCATACTTATATATGAATGAGAGATGAGATATAAAAATTTAAACTTTATTTAAATAAATGAAAACAAAATACAATACAGAATATAAACTTTAAAACAGAATACAAATTATAAAATATAATTTATAAAATATAAACTATAAACTACCTTATATATAAGGAGATCAATAAGGAAAGGGATACAGAGATGGTAGAAGTCTATAGTGAAGAGAGAAAGAGAAGAAGGGAGCTAAAGACTAAGGCTAAGGTTCTTCAATGGCTTCTGTGTTGAGAGAGAAGTATTTCGGGTTCCTTTCACCTTCAGAGTCAGCTTCAATAAATAGACAGAGGCTTTAAAATCTCACTGTTCTTTTCACATGCTTTGGCACTGTAGAGGAATAGTAACCTGTCGTTACTATTTGCTTTTACTGTACCTTCACGCGTCCGGAACTGTGGATGAATAGTACCTTGTCTGGTACTGTTGGCTTTACTGTGAGGAACTGTGGATGAACAGTTCTTCTGACTTTACTGTTGGATTCCCTCTGGTGAATACTGTGGATGAACAGTATCTTGTCAGTGGGCACCGCCTTTAAACAACCTGAGTGGAGAAATGAGGTTTCTCCTGCCTTTAATCGGACGAACCAGATGAACTTGAATCAGTTTCAACTTCTGATTCAATTATCTTTTTATTTTTCTTTTCTTTTTTCTTTTCTTTATTTTTCTTTTCTTTTTCTTTTCTTTTTTCTTTTTCTTTTCTTTTTTCTTTTTCTTTTTTCTTTTCTTTCTTTTCTTTATTCTTTTTCTCTTTTTCTTTATTTTTCTCTTTTTCTTTTTCTTTATTCTTTTTCTCTTTTTCTTTATTTTTCTCTTTTTCTTTTTCTTTTTTACCTTTACTTTTCACTCTGATGGGGGACAATATACCATAGCAATCATCTTCATTACTGGGACAGTAATCCGAGTCAGATGTCTCGGTGGAGGATGATGTCATGGATGATATAGAAGAATCCGAGGAAGAGGAAAGAGATTTCTTCTTTCTGGATTGATCTTTAGAGACTTTAGAATGGGCTTTAGTTGAAGATCCAGCAGAGCAGGTTCTACTGGGCTTAACGGGCTCAGATGTTGAGGGAAGAGACCCAACCATCTGTTCCATTAAGACTTTATATTCTTCTGCAGTCTTTGCAGCTGCAAGAAGGGCAATATTCTGGGCTCTTTGGGCACCAAAGGAGACCTGTAGTCTTGGGTCAAGACCATCATGGTTTCTCTTAAGGAGCCATGCTTTAACTGTTTCAATAGTGGTAGAGTTGCGAAAGGCAGACCACCACTTGACTTTAGATTTTCTCAATATAACAGGGATACTGGTACCTGACTGAAATGAATAGTCAAAATACCACTGATATACCCAAGGTATATTGAACTTTAGACAAAAAAGGAGTAGAGGTGAAAATTCCTCTCATATGGTGAAGGGTTTAGGTTGGCTTTAAAATACTGGAATGCTGAAAGTACCTCTGGTGGAAGAGTTCTTTCATCATTTCCACAATAGTGCCACCAATCAACGAACCAGGATGGAAGGTTATTGGTCTTTATGTTGTTCTCACAATAAATAAGCCAGGAATGTGTTTTACCAGGGTTCTGAAAAAACAAAGCTTTGGTCCAGGCTTCAATATAATCCCAATAGTTATAGGAAGAACAACAGGATAAGGAAGGAAGGGTTTTAAACTGCACAGGAATGTGCAAAGGTCTTCCCCATTCAGAGGGATGGAGAATTTTCTTTATTTTGAAGGAAGAATAGGCAATGACTGCCTTATCTTGCTGATTATAGTTATGCTTTAAGAACAAAGAACCTGAATCCACCAGAATATGTAGATAATATTCTTGGGGTTTTGAGGATTCTTTTGGTTTAAAAAACCATCCTTTAGGGTAAACAGATTCAATAATAGACCATGGGTTCTGCTGAGCAGTCCCAAAATCAGGAATTAACTCTGTAAACCAAAAATTTTTATTAAACCAAAACGTTTTATATTTTAATGGAAAATTTGCAGAAACAATTTGAGTTGAAGGTTTTGAAATATCCAACTCAGTTTTAGAAACATTCTGAGATAGGGTTTTTGGAGAAGAAGATTCTCCTATCTCAATTTTATGTTTTAAATAAGGGATTAGAGAATCACTACCTGGAACCCCTGGAGGAGGTTCGTGTCCCATCTTTAATAGTGCTTTAATTACCTCAGGAGATTGGGCCAGCTGGGAGACCCATTTCTCAATATTGGCTTTATCTTCCTCTTGGACAGCATCAGCCCAAGATTTTATGGGTTTAGGGTTTAGGATACTATCTGAATGGTCAGATAGAGCTTTAGGAGAGTCTTCTTTAAGGGTTTCTTTACTGGCATTTTTCTTCTTTTTCCCCATGATTCCTGAGAAGGAATTCACGAGTAAGGAAGTCAGGTAAACTGTTATTTTCTCCTTTAATAAATTCAATATCAAAATCAAAAATACTTAAAATAGCTTGCCATCTAGCAAAAATTTGTTTTGAGGCAAGGTTTTTAACATCCTTTTGTAAAACATCTTTAGCACTTTTACAATCAATTCTTAATAAAAACTTTTGATTCAATAAATCAGATTGAAATTTTGAAATGCATAAAACAATGCTCAAAATCTCTTTCTTTATAGTTGAATAATTTAATTGGGTTGGACTCCAATGTCCTGAATAGAATTGGACTATGGCTTCTCTACCCTCTTTAACCTGTTTTAAAATCCCACCAAAACCTATATCTGATGCATCAGTCTCAACTATTTTAGAGGCTAAGGGATCAGCTATATGCAGGCAAGGAATAGTTTTAACTAGGGTTTTAACCTGTCTAACTATGCCAGAGTGGACCTCAGTCCACGGGCCTGGGTTTTTCTTTAACCTATCATGCAAAGGTTTAATAGTCCTATTTAGGTTGGGAAAGAATTCTATGACGTAATTCAAACAACCTAAAAATCTTTGTAACTGGGCTTTATTAACTATTTGGTCAGGAAACTTATCTCCAAAAGCTAAGTTCCTTTCTATAGGTTCTATAATTCCCTGTTCTATATAGTGTCCTAAGAACCTAATCTTAGTCTGAAACAGAGACATCTTCGTTTTACTCAATACTAAACCATTATGTTTTATTACCATAAAAAATGTTTTTAAATGTTTAAAATGTTCTTCTATAGTTGTTGAATATATTAAAACATCATCAATATAAACAATGCAAAATTTAGTGTAAGGGTTAAAAATATCATTCATCACTCTCTGAAACTCAGAGGGTGCATTCTTTAAACCAAAAGGCATAACATTCCATTCATACTGTCCAAATGGAACAGTGAATGCAGTCTTATACCTATCTTTAGGGTTAATCTGAATTTGCCAAAAACCAGATTTCATATCAAATTTACTAAAAACATTTGCTTTATATAATCTTCCTAATAAATCTTTCTTATTTGGAATAGGGTACCTAATCCATTTTAAAGCTTTATTCAAAGGTTTATAATTTATTACTAATCTAGGTGCACCTCTTTCTATTTCAGAGGCCTTGTTTACATAGAATGCAGCACAAGACCAAGGGCTTCTAGATTTAGTTATTAATCCTTTATTTTCTAAATCATTTATTTCCTTTTTACAAAATTCAATTAAATCAGGCGCCATCTGAATGGGCCTAGCTTTAGTTGTAATAGACTTTTCATCAAAGCCTATTTCATAGGGTAAATCAACCATGTGTTGCTTTCTGTTCCAAAATGCATTTGGAATATCAGCACACAAGTCTTTTTCTATTTGAGTTTTTAATTTATCAATTTTATCTTGCGTAAATTTATTATTTAACTGTTCATTTATTTTTTGTAAATGATAATTATTCTTTAAATTACAAAGTTGTTCAGACTTTGCTTTTATAAGTGCATTTATTTGTAACTCATTTATTGAATGTGCCTTTAAAAGATTTAAATTCCTCTTTTTAGGTTTTTCTAAAAATGGGAAAATTATCTTTTGTTTTTTAACTTTAAAACTTATACTATCATCATTTACTGAATAAGGTGTTATTAAATTCATGAATGGCGTTCCTAAGATTACCATATGATGAATATTAGTTAAAATGAATATATTCTTTATTTCTAAATTATTATCTATAATTGATGCTTCTGCTTTACCAAGTATATTTAATTTAGATTTATTTGCTGCAGATAAACTTTCATTAGTTTCATGCCAAAATCTTTTTGGTACCAAACTAGGTTTTATGCAATTTAAATCAGCTCCTGTATCAAATAATGCAATAGTTTCTATATTATAATTATCTGAGAATTTTAATTTTATTTTTATTAAATATTTTCTAGATGTTATTTCATGTAACATAAAAATTAAATTATCTGGAATTTTATCTTTACTGATTAAACTAATTTCATTATCAGTTTCTTTATCATTTATTTGTTCAATATTTTCATCAGCTTCTTCATCAGAAGAAGAAGTTGAATTCATTAAGGATTTTATTATCTGTGAATCATGTTCTTGTTTGTTTTTTAATTCTTTTAATTCTAGTTTAATTTCTTTAATTTCCTTTTGTAAATCATTTATAGTTGGTTTGTTTTTTACTGTTTTATTTTTATTTAATATTGTAGTTAAATCATATGTTTGTTTACTAGTGCTGGGCAACATAGAATGTTTAGGTTTATCATCTTCTAAAATTTTATTTAACATTTTTTCTTGAATTTTAGGATCACTTATAAATTTTATTGCTTCTAAAATAGATTCTTGTTCTTTAGTTAAAACATTTAATGATTTACTGCTATATTCAGAACTTGATTCTGATCCTATATCATCTATTTGATTTAGTTCTTCAGAATCTGAATATTCTTCAGAATCTGAATAATCTAAATATAATTCGTGAATTTTATTCATTATAGATTCTTCTAAATTTAATTCTTGTAATTTTTTATCAAATTTACAAAATCTTGATGTGTGACCTTTTCTTCCACATTTATAACATGTTAAGTCTTTATATGATGTGAATTTTTTATCTTTTTGTTTATAATGTTTTCTATTAGGTTTTCTATATTTATAAGGTTTATAAGGTTTTTGTTTTTTATAATAATCATCTTTATCTAATTTTTTCTTATAACTCTTTTTGTGATATTTTTTATAAGGTTTTTTATATTTTCTTGTAGTAGAACACTGTCCATTACAATCTTTATGTTTCTGTGTTATACTATAATCAAATTGTTTACAGAAAGATCCTAGTTCTTGTTTAGTTTTTCTCATTTCATATTTTAATGATTTTTGAAGTTTTATATCTTGACAAAGCTTTAATCCTTCTTTTTGAACTATACTAAACAGTTGTCCATAGGTCAAAAGATTATAAGGAATAGGGTTTCCAAATTCCTGTTTTATATGGTTTCTAACTTTCTCACCAAGGAAGAAGGGTAATCCTGCTAAGAATTTTTCCTTCCAGAAAGCCTGGTTGGAATCTTCTCTAAGCATTATCCTAGTTAAGAAAGTTGTTTTATAGAATTGAAAATCACTAAGTTTCTTGCATCTAAGGTTACTTAGTAATTCTGCATTTTTATCCTTTAAATGAGTAGGATCACCTATAAAATGAAGTGATATAGTCAAGATTAGTGATGCCACTGCATCTTGAATAGTATCACCTGACTCATCTAAAATAGGTATTCCATCCTCATAAGTTTTTACAGCATTTAAAATTTCTAAATGTTGTTCATCAGTGAGATGATTATCCCACCAACCTTTAAGTTGTCCTGTGAAGCCAGCTATAAGGAGTTCAGCTATGGTCCTATCTGAGGTTCCTGTTTGGGTTCTATAAGCATTGGCAGCCATAGTCATCTGTTGAAGAAGACTCAGGATATTATATTCTGATAAGGTATCTATGTTCCATTCATAAACTGAGGAGGTATTATATTTATATTGTGTTAACACATTTGGTCTATCTGCTATACCTAAGTCTGGGGCAGACATTCTAGGTACTATAGATTGATTATGTGTTAAACGATTTATCTGTGGTTCTAAAGCTTTACTAAAGGTTTCTATATCTTCAGATTCAGGTTGAGAATCCTCAACTGATTCTGATTCCTGTTCTTGGGTGACTATACTAATGGTTTTAGAATCTCTAGACTGGGGTGTTTCTGGTACTACCTGTTTTGACCCAGAAGAAGATTCAATTTTACTTAATTGTTCTTTAATTGCTTTAACAAAATCTGAATCTTTGGATTTTATTTCTTTTTGTCCTGTTTTAGAAACTTCGAAAGGTTTAAAAACATGTGATTTAAGTTTTTTATCTTTAACTTCTTTTTCAATTTTTACTATTTTACTTTCTTTAATAGTATCTTCTATTCTGTTTAATTGTTGTCCTATAGTTACTAAATGTGCATTACTGAAATTATTTTGTTCTAAGATTTTTCTATTAGGATCATCTTCAGAAATTATTTTAAATGGTGCTATATTTATTTCTTTATCTCCATGTAAAAATACACTTGAAGTTTTAGGTGGATGTTCACTCTGTATGATTTTATCTTTTACCTTCCATTCTGTATTTTTATTCCTAACAGTCACTGGATTTATTGATTTTTCTAATTTAAGTTTTCCTCTATAAATTCTTTTAAACCAATCAAAGAATTTCATATTAACTTCATAATATTTTATAAAGTCAATATATTCTTCTTTAACTGATTCAAAGTCTTTTACCTTTTTCATTACACTTTCTAACTTATCTTTATTTTTAATTGCTGTTAATTCTTTATTTAATCTATCATAATTAAAATTAAATTCTTTATTAATTACATTTAATTCTCTATCTATGCTTTCTACATTTCCTGTCATGAAGGAAGCTGTAGGTGACATAGGTGGAGAAGGTGAGTGTTCTATATTCTGAGGTTGATTATAATTAGGGTTTGGTTCCAAAGGGTTCATTGTTCCTGTTGGATTATAATATAAGTGTGGAACTGTTGTACTATAATCTACACTTTTTAATTTATTACTAGATTCAGGTATATCTGATGTAAAATACCTAGGCTTTACTACTGTTTGCAAAACAGGTTTAGGCTCATTTTCTTTATATGAAGCATATATTACAGAAGGTAATTGTGAGGCTCTACCTATGTCTACTGTTGAGATAGATGAGGAAGAGTCTGAATACCTACTGCTTACACTATGTCTACTGAATTTTAATTTAACTTTACCGTCTTCATACTGTTCAATTTTACTGAGTTCTATATTAGGTTTAACTGTAGCTTTAGGTTCAGGAAGAGGAACAGCATCCTCTAAGACCCATTCATCAGGGAGACTAATATCTTTCCACTGAATAGTCCTAGAGGATGCTGTTCCTCTAGGACTATGCATCAGATATAGGTTTTGGTGGGATTTTAAAACAGGTTAAAGAGGGTAGAGAAGCCATAGTCCAATTCTATTCAGGACATCGGAGTCCAACCCAATTAAATTATTCAACTATAAAGAAAGAGATTTTGAGCATTGTTTTATGCATTTCAAAATTTCAATCTGATTTATTGAATCAAAAGTTTTTATTAAGAATTGATTGTAAAAGTGCTAAAGATGTTTTACAAAAGGATGTTAAAAACCTTGCCTCAAAACAAATTTTTGCTAGATGGCAAGCTATTTTAAGTATTTTTGATTTTGATATTGGATTTATTAAAGGAGAAAATAACAGTTTACCTGACTTCCTTACTCGTGAATTCCTTCTCAGGAATCATGGGGAAAAAGAAGAAAAATGCCAGTAAAGAAACCCTTAAAGAAGACTCTCCTAAAGCTCTATCTGACCATTCAGATAGTATCCTAAACCCTAAACCCATAAAATCTTGGGCTGATGCTGTCCAAGAGGAAGATAAAGCCAATATTGAGAAATGGGTCTCCCAGCTGGCCCAATCTCCTGAGGTAATTAAAGCACTATTAAAGATGGGACACGAACCTCCTCCAGGGGTTCCAGGTAGTGATTCTCTAATCCCTTATTTAAAAAATAAAATTGAGATAGGAGAATCTTCTTCTCCAAAAACCCTATCTCAGAATGTTTCTAAAACTGAGTTGGATATTTCAAAACCTTCAACTCAAATTGTTTCTGCAAATTTTCCATTAAAATATAAAACGTTTTGGTTTAATAAAAATTTTTGGTTTACAGAGTTAATTCCTGATTTTGGGACTGCTCAGCAGAACCCATGGTCTATTATTGAATCTGTTTACCCTAAAGGGTGGTTTTTTAAACCAAAAGAATCCTCAAAACCCCAAGAATATTATCTACATATTCTGGTGGATTCAGGTTCTTTGTTCTTAAAGCATAACTATAATCAGCAAGATAAGGCAGTCATTGCCTATTCTTCCTTCAAAATAAAGAAAATTCTCCATCCCTCTGAATGGGGAAGACCTTTGCACATTCCTGTGCAGTTTAAAACCCTTCCTTCCTTATCCTGTTGTTCTTCCTATAACTATTGGGATTATATTGAAGCCTGGACCAAAGCTTTGTTTTTTCAGAACCCTGGTAAAACACATTCCTGGCTTATTTATTGTGAGAACAACATAAAGACCAATAACCTTCCATCCTGGTTCGTTGATTGGTGGCACTATTGTGGAAATGATGAAAGAACTCTTCCACCAGAGGTACTTTCAGCATTCCAGTATTTTAAAGCCAACCTAAACCCTTCACCATATGAGAGGAATTTTCCTCCTCTACTCCTTTGTTGTCTAAAGTTCAATATACCTTGGGTATATCAGTGGTATTTTGACTATTCATTTCAGTCAGGTACCAGTATCCCTGTTATATTGAGAAAATCTAAAGTCAAGTGGTGGTCTGCCTTTCGCAACTCTACCACTATTGAAACAGTTAAAGCATGGCTCCTTAAGAGAAACCATGATGGTCTTGACCCAAGACTACAGGTCTCCTTTGGTGCCCAAAGAGCCCAGAATATTGCCCTTCTTGCAGCTGCAAAGACTGCAGAAGAATATAAAGTCTTAATGGAACAGATGGTTGGGTCTCTTCCCTCAACATCTGAGCCCGTTAAGCCCAGTAGAACCTGCTCTGCTGGATCTTCAACTAAAGCCCATTCTAAAGTCTCTAAAGATCAATCCAGAAAGAAGAAATCTCTTTCCTCTTCCTCGGATTCTTCTATATCATCCATGACATCATCCTCCACCGAGACATCTGACTCGGATTACTGTCCCAGTAATGAAGATGATTGCTATGGTATATTGTCCCCCATCAGAGTGAAAAGTAAAGGTAAAAAAGAAAAAGAAAAAGAGAAAAATAAAGAAAAAGAGAAAAAGAATAAAGAAAAAGAAAAAGAGAAAAATAAAGAAAAAGAGAAAAAGAATAAAGAAAAGAAAGAAAAGAAAAAAGAAAAAGAAAAAAGAAAAGAAAAAGAAAAAAGAAAAGAAAAAGAAAAGAAAAATAAAGAAAAGAAAAAAGAAAAGAAAAATAAAAAGATAATTGAATCAGAAGTTGAAACTGATTCAAGTTCATCTGGTTCGTCCGATTAAAGGCAGGAGAAACCTCATTTCTCCACTCAGGTTGTTTAAAGGCGGTGCCCACTGACAAGATACTGTTCATCCACAGTATTCACCAGAGGGAATCCAACAGTAAAGTCAGAAGAACTGTTCATCCACAGTTCCTCACAGTAAAGCCAACAGTACCAGACAAGGTACTATTCATCCACAGTTCCGGACGCGTGAAGGTACAGTAAAAGCAAATAGTAACGACAGGTTACTATTCCTCTACAGTGCCAAAGCATGTGAAAAGAACAGTGAGATTTTAAAGCCTCTGTCTATTTATTGAAGCTGACTCTGAAGGTGAAAGGAACCCGAAATACTTCTCTCTCAACACAGAAGCCATTGAAGAACCTTAGCCTTAGTCTTTAGCTCCCTTCTTCTCTTTCTCTCTTCACTATAGACTTTTACCATCTCTGTATCCCTTTCCTTATTGATCTCCTTATATATATAAGGTAGTTTATAGTTTATATTTTATAAATTATATTTTATAATTTGTATTCTGTTTTAAAGTTTATATTCTGTATTGTATTTTGTTTTCATTTATTTAAATAAAGTTTAAATTTTTATATCTCATCTCTCATTCATATATAAGTATGCTCTGTTCTAGTTCTTGCAAGCAAAAAACGAGCAAGTTGAGCTTGATCTGGAACTAAAACATCAGAAATTATTATTGCACTACTTACAGACTGAAAAGGACCTCTAATTCTATCCTTTTCTGTCTTTCTTCTCTCTCTATTCAGCGCTGTATATTTATACGGGATCCGTATATCTATACCAGACATAGTATAATTAGGAATACTAAAAGATATAGACGTAAGAGTGTGTATTGATTAAAATATTCTAGACTTAAGAGACAAAATTAACTTAATCTTTAAAATGGTATATAAGGCTGGAAACCCAAATATAAATTGGAGCAACGTCAGACTTGCACTTGTCTGAAGTCCTCCTCTGTACCGGGTATGAAACAACGCCGCCGTACCTTTTAAAAGATTATACTCTTTTATTATTATTATTATTATTTATTATTATATGTTTTTAATATATTCTTTTATATTCTGCTTAATATTGTCATATTGCATAATTAAGGAGTCTTTAACACTTGAGGCCGGAAACGGTTCTGTGATACTGAATGTAATCGATATCCTTAATTCATCATTTTTTATATTCTGTTTCTTATTTTATTGTTATCTGTTTATATCTTTGTTATTTATGCTTAATTATTTTATTGTTTTTATTAATTCTTTTAAAGTTATTTTATCCTCTGTAAACGGTCCCTTTGTTTTTGTTGGTATCAGAGCCATCTTCTTTTAGGGGTGGTAGTAGATAGATATAGAACTGTTTCCATATTTAAATCTTTGACTTATAGATCTAGAAGTGGACTTAGTGTTGTCTAGGTATTGGATATGCAGTAAGACCCGTGTCAGCCGACGGATAGGCGTTTAGGGCAGTAAGTCAGTGGTCGCTACCAAAACCAACATTAATAAACTTTAAAAATCTATTTTTCAAATATTTAAAAATGGAACCTTTTCTGTGTAAATCTGCTAGTACAACTAAAACGGATAGTTCTGAGTCATCAGAAGTTAAAAGGATAGTTAACAGAAATGAAGTAATTTTAGAAGATTTTAATAAAGCAATTGATAATTGGGTAATACCAAAGATAGATAAAGAACAGATTTATAAAATACCAAAATTAAATATATTTAAAAATGATTATATAATTAAAGCTGAAGAAAGAGATGTACAGTTAAGTAAACCTTTTGAAAAGATAACTTTACTTTCTGCAGAGTCTATAAAACATCATAAAGCTAAAAAATACAAGTATATACATATAGGATTAGTACAAATAGGTATAAAACCTTTAACTAGAGAAGGATTAAATACTAGTATTCTGGCAGTAGTCAGAGATGCTAGGTTTGTAAATTTTAATGACTCACTTTTAGGAACCATAGAAACCAGTCTGAGTAGTGGTCCAATTTCATTTGACTGCTTCCCAGATATAACAATTTCATTAAATGATCCAAACATATTAAAAAGCGTAGTTTTAGAAATTAAAACACATAATTATAAAATGCTTGAAGGATCTATTCCTGTAGCATTAATGTATAAAATAAACTATAAAGCTATGATGTCTGCCTTTGCTACAAAGTATATAATGCAACCTAAACTAGGAGAAACTAAATTTTTACAGACAGATTTAAGTAAAGCTAATACAGTAATTCCTAGGACTATTCAGTGGAAAGATATTAGTCTCCCTGATGAATGGGTCTTAGAGGATGCTGTTCCTCTTCCTGAACCTAAAGCTACAGTTAAACCTAATATAGAACTCAGTAAAATTGAACAGTATGAAGACGGTAAAGTTAAATTAAAATTCAGTAGACATAGTGTAAGCAGTAGGTATTCAGACTCTTCCTCATCTATCTCAACAGTAGACATAGGTAGAGCCTCACAATTACCTTCTGTAATATATGCTTCATATAAAGAAAATGAGCCTAAACCTGTTTTGCAAACAGTAGTAAAGCCTAGGTATTTTACATCAGATATACCTGAATCTAGTAATAAATTAAAAAGTGTAGATTATAGTACAACAGTTCCACACTTATATTATAATCCAACAGGAACAATGAACCCTTTGGAACCAAACCCTAATTATAATCAACCTCAGAATATAGAACACTCACCTTCTCCACCTATGTCACCTACAGCTTCCTTCATGACAGGAAATGTAGAAAGCATAGATAGAGAATTAAATGTAATTAATAAAGAATTTAATTTTAATTATGATAGATTAAATAAAGAATTAACAGCAATTAAAAATAAAGATAAGTTAGAAAGTGTAATGAAAAAGGTAAAAGACTTTGAATCAGTTAAAGAAGAATATATTGACTTTATAAAATATTATGAAGTTAATATGAAATTCTTTGATTGGTTTAAAAGAATTTATAGAGGAAAACTTAAATTAGAAAAATCAATAAATCCAGTGACTGTTAGGAATAAAAATACAGAATGGAAGGTAAAAGATAAAATCATACAGAGTGAACATCCACCTAAAACTTCAAGTGTATTTTTACATGGAGATAAAGAAATAAATATAGCACCATTTAAAATAATTTCTGAAGATGATCCTAACAGGAAAATCTTAGAACAAAATAATTTCAGTAATGCACATTTAGTAACTATAGGACAACAATTAAACAGAATAGAAGATACTATTAAAGAAAGTAAAATAGTAAAAATTGAAAAAGAAGTTAAAGATAAAAAACTTAAATCACATGTTTTTAAACCTTTCGAAGTTTCTAAAACAGGACAAAAAGAAATAAAATCCAAAGATTCAGATTTTGTTAAAGCAATTAAAGAACAATTAAGTAAAATTGAATCTTCTTCTGGGTCAAAACAGGTAGTACCAGAAACACCCCAGTCTAGAGATTCTAAAACCATTAGTATAGTCACCCAAGAACAGGAATCAGAATCAGTTGAGGATTCTCAACCTGAATCTGAAGATATAGAAACCTTTAGTAAAGCTTTAGAACCACAGATAAATCGTTTAACACATAATCAATCTATAGTACCTAGAATGTCTGCCCCAGACTTAGGTATAGCAGATAGACCAAATGTGTTAACACAATATAAATATAATGCCTCCTCAGTTTATGAATGGAACATAGATACCTTATCAGAATATAATATCCTGAGTCTTCTTCAACAGATGACTATGGCTGCCAATGCTTATAGAACCCAAACAGGAACCTCAGATAGGACCATAGCTGAACTCCTTATAGCTGGCTTCACAGGACAACTTAAAGGTTGGTGGGATAATCATCTCACTGATGAACAACATTTAGAAATTTTAAATGCTGTAAAAACTTATGAGGATGGAATACCTATTTTAGATGAGTCAGGTGATACTATTCAAGATGCAGTGGCATCACTAATCTTGACTATATCACTTCATTTTATAGGTGATCCTACTCATTTAAAGGATAAAAATGCAGAATTACTAAGTAACCTTAGATGCAAGAAACTTAGTGATTTTCAATTCTATAAAACAACTTTCTTAACTAGGATAATGCTTAGAGAAGATTCCAACCAGGCTTTCTGGAAGGAAAAATTCTTAGCAGGATTACCCTTCTTCCTTGGTGAGAAAGTTAGAAACCATATAAAACAGGAATTTGGAAACCCTATTCCTTATAATCTTTTGACCTATGGACAACTGTTTAGTATAGTTCAAAAAGAAGGATTAAAGCTTTGTCAAGATATAAAACTTCAAAAATCATTAAATTATGAAATGAGAAAAACTAAACAAGAACTAGGATCTTTCTGTAAACAATTTGATTATAGTATAACACAGAAACATAAAGATTGTAATGGACAGTGTTCTACTACAAGAAAATATAAAAAACCTTATAAAAAATATCACAAAAAGAGTTATAAGAAAAAATTAGATAAAGATGATTATTATAAAAAACAAAAACCTTATAAACCTTATAAATATAGAAAACCTAATAGAAAACATTATAAACAAAAAGATAAAAAATTCACATCATATAAAGACTTAACATGTTATAAATGTGGAAGAAAAGGTCACACATCAAGATTTTGTAAATTTGATAAAAAATTACAAGAATTAAATTTAGAAGAATCTATAATGAATAAAATTCACGAATTATATTTAGATTATTCAGATTCTGAAGAATATTCAGATTCTGAAGAACTAAATCAAATAGATGATATAGGATCAGAATCAAGTTCTGAATATAGCAGTAAATCATTAAATGTTTTAACTAAAGAACAAGAATCTATTTTAGAAGCAATAAAATTTATAAGTGATCCTAAAATTCAAGAAAAAATGTTAAATAAAATTTTAGAAGATGATAAACCTAAACATTCTATGTTGCCCAGCACTAGTAAACAAACATATGATTTAACTACAATATTAAATAAAAATAAAACAGTAAAAAACAAACCAACTATAAATGATTTACAAAAGGAAATTAAAGAAATTAAACTAGAATTAAAAGAATTAAAAAACAAACAAGAACATGATTCACAGATAATAAAATCCTTAATGAATTCAACTTCTTCTTCTGATGAAGAAGCTGATGAAAATATTGAACAAATAAATGATAAAGAAACTGATAATGAAATTAGTTTAATCAGTAAAGATAAAATTCCAGATAATTTAATTTTTATGTTACATGAAATAACATCTAGGAAATATTTAATAAAAATAAAATTAAAATTCTCAGATAATTATAATATAGAAACTATTGCATTATTTGATACAGGAGCTGATTTAAATTGCATAAAACCTAGTTTGGTACCAAAAAGATTTTGGCATGAAACTAATGAAAGTTTATCTGCAGCAAATAAATCTAAATTAAATATACTTGGTAAAGCAGAAGCATCAATTATAGATAATAATTTAGAAATAAAGAATATATTCATTTTAACTAATATTCATCATATGGTAATCTTAGGAACGCCATTCATGAATTTAATAACACCTTATTCAGTAAATGATGATAGTATAAGTTTTAAAGTTAAAAAACAAAAGATAATTTTCCCATTTTTAGAAAAACCTAAAAAGAGGAATTTAAATCTTTTAAAGGCACATTCAATAAATGAGTTACAAATAAATGCACTTATAAAAGCAAAGTCTGAACAACTTTGTAATTTAAAGAATAATTATCATTTACAAAAAATAAATGAACAGTTAAATAATAAATTTACGCAAGATAAAATTGATAAATTAAAAACTCAAATAGAAAAAGACTTGTGTGCTGATATTCCAAATGCATTTTGGAACAGAAAGCAACACATGGTTGATTTACCCTATGAAATAGGCTTTGATGAAAAGTCTATTACAACTAAAGCTAGGCCCATTCAGATGGCGCCTGATTTAATTGAATTTTGTAAAAAGGAAATAAATGATTTAGAAAATAAAGGATTAATAACTAAATCTAGAAGCCCTTGGTCTTGTGCTGCATTCTATGTAAACAAGGCCTCTGAAATAGAAAGAGGTGCACCTAGATTAGTAATAAATTATAAACCTTTGAATAAAGCTTTAAAATGGATTAGGTACCCTATTCCAAATAAGAAAGATTTATTAGGAAGATTATATAAAGCAAATGTTTTTAGTAAATTTGATATGAAATCTGGTTTTTGGCAAATTCAGATTAACCCTAAAGATAGGTATAAGACTGCATTCACTGTTCCATTTGGACAGTATGAATGGAATGTTATGCCTTTTGGTTTAAAGAATGCACCCTCTGAGTTTCAGAGAGTGATGAATGATATTTTTAACCCTTACACTAAATTTTGCATTGTTTATATTGATGATGTTTTAATATATTCAACAACTATAGAAGAACATTTTAAACATTTAAAAACATTTTTTATGGTAATAAAACATAATGGTTTAGTATTGAGTAAAACGAAGATGTCTCTGTTTCAGACTAAGATTAGGTTCTTAGGACACTATATAGAACAGGGAATTATAGAACCTATAGAAAGGAACTTAGCTTTTGGAGATAAGTTTCCTGACCAAATAGTTAATAAAGCCCAGTTACAAAGATTTTTAGGTTGTTTGAATTACGTCATAGAATTCTTTCCCAACCTAAATAGGACTATTAAACCTTTGCATGATAGGTTAAAGAAAAACCCAGGCCCGTGGACTGAGGTCCACTCTGGCATAGTTAGACAGGTTAAAACCCTAGTTAAAACTATTCCTTGCCTGCATATAGTTGATCCCTTAGCCTCTAAAATAGTTGAGACTAATGCATCAGATATAGGTTTTGGTGGGATTTTAAAACAGGTTAAAGAGGGTAGAGAAGCCATAGTCCAATTCTATTCAGGACATCGGAGTCCAACCCAATTAAATTATTCAACTATAAAGAAAGAGATTTTGAGCATTGTTTTATGCATTTCAAAATTTCAATCTGATTTATTGAATCAAAAGTTTTTATTAAGAATTGATTGTAAAAGTGCTAAAGATGTTTTACAAAAGGATGTTAAAAACCTTGCCTCAAAACAAATTTTTGCTAGATGGCAAGCTATTTTAAGTATTTTTGATTTTGATATTGGATTTATTAAAGGAGAAAATAACAGTTTACCTGACTTCCTTACTCGTGAATTCCTTCTCAGGAATCATGGGGAAAAAGAAGAAAAATGCCAGTAAAGAAACCCTTAAAGAAGACTCTCCTAAAGCTCTATCTGACCATTCAGATAGTATCCTAAACCCTAAACCCATAAAATCTTGGGCTGATGCTGTCCAAGAGGAAGATAAAGCCAATATTGAGAAATGGGTCTCCCAGCTGGCCCAATCTCCTGAGGTAATTAAAGCACTATTAAAGATGGGACACGAACCTCCTCCAGGGGTTCCAGGTAGTGATTCTCTAATCCCTTATTTAAAAAATAAAATTGAGATAGGAGAATCTTCTTCTCCAAAAACCCTATCTCAGAATGTTTCTAAAACTGAGTTGGATATTTCAAAACCTTCAACTCAAATTGTTTCTGCAAATTTTCCATTAAAATATAAAACGTTTTGGTTTAATAAAAATTTTTGGTTTACAGAGTTAATTCCTGATTTTGGGACTGCTCAGCAGAACCCATGGTCTATTATTGAATCTGTTTACCCTAAAGGGTGGTTTTTTAAACCAAAAGAATCCTCAAAACCCCAAGAATATTATCTACATATTCTGGTGGATTCAGGTTCTTTGTTCTTAAAGCATAACTATAATCAGCAAGATAAGGCAGTCATTGCCTATTCTTCCTTCAAAATAAAGAAAATTCTCCATCCCTCTGAATGGGGAAGACCTTTGCACATTCCTGTGCAGTTTAAAACCCTTCCTTCCTTATCCTGTTGTTCTTCCTATAACTATTGGGATTATATTGAAGCCTGGACCAAAGCTTTGTTTTTTCAGAACCCTGGTAAAACACATTCCTGGCTTATTTATTGTGAGAACAACATAAAGACCAATAACCTTCCATCCTGGTTCGTTGATTGGTGGCACTATTGTGGAAATGATGAAAGAACTCTTCCACCAGAGGTACTTTCAGCATTCCAGTATTTTAAAGCCAACCTAAACCCTTCACCATATGAGAGGAATTTTCCTCCTCTACTCCTTTGTTGTCTAAAGTTCAATATACCTTGGGTATATCAGTGGTATTTTGACTATTCATTTCAGTCAGGTACCAGTATCCCTGTTATATTGAGAAAATCTAAAGTCAAGTGGTGGTCTGCCTTTCGCAACTCTACCACTATTGAAACAGTTAAAGCATGGCTCCTTAAGAGAAACCATGATGGTCTTGACCCAAGACTACAGGTCTCCTTTGGTGCCCAAAGAGCCCAGAATATTGCCCTTCTTGCAGCTGCAAAGACTGCAGAAGAATATAAAGTCTTAATGGAACAGATGGTTGGGTCTCTTCCCTCAACATCTGAGCCCGTTAAGCCCAGTAGAACCTGCTCTGCTGGATCTTCAACTAAAGCCCATTCTAAAGTCTCTAAAGATCAATCCATAAAGAAGAAATCTCTTTCCTCTTCCTCGGATTCTTCTATATCATCCATGACATCATCCTCCACCGAGACATCTGACTCGGATTACTGTCCCAGTAATGAAGATGATTGCTATGGTATATTGTCCCCCATCAGAGTGAAAAGTAAAGGTAAAAAAGAAAAAGAAAAAGAGAAAAATAAAGAAAAAGAGAAAAAGAATAAAGAAAAGAAAGAAAAGAAAAAAGATAAAGAAAAAAGAAAAGAAAAAGAAAAAAGAAAAGAAAAAGAAAAGAAAAATAAAGAAAAGAAAAAAGAAAAGAAAAATAAAAAGATAATTGAATCAGAAGTTGAAACTGATTCAAGTTCATCTGGTTCGTCCGATTAAAGGCAGGAGAAACCTCATTTCTCCACTCAGGTTGTTTAAAGGCGGTGCCCACTGACAAGATACTGTTCATCCACAGTATTCACCAGAGGGAATCCAACAGTAAAGTCAGAAGAACTATTCATCCACAGTTCCGGACGCGTGAAGGTACAGTAAAAGCAAATAGTAACGACAGGTTACTATTCCTCTACAGTGCCAAAGCATGTGAAAAGAACAGTGAGATTTTAAAGCCTCTGTCTATTTATTGAAGCTGACTCTGAAGGTGAAAGGAACCCGAAATACTTCTCTCTCAACACAGAAGCCATTGAAGAACCTTAGCCTTAGTCTTTAGCTCCCTTCTTCTCTTTCTCTCTTCACTATAGACTTCTACCATCTCTGTATCCCTTTCCTTATTGATCTCCTTATATATAAGGTAGTTTATAGTTTATATTTTATAAATTATATTTTATAATTTGTATTCTGTTTTAAAGTTTATATTCTGTATTGTATTTTGTTTTCATTTATTTAAATAAAGTTTAAATTTTTATATCTCATCTCTCATTCATATATAAGTATGCTCTGTTCTAGTTCTTGCAAGCAAAAAACGAGCAAGTTGAGCTTGATCTGGAACTAAAACATCAGAAATTATTATTGCACTACTTACAGACTGAAAAGGACCTCTAATTCTATCCTTTTCTGTCTTTCTTCTCTCTCTATTCAGAGCTGTATATTTATACGGGATCCGTATATCTATACCAGACATAGTATAATTAGGAATACTAAAAGATATAGACGTAAGAGTGTGTATTGATTAAAATATTCTAGACTTAAGAGACAAAATTAACTTAATCTTTAAAATGGTATATAAGGCTGGAAACCCAAATATAAATTGGAGCAACGTCAGACTTGCACTTGTCTGAAGTCCTTCTCTGTACCGGGTATGAAACAACGCCGCCGTACCTTTTAAAAGATTATACTCTTTTATTATTATTATTATTATTATTTATTATTATATGTTTTTAATATATTCTTTTATATTCTGCTTAATATTGTCATATTGCATAATTAAGGAGTCTTTAACACTTGAGGCCGGAAACGGTTCTGTGATACTGAATGTAATCGATATCCTTAATTCATCATTTTTTATATTCTGTTTCTTATTTTATTGTTATCTGTTTATATCTTTGTTATTTATGCTTAATTATTTTATTATTTTTATTAATTCTTTTAAAGTTATTTTATCCCCTGTAAACGGTCCCTTTGTTTTTGTTGGTATCAGAGCCATCTTCTTTTTTTGTTGGTATTAATATTTTAATTTTTTAACTAATTTAATTTTTATAATTTATTAATATATGATATATGTGATCAATGAATTAAATAATATAAAATATAAAAATAACTTAGTAATTTATAATAAAATATAAAATTATAGTAATATAATATTTTATTTTTGTTAAAATATAATTATATTGTTCATCTTCTATAAAAATATTAATTTTATTATATCTTCTATGAAAATATAGAAAAAATAAATAAAAATTAAAAATTAAAATAAATTTGTTAAACTCATAAAACTTATTTAAATTAAGTTTGAGTTTAAGCTCGTGATATATAATATATGAGGTAGTTCGATACAAACTCGAAATACATGATATATGAGTTGACTCCATACAAAATTGAGCTCGACTCAAGTTTAATTCGAATTCAAATTCGAACTTGACTATTTTAATATGAGTCGAGCTTAAGCTTTTTAAAATTCAGCTCAATTACAGTATTAATTACGCCAACTTATTTTTTTTTTTAACATTAACAATGTGCTTTTTTGTCATTTTTACTCTTTTAAGTTGTTAAATTTTTTATTTTTTATTTATTTAACTTTGCTTATTTATAAATAATTTTTTTATCTCAAATTCTCAATATACATTTAAAACAATAGTTATACACTATATATATAATGTATATAAAAATACACACATCAAAATAAAATCTAAATAATATATACTAAATATTTACAATATCAATCAAATATCTATAAAAAATTTACCAAATATTTATATAATATTTTTAATTTTATATTTTATACTTTTTATTTTCACAATATTCACACAATATTTATGTAACATTCAAACAATATCTACATAATATCTATATAGAATACACACAATATATATAATAAATATATAACATACACATAATATCTATTAAATATCTATAATATTTACTACATATGTATAAAATATCTACTAAATATTTACACAATATTTATAAAATAAATTAATATTTTTTTAACTTTATATTTTACGCTTATAATATGGTTATTCATCTTACCGTTGACCCGTAACCCAATCCGACCCGACCCAACCAAATTAGCCATGGCTACAATGCTATAATTTTGGGCTTCAAGCACTAGTTATGACCCGATTGAGTTTCGGGTCAGACTTCAGTCCTGAGATAAAAAAAATCAGGTTAACCCTATATATTTAAATTATTATTATTATTTCATATAACCTTAACTAAAACAACGCTGTTTTGGGTATGTATATCTAGTTTCCCTCAAAACTCACACCTCTCAGCGTCGACAAACACACACACACACACAGAGCACATCATCACCTCTCACCCTCATCCTCTCTCTGTCTTCTGCCAGTCTCCATCCCAGCGACAGGCCCAGCTCAGCGTCGGCCTTCCTGCTCGACCAACGTCCGACGCAGACGACAGTGGTCGGTGACATCTGATCTCACAGGTATGTCTGATTTCCTTTTTTTTTAGTTTTTAAATTTTTTTCATGAATAATTTTGATTTATTTTTTTTTCATAAATTTGTTTTATAGGCTATTAATTTGTTCATAGAGCTGTGTTATATCTCAAAATATTAATTTGATTTAATTAAATATGTTTAGCAAAATGAAAAGAAATCAACAATTACAAATTTACAATAGTATATTTGGTTTAACATATTTAGCTTATTCAAAAGGATCAATAATTACCTACACTTTATTACAAAAAAAGAATAATTACAAGGCATGAAAATTAAAATTTTTTTTTTTAAAAAAAAGAGGTTGGGCCCAAGAGACCCGACTTGTTGGCCCAAGTGGCCAGATTGGGCCAGCCACAAATCGGGCCTCAGGCACAAATACTGGCCCAATGTGAGTTCAGGCCAAGTATTGGGATAGGGTTAAACCTGACGTAGCTCGATATGTGAACAGTCCTAGTTTATAATATTGAACAGTCCTAGTTTATAATATGATAATTTTATTAAAAATAAATTTAATAATTTTTTTAATATATTTTACTTTTTAATTTTTTATTAGTATTTATTTGTTATTTATTATCAAAATTAAAACTTTCTTTATAAAATATTAATATATTTTATATAATAAAAATAAAATTTAAAATATTAATTTTTATTATTTTATTAAAGTTCATTTATTTAATAGTGAATTTAAAAATATATATATTAAAATTGAAATAAAATGTTATTTATAATAAGAGGTATTTTTTCTAAAAAAATAAAGTTTTTTTGAAAAGTTACTCCTAGAAATATATTGTTTTTATAATATTTTTAAAATAAAATTTAGTATTTTAGGTATGTCCCTTCAATATACGGTCGAACAGCCGGGCCTCAGACAAGGGCCCAACTCAGCCTAGCCCAGCCCAGCCCTCCCCTCTCAATCATATGAGATCAGCGGACATAAGTGCCCTGAATTTCAATTAGCTCAAGGTAATTGGGCGTATCCTACAATTTACACCACAGCAGAGTTACATATCAATTTTACAGATACAATTTAACTGTTAAATTAAGCAACTTAATATTATTTCATATGGCATATTTATAACATCTGCCGCAATATCAAATATGAAAAATCTATGCGTTCACCTTGAGTCGACCAAGATGGGCCATTTAACAAAACCGCAAAGCAGCTTCTAGCTCCTTCTCATCGTCGCAATTATATCCCAACGAGTATGCTCGTGCTGCAAGAGACGAGTAGAACAGTAAGATCCATCAAATTACCTCTTAAATATCAAGAAGCATGTTGAAAAGGATAAATGTGAAATTATCTTGAATTACCAAAACGACCAGATCCCATGAAAGGCTCTGCTTCATCTGTCACTGCACCTTCCACCTTTCACAAGAGGTACAAAGGATTACAAATAACTATATAGATCAACACAACTTAAAACAGCAATTAAAAAAATACTAGCAAAAAAGAGTTATAGATCACTTTTGGAAATACATTAGAATATTAGATTATGTAGTAAGCAAAATCTTACTGCCAGAAATTAAAATATAACATGATGTTCCGTATGTATTTCGTAAACAGCCAACTTGATTAGTTATTATTTGATTTTGCTTTTTTTCTAATGTCCTCATTAGTATCAAATAACACTGAAGCTTCTCTTACCATATGTCCATGAAATCAACGTAAAATGGAGATACAATAGGACCAAAATAAAATGACAAGGATATTCTTTGAAACTGCAAAATTTCATCCTTGTGTGGCTTATGTGGTTCGAAGATACTATAAAAGGAAATGCAAGAGGTGTTTTCTCTATTACAAAACAAGAGAAACATTTGACTTACTGAATCTGGTTCCATCTCATCTGGGGATACTAATCTATCAAAACAGAGGCCAGAAATTGTACAGACCAAAAGCTCATTCACAGGGTTTATAACAACTTCTCTGCATGTCTCATCACACACTGGAAAAGGAAAAATGATAAAAAAGTTACACCCGATCACAAAACAAAGACAATTTGCACAAATTTAGGCAATAGGCACAAGAATGTTCTACCATGAACATTTCCGGTCTTCTCACAAATAAAAACATCTCCAATTCGGTAGTAAGAACACATTTCTCCAGAACATGTGTGGTCAGCAACCACTTTATCAGTCAGGCCTTTGCTCCTTTTCCAAATAGACACTTGTTCGGCGATTGTCTTGTCAAGAATTATCTGATCATCTTTCGCCTTCACAAAATAAATAAATAAGAAATATGGATCTAGTAAAAAAATGTAATTATTTCATTTCTGTATACTCAAATATCATGCAGACAAATAGTATGAAATATTTCATGCACCTGAGTCCGAATCTCCAAGTAGCTGACTGTATCTCAGAGATCTTAAAATTGATATAAGAAAAATGGCGTTCTCATTTAGCGAGATGTAAGAAAAACATCAACTTAGGTTCTTCTTTTCACATAATTAGTAGAGGTTGCAACCAGTCGTGTCAGGTCGGGCACCGTCTTTTCAGGTTGTGTCACTACAGTTTGTGTTTGAAGTTCAAGTGAACTACCAACTTGATTACCCAAAAAGAGTTCGGGTTAGGTTGAGTTCGAGTCTTTTTTAGATTTAGCTTTAAAAATATGCTTTTATGTCGGATCATATCACAATGAATTTTTATAAAAGTAAATTGTCCATGTATAAATATTTCAAGCTTTAAAAATATACTTTTATGTCGGAAACAGAGTTTGATGATGACTGAGTTTTGTAGCCTTGTTGTGATTTGGGAAAAACAGAGCAAAATTTGCTCTGTTTTCAGAATGGTCCATTGGCCTGGCTTTCTGGGCCTAGGGTCAGTCAGCAAGCTAGATAGTGTAGCTCGAGCCATTCTTGGGTCGGGCATTGAGTTGGATGCTAAACTTGGCCCAGCCCGATCCGAGCAAATCCAAAGAAGCATAATTGCTAGAAATTTATTAACAGAAAAGCTAGATAGAAAGCATTACAATCAAACATATTCACAAAACTAATACTAAACCTTTATGATAATAAACTATAAAAGTGGTCCTAATCCTCTTAGGATTTAGACTCCCAAAGAAAAATCAAGGGAATAATATAGTCCTAACCAAACAAAATCAGGCTTGAAATAAAAGTAACTACTGTTTTTGGAAATTAAGAAAGTACCCTTGAATACTTAACCTTGTACCCTTGAATACTTAACCTTGAGAGTTAAAATATTAGACCAAAAACTCATTTATTTGAATGAACATGTAAATAAAACTATACAAGGACAAAAGAAAAAAACACTATAATATCCCAAATAAACCCAATATGTTTTATACACCCTAACACTTAAGTTTCTTGAGTACCTAAAATCTATTCTTTCGAGTGTCTCACCATATGTATCAAACATCACCCTAGGAACATGAGGGATAAATCTAATGGTTGGTAACAGTACATTCAAAGAGAGTTAGATGCTTCCCTCTTTGACATGAATCTGAACATAGGTGATCTATCCATGCCTAAGGTATAGCTTGGATAAAACCCAGCCAAGATATTAATGCAAATTCTTCCCTTATAATATAAAATAAAAAAAATACAAAAGTAAAAAAGATGGTTAAATTAGTATAAATTAATAAATCAAATTGACTGTATAGATATACAATTAATGGGCTCTCCTTTCCAATCTATGTTGTAATAGGCAATAGAAAACAACAGGCAAACAAGCTATTAACTGCATAATTATCTAAAACACATTAAACAAAACTAAAGTTCAGATGAAATATAGAAATTTGAAGGTTAAAACAAATTCTAAAACACGCATTATACTACCATAGGGAAAAATGATTTTACCCCTTCATTACCTGCGAAGGAAGAGGAGCTTGACTTCTCTTTGATGCATGCATTTGGATGTAGTACTCTTTAAATTCAGGTGGGCAGTTTCTAACAAGCTTAACCATGTCCTCTTCATCACGCTGCACAATAAAATTTAAGTGCTTCAAACTATTGTTATTACCCCAGCTTTGACAATAATCGATCGCAAAAAAAAAAAAAAATGCAATAACGCCATCTATAAAAGATAATAGTAATTTATTTCAAGTGAAGAAGGGGATAATTACATGTGGTGTAAGAAAGTAATTACGCTATTCAAAATTTTCTTCTGAATTTGTGTATCATTTTGACCTTAAATTTTATTGGGAGAAATGTTGATAATGAATAAATTACTATACAAGTTTTATGATGATGAATAAATTAATGTACAAGTTTTATGATGACGAGTAAATCACTGTATAATTTTTATGCTAGCACATAAGATTACATCCTCAAAAACAGTTCACTCAAATATTCAGACTTGAGAGGTGTCCAGTGTCAGAGTGTAGAGAAGTAGGAAAACAATGGGGAGAGGGGGGGAAGAGAGAGAGAACAATAATCATGATAATAATACAAGTTATTAGGAGTGAAACCTGAATATACAGCTTCTTCCAAGCACAATCACATAACCTCTTGGGAGGTGGCAATAGACCCCATCGCATACGGTACCTGCCAAAATCTAGAGAATGTGAACTATGTTGATATCCATGCCCAAAACAACTATATATGTTTGCATGTATATGCACATAATTAACTGAAATGAAGAATATAAATTAAAAGAATCCCAGCCATGCATTAGCATAAAGACCATAATGTGAAGCCAACTAAAGCAAAAAGAAACCCATATGATAGCATTTTTTACTTGATAAGTTCTAATCCGTAAGATTGTCCTCTCTTGTCTTGTCCGAATCTCTACTCTAGCTCATAAGAAAAAAAAAATAATAAATCGGGTAGAACTAGAGAATAAAATCAAAATGTAAATTACATTTTTCAATATTATAAATTCTATCAATTATGAGACAAAAAAAAAAGATTTATTTATAAAATTAAAAATAGTTTTTTTTTCAAAAAAAAAATTATATCAATTTTATACTCTTAAATGGCTGGATTAATTTGAACGGATCAAAAAATATATATTTAAATTTGTTATTTATATTGAGTTTCGTCATTTATTTTTGATAAAAAAATTCATTTTTAATATTTGAAAAAAATTATATAAATTGAAATTTAAAATTTACTTTTCAAAACAAATAATATACATATAAATTTACGTGTCTTTTTATAATCTCTCCATGTGTGATATTATTTAAATAATAATGATAATTATTTTTTATATATCAAATTAAAGATATTCAAATTAATGTTTAAGTTTCAATTTTTAAATTAAAATCCTTTAGATCAATTGTAAAATAAATTAAAATATTTCAAATAAATTTTAAATTAAAAAATTGAAAATAGTCAAATTAATGTTTAAGTTTCAATCTTCAAATTAAAATAATTTATATTCTGTTTGGGAGTATTTTTAGTATAGTTTAATGATGTATGGTATAGTAAGTCTAGTATGATATAATATGGTATAATATTAGTACACTACCATATTTGAGAAGATATATTACTATTAAATGTGATGGTTTGGTTTGCCTTAAATAAATAAAATAATCAGAATACTCTCTTATCTAATATTTCATATTAAAATATATTTATTTAAGTCGTAATTATAAAAATAATTAACTTCATATAAAAAATTAATAAAATTTTTAGCAAATACATAAAAAATTAATTAACTTTTATAACGAATTTAAGTGATCATATAAATAATAAATTAAGAAATATTAATAAGATTAAGTAAATCAATAATTTAAAAAATAATATAATTAATCTATTAAAATTTAAAAATTACTCAATAACATAAATATTATCCATAACATCATCCAAAATAAAAAAAGTAAAATATAAAAGTCCATAATATTATCCAAATTCAATATTAAATTCGGTGGTTTACAAAAATGGGATTGGGAAAGAAAAAACTGCATATGCTTCTATAATGGCTTCTGAGGCTTCTCTAATGGCTTCTGTAATAGCGAGTTGGGGAAAAAAAATGAGATTAGGAAAGAAAGATATTAGAAAGTGTTAGGTTTATAAATTTGATTAAGGGCAATTATATTACCCCTCCTTTAACCGAGTTCTCTAGCCGAGCTCCCTGTCCGATCACTTTTATGACTGAGCTCTCATAAGAAGGTTGAACCTCGATTTTAGACATTCTCAGTCCTACCGAGCTCCTTATATCATGCAGATACTCCATTAATACAGCCGTTGTACGGCTCTGACACACTTGCAATTAGTGTCGACACCACATCATAAGTTGTCAACAGGGTTCACTCCCCACAGGTATAAGGATATTCTCTCTCACTCTCTGCTCTTTACTTTCAAACCGATTGAGCTTTAACTTAGGCATCGGAGTGTTGCACTCGAATTAAGTACTACTACAAAGCGACACTAACAAGTGTACGAGGTAATTGTAGCAACGGTGATCGCCCCAAGGTTGTCTCACAAGGAATGTGTTCGTAATAATTTGATTTAAACAAAATAATTTAAAGGATGGGAATGTGGTGTTTGCAATATTGGTGAAATAATAACAAAAGTAAAATAGCAAGTGAATAATTAACGGTGTGCTTATAATTGGTTTAGTTCTTAGAAAGATGCCTAAGGTTGTAGATTAATTCAATCAAAGCTTAATTCTCAAATATTCCATTAATATAACCTTGTAAATTAATTTGTTCCTTGAGTTTAATTAGTCAATTACCAATTCATTAGTTTTCACATTCATGAATTAACAACCACCAATTGTTTTGAGTTTGCAAATTAATAAACCCTAGAACTTATATTTCTAATTCATTCTTAGGGTAGTTGATTGCATAATTTTGATATCAAATTTTACCTCTAGGTCCTTCATTCAATATCTAGAAATCAATAGGTAGCTAATCTATCAATCTAACATATAATCCAATGCAATCAACCAACAACAAGATACATTAATGGAAATATCAAATCAAGTCATTCAATCAAATCTACTACAAACCCTAGGCATGGGTAATTTAGCTCAACATTATCAAATTAAAATAAATATTCATCTCAGTACAAATCAAATCACAATTGTCCATTGAAATATTAATTCTCTTAAAAAACCATAACAATGTAGAAATGAATTAAAAGAGAATAGAAAAACCCCTTGTAGATGCCAATAGTTGGACTACTTGTCTTCCTCCTAGCTCCACTTTGATGTTGATGAAGAACTCAAACTCTCTTCAATCGATGATTTTACCTTTGAAAGATGGAATGGAGCTTTCTCAAGTCACCAAACCTTCAATGAAACTTTCTTCAAACACCAATCTTCAAGAGCTTGTTAACCTAATTTATCCCAAAGAACCAAGTTGAAGCTTTGTCTATGGAAGATGGAGAAAACGAAAAATGCAGAGTGAGGATGGTGGTGTCTTCTTCTCCAAGAAGGAGAAGAATGGAATTGAATTGGAGAGTGTCACTCTCTCCAAACGTGTGTCATCTTTCTCCCTTCCTCTCCTTTTTAATTCTCTCAAAACACCAAGAGTGCTTGCCAACTCACCACACTCACCTTTGTCTCCCCCTTTTTTCTTTGTTTAATAATTCTTTCATGAAATTAGGCAACATTTTCTTCTTTTAATATTTCTTTTGACAAAAGCAAGGTCTTTGTCTCCCACTTTGTCCCCCAATTCGTGTAAATAATTCAAACATCTTAAGGGTGACACGGCCAAGGCATGAGTGGCTTGGCCGTGTTTCTCACTTTTCTTGGGACACGACCAAGCTTGCTGGCTGTGTCCATGGCTGTCGTTCCTTCTTTATTTCTTTTCAAGAAGTGACACGGCTAAGCTCCTGGCGGCCAGTGGCTTGGTCATGTCTCTTGCCAGTGTCTCTTTCTGCCTTCTTTCTTTTTCTTTCTTTGGTTTTTGCACTTTAGGTGAGACACGGCCAGTGGCTTGGCCGTGTCTCCTGCCCGTGTCAGTCTCTGCCTCAATTTCTTTGAGGGACACGGCCAAGATAAGGGTGACTTGGCCATATCTACTAATTTTTCCTTGGACACGGCCAAGTCACTTGGATGTGTCCTTTACTGCTTGAATGTATGTTTTGCTTTCTTCAGGTGTGACATGGTCAGCGATATGGCCAAGCTTCAAGCGACATAGCCAAGACGATCAGACATGGGCAGAGACATGACCAAGATGGTGTTTGTGTTCAACACTGCTTCTATTTTCATATGATTTTATTTTCTTAGGATGAAACACGGCCAATACAATGAGACATGGCCAAGCTTCAAGCGACATGGGCAAAGACATGGCCAAGACAAGCAGACATGGCCAAGCTTCAAGCGACATGGCCATGTTATGTGAGTGTGTCAAGTACTGCCTAAACTTTATAATTCTTTTAATGGAGGAGACATGGCCAAGCTTGAATCATCTTTGTTGTGTTCAATATTTTTCCTTCCAAAATAACTTCATCAAGTGAATTTAGCTCCATTTTGCACATGTTCATCTACATCATCAAACTTCAAGTAAACTTGAACACACATATTAGAAAAATAACTAAAAAGCAAATAAAATTATCCTAAAAACACATAAAAATGATCATAACAATTACCCCACACTTAATTCTTTGCTTGTCCCCAAGCAAAGTCAAAATCAAAATAAACTAAATAAGAAAAATTTAGTTAAATTCAAGAGTTATAAGGATGTTTTAAGACTTCCCTTTTCCTAAATCGGCAATCAATATTAAATCGAACAAAATCGATACCCATGTAATTTAGTGGCTCTCCATGCATAACCAATGTTATCAATCTCTTACCAACTCTTAAAAATGTTAGATCATGGTGGTGTTTACACTCATAACAATCAATGAAAGATTATCGCCATAGGTTTGCTTATTGATCAAATTTTCACCACTAAATTCCAATCAATCATCAATCATAAGGTCTTTTATTTGGTTGTAACGTGGCTAAGAGAAAGGTATGACATTTGGGAGAGTGAGTTTATTCATTTAGATCAAGAGCACTTCAAGAGTGAAGTAAGCAGCATAGTACGATCGACAATCCCAAAATACCTCCCAATCACTTAGTACTAAGCATTTAAGTGCTTTTAAGGAACTCCATTTGTTTTATTTGCAAGGATAATTCCCAAACTCATTACAACCCTTCTGACAAGAACAACTTCTATTATTTTGATTTTCATCTTTTCATTTTTTTATATATTTTTTAATTTTTTTTTTACTATAAAATAGGGTTTTCAACTAAAGAATACAATAATTTGTAATTTTAAACCCATTGAATTTAACTCCACACTTTATTCAACACAACACTCTATCATTAATGCTCTTGACCTAATGAATGAGTAATAGTTAAAACGACATGGTTTAAGCTAATGGTGTTGTGAAAAAGAAAAAAAAGGAAAAAATGAAATAAGCTCAAAGTTGGCAAACTAAGGTCGGATGTAAGGTTGGTCTTTTTAAGCCAAAATGGGTTCACCTAAATTGCCTTAATTATATTGATGCCTAATTGAAATTTTTATGTAGTCTCAAAATGTATGTCAAAGCAAGTTCTAGCAATTCATCAATCAAAGATGTTTACACATGAAAAGAATAATAAGTTGATGGCTCAATTCCTCACTAGTTTAAAGGCAATGCAAGGAAAACCAATAAAATTGACAATAAGAACCAATTCTAATCAATTCTCAAATTGATGCTTCAAAAATTCAAAGGTCATCTATCAACAATTTTATAACAATTGAACTTTTCAAAATTCATTTATTCAAAGAAATACATTAACTAAACTTAAACAAAGATAAATTAAAAATAAAAACACAAACTGCACCCTACACTTAAAGATTCACATTGTTCCCAATATGAGCATGCATAAATTAAAAGAGAGAGTTAGATGAAATCTAATTTTCATCGTTCCCGTATGCGATATGAAGTGCTCCTTCCATCCTTAATGCAATTGTCGCCCATGTGTGAGAAGATGAATAGCATGCAATTCCGAAAGGTACCCAATGCATAGCAAAACCTAGGTAGCATCCTTTGAAGAGCAATTGTCCAAAGGGAACATGTGAAGGTTGTCGTGTGGTGATCCTCCAATGCTATACGATTTTGGTAAAAACTGTTTTCAGTATGCAACATGGTCATATCTGTTTTTTGCTCCTCCTCACCACCGAGAGTGGAAGAGATGATCATTTGTTGCATACTTTTCTCCTCATCAAAAACATATTTCAAAATTTTTGGGGTCTTTTTAGGTTCAACCAAGTTTGGTTGAATCTCTTTCTCATCCTCTTTAGCAATCAGAAGGCCCCTCTCAACAGCTTCAGAATTTAAGATTAAATTGCACTCCTCAATTTCTGAATTAAAAATATTAGGTTCTACTTCTAAGGTCATGGCCATCTCAAGCTTATTTAAACTATCTTCACTAACTTCCTTGGAGGGCATGTCGTAGAGTTTAGAAAGCTGCATACCTTGCTTGTCATCCTTTAATCTACTTGGGAATGAGATTGGTGGCATATAAGGATTCGGAGGCTCATGCAGTTGTGATGAAGTTGGTACTTCCAAATTCTCCTCATTCTCTTATTGACTTGGCTCCTCTATGTTGGTTTGTATCTCCTTGCCATTTTCTTCTTGATTAGTATCTGCATCAAAGGAATCACAAAATTTGTTATATATCATCTGTTCACTCCTCAAATTTGTGATTGCATTGACTTGCTCTAATTGGCTAGGAAATTCCTCTTTTTAGTGCGCTTGGAGTTGATGTGCCAGTTGCCCAACTTGAGTTTCCACCTTCTTCAATTATACTTCCAAAGAATCAAACCTCTTATTGCTTACTTCCTGATTTTGTGTGCTAATTTGAAGGAAAGCATTCAAATTATCTTCCACTGAGGGTTTCTATTGATCTTGATTTTGTGCACTAAATTGAATAAAGGCATTCAAATTATCTTCCAAAGTGGGTTCCTTAAGTTAATCTTGATTTTATGTGCTAATTTGAATAAATGCATTCAAACTATCTTCCAATGTGGGTTTCTTAAGGTGATATTGATTTGAGTATTGTTCTTAAGAGTAAGAACTTCTTTGGTAAGGTTGAAAAAATTGTTGAGATAATTTGCTGCTGAATTTTTCAAGAAAAAGTTGGGTGGTTTCTCCAACTTGGATTATAAGGATTGAAATAGAGGTCATTCCCACCCCATTTTTGGAAAGGTTCAAAGTCATATGCTTGCTCTTGCTCCTCTTGGTATTGTTCAAAACCAAATGAACACATATTTGCACTATGTCCTATATTGCCACATGCTGGACATACTTCACTAGTAGGCATAAGTGTTTTTCCTCTTCCATTTAGAATCGTAAGTTAATTCGGTAATTCTGCTAATTGTCATGCTATGTCAAAATTAGAATTATCATCGTAAAATTCCTCATGCATTGAAAACTGCATCTTTATAAAAAAAAAACTTAGCAATTTAAAGAAAACAAACGAAAAATTAAATAAAAAAAATCAAACTATTAATACTTAAACAGCCTTCTCCGGCAACGGCGCCGAAAACTTGTTGCGCTCGAATTAAGTACTATTACAAAGCGACACTCGCAAGTATATGAGGTAATTGTAACAACTGTAATCGCCCCAAGGTCGTCTCACAAGGAAGGTGTTGTTCGTAATAATTTGAGTTAAACAAACAAAATAATTTAAAGGATGGGAATGTGGTGTTTGCAATATTGGTGAAATTATAACAAAAGTAAAATAGCAAGTGAATAATTGATGGTGTGCTTAGAATTGGTTTAGTTCTTGGAAAGATACCTAAGGTTGTAGATTAATTCAATCAAAGCTTAATTCTCAAATATTCCATTAACATAACCTTGTAAATTAATTTGTTCCTTTAATTTAATTAGTCAATTACCAATTCATTAGTTTTCACATTCATGAATTAACAACAACCAATTGTTTTGAGTTTGCAAATTAATAAACCCTAGAACTTATATTTCTAATTTATTCTTAGGGTAGTTGATTGCATAATTTCGATATCAAATGTCACCTCTTGGTCCTTCATTTAATATTTAGAGATCCATAGATAGCTAATCTATCAACCTAACATACAATCAAATGCAATCAACCAACAACAAGGTACATTAATGGAAATATCAAATCAAGTCATTCAATCAAATCTACTACAAACCCTAGACATGGGTAATTTAGCTTAACGTTATCAAATTAAAACAAATATTCTTCTCAATACAAATCAAATCACAATTGTCCATTGAAATATTAATTCTCATAATAAACCACAACAATCTAGAAATGAATTAAAAGAGAATAGAAAAACTCCTTATAGATGCCAAGAGTTGGACTACTTGTCTTCCTCCTAGCTCCACTTTGATGTTGATGAAGAACTCAAACCCTCTTCAATTGATGATTCTACCTTTGAAAGATGGAATGAAGCTTTTTCAAGTCACCAAATATTCAATGAAACTTTCTTTAAATACCAATATTCAAGAGCTTGTTAACCCAATTTATCCCAAAGAACCAAGTTAAAGCTTTGTCTATGGAAGATGGAGAAAATGGACATGGAGGATGAGGATGGTGGTGTCTTCTTCTCCAAGAAGGAGAAGAATGGAATTGAATTGGAGGGTGTCACCTTCTCCAAACGTGTGTCCTCTTTCTCCTTCCTCTCCTTTTTAATTCTTTCAAAACACCAAGAGTGAATTTAATATTTCCTTCATGAAATTAGGCAATCTTTTCTTCTTTTAATATTTCTTTTGACAAAAGCAAGGTCTTTGTCTCCCACTTTGTCTCCCAATTCGTGCAAATAATTCAAACATCTTAAGGGTGACACGACCAAAATAACTTCATCAAGTGAATTTAGCTCCATTTTGCACATGTTCATCTACATAATCAAACTTCAAGTAAACTTGAACACACATATTAGAAAAATAACTAAAAAGCAAATAAAATTATCCTAAAAACACATATAAAAATGATCATAACATGGAGACTTCCTGAGGAGCTCGATCCCCCCTCATTCTTATCTTACAGGTGAGAGTGCCACAACAGTAAAAACCCGAGCTACATGAGTTAGGACACCCCCCCCCCCTGAGGATAAGCCTGTCATCAGTGGTGCCTTAGTCGTATACCGATCAGCTCACTGTGCCCTGGTCGCATACTGATTTTACAGTGCCTTATTCGCACATTGATCTTTAGCATATATCGTGCTACTCACCGCACCTTGGTCGTGAACTGAGCTTTTAGCACACTAGTTGTACATCTCCTAGCGCCCTAGCCGTACGCTAAACTTATAGTACTTAATTGTGCATAGCAGCGCTCTAACCGCGCACCAAACTCATAGCACTCAATCGTGGATAACAACGCCCTAGTTGCGCATTGAATTCTCAACACTCAAATCACATATATACATCACAATAGGTTACTACATCACCAAACTCTGATTACATTATCAATAATTAAACTCATTAACTAAAAAAATAAATAAATAAAAATCTTTCATCTCATTTACAATACCGAACTGCTTTAGTGCACTCTCGTGCTAAACTCTTATAGCGCTCTCGCATGCACTTAAAAATTCAGCACATATTGTGCAGCTCACCGTGCCTTGCACACCAAGCCTTACAATCTCTTAGTTGCACAACGATTTTCATCACAACAATCGTGCATCTTATAAAACCATGGTTGCACACCAAGCTTTTAGCTCATTAATCATTCCATAACGCATTGGCCAAGCAATCAATTACTATTTTTCACATTGTAATAAGAAGCAATATTATATACTCATAACATATTAAACTAAATGAACCAAACTCTTTACGAGTAAACAAGCTAATAGAAGATATGAATTAAACTAATAGAAGATATGAGTTAAAATAAATCGAGCAATAAAAAGAAAAGTCTCATTTCATTTAAAATACTGAATTGTCTAGCATCTTCTCGCACACTAGTCTCATTTCATTTACAATTCTAAACTACTTTAGGGCTCTCTTGCGCACCAATATGGTTATAGCGCCCTCGTGTTCATCTTGTTATAGCCATTTATCGAGGGTCGAGCCTTGCGCTCTAATCGAGCTTCAATGCTCTAATTATACACTAAAATTTGTATTCATCTTTACAATTTTGTAAGTTTAGGGGCCCATGTAATAGCACTTTTTGTATGTATGTCCAAACCCCCATCTTTTTATTACTGTACAAGAGACATTTATATATGAATGTATATAATTAGGCGTTTTGACAATCCACCAGAAAACATGCCCAAGAGTCTACTTGACATGAATGTCAAGGTAATGAAAGGGGGCAGTGGCATCCCCAACAGCTGAACACTTGCATCCCTAAGAGCTAAACCCAGGCACACTTGCATCCCTAAGAGCCGAACATAGGCACTCAAGCTCATCAAAGATCTGAGCAATGGCAATCGAACTTATCAAAGAAGAACTCTTCATTCCTACATACCGGGCCATGATCACAACAATAGCATGGATAAATACTTTACACCGATAAGAAGTAAAAAATCTTAGTGAATAAAAGAGCTCGAGCAACTCAACTAAACTACCAAGCCAACAGTCATAAGAACACTCTTGTTTGATCGGACATCATGCATAACACGCCTTAAGCAGGTACTTATTGTTTATCTTTATTCTTTTATTTCATAACTTGCTAAATTGCTTGGCAAGCTAGTGCTCATGCATGACACGTGCCCTTAGCAAATTAAATAGTGCATTAATAATGAATGCTTAGACGCACCTCGTGCTCGAGCACACTGAACAAGTGCCATAACCATGTCAACAAAACACAGAAGTAACACTTACTTTCACTTTGTATTAAGTTCGATTATAGACCGAGCCATCAAGTTAAAAAAGATCACATATCGCACACAAAAAATAAATACAAGTATAGGACTACACTTCAAAAGAAAAGACTTTTTAATAAGAAGAATAGAAAGTTCGTTACATAAAGAGTCCAGTCTTTACAACTTGCCAATAGACAGAGCTCGGACATATTTCTAAACAAAATTTTACAAGTCCTGGACCTCATCCTCATCCTCCTGGTCCTAGTCCTCTTCATCATCATCTTTTACCTCTGCTTTATTTGCGAGCTCGTCAATGTCTATGTCCATCATCCAGGATAAGTCTATGTCCAGATTTTATTTTTTAAGCTATTTTGACACACTTGCTGATAGGCATAAACACCCCGAGCATAGAGCTTGTCACTCCTCGCATACTCGGTAGCTAGTCCTTGTCGAGAAGCTTCTAGAGCTTCTTCTGCCAATCGTAGCTCCTCAGTCTTGGATCTTAGAGCTTCTTCAACCTAGCTTAACTCTTCAATTTTAGCTTTCAAAGCTCCCTAAGCTTGTTTTAACTCCTCATCCTTAGCGTTTAAGGCCTTCTCAATTCATCACAACTCTTAGAGGCCTGGGCGAAGTTGGCTGCCATACCCGCCACCCGATCTGCCAAGGTACAAGAGAGTTAGGTGAGTTGTAAGATATCATTCAGTCAATTTTTATTTCAAACATTGAATCAAGTATTACAGTTTGGATTATTTTTTACCATGTGAGAAACCGTGATCATTTTTTATGCCACGTCCTCCGAGCTCATTCACACGTGTTGCGCCTTTTGAGAGGAATGGCTCCATATATTTGCTTGAGCACCTTATGGGGACCAGGATCCTACAACAGGTATGTTGTACCATGTGGACCCACAATCTTCTCGTTCACTGCCTCTACCAATTGAAGCATGCTATAGCGATAGGCTAGTGATTCTTCCACCTCTCTGCGAGGCAGAGTTTATTATTCGACCTCCCTCCGAGGTACAGTTTCTAGAACCACCTCTAGGAAGAAAGTCTGGTCCTCGGTAACAGGCTCTTATCCCGAACAACACTGGTCCCAGCAGCTCATCCACCAGATGGCTCACAGGACATCCTAGCCTTCTTCCGGGCTTCCCTCCTGATGCTCTTCTCTGTTAAATGTTTCAACTACCTGCTAGCTTATCCAGAGCTTCTCTCTATACAACCAAGCTAATAGTTAAACAAATACTCTTTAAACAAACAAAAAAAAGTCTATGAGTTTTAAGTTATACTTACTAGCTCGGTCTTTAAGATGAATTTCCTTCAGAGCTTTCTCCAGGGGGGAGTACTCTCGTATTAACCCAATGACATTCCTCTTCTCCTTTAAAATGTCATGCTCCACAGTTTTGAACACTGCGAGCTCATCTTTATTGAGCCTTCCTTTGGCCACTTGTTCACCTTAGGGCTCGGTCATCCATGTATTTTAGCAACTGAATCCCTCACAATTCTCCACAATAAAGAATCGGTCTTTCCAAACCTTCATTGAGTTAGGCTTTCCTATGAAGAGTCCGAGCTTGAACCCTTACAGGTACAAAAAATCTTTATCAGCTCCCGAGCGCAGCCTCAGGACATTGAAAGCATTCAACACCTAGGGTGAAGGCACTACCCCAAGCAGTCCGCATAATATTTTAAACCTTGTGATAGTTCAACATGCACTAGGCTAAGCTGGGCGATGTTATGGTAGTGTAGGAAAGCTAAGAGGAAAGGGCACAAAGGAAATCGCACTGCACCCCGAACCTCAGATCCTCCTCTTAAATCATTACTTGGTTCTCATCTAGATCATCATATGCTCGAACCTCCTCTCTTGGGATGAGCATCTTGCATGCCTCCGGTATTAGATACTTCTTTCGAATCCCTCTAAGTCTATGTCTATTAAAGTGGACCCGATGTCTCTTCTATGTCTATTAAAGTGGACCCGATGTCTCTTACTCGAGCTTTCTCCAAGTTCACATGGACCTCAACAACTTCAGCTACATCAGCTACCTCTTCTTCTTCTTCTTTAACTAGTGTTAAACATCTCTTTATATTTTTCTCGGCCCGCTTGGTCATGGCCGAACCTACGTCAAAGTTAGCCCCTACCTCATGATGAGTAATCTCACCCAGTGCACTAGGACAGACCACCTCTCCTGACCTCTCTGGTAGAACTGAGCTAACAGTTGCTCGCACCATTCTTGCTACTAAACTCTAAATGCAAATCTTTAGAAGATAAATTTAAAACTAACCTCTGTAACCAAACTTTCAAGCCTTGACTTCAACCATACCAAAATAAGATGAACCGAGCTATAAATCTTTTGAGTTAAGTGCTGAATGTTATATCCTCACCCTCTATTTATAGAGAACTTCGGCCATTTTAATTAATGTCATTAATTAATGGTGCGGGAGTTACATCTTTTCAGTTCCCGCATGAACCATTACTATGATTTTCGAAGCATCTCTTTGCCTCTGCATGACATGTGTCCTTTTGGAAACTCAACTGGCTCTTCTTGGTATAAATGCCAAGACTTCCGATGGGGACTAATGGTACTGTCTGTACTACCCCTAGAAGACCCAATCTTGCCCTCGAGCTCTTCTCCCTCGAGCTCTTCTCTTCTTTCCTCAAGCTACTCAAGCTCTCCTTTCTCGAGCTCTAGCTTGTGTTTCTTAGTTTCCTCGTATCCCACCCAAGTTTGTTTTGAATTCCGTCATAGGTCCTAGTTTGACATAAATGTCAAATGACTAGAGAGGGACTAGTGATAGTACCCGTACTTCCTGAGCTCCCATGCCGAGCTCCACCTTAATTCTATATATTATCATACAACCTCCTTATATCATGGTTCAACACTCTCACCCTACCGTATCCAAGCTCCTTTGCATGGCATGACTGAGCTTGACATAAATGTCAAATGGCTAGAGGGAAACTAGTGATGTTGCCTCTCCTTTAATTGAGCTCTCTAGCCAAGCTCCCTGACCGGTCACTCTTATGATCGAGCTCTCATAAGAGGTTGAATTTCAGCTTCAGGCACTCTCAGTCCAACTGAGCTTCTTATATCCGTTGTACGGCTCTGACACACCTGCAACCTGCGCTGACACCGCATCAGAGATTTGTCTCTCTCCACCAAATATAAATAGGGGTCACCATTCACAGGTATAAGGATCGTCTCTCTCACTCTCTGCTCTTTCCTTTCAAACCGATCGAGCTCTGACTCAGACATCGGAGTCTCCTCCCTGGAAGCCTAATCCCCCCTCCTTTCTATCTTGCAGGTGGAAGAACCACAACAGCAGCACCAAAACCTGAGCTACATGAGCTAAGATACTCTCTCGAGGATCAACCTGTCATCAAGCAATTTTGGCAATATAAAAATAAAACTATACCAACACACTAAATTGAAAGTTTATAAAAATGGCCTAAAATTGTCATTATCAAGTCATCATTAAACCATTATAAACCATCAAAATAAGTTGGAAACCTTCCCAAACATGGTTTGGTTTTAAACCATACTATATTATCATTATCGAAAACCATAATAGAAATGCTCTCAAACAAAGCTTTAGATAAATTATAAAATAAATTAAAATCTTTTAGATAAATTTCAAATTAAAAAATTGAAATTTATATTTTAATTTTCAAATGAAAATCTTAATGTTTATAAAAAAAAAAGGTATATTTCAATCTTCAAATTAAAATCTTAATATTTATATAAAAAAGAATGTTTAATTTTTAATTTTCAAATTAAAATCAAATAGATGAATTCTAAATTAAATTAAAATTATATAGATAAATTTAAAATTTAAAAAATATAAAAAATTAATGTTTATAAAAAAAATGTGAAAGTTTGAATTTTTAAATTAAAAACTTAATGTTTATAAAAAAAAGTAATGTTTAAGTTTTAATTTTCAAATTAAAATCATATAGATATGATCTAAATTAATAGTACATTTATTTGCACTATATGTCTTAGAAAGTTAACTACATAATTTTTTTTACTAATAATACTATGTTGGTTTAAGAATAATTCATGTAAAATAAAATATTGGGCCCATTAAATTTTATCAACTAATTAATAAAATAGTTTATATAGGAGGAGTAAAGAAAATATTTTACTAGAAAAGATTATTAAATGGTATAATATTAAAAAATAATCATTCCCCTATTTTAGGATATGACAAAATAAGAGAAAGATATTATAAAAGTAGTTTAGATATTGCTCATACTTTTCTAGAAAGTTGAGTTGTAATCAAACAATTTAATATTTTTTTCAATCCATATTTTCAGTATTTTGTTGTACCTTCTAATCATGATAATATAATCTTTTTCAGTAAAATATAATGTCAATAATATATTTAAGTGAAATACATTATCAATTATCAGTTTTTCCAATGATCTATCAAATACACTATAAATTAAATAAAAATTTAATTTTCAAATTAAGGCTAAAATTATCAATGCTATATTTACCATGCAATTTTAGCTATACTTCATACTAATTATTTCGACTTCATAATTTCATACTGCTTTTGCTTTCTCTTTACCTCAAGAGACACACAACTTATCCTAAAGTCAATGGGAATGCAATTCAATTTAGTAGGCTTTGTTTGTTTAAATCGTTTTGGTTTTACTAGGCTTTGTGTTTTTTGTTAACCTTACTTGTGTTGCATTTTTTTTTATCCATGGCTCATGGTTGAATCTATTGATTTATTGTTGGGATGCGACATTCCTAAATTCAGAAGTTAATGTTATTGTTGTTTTTTTTCAGTGGTTTTTCAATAAAATTTAAGAAAATATATGGATTGAAAGCAGCAATTTAATATTTGACTATGGTGTTAAATATATATTTCACTGTGGTATTTAATTATACTTAAAAATATATTGGTTAAAAATCTATACTATTTACTAATATTACTTTGACCGATTACATTTGTAAAATTACAGAAAAATTTTATTATTTGATACAGAATTTATGTGTTTCTGTGCAAAGTTCATATAATAATGAAATACTACTTATTTATAGTTAGTATTTTTTTCCTAATAAAAACAATAAAAATCTATTAAAATTATAAAATCTAATATTGAAATCTAAAAAACTTATAATAAATTTTTGTAATTTTCAATGGCACCTGCAACATGTGCGCGAATTGTTTTCTAGTATAATTGTGTTTTTCTGTAATCTCACCATGTATCATAATATTAAATTATTTGTTATATATATGTTTTTAAAATATTGTTTACAATCTTGAAATTTAATTTCCAAATTTTTAATTTGAAAATCCTTCTTTAAAAAATGTTTTTAAAAATATTACTTATAACCTTAAAATTTAATTTTAAGACTAAAATTATCAATCTATATTTTCAATTTCAATTTTTGTTTCCTTCAAATCAATTAACTAATTAATATTAATTAATGTGGCTTCTATTATTGATCTGGGGTAATATATATATATATATATATATATATCAGAGTCATCTTCTTTTAGGGGTGGTAGTAGATAGATATAGAACTGTTTCCATAGTTAAATTTTTGATTTGTAGATCTAGAAGTGGACTTAGTGTTATCTAGGTATTGATATGCAGTAAGACCCGTATTAGTCGACGGACAGGCGTTTAGGGCAGTAAGTTAGTGGTCGCTATCAAAATCAACATTAATAAACTTTAAAATCTATTTTTTAAATATTTAAAAATGGAACTATTTTTATGTAAATCTGCTAGTACAACTAAATCAGATAGTTCTGAGTCATCAGAGGTTAAAAGGATTATAAACAGAAATGAAGTAATTTTAGAAGACTTTAATAAAGCAATTGATAATTGGATAATACCTAACATAGATAAAGAATAGATTTATAAAATACCTAAATTAAATATATTTAAAAATGATTATATAATTAAAGCTGAAGAAAGGGATGTACAATTAAGTAAACCCTTTGAAAAAATAATTTTACTCTCTGCAGAATTGATAAAGCAACATAAAAATAAAAAATACAAATATATACATATAGGACTAGTACAAATAGGTATAAAACCTTTAACCAAAGAAGGATTAAATACTAGTATCTTAGCAGCAGTCAGAGACGCTAGGTTTGTAAATTTTAATGACTCACTATTAGGGATTATAGAAACCAGTCTGAGTAGTAGACCTATCTCATTTAGCTGTTTTCCTGATATAACAATATTTTTAAATGATCCAAATATATTAAAAAGCGTAGTATTAGAATTAACACACATAATTATAAAATGCTTGAAAGATCTATTCCTGTAGCATTAATGTATAAAATAAAGTATAAAACAATGGTATCTGCCTTTGCTACAAAGTATATAATGCAACCTAAATTAGGAGAAACTAAATTCTTACAAACGGATTTAAGTAAAGCTAATACAGTAATCCCTAGGACTATTCAGTGGAAAGATATTAGTCTCCCTGATGAATGGGTCTTAGAGGACGTTGTTTCTCTCCTTGAACCAAAGAATACAGTAAAGCCCAACATAGAACTTAGTAAAATAGAACAATATGAAGACGGTAAAGTTAAATTAAAATTTAGTAGATATAGTATAAGCAGTAGGTATTCAGACTCTTCCTCCTCTGTTTCAACAGTAGATATAGGTAGAGCCTCACAGTTACCTTCTGTAATATACGCCTCATATAAAGAGTCAAACCCTAATTATAGTCAACCACAGAATATAGAACAGTCTCCCTCTCCACCTATGTCACCTACAGCTTCTTTTATGACAGAGAGTGTAGGAAACATAGATAGAGAATTAAATGTGATTAATAAAGAATTTGTTTTTAATTATAATAAACTAAATAAAGAATTAACAGCAATAAAAAATAAAGATAAATTAGAAAATATAATAAATAAAGTAAAAGACTTGGAATTAGTTAAAGAAGAATATATTAGTTTTATAAAATATTATGAAGTTAATATGAAATTTTTTTATTGGTTTAAAAGGATTTATAAAGGAAAACTTAAAGCAGAAAAATTAATAAATCTAGTAACTATTAGGAATAAAGAGACAGAATGGAAAGTAAATGATAAAATTATACAGAGTGAACATCCACCTAAAGCATCAAGTATATTTTTATATGGAGATAGAGAAATACGAATAGCACCATTTAAAACAGTAGCAGAAAATGATCCTAATAAAAAATATTAGAACAAAATAATTTTAGTACTGCACATTTATTAAGTATAGGACAACAATTAAATAGAATAGAAGGCTCAATCAAAGAAAGTAAAATAGTAAAAGTTGAAAAAGAAGTTAAAGATAAAAAACTTAAGTCCCATGTTTTTAAACCATTCGAAGTTTCTAAAACAGAACAAAAAGAAGTTAAATCTAAAGATTCTGACTTTGTAAAGGCAATTAAAGAATAATTAAGTAAAATTGACTCTTCTTCTGGGTCAAAACAGGTAGTACAAGAAACACATCAATCTAAAGTATCTAAAACTATTAGTATAGTTACCCAAAAACAAGAATCAGAATCAGTTGAGGAATCTCAACCTGAATCTGAAGATATTGAAACCTTTAGTAAAGCCTTAGAACCATAAATAAATCGTATAACATATAATCAGTCTATAGTATCTAGGATGGCTGCCCCAAACTTAGGTATTACAGATAGACCTAATACTTTAACACAGTATAAATATAATGCCTCTTCAATATATGAATGAAACATTGATAGCCTATCAGAATATAATATTATGAGTCTTCTACAGCAGATGACAATGGCTGTCAATGCTTATAGAACCCAAACAGATACCTCAGATAAAACTATAGCTGAACTTCTTATAGTTGGCTTTACAGGACAACTTAAAGGTTGGTGGGATAATCATCTCACTGATGAACAACATTTAGAGATTTTAAATGCTATAAAAACCTATGAAGATGGTATACCTATATTAAATGAGTAGGGTGATACTATTCAAGATGCAGTGGCAACACTAATCTTGACTATATCACTTCATTTTATAGGTGATCCTACTCACTTAAAGGATAAAAATGTTGAATTACTAAGTAATCTTAGGTGTAAGAAACTTAGTGACTTTCAGTTCTATAAAACAACTTTTCTAACTAGGATAACGCTTAGAGAAGATTTCAACCAGGCTTTCTGGAAGGAAAAATTCTTAGCAGTACTACCCTTTTTCCTAGGAGAGAAAGTTAGAAACAATATAAAACAGGAATATGGAAATCCTATCCTTATAACCTATTAGCCTATGGACAATTGTTTAGTATAGTTCAAAAGGAAGACTTAAAACTTTGTCAAGACATAAAGCTACAAAAATCATTAAAATATGAAATGAGAAAAACAAAACAAGAATTAGGTTTTTTCTGTAAACAATTTGATTATAGTATAACACAAAAACATAAAGATTGTAATGGATAGTGTTCTACTACAAAATATAAAAAACCTTATAGAAAATATCATAAAAAGAATTATAAGAAAAAATTTGATAAAGATGATTATTATAAGAAACAGAAACCTTATAAGTATAGAAAACCTAGTAGAAATACATATAAACAAAAAGATAAAAAGTTTACATCATATAAAGACCTAGCATGTTATAAATGTGGAAGAAAATGCCACACATAAAGATTTTGTAAATTTGATAAAAAAAATTACAAGAATTAAATTTAGAAGAATCTATGATAAATAAAATTCATGAATTATATTTAGATTATTCAGATTATGAAGAATATTCAGATTCTGAAGAAATAAATCAAATAGATGATATAGGGACAGAGACCAGTTCTGAAAATAGTAGTAAATCAATAAATGTATTAACCAAAGCACAAGAGTCTATATTAGAAGCAATAAAATATATTAGTGATCCTAAAATTCAAGAGAAGTTTTTACATAAAATATTAGGAGATAATGATAAACCTAAACAATCACTATTACCTAGTACTAGTAAACAAACATATGATCTAACTACAATATTAAATAAAAATAAAACAATAAAAAATAAACCTACTATAAATGATTTATAAAAGGAAATTAAATAAATAAAATTAGAATTAAAAGAAATAAAAAATAAACAAGAACATGATTCACAAATAATAAAATCTTTATTAAATTCAACTTCTTCTGATGAAGAAGGAGAAGAAGATATTGAACAGATGATTAGTAAAGAAGAAACTAATAATAACAATGAAATAACTTTAATAAGTAAAAATAAAATTCCTGATAATCTAATTTTTATGTTACACGAGATAACATCAAGAAAATATTTAATAAAGATAAAATTAAAATTTTTAAATAATTATAATATAAAAACTATAGCATTATTTGATACAGGAGCTGATTTAAATTGTATTAAACATAATTTAGTACCTAAAATATTTTGACAAGAAACTAAAGAAAGTTTATCTGCAGCAAATAAATCTAAATTAAATATACTTGGTAAAGCAGAAGCATCAATAATAGATAGAAATTTAGAGATAAAAAATATATTTATTTTACTAATATTCATCATATAGTAATCTTAGGAACACCATTTATGAAATTAATTACACCTTATTCTGTAAATGATGATAGTGTAAGTTTTAAAGTTAAAAATCAAAAGATAATTTTTTCATTTTTAGAAAAACCTAAAAGGAGAAATTTAAATCTTTTAAAGGCATATTTGATAAATGAATTACAAATAAATGTTCTTATAAAAGCAAAGTCTGAACAACTTTGTAATTTAAAAAATAATTATCATCTACAAAAAATAAATAAACAATTAAATAATAAATTTGTACAAGATAAAATTAATGGATTAAAATTACAGATAGAAAAAGATTTATGTGCTGATATTCCAAATGCATTTTGGAATAGAAAGCAACATATGATTGATTTGCCATATGAAATAGGCTTTGATGAAAAGTCTATTACAACTAAAGCTCGGCCCATTCAAATGGCGCCTGATTTGATTGAATTTTATAAAAAAGAAATAAATGATTTAGAAAATAAAGGATTAATAACAAAATCTAGAAGTCCTTGGTCTTGTGCTGCATTTTATGTAAACAAGGCCTTTGAAATAGAAAGATGAGCACCTAGATTAGTAATAAACTATAAACCTTTAAATAAAGCTTTAAAATGGATTAGGTATCCTATTTCAAATAAAAAAGACATATTAGGAAGATTATATAAAGCTAATATTTTTAGTAAATTTGATATGAAATCAGGATTTTGACAAATCCAGATTAATTCTAAAGATAGGTATAAGACTGCATTTACTGTTCCATTTGAACAGTATGAATAGAATATTATGCCTTTTGGTTTACAAAATGCACCCTCTGAGTTTCAGAGAGTGATGAATGATATTTTTAATCCATATACAAAATTTTGTATTGTATACATTGATGATGTATTAATATATTCTACAACTATAGATGAACATTTTAAACACTTAAAAGACATTTTTTTATGGTAATAAAACATAATGGATTAGTATTAAGTAAAACTAAGATGTCTCTGTTTCAGACTAAGATTAGGTTTTTAGGACATTATATAGAACATGGAATTATAGAACCTATAGAAAGAAACTTAGCCTTTGGGGATAATTCCTGATCAGATTATTAGTAAAGCTCAATTACAGAGATTTTTAGGTTGTCTGAATTATATTATTGAATTCTTTCCTAACCTAAATAGGACTATAAAACCATTACATGATAGACTAAAGAAAAACCCAGGCCCATGGACTGAAGTCCATTCTGGTATAGTTAGATAGGTCAAAGACTTAGTCAAAACTATTCATTGCCTACATATAGCTGATTCATTAGCTTCTAAGATAGTAGAGACTAATGCATCAGATATAGGTTTTGGTGGAATTCTAAAACAAGTATAAGAGGGTAGAGAAGCCATAGTCCAGTTTTATTCAGGACATTGGAGTCTAACCCAATTAAATTATTCTACTATAAAGAAGAAAATTTTGAGTATTATTTTATTGAATCAAAAATTTTTATTAAGAATTGATTGTAAAAGTACAAAAGATGTTTTGTAAAAAGATGTTAAAAACCTTGCCTCAAAACAAATTTTTGCTAGATGGCAAGCTATTTTGAGTATATTTGATTTTGATATTGAGTTTATTAAAGGAGAAAACAATAGCTTACCTGATTTTCTTACTCGTGAATTCCTTCTTAGGAATCATGGGGAAAAAGAAGAAAATGGCCAATAAAGCTAAAGAAACTCTAAAGAGTGATTCTCCTAAAGTTCTATCTGATCATTTAGATAATATTCTTAACCCTAAACCAATAAAGTCTTGGGCTGATGCTGTCCAAGAAGAAGATAAAGCAAATATCGAGCTTTGGATCTCCCAGCTGACCTAGTCACCTGAGGTGATTAAAGCTTTGTTAAAAATGAGACATGAACCTCCTCTAGAGGTTCCAGGTAAAGACTCTCTGATCCCTTATTTAAAAAATCAAATTGAGATAGGAGAATCTTCTTCTAAAAAAACCCTATCTCAAAATATTTCTAAAACTGAGTTGGATGTTTCAAAATTTTCAACTCAAATTGTTTCTTCAAACTTTCCAATAAAACAAAGATTTGTATGGTTTCATAAAATTTTTTATTTTACAGAATTAATTATTGAAAATGGGCCTGCTCAGCAGAACCCATGGAATATTATTAGTTCTGTTTACCCTAAAGAATGATTTTTTAAACCTACATAATTCTCTAAAACTCAAGAATATTATCTTAATATTCTTGTAGATTATGGTTCTCTATTTTTAAAGCATAATTATAATCAGCGGGATAAGGCTGTTATTGCCTATTCATCTTTTAAAATTAAGGGAATCCTCCATCCTTCTGATTGGGGAAGATCTTTGCACATTCCTGTGCAATTTAAAACTCTTCATTCTAAATACCATTATTCTTCATATAACTATTGGGATTACATTGATGCTTGGACTAAAGTTTTGTTTTTCCAAAACCCTGAGAAAACTCATTCCTGGCTCATCTATTGTGAAACCAATATAAAGACCAATAACCTCCCTTACTGGTTTGTTGATTTGTGGCATTATTGTGTTAATAATGAAAAATGCCTTCCACAAGAAGTACTATTAGCTTACCAGTTTTATAAAGCTCATATAAACCCTACACCTTATGAGAAGAGATTTTCTACTCTTCTTCTCTTTTGTATGACTTTTAATATACCATGGGTTTATCAATTGTACTTTGACTCTTCCTTTCAGTCAGGTACTAATATTTCTGTTATATTAAGAAAGTCCAAAGTCAAGTGGTGGACTGCCTTTCGTAATTCTACCACAAAGGAAACTGTTAAAAAATGGCTCTTAAAGAGAAATCATGGTGGCATTGATCCAAAGCTATCAGCCTCTTTTGGAGCTCAAAGAGTCCAAAATATAGCCCTTCTTGCAGTTGCCAAGACTGCAGAAGAATATAAAGCCTTAATGGAACAGATGGTTGAATCTCTTCCTTCAACCTCTGAGCCCGTTAAGCCCAGTAGAACTTGCTCTTCTGGATCCTCCACTAAAGCCCAAAAAAAAAAATCTAAAACTCCTTCTAGAAGAAGAAAATCCCTTTCATCTTCTTCGGATATTTCTTCATCATCCATGGCGTCATCCTCCACCGAGACCTCTGACTCGGATTACTGTCCCAGTAATGAAGATGATATTACTGTTAAAAAATGTTAAGTGGTGGACTGCCTTTCGTAATTCTACCACAAAGGAAACTGTTAAAAAATGGCTCTTAAAGAGAAATCATGGTGGCATTGATCCAAAGCTATCAGCCTCTTTTGGAGCTCAAAGAGTCCAAAATATAGCCCTTCTTGCAGTTGCCAAGACTGCAGAAGAATATAAAGCCTTAATGGAACAGATGGTTGAATCTCTTCCTTCAACCTCTGAGCCCGTTAAGCCCAGTAGAACTTGCTCTTCTGGATCCTCCACTAAAGCCCAAAAAAAAAAAAATCTAAAACTCCTTCTAGAAGAAGAAAATCCCTTTCATCTTCTTCGGATATTTCTTCATCATCCATGGCGTCATCCTCCACCGAGACCTCTGACTCGGATTACTGTCCCAGTAATGAAGATGATTGCTATGGTATATTGTCTCCCGTTAGAGTAAAAAATAAAGAAAAAAGAAAAAGAAAAGAAAAAAAAGAAAAAAGAAATAAAGAAAAAGAAAAGAAAGAAAAAATAATAGAAAGTAAAAAAGAAAATCAAATCAGAAGTTGAATCTGATTCAAATTCATCTGATTAAAGGCAGGAGAAACCTAATTTCTCCACTCAGTTTACTAAAGTCAACAAAGACGGTACCCACTAACAAGATACTGTTCATCAACAGTATTCACCAGTATTCTAAAAATGATCTTATAATGATCTTATAATGATAATTTCCTTCTTTATAGTAGAATAATTTAATTGGGTTGGACTCCAATGTCCTGAATAAAAGAACATATAACTTTATATATAATTTTCACAGAACATACAATAATATAAATCAATTATTAGTATAGTGCTTTTCGTTATACTAGGTATCACAGGCAATTAAATCCTGCTCACAGCCTGTAGCCGTTACAATCGGGTGTCCAGCTTATACTAATAAGATATAAAGAAAATAAATCTTTACAGATTTCTGATGCACCAGATCAACTTTCGTTGCAAGTGCAGAGCATACTTATACAAAATAAAACTTTAAAGTATAAAATATAAGCTGTTAATATAAATAACTTACAAGAGAATCAATAGAGGAAGATGTTACAGAAATGGAAGAAATTTAAGTGAATGAGGAAAGGGAAAAAGGAAAACTATAACCAAAGCTTGAAGGTTCTTCAATGTCTTCTGTGTGTGGAAGAAAGGTTTTCGAATCCTCTTCAGCTTCAGAATAGGCTCCTTAATATAGACAGAGGCTTTAACTTCACACTGTTCTTGTTACATGTCTGGAACTGTGGATGAATAGTAATCTGTCGTTACTATTTACTTTTACTGTACTTTCAAGCGTCTGGAACTGTAGAAGAATAGTACATTGTCGGAGGTACTATTTACTTTATTGTAGAGAACTGTGGATGAACAGTTCTTCTGACTTTATTGTTGATTTTCCTCTAGAAAATACTGTTGATGAACAGTATCCTGTCAGTGAGCACCTCCTTGATTGACTATAATAACCATCAACTCAAATTGTTTCTTTAAATATATAAAACAATCCTCAAAATTTCCTTCTTTATAGTAGAATAATTTAATTGAGTTGGACTCCAATGTCCTGAATAAAAGAACATATAACTTTATATATAATTTTCACAGAAAATACAATAATATAAATCAATTATTAGTATAATGCTTTTCGTTATACTAGGTACCACAGGCAATTAAATCCTGCTCACAGTCTGTAGCCGTTACAATCGGGTGTCCAGCTTATACTAATAAGATATAAAGAAAATAAATCTTTACAGATTTCTGATGCACCAGATCAACTTTCGTTGCAAGTGCAGAGCATACTTATACAAAATAAAACTTTAAAGTATAAAATACAAGCTTTTAATATAAATAACTTACAAGAGAATCAATAGAGGAAGATGTTACAGAAATGGAAGAAATTTAAGTGAAGGAGGAAAGGGAAAAAGGAAAACTATAACCAAAGCTTGAAGGTTCTTCAATGTCTTCTGTGTGTGGAAGAAAGGTTTTCGAATCCTCTTCAGCTTCAGAATAGGCTCCTTAATATAGACACAGGTTTTAACTTCACACTGTTCTTGTTACATATCTGGAACTGTGGATGAATAGTAATCTGTCGTTACTATTTACTTTTACTGTACCTTCAAGCGTCTGGAACTGTAGAAGAATAGTACCTTGTCGGAGGTACTATTTACTTTACTGTAGAGAATTGTGGATGAACAGTTCTTCTGACTTTACTGTTGGTTTTCTTCTGGAAAATTCTGTTGATGAACAGTATCCTGTCAGTGGGCACCGCCTTTATTGACTATAATAACCATCAACTCAAATTGTTTCTTTAAATTATTTGTCTTTTAAACAAAAGGCTTTATGGTTGAATTCCTTCCTTCGACTTCTGAGCCCATTAAGCCCAGCAGAACCTGCTCTGCTGGATCCTCAAATAAAGCTCAATCCAAAAGATTTAAAGTCTCATTCAGAAGAAGAAAATCTCTTTCATCTTCTTCGGATACCTCTTCGTCATCCATGACGTCATCTTCCACTGAGACATCTGACTCAGATTACTGCCCTAGTAATGAGGATGACTGTTATGGTATATTGTCTCCCATTAAAATAAAAAGTAAAAAAGAAAAAAAAAGAAAAAGAAAAAGAAAGAAAAATAAAAATAAAAAGAAATAAAAAAGAAATAAAAATAAAAAAGAAAAAGAAAAAATAAAGAAAGAAAAGAAAAATAAAAAGAAAGTTGAATTTGACTCAGATATAACTGAGTAAAGGCAGAAGAAATTTTATTTCTTCGTTAAAGACAATCAAGGCGGTGCCCACCGACAGGATACTGTTCATCAACAGTATTTTCTAGAGGAAAATCAACAATAAAGTCAGAAGAACTGTTCATCTACAGTTCTCTACAATAAAGTAAATAGTACCTCCGACAATGTACTATTCTTCTACAGTTCCAGACGCTTGAAGGTACAGTAAAAGTAAATAGTAACGACAGATTACTATTTATCCACAGTTCCAGACATGTAACAAGAACAGTGTGAAGTTAAAGCCTCTGTCTATATTAAGGAGCCTATTCTTAAGCTGAAGAGGATTCGAAAACCTTTCTTCCACACACAGAAGACATTGAAGAACCTTCAAGCTTTAGTTATAGTTTTCCTTTTTCCCTTTCCTCATTCACTTAAATTTCTTCCATTTCTGTAACATCTTCCTCTATTGATTCTTTTGTAAGTTATTTATATTAAAAGCTTGTATTTTATACTTTAAAGTTTTATTTTGTATAAGTATACTCTGCACTTGCAACGAAAATTGATCTGGTACATCATAAATCTGTAAAGATTTATTTTCTTTATATCTTATTAGTATAAGTTGGACACCCGGTTGTAACGGCTACTGGCTGTGAGCAGGATTTAATTGTCTGTGATACTTGGTATAACGAAAAGCACTATACTAATAATTGATTTATATTATTGTATTTTCTGTAAAAATTATATATAAAGTTATATGTTCTTTTAATTATGTTTTTTAAATTTATTTACTTAACTTATTTATTTATATGTTTTTAATATATGTTTTTAATTTATTTCTTTAATTTATTTTAATATAGTCTTTTGTATTTATTTATACTTAATGATTATTTAATTTTACTATTTGTTTAGATTTAGTAGTGGGGCTTAAGCTTGATTATTTGTTGTTTTGACTAAAGCTTTTTAAAATTACTTTATCCCTGGTAAGATTCTTTTAGTTTTTGTTGATATCAGAGCCATCTTCTTTTAGGGGTGGTAGTAGATAGATATAGAACTGTTTCCGTAATTAAATTTTGGTTAACTTTTAGATAGATATAGAACTGTTGGTATCAGAGCCATCAGAGCCAACAAAAACTAATATATATTAAGAAACAAAAATAACTATCAATTTTGAGCTTTGTAATAATTTGAAAAATAAATTTTGTATAATATTGTGTGTTTTAATTTTATAAATCGTATTGTTTATAAAAAAAAATGTTTATTAAAAAGTTTTTAAATTTCAATTTGACTATTCAAATCCTAATTTTTTTAGAAAAACAATGTTTAAGTTTAAATTTTAAAATTTCAATTTTAAAAACTTTCTTTAAAGAATGTTTTTAAAAATATGGTTTAAAATCTTAAAATTTAGTTTTCAATTTTTTAATTTTAAAATCCTTCTTTAAAGAATGCTTTTAAAAATATTATTTAATTTTCAAATTAATGCTAAAGTTATCAATCTATATTTCAGATGCCAGAGAGGTGCAGACGATATACAAGTTGAATGGTTCGAGCATCTTTTTTGGCGGTTAGAGCTTCTAAGGCTTTGGTTGTTGGAGTAGTGGCTTTACTGATTTTTGGTCCTAAAGGTCTTGCTAAGATTAGCAATTAATTAATTCTCTTGCATGTATTATAGGGTTAATTAGATTTTCTTCTCAAAGGAAATAGCAAACAAATAGTAAACATTACACAATATATTAATAAATTATAATTTAACTAAATTTTAAATTCTCAATCTTAATATTTTATGCCATATTTATTTAATTTATTATTTTTAAATATTAAAGAGGAAAATTTTAAGGCCCTTTTTTAGTTCAGGTTTTCTCTAATTCTAAAATTTAAATTTAATTCATTCTCATATTAAACTCAAGAAAACTTAAAATTTAAGAGATGGGTTATGATCAAATCTTCAAATTCCATGAAAAATTGAAGTTTAAATTGAATGAAAATTTAGCATACTAAAGTGAAATTAAAGCATTAAAAAAAAATATAACCTGTACAATTCCACGACATATTTTTTTTTTGAAGGGATACATTCTATAACATATATCAATTAATTAATTAATTATATTAAATATATGTTATTCCAAACAATTAATTATATTAAATAGTTATTCTAATATCTATATTTTTTTAAACAGTATTAGATCTGTATTCACTCTTAAATCGTTGTGTAGTGTAGTATTAAAATTAGTGATTCTTAATTGCTTCACAATTATTATTAGTTTAATTACATCTATTACTGATATATTTAGAGGCATAAAAGTTGATATTTTAATAAACTTTCTTACATTTTGAACTGATAAGATATCGTAATACTTACTAACTTTTTGTTTATATGTGTTTGATCAATCGAGAATTCTATGTTATTTATATAAACTATTATGATAATTTTCATATAGATATTTTAATTTGCATATTAATTTCAAGAACAGTATGGATTGTGCATTCATACTCTTATGCATGAATGCACAATCCTTGCACAGTCTATTCACTTCAGGGCAATAACTTCTCCCCGGTATCAATAACAGTATTACTATGCTCACATAGCCAAGTATTTTACCCCTGACCGGGATTGGGTTTAGAAAATGTAGATCATCAGATGAGTTTTAGATGGCTCGACCCAAAAAATTATGGTCATCAGGTTAGCTTTAGAAGACCCGACTTGGAATCAGTTGTTACAAATAAAGGGTTTTGATAAAAATATAAGAAAAATTAATAATAATTTTAAATTTATCATATTTATAAAATATTTACTACAATACTAAAATTTATAAAAATATTTACCAAAATACTAAATTTTTATTAGTTTACAAACAATTTACAAAGAGTTTATAATGACTTTGTAATGACTTTATAAATTTTATACAGTTTATAATAAGTTTATAATAAAATAACTAAAATATTCCTGATAAAAAGGTAAAAATTTTAAAAAATACAGTGGACGGTGTCATCATTTTTTCATAAAAAAATCGGACCATAGCATCCTATAAACGGGCTTAAATTAATAGAAAGGCATAAGCCCGTTATTCATAAGGCATAAAATAATAATATTATTATTAACTTAGTTGTTGTTGTTGTTATTATTATTATTATTTTCTCCCATTAGTTTGTTAGTTTATAGGGCAGAATCCTAAATTATAATTAAATTCTGCGTAATATTTTCATAGGCTCCTTTTTAATTTAATCTCTTATTATTCTTTCATTCAAATTTATTACTTTCCCAACAGGAAGAATAACATCGATCTTAACTTAAGCACATGGCAGAGCATCAATTTAACATTGTAAATGTCATTTTTATTACTATTATTACTTCTCTTTCCATTGGTTCATTATTATCATGGAACCTAAATATTTTTGTTACTGTTATTACTCTCTAAATCAAATCCTTCTCTAATTACTACCAAAAACAAATATCATCTCTATTCTTTTAAGATAAATACTACAATAATTTTTTAATTTTTTAATTTTTGCATAAATGTTTTATTAATTTTGTTGAATGTTTTTTTTTTTTTTTGCAAAAATTTTCAACCAATTTTGAAATTTTTTTTCATCATTTTTGGGAAGCTTATAGAAGCATTTATGAATAATTTTTATATTTATTTGTTATGGTTTATATATTATTTATGTATATATATATATTTATGTGTTGTGTTACAATTTGGGTATGAATTTTTTAATTTTTTGATAAACTTATAATTATTTTTTATGTTTTAGGGATAACATTTAAAATTATCATGTTAATTTTTTAATTTTTATCATAAACATTTAATTATTTTTTTAGGGTTTAGGGACAACAATAAAATATTATTAACTATAAAATTAATTACTTATAATTACTTATAATTTTATTTGTTATTAAAATTTTATTGCTATAATTGATATAAAATTATTTTTTTAGTAAAATTCATTAATGGATATAGGTTAATTTAATTGAAAAGTATTTAAAAAAAATTTGAAGAATTTTATTTTTGTGTTTGAAAAATTTTTGGTTCGGTCACCCAAAATTTTTTTTTTTGTTAGGTGGGTTTTTAAAATTAAACCGAAACTAATAGTTTCGGTTTGGTTTGTATAAAATTTAATTGGTGTTACATAGGGTTTAAATCAAACCAAAATTATAAGTTTTGATTTGGATTAAACCGATCAAACTGAAACTTTTAATTTTGGTTTGATCCAAACTCTTGTGTTCGGCTTGATTCAAAACCTAATCTGGGTTTATTATTTAATTTGTTATAAAATTTTGATTTTGTCTTTTTAAAAATTTTGATATCAAAATCCAAAAAATATTTATATAATTTTGATAATGTATAATATTTATACATTGGTACAATGTTTTTAGGTTAATTATGTAAAAATTAGATTTTTTTAATAATTTTTGGAAAAAAAATATAATTTTTTTAAAAATAATATAGTGATATTTTAGGGATAAAATTTGAGTATTTCATAATGAGTGATATAAATTAATTTTTTAGGAGAAAATTAGAATTATTTATTTTTAGGTGATATAAATTAATGTTTTAGGAGAAAATTAGAATTTTTTTTATTTTTAGGTTAAAGTAATTTAATTTTTTTAACTAACCTATCATTATTTTAGGTATCAATTAGAGCTTTTTGTCAACTAGGATTAAAATTTTAATTTGTTTATATATTAGAATAAAATTAGATTCTTTGGCAATTTATGTGAAATTTTTAATTTTTTAGTTAAGTTAACGTTATTTTATATAAAAATTTTATTTTTTTGATAATTGGGTAAAAATTTTAATTTGTTAATTAATATAGTGGTATTTTAGGTAAATTTTTTTTTTGATAAATATATAAAAAAATTATATTGTAATTCATGCAGTGGTATTTTAGGCAAAATTAGATTTTTTTTATATAATTAGATTAAAATTTTAATATTTTAATTAATATAGTGATATTTTATGTCAAGAGTAGATTTTTTGATACTTAGGTAAAATTTTAAGTTTTAAATTAATATAGTGATGTTTTAGGTAAAAAATATTTATATTTTAACTAATATGGTGGTATTTTAGTAAAAATTATATTTTTTGACAATTAAATAAAAAAATTTAATATTGTCATTAATATAATGGTATTTTATGTCAAAATTTGATTTTCTAATAATTAGGTAAAAAAATTAATATTGTAATTAATATAGTAGTGTTGTAATTAATATAGTATTATTCTATGTCAAAATTAGATTTTTCTATAATTAGGTAAAAATTTTAATTTTTAATTAATGTAGTGGTATTTTATGTCAAAAATTAGATGTTTTGTTAATTAGGTAAAAATTTTAAAATTTTAAGTAATATAGTGGTATTTTAGGTAAAACTTAGAAATATTTGATAATTAGAGATAAAACTTAATTTTCTATATGAAAATTAAAATAATTGATTATTAGGTTAATTTTAAATTGTTATATATGAATGTTAATATTTAATCTAATTTATTTCATAATATCATTTGTTATATTAAAATTTTTAATTGAAGTATATATGAATTGTGATGTATGAAATTCTTGTGAAACTAATTGATTGTTGATAAAGTCTAAGTAGTATAAGACTGAAATTATACTGCTCATGATAAATATAGGAAATTAGAAATTAGACTGCTCATGATAAATATAGGAAAAACTTTACAAGATTTGTTACATAAATTTAATTGCATAAATTTCAATACATGTGAATCAAAATGATAACATCCAATATAGGAATAGTTTTGTCGAATTCTTCTAAAAAATAGATTTAGTCGAAATAAAATTTTTAAATTTTAATTGAATAAATATATCTGATTAAAAAAGATAACTGTATTTTCATTGAATTAATCTAAAAAAATAGATTTAGTCGAACTAAATATTTTAAAATTTTAATTGTATAGAATTTAATTTGCCTAAATAAAAAAATTTGTTAATTGCACAAATTTAAAAAATTTTATATTAAATTGATTAAAACTTAAAATCTTATATTAATAAAAATTAATTAATTAATAAAAAAATTAAATTGAGATTAAGAAAATATTAAAAATTTAAGTCTAAAGGTTTATATTGGAAAATAATTGGATATGTTAAGTTCTAGGGAAATTTTTATTGAATTTTCCTAAAAAAAAATGTCTATTAGATTTTTAATACCTTAAAATATTAATTGCATAAAATATAATCAAATATTTGATGAACTAATAAGTTAATTATTATATGTTTAGATATGACTAAGGCATTTAGTCAATGCATTTGAACCTGTTCGGTTTGTCAAAATTTCAATTTTGGTATTTACATATTTTTTATTTTTTAACTCTTTCATTAATAGATTTTTTTCTTAATTATTTGTGGTTATATAATAGAATAGTAATCTAGCCTAAGGAAAAATAATTAATTCCAATTAAATAATTTTAAAACTAATGAAAATTATTTTGTTAAAAATTTTGCATTTTTTGTGAATAAATCTATTATTTTAATGGCATATCTATGTAAATTAAAAATATTAGATTAAAATAATAAAAAAGAAAAAACTTTAAACATTGTTATCATCATACTATATATATAATTTTGGAAATAATCTAGAGCATAGACCACCCCAAATATTATAGAGTTAATTTGGATCTTGATAAATTAGATTTCAAATACAATTAAAATATACTTAATTATGAAATTATTAAATTAAATAATAATTTTTTGATTGATAATAATAATTGATTAATAAATTATTTTGTAAATGTACTAATGAGTTTAGTATATTTAGTTATACATTTGTAGTATATTCCTTAATTGTATATGTGGTTTGATATTAAAGTAGAAAAAATATTGCAAATTAATAGGTCATAAGAAAATAAAATAAATTGCAAAATTTATTTTTAATTTTCAAACCAAAATTTATGTTTAATGTAATGAAAACACATAAAATAATTAGGCTAACATATTAATATTCATGCGTCTTCATAAAACATATCATAGTCCGATGCATATCGATTGTTATTAAATATATTATTTGTCTCTGCTTTAGTGAGTTATCTCCCTATCACTGTAGCTTGATCTTTGGCTAGTTTTAGCATGAAATATTTTCTCCTACGATTCAACATTCTATTATTCTCTACTTTTATTCTTCTCACAATAGCTTCATATGTAGATATATTTATGCGAGGTATTTGCAATGATCTTCATCTGACTATTCTAAAACTCAATAGTTGTAGATCCATAACTAGTGCTTCAGCCTCCTACAATCAAAAATGCCATTAACGAAGTAGCCCAGCATAATACTCTTTTATGTCATAGTGCTTTTTTTGTAATATTTCTAATTTTTAAAAATTAAATAAAATAAATTAAAATTAAATTAGATAAAGTAAATAAATAATTTTAAATAAAAAAATAAGAGGATTTTAAATGAAAAAGTAAAATTAATGAGTGTCGAATCTGTCACGACCCAACCCGGGGGCCATGACCGGCATGCAGCCAAACCGAAGTCCGACCACATAAGCCTATAAAAACATTCATAACCGTCTAAGTGCAAAACAGTTCAATACTTATATAATCCTCAATCCTAATTCAAACGCAAACCATCAATATAATCAAATCCCAATGAAATCATTCGGGAAATCTAAAGCAGACAAGTTCTACTTATTACACAAAAAGGGATTCGGATTCAATCCGCCCAAAAGTTCAATATCAGAATCTCTATGGAGTAAATCAATATCCACAATCAAACTATAAGAAATATCCGGAAATCTCTAAGCAGAAAGACCGATAAACACAAACGGAAAACCTGATCGACTTCGCCAAGAAGAGAAAGAAGATAGACGAAGGCAATCACTGAAAACCTGCAAAACAATCTATATGGGTGTGAGCGTTATATATAGACGCTCAGTAAGTTCATGAGAGGCAGAGAAACATCTAACAGTTATATAAGCAGTACATATAATACATTCACAAATTAACCAATCAAGATGGTGTGTCGGGGTCACCAATCAGTAAACAGTACAGTAATCATATCAGTCACATCCGCCCTTATAACTTCTCAGTACAGTACAGTAATCAGTAATTAGGCATGTAGCCTCAGTAAACAGTATAGGCATTAAGCTTCAGTAGCAGTATAGGCATTAAGCCTCAGTAACAGTATAGGCATTAAGCCTCAGTAACCTCCTTCCCCTTCATGACACACCATCACACAGCACAAGTAATATCAAATTCAATTAATACAATTAATAAAGCAAACACATACGTTTCTCTGTCTTCTATTCACATGCGAGGCTGGGTTCGAAAGAATAGTATAGTGAATATATAGAAAGGATAATATATATAAGAAGGGTTTATATATGTATATAAGTTGTTAGCAAGTAGCACAACACATATAATCACAACACAAATAATCACATACACCCATAGAACTTACCTGGTATCCAAAGAAAGCTTAGCCCAATCCTCACAACCTACTGACCTCGAGCTTCAGCCGAATTATTGCCTAAGGAAAGATAATTACACAGTCCAACAATCAATCTCACTTCTTATCTATCATGAGGAATGCAATGCATGCTATGAATGCAAAAGACCAATACTTAACCAACAATTTACCAAAATAATCCAAAATTAAAAACTAAACCGACTCAACTCAAAATTATGGTTCAACCCAATGGTTAAACCGATCGCACCTCAAAAATATAAAATCAATTAATTACCTAAAATTTATTAGAACCAGAACCTCAACTCAATTTCTATAACTCATTTATCAAATAATATCACATCAGTCCCTATGCAAAAATCATAAATCATACCAACACCCAAAACCGATAAAAATTCTTAAGTAGTCTCTATAACTCAAAAATTTCCAGAAAATAATTCCATCATTCAAAAATTCTGGAAACATTCCAGTAGCTTCTCCAACATCCAAATAACGTGTATACAAAATTTCAGACTAATCCAAATTTATTTGATCTCCCAAAAATATCTTACAACATTCTGATTCTGTTTGAACTACTAAAAATCAGTACAGCAAAAATCATCTTAAATCCTTCACATTTCGTTACCACAAAATTATCCAAATAATTTTCTCATATAATACACATCAGTATGGACAACATATAAAAATCTCATAATTTTTCAAGACATCTAAGACCTTCAAATTAATTCTCAAATCAGACATCATTAGAAAACCCTTAACCAACAGCAGTGTCAATTCTTAATTTATTTCGGAACCTAAAAATTAGAACCAGACTCCAAATTATTTTTCACAGATTCACAACATCTTAATAAACAACATATCAAAATTTCATAATTTTTAGAAACCTCTAAGTCCCTCAATTAAATTTTTAAATCGGATTCATACAACCAGTTACCATACTGGCAGCAGTAGAAAGATCAAATTATTTCAACAATATAACAAACAGAAACATAGCCCAACATATTTTTCTTGTAAACTAGACTTCCAGAACTTCAACATATATGAAAATCAAATCTAAAACATTTTTACACATTTTGGTATGAATTTCGAAAGTTACAGTTGATGCAATAGCATCAACAGCACAGTTTGTCAGACAACAGTAGCAAACTTGAATTTTCCAGAAATATACGATACTCCAAAATTCCAACAATTATTTTTCTCATAAACTAGACTCAATTTCGAGCCACATATCCAAATTTCAGATTTTTCTCATGATCCAATATTTAATTAAAAATCGAGCAACATCCAGCACTAATATCAACCTTCAGCAGAAAATTTAATCATCCAAAAACTCAAAGAAAACAATTTATTCGAAAACCTCAACACCCAAATCAATTCAATCAAACCTTAATTCAATATATTCCTCAAGTTCCAGAACCCACACACTAACCTAATCAATTTAATTCAACACCAAAATTCATCAAAACAATAAAAAACTCAAAACCTAACCTATTTTGTAAAAATCAATTTAATTAAATAATAAATCGAATTTAACAAAATTAATTAAGAAAAATATCAAACAAATATGATATTAATATGAACTAATCAAATGGAAGTCGAAATAATGCAAAAGGAATCAAGAGAAACCTCAAAAAACTCAAAAACTCGAAAAATCGAGCTGCTGGAACGCTGGCCAAAACGACATCTGCGAGCCGCTACGCCCAGCCGCCGAACGACGAGACCCACACGCTGAACGACAGGAGCTTCGCACGCCGAACGACGCCCGTCACACGCCAAACGACACCGGCACCCTGCGCGCGCACTGACGAAACGACGGGACTCTGGTTTTTGTTCCTAAAACCAATTTTTCTCCTCTTTTTTCAAAACACCCGAAAATAGAAGACTAAAAACATACCCCCATCTGATTTTTAGGCCTATTTATAGGAAAACAACTCTTCAAAATTATATTTTTACCCCAATCTAATTTATTTTAATTCAAAAACACCCCAAAATTATTTATTTTTATAAAAATTACCCAAAACCATAAAATTCACAAAATCAACTCAAATTTATTTTTAACTTCAAACTTTAACCCAAAATAATTTATAAATATGTTTTACGCATAATAATTCCCGAAAATACCGAAAACGACAAAAATCCAAAAATGACGAAAATACCCTCGGTACCCAAAAATACAATATTATATTCAAAACGACCGTCCCGTCGTCTTGAGTATCAAAAAGACATTCAAATAATCAAATTATGTTCAAACGACATATGAGGGTACAAAATGACTATTTTGCCCTTAGACTTAAAATAATTCAAAAACCAAGGGTTTTACAATCTAACCCCCTTAAAATAATTGCGTCCACGCAATTTAATCCAACATAATCATTATCCATCAAAAACTGTCATTACAATAGTAATACACAAATCCGGATGGTATCGTCTACTTAGTATGTGTCGTTATGGTTGATCAGGCCATAACCACAAGATACCAAGCACTAATGACCATTCCAGGTTTGATCCATTTAGAGTTCATTAAATAAAAACAAATTATCAGATAACCAAAACAAAATCAATGAATAGCGCTTAGCGCTCAATCCAGTCAATATCAGTGCCAATCAATCGAGTATAACATTATCTCTGTACAATATTAATATACTGTACCTCTGTAACCAATAACAGAAATATTCTGTAACTCAACATCATTACACATACACCTTTTCAATAAGATCCATCGCATACAATTGTCAATCATCAGTCACAACAATATCCTGCGATGTATGAGTATGATGTTATGCTGGTATGCAAGTGCTCTAACACCAAAACTGAAGAATATTACAGTCTAACCCCCTTAAAATGATTTCGACCTCGAAATCTAAAACATACCTGAAGACTCAAACAGATAGGGATATTTAGCTTTCATAAGCTCTTCGGTTAACGCGGAAGCAAAAGAAACACAAAAAGAATTTTTCCTAATGATTTCCGGATACAACTAGACAAATTATAAGTGTGATTGAATCTAACCTGCTCTGATACCACCTTTGTCACGACCCAACCCGGGGGCCATGACCGGCATGCAGCCAAACCGAAGTCCGACCACATAAGCCTATAAAAACATTCATAACCGTCTAAGTGCAAAACAGTTCAATACTTATATAATCCTCAATCCTAATTCAAACGCAAACCATCAATATAATCAAATCCCAATGAAATCATTCGGGAAATCTAAAGCAGACAAGTTCTACTTATTACACAAAAAGGGATTCGGATTCAATCCGCCCAAAAGTTCAATATCAGAATCTCTATGGAGTAAATCAATATCCACAATCAAACTATAAGAAATATCCGGAAATCTCTAAGCAGAAAGACCGATAAACACAAACGGAAAACCTGATCGACTTCGCCAAGAAGAGAAAGAAGATAGACGAAGGCAATCACTGAAAACCTGCAAAACAATCTATATGGGTGTGAGCGTTATATATAGACGCTCAGTAAGTTCATGAGAGGCAGAGAAACATCTAACAGTTATATAAGCAGTACATATAATACATTCACAAATTAACCAATCAAGATGGTGTGTCGGGGTCACCAATCAGTAAACAGTACAGTAATCATATCAGTCACATCCGCCCTTATAACTTCTCAGTACAGTACAGTAATCAGTAATTAGGCATGTAGCCTCAGTAAACAGTATAGGCATTAAGCTTCAGTAGCAGTATAGGCATTAAGCCTCAGTAACAGTATAGGCATTAAGCCTCAGTAACCTCCTTCCCCTTCATGACACACCATCACACAGCACAAGTAATATCAAATTCAATTAATACAATTAATAAAGCAAACACATACGTTTCTCTGTCTTCTATTCACATGCGAGGCTGGGTTCGAAAGAATAGTATAGTGAATATATAGAAAGGATAATATATATAAGAAGGGTTTATATATGTATATAAGTTGTTAGCAAGTAGCACAACACATATAATCACAACACAAATAATCACATACACCCATAGAACTTACCTGGTATCCAAAGAAAGCTTAGCCCAATCCTCACAACCTACTGACCTCGAGCTTCAGCCGAATTATTGCCTAAGGAAAGATAATTACACAGTCCAACAATCAATCTCACTTCTTATCTATCATGAGGAATGCAATGCATGCTATGAATGCAAAAGACCAATACTTAACCAACAATTTACCAAAATAATCCAAAATTAAAAACTAAACCGACTCAACTCAAAATTATGGTTCAACCCAATGGTTAAACCGATCGCACCTCAAAAATATAAAATCAATTAATTACCTAAAATTTATTAGAACCAGAACCTCAACTCAATTTCTATAACTCATTTATCAAATAATATCACATCAGTCCCTATGCAAAAATCATAAATCATACCAACACCCAAAACCGATAAAAATTCTTAAGTAGTCTCTATAACTCAAAAATTTCCAGAAAATAATTCCATCATTCAAAAATTCTGGAAACATTCCAGTAGCTTCTCCAACATCCAAATAACGTGTATACAAAATTTCAGACTAATCCAAATTTATTTGATCTCCCAAAAATATCTTACAACATTCTGATTCTGTTTGAACTACTAAAAATCAGTACAGCAAAAATCATCTTAAATCCTTCACATTTCGTTACCACAAAATTATCCAAATAATTTTCTCATATAATACACATCAGTATGGACAACATATAAAAATCTCATAATTTTTCAAGACATCTAAGACCTTCAAATTAATTCTCAAATCAGACATCATTAGAAAACCCTTAACCAACAGCAGTGTCAATTCTTAATTTATTTCGGAACCTAAAAATTAGAACCAGACTCCAAATTATTTTTCACAGATTCACAACATCTTAATAAACAACATATCAAAATTTCATAATTTTTAGAAACCTCTAAGTCCCTCAATTAAATTTTTAAATCGGATTCATACAACCAGTTACCATACTGGCAGCAGTAGAAAGATCAAATTATTTCAACAATATAACAAACAGAAACATAGCCCAACATATTTTTCTTGTAAACTAGACTTCCAGAACTTCAACATATATGAAAATCAAATCTAAAACATTTTTACACATTTTTGTATGAATTTCGAAAGTTACAGTTGATGCAATAGCATCAACAGCACAGTTTGTCAGACAACAGTAGCAAACTTGAATTTTCCAGAAATATACGATACTCCAAAATTCCAACAATTATTTTTCTCATAAACTAGACTCAATTTCGAGCCACATATCCAAATTTCAGATTTTTCTCATGATCCAATATTTAATTAAAAATCGAGCAACATCCAGCACTAATATCAACCTTCAGCAGAAAATTTAATCATCCAAAAACTCAAAGAAAACAATTTATTCGAAAACCTCAACACCCAAATCAATTCAATCAAACCTTAATTCAATATATTCCTCAAGTTCCAGAACCCACACACTAACCTAATCAATTTAATTCAACACCAAAATTCATCAAAACAATAAAAAACTCAAAACCTAACCTATTTTGTAAAAATCAATTTAATTAAATAATAAATCGAATTTAACAAAATTAATTAAGAAAAATATCAAACAAATATGATATTAATATGAACTAATCAAATGGAAGTCGAAATAATGCAAAAGGAATCAAGAGAAACCTCAAAAAACTCAAAAACTCGAAAAATCGAGCTGCTGGAACGCTGGCCAAAACGACATCTGCGAGCCGCTACGCCCAGCCGCCGAACGACGAGACCCACACGCTGAACGACAGGAGCTTCGCACGCCGAACGACGCCCGTCACACGCCAAACGACACCGGCACCCTGCGCGCGCACTGACGAAACGACGGGACTCTGGTTTTTGTTCCTAAAACCAATTTTTCTCCTCTTTTTTCAAAACACCCGAAAATAGAAGACTAAAAACATACCCCCATCTGATTTTTAGGCCTATTTATAGGAAAACAACTCTTCAAAATTATATTTTTACCCCAATCTAATTTATTTTAATTCAAAAACACCCCAAAATTATTTATTTTTATAAAAATTACCCAAAACCATAAAATTCACAAAATCAACTCAAATTTATTTTTAACTTCAAACTTTAACCCAAAATAATTTATAAATATGTTTTACGCATAATAATTCCCGAAAATACCGAAAACGACAAAAATCCAAAAATGACGAAAATACCCTCGGTACCCAAAAATACAATATTATATTCAAAACGACCGTCCCGTCGTCTTGAGTATCAAAAAGACATTCAAATAATCAAATTATGTTCAAACGACATATGAGGGTACAAAATGACTATTTTGCCCTTAGACTTAAAATAATTCAAAAACCAAGGGTTTTACAGAATCCACCAAAAATAATTTTTTATTTTTAAACAAATTAATTTGTAAAAGTAGTGAATAAGGTGTCGAACCTCAAGGAATTACTACTTATTTTTACTCTTTTATAACCAAGAAAAATTATTTTAAAATAAGAAATTAAAAAGGGGGGTTTTGAAAGAATTGAAAATTAAAAATAAAATTCAGAAAATAATTTTAACTAACAAAATTAAAGACAAAAGTAACAATTAAGGAAAATTCAATGAGAAAAGTCTTAGTTGAACGAATAATCTTAGTTCAATTCTCGAATTTTTGGACATGGTTTCAACACCAATCTTTCTTTAAGTTTAAATTAACTAGGAAACGTTCTCTAATTAACTCTTGCCAATAACTTATCCTATAGGAACGTCATTAGAATCTAATTATTGACAGCCTTAAAAATTAGGAAGACCTGATTCTAACCAATAAATCCAACTTCAAGATTTATTTAATTAGATTACATAACCTCTTAGGATAAACCTAATTGCCACTTGAATCAAAGCGTCAAGAACAATTACGGATTTAAGTACTTTGAACGGCTATATGTTATTCGACTAATTAAGCAATGGATCCTTGTTGATTAATTAGTAAACAATAATTAAATTAAACTATGGAGATTTCTGTAAATATTGAATAATGAAAAAGAGAAGATAAATTGTTTAAATCTCACAATTCTTGAATATGAATGTTGATTAACCTTCAACCAAGTAAGAATTAGTTGCTCATGCTTTTAGGAAAGAAAACTCTTAAAAATATAAAATTGCAGCAGCCAAAATCCTGTGAAAAATTTGTCCTCGGGGCTACTGGTACAATCAGTATATATATCCTCTTCAAAAATAAAATTCATAATTTGTCTCTAACTAGGAAAACTTAAAAACTAAAAATAATAAAAGAAAATAGGAATATTATCCCAAGTTAAATTCCCAACTAATAAGGGATTATAACATCAGATATATCCTTCTCAATGCTGTCAAAATTGTATCACAAAACCGTCAAATTAGATTAGATGCCAGCTGTCAGATCCTTCAAAATTGTCAGGTCAAATACGCAGTCAGCCTTGCCCAAGGCTCCTGACCAAGGGTTATGTCTGCACAATTCTTGTAAATTTTTTAGCTTTTTCTTAACTTTTCTTCATTTGAATTCAAATCTTCTTCTTGTCACTTTTTCTGCAAAAATACTTAAAAATCAGTAGAGTCATTTAATAACAAGCCCAAATAATATCTTAAACATGTGCAGATTTTACTTGCTATCAAATTTTTCCACACTTAAATCATGCTTGCCCTCAAGCATTTTGCAACTTAGATCCTTCATACCTCACATTCATCAATCAACAACTCAACTACAATATTTAAATAAATCAAAGGGGATGACAACCAATAACCAAAACTTCATAGGATAAGTTTTTCAATATTTCACAAAATTAGCAATCAAACAGACATATATTATAAATATAAAATGCCAACATCCTTACCCAACCTTGATGATAAGTCAATTACCATGTGAAAAACTAGTTGTACATAAGAGACTATACTTAACCTATCAAAGCTTAATTACAAAATGATTTAAGATTATGAACCAGTTTTTTTTTTTTTTAATTTGAGCACCATTTAATTGCTTGCCTGAAATATCACCAATCTTTTGATGCGAGGGCAAACATTTATGATGCTAACACTCTGTTACTCAATTGGTCATAACTTTCAAGTGGCTACTAGCTCTACTCATGGCCTTTTGACCAGCGAAGTAAGATGTTCATTTTTAAACTTTTTTTGGGCTCTTTTTAATTCATTTATTTGGCTCACAATTTTATTTAACAATTAATTTCAAGAATTATGCTAAGAAAACCTAAGCAAGCCCACTCATGTGCTTCTAATTAATTAAATCAATTAAGTTTAAAAATATCATGGGGTAAAAATCTTAAAGCATTTTATAAAAAATAATAACCATGTCAGTTTGGACCACTAAAGTGAGCGAAATAATTGAAAATCAACCTAGATTAATTAGTTGAAAGCTGCCACACAATTTGATCCACAAAATATCACATCTAATTTATTTAAACAACAAAATGAGGTTTGGGGACAAAAATCAAAAAACGCAATCATGACAGTAGTAACATTTAAGGATTTCAAAAGCTTCCAAAAACATTCAGTAAAGCATAGGCTGCACATTGGTCACTTCTATAAAAAATTTTAAGCAAAATCTTGACAAAAACATATCCGAAATGTCAAAACATCATAAAAATTTCAGCATATCTGATCTAGCAACAATAATTAAAATTTCAGCAACGAATTAATCACTAAAATCTTCAAGTTATCATTTAAAATTCAATAGAACACCATCATTATCAACAAAAATTTTCAAGTAACTTGTTAGAATCAAACAAAATCCAAAATTTTTCACTAAACTCATCAAAGTTGTTAAGAACTTTCAAAATATCAAAACTCAAAAAGTAAACACCCCTCCCCCACACTTAAATGTTGCATTATCCTCAATGTAATAAAAATAGCAAAAAATAATATTAAAATAGAGGACTCCCTTAGCTACATCTGAGGAAAAGTGTCTCACAATTATCAATGGCATGAGGGGTTGCTGTTGTATTAAGAAGATTGAAGAGATGGAGTTGGCATTACTAGTCATCGGTGGTCAGACTCTTTACTAGTGTCGCTTACTGCTGGATGTCAGCACACCAAGTTTAGCAATCATGTGAGTAGCTGGCGGTGGTTGGATGTAATTGGTCATTCAGCTCTTCTTGGGGGTTAACTGGGAGGCTGGTGTTGTTGATTTGGTGATGGCTAGGTGTAGGTTAATTGGGTAACTGGTTCAGAGTGTGGTTATGAAGGGTGGCGGCTGGAGATAGAAGAAAGAGAAGGAAAATAAAGGAAAATAAAAGATAAGAATAGAGTTTTAGAGTTAAGGCTATTTTTGAAAAAAAATAAAGAATTAAAATGTCATCTTGTTTTAACCCAAAAAGAAGCCCATAACTTATTAATTTTCAGCCAAAATAAATAGAGAGCAGACTTGTTAAAACCCAAAACCTTCCATCAGCTATTACAAAAAATGCTCATACCCAGTGGCGGAGCCAGGACCTGGCTGAAGGGGGGGCTGGGGGGCTGAGGGAAAAACAGAGGTGCATGGTACTGGCAGGGGATCTGGCTGAAGGGGGGGCTGAGGGGGGGCTGGGACTGAGGGATTGAAGGGCTGAGAGGGAGTTGAAGGCTGAGATTAACATCTCCGGCGGCCGGCATGGGGGGTCGTCAGCCCCCACACGACCCCACCTGCCTCCGCCCCTGCTCATACCATTGTTATACTGTGACCCATTTGAAAAATTAAAAGAAAGAGACAAAAATTAGATGGAGAAGATGATGAATAGTAATCCCACTATTAAAATATTTATTTATTTATTATTGTATTTTTTGTGTTTTTAATGAAATAAGAATATAATAATAGATATAAAAGAAAGCAAACTGAAAAGAAAAAAAATCAAAGAAGATAAAATTAAAACAAATGAACTAAGGAAACCAAAATAAAAAGAGAAGTGGAAAGAAATCCTTGGATTGCCTTCCAATAGCACCTTTATTTATTGTTTTTGGCTAGACATTACCTTTGTGCTCTAGTGGACATCCCACAGCAATTTTTTCGATATCATGCACCTAGAATTTTTCATGATTGTTAATACATGATTTGTTACTTTCCATTTTGGTGTATGCACATCAGAAGACAAACATTTTATGTGAGAAGTAGATAATTTAAGAGTTGAAGAATTATTTTTTAGAGGTTTATGAGTCTCTATTTTATACACTACTTATTGCAAATCTTCATTATTAAAATTTTTCTCTAAATTCTTCAGGTTATCTATGCTGTGGTTTTTACAAAGAACAACATTTAGCTTATCATTATTGCTCAATTCAAAATGTTCTTTATTCAAAGGGCTTTCAACATATAAATCACTTATAGGAGACATATCACTGGGATATTTAATATCTTTATAATCTTTAAATTTAACACATTTCCATCAAATTCCATAGTGAGTGTGCCTTTATACACATTTATTTTTGTCTTAGTCGTACTAAGGAAAGGTCTTTCTAATAAAATTTCAGAAGATTTAGAAGATTTATCATCTTTCATATCAAGTACATAAAAATCAGCAAGGAATATTAATCCATTTACTTGAACTAAGATATCCTTTAAAATTTTTTTAGGATAAACAATCGACATATCGGCTAATTGAATAACAACATTAGTTTCTTTTAATGGAACATCACACAAAGATGAATAAATAGATAATGACATAATATTTATTGATGCTCCTAAATCACACATAGCCCTTTTTATGCTTACATTACCTATTGGACAAGAAATAACAAACATACCTTGGTCCTTACATTTGGGAGGTATTTTACTTTGAATTATAGCAGAAATATTTTCTCTCATACTACCCTTTTCATTGCCTTTAAGCTTCTTTTTACTGGTGCATAATTCTTTTAGAAACTTGACGTCAAGGTATTTTTTTTAATGATATCAAGTAAAGGGATATTTACCTCAACCTTGCAAAAAACATCTAAAATTTCTTTCTCATCCTTTTCCTTCTTTAGCTGGGCAAATCTTTGAGGAAATGGGGGTGGGATCACCCATTGTTTGGGCTAGTCGGGATAAGAAATAGCAGGTTGCTCCTCTTATTGTGCTAAAATTTTAGATTTTGTTGTGTTCTTTAAGCCCTGTTAGGGGTTTGCTTCTGGTGTAATTTTTTCAGTAGCTCCTCCTCACTTCTCAAGATAAGCGCACTTACATTTTGTTTTGGATTGACTACTATTTGAGAGGGCAACCTTCCTTAAGTTTCCAGCTTGCTTACTAACATTGCTAGTTGACTTATTTGGTTTTCCAAATTTTGGATACTTGCCCTTGTCTCCTGAATACTCGCTCTTGTCTCCTATTAAAATTGTTGAGTGTTAATCATAAATGCTTTAATCATATCATCAAGAGACATACCTGATTTTTTTTTTTTAGGGGGGGGGGGTGATGGCTGTTGTTGGGGTGGCCTTGGTTAGAATTGTTGAAAAATTTGGTTTCGCTTCATAGCTAGAATTTGAATGATCCCTCCATCCTGAATTATAAGAATTCAAATATGGATCATACATCCCTTGGGATTGTCCTAAAAATCCTCCTAAGGTATTCACTTATTGATGATCTTCCTCTTAAAGAGTGGGGCACATATCTGTGGAATGTCTCGAATGCGCACAAATTTCACATACTCTAGCTGGTTGTGCATTACCTAAAGCCCTATTTTGAACCAAAGTTATCAGTTGGGATATTTTAGATTCAAGAGATGAAATACTTACCTCATTGAATCTTCTAGTTGCCTCTTTTTTGTTTCCAAACTGTTGAAAAGTATTTGCCATGACTAAAATTAAATCCTTGAGGAATCCAACATACTTCGCTCGGAAGGTAAAAGCCCTTCATAAAAATATTACAAGAGTGCTTGCTCAATAATGCCATGCTGAGGGCAGCTTGCACATAGCCTTTTAAACTGCTTCCAATATTCATAGAGATTTTCTAAGTCTCTTTGCCTAATCCCACATATCTCCCTCCTTATGTTGGCAGAACGAGATGCGAGAAAGAAATTATCCAAAAATGCACCTACTAAATCTGTCCATGTAGTGATTGAACCTGATGAAAAATCAAATAACCAATCTTTGGCTCGGTTATCCAAAGAGAAAAGGAATGCTCTCAGTTTAACTTGCTCTTTTGGCACCCCTTATGGTCTCATGCTTGAATAAATAATGTGAAACTCATTGAGATGTTTGTGTGGGTCTTCACTTTTCAAACCGTGAAACATGGGCAGTAGGTGAAGCGCTTGAAGAAAAATCAGAGTCAGATGTTGAATCTGAATTTATTTAAGAAGCCTCAGCTGCTGAGGCTTGTCTTTGTAATTTAGTTTTCTTTCTCAAGCCTTTAGCAGTCTTTTCTATTTCAGGATCATAAAGAAGTTCTTCATCACGATCAGACCTGGTCATGAAAAGAAATAAAATAAGTTAAAACAACTCTCCAGCAGCGGCGCCAAAATTTGATGGGTGTCGAAGTCACCAAAAATAATTTTCTATTTCTAAACAAATTAATTTGTAAAAGTGGTGAATGGGGTATCGAATCTCAAGGGATTGCTATTTATTTTTATTCTTTTATAACCAAGAAAAATTATTTTAAAATAAGAAATTATAAAGGGGGATTTTGGAAGAATTGAAAATTAAAAATAAAATTAAAAAAATAATTTTAACTAACAAAATTAAAGATAAAAGTAATAATTAAGGAAAATTCAATGAGAAAAGTCTTAGTTGAAGGAATAATCTTAGTTCAATTCTCAAATTGATCATAGATTCAAAGATCACTCTTTTAATTATTCAATAAATCAGTTATAGCATTGGACATGGTCTCAACAACAATCTTTTCTTAAGTTTAAATTAACTAGAAAATGTTCTTTAATTAACTCTTGCCAATAACCTACCCTATATGAACATCCTTAGAATTTAATTATCGACCACCTTAAGAATTAGAAAGATCTGATTCTAACCAATAAATCCAATTTTGAGATTTATTTAATTAGATTACATAACCTCTTAGGATAAACCTAATTGTCACTTGAATCAAAGTGTCAAGAACAATTATGGATTCAAGCACTTTGAATGGCTATATGTTATTCGACTAATTAAGCAATGGATTCTTGTTGATTAATTAGCAAAAAAATAATTAAATTAAACTACAGTGACTTCTGTAAATATTGAATAATGAAAAAGAGAAAAGATAAATTGTTTAAATCTCATAATTCTTGAATATAAACGTTGATTAACCTTCAACCAAGTAAACTTGAATCAAAGTGTCAAGAACAATTATGGATTCAAGCACTTTGAATGGCTATATGTTATTCGACTAATTAAGCAATGGATCCTTGTTGATTAATTAGCAAAAAAATAATTAAATTAAACTACAGAGACTTCTGTAAATATTGAATAATGAAAAAGAGAAAAGATAAATTGTTTAAATCTCATAATTCTTGAATATAAACGTTGATTAACCTTCAACCAAGTAAGAATTAGTTGCTCATGCTTTTAGAAAAGAAAACTCTTAAAAATATAAAATTGTAGCAGCCAAAACCCTGTAAAAATTTGTCCTCAGGGCTACTGGTACAATCATTATATATATCCTCTTCAAAAATAAAACTTCCTAAATTTTCTCTAATTAGGGAAACTTTAGCAGCCTTTTCTATTTCAGAATCATAAAGAAATTCTTCGTCACAATCAGACCTGGTCATAAAAAGAAATAAAATAAGTTAAAACAACTCTCCGGTAGCGGCACCAAAATTTGATGGGTGTCGAAGCCACCAAAAATAATTTTCTATTTCTAAACAAATTAATTTATAAAAGTGGTGAATAGGGTATCGAATCTCAAGGGATTGCTATTTATTTTTATTCTTTTATAACCAAGAAAAATTATTTTAAAATAAGAAATTAAAAAGGGGAATTTTGGAAGAATTGAAAATTAAAAATAAAATTCAGAAAATAATTTTAACTAACAAAATTAAAGATAAAAGTAATAATTATGGAAAATTCAATGAGAAAAGTCTTAGCTGAAGGAATAATCTTAGTTCAATTCTCGAATTGATCATAAATTCAAAGATCACACTTTTAATTATTCAATAAATCAGTTATAGCATTGGACACGGTCTCAACACCAATCTTTCTTTAAGTTTAAATTAACTAGAAAATGTTCTCTAATTAACTCTTGCTAATAACTTACCCTATAAAAACATCTTTAGAATCTAATTATTAACCACCTTAAGAACTAGAAAGACCTGATTCTAACCAATAAACCCAACTTCGAGATTTATTTAATTAGATTACATAACCTCTTAGGATAAACCTAATTGCCACTTGAATCAAAGCGTTAAAAACAATTATAGATTCAAGCACTTTGAGTGGCTATATGTTATTCGAATAATTAAGCAAGGGATCCTTGTGGATTATTTAGTAAACAATAATTAAATTAAACTACAAAGATTTCTATAAATATTGAATAATGAAAAAGAGAAAAGATAAATTGTTTAGATCTCACAATTGTTAAATAAGAACGTTGATTAACCTTCAACCACGTAAGAATTAGTTGCTCATGCTATTAGGAAAGAAAACTCTTAAAAATATAAAATTGCAGCAGCTAAAATCCTGTGAAAAATTTGTCCTCAGGGCTACTGGTACAATCAGTATATATATCCTCTTCAAAAATAAATCTTCATAATTTGTCTCTAACTACGTAAACTTAAAGACTAAAAATAATAAAAGAAAATAGGAATATTATCCCAAGTTAAATTCCTAACTAATAAGGGATTATAACATCGGATTTATCATTCTCAATGCTGTCAAAATTGTATCACAAAATCGTCAAATTGGATCAGATGCCAGCTGTCAGATCCTTCAAAATTGTCAGGTCAAATACACAGTCAGCCTTGCCCAAGGCTCCTGACCAGGAGTCATGTCTGCACAATTCTTGTAAATTTTTCAGTTTTTTCTTAATTTTTCTTCATTTGAATTCAAATCTTCTTCTTGTCACTTTTTCTGCAAAAATACTTAAAAATCAGTAGAATCATTTAATAATAATCCCAAATATTATATTAAACATGTGCAGATTTTACTAGTTATCAGAAATATATATGTGATATATTTGCAAAATATACATAACATATACAAAGTCAACAAAAATCAAATTTTAAAAGTCAAAAGTCAAAGGTCTAAGGGTATTTTTGTAATTAAACTTTGAAAATTCAAAATTATTTAAATATTTTAAAAATAAATAATTTTTTAACGGAAGATGTATTTTGAAATTTTAATTAATTAATTAATTAATTAAAAATATATTATAATATTATATATATATAAGGTGGAAAATGAAATTGGAAAGAGAGAGAGAACATTTTAATCTTCATCTTCTTCTTCTTCCATTCAAGGCCGAACTCCATGGGCATTCAAAGGCAAGGTTTTGCTTCTTCCAAGCTCCTGTAATTGAAGGATTTTCAAGGTTTCAAGAGAATATTTGAAGTTTCCTACTTGGATTAGTAAGTTTCCAACTTCTTTTATTGAAATTTCATGGAAGAATGAATTTGTGTGTTTTAGATTTTTGAAGTACTATGATTTAATTGTCTATTTAGGTATGAATGAAGTAGTTTTGAGTAGTTAATAATAATTTTAAGGTTGGATTGAAGAAATGATTTAGTTTGAGTTAAGATTGGTGAAGAGAGAGAATTTATGATTATGAAATTTTTGGGTTTAATCCTGCCCAACTCATGCCTCGAGGCATATATTTTATTGAAAACTATTCTTGAAATATTTGAAAAGGGTGACACAATGCTAAAAAATGGTAAAATTAAGCTTAGCAGATATGTATGTGATACTTTAAAATTATAAACTTGGAATGAAAATGACATGCCTTTATGGGTAAAAGAATTGCTAAAAAGATACTTATAGAGGCAATGACGGACGATGTTATTCTAAGATACAGAGTTGTTTCTCAAATAAAATCCAATAAGATATTTTGAGAATCACGTAACTAAAGTTAAATACTAGATTTGTTTTAGATTCAGAGATTGTTGAAGTTTTGATGTTATATTTTTCTTTCAAAAATAAAATTTTTAAAAGGAATTAACACTTTGTCCGAGCATTTAGATAAAGGCGAGTAAACATGACATACAAGTTTTAAGCATTTTTTTAAAAAAAGAGGTTTTCAAATTCCAAAAATACAATCAGAATAGTTTGCATATAATAATCGCTTTTCAAGTAATCATAGAGTCAAGCTCTGAATTTCTCTTTATTTTTCCAAAAAAAAGAGAGAAAGAGGTCCCAATGTCAAATATTGGATACACCTAGGGTCAAGCCTTAGGTTCTCTTTTTATTTTTTAAAAATTTCTAAAGTCGAGTTTTAGGTATTTTTACAGTCCAACCTTATATTCCTTTTCAATTGTTTTAAAAAAAAGGGTCCTTAATGTCAAGCATTAGGCCCTCTTAAGATCAAGCCTTAGATTTTTTTTCTTTTTTTTAAAAGTCCCTAATGTCAAGCATTAGGTACTCCTGAGGTCAAGCTTTAATTTTTTTTTTTTTAAAAAAGTTTTCTAATGTCAAACATTAGATATTCCTAGGGTCAAGCCTTAAGTTTGCTTTTCCTTTTCTTAAAAAAAATCCTAATGTCGAGCGTTAGTTATTCCTAAGGTCAAGCCTTAGGTTCCCTTTTCATAAATTCTTAAGCTTTATGCTTCCTCAATCTTTATTGACTCTAGAATCAAGCTTTAGGCATTTCCAAAGTTAAATCTTAGTTTTGATTCCTTCATTTTTTTAAAAGAGTACCTAAAATCAAGCTTTTGGTACTCATAAGGTCAAGTCTTAAATTTTATTTTTTTTATTTTTTAATTTTATTTTCTAAAATTAAATTTTAAGTACTCTTAAGGTCAAATTTCATTTTCTCTTTAATTTACTAGAAGTTCTAAAATCAAATTTTAGATAATTTCAATGTCAAGCCTTGAATCATTTATCCTTGTTCATTTTTTTTACCATAAGCGTTAATGAGATCAAATCTCAAATTATAATTTCTTTTTAAGAATTAAATCTTAGAAAATAATCTATTACTAACCTTTTTCACAACTTTAATTGATTAAAGTATGCAAAAGAGGAGGGATCAATTGTAGTAATACATTTTTTTAAAAAAATAAAAGAAAAAGAAACAATAATTAAGGATAAATAAAAAAAATTATTAATAAAATATTTACAATCTTACACCAAATACATAAAAACAAAAAAAGCATTAAACCAAGGAAAAAATAATTCTAGCTTTCTCGTAATATTTTCTGCAATAATTAATGGGGAAATGCAACACAAAAGTTTGTTAAATATTAAAATAGGAAAACCCTTTTAATATAAAAGGAGAACACACAGTAAAGGGATACCAAAAAAAAGCAAAAAAATTAGAGAAAATAGTAAAAATTGAGAGCAATATTAAGATAGTTTTCTGGGAGAAAAAATTATATCAAAAAATCAAAATTTTATTAATACTTTAAAGAAAAGCAAAACAATCAAGCAACAAAGCTCAACTATTTGTTCAACAAGTAAAGTACCAGAGTCATGTAACATATTTAATAGCTTATTTTTATTACTGCAATTTTTAATTTTTATTGAAATTTTGAATGTTATTTCTATTATGATTTTAAAAGAAAACAATTAGGTTGTCACGACCCAACCCGGGGGCCACGACCGGCATGCAGCCAAACCGAAGTCCGACCACATAAGCCTTAGAAACATTCATAACAGTCTAAGTGCAAAACAGTTCAATACTTATAAAATCCTCAATCCTAATTCAAATGCAAACTATCAATATAATCAAATCACAATAAAATCATTCAGAAATCTAATGCAAACAAGTTCTACTTATTACACAAAAAGGGATTCGGATTCAATCCACCCAAAAGTTCAATATCCGGAAATCTCTAAGCAGAAGGACCAATAACACAAACGGAAATCCTGATCGACTTCGCCAAGAAGAGAAAGAAGATAGACGAAGGCAATCACTGTAAACCTGCAAGACAATCTGTAAGGGTGTGAGCGCTTTATATAGACGCTCAGTAAGTCTATGAGAGGCAGGGAAACATCTAACAGTTATATAAGCAGTACATATAAAACATTCACAAATTAAGCAAACAAGATGGTGTGTCGGGGTCACCAATAAGTAAACAGTACAGTATAATATCAGTCACATCCGCCCTTATAACTTCTCAGTACAGTACAGTAATCAGTAATTAGGCATGTAGCCTCAGTAAGCAGTATAGGCATTAAGCCTCAGTAGCAGTATAGGCATTAAGCCTCAGTAACAGTATAGGCATTAAGCCTCAGTAACCTCCTTCCCCTTCATGACACACCATCACACAGCACAAGTAATATCAAATTCAAATTTTCTCACATAAATACAATCACATGCAAGTTTCTCTGTCTCCTAAAGCATGCGAGGCTGGGTTTGAAAGAATAGTCTAGTGAATATATATAGAAAGGATAATATATTATAAGAAGGGTTTATATATATATATATAAGTTGTTAGCAAGTAGCACAACACAAACAATTCAAATACACCCATAGAACTTACCTGGTCTAACAGTCAGCTAAGCAATCCGCCACCCTAAGTCTGAGGTGCTGCTGGACCACCGCCTAACCATTAACCATCAATTAACAACCACCCTTACAAATGTATGCAAGTGCAAATGAGAATGCATGACATGAATGCACACAATTCAATCGTTTCCATAACAAGGTTAAACCTTTTTGTCAATCAATCATAACTTAACCATCACAATACCACACCTTTAAACTTTCTTTCCAGAATATAAAACATCATTAAAAAGTCCTTACAATTTAAATTTATCAAATACCTTACTTAAATAATCAATATTCACCAAATACAATTTTACCGATAAACCTGAAAAACGAGTGTCAACTTGTAAAATTCAAAACAATTAACTTGTAAATGAAAATTTTATAATTTTCAACCAGAAGCTAATTTGATATCTGAAAAGCATCCTACCAAAATTTCATAATTTTTCGAGACTTAGAAGTCTCTCAACCAATTTTTATTCAAAACAGTATACAACTCACAAGGTATACTGACAGCGGTAGAAAGATCTAATTATTTCAAAAGTATAATCAACAGAAACACAACCCAACATATTTTTCTTGTAAATTAGACTTCCATAACTTCAACATATATGAAAATCAAATCAAAAACATTTTTACACATTTTAATATGAATTTCGAAAGTTACAGTTGATGCAATCGCATCAACAGCACAGTTCGTGAGACAACAGTAGCAAACTTGAATTTTCCAGAAATATACGATGCTCCAAAATCCCAAAAATTATTTTTATCATAAACTAGACTCAATTTCGAGTCACATATCCAAATTTCAAATTTTTATCATATTCCAATATTTAATTAAAAATCAAGCAACATACAGTACTAACATCACACTTCAGCAGAGAATTAAATCATCCAAAAACTCAAAGAAAACAATTAATTCGAAAACCCTAATACCCAAATCAATTCAATAAAACCCTAATTCAATACATTCATCAAGTTCCAGAACCCAATACACTAACCCAATCAATTAATTCAACACCAAATTCCATCAAAACAATAAAAACCCCAAAACCTAACCTATTTTGTAAAAATCAATTTAATTAAATAATAATTCGAATTTAGCCAAATTAATTAAGAAAAATATCAAACCAATATGATATTAATATGAACTAATCAAATGAAAGTCGAAATAATGCAAAAAGGAATCAAGAAAAACCTCAAAAACACCCAAAAAATTGAAAAACAGGCTGCTGGAACAGAGGCCAAAACGGCACCTGCGAGCCGCGTCGCCCAGCCGCCGAAAGACGAGCTCCACACGCCGAACGACAGGAGCGCGCCTTGCCGAACGACGCTCGTCCCTCGCCAAACGACACCGGCACCTGCGCGCGCCCACTGCTAAACGACGGCCGCACTGTTTTCTGCCTAAAACCCTAATTTCTTCTCTTTTTTTCAAAACACCCGAAAATAAAACACCAAAAACCCTACTCCATCTGATTTTAGGCCTATTTATAGGAAAATAACTTTCCAAAATTATAATTTTTCCCCAATATAATTTATTTTAATTAAAAACACCAAAACTATTTATTTTCATAAAAAAAAATTGCCCAAAACCATAAAATTCACAAAATCAACTCAAATTTATTTTTAACTTCAAACTTTAACCCAAAATAATTTATAAATATGTTTTACTCATAATAATACCCGAAAATACCGAAAATGATGAAAAATAAAAAAATGACGAAAATACCCTCGGCACCCAAAAATACAATATTATACTCAAAACGACCGTCTCGTCGTCCCGAGTATCAAAAAGACATTCAAAGAGCACAAAATGACTATTTTACCCCTAGACTTAAAATCATTCAAAAACTAAGGGTTTTACAATCTAACCCCCTTAAAGTAATTGCGTCCACGCAATTGAATCCAACATAATCATTATCCATCAAAAATTGTCATTATAATAGTTATACACAAATCCGGATGGTATCGTCTACTTAGTATGTGTCGTTATGGTTGATCAGGCCATAACCACAAGATACCAAGCACTAATGACCATTCCAGGTTCGATCCATTTAGAGTTCATGAAATAAAACCAATTACCAGATAACCAAAACAAAATCAATAAATAGCGCTTAGCGCTCAACCCAATCAATATCAGTGCCAATCAATCGAGTACAACATCATTACACATACACCTTTTCAATAAGATCCATTGCATACAATTGTCAATCATCAGTCACAAACAATATCATGTGATGTATGAGTATGATGTTATGCTGGTATGCAAGTGCTCTAACACCAACACTAAAACTGAAGAATATTACACAGGTAGTGAATGATAACTATATACATAAAGAAATAAATTGAAAAGTTACATAATAAGCATAAATGCAAGCTTATATGTAATCCTAATTGTGTACAGTACCCATCAAAATATAGATACAAAATCTAATTGAACACATATATAATCATATAAATACAAATTCATAGTTTAATAAAAAATACACACATATAAATAATGAATAACGCAAAGAATAGCAAATAATAACAAATAATAATAGTAATAATTTCTCAAAATTTACAAAAACAAAAGAAAATGGCACATGAAATAAATCCAACATAAAAGAAAAGGGTCCAAAAAAAACTTTATATAAATATATATATAATACAACTCTGAAAGTCTTAAATAAAAGCAGGGTTTCAAATTTTTAAGAAAATAAGAACAAGAATAAAAAAAAATGATCAAGCTCAAAGGCAAACACAAAATAGAAATCCAGTAAAAAAAATAGTAAAATTTATGGATTTATAATCTTTTTCTGTCATTTGAATTTAAAATAAATGTATATATTACAAGACTAAAATAAGGAGATTGAAAAAAGAAGGAAGATTTAAATCTTTCTTACCTTGATGATTACTGTGGAGTAACAAAATACATTTTCAAAAGCTAATGTTGAAAGCATATATGTAAATTTAGAATTTTTAAGAGCTTTATTTTGTGAAGATGGGGAAATAGAAACAAAGAAAATGCTACGAGAAAAAAAAAAAAAGAATGATGAAGATGAGGCTGTTAAAGAACATAAGCTTAGAATAAGATATTATTATTATTATATATAGCTAGGGTTTTAGATACACTACTTTAGCTCCTTTACATATTATGCATATATGTTTGAACAGCTACATATTATATATATATACTTTTATTGCATATTAAAATATGTAATTAAGCTCGTCAGATTTTCTTCTTATATTATTATTTTTTTATCAAAATTATTTTTTTCTTACCGTTAGATGTCTTTAGTTTTATTATTATTTTTATTATTACTACTATTAGCATTTTTTTTAGCCCATTAGTCATCTTATACCCATTTTTTATTTTGACGTTTGCATTGTAGATAACAAAACCATTTTTTTATTCACAGTTGTAACCCATCTTTGACTTCATTTTCATTCTTTTTATATAACTATTTATTTATTTTTTAATAACAATCAAATATTGTGTTGTCTCATGAGTAACCAAATAAATAAAGATATTATAAACAAATGCATTTCTTTTAAGATATTATAGTGTGTTGCGGTGCAAATATTTATTATTCTCTCTAAATACTTATTTCCGGTTCAATATTTCTATTGATATTATTATTATTATTATTATTATTATTATTATTATTATTATTATTATTATTATTATTATTATTTAGAAACACTAACAAATAAAAAAAAACTTTGTTAGTTAATGTCAAAATAAAAATAAAAGCAATAAAATAATTATATCTAAGTAGTGAAAGTAATAATTACTAAATAAATTTTTTACAATATATATATACATATACACAATAAAATTTGATAGCTATATTCAAGAATTAAATGAAATTATAAAATAATAATGACATATAAAATAAATAATAAATTAAAATAATTTGTGATTCAACTAAAAATAACAATAAAATAAAAATAAATATAATAAAAAGGTTATGTCTATAAAGTGGACTTAACAACAATGATAACAATAAAAACAACAAAATTATTGTATTCAAGTATAATATATATAATAATTATTAAATAAAGTTTAGAACTTATATATGCATTAATTATATCAAATAAATAACAGATAAAAATAATTCATAAATTAATTAAGAAATGCTAAAATAAAAATAAATCTCATAAAAGATTAAGTCGAGAAAGTGGACATAAAAATAATAATAATAATAATAATAATAATAATAATAATAATAATAATAATAACAACAACAACATTAACACTAATCACAATAACAATAGTAACCAAAAAAAATAATCGAACTACGTGGACTTTGATTCCGTTAAGCGGATACATAATTGAAATCAAATTTCGAATTCAAGTCCAGTTTACTTAAAAATATCTTTTAAATATATATATTAATAAATTAGAAAATATAACAAAAAAATATTAAAGCTAGAATAATCATGTTCAAGGAGTGAACATATTTTAAAAAAAATAATAATAATAAATTTAATAAATATTAAACCATAAAATTTGTATATTCAGATAGTGAATCAAATGATTAAACAATTAACTAATAAATAAAATATGCACCCACAAAGATAATAAATTTATTAAAAATAAAATAATAAAATTTAATAATATATGTACACACAAGGGTAATAAAATTATAAAATTTAATAAAAAAAATATTTATTTCTAGATAGTGAATACAATAGTCAAAGGATAAAAATAAGAAAATATATTCAGAATTTATATTTAGGTAGTGAATGTAATTCTTCTTTCAAATAAAAAATATAATAAAACATCACAATAATTATAATACCAATTTTTAGACGTTGTAGGGTGGTTTCTCTTCCCTATACGTAGTCAACCTCCCGAACCTATAAATGAAGACCATTATTAAGTATCCAATCAAACCTTATAATTGATTGTGACGACTCTAACACACACAAAAAATAGTAATAACTAAATATAAGCCGACAAAAACTAAAATCAAATTAATTCTATATCCCGCCGGCTTTTCATCGTCCCATGTGCGACAGCAGCAATTTGGACTTAAACATCATGTCTCTCATGCTCCCAGGCAAATTGATAGTCTTCATATCACACCCCTCTCAATAAAGACTTACTCTGCTATAAAAAATAATCTTTCGTATGTTGAGTATTTCTTATCTCTCATATATACATAATAATGAGTTTAATTATATCTTCATTATTAAAATTAATACTATTATCATTAAATATATCTTTAATATTATCCATCATAATTAAACATATAACTCCAAATAATATCAACTATAAATATAATATGTTGGCCCAACATTTTCTACATGCCGATGGAATGGAATGAAAGGAAATTCTATTGAAATATTCTTCAATATCTGAAAATATTTATATATTAAAGGGGTGAGTTCAACTACTCAGTGAATAGATAAATACATAATAAAGGAGAATAAACAAGGTTTAACAATATATATATATACATCATCGGTAGCTTAGCTAGATAAATATAACTTAAATCTCAATTAATTTTATAATTCTCATAAAATTCATAAATAAATCAATTCAAACATCTTTTACATACACTCAAATATAATTCTTACTGATCTCTCTTCAATCCAAGGGTACATGATGACTTACATTGGAATCCCAAAGAGAAATAACTTTAATATACATGTACAGAGCAATTACTCTGGCCAAATGGTAAATTTATAATATCATTAAATTTATATAAACACCCATAATCAAGGTGTGATCAGGCAAGTTTATAATAAGAGAGTATATAAATCATTTATCAAGTACAATATAATCAATCAGTCATATATATGAAAAATCAAACTATTATTATTTGTTTTCAATTTATAAGAAAATAAATATCATTCAAAAATAAATCATCACTTTGAATTCTGTAACTTCTTTTCTCAAAATTATATACATATATATAATATACTTTAGAAAAACAATGTAACATATAAGAATAATTAGCTATCAAAAGTTAAATTCTTTTAACAACTGGATCACCTCTATGATTTATCTCAACTGTTGAATCCACTCCTACAGTAATATAAGAATAATTATTTATTAAGAAATATACTAAAATTGTCAACTACTATGATATGCATGATATGAGAATTGTTTATAAGAAAGATCTCTAAATTCTAACGAAGTTTCAATAATATTTATGTAATCGTCCCTTATAACATCCATCAACTTATTATAATTTGTGTAACACCCCCACATTCAATACATGCACACTACAAACACCACAATGTAGTATACATGCACTAAACATAGGGATGCTACGGATTTTCTTAATATAAAAAAAAACATTTTTATATAATACCATCATCTTTCTCAATATACATTATAGATAATAAGTAATCAATTTGTAATACATTATAAAAAAAAAAATAGGTAGTTACTTGTAATACAAAACAAAATAAATATATAGATACATTTAGCTAATACGCAGCGGAATTTATAAAATATTTACATATAAGAAACATTTAAATCCATATTTATAAATGTGCATATATTTACATTATAAATATTACTTTTCAAAATATAAAGAAGTAGTACATGATTGGCAAATCTCTTCTGATCTTTAAGTTCCCAAAATCAACTCTTCAAGGTCTACTCTCACTCGGTCTCGATGAACTCTCGGGTTCAACTCTATTACCTGCGCGATCAAACACTATCGCGCTAAGCCAACGACTTAGTAAGACAAATCATGCTAATGTTATGCATTAGTGCAATGCAATGCCACACAATTTATTAATAAGAACAACATCATAGATGTAAAGCTAGCAACATACTTTTACATTCCATAAACCACAATATATGTACATATCACACGTCAACATCCTTTTATATATCTCATTAGTTAATCATTTTACCATTCATGAATCATATTAAACAAAGACAAGCATGGGCCCAAAACACACTAATATGCCATTCAATTTTCAGAGTTAATGTTTTGGTTTTGTTATCACATTTATCAATATCATATACCCAACTAGGCTTCAAGGATTAGGTTCAACCAAGCTTCAAGGGGAGCAAAGCATGCTAAGCTTCAACTCAACTTGGCTTCAAGAACCAACCCAACCTAGCTTCAAGGGTGGTAACATCTCAATTAGGCTTCAAGGATTCAATCCAACCTAACTTCAAGAGATTGTTACACTTATTAGGCATGCCACCAACAACAAACTCTGAAAATGGAATAACACATTAGCCACACAATTCATTTATTATTTAGTTATCATTTCCATTCTCAATTCTCATCAACATTTAGGCAAACATGCCTTATTTCTTTCAATTGCATCTTCATAGCCAATCACAATGGCTTTACATCACATTTCACATCTCAATTCATATTTTGCATATAGCATCATTGATATAGCATTTCAAAATACATTATCCATATCACACATTATCATTTACAAGATTCACATTGCATAGTACAAACCCTAGTTCATGTAGTATCATATGCATTATCAATTGTAAAATCAAACTCAACCATGTATGAAGAACAAAAACCAAACACAGTAACCAACACACCCAAGGGACACGGCCAAGCTTGTGGCCGTGTCTCCCAAAACAAATTGGCAGTGGCAGACACTGGCATGAGACACGGCCGTGTCCTCTCCAAAAACTCACACACACGGCCAAATTTCCATGGACTTGGCCGTCTCTCTCCAAAACATTAAGTCTTGGCCGTGTCTCTTCTTTGGTTTTGGCCATGTCACTCATGAACAAACCCTAACCAAAGCCAACACTCTTTTAAATATATTCTAACACCTTATGCACAACACAAACTCATTCAAATGGATGCAATCAATGACATACACACATATCTTACATAATCATCACAATAATCACTTAAACAACACATTAACATCACATTTAAACACAAGCCATCTCAAAACCCTAATTCCAACATCCTTCATAATCTTTCACTATCAACCTCTACATAACTTACCATATTCAAAACCAAACCCACACCAATTAAATCTTTTAACTTGCAATCAATTTAAACACTTGTAAACACATCTCAAACACACCAAATCAAGATTCCAACCAATCAAACCTCACATCAAACATAACTTCAAAAATAACCAAAGCAACAAAAGAATACTTACTTTAAATGAAGAAATTCCACAAATCTCTAGCCAAATCCTTTGATTCCTTCTTCAATTTGGTTCTAGCATCAAGCACACCTCTCTTGCTCTCTCTTTTCTTCAATGGCCGGCACACACATGAGAAGAGAAGAAGAATGAATACAAATCAACCATTTCTTCTTCTTTAAATCTCCACCACAAAATTTAACAAAACAATTACCAAAACACCCCTCATCACTTAATTTAGCTTTTGTCCCTTGCATGCCCAAATATGTAATTTCACAAATCTCAAATAAAATATCTTCTTGTATTGACTCTCTATTTGACTTATGTATATGTTAATTATATCATCATATAAACAACATATAAACTTGTCTCTAAACCCTCTTTCTTTCCCAAAACACATATACATACACATTCTCTTCTCAATTTCTTTTCTTAACACATAACATATACATTCAATCCAATTTACAACAACAACATAACCAATACTTCTAGGGCAAACATGAGGATATTACAATTCTCCCCCTCTAAAAAGAAATTTCGTCCTCGAAATTACCTGATATCAAATCTGAAACAACTGAGGATATTGCTCTCGCATAGATTATTCACTTTCCCAAGTTGCCTCTTCCTTTCCATGATTCTTCCACAAAATCTTCACCAATGGCACTCTCTTGTTTCTCAACTCTTTCACTTCACGTGCCAAGATAGCAACTGGTTCCTCCTCAAACGTCAAATCTGGGCTCACTTCGATAGATTCAAATGGCAACACATGAGATGGATCCGACCTGTACTTTCTCAACATAAAACATGAAATACATTATGAATACGATCCAACTCAGGTGGCAAAGCGAGTCGATAAGCAACTGGCCCAACTCTTTCCAAAACTTTATACGGTCCAATGAAACGAGGACTCAATTTCCCTTTCCGACCGAACCTCAAGATCTTCTTCCAAGGAGATACTTTCAAAAATACCTTATCTCCAACATCAAACTCTATGTCTCTCCTCTTCAGATCTGCATAAGACTTCTGTCGGTCTGAAGCTGCTTTCAACCTGCCTCGAATCAATTTTACTTTCTCTTCAGTTTCTTGAATCAAATCAGGTCCAATCAACTTACCATCTCCAAGTTCACTCCAACAAAGAGGTGTCCTACACCGTCTACCATACAGTGCTTCGAATGGTGCCATACCAATGCTAGATTGGTGACTGTTGTTGTAAGCAAACTCCACAAGAGGTAAAAATCTATCCCAACTTCCAGAGAAATCAATGACACAGCTCCTCAACATGTCCTCGACAATCTGTATCACCCTCTCTGACTGTCCATCCGTCTGTGGATGAAAAGCAGTGCTGAAGTGCAGTCGAGAACCCAAAGCACCATGCAAACTCTTCCAAAACCTGGAAGTAAATCGGGGATCTCGATCAGACACTAAAGAAATTGGAACACCATGTAACTTTACAATCTCATGGATATACAGCTCAGCTAACCTCTCCAAAGAGTAATCCATCCGAACCGGAAGAAAATGAGCTGTCTTAGTCAATCTATCCACAATCACCCATATAGTATCATGCTTCCTTTGTGTCAATGGCAACCCAGACACAAAATCTATTGTCACTTTTTCCCACTTCCATTCAGGTACTGACAACGGTTGAAGCAACCCGGTTGGAACTTGATGCTCTGCTTTTACCTTCTGACAAGTGAGACATTTCGATACAAACTCAGCAATGTCTCTCTTCAACCCATTCCACCAGTAATGCTGTCTCAAATCATGATACATCTTAGTATTGCCTGGATGCATAGCAAACACTGACTGATGTACTTCTTCCAAAATGATCCTTTTTAAATTTGCATCATCGGGTACACACAATCTGTTCTTAAACCAGAGACTCCCATCATTTCTCACAATAAAATCTCTACTTTTCCCGTTCTGACAATTTGACACAATCTTTCGAATCTTCTCATCAGCCAACTGAGCCTCTTTAATCTGATCCAACAAAACTGGTTTCACATGCAACTGTGCCAACAATGCACCATCATCACAAGGTACAAAACTGGCATACAATGCTCTCAACTCAACAAGCAATGAGAGCGAATAAACAGTCAAACCTGCCAAAGACTTCTGACTCAAGGCATCAACAACAACATTTGCTTTACCTGGATGATAATCAATCAAACAATCGTAGTCTTTAATCAATTCCAACCATCTCCTCTGTCGAAGATTAAGCTCTTTCTGGACACCCAAATATTTCAAGCTTTTGTGATCAGTATAGATGAAACATTTCTCCCCAAACAAATAGTGTCGCCAAATCTTCAATGCAAACACAATGGCTGCTAGCTCCAAATCATGGGTCGGATAATTAAGCTCATGCAGTTTCAACTGTCGAGATGCATAAGCTATAACTTTACCTTCTTGCATCAGCACACACCCCAAACCCCTATGTGAAGCATCACTGTAAATCACATATGGTTTGCCTTCCACAGGTAAAGTAAGAACAGGCGCTTGAATCAACATTTCTCTCAACTGCTCAAAACTAGCCTGACACTGATCCGTCCACACAAATCTAACTCCATTTCGAAGCAATCTGGTGAGTGGAGTAGCTATCAAAGAAAATCCTTTCACAAACCGTCGGTAATAGCCTGCCAAACCCAGAAAACTTCTAACTTCAGTCACTGACTTCGGTGGACTCCAATTCAGAATAGCTTCAACTTTACTCGGATCAACTCTAATACCCTCTGCTGAAACTATATGACCCAGAAAAGCTACTTGGTCCAACCAAAACTCACACTTCGACAGTTTAGCAAACAACTGCTTCTCTCTCAAAATCTGCAACACAATCCGCAGATGCTTGTCATGTTCCTCTTTATTCCGCAAATACACCAGAATATCATCAATAAACACTACCACAAACTGATCTAAATAGGGCCTAAACACCCTATTCATCAAGTCCATAAAAGCTGCAGGAGCATTCGTCAAACCAAAAGGCATAACTAGAAACTCATAATGCCCATACCTGGTCCGAAAGGCTGTCTTAGGAACATCTTCAGCTCTGACTCTCAGCTGATGGTACCCTGATCTCAGATCAATTTTAGAAAACACAGCTGCACCCTTCAATTGATCAAAGAGGTCATCAATTCTAGGCAAAGGATATTTATTTTTAATAGTCACCTTGTTCAATTGCCTATAATCGATACACAACCTCATAGTACCATCTTTCTTCTTCACAAATAGCACAGGAGCTCCCCAAGGAGAAACACTGGGGCGAATAAATCCTTTGTCCAACAACTCCTGCAATTGCACTTTCAACTCCCTCAATTCTGCTGGTGCCATTCTATAAGGAGTAATAGAGATAGGAGTGGTACCAGGCAACAATTCAATACCGAACTCCACCTCTCTCTCAGGAGGTAACCCTGGCAACTCCTCTGGAAACACATCTGGGAACTCTGCAACTGTGGGTATATCATCAATAGGAGAACCCCTTACTCTAGTATCTACCACATGAGCAAGATAGGCTTCACACCCCTTTCTAACCAATCTCCTAGCTGCAACAGCTGAAACAAATAAGGAGGCTAGCTGTTCCTGCTCATTAGATACTATCACCTCTCTACCATCAACAGTTCTCAAAGAAACAATTTTCCTTTTACAGTCTACCACAGCTCCATGTCTAGATAGCCAGTCCATACCTAGAATCACATCATATTCCTTAAATGGCATCTCAATCAAGTCTCCAAGGAACTCTTCACCTTGCACCCTCACTGCACTATCTCGGTGCACCTTACTCACAATCACACTATGCCCTAAAGGATTTGTCACCAACACATCAAATCCTAGGGATTCAGCATGCACATCAGACAAAGGCAAAACAGATGCACTAATATATGAATGTGTGGAACCCGGATCAATCAAAGCAAGTATGGAAAAACCAAATAAGGAAAAAGTACCAGCTATGACTGCCGAAGCATCTGGCTGCCTTTGCATAACATATATCCTCTGGGAAGATCCAACCTCCTCTGGTCTACTCTCCCTGGATGTAGAACCTCCTCTAGCACTGAACCTAGATCTGCCTCCTCTACTGACACCTCTACCTCCTCGACCTCCCCTCACACTAGGTCGAGAAGCTGCAGTATCAACTGACATCTGTTCTTGCCTCTCAGGACAGTCTCTAACAAAGTGATCTGGTGATCCACATCTGAAACAAACCCCTGCTACACCAGTCTTCCAACAAGGACCACCATGTGGCCTTCCACAATGAATGCAGATGGGAAGAGTGGATCTCTGAATCATTGGGGTCGGAGCACTCGCCACTGAAGGTGCAGGTCTAAATCTCTGCCTCTGTAACTGCACTGACCTACCAGCTGGCCTCTGACTCCTACTAACCCGAGGAACAAAGCTTCCTTTACCTCTCTTAGCAGAAGAAGACCCTGCCTCAAACTGGGGCCTCCTAACCCTAACCTCTTCCTCTGAAGCAACTGCAATAACTTGAGCTCGCTCTACACTTCGAGCTGCTGCCACTAGCTGCTCACGATATCGAGATCCAGCCACTAAGCACATGATAGAGGGCTTAAATCCCTCCTCAAATCTCCTGCATCTATCTATCTCATCAGCTATAATGCCCCCAGCATACTGGCTCAATCGAATAAACTCAACCTCATATTCAGTTACAGTCTTGCTGTCTTGCTTCAAGCTCAAGAACTCCATCTTCTTCATGTCTTTGTACTCCCTAGGAGTATACTTCAATTCAAATTCTCTCAGAAAATCCGCATATGACAAGGTTGGTGGATCATCCATAGAATGGGGCACTGTCTTCCACCAATCGTATGCATCCTTCTATAGCAAAGATCTTACATAGTCAAACTTTTCCTCTGAGGTGGCTTGCAACTGAATGAAAATTCTCTGTACTTTATCAAGCCATTGCTCCGCTACAGCTGGATCAACTGTACCAAGGAAATCCTCCGCTCCATACTTCCTTAGTTTGTTATAGTGCCTCACAGATACCAAAAGCTGAGGGGGTTATGGCTGTGGTTGCACTGGTGCTTGCCTCAAAGCCTCTACCACATGCCTAACCCAAGCTGGCGGAACCTCCTCACCAACTGGTCTTTCCGACACCGAAACAGGTGCCTCCTCAGCACTATCAACTCTAGCTCTATCCTCCGGAGCTACACTCTCCTCACTACCCTCAACTGACTGACGCAACTGAGGATCCATCACAACCTATGTCTGCAAACACAGCAGAATACTTCTTATTAAAGATCAGAGATTGCCAATCCCAAACATATATGTTATTCAAAACCACTTTTTAAGTAAAAAAAAATATTCTTTTTATTACAGTTTACCTAGGTTGAGAATCTCAAACCTAGGCTCTGATACCAAAACAATTGTAACACCCCCACATTCAATACATGCACACTACAAACACCACAATGTAGTATACATGCACTAAACATAGGGATGCTACGGATTTTCTTAATATAAAAAAAACATTTTTATATAATACCATCATCTTTCTCAATATACATTATAGATAATAAGTAATCAATTTGTAATACATTATAAAAAAAAATAGGTAGTTACTTGTAATACAAAACAAAATAAATATATAGATACATTTAGTTAATACGCAACGGAATTTATAAAATATTTACATATAAGAAACATTTAAATCCATATTTACAAATGTGCATATATTTACATTATAAATATTACTTTTCAAAATATAAAGAAGTAGTACATGATTGGCAAATCTCTTTTGATCTTTAAGTTCCCAAAATCAACTCTTCAAGGTCTACTCTCACTCAGTCTCAATGAACTCTCGGGTTCAACTCTATTACCCGCGCGATCAAACACTATCGCGCTAAGCCAACGGCTTAGTAAGACAAATCATGCTAATGTTATGCATTAGTGCAATGCAATGCCACACAATTTATTAATAAGAACAACATCATAGATGTAAAGCTAGCAACATACTTTTACATTCCATAAACCACAATATATGTACATATCACACGTCAACATCCTTTTATATATCTCATTAGTTAATCATTTTACCATTCATGAATCATATTAAACAAAGACAAGCATGGGCCCAAAACACACTAATATGCCATTCAATTTTCAGAGTTAATGTTTTGGTTTTGTTATCACATTTATCAATATCATATACCCAACTAGGCTTCAAGGATTAGGTTCAACCAAGCTTCAAGGGGAGCAAAGCATGCTAAGCTTCAACCCAACTTGGCTTCAAGAACCAACCCAACCTAGCTTCAAGGGTGGTAACATCTCAATTAGGCTTCAAGGATTCAATCCAACCTAACTTCAAGAGATTGTTACACTTATTAGGCATGCCACCAACAACAAACTCTGAAAATGGAATAACACATTAGCCACACAATTCATTTATTATTTAGTTATCATTTCCATTCTCAATTCTCATCAACATTTAGGCAAACATGCCTTATTTCTTTCAATTGCATCTTCATAGCCAATCACAATGGCTTTACATCACATTTCACATCTCAATTCATATTTTGCATATAGCATCATTGATATAGCATTTCAAAATACATTATCCATATCACACATTATCATTTACAAGATTCACATTGCATAGTACAAACCCTAGTTCATGTAGTATCATATGCATTATCAATTGTAAAATCAAACTCAACCATGTATGAAGAACAAAAACCAAACACAGTAACCAACACACCCAAGGGACACGGCCAAGCTTGTGGCCGTGTCTCCCAAAACAAATTGGCAGTGGCAGACACTGGCATGAGACACGGCCGTGTCCTCTCCAAAAACTCACACACACGGCCAAATTTCCATGGACTTGGCCGTCTCTCCAAAACATTAAGTCTTGGCCGTGTCTCTTCTTTGGTTTTGGCCGTGTCACTCATGAACAAACCCTAACCAAAGCCAACACTCTTCTAAATGCATTCTAACACCTTATGCACAACACAAACTCATTCAAATGGATGCAATCAATGACATACACACATATCTTACATAATCATCACAATAATCACTTAAACAACACATTAACATCACATTTAAACACAAGCCATCTCAAAACCCTAATTCCAACATCCTTCATAATCTTTCACTATCAACCTCTACATAACTTACCATATTCAAAACCAAACCCACACCAATTAAATCTTTTAACTTGCAATCAATTTAAACACTTGTAAACACATCTCAAACACACCAAATCAAGATTCCAACCAATCAAACCTCACATCAAACATAACTTCAAAAATAACCAAAGCAACAAAAGAATACTTACTTTAAATGAAGAAATTCCACAAATCTCTAGCCAAATCCTTTGATTCCTTCTTCAATTTGGTTCTAGCATCAAGCACACCTCTCTTGCTCTCTCTTTTCTTCAATGGCCGGCACACACATGAGAAGAGAAGAAGAATGAATACAAATCAACCATTTCTTCTTCTTTAAATCTCCACCACAAAATTTAACAAAACAATTACCAAAACACCCCTCATCACTTAATTTAGCTTTTGTCCCTTGCATGCCCAAATATGTAATTTCACAAATCTCAAATAAAATATCTTCTTGCATTGACTCTCTATTTGACTTATGTATATGTTAATTATATCATCATATAAACAACATATAAACTTGTCTCTAAACCCTCTTTCTTTCCCAAAACACATATACATACACATTCTCTTCTCAATTTCTTTTCTTAACACATAACATATACATTCAATCCAATTTACAACAACAACATAACCAATACTTCTAGGGCAAACATGAGGATATTACAATTTGGATGCCCAAAAAATATTAAGTATTTAAAATATTTTAATATACAATTAATTTCATTCATTTGTTCTCATAATTTAATAATTATAATATTAATATTACTAATAAATTTATTTTATTAAACCTTTAATAATATTTATTTAATTTATTTAATATTTAAATTATATACTAAATTAGTGTTGAACAACTCTAAGAGAATAATTTTATAATTATCCTTTAATTAATAATTTATTTACTTTAATTTTTTTGCCAAAAATATTTACTTATTATAATCACGATGATAATGAAAATATATTTAATAATATTTTTATTATAAATTGATTTGAATAGTTCTTTAATAGCTAAACTTTTTATAAAGATATCATTTAAATAGAATAATATTTTTTTAAATTTTTTTTATTTTATCATATTAAATTTCAATAATAATAATAATAATAATAATAATAGTGATAATAATATTAAAATTAATATTTACTAGTCATAATAATTATCAATTTTTTTTAATGATAAACTTAATAATAATATTTAATTACTACAACCATAATAATATTAACAATATACTTGACATTAATTATATTTTAACAATTACTATTGTCCATTCTTAAATAATAATATTATTAATAAAAATTAATATAATAATAATTAAATAAAATAATAATAATATTAATAATAATGATCCTTTGATTATCTATAAATTTTTAGCAAGTAATTAGTTTTATAAACTTTAAACGTAATACATTAACTATTTAAATCATTTAGTAATTACATATTAAATATACTTCCTAATTAGTTAATTAGTAATTCAATTATTTAATAATTATAAATCCTTACATCAATAATAATTATTTACATTAATTATATGACAACAATAATTATAACTATGTTAATCAATATATTATTCAATTACCTTATTTTTTCAAATTATTATTTATAATAATAACCTTTATCAATATATTAATTTTGATAGTTAGTTAATTTAAATAAATACTTTAATTCATAAACTTATTACTTAATAATAATAATAACAACACCATAATTTACAGATTAATTAACTACCGTAATTTATAGGTTAATTAACTAATCTCATATATATATATATAAACACCATTAATTAAATCTATAAGTTGATAAATAATAATTATAATTAAATTTTAAATTAGTGCTTAATTAATTTAGATCAATTAATAAAATAAGCAATTCTAAGTAAATAATCAACTAATAAACAATAATTTTAATTCAATTCACTAATTAACTAATTAATTTCAATTCAATACTTAAGATTAATAATAATTAACTTAATTCTAATTCTTTTTCTTTTAACATAATTTAATTTTCAACTATTAAATTTTTTTTTCTAAATTCACTTAGTTCATAAATTCTTAACTAATTACATAATAACTAAACATTTATTAATATTATTCAAATTAATTATTAATTATTTTTATTTTAAATTTAATACATATATTTATGTATTTTTCAAAATTCATCCAAAATTAACAAATAATATACTGAATCAAAGTTTGTAATGAGAGAGTCTCAAAAATACCCCCTACAACCAAAAAATGAGGTCAGAAAGGCGACAAAATAGTCGCCGAAAAGTCACGCCGACGAGTCTCCAGGTGACGCTTCGATCTGCGTGTGTGGCATCGTCCATCGAATTTTATGGCATTGGAAAGCTAGAAGAATTGGTTTTCACGGTGGCAGGTGCATGTCAGTCGGCTGTGACTGGAAGACAATGAGTGGAGTTGAAATCCTCGAACGGTCCTAAATTTTCTTTCCTTCCTTCTCTTTTATGTTTATTTCTTTTTCTATCTTTTCCTTTCGTTGTCATTCTCTTTCTCTCAGTTTCTCTCTATCTCAATTTTTCTAATCCTTTCCCTTAATTAACCAAATAAACTTTCTCCCTCTCATAATAATACAACCAACACAGACCAATAATTCTTCCGATAAAAGTTTGTGTTTGGTGTAGTGCATCTAATAATTTGAAGTTAATTATTTTTTTATTTTTTTTATTTCAAAGTTTACTTTACTTTACTTTACTTTTTTCTTTTCTCATTCCTTTTTTCATTTCTTTCAAATGTTCCCATCATTCTTTTCTTTCTTTCTTTATTTATTTTAAAAATAATTCTTAAAATATTCCTTTAATAATACACCAATTAATAATTTAAACTAATAAAATTTTTAACTATTTAACTAGTTGTCAATTAATAATATACTATATAATAATTCACTACTTAATAATATACTAACTAATAATTTCTCTAATAATAATACACTTATTAATAATATTCAGATAATATTATTTGAGTTTGGTATTGTGTTTAGTCATAATAATAATATACACTAATAATTCTAATTTTAATTATTTGGTTATTTGTTTGTCAGTAATTATTATCACTATTATCATCACTTTAATTATTATGCTTTAAACTATTTGATTGCTTTATTATTATTATTATTATCTTAATAATTAGTATGTTACTTTTTAATTATTTATTTGTGTGATTATAATTATTATCATTACTATATATAACTTTTAAATAATATAACTTATAATTTAAATATTATTTTATGTGTTATATAAATAGCCATAGGTTATCTAGCCTGATGGTAAACTACATATTTTTGTACCCTTTTAACCCAAGTTCAAATCATACTAGTGTTAAACACAATTTTTTTTATCTTTTCTTTATTATTATTTTTTTAATCAATAATTTACTAATACTAATTTAACTTTAATAATAACATCCACTAATAAATTTTGATTTTATTTATTTATTATTATTATTATTCTACTACTCTAATTATCAACTTTAATTAATATATATATATTTACATGGTATTACATTATTTTTTCCTTAAAAAAAATTCATCATCAAATTTTTATTAGTTTGAGGATGAAAACAATTAAAAATACCAAGTAAACTTATCTTGTTTTCTCTTCAAAATATTTTTCAATAAAATTAATATCTATCTTATCTTTGAAGTTACTGAATTAGTTCAAGGAACAACTTAAAATATGCTATTATCTCTTAAGTATTCATTTAATAAATTTGAACCATTATATGTATATAAATATATAAATATATTTAAAGTCTTTAACCTATAAGTTCACAATTTAACTACATAGCTAAATATACACTCCTTGCTTTTTATAAATTCTTCTCCTTTTTGTTTTTTATATCCAACTTAATAATTAACTCATGTCCAAATTTTCTTCAATATCTCATGTCACCAAAAAGACTTATAGTTTATCTTTTACTTAAATAATCTCAATCATTTACTTCTCATTTTATTAAAATATTTCTCATATTACCTTTCATGTATTTAAGACCACATATCCTGATAATACTACTAATAAATTTCTTTATTTCTAACTAACTAATTTCTTCTTTCCTTGACTACTTAATCTTCATTAATCCATCATAACTAGCATAGATTTATTTACTTGTATTGACCTCATTTACTATCACTATGTCAGATGTTACACAGCTAAATTTTAAATATTTCATCCATAGATATGATTTCATTCTTAATTTATAGACCATTCTTATATTGACATATATCTACATTCTTAATCCTTTCCTAATATATTTACTTCAATCTAATTTTAAATATATTTTTCAACCCAAATTAATTTTTACATAGAAATTTCTTTAGACTATAAAGCATCAAGTATATAAAATTTCAATTAACCTATTACAAATAGTTTTATCCATCATAACACACACACACACACATATATATACTACAGCTCAACTCAAAATTCTAATAAGTAATATTTACCAATTCCTTGTCTTAACACATAATGAAAGTTGCAAGAATAGCTTCAAGATTTAATATATATTTATACCAATTCTTTTTTAGAATATTCATTATATTTTAATTTTCCTTTTTAAATATTATAAATTAATAACCTATAACCATTTCCATCTTACTTCATGAATAACCAAGTCAAACCTCATACTCATCATCCATCATATTCCTACCATGTCCATGCATAAATAAACTATTTGAAACTCAAAGAAATAATATAAATCTTGGCCTCTTTTCACCCATTTTTATATCAAAATTGATTTCAAACTTAGTATCTAGATTTAGCTCAATTAATTCTACGTATACTTATAAATTTCATAAATTATATTAATTCATAGTTTATCTCTAGTATACAAATTATTGGTTTGAATATATTTTAAATATACAAATTATATATCTCAAGTATGTAAATTTTTTTTATTCCAAGTGTATGTATATTTTATGTTCATGGTATGTACCTTATTCTTTAAGCTCTCTTTTCCATAATTTAGACTATATTTTATTATTATTATTTATTTGTTTATTTATTTATTTTTAACTAATCTCACACAAATAAATATTTTCATTTCACATGTATCAATACTTAGCTTTACCTTATCACTTCACCATTTTATCCATGCATCCATAACATGTATAAAATAAAGATAATTAGAATTTCTGCTAATTTTATTTTTAAAAAAAATTCAAGAATAGCAATTTTCTATGATAAATGCATATGCTATGAATGAATAAGTGGATCCTTATGATGTCGGCCAATATCTCTAACTTAATGATTTAAATTTTCTCTGTCATAATTACTTGTACGATTTTTACCGCCTTGTACTCTTGGCGGCATCATATTATAAGACAAATAAGACTAAGATTATCACCTTATTCCTATCTGAAACAGTAAGAGTCTACAAAATCTATAACATATTCTCTAATACCATTAAATGTCACACCTCCTCTTTATAAAGTTACGGTGGACTTACTCTATTATAAAAATAATCTTTCGTATATTGAATATTTCTTATCTCTCATATATACATAACAATGAGTCTAATTATATCTTCATTATTAAAATTAATACTATTATCATTAAATATAACTTTAATATTATCCATAATAATTAAACACATAACTCCAAATAAGATCAACTTAAAATATAATATGTTGGCCCAACCTCTTCTACGTGCCGATGGAATGGAATGAAAGGGAATTCTATTGAAATATTCACAAATATCTGAAAATGTTATATATTAAAGGGGTGAGTCCAATTACTTAGTGAATAGATAAATACATAACAAAGTATAACAACTAATGTTTAACAATATATATATATATATATATATCGTCGGTAGCTTAGCTAGATAAATATAATTTAAATCTCAATTAATTCCATAATTCTCATAAAATTCATAAATAAATCAATTCAAACATCTTTTACATATACTCAAATATAATTCCTATTGATCCCTCTTCAATCCAAGGGTGCATGATGACTTATCTTCAAGCCCAAGGAGAAATAACTTCAATACACATGTGTAGAACAATTACCCTGGCTCAAGGTTAAATTTATAATATCATTAAATTTATATAAACATCCGTCATCAATGTGCGATCAGACATATTTATAATAAGAGTGTATATAAATTATTTATCCTGCACAATATAATTAGTCACATATATGAAAAACCAAACTACCATTATTTATTCTTAATTTATAAGAAAATAAATATCATTAAAAAATAAATCATTATTTTGAATTCTGTAAATTCTTTTCTCAAAATTATATATATATATATATAATATACTTTAGAAAACTATGTTAAATATTTGCTTACTCACTTTGGCCAAAAACTAAATTCATCTAACCAACTGGATCACATCCATAATTTCTCTCAACTGTTAAATCCACTCATAGAGTAATATAAGAATAATTATTAACTCAGAAATATCTTAAAATTATCAACTACTATGATATGCATGACATGTGAATTATTTATAAGAACGATCTCTAAATTCTAACAAAGTTTTAATAATATTTATCCAATTGTCCCTTATAACTTCCATCAACTTATCATAATTTGGATATTCAAAAAATGTTAAGTATTTAAAATATTTTAATATACAATTAATTTAATTAATTTGTTCTTATAATTTAATAATTATAATATTAATATTACTAATAAATTTATTATATTAAACCTTTAATAATATTTATTTAATCCACTTAATTTTTAAATTATATACTAAATTAATGTTGAATAACTCTAAGAGAATAATTTTATAATTATCCTTCAATTAATAATTTATTTACTTTAATTGTCAAAAATATTTACTTATTATAACCAAGATGATAGTGAAAATATATTTAATAATATTTTTATTATAAATTAATTTGAATAGTTTTTAATAATTAAACTTTTTACAAAGATATTTTTTAAATAGAATAATATTACTTACTTTAATTTTTTTATTTTTTCATATTAAATTTCAATAATAATAATAAGAAGAATAATAATAATTACAATGATAATAATTATAACAATGTTAATAATAGTGATAATAAAACTAAAATTGATATTTACTAGTCATAATAATTATCAATTTTTTAACGAAAAATTTAATAATAATATTTAATTACTACAACCATAACAATATTAACAATTTACTTAACATTAATTATATTTTAACAATTACTATTGCCATTCTTAAATAGTAATATTATTAATAAAAATCAATATAATAATAATTAAATAGGAATAATAATAATATTAATAATGATATTTTGATTATCTAATTATATTTATATAAAGTTTTAGTCTTATAAACTTTAAACATAATACCTTAACTATTTAAATCATTTAGTAATCAAATATTAAATATACTTATTAACTAGTTAATTATTAACTCAATTATTTAATAATTATAAATCATTACATCAATAATAATTAGTATGATAACAATAATTATAACTAAGTTAATCAATATATTATTCAATTACTTTTTTTTTTCAAATTATTATGTATAATAATAACCTTAATCAATATATTAATTTTGATAGTAATATTACTAATAATTATTATTAGTTAATTTAAATAAATAAATACTTTAATTTATAAGCTTATTACTTAATAATAATAATAACAACATAATTCACAAGTTGATTAACTATTCATATATATATCAACACCATTAATTAATTCTATAAGTTGATAAATAATTATTAAAATTAAATTTTAAATTAGTACTTGATTAATTTAGATCAATTAATAAAATAAGTAATTCTAAATAAATAATCAACTAATAAACAATAATTTTAACTCAATTCATTAATTAACTAATAAATTTCAATTCAATACTTAAATTAATAATAATTAACTTAATTCTTTTTCTTTTAACATAATTTATTTTTCAACTATTAAAATTATTTTTTTTCTAAATTCACTTAATTCATAAATCCTTAACTAATTACATAATAACTAAATATTTATTAGTATTATTCAAATTAATTATTAATTATTTTTATTTTTTATTTTAAATTTAATATATATATATATTATGTATTTTTTAAAATTTATCCAAAATTAACAAATAATATAACAAATCGAAGTTCGTAACGAGATGGTCTCAAAAATACCCGTGTCACAGGAAAAAGTTAAAAAGACGTCGGAATACTCGCTGAAAAGTCACGCCGGCCAGTCTCCTGGTGACGCTTCCATGGGCTCATGTGGCGTTGTCCAGTAGCTGTTCATGGCAGATTTGATGGCATTAGAAAGTTCAACTAGTTGGTTTTCACGGTGGACGGCGTGTGTTTGCCGGTGGTGACTTGAAGATGATCAACAGAGCTGAAATCCTCTAACAGTCCTAAATTTTCTTTCTTTCCTTCCTTCTCTTTTCTATTTCTTTCTTTTCCCTCTCTCTCTCTCTCTCTCAATTTTTCTAATCCTTTCTCTTAATTAACCAAATACACTTTATCCCTCTCATAATAATACAACCAACACACAACAATAATTCTCTTGACAAAAGTTTGTGTTTGATGTAGTGCATTCTAATAATTTAACTTTAATTATGTTTTTTTTTATTTTTTTATTTCAAAGTTTGGTTTTCTTTCCTTTTTTTTCTCATTCCTTTTTTTCATTTCTTGCAAATATTTGGTCGGCCACTCTTTATTTTTAAGTGAAGAGTGAGCCCATCATTCTTGTATTTATTTATTTTAAAAAAATCTTAAAATATTTCTTTAATAATACACCAATTAATAATTTAAACTGATCAAATTTTTAACTATTTAACTAGTTGTCAATTAATAATATAATATCTAATAATTCACTACTTAATAATACATTAACTAATAATTTCTCTAATAATAATACACTTATTAATAATATTCAGATAATATTATTTTAGTTTGGTATTGTGTTTAGTCATAATAATAATATACACTAATAATTCAAACTTTAATTATTTAGTTGTTTGTTTGTCAATAATTATTATCACTATTATCATCACTTTACTTATTATGCTCTAAATTATTTGATTGCTTCTTTATTATTATTATTATTATTATTATTATTATTATTATTATTATTATATTACTCTTTAATTATTTATTTGTTGGATTATAATTATTATCATTATTATTATTATTATATATATATATATATATTTAAATAACATAACTTATAATTCAAATATTATTTTATGTGTTACATAAATAGGCACATGTTACTTAGCCAAATGATAAACCACATTGTATTATTCCTTTCTAACCCAAGCTCAAAATCAAAGTAGTGTTAAATACATTTTTTTATCTTTTCTTTATTATCATTATTTTAATCAATAATTTACTAATACTAATTTAACTTTAATAATAACACCCATTGATAAATTTTGATTTTATTTATTATTATTATTATTATTATTATTATTGTTCTATTACTCTAATTATCAACTTTGATTAATATATATATATATATATATTTAAGGGGTATTACACTTCATGTGACATCATTGTGAATGAACAAGGATTGACCAACGTACCATGAAAGATAGGTTGTGATATGGAATAATAGAAATGCCCACATCGTATTAGGTGAACCAGCAATTGATCCACTTTATTATCATTCTGAGTATTTATAATGGTATAGACGAGTTACTCGATGTTGGATTTCCCATACCAATGGTGCTGTTGGAGTAGTGGTATATATTATCAACACATTAACCCCTATTGATTAATCTTAATTGTTACAATGCATTATTATAATAATCATAATATTAATTTGAATAACATTATAGGCTGATGGCATTGAGAGATTATTATGCGGTCTTTGATGGGAGTCAGGAGCATTGATTCATCATAGATTGGGCACCTAATCCAGCACCACAAGTATATTAGTAACCTAATGATGGGGAGAATGTTGAGGATGAAAATGTCATGGTTCGCTGTTGATAGAGACAAATATTGAAATGATGTACTAGAGTAAATGTGCCTTCACATGGTATGCCAACCTCTCAAATGGTACCACTACCTATCTCATTTCATGACCAACATCATGGTCGTCTTAGTCCTGACATTGCTGGGCCATCACATGAAGTTCCATCTACACGTGATGATGTGGAAGTTGGCACTTCTACATAGTCAAGATTTGCGTAGTGGAGTTCATTCTCGATTAGTTCATCCTCATTCATTATATGGATCTCTGAGTTTTTTCCACATAACACACTAAAAAATTCTTCATCATTTTCCCCATGTCGACCGATGGTAGATCGTATTAGACACTAGTCACACTCCACATATTACCCATCACATGTCTTGATGCTCGGTAGATACATACGCCATCAAAGATAATGTTCCCACCATTATTTTTATCAGTCACCATATGCATCCAGTTCTATGTTCTCTCAGCACACCTCATTTACTAACCTTCTCCATAGTGGATATGCTGAGGGTACACCAGGTGTTGTTCCATCTATTCCCGAACAAGCATCTAATTCTAAGGACGATGAAGACCTTTGTCTTGAAGAACAACCTCCACCTTAAGAACAACAGCTACAAGGAACTGTATTTAGAGATAAATGACCAAAGCACAATCAACGGCCACCTCGAGGATGTGGAACTTAATATATATGTTATCTTTTTAACATTGTATTTTATTTGAATTTGAATTTATTTCATATACTTAGTTGAATTTGCAAGAATGTTATTTTTTGTGTTCTTTATCAAGGGTCGATATTGCATGCGTTCAAAAACTGTCATTTTGCAAACTATATTTGGACTAGTGTTGCATGTTTAATTCATAGGTCCCTTCACAATTAACTTATTTAAAACAAAAAATTGTGTTATATGATAAAAACAAATGTTCCAAGTTTAGTTTGAAATCTTTTTGACAAATATTATTTTTAAAATTTTAAAGCTAATAAATTTAAAATTTATATCTAGTAAAACAGGTTATTAAATTATTAAGTAAAGTATATTATAATTTACAAAATATCAGACAATCTTAGTGCGTTGGAAAGAGATGACTCACTTTATAATAAATTAATTAATTTGTTTTGTTTTGTTTATATTACTAGATTTTGCTTATAGTAATGGGAGTACATTCAATTTTGAAATAATTTTTTTTAATCAATCGATGAATTATTGTTGGAAATGTTGTATTTACATACGTGTTATTTTGTGCATCGTTAATTAGTTTATATGTATTTGAATTTATTTAACATTCATAAACAATAGTTGGATTACACTGAAAATAGAATTATTTCTAGCACTACAATCACACATCATTCTCATCACTTACGTCAATATCTGAGAGACATTCATCATAATTTGCAAATTGTTTGAATATTGTGGCTTGCTGTTCACCACCTTCATCATGAAGCTCTTTGGCACATATTATAAAAAACAGTTGATTTAATATGATCTTTATGCGGTTGTTCTCCTCACAAATACGATATAACGTTGTCCATAATTCATTGATATTTGAACGTGGCATATTGATTACATGTGCACATGGAAACCGTATGCAAACTTCATATGCTTCTTAACGAAGTACCCTTGACTGTTGCAGCTCATTCCTCAGTTGATTATTAACAAATTCGAAATCATGCATGTTGGGTGATAAGTACACAATTGATGATATTTTATTCCTATTTTCTTAATATGATTATTATCCAATTGAGTTTAATTTGTTTGTTCAAAGTGTATTTTAGGGTTAATTTCAGGAATTCTCTGTAATTTGAGGTTTCTGATCATTTCGGAGGAATTACGGATGAAAGTAGAAGAAAAAAGCAAAATTTATCAATGGACACGCCCATAAACACAGGCGTATCAATAGACGTGCCCTTGATACTGCATTCAGAAGCATTGACACGCCCAGTGACATGGGCGTGTCACTGGACGTGCCTTATATTCAGACTCACAGTAGCTGTGACACGCCCAGTGACATGGGCGTGTCACTGGACGTGTCTTATATTCAGAATCACAGTGGCTATGACACGCCCAGTGACATGGGGGTGTCAATGGCCGTGTCACCTATGGAAAAGTTAAATTCTTTGCACTGATTGAGGAACAAGTGGGGGACAAGGACTGTGCTGCTGCCAAAGAAAGATTAAAGAAAAGAAAAGTTGACCTAAGTGATAAAAAGAAAGATAAAACAAAGAGAATATGGAAGACAAGAGAGGATGGTATGAGTTGGAAGGTATGGGGTGTGAGCTGGAAGGTATGGGCTGTGAGCTTGGAAGAGAGTTAAAAAGAAAAGAAAAAAAGAGAAGGGGAGGGAGCCAGCTGCTGGAACAAGGAGGAGAGTCTTGAGCTGAGTTTGAAGAAGGAGATACATCATATACAAGATCTAACCAAGAATCAAGGATAAAAGTGAAGAAATACAAATTATTCACCATAGATTGTTTGGTTTCTTTTACTCATTTCTCTTGTTCTGTTTTAAAGGTTTTGAACATGAACTAATTCCTTTTCTATCTAGATATTGATGAACCCTAGCTTATTTGTATGGATTGAATAATTATATTTAGTTGAATCATTTGATTGAGTTGTTTTACTCTTATGATGCTTAATAATTTATTTCCAATTGATAATAGCATGCTTATTGATTGGTTGCCATTTTTGTATTATTGACTTGAGAAAGCTTGATATGAATTGAATACTCATAAGGGTTGAGGATGGATTGGAGTACTAGAGATAGACTTACAAGATCCTTTGGTTTATAGTTCTTTGTTCTTAATGCAAGATCTATTTAATTGTGTTTGAGAAGAGATTCCAGCACTCTACTTAGTGATTAGGGATTAATCCACTTGAGAGAGGTTTTAGTCTAATTTAGAGGAATGCCAATTCAAATCTATTAAATAATTTAGCTGAATTGATTGATCATAAATATCATTGAGGCTAGGGGGATTCAATATCTGGATAGTATTATTATTATTATTATCAATCCTTTTGCACAACATTTAATTTCCCTTTATTTTCAATTATTAATTTAGTTGTTTTTAGTTACAAAGCATCACACAACTATTAATTTGCTAAACAACGGTTAAGATTTGCACTAGTACTTGGCCTTGTCCCCAGTGGAACGATAACTAACTCACTACTATATTACTTGGGCGACCCATGTACTTACGGTATTGCTATAGCGTAGTTCACGCGTATCAAGTTTTTGGCGCCGTTGCCGGGGACAACGGTTTCAATATTAGTAATATAATTAAGATTGTTGATTTAGTTTTATTTTTAATCATTTTTAATATTGGTTCTTGCTGGTTTATTATCATTTTAGGTATTTCTTACTGTTTATGACCAAATCTAGCTCGTCCCAACTACTGGAGTTAGACCCAGAGCTAGAGAGAACATCGAGGAGAAAGCAAAAGGAAGAAGAGGAGGCAGATCTGGAAGACGCAGAATCAGGAATAAATCTGGAAATAGAACAAGAAGAAGTATTCGAAGTGATGGAAGGAGCTGGACTAAGAACAATGCAAGAGTTTGCTAAGCCCAATTTAAATGGGGCTGAATCTAGTATCCGGAAGACGATAGTTGTTGCGAACAACTTCGAAATAAAGGCAAATATAATTCAAATGGTGCAGTAGACTTGTCAATTCGACGGGCTTCCTGATGAAGATCCTAATGCACATATTGAGAATTTTCTGGAGATATGTGACACATTCAAGATAAATAATGTCTCAGAGGATGCAATTAGGATGAGGCTGTTCCCATTTTCTCTTAGAGATAGACCAAAGAAGTGCCTGAAATCTTTTCCTCCAGGAACCTTCACCACATGGGGTCAGTTGGCAGAAAAATTCCTAGAGAAATACTTTCCACCGTCCAAAACTGCTAAGTTAAGGAATGATATCTCATCCTTTCTGCAGCAAGATGGTGAGACCCTTTATGATGCCTGGGAAAGATTTAAAGATTTGCTGAGAAGGTGTCCTCATCATGGACTTCCACTATGGCTTCAAATTCAAACATTTTACAATGGGTTGAATTATGTAAGTAAGCAATCCATTAATACAGCAACTGGTGGTACCATAAACAACAAGATACCTGAACAAGCAAGGGATTTAATTGAAGACATGGCTATCACCAATTATCAGTGGCAAGCCCCAAGGGAGCAAGGAAAGCTGAAGGTCATGGGTTCACACCAATTAGATCCTGTGGTGGCTTTGACAGCCTAATTGGAAGCATTGAATAAGAAATTTGATTCTTTGGCCTCTTCGTCTGGGAAAGTAATGCAGGTGTTGTCTTGTGAATGGTGTGAAGGTGGACATCAAAGTCAAGATTGCCAAAGTGGCAACATGTTTGCTAGGCAAGAGCAAGTAGATTATGTTGGAAATATGCCAAGGCAACAACAGAATAATCCCTACAACAACACATACAATCCGGGGTGGAGGAATCATCCAAAATTCTCATGGAATAATCAAAATAATCCAAGACCTCCCCCTGGATTCCAGCAGCCCCAACATCAACAAGCTGCCCCTCTAAGAAAGAGTAGTTTGGAGGACATGATGGAGAAATTTATAGCAACTTCTGAAACCAGGTTTTAATCAACTGAAACCACCCTTAGAAATCAACAAGCCTCTATCCATAATCTGGAAAATCAGGTGGGGCAAATTGTCAAGTTGCTCAGTGAGAGACCACCAGGAAGTCTGCCTAGCAACACTGAGGCAAATCCTAAAGAGCAGCTCAAGGCAATTACACTAAGAAGTGGAAAAGAGATCAAGAGCAATATGGTTGAAAAAAGAGAAGAAGTGACAGAGAAAGGAACTGAAGTACAAGAAAAAGAAGACGATCCTCCTATCACTTCAGGAGAGAAAACAAGTGAGAAAGAGAAGCAGCAGTAAGAAAGCAGTCCCATACTGAAGGAATATCGACCTAGAGTACCCTATCCGGCAAGATTGAACAAGGACAAGATTGATGCTCAGTTCGGTAAGTTTCTTGAACTTTTTAAACAACTGCACATCAATATTCCATTTGCTGAAGCTTTGTCACAGATGCCTAAATATGCTAACTTTTTGAAATATATCCTTTCTAACAAAAGGAAACTTGAGGAAGTGTCTTTAGTATAGTTATCTGAAAAGAGTTCAGCAATTTTGCAAAGGAGGTTACCTAAGAAGTTAAAAGATCCTGGTAGTTTTACCATTCCGTGTTTGATAGGTAACCTTGAGGTTAAAAGTGCATTAGCTGATTTGGGAGCTAGCATAAGTGTTATGCCCTATAAAATGTTTAAAGAGTTAGGTATTGGTAAACCTAAACCAACACTCATGACCATCCAACTTGCTGATAAGTCAGTAGTCCACCCTCGTGGCATTATAGAAGATGTGTTGGTAAAAGTCGGGGATTTCATTTTCCCCAATGATTTTGTTGTCATTAATATTGATGAGGATGCGGATGTTTCACTTATTCTTGGTAGGCCATTTTTAAATACAGCCCGTGCCCTTATCGATGTTCATGATGGCACTTTAACTTTGAGAGTGGGTGATGAGAAAGTTATTTTTAGGATACATGATGCCATGAAACATTCACTTTCATTTGATGGGGCGGAATCATGCAATGATGTTATTGAGCATGAGACCGTAAATTGTGTTACTAACATTGTTTCCAAGGATCCCCTTGAGCTGTGTTTATTGCAGAAAAATATTGAGGATCAAGAAGCAATGGAGCAGCTTGCTTTTTTTGAAGCAAGCAATTCGTTCAAATGCAGGGCATATGAGACTATTGAGATGCCAAAAGAAAAGAAGCCAAAACCATCGGTGATTGATCCACCCAACTTGGAACTGAAACCTCTTCCAGCTCACCTTGAGTATGGATTTCTGGTAGAGAAGAAAAAATTACCAATAATTTTGAGTTCCCACCTATCTTCTGAGCAGAAAGAAAAACTTATCCAGTTGTTGCAGAAATATAAGCAAGTGATAGCTTGGAAGATAGCAGACATCAAGGGTATCAGTCCATTCTATTGCACTCACAAGATACTGATGGAGGACGAATTGAAGCTGGTAGTACAACCACAAAGGAGACTAAACCCAAAGATGAAAGATGTAGTGAAGACTGAAGTAATAAAACTACTTGATGCAGGGATTATCTATTCGATCTCGGATAGTTCTTGGGTGAGCCCAGTTCAGGTAGTACCAAAGAAAGGAGGGATGACTGTGGTCCCTAATGAAAATGATGAGGGTTTCCAACAAGAACGGTTACCGGTTGGAGGGTTTGCATTGACTACAGAAAATTGAATGATGCAACTAGAAAGGATCACTTTCCTTTACCCTTTATTGATCAGATGTTGGAGAGGTTATCCGGCCATGAGTACTACTGCTTTTTGGATGGCCTTTCAGGCTATTTCCAAATTCCTATTGCACCGGAAGACCAAGAGAAAACTACATTCACCTACCCATATGGGACATTTGCATATCGAAGAATGCCATTCGGGTTGTGTAATGCACCTGCAACTTTCCAAAGGTGCATGATAGCAATCTTTGATGAGCTTATAGAGGATATTATGGAGGTGTTTATGGATGATTTCTCGGTCTATGGCAGCTCATTTGAAAAATGTTTGAAAAACCTTGAAAGAGTCTTGGTGAGATGTGAGGAAACCAATTTAGTGTTTAATTGGGAAAAGTGTCATTTCATGGTTCAAGAGGGAATCGTGTTGGGACACAAAATTTCAAGCAAGGGCATTAAGGTGGATCGGGCAAAGGTAGACATAATTGAGAAGTTACCACCACCCACATTTGTGAAAGCCATCAGAAGTTTTATAGGACATGTGGGTTTTTATCAGAGGTTCATTCGAGATTTTTCTAAGATAGCCCGTCCATTGACAAGACTCCTTGAGAAGGATGTCGATTTTGTTTTTGATGAGGAATGTCTGAGAGCATTCACAACCCTAAAGGGGAAATTGACCCATGCTCCAATCATGGTAGCTCCTAATTGGAATCTGCCATTTGAACTAATGTGCGATGCAAGTGACTTTGCAGTAGGAGCAGTCTTGGGTCAACGCAAGGAGAAATACTTTCAGCCTATCTACTATGCGAGCAAGACCTTGAACACAGCTCAAGCTAATTACACAACTACAGAGAAAGAGCTGCTAGCTGTGGTTTTTTCTTTTAACAAGTTTAGATCATATCTAATCTTGTCGAGGGTGATTGTTTATACAGACCATTCGGCTTTAAGGTATTTATTCGCGAAAGTTTATGCTAAGCCTAGGCTAATCTGTTGGGTTTTATTGTTGTAGGAATTTGACTTGACAATTCAAGACAAGAAGGGAGCCAAAAATCTTGCAGCAGATCACCTTTCTCGCTTGGAGAATCCAACCTTGGAGAGGTTTGAAGAAGGAGACATTGATGATCACTTCCCCGATGAGCAGCTGTACACCATGGTAAGTGAGGTAAGTAATTTAAATTCTGAAACGCTTTGGTTTGCCGACTTTGCTAACTATTTAGTTGTTAGGGAACTTCCTAAGGACTTAAATTATCAAGCAAAGAAGAAATTCTTTTCTGATTTAAAATATTATTTTTGGGAGGATCCCTTTTTGTTTAAATTATGCAAGGATCACATGATCCGACGATGTGTGGCATGGCCCGAAATAATGAACATCCTTAGTCATGTCGGACCAGCTGGTGGTCATATGGGAGCCAATAGGACTGCTCAAAAGGTACTAAAATCAGAATTTTATTGGCCCACTTTGTTTAAAGATAGCTACGAATTTGTAAATCATTGTGATCACTGCCAAAGAATTGGAAATATTTCATCTCGTTATGAAATGCCCCAAAATGGGATTTTAGTTTGTGAAATCTTTGATGTACAGGGAATTAATTTTATGGGATCATTTCCAAATTCTTTTGGTAACAAATATATTCTGGTAGCTATAGACTATGTTTCTAAATGGCCTGAAGCCCAAGCCTTGGCAACCAATGATGCTAGGGTTGTGGTGCAGTTTTTGAAGAAGTTGTTTTCTCGATTTGGTACACCAAAAGCAATTATAAGTGATAGGGGTACTCACTTTTGTAACGCTCAGCTTGAGAAAGTTTTCAAAGGATTAGGAGTTACACATAGGTTTGCTACTCCCTATCATCCCCAAACTAATGGCCAAGTTGAGAACACGAATAGAGAGATTAAACGAATTCTGGAGAAAACTGTTGAGCGATCCCGAAAGGATTAGTCCAAGAAATTGGACAATGCTCTATGGGCTTTTAGGACTGCATTCAAAACTCCTTTGAGCACTACACCATTTAGATTGGTATATGGAAAAGCCTGCCATTTACCAGTTGAAATAGAACATCATGCATATTAGGCAATAAAATAGATTAACCTTGATCTAGCTTGTGCAGGTGAAAGGCGCAAATTACAGGTAAACGAACTAGATGAGTGGAGGTTGCAAGCTTATGACAATGCGAGAATGTATAAGGAACGTACCAAGAGATGGCATGATGCTCACACTAAGGAACGGAAAGAGTTTCAAGCAGGAGATTAGGTATTACTATACAATTCAAGGCTTCGACTCTTTCTAGGTAAGTTGAAATCTCGATGGTCTGGCCCTTTTACTGTCAATGAAGTTTTCTCCTACGGAGTGGTTAAAATAACCCACCCGGAAAAAGGAGATTTTAAATTCAATTGGCACAGGCTCAAATTTTATTTTGGAGGGGAAATACAGGACTTAAAGGAGGTTTTACACCTCCAATATTAGGGACATTTACCCGACCGTCCAACTAATACGACGTTAAAGAAGTGCTGGGTGGGAGACTACCCACCGTTTTATGTTTTTGGTTTGTGTCATCATTTTGTTTTAGTTTTATCTTTCTTTTATTGGGTGGTTATTTGTTTGTTTTGCATTCATCTGAATTTGTAGAGAAATTTTGATTTTGAGGAGTAAATTGAGCATATGCAATGACACGCCCGTGTCATTGGGCGTGTCATTATCTTTTTCAGGCAGTAGCTAGAACACGCCCATGGACACGCCCGTGTCTATGAGCGTGTCATTATTTTTTTCAAACAGAAGCTATAACACGCCCACGGACACTCCCGTGTCCATGGGTGTGTCTCCAAAAAATAAAAAAAATAAATAAATAACCCAGCACGCCCAGACTAGTGGGCGTGTCGTTTGTATGTTTGTCACAAAATATGTGACACGCCCACAAACACGCCCGTGTCATTGGGCGTATCGATTGTAATTTCACCTAGTACCTGTGACACGCCCATTGACACGGTCGTGTCTTTGAGCGTGTTGTGTACACTGTCTTTTATACTATAGGGCACACCCAGTGACATGGGCGTGTTGATGGGCGTGCCGACATCTTTATATATAGAGCAGACGCCATTTTCAAGAAAATTTCAAATTTTCTCTCTCCTTTTCTCTTGTTTTCTCTCAAATTTTTGCACTCTCACCGGCGCATTCACACACCCATTCAATTTAGGAGAGATTCTCACTCCCAGCTTGTATAATTTGCGTACATTTTCTCGTTTTCCCATTGAAACTATTCGTTCCACGCGGATTTTCATTTTCAGGTACGGGATCTCAACTTTTGCGATTTTTGTTTGTTTTCTTTCATTTTTCTTTCATTTTTTTCATATACATTCCTTGTATTTTCTTGTGTTTACCTTGAAATTCGAAATTTCATGACTTGTTTGCTTTATTCTGTTGTGTTTTTATTTTTCATAATTTTTGCGGCATTTGATTAATTATAATTTTCTTCGTTTTGAATTCCGTTTTGATTCAGCATATGTTTATTTTTGCAATAGTTTTGAATTATATATTTATTGTTTCGTTTGTTAGTTTCTAGTTACTCGTTATTTTTGGACAATATATTGTTATTGTGGGAATTGATTTTATTGTATGTTTGTGCTGTCGTTCGGGTTAGTTTATTGCTTTCGGTTAATTGAACATGTGTTGCTATAGGTGGATTACGTTTGTTTTGCGTTATCGTTATAATGCCGACATTTCGGTTAAATGCCTCAGATTTTCAAACGCCAAGGAACAAAGACGATTCGAACTTTTCGGCAACAAAGAATGGTCTGCGCCTCATGTCTTAGATTGGGAGGCTATGGAACTGGTTAACATTGCAGCAGATGTTCGGAAATTAATTAATCAACCAGGGTGGGACCAACTCTTCTCTATCAATGAACCCTCATATCGAGAGCTTACATTGGAATTTTATTGCACATTCCAGTTCCAGAAAACCAAAGTTTCCATTACTGAGCCAACAATTAAATTCAGACTGGGAGGGCAGAGATTCAGCATGAGCATTAATGACCTTGGGGTGCATCTCGGGTTATATACTGAAGAGGAAGTCCAAACCTTCGATTATCTAAACTCCGAGGTGGATTTTGTTGAGTATGAGGTTGTTCCTCCTCGGATTTGGCAGAACTTTGCACCCAATGCCGATAAATATCAACCCAAGGTTTCTAAGGCATCCAATTTCGATTCTTTCCCCTGCCAAGTGGTGCACAATTTATTAGTTCATACTATTACAGCACGACTGAGCAGGACAAGGGTGGTAACCTTGAGAGATCTATTCTTCCTGAACTGCATGATGCAGAAGACCCGGTGTAATGTTGCCCATGCCATCACCCATTTTTTCTACCAGCAGTCTAAAAAAGGAGCATCAGGTACTTTACATGGTGGCATATATGTCACAAGACTTGCTCGTCGTCTGGGTTTATTAGATGGCTACCTACCTATGACGGTGGATGGTATACCCAAGCTGTTGGGTATGGACACGTTGAAGAGACTGAACAGGGAGAAGGTAGCTGGGCTGTAGGCCACTCCTATGGATTCAGATGTACCAGAGGCAGCTCCTTCTGCCCCTCCTTCCGATATACCACCACCTCCACCGTCAGATTTTCCAGGTACATCCACAACCGCTGGGCCTTCAACCGCTGCTGCTGCACCTTCTTTTTCTGCTGGACCTTCTTTTGTCCAAACCCCTGCATTCCGGGATTGGCGCCGGTCAGTTAATGTCGAGTGGAATGATGACAGGAAACCCACAGATTTTGAGCGTCAGCTTTGTCAGATTGAAGAAAAGATAGGGAATATTGAGCTGAATCAGAATATGATCTTAATCCAGCTGGAAGAGCTGCAACAGCTTTTACAAGACCAGAAAACTACTTTCCAAGCCCAGCTAGATCACGAGATTTTGAGGCGGTAATGGCTGGAGCAATCCATGTTGGAGTTCTGGCGGTATCAAGGGTTTCACCCTTCGCAACCACTACCTCCACCGTATCAGCCACCTGCCCATGCACCGGCACCTGCATCGACACCGAAACCTGCACCACAAATTGATATTTTCGATGATGAGACCGGCAGTGACGATTCCGGCGATGCACCGATTTTTTACTAGCCCACATTTTAATTTTATTTTTATGTTATTTTTCATTTCTTTGCTTATTTAATACCCTTTTTAGTTTTCTTTCTTTTTAATTGCTTTTGGACAATTGTTATTTTCTTTAAGAACTGTTTCCTTTGTTTATTTATGTCTTAACCTTGTTTTGTTTGCATTTTAGAATTTTGTTTTGACGCAAACCCTCCTTCACCGTACTTTTGGCACCGTACTCATATTCATCCACTCATGGACATGACAAGGGCAGTTGTTCTCTCTCTTCATTATTTCTTGTTTTGCGCATACATTGGGGACAATGTGCATCTTAAGTATGGGGGAGAGGTATAATTTCTTGATTAAATTTTTACTACTTCATTCTTTCTATTTGATTCATTTGTCTCAATTAATGCCTGCTAAGTAAGCTAGATTGTTATGATAAGTGTGACTTAATGTGGTTTCCCTTTATATGTTAAACTAATTTGAGATTTCCTAAATGACAATTTCTTGTTGAGGTTAACTTAGTGATCTTGATCAATTGCCGAGGATCAATTGTAATAGCTACAGTTAAGTTGTGGATTGATGGAAATTGGAACATGACTAAAGTTTAAAACCTTAGTTACATTTTTGAGCATGATATAATTCCTTAGATTCTTGAGTCGGACTTAGTACGACCCTTAAGTTTCTGACCCTTGATTAATAATAACCAAAACAAATAATTCTAATTAAAGGAGCTTTGAAAATTTTTTCCTGTTCCGCTGATTTTTGACTCTCGAATCAAAACAAATGAGTTGGAATTATGAATAGTGCTAGTAGCCATTTGAACGGTGATTCTGGCTGAGTAACCGGGGGTCGGCATCACAAATGTTTACCTTCGTGTCAAAAGGTTAGTATCAGTTCAAACAAGTCGAGCTCCTTAAAATATGCATATATATACATATATATATGTGTGTGTATTTAAAAAAAAAATTTTGAGGGTTAGAGAGCTTAAGAGAAAATTCACGTTTTTCGTACTTTGTTCATGGCATTTGGATTTGATGGAATTTTATGCTCAATTTTTTAACTCTGGATTTTTAGGTTTTAGGTATGTGAAATTTTTTATTTTGAAACTTCTTGATTCAGCTGTTATGATTGTGAATTATTTTGGTTGAGAAAGTGAGGTTTTCCGATTCGAGCATTGTCAAAACTTTATTTTCCTTTTTGAATATAGAGGGATTCCATCATTTCTGCTTATTACAGTTATTTAGTTTGCTTAAGGACAAGCAAAAACTCAAGTGTGGGGGAATTTGATAAGTACACAATTGATGATATTTTATTCCTATTTCTTAATATGATTATTATCCAATTGAGTTTAATTTGTTTGTTCAAAGTGTATTTTAGGGTTAATTTCAGGAATTCTCTATAATTTGAGGCTTATGGTCATTTCGGAGGAATTACGGATGAAAGTAGAAGAAAAGAGCAAAATTTATCAATGGACACGCCCATGAACACGGGTGTGTCAATAGACGTGCCCTTGATACTGCATTCAGAAGCATTGACACGCCCAGTGACATGGGCGTGTCACTGGACGTGCCTTATATTCAGACTCACAGTAGCTGTGACACGTCCAGTGACATGGGCGTGGCACTGGACGTGTCTTATATTCAGAATCACAGTGGCTATGACACGCCCAGTGACATGGGCGTGTCAATGGCCGTGTCACCTATGGAAAAGTTAATTCTTTGCACTGATTGAGGAACAAGTGGGGGACAAGGATTGTGCTGCTGCCAAAGAAAGATTAAAGAAAATAAAAGTTGACCTAAGTGATAAAAAGAAAGATAAAACAAAGAGAATATGGAAGACAAGAGATGATGGTATGAGTTGGAAGGTATGGGCTGTGAACTTGGAAGAGAGTTAAAAAGAAAAGAAAAAAAGAGAAGGGGAGGGAGCCAGCTGCTGGAGCAAGGAGGAGAGTCTTGAGCTGAGTTTGAAGAAGGAGATACATCATATACAAGATCTAAAACAAGAATCAAGGATAAAAGTGAAGAAATATAAATTATTGACCATGGATTGTTTGGTTTCTTTTACTCATTTCTCTTGTTCTGTTTTTCTGGTTTTGAACATGAACTAATTCCTTTTCTATCTAGATATTGATGAACCCTAGCTTATTTGTATGGATTGAATAATTATATTTAGTTGAATCATTTGATTGAGTTGTTTTACTCTTATGATGCTTAATAATTTATTTCCAATTGATAATAGCATGCTTATTGATTGGTTGCCATTTTTATATTATTGACTTGAGAAAGTTTGATATGAATTGAATACTCATAAGGGTTGAGGATTGATTGGAGTACTAGAGATAGACTTACAAGATCCTTTGGTTTATAGTTCTTTGTTCTTAATACAAGATCTATTTAATTGTGTTTGAGAAGAGATTCCAGCACTCTACTTAGTGATTAGGAATTAATCCACTCGAGAGAGGTTTTAGTCTAATTTAGAGGAATGCCAATTCAAATCTATTAAATGATTTAGCTGAATTGATTGATCATAAATATCATTGAGGCTAGGGGGATTCAATATCTGGATAGTATTATTATTATTATTATCAATCCTTTTTGCACAACATTTAATTTTCCTTTATTTTCAGTTATTAATTTAGTTGTTTTTAGTTACAAAGCATCACACAACTATTAATTTGCTAAACAACGGTTAAGATTTGCACTAGTACTTGGCCTTGTCCCCAGTGGAACGATAACTCACTCACTACTATATTACTTGGGCGACCCGTGTACTTGCGGTATTGCTATAGCGTAGTTCACGCGTATCATCGGGATATAAAGGATACATAAAATTGTTATCCAATGTCCAATGACATCCAGTAGATCAAAAAATACCACCAGGAGTGTAGCTTCTAGACATTGAACCTATTCAACAAAAAATTCTTGCAAAAAACAAGATGTTATTTATAGTATAATGTTTCACAACAATCAATTTATAAATTGTTACATTTCATGAATTGTTTTTTTGCTAACAACATTATGGCAAGCAAAATGACAAATATTTAACAAAATCATTATCCTTTGTGTCGTTGTAATCGGATATATCATCCTCATATGTTCTACTAATTCCTATTGATGACTCCATACTTAAAGAGGATGTATTTGAGTCATTTTCTGTATGAAATTTGTCTAGTCGATGACGCATTATGTTGATCTCTAACCATAACCATGGTTTCACTATCTGCACATCTTTAACTGACACCTTTGGTAAATTAGCAAAATGAGCCTTTGGAATAGGTAGATCATTGTATCTGCAATATCCTTCCATTTCACATCTTACTTCCCACAATCTTCCTCATTCCAACATAGTATTATCAGTTGAATTATCAATTACCTCAAAAATATTTTTCGAATATTTTCCAATGAAAATATGGTTTGCATGACCTTTATAAAGACAAGAAAATATAAGAGTCATTTTAAATGGCCTTTTCCGGCCATACCAAATATTGCTACTAGGATCTTCATAACTATCAACCATGTTGTAAATCTACCTTATTTATTAGTTGTGTTGGCCCTTATCTCTATTTTTTCCCTGAACAATATGAATTGATAAAATAAATTGATATGCGAAAAAATTCTTTGCAAACTTTCAATTTAATACATGTTATTTTTATTGTGTATATTGTTTAGGAAGCAAATTTAACATGTTTATGTTGGATTTGGGGGCATAGCACATAATTCTCACATGCTTAGAAAAAAATATGAATTTACAATCCCAATTATAGGCATACTTTTCTTTAGTATAATATAGAAATTGAAATATACTAAAATTTTAAATTAAAAGCAATTGCTTACAAAATTGAGACTTAATACAAATTCTATTGAACATTGGCTAGTGTTATGTCCTATTTGTGCATTTTTCCAGTCATCTCATTACATTTTCAATATGTTCTTGGTAGACACTTTTTATTCATCCAATCTGGATTAGACACTAAAGGATCTTCAGGTGCAGTTGGCCAACAATTATGATCTGGAAGCAGGTGGATTTTAGTTGCCCAATGCTTATATGTTTCAGCAAGAGTATAAATCGGTGAAATGTAACCAGTGTGGTTTAATCCATGGAAAGACAACCGAAAATGGTGTGGGAGCATGAAATCTTACTGTTTTAAAACTTCCCGCATGTATAAGAATTCTCAAATAGTTTAACAGTATGCACTCTATCTCCTTTTCTTCTTGAGTTGTCATGAACTATCTTTATCGAGAAAATGTCATTATTGTGGTCAAAATTTGTGACCTCATGTTGATTTTCCTTTCTCACACACTTTTGCAAAACAAACATGCAATTCTGAGTGTATTTGTAGCCATCACTAATTTCTTTAACATATTGAGTTTGACGTTGATAATGGTGGTAATAGGCATCCTTCGGCCACCATTATGGAGTTACAATGCTTCAAAGATTCTGCCATATTAGTTGTCATGTGCCCATATCGATGGCCACCATCATGGCACAACACCCACTTCTACTTTGGAATTTTTTCCAACCATTCATATGATTTTGGATCAACTTTCACAATTTTTTTTCTTATGTCTATCAAACTTGCACAATTGATTTTCTCTAGTTGCAATGAAAAAACATCAACATGTAGTTTAAAATAATGATTATAGCCAATAATAAAGTATAATTTCACTTTAGTTTATATAACATATCGGGCTTTTCTGTGAGATGTTTAATATTAGTGTTCTTAAATATGGTATTGTAGTTACTGACAGAATGACGAATGCAACATCTATGCTTCGAGTTCCTCCATCTTGGATCGCTCATTACATGTTTAATTCCAAGATGCCTATTAGATATAGCACAAATGTCATTTCAATTTGGACGGATGTAGTGTCATATACATTGCATGAAGAATGTCAAGTTTCTCTTACTTTCCTTCTCAACAATTGCATATGCAACTGCAAATATATTGCCATCGCCATCGAATGATTGTGCAATAAGAAGAACACACTTATATTTTCCATGCAAGAAAGTCCCATCAACTACTAGCACTAGAGCACAATGTGCAAATCCTTCACTACATGGCTTAAACGCCAAAAACATATGCTCAAATTGCTTCACACCTAACACAAATCTATTATTCTTCACAAGAACATCATCTCCAATTTCATACATTAAACCTAGGTTACAACGATGTGCAACTAATATCCATTACTTGAGCAACTTGTAAGATTCATTCTAGCACAACTTTGCAAGTGTCTTTTGTTTAGCAATCCATTCTTTCCTATAAGACATAGTGATATAAAATCTTTCCTTCATGAGCAAAATGATAAGTGAATTCTTTACCTCAAAATATGATCTAACGACTTCTTCTATGCAACTCAATATGAAATCATAATCCAAATTTCTGTGATCTTGCGACTCAATTAGAAAGATGCCTGTGTTAGGGCCATTATATACAATTAACTCCCAATATTGTTTATTCTTTTTTTAGTCGCGCAAAATCTCCAACTGCACCCACCCTCATTATGCTTACATATCAATGCAAGGGAATTGCTTCTTGACTTCTCTATTTTGAATTGATGATTATGTTTAATGGAATACTCCTTAACAGTTGTTTTCACATTATTCGTTGAATAAAAAATCATGCACTTACAAAATTCTTTCGAAATATCCCATAACATATTCTAATAGATGGAATCATCAAAATTCACCCATAAAGAAGCAATATCAATGTTCATATATTCGGATGTTTAAGGGAAAAATTTTGCAACAAATTGTTGATTTGATGATGCTAGTGAAATCAAATCAACAGGTAATATCGCACCTATGTTAACATCAACATCTGAAATAAAAGCCAACTTCATACTCATCATCGTCGTCGTCGTCGTCGTCGTCATCATCATCATCATTGCAATCTTTCAATGTGGACTCGCTGTCCTCTTTGTGGTCTTCCAAATCAACTGCTTCAAAATCAAGGCTAGGCATCTCTTCATCCTCATCACATTCATCATCATTACCTACTTCAGAATCCATGTAATTTGATGGACCATCATCAATAGTTTGGTTTGTTGTAAAGTCCGCAAAATACTTAATATTCAATCCAATACCTTGTAACCCATGTACTTGACTAGCTTTGTAAAGCATTGAACTCCAATCATCATCATTTATAATTTCAATACATCCATATCTTAATCCTTTATACACTTGAAAAAGGTTTTGAAATTTTATTTTACTAATGAATTGATTTTAATTCAACCCCATGGTGAGCCTTATATTACACATAAGTTAGTAGAAATCAAATTCAATGTTACTAGGAATCTACATCCAATTATTGTATCCAAGTTTGTAATCAACACCTGATGTAGTTTCAACTATCCGACCACCCCAATAGATTATTATTGTGTCTGGTATTGTCATTTTTACTAAGATAAATAATAAAAATAACATCGTTATATATTCAGGAATATCTAGATATAATTGTGCTAACATAGTGTTATTAAATTAAATATAAACAAATAACAGATATGTCACATGATTCAATTGAAATGTTCAACCACAAGTCCCTTATAATAGTTAAATTCGGTACATTTTTTAATGAAGAATAAAAATATATCATTATATCCAAATATATATATATAACTAATAAAATAAAAACTTTAAATTACAATTAAAATTTTAATTAAGAGTTTTTATTTAGCTTTTAATATATGAAAAACTAAATCCCATATTATGTACAAAAATAAAATTTTAAATAACGAGTTTTGATAATTAATTTATTAGATTTTTAACTATTGAAAATTACGTACAGTAAATAAAATATGAAAAATTACACTTTTCATCAGAATTTCTAAAAACCTCCAAAATAACTCATTTATATTGAAAAAATAAAATTATATACTTATGATTTTATCTTCTTTTTATGCATTGTTAGTATGGATTAGCAAAGTAAAATATATTGAGAATTATTTGCATATTTTATTCTTGATTATAATTTTAGACATAATGACATGACATTTATTTATATAAGAGATAAATCTTGTAAAAAAATATTAATAGAAAGTATTCTTATATAATTTTATAACGGTCTAATAAAAGATTGTTGAAATATCATGTTTTATCAATTAAAAATGCCATATATCTAATTTTTGTTATTTAATTATTGAAACTATTTTGTTAACATGTGATATATTGGATAAAAATGATGTCAATAAAATAAAATATTAATGCATATGTGTCCTACATGTGCTTTCATATTATTATGTTATGTAGATTCAAATAAATATTTTTTAATATGCATTAGAAAGAATTAGTGTGAAAAAATTAATTATATTGTTTAATTGATACAAAATTTGAATTTTCATTTAAGTAATAAAGCGGATAAAATTTTAAATTTTTTTACCTTTTTTAACGCAAGAAAAAGAAATTACCTTGTAAAATTTTTAGACCTTTTTAAAGGACCAAAACCAAAATTTTTCAAAAAAAAAAAAACCAAGGTTTTTTTAAATTAATTTTCAATTAAATTTGACCTAAACCCTAAGGTCAATATAAAAAATAATTTTATATCAATAATCTAATAAACTGTTTATAACAAATAAAATTATAATTAATTATAAATAATTTATTTTACAATTAGTAATTTTTTATAGCAAAAACAATTATGATTTATTTTTTCACATAATTAACTATTTATCCCTTAACCCTAAAATATTTTTATAAGTTTGTGAAAAAATTAAAAAATTAACATCATATTTTTAATGTTATTCCTAAACCCTAAAAAATTAATTATAAATTTATCAAAAAAATTTAAAAATTAAAAAGATGATTTAATTGTTATTCCTAAACCTTAAATAAATTAATTAGTAAATTTATGAAAAAATTAAAAAATCAAAAGGGATAATTTTAATATTATCGCTAAAATCAAAAATAAAAAGAAGTAATCATAAGTTTATGAAAAAAAATCTTATAAAATTTAATTATAAGTTTATAAAAAAAAATAAAAAAAATAACAATTAACAAATTTAATTTAATTTTTTAACATACATTCTTAAACCTAAAAAAAATTAATTTTATATTTTTCAAAAAATTAAAAAATTCATACATAAATTAATGTTATCGCTAAAACCTAAAAAAAGTAATCATAAGTTTATGAAAATAAAATTCTACAAAATTTAATTATAAGTTTATGAAAAATAAAAAATTAACAATTAACAAATTTAATTTAATTTTTTAATATCCATCCCTAAACCTAAAAAAATTAATTATATAATTTTCAAAAAATTAAAAAATTCATACATAAATTATAACACATAACAAAAAAAAATTATATGTACAAATAATATACAAATCATAATAAATAAATATAAAAATTATGCTTCCCAAGAATGATTAAAAAATTCAAAAAATGATGAAAATTTTCTGCCAAATAAAATTACAACATGCACCAAATTTAATTGTAAATTTATGAAAAAAAAAAATATAAGATAGAAATTAATTTTGGGTCCCAATTCTTGGTTTGGTTCAAATCGAAACCAATTTTTGGTTTTGTTCAAATCAAACTCAAATACTGTAAGTTTTGGTTCAAACCAAAACTACCAATTTAGATTTGGTTCAAAACCTTAAACCTCACGGAATTTCATTTTTTTAAGTGACCAAACCAAATTTTTTCAAACACAAAAAATTTTTTCAACTAAATTAACCTAAATCCATTGATGAAAAACTAAAACATAAAAAAAATAATTTATATCTATTATAGCGATAAAATATTTATAACGAACAAAATTATAATTAATTATAAATAATTTATTTTATAATTAATAATATTTTTATAACAAATTAAATTATGAATTATTTTTTTACCTAGTTAAATAATTATCCCTTAACCCTAAAACATTTATTATAAATTTATAAAAGAATTAAAAATTGCCAATGCAATTTTATTGTTATCCCTAAACCCTTAAAAGATTTAATTATAAGTTTATGAAAAAATTAAAAAAATTAATAATATAATTTTAATGTAATCCCTAAATCCTAAATAAATTTATTATAAGTTTATGATAAAAATAAAAATATTTAACAACATAATTTTAATGTTATCCCTCAATCCTAAACAAATTAGTTATAAATTTATGAAAAATATTAAAAAATTAACAATATAATTTTTTCAAACACAATTTTTTCCCAACCAAATTAACCTAAATCCATTAATAAAAAATTTAAAAAAACTATATCTATTATGGAAATAAAATGTTTATTACAAATAAAATTATAATTAATTATAAATAATTAATTTTATAATTAATAATTAATAATATTTTTATAACAAATTAAATTATGTATTATTTTTTCACACAGTTAACTAATTATCTCTTAACTCTAAAAATTTATTATAAATTTATGAAAAAATTTAAAAATTACCAATATAATTTTATTATTATCCCTAAACCCTTAAAAAATTTAATTATAAGTTTATGACAAAAATTACAAAATTAACAATATAATTTTAATGTAATCCCTAAACCATAAACAAATTCATTATAAGTTTATGACAAAAAAAAAATTTAACAACATAATTTTAATGTTATCCCTAAACCTTAAACAAATAAATTATAAATTTGTGAAAAATATTAAAAAATTAACAATATAATTTTTTTAAGCACAAAAAAAGTTTTTCAATTAAATTAACCTAAATCCATTAATGAAAAAGTAAAAACTAAAAAAATAATTTTATATCTATTATAGCAATAAAATGTTTATAAAAAATAAAATTATAATTAATTATAAATGATTTATTTTATAATTAATAATATTTTTATAAGAAATTAAATAATGTATTATTTTTCCACATAGTTAACTAATTATCCCTTAACAATAAAAAAATTATTATAAATTTATGAAAAAAATTAAAAAATTGCCAATATAATTTTATTGTTATCCTTAAACCCTTAAAAAAATTTATGATAAAGATTAAAAATATAATAATATAATTTTAATGTTATCCCTAACCCCTACAGAAATTCATTATAAGTTTATGATAAAAAGAAAAAAAATTAACAACATAATTTTAATGTTATCCATAAACCCTATACAAATTCATTATAAGTTTATGATGAAAATAAAAAAAATTAACAACATAATTTTAATATTATCTCTGAATCCTAAATAAATTAATTATAAGTTTATGAAAAATATTAAAAAATTAAAAATATAATTTTAATGTTATCCCTAAACCCTAAACAGATTAATTATAAATTTATGAAAAATATTAAAATATTAACAATATAATTTTAATGTTATCCATAAATCCTTAACAAATTAATTATAAGTTGATGAAAAATAAAAAAAACTACAAAAATTAATTATAAATTTATGAAAAAATTTAAAAAAAATTAACCATTAACAGATTAGATTTACATTTTTTTAACATCTATCCCTAAACCTAAAAATTTTATTATAAATTTATGAATTAGATAAAAAATTACCAAGATAATTTTATTGTTATCTCTAAACCCTAAAAAATTTAATTATAAGTCTATGAAAAAAAACTAAAAAATTAACATGATAATTTTAAATGTTATCCCTAAACTCTAAATAAATTATATATAAGTTTATAAAAATATTTAAAAATAAAAAGGATAATTTTAATATTATCCCTAAAACAAAAAAAAATTATAAGTTTATAAAAAAATAAAAAAATCCTACAAAATTTAATTATTAGTTTATGAAAAAATTTAAAAAATATTAATAATTAAAAAATTAAATTTACATTTTTTTAACATCCATCCCTAAATCTAATAAATAATTATAAGTTTATCAAAAAAATTAAAAAATTCATTCCTAAATTGCAATACAACACAAATAATATATATGTACAAATAATATATAAACTATAACAAATAAATATAAAAATTATTTAATATTATAAATACCCCTATGAGCTTCCCAAAAAATGATAAAAAAATTTCAAAATTGATTGAAAATTTCTATAAAAAATAAAATAAAACATGCAACAAAATAAATAAAAAATTATATAAAAATTAAAAAATATAAAAGTTATTATAGTATTTATCTTAAGAGAATAGAGATGATATTTATTTTTAGTTGTAATTAGAGAAGTATTTGATTTAGAGAGTATAATATTTTATTGAGAAAATATTTTAATAGTTGCGATGAAAAGAATAGAAGATGGAAAAATAAGAGTTTATATTGAGAGATTATTTAGAGAGAATTTATATAGAAAAAATTTGAAAGGAAGATGAAAATTATATATAATGATTTTGAAGATAAAAAATGAAAGTGAAAGGAGGTACAAATTAAGTAGTATTAGGTAAATATTTGTTAAGGTAGTAAATAATAAATTAAAAATTATTTTTAAAAAAAGAAAGTAGACTGAGGTAACTCTTAACCAGAGAATAATTTATTCTTCTCTGACTTAGGGATTTGGCAAACATTAAACCGCAACTTTAAATTGCGGTTTGATGTTATTTTTTTTAAATGTACTATAAAAAATATGTGTATATATATTTGATTGTTTAAAATTTTGAGTTTCAATTTTAATAAAACTAAAATTTAAAATTTTAGACAACATATAAAAAATAATTATAAAAAAATAAAAAATTAAATTAAAAATATAATTTTTAATAATTTTTAATTTAACTCTTTAACTTTTACAATTTTATAATATTTAAAAAAAATTCCACATTTAAATAATCTTTTAAGATTTTTCTGATTGTTTAGTAATTATCTGTATGTTTGTGAGGGCATTGTTACACTTTTTTCCACTTTCAAACACCATAAGCAAAATATTTTTGGTAAAACGGAAGTCCAGATGTCAAAATACTGTCCATAAAATACAATTGTCTTCTTAAAAAAGCACTAGTAAAGATATCTAACTAGAAAATTTTCCATGTATCTTATTTTTTCTCTCAATAAAAGGAAGTAAAATATTTTCCTTCAGAATTTTTGTTCCTAAAAAAAATTCCTTCACTTTCTCTCCTTAAAATCTATCTTTGCTCCTAAAAAAAAGGTCTATCTTTGTTCAGATTTTTTTTTTTAAATTTTTTGTTTGATTTGAGATTCGAACATTTCAGTTTCCATTTTGGAACGAGAAAATCTTGACTTTTAGGGCTGAATATTTTTGTTTGTCAAATTTTGAAAAATTTGCAATGGCCAACCCTAGAAAGCAGGAATTAGATGGTAATGAGCGTGTGGATCGATCCAACGACGATTATTTTGATGATTAATCGTCTGTTTCAGAAGGAAGGACTGCGACTGGATTAACAAGTATATATATATATATTACCGTCTCAATCCGGCAAAAACAAGATTGTTAAACCGACTTGAACCATTAATAAATATACCAACCGATTGAAACCGAAAAAACAAATTGGTTTGGTTCGGCACGGTCAGTTTATGAATTCTCAGCCTTATTGCTTCATTACGCCACAAAGCTATTTTGCCTCTTCACTCCTATGTTGCTTTCTTAACCATGAAATCAAGATATAGGAAGTGATTGTGCCCACATCAATCTCCCCATTTTCCATTTTGTCATATTAGGCCCATATTCGTGTTTAGGAAATTCGTCAAGCTCATAGAATTTATCCTCCAAAATGTTCAAATTAACAAAAGAAGAAGAAGAAGAAGAAGAAGAAAAAGATTTGAAATGTTCAAATTTGGCCAATAATCATAACCCTTCAAAGGATTGTTCTTGCTTTCTCAATTTGACAGACCAAATGGCAAAAACATTGATCAGATTGTAAAAGAAATTGCTTGATAAACAACAAGGCTTTCAAGTTTGATTCTCTACATAATTTCTTCAATAGCATCAAACATTTTCGCTGAGCAAGCTGACTTATAAAAAGAGTTTAAATAGCTTTAGAGCACAAATTATTTTATCAATTTCACCGATTATAAGCATCTTGCCGTTGAAAAGTCTCAAGAGTATAAGGCCAGCGACGACATTCACGTAAATTGCAGGAAAACACATTTTGAACAAAGGGAGGACAGTTGGCAGGATTATGGTGAGAGCGCCATTTCTCAGTCTTCAAATTAAAAGAATGCAAACGCTCCTTCCCCTTTCTCTCCATCTTTACTTGCACATTAGAATGTCGAAAACACAATGAAACAAAAACCAAGAGAAAAAGCGTTTTTATATGCGTTAATGAATGGAGGATCATCCAGAGTACGCCAAGTCATAGACGAAAGGTCCAGACACTCAAATGCATGACTTGGAATTTCACTTCCAGGCATGTTATCCCAGATCCAAAAATTACCAGCAATAGCATAAATCATACCATTTGTGGTGAAAAGTAGAGGTTCTGGCTTGTGCATAAATCATACTATTTTCCTTATGCACAAATACTCTTGTAATATGCAGGGTTCGAGAAAAGGTCCGACTTATTAGGTCTATTATACGCAGTCTTTCCTTATAATTATAAAAGATTATTTTTGCGACTCGAATATATGACTTCAGATCACACGGCGACAACACTTAATGTTACACCAATTTCCATCTTTAACAAAGATAATGATTGAGGGGAAAAAAACGTGAAACTAGAATAGGCAAAGTTCTCATTTTGATTTGGATTAGCAAAGTCAACATTTTGATAACTTTATCATTCTAGACTAGGAAAATAACAAGGCATTTATCGAACCTAAATTTTTTACAGTTAATTACATAAATAACCTAAAGGAAAATTTTGTTTTCCAAAATACTACAAAAAAAAAATATTACAAAAATGCTTTTTAATAATTTTTTTAAATACAGTAATAATTTAGACTTCAAAAGTATGGAGCCAATAAAAAAGAGTAGTCTGGTGCACGAATGCTCCCGCAATGAGTGGGGTCCGGGGAAGAGTCGGATCCATTGGGTCTTTGTATGGAGCCAATAATTATAAAAATATCATTATTTAGTGAAAGTATATATAATATATACCACCATATACCTACATATACTATAAAAAACATGGAGCTTATATTTATAAAATATCATTTTTTAGTTAAAGAATATATAACATATATCAATATAAACCAATATATACTTACATATACTGTTATTCTTACTAATATATACAGATATATATCCATATATACTCAAATATTGTTATTCTTTAGTTAAAGTATATATAAAATATATTGAAATATATCGATATATATCAAAATATATACGCATATATAATAAAAACAAAAACAATTTTATATGATGAAAAATAGAAAAATTATCAAAATTATTTCTTAAAGCATTTTATAAAATATAGTGTGTATTTACGTTAAAAAAAACTCAATCAATATATTTGAACCCAGAAAATCAAAAATCAAAACAAAAAAAAATAAAAAAAAAAGATTTAGAAAACATACCCTCCTAGGCCTGACCCAACAACAAACTTCAATCAAAAGACTATAGATAATGCCCAAAATCATTTGGTCAGATGAGATGTCAATGGCATTGCAGGTTCAGATGAACTACAACTTCCCAGCATTTTTCTATGTGCAATCCAATAGTCCATAAAGAACTACCTTAAGGTTAGAAAATAAATATGAAGGTTGACATAAACCTATTGATGACACTAGTGCTGGTTCTGCTATTGTTTCATTCTTCGTTTACATATTTTGCAGAAAAACTAAGAAAAATCGCGTGCTGAATTTGTAAAAATAAAATTAAAAAAGCAGTTACATTGTTCTTGTTTTTGTATGAAATTAAACAGGAAAGTTAATGTTGAGATGACCAGACTACGCGGTGGAGAAATAATATAATCTGAATGAACGACAAAACCATTGAAGCAGCAGAAGGAGAAGACTGGCAGTGAAGAAAAAACGCGGTGAAAGTGAGAAAAAAAAACTTGTATTTTTTGAAAAAATAAAATACAGAAAAGGCAAAATTGAAAAAATGAAAGGTTAAAAATGAAAAAAGAAAATTATTTTAGTAGTATCGGCACCCCATATGCAATCCACTGAAAGAACATTTTTCAAATTTGACAAAAATATCACTTCTGAAATTTGATTTCACATATTTTATTTGGCTAAGCTGATGATAATTACATATCTCATTCAAGCCACATTTACTGCAAACAGGGTTTGCTTCAAACTTTAATATCTATTTCTGATGGCACAAAAGAAAGATCTCTGAAGTGTTAGATTTTTTGGGTTCCCTCCTATGTGAAAACTCAATATTTGAGCCCACTTATTTTAGCCCAATAGGCTATTAATGTTTAGCATATTTATATACAAATATTACCCTAAGTCAAGTGTGTGTGTGTCATTGTGTATCAGTCACTAAAAAGAAAGAAAGAGAGAAAAGGGAGAGAAAAGAAAGAGATTTTTTTCTCTGCAAAGGGAGTCAACAGGGCAGTCTTTATTTTCCGGCGATCGGACGGTCATACGTGGTCCGATCAGGCTGAAATTTGGACAGAAGTTAGAGGACTCATCGTTCTCCATTCTGAACGGTGAAGATCTATTTTGAACGGTTGGATTGCCGGCATTTGTGGCTCGAAGTTTACTGTTCACGTGCAGTTCTGCAACAGCGACCAGTTTGCCTTTCTCCGACGATCGGACGGTCATTTGTGGTCGGATTTGGCTGAATTTTGGTGAGCACGTTTAGAATTGATTGTTCTTTAATCTGGACGGTGGAGATCAGATTTGAATAACTGGAGCTCATCCATTGGCATGAACAGTAGCTATTTTTGGGTGATTTTTCTCCATTCTCTTGTTTATTTTTTATGTTTGGTTGATTTTGTGTTGCTACTTTACTTGAAGGTTGTTGTAGTAGCTTATAGTTTCTGTAAACAATGATCTTTGATAGTAGAGCTCTTTTACTTGGACCAAGAGAGGTCCCGTGGTTTTTATCCTTCACATTGAAGGGGTTTTCCACGTTAAAAATCCTTGTGTTTATGTGTGAATGATTTTTGTGCATCTTAGGCAGATTGTAGATTGGTTGTTTATTGAATTTTACTTAGTCACTCCTCATAGATTCATTCAAGTGGGGAAGAACTTATCCAGGTTCCTTTCCAAACAAGTGGTATCAGAGCTAGTTCATTAGTTCATTGGTTGTTTGCTTGTTTGAATGATGGAGGTGAATGTGAGTAAAATGGTTTGTTTGGATGGCACAAATTATCACAAGTGGAAAGGAAAAATGAAAGATTTTCTTATTGTGAAAAGATTGCATTTACCTGTATTTGCTTCTCAAAAACCTGAGTCTAAATCTAATGAAGATTGGGAATTTGAGCATTTGCAAGTATGTGGTTTTATTAGGCAATGGGTAGAAGATAATGTATTGAATCATATTGCTAATGAAACAAATGCCAAGACCTTGTGGGAAAAGCTTGAAACTTTGTATGCTTCAAAGACTGGTAATAATAAGTTATTTCTGCTTAAACAAGCTATGCGCTTGCAATATAGAGAAGACAACTCTATACTTGATCATGTGAATGAATTTCAAGGTATCTTTGATCAATTATCTGGCATGGGTGTCAAATTTGATGAAGAGGTTATTGGACTTTGGTTGTTGAATACACTTCCTGACTCATGGGAAAACTTTCGTGTATTTTTGACTAATTCTGCTCCTGAAAGTGGTGTAACCATGTCGTATGCAAAGACTGGTGTTTTGAATGAAGAGATGAGAAGAAGAAATCACGGGGCATCTAGTTCACAGTCAGAAATTTTGGTTACTGAAAACAGGGGGAGAAGTAAAAGCAGGAGTCAAGATTAGAATAGAGGCAAAAGTAGGAGTAAATCAAAATCAAGGTATAAGAACCTTGAATGTCATTACTGTGGTAAACCAGGGCATATCAAGAAATATTGTTTCAAGTGGAAGAAAGAGAACAAGGCAGACAAAGGGAAGCAAGAAAGGAGAGCCAATGATAACAATACTGATCGTGTTGCCACTACCACTTCAGATGATGATTTGGCTATAGTTTATCAAGAGAATATAGTCAATATAGCTTATGATGATACTGCTTGGGTTCTTGACAGTGGTGCATGCTTTCATGTTACATCAAGGAAGGAGTTCTTCACATCTTATACTCCGGGTGATTTTGGAGTTTTGAAGATGGGGAATGATGGAGTGTCAAAGGTGATAGGCACTGGAACTGTTTGTTTGGAGACCCAAAATGGAACAAAATTGGAGCTGAAAAATGTTAGACATGCACCGGACATTAGGTTGCATTTGATCTCTACTAGTAAGCTTGATGATGATGGCTATTGCAGCATTTTTGATGATGGAAAATGTAAAATCAGCAAAGGCTCCTTGGTTGTGGGTAGAGGAAAGATGGCTTCGAGCTTATATTGGTTGCAAGCTTCAATCTCTACAGATCTTGTTAATGCAGTTGAAAGTGATAGCTCTTCAGAATTATGGCACAAGAGGTTGAGTCACATTAGTGAGAAGGGACTTGATTGTCTAGCTAAAAAGAATTTACTTTCTGGATTGAAAGGTGCAAGGTTAGACAGGTGTGTTCATTGCTTGGCTGGAAAACAGAAGAGAGTTTCTTTCAAACATCATTCTCCTTCCAGGAAAAATGATTTGCTTGAGCTGGTACATTCAGATGTATGTGGTCCTTTGAAGGAAAAGTCATTTGGTGGTGCAATTTACTTTGTGACCTTTATTGATGATCATTCTAGGAGACTTTGGGTTCGTACCTTAAAGTCCAAAGATCAAGTTCTTAGTGCATTTAAAGAATTTCAAGCTTCTGCTGAGAGAGAAACTGGAAAGAAGTTGAAATGTATTCGCACTGATAATGGTGGTGAGTATTGTGGGCCTTTTGATGCATATTGCAGAGAACAGGGTATCAGACATCAGAAGACACCTCCTAAGACTCCTCAGCTGAATGGTTTGGCAGAAAGGATGAACAGAACATTGATGGAGAGAGTCAGATGTGTACTTTCAGAGGCTAAATTACCTAACTCTTTTTGGGGTGAAGCTTTGTATACTGTTGCACATGTGATTAATCTAACTCCTACTGTTGCATTGGGAAATGATGTTCCAAATAGGTTCTGGTATGGGAAGGATGTTTCTTATGACCACCTACGAGTGTTTGGTTGCAAATGTTTTGTGCATGTTCCCAAAGATGAGAGGTCCAAGTTAGATGCCAAGACTAGACAGTGTATCTTCATTGGCTATAGGCAAGATGAGTTTGGTTACAGATGCTATGATCCAATTCAGAAGAAACTTGTTAGAAGTCGAGATGTAGTATTTGTAGAAGATCAAACTATTGAAGATATCAACAAGGTGGAGAAATCAAAGCCTGAGACTGGTGGTTTGATTGACCTAGACTTATCTCCTACAACTCATATGCCTAATGCAGTTGAGGTTCAGAATCATGGTGATGTGCAAAATGATAATCAGAATACAGATGAGGTTGGTGCTCCTGAATATGAAGCAGTTGATGATCAACAAGAGGCACATGTTGAGGAACCAGAAGTTCCACTTAGGAGGTCTACTAGAGATCGAATGCATTCTACCAGGTATTCATCTAATGAGTATATACTCTTGACAGATGGAGAAGAACCCGAATGCTATGAAGAAGCTATTGAGAGTGAGCAAAAGGCAGAATGGATTACAGCTATGAAAGATGAAATGCATTCTTTAGCTGATAATCACACCTTTGAATTGGTGAAGCTTCCTAAAGATAGAAAAGCCTTGAAGAATAGGTGGATTTATAAAATAAAGCAAGAAGAGAATTCATCATCTCCACGATATAAAGCTAGATTAGTTGTCAAGGGCTTTAGTCAGAAAAAGGGAGTTGACTTTGAGGAGATTTTCTCACCAGTGGTCAAGATGTCATCAATTCGTGTTATTTTGGGATTAGCTGCTACTCTTGATTTAGAGGTTGAGCAAATGGATGTTAAAACAGCCTTCCTTCATGGTGATTTAGAGGAAGAAATCTACATGGAACAACCTGAAGGTTTTGTGGTAAAAGGAAAAGAAAATTATGTTTGCAAACTGAAAAAGAGTTTGTATGGGCTGAAACAAGCACCTAGGCAATGGTATAAGAAGTTTGAGTCAGTTATGGTTCAACAAGGCTACAAGAAGACTACTTCTGATCATTGTGTTTTTGTGCAGAGATTTTCTGATAGTGATTTTATCATCCTGTTGCTATATGTTGATGATATGCTCATTGTGGGTTCTAGTTCTTCAAGAATTGATAGCTTGAAGAAAGAGTTGAGCAAGTCCTTTGCAATGAAGGATTTAGGGCCAGCAAAGCAGATTCTTGGCTTGAGGATCATTCGTGATAGGAAATGCAAGAAGCTGTGGCTATCTCAAGAAAAGTATATTGAGAAAGTATTACAGCGATTTAATATGGCTAAAGCTAAACCTGTAAGTACCCCTCTTGCCATGTCTTTCAAATTGAGTGGCAAACAATCTCCTTCTAGTGAGCAAGAGAAAGAATATATGCAGAAAGTTCCTTATGCATCTGCAGTAGGTAGCTTGATGTATGCTATGGTTTGCACTAGGCCAGACATAGCTCATGCAGTTGGTACTGTTAGTAGATTTTTGTCTAATCCAGGAAAAGAGCATTGGGATGCTGTGAAGTGGATTTTGAGATATCTCCGTGGCACTGCTAGTTTGAAGTTGTGTTTTGGGACTGGGAAGCCTATTCTCAGTGGTTATACAGATTCTGATTTGGCAGGGGATGCAGATTCAAGAAAGTCTACTTCTGGATATCTGATCACTTTTGCAGGGGGAGCTGTGGCATGGCAATCTAGATTGCAGAAATGCATTGCATTGTCTACTACAGAAGCCGAATTCATTGCAGCAACTGAAGCATGTAAAGAATTGCTTTGGATGAAGAAGTTTGTGAATGAGCTTGGCTTTATACAGAAGAGATATGTCTTATTTTGTGACAGTCAGAGCGCGATTCATCTCGGTAAGAATCCTACTTTTCATTGTAGATCCAAACACATAGATATGAGGTATCATTGGATTCGTGATGTTTTGGATTCTAAGCAACTTGAACTTGAGAAGATACATACTGATGATAATGGTTCTGATATGTGCACAAAGGCTTTACCAAGAGGGAAGTTTGAGACATGTTGTAGATTTGCCGGTTTGGCAAACTCCTTCACATAGTCGGGAAGGGGGAGAATTGTTAGGTTTTTTGGGTTCCCTCCTATGTGAAAACCCAATATTTGAGCCCACTTATTTTAGCCCAATAGGCTATTAATGTTTAGCATATTTATATACAAATATTACCTTAAGTCAAGTGTGTGTGTGTCATTGTGTATCAGTCACTAAAAAGAAAGAAAGAGAGAAAAGGGAGAGAAAAGAAAGAGATTTTTTTCTCTGCAAAGGGAGTCAACAGGGCAGTCTTTATTTTCCGGCGATCGGACAGTCATACGTGGTCCGATCAGGCTGAAATTTGGACAGAAGTTAGAGGACTCATCGTTCTCCATTCTGAACGGTGAAGATCTATTTTGAACGGTTGGATTGCCGGCATTTGTGGCTCGAAGTTTACTGTTCATGTGCAGTTCTGCAACAGCGACCAGTTTGCCTTTCTCCAACGATCGGACGGTCATTTGTGGTCGGATTTGGCTGAATTTTGGTGAGCACGTTTAGAATTGATTGTTCTTTAATCTGGACGGTGGAGATCAGATTTGAATAACTGGAGCTCATCCATTGGCATGAACAGTAGCTATTTTTGGGTGATTTTTCTCCATTCTCTTGTTTATTTTTTATGTTTGGTTGATTTTGTGTTGCTACTTTACTTGAAGGTTGTTGTAGTAGCTTATAGTTTCTGTAAACATTGATCTTTGATAGTGGAGCTCTTTTACTTGGACCAAGAGAGGTCCCGTGGTTTTTATCCTTCACATTGAAGGGGTTTTCCACGTTAAAAATCCTTGTGTTTATGTGTGAATGATTTTTGTGCATCTTAGGCAGATTGTAGATTGGTTGTTTATTGAATTTTACTTAGTCACTCCTCATAGATTCATTCAAGTGGGGAAGAACTTATCCAGGTTCCTTTCCAAACATGAAGATCCCAAGAACATGGAACTTACGCATATTATATATATATATATAGATATAGATATATAACATGCATCTCTAAGATAATCTGAAGTTATCAAACATTCATTTGTCATTAAGTAAGAATCAAAAGCAGTCTACAGCTAAAGAACTCCTAAAAAGTGTAAAATCCTATGCGCAGTTCACAACTAACAGCAAATTAAAATTCTAATTTCTGATAACACAAGACCACTTTGGATTTTCAAGCATTAGCCACCAATTTCAAGGATGTACACCATCAGTTTCACCAACGTTTGAATAGCACAGTATGCTTACCTCATTTATACTTCCAGAAATAGATCCCACACCTCCCAATGGCGTCACCTTTGATGGAGTTACTACACAATTAACTTTACTGCAGTATAAAAGCACACAAAGGAACAAAGGAAACTGCAGAGATCTTGCTGCAATATAGAGGAAAAGCTTAATTTAATTACTGACCAGCTACAAAAAACCTCTAAACACTCACCCCTTTTATACAGATAAGAGGGAGTTAGTTACAGAAAATGGCTAACAAAACTGCTAACATTTCTGCACTACGTCCACTATTTGTGCTATTATTCATCCACTACTTCCTACTTAATAGCTAACAAGTTTTGACCAAATTCAACAAATAACATAAAGAGAATAATAATAATTAATAAAACAAGTTTAATTCCAACAATCACCCCCCTTAAACTTGTTTTACTCCAATTTTGTCCCTAAGTTCGGAGAACCTCTTCCTTAGTCTCACCTTGTAGAGCTTTTGGCTCACACAATTCAACCATCAGCAGAGAGGGTTCATCTTCTTCCCTTTCGGTGAGATTTGCTTGTTCGTCTTCTTCTTCCGACAAACATTCTGAGGCAAAATGCCCCATTTTGCCACAACTGTAGCATTTGATTTTTGACTTATCAAATTTCTTCTTCTGTTGCGGCTCTTCTTCCTTTATTTGATAGCTGGAATTTCCTTTCCCTCTTCCATGTCCTCCTCTGCCTCTACCACCTCTTGTATCGGTAGATTCCTTCGAAGCTCTCTTGGATTTTTTCCGTCTCCTCCCTTGCTTTCCATTCGGCTCTAGTGAGGAGTACAGTTTCTTCACTCCTTTCACCAATAGTGAGCAAACACTCTTCATGGGCTTTTAGTGAACCAATCACTTCCTTAACTGATTTGGTTGAAAGGTCACTAAATTCTTCAATGGTGGAAGGAATCTGAAGGAATTTTGCAGAAATTGATCTCAAGAGTTTCTTTACCACCTTCTCTTCTTCAACCGTATTCCCGAGGCTTCTAAGTTTGTTGACAATGATGGTGAGTTTTCCAGAGAACTCATCAACTGTCTCTGAATCACTCATCTGCATTGCCTCAAACTCTCTCCATAGAGTCTGAGTTCTTACCTCCTTCACTTTGTCAGCCCCTTGGTTCATCGTCTTGAGCATGTTCCATGCTTCTTTCGCCGTCTTCTTAGCACCAAGTTGAAGCAAGGTATCTTCACCTATACCTTGATAGATGGCTGCCAATGCCATCTTGTCTCTTCTTTTATCAACTGGTTCTTGTGACTCAACAGCATCCCACACACCTTGAGCCATCATGAAGACCTCCATTTTAATAGCCCATGCTGCATAATTACTTTTTGTTAGCAAGGGATATCTCAGCGTGATTGAACCTTCTTTCTCTGGGAACGTCATGCTTTCCGTTGAAGTGGTACTCTCTTCGCTCTCTTTTTGTGCTCTCTCTCTTAATAATCTAGCTCTCTCAATTTCAAGATGTGACATCTTTTGGCCTTGATCTTAAAGCTCTGATACCAATTGATGGAGTTACTACACAATTAACTTTACTGCAGTATAAAAGCACACAAAGGAACAAAGGAAACTGCAGAGATCTTGCTGCAATATAAAGGAAAAGCTTAATTTAATTACTGACCAACTACAAAAAACCTCTAAACACTCACCCCTTTTATACAGATAAGAGGGAGTTAGTTACAGAAAATGGCTAACAAAACTGCTAACATTTCTGCACTACGTCCACTATTTGTGCTATTATTCATCCACTACTTCCTACTTAATAGCTAACAAGTTTTGACCAAATTCAACAAATAACATAAACAGAATAATAATAATTAATAAAACAAGTTTAATTCCAACAACCTTACTTTTTTCACTAGAATTTAAACAAAGGAAATAAATATAGAGTAACCAATCTAGACAAATATTCAAATAGGACATACAAAATTTTACAATTTCCTACATTTTTGCGGCAAGACAATTTTTTTTTAAGAAACAAATTAAATGGATACAATCAAACGAGGGGAAGTAACTATTTACGAAGTCCATTGAAAAAAGTATAACAAGAATTCCAAGCTAAAAAATTTTAAAATAAATTTGGAATGAAAATGCAAATAGCACTGCAAGAAATATTAGAATTGACTATAATTATTTTTGCTACTAAAAGCATAGAATTATTGAAAATGATTGAAATCAAAGAACGAAAAAGAGTTCTGGAATCTGGACATGGAAATCAAAGAAAACCCATATACAGTAGGCGTAAAAGAAAACAAAGAATGCTAACAAAGCTTCAAATAAGAATATGAAATTTGATGTCTAATTGGAAGTTAAAAATTCAAAATCAATTTCAATGAACTGAATATATATATACACATTACAAAAGACGGATTTCAAAATTGTAATGATTAGATTTATATATTAATTAAAGTTGGTTTACTGTGGCTAACTTCTCCCTCCCCCCCCCCCCCCCCCCCCCCCCCAAAAAAAAAAAGTCAGTAACCATGCATTTCAAATACCAGGTCTTTCATAAGCAAAACATTTACTATAACCATCAATGAACAGTAACTGTTGTAAAAATTATGGAATCTAAATTTATTTTGTGACAAATTCAACAAGAAGCTTTAAACTTCTAATATTAATTTAGAATATTAAACCACTCTTACAATAAATAATAATCTCACAAAAATATACCTTAATTTCCCACCACTCACTCTTTTATTTTCTTTTCCTTTTTTTTCTTCTCAAAATCTGTCTTTTTTCAAATGACTAAGAGTCATTTATATAGCAAAATCTAATTTACTATTTTTACAATTTTCTATTTCTTGGTTGGTGTTTATTTTTTTTCTTTTTTTTAAAACTATTTTTTATTTTTTATTTTTTCTGGTGTACACTTTTTATTCTAAATAAAGAATTTAGTTTATTTTCTCAACAAATTCTCCCTTTAAACTCAATTCTCTTCCATCCTTCATCCCAATCGCCACTTTACATTTTTCAAGTAGAACAGTCGGTAATGGTTTTGTGAATATGTCAGCCACTTGATCATGACTCACAACATGTCTCATTCTTACTCATCCTTTCTTCACTTGTTCTCGAATGTAGTGAAACCTGACATCAATGTGCTTGCTTCTTTCGTGATGAACAAGATTCTTTGCTAGCTCAATTGCTGACTTATTATCAACTCAAATCTCTGTTGCTTCCTGTTGTTGGAGATTTAGTTCATATAACAGATTTCTAAGCCAAACTGTATGACACACGCACCATGATGCTGCCACATATTCTGCTTCACACGTTGATAATGTCACAATTGGTTGTTTCTTTGATTGCCATGTGAATGCCGTGTCTCCTATAAAAAATACATATCCCGATGTACTCTTTCGATCATCTATGTCTCCACACCAATCACTATCCGAATATCCCACCAATTTATATTCTCCTGTCTTTGAGTAAAATAAACGGAGTGATTGTGTTCCTTAGATATATCTGAGAATTCTCTTTAATGCTTTCCAGTGTGTGTAAACTGGTTCTTCCATGAATCGACTTACTACTCCAACACAATAGGATATATCTGGTCTTGTGCATGTAAGGTAACGAAGGCTTCCCACTAGACTTCGATACTTTGTTGTATCTACTCGATCTCCACCATCAAACTTTGAGAGTTTAGCACCTGGTTCCATTAGTGTCGAGACTGGATTGCAATTTGCCATACTGTTCCTCTGTAGGATATCCTTTGCATATGCTTCTTGTGACACAAAAATTTCTGTCTTTCCTTGTCTAACTTCCAGACCAAGAAAATACTTCATCAAACCTAAATTTGTCATGTCAAATTTTTGCTTCATCTCCTCCTTGAAACTTTTAATCATCTCTTCATTATTCCCCATCAACATAAAGAGCAACAAACATCAATTTGTCTTTTTCTTTCTTCACATATAGTGCATGTTCATATGGACATTGGATGAACCCATTCTCCTTGAAATACGTATCGATGCGAGTATTCCAAGCTCGAGGTGCTTGCTTTAACCCGTAAAGTGCCTTTTTCAATTTCAAAACCTTTTTCTCCTTTCCAACTATAGTGTAACCAGGTGGTTGTTCAAGATAGACTTCCTCTTCTAGTACACCATTTAGAAAGGCTGATTTGACATCCATTTGAAATATTGGCAATTCAAATTGTGCTGCTTGAGAGATGAGAAGTCAAATTGTCTCCATTCTTGCAACTGGTGCGAAGACTTTATCATAGTCAATTCCTGCTTTTTGTATGTAGCCCTTTGCAACAAGTCGTGCCTTATATCTCTCAATCTTTCCTTGAGCATTCATTTTCTTCTTGTATACCCATTTTACTCCAATAGGCTTGCTTCCGTTTGGCAAATCTGTGAGCTCCCATGTCTTATTTTGCTCGATTGATTTGATCTCTTTATTCATAGCTGCTCGCCATTTATCATTCTTCAATGCTTCTTCAAAGCTTATACTTTCAGCATCTGCCAGAAGACATACAAGTTGTACTTCTGTTGTGGAATCATATAGATCATGCATACTTCGCATCCTCGGCTCAATTGGTTCCTCTTCATCATCAGTCGCTTGTGGACTCATTGCTTCTGGAGAAGATCTCTTCATTTGAGAACTCGATAATGGAATGGTTAATGATTCTTCTATCTCCACTGCTATTTCCGCAGATTTATTCCAATCCCAATTGCTTGCTTCATTCACCTGAACATCTCGACTTACTATTACCTTTTGATTTATTGGATCAAGCAATTTATAGCCTTTGGTTTTCTCATCATAACCAATGAACATAAATTTCTTGCTCTTATCTTCTAGCTTTGTGCATCGTTGATTTGGCACATGTGCGTAGGCCACACTGCCAAAAATTTTAAAGTGTGAAACTGTTGGCTTTTGGCCACTCCAAACTTCTTGTGGAGTTTTATCTTCCAACTTCGCATGTGGACATCTGTTCTGCACATAAATTGCACACTGCACGGCTTCTGCCTAGAATTCTTTTGGCATCTTCTTAGTTTTCAACATTGATCGAATCATGTTAAGAATAGTCCGATTCTTTCTCTCTGCCACACCATTTTGTTGTGGAGTATACGGTGCAGTTATGAGCCTTCTTATTCCATACTCTTCGCAATAGCTCACAAACTCTGTTGAATTGTATTCGTCACCTCTATCAGATCGTAATGCTTTAACAAACTTTCCAGTTGCCTTCTCTACCATAATCTTAAATCTTTTAAACACCTCGAATGCCTCTGATTTTTCTTTTAAGAAGTAAACCCAAGTCTTTCTGGAGAAATCATCGATAAAAGTAATAAAGTATTTTTTGCCACTGAATGACTCTAGAGTGATTGGCCCACAAATATCAGTGTGAATTACTTCAAGAAGAGCTTTTGCTCGATATTCTGCCTTCTTCTGAAATGAATTCCTTGCATGTTTTCCAAAAACACATTCCTCACATAATTTCTCTGTATAGTCTATATTTGGTAGTCCATGCACCATCTCCTTCTTTGATAACTTTTGTAATCCACCATCATGTAAATGACCAAATTGCAAATGCCACAAAGAAGCTTTGTCATCAACATTAACTTGCATGCATTGTTCTTTCACATTACTGAGGTTGATTTTGTACATCTGGTTTCTCGCCATCTCGACTTGTGCAACTAGACGACCATTCTTGTCTTTTAGTTGAAGATCTCGACCTTTCATCAGCACCGAGTATCCTTTCTCCATGAGTTGTCCCATGCTCAAAATATTACTTTTGAGATCGGGTACATAATAGACATTTTGAATTAATCCGTTCATGCCATTCTTTCGCTGAAAGGAAATTGTGCCTCGACCTTTCACTTGGATTCTAGACTCATCTCCAAATGAAACGTGCCCATCTTCAATGATTTGCATTTCTATGAATAAATGCTTATGCCCTCACATATGATTGCTCGCAGCAGTGTCAAGATACCATATTGTCTCGTTGTTGGTATTCTTATTGTCATAAGCCATCATGAGAAGCCCATCATTTGATTCTTTTTCTGCGACTAGATTAGTGTTTTCTTCAACTTTCTTTTTAGCATAGCAGTCTTTTGCATAGTGCCCAGACTTGCCACAATTATAGCAATTGTAGGAATTACAGTCCTTTGCGTAGTGACCAGGCTTACCACATTTAAAATACTCGATATTCAAGTGGTTTGTTCGACCACCTCTGCCATGTCCTCGTCCTCGACCTCTCCAATTTTGTTGACTTGACTACCAATTTCCTCCAAAATAATCATTTTGACCACGACCTCTACCACCGCGACCATTTCCTCGACCTCTTCTGTCGCGCCCTCTTCCTTGAGAATTTTGAAAATAAAGTGCTTTTTCATCTACGATTGTTGCCTTTGAATGAAGAGCCTCTTCAAGTGTCTCCTCCTTTTTCTTCTTCTTACGTTGCTCGTGTGCTTTGAGCGAACCAGCGAGCTCATTGACAGTTAATGTCGTGAGATCCTTTGATTCTTCAATAGCGCATACAACATTCTGAAATCTATATGTTAGTGACCGCGATATCTTTTCAACAACTCACGAATCATTTAACATCTCACCATTTCGCTTGAGTTGATTCACAACAGTTTGAACTCGTGTGATGTAATCAGATACACCTTCTGAGTCCTTCATCTTCATTCCTTCGAGCTCACCTCGAAGGGTTTGGAGGCGAACCTGCTTGACATGATCAGCTCCTTTGAAGACTTGCTTTAAAGTGTCTCACGCTTCTTTTGAAGTTGTCGAATTGGCAATCTTCTCAAAGCCTGACTCGTCTACTGCTTGGAATAACAGGTAGAGAGCAGTTTTATCTTTTGCTCGTATTTCTTTTAACGCTTTTTGTTGGTTTGCCATCATGCCTACAATATCTGTTGGCTCGGTAAAGCCTGTCTCAACTATCTCCCATGCATCCTGTGCCCCTAGTAGTGCTCGCATTTGTATTCTCCAATTATCATAATTCAACTTTGTAAGTCGTGGTAGAGGTATTTGCCCCAATACGCTTCCTGAACTTGCCATGGCTCTGATACCAATTTGCTGTAAAAATTATGGAATCTAAATTTATTTTGTGACAAATTCAACAAGAAACTTTAAACTTCTAATATTAATTTAGAATATTAAACCAATCTTACAATAAATAATAATCTCACAAAATATACATTAATTTCTCACCACTCACTCTTTTATTTTCTTTTCCTTTTTTTTTTCTTCTCAAAATCCTCTGTCTTTTTTCAAATGACTAAGAGTCATTTATATAGTAAAATCTAATTTACTATTTTTACAATTTTCTATTTCTTGGTTGGTGTTTCTTTTTTTTCTTTTTTTTTAAACTATTTTTTATTTTTTATTTTTTCTGGTGTAAACTTTTTATTCTAAATCAAGAATTTAGTTTATTTTCTCAACATAAACAACATATCCATTAGCAAGCTCACGTGAAAACATCAACAATTATTGCTATAATAAGCTTATGAGAACAAAAATGAGGGAGATTGGCTAAAACATTTTAATGAAGAAATAAAATACTTACATTTTACCACAGACTGTAGGCCCCAAGAAGAAGAATCAAAGGGAAAAGAAAAGGAGCATTTCATATCTATAGCTTGAAGCACTTTTGAGTCTGCCTTACACTCCTCATTTATAGTAAATGTGCACATAAAGACTTGGGGCTCTGCTTCAGCTGGTATGAAGTAAGAAACCAGACAAAACAAATTGTTATTTTCCTCGAGAGGAAACACACATCCACTAGTCATAACAGATAAGAGAATTTTTAAATCATTGTCGTCGATGTGGTTCATCGTACTGGGAAATTTGCTAAATATATTCCTTTTAATAAACTCTTCAAAGCCATTGACAACAAGAGTTACCAGCTCTTCCCGGGGCACAAATTCATCTATATCCACCCACTCCTCCTCATCCTCAGCTACTTCCTCCATAACTTCATCAGTTGCCAAATCATCATGAGGTACATCCGTCATTTCATCTTCATGTATCAAATTGCCTTGGTCATTGGCTGTGAAATCAACAACATGAAGTGTGAAGCTTTCAATTGGATCGAATACATACATCTTGCCCTTGAAAATCTCAGGAGTATAAGGCCAGTGATCACAACTACGTAAATTGCAGGAAAGCATGTTTTGAACAAAGGCAGGATTATGGTGAGAGTGCCATTTCTCAGTCTCCATATTAAAAGAATACAAATGCTTCGGTCCCTCCATGTGCATCAGCATTTGCACATATAGAATGTCGTCTAAATCACAATGAAACAAAAACTTAAGACAAAAGGCGTAGTTATATGCGTCACCAAATGGAGGATCATCCAGAGTACGCCAAGACCCTGACGAGAGATCCAGACAGTCAAATGCAGGACTAGGAATTTCATATCCAGCACGTCTATCCATGGTCCACAAATTACCTGCAAGAGCATAAATCATGCCATTTGCGGCGACGAGAAGAGGCCATGGCTTAGCCCTTTGTAAGCATTTGCTCCTATCTTCCTCCTCAAACGCGTTTCTTCTTCTTCTTCTTCTTCCCTTTTGTCTCTTTTCACTGTGGCCTTCCCACTTACAGCTTCCATCTTCTTTCTTTTCCTCCACAATCCGCCGCTCAATCTCACGAACAACAGCCCATTGAGTTGAGATCTTGCCCTTCTGTTCGGTATGGAACAAAGCAAAGAGTAATTTACATAGGTTACATAAATTCCAAATGCCGTTTTTAAATCAAAGGCCTTAAAATTTTTTTTTTTTGCCAAAACTACCAGTTTCTTTTTTTTTGGTATTTTAACATTGAATTTTTTTCCTGATTTATTTATTGGGAAAATGTGCATTTTTGCCTCCTCATATTATAGAGGGTAAGAATTTACTCTTAAATTAATTTTATGGCCAAATATACCATATTTTCACTAAAATCAACTATTTTTGCCATTGTCTTTAACGATCGCTAAATATTTTTTCCTTGGTTAACAATGTCATTAAGCCTAAGTTTGGTTCTTTAATAATATAGTGGAAAAGAAAAGAGATAAAGAGTGGAAAAGAATAGAAAAATGAGGGAGTTGATTTTATATTTCCTTTTCCTTGTTTGGTTATTTAATTAAATAATGAAAGAAAATAAAATTCTCTCCTAGAATAATAAAAAAATGAATTAATAAAAATTATTTTTACCATTATATCCTCATTATTCTAAATTAAATTAATAAAGGCATAATCGTCCACAAAATTATTGCCCACATTACTATTTCTAGGAAATTCTAATTTGGTCATGGCGTTGGTGGCAAATAAATTTGATCTAGTCTCAGAGATAAGAGTGCAAAACGAGGTATTTGTTGAACTTTTTGGCATTATCAAGTTTTAAATTATATGGCTTTTAATAAAAAATATAAAATAAAAATAAAAATAATTTTAAATATATCGTATTTATAAAATATTTATCAAAATATCATATTTTTATTCTAATGCATAAAATAAAAATAATTCACAAGCTTTCTAATGGAAAAAGCTTTATTCTGAGTACTTTTTCTCTCATACATGGTTTCTAAATCTTTCCATAATTTTTGCGCATCAACTTCTTTGCTTATATGATGGTAGATATTATTATCTACCCACTGTCAAATAGTACCGACAGTTTTTCTATGCATCTTCTCCCAATCATCATCTGATTTTTCGCTTGGCTTATTCGATCCTAATTTTGTAGGATCATATAGGTCCTTACAATAGAGAAGATCCTCCATCTTCGACTTCCAAATTAAATAATTTGAAGCCGACAATTTAATCATGGTGCCTGCGAACTCCTCCATTCTAATTTACACAATTGATTATATACCAAAAGAATCAAGGCTCTGATACCACTTGTTGGGCTCTCAGTCAATAATTAATTGTGTAAATGAATGCACAATAGGAAAAAGCAAAGAATAACCAGGAAAAGAAGAGACAATATTTAATGTGAAAAACCCTCCAGTGTTGAGGGAAAAACCACGGGCCAAACTCTGAAATAAAAATTCACTAATTCAAAGAAATCAAATACAACAAATTCTTAAACAATCCTCACTTGACTACTTAAGATCACAAATAATAGAGAAAATATCTAAATACCTCTCTAGCAAATTTTTCACTCTTTGGATGATCACACCAAGAAACTAGAGAATAATTCTCTAATATTTATCTCATAAACTACTTGAAATCTTTTTTCTCTTTTATTTCTTCTCTCTTGTATTTTACTTGTGTATCTTGAAGTGAATAAGATGAAGGCTATTTATAGGCTTTCAAATATGTGTGAACATATTAATTTGTGTCTAACTTATGCCTAATTTTTACTATTACAATGGTGGCTATAAAAATGTGTTAAACATTTTTTTCTTTTCTAAAACCTAGTCAAAATTGTAAACTCACCAAACCTATTTAATTTTAATCTAGTCAAAATTGTAAACTTACCAAACCCATTAGTTTTAATTTAGTCAAAATTGTAAACTTACCAAACCCGTTAATTTCATGGGTTGGATAAATCAACACAAAATCAGTAGGAACCCTGCCGCCAATAACATACGCCTTGGAGTCAGCAACTATGCATCCTACCCCATCTAAAGGATCATAATGGAAATGTAAACAAGAACTGAATGATATTAAGCCGCTTAAATCCATGCGTAACGCCTGCCCAGTATGACATCCTCGGAATAAGATAATTGCAAATTCAAATTTCTCAGATATTCTGTCACTAGATTTCATTGCCAAGCCAACCTAAGTCTGATTCGATCTCTTACTCCTCCAACACGTTTCTTCTTCTTCTTCTTCTTCTTCCCTTTTGTCTCTTTTCACTGTGGCCTTCCCACTTACAGCTTCCATCTTCTTTCTTTTCCTCCACAATCCGCCGCTCAATCTCACGAACAACAGCCCATTGAGTTGAGAACTTGCCCTTCTGTTCGGTAAGGAACAAAGCAAAGAGTAATTTACATAGGTTACGTAAATTCCAAATGCCGTTTTTAAATCTAAGGCCTTTAAATTTTTGTTTTTGTCAAAACTACCAGTTTCTTTTTTTTTTTTGGTATTTTAACATTGAATTTTTTTTCCTGATTTATTTATTGGGAAAATGTGCATTTTTGCCTCCTCATATTATAGAGGGGTAAGAATTTACTCTTAAATTAATTTTATGGCCAAATATACCATATTTTCACTAAAATCAACTATTTTTGCCATTGTCTTTAACGATCACTAAATATTTTTTCCTTGGTTAACAATGTCATTAAACCTAAGTTTGGTTCTTTAATAATATAGAGGAAAAGAAAAGAGATAAAGAGTGGAAAAGAAAAGAAAAATGAGGGAGTTGATTTTATATTTCCTTTTCCTTGTTTGGTTATTTAATTAAATAATGAAAGAAAATAAATTTCTCTCTTAGAATAATAAAAAAATAAATTAATAAAAATTATTTTTACCATTATATCCTCATTATTCTAAATTAAATTAATAAAGGCATAATCGTCCACAAAATTATTGCCCACATTACTATTTCTAGGAAATTCTAATTTGGTCATGGCGTTGGTGGCAAATAAATTTGATCTAGTCTCGGAGATAAGAGAGCAAAACGAGGTATTTGTTGAACTTTTTTTTTTTCAAGCATCAGTAATGTGCATCTTAATATGTTTGCATAGTATCTTAAGACATATTGAAACGATGAGCTGTATATGTATCCAATTAGTGCATGTTCATGTACTATTTGCATCCATTATGTAGGACATTACAATGGTGCTACCTAGTTGATATAATATTCTTTTTCATTTTCTAATATATTTCAGGAAGGAGACCAATTTGCTCAAAAGAACGGGATATTTTTCAGAGAAACATTTGCAAAAACTGCTTATAATATTATAATGAGGTTTTCTTTGAAATAGGTAAATGAATACTCAGGGGCGAAGCCATATTTTAAAATAAAGGGGGGCAAAAAATTTTTTTGCAAATTTTAATTTTTTCGTAATTATTTATCTCTCATTTTGTTTTAATAGTATTTTATAAATTTATAAATTTATTAATAATACATTTTTATTATTAAAAATTAATTCATAAAAAATATTAATATATATGTGTACAGAATTTTAAATTTATAAAATTTTTCATAACAAAAATAAAATAAAGAGAAAAAAATTAAATAATGAATATAATTTATTAAAAAATAATTAAAATAAATGAATTCTTTAATTTATTAAATGTGTTCAAATTAATTTAGTTGGAAAATTTATCCCTTTCTTTTTTTTTTTGCATTTGTATATTGTCAATTTTTTAAAAGAAAACTATTACATATAGAATAAATAATTTATTGTATTTTTTTTACTTCTTGTAAAAATTAAAAAAAAAAAGTGGGGCAATTTAAAATTTTTTAAAAAAATTAATAAATAATTTAAAAATTCTTAAAAAATATTATATATATATATATTCAAAAAGAGAAGGGGGGCAACTGCCCTCTTCTCTTCAACATACCTTCGCCCCTGTGAATACTCATATGACCTATTAACCAAAAAGCACCTGCTATACAAAAACATCATATATCACATTTTTTTAATTTGGTTCAATTCCCGAATTGGGAGCACCATACATCAAGTGCATTAAATATTCCTTGTGTTCATGCTCCGGACAACCAAAGAATTTCCGCATACTAAACTCCGCATACACTTCATCCTCTGAATAAATACGTTGAATTCTTTCAACAATTTCATTTTCTTTTTTAGCAAAAGAATTTTTTTCCTAAAGAACTTTGACAACATTGTCAATAGCTTCTTTAATACCAGTAATCTCTTTTGCAATTGCACACTTTTTTTTTTGGTTAAAGAAATAGGATCAAAGTTAACTTAGGAAGTAAGTTCATTAATACCATTAATCTCTATTTCAATTCCATCTTACCATTAACTATTTAACAGTTTCGTAAAAAAAATTATTAATTTAGACTAAATTTGAAAAAAAAATCTTAAAAGTCAATTTAGACTTTTCGCTGTAGTACATGAGTTAAATTGGATATTTGTCCTATACTGAAAAGAATAACAGTACTTGTTACATATATGTGATTATATGTCTAAGTAAATATGGTATATGTTGCAAAAGAATAACAATATGTGTAGATATATATATGTATATGTCGATATATATATATATATGGGTATATGTGGATATTGTTACATATATTTTAACTAAAGAATAAAAATATATGTAGGTATATGTTAGTTATAACTCCAGGTGGTCGACTTGTTCTCATTCGTCATGTCCTGAGTTCAATTCCCCTTCGTACGATGGGAGCCATGCTCTTGCCTAAATCCATAATTGCAATTATTGAAAGGCGATTTGCGAAGTTTTTTTGGAGTGGCAATTCAGCTAATCTAAAGCATCATTGGGTTAGATACATTGAATTTTTATTCCCTACTTCGGAAGGGGGTATGGGAATTCGTTCCATAGCAGCTATTCAAGATGCGTACTCCATTAAACAATTATGGATTTATTTGTCGAAGGATTCCTTGTGGGCTACTTTCATGCGTCGGAAATATCATCGACAGGGTAACATGAGCTACATCCAAACGGATTCATGTGCTTGAAAGCGTATTTGCCATACATATTCGGCTTATGCGGACAGCTTTGAGGTAACTGATTATTCTGTTGTTTGGAAAGAGAGTGGTAATGGACAGTTTACTTTCTCTTCGGCTTATAATTTGGTTCGTCCAAAGAGAAGCACAACTATATCACGGCAAACTTTGTGGGATTTTGTAGTTCCATTGAAACTTTCAGTCCTATCTTGAAAAATTCTTCATAATGCACTGCCACTACCAGGTATGGTACAACGTTTAGGTATCTCCCTTACAGCTGTCTGCCCCTTTTGTTTGGCGGCCCCAGCTTCTGTTGACCATATTTTTCATAGATGCGTTCCTATAAGGAAGATCTGGAAATATTATGATGCTTTACTCCTTCCTCTTCGGCATGGAGGTTCAGGGACTCTATCTTTAGGGCAAGAACTCTCAATCTGGTGGCTTAATGCAGGTAAGTCAGTTAAGGGAAGGCTTTGTAAACTGGTTCCCCAGGTTATTCTCTATAATACATGGAATGCTTATTGTTGTTGTGTTTGGGGCTCTGAGAAATTCTTTCCCCACAGTTTTGAATTACAAATTTACAAGTTCATTTTCAGTTGGGGAGTAGCTCATGCGGGAGATCATTTCGCCGCCCCTCTTTCGTGTTTTGCAGATCATTTGCCTTCTGTTTTCGGGCGTCGGAAGCCACGTCCTAAGCTGGTTGCATGGAGTAAGCCCTCTAATTATTGTTTTAAACTAAATGTTGATGTCTCATTTTCTTTGCATACTGTTTCTGGAGGCGCTGTCCTTCGTGACTCAGAAGGCTATATTATCGCTGCTGGAGCTTTCTTGATCAAGGCGAGGAACGTTTTGGAGGCTGAATTGACAGCCTTGGTTCATGCGCTTGAATGGGTGAATGCAGCTGGCTATGCTTCTGTTCAGGTGGAGGTAGATTCTTTGGAGCTAGTTCAGTTGATGTCTTCGGTCTTTGATGTGTCACCGCAATTTAAGAGAGCAAGGGCTCTTTTGTCTTCAAATTTTCACTCTATTTCTCATGTTCATAGGGAGGCAAATCAAGTTGCACATTTTTTAGTCTATTACAGTAGATTGAATGGTGCTTCTAGGTGGTTTTTATCTTTTAACTCTTTGCCAAATTACATTAAAGGGGTTGTATTGACTGATAGTATGAGTCTTCCATACATTAGATTTAATTAATAAAATCTGCGGTGGTACCGTCCACCTTTACCAAAAAAAAATATGTTAGTTATAAAATAACAATATATATTGGCATATGTTGCTAGGTTAAAATATTATATGTGAGCATATGTTATATATAACTAGATAATTTATGTAGTTATGTATAATATAAAATGATATATAAATAAATTTATTTTAAATTTTTGTTTCACAAAAAATAAATATAAAAAAATATTTTTCATATAATTTAGATATTGATTTTTTTTTTACTTTACCATCTCAAGTCTAATTATATTAGCTAAATCATCATCAATAAAAAAAATTAAAATTAAAATTTTTTAAATTAATATTTATTCTACTGTTATATTTAATTAATTTATTTATATGAAAATATATTAATTAATTTATGATAATTAATTTATATGAAAAATGATTTGAGATAATAAATTTTACATACATTTTAACACTAATCAAGTCTTAAAATTAATCAAGCAACATCATATCAGCAGGATTAAACATGATATCAAAAAAAATATCACACTTTATTTAAAATAAGATGTGTTTAGTGATTATGCCAATAATTGGAGTTAGGACATATCATATGTACTGAACAGTAATGTAAATCTTGGTCATAGCCCCTTTCTTGCTCAAACTAAAAGTAATTTGATTGATCTAATTGTCATATCTTATTGGACATCATGAAGTACATTAAAACTTTAGGTGCAGCAAACATTCAGTTTGTTGACCTTCAAAGAGACTTTGCCTATTATAGAATGATAAAGTTATCAAAATGAGGACTTGCCAATCCTATATTGACATGATTATCAAGATGAGGCAAGCATACTTGATTGCCACATTAGAAATATACTAAAGATCTCGAGAGTATTAAATTAGTTGGTGAGCAACTATTTTACCTTAATTAAAAGTCTCAAGTTAAAATTTCTAGATATGTAGTTGCGTTAAAACTTAGTAGAGAAAACTTTACTATCATTGTGGTCTTACTCTACTCGACTTCAAAAAAGTAATTTATAAAAAAAATCATGTAATTTAATAAATTATTAATGCAAATTTATTAACTAAAAATATGAATATATGAATATCAAAAGTCATAAATATAATAAATTAATAATTAACAATTAACAATTTATAGTAAATTTTGCAATTGAATTATTAATTATGAAGATAAAAGATCATATATTTAATAAATTATTAATATCTTAATATAAAATATTTTATATATAATAAATTTATTATTAAATTGCAAAATGAAAGAAAGAACTGTAGGCTACCCTGTAATATATACATATAATCTTAAAATATTATTAATTAATTTATATGAAAAATGAATTGAGATAACAAATTTTATTTACATTATTAACATACATTTTAACTCTATCATAAGTAGTAACAATTTTTTTACTGAAAATTTATGGACAACAATTTAATTGAATTTAGTTGTATGATTCAAAAATTAATTAGAATATATAAATATAATTATGTTTGTTTTGGTGATTTGTTTATTTTTGGTCCCAATGGTAGTGTAATATTGTAACTCTATCATAAAAAACATCATCTCATGCTTGGTTTGCCAGATTTCATATTTTTGCAACTTAAAACATTTAATCAGTCTCATATTATAATTTTTTTCAATGTAACGCAGATTTGTAATCGGTTCCTAGGTCCAGGACGAGTAGGATTTTGCTTTGTTCCAACCGAACAAAAGGGCAAGACCGCAAGGGGTGTCTATTCGTGAGATTGAGTGGTGTATTATGGAGAAACAAAAAGAAGATGGAAGCTGTTAGTGGGCAGGCCACGATTAAAAGAGAGAAAAGGGAAGAAGAAGAAGACGAAGAAGAAACGTATTTGAGGATGCAGAGATCGAATGAAACTGAGGCTGCTTTGGGAATGAAATCTAGTGAGAAATCTGTATCTTCAATTATCTTATTCCAGGGACGTCATACTTGGCGGGCGTTAAGCATGGATATTTGTAACTCAATATCAGTCAGTCCTCCCTTATGTCTTCAGAATTTACCTTTTGAGGGGGTAGGATGCATAGTTGCTGACTCCAAAGCGTATGTCATTGGCGGCGGGATTTCTGATAGATCTAGACCCCATGATGATCAGGAGATTATTATGTATACCAGAGATGTCTGGATTTGTGATCTCCGCAGTGATCATGGTAGGTGGTTTACGTTAAAAAAATTACGCAGATTTTTATATAAATCAGATTAGTGAGAATGAGAAATGACAGCGAAAAATAATTCACTCACAAATTTAATAACAGAATTCAGTTAATTGTGTCTACGTCTCCGGACCTGCTGCAGAATTTTATTAAAGTGAAAAATATATAAAGTGTTTACAACACACTCACAACCCACACCCAATTACACCTAAGAATTTTTCTTCACAAAAGTTTTTCTCTCAAACTCTCTAATTTTTGAGATGATCTTCCAAATGAAATATAAAGGGTTTATATAGGCTTCAAAAAATTAGGTTGGTAAAATTTTAGTAATAGTTAGGCATCTCCATTTTTGACAAAATTAGGCATCTCTATTTTTTTATAAAATTAGACACCTCCGTTTTTTACAAAAAATATACCTCCATTTTTTACTCTTCAAATGGTGCAATTATCATTCCATTGTTCAAAACATGCTTTCCTACAATTTATTTTATTGTCATTGATGGCCTCGTACTCCTGAGATTTTCAACAACAAGATGTATATATTCAATGAAATTGAAATTTTAAACTTTTTGTTGTTGATTTCAAAGCCAATGAACAAGGCAATTTGATATCACGTAAGTATAAAGATGAAATGAATGCACCTCATGTTGATTTGGCAAGTGATGAAGTTATGGAGGAAGTAGTTGAGGATGAGGAGGAGTGGGTGGATACAGATGAAGAGTGGGTGGATATTTAAGAATTTAAGCCCCGTGAACAGTTGGTACCACTTGTTATCAATGGCTTTGATGAATATATTAGAGATAACAAAGTTAAATTATTTCCCAGCTTGGAGAAGAGCAAAGATATGAATGAGTTCCAAGGTGGTATCAGTGGATGTGTGTTTCCTCTCGATGAAAATAACAGTTTTGTTTTGTCTTGTTTCTTACATCCTAGCAGCTGAAGCAGAGGCCCAAGTCTTTATCTGCACATTTAAGATAGATGAGGAGCACAAGGCGGACTCAAAAGTGCTTAAAGTTAAAGATATGGCCTGCTCCACTTGTCTTCCCTTTGAGTTTCGTTCTTGGGGATGGCCTAAAGCCTGTGGTAAAATGTAAGTATTTTATTTCTGCATTAAAATGTTAAAAGAAAACACCAAAAATGTTAAAGAAATTTTAAGAAAGCCTATGTCATACCTATAATTTGGTATATTAAAAATTAGAAATATAATCCCTCGCTCACCTCATCAATTGATTTAACTGCTGAGGCTTGAAGGAATAAGTAGTGAGTGGCTTTGATTCATCCATTATCTTTTTATTATTTTTCATATTTATGTAATTTATTGACTGTATATTGGCAACAAACTGATTTTTGTAGGTTTTTAGCAGCATGGTGAGAGACCTTATTCTTATTTTACTTTTTAAACGAACTTCATAAATTACTTCCCCTTTTTTGATAATATCCATTTGATTTTTTTTCTTTTCAAAAAAAAAAATAATAAAAGGCTTGGTACAAATGTGGCAATTTAAATTTTAGTAACATTGTTACTCCTTTTTGTATGCTCTATTTGAATATTTACCCAGATTGTTTACAGTACATTTATATATTTGCTTATTTGCATGTGAAATGCCTAAGGTGATCCATTTTTTGCAAGTATAAATTTCCATGATGATGTTGTTGGATACGGAAAGTTGAAGATATTTTTGAGCTATTGATACTAAATGTTTTTCTAAATTAATGTTTTTGTTTTTGCATATGAAATTGCAACTAGCTTTTTGGTTAAGTATGTGAAAAAAGTAAGTAAAGACTTCGATATAGAATAAGATTTCAAATATTTCTATTATGGTAGTGAATTGTGATTTCTATTATCGTAATTAATCATTTTGTGCATATTTATTTACTGTTAAATAGGAAAAAGATTCGATCAAGATGAGAGAAAGATGGTATTTAGAGATTTCAAAATAAATCCTAAATTTATATCAATTTGGCTAAATTAGCCACTCAAACATAAAATTTACTTCTGATTACATTAGATTATGTGAATGGATCCAAGTCAATGCCCAGCTTGTAAAGAGATGGAACCCAATAAAGTCATATCATAAAAAATAAACGGCATTACGACAGGGTCCTATTTGAGCTGATTTTGAAAATAAAAGAGCACAATTAGATTAAAAAAAAAGTTGAGGGTGTTAAGTGAGATATTTCATACAGCTTAAGAGTTATTTTTTGTACCTCTCCCCATTTCAATTTGTGAGATTTTTCAGTTATTATCTACTCGTAATAAGTATTGACATAGTTGGAAAACTGTTCATTTTCTGTTAAAATAAAAATAAAAATAAAAAAGAAATAATTGATGGTGCTTTGAATCACCTATACTCTACTGTTCATTATGGATAAATATGGTTGGCTTAATATTGCATCTTATCTTCATGAGTGGATTGCAGGACCTTTTTCTAATTTTTTTTTACATGACCTCATATGTTGCCTATGTAGTTTATTTAATTTGTATTTGATGGATTGTTCGAGGTTTATAATAGGCAGCGAAAATCTAAAATAATCTAAGATAGATCTATTTATATTTAAAATTATATAAATATATATATGTATGTGTATTGAAAACATATTTAAATATACCTAAAATGAGTTCTTAATATTAAAATTTAATTGTACAAAGTTTCTATGTATATCCATACTGAAATTGAATTTTGTTATCGACCATTTGACAAATGAAATTTATAAGTAAATTAAAACTTTAAGCTATAATTATCATTAAACATTAGCTTTTAAAATAGATAAACATATTTATTTTATAAGATAAGACACTTTTGATCTTAATCTTCTTATTATATATATATATTGAAGAAAAAAACTTGCAATAAAATACTTCTTATTTAAAAACTTATAATAATTTTTTATTATTATTGCACACTTCATATGCTTTGGCTATAGCATATTTAAAGCCTTAGAGCAGTGACTATTTACTACTCTAAAGGCCACATTAATAGCCAGTTGTGCATTAATAAGCATTATTATTATTATTTAATGCACTAAAAACTAATAATAATGCAATAAGCATTATTATTATTTAATTACAAATTGTGACTTTTCACAATTCTAATGGTCATATTAATGGCTACTGGTAGCTGTGCAATATAGTTATTACACTAAGCCTTAATAATAATACACTAAACATTATTATTATTATTTAATTATACATATTTAATTTTAATTATTTATATATCAAATATATAAATAATAATTTAATACATATAATAAGTTTATCCACAAAATATTAATTAATTTCTCTATTCTTAATAGAAATTTTTAATTTGTTGTTATTAATATTAATTATATTCTCGGTGCTAGCAGAGAATATAATAATATCTCATTTGGACTGAAAATATCACTTATTTAAATAAATAATTTTTCTAATTTAATTATTAAATAATAATATAATTAATCCATTAGCAAAGCTTATAATACTCGGTAGTGTGTAACCATATAGGCTCAATGATAAATCAGTAGCTAATTGATCAAATCAATTTACTAACTAAGATTGACATCTAGCAATACTCATTAATGACCAAATAGCACAAGTAAATAATTCCTATTAAGAACTCGTTGAATAAGGTAATATTTCATTATGCCATTATAACTCCGGGTCAATCATAGGACATGGTTTACCTTGTCAAATTTTAATAAATTGTCAATTATATTTCATGTCAATTATAAATAATAAGTGAATGACTTAAGAAACTTATTTCTTCTTTATTCATTTGCCCTGGCCAAGCTCTTAATTAAGCCATTTATAATTAATGACAACATAAAACTTAAACTCATTACCAAGAGTTGACAGATTCTATCTTGATTAGTCATTAATTTTACAAGTATTTAATTATACACAATATCCTTTTAAAATATAATAAATAACTTGTCAAATATTGTGATGATCTTAGGTCAAAGAAAACTCTTACATTATATTCTTCAAAAGAATATCTTATTTGACAGTTTATTGATAATTTTAACCAATAAGAACAACTAATCTCTATCTTATAGAGATCATCACATATATATTGATCTAATTGGATAATTAAAGTCCTATTTAACGATTCTACGATCAAGAACAACTTTAGATTAAATTATCAAAGACTTAACTCTCATTATCAAGATTTTCATCATAATGACAAGTCTTAAAATTGAATCAAGACAACATTATATTAACAAGGTTAAACATGACGTCAAAACAATGTCACACATTAATTAAAATAACATGTGTTCAATGATTACATGAATAATTAGAGCTAGGACATATTATACATACCTAATAATCTCCCACTTGCACTAGGTCCAATTTGTCATGTATCGCATTCCCAACTTCCACTTGTGCTTATCAAACTCCTTTACACCAAGTGCTTTAGCGAATGGATTTGCTACATTTTTCTTTCCATTAATCTTTTTTGTTGTAACATCTCCACGTTCAATGATTTTTCCAATTAAATGATACTTTCGCATAATATGTTTTGGAACTTTGATGTGATCTAGGCTCCTTTGCTTGAGCAATTGGTCCAGTATTGTTACATCGTAGTGAAACTGCATCTTTTATTGACTAAACCATACAAAGTTTAGTTAATAACTTTTTTTATCCAAATCGCTTCCTTAGCTGCTTTGAAACTGCATCTTTTATTGACTAAACCATACAAAGTTTAGTTAATAACTTTTTTTATCCAAATCGCTTCCTTAGCTGCTTTGTAAACCACTATATATTCTGTTTCTATGGCTAAATCAGCTATTATAGCTTGTTTGGAACATTTCTAACTTACTGCTCCACCATTTAAGGTAAAACAAAATCTGAGGTAGATTTGCTATCATCTCTATCCGAAGCAAAACTTGTATCAACATAACGTTCTAGTTTTAATTTAGAATATTTGTAGATGAGGAATTGGTCTTTAGCTCTTCTTAGGTACTTAAGAATAGTTTTAACCACTTTTCAATATTCCTCACCAGGGTTCGCCTGATATCGACTTGTCACTCTTAGTGCATAAGCCACATCAGGACGTGTACATATCATAGTATACATGATAGCTTCCACTACATTAGCTTATGTGATTCTACTCATGCGTTCTCTTTCTTTAGGTGTTTAAGGACAATCCTCCCTACTGAGAGTAATTTTAGTGTCTATCGGTAGGTAGCCTCTCTTGGAATTTTCTATGTTATATCTCTTTAAAATGGTATAATTGTACATTGACAAGGAAAGCCCAAGCAACTTCTTAGATCTATCTCTATAAACCTTTTATCCCTAAAATGTAAGCTGCTTCTCCCAAGTCTTTCATAGAATTGTTCAGATAGCCAAATCTTGATATTGTGGAATGTTGATACATCATTTCCAATGAGTAAAATATCATCAACATATATTACCAAAAAGATAATTGTGCTCCCACTAACCTTTTTATACACACAAGACTCTTCTTCTCATCTAACAAAATTGAATGGTTCAATTGTCTTGTTAAAATGAATATTTCAACTCCTTGTGACTTGCTTGAGTCCATAAATGGATCTTTGTAGCTTACAAATGTTATTATGAGTAGAATTATATGCTGCTTTCTTTAGAGCATATCCTTATAAGTTTATTAGAAGATTAGTGAAGCCCATCATAGATCTCACTATATATAATAAGGTTTGATTCTTTCTTTTAGACACACCATTATATTGTGGTGTCTCTTAATATGTCCACTGTGAGAGAATCCCATTCTTTTTGAGATATCTAGTAAATCATCACTAAAATATTCTTTACTTCTATCAGACCTTAGTACTTTAATACTTTTACCGGTTTATTTTTTAACTTCATTATGAACTCTTTTGAATATTTCACAAGACTCATACTTATATTTTATAAGAAACACAAATTTATATCTTGACATATCATCAGTGAAGGTGATAAAGTAAGAATATCCTCCTTTAGCTTGAATTTTCAATCAGCCACAAACATCTATATGAATTAGACCCAATAACTCATAGGGTCTTTCTCCACTTCCAATAAATCGAGATTTGTTCATTTTTCCTTTGAGACAAGATTCACAAGTTAGATATGATTCATAATCATACTTATCAAGGTAACCTTCTCTTTGCAACTTGTGAATTTTTTTCTTTCCAATATGAGCAAGCTTGTAGTGCTAAAGGTATGTGTGATTTACTTGATCATATGTGTGATTTACTTGATCATCTCTTTTTCTCTTAAGGTTAGAATATGTATAATTGAATTAGCAATCATATTAGGTAAGACATAAATACCATGTTGGAGATAACCATTTACATATAAAACATCACCATGATAAATAGAGCAAATATTATTATCTAGAACAAAATGAAAAGCACATTTATTTAACATAGAAACTGATATTATATTTGAAATAAACTTAGGCACATAGTAACAATCTTCCAACTTAAGCATTTTTCCTGCAGACATCAATAGAGAAATTGATTCTATAGCTAGAGATACAACTCTTGCACCACTCCCAACTTCAAGATTAACTTCTCCTTTCTTTAACCATCTAATTATTTGTAGTCCCCACAATATATTGCAGATATTAATATCACTGCCAGTATCTAATACCCACAGTGAAGAATTAGTAGCAGTTAAAGAAATCATAAAAACATTTATCATGAAAGTCTTACATTGTTTCTTTTCCTTAAGAGAAGCAAGATACTCCTTGCAATTTCTCTTTTATTGTCCTTTCTTCTTATAGAAGAAACACTTAGCACCTAATTGGTTAGCTTTGTCTACTCTGCTTTTAGGTTTGGTCATACCATCTTTAGGCATAGTATTCTTCCTTTTTCATTTGTTTTTACCTTTAGCCTAGTGCCAACCAACATGATAGTTCCTTTCTTCTTCACAAATGCAAGTTGATTCTCATAATTAATTAGCATATTATGCATCTCATGAAGATCACAATCCATTTTATAATATTGAAATTGATAATGAATTGTGAAAAGGACTCAGGTAATGACTGCAAAGATCAAATCTTGAGAGAGCTCTTTGCCCAGTTTGGATTCCAACTTCTCAAGTTCTTTAATAAGATCAATTATTTTTAGAGTATGAGATCCCACTGGGGAGTTCATATTCAATTTAAATCCAAACAATATTTTAAATAGCTGGTATCTTGCTGTCCTGCTTTGAGTATCATACATCTTCTTAAGATGTTCGATAATTGCAGGTGGATCCATATCCTAATATTTCCTTTGGAGTTCTAAACTCATAGAAGCAAGAATGATGCATTTAGCAGTAAGACATTCTTCCAAGTATTTCTGGTAATTCTTAGTAGGCTCAGCATCATCTTTTGATGGTTCTTTAATAGGCTTATCAATCATATTGGTAAGTTTCCATGCATGAGAACAATTCTCAAATTTCGATGCCAGTAATCAAAATTTGGTCTAACCAATTTGTTGACATTAAGTATGCCTCGCAGTGATATATCATATATGTTGAGAAATCTAAAATTCATAAGAAAATAAAATACAATAATATAAGAACATATATATATATATATCACAAAGCACTAATTTTAGTCTAAATGATATTTTCACTAAATCAAATTATATTGTTGTAATAGTTTAAAAAATTTCTACTTCTATTTAGTGTAGTGAAGATATCTTTTTATAATATGAATGAGTCTCATGGTAGTCAAGTCGTTTTTTATACAAATTTTAAAGATAGTTACTTTTACCAATTGGATCCCTATGCAATTTTCTCAAATAGCTCTATACACAATAGTCTCACAGCTCTCAGGTCGCTCCTATTGGTATACATGAGTTCATTCATTAAACAATAATCAAGAATTAATTAAATTTTATACTTTCCCGGATAATTCCGACGTTTAGTACAAGATTGAATAATTATTGTCATATATTAATATTATGTAATCAATAATTTTACTTTATTTTTGAACACAAGTCTCTTGGTTGTCAAGTCACTCATTGTAAACAAGAAATAAATAAAAGTATTTATTTTGATGGAAAATTATATAACGAAATATCTTATATTTTATTATTTAAGAACTCAATTTTTTTAGATAAAAAAAACTCACTTTTTTTATTTAATGGGGGAAAATTAAATTTTTTGAAATAACATAATTATCAAATCACTTATAATATATGAATTTAATTTGAGTTGTCTACATGTAATTACTTTTAAATTAATTAATATCACATATAACATATAAGCATGTAATAACTAAACAAAATTCAATATATTAATTATTTATTTTAACCACGTATACAACAAATGTATTTAACAAATAAAATAAAATAATTCTTGGTATCACATATAAATAGGATTTATTAAAATAAATAATATCCCTAATATCATAAGTTTATTATACCTTTTGGAAATTAAATAATTATTCATAATTATTATACTAAAATTATTTAAATCCAAATAATATAAAACATAAAACTAAATATATATAACATCTCATGTTAAAGATTTATTTGATAATTCTCTTTTAATTATTATCTTATTCTCAATAATATAATATAATATTATTTTATTCATAATAAAAATAAAATTTTAGAGAATATCCCAACAAAATATACTTTTACCAGTAATTAGAACTATATTTGAACATTTCAAATATAATTCAAATGCAAAAATATATAGCTATGATACCACTAATAGATTGTTCAGGGTTTATAACAGGCAGCGAACATCTAGAATAATAAAGAATAGATCTATGTGCATTTAAAATTATATATATATGTTTATGTATGTATCGAAAACATATTTAAATATACCTAAAATGAGCTTTTGCTATTGAAACTTTGATTGTATAAAGTCTCAATCTATATTCACATCGATATTAAGTTTTGCTATCAACTTTTTGACAAATGAAATTTGCAAGCAAATTAAAACTTTAAGCTAAAATTATTATTAAAACACTAGCTTTTAAAATGGATAAACATATAAATTTATTTTATAAGATTAAGACACTCTTAATCTTAATCTTTTTATTATCTAGATATATACATATTTAAAAAAAAACTTGTAATAAAATACTTCTTATTTAAAAACTTGTAATATTATTTTATCATTATTATGCACTTTGTATGTTTTGGCTAAAGCATATTTATAGCCTTAGAGTAGTGACATTTTACAATTCTAAAGGTCATATTAATGGCTGCTTGTAAATGTGCATTATTGTTAATACACTAAGCTTTAATAATAATGCATTAAACATTATTATTATTTAATTATATATATATATATATATTTAATTTTAATTATTTATATATCAAATATATAATAATAATTTAATATATATAATAAGTTTATCTATAAAATATTAATTAATTTCACTATTCTTAATAAAAAAATTAATTTGTTGTTAATAATATTAATTATATTCTCGGTACTAGTAAAGAATATAATAATATCCTATTTAGACTGAAAATATTATTTATTTAATTAATTAAATTCTCTAATTTAATTATTAAATTATAATATAATTAATCCATTAGCAAAATCTATAACACTTATTAGTATGCGACCATATAGGTTCAATGCTAAATTGGTAGCAAATTGGTCAAATCAATTTACTAATTAAGGTTGACGTTTAACAATACTCCTTAATGGCTAAATAGCATTAAGTAAATAATTATAATTAAGAACCCATAGAAAAATAATCTAATATTTTCTTCTATGTTATAACTCCGGGTCAATCATAGGATATGGTTTACCTTGTCGAATCTCAATATATTACCAACTATGTTTTATGTCAATTATAAACAATGAGTGAATGACTTAACAAACCCCTTTCTTTTTCATTCATTAGCCCTAGCCAAGGTCTTAATTAAGTCATTTATAATTAGTGACAACATAAAGCTCAAACTCATTTTCAAGAGTTGACAGATCTCATCTTGATTAATCACTAATCCTATAAGTATTTAATTATACTCAATATCCTTTCAACTATTGCTCTAAGGCAATTGATGTCTAGTATTAAAGTATAATAAATAATTTATCAATTACTATGATGATCTCAAGTCAAAAAAATTTATTATATTATATTCTTCAAAGAATATCTCATTGACAGTTTATTGATAATTTTAACTTTAGGTGCAGTAAATGTTTAGTTTGTTGACCTTTAAAGAGACATTGCCTATTATAAAATGATAAGGTTATCAAAATGAGGACTTGCTAATCCTAGATTGACATGATTATCAAGATGAGGCAAAGCATACTTGATTGCCATGTTAGAAATATACTAAAGATCTCGAGAGTATTAGTTCAATTGGTGAGTGACTATTCTACTTTAACTAGATGTCTCAAATTAAAATCTCTAGGTATACTTGCCTCAACTCCAAAAAAGTAATTTATACAAAAAAAAAAGTCATGTAATTTAATAAATTATTAATGAAAATTTATTTACTAAAAATATTAATATATGAATATGAAAAGTCATAAATTTAATAAATTAATAATTAACAATTTATAGTAAAATTTGCAATTGAGCTAGTAATGTATGAAGCCAAAATGTCATATATTTAATAAATTATTAATATATGAATATAAAATATCTTATATATAATAAATTTATTGATTGAAATTGCAAAATGAAAGAAAGAATTGTAGGCTACCACGTAATATATGCATATAATATTAAAATATTATGTGTCAGTTATTTGTCCCAAAGTTTGTTAAGCAAAACTATTAACTAATATAAACATAAAATGTCATATATTTAATAAATTACTAATAACAACTTAATTGAAAATATTAATTTATGAAGATTATAAGTCATATATTTAATAAATTATTAATATAAAAAGATCACTAACCTCCAACTCTTGCACTTTAAATCCTCATATTTAGAAGTGTTAATTTCTTTCACCTCAACCATATTTAACACTTCAGGTGACACAAGGTTTCCTATAGAACTCTCTGCCTTATTCCTAATAACCACCTCTTCACCCTTCTTCTCCACCTATGTCTTCTTACTTTTACTAGGGTTGTCATTCTTCTCATGGCCACTTTGAAAGACAATTCATACATTTAATGGGTCTTCATTCATACTCCGCTATCTGAACTAATTGAGTACCATTCTCATCTTTTAACATCACTAAATTAGGATACTCCCCATTCAACTCCATTTTAACTAAAATGTGAGCATAACCCAATTTAGTTTAATCTAAAGTACAGTAATTAGAGAACAGCAGATAACCTAGCAAAGACCCCAACCTACTTAGTATAACTAGACTATAAAATTCCCAAGGGAGATAGAATTAAACCCAAATTGGCAACTTTTGAAGTGAGTCCTCATCCAATACGAGGTTGCCAGGGGATCAACACAAAAGGCCTCCAATCAAAGGTGAAAGGTCGCTCCCTAAGGACCTCTACCCTCTATCCCTAAACTCAAAATTAAACAAAAACAAATTATTGCTTATCATATGAACGTAAATTAACCCATACCTTTTCCACTTACTTAACGCAATGCTATGAATATTAGAATATCTCATAACAACACCAAATACGCTTCCAATGAGAGCATGTTGCGATCATTGTATCTTTGACTAAAGTAAGGCTGAACATGGTTTGAAGCAATTCTAAAATTAGAAAATCTCCAGCTCAGAACCAAATTTAAGAGATTTTGAAAATAAAATCTTTGAAACTGAACCGTAGCAAAGAAATCTTTGAGTTATATTGCTCCGATTTTTCAGAGCAATATGGTTTGGGGTCGATTCTTTTTGGATATAGAGATTCAGAGATTTGGCTCCATTTTTTAAATTCTAAATAATAAAATTTTTAAACTATTTTAGCAATAAAAAGCAGTCAACTTAAGATTTTATAATTCAAAACATACATGATAAAATTGTTACAAATATCCGATATTCAATATCTATAATAAAACAAAACAAAATAAAACATTCAATATCCAACACTAAATTATTACAAATTCAAAATTTAAAAAAAAAAAACTTAAATGCATAAAAAGAATTAAGATGAACAAATCAAAATTTGCTAAACTCCATATACTTGCTTTGAATGTTGAAAATAAATCAATATAATTATTTATAATATTAAATATTAAAAATAAATCAATATAATAAAATATAATTTTATTATTATTGATCAATCGGATATTATTTCAGACATTCGGTTAGGTTCAGATATGACCTAATCTCTAGAACCACTCCATGTTATAAAAATCGTTACAATTCGGTTCGAAGAATGTCAAAAGTCAATGGTGTTTTCTGATTCTAGATATTTTCGTCAAATTATTTGGATCGATTCAGAGATCTCCATAATATATGCTCAACCCTAGGTTGAAGTTCCTCCGTCGAGAATTTCATAAATTTTAAGCCATTAGACAGGTTAGGAGGGATGAACCTCAATTCAGATTCAGGGATACACTACCTATTACTAGCAAACAACTCTGCCCAGCTTATTTCTTTCTTGGGCTCTATACCTTCCTGAACCATAGGCATAATCTTCTCACCATTCATAACCTTTGGTCCATGAATCACATAAATATCAACCCTAACTCAACATCACCAACCAAATTCTTAATTGTGCCCATCTCTAATCCACTATTTCCATCACCAAGACCTTACAGTCCCATCTCTTTACTACCCTCATCATCTCTAGTCAGCGTATCATAGCTTGAGTTCGATCGATTGGCAGGAATCCTTTGAGATTTCTTCCTCATATTAGAAATGACATATTTTAGACTCTAACTTGCGTTGAGAGAAAACACGAAGACTTCCTTTAGTTAGTATAATTTCTTTTCAAAAAATATATATTTTTAAATAGTAAATAAATTTAAATTTGAAACATAAAATTAAGAAGCAAATTCCAGATTTAGGTCTTGTCTTGATTGCCCTTTTCAATCTTTTGCATTTTACCTTCCATTAGAATTGCTTTTCTCTTTCAACAATATTAGGTCTTAAAACCTTGATAGCAAATAGTGTATGATTAACTTTAGTATACAGTTTCGCATCCATCGTCACTAATTTTATTGGATTATGAGAATTTTTGTTTGACTTCTTCTATCTCTTCAATAGTGTATTTTTTTATACCCATTATCATTATGTGCCTAAGTGCACAGTTCTTCTTTATTGCTTCTTGTTTGGCTTTCTTCTTTATAGTTTTTTGTGCTTCCATTTCTGCTAATATCTTTCTTAGTTTCTTTCATTTTTGAATTTTGAGTGAAGCTTCACAACTTGAACAACCACTTTTCTTCTTTTCATTTTTTATTGGGAGAGTTTTTATGATTTATTTATTATTTTCTTTGAGTTGTAATTTGTTTTTTATGAAATTAAAATTTATGGTCCTATTTGATGATACTTTTCAACTTTAAGGTTTAATAAAGTAGAGTAAAGTAAAATAGAGTCTAGTTTTTTATTGTGTTTGGAAAGGGAAGAAGAAAACTTCCAAAAACCTCCATTTTAGAGGGGCAATGAGAAGAATAAAAGCCTTGTATCTTTAACCCTTCAAAAACCTCCAATTACCTTTCAATACTTTATGAAACCTCCAAGTACCTCATTCCAAATACAATATTAACCTCCCAATACTTTATGAAATCTTCCCCTACCTCCATCCAAACATACCCTTAAACTTTGACCCTTTCAATTCGGTTTGATGGTTTTCATTCCAATTATTTTAGATTTGGATTTTTTGCAAGTTTAAGTTTGGTTGTTTATAGTTCAATCTTTTCTAGAAAAGAAAAAATTTGTTCCTTCTTTATATGAGTTGGGTTGGTCAAACAATAAAGAAAAATGAAAGATTTAACTGAGAATTAAATCTAAAATGGATTTGTAGAAATGAGTTCCTTTTTTGTTTGAGTAGCAGTGATGGATTGAAATAGGGATGAGCATGGTTCGGACCAATTTGGAGATTAGAAAATCTTCGGTTCTGAACTAAATTTCAAAGATTTTGAACATAAAATCTCTAGAACCAAACTATAGTAAAGAAATCTCCAAATTGTATTGCTCTAATTTTTAGGAGTAATTCAGTTCAGAGATTCGACTTTTATAGTTCGAAGTCAATTCCATTTAGATATGGAGATTCAGAGATTTGGCTCCATTTTTTAAATTCTAAATAATAAAACATTATTTAACTATTTTAACAATAAAAGCATTTGGCTTAAATTTTTATAATTCAAAACATATATGATAAAATTATTATAAATATCCAATATTCAATATCCATAATAAAATAAAATAAAATATCCAATATCTAGCACTAAATTATTATAATTTTAAAATTTTTTAAAAAAAACTTGAATGCATAAAAAGAAGTAAGATGGACATATCAAAATTTGCTAAACTCCATATGCTTGTTTTGAATGTTGAAAATAAATCAATATAATTATATCTAATATTAAATGCTGAAAATAAATCAATATTATAAAATATAATTTTATATTATTATTGATCAATCGAATATTATTTTGGATATTTGGCTCGGTACAGTTGGGTTTGATTCTCGGTCTGGATATGACATGACCTCTAAAACCGCTCCATATTATAAAAATCGATATAATTCGGTTTGGAAAAAGTCAAAAGGCAATGAAATTTTTTTGTTCTAAATATTTTTTATCCAATTATTTGGATCGATTAGAAGATCTGCAAGATCAGTATTCAGCCCTTTAAAACCCATAAATAAGTTTTCAATTTTTTTATTTCAAACTTTTTTTAGGACACACATATTATTCAAAATATAATAATGTTAGTTTTGCTTTTACCATTCAACAAAGTGCCTAACTTCATTTGCATAAAATTTATGTATAATTGACCCTAAAATTTATCCAGGGGCTAATGTGTACCTTCATAAAAGCATAAATTCACACCTTCTCCAAAGGAAAAGATGATGTATTTATTAAATTTTAATGAAAATTTATGAATTGAAAATATTAATATATGAATACCAAAGATTATAAATTTAATAAATTATTAATAAATGAATAAAAATTATGAAGTATTTTAATTGAAATTATTAATATATAAAGATAAAAAAATCGTAAAGTAAAAAAATTATTAATAATTTTAAATTAGTAACTATTAATAATTAATAATTAAAAATTATTAATAATTTTTTAATTGAAGCTATTAATATATAAAAATAAAATATTATTTTTAATAAATTACTAATATATATAACTATTAATATATGAAAATAAAAAATTCATATAATTTAATAACTTAATAATAAAAATTTATTAACTAAAAGTATTAATATATAATGTTCAAAAGTCATAAATTTAGTAAATTAATAATTATCAATAATTAATAATTTTTAATAAATTTTATAACTAAAACTATTAATATATAAAGATAAAATATTATATATTTAATAAATTATTAATATATGAATGTAAAATATCATGTATACCATAAATTTCTTGATTGAAATTGAAAAATGAAAGAGAGAACTGTAGGCTGCCATGTTATATATACATATTAACTAAAATGCCAAGTGTCACAATTATTTATTTCAAAATTTGTTAACTGAAAATATTAATTAATATAAAAATAAAATATCATATATTTAATAAACTTAATAAATTAAAAATAAAAATTTAACTAAAAATATTAATATATGAAGATGAAATGTCATATATTTAACAAATTTAGTAAATTATTAATAAATTAATAATTATTAATAAATATTTTAACTGAAACTGTTAATACATGAAGATAAAAATTATATATTTAATAAATTATTAGTAAATAATTATTAATAATTAATAAAATTAATTATTAATAAATTTTTTAACTGAAATTATTAATATATAAAGATAAAAATCATATATTTAATAAATTATTAATATATAAAACTAAAAATAACTTTATTATTGCCTTTGCATCTAAAATTAAATGGGCCAGGCCCAAATATGAGATCTCAGCCCAAGACATACAGATCTTGAAGAAGTCATGGGGAGTCAACGAGGGCAAGGGGCAAAATAGTTTTGTGAAAAAAGAAAAGGTTGTCAATATTGTAAATGCGGTAACAAGGTGAGGAATAAATGAAGAACTTAGAGAGACAGTTGTTAACTAAGCTATAAAAATGAAAAAGAGAGAGAGGGAAGACATATAAAAACTCTATCAACATATAAAGACTTGCAACTGACCTTATCTACTAGCAAATTGAATTTTTCTTGGAGTTTCATTAGCAAATTAGCTTCTTTTTCTACTCTTCTTGGGATTGGTTGATTCTCATTATTCAAGTGATGTGCATAATTGAATTTGAGGATCTAATTTCTTTTCTAATCCTTAAGAAGTTGAACACATTAATTTTGTTAGAAATCAGTTGTCACACCCTGTCTTGGACCACGTATGACTTAGATGTTGGCTGACGACAAAAGAAAATATGAAAATTCTAAATTCAGTTTGTTGCCAAGTAAATAAATATTAAGAAAATAAGAAAGAAAATAAATGATTAAATAATAATGATGATAGTAATATATGTAAGAGATAAATGAACTTTATCTTATGGTTGGGATTCTTATCAATCCATTGTAACTAACGCAATATTTATCATTTAGTTGTAGTTATCAGATATAGCCTTATCTCATGAAGATACTTATCACTTAGTTGAAGTTATCATATGTACTTATGAAGATACTTATCACTTTATGTATATAAATACCAATGATGTGAATATAATATATATAAGAATTATCCGTTCTTTTAAGCCTCACAATTTAACAACTATTCTTCATATTAACCTCAAAGATAGTATAATATTTAACTTGAGTATCTTGGGTTGAGATTTTTTAAAAATTAATCAAATTTTAAGTTAAATATAATATCTAAAATTATAAATTTAACCAACTAGTTTTCAATCAACTGTAAATATTTTTTTAGTATTAATATAAGAAAGGCGAATCGATATTGAATTTATTATTTCGGAGAATATGCAATTAAATCGTATCTTGATGTGCGGTCAAATCATTTAAACATTTAGATTCAATTATAAACTTATTTTAATAAGAAAAATTTACACTGTCTACCCCTATTTCAATTTTTCTTTTTAAATATACTAACTTTATTTTTTTCAATTATACTACTTTGTTCAATTTTATTTTTTAAATATACTTTTTTTATTTTTATCTTTTTAGCTGTTAATACTGTTAGCTATGTTATATTTTTTATAAATATACAACATATACAAAATATCTAAATTATATAAAAAATATCTACCATACATCTATACTACATTAGCATTACATCAACGGTTTTATTTTATATTTTTTTTAACTCATACAGCATGAAATTTTGCTTACATACATCTACAATACATCAATAATTTTATTATGTATTTTTTTACATACGCAAAACATCTATGATACATCTACAATATATTCATAATTTTATTTTGTATTCTTCTTACATACACAGAACATTTATAATGTATATATAATATATCAATAATTTTATTTTGTATTCTTCTTATTTACGCAAAACATTAATGTTGCATCAACAGGTTCATTATGTATTCTTCTTATACAAAAAAAATATTTACAATACATTAACAATTTTACTTTATATTCTTATTTTATTCTATATTTTTCTTATTTACGCAAAACATCAATGATATATCAACAAGTTCATTATGTATTCTTTTTATAAATGTAAAATATTTATAATACATCAAAAATTTTACTTTATATTCTTCTTAAATATGTAAAATATCTATATTATATTTATAATAAATTAATAATTTTATTACGTATTCTTATTACATATGTAAAAATCTACAATATGAAAATGGAGATTAACCTTTTTTATTTTCTTCTTTTCTAGCTTTTTCTCGATTTGACTTTTTTTGAAGCATAATTTTTATATCTGATCGCATACAAAACTTATGAGCTTCGATGATTTATCAATATTCAATAATTATATTTTTATCTTAATATTTTATTAAATTTTCATTTTAATAATCATTTAAAATTTTAAAAAAGTGCTCATGATACATATAAATCCTTTTATGAAATTGATTATCAAAACAAAAGACATTCTTAAAAATATAAATAATAATCCAGTAAATAAAAATTTTTAAATATTGATATGTTCATATAAAGTTATGTTAAAAAAATTTATTGTTTCGAATAAAAAATTATTAGAAATTAAATTATAATACTTATATAAATGAAAAAAATTATCTTTTAATAATAAACAAATAAAATATTCATATATAATAATTATTTAATTGAGAAATACATTAGCAACAAATTATAACAATAAATTTTAAAAAAATATATAACAATAAATCTAAAAAAAGAAATATCTTTTGATATTCTTTAACCATAAGTTTTAAATATAATATTATATATTTAAAAAAAAAATTAATTTTTAATTTAAAATTTATTGCAAATAAAATTTTATAAAATATAATTAAATTATATATACTAAATATAAGAATTTATTTTAAAATAAACTATATAAAAAATTTTTTCGTAAATAAATTTTACTGTTTAAATTCATTCATGGCCGTGAAAGTCCATTTTTTGGTTAGTTTTTATTTAAAGCACTTTTAATAATTAAAAAATGGGATCGAACTATTGACTAAAATATAAAGAACTAACCCGACCCGTGCTAACTATAATATAAAGAACTAACCCGACCCGTGCACTCTCTACTTAAAGAAGACAAGTTTGAAGAGTTGACATTGGAAGACAGCAGTGCAAGGCAGGTGAAGCAGTGTACCACTAAAACCGATCATGTCAACATAAAATAATAATAATAACAATAATAAACAAATTTATATATAATTTCAGAGTCAGACAAATGCCAGAGGTAGAAGAGACTATAGTGAGAATGAAAGAGAAGGAGAGAGATGGAATTGGGAATTTGAAAATCATTTGATTTTGTAAAAATTGATCAAAATCATTCAATTCATAAGCATAGTTTCAGAGGAAGAAAAAGAAGAAGAAGAAATGATGGGTGGAGGAAATGGAAATGGGATATTGAAAAATGTGTATCAGGAAGTGGCCAATACCAAACCCTTATTTCTTACGATCTACGCTACCGTCCTTATCGGAATTCTCTTCACCTCATTTTATGTCTTTTCCGCCGTTTACTCCGCCGCCAGTTCTTCTTCTCTCTCCGCCACTTCCTGGCTCTCCTCTCCTCCTTCTCCTTCTTCAACTATTTCTCGTAAGCACTCTGTCTTTTCTAATTAATTGTTTTGTTCTATTCTTTATGCTTCTTTATAATACTCATTTTATGCTTCTCTTGCTTAGATATTGATCAATCATCCAACTTTTCTCAACAAGAAGCAACACTAGGTTCTCCAACTATGTCGTGGCCTGAGAAGAACATACAGGAAAAACCCATTTGGGAAATTCCTCCTCGCAACTCAAAAATGCCTCCTTTAAAGAAATTTAGACTTAGAAAACAACTTGTTGAGGAAAGGGTAAAAGACAATGTTATTATAGTCACCTTCGGTAATTATGCGTTTATGGATTTTATCCTTACTTGGGTTAAACATTTGAGCGATTTGGACCTCTCTAATCTTCTTGTTGGTAGGTTAACTTGTAGACAATTTCAGTCTTAGAGAAAAAAATTTTATTTTCCGGTGACTTTGGATTTTAAGTGTTTGTTACTGTTTCATAGGTGCTATGGACACCAAGCTATTAGAAGCTTTGTATTGGAAAGGTATTCCAGTTTTTGACATGGGAAGCCACATGAGTACAGCAGATGTTGGCTGGGGATCACCCACCTTCCACAAAATGGGAAGAGAAAAAGTTATTCTAATAGATGCAATTCTGCCTTTTGGCTATGAGCTGTTGATGTGTGACACAGATATGGTTTGGTTGAAGGTGTGTTAAATTCACTTAGGGCCCATTTGGATAGATGATCACTTGAAATTATTGTGAATTTAATTTGAGTTTAACGTCTAGTATCTGCATTACCTTCATAATGCTTGCAAGTTTTTGTCTTTTCATAATTTTTTATCAAATGAATGAATTCTCTTTTTTTTATTGGCATCTTCAATACGTTCTTCTAGAAGTAGCATTTTTAATGAACTGAATGCTCTAAGCCTTCAGCGTACTAATAATGCCTTGGTTTGAGCAAGGAAAGTTTTTCCTCATGGTTAATGTTAATTATGTTTAATTAATTTGGTTTCTTTTGTTTTCTTCTATTATTATTGATTGGAAGCGCTGCTTTCAAAATTAATAGTGGTGATGGATAAATTCTTTTTGATTGTAGCAAAAAGAGTGTTCCCAATAATGGAATGAAAATATATATCATTATACATCATTTTGCTTTCTTTGTTTTATTTTTCAGTTAATCTTTTGATATGCCTGTTCTTTTGTTTCTTGTGTTATGGGCCAGAAATTCGTCATGCATAGGACTATAAATGCTGTATAAATTGATTATGATCAATAGCTTGTAGGGTTTTTTCCATGACTTTTCACTATTTTGATCTATCACTACATTCTGCAGTTGTTTACTTTACTTTGTCTGCTGTGTTCCGGAAACAGAACCCACTGCCATATCTTGCTCGCTATCCTGATGCAGATGTTTTAACTTCAAGCGATCAAGTTGTACCAACTATTGCTGATGACAGGCTGGACATCTGGCAAGAAGGTGAAGATCATATCAATATAAGATATATTTGCAAAGCTGTGCTGATTTATTAACTTTTTCTATATTATTATGAGGGGCATGTCAAACACTTTTTGAAACAACATTCTTTACCCAAAAATGTGTTCTACCATTCCTGATATCTGGTTGGGGCACTTGGATGGAATGTTACCTTTGTTACAGTTAATAATAACTGATTCCATACATATCTTTTCTGTCCTGACACATTATTGACCATATGGTAATGCGTTAATTCTGTGCATGTATGCAATGATAATTTCTCTCCATCAAACACTCATGAATGCATATGTAGACAGATTTTCAAATTCTTACTTTTCTCTTTTTTGGAATTGGGCACTTACTACTGTATCCGCAATTAGTGGTACACACAACTCTTCTGTTCTGTTAATTTTATCTAATGTACATATGGAACAGTCCAAGTTACATGTACTAATGTGCTTCATCAGTCATACCACTGACTAATTGGTTGTTTTTCAATATGTTCAATTATTTTTTATATTTCGTGTATGTTTGTTTGTCGACTCTGCTGTTATTACTTTGCTAATAAAGTTGTTTATATCTTTACTGATAAAGTTGTTTATATCTTTTGAAAAGTTGGTGCTGCCTACAATATAGGAATCTTCCATTGGCGGCCAACAGAATCTTCAAAAAAATTGGCAAAAGAATGGAAAGAAGTGCTCCTTGCTGATGACAAGATTTGGGATCAGGATGGTTTCAATAATATTGTGCGGAGGAAGTTAGGACCATCTGTTGATGATGAAAGTGGACTTGTATACGCTTTTGATGGAAATCTCAAGCTTGGAATTTTACCAGCAAGTATATTCTGTAGTGGACATACTTACTTTGTCCAGGTAGATCTGCACATTAGTTTTCACTGATCTTGATATTTACTTCTTTTGTAGCTCATTTTCTTTACGTGAAAATATCTTGCTTGGACCAAGCAACTGTTTTTTTATGAAAATTGTATATCAAGCATATCTTAGCCTTATAACATTTTGGCAGGCCATGCATCAACAGCTCAGAATGGAGGCATATGCAGTGCATACCACATTTCAGTATGCAGGTACAGAAGGAAAGCGTCACCGATTACGGGAAGCCATGGTTTTTTATGATCCACCAGATTACTATGATGCACCAGGTATTTTGGTCCACTTATCTTACACAGCAATTCAACGTCATGTTAAAAATATCTCTTAGTGTCATGTTGGCGCGAATCACTTTCCATGTTACAGTTCAACCAGCCTTTGAACTGAAAGTCTACCATTGGATGTTTTGAACCTAGTGGGCATGACATGTTTACATATTGTTACATATCTACTTTCAGTTATGGTTGAAGATTTTCCTCTCTTAAGAACATTTCCACTTCATAGCATCTGCAAAGTATTCTTATATGTGCTGTCATTCTAATGTAATACAGCCTTATAGTTCCTTAAAAATAATTGAGCCTAATTCTCCATGGAATGTCTCCACTTTCTCAGTAACCAAGTTCATGCTAAACTATAATCAGAACTTGATAACTGGGCTTAAATTACCAGAATCAAGTAACAGAGATAGAAATGGTGGCATTGAATCAGTCTGAATGGAATTAAATTGTTCTGAATAAGCTGCTGCTGCTAAGTTTTTTAAAACCCATTAGCAGAATCACTCAATTCTATAACAAGCAAAAATTTAAGTAAAGTGGAAGTTTTGGAATAGAATTTATTGAAATATGGAAAAATTTAGTTAATAATTTGAAAAAATTGAGAAACAATCATTTGTCATGTTTTGGCTAGTGTTTCTAGGTGATTGGTGAGTCATAGGTAAAAGGAAAATAATATAATAGGGGCTAAACTCCATTCTGAAATGCTTGAAATGTTATGAAAATACTGTTATTTAAAACCCTGATAGATATATAATATTTTAACAGATTTATTTTTGTTGTTGGACACGCTATTATTTAATGGTTGAAGTATGCCCTTTTCTGAAAATACTTGTCTTTGAGGTTTTATGTGAATTGTTGCAGGGGGGTTCTTGTCATTTAGGCCATCTATTCCAAAAAATATGTTACTAGATGGGCAGCACAATCTTGAATCCCACTTTTCTCTAATTAATTACCAGGTATTCTTGTTTAATATCATAACATAGTGGCTGCTGCTTCTTTACTTGCTACCTTGTTGAATCTCATAGTTTATGTTGTTATGTCTTTGTTCAGATTAAACAAATAAGATCAGCACTTGCAATTGCTTCATTGTTAAATCGTACGCTGGTGAGAGTAATTCCAAGCTTGGACATTCTTATTGTCTTATCCTGTTGTAGATTTTGGCTGTAGCGAAGGTCTTTCTCTGTAATAATTACAGAAATTCTTTTTTTCTTTCCCCCCCCCCCCCCCCCCCCCCCCCGTATTTCCATAATTAGTGGCACACTTATAATTGATTTTCATAGTTAACTTTTCGTGCTTGTAATATTGACAGCAGAGGATACAGCGATTGTTGCTTTTGACAGATTTTAAATTTTAATCAGAATCGAGACAATATTCAGAATTCTGGCTTTGTTAATATGTTAGTTTTTTTGTAAATGAAAAATGAGCTTTGGAGATTAAACATGACTATTGTTGATCTCAAAGCATCACTTATTTTTCGTCCTTGTTTTTCTCAATTAGCAGTTTAGCGTCTTGAGGTATTCAGTTACTATGCTTGTCAACGATGAGAATAGAAAAAAGAGATTCTCACTGGAGAAATTCCATGACATAATTCTGGGAATGCAAAAATAAGCCTACAGTATACTAGCTGCAAAATGTACCATGTACAAGATAAGCTTACTGTGTTCATTTCTAAATTATGTGCTCAAACTCTGTATTTTTATCTGCAGTGAAAATATACCAAGTAGACAGTCTTAACTGGAGATATTACCATGAGTAAATGAAAGGTTAACTGTAGCATTCATTTGTAACTGCGATTTCAAGTTGTTTTCACTTAAAATGATAATTCGTGTTTTGAATTCTGGAAAAAACGTAAGCATTCTAGTCGAAGAATTACAGTGGGAAAATATCTGGAAAATGGAGTCAAGGTGCCAAATTTTGATTGAAGTTGAAGACACCCTAGGATAAGATTTAAAACTAAGAAAAATTTTAGCACTTTTTCAATATATAATATTGCTAATATTTATAACTTAATAAAATAATTGTTATTGTTATTTGATTCTTGTGGCTATGTTTTAAGGGTGTCATTGAAATGTGGTTGGATGTATGTCTGATGTTGTTTCTGTGTGAAGCATACATGTCTAGATATGTCATTAAGCTTTAAGACTTTTTTGAGGTTGTTGTTTGCATGGAAACTGACTGATTTTGGGGTAGCTAAGCTGTCTAGTTTTGAATTTTGGGACCATTATTTTCAATTTTTAACATGAAATTGAGACAAACTGTCATGTGGTCAGGCATAAGTGTTGGGCTACCTTAACATTATAAGTGCAATGTTGTCAAAGAAGGTGCCTGGGTGATGTGAGGTGATAGCTGGCTAGGTGCTTGAGTCGCCATCTAATTCACTTGATGCTTATTTGTTCATTTTCTTTCTTGTCAGTTGCAGTTATCAGAATTCACTTCTAAATTTTGGATTTGAGAAGCAAATAAAGTAAATTGTTAGAATATAAAAGGTGACTTTTGTTCCCTTCCATAGCCTCTATCAGGTCAAGAAGCAACAACTTTTACAGATAAGTTGGAAGAAGGTAGAAAAAGGAGGAAATGTGGAAGAGGAATATTCATGCTAGAAAATTAAACGGATTAGTTATGTAAATTAGCTCTTTTTATTGATGGTACTCGTTGCCATTTTGCCTATCATGCTTGGCATATATGATGATGTGGAACTGATATTTTGAATGATAATGTGGATCCAATGATGTTATGAATTCAAGACTTGATCACTATTCTAATGTAAAATAATTATTTCTTTTAGCTGCAATTTACTTGGGTGAGCACCTAGTGTGTCCCCTAGTGCCCTTGGTGATTAGGGTCTTGATGATGTATTTTGCTTTTCAGTTTTGACAACATTGTAAAAGTATGTGTGGGATTACTGGGTTTCTGTTGCCTCTGGAATAACAAGAATATGGGGCCACGATCAATTCTCCTTTAGTTGGAAATTGATTTAAGAATAGGGCGCCAAAATTTTGCATACCAACTTGATCTAACATAATTTTATTTAGTTCAAATTTAAATTTGTGCTGAATGCGATGTTAAGGTGATATCTATGGCTAGTAACTAAATTTGGTAAACGTGGTGATTTATAAACTAATTGATCTCTATGGCTAGTAATTAAGAAGTTTATATCTTGACCTCTTTTCTCTGCTTTTGATTTATAATGTCAGGTTATGCCTCCAATATGGTGCAGATTGGATAGGCTATGGTTTCCTCATCCTGGAGTTCTAGTGGGATCTATGACTAGACAACCTTTTATCTGCCCTTTGGACCATGTGTTTGAGGTATTTTTTTTTTATCTTTGGCAAATTTAAATACTAGTAACTGTGTGTGTGTGTGTGTGTGTGTGTGTGTTTTTCAAATTCAAGTGAGCATTAACAAGCTTTTGCTTATGATGATGTTAGCTTGTTAGTGTTCTTTGGGATGGAAAATCTGTTGAATCACTAATATAGTTTAAATCAACTAAGTGCGTTGTGCATCTGGCAAAATAAGTAAATTCTTGCAACTAGCTCCTAAGGATATCCATTGTGGTGGAAGAGGTGAAATTGGCACCGCTAATTCTTGTTTTCCTTATTAAATGCTTGTTTTACTCATCAATTCTTGATATCTAGTTTCACTTGTCTTCTTTCTCTGGATGGTGGTGGTGTTTTTCCTTCTTTATTCTAGTTGGATGGAATTGAAGAGGCAGAGAAGAGGAGGATTTGGGTTGGGGGTGGGGGGGTTTCACGAACGAAGAGTTTACTTTTACTTTCATTTTTTGAGTGCATTTCAAATGCAATTGGACAAGAGTTAAGCTTCGATCCTAGTTTGCACCTGAAAGCTTTGATCTTAGTTTGAACTTCACTAAGTTTTATGTTCATGCTTGACTCTGCAGTGTAAGTTCACGGGTTGTAACGAGTAATATAGAGATAATCTACTAAGATCATGGCTAATCTCTGATTTTTTGGACAATTAAAATTTTGTTTAAAAGAAATTAAAACTAAACTGAGCTAATTCATTAAATTTGATAAATATAAAGACAAATTAACAAAACAAGCACTCAAACGTATAAATAGCTAAGGTATTTAATCCGCTTGATTAAGCACAAATATCAATGAAGTTTACAACCCAAAACCCTTAATCATCTTTATACATCCATACCTTTTCCTAGAGAAGGGGAAATCTCTAAACATGAATATCAATCAATTTTACAATCCAAAAATACAAAATTGTTCCACAACAATCTTCAGAGCAGATTTCTGTTTTGGAGAGGTTGTAGTTGAGGTTGAACACCATAACTTGGAAAACGATGATTGCTTGAGAAGGGACCATTATCTTGCTCATTGTTGAAGCTTTCCTGATAATTGTATTGATCACAAAGGAATACAAGGAATAAAAGTTAAGACTTTCCCATTGGCACTTCATTCCTGCATGCTCAAATATGTCGTGCCAATTACTTCATAATTGCAAGGGGAGAAGGAGTAGCGTTATATGCATGCAAGATAATTTGGGGGTACAAAAAGAATTCTTTTTTCTTTACAATCATATCTACTTTGATAAGAAAATGCTTTTAGTTCAGTTCAGTAGAACGTGAGTCTCCAAAACCGGATGTCATGGGTTTAAATCCTCCAAAGCTTGATTCTGAATCAACAGACCTCATTATTGAGATATGGCATTGACAAAAATGGTAGTCAAAACAAAATAATTGTATCAAATCCATTTTCTATTTTGGAAGAAACAACGACCAACACGTTTTAAATTATTAAATTCAAAAACATTAATTTCATATTATATCTCGAATAAGAAGATAAAAAGTATCACATGATCGCTTGAACAAATCAAACCTTCATTTTGGTCTAACTCTATTCTAAGCTAGTAATTCCTATGTCCTTTTCCTTTAGGGTTTGGGTTTTTACATTTTTTCTTTCAATATTAAAGAGTCCCACTTTCAGTGCAAGCCCAAAAGCCTAATGTCACTAAAAAGCCATTGCCTAAGCACAATGACCAAAACAAGCTTGCCAACATGATCCATCTTCTCAAAAGAAGACTTTGACCAAATCCAACTCATCACCAATGTCAATGAAGAGCCTAAAGCTTACATCCACCCTCACCCAGTCATGGATCTTTAGTCTTTCAACCTTGGTGAGGATAAATAAGGTGTTGGAAAAAGATGATCTTGCTTGGGCCACTGGAGAAGAAGATGGATTGAATATTTTGATGAATTGGACTTGACATTCTTGCGATCTCTTGGATGCTTTGATCCATCTAAGCCCATTGACAAGCAGGAAGAGGATAAATTTGAGGCCTTATGGGATAATTATTGTTTTGAAGATATTGAATTACTGGAGAAGATTTGATTGGAGATACAGAGATTTCCAAAGAAAATCCAAATGAAAACAAATGAGAGTGGTCGTAGATCAGATGACTCATTGTATTGGACAAAGCTATTGCTAGTACATTTGCTGTACTGACTTAGTGTAACTGGTGTTAGTGGGCTGACAAAGCGGGCTGGAAAGGGTACTTGACTAGAACAAAGCAAGCGTCTGATCATATCAATCAATAGAGCTAGCTTTTTCCAACTAGGCTCACGTAGCTCGTCTTACAAGGACAGAGCTGTTGAGTGAGGATTGGCTATGGAGAGTTTGTGCTGTACCTTCTTTATAATTAAGCCAATAAAAAAAGACAAGTAGAAGCCAGTGAAAGTAAAAGAGGTTTGAAAGTCTTGAATGTATGTTAGAGTAGGCAGGGTACGTTTAAGCCCTAGGCCTAAGGGGTGGTACGTAAACAAGTACAGATCACATGGTCTTGTACTGTTCTGCTTTCGAGCTATCGAGTGGCCATTGGCCGAGGGGCTCTAGGGCCTAAGAGAGTAGATAGTGGCTGGGTACAAATAGGCCGATTAATGATTAGGCATGTTACAACGAAGCTTTAGGCTCAAGGGGTGGCACATGGTTGTACTGGTCAGCTTTATGCTGGAGATTGACGATTGATTGAGTGTGCTTTGCTAGCTCGTTGTGGAGTACTTTTTTACGGATTCGCTCTATTGTTGCCTCTTATTCTTGAGTGATTGATCAGGATTAAGCCATGTAGCAAAAATAAAGGATTATTAGCTCTTTGGGGTGAGCCTTTCGTACTCAAATCCGTATGAGAAAATGACAATTATTAGCGCGCTAAAATCTACTAGATGAGGTTCAATATTCATGAAAAGCCAGGTTTAAAATAATCCATATTACAAAATCAAGACAACTTATCTTACTAATAATAATAGGGTTACAAATAATATAATAAGAAAGAGAAAAGGGCTTTTAACATCTATAAATAGAAGTTGCTTTCTCTATTTGGTAATGCAAAGGGAGATATGAATCATATTACCGCTGAAAGACTTTTTAGGTTAATCAAGCAATTCAAAATATTGAAGATGCTAAGCGCGAACAACTACAAACTTTGGTTGCCTTTTTTGAACAAGTGCATGCTGTCGATCGGCAACAGGTGAAACAATAAATACAACTGCTTCTAAATGGCAATCGAACTCTAGAATAACGGAGGGTGACCCTCATCCGAGAACGAGAATTTTTGATTGTCGAGGTGGCCTCCAGTATCCGCGGGGAACAAGGTGAAAACAACTAAGAGTTTGTTGTTTTTGCTTTTAACTTAATATGTTGTGTTGTTTGTTAACTATGTTGTAGTGTTATGTTTAGTTGTTTGTCTATGTTTGTATAAACTTTCTAGTGGATGTAACAAAAAGCTTTCAGTGTTGGAATGAATAGAGTCAACTTTGTTCTAGTTCATTCTGTTTTCTTGTTTATGCATAAATATTTCTGATTTGAATTCTTTTAGAGATCTCTTTTTTTTTTTCTTTTTAATTTCTCATATATACAAGTTAAAACTACAGCTACGATGGTTTCAAACAGACAAAATGTTACGAACATATAGAAAGTAAAGAGGAAAAGGTATGACTAGAAAAACTGTGTAAAATAAGTGAATTTATCAAATTGTGGCATATCAACGCTTTAATTTTTGGTTATTACGTAAAGCTTGGGATTTTTCCTATGTTGGTTTTTGCCTACCTAAGTAGGTGTCACTATCTTGAATGAACTTACAGTTTATACATGCCTCCAGCTCTTTGGACATGTAATCCTACTTTCAATTGGACTGCATTGAGTTCTCGAACTATATTGAGTTCTCAGACTACATTGAGCTGAAGAACAACATTAGATAGAAATTTGCTCTCTATCTTGGGATTTTTCTAATGTGCCATTGTTTATTTTTGTATAAACTTTCATCTCTCTAGTATAGATACTAGAGAACAACATTGACTTTACCTTAAAATGATCACCTTACAACATACAATTTCAATGTATTGTTGGGCAACTAAAAGTTGGTCAGCTGGAGCAAGCAATCTCATAGGTGGATTCATGAGGAATAACTTGTAAACTCTATATTTCTCATACATTAAATAGGATACAACACTATCTATTTATATACGTTCTAATTAGCCTATCTAGGTAAAAATATTGACTAATTTATCTCCTACAATCAAGCTTCCCTATTTACATTACTTCCTAATTTATCTCCTACAATCAAGCTTCCCTTTTTTACACTACTTTCCATAACACTCCCCCTCAAGTTGGAGCATATATATTAAACATGCCCAACTTGTTACAAAGATAGTCAACTCGAGCTCCATTCAAAGCTTTTGTGAAGATATCTCCAAGTTGCTCGCCTGTTTTGACATATTCTGTACAGATAACTCCTTGTTGTATCTTTTCCCGAATGAAGTGACAATCTATCTCAATATGTTTAGTGCGTTAATGGAATACTGGATTCGATGCGATATGAAGTGCAGCCCGATTATCACACCATAACTTTGCACACGAAGATGACTTGAAACCGAGTTCTTCTAACAATTGATGAGTCCAAAGAATCTCACAAGTTGCATGAGCCATAGCTCGATACTCAGACTCAGCACTAGAGCGAGACACTACACTTTGCTTCTTGCTTTTCCATGATATCAAGTTTCCTCCCACAAAAACACAATATCCAGTAGTTGATCTCCTGTCAACTTTTGAACCTGCCCAATCTGCATCAGAAAAACACTAATGTTCAAATGTCTATTATTGCTATAGAGAAGACCACGTCCTGGAGCACCTTTTAAGTAACATAGTATTTGTCCCAAAGCTTCCCAATGTATAACCGTAGGAGAAGCCATGAACTGACTTAGGACACTAATTGAGTACGAGATATTTGGACGTGTTACCGTAAGGTAATTCAATTTCCCAATCAATCTCCTATACCTCTCAGGATCAAAAAACAATTCACCATCTGTTGTTAGTTGCAAATTAGGAATCATTGGAGCAGTACACGGTTTAACACCCAATTTACCTGTATCCCTCAAAAGATCAAGAACATACTTCCTTTGGGATAGGAATATGCCTTGTTTACACTTGGACACTTCAATACCCAAAAAGTACTTCAAAGGGCCTAGATCCTTCGTCTGAAACTGAGCTTAAAGAAATGATTTAAGTGATGATATACCAGATGAATCACTTCCTATAATAACAATATCATCAACGTAAACCACAAGCAAAATAATCCCGGTATTAGAACGATGGAAAATGCAGAATGATCACAATTACTCCTTTTCATGCCAAATTGTTGTACCACTTCACAAAACCTTCCAAACCAAGCCCGAGGACTCTGCTTTAAACCGTAAAGCGATTTGCGAAGACGACACACTTTACCTATCTCTCCCTGAGCAACAAAACCAGGTGGTTGCTCCATATACACCTCTTCCTGAAGATCTCCACGAAGAAAAGCATTTTTAACATCTAACTGATGTAAAGGCCAACCAAAAGTAGCTGCTAAAGAAATAAAAAAACGAACAGAAGATAATTTAGCCACAGGAGAGAAAATATCAGAATAATCAAGTCCATAAACCTGAGCATATCCTTTAGCAACTAAGCGAACCTTCAGACGAGCAATCGACCCATCAGGATGAACTTTAACTGTAAACACCCATTTGCAACCAATAGCCCTTTTGCTTACAGGAAGTGTCATGAGTTCCCAAGTACCATTAGCATCTAAGGCAGTCATTTCCTCTTGCATTGCTGCACGCCAACCAGGATGTGCCAATGCTTGACTCACATTGGTAGGGATAGAAACAATATCTAAATTACTCACAAAACATCTGGATGAAGGAGACAAGACATCATACGTAACAAAGGAGGTAATAGGATAAGTACATTGACGTTTACCTTTACGAAGAGCAATAGGAAGATCAAGATCCGACGGAGGAAGAACTGGATCTTCTGTTGAAACGGGAGGTGGAGGAAGTGAGTCAGTAGGCTCTGTTCTTCTAGAATAAACTTGAGCAAATCGAGGCCGAGGAGAGGTTGGTGCCTGAATAGGGAACAGAATCTGGAACGAGATCAGTAGTAGGGACTGGGACAGGATCCGGAACAGGAACCGGATCAAGGGCAGGTGACGCAGCGTAATAGCGTTGGATAAATTAGACTTAAACCCTAGGAGGGAATTTGAAAGTCTGACTTGAATTCATAAGAAGAAAATAACCAAAAACAACTCCTTTAGCTAAAGGCAATGCCCCTATTTATAGGCTACAAAGCCTTGTACAACTCAAATAGGACAACTCATTGACAACTAATTAATAACTTGATGACAACTCATGGACAACTCATACAAACTCATTTCTTAATAACTAAGTATTCTAGAATTTGTTTAAAAGATAAACTTGACAACTAGTAGTAAAATCCAAATTGACTTCTTCCTTTAGGCAGCAAAATTTAACTTTGATTTTAATTGTTCCTTGACTAAGTTATGGTCCCTCATCATTCTCCTCTACTTGGGAAAAACTCGACCTCGAGTTAAGCGTAACATTCGGATACAAAGGAACATCTGAATCATGATACATGGATATGTCCGCCACATTAAATGTCTTGGAAATACCCATGTTGTCTGGAAGATCGATCACATAAGCATTATCATTGATGCGCTTCAAAACTGAATACGGGCCATATTTCTTAGGTTGCAACTTGTTGTAAAAACCAACTGGAAATCGTTCTTTGCGCAAGAAAACCATCACTTTATCCCCAACCTGAAAAATTTCACGTCGTTTATGCTTGTCAGCAGCTTTCTTATATCTCTGATTAGCCTTCTCTAGCTTCTGCTTGACTTCCTTCTGCACTTCTACAATTTGTTCTGCCAAGTTTTGGGCCGGAATGCTGTTCTCTTTACTTTTGGGTAGTTTAATTAGATCCAGAGTGTGCTGGGGAACCTTTGTGTAAACAATGGAGAATGGAGAACGCCCAGTTGCACTATGGACCGCACTGTTGTAGGCGAATTCGGCTTGTGGAAGAATGAGATCCCACTGCTTTGGTTTGTCTCCACAAAGACTGCGAATCAGATTGCCAAGTGGTCGGTTCACTACTTCAGTTTGCCCGTCTGTCTGAGGATGGGCTGTACTACTAAACTGCAAAGAAGAATCAAACAACTTCCATAATGTCTTCCAGAAATGGCTAAGGAACTTGCTGTCACGATCTGAAGTAATAGTCTTTGGCACTCCATGTAATCGAACAACATCTTTGAAGAATAGCCTAGCCACTGCAACCGCATCAGAAGTCTTTTTGCAAGGAATAAAGTGGGCCATTTTTGAAAACCTATCAACTACAACAAAAACAGAATCAACGCCTCTTTGAGTCCGAGGCAAGCCCAACACAAAATCCATGGACAAATCCTCCCAAATATTGTCTGGAAGTGGCAGTGGCATGTACAACCCTGTATTCTTCGACTGTCCTTTCGATCTCTGACAAGTGTAACATTTTTCAACAAAGCGGTACACATCTCTCCTCAAATGTGGCCAGTAAAACCTCTCCTTTACTGCTGCAAGGGTTTTGTCTCGCCCAAGATGTCCGCCTAAACCTCCTCCATGCAGGTCACTAATGACTTTTTCTCTCAAGGATGTTTTCGGAATGCATAACTGATTCTCATGCATCAAATAACCATCTGATAAATAAAATGAAGTAACTGGATGATTATTAGATACCTGGGACCAGATTTCAGCAAAATCATCATCCCCTGCGTATGTAGTCTTTAACTTGTCAAATCCGACAATCTCTTGGCTCAAAGTTAGTAGCAAAGTCGCCCTTCTACTCAACGCATCTGCCACTCTATTCTGTATTCCTGATTTATGCTTCAGCATATATGGGAATTTCTGCAAGTATTGACACCACCTTGCATGCATGTCACCGCTTATCCTCCTCTGGCTGCTCAAATACTTCAAAGCTTCATGGTCAGAATATAGAACAAACTCCTTACCGATCAAGTAATGTTCCCATGTCTTGAGGGCACGGAAAACTGCATAGAATTCTTTATCATAGGTACTCCACTTCCTCCTTGCTTCACTAAGTTTTTCACTGAAAAATGCCACTGGCCTCTTCTCTTGGGACAAAACAGCCCCTACACCAACTCCACTTGCATCACAATCCACTTCAAACAGCTTGTCAAAATCAGGAAGAGCAAGAACGGGTGCTTCACAAAGCTTTTGTTTCAATATGGCAAAACTGTTATCTGCTTCTTCTCCCCACTGAAACTTCCCTTTCTTCAAACATTCCGTCATAGGTGCAGCAATTGTACTGAAATTTCTGATGAATCTTCTGTAAAAAGTAGCTAGCCCATGGAAACTCCTAAGCTCAGAAATATTTTTAGGTGTAGGCCAGTCCCTGATTGCCGCAATTTTCGTCTCATCAACATGAACTCCCTCAGAAGAAATCACAAATCCCAGAAACACAAGCTTGTTAGTTAGAAAGCTGCGTTTCTTAAGATTCACATATAACAAATTTTCTTTCAAAACCTGCAGAACAGCTCTTAAATGCTCCTCCTCACTACTACTATATATCAAAATGTCGTCAAAGTAAACCACAACAAATTTGCCAATAAATGGTTTAAGTACCTGGTTCATCAACCGCATGAAAGTACTTGGAGCATTGGACAAACCGAAAGGCATAACAAGCCATTCATATAAACCCTCTTTAGTCTTGAAAGCTGTCTTCCACTCATCCCCTGGCTTGATTCGGATCTGGTAGTATCCATTCTTCAAGTCCAATTTGGAAAACCATCTAGACCCATGCAATCTGTCAAGCATATCATCTAATCTTGGGATGGGAAACTTGTAACCTACTGTGATTCGGTTAATAGCTCGACTGTCGACACACATTCTCCAGCTTCCATCTTTCTTTGGTGTTAACAAAGCTGGTACTGCGCATGGACTAAGGCTCTCTCGAATCAGCCCCTTTCTCAATAATTCCTCGACCTTCCCTTTCAGGATATCACTCTCCCTTGGATTCATTCTGTAATGTGGAAGGTTTGGAATACTAGCTCCGGGAACAAGATCAATTTGGTGCTGTATATCCCTCATGGGTGGTAAGCAGTCTGGTGTGTCTTCTCCCATCAACTCCTTAAATTCGCCCAACAAGGGTCGGACAGCTTCTGGTTGCTCCTTCGCCGAAATTTCCGAATCACCCATTAGGACCTGCTTTATAATCAACACATGAACTTGCCCTGTTTCTTTAACTTCTACAGCGAAATCATTTGTTAAGGTTAAGAAAGAACTCTTTTCAGTCTTGTTTGAATTGCCATTCAAAGGAAGCAATGAATATTTGGCTCCCTCCTTCTCTAGCTTGTACACATTGTTTCTTCCCGAATGTTGTGCATCCACGTCGTATTGCCAAGGTCTGCCAAATAAGAGATGACAAACATCCATATCCACCACATCACAATACACAGTATCTTTGTACTTGCCAATAGAGAAAGAAACTCTACAACGTTCTGTCACTTCAATCTTCCCTGAATCAGTCTTGATCCACCCTAATGAATATGGTTCAGGATGCTTCTCGACTGGTAGTTTCAGCTTCTTTACTATCTCTTTCCCAATGATATTCTCACAGCTCCCACTATCAACTATGACAGCAAACACCTTTCCTCCAATGCTACATCGAGTTCGAAACAATTGGTGTCTCTGTGATTCTTCCCTGTGTTTGGGAACTAACATCATCCGGCGTACAACATAGGTTTGCCCCCCTTCCTCGTCATACTCCTCTTCCTCTTCATCAAGTTCCTCTGGCTCACAATCAACCTCGCCATCTTCTTCGTTTCTGTCCACAATATTAACAAACTTTCGGGCTGGACAATCATTAGATCTATGCCCTGGTTGATTGCACTTGAAGCACTTCGTGATGCTAGGTCTAGCATACGGATTTTCTGCCTTCTTTGTCTCCTTCTCTCTCACAACCTGCTTTCCCATCGATTTATCTTCACCTGTTTTCTTGAAATTTCTGCCACGGTCAGTTTGACTCGTAGTAGCCTTGCTTAAATTCTCTGATTCTGGCACTTCTCTAAAATTTCGAAAGTTTCTGCCTCTTTCCTGTTGCACCAATTCAGCCTTCAATGCTAAATTTCTTGCCTCACTTAAAGTTCGAATCACCTGTACCCCAATTCGATCCTTGAGATTTCCCCGTAATCCCTCTAAATATCGCGCCACCTGCTGCCCTTCGGATTCTAATAGATTATTCCGTTCTGCCAGCCTCATGAATTTTGCAGTATACTCATGAACAGATCTGCCGCCTTGTTGACACCTTTGGTACTGCTGAAATAAAATCTGTTCATAATCTGGAGGTAGGAATTCTAGTTTTAGCAGGTGCTTCATCCTATACCAGGTTCGTATAGGCAGTTTTCCTTCCCTCTCTCTTCTGGATTGGACTCGTTCCCACCAAGCTGAAGCCATTCCCTTTAAACGACACGCCACCAATCTAACCCGCTTATCCGTGGGGGTCTCAGCATAGTCAAAGAACCGATCCACTTCAGCCAACCAATCAAGAAACTCCTCAATCCCAAAACAGCCATTAAATTGAGGGATGTCTACCTTCAAACGAAAATCTCCTCCTTCTCGTTCGTCCTGGTTTCGATTGCGGGCCTGTCTTTGATTTCGTCTAAACCTAGGTGGTTCAGGATCGAAATCTTCTTCTTCTTCTGAATCTTCATCGAAATCCGCAGGTTGTCTGTTTACAGGATTCGGTCTGTAGGCAGGTTCACCACGGACAGGTTGTCCTGGCTATCTTCTACCTTCTTCCCGTCCCCTGTTTGGTCTAATACCGCAAGCATCCAGACGATCAACAAGCTCCTGAAAACGTTCCTCGAAACGTCTGGATATGCGATCAATCCGTTGCTCAAGACGTTGCTCCAAACGTTGCAACACCCTGTCCCCAAGAGGGGCTCCATCCTCCTGATCACCGTCATGGAGAACACCGCCATTGCCGCCGGTTGCCATGCTCTGATACCACTCTGACGCAGCGTAATAGCGTTGGATAAATTAGACTTAAACCCTAGGAGGGAATTTGAAAGTCTGACTTGAATTCATAAGAAGAAAATAACCAAAAACAACTCCTTTAGCTAAAGGCAATGCCCCTATTTATAGGCTACAAAGCCTTGTACAACTCAAATAGGACAACTTATTGACAACTAATTAATAACTTGATGACAACTCATGGACAACTCATACAAACTCATTTCTTAATAACTAAGTATTCTAGAATTTGTTTAAAAGATAAACTTGACAACTAGTAGTAAAATCCAAATTGACTTCTTCCTTTAGGCAGCAAAATTTAACTTTGATTTTAATTGTTCCTTGACTAAGTTATGGTCCCTCATCAGCAGGTGACTGAGAAATTTGTTGGACAGTATAAACTAAAAGATCATCTTCCTCCCCCTGGCTCTCATATATAGGAGATGAAGAAAAATATGGAGTTTGTTCAAAAAATGTAACATCCACAGAGACAATATAGCGCTTAAGATCAGGAGAAAAACATCTATATCCTTTCTGCTGTCTAGAATACCCAAGAAAAACACAACGGAGAGATTTAGGATCTAACTTTGTGACCTGCGGACGAACATCCCTCACAAAACAAGTACAACCAAAAACACGAGGTTCAATGGGAAACAAAAGTTTAGAAGGGAATAAGACACTATATGGGATCTCACCACTGAGCACAGACGAGGGCATACGATTAATTAAGAAACAAGCGGTGGAAACCGCATCAGCCCAAAAATGTTTAGGTACCTTCATTTGAAAGAGAAGGGCAAGATGTCGATTTTTTCTTTCTGCAATCCCATTTTGAGCCGGAGTGTCAACACAAGATGTTTGATGAAGAATACCATTTTGAGACATATTTTTGGAAAGAACTAGACAAATATTCCTTAGCATTATCACTATGCAAAATGCGAATAGATGAACTAAAATGATTTTTAATTTCAGCACAAAAGGAAGTAAAAATGGAAAATATCTCAGAACGATTCTTCATTAAAAATAACCATGTAACACGAGAGTAATTATCCACAAAAGTAACAAAATACTTAAACCCACTTTGAGAAGTAACAGGGCATGGACCCCACACATCAGAATGAACTATCTCAAAAGGAGAAGAAGCTCGTTTATTGACTCAAGGAGCTAAAGGTAAACGATGATTTTTGGCAAATTGACAAGACTCACAATCTAAAACAAATAAAGACTGAAATTGCGGATACAACTTCTTCAATACAGATAACGAAGGGTGACCCAGACGACAATGAACTTCTAGAGGAGAAAGAGCACCAGCACATGCTACGGAAACTTGTTCATCCAGAAGATAAAGACCCCCAGACTCACGTCCTCTACCAATAATCCGCTTCGTCAAAAGATCCTGAAACACACAATAAGATGGGTAAAAGATCACACAACAATTTAATAGACGAGTGATTTTACTAATAGACAATAGATTAAATGAAAAGCGGGGCAAACATAAGACAGAAGATAAGGGAAGAGATGGAGTAGGACTGGCTGTACCAATACCTCTAACGAGAGATTTAAACCCATCAGCTAAGGTTACATGATGACTAAATGTACCAGGTTTTTTTAAAAAAGACAGAAGTTTAGAATTACCTGTCATATGATCTGAACAGCCAGAATCAATGACCCAATTGGACGAGGCATTCATAAGACATGTATTAGGAGTACCTGAATTGGCAATAGCAGCAATGGAATGGTCAGTAGACTTAGATGAATGATACTTGGAAAGCTCAGCATATTCCGCAGTAGATATCGTCACAGTGTTGTCAGAAGAAGTGGTCATAGTATCTTGTGTAGCTATATTTGCCTTATGCTGTTTCTTAAGTAATTTCTTGCAAGTTCGTTTTGTATGACCTGGCTCATGACAATAGTAACATATAACAGCACTAGGATCCCGATTGATAATTCCACTTCCGAAGTTAGTACCTCCTCTTCCTTGATTCCCAGAAGTACCTCCTCTTCCTTGATTCCCAAATTGTCCAGACACAGAATTATGACTAATTAGAGCACTATTCATCGAGGGAGAAGGGCTGGGAGAACCTTCAGTACGTAGTACTCGAGAAAAAGTTTCTTGAAGATTAGTGATCTCACTGCCTGACAGAATTTGAGATTTAGCAGTCTCAAAATCTGGAGATAATCCTGCAAGAAAACTCATAACAGCCATTTGCTCTCGTTGGGTTTGTTGTACCTTGATATCAGGACTAAAAGGTAATAAAACATTAAGCTCTTCATAGATTTTCTTTATTTCTGAAAAATAAGTTGTAAGTGTCTTATCCTGTTGTTCAACACGATACAACCTTTTACAAACTTCATAGATACGAGACAAATTACCTTTTCCAGAATACAAAAAATCAAGGTACTCCATCAATTCTTTGACAAATTCACAATGATTAACCAAACTAACAATCTCACTGTCAATGGAATTTCGGATTTGTAAAAATAACCTGGCATCTTCCCTTAACCACTGCTGCCTAGTATCTCCAGTAGGTGGATTACTAGTTAAATGATCATCTTTATCAACACTTCTCAGGTAAATCCTAATTGTCTTACTCCAATCTATAAAATTAGATCCATCAAGTTTATGTTCTGTTATTTTACTCACAATCGGAACCATATCTGTAATCGTGGTCTTCTGATCACCCATATTAACAAAAAAATAGAACAAAGGCAGACAGAATAGAGACAAATAAAATGCAACAGGAAACAGGACAGAGGCAAAAACAAAAAAAAAAAACTCAAACCTCAACCCAAAGGAAGGCCGGAAACAACCCATTAGCAGTGAGTCGACGCCGGAAATTAGAAGCCGTCCGCCGGAAAGTGCGTCACGCGCTTTCACGCGCCGGCGCGTGGAACAGGGAGCAGTGTCTTTAGGCAGCGCGTGACACTCACGTGCGGAGCTTCAGGCGGCCGGACTTCAGGCAGGGATCGAACTATGGCCGAGCAACCTCCCAGGGGTGGCTGTGACACAAATGCGCAGGTCCAGATAGATGACCTAGACCTGCAGTAGAGAAAGCTTCACACCAGGAAGCTGAAAAAACTGCAAAGAAGAGCAGAAAGGAGAAAACAGTGATCGGCTTATGAAGAATGAAGGCTCTGATACCATGTAAACTCTATATTTCTCATACATTAAATAGGATACAACACTATCTATTTATATAAGTTCTAATTAGCCTATCTAGGTAAAAATATTGACTAATTTATCTCCTACAATCAAGCTTCCCTATTTACATTACTTCCTAATTTATCTCCTACAATCAAGCTTCCCTTTTTTACACTACTTTCCATAACATAACTCGAGATGGATGATCCTATTTGGTCAAATATCTAGCAACAAACTCCTATCTTTCTTTCACTTTTCTGCTTCTAGAAGGTCCAATAAATGTCTTATGTTTGTTGTTGGTGCTTCATCCAGCAAACTGACTAGTTATTCTAGGACTTTTTTTGTACTTCTGGAATAAAAGCTACAATGTCTTCTAACTATCTGAAGGAATGCTAAGGAAAACAAAGGTTAGAGCCAAGACAAAGAGCTTAACTTGTGTGCTCAACACCTGCTTTTAGTCATTAAAGAGCTGCTTCCTCTCTGTAGATTTGATCACTAGGAGCCCGCAAGAAGGGCATGAGCTTTTTTGGTTCCTGCTTCTGGCGCAAAAGTAGACAACGCAAGGAGGGAGCGCAAGCCAAATACAGTCCACCTATCCTTTAGGGTACAATCAATGTCGTTTTCTAGTTTCTATACCAGTAGGATGAAAGTTTATATAGAGGTGGGTAGTGGCATATTAGGAAAATCCTAGGATAGAGAACAAACAACTATCTAATATCGTTTTTCCTCTCAATGTAGTCCGATTGAAAGTCGGATTACCTATCCAAAGAACTTGAGTTATGTATAAACTGTTGGAAAAAAACCAACACTGGAAAATCCTAGGCTTTACCTAATGACAAAAAATTAAAGCGTTGATATGCCACAATTTGATAAATTCATTTATTTTACACGGTTTTTCTGGTCATACATTTTCCTCTCTACTTTTTATATGTCCATAACATATTCTCCGGATGGAACCATCTTGACTGTAGTTTTAGCTTGTTTATGTGAGAAATTAACAAAAAAAAAAAAGAGATTCCAAAAAAAATTCAAATAAAAAATTTTTATGCACAAAACAAGAGAATGAACTAAAACAAAACTGATTTTATTCATTTAAACACCAGAAGCATTTTGTTACATCCAATGGAAAGCTTACTCACATATAGACAAAAAAATAAACACAATATTACAACATAGTTAACAAAAAACACAACTAAAAACAACACAGCATATTAAGTTAAAAGCAAAAACAACACTCTCAGTTGTTTCCGCCTTGTTCTTTGCGAATGCTGGAGGTCGGGCCGACAATTAGAAATTCTCATTCTCGGATGAGGGTCCTCTTCCGCTCTTTCAGAGTTTGAATTTTTTTAGGAGTTGTTGTATTCGTTGTTTCATTTGCTCGTGATCAGCAACAAGCACATCTTAAAGAAAGGCAATCAAAGTTTGCTGTTGTCCGCACTTAACATTTTCAACATTTTGAATTGCTTAATTGATTTGAAAAAGTCTTTCAGTGGTAGCTGGATCCATATCTCCCTTTGCTTTGCCAAATAGAGAAAAAACTTCTATCTATAAACGTTGGAAGCCATTTTCTCGTTCTTATTATATTATTTGTAATCTTATTATTATTAGTAAGATAGATTGTCTTGGTTTCGTAACATAGATAATTTCAAACCTTGCTTTTCATGAATATTGAACCCCATCTACTATATTTTAGTGCGTTGAGTGATTGTCATTTCTTTGTATGAATTCTAGTATGAAAGGCCCACCCCAAAGTGTGAACAATCATTTTTTTTGTCACGCGGGGTAACCCCGATCACTCCCTCAAGATTAGGAGGCAATAATAGAGCGAATCTGTAAAAGAGTACTCTACCACGAGTTTGCAAAGCACGCCCAGTTAATCGTTAATCTCCATCATAAAGTTGACCAATAGAACTGTGTCAGCCCTTAAATCTAGGGCTTCGTCAAACCATGCCTACTTCTCTTTAATCGGCCTATTTGTATCCAACCACAATTTTTTTTCTTAGGCCCAAGGGCCCCTAGGCCAATCATCACTCGATAGCTCGAAAGCTGATCAATACAAAATCATATGATTTGTACTTGTTTCCATCTAGGGCTTCATCGTACTCAGAGGCGGAGATAAAGGGGGTCCCATGGGGCCCTGTTCCCCCCTCAGTTAAAAATAAAAATTTTTTAGGTATATTTGAGAATGAATATTACATTGGTTGAGATGGAACAGCTTGGCCTTACTATGTGAGAGCACGCAACTTCGATCCACGCTCCCAACATTTTTCATCCTTTATTTTCCAATCTTTAAAACTGGGCCTTTTAATCAAGCCCATTACAAACAAACAAGATTTGTCAATGACTCTGCCCATTACAAACAAACAAGAATAACTTAATTGTGACTCTTTCTCTTCTATAAAAAAGCATAAAGTTTTTCCTTTAGTGTATCTGTTAATCAAATTGGCATTGCTTTTACCAGTTGCTACAGCTACAGTGGAAAGAGCTTTCTCCGCAATGAAAATTATTAAGAGTTCACTTCGTAATAGCATGGGAGATGAGCTGCTAAATGATTGTTTAGTTACCTATATTAAAAGAGATGTATTTGCAAGTATTGACAATGAAACAATTATGAATAGATTTCAATCAATGAAAAATAGGCGAGGAATATTGTAATTTAATGTTTTAAATTTTTTGTATCCAACATTTTTCTTGTTTTATTTATTTTATTATAAATGTTATTTTTGTGAATTATAAATTTTAAGTTAAATTGGACCCCCCCTTATCTAAAATCCTGGCTACGCCACTGATCGTACTCTGCCTACTCCTCTCACATTCGTTCGAGATTTTCAGACCTCTTTCATTCTCATCGTCTTTTACTTGTCTTTTTTATATTGACGACTTTATAAAAAAGGTACAACATGAATTATACTCGGCCAATCCTCACTTGACAGTTCCATCCTTGCTTAGATGAGTTACGTGAGCTTGGCTGCAAAAGCTCTCTTGATTGATTAGATCAGACGCTTGCTTTTTTTAGTCAGGCAAGTACCCTTTCTAATTCACTCTATTAGCCAACTAACACTAGTTAAACTAAGTTTGTACAACAAACGCACTGGTAATAGCATTGAGTCCCTTAATCTACGACCACTTTTATTTCTTTTCATTTAGGCTTTCTTTGAAAATCTCTATCTCCCATCAACTCTTCCTCAGTAATTCCATTTTGGACTTGTATGTGGGCTTTTCAAACCATCAAGTAGGCTTTGCAATTTAGTATCTTCAAAACAATAATCATCCCATGAGGCGTCAAATTTTACTCCTCTTGCTTGTCAATGGGCTTAGATGAATCAAAACATTCAAGAGATAGCAATAATACCAAGTATATTCAATCCATCTTCTTCTTCAGTGGCCCAAGCAAGATCATCTTTTTCCAAATCAGAGACGGGGGATGAAAATTAGGCTTAGGGAGAAGGTCCAATTTCTTATTTATCCTTACAAAGGTTGAAAGACTGAAGATCCATGAATTTCATAAGCAGGTTGAACCTCTAGCTACTTGCTGTTGTAATTCAACTATATTTGGGTTTTGTCAGTAGACCCATAATTTTTATGATAATCTGATTGCTTTTTTTTTTGTGATATATAGCCTTTTTTTGTCAAGCTCATTGGTTTTTCTCCCTGTGAATCAAATTCAATTGAGCTATGCACTGATTTAGATTGAGTTTTGCTGCTCCACTTGACAACTAAGAGGTGAGTGAATTGGTTGATTTGGAGATTTAGGACTAATTAAAAATTTAAATAAATAAGAAAGAGTAGAAAATGAGAGATTGAACACAAGCAAGTTATAGTGGTTCGGATTCCTTAATCCAACGCAGACTTTCTATCCAACTTGTTGAAGTTCCACTAACTTTGAGTTTTTATAAGCTTAATCCTAACTTGTTGTTTTAACAATCTCACACCGAATTTTTACAAGGTTTGAGCTACCTCACAATCCAACAAGAGTTTTTTCGTGGCTCACTTTTTAACCAACTCATAATTACAAGTGTTTAATGTCACACACCCAACACTCTAGAGCAATCAATGAAAAATTAATACAAAGAAAGTTGTGAAGCAAAATTGCAATAGTTTGACTACAATATATTGCAAAAGATCTTCATAAATGCATGTTGGTTAGGCATTTATAGCCTCAATAACTCAAAAGAGTCATTGGAGCCATGGGCTAGCAAATTCAAGTTTCATAGACCTAAGTGCCATGCATTTAATGCTTGTCAGAGGGCTTTCTCGGTGAGGAAATCTCTAGTCTGGTTTGGAACGACTGGTCCAATTGGACTGCTATAGGTTTGGTCGGGCTTCATGTTTCTGCGTCTAACGACTCTCCAATGGCTAGTACACTTGGCAATCTTTCATTGGCCGCAAAGATAATGATCATATTTGATCTGGCAAATATGAGAGGTCCGGTCATATCCGTGGTTGGTCCGGTCAGTCTCTTTGAAAGACGGATTTTCTTCCTTTAGGTTCTTGCCCCGTGTAGTGTTGTAATTTGCTTATCACTCGGCGTCTTGAAGGTCCCTTGCCAGTATGAAAGGTCCGGTTAGAATGCCATTTGGTCCGGTTAGCCTGAATGTGGTACGTTGAAGAACTGGCTATGCCATCGAGCGGGAAACTCTTTGGACAATTTGATCATGCATGGTCCTGTCAAACTTTCTTGCCCTGTTAAGGAAATGAGAATACCATCTGGGCGAAAATCTTACTGGACAAATTTTAGAATTTCTCCAAGATTAGTCCGGTCGAACTAGCTTCTGGTCCGAGCGGTACATAATGGTTCGCTGAGAGTCTAGGAGCGACACTGGTTGTGATCTATATTGTGTAAGTTTGGTTTGAAGTCTAGGTTTTAGTCCGGTCGGACTTCCTGAGGGTCTGGTCGGAACAATGCCTAATTCACAATAAAACTTGGTACAACCATGAGTGCCATTCAATTTGATTGCCTAAGATCAAAATAGAGTTTATTAGGCTAAGAATTTGACTAACAAGTTCAATTCTAGTTTAAATTGTTTGAATGAAAGTTGGTTTTTGTATTCATGAATGTGTTTAAGAACTCATTTGAATTGGATTCCAAATGATACCTTTTTATATTACTGAAATAAGGATTTCTCCACATTTATGATCATGCATAAATTCATGATGCAAGTCAATTAAAGAAAACATATGCAATAATGCAGTTCTTACATTTCAAATCCTCCATGTGATATAACCAAATAGATCAAAATTGAGCTGATCTCTATATCTTTGGAGGCTTCAAATATGTTGCAGCTATTCTTTTTCATTTTTCCTTTTTTTACTTTTTAAAATTCTTCTTCCGCTTCATTTCTATATTCCTCATAAAACAAGGTGAATCTGTGAGTAAAATTTTAATCTCTAAACAATATAATTTGTTTGTTGGATAAAAAAAAAATTGTGCTTGCTGCTTGTGCATAAATTTTCATACAACCGTATAAATTTAGATGAGAAAATAATGAATTGGACCTCACTGCATGTCAACTTCTCATGTTTTGGTTTTTCTTTTTGGTTTTTATGATTATCTTGAAATATGGAATATGCACTGCCTGCAGGTGAATGTCATGTTGAAACAACTGCCAGAGGAGGAGTTTGGTCCTGCAATCAATATCAGAGAGTACTCTTTTCTGGACAATCCGTCATTGCCCAAACAAGTAAATAGACAACAATTACATTTATTTTTGGAGTTTGATGATGTTTGATAAATTAAAAATTTAAAAGCTGATTTGAAACTGAATTGTCGGCATTTAACAGCAGTGGAAGTAAAAGAAAATCGTGAATGTAATAACATCATGCCATATACATTACAGAAATGTGAAAGGAAAATCATGAAATGATTATGACAATTGAAGTGTAGTGATGATAGTGGTGGTTGTAATGGTACTGGGCGATGCTAATGGTTTTCATGGTTGTTTTGCCATGATAATGGGCATAGGATGATGCCAATGGGGTGAACTGTTCCTATGCTAACATTTGGTGTAATGATGGTAAGAACTTGATGGTGATTGTTTGGCAATTCAGAAGAAAATTATGATTGGTAAAAGAAATGGCGTGTTTTTTTAAGTAAATAATTATTAGCATTAGTGTGAAAAACCTAAATTTATGAAATGCACTTCAAAAATTAAGTGTTCAAGTTGCACATAAAGATTTAAGTGCAGAAACTTCAATTTTAAAAGCTTAATCAGGTTCATTGAACATGACTTGTTTTTCTTGATCACAATGGACAACCTACCTTTGGATATTTGCAGGTGAAAGAGTCATGGCTCAATGTCCAACTTTGTCAAGAAGGAGCTCAACATTGTTCTGCATCAAACAAAACAAGTCCATCGGGAGTACTCAGATTCCCAAAACACAGTAATGAAGAAATGGTATTTTAAATTTCATGCGTGCTTAATCTATTATCAACTATCACATGTTTCAATTCCTAATATATTCGTGCAGTATGTTTCCTCGTGTTTTATTTTTTTTGACATAATAGGACGAACTTTGTCGCTTTGATGTCTTTGATTTTTTTCTTCTGTTAATGGGGGTTAGTGGAAGTGAAGTGTTTATTGCATTAAACAGGTTTTTATTTATATATTTATTTATTCATATATAAATGAAATGTCATACCAGAGCATTTTGGCTCTTTAAGGAAGGTGGAGCATGGATGCTAGTTCATTATGATGGATTAGGTATGCATTTGATGTGTATGGATCTTCCTGTAACTGTAGGCCCATCATAGAGGGGTGCCTAATAAAATAATATTTATTCAACTGATCCATTGTTCTTTGCACATTCTTCATGATGGTCTCCAGTTACTTAAAGAAGGAAAGGGAAAGATATTATGTCTATCTCTGTTCTATGGACAATGAAATCAAGAAATTTCCAATGAGTTAAAAATCTTAATGGTTTAGCTTATGTCTAGGATCTTGTTCTGGATATTATAGTATGTTTCTATTCCTTTTAGAGTATTATTTATTTTTTAGTTTTTAGTTTTTTTTAGTTTTTTTTTTCGAAGCTATAATTTTTATTGATAAACTATTTGTAACGGATATATGGAGAGCCCATAATATCCGAGTTTACAATGCACTTAAGAAAATTTGGCAAAGAATTAAAAGATAAATAGACAGCAGGCTTCATACTCATTCTACAGTCTATGGCAAGGAAATTTGCGGCTTGATTACCCTCCCTGAATGTATGTAGTATAGTCGAGCTTGAACTGTCAATGAAGCTTTTAATGTGGCTGGCCATTGTTGTTGATGTAGAAATCCGGGAGGATGTGATTTGATGATGAACCCATGCTGAGTCAGTCTCTATTTTTTATATTTAAGTAAATTTGCTGCAGTTCCGTTACCTCAAGTTTAGGGGAGCAATTCTGTAATTTCTGAGCTTTACTGGAGAATTTGTCCATATTTCTTTAGGAGTATTTGTTTTTATTTAAAGTTTTATTTCCTTTTAGTTTAATTTGAAAGTCCCAACTTCCTAGAGAATTAGGACTACTCTTGGAATAATTTTATTTTAGTTAGAGCATATGTTTGTTTGATCTTAGAAATAGAATGAGAATGGAAATAGACGTCCAAAACTACAAAATCCTATTCCAGGTTTTTTTTAGTAATTAAATCAAATTTGTTGGTTATATTATTAAGTATAAATGAAAAAATAGATATCATTTTAATGTAATTCCAATTTTTCAAATCTAAAATATCAAGGACATTTTGGATTCCTTGTGAACCAAACTGAAAAATGGAATCTTATTCCTAGTCAAAGCTGAATGCATAATTCTCCTGAACACCATTTAGAGTTACATTTAGCTAAACCCTAAATTGATTTAGCGCAAATTACTATTTCATCATTGAGGTTTTATACAAATTAATGAAGTTATCCTCCTTTTTTGATAAACTAATTAAATAGTCTTTTATTTTTTATTTCATCAATAAAATTAGTCGCTCTATATAAATATTTCATTTTTCACCATTAAAATCCTGTGTAAAGAATAAGAGGACCCTTATTTGCACTTAAAATTTTCCATCTCTACCTCTTTCTGCCAAAAAGAAACCATCTTCAAATCCTTAAAATAATAACTAAAGAAGTGGCCTAAAATAATTTCTGGCTTGAATTTAAATCACTGTAATGAAATGGGGGGGGAGGGAGGAACTATAATGGAGTTAACAAAAGTACCTTTATGCAACTGCTATTGCATTAGATATTAGATTTCTCTATCGTAATGGTTTCCAAAAATTTCTCGACCAGAAATATGCTTAAGAGAAAATTCTTTGTGTGCTTGTAGTTATTCAATTACCAAAAGGAAAACTTCGACATACCATGATGCTTTAGTATTGACATTAGTGATTTTGTCCTATGCATGGAGAAATACTAGGGTTCTGAGATTGCCAAATGAGAAGTGTATTGGCCTTACCTGGGGAGAGGCTCCTTATGTCTCTGAGTTATAGATAATTTGGTTAAAACCTATGGATGACAAAATGGCAAATTGAGACTCCTAACTCGGTTAAAAAATTTTAATCTTCTGCTTGTGCAGAAGTTCCTAATGATCCTAAGTTTTTAAATCCTCAATTTCTGAGGTCAAGATTATGAGCTCTTCTATTACTTCATCTAACAGTATGAATCCAAATATTTTGCTTTGTTTTGCTGCAAGAGTGATTCATTTTTAATTATTCATTTATTGGCCTAATTTTTTATTAACCTTGTTTGTGGATGTTACAAGAAATCTCTTCTCACATGATTCTAAAAATTTGCCCTAGGCATGCAAAATTGTCTGTTTTAAGATAATATTGAGACAACGTCTTTCTCAAAGAGCAATCAATGAATAAAAGTAGAGCAAGCATGTTCCAAAAACTGGGATGATAGTTCTTCAACTTTTCCTGATGCTCTCTAAAATTTGTGTTAATTTAGTTTTTACGGTTGGTTAATTTGTTAAATGTCTAGTTCACTTTATGCAATAGCTTTTCCGCTTTAATATATTGGGTTACAAGAAATAGAAATTTTATTGTTCACGTACTTTTGGACTTCCCTTATAGTCTTTATTTTACTTGTGATGTGCAGTTCCAGACCATATTCTCATCCTTCAAGGATGTCAAAGTTATTCAGTTCTCTTCAATGCAAGATGCCTTCCTAGGTTTTACTGACAAGGCAAGTCTTCTATTTCTTTTCAGTGGTTCGTCAAAGCTAAAATTTGAGGAAAATTGGTCTAAACTTTAGCAAGTCTTTTTTTCCCCTTTCCCCTATCCTTTTTAATATATGCGGTCTCGTCCTCTCTTTTCCAACTCATTTATAGTATTTGAAATAAATCATATGGAGTTCATTTCTGTTAGAATGTTAGAAACCGTTGTGTGCCTGACTCTGTTTTAAAGTTTCCTACCCTCCAAAAGTGCAACAATTTCTTTTGTTTGAACTTGTTTGGTATATAAATGAATTCTGGAATACAAATCCACAGTTTCATATTTGTATAAAAGATTTTTTTTTTTTAGAATTTCCATATTTTTAATTTTATGTAATATGACTTGTTAGAACCAAATTGTATCAAAATTGATAGAACTTGCAAATGAATTCTAAATTTAACAAGGAGTACAAGCTACTCAAGCTTACAAATTTTAAACGCAAGCTAGTTAAGCTACATATTTAAATGAATTTCATTTTTTAATCCAAATATGAAAAATCATCTACAATTGAATCTTTTTAATGAAATGAATTCCATATGGATTTATATCAAACAATATTTAAATGAATTTCATTAAAAGTATTTCTAAATGAATTTTCATATTTAGGTTAGCTATAAAATTAATTTTTAGATACATAATCTCACTAATTAGTAATAAAAACAATTTTACTAGTTTATACCTTGTTAAATTTCAAGTTTATTTTCAAATTCTGTCTTTTATTTTTTTATAAAATTTGGTTCAAGCATAACCAATTTTATAGAATTAAATAAATTTTCATGTGCACAAAAAATTTAGACTCCTAAATAATGTTGACCTAATGAATCCCTGCAATTTCTTAAATACCAAATAAGCTCCCATCTTAGCAAATTGAAATGCACCCTGATTCTTCTATTAAGTAGACATTAATAGTTTGTCAAATCACGGTGAGCCTCACAGGTCGAAAATGGACCTGTCGAACTTGTGAAGAACATTATGCATAAACTCCCTTCACATTAGGCCAACATTATACCTTCATCCAAGATATTCAAATGCCTCTCTGCCTGCAATTTACTGGACAATAATGCAAGGGCAAAAGTGGTATTGTTTGGAAAAGGAGAGGATGGGGAATTTGTTTTTGTCATAGGCTTCTTTTGGATAAATTGAATTGAATAGAATTGAATTCATGCGCACAAATTATTCTTCAACATTGTGTACATAGATCATGAATTCAATTTGTTTATTTTTTAATTACTTATATTTATTTATTATAATTAATCATATTAAAATTTTACGAGATTATGATATATATTTGCGTGATTTGACAATAAAGCAAATAATTAAATTAAATTTTTGTGAATTTGAAATCGTTTCTTTTCTTTTGATATTAAGTGTTGGATTTTTTTCATCACTTCCTCCCAAATGTCATAATTAATAAAAAAGAATTCATTTTAATTGAATTCTTGCAAAATAAGAGTTTCCAAATAGAGGGATTATTTTTCCAGTAATTCAAGAATTGTTTAATGCTCAGTTATTCTTGTACTGATGGTGTGTTGCATGTGCACTCAGAAAAAAGAAGAAAAATTCAGGAACCGTGTGAAGCGTTATGTCGGTATATGGTGTTGCGTGGAGAATCACACTCCGGGACATATATATTATGACATGTACTGGGACGAGAAACCTAATTGGAACCCGATGCCACCAGAGACCGCTGAGCAAGACCACCCACCTTGGTAAGGACTAACTCCTATTGCTCTATGTCTCTTGAAGTAGAAAAGATACCAAAGGAAAAAGAAAAAAATCGAAAAACTAAGAGAGAAATGGAGCTAGTTTAGAAAGAAGAGATAGAAGTTAAATGAGGATGCACAAAATTGGTTTAGTTCCTAACACAAATTAAACCAAGAAATCTTTATATACTTGCGGGACGGGAAGTAGACTGCACCCCATATTTAAAATATCAGAGGCTGAGGATGCAACGGGGGAGGCTAATATATTTCATGCAATCACTGTAACATTAGATTATATTCTTTTTTCTTTTTTGTCATCTTTTCCACATATAAATAAAGAAATGAAATCTGATATTTCAAGGAATGAGAACAACTGCTTTAATTGGTTGTATTCACGGTTTAATTGCTTTTTTAATATATAGAATTGTATTCAGTGTTTTTTAATTCTCTTGATTAATGGAGCTGAAGTATTCCTCTATTTGATGTTATAGCTTAGATGGCTTGATTTGAACATCCATTAACAGTATGCATATGCAATTTGCCTGTGATCCCATGAAATTTGCAGAGAACATCCATTAATGGTAATGAAATTAAAAGAAATCATGGTTGATTAGCTAAATTTTGTGCATTGTCCTTGAACTTATTGCAACAGTTGCCTTTTCTGGCCTCAACTTCACCCGAGGGCGAAGTAAGGACTTCAAGAGAATAGAAAATTTCTCTTCAAGTTTTAGCTTTGCCCTTAATTGTCTCTCTCTATTATTCTCTTCGGCACTCGTATCATTTATACATGACCATCGTTTTGTAAATTTATTAATAGATCAAATTAGTGAAAGAAATATGTGTTTGTATACTTCTAAGTTTATCGGATGATATCTCCAAAAAAAGGAAAAATACAAAAAAAGTGTTGAACCATGAAATGAAAAAAAAATTATCACAAAATATTGGAAGTAAAAACAACCAAACAATTAAAAACCAAAACAAAAAAAAAAGAAACTTAAAAAAGCAAAAATGGATTTCACGAAGAAAAAAAAGAAATATTTTAAACTTGTATTCTTTAATTTTTATTTTTGTTTATTGTGATTTTTCAGTTTCTTGATTTATTAAATGAGTTTAAATTAATTTATTAAAAATAAGAGAGAATTTAAAATTTTGAGGATAAATAAAAAAATTTAAAATTTTTAATATATATATATTCAATTGCCCACCTTCTCTAACAAGCGGCTTCACCGCTGACTTCACCAGAATCACCTAAAACTCTCTCTCATGCCTCATATTCTCTTTTCTCTTCATCTCCAATTTTCTTTCTTTCTCTCTCCAAATCCCACTCTAATTTCTTCATTTTCTCCAAACCAACCATAAATCAATAAATTTCAGTTCAAAAAAGATAAAACCACCAAAACTCTATATATTTCCTTGGTAGAAGCATATAGACATGAGAATCGCTTCATTAAACTATAAAACCACATGTCCCATAAAAATTTGCATCTGTAAGGACAAAAATCTCTCCATAAACTCATAATAATTCATAACAATTCACAACAATATCTTACACACTACACACATTACCTCATCATTCAACTCTTCAAGACTCCATAATTAAAATGAAGAAAAAAAAAAGAATAATAATGGAAGATTAAAAGAAAAACTTGCAAAATTGTTTAGAGTTGAAACAAATTAACTATTTTCTCTTAAAATATAATAATACAATGTCATTTTTCACACCTAAAACATACATGCATTACTTAGATTTACTTATATCTTTTATTTTATTTTTTTTTCATAAAAGGATATATTATGTTAATGGGTATGAGAGGGGAGAGGAAAAGAGAAAGAAACAAGAAAGATGAGGAGAAAGGAGGTGTGAGAGAGTGAGAGAGAGAGGAGAAAAAAGAAAAGATTTTTTTTAGGGTAGAAGGTATTATTAACATAAAAAGTCTTAATAAGGTCTAAAATTTATTAAACTTTTACTCATGAGTATTTATTTGGTTAAATTCCAAAAGAAAGAGGAAGAAAAAGAATGTAATTTCTTCTATCTTTTCTAGTGTAAGGATAAAAAAAATCCAAAATTACCTAATTAAAGTGAATGTGATCTAAAATTGACTAATACTTTTTTTAGAGATATATATCTAGTGAATTTTCTTTATCATTTTAGCCATTGAATTTGTTTAAGTCCCTTGAAGTGGGCTGGGTGAAATGGCCGGGTCGTAAGCTCAGGGCCATTGAGATGTTACATATATAACTTGAAAATAAATAACATTGTATTTTATGTCAAAAATTAGGCAAATTATTAAAAATGAAATTGAATTACTTAATTAATAAATATAAAAATTGCCATTATCATTATTAAATTATTAGAATAAATAAACTAAATCGATATAATATTAAATAAATTTTGACATCCAAAAACATATTAAGTCATTAAAAATATTAATTAAATTATAATTAATTTAGAAATTAGATAATACTCATTAGAGTATTATTTTATAAATTTTGAGGGATACCAATTTACTGAAATATCATTAGAATTTAAGAATTAGATCCACTCATCATTTCATAGCATAAATATATATTAACTAGAGTATACTTTAATTTAAATAATATTTTTATATTATTTTAGGAACGAATCCAACTGTATTTATAGAGTATCAAAGTGATCCTATTAATTAAGCAAGTATAATATTTGGCCCAGGTAAGTAGATAAATATGTAACATTGTATATCTAAAGTAATATATATATATATATATGAGTTTAAAAGAAGATTTTACTAAATTTAGAATGATGTTTCGTTTTTGAATGATTTTTATTTTCTTATAAATTAAGAATAAATATTGGTAGTTTGGATTATATATATATATATATATATGAATGATTGATAATTCTATGGTTGGATAAATAATTATTTATACTATTGCTATAATTCTACGTGATTACACCTTGATGACGAGTGTTTATAGAATAATAAATACTATTTTTTTTAACAATGATTGATATACATATAGTCTTTGAGGCATATATTGAGCGTTTTGTCCTTTTGGGATATTACCATATACATGTGTATAGAAGTTATTTTTCTCCTTGGGCTTGTGAGGTATGTCATCATGTGCCCTTGGATTGAAGTTGGATCAGCAGTGAATTATATTTGAGTGTATATAAATAATGTTAAATTAATTTATTCGTATTATTCTGAAAATTAAAAAATGTTTGAAAGTGATGTTTGAGATTTCAAGTTTTATTTATTCAGCTGATTAATGATGATATATGCAAATGCTTACATAAATATATATTTAAACATTGTTTGTTCTCCCTTGTTACATATTTATCTATTCACTGAGTAGTTGGACTCACATTTTTATTATATAAACATTTCAGATTTTAAAAGATAAGCCAGTAGAATCCCTATATTATATTTCCACCAAAGAGTAGAAAAGGTCGGGCCAACATATTAGTACTTATCATTTAATTTTATTTAAAAAATATTTATATTTTTATATTAGACAATAATAAAGATGTATTTAAGAATATTAGTATCTATTTGATAATTTCATGTGTGTATTTGATGAATATTAAGTAATTAAATTATGAGTGTTAATCTTCTAGTAAATCAATATTATGTTAAATTATGTGATAAGTCCATCCTTAGGATTAAGAAAATTGGGTGTGATATTTTATGGTATCAGAGCATATGTTATAGATTCTTTAGACTTTCATAGGGTGACCAATGAGAGTCTAGGTGATTAGGAATAAGAGAGTCATTTTAATATCTATGTGTACCTGTCAGATTTCTTGAGTTCAAAGGTAAAGTTCTTTTAAAGTTGCATATTAGGGGAAATTATACATGAGTCAAATGATGTTTAAATTTGAAATTGCATTTACATGTCATTCATTCATATTTGCATCACAGTCATACATAATAAAAAAGTATTTAAATTTTCATCAGTACTTTGCCCAAGACTTAGAGAAATTTGTCAGAATATACCAATATATATATATATATATGCCATTGATTATGATTAGGTATGTCATTTAGTTGACCTATGTTATATATTTATTTTTGTAGAACTATGCTTTTACGAGTACAAGTCGGCAAAGGTCGTGGTAGTACCTATGGTTGTGGGAATCGAGTTGTTAGATTGGTAATATTGGCCGACCTTGTAAGAAACCTTGTAATCTCAATTGATTTTTAGTTGAGATACTCATGATCTTAACAATTCGAGTTCCACACGTTTATTTATGTTTCATACATTTTCTATTTATACGAATGAGAACTTAATTTCTTTAGAAAGTGGTTTAGTCCTGAGTTTTCCAGTTGGGAATCACATGATTCGTGAATATATGTATAGGGACTATGATTAAGGTGGGTGATAGTAAATTATTTGCAAACATAGGTCTTCTATCTCTTCAAGAATGCGATGTCATCATAGAAATGGATTGATTGTCTTGGCATCGTGCTACTATTGATTATAATGAGAAGCTAATAGTGTTTGATCAGCCTAGAGATTCTAAGCTTATATTTCAGGGTGAGCAAAATTTCCCACTTAACTAGGATTTTTGCTATAGCGGCAAAAAGGTTATTAAGGATTGTCAAACTTATTTGACACATGTGATTGATACACAATTAGAAGGGCTTAAACTAAAGAATATTCTAATAATATGTAAATTTCCAAATGTATTTCCAAGTTTACCTCTTGATAGAGAGGTTGAGTTCTCTATTTGTGTTCAGCTTGACACAACTCCTATTCTCAAGCTCCTTAAGAATGATTCCTGCAAAGTTGAAGAAATTAAAAGTGTAGTTGTAAGAATTGTTAGATAAAGAATTTATTAGACTTAGTGTATTACTCTGGGAAGGCTAATGTGGTAGCTGATGCTGATCTAAGTCGAAAATCTCATGGTAGTCTTTTCCATATCAAAACAGTACGACTTCCATTGTTATTGGATCTACGATTCTTAGGAGTAGAGTTGTTGATGAATGATTCTAGAAAATTATTAGAAATTTTCAAAGTTAGATCGATTTTGATAGAAAGCATTAGAGAAGCTCAAGTTCTAGATGAGAAAATGAAGAATATCATCGATGGTGTGAAGACAGATACTCATAAAGACTATTTTATCAAAGAAGATGATACTTTAGTACTTGGTAATATATTATGTATACCTAATGATGATAATTTAAAAAGAGAGATAATTGAAGAAGTCCACTGTTATGCATATTTTATGCATTCGGGTAGTATAAAGATGTATAGAGCACTTACAGAAAACTACCGGTGGAAGGGTATGAAGAAGAATGTAGCAGACTTTGTAGCAAAATGTTTAGTGTGCCAACAAGTTAAGGCAAAACTTCAGCATCCTTTAGGACTTTTGCAACCTCTTCTGATTCCTGAACGAAAATGAGAGCATATTATTATAGTCTTTGTTTCTGGCTTGCCTTATACTCAACATGGTCTTGATGCTATTTGTGTAAATGTAGACATGTTGAAAAAGCCATCTCATCTTCTACCTATCAGGATGCATTTTTCTTTAGATAAACTTGCAAAAATTTATGCGAGTGGAGATTTTGGCAAGGGAAGAGAAAACCTTAAGGAACAAGGTTATTCTTTTAGTGAAAGTCTTATAGAATAATTATTCGAAGAGAGAAGCAATGTGAGAGAGAGAAAGCAAGATATATTTGCTCAATATCCTCATTTGTTTTCATCTACAAGCTAGTAAAAATTCAAGGATGAATTTTTCTTTGTGGGGGGGGGGGGGGGGGGGGGGGGGGGGAAGGGGGAAAAATGTAATAACTTACAACAAAAATAAATAATCATAATCATAATAATAATAAAATAATTAAGTTAAAGTAATTGTTGGTGTGACAATTATTAAGAATACAACAACGACAACAACAACAACAATAATAATAGAAGTGGGTAAAAAAAGAAAAAAACTTGCATTTGAAACAATAATACTTTATTATACAATTTATTTGAAATAATTAGTAGGTGTAGGTAGGTGTATAAAAATATATATAATATAAAAAACGTGTTGGTAGGTGGATTAAATTAATAAGAGAAAAAAAATAAAAAAAAGAAAGGAAAGAAGAAAGAAATATGAAAACGGGAGAGCAAGAAAGAGAAAATAGAGAAAGAGAAAGGCAGTGGGAGTTTTTCTCCGTTTGCCACTTTTCAGCCACTGAACAATGACACACACTGGATTACCGTGATCAACGCTTGGAGACAAGTTGACCGCCATTGAAATCACCATGATCAGCCGTTGGACGGAGTGTCATGCACCTTATAGGCGAGAATTTTTCGGTGAGTTTTTTTGGCCACTTTTCGACCTCCCTTGCTAGTGATTTGGGTATTTTTGAGATTCTCTCGTTATGAGTTTCAATTTGGTATATCATTTATAAATTTTGGACGTGTATTTAGAAAATACATATAATATAACAAAATTTTAAAATAAAATAATAATTAATTAATTTAAAATAATAGTTATAAGAAATTAATTAATTATATATATATTTAGTTGGATTTGTAAAGTTTCACAAATTTAGAAAAATATAATTTTAATTGGATGATTAGTAAATTATGTTTAAAAGAAAATAAACAAAAATAAATAAATAATTAAGATTATATTAAATAATTAAAATTAAGTAAATTATTATATCAATAAACATTAAACTGAAATTTATGTAGTTATTTACTGAGTTGGGCCAAATTTTTATTTACTAGTAGGGTGTTATTAAGAATTATTTATTTTTGCTAATTGATTTACATAAATCAATCACTAATTTAAAATTAATTATAGTTTTTATTTATATATATCTATAGAATTATTTAATTGTGATTAGATTAGAAATTTAAAATAAATAAATTAAAACAATGAAAATAATTAGATAATAAGTGTATACACACACACACACACACACACACACACACACACACACATTTGTGTATGCGAATGTGTGAAATCTAAAAAGAAAATGTTAAAATAAAGTATGATTAAAATAAGTTAAAGATTTGAGTTGTAAATATAGTAAATTGTAGAATAAATTAATTATATGAAATTGATGAAATTAGTAAATTAGAGGTAATAATCTTAATTAATTGACTAATTAAGGATATTTAAAAGAAAACAATTGAGAAATAAAAATAAATAGATAATAAATATATATAAATAAAATTTACTTAATTTATGAGTAAAACTAATTAATTATTTGAATTCTAATTAATATAAATTCATAAAAATTAAATAGATAAATTATATTTAAGAATTTTTGTTAACAGATATATAGTTATTTATTAATTGATTAATTATTTATAATTAAAATAAAAATAAGTATATATATGTATATTAACTTTAGAATAAAAATAATTATGGTTAAAACAAATTAAGTTCTTGAATTATAAATTTTTATTAGTAAATTACAGAATAAATAAATAATATTTTAAATATAAGAGCATGAATAAATATATGTATGAGATTAATAAATTAATTGAAAGATAATAAATTAATGGTTTGTTAATTAAATTATATTAAATATTACTATTAAATTATTATTTATATAAGAATTTTTTTTACAAATTGAATTAAGTTAATTAAATTATTTATAAATTAAAACGAGTTAGTTAATTAGTAAATGATAAAATTAAGTGATAAATATCTTGTGTTAGAAATTTATAGAATTAAATATTCTATTAAAATTTATATTAAAATAATATATTAGTTAAATTACTATTATTTTTAGTTAAGAATGAATAATAATAATAATTGTTAAAATAAAATTAATACTCAGTAGTAATTAAATATTAATCTTATTATTATTTTAGTAATAAAGTATTATTACTGAATTTATTATAACTATTAGTAATTTTCAATTTTAGTATAGTTATTATTACTATTATTACTACAACTAATATATTATAAGTCTATTATATATTTAGTTCAAAAAAATTAATTTTATTATTATTAGTGTCATTATTTAGTATTAGATTTAACATAAATTATTAAAATTTGACATAACGATAATTAAATAATTATTTTAACTACCTAAATAATGTTATTATTTTACTATCAAAATTTATAATTTTATTATAGAAAATTTTTAGAGAATAAAATATAAATAAAGTATTAAAAGTAAATAAAATTGTATATTAATATTATTAGTATTAATTAAACTTAATATTAATTATTTTGATCAAATTAAAGGTAGTTAAGTAATTAATTTAAGTAATAAAAATTAATTAAAAATGTTAATATCTAGGTAAATATTATTATTAATTGTTGTCATAGCAAATAGTTTAGAATATGAAAAATAAGCAAATTTAAAGTAAGTGGTATTATTTTAATAAATTTCTTATTAACCACCAACTTATTTTGAAAATTTAGTTAAATAAATTTGAAATATATGAATTAAATTATATAACTTAAAAATAAATAACATTGTATTTATGTCAAAAATTAGACAAATAATTAAAAATAAAATTAATTAATTAATTAATTAATATAAAAATCATCATTATCATTATTAAAGTATTGGAATAAATAAACTAAATTGATATAATATTTAATAAATTTTGACATTCAAAAATATATTAAGTCATTAAAAATATTAATTAGAAGGCAATTAACTTAGAAATTAGATAATACTCGTTTGAGTATTATTTTAAAAATTTTGAGAAATACCAATTTATCAAAATATCATTAGAATTTAAGAACCTAGCCCACTCATCATTTCATAGCATACATATATATTAGCTAGGATATACTTTAATTTAAATAACATTCTTATATTATTTTAATAATGAATTCAGCTGTATTTATAGAGTACCAAAGGAGTTCTATTAGTTAAGTGAGTATAATATTTGGTCCATATGAGTGGATAAATATGTAATATTATATTTTTAAAGTAATATATATATATATATATGTGAGTTTAAAAGAAGAATTTACTAAATCTAAAATGATGTTTTGTTTTTGAATGATATTTATTTTCTTATAATTTGAGAACAAATAATAATAGTTTAGATTATATATATATATATATATATTATCAGAAAGAATGAATTTCATTAATAATAGAACAATAAACAAACAAAAGGAAAACCAAAACACCATCAACAGCACGAACACCATCAACTGGACAGACACCAACAAAAGAAACTAGAAAAACAGAGCAGCGAGAAGAAATACAAAAGAAACTAGAAAAACACCATCAACCATCACAGAAAAAAACAGAGCAACAATCTTCAGATTTCTTCTTGTAGAAAGGCACAAGGAACTGAGTGATAAGGAACCCTCCAAATAATGGCCGAAGGACACAAAAGAGAGTCCGAAAACTGTGAAGAGAAGCATATCCAAAAGCATATTAGTCTGCAAAAATGAACTGGGACTAAAGGAAAGACAACTCTAGAGGTCTCCAGAGGCAGAAAGGATCAACTGCTAAGAGAGTCTAATATAAGGAGTCCCCATGTTGTCTGAGATGAGAATGCCCCTAAGCATGTGAGGAGTTGAATTAAATTCATGACAGCAAAAGGATGAAGAGTGCAAGCGGCAAAAAGAGGCTATGAAGTCGGCAGCTTTGTTCCCTTCACGGAAGATATGTCTTAAGCTCGAAGTCAGAATAGCCATCAACTCTTGAATCTGAGCAACAACAGGAGACGAGAAAGGAGGATGAGCTGATTGAATACATTGGACAGCAACTTGAGAATCGGATTCAACAAGAAGAGACTTGTAGCTTTGTCTTTTACTCCACCGTAAGGCATGGAGAATGGACAGTAGCTCGGCTTGGACTGGGGAGGATGCTGCAAAGTGGAATCCGATCCCAGCGAGAAAGCTTCCCGAGGAGTCATGAAGCACCGCACCACCAGCTGCACCATGATTTGAGTAAGAGGCATCGATATTAAGTTTGAGGAACCCGGATGGAGGTCGTTGCCAACGCACCAATGTAATTTTTGATTTCTGCTTTTTACCAAAACAGTCCGGGAGAAACTCTTTGAGAGATGGAAGTGGCTTAGCAAACTTTGCGCTTGAATGAACGATTCCCCATTGGAGTAAATAATCTTGGATACATTTATGGATGCTGGGTAAGTAAAAACTTTCATTGCCCCAAGCCACACGGCAGTAAGCTGTCCAAATGGAGTATGTGAGAGCCAAGGCAAGGAAATTAGTGAACTTACCCATAGTAGTAGCAGCTGAATATTCTAACCACCATTTTATCATTTCCTGTCGAAGAGTTTGGTGCTCCAATGGCTGATCGAGCAAGAGGTTACTATAGAATTTCCAGATTGGCCGAATGCAGCTGCAATTATAGAAAATATGGTTAACAGTAGCCGCTGCAGAATAGCAAAACGGGCAGCATGTAGCCAGCTGAATACCCATCGCCTGCAGCCTGGAGGGCAAGGGCAAAGCATTCTGAAGCAAACGCCAATTGAAGATAGACAACTTCAGAGGTATAGTGGCATCCCAGATCTTAGTAAAAGATAACAAGGAAGATTGTCTAGGACGAACTGCTTCAAAGGCGGTCGCAAGAGAGAGATCATTCAAACCTGAATGTTTCCATTGAACATTAGTACCTTGGACTGAGAAAAGAGAAAGAGCAAGAGGTGTAATTTTGCATAGCCTTTTCCAAATGCAAGAGTCAATGACTTGATAGCTCATTATCCCTTTCCTGTGATATTTTTGAAACATAAAATTGGACCAAAAGGAGTTCCTCTTAGTATAGGACCACCACAGTTTAATGGAATAAGCTTGCTGCAAAGAGTTTAGAGAGCGGAGACCCAAACCCCCTTCAGGTGTGGGAAGACAAAAATCCGTATATTTGACCCAGTGATGGTGCCTTTTACCATTGGAGTTCCAGAAAAATGCCGAGAAACGCTTTTCCAGAATGCTGATGACAGATTAAGGTAATGTCATAGCTCCAAGGGTATGGATAGGAATAGAGTTAAGCACATGCTTGAGTAAAATAAGTCGGCCACCAGAGGAGAGCATTTTCTTTGTCCATCCCTCTAATTTACTATCAATTTTTTGAGTAAGGTATCTGCAGTAAGCCGCTCTGTTAATGCCTTGATATATCGGGGCTCCCAGATAAGTGAATGGAAAGGAGTGCCGCTTAATAGATAAGCAACGAGTCACTTTGTCTATATATATTTGATTGGCCTTTTTGGAGCAATAAAAGGAGCATTTATCGAAATTAATTTGTTGCCCTGACCCAATTTGATAGCACTTGAGAAATTCCAGAAAACGCTTGATGCTTCTCATATCCCCATTTATGAAGACAAGTAAGTCATCCGCGAATCCTAAATGAGATATAGGCGTGCAGCCCCTAGCAGTCTTATAAGGCAAAATCTTGCCAATGTTGATCAAATTATTCAAACCCCGAGAGAAGCACTCAGCAGCAATTATAAAGAGATAAGGGGAGAGAGGGTCACCTTGTTTAACTCCCCGAGTAGGACTAAAAAAACCAAAATTTTCTCCATTGATATTGATTGACAGTTTGGTGGCTCTCAAGTTGGAAATAATAAGCTGGACAATACGAGTGCAAAAACCGAATTTCAATAAAACTGCCTCCAGGAATCTCCAAGAAAGTCTATCGAAAGCCTTTGCCATGTCAAGCTTGATGGCAAGGTTGTGACCAATAGTCTTCCGATCAATGTCATGAATGAGCTCATTAGCAGTCAGAATCTGCTCATGGACTGATCTGCCTTTTATAAATCCTGCTTGTTCCTGCGAGATGATTTTATCCAGAATGGGAGCCATACAATTTGCAATAATCCTAGTACATACCTTACTGATGAACGTTGCAAGGCAAATTGGTCTATATTGACTGAAAGAAGATGGGTTAGTAACCTTTGGAAGAAGCATGATACTGGTTGCACTAAAAGATTGAGGAATGGGCAAACCCAGGAAAAATTCCTTGACAGCATTGCAGACGTCCCAAGAGACAATGTCCCAACAACTTCTGAAAAACATACCATCGAAACCATCCGGGCCCGGGGCGCTCTTAGCATCCAATTGCCAAACCGCATTCTTAATTTCATCATCAGCAGGAAGCTTGATTAAATTATCATTTTGATGAGTTGTTACCAAAGTAGGAATGACCTCTAATAGGGAATCGAAATCTGTATCCTCGGCTTAAGAAAACATGTTTGTATAGAAAGAAACCGCAGCATCACCAATGTCCTTTTGATCAATAATCCAAGTCCCAGATTGATCTTTAATGATAGAGATGCGATGGAGCTTCCTTTTAACTTTCACATATGAATGGAAAAACTGTGTGTTGGCATCGCCCTCATTTAGCCACTTTATACGTGATTTTTGACGCCAAAAGGCTTCTTCCAACTTGTATTTCTGAACCAGAGCAGCTTGTTTAGATTGCCAGGCAATGCGTGAAGCATCTGTAGGATGTGTCAAGTATTGAAGTTCAGCAGTGTTCGCCTCCTCTTCTGCTGTTTTAATAACGTCAAAAATATTCCCAAATGTTGAATGGTTCCATTCCTTTATAGCCAACTTAAGAGATCTCAGTTTGGCAAATAGGCCATGCATACCGCCACCATTGAAAGAAGAAGACCAGTGCTTCTTGACCAATTCTCTAAATGAATCATTTAATAGCCACATGTGCTTGAATCGAAATGGTTTAGGAGGAGAAAGTGCAAAAAGCTTACAAGTAAGTAACAAGGGAGCATGGTCCGATGTAGCTTTCCCCAAGTGCCGCAGGTAAATATCAGTAAATTGGTCCATTAACGGAGCATTAGCAAGAAGCCTATCGAGACGCTCCCAAACCCTTCCAGTAGATCGCACCCCTGTCCAAGTGTATTCACAACCATGAAACGGAATATCAATTAAGCTGCACTCATCTAAACAGTCATTGAAATCCTGAATGCCCAACAAGCAAGGCTGAGAAGAGCCTTTGTATTCCGAAGGAGATCGAATGATGTTGAAATCACCCCAATAAGCCATGGACCAGAGAGAGACTCCCGAACAGCCAACATACCTTCCCACAAATCCCTCCTTTTGACTCTGGAATGACGACCATACACGGCGGACAAAGTAAATTGCCAAGAAAGAGAATGAAAATCTGCTGAGCAGGTTAGCAGTTGAGGACGATCAATAAAGTCCGACAGATGGAAAAAAGCAGTATCCCAAAAAATCCATAGTTTATTGTCAGAAGAACAAAAAACATTTGAGAAGCCGAGCTTAGTAGAATATAACGAACTATTAGCAGCATTAACCATGGGTTCAATTACAGTAAGTAGATGAATCTTATGAGCAAGACACAACTGTTTTAATCTAGTGAGGGACGAATCTAAACCCCGTACATTCCACTGTAAATAATTCATTGAGAAAGAGTAGGGAAAGAAATTAGAGGAGAAGAAACCTTTTTAGCAAATTTAGGTGGCCTGCCGCGTTTCTTTTTAGAGAGCTTCTTTCTTTGAATTAGAGTGAAATCAGCTTCCATACCATCCCCCCTGCAGGTTTAACAGATTTGAGCTTCCTTGAGAGAACATAATTAGATTCTTTAAACTCAGCGCTCGACATTACAGTAGCTGGCAAATTAGAATCAGAGTTGTGTTGTCTTAGTTCATCATCCGAGAATGAAGCCTCTATATCAGAAACATCAGAAGGAGAAGAAGAAAGAATACATTTTGAGGTAGTCTCGATTGTGTCTAAGTTCGGTATAGGCAAAGCGGTTTCCTGAGAAAGTAATTTATCCGGTTCTGGAGGATTTTCTGCGTTCTGTTCAAAGCCGATAGGCTTAATATTTTCTACAGAAGCCTTTGAAGCAATGGGAGCCACAGTAGCGTCATTTACAGGACTATTTCGTGTTGGAGGCATCAAAACAGAGTTGGGAACTGTAGTCACAGGATTAGTATTCTGGGTAACACTCTGGGTAGGATCAGCTAAAGGTTGTTCCACTTGAACAGGGATAGAGTCCTTGGGGACCCAAATCTTCTTTTCCTCAGAAGCTTTAGGCTTAATCTGTAAAGGACAAGTGTGGACAGTATGTCCCAATCGATGGCAGTTACAACAAAATTGCGGTAGTTCTTCATAAAATACGGATTGCCAAAAACCAAAGCCATCGTCTTCAATCCATACTTTAGGAGGAAGCTCCTTAGCTAAATCTAACTCAATACATACCCGCGCTACAGAGGGTCGTGAAAGCGTTGCCGTTGCAGCGTCAACTTTGAGAGGTGGACCAATTAAACTGGCAATAGAGAAAAGTGCAGCTTTATTGAAGAGATGAACTGGCAAACCTTCAAAGGATACCCATGCTGGAATAACTGAGCTATCCACATCTGATCTGAACGCTTTGGACCATTTAGATACCCTCATAGAGAAACCATTAAAATACCATGTTTGCTTGAGCCAACACAGATGAAAATCTTCTTCGAGAGCAAAACGAATAAGAACATGTGAAACATCCAAAAGCCCCAATTCAAAATTTCCATTAAAGCCGATTTGATCTAATAGCCTGTGCAAAATCTTAATCGAAGGACGGCCAGCATTGAAGGTTCCAATCAAAGCATATCTAAAGGGGGTTGCAAAGGCATCTGATTCTTCTTTGGTAAACGAAATTGTTGGGGAGCCTTTGTATGTGCTTGGAGGTTTTGCGAGGGATTGAGGTAATTTGTTCAAAATAGAGGTAAAGGATCGGTTCACGTCAGGAGGTTTTCGGCCGTTTTTAAGGACATCTGCGAAAGAGAACGGAGAAGGAGAGACCGCAGTCGGCTCCGGCGGGGGAGCCGCCGCCGTAGATGAATCAGCCGTGGTTGATGATAAAGAAACCCTAGTGCTGCCTAATTTCTTGCATAATCTAGTTTAGATTATATATATATATATATATGAATGATTGATAATTCTGTGGCTGGATAAATAATTATATACACTTTTGTTATAATTCTACATGATCACACCTTGATGACGTATGTTTATAGAATTATGAATACTGTTTTTTTGAAATAATGCTTGATATACATATAGCTTTTGGGGCATATATTGAGTGATTTGCCTTTTTGGGAGTATTGTTCCGCACATGTGTATTGAAGTTATTTTTTTTATTGGGCTTGCAAGGTAAGTCATCTTGCGCCATTGGATTAAAGTTGAATCAGTAGTGAATTATATTTGAGTGTATATAAATGATGTTAAATTAATTTTTTCGTATTATTCTGAGAATTAAGAAATATTTAAAACTGATGTTTGAGATTTCAAGTTTTATTTATTCAGTTGATTAATTATGATATATGCAAATACTTACATAAATATATATTTAAACCTTGTTTGTTCTCCTTTGTTGTATATTTATCTATTCACTGAGTAGTTAGACTCACCCTTTTATTATATAAATATTTTATATATTGAAGAATAAGCCAGCAGAATCCTATATTATATTTACACCAGCGAGTGATAAAGGTCGGGCCAACATATTAGTACTTATAATTTGGTTTTATTTAAAGAATATTTATATTATTGTATTAGACAATAATAAAGATTTATTTAAGAATATTAATATCTATTGGATAATTTTAATATGTGTATTTGAATAATATTAAGTGTTAATCTTCTAGTAAATTAATATTATATTAAATTATGTAATAAGTCCATTCTTAGGATTAAGAGAATGGGGTGTGACATATTGCACTATTATTTTCTTCTCATATAACATTATTTAGTTTTAAAAACACAACACTATTGTTCAATTAATATATAGGTAATATATTATATTTTTATATTTTTACTTTTATTTTTGATATTTTTTCTATATTTTTTTGGTATATTTATTTTATTCGGTCATGTTTGCAATTATAATAAAAAATATTGTCATTCTTCCGTTAATAGTTGTTTCTTATTCTCTTCTTGCCTTATTCTTCCCTTAATAGTCGTTCCTTATTCTCTTTTTTGCCTTTCCATCACTGTCGATTACTTTTCAATATAATTTATTTTAATATTTTCTGTTTATGAGATTATTTTTTGAATAACTTATTGTATTTTTTGATATTTTTTGAATAATTTATTGTATTTTTTTTTATTTTGCTTTATTTACTATTGGATTTTTTTACTTTTTTTTTTCTATTATTTATTAGTTTGTTGATTTTTTGAGTTTATTTACGTTGTTTAATTAATTGTTGTATGAATTTTTTTTGTGTGCTTTGTAATATTTTTGGTTGTTTTTTTTGTTTGATATTTTTAGCTGCTATTTGAGCTTTTTTTTAATTAATTATTTGTTATTTGATTTTGGGTAAACCATAATTTTGTTATAATTTATGTTAGGATTTTTTATTTCCTATAATTTAATTTTTTTTGTTAATACTCTATTTTAATTTAAATTATATTAATTATTTTATTTTAATTTTTGTTTAGATTTATTATTTGATTAGCTTTTTATATTTTAGTTTATGTTTTTAAATTTTATGTTAGATTATTTAATTTTTTTTGTAAGATTTATTTTCATTTGCCATTATTTAAATTTTGTTTAGATTTAATTTTATAATTTTTGTGATTTAAATTTTGTTTTATTTGCTCAAAATTATTTAGGTTTTGAAATTAATATATATATATATATAATAAAAATAGATTTATGATTTTTTATAACAAAAATCTGTAGATTTTGTTATTATGGTTTTATGAATTATATGTAAAGGTGGCGGTTATACAAACTGGTCATAGCAGTGCTCCATCTCCCTGGTGTAAGTGGAAACCACCACCGGAGGGAGTTAGTAAAATGAACTCCGATGCAGCTGTGGTTAGGACGGGTGTTTATGGTTTTGGAATTGTCTTTAGAGATCATTTGGGCAGAATAATGTCTTGCGCAGTGTCAAAAAACTATGGTTTCTGGGATCCCTATACTGCTGAAGCCGTGGCAATTGTTTTAGGAATGAAGTTGGCTATTGATCTTTCTTTTCATAATCTTCTTGTTGAATCTGACTGCAAGTATGTGATTGATAAATTGGACAACAACAGCCACATTAGAACAAGCCTGGGGTTCATTTTGGAAGATTGCTTCTCGCTTCACAACTTGTTTCGGTCATGTAGCTGCTCCTGGATGCCTCGGAATTGTAATAAACCTGCAGATATTCTAGCTAAGTCTGCTGCTTCCTTTCTATCTGATCATGTTTGGATTGAGGAGTGTCCTGATTTTCTCTTGTCTAGTATTAAGGATGATGCATTAGTTGTACTCATTTTTAATTCTTGAATGAAGTTGGGCTGGCTTGTCAAAAAAAAAAAAAAGAATTATATGTGATTATTTTTATTGATTATATTTACTATCCGTATTACACAAGTTAGTAAAATCTAAAATAAACACCATTGCAGGCCCGTCTCTTGGGGGGAGCACCATGAGCAGTTGCTCAGGGCCCCTCAAGGCAAGCCATCAAAATTAAAGGCCTAATTAAGGGTAAAATGCAAACTAAATTAATTCCTTTATCAAACTAAATTAAGGGTAAAATGTAAACTATATTAATTCAAGAACTAATTTTAAAATTAAGGGTAAAATTAAGTTTAAAAAATTTTAAAGTAATTAAGGGTACAAGTTAAGGGCCTAATTAAGGGTAAAATGCAAACTAAATTAATTCAAGAACTAAATTAATTTTGAAATCCTAATTAAGGGCCCACCCCCGACACATTGCATTTAATACAAGTTGCATTTATTAAAATTAAGGGCCCATATCTTAAATTCTGCTCGGGGCCCCTAAAATGTCCAAGACGGCCTTGCACCATTGGTTCTGTCCCATTGACCCAATTGCAAAAACCCTAGACTTGTTCATGTGTGATTTTGCCAACAACGAAGATGGAAAAAGTGGGAGAGAAGTCGAAGTCGATTTATGATCACGTAATTAAAGTGGGAGAATCTTGAAGAGATAAACGCTTCGAGGCAACGAACCAGTGGTATGTAATCAAACAAACTAGCGGTGATGGTGATGATGAAGGTACTATAATCTCTCCATTTATCGATGGTAAACGCCTACCTTATGCTCTGATGGATACCTGCTGTGAAGTAATCGGTTCTTCCATTTACGTCATCGGCGGGAGCTTCAGTTATAAAGAGGAAGGGAAAGATATTGCCTCCAATGCCATCCGTTGCTTTGACACCCCTAAACCCAGTGATGGTTGGAAGACCTGGTATACCTTGCCATGCCCTCGCAGTCAGGCCCAATCCGCCGTTGTTGATGATCGCTGGTTCTTCATTTTAGGTGGCAGATGCTATGATGCTGCTAATCCTTGTTATTGGGGGTTATGTTTTCGACCTTGAAAACCCTCAAAAGGAGGCTGTTCCTCTCACCAAACCCCCCAATTGCTTAGATCTGGCTTCGCTCCTTTCTTTTTCTTTATCCCGTGGTAGGCTTCTTGTCTATATGCAGAAGGAAAACACTTTATTTCAATTGGATTTCTCGACTTTATTTCAGTTTGATTCCCGGTTGGACTATAGTCTGCCAGAATGTCTTTCCTCATAATTAATTTTCTTCATTTTTTGGTGGTTATGTGCTTTCTGATGATGGAATTCTTTATATTTATGATTCGGTAAACATGAGCTTGCTTTCCTACGATTTTAATCAACTAATGGAACTTCCTTCCGTTAAACTTCCCCGATCCATTTTGTTCGGTTATGAGAAAGATGTAACCCTGATTGTACTTGGTAAGGAGAAGTTCTGCATTTTGTGGGGTACTTGTGTGTATCAACTGAACGAGCTTCACTTTTTTTACACTAGATTCTCTGTTTCTTGTTCGGCTGATCGCAGTGAGCCCACTGTCATTCTGGACGAGAATCGGGTATCCTATATCTGTGGCGTCCAAGTACTCAATATTGTAAGTGTAAGTTATTCTTTCTTTTGCAGTACTCATTCCAACAATCTTAGTTTCTTTTTTAATGTTGATTCAAGTGTCATCTAACTTATGCATGTTTCTAGTGATCATGAGCCCACTGCCATTCTGGACGAGAATCGGATATTTGACATCTGTCGCCGCGCAGAATACGCTTTTTTAATATTGCAAGTTTTTCTTACTTTTTCTGCATTCATTCTAACAATCTTAGTTTATTTTTAATGTTGATTCAAATGTATGATTTGCAATTAGATTTGTGTCGCTCTTCTATGTTCTCCAATTTTTTTCTAATTTAATAAGTTGTTTCATGTTGGTGTCTTTTACTCAATACCATGAACAGCTTGCCCTTTTTTTGGGTCTAATAAACAGAATACATTATATACAAGTATCTTCATTTAGTGTTGTAGCTGCAGTATGAAGCATGGTTCATACAGGTATTAGTTGATGCTGCTCTTGCTTGATTGATTGTGTAATTATTTTGGTAACCTCTCAGTCCTGTGATGATTAATATATATATATAATTCAGCAAATGTGGAGGTTGATCTTAAAAGCTATTGTGTAATAAAAGCAGAGGTAGGAAGATAAGATCCTTCTGACTGAAAATCCAGTGAGCCCATTGTTCTTGCATCAAATGTGATAAACTGGAAACTCTTCTTTATATCAAACCTTGCCAGTGATTCTCCACGCAACACCATATACCAACATAACGCTTCTCACCATCAGTACAAGATAAATAACTGAGCTTTAAACAATTCTTGAATAACTGATAAATAATCCCTCTATTTTTGGGAACTCAAATTTTGCGAGAATTCAATTCAAAGGAATTCTATTTTTTTTTTTATCAATTTTATATTAGAAAATAAATTATTTCAAAATAAATCATTTCACAAAAATTTAATTTAATTAAGATTTGTTTTATCATCAAATTACACAAACTCATATCATATTCTCCTAAAATTCTAATATGATCAATTTCAGAAGTACTCCTAATGGATCCTCTGAGCTTTTTTTTTGGCCTTTACATAAGGAAATGATTAACTACGTTTTTATTTTAGATGATGGATTATTTCGAGCTTTACTAGATTGAGAAAATTGTTCAATTAGGCATATAAACCTACTATTATTTTTTTAAATTCAACAATTATTTTAGAAATATTAATATCTTCATCATCATCAAGAGCTAACACATGAATAATAAGGATAAATTATCATTTAAACCATATAATTTACATTCAGGATAAAAAATAATTGCAACAAGATAAATTGGAGGAATATGTTCAAAATAATTTAATATTTTTTATACTTAAAAAGCAATCTTTTAAAATAATATCATTTTTATGTTATTGTAATTGGCTAATAATATCAAGACATTCAATAAAAATAAATAAATGAGTTCATGCAGAATTACTAAAAACTTTTAAAATTTTTAAAAAATTTGTACAGCTCATATTTATGGATATAATGTCACTTGTAACATATTATTTCTAATAAATGTATACAATAATTCTCTATATCCATATAATTTGATTAGTAATTTTTAAGTCGAACTCCAGTGAATTAGAATATTAATTTCTTGGAAATCTTTCTAGTTTTTTTTTATTTATTTATTAATTTTATAAAAGTTAGCTCATTCTTTCATTACTTAAATATGTTTTCATAAAAATGTAATTACCTTTTTGATAGGAGAAATAAAAAAAAAATAAGAGTTCTTATATAATCTTGCATGCATAAATTTAAAATATGACACGATCTAATATGAAAAAGTCCACCCTCCAAGATTGAGTTAACACATTTTCTAAAACTCACTAATTGATGCAACATTTTAAAATGCATTATCAAATGAAATTAAAAAAAGTTTGTTTATCAATTTATATTTTTATAAATATTTTTGATTATTTTGTAAATATTACCAATAATATGTCTAGCATCAAAAACATGAAAATATAATTAATTTTGATATGTTCCATTCGTCATTAGTATATTATTTTCATGAAAAAATGCATTAACTAATAATCACTCCAAATATCATTATAATTAGAAAATATGTGAATTCATATTTTAAAAAATAACTTTACAAATCTTTTTTGTTTATTTTTTATACAAAGAAAAAGTTGAACACTTTAAAGTATTTCTAGAAACATTATTTATATTAGAATTTATCGTATTTTGACAATATTTAATAAAATTAATTTTTCAACAAAATTGAATCATAAACACTTAATTAAAATCATTTTATTATTTTTCCTGTATTTGTATATATTTCTTTTTATTTTTTTTATTTTTAATTATATTGCTCTTGTTTTTATTTTTTTTTCATTTTTAACTTTTTATTTTTTCGTTTTTATTGTTCATTAATTTTTTTTTCTAAAATACATTATGCATACCTCTAGCATATGGAAGAGAGACCCTACAATCTTTAGGCTTGGAAGAAAGCTCCTTCGAAATCCAAATCAGTCCTTGTCAAATCCTTGACATAATTTTAACAACTGTTGAAGTGAAACTTAGAATTACTGATACTCTAGCACATAATTCTAGCATAAGGGTTTTGATTAAATAAGAATCAAGAATAAGAGACGCATAAACTCTCTCAAAGATGGACTCTAATTTTTTATTCAACCAAGAGATGACTATTCGTACAAAATTACCTTAAGATTATTTATATGGGGGGTAAAAGGATGGCTAACATAATTGGGGTGTTTGGTAGCAAGTTAGCCAAATCCTTAGCACGTGAACTCTAATTAAAAGGATTTAACATTTGGAACAAGTATTTTTGCCTCAGGACTTAGATTCAGGGGCGTAGCTAGGCCTGGGCACGCTCGGGCAGCCATCCAGGCCTGGCTGAGGAAAATTTTCACTACTACCAGCATTTTATGCATTGACAGATATAAGCAAAGGTTTTATCCCATATTGCAATTTATTTGAGACATGCCCAGCTGGGGTGTTGAAGATTATGTGTGTGAGAGAGACGGAGAGAGAGGCACAATCAAAATCCAATGGAAATCAAATAAGCACCCCCACCAATTCGAGCTGAAAAGTGAGAACTATAACCCCACAAACCATCATATAAATTGTAATTAAACATCACACATAACCACCCCATAAAAAGCGCTCACCAGATGAAAAAGTGCTCCTTAGTCCCAGCAACTGTGGGATAAGAGGATGCATGCAACAGTTCAACTATTCCCTCGCCTTCTGCAAAGAGACTGTTTCCACACCATGTAATGGATAAAACCTTTAGAACAGAATTTTTTTTGTTCAATACTGAAAGGTTTTATCCATTACATGCTGCCGTTAATGGTGGAGAGCAGTAGCAGAGCAGCGGCACCTTGCCCGGGCGCCGACAACTTGCTGGCTACGCCACTGCTTAGATTCCTTCAAGTTCTCTAAAGAATAGCTTTCTCACGGTTGTTCTAGAGATTGGGAGACCACGCCAGAGTCTTTGAGAGAAACAATTTCTCAAAGAAGAATTTGCGGTTGCAAGGCTCAGTACGACACTATCTGGCATGATCACTACAAGCCTAAAGCGACCATCCCCTGAGAACAAATTAAAAATCTTCCCAAGAAAGAAGGATTCATGTTCTGAGGCATGTCAAGCTCCTAAGGGCTCTAAAGGAATCTAGCGACTGCTTCTAAGATAGAACGACCACAAAAAGGCTGGAGGCAAATCCACAAGAATGGCAGAAGGATTTACATTCAAGGCTCACGACCTGAAACTCAACATGAGAGGTACCCTGTCACTACAAGCTCAAGGTGGTGCGACCGCGTCATTCAAATCAATTAGAGCCTTTTACGGAAATTTCATCAACCAATGAGAGGCAGCCATGTGAAAAGCTTAAAATCAAAGAAAAGTCAACCTAGAGGTCTCGTGACCACGCCAATCATAAGCTCGACTACGAGATTCATATTAAGTGGCATAGAATGATTCTGCCGACATGCCAGTCCCATGTGGACTAGCTGTTAGAGCTAGACGATAGACTCAAAAGCAAACTCACAACTGTATTAGTGCCCAGTCTAACTGTCAATCACATCTCACAACCGCAACACAAGGAGGTGTAATAACCTAATTTTTGAAATATTTTAAAATATCATGTAAAGAAATATATAAATAATAAAATATAAATATAATAATAAAAATATTTATATAATTACTAATATTATTTATTCATTAATATTTAAAAGAAAAATGAAATAATAATAATAATAATAATAATAATAATAATAATAATAATAATAATAATAAAAGAAAGAAGAAAAAAGAAAGAAGAAAAGAGAAAAAAAAGGAGAAAAGAAAAGAAAAAAAATGTGTGGACAAGCCAAGGGTTCAAACCTAGATCAAAGGGAAAAGTGATAAGTTATTTGCCATATCTATGTCTCATTCAATTCCTTCTTTAATAATATTTAAATTATAGTTGTAATAAATGCTTATAAAAAAAACCAACCAGTCAAACATCAAGCATTTATGAAGAAGAAAGAGAAAATATGAGAGAGAGGGCAGATCGGAGACTACTTAGATCTACCACATTTGGATGATCATCTATTAACACAACCACCATCATTAGGACCACCGTTGTCCTTTGAGCTCGGCGCTATCGGAATCGTCACCAATGGCCATTGGATGGCGACCCATGCGCGGCATGAAGGGAACGTCGTCCGTAAATTTCTGACGAAGATTTCGACTGATTCCAACCTCTTTTTATAATGAGATAGATATCATTAGATTCCTCTTTTCATTAATTTTAATTTGATATATTATTTGTAATTTTGAATTAGTTTATATTTTACCCATGCGTTGGAAAAATTGTTTTAATTTTAGCTTTTAATATTTTAATTTAGATATAATAATAATAATAATAATAATAATAATAATAATAATAATAATAATATTAATAATAATAATAATAATAATAATAATAATAATAATAATAAACACTAGTTTAATTTCATTTAGTATTTTCTTTCATCTTCCTTCAGTTTCTCGTCGTCCAAACAAACACATGCAACAATACAAAATTCAGACTCTTCAACAAACTCATAGGTGAAAAACTCCATCAGCCCATTTTCTAGAAGACCCATTTGGATAATACAAGAACTGAAAATCATCTCAATCTATTAACATTTTCGTCTCCAAAATCAAACCAAAATGCCCCAACCCAAAATCTGTCTTGGCTCGTCGGCGGTGGCTATGAAACTGAGAGATCTAACCTTAAAACCATTATCATCGAATTCCAGATTCAAGATTCTGAGATAATTTTTTTTTCTATTACTATTAATTCGAAAAAAATCAAATGGCAATGAAGGACAATCAAGTGCAAGAATCAACGATGAAGAATATGAACAAGAAAGAAGAAGTAGAGCAGGAGTTGATTTTTTTTTTTTTTTGAAATGGGTCTTGCAAAAATAGGTTCTTCAAAATTTCAGATCTACGATTCAATTAATTCAAATGGGTTCTTGAAAAAAAAGAAGAAAAAGCCAATAAATTGATCACTTCTTTCTAGAAATTAATGGCTCTACACTATTTTCCTATTCACTATATAGCCAACTAATTGTAGCCAACTGATTTGCCAAAAATTATACCCAAAATTGTTGAAGAAGCCAAGCAATAACGATGGCTTTGGTTGGGTTTGATTGAGTTAGATATTTGTTAGTTTTCCCCTTTTTACTCCGTTGACATTTTATGTGAGCACTATTGGCATAGGAATTATGTTTTATATTAATTACTATATATCTCATTCAGTGGAACGCTCATTCATGTTTACTATTTTTTTTTATCTAAGTTGGAGGTTAAACGTATGAGTAATACTTATTCGAGTTCTCTTGCCTTTTATTTCTCAGCATGAATTATTTAATTACTTATTTTATTATATATCTATTTCATACTTGTTTGTATTCTAAAAACTTCACATTGTATATCTTTTGTTACTTTTATTTCTAATTGGTTTAGTTGTTTGTTGTTATGTTTCTATTGAACAAAGTTTTTATAAGATTTGAGGCGATGGCTCCATTTTGACAGTGATGTATAGATTTTGCTCAATTAGTGAGCCCATAGCCCTATTTTTATGACAATGATGACTGTCATAATATTATTTTCTCGAATTTTGAGTTGTTAGGCTTACTACAAGTTTAGAAAATTATGTACTTTTTCGTTCTCTAGCACTGGACATGTACCCTAGGATTCGAGTCGTGACAACAGGAGATTGCAAGAAGCTTCTGACAACATTTAATGCAATTAAGAGATTTTAGTTGGTGAAGTCTTGATCTTCTAGTGTTCAACTTCAATGACTCTATGGAATGAAGATGGCCATAAATATTTCACCAAATTTTATTTATTACACCTTTTGAGCAATTATTATCCAAACTCTTGCCATTTAATTTCTTGATTTGCCTTGTAACCAATTTCATTTCTTATTTTTAAGAGTTGGGTATGTGCTCTTGTAAAAACAACTTTGTATGTTTGGCGTGAACTTGTAAAATACTAGGTTAGAAAGGTAACTTTGGAAAAACTCTTGTTAGGTTGTAAGGAATACTTAAACCTTATAAAAGTTTAGTATGAGCTTGTGAAACTACAAAGTTAGAGTTTAACCTATAAAAATCAAAGTATAGTGAGATACTCAACTAATTTGTTAAGTAATGGACGTAGGATTTTAGAATTTAAACTACTATAAATTGCTTATGTTTATCTCTTTCTCCCTTAATCTTTTTATTATCTAAGCAATTTTAATTTCACTCAAATTCTCCAAAATAACCAATTCAACCCCCCTCTTGATTACTAACAAGGGATAACAAGTAGCAAAGATAAATGTATCCTTACACCTAATAGACAACCCCTAGCACATTTTGGGCTTGAATAACATGGAGCCTAAAATAAGATAATAGCTCAAGTCCAAATATAAAAAAAAATTCAGCAAAGTTCTTAAACCAAACATAACAATGGTTTTGGCAACAAAAACCAAATGGCCTTAGACACAACAAGCCTAAATGACAATTTTGAACTTGGAACAGATGGATTAGGTCTTGACATTTCTCTAGAAGTCCAATAGTTTGTTGTTGGAGTCCATATTTTACTCTCCAATGGTTACAAAAATCAGTTCATAGGCCTTGCATCATCCCAAGTATTGCACGTTTGACTATTTGTAATTGGATTCTAACGATTTTGCTTTAAATAGGCAAATCGAATATATACTTAGGCTTAAGCTTGAATGCTTCTTTACTTGCATCATTATGTCTCTCCTTCTTCCTCTTCCTTTCTCTTCTCCATTTTCCTTTTATTTATCTATTTTTGTTTTTGCTCCACTATTACCTTCTCATCCTCTCCACTAGGTTGCATGTTCTCCTTTATTATCGATCTTTCTTTCTATTTCTTTTGATTTTTTTATTTGTTTTTATTTGTTTTGGTTTATCAAATTGGAAAGATTTATATTTATATGTAGAATTTTGTATTTGTAAATGTTTTTAAGTTTTTTTTTTGTTTTTTTTGTTTTTATTCTTCAACAATAATGATTGGAGATTTTTTTTATTATTTAACTATAATGCATTTCACATGTTTGATAAAATACTTCAAAAGAAGATAATTTCTCCATCAAATAATTATATGCAACATTTATAGCATTTAAATGCCATATAAAAGTTTCTTCATACTTCTTAATATGAAATACATCACATTTCTTAAGTTATATGCAACATATATAGCATAAAAAACGAGATATAAAAATTTATATATAATGGAATCCATCACAATTTATCAAATTATTTGAAAAATATATAACATAAAAATGATATATAAAAGCCTGTAATTTATCATATTTATTAAATTATATACAATATACATAACATATAAAACGACATATAAAAGTCTAAAATTTACATTTATCAAATTATATGCAATATACATATAACATATAAAAGTTTTTATTTGTTTCTTAATTTGGAATCCATCAAATTTATTAAATTATATGCAATAAATATAACATATAAAAAATATATAAAAGTTTCTTCATGCTTCTTAGTATGAAATCCATCGCATCTATGAAATTATATGCGACTTTTATAGCACATAAATGATATATGAAACTTTTACAAAATTATATATCGCATTTATAAAATTATATGAAATATATATAACATAGAAACGACATATAAAACTTTGTATATGCTTCTTCATCTGAAATTTACCATACTTAACAAATTATATCCAACATATATATATATATATATATATATATATGTGTGTGTGTGTGTGTATATATATAACATACAAAATGACATACAAAAGTTTGAAATTTATATTTATTTAATTATATGCAATATATATAACATATAAAAGTTTATAGATGTTTCTTAATATATAATTCATCATATTTGTCAAATTATATACAACATATATGACATCCAAAATGATATATAAAAGTTTGGAATTTATGTTTATCAAATTACATGCAATGTATAAACTACTTATAAAAGTTTTTCCATGTGTCTTAATCTAGAATCCATCACATTTATCAAAATAAATGCAACATATATATAAAAGTTTATATGTTGATCATAAGTTTTATATGATGTATATGTTATTTATTTGTTGATTTATATTTCTCATCATATGTTGTTTTATATATCTTTTATGTTTTTTGTACGTTGATTTATTTTTTATATGTTTTATATGTTTGTATATAAGTTTTATATGAAATATATACAACATATTCAATTTGAGGAAGGACAATTTTGTAATTAATGTTTCCGTACATTTGTAATTGATTAAGCCACTTCCACATATTTGAAATTTTTTCAGAAGTACCGTATTTTTGTTAACAAATTTTAGTTTTAGATTAGTTTTCTAAATTTCCCTTTAGAATACGAAAACCAAAAAAATTTGTATTTGCATGTCCTCATGTCCAATTTTGGTAAGATGTTTTTACTCCAAATGCTTTTGAGAGTGCTATGTTCACATCCCATCTTAAAATTGAAAATTTACCCACTATAATTGCAAATAACATCAAATAAAGCTTTATATTTTTCATTACTTGTAAAATGCGACTTGAATATGTCATAAGTTTTTTTTTTCTTCTTGATCAATTTGTTAACTCGCTTGAGTGGATGATGACCAAATACATATGTAGCCACTAAACTTTACTTGTTTAGTTAGATTGCTCCTTGAACTTTCAATTTAACCATATAGTCTTATAAACTTATATTTTTCTTAACTTATAAATATAAACTCATTGAGTCACATTAAGTCGCATTGAGTCACACTGAGTTACATCTTTTTTATTTTAAACATATTTTTCTCTTTTTAAATCACTTTCCATCTAAATCTATTTTCATCTAAAATCAAATCCCTAAAATTTAATCTCTATAATTAAATATTGGTCTTATTTTATCATTATTTTTGAGATAATATTCACTAAGTTTTAAATCATGCAGTAATTTGAATTAAACTTTTGGAGTGCTCATTAAAAATAAAATAATCTATTTGAAAATATAAAATTATATTAAACAATTATATGGTAATATAAAATAAATTGAATAAAAAATTTTATATTTTCATCTAGATAATTTTTTAGGAAAGATTAAATGAGTAAGAAATATTTTGAATTATATAATTTTATATTTTTCACTCAACAAATATTATCAAATTAATGAATTAACCTTTAAAAATATATATTTACAAGTTAAAAAAAATATGACGCAATAAGATTTAGCGTGACTTAGCATAACTCAATAAATTTATATTTATAAGTTAAGAAAATGTGAGTTTAAGAGACTATACGATTAAATTAAAAATTCATAGGGAACAAACTAAATAAATGAGAAATGTTCAGGAGTTATATATATATATATATATATATATATATTCGAGCATGAATAGTTCTTCCAAATATTGAATATCATCATCCTCCGTTGTGTTGTCTAAGTCAATTGACCTAGCCACCTAGGGCATTCTAATTCATGAACAATTACCTTTATCTTTCCTTGCTTTGAAATTTGAATTTTCACCGCTCCTTTCTTTAAAAAAAATAAAAAATAAAAAAAGTAGTGAAAAAAAAATTTTAGAATTAAAAATAATAATACATAAGATAAACAAGTTAAAAAGAACAAAAAGAATATTAATTATAAAATAAAAGAGTGATTAAAATTGTAATGTAGAAAATATTGGAGATAACAATGAAATTGAGATAATTTTTTGTATGTAAAAAATGAATCAAAATAGATAGTAATTATAGTGCTAATTTTTAAATGGGTAATGAGCTATTTAATCTGGAGAATATCGGCTCATATGCCAGTCTAATCCCAATCTTTAGTCTTGTCAGTTAGTAATAAATCTTTATTTTTCTTTTCTTTTTTTATCAAATTTATTCCCTTTAAATATACAGAGCATCTGTAAAAATTTCAAGAGTAGCTATATTAATTGCATGATCTTGTAACCTATATACCAACTGATAATGAAGTGTAGTTGATACAGAATTCTGAATATATGGAGCACTAATTATTTGAACTTGTACTTTCAGAGCTTTAGATAAATAAGAGTCTGATAAAAATAAACTATAGTTGGAAAAGAAGACACGAACAACACTTCTCTAGTCTACATAGGCTAATGGTCTGTTTGCCTTGGTGGTGAATGTGCTAGTTACAATGAAACTCAACATTTTAGTCCTATTTTTTTCCCCTCAATCTAGCTCTAAAATGCTGTTAATTTTAGTTCTATCCCAGATACAACGATTCCAATTCAATAATATTATCAATTTATATCAAATCATTTTTCAACAATTCTAACTCTGGTTCACTAAAACTTCGATTTTGACTATTTTAGACTGATTCTGATTATTCTAATTATGATTTAAGATCATGTAATGGTCAGGTCTATTTATATGATATGAAAATTCAAATTGTCCTGTAGCAATGCTCAACCTCTTGGGGACCATGTATGTTTCTTATATATATATATATATATATATATATACATATATGACTCTTCTTATTTATATGACTTTTTGAAGGTCATGGAATTTGGCCGAACAATATAATAATTAATTTTACTCTTTAAAATTCAAATTAATTATATTATTATATAGTTAATTTTATAAAAGAAAACAATCTTGAGTTTTTTTTTTATAATATTTTTACGATTATAAATGTTTCATTTTTAATGTTTAATGTGAATTTTTAAATTATAAATGTGAAAATATAAAATAAAATTATTCCAACTAAAATTTTGATTAAAAAATTGTATAATTTTTCCCAACATTAAGAGTAAAATGGGGGCATAAAGCACATTTCAAATTTGAAAACGCATGGTTTCTAAATCTTGAGGTAGGTGATGTGGTTAATAGGAGTTGGAATAGCGATGATAATAAAAGTCTGTTGGATAGGATCGGCTCGTATGTTAAGTCGCTTTTTGAGTGGGGTCATAGTCTAGTGGGGGAGTTCTGGAACCGCAAGGCTTCATTATATGGGCAGATTTTGGCAGAAAGAGAAGCTGGCATCTTGCGAGATGATGATGACTTGTCTCGTCTCAATTCTGAATACATTCAAAGAGCTAAGACCTTTTGGTTGAGGGATGGGGATCGTAATTCCAAAAATTCTATCGTAAGCCTCCTATCGCAAGAGGAAAAAAATTCTATTATGGCGTTGAGGGGAGATGATGGGTGTTGGATCATGGACTCAACAATCTTGAAAGATCATATCCCATGCTACTTTTCTGAGCTATTTGAAGGTACGCATGGGAATTGTGCTTCTATTATGGATATGATTTCGGCTAGAGTTACGCACATAGATAATAGGCATTGCTTGCTCCATTGGTGGTAGAGGAGATTAGGAGTGCAACTTTTTAGATGCATTCAGATATGTAATACCTTGAAATAATAATAATAATAATAATAACAATAATAATAATAATAATAATAATAATAATAATAATAATAATAATAATAATAGTTGGTTAGTTAAATGCATTATAACAAACAATAATTTAAGATAAGTGATTTAATAATTAAGGTGGTTGGATGACAATAAATATAATAGTAATAATAATAATAAAAATAATATATAGACAAAAAAATATATAATATATATTTAAATTCAAAATCATTAGAATTAATGGGGGACAAACTCTTATGATCCACTAACCATAATAATGAAAATTTTATTGGGGGATAAATTTTAATAGTGAAATTATTAGTGAACAAATACAACCTCATCCACTAATAATGTTGGAACTAAATGTGTGGATGATTAAATAAAATATTAATTTAAATTATTGATGGGATTTGTTAGTAGAAATTTTTTTAATTGATAATGGGATAGAATTAGTATTAAATAGGTGGTGATTTCATTAAACAAAGAAAGAAAAAAAATGAGAGAGAGGCAAAGAAAGTAAAGAAAGAAACTGAGGCAGAAACAGAGAGGGAGAGACAGAGAAACGAGAAAAGTGTAAGAGAGGGAGAGAATTAGTGAACACCTTTTGTATTTTTCTTTTGTTCGTTACTCTTCGGTCATCGACCGACGACACGCGCATGCCACCGAAAAAGTAGACTCGTTGGGCTTTCCAATGGCATGAAAATCACCATGAACGGCCGCCGGAGTACGCCGTACGCGCCGCCATAAGCGCTGGACAGAGTTCTGCCGGTGCAACTTTTCAACAACTATTCCGACTGTTTTCCTACCCCTTTTTCTGGCAACTCAAATATTTTTGAAATCCTCTCTTCATGAGCTTCAATTTGATATCTTATTTGCTAATTATGAATGAATATTTAGAAAATACATGTATTATAATTTAAAATTAAAATTTAAAAAATAATATAATTATATATATAATTAGGTTGTTAATTAGCGATTAATATGTATATATATTAGTATTATAAATTAATTAAGTATATCCATAATTAGTTAATATTATGAGGTTAAGTTGAAGAAATAAAGTTTTAATTTGATCATATTAAGAGAAAATTAACAAAAATAAATAAATTTAGTTGTTGATCAAGGTGAGTGGATAATTATATAACATTGGTATTTTATTAAATTATATATATATATATAATTTACTAAAATTATTTCATGATGAAATTATGTTATGATGAATTTAAAAGAAATAATTTTTATATATATTTAAAATGGGAACAAATAATAGTATGTTAATGTTTGAATTATAATATGATGATTAATTATTGATAAAATTGAATAAATATTTTGAATACACTCATTATATATTTTCTAATAAAGACACATGTGATGACGGTGTGTTAAAAAAATTGACGGATTATAATATGATACTGTCTTTGGGACAGCGCTTGGTATGCATATAGCCTTTGAGGCGTATATCAGTTTATCTCCCTTTGGAAGTAGCTCTACACATGTGTATGACCATGAATATTTGCTCTTGGTGCTGCTATGCGTCATTACTGCGCTCAAAATGCCATGTCTTACCCTTAGGCTGTCATTAAATATATGTTTACTTGCGCCTATATATATTAAGTGTATGAAATTATATTATTTAAATTTTATACCATGATATTGCGAAGTTTATATTCTTTTAAGGAAGGATTTATTATGCAGTAATTATAAAATTTTATACCAATAATTATATGAGAAAAATTTTATTTGTTCCCCCTTCGCTATATAATTATCTTCTCACTAATAAAGCAGTAGAACACCCCTTCTTTCTCGTCGTTCAGCGCATAGATAAGGTCGAGCCTATATAATTATTGTTTGGAGTTGTTTATGAATTATTTATACTTTCGTGTTGGACAGTAGATAAGTTGTATTTAAATAAAAAAAATAGCATCTACTGGATTATATTAATGTGTGTATTTGAATAATATTCAAGAATGAATCATGAGTGATATTTTTATAATAAAATAATGTTATGATAAATTATGAGGTAAGTTCACTCTCAGAATTAAGGAAATGAGGTGCGACAATTTATGGTATTAGAGCAAGATATGGTTACGCAATATTCTCATTTGTTTTTATCCATAAGCGAGTGAAAAATCAAGGATAAATTTTCTTTAAGATGAGAAGAATGCAATACTTTGAAAAAAATAATAATAATAATTGGTTAGTTAAATGCATTATAACAAACAATAATTTAAGATAAGTGATTTAATAATTAAGGTGGTTAGATGACAATAAATATAATAGTAATAATAATAATAATAATAACAATAATAATAATAATAATAATTAAAATGATAAAAGTAATATGTAGACAAAAAAATATATATCCATATATATTTAAATTCAAAATAATTAGAATTAGTGAGGAACAAACTCTTATGATCCACTAACCATAATAATGAAAATGTTACTGGGGGATAAACTTTAATAGTGGAATTATTAGTGGACAAATACAACTTCATCCACTAAAAATGTTGGAACTAAATGTGTGGATGATTAAATAAAATATTAATTTAAATTATTGATGGGATTTGTTAGTATAATTTTTTTTAAAATTGATAATTGGATAAAATTAGTATTAAATAGGTGTGTTCTCATTAAACAGAGAAAGAAGAAAATGAGACAGAGGTAAAGAAAGTAAAGAAAGAAACTGAGAGAGACACAGAGAAACAAGAATAGTGTAATAGAGGGAGAGAATTAGTGAACACTTTTTGTATTTCTCTTTCGTTCATCACTTTCCGGTTACCGAACGACGACACGCACTGACCACCAAAAAAGTAGACTCATCGGGCTTTCCAACGACATTAAAATCACCATGAACGACCGCTGGAGTATGCCGCCCTAAATGCTGGTTGGAGTTCTGCCGGCGTAACTTTCCGACCATTTTTCAATCTTTTTTTCTGGCGACTCGGGTATTTTTGGAACCCTCTCTTCATAAGTTTCAATTTGATATCTTATTTGCTAATTATGGATAAATATTTAAAAAATACATGTATTATAATTTAAAATTAAAATTTAAAATAATATAATTATATATATAATTAGGTTGTTAATTAGTGATTAATATGTATAAATTAATTAAGTATATCCATAATTAGTTAATATTATGAGGTTAAGTTGAAGAAATAAAGTTTAAATTTTATCATATTAAGAGGAAATTAACAAAAATAAATAAATTTAGCTATTGATCAAGGTGAGTGGATAATTATATAATATTAATATTTTATTAAATTATATATATATAATTTGCTAAAATTATTTCATGATGAAATTATGTTTGTGATAAATTTGACAGAAATAATTTTTATATATATTTAAAATGGGAACAAATAATGGTAAGTTGATATTTGAATTATAATATGATGATTAATTATTGATACTGTTGAATAAATATTTTGAATACACTCATTATATATTTTTTAATAGAGACATATGTAATGATGAGGTGTTAAAGAAATTGACTGATTATGATATAATACTATCTTTGGGACAGCGCTTGATATACATATAGCTTTTGAGGCATAGATCAGGCGGTCGCCCTTTGGAGGTAGCTCTGCACATGTGTATGACCATGAATATTTATTCTTGGTGCTGTCATGAGTCATTACTGCACTAAAAATGCCTTGTTTTACCCTTAGGCTACCAATAAATATATGTTTACTTGCGTCTAAAGCATTATATTATTTATGGACTATATATATTGAGTGTATGAAATTATATGATTTAAATTTTATACTATGATATTTCAAATTTTATATTCTTTTAAGGAAAAGTTTATTATGCAGTAATTATGAAAATTTATACCAGTAATTATATGAGAAAAACCTTGTTTGTTCCCCATTTACTTTATAATTATCTTCTTACTGAGTAGTTGGACTCACCCCTTATTTATATAAATATTTCAGATATTGTTGGAAAATAAACCGGTAGAATATCCATTCTTTCTCATTGTTCAACGCATAGATAAGGTCGGGCCTATATAATTATTATTTGGAGTTGTTTACAAATTATTTATATTTTCGTGTTGGACAATAGATAAGTTGTATTTAAATAAAAAAAATTTAGTATCTACTGGATGATATTAATGTGTGTATTTGAATAATATTAAAGAATAAATTGTGAGTGATATTTTTATAATAAAATAATGTTAGGATAAATTATGAGATAAGTCCACTCTCAGAATTAACAGAATGGGGTGTGACATTTTATGGTATCAGAGAAAGATATAGTTACTCAATATCCTTATTTGTTTTCACCCATAAGCGAGTAAAAATTTGAGAAAGAATTTTCTTTAAGAGGAAAATAATATAATACCTTGAAAAAAAAATAGCTTGCTAGTGAACTGTATTATAATAAATAATAATTTAAGATAAGTGATTTAATAATTAAGGTGGTTTGATGACAATAAATATAATAGTAATAGTAGTAATAATAATAATAATTAAAATGATAAAAATAATATATCGACAAAAAAATAGATATATATGTATACATATATATTTAAATTCAAAATTATTAGAATTAGTGAGGGACAAACTCTTATGATCTACTAACCATAATAATAAAAATTTTAATGGGGACAAACTTTAATAGTGAAATTATTCGTGGACAAATACAACTTCATCCACTAATAATGTTGGAATTAAATGTGTGGATGATTAAATAAAATATTAATTTAAATTATTGATGAGATTTGTTAGTAGAAATTTTTTAAAATTTATAATGGGATAGAATTAGTATTAAATAGGTGGTGTTTTCATTAAACAAAGAAAGAAGAAAATGAGAGAGAGGTAAAGAGAGGAAAGAAAGAAACTGAGACAGAAACAGAGAGGGAGAGACAGATAAACGAGAACAGTGTAAGAGAGGGAGAAAATTAATGAATACCTTTCATATTTCCCTTTCATTCGTCGTTTTTCAATCACCGAACGATGACACACGCCAGCTACCGAAAAAGTAGACTCGTCGAAATTTCCAACGACATCAAAACCACCGTGAATGGTAGCCGAAGTACGCCACATGCACTGCCCTAAGCGCTGGTGGGAGTTCTGCCGGCGCAACTTTCCGATCATTTTTCAACCTTTTCTTTCTGGCGACTAAGGTATTTTTGGAATCTCCTCTTCATGAGTTTCAATTTGATATTTTATTTGCTAATTATGGATGAATATTTAGAAAACACATGTATTATAATTTAAAATTAAACTTTAAAATAATATAATTATATATATAATTAGGTTGTTAATTAGTGATTAATATGTATATATGTTAGTATTATAAATTAATTAAGTATATCATTAATTAGTTAATATTATGAGGTTAAGTTGAAGAAATAAAGTTTTAATTTGATTATATTAAGAGGAAATTAACAAAAATAAATAAATTGAGCTGTTGATCAAGGTGAATGGATAATTATATAATATTGGTATTTTATTAAATTATATATATATAATTTGCTAAAATTATTTCATGATGAAATTATGTTTATGATGAATTTGAAAGAAATAATTTTTATATATATTTAAAATGAGAACAAATAATGATATGTTAATGTTTGAATTATAATATGATGATTAATTATTGATACAGTTGAATAAATATTTTAAATAGACTCATTATATATTTTCTAATAGAGACACATGTGATATCGAGGTGTTAAAGGAATTGACGGATTATGATATGATATTGTCTTTGGGACAACACTTGGTATACATATAGCCTTTGAGACGTATATCAGGTAGTTGCCCTTTGAGGGCAGCTCTGCACATGTGTATGACCTTGAATATTTACTCTTGGTGTTGTCATGCGTCATTACTGCACCCAAAATACCATATTTTACCCTTAGGGTGCCAGTAAATATATATTTACTTGTGCCTAAAGTATTATATTATCTATGGACTATATATATTGAGTGTATGAAATTATATAATTTAAATTTTATACCATGATATTGCATATTTTATATTCTTTTAAGAAAGAATTTATTATGCAGTAATTATAAAATTTTATACTAGTAATTATATGAGAAAAACTTTGTTTATTCCCCATTTGCTATATAATTATCTTCTCACTGAGTAGTTATGCTCACCCCTTATTTATATAAATATTTTAGATATTGTTAGAGAATAAATCAGTAGAACAACCCTTCTTTCTCGTTGTTCACTGCATAGATAAGGTCGGACCTATATAATTATTGTTTAGAGTTGTTTATGAATGATTTATATTTTCGTATTGGACAGTAGATAAGTTGTATTTAAATAAAAAAAATTTAGTATCTACTGGATGATATTAATGTGTGTATTTAAATAATATTAAAGAATAAATTGTGAGTGATATTTTATAATAAAATAATATTAGGGTAAATTATAAGGTAAGTCAACCCACAGAATTAAGAGAATGAAGTGTAACAAGATAAGTCACCTAGAACTGATGGTATGAATCATGCTTTTTACTAACGGTTCACGCATTTTGTTAACTCAATTTTATTGCTAATTGTCAAAGATGGTTTGAAAATGGTATTTTCCTTAATCATTTCAATGACACATTAATTGTCTTAATTCTAAATAAAGATAAGCCAGAGTCAGTTAAACATTTGAGGCCAATTTCTTTATGTAACGTGGCATGTAAAATATTCTTTTCTAAAACTCTTGCTATTAGATTAAAGATTATTCTGCATGCTATAATTAGACTTTCAGACAACTATGTTCTTGGAAGATTAACGACAAACAATATTTTGCTGGCTTTTTGATATAGCGGAAGTAATAAACAAAGGTGTTATTCCTATTTAGTCTAAGAATGTTCAGGTAATAAACATAAAATGAGAGAAAAACTTCTCAATTGAATTATTATTCAACTTTTGAAGCTGTCTTTCACTTCTTCATACAGAAAATCTTAATTCCAAATAAAGAAAGTTTTTAAAATATAACAGATTGCCAAAATAAAAAAATTACAAGTATAGAAAGATACTATTTAACGAGGCAAACAAAATGCCCAAATGGCCCTTCTATCCAAGGGTTCTAAATAAGAAAATAAAAATATGCTCTAAACTACCATAAAAGTAAAACGCGTTTTCGGAGGCCTAAACTACGAAATTTGGCCGAAAACTATTGGACCTCACTGCAAAGCAGTGATTTTAACTATCTGGCCCATTTCCCATTGGGCTATGCCCTTAGAACGCCTAGTTTGCAACATCAATTTTTGACAGTAATTACCAAACTGTCACTATGACAGTTTTCAGTCAAACTACTTCATGAAAGTCAATGCTCTTTGTTCCACATCACTTTTGAGTTGATCCATTACATGAATTCTTCAAGGAAAAGGAAGAAGGGGGATATGGCAATTAAAATTGATATAAGTAAGGCTTATGATAAGGTGAGATGAGAATTTTTGGAAGCTATTATGTTAAAATTGGGCTTTTTGCAGATGATTCATTCTGTTTCTTTAAAGCCCGGATTAAGGAATGTGCTACAGTGAGAAATATTCTTGAGCAATATGAAATGGCCTTTGGACAAGTAGTAAATTTCAGAAATCAGGTGTGTATTTCAGTAGTAATGTTGTAAATGAGCTTCATTGTTCCTTGTAGAATGCTTTGGGATATAATCATATAGATCATGGATGATATTTGGGTCTTCCGTCTTTCGTGGGCTGAAGTAAAAGGAGTGTATTCTCTTTTGTCAAAGAAGGATTGCATATATATAGTCGGTTGCAGGGTTGGCAAACCAATTTCTTATCAAATGCAGGCAAGGAAATTTTGTTAAAGTCCATGACACAGGCACTTTCTATGTTTTGTATGGGTGTATTCATGTTACCTATTCTATTATGTGAGGAGTTGCAAATGATGATGAATAATTTTTTATGAGATTCGAAGAAGGATGGGTGAAAAAATATGCATCGGATGGCGTGGGATAATTTATGTAAGAGCAAGGAAGGAGGGATGGGCCTTAGGAATTTGCAACTCTTTAATCTTGCAATGTTGGGGAGGCAGTGTTGGAGAATTCTTAGTAACCTGAATTTCTTATTGGCAAGGGTTTATAAAGCTAAATATTACCCATGAAGGGGCTTATTAACTGCAGGGTTGGGTTCCAACCTCATTTTTACTTGGAGAGGACTATGCGTTGCTAAGGATTTTCTTCTTGATGGTTTAAGATGAATTATTGGTGATGGGCATTTAGTTAAAGTATGGGCAAATCCCTGGCTCCCAAGGGAACAAGATTTCTTTGTTCATAGCCATTGTTTGGAGGGGTTTGAGGAGATGTCAATTAATGCTCTAATGGATGAGGAATCTCGAAGTTTGAATGTCGATTTGAGCTGAGGACTGTTTGTTGAGGAAGAAGCAAATCTTACCTTAAGAATCCTTATTAGTTTGAGAACAAGGCAGGATCGATTTTTATGGAATTTTTTTAAAAATGGTTTGTATACAGTGAAGTCTACGTTCCATCATTTGCATGGTTTTCACATAAACCATGCAAGAGGAGGCTTTAATTTATGGAAGTGTATTTGGCGTGCTAAGGTCCCTCCTAAAGTGCACAATTTTATAGGGAGATTGATGAATAATATCCTGCCAATTAACGCTAAACTGAATGGAGAAGGGGTTTAGGTGTCGACAACGTGAAGCCAGTGTACAGAAGAAGAAACCTTATTGCATGTATTCTTTGAGTTTAGCAAAGCGAGGGGGTGTTGGAATATTTTGCCTTTATTCAAACAGGTCCGAGTTTTAATTATTGCTTATGGGTTAAGATTAATACTCAAACCTGCAACAAGATGTGACGAGATCATGTGTTGCCTTGGAGAGTTTGGACGAAATGTAATCTATGGGTTTGGCAGGGTGAAAAATTCAGTGATTATACTTAGCGCTGTTGGCAAGATAATTCCTTGATGATTGGAGGCAAGCATTGTTTTTGTAAAATCAAAGAAGGCCTTCTACCTCATCGACTATTAATTATGAATGATAATATCAGGGAAGCTCCTCCTACTGGGATATGGAAGTTTAATATTTGATGCTATGTACAATACTTGGGGATAATATGGGTACAGGTTTTGGGCTATTTTTCAAGATGCTAATAGACGGGTATTGCTAGCCTGCTTAGGAAGCCTACTAGAGTGCAAATTGGTTTACGAGGAAATTACACTAAATAAGAGGTGAAGCCAGACTTTTTAGTGAAGGGGGCAAAATAAAAATATCATATATTTTTTAAAAAATTTAAAGAAAAAAAATTAAGTATTTTAAAACTTTGAATAATATATATACATATATATATAATTTTCAAAATAGCTACCCCTTATAATGTGAGTGTCTTCGCCTTGCACTGAATATGTTTTTTCATTGGTGGTTTTGCAAGTCTATAGACGACCTAACACATTTCTTTTTCAATTTTATGATTTTAGGTTTTTTTTTTCAAAATTAACTATTCATCGTTATTTTTTCTTTTTTATGATTTTTATAATTTTTTTATTTTTCATTTTTTTCTATTTTATTTTATTTTTTATTTAATTTTTTAATGTCATACTTTTAATATATACATAAAAAATAAATATATACACAATATACATAATATATATATATATAATACATACTTAACAATACAAACTACATCTACAACGCATCTGTAATATATATATATAATATCTACAACACATCTAAATAATATTTTTAATATTTATTTAATTTAATTTATTTAATTTTTTATTTTCATAATATCCTTATAACATTCACATAATATTCATACAATATTTAACAACTTTTACATAAAATATACACAATTTAAATAATAAAAAATAATATACACACAATATCTACAATACACATACAATATCTACAATATATCTACGACACATCTGCATAACAAAATTATATTTTTTTTAATTTTTTTTTGTGTTTATAATATGTAAAATTTATTTAAAATAAATTTAATAATTTTATTTATATATTTATATATATATATTTTTTATTTTTTGAGTGTTATTTATTTTTTATAATTAAAATTAAAAAAAATTCTTGGTAAAAAATTATAATTTTTATATGATAAAAAATAATTTAAAATATTAATTTTTATTATTTTATTAGAATATTTTTTATTTAATAGTAAAGTTTAAAAAAAAGATAAAAATTAAAGTAAAATATTGATTATAGTGAGGGAATAAATATTTTTTAAAAAAATTGTTTTAGTGAGAAATGATGTATTTTTAAAATTTTGCTTAAACTTTTAATAAAAGTGTAAATTTTTTATCTTTTCTAGTATTTTAAAATAAAAATTATTTTTTTAGGTAGTTATCTAAATGTCCCTTGGTTTATTTGCAGAGTTGTTAGGTTGTAGAACAATTCTGAGTTTCATCCTTGCTGGCGTCAATGATACAGTTATTATCAAGCTTGATGCCCAATATGTTGTTAATGATATTGTTGTTCAAGGTGAAAATTACTCAGAGTTTGGATTGCAAGGCTATGCTGAAGAGTAATCCTCATCTCTCCATAAGGTGGGTGCGACGTCACGGGAATCAGCTAGCTCATGCTATAGCAAGGCATGCCTTTTATTTTTTAAGGTTCCATGTTTGGGATTATATTCCATTCCTTACTGATGTACTGATTTCTTCATAATGAAGTTTGAGATTTGTTGCTTTCAGAAAAGAAAAAAAAAGAAGTAAAATGAAATAATTAAGAAATTAATTGGTGAATATATAGAAACAGATAAGTGTCTAATGTCTTGTGATATCATAACATAGTGTAAACATTTTACATTTTACATTTTTTTTTAAAACCACGACATTGGCTCAAAAACCAGTAAGAAAGTAGTTATTTTAGATAGAATCCAGATAAGAAACCATTATTTTAAATAAAAAAATAGTTAAATTAATTTAAAAAAAGAATTTGGATGAAAACAAGAATATTTTGATAGAATGTATTAATCAAAATCAACAACGGATCTTGGGGGTCATTGAGGAGACAAACGACCCCTCTCACTGGCGATCAAAAGCACATATAAGAAATGTACTCCTGATCGCCGGTAATAACAGTAGTCAGCAGAAAGATGAGCTCCCCAGCTCGTTACAAAAACAAACAAAAAAAAGAAGAAAGAAACAAAAGCAAAAGGGAGAGAGGGACGAAGGGCGAGGGCAGCTGCTGGCAGGGACGATCAAGGAGCCTCGCCGACTATCACCTACTCTTTCGACCAGTTGACGGTGAAAAGTTTATCTTCTCTTTAATGAGTGTTTAGATCCGCCATTGATCAAAATTGCTACCGTATCAAGTGGTAAAGTTGAACTTTCTAGTTTTTTTTTTTTGTTAAATTAGTAATTATGTGGTTGCACATTAAACGAATTTTAATTTTTTGTTTAATTTATATCTTTCAAAAAATTGTTAATATTACATTATTCAGAAATATTATATAATACACAAATTATTATTATGATTTATTAATTTTAAATATCACCTTATAATAATCTTAAATATTATAATTAAATCAACTAAAAGAAACATAAGTAGATATTACATGGGTCAACAAAAAGTTTAATTAGAATCAATTCATATAAATTTTAATTAGAATATAAAATAAATATAATATTTAAATTATTTTATATAAATTTAATTTTCAATAACATTAATTAATAAACGGTAAGAATACTCTAAACAATACTTTTGAACTTAAATTTTGTTTTACCAATAAATTTATTTATTACTCGTCAAAAAATTAATTTATTTAATATTATCTAAATTATTATTTCTTAATTATGGCACTCTTTTGTAACATTTATTAACTTATTTGTTTAACTTTGTCCAAGTTATTATTTCTTAATCAGGGCACCCGTCAAAAGAATCCAATAGTATTTTTTTTAGTTTTTAATTTTTGAAAAAATATGTTTTTTTCATATTTGGGGTTGCTGTAAATTGAAATTTCATTTTTAGATTTTTTTTAAAAAAAGAAAAAGCATGTAATTATACATAGTGATCTGATTCTAAGAGATTCCAGCTAATGAGAAAAAGATTCTTAGCTAGGCATCACAAAGATTTGTCTGTTTGTTGCTGACTATTATGACCTGAAAAAAAAATCTTTTTATTTTATCAACAGTACATTGTTTGTATTCAAAAACAAGAAACACAGAAAAAATTAAAGAAAATTATGTTTATGAAGAAAAGTAGAAGAATTGAAATTAATTAAGAAGAAATTAATTATGTAATATGGCTTCTACTGGATCACATCTAAAGTGTCCACCTTTTGGGTTTTCAGCAAAGTATTATAAAGTTTCTGAGGATGGAAGTGAGTGTTCGAGGCAACCCAGTTTCTTTCAAGGAAAGCCTATGCTTAATCAAGGTGTTGGCGTCTCTGTTATTCTTGGTTTTGGAGTCTTTTTTGCTGTCTTCACTTCTTTCTTGGTAATCCCCTCCTAATTTTTTATTACTAGCAACTGTTCTTTAATTATGAATTAACGATTTATTTTATGAACTCTAATCCACTTTGGGGTTCAGGTGTGGTTGGAGAAAAGATATGTTGGGTCTTGGCATACCTCAGAATGGTTCAATACTGCAGGTAGGAATGTTAAAACAGGACTTATTGCTAGTGCAATTGTGTCCCAGGTAAAATTGCCAGAAATCATAAGTGGGTTTACTGAATATGCTGAATATATAGCTTATTTTACTTATTTAATTATGAAATACAATTGTATAGTGGACATGGGCTGCAACCATTTTGCAAAGCTCCAATGTTGCGTGGGAGTATGGAGTCAGTGGACCTTTTTGGTATGCTAGTGGGGCCACTATCCAGGCAACTTCTTTTTTCCTTTTCCACTTGTTAATTCCTTATACATGTCTTATAAGATGGTAAATAATTTTTTTTTAAAAAATTAATCAATAGGTACTCTTGCTTGGTATAATGGCAATAGAGATCAAAAGAAAAGCTCCCCATGCTCATACTATCTGCGAAATTGTAAAAGCTCGGTATGTGTGTGATAATATGATTAATTATAGTGTTAATTAGTTTAGCAGATGATGTCATGGCCATTTTTTAGCTCCAAATGCATTGATAAATTGGCATCTTACCTATTTTCAGTTGGGGGATTGCTGCACATGTTGTCTTCCTCATATTTTGCTTGCTCACAAACATTATTGTAACTGCTATGCTCCTTCTTGGTGGCTCTGCTGTTGTAAATGCACTTACTGGAGTGAACATCTACTCTGCTAGCTTTCTAATTCCACTAGGAGTTATTGTTTATACTCTGGCTTGAGGGCTAAAAGCAACTTTCTTGGCAAGCTATATACATTCTGTTATAGGTACTTTTACTCAAAATCTGAATTCACCTTGTCTATTTAGTTTTGGTTTGATGCTACTGAAGTTGTCTCCAGGAGTACTGCGTCTGTTGTCTAACTAGCTTATGTTCTGCAGTGCATGTTGTTCTAGTAATTTTTGTCTACTTAGTTTACACAGCAAGTAGTGAGCTTGGAAGTCCCAGTGTCTTGTACAATCGTTTGGTGGAGGTGGCTAGTAACTCTAGAGCATGTCAAGAGCCAATTTCACATGATGGGCAATCCTGTGGTCCTGTCAGTGGAAATTACAAGGCTTCTTATCTAACAATGCTGAGCTCAGGTGGGCTGGTTTTTGGGATTATAAACATAGTTGGCAACTTCGGTACAGTTTTTGTAGATAATGTAAGATTGATATTTTAAGTATTTTGATGATATTTTTTTTTCATGTATATGAAATTTAGTAACATGGTGCTTGGAAAATCAATTTTAGGGATATTGGGTTAGTGCCATAGCTGCAAGGCCTTCATCAACTCGTAAGGGCTACTTGTTGGGTGGGCTGGTATGGTTTGCAGTACCATTCTCGTTGGCGATATCTCTAGGACTGGAAGCACTTGCCCTTGATCTACCGATAACAGTGAGCGAGGCTGGCCATGGACTTGTTCCTCCTGCCACTGCTATAGCTTTGATGGGGAAGGGAGGATCAATACGTCTTCTTACTATGCTTTTCATGTAAGTTGCACTTTTATGCTGCCTTAATTCTAGTATATTGGCCTATTACACCTAATTTATTGCAAGCCACATTTTTGAATGCTTTGAAATTGAACTTTTGAGTTTTTGAAACATTTATTTACTATCTTTCTGCATATAGAAAATTTGTATTAAAATAGATTACTGTCATTGAGTTGTTATATTTAACATTCTTCTTGAATGATTGTAAAATAATTATCAGGGCAGTGACATCTGCAGGATCCTCTGAGCTAATTGCTGTTTCATCGTTATGCTCTTATGATATCTACCGTACTTACATAAATCCAAATGCCAGTGGAGCTAAAATCCTTAAAGTTTCAAGAGTTGTTGTCTTAGGCTTTGGATGTTTCATGGGAATATTAGCAATAATACTTGAATAAAGCTGGAGTTTCATTAGGCTGGATGTATCTTGCCATGGGAGTCCTTGTTGGTTCTGCTGTTCTACCTATAGCTTTTATGCTACTATGGAGCAAAGCAAATGCAATAGGTGCTATTCTTGGACAATCATTGGCTGTGCTCTTGGGATTATAACTTGGTTATCAATTACAGCAATTGAGTGCAGCCACATAAATCTCGACACTGCTGGCCAGAATGCGGCTATGCTTACTGGAAACCTTGTCTCTATACTTAGTGGAGTAGTTATTCATGCTCTGTAGCCTTCTGTGGCCACAAAATTAAAATTGGGAGACAGACCAAGTGGATCACAATAGTTGAAAAGGAAAAGGAAGAGTTGCCAGCAGAAGAGTTCAAGGACGAGAAACTCTCCAAAGCAAAAGCTTGGATAATCAAATGGGGTGTTGGTTTCACTGTTGTGATTGTCGTATTATGGCCTCTTCTCACTCTCCCAGCAGGTAAATTCAATATCTTTGAAATTTTCTTTTCCTTACTAGCAAATCTTCTCAGCTTCTCTTAGAAGGAAGCTGATGTTGATTAGTACAAGAATTTTGATCATAATACAGGTGAATTTGGCTTGGGATACTTTACATTCTGGGCTGTGATTGCAATAGCATGGGGCACCATAGGATCAGTAGTAATCATATTTTTACCACAACTTGAAAGCTGGGAAACCATACAAAGTGTGTTTCTGGGGATGTTTACAAATGACAGGCTCATGGAAAAGGTTGAGGAGATTAATACCAAGCTAAATACAATTGTTATGGCCATGCCAGAACTTCAAAAACTTTACTTGATCAACAAAGATGAAGCATCAGAGCACCTGGCTTGATAGGCTACTAGCTTCCTAGTGAATCGTGCTCAAAATTTTTATTCATGCAAATGTAAAAATGTTGTATGGATAAATACTTGCACATATGATTGTTTGCCTTTTGCATCGTATTGTTTTCTATGGTAATTTCATAATTTATAAAGCACCGATTTGGTGATTTCTGATCATTTTAAAATTTTATCTTTTAAAAATATGATCAACAAATTTTCTATATTTATTTTTCATTTTCATAACTTCTTAAAATCTTATTAAATTCCCTTGAACCAAACAAAAAAGTATTTAACCATACTGTATTATTATATCCATTCAAACATGATAAACAATACTTATAATAATATATTATTAAACCGTAATATCAGACATTCAAATACAACTTTGGAGGATGTTTACTGTGTAAATAAGAGCTCTTGCATAATAGGCGTTGATGATCTGCAAATGCAAATTCTCACATTTATGGACACTAGTGAGAACAATTTTGGAAACCGAATTCTGAAAGGACGTGCAACAAATTAAACTCTACTTTCTAATTCTTTAGATAGTAGTAAGTAGAGGTTGATCCCATGAAGACTGATTGATTAATTATTCTTTGACAAAATTAATAGATGGTTGAGGATGAAATACTTTAAGGCTGAATTAAACAAAATTAAATAGCAAGAACCTAAAATTAAAGATCTAATTTAAGTAATAAGGTTATCAATAAGATGAAAACTTTGGTCAAAAGGATACTAAATTAGCTCATTGATAAATCAATTCCAATTTGATATTTATTCAAGAATAATAGAATTAGATCCACAATTCTTAGTATTTCCTTATTATTATCTTATTGATAAGTAACCATCAGCAAAACTGTTCCTATTGAGTTTCAAGCCTTTTATTAGGAATAAAACAAAAAAAAAATTATATGAATTTACTCTATACAAATAACAAAATAACTAATAAAATAGAAAATGAGAAAAATAAAAGAGCAAATAGAAAAATAAATGAGCATATAGGAGTTTAACGGAGTTCAGTATAAGCAAAATTTATTAATAAAAAATAAATTGAAAGTTATGACAAAAGAGAACACACAAAATTATTAGTCTAATTACAAGCAAAATCACAAAATGGTCACACTTACACATAACTACATCTTGAGTGTATATGTATGTAAATATATGTGCGTGTGTGCATACGCCTTTGACTTAAATATTAAGAATATAAATATTATTTAGAAAGAATTCATAATTACTTGATAAAAAAAATTAAGAGTCATATCTAATGAGTTTTCTTAAATAATAACAAATTGATCATATTAATTTCCAATAAAAAAAATGAACTTTCTATAAAAAAAAAATAATCAACACCAAAATAAAAATAATTAATAATATCGAAACTTCTTAAATAATTCAAATACATTCAACACCTTTTAATATTGACTTAGAACCAACTTAAGGAAATTAAATGATAAATACGTACCAGCAAGGTTTATTCAATTTAATCTGAATTCTCCAAGAAAACCAATATTACTTAGACCATTGATATCACTTTCTAAAGCTGCTAACTTTAGGATCAATAATTAAAAGTGACTGGAATTCTATCTAGCCTTAGATTAAATAACCAATTAATTCGTCAATCAAGACAATGAATATCCAATTAAATGCTAAGTAGATAAGGATAAAAAGAAGAGAGAGAGAGAGAAGAAATCCCACATCCAAAGTAAGGAAGCAAAAATATAAACACACACATATATAGAGAAGGTAGATAATTTAAAAGAGGAAATTACATAGTTCATCTATATAATATATATACATATATATATATATATCAAAGTTTTTACCTCTCTTTTACTTTCTCTTTTAAAAAATACAGTTGTTATTTTATTTTTTCTCTTTTAACCATTTTTTTCTATTTTTGCTTTTCTTTTCTTTTTTTCATTTTTCCGTAGTAGTTCACGTTTTCCATTACGTTCCATTCTACGGTTTTTCCTTCTATTCTGTAGTAAGTTTTTTCACGTTTCATTCCTTTCATTTTCTCTCTTTTTAAGATTCTGATCTTCCAATTTCTTTCGATTCCTTTTTTTCTATCTCTCTCTCTCTGTTGGTGTTTCATTTGTTCTTTTCTACATTATTTTCCTTTTGAAATTTATGTTTTAAGTTGTTAAAAATGTTGTTAATTTAGATGAAAATTCTACTAAAATTAATGAAGTTTTTAAGCAAAAGGTACTAAAGGAACTATATTTGGTATATTAGATTGAATTTTTTCAAATTAATTTTATTTTGATTTTATTATTCTTTAATTGTAGTATTAAATTTATTTTGCAACCGTAATGCATTTTACATCCACATTCGATAAAATGTTTCAAAGAAATTTTTTTTATTTTGCTTCTCAATGTATATTTCTTGAATGAATATATTTCCATTCTTTTGAATTGTAGTTTTTTCTTTTTTAGTTGTATTTGTATTATTTATAATATATGACTATTGCATGTGTTAAACAACATTTACATAATGACATATATACTATAATTAAGAATATATAAAGACTATAACTTAATACATATGCAATATTTATATAGCACTTATATAACATTTACACCATACTTAAAGATATATAAAGCCTAGAATATATATATGCAATATTTATACAAATGTCTACACCATAATTAAGAACATATACACTATAATTAAAAACATATAAATGTTATAACTCGATCAACATATACGCAAAATTTACACCACATTTACACTATACTTAAGAATATATAAAGGCTGAAATACAATATATACTCAATATTTGCGCTATATCTACATGACAATTAAGAGCATAAACACTATAATTAATAACATATAAAAGTTGTAACTCAATATATATACAACATTTGTACATAATTTATATGATACTTATATTATACTTAAGAATATAACGTTGGTTGTTGCAGCATGAAGATTAGGAAAAAAAATACGTGATAAGATGGCTCCTAACACCTCTTTGGACTCCACACTATAAGGATGCCATCTCGCTTATAATATCCTTAATTTTTGAAAATTAAATAAAATTAATTAAAATTAAATTAGATAAATTAAATAAATAATTTTAAATAAAAAATGGAAAGATTTTAAATGAAAAATTAGAATATATATTTGATATATATGTAAAATATACATAATATATAAAAATCAATAAAAAAATCAACTCTTTTAAAGGAAAAGTCAAAGTCAATAGGCATTTTGATAAATAAACTTTAGAAATTTAAAATTATTTAAATAATTCAAAAATAAATTATTTTTAATGAAAGATGTACTTTTGAGGTTTTAATTAAATAAATAATTAATTAAAAATTATTAAAATAATATATATATATAAGGTGAAAAATGTGAGTGGAAGGAAAGAAAAAATCATAAGCTTCTTCATCTTCTTTTTCTTCTTGGTTAGGCTGACCCATCATTGATGAAGGACCCAAGCTTTTGCTTCTTCCATGCTCCATTAATTGAAGGATGTAATAAGCTTCAAATGGATTTTTAAGATTTTCCTCCATAATTAGTAAGTTTACCCATTTTTTAATTTTTATGGAAGTTTGGAATATGTGTGATTTGGATGTGTAAAGTAGTATGATTTAATTGTTGGAATTGATATGTATGAAGTTGTTTTGAGTAGTTAACAATAATTTTAAGGTTGGATTAAAGAAATGGTTAAGTTTGAATAAAGATTGGTGAAGAGAGAGAATTTAGGGTTATGTAATTTTTGGGTTTGTAAAATCATGTGATTTAATTATGTAATTTATTTTCAAATGAGTTGGTTTGATGCATAAACAAGTATTTTAAAGTCAAATGTTGGATTTGACTAAGTTTGGTTAGAGTTTGAGAATGAAAGTGTTGAATTAGGGTTTTGGAAAAGTGATTTTTCAAAGTTGGTGAATTGATTGATTTTAATGTTTAAAACATATTATTTAATGATATTAAGGATGAAAATAAGATTGAAATGATAATTGGATTGAGTTGGAATGGGAAATCTTCAATGGAGAAGGTTATGTCATTTTAGGGTTTTGAACATAAGTATGTGTTTATGTAATGTAATTGTTTTAAACATATTATTATATATTTTTAATAATATAAATAAACTTAAAACACCAAATTGAATAACTTTATATGATTTTTTAAAGTTAAAGTGAGGTTAGCCTTAACTTTGGAGTTTTAGTTTGAATGATGTTTAATTATAGTTTAAGATTGAAAATGCCTTTAAATATTATACTAAATTATTATTTATGATCACATTTGGTATAGACATTGAGGAGAATTGATTTGCCCAATCCTAGTATTGAAGGGCAAGTTGGAAGAGAAGGTTGGAGGTTGTTTTAAACTTGCTTTTGGTTGCTTTTAGAGGTAAGTACAAACTTTGAATAAATTGGTTATGTTTACATTATATTTCGGCTTAACATATTTTGGTTGAAAAATGTGTTAAGCTACTTGACACATTGAACATTCATAAACAATGTGCTATGACATGTGGTTTGTTATGTATGTATTATATGCATTATGAAAAACCATTGTGTAATATCCTAATTTTTGAAATAATTTGTGAAAATTTAATAAAATAAATTAAAAGTAATTGGATAAATTAAATAAATAATTTTAAATAAAAATAGAAAGATTTTAAATGAAAAAGTGAAATGTATATGTGATATATATACAAAATATATATAACCTATACAAAAATCAATAAAAGTCAAAAGTCAAAGTTTATTTAAATAATTCAAAAGTAAATTTTATTAATGGAAGATGATATTTTGGAATTATAATTAAATAATCAATTAAAACTATAATTAAATAATATATATAAATATACTAGGTGGTAATTGAAAGTGAAAGTATATGGTTAAAATTGAAAGTGGATAGAGAGAGATAACTATTTGGTCTTTTTCTTCTTCTTTCCTTCCTTAGACGATTTCCATAACCATCAAAGAGAGAATTTTTTCTTCTTCTAAACTTCCTAAGGTGAAGGATTTTCAAGGTTTTAAGGAATGATTTGGTAATTTCCATCATTGTTGGTAAGTTTTCAACTTGTTTCCTTGAATTTTCTTAAATATTGAAGTTTGACTTATTGTGATAGTATGATTTAATTGTTGAAATTGATATGTATGAAGTTATTTTGAGAAGTTAATAATGATTCTAAGGTTGGATTAAACAAATGGTTGAATTTAAGTTGAGTTTGTTGAAGAGAGAATTTAGGGTTATGGGAATTGGATTTTTGGAATCATGTGATTTGAATTGTGCAATTGATTTTAAATGAGTTACTTTGATGCATAAACAAGTATTTTAAAGTTAAATGATGAATTTGGTTGAGTTTGAATAGAGTTGGAAAAAGAAGTGATGATTTAGAGCTTTGAAAAAAAAAAGAGATTGTTCAAAGTATGAAAAAGAATGATAACTTTGGATATATGACAATTTTGTATTGATACTCAAGAATTTGCCCCGACATACCTAGTGACACGGCCATATCATTGGGTGTGCCAATGATGCTGTTTTTCTATGTTAGTGACACGTGCAATGACACGCCTATGTCACTGGGTGTGTCAAAGCTACTGTAATGCAATATGTTTGGCATGGGCAGTGACAAGCTTATTCATTGGGTGTGTCAAAGCTTCTATATGATGGGCAAATGGCATGGTCATTGACACGCCCATGTCGGTGGGCATGTCACATGAAGATTTTGCCCACAATAGCTCTTTTTCTTATTTTTCTTATGTGGTTTTTACCTTTGTGTTGAGAGATCATGTATATGTATTATAATGTGAAAGTTTAAGATTAGACAAACCTTTAAATGTGATACTAAATGATTATTTATGATCACATTTGGTTTAGGCATTGAGGAGAATTGTTTTACCTAATCCAACTGTTGAAAGGCAAGTTGGAAGAGAAGATTGAAGGTGGTGTTTGAGCTTGCTTTTGGTTGCTGTTAGAGGAAAGTACAAACTTTGAATCAATTAGTTATGTTTGCATGACATCTGGGCTTAACACATTTTGGTTGAAAAAATGTGTTAAGTTACTTGATGCATTGAATATGCATGAATAATGTGCTATGACATGTGTAATATCATAGATGTATTAAATACATTGTGAAAAGCCATTGTTAATGGCTAAATTGAGTAAAAAGGTGAAATATGTGCAATATGTGAAAATGACCCAAAGTATTTAGGTAATGTGATTTATTGTGTATGCATTAAAGACAATCTGAAAAGTCATTGGTAAAGGCTAGATTGCATAAAATGTGATATATTGTAATGATATATTGAGTTATGATAAATTGAAATAAAATGATATGGATATGAATATGAATGAGAAAAATAAGAAAAGAGGTAAAGTGTCTACCTTGATTATGGAAAAATGAGAAAGAAAATGATGGTGAAAAATATGAAATAATTGTGTGCCTAATATGTTCTTAAATTTTCAGAGTTCTGTGTTTGGTGGCATGCCTATGAGATTATCCTCATTATTTACCTTCGAGGCTAGCTTTTGAGCAATTATTTGATTTACCTTCGGGGCTAGATGCTTGGCATCACTGTGATATGATCTGTCTTGGGGGCTAACTTTTGAGCAATTATTACGATCTGCCTTCGGGACTAGCTTTTAAGCAATTACTTGATTTGCCTTCGGGGCTAGACACATGGTGTCAACTTAGACCAAAACAGTGACTCTGAAATTTGAATAGCATATTAGATCATTTGGGCCCATGCTTATGTTTGTTTATATGAATTATAAAATGATTAAAAAATATATTAAAATGAAATGGTATGTCATATGGTGACATGATATACATAAGCATCATGTATTGGCATTTTATATAAGTTTTATTGTTATCAAAGTTTGTACCGTAAGGCTTTTGGCTTAGTGCGATTGTAATTCATCGCGCAGGTGACAAGAAAAATCCGGTAGAGCCAAAGAGTTCTTATAGACTGAGTCGTGTCTTAAGTTGATTTTGAGCATTAAGATCAAAGACACTACCGGCATGTATATATTTTATATTATCGTATATTTTGTTATTACTTATATTATTTTATGTTTTGGTATATATATTGTAAAATTAAAAAGAATGTTTTGGATAAATTTTGTAATGGGGGATTGATATGTGTTTTTGATAAGTAATATTTTATTTGTTATTTAAGTATACACTTTAAATATTTAAGATTTTAAAATTTAAAAAGTAAGGGTTTTTATTAAAATGGATTGTGATATTTTTATACCGTATATATATATATATATTATATACTGGATGTATATATTATATGTATATAGGGTACAAAGGTGTTATACATTGATAATGGCTAAATTGACTAAAATGTGAAATATGTGCATTATGTGAAAATGACTCAAAGTATTTGGGTAATAGGATTTGCAATGTTTGCATTAAAAGGTATTTTGAAAAGCAACTATTAATGGCTAAAGTGCATAAAATATTATTTATATGTGAATTATGTGAAATTATCCAAAATATTTGGGTAATATGCTTTATTGTAAAATGTGTTGTATTGTGATGATATGTTGAAATATGATAAAATAAAATAAAATGATATTGATAAAAATGAGAAAGCAAGGTAATATGTCTAACTGATAATAAGAAATGAGGCAATGTGCCTAATTAATTATGAAAAATGAGACAAAAAATATATAAAATAATTAATTGCCTAGTATGTTATTCAATTTTCATTGTTTTGTGTATTGGCAGTATGCTTATGATGTTATCCTCATTATTTGCTTTCAGGGATAGCTTTTGAGTAATTATTATGATTTGCTTTTGGGACTAGATGTTTGGTGTCATTGTGATATGATTTGCCTTCAGAGCTAGCTTTTGAGCAATTATTATGATCTGCCTTTGGAGCTAGCTTTTGAGCAATTATTATGATTTACCTTTGGGGATGGACACATGGTGTCAATTTGGACCAAAACAATAACTTTGAAATTTGAATGCCATATTTGATCTTTTGGGCCCATGCTTGTGCTTGTTATTATATGAATTATTAAATGATGAAAGAATATGTTTAAAAGTGAGCTTGGATACTACATTGTGACATAGCATAAATGCATTATGCATTGGCATTGTTCCATAATTTTATTGTTATCACAGTTTGTACCGCTAGACTTTTGGCTTTGTGAGATTGTAATTCATCACCCAGGTAACAGGGGAGATCCGGTTGAGCCGGAGAGTTTGTCTAAACCAGGTCGGATCTAGATTTGAGATTTTCATTGTAGAGTTAATAGTGGGTATCAAGATCAGAGCCACAGCCAGCATGTATATATTTTATATTACATTTTGATCCTATATTTTATTATATTTTAATGTATATATATTATAAATTATAAAGAATGGGGTTAAAAATTTTATAATGTGGGTGTATATGTGGTTTGATAAAAATATATATGTATGTGTATAAATATTTTAAGAAACTTGGAGAAATTAAGGAATATGAGTGAAATGAATGAATGATTTTTATTGAGAGTGTTTTCTGATGCAGATTGTATTTTGTTGTAATTTGAAAATGTTCAAATTACAGATAAAACTCTGATAAATTTTTCTAAGAGATTTTTAAATAAAACTCTATTTTTGAATCTATAATTTATAACAAACATTTATTTATTCTTATATGCATATTTTATATATATTGAGTGTATATATTATACGTATATAGGGTATAAGGGTGTTACACCACTAGTTCTTTTAGCGGTCATGCCACATGGAGTGGTGGGCATACTGTAAGGAGTGTCGGATAGCCCTTTTAGTTTTACTTGCTTCATTTTCCACTCAGAGGCATAATCCAGCATGGTAGGTCCTTTTACTTAGATGTAAAATTTCAATAGGTTGATATACTTTAACAGGATTATGGAAGAAATTTTTTTTAAAAAAATCAAGTTTTTTTCAAGTTTCTTCAAAATAACATGGTAAAAAAAGCATCAAAATAATGTATGACATTCATATTAAAATCACATAACCATTTTGTTTAGAGACAAAGCTGTATGGTTTTGATATGAGTGTCATATCAAAGATATAACACTTATAGCTGAGATATTTCTCTGTCATATCACTTATATAGTTGGCATATCATTGATCATATCAATGACATAACACCTATATTAATGAACCCATTCAAAAAAAAAAAGAAAGAAAACCCTATAAAGTATATAAAAAGAGGATTATTTTTTTCAAAAAAACTGTCAAAAATAAAAAAAAAAGCTATTTTTCATTAAATATATATCATTTTAAGATATCAAACATATTTACGTCTGCATTTAAAAAATTAAAAATAATCTAAAACTTACTAATATTACAAAAATTCTTAATTTCTTCAGAATTGATAGGTGAAATTAAGAGTACTTATTATTTGCGACTTTAATGACAATAATTAAAGCGTGAAACAAAGAATGAGAGAGTTGAAAGATAGTAATATATCTAGGGTATACATAAAGAAGGAGAGCAAGGGAAAGAGAAAGAGAAAGAGAAAGAGAGAGAATATAAAAGACAAAATTAGATTTTTTTTAATTGAAATGGAAAAATAATTAAAAAATAGTTTATTTAGGGTGAATATGATCTTAAATGAGTTAAACAAATTATAAGAGTATTTTCCTGGTGATTTTCCCTAAATATGACTTCTAGTAAGTGTAATTATAGGTATAAAGTACATTTGAAAACTATAAATTGAAGTGAACAAAAATAGCAACTATCAAATTGTCAAATGTCTTAGGCTAGTGGTACAGATGAGACTAATGACAAGTTGACTACTAGAGGTTGAATTTTTTTTTTTTTTTTTTTATCAATAGCAATCTCCCCTCCCTAATCTCAAATGTCATGCTTGATTTTTTCTAGAAAGAAAAATTCTACCATTAGTTTATGAATTTTTTAAAATATGTGTTATTAATGTCTAGACAATTTTTTCCTAGTCTCATGTGAGTGTTTGGCCATTCTTTTTTAAAAGGAAAATTACAAAAATATTTAAAAAAAAAAAGTTAATTTTTAAAAATATTACAAAAAAATTCAAAAATACTTTACAAGAGAATTTTTTTTTCAAAAATATGGTAACAATGGGACATCTCAAAACACATAACTATATATTTTGTAAAAATACCATTCTTTAATTACTTATATATAGTATATACTTACATATATTATTATTTTATAACTAAATTATATTCACATATCTTACGTATTTAGTTATATATAACATTTACTCACATATAACAATATAAAACAGTGATACATTATTATTCTTTTCAAAACAACACATATTTAGTTATATTTAACATATACTCACATATATTATTTTTTTATTTTAGTATATTTAGTTATATATAATATATTTATTTATATATATTATTATTTTTTTAGTATATTTAGTTATATATAATATATATTTACATATATTATTTTTTTTATATCTAATTACATGTAATAAATGAGTTGGTTTTCATTTTAAGTAGCATTAGGATATTTATTTTAATTTCGCTCCAAAAGTTTGTTGTGACAGTTGCCTGGTGGGTTGTAGTTAAAAAGGGTGGATTGTTTTTTACTGTTTTTCTTTCCTTTTCTGTTAGTTGAGTTAGCTGTAGTTTTCTTGTACATATGTAGACTTTTCCCATTTGATGAATAATGAAGTAATTTCAACTTTTACAGAAAGTTTGCATGTATCAGAGCTTATCTTTTCTTTCTTTTCTCAGTAGATTTTTCCTTCTCTCTTCAGTTTTCTTTACTTTGCTCGAACCACAAACAGTCCTTTCTCTATCTTTTACTTTCTTTCATAACCAAGAAAATAAGGTTGATTTTTTTTTCTCTTCAGTTTCCATGGCTGAAAATACAAACAAGGATAAAACTCAAGATTCTTCAAGTCCTTATTTTTTACACCCAACAGAGAATCCATCTGTGGTTTTGGTTCCTCAATTGGGTAATGGATCGAATTTTCAATCATGGTCTAGATCAATGAAAAGAGCTTTGATCTCCATAAATAAGATGCAGTTCATAGATGGAACAATCAAGCAACAAAAGATCTCAAATCCCTCTTTCTTAGCATGGGAATGGTGCAATACAATGGTGAAGTAGTGGATTTCTAATTCACTGATCTCTTCTATAGTTGCAAGTGTCAATTATATAGAGAATGCTAGAGATCTCTGGAAAGATCTTGAAGATCGTTTCTCTCAAAAGGATTCAATTAGAATCTCTAATCTTCAATAAGAGATAACCTCACTTAATCAAAGAGATCTATCAGTCACTGTATACTTCGCACAATTGATCGAGGACACTTTGGGAAGAATTGAGCATTCTTCAACCTATGCCAACTTGTATTTGTATACCTGCTTGTCAATGCAATGTTATGGAAGAGATGAAAGGCTATCAGCAATCAGACCAGACTCAAGTTTCTCAGAGGACTTAATAAGACTTTTTCTACTGTTAGATCTCAGATCCTTCTTATGGATCCATTGGCAACAATCAGTAGAGTCTTCTCCTTGATCATTCAACATGAGAGGCAACTGTACTTACCGAAAGGAATTTTGGCTACACCTGAGCCAGTAGCTTGTGCAGTTAGGACTGATTTTCAGTCTAATAATCCTTTTACAAAAAGCATGGATATCCACCTGGCTATTTTAATAGAAATAAACAAAATACTAATGCTTTTCATGTTAATCAAGTTCAAGGAGCTGTAAATACTAATGAGGCAAATGATGTAGACACAGCTCCAACCTACTACAAATTCTGAGAATGAGTCCTCTCTTACCAAGGGGCGGTATGAACAACTCATGGCCTTGATTAATCAAACTTCTGCGAATCAGCATTTAGCAGTTGTCAATTCTACTCAAGCAATTGCAAATATTGTTCCGTCTATGTCATGCATTTCTGAGTCTTCTTCTCATGGTATTTCCTTCTCTGTAGCTACATGTTCTGGCATAACATCAGTGAGTTGGATTTTAGATACTAGTGTTGTGGAAATTGGGCTTTTTCCACCAAATAATTTGTGAATTACTGTGATAAAAACTACACCAGGTAAATTCCCAGAAAAGTGGAGGAGTCACAAGGGTCTCACTTAAAACCCACTTTCCTTAGACTTACGCGTCGTTTGACAGAATTTACCTAGACATGTAATCCATTTTCACAATAACCACCAAAACAGAGTTTTGCCTAACAAATAGCTATTAAATAAATAAAAGAGAGAACACCAAAATTTAACGAGGTTCGGCCAAAATTTTGCCTATGTCCTCGGACACTACCAAAATATATTTCACTAAAGAAATATTACAAAGGGAGAGAGAAGAGAGAAACTTGCTCCAAATTGATGAGAGGAAACAAGCTTGGGATGGTTTTCAAATGAAGGAGAAGGGCTCCTTTTATAGGCAAAAATTGCCCACCTAAATTGACTAATTTAAGAGTTGTTTACAACTCATTTACAACTTGTAAATGTAAGACAACAACTACTTGCAAACATTTTCAAACCCTTAATTTAGCCACCAAAATTGAGCCATTATTTTTGACATTTTAGGTGGAAATGAGCCACCATTTTTGACAATCTCCACCTTGGCGAAAATTCCACAAATACAAATTTCTATTCTCTCTCGCAGCATTGTAGTGTCTCCAAATGCGCTTCGCAGCGCCAGCTTCAAATTTGGACAATATTAATCAAGTCCAAACAATGTTTGAACTTAACAGCTGTCACCACCTTTGTCAACATATCAGCAGGATTCTCAGCGGTCTGAATCTTCTGGAGCTTTACCTGATCTTCCTCCAGAATTTCTCTAACAAAATGGAATCGAACATCGATATGCTTCGTCCTTGCATGATAAACTTGGTTCTTTGCCAAATGAATAGCACTCTGGCTATCACAATGTACAACAATGTTGTTTTGCTGCATAATTCCCAATTCATCAAGCAACCCTTGAAGCCAAATTGCCTCTTTAACAGCTTCAGTAACTGCCATATATTCCGCCTCTGTCGTAGAGAGCGCCACTGTTGACTGTAAAGTAGACTTCCAACTAACTGGTGCTTTTGCAAGTGTGAACACATAACCAGTAGTTGATCGACGTTTATCCAAATCACCTGCATAATCGGAATCACAATATCCGACTACACGTTGACCATTCTTCTTATCCTGCTCAAAAACTAATCCAACATCCACGGTGTTCAGAAGATACCGTAGAATCCATTTCACAGCTTGCCAATGCTCCTTGCCAGGATCATGCATGTACCTGCTCACAACTCCAACAGCCTGTGAAATGTCAGGTCTCGTACACACCATAGCATACATCAAGCTACCAACAGCATTTGCATAGGGAACCTTTGACATGTATTCCCGTTCTGCATCATTCTTCGGTGACTGAGCAGCACTGAGTTTGAAATGAGAAGCAAGAGGTGTACTAACAGGTTTAGTCTTGTCATCCATACCGAAACGCTTTAGTACCTTTCTCAGATATTGCTTCTGAGACAAACAAAGTCTCCCCAATTCCCTATCTTTGGATATTTTCATACCGAGAATCTTCTTTGCTTCGCCCAGATCTTTCATTTCAAATTCTTTATTCAACTGATTTTTCAACTTCTCAATTTCTTCTTTATTCTTTGAGGCTATCAACATATCATCGACATAAAGAAGAAGATAAATGAAAGAACCGTCTTTTAGCTTGCGCAAATACACACAATGATCATATTTGCTCCTTGTGTACTTCTGCCCTTGCATAAACTTATCAAATCACTTGTACCACTGTCTCGGAGACTGCTTCAATCCATAAAGCGATTTTTTAAGTTTGCATACCATATTTTCCTTTCCAGCAACTTTGAATCCCTCCGGCTGAGTCATATAGATTTCCTCTTCTAGACGTTTTTACATCTAATTGAACTAGTTCCAAATCAAACTGTGCCACCAAAGCCAATAAAATTCGAATAGAGGAATGTTTTACAACTGGAGAAAACACTTCATTATAATCAATTCCCTCTGTCTGAGCGTAGCCTTTAGCTACCAACCTTGCTTTGTAGTGAACAGTATCTCTATCAGGAAATCCATCTTTCTTTGTATATATCCATTTGCATCCAATCGCCTTCTTTCCCTTCGGCAGAATTGCTAGCTTCCATGTTTGATTCTTGTGAAGGGACTGCATTTCATTATTCATAGCTTTCCTCCACTTTACTTCTTCTGAACTTTGGACAGCTTCTTTAAAAGTGGACGGAATGCTATCATCTGCAATTGAAAATGCATAGGCCACCATATCATCATAACGAGCAGGTTTTCTTATAGCTCTTCGTGGCCTATCAACTGCAATTGATTCATGTTGCTGTGGAGGTTCTTGGATTTGAACCTCATCTTCATCTGACTCTCCTTCTATCTCAGGAGTGTCTGCAGTTTTAACATCTGCTGCTGGGATTTTTCTGTCAAACTCCACCTGTTTTGGAGTATTCTTCACCTGTTGTGGAGTACCATCTGACTGCTCTATTGTCACCTTTTTCAATAAGGTAGATTCATCAAAAGTGACATCTCTGCTAAAGATTATTTTTTCGTTTCTGGACACCATAGCCGATATCCTTTAACACCTGAGCTTATCCCCATGAAAATGGCTTCCTTAGCTCTTGGATCTAGCTTTGATTCCTTAACGTGATAATATGCAGTGGAACCAAATACACGTAAGGAATCATAATCTTTAGCAGGTTTTCCCGACCATGCTTTCATAGGCGTTTTACCACCAATAGCAGTTGATGGAAGTCGATTAATGAGATGACATGCATATGTCAAAGCCTCAGCCCAAAATCGCTTGTCCAACCCAGCATTGGACAACATACACCGAACTTTCTCCAGTAATGTTCTGTTCATGCGTTCTGCCACCCCATTCTGCTGTGGTGTATGTCTAACTGTGAAGTGTCGGACAATGTCTTCATCTTCGCAGACTTTCATAAATGGATCATTCTTATATTCTCCTCCATTGTCTGTTCTGAGACATTTGATTCGTCTGCCAGTTTGAGTTTCCACCAATTTCTTCCATTTGAGGAAAACTCCTAACACTTCATCTTTTGACTTCAAAGTATACACCCATACCCTTCTAGAGAAATCGTCAACAAAGGTTACATAATAGTGCTTGCCTCCTAAAGAAAGAGTTTTAGAAGGCCCCCACACATCTGAGTGAACATAGTCCAGAATACCCTTGGTATCATGGATTGCAGTACCAAATTTCACTCTTGTCTGCTTCCCTTTGATGCAATGCTCACAAAAAACTAACTTGCAGGTTTTCACATTCTTCAATAATCCTTGATCAGCCAAACTTTTCAAGGATTTTTCACCTGCATGTCCCAAGCGCATGTGCCATAATCTGGTTGCTTCCAGATCTTTGTCATCACCAGAAACTGCTGCTGCTGTTCTTTCTATAATTGCATTACCTTCATAGTAATACAAATTATTCCTTCTCCGTAATCCTTTCATCATCACAAGTGCACCAGAGATGATCCCCATAACCCCATTTTCTGCAATAATTTTGAGCCCTTTTGATTCAAGGACTCCGACTGAAATGAGGTTCTTCGTCAAACAAGGTACATACCGAACATCAGTCAGGATCCTGATTGACCCATCATGATTCCTCAAGTGGATTGAACCAATCCCTTTAGTGAAACAAGGATTGTCATTTGCTGTATAGACAACTTCATGATCAAGTTCTTTGAAATCAAAAAACCATTCCCGAGTGGGACTCATATGATGGCTGTATCCGGAATCTAACAGCCATGCATTAGAAGAACTTGTCGAACATGCTACAGGAGTGTCTACGGATGTCATGACTGCTAATGAGAAGGTTGATTCTGAATCATCACACTCAGCTACATTTGAATCAACAACAGCTTTGCCCTTGCCTTTAAGCTTTGGACAATCTTTCTTCCAGTGACCTTTTTCATGACAAAAGGCACACTCATCTTTTTCTACTCTGGATTTTGAACGGGATTTGCTTTTCTTCCCTCCTTTCTTTCGGCCTTGTGTACGGCCTCTAACCACCAGAGCTTCTGCTTCACTTGTCCTCTCTTTTTCTTTCTTTCTCAATTCATGACTATATAGATCAGCACATACATCACTTAAAGTCACTTTCTTATTCCCGTGGAGTAGAGTCATTGTAAGAAACTCAAACTCGTCAGGGAGAGATGCCAACAACAGCAGTGCCAAATCTTCGTCTTTAAAGACCACATCCAAATTAAAAAGATCAGCCACCAACTGATTAAAATTTGTGATGTGTTCATTCATCGTGGTACCGGGAACATAATTGAAGCGAAACAGTCTCTTCTTCATAAAGAGTTTGTTCTGATTGTTTTTCTTCAAAAATTTCTCCTCCAATGACTTCCACAATTTGTTTGCTGAAGTTTCTTTCGAGAAAGCATATTTTTGCTCTCTAGAAAGACAAGAACGAATTGTACCACATGCCAGACGATTGACAGTTTTCCACTCTGTCTCCTCTATTTCTTGGGGTTTCTCCTCTTCAATAGCAACATCTAGACCTTGCTGAAAAAGAGCATCTAGAAGTTCGCTTTGCCACATGCCGAAATGACCAGTGCCATCGAAAATCTCCACTGCAAATCTTGCATTTGTAACAGCATTCCTTACTAAAGTTGACGAGGACGATGCTGCAGTAACAGGTGTGGTATTTTTCTTGTTGTCTGTCATTTCTGCTACAAATATTTATTTAATAGCTACCAAAAAAAATTTCAAAAAATGCGGAAACAAAACCAAGGATCCTTTTTTTATGTGGAAGATCAGACTTAGCCGCAACTACAGTGAATACTTCAAACCCTTGGCTCTGACACCAATTGTTGTGGAAATTGGGCTTTTTCCACCAAATAATTTGTGAATTACTGTGATAAAAACTACACCAGGTAAATTCCCAGGAAAGTGGAGGAGTCACAAGGGTCTCACTTAAAACCCACTTTCTTAGACTTACGCGTCATTTGACAGAATTTACCTAGACATGTAATCCCTTTTCACAATAACCACCAAAACAGAGTTTTGCCCAACAAATAGCTATTAAATAAATAAAAGAGAGAACACCAAAATTTAACGAGGTTCGGCCAAAATTTTGCCTACGTCCTCGGACACTACCAAAATATATTTCACTAAAGAAATATTACAAAGGGAGAGAGAAGAGAGAAACTTGCTCCAAATTGATGAGAGGAAACAAGCTTGGGATGGTTTTCAAATGAAGGAGAAGGGCTCCTTTTATAGGCAAAAATTGCCCACCTAAATTGACTAATTTAAGAGTTGTTTACAACTCATTTACAACTTGTAAATGTAAGACAACAACTACTTGCAAACATTTTCAAACCCTTAATGTAGCCACCAAAATTGAGCCATTATTTTTGATATTTTAGGTGGAAATGAGCCACCATTTTTTACAACTAGTGCATCAGAGCACATTATTAGTGACAAGTCTTTTTTGCATAATTACAAGCCAGCAGTGGGATCTTATGTTTTACTTTTAAATGGCAGTCAGATTTCTATCACTCATGTAGGATCTATTAAATTGAATTCTGATATCCTGCTTCAAAATGTTCAGTATGTACCATCTTTTGCTTACAATCTGACATCTATTAGTCAGTTGTGTTTGCTGGTGACTGTTATTTCAGGATGTGTTGCAGAAGAAGAAGATTGGTTCAACTAAGCTCAGATATGGGCTTTATCATTTTCAAAGTGATTTCACTGTTGATGAAAATTTAGAGGTTGTCTCTCCTTCTTATGAAAATAATACAATTGGTTATAATAAGGATGATATATGGCACTACAAGTTAGGCGATCCTTCTCATCCTAGGATTAGATGCCTTCAAAGTATGCATCCTGGGATTGTTTCTCCCAAACCAATGCTTGTGATATATGCCATTTTGCTAAACAGAAAAGAGTTGTTTTTCCAGTTAGTGTTTCTACTTCAGTCCAGGCTTTTGATTTGTTGCACCTAGATATTTCGGGCCTTACAACAGTTTATGTTCCAGGTCATAGATATTTCCTTACTGTAATTGATGATTTTTCAAGGTTTACATTAATATTTCTTTTAAAAGTAAAGTTAGATGCTAAAGCAGGTATGGTTAGTTTTTACAACATAATTTTGACTCAGTTCAATGAAAGGATCAAAGTCATTAGAATTGATAATTGGTAGAAAACTATGTGGGATGAATTTTATAATTCCAAAGGCATTCTCCATCAGACCAGTTGTGTTGAAACACCTTAGCAAAATGGAATTGCTGAGAGAAAGCATCAAAATCTTCTTAACGTTACTAGAGCATTACTTTTCCAAAGTTCTTTTTTTATTCTTACTGGAGTGAAGCTCTTGTACATGTTGTTTTCCTTATCAATAGACTTCCAACACCACTTCTTCAAAATGACAGTCCTTATCAGAAGCTTTATCATAACAAACCAAATTTCTCTTCTCTTAAGGTGTTTGGTTGTCTTTGCTTTGCTTCCACTAATAAAACCAAACTAGATCCAAGAGCCTCAAAGTGCATTTTTCTTTGTTTCAAAGCTGGCACTAAAGGCTTTAACTTTTAGATCTTCAAACCAACAGAATCTTTCTCTCTCAAAATGTTATTTTTTATGAAGATATTTTTCCTCTTCAATCTATTTCTTTTGATCCTCTTAATGTCACATCTATTTTTCTTCTCATCAATCTTTTATTTCTGCAACTTCATCTAACATCAGAAAATTTTCCAAAATCTTAAAGCCTCATTCTTATGTGTATGATTATGTTTGCAACTCAATTCCTACAACTACTCCTTATCCAATCCATAATTTCATTTCTTATAGTTAGTTGTCACCAAAATGTAAGTGTGAGAGGAGATTTTCACCCCTAACTCACGGTTGAATAGTTCTTGCAACTTCTGTACTATTATGCTTGGTGCTTTAGAGAACACGGGCCTAAACCCAAAGAAAAAAGAGTTACCACCCGGATGAGCTAAAAAGAAAACAAATGGGTGGATAACTCCATTCCTAAGGAATTTTCAACCCCCTATTGGGTTCGAAAAATTGGACAAGCATGGGAGAGGTGAGAATGACCCAGCACCCCCATAACGCTTAATTCATTGGAACTGACCTCCTTTTTAGATCTATATATTATTAAATTCTTAATTTATTATATTATCATCCATATCACATGCTTTTCTAAATAAATAAATAAATACTCATCGTATTATTGAAATCAATCAAACACAATAGGCATCCATTCGGGGATAAAAACATGTCCTTATAAATGTCTAAATGTTCTTACAACTTAAATAAAATGGGACACACATCGAAAAGGTGAAAACATGTCCCTTATATTGATCCAAAATTCTTTTAAAATTAAAATAAGAAATTAAAATAATTAAGGCACTACGAAGTGGAAATATGCATTTTACAAATACTCAAAATCCCAAATAATCAAATAAACATAATTAAAACATTCATAGAAAATATTCAATCCATCATAAAAATAAATCATCCATCATAAGCATATAACAATAAATCAAACAACAAAATCTAAGGTTCAATCTTAAGTAAGGCATTGATCATACAACATTAAGGTTTTACATATGAAATTAGGGTTTTTGGGATGAAAATTAGGCTTTTATGGTTTTGAATTGAGAATTAGGGTTTTATGGTCTTAATTTGGGAATTTGGAATTAGGGTTTTAGAGTTAGGGTTTTAGGAATTAGGATTTTGGATTTAGGGTTTTAGGAATTAGGGTTTTGGATTTAGGGTTTTAGGAATTAGGGTTTTAGGGAAAAGGGTTTTTTATATGTGCAAGACTAAAAAAACATGTCGTGGATATTTTAAATTGGTTTCAAACCTAACTCATAGCCTATTGTAAGGGATTTACAAGGCAACATGCATAATTTGATAATACAATAGATGAGGAATCGAGGATTTAATCAATTTAATTCATGATTTGGCAACACAGTGTATAATTCAGAATTTAGTAATATAGTGGATGAGGTCATGAAGTTTTAATTAATAAATTCAATTGGATTAAGGGAATTGTACTTATGTGAGTCGGCTCCACCAATGACGATCTGTTGAATCAAACTTGCTAATCCACTGCCTGAGCCAATTTTGATATTGGTCGAACGAAGCAATTGGAAGACAATTGCTACTGCCTCTTTAATCATTGTGTGTTTGGTGTGTTTTGATTTATGTGTAGATTGGAAAACTACTAGGTTCCGATCCCCTTTTCTTTTTCTTGTTTAATTACTAACCCTTGTATTTATAGGAGCCATTTGGTTAAATTCCTAGTCATTAACCTAAAATCTATTTGTATTTGGCTAGGATTAGGTCTACAAATGAATTAAAATGCATTAAGTTTGACATGAAGCAACTTAGATCGAATTGGGGATTAGGAAGCCCCAATTCGATATGGGCTTCTCAATTCAATATGGGCTTCCCCATATCGAATTGGCAGTCCCATATCAAATTAGGGTACCCCAATTTGACATGGGTACACCCATATCGAAATGGAGGGCCCAATTCGACATGGATAAGGCCCACCATAAATTAAACCCAATTAAACTTCGGATCAAACTGGTTTAGGGCTTTTAAAAATGAACCGACTTATTTTAGGCCTTATAAAATTAGGCTGATCTAATTAAAAGCTTTAAACTATGTTTAAGTCATTAAGAACAAATATAAAATTGATTTGGCCATTATTAATTGGGATCAAACTAGCTTAGGATCAAAATTAAAGGTCTACAGTTTTGCCCCCTGCTTGAACGATCTTGAATTCATTCAGAAAGTGAAAAGCAATATGACTTTGAGCTGATAAGGATGAGTTATGGACTCGGGAATTGGTTTGAATTCTGGACCAGCAATTGGATTTTGGGTTTTGGACCTGAGACTAGATTTATGTTCTAGACTCGGGATTGAATTTGGATTCTGGACTCAAAACTGGATTTGGATTCTGGACCCGAGATTAGATTTGGGTTCTGAACTCAAAATCAGATTTTAGATTCTGGACTCGAGACTAGATTTGAGTTCTGGACCTAAGACTATATTTGGATTTTAGACCCGATATTGGATTTGGGTTTTGGACCCACAACTAGATTTGGATTCAAGATCCAAGATTAGATTTGGGTTCTGGACCTGAGATTGAATTTGGATTCTAGATTCGAAGTTGGATTTGAGTTATGGACCCAAGATTGGATTTTGGATTTTGGACTCAAGATTGACTTTTGGGTTATGGACACGAGATGCCTACAAAAATTAATTTAATTAATCAACAAAAAATTATAAAATATTTGGCTATTTTTATTATATATTGGACTAGGTACGGTCTTCTATGTCCCTCTGCCCTTTGCGTAAAACAAATATTTGTTAGTACAAAAATATTTTTAGATATGCATAGATAAATATCATTTTACTATTTTACATAGGACTCTGAGTATAGTCAAAAGTTATCAGATTACTTACATTTCAATCGAAGTATTAGATGACTTTTCAAGTATTGTCCAAAGCATTTTTTATACTTTCTTTTGTTTTACTTTACTTCACGTTTTGTTCTTTCTTTTTTCTTTTTTATTTTCTACTTTACTTTATACATGCTTTTCCTATCAGTTGATCTTATCCATCCTCTCCTTCTAAAAATATGAAGCAATTTATAAACATTTATGCATTCAGAGCCTTCAAAACTTTTTATCTTTCAAAGAAAATTTCCAATTTCCTCATTCCTAAATGTTTCAACCTTCAGTATATATAAATGGCAGGCAGTCACCAGGCTTCCAAGAATGGACCCTGGCCAAACGCTAAGCTGCTAACTTACCTTAAGATCAGTGGGCTCGATCGAATCCCTCTTTTAGCCGGAATGCATCTCCACCGAAGTGAAAAAGAGAAAACACAAGTAAGCATCATTTGTCTACAAATTAACTTCTTAATGGCATAAAATTATTAGTAATAATCATTGTTCAATGGTAATCATAATAATTATGCATGAAAAACTAATATTTTAAGACTAGTTTAGCAAAAATGTATGAGAGAAATAGATAAAACTAGGCTTAAGACAAAATAACTTAAAGTGCTGAAATAAATATTTAGAGCTTATTAAGTTATAAAAATAAAAAGGCATAGTATTGTGGAAAAAGAAATAAAGTACTAAAAATGCATTTATAGGGCTTGCGTACTTACCTTGTCTGACTTACCTGTGTTAATGTAGAATGACAACTGTGTAATTCATGGTAGAGGAAGTGTCCATAAAGCCCGCCAATGGCATGATCGTGTGCCACCTCCAGCAAGGAGGATGATTGAAGGATGTGGCTTCTAGGATTTTGTCATGCAATTGCCATCCAGAGGGTACCATATTGACAGGAGTGTAATCCAGGCACTCTCAGAACGGTGGATAGATACGACCCACACCTTTCATTTGCCTGTGGGAGAAATGACTATTAGTCCTATTGACTTTTCAGCGATAACGAGCCTTAGATGTGAGGGGAGGCTAGTTCCTTTGACTTATGACATGAACTAATTAGTACGAAGCCTAGGTACAAAGGACCTTACAAAATCAAATATGAGTATATCCGAGAGCGCTGGATGAGATATACTTGGCCCGTAGAAGGTGAGTGGACAGAATCATATACTCATGGGTTTTTATTATATCTGCTAACGTCGACCATCTTGTGAAGTATTGAAGCTGCTATTCATTTATCAAGTTTGCAGGCTCTAGCTGACTTTGATCTTGTACCAATATACGCTTGGAGAGAAGCCAGCCTTGCCTGTACTTATCACGATTTTGACAAAATCTGTAGAAATAAGAGATCTTTCACTGGCTTCATGGTCATCGTCGAGGTACAAACCCTTGTGACTTCTTATTCAAGAAATGTGCATATGCGAGCTTGACCCTTGTTGTTCATTTTTGTAGGTGTAGGCATATGAACATAACCTTGTAAGGACTCCTGGCATTATCAGACAAAAAATTGGTTACCCGAGGATGAGTCTCTGGCTATTGAGCCGAACAAAGGCGCCAGGCAGTCATCGAGTGCATACTCATCGTTATCTTCTTAGTTGCCTGACCTGGGACTGGATAAAAAGATAAAATTAATATTACTATTAAAATATATGAGAAAGACAACGTACCTTCTTTTATTGTTTTGTAGGTGAATATTGCTTGGTGGAGAGCAAGTGAGAGGGCTAAATGGACTCCCTCCATGAACAACGTGCTGCCCCTCCAGAATTCTCATCGGGTTATTATTGGGATGGTTTTCAGCGGTTGGTTCCTCGGTGAGTGAGTGCACAACTAGTTCCTTGGTCCTGACTAAAGGAGGATACTAGCAGATATTCCTACATTTACATTGGATAACATGTTTATGCTGAAAAATTCTTAGAGGCATGCTCAGATCGGATTTGATATCGATGTTTTCTTGCTTCCTCCAAGTGTGTCATATACTTAGTTTATTCATGAGCAGCTTCTAAATTTTGAAGTTTTCTCTTCTGGTGTTGAAGTTCTGAAAGAACAATAGGGGGAAGAAGAAGAAGTAGAAGAATAAGATATGGGTGATGAGGAGGATGAAGAGGGGGATGAAGATGAGTATGACGAGGAGGAAGAGGGAGGGGAAGGAGGTTTTGTTTTCCATTCATATGATGATACCAAGGTTATCTCTTCGCAGGTTGATCATATATATGTACTTATTTATCCAGGACTACTTGGCTTTGCACTTGTCTAACTTTTATTATAGATGATCAGAAAGTTAGGTGGTTCTAGTCATGATGAAGCCGGTCCTTCTCATACAGCTCCGATGCAGCCGCACATTCCATATATGTCGTCATATATTGATCCGTCTTTTGGTCCTCAAGGCTTTGATATGAATTATCTGGTTTCCAGCCTTATTTCATATTGATTTATGTTGCATGTATGCATGAAAAATACATGGACTTATGTTTTTCTTTTTTGGCTCACAGCAAATGCTTGAGGAACAAAACAAAAAGTTGCAAGAAGAACTGGTTGTCAGCATGCGACCAATCTTGAACAGAATTTTTGAGACTTCTGATTTTAGGTCTACAGGGATCCTGGTGCATCGTCATTAAAGGGGCTCCAGACCGATGATCGTGACGTGCCTCCTCCTCTCACAGGCAATGACTACTACAGAATCGACTTTTAGGACAACAGGGACCCAGGTGCTTCTTCCTCGAGAGGATTTGGGGAGAATGATGTGCCTCCTCCTCCGTCAAGTGATGAATTTCTCAAGGCTTTATTTGACTATAGCCTGCCTCCTCCATCTCAGTGAATGGCTTATTAAATGTACGCATAACTAAAGACAATAATAATATTTAAATTTTGATAATTTTGACTTTTCAACAACCCCTCTTTTTTTTTTTTCTTTTCTATAACTTTCACTTTAAAAAAATACTATAGTGTCCATATCGAATTCATTTAAAAATGGATTCGATGTGGACATATACATTGTCTCTTTTATATGCATGTATTCACATAAGCATGTCGAATTCATTAGACATGGATTCGATATGGATTAGGATTTAATACAGCTTACAAAACCAACACTGACTAAGTTTAATTGTTTACAAGCTCGCAGCGAATTCAGAGTCTAACCCTAATTTGACATGAACTGTATTTTCCCTAAACAATTCGGACTTCAACCTTTCACTATATAAATAAATAACTTACCCTCTTTTCCTCGACAATTAAGACAGCAACGCTTCGAGCAACTATCAAGTCCAAGCAAGGAAATTCAGCCCTCGAGAGCTCGAAGTAATTTCAGCCCTCGCACTCTCAATAATGTCCAAAGTCAATTTAAAGAAGATAAAAAAATTTAATTAAGACCGTTAAAGCTACACATTAGGAACAAATATCATGGTCTCAAATTGGTGTTTTAAAGTGCTTTCAAAATGTCAAATTGAATCACATGCCATGGCTACCTTTTGGGATATTGAATCTAGAACTTTTAGGATAAACAACTTTGAAGTATGTCCTATGATCAAAGAATTATGCCATTCTTGAATATCCAAGTAATCACCCAATGGTGTTGTCCATATTGACCTCAAAGACTCATTAGAAGATGCAAATTATGTTTAACCTTTCAAAACCTGAAGTTCTTCAACTGACCAGAGGTGAGAAAATCTTACGCAGCCCTTTGATCGATTTTTATGCTTCCAATTTGGCTCACACCAAAATGTGGGGAAGCATGTTTTGTCTATGCTTGCTTGGTCAGTTTCTTCTTGTTTCTTCTAATAGTGACATTGATCCACTAGTATTGGATATTATGGACCAAAAAGAATGAGGATTGACACCAGTACCTCTGATTTTAGCTAAAACTTTAGTCAAATTAGATCAATTCAAGACTGGTTCTTCAAGAAGGTTGTCTTGAAGTCTTTTATTACTCTAGATAATTACCTAAATCGCCCTTTCATGTTTTCAATTTAGGTTAGCATTTATTGATTGCTCTAATTTTTGCCTAACTTGCCCTTATAGGTTTTCAGAACTGGCAAGTTTTTATTATTTTATTCTGATCTTAATTTTTACCTAATCTGCCCTTGAGTATTTTCAAAGCTAGCAGACTATCCTAACTTTTGTCTAAGTCGCCCTTATAGGTTTTCAACCTAGCAAGCTCTTTTTTTATACCTTCTTTTCTTCTGATTTGGCTACAGGAACTGTAGATTATGGAAGGTACATACACCTACACCATTCCATAAGAAAGCTTTTTCGACCTGCTTCTTCATATGCCAAATGGATCGAGTGGATCGGTTCGAGACCTGTTATCGATATCCGTTGGTTATTGACTTGGTGGAAAATCAGCCACATTACCATCCAGACATATTTGATGTTCGTTCCACTTGCTGCCTTGCATTGAGATACTTGTTATGATCCACGTTGCCTTGGTCGCCAGTATGGAGCTCAATCTCAGGATTTTGATTTTACTGTTGACCTGGACATGCCCTTGCTTACTGAAGTCTTCCTGGACCATCTAAGGCAAAGCTAGCCTGCACATTATACTTACCGATTGCTATGAATCTGCAATTACCAGTTTTAAATAAAATAATGTTAGAATCAAAGATATTTTCTTTTTATTATGATTTGTCATCATTTTTTGCTATTATCTAATTCATTTTACCCTTTTGGTTAGATATTCGAGTTGATGCACATAGAATAATTTTATTATTAACTCTATCTCATTAAATTGGAAATAACTAAAAATAAGAAGCCAACATGCATAAGATCACTCCTGCTGCCAACCAGCCCTTTCAGGTTTTCTAATTAATTATTTTCTCTCATTTAACCCTAATTATTAAATAGTTCTCCCTTTTGTGTTTTTAAAACTAGTGAGTAGCTCTAATTTTTTCCTAGGCCGCCCTCTCAGGTTTTGACCTGGCAAGCTTTACTCTTTTTTTAAAAAAATTAGACATATAACTTCTTTAGCTGGTCAATATTTACTGGTTCACTGAACTCATTTTCATCCATGTCAATTATCTTGACTATGTCCTTTTTCATTACTTCTTTCACAATATAATGCCCTTCCCAACTTGGTTTGAACTTCCCTCTTGGATCTGGGACATTTGGGTTGCATTATTTTAGTACTAAATCACCAGCCTTAAGCTTTCTGACATGGACTCTTTTATTATAAGTTCGAGCTATTTTTCTCTGGTAAAGTGGATGATGATACAGTGCCTTCAACTTTCTTTCCTCCAACAAAGCCAATTGTGTGAATCTGCTTAATATCCATTCTATCTCAAGCAATTCTGCTTCCAATACTACTTATAGCAACTTGATCTCAATTTCAATAGGCAATACCACTTCCATTCCATAGACCAAAGAATATGGCATCATTCCAGTTGGCGTTCGTACACTTGTTCTATATCCCCATAAAGCAAAAGGCAACATGTTTGACTAGTCCCTATATGTCTTGGTCATATTGAAAAGAATCTACTTAATCATCTTGTTGGCCACTTCCACCTCACCATTAGCTTTTGGTTCGTATGAGGAGGATCGATGATGACTAATCCGATATTTGACAAATAAATCCCTTACAGCTCCTTGGAATTATATCTCGTTATATGATATCAAATTGTGCGAAACTCCATACCTGCAGATAAGGTTTCTTTTAATCAATTGAGCTACTTGTCTTGCCCCTAATTTATTGAAAGATTCTGTCTCAATCCACTTTAAAAAGTAATCAACTGCCACCACTATGTACTGGTGGTCATTTAAAGCTGTGGGATGTATTTTTCCGATAATGTCTATTCCTCAAGTTGCAAATAGCCAGGGTGAAGACATAGAATATAATTCCTTAGGAAGCATATGATTCAAATTTTCACACAGCTGGCACTGTTGACATTTTCACGCAAAATCAATACAATCTTTTTCTATGGTCAACCAATAGTTGTCTTGCTAGATTATCTTCTTGACTCGGGCTAAGCTGTTTATATGGGATCCACAGATTTCTGCATGTATTTCTGACATAGTCTGCTCAACTTCATACTTCCTAAGACATCTTAAATGCACCCTCATCAGGTCATCTTCGATATAGCTTTCCTTGGAAGGTGATGTATTGCAAAGATCATCTCTTTATTACTCTTCTCTCCTCTCTTGTTGACCCCAATGGGTATTTGCTATTTTTCAAAATTACCTTATAGTATCATAACATACATCATGGTCCATATTAGTTTCCATGACCATTTCATGCTCATAGCAAGGAGTTATTGAACTAGTTAAAACCAAAGGTTTAAGGTATATTTTGACAGGATCCTCCCATACCGAAGCCAATGTGGCTATGGCATCGGCCATCTAGTTTTTCTCCCTTAGTAGGTGTAGGAACCTATAATCCTTGAAATTCTTTCTCATCGCAGTTAAGTAGTCATGGCACGACTTTAGTTTTTCTTCCTTTAGCTCCCATTCTCCATTTACTTGTGATACCACCAGCAATGAGTCACCGAAAACTTGCACTCTATCGACCCTCATCATTATCATGATTTCCAAACCAAAGATATATGCTACGTACTCCACAATATTATTGGTTACCTTGAATTTTAATTTTTTGGACAAGGGGATGAGCTCCCCTTCAGGCGATTCCAATATTACTCCTAATCTAGCTCCTTTTCTATTCACTGCTCCATCAAAATACATCTTCCATTCTTATACTTCTATGGCCTCCAAATGTTTATTCAAAAATTTAAAAGTTACTTCTTCACTGTCAGATAGTGGTTGTTGAGCTAGGAACTCTGCTACTGCTTTACCCTTAATGTTCTTCACGGTTATGTATTTAATCTCAAACTCTTCTAGAATTATCAACTATCAGCCATATTTTCCAATTAGCAAGGGCGTCTCTCTCAAATATTTCACTGGATCCAACATTGAATTTGCTTATACACTATAGGATTGAAAGTAATGTCGCAACTTCTTAGCTGACCAAACTATGGCAATACAAGTCTTTTCAATGATATTATACTTGACCTCATAAGATAAGAGTTTTCTACTCAAGTAATTTAAAGATAGGTTCACAAATTATTCTTCTTGAGCAGTTTAAAGATGGGTTCATAAATGGTTATGAGTTTACCAATAAACCTGCTTATGTATTGTAACCTTTCGATAAACCCCCTAACCTCCTTCTCCGTCTTAAGGGCATGCATATCCCTGATTCCCTTAACTTTATTAGGATCAATATCAATGTTGTTTGGGCTAATTACATGCCACAACATCTTACCTGAGGTAACTTCAAAAACACACTTCTTTGGGTTCAACCTAAGATTATACTTGACTGCTCTTTCAAAGAAAATTTTCAAATTCTGGAAATGTTGCTATCTTTTTTCTGACTTTACCATCATATCGTCGACATACACTTCAATCTCCTTATGCATCATATCATGGAACAAAGATGTGGTCATTCTCTGATCGGCTGCACCAGTATTTTTTAGTCCAAATGATATCACCCTGTAGCAGAATATATCCCATATAGTTATACAAACAGTTTTGGCTTTAACCTCTTGGGCCATTAATACTTGATTATATCTGGAAACTCCATCTACAAATGAGTGTAGCACGCTAGAGGCTATGTTATCGATTAGAACATCTATATGGGGTAAAGAAAAATCATTCTTAGGGAAAGCCTTATTCAATTCTCTATAGTCGACACAGACTCTAATTCTTCCATCCTTCTTTGGTAAGGGGATGATGTTGGCTAGCCAATCGGGATAATCTATCACTTCTAAGAATCATTTAGTGACTTCATCTTTTATCAATTTTGCCCATTCTGGTCTTAGGCGCCTCAACTTCTGCTTGATGGGCTTTATGTGAGTATAGGTTGGAATTATATGTTCAACAATATCTCGATCAATTCCGAGCATATCCTCATAAGATCAAGCAAAGACTTCTTCATATTTTTTTAATATTTTTTCAAATCTCTCTCTCTCTCTCTCTCTCTCTCTTCAGGAGTAAGGTCGAATGTTATACTAATATTTTTAGAATTTTCAGTTGTTCCTAAATTTAATGATTGTGTGTCGACAGAGTTAATATTGAAAATGCTTATGTAATTACCATATGAATGTATACAACCATAAGAAAACATCATACAGGTAAGCAAAATCAGACTTTATTACATTTATTTTAGAAAAGAAAACATCATCATCCTCATAAAGAGCAGACAAACACTACAAAAAAACACGCTATCTGCAACGGACAGAATCCGTCGCAGATCCGTCGCAAATCCGTCGCAAATCAAGTTTTGCGACCTATCTGCAACGGATACGATCCGTTAATAAAAAAAGGCGTTGCAGTTTTCAATTTTGCGACAGGCCGTCACAGATTGAGACGGATTTGCTACCACTAGGCGGTTGCAAATTTACCACTCAAATTTTCGCGGGCAAACAGTAACCGTCGCAGAAACCATCGCTAATTGGGAGTAAATTTATCTTCCCACCATTTTCAAGGTCATAGTATTCCGTCGCAGATTATCGTTGCAGATTTTTCGTCGCAGATTTTATCGCAAAAGTCATCGCAAATCCGTCACAAAGGCCGTAGCAGATGTTCTGGAGTATATATATGCCGTGGTATTTTCCGTCGCAAATTCCGTCGCAGATTCCGTCGCAGGCTATCCGTCGCAGATTCAGTCACAGACTATTTTGTGTCATTATATGGATTTTATATATAAAATACACACCTGTAGTAATAATATTTACAATTTAATTACATAAATCTAAATTTACACCAATTTTCATTGATATAAAATGCAATAGTTAGTTAAACTAACATAATTCAAAAGTCATTACAATATATAAGTTTTAAACATTTCAAAGTATTAAAGTATGAACACTTTCAAAAGTAAAAACTAAGTCGAAGGCATACACTAGTCATCATCTGGATGTTCTTCTGTTATTTGAACTAGTTATCATCTGGATGTTCTTCTGTTACTTGACCTGTCACCAGGGCGTGGCCCTTCTGGTGTTGGTTTTTCAACTTGCTTTGCCTTTGTTTTTGTGGAATTTAATTCAAAAACAGACTTGTTAATCTGAAGTAGGTCTTCTCGGCTCAAGTTATTTTTTGCACCCCCTAGCTTCTGTAGCCACACCTGTTGTGCTGTGCTCAATATGTTATTTGTGAACCTGCAAAATATTACACAATTCCAAAAAAAAATGAGAGATATGCTGATGAACAGTTTATATGTGAATATCACAGAAATTCAAGAGGCAATGCAAGGTTCATGGAATTTAAGGGATTTACTTCTGCTCACCAATAAAGGCTTAGACCAGAGGGAACTTAAAGAGAAAAATAACCAATCATTAATGGAAGGAGCTTTGTTATTGCTTGAGAACTCTTCATGTTTGGGTCATTACTCTACAAATAATAACATCTGTTACTACATCCATAAACTTGACAATAAAAAGAGAAACTCAAAAGACAGAAGAATTAGATTCATGATTTCTATTTCTTCCCCAAACAGCATTATGCATCCCTGGGCACTGGCTCATAGCTTAGGGCATGTATTGAATTCCTCAATACATGAAAAAGAAACAGGGCAGTTAACACAAACTATGCTGGTAGATATGTTGTTCTCCCATGTCCATGTTGACACCACTTTCTTGGATTAAATATTAATAAGGAAAAAAAAAGTTTGTGATATGTTCATATTTCTTAGGCTGTTTAGTTTTGCTCATAACACAAACTGTACAACTCCACATAAAAGATAGCATCAACATTACAAGTTGATTTTAACAATATGCAGTAATTTCAAAATGTCTGCAATAGTTTGGTTGTCTACTGACTTGACATAACTAGTATTTATACTTCTAAATCACTAAAAAGTAAGAAACAAATAATCATAGACCATGGTTGGACAAAAGGCAATGTCCACAAATAGGGAACAATTAGAAGAAACAATGTTTTCAGAATACCCAAACTAATTGATACAGCAATCAGTTAGCTACATAAAATTATAAATGGAGCAAATCTAGAATAGAAATGACTGACCTGCGATGATTGCATGATTTGGACAGAGACATATTGCAAGATAACCAACAAAACAGGCAAGACAAGATATGCTAAGGTATCAGACCACCCGAGGGGTGGATGTCCATCCTGAGAAAGGGAAAACCAAGCAACCAAGAATCAACTTCAGAAATCCAGGACAAGAACCACCAGACATAATATTCAAGTAGAAAATTTGAACAAATGGATAAAAGAAAGGGAAAGTAGCCTCAAGTAAACAGAAGAAATATCAGGAAAAAGGTACAGAACGAGAAAAAGAAACAGTATGTGCAGACTGCACTACTTGATTTAAAGTACATCTACTTGATTACAATTCTTTTTAACATGCATTGAATGATTGTTCAAACTTCAGATTCTTCCTATAATATAGAGAGCAATATGATGCTCGCATATAAAGTGGTGTCCACAAAGTTCAAACAGATTTAATATTTTCAGCCGAAGAATACAGAATTTGAACCAAGGAACTTACAACAAATAGGAAAAGCCAAGAGATGCCGCTGTCATTTTGACAAGCTACAATTGTTGTTGAACCAGCCAAGGAGGGTATCCAGAAGAAGCCTTCAGTAAGAAGTCCCTTGATATAATACATACATTCAGTTAGAATAGATAAGTAGATAAAAATCCATAAACCAAGTGAAAAGAAAGAGACAATTAGTAAAAAAAAAAAAGAAATAAGAAAGAAACACTACTTCATCTGCTACATTTGAAAGGGCTCTGTATAGTCCAATCCATACTGGTATTGTGGCAAGAGTAGGTAGGCACCCTGGAAGAACCAGTAAAAAACACGTAAAAGAGGCCGCCAAATGCCAATTCTGAATAGCAAATGAAATATACATATACATATAAAAGTAAAATTTACAGTTAACTTAAGTTTAGGAAACAAATAGATAAAAAGCATTCATCCTTCCCATAAAATTTCATTTGCCCCCTCTCTTCAATTGCCCAAAAGAAAAAATTTTCATTCAGATCCTTTATATTATACGTATCAGACAAGGCCTAAAGGTAGCACCCTAAGAATATCCACTAGTATCTTTCAGATGGGAACAAACCAAGTTCCAATTATAAAAATCTTTGAATCAATTCTTAGTGACTCTTAGCATGCAGCTAAAACCAATAACCCAAAGATGATAACTTATACATAAAAAATTGCTTAACACAAAAAGAAAAGAGTGTTCAAAACAGGAACTGATAACATTTAATTATGAATAATAACAAAAAAGCATAAAATCATAAGATTCTTGATGAGGGACATCAAACTTCATAACTTAGTCAAGGGACAATTAAAATCAAAGTTAAATTTTGCTGCCTAAAGGAAGAAGTCAATTTGGATTTTACTACTAGTTGTCAAGTTTATCTTTTAAACAAATTCTAGAATACTTAGTTATTAAGAAATGAGTTGTCCATGAGTTGTCATCAAGTTATTAATTAGTTGTCAATGAGTTGTCCTATATGAGTTGTACAAGGCTTTGTAGCCTATAAATAAGGGCATTGCCCTTTAGCTAAAGAGTAGAAGTTTTTTGGTTATTTTTTTCCTTATAAATTCAAGTCAGACTTTCAAATTCCCTCCTAGGGTTTAAGTCTAATTTATCCAACGCTATTACGCTGCGTCAGAGTGGTATCAGAGCATGGCAACCGGCGGCAATGGCGGTGTTCTCCATGACGGTGATCAGGAGGATGGAGCCCCTCTTGGGGACAGGGTGTTGCAACGTTTGGAGCAACGTCTTGAGCAACGGATTGATCGCATATCCAGACGTTTCGAGGAACGTTTTCAGGAGCTTGTTGATCGTCTGGATGCTTGCGGTATTAGACCAAACAGGGGACGGGAAGAAGGTAGAAGACAGCCAGGACAACCTGTCCGTGGTGAACCTGCCTACAGACCGAATCCTGTAAACAGACAACCTGCGGATTTCGATGAAGATTCAGAAGAAGAAGAAGATTTCGATCCTGAACCACCTAGATTTAGACGAAATCAAAGACAGGCCCGCAATCGAAACCAGGACGAACGAGGAGGAGATTTTCGTTTGAAGGTAGACATCCCTCAATTTAATGGCTGTTTTGGGATTGAGGAGTTTCTTGATTGGTTGGCTGAAGTGGATCGGTTCTTTGACTATGCTGAGACCCCCACGGATAAGCGGGTTAGATTGGTGGCGTGTCGTTTAAAGGGAATGGCTTCAGCTTGGTGGGAACGAGTCCAATCCAGAAGAGAGAGGGAAGGAAAACTGCCTATACGAACCTGGTATAGGATGAAGCACCTGCTAAAACTAGAATTCCTACCTCCAGATTATGAACAGATTTTATTTCAGCAGTACCAAAGGTGTCAACAAGGCGGCAGATCTGTTCATGAGTATACTGCAGAATTCATGAGGCTGGCAGAACGGAATAATCTATTAGAATCCGAAGGGCAGCAGGTGGCGCGATATTTAGAGGGATTACGGGGAAATCTCAAGGATCGAATTGGGGTACAGGTGATTCGAACTTTAAGTGAGGCGAGAAATTTAGCATTGAAGGCTGAATTGGTGCAACAGGAAAGAGGCAGAAACTTTCGAAATTTTAGAGAAGTGCCAGAATCAGAGAATTTAAGCAAGGCTACTACGAGTCAAACTGACCGTGGCAGAAATTTCAAGAAAACAGGTGAAGATAAATCGATGGGAAAGCAGGTTGTGAGAGAGAAGGAGACAAAGAAGGCAGAAAATCCGTATGCTAGACCTAGCATCGCGAAGTGCTTCAAGTGCAATCAACCAGGGCATAGATCTAATGATTGTCCAGCCCGAAAGTTTGTTAATATTGTGGACAGAAACGAAGAAGATGGCGAGGTTGATTGTGAGCCAGAGGAACTTGATGAAGAGGAAGAGGAGTATGACGAGGAAGGGGGGCAAACCTATGTTGTACGCCGGATGATGTTAGTTCCCAAACACAGGGAAGAATCACAGAGACACCAATTGTTTCGAACTCGATGTAGCATTGGAGGAAAGGTGTTTGCTGTCATAGTTGATAGTTGGAGCTGTGAGAATATCATTGGGAAAGAGATAGTAAAGAAGCTGAAACTACCAGTCGAGAAGCATCCTGAACCATATTCATTAGGGTGGATCAAGACTGATTCGGGGAAGATTGAAGTGACAGAACGTTGTAGAGTTTCTTTCTCTATTGGCAAGTACAAAGATACTGTGTATTGTGATGTGGTGGATATGGATGTTTGCCATCTCTTATTTGGCAGACCTTGGCAATACGACGTGGATGCACAACATTCGGGAAGAAACAATGTGTACAAGCTAGAGAAGGAGGGAGCCAAATATTCATTGCTTCCTTTGAATGGCAATTCAAACAAGACTGAAAAGAGTTCTTTCTTAACCTTAACAAATGATTTCGCTGTAGAAGTTAAAGAAACAGGGCAAGTTCATGTGTTGATTATAAAGCAGGTCCTAATGGGTGATTCGGAAATTTCGGCGAAGGAGCAACCAGAAGCTGTCCAACCCTTGTTGGGCGAATTTAAGGAGTTGATGGGAGAAGACACACCAGACGGCTTACCACCCATGAGGGATATACAGCACCAAATTGATCTTGTTCCCGGAGCTAGTATTCCAAACCTTCCACATTGCAGAATGAATCCAAGGGAGAGTGATATCCTGAAAGGGAAGGTCGAGGAATTATTGAGAAAGGGGCTGATTCGAGAGAGCCTTAGTCCATGCGCAGTACCAGCTTTGTTAACACCAAAGAAAGATGGAAGCTGGAGAATGTGTGTCGACAGTCGAGCTATTAACCGAATCACAGTAGGTTACAAGTTTCCCATCCCAAGATTAGATGATATGCTTGACAGATTGCATGGGTCTAGATGGTTTTCCAAATTGGACTTGAAGAATGGATACTACCAGATCCGAATCAAGCCAGGGGATGAGTGGAAGACAGCTTTCAAGACTAAAGAGGGTTTATATGAATGGCTTGTTATGCCTTTCGGTTTGTCCAATGCTCCAAGTACTTTCATGCGGTTGATGAACCAGGTACTTAAACCATTTATTGGCAAATTTGTTGTGGTTTACTTTGACGACATTTTGATATATAGTAGTAGTGAGGAGGAGCATTTGGAGCATTTAAGAGCTGTTCTGCAGGTTTTGAAAGAAAATTTGTTATATGTGAATCTTAAGAAGTGCAGCTTTCTGACTAACAAGCTTGTGTTTCTGGGATTTGTGATTTCTTCTGAGGGAGTTCATGTTGATGAGACGAAAATTGCGGCAATCAGGGACTGGCCTACACCTAAAAATATTTCTGAGCTTAGGAGTTTCCATGGGCTAGCTACTTTTTACAGAAGATTCATCAGAAATTTCAGTACAATTGCTGCACCTATGACGGAATGTTTGAAGAAAGGGAAGTTTTAGTGGGGAGAAGAAGCAGATAACAGTTTTGCCATATTGAAACAAAAGCTTTGTGAAGCACCCGTTCTTGCTCTTCCTGATTTTGACAAGCTGTTTGAAGTGGATTGTGATGCAAGTGGAGTTGGTGTAGGGGCTGTTTTGTCCCAAGAGAAGAGGCCAGTGGCATTTTTCAGTGAAAAACTTAGTGAAGCAAGGAGGAAGTGGAGTACCTATGATAAAGAATTCTATGCAGTTTTCCGTGCCCTCAAGACATGGGAACATTACTTGATCGGTAAGGAGTTTGTTCTATATTCTGACCATGAAGCTTTGAAGTATTTGAGCAGCCAGAGGAGGATAAGCGGTGACATGCATGCAAGGTGGTGTCAATACTTGCAGAAATTCCCATATATGCTGAAGCATAAATCAGGAATACAGAATAGAGTGGCAGATGCGTTGAGTAGAAGGGCGACTTTGCTACTAACTTTGAGCCAAGAGATTGTCGGATTTGACGAGTTAAAGACTACATACGCAGGGGATGATGATTTTGCTGAAATCTGGTCCCAGGTATCTAATAATCATCCAGTTACTTCATTTTATTTATCAGATGGTTATTTGATGCATGAGAATCAGTTATGCATTCCGAAAACATCCTTGAGAGAAAAAGTCATTAGTGACCTACATGGAGGAGGTTTAGGCGGACATCTTGGGCGAGACAAAACCCTTGCAGCAGTAAAGGAGAGGTTTTACTGGCCACATTTGAGGAGAGATGTGTACCGATTTGTTAAAAAATGTTACACTTGTCAGAGATCAAAGGGACAGACGAAGAATACAGGGTTGTACATGCCACTGCCAATTCCAGACAATATTTGGGAGGATTTGTCCATGGATTTTGTATTGGGCTTGCCTCGAACCCAAAGAGGCGTTGATTCTGTTTTTGTTGTAGTTGATAGGTTTTCAAAAATGGCCCACTTTATTCCTTGCAAGAAGACTTCTGATGCGGTTGCAGTGGCTAGGCTATTCTTCAAAGATGTTGTTCGATTACATGGAGTGCCAAAGACTATTACTTCAGATCGTGACAGCAAGTTCCTTAGCCATTTCTGGAAGACATTATGGAAGTTGTTTGATTCTTCTTTGCAGTTTAGTAGTACAGCCCATCCTCAGACAGATGGGCAAACTGAAGTAGTGAACCGAACACTTGGCAATCTTATTCGCAGTCTTTGTGGAGACAAGCCAAAGCAGTGGGATCTCATTCTTGCACAAGCCGAATTCGCCTACAACAGTGCGGTCCATAGTGCGACTGGGCGTTCTCCATTCTCCATTGTTTACACAAAGGTTCCCCAGCACACTCTGGATCTAATTAAACTACCCAAAAGTAAAGAGAACAGCATTCCGGCCCAAAACTTGGCAGAACAAATTGTAGAAGTGCAAAAGGAAGTCAAGCAGAAGCTGGAGAAGGCTAATCAGAGATATAAGAAAGCTGCTGACAAGCATAGACGACGTGAAATTTTTCAGGTTGGGGATAAAGTGATGGTTTTCTTGCGCAAAGAACGATTTCCAGTTGGTTTTTACAACAAGTTGCAACCTAAGAAATATGGCCCGTATTCAGTTTTGAAGCGCATCAATGATAATGCTTATGTGATCGATCTTCCAGACAACATGGGTATTTCCAAGACATTTAATGTGGCGGACATATCCATGTATCATGATTCAGATATTCCTTTGTATCCGAATGTTACGCTTAACTCGAGGTCGAGTTTTTCCCAAGTCGAGGAGAATGATGAGGGACATCAAACTTCATAACTTAGTCAAGGGACAATTAAAATCAAAGTTAAATTTTGCTGCCTAAAGGAAGAAGTCAATTTGGATTTTACTACTAGTTGTCAAGTTTATCTTTTAAACAAATTCTAGAATACTTAGTTATTAAGAAATGAGTTGTCCATGAGTTGTCATCAAGTTATTAATTAGTTGTCAATGAGTTGTCCTATATGAGTTGTACAAGGCTTTGTAGCCTATAAATAAGGGCATTGCCCTTTAGCTAAAGAGTAGAAGTTTTTTGGTTATTTTTTTCCTTATAAATTCAAGTCAGACTTTCAAATTCCCTCCTAGGGTTTAAGTCTAATTTATCCAACGCTATTACGCTGCGTCAATTCTAGTTCAGATGCAGCAACCATATACAGAAACCAGGTGATAGAATCCACACTTGGAAATGTTTAAGAATAAGCACGTATCATTAGTTTGAAGGTTTATCATTTATAATGAAACAATTACAAAAACAATAGAAAAGAAATCGTCAAAGCCTAACACAAATTCCAGAATCAAGAAGTAAACAAAACTCGAGTACCATGAAAACACAAAGAAATTACTATGAAAGCTTAACCCATTGTGTGATGAAATAGAAATGAATATTTCATCTCAAAGAATACAGAGAAGGTAGCCCGAAAAAAAAAAAGAATACAGAGAAGGGGCTGGGACAAACCTGTCTGAAGCAAATGGAATAGTAGTCTTCACTTCCATCTCTTGAGTTACATGTTGCAAACCTTCTTCATCAGTAACTGTTAATGTTTAAAAAAGTGAAAGTGAGAACCTTCATCATAAGTAACAGCTACTTGTAAATCTAAGCTTGTAAAGAAATCTAATCCAATTATCTCCAAATATGAATAATCTTAATTAAGACTTGGAAGGTTTCTCATAAGTAAAAGATAATGAAGAAAACAAGCTAAGTATGATATGAGAATGGAACACGTAATCAGAAAATAAAAAAGTACCGACATCCTCTCCGTCGATGCTTAATTAAATCCCGATAACGCTCAAAATTAACAAACTCTTCTAGTTCTTCTTCTTCTTCTGATTTTTCTGGGACCCGAAACCGTCTTGACACAGACTCTCGAATAAAATCAAGTAAAGCACGACCATCAAATCTATTCAATAACGGAACAATCATTCCTCAGAGCAATAACAAAACAAACTAAGCATAAAACCAGAGTGTGAAATAGAGAGAGAGAGAGAGAGAGAGAACCTGTCAATTAGAACATCCTGTTTTCCATTCCAAGGAATCCTGAGAATTTTTTACATGCTTATTTATGTTAAAATTTTTATTGCAGAGTATCAAATTCAATCCAATTACCTATAAATTCAAAAAACTAAGATTCGATTTGATTGATTTACAGGAAAAAAAATTAAAGAACACGAGGGTTTTGAGAAGGGATTAGAGTAATAAAGAGTAACATACAGGCCTTGCTGATCTTGAGTGGCTTGATAGAGACCATCATCGCGGTAGGTAAGGAAACGAGAGCCAATGACCTGAATAGATTGCTGAGGATCGCCTCTTCTCTTAGCCAAATACACAGCTCGTCTCTGTGCTCTCTTTCGAGCAGCGTCCATCATGTCATGTACTTTTCTCTCGGATCTTCTCGCTTCGTGCCACATCTTTTCTCTCACAAATCCAAACCCCAACCCTAACCTTCCACACCGACAAGCTTTCTCCACCGATCCTAAACAGGAAATTGCTACTACTGCTCCTAGCTCTGAATTTCTTCTGTTTTGCTTCGCAGCAGAAAACGCTTGCCCTCGAGCCCTTGAAGGGTATATTTTAGATCTAACCCGTCCACTGATTCTCATTAAAGGATGATGGACGGCCTAGATACGAGCAGCCCCGTATTTGTAGGCTTCGCACCAGAAACAACGATGTTTGAAATTGTTGATAGAAGTTTCTCTTTTCCCTGAGGTTTAAACGACAGGGAAAATTTTCGCTTCTGATCTGTAAGATACGGAGGAATGTTTTCCGTCATTTTAAAATCTGAAATAACACTACTTCTTCCTTTCTTCTCGAGAATTTTTTTTATTTATTATCACTATAAAATACTTAGATATAATAATTCAAACATATATTATTGAGTAAATTAATGATTTTTTACTAATATTAGACAAATATATATATATATATATATTGTTGGCCATGTTCCAATTCTATTATCATATGGCCTGCAAATAATTAAAGACATATTTGTATCTTTAAGAAAAATAAAAATTTGAATCATTTAGACTTCCAGTTATTTAATAATGTTCATTCTATTCTAACAAAATTAAATCATGATAATTTTATTCCATTTTATTTCTAAATTAGTTTTCTCTTAACAAATTGAGTAAAAAATTGAAGACGCCTTAAACATAGTCTTGCACCTAAGGTGTGAATTAATTTCAAATGGATTATATTAATGCTTGTATGGTTTTTGTAATACCATCTTTTAATTGTACCATTTGAAAAATAATCATAATTTTAAAGATTGTAAATCTTTATTTTAATAAATTATTAATGATAGAACAGGAGGTGGTGGGTGAGCGTGGGTTGCGTCGGATGAAGAAAATGAGAGGGTAGGGAAGAAGACGATAGAAGAAAGGCTTGACTGCTTAATGAAATTGGAGGAAATTGGAGAGAAAGAGAGATGGAAGAACTCCACTTTGGGTTTTGGAGGTTCTCGGCCAAAATTAGGGATAATCGAATTTGGGGGAATATTTTACAAAGAGATAGCAGAGAGATGGAAGAACTCTCACAATATATTTAAATTTAATTTGCGACTTATCTGCGATTGTGCTGCATCTTTGCGACGCAAAGTAAGTCCGTCGCAAATATTCGTTGCAAAATGAATTTTTTCTTACCGTTTTTGCAACCAATCTGCGACGGATTTAATTTCCGCGAAAATTCCCCGCGCCATCTTCTCCCGCCAAGCAGCCGTGCCAAATTTTGCAATGAAAATTTGCGTCGACCAGACAACCGTCGCAGATTTACTACGGATTTGCAACAGATTTGCGACGGCTTCCTCAAAATTCCTTCACTGTGTTTATAGGTCGCAAAACCGTTGCAGATCCGTCGCAAATTTGCTACGAAAAATTTTCGTCGCAGATTTTCGTCGCAAATGCCGAATATTTTTGTAGTGAAAGTAAAATCAATATCAATATCAATATCAATGTTCTCATCATCACATATTGAAAGATTCTTAAATTAATGAGTGCAATAATCTCTTCCGGAGTCTTCAGGATTTCCTTCTTTTTCTCTTTGTTAGCTGGTAGGGCGGTCTCCTTCTTCACCTGCTTAGCAAGCTCAGCAAAGATCTCAAACCCAGGGATTATCTTTCCCATGAATATGATAGGCTCTGGTTTCCCTTGTAGTGGACCCAACTCAAGTGCTTTGATAAATATTTCTTCAAATAGAGGGAATTCCATCTTCTTATCTCCCTTGAGAAGAGTATTACCATCACCTATCTCTTTATATCCCAGCACCTTTCTTGATACTTGATTCTTAAAATTGGGAAGCTCCGTCACACCTACTTTCCCTTTCCCAAGTCCGATTCCTGGTAAGTAGTTCATCTGCTTCATCATGGTCAGAACCTTAGAACCTATTACTATGTCCTCAGAGATACCAGCTCCTTGGAAACCGTTAAGGGGTCTTTCTACCATAAGAGCATTAACGACTTCACTGCTTTCTACCTCAATTATTATCATCCCATCATCACTTGGGAACTTGATCTTTTGATGAAGTGTGGATGGGACTCCACCAAGAGGGTGAAACCATGGGTGCCCCAACAGCAATGCAAAGGGGGTTGGCATATCCAGAATCACAAATTATACCATAGATTCAATAGGACCCACCTTCACCAAAGTCTTAAAAGTTCTTTCAGCTTGTCTTTTAGTATTGTCATAAGCTTAGATCGTCACATCAGTCAAACTCAAATCACGAGTAATCATGGCAAACTTTGGCAAAATCTTGAGTGGACAAATATTTATTGTAGAGTCATCATCAACCATGACACAAGGGGTTCTCCTTCCTAAGACCTCCATCGTAATGAAAAGTGGGCGGGCATGGCCTCTTCCATCTTCCGACAAGTTAGCATCTGAAAAAAAAAACTATCCCGACTTCAATATTGTTCCCCTCTGGAATCTCTTCACATTTCATCACCTCTTTGGCTCTTTTGTCCCTATAAAACTAACCAGCTCATCTGGTGTTACAAAAGTAGAAATCTCATGCTTGTCACAGCTTTGGCCATAGTCTTTCGATGCTTCTTGCATGTTACTAGTAAGCCCCAGATGCTGATGCTGGCTTGGGTCCTTTTTAAGTGCTTAATGACAGTATCATCTTTATCTTCTTTTACTTCTCTCTTAGCATCCTTTTCCTTTATCAGCCTCTGCTTCTTTTGGTGGAGCTCTGGGATAAGGTTTTCCGAAATAGGTATTCAACACTTCTTCTTTGAGTTTGGACCAATCCCATTCCTCTTGCTTGGCTTCTTGTTCCTCTTTACTGTCAGTGGAATCCCATAACTCATTCACAACATAAATGGTCAATGACATTTCTTCCTCTACTGATTCATCAAGCAAAACCTTCTCTTTTATAGCTTCTCCCCCTATGTCTTGAAATGACAACAAGACAACATTCTCATTCGGTCCCCCTCCTATCATGAAGGTTTATGGTGGTACTCTGTTGAACCTAGACAAAGGATTGTCCTTTGTGCTGGACTAATTAGGTTCAGGCAACTTTTCACTATCAATCAGATTTTGAATCTTATGCCTCAACAACATGCATTTGTCTATCTCACGCCCTTGCATTTGATGGAACTGATAGAAAGCTTTAGCATCAAAGTTAGATGGTAATGGATTTGACAAAGATCAAGGAGCTAGTGGCTATAACTGCCCTTTCTTTTGCAACTTATTAAAAACCCAAGACAGAGTTTTCCCTAACTATGAAAAATATCTTCTATTTTCTTGACCAGTTGCATTGACATTCACTACTTTCTGTGCACCTTGATTGGCATAATGATAATTTTTCTTTTCATTCCTTCTCCCAGCAAAATAGTTCTTCTCCCTTTTCCATTCTTCTATTTTCAATCCGGCTTGGAGAAGGTTCTGAAAGTCCCTGATAAGAGTGTGAAACATCGATCATGAAGATTAGGTAATAAATCTAGTACTATCATTCTGATATGATCGGACTCATCCAGCCTCTTCTTAAGAAGTGCAGCCTTATTTCTCCATCTCTTGACATAGTCAATAAATTTTTCTTTCTACTTTTGCCTTATTGATTCTACCTCCATTAGAGTCACTTTCAATTCAGCATTATAACCATATTGCTGGTTGAAGGCTTTGTATAGAAAATCTCAGTCCTTTTAATTGTTCTCCTCTAAAGTATTAAACTAGTTTTGCACAACAGGATCCAATGAGAATATGAAGTACCTCAGAGTTTGAACCTTAGTAGCCCTGACAGACTGTATGATAGTGATGTACTCCAATGACATGCAGATAGAGATTTCCAGTTCCATCAAACTAGGTAAAAGAAGACATCTTGAACTTATAAGGAACTTCTTGATCTTGCTCAAATAGCTTGTCGACTTCTAACACCTCCTCGGCCTTCAACTTTTTTTCAAACTTCTTTTTCAGATTATCAATCATCTTTTTAAAATCAGCAAACTTAGTCTTCTTTATGACCTTCTTCTCTTTTAGGTTTTTTATTAGTCTTACAAATACACATCCCAATCAGCATCATCCATTACTATCTTGTCTTCATCAGAGGCCACCTCTGTTACCTTGCCTTTCCTTTGTCTTTTTGTTTCTTGTTACTAGCAGATGCTTCAGCATTGTTTTCCTCCAACAGTGAAAGTAGTTGACTCCTCACAGTCTCAGCCAGAGTCCTCTTCAATTCTTCCATCTTAGATGCGAAGGCCTCATTCACTATATTTTAAACTTGTTCACGGTCCATTGGTCTTAATTCGAAGTTGACTGAGCCTTCACTGCATTCTGACTCCTGGTCATAAGTCAGATTGACGAAAGCCTTTGAACTATTGTACTCCAAGTCTGTGAGTCAGAAATAATCAATGCTTATATGATGCAATGCATGTATGCATGAGCAGATAAGCAAGTAAACAGAGTTGGGACGTTCCTTCAAACTTTATATCTTCTGCACATGTGTGGCGAGTCTCTTTTTCTAAGTATATGGTTAATAAATTGTCAACATGGGATATCTTGTTTTTGATAGATGCACTCAGATGAATTAACCAATAATTGTATTTTCAGGTAGAGAAATCAGGTCGTGGTAACTCCCACCAATTAAGTCTTAATCCATTGAGTTAACTGAAAGATAGCTTATATGCTATATTGTGAATTAAATTAAAGGGTTTATCATAAATAGATTTCTCATTTGAAAATAAGCAACTAATGATCCATGACTCAAATAAGCTCATGAATAACAAGTCTTGATATAAATTAGGCTCACAATTGATTTTAATATTCAACCTTTATATGTGAGAGTGCAATAACGCGACGGTCATAGGCCTCTTGGATGGAGTGACAATCAACCTCTATATGTTTTATCCTCTCATGGTAGACAGGATTAGCAGTAATTTGGATCACACTTGTATTGTCAACATATAGTAGAGTAGGTTGGACTTGTGGAAAACCAAGCTTTATAAGGAGACCACGTAGCCAAATGATCTCGGAGCATGCAGCAGACATGGCCCTATATTTTGCCTTAGTGGATGACTTGGAGATAAAATTTTGTTTCTTGCATTTCCATGAGATAAGAGCATTGCCAACAAATATGCACCATCCGTTAGTAGATTTTCTAGTGTCCAGCCAGCCTGCCCAATTAGCATTACTGTAGGCTTCTAGTGGGGGTACAAAACCAATAGGGAGGATTATCCCCCGATTAGGAGTGCCAAGAAGGTATCTAATGATGTGTCGAACTATAGATAGGTGGAGATGTCGAGGGGCTTGATGAACTTGCTAATGGTGTGAACAGCATAAGAAATGTCCGGTCGAGTGATGGTTAGATAAATAAGGCTACCAACTAACTTTTGATATAAAGTAGGATCTTCAAGAAGTTCCCCTTCGTCACATCGATATTTCACATTAACTTCCATAGGAGTTTCAATAGGTGTAGTATCCTTGAGTCCAGCTAATTGAACCAAATCTTGAGTATACTTGTGTTCATTCAAGAAGAAACCTCTAGGCCAATGATGCACCTCTAACCCCAAGAAGTAAGTTAGCTGACCAAGGTTTTTAATGTGGAAAGTAGAATGCAACAAAGTATGAATTCTAGAGATAGCTTTCATATCAGAACTAATGATAACGATGTTGTCCACATAAACAAGAAGCACAACTATGCCCTTAAAAGTCCTTTGGAGAAAAAGGAAGGAGTTATATTAACTCTGAGTGAAGGAAAATCCAAGGAGAGTAGATTGAAACTCTTCGAACCATACTTGTGGTGCCTACTTCAAACCATATAAAGAGCGTTTTAGTTTACAAACAACATTAGGAAAGGAAATAGGCATACCATAAGGAATCTTCATGTAAACATCCTCCATGAGATCACCATGTAAGAATACATTCTTGACATCCATTTGATGTAAAAACCATGATTGAGATGTAGCAAGGGCTAGTATGGTCCGCACAGTGGTCATTTTGGCTACTGGTGCAAATGTCTCATCATAGTTTAGACCATACTCTTGCTTGTTGCCAAATACAACTAATCGAGCCTTGTAACAGTTTATGGATCCATAGAACAATGCTTAATAGAAAATATCAACTTGCTTCTAAGGGGTTCCATAGATGGGGGACATGAAACAACATCCCAAATCTAATTTTCTTCTAGTGCAAGAAATTTTGTTTCAATAGCTTTTTTTTTCCAACACTCATGCTCCATTGCCTCTTATAAGATGAGGGAATATAAATAGAGTACAAGGTGGCTGTCAAGGATAAATGAGGGTTGAAACCATACCTATCTAGTGGTCTACTAACATGAGTACTGCGTCAAAGAGGAACAGATGCAATTACTGTAACAGGATCAACGGTCAAGGAATGATCTTGTGGGTCCCAAAAGGTATAGAAGTCGGGCCTCGATGGTATACCAAGAGAGGCTTGGAAGATACATTATCTGCAGAAGAGTTAGTAAATAATGGGAAAATAGAAAATGAAGGAGAAAGAGGATCATGGTTCTTGGAAAAAAATATTGGTTTTAAAAAAAATCACATTTCTAGAAACTCGAATATGATGCATATTAAGATCATAGCAAAGAAAACCTTTGTGATGTACTGAATATCCTATAAAAGCATATTGGACATATTAAGCTATGAGTTTTATGCGTTCGTGTGCGGGAAGATGTATAAAGCATACACAACCAAAGATACGAATATTAGAATAATTTAGAGAGCAACCAAATAACCGAGTAAAAGGAGAGACATGGTTCAATGAGAGAGAAGACAATTTGTTTATAAGATGGACAACAGTGGAGAGTATTTCATACCAAAAATGAAAGGGCATAAAAGATTCTAATAAAAGGGCAACATCAAAAAGATGGTGGTTCTTTCTTTCAACCACCCCATTTTATTGTAAAGTTAAGGGAAAAGATCGTTAAGAAATTATGCCATTACTTTGTAGAAATTTCTAAAATAAATGAGACATGTAGTCATCCCCATTGTCAGAGTGAAGGATTTTGATATTGGCAGAAATTTGGGTTTGAATATATGCATGAAAAAGCTTAAAAACAGAAAACATTTCATCTTTATAATATAAGAAGTAAATCCATGTGAAACAAATATAATCATCAATAAAAGTGACAAAGTACTTGTAATTAGTATGTGAAATAACTGGTGTCATACCCCACACATTACTATGTATCATATCAAAAGGTTGGACTACGTTTGGTGTGTGAGTGGGAAATGGTCGAGTTTTACTTTTTCCATGTTTACAAGAATTACAATCGAATTGAATATCACTAAGAGGTGGTGACCTTTTATTCCCAAGCAAACTAAAATTTAGCAAATAATGGAGAACATTAAAGTTTGGATGTCTAAGACATTTATGTCATGCACGGTAATCAACATGAATAACATTACAAGTAATAAATGGCAAAGGTAAACATGGAAACAAATGAGATTAAAGAGGGACAAGATGTCCTACTTTAGGCCCCCTTACAATCATCTTCCCTGTTTGTTTGATCCTGCATAACACAACCGTATTTAGAAATTTCCACTTACAATTATTATCAACTAGTTGACCAGTAGAAACAAGATTAGTGGTAAGACCAGAAGAGATAAAAACATTAGTTAGAGAGGGAGAATATCACCAATAGCTGCGATAGGTAACGGGTTCCCATCAGCTGTATAAATTCTGAGACCTCAGGAATATTTATTTATATTAGTAAGAATATTAACATCATTTGTCATATGATGGGAAGCCCTAGAATCAAAATACCAATGAGATGATTTAGAGAAAGGTTTACCTGAAAGTCCAAAAGTAGAGAATGCAGAAATTATCATTTGTTAAATCATTTTTAGGGGTTACAGGTTGAACAGGGGTAGGAGCACTTTGTGTTTTATCCATAGAATTTCCAATATTAGAAGCACCAACTGAGGCTATATATGTTGTTTCACATTTCTTAGGGGGTTGGGTAGGACATTCCTTAATGATATGGTCATCCTTTTTGCAGTAGTTATAAAATTTTTTTAAATAATTTGAAGCATAATGACCAAAGCTCTTGCAACAAAAACGTTGAATGGTGCTTATATCCTTACCTTTTGGCTTACTTTGGGTTGCATAAGCCATGGGAATAGAGTTGGACCTCTGTTGTTCCATTGTGATTTGAGTGAGATGGCGTTGCTCCTCACGAAATAAATAGTTGAGGCATGCTTCCAAGGAGGGAACAAGCTCTTGATTCATAAGATTAGACCCGGTTCCTTCAAATTCATATCTGAGTTTTATAAGGAATTGATTCCTTTTAATGATTTCATGGATAGATTGGACAAAATTAAAAACTTCAGGAGGCAATGAGGCATTCACTATATCAGTATATTCAGCCCAAAGATTCATGAAACTAGAATAAAAATCAGAAATAGAGAGACTTCCCTGCTGAAGATTGGCTAATTCATATTCAAGTTGAAACCTATGAGCAGTATTGCTTTGGCTATAAAGTTTCTTTAAATAAATTCACATTTCAGCTGTAGTCTTGAAGGGTCAAAGGTTCAAGATGATGTTGGATTCCACAGATCCTAGAATCCATGCCATAATTTGAGCATCCTCGACCTCCCACTTGGCATGCACATCCTTTTCTTTGTCTTTGTTAGGAGCAAGTTTGCTACCACCAACATGGCCCTATAAATCCTTGCCTTTAACGAATATCTAGAAGTGGAATGTCCAGGCTGAGTAATTTTTACCATTAAATTAAATTAAGAAGGAATCATACTTATCGGAAGACATGAGGCTAAGATAACTTGGTCAAGAGTAAACAAAGGTAAAAGAAAGGCTATACTAGGGCTAAGACTTGAGAGCAAAAGATTCAGAACTGTGTGGCTTTGATACCATGTAAAAATAGAGTTTTTATTTTCATGAAGTATTTTTTTTCTATGTTCCATTAATCAAGTATTGATGGGTTTATATACAACAAGAAAGGTAGACTACTAAACACAAACCTAACATCTCACTTTCACCTAACATTCCACTCATGTAACATCCCACTCTCACCGAACATTCCACTCTCACCAATAATTATACTCCTACTTCTATATTAAAATAAAATATATCTTTACAATGTCAAATCTATAAACCCGTGCAATAAAATTTGTTTGTTATATAGCTAATTCCTTTGACAAAGGGATGGTTTTTATAATAATTGGATATTAACAATGCATTTTTGCATGGAGATTTGGATGAGACTATCTATATGCAACCACCAACAGGTTTATCTCTTAGAGTTTCAAAGGTTTGAAAACTAGAAAAGTCCTTAAAAAGACTTAAACAAGCGAGCAGACAGTGGAATGTCAAGCTCACCACTGCTTTGCTTTCTCAAGGTTTTCATCAATCAGTTTCAGATCCATCTTCGTTCACTAAACATTGGCTATACCTTTATAACTTTATTGGTCTATGTTGATGATGTCATTATGCAGCTATTATAAACATCAAGACCTTCCTCCATCAGCAAATTTCAAATTAAGAAGTTTGGCAAACTCAAATATTTCTTGGGTTTGGAGGTGGCTCGTTCATCTAAGGGTATTCACATTTGTCAGAGAAAATATTCCTTGGAACTTCTCACTGACATGGGTTTTGTCAATTCAAAACCAGCCTCTACTCCTATGGTTCCTTTCAAAAGCAAATCATCTTCAACCATTGAACATAAGCTTCGAGAAGATATTTCATCATACAGAAGATTGATAAGTCGACTGTTGTATCTCACACACACTAGGCCAAACTTAAGTTATGCAGTATAATTTTTGAGTTAGTTTCTTGACAGCCCTACAACTCATCATCTTCAACTGGCTAATAGTGTACTTTGATATATCAAAGCTTCCCCTACACAAGGCTTGTTCTTCCTGCTCATTTTGATCTTAAATTATAGGCTTTTAGCGATGTAGATTGGGTTTCTTGCCCTTTGACCAGAATATTAGTCACTGGGATGTGTGTTTTCCTTAGTCCTTCTTTGATTTCTTGGAAATCTAAGAAGCAAACTACCATTTTTAGGTCTTCTTTCGAGTCAGAATACAGGGTTTTAGCTCAAAAAACTTATGAGCTTCAATGGCCGGCTCATCTTCTTGTTGATCTTCAAGTTCCTTATGATGGTCCAGCTTTCTTATTCTGCGACAACTTATATGTTATAAACATTGCTCACAATCCCATTTTTCACGAGAGAACAAAGCATATTGAGCTTGATTGCCATTTGATTCGAGAAAAGATACATTATAGCCTAGTAAAGTTACTTCCAGTAAGGAGTTCTCATCAATTGGCATATATATTTACAAAGCCTCTCCATTCTTCTGCTTTCACTAGTCTGGTATCCAAGTTGGGAGTATTGTCTATTAATACTCCTCAGCTTGATGAGAGGTGAAGGAGCTGGTTTGCTTTCTAAGTAGCAGTGAGATTTTTATTTCAGTTTTCCTCTAAAAGTTTGTTGTGACAGTTACCAAGTGGGTTGTAGTTAAAAAAAGGTGGATTGTTTTTTACTATTTTTCTTTCCTTTTCAGTTAGTTGAGTTAGTTGTAGTTTTCTTATATATATGTAGACTTTTCCCATTTGATGAATAGTGAAGTAATTTTCAATTTTTTCAAAAAGTTTACATATACCCACATGTAATTAAACATATAAAATAATTATTGTTATTCTTTTCAAATTAAATATATATATATGTAGTTATATATAACATATATTCGCATGTAACTAAATATATAAAATAGTTATTATTATTCTTTTCAAATTAAATACATATATATAATTATATATAACATATTCCCATATATATTGTTATTTTTTGTATATCTAATTATATGTATAGTATACCTACATATAACTAAATATATAGAACAATTATATATTGTTATTTTTTTTCAAAATCAATACATATATCTAGTTATATATAACATATACCCTACATATATTATTATTCATTTTAAATTCAACGCACATATATAACCACATATAACTAAACATATAAAACAGTTGTATACTGTTATTTTTTTCAAATTCAATGCATATATCTAGTTATATAATATATATATCCATATATATTGTTACTGTTTTCAAATTCAACATGTATATCTAATTATATATAACATATACTCATAGATATTATTATTCTTTTCAAATTCAACACATATATTTAGTTATATGCAATATACACCCACATATAACTAAATATATAAAATAATTTATATTGTTATTCTTTTCAAATTTAACACATATATCTAATTATATATAATATATATATATTATGTAGTCAAATATTTAACCGTGAATAATACACTTTTATAATACTTATTTAAATTATTTATGTATAAAATATTCTTTTTAATTACTTTGGTACATTTCTACAAATTATTTTTGTTTTATTTAAAATTTTTAATATATATGTTTACTCTTATGATATATATATTTTATATAAATTGATATAATCTGTTAAATTTTACAAAAAGCTAAAATATTAAAAAACTATTTCTATAAATTATTTTATCATACATATGAAGTATTACATTTAAAGAAAAAAAAAACATTAATTAATACAATTGAAACTCAACAACTCCGAAGTATGCTATGCACGCAACCAAATGATAGTGCATCCAACAAGGGCATACCGTGAATTAATGGAATAAAGTCTTGAAAACAATTGACTAAAACTGGAACAAAGTCCTCTAGTATGATAAAAAAACGCTAAGAAAGCACACAAGGTTTGGCATATTAGTAAATGGTATCTGGAGTATGACAAAACAAAAGATGCAGCCTATGGCAGTTACATAACCACCAAAAGCAAAATTCAAAACGAAAACAAAGAACCAAAAATTAAAAATTAAAAACCACAGCAAAATTATATTTCTTCTTCGCCTTGAAAAAAAAATTAAAAAAAAAAAGAAACAGAAATGAATCGAGAGATGATGAGGAGAAGAGAGCCGGTGGTGGAGAAATGGCAGCAGTGGGAACCAACGATATGGATGCAATATTGAAGCAAGAAAGAAGAAAACCCTAAAAATAAAAAATAGTAGTAAAATTAAAAATAAAAGTCAAAATAAATTAAATGATGTAATTTTCATTTTTCTAACACTTGAAATCATTTAAATATTTACTTTAGACTACTTATTATTTTATTTTCTAAACGCTTGATTCAAGATATATACAAAATGATTTTATCATTTATTTTAGTTTTAGACGGTAAAAAAATTAATTAAATTAAACAAAAAAAATACATAAAACCTCGTGTTGGATTAATACTAAAAAAATACAATACCTAACAATCAGTGCCATTTATTTTTATTAAATATAACTTATTGTGAAATAAATAATAATTCATTTATCTCTGTCGGTGTAAACAAAAATCAAGCTTTATGCATTTAAGAGAGAATCGTATTGACATGCTGTGTGGCCAGGGACAAATAAAATAAGTGATTTCAAGCGGATCTAAAGGTAACCAACCAACCAAGCTGCTTGGAGCATTATCCTGCCGGAAAATGGCTAGAAAGTTGAAAGACCCTTTCCATAAATGAGGGTTCATATTTAACGTGCTATACATTTTTCAATACATTGGATTTTTTTAGTAACTCGTATCAAAATGGGTATAAGCCAAGGGGAAAAAATATAATTTAATTCATTATGGCTGCTGCTCTCTATCTAATTCAACATGAAAGTAGCGGCTCAATTATCTCCAAGGAGCTGTGTTGTGATTAGCCTGCATGACTAACCATCAAAGAGAGAGTCTCCAGTTAAGGAAGATTAGGAAAAGTGTTTTGGTAATTGAGAAGCAAGCTTCAACTTTTCACTATCAAAACCATCTTTCTTTCCAGTTCCAGGTAAATTAGCAGCTGCCCGCTCTTTCAAAGCTTCCTTTTCCAATTTCTTTCTTTCAGCCTCTGCCTGCCTTTCGTTCTCCTCTCGAGCCTTCTTGAACATCTTTACAAAAAGAACCAGGGTTTGTGTAACTGCAAAATGCAAGTGTAACAAGAAGATCATGATTCAATTCAAAGGCATTTATCACAGTACATGAAATAATTTATCCTATCCCCATTCCTACCCTGCCTAACATCAAACCTTGGAACTTGCATGGACAAAGAACCTATAATTCCTCACTTCCATCTAGCACCAAAATCTATGATCACAAAATTTTTACTTAAAAGTTCCAAAATCAAAGTAATGCAAATGCAAATTAGAGTTGGCAATTTGACTCACTCCTGATGGGATTCCATGCCATGCCCTTCACCCGGCAGGGTATGTCCTCCCCCTCAATAGAACCAGGATGGAGACAGTTATAGATCTCCCTCGTGCTCTGAACTTCCCCAATTCCAGAATTATGTATTTTTAATTATTAATTGTTTCTTAAAATTATAATAAATATTCATTACATAATTATTTCTCACAAATATAAATGTGTGGAATTAAAATTTTAATTACATGTATTTAATGATAACGTATATAAAATAATTATTTTAATAATTTAAAAGCATAAAAAATGTGGGCAAGCCTGCCTCTGACTACTCTCACCTGACTCCACTCTGACCATTTTTTATCCTGTCCTGCTCCTACCCCGATTCCTAATGGGACGAGGACAGGAATCATAAAACCCACCCGACTCTGCCCCATTGTCATTTCTAATTCTAAAATTCATACTGATAACCAAGAACCAGTTGATTACTTTGTATGCCTAGAAAAACCACTAATGATCATACTAATCAGAACTTGTCATCAGGTAACTGATCAAAATATAACCTCACTTCTTGAATAAATCTCAAAAACCAACACCAGGTTAATTTAGCAGCAGAAAAGGAAAAGAGCAGTCTGTTATTTGACCTTGCTCGAAGGGACATCGAGCTGGATCTTCTCCAAAGTACTGAGACAATGAATCTGCATTTCTTCCCTGAAAGATAATATATGAAGAATTTAGCACAACAAACCAGCAACGAACTGCACATGTACACCCCACAAAAGAAATCTGAATGGCATAGAGAGACTAACCACTTCAGAATACAAGGAGATAAGTGACCTCACTTCAGCTTCAGCAGTATCAAGGAAGTTCTTCAGTACCTACAAAAGAGACTCATATTTCAAACAACCAAAAGTTGAAAAATTCCAGCTTGATAACTTTGGCAAGTTCAGATAAAAAAGGAAAAAAAAAACACGCCTAATTAATGCTTACTCTAAGCCAATCATCATCTATTACCATTCAATTTGAATCAAATAATTATGGCCCGATCAAATTTTTCTACATGCTTCTTGTATTTTCAGTTATTGCATGATAATAATACATGAAAAGACAGGATATATGAAATGAAATCATTGAAAAATACAATAAACATTAACGAGGCACAAATGTCTCATAATTAAAATTGGGTCAGCAATTTCAATCAAAACATGAACGGAAGATAGCATTTCAAGCAAAGGAAGAGCTTTATGAGTAGTTAGTGATGCCATGAGTTATCCAATGCCCGGAATTGTTTATTTCATTGAGAAATTGAGTGATGCTACGTGCAACTGGCCGACCTGTGACAAGGAGTTCTACTCTTTTCAAGGGCTTTGAAGAATTGAGAGAATTATCTAGCTGTGCAATAATTTGCATAGTAATTAGACCATGAAGCATTGAACTGAAGTACCTAAATAGCCAAAAGCAAATTAGTATTATATCTCTGCTGCATGTTATGTGGACACAATTCCTTGAGAAATTTCCTTTCAAATTGCATGTGGTGAATGTGCAAACCAAAGCAGTTGATGCATTGAGCTCACATGCAGATTTGCTAATTATGACCTAGGTAACATGGAATTAGATACAACATGAAACAGACACCAGGAAATGACATTTCTAAAAAATATAAGAAAACGGAAACATGGGGAGGTGTAAATATAAAAAATATAGGGGTGCTTTTATAAATATTAATTTTTTATATAAAAATATAGACTTTTAAAAATAGTATTTTAATCAATAGAAAATTGATTTATAAATTAAATTTAAATTATTGCATTTAATTAATAAAAATTGATAGTATTACTAAATTGAAATCTTCGCTAACTTTGATAATAATATAAAACCATAATAATTAATTAATAAAAGTTGGTGTTATGATAACGATCAACAAACTTTGGTTAAAATCGCATGCTATCCATCCAACACAAAAAACCTACAATTTATTAGAGCTCATTTGAAAGAACTCCACTATCTCTGAACTTTAGGAACTTAAACTTTGTGAAAATTCTGCTTAATTCTTTTAGTAACCCTTGACCTTTTTAAACCACTCGATACAAAAAAAAAAAAAAAAAAGACTAAATATCTACCCACTATGATAAAGGTACTTACATAACAACAGTCCACTAACTGTACACTAACAAAGAAACTGACACCGTATTCTTAGCTACACGGAAAATACAAGGAATAATAAAATAATACATAATTGTACAAAACTACAAAAAATAAACTTCAAATTGTTGACTTGTTGCCCTAACACGAGTGTTGGCTATATTATCATTCTATGCTTGCTTCATTGTGTCGAAACACCGAAAAAAAATAAAAAATAAAAAACCTCTATATAAGACTAACATAAACCTATCTAACCTAAATGCAGCAGTAGCACACTTGACCCATTATGAAAATAAATTAATAGATGACAATTTGCAATAAATTCAAACATTAAGAACCCAATTATGGACATGGATATTAACATAAACAAATATTTTCCATGATTTACACTCCTAAATAGATGGTCGTTATGGCAACTAAAATACTGGAGAAAGACAATTAAAAGACATAGTTATCAAATTATCAAATGTAAGTAATTAGTGCAAAGAGGAGAAAAGATACGAGAACTATACTTGTTTCATAATTCATTTGATAATTTAGGATTTTTTTATCAATTCTTCTCTGTATAGGACTTGAATTAAAATTTCTGGAGTTGATGATGGTGTTGGTGCTGGTAAAAAATATGTGCAATACTTTTTTTTATTTGAAATACAAGCCTGGTGTTGATGTTGATGTCGGTGCTGGTGCTGGTGCTGGTAAAAAATATGTGCATGTACTTGTTTATTTGAAATACAAGCAAAAAAGGAAAATGGAGTTGTATAAAGAAAAACAGTAGAGGACGTTTTTTGCTGTTTTCTAGCATCAATATATATTTGGAAAACTGAAAACAAGAAACATAAAGGGCTGTTTAGTAGTAGAAAACAACCCTACTTTTTCAGAAAATTTTCTGAAGGAAAATTGAAAATAGAACTTGTTTAGTTAGAAATATTAGTTAATAGTCTGTTTTCGAAATGAAAAACACTCTTTAAAAAAAAAGGATAAGAGTTTGTTTTTTACCTCAATTTTTATATTCTCTTTTATTTTTTATTTTTTTTAATTCAGAAAACAGCTAGAGAATGAAAATTTAGAAAATTAGAAAACAAAAAATAAAATTAGAAAATGAAAGTGAAAATGAAAATATTTTCAACTAAACAGCTCCTAAACTTTTTTATTATTATTTTCTGTTTTCTAAAAGCTTGAAAATTACTACATTTGAATAGAGACCACTTTTTTTATACTATGGAAAATTTATAGAAAAGTAGCACCAGTTTTCTACAAGTAAACAACCCCTTTGCCTCTTTAGGATGATGTGCTATATGACTTTAACTATAAGTTGAATACCAAATGAAATAAATCAAGCCAATTCAACTCAATTCAACTTTAATACCAAAATAATTAGAGTCGGATATATGGATCCATTGTATGCACTCTAAATGATATTATATAACTTTTCTAATAGGTGTAATGCCTCTAGATCATATTGTACCTCTCTCCTCTAATTTAATTTAGGCCTACCCCCTCTTCCCCTCTATCACAATGTGCTCAACCTTTCAACTGGGATCGCCTAAGTCTCACATGCATAAACCATCTCAATCTCCCTTCGCTCTATTGTCCTCAATAGAATTACCCCCACCCTTTATCTAGTACTTGTATAACGTATTTTATTCATTCTAATATATTTGCACATCCATCTTAACATTCTCGTCTTAAGAATACTCATCTTGGAGATATGTTGCCTCGTCATTGTTTAACACTTGCTACCAATATAACATGACAGGTCCACAGCTGTACGGTAAAATTTCCTTTTAATTTATTTGAAATCTCACAATCACACAAGACCCCTACGGCAAGCTTCCATTTTATCCACCCAACTCTTATCTTATTACTAACATCCTGTAATATCCCAAAATTTAACTTAAAAGTTTTGGAGTTATTATTGTATTTGGACTCAATGTATTTGTTTAATTGGAAAGAGGATAAAAGTGAAGAGAGTGTATATGATATATATATGGAAATGTGTAGAACATATACTTTACATATGCATAAAGTATATATTGGTGTTGGAAAGGTGAATATATATAATCAATAATAATAATAAAAGAAAGAAGGAAAGAAAGTCAAAAGGAGTAAGAAGATATTTTGGATATAATAATATTATATTATTATTATTATTATTATTATTATTATTATATATATAAGAGATAAGAACAAAGAAAGAAGAAATTCTTTCTTTCTTCTTCTTCTTCTTCTTCGTGTACGAGAGAGAGAGAGAGAGAGAGAGAGTTATGTGATTTTGTGTATTATATACCAAATTTCTTAAGGATTTCAAGAGGATTGAAGATAGAGATGAAGAATTGACAAAGGATTCAAGTAAGTATTCATTTCTTTGAATTGATTTTCATTGTTTGAGTTTGGATTTGATATGGTTGGTATGTGATGATGATGATATTGAAAGATTGAAGTATATATGTGTGTTGATTTGGTAATTGGATGATGATATGATTATTTGTGAAGTTGATGATGAATTGTTGAATAAGGGTTTAGTTTGGTGAAATTGGGGATTTGATTAATTGATGCATGGATGATGTTTATGATGATGATTAGTATGTGTTTTGAGTGGTGTTGGTGTTTTTGGTAAGTTTGTTATGGTTTTGGGTGTGTTTGGTTGAGTTTGATTAAAGTAAAAGAGGAGGAAAAATGGTTGTTTATGGGTTGAGTTGTTGTTTTGGTCGGATTCTGGATTTTTGGCCTGTCACGCCCAGGGACACGGCCAGATTGTTAGGCGTGTCGTTGGTTCTGTTTTCTGGGTTTGTGACACGAGCAGTGACACGCCCATGTCACTGAGCGTGTCACAAGTTCTGTGTGACAGTAGAATTGACACGGCCAGTAACACGCCCGTGTTATTGAGCGTGTCATAGCTACTGTGAGTTTGGAGAATTGACACGGCCATGAACACGTTCATGTTGTTGGACGTGTCAATATGTTTGAGATACAGAAGGTATTACACGCCCAGTGACACGCCCGTGGTTATGAGTTTGTCAATGTTTCTGCGTTGTGGAGTTAGGACACGATCAGGAACACGCCCGTGTTGGTGAGCGTGTCATGTGTAGAGTTTGCCCTAGTTGATTCTTATTTATGTTATCTCATGTGTATCTCTAAGTAAGTGTGTATGCTCACTTTTGGATTAGGTTTTAAGAGATTGAATTGCCCCTAATCCAAGTATTGAAAGATTCATGGAAGAGAAGTTTAGATGGGTGTGAAATTCTTTGGAGGTAAGTACTAAATCTTATTTGATTATATTATTGATAAATATATATTAATAATGTATAAGCTATGAAATATGAAAGATATGAATGTATAATAAAATATATGAAATGTGAAAGCATTCAATGTATATATGTGTTATGAATGGTGAAAGGTGTGAGGATAGGATAATGAAATTGATTGTGTATACTTGAATGATGAATGGTTATGTATATGTATATATATATATATAAAAGATAAAGTATGAAATGTATGTGATATGGAATATGAAAGATGTGATATTGTGATGAAATATAAAATGTGAAAGAGATGTGATATTGTGATGAAAAATGAGTTGTGAATTGAGATATGATGATGTATGAAGCCATTGTTATTGGCTATAATATTGAAAATGAGATAAATGAGGCATGTTTGCCTAATTGATGCCATTGTGGTTGGCTATGATGATGTAAATGATGATGAGAATGAGAAAGAAATTGATAAATGTATTGTGTGGCTAATGTGTTATTCCATTTTCAGAGTTTGTTGTTGGTGGCATGCTTAATAAGTGTAACAATCTCTTGAAGTTAGGTTGGATTGAATCCTTGAAGCCTAATTGAGATGTTACCACCCTTGAAGCTAGGTTGGATTGGTTCTTGAAGCCAAGTTGGGTTGATGCTTAGCATGCTTTGCTCCCCTTGAAGCTTGGTTGAATCAAATCCTTGAAGCCTAGTTGGGTAAATGATAATGATAAATGTGATAATTGAACCAAAGCATTACTCTGAAAATTGAATGGCATATTAGTATTGTTTGGGCCCGAGTCTGTCTTTATTGTCAATATGATATACAAATGTTGAAATAAATGAGTAATGAGATCTATGGATGACTTTGTTGGCAATGTGACTCATGATTGTGAATTGTGAACAAAATAATGCTATGAAGTATGGTGTGTAATGTGAATATTGACATACTAATTATGAGTATTAATGATGGATTGCAGATAATGATTCGATTGAATGATATAATGATTGCCTTTCTTGAAAATGTGATTCATGAAGGATGGATTATGGATAATGAACTAAATGAACGAGATAATGAAATAGAATGTTATGAATTATGATATGGTAGTATCATATAAATGAATTATTAGAAAAAGAAACTATGTTGAAATATGTTATTGTGAAATATAATATGACATATAATGTGTATATGAGATAAAAGTGGTAAATATCATGTTAATGATTGTTCTACTAAGTTATGGAATTATGTTGATTGTAATGCTATATATATGTATATGTCCGTAATGTATGAGATTAATAGGAATATATGAAGAATGCATTGAAAAAGGGGAAAACAGAATAAGAAAACATGATGCTAAAAATATGAGGTATGTTTATCTTGTAATGTACATTCTAGTATTTATTTGTACTACTAAGCTTTCGAGCTTAGTGCGGTTATATTAATCGCGCAGGTAAATAGGTGATGGATCTGGAGTTTAACCACTATATCGAAGAGGGCAAGTGTAGTTCGAGACCAACTAGAAGATGGTGCATGCATGTACAAGTTAATTATTTTGCATTTTCATAAGAACGTATTCATATGTAAAAATGAATCTTTGAAAGAGACAATGTAACTTATATACATATGTATTATCATCAAAAGGAGAATGATTTTGTAAATACTTTCATATGATTAAATGTATTGTTGTTTTAGAATTAAAGTAAAGATTTTTAAATGGTAACTAAAAATGACATTCTTATACTCTATATACGTATTGTATGTGTACTCGGTATATGTACAGTACTTATATAGGATATGAGGGTGTTACACATCCTCCTCATGACTTCCATCTCCTCATAAGATTGAGCCAAGATATTTAAAGTGGGTGCTTTAGGATAATGCTCGGTCGAAGCTACTCCCTCCTTATCATCAGTTCGACTCACACTAAACTTGTAACGCATGTATTCTGTCTTGGTTCAACCCAACTTGAAATCCTTGGACTCCAATATACTCCTCCAAATCTCCAACTTTCTATGATTTTTATCTTGGCTTCGATACTAAGAGAAATGAAGCTCAAAATATTATTTCCTTCAATCTCACAAGCAAAATTCATATTCAATTCCATTCCTTTCCTTCAAACCTTCAAAATGAAGCATAAAAAGTATCCCCATACCCCAATCAGTATCATACTTTGTAATTGTTCACCACTAATATGTACATAGGTACAACGGTAAAGCAGCCCTAGATCATACTTCATCTTCTTTTCATTCTTGTTTATACCATTGTAAGACCTAAATGCTAACAAGAATTATCCCTTCTTTAGTTCTTATTTTGTAGCACTTAATTCCCTGGAACCATCTTTTGAGACTGTTCTTTTTAGACACTTCCTACACATCAATTTGGAACTTTTACTCAACCCATGAGGTTGAACTCCTTGTCAATTTTGCATAAAGCCAAAGATCCTGCAAGTTTGTTACTATAACTTTTCCAACAAGGGTTTGCAAACTCACCGAATTGAACCCAATATTTAAGTCACTTAATCAACATCTTGAAACTGTAAAGAAGAAATTTCAGGATGGAACAACTATTTTAAAAAAAGCAACAAAGAATCCTCATTGTTCCTTACCCTTTGGAAGCCTGCAGATATACCACCATCATTGGCCGAAGCAGCAAGTTCTTGCTCAACCTTTTCAAGACCTTTGCTCACAGCTTGCATTTCTTCAGCCAAACTTTTCAATTGAATCTAGTAATTTAAAGCAGAAAGAATGTGGAATTAATAGTACATCTCAGTTAGACTGGCAACCAGGAATCAGCAAGCAGCTTATGAAGCATACCTTCGAGGCAGCTTCTATATGCACAAGGTCCTTATCAAAATCAAGCAACTCAGGCATTTTCTCAGCAAGGAGCTACATGTAATCAAATAGAATAATTAAAATATTACTTCAAAGTAAAAAGCTCTCATTACCTGCGAAGAAACTTTACATATTGTCGCAAGCATCAATCATTGACTAATAAGGTACAAAATAAATTATAATGAGGCATAAAATGCCACTATTCTTAAAAATAAAAAATGCAAAAGGAGAAATGGATAATGTAAAACACATACTATCCATAAAAGTATGACATTTGCAAAATATCTTTTCTCCTTGTAATCAAATAAATAAAGAAATTTCTCCGATATTATGACACGGTATTAAAAAATGCTGAAAAATAGTAATGGGCTGCAATCCATTTTTTCAACTGCTTCACATGACAGCAAATATAGTTAATGCAGATTCATTTAGAGAACCAACTTTCTATGCTCTAAACTAAATTCAACAACCATTGAACTAGCAAATTTACTGAACCATAACTGTAATCATTATGATAAGAAAAAACAACACTTGGTATTGCTCTGTTCTCATTCAGATCAAGGATTAACTGTTGCATTACAGTGTTAAGACCCATTCTCAAATAACCATCCTGGCCACCATCATCATTATGTGATGCTTGTCACACAATTGCAGCTATTGCATGTTGAGTAATACACTTTATCCCCCAAAATCTGCTTCACTGTCAGCTTTTTCTCTATAAAAATAGCTACAAGAATACCACGAGTTGAGTTTATTAATTTTACATGGTAACATAGTTATCCAGGTCAACTAATGTCACATGCGATAACTCAGGTGATATATACTTCAATCTCAGTCAATATATAAATCATCCCATTCCATGAGCTGTTTTGAATAGCTGCAACAACAACCAAAAACAACAGCATATCTAAGGGCCTGCTAGGTACCCATGCTGATTCAGGTTTTCAGTTGTTGTCCAAGTAGATTATTAAGAACATTAAATATGTTTTACTCAATATCTTAAAGAGAAAATCAAGGTGATATAACATGTGAAAACCACAAAAATAAAGTTCCTTCCTTGTTTTACACAGTTTTAAAAAATAAATAAAAAAAATAGATAAATACTTGCCTAGACCTGACCCATATGTACCTCTTTCACTTGGGGATGATCTCATCAGACAAAATATCTAATATCAAGTGAGAAAAATCTTAATTATAGTGGCATTTCATTTCATGAGAGAGAAGTCCACATAGACCCGCCCTAGGCAAGAATTTTTCATTAAAAAATATGTTTCCTTTTGTTACTTGATATCTTATAGACAAATAAAAGTTGCTACAAGTAAACCACAAACAATATTTACTATTTCATCAACTAGTTTTCCTCATACATTTTCTTTGCTATTGAGCAGCAGCAACAACCAAAAACCAAAGCAGCATGGATACTAAACAGGCCCTATTCCAGAAAAGAAGACTAACAATATTGCAGCTAAAATAATAAAGTTAAAAAGACCTAGAGTATGAAGGGAAACAAAGGTAGCAAAAAGGCAGAAACTTTGTGATAATGTTCAAAGTATTCCATTAATTAGGAATGTGCAACAGCAATATTACGAGCTACAAGTATAAAAATAACAGAATTCAACCATAAAAAAAGGACATGTGTATTGATTACAGATATGCCATCCATGCTTCAAAGGATGATGGATCAGAAAAGGATAGAGTCAAACTTCTACCCTAAACCTGGAGAGATTCAAACTTCTACACTAACCCTTATGACCACCAAATCGAGTTATAACAAATTTGAATGAAAACAGAACATCAAACGCTAGCACATTATAGCTACAATAAGCAATAAAAACTTAAGTCATAAGTCACAACCACAACCTTCCCTATAATGCAATATGCTAATATAGAATTCAAATTTTCAAGAATAAGCAAATCTACCTTGCATAAATAGTGCATCAAAGTCATTTTGTTGTTTCTAGCACGAGTATCTGATAACTTAAGAAGGCTATCCAATTTGAATCCAACAGCAGATCCTGGGTAGAAAAGAAAAAATGTATGAGTAATAAACCAAGAAGCCTAAGGAAGAGAAAGTTCAGTGAAAGCAAGTATAAATTGAAGCAACAGAGTAGTACCTCTTGCTGTGCCCTGATTCAAAGCATTTCCTAAAGTCAGTATAGTTTGCATTATCTGACGCAATTTTGCAGATTCTTTTACCTGAAAATATGTACAACATTCAAGATGCAAAACAAACATATGTTTATATATACACACACAAGCATTTGTTTCATGGTACCTCTCTTGCAGCATCATTAATAGTATTCAGGTTACATCTTAAATCAGCCACCTGACATTACAAAGTCAATCACAATTTACCCCAAAAGAATGCAGTTGAGAATCAAATATATGAGCAACCCAAGAAGTACCTGACTAGAAAAGGTGATTCTAAAGGCAAATACTCGGAGCTTAGCTTCAACCCGAGGAACCTTCATCAGCTCTAGGAAAAACTGTGAATGAATTTCCAGTCAATAATCAAATTATAGGTTTAGCATGATTGAGATTTTAGCATTACAATTTACCTGTTCGCACTTCCCCAGCATTTCCTTGTCACTTGTATAATTCTGCAAATAATAGCAAATCAGTAATAAACAACAATGAAAACCAAAGATTGTACTTGCAATGTAAAAGGAGGATATCCATATTTCAAACATAAATTGATAATAGAATTTCTTAATTGTTCAATCCACCAAAGTTCTGTTGATTAACACAATCACATATCCAATAAGTTAGCTTTTTCCCTAAAAACATTTTGGCCTTTCATCGAGAAATATTTGATCATTTATGAGAATATAACATGTAACTCACATCACTTTTTGCTGCTTTGGCACCTTGCGTTCATGTTAGTCATCTCATAGAGGGACCTCTTACATAAATTAGTGGATATTTCCATTTTTTACACTAATAGAGGTGGAAGATTCTCTTTTTAAAGACCAGGTAAAAAAGTATATGGTATGAGCTAATTATAAAATATCTTTGAATAGCAAGGTGCTTCGGCTCCAAGAATGATATTGCAAGATGCCCCAAGCATAATCTAGAGACTGCATCCACCAGATAAAGGTATAAGTAATTGATAGAACTAGTTAATTTGATGGAACTTATGTTGTAATGTGTTTTTTTTTTCTGAATGTGTTGTGAACTTTTTTTGTATTAACCTTTAATGAATCCCCAATTATTGTAGTGAAATAATATGAAAATATATAATGTGATAGTTAATTATTTGAGCTCAAGCTTGATTGAAATTTGTTTGTAAGAGTTTATCAAGCGTGAGCTCATTTCATAAACGAGCCATTCACAAGATAAGCTCAAGCTTAAAACAAGCTAGTAATGAGCCAAGCTTGAACTTGACTGAGTTACATTATAAATGAGCTTGGGTCAAGTTGAGCAAGAACATAGTAAATTTTAACAAGAAAATTACACAGAATACCGTGTTTACACTTTACAATTTCAAATATGCAGTGCAAAATTATTTTTTTCCCTTTTTACGGAGCAGTTTTCTTTTTTTTGTTTTTTTTTTATTTTTATTTTTTTATATTTTATTTTTATTTTTATTTTTTTATTCAAAAATAATTTTTTTTATTATCATATTTTCAACATACGCATAAAAAATAAAATATATACATAACATATACAAAATACATATAAAACAAATAGTGTCATATCTGCAATATATACACATCTGCAACTGCAATATATCTACAATATTTACACTAGAATTAATCAACATATAAAAGCTAGAAGAAACATATCTATAATATATATACTATAATTAAGCAACATATAAATATTGTATAATATATAAAGGCTAAAACACAATATATACACTGCATATCTGTAATATATGCACAACTTATCTAAAACATATAAAATTATGTTATAAAATGATGTTCTTAAGATTTTATTTTTTTTGAGAAATTTTTATAAAATTATGTTAGTTTCTATTAAAGGTATTATTTTACAAAATAATATCTGAAATAAACTCAATTTTTATATTGAAGAAAAAAAAAGAAGTCAAGAAGTATTAAATTATAATCCTACTAAATAGCAATAATGCCTAAAATGATCATTAAAAAAAAAAACTAATTATCATCTAGAGTAACATAGTTGTATGCCGTTAATCCAACCTCGCAAACCACAAAACTAAAAAAAGGAAACAAAAAAAAGGAAAAAAAAAACAGGTTGCAAATTGCTTGACATCAATTCAGGCAAGCTAGATCACTAGAAGAAGATTCTTTTTATAAAAATTAAGCAATAAAAAGCGTCCAATTCCAAGGGAAAAAAAATAGGAAGATAAAACAAATAAACAAAAGCATCAAGAAAAGGGATAGGTCTAAGAGGCAACTAAAAATGTATAAGAAAAAATAGTTGTGGAAAGGGAAAAAAAATAAATAAAAGAAGGGCAGGGAAGTGATACAGTTGAATTAACTATGGAAATGCACATAAGCTTATTACAACGAGATCACAGGAAATCTGCAGATAGAAAATTCAGCTCATTACAACTACATCTCATGAGTTAGTCAATCTCATTTCCAAATCAAAAGAGCTTCAATCTCAGTTTCATGTTCAGAAACATAATCCTAACCTGCCTTTTAATGAGTTTGTTACGAGATAAAACAACAATCCAACATAGGTCCACACAAAAGTTCATCAAATCTTAAGAAAGGGACAAGAACATTTACTCACTTGTTCAGTATTACATATTACTGTTCAGTTCTAGCATTCCCATGTGTTCCCATAAACAAGGGATCAGTTATTGCGGTAGGCAGATTCCCTTAATGGTGGGCAGTTTAAGCATTCCAGTTTATTTTTTCTTTCCCTTTTCACTTGCTTGTATTTAAAGAATAAAGGAAAACAGTATTTTTTCCCAAAGGTTTGAGTTCTCAAACTCAAAGATCAAATATTCTCTCCATAATGAGCTCTTATTTTCTTCCTGTTAAATATAGGTAGAGAAAAGTTTGAAAACTCACAAGCAAGAAACAACACATTTGCCTAGACCCTATCCTGGAACCTGCAATTACAAGGCCTCTAACTTGATCTCGAACAATAACCGTAACAGAGTCTTGTATGCATTCCTTGCACATGTATAAATTGTACATAGAGAGAGATGTCATTCTCTAAGAATAAAACAAAGAGAAAACTGGTAACTCCTTAAAAAAAAATTGCAGAACTGAGGCAGCAAAGGTAGAATGAAGAAAAGGGATCATGGGCCATCGTTTTTTTGGATTGAGTCTCAGATTATGATCAGTGGGGAAAAAAGGGAAAAAGGAAAAAAATGAGAATGAAGAGGGCTGGAAGAAAAGAAAAAGCGAAATTGGAGTCAAGAAGAATAAAGAATACGGAATCAAAAACAGTAGAGAAGGATGACGAAGAGAGAAAGAATGAACATTATATGTCGCAGAAAAACTAACAGTAGTGTTTTCTTGTGTTGAAAGTGTCTAATCTAAAGTAATGTTGACTTCTTTCTTTCTTTTTGTTGTTTTAATTAACTGATGTGATATGCATGAGATCATGTTAAGGTCACTTACATCGTTGAATAAACAATGGAGATTTTTTAGATGAATTGACTCTTTTTAATGAAAGGAAAATCAGCTAAAAATGCCCCACATTTGCAAGCATACTTTAGATACCACAGCCATATTTTGCCTATCATAAGCAAACAAGACACAAATTACCTTCAATGTGTCCATTTCTTCCTTGGTGGGACAGAATTTTATGAGATTCTCAACTTGATCAATGTCTAAAGCTGATGAATCCAAAGCTAGAACTGCATTCTGAAAACAAATATATGAAATAATTATAAACAATAGTTTCATAAAAATAATAAAAAAAAAAATTGGAAATGAAACAAATGGTGAACTTTTAAAGGCCATGAGGTTATACATCTTTGAAAGGGAAGGGACAGCAAAAGAAATCATCCCAAAAAAATTAAAAAAAAAACACATATCATTTAAGCATCAAAGTTAAAATCAGCTGTTTTTGCATCAAATTCAAACGCATGGAATGCATATTTATTTTTCTCTTCTGTGTTTTCTCCCTCAATTCTACAAACACACACAAAGTGCCAATCTAGGTGATGGTTTATTGAGTCAAACCATCAACAAAAGGAAAAAATTTATATTAGCCATCAAATCAAGTTTCTAGAATTCAAGTGTTGACTTAGGACAACTGGACTTCAAAAGGTCAGAAATAAATGTAGATTTTTGATAAATGGTGTGAATCAATAACAAGGGACAATGACATACATAGAGTGACAATTGGAAGGACATGTTTTCCTTTGAGGCGGATTAAGGTTCAATAAAACTGCAGACCTATTGTTCAGAAATGAGAATTAAGATTCCAGGACATCTAAGAAATTACTGGGATTTGATATTGTTTCAGGGCAAAGTGGCTGTTCTGTGAACTGGAATAACAGAAGATAATAAGGATGGCCGAGAGAGGTGTAGATCATGGAAGTGTATGAAGGCGAAAAAAAAAAGGTTTAAGTTGGTCTAATAAAATGATAAGATTAGAGACATAAGTGTCAGAAAAAGAGAGAATTTTTTGCCTGTTTACAACACATAACAGTGTCCAAGACATATTGCAGCCAATTTTCTAACACTCAAATTGGGATGCCAATTATAAAATTCAGTGAAGCCTCCTTCATATCAACTGGCCGTCACTTAGACAAAGGTCATTCCTTTTAGACAAAGGTTCTTCCTTTTTTCTCTTTTCCCTTTTCATTTTTCTTTTGAGTGAGCTTGGGGGGAATGGGGAGCACCACCAAGGTTTTTGCGTTGGGGAGTATACATGGATTACTCAAACATTATGGAACTTTTCAAAACATCAGTTTTTAATGGTAATGAAATTTTTGCCTCATCAGAACCAAACCTTATCACATCTCTAAGCAGAGTTTTCCATGCTTACCCCACAAGTTATAAGATCATACACCTAATTGACAAGTACTTCATTCAGATCATCTTTCAAATGTCTTATTCGAACAAAGACCAGAATATTACAGTCAAAAAGGAACATATGCTTTTAGTAGGGGGAAGAGGGATCTCAGTGTGAAGAGATTGCTTCAATACTTTAAGGCATTACATCCACAAGATCAAATGTAGAATTTTAAGAATGAATTAATCAACTTGCATTAGCCAAGGAAAATAATAGACTTACAATCATTTCTGGCAAAGGTACTTTTATTTTCGTGAGCATTATTTCACAATTATACGCTCTACGCAAGTCAACCTGCAAAAGGAAGCACAACCAAGAACTCAAGTCTAGTTAGAGATAATTCTTATAGTTCCTAAATCAAAAAAGAAGAGCGATTAGCAATGAAAATAGGAAGAGAAAAAAGAGTCCCTAACTAGGTATGTCATAGAGGTGATTCTAAATCCCAGAACATATAGTCAATTTAAGCCCAACATAAGATGGTAACACATGTTTTCAAGAGATCAAGATATTTAAACTGGTAAACCACATTTGCAAACAATTGAGAAACACATGTTCAAATTTTCAAAAAGCCCCTGCCCCTTTCACATTCTTGCCAAGTGACCTACATGTATTTAAAAAGAGAGAGCAAGAGAGTTGGATGGACAGCCAGAGGGTATAGGGGGAGGAGGGAAAAGGGTGGAGAGAGGGTGAGAAAGGAAGCTATGAAGGGTGGAGGAAGAAAAAATATTAAATAAACTTTTCTATGTCAATTTTGACAAAATGAAAGCGGCAGCAACTAAGATTGAAAATAGAGCAAAAGTTTATAAGTTAGAATTTCAGACAGAATAAAAAAAATAAAATAAAATAAACAAAGCTTCTGATTTTTTTTCTCCTTTGTCATTAGGGCTTTACCATTCAGCACGTTCACCTTACTTTTGGCACTGTCTTCTACAACGTCAATGTAACATCCATATTGAATTGAGCATTTATCAAATGATAAAAACACCACCGACATCACTAGTGCATAGCTTACACATTACCTTCTTGCTGTCTCTAGCAAGCAAGATGCCTAATAAAATTTCATAATCAGAAATAAATTAATGGCAAAATAATACCCAAATGTTTTAGGATGGTAGCTTCTGAACTTTTCTCCAAGAATACAGATTCCATGAGGTCAAGTGCTCGGACGACTTTGCTAACAATTGCAATTGCTTGATGACATTTCCGCAGCCCTTAATATAAACTTGTTAATTATATTATTAGATTTATACTTTGTTTTGAAAAAAGGTATGGCGGGGAAAGAAAGGGAGGGAAAGGTGAGAGAATATTTCATCCTCCCAGCTTGGTAGGGCAGGGTGAAAATTGGGGAAATCAATTTTCTATCCATCTATTTGTCGGTAAGTATGAGAACATAAGGAGAAAGAAGGTGCAAAAATAAATTACTATCATAGTCTTCAGTCATAAGATTAAGAATGAAATATATTATTTATGTTCTATTTACAAACATATAATGATTAAGATTTTTAGCAATTCCCTTCTATTATCTTCTTCTCAACAAGCCATTAAATATGATTTTATATAATTCTATTTCATATAACATATGTGTGTGTGTGTGTGATTTATAATTTATCAAAAGTCAATAATGTATTTCCTTAACAAATGTTCTTCTCTATATGAAGGTATATTAATACTATAAAGAAAGTTAATAAATAAACATTACTCTTATTATTTAATGTGATAATAGTGTAACCTGATAGACAAGAATATATATACACACAAAAGGTACATCCACAGTAGAGTCTAGAGAGGACAACCATGGCCATAGGCAAAAATTTTAATTCATTCAATTGTATCATTAAATGGATTATTTCCTGTCTTTTCTCCCAAAGGGAAAAGGTGATTGCAGGGCCTTGGGGATTAGTTACTGGTGAAAAGCTATTTCCCCATTTTTTTTCTCTACAGCTTCCAGACGTTGAAAAATCAAATTCCCATCTTCTCCTCCTCCAAAACAAGGTGTACTTGAACTATATTATTTGAACATTAAAACCACTTTCTATCTTGTTTACCATATAAAACACATTGTTATCAAATTCATACATTCACAACTCTCTGCTTGCCACTATTCTGCAACAGCAATTAAAGAAAATGAACCTTAGAAAGGGTCTCAGATGTTTACAGGTATCTTAAAATTTAAGCAATCAAATTTGCATGATTATTCAAGTAGCAGTTCACCTTGTTCCCTCATTGCCCTCATATATAAATTGCTTCTTTATAGCTCTGCCCTTACTTTCACACAATTAACAATATTAATTTTGGAACTTATTCCACCAAAATGAATTGGCTAATGACCTCTCATTACCAAAAAGCTTCGGTGCTACTGGCAGTCTGATCAACTAATTCAGTAGCCACCAAGATGGAACTATTTGTAGAAGATATGCTAAGGACTGTGCTTGCCTATGATGTACCTATTAAAACATATCAAGTTTCAACTTCCTAACTACACTAAATGTCACCCCCCTACATTAGGAACAAGCAATGGAAGTCTGGAACTTCTTCACTAGAAAATATGGAGAATTCAGATGGCACATCCTTGCAATTTTTAACAAATTGCTTAGAGAGGCTTTCATCATTTAGTAATAGATTTTCCTTTTATTCTTCAAGGTGTAATAAGATTTTTTATTCAAAAAAAAATTATTATCTAGACAAATCATATTACAAATCATTTGCATAGACTAAATAAATAAATAATGTCTCACCAATTGCACTTTCTCAGGTTTGTTAATGTTAGAACCACGTCGACCTCCAGCTTTGTTACTGCCAATCCCATCTGAAGCAGAAGAAGCTGAGAACAAGCTTTCAAGTTCTGATATATCAATTTCAGGGGCCCTGCCAGAGGCTTTTTTATTAGTTGACATCAGAATTGCAACCCCCCTCCCTCACTCCCCATCCAGCAGGGGAAATCAAGAGAAAAAGGTGAATACATATGCAAAATAGATGTTTTAGCTAATGGAAAAGAAATAAAATAACGAATTAAACATGCACATACCTTGATTGATTTTCCTGTTTTTGTGAATCTGCCCACAAACTCCCTTGCACTGCTCGAGTAACTTTCACCCAATGTAAAGGTTTTAACGTAGTTTTCTTCGGGGTATTACCAGTCCCAACAATACTCCGACCTCTCCCTTGACTAGTTGGCCCTGAAGCAGGTTTTCCCCTTCCACTAGATAGAGGTGGTGAAGGTGACACACTAGAGCTCTTTGCTCCAAAAGGAGGAGGTGGTGGCGGACCAGGTACTTTGCTATAACCAGGAGGTGGAGGAGCTGGTGGCGGACCAGGTACATTGCTATAACCAGGAGGTGGAGGAGGAGCTGGAGGATTAGGTGCAAGTGGTGGAGGTGGTGGGACTAAACTAGGCCTCATAGGTCCTGAAGGAGGAGGAGGGGGCAGGGGAGGTGAAGGTAGTTTTGAGGTATTACTAGAGTTGCGACCCAAAGGTGGTGGAGGAGGTGGAGGAGGCATTGCCCGAAAAGAGGTTGAACTCAAAGACTGTGTTTGAGATGGCAGAGATGGGGGTGGCGGCGGTGGCGGCGGCGGCGGATGTGGTGGTGGAGGCAAAGACGTTTGCTTAGATGTTGAGGAAAGATAAGGAAATGGAGGAGTTGAAGAGGGACCTCTAGAACAATTGAAAGGTTGTGGTGGTGGTGGTGGCGGCGGCGGCGGCGGTGAAGGTGAAGGCATTTGTAGACCTTTACTAGTAGCAGGAAATAGTTGATAAGAATCTTTACCGGAGAAATTTGGAGGTGGTGGTGGTGGTGGCGGCGGCGGTGAAGGTATTTGTGGACCTTTACTAATAACAGGAGGTGGTAGATAAGAATCTTTACTGGAGAAATTTGGAGGTGGTGGTAATGGCGGAGGTGGAGGTGGTGAAGAAATTGATTTACTGAAGTGAGGAGGCAGAGGTGGAAAAGGAGATGTCTGAGGATCTATAGTAGTAACAAGAGTAGAAAGTGTTGTAGAATTTCTATTGGAAACACTAGGATGAGGAGGCAATGGAGTTACTAGAGGATGTCTAGTAGTGTTACTAGAGAAACCACCACATGAAGGTGGGGGTGGGGGCGGGGGTGGGGGTGCAGGCGGGGATTTTGATGAAAGACTTTGCAGAGGCGGAGGCGGAGGCGGAGGCGGAGGCGGAGGTGGAGGTGGAGGCGGAGGGGGAGGTGAATAATGTGTGCGAGCAACAGATGATGGATCCGGAGTTGGCGGGGATGAAGGAAGTGCAGTTCCATCGCTTGGAACTAATAGTTGCCTAGGAAGAGAGGGCAGAAGTGAAACTTGAGATAGAGGTTCTGAAACATTATTTAAATCATGAAGATCATCACTATCAATAGGTAAGAGAATAGAATCAGAAAAAGTTTTAGGATTAAGTTCAAATGCTTCATCTGAACTATCAGCAGCACTAGATGCATTATATTCTTCTTCAGAGTCAATAGGTGATACATATGAACTGCCTTTATTTTGTAATCTTGACAATTCTCTAAAATCACTTAAGGCAGAAAGTCGTTTAAGTAACCACAAGGCAGCATTATCATTGTTTTCAACCCACTCAACCCCACTGAAAAGTTCTTGAACTGTAGAAAAAGCTTCAATAGGCAATCCACCTTTATCCTCACCATTTAAAATTGGAGTTGGAGCTTTTTGTGGGGATAAACTTTCCACCTCCCCAAACAAAACCTGAACTTAGAAGTTTAAGGGCATTAATCTATGAAAAATAAAAGTACAAAGTGGGAATAAAGTTGACAAGTATATTTACCTCTGCTCGGAAGCCTTTTGGATACCGTTCCTTTGAATCCCAAAGAATGTCCAAGTTCTCGGAGTTGAGCATTAATATGTTAGATCGAATAAATGCAGTATTAAACATTACGCGAAACATCATAACCTCCCTGTCAGGATCCAAGTCCAGATGCACACACTCCAATACAACATCTCCTTGCACCCAACACTGGATGTCAATCTTAATGACATCACAGTCTCCCTGCAATTTGATAATCTTCATATTCATATTGCCCCCAGTGAACAAAAATTGGATATAGAGTGATAAAAAGTGGAGTGGAATAAGAAGCTTCTCACCTGGCGATAATGTCGGAGGGCAGTTTTCCTCTTCTTAGACATGGAGAAGAGCATGTGGGTCGAAAGCCCATCCTTCGAGTGAAGATTCCTACCAAAAATTCGGATGATTGGCCTGCAACCATTTTCCGAATCGAAGTTTGGAATTGCCCGAATAATAACACAATCTAAAGAAAGTGCTCGTTCTGGAGGAGGCCACTCAGGTGCTATATTTCTTCTGGCAACATACTGAAGGTAACGAAGCTGAGATGGGAAAGGATTGAGAGGTGATAACAGCTGCAAGAGGCCTTTAGGAGCCTCTCGATGCACAATTTCAAGAGTTCTTCGTTCACCACTATGGAACTTGTAAAAGATTAAGAAACTAGCTAAAAGGAAAGCTAGAAGTGGCCAACCCCCTCTTTCACAGTGGAGAAGTATAACATTCTGATGACTCTCAGAGGAAAGCCAAGTCTCACAAATACGAAGAAAATGTTGAACCAAAGATAATGGGAGAAGAGGGCAACCCTCATATTGTCTTGGATAATCAATGACAGTTACATCATATTGGCATAGAATTTCTGAAACTTGACTCCGTTTCTCACCCTCCCGAAAATTGAAAGCCAAAAAGGAAGACTCAGGAAATTCTTCATGTAACTCGCCCACAATTTCATGTAAATATATTTGGTACATTCCATCAGGCAAAACCTCAGTTGAAAAACAAGAATCAAAAACTGCCCACAAGCATGGTATACATATATCAGAGACATCGCTAAACTAAACTGAACTGCAGAAAAAACAAGGCAAAATTTTCCCTTACCATATACTCTTTCTACAAATTCAAGCAATCCATCGGGAGGCCTTCTGTAAAAGAACCGACTGAGCAGCGACATTTTTGGTAAAGAAAATTTACATGAAATTTTCCATTATTTTGCGAGTTGAACTATCTCAGCTGTCAAACACAACCTAAACCTGAAAAGGAGAAGAAGAGACTGTAGATTCTGGGCTAAAGCCAGTACTCAAGTTGAGTAGTTACAGTTGAGAAGAGAAGGGCTTTTCTATTCAATTTTCAAATTTCAATTTGGGGGAACACAAAATCAAACAGTAGGGGAGAGAGAGAGAGAGAGGACCTAACCTTAAAACCCGAAGCCTTTATTTTCAAGTTAATTTTTTTTATTTTTTAATTAATTTAATTTAAATTTAGTTTAATTTAAATTTAATTTAATAAGTTACTAATATTATTATTAATTAAATTCTTAATTAACTTAAAATTATTATTAAAAAAAATTATTAAAATTATTAAATTATTATTAATTAACTTAAATTTATTATATAATTAAATTTATTATATAATAATAATATTTTGTAATTTTAAATTTTTTATTATTTTATTTCATTTAGAATTGTTTCAGTTTTCAATTATCATTTTCATTTTCGTTACTTTTCATTATATTATATTGTGGAGTGATAATTTTTTTCTTAATTATATTAAATTTATTTTAAAAACTATTTTAAAATATTTGTGAAAAAATACTTGTATAAAATCATAAATTATATTTATTATTATATAGAGTAAATAAGGTTTTATTTTTTATATATATAGTGAAAATTATAAAGAATATCATAACCAATAAATAAAATTACAATCTTTATGTAGGCCATTGAATGTTTCACTGGTCTAAAATTATAAAGTATAAAATTATGGAGAATAAAATTACAAGCTTTTTATCACTTTTCTGTTTGAGAGTTATAAAAATATTATTTCAAGAAGGCCTTACTAACTTGATTCACTCTTTTGTTAGGGCTAGATAAATTTCTAGAAATTAAACCTGCTAGATGTGCATGATAAGTTGGGTTCAGTCAAAATTTAATAAGTTACGGTCGAGGGTGGATTAATCTTTTCAAATAAATTCAGATATTATCAATTGGGTGGATTGGAATTAAAATTACCATTTAAACCCAAATTCGACTAATATATTACACTTTATAATATATATATATATACTATAATATGTTAAAAGATGATGTTTGGATGCATATATTAATGAATTATGTCTTCACTGTTTGGCCGCCTACACTCTTTATCATTTTATTCTCTCTCTCTCTCTCTCTCTCTCTCTCTCTCTCTCTATGTGTGTGTGTCTCACGCTCTTAGTTTCTCGATGATTTCTCTGCAATTGATTGATAGCGATAAATAGATGTTTAAGAGAAGACAGATTCCCTAAAGATAGAGGGAGAGTCCCTATCAAATCATCATTCTCTAATTGGATTGCTCTTAGCTTGAGTAAGAAACCAAGCCATATGGGGGTTTCTCCTTCTAGTTTATTGTTATTCAAATAAATCAGAACAATGTTAGGACAATTAGATATGGAGGCCGCTAATTGAATTATGAAGAAGATACAATTTCTTCCTCTTAATTTTTTTTCTCCTTTTTTTCTATTTTCATAAAATTTTATTTTGAATTTTCTTTTTCTATTCAACTTTGAATATTTATTTTGAATGTTTTATTCTTTTTCATTTAGGGTGCTTCAAAATAATTTAGAGTTTTTTTCATTTTTTCTATTTTTTATTAGGGGTTTTTATATTGAATGTTGAAAACAACATGCATTCTCTGAAAATCAATTTATAGTTATGGTTTGAATATTTTAATGTTGTATTAAGTTTTATGTTTTCTAGGTTAAGACTTTATTTGATTTGAAAATTTTTATGTAAATATAACTCTTGATTTAGTGATTTTAGGTGTTCTGCCGTAGGTAGTAGGATTTTGATTTTAGGATTTGGGGATTTTGATTGGGATTTAGAGCTTCGGTTGGGATTTGGGATTTTAATGTTAAGGGTTTCTATAAGGATTTTTGGGATTTAGTTATTTGATAGGTCCAATCTGAATGCAATCGAGTATCACCGCCTAAATCCAAAGATGATCGGATAGATTAATATAAGTCCTTCAATTGTGATAGGCATTTTCATTAATTGGTCAGGTTTGGTCGATTTTAAATACATCCTAAATATGATCGAACTCGATTTGTGCATATCCCTATCTTTATAATAGGTTTCTCACATATTCCTGCAAAAAAAAAAGTAAAGAGGCGAGTCATTTACTTTTCAAAAAGCCAAATAGTTGTCATCATGGCCCATACTACCTTAAGTCCATCTTAGGTTTGTTAGCGTCACTAAATTTGCCAAGTTGGGCATATTGAATTTGGAAGGTAAGGGCTCATCTTCCATCAAGTTTAGAGTTTAAGATCATCATCTACTTTTCCATTAGCAAGCTTTTTAATCTCTTTAAGTTTCATTCTTATCTCAAATTCCATTTGGGATTTTTGCTTCTCCTTTTTCCCTTCTTTTATTGAGGATTTAGTCTTCCATGTCATCAAACTCTTCTTTCTTACTTGCTACTTCTTCCTTTTCATGGACCCTTGAAGCTTCCCCCTTAACCTTGTCAAGATGAGCTGGTTTGGCATCTATGAGCTAGTTTGGCATCTATCTCTTTCATTAGCTTCTTCTTATTAAGCTCAAACATCTCATTAAGGAACTCTAAAGATGTTCATAACTCTTAAAGGAGGCATGGGAATTTTAAGCTTCATTCTCATTAGCCATGTTTGAGGCCATACTCTAATATAAAACTCTTCCCAATTGATAGTATGAAACTTGGACTTGAGATGGATCTATAGTGGCTACAATGTTTAGTTATATCAAGCCTAATAGATAAAAAAAATATGTATGCATGAGAGAAGTATGAAAAAAAAATATATGTCACATTACGTAAGGATGCCCCTTTTGACCTTATTACTCCCACTCAAGATCAAAATTTTATCTAACCTAGCTTTTAGGCTTGGCTTGAAAATAAACATGAGATAATCAAACGTTACTAAAAAAATGAATAGGATCTCCTTTTGGTAGTCTTGATGCAGTGTTGAAGCGCTTTCCTACTTCGTAACTCCACCGCTTGCACTTGAAGAGAAAGGGAGAACACCACTTGATTGCTCCAATTGAATAATCGAAATAAGAGTGAGAAAATTAATTAATTGATTGATTTTTTGGGAAAATTTGGAAGATTTTTGGATTTTGGAACAAATTTGAGAGCAACTAGCTAACAAAATTTCTAGCCCCTTTTTTCTAAAAAGGGGACCACTATTTATAGTGAAAACAAGAGGCAAAAAACCTAAGAAAATCAAATTATAGTGGGACTAATCCTCATGCTGATTGGCCAAGCAAATTTCTTTTTTTAATAAATAAATAAAGTTAATTATTATTTTTTGAGAATTTTTGTTTGTCCGATTTTGAACCAGAATTATCCAAATTTACTTAGGTGATAAATTTAGAATTCACAGTGGGCACTCAAACCGATGGACATAATAATAAGCTCCTTACTTAGTTGTTCCAATAGTCCCTTATTGGAGTTGTTGTAAGATGGTTTGTCTTAACAAAAAGAGATACCAGACTTGAAAAGATATCTGTAATGCCTTCACCAAGCAATATTACTACAACATTGAAGTGGATATAACTCGAAGAAATCTAAAGACCACTAAACAAGGTTAAAGGAATCCTTCTCCTCATTTATTACAAGGTGAAAGGTCAAGGTAGCTCAAATGATAAACAAACCTCTAAAGCAAGAACAAGTTGACATCATAGTCAAGAACTTTCTATTAGTGTATTAGACCCACCTGTAGACCCACTACCTACCCAACTTCAAGGCCTTGTTCACAACTGCCATAAAAAGATTAAAGATTTGGTCCAGACTTGTCAAATCAAGGATGAGACATTCTCCTCCTCCTTCAGATATGGGAAGAGTTCAAACTCCAACTATACCACAACTGCCAATTGAAAGAGTGGGGAAGTGTTTACAATTAACTCTCAATCTCATAACAGACTTGACAAGAGAGAATAATAGGTTTTCATAAATTTGGACATAATATTGAGTGTGGTATACAGGAAAATGCTAGTAGCAAAATTGGTTCAAACTTTGGAGTCAAGATCTCTACTAAACCCATTGCCCAAAAGCTGAAACACAAATAAGTTTTATGAGTATCATCAAGGCATCAAGTACAAAATGACATGTGCAAGAATTTGAGGTAAAGAATCCAAGACCTGGTGGGCAATGAAACTATCATCCCTCTAAGGAACCATCAAACATTACCCAACCACCAAAATGATATTTGCATCTCTTAAATCAGACTTGAAAAATGACCTCTTTCATGCCAATAGCAACTGGTACTATGAGAATCCTCAATCTAGTCCAAGTCTCAAGAGTCCAAGTCTATCAGTCAAAGCATGAATCAATCAAAGTCAAAGTATGAGTCTTCATTTTTTTATCCTTTGAGCTTGGTTTAAAAAAAAGGAGGAAAAAAATTAAAAGAGAAAAAATTTTGAAAAAAGGAAGAGAAAAAAAGGAAATTAATTAAACTTTAGCATAAAGATTATATCATCATGGCTAAGAAATGACACTCTGGAAGAATCTACAAAATAATTGATATCTATATCATCAAGAAGTTTCTCCAAGTTAGCATCTTTTAGAGTCCCACTTGGAATCATTTCAAATAAAAAGAGAAAATAATCAAAAAAAAGAAAAAAAAAAGAAGAAAATAGGGAGATAGGGAAACTCATATAAAAGAAAGTCATGTCCTCACAAAGTTTATAAGACAGAAGTTACACAACTTTTAGAGCTCCACTTGAGATCATGGAAAGAATAAGTCATCTTATTAAAAAAGCAAAAGATCCACCACTATGAACTAGTGAAGCAATCAAAGCCAAAAATAGTTGGCAACCACTAAATATGCACCAAAAGGTTTCCACAGGAGCAACTCATTATTCTACTGTCTATTGGATGAAATTTGTCCTACAAACCAAGCTAAGAATATGATGTTGCATGTTCTCATAGTACCCTAAACCAAACACCTATAGCCACCCAATTTTCAGACCCACCAGATGGTTCCACCAAATAAAATTATCAAGCTCTAATATTCACCTACTTATCATAAGTGTTGAAGGAAAGGGAAGTTTATTCATAACCTGACTACCTCATCGCCCTCATTACCTAATGCAATGTTTCTCGATGGTGTTTAAGATATCAGACAGAATAATGTTCAAGCTCCTTACTCCAGCAACTACTCATTGAAGGTATAAAATCATTAAGACAAAGCCAAATTCTTACAAAGGTTGAATTTTATAAGATCCAGGTCCTCCTTTGACAACCCAGATAGCCAAACCATATTTCACCCTCCAAACCACAAGCCATGAGTCGCACTTGGACAACTTAAGTAGCCTAAGCCCGAATTCCTCAAAGGTAAAGCCCATGATTCAAGCCATCCTTGCAAGACCACAATGCTTAACTAATACTCATGAGAAGAAAATCTAAGTTGCCCTTGGAAATCCTAAAGCACACAACTTTTAAGTCCTAAACATTCGTTCAAGGTCAAACCTGCTTGTAGTCTATACCTAAAAAGAAGTCCATGAACTTAAGTTCAAACAAAACTAGTTTCCAAGCCCAAGGCTAAATCTAACTTATGCCTTTAAAATCTAACTAGCTCTAAGCTTGACTGGAACACATCCAATGTCAACATAAATAGTGCATATCACATCCTTCTTGAATAAGCAAAACAATCCATATCTAGGTAAATATATCGTAACTTTCTTACCTAAGTCAAGTCCCACAATAACCTTGGAGTAGATGATCATTTCATTGAAGCTTGGGTTCACAATATCATGGTCACTTCTCAAGCAAAGTAAGCATGATTGGGGATAGCTGTGAACTCCTAATTTTTCAACTAAGAGAAAACTCTCAATTTGTCATCTTAGAGAAAGCCCATGTGATAATGAATCCAATGCAATTGGAATCATGCAAATCGAATGATGGACGGTTCTAAACTGACCATTTAATATTTGCTGCACAAATTGGACTTGTTTTGGTTGTAAATCCTTAATTTTTCACCACCATATGAAACTTTAGTCCTTTTTATGGTCATGTGAATCACGAATCACTCAAATCAGAGGCCCAAACAGGCTTCTAAAAATTTGCTGCACGAAATGGGCCTGTACAACACCCTGGGGCAACAGGGCCTACAATTGCTACGAGGGGTAGGGGTAAACATTCAGTTAAAAAGAATCTAACTAAACCAAAATTTACACTAACCAAAATTTTAAAACATCTAAAATAATAACCAAACTGAACCAAAATTAATAAAATAATAATACATAACCGAACCGAACCGAATTAAAAATTTTCAGCTCATTTATCGGTTACACTAAATTATCCAAATAATAATAATTTATAATCTAAACATTATCAATTTACATATATTAATACTAGAATACAAATAAAAATAATATTTATTACCAAAAATATTAAATATTAAATATTAATAGTAAAAAAATATATAATAAATAATTATTGTTGCTAAAAAATAAATTTAATATATTAATAAAAAAAATTGGTTTTTTTGGTTATTTAGACTACTAATTTTATGATAATCGAACCGAAAATAGAAAATCAATAATTTTTTAAAATTAAAATCGAACCTAACAGAACCAAAAACTGCATTATCTATTACCTAAATAACCGAATTTCATAAGTTTAGTTTGGTTTTTCAATTAAAACCAAATAAAGCACATCCTAGCAAGGGGCCAAAAAATTGACGTAAATAACCATTTTGCAATTGTGATATCTAATTTTGGTGCTCTTTATTTATATCACTCTTTAAGAAATGTGCGCTTATCCTAGAATCTATAAGACTAGAGTTGAGATTCTATATTCTTGGGTTTTAAGCTAAGCTTGCTCTTTATCTTAAATCATTTTATTTACCTATGAATAGATGTCATAACTTGCTCATGCATTTTAATCGTCATATCACATTTGTAATTATCATTTTCCATGAAATTAAAATTTGAAAATTTTTATTTAATTATTGACCTAACTATTTTCGCTTAACTTAAGCCAAAATCTAGCCTTTCAATCTATCATTTGGTTTAACGCTAGTAATTTTTATCATTTGGGAATAAATTAGAGTCAATCATCGGTTTTTTTTAAGCTTTCCTTTTTTAAAAATAAATTTAAATTGCGACTCTAAAAATTCTTTTACTAAACTGAGTGTATCTGACATGAGGAAGAGGGACCTTGGCCTTTTCGTGTGGGACTTAGCCCAAATGGGTGTTTTAGCTCCCATCAATTCCAGTAGTTTAGATTGGTGTCCGAGTAGGCCTCATAATTGCATAATATCATAAAATAAAATAAAATAAGGCATCTTATATAAACAATAGGTCTTTTAGACTGGTGGGCCTATCTAGGATGTTAATGAACTCACTAGTCATGAGCTCGTCGGTAGATCATGACAAGCTCATCAAATTACCTCAAGAATAACACATCAATAAATATTGATGGGTTTGTGAATCTTCAAGACCTAGATGATATAAAAATGTAGTTTTTACATAACTTTTCACTTAGATTCATTCAAAAAGCCATTTTTATGTCGTTTATAGATCATCCAGTCTATAAAGAGCCTTATGCACATCCATTTATGTTAAAATATAAATGGGTTTGGATCAGTCCATGTTTTTAGTCTTTGTTACCATATTTTCTTAAACTTTTTTCCTTTGTTATCTTACCCATATGTTTCAAAATCATCAAATGTTCTAGATCTATATAAAGTAAGTAAAAGAAAAATGGGTTTTAGATTATCTTACCTTCATGTCAATTCCTTCATTTTCCAATAATCTATTGAGAACTTTACCTACAAACTAGCTCTGCAAATGAGTTTTATTATGGATTTTACCCATTATTTCTTTGCTATGAAACAGAGGAGGGTGCGGGCATTTAGCTTCTAAGATTTCTTTGGTTTTTATTGTGCTTTATGTTGGGTTTATGTATTTCTTAATTTTACTATGGTGTTTTGGGTGACAATGGTATCAATGATGATGGTGGTTTTTCACAAAGAATGTTTTTGCTCTCTTCTTTGTAGGTGTGATGGTGTTCTAATTTTTTTTTTTTTTGTGATGAAAAATATCTTACCCCCTTTATATTGATTTAATCATGTACCTTTTAAAAATGTACAACGATGAGCTTATTTGGAGGACCAACAAGTTAGTCAATTGCCTATTAGTTATGTCAAAAGTATGTCATGCAGGTGAGTTATTGCAAGAATAGACGAGTTCATAAGGAGATTCGATGAACCCGTCAATTCTCCTTTACAATCCTGTTAGCTGGATACTTAAGACTAGTGGTTGATTCTCTGCAAAGTCTGAGTTAGGCACAAACTTAAGTTGTCTACAATTACAAAGAATTTTATTATAACAAAAACTAATATGAAATTCTCAAAGCAAACAAGCCTATTTATATGTTGGTTTAACCATCCTCAATAGTTAGAGAAAATAATAATTTTGATCTAAATAGGAAAATTATTATAATAAAAAAATAAATACATAGTATTGGGCTTAAATAATAGTAGTAATTCAACTCATACAAAATAATAACAGAGTAATTTAAAGATGTGGGTCAATCTTGATGCATAGATGTAAGAGCAAATTACATGAAATACGAGATTTTGATTCCCATTTTCAAAACTATAATCGGTTATCTTTTTTTCAAATATACGTGTCACGCCTTTTTTTCTTGTTTACGTGATTTTCATGCTGTTTTTTTATATTTAATCTCATTTTATGTTTTTTTATTCATAAATTATTTTTTTATTGTCAAATTCTTAACGTATATACAAATATATAAATAATATATACAAAACACACATATAACAAATAGTAATATATAAACAATATACACCAAATATTCATATATCATCTACACAATATTTACACAATATATTTAATATTTTTTAATTATATATATACACAACATATGCATAACATAAATATAATATACATAAAACATAATATGCACATAATATCTATATAATATCGACAACGTATAACATATACACAGCATACATGTAACAGCTATACAATAAAATTAATTTTTTAAACTTTTTATGTGTATAATATGTAAAATTTATTTTAAAATAAATTTAATAATTTTTATTAATATTCCTTTATATATTTTTACCTTTTTTATTTTATTTTATAAGCATTATTTCTTATTTTTAATGAAAATTAAAATTTTTCTTCATAAAAAATCAATACATTTTATATGTTGAAAATGTAATTTAAAAATATTAATTTTTATTATTTTATTAAAAATATTTATTTAATAGTAAAGTTTGAAAAAAAATAAAATTATAGTAAAATATTACTTGAAATGTAAGAGAATATACTTAAAAAAAATCTTATTTTAGTGAGGAGTGATGAATTTTTTTAAAAAAATATTGATTTTAACATTTTTGGAAACTTTTTTGTTGGTGTAGTATAAAACATTTTTAACCTAGTTTTTTAAATATCCTAGATGTGGTAAAGGCCCAAAAATCATATATATTTAATAGATATTTGATAGATATTTTGTATATTTGATAGATTTTTAGTAAATATTATACATATACTATATATTTATTTGTATATGTTATATGTATTTTACATAAATATAGTGTTAATATAGTGTATGTTAAATAAATATAAAATTAACAAAATATTAAAAATATTATGTTGATATTTAGTAGATGTTTGATAAATGTTAGGTAGATATTTAATATATGTTTAGTAAATGTTCGGTGGATGCCAAATATATGCTATATATATGTTATTATTTGTTGTATGTGTATTATATATATATTATGTAGATATTATGTATATATTTAATTTTTTATATGTATATTGATAATATAACCTAAAATAATATTTTAGAATATAAAAACATAAATAAAAATAAATAAATAAATAAAATAAAATTACCGAGTAAAAAATTAAAACTAAAAAAAAAATTGGTGTGTGCTTATAGAATTAAAAAAAAAAATCTTCGGCCATAATTTTGAAAAATGAAACCTAATATGAGGTATGTAGCGTAATTTCCTTAAAGGTTTTCCATTCTTTTTTATTCCCTTAATCCCTTATTGTGTGTATTATTTAAAGTTTAATTAGTCCATATTTAAGAAAATTATGTAAGTGTTTATGGAAAATACTCTCTTGCACCAAATCTGTATTGATATCAATTATATATAAATATACAACTATGAGATAAGTATAGACATATTTGAGTACAAGAAGGAGTCTATCTACATATAGTTACAATGTTTATCTAATACCCCCCCCCCCCCCAATCAATGTGTGGGAGAACACATAGATTGCTTCTTAACAAACGAAACCAAGTTCCAGATAATCCCTTTGTAAATATATCAGCCAATTGATCTTTACTGGAGACATGATGAACACTAAGCAAACCAGCCAATACTCGTTCCCTCACAAAGTGTAAATCGAGTTCTATATGTTTTGTACGTGCGTGTTGAACAGGATTTGCAGCCATGTAAGTGGTGCTTATATTGTCACAAAAAACCTCAGGTTTTTCGTTAATCTGTACACCCAATTCTCGTAACAGATTTGAAATCCAAACCACATCAGCCACAGTACTTGCAACTGCTCTATACTCTGCTTCAGCACTCGATCTTGAAACCGTAGCTTGTTTCTTTGTTGACCATGAAACCAAATTTTGTCTAAAGAATACACAAAATCCAGTGGTAGAACGCCTTGTATCATGGCAACCAGCCCAGTCCGCGTCAGAATAAGCAATTAAACCCGATGTGTTTCCCTTATAAATTTGCAAACCATAATGAGCAGTCCCCTTAATATAACGAAGAATTTTCTTCACAGCAATCATATGTTTCTCTCGAGGTGAATGCATGAATTGACAAACCTGATTGACTGCGAAAGCTATATCGGGTCTTGTAAATGTTAAATATTGTAATGCACCTACAATACTTCTGTAAAATTGAGGATCATTGAGCAAAGGACTGTCTGGTGATGAAGATAAAGGCTCGTTAATAGCTGCTGGTGTAGACACTGGTTTAGACAAATCCATGCCTGATTTCTTTAACAAATCTATTGCATACTTGAAATGATTCAAAAACAACCCATCTGAATTTTGTGTAACCGATACACCAAGAAAATAATTCAACATTCCAAGATCAGTCATTGCAAATTTTGAATTCATAACCTGCAATAAACTATTCAACAAAGAAGTTGATGAAGATGTGATCAAGATATCATCAACATACAGTAATAAAATCACTATTTGATCATTCTTTCTCAACACAAACATAGAAGAATCTGCACGGCTGCAAGAAAACCCAACACTTCTTAAAAATTTAGTAAATCGCTCAAACCATGCACGTGGAGCTTGCTTTAAACCATAGATAGCTTTGTTCAATTTACAAACAAAATCAGGATATTCAGGATGAACAAACCCTTTTGGCTGTTGCATGTAGACATTTTCCTTCAACAATCCATGCAAAAATGCGTTTTTGATGTCTAATTGACGTATTGGCCAACCTTTTGATGTAGCTAGTGAAAGAACAATTCTTACTGTTGTTGGTTTTACAACAGGACTATATGTATCATCATAGTCAATACCAGCCATTTGCGAATAACCTTGTGCTACCAATCTCGCTTTATAGCGTTCTAACTTGCCATCTGACAGAAGTTTTACTCGATATACCCACTTCGAACCCACAACATTAACATTACTGGGTTTAGGGACCAATTGCCAAGTCTTATTCTTTATAAGTGCATCATATTCATCCGACATGGCTTTTCTCCACTCAACATGTTTTTGTGCTTCAGTAAAAGTTCGTGGTTCCGTAAGAAGCTCAAAGTAATTTTGTTTGGTTGTTAAGGAAACAAGTCGTTTGAGTTTTGCATGACCAGTCTTTGAATGTGTTTGCATAGGATGTAGGTTCTGTAAAGCTGGAACAACACTAAGTGGCTGCAGTTCTTGGTCGATCTGATTGTCAGAGGAAGAACTGGTAGAAGATGTTGCTGAATGAGAAGTGATTAGATCTGCCGAAGACTCAGTATTTTGTGGTTCTAAAGGAGGAGAGGGAGGAACTAAAGCTGTAGACACAACACCTTGGTCAGTAGAAGACATGGTTTTAGTTTGCTGCTGTAAAACAGTAATTTGTCTTGGAAAGGCTGGTAGAGATAATGTGAAATCTAAAGAAGGTGTATGCTGTCGAGGAATAGAAGCTAAAGTGGAATATGGAAACTGAGTTTCATTAAAAACCATATGCCTAGATATAATAACTCTCTTTGTGATAGGATCAAAACAACAAAATCCCTTATAATTTGTAGGATATCCCAAGAAAACACAATGAACAGATCTATTTGCTAGTTTATGTGCAGCCATTGAAGAAATATTAGGAAAGCATGAACAACCAAACACTCTCAAATGTGTGTATGAAGGTGGCACGGCTTTCAGTTTCTCATATGGAGATATAAAATCAAGACTTTCACTAGGCAAAATATTATAAAGATGAACTGCCATATTAACAGCCTCAACCCAGAAATGCAATGATAAAGAGGCTTGTGTAATAAGAGTACGAACCATATTAATCAAAGTTCTATGTATTCGCTCAGCCGCCCCATTCTGTTGAGGCGTATATGGACAAGAGTATTGAACATTAATCCCATTTGCAGAAACAAAATTCTGAAATTGAGTACTGATATACTCACCACCACCATCACATTGAAGACATTTAATCATAGTTCCAAACTGATTTTTGATAAAAGCAACAAAAGCAGTAAAATATTTAAACACCTCACTCTTTTGTTTTAAAGGATATAGCCACACAAAGCGAGAGTAATCATCCATAAACACTACATAATATTTAAAACCACTGGAAGAATGAATAGGTGATGTCCAAACATCTGAATGTATTAATTGAAAAGGAGCTGTTGCTCGAACATGAGAATGAGAAAAAGGTAATCTAGAATGTTTTCCTAATCGACAAGCAGTGCAAGACAATTTATTAAAAGAAGAACCAAAAATTCTAGACAAAATCGCTGAATGAACATGACCTAAACGACGATGCCACAACTCAGATGAACTCGTTGGAGCGACAAAACTCTTGGCTGTTGAATGAAATGATTGCAGAAATTCATACAAATCTCCTAGACTACTGCAGCTGAGAAGTGGTTTCTTGGTCCGTAAGTCCTTCACACAAAAACCAAATAGATCAAATTCAATTGAACAAGAGTTGTCACGAGTAAACTTCTTGACAGACACTAGATTATTCGTTAAAGACGGCACAACGAGAACATTATTCAAAGCAAATTTACAAGAAGGATAGGAAAGAGATGTATATCCTATATGCGAAACAGGAAGATTAGCTCCATTACCAAACATAACAGAATCAGTTCCAAAATAAGAAGAATAACTAGATAAATTACCCTGATTTGGAGTCATATGAGAGGAAGCTCCTGTGTCAGGAAGCCACAAAACACTATTCATATCAGGAAATTGCATAGCAGCAAATGAATGTTCAGCAGACATGTTAGAAGATATCTGTGTAGGACGAACAAAATATGGACAATCTCTTGCAATATGATTCACATCTAAACAAATCTGACATTGAGTAGGGAAGGAATTAGCATAAGTATTTTGAGATTGAAAACCAGAATTTGGTTGAGGACCAAGAAGACCAGAAGAGGATCCTGCATAATTGTTATATGAATAACCAAAATAACCATAATTGTTATTACTACGACCACGACCACGGTTATATCTACCACCTCGACCGCCACGACCAGAAAAAAATGAATCCTGGTAACCATTATTATTATGATAATAACGATAAGAACCACGTCCACCTCTACCCCCACTACCCCTATTTGTCTGACCAGGATTAGGAATAGAAGCAACAAGAGCTGTTTGAGAATTAGATGGATTGAGAGAAGTTTGTGTTTGTCGTTTGGAAAGATTTTGGAGATGTAGTTCTTGAAGATAAAGAGATGTTCAGGTCTCAACAAAAGATGGAAGAGGTTTTCGACCACTCAAATGAATCACAACATTCTCATATTCTGCAGGAAGACCATCTAGTATTTGCATAACCAAATCATCCTCACTAATATCATGACCAATTAAACATAAAGAATCAAAAATTGTTTTTAATTTTTGCAGATATTCATCAATGGAAAGTTTTTCTTTGGTTGTACTATAAAACTCAAATTTCAATTGAAGGAGTTTAGCATGTGCTTGGTCCTAAAATAAATTATCTATGGCTTCCCAACACTGCCTAGCAGTTAACACAATATTTGGTTTAATCAAACTTTTCAACATATAAGAACTTACCGTGGCCTGAATCCAAGACACAACTAAATAATCAACTTGCCTCCACAACAAGAAAGACAGATTTGGAGTAGAAACACCATCAGTAGTAATAATAGCAGGAGGAGGAGGAATAGATCCATCCACATGATGGAAGACATCATAACCTTGCAATACTGGAATTATAAGAGAACGCCACAGAAGATAATTTGTGAAAGTGAGAGTCTCACTAACATAATTTTTTATGTTAGAAACATTGAATGAGGGATGAGTCGAGGAAGAAGAAACAGATGCAGAAGGAATAACAGGAGGAGTAACAGGATGAGAAGAGGTAGACGAAGCAGGAGAAGACATGATTTTGATCGAAAAATGACAGACGAGAAACATACAGAGTTTGGTCACCTATAGAGCTCTGATACCATGTAAGTGTTTATCGAAAATACTCTCTCGCACCAAATCTGTATTGATATCAATTATATATAAATATACAGCTATGAGATAAGTATAGACATATTTGAGTATAAGAAGGAGTCTATCTACATATAGTTACAATGCTTATCTAATAAATTCTGCTCCTTATCATTTCTTTTTCCAAATATTTAATTTTTTATCAAAGTTTTTTTTATCATTTATTAAAATATATAATAAACTCATAATAATTTAATAATAAATTTATAAAAATTATTTTGTTCGAATTAATATGTAATAAAGTCATAATAAATTAATAATAAATTTTATATATTATATAGAATGGGTGAAAGTGTAAGTTTCTTAAATTTTTTTTAATAAATGTAATAATATTTTTTATACTCATAAATTTATAATAGAGAGAAGATACAAAAATCATTTAATGCTATCGCATTGGTACAAATATGCTCTTAATATTTGTTTTAGCTCAAATACATACAAAACATTAAAAAAGTTGTCTAATTACTATTCTAAATATTTAATTAGAATTACTATTTTATTATATATTTTTTTATTAAAATTAACATAATATAATAATTTTTTTAATATTATATTAAAAAAATTAATTTTGAATCAATTATTCAAAAAAAGATGTACTTTACCTTTAGATATGCATCGGTCCGCTGATGAATTTTTTTATTTGAACAAAGACAATATGGTGATGTTTATTATTATTATTATTATTATTATTATTATTTAACTCATTATTATTATTGTTATTATTATTTTCATAGCTTTAGTTTTAATGGAATTGCTAGCTCAATGTTATAAGCTTGGACCACCTCCAACGGTTAAAAAAAAATTTCTTTTTAACTGTTTTCTTTGTCAGCTAGTCACCAGCGCCGATCACCCTCAAAATCCCAAGCTCCAGCTCACGTCTTCCACTTTGGGCTAAAAACCCAACATTGACACCACTGATGGCGAAGCCACTGCCTAGTTCGTCGCCGCCGCACTTGTAGGCTGCCGTCGAATTGCCTGGATCACCGCCCGAGACCCACCATCTCCCGTTCCTAGTGAGCTGTCTATTTGCCTTTTGCCGCTGCCAGCTGTGTACCCGATTGTAATTGCTGCCGCACGAGTTTCGCAGGTTTGTCTCTATAGTTCTCGGCGAGTTTTGACTCCACTGTTACCTTGTTTAGTTTTTTTTTTTAACTTTTTTACTTCTTTTTTTTAATTTATATATTATATATAAGTATGAATATATAAATGTTACTGATTTACTGTTTATTTTGAAATTAATTCCCATAATCAATTTCTTGCAAATAATCGAGTAAATGGAATAAGAAATGTATTAAAAATTTCTACTTTTTTAAAAATTAATTGACTCCGCAAAAATAAGAAAAAAAATAGTTTTATAATAGCATAGACCCCTCTTGTCAGTCCATTAACAGTGTTGCGAAAATTGACTTTTCTAATTTTTTTTTATTAATTAGACTTTTCTAAATTAATTACTCGTTTATTAAAATAAAATTCACGTCATCCAAATGATATATTCCGGAAATTTTTTACTTTTTACTAAAAATATTGTAAGAATTTAAAACTGATAATATGGTACTAAAACTAAAATTAACTAAAGTATCGTATCACAATATAATAAGATTACATTTTTTATATATTTATATACTTTGCTAATATTATCAGACTATATATATAACTTTTTTTTACAGTTAATTTGTCAGCATAGTTAAATTTTATACTGAAGACATTGAAATAGAATTTTATCTTTACATATAATAATACTGTTATTTAATGATGATTTATAAAATAGATTAAAAAATACGGTCAGCTATATTAGAGGAGCATGAGTTTTTCTTGTCAGAAAGTGACAAAGATAATAATATTACATGTAGATAATATAATATGCATTACACAAATCGAATAAAAGCTAAACAAAGAGTGACAAAAATAAACAAATATTACTAAAGTTCTTTTAGATTCATGAACTCATGAATGAAGAAAAAATTAATATTTGCAAAGTTTATTCAAATGATAATCTAGTAGATTTGTTCACAAAATTATTATCTATATCAATCTTTAAAATACACATACACAATATTAGAATATGTTCACTTAAAATATATCTTAGTTAAATATATTTTGAGGTCAAATTATATATGAATATTATTCTATTTTTTCTTCGGTATGTTTTTATCTACTGAATTTTTCTTAGTAATGTTTCAATGAAATATATTCATAGGAATAGTTATTTAAAGAGAAATATTAAAAAAATATGCAGATGATTACTTAATTAAAATATTTTATTTAGATTCTGATAAAATTTATCTTATTCAGATTATAGTTGTAATTTTTTAATTATATATTTTTATTTCAAGATTACTTATATCTTTATATAAACCCATCATAGACAGTATACATGACACAACTTACAATGAATAAAAATCTTTATATTCTTTAACTTATTTCTTTCTTATATTTCTTTACATATTTCATTATCTTTACAATAAATTAGAATATTATATGATTTCTATTTTTAAGTGTTTGACTCCACTGTTACCTTGTTTAGTTTTTTTTTATTTTATAACTTTTTACTTTTTTTTTAATTTATATATTATATATATGTATGAATATATAAATGTTACTGACTTACTGTTTATTTTGAAATTAATTCCCATAATCAATTTCTTGCAAATAATCGAGTAAATGGAATAAGAAATTTATTAAAAATTTCTATTTTTTTTAAAATTAAGTGGCTCCGCAAAAATAAGAAAAAAAATAATTTTATAATAGCATAGACCCCTCTTCTCAGTCCATTAACAGTGTTGCGAAAATTGACTTTTCTAAATTTTTTTTTATTAATTAGACTTTTCTAAATTAATTACGCGTTTATTAAAACAAAATTCACGTCATCCAAATGATATATTCCGGAAATTTTTTACTTTTTTACTAAAAATATTGTAAGAATTTAAAACTGATAATATGATAATGAAACTAAAATTACCTAAAATATCATATCTCAATACAATGAGGCTATTTTTTTTTATATATTTATGTACTTTGCTAATATTATCAGACTGTATATGTAGTTTTTTTTTAAGTTAATTTGTTAGCATAGTTGAATTTTATACCAAAGATATTGAAATAGAGTTTTATCTTTACATATAATAACACTGCTATTTAATAATGATCTATAAAGTAGATAATCATTGTTGCCCCACTAAACTATTTGAAATTATTAGCTATTAAATAGCAAGTTGTGAATATGTATGGTTAAAAAATATGGTCAGCTATACTAGAGGAGCATGAGTATTTCTTGTCAAAAGTGACAAAAAAATATAACATGCTTTACACAAATTGAATAAAGCTATACAAAGAGTAACAAAACTAAACATATATTACTAAAATTCTTTTAAATTCATGAACTCATGAAGGAAGAAAAAATTGATATTTGCAAAGTTTATTCAAATGATAATCTAGCAGATTTGTTCACAAAATTATTGTCTATATCAATCTTCAAAATATACATACACAATATTAGAATGTGTTCACTTAAAATATATCTTAGTTAGATATATTTTGAGGCAAAGTTATCTATGAAAATTATTCTATTTTTTCTTCGGTAGATTTTTATCCCACTGAATTTTTCTTAGTAATGTTTTAATGAAATTTATTTATAGGAATAGTCATCCAAATAGAAGTGTTAGAAAATATGTAGATGATTACTTAATTGAAATATCTTATTCAGATTCTAATAAAATTTATCTTATTCAAATTATAGTTGTAATTTTTTAATTATATATTTTTATTTCAAGATTACTTACACTTTTATATAAACCCATCATGGGCTATATATACGACACAACTTACAATGAATAAAAATTGTTATATTCTTTAATCTATTTCTTTCTTATTTTTCTTTACATATTTCATTATATTTACAATAAATTAAAATATTATATGATTTCTATTTTCAAGTGTTTATAAGTATAACAAGAGTGATGCCAAACAAATCTTAGCTAATTGTTGGAATTTTACCTCTTATTTAAATGACTGACAATATAATTTAATAATGTATGGTATTGTAGCATAATTTAATGATGTATGATATTATATAGTATGATGCTGTAAATAATATTTATCATAATTAGAAAAAATGATATGATAATTAAGGAAAAATATTTTTATTTAATTTAATAATATTTTTAAAATTTTAATATGTTAGGAAGATGAAAAATTATTTATTAGCATATATTTGATATTTAAAAATTTTATATTAAATATTTTTTAAACATAAAATTGTAAAACCATAAAAATCATCAAATTAATAGTTTAAAAATTTATAATTTTTAAATCATGAAATTACTATACAAAACCATTTTATGAACGGTGAAAGCCAAAATAAATAAAAAATTAAACCATACCATAACAAACCATGATACAAACAAGGTATCTAATAAGGACTAAGCAACATAATTTAATGATATATGGTATTATAGCATAATTTAATGATGTATGGTATTGTATAGTATGATGCTGTAAATAATATTTATCATGATTAGAAAAATGATATGATATGATAATTAAGTAAAAATATTTTTATTTAATTCAATAATATTTTTAAAATTTTAATATATTAGGAAGATGAAAAATTATTTATTAACATATATTTAATATTTAAAAAATTTATTTTAAATATTTTTAAATATAAAATTGTAAAACCATAAAAAACCATCAAATTAGTAGTTTAAAAATCCATAGTTTTTAAATCATGAGATTAATATACAAAACCATTCTATGAACGGTGGTCAAAAGAAACAAGAAATTAAACTATATCATATTAAACCATGATACAAACAAGGTATCTAATAAGGACTAAGCAAACTTAAAACACACATAAGAAACCATCCCAGAATATTACTTCCATTCATTATAGTATACAAAAGTAAGTTTGAAAAACATAGAAACAGATACACAGCATATTACTAGTTTAGATTATTGAACTGCTTTTAATCATTCTTAAAACAAGCAACCAATGGGCAGATACACCAAACTAAGACTCTAAGAAGCAGCAGCAGCTGCTTCTTCCTGCAACTGCTTAACCTTAGTTATATAGTCACTCATTGCTTCTTCCTTAGATTTGCCTGCCAAACACAAAAATTTACATCAGGGAAGAAAAAATTGTGACAATCAGTAAGAGTTGATTTCTTCTCCGGGAATTTTAGAAAATCTGTTATTGCGTTTTATGAACATATATTTTGAATAGATACCTTCAACAGCTTTCCATGCATCCCACTTTGCTCTGTCCCTCTGGTTGAAAATTCCAGGACGGCCTGCAAATCAGATACAAAATGCATTTTTAGAATTGAGTTTTTTTTTTAGGAAATTTACGATGGGATAACTATTGTTTAAATGCCCCATCTAATGAGCGCAAATTACTCACTGGTATTCACTGGTCCAACAGTGGCTTGCTTATAAAGCCCATATAAAATAAGTTTGTTTTCATTTGTTGTATTTTCTGGAAGAGTCTTAGCTTTCTCAGCATACTCCTCAAATTCCTCCTGCAGATCGTGAAAACAACTATTTAAGACAACACTACGCAAGGATACATAATTACACTCATTTCATATCCAAATGATGAATTTTTTACAAGCCTAAAATGACCAAATTGTTTCCAGTATCATCAGTTTGCGTAAGGTCATGACCTAAAGATCTCATGGAGATGAAACAAATTTCACACAAGGAATGAAATAATTTAATTAACGGGGAAATTCAGATTCCTAGCAGAAGAGCCCTTATCTACTATCAATGTAAGCTATTCAAGAGACACAAACAAGGAGGATAGAGTAGTCTGAGTCTAGATTTATAATGCCAAAACCTATAAGAATAGAAAAATAAACATAAGATATATAGGAATTAGATGACAAGCTATATATTCCAAGGAATCAACACCATGTTCCTGTTATCTAACACTAAAAATGCATAAATGGAACTTTTTACTCCTGTGCTTGGAAATAATGTAAGATCATACATGCAGCTCAAGCTATAAGCCATTGGAAGACATTACAAAAGCATTGTTTATAAATAGCACAAGAACACATTACAAGATAAACATGAAAGCAAGAACTGCAGACAGTTCCTACTCCTGGTCTTTAGTTACCCAAATATAAACAGTTTATTTTCAGAAGCCAAATTAAATTTAACAAGAAGCAAAAACATGCAAAATGTTTCAGAAGCAAAATTAAAAAGAAAATTAAAAAAAAAATTAGAGTGATTAGATCTAAATAGATACCAAGCATAGATCAAAAAGACAGAAACTGAGAAAAATTTCAATTACAAGAAATACAAATTCAAAGAAAATTAAGAAAAGCAAGCCCAAATTTTCTTCATATTCAGTGATCGTTATAAGGTTATACAAACAAAAGCTTACCCATTACAACAAAATATGATCAAAACATATTTGAACTGATTCTAATACACAATTCAATAAAATTAAATCTCAGATCTAACAAACAAATAAAAAGCATACAAAGAATTTAGAAAAAGAACTCCCAAAAAATTTAACAATAATAAGAAGAAAAAGGTAAAACCCAGATAGATTATACGTTGCAAAACTTAGCGAAAAAGATGATCTAGAAATAATACCTTCAAACCCATTTTGCAGAGTGAATGTGCTCTGAATCAGATTCAAAGAACTATGAAATTAACGCCAACGTTGCTTTGAGCATGTGGTACTTATACAATGAGAAGGACAGAGGAATTCTTGTGTGTATGCACTCATAAATATCCATACGCATATTACTTTTTCTATTGTATACGTGGCTTATATTGGTTGCTTTTTTTATCTTTGTGGTCAACAAGTCCTCTAAGAGTGTACAATGGGTCCGCATTACAATTCCAGCTAGTTTTATATCCGTGTGCATTTAATACATTACGTTTTTTAAATATTTGTAGTCATTCACCCACTTTTATTTTACCTTTCCCACCCAAATTGAATAACAATCATTATGATTTATTAAAATATGTTGTTATATTATATTATTGATATAATACTGTAAATGATAGAAAAATAATATAGTATAGTATTATTAATTAAATTATTTTTATTTAATTTAACTATATAGTATAGTTATAAAAATAATACAATAATTAAAATACTTTTAAATTAAAATTAATATTAGTTTCAAATAAAATTTATATAAAATTTATTTTTTATAGATGATAATTAATTTCAATTTTTTTTGTTTACAATAACTAATTTTAATTAAAGCATAAAAGATAAATATTAAAATCGATAAAAATATATTAAATTATTACCTGATAATTTAAATTGAAAAAATTATTGAGAAATTCTTTAAATCGATAAAATATATATTAAATTATTACCTAATAATTTAAATTGAAAAAATTAGGAATTTAATTCCAAAAATACCTCTAAATAAATCATTAAAAAATTTTAAACCCTTTTAATCTTGTCCTCTAAAACTAAAGACCCGCTCATATTGCCTTGCTAAAAAATATTAGGCATTTTAAATTGAGAGTTTCTTCTTTCTTCTCCGATTTCTTCTTTTTAAAATCCTAACTAATTAAAATAAAAAAAATTATCAATTTGTAAACAAAGTTCATCGATTTGAAAGAGAACTTTTTGGGTTAATCGATTTAAACAGAGAAAGCTAAACTTATCATCGTTGTTTGAGTCGGAGGAACATATAGTAGCTGCTTCGCTTATAAGGAGATATTCGATCTCTACTACGGCTTCGTCTTTGCCCAGAGAGAATTTAGAGTCGTAGAAGCAGGTTTTTATTTCTAAAGTTCATTGATTGAAGGAGAAACTTAAGGTAATTTTGTTTTAGTTTGTGAATGTATTTTGTATCAATGTTTATTATTATTAATTTTTTTGCTGATTAGTTATGAGTTTGAGTAATTAGTGGTTTAATAATGAGGTTCATTAGTAATGTGGAAAATGTTGGTGAAAAAATTTAAGTTACAATAAAGGGACTGAGTTCTATTAATAATGAGTTGGTATCACGAAAATTGCCACCAACAATATGAAATTTGTCTATGCAGAAATGGGTTAAGTTAGATGGATAAGGTTAATTGCAATTCATGTAGGTTTTAAGTTAATATATAATTGTCTTCTCTTGAAGGAAGGGGGTAATGTTTTTCAGTATTTGTAAGCGATTGTCTGGGCATACTAGTTTCATTTTGCTAAATATAAAGAGAAAATAACATGTTAAGATTTAGGGGGTTCCTCTTATTCTTCTTTTTGAGTTAGTATTATTCTTTTCCTTGTTCTTTCTATTGAATTTGAAGGGGATTTGGAAGGTAGGGCATATGAATGGAAATTTTAAAGGAAATTAATTAAGAAAAAAAATGAATTTTGAGGGCAAGACCTTATTTTTCAGCCTTATATTGTTATAAACCGGTTTAATTTTAATCTAATTTGTATTGGTGTTTTCTAAGACAATGTATGGGATATACCTTTCGCTAAAAGGAAATTGTGGATAAGGGACAAATGATACTTGTAGGAAATACTTATATTACAGTGCTTTGCAAATTGAGTTTGAAGGATTTTTAAGGTATGTTAGGGATGATAGGGGCTGCTACCCTATCAATCCTTAACAGGCCCTATCATCCCCTAACATTACTTAACAATCCCTAAAAACTTATAACAACCTATAACTACATCTGTGATTATCATTTAAAAGGTTTATATGGGTTATTAGAGGCTATTAGGAGATAATATGGATTGTTAGGGAGATTTAGGGTAACAGCCCCTAACATCCCCTATCACCCCTATCATCTCCTAACAATAACCAATAATCATTCACATGATGTTTGCAAATATTAGCATTAGTTGTTATAGTTTGTTAGGGGCTGTTAAGGGCAATTGTTGGGTAATAAACCCTAACAGTCCCTATCAACCCCTACCAGATTCTATCAAGCTCTATCTTTATTAGTTTACTTGTTATACGTTTATATAATGTTTTAATTTTTTTTTCCAGATTACATGGCTTCAAATTCCCCTTCTAGCAGTGAGCAATCTTCTCTTGTTGTAAAAGAAAAAGTAGATATTTAAATTATAAGTCCATATGCTTTATCCACTACCGCAAGGCATATAATGCTTAAGCGGAGAAATATTGAGGGGCCATCGGAAGAGAAGGATAATAAGAAAAAGAGGTTTGCAAGATTGGAATTACGTGATGAAGATAGTGATGATATTGACGAAAATGTTGATAAGATGGGTGTGAAGAAAATGCTGATAAGATGGGTGTGAAGGATGTAAGATTAAATTTAGTTAGTAGCTGAAATGAATCATTTTGAGTTCATAAGTAATTTACAAATGCCTAACATTTTGCAGGATTTAGAATATGTCGTCCCTCAATCTGATTGGAAGCACTACCCAGTTAATTGTGTCAATAGGTTTGAATATTATCTGTGATATACATAATATTCTTGGCAAGGATGAGCAGAAGGTATATTATACTGTATTGATTTGAAATTATAGACACATGTTTGTGTTGTCTTTAAATATCTGATTATTCATTTGTTCTGCTTTAATTTTGTGCAGTTGGCAGCATTTCGTAAATACAAAGTTGGAGACTTTCTTAATATAGATGAACATAGATTTGTTCATTGGCTTGACTTAATCACATAAATATTCTTACGTCAAGTGCACCATCTAGTAACTGATGAGTTATGGTTTAAAATAAGCAATGATGAATTGTAAATGGGAGTCAGCGAGTACTGCTTAATAACCGGCTTACCCTATATTGGGATAGATGAGATAGAGGAGATGGAAGCAGCCAACACACCCCTACGTACAACAATATGAGACATTTGCAAGGATAAGATTGTTGGATGCATTCCATGAGGCACGAGATAAAGATCTTCAAGTCAAACTAGGTGTTGCCTGCCTAGTGGAGGTTTTGATAATTGGAAAATCTAGGGGTTCAAAGGTTGATCCAACCATTCTAGGACTTGTTGACAATGTGGATGCATTCAACAATGTTGCCTGGGGAAACTTTGTTGGAAGTTTTTTGTGCTCTAATTGGAAAGATGTTTTAAAGAAGTTGAAGATGAAAAAAACTGAAGGATTCTCGTTGAGTAGGTTCTTCGATGCAATATCAATTTTTGCGCTGGAGGTTCTTCCAGCATTTGAACGTGTTGGTGCAAAGAGAATATCCAATGGGTCTCCAAGGATGCTAAATTTGAGAATAGACTTAACCAAAAAGACGTCGTATCAAAATTTTGAAGCCAAGCTTTTAGATCAGGTATCTTAGGTACTATTTATATAAATATGTATTGTGTTCATTGTATTATACTATTAAACTTAAAAATATTCTGGTTTGAATAGGATTTGATGACGGCTCCAATGCATATGTCTGCCAAAGAAGCGAGTAATCCAGACTTAGCTGGATTACCTTTGAGTTAGGATGTTAGTTTATCTGATGAAAATGTGGAGGGGACCCAAAAGCAGAGAACAAAGGTTCATATAGTTGGAGATTGAACATTCCTACCTATGACGTGAGTAAAATCCTTGACCGAATTACTCTTCTTGAGGTACGATGCAAAGCAATAAAAGATGATAATAAAGTACTTTTGAAAGAAAATAAAGTACTAAGATAGAAAAATAATGAACTTCATACAAGCTTGCATTATCAAAATCAAGAGATCCTTACAGAAATAAAGCCTTTAATGGTGAGAATGAAGGATGTCGACGGCAAAATTAAAGACAATGAAAATGCAATTTTTACCAATGATCTTTCTCACCATATTACACCTCATGAGACACCCTAACCTCCGTACGTATTAATACATCAATTCTTTTTTTATTTTAATCCTACCTTTTTAATTTTTTTTTCAAGCCAGATTTTATAAAAATGCTTCATATTGCAAAAAGAACAACACATATTCTGACGACGATGGTGACGCACCTGCTTATTCACTTATGACTGTAAATAAAACAGTTTTTGAAGTGAGTGTTGCACATAAGAGAAAAATGATACCCAATCCAAAATACATAGGTGGCCCTTAGACGCCTGATAGCAGAAAATGTGAGAGATGTGCAAATTCCTAAATAGTCTTGCGAAAGATAGAAAATGACAAATCTTATACTCCTTGCTTTGTGTGGACCCTGTAATCTCCTTCTGCCATTAAAATCACATGTTTTGAAGAATGACGGATAAATAATTTTCAAGATTATAAATAGTGAGATCCTATGAAGCAATGTCTACAATTCTTTATTCCACACACCAATTTACTAATACTATCGTATTGATATTGTTATTAAATAAAATGCAGTGATAAAGATATCGATTAATTGTTGTTTGGAGGTGAGACATACGACTTCACTGTTCATAAAGTCGCAACTAAAGATTTCTGGTATCGTATGCAGACAACCGATGTTTGGCTAACAAATGATGTAAGAATCAACATATAATTATTCATAATACTATTTCAACTCACAATATTAGTACATTGTTTATATCATATAATTGTTGTATGAAATTTTATTTCAGGATATCGATATTATATTATGTAAGACAAAAGCAACATTATATTTAAGATACCTTTGACCAGCATAAGACATGTGGTGACAATTTATGTAATTATTATTTTACGTCTGAATACGCTGCATTTAAGGAGATGAAAAAAATTGAAATTAGGAACCTTCGCACAACATCTTAAAGTTTTTAAAAGGTAGTCTGCGATATGGGAAGTCGGTGCACAATATAGACAAGATTTATCTCCCAATAAACCAACATAACAACACTGATTTCTTATTGAATTCAGCTCACATAGTGGATTATTAATATTTTTGAGTCACATTATTCTCCGAACCAAAAAGGCACAAGACAATAATGTGTGGTTCAAATTAATGAAATACTTCCAGTAGCGCTTTATCATATTGGCCTTTTCAACCATAGGTTAGAACTAGAGAAAAAAAAAGAATAAGAAATTTAAAATCGTCTACGACCATCATAAATGCCCACAACAGGATAGGTAATGTTTTATATGATATTTAATTCATATTAAATATATATGATCCATGTCTCATTGATAAGATTTTAATAGCTAATTTTTTTGGTTTACAATATGGATTGTGGTTATTTTGTCATCAAATTCATAGAATTTTTTATGATTGATAGACTTGATATTTGGAACTGCACATAAGATCATATGGTTGATATGAGATACAACATAATAGTGAGCTTGTGGTACCATACTGCCAACAAGAACATCAGCTTCTTAGTGTAGTGATGATAATGATTCATATTTTTATGCTAACATTACAATTTAATTTTAATGTACATACTTTTTATGTTTGCATAAAAGTTTATTCAAAGATAATCTGAATATTTAGTCCCGTTTATAATCATTTTACTGCTATTCAGGTTTGATGTCCATTGGCACTTGAATTTTGAAACATGTGGTGTTGATGAATTTTTTTAATATTTTTGGAATAGACATTCTCTTTTGTATTCATTGTTACTTGGTTTGTGGATGATGTTTGATTGATGTTATGTGCCTCATCAGGTCTGGTGCTGATGGTTGATTGGTGTTATGAGCTAATAGGGGGCTAATATGGGCTGATAGAGGATGATATGAGCTGTCAGAGTATGCGCCTCTAACAGCCCCTAACGACCCCTATCAGACTCTAACAGCTCCTATTATCCATGTCAGTCCAAAACATAACTTTAAACTTTACCAACATAACTCAGTTAGGGGTATTGGATAGCTAAGTTACAGTAAAGAATGAACACAACGAAAAATCATTTTGAAAAAAAAATTGAAATATAGATCACGAGATAAAATTATCATTCGATATCAACTCATATCAATAGTTCAATAACCTGTCACGATAATTTAGCAAAAAAAGAACATTTTATGTAACGGTTGAAAAGCCTGTCAATTATGCTAACAAAATTCAATAATTAATAATTAAATAGTTTATGAATACAACAGATAATACAACACATTATTTTATTTTTTAACACTTGTCGATCCTAACATGGTGTGCAAGGAGATGAAATTTTGACAAGTAGATCTATTGTGGCCACACTCACGGCAACGACTGTACTTAGGTTGAGATTTTTCCTAGCCCAAAGAAGGAATCCTATATTTTTTTACCTTCCAGTTGATGTGTGAACATTTGATGGCAGCAAAGTAACATTGTGTATATGCTCCGGAATAGACCGTTCAGTAATATAAGAAATTAGATTTATGACTTCTTTGTATGTTTTATATCAAGACTCAAGCAAGTAATATGGAAAATACAACTCACAAGTATCATGTGTGCTATTTCTAACAACCACAAGAGCATGCTCACACAGGAGTTGATCAAATTGAAACTTTCTGTAACAATAGCTCCTCAGAGACATATCAACAATATAATTTCTGCTTCCTTAACGTCGTATTTGTTGTTGCTCGAAGGCTCCTTCTGCAAAACATCATTAACAAGGATATATGATAATATCATAAATAATGACAAATGAGGAAGAATAAATAAAGAAATTTCACATTGAAAAAATAAAGAACTTACATTCTTTTTTTGTCCTATCATCATTCTCTTTCTCAATTTTTTTTCAACATCTGTTGCCATTTTATCTTTGGACTTATTTTCTTTCTTTTGATGTTCATAAAACCATCTTTGACACATCTTTCTGACCTCGTCAACAAGTGCAGTAATTGGAAGATCTCGGGCCTTTACAAGCGCAACATTAGCTGATTTAGAAATATTAGTTGTCATGATGTTTTACCTCCTTCTAGGCATATGAGACCACGTCCACCTATCAAGCCCAACATCTTCTATATATTCTTTAGCACCGGGGATGGAAAATGCAAAAACCACTAAAAAGTGTGGTGAAATCACTTATTCTGTAGGCTTTAGCTATTTTGTAGTAGTGCTTCTCAATGTTCTTCGTTATATATTTAAATTCACACTTTAAGTTGTTTAATAAGTGATACATGCAAATCTCATGGAATGCATTTGGAAAAATATGTGCTGCAACCTTCTGGATGCTTTGGTGTTTGTTGGAAATAATGACATGATCCGGTCTTTCACCGAAAGCTTCCTTCAACCTCATTATAAACCATGTCCATAATGTGTAATTTTCTGAATCACCAATCCTGAATGCCAAAGGGAATATCTATTGGTTTGCATCATGACAAACGGTAGTAAAAAGCACACATCGATACTTCCCTTTCAAATGAGTCCCATCAATAGTAACTGTAGGTCTACAATGTTTGAATCCTTTAATTAAAGCATTAAAAGCAAAGCAAAGATACAAAAATCTATTATGATCACTACATTATAGACATATAATCGAACCGGGATTTATTTTGCCTAGCATGTGCAAATATGTAGATAGAATTAAGAAAGATTATTCTAGAGTACCCAATTTGATATTCTCATATGTATACTCCCGTCCCTTCCATGCGATAAAATAACTAATATTAACACTAAATTTATTATGTATATTATCAATCACATCTTTTGGTTTGAAAATTCTCCCAGGATTTATGAATCACTTCTTAACACATTCAGTGATAACCCAACTAGTTGATTGTTTGTGTCTAGTTTGCTCAAAATCAGTCGGACATGTATGTTGTGTCACATATTTTTTCACCATCCAATATTCCTTTGGGTCTCCAAGACTTTTTGCTCTTAATCTCCATGTACAAGTTTTATTGATACAACACACAACGAATAAAGAAGTATTGGACTTGAAGATCTTAAACCGAAACTTCTCCTTAATTACAATGAGCGATATGGTTATCTTAATATCATTTCTTGATTTAAATATTTTTCATCCTCAATTGTTTCAGATATATAACTTTAACGTACCAACTCTAGATTGCTCCTAGATGCAAATAAATTTGTTACAGTTTATTCATTGTCTGTAGTATGTTCTGTCATATTACTATCATCAAAAGTAATGACATTACTGTGATCATTGTCTGTAGAATGTTGAAATTCTACATCATCATCATTAATAGATTCTGCACCGACATTACACTCTTCTGGAATGACATCATTATGTTTTGCCCGTTTCTATGCATATGAATTTGGCACATCATGTTTATTTTCATTATATTCTGTGCCTACATAAAAAGATTTAGTCACCGGTGAAAACCTTACATCTGTATCTTTTGGTATTAAATTATCACCCGGTACTTCTACTTGGACAATATTTTTCACACCCTGAGGATCATTACTATCATGTCCGAATTTATATGCATCTTCTTCAACACTAACAATCAATGGATGTTTAAGTCTATCATCCATAGCAATATCCATGAATATCTTAAGTGACCTATCATCTATGACATTATAAAGCGGATGTTCATCATGACCAATAACAAATTTAAATTCAACTTTTGATGTGTTGTCAATATGAAGTGCTTCAAATATTGATTTTTTAAGTTCAATTAAATCAGTCATTCTACTCAAGAAAACATATTCAGCACCTTCACCAACATACTTGCCAATGTTCACATCAAATTTTTCCTCATATTGTATGAGAATTATAATTTCTTCCATTAAATGAATTCGTTCGCCTATTAGTTTGAATCCATCCATCAATATCCTACAAGTTTAATAATAAATTATGCTTATATAATAATCCATATAAACAATAACCTATAATTACATACGTCTTAATTATTTTTAAATGCTTTTTATTCTTTCTTATTTTTTTTATTTCTAAATGATTTTGAATCTACTACTTTGTTATAGATTTGATATGAAGTAATAATTTGTATTATTGGAGGTTAGTATGGCCTGTTAGTAGATTGTTATGGGCTGATATGGTCTGATAAAGGGGCTATAATAGGTTATTAGGGGGTTGTAATATAGTATTATGGACTTTATATGTAGCAATATTGTGTAGTGTTTCAATCTGGTATGGGGTGTTAAAGACCTTTAGATATGTTAGGAGCTTATATAGGCTACTAGACAATGTTAAGAAATGATAGGGGCTATTGAACTTTGGTAGGGGCTATTAATGGCTATTAGAGGTTGTTATTGGATGATAGGGGCCGTTAGCGGCTATTAGGAGCCGTTAGTGGTTATTAGGGGCCGGTAGGGCCTGTTAGAGACTATCAGAGACTCTAACAGCCCCCTAATAACTCTTAATAGGCCCTATCATCCTCTAGCAGCATCTAATAGCCCATAACCATCCCCTACTAATATCTAATAGCCCATTATCAGCCCCTAACACTGTCTAGTAGCCCGTATCAGCCCCTAACACACCTAAAGGCCCCGTACCAGAGTGAAACACTATACAATATTGCTACACATAAAGTCCATAATACTGTATTACAGCTTCTAACAATCTATTACAGCTCCCTATCATGCCGTATTGGCCCCTAATAATTTACTAGCAGCCCACATTAGCCTCTAACAATATACATTATTGCTTCACATTAAATGCATAATACTTTATTCGACTTTTCATGAATTTAGAAATTAAAATAAAAGATTAAACAAAGAAGTAGATTCAAACCCATGGAAAAATAAATATAAAATCAACTATAGAAAATATTCAAAACATACAGTTTTTAAAATCTCTCATTTCATTCACAAACTTTGGTTCAACAAAAAAAGTTAACTTACTGCAATATTAAATCTCTAATATATTGAAGAAGCTTCAAATATAGTATTTTGGATGTTATAATCGAAGAAAAAATATGGTGAACAAGATAACAATAGAGTTGCAGTTACAAAGGAGTAGAGTTTTGGATTTTACGATCAAAGGAAAAAAAAGGAGGATATCTACGATGGGAGAAAAAAGAAGAAAGAAAAAAGGAAGGGAGAGAGAGAGAGATGAAGAGAGAGAGGAAGAAAAAGATAAAGTTTTTTTATTTTTAAGGGTATTATGGTAAATTAGAATCTATTTAAGATTAGTAGATTGTAGAGTATATTAATATAATATAAAGGGGTATTTTTTTAGGTTAAATCCTAAAAAATTATTGAGAAATCCTTTCAATTTTTTTACGGCTACTTAATTTGTCTACCCATTTTTAACCAAATCTTATCATTACATTTTAATGGTTCTATTTGCCATTTTTTATCACTTGGGACCATCAAGATTATTGGACCTTTTTTGAGCAATTTATTACTAGACTTGAAATACTATTCCTACACCTAATAAACTTCTAGAATTCCACAGCACAGGTGAGATGTTCAAAATATATCTCTTTGCAAGAAAGTTACCCCAAATAGAAATTGTGCAAGAAATTATAGAAATCTAAGCTGGCAAACTTGATTACTTTTTTCTTATAGAAATCTACTAATTTCTTAGTCAAATATTGATGTTTGACAACACAAAATCTGTAAAAGTACAATAACTAAAGAATAGAGGAAAAGAAAAGAGAAAAAAGAAAAGAAATATTCATTGGCAGCAACAATAATGGAGAATGATGGCAGTGGTTCGTAGAAAAGAAAAAGAAAAAAGGAATTATGGTAGCAAATTGAGAAAAGAAAGAGGATGGAACAATGTAAGAAAAAGGTCAACTTAAAATTTAATAAATTGAGTAAGAGTAGTTTTGGAATAAAAGTTTATAAAACCATGCCAACCCACCAATTTGGTGATTTAAAAAAGTGATAGAAAATCATGGTTTTTAGACCATGAAAAGACATGGTAGACCATACTACATGTGTGGAAATCAAAACAAATAAGATATTAAACCATACCATACCATATATAACTATAGACTATGTAATACCCTATGATAATCCTGTAAGAGAACTGTCAGAAGATGTTATTCAGTTACTATCAATCCTATATCCAAATGACTTAAAATTTAAAAACATATCAACAAAAAATTTAGAATTTTGGCAAAGTTTTTTTTTATAATATTTATTGCCAAATTATTTTTCAACTTAACACAACCTGTAGAAAAATATTTCTAATATCTTTTCAAACAATCTCAACTCTAATTATACCATTTCATCAATAATTAATCACAATCCCAAATCAAATACTACATATACTATATCAACCTGTAAATATCTATATATAAGACATTAATCGAATTGTTATTAATCACTAAATCTTATAACTCGAAACACAAATTTTAAAATAAATATGAAAGTCGTTCAGCCTTTGTAATATTTACAACCACAGACTTAACCAATAATTATACAACTATCATATAAACTAAATTCTACATATAATACAAAGTCTTTACAAATAACACTCTAAGTTGCAGTTGATTTTTGTAATCATGAATCTTTAGTTAACAAATATGCTCTAATCCATTTTATCTGCATGTCTGAAAAATTTAACACGTTAAGCATAAAGCTTAGTGGTACTTGTATATACATAATTTATTATTTAATGTCACAAATAATTTATCACAATAATAAATTAAACATATTTAACTATTTGCATTAATGATCATTTTATTATCTCCTTAAGATAATACTAATATACAAATAATAGATGCATTTCTTTTAAATTTGGTACATTGACAATCATTTTATTATCTCCTTAAGATAATACTAATATTCAAATAACATATTCATTTCTTTTAAATGTGGTACAAAGTTTTCAATACCCCTTTTTAAATAATAATGATTTAACTGAAAATTATTTAATTATCTTGTCATGTTAATATTATTACTTAGGCACTTAATTATTATTTCCATGTAAATTAATACAATGGTTATTAATACGATTAATATAATAAATTCATTATTTCATATCAATCATATTTAAAGTTTAATAATCATACAATTTTTTTAAATTTCTAATTATCACTTATATCTCAACCAACAACATTATCATAACATACAAAATCGGATATCATTATCACACATGCAAATCAATAAATCCAATAACATTATTATGCATGTAATTCATTACAAAATCAAATAACATTATCATAATAATCCAGATCCATACAAAAACATCTTTAGTTCTCTTACAAGTCTTGGCCTCATCATATTTCTAATATAATTATGCATTTATCATATACAAGTTAAGATCATGCATCTATGTCAAATTTCTAATCTTTTTAGACTTTCATTTGAATATCCATTAATTTTCTTTTATCATTTTTAAGCAAGTTTATCATGCTTGAAATATTTATATATACATGTTAAATTATATTTCATGCATGGAAAGATTATTACGATTTTATGTACTCATATTTTAGTAAATTTCATTTATTTTAGTAAGTTTCATTTATTTCAATAAATTTCATTTGCTTGCCCCCATATACTGAGTTTCAAACCCTAGACTCAGATAATGGGTTCAGTAATGACAATTATATGCTCAGTAATATATGAGTATGGCTAGAGGCCCATTAATGACAAAATATCCAATAACAGTAATGACACAAAATGTTCAGTGATAATAATGACAGTGACACAAAATATCCAGTAGCGGTAATGACATAAAGTGTCCAGTAGTGATACAATGTGCCTAGTAACAATATAGATGTTTATCCTCTAGCTAGCCATTTAATTTAATAACTAGGTTTATCACCGGTATAATTCGAGCAATTCAGTTATTTCTCAATTTTAGCCAATTTTACATTTGATAATAATAATTTTTCTTAAAAAAATTCTTTAAAATAATAATTCATTTTCTCATTAACCAAATGACATTCAACCTTTAATAATTCAATTAAATAAATTTTATTTTTATTAAACCTGACATATTTTCATAAATTGTCTTTAAATCTTTAACATGAAGTTTTATGCATATAAGATTAATTCTAATTAAATATCACAAATAAAGTAACACCATAAAATACTCAATACACATAAGACTATCATTATATTCATATTATATCATCATATTTACATCATATAAAAATATCAATTATATTTATCATATAAATGCATCGTCAAATACATGCCTCATTTGCATGTATCTCAAGCATAAGTATAATTTTATATATCTTATTACACACTTTTCCTTATATAAAAGAATACTTCCAATCAATATCACACATATAAATATAACACTATACACTACCAATATATTAGTAATAACTAACACAAATTAGCTAACTTTATTCATATAACAAATTTATTTTTTCAAGCTCATATTTCACATTCTACTTTTGATAATTAAATTTCAACTAGGTGCTCTAGTTTCTCTTAATTAACTCTTTCCAAATACATAATTTTCATAAATTATCATCATCATTCTAAAGGTATATATTTTGTGTATATATTATATATATATTATGTATATTTCCTCTTTAAAACTATATTTTTCTTAAATTCATGGTTACTCTACTTCTTTCTCTCTAATTATTTGATAAACAGTAATAATTTAGTTTATCAAACACATCCACATATAATTTATAAATTATCTTAAATCACCAAGTGGTGTTGCTATCAGGTATATTGTAGGTATACAACTTGAATATCTAAACATTATCTACTAAAATCTATAACTTATTTGATTATTCTTTTTTTGACCAACTAATATGCATTCATACTTTAACAATAAAAATAAATTAATTCTATTCTAATTAATTCTAAATAAATATGTCTGTTGATCATTAATTATCAATTATGCTACAAATATCCATTTTGTTCTATAATCCTAAAATCTTCCATAACCTTAAAATTTTAATATTTGGATAATTCAACAATTCTTTAGAACATAATTTAAAATTAAAACTACACAAACATACTTAGTTTCATTCACAACTATAATCTATTTCTTTCACAAAAGGGTTCTATAATTCAACTCTTCCTAATTTATTCTATATTCAATTACTTTCATTAGATAATCCATCAACAATTATTATTACTAATTAATCCATAATCAATTATTTCCTCTAATCAATTCATAACCAATTCTTAGTGCAAATAATAAATTATTTTCACAATTTAATCCATAAACAAATATTTTTATAAACTGATATTCCATAATCAACTTATCATCACAAGTTATCTATAATTAAATATTATTTCAATTTAATCCATAATCACTTATTATTATAAATCAATCCATTTAATCAACTTATAATCTTCCATAAGCAATTTAAATCAATAATAATCTAATTAATAGCAACTAAATATATATACAAACACATACCTCTTTTCAATTTACTTTTTTCCTTCAAATCCTTGGTTTTATGATGATTTTCTTGAGAAAATACACATAAAATCACTAAATCCTGGCAAAATTATGAGTTATTTCAATGAAACCCTTGATTTTTAAGTAAAGAAATGAAAGAAGAAGAAGAGAAGAAGTAGAAGTGGTGATGGAGATGATGGGTGTGGATTGGAGAAGGAAAAGGAAGAGAGTAAAGTTCAATTTGGCTCATTTCTTTCTTTCTTTTATATAGTATTTAGGTTTTTATCTCATGTGATGTACGTAACTTTACTTCGGTACGCCCACTTTCTTGAATTATATTTTAATTCGATTTTTAATTTTGCAAAGTCATATAAATAATTGCTTTAATTATTTTAAAGCCCCCATTATTCATATTTTATATTCCAATTATAGTAGAATTTGATTCTAGGACCATAGAGGCATTTTCATAATTTTCTTTCCACTGTAAAATCTTTTTTGAAAATACCGATTAAATCCATGCATAGATTTAATTTTCTACTTATTAAGGCTTAATCAACATTATTTCTATAAATTACAAATACTTAAACCACACATAATATCATAATTAGTCTGATATATACTTTTATTTATACAATTAATACAGAGAATCATTGCTTAAAATTTTCAGACATTATAGGCTATTATAATCCAAACAAGGTGATAATTACTTATGAAGACAATTGTCAAAGATCATAGATTAGGTTAGGATGCATGGGGAAATCCTATTACTTGGGATTAGTTTTGATCTTTGATTTGGTTTCGTATTTCCCTTCTTTATTTTAATGATATGATTTTCTTTTTTTTTTTAAAAATAGTGTTTGATATTTGTTATGGGTTTTTACTTTGTAGCTCCATCTCAATTCCATCTTCTTCCTTTCTTTTTTCATTTTTTATTCAATTTTATGATTTATAGATTGATTTTAATCATGTCAAAATTTTATCAATTCATATAAATTACCTAATAAATTAATTGTCAAATTTTTGCTAATTCTCATATACATAAGTCACGGAGAAAGTAAATCCTTCAACCCAAATAGAAGACTCGGTCTCAAGCAATGACGAAAGGAGAGGAATTAGATTAAAACATAGAGACTAGAAGAGAAAAGAAGAGAAATGAGGGAGAACATGATAAAGAGATGAGAGAAATTGAGTTATATATTGATAATTGATGAATTGTTCATTACATATTCTCTCTTTTATAACAACTCTCTCTCATATTATGTAATTTCCACTTGTAATTACTAATTGCTAACTTGTATGCATTGCTCACTAACTTCTATGCAGTAGCAACTTACTAATTCAGTTTTCCTCTATAATTCAGTTAATCTTCCATATCTAACAAATTACTCTTTTCTTCTCATTAGATCATCCCATCATTTTCCTCACTTGGCCTGACTCTCTTGACAATACCCCCTCCATGAAGTGTTTCCTTATTCTTAAGAAAAATTTTTGGAAATTGAGCCTTCATAAAGCTGAAATCTTTTCCCAAGTGTTTCCTTGACGCCTTCAATAATATGCATTGAAATTTCCATAGTATTTTCTCTTGTCAGCTCATTTTCATTGCTAGTATCCTTGACCAATTCCTCAACTCCTTCCTTTGAACTACGCAACAATTGTAATTGCTTAGTTTTTACAGACATGGTCGACAAAGTAACATTCTCTACACTTAAAGCATAGCCCATGATTTTAACAAGGAGCAGTGTATATTGAAATAGGAGTGGTTTTGTTAGGTTCAATGGGTTATGTAGATATTGACTTGGTTTTATTAGTACCCATTCAGGTTTGGTATTAGGATTTGAAGGAAATCTGGTGGGGTAATTATTGTTTGGTTTTGCGTTATAGGTTGTGTGGGTGTGTTGTTTAAAGGTGGGTTGTTTCCTAAAAAAGTCTTGTATAAATTGCTCATAAAGTTTGGCTTGTTCATAAGCCTAGGTTAATGTTGCTAGGTTGAATAACTCAACCATGGGTTTCAACCCTTGTTGAGACCACTGATGAAGATAGAGACAAAGTACCCTTCATCTTGCCATGGGTTATACTTCAACATAAATGCTTTGAGCTCCTTAAAGCACTCTTGATACTCATCCACTGTTCCTCTCTATTTCAATTTGCTGTAGGACTCGACTACTTCTGAAAGCTTTAGGTCTCCAAACCTCACACATAAGTCCTCAACAAATTCATCCCTATCTTTTTTTTGGATTTTGCATCAACCAACCACCCTCAAACAACACATCAAGTTTCTCTCCTAAATACAAGGATGCTATTTTGATTCTCTAGTCATATGAATCCCATACAATTGGAAATAGTGATGGCATTTCCTTATCCAAGTCCTGGAGTTAGACCCATTAAATTGAGTTAACTCAATTATAGGAGCTCTGCCTCAAAAACCCATTGGCATTATGGGTGTTGAGTTGGTGATAGTGGTCTCACCTAAGTGAGCGGCTCGAGTGAAATGTGTTTGGGCATGAGGATAGTTGTTATAAGCCGTGGGTTGATTGAACTAATTGGCATTGGGGTGGTGTTTGGCTAAAAAGTATGTGGCATGGGTAAAATCCTAGATCCCAGAGAGTGAGAACTACCTTTGGGGTTAGTGATGTTTGGTTGCTGGATATCTGGTGGAGCAGTAGGGATAGATGAACTTAGATTAATTGTTGGTACTTAGGTGGGTGTAGATTGGTTGGTTTGTTAAGGTGTGTTATGAGATGTTTAGGCTGTTTGAATAGTGTGAATATGACTAGTGATGGTTTCATAGTCTCCATCAGCTAGTACATTTTCTTCTAAATTACAAATTAGGCGTGTTGTTATTCTTGGAATTGTTGATGATGGGGCTTTGGCCCTTTATAGATTTCCCTTATAAATTCATGATTCTTTTGATCCATCACTTAGACATTCTCCTCCATTTGCTAGAGTTGATATGCTTTAGTTATAAAGGCCTTGTTTTTCTCGACCGTATAAGCAATTGAAACAATGGTAGGATAGGTATCTGAGTATATGTTTGGCTCTGATACCAAATTATCATGCACTTAAGTCATGAAGAAAGTAAATCCTTCAACCCAAGTAGATGACTCAATCTCAAGCAATGATAGAAGGAGAAGAATTAGATCAGAACAAAGAGAAGGGAAAAGAAAAGAAGAGAAAGGTGGATGAATAGAATATAGAGAAGAGAGAAGTTGAGTTGCATACTGATAATTGATGAATTGTTTGTTACATATTCTCTCTTTTATAACTACTCTCTCTCATATTATGTAATTTCTAACTGTAATTACTAATTGCTAACTTTTATGTGGTTAGACAAAGATATTACGTAAGTAGAAGACATATATAGCTATGAAGTAATGATGCTCCAACTTATAATTTAAAAAAAAAAGAAGAAAATTTTAACAAGGACAATTCAAGTCCTAGGTCATTTCCCATACCACATGAGCTTTACAAATTATGAAATTTTACAAGCATATATTAGACCTACATAAGTATCTCAAGTTAAAATTTCATAATTTTTAGAACACATTTGGCAAGAGAATCGATCTAGGACTCGCAATAGGGATAGTTGCAAGTCCTAGGTTGGCTTTCTTACCAAATTGACTTTAAAATTTATGAAATTTTACAATCATATACCAAACCTACCTAAGTACATCGTTTTCAAATTTTATAGTTTTTAAAGCCCATTTGGCGGTCTCATAGAGTTCCAGGACCAAGAAAATAGGTATATTTCTTATTTATTTTTTTTATCTCTCTCACTTTTGTTGTTTCACTTAAATACCCATTATACACTTTTTTTATGCACTTGTGTTATTTTGTTGATTAAACATTTGATTAAGTATATTTTTTGAAGGTACCAACAAAATCAAAGAGAGATAATTTAATTTAGTTTTGAAGAAATTCTAGATTGTACACAATTTTACAAACATGAAAGGATTTGGGGGAATTTTACATAGTTGAATATTTAAGATTTTGGGTTTCAGGGCTCAAATTTTATTAAACCACCCCATTTATGAACTATTAGCTCTCTCTCTTTTACTTGACTCATCGATCTCTCAATGTCTTAGGCGATGAAAGGGAAAAACCCATCAATTTTAAGTGTGTTGTCCTTATAAAATCCCTTAGTAGTAGATTTATAAATCCCATTTGCAAAGATAAATATAAGATTGATTTTGCTTAATCTTGAATTGGCACATAAAATTTTATTTAGTGAGTAAAATGTCCCTTATAAGTATATATTAATGAGAAAATTACACTTTTTCTCTTTTTTTTATATATATATTTAAGTCTAAAATAAAATGTGTGTTCGTTTAGATTATAGTTTTTTATTTAAAAAAAACCAAAAAACTATTTTTAGTTTTTATTTTATATTTTTTAAAAATCTATTTAATGTTTTTAGAAACTATATCATAATTATGAAAATTTTAATTATTCAAAATAAAGAAATAATTTTTTTTTAAAAAAGACAAATGTTAAAAACTGACTTTTGTCATAAAGAAAGAGTTTTATTAATATAAAATGTCTTCTATTAAAAATTTTTTTTTTATTAATATAAAATCTCTTCTCAAAACCATATTTTATGGATTTTGCATTTAGTGTAAAATTAAATTTGCTTAATCTTGTATTGACACATAAAATTTATTTAGTGAGTAAAATGTCCCTTATAAGAATATATTAATAACAAAATTACATTTTCTCTCATGATTATAAAATATAAATTATTTTCACTAAAAATTAGTGTATGAGGGTAGATAAAATTTCTAAAATATCAAATTCTAGTCATTTTAATATAAATATGATTAAAAAATCATAATAAAAAATTAAATTATATTAGCTAATGGTGTGTGGGCCCAATATCATCTCCAGTTCCTTGCATCCATCTAGATCTCTCTCCTCTCAGCTCTCATTCTCACTTTGGTTCAGACCACTTCGATCTCTCAATCTCTAGCCATTGGCGCTGATCAATCATATAATAGATCTCATTCAATATGTAACTTTCACAATGTCCATTCAACTCTTTACTTTACACAATTACTTTGAATTTCTAACATTAATCTCAATATATACCCTTAAGAAATTGCTCACAATTTAGATGTCTTTACAAATTTGAAAGTTTTGATTGATTATAACATCTTATTATGTTGTTCCTTTAGACAATAAATTCATCTCTGAACACAATGCTTTCTTTGATTTGTAGCTTTTTATTGCTCCTGTGAAGAAATTGCATCTTTTTCTTGATTTTAAAATTTCTAATTGCAAACATGATGTTGGACTTGAGAGACATAAGTTTCTTAAAAATTATTAAATTTTAAGTACCAGACCTACATAAGAACCTCAAGTTAAACTTTCACAATTTTCAAAATTGTTTGGTAAGATAACTGACCTAGCACTTGCAACTTAGATAATTGCAAGTCATAGGTTAGTTTCCTACCAAATTAACTCTAAAAATAATGAAATTTTATAGGCATATACCATACCTACTTAAGTAATCACGTTAAAATTTCATAATTTATATAGTCCAATTGCTAGAAGAACCGACCTAAGATTTGTAACTTTCACATACCAAACTTACATAAATATCTCACATTAAAATTTTATAATTTTTAGAGTTTATTTGGTAGGAGAACAAACCGATAATTTTTAGTTGTCCCTATTGTACTAATGAGAAATTTAGGACTTAGCTTAGTAAATGAATGGGTTAGGAATGTTCAATTAGGCTGAAATTTTAACTGAAGTTTCATATATTATTTTCATGGATTTACATGTAAATAATTTGCATGAAACAATTTAACTACTAATTTCAATAAATATTTGAATAATCTAATCATTTGTGAATTAAGAATGTAACAAGAATCAGATTAATGAATAAAATCAAATGAAACCAAATCAAATCAATAGAAATCTATTATTTGTTAGTCATAATATGCACCTAATGATCAACCCCTAAGAGATTAAGAGATTCAAATAGTAGGTTTTGATTTGATTTGATTTAATTTGTTTTATTTTTTTAATTTATTAAAGTTAATATTTTAGACTGCTACATGGAACCAATAATTTGACTAAAGAGTAGAAACTCTTAAGAGTGATCAAAGGAGGCCAATAAAAAAAGTAATTGGTTCATTTTCACTATTGAATGGACTTTAAAATTTTGTAAGATCAATTAATGATACTTGAATTATTTAAGAGGCTGAAATTTGATCCTGTGAATTGTTTTGTTATTTTTAGTAGATTTCATAGTGGCTTTACAATAGGCACTCAGTATAAATGAAATTACATCAATCAATAAAATCAAATCAAACTAAACCAAATCAAGTCAAATTAATAGAAACCTACTATAAGTTATTCATAATATGCACCTGAGACTGATTGGTCCCTAAGAGATTTAGATAGTAGATTTCTATTGATTTGATTATTGATTTGTTTCATTGCTTTTAATTTATTGAAGTTAATATTTTAGACTATAACATGAAACCAATAATTTGACTAAAGAGAAGAAACTCTTAAGAGAGATCAAAGGAGGTCAATGAAGAGAAATAATTGGGTCATTTTCATCATTGAAAGGACCTAAAAATTTTTAAGATATTTTAATAGCACTTGAATTATGTTTGAGGCTGAAATTTGATCCTACAAATTGTTTCTATTTTTTTTTTTGCGGAGCCATGTTATCACGCCACATTAGCACCTCCAAATTTGTTACAAAAATTGGCCTAAAAATTATAGTTGCTGTTGGGATTCAAATTGTCACTACAAAAAATATGCCAATTACCGATAAATATTTCTATTGGTAATTAATTAAATTCTGTCGATAAAATAAAATACCAATTGATTATAGATAGAAAAATTACCTTTGAAAACCTTATTAGCATTCAATTTACAGAATGGAAAAGAAATTTATTGGCAAAGTACGAAGAGATTTTCGGTAGAAGAATTTGTTGTGAGAGCGATAAAATTCACCAGCAATTTAAATATTTGTCAGTAGTGATGGAAATACTGTCAATGAGTTAATATCAGACTCCTTCATAAGATTTGTTGGTAATCTGTCGGCATTATGTTTTAGAATTATATTAAATATTTCAAGTTTTATGGGTAAATATGTTAGTAAAAGTTAAGAATTTTCTTATTCTCTATTAGTAATCCGTGGGTAAAGTATAATATTTTTATTTTGTCATATTATTATATTATTAATTTTTTGAGTATCTTTGTAATATCCCAAATTATACCTTAAAATTTTTTTAGAATGATTATTATTGAAATTGGATTAAATGATTTTAAAGTGTGTATAAAGGATTAAGAGGAAAGAGAAGTGTGTATATATCTCTATAAATATAACATATACAAGTCAACTAATGAGATGGTCAAATGAGATTTATTAATTATTTAAAATGAAAATTTAATAAGTGGAAGAGGGATATTTTGGTTAATTATAATATTTTATTATTATAATTGCTTGGTAGATATTAAAAGAGAGTTTGTGTGGTTAGAAGAGTTGATTTTGGGTTGACTTATCTTCATCTTCTTCTTTCTTCTTGTGCTTAGCCGGCCATCACCATTAACAAGAGGGAAAGAGAGATTTTGTTATTCCTAACTCAAGATTTGAAGGTGTTTCAAGAGATCAAGTTGGAGTTTGAAGGGTTTTCATCACTTTTGGTAAGTTTCCAACTTGTTTCTTTGGTTTTCTTTTGAGTTTGTGTTTTGAGCTTGGTGTATGGTTGTTGTTGATGTGTTTGAGATTGTGTTGTCTGTTTGATTTTGATTTTGGGGTTGATTTGGAGGAAATGTTAAGTTTGGTAAAGGAAAGCAAGAGTTGTGGATTGTGTATGTGTTGAGTTTTGATGTATGTTTTGATTTGTTTTGGTGTTTGTGCAAGTTTAGTATAGTTTATTGATGATTTTGGGTAAGATTGTTTGGAGTGTAAAAGGGTAAATTATGATGTTTGTTGGATGTGGTGTTGTTGGTGTCGGAATCAGGGTTTTTGGCCTGACACGCCCATGAGCACGGCCAAGTCTTTGAGCATGTCAATAGTTTTGCTTTTTGGATGGGTGACACGACCAATGACACGCCCATGTCACTGAGCGTGTCACAGTTTCTGTGTTGGAGTGGTATTGACATGAGCAGTGACACGCCCATGTCACTGAGCATGTCATAGTTTCTGTATTGTTGGTGGATTGACACGTCCAGTGACACGCCCATGTCACTGAGCGTGTCATAGCCACTGTGTTGGGGGAGGATTGACATGGCCAGTGACACGCCCATGTCACTGAGTATGTCAAAGCTTCTGTGTTGTGGATTTAGGGCACGGTCAGGGACACGCCCGTGTTGTTGAGCGTGTCGTGTGTAGAGTTTGCCCTAGTTGGTATCCTTATTATCTTTTGTGTATCTCTATGTGAGTGTGTATGATCACCTTTGGATTAGGTTTTGAAGATATTGAGTTGCCCTAATCCAAGTGTTGAAGGATTCTTGGAAGTGGAAGTGATTAGATTAGTTTGAGTTGCTCTTGAGGTAAGTACAAACCTTACATGGTTGCATACATTTACATTACTTTGGGACTTAGCACATTTGGTTGTAAATGTGTTAAGTAATCTATTACATTGTTGATACATTTGATTAATGCTATGAATTGCATAATGTGAAAGATATAATGATCATTCAAAATGTATGTACAATATAATTGGTTGTGTATACCCTAATGATGAGATGTGAAGCCATTGTTGTTGGCTATAATGATGCAAATGAAATAATTGGGGTACGGTTGCTTAGATGATTATGAGAAAATAAGAATGGAATTGATAATGAAATAATAAAAGAATTGTGTGCCTAATGTGTTATTCAATTTTTAGAGTTTTGTTGTTGGTGGCATGCCTAAAAGTAACAATCCCTTGAAGCTAGGTTGGACTTGGTCCTTGAAGCCAAGTTGAGTTGATGCTTAGCTCCCCTTGAAGCTTGGTTGAGCCTAGTCCTTAAAGCCTAGTTGGGATGTTACATATGAGATGTTTCTCATTGTGATAATGATTCACCTACGGGCTTGATAAATGTGATTATTGGACCAAATATTAACTCTGAAATTTAAATGGCATATTAGTTTCTTTTGGGCCCATGCTTGTCTTTGCTTAAATGTGAATCATGAATGATGAAACAATTGAATAATATAATGAAATGAAATGTTAAGAAATATGATATTATTGTGTATTTTTTCTAATTCTTAAAAGTATGACATTGGCATTACATTGAAGCATATTGTTATTGTGGTTTGTACCACTAAGCCTTTGGCTTAGCGCGATTGTAGTTCATCGCGCAGGTGACAGGATTGATCCAATTGAACCGGAGAGTTCAGCTAGACTGAGCCGAGTCTAGGCTTGTGATCCTCGTGAAGTGTTGATTGTTGGACTTCAAGATCAGAGACGAACTGCCAAGCATGTATAAACTCTATATATTTTGTAAATATTGATTTTGATGTATATATATATGTATATACTGCTATATTTTTCATTGCTTAATAAATAAACGTTTTATCTATTATGTTTTATAATGTAACTTAAATGTTTTAAGTCTTTCTTATATTGATAAATTGAAAGATTGGTTTGCTTTAAAATAGACCGTGACATTTCTGTATTCGGTATACGTATATTACTGACGTAGGTATATGTAGTGTAAGTATATTGGGTATATGGGTGTTACAATCTTAGTATTATTATATTATATTTAATAATTTTAATTTTATTATATTTTTGAAATAATAATAATATATATTACACTAAAAATGATTAGAATTACTAAATATAACAGTCAAAGTGAAAACAAATTTACAATAATGTAAATATAAAGTTAAATTAAATTACACATCAAGTTCTAGAAAATTTATCATGTGCCATGTCTTGTTGAGTCATCTTATATTTACCATGAAGTCTCCCCTTCATTGTGTGAATTACAAACCTATTTCATCTTTGTCTCCTTAGTGTGGCAAAAAGTAACTCAGGACCATATAAATATTAGTAGAAGGATCAATTTCAATTATCTCTCTTTAATAAAGAGGTCAATTGTTAATCAACTGGATCATGCATGTAAAATAATGCAAATATTACCAATATTAGTAATAGTTGTTTCTCCATCCGTTGGACCATAATACCATTTAAGCACAAAATATTTGTCATCGGTAACTTATGGCAAAAATGTTTTTGCGGTATTTTACATGCCGATCAATATTAATCTTTTATCGGTATTTTGTTACTAAATTTTTGATAAATTTATTTTTTTTTATTTTATAAATAATTTGTCGGCAATTACCGACTGATCATTCACAGTCAATAAATTCCATCTATAAAGCATGTGTTTCTTGTAGTGTGTTGACCCTTATTATACAAATTGAAAGTTTTACCATTTGAACTACGTCTTTTTTTTTTTTTTGTTAAAAAGGTACTTTATATGTAACTAAAATTATTCCAATTGAATGTTTAATTTATATTTATAATAATTATTATTTTAATTTAATGATTTATTAAATTAATTAATCTTATATTCTAAAAAAATTTATATAATTAAGAAATTAATTTATAAATAAATACAATGCCTTCAAAATTTAACATTACTCCATTTAACCTCTCCATTAAATTTTCTATTATATTAATAAATAAATATACTATAAAAATAGACTATTTCTTATTTTATAATTATCCATGCATATTCATCTAAAATATAAATGAGAGAAATAATCTAACATAGTATTTCTATTTATAAAAAATGTTATTAGTAAATTTATGTTATTGCTAATGGTACTTTGCAACAAAATTTAATTATGAAATTATAATATGCATTAATCAAAAAATTGAGACGTGATAAATGTAATTAATAATCTCAAATATTCAATCAACTTGTTAAGAATTTTTTAGCAATATTTATTCATAAAGTAATAGTAAAATCTAAAATATTCAATTAATTATATGATATAGCATTTTTTATTTTTCAAAAATATCTTATATTTTTCATGAAGATTTCAAAATGTAATATATGCATATTTATATAAAAATATATTTTTTAATCACCAAGTCTTGGCTTAAATAAATATTTTAAAAATTAAAAATGTTTTCACTTTTTTATATTCTTATTTAAATTTCAATCAATACACATTACAAGTAATCATGGCCATAGTTCATAACCATGGCCTAAACTGCAAATCGCTATCTGATTCACTGAACTGGACTAGAACCGAAAAATAAGGTGGAATCAAAATCGTTTGATTTAAATTTCTAATTTCATGAACCGAAATCGAAATTAGAGATTCAATGCTTAAATCATGAAAAATTAAAAATATAAAAAGTAATATATATTCTAAAGATTATGTGTATATTTTAATTTATAATATTAATACATATACTAATTTTTAATATATATATATTAAAAATTATGTGTAATTTTTAATTCAAAATTAAAATATTAGAATTAGATTTTTTTAAAATTTTTGTTCTTACATTTCTATTGCAATATTAAATATTTAAAACTACATAGTTAATACATATATTTATAATTAAAAATTATATTCGTAAAAATTTGTCATTATTATTATTTTTATTAATAGATTAATAATAATAATTATTAATTTATTATTATTTTTAATAATTAATATTATTTGATTTAACTTAATTTATTAACAAATTTGTAAGTAAAGCGTTTAATCTCACAAAAAATATAATCAATTATGATTAATTTTATTAAAAATATAAATTAAAAAGCCGATTCAAACTGTCAATTTAAATAAAATTGAAATCTGCCCACCATTTAAGAATCTAAATCTTAACTGAATTTACTCTTATCAGTTAAAATTAAATTCCATGATTGCTAAGAATTGGAATTGACGAGTCTCAACTGGATTTTCCATTTAATTGGCATGTAGTTAAAAAAAAGATAAACATGCTATTTATTCATCATTCATTTTTTTTTTCAAATCCACTGCCATATTTTTTTTTTCAAATATAACTCATTTTTTACACTTTTAGTTTTCTTATATATTTTTTTCATTCTTATATAGCTCCTCAACGTCCTTTTTGACATTGTATTTTTATTTTTTTATTTATGTTTTCTATCCATAAATAATTTTTTGATATCATATTTTTACAAATATATAATATTCGTCAAATATCTATCACATCTACTAAATATATACATAATATCTACTAAATATCAACGGAATTTATTTAATAATTTTTAATTATATTTTTTAATTTTATTGTAAAACCCTTGATTTTTGGAGAAATTGGAGTCTAGGGGCAAAATAGTCATTTTGTGCCCTCATATGTCGTTTGAACATAATTTGATGGTTTGAATGTCTTTTTGATACTCGGGACGACGAGACGGTCGTTTTGAGTATAATATTGTACTTTTGGGTGCCGAGGGTATTTTTGTCATTTTTGAATTTTTCGTCGTTTTCGGTATTTTCGGGTATTATTTTGCGTAAAACATAATTGTAAATTATTTTGGGTTAAAGTTTGAAGTTAAAAATAAATTTGAGTTGATTTTGTGAATTTTATGATTTTGGGTAATTTTTATGAAAATAAATAGTTTTGGGGTGTTTTTAATTAAAATAAAATATTTTAGGGGTATATTGGTAATTTGCCACCCTAAAACACTATATATATGAGTGTTAGGGCACCCAAATTAATTGCCTTAGACCCTTGTGCCGTTAGAGAGAGAAAAGAGGGAAAAAAAATCATTTTTCTTCAAAAACCTGAGTCCCGTCGTTTTGGCACTGTGCGCACGCCATAGCCAGCGTCGTTCGGCGTGTGAGGATTGTCGTTCGGCGGAGAGGCGCGAGCCAGGGGCTTGTCGTTCGGCGTGCGAAGCTCCGTCGTTTGGCGTGCTGCGGGCTGGCTCGCCGATGTCGTTTCGACTCTGTTCCAGCAGCCAAAATTTTCGAGTTTTTGGTTTTTTTTTGAGGTTTTTCTTGATTCCTTTTTGCATTATTTCGACTTCCATTTGATTAGTTCATATTCATATCATATTGGGTTGATATTTTTCTTAATTAATTTGGTTAAATTCGAATTATTATTTAATTAAATTGATTTTTACAAAATAGGTTAAGTTTTGGGATTTTATTGTTTTGATGGATTTTGGTATTTGATTTAATTGATTTGGGCTAGTGTTGGGTTCTGAAATTTGATGAAGGTACTGACTTAGGGTTGGATTGAATTGATTTGGGTATTAGGATTTTCGAATTAATTGTTTTCTTTGAGTTTTTGGATGATTTAATTCTCTGCTGAAGTTTGATGTTAGTGCAGTATGATGCTCGATTTTTTATTAAATATTGGAACAAGAGAAAAATCTGAAATTTGGATATGTGTCTTGAAATTGAGTCTAGTTTATGAGAAAAATAATTGTTGGGATTTTGGAGCATCGTATATTTCTGAAAAATTCAAGTTTGCTACTGTTGTCTGAAGAACTGCACTGTTGATGCGATTGCATCATCTGTAACTTTCGAAATTCATATTAAAATGTGTAAAAATGTTTTAGATTTGATTTTCATATATGTTGAAGTTCTGGAAGTCTAGTTTACAAGAAAAATATGTTGGGCTATGTTTCTGTTTTTTATATTGGTGAAATAATTTGATCTTTCTACTGCTGCCAGTATGGTAACTGGTTGTATGAATCCGATTTAAAGATTAAATTGAGGGACTTAGAGGTTTCTAAAAAATTATGAAATTATGATATGTTGTTTATTATGATGTTGTGAATTGGAGAAAAATAATTTTTAGTCTGGTTCTAATTTTTAGGTATCGAAATAAATTAAGAATTGACACTGCTGTTGGTTAAGGGTTTTCTGATGATGTCTGTTTTGAGAATTATTTTTGAAGGTCTTAGATGTCTTGAAAAATTATGAAATTTTTATAGGTTGTCCATCCTGATGTCTATAATATGAGAATATTATTTGGATAATTTTGTGGTAACGAAATGTGAAGGATTTAAGATGATTTTTGATGTACTGATTTTTAGTGGTTCAAACAGAATCAGAATATTGTAAAATATTTTTGGGGGATCAATTAAATTTGGATTAATCTGAAATTTTGCACACATGTTATTTTGATGTTGGAGAAGCTACTGGAATGTTTCCAGAATTTTTTAATGATGGAATTATTTTCTGGAAATTTTTGAGTTATAAAGACTACTTAAGAATTTTTATCGATTTTGGGTGTTGGTATGATTTATGATTTTTGCATAGGGACTGATGTGATATTAGTTGATAATGAGTTATAAAAATTGAGTTGAGGTTCTGGTTCTAATAAATTTTAATTAATTAATTGATTTTGTATTTTTGAGGAGTGATCGGTTTAACCATTGGGTTAAACCATAATTTTGAGTTGAGTCGGATTGGTTTTTGATTTTGGATTATCTTGGTTAATTGTTGGTTAAGTATTGGTCTTTTTGCATTCATAGCATGCATTGCATCCCTCATGATAGATGAGATAGTAAGATTGATTGTTGGACTATGTAATTATCTTTCCTTAGGCAATAATCCGGCTGAAGCTCGAGATCAGTAAGTTGTGAGGATTGGGCTAAGCTTTCTTTGGATACCAGGTAAGTTTCATGGGTGTATGTGATTACTTGTGATGTGCTACTTGCTAACCAAATACTATATATATATTACAGCCCTTCTCAATATATAATTATTCTTTTCTATTTTGCTAGACTATTCTTTCTACCCAAGCTTTGCATGTGAATAAAAGACAGAGAAACATATGTGTTTGATTTATTAATTGTATTAAATGAACTTGAAATTCTTTGTGTTGTGTGATGGTGTGTCATATGGGGACGGAGGTTATTGATTGAGATTGTTCATTGATTATTGCTATTGATTGTTCATTGGGGCTATAAGCCTGATTGCTCATTGGGGCTATAAGCCCGATTGTACATTGATATTGATTGAAGGAGGAGGTATTATGATATTGGTAGACCCCGACACACCATCTTGTATGAATTAATTGTGATTGAAGTTCTTGTTATATGTATATTGTTTATTGTTATAGAAAAGTTTCTCTGCCTCTCATGAGCTTACTGGGCGTCTATATAACGCTCACACCCTTATAGATTGTCTTGCAGGTTTACAGTGATTGCCTTCGTCTATTTTTTTTCTCTTCTTTGGCGAAGTCGATCAGGTTTTCCGTTTGTGTTATTGGTCATTCTGCTTAGAGATTTCCGGTTATTTCTTATAGTTTGATTGTGGATATTGATTTACTCCATAGAGAATTCTGGATATTTTTGGGCGGACCGAGTCCGAACCCTTTTTCTTGTAATAATGGAGTAGACTGTTTCTTGCATCTGATTTTAGTTTTAATTGTTGAACTTAATTTTGGAGTAAATTTATTGAACTTTGCATGATCATAATAAATTTAAATTAGGCTTGTAAGGTTGTACTTAGGTATAACCTTACGCCGGTCACGGCTTCCCAGTTTGGGTCGTGACATTTATAGTCACACAATATCTATATAACATACACAATAAAAATATAACATGCATAACAAAAACATAACATATACAACATTCATATCTTCATGATGAAATTAATAGGTTTTAACTTTATTCTGTACTTTTCCAATATATACAAAATATCAACAATACATCAACACTTTTTATTTTATAGTTTTCTAACATACATTAAGCATCTAACATAAATCAACACTTTTATTTTATATTTTTCTAATACAGACAACATATATAATCCATTAACAATTTTGCTTCTAACATATTTTTTTGAGTTTCGATTGATGATTCAAATCTTTTTTTTTTTGAAGAAAAAGATGAAGATTTGTTGAAGAAAAAAATGAAGATAAAAGTTTTGTTGAAAAAGAAGATGAAGATGAAGATTAACCTTATCAATAAGCTTTTTTATATGGTTTTCCACAAATTTTTTTTGTTTGATTCTTCTTTGTTGAAGGTTTTTAAGTTTAGATTTGTAATTCTATTTTGCGTGCAGAATGCTCTTGTAAATTTTTTCTTTTGCTTTAATATTTTGACCATTTGTGTGAAGAAGATGAAGATTTATAGAATAATAAGATGATAAATTTTTTTTTTTAAAAGAGATAAAAATGAATATTTATTGATAAAAAAAGACGAAGATGGAGTTTTATTGAATAAGAAGATGGAGATGGAGATGAAGAGGATAAAGAATGTTAATCTCCATTAAAGTTTGTGTGTTTTTGTTGTTTTGAAAGAGTTTTTTTCAAATTTGTAAATTTTTGTATTTTTGTAATTTTTTTTTTGTTAGTTTTGTAGAAAGCTTCATTTTTTATGGGGTAGCTAATATTTGATGGATCATGAGCAAAATTAATGTATATATTAAATGACATTTTATTGTTCTTTTTGTTAAATCCATATATTTTATTATTAATATTTAAAATTATCATGAGCATTATTTAAATTAAATAATAATAAAATTTACATATTAATTAAAAAAATTTAAGAAAATACAATTGAAAAAAAATTGTGTATATGATAAAACTTTTGCAAAGAGTTTTCAGCTATGAAAAAGAAGCGTTTGTTATTTTACTTTTACTAATATTGACGGTGGAATAAAGAAAGGTGGGAAAAAGCGTTAAATCCTTTCAAGCCCCTATTGGAAATCGACAGCAAGCAAACATGTTTGCTGGTGAAAACTGATGACTCAGTACTCAAGATCACAATAGTTGATTCCATTACGTTGAATTTCCGCTCAATCTCACCACGATTACAATAGTTGATTCCATTACCTTAATCATTTCCATAATTGTTTTATGTCATGACTGATTGACTGGCTTGTTCTGTTAAATGGTTGTTTTGTGTTGCGGAATATTATGTCTGATTTTGATTTGTTCTTTTAATTTTTTTTTTCAAGATTTTGAATGCAGAAATTTAGAAACTCACCATATAGGCTAGCTTCGATTACAATGGGACAGTACAATGACGTTAATTATGTGGATGTCAATGAAGTACCTTCTCCTAGATTACATAATTTTAAGAAAGTATCAGTTTTACCCCTTGTTTTCCTCATCTTTTATGAGGTTTCTGGAGGTCCTTTTGGTGTTGAGGACAGTGTCCAGGCAGCTGGTCCGCTTTTGGCCCTTCTTAGCTTCTTAGTATTTCCCTTAATATGGAGTATCCCTGAAGCATTGATTACGGCTGAGATGGGCACCATGTTCCCTGAAAATGGGGGTTATGTTGTCTGGGTTTCGTCTGCGTTGGGTCCCTACTGAGTTCCAGCAAGGATGGATGAAAAGGCTAAGTGGGGTGATTGATAATGCTCTATACCCAGTTCTTTTTCTTGATTATTTGAAGTCTGGAACTCCAGCTTTAGGCAGTGGCTTGCCAAGGACTATAGCAGCTCTAGTTTTGACATTTGTGCTCACTTACATGAATTATAGGGGTTTGACTATTGTGGGGTGGGCTGCAGTTATTTTGGGGATATTTTCGGTTCTCCCTTTTGTGGTTATGGGACTTGTGGCAATTCCAAAGTTGGATCCTTCTAGATGGTTTGTGGTGAATCTTAATAATGTGGACTGGAATTTGTATTTGAACACCCTCTTTTGGAATTTAAATTATTGGGACTCGATGAGTACTCTTGCGGGAGAGGTGGAAAATCCAAAGAAAACTCTACCAAAAGCTCTTTTTTATGCTCTGATATTGGTTGTTCTTGGTTATTTTTTCCCTCTTTTGATTGGCACTGGGGCTGTTGCACTTGATCATGATTTATGGACTGATGGGTATTTCTTAGATATTGCTAAAATGCTTGGAGGAGTTTGGTTGAGGCGGTGGATCCAAGGAGCTGCTGCAATGTCAAATATGGGAATGTTTATAGCAGAGATGAGCAGCGACTCATTCCAGCTTTTGGGTATGGCAGAACGAGGAATGCTTCCAGAGTTCTTTGCTAAGAGATCTCGTCATGGGACCCCTCTTATTGGGATTTTGTTTTCAGCTTCTGGCGTGATTTTGCTATCATGGCTAAGCTTTCAAGAGATTGTAGCTGCAGAGAATTTCTTGAACTGTTTTGGAATGATATTGGAGTTCATAGCATTTATACAATTAAGAATAAAAAACCCATCTGCATCTTGACCTTACAAAATACCTGTGGGAACAGTTAGGGCCATTCTTATGTGCATTCCTCCAACCATATTGATTGGTGTTGTGTTGGCTCTTTCAACATTCTGGTCGTAAGCCTTATTGCTGTAGCAATTGGCCTTGTGCTGCAGCCCTGTCTCAAATATGTTGAGAAAAAGAGGTGGATGAAGTTCTCTGTCAGTGATGACCTCCCGGACATTCACGAAGCAAATCAGGAGAGCATTTCCCTTGTAGATTAACCAATGTTTTTCAACATATGCAGAGAGGAGATAAGATGGTATGGTTTTCAACTTGGAAAGGTAACCACAGACAACGAGTACAAGGTAGCTTTGTGCCTTGTAAGCATATCTGTCTTGTTAGATTCTCAGGAGGAGTTGTGTTTATAAACACATTGGTTATGTTTAATGCTCAATAATAACTTTATGTTTCATGAACAGATAAATTGGCCTTGTCAAATTCTCAGGGTCATTAAAGCTATTAATCAGGGTCATTAAAGCTATTCATCATCCCTGCTTTTTGGACTGATTATAGATGAATTGATGATTCAGAATTCGGAAGAACTACTAGTGATTTTGCAAGAAACAGTGGAGACAGTGTTTCAATAGATTTTTAGCACTGTCTTTGAATCTTAACTCATGTATTTTGAAATTTATCGTGCGGCATGAAAATTTTCCTGCTTTAATTTTTATTTTATTTATATTTTTAAATGATTAGTAATCTAGCTGTTAGATAAGCCTTATTAACTGGTTTACAATCCTAATTGAATACTGAGGTTTTATATAGTTTTAAATATAGTTTATATTATAGTAATAACTTTTTAATTTTATACTGATTTTGAGGTTATTTGAATTCATTTGAGTTATATTTTGATATTAATGAATACGCAAATTTATTTGCTTAATGACAATCGAGTCAAATCGAGTTGAAATGGACCATTTTGAGTGTTCATTCAAACTAAGTTCAAACTTGGAAATAAAATCAGTACTATTTTGAGTTAACTCGGCTCTATTACACTTCTAGAAGAGAACAAACTGATTTTGTGTTAACTCCGCCCCATTACACTTGTAGAAGAGAACAAACTGAGGTTAATATTAACTTATCATCGTTAATATTCACTTCAAAATAAGTTTCAGATTTTCACATAATTATATTAAATTGTCTTCTTTTTCTTTGGGTCAATTCTCTTTGAAATCTGCTTATTCTTTTTTAATGGAAGATTTGTTAGAGGATTCTAGCTTTCCTTGGAAATTTATTTGGAAATGGCCTGGTAGTCAAAGAGTAAGGATGTTCTTGAGGCTCTTGTTGAAGGCTGGAGTCATGACTAATGAAGAAAGAGTTCGTAGACACCTTGCAAACTCACCATTGTGTGTTAGATGTCATGGCTATTCAGAGTCAAGCTTGCACCTGCTTCGCCATTGTTCCTTTGCGAAGAGCTTATGGCTGAACGTTGTTCCGAGGGAATTCTTGGCTTGGTTCTTTGATACAGATGTGACGCTGCATGCATGGATTCTTAACAATTTGAAAATTTCCCAGTGTCGAGTTGTCGGAGCTCAATGGAATATTTTTTTATGGAATCAGCTGTTGTTTTTATGGAAATGCAGGAATATGGTTATCTTTAATGATGAGCAATCCTCCATATGGAGCTTAATGTATTGTTTCCGAAGCTACTTTGGTGGAGGATTACACGAAGAAGTTGAGTCTCCAGTCATATCAGTTGAAGTCAGTGGCTGAACTAGGATTAGATTGAGGTGGGTCAATTTCTCAGGCAAAAAAAAAAGCATTCAATATATTAATTTTTTGAGTACAAATTCAAAATAAAATTGAATAAAAAATAATTCTTTGGATTGGAGCAGTGTAATAACTAATTATATTATACAAATCAAGTTTAATTTTAGTATATGTATCTACTTAAAATTGATATTATATTATTCTTCTTTTTTTAATATGTGCTATTCAGATAAAAAAATATATTATTTATGTAAAATTTAAAATATTTATAAATAAAAAACTATTTATATATTTATAGTGAAACTATGAGAATTAAATTTTAATCTGTATAAAAATAAATTTTTTTATTAATTGAATTAATTTTTATAATTATTTTTATTATTCATGGAAATGAAAAATTAAGGGAAGAAAAAAGATTATCTACAAATATATACAAATAAAATATTTTGATTTTTCGGCATAATATGGATTTACGGTGTTATTAGATTTTTTAGAAAGATTTTGACCCTAAATTTCATTATGTTCTACAAGAGAGTTGGCTGTTTTTTTTTAAGTAAGAATATATTCAAAAGAAATGTACATAAAAATTAATGTGTCTTCCAATAAAGAACCAAAATGGACACTTGGCTTATTTATGGAGGATGGATAGTACACTATAGTCCCCTTGATTGTGGTCTCCCTGACATGTTATGTACGCATATTTACATGCTACGTTATGGTCTCCATACATCTTTTTTTTTTTTTTAACGAAACTTCCATGTAGCTCAGGCATGTTATATATATATATATATAATGTTTGTATGTATGAACCAATAGGGGTCCATGGACCCCCCCAAGGAACCTCTTGGTTCCTCTTCTAGTTGAAGTTGGAATGCTGGCAGCATTCTCCTTCTGGTTTTGTTAAATCAAATACGGATGCTTCTTTATAGAAGGAGCCCTAGATGGCATTTGGGGGAGGTTTAATTCGAGATAGTAATGGGGCATGGATCAAAGGGTTTGCAGTATTTTTCTATCCTTCATGTTGAGCTTTTTTTCATGGTATGGTTTTGGCTTCTAACTTGGATTACAGTTCAGTGCTCATTGAGTGTGATAATAAGGTGGAAATGGTAATTGCATTCAATTTGCTTCTTCTATGGCCTTTGTTCGACAGTTTCAGCGTTGCCTCCAAATATTCTCCCAATCTATGGTATCTTATGTTCATAGAGAGGCACATTTTGCTGTTGATTTCCTTTCTCATGTTGCTTCTGACTTTGATTTAGGTTGCCATGTTTTATATGTTATTATTCCACAGGCTTTGAGTGATTGGTTAACTCATGATCTTGCTGGAATTTGTTATTTTCGTTGAGTTTGTTTTTTTATTAACATCCTTTGCCTACCAAAAGAAAAAAAAGAAAGAAAAAAAAGAGGAAGTTTTATCTTGGTTTGACCTGAGACTGGAGTTTATCTCTGTTTGAGGTTTAGTATTAGACTGCCTTTAAAAAATTAAAGAGGAATTTACACAAATGGTATCTAGTTTTCAAATTTACAACAATTAGATTTTTTTTTTCAAGTCTATGCATTGCGCTTTTTTTTCTCTTTACTTTTTTTCTTTACATTGTTTTTTATTTTTTATTTTATTTTTCTTTATGTTATTTTATTCATAAATAATATTTTTATTCTCATATTCTCAATATATACACGAAAAAATAAATATAAATATAACATATAGAAAATATACACATAACAAACATAAGCATATATACAATATGCAACAAACATATACAAAATACCTATACAATTTATTTGATATATATATATATATTTTTTTTTAATTTTATATACACATAATATATATACAATATTCATGTAACATAGACAATAAATATATAATATACACATAATATCTGTAATATTTATATAATATCTACATGACATATATATAATATATATGTAATATTTACACAATATCCACATAATAAAATTAACATTTTTTAAACTATTTTATATGCGTATAATATGTAAAATTTGTTCAAAAATAGATTTAATAATTTTATTAATATATTTTTATATATTTTTATATTTTATATATTTTTAAGTATTATTTATTATTTGTAATTAAAATTAATTTTTATATATAAAAAAATAATATATTTTTTATGTTGAAAATATAATTAATTTAAAATATTGATTTTTATTATTTTGTTGGAATATATTTATTCAATAGAATAATTTGAAAAAAAAAATAAAAATTAAAGTAAAATATTAATTATAAAGAAAGATAATGTATTTAAAAAAATTTTATTTTAGCAAAAAGTAAGATATTTTTAAAAATTTGGCAAAACTTTTCGCAAAAGCTAAAATTTTTTTACAGTATTTTTGAATAAAAAATTTATTTTTACATATAGTTATATATATATCTTAAAATTAAAATCCGAGTTATACTCGAGCTAAATTTTAAATAGGAGTAAAACCTTTTCCAATCCAGCTTTAGTATACTGTTGGTTCAACTAGAAATATTTTTCATTTGAAATATTAAAAAATAATTTTTTATATTTATTAACTATTAGTTAAGTTTTAAATAATTAATTTTAGTTATTTCCAATATAGAAACATGTAGTTTTAAGAAAGACAATATTTGTTTCCTTTTGATTCAAACTGGTATTTTTATTTTCTTAATTCTTAGTTTTTTTAATGCTTTTTGATTCTTAGTTTTGTTTTATTTAGATTTATTTATTTTATTTGTTACGTTATATTTTAAATTTTGAGAATATTTTTAGTTTGATTTTGTACTAATTTAAAAATTTTTTATTTTATTTAAAATATAATTTAGTTATGATCTTATTTTTAAACTAAAAATATAAATATTTAGATTTTGAAATTGTTTATTTAATTGTATTTTTTGTATAAAAATATTTAAAAAAGAAAAATTATTTAAATATTATAAAAAATGAAAGATAAAAATTTTAAGCAAGTTTAAATTATTTATTTAGGCTGCAAGTTTTTAGTTTTTTATTTTTTAAAATAAAAAATTATTAATTCTTAGTTTTTGTTTTTTTAAACTTATTTTTTATTTTTAAAAACTATATTATAATTTTAACTATACATAACATATATAATACATACAATTTGTAATATTCAACAATAAATATTCTAAAAATAATTAATAATTGTCATATTTCCTCCACCATTAAATTTATAAAATATTTTTGTGTTTGTAAACACTAAACTGTTTCGTCATCTTCAACTTCAATGCCTTGCTTTCATTTGTATTTGATTCTTAACCTAAACTTTCCATTTAAATAAAATAAAATCATCAAAAAATAAAAAAAAGACGAATATTAATAATAAAAAAATGCATGCAAAAAATACAAAATAAAAAAATAGAGAGAAAAAAAAATTTACACAACCTATGATGAGATGAAAAAAAAAAAACTATGATGAGAAAAGAACAGAAATAATCTTTGATCAATAAATAGAAAATAATGTTTAGTGTTTAGTGTGAGAGGAATCTAAAATTTAATGATATTATAAAATATGGTTTGGTGGTAATTATATTTTTAATTTTCTAATTTTTTATTTAAAAAATAATTAAAAATTGAAAAATTACAAAATATTTTTCCCAATTAAACATTTATTTAGAAATCTTTTGAATATAAAGAGAAATAAAAAGAAGAAAATTAAAAAAATATATATATATTAAATTTTTTTTAAGATTTTCATTAATTTTGTATTTAAACATAATTATAATGTAAATTATAAATTAAAATATAATTGACAAATTCAAAATTTTAATTTTTTTTTGAAATCATTGAAAATGTATTATCTCCATCTCAAAAAAATAACTTTTTTAAATGACCAAACAAATTGTCACCGAATATTGATTTTTTTTCATTTTTATTATATTTTAAAATATATTTAGTATTTTAATAAATTAAAATTAAATATATTTATTATATTATAAGTGCATAGAAAAAATATCATTTTACTTATTATTATATTCATTTAATGTTTGTTATCAAAAAAATACACACATGGGTTTTTATTGAACTCTGAGCTTCCGGAAGTGAAGTGCACCGAGAGGGGAACACAGAAAAGGGTAAATTGAGGTTCCAAAGTAAGAAAATGGGAAGGAAAAGTGGAGGTGGAGGAGGAGGAGGAGGAGGAAGCGGCGAATTAGAGCTTCATGCAGCGGCAAGGTCCGGTGACTTGAATATGGTTCAATCAGTTCTTTGTTCAAACCCTTTGGCTATTAACTCCAGAGATAAGCACTCTAGAACTCCGTATCCTAATCTTTTCGTAAAACTTGTTTTCAATTTTAATGGGTTTGTTCTCGTTGCTTATTAATTAGTTATAAGCATCATGTTCTTTAATGATATAGCTGTTGTTTTGCTTGAATTGGTTCAATTTCTGGTTTTATATGTATATTTATTTTTGTTTCTATTTTATTTCGAGGAAAATAACTTGTATTTTTCGATTTTTTTTTTGTATGGAAAAACTATCAAAATTAGTTGGAAATATTGAAGACTTCAACTTATAAGAGTATAAATATGTTCTAAACTTATAAGAGTTTCATTCTAAAGTTTTATTGTTCAATATTAAAAAAACAAGTTACTTTATCAAAATTTGGAAAATGATTTCTCTACTTTGAAAAGAGGAAGTCATTTTCCTGAAAATTTGCCTAGTTTCCATTGACCATTAAACTATTTTCAGCTCCATACATACGAAAATACAAATGATGTTTTCCAGAAAAATAGTTTCTGCAAAACAAATGGAGTCTAAAATTGCAGTTGTTCTCCTTCAAATGTGAGGGTGAATTGAATTTTGTTTGTTTGTCTTTGTGTGTGCTTTTTGTTCCAAGGGATAGAAGACAAAATACAAGTATGGTTAATGTGTTCCTATGAGCTCATTGAGGATGAATGACATTTTTGCACCAGATGAACATATTGATGTTGGAGCAGGTTTAGTAGGGAACTATTTTTTTAAGGTGGAAAATTCAATCTATTGTTCTTGTCCTATGATATTCTGAAAGAAGTGTATCAGAAAACAAAACTTTTTCTTGCCAATACTTCAAGCCCAAGTGCATTAAAGGTATAAACCTTAAGTGTTTTGGTTCTCACAAACTTGAAACTTTTTGTGTTATATATATAATTTCTTACCAGAGTTTTTTAATCAAAAGGTTCACTATTTGTGATCCTAGGAAATCTCATGTTATTAATAAATTATATGGTAAAGTGGAAGTGGGTTTATGCTCGCATACGTCTTAAGCTTTTTAGCTTTCCTAGTGAGGAAGTGCATAGAGATTCAAAACTTATATATTTGATTTGGATCCTTATCTAAAGGGTCACAAATCTTAACGTTAAGTTGAGTGATTCTTGAACAATTCATATATATCTTATTATTGTATTTGTTCTTTAATTAAAAATTGGGTAAAACTATTGGAGAAACTTGTTCCATTTATATTCTTTGGGTTTGGATTTTACTAAGATTGTTAATATATTGTAAAGATATCTAAAGATAGTGAGATTTTTAAAAGCGAGTGGCTTAATTTGGATTGGGCTATTACAATAATTTTATGGGGTGAGAGAAGGCGAGAGAGTGAGCAGGTGACTATGTATTTGACGAGAAAAATGTGGAAACTTTATATTGTTAACTACTTATGGCTGGGAATTGCAGTGCTACAATTGGGAATAAGGTATGAATGCTTGTCACTGTCATTTTGTGGTTATTTTATCATGCAAATGCTACTTCATACTCATGTTTGTACTTTAATGCATAGACACTTTGGATTTGATACTTCTCCATAACTAACCTCATAAACACCTGCTCCCTCTTTGTGCTTATTTTCCTATATTTCCACCATTTGCCTCACAAAATACTGCTTCTCTTGTTTATGAATGTGCAATTATATCTCCTCTTGGAAATCTAATTATGCCTATTGAATAGCGAGGTTCTGTTCCTTTGTATGTCTACATGATATTTATTGTTAGGATAACTTTGCATAGTTTATTGATGATCACCTGATATTAAATGATAGATGTATTATGGTGGGATGGAACATCTCTGTCCTTAATTAATATGGAGGTCATGTTCCCTTCAGTGTGTTCCACAAGATTTCTTGTAGAACTTTCTATGACCTGATCCATTGTGAGGCTTACAAGAATCTTGTTTGCTTTTACCAGAAGCTCAATTCGAACATAAAATAAAATAAAAGGAACAATAGGTTAAAGAATTCTAACAATCTGAAGTTGGGCTTAATGGATTATTATTATCAAGCAAATATAGATTTTTTATTTTTTTTAATAATAGATCGAAGTTCATTTTCATCTGAGTGCTTTGAAAACTGACCTGCAGATAACCTATTTGGGGTCTTGGTTTTTCTATACTGCTCTTTTTGCTTTATTAAAAATTGACCTTATTGTCTTGTGGCTATGCATTCATTTAGTCATGTCACCTTTAATATTTAATGTTTGCTTAAAAATGCTTTTTTGGTGCTGTCAAACTTCTGTATTCCCCAATCATTTTCCAAATTATTGACTTGTGAATTTTACAAGTGTATCTTGGTCTACCTTCATTTGGATCAAATTTCAAATGCTTAGGGAAGTGTCTTGTTGCAATTTATTAGTATGACATAGTCTTTTAAATGGCCTTCAGATTCACTTGAGTATTGAAGCGTGGTTGACGGAAATTTAGATTGGAGTTTCAGTATGAAAACAGGGGTTTTATGTTAAAAATTTAGCACTCCCAGTTTATGGTTGGATTGGAAAAGATTATCTGCAATTATATGCAGGACTACAGATCTTCTTGGAAAGAAAAGTAGAAAGGAGAAAAAAAAAATTCTAAGCTTCAAATTTAAAAGTCATTAGGCATCTACCTGGAGAGGGATTGTAGGCATCGCAAGCTTCAAATGTGCACAATTGCTAGGAAATTCTTTGATTTCTTAAATGGTAATATACCACTATAATATATGCAAAATAATTTTAAATCAATAGGACACTCTGAATCCTTGTTGATTTTTGACTCCAAAGTCCATATGCAAAACAAAGCAGACTAAACAACTGACTCTTAGAACCATTTGAAGCAGTCTAAAAAAAAATCCAAGATGTTATAAGTCTAGCCCATTCCACCAGATCTGGAAATTATTAAGATAAAATATTTGTGTAGCAGCTAATTACTTGAGTAAGCACAGAGATAAGACTCTACCAGCATTCATAAAGTACTCAAATAATGATCAATATATACCTCAATTCTGAATTCACTGGTAGACCTGTGTTAGCTTCAGTTCCATGCTGTGTACATTGGTTCTGGAACTTTTGGTTGTATGGTTTGCAACTTTTATTTTCAGAACATGCTCTGTTATCCTCGTATTTGCTGTTTACAGCTTCATGACCATTGTTTCTGCTCTTTTAAGCTGCTGGTCTAACTCTGATAGTTGCTTTGTTTATATGCCAATTTGGTTGCTGCTTTTTCTTCTGTTGTCATAGCATATAAAGTCTTAATGCTCTCCATAGTGAGTTTTATATTCCTAATGATGAATTCAAATGGGAAGGGGAGCTCTTTAAGGACCATCTCTTCCAATTGTATCTTCTAAACATTGATTTGCTTGCAATTCATGGAATTCATTATAATTGACATTCTTAATACAATACCAAGTCTATGTAAGATAGCTTGTGAACTATTGTCAACTAGCTGTACTTATGTTGATCTAAAAGCTAGAAAAGGTGGGAAGTTATGTGGATGATCAGGGTTCGTGAAAGAGGTGTGATTAGGGATCTAAATCAAGGATTAGGAAAATTTGGGGATACAGCACTAATTTGGATAGTATTTAGGATTTTTTAGGGAAGTGAAAATTAGGGTTTTATTGAAAAGCTTCTAGGTTTTAATAGGATAATTTCACTTGTGAATTGCTAGCAGATTTAAAGTGATAAGTTCCTAAGCTTGACATTTAATCTTAAGTTATCAAGCTTCCATAATCACCAAAGCTAAAGTTGAATACAGCACACAACCCAAGACCCCAATAGCTGGAAAATTTTCTGAGGATCCATTCGGATTGGTGTTATGATTATGCAAAAAGATTGTGTCACAGGGAGATTGATTAGGAAATTTAAGGCAATCGAGTTTCCCTTACCTAACCTTGAGCTCATCAAAGAGAGCTTAAACCTTAAACTTATTAGAGGGAGCTTAAACCTTAAACTCATCAAAGGGAACTTGAACTTTAAACTTATCAAAGGGAGCTTAAACCTTGGATTTCGTTAGCCTCTACAATTTTTTTGACAAATTCTGTTTAGATTTTTATTATTCATAAAGCTTTTTAAATAGAACAAGTCTAATGACAAAAATATGAAAATTATTTTTTAAACTTCCTAAACTATACTTTAGGTTTCCTAAATAAATAGATCTATTATAGGAAATAACCTAACATTAAATAGGAAATAATCCAATCCTAAAGTGTTCTAAACATGCTCTTAATGTTTATTGGACTCGAACTCCTATCCATAAAACATATATTGTGATACTTTGACAAAGAAAAGGTACATGATAAACACTAACAACAAATCTAAAAGTAACATTAGAATATTTTACACATTTATTTCCATTAAATACTGAAAATAATATGAAATATCCATAGGGCATTTATATTTGATAAGTACCAAATTAGAGTTCGGAAGGGCATATATTTATTCATTTTGTGTTTTGAGTGCATGGCAATTGAAGGTTTTTGTACAAAGGGAAATAAATGTAATGTCCTAGACAATATGTTGAAGTTTGATATGTCAAAGGAAGCTAAGAAAATGACTATACGGTCTATTATTTGTTGGTTTTCACTTTTAGTTTTGTCTGTATTTGATAGGTCCCAATCAGAACTAGATTTTTTAAATAGTAAAATTCTAATTTGGGCTAGAATAAACCACAGGAGTTTTGATGAGAATTAGCTTGCCTTCTTATTGAATAAACGATATTTAAATACAAAAAGGAACTAACAACTATTTCCTAACTTGTAGGTTCTAAAATGGCTAGTGGCAACAAAAATAGCCACAATTTATGACTTAATGGAAAACTTGAAGTATAAGTTCTTGACCTATTCTTCAGCAAGCTTTAAAACTACTGCACTACTCTTGACTTCAATCACGTCTCAAAATACTTGAGATATCTTTTGGGCAACATTGGGATTTTCTTGTCTTAACAATACCCCTCTCTTTCACAGGAACCTTGTCCTCAAGGTTCAATCTAGGAAACCAGAGTCATATTATTTTCTTCCTCATCTGAATTCTCAGTGTTATTGTCGCCTTCCAGCAGTAGCAATTGTGGCCCCTGACAGCGATGTCCAGGAGTAAACTTCTCATCACAATTAAAGCAAAGGCCTTGTGTTCATCTTTTCTGCATTTCGTCTCAAGAGAGTCTTTTCATTGGAGGCGTTGCTTTAATTTTTGTTTAATTTGCTGGTGAAACAGACTCAATCGTTGGGCGTTCAGTTGTCCGGGTGAATTTCTGTAGCCGAGTCACCTGATCATCTCGCATCCGAGCTAAACTTATTGCCTCCTGCAAGGTCTTTGGTTTGAAAATTCGTATTTCATCTGCAATTTCTGCATTCAAACCACCCATAAAAGTCCCGACCAATGCCTTTTGAGTCCAACCTTGAACACGGTTGCCTAATTTTTCAAATTCTTTCTAGTATTCTCGAAGTGACCTAGTCTTCTGAATTTTGGATAAAGCTTCGTCAAAATCTTCGCAATCTGTAGGCCAAATTGAGACCATAATTCTTCCACAAAGATGCTCCATGTAATTTCTTTCCCTTCCTCTTGATATGTCCTGCGTAACCATCGTCACCACTGATTTGCTTCGTCTTCTAAGTGAAAGGAAGCCAACCACACTTTTTGTGTATCTAGGGTGCCCTGATATTCAAAGAATTGATCAACGTGTGTGAACCATTCGGTTGGGTCATTGCCAGAATACTCGGGAAATTCCAGCTTAGCGAGTTTGGAGGAGAACATAGGCTGACCAGATGTTGGTTTCTCTTGACTACGCCCAGTCGAGGTCTGGCTGCAGAGGTCTTGAGCAGAACTGTCTGATCTGTTTGAAAGCAGGACACCAGAAAGTTTGATGATGGTAGCTTCTAGTTGGTGTAGCTTATCGTTAAGACCCAACTCCATCTCGCTCAAGTTGTCGTGAAGTCCTTGAAGACTAGCTTCTAAATTCTCGATTCGTTCTTTGTTTGTTGACATGCTCTGATATCAATGATAGGTCCCAATCAGAACAAGATTTCTTAAATAGCTTGCTGCCTTATTGAATAAACGATATTTAAATACGAAAAGGAACTAACAACTGTTTCCTAACTTGTAGGTTCTAAAACGGCTACTGACAACAAAATAGCCACAATTTATTTCTTAATGGAAAACTTGAAATATAACTTATTGACATATTCTTCAGCAAGCTTTAAAACTACTGCACTGCTCTTGACTTCAATCACGTCTCAAAATACTTGAGATTTCTTTTGGGCCCACGTTGGAATTTTCTTGTCTTAACAGTATTGTTCTCTCTTTTATTCTTTTCTTTTCATGACATTTACTGGTTTTAATTATGGTTCATTTTGCTGTTTTTCGTGTTCATCTCTTATGTGAACTTCTGAAGAGCTTGGCCAGCCTTAACAATATTGTTTCCTTGACAAAATTGACTTTGTCCCATAGATTGCATTTAGCAGCTTGGTCAGGGCATGCATCTGTGGTGAGTTACCTCTGCAAGCAGAAGGCTGATGTTGGTGCTGCCGCCATGGATGACATGGGTGCAATTCATTTTGCTGCCCAAAAGGGTCATTTAGAAGTTGTCCGGATTCTGCTTTCATCTGGGGTCTCTGTCAAAACTTCCACCCGAAAGGGCCTAACTCCCCTCCATTATGCTGCTCAAGGTTCTAATCTCGAGTTAGTGAAGTACTTGGTAAAGAAGGGTGCAAGCCTTACTGCTAAGACAAAAGCAGGAAAGAGCCCTCTTGATCTTGCAAGCAGGGAAGAAATCCGTCTGTTTCTCGAAGAAAGCGAGCAGTTAGCTAAAAAGAGAAATCTGAATCCAAAAGAAGAAGCTGAAGAATCCAATCCAAAGTCATCATTGGCAGATAAATCAGAAAGTGGTGTTGGTGGTGATGCTCCTACTGCTGAGGATGAGCTAGAACAGGAAGATGAAAGGATTAAGAGGAAGATTGAAGAAGATAATGATACTGAGGAAGCTTCTTCAGATCAAAAAAGGCGAAAGATCAAACTTAATCATCTTTTAGCTGCAGATGATGCTCAGGAAGATGATATATGAGTTCTTTATAAAGACTTAATATCTCCTAACTTTAATATATATATATATATATATGTATGTATGTATATTATATTGGGAGAGAGGGGACCTGTTATCCTGAAAAGATACTTGCTGATGCACTTACTTGTAGACGATGCCTTTGGCCTGCTTGACTGGTTGTATCTCCTAACCTTGACTGTTTGTATCTCCTAACCTTATTAACTTATTTCTTTAGAGGGAAGAGGTTCAGGAACAGCTTTGACGTGAATAGAGGCAGAATATTTTATTGAACTAGTATTTTTTACGCGTGCGACACAGATAAATTAGATAAATTTTAAACATATAATTATATATGATGTCTTAGTTTATATTATTTTATTTCTAATAACTATTTTATTAATGCGTAAAATATAAAAATCAATTATTAAGTAAACAAAATAATAACTGCATAAAATCAATATGAAATTAACAAATAGTATATTTAAAATTTAAAATTTAAAATAAAATTTCTACTACTAGAACACAAAAATTGAAAGTGAAATCAGAATATGTATAGAAATGTCAACTATATGAAATGAGAAACTTAATAAAATTAAAAATTATACACTGAGAAACTTATTAAAATTATAAATTTAATGTATATAAAGGTATTAAAGTATAAATTTCTATTATTGTCAATTAAAATGGCTTTTATTTATGTCTATACTATATTATTAGAGTAAGAATTTTCAAACATCAATGAAAAGGATAGATTAATTGTGATATTCACGAAAACAATGTAAATATATGGAGATACAGTGGTCTTATGAACTGATGAACATGTATTTATAAAGAATTATTTATGATAATAAGTATTCAAGTAAAAGTTATAATTTTGTTATAAAACATAAAATTTAATTTGATAAATGAGCATTGCACAGTAATTAAAATATCAAAAAACAAATAAATATAATAAATATAAAATAATTTATATGTAAATTAATAATAAATACTATTATAAAAGTACAAAAATAAAATTTTTATCTCAATTTTTATAATAATTTCATCCAAATAATATAAGTGAGCAAATATAATTTTTTTTAATTTTCTAACTTAACACTTTCACTAATTAAGAGCAAAAACTATAAAAAATCATGAAATCAATAAAAAAAAGAGAAAAATAAGAAAAAATAGAAATTGAAACAAATTTGTTTACATAGGAAGAAAACAAGAGTAGAAAAATTTATAATAATATATTTATATTGAAATTATTAATAATATTAGCATTATTATTAGATGAATTTCAATGTATAATTAATTTAAAAGGAAGATTATTAGAGGCCATGTCTTTTATTATTTAAATTTTAAAATTTCTAAAAAGGATTTTAAATAAATTATTATTATGGATAAAATGTTAACTAAATAAATTATTTAAATAAATTATTGATGTATAATTAATTTAATAGAAATGTTAAAATTTATATATTTTGTTATTTAATTTTTAAATTTAATTAAAAATATATTCTATTGCCAAAAGTGATATAAAAATTTTAATTTACATATATAACCTCAATTAAAAATATAAAAAATTTTGAAAAATTTTAAGAGATTAAATTATTTAAAATTTTTTTGTACTTAAACTTTGAGATAAATTTAATTTTAAAAATTAAACGTGTAATTTTATTTAAAATATCATAATCTAAAACTTGATAAAAAATTATTAGTTTAATAATTACTATTTTAAAATAATTTTTAATTTAAAATTAAATATAATATTATTTATTTAATAAAAATGTACTGAACATATTATTTTATCATTAATTTATCAATTATCTATTATTAATTATAAAAAATTGTATATGCAATTACATTCAAATAAATATGTACGTCATGATGCAAAAAATAGTCCAAAATAGGCAAAATATAAAATAAATTATATCCAGTGAAAATTTAGTGTGTCAAGTCTAGACCTGGCCACAGGCTTAATTTCAGGCCACAATAAATGAGTAAAATTGTGAACGTGTGGGCTGGGTTTTTAAAAAATTTAGTATTTTAAAAGCCCAAACCTGGCCCATGACCAATCTAATCAAATCTAATAAAAAGAAAAATTACATTGACCGTAATTAAAATTGATTTAAAAAAGAAAATGAAAAGGAATAAAAATAAAGATGATACATGAATTGGAATAAAAATAAAGATGATGCCAATAAATAAAAAATTAAAATTACAAGAGATGTTAAACATAAAAACGTTATAAATAACAACAATAAGAACAACCAAAATCTAGAAATAATTAAGGCTCGGTCGATTATAGAGAATGGCTGACTTATTCATTATTTCATTCGACAAACTCATCAATGGAATTGATGGGCGAGTTAGTTTCATTGGTCAAGATTTTAGATTTCAAGGAGAATAATACACATATATATGAACTAACTTGCCAATTCTCCTAATTTATCATTTTACTTGGTATGCTTAAGTGTTCTAGGCTTGGTTGGGTTAGAGCATTTAGATTATCAGGTCGACCTAGCCCGGCGTGATAAATGGTTCGGTATGGCACTTGTCAGACCAAATTATATATTTTTACCTATTTGAATGAAACTGCACATATATGTTTTTGTAATTAATAATAAATAGCTACTGAATTAATAATAAAGTAATAGGTTCAATGAGTATTTTTTAAATTAATAATATTATATTCAGTTTTAAATTAATAAAATATTTAAGAATAGCCATTATTAAGCTAATAATTTTTCATCATATTTTAGATTATGAAATTCTAAATAAAATTGCATTTTTAATTTTTAAAATCAAATCTATTTTAATATTTAAGCATTAAAAGTTTGTAAATAATTTAATCTTTTAAAATTTTTTAAATTTTTTATATTTTTAATTGAGGTTATTTATGTAAATTGAATTATTAATTTATAAATTAAAAATTTTTTATATGACTTTAAACAATCAGGTCTAAAATTAATAATAAAATTTATTAAAAAATTGGGCTAACATATATATTGACACAATACAACATAATCCAATACGACATGACATGAATATATAAGAGCTAATGAATCGTGCTGAACTGTTACATTTTAAGTTTTAGCACGACTCAATATAACATGACTAATTTTTTTGCTCAATACAGCACAACATGAAAAAGTCCTAAATATAATAAATTTGGGTTTAGTCAACACGACACAAACTAAGAAGAACTAAATCTTGCTAATAAACTTATAGTAAATGCTATAAGTTTGGGATCAAAAATTTTATCATTCTGTCGAGAAAAAAAGAGAGTCTTTAATTCAATTCTATTGATCTTGCAACCATTGGGGTACTCAATGGATGTACTTTATCCATATAAATTATTTAAAGATATTTTCTATACGAATTGATTGACGGATAACTGAGACAAAACTATGCCTTTCCAAGATTTCTTATTTAAAATTCTTTCTTTAAACAATCAACTACATTTTGGAGCTCTTCAGGAGGTACAATGATATTTAATTATCAACATATTCAATAATAATAACAAATTCTAATCCAGATCCTTTTATAAAAATACATGGGTAAATATGATCATTTTATATCATTCCTTCAATACATATTCGTTAAGATGATTATACCACATAGACTATGATTGTTTTAGTCCATATAATAATTTTTTTTTTAAATTTTATTGAATAAACACAAGGGATATCCCATGATGAATTTGTAGACGCCTTAAGTTTATACCATGATTGTAATGTGTAATTGGTGATTGGCTTTTAGGCCTTAAGGGCCCATTGACGAGTTTGTGAAGGCCATAGATGAGCTCATCAATTATACTAGCGAACTTGCCAGTGCTTACAATGGGCCTGTGCATGTGGTACGCCTTTTGGCAAAGTGGTTTTGGAAATCAAATGTGCTCGTTAATTCCCATAATGAGCTCGTTAGTCACATTTTGTACATCTATAAATGGTGGCTGACCAAAGCAAGAAGCATCAATAATTCATCAACGATTCACTAAGATTTAGAAGCCACCTGTAGACACCTAAAAGTTACACCCTGTGCAATTTTGAGGAAAAAATGGCACTTTATGCAATTCTGAAAAAAATTGTCAAACTCCACAACTTTTAAAATTGCCTAACTTTGTAATTTTTTTTACTAAGTTTCATTTTTTCATTTTTTTTCATTCTGAATTTCCTCTTTACCTTTATTATTATTATTGTTGTTGTTGTTGTTGTTGTTGTTGTTGTTGTTCCTGTTGTTGTTGTTGTTGTTGTTATCATTATTGTTTGCTATATTGTGCAATCACATTCATTTATACATCCTCCATATTTCTTGTAAATTCAATGAACATAGGGTCCTAAAGTAATTTTTCACTTTTAGATGAATGTATAAGATTTATTTAAAGTTATGTAATTAATTAATTTTTCTTTCATTTTTCTGGAGATTATAAGGGCATATTTTCGCTTCGGTGGTTGCTCATTTGATATTTTATAACACATACATCACATGTATCATTATTTTATGATTATTATATATGATGTAATGGATAAATTACTTGTTATATAAAATTTCTTAGTATGTAATATTCTGAATAACTATAATTTACTAATATATGAATCATAGAGGAGGCCGGTTCTTCTGAATTGGGTGTATGTGAGTGGTAAGATAACTCCTTATCACTCTCAGCACTCTCATACATATCTAACTTCCTGAATCTAGAAGGGGGATATAGATTCCTTATGGAATCAAGAGTATGATACCTCTCTATCATTTTTCTAGTCCTACCAATTGGCAACTCTATTTCTTATAGGTCTTTACTTGTAGGATCCCTGAGGTCAATAACTGAAAGTATTAAGACCCCATAATCATTGAGCGTGGACGGACCAAGCTCTCACACTACCATCAATGTTTGGCTACAAAATGTATCACCTTCGAGAAGGATTTTCTTTGAAATCCTATAGCTCCTCTATCACCATGCCCATATAAAAAAACTACTCACCACCATTATTTAACAAAATATTACCACTTACACATGAAAGGAAAAATTGAGTTTATGCAGAACCTATACCTTATCCTCTAGCCATGTTTGCTCAAGTGAAAAATTAAAATAGTGCAATAATTTTATTGGCCAAATACATAGTAGCCCCCCTAAACTTATAGCATTAACCAATTTATCCCTTGAATTTTTAATTTAACCATATAGTCACATGAACTCATATTTTTTTAACTTATAAACATAAATTCGTTGAGTCACACTAAGTCACTAACGTATCTATTTGGTACAAAATATATAAACATAAGAGGTGAAGTGATCAATATTCATTACTAAAAGTGTTTGTTAGTAAAAAAAAATAGTCAAGTATATGGGAAAAAGTGATTAAAATAAATATTCAGGGAGGTAAAATGACTAAACATTATAAGTTCAAGAGGCTATATATATATATATTTACCCATCTATTTGTAAGTTTAAAATTCAAAAATAAATTTTTTACCATCAAGAAAATACAATTGTACCACTTGATAATATTGATTAACAATTTAAAATTATTTGAGATATACCTTGTCATCAGATAAAACCATTTAAAATTTGTATTTATCAATAATAAGATTTTATCTCTCAACCAACTATCTATTAGATAATAAATCAATTAACTAAAAGGATAAGTAGACCATTTTAGTCTTTAGGTAAAAGACAGTTAACAATCTCCCACTTGGCCAACTTAATTGATAGGTATTAGCTTTATTATGGCCATAGAGAAAAATTCTTGTAATAAACTAAATATTCCAAATGAGCATATATAAGTCAAGTGGTCCATTCAATATTTTGAAGATATAAAACATGTGCACAATTTATAATATCTTTATTTTATAGAGTTCTCCAAATAAACCAATTTCTAAATAAGAAGCAAAGTAGTATCAAGGCTTGAATGAACAAATGAGTCCTATGTGATCCACATGATCATTATATTATTTTTTGGCAATGTTTTGATCATGGGATTTGCAAGCATTAATTCTGTACTAATATGTCGGATATCCAATTCATACTTCTTAATATGCCCTCTCACAACAAGATATTTAATATGAATATGCTTGTTGTGACTTTTATTCTTGTTATTCCTTTAGGAAAAAGACAACTGCTATGTTGTCACAATAAATCTTAAATGTCTCTTGATTGAATTAACAACTTTTAATCCAAAAATAAAATTCTCAATCACAATGCCTGTGATGCTGTCTCATAACATGCAATAAATTCTACTTCCATAGTGGATGAGGCAACTATTGTTTGTTTGACACTTCTCCAAGATACAACTCCTTCAGTAAGAAGAAAAATATATCTTGAAGTTGATATACTTGTGTCCACACTTCCATCAAAATTTGAATCTAATAATACTCAACCAACTCTAAATGGTCATTGTATTTATAAGTAAGCATGAGTTCCTTGGTTCAATGAAAATATCTCATGACCTTTTTAGCATCCTTTCAATGTTCCAAACTAGGATTACATTGATATCTACTGAGCATGCATATTGCAAACCCAATAATAGGACTTATGCAAACTTGAGCATACATCAAGCTTCCTATTGCAAATGCATAAGGTACATCTTTCATTTTCTCCTTATCCAATCCATTTTTGTGGACACTAAAATGAATTCTAAACTTTTCCCAGATTTTGTCAATGTAGGCATTTTGAGAAAATCCCAATGGGCTTAAAGATCTATCTCTATGAATTTCTATGCCAATGACATAAGGAGCTTCAACTAAATCCTTCATTTCAAAATTCTTAAAAATGAAATATTTTGTTTCTTGCAATAAAAACATATCATTACTGTGAGCGGGGATTTTCGCCCCCACTCCCTGTGGAATGGTTCTTGCGACTTCGGCACTGTTTAGGCTCAGGGCCTTAGAGAACACGGACCTAAGTCCGGAGAAAATGGAGTCGCCACCTGGACTGGCAGGGAAAAAGAAAAGGGTGGATGACTCGATTCCTAAGGAATCCCCAACCCCCTAATGGGTTCGGAAAGTTGGGTACGTGTGGGGAAGGTGAGAAATGGCCCAGCACCCCCCAACGCCCGGTTCATTGGAACCGGCCTCCTTTACAGGTCTTAATATTATAAAATTCTTAAGTATAATAACATTATCCATACTACACACAATAATTAAAAGAAAGCATCAATATATTAAAATAAAAGCAATGTCCAAACAAAGCAAATAAATGGACACCCATCCAAGGATGAAAACATGTCCTTACATCACATGCCTAAATAGGACACCCACCAAAAGGTAGAAACATGCCCTTTACATAGGTTTTAAAATAGAAAAGCAAATTAAATTACATGATGTTTAACCAATGAGGTACTCACCAAGTGGAAACATGCCTCTTACAACTTTTGAAAATATAAATTAATTGATAAAAGTAAATAATAATTCATCATAAATAAATCATTCATCAAAGCTATTAATCAAAATATAAAATAAACATCCATCTATGATAAATTAAATAAATCAAGTATTGAAATTAAATAAATTAAGGCATAAGAAATAAATCAAAGCATAATCAAGTATGGAATTGAATAAAGCAAATAAAAGTCCAATTATGGCTACTGTGACTTTTTATGGAATTAAAATAAATTAGGGTTTTATGTTTTAAAGGGTTGGTAAGACTATTTGATTAACAAAATTAAGGTTTGAATGATGATATCATGAAACTAGGGTTTTAAACACTTTAAAATACTTTAATTTGTGATTTTTGGTTATTGGGTTCCTAAGCTACTGTGTAAAATTTAGGTTTTTATGTTTTTATGTTTTTTAATGTTTTAAAAGGATTAGGGTTCATAAAAATTAGGGTTTAAGGTTTTAAAAGGGTTAGTGTTCATTATTTTGAATTTTGGAAGTTGAATTTGGATTTTAGGATTTAGAAGTAGGGTCACGAGTGGTGAATAATTTTTAGGGTTTTAGAAATCAATTTGATAATTTTATGAAATTTTATGAATTTAAACAAAATAAATTAAAGTTTTTATAAGTAGAAAAGATGTTTTTTAAGGCTTTTTGAATGAAAAAGTACCAAGTTTAAAGTTTTGAAAGAAACATAATTTGATTTTGGTTTTGTTGAAGAATATGTTCAATTAGAATTTTAAGGTTTTTAAGAAGAAAAAATAATAATTTTAAGTCTTTTTGGAAAATAAAGTAACAAAATAAGGTTTTTTGGCTTTAGAAAAACTAAATTAAAGTTCAACGGTTTTTAATTTTGATTTCATAAATTTGCTAATGTGTAAAGAAAACAATTAAAGAAAATTAATTAACATATACCTTCTTTTGATGATTTCTCCAAAAATAATTCTTCTTGGATGAACTAGCTCCAAAGACAAGCTTTTTTTTGCCTTTGAATCCTCTAAATCGTGCTGCTGCTGTTCCAGAAAAGAGCTGAATTAAATTTCTTCTTTTCCTTCCTTGATTTGGTTTCAAATTTTTCAAACTACTCTTGGATTTTTTGCCTTCCCTTTTTTAATTACCTTTGGTCCTTATTTATAATGGTTTGAGGTTGTTTATTCCTAATTAGCTAAGGTAAGTAATATTAATAAAAAAAGAAACCAAAACCTAATTGGATTAGGTTTCAAAAAATTTGCGCTGCCGAAAAAAAACTACTGCGGAAAAATTGCGCTGGCAAAAAAAAAATCTGCTGCAGTTGGCTGCGGCAGCTCGCGCGGAGCGGGCCCGTAAGCTATTTCGCAAGCAGAAAATTTCTGAATTCGCAGGCATAAAATTTCTGAGTGCGAAATAGCACAGTGATTTCGCTCGCAGGAATTTCCTGCGGGCGAAATGCCCACGGCCCGCGCGACGATTTTTTCGTCGCTGATTTTTCCAACTTCGATTTTTATTTTTATTTTTATTTTTTGACTTTTATTTGTTTATTTCTATTTTTTTATTAATAAAAATTAGATACTAAAGCAAAAATTATTTAATAAAAATTATTTTGGACCAGTTAGACAACAAAAATTATTTTAGACTAAATAAAACATATTAGACCGGATTGGGTCAAAAATTAAGGGTCTACAGTTTGCCACTTGCTTGAATGATTTGAAACCTTAGTGAAAGAGAGTGAAAAGCAATAAGACTTAATTTTTGATGAAACGGTTGAAGTTTTGGGTTCTGGACCCGGTTCGAGTTATGGACTCAAGGATAATTCTAGGTTCTGGACCTAAGAAAAATTTGGGTTCTCGACCCGGTTCGAGTTCTGGACTCAAGGATAATTCTAGGTTCTGGACCTAAGAAAAATTTGGGTTCAAGACCCGGTTCGAGTTCTGGACTCAAGGATAATTCTAGGGACCTAAGGAAAATTTGGGTTCTGGACCCGGTTCGAGTTTTGGACTCAAGGATAATTCTAGGTTCTCGACCTAAAGAAAATTTGGGTTCTGGACTCGGTTCGAGTTCTGGACTCAAGAGAGATTCTAGGTTCTAAACCTAAGAAAAATTTGGGTTCTAGACCCGGTTCGAGTTCTGGACTCAAGGATAATTCTAGGTTCTGGACCTAAGAAAAATTTGAATTTTGGACTCGGTATTGAGTTCTTGGACCCGAGATTGATTTGATTTGGGTACTTGGACCCGAGATTGATTTGATTTGGGTACTTGGACCCGAGATTGATTTAATTTGGATACTTGGACCCGGGATTGGGTACTGGGACCCGAGATTGATTTGATTTGGGTACTTGGACCTGAGAATGGGTACTTGGACCCGAGCTTGAATTGACTTGGGTACTTGGACCCAAAATTAATTTAATTTGGGTACTTGGACCCGGGATTGGATACTTGGACCCGAGATTGATTTGATTTGGGTACTTGGACTCGAGAATGGGTACTTAGACCCGAGCTTGGATACTTGGACCCGAGAATGGGTGCTTGGACCCGAGATTAAGTTTGACTAAATTTTATCATTTGAGATGTCTGACTGCTCCGGCTGTTTTATGCATTGTGATTCTTCACCATCAAAATGGATCTTCATCCTTTGAGATCAGGTCTTCACCCTTGAAAATGGATCTTCATCCTTTGAGATCGGGTCTTCACCCTTGAAAATGGATCTTTATCCTTTGAGATCGGGTCTTCACCCTTGAAAATGGATCTTCATCCTTTGAGATCGGGTCTTTACCCTTGAAAATGGATCTTCATCCTTTGAGATTGGGTCTTCACCCTTGAAAATGGATCTTCATCCTTTGAGATTGGGTCTTCACCCTTGAAAATGGATCTTCATCTTTTGAGATCGGGTCTTTTTCGTTCTTTGAAGATGGAAGTGACACGGCCAGTGGCTTGGCCGTGTCCCCTGGGTGTGTCAGCTTCTGTGTTTTTTCTTTGGTCCTTCTTTATTCTTGGCTTAGGATAGGACACAGCCAAGCTTGTGGCCGTGTCATGTGACACGTCCAGTGGCTTGGCTGTGTCGCATGCCAGTGTTACCTACTGCTTCCCTTCTCTCTTTGCTTGGTCTTTCTTGGCTTTGCCCTTTAGGTGAGACACGGCCAGTGGCTTGGCCGTGTCTCCTGCCCGTGTCATGTTCTGCCAAGATTTCCTTTGAGGTGACACGGCCAAGCTTGATTTGGCTTGGTCATGTCTTGCTTGATCCATGTTCTTCTTTCCTTGTTTTGATCTTCCAAGGGAGTTTTTGCACTTTAACCACTTTTCCCTTGCAACTGCTTTTCCTTTTTTCTCCAATTTTGATTGGATCTTATATCCTCTCCTTGCCCCCAAGGATTTTTTTCTTTCATGCAAGCTTTGATTGATGTTTTTCTTGTCTAGTTCTTTGCATAAGCATGCTTGGCCGTGTCCCCTGGGTGTGTCAGCTTCTGTGTTTTTTCTTTGGTCCTTCTTTATTCTTGGCTTAGGATAGGACACAGCCAAGCTTGTGGCCGTGTCATGTGACACGTCCAGTGGCTTGGCCGTGTCGCATGCCAGTGTTACCTACTGCTTCCCTTCTCTCTTTGCTTGGTCTTTCTTGGCTTTGCCCTTTAGGTGAGACACGGCCAGTGGCTTGGCCGTGTCTCCTGCCCGTGTCATGTTCTGCCAAGATTTCCTTTGAGGTGACACGGCCAAGCTTGATTTGGCTTGGTCATGTCTTGCTTGATCCATGTTCTTCTTTCCTTGTTTTGATCTTCCAAGGGAGTTTTTGCACTTTAATCTCTTTTCCCTTGCAACTGCTTTTCCTTTTTTCTCCAATTTTGATTGGATCTTATATCCTCTCTTTGCCCCCAAGGATTTTTTTTCTTTCATGCAAGCTTTGATTGATGTTTTTCTTGTCTAGTTCTTTGCATAAGCATGCATTTTTTCTCTTTGTAAAGTGACTGGTGCTTTCTCAAGCAATGGGCTTTCTATGCCCCCTTGATTTGACATCTTCTTTTGATTCTTTACTTCACAGAGTGTTTGCTGTTCACTTTGATAAAGAATAGACAATACAAGATAAGAAAGTGTGATGTGATATGCTCATGCATGCATGATATGCATGATAATACTCACGGCGGTTTCATTGACTCACAGACCGAGGTGATCAGCAGAAGTGTTCTCATTGGTTCCGTTTTGACGCTTGTTCAAGTCTTGCATTGGAATGATCAAAAGCTTTTGCATTTGTGGCTTTTATCTTCAAGATGTTGAAAACATGAGTGGTGGAGACCCTAAGCAGCAGAGTCAGAGATGCATCCATTTCAAACTATATTTCAGCATGTCGCTTGGTAGTTTCTTCATAACTTTGCCAATAATCATTTCCTTTGCCCAATGTGTCATTCGGAGGTTCAACAAACTTCCCTTAACTTGAAGGCTTTGTATGACAAAACTCTCCTTTTCTTTTTTGAATTTTGATTTTGAAATTGAATGTTGGCTTTGCCAAATTAATGTCAATGTACCTCAGGACTTGATTTTTCCAAATTAACATATCTATAACATGACAACCCTAGTTACCATACTAAACTCGGGAATTACTTCTATTTAAGTAAGAACTGTTGCACTTCAGATAGGTACATATACATTACTTGGCCAAAGGTCTCATTAAGTTTAAATACTGTCTATCTCATATGCATGCTTATCCAAACTATCTCCACTAATAGACTCTACCTACCAAGAGAGATTAACAGGTCTTTGATAGGCTTGAAATGGGGTTTATGAGAGACATGGGTTAAATGAAGGCCATTTTGAGATAGGAGCTGATGTGACACAATGGACAAACCCTTACACTATAAATTTCTTGTTTGAATTTTAGGTAGCTTGGAGGCAATCTTGCTAGACTCTAAATTCTTTATGTCTTCTTGGCATTAATCTGGATCTTGATTAGGACAGTCTTTGGCCTTGCAAAAAGTTTGGTACCCAAATTCATTTCTTTTCTTCTTTTCCCTTTTCTTTCTTTTCTTTTTCTTATTTTTCCCTTTCTTTGAGCATTTTATCATTTTGTCCTTTTTCTTTGTAGGACTGTCAAGTACAGAATTTTCAAGAACTGAATAATTTTTCTTCCTTTTTCTTTGATTTTGATTGAATATTTGGTTGGGTTGGACCAATTCAAGTCAAACCATCCTTATGGAAGCCTTTTACTGCTTTAGGTAAAAGAGAACTTAGTTGGCTTTCTGAACCACCTTTTTAGGCTTTATCTTTTCTTTTTCCTTTTTTTTTCCTTTTGTCCTTTTTTCTCTTTTCTTTTTCTTTCTTTTTTTCCTTTCTTTTTCTTCTCTCTTTTTTTGTTTTTTTTGTTCTAGCTCTAAAAGAGTTGTCTTGTTTGTACTAACTTGGGCTTCCAATAATGGATGAGTGGAGTAACATAAATCTTCTTTAATAGGGATAAATCATTGGTTACTCTGATGTTGATGTTGTCTTGATATATTGGAGATATTAAGAGAACTTCAACTGCCCTTATGGTTTTGAGAACATCGACTATCCTTATGGTCTTGAAAACATCAACTACCCTTATAGTCTTGACTAATCATTACTTTCTTTGATCTTCTTGCCTCTTCATCTTAGTAATCATTAGACTTGTCAAAAGTATCACAACAGCTCAGGGTAGGTTATTGGGGTTTGTAAGCCAATGAAAAGAAAGATAAAATTTTATGGAGGCTCAAAGGGACAACTAGGGATTGATATTTAATTAGGTGGATACTAGTTATTGGCTCGTCAAACAATGCCTAGATCATCTCTCCCTTAAATAAGCAGAGTTTAATTTTGCATCGAAAGTTTGTCAAAGCATGTTCTAAGACTGACTAGGACCTAGACAAGGGTAATTATGCAAGAGCCATCTCTAAGTAAGCATACACAACTCAATACTATAGAGCGATTCCCTCATCTAGTAAAGTCATTCAAGTCATGATGCCTAGATACATTAATTTATAAACATCAAGCTAAATTCCTCATTGGTTGAGCACCAAAATGAACAAAGACCAACAAAAATTTTGATGAAAGTAATTTATTCAAACAACTTTAAATTTGAAAAACACAATAGTTCCAAAATATTAAATAAAGTAAGATTGAAAAGCAATATTCAAGCTAAGGAAAGTTCATTGAGTTAGGCTTCTTTTCCTTTCACATCTTCAACATTCCCTTCTTGAAAAGAGGATAAAAAAAATCTTCTTCCAATCCTTTTCCTACCATAAAGTTTGCTGGTGGTGGTAAAAGGGTTGTCCTTGGTATTGGGCTTATCCGGCTCGGGTAGCTTGCCACTATCAATCAAATCTTGGATCTCATGCCTTAATCGAGTACACCTATCAGTCTCATGTCCTTGAGTCTGATGAAATTGACAAAAAGCCTTAGTATCAAATTTTGGGGGTAATGGACTAGGTAAAGGTCGAGGAGCCAATGGTTGTAACAACCCTTTCTTTTGTAGCTTATCGAAGATCCAAGACAAAGGCTTCCCCAGATCTGAAAACTACCTTCTATTTGCTTGATCGGTTACATTAACATCAACTTCTTTTTGTGTGCTTTGATCGTTAGGCTGGTTGTTCTTGGTATTGGGCTTATCCGGCTCGGTATTGGGCTTGGTAAAGGGTTATCCTTGGTATTGGGGTTATCCGGCTCGGGTAGCTTGCCACTATCAATCAAATCTTGGATCTCATGCCTTAATCGGGTACACCTATCAGTCTCATGTCTTTGAGTCTGATGAAATTGACAAAAAGCCTTAGTATCAAATTTTGGGGGTAATGGACTAGGTAAAGGTCGAGGAGCCAATGGTTGTAACAATCCTTTCTTTTGTAGCTTATCGAAGACCCAAGACAAAGGCTTCCCCAGATCTGAAAACTTCCTTCTATTTGCTTGACCGGTTACATTAACATCAACTTCTTTTTGTGTCATTTGCTTGACCGGTTACATTAACATCAACTTATTTTTGTGTCCTTTGCTAAATTTGAAAATTTAGCAAAGGGTTGTCCTTGGTATTGGGCTTATCCGGCTCGGGTAGCTTGCCACTATCAATCAAATCTTGGATCTCATGCCTTAATCTAGTAAACCTATCAGTCTCATGTCCTTGAGTCTGATGAAATTGACAAAAAGCCTTAGTATCAAATTTTGGGAGTAATGGACTAGGTAAAGGTCGAGGAGTCAATGGTTGTAACAACCCTTTCTTTTGTAGCTTATCGAAGATCCAAGACAAAGGCTTCCCCAGATCTGAAAACTGCCTTCTATTTGCTTGACCGGTTACATTAACATCAACTTTTTTTGTGTGCTTCTATTTTTTTATTAATAAAAATTAGATACTAAAGCAAAAATTATTTAATAAAAATTATTTTGGACCAATTAGATAACAAAAATTATTTTAGACTAAATAAAATATTTTGGACCGGATTGGGTCAAAAATTAAGGGTCTACAATTACTTGCTAGCAAGATATCATCAACATATAAGACTTGAAAGATGAATTTTCTCCCATTAACTTTATGGTATACATATTGATCTAGAATATTTTTGATAAAACTAAATGAAGTTACCACACTATGGAATTTTGTATACCATTGTCAGGATGCTTGCTTTAGCCCATATATTAACTTTTTTAATTTGCAAACCAAGTGTTTTTGCTTAAAAAGACCTTTGGGTTGATTCATGTATACCTCTTCTTCATGATCTCCATTCAAAAATGTTTTTGTTCACATCCGTTTGATGCAACTCTAAATTAAAATGAGTTACTAAAGCCATGATAATTCTAAAAAAAACTTCTTTAAAATCGGAGAGAAGGTATCATGGTAATCAACACCTTCCTTTTGAGTGACACTCTTAGCTGCTAGTTTGGCTTTATGTGTTTCCATATGACCTAGGGAGTCCCTTTTAGTTTTTATGCATCCATTTACAGCCAATGGTTCTTGCTTCCTTAAGTAACTCAATAAGATCTCAAACTTTATTTTAAACCATAGATTCCATCTCTTCTTTCATGGCATCAAGCCAAATGTGAGATCTCCCTCTGAGAACCTTGTTCAATTCGTTGTGGAATCGGAATGCTCATTTGGAATTGGTTCACTCAAAACTATTGCGTTCAGTCTCCCCTCATTATTAAGCACAAATTTAAAAGAACCACTACTTTAAATTTGATTTCAGAGAAAAAATTCAAAAGAAAACCTCTTATGACTCCATTTTAAGAAAAAAAAAAGGCACTAGTCAAATCCAAAGGATGGGTCCACTACTAGGTTTTTCACTTTAAGCAAATAATTCTAGCCTTAATATAAATCGAGATTTACAAAATGGATTTCATAATTAATGACACTGAAAAAATATGCATAGACAATTAAATTATGCATGAACAATTATATTATGTATGGGCATGGCATCCATCCACATTCATCATAAGATAAGATAAAAACAGTTTTTAAAGAAAACAATTACATGTCAAAACCAACATGAACTCTAACTCTTACAGGTACTAAGATGGACACACATTCTCAAAAAGAAGACATTTAAAGAAACAATAGAAATGTAACGTTACAATAAACAATATGATACACGAGATGAGCCTAAGGTTGCTAGAGTTGTAAGCTCGATCATTCAGAGTGAAATGCCAAACAAGCTTGCATATCCTTGTAGTATAGGAATCAAAGACTCATATAGTTCTGTCCACTCGTGAGAGTATAAAAATTGGGGGGGGGGGGGTGGACCTACTGCTAAGGTCTTGGTGAACCTAAGGATAAGAACCTAAGTTTAAGTCAAACCAGTTTAGTTTTAGGTTTAAAAACATTTTGATGCAAACCAAGTAAATTTTAGATTTGAAAATATTTGATTATTGGTAAAGTAGGTCAGTTTTAGGTTTGAAAAAGATTGATTGTTACAAACCAGTTATTGTTTTAAGTTTGAAAATATTTGATTGATTGCTTGATTATGTAAATTGATCATAACCTAGGTTTAATTCTAGGCTCAATTTGACAAAAACTTGACTGATTGATTATGTGAATTGATTATAACCTAAGTTTAATTCTAGGCTCAATTCGATAAAAAATGATTGATTGATTATATGAATGATCGATTATTGACTTTACCTAGAATTCATTTTAGGGTTTGATGATGATTTTGAAAATAATTTAATTAATCAAAAATAAATTAATGACAAGAACTAAAAAAGAATGAGTTTGAAGCTTACCTTCCTTGAGCATGGCCTTCGGGGGGGTGGAGCTTCTAAAGTTTTTTTGCCAGATTATAATTCCACTTTTGGAATTAATTTGAATGGAAGATCTAACTTATATAAAAAAAACTTCTAAAAATTGTAATAGAAAATAATATGATGTTTTTTTTATTGCTTTCAATGAGACGAGTAGGAAGTGATGATGAAAATTATAGAAAAAGGACACTATTTATAGGCACACAAATTAAGAAAAAGGTTTTTGCAGCTCAAATTAGTAGTTTTTGGTGGCTAAAAATGGTGGTCGAATGTCAAATCAGAAACTGGTGGTCATTGATTTTGAGATTGATCACCGAATAGGTGACCGGTCGAGCATTCTATCGTCGGTCAGTAAACCGGTGATCAGATCGGCATATGGTCATTGTTATGCAAATCGGTGACTGCAATGCTAGATTGGGACAGGTTACTAATCCTGGCTCAATGCGTAAGAAACTTTCAAAGACAGTTTTGGGCCCATCTTGTGTCCGTTTGACCCAATTCTTAAAGTATTAGATTCATGACGGAATGAATTTTGTACAGGGTGTATAAAAAAAGGGTTCATATAAAAACATGGAACTATCACAATTAATGGCTTGTGAAAATGAGTCAGGATCATTTTTAGATCCAATATCAAATTCAAACTCTTGTTGGTATACAATATAATCATTTGAAATTGCTAGTCTTCTCACTCTTGAGGATCTTCTTGCTCCCACTTTTTCTTGTATTTGATGTCCATAAAAAACTTACCCTTATAATTCATTTTGAATTTGTTCTTGATGTTCATTATGGACTTATTCTTGGAGTAATTATTCTTGAATTGGTTATCCTTCAAAATGATCTTAAAGGGCAAGCAGTCTTATACTTAATGTGGGACTTACAACTTGATCTTTTATTTCATTAAATTCTATCTTTCGAGGAAAGTCACTCCCACTTGATTCTAGATTCTCAAGAAACTTATTTTTAGCTTTAATAATTCTAAGTGAATGGTCATGACACTAGAATTTATATACTTAAGAGTTTACTGCATAACTAATAAAATATCCACCAATTATACTTGGATCTAGCTTCTTTAAGTTTGGGTTATACACCCTTACTTCAAATGGACATCCTCATGCATGGATATAATTCAAACTAGGTTTCTATCATTTCTAAAGTTCAAAAGGTGTCTTAGGAATAGCTTTTGATGGAAACCTAATCAACATATAAACTGCAGTCTTTAAGGCTTTACTTCAAAGTGACATTAAAAGATTAGTAAAACTAATCATAGTTCTAACCATGTTCATAAGAGTGTGGTTCCTTCTTTTAGCTACATCATTTTGTTATGGTGTACTAGGCATAGTGTATTGTGTAATTATGCCTTCTTTTTCCAAAAACTTAGGAAATGGACTTATCATTTGTCCTTTTTATGTGTACTTTCCGTAGTATTCCTCACCTTGGTTGGACCTTGCAATTTTAATTTTCATTTCTGTTTGTTTCTCTACCTTAGTTTTATAGATCTTGAAAGCAAGAAGTGATAATCTCTTATCATGTAAAAGATAAAGATACATATATCTAGTATGGTCATCAATAAAATAAATGCAAGATTTATATCCATTTAAGCAAGGAGTACTAAATGTTCCACATATATTTGTGTGTATAATCTCTAAAATTTCAGAACTCCTCTTGATACCATTAGTGTTCTTATCAGTTTGCTTTCCTTGTAGGCAACTTAAATGAGTATTAATATCATATTAAGACAAAGTTAATCACTTAAGGGAAGCAATTTGCCCAAATAAATTAATCATGCATGTGTAACTACTAAAAAAAAATAATAAAATAAAAATAAATTGGAACAAAGGATGAAAGTTACAATTTATATACATATCATACATTGAGGTGTTAAATAATAGCTCATAATCAAAATCAATTTTGTAATAGGAGTTCCAACAAAGACGATTATCAATTTTATTATAGAGATTGAGTAGGAAAAAGGGGTTGAAATAGGAAAAGGATTTCCTTGTATATCTAGAGTAAAGTAAACACTATATATAGAGCACCCTAAATGTTAAACAATATATTGTGAGAAAAAAACCTTAATTGTATTCTCTATCTAAGAAATAAAGTGAGAAACCTCCCGTGAAAGTAGGCAAATTACAGAACCATGCAAATCTTTATGTCTTGTGTGATTACTTCTCTTATTATTCTCCTTAATTTTTCTTTTCATATATTGATTTCTTATTTTACATGTTCTAAAAACATAAAATTTTTCTAACAATTGGTATTAGAGCTTCTAATTAGGATGAGTGGCTTTAGAACACTTGCTAAATTTGACAAGTTTGATGGGAAGTGAAAATTCTCTCTATGGCAGATGAGAATAGATGATCTATTAACACAGATGAAGGTTCATAAGGCGTTAAGGGGAACGAAGCTGGCAAACATGGATGAAGAGGATTGGCAAGATATTGAGTCAATCACCTTCAGTACAATCTAGATGTATTTGGCGAATTTAGTAGTGTATGGCATATATCGATAAGAAGACAACAAAAGGTATATGGACAAAGCTGGAGAGTTTGTTCATGTCCAAGAATGTCACCAATAAATTTTATTCATGAAGGTTGATCTATTATGGTTTAGAATGGAAGAAGGTAGAGACTTAGGAAATTACGTAGCCTAGTTAAATCAAAAGGTTAGTGATTTATTGCATGTAGATGTTAAATTAGCATGTGGATGTTAAATTAGATGACACTGACAAGGCGTTGATGCTCTTGTGGTCATTGTCGCCATCTTTCAATTAATTCAATACTACATTGTTATATGGGAGGGAGATGCTAGACTATGAAGAAGTAGTGATAGCTCTAAGGTCTCATATTTCAATGCAAAAATTGGAGATGAGAAATCCACAAGTTGAGGGTTTGTTAGTTAGTTCAGAATACAGAAGGGGCAGCGAAAGGAATAAGGAGCATAAGAGAGAAAAATCAAGAGGAAAATCAAAGTCAAGAGTGTCAAAGGAAGAATATTTCAAGTGTCGACAGAAGAGTCACTAGAAGAAAGATTGTCCATTATTGAAGAATCAAGGGGCTAATAAGAAAGAAGCAGCTTCAAGTTCAGCTACTGTAGCTATTGATACTTCAGAAGAGGAAGATCTCTTAATAACCTTAACGACAAGCAATGATTCAAAATTAGACACGTGGACTTTAGATTCAGTATGCTAATCACATTATACTTCTCACAGAGATTGGTTTCACAGTTACAAAGCATGTGATGCTGGTAGTGTAAACTTGGGTGACAATTATACTTGTAAGGCAGTAAGGATTAAAACTATTAGAATTAAAATATTTGATGACATAATAATAAAATTAGAAAATGTTAAACACATTCCCTAATTAAAGAAGAATTTGATTCTTTTGGGGTCTATTAGATAAGAAATTGTATGAATTTTTAGCAGCTCCAGGTAGTGGAGTTCTTAAGGTATCCACCGGTGCTATGACTGTGATGAAGGGGAAGAGAATAGAAAACAATTTGTACAGGTTAGAAGGCAGTACAATTGTAAATAACAATTTTGTATATTTATCAATAGATGATAGTTTGGATGCATTAAAGCTTTGACATATGCGATTAGATCATATAAGTGAGTAAGGTTTATAAGAAATTCATAAAAGGAAATTGTTAAATGGGATAGCATGATGTGAAGTTCGATTCTATGAGTTTTGCATCTATGGAAAATAAAACAGAGTTTAATCCAACACTTCCTGATAGAAAAACAAACAAGTATTAGAGTATGTTTACTTAGATTTTTGGGGTTCAACACAAGTTGCAGCAAAAAATGGAGCCAGGTATCTTGTAACATTCATTGATGACTTCTCCTGAAAATTTTAGGTATGTTTCATGAAGGTGAAAGGATAAGTATTCTCAAGGTTCAAGGAGTGGAAAGCCAATTTTGAGAAACAAATAGGAAAAAAGCATGAAGTGCTTAAGGTCTAATAATGAGGGTGAGTACACATATAAAAAGTTCACAGATTTCTACAAGAAAGAAGGGATTGAGCAACACTTCACAGATTCTAAGACACTTCAACAAAATGAGATAGTAGAAAGGATGAATAAGACATTATTGAAAAGAGCTAAAGCAATGAGATTGCAAGTAGGGTTACCTAAATAGTTTTGGACAGAGGCAATGAATGTTGCTTGTTTCATCATAAATAGTTCACCTTCAAGTAAGTTAGAGGGAAAGTCCGCACATCAGGTTTGGATAAGTAAATATGTTGACTACTCTATACTTAAAGTATTTGGATATTCAGCCTACACATTATTCCCCAATGATGAGAGATCGAAATTGGATTCAAAGTTAAGAAAGTACATCTTTGTCGAATATGGAAAATGGTAAAAAGATATAGACTTTGGGATCCTAAGGCGAAGAAGATGATGGTTAGTAAAGATGTAGTCTTTGATGAGCAGGCTATAGTAAACAAGAAATAATCATCTCAAGAAGCTATAGGATCAACCTCTAAGGTAGATATGGAGCTTGGGTTAGATAGTCCTTCAAAACCAGTTCAACTAATAGTTGAATCTAAAAGCAAGAATGGTGATTCAAAGAGTATAGAAGTGTAACATCATCAACATGAGCATAGTATTGCTATAGATAGACCTAGATGTATAATTAGACCTCTAGCCAGATATTGAGAAGATGATGATTCGACTTTCTTTGCTTTACTAACAAGTGAGGGAGAACTAAGTTATTTTCAGCAAGTAGTTTCTGTTCCAAAAAAGAAAAGATGATTAGAAGTTATGGCTGAAGAAATGGAGTCACTGCACAAGAATCAAACTTAGGAGTTAGCAAAACTTCCTAAAGAAAAGAAGGCAATTGTATGCAAGTTGGTTTATCGGAAGAAGGAAGGAGCTTTAAGAAAAGAAGGTATAAGATACAAGGCACAGTTAGTTGCAAAGGGATACTCATAGAAGACGGGGGTTGGCTATAATGAAGTGTTCTCACTAGTAGTTAGGCATATAACTATCAGAGGATTATTAGCATTAACAACTTAGTTAAACCTAGAGTTGGAGCAGTTAGATGTTAAGACAACTTTCCTTCATTGTGAATTGGAGGAGCAAATTACATGGAACAACCAAAAGGGTTTGAGGAGTAAGTTAATGAGCATCTAGTTTGTAAGCTCAAGAAATCCCTTTATAGGTTAAAGCAATCCCTAAGAAAATGGTGCAAGCGGTTCGATTCTTACATGATAAGTATTGACTTTACCTGTTATGAGTATGATTGTCATCTATATCTTAAGTATTTGAAGAACAAATCCTTCATCTACTTGTTGATTGATGTTGATGATATATTAATTGCTGTAGGAGATATGAAAGGTGTGTGTAACCTCAAATCTTTGTTAATTCAAGAGTTTGACATGAAGGACTTAGGAGCTATGAAAAAAATTCTTAGCATGGAGATTAATAGGGAAAGGAAAAATAGGAAGTTATGTCTCTCATAGAAGAACTACATTAAAAGAGTATTGGAGAGATTCAGTATGAACAAGGCAAAACTAGTTACTACTCCTTTAGCTAATCACTTCAAATTATCTAGCCATCAGTGTCCCAAAATAGAAGAACTGTAGTACATAGCAAAGGTTCCATACACTAGTGTAGTAGGGAGTTTGATGTATACAATGGTGTGTAAAAGACTAAACTTAGCATAAACAATTAGTTTGCTTAGTAAGTTTATGGCTAATCCAAACAAGGAACATTGGTAGGCTATAAAGTGAATTTTTTGATGCTTGAGAGGTATATTTGATTATGGAATTTGCTATGGTGTAGCAAATAATTTGGTCTCCATTATTGGATATATTGATTTAGACTACGCTAGAGATGTGGATGATTGGAAGTCTACCACAAGCTACTTTTTTATACTTGCAAATGGTTCAATTAGTTGAAGGTCAACCTTAAAAAGTGTAATTATTTTATCTACTACAAAAGCAGAATACATGGCAATAACGGAAGCAACTAAAGAAGCATTGTGGTTGAAAGGGCTTGTCTCAGAATTAAGCTTCAAGCAATAGGCTCTTGATATATACTATGATAGTCAAAGTGCCATAGAGTTATCCAAGAATCGAGTGTACTATTCTAGAACAAAATCATATTGATGTGAGATATCACAAAATCATACAGTTAATTTCTTTAGGTGAAAATCTATTGATAAGGTACACACAAAGAAAAATGCAACATATATGTTGACAAAGATGCTACCTTTGGAGAAGTTCAAACATTGTTTGCACTTACTCAAAGTCATAAACTGAGATTTTGTGAAGATGTTGGACATCCAGGTAGAGGTATAGAATTTTCAAATTTGAGCGAGTCTTCTAAAAGGGATCGATTATTCACCAAGGCGGAGATTGTTAAATAATAGCTCATAATCAAAATCAGTTTTGTACTAGGAGTTCCAATAAAGATGATAATTATCAATTTTATTATAGAGATTGAGTAGGAAAAATGGTTATAATAGGAAAAGAATTTTCTTATATATCTATGGTAAAATAAACATTATATATAGAGCACCATAGATGGTAAACAACATATCATGAGGAAAAAAAAATATAATTTGTATTCTCACTATAAGAAATAAAGTGAGAAACCTTCCGTGGACGTAGACAAATTATTAAATCATGTAAATCTTTGTGTCTTATGTGATTACTTCTCTAATTCTTTTCCTTAATTTTTCTGTTCATAGATTGATTTTTTATTTTGCACGTTCTAGAAACATAAGATTTTTCTAACATAAGGAACTTAGCAGGAGCCATGCTCTGATACCACAAATTAAAGGAAAAATTGAGTTTAAGCAGAATGTATACCTGATCCACAAGCCATGCTCACTTAAGTGAAAATTAAAACAGTGCAGTAATTTTATTTCAAGTATCTTTTAGCCTAAAGCCAAAAGTTGTTTTCATGTATTTTAGTAGTCAATAAGCTCTTTATAAGTTTAGGCTAGGGAATCTTTTATTTTTAAGTTTAAAATTCAAAATATGTTTCTTACCATCAATGATACAATTGTACTACTTGATGATAGTAATTAATAATTTAAATTATTTGAGATATACCTTATTATTAGATAAAATTATTTAAAATTTGTATTTATTAATAACTAAAGTTTATCTGTCAACCAACTATTTATTAGATAATCAATCAATTATCTAAAGGGATAAGTAGGCCACTTTAGTCATTAGGTAAAAGACGTGGTTAACAAGACAACCAAAAAAATCGAAAAGGAGTCATGGAAGCGTAGCCATCTCCTCTATTTCCAACCAAAGAAGTAGAAAACCAAACATAGGATTGGCCCATTTGCAAAAGATTTTGCGGGTAAGAGTTCGCGGTGGTTTTGAAGATGAAGAAATCAATGACAAAGGTGAGGTCCCTTAAACTCTGATTTTTATTACTTCCATGTGTAGATATGTGGTTTATAAGATGTTTTGATAGTTTACTGGGTAAGAATAAACTAAAGTAACTAAAGAAAATGGATGACATAAATTGATACCATGACAAAAGGATTCATTTCGAATTTATTACCTTGACTGGAGTGTTTGGGATTCATTATGGACTAAATGGACTAAAAATGTCATAAAAATAGCTTTTTGAACAAACCTAAATGAAATATGTAAAAACTAGGTTTTTATATTTGTTGAACTTTGAATATTGACGTGCTTGTCATAACTGATTGATAGGTTGTTCTTGCACGGGTAAATGACATGTTTGTTGAAGCTATTAATGTGCACGTCAGTAGCATTACCAAGCTCGTTAATACCCATGACATGCCCGTTGGCCTAAGAATTGTTAAACAACACAAAGTAAATCATTAAGTGAACTAACCATGTGATTTGAAGGCCTTTATATGTTTTTGGGTAGATGATATAATTGATTTATTATGCTGATGCTTTTGGGTTAAGTGTGTGTGAATGGTATGAATTGATCATTGTGTGTGAATGAGCATGCTCATTAATTCAATTGGCGAGTACATTAGGAAAATTGGCAAGTCAATTTGTTCAGATATATGTGTATTATTCTCCTTGAAAATATAAAATCATGACCAATGGAACTAACTGACTCATCAATTCCATTGACGAGTTTGTCAAATGAAATGATGAGCAGGTTAGCCATTCTTTATGATCAACCGAGCCTTAAATATTTTCAAGTTGGTTGTTGTTGTGGTTATTATTATTATTTATAACTCTTTTATGCTTTACCTCTCTTTTGATTTTTAAGTTTTTATTTATTTGCATCATATTTATTTTTATTCCTTTTTATTTTCTTTCTCACACCAATTTTATTTAAGGCCAATGTAATTTTCCTTCTTATTAGATTTGATGTCGTAGGTTTTCACCGGATATAATTTATTTAATATTTTGCCTATTTTGGGCTATTTTTTGCGTCATGACGACGTTCATTTCCATATTTATATGAATGAAGTATGCTTCACTTATATTCCTTTCACATGTCTTTTAATGTGTGATTAGAGAATAATATCTTCAATTATCAATGAATTAATAATGTGCAAACCCGCAAAGAAGGTTAGTTCCAATGAACCGGATGTGTGAGAATTCTACGGAGTCTCCTACTACTCTTATGCATATCCAATTTTTTGGACTCATTGAAGGATTGAAAATTTCTTAAGAATCAAGTTATACCATTTTCTTTCTTTCCTGGACTTATCAAGGCAAGTTTATTTTCATTGAGCTTAGACATGTTCCTCCTAAAGCTATGAGTCTAACAGTGTCAAAATTGCAAGTAAATTCCACCGAGAGTTATAGGGTGTCGAATGCCCGCCCTCGATAACTCATAGTATTATCTCCATAATTCCACCAAAATTTGAGTCTACTCTACCACTAAAGAAATGTAAATATAACTTCAATATGAATTAGTAAGGCTTCTAATATAAATATAACTCCAATATGAATCAGTAAGGCTTCTTAATTCCATTCCATGATTGTTAGTAGTTCACTACCTTCATTTTTAAGCTCAATTTAAGATACTAACTTGATTGTCGAATAATTGCTTAATTAGCAGGTGCATCATTAAAACTTGAAAGCCTTTTTGAAAGTTTTGATATCAAAACTCGTCCTTAAAATGTAAAACATGACATTTGACAAATTTTTACCTTGATAATTTCTCAATTTAGCTTATATATATAATTTGTATTTTTAAAAATATTTTAACTAATGCTAACCATTAAACATAAATATTAGATATTGGACATATACTTTTTTTTATTAAATTTAAATAATATCCCTTAATATTTTCCAACAAAAAAAAAATTAATGATGTGAAAAGTAGAAAAGAAATTTAATATAATGGATTCTTTGAAGTTACCTTACATGTAACTAAAAATTAAAACTCTTGATGAGATTTGAACTATATGTTATGCGGATTACATTATTTAAATCCGTGACAACTTTTGTAATAAAAAAGACTGAAATATGAAAACTTATATATTTATATATATATATATATATATTCAAGAAAAGAAGAAATTTAAAAAATATTGAATAGTTATTAGTCTCGGAAAAGAAGTTTCGAAAATATTCCCAAGCAAAAGCAAGCTTAAACCATGAGAGATGACACCATATGCTAGTGAAATAAAGAATTAAAAGCCTAATTAGCAGCTAAATTGGCCTCGTAATAAAAATGGCAAATTTAAAGATTCCAGTTGCGGCTTAAAAGATCCTTGGTACAAAGGTTCAAAGCACTATAGGTTGGATGGGATGGAATATTACCTACCAACAAGGAAGAAACACTCTAGCCATCAACTTGAAGTATAATACTCCACTAGTTTTTGCACCATGCTTCTTCTCTAAGACCCAAAGAGACACCATATATTACTTAGACAAGTTGAAAAATCATTAAGAAAATTATCATTTGTATCTCGAAAAATAACCACATGTAGTGGCTGCTTTACAACTTCTCCAAAAAACTCTACTAGTGTTGATAACTATCGCATTCGAAAACTGGCAATCCAACCAACATGAATAAGAGCTCCCCGACTAACATTAGCAACATCAACTAACAACTGATTGCAAACCTATACTATTATTCGAATGATTTGAATCTTAGCCTTTGTAGATATGACTCTTGAAGCAAACAAGAATTCATTCCTCCAGGTTCACAAGTACTTGTAAACAAATTCGAAATCAAGGGCCAAGATTCTCCCATATGGCTGCTAAATTTATCTGCTAAGTTTTATTTAACTCGTACATCAAACCAAAGTGAGAAAAATCAAGATATATCAGATGGGTTAAGAAAGAAATACCAAATTTATTAAGCTTTTGCACAATCAAGTTCTTCACTCCAAATCATCTTAAAATAAAATGACGGTGCAATCTTTCAGAACTGATAAGCAAATGTTGATAAAGTAGTAACCAAAGGAAAGTTCTTATCCGTTGCGGCCCCCTCTAAAATCAATAAGCATTCCAACTTTTATTACTTGAATCTTCCACATTATGTTGCAACAAGTTGTAATATGAGTTAATGGAGAATGTACTAGAAGTAGAGTCTATCGATATAGGCGTATAAGGTCCAAAATTAGAAAACGGATCAAGAGAAAAGTTAATCAGCGAGATCATTTTTGCAGTTAGAAAAGAAGCAAACATATATCGGTTTTTACCCTTGATTAACATCATACATATATGTAATTATCCACTTGTTAGTAATAGCTAGCAAGACATGCTCTAAAAATGCTGGGTGAACATATTTTATAAAAGGTCCAACTTCTCTCCATCTATCATGCTAAAAAGAGATCAATACACTATAATAACAATAGCTAGCAGGGGTTCGATCCTCAAAAACGTATTTTCAAGGGTTGAGCTTTTAAAAAAAAAAAAAAAAATAAACCAAGATCAAAGGCACACCACATTTCTCCAACAATTACCAAAAGTAATCTTGGGGCCAAGAAGAACAAGGAATATTGTACACAACCTTAACATTATGTTTAGAAGCATTTCCAATATGGTTCAGTAATATATGGTATAATATTGGCAGTACACCATGTTTGGAAAGATAATTTGATATTTTAAGTTGTTTGATAATATAATTTGGTTTAAATAGATAAAATGACTAGCATGCTCTCCAGTATAATATTTTATATATGTTTATATTAAAATAAATTTTTAGGCTGCAAATTATAAAACTAGTTATTTGCATAAGACAAACTAATAAGATTTTTAGAAAAATACATATCTTATTAATAAAAATAATTAAATTTTATAATAAATTTAAGCTACTATGGTACTCTAAAAAAATAAAAAATATTAATAAATTTTAATTAAATTAATAATGTACATAATAATAATATTGCCATGGGTTTCTAGGGATTTTGAAATTTAATTAAAGTTAAATAAAAAAAAATTAAACGATCCCAACACTACAAAAATTAGGAGAAATTGCATTCTTGTGCAATGAGAAAACCTTAATGAATCATGAAAATAGAATGTAAATATTTCCAAATATTTCCAAACAAATCCACAAAAAACCACACTCAAAATACTCTCAAATACGAATAATTATACGGTGAAACCGTTGTATTACAATAAGTCAATGTGATTTTGACATGTGACAATATTTTATACTTTTTATTAAATATCAACTTTTATATTACCACATGTCAAAACCACATTGGCTTATTATAATACAACGGTTTCACCATATAATTATTCCTCAAATACAGTATAAAAGTGGCACAAGAAATTAACCATGCCACACTTTATTGGCATATCCTAATTCATTGCTTTAAATATATATATATATATATATATAATTTTTTTAGAGCCATTGCATTAAATATTTATAATTAAAAAAAATCAATCAAAATAATATATTCATATAATTAAAAACAAAACAGAGAAATAGAAAATGGAATACAAAAATAGCAAAGCTGTTTTCTTCATTAAACCCAAGAATATATTTTAGATAGCCTTCAGAATTCAACAAATTCCACTGGCTCTGAGACTACTCGACAGTGAAGAAACATGGACGCGCTTTTGCTCTCTTCTCCTTTCCTTGTCCTTCTTCTCCATTAACTTCTTATTCCAGAACAAATCTTCTTCCTTTCTCCTTCAATTTCAAACCAAAATTTTATCCACAAAAGCATTTCTCGCCTCTCAAAACCTCTCTAAAATCCTCTAAAACCCTAACTCCCCAATTATCTGCCCCGCAGACTCCTACCACTGCCATGAGTGGAGCAGAGACCGATGCCATGGGGCTGTTGCTACGGGAGAGGATTGTGTTTTTGGGGAATAATATCGATGACTTCGTGGCCGATGCCACTATTAGTCAATTGTTGCTTCTGGATGCTCAGGACCCAAAAAAAGATATTCGCCTCTTTATTAATTGCCCTGGTGGTTCTCTCAGGTAAAGTATGCTTGCTTGCTTTTGGGTTTTGGGTTTTGGGTTTTTTCTTAAATTTTGAAATTCATTTTATTTATTTTACAAATTTGCATTTTTCATAGCCTTCTGACTGCATTTTCAATATGAAATCTGTGATTGGAATCAAAGAAATGAAAGCTGAAAAATGTAATTCGTTCTTGGTTCAGAATAATTTTTAATGGATTTGCTAATTTCTTGCCTTCTATCTATTAGTAATTACTTTAATCTGCAATTGTTTGTTAAATTCATAGTTGTTGAGATATTAAGCTTGCTATTGTTGCTTTTTTAACATGATGTGAGTAATGAGGCCTTCTTTGAGATTATGTATCAAAAGATTTATGTTACCCTTTAGTATATAATGATTTAACTATTCTGTTTTATTCAGAAGCCGAGATTTCTATAAGCAGCGTTATTTGTTTAAGGATAATAAAAGAGTATGATGTGATGCGTTTCTTGTACCATTGCGGGTGAACTAGGCATAAACATATTACGATCATTGTGATTTAGTAGCTTGACTGCTTGAGTAACCTGGGAATAAAGAGAGAAATAGATATAGAGGGGGAAAAGTGTTACAAGAGAAAGTACCAATGAAATCTTTTTGTCTTTAATACCACTTAGAACTGTTTTCACAACCTCGCTCTCTTATTATCGTGCTTTCTTATGTAGTGGCAGGACTAGACAATAATAGTTACTAAAATTTTAAGGTAAGGTGCTAAACAGGTCAACTTGAAATTTGAGTGTGCCATCTGACTTTATACACACACACACACAATTTTAATGGAAGTTTAGGGAACATTATGCATTCGGCCAACAATACAATTAAAAATGTTGGCTTCTTATGCCTCATGAATCAATTTAGTATGAGGAGGATAAGAGATATGCTGGAATTTCTTGAATGGCTATAGGGGTTGGTGTGACCTATAGAAGAAAGATGTAATGACTTTGATTGAGCAAAAGCCAAGTTTTTTAAAGAAAAATGATATCCTTGTTAAGGATATTATGATAATTAGTTGATAGTTCTTTCTCTTAACAACTAATAACCCATTTGGTAAACTAAAATATCAGTAGCTATGTACTTCAAATTGCTGACTTCAAAAGCTCAATTTTTGAATTTTTTGCTACTAGCTAATAGCTGATATTATCTTTTTACAATATTAAAAAAATACTAATTAAATTATTTTTTTGAAATTAATTTGTATATGACACTTTTATTTATAATTATTTTGAAAGAACAAATAATTATTACAATGTAATTTAACTTTTGAAATAATAATTATATTCATATTCAAAAAAAATATTGCAAATATATATAAAACATAAAATAGTATTTTCTTATCTGTTGTTTTTTTTTTATTTTCACTGTAATTGAAAACAGTATATTTGTAAGGATAATTATACCCATATGGTTATTTTACATTTCAACATTAACAACTCTTAGTCCATATTGTTCTGAGTGGAAAAAGAGAATTCATATAGCCGACTCCAATTAATTTGAGATTAAGATCTTATTGAGTTAAGTTGAGTTGAACGTTAACAACTATCAAGTTTTTGCCAAAGGAATATCATTTATCAATCACCAAATATCAACAACCACTAGCTATTTAGATTCTACACACAGTTAAAGCAAACATGCACTATAATTTCAGTTCTTATGAGGAGAGGTTATTGCCTAGCAGATCAGGATACCTCTTGTCAAAGAATTATGCAATGATAACAAGAAATGGAGTTCTCTAGTTATTAATTTGGATTATCTTTTCTAGATTGGATAGTAGTTTGTTGATTGCAAACTGATAAATTGAACCGTTTGTTGGTTTCATTTTGCTGCCATATTATCCGTAACAAGTGACTACCTGTTGCCAAAGATTATATTAGATAAGAGCCTTCCTGTAAATACCACCTGGTGGAAGATTTTTGTTTGAATTTGGGTTTCCTGCAGCCATTTTCTAGGGAATTATTTTTTGAGGAATGGTACTTGCTGAGAAATTTTTCACTGTGAAGCTGTATTTTTGTGTTTGCTGTATACACTTTTTCACAGGAAGTGTGCTTCCTTAAGAGAGAAGGTGCGGTTCTCTCGCCACTGTCTTAGGTTATAAAACAAAAGTTTGTGTCCCTGTCCCAATGGATAGTTTTTTTTAATCCTCCTTTTGAGTTGTGAGTTTGAAAAAAAATTACCAGCATACAGTTTTTTTCTCCACTTGTTGAATTGCAGGTCGAAAGAACAAGTGCTATAAGTGGGTTCTTTTAGTTATGGCTAGCATGCTAATGTTTAAAACATGGTGGTTCTTACAGCATGTGGGTATGCATGTTTGTTTTGGTCCCTTAGTTTGATTCCTTAGCTGGATCTCTTTTGTATTTGTGGTTCTTAGTCCTAATGTTTGGGCAGTGGTCATCAGTTTTTATTTGTTTTTGTCAGTTTGGTTTCGGGTATTGGTCATTAGTGTGGTCATGCAGTTGTTTGTAGTAGTTTGTGTTGATGTTACTTATACGTGAATATACTGGGTTAGAGGGATGAAAAAATGACTGTGAGTATTTTTTATCCGAAATAGTCATCTAATCAAACTCTTAATAGCTAAAAAAAAGAACATGCCCCTCTGCATAAACCATTTGCATACCCAGGATTGTAACAATAAAGTAAATTACTTTTACTGCATTCTGGAAGTTAAAACTTATTGACTCCACTTCAGTGCACTATTTCTTGTGAATTAAAGAAGTTGATGGGTTAAAAGGGAAATCTGCCTTGATTTTGACTTAATACTTCTTGCAAAATATAAAAGCCTTTAAGATTAAGTTGTAATGAGTACTAATTCCTGACTTATTATTACCCTGACAGGCCTGAGCATTATGGTAATGCTTCCCCTTTCTTGTGGTATTCTACAAAGCTAAATGATTAGAGTGTGATGACCTATAACTTCAGAAAAGTAGGAGGGTTATGTTTTGTAGGTCATAGTAGACTGTGTATTTATCCCATGCCATGTATAAATAGTAATGTCTACCAATAATGTGTCACTTGCATTCCCTTCACTTTCTGTTAATGTCTTTTTGTCAGGGATATTGAACATTACGAAAAAAAAAATAGTAGTTCAGTATCCTCCAAATATAAGATAAAGAGCAGAAGGAAAACAGATTGTCTATGTCAGATGTAGACGTGTATTATGTCTATCCAAGTCCAAGAACAATAGTTAGAGAATTTACTAGTAGTTCTTTCTTGGATAAGAAGTTATTAACCTTTGAATATTATGTTGTTGCATTAATGTTCCCTCCCATTGCAACCTTGGGTCTGTCTGAAACATAATTTATCTTGTTGCTCTACTTGGGTGGGGTTCTTCTACTGATTTTCTTTTAAAATTATGATGTCAGTGCTACAATGGCCATAAATGATATGGTGCAGCTCGTGAGAGTTGATGTCTCCACAGTTGCCCTTGGACTCTCAGCATCGACAGCTTCTGTAATCCTTGGTGGTGGCACCAAAGGCAAACGCTTTGCAATGGCAAACGCTCGGATCATGATTCATCAGCCTCTCGGGGCGCTAGTGGACAAGCAATAGATGTAGAGATTCAAGCACGAGAAATTATGCATAACAAGAGTAACGTGATTAGAATTATTTCAGGTTTCACTGGTCGCACGGTTGAACAAGTCCAAAAGGATATTGATAGGGATCGTTACATGTCTCCCATAGAAGCTGTTGAATACGGGATAATTGATGGAGTTATTGACAGAGATAGCATCATTCCTTTGGCTCCTGTGCCAGAAAAGGTGAAACCAACCCTAAATTATGAGGAAATGCGAAAAGATCCCATGAAATTCTTTACGCCAGATGTTCCAGATGATGAGATATTCTAGCTCATGCCATTTGCAACAAGGTACATTATTCTTACAGTAGCATACATAAATGTTTATAATAAGAAAATTATTCATTCCATTCATCTTAGGTATTGAAATTTACTTTTGGGTGTTTTTGCAGACAGGCACTCAGCTTATGTCTTTCCCCAAAACAATTGAAAGGCCTGTGAGAAACCCTAACAAAAATGCTTTTTTGTGCTATATTGCAAGATAGAATGGAAGATAGAATGGGTCTGACCCTTCTCCGGACTCCGCTTATTACGGGAGCATTCGTGCACCGGGCTGCCCTTTTTATTGCAAGATAGAATGGGTTTCAAGAAAGGTCAATCAGAATATCAAGATTGCATAACGGAAACCGAGGTCTCGATTGTCATAATGTAAGCTTGTGGACTTCTTTGAAGTTACTACAATTGAATTGATCTTGAAAGAAAATTGTGGATTATTAGTATAAAGAGGACTCGGATTCTTTCTTTTTCTTTTTCCCTTTCTCAGGTTCAAGCCAATTTTGCAATTACTTGTTTTTGCCAAGGTTGCTTAAGAATTAAATCTAGCATGCTCTGGCTTCTTGTATTTTCTATTTCTTCCATAACCATATCAGTATATCACCGTGAAAAATCAACTGTTGTCTCTTTCTGTGTTTACTTTCAAACAAACAACTGTTGCGTCTCTTTCTGTGTTTACTTTCAAACAAATAAATAAATGTTCCTAAATGAAGAATTTATAATTCCTTTGAATTAATTATAATGGTTGGATCAGGTAGGATTACTTGATATATTACCTTTTAGTGAGAATATTTGTTCCAAAAATAAATTTCCACAAGTTTTTAAAAATTATATGAAAACAATTAAAATCTGTATAAATAAATATATTACTTATATAGTGTTCTATATTTTTCTTTCCGAGTGAACTAATATCCACCACATATATTGTTATGCGTCTAGCATTCTATTACATAAATAATGAAAAAAGTAACCTTACAATACCAAAAAGGCCAAAGTAAACTAATTGTAAAATAACTCATTTTATTTCTAAATCAAATATTCATCTCTTTTTTCATATATTTTATTTTTCAAGTAACGTTAATGAATCTTTTTGTGTATTATTATTTATCAAATAAACAATATTATGAATATTTAATTGTTATGTTATATTTATTTAAAATATTTAATGATTATATATACACACACACATACACCATTGTCATGATAGACACGTGATAATCTTGGCTGAGTCGTAACTAAGCTAAAAGTCCGCACAAATTTACCATAATAGAATTTAAGGTAAAGTGTGAATCCTAGAGATTCTCAAGGTTATTTGAATATTCGGTTAGAAAATATTTAAAATTTAAAATTATATTGATTTTTGACTTTTTGAATTAAATTATATTAGTTTTTATAATATGTAGTGATTTTGAGAATTACACTGAGAATTATATTGAACCAAATTAAAATATGAACTTGTTTAATACTAATAATATAAAATTATATTTTATTATATAGATCTATTATTTAATATTATATATTATATATATAATTAAAAATTTCTAATTTAACTAAAGAAATATATAAATATAAATATAATTAATTGTTATATATAATTTTTAATTTGCCACCCAATCAATATATTCCAGTATCATCGACCACTAAATATAAACTTTCACTCACCTTCACCTACCTCTTTCCTTTTCCATTATGTTATTTTTTGTCATGAAGCCCACTAAGGAAGCCATAGGAGGTATTATTACACGTACAAATTACTTAAAATATTTTGATATCGGTTTTGACTTGAAACCTAGTGCAGAACATTCTTCAATCTCCAATAAAGCCATTGTAGTAGGAAATGTTCTTTCCATAAAGTCTTTTAATGCTGGAGCAATCAGAGCCATTTTAGAAAAGACTTGGAAGAGATTGTCAAGAGCTTTGAAGTTGTCAAAAGAGATAACAATCTCTTCCTCATTCAACTCTCTAAAAAGGTAGGTGTAGATTAGGCCATTAAGGCAGCCCCATGGAATGTCTCAAGAGCTTGATAGCCTCAATTTTTTCAAAATCTCCTTATTGGATTCAACTCCATATATACCCCTTCTAGCCTTATGACAATGGAAAGTGCATAAAAAAATAGGTAATATCTTCTATGGCCTGATTAAAGCAAATGAATAGTCTAATTGCAAAGTCGGCAGGGATAGGTACTTTAGACTAAAGTTATGATGAATGCAGAAAATCCCTTAATCCCAAAGTTTCGATACAAAGGGTTTCATAATATATTTAAATATGCCACAATCAAATATGAGAAGCTTGGTGACTACTGTTTCTCATGTGGTAGAATTGGTCATGTCCTCAAGCAATGCAATGTGAAAGGAACTTAAGAAGAAACTTCTGCCATCCAATTTCCTTACAGTCCGGAACTCTGAGCATTTTACTCTGACTCTTTCTTTAGCAAGAAAATTCGCCTCAATTTCTTGATCGATTGGAGAGCATGCTTAGGCTAAAGAATACAATGTCATTATCATTACCATTGTCGGCTCTATGAATCAAGTTTTCACAAGATATTATACAGCACATGCAGCCTATTGTCAGCTCATATCACCAAGCCTTTTAAAAGGTGACAAGTGGCAATCCTACTATCCAATCTTCTACTACCATCATTATTGAAATTGATGAGGAGCTAGAGAAACCACACCTAGTACAACCTCTAGCCTCACATAGCCTCAATCAACCACTCGAATTTATTTCTTCTGTACTAGAGATGGTTGATGTGCCATTCTTGGGGCTTGATAAATCACATCAACAATCTAGAGTGGGTCTTAAGTGTGAGAACATCTTGGGCCTGGATCCCCCACTAGATAAAACTTTTGTGTCCATTCCTTATGTCTCATTTTGCACATATTTAATACTAAGCTTCCATTTTAAATGAGTCTATTATGAAGATGTTGGGCTCTGAGCTTAGTAAAAAAGCCTTAGCCCTCAGAGATAGGTCCTTCTACAAGTAATTCAACCGAGCTCCCCCCTAAAGTATCAGGTCTCCTTGCTTCTGAAGTTGGCCCAATGGTTTTACAACCTAGTTTGGTTTTAAACAAAGAATCTATGGGCTTAGAGCATTCTCCCAAAAAATGGAAATCTTTAGCAAGAAAAAAGAAGTTCTCAAAGGAAGACTCTCCTTCCCTCATTGATGGCCCAAGTAGCTTGCCTTTAGACACCAAGGACCCATGATTGTTCTTCGATTGTTTGGTTTAGGTGACTGGTAGGCCTAGATCGAGGAAGATTTCTTAGGTTTCCATCGGCCTCATGTCTTTTTTAGTTTAGGCTTTTTCCATTCATTTGGGATCCTTTTGAAGTTAGTAGTGAGAAGTAATTTTTTTTAATTAAGGTTTTTTATTATCTATTTTTTGTTAATCATTGTTTAGGTCTTCTTTTAGATCCTTATAACGTGTAGAAGTTAACCAATCTCCTTGTGATATGCTATGGTATCTTAAGTCCTTTTTGCCCGAAGGCCTGACTCTTGCTTTTATTCTATTATGATCATCCATGCTTTCTCCAGCTGCAGTGCCTTTGCTCCATTAGTTTTGATACTTTTTCAGGTGCCTTTTATCTTATTCCCTCAATTTATCACATATCTAAGGATGGTTTAGAGCAATCTTGGGAGGGATTTTATGTGTTCTCTCTTGTCTCATATGTTTGAACAAGATATTCTTTTGTGGTTTTTCCTTACTCTATCTTTTGGCCTTGTTGATGGTTTCTGGGCCGATTTATGATGGGGTAGATCTTAGTAGTTTTTGGCGGATTGCCATGTGGGGAAAATTATATAACTTCTCTTTGTTTTTGTGCCTCCTAAGGATCCCAGCCTTGAAAATGACTTTATTTACTTTTCTTTTATTTTTATGAACATTATTTTTATTGGCAAAAAAAAAATCAAATAGGCTCTCATTGAAAATTTGACAACCATATCTACTCATATCATAAGATTCCATAATCTTACGTAACCTATGATCACATAAGGTTAGGAATCATATTCTCTAGTATGGAGTCTAAATCCCTCATTATAGTCCACGGAGAAATAATCTAAGTTATCTTTCACTTCAATAATTAACCACACTTAAAGTACACATTAAGATGGTGAAGCAGTAGAAATTAAGAACTAAGGGATATAAATGTTAATTTTCCCTGTTTAGCCTAAAAATGCCTAAGTATATAGACAAAAAATGAGAAAAAATCCTTTAACGAAATTTTATTGAATTCAAAAAAACTACTTTCACCTTCTAAAAGGTTACAATTGATATGCTTAAGGTTATAGAAACTCTAATTATAAATAAAGAAACTTGTTAAAAAGGCAACAAAGTATCAAAATAAAAGGAAACGCATAAAGAAAGAAAATATTGACCGAGGTAAACAAAATGTCAAAACAATGAGCCGATTCGAAATTCTTACAAAAAATAAAAATAAAAATAAATAAATGTCAAAAGCTGCTATAAATAGAAAAACACATTTTTAGAGATCTGAACATTGAAGTTTGGTCGAGAAAAAATGAACCTCACTGCAAATGAGTAATTTTGACTTGTTAGCCCATTTACTATTGAACTATGCCTAAAGAAGACTATAATTGCAACTTCAACTTTGAACCATAATTAGCAAAGCCACTAGAATAGTTTTCTATTAAACTACTCTATAAAAATTAAGACTGTCTGTTACACGCTAGATAATAAGTGTATAAAGATAAAAATTATATATAAAAGTTTAAAAATGATGTTAGCATTTTACACTGTATTTGATTTAAGTGTGTGTGTGTGTATAAGTAGATCAAAATGAGTTAAGAATATTCCAAAAGGACATACGATTTTCTTACGCAATATGAAAACAGCTTCTCAACAGTCTCATTCTAAAAATCTTATTTTTAATTAAAAAAAAATGAGAATATTAAAATAGAGAAGGGTGGGTTCCAAAGAGCAAGTGGAGATGATATAAAATTCAAGCAAATAAGGAGGATAAATTATTTGTTTAAAATAAATTATTCAATAATAACAATAATATTCTTTTTTTTTAAAGAACTAATTGTATTCTTAAAATCATTAACTAATAAAAAAAAAAGAAAAGAAAAAGTCATTTAGATGATTGCCGTTGATTTGGGTGTTTTTTCAAGCGTTGAAGTCATGCAGAAAGAAGAAGACAAATACAAAATGCATAGGAATCTCATATCAATAGATACCGTACGTCGGCTTGTTAGCTGTTCATTTCACTCTTGCCCGCCTTCCCACCTCATTACATATAATATAATATAATATAATATAATTAAATAAGCGTATAATTATAGTATATGCTTCTTTATTACTCTTAGATACTAATATTTATTATAATAAAATAATTTATTATAAGTGTGGTTGGTATTGTTTGATTTAGCAATTATAATTGATTTTTTAGTTCCAATAACAAGTGATTGCATCATCAAATTCTAATAATTAGAAGCATCATTTTAGACCTTTTAATTAGTCCAAATATTAATTTTGTCAAACATTTTGTATTAGTGGAGACTCAAATATCAATTTGTAACTTTTGACCGCTCATATAAATTCTTAATTATTAGAGTTTTAATTTATTAAGAATTTAGGCCAGTTATATATCGAGAGATAATTTAACGATAAGTACATCTATTTTTGATAATCTAAAATTAAAATTTTTCTCTCTAATTATAATACTAAAAAAAAGAATTCACTCGCTAAATTTATTTCATTCAAAAAAAAATCTTTGTAATTTATTACTTTTTATATTGGTATATGTTTGGAACAAATCCTATGAAATCAACTATTAATAATTCTCCTTAAGTTTGTTGAAACTTGAGAGGGTTTTATCTATGGTAACATTACAAATTTTGTTTGAGTAAAATTAATCGACTTTGCAAACAAATTATATAATTAATATTTAGGAAATAAAAATATAAGTATTTAATTATAAATTAATTTTACTAATAAAATTCATTTCATCTCTTCATTATGCAAAACATATAGCTGGATAAGTACTCATTCCAAACAAATAGGTATTTGAATTGAAAATTATTTTTCTTTTTTTCTTTTTCTTTTTCTATCATTTCAATTGAATCACAAATTCAAATTTACCTCCATTTCAAATGTGCATGTCCCCATAAAAATACATTAGATTAGCTAGAGTCTTTGAAAATCATTAAAAAATAATATACGATCTTAAATTCAAATTATTAATAAAAAATTTAATTGACCATCTATCTTATTTAATGAAGTAATTTTTATATCTTATTAATTTTATATTTTTTTACAAAAATATTGAAAGAGAATAGAATTTGGAATATTAATATTAGAGAAATTTTAATATGAATTGGGTGTATATACACCCAGCCAATAATCAGCTAGTTGATGGAGTGATTATAAGAAAAACAATTAGTTTTATTTAATTTTTGTTGGTCGAATGTACAAACATTCGGTATGTGGTAGTTTTTATTGTTAATATTGAATATTTATAGAGCGTGTGATTGCATCATAATTTTAAAAAGTTGATAAAATAATCTCCTTTGACTAAAAATACCATATTTTTTTTTGTAAATAATTCATATAAAATAAAATGTTGGGCTACTAAACTTTACCAACTAGTTGATAAAATATTTTACTTAGGGAAGTAGAAAAAAATATTTTACTAGCAAAGATGATTGTGGAGTCATATATCAAATTACAATTATACCCATATTTTAGAATATGATAAAATAAAAAAGAGATATTATAACGGTAGTTTAGGTATTAATCGAACTTTTTTTTAATAAAGTTGGAGTGTAATCAAATAAGTTAATATATTTTTTAATAAAGTTTTTCAGATATTTTAGTCTTTTAAGTACATTTTCAGCAATTAATTTTTTCAATAATTAATCAAACGATCTATTAATGTACATATAATTAGTAGAGAAGAATAAACCTTGGAAATAATATTATGTTTCTACAACTTTCCGTAAATGTAGTCCATAATTAAATCTATAATTAATCATTTAATTAATAAAATTGTTATAAAATAGTAAATGGGAAGGATCTGTCATGTAAAACAGTTAAAGGAGAACTAATAAAATAGTCTTATAATCAAGCTTATGTTGAATAATAACAGTCTCTGATGTTGATTTCACCAAGTGCAAAAGTTAGATTATCTTTGGGGTGCAATTTCTTGCAAGAAAAGATTCCCTTCAAGAAGTCAAACTTAATGTATTTATAGGAATTATAAAATGGTGATCAGTTTCTTGATTGATAAATTTGAAGGTAATATAAATGATCAATGGAGGACATGAAGAAAGTTTGAGAGATGATTGTTTTGTACATGTTAAATTTAGTAGTGATTGTGAAGGAGAGATGGCAGAGGGAAAAGGGTTTTCAGATATGTATAGAAATACAAGTGAAGAGTTGTTTTTAAAGTCTTTAATGGAGAATTCAATTGGGATGCCTATGCCAACTATGGAGATGTTGGGTTTTAAGAATATTTCTTCTTCTCCTTCTCATCATCATCAAAATTTTCGCACTGATAGTGAAGAGCTCTTCAGGAGTTGGCTCAACAATGGAGAGGCAAGCTATCAATGATCTTTTAATTTATTTGTTTGTTTATTTATTTATTTCAGACCATTCAAAAACAAGAATTAGCGTATCATGGTTAATTTCTGTAGGAAACATGAGCTTGATTATTGTCTTTCATGTATTCTTTAAATTTAAAGAATTTCTAAGCTTTATTTTTAGTTTTTTTTTGGGGGGGAAAGATTACCAATAATGATAATCTAAATTGAATAGACATTCAATTTGAAATAAAGATTCATAAATAGCATGTTTCTTGAATCAAGAAAATTGGGGATGTTAATTTATTTGTTTATCTGTTCACTAGCTAGTTAGTATTAATGAAGGATGCATCAAGACAAAGTAAGAAACCTTGATTTTGTTTCTTTGCAATTTCTCTTTTATTTTTCAGTGTGGATTGTTATTATAATTTTTTTTCCTTCAAAATGATGGTTTTATATTCCAGAATAATGGGTATAATAATTCTTCAAGTACATTGCATCGGACGCGGCAAGCATCAAGGAGGTGAGGATATTGAAGTGATTGCTGCTGCTTTACATAATCTGGATACAAGTTGAGATCATTTTAAAGAAGTTTTTTTTTTTTTGAATCTAATAATTAAAATTGCAGGATATCTAATGAACTATCCAGTTTAACCAGTCAACAACCTGCAGGGAGCGCATTACAGAAGAAAAGAAGCAATGATTTATTACTGACACAAAATAATTCAGTTGTTGATGGCTCCTCCGGTGACCTCAATGAGCAATCAATCAGGTGGTTGCTGTTGTTTCTCCATATCTTGCTGTCATTAAGAAAGTACTTATTTTGATTAATACATATATATACATACATATTTTTTTCATATCAGGAATGCTGTTGAAAAAAGTGTGCAGGCTAGTGACTTATACCTGGCCAAGGTTAGTTCTTATTTTGTTATCCGCAGAAATATCACATATATAAAAGTTCAGTGGATATCTGATAATGTGATAGCTCATTTCTTTGATTACAGGCCTGGTTTCATAGTTCTCAACCCATGACAAGAAGTCGATCCTCTGAACTGCGGTATTAGCATTAATAATCATACATATATAACAATATTCTTCATTCAAACTTTGAATGTGTATATGATTGTTCTGCAGCAAGAGATATGCCGGGATGCAAAGTGTTCATACCACTTTAGGGACTAGTGGTATTAGCAATTTGAAACAGGACTTTGGAGATCAAAATGGTTTCAGTGAGCATCCTATGCATGGCATTTCCAACCCATTTGGTGCAACATTCATGTCTCCGTCAAATTCATCTTCATCTACATTCAATAACCCACAAACAGGAGAGGTAGATAAAGTTTCTGCTGTTGTGAGCATGCTAAAGGGTACGCTGGAACGCAAGAAGCATGGTAACCAGATTGAGAAAGAAAGAATTGAAGATAGTGGTAATGCAGTTTATAATGCTCATCAAGTTATAATCAATGCCAATTTTCATCATGGAATAGCTAATAACATTAATGACATTCCACAAACTCTCCAAGAATTATCCTCTAGCCAAATTAAGGATGATGCTGGAGTTTTTCAAACAGTTGAGGGACCTATGGATTATGACTTGGAAGGTTTTGTAAATCCTATAAACCCAATTCATTTTGGCACAGTTTCTTATGAACCTTCTCAGAGTGAATCATCTGCTGCTGCACCAGTCATTTCATCTGGTTTTGATGCGTGCGATGGTCCCAGCAATTCAAGCATTTGTGAGAGCTCAAAGAAGCAAGTTGGAAAAAATATAAGTTCAGAGAATGGCCCTAAAGCCAAAGGTAATTAATACGATGCCCTATTTTCATTTTTCAGAACATCTCAACTCATTACTCAAGTGACTTGTTTATACATGCTACTTTAATCCTTTTCGACAAAAGATTTATTGCAATGAAAATTCTTTCTAGAAATTCCTTATAGACTGAGGACAACTCTAGTTTGGTCTCTGAATGAAAAACAACTGATAATCTTATTATCTTTTTGAATTTTACGTTTGAGTTACTATGACATTTCAAATGCAGATTTTAGAGAGCGGATAATTGAAAATTTGAAGGATGATAGAAAGGTATTATGCTTTTCTAGATGGTGCGTAATAAATCTTGATTGTTTTCTCACTTGCTATTCTTTTTGTTTACATGACAATCCATCTCAGAGAGGGCTAGTTCGATATGGATCTATAACATCAGATGGTTCAGGTGATCAATTTACGTTTAGAACTTCACTAAAAAAAGATTTTTTTCTCCCACATTAGTTATCTTTTTATATGAAAATGAAAGGTATACTTTGTTGTGAATATTGGAGGTTTTTTCTTCTTTCCATTTAATGCTTGCTGCAGTATAATTAAGGAGTAATGTGACTTATTATAGAAGAATATGAACCTTTCTGACCAACTGAATTTATGCAGTGGACAAGGGGGATACGACTAAAAAACGCAGGGTGGAACGCTCAAGAAAGTAAGCTCAACTGTCATCCTTTTAGTTTTGCAATTAACTTTGCTATTCGAAAAGTTTTAGATTCTTTTTGCTGCTCTCTAAGTTTTATTCTCCAAGCTTTATTAAGTTCCACGTTGTACGGACTTTTGAACTATAATGAAAATAATAGACAAAAGTAAAATGCAAAAATAAATAATACACTCAAGATCCTGAAAGACCTCATTTAACATGCATCAATATAGGTTATATTATTTAAAGAAAAGAGAGCTGACCTAAAGTGTGAGATAGACAAATATTCAAGCACTGAGCTTTTAGCTTAATGAACCAAAGATATTTATGTTGAATGTATCATATGCATATGTTTTAAGATGGATTTTGTTGGTGATGCAGAATGGCAGAGGCAAAGGAAAGGAACTCAACACCAGCAATTCCATCTGATATGCAATCTGTCTTGAAGCGGTGTGACAATCTTGAGAAGGAAGTGCGGTCACTCAAACTTAATTTATCGTTCATGAACAGGTTATGATAAAAAAAAATATTTTATCTTCTTACAATTCAGTCCTATAACTTCAAATTTCAGAATCCAACTCTCGAACAAGAAGACGGGCTTTGATTGCATATGGTTATATATATGTTTTGGCTATACAAAATCCTGAACTTTTTTTATGGTTTGTTAATTAATTTCAGGAAGGACTCAGAACAGACGAAGCAGATAGAGGAGCTTCAGAAAAAGAATGAGGAACTGGCAGATGAAAAAGAAAGGCTTCTTGAAGAGATTGAGAGGATCCTATCAGAAACAGGCAAAATCTGAAACTTATTCATTTTCCAATGATAACCAATTTTCAAACACGTTTTACCTCAACCTCCAAAAACAAGAAAAATATGGTCAACTCTTCTTGTTTGGTAATCAATGAGGATCACAAATCAGAAATTTCCATATGAACCAGGCAAGTAAGAATCTTAAAATCAGACTGCTGATGAGGCAAATTTCAACTTAATATTGTTGCTTAATCCTGTCATCCAACATATTGAAATCTTTTAAAGTTTTATAACCAATGAAGCAGCTAATGCTGAAGGGAAAAGATCAAGAAAGAAAAAAAAATTGTCATTTTATCTTAGGTTACTATTTATCTTATTTCTAATTGAGTGGATATTAGTTCACGGTACTGCAGGTGTACATTAGGTCTCACAGGATCTATGTTTAACAAGTTCCATATGATAGTCACCATATTGCAAACGATAATACATTGTCATCTTTTCATGTACTAATCTATAATTTATGTTTATCTACATTATATATAAATGTATGGAAAAGGGGGATATATGCATAGATTAAAAAGGAAATCTTAATAAAATCATTATGCATCAAAAAAGGACTTGAAGTCCTCTAAACATAGAAGAAGAAGAGGAAGAAGAAGAAGAAGAAGAGCAATAGTGTTGTTGAATTGTTGAATTTATTTTGTGATTAAATTAGTTATTTTGACTATAAAAGGCAGTAGCTAAAGAGAGTTGTCAATCATTAGTATGTTGAAGAGAGTTGTCAATCATTAGTATGTTGAAGAGAGTTGAGAGCTCAAAAAGAGTTAAGGTGTGGAGAGTTATAAAAATGAAGAAGAAAAGTCTTTGTTTTATACTCTATAATCTTTAGGTTTCCCAGTAATGAAATTTGTGCAATTTGTATTTACTCTCCTTTCCCCCACTCCTTGTTCCATTTTTTACTTTGTGTTTTTAGCTCAAAAATTTCAACAAGGTATTAGAGCTTTAAATGATCTTTAGGGGGCCTATTGCAAGGTCAGATCTGTTTTTTTTTTTTTTTCCAAAAGAATATGAAGAATGGCTTCATCGAGTATGTTTTTTTCATCCATTTTCATCCTCTTCAAAAGATGAGAACCTTTGAGTGATCTAGTGTTTTATATGTTTCTTAAGAGTTTGTTTGAAGAGACCGACAAATCTCTAAAATGCAAATTATGTTGAGGAACCGGTAAGTCCAAGAAGTACTGCAAATATTTTAAAGACCTTCAAGTCCACAAACTAAACTCTCTGTGAAGGGACTATCAAATCCAAAAAACTGAAATATTGTTGGAGAGGTCGGCATATCTAAAAACTGCAAATGTTGATGGAATGCACCTAAAGACCATATATGTTTAAAGCTACAGAACAACACGTAGAATCCACAACTGAACTATTCTAATAACACATTTTAATTATACTTGTTTAATGCTTAAGTAGGCTGATGGCGAATTATTTACTTTTCTTACAAACCTGAATCTTTTGATATATTCTTTCACATATATTTTAAGGTTATTACATCATAAACGCATTATATTATTCGCATCATTTACGTACCCTATACTATACTATTACCTTTCACAATAGTAATGTGGAGCAATTATAATACAATACAAACTTAGCATATAGATTGCATAAATTAACTACTAGCTAATTACATTATCACTAGCTTATTGCTAGAAGGAAAGAATAAAGAAGTTGGAAGACCAAGATAACCTCTACCTATAACTATAGATACTTGGATGAATCATCAACTCAGTGAGATTGTAGTACCACAAAAGGTAAATAACACAATAGAATATATGTATTAGAATCCAAAAATAATAGCACATAGTGGTAATACAATAAAAATCTCATCAATGAAATACAATCCACTAAAAGGGGCCCGCAACCAAACTGGACCAATATTAAAAGATCAAATAAAATAATATGGTAGATAAATACATGGCAATAATAATAAAGAAACATATTACTATGTACACTCAAATACTATCACACATCACACATATTAAGGTAGTAACTTTTTCCTTTTTATTACAACTCTTTATGCGTACATAACTTGATGCTATAACCTCTAGCAAATTGAGACTCTATTATACTGGCTAATCAAATGGCTTGGTATGATCAACTAGGCCTAGAAACTAATTAGGGTTGCTATAACAACAACCCAAGCAACAAATAGTCTCAAATGGCTTAAAAATCAACAAAGGTTCAAATTTGATTAAGGGATTCCAAAAGGATGACAACTATAACTTGAACTTGCAAATTCTATTTATCTGAGTCACTAATAATTTCATATCAATTCCATCGCAATCATTGACCTATATTTACATTTAACAAGTATTATACTCTTAGGTTCTCTTTTAACTTGTTATTTGTCATTTTATTTTCTTTATCCTTCTTATTCATTAATGTACATGTTAGGGCACATTCATATTGTTCTTTTAGGTCCCCATTTGGTTTGGTTTAGGTCATATATTCATATATCATTTTATATTTACACACCTTTGCATGTTTATCTTACCATTTAGGTCATTATTGTCTCTTATGGTTCTCTATTCTTTTCATTATTTTCTTGGGTTGTTTATATAGTGTTTATGCTCTGTTTTGACATTTTAATATGTTTCTAAACTCTTTTTTGTATTCATGGATTCAAATACTATAAATTCATATTGCAATAGAGTTATGCAACTAAGCTCGAGTCTAATTGCAGATAAGTTGCCTATTCAAACACCCTAGATTTTTCAAGTGAATTAGTTCAAGCATCCATTAAATTTGCATTTGGGCTTTTAGAGACTTTAGTTACATATATTTAGCTTTATGTTCATCAATCAAATGCTCATGTTCTTGGTCTAATCACAAAAGTTTTGATATGCTCAATCCAACACAAGTTAATAAACTTAATTTTTCAACAATTGAGCAACTTGCATTCATTTGGTTACATATTCACTTCCTTATATTATTTTGTCTTTCCATTTTACTAGGGATTCCCAACATCCTAAATTACGTTTTTGTAAATTTTCATGAATTTAAGAATTTATTTACATGCTTAAAGAAATTAATTAGAGTAGCAAAATTTTAATGGTCCAATTAAGGTGTTACATCAAGTAGTTTGCACTTATTTAGTTTCACTCACTTCCTTTTATCCTTTGTCCTTGCCTTCTACCATGGTCTTCCCAATATCCTAAGACAATTTTTTATCATGAATTTTAGAGCTTGTTTACATACCTAGTTAAATAAATTACAATAGCTAAATTACAAAGGAGTTCAAGCATATCAATTGGGGCATATTTAGAAATTAGAATTTCTAGTTTTTCCCTTTTCAATTTTTATCAATCTAAAACCATTTCTAATATCTTAAATAGTTATTTAACATGTATAAATAATAATTTCTAATTTAGGTTGAAAAATTGCATATTTGTACTTAGGAAACATAATTGAAAATTAAGGTATAGAATTTTATTTTTGCTTTCTATACTTTCCTATCACTTTGTTGGCTTAAATATTTCTTCAAAATACCTTTGAAAACTTAAAATTAGCTTAGGAATGGGCCATGTCAGAAAAGGAATTAAGGGAAAAAAATCATAAAATGAGGTACTTTAGATAGTTTGAAGAAGAATATATAGGAGGCAAAATTTCTTTTCTTTTAAAGTTGATTGTCCTACCTCACCTCCTTATGAAGGAGTTGAGTTACCTACTTGGTTGGGTAGAAAATAAGTAGCTCCTTAAGTGGGTAAATTAATCATTTTGCCCCTTCAACCCATTTAGTCTCTTTAGTGATTTAAATGCTCTATTTGACCATTTCACATTCCTTTTTGCTATATGTATTTGAACTTGATTTCTTTGACGTTATTTTCACATTTAATTATCAATTTAGGTTTATTTCAAAGAGTTTTGATGTTTTTATTTGGTTTTGATGTGCTTTATAGGATTATGGCACATTCCAAGTTCAATGCTTTAGGATTTTGGTGCATTCAAACACTGCAGCTTATGTGATTTTGGGTTTTTATTCCAATACTTAGCACTTCTATTTTCATTTTAATCAATATTCTTTTATTACTTTATTTATTTGTTCATATAACATTTAAGGTACTAAATTTACATTTTATCTAAGATATTATAATCAAGTCTACAAAGTGAAATTGGAAAAGACCATCTATCTATAAACTGAAATTTTGAAAAAAAAAAAAAGGGCCTTTACATGTCCGTAAACTATAAAAATGATAAAGATTACATGTTTAAAGACTAAAAAAAAACAAGATGAAGGGCCCAAAATGTCTGTAAATTGCAATGAAATGAAAAAAAAGTAAATTATTAAAGGAGTTCTCAAAATTTTCATATCAAACTTGTAGAAGAAATGCAACGACATTCTTTCTATTACTAGAGAGTTTGAATTCTTGAAGACTTGATTACTTGATGATCAAATTTCATGACTCAATAAATCTCATTAAGGAGGAATGTTGAAGTTGTGGGGGTTTTGCTGAAAAAGTAAGAAAAGTTGGTTAAAAAGGGATGGCTCTCCATATTTATTGCAAAGATTTACTGAATTTATTTTGTGATTAGGTTAGATATTTTTACTATAAAAGGCAGTAGCTATGGAGAGTTGCCAGAGTCTCTATTAATATATTGTTGACAGTTGAGAGCAAAAAAAGAGTTAAGGTGGAGAAAGTTATGAAAATGAAGAATAAAAAAGAATAAGAAAAATCTCTATTTTATGCTTTGTGAATCTTCAATCTTCTGAATAATGAAATTTGTGCAATTTGTGTTTATTCTTCTTTTCCCCACTGCTTGTACCATTTCCTACTTTGTGTTTTTAGCTTGAAAACTCCAACATTGGCACAGTTTGATGAAGGCGAAATGGATACTTATTTTAGGATCTTAGTGACGAGTTGGTATGGGTGTGATATATTTGAATATGTGGTAATGAATGGATCTGAAAACAACTAGGATTTCTAGTTATATCCCTTTTCCAAGTATCCTTGATTATATTGCTTATATTAGTGCTTTTAATTTCTAAAAGGTTAAACCATCTAACTTATCCCAACTTAGTTAAATTTTCAATTTTATCCAAATTAGAACTTCGTAAGAATTTGATATATAAACTTTTTGATATGCAATAAATCTATTCTAAGCCCAAAAACTCATGTGACCTATTAAGTTGGATTGCTGATGTGGCTTTGATATTAAAAAATTATTTATTGCTTTTAATATTAAAAATTATTTGTTGATATGGAAATGATGTTGACATATATACAGAAATTAAAAAAAAAAGAATTAACAAAGGCAAAATGTTGTGTTTTGCCTGAATCGATAGATAACAAATAGAAAATCTGAAATTCACATGAAAACTCTTAATCTCAGTTAGGGTTCCTCCTGCTTCCTCTTATCATATTCACTCTTCTTTCTTTTATTGTAATATTTCTTCACCATAAGGTGAAATTGCCTATGAAGCATGAGAATGAAGTTTCAGGAAAGTGCAATTGTAGACACCCAATTTGATTCATGACATCTTGTAACGAAAGTAAACCAAGGATGAAAATTTTAGGGATGTCCCCGTTCATAAGTAATGCCCATTATTTGAGTTAAATTAATAGTGATTTGATGGTTTTAGGTTGTTGTATGGTCTAATATTCTATTATTTTATTAATTTTTTTTTAAATTTAGCTACATCTATGAGAAATTTTTCCTATATATTAACTCTATGCAATTTAGTGACATATGATCTCAATCTACCATGATGTGACTCTAAGGATCCTTTAATCATTTGCATTGTCTGATTCTTTGCTCTATAACATGCCCCTATATTAACATCAAGTGAAAATTGGGCCATCATATTCGAAATAAAAAAAATTCACATTGTAAATTAGGTTCGACTTGAACATAATCAAATATCGATTTGCAAGCCATTTTGTAGTTGCCATTCTATTTTTTTAGAACTCTAAAAAAAGTATGGATTTTATTATAAGTTCTATTTATGAAACTTCACTCTACACTTGATATTGATGCATACAGTCTCTATTTACAACTCCCTTTACAGGCGACTTCCATTTTTGACTGGCATCTCTTTTTTTTTCCACAGCACATCAAAGTCATTTGAAATGACATATATTTGAATAACCTCCCTAAACTCATCCCCATTGGTAAATTTCATACTAGTAACAAAATCAAACTAAGTATGATCATAGTTTTTGTTATAAATTAAATTTGTCTTCTTTCTCTTTTTCTTAGTATCTAACTAAAACTACTCACTACTAACAAGTAATTCCACCTTATTAGCATTGTCAAGATAGTCAAAGTAGTATTCGCTATGCTCATTTGTATCCCCATCAACCTAGTTACATCCACACCCATTTGAGCACTACTTTCACCCAACTCTTTTTTTTTTATACTCCAATTCCATTCTCATAATCAATTTTAGCTTTTTCAAAATGTTTTAAGTTCTTCCTAGAACTATGAAATTTATCATCTGTGTACTAGGCTCATCACTATTTTCCCCTAAATTAGGTTCATGTACAACATCAAGAACATATGTTTCATCACTGTTGTCATCTAACTCAAAGTTATGTTCATTCATATATGCATATTTTCCACTTTAGAATTAAGTGATTTATTATAGTATTTAATCGTTTCTACATATATTTTTAAGAACCCAAAAGTAAATCCCTCATCTATCATAGTCTTACATTATTAATTGGTCTCAATATACTACAATCATAATTGAACTCCTAATGCTTTATACCTCAATGGAGGTTTATAAGTAACACTAGTTATTTTTGTGTATCTCTTTTTCTTCATGATTTTTCTATGTTATCTTGTATCAAAATCTTTGTCCTTAACTGTATAGACTCCCTCCAATATATCCAACAACAAGATGTGTAACTAGGGTTGCTCAATAGGCTTGAAGCTTAAACAACCCGGTCCAGCCCAACCTAACCCGACCAGGTTGGGCTGATCCGAATAGCTGTTTAGGTCAGGCCTTGGGTTCAAATCTTCAGCTTGATTAAAGTTTGGGTCGAATTTTAGGCCCGAGAAAATTTTTCTCAGACTAACCAGGTCTTGCCTGATATTAATAATATATATAATTTATGTTATATATATAACATTGGTATATATTATATAATTTATATATATTATTATATAATATATGTATAAATAAAAAAAAGGAGAAAGTTGCTCAGGAAGTCCTCTTGCAGTAACTTTCTCTTTCTTTATATATATATATATATATATTATGCATAAGATAAAAAGTTGATGCACGAGTCATCTTGTGCACTAACTTAAATTTTTTTGATATATTATATTATATATAATAAATGTAAAAAAATAAACATCTTTGCCTGCCCCGTTGGCCTACCTGACCTGACCAAGCCCAAGTTGGGCCCAAACGGGCCTAGGGTCGAGCTATGGGCAGAAAATATTAGCCCGAGTCCCTCTCGAGCTGGATTACGGGTTGGGGTGAAACACAGCTTGACCTGGCCCATGAAGAACCGATGGGTGTCTAATCCACCAAAAATAAATATCTATTCTTTGACAAAATAAAAATTATAAAAGCGGTGAATAGAGTTGAATCCTCAATGAATTGATTGCTTAAATTAATTCCTCTTGAAAACCTAAAGTACAAATAAAGAGAATTCAAAAGAGGGGGGTTTATAATCAAGAATTAAATTATGATTAAATCTGAAATTCTAGATTAACTAAATAAAAGGCAACAAAATTAAATTAGAAAATAACAATAGTAAAGATTATAGTCAAAAGGAATAATCTTAATTTCAATCCTTAGATTTGATCATTGATACAAAAATAATTTTTCTAAATTTTTCAGTAAATTAGTTCTACCTAACCGAGATGCTCGCATTAGTCAATCCTTCATTATATGATAAATTAGTTAAGAGACGTTCTATAATTAGCCCTTGTTATTAAATAATTCTATAGGAATGCCCTTTTAGGATTTAACCCACTAACAACTTTAAGATTTAGAAAGACCTAATTATAATCAACAAATTCTACCGCGGAATTTATTTAAATTGGATTGTATATTCTCTTAGTATTACACCTAATTGCCACAAGTATCAAAAGCTAAAAAATAATTACAAATTCTTAGTTTTGAATGAAGATATATTATTCAACTAATCAAGCAATGGGCCCTATTGTTTAACTAGCAAAATAATAATGATAATAAGCTATAGAGGATACACAAATACTGAAATTAAAGAAAACAAGTAAAGAGTTGATTAGATCTTATAAATCTTAACGAATTGAAACCCTTAATTGCCCCCTTCAACTGAACAGAGTTTAATTACACATGCTCTTTATAAAAGAAAACTAAAAAAATATTTTAATGGCTACTGAAAAATGTGAAAAGTACTAAAGGAGAAGAAGAAGAGATGATCCTAGGGTTGCCAAATAGGTTGGCTTAAATATCCATTAAGTTTTCTACCCTATTTAGAAAAATAAAAATACTAATAAAATATATAATAATTAATAACCCTTAAAATTTCTAATTAATGTCTACTAAATAAGAAAATAACTAAGTCCTAATATCTCTTGAAATCTAGTAAAAAATCGTATATCAAGTGTCTCAAACGAATCAGGTTTTCCAGCTAGCCCATGTAATTTTTCAACATCAGACTACCTTAGGCATAAGCCTTGCCCAATGGGTAATTACACCCAAGGCTCTTTCCAACTCTTTTTCATCCACTTCTTGTAACTTTTTTTTTTATTTTTTTTTCTAGTTTTCTCTTTAAGTTATATCCTATACGAAAATAGACCAAGACACTATAAACACCAAACATAAGTTCAAATATCTTTGTAAAATATAAGGTAAATTTACTAACTATCAAATTCTCTCACACTTAAACTATGATTGCCCTCGAGCGCTTCACAATCTCAAACCATTATACCCACATTTATCCAATTATAACCCAACCTGTAATATTTCAAAATGCAAATTGAATGGCAACCAAAAACTAACAATTTATAGCACAAAATTTTTCACAACTCCACAATAATGAATGATCAATTTGATAAATATTTTAAATATAAAATGAAAAAAAAAGTCATGCAAAAAATGGTTAGTTTTTACTTGAAAGTCAATCAATACATAGCAAAACAATACTCAATCCATCAAGATACATATATATATATATATATATATTCCATATGTTAGACTTATGCCAAGAGCCAAAAAATTTCAATTTAGTTTACTTTGAGCACTTTTAATTCTTGCCTGAAATATCAACAACCTTTTGACGCAATGGTAAACATTTTTTGTGCTCTTTTTTTATTTATTTATTTAGTTCTCAATACAAGTCTTTTAAAATTTAAGCACAAATCAATGTAAATCAAGTGAAGTTTAATTATGCATTAACGATTATTTAATGTTGATTAATTAAGTTAGTTAGAGTAAAATTTAAAACATTTCATACAAATAATACATATAAAAAAAATTATTCATAACAGGTGGAAAAGTAAAAAAAAGTCAATCTAGAAAAGCTAGCTAATGGCTGTCGTAACAATATATTTTTTAAAACATCATATTTGAATTATTTCAAAGATAAAATAGGATTTTTGATTAAAAATTATTAAGTGACAAAGAGGGCAATAGCAAAACTTAATAAATTTTTAAAAAAAATTTAACCAAAAAAAGTATTAAAGAATCAAAATTTTCAAAATCAAACTTTAAGTATTCCTCTCACACACTTAAATTTTGAATTGTCCTCGACGTAAGAATAAATATAAATAAAAAATAAAGAACAAAGGACTCCCCTGAATTCATTGGAGGAATAGTATATCGAAAAGCATATCAGTGTTGCTAGTGAGGAAGAAAAACTCCTACTTCTTGTGGCATACTTATCATTAATTGTTTCATCCTTATGAGTTGAGTTATCATTTGAGTGCCATTAATTTTCAGCTAGATTATACTTTCTTATAGCCATTGTAATTATGTATGTACTATATAAAAAGAAAAATCAGCCTTTGTAGAGTGCATAAGAGTAGATTTGACACTTCTTTTAGCTTTTTTAAATACTCATTGATCTCTTCGTATATTTTTATAAATATTAAATAAAAAATTAAATAATACGAAGAAAAATAAAAAAAAATTAATATATATTAGAATTTTTTCAAGTAAGAAAAAAGTTTATTTTTCTTAAAATTAAAAGTATTTAGAAATCATAAAAATTATTTTTTTATTTTGCGGATGAGAAAAAAAATCATATTCTACTAATCAATGTTTAATAATTTATAAAAAAATTAATGAATTTTAGATTATGAATTAAAAATTATGAAAATTAATTTTTTATCATACAAAAACTAATATTAATAAAAAAATATTATTTGCAATTTTTATTTTTTTAAATATGATATTTAGTATAAAATATTTATGTTTATAATGTGTAAAAATTATTATTTTTAAATATTTATATATATATATTTAATATATTTAATTTTTTTAAAACATATATTTTTTTAATATTTTTAATTATTTAAAAATGTAAAGTGAATAAAGTGAATTCTATAATGTCACTTCAATATCTTAACGGCAAGGATCTAAATAGCTCATTTTTAACAAAAAAGCCATAATTTGCCCCTTTTTAATATAAAACTAACATATTTGGTCTAAAAACAGTTGTAAAGACTTGAGTTGAGATAGTGGTAGTATTTCAAAGGCTTATTTGAGCATTTGGCCAAAGTTAAGAATATATTAGATAATTTATCCTTTCTAAAAATGGTTGTTAAATATTTTATTTAACTACAATATATATTATGCAATCATTCCAAATATAATAAACAACATTTAGAAATATCATATAATACAATACTATATCATATTATATATTATTAAACTATATTATTGTTTGTCATCCAAACTCTAGTAAAACTAAAAATACAATTCTATTTTCAATTTAAATTTAATTTACCACTTTACTTCTTAATTCCAGTTGTAATCAAACGCTTAAACTTTGAAAATTTAATAAATTAACTATTCCAAATTAAACTAATTACTCAATTTAGAACAAATTTAAATTTAAAAACTACATTGATAAGTTAGTCTAAATTAGAGGGAAATTTTGACTTTTTCAAAGTAATTAAAAATTTTATTGCCATTTTTAAATTTAATTTAAACTAAATTATGGTAAAAAAAATGTTGATATTTTATGTGTGATGGACATAAAGAAAGTACATGATTTATGATCAAATTAAAGTACATGATCAGATATGAAAATAAATAGACATATATTTGATTATGAAATTTCATTGTTATAATATTAAAAATTATTGTCCATGTTTAACTTCGATTTGAAACTTTTATAGAAAAGAATAGATGATTTTGCAAAATGTTCTGTCCAAGAAATTACTAAACACATCATTAATATAAAAGGATTAGCTATAAATGATTATTATTTTTCTCATTTTTCAAGTTATCACTATCCTAAATTTTATTAAAATTTAGACATTGCTGGTGCTAAAAATTTATATTAATTTGATTGGACTTTGAACTTATTATTTTACACCTATTTTTTAGTTTTAAAAAATAAAAAATTGTTAAAAATTATAAAAATGCATTGGCTAATTTGAAAATTAAAAAATTAATACTTTTTTAAGTTATAGACCATAAATTTTTCCTTAAAAATATAGACGAAGTACTAAAACAAATTTTTTTGTTAATATAAAAAGAAATATGACTGAATATGAAAAAAATTATTTATCAAAATATTAATATTTCAAATTTATAAAAGATTATACAAATATAAGAATTAAATGGCTTATAATTATAGTTTCAAAAAATGACTTATAATTATTTTAAATATAATTATATATAAATACTCTAAATATTTATATTTTTTTAAAATAAATTATTCTTAACAAGCGTGTGACTATCATATGGTTAAAATATTAGTTACGTAATTTATTTTAATAAACTATTAGTGGTCTATTATTAATAAATATTGCATATTAATTATAATTAGTCTAAGAAATTAAAAGGTGTGACTTTGAAAAAATAATTACTACCCATCAATCAAAACCTCTTATCTTTTGACGGGAAAGAGGACACATTATTTTGAAAGGATATATCATTTTACAAGGGTCACTAATCTAATTATAAAAGTTTGCAATATTCCATCAAATTATAGATGATTACGTTATTGGATAAACTAGAAAAAATTATTTTATTAGAGAGTACACAAAATTCTTAATTCCCTCAATCAATTCATATCTACATCTTCTCTCTTTGGAATCTAATGACTATGGCTCGAAGTATATATTGTTAGACTTTCACATTTAATTTAATTTGTTGCAATTGATGATGATATTGCTTAGATTTAGTACCGGTGCATGATCTCTAGTCTAGTTTTCAATTTCATATTTGCAATTTTATGATTAAGTATTTAGAATTGTGTTTTGTTGGTAGAATATTTTTATTCATTAATTTTGTAATTATGCCACATTTGATTGTTGATTAATTATTTTGTCAAAATTAATTATACAATTCAATTTCTAATGAAACTGCGGGAATAATGGTTTTTGAATCATTGAAAATAGACTTCATTTGATTAAATTATGATATTTTGTAATTGGTAGTGTAAGAATAATTAGAACAAGTATTGCATATGTTAGAAACACCAAGTTCAAGATGATGGAATTTAAAAAAAAAAAAAAAGGTTCCTCGTAAACTGAAAATCCATTTTAGGTGTCAAACCCATGATCAAAGATTAAGTCGCGCCATTTGCCACTATGCCAGTGGCTTTTTTTGGCCGTTGATATATAAATTTCAATTGAAAGTTTAGAAATCTCGGAACCATATATCCGTAATTTATAATAATATGATAAATTGAATTTATTGTTTAGTAGTCCAAATTTAAGAACTGTTTTTGTTTTCAGATTAATTTGTACATTGATTTGGTACTTATTTCAAATAATTAAATATTATAATTTTGATAATGGTTTAGTTATTTATATCCAATAATAATATATTATTTGAAAATTATTTCTTCCATTGGAAACTATTATTCATAAATTTATTCAAAATTTATTTTCAAAATTTTGAAATATAAAGAATTGGCCATTGACATAGAGTTTAGTCAATAATATTTTGATGTCATATTTAAGACTATGTTTAAGTAATTAAGTAATAGCCACATCATTAATAAATTATATTTAGAGGGTGTTTCTCAAAACTTAAAAGCTGGTCAAAACTGATTATATGCAGTTTTTAGATTATAAGTTGTTTATTTAAGTGTTTCTGAAAACTTAAATAGTTGATTATAATCTGATTTTAATCAGTTTTTTAAAAGTTGAGTTTTGATACTTTTTTTTAAGCACTTATTTTTTAAGCAGTTTTGACCAAGTAAAAGACCATACTATCCCTACCTAATCTTCAATATTTCAAATTTATCCACCCTATACACCTTAGTTTCCATCAAAATTCTTTTATTTTTAGGATTCTAATTAATTTGGTAATATTTACATGGTAGTTTTTTATTTGTATAATTTATTAATAACACCAATATTATTATTATTATTAAATAAATTTTATGATTATTATTATTATTATAATTACAAAATAAATTTTGAATTGACATTTAAAAAATTATTTTTATACAATAAATAAACTCAGGGACAGTTTGGTCATTTTGACAGTTTCTGCAATTAAAAACTGATTATAAGCTGATTTTACAGAAACACTTAACTGATTATTAACTGGTTTATAGAAACGCTTAACTGCTTATTTTTAATCTGATTATAATCTAAAAATCACTTATTCACAATAAGCTGAAAAGCTCCAGTTTCGAGAAATACCCTCTTAATCATGGAATTTTATAATTCAACCCCAGATGATAATTATTATATTTAAGTGATTAATTAGGATGGGATAGAAATATTTATTAATAAAAAAATATTATTTTTATTATTACAAATTAAATTTCTAGTTGCCCATAAGCCTAGAAAATTATTTAAAAAATTTTAATGTTAGTCCCATCATAAAGTTATATAAATCATTTGCATGATATAATCTAAGCCCACAAAAAAATTATAATATCACATTGATTTATTTGTTTGGAATCATTTACATGAGTAGAATTTTCATACCTGGTTTCATTACATGAGATAGTAAGCTTGTTATTTATTTTGCAGTTGTTCAAACTTTATCCTTTCCAAATTTTGATTCCTCTAATATTGCTCCTATAAGTGGTGATAACTATGCTGATTGGAAAGAGAAAATTCTTCTTACATTAGGGTGCATGGACCTTGATTTAGCTCATAGAGTGGATGAACCACCAAAACCTATAGTTTCTAGCACCCAAATTTAGAAAACATCATATGATCTTGGGGAATGATCCAATCGCTTAAGTTTGATGTTTATTAAGGCTCATATTGGGAAAAGTATTCATGGTTCCATCCCTGACTGTGCTAATGCAAAAGAATATCTCAAAGCTATTCAGGATTAGTTTGAAACCTTCGATACGGCATTAGCAAGCACCCTAATGGCAAAAACGCATTCCATAAAATTTAATGGCACCGTAGGTGTCCATGAGCACATCATATAGATGCAAGATATAGTCACTCGACTGAAATCTTTAGAGATTGAGATGTTTAAGTCATTTTTGGTTATCTTCATTCTTAACTCACTCCCATCTACATATGAACCTTTGAAAATCTCGTATAACACACATAAGGGTAAATGTTCAATTAATAAACTTTTGATCATGTGTGTACAAGAGGAAGAGAGGTTGAATCAATAAAAGAATGAAAGTGCACATTTGGCGACTCCTAACAAGAAATCATTTAGTAAAGGGAAGGGGAAAATGCTTCTTAATCAAGTTAATAAGGATAAAAATAAATGCTTATTTTGCAAGAAGAAAGGGCATGTAAATAAGACTTGTCCCAAATTCAAGTGTTGGCTTGAAAAAGAAAGGTAATCTCATCTCTTTAGTGTGTTTTAAATCTAATATGGTTCAATTTTCTTATAATACTCAGTGGATTGATTCTGGTTCTACAATCCATGCATCAATACTATGAAGGGCTTCTTAAACCTCATGAAACTGACTCAAAGTGAATGTTCCATGTATTCAGGAAACAAGATGCGTTCACATGTAAAGGCGGTTGGAACCTACAAATTAATGCTTAGTTCTGGCTTTATTTTAGACCTTGAAAGTACCTTTTATGTTCCATCATTTTTGAGAAACCTCATTTCTATTTCTAGACTTCTACCTTATAACTTCAATTCAATTTCATCGTTGCTTCTCTTTATTTGTATAAAGACAATGTTCTTATTGGTGATGGTGTTATGGATGATGGTTTGTTTAAACTTCATTTAAAATCAACCCTTGATTATTGCCTTACAATTGTGTATGGTAATAACGTTGGCATTAAGCGTGGTGTTATAAATGAGAAATCCTCCATTTTGTGACATAGGAGATTAGATCATTTCTCCATTGATAGAATTAAAATATCGGTAAATGATGAAGCCCTTGAGACTAGTGACTTTATTGATTTTGGTACTTGTGTGAATTGCATTAAAGGAAACCAAACTAACAAATCCAACAAAGGTGCAAGGAGGACTTCTAATGTTGTAGAAATTGTACGCTAATATTTCAGGTCCTTATGATGAATGCTTTAATGGTCAAAAAAATTTCATTACCTTTATTGATGACTATACACGATATATGTATCTCTATTTGCTTTATGATAAAAGTGAAGCACTAAATGTTTTTAAAGTATATAAAGAAAAAGTAGAGAAACAATTGAGTAAATAAATTAAGGTCATGAACACAGATAGAGGTGGTGAATATTATGGAAGGTACATTGAAAAGGGCAATTGCCTGGTTTATTTGCTAGGTTTCTTAAGAAATAAGGTATTATGGCACAATACATAATGCCAGGCTCACTGTCTTAAAATGGTGCATTTGAAAGGAGAAATTGAACATTGATGGACATGGTGGGGAGTATGATTAATAATTCCAATCTTCCATTGTCTTTGTGGAATGAAGCTCTAAAAACTGCGGCATATGTACTAAATAAGTTTCCAACTAAGGCAGTTCAAAAAACATCATTTGAATTATGGAAATATTGGAAGCCTAGTTTGAGACATGTATATATTTATGGTTTCCCAGTTGAGGTTAGAGTCTACAATCCACAAGAGATAAAATTAGACTCAAGAACAGTCAGTGGATATTTCATTGGCTATGTAGAAAAGCCTAATGGGTATAGATTTTATTGTTTATCTTGTCCAAAAATAATTGTAAAATTTGAAAATACAAGGTTTCTTGAGAATGATGGAATTAGTGGGATTGACCAACCTCGAAATGTAGTTTTTGAGGAAAATAACAATTATGAACCAACTTTTATAACTTCACATGGATTGATTACATATCATGATAATCATCAAGATATGATTATTTATGAGCAACCAATTGTTGAAGAATCACATCATCATAAGAATAATCCTAAGGATCCAATTACTCAAAATTCTCAAGATGAAAAAATTAAAGTAACGTTGGGAAGATCTTTAAGAATAAGGAAATAAGCAATTTCTTCATACTATATTGTGTACCTATAAGAATCTGACATTGATTTTAGCGATGAAGATGACTTCATTACATTTTCAAAAGCCATAAATGGAAGTAAATCCACTTTATGGTATGATGCTATGAAGAATGAGTTGGATTCAATGGCTAATAACCAAGTCCGGGATCTTGTTGAATTGCCTAAAGTGTTTTTAAAACCTAAAGAGATTCTTTAGGCAATATTGAAAGATATAAGATAAAACTTGTAGCCAAAGGATTCACTAAAAAAATGAATTAATTATCATGATACCTTCTATCTTGTTTCAAAGAAGGATTCATTTCAGATAATCATGACATTGGTTGCTTATTTTGATATGGAGCTACATCAAATAGATGTGAAAACAACTTTCCTCAATGGGGATTTAAAGGAAGAGGTTTATGTGAAACATCAATAAGGTTTCATCACAGAGGAGAATGATCACTTAGTTTGCAAGGTTGAGAAACTATATATGGGTTAAAACAAGCTTCTCGTCATTAGTATTTAAAATTCCATAATGCTATTACCTCATTTAGTTTTACAGAAAATATTATGGATCGATGTATATAACATAAGGTTAGTGGGAGCAAAATAATTTTCTTAGCCCTATATGTAGATGATATTTTAATAGCTTCAACTGACTTAGGTTTACTTCATGAGGTTAAATAATTTCTCTTAATGCAATTTGATATGAAAGATATGGGAGAAGGTTCTTATATCATAGGCATAAAGGTTGAGAGAGACAGATCCTAAGGGACATTAGGATTGTCTCAAGAAGCCTATATTAATAAGGTATTATAGAGATCTATATGAAGGATTGTTCATCTAGTGTTGCACCTATTATTAAAGGTGACAAGTTTAGTTTGAAACAATGCCCAAGAAATGATTTGGAGAGGAAACAAATGAAGAACATTCCTTATGCTTTTGCAATTAGAAGCTTAATATATGCACAAGTTTGTACAAGACTTAATATTGCATATGCAATTGGGCAGATATCAAAGCAATCCTAGTTTAGACCTTTAAAGAGTTGCAAAGAAGGTCATGCAATGTAATATCCCAATGTGTGCCCTAGAAGTTTGGATATAATTGTTGTTTGTTTGAATTATGTGTATATGTTATGTTGATAAGAAAAGAAATTGAAAAGAGAATGTTTAGGTATTGTTTAAAAAGGAAAGTAATGTGTAGAGAGAAAGTGTATATGTTGGGTATATGGTAATATATATAACATATATGTTGGTCAAAATGAGGAGTCAAGGGAAGAAGATATTTTATTTGTGATATGTGAAATTACTTAAATGGGCATATAAGTGAAAGAAGCTAAGTTAAATGGATGAGGGCATTTAGGTAATTGCTTGGTGGAGATTTAAAGAAGAAGAGAAGTTTGACTTGTCTTCATTTTCTCTTCTTTGCATTGTGTGGCCGGCTACCAAAGGGAAGAGAGAGCAAGAGAGGTGTTCTAAATTCTATAATCAAATTGAAGGAAGAATTAAAGGATTAAGTTGGAGATTTGTGAAATTTCCTCAATTTTGGTAAGTACTCTCTTGTTTTCCTTTGTTATTTTGAAGTTGTGTTTGAGGTGAGTTATGATTTGTTGATATTATGATTTGGTGTGTTTGAGATGTGTTTATAAGTGTTGAAATTGAGTATAAGTTAAAAAGATTGAATTGGTGTTGGTTTTGATTTGAAGATGGTAAGTTAAGTGGATGTTGATATTGAAAGAATAAGAGTGATGTTGATTTTAGGGTTTTGAAATGGTAAGTGATTAAATGTATTGTTAATGTGAATATTGTGATGAATATGTAAAATAAGTGTTAATGAAATTAATTATATCCATTTGAATGAGGTTATGTTGTGCATAATGTGTTTTAATTCAATAAAAAGAGACTTGGCCATGTTTAGGGTTTTCATTCATGAGAGACACGGCCGTGTCCCTTGCCCGTGTCTATTACTGGATTTTTGGTGTTGAGAGACACGGCCACAAGCTTGGCCGTGTCCCTTGAGTGTGTTAGCTACTGTGATTATTCTTTGCTCTTCATGCATTGTTGAGATTGAACATACATTTGATGATAATGATGATGCATATGATACTATATGAACAATGTTATGTTTTATACATTGTGAATCTTGTGAATGGTAATGTGTTATATGAATAATGTACTTTGTAATGTTATATCAATGATGCTATATGTAAAATGTGAAGGATATGATGAAGTAATTGATTATGTATACTATGAAATATTATAATATGAATTGAGACATGACATGATATGAAGCCATTGTGATTGGCTATGATAACTTAAAAGCGAGGTGAAGCCATTGTGATTGGCTATGATAACTTAAATGTGATGTGAAGCCATTGTGATTGGCTTTGATAACTTAAATGTGATGTGAAGCCATTGTGATTGGCTATGATAACTTAAATGTGATGTGAAGCCATTGTGATTGGCTATGATAACTTAAATGTGATGTGAAGCCATTGTGATTGGCTATGATAACTTAAATGTGATGTGAAGCCATTGTGATTAGCTATGATAACTCAAATGTGATGTGAAGCCATTGTGATTGGCTATGATGATTCAATTGAGAATGAAATTGCTAAATGAATTGTGTGGCTAATGTGTTATTCCATTTTCAGAGTTTGTTGTTGGTGGCATGCCTAATATTGGTAACAATCTCTTGAAGTTAGGTTGGATTTGATCCTTGAAGCCTAATTGAGATATTACAACCCTTAAAGCTAGGTTGGGTTGGTTCTTGAAGCCAAGTTGGGTTGATACTTAGCATGCTTTGTTCCCCTTGAAGCTTGGTTGAACCTAATCCTTGAAGCCTAGTTAGGTTTATGATAATGATGAATGTGATAACAAAACCAAAGCATTAACTCTGAAAAAGGGAATGGCATATTAGTGTGTTTTGGGCCCATGCTTGTCTTTGTTTAATGTGATTCATGAATGGTATAATGATTGCCTTTGTTGGAAATGTGATTCATGATTGGTGAATTGTGAATAAAATAATGATATGAAGCATGATATGTAATGTGTGTATTGATATATTGATTGTGAGTATTAGTGATGGATTGTGGTTGGTGTTAATGATATGTATATATGTATATATAATATATGAGATTAGTGGAGATATATGAAAGGTGTAATTAAAAAGGGAAACCATGATAAGAAACTAATGGTACATGGAATTTGATATATCATTATATGTTAGAATTTCTGTAATGTATGTTTATATTATTTATTTGTACTACTAAGCTCTCGGGCTTAGCGCGGATGTGTAATCGCGCAGGTGACTAGGTGGAAGATATGAAGTCTTTCGTTATGTCACGAGAAGAGTAAGAGTTTATCGAGACCAACTAGAGGGTGATGCATACATGTATAATTTTTAATTATGATGTATCTCTGACAAGAGTGTATTTATATGTATAAATGAAGTTTTGATAAAGATAAGATTCTTATATATAGGTAAGATCATTAAAAGTATAATGATTTTGTAAATGCTCTTTAAATTAATGTATTGTGGTTTAAACTCTGTTAAAGGTTTTTAAATTGTAACGAAAAGTGACATCCTTATACTTTATATACTTACTGTATGTATACCAGGTATATGTATAGTACTTATATGGGGTATCGGGGTGTTACAATTATTTTGATATCAGAGCTTAGGTTCGAGATTCTCGGCCTAAGTGAAATTAAAAAAAAAAGTTTTGAAACGCTTAAAATGAATTAAAAAGAAGAGTTTTGAAATGCAATTGGTAATACATGCATATGCATTAACACCTAGGTTGGTCTCGGATGTGGCATTATATGATTTGTAGTATATCTGTGTTATATGAGATGGATGCTAGAGTGTGAATGATGTTTTACATGAAAGAAAAGCTAGAGAAAGTAATGATATGGATTTGTATAAGTTTAATTGATAAATTAAAAAAAATGGAAATTTATGCAAGTAAAGTGAATTGTTAAATGTGTTGAAGTATAAGGAAATTAAAAGGAGAATAAAGTTGAAAATGAGTTGGAAACAAAATCAAGATTAAAGTATGTACTCTTTTCTCTACACTTTGAACCTCTTTATAATAAAGTTTATGTTGGATTTGCTAGACAGAGGAAATATTGTTGGATTGTTAATATTGAAAGATATGTTATTAAAATGAGGAGAGTATGGTGGAATATTGAATGAGTTGATTAGTATAGACAAAGTGTGATTATTTAAAGTTTGGGGTATATATATAAAGTTAAGGTTTTGTTTAAAGGAAAAAGAGATGATATTGGTTAAGTAAGAATATAAATTGGTATTGTTATTTTAATGCAAACATTGTAAATTCATTGTTGGAAATGTGAGATGCTTGGATATTGTGAAAGCTCATGGTAATGGTGGTAATATGTGACATTTGGATTTTTGAAATGAGCTTGATAATTGTGAAAATTATATGTTTTGATTTGCTTTGTGATATATATATATATATGTTGTTTTTAAAGTTGATATTAAGAAAAGATGAGTTTGGCAAATTGAAGCTTAAGCGAAATAGTAAGTTGAAAAGTTAAAGTTTTAGTGGAATTTGATAAAGATTATTTGGATATTGATGGTTTAATGTATATTCAATACATGAGCTAGGTGAAATGAATAATATTGCACATGAAAGAATTATAAATTGAGTAATGTGATTGATGGTATGAGAATTTATTTTGAAGTAAAAAAGGAAGTGGATAAGTAAATGAAAATGAGTTATTTTAAGTCATTTTACTGCAAAGGGTAAAAATGGATATGGAAGTATATTAAATATTTTTAAAGACGACAATGAAAGAGATGTCACATTAGGAATGTGACCAAGAAGGATGTGAAGTGTTAGTATAGTCAGAATATATATATAATTGTAGTGTGAATAAATACTTTACATCATATTGGAAGAATGACAATGATAGTGTTTAAAAGAAAGTGATAAACATTAAATTTGTATGGAATGTATGAAAAAGGAAAATAAAATAAGAGTATATAATTAAGTGTGTACATGTATATGATATGTGAACTGAGTTTTTCAATCTGAATGAAATTATGGTATAAAAAAAAATGTGAATCACATTATGAAGGTGATCTATGAATATGTATGTGGTATTATTATAGAATTAGTGATATGAAAAAAGATGTTATATGTATTAGTGAACCTAAGAGAGAATAGGTCTTGAACTGTGTAGAGCTAGATGGATTTTGTGATGGAAGTGAGAAGGGAATGGACTTGAGTAATATTGGACAATGGAAATTGTTATGGTGAGCACTGAACGTGATGATCATATGATATTTAGAGTCTCAAAGTATTCACATATGGAAAGTTCTATGTAATTATATATTATAAGAGATTGTAAATGGATTAGAAATGAAGTGACGAATAGAAATTGTATAAGAACTGCATATGATTGAAAATATATATAGTAATATTGTTGAAACATGAATTAAGTTGATAAAGATTATATAATCGAGTGCAAATTGGTTTGAAACGGAGTTGGAATGTGTTAACTTCTGATATAGCAAAAATGTAAAGAAGGAATATGTAACTCTTGAGATACACCTTAGCCTTGTACTCGTAAAGATTGAGAATAAAATTATAAAAAGAACAGTATTGATTTGAAAGTCCCAGGCTTGAATATTAATCTCTTAAAGCCATATGTGTTGTTCAGTATATTTGATCGGTTAATTTTGTTATCCATAGATTTGGGTTTTAGATAAAATGATTGTAATATAGATTTGGTGAGATTGGAAATTTTGTTTGAGAAATATAGTTAAATGTTATGATGGATAAAGTTGTACCTTATCATTTTATGTTAAGAATTTGGTTATAATTATGAAGGTAAAGAGAGAAAAGGAAATTATGGAAATGTTTTGAGTTATGGATAATATGACAAAAAGGTAATCAAAATAAATATAACAATGATATGAAATGTGAGGAGATATTAAAAAGGGAGAAAATATAAAATGTGACTGAGGGTTATCCTGAATATGTTTATGGTATATAATGAATAAATGAATGGACTTGAGGTTTGAGTGAATGAACTATAGATAGTAAATATGGTATAAAATTATTATGAGAATTGGTGGGAATTATAGTAAAATAATAGAGAATAAACTATGTGTATATTAAAAGATAATTTGAAGTGATTTGTTATTATGATAATTTGACTGAATATGGAGCGGAAGAGATCAGGAATTGAATATAAGTTTGCCCTAATGGAATTAAGTTATATATATACATATATGAAAATTGTGAAATTTCATGATAAGTTAAATAAATTAATCGTTGGTTGGAATTGAACAAGATTGGAATGTGGGTATATTGTGACAGATAGATCAAGTGATCTGGATTTGGCTAAGATTATGAATCATTATTGAGATTTAATATGTATAGTTATACTAAGAGTATAATTATTTACATGATAATGTATAGGATGTAAAATTTTAAAGTGTGATTGGACATGAATGAATGGAGTTAGTAGTTATAAATCATGAAAAAAAAGGGAAAAGATTGGTTATTTATAAAATAAGTTGAAAGGTAGTGTATTAATATGTAAGTTAAGTGAAAAGCATGCTAAAGAAGTAACTCAGTTTGTGAAAAATAAGGATCTTGTTATCCATTGAGGCTTGATAAATGTCTATTTAGACAGTGATTGTAATGACGGGATAATTAATGCTAAGATATAAACCAATGAATTTTAAGGTTAAAGTTAAGAGGGTAATTACAAAGAGATGAAGGAACAAAATATATTAAATATAAAGATTGGACGAAGTATAAGTGTACTATAAAATGATCTGATTATTGTATAAAGATATTAATAGGAAATGTAATGAGTTCTTTTGAATGTTTGATCAAGGAAGTAATAAGATATATAAACATATAGAATGATGAGTTATGGAATTTTGAGAAGATGGTTGATTCTAAAGGGGAGAGTTGAAGGTATATGATTTGATGACATAATAACTTAAGCATATAATTAACTTCATATGAAAGTTAAGATAGTATTTTGTTAAGAATGAATTGTTACGGTACTGGTAATTTCGAGGACGAAATTTCTTTTTAGAGGGGGAGAATTGTAATATCCCAATGTGTGCCCTAGAAGTTTGGATATAATTGTTGTTTATTTGAATTATGTGTATATGTTATGTTGATAAGAAAAGAAATTGAAAAGAGAATGTTTAGGTATTGTTTAAAAAGGAAAGTAATGTGTAGAGAGAAAGTGTATATGTTGGGTATATGGTAATATATATAACATACATGTTGGTCAAAATGAGGAGTCAAGGGAAGAAAATATTTTATGTGTGATATGTGAAATTACTTAAATGGGCATATAAGTGAAAGAAGCTAAGTTAAATGGATGAGGGCATTTAGGTAATTGCTTGGTGGAGATTTAAAGAAGAAGAGAAGTTTGACTTGTCTTCATTTTCTCTTCTTTGCATTGTGTGGCCGGCTACCAAAGGGAAGAGAGAGCAAGAGAGGTGTTCTAAATTCTATAATCAAATTGAAGGAAGAATTAAAGGATTAAGTTGGAGATTTGTGGAATTTCCTCAATTTTGGTAAGTACTCTCTTGTTTTCCTTTGTTATTTTGAAGTTGTGTTTGAGGTGAGTTATGATTTGTTGATATTATGATTTGGTGTGTTTGAGATGTGTTTATAAGTGTTGAAATTGAGTATAAGTTAAAAAGATTGAATTGGTGTTGGTTTTGATTTGAAGATGGTAAGTTAAGTGGATGTTGATATTGAAAGAATAAGAGTGATGTTGATTTTAGGGTTTTGAAATGGTAAGTGATTAAATGTATTGTTAATGTGAATATTGTGATGAATATGTAAAATAAGTGTTAATGACATTGATTATATCCATTTGAATGAGGTTATGTTGTGCATAATGTGTTTTAATTCAATAAAAAGAGACTTGGCCATGTTTAGGGTTTTCATTCATGAGAGACACGGCCAAACTAAAGAAGAGACACGGCCAAACTAAAGAATTTTTGGGAGACACGGCCAAGTTTAAGAAAATTTGGCCGTGTTGGATCAATTTTGGAGAGACACGGCCGTGTCCCTTGCCCGTGTCTATTACTGGATTTTTGGTGTTGAGAGACACGGCCACAAGCTTGGCCGTGTCCCTTGAGTGTGTTAGCTACTGTGATTATTCTTTGCTCTTCATGCATTGTTGAGATTGAACATACATTTGATGATAATGATGATGCATATGATACTATATGAACAATGTTATGTTTTATACATTGTGAATCTTGTGAATGGTAATGTGTTATATGAATAATGTACTTTGTAATGTTATATCAATGATGCTATATGTAAAATGTGAAGGATATGATGAAGTAATTGATTATGTATACTATGAAATATTATAATATGAATTGAGACATGACATGATATGAAGCCATTGTGATTGGCTATGATAACTTAAAAGCGAGGTGAAGCCATTGTGATTGGCTATGATAACTTAAATGTGATGTGAAGCCATTGTGATTGGCTATGATAACTTAAATGTGATGTGAAGCCATTGTGATTGGCTATGATAACTTAAATGTGATGTGAAGCCATTGTGATTGGCTATGATAACTTAAATGTGATGTGAAGCCATTGTGATTGGCTATGATAACTTAAATGTGATGTGAAGCCATTGTGATTAGCTATGATAACTCAAATGTGATGTGAAGCCATTGTGATTGGCTATGATGATTCAATTGAGAATGAAATTGCTAAATGAATTGTGTGGCTAATGTGTTATTCCATTTTCAGAGTTTGTTGTTGGTGGCATGCCTAATATTGGTAACAATCTCTTGAAGTTAGGTTGGATTTGATCCTTGAAGCCTAATTGAGATGTTACAACCCTTGAAGCTAGGTTGGGTTGGTTCTTGAAGCCAAGTTGGGTTGATACTTAGCATGCTTTGTTCCCCTTGAAGCTTGGTTGAACCTAATCCTTGAAGCCTAGTTGGGTTTATGATAATGATGAATGTGATAACAAAACCAAAGCATTAACTCTGAAAAAGGGAATGGCATATTAGTGTGTTTTGGGCCCATGCTTGTCTTTGTTTAATGTGATTCATGAATGGTATAATGATTGCCTTTGTTGGAAATGTGATTCATGATTGGTGAATTGTGAATAAAATAATGATATGAAGTATGATATGTAATGTGTGTATTGATATATTGATTGTGAGTATTAGTGATGGATTGTGGTTGGTGTTAATGATATGTATATATGTATATATAATATATGAGATTAGTGGAGATATATGAAAGGTGTAATTAAAAAGGGAAACCATGATAAGAAACTAATGGTACATGGAATTTGACATATCATTATATGTTAGAATTTCTGTAATGTATGTTTATATTATTTATTTGTACTACTAAGCTCTCGGGCTTAGCGCGGATGTGTAATCGCGCAGGTGACTAGGTGGAAGATATGAATGAAGTCTTTCGTTATGCCACGAGAAGAGTAAGAGTTTATCGAGACCAACTAGAGGGTGATGCATACATGTATAATTTTTAATTATGATGTATCTCTGACAAGAGTGTATTTATATGTATAAATGAAGTTTTGATAAAGATAAGATTCTTATATATAGGTAAGATCATTAAAAGTATAATGATTTTGTAAATGCTCTTTAAATTAATGTATTGTGGTTTAAACTCTGTTAAAGGTTTTTAAATTGTAACGAAAAGTGACATCCTTATACTTTATATACTTACTGTATGTATACCAGGTATATGTATAGTACTTATATGGGGTATCGGGGTGTTACATGCAATGGCTTTAAGGAACTAAATACTATGAGCTTACATATAGGCAATCTGATTATTTGGAAGTAATTAGATATTCGGATTTTGACTTTACTGGCTGCCCGAACTCAAGAAAGTCAAGATTAAAATATGTCTTCCTATTAGCTGCAAAGGTCATTTCCTAGAGAAGTGCAAAAAAAACTTTGGTTGCTACTTCTACCATCGAAGCAGAACTTGTATTATGTTTTGAAGTAACATCACAGGCTATATGGTTGAAAAGTTTTATTTTGGGATTGAAAATTATTGACACAATTTCTAAGCCAATAAGAAATTATTGTGACAATTCCACTACAGTGTTTTCGACCAAAAATAATAAAAGCATAATTTGCAGTAAACACATTGACATTAAGTTTATAGCTACTTGAGAACATGCCAAAGTAAATAAAGTTGTAATTGAACACATCATCACTAAAATGATGATTGCTGATATGTTGATAAAAGGTCACTGCCTATTGCTTATAAGGAGCATGTTGAGCATATGAGACTAGCTCTATTGCGTAAGTTTATATATTTGTATTGTATTTGTCAAATAAGAGAACTCTATCAAATTCATATTTGTCTTCTCTTTTAATTGTATACATAAAGATCAGAGAATGACAATAAATTTTATTTAATAACTTTGAATGGGCATTTGGAAATTCATTTATAAAGATATCTAGCACATATGGTTCTCATTCAAAGGAGAAAGTTGCATTGTAATACATGAAAGGTAATACTTGTTCATTTTAAGGACTTATCTCCATGGTTCTTGCAAGTTAAACTTTTTTGTTTGAATATAAAGATATTGCTTCTTGGGGAATTTCAAAGACATCAATATTTAATTGATATATATATCGGGTGTTTGAATGAGCCAAGAGGGAGAATGTTAGTTACGTAATTTATTTTAATAAATTATTAGTAGCCCATTATTAATAATATCCCACACTAATTATAATTTGCCTAAGAAACTAAAAGGTGTGACTTTTGGAAAAAAAAAAAGTAACTACCCATTAATTAAAACCCCTCCTCTTTTGATGGGAAACTGGTTACGGTTATTTTGAAAGGACATGTCCTTTCACAAGTGTCTCTAGTTTAACTATAAAAATCTGTAATATTCCATCAAATTATAGATAGTTACTTGATTAGATAGACTAGAAAAAATTCTTAATTCCCTCCATTAATTCATATTTGCATCTTCTCTCTCTAGAATTTGATTACTATAGCCAAAGGTATGTATTCTTCAACTTCTGCATTCAATTTAATTTGTTGCAATTCATGATGATATTACTTACATAAAAAACCAGTATTATATAAATTTGTCAATATAAATATAAATTTGTCAATATAAAAAATAGAGGTAAGAGCAATATAATAGGAATAATAAAATAAACTTGTAATATATTAAAAAATGAAAAAAAAAAGAAGCTAATAGATGATAGCAATTTCACTATAATGGCAAACCTATAATATCTACAGTCAAGTGTTTAAAATAAAACTTTTCATTATTTAGTAAAAATTTCTTATGTAACAAATAAAAAAAAAATCTTCTTATTCATAAATTGATTGAGTTTGTATATTTATCTTTTCGTATCTTAATGAAATCCAAAGAATATTTTAAAATTTTAATAAAATATCTAATTTGTAATTTTAATTTATATTTCAACAATAATTATAATAAATAATTTCACTAGAAATACATGTCCATACTAATAAGGTGATAAGGATTATTAGGATTCTAAGTGATTAGATTATGATTGTTTAGTGATAAGATAATGATTGACATGTACAGTTTAGATAGGACTCTGATTATTTCTGTTGTACACTAATTTATATATTGCACGTATAATTCATCTTTATGGTAATAGAGTAGGATTAATCCATACTCTTTTTTTTTCTTTTCTTCAACATGGACTCTACATCAAACATTATTGCCTCCTCTCCTTCTCTTGACACGTCAAGTACCTCTCCACCTCAACCGAGCCATGCAATATTGGATCACAGTAACTCAAGTCAACTAGTAGTGGATTTTTCAAAGTATGGATCTCTCTCTTCATGTCCAAGTAATGAGTCACAACATTCTGATCATCCTATGACAACACATGCACAATATGGCATCTTTAAACCAAAGACACTTTATGCAACCTCGGTTGCTTTAGATTTAGACCCCACATGTAATACTCAAGCTGCTAAAAATCCTCATCGATGATAAGCCATGAATGATGAGTTCAATTAATTGCTTTCCAATAAAGCATGGGACTTAGTCCCTCTTACTAATGCAATGAACATGATCATATATAAGTGGGTATTTCAGACTAAAAGGAAAGCAGATGATACTCTTGTTTGATACAAGGCTCATTTGGTTTCTAAGGGCTTTCATCAATGATCTGGTGTCGATTATTATGGGACATTCAATCCTATCATCAAACAAGCAACTATAAGGTTAATTATTTCTCTTGTAATATCATTCGGTTGGCATGTGGAGTAATTGGATGTCTCTAATGCATTCCTCCATGGAACACTTAATGAAGTTGAATTCATAGAACAACCTTATAGGTTCATTAATCCTATTAATCCTACTACTATGTGTCAACTTATGAAATTTTATATGGGCTCAAGCAAGATCCACACATGTAGTTCAAGTGCTTAACTTCTTATTTACATGATATTGGTTTCCATGGCTCTCAGACGGACTCATCACTTTATTTTTACTGTTCATCTAATATTGTGGCTTATTTCTTAATTTATGTAGATGACATCTTGTTCACTTTGAAAGACAATGGCTTCTTATCCAAAGTTTTGAAGCACTTACAGAAACAATTTTCTATCAAAACCATGGGCAAGCTCTTTTACTTCTTAGGTGTGGAGGTTGTTTGGACTTTCAAAGGTCTTATTCTACATTAGTCTAAGTATATTAAAGAGCTATTGGTTAGATCAGGTATGCAAGGGTGCACAAAGATTGCAACACTAGCTTGCTCTTCTACAAAATTATTACTTGATGACAATCCCAAATTTCATAGTGATACTCTTTATCAAATGGTTGTTGGTAGCTAGTCTTCAATATTTATCTCTCACTCAGCTTGACATTTCCTTCTCCGTCAATAAGGTCTCACAATTTATGCACTCTCCTATCGAAAACCATTAGTGTACTATGAAGCGGATACTTAGTGTCACAGGATTTCTTTCTTACATGCTTAAACCCATGAGGCACTAGTAAACTTTTTCCAGCACTTGAAAGAATGCTAGTCAGCCTTCCCTCGAAATGTTTGCCTAGCTTAGACAAGTTAAATGCAAAAGTTAAATAATAAAGAAAGTAACTCAATCACAAGAAAGAAGAGAGAATTGAGAGAATGCTTGCTGGCTCTTATTGTTTAAGAACTTTGAAAGAACTTGGATGGTTACAACAAATGAATCATACACCTATTTATACTACTCCACCTACTCAATGGACGGTGGTGATTAATTTGATCCTACAACTGATATTAATGTTCTACACAATTTCTAGAATATTCTAATAATATTCTATGTCATATTCCTAAAATATTCCTAAGCATATTCTAAAGATATTCTCTAGCATATTCTCTGCATATCTATATAGCTCTAGAACATTCTAGAGAATGTTACTCTTTCTAGCCAAACCTTTCATTTTGGGTAGTCACATGCAAATTCTGTGACATTCTCCCCCATCTAATCCTGTGACATCTTCATTACCTTAAAGTCTTCATAGGCTCAAATTTGATCCTTGAATTGCGACAAATGTTGGATAGATTCCCAACTGGCTTCACTCTCTGGTAATATCTTCCACTTGATAAGGAGTTCATATGTGGGCGGTTGATTGGAATGACGTTTCACTCTATCGGCTAAAATTTCCTCCACTTCCTTGTCATGTTGGATGCGCACACCCATTGGCACCCTTTGTGATATCCCATGGCTTGGATCTTCCACATCTTCTTTGTATGGCTTTAACAAGCTCACATGAAATACAGGATGGAACTTGATTTTAGGAGGCAACTCCACCTTGTAGGCTTGCTTCCCCACTTTTTTGATGATGGGGAATGGTCCCTCATACCTCGTAATGAGTCCACAATGTAGTCCCATCAATCTTGCATGATTATGCATTTTGATAAACACAATGTCTCCTACTTAGAACTCTCTCGGTTGCCTCTTCTTGTCAGCCCACTTCTTCATCTTCTTGGATGCCTTCTCCAAGTAGGTTCTAGCGATATCAGCATTGTCGTTCCAACCTTTGGTAAATTTATAGGCTGAAAAACTAACACCAGTATAGCCTGTGGCAATAGAATCTGGAGTCAATGGTTGTTGGCCCATGACGATCTCAAACGGACTACGCCCAATGGATTTACTCCTTTGAAGGTTGTAGGAGAATTAGGCAACATCAAGCAACTTAGCCCATTCTCGTTGATTGTCACTCACATAATGCTTCAAATATAACTCCAACAAGGCATTCACTCTCTCCGTTTGCTTATCCATTTGAAAGTGGAAGCTAGTTGAGAACTTAAGGTTGGTACCCAAAAGCTTGAATAATTAGATCGAAAATCTCCCCGTGAATCGAGTATCCCTATCGCTCACGATAGTCTTGGGCATACCCCAATACTTCACAACATGCTTTAAGAATAAGTGTGTGGCTTATTCGATAGTGCACTCCTTCGGTGTTGGGATGAAAATAGCATATTTGGAGAATCGATCCACCATTACTAACACCCAATTGTATCCTTTAGACATGGGTAACCTCGCGATGAAATCCATAGTATCACTTTCCTAAGGCCTTTTAGGGATGGGAAGTGGCTCGAGTAGACCTACGGGTAATTGTTGCCCCACCTTGTCATGTTGGCATACAAGACAAGTCTTCACATATGCCTCAACATCATACTTTAAGTGAGGCCAATAGTAAGCATCTTCTACCAATACGAGAGTCCAATGTATCCAGAATGATCAGCCCATTTGCTATCATGGCACTCTTTCAGGGCTTTCCTTCTCAAGTTTCCATGTGATGGAACATAGAGCCTACTAATTACATTTTAGGGACTAAATAATAATAGCCAACTAATTACAGAACCCCACACAACCAATTGTCTTGAATAGGATGGTCAATTCAAAGTTAACATTCATACTCATTTCCAGTGGAGAATTCAATATGATATAAGAGGTTTTTCTTCCATTACACAACAAAGTAGTATTTAAGCAGGCATGAACACCACAAAATTAATCATTTATGTGAAAAACCCAAATGTGAACACAAATCATGTATTAATTGTATAATGTAATATGCAAGCAAAACCTATTTAATATAACATGCCTAGACCCACTTGACAACACCAGAAACCACCCTAACACAAACAACACAACTATACAATATGCTGCTTATTAAGTTTTCTTCACTTTTCAACTTTGAAAGATGACAGATACCATCAAATTTTTCAAAAGATATAAAATCTAATACTTAGATAAATATAATAGATTTATTTAATGGATATTAAATCGTCTTGTATTAATATTATAGCTAATTAACTGTCATAACATGTCAATTTAGGGTTGCCCAGTCAACTTATGACATTGCATGATTATCTCATGTCAAATCATCCTTAAACGTTTATGAGTGAATACCATTAATGAAATAAAAAGGCAACTATCAATAAGCCTAATTGCCATAAGGCCACAATTTAGACAATAATTCTACCCCTAAGCTAATCTTAGAAATTAAATAGCCATGATCATCATCATTAAAAAGTAGCAATTTTATTATTTCCTTTATTAGGATAGGCCTCAATGCGGAAACTAGATAGTGTAGAATAGGAGGTGGAGCAGGAGGCCAGAGAGAGGGCCATTAAATCAAGCTAAATGATGTAGAAAAAGGAAGAAATGGGAAAAAAGCAAAATAAAATCAAGTTACTCTCTACTAAATCACATTGTTCACTAAGGTAGAGAGAGACAGCTTCAACTTGGATTAGCATATTAAAAGGCTTCTGCTAAGGAAAGCACCTTACCTAAACCAATTTAAGTGCACAAGGTAGTTAAAAGTGCTGGGCGCAACTAAGGCAATACATCATCGCATCGCCTTAGGCACAAAACGCAAAAAAAGCAATGGCCCGAGTGAAGTGAAGTGAAGCGCAAAGTTCTTCTAATTATTAGTAATAACATATAGTACATATTTAAAGTAAAATATATTAAAAGTCATATTAATTTAACATTAAAAAATACTAAAAAATGAAAGATAGCTAAAATTAAACAAGCAACGTATTAGTTTTCTATCAACTTGATTTTTATTTTTGAATTTTGTTCATTGCATTAGTTTTCTATTTTGATAAGCATTTTGATTTTCAATGAAATTAAAAAACTCTAAAGACTTTTTCCTAAAAGACTTTAAATTTCCTAGAAGATTTTAAACTTTTAACTTCCTAAAATATTTAATTACTAAAACATAGGCTATTAATAAGAAAAAAAAATATTTACTATGTATACTTAGAAAAAAATATATACTTTGTGCTTTTGAGCTCCTTGCTTTCTCTGAAAGAGTGCCGCTTAGGCGCAAAAAGCCATCGCATGACCAAAGGTCCTTGGCTTTGGACTTCTAAAAGCATTAAAGGTTATGTGCTTTTGACTACACTGTAAGCACAACCTATTTCCTGTACCTGGCACCCGGATTCACCTTCAATAACTATGGCTAATAGTTGGAAAATGCCTTTGAACCAGTGGACAAAAGTATCAATATGAAGAGTATCCAGCCAATCAGTGGCGGAACCAGGAATTTATTGAGGGGGGGTCAGATCGGCGGCTGCTCCAAGCGGTGGCCGGTGGGTAGGCGGTGGTGAGGCTGCCTGCTGCTGGCTACTACTAGCTTGGCTTGGAGAGGGAAGGAGGAGAGGGAAGAAGGAGAGGGGAAGCTAAACGGCGTCGTTTCACTGGGTCGGTTTTTTTTTTAATTTACCCCTGGCAAAACAGCGCCGTTTTTCCAGGGGTCGCCGTTTTGCCAGGGGTCATTTTATAAAAAAAAATTAGTCCCTGGCGAAACGGCGTCGTTTCGCCAGGGACTAATTTATAAAAAAAAATAAAAGTATTTGCAGCGAGGGGTTCATTTACCCCTTGCTGCAAACACTCAACCCCCTTGCCTCCACCGGCACCTCCCCTTCTAGCCGCCGGTCATGACCCCATAGTAGTTCCGCCCCTGCAGCCAATCCTTGCTATTCCTCTAGAATTCATACTTCTAATATCCAGATGCAGAAGATAGTATGATATCCATAAACTATTCCTCATGGAACATCATGAACATGATCGATAGTTGCAATAATCAGGTAACTTACAAACTAAACTACCAGGCATGCTTCATCTATAACCAAAATGATGACTAGCTCAAACAAGTCAAGTAATTTACAATCCCATGTAATAGACTTACAAGAGTTCATCTTAGCACAACTGTTTCTCTTGGTTCCAATGAACACTCATTTTAAATTAAAGCCAACAATTAAAAATTCATTCATATCCAAGAACTGCATATCAGAAATTCAATCCAATTCATGAAAATGAACCGATGATCTAAAGAATAAAGCATATCACCTCAAATACCGAAGCCTAATAGTAATCATAACGGCACCGAAATTTACTTATGTCAAAAGGATAAAAGACCTGCTTGGCTTTGTAATTCAACAATCAAAGCTCACACACCTTAGATGATCTGAGATCCACACCTTCAAAAGAAAATAACAATAACAATAATAAAATACAGCTTTTCTTATGCTTGAAATTTCAAAAAAAAAAAACAATCTAAACATGAAAGACTTACTGCTGGAGGGTATCCTGCGTCGAGAGGGAACATAGATGGGAGAGGTAATTGAAAAGTGAGTAGTAAAAATTGCTACCAAACCTATAAATACGGATAAGAAGAAGAAGGCTAACATTGGTAAAACAATACATAAACTCAATCGTAACACTACACACTCAAAACCCTTCTTTTTATCGTCTCGGCTTTCAATTTCCATTTCTCTTTCTTTTTCTTCATCTGAATCCATCAATAACCGTTGATCAAAATTATAAACAATTCTACTTCAAATTTTGAAGATTTTTCAGTCAAAGTCCGGCCACCGGAACCATTAATCCGATGATCGGAAAGTTGCATGTCCACAGAAGGAAATAAGTTTTTTTTTTCTTTTTCTTTTCGAGGAAGCGGCTGTGTTCTTTTCAAGCTATTTGGGGGCAAGTCAGTGGCCAGCCATATGGATACGCTTGCCCAAGTGCCGTTGGTAGCAGGGGTGTGCAGGTTCTTTTTTTTTTCTTTTGAACCGGACCGAACAAAAAAATTTTAGTTTGGTTTGGTCACTTTATGGTGCATTTTCATGAAATGGAATTTATATTTTGAAACAATTCGATTTTGGTAAGTGAGTCAAACTGGAATTTATTTTTTTATTTGAAAGTAAACTTGACCGATAAAATTATATAGATATATAATATTATATATATATATATATTTAACTCGATAAGATATGATCAAATACAATAGATAAAATTATATATATAATAGTATATATATTATATATTTATATATAATATATTATATTTTATATAATCTGATTCGATTTAAATAAATTTTATTTAATACCAAAATGTATAAATAGATCGAATATTTATATAATTTTAGTTCAATTGATTTGATATTTTTAATACTTAATAAGGTTTAAATTGAATTAAATTATATTTTAAACTCAATTTAATTCAATCAATGCTCTTTTTAGTTGGATGGCATGTGATTAGTCTTTGTCATCCATTTCAGCACCAAATGTCCCTTCGAAGAATAATAACAAGGGATTTTGACTATTTTTGCAAATAATATTTTTTTATCTAATATCGTTGCAAGATTTCTATATGCTTCATCTCAACATAAATTTATTCTTCAATATACTAAATATGTTTCTTTAACTTAATTTAGACTTTGCTCATAGTTACTTTTTATTTAAACTAAGATTTAAATTTCATTTGGAATATAAAACCATAAACATGTAAAATGGTGTTAGGCAAAATATAAATAATTTATTACATCCATCCTATTTTATTTTAGCTTGGGCCAAAATTCATATGGATTTTTGAAATTAAATATAACTTTAATTACTTGTATTTTTTTAATCTAACTTTGCTAATTTATTCTAAGTAGGGTATTACAAAAATATCCAAAAGTTAAAATATCAAAAAATCATAAACTTAAATAAAAATACAACGAACAAAAATAACAACGAAAAATAAAAAGAAAAAGGAAAATCAATGAAATAGAGAAATTTTAGTCAAAAATAAATTCAAACATCTAAACAAACTCAATTTACCAATCAACACAACAATGAAAACAAAACATCAATAATTAGTGAGATATTATATTGGTAAAAAATATTTGAGTATTATTGAGAAAATCTAAATTAATTTTTCATTAAGCCAATGTCCTTAAATATAGAAGGTATACATACTATATAATGTAAATATGTAAAAGAAATGATATCTACTAAAAAATAAAACTAAGAAATAAGTGATAAGAGATTGGTTGTAACAGCTTATAGTTAACTCTATTTTTTCACCTTCAAAACTGTGAAATTAAACTTTGCACTTGAAAAATAAAAAATAATATCTAAACAAGTATTGACCCACCCTTATATCAAAAGTTAACTCAAAAGCGGAGAGATTTGGGTAGCATAATAATTAGATATTTAGTATTAGTACTAAAATCTCATTAAAAAAATACTCTACCAAATAATATGTAGCAACATAACAATTTTAATTTACTTATCTATTATTATTTTTTTCAAAAGATATAAATCATCCAAATAAATATGATAAATTTAACAAAAATAAATAAAAATTATAAGAAAAACAAGGACAGACCAAAGAACGTAATGGCTCCTCTGTTGTGTTTGCGATGGAGAGAGGATGGCTTGAAGATGATGGTAGTAATTAGTGAGAGGTTGAGTAAATGTATTCGCAATGTAGATAAAATAAGCGGCTGAATATTTGAGTTAACGATTTGAATTGGTGAGATGTCGACTTGGGTTGGTGATGAAAATGAGGTGGGACTGTGAGACGCTGAGTATTTGAGTTAGTAATGAAGAATTGGTGAGCGTTAGGGTTTGATTTGTGAGGTGCGAAGCTGGGGTTTTTTGGGTTAGCCATGCAAAGAAATGAAGAACAATGAACTAGGGTTTTCGAATTCGAGAGCAAATAGAATAGAAAAAGAAGAAATGGTAAATGATTTGCATATTGATTGTTCTAGAGCTATAAAAAAAATAGGCTCAAAGTTAAAATATCCAAAAATTACAATATCAAATATGCATAATCTTAAATAAAAATACAACCAATGACAACAATAACGAAAAAAAAGGGCAAAATCAATGCAATAGAGGAATTTCAGTTTGAAACAAATTCAAACATATAAGCAAACTCAATTTACCAATCAACACAACAATGGCAACATAACATCAATAATTAATGAGATATTAATATTGGTAAAAAAATATTTGATTATTATTGAGAAAATTTAAATTAATTTTTTATTCAGCCAGTGTTCTTAAATATAGAAAGTATACGTACTATATATTAATGTAAATATATAAAAGAAATAATACCTACTAAAAAAATAAGACGAAAAAACAAATGGTAAGGCATCGGCTGTAATAACTCACGGCTGATCCTATTCATTCACCTTCAAAACAGTAACCTTTACATGATTTATTTAGCTTAGGTTTACTTCTATTTTATTATACTTAAATTTTAATTAATAATTTTTTACATGCAATGTAGCCATTTCTTTTTAATCAATATAACTTAACATTGTAAATTAATAATATCATTATTATTTTTTATCATCATACGGTACATATACATACTACAAAAATTAAATCAATTATATTTCATTTCACATATTAATATTTATTCGTGTAATTATATAGGCAGACATATATTATGCTATGCATATATACATATATAAGTTAACTTTGAGTTAGATGTTAGCAACAAATAACAAATAAGCTTATACATAAATTTAATATTAATACTATATATATACATATAGTATCATCTTTTTGTTAATTAAATTATTTTAACCATGAATCAATCAACTTTAACTATATATATATAAAAATATATATACACAGTATATACTATGTATATTAATATACTTTAACTATATATATAAACATATATATACAGTATATACTATGTATATTATTATAAATAATGGTTAATATTCAATTAATAATATTTATATATTCAAAAAAATCGTAATGTACATACATATATTTGGTTAGATCAAGTTATCCTTTACATAATCATATAATTATCAATTTAACAAAAGACTTAGTTTAAACCAATCATTTCTAACTTATCACTTCTTTGACTCTCTTTACCACCCACTTTAAACTTTCATTGGTTAACACAGTTTAGTGGAATGTTTCTCATTGGCTAAAAGTTTAAATTAAATGGGCTTTTATTTTTCTTTTACAGAGTAACTGCACGGTTTTGAACGAAGGAATAAAGAAATGGGTTTTTATTTCTTAAGCCTTTTATGGTGAAATTCCTCATCATTTGCTTGTGACGTGTCATCAATTTAAATCAAAAGTTCATGCAATCCAACACCTCATTCTCATGCAAGATAACACATTGCCAAATCCTAACCATTCATTAAGTCAATGGTTGATATTAATTGAAATGATGATTTTAAGAGGTGATGTAATGATGGTTTTGAGAGGTAGGGAAATTATTACATTTTTGTATAGTTCGCATGTGCATCTTCATACATATATATACATATATAATTTGGGCTAATTTGGGCTGAATTTATTCATGTCTAGGCTTTAGAATTCCTTTGCATTCTTAACTAACTAACCCATGTTAAATATTACTTTAACCAGCTATTAAATAATTTTAGTTAATTAATTACATTTTTAATTTAATTTTCTTTTTAAACCAAAATTATATACATATTTATTTTATTTCCATTCATCTTAAAATTTTATAATTACTTTTTTTTTAAAAATTGGAGATCACACTCGGCGTATATTATCAATATCTTGTTGAATAACATCATACAAGAAAAAAAGAGGGCATTCCCTCCATTCAAAGCTAGACATAGAATGAGCTGCTTGTGCAACGGTATGAGCTGCCCGATTTACTAACCTCCTAACAAATTCATAAATAACCAAAGGAAGTTCTTCCAAAAGAGTCTTGCAATATGAAACTATTAATGATAAATATGAATAAGCCTTTTAGTTAGAGTTTAATTTATTTACAAGAACATGACAACCTGTTTGAATAATTATCAAAAAAATAAGTAAGTCTCTTTAACCAGCTCAAAGCCTTCCGAAAACATATTGTCTCACCAATCTGTAGATCTGACATACCTGAATAAATAACTAACCTTCCAACACAATAAATATTACGAATAAATGATCCATTTATGGGTGCCTTCCAAACCGATTGATGTCTTCGATCCGTCACTTTATTGCATTCTATTTTTGTTTTAACACCCCTATACTCTATATAAGTACTATACATATACCTTGTATACATACAGTACGTATATAAAATATAAGAATGTCACTTTTCATTACAGATTAAAAACCTTTACCTTAGTTCCAAACAATAATCAATTTTATTTAAGAACATTTCCAAAATCATTATACTTTTGATGATATTACATATATATAGAACACCTTGTCTTTTCCAAAATTTGTTTGTGTATATATATACATTTTTATAAAAATACAACATAATCAAACTGTATATGTATGCACCACCTTCTAGTTGGTCTCGAAATACTCTTACCCTTCTTGTGGCATAACGTTTTGATTCCCGGATCAATCATCTATTCACTTGCGTGATTTACACAACCGCACTAAACTCGAAAGCTTAGTAGTACAAATAAAGATTATAAACATACATTACAGAAAATCATACTCATATATTAACCTCATGAATCATCATTTCCTTATCATGTTTTTCCATTTTCAATGGCTTATTAGAACATTCATGAATTAATACTCACAATGTCTACATCCATATACATATTACACATCATATTGTATTTTCATAATCTCATCATTCAACATAGTTTCTCAAGCCACATTCATTTTCAGTAATTTGTTTATGTATTGCGATCATATCATACCATAATTATCATCATATATCTCATAACATTATATCTTATTCCATAAGTCACATTAAAGCAAAGACAAGCATGGGCCCAAAGAAACTAATACGTCATTCAACTTCCAGAGTTAATGTTTTAGTTCAATTATCACATTTATCATCCCAACTAGGCTTCAAGGATTAGGCCCAGCCAAGCTTCAAGGGGAGCGAAGCATGCTAAGCATCAACCCAACTTGGCTTCAAGGACCAAACCCAACCCAGCTTCAAGGGTTTGTAACATCCCAACTAGGCTTCAAGGACTAGATCCAACCAATCTTCAAAGGGAGTTAAGCATGCTAAACTTCAACCCAACTTGGCTTCAAGGATCAAGCCCAACCCAGCTTCAAGGGATTGTTACTATTAGGCATGCCACCAACAACAAAACTCTGAAAATTGACTAACATATTAGGCATATAATTCTTTCATTATTTCATTATCAATTCTATTCTCATTTCCTCATAATCATCTAGGCAACCATGCCCCAATTATTTCAATTGCATCATTATAGCCAACGACAATGGCTTCACATCTCATCATTAGAATATACATAACCAATTGCATTGGACATACATTTTGAATGATCATCATATCTTTCACATTATGCAAATCATAACATTAATCAAATGTATCAACAATGTAATAGATTACTTAACACATTTACAACCAAATGTGTTAAGTTCCAAAGTCATGCAAATGTATGCAACCATGTAAGGTTTGTACTTACCTCTAAGAGCAACTCACACCAATTCCAAACTCCACTTCCAAGAATCCTTTAACATTTGAATTAAGGCAACTCAAATCTCTTCAAAACCTAATCCAAAGGTGATTATACACACTCAATTAGTAATACACATAAGAAAATAAGAATAAGAACTAACTAGGGAAAACTCTACACATGACATGCTCAACCACACGGGAGTGTCCCTGATCGTGCCCTAAACCAACAACATAGAAGCTTTGACACGCTCGTGTCAATCCTTCCTCAACACAGTGGCTATGACACACTCAGTAACATGGGCGTGTCACTCATTCTGCCTCACAAAAACATGGACACACCCAACAACACAGGCGTGTTCATGGCTGTGTCAATTACTTTATCTCATATAAGCTATGACACGTCCAATGACATGGCCGTATTAATGATCGTGTCACAAATGTTAAACTCAGCACCATTGACACGCCCAATGACATGGCCATGACACTGGCCGTGTCGGGCAACAATTATGCATTTCGAACTCTCATCCATGTAAACACAATCACTCCAAAATCTATACTATAACACCCTTAATCAACATCTTAGTTTATATTCATAAAGCACTTATCAATTCAACACTTATATAACTTCAACATATAATAATAATAATCATTATATACATCATCCATGTACCAATTACTCAATTCCCCAACTCATTTATACTAAACCCTTACTAAACAATTTCAACAACTCATCATCATCCTCACAAATAACCATATTATCATCATCTAAATACCAATTCAACATATATATATATATATACATACTTCAATCTTTCATTATCATCATTTTCACACACTAACCATATCAAATATAAACTCAATCTATAGAAATCAACACAAGAAAAAGAACACTTGCTTGAATTCTTTGCCAAATCTTCAATATCCACCTTCAACTCTCTTAAAGCCCTTATGAATTTGATGTGTATGCCAACAAAATCACACCTTTCTCTCTCTCTCTCTCTCTCTCCCACGTTCTAGAGGAAGAAGAAGAATAAGAAAGAAAGAAAATCTTCTATTCCCTTTTCAAACTTATCTTATATATATATATAATTAAATACCCCTAACAATTCTCCACCACAATATTTGTCCTTCCCTTTGACTTTCTTTTCTTCTTTTTCTCTTGTCATTATTATCATTATTATTATTATTATGTAATTATTTACAATTTACTTTTCCTACACCAATATATATACATCATGTATATGTGGTGTATATGTTGATATATGTATATATCTTATATATTGTATTTATATTTCCCATATTTTTCAAATACAATATATACATGTCATCCTTTATATACATCTATCTCTTATAATATTTTCTTTACATATTTCACCAACATACTCTCTCACAACTACTATTCCAAAGTACATAAAAAAAATCGGGGTATTGCATTTGCTCGTATCCATTCCTGTAAACTGGTTCTAGCACAATTCAAGATAACATAGTGAGTTTATCGTTTATCATTCCATAGAATATCATTTCTACTAGTCCAAATGCTCCACATAATCATAAAAGCTTCCTGTTTCTTTTTCATAGACTCACCCATTAGAATATTTACAAGCCAATCATTAAAAGACACAATAGGTTGCCACCCAATATTAGATAGTAACCAGACTGATTGTGCAAAATTGCAATTATATAGCACATGACCTACGGTTTCATCATCAAGACCACACACTGAACAAATTGAATTATCCCTTACATATTTACGTTGGAGAGTTCTATTGCATGGAAGAACATCTTGAATGGCCCGCTATACTATAATAGATACTTTCCCAGAAACTTTGGCTTTCTATAGCTTGTCCCATAGAAAGATGATATTTTCATATCCATCCAAATTGATATCCACATGTAGACCTTTAATTTTTTACCAAGTCCAGCCCAAATATTTTAAAACAGTTCCAAATAATTTTTATAGTATTTTAATATTTATTATTTATCTTAATTATATAATATTTATTTTAATTTAATAATATTTATTATTTATTTTTAAATATACTATAAAATAACATTTATTATTTATTTTTATAAAAATAATAAAGAATATAAAATAAAAAATGGATGGTCGAATCAGTACGCGCCACGCGGTGGCTGCCAATTGGCCTGCGGCAAATTGGGGCTTGCCCAGGCGCCTCGCAGCCCGCAGGCCCATTCGCGCACGCTGCCGATTTTGCCAAAACTTTATTTTACTCGGTTTTAAAGTTTTATTTCCTAAACAATTTTATTTCCTTAAACAATTAGTATTAGATTTTTTTATTTTTATTCTTATAAATACCACATTAAAACAATTACAGAAGGGACATGGAATTTTGAAAATTTTATTGGAACAGAAACATAAAAGAGAGGGTGAGACTTTTATTATCTTCGGACTTTTTATGTAATTAATTGAGATTTTTGGACTTTGAAACTTTGGTTGGCTGCTGAAACTTTGAAGAATTCAGGATCCATCAAACAAACCTTAGCAAGCTTGATAAACAAAAAAAAAAAAGAAAGAAAGTAAGTTTAGACAAGGAAGATCAACAACACAAAAAACCCTACAAAGACAGCGAACTCACTGTCTTGGACAAGCTCACCCAGAGTTCTCATTCAAATAATTTTGGTGGAGCCAACAAACGACGGTATGCTTTAAATTAAATAAATGCTATATGCTTTGATTATTTTAAATATTGGATGAATTCATTATTCATTTAATTAAAGTCATAGTAGGTTAATTCTTTTAAAATTAATTCATTATTATTTTACATGAAGTGCATATTATTATTATTATTTTTCTAAATCATATATTGGTTCTTGGCTCAGGGTATTTATTTGTTTCCTATTGCATGGTTATTTAATCAATATGCTATACAAATTTACTTAAGGATTTTCCATATAAATCTTAACAGTAGTTTAAGCTCTTAAAAAATATAATCACAATGACTTCATTTAAATTTTTGAAAAAACATCACAGTAGCTTAATAATAAAAATAATAACAATATTAGTTTCTCAAAATCACAAAACTCTAGTTTTTAAATCTAAACCTTTTAAACCCTTAAGTATTAATTTTATTTAAAACTCTAATTTAATATTGTAAACCCTAAATTTATATACTTATTGCTTTAATTTTCTTTTTTCATTAATTAAAATCTTCATCCCCAGTAGGGTTTTAAATAAAATTCATACTTTAGGGTTTAAAAGAAATTTATAGCATACCTCTTACAATTTTAATAAATAAATAATAATTTAAAAAAATATTCATCCATGATAAATTAAATAAACTAAACATCAAAATTAAATAAATCAATCATCAAGACATATAATAAAAGCAATAAGTATATAAATTTAGGATTTACAATCTTAAATTAGGGTTTTAAATAAAATTAATACTTTAGGGTTTAAAAGGTTTAGATTTAAAAACTAGGGTTTTGTGATTTTGAAAAACTAATATTGTTATTATTTTATTATTAAGCTACTATGATGATTTTTCAAGAATTTAAATGAAGTCACTGTGATTATATTTTTAAGAGCTTAATGAAGCTACTGTTAAGTTTTATATGGAAAATTCTTAAGCAAATTTGTATAGCATATTGATTAAATAACCATGCAATAGAAAGCATATAAATACCCTGAGCCAAGAGCTAATATATTTATTGGTTCTAGTTTATATGATTTAGAAAAATAATAACAAAAATATACACTTCATGTAAAATAATATATGAATTGATTTTAAAAGAATTAACCTACTGTGACTTTAATTAAATGAATAATGAATTCATCCAATATTTAAAACAATCAAAACATATAGCATTTATTTAATTTAAAGCATACCGTCGTTTGTTGGCTCCACCAAAATAATTTGAATGAGAACTCTAGGTGAGCTTGTCTAAGACAGTGAGTTCACTGTCTTTATAGATTTTTTGTGTTGTTGATCTTCCTTGTCTAAACTTACTGTTTCTTTTTCATTTATCAAGCTTGCTAAGGTTTGTTTGATGGATCCTGAATTCGCCAAAGTTTCAGTAGCCAACCAAAGTTCCAAAATCCAAAAATCTCAATTAATTGCATAAAAGTCCGAAGACAATAAAAGTCTTTCCCTCTCTTTTGTGTTTCTATCCCATTAAAATTCCCAAAATTCATCGTCCCTTTTGTAATTGTTTTAATGTGTTATTTATAAAAAAAATAAAAAATAAAAAATCTAATACGAGCAATTTGTTGATTCACAATCAGTTCGCCAATCACCTGTGGATCCTCAGATCCACATTCGGATCTAGCTGATACATCCTTCCCAACAACCTCCGGTACTGTTGGTGGTGCAGGGGCCATTTCTATAAATTTCTTAACATTAACAGCTGAAAACCCCTTATCTAAACCAAACAAAAAGTCGGGATTAGCAGCAGCCGACACAACCGCAGCCACCGCGGCAGGAGGAGAAGAACCTTCTAGATTCTGAACCGGAATAGCATTCAAAGCATCAACAAACCATTGCCTCTCAGATTTGAGATCTTCAGATCCAAAATTCGAAGGATTCAAATGAAAAAGAAACAACCTCAATCATTTTTTCCGCCATTGTTATTGTTCGCGCTCAGTAACTGAGAAGGGGCTTCAATTTTGTGAATAAATTGGCTTTTGAAGATATTCATTGCTTCTTCTCTCCTTCTCTGCGTCTATCATTTTCTGCTCGTCCCCTTCTCTCTACTCTCCAAAATCAGTTATTATTTGCACGACTATCAAATATCCTCTTCTTGTGGTTGCAATTGGAGTTTTTGAAACGGACAAGAGGACAAGTTGTACAGCAAAAATTAAGAAGTAGAATCAATGCTCACAAAGTGTTCGACAAAATGCTTCACACAAAGATGAGAAGGAGATGATAGCGAGGTCATCTATATTGGCAAGGGCTTTTCTTCTTCACCACGGAACCGTCTTCAATTCCGGCGGCTGCCCCTCTAGGGCCGGCCAGTCGGTCTTTTGCGGATGCTCTCCGCCAAGGTACTACTTCTGTCCATTCTTCTGGTGTGAATCGGATTGTTGATCATCAAAATGTTGTTAGCCTTGAACCTAAACAGCCTTTTCGATTTAAAGGCGTCCCTGCAATTTTGTTTTCACCTGATGAGATTCAATCCTTGTCCTGGCCTTTCTCCTTTGCTCTAATTGGCTTTTTCTCTTCTGGACGACCTAGTATGAAAAATTTGAAGAGGTCATTTGATTCGATAGGTTTTAAAGGGAATTTTTTGCTTGGATTGCTTGATAATCAGCACGTTCTTATTAAATTTGATCTTAAGGAGGATTTCCTCCGGTGTTGGCTCCGACAACTTTGGTTTTTCAATGGTTATTCAATGAGGGTATTTAAATGGACCTGTGATTTTCAGGCTGATGTTGATTGTCCAATTTTTCCAGCTTGGATTACCTTGGAAGGACTTCCTGTTCACTTATTTGCTAAACCTGCTTTATTTCCTATTGTGAGCTTGATTGGGAAGCCATTAAAGATGGATTCAGCCACTGCTATGCTTACTCGTCCTTTGGCTGCGCGAGTATGTGTGGAAGTTGATCTTTCTAAAGACTTGGTGGATCGCATTTGGATTGGCAATGGTGAATCGGGCTTTTTCCAGTCAGTTCATTATGAGGATTTGCCTTCATTTTGTAATAATTGTTGTAGGATGGGGCACTCAAATTCTAGTTGTCTTAATAAGGATGGAATGGTTTTGGGTCACTCTGATATTGGTAATCGGGCTGAAGCTGTAGGTGTTGAGAAAATCTGGGTTCCCAAGAAAGGGTCTGATGTTAATAATAATGTCTTACATGCTACTGTACATGTGAATAAGACTAAAGATACACCTGACCCTGTCGCTGTTACAGGGGTTAATTCTTCTGTTGCTCCTTCTTCATCGAATTCTGTTACTCAAAAGACTAGTTTTGCAGAAACAGAGGTTCAGAATCCTTCTACTGTTACTGTTTCTCCAAATCCTGCTCCTCAAAAGTCTAGTGTGACAGGAAAAGAGGTTCAGAACTCCTCCGCTATTGTTGTTTCATCTGATAATGTTTTGACTAAAAATTTGTTGACCCCCTCTATTGTTAGTGAACTCGAGGATTCTATTGGCTCTGAAACTGATTTTCAAGAACATCAGTCTGATGGTAATGATCCGATAGATGAAATTATTGTTCCAAAAGAAACGTGGGAATCTATTGGTACTGTGATTGCTCAGAAAATGGCCTCTGTCCAGCCTGATAGTGTTGTTCCTGCTGAAGAATTTCAACCGGTTATTACTCGTGGCAAAGCGGGTCGTAGGAAACGGGGTCAAAAAGCTTCAACTCAAGATAAGATCCCTAACTCTTTTGTTGAACATCATAATAAGTCTCAATGAATATTCTGTTCTGGAATGTGAGGGGTGTTAGTTCTTCTTTAACTCGATTGCATAAAATATGTTCTTCTTCTAATATTGGTTTGCTTATTGTTTTGGAGCCAATGTCTTCTAAAGATAAAAATTCATTGATTGCTTCTCAGCTGGGTTTTGATAGTGTTTTTTTCTTCTGGTGATAATAAAATCTGGGTTTTATGGAAGTGTCATGTTTTTTATGTTGTTGATTTTCGGGATGATATTCAAGTTTTATCTTGTTTGGTTTCCTTCCATCCAAAGAGCTTTTCAATTCGTCTTTCTGCTGTTTATGGACATCACTCCCATGCTAGCCGTAGTGCTTTGTGGGATAGTTTATGTATTCTTTCAGATGTGGGTAAGCCTTGGATTGTTGGAGGTGACTTCAACACTGTTAAATTTTTGTCTGAATACAAGGGCAGTGGTTCTCCTGATTTGTTAGGCATGCAAGATTTCATTGACTGTTCTGACGAATGTGGTTTACTTGACATTCCTTTCCAAGGTTGTGAGTTTTCATGGACAGGAATTCGTTCTAATGGCCGAGTTTGGGAGAGTTTGGACCGTCTTCTAGCAAATGTTGAATTTTTTGATGCTTTTGGAGCTGTTACTTATCGTCATTTGGGGAAGGCTACTTCGGATCATTCCCCTATGCTCTTAGACTGCCAAAATTTAATTCTCAATGTGCCTAAAGCATTTAAATTTCAGCACATGTGGCTTTCTAATTATTCTTTTCTTCCAATGGTTAAAAAACAGTGGGATTCGGCTTTTTATGGTGGTGGGATGGCTGGTCTCTTTGCTAAGCTAAAATCCTTGAAAGTGCCCATTCGAGACTGGAATCGTAATTCTTTTGGGAATATTTTTTCTGATGTCAAGAAAGCGGAACAGGAGGCTTTGGAAGCTGAAATTATGTATACTGATAACTCTTCGCCTGAAAACTTGAATAATTGGAAGGTAGCGGAAAATGCCTTGCTTCAGAAACTTAAATTAGAAGAATCTTTTTGGAAGCAAAAAGCACTTATTTCCTGGATTTCTGATGGGGATAGCAACACCAAGTTCTATCATACCTATGTTAGAATGAGACAGAAGATCCAGCGTATTGTTTCTATCAAAACTAGTGATGATTCTGTAATAACGGATCAAGATGCTATGGGTTCAGAAGCTGTTTCTTATTTTCAATCTTTATTTGATAAAGACTATGATTCTCCTGTTGATTTTAAGGCTCAGCTTTTAGATTATATTCCATCAGTTGTTTCGGCTGAGGATAATATTTTACTGGAGCATGTTCCTGATGATTCTGAAATTAAGACTGCAGTTTGGCAATTAAATCCTAATAGCACTCCAAGCCCTGATGGTTTTTTGCAGTTGTTGGGACATTGTCAGCTGGGATGTCTGTAGTGCCGTCAAAGAGTTCTTCCTTGGGCTTTCTATTCCTCGAGCTTTTAGTTGTGCTCAGATTATTCTCATTCCCAAGGTTGACCGGCCTGTTAATTTTACACAATTTCGGCCTATAAGTTTAGCCACTTTCATTAGCAAGGTTTGTACTCGAATTTTGGCTAATCGTATGGCTCCTCTTATGGATAAACTTATTTCTCCAGAACAGGTTGGCTTTTTAAAAGGAAGATCAATTCATGCTCAAATCATGCTTGCCAATGAAGTGATTCATGATATCGACAAAAAGACGAGAGGGCATAATTTGGCCATCAAATTAGATATGGAGAAAGCTTTTAACAGGGTCTCCTGGGAATTCTTATAGTCTGTTCTTCAGAGGTTTGGTTTCTCCTCTAGAATTATTCAGTTAATCATGGCTAATTTATCTGCAACTCACCTTTCTATTTTGGTTAATGGAGTAAGCTATGGCTTTTTTAAACCTAAGAGGGGTGTTAAGTAGGGAGATCCTCTATCGCCATTTTTGTTCATCCTTGCTTCTGAAGCTTTTTCTCGTGGTCTTAATTCTCTTATTCATTAGAATTCTATTGCTGCTTATAAGCTCAACATGAATTGTCCTGTTGTTTCTCATTTGGCTTTTGCAGATGATTTGCTTGTCTTCATTAATGGTGATGTCAAGTCCATTAAGCATTTCAGAAAATTTTTGCTTGCTTATCAAGCTGCTTCGGGTCAGCTTATCAATTTTGAGAAGAGTTCCTTCTATTGCTCCAAAAAAGCTACGCTGACTTCAATTAAAAAGTTTGAAGATCTTCTTTCCATCAAGCGTTGTTTTCTGCCTTTCACTTACCTTGGAGCACCAATTTATCAAGGTATCAATAGAGCTGTTTACTATAAAGATCTCATGAAAAAAATTGATGATAAATTGTTTGGTTGGATGAAGAAACTTTTGACTCCTGGTGGTAGATTGATTCTTATTAAACTTGTTTTAAGTGCTATTCCTATACATGTCATGGGTGCTATGATATTACCTAAATATGTGATTACGGCCATTGAACGTCATTGTGCTCAATTTTTCTGGAGTCAGGATCTTTCTTTGCCTAAGCATCATTGGATTCGGTATTCAGAGATGTAGTTTCCTACCTCGGAAGGGGGTTTAGGTATACGTTCTCTTCCTGCTGTTCAAGATGCTTTTTCTTTAAAGTTACTATGGCTGTATCTCTCTGGTAACTCTCTTTGGGCCGCTTATATGTTTAAGAAGTATCATAGGAAAGGGTTGATGAAATTTGTTCAGTCAGATACTTGTACATGGAAGCGTGTGTGTCGTACTTATGATATTCATTCTGATGTTTTGTTCAAAGATGGCGAATCTGTTGTATGGAAAGGAATGCTTCGGGAACTTTCAGTCTATCTTCAGCTCATGAATTGGTTAGGCCGAAACGGAGTTCCACGCTCTCTCGTCAATCTATATGGGATGCGGTTATTCCGGTTAAACTGTCAATTTTCACTTGGAAACTTTTGAATAATGGTCTCCCTCTCCCACACAGACTGCAGGCTATGGGTGTTCAGCTTGCTTCTATTTGCCCTTTCTGTTTACATGCACCGGGCTCTCTGGATCATATTTTCTTCTCTTGTCCGATTATTCTTAAAATATGGCGTTATTATTCTGCTCACTTGCTTCCCTTTGTTAGTCGTCACCCTTCGACGTTGAGGCAAGAGCTTTTGTTGTGGTGGTTGTTAACTAAGAGAAGATCCACTAGAGGGGTTCTTTGCAAATTAATTCCTCAAATCATAATTTTTTCAGTCTGGTGTGGCTACTGCAAGTCAGTTTGGGGAAATGAAAAGGTCTCTTCTCAATTTATTGAATTGCAAATATCAAAGTTTTTGCTTAATTGGGGAGTTGCTCATTCACAGTACAAATTTGCATCTCCATTAGAGCCTTTCTCGGAACACCTGCCAAGTAATTTTGGGGTTAGGAAGGTTGCAGTAAAACTTGTTCGTTGGTCCAATCCACCGGCGGGTTCATATAAATTAAATATTGATGCTTCCTTCACCATGTCAAAATCTTCGGGTGGTGCGATTTTAAGGGACGATAATGGCCATTTTATTGCTGCTAATGCTTTTCTTTTACAGGCGTGCAGTTCTTTGGAAGCAGAAATTCAAGCAGTAACAGTTGGCTTACGTTGGTGCCTTTCTTTGGGTTATCAACGTGTCCAAGTTGAGTTGGATGCGATTAATGCTATTTCCTTCTTTTCTCAACAACAAAGGTCTAGGCTTCTGGATATTCCAAATGAGGTTTCTTTTCTGCACATTTTTCGTGAAGGCAATCAAGCTTCACATTATCTTGCTTACTATAGTTGAATTAATAGTGTTTCTAGAGTTTTTGAGTCTTTTAATTCTCTTTCTAATTACATTAAAGGGATTGTTTTAACTGACTGTGTAGGCCTTCCATATATTAGATATCAATAGGTTTATTTTTCTTCAATGTTTTTCTGCCCATTTGCTATAAGGGTAGTGTACGAACTATTTGTATGGGTTCTCCATACTTTTATTTTAATTTATAAAGTTTGCGGTGGTGCCGTCCACCTTTAATAAAAAAAATAAAAAATCTAATACTAATTGGTTAAGGAAATAAAATTGTTTAAGGAAATAAAATTGTTTAGGAAATAAAACTTTAAAACCGAGTAAAACTGACTTTAATTAAATGAATAATGAATTCATCCAATATTTAAAACAATCAAAACATATAGTATTTATTTAATTTAAAGCATACCGTCATTTGTTAGCTCCACCAAAATTGTTTGAATGAGAACTCTGGGTGAGCTTGTCCATGACAGTAAGTTCACTGTCTTTGTAGGGTTTTTTGTGTTATTGATCTTTCTTGTCTAAACTTACTATTTCTTTTTTATTTATCAAGCTTGCTAAGGTTTGTTTGATGGATCTTGAATTCTCCAAAGTTCCAGCAGCCAACCAAAGTTACAAAATCTAAAAATCTCAATAAATTGCATAAAAAATCTGAAGACAATAAAAGTCTCTCCCTCTCTTTTGTGTTTCTATCCCAATAAAATTTCCAAAATTCCTCATCCCTTTTGTAATTGTTTTAATGTGGTATTTATAAGAAAAAAATAAAAAACCTAATACTAATTGGTTAAGGAAATAAAATTGTTTAGGAAAAAAAACTTTAAAATCGAGTAAAAGAAGATTTTGGCAAAATTGGCAGCGCATGCGAATAGGCCTGTGGGATGCAAGGCGCCTGGGTGAGCCCTAATTAGTCACCACCGCGTGGCACGCACTGATTCAACCGTCCATTTTTTATTTTCTATTCTTTATCATGTTTATAAAATAAATAATAAATAATAAATATTATTTTATAGTATATTTAAAAACAAATAATCAATATTATTAAATTAAAATAAATATTATATAATTAAGATAAATAATAAATATTAAAATACTATAAAAATTATTTGAGACTGTTTTAAAATGTTTGGACTGGACTTTGTCAAAAAATAAGAGTCTACAGTTTACCCTCTGCTTGAATGATCTGAGACTGCAGCAAAAGAGAGTGAAAAGTAATATGATTTTTGATTGGGTTTTAGAGTTAAACTGGACTCCATACCTGAGATTAGTTTGAGTTTTGAAAAAAGAATTTAGGTTTTGGACCCAAGGTGAGTTTTTAACTCAACACTAATTTAGGCTTTGGATCCGAGGTGAGTTCTGGACTAAAAAATAATTTAGGCTTTGGACCCGAGGCGAGTTCTGAACTCAAAAATAATTTGAGTTCTGGACCCGAGGTGAGTTATGGACTCAATAATAATTTGGGTTCTGAACCCGAGGTGAGTTCTAGACTCAACAATAATTTGGGTTCTGGACCCGAGGCGAGTTCTGGACTCAACAATAATTTGAGTTCTAGACTTGAGACTGGGTACTTGGACCCGAGGCTGAATTTGATTTACCTTTTATCAGTTGAAAATTATGGCTGCTCCAACTATTTCATTCTTTAATGGATTGTGAGTCTTCACCCTTAAAATGGATCTTCATCCTTGGACCTTGGATCTTCAACCTTGGCATCGGGTCTTTACCCTTAAAAATGAATCTTCATCCTTGGAGATCGGGTCTTTACTATTGAAAGTGAATTTTCATCCTTGGCATCGGGTCTTTACCATTGAAAGTGGATCTTCATCCTTTAAACTGGATCTTCATCATTGGCAGGGTCTTCACCCTTCAAAACGGATCTTTATCTTTTAGACTTTGGGTCTTCACCTTCAAAATGAATCTTCATCCTTGGAGATCAGTCTTCACCCTTGAATAACAGGTCTTCACCCTTGAAATGGATCTTCATCCTTTGGACTTTGGGTCTTCACTCTTCAAAGTGGATCTTCATCCTCAGTATCAGGTCTTCACCCTTGAAAATGGATCTTCATCCTTGAAAATCGGGTCTTCACCCTCGAAATTGGATCTTCATCCTTTAAGCTGGATCTTCATCCTTGGAATTAGGTTTTCACACTTTAAAGTGGATCTTCATTCTTCGGACATCGGGTCTTCTCCCTTTAAAGTGGATCTTCATCCTTGGCATCGGGTCTTCACCCTTAAAAATGGATCTTCATCCTTGGAGATCGGGTCTTTACCCTTGAAGGTGGATCTTCATCCTTTTCACTTCGGGTCTTCACCCTTTAAACTGGATCTTCATACTTTGGACATTTGTCCTATATTGGCTTCAGCTCTTCTAGCTGGACTGATCTTTTGATAGTTTTAGTGTTCCATTCTTTTGTACTTTTTTAAAAAATTCAGCCATTTTTTAGCTGGTCCCTTATATCTTCTCCTTGCCCCCTGTGTGAAAAAATATTGAAAATGAGTTTGAAAATATTTTGCACACGTATAAATTTAAAAAATTGAAAAGGAGAAACTTTGCTCCCTGTGTAGGCTCAAACCAATGATTTTGTTCTCATGTAGGCTCTGATTGATGTTTATATATTGTCCAGTTTCTTCGGTCAAGTATGTATTTCTTCTTTTGCAAAATGGCTGGAGCTTCCTCAAGCAATGGGCCTTCCATGCCCCATGATTCCATATTCGCTTCATGGTTGCTTCATAGAGTATTGTTGTTTACTTTTGACAAAGAAAATGCAGTGTGATATGCTCATGTATGCATGATATGCATGGGTAATACTTATAGTGGTTCCGTCAACTCACAAACCAAGGTGATTAACTGAAGTGTTCTCATTGACTCCTTCTAGATGCCTGTTCAAGTCTTGCATTAGAATAATAGAAAGCTTTGCATTTCTGGCTTTTACCTTCGAGATGTTGAAAACATGAGTGGTGAGGCCCAAGCAGCAGAGTCAGGAATACATCCATTTCAAACTATGATTTAACATGTCAGTTGGTAGCTTCTTCACAACCTTGCCAACAATCGTTTACTTTTCCCAATGTGTCCTTCGAGGTTTGACTGTTCAACATATTTTCATTAACTTAAAGGCTTTTTACAACAAGAAAATAGTTTTTTTTAAATCAAATGTTGACTTTGTCAAATCAGTGTCATTGTACCCTAGGACTCAATTAACATATCTATAATACGGCAACCCTAGTTACCGTACTAAACTCAGAAATCATTTCTATTTAAGCAAGAACTGTTGCACTTCAGATAGACACATACACATTACTTGGCCAAAGGTCTCATTTGAGTTTGAATATTTTCTATCTCATATGCATGCTTATTCAAACTATCTCCACTAATTGACTCTACCTACCAAGAGAGATCAACAGGTCTTTGATAGGCTTAAAATGGGGTCTATAAGGGACACAGGTTTAAGTGAAGGCCATTTTGAGATTAGAGCTAATATGACATAATGGACAAACCTTCACACTATAAACTTCCTGTTGGAACTTTAGGCAGCTGGGAGCATGAAAAAATAGAGCTTTGGATGTTCTCCCATCTTCTGGGAGTTAATCTGGATCTTGATTGGGATGGTCTTTTCCTTTGCAAAAATTTTGGTACCCATATTCATTTCTTTTCTTCTTTTCCCTTTTCTTTCTCTTTCTTTTTCTTACTCCTTATTTTCTTTGAGAATTTTATCATTTTGTCCTTCTTCCCTGTAGAACTGTCAAGTATAGGACTTTTAAGAACTGGATTACCTTTCTCCTTTTTCTCCGATTTTGATTGAATTTTTTGTTAGGTTGGACCAATTCAAGTCAAACTGTCCTTATAAACCAAATGGAAGTCTTTTGCTGCTTTAGGTAAACTCGGTTGGCTTTCTGAACCGTTTTGGGTTTTCTTTTCTTTTCTTTTTCTTCTTTTTTTATTTATTTTTTTCTTTTTTTGTGTTTTTTTCTTTTTTTTTGTTCTTGCTTTTTTTTCTTTTTCTTTTTGGGTCCAACTCTAAAAGGATTATTCTGCATGTACCATGCTTCTGACTATGGATGAGTGGAGTAGAGTGAGATTTCTTCAACAAGGATAATTCATTTATTGTCCTAATGTCATCTTAATAAATTGGTAATATTGGGTCTAATTCAGGTGTCCTTCAACTATCCTCATGTTCTTGACTATGCACTCCTTTTTTCTTGCCTCTTCCCTTTAGTGATCATTAGATTCATCATAAGTATCACAACAGCTCAGGGTAGGTTGTTGGGGTTTTGTAAGCCAATGAAAAGAAAGCTAAAATTCTATGAAGGCTCAAAGGGACAACTAGATCATCTCTCTCTTAAATAAGCAGAGTTCAATTTCACCTCGAAAGTCCGTCAAAGCATTTTCTAAGACTGACTAGGACCTAGACAAAGGTAATTATGCAAGAGTCCTCTCTAAGTAAGCATACACAACTCAATGCTATAGAGCAATTTCCTCACCTAGTAAAGTCATTCGAATCATGATGCATAGATACACTAATCAAGTTAAATTCATCATCGGTTGAGCACCAAAATGAACAAAGACTAACAAAAATTTTGACGAAAATAATTTATTTTAAGCAACTTTAAATTTAAAAAACATGATTGTTCCATAAAACACCAAATAAAGAAAAGAAAATAAAAAAAACAAGCTAAGGGAAGTTTGTTGAGTTAAGTTTCTTCTCCCTTCACATCTTCAATATTCCCATCTTGAAAAGAGGATAAGATAATATCTTCCTCCAATCCTCTTCTTACCATGAAAGTTGATGGTGGTGGCACTTTGTTGAACCTAGGCAAAGGATTGCTTTTGGTATTGGGCTTATCCGGCTCGGATACCTTACAACTGTCAATTAGATCTTGGATCTCATACTTCAATTGGGTACATCTATCGATCTCATATCCTTGAGTCTGATGAAATTGATAAAAAGCTTTAGTATCAAATTTTGGGGGTAAAGGATTTGACAAAGGTCGAGGAGCCAATAGTTGTAATAGTCCCTCTTTTATAGCTTGTTGAAAATCCAAGATAGAGGTTTCCCCAACTCTGAGAACCGTCTTTTATTTCCTTAACCAATTGTATTAACATCAACTTCCTTTTGCGTACTTTAATTGCCCGACTAGTAGTTCCCTTTCTCATTCTTTCTTACCGAAAAACGGTTCTTCTCTCTTTCCCATTCTTCAATTTGTAGAGTAGCTTGGAGAAGATCTTTGAAATCTCTGATGAGTGTATGAGACATCTTTTCATAAAAACTAGGCAACACCCCTCTTTCAATCATCCTAATCTGATCTGACTCATCAGGCCTCTTCTTGAGCAAAGTAGCCTTATTTCTCCATCTCTTTACATAATCAACAAAGTTCTTATTTGATCTTTGCCTAATGGTCTCCACCTCCATCAAGGTAACTTCCAGCTTTACATTGTACCCATACTATTGAACAAAGGCTTTGTACAAAATATCCCAATCTTTTTGGGAACTTTCTTCTAAGGTATTGAACCAATTTTGTATAACAAGATCCAATGAGAGCATAAAATACCTTAGAGTTTGAGCTTTAGTAGCTTTGGCAGATTGCATGGCAGTGATGTATTGTTTGACATGCAAGTGAGGATTTCCTGTATCGTTGTACCTAGCGAAGGAAGGTATCTTGAACTTATAAGGGACCTCCTCATCTAGCTCAAAAAAATTGTCAACCTCGGACATTTTTTTAGTTTTCAGCTTCTTTTCAAACTTCTTTTCCAGGTCAGCAATCATCTTCTCAACATCTGAAGTTCAGTTTTCTCTACAGCTAATCTTTCAACAACCTTCAGCTCCTTCTTCTTGTCTTGAGGATCTTGGAAGTATTAAGCCCAGTCATCATCATCATCGACGACTACCTTGTCATCATCAAAAGCCACTTCACTAACCTTAGCCTTCCCTTTGTCCTTTGGCTTCTTGGTGCTAGCAGATGCTTCAACAGTGTTCCTAAACATTGTAGCCATTTGACTCTTCATGATCTCAGTTATGGCCCCCTTTAATTTTTTCCATCTTGACTTTAAGGGCATCATCCAACATCTTTTGAATTTGCTCAGGTCCTATTGCTTTTGGTGAGAAGCTAATTGAATTGCTGTTGGATTCTTTGTCACCGATGTAAGTTAGATTGTCGTAGGCTTTTGAACTGTTGTAATCCAGGGCTGTGAGCCAGAGAGGATCAATGATATGAGATGTAAATGTATGTATGTATGTATGTATGCATATATGGACAAACAACAAACCAACAAAGATAATTAGGACATCCCTTCCAACCTTATAACTTCCACACACGAATGACGAGTCTCTTTTCCTAGATATATGATTAACAAAATACCAACATGGGATATCTTATTTTTGAATAATTTTCTTGGACGTTTCAACCAATAGTTATATTTTCAAACATAAAAATCAGTTCATGATAATTCCCATTAATTAGGCTTTAATCCATCCAATTAACTAAAGCAACTTTTATGCTATATTGGATTAAAACTAAATTTAGAGGTTTATTATAAATAGATTTCTCACTTGAAAAAGTAACTAATGATTCATGCCAAAAATAAGCCCATGATTAATAATTCTAAGTATAAACTAGGCTCATAATTGATTTTTGGTATTTTCATAATTAACCTAAATATTCGTAAGCTCTTTCAAAAGGTTATGAAAATAATTTTGTTTCTAAGCCCATTGTAAAAAGATTTTAGAAAAATTGGATTTTGGGATTTGTATTTGGGTCAAGAGAAAAGAATTTTTGATTTGTTTTTTATAAAAGTTTTATGTCCAAAGACCATCTTAAAAAGTTTTGAAAATAGCTTTGGTCTTTTAGAATTTAAAGAGAAATTTATTTTGAGCTTACAATGTACTTAGGTCATATTATAAAAAGAACAAACCAAATAAGTCATGATTTAAACAAAAATAAATTAACCATAGGCAAACAATAAGCATTTGGGGTAAAAACCTAAGGGAAGTAACTAGGCCAATTACATGAGCTTTAGTCTTTGGGTTAAAAGACTTAGGTTCCCATAGCAAATATATACCAAAAGGTATAAGGCTATGGGTGGTTATGCCATGCTCGATCTCCATACCTTGAGGGAAAATATGGTATCCCTTACATGACACAACACGGGTAACACGAGCATCCTAACTCACACACACAATTCAATTTAAATGATGCAATATATAATATCATAATAAATAAGAAAGAATAGAATAATAAAAAGACCAACGAAATCAACTTCTCTTATCCCTAGTGGAGTCGCCACTGTGAGCGGAAATTTTTTCTCCACTCCCGGTGAAATGGTTCTTACGACTTCGACACTGTTAGGCTCAGGGCCTTAGAGAATACGGGCCGAAATCCAGAGAAAATGGAGTCGTCACCCAGACGGGCCGAAAAAATAGAAAGGGGTGGATGACTTGATTCTTAAGGAATCCCCAACCCTCTAATGGATTTGAAAAATTGGGTACATGTAGGGAAGGTGAGAAATGGCCCAGCACCCCCACAATGCCCGGTTCATTGGAACCGACCTCCTTTTCAGGTATTAATATTATAAAATTCTTAAATATAATGATATTATCCATACTACATTCAATAATTAAAATAAAGCATCAATATATTAAATCAAAGCAATTTTCAATCAAAATAAATAAATGGACACTCATCCGAGAATGGAAACGTATTCTTACATCGTCCAATGTCTAAAACTAAATAGGACACCCACCAAAAGGTGGAAACGTGTCCTTTACATTAATCCCAAAATATAAAAAATAATTTAAATTACATAAAAATTAATTAATGGGTACCCAATCATGAAAACATACCTCTTACAATTTTAATAAATAAATAATAATTGAAAAAAATATTCATCCATGATAAATTAAATAAACCAAACATCAAAATTAAATAAATTAATCATCAAAACATATAATAAACTACATAATCAAATCTAAAATTAAATAAAACAATAAATTTATAAATTTAGGTTTACATCTTGAATTAGGAATTTTTAATCAAAATTAGGGTTTAGAGTTCTTATGAAAAAGGATTAGGGTTTATGAAAATAGGATTAAAGGGAATTAGGGTTTAACTAAATTTTAGGTTATGATCTATATATTAGGTTTTTGAAAAATAATTTTAGGATTTTAAATAAAGTCTAGGGTTTTGGTTATCAAACTAGGGCTATAGGGTTTTTCCTTAACCTAAGATTCAATATATACAAAACAAGATTTTAAAATAAAAATCAAAATTTAAAATAATGCACAATTATGGTTTAATGTAGACTAGCATTGAAAAAAATACTGTGATGTAATTCTAAAGTGTAAATTGTAATTAGGGGTTTGGATGATTGGATGATAAGTCTATATGTTATTGCAAAAATTATTGTAAAATCCTATTCATAAACTATTAACGTAGTAAGTTAAGTGTTGAAATTAATCAATGTATTTAACTGGATCGGTTAATAAGAATGTTACTTATGTTGTAGACTCCACCAAGTTGATGTGTTGATCCAAGCTATCATTTTCTTTCTTCCTAGAGCAATCGGTTCTTGGTTGAAGACTCCGTGATCCAAAGATCAGCCACTGCCACTTTGCTTTTCTTTTTTATTTTCAGACTCTTTTCTTCCTTGCTTGTTGTTACTCAATTACTTTTTGATGATTCTTCTTTAACAAAACTGCTATTGTCTCTCTTTTTACTGCCAATTTGTTCATCCTCGTTGCTATCTTGATTTTCAATATTTCTCTCTCTCTTTTACTGCCAATCTATTCATCCAAGTTCGCCTCATTCCTTTTTGCCAATCTCTTAATCCCCCTTTTTCTTTTTTTATCAGTGCTAATCACATATTTATAGAAAAACTAACACTTTAACCTAAACCTAAACTCTCTAATCCGAGTTTTAAATGCATTAGGAAATCAAATTGCTCTGTCAAAACTTAATTAGAACTCAGATTAGTCAGGGACTAAAAATCAACATGAGGCCTCCTCATATCGATTTGGGAGGCTAAAATCGATATGAGGGAGGCTCATTGTTGCGCTCAAATTAACTCTACCACAAAGCGTCACTCGCAAGTATACGAGGTAGCTGTAGCAAAGGTGATCGCCCCAAGGTCGTCTCACAAGGAAACTAAAGTGGCTAATTGATTATCAGATTATAAATAAAAAGTAATAAAGAAATTTAAATTGCTAAATAATGAAGAAGTTTGATTAAAGTTTAAAACGAATAAAAGTAACCTAGAACTGATGTTTTGATTCACTTGATAAAAAGGTCTAGGGTTTGCATTTCTCTACTACTAATATGTATGAACGGTTATTCCTCTTAACTAATTTAATTTCAAAGATTAAATCTCAAACAACTTAATTAATTGAGTCAAGGAAATAGCTCTCGCATTCAACCCTCTTACAACTAATCTTGTTATAATTGAAACAATCTTTTTAATAGGTTATATCTCTAATTCACCTAAGTCTTTAATTGAATTGTTCCAGCATTAGACTTCATCTCTCAATCCATCATCTAATACCTAAAACACACAATTGGTGGCCAATCAATTATATGTAACAATATTTCATTCAATAAAGGCAAAAGAAATTATTAGCTAAAAGAATAACCAATTCATACAATCATAGCAGATCCATACAAACCCTAGACTAGATCAAATTAGTTCATAATGCAATCAAACTTATTCATCTCATTAATGTTCAAAGAAATCAAAATAGACATGATAATATCCATTCAAATAAAATAAAGAGAATAAGTTCGAGAACAAAACCAAGTTACAACTCCTTGAAGCTTCTGAATAATCTCTTGTTCAAATCTTCCAAGAAGAATGAATAACTGGCATGAACAATCTAATCTAGCTAGTCTTGATCCAAAGTTTAATCAAAATTCAAGAACACAAAGTAAAAACCCTAATCTCTGTTCTCTGACGGCTGAAAACTACTCTCCAAATCGTCAACAGTTCCAACCCTAAGCTCTCCCCTTCCTTTTATATGAAACGTCGCTTTAAAAATCCGCTGCGTGTTTTCTTCATGAGGGACACGACCAAGTCAGATGTGACTTGGCCGTGTGAGTGGCTTTTGGAGGGACACGGCCGTGTCCCTTGCATGTGTCACCTACTGCTTGCCTTTTCCTTCTTTTCTTCTTTGGTTGAGTGACACGGCCAGATGAAGCCTGACTTGGCCGTGTTGGACTATGTTTGAGGGACACGGCCAGATGACTTGGCCGTGTCCCTTGCCTGTGTTCACTTATGTGCAATTGTGATCTCTTTCCTGTGGAACCAAGTGAGACACGGCCAAGTGAAGCTTGACTTGGCCGTGTTGGGTCTTTTTGGAGGGACACGACCAGATGACTTGGCCGTGTCCCTTGCTTGTGTCTACTACTGGGACTTGTTCTTCAATTTAATCTTGGTATGGGACACGGCCAGTGACTTGGCCGTGTCCTCTGCCTGTGTCAGCCACTGCCACTTTCTCCTTCAAATTTGCTTCTTGCCTTTTTAACCTAACACAAAACTCAAAACAAATCTAAACAAGAAATCAATAGACAATAACCAACACAACATAAACACAATACTAAAGACTACATAAAAAACGACCTAAACATTGAAATAAACTAAAACTACCAAAATTAATGAAAACACCAAACAAACCGATTAAAACTAACAAAATACCTAAATAAAATAATAATTATCATAATGAACAAGACACAAAACTATAACAAAAACTAATAAAACAACTACCCCATACTTAAAACTTTGCTTGTCCTCAAGCAAATTCACATGACATAAATTAAAAACTCAAACAACCTTAACTATAATTCCAGCATATAGATGAAAAACTTAAAGACATCAGACATAAATAATTGCAATTTCCTACAATCGAGATTTTCTTAACTCATTCATTAATCCAGACATACAAATCTTATCTCTCATCTAAGTGTTTCACTCGATTTCAAAATTTATTCACTCAAACCACTCATGATTGCATACTACCATAAACTTGCTTAATTATCCAATATCCCTCACTGATTTTCTCAAGAAATAATCTGAAGGTCTTTCATTTGGATGTAATGGGGCTAAGGTAAAGGTGTGAGAAAAGACATTTAGGCTAGAGCATTAAGAAATGGAGTATCTAAATTAGACACTTCTCTTGCTAAGGAACTCATAACTCCCTCAAATGGCATACTCACCAACCCTTGATAATCTTACATACTTGCATAAAAATACATGAGTCAACATTCCTCTTTTGATAACCAATGCTAGAACATATATGAATTATGTATATATATATATGTAACTTTTCTTTTATTTTCTCTCTCTCTTTTTTTTTTTACTTTTACTATTATATATATATATACAAAATTAAGAATTGATGGAACATCTAGCGGAAAAGAATAATCAACTCTTACTCCAACACAATATGCAAAGTATGCATTTCACCCCAAATAGCTTAATCCAACACAATATGCAAAGTATGCATTTCACCCCAAATAGCAATACCATTTTTTTTATATATTTATATATATATATATATATATTTTTACTTACCCCACACTTTGCAATAAACTACCCAACTGTCAAAACATAAAACTCCATTCCTTAATGCATAGGGATGATGATAATAAGAACATGTTAAGTTGAGAATTATGTTGATCAAACACAAGAAAAGGTCAATGGCTCAACTTGGCTCACTAAGGAAATCAATATTAAGGGAAGTCTTTTTAAGCTAAAGGGGCTAACCTAATTTGCCTTCATCATTTTAAAACTTAAGATTAAATCATAATGTGAGTTCTCTAGAGATGCAACATCATGAAGGTGCACACTTAAGAAAAGAAAATCAATTGATAAAAATATCAAATTTATGAGGCTCAAAACTCACATAGGTGGGTTCACAAAGATTATATGTCATGAATTGCAGAATGTAAAAATTGATCCCGAATGAATTCAAAAGCTCATTTCTATGCTGATACTAAAGTCTCAACTATAATGCTAGAATCAAAGAAAAGATCAATAAATTTTCAACAATTATGCCATGCACAACAAACACAATAAGCAAAACAAGACAAACATTAAAGGAAAACTTAAAGAGTACCCCACACTTAAAATTTACATTGTCCTCAATGTAAAATAAGAATAATAAATAAAAAGAGTTAAAAGACAACCTGGCTTCCATCGTATTGGTGAGGCAAAATCCTAGCTTTCCATCACAAACACAAAAGTTTAAAAACAAAAGTACAATATATAAAAATAAAATATCCAAATATAAAGGTTAACATGAAAACAAAAATGAAAAATAAGAACAAAAATACAATAAACAAAATAAAGCAAGGATCTCAAAATCTATGGAAAAGGCGGGCATGAAGATGATGCAGCTGAGGGATGAAGACTCAAGATCGTCGCAAGGTTGCTGTTAATCTGTTCCAACTGTTGTAAGACCTCAGCATGGTTACGGTCCACCTTGCAATCCAGTCGATCCACTTTGCCCTCCAGGGCCTCAATCCTCAGAAGTACCTCTTGATGTTCCGAGACCGGAGCATCCTCATCTAGGTCAAGAGAATCCGAGTCGGACTCCTCTTGGACCCGTGCTCTCTTCTGCCTGTCCCCCGGTGTTTCAGGCTCATCTGAAGGCATCACATAAGTCCCTCTCCTACGCACCACCATGTGCATCTTCTCAAGAGTAGCTAAATCCAAAGAGTCATTACCCAAAATTCTAGTCATACGACTAGTACTCGGGTCAAAATCCTCAACCAGGGCTACTGCTAGTGTGGTAACCAACCCTCCAACACAAATTGCCCCCTTTCTTTTGTTAGCCACAGAATAAAAAATATCGGCTAACCAATAGCCGGCACTGACATGCATTGCATTAAAAGCACAATCCAGGAAAAATAGTTCACTCACTTCAACAACACCCGGGCTCTCATTCCTAGCAAAGAATCCACAAGCCATAAACCTATGCAAATATCTCAAAGCAGAATTCCTTAACTTAGATGCCTTGGCCGATTTGGCCACATAAGAACCCGAGCCTAAAGCTCCCCAAGCAAATTGTTGTTTAAATTCTTTGGGTACCGACCTTTCCCCGTGCTGATGAAAACCATATATATCATTTAACTGGTCAATATTGAGCACATAAGATTTACCCAGCAATTTAAACATCAATTTAGTGCAGATTTTCTTATCATTTCTTTCAACCTTGAGAGATGTCAAAAATTCTAGAGTAAGTTCCTCAAACTGCAAAGGTCTCAAGGTGACTAGAGTTTCCCATCCAAGAAATTGCACATATCGCTCAAAATTAGTCCTAATTTGCAAGGCATCAAGAGATTCATCGTTAACATACCTTGTCGGGAAAAAACCCCGAGCTAAAAGACTTGCTCTCTTCGAAGATAAAGTGGATGAAGAGGAAGAAGCTCCTTCGGTTGTAGGCCTCTTCTTCTTGTGGTGTGAAACAGTCTTAGTTCTCGGCATCCTTAGAAATCTGAAAATTCAACCCAAAACTGAATTAAATCAAAATAATATGAGTAAAGAGGAAGTTTTAAGTGATTATCTCAAGTTTTGTTGAAGAAATTTGAAGTTTTAATGGAAAAGTTGGAATTTTGAAATAAAAATATGGCTATGGTGATACAGAGAGCGAGAGAGCGAGAGAGAGACGAAGAAAAGAAATTAGGGATTTATGAAAAGAACTGGGCAAAATCGGGTTTTAAAAGTGTAAAATTTGAGGGACACGGCCGTGTGAGTGTGGACTTGGCCGTGTCTAGTGTGTGAAAGTGAAGGGACACGGCCAAGTTAAGGTGACACGGCCGTGTCTGATGGTCTTGGAGGGACACGGCTAGGTGACACGGCCGTGTCCCTTGCCAGTGTTCGTCTCTGTGAAGAAAAGGTGCAAAAAAATAAAAACAAAAAAACAAAATAGTGAAGCTCGGCCATACCAAGTGACACGGCCAAGGGACACGGCCGTGTTCCATGGCCGTGTCACTCACTGTGACAAATGCATATTTTTGGTTTTGTTGAGGCATGGCCGTGTCCAAGTGACACGGCCAAGTCCTTTGGTCGTGTCTCCTTCTGCCATTTCAACTTATCTTCTTCTTTTTTTTAATATATATATTTATAAATCAACAAACATCAAAGAAATTGCACCCTCTTTTTCCGATCAACCCTGAAACACATTAGAAAGATAAAATCGATCAAAGCACCTGTTCCATTTATTTAGACTAATCATAAATCAAAACTTGCTAAAATTAAAATTACAACTATCAAAAATAAATGCAAACCGATGGGTTGCCTCCCATTAAGCGCTTCTTTAATGTCATATAGCTAGACATCATGCAAGGCCTAGGGATCATGAATCAAAGTGCTATTAATGATCCTCACTTCTTGAAATCCTTCATTGTATGGCTTAACTCTCTGTCCATTCACTTTAAAAGTCTCACCTGTTCGAGAGTTAAGTAATTCAATGGCACCAGAAGGATACACCCGAGTGATCTCGAAAGGCTCACTCCATCGAGACTTGAGTTTACCTGAAAAAAGACGGAGTCGTGAGTTAAAAAGTAAAACTTTCATACCTGGACTCAATGTCTTTCGCACTATAATTCTTTCATGAAGTGCTTTCGTACGATCCTTGTAAATTCTCGAGCTCTCATACGCCTCATTTCTCAGCTCATCTAACTCTGAAATTTGAAGAAATCGTTCTCTCTTCGCTTTGTCCAAGTCCAAATTCAGAGTCTTGATTGCCCAATATGCTCTGTGCTCCAACTCCACTGGTAAGTGACAAGCTTTTCAAACACCAATCGATATGGACTCATACCTAGAGGAGTTTTGAAAGCAGTCCGATATGCCCATAGTGCATCATGTAATCTGTTTGCCCAATCCTTCCTGGATGTGTTGACTGTTTTCTCCAGAATTCCTTTTAGCTGCTTGTTTGATGTTTCCACTTGCCCAGAAGTCTGTGGATGGTATGGGGTTGCCACCTTGTGCTTCACACCAGATTTGTGCATTAACTTCTCAAAAAGCTTGTTGCAAAAATGGCTCCCCCCGTCACTGACTATCACCCTTGGTGTGCCAAACCTGCTAAGAATGTTTTCCTTCACAAATTTAACAACAATATTAGCATCATTAGTACGGGTGGGGATTGCCTCCACCCATTTGGAAACATAGTCAACAGCAACTAAAATATATTCATATCCAAAAGACTTGGGGAAAGGACCCATGAAGTCTATTCCCCACACATCAAACAGTTCAACAATAATATATGACTGAAGGGGCATTTCATTCCTCCTCCCAATGTTACCTACTCTTTGGCAATGATCACAGTGCTTACAATAGTCTTGAGCATCTTTAAATAAAGTAGGCTAGTAAAAACCACTTTGTAGCACCTTTTCTGCAGTCTTTCTTCCTCCAAAATGACCCCCACAGTGAAGGTCATGACAAAATTGAAGAACACTCAGTTGTTCTTCCTCAGCTACACACCTGCGAACTATCTCATCTTTGCATATCCGGAATAGATAAGGTTCATCCCAAAAATAAAAACTTACTCAAGTGCAGAAACCTTTTCTTTTCCTGAAAGGACATGTTAGATCTCAAAATACCACAAGCAAGATAGTTAGCAATATCTGCAAACCAAGGGGCATTAATTACCACAAACAGATGCTCATCAGGAAATTCTTCTAAATTTTTATGAATGCTATCAGATGCAAGATGTTCACTAAAGAAGGGTAATCTGGATAAATGATCAGCAACAACATTCTCACTACCCTTAGTATCCTTGATTTGGAAATCAAATTCTTGCAATAACAACACCCATCTAATTAAGCGCGGTTTAGCATGTTGTTTTGTTAACAGATATTTAAGAGCTGCATGATTAGAATGCACAATGATTTTTGACCCAATTAAATATGCTCTAAATTTGTCTAAAGCAAAAATAACAGCTAACATTTCCTTCTCAGTTGTGGTGTAGTTCATTTGTGCACTATTCAGGGTTAAACTGGCATAATAAATTACTCTCAAGTATTTGTCAACCCTTTGCCCAAGAACAGCTCCTACTGCATGATTAGAGGCATCACACATGATTTCAAAAGGTAAAGACCAAACAGGAGCTACAATCACTGGTGCACTAGTCAATTTTTCCTTAAGGGAATTAAAAGCTTGCATGCATTGTGCTGTAAATTCAAATGGAACATCTTTCCCCAACAAATGGCACAATGGTTGGCTTATTTTGGAAAAATCCTTAATAAACCTCCTGTAAAATCCTGCATGCCCTAAAAAACTTCTTATTCCCTTAATAGAGGTAGGTGGGGGTAACTTAGCAATCAATTCAATTTTAGCCTTATCTACCTCAATCCCTTTACTTGACACCACATGACCTAAAACAATGCCCTGGGTAACCATAAAATGACTCTTTTCCCAACTTAAAGTGAGGTTACATTCAATACATCTCTCAAGCACACGAACAAGTTTATTGAGGCAATTATCAAAAGAATTACCAAAAACAGAAAAGTCATCCATAAATACCTCAATAAAATCGTCTATCATGTCAGAGAAGACAGACAACATGCATCTCTGAAAAGTTACAGGTGCATTGCACAAGCCGAAGGGCATACGTCGAAATGCATAAGTCCCAAAAGGACAAGTAAAGGTTGTCTTGGACTGATCCTCTGGAGCTATTGGCACCTGATAGTAACCTGAAAGGCCATCCAGAAAACAATAATGTGAGTGTCCAGAAAGTTTATCTAACATCTGATCAATAAAAGGAAGAGGGAAATGATCTTTCTTTGTAGCATTGTTTAACTTCCTATAATCGATGCACATTCTCCACCCAGTAGTAGTCCTAGTAGGAACCAATTCATTATTCTCATTTTTCACCACAGTAATTCTAGATTTCTTAGGAACTACATGTACTGGGCTCACCCACTCACTATTAGCAATTGGATATATTACTCCTTCATCAAGCAATTTGAGCACTTCCTTCTTAACCACTTCACTCATATTTGGGTTAAGTCGCCTTTGGGTCTCCCTCATAGGTTTAGCTCCCTCTTCTAAAGTGATTCTATGCATGCACATTGAAGGGCTAATACCCTTGATGTCACTCAATCCCCAGCCTATTGCTCTCTTTAATCTTTTAAGCTCACTCACCAACCTCATCTCCTCCCCTTCACTAAGTTCACTAGATATTATCACAGGTAAAGTGTTGTGATCTCCTAAAAACACATATTTCAGGTTCTTAGGTAACTCTTTCAGCTCTAACTCTAGTGAGGGGTTCTTCTCTTCTTTTTGAATGGAGGGAAGCTCACAAACTGGGTCCTCCTTAAGTTCCTCTACTTCAGCACTTCCTAAGGTCTCAAGACAACTGGCTATTTCTGCATCAAAAATTTCCAAGTCACTATCCAAAGTCAATGCCAGCTCCAATTTATCAGAGGTACCTGTCTGTAAGAAAACATATGAAACAACTGCATCAACACAATCAATGAAAGAGCAATCCTCATATAAAGCAGTTGTAGGAATAGGAGAAGTGTTAAAAATAGAAAATTCCACAGTTTGTCCCAAAACAGTCATTGATAATTTTCCATTCTTAACATCTATCAAAGTGTTGGTAGTTGCCATAAAAGGCCTACCCAGCAGAATGGTGTGTGCAGATGGTGAAGAATTACCTACTTCCATGTCAAGAACAATGAAATCCATAGGTACTATCAAACCACCAACTTTAACTAACACATCTTCTATAACCCCTTTCGGGAATCTAAGAGATCTATCAGCTAATTGCAATACCATTTTTGTTGGTTTAAGTTCCCCTAATTCTAAATCAAGGTACACAGAATAAGGCATTAAATTCACACTGGCTCCCAAGTCACACATGCCATCAGTACCCTTTCCATTTCCCATGGTAATTTGAATAATAAAACTTCCAGGATCCTTTAGCTTAGGAGGTAGTTTATGCTGCAAAACAGCACTAGCTACCTCAGAAACTATCACCTTTTCATTCGACTCATACCTCTTTTTCTTGGTATTCAGTTCTTTGAAGAATTTAGCATAAGCCGGCATGTTCTTAATTGCTTCAAGTAAGGGTAAGTTAATACTTACCTTAGACAGCATGTTGAAGATATCTGAAAATTGCTTATCTTTTTTATCATCCTTCAACCTGCTGGGGAATGGTATAGGTGGCCGGTATGGATTGTTTGCCTTGTGCAAATCCGCTGTAGGAGACTTCTCCATTGATCTTTCTTCAGCACCTTTGTTCTCCAGTTTTCCTTCCTTTTTATTTTTTGCTCACCTGCATTCACAGAATTATTTTCAACATTGTTATTAATTACCTTGCCACTCCTAAGAACAGTCACTGCTTGTGCCTGTTCAGGTTGACTTGGGAACTTCCCTTTTTGTTGAATCTTCATCTGTTGAGCAAGTTGCCCCACTTGAGTCTCCACCTTCTTAAAAGATGCTTCCAAGGAATCCAGCCTCTTGTTGTTCATCTCCTGATTTTTAGCACTGACCTGGATAAAAGCCTGTAAACTTTCTTCCAAACTCTCTCTCTTAGGCTGACCTTGATTTGAGGATTGGCCCTACTGTTGGTTCTGTCTCTGGAGCAAATGGAAAGGCTGTTGAGCATTATTTGTTGTCCAGGAGAAATTGGGGTGACTCCTCCAACCAGGATTGTAAGTGTTGGAGTAAGGATCATTCCTGGCTCTTGGTTGAAATCCCCCCATAGCATTAACTTGCTCAGCTTCATTCCCAAAAGATTCATATGCAGAGGGGCATATATTTGCTCCATGCCCAAATGTCCCACAGATTCCACACACCTCTTGAGTGGATGAAGAAATATTGTTCTTCATGTTTAGCATCTGAACCTGCCTTGTCAACTCAGCTATTTGACTAACCATTTCAGTATTGGCTTCCAGTTGATTTACCCCTTTACTTCTTCCCCTTACACTCTTTTGTTGAGAATTAGCTCCCAACATCTCAAAAATCTCATAAGTCTCATCAGCTGTCTTTTCTCCCATGGCTCCCCCAGCTGCATTATCAACAGTGTTCTGAAATTGCTGGGTTAGACCATCATAGAAAAACTGATTAAGGAGTTGAAGTGGGTAGTGATGATGTGGACACTGAATCAATAGCATCTTGAATCTGTCCCAAGCCTCATGAAATGGCTCTCCTTCAAATTGAGAGAATGTAGCGATCTTTCCTCTCAACTCAGCTGTCTTCTGGTGTGAATAGAACTTGCCCATGAACTTGTTATAAACTTGCTCCCAAGTTGTCAGTGAATTTTCAGGCAACATCATGAGCCAGCTCTTTGCCCTATCCTTCAAAGTATAAGGGAAACATCTCATCCTCAACTGATCTTCTGTTAGTCCTCCCAAAGGAAAAGTGTTGAGGGTGGAGTAGAAATCCCGAATAAAGTTCAAAGGATCTTCATTTGGAACTCCATAGAATGATGGCAGCATGTTGTAATGAATATTCTTCAACTCATAATTTCTTGCTGCATCTGTCAGTCTTATGCAAGAAGTGGAGGTTCCAATAACAGGTCTAACAAAATCTCTCATGGTTCTTTATCTTTCTTTAGCCATTTTAACTGATTGTGCAGAATCTGTGTCAAATTCAGAAGTGTCCTCCTCTGTATCAAATCCGGTGTAGAGCTCAAACTCTTCTCTACTCCTTTTCACTCTCTGAATTTCTGGAATGAATGGATGTAGCTCTCCTTCGAGTGATCTCCTGCCTTGCATAAACAAAAATTTCTAGAAAAAGAAATATCAAAAGCAAAAGACAAATAAAATAAAATGAAAACAATGAAAAATAATCCAAAGTATTTTTTTTAATAAACAATTATGCCAATTAGCTTCCCCGGCAACGGCGCCAAAAACTTGTTGCGCTCAAATTAACTCTACCACAAAGCGTCACTTGTAAGTATACGAGGTAGCTGTAGCAAAGGTGATCGCCCCAAGGTCGTCTCACAAGGAAGCTAAAGTGGCTAATTGATTATCAGATTATAAATAAAAAGTAATAAAGTAATTTAAATTGCTAAATAATGAAGAAGTTTGATTAAAGTTTAAAACGAATAAAAGTAAACTAGAACTGATGTTTTGATTCACTTGATAAAAAGGTCTAGGGTTTGCATTTCTCTACTACTGATATGTATGAATGGTTATTCCTCTTAACTAATTTAATTTCAAAGATTAAATCTCAAACAACTTAATTAATTGAGTCAAGGAAATAGCTCTCGCATTCAACCCTCTTACAACTAATCTTGTTATAATTGAAACAATCTTTTTAATAGGTTATATCTCTAATTCACCTAAGTCTTTAATTGAATTGTTCCAGCATTAGACTTCATCTCTCAATCCATCATCTAATACCTAAAACACACAATTGGTGGCCAATCAATTATATGTAACAATATTTCATTCAATAAAGGCAAAAGAAATTATTAGCTAAAAGAATAACCAATTCATACAATCATAGCAGATCCATACAAACCCTAGACTAGATCAAATTAGTTCATAATGCAATCAAACTTATTCATCTCATTAATGTTCAAAGAAATCAAAATAGACATGATAATATCCATTCAAATAAAATAAAGAGAATAAGTTCGAGAACAAAACCAAGTTACAACTCCTTGAAGCTTCTGAATAATCTCTTGTTCAAATCTTCCAAGAAGAATGAATAACTGGCATGAACAATCTAATCTAGCTAGTCTTGATCCAAAGTTTAATCAAAATTCAAGAACACAAAGTAAAAACCCTAATCTCTGTTCTCTGACGGCTGAAAACTACTCTCCAAATCGTCAACAGTTCCAACCCTAAGCTCTCCCCTTCCTTTTATATGAAACGTCGCTTTAAAAATCCGCTGCGTGTTTTCTTCATGAGGGACACGGCCAAGTCAGATGTGACTTGGCCGTGTGAGTGGCTTTTGGAGGGACACGGCCAGGTGACACGGCCGTGTCCCTTGCATGTGTCACCTACTGCTTGCCTTTTCCTTCTTTTCTTCTTTGGTTGAGTGACACGGCCAGATGAAGCCTGACTTGGCCGTGTTGGACTATGTTTGAGGGACACGGCCAGATGACTTGGCTGTGTCCCTTGCCTGTGTTCACTTATGTGCAATTGTGATCTCTTTCCTGTGGAACCAAGTGAGACACGACCAAGTGAAGCTTGACTTGGCCGTGTTGGGTCTTTTTGGAGGGACACGGCCAGATGACTTGGCCGTGTCCCTTGCTTGTGTCTGCTACTGGGACTTGTTCTTCAATTTAATCTTGGTATGGGACATGGCCAGTGACTTGGCCGTGTCCTCTGCCTATGTCAGCCACTGCCACTTTCTCCTTCAAATTTGCTTCTTGCCTTTTTAACCTAACACAAAACTCAAAACAAATCTAAACAAGAAATCAATAGACAATAACCAACACAACATAAACACAATACTAAAGACTACATCAAAAACAACCTAAACATTGAAATAAACTAAAACTACCAAAATTAATGAAAACACCAAACAAACCGATTAAAACTAACAAAATACCTAAATAAAATAATAATTATCATAATGAACAAGACACAAAACTATAACAAATACTAATAAAACACTCATATCGATTTTGAGTGTTAAAATAGATATGAGGTCTCCCTCATATCGATTTTGGCAGCCTCAACTCAAACTGAATCCTAATTTTTAATTATTTTAGGACCGAACCTATTTTACCATTTAATTTGGGCTTTTATGAATTGGACTATCTAATATTTAAGCTTTAAAATTAGGTTTAGGTTCTTTAAAATTATAACGGGACAAGGTAAGCTTTCTATTTCTAATCCGTGCCAAAATTAAGATTCTACACTACATCCACCTTATATCTTTCTTTAATAGTATAAATTCCCGTACGATTTAAATTCCAAAACCATGCATCTGTGTAAACTCTATGTCGTAGAGGAATTTTTAAAATTTCCTGCAGATCACGAGGGGTAAAATTGTGCTCTATAAGCTGCACATTCCAATGCCCATCAATGATAAGATAAAAAACTGAAGAAATATTTAAAGAATCTTGAAATTCAGTTTGAATATATGGATTCACCCTATCAAATAACCATGGATGTTTCCATATATTGGTTAAATTTCCAAAACCAATTCTCGTACAATAGCCATGTTGAATAATAAAACGGGATTGTAAAATACTTCTCCATACCTAACTCGGATTGTTACCAATTTCTGCTTTCAAAAAGTGTTTTGTTGGAAAATATCTAGCTTTTAAACATGTAGCCACTAGAGAACCTGGGTTATGTAAGATCCGCCAACATTGCTTGGCCAGAAGAGCTAAATTAAATTGTCGAATATCTCTATATCCCATTCCACCATTTATCTTTGGAATTGCCATTCGCTGCCATCGCATCCACCTTATACCAGAACTATCCACATTACCATTACCCCCAAAAGAACCCATTCATAAGAATCTCAATATCTTTACAAATGTCGACAGGCAGCAAGAAAAGTGACATAATATAATTCGACATTGCTTGCACTACTGTTCACAGTAAAACTTCTTTTTCGACTCTTGATAACATTATTATTTTCCATCCCTAGAACTTCAATGTAATCTTCTCCTCCACATAACTAAAGACCTGCTTCTTATCTCTTTTGATTACCGAGGGCATACCCAAATAGGTTCCATGATTCTGTACCTCACATACACCTAAGGCTTGGCATACAACAAGACGAGCAGAAACATCTGTATTTGGTATGAAAGAGACTCCCAATTTTTATAGATTTATTTTTTGTCTAGAAGCTGTCTCATATAGATTTATAAAATACCTCAATTGATTTGCTTCTTCAACTGTGGCCCTAGCAAAAAATAATGCATCGTCAGCAAAAAATAAATGTGAAACCAATAGAGCACCTCAAGCTACTTTCACACCGTGAATCCGCCCTTGGACCTGTAATTTTGATAGAATTGTTGAAAAACCTTCCGCACATAAAATGAATAAATAAGGTGAGAGTGGGTCACCTTGTCACAATCCCCTTTCTGGAATGAGTGGTCAATATTCTTCATTTCCCCTTATAAAAAAATAATTCACAGTTGAGATAACCCTCAGTATCTGTTGTACCAAATTTTCTGCAAAATCCATCTTTATCAGCAATAATTTCAAATAACCCCTTTCGACCAGATCATAAGCTTTGCTCATATCAGTCTTCAATGCTAAAATGCTTTATTTACCCTGAGTCATCCTTTTAAGAGTATGAAACAGTTCATAAGCCACAATAATATTATCTGGAATTAAATAATTAGGAATAAAAGCACTCTAAGATTGTGAAATCACCTAAGGGAGTACATTTTTTTAATCTATTAGCAAGAGCTTTACAGACAATGTGATCAACAACATTGCTCAATGATATTGGCCGTAAATTTCCAATCATCTCAGGGGTCTTCTTCTTTGGCATTAAGATTATATTTTTTCTGTTCAAACCAGGCATTTGTTTATTGCTATTAAGGCAAGTCAAACATGCTTCCACTACCTCCTTCTTCACTAAACTTCAATATGTCTAGGAAAAACTAGGATTTAATCCATCAGGTCCAGGTGATTTGTCAGTGTGCATAGAGAAAAGAGCTTGACATATATCATCTTCTGTATATGGCTGCTAAAGAAATTCATTTTGTTCCATAGTAATATTTTTATCAACATGATGAAGAATTGGATTAGGATCTCCTGCACATGATGTAAAAAGATTTTTATAGAAAGTCAAAATCAAAGAAGCCAAACCTGTTTCCCATGTCTGCCACATACCACTAGAATCTTTCAACATTGTGATATAATTTTTCTGTTGTCTATGGGATGCCATAACATTAAAATATTTTGAATTACAATCACCTGCCTTTAACCAATGTTGCTTGGACCTTTGTTTCCAGTATAACTCATTTTGTAATAGAAGCTCACATATTATTTCTCAACTAATTTCAACTCGTCCCTATTATAGTACGGTTGCATACGTAGAAAGCAAAACTTTTGCTTTACTTCTGCTAACTTCTGTTTGTAGTCTCCATAATGAGAACGGGCCCACATATTAAGATGTTTTGTATAAGATAAAATTTTATCCTATAATAAACAAAATTACGTTGAGTCCATCCCTGTTGCACCATAACCAGACATACAGCTTCAAAATTCCATACATTCTCAAAACAAAATCTCTTCTGAATATATCTTGTCAACTCGACACCCAAGGCTAAGAAAAGTGGAAGATGATCTGAATTATCTATTTCTAAAACATGCACTTTCGTTGTCAAAAATAGTAAGTTCCAATCCGAACTCACCACTACTCTATCCAGCCTTTTTGAGTTAAATGTTCATTCTCTCTTCCATTGTCCCAAGTGAATCAAGGACCTTCGAAACCCAGGTCTTGTAACTGACAATCTATAAGTGTTTGTTTAAAGCCATCAAGTAGTCATCTTGGATGATTAGATTGCCCTTGTTTCTCCATGACAAATAGAATGTCATTAAAATCTCCGATTACACACTAGGACAGTGCCAATTTATTGCGGTTTGATCGAAGTAAATTCCAACCCATACTTCTATTTGCTCTATCTGAAAACCCATAAAAACCTGTTAATCTCCATTGCCTCATGCCTTCTATTGTCACTTGCACATCAATGTGATGTTCCAAGTAACTTATTAATGAAGCTCCACTTGCCTCCTTCCAAAACAATGCAATACCCTACTGGATCCATAACAAAAGCTCCCATAAAGCCCAATGTTTTCTTTATTTCAAATATATTTTTTAATTTTTGTCTCAATTAAAAAAACAAAATTGGGTTTCTTAATGGATACAAGATCCTTCAATGCTTGAACTATCTGTTGGTTCCCAAGCCCCCGATAGTTCCTACTAATTCTACTCATATCTCTTAGCAGGCATGGTAACCAGAACCCTCACCATATTCATTTTTTGAGAATACTTTATTAGTTTCTGGAACTACATCATCTTTCATCTCAACCTCACAAACTGCCACCTCATCAGCTACTCCTTTTCTCTTTAAGTTCCCTACAAAAATAGAGTCCACCTCACCAGTTGAAAACTATTAAGTATTTAGTTGCGTACCATGCACGTTCTCATCATGTGGTTTATCCCTTCCCATATTCAAGGAAGTAGCATTTTGAATTTGAAATTGGCTAGCATCTGTTACCTTATCTTGATAAGTAATACTATCACCTTGCTTTGGATAATCATCACCGGTAACCGGACGTTTGCCATATTTAGAGACGAAGTCTTTTTCGAACCGTAACCACTGTTCACCAATAAGACTGTTTTTCCTTGGCTCTACTCTCAACCAAGGACCATATGGATACTTTTCCTTTGGTATCTTAGGTAGATCATATATTAGACGACAATGGCGATCTGTATGATCGATAATACCACAAAAAGCAAAATGTATTGATCTTTTCATATGAGAAATCCAAAGTGGCTAATTCTTTTGGTCTTTTGATTACCAGCTGTCGTTTGAGTGGTTTATGCACATTCATAGATACTCGAATACTCATGAAGTCCCGCCAAACTTTAGAGAAATTTCTCGGATCAGAATCAATAAATTTGCCAATATAGTTACCTGCGTCCCTTGCTACTATCCTCGACATAAAACCACCTAAGACATTTAAGATTTGAACCCACAGATCAAGTTGAAAGAGCTCAACTTTCCTAGGATTTTTAGTAGGTTTTAAAACACATAAAAAAAAGAGGCACTTGCTGATAATTCTAGACACCCCCATTAATCACATTCTCTACATCAATCCAATGAAAAAACTGGAAAATATCGATATTATTTTCCAGTTCTTTGATCATAACACCCTTCACCGGTTGCCATATACTCACAATAATTTGTTTAAAAATGGAGAAATTAATTGTCTTCTCCGTTAATAATAGACCAACAACACAATTTCGCCAGTCATTATCAACCTCATCCACCTCCGCCGTCGACTCGTCATCCACAAATTCAATCACTCCTTCGGTATCTCCAACATTCAAACATTCATAAACCTCCTTAACAAGATGATCTTCTTCTGTCACATCAGCCATGAATAAAACTTACAACAAACTTACATAATAGAATAGAAAGAAAGATAAAGAAAAGAAGACTTAGAGAGAAAGACTTGTTATGAAAATAAGAGAGAAAGAATTCTCGACATGGAGAAAGTTTTTATTTAATTAATGGATGTAATTCACCCATTAATTTCCTTTGTATTGGTTATCTTGTTGAATAACATCATTGATTTAATCAATTAAAGCTTCTTTAGCTTCATTATGGCTGTTTCTTTTACTCCATAAATTTCATATTTACTTGATTCTATACTTATGTATTTCTACAATTAGACTTTTAGAATACTTTTGGGTTTTAAAATTTGTTTTGGGCCTTCAACTTGTATTTGGGTTCTACATTCATTTAACTCATTGGTTAGACTTTGTTTCATATTATTTTTCTCTAGGGCTTTAACTTGGGCTTTGGGCAGGACTTGCTTCATTTAACTCATAATTTGACTTATAACTTGGGCTTATTTATTGCATCCATCCTATTTTGTTTTCTCTTGGGCCAAAATTCATATGGGTTTTGAAATTAAATCTAACTTTAATTGCTTATATTTTTTTAATCTAACTTTGCTAATTTATTGTAAGTAGGGTATTGCAAAAATATCCCAAAGTTAAAACATGAAAGATGTATAAACTTAAATAAAAATACAACCAACAAAAAGAACAAAGAAAAAGAAAAAGGAAAAATCAATGAAAAAGGAATTTCAATTTGAGACAAATTCAAATATCTAAACAAACTCATTTTACCAATCAACACAACAATAACAATGTAACATCAATAATTAATGAGATATTAATATTGGTAAAAAAATATTTGAGTGTTATCGAGAAAATCTAAGTTAATTTTTCAGTTAGCCAATGTTATTAAATATATAAGGTATGCATATTGCTTATTAATGTAAATATGTAAAAGAAATGATATCTACTAAAAAATAAAACCAAGAAATAATTGGTAAGACATCGTTTGTAATAGTTGATAGCTAACTCTATTATTTTCACCTTCAAAACTGTAAATTTGCACTTGAAAAAAAAAAATAGAATATCTAAACAAGTATTGACCCACACCTATATCAAAAGTTAACTCAAAAGCTGATAGATTTGGGCAACACAATAATTAGAGATTTAGTACTAGTACTAAAATCTCATTAAAAAAAATACTCTACCAAATAATATATAGCAACATAACAATTTTAATTTACTTATCTATTAATTTTTTTTTCAAAAGATATAAATTATCCAAATAAATATAATAAAATTCAACAAAAAAATAAAATTAAATAAGAAAAATAAGGACATACCATAGAACGTGATTTCTCCTCTATTGTGTTTACGATGGTGAGAGGCTGGCTTGAAAATGATGGTAGTGACTGGTGAGAAGTTGAGTAAAAGTATTCATAATGTAGATGAGATAAGCGGCTGAGTATTTGAGTTAACAATTTGAATTGTTGATGTTGGAAAAAATAGATCCAAATAATAAAGGTTTTGATCTTACCTCTGACGCATAAGATTAACCTTATAGTTGTACTACCAGTCTTGAAGAACAATCACCAGAGAGGGAAAGTTCTCGCTTTTTACAATCTAAAAATTAAACTTAAACCTCTTAATCTCACACTTTTAAAGTAAGGAGTTATGGGAGAGAAAAACCCTGGTAGCCAATTTAAGCTTGCAAAATGCTCATGTATTTATAGTAGTAAAATCCTTCTCCTTGAAGGATTTCTATTTTTAATTTTAGAGATAAAATCAAACTCTCTTGGATTATCGTAATTATCCAAGAATATTATCTTCTCCCAAATATATTAATATTATCTTAATAATATTAATTAAATAAATATTATAATTAAATAATATTTATCAATATATTGGTTCATGAATTTATCTACCCGTTATGGGCAGACCCGACCTAAAACCAACATCTCTCACTCGCACATGACGTGACACATACTTAAAAGAGGTCATGGTTTAAGACAGCTCATACTAAATTAATAGATCATGCAGTTGGCATACTGCGAGAGCTCTAAGCTATACTCCTGTTAGGGATATATAATGTCTCGTTTACTGAAATGACTTTGGAGTAGATATGGTGCACTTTACCCTAAAATACTTATCATATTTTTACTGTCCTCATAAAATCTTAGGAAAATTTGCACCTATAATTATGTAAGCTTACAAACATAATTGGTTGACCTATGGATATAAAAAGAAAATAACAATCCAATAATCTTTCTTTTAGCTAAGCTTTCTCGATCATGATTAAACTCGCTTTTCTAGAAATGTCTTATTAGGTCGAATCATTCATAACTATCTATTAACACCCTAAGATAGCAAACATCTAACCATATCTCAAGAATCAACAAAAAGTTAGAAGGGTAACTTTTGAGAACCAAAATTCTCAAAGGTTTCACAATGAAAAAAGTTAAGATCATATGTTGTTGCCCACCATGTGGTCAAAACTTCGCATATATGGTATGAAACACATGCCATAGTGTTCTTCCCATTACAATGGGGCCCATGCCTATCAAATTTTTTTATTTAAAATAATATACAGATGACAATTTAGACACACTTAATGTCTATCTGGAGTTCACATATCTGCTCAATTTGATTCAAAACTAACATCTGACAATTTAGATAGAATTAGACATAATCACAAGTAACCAGCCTAAAAAGAAAGTAAATACCAAATCTCATTATGTAAATGAGACGAACGTCTTGCTTTAAGCGCGAGCTCATTATCACCAAGATAAAATGCTTGAAAATGGTCTCATCTTTACTTGCCACATAGATAAATAGAAGGAAATTAACCATGTGAGAAGATTAATTTTATATCCTGTCTGACATGCTCTTAATAACATTTTCACCAAACATTTAAACTCATGTAAACATAAAACAAACTTCATGTTCAATATTAATAAAAGAAATAGTCAAGTGAACATAGTTTTAGAGAGATCAATAGTATAAATACATTAACATCTATGCAATCCAAGAGACCTTGTATGCCCAATGAATACATCTCTAAGAATTGGTTAGGTAAAGGAACCTACAACCATATCATGCGTAAAAAATATATTTTATGTTCACTTGCTTATGTGTAACCATGTCTCAAATAGAAAATATATTTTTGTACAATATACTTTAAGCTGCTTTTTAAAAGTGCTGAATGTATATTTACTTATCAACCCAATGGGAAAGTAAATACAAAGTCTTGTATACACCATTGCATATAAATGAAATTTCAACAGTACTTATGTAAGAGATATTTTTCACATGCTTTATATCCTCTTGAAGATTTGGAGCATACTTTATGACTCTAGTCTTTGCCTTTGGAAACTAGCGTATCCATAAGTTTGTGATTACACATACTAAATCGTTCAAGTGCTTTCTAAACAATTTCCTCAAATAATCATGGTTTATGTAACTTCACTCATTCTTTTATCTTAAAATTGGTTGATAACCACTCTTTAATATGGTTTATAAATACCTTGTTGTTTTTAGCAATTAGAATGTCATCAACATATAATGATATTATGGCAAACCCTGCTTTTCAGTCGTTTGATGTAGACACAATAGTCCTCATTTATCATGGTAAGCATTATAAAAGCAAGTGTACCATTACATTGAAAAACTACTTAAGGTCATAGATTGGCGTTTCAACCTTCAAACTTTTACGTGACCTCATTTAATGAAGCTTGCTGGTCATTCCATGTAGATTTCTTCATATAATTCTCCATTGAGAAAAAAATAGTAATATTGCATCTATTTGATGCAATTCAAGATCAAGGTTTGCCACAATTTACTATAATCAACTTCATAGATATAAAAGTCACAACAGGAGAAAAACATATCTCTGTAGTTTGTTCTTTTCTATTGTGTATACCCTTTTGAAATGAGAAGAGCCATGTGCCTCTCAAAAAATTTGTCGTAGCATTTGCTTGATTTTGAAAATCCATTTATTCTCAATGGCTTGGAATCCTTTCAGAAGATCTACTAATTCTTATGGTCAGTTTGATCTCAAAGAAATTAATTCTTCTTCCATTGCATTTATTCAGTTAGTCCTTAACAAGATCCTCTTAGATATTCTTTAGCTTATCTTTGTCTTAAGATAGAACCATAACCATGAATACTTCATCGTTGCCTTCTATTGTAAATCGTTAATGAGTTATTATTTCATAGTTGCTTCATCTCAAATCAAAATCTTATCAAGTTATATTGATATGTGTATTAAATCAAGATCTATAATGTTCCCACTAGAGTTGGGATTAGTACTCCCACTCAAATTGGGATCATTCTTTACTTGGACTAGTTGGTGGAGACTAGCCACCAAATTGGTACTCTCACTTAGACTAGGATCATTCTTATTCGGACTAGTTGATGGTGAAGTTAAGTCTACCAAATTCCTCCCACTCGAATAAAGTGGTTCTTATGAATTTTGATCCAAGGTCTCATATAAGGAGAGCTCTTATTTAATTTTCCTTGCTCAAATACTCATTTTATAATAATGTGACATATGTGATTCAACCTAAGCTATTCTCCCACTGTTTTACTTGTCCCTGAAAACATATCCATTGGATAGTTTAGAATATCTCATAAAGACACCCTTTTTAGCTCTTGGGTCTAATTTTCATATTTATGAGAAGTGTCATGTTCACAAGCAACTTGTTCCCATGATTTGGGACACTCAGATCAGCATGTCAATCTGTCCATAACTTATATAGAGTGGAAGTAAATGACTTGGAGGGCACTAGATTAAGTACCAATATAATCTCAGTTATGCATCACCTCAATAAGTGATGGATAGTTTGAGCCATAAGTGGCCTAATCGCTCAAAGAAAAGTTTTATTTCTCCTAAAAAACAATAACATTTTATTGTGCAGCTCATGGAATAGTCAGCTATTGCTCTATTCATTTTTCATCATATATTTGCTTGAACTAATCAAACAAATATTTACTACCTCTGTCGATTCAAAGTGCTTTTACTTTCTTGTCTAATTGATTTTCCAACTGGGTTAAAACAAATCTCGAAGCAACTTAAGGCTTTAAATTAATATGTTATCAAATAGACATGACTATACTGAATACAAACATCAATAAAGATGATGAAATAATTAGCATTATGCCCTCACATTCATTGTATCATGGATGTCTGAATGAAAAATTTTCAATGGAATATGGGTTCTTGTGTCATTTTCAAAAGGTTTTCCTTTAGCTTTTCCAGCTAGACATAATTCACAAATAAAAAATTCCATTGGATCAATATTTAATATGAGACTAGTCTTTACTAATCAATCGAACCCTTGTTAGTCTTCAACAAGACCAAATCTAGCATATCCACATATTTCTTATAATTTTGTGAAGTTTTAAATAAAGGAAAAACTGATATTGGAAACCACAGTGCTTACAATATCTATAACAAGAAAAAAAAAATTCTCAAAAACATATCCAGAGCCTCAGAGAAAAAATATTTACCCAAAATACAAATGTACTTAATTATCATGAAAACTTCAAGAAAATAAGTCAAAGTCAAACTAAACATAGAAGTCAAATTCTATAAAATTTGTGAAACATAAAAGACATAATATAGCAACAAGGTTTGACTGCCAAACAAAACTCATTTGCAGGTGGCATATCTTTCAACATGTGTGTTGATCCTTATAAATGTCCATCGTACTTCAGTTGGATTTACTGATGAAATTGTATGAAGGCTTCAGAATCCTTCATTACATAGTTGATTGCTTCTAGGTTTTTAATCCACATATGATATTCTTCAGTTAATAAAATTGAATTAGAAACAAGGATTCACTCACATGTGAGTTGCCTTATTATACCCTATTAGGTGTGGTATAGTCCTTTGTGTTGGTTATCTTAGACTTTTATTTTCTTAAACCTAATCATTTTCATCTTTGCCTTTAACTTGCTATACTTGAATTTCTGTCCAAAGCTCCATTTGAGTTGGACTTGTTCATATTTGATTGATCTTATAGTTGCATTGAGCTAATTGATTAGCTAATATCTCCAGATAAGTATATATAAGACTCTTTATTAACAAGAGGGTATTAGGTGCACTCTCATATGCTCCTAAATTTTAAGCACTGAATGAATAATCACTTGGATCTTTTGCTTTTAGGTCAACATATGACTATTATATAACTCACTAAACTTGTTTGACTTCTCTGGCAGATGTTTTTTCATCAAGTGTTCTTGATGCTTCTTGTAAGCATCAAACTCAGTAGTGAGAGATAAAAGTTTTGTCAAAAGAAATTTCACTATTAGAGAAAATATTTACATGCCCTTAGTATGTCCATGGTTACAAAACTCCTTCATAATATCATCATTAGTTGCATTAAGCAATATGATATGTGCTTAAGGGTTCTATCCATCCAAATGACATATGTTTTATGGTCTTGCCTATGCTAAATCAAATTACCCTTGAGCAGGTTTTCTATGACAATATTAAGGGTTCAAAAAGATTCAGCATGCCCAACACATAGTTGTACCATGCAATATAGCACTTTGTTAAATTTAATAACAAAAATCAAAGAAGCAGGAGCAATATTAAGTAAACATATAATTTACATGAGATGATATACACAAATATTTTTAATATACTAGTTTACATGCCAATATTTTTATACCAATTATATATCGATAATAACATACATACAATCTGTAGACCCTTAATTTTGGTTCAGGTTAAATTTGAAATTAATCTAAATACCGGATAAAATTTGATGCCTATAATAGGCCCAAATCAAGTCTAATTAATTTGGTTTGGTTTAAATCAGGACAATATAATTTGACCTAAGCCAATTCTATATGCAAAAGCTTCAGGCCAATTTAATATGGGCAGGCCCTCCACTAAGTTTAGCCGAGAATTTGTCAAATTTTATTAAAATCCTATGAAGACTAGGATAAGTGGGAAAAGTGTTGTTTTAGATTCGGATGGCTTAGCTAGGCTGCCCTAGTTGATGCTTATAAATAAGAAAGTTTAAAGAGCAATGAAGGGAGGAATTGTCAAGAGAGACGAGCAGCAATTTAAAAACATATAGAATGCTAAAAAAAAGAGAATAAAAAATACAACAAATAAGGAGATAGCAACGATTGTCTCAATTTGCTTCATTCATTCAAGATTAAAGTTGGTCAGGCAGTAGCACGAGCTTGATTCAACATATTTATATTGGAGGAGCCAACAAGCAGGTTTAGTTTTCTGAAGCCTAATTTATTTAAAACATTTAGTAGATTCATTCTTCCATTATAGTAAACATTTTGCATATTTAGTTTTCTAAACTTAATTTATTTAAAACCTTTAGTAGATTTATTTATCCATTATAGTATCATTGAATAATTTGCATATTTGAAAGTTGTTTTAATACAGTAACAATAAAAGTATTAATTTAATTTCAACAACAATAAGTATTTGAAGATTGTTTAATCCAATATCTAAGTGATATTGGTTATGATTTCATATAAGCACAAGTGACGTGATTTTAACTTATTTTTTTATAAATTGTAAACCTTGTTTTAAAATCCTAAACTGTAAAAACCCCAAACCCTAATACCTAACCTCAAATATGTAAAAACCTAGAACCCTAATACCTAACCTTAATCTTTAAAACCCTAATCTCAAATATCTAACCCTAATTTGTAAAACCCTAATACCTAACCCTAATATGTAAAAACTCTAATCCCAAATACCAAACCCTAATCCTAAAAACCTAGTCATAAAACCCTAATTTCTAAAACCATAATCTAATAACCCTAAATCCAAATTTCCAGAAGCCCTAATCCAAAATCAAATTTTATAGTTTCCGAAACCCTAGCCCAAGACTTTAATCCTTTAGGTTTAAACCCTAGTTTATACATTTAGTCTCTAATTGCAATTTTAATCCAACTTTATATATTTTTAATCTTTGTTTATATCTTCATACCTTGATTTTAATTATTTTATCTTATGACGGATGAATTATTTGTTTAGATGATTAATTTTTTATTATGAATGATTGATTTATATTGAATGTAAAAGACATGTTTTCACTATATGGGTGCCTTAGTTATTTTTAATTATGTAATTTATTTTTTAAACTTTGAAACTTTATAAAGGACATATTTCTACCTTTCGGTGGATGTCCTATTTTATCTATTTTTATTGGACTTAGATGACTGTAAAGGCATGTTTCCATCATCGGATGGGTGCCCATTTTGACTGGTTAGTTTAACTTAATGCAATGGATGTTTATTTATTTTTATAAATGTATGTAATATAGATAATGTCATCATAACAAAGAATTCAATAATATTTAGACTTGAAAATGATGTCAGTTTCAATGAACAGGGAATTATGGGGGTGTTGGGTCATTCTCACCTTCCCCATATGTACCCAACTCTTCGAACCCATTAGGGGGTTGAGATTCCTTAGGAATCGAGTTATCCACCCCTTTCTTTTTCCCTACCCATCCGGGTGGTGACTCTATTTTCTCCGAGTTTAGGCTCATGTTCTCTAAGGCCCTAAGCCTAACAATGCCGAAGTTACAAGAACCATTCCTCATGAGAGTGGGTCAAAAATCCATGCTCACAGTGGTGACTCTACTGGGGATAAGAGAAGTTGATTCTACTGGTCTTTATATTATTTTATTCTATCTTATTATGATATTATCTTTTGCATAATTTAGATTGCATTTTATGTGTGAGTTAGGATGCCCATGTAACCCATGTTATACTATGTAAGGGACATCATACTTTCAATCAAGGTATGGAGATCAAGCATGGCATAACCACTCATAGCCTTGTATCTTTTGGTATATACTTGCTCTGGGAACCTAAGCTTTTCAACCCAAAGACTAAAGCTCATATAATTGGACTAGTTACTTTTCTTAGGTTTTTACCCAAATGCTTGTTGTTTGTCTATGATTGAGATATCTTTGTTTGAACTATGGCCTAAGCTTTTCAACCCAAAGACTAAAGCTCATGTAATTATTCTTCTTTATTTAAGCCTAAAAGACCAAAATTATTTTTAAAAATTTTCAAGATGATCTTTGGATATAAAACCTTTTAAAGATATGTCAAAAATTCATTTTCACCTCGTGGCCCAAGCTCAAACCCCAAAATTCATTTTGAAACAAATCTTTTTATAATGTGCTTTGAAACAAAACTCTTTTTCACTTCATTCAAATTGCAATCTTTTTTCTTAAATGGGTTTATAACTAGCTAGGTCAATTATGAAATACTAAAAAAAATAATTGTGGGCCTAATTTATACTAAGAATTGTTAATTATGGGTTTGTTTGTGGCATAAATCATTAGTTGCTTTTCTAAATAGGAAATCTATTTATGATAAACTTTTTAATTTGCTTTTATTCCTAAATATAGCATAAAAACTATCCCTTTGTTCGCATAATGGATTAAGACTTAATTAATGAAAATTATCATGAACTGACTTCTGAGTTTGAAAATACAACTATTGGTTAAACCGTTTTAGTGATTTTTTTAAAAAATAAGATGTCCCATATTGATATTTTGTTGACCATATACCTAGGCAAAGAGACTCATCATTCGTGTATAGAAGATATAAGGTTGGAAGGAATGTCTTATATATCTTTATTTACTTGTTACTTGTAGATCTATGCATCTATGCATACATACAATGCATTACATGGCGTTGATCCTTTCCAGCTCACAGCCCTGGAGTACAGCAGCTCAAGAGCTTACAACAATCCGACCTCTGCCAATGGCGTAGAATTCAGCAATGACTCAGTCAGTTTCTCACCAAAAGCAATGAAACCTAAACATATTTAGAAAATGGTGGATGACGCACTCAACTACAAGATGAAGAACTAAAGGGGGTCCTAGCTGAGACCATGAGAAACCAACTGGCTATATTATTAGGGAACACTATCGAAGCATCTACTAGTACCAAGAAGTAAAAAGACAAGGGAAAGGCTAAGGTTGGTGAAGTAGCTTTTGATGATGACAAAGTAGTTATTGATGATGATGATGATTAAGCTTAATACTTCCAAGATCCTTAAGATAAGAAGAAAGAGCTGAAGGCTATGAAAAAATCAACTGTTGAAAAGACTAAAACTTCATATGTGGAGAAGATGATTGTTGATTTGGAAAAAAAAGTTTGAGAAGAAGCTAAAAACTAAAGAGATGTCGGAGGTGAACAAACTGTTTGAACAAGATGAAGAAGTCCCTTATAAGTTCAAGATGCCTTCCTTTGCTAAGTACAATGGTACAAGAAATCCTCACTTACATGTTAAGAAATACAATACTACCATATAGTCTGCAAGAGCTACTAAAACTCAAACTCTAAGGTATTTCATACTCTCATTAGATCCTGTTGTGCAGAATTGGTTTAACACCTTAGAGAAAAGTACTTAAAAGAACTGGGATTTGCTATACAAAGCCTTCATCCAGCATTATCGGTATAATGTGGAATTAAAAGTTACCCTGATGGAGGTTGAATTAATCAGGAAGAAGTAGAATGAGAATTTTGTTAACTATGTGAAGAGGTGGAGAAACAAGGCTGCACTACTTAAGAAGAGACCAAATAAGTCCGACCAGATTCGAATGCTAGTAAGGGGTGTCCTACTAATATGCGTGAATAGATGTCTCACACTCTCATAAGGGATTTCAAAGATCTTCTCTTAGCTGGCTTACAGATTGGAGAATGGGAATGAGAGAAGAATCATTTTTCTAGAAGAAGAAGTGATAGGGAAAGTTATCAGTCTAGCGGTCAGGATACACAAAAGTTAGTGGTTGTCAATGCAACAACTATCAAGTAAATAGAAGACAGTTTTTAGAGTTGGAAAAACCTCTGTCTTGGGTTTTTAACAAGTTATAGAAAAATGGGCTATTACAGTCATTGTCTCCCCGACTTTTGCTGAATCCTCTGCCATCAAGCTTTGATGCCAAGGCCTTTTGTCAATTTCATCAAGTGTAAGGGCATGAGAAAGATAGATGCATTTTCTTAAGGCATAAGATCCAATATTTGATAGACAGTGGCATGCTACCTGAGCTCGATAAATCCAACACTAAAAGCAATCCATTGCCTAAGTTTGGAAGAGTGCCACCGCCAACGACTTTCATGATAGAAAGAGGATTGATGGAAAGTTTTATCTTATAATCTTTTCAAGATATAGAAACCACTGAGGAAGGGGTTGCTAGTTTTGGTCCTTGCCTTTGACATGTCTAAGTAGATGAAGCATCTTTCGACTTCAAATTAATAAAACTTCCCTTAGCTTATTTGGTTTTTATTTTTTTGGTTTTTTTCTGGAACAATTATGTTTTTCATAATTTAGATTGTTTGAATAAATTATTAAATTTTTATTGGTCTTTATTCATTTTGGTGCTCAACTGATGAAGAGTTTACCTTGATATTCATAAATTAGTGTATTTATGCATCATGATCTGAATGAATTTACTAGGCGAAAGAGTTGTTCTATAGCATTGAGCTATGTATGCTTACTTAGAGAGGGCTCCAACATAATTATGAATGTCTAGATCCTAGTCAATCTTAGAATATACTTTAATGGACTTTCGAGGTGAAATTGAACTTTGCTTATTTAAGGGAGAAATGATCTAGGCATTGTTTGGTAAGCTAATAACTAGAATTCACCTAATTAAATATCAATCTCTAGTTGTTCCTTTGAGCCTTCATGAGATTTTAGCTTGCTCTTTATTAGATTGTAAACCCGATAACCTACCCTATGATGTTGTAACAATTATAACAAGTCTGATGATCACTAAGTTGAAGGGGAAAGAAAATCAAAGAAAATGTTGTATAGTCAAGACCATAAGGATAGTTGAAGTTCATATGATATTATACCTAATATCTCTGATATATTAAAATGACATCAGGGCAATAAATGATTTATTCTTGTTGAAGCAAACTCACTCTACTTCACTCATCCATAGTCAGAAGCATAGAATAGTGTAGACAAGACTCTCTTAGGGTTAGGACAAAAAAAAGAGAAAAAAAGAAAAAACAACGGCAAAAAAAGGAAGAAAAAAAAGAAAGGAAATAAAAGAGAAAAGAGGAAGGAAACGAAGAAGGAAAAAAAGGAAAAGAAAGTAAAACCCAAAAAGGCGATTCAAAAAGCTAACATAGTTCTTTTTACCTAAAGCAATAAAAGACTTCCATTTAGTTTATGAGAACAGATTGACTTGAATTGGTCTAGCTCAACTAAAGACTATAATAGAATCAGAGAAATAAGTGAAAAATCATCTTTCATTTTATCCAACACAGCTCTAAGTCCACAATATTGAAAGCCTTAATACCTATTATTCCAAAGGGGAAAATGATAGAATAATGGTCCTGAGTTTTTACAAAAGAAAAAGATCAAGAATTCTACCAAATGATGGAAGAACATTCAATCTCTATTGATGAAGCTAGATAACAAGAAGCCTAGAAGGAGGAAGTCGTGCCAGAATTTAAGAATGCTTCCAATAACGTACAGTTCCAATAAGGAAGTTTATAGTATGAGAGTTTTTCAGTAATATCAGCTCTAATTTGAAAATGGCCTTCACTTAAACCATGTTCTTTATAGACCCCATTTGAAGCCTAATAAAGACATGTTGATCTCTCTTAGTAGGTGGAGTCTATTAGTGGAGATTGTTTGAATAAGCATGCATATAAGGTAGACAATATTTAAACTTAATAAGACCTTTGGCCAAGTAATATGTATATGCCTATCTGAAGTGCAATAGTTCTTGCTTAAATAAAAATGATTCCATAGTTTAGTATAGTAACTAGGGTTGTCATGTTATAGATATGTTAATTTGGGAAAATCGAGTCCCGAGGTATAATGACACTGATTTGACAAAGCCAAAATATGATTTGAAAATTAAAAAAATATATTTTTATTATACAAAACCTTCAAGTTAAGGGAAATATATTGCATTGTCTATCCTTAAAGGACACATTGGGCAAAAGAAATGGTCATTTGCAAGGTTATAAAGAAGATACCAACTGACATCATGAATCATGATTTGATGTAGATGTATCCCGAATATACTACTTGGGCTCCTACTACTTATGTTTCCCATACCTTGAAGATAAAGACATGGATGCAATATCTTCTTCTATCTTAATACAAGGCCTAAATAGACATCTAGAATGAACCAATCAGAGCTCTTCAGCTTATCACCTCGGTTTGTGAGTCAATGGAACCACTGCAAGTATCACTCATGTATATCATGCATATACACATACATGAGCATATCACATTGCATTTTGTTGTAATGTATTGCCTATTCTTTGAAAAGCAGACACCCAGCGAAGTAAATAATCAAAAGTAGATATGGAATCAGGGGGCATGAAAGGATTATTGCAAAAGAAAGACGAGATGTATGCTTGTGCAAAGAATGAGACAAAACACAAACAATGATCAGAGCCTGCATGGGGATAAAATTATTGGTTTGAGCCTATATAGGGGGCAAAGATTCTCTTTTCAATTTTTGAATTTATGCATGTATAAAATATTTTCAGACTCACCTTCGATGTTTTGCCACGTAGGAGGCAAAGCGAGGGTATGGCAACCAAAAATAGCTTAATAGCCTAATGAAGCAAGAATGAAGATACAAAAGATAAAAGATTAGGACAAAGGTCTAAGATAAAGATTAGATCAATCCACCTAGAAGAGTTAAAGTTGAGGCATGACAAAGGTTCATCCTCAAGAATAGAGAATTAAGATGAAGATTCATTTCTGTCAAGGCAGACATTTTCAAGTGGATTTGTTGAAGTAACCTGACGGTACAATCTCTAGCCTATATTGGATTTGTTAAAGTATCCTAACGACATAACTTTTCTTAATATGTTGAAATATCCAAGTTTGTTTCTAATGGGATATGAAAGTTTCTCTCACTATCCTACAAAGATATTAGAGTCGCTAGGTGATTTTATCGAGATATTAGATTCATTCGATAGACCCATTGGGATATTAGAGTTGCCCAATAACCTGTTGAGATATGAGAGTCGCTCAACAGCTTATTGCTTGGTCATCAGGATATTAGAGTTGCCTGATGAACCCATTAGGATATTAGAGTTGCCCATTGACCTGTTAAGATATTAGGCTCTCTTAATGGTTTTGTCACTTCGTCATTTCATCATAATATTAGAGTCGTCTGATGAATCTATTGGGATATAAGAGTTGCCCAAATCTAGTTTTTGGTCCAGAACCCAAATCAATCTCGGGTATATAACCCAAATTTAGTCTCGGGTCTAGAATCTAAACTAATCTTGGGTCCAAAACCCAAACTAACTTGGGTCCAGAACCCAAACCATTTTTGAGTCCATAACCCAAACTAACTCAGGTCTAGAACTCAAACCTTTTTTAAGTCCAGAACTCAATGCAGGTCTAAACCAACTCGGGTCCTAAACGCATGTTATTTTTTAGTCTAAAACTCAATCCAAGTCCAGAACCCAAACCAACTTGGATCCAGAACCCAAACCATTTTTTAGTCCAGAATTTAGTTTGGGTCCAAAACCTAAACCAACTTAGGTCCAGAACCCAAACCCAAACTATTTTTGGGTCCAAAACCCTAATCAATCTAACTTTTTCAAATTAAATTGCTTTTCACTCTTTGAATAAATCCAAAGCCATTCGAGCAGGGGGCAAGACTGTAGATCCTTAATTTTTGTCCAAGTTAAATTTGAAATTAATCTGAATACATGATAAAATTTGATTTCCATAACAAGCCCAAATCAAGTCTGATTAATTTGGTTCGGTTTGAATTAAGACAATACGATTCGGCCCAAGCCAATTCAATTTGGAAAAGCTCCATATCGAATTGGCCTAGGCCAATTCGATATAGGTAGGCCCCCAACTTGGTTTAGCTGAGAATTCATCAATTTGTATTAAAATCTTAGGAAGACTAGGATAAGTGGGAAAAGTGTTTGTTTCGAATTCGGATGGCTTAGCTAGGTTGCCCTAGTTGATGCTTATAAATACAAAAGTTTGGAGAGCAATGAAGGGAGGAATTATTATGAGAGACAAGGAGCAATTTATGAACACGCAGAATACTAAAAAAAAAGAGAATTAAAAATACAGAAACAAGGAGACAGTAACGATTGTCTCAATTTGCTTCATTCATCCAAGATTAAAGTTAGTCAGTTAGTAGCACGAGCTTGATTCAACATATTTATAACAGAGGAGCCAACACACAGGTTTAGTTTTCTGAACCCTAATTTATTTAAAACATTCAGTAGATTCATTCATCCATTATAGTAAACATTTTGCATATTTAGTTTTCTAAACTTAATTTATTTAAAACATTCAATAGATTTATTTATTCATTATAGTATCATTGAATAAATTGCATATTAGGAAGTTGTTTTAATACAATAACAATAAAAGTGTTAATGTAGTTTCAATAGTAGTAAGTGTTTGAAGATTGTTTAATCCAATAGCTAAGTGATATTGGTTATGATTTTATGTAAGCACTAATAACGTGATTTTAACTTATCTTGTATAAATTTTAAACCTTGTGTTAAAACCCTAGTCTGCAAAAACCCTAAACCCTAACACCTAAGCCCAAATCTATAAAAACCCAAAACCCTAATACCTAACCCTAATCCTAAAACCCTAATCTGTAAAAACCCTAATCTCAAATATCTAACACTAATTTATAAAACCCTAATACTAAACCCAAATCTGTAAAAACCCTAATCCCAAATACCAAACCCTAATCCTAAAACCCTAGTCGTAAAACCCTAATTTCTAAAACCATACTCTAATAACCCTAAATCCAAATTTCCTAAAGCCCTAATCCAAAATCCAAATTTTATAGTTTCCGAAACCCTAGCTAAAGACTGCAATCCTATAGATTTAAACCCTAGTTTGTATATTTAGTCTCTAATTGCAATTTTAATCCAACTTTATATATTTTTAATCTTAGTTTATATCTTCATGCCTTGATCTTAATTATTTTATCTTATGATGGATGAATGATTTTTTTAGATGATTAATTATTTATTATGAATGATTTATTTATATTGAATTATTATTTTTTAAAGTATGTAAAAGACATGCTTTCATTATGTGGGTGTCTTAGTTATTTTTAATTATGTAATTTATTTTATAAACTTTGAAACATTGTAAAGGATATATTTTAACCTTTCTGTGAATTTTCTATTTTATTTATTTTTATTAGACTTGGATGATTGTAAAGGCATATTTTCATCGTCGGTTGAGTGCCCATTTTGACCGCCTAATACGTAACCCTAAATCTGTAAAAACCCAAAACCCTAATACCTAACCCTAATCTTTAAATCCCTAATCTCAAATATCTAACCCTAATTTGTAAAACCCTAATACCTAGCCCTAATCTGTAAAAACCCTAATCCCAAATACCAAACCCTAATTCTAAAACCCTAGTCATAAAACCCTAATTTCTAAAACCATACTCTAATAACCCTAAATCCAAATTTCCAAAAGCCCTAATCCAAAATCCAAATTTTATAGTTTCCGAAACCCTAGCCCAAGACTTCAATCCATTACGTTTAAACCCTAGTTTATACATTTAGTCTCTAATTGCAATTTTAATCCAACTTTATATATTTTTAATCTTAGCTTATATCTTCATGCCTTGATCTTAATTATTTTATCTTATGACGGATGAATGATTTATTTAGATGATTAATTGTTTATTATGAATGATTTATTAATATTGAATTATTATTTTTTTCAAGTATGTAAAAGACATATTTTTACTATATGGGCGCCTTACTTATTTTTAAATATGTAATTTATTTTATGAACTTTGAAACTTTGTAAAGGACATGTTTTCACCTTTCTGTGGGTTTTCTATTTTATTTATTTTTATTGGACTTGGATGATTGTAAAGACATGTGTTCATCTTCGGATGGTGCCCATTTTGACTGCCTAATACCTAACCCCAAATCTGAAAAAACCCAAAACCATAATACTTAACCCTAATATTTAAATCCCTAATCTCAAATATCTAACCCTAATTTGTAAAACCCTAATACCTAACCCTAATATGTAAAAACTCTAATCCCAAATACCAAACCCTAATCCTAAAATCCTAGTCATAAAACCCTAATTTCTAAAATCATACTCTAATAATCCTAAATCCAAATTTCCAAAAGCCCTAATCCAAAATCCAAATTTTATAGTTTCTAAAACCCTAGCCTAAGACTTCAATACTTTAGGTTTAAACCCTAGTTTGTACATTTAGTCTCTAATTGCAATTTTAATCCAACTTTATATATTATTAATCTTAGCTTATATCTTCATGCCTTGATCTTAATTATTTTATCTTATGATAGATGAATGATTTATTTAGATAATTAATTATTTATTATGAATGATTTATTTATATTGAATTATTATTTTTTCAAGTATGTAAAAGACATGTTTTCACTATGTGAGTGCTTTAGTTATTTTTAATTATGTAATTTATTTTATGAACTTTAGAACTTTGTAAAGGACATATTTTCACCTTTCTGTTGGTTTTCTATTTTATTTAGTTTTATTGGACTTGGATGATTATAAAGGCATGTTCCAATCATCGGATGGGTGCCCATTTTGACTGCATAATACCTAACCTGAAATCTGTAAAAACCCAAAACCCTAATACCTAACCCTAATATTTAAATCTCTAATCTCAAATATCTAACCCTAATTTGTAAAACCCTAATATCTAACCCTAATTTGTAAAAACCCTTTTCCCAAATACCAAACCCTAATCATAAAACCCTAGTCGTAAAACCCTAATTTCTAAAACCATACTTTAATAACCCTAAATCCAAATTTCCAAAAGCCCTAATCCAAAATTCAAATTTTATAGTTTTTGAAACCCTAGCCCAAGACTTCAATCCTTTAGGTTTAAACCCTAGTTTGTACATTTAGTCTCTAATTGCAATTTTAATCCAACTTTATATATTATTAATCTTAGTTTATATCTTCATGCCTTGATCTTAATTATTTTATCTTATGACGGATGAATGATTTATTTAGATGATTAATTGTTTATTATGAATGATTTATTAATATTAAATTATTATTTTTTTCAAGTATGTAAAAGACATATTATCACTATATTGGTGCCGTAGTTATTTTTTATTATGTAATTTATTTTATGAACTTTGAAACTTTGTGAAGGACATATTTTTACCTTTCGATGGATTTTCTATTTTATTTATTTTTTTAGACTTGGATGATTGTAAAGGTATGTTTCCATCGTCGAATATGTGACCATTTTGACTGGTTAGTTTAACTTAATGCAATGGATATTTATTTGTTTTTATAAATGCATATAATATAGATAATGTCATCATAACCAAGAATTCATTAATATTTAGACTTGAAAAAAGGCCGATTCCAATGAACCGAGTGCTATGAGGTGTTGGATCATTCTCACCTTTCCGATACATACTCAAATTTTCGAACCCATTAGAGGGTTGAGAATTTCTTAAGATATTTATATGGAATAAAAATAATTTAAATTATGATAAGAATACTAAAAATAATTTTCAATACATAAAAATAATTTTCTAAATTTTTTCTCAATTTTTTAGGCCAAGAAAATATTCTTCCTTCTTAAAAATTGAATTTTCTATATTTAAAAATAATATTTTAAATTAAAAATATTTTTCCAATGGCCCAAAAAATTATTTTAATTTTACCATTAAATTTAAAAAATTATTTTGAGTTAATTTGGGCAAAAATTGCAAAAAATGGAGTTTAAAAATAAATTCTGCATAAAAAAAATAAAATCTGGCCAATCATGTGCTGCCACATGGCAACGTGCATGTTTGAGGAGCCAGTTGGCTCCACGCGAAATGACTACAAAATGCCGCAACGCGAAAAACATGTCATTTTGCGCTGGGTTGGAGCAGCCCAAAGGCATGACATGTGACCTTGGAGCCTGGGAAGCCCATTCTCCATACGCTGCGCGTGAGGTCCACGTGCCGCCTTGCCAGCCAGCTTTTTTCCTTGGAGGTTTTCTAGGTCTCTGATTTTTTGTTAGATGGTTATTTTAAATTAAGCAACACTCTATGACATAGAGTTGTACACGTAGTAGCCATGAATGAGAGTGAAGAATATTAAAAACAATTCTGAAAAACCCTGGAATTTCATATTCAAATATGCAACTTTAAAAGACTATATCTTGCTCAATTTAATTTTGATTTTTACAAATAATATACCAAATTGAAGCTCTACATGTCTACTTTCATCAGAAATCATAAAATCACATATACATGAGAAATAAGACAGTGTTTTTCATGCCTAAGCTTGCCCATACAAATTAATTACCAAAGTTCAAAAATAATTTACCAAAAATTATTTTAAACAACTAATAAACCTAATTATTCATAATAACTAGAGTAAAAACAAATATATCTTTGATATCAATGGTAGAAAAAATAGATTCAAATAATAGAGGTTGGAATCTTACCTCTGATGATGCCGCAGAAGATTAACTTTGTACTTGTACCACCAGCCTTGAAGAACAATCACCAAAGAGGAAAAGTTCTCGCTTGCTGTACACCCTTAATTTTGGTACCAGTTCAAATACGATTTTTATTTAAAAGCTGGATCAAGTTTGGTTCAAATAACAATGTCCAAATTAAATCAAGCCTAATTATTTAAAATTTGAATTTGGCTGATTCAGTTTAAATCGGGCCAATGCTGTTAAATTTTGATTCGGTTCATGTCCAATTCGATATGGGACATGCCCATATTGAATTGACTAAGCCAATTCGATATGGGCTTGCCCCATATCGAATTAGTTGAGGCCAATTTGACATGCTTTTGGTTTTTAGCTTAATTCAGAAGTCTAATAGTGTTTAACCTAGGGTTATAGTCAGGGGTCTGAATCAGAGTGGGACGAGTGGCCAAAGTAACCCTAATTAAGCATTATAAATATAGGATTAATAGCAATAACCGGGGGAGCCACTTTTAACAATTATCAATAGAAAAAAAAACTAAATACACAGAAAGCAAAAGATACAACCAAAAACACAACAAGCAATCTAAGAGGCAGTAACTAAACAAAAAATTGTCCATGGATTACATCAAGCTTCCAACCAAAAAATCATAGTATCCATGCAGTGATAGCATATAGAGAGCTTGGTTCAACGTTCAACTTTGATAGAGCCAACAAACAAAGATTTGATTTTGTTATTTAACTTGTCTAAAATTGTAATAGTAATTTCAATTCCTTAAAATAATACCATTATGTTCAATAGCTCATTTAAACCAATATCCAGTGGCTATGAAATTATAAATTTAATTGCAATATCCAGATAGTAAACATTAAATCCTAATTTTGGTTATGATTTTGTTTAAAACCCTAAAATCCTAATTTGCATGATTAAAAACCCTAAAACCCTAATTGTATTATTAAAAACTCTAATTTTACATTAAAAATTCTAATTTAGTATTCCAATCTTTAAAATCCTAATTTTACCTCTAAAACTATAATTTTATTTCCAAAACCCTAATCCACATCTTTAAACCCTAATTATGTTCTCAAAACCCTAAATTGCATGTTTGTATATATTAACCCTAAATTAGATACCAAACCGTAATATTATGAATGTTAATATTTTATTATTGATTATTTAATGGTTATCTATATGTTTGAATTGACTACTTCATAAACTATATTTTCTTATTATTATTTAGATTTAGAGGATGATGTAAAAGGTATATTTTCACACCTTGTGGGTGCCTTATTTATTCGGTTTATATAATTTGATTTATTTTAAGAATTTTGGGACTAATGTAAGGAACACATTTCAACCTATGGTAGGTGTCCTATTTCATTAATTTTTACTTTCTTTGTTGATATTGGGATATTATAATGGCAAGTTTCCATCCTTGAATGGGTTCCTATTTTATTTGTTTTATTTCAATAATATGATGGATGCTTATTTCTTTTATATGTAATATGGATGATGTCATGATATTTAAGAATTCTATAATATTCAGACTTGAAAAGGAGGCCAGTTCCAATAAATCAGGTGCTATGGGGGTGCTGGGTTATTCTCACATTCTCCATGTGTACCCAACTTTCTAAACCTAATAGTGGGTTAGAAATTCCATAGGAATTGAATCATCCACCCCTTTCTTTTCTTTCCCAGTCCATCTAAGTGGCAGCTCTATTTCTCTGGATTTAGGCCCGTGTTCTTTAAGACTTAGAGCCTAACAGTGCAGAAGTCACAGAAATCATTCCACTGGGAGTGGGGGCAAAAATCTCTGCTAACAGTAGTGACTCCATTGTGGATAAGAAAAGTTGATTCTGTTGGTCTTTATATAATTTTATTCTTTATTATTATAGTATTATTCATTGAATCATTTAGATTGAATTGTATTTGTGAGTTAGGATGCCCTGTGGAACTTATGTTATATATATGAAAGTGATACCATACTTTCACACAAGGTATAGAGATCGAGCACTACATAACCACTCATAGCCTTATACATTTGGTATATATTACTATAGGGACCTAAGCCTTTTCAACATAAAGACTAAAGCATATGTAATTGCCTATGTAATTGGCCTAGTAATTTTTTTTTATCTACCCTAATTACTTTTTGTTTGACTATGATTGATATATCTTGGTTTGAGTTATGGCCTATCTGATTTGTCTTTTCCTAATATACCCTAATAATGGTGATGTTCTAAAACTATTTTATGACCTAATTCTTTTAAGGTCGAAGCCCAAATCATTTTCAAAACTTTTTAGACAATGATTGCTTCTTTATGGCCCAAGGTATGAAGCCCAAAATTATTTATGATAAACCCTTTAATTTTTCTTTAATCCACTATAGAGCATAAAAGCTATTTCTCAGTTGGCCCAATGGATTAAGGCTTAATTAATAGAAATTATCATAGACTAATTTTTATTTGAAAATATAACCATTGATTGTCTCCATCTGAATGTATCTTTCGAAAATAAAATATCCCATGTTGATATATTTTTTTTACCATAACACCTAAGAAAAGAAACTCACCACTCGTGTCTGGAAAGAAATAAGGTTGGAAGGAATGTCTTGGCTTCATTTGTGTGCATTGTTTATTACACACACATACATGCATACATGCATTGCATCATATAAATATTGATCTTTTCTGGCTCAAGACCTGGAGTAGAGTAGTTCAAAAACTTACAAAAATCAGACCTACGATCGGGAATCAGAGTGCAGTGAAGGCTCAATCAACTTTGAACCAATACCAATGGACCATGAACAAGTTTAGAACATAGTGAACAAAGCCTTTGCATCCAAGATGGAAGAACTGAAGAGGGCCCTAGTTGAGATCGTGAAAAGTCAATTACTTTCACTGTTAGAGGACAACAGTGCTGAAGCATCTGCTAGTAATAAGAAGTAGAAGGATAAGAAAAAGGCTAAGGTAGTCAAAGTGGCCTCTGATGAAGACAAGAAAGCAATGAATGATGATGATTGGAACATACACTTTCAAGATTCTCAAGAAAGGAAGGTTGTGGAGAAAACTGAAATCCCTGATGTAGAAAAATTAATTATTGATATAGAGAAGAAATTTGAGAAGAAGCTTAAAGCTGAGGAGGTGTTAGAGGTAGACAAGTTATTCAAGCAAGATGCCTTCCTTTGCTAAGTTTGATGGAACAGATAATCCCTATATGCATGTCAAGTAGTATATCACATCCATGCAATATGTTAGGGTTACTAAGGCTCAAATTCTGAGGTACTTTATGCTCTCATTGGATCCTGTTGTGCAAAATTATTTCAATACCTTTGAGGAGAACACTCAAAAGGACTATGATTTATGGTACAATGCCTTCATCCAGCAGTATGAGTACAATACTGAATTGAAAGTGACTCTGATGGAGGTAGAATCAATTAGGCAAAAGTAGAATAAGAACTTTATCGACTATGTCAAGATATGGCGAAATGAGGCTGCACTTCTTAAGAAGAGGTCAGATAAGTCTGATCAGATTCGAATGATAGTGCAAGGTGTATTTGTAACAACCCTATACCCAATATACGTACACCACATATACTCACAATATGTAATACACGTATAGAAGATATAAGAATGTCACAGTCCACTTTCATCAAACAAATCTTTTGACTTAAACATCAAAACATTATCAATCAATCTGAGTAAATTTAAAATATTTAACTTATATTATAGAAAGTAATAAATGAAACATCCCTTGTTAAAATACATTTACATCTTTATTACCCTAAAAGTTTATCCAAAATATTTATTTAATAAGCAGCGGAAAATGTAGCAAAATATATATATATATAAATCAAAATCAATATTTACAAAAAATATAGAGTTTATACATGCTGGCAGTTCGTCTCTGATCTTGAAATCCAAAAAAATCAACACTTCACAAGGGATCACAAGCATAGACTTGACTCGGTCTAACTGAACTCTCCGGCTCAACCGGATCTATCCTGTCACCTGCACGATAAATCACAATCACTCTAAGCCAAAGGCTTAGTGGTACAAACTTTGATAACAATATGATTCAAATATAATGCCAATGTCACACTTTCAAGAATTAGAAGTAATATACAAGAACATCATATTTCATAACATTAAATCTCATTACTTCGTTCAATTTTTCCATTATTCATAATTCACATTAAAGCAAAGACAAGCATGGGCCCAAAAAAAACTAATATGCCATTCAAATTCCAGAGTTATTGTTTTGGTCCAATAATCACATTTATCAAGCCTAAAGGTGAATCATTATCACAATGAGGATTACCTCATATGTAACAACCCAACTAGGCTTCAAGGACTAGGCCCAACCCAGCTTCAAGGGATTGTTACTTTTAGGCATGCCACCAATAACAAAACTCTGAAAATTGAATAACATACTAGGCACACAATTCTTTCATTATTTCATTATCAAATCTTTTCTCATGATCATCATAAGCACAGTGCCTCAAATATCCCATTTATATCAATATAGCGATCACCAATGGCTTTACATATCATCATCAGGGTATACATAACAAATTACATTGTTCATATATTTTGAATCCTTAACATATATTTCACATAGTTCACATAATGCAAATCATAGTACCATTCTCATATATCAACAATATAATAGGTAACCTAACACATTTTCCAACCAATGTGTTAAGTCCCAAAGTCATGTAAATGTATGCAATCATGTAAGGTTTGTACTTACCACTAAGAGCAACAAACACCAATCTAACAACCTCCTCTTCCAAGAATCCTTCAACACTTGGATTGGGATGACTCAAATCTCTTCCAAACCTAATCTAAAGGTGATTATACATACTCACTTAGTGATACACATAAGAAAATAAGAATAAGAACTATCTAGGGCAAACCCTACACATGACATACTTAACAACATGGGCGTGTCCCTGATCGTGCCCTAAATCCACAACACAGAAGCTTTGACACACTCAGTGACATGGGTGTGTCACTGCATGTGTCAATCCACATTTAACACAGAAGCTATGACACGCTCAGTGACATGAGCGTGTCACTGGACATGTCAATCCTCTAATAACACAGTAGCTATGACACACTCAGTGACATGAGCATATCACTGGACGTGTCAATACTACTCCAACATAGAAGCTATGCACGCTCAATGACATGGGCGTGCTACTGGGCGTATCAGGCCAAAAACCCTAAAATCGACACCAAAAACACCCATCCAACAAACATCTTTCTTTTACCCTTTTCCATTCCAAACAAACTTAACCAAAACCATTAATATACCATAATAAACTTGCACAACATCAAAACAACTCAATTACATGCATCAAAACACAATCACAACCATATTTCACAACTTAAAGTCACACCACCCACAACTCTTATTTTCTTCACCAAACTTAACCCTTTTCTCTTCAATCCAACCCCAAAATCAAAGTCAATTAAACAAAACAACTTCAAACACACCAAAATCAACCATACACACAACTACACCAACCATCCACCAAATTCAAATACACAAACTCAAAAGAAATGAAAGAAACAAGTTGGAAACCTACCAAAAGTGAAGAAAATCCTTAAAACTCCAACTTGATCTCTTGAAATCCTTCAATTGCTTGAGTTAGGAATCAACAAAACCTCTCTTTCCCTTTAGCAATGGTGATGGTCGGCTATCCAAGAGAAGAAAAAAGAAGATGATGATAGTTATCAATAAGTCAAACAAAACCACTTCTCTTAACCGCAAGATTACCCTCTTTAATCTCAACCAAGTATTAATATATTATAATAATATAAATATCATCTTCCACTCATAATGTTTAATATTTAATTAATTCAAATATCCTTTGACCTTATAATAAAATGTTGACTTGTATATCTTGTATATATCTTCATATATACAACATATACACACTTCCCTTTTCCTTTCTTTCCTCTTAATCATATATACACTTAATATCATTTAATTCTAATAATTAATATTTTCAAAATTTTAGGGTATCATTTGGGATATTACAGTATTACCCAATCTTTATAAGCAGATATCCCACACTCTTATCAAGGACTTCAAGGACCTTCTCCAAGTCAGATTGCAAATAGAAGAATGGGAAAGGGAGAAGAATTATTTTGCTGGGAGAGGGAATAAGAATGGGAGTTATAAGTCTAGCAATCAATGTGTACGTAAGGTAGGGAATGTCAATGCAATTGGTCAAGAAAATAGAAGACAGTTTTTAGAGTTAGAAAAACTTCTATCTTTCATTTTCAAAAAACTGCAAAAGAAAGGGATATTACAGTCACTGGCTTCTCAACTTTTACCAAATCATTTACCACTAAACTTTGATACCAAAGTTTTTTGTCAATTTCATCAAATGCAAGGGCATGAGACAGACAAATGCATGTTGTTGAGGCATGAAATTTAAAATCTGATTGACAGTGGAAAGTTGCCTGAATCCAATAAGCCTAGCTTAAAAGATAACCCTTTGCCGAGATTCAACAGAGTTTCACCACTAGTAACCTTCATGATAGGAGGACGACTTAATGAGAAGGTTGTCTTGTCATCATTTCATGATATAGGGGGGAGAAGCTACAAAAGAGGAGGTTTTGCTTAATGAATCAGTTATGAAAGAAGCGACATTAATCATTTGTGCTGTAAGTGAGTTTTGGGATTCCACTGATAGTGAGAAAGAACAAAAAGGCAAATAAGAGGAATGGGATTGGTCCAAACCTGAAGAAGAAGAAGAAGAAGTGTTGAATACTTGTTATAGCAAACCTTACACCAGAGATTCGCCAAAGAAAGAAGAGGCTGATAAGGGGAAGGATGCTGAGAGAGAAATGAAAGAAGACAAAGATGATGTTGTCCTTAAGCAATTGAAAAGGACCCAAGCCAATATCAGCATTTGGGACTTGCTTGCAACATCCAAGAAGCATCATGAGACTATGGCCAAAGATATTGCAAGCATGCAGATTTCTACTTTTGTAATACTAGAGGAGCTGGTTAGTTTCATGGAAACAAAAAGAGCTGAAGAGGTGATGATATACGAAGAGATTCAAGAGGGAAACAAGATTAAAGTCGAGATGTTTTCTTTTTCAGATGTTGACTTACCGAAAGATAGAAGAGACCACATCCACCCACTTTTCATTAAGGTGGAGGTCAAAGGAAGGAGAATCCCTTATATCATGGTCGATGATAGCTTTGCTATAAATTTTTGCCCAGTCAAGATTTTGCCAAAGCTTGCCACGACTACTCATGATCTGAGCTTGTCTGATGTGATGATCTGAGCGTATAACAATACTAAAAGACAAGCTAAAGGAACCTTCAAGACCCTAGTGAAGGTGGGTCCTATTGAATCTATGGTAGAATTTATGGTTTTGGATATACAAATCACCCTTTTGGCGGAGTCCCTTCCATGCTCCATTAAAAGATCAAGTTTTCAAGTGATGATGGGATGATAATAATTGAGACAAAAAGCAGTGAAGCTGTTAACACTCTTATGGTGGAAAGGCCCTTTAATGGTTTCCAAGTAGCTGGTAAATTTGAAGATAAGATAATATGTTCTAAGGTTCTAACCATGATGAAGCAAATGAACTATTTGTCGGGAATATTACTTGGGAAAGGAAAAGCAGGTGTAATAGAACTTCCCAATTTCAAGACTCAAGTATCAAGAAAGGGGCTGGGATATGAAGAGCCAGATGAAGGAACTCTACTAAAGGGAGACAAGAAGATGGAATTCCCTCCACTTGAAGATATATTTGTTAAAACACTAGAGTTGGGCCCCCTACAAGGGAAATCAGAGCTCATCATGTTCATGATCCCTAGGTTCAAAATCTTTGTTGATGTTACTGAGCTTGTTGAACAAGTGAAGAAAGAGATCATCCTACCAACTGACAAAGAGAAAAAAGAAGGAAGCTGGCCCAAAAGTCTTAAAGACTCCGAAGAGATTGCTGCACTCATTGAAGATTAGTTTGAGAATCTTGTAATATTTGATGATGAGAACATTGGTTTTAATTTGTCTGCCCTTTATGAGGAAGATGATATATTTTTTTCCAAAATGAATGCAATAAAGTCTGATTTTACTTACTTGTATGATATTTTTCTTGATGGTTGCATACATTCGTATGGTGATTACATAAGTATTTTTAATATTAACTCTATTGACACACAATTACTAAATTTGGAAATCACTAAAAATCCTAAAAATATTAATATAGTATCCGACCTTACTCCTAAAGAGAGAGAGAGAGAGATTTGAAAAAATATTCAAAAAAAAATAAAGAAGTCTTTTCTTGGTCTTAAGAGGATATGCCCGAAATTGATCGAGATATTGCTGAACACATGATTCCAACCTACACTCATATGAGGCCCATTAAGCAGAAGTTGAGGTGCCTAAGACCGAAATTAGTAGAATTGATAAGAGAAGAAGTCACCAAATAGATATAGGTGAAGTTCTTAGAAGTGATAGATTACCCTGACTGGTTGGCCAATATTGTTCCTGTACCAAAGAAAGATGGGAGAATTAGAATTTGTGTGGATTACAGGAACCTGAACAAGGCTTCCCCTAAGGATGACTTCCTTTTACCCCATATAGATGTTCTAATCGATAATGTGGCCTCAAGTGTGTTATTGTAGACCTTTAATTTTAGCCCTAAATTAGTTCAATCTTAATTAAAGAAGGCTATGTTAAATTTGGTCCAATTTTAAAAGGTTTAAATCTAGTTTATGACTTTTAATAGGTCGGTTCAATTTTTAAGTGCCTAAAATATGATGGTTCAATTTTAAAAAATCCTAAATCAAGTCTTATTTATTATTTGAAAATTAAAATAGGTTTGATTATATTTTAAAGTACAAAAATGAGCTAGACCGGACCCAAATATAAAAACCATGACAAACTGGGACAATAATTCATCATGGACCAAGATCCATGGTGGATTGGGAATCCCCAATCCACCAAGACCTTTGGTCCATGGCAGATTGGCTCCCAATCAGCCATAAACCATGGTCTACGGCGAATTGGGAAGTCCCAATCTACCATGATCTTTGGTTCATGGCGGATTGGAATGTCCCACTCTGCCATGGACCCTTAATTTGGCTCTAATCAGGTTTATTAATTCCTTAATTAACATGGACTCTGTTTAGGCCGTTGGATTAATTTTTAGGATTTTATTTTAACTTAATTACGCCTATAAATACTAATGTTTAACATTGAAACATGCATCAACAATCATGGAGAACACAATTAGTAATTGGCATGATTTAATAAAAATAATACAGAAGCAACAATCAGATGGTCTCTAACAAAAAACTTAAATTGATCCAGGCAGGCAGTAGTAGAAGGCTTGTTTCAATTCATTAATTTCCGTTGAACCAACAATGGAGGTTTGTCTTCAATCATTGAATCTATTTAAAATTACAGTAGATGCATCTATTGGGTTACAATTTGCTTCAACATACAGTGAGAGTGTTTTCTTTGAAAAACTATAATCAGTTATTTAGAGAATTGCTTTAATATATAGTTGATTTGATCCCAGATTTCACGTAGAGTTTTGACCATCTGTTTGAACATCCAGTAGCCTAAAAAACCCTAAAACCCTAATCCAATAATTTAATTTTTCATATTTAATCCAGTAGTCACAAAGCCTAAATTTTAGCTTCCAATATCCTAAATTCCCAAAACCCTAAAACCAAACCCTAGAAGTTCAATAAACCTCAACCTTACTCACCCAAACATCCATCTTAAAAATCTTAAATCCAAATACTAAAACCCTAATTTTCCAAATACTAGCCTCAAAACCCTAATTTCAAAACCAAAAGCCTAATTCCATCCAAAAATACCCAAACTCCAATTCCCGAAACCAAGGCCCCAAAACCTAAAACCCTAATTCCGGTGGCTCAATTCCTAAATCTAGGTCCAGACCCTAATTCCAATAATTTAAAACCATAAACCCAAGTTTCCAAACCCTAATTCCTTAAACCCTACTTTTATTTGCTTAATGATTTAAACTTTAGTTTTAGTTATTTATCTTGTTTGCTATTTGTTATATGATGGATGGTTATTTTACTTTATAATGGATGTTTTATTTTAATTATCATGCTTGAATGATTTAATTTTTTTAATTGATTATTTATGTGATTTCTTGAATTATAAAAGGCACATTTTCACTTTGTGGATGCCTCGGTTTTTATTATATAATTTAGTTTATTGTTTAAAAATTTTGAGACTATTGCAAAGGACATGTTTCTACCTTTTGGTGGGTGTCCTTTTTATGTTCTTTATGGACATTTGGATATTGTAAGGGCATGTTTCCATCTTCGGATGAGTGTTTATTTATATTTTGTTTTGATTTATTTTGATGCAATAAATTTTTTATTTATTTTGAATCACATGTAGTATGGATAATAATATACTATTTAAGAATTTTAAAATATTTAGACCTAAAAAGGAGGTTAGTTCCAATGACCCAGACATTGTGGGGGTGCTGAGTCATTCTCACATTTTTCACACATACCTAACTTTCTAAACCCATTAGGGAATTGAGGATTCTTTAGGAATCGAGTCATCCACCCCTTTCTACTTTACTAGCCCGTCCGGGTGGCGACGTCATTTTCTCCGGATTTAAGCCCGTGTTTTTTAAGGTCTTGAGCCTAACAGTGTCAAAGTTTCCGCTCACAGTGGCGACTCCACTGGGGATAAGAGAAGTTAATTCTGTTAGTCTTTATATTATTTAATTCTTTCTTATTATAATATTGTCTATTGTATCATCTTAGCTTACATTGTGTGCGTGAGTTAGGACATTCGTGTTACCCGAGTTATGTCATGTAAGGGATACCATGCTTTCACTCAAGGTATGGAGATCGAGCATGGCATAACCACTCATAGTCTTATACTTTTTGGTATATACTTGCTATAGGAGCCTAAACTTTTCAACCCAAAGACTAAAGCCATATAGTTGACCTAGTTACTTTTCATAGGTTTATACCCAAATGCTTGTTCTTTGACTATGATTAACACATCTTAGCTTAAATCATGGCTTATTTGGTTTGTGTCATTCCTAATATGACCTAATTATGTTGTAAGCCCAAAATAAATTAATATTTAAAAGCCCAAAAGACCAAATTTTTAAAAAAAAAAATTAAATGGTATTTGGACATAAAAACCTTTTTCGAGATGGGTAAAAAAAAATCCTTTCTACCTCATGGCCCAAGTTCAAAGCCTAAAATCTATTTTTGAATAAAGGAAAAATGACACCTTCCACCACATTTTTAAAAATTTTTACTTTTTTACCAAGAGTATTGTAGTTATTTTATTATAAACTCATTATAAACTATGTAAAATTTATAAACTCATGATAAACTTATTGTAAACTATTTGTAAACTAATAAAAATCTAGTATTTTGGTAAATATTTTATAAATTCTGGTATTTTAGTAAATATTTTATAAATATTGTAAATTTAGAATTATTTTCAGTTTTTCTTGTATTTTTGTCAAAAGCCCTTGAATATATCTTTTCTCAATGGGCTTTGAAACTAAACCCTTTTTAACAAACCTTTCGGGATTACAACTAATTAGGTCAATTAGGGAATATTTAAAATCAATTGTGGGCCTAGTTCACACTAAGACTTATTATTCATGGGTTTATTTGTGGCATAAACCATTGGTTATTCTTTCAAATGGGGAAATCTATTTATGATAAGCCTTTTAATTTAGTTTTAATCCAATATAGCATAAAAGTTGTCTTTTGTTAACCTAATAGATTAAGAACTAATTAATAAAAATTATCATGGACTGACTTCTAATTTGAAAATACAACTATTGGTTAAATGTCTGAGGAATTATTCGAAACAAGATATCCTATATTGGTATTTTATTGTCCATATACCTAGAAAAAGATACTCGCCATTTGTGTGCGGAAGTTATAAGGTTGGAAGGTTTCTTCTACTATATTGAGTTGATCTAGTTGTTTGCTTGTTATTTGTACATACATGCATTGCATCTCATATCATTGATCATTTCTGGCTCACAACCATGGATTATAATAGTTCAAGAGCCTACAATAATCCAACCTAAACCGATAACGTATAATCCAACAATGACTCTGTTAGCTTTTCACCAAGAGCAATGGAACCAGAACAGATTCAGAGAATGATAGATAATGCATTCAACACCAAGATGGAAGAGCTAAAGGGGGTCCTGGCTGAAACCATGAGAAGTCAAATGGCTGCAATGTTTGGGAATACCGCTGAAGCATCAGCTAGTACCAAGAAAGATAAGGGAAAGGCTAAGGTTGGAGAAGTAGCCTTTGATGATGACAAGATGGTTATGGATGATGATGAATACTGGGCTCAATACTTTCAAGATCCTCAAGATAAGAAGAAGGAGCCGAAGATTATAAAGAAATCAACTGTTGAAAAGACTGAGACTTCTGATGTGGAGAAGATGATTGCAGACTTAGAGAAAAAGTTTGAGAAGAAGCTGAAAATTGAAGGTTTGGCTAAAGATGATGAGGTCCCTTATAAATTCAAGATGTCATCTTTTACTAAGTTCGATGGAACTGGCAACCCTTATCTCCATGTGAAGCAGTATATCACAACTATGCAGTCTGCTCAAGCTACTAAGGCTCAAACTCTAAGGTACTTCTTGCTTTCGTTGGATCTGGTTGTGCAGAATTGGTTTAACACCTTAGAGGATAGTACTCAAAAGAGCTGGAATTTGTTGTACAAGGCTTTCATCCAACAATATAGGTACAATGCTGAATTGAAGGTCTCTTTGATGAAAGTCGAATCAATAAGGCAGAAATCAAATGAGAACTTTGTTGATTATGTGAAGAGATGGAGAAATAAGGCCGCATTGCTCAAGAAGAGGCCTGATGAATCTTATCAGATTAGGATAATTGTAAGAGGGGTGCTGCCTAGCCTTCGTGAAAGGATGTCTCACATGCTCATCCAGGATTTCAAGGATCTTCTTCAAGTTGGTTTACAAATTGAAGAGTGGGAGAGGGAGAAGAGCCATTTTCTGTAAGAAGAAATGGGAAAGAAAATTACCAGTCTGGAAACCAAAGCACACAAAAGGCGGTTGATGTTAATGCAACTGGATAAGGTGGTAGAAGAAAATTTTTAGAGTTTCACAAATCGCTATCTTGAGTTCTTAATAAACTGCAGAAAAAGGGGTTATTACAGCCATTAGCCCCATGCCCATTTCCAAATCCTTTGCCACTTAATTTTGACGCAAAAGCATTTTATCAATTTCACCCAATGCAAGGGTATGAGACGGACAAGTGTTTGAGATTGAGACATGAAATTCAGAAATTGATTGATAATGGAAAGTTATCCGAACCTAACAAGCCAAGCATGAAGGACAATCCATTGCTAAGGTTCAACAGGGTGCCACCACTAGCGACCTCATGATTGGGGGTGGTTTGAATGAGAAATTTGTCATGTCTTCTTTTCAAGATGTAGGTGATGAAGCCATCAAAGAAGAAGTGGTATTTAGCGAGAAGGAGCAAGCTATAGTTGGAAAAGAAGTAACTATTTGTGTGGTGAGTGAATTTTAGGACTCAACTGATAGTGATGATGATTATGAGCCTAAGAAGGAAGAGTGGACCTGGTTTAAACCTGAAGAAGATGAGGTGATGAACACCCGATCTGGTAAGCCTTATGCAAGGCCACATCAAAGGAAGTGAAAGCTAACAAGGGAAAGAATATCAAAATTGGGAATAAAGAAGAAGAAGATAATGTTGTTCTTAAGAGAACACAAGCTAGTATTAGCATATGGGATTTGCTAGCTACATCTAAAAAGCATCGAGAAACAATGACCAAGGCTATGGTTAGCATGCCAATTTCTACTTCTATAATACCAGAGGAGCTGGTTAATTTTGTGAAAGTCGAAGGAGTGATGAAATGTGAGCATGATCAGAAGTAGAATAAAGTTGATCTGGGCATGGTGTCATTTTCATATGCTAATTTGCCAAAGGAAGGGAGAAACCATATCCACCCACTCTTTATCAAGGTGGAGGTCAAAGGAAAAATGACTCCATGTGTGATGGTTGATGATGGGTCTACCATAAATATCGGTTCACTCAATATCTTGCCAAAGCTTGCCATGTCAATAAGAGATCTAAGCCCAACTAAGGTAACAATTAGAGCTTACGATAATACCAAGAGGCATGTTGAAGGAACCTTCAAATCTGTTGTGAAGGCTGGTCCCATTGAATCCATGGTTGAATTCATAGTCTTAGATATCCCTATCACTTTTGCACTACTATTGGGAAAACCCTAATTTCATCCTCTTGGTGGAGTTCCTTCTACACTCCATCAAAAGATCAAGTTTCCAAATGAGGATGAGACAGTGGTTATCGAAGCTGAGGACAATTAAGTGGTAAATGATCTGATGGTTGAGAGGCCTCTCAATGGGTTTCGAGTAGCAATAATTTATGATGATGAAGTAGTGGATTCCAAGGTCCTGGCTATGATGGAGAACATGAACTATTTACCTGGAGTTGGTCTTAGAAAGGGTAAGACAAGTGTGGCAAAGCTTACAGACTTCAAGACTCAAACTAACAAGAAAGGGTTGGGGTATGATGAAGCTAACAAAGATGTTTAGCCAAAGAAGAATGAGAAGATGAGCTCCCCACCAATTGAGGAGATTTTTATTAAAGCTCCACATATGGGACCACTCCAAGGAAAGCCCGAGCCAGTTATTTTTATGGAAAAGCTGATCCCAAATTTTGAGATTTTTGCCGATATTGCTAAACTAATGGAACATATGAAGAAAGACCTCATCCTGCCAGTTGACAAGGAGCCTAGTCCATAAGAGAAGAAGGAGGTTGTCTTGAAAGTCTAAAAGACTCCTAAGGAAATCGCTGCTTTAGTTGAAGAAAAATTTGAAGATGTTTTAGTTTATGATTTTGAGAACATTGATTTTGATTTTGATTTTAATTTGTCTGCTTTGTATGAGAATGATGATGTTTTCTTTTTTAGGATGAATGCAATAAAGTCTAATTTAGCTTACTTGTGTGATGGTTGCATACATTCAAGTAGTGATTACATAAGCATTTTTAAAATTAACTCTATTGACACACAAATATTAAATTTGGGAATAACCGATAATTCTAAAAATATTAGCATAGCATCTGACCTTACTCTTGAAGAGAGAGAGATTTTAAAAAAAATATTTAAGAAATATGAAGAAGTCTTTTCTTGGTCTTATGAGGATATGCCTATGATTGATCGAGACATAGCCTAGCACTTGATTCCTACCTACACTCATATGAAACCTATCAAACAAAAGCTTAGACGGTTAAGACCAGAATGGACAGAATTGGTCAAAGAAGAAGTCACTAAACAAATACAAGTCAAGTTCCTTAAGGTGATAGACTATTTAGAGTGGTTAGCTAATATAGTTTCTGTGCCAAAAAAAAAGATGAAAGAATTAGGGTTTGTGTGGATTATAGAGATTTGAACAAGGCCTCCCCTAAAGATGACTTTCCTTTACCCCATATAGATGTCCTTATTGATAGTGCAGCCTCTAGCGTGCTACACTCATTTGTAGACGGATAAATCTAAAATTGTCTCATCACTACATGGGGTATATTTTATTATAGGGTGATGCCATTTGGATTAAAGAACACTAGAGTAACTTACCAAAGGATGGCTACCACCTTGTTCCATGACATGATGCACAAAGAAGTTGAGGTTTATGTTGATGATATGATGGTTAAATCAGATATAAGGGAGCAGCATTTCCAAAACTTAGAATTATTCTTTAAGAGGACAATAAAGTATAAGCTAAGGTTGAACCCAAAGAAGTGCGTGTTTGGGGTTACTTCAGGTAAGTTATTGGGACATGTGATAGCACCAAATGGTATTGAGATTGACCTCGACAAAGTTAAGACAATCCAGGATATGCTGGCCCCTAAGACGAAAAAGGAAGTTTGGGAGTTTATTGGCAAATTACAGTACATTAGCAGATTCATTGCGAAGCTTACCATGATATGTGAATCGATCTTTAAATTGCTTTAAAAGAACCAACCAGTCAAGTGGAATGATGAATATCAAAAGGCTTTTAAGACTATTAAGGAATATTTATTGAATCCACATGTTTTAAAGCCACCTAAGCCTGGTAGACTTTTGTTATTATACTTAGCAGAAGAGGAAGAATCGATAGGAGCAATGCTCGCCCAAGCTGATGAATCAGGGGTCGAGTATGCAATTTATTATTTAAGTAGAAAGGTCATCATGTATAGTATCATCGAAAAGACATACATAGTCGTGGTTTGGTCGTCTAAGAAGTTGCGGCATTACTTTTAGTCTTATAGTGTGTAAGAAATTTCCAGGATGGATCCAGTGAAGTACTTAAGGGAAACACCCTCATTGATTGAAAAATATGGCAGATGGTTGATCATTTTGGAAGAGTTTGAAATATAGTATGTAACCAGAAAAACCATTAAAGGTAGAGCAGTAGCAGAATTCCTTGCCCAACAGCCATTGTCGGATAGTGAGAAAGTAGTTTTGGAATTTTTTCAATGAACATTTAGAGGCCATAGATGTACAGGGATGAAAAATGTACTTTGATGGAGCAGTAAACAGAAAAGGTGCTGGTTTGGGCTTAATTTTTGAATCGCCCGAAGGGGAGCTCATTCCTCTTGCTAAGAAGTTGAAATTTAGTGCAACCAATAACATGGTCGAGTACGAAGCTTGCATTTTTGGCCTGGAAACCCTGATGATCATGAAGGTGGATAAGGTGCAGGTGTTTGGTGATTCTTTGCTAGTAGTATCACAAGTAAATGGTGAATGGGAGTTGAAGGAAGAAAGATTAAAATCGTAACATGACTATTTGACCTTAATAAAGAAGAATTTCACGGAGTGTATATTCATACACTTACCAAGGGAGGAAAACTAGATGGCTGATGCCCTAGCCACATTGGCTTCGATGTGGGAAGATCCTATAAAGTTATTTCTTAGGCCTCTAGTTTTGACCAGTTTACTAACTCCTTGTTACGAGTATGATATAGTCATGGAAACTGACACAGACCATGATGCATGGTATGAAACCATAAGATGATTCTTGGAAAGTAGAGAATACCCACACGATTTAACTAAAGAAGAGAGAAGAGTTATAAGGTGATGGTCATTGCAGTACATCACCTTTCATGGAGAGTTGTATCGAAGATGGCCCGAAAAAATGTATTTAAGATGTTTAAGGAAGCCTGAAGTCGAACATATCATGTCCGAAATACATGCCAAAAGTTATGGATCTCACATGAACGGTTTAGCCTTACTTAAGAAGATAATTCGACAAGGCTACTATTGACTAACCATAGAAAAAGATTGCATTGATTTTGTAAGAAAATGCCAGCAGTGTCAGATGCACGGTAACTAGAACCATATGCCTCTTGAAGAATTACATTTTATATCTTCACCCTGGCCTTTCGCAACTTGGGGGATCAACATTATTGGAGAAATACATCCAATGGCTTCGAATGATCACCATTTCATCATAGTGGCAGTCGATTATTTTTCAAAATGTGTTGAAGCCGAGTCTTTCAACAAGCTGGGGGCAAGACAAATGGCGAGGTTTATCGAGAAGAAACTTATATGCAGATATGGGGTCCTCACAGTGTGATGTCGAAGAATGGGGTGCAGTTTCAAGGAGCGGTTAGGAATTTATTGTCGAAGTATCAAATCCATCACCACTGGTATTCACCTTATAGACCAAAGGCTAATGGTACAGTAGAAGCGACAAACAAGACAAGTATGTTGATCCTATCCAAGATGACCAAGACATATAGGGATTGGTTGGAATTGCTTCCTTTTTCTTTATGGGGGTACAGGATAAGTGTACGAACCCCGATTGGAATGATGCCATTTTTCTTGGTTTATGGGATGGAAGATGTATTGCCAATTGAAATTGAAATCAAATCACTAAGGGTGGTCCTGAAAGCAGAATTGCCCAAGATGGAATGTGTAGCAAGCAGATACGCACAGCTAGCCTTATTAGAAGAAAGAAGGTTGAATATATTGTATCATCACCAGTTGTATCAAAAGAAAATTGCTCGGCTTATAATAGAAGAATTAAGGTTAGAAAGCTTAAGATTAGTAACTTAGTGTTGAAGTAGTGAAAGCCTAATGTCCCTGACCCGAGAGGGAAGTTTAAACCTAGTTGGGAAGGACCGTACATTGTGAAGCAAGTCATGAGCAAGGGCATAGTCAAGTTGTCAGACATGATGGAAACAAGTGAAAGGGCAGGCTAGGTTGAAAACCCGAAAGGGTGGCCTAGGCAAAAGTTAGAGCAGTCCGCTAGTTCCAAAAACCTGAAAGGGCAGGCTATGCAATAATTAGGGCTAAATGAGTGAAAATTGTCAACTAGAAAACTTAAAAGGGCTGTTTGGCGACAGGAGTGATCTTGTGCATACTGGCTTAATATTTTTTGTTCTTCCCTAATTTAAAAAATAGAGCTGATTTTAAATTTATTCTATGTGCACTATTTTGAATTATTTGACCATTAGACTAAAATAAATATCACAATAGCAAAAGGTGATGATAAATTATAAAACAAAAGAAAACATCTTTTATTATTATTATTTGTTCATCCTAATATTATTTTCCTAAAAGATTGGCAATTGTAAAATCTATGGCGGAAGATAAGTGTAGCGTGCAGGCCAGCTTTGCTTTAGTTAGTCCAAGAAGGTTTCAGTCAGATGAGGCATGTCCAAATCAGATATGAACTCAGAACCTCGAGCCTTAGCTCCATACTGACAGTCAAGATGATGGGGATCATAACAAGTGCCTCGATGAAGAGCAGCAAGAGGAACATACATCAGATAGGTCCAAATAGTGTCATGAGTAATCTTCTACCAGGGCACCAACCAACGTATTTTGATCATAGCTCATGAGTGGATCCAATCAACACAGTTAGCATGTGAAGAAGCGGGACAGAGCAATTTTCTAGCAGAATGATGTCGCAGAAGATATTTGGTGAAATCCACATAAGGGGTGTCGAGTAAGTAGAGGCTCTCCTGTAGCCAAATATGTAAAATAATAATAATAATAATAATAATAATAATAATAATAATAATAATAACCATACTCATTAAAAAAAAGAAGCCCGTTAGTTTGAAAACCTGCAAGGATAGCTTAAGCAAAAATTAAGGCAGATTGCTAGTTCTGAAAACCAGTAAGGGTGGGCTAGGTAAAAGTCAGAACAACTCGCTAGTTCCAAAAATTCATAAGTACGGGCTAGGTAAAAATTAGAGCAATAAAAATAAGAGCCTAAATTGAAAACCCAAAAGGGCAATTTAGGTAAATACCTAAAGCAGCAGCGGATTCCCAGTCAATCTCCTCGAAGATTCTAATTTAAATTGGTTCAATCCAACTAAAGTCTCTGCCAAGATCACGGGTATCAGTGACAAGCCTCCTTCTATTTGGTCAACAATATCTAGAACTCGCTGATCGATGTTGCCATCGGAAGAAACAGGCAAAAATTGGCCAAGCAGACATAAATAGAACATGTGTCCCCAAGCTTTGGTCGGAGCCAAATGAGAAGTGCAAAATTTGATCAAAAGACCAAGCGGAATTTTCTCACCTTTAGTTAATTGTAAAACTTCAGATTTTGAAAGTTGGAACAACATCTGCATTTTTTGTTGGGTTTTGGAAGTTTGTATAAGTAATGCCATTGGTTGGTTGCTTGGGTATCCAAGGATGGCTTCAAATTCTTCAACCATATAACATATTTTAAAGTTGTTGATCTTAAAAGTCCTAGTTTTCACATCCCAGAATGAAGCCATGGCATGTAAGAATGATTGGTCTAAGTTGATATTTTGGAAGCATTTCAAGAAAGTGAGTTGAGACCATGACAATTATTCCCAATGTGTATCCTTGATCATCTTGAATAAATTCTTAATCTTTTTCAAGTTAGCTTCTGTCATCTCGAAAAAGCATAAAAATTAAGTTTAATTTGAATTTATAAGGAAGAGTTGATAGATTGCTGAAATTATTTTGTTACTGTAATGAAATTTGAATAATGTGAGTATTTTTATGTTGTGGTCAAGAATTATGGATTGAGTGGCCAAAATTGTGGCTAGCTTATATAAGTCTCGGCATATAGACAAGGACGCATAAGGAAAGAGCATTGATTTAAGTTCAAAACACCCGAGGAATGGACTTTGGATTGAGCGGTAATTTGAACACCGAATAATTTAAGGTTTTGTAAACTTTAATCCATGACGAATCCAAATTTGGATTCGTCATGTGCTACTGTGTACATATATGTATATATAAAATAAATAAATAAAAATAATGTACAGAAAAAGCAAAAGTAAAAAAAAGGTACAAAAAAGTCAAAAAAAAGTACAGAAAAGTCAAAATAATAGAAAATTATTATTATTATTATTATTATTATTACAGGTTTTTATTTGATTTGATACAAGTGCTTACAAGCCAGTCATTGTGAAGAATGAGGCGGTCCATAATCGAAAAACGCCCTAAGAAAGTCATCACCAGTTGAGGGAGGGAGCATATCATCTGTCCAATGTCCACTTGAGAAAGAAGCGCCTGATCCTCGATTACCTTGAAAGTTGGTTCTGTTGTCACTTGAAAAGGGAGGAGGCATATCATGAATATCAGTCCGAGATCCCCTTGATGAAGAAGCATTCAGATCCTTCATTCCCTAAAATCAAAAGTATCAAAGTCTCGTGCCTCCTGTTGGTATAATTATTCAAAATGGGTAGCATGTTAGTGACAAGTGGCTAACTCTTCCTAAAGCTTTTTATTTTACTCCTCGAGCGTCCGCTGTGAGCCAGACAAGGAAAGGATAAGTCCATTCATTTTCATGCATACATACAAGTATATATCATTATAGAATAGGATGACAAATCAGGTAATTTAGGTCAAAACCCTGAGGATAAGATGACAAATCTGGAAGAAATGGCAAAAATTTTCGTTGTATTGGAGTAGCATACAATGGTATAGTTGCCCGGCTAGGCTCACCTGCTTTCTCAACCACCTATCAAGTTCAAGATTAGATAAATGAAATGAAAGTTATTTAGGATAAGCAAGAGAAAGTATTTCATCAACCTGCAAAGGAATAGCCATAGCATCATTATCATCATTATCTCTACCTTCCTCTTCTTCCTCACCGTCACTTTCCTCACCATCTTCATCATCATCTTCACTTTCCTCTTCTTCCCCCTCTTCTCCTTCCTCATCATCTTCTTCCTTATCCAGTTCATCAATACCTTCAACCCCCTACTGCAGAGACTTCAAAATTCAGAAGTTGATCCTGAATAAATCGGTTATATGATACATCAGGTGGAAACAATAGGGGGTTAATATGGTATCTACTCCGCGCACACCTTCAAGAATCATCCGACACGTTAGTAATGTCTATAGTGTATCGCTGAATATTTGCAGGAACCCTTTATTTATCCGGACCAGAGAATCAATTGTATACTCATTCACCGAGAAACCAGCCATTGGAAATTGGCCCCGCAATAACCCTGCGTGAATTTTGAATAGGCAGTGCATCACTCATGATCAGAGTCCATTCAATCCTCTCATCATCTCTCCACTAAGTGATGTCCACCTGCAAAATCATAAAGAGGTAAGTTATTCTTTCAATAAAATTTTAAACACTAATTTTATTGTTACCTTGTCCTAGGTTAGACGACTCAAGTGATATTAATGGGTATACACATGGAGACTGCCCGACACCTTCCTGCAGCCTGACAGCCAAAAGTTCAGCCTCAGATATCTAAATCGTGGTCTATTAAGCTGGGGCACTCTCACAATGTTGTGCTCATATGCCCAAACTTGCAGAAGCAATGAAAAGTCAAGTTCATATACGCATGCACATTACTTAAATCATCGATTGTGGAAATTTATACCTCCACAATAACCATGAAGCCAGTAAAAGATATTATTCTTTTCCATAATTTATTGAGACCGTGATAAAGGCATGTGATACCAGTTTCTCCCCAATTATAAAATGGCTCACGTTTTAAGTTGGCAAGGGCTCGCAACACCGATGATGTATGGCAGCATCGGTACTGCATAGAATGGTCGATGCCAATAGGTATAATAAGAAACCTAGGATATATTGCTCAGTTCATCCTCCCTCTATTGGCCTGGTGTAGTTCATCTATTACTCTCGAATAGGTTTATATCTGATCTTATATGGTCCCTTAAATTTGGGCTTTATGCCAATCAACCATCAAATTTTAGCTGACGTTAAGACGTTATCGGTCAAAGGGACTGGAATTCCACGGCACCTTAGGCCCATTATAGCTGCAAAATCAACCGAATCAATGGTCATTTCTCCGACAGGCAGATGAAAGGTATGACAGGTGTCCATCCACTACTCCACCAATGCATGGGCCACACTCCTATCGATTTGAAAACCTCTTGTTGGTAAATGCAAGACGAAATCCTCAAAGCCACATTCACCAATCATTCTTTTCACGGGAGGCGGCATCGTTTGTACCACTGGTGGGATTTATAAACACATCCTCCGCTGTGAATGACACAAGGGACGTGCTGCAATCAGACATGTAAGTTAGATAAGGTAAGTAAATTCTATTACTTTTCATATCTAATGTCTTATTTAAATTAATTTTTAATTTATGCATAAATATTAACTTCATTTATCTTTTTCTTTCTTTTTATACTTAATTTGGCCATATCACTCCTATCTAACCATTTTTATCATAAAATTTATAGATTTACTTACACATATTTAAAAAAATCTATATATTCATATATTTTCGTATTATGTTAATCTACCTATTTATCTATTTTTCTTGTAAAAATTCAAATTCATGCATATTTTCTTATTTGGTCACTAAAATATATTTTTGTAAATTAGTATTTAGATTGCAGCAAAATAATGCATACCTCAGACCGTTCAATCGTGCTATGATGGAGATCCATCCCGGTTAAAAGGGCAACTATCCCATTTTCTTGTGCTCGAATATGTTCTAACAGTTCAGTATCAGACCAAGGTTCAGTCCTTGATGCATGTTATGCATCTTCCATTGTAAGCTATAATTAATTTATGGATATCGGAAATCTAAAGACAAAGAAGAAGAAAGTTAAGAGAATGCTAACGTTTAAAATGCAGAAGATGAAACTTAGATAATGAATTGCAAATCTTATAAGCTTTTGAATGTTTAAATAATCCACATAAAATACGAATGATAAAAAGTAAAAACAAAGAAACGAATAGTGCAGGTTCCTTGGATTATAATTGATAGATAAGAGCAAAAGACATGGCATTGATACTTTGTGCATACTTTGTGCAATTTTTTAAAAAAGGCAAGACTTCTTCATACAAATAATTGCACGGTGTATGTACATTACTTTGCTTTAAAGTCAAGAATATGATGTCTGAATGCTGCATCATATGTTTTATCCAATAATTTCAAAGATAAGTTAAAAGTTTTTCAATAAAAGCAATAATAAAAGATTTTTTTGCGTGTCTAAAAATATTATATTTATAAATATTTTTTTTCAAATAAGAGGCAGAGTATATATGTACATGTATAGTAAAAAATAACTTAATTTTTTGCAAAATACTTTATTAACTATAATTATTTTTGCAGGTATCTCGGGTCCAGAATCCAACTCTTTTTCGAGTCCAAAACTCAAACTCGATTCAGAATTCAAACCATCTCGGATTCAGAACCCAAATCTTTTTTTAGTTCAGAACTCAAGTCGGGTCCAGAACCCAAACCATCTCGGGTCCAGATCCCTAATCTTTTTCGAGTCCAGAACTCAAGTCGAGGCCAGAACCCAAACCTTTTTCGAGTTCAAAACTCAAGTTGGGTCTAGAACCCAAACCATCTCGGTTCCAGAACCCAACTCTTTTTCGAGTCTAGAACTCAAACAGGGTCTAGAACTCAAACAATCTCAGATCCAAAATCCAAATATTTTTCAAGTCTAGAACTCAAACCGGGTCCAAAACCCAAACCATCTCGGTTCCAGAATCTAAATATTTTTTTGTCCAGAACTCAAACCTGGTCCAGAACCCAAACCATCTTGGATCTAAAATTTAAATCTTTTTTGAGTCCAGAATTCAAACCGGGTCTAGAGCCTAAACTATTTCGGGTCCAGAAGTTAAATCTTTTTTTAGTCAAGAACTCAAACCATCTCGGGTTTGAAATTCAAATTTTTTTCGAGTCCAGAGCTGAAGTCGGGTCCAGAGCCCAAACCAGCTCGGGTCCAGAACCCAAATCATTTTCAAATCCAAAATTTAATTTGAGTTCTGAACCTAAACCAATCAGGGTCCAGAACCCAAATATGCTCGGGTCTAAAACCTGAATCATTTTTTAGTCCATAACCTAATCAGGGTCCAGAATCCAAACCAATCCAACCTCAGTGCCAAAACTCATCCATGTCTAAAAATAGCTCAAAGTCATATTATTTTTCACTCTCTTTGAATAAATTCAAGATCATTCAAGCAGGGAGGCAAATTGTAGACCCTTGATTTTAGTCCTAAATTAGTTTAATCTTAATTAAAGAAGGCTAAGTTAAATTTAGTCCAATTTTAAAAGGCTTAAATCTAGTTTATGACTTTTAATAGGCTGGTCCAATTTTTAAGTGCCTAAAATATGATGGTTCAATTTTTAAAAAAAAATCCTAAATCAAGTCTTATATATCATTTGAAAATTAAAAACAGGTTTGATTATATTTTAAAGTACAAAAATGAGCCAGATCGGACCTAAATATAAAAACCATGATGAATTAGGACACCAATTCGTCATGGACTAAGGTCCATTGCTGATTGGGAGTCCCCAATCCGCCATGACCTTTGGCCCATGGAGGATTGGGAACTCCTAATCCGCCATGGACCCTTAATTCGGCTCTAATAAGGTTTATTAATTCCTTAATTAACATGGACTTTGTTTAGTTAGTTAGATTAAGTTTTAGGGTTTTACTTTAAATCTAATTAGGCCTATAAATACTAATGTTTAACATTGAAAAAAGCATCAATAATCATGGATAACACAATTAGTAATTGGCACGGTTAAATAAAAATAGCACAGAAACAACTTTAATTGATCCAAGCAGGCGGTAGCAGAAGGCTTGTTTCAATTAATTAATTTTGGTGGAACCAACAATGGAAGTTTGTCTTCAAACATTGAATCCATTTAAAATTAAAGTAGATGCATCTATTGGCTTACAATTTGCTTCAACATACAGTGAAAGTGTTTTCTTTGAAAAATAATAATCAGTGATTTGGAGAATCTTTTTAATATATAGTTGATTTGATCCTAGATTTCACGTAGAGTTTTGACCATCTGTTTGAACATCCAGTAGCCTAAAAAACCCCAAAACCCTAATTCAATAATTTGATTTTCATATTTAATCTAGTAGGCATAAAGCCTAAATTTTAGTTTCTAATATCCTAAATTCCCAAAACCCTAAAACCAAACCCTAGACGTCCAATAAACCTTAACCTTACTCACCCAAACATCCATCTTAAAAATCCTAAATCCAAATACTAAAACCCTAATTTTCCAAATACTAGCCTCAAAACCCTAATTTCAAAACTAAAATCCCAATTCCATGCAAAAATACTCAAACGCTAATTACCAAAACCAAGACCCCAAAACCTAAAACCCTAATTACAGTGGCTCAATTCCCAAATCTATGTCCAAACCCTAATTCCAATAATTTAAAATCATAAACCCTAGACCCTAATTCCTTAAACCCTACTTTTATTTGTCTAATGATTTAAACTTTAGTTTTAGTTATTTATCTTGTTTGCTATTTGTTATATGATGGGTGATTATTTTACTTTATGATGGATGCTTTATTTTTATTATCATGCTTGAATGATTTAATTTGCTTAATTGATTATTTATGTGATTTCTTGAATTGTAAAAGGCACTTTTTCACTTTGTGGGTGCCTCGATTTTTATTATATAATTTAGTTTGTCGTTTAAAGATTTTGGGACTATTATAAAGGACATGTTTTTACCTTTTGTTGGGTATTCTATTTTATTTTCTTTATTGACATTTGAACATTGTAAGGACATATTTTCATCTTCGAATGTGTGCCTATTTATTATTTTATTTTAATTTGTTTTGATGTAATAAATTTTTATTTATTTTGAATCATATGTAGTATGGATAATAATAGAATATTTAAGAATTTTATAATATTTAGACCTAAAAAGAAAGTCGGTTCTAATAAACCGAGTGTTGTGAGGGTACTGGGTCATTCTCACCTTCCTCACGCATACTCAACTTTTCGAACCCATTAGAGGGTTGAAAATTCCTTAGGAATCGAGTCATCCACTCCTTTCTACTTTTCCGGCCCATCCGAGTGGCGACTCCATTTTCTCTGAATTTAGGCCCGTGTTCTCTAAGGACATGAGCCTAACAATGCCGAAGTCATAAGAACTATTCCACTGGGAGTGGGGGAAAAATCTTTGCTCATAGTTACACTCATTTGTATATGTATTCTCCGAATATAATCAAGCATTAATAGGCCAAGAGGATAAAGCCAAAACTGCTTTATAACTACATGGAGTATATTCTACTATAGGGTGATGCCATTTGGACTAAAAAATATTGGGGCAACTTACTAGAGAATGGCCACTACCTTGTTCCATTTTATGATGCATAAGGATGTTGAAGGGTATGTCGATGATATGTTGGCAAAGTGAGAAATAAGAGAGCAACACTTCCAGAAATTGGAAATTTTCTTTGAAAGAGCAGTTAAGTATAACCTTAGGTTGAACCCAAAGAAGTGTATGTTTAGAGTTACCTCAAGTAAGATGTTGGGGCATATCATTAGCCCAAACGAAATTAAGATTGATCATGACAAAATTAAAGCAATTAGAGATATGCCGACCCTTAAAACAGAGAAGGAGGTCAGAGGGTTTATTGAAAGATTACAGTACATAAAGCAGGTTTATTGCTAAACTCATAACTATTTGTGAACCCATCTTTAAGTTGCTTAAGAAGAACCAAACAATAGAATGGAATGATGAGTGTCAGAAGGCTTTTGAGCACATAAAAGAATACATGTTGAATCCACCTATCCTGAAACCACCTAAACCTAGCAGACCATTGGTGGTACTGTACTTAGCGGTAGAAGAAGGATCAATAGGAGTAATGCTAGCTCTAGTAGACGAATAAGGAGTCGAGTATGCAATCCACTACTTAAGTAGAAAACTCTTACATTATGAGGTCAAGTATGGTATCATTGAACAAACTTGTATTACCATGGTTTGGTCATCTAAGAAGTTACGATATTACTTTCGATCTTATAGTGTGTAAGCAATTTTCATATTGGATCTAGTGAAATATTTGAGAAAGACACCCTCGTTGATTGAGAAATATGGTTAATGGTTGATAATCCTAGAAGAATTTGAGATTAAATATATAATAAGGAAGACCATTAAGGGTAGAGCAGTAGCAAAATTTTTGGCTCAACAACCACTACCTGACAGTGAAGAAGTAACTTTTGAATTCCCATATGAGCATTTGGAGACCATAGAAGTATAAGAATAGAAGATGTATTTTAATGGCGCAGTTAATAGAAGAGGAGATAGACTAGGAGTAATATTGGAATCACCCTAAGGAGAGCTCATCCCCTTGTCTAAAAAATTAAAATTCATGGTCACCAACAATATAGTGGAATACGAAGTATGTATCTTTAGTTTGGAAACCTTGATAACAATGAGAGTTGATAGAGTGTAGGTTTTCGGTGGCTCATTGCTGGTGGTATCCCAAGTGAATAGAGAATGGGAGCAGAAGGAAGAAAACTAAAGTCGTACCATGACTACTTAACTTTGATGAGAAAAAACTTCAAGGATTGTAGGTTCCTACACCTACCAAGGGAATAAAACTAGATGGTTGATGCTCTAGCCACAATGGCTTTGGTATGGAAGGATCATATAAAATTATTCCTTAAATCTCTGATTTTGACTAGTTTAACAACTCCTTGCTACGAGTATGAAATGGTCATAAAAATTGATACAACCCATGATGTAAGGTATGATACTATAAGGAGATTCTTAAAAAAAGAGAGTACCCATTGGGGGCAACAAGTGAAAAAAGAAGGGCAATAAGGCAATGGTCTTTGCAATACATCACCTTCTAAGGGGAATTATATCGAAGATGGCCTGATGGGGTGCATTTAAGATATTTAAGGAAGTCTGAAGTTAGGCATATCATGTCAGAAATACATATAGGAACTTGTGATCTCCACATAAACGATTTAGCCCTAGTTAAGAAGATAATTTGGCAAAGCTACTATTGGTTGATCATGGAAAAAAGATTATATTGATTTTGTGTGGAAATGTCAATAATATCAGCTGTATGGAAACTTAAATCATTTGCATCCTGAGGAATTATATTCTATGTCTTTGCCTTGAGCGTTCGCAACTTGGGGAATAGACATTATAGGAAAAATATATCCAACTGCTTCAAATGGCCACCAATATATAGTGGTAGTAGTTGACTACTTTTCAAAGTGGGTTAAAGCAAAGTCCTTTAATAAATTGAGGGCAAGGCAAATAACTCGGTTTATTGAAAGAAACCTCATCTGCAGGTGTAGAGTTTCACACAATATAGTGTCATATAATGAGGTATAATTACAGGGAGTTGTGAGGGATTTGTTTGTCAAGTATCATATCAGTCATCACCAATCCTTCCCATACAAACCAAAAGCTAATGGTGTAGTAGAAGCAGTCAATAAGATAATTAAGTTATTCTTTCTAAAATGACCAAGATGTATAGGGATTGGTCGAAAATGCTCCTGTTCTCTTTATGGGCGTATATAACAAGTGTGCGAACTTTAATCGGAATGATGCCATTTTCTTTGGTATATGGAATGGAAGTAGTGTTGTCTATTGAGATTGAGATCAAATAACTGAGGGTGGTATTGGAAGCGGAACTGCCTGAGATAGAAGGGCATTAAGCAAATACACGCAGTTGACTTTATTAGAGGAAAGAAGATTAAGCACTATATCATCATCAACTTTACCAAAGAAAGATAGTCTGGGCTTATAATAGAAGAATCCATGTTATAAGACTTAAGGCCGGTGATCTAGTGCTAAAACAGTGCAAAGTAAACATTCCTAATCCAAGGAAAAAGTTTAGGCCAAGCTGGAAAGGGCCCTATGTTGTGAAAGAGGTAATGAAGAAAAGTTCGGTCAAATTATCAAACATGGATGAGAACGAGTTTAGTGAATCAGTAAATATTCACAGACTGAAAAATTTATATGTTTGACTAAATAATAATAATAATAATGGTGATGATAATAATAATAATAATAATAATAATAATAATAATAATAATAATAATAGAAAAGTGTGTGTAAGCTCGCTAGTTTCAAAACCCAAAAGGGTGGGCTAGACAACAATTAGGGCAAAATGAGAGAAAAATTATTAATTAAAAAACCTGAAAGGTTGGTTGGCAACAAGAGTGATCTTGTGTATGCTGGCTTTATGTTTTTAGTTGTTCTTAAATTAATGAGATAGAGTTAATAATAAAATTATTCTATATGCATCATTTCGAATATCCGACCAAAAGGGTAAAATAAATTACATAATAGCAAAAAGTGATGACAAATCATAATAAAAAGAAAATGTCTTTCATCTTGACATCATTTTATCTAAAGACTGACAATTGCAGATTCATGGAAGTTGGTAAGTGTAACATACAAGCCAACTTTGCCTCAGGAGGTCCAAGAAAGCTTATGTCAACAAGGGCATGTCTAGGTCAGTAAAATCAGAATTCCGAGGTTAAGCCCCATACTAGCGGCCAAGGCATCATGGATCATAGCAAGTACCTCGATGAAGGGCAGGAAGTGGCATGTACTTTAAATATGTTTGAGTGGTGATATGGGTGATTTTTACAAAGGCACTAACCAACATATATTGATAACAACTCTCAAATTGATCCACTCAATCCATTCGGCATATGAAGAAGTAGGTCAAAGAAGCTTTCTTGCATTATGGGGTCGGGGTAAGTACCTTGCATAATCTATAGCTGGGGTATCGAGTAAGCAAAAGCGTTCCTATAGCCAAATCTAAGGGAAAGAAGGTATTTTAAAAAAAAGAGGGGCCCGTTAGGTTGGAAACTCATAAATGCAGCGTAGGTAAAAGTTAGGGCAGTCCACTAGCTCTGAAAATTCATAAGAGCGGACTAGGCAAAAATTAGGACCAAAATAAAAATAATAAAGGCTTGCTAGTTCTGAAAACCCGTAAGGGCAGGCTAGACAAAAGTTAGAGTAATAAATAAATGCTAACCTAAATTGAAAATCTAAAAGGGCGATATAGATAATTACCTGGAGTAGCAGAGTACTTTCAGTCAACCTTCTTGAAGAACCAGTCTTGAATTGATCCAATCCAGCAAAGGTTTCAACTAAAATCAAAGGTATTGGTGACAATCCTCCCTCCATTTGGTCTACGATGTTAAGAAGTCGCGGATCAATGTCACCATCGGAAGAAACAAGTAGAAACTGACCAAACAAGCATACACAGAATATGCACCCCCATGCTTTGGTGGAAGCTAAATGAGATACACAAAAATCAATCAAAGGACCAAGCATGATTTTCTCACCTATGGTTAATTGAAGAACTTCGAGTTTTGAAAGAAGAAACAATATCTGCATTTTTTGATGAGTCTTCGAGGTTAATATGGGTAATTCCATTAGACGGTTGCTTGGAAATCTGAGAATGGCTTCAAACTCTTCAATTATGAGGCACAATTCAAAGTTATTAATTTTAAAAGTCCTAGATTCCACATCCCAAAAGGAAGCCATAACATGCAAGAATGATTTGGTTCAATTTGATGTTTTGAAAACACTTTAAAATATCAACAAAAGACCAAGATCTTTGTTCCCAATGTGTAGCTTGGAGGGCCTTAAATAAATCTTTCATCTCCTTCAAATTGGCTTCGGTCATAATCGAAATTGCTGGAATTGAAATTGCTTAAGTACGATGAACGATTCACTTTTGAAATGCTATGGATAAAATTGAGAGAAATAAAGCAAGGTGTTTAGGATTGTGAGGTGAATTTGCTTGCCTTGATCCAAGAGTTGTCCAAATGAATATGGTTTAAATTGAAAAGAAAGAAAAGTGGATTAATGATTTAAATAGATGATGAGTTGGAAACATATTACGTAAGGAAGAAAGAATTTTCGTCGAATTAATGCTGGATTGCCGAAGCTCAGATGGTTTTTAAAACATTAAACCTAATCTATGTCGAATCCATGAATTTGGATTTGACATGGATACTGAGCATGCATGGATAATTGCTTCCTTTTATTTTGTAAAAGTCAAAAGTGAGAGTTACAAGAAAGTGATTTAAAAAAAGTGTTAAAAGTCAAAAGTCAAAAAGTTAAAAGTTAATTAATTTATTATAGTCTTTTTATTTGTCCGATACAAGTTAATTAAACTATAAGATCACTGGGATGGAGAAGGCAGCCTATAGTTAAATAAAGCACCTAGAAATTTATCGCTTATTAGAGGAGGAAGCACATCATTCACCCAGAATCCCCTCGAGGGAGAAATACTGGGATCCCTATTGTCTTGAAAGTCAGTTCAGTAGTAGTTGTCACCTGAGAGAGGATGAGGCACTTCATGGTCATCAGTTTGGGGCCCTCTTGACAAAAAAGCTCCAGGATCCCTGTAGCACTGAAATCGAAAGTCTCAAAAGTTCTATTCAAGGTAAGCTGTATGCCGACGGCTGGCAGCTAGTTCTTCTTGCAGGTTCCTGTTTTGTTCCTCAAACATTCGTTGTGAGCCAGAAAAAGAAAAGGTAAGTCCATACATTTTCATGCATACATATAACATAAGTCAACATGAAATAGTTTGCAAATCAGGAAGTTCAGATGAAAGTTTGAGGCCTAAAAGACAGATCAGCATAAGGCAACACACAGAACGTGCGACTGTGGTAGAGCTGTATGAGAAGGACCAACTTCACCATGATTATAATAGCCTGACTGTCTGATCACCTGCATAGACTCACAAAAGTTAAATAAGTACAGAGAAAAGTAGTCTCGAGTAAACATATACATATATTTGATCAACCTGTAAAGGGGCAACCCTGGTATCATCATGTGAATGCGAAGCAGAACCTCCTCCACCTCCCCCCTCTTCATCCTCCTCTTCCCCCATTTCATTACCTTCCTTGCCATCATCTTCCTCCTTCTCGTCATACTCATCTTCATCCTCCTCATTACCTACCTCATCACCCATCTCTTCTTCTTCTTCTTCTTCTTTCTCCTCCTCCTCCTCCTCCTCCTCCTCTTGTTGTTCTTCAAGTACTTCAATGCCAGCAGAGGCCACTTGAAAATTTAAAAGTTGATCCCAAATAAACTAAGCATATGACATATTTGGTTGAAGCAAGAAAACATCGACATCAAATCCAGTCCGAGCATGCCTCCAAGAATTCTCTAGCATAGACATGTTATTCAATGTAAATGTCAAAATGTCTACTGACACTCTCCTCTGATCAAAACTAAGAAACCAGTTGTACACTCGCTCCAACAATTGAAAATCTGCCCGACAATAACCTGAACGAAATTCTGAAGGGGTAATGCCCCGTTCATGGAGGGAATCTAGTTCGCCCTCTCATCTGCCCTCTACCAGGGAATATTCACCTGCAAAATGACGAAAGAAGGTAAGTTCTCTTTCTCATAAATTTTAATAGTAATACTAATTTCATCTTTTTATCTGGTCCAAAGTCAGTCAGCTAAGAAGATAATGATAGGTATGCATATTGTAATATCCCAAAGTGTGCCCTAGAAGTTTTGATATAATTGTTGTTTTATTTGAATTAAATGTATATGTGTAATTGGAAAGAAAAAGAATTAAGAGAGAGTTTATATGTTGTATATATGGAAATATATATAACATATATACAAGTCAACATGGATGGTCAAAGGAAGAAGATATTTAATTTGTTATTTGTGAAATTACTAAAAAGGAAAGTAAGGGAAAGGGAGCTAAAATAAATAGAAGAGGGTATTTAAGTAATTTCTTATTTGGAATACTTGGTGGAGGTTTAAAGAGATGAGAAATTTGACTTTGTCTCTTACACTTTTTCATTTTCTTTTCTTTTCTCTTTGTGTTGGCCGGACATCAAGGAAGCAAGAGAGCAAGTGAGGGTTTTTGAATTTTAAGAGCTAATTGAAGGAAGAATCAAGTGATTGAGTCGGAAAATTTTGAAGTTTCATCAACTTTGGTAAGTTCTCTCTTGATTTCCCTTGTTTTATTTGAGTTGTGATTATGTTTGAAAGTGTTGAAATTGAATTAAAGATAAGAAGTTAGGTTGGTGTTGGTGATGGAAGAGTAAGAGTTGTGTTTAGTGTAATATCCCGGAATAGACCCAAAGAGTTTTGGAGTTATTGTTGTTGTATTTGGATTTAATGTATATGTGTATATGGGAAATATAAAGATAATATATATAAGACATATACATATACATCATATATACATGGGATATAAAATGGTGTAGGGAAAGTGAATTGTATATATATTTGTATAATTAAGTAATAATAATAATGATAATAAGGACAAAAAGAAAAGAGAAGAAGAAAGTCAAAGAAAGAATATGTGGTGGAGATTTAAAGTATTAGTATTAGTATTATTATTATTATTATTATTATTATTATTATTATTATTATTATTATTATTATTTATATATATATATATAAGATAAGAACGGAAGAAGCAAGAAGTTTCTTTCTTCTTCTTCTGCTTCTTCTTCTTTGTGGTCGAGAGAGAGAGAGAGAGAGAGAGAGAGAGATGATGATTTTGAGAAGATTGAAGATTTTTATTCAAGATTTGGCAAATAACCAAGTAAGTATTCATTCCTTTACATTGATTTCTATGGTTTGAGTTTAAATTTGATGTGGGTAGTTATGAGGATGATGATGAATTGTTGAGATTATTGAATAAGTGTTTAGTGTTAATGAAGTGGGGATTTGAGTAGTTGATATATGAGTGATGTATGTTGGTGTTTAAGGAAGTTGAAAATATAGAATATATGAGTTTGGTTATTGAATATTTGTATTGGAATTCAAGTATCTTATTATTTGACTTGATTTAGGTTGTGAAGGAAATGGATTGCTCTAAATTAAATGGGTGAAGAGATCTTGGAAGGTAAAGTGAATAGATTGAGAATGGTTCTTAAGGTAAGTAAACTACCTAAATTCATCTATTAATAAGATATTGAAACTTAACACATATTCATTTGTAAATGTGTTAAGGAATTGAATGTTTGGTTGATGTGTTTTAGCAAGGTGAATAATGTGAGAAATATGTAAATTATGTGTTTAGGACATTGATTATGTTCATTTGTGTGGTGTCATATTATGTATGAAGTGTTTGAGTGCAACCAAAGGGGATTTATAAATGTTAGAGGCTTAAATTCATGTGTGACACGGCCAAAAACAAGGAGAGACACGGCCAAGTCAAGGGAATTGGTTTGATTTTGGAGAGACACGATCACAGTCTCAGCCGTGTTCTCTGCCCGTGTTTGTCACTGCCAGATTTTTGTGGAGAGACACGGCCGTGTCCCTTGCCCGTGTCTGTGACTGTATGATTTTTGTTGTGAGACACGGCCACTGGCTCAGCCGTGTCACTTGCCGTGTCACCTACTACCTGAAATTGTGTTGAGAGACACGGCCGTGTCGCCTGGCCGTGTTCACTACTGCCAATTAGGGTTGAGAGACAAGGCCGTGTCGCCTGGCCGTGTTCACTACTACCAAATATGATGTGATGTAATTGTGATTGATAATGATGTTATATGAAATGTGTAGTATTTGAGATAAATGATTGTGTATTTGAAAGATGAAAAGCTATGATATGAATTGAGATATGATGATTTAAATGATATGAGAAGCCGTTGTGATTGGCTATGATGATTTAAATGATATGAGAAGCCATTGTGATTGGCTATGATGATTTAAATGATATGAGAAGCCATTGTGATTGGCTATGATGATCTAAATGATATGAGAAGCCATTGTAATTGGCTATGATGATTTCAATTGAAAATGAAATTGATAATGAACTCATAAATGAATTGTGTGTCTAATATGTTATTCATTTTCAGAGTTTTGTTGTTGGTGGCATGCCTAATAGTAACAATCTCTTGAAGTTAGGTTGGTTTGATCCTTGAAGCCAAGTTGGGTTGAAGTTTAACATGTTTTACTCCCCTTGAAGCTTGGTTGGGTCAAAACCTCGAAGCCTAATTGAGATGTTACCACCCTTGAAGCTAGGTTGGATTGGTTCTTGAAGCCAAGTTGGGTTGATACTTAGCATGCTTTGTTCCCCTTGAAGCTTGGTTGAACCTTAATCCTTGAAGCCTAGTTGGGATAATGATAAATGTGATAATTAAACCAAAACATTAACTCTGAAAGTGGAATGGCATATTAGTGTTCTTGGGCCCATGTGTGTGTTTGTATATATATATATATATATATATGTGATTCCTGAATAATGAAAATGAATAATGAGATATATGTTTGTCCTTGTTTTAATGTGAACTATGGAAGGAAATTAATGTTGTGTGATATATAGTGATAACTATGGAATGAGATGCATACAATACATAAGTGAATTATTGAAGATGAGTATAGCTTGAGAAGCTATGTGAAATGATGAGTTTATGATGTGTAAATTGTATATGATGATATATGATGTGTGAAATGTATATGAATGTGGAAATAGTGGATATTGTTTCATGAAGACTTTGATAAGTCATTGGATTGTGAATTACTTAAATAAAATGTATGAATATGTATATTGGTAAAACATTAGTAGAAGTATATATATATATGAAAAGTATAGCCAAAAAGGGAAAAACATGGTAAGAAAAAAATGACATAATAAGTTAAAATGAAAATATGATTTTCTCTATTGTATGTGTATATGATTTATTTGTATTACTAAGCTCTCGGGCTTAGCGCGGTTGTGTGATCGCGCAGGTGATTATGCGGTTGATCGGGAAATCAAGCAGTTATGCCACGAGAAGGGTAAGAGTGTTCTGAGACCAACTAGAAGGTGATGCATACATGTAAAGTTTAATTTTGTTATATTATTCACAATCATATATTCATATGTATAATGATTTACTAAATGTTATTAAAATCTAAAGATAGTATTGTTTGAGCTTGGATAAGATTTTTAAATTAAAACTAGAAGTGACATTCTTACACTCTATATACGTATTGTATGTATACTAGGTATATGTATAGTACCTATATAGAGTATGAGGGTGTTACAATTATTTTGGTATCAGAGCTTAGGTTCGAGATTCTCGGCCTAAGTTGTAACACCCCGATACTCCATGTAAGTACTATACATACACCGGGTATACATACAGTAAATATATAAAGTATAAGGACGTCATTTTTTTTTTACATTTTTAAAACCTTTCATATAGTTCAAAACACAATACATAAATTTAAAGAACATTTACCAAATCATTATACTTTTACTGATCTTATAAATATATAATAGTCTTATCTTTATCAAAACTTCATTTATACATATACATACACTCTTGTCAGAAATACATAATAATTAAGAATTATACATGTATGCATTATCCTCTAGTTGGTCTCGATAAACTCTTACTCTTCTCGTGGCATACGCAAGTCTCCATATCTTCCACCTAGACACCTGCGCGATTATACATCCGCGCTAAGCCCGAGAGCTTAGTAGTACAAATAAATATTAAAATATACTTTACAAAAGAATCGTACCTCATATTTTTAGCATCATGTTTTATTGTTTTCTTATCCCGTTCTTCCTTTCTTAGTGCATTCTTCATATACTCCCACTAATCTCATAGATTATATACATATTTACATAAACACTCATAAAACAATACTTACCATTGCTACCTCATATACTTATCACATATCATATAATATTCCATAATCATATATCTCAACATAACTTCTTAAAATCAAATCTCTTTTCAATAACTCATTTATACAATATTATCATGCCATACTTCATAACCTTACATCTCATTACACCATTCTATTAAATCATTACTCACAATTCAATATTCATGAATCACATATTCAACAAAGGCAATCATTATATCATTCAATTGAATCATTATCCGCAATCCATTATTAATATTCACACTTAGCATATCAATATACACATTTCACATCATAATTCATAACATTGTTTAATTCACAATGCACCAACCATAACATATCACCAACACTCACAATCAATATATCGATACACACATTACACAACATACACTATAGCATTATTTTGTTCATAGTTCACCAATCATGAATCACATTGTCAACAAAGTCAACCATATATCGCATTACTCATTTATTTCAAAATTTGTATATCATATTGACAACAAAGACAGACTCGGACCCAAACGATACTAATATGCCATTCAATTTTCAGAGTAATGCTTTGGTTCAATCATCACATTTATCATTATCATGGACCCAACTAGGCTTCAAGGATTAGGTTCAACCAAGCTTCAAGGGGAGCAAAGCATGCTAAGCTTCAACCCAACTTGGCTTCAAGAACCAATCCAACCTAGCTTCAAGGGTGGTAACATCTCAATTAGGCTTCAAGGATTCAATCCAACCTAACTTCAAGAGATTGTTACACTTATTAGGCATGCCACCAACAACAAACTCTGAAAATGGAATAACATATTAGTCACACAACTCATTTATCAATTTTATTCACAATTGAATTATCATAACCAATAACAATGGCTCACATCTCATTTGAATCATCATAGAAAATAACAGTGGCTTCACATCTCATTTGAATCATCATAGCCAATAACAATGGCTTCACATCTCATTTGAATCATCATAGCCAATAATAATGGCTTCACATCTCATTTGAATCATCATAGCCAATAACAATGGCTTCACATCATATTTTATCTCAATTCACATTATACACTTTATCATCCAAGCATACATAATCAATTACTTTGCACTTGTATCTTAAATTCAGTGTCATATAAACCATATGTTCATTTATTTCATTTTGATCATTATTAGCAACCATGATACTATCACATTTCACCATTTCTCAAGGCACATTTGCACCATTCATTATCAAAACATTTATCCTCACAACTCACATTGCACATATCTTTTTGGATCATCCTTATAGCTTTCACACTATATATATATATAACAACATTATTCACATTGTATTAACAATATAATAATCTACTTAACATTGTTTTAAGTTCCAAAATCATATAAAAGAATGAGTCTAGGTAAATTTGTACTTACCTCAAGAGCTACTCCCATCAAGCTATACATACTCAATTACTTCATCATATCTTTCCCATTTTACCTATAACATCATCAATATCATCAAATGTATGTTCCACATATATTTGTTTAGGTCATTCTTTGTTTTCAAAATGTTTATGTTTAGGTTTAGGCACAACAAGACCTTTGAAGAATCAAAATAATGTGAGAAAAGTTAAGAACCATCACAATAACTAACACCCTCAAGGGACACGGCCAAGCTTGTGGCCGTGTCTCTCAACACCAATTCAAGCAGAAGCAGACACGGGCAGGGGACACGGCCGTGTCTCTCAACCAAACTCAAGCAGTAGCAAACACGGGCAAGGGACACGGCCAAGCCTGTGGCCGTGTCTCTCCCTAAACTCAACCAACACGGCCAAACTTCCCTCAACTTGGCCGTGTCTCTCAAAAACATTAAGTCTTGGCCGTGTTCCTTTCTTATTTTGGCCGTGTCACTCAAGAACAAAACCCTAATTGTGGCCAAAACACTTCTAGTTACATTTAAACACATCATACATAACATAAACTCATTCAAATGGAGGTAATCAAAGTCATTAACACCTATTTTGCATGTTTAACACAATAATCACAATTAACCATACATTTAATCATTCATCACTTCAAAACCCTAAAACCAAATTCACTCTTGATCTTCCACTTTCAACCTCCACATATCTTACCATCTTCACAACCAAACTAACACCAATTTCCTTCTTTTAACTTACAATCAATATTAACACTTGTAAACACCTATCAAACACACCAAATCACCACATCAACAAATCACAATTCATCTTAGACACAACTTCAAATTTAACAAAGGGAAACAAGAGAGTACTTACCAAATAATGAAATTCCTTGAAATTTCAACTTGATTACTTGAAATCTCTATCAACCTTTGAGCTAAGAACTTCAAAACCTTGCTTTGCTCTTTTGCTTTCCCTTGTTTTTGGTGAGCCGGCCAACACAATGAAGAAGAAGAAGAAATGATGATGAAAACACAAAGTCAAGCACTCATTAAATACTCATCCAAAAGAAAGTTACTATAATACCCTCATACACATTTTAATTCTCTTTATAATTTCTTGCCCATTTTGGTAATTTCACACTTAACAATCTAAATATCTTCTTCCCTTGACTAAGCACTTTGACTTGAATATATGTTATATATATTGCCATATACCCAACATATACACTTTCTCCATACATTGCTTTCTTTCCAAACAACACATAACCATTCTCTCTCAAATTCTTTTAACATTCAAATAAACCATACTCAAATACACCACTTATCAAATACACATTCAATTCAATAATAACAATGTTATCACAACTTCTAAGGCACACTTTGGGATATTACATAAGTAGAATTAAAAAGAGAAAGTTTTGAAAAGCTTAAAGAGAAGTGAAAAGAAAAGTTTTGAAATGAAATTTGTAATACATGCATATGCATTCACATCTAGGTTGGTCTCAAACGTGGCATTATGTGATTTGTGATGTATTGGAACGATTTGAGATGAATGATAGTGTGTGAATAAAATTTTATATGGAAGTAATAATTGGAAAAAGAAATGATATGAAAATTTGTACAAGATTAATTGGTAAATTCAGGAGTGGGAATTTACTTAAGGAAAATAAAGTTGAAAATGAGTTGAAAATAAAATCAAGATTAGAGTATGTACTCTTTCCTTTATGTTTTGAATATCCTTATGACAAAGTTTATGTTTAGTTTGTTAGAAAGAGGAAATATTTTGGGATTGTTGATATGGAAAGATATGTTATTTAAAGGAAGAGAGTATGATAGAATATAGAATAAATTGATTAATATAGACAAAGTGTGATTATTTAAAATTTGGGTATATAAAGCTAAGGTTGTGTTTAAAAGAAAAAGAGATGATATTGGTATAGTTTATGTTGTTTTTCTTTATGTAAACATTGTGATTTCAATGTTAGAAATGTGAGGTGTTTGAGTATTGTGAAAGCTCATGGTAACAGTGATAATATGTGATATGTGGATTTTTGAAATGAGCTTAAGACTTGCGAGAATTATATGTTCGATGTTGCTTTGTAATATATATATAATGTCTTAAAGTTGAAAAGTTAAAGTTTTAGTGGAATTTGATAAAGGTTATATGAATATTGATGGTTTAATGTATATTCAATACATAAGCTATGTGAAGTGAATAATATTGCACATGACAATATTATGAATTGAATAGTGTGATTAATAATATGAGAATTTATTTGAAGATTAAAGAAAGTAAGTAAGCAAGTGAAAATGAGTTATTTTAAGTTATTTGAGTAGAAAAGATAAAAAATGAATATGAAGATATAGTAAATGCTTTTAAAGACAAAAGTGAAAGAGATGTCACATTAGGATTGTGACTAAGATGTATGTGAAATGTTATTATGGTTAGAATATTTATATTTATTGTAATCATAAATATTCTAAATCATATTGAAAAAAAAAATGAGAATGATTGTGTTCAAAGGGAAGTGATAAACATTAAGTTTGTATGGAATGTATGGAAAAGGAAAATAAAATAAGAGCATATAATTAAGTGTATATATGTATAGGATGTATGAGTTGGGTTTTTCAATATGAATTAAATTATGATATGTAAGAAATATGCATCACATTGTGAATGTGATCTATGGATGTATATGTGGTACAATTATTGGATTAGTGATATGAAGAATGATATTGTATGTATTAGTGAACCTAATAAAGATTAGGTTATGACTTGAACAAATTAGATGAATTTTATGATGGAATTGAGAGTAAGAATAGACTTGTGTAATATTGGACAATGAAATTGTTATAGTGATCACTAGATTTGATAATCATATAATATTTAGAGTTCCAAAGTATCCACATATGGAAAAGTATTATGTATTTGTATATTGTAAGAGGTTGTAAATGGAATAGAAAGGAAGTGACAAAAGAGAAATTATGTAATGTTTACATGATGGAATATGTGTTCATACAAGAAAATAATAATATTGTTGAAACATGAATTAAGCTAGTGATGATTAAATAATCTAGTGCAAATTGGGTGATAACGGAGTTGGAATGTGTTGACTCTTGAGGTAGCCAAGGTTTGGAAATGAATACAAAATTCTTGAGATCCAATTTAGTATGGTAATTGAAAAGGTTGGAAAAAGAATAATAAAGGAACCATATGGATTTATAAGTTTCAATTATGACCCTTAATCTTTTATAATCCTATGGTTTGTTTAGTATATTGTGGTTGATTAATCTTGTTATTTTCTGATTTGGGATTGAGATAACATGATTATATTATAGTTCTGATGAGATTGATAATTATGATGTGGTAAAGTGATAATTTATTATCTTATGTTAGAAATCTGGTTATAGTTATGAAACGTAAGGAAACAGAAGAGAATTATGAAAATGTGTTAAGTATGGATAACATTTATTGTTAAGATAGCAATGGTGTGATATATGAAAAGATATTGGAAAGAGAAAAATTACAAAAAGGTGATTGGAAGTTATGCTAAATATATGTATGGTGTAAAGTGAATGGGTTTAAAGTTTAAGTGAATGAATTGTACATAATCAATATGATATGAGATTATCATAAGAATTGGTAGAAATGATAATTTGATTATATATGGATCGGAAGAGATCAGAAATTGGATATAAGTTTGGTTGAATGGAATGAGGATATATATAATGTGAAATCTAATGATAAATTCAAATAAATATTTGTTGGTTTGAATTGAATAGGATTGAAGTGTGAATATTTTGTAATAGATAAATCAATGATCTAAGTTGCGTTAAGATTGTGAATCATTATTAAGATTTAATATGTATAGTTATACTAAGAGTATAAAATTTATATGATAATGTATATGATGTAAACTTTTATAATGTGGATGGATATGAATGAATGAAGTCATATCAGTTGTAAATAGTGATGAAAAGGGAAAAGAATTGATTATCTGTTAAATAAGTTTACAAAGGTTGTATCAATATTAATATTAAGTGAAAAACATGATAGTGAAAGATTTAAGTGTAAGCAAAATGAAAAGATTGTTACCAATCAGGGTTTGATAAGTGGCTACTTTTAAAAGTGATTGTAATGACAAGATAAACAATAGTATGGTACAATTCAATAATTTCCAAGGTTAAAGTAAAGAGATTATTTATAAAGAGATGAAGTGATATATATATTTTTTGAATGTAATAGATGTATGGAATATATAGACTATAAGATGAATTGATTATTGTGTAGAAGAACATTCTTTGGGAATGTAATGAGCTATCTGGGTGGCTCTGTTGAGAAAGTTATAAGATAAAAATAGATTGATAATGGTGAGTTATGATTGACTTAAAGGGGGAGAGTAAAAGTTGAGTGATTTGATAAATTATAATGTAAGATATGATTATCTTCATATGAAATTAAAGATTGTATTATGTTAAGAATGGGTTGTTATGGTGTTAGATAATTTCGAGGACGAAATTACTTAAGGGGGAGAGAATTGTAATATCCCGGAATAGACCCTAAGAGTTTTGGAGTTATTGTTGTTGTATTTGGATTTAATGTATATGTGTATATGGGAAATATAAAGATAATATATATAAGACATATACATATACATCATATATACATGGGATATAAAATGGTGTAGGGAAAGTGAATTGTATATATATTTGTATAATTAAGTAATAATAATAATGATAATAAGGACAAAAAGAAAAGAGAAGAAGAAAGTCAAAGAAAGAATATGTGGTGGAGATTTAAAGTATTAGTATTAGTATTATTATTATTATTATTATTATTATTATTATTATTATTATCATTATTATTATTATTATTATTATCATTTATATATATATATAAGATAAGAACGGAAGAAGCAAGAAGTTTCTTTCTTCTTCTTCTGCTTCTTCTTCTTTGTGGTAGAGAGAGAGAGAGAGAGAGAGAGAGAGAGAGATGATGATTTTGAGAAGATTGAAGATTTTTATTCAAGATTTGGCAAATAACCAAGTAAGTATTCATTCCTTTATATTGATTTCTATGGTTTGAGTTTGAATTTGATGTGGGTAGTTATGAGGATGATGATGAATTGTTGAGATTATTGAATAAGTGTTTAGTGTTAATGAAGTGGGGATTTGAGTAGTTGATATATGAGTGATGTATGTTGGTGTTTAAGGAAGTTGAAAATATAGAATATATGAGTTTGGTTATTGAATATTTGTATTGGAATTCAAGTATCTTATTATTTGACTTGATTTAGGTTGTGAAGGAAATGGATTGCTCTAAATTAAATGGGTGAAGAGATCTTGGAAGGTAAAGTGAATAGATTGAGAATGGTTCTTAAGGTAAGTAAACTACCTAAATTCATCTATTAATAAGATATTGAAACTTAACACATATTCATTTGTAAATGTGTTAAGGAATTGAATGTTTGGTTGATGTGTTTTAGCAAGGTGAATAATGTGAGAAATATGTAAATTATGTGTTTAGGACATTGATTATGTTCATTTGTGTGGTGTCATATTATGTATGAAGTGTTTGAGTGCAACCAAAGGGGATTTATAAATGTTAGGGGCTTAAATTCATATGTGACACGGCCAAAAACAAGGAGAGACACGGCCAAGTCAAGGGAATTGGTTTGATTTTGGAGAGACACGATCACAGTCTCAGCCGTGTTCTCTGCCCGTGTTTGTCACTGCCAGATTTTTGTGGAGAGACACGGCCGTGTCCCTTGCCCGTATCTGTGACTGTATGATTTTTGTTGTGAGACACGGCCACTGGCTCAGCCGTGTCACTTGCCGTGTCACCTACTGCCTGAAATTGTGTTGAGAGACACGGCCGTGTCGCCTGCCCGTGTTCACTACTGCCAATTAGGGTTGAGAGACACAGCCACAAGCTTGGCCGTGTCCCTCAAGTGATGTTGGCCGTGTCCCTCAAATTGGTTAGTTAATGATTCTTATTCTTGATTATTCTTGTATTGTTGGATCCTCCAAGGGTTTTGTTGAATCTATACTTCAAATATATATGAAACAAATGTATGTTGAGGATTCCAAATCTAAGAATAAGGTAAATTATATATGTGTATATCAATGATGATCATTCTTGATGAATGTTAAATGTGTTTGATTATGAATATGTAAATAATGAAGTATTCTAATGTGAATTGAGACCAAATAAGATGTGATGTAATTGTGATTGATAATGATGTTATATGAAATGTGTAGTATTTGAGATAAATGATTGTGTATTTGAAAGATGAAAAGCTACGATATGAATTGAGATATGATGATTTAAATGATATGAGAAGCCGTTGTGATTGGCTATGATGATTTAAATGATATGAGAAGCCATTGTGATTGGCTATGATGATTTAAATGATATGAGAAGCCATTGTGATTGGCTATGATGATCTAAATGATATGAGAAGCCATTGTAATTGGCTATGATGATTTCAATTGAAAATGAAATTGATAATGAACTCATAAATGAATTGTGTGTCTAATATGTTATTCATTTTCAGAGTTTTATTGTTGGTGGCATGCCTAATAGTAACAATCTCTTGAAGTTAGGTTGGTTTGATCCTTGAAGCCAAGTTGGGTTGAAGTTTAACATGTTTTACTCCCCTTGAAGCTTGGTTGGGTCAAAACCTTGAAGCCTAATTGAGATGTTACCACCCTTGAAGCTAGGTTGGATTGGTTCTTAAAGCCAAGTTGGGTTGATACTTAGCATGCTTTGTTCCCCTTGAAGCTTGGTTGAACCTTAATCCTTGAAGCCTAGTTGGGATAATGATAAATGTGATAATTAAACCAAAACATTAACTCTGAAAATGGAATGGCATATTAGTGTTCTTGGGCCCATGTGTGTGTTTGTATATATATATATATATATGTGATTCCTGAATAATGAAAATGAATAATGAGATATATGTTTGTCCTTGTTTTAATGTGAACTATGGAAGGAAATTAATGTTGTGTGATATATAGTGATAACTATGGAATGAGATGCATACAATACATAAGTGAATTATTGAAGATGAGTATAGCTTGAGAAGCTATGTGAAATGATGAGTTTATGATGTGTAAATTGTATATGATGATATATGATGTGTGAAATGTATATGAATGTGGAAATAGTGGATATTGTTTCATGAAGACTTTGATAAGTCATTGGATTGTGAATTACTTAAATAAAATGTATGAATATGTATATTGGTAAAACATTAGTAGAAGTATATATATATGAAAAGTATAGCCAAAAAGGGAAAAACATGGTAAGAAAAAAATGACATAATAAGTTAAAATGAAAATATGATTTTCTCTATTGTATGTGTATATGATTTATTTGTATTACTAAGCTCTCGGGCTTAGCGCGGTTGTGTGATCGCGCAGGTGATTATGCGGTTGATCGGGAAATCAAGCAGTTATGCCACGAGAAGGGTAAGAGTGTTCTGAGACCAACTAGAAGGTGATGCATACATGTAAAGTTTAATTTTGTTATATTATTCACAATCATATATTCATATGTATAATGATTTACTAAATGTTATTAAAATCTAAAGATAGTATTGTTTGAACTTGGATAAGATTTTTAAATTAAAACTAGAAGTGACATTCTTACACTCTATATACGTATTGTATGTATACTAGGTATATGTATAGTACCTATATAGAGTATGAGGGTGTTACATTTAGTGAAGTTGAAAGCATAGAATTCATGAGTTTGGTACTTTAACCATTGAACTCCTTTTGAATTTTTTTCTGTTTTACAATTAGTAAATCCTGTGACTTGTAAGATTTTTAATTAAATATAGAAAAACGTTCTTGAAGTGAATTTTTGATATGTTGTGCCTCTATGAGTCTAGAATGACTGAAAAATATGTTGATTTGATTTTTGGAATGGTTATGATTTCGGAAAGATTATTTTTATTAGACCTGTTCCAGCAGGTACCTTGACTGAGACAGCTATCTTTCGGGATTTTTAATAAAATATAGAAAAATAATATCCAATTGAATTTTGGATATGTTGTTGCTTAGTGAGTCTAGTATTTGAGAAAAATAATTTGGAACCACGTTGATTGAATTTAATTTACGGAATTCACAAAGTTCAGAACTGCTGCCAGGATGCAGGGCAATTGGAGCAGTCTGGTTGGTTGAACTATTTGACCTAGATTTTGTGTTCAGTTTGATCTGAAATTTTAAAGGAATGATTTTAAGATGTAAAACTAAATTCTATAAAAATTTTAGAGTTTTTAGTCAAGTAGATTATTTTATACAATTTTTCAAAATAAGGATTAAGTTGAGTCCAAAACCAGAATTTACTATTCATATGGTCATTTTGCTAATATTCCTTTTGGATTAGGTTGTGAAGAGGTTGAATTGCCCTAACCTAAGTGTTGAGGATTCTTGGAAGAGTAAGTGTATAGATTGGTGTGAGTTGGTTTTAAGGTAAGTACAAACTACATTATTGCATACATTCATATGATGTTGAGACTTAACATACATTTGATTGTAAATGTGTTAAGAAATCTAATGTATTGTTAATGCATATTAATAATGTATGTTTGGTATAATGCGAATGTTGTGATGAGCATGTAAAATATGTGTTAATGCCATTGGTTATATACACTTGAGTGATGAATTGATTAATGTGATTTGAGATATAATGAGATGTAAAACCAATGTGTTTGGTTATAATGATGTAAATAAGATGGTTGAAGCATATTTGCCTATATGATGATGAAATGAAATATGGAATATGAAATGTGAAAGATATGATGATTGTGTGCCTAATATGTTAATTCAATTTTCAGAGTTCTGGGTTTGGCGGCATGCTTATGAATCACTGGATAGGTGAAAAGACCGGTGAGAAAATTCAGAAGATTGTTTCAGATTGCCAAAACGGGGAGAGCCGAGATTTCTTTGTGAGAAGTGATGGTAGCCTTTGGTTTAAGGATAGATTGTGTGTTCCTGATAATGATAGTTTGAAAAAGGTTATTTTGGAGGAAGCACACCAATCGGTTTTTACTATGCATCCGGGAAGTACAAAGATGTACCATGATTTGAAACAACATTATTGGTGGTCAGGTATGAAAAGAGACATAGCGGAGTTTGTATCCAAGTGTCTCACTTGTCAGAGGGTGAAAGCTGAGCATCAAGTTCCAACAGGGTTGCTTCAACCTTTATCAGTGCCTGAATAGAAATGGGAGAGAGTGACAATGGATTTTGTGTCTGGTTTACCTTTGACACAGAGGAAGCATGATGCTATTTGGGTGATTGTTGATAGATTGACAAAGACAGCTCATTTTCTTCTGGTTCGGATGGACTATTCACTTGAGAAGTTAGCTGAGTTGTACATCAATGAGATAGTAAAGTTGCATGGAGTCCCAATTTCTTTAGTGTCTGATCGAGATCCTAGATTTACTTCAAGATTTTGGAAGAGTTTACATGGTACTTTGGGTTCTCGATTGCATTTTAGCACTGCTTTTCATCCGCAGACAGATGGGCAGTCAGAGAGAGTGATACAGATTTATCGAGGATATGTTGAGAAGCTGTGTCATTGATTTCTCTGGAAGTTGGGACAGATTTTTGCCACTTGTAGAATTTGCTTACAACAACAGTCATCAATCCAGTATTGGAATGACACCATTTGAGGTATTGTATAGAAGAAGATGTAGAACACCTTTATGTTGGAATGAAATTGGAGAGGGCAAGTTAATTGGTCCTGATCTGATTAAAGAGACTGAAGAAAAAGTGAAGATGATTCGGGATAGGTTGAAAGCAGCTTCAGACCGACAGAAGTCTTATTCAGATTTGAAGAGGAGAGACATAGAGTTTGATGTTGGAGATAAAGTATTTTTGAAAGTGTCTCCTTGGAAAAAAATTTTAAGATTTGGTCGAAGAGGGAAGCTGAGTCCTCGTTTTATTGGACCGTATGAGATATTAGAAAGAGTTGGACCAGTTGCTTATCGTCTTGCTTTGCCGCCTGAGTTGGATAGAATCCATAATGTCTTCCATGTTTCTATGTTGCGAAGGTATAGATCTGACCCATCTCATGTTTTACCAGTTGACTCTATTGAGGTGAGTCCGGATCTAACTTTTGAAGAAGAACCAATTGCTATTTTGGCACATGAAGTGAAAGAGTTGAGAAATAAGAAAGTGCCACTTGTAAAGGTTCTTTGGAAGAATCATGGTAGAGAAGAGGCAACTTGGGAGAGTGAGCAAGCGATGCGAGATCAGTATCCTCAACTGTTTCAGACTTGATATCAGGTAATTTCGAGAACGAAATTTCTTTTTAGAGGGGGAGAATTGTAATATCCCAAAGTGTGCCCTAGAAGTTTTGATATAATTGTTGTTTTATTTGAATTAAATGTATATGTGTAATTGGAAAGAAAAAGAATTAAGAGAGAGTTTATATGTTGTATATATGGAAATATATATAACATATATACAAGTCAACATGGATGGTCAAAGGAAGAAGATATTTAATTTGTTATTTGTGAAATTACTAAAAAGGAAAGTAAGGGAAAGGGAGCTAAAATAAATAGAAGAGGGTATTTAAGTAATTTCTTATTTGGAATACTTGGTGGAGGTTTAAAGAGATGAGAAATTTGACTTTGTCTCTTACACTTTTTCATTTTCTTTTCTTTTCTCTTTGTGTTGGCCGGACATCAAGGAAGCAAGAGAGCAAGTGAGGGTTTTTGAATTTTAAGAGCTAATTGAAGGAAGAATCAAGTGATTGAGTCGGAAAATTTTGAAGTTTCATCAACTTTGGTAAGTTCTCTCTTGATTTCCCTTGTTTTATTTGAGTTGTGATTATGTTTGAAAGTGTTGAAATTGAATTAAAGATAAGAAATTAGGTTGGTGTTGGTGATGGTGATGGTGATGGAAGAGTAAGAGTTGTGTTTAGTGAAGTTGAAAGCGTAGAATTCATGAGTTTGGTACTTTAATCATTGAACTCCTTTTGAATTTTTTTCTGTTTTACAATTAGTAAATGTTGTGACTTGTAAGATTTTTAATTAAATATAGAAAAACGTTCTTGAAGTGAATTTTTGATATGTTGTGCCTCTATCAGTCTAGAATGACTGAAAAATATGTTGATTTGATTTTGGAATGGTTATGATTTTGGAAAGATTATTTTTATTAGACCTATTCCAGCAGGTACCTTGACTGAGATAGCTATCTTTCGGGATTTTTAATAAAATGTAGAAAAATAATATCCAATTGAATTTTGGATATGTTGTTACTTAGTGAGTCTAGTATTTGAGAAAAATAATTTGGAACCACGTTGATTGAATTTAATTTACGGAATTCACAAAGTTCAGAACTGCTGCCAGGATGCAGGACAATTGGAGCAGTCTGGTTGGTTGAACTATTTGACCTAGATTTTGTGTTCATTTTGATATGAAATTTTAAAGGAATGATTTTAAGATGTAAAACTAAATTCTATAAAAATTTTAGAGTTTTTAGTCAAGTAGATTATTTTATACAATTTTTCAAAATAAGGATTAAATTGAGTCCAAAACCAGAATTTACTATTCATATAGTCATTTTGCTAATATTCCTTTTGGATTAGGTTGTGAAGAGGTTGAATTGCCCTAACCTAAGTGTTGAGGATTCTTGGAAGAGTAAGTGTATAGATTGGTGTGAGTTGGTTTTAAGGTAAGTACAAACTACATTATTGCATACATTCATATGATGTTGAGACTTAACATACATTTGATTGTAAATGTGTTAAGAAATCTAATGTATTGTTAATGCATATTAATAATGTATGTTTGGTATAATGTGAATGTTGTGATGAGCATGTAAAATGTGTGTTAATGTCATTGGTTATATACACTTGAGTGATGAATTGATTAATGTGATTTGAGATATAATGAGATGTAAAACCAATGTGTTTGGTTATAATGATGTAAATAAGATGGTTGAAGCATATTTGCCTATATGATGATGAAATGAAATATGGAATATGAAATGTGAAAGATATGATGATTGTGTGCCTAATATGTTAATTCAATTTTCAGAGTTCTGGGTTTGTCGGCATGCTTATGAATCACTGGATAGGTGAAAAGACCGGGTCGTAAGCCGATTCCAGTTGAAAAATGTGAAATGATAAATGTGAAATATGATGTTTTTGGGGTGAAAAGACTGGGTCGTAAGCCTCAAAAACAGTAACAGTCTAGCCGGGTTGAGGATTTCCTCGGTTTTAACCGGGTTGAAGTCCAAGAGAGTGGGTCTGTTATGCTATCCATGGATAGATATATATATATATATATATCACCTTCAGGCTTGATGATTGTGATTATGGACCAAAGCAGCAACTCTGAACTTTGAATAACATATTAGTGTATTTTGGGCCCATGCTTGTCCTTGTTTTAAATGTGAATCATGAATGTTTTGAATAACATATTAGTGTATTATGGTTGTTTGTACCACTAAGCCGTTGGCTTAGCGCGATTGTGGTTTATCGCGCAGGTGACAGGGTAGAACCGGAGAGTTCCTCTAGGCCGAGTAGAGTTTAGATTCTGAAGTGTGAATAGTGGGCTTAAAGATCAAAGACTGACTACCAAACATGTATAAACTTTATGTTTTGTAAAACTTGAGTTTTGATGTATATGAATTTGTAAATATTGTTACTTTCCGCTGCATAGTGAATAAATATTTTATCTATTGTGTTTCATAGTAAACCTTTACTTTATTTTGTACTAGAAGTGTAAATCTTTTTTTTGCAGGTTATAGTTGAGGTTATAAGGGAGATTTATTGGGAGTGTACTGAGAATGATTTTGTTTGCATTGGTTTGTGTAAAAATGTTTTCAAAAATCAGAAAAAAAAAACCAGTTTTGTCGACACTTGGGACTCAATTTCTAGGCGAAACTATAGTAAAATTTTTGTAAAAATCGAAACTAAAATTTGACTAAGTAAAATTGGTAGCAACATTAGGATAGTGTGGCGCCTCTACCTAGCTTATACACGTAGGTCGGGAAGGGGTGTTACACATATGATGGTTGCTCAGTACCTCCGTGCGGCCCTACAACCAGGAACTCAGCCTTGGATAACTGATCTGCCGTCCGGTAGTGCCTGGAACTCTTATGAGGTTGTGTTTATATGGCCATACATGCAAAATAAACAACGAGGGTCAAGATCACATATGCATTGTACTAGATCCAGTAGTCACATGAATTTGTACCTCGGCGACGACCATGAAGCCTGTGAAAGATCTCTTATTTCTACACATTTTATCAAAACCATGATAAAGACAGGCGAGACCACCCTCTCCCCATGCATAAAATGGCACATGATCAAAATCAGCTAGAGCCCACAAAACTGACAGATTAATGGAAGCTTCAGTGTTACACAAGATGGTTGCATTAGCAGATATAATAAAAACCCACAAGTATACTGTTCTGCCCATTCACCTTCTACTGGTTGGGTGTATCTCATCCAGCATTCTCGGATATACTCATACTTGATTTTGAATGGTCCTTTGTACCTAGGCTTTATGCCAATTAGTTGGTGGATCTCATATGGGGTCAAAATATTATTGGTCAAGGGAACTGGCCTCCCATCATATCTAAAGCCTGTTATCGCTGAAAAGTCAACTGGACCAATAGTCATTTCTCCCATAGGCAAATGAAAGGTATGGGTCATATCCATTCACCATTTCGAGAGCACCTAGATTACACTCCTATCAATCAGGTACCATTTAAATGGCAACTGCAGGATAAAATCTCGGAAGCCACATTCCTCAATCATTCTCCTTACTGGAGGTGGCACACAGTCATACCATTGGCTGACTTTTATGGATGTTTTCTCCGTCATGAATTACACAGTTGTCATATTGGCATAACACAAGTAATTTAGGCAAAGTAAGTAAACGAGCCTTATAAATTTCTTTTTAGCACTTTAATAACTTTATTCTACAATACTAAGCTTATTTATTTTCATAATTTTTTGTTAACAGGGTCTAAATATTTTGGCACTTTTTATGTTCAATATCTTGAATTCATAATTTTTTGCTAAATAAGTCTTTAAAATTAACTTTTCATGTATAATTATTATGATTACCATTAGACAATGATTATTACTAATAATTTTGTGCCATTAAATAGTTAATTTGCATAAAAATAATACTTGCGTTTTTTATTTACCACTTTGGGAGAGATGCATTTCAACTAAAAGAGGGACTCGTTGAGATAAGTCAATAGCCTAACATTCAGTCGGAGTCCATTCTTGGAAGCATGATGGCTGCCTGTCATTTGTGACTAAAGTCTAAAAAATAGGAGAGGAAGTTAAAGAAGTAAGTTTGAGAGGAAATTGAAAGTTTGAAAGATTGTGAGCAAAAGACTGAATACGATTCAAATTTATAGAAAGAAAAAAAAGTAAAGCATAAAGAAAACTTGATAGGAAACGGACAAAAAAAAAGGTAAAGCATGATAGGAAACGGACAAATGCTCTAATATGTTCAAATTAAAAGCAAGGAAAGGAATATACAGAAGAATACATAAATTATTTCTTTTATTTGAAATAATAGGAAATGTCATAATTAATATACTTGCTAATATCTATATTAATATATATTTTAATAAAAATAGTGTTGACATGATGTTCTCTGGGACAAAAGGATTTAGGCAGAGAGAGAAAGAGAGACAAAGATAAGAGGTATAATGGAAATAAAGGAGAAAAACGGAGGATAATTTAGTAAATATGAATGAATAATATAATGAATGAATGCCAGGAAGAAGGCAGCAAAGAAGCGTCGGTTGGCACGAACGGAATGTCTACGTCACACGTGTGAAACCACAGTCCTGTGATTGGTTGAGGTGATGCTCGTTTTAATTCCAAGCGTCTATTCCATACACTAACACACACTCTATCTCTGTCTCTCACAGACTCACAGAAAAATCTTTCAATAAAAAAATAAATAAATAAGAGAAGAGTGAGAAAGAGATTTCTGTTTTTAATTTTGTTTTCTTGTGTTCGGTATCACTTTACAGCTCACTGCCTTTCATTCTTTCTTCACAGATCGAATCTATGGTGTCTCTGTATATCTGTATCTGTGTCTGCTCTTAATTCTTCAATTTTTTTCCTCCATTTTAATTTTACTGGAAAAAGAAGAACGAAATTCAGGTAATTTTTCTTTCCATTTGGAGTCTTTTCTATTTTTTAGCTTATTTGCTTATAATTGTTGAAAATTAAAATGTATTTTTTAACTCTGTAGATTTGCTTTTTTTTTTTTTATTTATTTATAATTTTTTATGGCGATTATTTGCAGCAAATGTGGTTAAATAATGGTTTAATTTCTAGATTTTTTTTAAAAAAAAATTTCTTGTTGTTTTTATAGAATTTTTTAAAAATATATTTATAAATATTTTAGAAGTACTGAATATTAAAAATTAGGTGTTGAAAATGTGCTTGTAAAGAAAAACTTTTTTGCTTTTTCCTACAGTGGTTGCTGCCTTTTGGTATCATCAGCTAGCTAGTAGTATTATGTTACAAAGGAAACATTTTGGGTTTTGGTCTATCAGATGATTGACCAGTGCCATTATGGCCATCCATTTGAGGACATGTCATGGAGCTTGGCCTTTTTACATTCTTCTGATCTATATACTTGTCAACGAAAGTGGAGCTATTAATTCTGATGGTATGTGATATTTTTTCTTTTGCTTTTAATATTCTGCTCTGGGTTAATGATAAATTATGTCATAGTTGTGAAGTTGCTGATGAAAATTTGGGGCTGAACCCACTTACAATCTTGGCATTTATAAGGATTTTAATACTTTTATGTAAAATATCCTGTGTCTTGTTAACAAATTTCATTCCAACTTGCAAGTTTAGTCACCATTTCACTAGTCTCACATGTAAAGTACATTGGATAGTGTTTCAATTATTTTGCTACTTTGTTAATCTGCGATATTTTCTCCGCTGTGTCATCTTAGTAATTTGGGCATTGAGTGCATTCCTAGGTGGAATATATTAGCCATTGGTTTCCATGTATCTATGCTTGCGTCTCTTGTGGTTTATGAAAGATGTATATTTAGAAATCATGAATTTTTCTTTATGTTTGTGAGGATTTGGAGTTGCACATGCTCAAATGTACTTGTGATATTTAGTAATGAGTTTGTTTTGTTATTTTTGTAGGTGAGGCACTTCTAAACTTCAGGAATGCTATTGTTAGTTCAGACAGTATCCTTCCTCTATGGAGGCCTGAGGATCCTGATCCATGTAATTGGAAAGGCGTGACATGTGATAAGAAAACAAAGAGAGTAATATATTTGTAAGTTCTTTCTCTTTCCAACATAATTGCGTTTCTTGCCATTATGTTTTAATTGAGCCAACATATTTCTCGTCTATGTGTTGCTAAAACAGTTTTTGTGCTAAAGGGCTTGTTTAAACAATGAAGGATGACAATAAAGCACTTCTATTTATTAAATTTTATTGTCACTCAAAATTTTTTTATCTGTTATTTTATTGAGTATTTTTGTGGTCTTTGTGGGTGCTCCATTTTTCATGTGAAAAATAGGAAAGACTAATGAACTGAGTGGTGACAATTGAGTTTAAGAGCAACTATCGCCTGCAGTGTTCTTTCTTTTGGCTGAAAGACTCTTACACTATTGTACCTATAGCATATAATACTTCCTTATTCTTTTGTCACAAATTAATTAAACAGATGCTCATATGCTGCTTGTTGGCATTCTAGTTATTGATACCTAAAAGCTGAGTGGAAATTAGTCGTCACCTTGATAATACCTGGGTGTGTGGATAATTCTCTTGTAGATGTGTATACTCTGATATGTCAATTACTGAACAAGTAAAAAATTCTTATTTGTTGGTCTAGTGCTTCCTAAACTGATATGTTGCTCTTAGCATGTCCTGTTTTTGTTTGAACTGTTCTAATCATTCTGTTTGAGAAACCTAAAAGGTTAATTTCTCAATTGCATGAAAACTGGCCCTAATGAGATTTTGTAACATTTTTTGTAATTTTGTTACAAAATATCCGTGTGTTATCATATTCATGCATGCACATGTATAGCACTTGAAGTGTATTTAATGATGCAATATGATAAAACCTTTTGTGTTGTTTTAAATTTCTTATCTTCCAGGAGTTTGAAGAATCACAAATTGAGTGGACCTATATCTCCGGACATTGGGAAGCTAGAGCACTTGAAAATTTTGTATGTGTTAGGATTTCTTATTTTTCTTTGTAGTTGGTTTCATGTTTTGCTGAATTAGAAAGTCAGGTGCCATTTCTGATGTGTTTTAAAATGTATAATGTTTTGTAGGGCTCTGTACAACAACAACTTTTATGGGACAATTCCTTCAGAACTGGGAAATTGCACAGAGTTGCAGGGACTGTAAGTAACTTTCGTGGAAAATTATGCTTGTCAAGACCAATTAATTTGTTATTATCATCTTAAACTCCTACCGAATTGGTGCTTTTGGCTTTCTGTTGGTCATATTGGAAATTACTGGCGAATGGTTCAGTAGCAGCCACTAGTTTATTCTTTCCTTTCATTTTTTTGTGGCATGAACTATGAAAGACTAATCATAAGCAGCATAGGATGATTTTCATCTAAGGAATTAAGTTTTCCCTTGATAATTCCTGATTTGGTTTATGGGTTGTGAATTCAGGTTATGCATATTAAATGGCACTCATTTAAAGTGAACTAGAATTTTTTGATTGCCATGTCCTATCTTTTCAGTTTGTGGATGTTCCTATGTATTTCTACACTCACATTTTCTCTGTCACAGATATTCGGTTAGATTATGGCCTCATCATATAGGCACAGTTTCTCTGTTATTTGCTGGTATCTAAATGGCATTGTACTTCTCTGATTAAGTCAAAGTTATTGTTTTTGACATTAATCTTGATGTTTATGTTCTGAAATTTGCTTGATGGAGTAAGTGTAGACTGCCTGACATATATAACTCAAACTTGGTAAATGTATTCCAATCTATGTCCATTTCACTGATGATTATATTTCAGTGAGAGGTAGGTGGTAGGCATTAAATGTTCATAAAAATTCAATATATATATTTTAATAAAATCCCCAATATCTCTTAGACTTGCAGAAAGAAAAGAAAAACATAATCCCTAATATGAAAAAATGTTGTACCTAATGATACTTGTGGAAACAAATTGACCTTTGTAACTGTAAACTAAAATTTCCTGAAGCATAAAATTAACTTTCATCACTAGACTTACCTTAGGCTTGCTTTGACTTTTTCGAATTTCATTATGTGAATGAATTTTGGAGTTTCCTTTTGATTGTTCTGCTGAACATTGTGTAATCATATAAACTTTGCAAATGTGATAGGTGAGTATATGTTAATTTAATTAATTTCCTAACATGAAAAGTGCCTTTTTTAGCTCATATGCTTACTTCCGCAATCCACACGTTGTTTCCCTTTTGGGCTTTCTTGAAAATACATGGCCATTAATGATAAGTCCCAAAACTGAGGATTGATAGACAAACGCTGAATTACATCCATGATGAAATGTTCCTGTTAGAAAATTGATCGCATAACATCTGAATGAACATTTTAAATTGTAGGATTTGCATTTGATTTTTAAGTCCTATTGAATAAGGACTTGGACTTGTGAAAAGGAAGGAAAAATTCCTTTTAATATATCTTATGAATGCATTCAAAATTAGACCTTTTTGGAGTACTTAAAATTCATCATCAAACAATTTTTAATCCATACTGTTTTGTCAACAACAAACTAGAAATAACAAATAACAGAATTGAAATAAATTTCTTGTATCAGAATAGCTAAATGTTAGTTTTACAAGTACTGATAAAACTTCATGTAAGAAAAATAATAAATAAGGCTTCACTAGAATATTACAGCTATAAGCATGATTGTGGATTAGAGCCATTTGAAACTTGTGTTGAACTGCTGATGTTATTTATTTATTTTAACTTATAATCCTGATAATATTGCTAATTAATTATCATACGGGAAGACATTAAGTTCCTTTAGTTGATAGAAGGGTAACTTTCATTATTTTGTGATGTTCTTTAATGACTTCTGGTGGGAAGCAAGAGGTTGGGTTTTTCATGTGTTTGTTTTACTTCTAGGGTAATTCAAATAATAGATGATTTTGATATTTTCTTGGATAAACTTTTTAGTCCCATCTATTGGCCCTCTCTTATAATGGAAGATGGCTGTGGAAGTACCACAATATAAGTTATGATGATGCATTAATTACTTTCTTTAAGAATTTGGTTTATTCAAAGCAGAAATTCTTTATGGGGGAAGAAGAGAATCTGTCTTCCATTTGTATGTAAGATAGTGTAATAAATAAAACAGTGTAGATCAACTTGATGCAAGTAGTTTCTAAAGAATATCTTGAGTTTGATTTTATGAACATTGCAGTTCAGTATTTTAGTAGAAAATATTTTGACACGACTGCACATTATAGTGCTACATAAGAAGATCAAAACAAGAAGCATGATACAACTAATATAGTTTAGAAATATATAACCTAAATCTAACCAATGAATGGCCTGTGAAACCAGTAAAATGACAAGGCTATAAAAACAAGCCTCTGAGTTTGTGCTACAAAAAGGAAGTTTATCCCTAAAATTTTTTCTTTAAATATTCTAAAATTACTGAAAAAGGCTTGAAAAAGTTTGGTGAAATAGTTTATGGGATCTTGATGTAGCATCTCAATAGAACTACTAATTTCCATTAGAAGTATCAGTTCTAGAATATATCCACAGTGATGGTGGACCTGGCAAAAATTAAGAAGAATTTGTTTAAATTATCTAATAAACATATTGACATATAACTATTGCGATCGCATTGCTTTAGAACTTCTCGCTCTATGGAAAAAGCAAAATCCAAAAGTGATAAAAAAAGGTTGAGTACATCATAATTTCTATCCTAATGTTTTGCTTCAAAGCTATAGAATATAAGCAATTCAATAAAACAGAAATTAATGTCAGAGGGATCGGAACATTTTGCATCTTCATGTGCTAGGGGAGAAGAAAGAAAGAGACAAATGGCCACCCTTGGGAAAGTCGTTTTTGTGAGGAATTCAAATATATAACAAGCTCTCAAAGGAGGAGTTCAATGAAAAGAGTTGTGAGAAAGTGAGGAAGGTACAGGGGTTTAAGACAACTCTAAAGCATAAATTAGGGACTGATATCTAGTATGAAAGAGGCTATTGACAATCACTAAGAGCTTCTGTTGAAGCGCAACATCTAAGGGGAATTTCCCTGTAATAAGAAAATAGTGATCTTAGTAATGCCTTTTTGTGGTTTAGTTTGAAGATGGAAGTTATGCTTTTGCTTTCGACGTGAGTTAACGTTCATATGCTTTGGGCAGTTGCTTGGGCGGAGAAGTAGGGATGAAGTAGCATAAGAGTAAATGATATGAATGCTGAAAAATGTATAGACATAGTGGACAGGCAGATCAGAATTGTGAAAAATTGCCATTGTAAAGCTTTCAAGCATTAAAGTACATGTATATCATTCCAAAGGATGGAACACCTTTATTTGAAGAAGTGGATATAACAGTTATCAGTTATTCATTATGAACTTGTATTTGAGATCCTCATTGAATCTTATAATTGTGGCACAACGAATTTCTTAATTTTTAGGAGAGGACTTGTACATTCTGGAGGCCTTTTCCAGATACGTTCTTTTCCTACATTATCTATTGTGGCCTTTCAAATCGGTAACCTCAGGATATGGATATGCTTCAGAGAGATATTGTTTAAAATTTAGTCCACAGAGTTTGGTTTTAGTTAATGCTTTAGGAAGAAGAAAGGAGCTTGCTATTGTTTAATGTTGTGTCTTCATGTCAATAGTGCCTGTATTTCTTGAATTCTCTCTGGTATGTGATTAGTCCTTGATATATAGAGGCCCGTGCGTGGCTGTTAATATATATATATATATATATATATATTTATCACTGCTGAGCAAGTCTGCTTTTTTTTTTAAAAAAAGTTTCTTAGCTAATAGTGGAAATTACTCATGTGAGTATTTAAAACATTTAAAGGAATTTACTTTTTCCTTTCTGATTTTGGAGTTGCACCCTTAATCCAATTTTGATGGTTACATATGTATCCCGTTTACATTTGTTCTTGTAAATGGATTATGAAGTAAATTTCTTCCTCTACAGATATCTGCAGGGCAACTATTTAAGTGGACTAATTCCAAGTGAATTGGGAAACTTATCCGAGCTTCAATATTTGTGAGTTGTTTTCCTTCCCACATGATGAATTTTATTATTTTTGATGTTTTAGTTTTCAGCTTAATAGCGATACATTTCCTTTTGCTAGTTGTGGAAATTCAATGCCCTGAGTCTTCTGTTAATGTATAGATGACCGCATGTATATCTGTCCTACAGAATTGAGATTACTAAGTTCATGTTTTAAGTATGCAGTTTGAAGATTTTTTTTTTGGAATTCCTATTCCATCAAAGAGTGAGCTACATTAAAAATGCTTTATGATTTTTGTGTCATAGTTACTCCTCCATAAAAAATTAGAAAACAGAGATTGGTGAATGGAAGTAAATTTTCACCGAGGAATGTAATTTTTGGTTTAGCTTCTGAGGAACTTGGTTTACTGGACAAGCATGCTGTAATATTGTCTTTGTGGCCTATTCCTGCTCTGTCTTTCTTGAACCATGTTGATGTACCTATTTTAATCTGAAGGAGAATTTTATCTATTGAAGTGCTAATAATTGACTGCAAGTCTACAAACTCTATGCTTCAAATATTCCAGTTCCTTGCCAGAAGTTTGTTCGGTGATGGGATGTTAGTTGCAATAGAGTATCTAGTTGTATATATCTGAAGAACATGAACCAAAAAAAAAAGTTGTGTACATCTGGTTTGTATCATCCAAATTAACAAATTATTGATATTTTGGTAAAAGATAAGCTTATCATTCTTTTCTTCTATTCTGCAGAGATGTCTCAAGCAACTCTCTGAGTGGATTGATCCCTCCATCACTTGGGAAGTTAAATAAACTAATTACTTTGTAAGGATTTTTTTTTCTTTCAAATTAATATTTTAAAAGTTCTCACAATATTGGCAATTGAATGTGTCAAATAAAATTTGATGTTTATCTTTAAAATCTTGTTGAATTTTTGAAGCAACGTGTCAAACAATTTTCTCATTGGAGCAATACCATCTGACGGCATGCTTATCAACTTTACAGAAAGCTCGTAAGTTCAACTTGTTATGTTTAATGGATTTTTGGTCATTTGGAAGTGATATAGTTACTTGTGCATATCTTGAGGTGCATTCTAAGGAGTTCTACCTTAGTTTGGTGAAATTAAATTCTGCTATTGCAGTAATTTACTCCCAAAAGACCAAGGAGATTCTTTACTAATGAATTGAAGCATTTATCTTCTAGTTTCATTGGGAATCGTGGTTTGTGCGGGAATCAGGTAAATATAACCTGCAAAGATGAAAGTGGAGGACCGACAACTAATTCACAATTTCCTCAATCAGGTGAATTTTTAAGCATGGGAAATTGATTCTTTGATAAATACATGATAATTCTCATTAGCAGCCCAAATTGCTAGGTGTAATATTCACTGTACTGAAAATTATAAATGTATATGGTTTATGCTGTAAACAATAATTTTGTGGGGAGATAGAATCTGCCTCTATAAATATCTGAAGTCACCATAAAAATGAAAATTTGCATCTCTGTAAACAATGTTGTACTATATTACCTGGTTTCTTATACCTTATCTTGGTGGTTTACATCAATTAATATTTCACCATTTTTAGGCCAAAATCAAGGTGGAAAGAAGAAATACTCAGGAAGATTGCTCATTAGTGCTTCAGCAACTGTTGGTGCGCTACTTTTGGTGGCCCTTATGTGTTTCTGGGGTTGCTTTCTTTATAAGAAGTTCGGTAAAAATGAAAGTAACAGTATAGCAATGGATGTTAGTGGAGGTGCTTTTCTTTAACTACTACTGGAAATATCTTTGTGAACTTCTTTTCTTGAGTTGTCGTTTATACGTAGGCACTACAAGTTCCTAAAACTAAACGTGGTTTTGTTGCTCAGGTGCTTCAATTGTAATGTTCCATGGGGACTTGCCATATTCTTCTAAAGACATTATTAAAAAATTAGAGAATTTAAATGAGGAACATATCATAGGTTGTGGAGGCTTTGGAACAGTGTACAAGCTTGCAATGGATGATGGCAATGTATTTGCTTTAAAAAGAATTTTAAAGATGAATGAGGGGTTTGACCGTTTCTTTGAGAGGGAACTTGAGATTCTAGGAAGCATAAAACATCGCTACTTGGTGAACTTGCGAGGTTATTGCAATTCTCCAACCTCAAAATTGTTAATCTATGACTATCTCCCCGGTGGCAGTCTTGATGAAGCACTCCATGGTAAGATACTATTACATTTTTTTTATGTGCTAATATATTGGAATAGCTGAATTGCATAATGTGACTCTTACTAGCCCTAACTCTTGTAAGCATGTTAGCCCTTATAATTTCTGACAGAACCGGTTAAAATCTATTGTCTTTAATGTAACAATTAGTAAAGTGATTTCCAAACATTTTGTGGTTATATTCTTGCAAATTCATTTGTTGGTTTCTCAATGAAGGGCTTCATGCATGCACAGCTATCCTACCAGTTGAAGTAGACACTGGATTTGGCAAATTTTAGTAGACTTGTGATTTTGTTTGTTGGGAAATTTGATCATCACCCTACTTGATGTTCCGTTGCTTTTATTTGATTTAGCCTCTCTCTCTCTCTCTCTCTCTTTATATATATGTGTGTGTGTGTGTGTTTATGTTAATTTTTCCCTTTTTTTTTGAGGGTGTGACCATGTGGAATGAGCAATTGCTTTATCTGAATCTGATATGCTCAGATGATGTCATGTAATTGTGATCTATCTAGCCCTTAGTTTGGATGCTTCTATAATGGTTCTTCCTATGGCTATTATTGTCTCTGGAAAGAGCTTCACTTAGTTGATTTTCCCTTTGACATTTATGCTGATCAGCATCCATCTCAATGACTCAATCCATCTTCATCAGAAAGAAAAATGGTGTCATTGAAATTCTCAGGCACATTCTGCCCTTGTACACTTGCAAATGCATAGTATCACGGGATGCAAGTCTTGTGACAATAGCATCTATGCACTTTATACTTCTGAAGTTGTGGTTAGGAAGTAGCAAAAACCAACTGCCTTGGAACATTTTTGGCAAAATAGTTCTTGCATTACTACTTACTGTTGTTCATACTGGTTTGTTTTACTCTTGAGGTCCCAATAAACTATGCATATGTACAAGATTTTGATTGCTTTGGTGATCCTCATTCCATTTGATGCGGTCATTTATCTGATGCAATGTGTATAGATGATTTAATGTGATCAATATTTATGAGCCACTCAGGTTTGCTGCTGCTGGATTGGCTTCCGCTGTGGCATTTTTTTTCCTCTGGAAAAACATTGTTGAATTGAACTTGCAGTGTTCCACATCTCGATTTATCTTGATTGAAAAGAAAAAAAATGGTGTTAATGAAATTCTGGCACCCATTCTTCCCTTGGGCATTGCTGAAGGAGTGGAGATGTGGGTTAGGTTGAATTAGTCTTTAGGTTCAGTATTGGGTATACAAGTTTTCCTTTTTTTATTATGGATTTTCTCCATGTGAGTTTTTATATTAGATGTAAGCTTTCTATAAATTGTGTTGAATGTGGTCAAAAAGACAAGGAGAGAAATGATGCGCTTTTGTAATCCCTTGTGCAGAAAGATCTGAGCAACTGGACTGGGATGCACGCCTGAATATTATCATGGGAGCAGCAAAAGGTTTGGCCTACTTGCATCATGACTGTTCTCCTAGGATCATACATCGTGACATAAAGTCAAGCAATATTTTGCTTGATGGCAATTTGGAGGCTCGTGTATCTGACTTTGGACTAGCCAAACTGTTAGAGGATGAAGAATCACACATTACAACCATTGTTGCAGGAACCTTTGGTTATCTAGCCCCTGGTATGTGGGATATTTTGTTTGAATTATGTCTTCAACTAAACCCAAAATGCCTGGGGTGAATGTTTCTCATAACATTGACATTAAACTTGCAGCTGAAAATCATTGTTGGCCTGTGTAAATACGATACTTTCATAATTTCTTGAGAATTCTTATTACTTTAATGTTCTGATCCTAATAATTAACACCGATTCAGGAGGTTCAGTATAAAGATAAATAATATCCTAACTAGATGCTAATCTCTTTTAGCTTATAATCTAAGCTTATGGAAAATATAATATGATTCATTCAAACATATTGTATCTCGTTATGTTTCCCTCCATTTGCAGAATACATGCAGAGTGGTAGAGCCACTGAAAAGACTGACGTTTATAGTTTTGGGGTCCTGGTGCTTGAAGTATTAAGTGGAAAGCGACCCACAGATGCATCATTCATTGAAAAGGGTCTGAACATTGTTGGTTGGGTAAGTATATTATCTGGACATTTTAAAATTCTGGTTTTAGCTTCTACTTCTATCTCTTCAGGGTAAAAAATTCGATATTTGTATATGTTGGAGCAGTGAGATTTTCTTTTCTTTTGTAATCCTAAAAATCTTGCATATGATATGCTTCGATGTTCTTGAGTCAGCTTCTTAAGGGGGAGATGCTTAGATTAAGAAAGAGTTGTTGCAATAGGTGAGCTGACTTTACTTGCTGTAATGTTGTTATTGCTGCTATATAAGCAGTCCTTTGTGATGAAGTTCTGAGCCTGCTTGTGGCTTCATTTTCTGTCATTGTTTTCCTTTCTTTGTTCTGTTTCTTGTGCGAGTGTTTTGAGTGAGAATTTCTGTAGGTAGTATCAGACAGCCATGTGATCATGTGATCAAAGTACATATGAAGTTTTTAATTCATCCAAATTTCTTTTTCTGCAGTTAAATTTTTTGGTCACAGAGAATAGGCAAAGAGAGATTGCTGATCCAAATTGTGAGGGTGTGCAGATAGAAAGCCTTGATGTGTTGCTTTCAGTTGCCACTCAATGTGTCTCTTCGAGTCCCGAGGATCGACCGACCATGCATAGGGTGGTCCAGACACTTGAATCTGAAGTCATGACCCCATGCCCAAGTGACTTTTATGACTCCAACTCTGATTGAAAGCATGTGGACGTTTGAGTTTGAGTTTGAGTTTGCAATTACAACTCTAGAGCTTCTATTAGAAAAGGAATGTGCAAGCATTGGAAGGGGCGTAAAATCTGCGGCAGTTTTGTATCTTGATTTTATTCATTCATTTTTTTCTGCAGATTTTTAGATACATCACTTCATTTGTCCGACAGACCTTCACGTGAGCAATTGATTAGTCATCAAACTGGAATTTTACTACATTAGGATCTGGGAAGACTGTTCAACATGTGATGGAACGGATTATTTGTTCATGAATCCTCCTTTCTCACCTTTCCTTGTTAATCTGATGTTGTAATCCCCTTTTAGCGTTGGTTTTCTCAGATTAAGTGTATATGCAATCTGTATAAATTAAGAATATCTTATGTCTTTGCAAAGCATTTAGTGGTTTGACCATTTTTGTATAATATGTTAATTGCAATAATTAGTGTCTCCAATGAGTCTTTGAAACTAATTTCTTTTACATTTTTTTGGTTTGGTATTTGTTTCTTTCTATAGTATTTTTTATCATTATCTGAATATGTATCTCTCATATTTTGGACGGGTGTTGATAGTCCAACATACGAGTAATACGAGAGATATATATTCAGATAGTGGTAAAAGATTTTATAGGAAGAACATAAGAAAGAACAAGTAGGGAATGAGATTAGAATATCAACTTGGATTATTGATTTCTTACAGGTAAACTGAGAGAATTTGTAGATACTATGGAGAGAAAAAAAAAATTAGTATTGCGTGTATTTAAGAGACTAAATGGGTTGGAAAAAAAATAAAGAAGTTCAGAATATTTGGTATAAAGTGTGGTATATAGGTATAAATAAAAGTAAAAATGGAGTAGATAAAATTTTGAATCGAAACATAAAAGATACGGATGTAGCGGTGAAAATAGTAAATGATATGATTATTTCAATTAAATTTGTACTCCAAAATGAGATCAACATAGTTAGTACATATACCCCTCAGGTTGAATTGGTGGGGAGAGAAAAGTAAAATTTTTGGGATGATATGGATAAATTTATGCGAAAGATTTCAAATAATGAAAATATTTTTATAGGAGGAGATTTAAATGGATATATAGGAAAAAATATAATATGTTTTAAGGAGGTACATGGAGGGTATGATTTTGAAATTAGAAATAAAGAAGATAAGAGTATAATTGATTTTGCTTTAGCTTATGGTTTGATTTTAGCAAACACATATTTTATAAAAAGTGAATCACATCTAGTAACATTTAAAAGTGGGTAAAATAGAAGTCAGATTTACTTTATACTCACAAAAAAAGCCAATCAAACTCAATGCAAGGGTTGTAAGGTTATTCCAGGTAAGGCTTTGACCACTCAGCATATGTTAGTGGTTTTAGATATCAAGTTTAAGAGGTTGACTAGTAGGCCAAGGAGGAACAATATTCATAAGATTAGGTGATGGACTTTAAGAGGTGAAAAATAATTGTTGTTCAAGGATGAGTTGGTCAAAGCTGGAGGGTGGGAGGAAGATGCGAGTATGTCATCAAATGATATGTAGATAGACATGTCTACAACAATTAAATGAGTAGCTAGAAATATTTTTGGAGAATCTAAAGGGTGTGGACATCCCTTGAAGGAGTTTTGGTGGTAGAATGAGAAAGTGCAAAAAGCGGTAAGAAGTAAAAGGAAATGGTATAAGAGTTTGCCCAAGTATAATAACAATGATGCTTTTGAGCAGTACAAATAAGCGAAAAAAAGATTATAAAAAGGCAGTCATTCAAACAAGAGCACAATCTTTATAGAGTTTGTATGAGAAACTTGAAACAAAGGAAGAAAAAAAAAGCTATCTATAAATTGGTTAAGATAAGAAAAAAAAATGCTGTGATTTAAACCAAATTAAGTGCATTAAAGATAAATATAATAATGTTCTGGTTCAAGAAGAGGATATTAGGGAACAATGAAGAAGCTATTTTGAGGAACTTCTTAATGGTAACCATAGTGATAACATTGAGGGTTTAGACGTTAGGCATGAGAAAAATGTGAAATACACTAGATGGATTAGGTTTTCAAAAGTTAAGGAAGCTTTAAAGAGGATAAAAGTTGGTAAAGCCCGTAGACTAGATGAGATACCTATTGAGGTTTGAAAATATTTGGGAGATACATGAGTTACATTATTGACATCTTTATTCAATAAGATGTTAAGTACAAAGAAAATGTCTAATAAATAGAGATAAAGTAATTTGATACCTATTTTTAAGAATAAAGGAGATATTCAGAATTAATCAAATTATATAGAGGTATAAAGCTTATGAGCCACACTATGAAATTATGGGAGAGAGTTGTAGAACACCGTTTACGGTTAGATACTTGTATCTTCCCAAATCAGTTTGGCTTTATGCCTGGTCGATCCACTATGAAAGTTATTTTTCTTATAAGAGATTTGATGAAAAAGTATAGAGAGATGAAGAAGGACTTACATGTGATTTTTATTGACTTGGAAAAGGCGTATGATATAGTCCCTAGAGAAATTTTATGGTGGATCTTAGAGTTTAGGGGAATATCTATACGATATATTTAAGTCTTGAAGGATATGTATGAGGGAGCCATCACTAGTGTCCGCACTGTAGGAGAGGATACTAAGAATTTTCCGTTTCTATTAGATTACATCAAGATTCACCTTTGAGCCCTTATCTTTTCGTCTTGGTCATGGATGAGCTAACAAGACATATACAATATGACATCTCTTAGTGTATGATGTTTGTAGATGATATTATATTAATAAATGAGACTCAAGCAGGGGTAAGTCAAAAGTTGAAGTTATAGAGAAACACTTTGGAATCTAAGGGTTTTAAGCTAAGTAGGACTAAGACTAAAAGTATATGCATTGTAGATTTAATAGCGAGAATAGAGAAAGAGACAAAATTATTTTAGACGGAATAGCAGTATCTCATAGTTCTCATTTTAAATACTCTGGCTTTATTCTTCAAGAAGATGGGGGTTGTGAAGAAGATGTAAGTCATAAGATTAAAGTTGGTTGGATGAAGTGGAAGGGTGCTACAGGAGTTCTATGTGATCGAAAGATGCCAATTAAATTAAAAGGAAAGTTCTACCACATTGCAATACTGCCTGCGATGATGTATGGTAGTGAATGTTGGGCAATAAAAGGATAACACATGAGTGAAATGCATGTTGCGAAAATGAGAATGATAAGATGGATGTGTACTCATACTAGGATGGATAGAATCCGTAATGAGTGCATTAGAGAAAAAGTGAAGGTAGCACCTATTGAGGATAGGATAAGAGAGCATAGATTGAGTTGGTTTGACTATGTGAAATAAAGGCCTAGCGATGCGTCGGTTAGAAAAATCGAACAAGTTAGAGTAGATATAGCTAAGAGAGGCGGAGGTAGGCCTAAATTAATTTAATCAAAGGTGGTCCAAAATGATTTTATGATGTTACATCTATCAGAAGAGATAACCCTAAATCGTACTAAGTAGAAAAGAAGAATCCATATAGACGACCTCAATTGACTTGAGATTAAGGTTTTGTTGAGTTGAGTTGAGTTTGGTATTTGCAAAAATTTTCAATGATTGTTTCCAAAATTGTGAAATATGCTGTGATTGTGCATACATCAATTACAAGTGAGAAACTTGAAACCAAGCATTTGATAGCAACATAATATGGGGCATTAATTATTATTATTATTATTATTATTATTATTATTATTATTATTATTATTATTATTATTATTATTATTATTATTATTTGAAATGTTTGGTAAATTTAATATTTATAGTAATATCTTATAGAGTATTTAGTTACATCATAATTATAGAAAAATTAATAAAATAATTTTTTTTATCAAGAATACCATGTTTCATTGTAAAGGAAAATCTAAAGCCACTAATTTCCCTTTATTTGACTAAGCTTACCATATGCACACAAGTGACAATGCATTGTGAAGGAAAATCAAAACCCACTCATTTTTCTTTATTTGATTAAGCGTATCATATGAACACAAGTGACAAGTCCACCATATTTTACTTATAAGTATATTAACAAACTTCCTAATATGAGCTACTAGGGATGTGCAAAAAAATCAAAAATCAACCTGACAGCCATCCAACCAACCCGATCGACCATGTTGATTTAAACTAGGGATGAGCAAAAATTTTCAAACCTAACCGATTCGATTGAAAATCGGCCAATCCGACCAATCACATCTGTTTGAATTGGTTGATTTCGAAATATAAATTCATTAATAAACTCGACCAAATTCGATAAAATTCAACCGAACCGACTGAATCGACATAAATGGTTGGTTTTCTATAATGATTTTTTCAACCACTATTAAGTGGTCAGGTTGGTCGAGTCCTAAAATTCGACCAACCCGACCGATACTCATACCTAATTTAAACTAACTAAGTTGGTCAATTTTGGTTTGTTTATTTACTGAAAAAATCGACCAAACCCGATAAATTCGACAAAAAATTGATTAAACAGATAGAACCTACCATTATTGATCGATTTTTAAAAATACTTTTTTCTGACCACTATTAAGTGGTCATATTGGTCGAGTCCTAAAATTCGACCAACCCGACCAATGCATATATCTATAAGATGCTTTATGAAGGTCTACATGTGTCAAAAAGCATGACAAATAATTAATAATTCAAATTTGTAATTGGCAGGTATAATTTAATAATAATGCATTTCTTACTAACTAATTGGTTATTTGAATTCCCATTTGCTGATATTAAAAAAAACCAACAATTTAATTCTATTATAAAGTTTTGTGTATATATATATATATATATATCTAAAATTGTAAACAATTTTAAGAAGTGATATAATGAAAGTTCCAATTTATAATAGAATTAAATAGATAGATTAATTATGAATAATTTAGTAAAGTTGATGTAGACCCTTAATTTTTGACCCAGTCCAATCCGATATTTTTTAAAATAGTTTAAAATAATTTTTATTGATATTTTAATTATTTTAATAATATTTAATTACTTATACTTTTTAATAGTTATTTTTAATAATAAAAATATAAAATATAAAAAAATAAAAAATCGGACGGATAGGCGAGCGACGCGCTGCAACGCTGCAGCGCAGCAAGGGGGGCTTCGCCGCAGCCAACTAGGCTTTCCCAGTTCATCGCAGGCGCTGTCTGCAGCGAACTGGCTTGCCCAGTTCGCCCAGCCCGCAGGCCCAGCAGCCCACTTCACACGGTTTCACACGGTTTTTGGCCAAACTTTATTTCACACGATTTTATAATTTTTTCCTAAACAGTTGGTATTTTCTTATTAAAATAGGATTAGGTCTTTTTATTTTCCTATAAATAATAGTATTTAACACACTAAAAAGGGGAGAAAAAAGAAAAGAGAGGGAATTGGATTTCGACCAGAGGAGAGAAGAAAGCAACGAGGGAGGAACCAAGATTAACAAATTGGGGAGGAAAAGAATAGCACGTCAACAACATTGAATTAAAAATAATCAAGAACAAATTGAAAAGAGCAACCAAGGAGGTAGTGAAAGATTGTCTCAAGTTTGCTTCAGCTCATCTAGAATCTCATTCAATAATTTTGGTGGAGCCTTCAAACAAAGGTATTTATACCTAATTTTATTTCTCAAAAACCATCTTCATCCATTAATCATTGTTCAATTAAAATTGATGAATTATAACTTTCAAAACTCATGTAATAAATAACTATGAACATCAACGAACAAATTTATTTATTTCTTTTAAAGAACATAGTAGCCATTAGTTAGTTTTTATTAAAAAGAAAATTTTATGCAATAGCTATTTTATTGTTATAATTATTATCATAGCTTAGTTTCTTGTTAATCAAAACAATAAATCACTCAAAATTATAAAACCCTAATTAAATCAATTTTTCAAAATCTTCACAGTAGCCTCTTCTTTTAAAAATAAATATGATAGTGTTAGTTTTCTTAGAGATCCAAATTCTAATTTAAATTAAACCCTAGCCTATTTTGTTAAAACCTTAATCAATTTTGTTTATTTTATTATCACAGTAGCTATTTATTTTTAAATATTTAAGTTTTAATCTTATTTTCATAGGTTTGTATCTTATTCACTTAAATTCCAAATTATAATTTTAACCATACAGTAGCATAATCCTTCTAAAATAATAAACCTAGCAATAATACTAGTTCTTTAAGATTCCAAAATCCTAGCTTTTAGACATAAATTTCAAAACACTAAATGTTATCTAAGAAACCCTAAGTTGATACATAAACTCAAATTTGCATATTTATTTGTTTTAGTATTAAGTGAGTATTTATTATATAGTTTGATTAATGATTTATTTATATATTCAATTTATGTCTTCAATGAATGATTTATTGATGATGAATGGTTAGTTGATTATTTTTATTGATTTGCTTTGATTTCAAAACATTGTAAGAGGTATGTTTCCATATTTTGGGCACCTCATGTATTAAACATCATGTAATTTAACTTATCTTCATATTTTGAAATTAATGTAAAGGACACATTTCCACCTTTTTGTGGGTGTCCTATTTAGTTTTAGACATTGGACGATGTAAGAACATGTTTTCATCCTCAGATGAGTGTCCATTTATTTGCTTTGTTTGGACATTGTTGTGATTTTAATAAAGTATTTATTTATTTTTATGAACGCATATAATATGAATAATATCGTTATACTTAAGAATTTTATAATATCAAGACTTGCAAAGGAGGTTAGTTCCAATGAACCGGGTGTTGTGGGGTGCTGGGCCATTTCTCACATTCCCCACACGTACCCAACTTTCCGAACCCAATAAGGGGTTAGGGATTCCTTAGGAATCGAGTCATCTACCCCTTTCTTTTTCGGCCTGTCCGGGTGACGACTCCATTTTCTTCGGGCTTGGGCCCATGTTCTCTAAGGCCCGAGTCTAAACAGTGCCGAAGTAGCAAGAACCATTTCACCAGGAGTGGGGGTGAAAATTTCTGCTCATAGTGGCGACTCCATTGGGGATAAGAGAAGTTAATTCCGTTGGTCTTTATATTATTTTATTCTTTCTTATCATGATATTATCCATTACATCATTTATATTGCATCATGTGCATGAGTTAAGACACTCGTGTTACCCGTGTTGTGTTATGTAAGGGATATCATACTTTCACTCAAAGTATGGAGATCGAGCATGGCATAACCACTCATAGCCTTGTACCTTTTGGTATATACTTGCTATGAGAACCTAAGCCTTTCAACCCAAAGACTAAAGCTCATATAATTGGCCTAATTACTTTACTTAGGTTTTTACCCCAGATGATTGTTGTTTGACTATGGTTAATTTATCTTGGCTTAAATCATGGCTTATTTGGTTTGTTCTTTTTCTAATATGACATATGTATATTGTAAGCTCGAAATAAATTTTTTCTTTAAAATCTAAAAGACCAAAGCTATTTTTAAAACTTTTTAAGATGGTCTTTGGACATAAAACTTTTCCAAGACAAGTCAAAAATTCTTTTCTCATGATCCAAATACAAAGCCCAAAATTCATTTTTTCTAAAATCTTTTTACAATGGGCGTAGAAACAAAACTATTTTCATAACCTTTTGAAAGAGCTTATAAATATTTAGGTCAATTATGAAAATATTAAAAATTAATTATGAGCCTAGTTTATACTAAGAATTATTAACCATGGGCTTATTTTTGGCATGAATCATTAGTTACTTTTTCAAGTGAGAAATCTATTTATAATAAACCTCTTAATTTAGTTTTAATCCAATATAGCATAAAAGCTACTTTAGTTGGTTGAATGGATTAAAACCTAATTAATGGAAATTATCATGAACTGATTTTCATTTTTAATATATAACTATTGGTTGAAACGTCCGAGAGAATTTTTCAAAAATAAAATATCCATGTTGGTATTTTATTAACCATATACCTAGGAAAAGAGACTCACCATTCGTGTGTGGATGTTATAAGGTTGGAAGGAAAGTCCTATTTATCCTTGTTTGTTTATTATTTGTGCACACATGCATACATATATTTGCATCACATATCATTAATCCTTTTTGGCTCACAGCCCTGGATTACAACAGTTCAAAAGCTTACGACAATCTGACCTACGTTGGAGACGAAGAATCTAGCAGTGACTTAATCACTTTTTCACCAAAAGCAATGGAGCCAGAATAAATTCAAAAAATGGTGGACGATGCCCTTAATGCTAAAAGGAAGAACTAAAGAGGGCCCTAGCTGAGATCATGAAGAATCAAATGACTACAATGTTTAGGAATAATGCCGAGGCATCTGCTAGCACTAAGAAGCCAAAGGACAAAGGGAAGACTAAGGTTGGTGAAGTGGCTTTTGATGATGACAAGGTAGTCGTTGATGATGATGATGACTGGGCTCAATACTTCTAAGATTCTCAAGATAAAAAGAAGGAGCCAAAGGTTGTTGAGAAGACAACTGTTGAAAAGACCGAGATATCTGATGTTGAGAAGATGATTGCTGATTTAGAAAAGAAATTTGAGAAGAAACTGAAAATCGAAGAGATGTTCGAGATCGACAAACTATTTGAACAAGATGAGGATGTCCCTTATAAGTTCAAGATGTCTTGAAGAAAAGTACTAAAAAAGATTAGGACATATTGTACAAGGCTTTCATTCAACAATATGGGTACAATATTGAGATGGAAGTTACCTTGATGGAGGTGAAAGCCATTAGGAAACGACCAAATGAGAATTTTGTGGACTATGAGATAAGGTGGAGGAATAAGGCTGTATTGCTTAGGAAGAGGCCCGATGAATCTGATGAAATAAGGATGATTGTGAGAGGGGTGTTGCCTAGTCTTCGTGAAAGGATGTCTCATATACTTATCCGGGATTTCAAAGATCTTCTCCAAGCTTATTTGCAAATAAAAGAGTGGGAAAGAGAGAAGAACCATTTTTCTACAAAATAAAATTATCAGTCTGGCAATCAAAGTACACATAAAGAAGTCGATTTCAATACAACTGGTCAAGCAAATAGAAGGCAGTTTTCAGATCTGGGAAAGCCTTTGTCTTGGGTCTTCAACAAGCTATAAAAGAAGAGACTATTACAGCCATTGGCCCCTCGACCTTTATCGAATTCTTTACCCCCAAAATTTGATACTAAGGCCTTTTGTGAGTTTCATCAGACACAAGGACATGAGATAGACAAATGTTTGTGACTAAAACATGAGATCAAAATTTAATTGATAGTGGTAAGATGCCCGAGACTGATAAGCCCAGCACAAAAGATAATCATTTGCCAAAGTTCAACAGAGTGCCACCTCCAGCAACCTTCATGGTAAGAAAAGGATTGAAAGAAGATTTTATTTTCTCATCCTTTCAAGATGGGAATATTGAAGATGTGAAAGGAGAAGAAGCTTAACTCAATAAACTTTCCTTAGCTTGAATGTTGCTTTTCAATTTTGCTTTCTTTAATACCTATTTGGAACAATTATATTTTTAAAATTATGTTTGTTTGAATAAATTACTTTCATCAAAATTTTTATTAGTCTTTGTTAATTTTGGTGCTCAACCAATGACGAATTTAACTTTATAATTTAGCATATCTATGCATTATAATTCGAATGACTTTACTAGGTGAGGAAATTGTTCTATAGCATTGAGTTGTGTATGCTTACTTAGAGAGGGCTCTTGCATAATTACCTTTTTATAAGTCCTAGTCAGTCTTAGAATATGCTTTGTTGGACTTTCGATGCAAAATTGAACTTTGCTTATTTAAGAGAGAAATGATCTAGGCATTATTTAGTTAACCAACAACTAATATCCACCTTATTAAATATCAATCCCTAGTTGTCCCTTTGAGTCTTCATAAAATTTTAGCCTTCTTTTCATTGACTTACAAACCCTAACAACCTACTATAAGTTGTTGTGATACTTTTGACAAGTCTTATGATCACTAAGGTGCAGAGGCAAGGAGATCAAAGAAAGAAATGAATAGTCAAGACCATAAAGATAGTTGAAGTTCTCAAGACCATGCGGGTAGTTGAAGTTCACCTGAATTAGACCAAATATCAGAGATAAAGTAGGATTGAAGCAGATTAATACCACTCCACTCATCCATTACTAGAAATACAAGTTGGTATAAATAAGACAACTCTTTTGGAGCTAGGACAAAAAAATAAAAACAAAACAAAAACATAAAAAACACAAAACAAAAGAAGAAAGAAAAAGGAAATAAATAAAAAGAAAATAAAACCCAAAATAGTTTAGATAGCCAACCGAGTTCTCTGTTACCTAAAACAGTAAAAGACTTCCATTTGGTTTATAAGGACAGTTTGACTGGAATTAATCCAATTTAACCAAAGATTCGATCAAAATTAGATAAAAAGGGAAAAATCATCTAGTTTTTGAAGGTCCTGTACTTAACAATCATACAGAGAAGAAGGACAAAATAATAAAATGCTTAAAGAAAGGGAAGAGTAAGAAAAATAAAGAAAAAGAAAAGGGAAGAGTAAGAAAAAGAAAGAGAAGGAAAAGGGAAAATAAGAATATAAATGAATATGGGTACCAAACTTTTTGCAAGGGCAAAGACTGTTCCAATTAAGATCTAGATTAATGCAAAGAAGATGGGAGAACACTCAAAACTCTATCTTTTCATGCTCTCAATTGTCTAAAGTTCCAACAAGCAGTTTGTAGTGTGAAGGTTTGTCCATTGTGTCACATCAGCTCTAATCTTAAAAGGGCCTTCACTTAAACATGTGTCCCTTATAGACCCCATTTCAAGCCTATCAAAGACATGTTGATCTCTCTTGGTAGATAGAGTCTATTAGTGGAGATAGTTTGAATAGGCATGCATATGAAATAGACAATATTCAAACTCAAATGAGACCTTTAGCCAAGTAATGTGTATGTGCCTATCTAAAGTGCAACAGTTCTTGCTTAAATAGAAATGATTCCCGAGTTTAGTACGATAACTAGGGTTGCCATGTTATAGATATATAAATTTGAAAATCAAGTCCTGAGGTAAATTGACATTGATTTGGAAAATCCAACATTTGATTTCAAAATCAAAATTCAGAATTGAAAATTCAAAAAAAAAAAATACAAAGCCTTCAAGTTAAAGGGAGTATGTTGAACTATCGAACCTCAAATGACACATTGGCAAAGGAAATGATTACCGGTAAGGTTATGAAGAAGCTACCAATTGACATACTGAATCATAATTTGAAATGGATGTATCTCTGCTGCTTGGGGCCTCCATTATTCATGTTTTCAATATCTCAAAGATAAAAGCCATAAATGTGAAGCATCATGCCATTCCAAAGTAAGACCTGAATAGGCATCTGGAAGGAGTCAATGAGAACACTTCAGCTGATCACCTTGGTCTGCGAGTCGACGGAACCACTGTAAGTTTTATTCATGCATATCATGCATACATGAGCATATCACATTGCATTTTCTTGTATTGTATTGTTTATTCTTTGTTAAAGTGAACAACAGGCACTCTATGAAGCAAAGATGAAGCGGGTATAAAATCAGGGGCATAGAAGAACCATTGCTTGAGGAAGCTCCAGTCATTTTATAAAAGAAAGAAGAAATGCATGCTTGTTTAAAGAACTAGATAATCTACAAACATCAACCAAAGCCCGCATAGAAAAATAATGGGGGGCAAGGAGAAGATATGAAGGCTAGCTAAAAATGGCTGAAATTTTTTGCAAAAGTACAAAGGAAGAACAAAGAGAATGGAAAAAGAAAAAAAATTAGAACTCTCAAAAGAATGAAGATGCAAAAAGACAAAAGATCATTCCAGCTAAAAGAGCTGAAGCTAGGGTAAAGACCCAATCTCCAATGGATAAAGATTCATGTTTCAAGGGTAAAGACCGATCTCCAATGGATAAAGATCCATGTTTCAAGGGTAAAGACCCAATCTTCAATGGATACATATCCATGTTTCAAGGGTAAAGACCTAATCTCCAATGGATAAAGATCCATATTTCAAGGGTAAAGACTTAATCTCCAATGGATAAAGATCCATATTTCAAGGGTGAAAACTCAATCTCTAATGGATAAAGATCCATGTTTCAAGGGTAAAGACACGATATCCAATGGATAAAAATTCATGTTTCAAGGGTAAAGACCCAATCTCCAATGGATAAAGATTCATACTTCAAGGGTAAAGACTCAATCTCCAATGGATAAAGATCCATGCTTAAAAGTAAAGACCCGATCTCCAATGGATAAAGATTCATGTTTCAAGGGTAAATACCCTATCTCCAATGGATAAAGATCCATGTTTCAAGGGTAAAGACCCAATTTTCCAATGGATAAAGATCCATATTATAAGGATAAAAACCTGATCTCCAATGGATAAAGATCCATTTTTGGTGGGCAAAGACCCACAGTCCATTAAAGAATGGAATAATCGGAGCAGCCAGAATTCTCAACTGACAAAAGGTCAGTCAAATCCAATCCAATCACGGGTCCAAGTATCCAAATCAAATTCAATCACGGGTCTAAGTACCCAATCTCGGGTCCAAGTACCCAAACTCAACCCAGTCTTGAGTCCAAATATCCAAATCAAATCTAAGTACCCATCCTCATTCAAAATCTGTTCAAAGTCATGTTATTTTTTACTCTCTTCTATTGAAGGTGTCAGATTATTCAAGTATGGGGAAAACTGTAAACCCTTAATTTTTGATCCAGTCCAATCCGATATTTTTTTAAAAAGTCTAAAATAATTTTTATGGTATTTTAATTATTTTAATAATATTTAATTACTTATAATATTTAATAGTTATTTTTAATAATAAAAATAAAAAATAAAAATTGGATGAGGGGCTTCGCCGCAGCAAATGTCTGCGGCGAATTAGGCACTGCCCAATTCACCGCAGCAAATACTTGTGGCGAATTGGGCACTGCCCAATTCGCCACAGCCAACTGGGCTTGCCCAGAAGCCCGCGCGCTGTCTATTTTTCGCCAAACTTTGTTTCACACGGTTTTGTGATTTTTTCCTAAATAGTTGGTATTTCCTTATTAAAATAGGATTAGGTCTTTTTATTTTTCTATAAATAATAGTATTTAACACACTAAAAAGGGGAGAAAAAAGAAAAGAGAGGGAATTGGATTTCAGCCAAAGGAGAGAAGAAAGCAACGAGGGAGGAACCGGGATTAACAAATTGGGGAGAAAAAGAATAGCACGTCAGCAACATTGAATTAAAATAATCAAGAACAAACCGAATAGAGCAACCAAGGAGGCAGTAAAATTTTCATAATACATTAAAAATGTCTTTTGGTATTTAATTTTTTTTTAGGTTGTTAGATTTTTTTAGGGTTTTTGTTTATCAGTAAAAAAATTTTAGGTAAATTTTATTTATTTTTTTAATTTTAGAATTTTAATTATAAAATTATACTAATTTTTAATTTTTGGTTTAATTTAACAGAATATATTTTAGGGAATTTGTTGAATTATTTTGTTATATTGTTAGAAAGTTTTTGGTAAATAGATAAATTTTACGTATTAGATTTTTTTAGGCTATTATTTTTATATTTTAAAAAAAATTAGGTAAATTTGATAAATATTTATAAATTTCAGAAATTTAAATATAAAATTAAACTAATTTTTAAAATTTTTAATTAATTAGAATATGTTTTAGAGAATTTTAAATTTTTTTTATTATATTTTTAGAATTTTTTTGGTAAATAGTAATTTTTTAGGGTATTAAATTTTTTTAAGGTATATATTTTTTAAATTTTTAAAAAATTTTAGGCAAGTAAATTTGATAAATGTTTATAAATTTTACAATTTTAATTATAAAAATAAACAAGTTTTTAAAATTTTTAATTAATTAGAATAATTTAGCATTAAATTTATTAATTTTCATAATATTTTTAGAATTGTTTTGGTATTTAGAAAATTATTAGGGTGTTAGATTTTATTTATGTATTTTTATAATTTTGATTTTAGTGATTTTTATACTTTTAGTTAAAAAATTATAGCTTATGGTTTAGGGTTTAGGTTTAGTGTAAAAATTATAATTTATGGTATATTTTGTGAATTTATAGATTTTTTTAGTTAATTAGTTTTAGGGTTTAAAATTTCTTGTTATTTTATTAATCTATATGAAATAAGTGTTAATTTTTTTTTAGTTATTTAAGATATGGATTTTTATTTAATTAGTATTATTAAGAATTAAAATTAAAATTTTATGGTTATTTTTGGATTTTATAGAAAATTAGTGTTTAAAAATATTTTTTTAATTTTAGTGATTGTTACATTTAACTTAAATTAAAATTTTTTATTTTTAAAATTTTAGTGTTTAGTTTAAAATAAAAATTGTTAGTTTTGTAAGTTTATCGATTTTATTTTAATTATTGTTAAAAATCAAGCATTTAGAAATTATTTTATTAATTTATAGTAAATTAATGTTTAATTTTTTTTTAGTTATTGTTATGTTTATGTGATTAAAAATTAATGATTGATTGTATGTATACTAGAAAATTTAAATTATGAAATTTTTATGAATTTTGAGTTAATATTTTCATTATATTATTTGAGTTATTAAATATATATGTTTATGTTTTTTTATATATGTTTTTTTGGTTTATTGTTAAGGATTTAAATAAATTTATGTTTTTTTTAGAACTTCGATGAAAATTAAGATCGATATAATTTAATCTCGATAATTAATAGATATATAATGAAATCTTTATTTTTTATATGGAATTCAAAAAATAATTACTTACAAAAACAATAGAGAATAATAATTTATTCTTATTTTTATATTTCTAACATTGAAAAGAAAAGAAAATTAATTTTTTATTATGAATTTATAATATCAATTCATAAAGTTAGATAATTATTTTAAAAATTTATTCATTGATAGAATTTGTAAATGTATTAAATTAATTTTCACATATATTGGAGTAAATAAAAAAAATTAAGTACTCTGATAGTTAATAATAAATTCTAATATATTTTTTAAAAATATTCAAAGAACAAATAATTAGGAACATAACATACACATAATATGTAATAAATAATAATTTAAAATTCCCAAAGAGCATATTTTTAGGCCTATGAAATTTTAAATTATATAATTAATAATAATTTAAAGTATTTAAAGAGCATATATTTAGGCTTATGAAATAATAATATTGATCCAGATCTTTTAAATGATCCAACTGAAAAACTCATGGATATTGATGCTATGGATATATAATCTGAATCGAATAAATCATTACTTGAATCTAAAAATATGAATCATCCTAATTAGATGAAAACGATGAATAAAAATAATAAGTATGTATAATTAGGCTATAAATATTACTGGATGTATATCTACATTGATTGTAGAATATGTGTTTATGCTTAAAGTTATTTTTTCAAATATGTATCAGGGACCTAGAAGAGGATTGAATCGATTAGGGTCTATCAGTCAATCTAATGGAGGTCAAGTTTTTGGTGGTGCAGGCCAGCCGCGTCTACAGCTGCGTGATGTCCCGGATGATGTCCCACTTGAGGATTTACATGTTAACACAACTACAAACGATATGTCTGCATAGGTCCCTGCTTCTTCTCACCCAGCCCCTGCAAAAGGATCCTGGTTCTTCTTCTCACCCGGCCCCCTATAGATACTCCTATGGGTTATTCTAATACTGCAACATCAACTGTAGATTCTAATGGCATGTTACAGTATCTGACTATTCGAGAGTCAAAGTAAATATTTTAATATTTTGCATTACTTATCTTAAATTACAAAAATTTAATCGATGGATTTTTTTAATTAAGTAATGGTTGTTCATTTTACAGCTATATGATGGATCCAGTTGGGTCTTCCATGAGACACATCTGAAATATCATGACACAGAAAATGGACCCTGTAGAAGTTACCTTAAATGTTGTCTCCCCAGAGATGAAGAACTTTTAGTTTAAGGAGTTTAAGGTAAAAAATTTATCTAAATTTTAATATTTAATATATATTTAAAGTTAAAATTTTATAACTATAATACTCTAATTATTTTTTCTTTTGCAGAAATATTTTTACTAGGACCAGACTATTCTGGTCTGGATTGCCTTTATGAAGAAGACAGTTATTCGCTACAACGATCTGCTTAGCGAGGTAAAGGCTGCGGGGAAGCAGTCTTCATTTACTGATAATCAGTTATGAGTCAACCTCTAGGCTCAGTGGAGCTCTCATAAGGGGCAGGCACGTTTTGTCATTACCTCTCGAAACATGATGTCCAGTGTTGTAGATGGTGTAGATCCATCCACACACATGAAAGCCAGCAGATCCCATTATAATCATGCTCGTACACTATTAAGTATAATTATTTTTTAAAAATATTTTAATTTGGGTCGGCCACCGAGCAGATATGAGATGTTTATGCATAGCATACTAGGGGTCATGACAGACGTTTATTTATAGATCATCGATCTCAAGATGTCAATGTAAGTAATTTCATAGCTTTATTTAATTTTTAAAATTTAAATTTGAAATATATAGTTAATAATCTAATTACATTATATATGATCATTTTATTGCATCTTGGGATGAGACTTCTTAGTTTGACATACCTACTGATGATAATAGCTTATTTAGAGTTATTGCGGACGGAGAGTAAAAGAAGAAGCTGTATGAACTTGGCTCTCAGTATGTCAGCACAACTTCTTCTTCTTTGTCTTCTAGCTTTCTGCTTTACGGCAGGAGATCGAGCGCTTGAAGAAGCAGTTAGCGGAGCGTGATCGGATTATTCAGCAGCAGATCCAAAAGCAGGTGCATATCCAGGTGCAAGAGCATGTTCACATCTGGATGCAGGAGCAGATGCATACCAAGGTGTCGAGGTTAGTCCAACAACAGCTTAATGATTTTATAGTCAACTTTATACAAGAGACATTTGATCCATCACAGTAGATTCCTTCGGGTAGTTCTCCTCCCCCTCCACCTCCACCGCCTCCTACTTTTACTTGATTTCACTTTTTTTATATGTACGTTATATTTTAATTTTGTACTTTATATATATTTTATTATTTTTATGTATATTTATTTAATTTATGTACTTTTATTATATTCCATTTAAATATAAATTTTATTTTAATATTATTTATTTTTTTAATATTCAATTCATTCATAAATTTTATATACAAATTATAGATATTAAAAATATTAATAAAAAATATATTTTAAATTCAAAATAATTAAATTTTATAATAAATTTTAAATTTTAAAATAAAAATTTTTATAAAAAATTAATTATTAAAAAATATATTTTAAAATTCAAAATAATTACAAATTTAATTTTTCTATCGGTAATACTAACAAAACGAAAATATGTCGGCCATCAAAGGAACACAATGAATGGATTGTCGAAAAAATAATTTTTCATCAGTAACGCCGATAGAATATTTTGTCGGTAATATCGAGGGAAAATATTTTCAGCCGGTATTATTATAGAAAAGTTTATCTAAATTATCGACAAAAAATTATTTCATCGGCATTTTTGGTGGAATATTCTGTCAGTATTATCAACTGAAAATTATTTTCGGCAATTCATTCATCTTGTTCCTTTGATGGCTGACGTATTTTTCATCGGTATAATTAATATAATAATTTTTTATTGGTATTACTAACAAAAGATCTTGTTCTGTTGGTAAATATTTTCGGTAAAACTTCTATCGAAAATATCGATGAAAAAATATTCTGTTGATAATTTATCAATAGATAAATTTTTTCATCTGTATTTTTATTACCGGCAAAAAATATGACTACAAAATTATTCTATCATTAATCCGTCTATAAATTTAATTACTGACAAAAAAAAAGGATTACCAATGAATTTATCCATTGGTAATGATATATTTTGTAGTGAATGTCAAGAATGTAAGATTACTTTACCAAATGGTGAACTTACATTCAAAGGAGGAAGAAATTGTGTTACTTACACAATTGACGTACATTTTAACAATGTTTTTGAATATTAAGTTACAATTAGAAATGATGTTTAACTTTGACATAGAAGATTGAGACATGCTAGTATGGACTAACTCCTATGCCTAAACAAGAGAGATCTTGTGGATGGACTAGCCAGGATAAAATTTCATAAGGATGAGATATGTGAACCATGTCAACTTGGGAAGCAAGATAAGAGCTCTTTTAAGTCTACAACTATTGTAAGTACTTCTCAACCTTTAGAATTAATTCATTTAGATTTGTTTGAACCAAATAGAATTGCTAGTTTATGTGGTAAACTATATATATTTGTACTTGTGGATAACTACTCAAGGTTTACTTGAATTAATTTCTTAGCTCAAAAGAATAAAGCTTTCAACTTTTTTAAAATTTTTGCAAAGAGAGTTCAAAATGAAAAAGACAATGTGATTATCTCTAGTAGAAGTGATCATGACAAAGAATTTGAAAATAATTATTTTAAAAACTTTTGTAATGAACTTAGTATTTCACACAATTTTTTTGCTCGTAAGACACCACAACAAAATAACGTGATGGAACAGAAAAATAGAATATTGGTACAAATGACTAGAATAATACTCAAGGAGTACAATCCTCCTCCAAATTTTTGGGCCGAAGTCGTTAATACCGCATGTTATATTTCAAATAAAGTTTTTAAAAGACCCTCAATGAATAAAATTTTTTTGTGAATTATGGAATGGAAGAAAACACAATATTTCATACCTTAGAATATTTGAATGCAAATACTTTATATGAAACACTAAGAATAATCTTAAGAAATTCTTATCAAAATCAAATGAATGAGTAATTTTAGGTTATTCCTATACTAGCAAAGTATATAGAGCTTTTAATAAATATTCTTTTCTTTTCTCTTTGTATGTATAACTTGTTGTAGCTTTTGATATTTGATGTTATTTGAAAATAAAAATAAAAAATATAAGCCGATAGATAAATTTACTGATTAGGAATTGTTATATTTAATAATACTTTTATTTGTTCTATGATAAACTCAAAATAATCTAATAAAAAACTTCATATATATTATATGGAATTATTAATATAAAATGTAATTTAAGTTATATTTAAGTTATTTTTCAATAATATTTGTATTATAATACAATTTCAAATTTGTACATTGAAGTATTGTAGAGATAAAAAAAATGATCAATTCTATAGTTTGTGTATAGTAAACTAAATATATACTCAATATAAACTCTATATATACCTTTGGTAATTAATATTCTTTGATAAAAAATTCTGATATATTTGAATAAGTTTTTTCAAACTCCTTAATTAAGAGCTTTTCTGATAGATATGTAAAAAAGCCCTAAATTTATGAGGGTATTCCACGATACAATGGACTTTAACTTGAAAAGAAAGCTAGGAACAAGAACAATATATATACATATATATATATGTATATATGTATGTATGTATGTATATATATATGTATAAATTAACTAGCAAAAAAAAATTATTAACGCTGGCATTGTTAGCAAAAATCCAAAACCATCCATTTTCCTTCATGTGACAAAGCTCGTATGTACACAAGTCTATCGGCTTTACTTATTACTTATTTGTAAGTATATTAACACACTTATACTAATAAGCTGCTTTGTAAATATTTACGCGTCAAAGGCATAAAAAAATAATAATAATTTAAATTGCACTATGCAGATATAGTTTAATAATAGTATATTTCTTGTTGATTAATTGATTATTCGAATTCTCATTCCCCATTATTCAAAAAATATAAATATATATATTCACAAAAAAATCAACAATTTAAATTTATTATAAAGTTTTATGTATATATAAGATTCATCTAAAAATGTAAACAATTTGAAGGCATGATATAATGAAAGTTGCAACTTGTAATAGAACTAATTAGAGAGATTAATTATAAATAATTCAGTAAAGTTGAATCATTCTTACATTATTGTCTGTTGCTTGGTCTTCCATGCAACAATATTTTTTTTTCTTTCAAATTTTATTATATAAAACTAACTGAAACCACTAGTTGGTTTTGCCTTCTGCTGGCTGGTTTTGTTCTTTGATCTCTTGAAATTCAGATAGTTCCATCTCCTTCTTAGCCTCTTTGTCTATGGAAGGAGAGCTTTGAGCATTAATATATTTTTTCTTTTCAACTACACCAAAATACTCTTTTATTACCTGAATTCTGGTTTTCATCCTTTCTTCTTTGGATGGCAATTTATAAGCTGGTGATTTTTTATTTGGTGAAGAAGCAGAAGGTTGTGAATCCATGGAGAATTTTTTTTTAACTGCGATGGAATGAATCAAATTATGAGTAAGGTATATGACAATTGATTGATAAAAATTATAACTTTTACTGTGCTTTTATAACCTTTTCTAACCTCTTAATTCTAAATGCAAAATTAATTTCTCATTAAATTCATGATGATATGCAATTTAGATATCTTTTATTCATTTTTCTTCAACAATTAGTCTGTAGTTGGATATTGCATAGCATGTGTAAATTAAAATCTCATTTATTTTAATTCAATTTTGTGTCCATGCCTATCACAGAGAGTCATTTTTGGATCTTGTAATCATTGGAGTATTTCTAATAAACTAAAATGTTATTTTTATATTTTTTAGTATTTTTACTAAAAAATATGTAATTAAGAAAAAATCCTCTTTTATATAAAATTTTTTACAATGACTCTTATTTGGGATAGAGGGTAATATTTAAATGAAAAAATAATGTAAGAGGAGATGTAAATAAAGAAGTTTTTTAAAGTGATAAACTAATTGATATGATAATAATTTAAGTTTCACAATTTTGTAATCAAGTTTATATATGTGTATTCAACAGAATAGAAATTTATACTAAAATTTCAATACAATTCAATGGACTTTTAAAAGGATGGAATAAACTTGATAGGTAAAATTGAGTATTAGTTTTTATTAGTTTTATTATGAAATATGAATTTTTTTTCAAATTTATGAAATATAAATTTTACATATTAATAAAGAACAAAGAATAAATAGTTGGTGTTGTCATCTTTATTGTTTTGTTTTGGTGAGAATGTTATATATTTGAGTTTGCCATGAAAAAATTTATTGGCATATATTACACTCCTCGTGTTATATGAGTAATTTTTTAATAAAAATTTTGTTTTCATTTAAAGTATTATTTTATTAAAAAAATAGTTTTTTTTTTCAATTTTGTTGTTATTATCACTATATTAATATCATCATTAATATTTCGTGAAAAATGAAAAAATATTTTTAAATTCAATTTTTTTTTAGAAAATTATGCATAGTGATTAATTAATGATGTAAGAGATATTTTGATAATAATGTTGAAATTGAAAATAAAAATAAAAACATTTTAGTCCATTAAAAACACTTTAATAGAGTTTATGTTATGCAAATGCTAAAATGACTCTTATAATGAAACGAAAAGTAGATTAGTAGATAAAGACTAATAATCTTCCTTCTTCGAGAAGTTTCCTCTCTCTCCTTCTAGCCCCACCCCTTGATGGTTTCTGCCCTATATATATTTGGGGCTGCCAGTGGTCATTTTGGCCGTTGATAACCATAAATCTTCTTTTCCTATTTAGTTTTTTGCATATATTTTTAGTTTCTTTGGTTTACTTATTCTAGTAATAGATCTGGCTTTTGTTAGCCCTATGTTGTACTTCGCCTTCATGGTACATTATAACTTTTGGCTTTGGTGTTATCTTCTAAAATTAAGGTTTATTGTTTGTAAGCTATGGTTTTCTTTTTCAGGGTGTTTTTATAAGCTCTCTTTTTGTGCACAAGTATGAAAAGCACTTTTATTAGATAGAAGCTTTTCAATCTTTGTCACCTCTCTCAGAAGCAAGCAAGCTTAAGCAATGGGTCCTTCTCCTTCTAAGAGCAATGGTTTTATCCATGTTACAACCCTATTTATAAGGTTGTTCAGTTTGTGATACCTTCCTCAATATATGGTTATGTTTTCTTGGGTCCTCCAAGGTTCCTCAATTCGGCGAGGATTGCTCTATTCATCCTCTAGTTTTCTCTGGAGTCTCCCATTGACATTAATCCGCAGCTCCCTTTCATGATTTGCCTCCTAGTTTGAACAACAGTGACTCTCCTTTCAGTTCTCCTTTCCTGTTAAAGTGCTAGAGATTCTCTTTTGGTCTTGATCTGGCTTGAGTTTCCTCATTTGGAAGGTTACCCTAGTTTTTATAAGTTTCAGGTTTTTGATTGTTAAGCTTTTTTTATGTTAGTTGTGTTTTTTCCCTCTTTGTGGATCCCCTCTCCATGCTAGAGGATTTTATGTATTATGGGGTTTTTTATTAATATATTTCTATTATTATTGATCCCAAAAAGAAAGTATATTAGTATATAGTATCTATCATAGGTTTTCTTGAGCATGGATATGAATATGGATATGGTCTAAGGTCTCTTTAGCAGCTTCATTGATCTTCATCTTTTACCACTACCAAAAAGCTATTGTCAACCAAAACAATATGAGGATAGGCTTTGGAGGAAGACAAACAATCTTTAGTACTTTAGGCCTCAATATCCCTTTCATCGTTGTCTTTGTGATGAACCTTTGATCTAAGTCTACAAAATGTCCCCGCACTTTAGGCTTAAAGATGCTAAGCCTATGCCTGCTTTGGCTAAAATAGTCATAACATATAATGTAATATACGTGTACATGTGTGTCAATATATATATATATATATATATATATATATATTGTCCTAATTTTATCTCATTGAAATCGTCACTTTTAATTCACACATAACTATAAAGATAATTATTGTATTATTCCTTAGTATATTAAAATTATTATATTTTTACTTTATTAATTAACTTATTAATAATTAGGGTATAGTTGAAAAAACTAATAATTTTTATAGATTATATAAAGTGATAATTTTAGTTAGACAATTTTAGTGAAACGAATGAGTAAAAAAAAAATAATCATATAATACAATATGTTAATAAGTATCACATTAACATCCTTTTAGCAATAATAAATATTTTATTTTTTTATTGAAATGCATTTTATTTTTATTAAAATTTATTGTAATAATTTTCTAATTTGTGTCATTTTCTTATTAATTTCTTTGATTACAATAAATTTCATTGAAAATAAAATGTATTCCAATAAAAATTAAAATACTTTTTGCTACTTAAAAGGTGTCAGTATAAAACTTGTTAACTCTTTCTATTATATCGAATTTTCTAATGTATACGAAAAATCTATTGATGATTAAGATTCTGTAGAAATTTGTGCTTGTGTGACATTTTTATTTATAAATTTGTATGTTTTTACACAGTTAAATATACAATTAATTAAAGTACTAGATTTTTTAGTCTTTTTTGTCATGAGCAAAAATCAAATTATTCTAGTACTTGAGTTATTTTTATTTTTCATGTATATGAATTAATTTAAATAATTTTTTTACAGAAAATTAAAGAAAAATATAATAAATTTAGGTATCTCTAGAGTGCTTTTTTTCCCCTAAGCTAGGGTTTAAGGGAAAGGTTGCAGAATACCCCCATTGTTTTACCTTAACTCACTTTAGACCCCCTACCTTAAATAGTCCCATAATTATGTTTATACCCTTCAAATGAAAAGAAAAATGCCAATGTATGTCCTTCTCTTTCAATTTCTTTAGAAAACAATTAGAAACCCTACGCTAAAGCTATGGATGAGCAAATAGCCAGAATCAACTCGACTCTACCATCATTCTAACCAATGCAACTAGCTATGTCGGTTTAAACCAATTAGCTATATTAGTTTCAGCTTGTATATTTATAAGTTAAAACTGACCAAACTCGATAAAATCGATTGAACTTGGCCGAATTCGACAAATAATGGTCGGTTTGAAAGAATAAAATTTTCAACCGACTTATGCTCATCCTTAGCTAAAGCTCTTTCTCTTTGCTCTTTAGATTTTCTTTTGCTGAAGAAAAATTTCTCTTTAAACCTTTCTTCTTGCCAGCAATTGCTCAACATCACAGATTTTTCTAGCATCAAATAGTGTTCAACATCGTGATTTGTTGCACTGTTTACAAAAAATCCCTATAGCAGTAAGAAGTGATATGGTTTTTGTTTTTTTATTTCATTATATTTGATGCATGTATATATGAGCTATTAGTGCAAGGTATAATAAGAAATGTTGTTGTTCATGGGTTTAACAACAATGTGATATTAATGTGATTGTTTGTGAAAGAACATTAACAAGAAGTGCAAGTTTAAGAAGAAGTGTCGGTTGTCTTGGGTTTAACAAGTAGTTGGTGGGATGGGTTTATCAACATTCAACTATGTGATGTTAATGTCAGTCTCATTGATGGGTTTAAATTGAATGGTTTTTCTTTTGTTCTATCTTATGGTGTTATTGATCATAGTCCATCCACTGTAATGATAAATAAAGATATACTTATTTTTCAAAAATTAACATACAAATTTCAATGTTATTTATCAAATGTTATTAGTATGGGTAAATTTTACATTCTCATTTTCTGCATAACAGTGTTGTTAATTAAATTACATCAAATGGAATGTGATTACAATATTATGTCATAAAGAACAATGTTTTAGATAAAAGAACAATTGCATGCGTTAAATGACTAAGATATTTGAATACTTTACAATATCATTTGTAAAATAATAATATAAGTCCGTTAATAACATTGTGATGGTCTCATTAGACTAATCGATTATTCTATTTAATTCATCTGCAGGAGATTTGTTAGATATCATGGCATCAGAATCAAGTGATTTAACTAGAAGTGAGAACTCTCCAATTGCAACTAAGCTAATTCAGAAAAGAGCTTATTAAGAATCTGAGTATTCTAAGAGCCCTCTCAACCAACTCTAGGAAAGGTCGATTGAAAATAAGAAGACTGAATCTCATCCCACCAAGAGTAGAAGCAGGTCCAATAAATGTAAGAGGTCAGTTAAAATTGAGTCTGATAAAGTTTAGAAGGCAAATGATATAATTGAAGAAGCTCCTGATGCTGGTAATGATATTGATGCTGATGATGCTATTATTGCTTCTAATGCCACTGAAAGGGAGACGGAGGATGTGAAAAATAGGATTATTAAATTGATGTTGGTCTTCTATCACGTATTTAAGGCTTGTTAAATCTTTTTTAGAAAATCTTGTTTTTAGCTAATAGGATTATTACTCGCATGACCAGATGTAATACTGTTGATATTACGACCCATGGTAATTATCACATTATATATAACTATCACGACATATATAGGTGAATACACAAAATGCCATGTCACCTATAATATCATAATAGTGATTTTTGCGAATACCAATAACAATGTTCAACCCAAATTTTGCTCTATCTTCAATATTCAACAACTCACAAATAGATTATTTTAGACCGTTATAACAAGGTGTTTTATCCAAAAACAAAAATTCATCTTCTCTTCCAACATATTTACAACTATCATAATCAAAACTTCCACCGTGGTGTAAGAAAACCAATAATTCTTCAACTCATACAAAAACTATTCAACTAATAATAAATATTTTGAAACAACCATTACTATTTTAAAATAGCTATTTATCCCATTGCGATGTTATTTACCATTTAACATTATCATGTTGAGCATAACACCATTTGGTCAAACATAACTATGTTGTTTCAAGAAATATTAATATAATATTTTCCGTTACATTATTATAAATTACATATCATCATTATTTTATGCATAATTTTGTTATGCATTGCATATGCAAATAATTATTAAATGCAACATTGTTGATTGTTTTATAACATTGTCATTTCATACATAATTTTCTTTATAACACTGTTATACTGATAGCTTTCATCAAAGATCCCTTTACATTTCCATAAGTGTAGATTAACAATGAATATAAAAGCAAATAACTTACTCTATTTCAAAGCCAAGAAATGCTAAAAATATAAAGCAAAAGATATAACGAGAGAGGAGACACCTTTGTTGTGTTTTCCGAGCTTCAAACTTATATCTTCGGAGTGTTAAAGAGCTAAGATAGAGTAGAAATATTAAATATGAATTAAATCTTGCTGCAAATGAAGAAATTTTTAGCTGAGACAAACGAGAGAGAGAGGATAGATAGATAGATAAATTAGGGTTTTCAAACATGACGGGAAAATGGTACCTATCATGTTTTACAATGTTTCTTGTGTTCAGCTAAAGGGTTTTAAATTTCAAGTATATAAATGTCCAAAAAAGACTATTTAGAAAACGCATAGTCTAAAGTGAGTTAAGGCAAAATAAAGGGTATTTTTTGGATAATTTGCTCTGGGTTTAATTAAGCATTGGAATAATCTAGCCCAAACCCTAGCCTGTCATTTTTACCTTCAACATTAGTGATTTCACTTAAAATTTTAAATTGGGTGAATAATATAAATACATTATAAATCTTAGCTTTAGACTTCAATTAAAATTTTAGATTTTATATATTTCATTCAATAAAATTTTTTTTATTAATTTTATTGAAAAGATAAAGGATCTTATATTTAAATTTAGTTTTAAATCACAAAATTCATTACATCATATAATTTTAAAGTCATAATTTTCAATAAAAATAAAAATAAATAAATAAATAGCTAGGCACTTTGTGCATGAAGACACTACGTAAGTGACAAAGCAAACAACACAGAAAATGTTAAAAAGTTGAAAAAAATAAATACCCAATTTAGTTGAGTGGTTAGAGCAGTTGAAGAAAGAATGTCTTTCTCCATTATCATTTTAATCACTTACTTGCTCTCTATGGTTTAGATAAGAATAAAAATAAGAAATTAAACCCACTTTTTTTCTTTTATATTTTAACTAAAAACCTCACCAAAACCCATACAAAGTTCTAAAAAACCTCACCAAAACCCATAGGAAGTTCACACTAATCTTCTTCTTCTTCTTCTTCTTTTGTATTGCAGCAATGAAAGAGCCTTCAAAACAATGGAAACCCTTTACATCAAACTGTTGTTCAACTGAAAATCAAACAATTTTGGGTAACTTTAGCAGATGTAGGCCTTCAAAATCAGAGTTTTCAAAGAACATAGCTCCTTTACCTTCATTTAGACGAGTGTCGTTTTCTGATTTGAGTAGGTCTTCTTCTCTGCGTATTAATGAAGATCTTGCTCAATCTTTAGGGCCTGATAGCGAGTTGTTTGATTTTCAACTCAGTGAGTTAAAAGCTATAACTCACAATTTCTGTAGCAACTATTTGTTGGGTGAAGGTGGGTTTGGTACCGTTCATAAGGGGTATGTTGATGATAATCTCAGACAAGGTTTAAGGGCTCAGCCTGTTGCTGTCAAGCTTCTTGACATCGAAGGTCTCCAAGGTCACCGTGAATGGCTGGTATTTATTATTTCTTGTCTCTTTTTTTTTAATTGACTTTTATACGTTGAAATCTTTGTCTTTTTAATATAAATTTATTTATTTATTTCATTGTTAGCATATATGTTTTCTTAAAAACAGTTGCTTGATCAATGAATTTAATTATTTTTATGTAAAAGATTAGAATATGGTTTTAAAATTATGAAATATCGAGTTTGAGACACTGAAATTAAAAAGTAAAATTATTAAAAAATAATTATTTTGGTATTAATTTTGTAATAATTTTCTAGATTTTATAAATATGTAGCTAAATTTCTTTTTGTAACTAAAATAAGATTAGTTCATTTCAAAAATAAACGCCATAATTTAAATTTCACCGTGAATGGCTCGTAATAATTGTTTCTTTTTTAACTAATTTTCGTAAGTTATATACATATATATATGTTGAAATCTTAGGCTTTTTTAATAGAAATTTATTTTTTTTTATTATCAGTATGCTTTCTTAAAAGCAATTGCTTAGTCAATGAATTTAATAATTTATATTCTATACTTAAAAAATTAAGTCGAAAAGTGACATGAAATCAAAAGGTTCTAATATCTATTTTTCATGTCCCTAAAACTCCATCTAATGGCCAAAAAAATAAATAAATAAACAAGTGGAACCCATAATTTTATTTTTAATGGAAGAATTGTTCCTAAGAGATGATATTTTATGATTGACTAAAAGGATAGGAAACAATATTTGGTGTAAAATTAATACTAATTAATATTAAAAAAAACAAAAAACAAAAATTGTGTGCAGGCAGAAGTAATATTTCTGGGTCAGCTTAGGCACCCAAATTTGGTGAAATTGATTGGGTATTGTTGCGAGGATGAGGAACGACTTCTTGTGTATGAGTTCATGCCTCGAGGCAGCTTGGAAAATCACTTATTCAAAAGTATGTTCTCTTTTTTATTATTTTATTCTTCATTTTTTGTTTTTTATTATTAATTTTATTAATATTCAATTTGATTTTATCAATTAAATACACACACTTTATTAATTAAATATATTCTTATTTGTTTTTACAAAAACTTAAATTTACTCTTAACTTTTTCAATTAATTATCAAAAGAATATAACGAAAACAAATGATAATAAACTAAATATTTCATTGGGACTAAACCACATAAAATTAAATATATAATAAATAATTATTAAATGAAAAAATACTTATTCAAGAAAAAATTAAGCAATTCTGAAGGAGTGAGATGAAATAGCAGAAGTTTTTTTTCTCTTAATTAGAGACCTCGAATTCAAACTTTAGTTATAGAACACATTTAATATTTGATAATGAGTATTTTATTCCCTTAATGGGTCTATTTAGTTCGAATTTAGATTAGTCTGTAATCTCTGAATTGTAAGATACTGAATAATTTAAAAAAAAATTAAGCAAGTGTAATAATGGCAGGAATTTCAGCATCATTGTCATGGAGCACAAGGTTAAAGATAGCTTTAGGAGCAGCTAAAGGGCTAGCCTTCTTGCATGGTGCTGAGAAGCCTGTCATTTATCGTGACTTCAAGACTTCCAATGTTTTGCTTGATTCTGTGAGTACTAATTAATTATACAACTTTACTTAATTAATTTTTTTAATTTTCTTTTATGAATTAAATTATAAATTAATGTGGTTTTATTATTTTCTAAATTGTATTAGGATTTTACGGCTAAATTATCAGATTTTGGACTTGCAAAGATGGGACCTGAAGGTTCTAACACTCATGTTACCACTCGGGTGATGGGTACATATGGTTATGCTGCTCCTGAATATGTCTCAACAGGTTTTTAATACAAAATTTTTGCTACTATAATTTATAATTATTGCATCATTTCAAATCCTATTTATTAAATTGAAAATAGAATTCTTAGTTCAATTTGATTAATATGCTCATATTACAAGCATGTTGAGGTATAGTCTAGCGGCAATTGCATTTCATCTGGATAATAAATATCCAGAATTAATTTCTCACTTCCAGAATTATGAGACTAAAAAAAATGCTCACATTACATTCCAATCTTCAGTTGTTTAAGTTAATTGTATGGAGATTTAGAAATTTGTTATAATCGGTTGTTTAATGTTTAGTAATTGATAAATGATTTTCAGGACACTTGACGACCAAAAGTGATGTCTATAGCTTTGGAGTAGTGTTACTAGAGCTACTAACTGGAAGGAGAGCAATGGAAAAATCAAGAGCCAAGAATGAGAAAAACCTTATTGATTGGGCAAAACCTTATCTCAGTAGCAGCAGGAGATTGAGATATATTTTGGATCCAAGACTTGCAGGGCAATATTCTGTGAAAGGAGCTAAGCAAATTGCTCTTGTAGCAACACAATGCATAAGCATAAATCCTAAAGACAGGCCAAAAATGTCAACCATTGTTGAAACACTTGAAGCTCTTCAACAGTACAATAGGGACATGGCTATCTCATGTGGGCAATGGCCTCCATCACCAAAATCAAAACTGGCAAATGGAATGAAGCTTGAAACTAGAAATGCAACTTATAAACTCCAAACTAAAAAAACATAGTTGTAGTTTGCCTCTTGTGATATATATAGGAGACTAGATGATCTCATACTCTTACTAAAACATGCATGTGTTATTAGTAACACATTTTAAAATCTTGGACATGCACGTGTAAATATGTGAATGGTATATGAATATAATATAAGCTGTTTGAATATAATATATAGTATATATAACCATCAATATATCTTAGTAATTTCATGAAAATAGTTATTACGTCCTCTAACATGTTAGTATAAAAAGAATAGACTTAGTGCTTATAAGTCATCTAACTACATTCATTCGAGGTTATTTTTTAGTTTAAACTGTTTATTGATTGACGGTTGGAGAATCTCTACAGGACTAACCTCTAACCAATTTTCTTTTCACCTTGCATGGATACGAGAGTTTGGCAAACTCTGGTGTAATTTGGTGCAATAAGCATTGAGCATTTGTCTTTATTATTCTTTCTTCAATTTTTTTCCAAAAACCTAATAGAGCAAGGAAATAACTCTCACCATGACTAAATTTTTAATGGAAAATAAGTAATCTAAAAACATAAAATTTTTTCAAATATATGACAGGTATAAAAAAAATTCAGTTTTACGCCAAAAGCTAAAAAATTTTCAAAAATACCACACGTTGTCATTCCCCAAAACTTGCATTGTTTTTATGAATTGTATATGTTATGTATATGTTATATATATATATTGTGTACATATTGTCAAATTTATAAACACATATATGACATCTAAAAATATTCTTAAAATATCCAAATAATATCTCTGAAATATTCAGAACATATCAACTGTATCCCTAAAATATCAGCAAAAGCACATATATTATTTATGTAGAAGATATGTAATATATATGTTGCTAATATGTTAAATTAAATATGAAAACATAAGTATTGCCTTAATATTCCAATCAATTATAGAATATTTAAGTTGTATATGGCATGGATATGTTGTTCAAAACCTAAATATTTTATTTTTGTGTAGCATATATAATGTATACATCACCGTTATGTTAAGTATAAAAATATAAATATTGTCTTAATTTTCTCATTAATTATAAAGTACTTAAGCTGTATATGCCACGGATATATTGTTCAAAATATAAATTCTTGATGACATTATATGCAATGATATTGAAAAAAAATAAATATGTTGTTTATGTATATGATATGTAATGTATATGTTGTTGATTTGTTGAGTTAAATATGAAAATATAAATATTGCCTTAATATTTTTATTAATTATATAGTACTTGAGCTGTATACGTAATAGATATGTTGTTCAAATTCTAAATTTATAGTGACATTATATGCAACAATATTGAAAAAAAAAAACTTAATACATCTGTGACCCCTCCAACTTGGCAGCATTTGTCACTTAGCCCTCTATAATTTTTTGGTAATAACTTAGCCCCTTTAACTTGATTATTTGCTTACTAATTGACCCATATTTGCTAAGCTAGTAGAGCACATGTAATATAAACTCTTAACTTGTGTGAAGACAAAAAAAAATTGTTATATCAGTCATAAAATTATATATGTTTATAACGGTCATTTCATCTTTTTCCTCAAAATCACAAATATTAAACCTAGATAGAGAAAGTTATCCTTTACACCAAAAAAAAACCTAAAATTTGAAAATTATACTACTTCTGTTTCTTGTGTTTATGGATGGGTTTTAGTTTAGCAATAGTTGTATACAAATCGTGAAATGATTAACCTAAATTTTTTCTCTTTCTCACAAGCTCAACCTCTCAAAATTTTCTCTTTCTTTCTCTCAAGTTCTCTCTTTTTTTTTTCATTTTTTCTCAAAAACCCAGATTTTTTTAAAAAAAAATTTAATATCCTTTAATGGTTACTAGTGGTGGAAGAAAATTCTTGAAGAACTTCCAAAATTTTCTCTCTTTCTTACAAACTCAATATCTCAAAATTTTCTCTCTTTTTCATAAGTTCTCTCATTTTTTTTCCATTTTTTCTCAAAAACTAAGAATTTTTTTTTCAATTTTTTAGTTACCTCTAATGGTTATTGGGGATGGAAAAAAATGCCTGAAAAACTCCCAAAATTTTCTCTTTCTTTCTTTGAAACTCAACCTCTAAAAACTTTTCTTGAGAATCAAGAACTTCAAGCTTTGCATTTGAGAGATTTCCACCCAATGTCATAAAAATTGAGGATTCAACTTGTTCCATTAAAGATATTGAAGGTAAACTTTTTCTTTTAGTTTTTAGATAATTTTGACTATTAACTACATGTTAAAATCAAAACAAAGAAAACAAATTGTTTATATATGCATACAATTTCATGTGTTTAATATTGATTTTTGCATGTTGGACCTAATAGAGTTATAGAGAGAAGATGCTTTTTAACTTAGAACATAATCTTTCATATGTTTTTTTCTAATTCAATTTTTTGTTCATTTCTAATCCAATATTCTTATCGATATTCATGCAATGATTTTGGGAAAAAAATTTTAATGCAAAATTTGGGAATTGAATTTTAGATTTTTAATGTGTATAGTTTTTTTTTGTGTGTGGTGTCCACATGTTTTATTTTTATTAGGTCATGTTCCATGTTGGAATGTTTGCACTTCACACACCAACTTGTGTCTCATAATGTTAAAAGAAGGGTTAAATAGATATAAAAAGCTAAGTTGAAGGGCCTAAGTGACTACTCAAAAAATATATAGGGCAAATTAACCAATCATGCCAAGTATAAGGATCTAATGATGTATTAAGCTAAAAAAAAATAATATGTTGTAGAGGATATGTAATGTATATGTTGCCGATCTGTTGAGTTAAATATGAAAACTTAATTACTTTCTTAATACTTGAATTGTATATATCATGGATATATTGTTCAAAACCTAAATTCCTAGTGACATTATATGCAGTAATATTGAAAAAAGAATAAATATGTTGTTTATATAGAGGATATGTAATATAAGAAGATAAAATTACATCAATATATAAGCCTAATACATCCCTTTTAAAAAAAACAAAATAGATATATATGTATGAGATGTTGCAAGGATGCAAGTGACAATAATGCAATCCTTAGAAAGATAAAAAAAAAAAAAACAACAATGACAAATATAAAACAACAATAATAATAACATAAACATATGGCAAAACAGAATAATGGAAATACAACCAAGGACATAGACTAAACATATCAATAGTTAAATACGATGCAAGACATTAATGATTAAATTCAACATCTTCAACATAAAGCATGTCAGTATCATCAAGAATAGAAACAATAATAAACATGTTAACAATATAAAAACAAAACACGTAGCCAACATAAATAATATAATAATAGAAGAAACAATAAAAAAATAAATATAGAAACATATAACCCATGTCGATATTATTTAGACAATTTGAAATATATTGATTTTACTTAGTTTTAGATGTTTTCAAGTCCATAGGTCCAAAGTCTCAGCTATCCAAAATGTCCATACTAATGGAGGACGTAAAACCTTAATTAAGTATGGAGGAAATAACTTCTACCATTTGAAATAGTGTGAACGTCATAAGGAGTGCCATCCACGTTACTCCCTCTACGTCCATCGCTCACTTAGCCTTCACAATATTTCAGGCCATGATCTTTCCATTGGCTAGAATCAATTTGACACATGGTACACTATAGCTAGGGTTTGAATGTCCCAAAGGTCCAACAAGTCCTATCTCATGATTCTAATGATGCATGATAGGAAGGAACTACGCACTAATGATTGTGGCCATAGTGCCATAAGGAATGCAAACATGCCACTCCCTCTAGCATTATCGCTAGTGAGAATGATGTTGTCGTCATTCCTCGGTTTCACTCACGTCCACTGATTGCATCCTACTTCATCAGCTAGATAAGAATGCTGAGAAATTCCATACTTAGGGTAGGAATGGTCCTTTATATAGTCTAGATGTCCTTTATACATCAACGTAGTATTTTTAACAATTTTTAGTCATCACACTTTAAAGGTAAAGCCTTTTCACAACTTCAAGCCAAGTTTACATTCTTAACATTTTAACATCTCTTTGCCTCCTTTTAAAACTTTATCAAGCTTAAATATCATATGTAGAGGAACAAAAAAGAGAAAAGGACACACACAGATATAAATAAATACTACATAATTATGAACCACAATACTTAAGTAAACATTAAATAAGCCAAACAAACATAATAATGACATCATTATCAATAGAGAATTAGAATATGATATCTCCATTGTCGGTTCCTTCATTCTTTACACTAGAAGAAATAGAAGGGAGGTTCTCAAGGATATGCCTTAGCCCCTTCTAAGCTTCTTTTTCTTCATTAATGGTAAATATGGTGACTAAAGGGTTGTTAAGGAATATGGTTGTTGAGTTTCTACTACTATAAAGAGGAGAAAATGGAAGAAATGGGAATTTTATAGTTTTCCTTATTCACTATAGCAATGGTTGTTACATTTGAACTAGATATTCTCCCTAATGTAAGGGTTTGCATGTTTACTCTTTAGTCACTCTCAAACTAAATGCTCCAGACTAAGTATTTGCCAAAAGATCCTTTTGTTGGTGTACAGTGGCCTATTTATAGACCACCAAACCTTTCTTTAAAATTTTGTAAGTGAATGACGTAAATTTAAACTTATGGCGTGAAAGAGTTGCTTGGAATTAGCTAGTGATGTGAAAATGGAGAATTCACATTGGCAAGACTTATTATGACAACATATATATCATATCCAAATCACCCAAGGATCTTTGAACTATTTTCTATGATGGCCACACTATAGAAAATGGCAAGCATGCCATAAAGAGTGGCAATGGAAGCTCTCATGCCATTCTTTAAGCTTTCTTTAGTTTAGGTTTCTTGGACCCAAATGGTGGTTTTTAAGCCCAATAGACCATAATTAGCCATTTTTTGTCTTTCTTCCTCCTATTTGGACTGAGGAACAACCACAATATCCACACGGTATATTAATATAATATAAATATTTCTCAAATTCTAAGTTATAGGCATATGAGAATTCATTAGCATAGATACTACGGTATTCTGTTCATTTGCAAACAGCCATGCACTTCGATGATATACCCATGAATGTAAACTTGATATCTCTAAAAAAAGCAACTCAAGTATAATTTTATGATAACTGAAACATGGTTACATACTTTAAAGAGAATAGATAAAAAAAATTTAACTTTGAAAACCTAATACTTACTTTATGTTGTAAACATTTCTCTATTTCGTTAATAACTTCTATTGAAAGGCAATGTTTATTGTTTGTTGTAGGTGAAGAAAGAAAAAATGAAAAAAAGGAAGGATTTTGATTATCGGAATAGAAAGAGAGAGAGTGAGTGAGCTCGAGTTTTATTGCCAAACTAAAGAATCGATGTGTGGGTAGGAAACTTTTTACACTATTTTTTTATGGGGGGAAAACTTACATTATTTTTTTTTACCTTACAACTGAAACGACATAATTATCATGAGAGATCTATTTAAAGTGAATGTGATCTAAAATTAGTTAAGAAATTCTCATGGAGTATTTTACTGGTGATTCCCCTATTTTTTATATATTTATGTAAAAATTTGTAATATTCATGGGCCTAAAACCTGACAACTTGAGACTAGGGTAAATTTCACTGGTCATTATTAAGGAATACACTAATGTACATTTTCATCCTTCATTGTCAAATCGTTCCTTCATTGTCAAATTATCCCATCATGGTCACTAAAATATACCCCTTGCTCCCATTATCATATTTTCGTCCATCTGTCATCCGAGATGCTAACAAAAATCTGATGCAGCGCCATGTCAGTTACCGCATCATCTTTGTAGTTCAGCTTTCCACTATCTCTCAGCCCACCCCTTTATGTATTAATCCCTCTTCGTACGTATTGAACTTATTATATTGTCTTCCTTCTTATTTTTTTCTCTTTTCTTCTCCTTGTGCATATTTAGCTATGCTGACACCCTAGAAATTGTGAAGGCTTGACTCTTTTAGTTAATCAAATGCAGACCACATATTTTTCATCCTCTTCACAATGTCAAACATCCAAAATGAATATTCAGGCTTTATTTGTGAATGTGACGAGTTGGCTCCCCTTTGAACTTCCTGGATAGAGGATAACCCAGGGAGGTATTTTTATGGCTGCAAATTTTGTAGGGTATGTATAGATTTGGGTTTTTACCAGTTTTATTTGCTAGGTTATATCGCATATGATTTATATCGCTGATTTTTTTTAGGGTATTCATGCAGACTCCTTAGGGAAATTATAGGTTTTTTGTATAAGTTGATGAAGAGTATCTTGAACACGATAAACATATAATTAACTATTTGTTGAGGAAGATTGATAAATTAGAGGAGAAGAAAGTGTTTCCAATAGGAATATAGTAATCGAGTTGGGTAGGTTTTTATGTGTGGGATAGTAATTGTAACTCTAGGCGTACCTCCATTGTCTTCCTGAATGGCCTTAAAGAAAGAAAAGTGAAGATAGTGACTAGATTAGGGAGGATTGAGATGTGTTGTGTGTTGATTAGCTTAATGTTTAGTAGCTTGTTTCTAGGTAAATTTTGTTTCCATTTTTGCAAAGCTCTTCTACTACAATGGATATTTTGCAATATTTATTACTTTTGAATGGAATAGTTATTGATTATGAGTTCATTACATTTGTTCCATTTATATATAATAGCAATTGTTTTTTTTTTCACATTAATCACAATTGTACCAAAACAGATAAAGATATAACTTCATTGAAATAAAACATATGTTTGTAAAAAATATAAAATTCCAAGTATATAAAGCTTGTATTTGTAAGGAATCCAAGGACATAAGAACAAAATATAGTTGGTTGAACAAAATATTTTATTATATCTATACTGATCAAAATATAATTGTTGGTCAAAATATAATTGATGGTCAAAATACAGTTGATGGTAAAAAAATATGTTGGCCAAAATACTCAGTTATATCTATACTGGTCAAAATATATGCTAGTCAAAATAAATATATATTCTTAATAAGAGGATTTTGATTCCACTATGTTGTTCATCTCTACTGCATTTTTTTCTGTGGTTGACTTAATTCAGTAATTGTGTTGTTCCGAGTTTATTGTGATGTATCTATTTAACTTAATTGGGATTCACTTGAGTTGTTTTGCTGCAAGGGCACAACAAAAGTCAATTAGTCAGTTATAAAATAATTAATATGGTCATCCTTTAACTATAATATAATTCTTGTTGTCATCCATGTAGTTTGTTTTAAATATAATCGTCATCCTTAAACAACAAATTCATTCATATTGTCATCCCTCAAAGATCCATCAAAGATATACACGCTCACACACACAATTTTAAAACAGTTTCTTAACAATACCACGACAATTGGCAAGCATATACAAGAATCTCAATCTAAAAAATATACACAATAAAAAATACTTAACAATAACAAAAAATCTCAACTACACATTATCAATATAAAAACTCAACCTCAAACACATATACAACAAAAATATATTTCACAATAATACAAAATCTCAATTGCACATTATCAGCATAGAAACTCAACCTCAAACATATCCACAATCAAAGATATACTTACAAAATGATTGTTTCTACTCCTTACACCTCATTGACTTTGTGCCTAAAAATAAAATTAATTAAGTCAAAAATATCTTTTACATTGAAAATGAAATATGAAATTTAACTCAAAAATATACCAATTGATTTGGATCATTTCTATCCAATTTGTGCTATTTTTTGTTATGCCCAATCTGTCTATAATGACTGCACCTAAGTTTCACCTTTCCTTTCATCTTGAAAATTAGGTTTTCATATTTTTTTAGTTTCAGTTGTCTCATTTTTGCTTTCAAGAGCCTTTTCTACAGTAGCTGCTTTCTTTTTCCGTGTGGCTTCCTCTATTTCAGCAGCCTATTTTGTTCTTATTTTGTTCTTCTACCTCTTTTCTTAGCAACAATTGGTGGTGGAGTGATTATATGTTATGTCTATCACCTTTAGGCTATAATTCAGGTCCATTTAGAGGTTTAATAGTATGAATATAAACTCTCCTTACAATTGATACATGATAGCAGGACTCCACATAATTCTCAGGCATTTCATTTTAACCTCTAATACATGCAATAGCATGGGCACATGAGCTATATGTTAAATCCTACCTCTGCAGGCACAGTTCTTTTTATCCAAATCAACAACAAATTGTTATCCCTTACCATTCACTTGAATTTTATTTGATCCATTAAATGTAGGAAAATAATTTGCAGTTAAATCCTTTAACTTTTCTAGATTCTTTTGTATTTTCGGACATAAAAGGCCTTCCATCTTCTAACACTCGCTCTTGTTCTTTGTTATCCATCTTATCAATTGGTTCCTTATTATCTCCAACATTGTTATTATTGGTTTTGTTCTTACTTTTAATTCGTATCTATTAAAGCACTCACATATGTTGATGAGGAGAATGTCAGATTTGCAATTTGTTCAAAAACAAGCCCTACTCCAATTTTCGCATGGCCTATTCCTCAACCACTCTCTAAACTTAGTTGACTTCTTCTTACACCGTTCAAGGCAATCTTCTAACCTTTTTGTGTACATTGCCCTTGCACATGTCCATAACAAATTCTTGTAATCTTTTCTTTTAAAAGTAGCTCTTGTGTTGGTCAGCAAATGCTTCACACACATTATGTGTTCTAAGTTTGGAAACATTAGCGATATCACATTGGCCAACCCCTTCAAGGAAAATATTAACTAATTATATAATATGATGTTAAATATAATTTTAAAATAAGATAATTATTGACATACCTTTTGTCTATCAGACATCAAAATCCAATGGTGAGATTTATGAATGGATAGATCCTCTTTCAAATATTTTAGAAACTAAGCCCATTTTTCTATATTCTCTGTCTTCATAACAGCATCTGCAATGAGGTATATACAATCATTGGGGTCAATGCCAACTGCTAATAGAAGTTGGCATCTATAAATCCCTTTTAGCTAGCAAACATCCAAACATACAAATGACCTACATCCATCTTTAAATCCTTTCCTCAAAGCATCAAAACAAATGTTAATTCCTTCAAATGGCCTTTTTCTTCCTTCAATTCAACTTTAGATTCGGGGTTAGTCCTAAGTAACTCTAACTTGTAATAATGTAATCTTTCATACCGTTTACCTCTATCCCCATTTATTTTTTTAGAGCCAAATTCTTAGCCCTCCACACCTTCATCCTCCCAATAGTTACTTTGTGATCCCTTTGCACTCTAGCAATGATGGTATTGAGAAGCTAATTGGGATTTTCCATTATATTTTTAACATACTGCCTTGAAAGCCATTTTGAAGAGATGTAATAGTTAGTGTGGACCCCGGTAAGTGTATGTTTCAAATTAATTGTCATTAATTGGAATGTTTGATCACCTCCTTCCTTCATATCCATTTTGCCTACATATTGTCTGAAATTACAGGTTTTGTCCTTGCAAATAGCAACAACCTTAGTTTATCATTTTTTAAAAAAAACCATAATTGAATTCTATGTTTTATGCTCCATCTCCTCATTCTTATCTCTAAATAACATACCCTTAGTGAATATTGAATCCTCAATGTCTCTTTTAGAATTAAATTTAGGAAATGATTCTTATTCTTCTTGCCTTGATTCTGGTCAACTATTCAACTCATCACTGTTTCTATAGTCAGAATCTACCTCTCTGTTATCCATGTATAAAAATTTATGTTTCAGGCTCTCTTCAGGTTCTTGACCCCACATTAGGTATAGTACTTGCTTCATTTTTCATATTCTCATTAAGCATCTCAACAAGATCATCATCCATATCAGTCAAATTGTAGTCATCATCTTGAAAATTCATATCATGCTCAAAATGCACATCAAGGTCATAATTGTTATTGTGCTCAGAATGCACATCATTTTCAACATGCACATCATGCTCAGGGTCAATAGCTTAATATCTTGCTCTATATAAATTATTAGCCTCTATTTCAATAGCTTTTGTTTCTTTTATAATCTCAAAAGATGTATTAACATCAAAGTTCATATATTCAATGTTAAACTTAAAGTTCATGTCAATCATGCCTATATTTTGGACTTCCTCATCTACTGCATTTTGGACACCATCATCAGTATCATTTTGGACTCCCTCATTTGCTGCAATTTGGACTCCTACATCTGTATCATTTTGGACTCTTCCATCAACAACATTTACTTTCCTTCTTCTGCTTCATATTGAATTCCTTCATATGCAACAATTTGGACTCCTTCATCAAACAAAATATTTTGGTTGCTTTCATCTTCCACTGCATTTTGGACTCCTTCCAGATAACATTGTACTTTTGAGCCACTAGCTTGGCTGCCTATCTTACTAGTAAGTTGAATAGCTAGTTCAGTATTTGTGGATATTTTTGTAACACCCCTTGATAATCTTCTCAGAGAACTACTAGAAAATGCTACTCAATACACTAAACAGTGCTAAAGACAATCCAATATCTATATTCCATGCAACTTAAATAATAATATAACTAAATATTTTTGCATAATTTTCTCTATAATAATCATTACACAAATTTTTAGCAATAAATAACACAACCTGCAATAAAACACTTCTAACTTCCATTAATCAAATCAAACACTTCTAACTTCCATTAATCAAATCAAACTCTAATAATTCCAATAAATTAAATATCAACCATAAATCAAATTAAACATCACAAACTTTTCAATCCATAAATATAGACATAAAATATATTACTAGAATTAATAATCATTCATTAAAGCCTAAAACTTCAACCCTCAATACATATATACAAATATTTCATCTACTCTTAACAATTTGTATAATCTTCAAATAAACCAAAATAAGTTATACAATATAAATGCAATCCTCATTTACAATGTTTATAAAGAAATTCTTTTATTTTGTAGATAATCTCTGAAACCTTTATTCATCATCTCAATAATTTACTCTGATCTATTTTACTTACGTGTCAGAAAAATTATAACACACTAAGCATTATAGCTTAGTAGTGCTTGTATACATATGGCTTGTTACTTATTTTCAAATTAAATACTTGTAACAAGAAAAATAGTAAAACTCATTTCTTAAAAATAAATAAAAAAACAAACATTTTCAGTAAAACTTATTTTATTCTAAAATAAATACAAATTCAATTATAATAATAAATTTGCAATTACTGTCCAAATTATTACTGTTTATAATAAAATCTATATTCTCATATTTAAAATTTAATTAAAATTAATAAGTAATAACATATAATTATATAGCATTTGTTTATCATTTATTATACTTTTAAACATTACATTTATAACATTAATATTTTATATTTATAGTTTATACTTTTTACTTGCAATTTACTTTAACAAGTTTTAGATTCAATTAAATTAAATAAAATATAAACTTAACTTATTTATCAACACTTCCCTTACAAGATTTATATCTTGTATTATCAGTAATGAGTATTTTCATTCAATTAACAATTATGAATGTCATTGTTTTATTTAACACTTTGAACACTTTCATTGTATTTGATTCAATAATATTCAATTCAATAAAACCTTATTAAATATCACTTTTCATTATAATTATTATATACATTTTAGTGCATATAAAAATATATTTTCTTATGATTCAATACTTTATTATAAACAATCAATAATTAATATATATATATATATATTCCAATAAGTTTTTCTTATCTTTACACTATTTTCATCCAATAGTGTTGTTGTTATGTATACTTAGGTATACAATATATATATTTATTTATATATATCTTCACACTGTTTTCAAATTTTGGCCATTATCACTTAATTAGTCATTCACATCTCCATTTTTATTTTGTATCTTCTTTTTAAAATATATTAAGTCACTAGTAATTTATCTTTTTACCTTGGTCCTCAAATTATCTTTCTCCAAAAATAATTCAAAATCCTTATCATATGTAATCACTATCTATTTATTCTTTAATCTTTACATCCACTTTGAATATCCAAAAATATATAGCAATACTTTCCTCACATTTTTCTCACTTTCTATGCTTCACCCTTTGATGGATAGATTCCACTTCAATCTTATAAACAATCTACCATTAATCAAAAATACTTTAAAGATTGAGCTAACAATTCATTAATAACCTCACTTACTTAAACTAAATAAATAATTTCTAGGTCTCCAATAACACAATTAAATTTTGTTAAGCTAAATACTAGTCTTTCTTACTCAAATTAATTTTTTTTTCTGCTTCAATTATTAATCAATAACACTTTTCCTTTCCTTTCCTTACATCCTCTTACCTTTGCATAACTTAACAACATGATTTCCATAATGGTTTTTATATATAATTTTAGACATAACACATTTACACCAAAGTTATCTAGTACATATAAATAATCATTTAGCTCCACTTACATTTTCCAATTTCATAAACAAATAATCCAACATTTCAATACTTCAACTAATATACTTCAAATAACCATTAGTTTCATAAATACAATTCACTTCAAAATCAATTAATTTAATATTCCAAAAACTCCAAGTATCCCTTAAATCATATTTATCAAGAATAGAGTTTTCTTTCTTATTTATCAAATCTTCCATAATCCAAAAATTCAACATATCTTCAATTCAAAAATTTCTTTAAACCTTATTTAAAACTAAATACCTAACAATTACAATACCAAATACATCAAACATCATCATACTTCAAAGATAGAAAATTTCATAACCCTAAAATCCTCCAAATTCCTAAACTTACTAAAACCCTAATTTATTCCATAATTCTAAATTAGTACATAAATGATTCAGTGCTTAATTTAAATATTATTTCAATTCAATAACCAACAAATACACACTTTATACCTTACAAAAATAACCTTATTACCATAGAAGTAAAGTTTCATATCCATATTCTTTACAAATCATTCAATATATAATTTCTAAAACATGAGAAACATTCTGAAGTGGCTCAATTTCTTTATTAAAATCCTTGTCTAATTGGCTCCACCAATACCTCATCAATCCCCTAACACCAATCTTTTGTAGCAAATCATATATACAAACCAAAGCTATCCTACCAGCATAATAGTCAAATCTATAGTGCATCTCTCGATTCATATAAATTCATTCCCGTTTATCACCATTATATTGTAGATTTATTGTAAAATACTCAATTCCACCTATAAAAAAATAACATATCGATAAGTGGATTTCTATATACTTTAAGGGTTTAGGGTTAAGGGTGACAATGATTTTTGTATACTTTATTATGTAAAACAAGTTGTTTATATGTTATTGAGGGGATCATAAAGTGCATGATCTTTATATATTAGGGACCACAATATACATATTTGCTTCATCTTTCAAAAATATATGTCTCACAATTTCAATTAACATGCAATTGCGCAAGAATAACAATTACCCCAAAAACCCCATGCACTAAAAAACCAATTTTATAGTGAAAATCCCTAATGCATTTTAATTCAATCCCAAAAAAACCCTAGTGCATTTTTATTGCAAGTCAACCCAACATGGGCACAAAGAAATATAATTTTTTTTAATTTCAGAATATCTGCGGCTCCTATCGCTATCTCCAATTGCAGGTCCACCACCATTAATTTTTTTCTCTTCTTCTGGTCCACCACTTTTTACACCTAACTTGTGCCAAAATATTATTTAACGACCATAACTTTGTGCTTTTATAAGAACTAGTACACAGTCACTAATCTTCTTAGAACATAACAAATCATAATATTTATAGAAATATTGAAAGAAATTATAAAGACAAACGATTGAGAGAGAAATCGAGCAATGGAGGATGACCTGAAAGAGTAAAGTGGTTTTTGATGGAAACAAAGAAGAAAGGGAAAATTGGCACGTGAAATTATTAAGGTATGCTCCTTGGAATCTGAGAGATAGCAGAAAGCTGACGCAAAAAAATGATAGGGCAACTGACATAACGTCGCATCAAATTTTCGTTAGCATCTCGGATGGCAGATGGATGAAAGGATGATAATAGAAGCAATATGTGTATTTTAGTGATCACGAAGGGACAATTTGATAGTGGAAGATGAAAATGTGCATTAGTTTATTCTGCAGAGATGACCGGTGAAATTTACCCCTAGAGACCAACCCAAATCTCTTTATTTTTTTAGTCTAACACCTTTTTCCTTTTATTATTATTATTTTAATTTGTGGGTTTTTTTTAATTTGTTGTTTTTAATTACTTTTGTATTATTTCTTTTTTTTCTATTATTTTTCTCATCCCAATGTGTATATTTGATATGCCATTTTAGTTTTAGGAAAAAATAACACAAATTACTAGTCTAGAAATACATAATCAAATTGGATGTGAGTCAAAGAAGAGATTATGATATAATAAGCAAGGTTGATTATATATACTTTATTCAAGAAAAAAAATAACAAAACCTAATCTAAACCTCACTCGACTTATAAAATGATAAGTACTTTTAAGTTTTAACACTATTTTTTCTATGTTATATAACAATTATAATTGTATTAAAAATATATACATATATACATCAATATTTAACACTGTACTTTTATAAAATTCCTAAAAAATTAGAAAAATCAAATATTTAACTTCTTGATCCATTCTAATTTTACTCCAAGTTTCTTTTTACTATACGGTATGTAGTTATGATGCCCCTTTTGGCTCAAATATAATTGAGTGAGCAAGAGACTTTTAGTCTCATCCATATTTGGACTTATAATAAACAATTGTGCAAAAGACTAAGAGACTTTAAATCTTTTAAAGAACTTGGATAGATTAGACAGATTCTCCAATTATTATAAAAAGAACCAAAAGATTTTTGTATATTTGAAGCAAGGACTAATTTTGTATTGATATAAATGTGAATACATTAATGACATAAGTATAATTAATAAAACAAATGACAAAAATCGTCAAAATCTTGGAAAATTGAAATGAATTGAATAAAAACTTAAGAGCTTGAAACAATTGCTATTCGATTGATAATTTAATGACTAATTGTTGATTTATCCTTTATTCTCTTGGAAGCCAAGACTTATAGTAGATGAATTGCACTTGAGTTCCTAAATTTTAGCTATATATTTTTCACTTATTAGACCATGAATTATCCATTGAGGATTTTACATGAATTACAAGATTTTTATCCCTGATTTTTAATGGCCTTATAATTTTTTTAAAAAGATTTGCAGTTGGTGCGTTTTTTTATTTCTGCCTATTTTCCATGGTGAGTTTTATTTTTTTATACTTTTTCTTTTTATGCTTTTTACTCATAAATATTTTTTTATTATCATATTCTCAATATGCAAACAAAAAATATAAATATATACACAAATATCAAAATATACCCACAACAACATGGTGACATATAAACAACATATACCGAATATACACACATCATCAACACATCATTTGCATAATTTATTTAATATTTTTTAACTTTATTTTTTTAATTTATATATACACAATATCCACACAACATGCATATAACATACACGCTATATACACAATAAACAGATAATATACATATAATATGTATACAATATCCATAACATCTATATAATATACACACGGTATGTACACAATATCTATACAATATTAACACAGAAAAATTAGTTTTTTTAATTTTTTTATATATATAATATGTAAAATTTATTTTAAAATAAACTTAATGGCTTTCATTGATACATTTTTATATATTTTAATTTTTTATATTATTTTTTGTGAGTGTTATTTATTATTTGTAATTAAAATTAAATTTTTTATAAAAAATAATATATTTTATTAGTTGAAAATATTACTTAAAATATTAAATTTTATTATAAATATTGAAATATATTTATTTGATAGTAAAGTTAGAAAATAAAAATTAAAAATTGAAATAAAATATTATTTATAGTGAGAAAGGAGGTATTTTTGAAAAAAAAAATATTATTTTAGTGAGGAGTGAGGTATTTTTGAAAATTTGATTCAACTTTTTTATAAAGATGTAAATATTTTTTATATAGTACTTTTAAAATATATATATTTTTATGGAAAGTTTTATGAAAACATCACCCATTTTGTATAATTTAGCACCAAAATGACCAAATTAGCATTCAACCTAACACATACGTGCTTTAGTTTTCAGTCTAACAGCATGCTAGTCTTCAGCCTGTTAGCTTGTCTCATGCCCCAACTTTTAGAAAAAATTACATCGAATACGACATTTTAGTAATCCATTTTCAATTTTATGGTATTGTGTCTTGGTTTTCAATTTTATGGATTTGCTTTGTTTTCTTTTTTTTATGGTAAAAAAGGGATGAATTTTTTCCCTTTTATCATTTTTTTGTATTTTGTATTTTTATTTTTTTATTTATAAATAATTTTTTATCATATTCTCAATATACATACAAAAAACATAATATATACATAACACATATAAAATACACACACAATATATACCAAACATACACATATTATCTATATAATACTTATATGATTTATTTAATTTTTTACTTTATTTTTTTAATTTTATATACACACAACATGCACATGCATATAATATCCATATAATATATATAGTAAATACATAACATAAACATAATATTTATATAACATATATAATATACACAAAATATATATGCAACATTTATATAATAAAATTAAAATTTAAAAAAAAATTGTGTATGATATATAAAATTTGCTTTAAAATAAATTTAATAATTTTATTTATATTTTTTTATATTTTACCATTTTTTTGTTTTGTGAATGTTATTTTTTATTTGTAATTAAAATTAAAATTTTTTCTTCATAAAAAATAATACATTTTATATGTTAAAAATATAATTTAAAAATATTAATTTTTATTATTTTATTGAAACATATTTATTTAATAGTAAAGTTGAAAAAAATAAGAATTTTAGTAAAATATTGCTTGAAATGAGAGATGAAGTTTTTTTTTTTTTTAAATATTGTTTTTAGTGAGGAGTGAGGTATTTAAAAAAAAATTAATTTTTATATTTTTAAGTTTTTTTTGAAAGTGTAGTATTTTTGAAAATAAAACTTATTTTTAATATAATCTTGTAAATAACCCAAACTTTTATGTACTAATTTCATGGGCCCCAATTTAATTACCTATGTCATAATTTTCAGAGAAAATTACTTGAAATACATTTTTGAGGAATTTATATAGTTTACCGTATTTTGGTTTTCCATTTTCAAATTTATGGTGTTTTATTTTTTTTTTTTCAAATTTACGAATTTTGTATTTTCTTACAGTGAACTATATAAATTTATGGTGTTTTATTTTTTTTTTCAAATTTATTTTTTTTTCTTACGAATTTATGGTGTTTTATTTATATTTATATTTTTGTTTATATTTTTATTCATAAATAATTTTATTTTCTTATCTACAACATACACACAAATACACAAATATATACAAAATATACATAATAAATATAGATATATACACAATATATTATTTGTGGTTTATTATGGTGTTTGTTTGGAATGACCTTCCAAACTTACTGGAATTGCTCCTATTAAATTAACCGTCGAACCATATTTTATCTTCTTAGTTTGTTTTCCCATCGAAGTCTCCCATTAACTTTATATATATATATAGAGAGAGAGAGAGAGAGAGAAAAAAAAATTTCCATTAACTTATTTTAATTTAGAACTTTACAAATTATGGTAACAATAGTTTTAATTTTCTCACTTTGAAGATCATTGAAAGCTCAGGTTAGAAAGTCTTTCTATTTGCTTTTATTTTGCCTTTTATATATAAATATTTTTCCTTTTTGTGATTTTTCTTTTCTTTTTTTATTATTGCGATTTTAGTTCATTTTTCTTTGTCATTTAAGAAGAAAATTTCAAATTTTCTGTCGATTCCTAATTTCTTTTCCCTTAGATTGATAAAATTGTGATTGTCATGAAAGAAATTCACACACCATATTCAAAGGTTAGAAATTTCTAAGTTGAAATCATATTATAACTTCAGTTTTTTTTTTTATTGCATGGAAGGGATAACTATAAAATAATAGAAAGAAACTAAAAATTCCTTTAAGATTCAATATTAATTATTTGTTGAAGTTGTTGATTTTAGACATATTTATATGAGTGATATTTTTTAATTTCCAGATTTATGGATTGCAATACATGCAATCTATAAGTGCTACAAATCTATTTAAGTAAAACAAGAAATTAATTTTCAAATATGAAGTTTAGTCTTTGAAGTTCTTGCTATGGAGTAGATATATTTATTTTTTTCGATTCTTTGTATATAAAAACTGTGAAAGCTTGAAAATATCTTTATTTGTTAATTTTACTATATAATTTGGTGAGAGAATAAATGAGATAAACTACAATTAAGCCATACATTTTTCAACAAAATAGCACGAGTGTCTCTATTCAGATTAGAAGTGTATACTGTATAAAAGAGATGAATTCAAATTTGTAGCAATTTTTTGGACTTAGCTTAGAGCATATCCATAGCCTACCTGCTTGTATTTGTGTAATTGGTTATTGTTCATTTCAAACTTCTGCACTTTCTATTATGTTTTATATAAATTTGTGTAATTGGCTGATGTATAATCATGCTTCCTACACAAATTTGATGCCTTTTCCTTTGGCTTGTGTTGTTCTAATATATTCTTATTATAATTTTTCATACCATTAGTTAGTCAAATATGCAATTTTTTATAGGCCTTAACCCTCGGTTATGCGGGAAAATGAAAAGAAAGAAAAAGAAAATTTTTGGACACTTGAATCTTAAATGGAGTCATGGAAGTAGTCTAATGTGCTCAAATTTAGCATATAGAGTGCATAATGTAATGTTTTCATTTTATAAAGCAAGTTTGCAACCCATACATACATACATATATATATATATATTAGATTTTTTTAAAATACATTTTTTTAAAAGTTTAGATTGATTCATTAATCTTAATAAATAAGCATGCATATGTTAGCTTTAAAATATATCAAACACATGATCAACATATACCAAATTTTTGAGTTTTGAGTTTACATCTATTTTTCAAACCTAATATTTGAAAAATAACTGTGAAATATACTAAATATACTCAACATATATTAAATCACAGAGTTTTGGGGTTGTCTCTGTTTGTTAATATAAAATTTAAAATTTTACTATAAATATACTAAATATATATTCAACATATACTCATCATATATTGGATTTCTGATTTTTGGAATTATCTTTATTTTTCATATTTGTAATTTAAAAATTAATATTAAAATATACCAAACATATACTTAGCAAATATAAAATTTCTAGATTTTAGGATTATCTTTGTTTTTTAGATTCAACATTCAAAATTTAACTGTAAAATATACTCAACATATAGATTTTGGGATTACCTATGTTTTCCATATTTCAAATTTGAAATCAACTAATAAAAATATGAAATGTATGCTCAACAATATTAGATTTCTAAGTTTTGGGATTAGTTTTCTTTTTCATATTTAAAATCCAAAATCAATTGTAAAATTTATCAAATATATATCTCACATATACTAAATTTTTGGATATTTGATTATTTGAAATCAACTGAAAAATATGTCAAAAATACAATGATTTGAAAAATATTAAATGGTTATTAAATTGAATAATATTGTAGCCCTATAAAATCTACCTCTACTATGGTGATTGTAATTTAAATTGCTAAGAAATTAGGAGGAGTTTTAAACTTGTAAGCATTTGCCTTTGCTAATATGAAATTCTCATGGAAACTCTAATTTGTCTCAATAATAAGTAAAATATTTTATTAAAACTAGATTATATCTATTTATATTTTAAGCTTAATAATTCTAACTTCTAGTATTTTTTTAAATGTTAGTTTAGTTTTTATTTTAATAATTATATACACAAACTTTTAAGATCATGTCATTTTAGCTTTCAAATACATTATGATAAAATTAATAATTAAAATATAATTAAATAAAAAAATAATCTTTTTAACTTTTTTGAAAAAAAAAATTAATCTTTAAATTTCAAAATATAATAAAATATGATTTTTGTTTACATAATGATGGACAAAAGGAATTTTTTATTTTCTCAAAACATTGTACTAATAAATTAAGTATTTAGTCAAATAATGAGTTGAAAGTTAAGAAAATGATTAAAAAAGTCTCATTGTTTATTGTGTAAATAAAGTTCATATTTATGTCAGAATGTGATTGGACAGTTAAAATATAAATTAATATTATCTTTAAAATAATAATTATTATGATTATTATAACTATATATATTATATTATATACTAAAACACCCATACCCTATGAATAATAAATTTTTTCAAAATACCTTGCTCTCATTATATTTATTTTTTTCTTTTCTTTAGAATTTTTGAAATCGGTCAAAAAAAAATCTAGCTATTTTTGTAACACTAAATAAATAGTGAATTTCCCAAAAAAAATCCCTTTATCTCATTATATCTATTTCTTCTTTTTTTTTTTTAGAATCTTTGAAATTGGTAAAAAAAAATCTAGCTATTTTTATAACACTAAATAACTAATAGATTTCCCAAAAAAAAACTTCCTCTCATTATATCTATTTCTTCTCTTTTCTTTAGAATCTTTGAAATCGGTTAAAAATAATCTAGGGCGTTTTTGTGTTTATATTCAAATTAGATTTTTTTAGTTTTTTGTCTTTATATTCATCTATTATCTTCCACTTTGTTTTTCCTTTCAGAAGAATGTGTGTCGAATTTTATATATAATAAAATTCCTACAAAGATGAATAGTGCATTTCAAAAAAATCTTTAAAAAACCATACTCCTATCTTTTTTTCTTCTTTAGCTTCTTTTTGATTTTTAATTTTGATTTTTTTTTCCTTAAGTGCTTACAAACTGCAAACTAATCTTTTATATCTTTTTTTTTGTTCTTTTATTCTTTATTGTTAATCGATTGTAATATAAAAAGTATTTGTACTTTTAAAAAAATTAATAAATTTATAATACATAATAATAAATATCACAATATATCAATCGATTAACTAATTATCTATTTATAATTTTGATATTCTTTAAATTTTTATTTTTTTTATTGAATTATACTCAATTTAGAATTTTAGCCATATATATATATATATCTAGCTTTACATTTTAAATTTTAAAATTCTTGGAAATTAGTCAGATATATACCCTTAACTAAAATATTAATATATTATAGACCCTAGTATTCTTAATTAGACCCTTTTAGATAAAAATACCCTCTGAATTTTAAAAGCCTGCTCATATCTTTAGAAGCAGTTTTCTTCTCTCTCCATTTATGACTTTCATCTTCTCTTTCGTGTTCTCCGTCGAAGCAATAAACCCTCGCCAGTCGCCGTCAATAATTTTCGACCATCTGTTCTCGCTACTTCTGTATTCTTCATTCTTCTCTCATAGTTGTTATTTCTTCACCGTTCATCACGCTTATCTGAAGGTATTTGTCCCCTCTCTCTCAATCTCTCTCTTATAAATCATTATGCTTGATTTGACCGTGAGAATGCATGTGTTTGTGTAAATCTCTCTTTTGGAATTTTTAATTCATTATTGGTGAAATTTATGATTTTACTAGTATGAGATGGTATGAGCTTGTTATAACCATATTTTTACTGGTATGGCTTGTTATGAGCATATTTATAATGGTATGAGTTTGGTATGACATATTTTTACTGATATGACTTGTTATGACGATATTTTTACTAGTATGACTTAATATAAGCTTGGTATGAGCATATTTTTACTGGTATGACTTGGTATGAGTATATTTTTACTGGTATGACTTGGTATGAGTATATTTTTACTGTTATGACTTGGTATGAGCTTGGTATTAGCATATTTTTACTGGTATGACTTGGTATGAGCTTCGTATGAGCATATTTTTACTGATATGAGCTTGGTATGAATATATTTTTACTGGTATGAGTATATTTTTACTGGTATGACTTGATATGAGCTTGGTCTAAGCATATTTTTACTAATATGACTTGGTATGAGCTTAGTATGAGTATATTTTTACTGGCATGACTTGGTATGAGCTTGGTATGAGCATATTTTTACTGGTATGTCTTGGTATGAGCTTGTTATGAGCATATTTTTACTGGTATGACTTGGTATGATTATTTTTTTACTGGTATGAGTATATTTTTACTGGTATGACTTGATATGAGCTTGATATGAGTATATTTTTACTTGTATGAGCTTGGTATGAGTATATTTTTACTGATATAATTTGGTATGAGCTTGGTATGAGTATATTTTTACTGGTATGACTTGATATGAGCTTGGTATGAGCATATATTTACTGGTATGATTTGCTATGAGCTTGTTATGATCATATTTTTACTAGTATGACTTGGTATGAGCTTGTTATGATCATATTTTTATTGGTATGACTTGGTATGAGCTTAGAATGAGCATATTTTTACTGGTATGAGTTGGTATGAGCTTGGTATGAGTAAATTTTTACTGGTATGACTTAGTATGTGATTGGTATATGAGCTTGTTATTACCATATTTGTACAGGTATGAGTTCGTATGAGCTTGTTTTTACTGGTATAATATGGTATGAGTATGATATGAGTATGAAATGAGTTGATATGAGTATGATATGAGTTGAAATGAGTTTGAAATTAGTTTGTATTATTGAGCTGTTTTGGTATGAGTTTGTATGATATGAGTATGTTATGAACTGTTTTGATTTTGACTTTGTAGTCAAAAAATTGCAGGAAAAAAAAGGCAACAGGTTCTCATACTAGCCCATCTTCTCAAAATGAGCAATCTCCCTTATGTGGGGACAAGACAACCACACTCCATTCAAGTCCAGGAGTAATGTCATCAACTTCTCCTAAGGGCTAGAGGATAAAAGGAAGATTGCCTTATCAACCAAGGGTGGTTGGTAAGGCAAAGAAGCCAAGATTCGGGGGTGTTCTTTAGTGATGACATTCTCATTCATAAGAAGGAAGTGGGAGGTGAACATACTAATGAAGAACGCTTTAGAGTAAGTAATTATAAAAAATTTATTTGAAATTGCAACTATATTTTAAAGTGAAACTTGTCATTGATTGAGTAACTAATCAATAAAATATGTGTCAGGATGCTGATTATGTCATCCCTCCAAGTGGTTAGAGGTACCACCAAATTTATGACACATTGTGATTTATATTGCCAATGTGTTCAATATGAGTTTATTTATTGATAACAATATTTTATTATTTTGGTGTAGATGGCTGTCTTTAATCGATACAATGTCAGCCACCTTCTTAGGCTTGATGATGGAAATTTTGATCATTGGTCTAGGCTCTTTTACTGGCTTTTCATACACCAAGTTCCAAATAAAAATAAAAATGAGCTTTCATTTAAGTTTGAAAAGTCAGTCTTAACATTTGAAATTGTTGAGTATTGTTTAGTAAAGGGGATGAAATACTTTAGCCTGAAAGATATGGTTGGGGGGACCAAATACTTAGTTCAACGCTATGGTGGATGGACATGGGAGAGATTGTTTCATGAATTTAAAAAATGCTATGATGCTAAGTTGCAAATCAAATTAGGAGTAGCTTGCCTAGTTGATATGTTGGTTTTGGGAAAGGATAAGACTACAAAGGTGGATCCCAAAATTTTAGCTCCTGTAGACGATGTTGAGGCATTCAACAAAGTCGCAAGGGTTTGTGAGCTGGAAATTCCTTTGTTCGAAGTTGAAAGAATCTCTAGAAAAATTGAAGAACAAAGTAGTCGGTGGCTATTCAGTCATTGGTTTTTCTAATGCCTTGACTATATTTAAAATGGAGGTTATTCCTAATTTACAAGAGCTAAGGGTAGAGAGGTGCGGAATTGGATTTCTGCGATTGATGAACTGAAAAATCTCTTCTAAATATCCATACCCACACATTTGTTTGATGTTATCACAGTAGGTATTTAACTTGATACAAGTTTGATATTTTGAGTTTTACCAATACCAATGTTATTATTCATTTACACATATTGAATCAATACTATAATGTATAGGAGCTGACTGTTATGGAATTAAAAATAACAAATATTGAGGCCGAGTCTCCTAATCTACAAGAAATTTGCCAAAAGGATACCCAAAGACACTCGAAAAAGGAAAAAATTAATGACCCTCAGGTATTACTTGCATTTCTTTCCATTTATTGTATCATAATGCTTTACAATATTATATATTTTTTATTCTAACTAGTATATCATTTTTCAGAAAACTGGATTTGATAGCAAACCAGTCAGCACTACTAAAGAAAAAAGGTTCAAAATATTTGAATGCAGGAGCAAAATAAACAAATATTCGAGTGTCATGCAGCAAAGAAAAATACAGGTAGATGTAGATATAGAGAAGAATAGAATAGAGTTGCACATATCGCAACTTGAGCATAGATGCAATGCGTTAGAAAGTGAAAACGCACTGCACATTCAATGGAATAAAGAGCTGAATGCTACCATATCTAGCTTGACTGACAGAATTACCACCTTGGAAGCAAATGAAAATAAAAGGGCAGCATAGAAAATGGAAACCAACGAAAAAGAGGCAGCTGCAACTGAAAAGGAAAAAGAGGAAAAGGATGAGAGGGAAAACATTCATGAAGAAAATGAAAGTGAAGATGAAGAAAATGAAGAGGCTATGGAATAAAAAGTAACTCATAAAAATCAAGCACTGGATTGGATGATACAATTGTTACACCTCTTGCTGAATATGACGATTATATTAAATCACTATTATTTATTATAACATTTTATAAATGCACTTATATATAATCACTTAAAATATGGCTACTTACAGAAAAGATATATCAATGGCACCGAGGACATGTTGCAGCTCAGTCTATTAGTGGTTGAAGTGATGGAGACCATGTACGATGAACAAAGGAAGAAACGCTTACCCGTGCCAAACTCAAAATATATTGGTGATGAGATGACTCCTAAAGGAAGAGGTGGACACAGAAAAAGGAGCAAACATCTTCAAGTTCTTTTCCAGAAGATGGCAGATGAAGTTACTTATGCACATGTTCTGCCCTTGGATCCTTTCTCCCCCCATCTGCTAATCATTGCTGAAGTTTTGATAATTAGTGGCATATGCATTTTGATAACTTTAAGTAGTAAGTTGCACTTTAATTATAGATTTTGGTTTTCATATTAATTATATTTATATATAAACAAATTCTTTTTCCTATAATGTTAACATTAGTGTTTTAATTTATAACAGTGATCCAAAAGTAGAACAACCATTGCCGGAGGATGAGATCTATGATTTTACAATGCACTCCACGAACAACAAGGACTTTTGGTATCGATTACGAGTAAAAAATGTTTGGCTATCAAACGATGTAAGATTTTCAATATAAATGCATATTGAAGTTAATATGAGTTTGAAATATGTTGGTATGAGTTTTGATATGAGCATATTTTTACTAGTATGACTTGATATGAGCTTGGTATGAGCATATTATTACTGGTATGACATGGAATGAGCATATTTTGAGTATATTTTTACTGGTATGACTTGGTATGAGTTTGGTATAAGTATATTTTTACTGGTATGAGTATATTTTTACTGGTATGAGTATATTTTTACTGGTATGACTTGGTATGAGCTTGGTATGAGCATATTTTTACTGCTATGACTTGGTATGAGCTTGGTATGAGCATATTTTTACTACTATGACTTGGTATGAGTATATTATTACCGGCATGACTTGGTATGAGCATATTATTACTGATATGACTTGGTATGAACATATTTTTACTGGTATGACTTAGTATGGGCTTAGTATGAGTATATTTTTACTGGTATGACTTGGTATGAGCTTATTATGAGCTTATTTTTACTGGTATGATTTGATATGAGCTTGGTATGAGTATATTTTTACTAGTATGACTTGGTATGAGCATATTATTACTGGTATGACTTGGTATGAGCATATTTTTATTTGTATGACTTGGTATGAGCATATTTTTACTGATATGACTTGGTATGAACTTGTTATAAGCTTATTTTTACTAGTACGATTTAAAATGAGCTTGGTATGAGTATATTTTTATTGGTATGACATGATATGACCTTGGTATGAGCATGTTTTTACTAGTATAACTTGGTATGAGCATATTTTGAGTATATTTTTACTTTTATGACTTGGTATGAGTATATTTTTATTGGTATGACTTGTTATGAGCTTATTATGATCTTATTTTTACTGGTATGATTTTATATGAGCTTAGTATGAGTATATTTTTACTGATATGACTTGGTATGAGCATATTTTTATTGGTATGATTTGGTATGAGCATATTTTTACTAGCATGACTTGGTATGAACTTGTTATAAGCTTATTTTTTCTGGTATGATTTGATATGAGCTTGGTATGAGTATATTTTTATTGGTATGACATGGTATGAGCTTGGTATGAGCATGTTTTTACTGGTATAACTTGGTATGAGCATATTTTGAGTATATTTTTACTTGTATGACTTGGTATGAGTATATTTTTATTGGTATGACTTGGTATGAGGATATTTTGAGTATATTTTTACTGGTATGACTTGGTATGAGGATATTTTGAGTATATTTTTACTGGTATGAGCTTGGTATGAGTATATTTTTATTAGTATGACTTGGTATGAGTATATTTTTACTAGTATGACTTGATATGAGTATATTATTATTAGTATGACTTGGTATAAGTATATTATTACTGGTATGACTTGGTATGAATATATTTTTACTGGTATGACTTGGTATGAGCATATTTTGAGTATATTTTTACTGGTATGACTTGGTATGAGTATATTTTTACTGGTATGACTTGATATGAGCTTGGTATAAGTGTATTTTTACTGGTATGAGCTTGGTATGAGTATATTTTTATTGGTATGACTTTGTATAAGCTTGTTATGAGTATATTTTTACCGGTATGACTTAGTATGAGCTTGGTATGAGCATTTTATTACTGGTATGACTTGGTGTGAGCATATTTTAGTGGTATGACTTGGTATGAGCATATTTTAGTGGTATGACTTGGTATGAGCTTATTTTTACTGGTATGACTTAGTATGAGCTTGGTATCAGTATATTTTTACTAGTAGGACTTGGTATGAGCTTGGTTTGAGTATATTTTTACTGGTATGACTTGGTATGAGCATATTTTGAGTATATGCAATGCGTTAGAAAGTGAAAATGCACTGCACATTCAATGGAATAAAGAGCTGAATGCTACCATTTTCAGCTTGACCGACAGAATCACCGCCTCGGAACAAATAAAAATAAAAGGGCAGTAAAGAAAATGGAAACCAAATAAAAAGAGGCAGCTGCAACTGAAAAGGAAAAAGAGGGAAAGGATGAGAGGGAAAACATTCATGAAGAAAATGAAGAGTCTATGGAAGAAAAAGTAATTCATAAAAATGAAGCACTGGATTGGATGATACAATTGTTACACCTCTTGCTGAGTATGACAATTATATTAAATCACTGTTATTTATTATAAAATTTTATAAATGCACTTATTTATAATCACTTAAAATATGGCTACTTACAGAAAAGATATATCAATGGTGGCCGAGAACATGCTACAGCTCAATCTGTCAGTGGTTGAAGTGACGGAGACCATGTACGATGAACGAAGGAAGAAATGCTCACCCGTGCCGAACTCAAAATATATTGGTGATGAGTTGACTCCTAAAGGAAGAGGTGGACACAGAAAAAGGAGCAAACATCTTCAAGTTCTTTGCTGGAAGATGGCAGATGAAGTTACTTATGCACCTGTTCTGCCCTTGGATCCTTTCTCCCCCCATCTGCTGATCATTGTCGAAGTTTGGATAATTGGTGGCATATGCATTTTGATAACTTTAAGTAGTAAGTTGCACTTTAATTACTGATTTTTGTTTTCACACTAATTATATTTAGATATAAATAAATTCTTTTTTCTATAACGTTAAAATTAGTATTTTAATTTATAACAATGATCCAAAAGTAGAACAACCATTGCCGGAGGATGAGATCTACGATTTCACAGTGCACTCCACAAACTACAAGAACTTTTGGTATTGACTGTGAGTAAAAAATGTTTGGCTATCAAACGATGTAAGATTTCCAATATAAATGCATATTGAAGTTGATATGAGTTTGAAATATGTTGGTATGCGTTTTGGTATGAGCATATTTTTATTGGTATAACTTGGCATGAACATATTATTACTAGTATGACTTGGTATGAGCATATTGTGAGTATATTTTTTTATTGGTATGAGCTTGGTATGAGTATATTTTCACTGGCATGACTTGGTATGAGCTTGGTTTGAGTATATTTTCACTGGTATGAGTATATTTTTACTGGTATGACTTGGTATGAGCATATTTTTACTGGTATGACTTGGTATGAGCATATTTTTACTGCTACGACTTGGTATGAGCATACTATTACCGGTATGACTTGGTATGAGCATATTATTACTGGTATGACTTGGTATGAGCATATTTTTACTGGTATGACTTGGTATGAGCATATTTTTATTGGTATGACTTGGTATGAGTTTGTTATAAGCTTATTTTTACTTTTAAGATTTGGTATGAGGTTGATATAAGTATATTTATATTGGTATGACTTGGTATGAGTTTAGTATGAGCATATTTTTACTGGTATGACTTGCTATGAGCATATTTTGAGTATATTTTTACTGGTATGACTTGGTATGAGCTTGGTATGAAAATATTTTTATAGGTATGACTTGGTATGAGCATATTTTAAGTATATTTTTACTTGTATGACTTGGTATGTAATATCCCGAAATAGACCCTAAGAGTTTTGGAGTTATTGTTGTTGTATTTGGAATTAATGTATATGTGTATATGTGAAATATAAGGATAATATATGTAAGACATATACATATACATCACATATACATGGGATATATATAATGGTGAAGGATAAGTGAGTTGTATATATATATTTGTATAACTAAATAATAAAAATAATAATAAAGACAAAAAGAAAAAGAGAAGAAGAAAATCAAAGAAAGAATATGTGGTGGAGATTTAAAGTATTATTATTATTATTACTATTGTTATTGTTATTGTTATTATTATTATTATTATTATTATTATTATATATATATATATATGGATAAGGACAAAGGAAAAAAGTAGAAACTTCTTCTTCCTTCTACTCCTTCTTCGTCTTCTTCGTTCTTCTTGGCCGAGAGAGAGAGAGAGAGAGAGAGAGAGAGAGAGAGAAAGAGAGAAAGATGTGATTTTCTTACCAAATTTCTTAAGGAATTCAAGAGATTTGATGATAGAGATGAAGATTTGATAAAGGATTCAAGTAAGTATTTATTTCTTTAAATTGATTTTCATTGTTTGAGTTGGGTTTGGTATGGTTGATGTGTGATGATGATGATATTGAAAGATTTAAGTATATATATGTGTTGATTTGGTAATTGGATGATGATAATATGATTATTTGTGAAGATGATGATGAATTGTTGAATAAGGGTTGAGTTTAATGAAATTTGGGGATTTGATAAATTGGTATATGAATGATGTTTATAATGATGATTGGTGTGTGTTTTGAGTGTTGTTGATGTTTTGGTAAGTTTGCTATGGTTTTTGGGTGTGTTTGATGAAGATTGTTTGAAGTGAGTAATGATAAAAAGATGGGTATTGTTGGATGTTGTTGTGTGTTGACCGGAATCTGGGTTTTTAGTCGGACACGCCCAGAGACACGGCCAGTTTGTTAGGCGTGTCGTTGGTTCTGTTTTCTGGAGTTGGTAGCACGAGCAGTGACACGCCCATGTTATTGAGCGTGTCATAAGTTCTGTGTGGCAGTAGAATTGACACGACCAGTAACACGCCCGTGTTATTGAGCGTGTCATAGCTACTGTGAGTTTGGAGAATTGACACTGCCATGAGCACGCTCTTGTTGATTGGACGTGTTGATGTTTTTGAGATACAGAATGTATTACACGCCCAGTGACACGCCCGTGGTTATGAGCGTGTCAATGTTTCTGTGTTGTGGAGTTAGGGCACGATCAGGGACACGCCCGTGTTGATGAGCGTGTCATGTGTTGAGTTTGCCCTAATTGATTCTTATTTGTATTATCTCATGTGTATTTCTAAGTGAGTGTGTATGATTACTTTTGGATTAGGTTTTAAGAGATGGAATTGCCCCTAATCCAAGTATTGAAAGATCTATGGAAGAGAAGTTATATGGGAGTGAGTTCTTTAGAGGTAAGTACAAAACCCTATTGGATTGCATATAAGTATATTGTTAAAATAAATATTAATATTGTATATGCAATGAAAAGATAAGAGATATGATAATACATTAATACATATAAGATGTGAAGGCATTCAATATATTTATGTTATGAAATGTGAAAGATGTGAGGATATGATTTGTATGATGTGTATTCCAATTTATATGGTAATGCAATTGATTGTGCATACTTGAGTAATGAATGATTATGTGATATTGTGATGAACTATGAAATGTGATAATGTGATATTATGGTGAACTATGAAATGTGATAATGTGATATTGTGATGAACTATGAAATGTGATAATGTGATATTGTGGTGAACTATGAAATGTGATATTGTGATGGAATATGAAATGTAAATTGAGAGGTGATGATGTATAAAGCCATTGTGGTTGGCTATGATATTGAGAATGAGATAAATGAGGCATGTTTTGCCTAAATGATGCCATTGTGGTTGGCTATGATGATGTAAATGATGATGAGAATGAGAATGAAATTGATAATGAAATAATAAATGAATTGTGTGGCTAATGTGTTATTCATTTTCAGAGTTTTGTTGTTGGTGGCATGCCTAATAAGTGTAACAATCTCTTGAAGTTAGGTTGGATTGAATCCTTGAAGCCTAATTGAGATGTTACCACCCTTGAAGCTAGGTTGGGTTAGTTCTTGAAGCCAAGTTGGGTAGAAGCTTAGCATGCTTTGCTCCCCTTGAAGCTTGGTTGAACTTAATCCTTGAAGCCTAGTTGGGTATATGATATTGATAAATGTGATAACAAAACCAAAGCATTAACTCTGAACTTTGAATGACATATTAGTGTCTTTTGGGCCCGAGTCTGTCTTTGTTGTTAATGTGATGTATATACAAGTTGAAATAAATGAGTAATGGGATCTATGTTGCCTTTGTTGGAAATGTGAGTTGTGAATGATGAATTGTGGTTAGTAATATGATTATATAACATACATGAATTATTGAAAGGAGATATGGTTTGTGAAGTTATATGCAATATGCGATTATAAAGTATAAAATGATATATATGATATGTATGAGGTGAAATTGGTAAGTATCATAATATGAAGGTTCTATCAATTTATTGAATTATGTTTGATGGTTATGTTATATGTGTATATGTATATCCTCTATAAGGTTAATAGGATTATATGAAGAATGCATTGAAAAAGGGGAAAACAGAGTAAGAAAATGTTAAAACATGAGACTAAACATATGAGGTATGTTTCCTTTATATTGTATATTTTAATGGTTACTTGTACTACTAAGCTTTCGAGCTTAGCGCGGTTATCTTAATCGCGCAGGTATATAGGTGATGAAGCTGGAGATAAGCTACTATGTCATAACAAGGACAAGTATAGTTCGAGACCAACTAGATGGTGGTGCATGCATGTAATTATACTGTATTTTCATAAGAATGTATTCATTTGTATAAATGAATCTTTGGAAGAAACAATGTAACTTATATTTATGTATTACCATGATAAGAATAACCATTTTGTAAATACTTTCATATGATTTAAATGTATTATGGCTTTTAAAAATAAAAGTAAAGAGTTATAATGGTGATGAAAAGTGACATTCTTATATTCTATATACATATTGTATGTGTACTTGGTATATGTACAGTATTTATATGGGGTATCGGGGTGTTACATGGTATAAGCTTTCTATGAGTATATATTTACTGGTATGACTTGGTATGAGCTTGGTATGAGTATATTTTTACTGGTATGAGTTTGGTATAAGCATATTTTTTCTGGTATGACTTGGTGTGAGTATATTATTACTATTATGACTTGGTATGAGTATATTATTACTGGTATGACTTTGTATGAAAATATTTTTCTGGTATGACTTGATATGAGTATATTTTTACTGGTATGACTTGATATAAGTATATTTTTACTGGTATAACTTGGTAAGAACTTGGTATGAGTATATTTTTATTGGTATGACTTGGTATAAGCTTAGTATGAGTATATTTTTACTAGTATAAGCTTGGTATAGGTATATTTTTACTGGTATGACTTGGTATGAGCTTGGTGTGAGTATATTTTTACTGCTATGACTTGGTATAAGCATATTATTACTCGTATGACTTGGTATAAGCATATTTTACTAGTATGACTTGGTATGAGCATATTTTTATTGGTATGACTTGGTATGAGTTTGTTATGAGCTTATTTTTATTGGTATGACTTTGTATGAGTATATTTTTACTGATATGACTTGGTATGAGCATATTTTTACTGGTATGACTTGGTATGAGCATATTTTGAGTATATGTAGTGCGTTAGAAAGTGGAAACGCACTACGCATTCAATAGAATAAAGAGTTAAATGCTACCATATCCAGCTTGACCTACAGAATCGCCGCCTTAGAAGCAAATAAAAATAAAAAGGCGACAAAGAAAATGAAAACCAAAGAAAAAAAGGCAGCTATAACTGAAAAGAAAAAGGAGGGAAAGGACGAGAGGGAAAACATGCATGAAGAAAATTAAAGTGAAGATGAAGAAAAGAAAGAGGCTATGGAAGAAAAAACAACTTATAAAAATGAGGCACTAGATTGGATGATACAATTGTTATACCTCTTGCTGAGTATGACGATTATACTAAATCACTATTATTTATTGTAAAATTTTATAAATGCACTTATATCTAATCACTTAAAATGATTACTTGTAGAAAAAATATATCAATAGCGGCTGAGGACATACTGCAGCTCAGTCTATCAGTGGTTGAAGTGATGGAGACCACGTACGATGAATAAAGGAAGAAACGTTTACCTGTGCTGAACTCAAAATACATTGGTGATGAGTAGACTCCTAAAGGAAGAGATGGATATAGAAAAAGGAGCAAACGTCTTCAACTTCTTTGCTGGAAGATGGCATATGAAGTTATTTATGCACCAGTTCTGCCCTTGGAACCTTTCTCCCCCCCCCCCCCCCCAATCTGCTGATCATTGCCGAAGTTTTGTTAATTGGTGGCATATGCATTTTGATAACTTTAAGTAGTAAGCTGCACTTTAATTACAGATTTTGGTTTTCACATTAATTATACTTAGATATAAACAAATTCTTTTTCCTATAACGTTAACATTAGTGTTTTAATTTATAACAATGATCCAAAAGTAGAACAACCATTACAGGAGGATGAGATTTACGATTTCACAGTGCACTCTATGAACTAAGGACTTTTGGTATCGACTACGAGTAAAAAATGTTTACCTATCAAGCGATGTAAGATTTTCAATATAAATGCATATTGAAGTTAATATGAGTTTGAAATATATTGGTATGAGTTTTGGCATGAGCATATTTTTACTGGAATGAATTGGTATGAGCATATTATTACTGGTATGACTTGGTATGAGCATATTTTGAGTATATTTTTACTGGTATGACTTGGTATGAGCTTGGTATGAGTGTATTTTTACTGGTATGACTTGATATGAGCTTGGTATGATTATATTTTTACTGGTATGACTTGGTATGAGCTTGGTATGAGTATATTTTTACTCTATGACTTGATATGAGCTTGGTATGAGCATATTTTTACTGGTATGAATTGGCATGAGCTTGGTATGAGCATATTTTTACTGGTATGACTTGGTAAGAGCATATTATTATCGGCATGACTTGTTATAGGCATATTATTACCGGTATGGCTTGGTATGAGCATATTATTACTGGTATGACTTGATATGAGCATCTTTTTACTAGTATAACTTGGTATAAGCTTGATATGAGCATACTGGTATGAGCTTGTTATGAGCTTATTTTTACTGATATGAATTTTTATGAGATCGGTATGAGTATATTTTTACTGATATGACTTGGTATGAGCTTGGTATGAGCATATTTTGAGTATATTTTTACTGGTATGACTTGGTATGAGCTTTGTATGAGTATATTTTTAGTAGTATGAGTTGGTATGAGCATATTTTGAGTATATTTTTACTGATATGACTTGATATGAGTATAATTTTATTGGTATGACTTAGTATGGACTTGGTATGAGCATATTTTTACTGGTATGACTTGGTATAAGCTTGGTATAATCATATTTTTATTGGTATGACTTGGTATGAGTATATTATTAGTGGTATGACTTGGTATGAGCATATTATTACTGGTATGACTTGATATGAGCATATTTTTAGCATATTATTACTGGTATGACTTGATATGAGCATATTTTTACTGGTATGACTTGCTGTGAGCATATTTTGAGTATATTTTTACTGGTATGACTTTGTATGAGTTTGGTATGAGTATATTTATATTAGTATGACTTGGTATGAGCTTCGTATGAGTATATTTTTACTGGTATGAGCATATTTTTACCGGTATGACTTGGTATGAGCATATTATATTTTTACTAGTATGACTTAGTATGAGTATATTTTTACTAGTATGACTTAGTATGAGCTTGGTATGAGCATATTATTACTGGTATGACTTGGTATAAGTTTGGTATGAGCATATTTTTACTAGTATGACTTGGTATGAACTTGTTATGGGCTTATTTTTACTGGTATGACTTGGTATGAGTATATTTTTACTGGTATGAGCTTGGTATGAGCATATTTTGAGTATATTTTTACGGGTATAACTTAGTATAAGCTTAGTATGAGTATATTTTTCCTAGTATGACTTGGTATGAGCATATTTTGAGTATATTTTTACTGGTATGACTTGGTATGAATATATTTTTACTGGTAAGACTTGGTATGAATATATTTTTACTGGTAAGACTTGGTATGAGCTTGGTATGAGTATATTTTTTCTGGTATGACTTGGTATGAACATATTTTTACTGGTATGACTTGCTATGAGTATATTACTGATATGACTTAGTATGAATATATTATTACTGGTATGACTTGGTATGAGCATATTTTTTTCTTGTATCACTTGGTATGAGCATATTTTGAGTATATTTTTATTTTTATAACTTGGTATGAATATATTTTTACTGGTATAACTTGGTATGAGCTTGATATAAGTATATTTTTACTGGTATGACTTAGTATGAATATATTTTTACTGATATGAGTATATTTTTACTGGTATGACTTGGTTTGATCTTGGTATAAGTATATTTTTACTGGTATGACTTGATACGGACATATTTTTATCTGTATGACTTACTATGAGCTTGGTATGAGTATATTTTTTCTGGTATGACTTGATATAAGCTTGGTATAAACATATTTTTAGGGGTATGAGCTTTGATATGAGTATATTTTTACTGGTATGGCTTTGTATGAGCTTGTTATAAGCATATTTTAATGTGTTTTTGTTGAATTATAATAAAATGATGTCATAATATATTATGTTCGCCAAAACAGAAATATAATATAGAGTTCTTTAACCAAAGAAAGATCTGTGAATCTTGTTATGTCAATCAAATTTTTATTGCATGTCATGAACAGTTCTTTTTTATCATTGGAGGATTTCCAGTTATGTAACTGGTTTTCTTGAGGGCAAGCACAAATATTGTAAACATGTGAAAGATGTTGAGATCATTTATCTACTAGTGAACTAAGCTGCACACTATTGGTTTTTAATAGAAATAAATTTACCTGATTGATCAATAAAGATATACGATTCGCTGTATGCAGACGCCCACATAAGTAATAGAACAAAATGTGTTAATCCAATTATGGAGATGTTGCCCCGTGCTTTGAATGAAGTTATTTTTTTCAGATAAAAGCCTGAATTGGAGACTAAAAAGGGTACGAAGCTGAAAATAAATTATGAAAATAATAGTTGTCCACGCCAAGCTGGGTAAGCTAGTACAAATTGTCAATTCTCACTCATTATGTAATGATATTATTTACCTTTTAAAGTTGCTAATATTAATATATTATAACAGGGAAGATTACGAAATGTATGTTGTAACACCCCTACATCGGGTACACGCACACTACAAACACCACAATGTAATATTCGTGCACTCAACATAGGGATGCTACGGTTTTCCTTAACATTCAAATCATTTTAAAATGATACCATAATCTTTCTCATTATACATTATAGAAAATAAGTAATTAACTTATAAGATCAAACAAAATAGATATATATACATTTACTTAATACACAGCAGAATTTATAAAATATTTACATATATGAATACTCTCAAAACTATATTTACAATTATACATATATTTACATTAAAATCAATACTTTAAAAAATATAAAGGAGTTATACATGATTGGCAGCTCTTCTCTGATCTTTAAGTCCCAAAATAAATTCTTCAATGTCTACTCTCACTCGGTCTTGAGGAACTCTCGGGTTCAACTCTGTCACCTGCGCGATTAACACTATCGCGCTAAGCCAACGGCTTAGTAGTACAAAGTATGCTAGCATTATGCTTTAATGCAATGCAATGTCATACATTTTAATAATCAATATAACTTCATAGATGGAAAGATAATATCACACCTTTGTATTTCACAAATCATACACATATCAACATATTACATTTCCAAAGTCCTTCATAAATCTCATTATTCAATTATTTTACCATCAATGAATCATATTTAAACAAAGACAAGCATGGGCCCAAAATACACTAATATGCCATTCAATTTTCAGAGTTAATGCTTTGGTTTTGTTATCACATTTATCATTATCATTATCCCAACTAGGCTTCAAGGATTAGGTTCAACCAAGCTTCAAGGGGAACAAAGCATGCTAAGTATCAACCCAACTTGGCTTCAAGAACCAACCCAACCTAGCTTCAAGGGTTGTAACATCCCAATTAGGCTTCAAGGACTAGACCCAACCAAGCTTCAAGGGGAGTAAAACATGTTAAACTTCTACCCAACTTGGCTTCAAGGATCAAGCCCAACCTAACTTCAAGAGATTGTTACTAATAGAAGGCATGCCACCAACAACAAAACTCTGAAAATAGAATAACACATTAGACACACAATTCATTTATTATCTCATCATCAATTCCATTTTCAATTCTCATTATCAATTAGGCAAACATGCCTCATTAAAGTCATTATAGCCAATCACAATGGCTTTACATTCCATCACATCTCAATCCACATTACAAATACATAATCATTTGCATCATCATATCTTTCACATTATTCATGTAACATCATTGATAATACATAACAAAGTATAATATTCATATGAATTAGCAATGTAATAATGCAATATTTGTACTTACCTCAATAACAATTCACACAACTCTAAACACTTCCTTTTTCAAGATTCTTTTACTTCTTAGATCAATGACAAATCCCTTTCTTCAAGACCTAATCCAAAAATAATAACTTACACTTGCTTAGGGATACACATGAGATAATCAAGTTAAGAGTTAACTAGGGCAAACTCTAAACATGACACGCTCAACCACACGGGCGTGTCCCTGACTGTGCCCTAACTCCACAACACAGAAGCTTTTACAGGCTCAGAACCACGGGCGTGTCACTGGGCGTGTAATACATTCTGCCTCTCTGAAAAATATCAACACGTCCAACAACGTGAGCGTGCTCATGGCCGTGTAAACTCTTCAATCTCACAGTAGCTATGACACGCTCAATAACACGGGCGTGTTACTGGTCGTGTCAAGTCTACTGCCTCCAACACAATTGACACGCCTAAAACTCTGGACGTGCTCCCGGGCGTGTCAGGCCAAAAACTCAGATTCCGGCCAAAACCACAAAACACCCAACAAAACACTTCTTTTCACCAACATCCTCTTCAAACAAACTTAACAAAACATACCCAAAAACCATCTTAACTTACAAAAATACCCAAAACAACTCCACATCTATAACAAACACAATTCACAAATATCATCACAAAACCCTAAACACAAATACAACACCATCTCTTCCAACCAACTTACTCTTTTCTTCAATCCATCCTTATAATCCATAATCAATCTAATCAAACACTCTTAAACATATCACAATCAAACAACATACTCTTACAAATCTATCAAACTCAAACACAACTTCAAATAAGCAAAGAAATCAAAAGAGGACTTACCAAAGTAATGAAACTTCTTGAATCACCAACTTGATCACTTAGATCTTCCTTCAATTTGAGCTTAGAACATTAAGATCCTCTCTTGGACTCTTGCTTTCTCTTGTCTTTGGAGGAGCCGGCCACTTCAATGGAAAAGAAGAAAAGAACAATGAAGAAACAAAGTCAACTTCTCTTTAAATCTTCACCAAGCATTTCCAAAAAGTCAATTACCCAAATACCCTCTTCTCACTTACTTTTAACTCTCTTCACTTACATGCCCTTTTTAGTAATTTCACCAATAACCAAATAAATATCTTCATCCCTTGACTCTCCATTTTTGACTTATGTATATGTTATTTATACTTCCATATATACAACATATACATTTTCTTTTAATTTCTTTTCTCTTGCAAATTAACATATACATTCTATCCAATTTAAAACAACAACAATATTCAAAACTTCTAAGGCATACATTGGGATATTACAATTCTCCCCCTCTAAAAAAAAAAATTTCGTCCTCGAAATTACCTGATATCAGGTCTAAAACAACTGAGGATACTGATCTCGCATAGTTTGTTCACTTTCCCAAGTTGCCTCTTCCTTTGCATGATTCTTCCACAAAATCTTCACAAGTGGCACTTTCTTATTCCTCAACTCTTTCACTTCACGTGCCAAAAAGGCAATTGGTTCTTCTTCAAATGTCAGATCTGGACTCACTTTGATAGATTCAATTGGCAATACATGAGATGGATCCGACCTGTACCTCCTCAACATAGAAACATGGAATACATTATGGATCCTATCCAACTCAGGTGGCAAAGCAAGCCGATAAGCAATTGGCCCAACTCTTTCCAAAACTTCATACGGTCCAATGAAACGAGGACTCAGCTTTCCTCTTCGACCAAATCTCAAAATCTTTTTCCAAGGAGACACTTTCAAAAATACTTTATCTCCTACATTAAACTCAATATCTCTCCTCTTCAAATCTGAATAAGACTTCTGTCGGTCTGAAGCTGCTTTCAACCTATCTCGAATCATTTTTACTTTCTCTTCTGTTTCTTTAACCAAATCAGGACCAATTAACTTACCTTCACCAAGTTCACTCCAACATAGAGGTGTCCTACACCGTCTACCATACAACGCTTCGAATGGTGCCATACCAATGCTGGATTGATGACTGTTATTGTATGCAAATTCCACAAGTGGCAAGAATCTATCCCAACTTCCAGAGAAATCAATGACACAGCTTCTCAACATGTCATCGATAATCTGTATCACTCTCTCTGACTGCCCATCTGTCTGCGAATGAAAAGCAGTGCTAAAGTGCAGTCGAGAACCCCAAGCACCATGTAAACTCTTCCAAAACCCTGAAGTAAACTGGGGATCTCGATCAGACACTACAAAAATTGGGACACCATGCAACTTCACAATTTCGTGGATATACAGCTCAGCTAACCTCTCCAGAGAATAATCCATCCGAACCGGAAGAAAATGAGCTGTCTTAGTCAACCTATCAACAATCACCCAAATAGCATCATACTTCCTTTGTGTCAATGGTAGACCAGACATAAAATCCATTGTCACTCTTTCCCATTTCCATTCAGGCACTGATAAAGGTTGAAGTAACCCTGTTGGAACTTGATGCTCAGCTTTTACCCTCTGACATGTGAGACATTTGGATACAAAATCTGCAATGTCTCTCTTCAACCCAGACCACCAGTAATACTGTTTCAAATCATGATACATCTTTGTATTGCCCGGATGCATAGCAAATACTGACTGATGTGCTTCTTCTAAAATAATCCTTCTCAAATTAACATAATCAGGAACACACAATCTGTTCTTAAACCAAAGACTCCCATCACTTCTCACAATAAAATCTCGACTCTTTCCATTCTGGCAATCTGAAACAATCTTTTGAATCTTCTCATCAGCCAATTGAGCTTCTTTAATCTGATCCAACAATATCGGTTTCAATTGCAACTGTGCCATCAATGCACCATCATCACAAGATACAAAACTAGCATGCAACGCTCTCAACTCAACAAGCAACGAGAGCGAATAAACAGTCAAACCTGCTAAAGACTTCCGACTTAAGGCATCAGCAACAACATTTGCCTTACCAGGATGATAGTCAATCAGGCAGTCGTAGTCTTTGATCAACTCCAACCATCGTCTTTGTCGAAGATTCAGCTCCTTCTGAACACCCAAATATTTCAAACTTTTATGTTCTGTATAGATAAAACGTTTCTCCCCATATAAGTAATGTCGCCAAATCTTCAAAGCAAACACTATAGCTGCCAATTCTAAATCATGAGTCGGATAGTTAAGTTCATGTGGCTTCAACTGCTAAGAAGCATAAGCTATAACTTTACCCTCTTGCATCAAAACACAACCCAAACCATTATGTGAAGCATCACTGTAAATCACATATGGTTTATCTTCCACAGGTAAAGTAAGAACAGGCGCTTGAGTCAACATCTCTTTCAACTGTTCGAAGCTAGCTTGACACTAATCCGTCCACACAAATCTAACTCCCTTTCGAAGTAATCTAGTAAGTGGAGTAGCTATCGAAGAAAATCCTTTCACAAACCGTCGGTAATATCCTGCCAAACCCAGAAAACTTCTAACTTCAGTCACAGACTTTGGTGGACTCCAATTCAAAATAGCTTCGACCTTACTCGGATCAACTCTAATACCCTCCGCTGAAACTATATGACTGAGAAAAGTCACTTGGTCAAGCCAAAACTCACACTTCGACAGCTTAGCAAACAATTGCTTCTCTCTCAAAATTTGCAACACAATTCGCAAATGCTTGTCATGTTCCTCCTCATTACACGAATACACCAAAATATCATCGATAAAAACTACCACAAACTGATCCAAATAGGGCCTAAACACCCTATTCATCAAGTCCATAAAAACTGCAGGTGCATTCGTCAAACCAAAAGGCATAACTAGAAACTCATAATGCCCATACCTTGTACGAAAAGCTGTTTTAGGAACATCTTCAGCTCTGACCCTCAACTGATGGTACCCTGATCTCAAATCAATCTTGGAAAACACTGCTGCACCCTTCAATTGATCAAAAAGATCATCAATTCTAGGCAACGGATATTTATTTTTAATAGTCACCTTGTTCAATTGCCTATAATCGATACACAATCTCATAGTACCATCCTTCTTCTTCACAAACAAAACAGGAGCTCCTAACGGTGAAACACTAGGGCGAATAAACCCTTTATCCAACAACTCCTGCAACTGCACCTTCAATTCTCTCAATTCAGCAGGTGCCATTCTATAAGGAGTAATAGAGATAGGAGTGGTAGCAGGCAATAATTCAATACCAAACTCCACCTCTCTCTCTCAGGAGGTAACCCTGGCAACTCTTCTGGAAACACATCTAGAAACTCTGCAACTGTAGGTATACTATCAATTTGAGAACCCCTTACTCTAGTATCCACCACATGAGCAAGATAAGCATCACACCCTTTTCTAATCAACCTCCTAGCTGCAACAGCTGAAACAAACAAGGATGCTAACTGTCCCTGCTCACTAGATACTATCACATTTCTACCATCATCAGTTTTCTAGGTAACAACTTTCCTTTGACAGTCTACCACAGCTCCATGTCTAGATAACCAGTCCATGCCTAGGATCAAATCATATTCCTTAAAAGGCATTTCAATCAAATATCCACAAAACTTCTCACCTTGCACTACTACCGCACTATCTCTGTGCACCTTGCTAACAATCACACTATGCCCTATAGGATTTGTCACCAATACATCAAATCCTAGGGATTCAGCATGCAATTCAGACACAGGCAAACACAGATGCACTAATATATGAATGTGTGGATCCAGGATCAATCAAAGCAAGTACTGAAATACCAAATAAAGAGAAAGTACCAGCTATGACTGCTGAAGCATCTGGCTGCCTCTGCATCACATATATCCTCTGAGAAGATCCAGCCTCTCCTGGTCTACTCTCCCTGGATGAAGAACCCCCTCTAGGACTGAACCCAAATCTGCCTCCTCTGCTGAAACTTCTGCCTCCTCGACCTCCTCTCACACTAGATCGAGAAACTTCAGAATCTACTGACATCTGCTCCTGCCTCTCAGGACAATCTCTAACAAAATGATCAGGCGATCCACATCTGAAACATACCCCTGCTACACCAGTCTTCCAACAAGTACCACCATGTGGCCTATCACAATGAATACATATGGGTAAAGTGGATCTCTGAATCACTGGGGTCGGAGCACTCGCCACTGAAATTGTAGGTCTCGATCTCTGCCTTTGAAACTGTACTGACCTACCAGCTGGCCTCTGACTCCTACTAATCCGAGGAACAAAACTTCCTTTACCTCTCTTCATAGATGAAGACCCTGCTTCAAATTGGGGTCTCCTAACCCTGATCTCTTCCTCAGAAGCAGCCGCAATACCCTGAGCTCTCTCCACACTCCTAGCTGCTGCAACAAGCTGGGAAAAATCATGATATATAGATCTAGCTACCAGGCACATGATAGAGGGCCTCAATCCCTCCTCAAATCTCCTGCATATATCTATCTCATCAGATATAATACCTCCAGCATACTGGCTCAACCGGATAAACTCTAGTTCATACTCTGTCACAGTCCGGTGATCTTGCTTCAAGCTTAGAAACTCCATTTTCTTCACATCTTTATACTCCCTTGGAGTATACTTTAATTCAAACTCTCTTAAAAAATCAGCATAGGACAATGTAGGTGGATCATCCATAGCATGGGGCACTGTCTTCCACCAGTCATATGCGTCCTTCTGCAACAATGATCTTGCATAATCAAATTTTTCTTCTGAAGTGGCTTGCAACTGAATAAATATTATCTGTACTTTATCTAGCCACTGCTCAGCCACAGCTGGGTCAATAGTACCTAGAAAATCTTCTGCTCCATACTTCCTTAATTTATCGTACTGTCTCACTGATACCAAAGGCTGTGGGGGTGGTGGCAGTGGTTGCACTGGTGCTTGCCTCAACAAATCAACCACATGCCTAAGCCAAACTGGCAGAACCTCCTCACCAGCTGGTCTCCCCGACACAGAAGCAGGCACCTCTCTAGCACTAACCACTCTAGCTCCCTCTCTAACCTCATCAGGAGCTACACTCTCCGCACTCCCCTCTACTGACTGACGTAAGTGAGAATCCATCACAATCTATGTCTGCAAACACAGCAGAATACATCTCATTAAAGATCAGAGACTGCCAATACCAAACATGTATGCTATTCAAAAACTAACTTTTAAAATCAAAATATTCTTTTTCTTTCATTTTACCTAGGTTGAGAATCTCAAACCTACGCTCTGATACAAAAACAATTGTAACACCCCTACATCGGGTACACGCACACTACAAACACCACAATGTAATATTCATGCACTGAACATAGGGATGCTACGGTTTTCCTTAACATTCAAATCATTTTAAAATGATACCATAATCTTTCTCATTATACATTATAGAAAATAAGTAATTAACTTATAATATGAAACAAAATAGATATATATACATTTACTTAATACGCAGCGGAATTTATAAAATATTTACATATATGAATACTCTCAAAACTATATTTACAATTATACATATATTTAAATTAAAATCAATACTTTACAAAATATAAAGGAGTTATACATGATTGGCAGCTCTTCTCTGATCTTTAAGTCCCAAAATAAATTCTTCAATGTCTACTCTCACTCGGTCTTGAGGAACTCTCGGGTTCAACTCTGTCACCTGCGCGATTAACACTATCGCGCTAAGCCAACGGCTTAGTAGTACAAAGTATGCTAGCATTATGCTTTAATGCAATGCAATGTCATACATTTTAATAATCAATACAACTTCATAGATGGAAAGATAATATCACACCTTTGTATTTCACAAATCATACACATATCAACATATTACATTTCCAAAGTCCTTCATAAATCTCATTATTCAATTATTTTACCATCAATGAATCATATTTAAACAAAGACAAGCATGGGCCCAAAATACACTAATATGCCATTCAATTTTTAGAGTTAATGCTTTGGTTTTGTTATCACATTTATCATTATCATTATCCCAACTAGGCTTCAAGGATTAGGTTCAACCAAGCTTCAAGGGGAACAAAGCATGCTAAGTATCAACCCAACTTGGCTTCAAGAACCAACCCAACCTAGCTTCAAGGGTTGTAACATCCCAATTAGGCTTCAAGGACTAGACCCAACCAAGCTTCAAGGGGAGTAAAACATGTTAAACTTCTACCCAACTTGGCTTCAAGGATCAAGCCCAACCTAACTTCAAGAGATTGTTACTAATAGAAGGCATGCCACCAACAACAAAACTCTGAAAATAGAATAACACATTAGACACACAATTCATTTATTATCTCATCATCAATTCCATTTTCAATTCTCATTATCAATTAGGCAAACATGCCTCATTAAAGTCATTATAGCCAATCACAATGGCTTTACATTCCATCACATCTCAATCCACATTACAAATACATAATCATTTGCATCATCATATCTTTCACATTATTCATGTAACATCATTGATAATACATAACAAAGTATAATATTCATATGAATTAGCAATGTAATAATGCAATATTTGTACTTACCTCAATAACAATTCACACAACTCTAAACACTTCCTTTTTCAAGATTCTTTTACTTCTTAGATCAATGACAAATCCCTTTCTTCAAGACCTAATCCAAAAATAATAACTTACACTTGCTTAGGGATACACATGAGATAATCAAGTTAAGAGTTAACTAGGGCAAACTCTAAACATGACACGCTCAACCACACGGGCATGTCCCTGACTGTGCCCTAACTCCACAACACAGAAGCTTTTACAGGCTCAGAACCACGGGCGTGTCACTGGGCGTGTAATACATTCTGCCTCTCTGAAAAATATCAACACGTCCAACAACGTGAGCGTGCTCATGGCCGTGTAAACTCTTCAATCTCACAGTAGCTATGACACGCTCAATAACACGGGCATGTTACTGGTCGTGTCAAATCTACTGCCTCCAACACAATTGACACGCCTAAAACTCTGGACGTGCTCCCGGGCGTGTCAGGCCAAAAACTCAGATTCCGGCCAAAACCACAAAACACCCAACAAAACACTTCTTTTCACCAACATCCTCTTCAAACAAACTTAACAAAACATACCCAAAAACCATCTTAACTTACAAAAATACCCAAAACAACTCCACATCTATAACAAACACAATTCACAAATATCATCACAAAACCCTAAACACAAATACAACACCATCTCTTCCAACCAACTTACTCTTTTCTTCAATCCATCCTTATAATCCATAATCAATCTAATCAAACACTCTTAAACATATCACAATCAAACAACATACTCTTACAAATCTATCAAACTCAAACACAACTTCAAATAAGCAAAGAAATCAAAAGAGGACTTACCAAAGTAATGAAACTTCTTGAATCACCAACTTGATCACTTAGATCTTCCTTTAATTTGAGCTTAGAACATTAAGATCCTCTCTTGGTCTCTTGCTTTCTCTTGTCTTTGGAGGAGCCGGCCACTTCAATGGAAAAGAAGAAAAGAACAATGAAGAAACAAAGTCAACTTCTCTTTAAATCTCCACCAAGCATTTCCAAAAAGTCAATTACCCAAATACCCTCTTCTCACTTACTTTTAACTCTCTTCACTTACATGCCCTTATTAGTAATTTCACCAATAACCAAATAAATATCTTCATCCCTTGACTCTCCATTTTTGACTTATGTATATGTTATTTATACTTCCATATATACAACATATACATTTTCTTTTAATTTCTTTTCTCTTGCAAATTAACATATACATTCTATCCAATTTAAAACAACAACAATATTCAAAACTTCTAAGGCATACATTGGGATATTACATATGTTGCTAAATTTGTTATGTTTTTAATGACGACCGGCTTCAACATTTGGGACTGCAACCAGCAAAAATTGAAATTATTTAGATATAACTCGATAGTTAATTTGTGGATGCATGTTACAAACAAGAATAACAATGCTTATAATAGCAAATAACATTTTAAAATTTTGTACGAATATTGTAAATATATTAGTTTGTATATATGAAAATATTTCTTTCATTTATATTGATAGTAAATAACAGGAAGCAATTATTTGATATTAGATATTATGACTTAATGTCGGATGATGTATGTCGTAATGAGTTGATGCATGATGCTTATTTTTTATATGAGTTTTGTATGAGTATTGGAAGTCTAATGATACAGGATGTGGTATTGTCAAATTTTTTTAAGTTTGTCATGAGCTGGTATGAGCTTATAATGAGCATTCTAAAATATCGATAAAAATATATACTCCTACCAATAAAAATATGATTATAATAAACTTATACCAACTCATACCAGTATAAAATATACTCATACCAAGCTCATATCAACTAATACCAGGAAATATATGCTCATAACAAGCTCATACCAACTTATACCAGTGAAAATATACTCATATCAAGCTCATAGCAAGTTATTCCAGTAAAAATATACACATAACAAGCTCATACTAACTCATACCAGCATTAATATTCTCATACCAAGCTCATACCAACTAATACTAGTAAATATATGCTCATAACAAGCTCATACCAACTCATACTAGTGAAAATATACTCATACTAAGTCATACCAGTGAAAATATGCTCATACCAAGCTCATGCCAATTCATATCAGTAAAAATATGCTCATACCAAATCATACCAGTAAAAATATGCATATACCAAGCTCATATCAAGTCATAGCGATGAAAATATGTTCATACCAAGCTCATATCAACTTATACCAGTGAAAATATATTTATACCAAGCTCATACTAGTGAAAATATGCTCATACCAAGCTCATACCAAATTATACCAATAAAAATATGCATATACCAAGCTCATACCAAGTCATACCAATGAAAATATGTTCATACCAAGTTTATACCAATTCATACAAGTGAAAAAATATTCATACCAAGCTCATATCAACTCATTTCAGTGAAAATATATTCATACCAAGCTCATACCAATTTATATCAGTAAAAATATACTCATATCAAGCTCATATCAAGTCATACCAGTAAAAATATGCACATACCAAGCTCATGCCAACTCATACCAGTATAAATATTCTCATACCAAGCTCATACCAATTAATACCAGTAAATATATGATCATAACAAGCTCATACCAACTTATACCAGCGAAAATATACTCATACCAAGTCATACCAGTAAATATATGCTTATACCAACCTCATACCAATTCATACCAGTAAAAATATGCTCATACCAAGCTCATACCAAATTATACCAGTAAAAATATACACATATCAAGCTCATGCCAAGTCATACTGATGAAAATATGCTCATACCAAGCTCATACTAATTCATACCAGTGAAAATATGCTCATACCAGGCTCATACCAAATCATATAAGTAAAAATATGCATATACCAAGCTCATACCAAGTCATACTGGTGAAAATATGCTCATACCAAGCTCATACCAATTCATACAAGTGAAAATATATTCATACCAAGCTCATATAAACTCATACCAGTGAAAATATGCTCATACCATACTCATACCAATTCATACCAGTAAAAATATGCTTATACTAAGCTCATCCCAATTCATACCGGTAAAAATATCCACATACCAAGCTCATAACAAGTCATACCGGTAAAAATATGCTCATACCTAGCTCATATCAACTCATATCAGTGAAAATATGCTCTTACCAAGCCATACCAGTAAAAATATGCTCAAAATAACCTCATACCAAGTCATACCTGTAAAAATATGCTATAACAAGCTTATACCAACTAATATCAGTATAAATATTATTTTATCGTACTTATACCGTATTATACCTGTAAAAATATGATCATAACAAACTCATACCGAATCATATAAGTAAAAATCTGCTAATATCAAACTCATACTAAGTCTTATAAATAAAGATATGCTCATGACAAACTCATACCGAGTCATATTTGTACAAATATGCTCATATTAAAGTCATAATAACTAATATCAATAAAAATATACTTGTACATTAATCATTCATCCTTAATAATAGTATTATAAAATGAATACTGCCCCAGTTCGAGCTTATTGTAGAATGCGCTATTTTTAATCCGTCGATGCTGCTGAATAATTGTGCAAACGAATGAGATTTTGGCAAGTAGATCTATTGTGACCATGCTCGCGACATCGGCTGCACCTCGGATGAGTTTTCTCCTCACCAAGTATAGGAATCCTACATTTTTTCTGTCTCCCAGTTGAGGTGCGCACATCTAGTGGTAAAAGAGTGACGTTGTGAATGTACTCCGGGATAGACCAATCACTGATATGAGAAATTGAATTTATAACTTCTTTGTATGTTTGAAGAACATAACTCATAAGTGTCACATCTATTATTCCTAACAACCACAAGAGCATACACGTACGAGAGTTGATCTAATTGAAACTTCCTGCAACAACAGGTCCTATTAGACATATCGACAATATAATTTATATCTACATCCTTAATGTTGTATTTGCTGTTGCTAGCAGGCTTCATCTATGAAATATAAATAATAGTATAATATGACAATATCATAAATAATGACATTTGATGAAAAATAAATAAAAAACTTTGACACTGAAAAAAATAAATAATAAGAACTTACATTCATTTTTTGTGCTTTCATCATTCTCTTCCTCAATTTTTTTCTACATTCGTTGACATTTTATCCATGAAATGCTTTGCTTTGTTTTGACGTTTATAAAACCATTTTGGACATATCTTTCTGACTTCATCAACAAATACAGTAATTAGAAAGTCTCTCACCTGTACAAGCGAAGCATTGACTGATTCGGAGATGTTAGTCATCATGATGTTATACCTCCTTCTATGCATATGAGACCGCGTCCACCTATCTAGCCCAACACCTTTTAGATATTCTCTTGCACCGGAAATACTAATTCAAAAAATACCAAAAAGTTTAGTGAAATCATTTATTTTGTAGGCTTTAGCTATTTTGTAGTAGAGCTTCTCAAGGTCATTGATTTTATGTTTAAATTTGCACTTCAAGTTATTTAACAAGTAATACATGCAAATTCCATGGAATGCATTTAGGAAAACCTCTGATACAACCTTCTGAATGCTAAAGTGTCTATCAGATATAATAACATGATCTTGTCTTTTACCGAAAGCTTCCTTCAACCTCGTAAGAAACCATGTCCATGATGTATATTTTCAGAATCACCAATCACAAATGCCAAAGGAAATATCTGTTGGTTTGCATTGTGATAAATGGAAGTGAAAAGCACACCTCAATACTTTCCTTTCAAATGAATGTCATCAATAGTAATTACATGTCTACAATTTTGAAAACCTTTTATTAAAGCATCAAAAGCAAAAAAAAAAAGATACTCAATCGATTATGATCACTACATTGTAGATGTATCACCGTACCCAGATTAGTTTTGCCTAGCATATACAAATAGGCTGGTAGAATTGAGAAAGATTATTCTGCAATACTAAGTATGATATTCTCATACGCAAACTCGCATCCCCTCTATGCAACGGAATAACTAATCTCAACACCAAATTATTACGCATGTCTTCGATAATATCCTTAGGTTTGAAAACCCTCTCAGGATATATGAATCGCTACTTAACACACTCTGCAACAACCCAACTAGTTGCTTATTTGTGTATACTTTGATCAAAATTGGTCGGGTATGTATATTGGGTGACATATTTTGTCACCATCCAATAACCTTTCCGGTCTCTAAGACTTTTTGCTCTCAATCTCTATGTACAAGTTTTATCAATACAGCGCATGACAAAGAAAGAAGTATTGGACTTGAATACCTTAAACTGGAATTTCTCCCTAATTACAATGAGGGACACAGTTGTCTTAATATCATCTCTTGACTTAAATATTTTTTCCTCCTCAATAGTTTCAGATATATAACTTTCACCTAACAATTTTATATTGCTCCTGCATGCAAACAAGTTTGTCACTGTTTCTTCATTGCCAGGTGTCGCATGTTCTGCCTCATTATTGCAATTAAAATGACTGTCATCGTTGTGTTCCACCAATGTATTATGATACTCTAGTGCTACTTTAAAATCTACAGGAATGTCAGTACTATGTTCTGCGGTGAATTAGCCATATCATCTTCATTTTCATAATATTCTAGGGCTATATGAATAGATTCAGTAATTGGTGCAACTCTTTCATCTGCATTGTCTAGATTTTGACAAAACTTTGGTACGTCTACTTTGACATTTTTTTAACATCGAGAGGATCATTACTGTCATGTCCTGATTTATATGCTTATTTTTCAACACTAATAATCAATGGATGTTTAAGTCTATCCTCTATTGAATGCCAATGAATATCCTAAGTGACCTATCATCTACCACATCATAAAGAGGATGTTGGTCATTACCAGTAACAAATTTGAATTCTATCTTTGATGTGTTGTCAATATGAAGTACCTCTGATACTGATTTCTTAAGTTCATTGAAGTCAGCCATTCTATTCAAGAAAATATATTCAGCACCACCACCAATATATTTGTCGTTGCTGACATTAAACGTCCCACCATAATAGATGAGAATAATTATTTCGTCCATAAAATGGATTCGTCCTTCTATAACTTTCAAGACATCCATCAAAACCCTACAATTAGAACCATTAAATCAAACTCATATCCAGTAAAAATATACTAATAACAAACTCATATCGATAACACTAACTCATATTAAAGAAAATATACTCATATCAAACTCAAATCAGTAAAAATATACCCATATCAGTAAAAAGAAACTCATATCAAACTTATATTAATAAAAATATATATCATTTCAAACTCATATCAATAAATATGATCGTAACAAGCTCATACCAAATCATACTAGAAAAAATATGCTCATACAAATCATACTAGTAAAAATACACTAATAACAAGCTCATACCAACTCATACTAGTATAAATATGTTCATACCAGTAAAAATATACTCATAACATGCTCATACCAACTCATACCATTAAAAATATGCTCATAACAAGCTCATTTCAGTAAAAATATGGTCATAAAAAACTCATACCAAGACATACCAGTAAAAATATGCTCATAACAAGCTCAAATCAAGACATAGCAGTAAAAATATGATCATAACAAGCTCATACCAAGTCATACCAGTAAAAATATGCTCATAATAAACTCATACGAAGTCATACCAGTAAAAAAATGCTCATAACAAGCTCGTATTAAGTCATATCAATAATAATATACTCATAACAAACTCATATCAAGTCAAATAAGTAAAAATATGCTCATAACATACTCATGCCAACTCATACCAGTAAAAATATGCTCATACCGAGTCATACCAGTAAAAATATATTCATATCAAGCTCATACCAAGTCATACTAGTAAAAATATGATTATATCAAGCCCGTACCAAATCATATCAGTAAAAATATGTTCATACTAAGCTCATATCAAATGATACCAGTAAAAATATGCATATACCAAGTCATACAAGTGAAAATATACTTATATCAAGCTCATACCAGTAAAAATATGCTCATACCAAGTCATACCAGTAAAAATATGCTCATACCAGTAAAAATATGCTCATACCAAGTCATACCAGTAAAAATATGCTCATACCAGTAAAAATATGCTCATAACAAGCTCATACCAACTCATACAAGTAAAAAAATGCTCATATCAAGCACATACCAATACATACCAGTAATAATATGCTCATAACAAACTCATATCAAGTCATATTAGTAAAAATATGTTTATAACAAACTCATAAGATAATATCTTTTTCGATGCCAATACCTACATGCTTTGCCGATATTTTCTCATGTTAGCTCAAATTATATTTTTTCAAGGAAAAAAAGAACTAACTCAATTTATCTTTTTACTTGATTGAGACAAAACAAATTAGTTACCAACAAATGAAAAAATAAAGTTTATGGATTATCAGGCAAGGCGAAAGACCAAGAGAAGATCGAAAAAGAGAAAAATAGAAGTGATCGAATAAGAGCAAGAGAAAGAAGAGATCAAAAAATAATAGATAAAGAAAATAACAGAGTCTGGGAGGAAAAAAAGAAAGAGCAAAGAGAGAGAAAATGTGTTTCATTCTTTTTTTCTTTTTTAAGGGATTGAGGGGCATTTTTGTCCAAAAAGATCTAGTTAAGATTACTGAAGTCTATAATTTATTAGTATTTTGCTTTGGGATATATATTTGGCTAATTCCCTTATTCACTATCAATGTTAATATTTAATTTTTATATAAAAGATTTTAAATTATTTATTATATTTAACTTTAGTTTTAAGATTTTAGGAAATAATTAATGAATATTTTTTAATATTTATCCAAAAATTACTAAATACATTATTATTTTTAAAAATTAAATATGTTTGATACTTTTTATTTTTTTTAATTTTAATTTTTATATTAGTATTGTCCTGAAGATTAAAATATTAGATTATTATTATGTGCTAAAAATTTATATTGTCTAATTAGAATTTAAATTTATAATCTTATAATTTTTTATTTAATTTCTTTTTTGACATTTATTAATTTCAACAATAAAATTTTAAAATACATGAATATGCTTTGTTAAAAAAACTAAATTTTCAAATGTCTTTTCAATAAATTACAATTAATCATGTTATTTAAATTAATTTTGTATAAAAATAATGTATTTCATTTTTTATATAATTTTATTTAAAATAATTATCAATAAATAATGTATTTCATAAAAAATAATAATTACAAATAAACATTAAATTTATTTTATAATTTATTAAAATAATTTTTAAAAAATAATTTCATTTTCTACAATCTAAAAAGCTATATTTAATATTTGATTTGCCTTTAATAGATTAAACATATCTTACTGTAAATATTTTATAACATATAAAAATGAAAAAAAATTAATATTATATCTTATCATTCTAAACAAAAGTTCAATTTTGTCCTTATATTATATCAAAAAGTTCAAATTAGCCTTAAAAATTTTTCTGGCTAAATTAATATTTTTTTTAAATTTAATCTAAATTACTTATTTTTAACAAATCTAATAAATTAGTGGCAGAAGTTAATTTGGACTAAAATTAAATATGAGGGATCAAATTAAACTTTTAAAATATATACTAAAACTCCTCCCCTAAATGAATAGTAAATTTCTTTTTAAATCAAAATTTGTTTTTTTATTTTCCATTTTTCCATTGCCTTTTCTTTTCTTTTGTTTTTTATTTAAAATTTTTTAATAAGTTTATTTTTTTTAATTTAATTTAATTTAATTTAATTTCTTTCACAATTACGAATTTAATTAAATTTTTATATAAAAAATAGAGTATTTATTCTAAAATTTTATCTTTATAACTTCCTCAAAAAAAATTTATCTTTATAATAATAATAATAAATTATTACATTTATTGAAATATAAAATTTTAAAAATTATGATAAAAGAATATATTTTAAAGAAATTGTTCAAGTTCAATATAAAACTCTTAGGAAATAATTAATAAAGCAATATAAATTATTAAAAAATTATAATATTAATTTATGTCAAAATTAAGTAAATATTGAAGTTTACATTATAAATATATATTATTATTAATTTAATTTAATTTTAAAATGTGTACCAAATCTAAAATAAATTTATCTTTTATAACTTTTTAAAGTAACATTTAATTATCTTTTTATAGATAAGTATGTTTTCTATAATTATATTTAAATTATAACTATAATGTTAATCTATAAAATAAATTTAGATACATAAAATCAAATTTAGAAAAAAAAATGACAATTTAGAACTATAATCAAATGTAATTTTTGAATTTAAATACACTCAGCACCTATTTTTTTGGGAATTACATTTTAAAAAGAAACTTTGGTTTAGATTAATTGTTAATTACTTTATTTACTCTTTGTACTTTGATATATTTTTAATATATTTATTTGTTTTCTGCTTTATTCTATTGGTTTCTAATAATTACTCAATATTTGATTTTAATATTTTTATTCCATTTTATTTTGTAATTTTCCTCATTCTATCTTTTATAAATTTGTCAATACTCATTAATTACTTAAATTTTTTTTTTTATATTTCCAAGCTGTGAACAACAAAAATAAAAAGAAAAAAATATTTTGATTGTATTAAAAAGAAATATTTTATTAGTAAAGACTCTAATGCCAGATGAATCATTACCACAAGATATATTGGGGAGATCATAATCATCTATATCGTAAAATTGATTTTCAACAAAATGAAAAAGACATATATAGTAGAATCGTAATCATAAAATACGACTCTAATCGAAATGTATATATTTATCTCATATACTATGGGATGGTGAGAAGAGATATATTTTACATCCCAGAGGATTATAATTAGAGATACCATTATTTATAGTACTGAAGTTCATATAAAAAAATATTTTATCCATCATCAATTCATAATTTATTAAACTTATAATTAATCTTTTTTTGTTATATATATAAATGATTGTACATAAATAATTATAGTTTATTTTTTGTTAAACTTATATCTTAATAAAATAGATATTTTGTATATAAATATATTGATATTATATTTTATATATTATATATGTAAATAAATATTATATATATTTTTTAATTATTCATCTAATAATATTAATAATAATATTATTTTTCACAACATACCGCGGGCATCAACTTATATATGCTAAAACTTCCACACACAATGAATAATAAAATTTCAATTTTACGGCTTTTTCTTTTTCCTTCTCTCACTTCCTACCATTTTATGTTTTTATATTTTTGTTTGCTTTTTTTTTATTATTTTGCCTTTACTATTATTATTATTATTATTGCTATTATTAGTATTAGTATTATTTTTTAACTTTTAATAGATTTTATAAAATAATTCCTATAATAATAATTTTTAAATTTTATTATTATTATATTTTAACTTTTTAACTAACAATATAAATTTAATTATTTTAAAGATAATTTAAAATAAATATATTATTATTATTATTATTATTATTATTATTAGATTTATAATTTTTCATTGTTTCACTTTATTTTGAATATATTTTTGGTTATCTAAAAATATTTTTATTATACTAATTTAATATAAATTTTAATATAATTATTTATTCTTCTACTATTTTTATATTTCATTTTAGCTATATGATTTTCAGTTAAATTTTATAATTTTTTATTTTTTCTGAAAAATTTAATAAGTAATAAATTTTTTCTTATTTTATTCCTTTATAGCCAAAATATTATTTTTATTTTTTAATTTTTAACTAAAGTAATAAAATTTAAAATTAATATTTTTTCTATCAAAACTCAAACCAATTAAAAAAATTTCCTACTACATTAGAAATATCGTATTATAAATATTTTTATAATATATAAATATATACAAAAATTTTGAAATATTATATACATTTATATAATATATAATATTGTATCTTAATTATATATTAATATATAAATTATTTTTTATTTAAATATTATATAAAGTACATAGCCTGTAACGTAGTTGCGGTAAAATTGCATGCTCACAGAAACTATAATCTAAAATAACAGTATTTAATATTTAAGAAAGTAAAAAAAAATATAACAATATATTCCAGAAATTGATCCTCGCCCATTCTATCATCCTCTGCCTTTCTTCAGACTCAGCTAGGATGAAATTTTAGGGTTTCGCCGATCATCTGATACTAAAATTATTTTGATATTCTTGTAAATTTCAACTCAATCAATAATTGTTGTTATTTTACAGTGAAGGAGATAAAGAGTTAGACGAATAAGCGATGTCGTTTTGGTTATCGTCTGCTAAGGTATGCTATATAGTTTACTAAAAATTGCTTGATTGATTGAATTGCATTTTAAAAAATTGAAATTGTTTGTTTGCTGTTATTAAGCTTCTTCTTCAACTATCTTTCATGGAGATTCAGTTTACTGAGAAATTAATGAAACGTATGCGATATTAAGAAAAAGTTATTTGATTTTTATTTGTTTTGGTTTGATGAGTTTTAGCTCTTATCGTTGCTTATGAAGGTCAATTTATTGTTTCTTGGACTGAAATGTAATTAGGCTTTTAGTTTTAGGCAATTATCGTTTCATAGTCTTTTTTTTTTCCTTTAGAATCTGATTTACCATGGGAAGTATCAATTGGTGTTGGCTCTACTGCAGCTTAGGGTCCTCTTTCCGCTTGTTTTATATATTTAATTATTTATTTGTTACATGGAAAAGATGTGCGTAAATGTATATAATATAATTAATAAAAAATAAAAGAATATGTTAAAATGGAAAAACACTAAAAATTCAGCTAATTAATATAATAAATCATTAGTAAAGAAAAGGTATTTTTGTAAGTTTCTGTTTTGAACAGGATTTTGTAATTTCCTTTGTTTTTTAAGTTATTTGTGTAAAAATTCAGCTAATTAATATAATAAATCATTAGTAAAGAAAAGGTGTTTTTGTAAGTTCTTTCCTCTCCTATTCACAAATTGAAATCGTAAATCAACAAAAACCCTTCTTAAACCCAGTTTCTACCTTAATCCAACGAAAATCATTTTATCTTTCTCGATTGAAATCTTGGAGTTGATTTTGGTGCGGAATAACAGAGAAGAGATCCGTGTATATCGTAAGAAAGCCTTGGAGTGTTGATGGTGTAAGCGATATTTTGTTGATGTCGATGCAATTTTATTGTGGTTGATAGCTTTGTCTTAAGTATATTATAATTTCTATGCTGAATTTATTCACGATTAAAGAAAGAAAGAAATATTTGTTCGCTAATTAATTACTTTTACTTTGTATTTATTGAGTTTAATTATATATAATGTGTCTTTGATAATGTAAAATCAACATTTTGCTATGATGTTATGATATCTCAGAAGGATGTCCATGATAATAGAAAAAATATATTTAATCATACATACATTCACAATCAAATATCTTTATTTGCTTATATTGTTCTATCTTTTTTACAATTTTTTTTCCTTTCCCTATGAGCTGAGTGTTCAACTCATGAACCGTGCCTTAATTACTTACAAAATTGCGCTAACCTCAAGTGTGTTCCTGATTGTAATTTTTTTTTGTTAGAACTAGTCAGGGTATACTAGATTCTTAATTTTATTTTTCTTGGTTATCGTAACAGTATTTTTTATGTTGTTGTCAAGCATTAGTTTTTGAAGGAAAAATTTGCAGTCTTCAGCTCTGAACATGATGTTATGGTTTTATCATTGTTGAACAAAAACTCATTAATCCTGATTGTGTTTCAGACTTGTAGGAGTGTGAATAAGAGAGATTATATGGTAGCAAATTAAAGAATTATAGTTGCATTTGTTAAATTTTTTTTTTTGGTTAATGATCAAAACTGTTTTTCTTGGTTGTCAGTAAAATTTTTAATTTTATATCAGCTATCAGTTTTTTAGAGGTATACTGCATAATTTTTTTTCCAAATTAATTAAAAGAGTGTACTTTTCCCCTTCTCTCGCCTAAAAAAAAATTTAGCTCTCTTTCTATATTTTTAAAAATTTAATTAATCTATTTCTGCACTTTTCAGTGTTCAAAGTCATGATTGATTCGGAAATTGGCCCTTTTATGATTATAATGTTCTTTAGTGAGTTTAAACATCTATAATTTAATCTTTCATGCAGCGAACCTCGACTATTAATTGATTAATACTCCACAGAAGGGGGGGAATTTGGAGAGAACAAAATGTTCGAAGGACTGGTGCATCGGGTGCTGGTGGGTTATCTAGGTCGTTATGTCAGAAATATACAGAAGGACCAACTTAAGTTCAATGTTTGGAATGGTAATATGATTTTTATTTTTTCTCTTCCTCTATAAAAATTGTGCCAATGGACAGCTTGGAATGGTAATCTGCCTGGTAACATCACGCACAGGTTTTATGTAAATGTAATACCTGTTTTTAATTATTGATATAAAATGTCTGATTTTGGCAGAAGAAATATTATTGGAGAATGTAGAGCTCATTCCTGAAGCCTTTGATTATCTCCAGTTTCCCTTTGCTATAAAGCTGGGTATAGAGTATTTGGTTTTCAGTTATTGAATTTGGAAGCCTTATTTCCCCTCTTCCTAAAATCTTTGAATTTGTTTCTCTCTATAGGTAGGGTTGGGAGGTTAAGCATCAAAATTTCATGGAAAAAGATTGGTTGGGACCACCCCATCATTATTGTTCTAGAAGATGTATTCATTTGTGCTTCTCAGAGGAATGACCATGAGGTAATTGAAGTTTTAAAATATCTCTATTTTCTTTGGAAGCCTCACTTTTGTAAGTGCAGTAAAAGAAATAATAATTAGATGCATCCTCTTATGTACTTTTTTTTTTTGGTGTGGTAGTGGAGTATGGATGCAGTTGAAAAAAGAGAGTTTGCAGGCAAGAAGGCTAAGCTTGCTACGGCAGAGCTTGCAAAACTGTCAAGACATGTATGCGGTAGGCTATTTGATGTCCACTTTTAAGTGCGAGCAACTTCTGGTTTCATCAAATACAGTGCTACTTTGCTGGCAATCCATTTGGTCTTTTTAAATAGATGCCTTTTCTTTTTAGTAATATTGATTCATGTAAATATATGAGTGGAAATATGACACCTCCAGACTTGCAAAGCATGTCCAGATTGAGCAAAAGACTCGAATCATTTAAGAGCTGTGGAATGGGGCAGATGGTTCTGATACCCATGACATCTCATTGGACGGAACAATGATTCCATTTTTATTTCGAGCATGCTTATTTATTTGCTTCTTCCTAGGATTCATTTGTTTTTTCTAGGTTCAAGAATCACAAATAAGACTTGAACTATTCCACAGTGCAATTTTTTTTTGAATTGAACAAATGTTTAGTGGTCATATGTTTTGCTGAAATGGTATACTTAATTTGACTGAGGATTTCTTTTATGTTTATTACCTATGCCAATATTATTGATTTTTGTTATTTACAAATCACAGATAATCAAACTGGGAGATCGTTTATTTCATATATTACTGCAAAGGTGACATTAGATTTTTTGCTATTAATTTTTTGTCACTGCATGCTTTTGTTTTTTTTTTTTTTTTCTCTTTCATGTTAGTTTTAAAGCTTGGTTATGTGTATTTTTGTTTGAAGTGCCTTCTTCAAGATTTATGCCAATTTCTTTGGGGATGTTTATGCAATTATTCTTGTTCTTATCTTCACCAAATTCCATGTTTTACTTTTAGGTTCTTGACAGCATACAATTGTCAGTTAGAAATTTCCACATCCAATATAGTGGAGTGCAGTTTAACTCGGTAAGCTTACTGTCATGTTTGTACATATGCTAGTATTGTTAAATTTTGTAGTTCCATATCATTCATGGTCTATAGTGACATTCTCTGCCTATTCAACTACTTCCATTTACATTGCAAACAGTTGTTTGTATCCACCACCTACTTTATGCATATGCTATTTTAATCAATTTTTGTTAATGGTTTAAACATGGGATGGCTAAATCTTTTCTTATAAGCATTAAGTGGATGAGGCTGAATATTGTTATGCTAAAGTTTCATAGACTAGCAAATGTTGGGAGAATGGAATCAATACGAAAGCTCAAACATAGTTAAGATAAGAAAAATTAATTTCTTTTCGTGACTATATTTTTCTTAATTTTCTTTGCCTGCACTTTCATTATTGTTTTGCTCACAAAGAAAGTGTAAAATCTTTTTTTTTTAAATTTTTTTTACAAGCATATTTGAAATCCTACAATTAGACCACTAAAATCCTGTGTTTCCCCTCCAAATTCAATATAAGCTCAGTGTTGGGAAGTGATCTATATTGAATAGTAATAAAATAAATTGAGGACTTATGAGTGAGTGGATGTTAGACCTAGCACAAGCCATTTGGTTTTGTGCAAGTGGGTTTCAATACTTTCCCCCTTATAAGCCCATCCAAGTTATTTTATTATTCTTCTATGTGAGATCATTTCCTAACACACTCTCTCAAGTGCTACTAGATTGTCGAATGGTCTAACATCAACAAGTCTGTTGACATGCTTAGAAATAGACCCTGGCATCTCTTCTTAAGCTTCATTTAAGATAGACATCATCATCAGTCTAATAATGGAGATTGAACATGGTTTCTAAGATTAGCCTGTTTAGACATGAAGCTTTGATACCATACTAAAGTCCGTGAGCCTGTACATACATGGGCTTATAAGTGGGTTAATGTTGGAACCTACTTGCACAAAATCAATTGGCTTGTATTAAGTCCAATATTTGCTCACTTATAACTCCTCAAGTTATTTTATATTATTTGGTGTGGGATCACTTCCCAACACTCAGTAATATTTTTATAATCTATAACTGTGTTTTGCAAGAAGATTTAAGATAAGTAGCAATTCCTTGTTATCCTTTACTCGGCATTCCTTTCCAAAATCTATCCATGGGTCCTTGTTAGTTGTTAATAGACAGTCTTATTTGTACTATTTATGTGGGACAAATTACATATCAACCTTTTTTTCCCTCTTTATCAAGTTTTTTAATACTCTGATTGTGTCAGAGTACCTTTCAATGCTATTTTCTATAACTGGTAAGACTTCATTTTATCCATGCAACTTGGCACTGTAAATATCTCACGACCATGTAACATCAATGTTTAACTCAATCATTACCTATGTTACCAAAATCAAATAGCATGGCTTAGTTGTTAACCATTTTCCAAATACTGTAGTGTGTGAAAATGTGAAATAAACAGATGGAAATGAATGATAGCAATTTCTGCCTGTCAAACTTGCATGTGTGAAAGCAAAAAAATGTTGGAGTTTTACATTTGGACATGATATACATCTTATTTTAGCTTTAATTTTAAGTTCCTGCTTGCTTGTTTTATTTGTGTGAAAATCATACAACTTATATTTAATTCTGTGATATATTCACGTGTAAAACCAAATATAACAATTTTCTCTCTCTCTCTCTCTCTCTCTCTCTCTCTTTCTATGCTTTGACCCGCTACAAAAAATCTCTATAAGATTCTGGATACACTTAATGCTTCATGTGAAGCATTGACATGAATACAACAATATGAACACCACAATCACAAATTCACTGGTGTGAAAATGTTGAAAATAAAAGATATAACTTGTAAGGTTAAAATTGGCTTTGAGTTAGAATCAATATCAACTCAAAGATTGATACCATTAACTTCTTCCAATTTTATCTGTGACTTAAGTTTTTTATTTTATTTTTATGTTGCACTTTGTCTAAAATTTTATTTTTTTATGACATATTTCTCCAGTTGCAGGTACTGTTTGGTTTGAAGTTTTCAAGCTTGACGATAAAGCAAAATCTGGTCGGGTAATTTTTTGTTTTGATCTTACTTTCTAGTGTTTGTTGTTCATGATTTTTGAGTTCCATACTTCCTTATTTGTTACCTTAAATTACTTCTAGTTAAGAAATGAGGTTCTCATATACATTTTTGACATTAAGTAATGCAAAATATTGTTGTTGAGTGGCAATGCTAGATGTGTATGCATATTATACTTTTTTTTTCCTTTCCTTCCTGCATATTTTATAAACAATAAGCAATAGCTTACTGAGTTGAGTGTTGACATAAAGGAAGGTGGCGTCTGGTTGTAGCCGCTTATAGTCATAAAAGGTGTCCTTGTCGAAGAGGGTGGTAGATAAGATAATAATGTTTTAATGAAGCCCTCAATAGGGAGGAGGGGAAAAAACTGATCCTTAGCAGGGATCTTATTGATGCCATCCATATGGAGGCAATTTCTTGTAGAAAAATGTCTTTGTGCATGAGGAAGGTTAAAGAGTTTTCTTTAATATTTATAATAGATTTTTATTAGCATGAGTGAAATGGGCAGCATTGAAAACCTTAGAACCTCTTGGTGTTAGATTCTTGCTAAAAGGTGTTCTAGAGATGAAACAACTTGAATAAAAGAGTGTTTCCAATGTTTGGTTTAACTAGTTGGATGAGGTTGGATTAGGTTGTAACCTCCTTGGAGTGTTTTTCAGTGTTGGCTTTGTGTTGCTTGTTTTGCTTTAAAATCTTCTTGGCACGAGCGGAGTGAAAAATTGAGAAGATTATGAGAGGTTTCCCTTGGTTTGAAGTGGCCACTAGTCAATTGGGAGTAAAGTGTTAATTTCAGAGGAGCTAGAACTTGGAAATTCTGTTTGCAAGAATATTGTCCTGAATGAAAAGTGATCATGGAAATTTCAGTTAGAGATTTTTTTCCTTTGATTCAAGTCATCAAAAGTATGTTATAAATCATATATCAAATGCAATGTTGGAAGTTGACATTGTCATAATTTAGGGTCTTCTACCTTTCCTTTTAACAAGTAAAGTGTGAGTGATTGGGCTTGTAATTATTTTGGGAAAGATATGAGGTTTGCTCAGGCTTTTGTATTCATTGTTTCTCCATCTCTATATGGTTCTGTATATGCTTTGGAGACTTTTATTGGTTCAAATTGTAGAGATTTCAATAGGAGGCATTAAAATGTGTCATGACATGCGAAACACGTCATTAGTGGGTTAGGGTTGACTCTTAACATTTTAGTGTCAGAAATGGGTTAACTTGTTTATGACACGACTTTAAATGGGTCATACAACGGGTTGACACGTGAATCCGTTATAACTGTGTTTGATCAAAATAATATAGTTTTGATACAACTGAAAATTATGTTATTTTATTATTATTTGCTCTAAGAGAATAAAAATAAGTCATATACTTTATTATGTTATTATAATTTTATTATTTTATAATGTATTATTATTTTATTTAGAACTAGTTTATTTAAATTTTGAATTTTTCTTTTTAAAAATTTATTTATTTCATCGAATTATTAAATTATTTTTAATTAATTAATTAATTTAAATTTAATCCTTTATAAATTTTGAAAGTTATTTTCTAAGTCAAATGTTAAAAATTAAATAATTTTTATGATTTAAATTATCTAATATTTTATATTTTATATTAATTAACTTTTTTTTTTAAAAAAAAATTTAGAATTTGAAATAGAATTTATAAAAAGAAAATAGAATAGAATAGAAAATAAAACAAATTTTTTTAAAGTTTTATTGCAAAATTGTATTGACAGCTATACATTATCTCCTTATTTTTTTTTCTTTATTACCAAGTTCTAATACTAAAATATAATATACACTCATCATTTATTTCATATTGAGTTATATCTTTTATTTTTTTGTGTATTTTTAAGAAATTTTCAATACATTTAAAATTTAAAATTATTTTAATTATAATTTTATTAAAGTAGACCCAGTAATACACCGGTTAGGAGAACTGAACTAGTTAAAGTAGAAATAGCTAAGAGAGGTTGTGGTAGACCTAAGCTAATTTGGACAAAAGTAGTACAAAATAATTTTAATGTTTTAAATTTATTAGAATAGATAGTCCTAAATTGAACTGAGTGAAAAAAAAGAACCTATATAGCTGACTCTAATTAATTTGGGATTAAGGCTTTGTTGTTGTATTATAATTTTATTATATGAATAATTTTTCAATTGACTATTTAAAAATATATTTTACAATATAAATATTACATAAGTTAAATGAGTCGTGTCGGGCTGTGTGACCTGCATATAATCCATTTAAATAAACGTATTATACGTGTGGTATTTGTGTAACTCGTTTAATTTCGTATCATGTTTGTGTTAACACGGTTAATAAATGAGTTGTGTTTGTGTTGACTTTAATCTTGTTACTAAGGTGGGTCAATATATCACGAACATGACCTACCAACCTGTTTTGACACCCCTAGATTTTAGTGGTAGAAAAGATGGCAAGGTGTTAGGGTACTTTCTTCTTTTTCTTTTGCAGTGATATGAATACTCACATATTTAAAAGCCGGCTTCTATCCTTCAGCATGTTCAGGGATAAAGTGACTTGCGTGGTTTATTAGTGGATTTATGCTTTGTTTGCTATTGAAGGAGAGTCTTTCACTATTATTTAACATGATTGCAGGACAAAAGCTTTTTAGTTTTTCTTTTTCCTTTTATGTTACTTGTTAGAACAGAGCAATACCTTACTTACCAACCATACTTGCAATCCATGTTAATTTTCCTTGATAAAATTTCCTTTTTTCTATAGTAAAATACTCTTATATTGGCTTGCATTTTTCTTTTTCTTTTCCTCTTTCAATTTTTCCATGTATTTCTGAAGTTTGCATTTGGGAAGTTCTTTAATTATTTGAAGTCACCTGTGTATAGTTTCCTCCCATTCATCTTGTGGATTCCATTAAGGGTTTGTTTGGCATTGCAGATTGAGCTGCGTTAAGAAAAGCACTGTGCTAAAAATGTTGATTCGCATTAAAGTTTGCTTTTAAGGTGAGTTTCACATGCTATAAAAAAATTACAAAACTGCTAAACACACTCTCAACTTGCTTTTTTCTAACGTCTAGATTGGTGCTTTTTGGAACAGCAATTTCAAGCTCAATGCCAAATAAACTCAAAACTCTTAGTATCAGTAAATGCATTATGGCAGATTTGTCTTCTTTATTCATTGTTGCTATTAAATTTTCATTTCCTTGGTATGCAACACTATTATTCATATTTATCCCCACAATCACCTAATTTTCTACCCCCTTGCTGTGCCGGATCGCTATGGGATGCTATCTGGATCTCTGAAATTTGAATTCTCAAAATATTACCAGATAATGGTTAAAGAAGAAAAGGAGGATAAGGTGGAGTAAAGTCAACACCTTTAATTGTGTTTTTGAAAGCGAATGCCTTTAGTTGTGTTTTTTTTCTTGATGGTGCTGGGCTTTCTTTTGATGCTAGAAAGGATATATATGTTATTGTTATGTTTATTCAAAGACTAGATCTAGATTAGTGGCAGCCATGCACATAAAGTACATGGCAAAATAAATATCTTTGGTATTTTCTGATAAGCTTGTGTGAGTCTTCAATTTTATTAGGTTTTTAAACTTTTATGTTCTTTTTTTGGCGTCATAATAGAATACTAGTTTAATGTGCGGTTTTTGCCCATGTGATGGAGAATATTCTTTGGAATGAAATTAGGCAATTACAAACTGAAATTAGCGCTTACAAGCTTCAAATAGACGAGTTAAATGGTTTAAAGCACAAATATGGTGGTTCTAAAAAATCTTTTCCTTTGGATCATGAATTTATGTCAATTCCTAGAGTCCCATATGTTAAGGCACCAAAACATCAATATTTTAAGATGTCTTTTATGGATTGGAAAGATTTGCAGATTGCAACTAAGCATGATAAAAAGACAAAATCAACCAAATGATAGAGTTGGTAACATCACTTTAAAAGGCAAGATAGAAGTTCCTAACTTTGAAGGTATGCCAAATCCTGCTTTTTTGTGATTAGCTCCATTGTGTTGAATCTTCCTTTGATTAGTATAATATGGGAGAAGATCATAAAGTAAGGTTTTCAAAGATGAAACTTGTTGGGCTAGCTAAATTATGGTGGTACTTGTGTTGAGGATATAACTACAAATTTGAAGAGGCATGAATTGAAAGTTGAATAACAAAAAGTTGCAGAAGAATTGGCCCCTAAACACTCCGTTTCCAGGGTTTATAATTGTGACAGCAAAATGGTAATGCAACCTCTCCAAAACCAAGTGCAAAAGCGATAATTGCAAGCTAAGATTCTTGGACAGCAAACTAATTAGAAATGCAGCTTGCCGAGAAGCTTCATCAGCCTACTTTTGATGTAGAATAACAAAGACAACAACAACAGAAGTCTGTGCTGCAAATTGATCAACCAGAAAAAGGAAGCGGAAAGCTTAAAATCACCATAACAAAGGCTGAAACTTCAAATTTTGGTTGAATATTGAGACCAGAAAAAGAGGAGCATTTTGGAGAATCATTTCAGCAAGCTAATATTGCTATGAATGGCACACATGCATTGCTTGGTAAAGTAAAGATGTGATTTGAAGGACAAGAATTTGTAGACAAGAGTATGGTTGGAGAAAAGGTAGAACAAAAATTGAAGTAAAACAACAAGATATTGAAATATTAGGGACAAAAAGTTTCAACTTTATTGTTGAAGACACGAAAGGCAAAATGGTGATTAAACAACTCATCATTTTTGTTACTGAGGCACTTCAAAACTCAAGGTCAAGTTTTTTCCAACAAGGGGAGTGCAACGAAGAATGAGAAGACATGAAACTTAAAATTCAAGGATTCAAGCTTAGAATTATATGCTAGATTAATATGGGATTTATTGGAGAAATTATAAAGAATTTAGCCCTTTTAGAGTTATAGGTATATTTGTACAATGCAGCCGCTGGTCCATTACTTTAGGTATTAAGCACTGGTCCATTACTTTAGGTATTAAGGACAGTTCTATAATTTCTAGCTTTGCTGGAAAATTTTTCCCTATTTCTTTAGGAGTCTTTATGAGTATTTTAATGTCCGATTATTTTAGAGTCTTTATTGGTTTAGGAAGAATTTATTTCTTATTAGTTCTTTTCTAGAAGTCCAAATTAGTTTTGAAAGCCTTTACGTAAAGCACTAAGAGTTTTTTGTCTATAGTACTTACTGTTGTAATCCTTTCAATTTAGTTTCTTATTGAAAAAAAAACCCAGTAATTATGCTATTTTTAGTTGTGTGATGCAATTCAATCCTAGGTGTGATGCCATGGACCTTAGACGTGATTCCTAAGGAAGTTTAGACGGGAAGCTTAAACTATGTTCTTTAATTTTCTATTCATAATACTTCCATTCATTTACTATTCACAATTTACTGTTCACAGCTCCAAAAAGCTGCCCATAACTTTTTGTTCTTCCTCAGTTTTGCATCTCAACTATCTATGTACACACCTCATCCTCGTGCTTATAGTTTCCCACCCAGTCTGGCCTCCATATAAACCTGAAATTCACTCTTTATATCCTGCCCTCCAACCGGTCCTGCATCACCATGCTACTGTTCATATGTGTCTTGTTCATGCAGTTCTGGCAGGTAACGTGTTCCATGTTGGGTTTTTGGGTTTAATTAGGGATAATAATTGTAATTCCTTGATTTGTTGGGCTAGGATTCATGTCTTCAGGGTTTTCGGTTCTATAGAATTTTGTGATGTTCACTTTTATCTGGATTGGGAGTATTATTAATAATTTGCAGTGTGAATGTATGCTTGCATGGGATTTTCTTGTTTCTCTTGATCTCTGCTTTCTCCCATCTTTAACTCTCTGTCCTCCCCTCCTCCCTCCCTCCTCTCCGTTTCTTTTTTATTCATATTTCGCATGTCAAGGCTTGAATCCAAAACCAACCTCATTATAGAACATTTAAGCCTTTTTCTTCCTCAAGTCTTAGTTCTTTCAAAACCAGTACCTAGCCATAAATTTGATTGCTGTTTGAGTTTTATGATTTTGCATCATGTTAGATCATTAGGTGCCAAGGTGGTAGGAGGCCAAGTAAACAAAATGGTGGATGTTGAAGAACTGGAAATTTATTGTACCACATCCAAAAATGCTATGGACTCTACGAGTTTGGATGATGCTGCAGATTCCAGGTTCTGGCTCAGTGAAAGATCTGAAGGCAATAAACTTGATCATTTATTACAGCCAGTTGATGTGACGGTGTCACTTGTGGTATGCAAATTTATTACAAGTTATTCATCTTTTTAATACTACATTGAAGTTGTGAATCATACCATCTAATAATTTCTAGAATATCTTAAATATTTTTATCTTTGTACTTAACATGTATTTATTTATTTTTAGAATATTTACAGGATTAAAAGATAGAAAATGAATTGGTTTTTATCAAAAGAGTTTCCTTGTTATTTTTAATTGTGTTTCAATTCCAGCTTTAGCAACCGTAAACATGATCATATTCCCTATGTGGTTGCATGATATGTAGCTTTCTATGTGCATCATTCAGATTGTCATTTTATGATTTGATAACTCATGGATGTGAGCGAGCTATTCAAATACATGACAGAAAATAGCCGAGTCATTACCAACCCATCCTAGCTGGTTATGAGAAAATAAATTTTGGAGATCATCCTGCATTTTACCTTTTGCATGCAGACTCAGATATTTAAACTTGAGCTTAATGGAATTCAGTTTGGATGCAGAATTGGTTGGTAAAGGAAACCCAAAAAACAATAAAAGAGTGGTGATAATAAACTGGTTATTTTGTTTGAGCTGTGAAATTGTTTTCTTGCTTTTGCAATTCAGTTATTTTTACATATTTTACAGACTTGCTCTTTTATATTTTATGTTGGAATATGATATAGAAACATAGGCTTTCTAGATATATAGCTTTCAAATTTTTATCAAATCGTGAAAATTTTAATTTAGTTTTTGATTATTTTGGTCATGCCATTCAAAATTATTGCATGTAGTAAGCACAACATAACTGGTTGAAATTTTTGGATTGCATTTTGTGGCTGTAGGGAAGGGGTTGAGGTTGTGGGGAGAAGAAAACTTTTTTTTTTTTTTAAATATCATCTACAGGCAATCAACATAATGAGATAGTCCACATTTTCTAAGTTGATTTTCTATCACAACTTCACATAATTTTTTTTTCTTTTCATAGAAATTATAGTGTTCCTATTTTTATATTACTAAAGTTTGTTCACACAGGTTAATAAAGCAGGAAAGCCAGATGCTGATTTGGCACAATATTCTATCAGAGCTGAGATAACTAGCATGGTTGGTTCAATTTTTTGAAAGATGTCTGCTTTCGAATAAAATTTCTATATTATTCTCTACATGATTGCATTTTTCACTTTTTGGGCTTTTTCTTAAATGTTTTAGGTTTTGTCACTACATGAGGTACAATTGCAACAAATACTGAATCTATATGATTACATAAGCATTAGCTGTTTAAGGGAGAAGTAAGTTCAGTATTTCCTTAATATTACTTTTCATCATTATTAGGTGTTTATTTTACATGAGTTTGATCTTTTTTTTTTTAAAAAAATTTTATCTCATTTATTATAGCACCAGGCATATGTAATTATTAATTGAGTTCTCATGTTTTTTGTCTTTCTGTTTTTCTCGTTGTATGATATATGTGTCTATATGATTTGAGAGTGACCTATGTGGCATGTTTGGTTAACTTCTTTTTTTCTTTTTTTTGAAAAAAAATTAATTGATTTTACCTACTTCAATATCAAAGATTGTCTTAATACCTCATTTGATTTCAATCCTAGTGGCATTTGTTATATGTTTTTAGATATAATGATGCTAAATCTCAAGCACTCCAACCATTTTATCCTTAATTTATCTCTCTCATCTTCTTTATCCTTGCAAGTACTCAATCTTCCATGTCAAAGCATCTGTCAAGCCACATTGGAGCTGGTCCTTAATAGGTGGCACTTATGTGTCCTTAAAAATGCACTATTAATAAATCTCTTTCTTGTATTTCTCATTTATTTGCTATGTTGAAGACAAGTTTTGAGTTGAAGAGTTTTCTTATTTAAAGGGATTAGTTGAAGAATTTTTGAGAAAAGAGAAAGACCTCCATATGGTTTTTATTTGTTGGAGAATATAATCCCACATTGAAAAAATATAAGAAAATATAATGGCATATAGTCAAGCAAAAGCACAATCTTTAAAGAGTTTGTATGAGAAACTTGGAACAAAAGAAGGGGAAAAAGCTATCTATAAATTGACTCAGATAAGAGAAAAGAAATGCCGTGATTTAAACCAAGTTAAGTGCATTAAAGATAAAGAGAATAAAGTTCTGGTTCAAGAAGAGGATATTAAAGAACGATGAAGAAGCTATTTTGAGGAATTTCTTAATGGTAACCATAGTGGTAATATTGATGGTTTAGACGTTAGGCTGGAGAAAAATATGAAATACACTAGACGGATTAGGTTTTCGGAAGTTAAAAAAGCTTTGAAGAGGATGAAAGTTGGTAAAGCTTGTGGACCAGATGGGATACCTATTGAGGTTTGGAAATGTTTGAGAGATACAGGAGTTGCATGATTGACATCTTTGTTCAATAAGATCTTAAATACAAAGAAAATGCCTAATGAATAGAGACAAAGTAATTTGATATATATTTTTAAGAATAAAGGAGATATTCAAAATTGCTCAAATTATAGAGGTATAAAGCTTATAAGTTACACTATGAAATTGTGAGAGACAGTTGTGGAACACTGTTTGCAGTTAGATACTTGTATCTCCTCAAATTAGTTTGGCTTTATACCTAGTCAATCAACTATGGAAGCTATTTTTCTTATAAGAGATTTGATGAAAAAATATAGAGAGATGGACTTACATATGGTTTTTATTGACTTGAAAAAGGCGTATGATAGAGTCCCTAGAGAAGTTTTATGGTGGGTCCTAGAGCGTAAATATTTATACGATATATCCAAGTCTTGAAGGATATATATGAGGGAGCTATCACCAGTGTCCGCACTGTGAGAGGGGATACTAAGGATTTTTCCATTTCTATTGGATTACATCAAGGTTCAACTTTGAGCCCTTATCTTTTTGCCTTGATCATTGATGAACTAACAAAACATATACATGATGACATCCCTTGGTGTATGATGTTTGCAGATGATATTGTATTAATAGATGAGACTCAAGTAGGGGTAAGTCAAAAGTTGGAGTTATGGAGAAGCACTTTGGAATCTAAGGGTTTTAAGTTAAGTAGGACTAAGACTGAGCATATGCATTGTAGATTTAATAGCGAGAATAGAGAAAGAGACGAAATTATTTTAGACGGAATAGCAGTACGTCATAGTACTTATTTTAAATACCTTGGCTCTATTCTCCAATATTTTAAATACCTTGGCTCTATTCTCCAAGAAGATGGAGGTTGTAAAGAAGATGTAAATCATAAGATTAAAGCTGGTTGATGAAGTAGAGGGGTGCTACATGAGTTCTATGTGATCGAAAGATGCCAATTAAATTAAAAAGAAAGTTTTACCGCACTGCAATACGACCTGCGACGATGTATAGTAGTGAGTGTTGGGCAATAAAAGGATAACATATAAGTAAAATGCATATTGCGAAAATGAGAATGATAAATGAATGTATGGTCATACTATGATGAATAGAATCCGCAATGAGTGCATTAAAGAAAAAGTGGGGTTAACACCTATTGAGGATAAGATAAGAGAACATAGATTGAGATGGTTTGTCCATGTGAAACGAAGACCTAGCGATGCGTCGGTTATAAAAACTGAACAAGTTAGAGTAGATATAGCTGAGAGAGGCAGAAGTAAGCCTAAACTGACTTGATCAAAGTTGGCCCAAAATAATTTTATGATGTTACATCTATCAGAAGAGATAATCCTAAATCGTATTGAGTGAAAAAGAAGAATCCATATAGCCTATCCCAATTGACTTGGGATAAGGCTTTGTTGAGTTGAGTTGTATAAGTGGAGAAAATTGGATCTTAACTCAAGCCAATTTATTTTGTGTAAGATGAGGATTCAAGATGTGCCTTTGATTCAACACTTTGAAAGTTCATGGAGTTTTTACATAATATCTTATCACAAGATAGCTCAACAGTGGATGATCCTGGACTTGTCTTTGAAGACCTAGTGTTTGAGGTAGCAAAAGAGTCTAGACCTGATTGTTAACTTAGGGCCTCAAGAAAATAGCCTTAGATAATTTGTGATGGACTTTAAAATAGGTTATCATCTATGTTCGGCATAGTGGCGCATATAGGTGGAGTAAATTGGATCTTAACACAAGCCAACTGTTTGTGTAAGATGAGGATTTAACCCCATTTATATGGCCACCAATATACATTTGATTTAACCCTCTCAAGACCCATGGAATTCTACATTATTGATGTTGAGAAAGCTTGTGAGAGACTTTGAAGAGATGCTCTATGTTGGATTTTGTAATGGCAATGGATATCTCTTAGATGCGTGAAGATATTAAGGATATGTATGAAACAACAATCACAAGGGGTCAGGTAGTCGGGGTTACACAAAAAATTTCCCCATTACAATTGGTCTCCACCTAGGATCAACCTTGAGTTATTCCCATTAGCATAGGGTAGGGAATAAAGAATGAATTCAAGCAGCGTTTTTATCGCAACTTGCAAGTGTTTATGACATCTAAAGTTTAAAATGTTTTTTAATTTGATCTGTCAATGGATCATGTAGGTATGGACGTTACCGCCCATGGCATCATTCTTTATCAAGAAAACAAAATGGTTGGCCAATATTATGGTGGCACTATGCACAAGAATCTGTCCTGTCAGATGTCCGCAGGAAGTTGAAGAAAACCTCCTGGAGATACTTGGGACAACGATTGTAAGTTTCTTTAGCATTTTCATTCAGCTTTCACTGTTGTTAATGACCCCTCTTTTGGGCTGTGAGCTTTCATACTTTTGTGTGCTTATACATTATATGGCCTAATCTTTACTTGACTTTACATTGATCATATATTGGTTAGAATTATCTGAAGCCCGTGAGAAAGTGAGAAAAAAACATTAATATATGATAAAGAACACTTGAAACTGTGACCTTCTTTTCCACTTGCAAATCCATATGTACTCACATTGAAAATGATAATTAACTTAGTAAATATTATGATACTGAAAATTTGTGGAAAGTTGTTTCTGTATCCGGAAAAAAACTGTTGATTTTGGCTGCATGTCTAATGGTTTTTTGTTACAACACTCTGGAAGCTGCATCTGTTTGTTCAATATATGCGATCAAATTTTCATTTTCATGGCACTATCTTTTGTGATAGACTGGGTGCCTCTTATATTCAACACCTCTGCCCCCAACCCCCATTCCCAAACCAAATAAACAAATAAATACCTAAATATTTAGTAGCACGTCCTTCATTGTCTTGTTTCTCTGCATGATAAATCAGATAGAAAAGTGCTTCTTGATGAACTTGGCCCAAACTAGATTTAAGTTTTTGAAATTTCTGCATCCCATTTTTTAAAAAGTCATCTTACTTTATGAACACCACCTCAATCCACAGGCAAATCTATAGATGACTAGGGTATTATATAAAACTAAAAAGTTAAATACTAAAACTTGTAGAGTATAAATAAAGACATAGCAAACTAAAGGAGCGAAGTTCGACAAGTGACATTATGGCCATCCTTTTCTGGAAAAGCTGCAAGTTACCTGTATCCTGAATCCTTTAATAATAAATAATGACTGAGTGGCTAATGTATTTAATAAAAAATACATGCTTTTAATTATTGCTTTTGCTTGAGCTTCTTGTTGGTTGTTTGGTTCTTAGTCTTGTTATCCATTGAACATTTACTGAAAAGTTCATATTTATATGTATATTTTTGTTCAAAAGTCAAAACTTGTTATAGGCAGTTATTTACCTTTTCTGGCAAATCTTCTATTTTAACTAGTGAAGTTTTTTTTTTTGGTGAATTCCTTATACTTTGAACTCTTATTACAGGAATTCTCGTCGGAAGTATATTAATCTGTACAAGATTAAACTAGACTTTCTTCAGCAAGAACTGGTTACTACTTTTCTTTTCTTTTCATAATGCACTTATTTTTCTTATGTGGGCACCTATGCTTCTGTGTTTTCAGTTCCTCCATAAGTGATGAGTTGATGAAGCTTTGTTAAGTTCACAAATTTGAGAGCCATCAATGCTCTCTTGTTTTCTCTTCTATCATTACCTGATTGTCTTGCTTAAGCTGTTCTCCATTATCTTATTGTATACTTAAGCTGTTTGCCATGTTCTTTTGTTTATTTTATCATTCATGGAAAAATTGAGTTGACAGTCTTTCGTTTTGTTTCTTACAATTATTATCAGCCAATTGATGAATATATTCTTCTGGAATTGGAGCAAATGGAGAAAGAACTCGATTTAGATGATATCTTAAATTATAGGTCTGCTGCTGAACATGAGCTGCAGGTATATATTTTCTCAAATATGCTGAAACATTCACCTGGTATATTATTGTTTTTATATTTATTCGGCTGAGGGTTTCATGTTGAAGCATTTTGGATATGTTTGGGTTGGTACCTAATTCTGTAGGAAAGTTTGTGCCTTCTTACATGTGCTGGCTTATTTATAATTTGTGACCTATTTACATTTTCTCTGTAGCAACAATATGGTGACAGTTTTTGGGTATTTTATTTGGCTTCAGGAAGTTATATCAAGTTCTTCATCTTCAAATATGTCAGTGAATGGTTCCAATATATCTCTTGCAAAGTCACAAAATGATGAACGCTCCGTGGGAAGGTCTAGAGGCTGGTTGAATTGGCTGTCTCGTGGCATGCTTGGTGCTGGTGGAACAGATGATTCTAGTCAATTTTCTGGTGTTATTTCTGATGAAGTTGTAAAGGTAATTATGCATTGTTATTGACTATTAAAGCAGTTATTCCATGAGTATTTTTTCCTTAACTAATCTAAATTGCCATTTCTTGTGCAGGATATTTATGAAGCTACAAAATTTCATCCATCTGTATTATCCAGTGTAGATGCTGATGCAAATGATAAGATGTTTACGTGTGCAATCAGGTTAAGCGTAGGTCACATTGCTGCAACTCTGCAGATCAAGTATGGTTGCTCATCTTCTATATCCTCTATGGGTCAAAATTCATTACTTTTTATGGCTGAATATTAAAAATTGTAGAGTTCCTTTTGTTGTTTACCCATTTGCCAACATTAATTACTGAGTCTATTGCTTATGGCAATTTGGATTATTGGAATGTAGTAATATTGTATCATATGGTACTCTGTTGATTTATTAGGTAGGCTTTTACAGTTAAAAAATATAACTATCACTGTAGAACTAGTTGACTTTCAAATATATATCCATATAACACAAAAACAAAAACAAATCGAAAATGAAAAGATAAAAGAAAAATAAATTTTCAACTTTGGCTCAGTGAAATTTATGGTTAGAATGTGTCATAATGGGGCAGCTTTATGGGGGATTAGGACAACTGAGACTTAATTAATCAACATACTCCTACTTTTTGAATGGCTTGGAGGTGCAGTCAAATTTTGAAGCTTCTAGTTTACTTCACTAAGCCTAAAGGTCTAATGACTCAAAATTCCGGAACTTTGTTTTTTACTTTTGCCCAAAGCCTTTAATTTTGTCAAATTATCTTAAGTTTCAAGTATTTCCAGCTGGTTAAAATTTGTCTAATAAAACTAATATTTATTATTGATTAGAATAGTAAATAATTTTTTTTTTGTTATTTGTCCTTTTTTCTCCCTCTTTCTCTTTATCCTTCAATTCCTTCCCCCTTTCTCTCCACCGTCCCTCCCCCTCTATTTCTTTCCACCCCTGAACGTCTCTCACATTGAACGAGTAACAAACACCTTGAAGTCCATATGAAAAAACATAATCGAGTTTATTTACTACATATTCTACTTCTTCAGAGGCCAAAATCAAAGAAGAGGAGAGATTAGTGATAAGAAAAAATTAGCCTGCTTTTCTCCTTCAAGAAAACTAGAGAATTGTGAATTGGATGAATAACAGTTGGATTTTAGTCTATTACTGTGGTAAATATACAATACAAATGATTTGTAGAGAGGATGAGAGAGATTTCAGAGAAACCTTACAATTTCTCCATGAGTGTTGGTAATTTTAGATACAGCCATTTTAGTTTTATTGTGAAAAGCATTTTGACATAAAAGGCTAAGTTTATCTTTCATGTTTGAAACGGTAGTTTCCTCTGGCAATTATTTACTTAAACATGTTATTAACAATTTTTTGTGATTTTGTTGCTTATTTATTGGTAATTCTTTCAATAATAGTTCATAACCATTTTTACAGGGGTTCCAGTCAAAGAATTGCTGACGTGATTTTTAAAGATGCAGTTATAGAGTGTAAACTTTGGGAAGAATTGGCAGCAGTTATTTGCTACATAAACTCAGGGAAGATGGTTTATCCATGTAATGAGACAGTCATTCTTCAAATAGGAAGGGTATGTATTCTTATACATTGGCTATATGTGTTTCAATTGTATTATTTATAATAAATTCTAACTTTTACCCTTTTCTGTTTTTTGTTTTTTTTGAACATCACCTTTTTTGTTTATTTGCGGTTCCCTTTTTTTCTTTGTTAAATTTTATTTTTGTTTCATCTTTTTTATTTAGGATAGAAAACTAGCAATTTCCTTTGATCTTGTTTAGGCATATCACAATGAAACGAATAATATATTTCCTCCAATTATGGGACACGTGGTGATGTTGTGCACATTAATATTGTTATTTGAATAACAAAAATTTTATACGAACAGCCTGGAGTCTAGATCTTCTATACGATAAATCCATAATCAACAACTTGCACAGAGATTCATTGGTTATTATTCCTCTTAATCTTAACTATCAATCAAGTTAAGTGAGCAAAAGTATAATTTGGCAATGTATCTGTGCAAAGATATTAAAAAAACCAAAATATGTGTATTCTGTAGAATTTTGATAGTTTTGAGTGTCATAATATATGATATTAGCAGTGTTATGATATTCTGTTTTGCGCTCTATTATTATTATTATTAATCTGGTTCCAGGTCCAATTACTTGTAATCCTAAATTACTTGTAATCCTAAATTCAAATGCTGTTGAGAATTGGGAATTATTTGTGTACTCTCTAGTTAGTTTGAATTTTGGTGGAGTTTTTTTTTTCTGTTGTAAGCTTGCTGTTCTAGGAAGCTTGAAGGTGGGGTAGTGTTAGGTAGAAAGTGTATCTTTCTTTTAAGTTAGAAAAGTTAAGTATGGATTAGATCAATGAAAATAGATTATGGTTGAGGTATGGATCTGATTAAAGATGATTCTTTTGTGCTTGAAGCTATGTTGATACTCAACTATTTAAGAGTTAAAAAATATGAGTAAGATGTAGCTTCTTTGAGTTTCAAATTACAGAACCTGTTGTATGTGCTTCTCTGCTCTTACCATTCCCTAGACATACCTGAATGGTCATTAGTGATATTTCACCAAGTATACAACAACAACAACAACAACTAAGCCTTAGTCCCAAACAAGTTGGGGTCGGCTGTATGGATCCTCAACAAAATAAGCTCAAAAGACACCAAAAAAGATACTCCAGCCTTAGGCCCCTTCCAAGACACGGATTTTACGTCTCCATTCAAGTCTGTCATTAATCAAATCCGCATCAAGATCTAAGGCACGTAAGTCTCTTGCTATCACCTCCTTCCACACAGTTCTAGGTCTTCCACGACCTCTAGCCCCCTCAATCAACAAATTCTCACACTTACAAAGTCTCTTGCTTTCACCAAGTATAGAAGAAATAAAATCCTTCATTATAAGTTGGTCATGGACTGCACATTAACAACAGAAAATCCAATTCTAGCAAGGAAATATTCCTCTTTAGTACATCTGGCTTGATAAAGCTCTAGAAATCACTATAAAAGAAGTGTCACATTCTATCTCTAATATTTTATTGCTTGTATTATATATACACACACACACAGGGAAATTCCTTTTGCCTAAGGTAAGATGCAGCGATGTTTTTGATTAGTGATAGAGTTGGCTGAACAGCATTCCATGGAATCTGTCTCATCATTTACTTTTGCTACTTGCAATATGGGAAAATGCCATTTAACCTTTGTTTCTCTGCAGCCTTTTGCAGAGGAAAAACTGCATGAAGAAGAGCAAACTTCATGCAGAGTCCAAGTGGATGTAAAGCGAGAGAATGAACTATCAGTAAAAGTATTGTCAAATTCCTGGCTTATTATTTTGAATGTCACTTCACATTTTCTAAACTATATCTTGTGTATACAGGTGATGCTTCAACCATTTGAAGTTACTTGTGATGTGGAATTTTTCCTGAAATTCGTGGAGTTTTTCACTGTACTAAAATGCTTTGAATTTCAGCACAAAAGGGTGAGTTCTTGTATCTGATAGGGAAGAGTTCCTTCCTCTACTGTTGTGTTGGTTTTTTCTATTGCTTGAGCATCAGTTGGATTTATGCATGGTGTACCGTGTGAGGTAAAAAATAGTTGGTTCACAATGCATTCTGCTGTGATCTCTACATAACCAAAGTTTCTAAAGCTTTTTGTGATGGAATCAAAGTATAATTACTAATGGTGTGCCTGAGGCGCAAGGAACACGAGGCATAGGAGGTTGCACCTCAAAAATATCAAGGGCCAATCTTACTCGGGCAAGTGCCTTCAGCCAGACGCAAGGTGCAAAAAGGCACACCTTTTTAATATTTACGCCCTATCTTGTTTTTCAAAGTGGATTAGATCTCCACCATTAGATATATGATTTACCTTGAGTACACATACACTTGATGATAACTATTGACCTTTGAAAGAAGGAAAAAAAAATGGAAGAAGAATAAGAGAAGATATTCAATGAAAAGAAGAGAAAGACAAAAAAGAAAACATAACATAAGATCTTTCAATGAATCATAGCCAATGCAGAAGATCCTTCACAAGCACAAACAAGTACTCTCTCTCTTTTCTCCAACCCGGATTTAGGCTTTTCTTTTCCCCCCCCCTTTTTTTTTAATCCAACCTCTTATCCCTTTTTCTTCCTTTTTTTTTTACCAGCTCCTATTTTTCCTTTGTTTTCTGCAATAGACCTATATCTGTCCTTTGCTTTTCATTGAACAGCTCTTTTTTCCCCCTTTATACAGGCCCATATCTGTTTGATGGCTAGAGGAAAAAGCTATACAGTTTTCTTTTTAACTAATAATAAAATAATAATAATAATAATAATTATAAGGAAGAAAGCTGTATAAATAAAACAAATATTTTTTTGCTCTTTAACGTAATGATTTGAGTACAGAAAGTTGTACAAATGAATTAAAAATATTGTAAATAAACTTATAAAAATTGTTGCTTTTTAGATGTTATTATTCGAGTATGGCATGCTAAAAATTTTGTGCATGTAAATCGCATGGCATGTAATATCAGAGGCTTTTGATTTTTATTTGTAATTTTAAGGATTATTTTGATTCAGTTGAATGTATGATATGGTTTAGGACTTCTTAACTTCTTTAGTTTCAAGGTTTTTAGCTTAAGTTTTTATTTTAAATTAGTTAGTTGTTTTATTATCAGTAGTTTTCTTCTATAGAATTTTTCTGTCTTATTTTGTTTTTTGAGCACCTAACCTCAGTCAGTTGCATGTCTTTGCCTTGAGCCCAGGCCCCATGACCCTTTTGCGCCTTTTGGCCTTAATAAATATGAATCAAACTGATATGAAATATAATAGAAACTGAATCGTTCAATTGCTGGTTTGTTGGCCTTCCAAAATAGATAGTAATCTCTCGAGAATTACTAAAAAAAATACATTAAAATCTTGTTAATTTTCTGTTCACATTGATACACTTACTACCTCGAACTTACATTTTATATTTTTGTTCCTAAACTTGTAAAAATACAACAACCTGAATGGAGGAATGAAAAACGCTATCTAATTGAAAATACAATCAACACCTTTTAAATGATTTAGAAACGAAATGTGAAAACCTTAGAAAGAAACGAAATAGAAGAAAACAAGTGTTTACAAAAACAACAGGTTCATACAACTACAAAACATTCAAAATACCCAAAATCCTTGTACCTTATGGCAACTATACCACAAATTAGAGATTGAAATACTATCTAAATCTCTCCATTTTAGCCAACACAAGTTCCCAATGATTCTGGATGCATCCAGTTGCTCCATGATAGGACTATAAAGGTAATTGCAAATTGCCCAAGGCACTTAACAGTTTGTGTAAAAATAAGTGGGAATGAGTCTGGATCTCTTTACCTTTGTCACACCTTGTTTCCAGAAGTATGAATCCAAGTAGGCTTAAGGCCATGAAACACCATGTAAAATTCATAACTAAACTAATATATTCGCACATATTGATTATATTGGTTAATTGTTTAGGTGAGTTATTTCCAACTTAATCAAATTTATTACTTCTTCAGGATCTTTTAATATATTCTTTTACACTTACTTTAAGGTCATATGTTAATCACAAACACATTATATAAAATTGTAGACTAAACAAAGCCCATAACTTGTACTTTAGCTTTGCAAGTTTATGGATGAGTGAAATGAATAGTATTGAGGCATGCTATTTTTAGCTTGGTTTCATGTTCTTGTCTTCAGCCATTTGTCAAATCCTGCGGAGGATCCTTTTTCCTCCACAGTGTACTCTCCTTCATTCTATCTCAATAAATTCTCTTCTCTTGTAGCAATGATAGTGATAAAATAAAAACCAGAACTTATTTAATTTAAAAATGAACCAAACTGTATTAATCAAAATATATTGGTTTGCTTTGATAAAAAAGGTTTTAAGGTAATAATACTTCCAGTAGGTGCACTTGCTAGCACATTTTTGCTACCATTGTTTGGTAATTCGTTTATTTTTATTTCTGGCCTATCAAATCTTTATTCTTTCAATTGAATGACTATTATCAGTTCTAAGTGCTTGATTATGTATTATAGAGACATTTTAGCTTTGGCAAGATGTACTGTTTATTGAGGATGATAAGATATATATATATATATATACACACACAATCCACAATTTAATTTAATTTTTTTTTTGTTGAAGATCATTTTATTGTGTTAGCATCATGGGGTTGACATGCATTTGTAATTTAACAATGACCAATGTGCTTGCATTTGCTAATTTAGGTCATATATTAACCAACTTCATTTTGAGGTTTTTGTTGGAACAACTCAATGCCATCACAAATATACAGAGTTGGATTCTTGGATGAGGTTTATGAAAGTTAAATTCCTAACTCAGTATTCCCCTAGAGTGTAAGAATGTAATATTAGAAGCATTGCATGGGAAATTAATAATGATTAAGATATATGATGCGTCCATCTTGTTCTCAGTGCCTTGCACAAGTTGCAAGTGTTTAGGAATATGTATATGGAGATCAAATACTTTTGTAAATAAAAAAAATATCATTCAAGTTCTATATGCTTTTCTGATTGTACCAATGGGTGTTCAGAACATCAGAAAGGGCTGCATTTTGTCCTTCTTTAGCTTCCCTGTCCAGGGAACCTGTCTTGCTGACATGGTGCACTAATGTCGCTTACTTTAATATTTTCTTTTAGGCTGATTGTTATTAGATTTCACGGAAAAATTGTTGGAAATTTACTCTGATTTTTTTTAAAAAAAAAAATTAATTTTCGTTTTTCTTACCTAAGTTAATAGAATGTAAAGAAAATTATATCATATTCCCAATTAGCCATATCTCATCATTTATTAAATTAATCCACATTGCATGCCACTTCAGCAAAGCACACACCATAGAGAGAGAAATTAGATTTGGGCAAAATTGCTCCAACTTATAATTTGTAGGGGTTCTATGGGTAATTTTAAAAGAAGTAGCGGTTTAATTACACCAATCATCTTTGATCTTTTGCCTTATCCTGTTGAAATTTTTGAACTTCATTTGTAAAAATAAAATTTTTGAACTTTTTATTTTGTCCCAATAAAATTCTTGAGACTATTTTTCACCAACTGGAGTGTGACGTGGTAGCTACATATTGTCATGTGGAAAAAAAAAATTCAATTTTATCTTATTCCCCACCTATATTTTTTTAGTAGATCAAAAATTACCTTTTTAGTAGACCTACAATCACTTATTCTGTCTTTAATTATTTCATACACAGGTGTGAAATGGAGTGAAATTGAATTCATTTTTTTTTTTGTCATGTGGCGACGTGTGATTATCACGTCATATTTTGGGGGTTAAAAAACGGTCTGAAGGATTTTATTAGGATAAAATCAAAAGTTTAATGATTTTGTTATTACAAAATGAAGCTTAAGGATTTTAATGGGATAAGGGCAAAAGATCAAGAACCATCAGTGTAATTAACCCAGAAGTTGCTACAATTGAAACTGCCCAAGTTTTTTCTTATTTGACTAATAATTAACTGTTAGTGTAGTTAAAACTTTGAATTGTCTTTTTTTTTTTCCTATGGCATTGTGAAGTTCAATTATATAGACAACCTTGTCTAAAGTTTTTAAATGATGGTTGCTTCCATTTTTCTTTTAGAACTTTGCTATGGTATTATACCATGATATTCAATAATTTCAATATTGATTCTATTGCAGGTCCTTTGGTCGATGAACAGGTTTAAAGATGTAAAGACTCGCATATTATCAAAAGTTGGGTGAGTTCTTTAGCCTTTTCAATGCCATTTTCTTTGGCTGAATAAACATTTTTGTAAATAATATTATCATTGGTATATCATGTATGCTTATAGTTGCATATATATATATATATATTTTGCAGGTACACTTTATCAAATAATAAAAAACTAAGTTGGGATGTTAGCATCTTGAATGTCATTATTAATTTTCCTGGGAGCATTGGCATTTCAAAGCAATGTAACTTGGTAATTAGTTTCTTTACTATTTCATGGCACATCTTATTGATTTGGCTTCAATATTCTGTTATTTTTGTTGTTTCTATTTTCCTTATTCTCCATTATTTTATGATTCAAGTTGGATACTTGAAGATCATACTCCCACACACTGGATGCATATGAAGGACTCAAATTAAGTCTCGGGTCTAGGGTTTAGATCTTAACCAAAATGAAACAGAAGTTATGTAGGACTGTTGTTGGCCCGCTATGATATGTGGTAGCGAGCATTGGATGATAAAGAAGCAACATGTCTGTAAAATTAGTATCGCTAGATTTGGATTCTAAATTGGATGCACAGACTATCAGTAAGGACCGGATGCAAAATTGAGGGTCAGATTGTTATCATTTTGGGGTATGCAAAATAGACCAGCCAATGCTTTGAAATGAAAAGATGAACGTATCCAAGTTATAGGATTGAAGAAAAAAAAGGTAGGTCTAGGATCAATTAGGTTTAGTGAATAGAAATTAAGAGTCCCACTAAAAAGATGACTGCCATATATATGAAACTTCAAGTCAATAGGATGTTGATAAGCATTCTTCTATATAGTGACAAGTTTATTAATTATTATATTTTGCTGATGGAATGTCTATGCAATGTTATTTGACTTATATTTTTCACATTCATAAGGTTCATGGATGAAGCATGATACACATCAGATTGACTATAACATCAAGTATAGAGACAGTTTTGAACTAGTGTTGGAATTCATATTAGCGGTGCATGTATTAGTAGATACCATCGGTTATCTACTAGTTCATTAATTATCCATTTGGGATTGGATTTTAGTTGTTATTGAAATTTGCATTTGAATTTTTTATTATTTCTTTTAAATTTTTTCAGCTGCTTATTATAAACAATGGCCTGAAAAAAGCTAGAAAATCTAGCTTTTCAAAAACATGATTTGCTTTACCTTTTAAAGTCCAAAAGCAGTTCAATCTGCTATTACCATGAGAATCGTGTGGTTGCCTTATGTTTGTCTACTTATGTTTGTCCAACTACAACTTACATGTTTGTCTACTTATGTCTATCCAACTATGATCTGCTGTATTGAGCAGGTTTTGGAGATGGGATCTCTTCTTTATACATCTAAATGTGGTGAAGAGTCTATTGCTGCTAGTCAGGACCAATCATATATCATAAAACAGTTCTCAGGGTCCGCATGGTCTCCTAATTTTTTGGGGGAATACCTTGTTCAAAATCTCTATGATAAATTTGCTGTCAAAGTTCAGAATTTTGAGGTCAGTTTCCATTTTCTGGACATTCTACAGTATTTGTTGCTTATCGGATTCCTAAACATGAGAATTGATGTGTTACAGCTAAAGCTATTGATGCCTCAACATGGTCAAACAATCATTATCTTGGAGAAATTTTGTCCTTCTATCACATTTGCATCATGTATCGTTTCTGATGAATCAATATTGAAACAGCTGGAGGTAACAAAATTAAAACTGTCTATTTTGTGATGGTGTTAACAAAATATTCAAGTATGCTGTACTTAGTCATTGTACATTCTGTAAGGCAACAACAATTCCTATTCTTCTATTGTTATGTTTGCCTTGTGCTGATTTTGATCATTTGACTAATTTTATTAAAGTAGCTGGGACTCTGTTACATTCTTGGAAAAGAAATTTTCCCATGTGTTAAAATGTAGCAGAAAAAATGAGGGTGTTATTTTGAAAATTTGAATGATATAGTCTTTTGACTTTCTTGCATTCAGTTGGACTCTAACTTATTGAAGGGAGACAGAGGTATAAGTTAGTGGGAGTTCTAGATAGAGATGTGAAAATGATTGTAAATCATATTAGATCCCTTTGATGGTTTGATAATCTGTTATTAGATTGTGATAGAGTGGTATTGAGGATCAATTGCTCATTTTCTAATTGAATTTTTCTGCTTAATGTTTTCCTTTTCTATTGTTTTTGTTATCAGCAACAATTGTATTTTTTTTTATTCGAGTGGAATGTATCTCAGTGAATGACTAGTGTGTTTTGGCCAAAATATTATGATGATTTTATTCTCAGGTTTTTGTCTCTTAGTTTATTTTTTCAATATCAGGTGTGCATTAATCTGCCATCACTTGTTGCAAACTTTTCTCTGGTAATATATGAATCAATAATGGCCTTGATAACACATCTACACATGCTTCATTCAACAACAAGATCTCTGATTCCTGAAAGTCCCTTTTCTAACAACGTCGTGTCAAAGCAACCTTTGCCTTCTGCTTTTGGGTTCTTTATCGCTGCAAAATTGAAGTCTGTGAGTTTCCATGTTGATCTTGCAAATGATGGAGAAAGCAATTCTGAACTCATGCTTTTCCTTCAAGAATTAGATATTCGGTATGTTGTATGCGGCCTGAGGTTATGGGCATTGGTGCATATTTGAATTTGAGTCTTACAGAATGGACTCGTGGTATCACATGACTAAACATTCATGTCTATGTTGTATGAATTGCAGGTATTCTCATACAGAATTTGAGGAGTGTTTCATCTGTACCAAATCATTAAAGGTGACTAATGCTCCATTGAATGGTGAAGATGATGGCTGTATTTTATTCTCATCTGGGAATAAATTTGTTTCTGGTGCTGCACATCTTGACAATGCAAGTTATAGCGACAAAAGTGCTTTTACTGGAGCATTCTTTCATATGCATTACGAAGCTCACAGAAGTGTAGATTCTGTTTCCCGCAAGTGTACTATTGGCTTAAATGATGCTGATCTCCATTGCTATCCCCATATATTTGGGCTGTTAATTAGGTTTTTTGAAAGGTTATCTTTGTATGGTGTATCTTGTACTGATGGTAAATCTTTTAGCCCTATAATGGATGGTAAAAGTTCAAATGGAAGGCCAGGTTTTCAGTTTCAAAGGTTTGGTTACTCAAATTTCCTTGAAACAGGATCTTCTGACCATGCTATTTCTTTGGATTGTTATCCATTCATTACAATCTCCAATTCTGGTTCTCTGGCTAGCCTTGAGAGTTCACTTTGCCATTCTATTCCTGACTGGAGGAAGTTATTTAAGCTGCAGGATAGAAAACTCAGAAGTCCAAAATTCAGTTTAAAGAAGGAATCTAAAACCTTTAATGTCTCACCAATGATGCACACATCTGATACGAGAACAGTTCCTGCACCAGGAAGTTTATGCGGCAAAAAATTTTCAAGTTTTGATATCAATCTTTGTAGAGTAAGAGTGCATTTCCATGATTCATCTTGTATTGTTGGAACTATTACAATACCTAACTCTATATCTTCACTTTCAATTTATGGAGACTCCATTGATTTGTTGTGTACCATAGAGGGGTTGGTCCTCTCATCGCCATGGTGGGAAAAAACTTTCAGAGACTTTCTTTGGGGCCCTGCATTGCCAAATCTTTCTTCTATTTTAAATTTACGTGTGAGGAAAAGGCATGCTGTATCAGTGGCTTCTGAGCTTGAAGTTAGCATTGGTGTTCAGCATGTATACTGCTTTCTGCCACCTGAGTATTTGGCTATCCTTATAGGCTACTTTTCATTATCTGATTGGACTTCAAACTTCACTGAGCCACCTGTTGCTGACAATCAGGATTGTGTTGTTACAAAAAAAGAGAGTCTGGTTGTTTATAAGTTTGAGATACTGGATTCCACTTTGATTCTGCCTGTCAAACGAGATGATCATCAATTTTTAAAGATAGAACTCCGACAGCTGTATTGTAGTTTCATCCTTGACTGTTTTCCTGATGATATATTGAAGGATGTTCCTTCTGAATGTACGATTCCATCGCATAAAGTTGCCAAAACAAATCACTGTTTAAATATATTTGGAAGGGATTTATTTCTCTCTCTCCTCTTGTGCAAAAATAATGAATACGGTTGCTTAATGGTTGACAAAGATACTGGATATGGCAATATCACATTAATTGGACCACTTAGTGCTGATGTTTGGGTAAGACTGCCTTGTGAAAGTGAATCCTGCCTTGGGAGCTCTTCTGCTTCCACATGTGTGATGTTCAGGATTTCCAATTGTCAGCTTATTGCTGATGGTAGGTTATTTTGGTATTCAAAGTTCCCATCGTATCTATAACTTAGTATTCATGCTTGTTTCTGTTCTCTTTTCCAACTAATGCCTATTTATTTGTCATTAATGATAGATTGCTACACTTTGGATGGATTTGAGGCGCTCATGGATGTGATCAATCAGTTCTCTTCAGTTGACAGTGAATCCAAATGTTTCACCTCTAATGTCTCGAACTTTTTTCAGTTGAAGAGAACTCTGGTGGAAAATGGTGCTGTTCCACTTTTTGCCTCAGGCATTGCATTTACAGAAGTTCGATGCTGTGCTGATTCACTGATGATAAGTTTTTTTCACTCAAGAATAAAATCAACTCTGTCTCCAGTAGCCAAGGCTGATATGCAATTTAGTTGCTCTGTATCTTTGATAAATGAGACACCCATAAATATGGACTTGACTTTTTCTTCTTTATCACTTTATTCATTGCTTAATTGTGTCATGATGGCACAATGCATCAAGTCTTGCTCAGCCTCATCAGCCCTTCATTTACGTTTCTCAAAGTCTACTTTAGGTGAAAATGATTTTTATTTGTCTCTTCCCTCATTGGATATTTGGCTACATGTTTTGGATTGGTCAAGAGTCATTGATATCTACAATTCATATTCTACGAAAATGGATGTTGCTGTAGTAATGGAGGCATCATCAAAAAGTTCACCTGAAGATATGGTTGATCTCACTGAAAATTTGGCATTTACTGTTTCTCAAAGTTCTCTTGTAAATTCAGGTTCAGAAACTTATCATGTGAAGGAGCACGGGGAGAAGGATTCTGTTGTCCTTACTATGAGGTCAGACAATATTTCCCTCACGATTCATTTTCCTTTGTGTTCTATTGAAACAACACTTGGTGAATTAAGGACATCCAAAGTTCGAGAAGAGAGACCTCAAAATGTTTTGTTGAGTTCTACTGAAGGGAAAAAGTTCAAATTCTTGGCACTAACTGCAAATAGTAGAAGTACCGAGCTTTCTGTGATCGGTAGAAATGTGAAATTGAGATCTGTATTGGAGAAAATAAGTGGCACTACAGAGGAGTGCGAGGGCAAGAGCATTATCACTATGCCTTATTTCCAAATATCTCAAGTTAGTGCAACAACAGAGATTATGTATAATCAGATTGACCTTGTCAATGTCAAACTGGGAGTTCAAGTTGACTGTTTAGATGTGTGGCTTTCCCATCAAGTATTCTGCTTCTGGTATGGTGTGCGGTTTGACATTCCTGAAGTTGGATCTTCTCATTCTTCATTTGGAAATATGAATCTTAACATCCAGTTAAGGAAAGTTTCACTTCTGATCTCTGATGAAAGGGTATGTTACTTTATCTAGCTAAGAGATTCTGTTTGTTTCTGGCAGAGTAAATGGTCATTGAATCCATCTTTTCTTGCTTTCCTACAATGGGTCATTTTGAATAACTTGTCTGTTTTTTCATCTATTATGGGTGATTCATTACACTTCTCATTTGTGCAGGTTCTGGTATTCATTAATAAACCTAATCTTGAGCATGTCATAATTGCATGCTAAGATATTACATGTTATGTAATATCCTTTTTTAAAGTTATTACCTCTATGAGCAAGGTGTTCTTTTTGCTCTTTTGGTTTATGTTTACGGAGAAGGGGGATGTTGTGGTGCTGCATTCACGAGACACCTTTTTTCTTTCCATGGCATATTGATCTCTTAAACTCATGCATAATCTGTATCCTTTTTCCCTTTTTTTCTTTCATTCTTTTTCTGTAACTTTTATTTTCTGCTATCGTGTAGTGGAGCTGTGGTGGACCTCTGCTGGAAATTCTTGTGAGGAACTTTCTATTACATGCTACTACAACTGAAAATAGTTTGGAGAGCTCAATGACAAGTGACCTTGAAATGAATTACAATAATATTCACAAGGTATAAATTAGTGAAGAAAGCATCAATGCTATTAATCTTTTTATATGGAATTACTAATGTTTGTTTCTTATATTGGTTATAGGTACTATGGGAGCCGTTTGTTGAGCCTTGGAAGTTTCAGATAAACTTGACTAGAAGACGCAAGATGAGTGCTCTCCTGAACAGTAACATTATAACAGATGTTCATCTCACTTCGATGGAACCACTTAACTTGAACTTTACAGAATCTCTTATCGAGGTACATATTGATATTATTCTACATGCTTGCAGGGTCACTTTTTGACTTAGGCAAGGATGCCTCAGGACATAATTGTAAATGGGATATTTGAACTTCCAGTTTAACATATTGCTTAGTGAATCATATGACGTAGAGCAATCATAGATAATCTAAAAACTGAAGTCTTCGGTGAAAGAATTATCAATATGATATTATACTGTTAATTATGGTTGCAAAAATTGTTGGTCTGATGGCCTTATATTCATCTCAGAACGGGTTAAAGTCAAATTTTTTAATAATATTATTATTATGAGCACGAGATTATTAATAGATAAAAATATAAATCCAATTCAACCTATCAATCTTAAATTTCAATATACAAATACATAATAAAAGGGCAGTCCGGTGCACGAATGTTCCCGCAATGAGCGGGGTCCGGGGAAGGGTCGGACCCATTGGGTCTTTGTACGCGGCCTTCCCTTGCAATTAATTGCAAGAGGCCGTTTTCATGACTCGAACCCGTGACCTCAGGTCACACGGCGACCATACTTACCGTTACGCCAAGGCTCCCCTTCATACAAATACATAATAAAGAAATTAAAATGAAAATGCTTGATAACAACTTGATTTTAAATAAGATTTACACAATGATCTTAAAATTTCAGAGGGGATTCTTCAGGTTTTAGCTATTAAATTTTCAGAGGAGATTTTTCCTGTTTTAGCTATTAAAATTTCAGAGATTTTTAGGGTTTCAGTTGTAATAGCTATATTCAAGCAATAATGGGGAAAAAGCAAAGGAAGAGAAAGGGTAGGAAATGAAGGTTGGATTAACATAAAGAGCCAACTTGAAACCAATTAGAAACATACAGACATTAACTGGAAAAGTCAAGAGACTGTTTTTCATGGAAAGAATTTGACAAAAAGTATAACTGGACAATTATGACTTGAAATAAATGTTCGCATCCTTACTAAACTACTCTCGCACTTAAATGTTTAAATGGACTCCTAATCTAAATGTCATCTAAGCAAATATCTCAAATGAAAAACTAAATCACCATTCAAACAATTTTTAGTGTAACCACATTTGCTGCAGGGACGGAGATCATATAGTGTGATAAAAGCTGTCTCTATCTGATGTATAAAGTTGAAAAAGGAGGAATTCAAATAATTTTACCTTAAATGATTTTGACGCATCTTAACATTGTTGATTTTCTTGGAACAGTACTAATCTTCTTAACTTTGTTTTTCTCTTCAAGTGTATTTTCAGGACAGTTGAAATGGTTAAGGATGCCTGGCATCTGATGGAACCAACAGATCCTTGTGAAAATCAGAGATTCTCAAGTCCTCAGTTTACTGAAACTATAAGTGGACAAAAATATGCTCCCTATGTACTTCAAAATTTGACTTCATTGCCCTTGGTATACCATGTTTTTGAAGGACAGGTTAATGCTGTTGAGTTTGATTTCTCAAGAAGGAAGGATGGCAAAGCTGTGCAACCTGGTGCTTCTGTTCCTATATATCTTAATGAAACTCCTGAGGAGCAATTATTCCGATTCAGGCCTGTTCAGTCTTCAGACAGGCTTAGTGAGAAGCAATCAAATGGAGTTGTTCATCATTTTATGAGCATTCAGCTTGATGGGATGTCTCAGCCTTCTGCTCCTATTTCAATGGATCTTGTAGGAGTTACTTGTTTTGAGGTTGATTTTTCCAAGGCCACAAATAAAATCGGAGCTGAAAAAACAGGGGATGCTTCAAGACATCATCTAAGAATTGAGGATGACACTAGGTCCAATACCAATAGTGGTTTTTCTGTTCCTGTTCTGTTTGATGTTTCAGTGCAGCGCTACAGCAAGTTAATACTTTTGTACTCAACAGTATGTATTGTGTTTGTTGGAGCTTTTTCTGAGTTCTCATTAGTCATGAATTTCTTTTTAATGCTTGGCCTTTTTCGTGATTCAGGTCATACTTTCAAATGCAACATCTGTGCCTCTAGAGCTGAGGTTTGATATTCCATTTGGACTCTCCCCAAAGGTATTAATAAATGATTGATTTCCTGTAATTTCAAGTTTGGACTGATCTACCTACTTGTGGTGTTCTATATTATCAATATTCAAGTTTTCTTTTTTCCTTCCTTCTTTTTCCTTTCTTCAATTTATTTATTTATTTTTTATGTTTCAGGTCCTAGATCCAATATATCCCGGACAAGAGGTTCCTCTGCCTTTGCATTTAGCTGAAGCAGGTCGTTTGAGGTGGCGTCCACTTGGAAATTCCTACTTGTGGAGTGAAGTGCATGACCTCTCCAATATTCTTTCTCAGGAAATCAAAACTGGATTTCTTAGATCGTTTGTATGTTATCCATCTCATCCAAACAATGATCTATTTCGGTGTTGCCTATCAGTTCAAAATTTTAGTGTGCCCTCATCCAGCAAGCCAAAGAAAGGATCATTATCCTATGCTAATGAGAATTTGACTCAATCAGTTAAAAATACGCATCATGACTGGAAACATTCAAAGAAGCAATTCATTCATCAGGTGAAATTTAGTACTCCATTAGTACTGAACAGCTATCTTCCAGTTTCAGTATCACTTACCATTGAGAGTGGAGGCATTACTTGCACTGCATTGCTTTCAGAGGTTTGTAAACTCTCTTGCTGAGTTAAATTTATAGCTGAATGGAGTTCTATACCATCATTCATTGATTTTGGTGCTGTCAACACCTTAACATGTGCCAATATATTTTTTAGGTGCAAACATCCTTTCATCATGTTGATCCTTCACATGACTTGGGTCTGGGGTTCTATATGCAAGGTTTTAAGCCTTCATCTTTGAAGTTTCCTCGTACAGAAACATTCAGTACAGTGGCTAAGTTTAGTGGTACCAAATTCTCTGTAATAGAGACCTTGATCTTCCACCCTGAATTCTCTAATGGTAGAATATGTTGTTCTTAATTTTCTTTCAATTAATTATATGTTTTGACATTTGTTTGTAACGGAATTTGCATGATATTGTTCTAGGTCCACTATATGTTAATGTTGAATTGATGATGGATGCATTCTCTGGTGCACGTGAAATCTTCATTTTTGTTCCCTTTTTGCTGTACAACTGTACTGGTCTTCCATTCAATATTTCAGAATCCGGCACAGAAATGAGGGGAGATCACTACACTATGCCTTCATGTTACTTAATTGAACAAGAACCTCTTCAAGATAAGAGAGATGGTCTCAGCCTTTTATCTTCTGACTATGATTCATATGCTATCACTCCACAAATTGATGATCCAGGGAGTTTTTTAATGGACAATCTTATTTTTTTTCCTGGGAAGAACATTAACACACGTTTGGGGAAATCTATGTACAAGCCTCTGGCCTTATTGAATTTCTCAGGATCTTCTTTCAGGCAGTCAGACAAGCATGGTTTAGTTGGTAAAAAAGTTTCTTCAAATATGTGCTCCAGTAGTGAAGCAACTTCAAAAGATTCAGGCCTAGTTGATTCTGAGCATGGAAAGGTTAAAGCGTGCATGTATTCTCCTTGTGCCATTTCTTTGGCGAGTGAACTTATGGTCAGAGTGAGAAGATGCCGTCCTGAACATATTGCAAAAGAGGAGCAAAATTATTCTTGGTCTGAGCCATTTCATCTTGTTCCACCTAGTGGATCAAATACTGTACTTGTTCCTTGGTCATCTCCCAATGCTGCTTTAGTAATATCTGCGACTGCTAGTGCTCTTGACGGACCCATTGCTGCGAGGACAAGAGCCATAACTTTTCAGCCCAGGTGACAAATCTTACATACCTGCAACAAGGATTTGCATCATATATCAGTTGTCTGTTATTTTGATATGAGGTCATTAATTTTATTAATGTTTTCTTTGTTGCGTAGGTATGTAATTAGCAATGCTTGCAGCAGAGATTTATGTTATAAGCAGAAAGGAACAAACTTTATTGTTCATTTGGGCATTGGAAAGCATTCTCATCTTCACTGGATGGACACAATGAGGTACTTGAAATTTCTATGGTGCTGGTGCACCTTGCAACCTTTATTGTTGAAATGATCTCAAAAACATTGGTTCACTGACAAAATGCAAATCAAACATTTATCTGATATGGGGTTATAACTTACTTAGAAAACAGGGCAAGAGGGTGCAATTGAAATTAAAAATCAATGGCAGCAGACTGGTTCTACGGGTTCTAGTCTAATTGCCCACTAACTGCTATGATAAAATGCCAATATCTCTTATAGCCTTACAGAAGCAAGGTTCTAGTGGGGGTGATCTTGAAAAATTCATATGTTTCAAGTTTGCATACTGTATTAATAATAATTGATATCAAACCAACAAATAAAAGAAATCAAGGGTAGATTTTATGAAAAACTTGATGAGTTTCATACGGATACCATGGAAATGTTAATTGTCAAAATATGAACCATAAAGTTGAACTTAGCTATTAGCATTTTCTTTTTAACTCCTTTAGCTTCATATTTAGTTGCATGATTAACATGCTTCTTTGTTTTGTACATTTTTCCTTACTATTTTCCAACCTTTTGTAGGGAGTTATTAGTTTCTGTTCGTTTTGATGAACCTGGTTGGCAATGGTCAGGCAGCTTCTTGCCTGATCATCTAGGTGACACACAATTGAAAATGAGAAATCATATATCAGGCTCAGTAAATATGATAAGGGTGGAGATTCAGAATGCTGATGTTTCCATTCGAGATGAAAAGATTGTTGGAAGTCTTCATGGGAATTCAGGAACAAATTTGATTCTTTTATCAGATGATGACACAGGTTTTATGCCATACAGAATTGATAATTTCTCAAAGGAGGTTGGTAGTTCAATCACTTTTACTGTCAGCCAATTATGAGCTTGTTGGAATGAATTTATGATATATATTTGGGCTTCTCTCTTGTTACATTTCACTTTTCTCTATTATTTTGATGTTTAACTGCACAGCAAATCGTAAAATTGCTGAGATAAATTGTATATTGTTTTATGTTAACTGTACCATTACATGTAACATGTTTATGTCCATGCCTCCTTCTGGAGTATCCAAGTTTGAACTATACGTTTTTAAGATTCTAATAACTAGTTTGGAGTTCATATCTAACTCCCCCATTCCATTCCAGTTTAATACCTTGAGCCTATATCCGACTCAAAGATATCAGTTTAATCACATCAATTCCTTAGAACTGCAAAATGTCAATATTGAAAGGAATTGCACTTTTTTTTTCTTATATCTTTGTATTTTTTTTTTTCGATCTTAGTAGTTTTTGCATCTTCTCAGAGATTACGGATTTACCAGCAAAGGTGTGAAACATTTGATACTATAGTTCATCCATACACTTCTTGCCCTTATGCATGGGATGAACCCTGCTATCCACATCGTCTGACTGTTGAGGTATGAACACCTCTTCTCATTTTGGAAAATAATGTGCAGTGTTCTATTGCTACTTACTAATATCTTTCCTTTCTGAGAAATGTAAAGGCGCCTGGGGAGCGTGTTATTGGGCTGTATGCTCTTGATGATCTAAGAGAGTATGTACCAGTACGCTTGAAGCCAACTTCTGAGGTAAATTATTTTACTGCTTGCACTGTTGTGGTAGCCATAGGCAGTAGGAGTCAAAAGGAATAATGTGATTGCTTCAAGGAACATTCAGTAATTTTACTTCGTGTTGTTAAAAAAAGCACTAAATTTCCCATACAGTTATGGTTCTAATCACATCAAACAATAATGGATTTAACGATATAAGTACAATCCTCTCTCTCTCTCTCTCTCTCTCTCTTCCTTTTTCTTGTGATGGAATCAAAGTAAAAAAATTTGCAATTCTGATGTCAACTAAATTTCGTATGCATTGATCACTTTTTCTTTTTCTTTTTCTTTTCTTGTCAAGGAGCCACCAAATACAAGGTGGGGGATTGCACAACCAAATGTCAGTGCCAGTGTGTTTACCTTTTCTTTTCTTCCTTTTCTTTTCAAATATCTCATCCTAGTTGGAGTAGATAGAAAAATCTGATATTACTATCTTGAGATATGCTTAAGTTTCCCTATAGAAACATTTGTTGGTCTGTGCTGGAGACATACAAATCATTTCAAATGTTCCTCTGTCAACTTAGTTTCAATCAGTGCCACTTCATCTTCTTACAAATGCACTTAATATTTTACTAAACCTTTATTATGTTGCTAGTTCTCTGCATATTCGTTTTAGCATCCTCATCTCTGCCATGATAATTTTATAGACAGGTTCTTAACTGTAACAGTTCACTACGATACACAATTTGTGGAAATTGATACTTGAAATTGCATGCTTTTTTTCGGAAAGAGAAAGCTATTATCAAAGAAGTTATTGCAGTATGTATTTTTTTCAATATTTCACCATTCTAAACTATTAGTTCTTGATTTTTACACAAGTAATCTAGCATTGAATAAAAATAAATGAGACCCATCTTCTGTTGAGCAAGTTTCAATTAATTTTTTGGCACAAACTGTCTGCCAAAAACAGGTTCCAGTTGTTTTTTGGATCATTTTTATTTTAAGATAGCAGTTAAAAGGTTGATTCTTGATTATTTTGCTCAAGTCACCATCAAATTTATGAAAATGCAATGGATGCCCATGATAACTTAAACTTTTTTGTGAAGTTATTCAACAGCCCACCGTTTTGGGGAAATAACACATTATAACCATTGATGGACACACTAGAAATCTTAAATTGGTGGGCCCTTCAAAGTTGAGAAGGAAAGTTATTCTCTCTTTCTCAAGAACCTTCCTTGAGGGAAAAGAAACTAAAGACTGATAACCAATATGGTAAAAAGAGAAATATTTATACTCCCTCCATTCCATTTCAAGCGTTATTTTAGAAATAATTACACAGGTCAAGAAAATCATTAGTTATTATAAATTTATAAAACAATTATAGTATTTTACTCGATTATCCCTTTCAACTATTCCTCCTTATTAATTACTAAACTTATCACCCTTCCCTTATTTAATGCTCATAAAGGTGAAGTTGGAGCTTTATAATTAATATTATCTCGAATTTATAAATTTGACAATTGAAGTGGAATAATTTTTTTTTTTTTACATGGTACTTGAAATGAAATGGAGGGAGTATATTCATTACTGTTACTTTGTCTTGTAAATTCATATTTCATTACCACCATGGGATCTGGTGATACATGAGAAGGTACTTATTATCAAAACCTGATGAACTAAGTTTGTTTTTTCTCCTGTTCAGAAATCTGAAAGAACATTCCTTTTATCTACACATGCTGAGGGAGCAACAAAGGTTTGTCGCTGATACTTCTGCACATGCAATATTTATCTATATACACATTTAATAATCATTTCCTTCTCCCCAGGTGCTCAGCATTGTCGATTCAGGTTACCATATTTTGAAAGATTTGAAAGACCCATCTCCCTCTCGCTTTCAAGCAAAAAGTAAATATGAGCAGAAAGAGGATAATTTTTTTCACTATGAGGAGAAATTTTCTCTTGCAATATCATGCATTGGTATATCCTTGGTTAATGCTCATCTGCAGGTAAATGGCATAGTATTCTGTTGACTTCCAATGTGCTCTTCAATGTTAGCCCCCACCTTATAATTGTGCACAATTATATCCTTGATTTCGGAGTGTGTCAACCACATTTAAACAAATACATGTCCTCTGTAGATGTAATTAAGGGTGCTAATGTGTCTAATATCTTCTAAAATACTTATCATATCAGCAGTAATCAGAATATTAAAGAAAAGCGATACAACTACATACAAAAAATTCCAACCAATGGAATAAATATTGACATGATTTGTGAACTTCTAAGAAATGTTAATGTGGCATATTTAGAAGTTGTGCAATATGTCGACATACTATGTCATGTCTATGTAAAACTGGTAAATTGGAAATAAACTCTAATATTAGAGATGGGTATAAATGACAGTTACACCCAAAGTCAGGGATGTAATTGGAAAAATTGAAAGGTGAGACCAAAATTGACAAAAACATTGAAATTTTTGGTTTTTAAATAATTTGGTGTATTTTATATATAAATTTCTTGTGTTTACTTCTTGAAATCACTAAAGCTATTTTCTCTATTTTAGGAATTGATTTTTGCATGTGCAAAGAATATTTCTCTTAATCTGCTTCAGAGTCTTGACCAACAAAAGCTTTCCTTTCAAATCTCTTCATTGCAAATCGATAATCAGTTGCGTACAACAACATATCCTGTTGTCCTGTCCTTCAATGAAGAATATAGAAGTAATGCAGCCAATCAGAGACCTAAGGATGATGTTTCAAAATTAGAAAATGAAAGAGCACTGCAAATTTCCTCTGAAAGTTACTGCGAACCTGTAGTCTACCTAGCCATAGCAACATGGAGGAAGAAAGACATATCCTTGGTTTCGTTTGAGTATATCAGCTTAAGGTGTTCATCAATTCACTTAATGATTTGGTTTGTTTGATTCTGCTGATTCTTATTGTAGTTTCTTAAATATTTCAGAGTGGCAAATTTCCGCCTAGAGCTTGAGCAAGAACTTATATTAAGCATGCTAGACTTCTTTAAATCTGTCTCTTCAAGATTCCAAAGTCAAGTCTTGCCAATTTCAGATCCTGCATGTTTTCCTCTTGCACATGATATGGGTCTTACACACACTCGGACTTACGAATACCTCAAAACAAGAGAAAACCAACTGGTTGCAATCAATTTTCGTGTATTTAGTAAGAGTCAAATAAGCAGTTCATCTCTACCTTCAATGGTTCCAATTGGAGCCCCCTGGCAGAAAATTTACCTTTTGGCCAGACGACAGAAAAAGATCTATGTCGAATTATTTGATTTGGCACCCATCAAGTTCACCTTGAGGTGAGTATGTGGCTTTAATCATATTTTGCTTTACCTCTTAATTTATTGCTTATTTACATAACCATGATATTTTGCTTCACAGCTTTTCCGGTGCTCCATGGATACTCAGAAATGGTGTTCTTACATCAGGAGAGTCAGTTATCCATGTAAGGAACCTTTTCCTTCTCTTTGATTTTCAGAGTTGCAAAATAATGGTAATTGCATGTAATGCTGATGATATGACTGTTCAATATTAGATAAGTTTCTTTTGGAAATTTTGTCAATTGCTTCAGTATTTTGCTCTAGAAATATAATTGTGATCTTCATTGCAAAAAAGTTGAATTGTGGAGTTTAAAATTTTCTTTTTATATAAAATTTAGCAATGCAAGTACTCTAGCTCTAAAATAAATAAATCTTGCGGGAGTAAGACATGTTAAATCATCTACTCTTTCATTTGTGGTGATGTTCGACGGTATTGCGATGATAAAACTAGATCATGTTTACGCCTTAAACATCCTTGAATCACAAGGAACAATAATTTTGAAATAATAGAAATAAAGGGAAACTAAAACTAACCAAGAAAATTCAAATTACAACTACTAAATAGTAATTAGCATAAAAGTTACAATAAATAACAAAGCCATTGTATCAGATCCCTTTGCTTGATAACAAGAGAAAATGTAATAGATAAAACACGTGGCCATGCTGGAAGGTTATTCTTTCCATGGCCTACCTACAATTTGTTGCAACAAAAACTAATTGCAATTAAAGTAGTTAAAAGCGCCAGGCGCAACTAAGATGACACATCCTTGTATCGCCTTAGGCGCAATGCACAAAAAAAGCGATGGCCTTAGTGAAGTGAGGTGCAAAGTTCTTGTAAAATACTAATTACTAGTAATAACATATAGAACATCTTTAAAAGAAAATATATTGGAAGCCATATTAATTTAACATTAAAAAAAACTACTAAAATATTGGGAACTACTCGTGATATTAAAAATTTTGTTTGTTGTATTAGTTTTCTATTTTGATAAGCTTTTTTTATTTTGAATGAAATTAAAAAACCCTAAAGACTTTTAGATTTCCTAAGATACTTTAAATTTCCTAAAAGACTTTAGATTTCCTAGAAGATTTTAAACTTTTAACTTCCAAAAATAACTAATTACTAATATATAGGCTACCAACAAGAAAAAAAAAATTACTATATTTATTTAGAAAAAATATATGTATGCTTTGCGCTTCTTGCTTTTCTTTAAAAGGCGCCCCTTAGCTGCAAAAAACCATCGCCTCGCTAAAGGCACTCGACTTTGGAATTCTAAAAGCGCTAAAGGTAATTTGCGCCTATGCAAACTACAATGATTGCAATTTGTTTACTTCATGCATCCTCTAATTCAGCTTGGATCCATATTTTTTTACTTACAACAATAGTTAATCACAGAGAAGTCTTATGGCTCTTGCCGATGTTGAGGGAGCTCGAATTCATCTCAAACAATTGACAATTGCACATCAGATGGCTAGTTGGGAGTCCATGCAGGATATCCTCCTCAGGCATTATGTTCGTCAACTTCTTCATGAGATGTACAAGGTGCACACTGGAAAATTATTTAGCTGGTTCAATTGTCAAAGTTCCTTCTTTTCCCCTGCAGAATGTTATGTGCCTGAAGAACACTTGAGTTCAGTCTGTAAACATGGATATTATTGTTTAGCTATGTATCATGATTTATTCTTGTCAACTTATTGATGATAGTAATTTAATATCCCACTTCCAAATTTAACAGCCATTTGATGTCCCTTTACTGCAATACGTAGGTCTTTGGATCTGCTGGTGTTATAGGGAATCCCATGGGATTTGCAAGGAGTTTGGGACTGGGAATCAGGGATTTTTTATCTGTTCCAGCCAGAAGTATTTTGCAGGTAAGAAGATTTCATTAGTTTGAGTTCAGTAAATCAAGTGTATCTTGTCCCTGTTATCCCAGTGTTGTGATCTTGCTATTTCTTCGATAGAGTCCTACTGGACTTATTACAGGCATGGCACAAGGTACTGCTAGTCTTCTGAGTAACACTGTTTATGCTTTAAGTGATGCCACAACCCAGTTCAGTAAAGCTGCACACAAGGTACTTCTACATTTGATAGTTCTTAAATAATTTAGGGGATCAATTTATGTATATTGAAGTGATTTAACATATATTGATTGATGATGTCCTTGTAGGGTATTGTTGCATTTACATTTGATGACCTGTCTGTTGCAAGGATGGAAAAACAGCAGAAAGGTGTAGCCTCACACAGTAAAGGTGTAATAAATGATGTCTTAGAGGTAAATTGTTAGTGAAATGTGAAATTATGCGGGTATCTTCTTTTTCTTTATATTATATATAGTATTTTTTTTATCACCAGTGTACCTAATTTTATCATATGAATACTTGTGCTATCATGAAAACAAAATTAGAAGTAAAATGTAGCACAATTAGTGACTGTACATATTGGATGCTTGCAATTCATATGAACTTAGGTCAAAGTTTTTGATACATTTGTACATTATTTCAATGTATGTACATGAGGATAGGATCTTTAACTATTTGTTTTTAATTTTTCACACTCCTTTCCTAGGTGAAATTTGGATTCATTATGTGCCTTGAACAGTTGAACACGTACATTCACAATTGCATTATGCTTTTATATTTCAAAAGAATTATTAAAAGCACAAGGAACAAAAATAAAAATAAAAAAAAGGCTGATGCAGAAAACATTTACAATTTGCTTGTTGATTTTAGGGACTCACAGGTCTCCTTCAGTCACCAATTAAAGAAGCAGAGAAACATGGTCTTCCTGGTGTCGTCTCAGGTAATGTACTATAATCTAACACGTTGCATTTCATAATTATCTACAGCACTATTGGTGAATGTGATGCGAGCTTATGTGAAAATCGATACTGCTGATGATATGACCTCTGATATTGAGTGTTTTCCTCTTATGAAATGCTTGGGCTTGTTGCTTCTGGTTGTTTGGAATAAATCTTGGCTAATAAAAAAATTGCAGATATCCATACGCATTTCCCCCTTCTCAATTTTTTCTTTCAGCAAGTGTTTGTTCTCCCCCTTCTCTATTTTTCTATCGGCAAGTGTGTTATTTTCTCTTTTCTAATCTTCAGATGTAAAACTCAGATTCTAAGGGGTGGTTATTCATCATTGGTAATTCTTCTAACCCATTTCATTTGGGGCAGGAATTGCCTTAGGAGTTACTGGACTTGTGGCAAGACCAGCAGCTAGCATTCTCGAGATTACAGGAAAAACTGCACAGAGTATCAGAAGCAGAAGTAAATTATACCAAATAGGATCTCAACGCTACAGAGTCAGGCTTCCAAGGCCTCTAAGTAGAGAACTTCCTTTGAGGCCTTACTCTTTAGAGGAAGCGGTGGGAATATCGGTGCTTATGGAGGCTGAGGATGGCTTGAAGTTAAAGGATGAAATATTTGTGATGTGCAAATCACTTAAACAAGCTGGCAAGTTTATTGTTGTCACAGAGAGACTCTTGTTGATAGTTAGCTATCCCAGTTTGGCAGACTTTCGGAAACCTGAGTTTCGAGGTGTTCCAGTCGATCCAGAGTGGTTAATAGAGTCAGAAATTGGTTTGGATGGTGTAATCCATGCAGATACTGTGGAGGGGGTGGTACACATTGTTGGAAGCAGCTCAGATGCTGGGCTGGGACAGAGCCAGCACCAGGCAAAAAAAGGTGGTGGAACAAGGACAAAGCACTGGAAAAATCTTTCAACGCGCCTCCCACTTTTCCAGACCAATTTGGAGTTTACGTCCAAGAAAGACGCAGAGGATTTTTTACAGACGATGCTATCGGTAATTGAAAAAGGGAAGGGACAGGGATGGGCCAGTGGACATCTTGTGCATAAAAGCAATATCATTTGTAAAAAGGAGCATTCTTAGGTATTTATGCCAGCTTTCAGTAAAATCCAAAGCTACCTCCTTTATCAAAATCCTGTCTATTTATGGGAACTGAAAAAGGAGTACTTTACCTAATTTATAATGGTAAAGACTAAAGATTGAACATAATTTATACATTGTGTACATAATAATTTATACTGGTAAAGGTTGTACTCTTGTTGTAATTTGCTTCTACAATCCTTGTATTAGCTGTGCAGAGTCTTCTTCCCTTTTGACTACAGTGATGAACTGATGATGGTAACAATTCATAGGCAAGTGTTCAATGCGCATTGCGTGCGATTCTTAAAGCTGTCTTTGTCAGTGCTCGTTAGTATAATTTAAATACCATTTGAGTAATAGATTTAAATTTGTTTTCTTTTCTTTTTTTTTTATACTTTTGTAACATTTTTAACTGCTTTTGTTTTGCAAGGGGGAAAAAGCATTTTTTCAATTGATTTTGAACGGAAACTGGTCAGTCGTGATTGTACCTATCACCATTTACTTGTATTTAGTATATATATAATAATTTGAAATTGGAATATGAATCTACTGTTCATATCAAATAAAAATGTTTGTATGGTATAATAATTTGAAAATATAAATTAATAAAATTTTCGTGTATGTCAAAATTTTGAAAAAGTAGATAAGAATGAAAAAATGATATATAGAAGGTGTTTTTCAAAACTGGAGCTTTTCAGCTTATTATGAATAAGTGATTTTTAGATTATAATCAGATTAAAAATAAGCAGTTAAACGTTTCTGTAAACTAGTTAATAATCAGCTGATAATCAGTTTATAATCAGTTAAGTGTTTCTGTAAAATTAGCTTGTATTCAGTTTTTAATTATAAAAATTGTTAAAATGACCAAATTATCTCTGAGTTTATTTATTGTATAAAAATAATTTTTTAAATATCAATTCAAAATTTATTTTGCAATAATAATAATAATAATAAAATTTATTTAATAATAATAATAATAATAAACGTAAAAAAATTTTAATGGGAACTAAAGTGTATAGGGTGAACAAATTTAAAATAGTGAAGATTAGATAGGGATAGTATGGTCTTTTACTTGGTCAAAACTGCTTAAAAATAAGTGCTTAAAAAAAAGTAGCAAAACCTAACTTTTAAAAAACTGATTAAAATCAGATTATAATCTACTATTTAAGTTTTCAGAAACACTTAAATAAACAACTTATAATCTAAAAACCGCTTATAATCAATTTTGACCAGCTTTTAAGTTTTGAGAAACACCTTCATAATTAGAACAACTTATTCTTTTAAATTATATATTCTAATTATATATCGTTTTTTCATTCTTATCTATTTTTTTTTAGAATTTTTTTTATTCCTGTCTATTAATTAAGTTATGAGAAGTTAATAAATAATATTCATTGCAATTATCTTATTCTTTTATCTGACCGAAAAATAATAATTTTATTTTATTCTCATAAGAAATAAATAAGCGTACAGCCATAAATAAACATCCTTATCATAATTATTAATATCATTGTTATATAATCCTTGTTACCAATTGTTGGTTCTATATTAGCTTTTTTCTTTTATTTAGTTTATCACTTGATTACTATTTTATTACTTTTATTTATAAGCTAATTAATAAGTTAAAACAAAAACTAAATGGTGAAAAATAAATAAATATTGAACTATATGAATAAGAAACACTAAATAAAAATTTTATGTTAATAGGACCAAATCAAAGGCTAATTAAAGAGGACAGAGATAGTTAAGTCTTTAAATATGCACCAAACATGGAGCAAAAGCAATGCAAATTAATTAACTACAAAATAGCAATTTACTATTGGACTAAGTCTGAAATTGGGTAATTATTATCTTCAAAAAAAAAAAAAGGTAAATACTATATATATGTGTTAAAAACAATTAATATTTTATTGTTTCCAAGCAAGAAAAATATAAAAATAAATAAATAAAAAGAGAGTGAATGGTGAAAAAGAAAAATTAAAAAATTATATACCCTTTAAGGGTAGATGCAGAAAGTTTCATTGTTAATACAAAGAAACAAGCCTTCATAAGCCAATGCCATCTTAAGAGCAGTAAACATGGAAACTGCATATTCTATACAAGCCTTTCCTCTCTGAGCCAATCTCTTTGATCCTTCCATTACTACCATTTCCAATGTCTCCATCAATGACTCCACATTTGGTGAAAACATATAACCAAACTCTTCATCAACTACAATTGTCCCTTTAATACTTGCAAATCTTGATGCCATTACTGCCTTCCCACTCATCATTGCTTCCATTAAAGTAAGATCAAGCCCTTGTGGCCCAAGTGTTGGATTAACAAATATATCTATACTGTTATAAAATGCCCTTAATTCTGTTGCACTCATTGACCCTAAAACTATCACTTGTTCCCCTAAATCTTTATACCTTTGTTGCCATGGCCCTGACCCTGCCACTATTAAATAAACATTTGGGTATTTTTCTTTCAACTTAGAAAAAGCTTCATATAGAATGGATGCCCTTTATCTTTAACAAGTCTTCCTGCAACTCCAAGAACTAAACTAGCGTTAGAAGGGATGCCAATTTTAGACCTAAACTCATGCCCTAATCTTAAATCTTGTCTAAAATCATCTTCATCAACTCCATTAACAATTACATGAACTCTTTTTCTTGGGATTTGATATATATCTCTTAGCATTTCACCACAACTATCACTTATAGCAACATGGTGAGCATAGTTGTTGAAAAATCTTATTTCATTAATCACCTTTGGGATGATCCCTTGCATACTTGTATTTGCAGCCTGTGAAATGGGTTCGTTAGACTTTCTTGTAATTAAATCTTGGTAAATAACAGACTGTAAACTTTCCAGAGCTATTCCATGCCAAGAAACTGCATGATTTTGAACATTACGTGCAAGCCAATGAGGAAGAGCAACACTTTCTGAATGAACGACATCAAAAGGACGTTGTCGTTTGTTCTCTTCTTCAAATAACTCCCATGCTTTATTATATCTCCACTTTCCTGGCTCCCCTTCATGAAAATGAAGTTTTGGAGAGCATAACTGATCAGTTTCATGGTCATCAGTAGTAATTTCATCTGCAGGAGGAGAGGTGAAGACATGAACTTGATGGCCACGGCGAGAGAGTGCTGCATGTAAAGTATAAGCATGGAGTTCCATTCCACCAGGAGTTGTACCAATTGGCCATTTCCTAGAAAAAACAGCAATCTTAAGCTTAATAGGAGGGGGTTGATTTTCACTAAAAAGAAGATGATTCCACGAAAATTCAGCAGTTCTGAGATCACCAGACCATTGGGTATTGGAGTTAGAAGAAAAAGTGGTGCAAATGGAAGAAGATGGTGTATGGCGAAGAAGGAAAAAGATTGGAATACTGAAGAGAACAATGAAGAAAAGAGTAATGCAGAGATTCGAGTAATTATTTGAACTTCTTTTTGGTTTGTTATTGAAAGCCATATTTTTGCTATTGTCTTTCTTTGTGTTATTTGTGATTAAAATGGTTGCTTGTTATTTAGATTAATTTTAGTGCATTATTAACTCATTATTTTAGATTTGTGTAAATTACCTTTAGCATCCTTAAATTTTCCATAATTAGCATTTCAATCCCTTACCTTTTCAAAATTAATATTTTTTCCGCACGCATTTAAAATATTATGACATTTTTCAAAATTAATATTAAAATTTCATTAAATTATGTACACTTTCATCTCAAAATTTTGAAATTATAAAATAATTTAATTTTTTAAAAATAAATTTTTAAATATTTTATTATAAAGGAGCTAAAAAAATTAACTATTAAAATATAATTTTAATAGTTAAAAATTATATAGATTTCGAATTTAAGATTTAAGTATTTTTTTTCTTTTTATATAATTAATAGAAAAAGAAGCTAAAAATAATAATTTTGAATTAATAAAAATTAGTATATATTATTATGATAAATTTTATAGTTATTATTAATATTTAATTAATTGTAGAGATTAAAAAAAAAAAGGAAAAGAAAATATGGAAATTTGAAAAGGAAAGGAAAGGTAGACACGGGCATAGGCATTTTCTTTGGGCGCGTTGCTCACGCCGACTCCACCTTCCTTAACAACAACACAAAGAGTATTTCTTTTTTGTCACTCTATTGTTTGTTTTATGTATGGCCAATTAATATATAATATTTTATTGTATGCTTTTATTATTAAAAAAAACATCAAAATAAAATAAAAGCAAACTCTCATCTGCCAATGCCTTTTTTGACCATAGTAAGTTTTGATTTATTTTAAATTGTGTTCTGATTTTTCCATTTTCTTTTATAAATTATGCTTTAAAAAAATTAAAATATATATGTCTTTTTTTTTTGGAAATTATGAATCTTTAAACCTTAAATAAGGTAAAAGTAATTTGATAAAAAATAGTTTTATCAATAGTGCTCTCAATAATTTTAGTTAGGATTAGTATTTTCAAAAACAATTTAGAATAACTAGTCCGATTGAGTTAATTAAGAATTGAAGATCAATTTGGTTTAAAAATACTGAAAATTGAATATATAAAAAAATTAAAAAAAAATTGGTTGAATTAGATCAAATTGGTTCAAATCAAACCGAATTATTTTTTTTTTAATTTTAAGTATTTTTAATATAAATCAGAGAAAAAAAATTTTAGATTCATTTTTTTATGTATATTAGATTCAATATTTGATATTGTTACATTAATAGAGTGTATTTTTATTATTTTTGAACTTTTATTTAAAAATTTCTATAATTTTTAAATTTTTCATCAATATTCATAGATAAAAAAAATATTATATTATTATTTATTAAATCTTAATTAATCCAGTTGAACTGTTGTCCTATGAGCTAATTATTAATCTAATTTGATGTTCCATTTCGATTTTAATAATATTGATTATGTCTATACATATGATCCATTATAACCCAATTAATTTCACTTATTCTGAGTATTTGGGATCGATTTTTTTTTTTTTCGAAAAGTTGAAGTTTGAACTAAATGAAAATGAATTATCTTAATCAATTCCTCTTTATAAAAATTTAATAAAAGGAATGATATTTGTAAGGAAGTCATTTAGTTAATAATTTTTTATATTGCCTGCATGCATCTTCAAAATATTCAAGTCATTGGCACTTTATTCTCTGCATGCAACTAAATAACGTTTAAAAAAATTATTAAACTATAAATCATTAAGATATATAATTTATTAAATTAGTTGATAATTTTTTTTTTTAAAAAAAAGTAATAATCCTGTTTAGTGGTTTCAAAAGAACTAAATATAATTACTAATTATTATCATGTGAAGTAATAATTATTTTATCTTTTATCGATATAATTAATTTCTAAATAAGTAAGGGTGAACATTCAGTTAACTAAACAGAAATATAAACTAATCAAATTTTAACTTTTAAGACCTCTAAAATAATAATTAAACCAAACTGAAATTAATAAATTAATAAAATACAATCAAACCAATTCAAATTAAATATTATTTGTTCTGTGATCGATTACAACAGAATTAATTGAATAATATCAATTTAAAATTTAAATATCATTAATTAGTTTATATATTATTAATATAAGAATGAAGATAAAATGAAAATAATTGTGAAAAATATTAAATATTATCAATAAAAACATAATAAATAAATTACTAAAAATTATACATTTAGTATATTAATAAAAAAATTGAATATTTCGGTTAATCTTTATCAATTTCAAGGTAACGAAATCTAGAATAAGAAACCAATAAATTTCAAAATTAAAACTTAATGGAATCAAAAATCAAATTATTTATTATGGACATAAATGATTTTTATCTGTTGGATTATCATATTTTTTTTTATTAAAATTGAATGGTGCATAACCCGACTGACAAGTGTTGTAAAAGAACTACTCTTTAAACAAATCCATTAAAATGAAATTTTGACATCTTACTTGATAACATAAACATAATTTTTAAAAATATATATATATGGTTTAATTAAGGCTCGTTTGATTATATATATTTTGTTTATTTTCGTTGATATTACAATTCATTAAATAAATTATTTTACGAAGTAAGAAGTCAAATGCAACTGAGTTAGGCAGAAAGCAATCAAGTTAGTCGGACCAAAAAAACTACAAAATGTTTTGGCATTTCCCATTTCTCACCTCAATTTTGACTAATTAAAAAAAAGAAAGGAAGAATCCCATTTTATTAAGGCAGAATTTTGAGTGATTTGTGATCGGAAGGCAAAACTATATATAAAATCCAATGAATTTTGGACTGTTTAGAGCTCTTTATCGTCAATTTTAAGGCATTAATTTTGCAAGTGATTGATATTTGCTTCTTCTTTAAGAAATTCCTTTTTTTTTAAAAAAAGAAAAAAGAAAAAAAAAAGTTTTATTGCTTTATTATTAATTCTAACCTTTTCTTCCATTGCCAGCGTCAAAATGCAACAATCGGCTAATTCTTCTTGTAAGCTATTAGTTGTTTATCACATGGGTGGTTTGATATTTCTAAGTATAATATCTTAATAAATGCACCCATGATTTTTTGTTCACCAATAATCTTCAATTTTATGGCATAGGAGCCACTGATTATCTTTTATTTGTCCAGCATTGCTTTTAATTATAGTATGCACTTATCTAAAAATGAATTTTTACTATATCTATAAACATATATATATGGGAAAATGTTAAATTTTGAACCTTAAACTTGTAAACTTTTAAATTTTCTTATCCAATTAATAACTAAACTTTTACTTTTTAAAATAATTAAGGCTAGATTTTATTATGATCTTATGTGTGCAACTCACTGCATAATTTTAGTATATGAGTTTATAATTTGATTAATTTTTTTAAAAAAATAATCAATTTAATCAATTAAGTTCAATATAAATTTTATTTTACTTAAATTTCCTTTACTCTCCAACCACAATAGTTGGTGGGAATATATATTTAGCATAATTTATCCCAATAGATGAAGGGATCTTTTTTTTCTCTTAAATCAAAAACCCTAAGTGAAGGACAGATAAAATGCCAAATGATTCTAAAAACTAAAAATGAGAAGAAAAAAAGAAGAATTTTGAAGAAACAGATTTATTGTGAGCAGGAATTTTCGTTTGTACTCCCGGAGAAATGGTTCTTGCTATTTCGATACTGCTAGATTTTGAACCTTAAGAAATACGGGCTTAGATCCGGAAAAAAAAAATATCACTAAAAAGAAAGTTAGAAGGGGGTAATAAACTCAATTTTTAAGAAATCACCAACTCCTATTGAGTTTGAAAAGTTAAATACACATATAGAGAATGTGAGAAATGACCTAATATCCTAATTACACTCAATTCATCGAAATCTATCTTTTTTTATGTCTAAATATTATATTATTTTTAAATTATTATGATATTACCAATATCGCAAGCATTTTAAAATAAATAAATAAAATTCATTCATAAAATAAATAATCTAAAGTACAAAATAATAAATTAGTACCAATACTTGGTGGAAACATCTCTTATAATGTCTAAAATTTATAAAATAAAATAAAATAACCACAAAGTGTAAAAACATATTTTTTTATAATTTTTCTCCAAATAAATAATTAAAATAAAATAATCAATAAAATAAATAAAAAAAATAACCATAATAAAAAAATCACAACATAGTATTGTGAACTAAGTGAACACACAAACACATTTTCCATGAACCAAATAAACTAAAAGTAAAACACAGATATTAACAATGTTAAAAAGCACAAAATTAAAACCCAACGTATATTCTAAAAACACAAAATTACAAAACATGAGTTTTATTATATTATCTTTGTTCACCTTTGAAACACAGTAACAAGATGGTGAAATGAGACTCTCTTTCTCAAATGTTAAAAAAAAAAAAAAAAACCTCAATCACAAAATAAAGTGTAAATATAAACTTTATTTAAGCACAATAGTAAGAAAATATTGTTTCAGTTAAGTTTTCAAAACACATTCATGATTGCACTTTCACACTATTTAAAAAAAATGTCCATATTACTTTTTATCCAACTAATTTAGTTTTGCACTTGTTTTGAGTTAAAAGGTTAATCATCATTAAATTAAAAGCACAAGATGACACAATTCAAACAATAACAATCATGATTTTTAAAATACAAAAGGAAACAGAGCATTTTTTTTAATTTACAATATCAAATAAATATCGTCTAATTTTATTACTTCCATAAAAATATACCAAAAATCATAGTACATTTTGCTAGGTGATGAAGACTATATAATTTTAATCTTATTTAAGTCCACAATTGACAATAATTGACACAATTTGAATGGCAAATTAATTTATCAAAGAGGACATTTCCCTAGTATGAGAGGACCGAGAACGACGCACCTCCGGTATACCAGTTATTATGCCCACAGTAAATACTAGATAGCCAAGTGCAGAGCGAATAACTGATGAAAGTATCTATGTAGCAAATCAGTGGGTATTTGAACCCAAGTATTCAGGAAAAAGTAGAATATTTGATGGAAGAATGAGGGATCCTTTTGAACAACTTGTTATAATAGGAAAATCTTATATATTGAAATTAATTTATCAAGTTGATGATAAAATACATGGACGTTCTAGTAGACATATGGATGCAACACTCAATTGATAAGTTTAAAAATAATACTTATGTTTGTTAGCTCCTCCAATTTGGTTAAATCGAGGCTCAATAAACGAACCGGCATACTCTCTTAGCAAATAGTCCAGAAGTCTATTCTTGATAGTTCCTGAGTTTGGTTTTTTGCACTTTTTGTATTTTTTTTCTGTGTTTCTTTTTTAGTTTATGTGTATTTTTCTTCTTTGCTTCTCTATCTCTTTTTCCACTTTTTGTGTCTCCTTTTTTTCTCTTTCTTTTCATTTTTTCAGAGTGTTCTCTCCTTTTCATTCAAAGAAAAACCACCGTTTTTTATTTTTATTTTTTAAAGTCTCAATAGATTATCCTCATCTTTTTTAAAAAAAAATTTAGAATTTATTTAAATTTAAAAGTAGATAAAACTCATCTCAAAATTTTAAAAAACTTAAATTTTCCTAGGACTTACCTGGCCAATTTACCATTAACTATGGTGAATTTTCTATATTGACTATGGCCAATTTGTCATAGTAAATGGTGAATTGGCCATAGAAATGGCCAATTAAGCCATTTTTAATTTTTTTTAATTGAAAATGACCAGCACCTAAGTTTGTTAAATAAACAAGCTTTAGACTGTTCTTACTAAGGAAAAAAGAAATTTTTCTTTTTTAGAAGAAGGAAGGAAAAGAAGAAGAGCCAACTAACAAACATGCATTGCTTGGTTGGAAGGTAAGTGTGAAAATAAGATGAAAGAGACCTATTTATAAAGTTTTTGAGAGCCAACACCATAAAAACTCAAATTAGGGAGCCATGGAAGCTTTTTGGGCTATTGCAATAGTTTTTTTGCATTTGGCAGTAGTAGGTGCTGCCACCAGGCAGCTTGCAGCAGCAGGCCCATTGGGCCTATTACGTTGTTGTAGCAGGCCTGATGCTATGCAGAAAAATTTTGGAGGCCCATTCTCTCTCATTCGACATCCGTTTTAAGTGATTCAAGTTGCGTTGTGACCATAACAGATTGAATTTTAATTTTATTGTGAAAAATTATAGTTTCAAATTAAGGCACCAACTATAGTGATAATGGAATTCAACTTAGTAAAAAAAATAATGAATGGAGATAACTTCTTTCGATGCAGCAACTAATGCTAACTGTAAACAATGTATCATACAATGAATATAACAAGCGAAAGGACAAACACTTGAAATTAATGCTTGCAACCCATTCCAATTGCCTCTCATATTACTTGCGTCATCATAAGCTCGCCATCAAATGTTATGAACATCAAGATTATGTTAAGAAAAGACAAAAAAATTACATCTTTTAATGTTAATGCAATATTATCCTTAACATGAACAAGCCCAAAAAATTACTCTTTCACAAATTCACTTTATTAATAAATCTCAACACAATAGACATTTGCTCCTTCTTAGACTCATCTCGAGCTTCATCCACAATTATATAAAATTTAGCATTACCAATTTCTTCTCAAATTGTTATTTTTACTTTGGTTAAGATGACTTATAAAATTTCTTTTTGTATTTTTAGTGACGTATATGATGCATTTTGTGGAGCTTTATCTAAATTTTTTGCTATTTTATCATCTTAAGATCCTATCAAATTTAGCAGCTGGTGAAAATTTGTCGGTCTTTGTGATATTTTAGTTTCATCATGACCTCTAAAAGCACATTCTTGAAATGCAAGCCATCTAGCTACATCAATTGAGGCTTTCAATCACATTCTATTTTCTACAACTTGTTGACATGTAAAGCACTTAAAGTGTTTTTGAACATGCAAAGATTAATTCTTTAGATCTACACATGCTTTCTCAGCATTTCAGTGAGGAAAAGTGAGATCTTTTTCAATATGTGACAAAAATGCACAATGTTTACAATTTATCACCTTTTTCCAATTTTAAAATCCATTCATAGTAAATGCATTTAATCCAGAAGGACCCTTTTTAGCATGAAATAAGAAACATGATAAATAAAATATTGCATCTTTAGTAAGAAAATATTCCAACCATAATGGCAATAACTTAAACTGTAATGCTTGAAAACTTCATTGATGTTTTTCTCCATATTTTGGATATTTTGAAAGAAAGCATTGATATGGACCGGCTTTAAAATAATCTCTCCAAATTTCATCATGTATGTCAATGGGATACTGCTAAATATGTTGTCTTAATCATGGATCATGCTCTAATAAATTAATATCAAAACTCTCTTTGACTTTAACTTTTTGAGATTCAGTAGGGGATTATCAGAAAATAAAACAAAGATCTATATAAGTATTTGATTGCTTAATAAGGTTTGATGCTTCAACATTCTTGCTTTTGGAAAAAGCATCAATTGTAGATTATTTTTTCATCTATAAGAAAATATATATAAATATTAATTTTTTTTATCAAGATCAAAATGCAACCAATTAAATTAAGCAAAATGAGATTCAACATATGTTCAAATACTTAATTAAAAATAAAAATTATTTAAGCATACAAACAATAAAATTCAAATAAAATAGACCACTGCTCAGGCCTTCTGAAAGCCATTGCCTAGACTCACTGGCATACATACCTTAACATATGAAGATTTTGCAATACGATTATTCCACTAATGATTTAATTATATTTTATCACTCAAGTGCGTGAAAAATTAGTGCAAATTAATCATTTGTAAATTAAAAAGACTAATTGTTATAAACAAAAATAATAAATTGGTTATTTGAACTCTCTTCTTTCAAATTTAATTAAATTAAAGAAAAATTTTCCTTCTTCATGGCCATATTTATCCACCTATAATATTTGAAACTAAAAACACCTAATGAAAATTAAGAAATTATAATATTTAAATGGTTTAAGCATTATTAAGATCTCTAAATTTCTAACTTTGTCTTTTATTAAGAAACATAAAATGGAATTAAAAATCTCAAATTATCTCTACTAATAATACATATCCACTATGTAGAATTGTATTTGTTAATTGCAAAATCACTATAATTAATTAAACACAACCTTGAATAATTAATTATAATCTCTAATTATGTGTAATCCAAAGAAAATTCAATAGATGTAAAGAAATTATTCAAGAATTCAATAATGAAAATTTAGGGTTTTAAATTAGAATTTTGATAATATAATGAACGTTTAGTAAAATTATTACTTTAAGATTCTTATTTATCTTTATTAGAAATTAATTCTAAAAATAAAACTAAGAAAAAATTAAATTTGAATCAAATAAAAACTCAAGATTTACAAAAAATAAAATATAAATCAAAGTAATTCACTTACTAATTATATAGTTACCTTGATTACCCACTTTTCTTCAAGGATTATTTTCAAATTTCTTACTAATTATATAGTTACCTTGATTACCCACTTTTCTTCAAGGATTATTTTCAAATTTCAAGGGAAAAAGAAAAGAAAATTTTAAGTGAAACAAAGAAAGATGAGGGGAAGCAAAAAGGGCCGTGAAAATTTTTGTGTAAGGTGGGGAGAGTGGGCACCATGAGTTTCTTTGATTGGACTTTAAAAAAAGAAATTGAGGGGGGATGTGGGGTCTGCCTTGTTGAAAACTAATTTCGTAAATAGTATTTGGCTGAAATTTATATCTATTTTTATAATAAATTCAATATATACTAAGAATAAACTCATTGTAGATTTTTGACATTTAATGTTATTTAATGTATTCTAGTTAATTATAAGTTATTTTACACAAAAAGTGTTGGTTGATCTATTATTTGCTATGTTTTTGCATAATAAACATAATATATATCAAATATATACTAAATATTATATCATAAATTCAAAATATACTAAACATAAACTTTGTATATACTATATGAAACTAATAATATATTGGTATATGTTTTTGCTTTTTGTGATTTGTTATACATTAAAAAATTATTTTTTATAGTTTGCATATAATAAACTCAATATATATTAAGTATAAATTTAATATATATTAAGTGTAAATCCAAAATATACTAAGTATAAACTCATTATAGTTTTTTGGTAGTTAATGTTATTTGATAAAAAAAAAACTGGTATTTTTATATAAGTTTTTATATATTGGTATTTTTGTAAAATTAAAGGAGTCTTTTTGGCAAATTTGTATAAAGCCCAAATTAAATTCCAACATATATGTTGTAATAGCACTCTCATTAATGCAAGACATGGACCAATAGTAATATCATAACCTAATAGCCTTGCAGCTTATGAAGATCTAAGGTCCATTATGTTGAAGAAGCCCAAAATGAAGCTCATTTCCTAGTGGATTAGGTAGCTATTTACAAGTCAGACCCATAAATAAAGAAGACTCGTGGCACAAGACCTGAAGCCTAAGAAGAATAGCTCAATAAGGAAGACCCAGAAAAATATTGAAGACTTGAGATCTAAGACCTTGAAGCTCAAGAAGGAAGGCGTAGTGAGGAAAAGACCCAGACATCTTGTAATCTCTAAAGTTCAGGAGTTTGAGTTTAAGCAAAAGAGAAAATTACGCTATATGCCCTCCTTTTCATGTTTTTTTTCCAAAATGTCCTATAAATATTTAGAATTTTCATTTTTTATGTTTCATATTTCACTTTTACCCTTAGTATAAATATATCTTTTAGTCTTTTTCAAAAATATCCGATCATTCTTAACTCATGTCAGCATCTAATTTTCTCTCAAAACTCTAACAACTAAATTTATTTTTTAAATCGTTGTTTTTCTCAAATTTTTTTACTTTACTCACTATGAAGAAGAAAAGCAAGAAGGAAGTTGAAACAATCAATCAAGTTTTTCAAAATTATTTTATTATTTCTATTTTTTTTCTCAAATTAATTAGTGTTTATATTTTTTTTTTGCTTTAATCTTGAAGGTTTTCTTATTGTCAAGGTTTGTAATTTACAATTATTTGATTAATTGCTTCATTGGGTGTATTGAACCTCAACAATGATGTTGAGTTGTCAATGATGATTATAACTTATTTTTAAAAGAAACAAACCCATAATTTGTAGTAGGAAGAAGGAAAAGCAAATTTTGTTTATATGCTCTTTATTTTTCATAATATTAGATGGAAAAATGGGGAGTTCCTTTTAGGATTTATAATGAGTTCAATTTATTCATATGCTCTTGATTTGTTCATATTGCCTTGTATATAATCTACTGTTTACAGATTGTAGTATAGTAGGCTATTTTGGTCTAGGATGTAACACCTTTGTACTCCATATACGTATAATATATACACTCTGTATGTATAAAATACATATACAAAATACAAGAATGTCACATATTTTTTTTCTTTTATAAACTTCCATCATTTCAAATTAATTATTTAGAACACTTTATATATATATATATATATATATATTAATAAATAAGAAAAATTATTCCTTAGTAATTTAAATATAAAAAGACACATTTTAAAAAAATCTCTGAAAAAAATTAGTCAAAATTTTATCTGTATTTTGGATATTTTTAAATTTTAACACACTCAACCTACATTTAAAATACTCCTAAATATTCATTCAACACATTTATTTCTCCAAAATCTCTCACATAATCACAAAATACACAATTATTTATATATAACCATACATATAACCTACCTCTCAAATTTTCAACATTAAAACTAAAAATCCTTTTATAATTTACATCATATACATATATTAAACATAATATTCATATTTAAGTAAACTTCACAAAGGTTAAAATATATACATGATCTAGAACTGGTGGGATTTAGCGGTACTTTCTGAATTAGCTCTATCATATGTGCGACGCAATTCAATCACGCTAGCATAGTGCTTAGTGGCATATGCTTTGGTAAAATAAATGAATGGTATAACACATACAATGTCATAAAATGCATTATGATAAAAATGTCAGACAGTTTACTTCTTTTTACATATTTTAACAACGCATCAATCATCTACATATATTGGGCCCAAAATCCTTATATATTAGTCTAGTTTCAAAAATATTATATTGGGCTAACTTAATCATCTGTGACACCAGTGTGTCTCATCCAAAGGCATATAAAATCTGTGACACCAGCGTGTATCACCCAAAGGCATAATAATGTCTATGATATTAGTGTGTCTCACCTAAAAGCATAATAATATCTCTGACACCAACGTGTCTCACCCAAGGGGCATAATAATCAGCCCCGTTTCTGAGATTTTTAGGGCCCTAGGCGAATAATGAGAAAGAGGGCCCTAACATTGGGACCAACATCAAGGAACAATACAAGTCTTTCAGATTTTTGGTAGAAGACAAGTCGGAGAGGCTCTAAGGAATATGAAACGATATTTTGGCAGAAGAAAAAAGAAATAAAATTAACCCAGGATTTTATTTTATTTTTTGGCTGCTGTTGTGCTATTTAATGCAGGATTTTTTTTTGAATTTTGGGCCCCTATTCTGGACTTTCTAGCATGGGCCCTAGGCGGTCGCACTTAGTGCCTACCCTCAGGGCCGGGCCTGATAATAATACCCAACAATAATATTCTGAAATTAGACCATATAGAAGGTGGCATATAATTATATTTTCACAATTTTCACTTTTCACATTCTTTTAATATTTTCAATGCATCTTTAACATTATCATCATATACAATGCAAATGTTGCTTATTTTTACATATTATTGCACAATTTGCACTTTTTACATTTTGCACAACATCCCATTTAGTCATTCTCAAATGACTTATTATGCAATAATCATCACAAAACAAGTATTGTTACTCCAAACAATGTCACACACACACATTCATAAATATCAAGTAACATAACACATCCAACATAACCAATGTGTTACACTAAAAATCAATGTAATCAAACACATTATAAACTAAAATATGTACTAACCTCTATTAAGCAACAAATGGAGTTAAAACTCCACTCCACTTCCAAAATCTTCTAATGCCTTCACTACTAAGTTGATGAAATTATAACATACTCAACACATATTAAAAATGTGAATGTAAATAATCAATTAATATCACGTTTCTAGGTATTTAAAACATAAAACATGAATTTAAACACATTCTTTCAAAAACACTAAAATGTGTCCTAACAAACTCCAACTTTGAAATTTCACTCTAATCAATCCCAATTTGATTTTAAAGTTTAAATATATTATAAACATCATATTTTAATATATTCCAAGCAATAAAATATAATGTACCACTTTCTCATCAAAATTTTAAAATTTTACCCTAAGCCTGTTTGATTTTGATTTTTCATTCTAACCAATTTCAAATGGTAATTTGAGCTCATTTATATCATTATCAATATAAAATAACACAATTCAAATCATAAAACTAAATGCACCATCACTTTTGACCAAAATATTTATCAAAACCCTAACTTCCATACTACCCCTTCTGAACTCTAACTAAATCTACTCAAATCCAATATTTAACCATAAAATCTTTACTTACTCATCAAAATAATATCCTACATATCCATTTCAACAATTATAACATGTTCTTTCAAAAATTCAATTCATACATAATCATATATCCATAAAACTTGAAAATAAGTAAGAAAAGCTTACTTAATGGAAAACCTTCAAAAATCACTTCAATCTTGAAAATTCCTCTAAATTTTAGTATTTGGAGCCAGAATAATCCTTGGCCATGGTAAAAATTTCGTGCTTGAGAGAGTAGAGAAGAAGAAGAAGAAGAAGAAGAAGAAGAAGAAGAAGATGGATAGTTTTATAGTACTAAAATTCCAATTTTACCCTTTACTAATTTACATAATTATAAAATTATTAATTAATAAAATATTAATAATTATTTATTTATTTATTTATTTATTTAGTCATTTTTAAGTCTTTAATTTTCATCATCTATTAAAAAATAATTTTATTTTATTTTTTTATTTTTATTTTTATAAATTACCATTTTACCATTTCTTTTACTTTTTAAATTTTATCTTTTTCTAACTTATTTTTGAATTTATATGTAATATATATTTTCTTTATATTTCACATATACATTACTTATTTCTCACTTTCAACACTCCATTTAACCCTCCAACTTATTAATTTAATTTAATTTAATTTTAATTTTATTTATTTTAGCAATTATGCGGGCGTTACATAGGAGTTTTATTTAATGCTGTAAGTTTGGGTGTTTTCAAGGTGTGTATGGTTTTTGGTGTATAGCAAAACTTTATTTTACTTGTTTCCATTCTTATTTCTTTTATCTGTATCCTGTTAATGGAATGAATCCTTTCAATTGAACTTGTATGCGTTTTATTTTTCCAAAAATCATTTCCTTATTATACTGTGGATGTTGCTTCCCATGCCACTTCTACATGTTCTGTCATTCTTATTTTCTATTGTTGCAGTTAAACACCAGTGGGACAGAAAAGAGCATTGTGTTCTTGTTATGTGTTGAAATGATGCCATAAGTTTTTTACTTATGGGTCATACTTCAAGTATACTTGTAATATGGATCAAGTATACCTATAATATTCTTTAAGTGTTCTATATAATGGACTTTTTAATTAAATTGATGAAAATTGTAATAGAAGAGTGTTAGATAATTGTGCCTTTTTTTAACTTTGTATTTGTTGAGCTGCACCAAGTTAATAGTAATATATACTATGAGTATATTTTTGGTATACCTGTAATATACTTAGATTCTCATTCTGATAATAAATTTGTTTTTTACTATCATTATTTGTGTTATAGGAATTGCTTTTTATTTGATTGATGAAAATTGTAATAAAAGAGTATTTGTTGTCCATAATTTTATTTTATTTTATTTTTAATTTTACATTTGTTGAGTTGCACCAAGTTAATAGGAACATATACTACAAGTATATTTCTAATATACTTCTAATATACTCAACTCATAAGATATTCAACTCATCAATCTTATGATAAAGTGTTTTTTTTTTTTTATCATTATTTGTGTAATACAATTTTCCCTTTTAGATAATTTGTTGTAAAAGATCGTTCGTTGTGTTTAGTTTTAATTTATATTTTCTTGCTTTTTGCATTTGTTGAGTTACACTAAGTTAACAGGAATATATATTATAAATATACTTTAGGTATACCTTTAGTATACTTAGTTGATTATTCTGACAGTAAAGTTCAGTATACCTTTAGAATATTACATATATACTTTAGGTATACTTGTAATATACTAATAACATTATTTTTTTAATATTGATTTTTTTTATATTTTCAGCTTTGGAATTATTTGATGAAGCCAGAAACTACTTTACTGTCAAAGTTGTTATTCATATTGATGTTAATATTGTTAGTTTGATAAAAAAATAACTAAGTAAGGAACAACTTGATATGGATCAAAATTGATATATTTTTTATTAGTATCTGTATTAAAAAATCTGAAAGTTTATTAGAATAATCTAATGGCAAGACCTAAACAAATTATAATTAAATTTATGACAAGTAATAAAATTAAAATATTGATGCATATGTCAATTTCGATTTAAATATGCAGATTTTAAAAGAAGATTGAAAACATGTTTTATATTTAAACATAATTGAATTTTATGCAATAAAAATTAAAATTTTTTAAATTATTCACATATGATTTTAATGAATTTCTTACTTGATTTGTGTCTCCAAAAATTACAAACCGGGTGAGAGTATAGTGTAGAGAAGGAGAATTATTTTAGGCGTAATACAATGAGTGAGAGTTGTGTTTTTATTTTTTCTACTTCTATGGCTAAATATTTTTGAAAAACTTACTTTAGGTTTTTGTCACTTTTGAAAGAATAAAAAAAATCGGGTGTATTTATGAATCATGTTTAGTTTTTGGGCTATTTGTAAACAAAGCACAGAAAATGTACATTTACAAAACTAACTTAAAAATAAGTTTTATTTTTAAAAATACTACACATTTAAAAACAATTTAAAAATGCTAAAACTAATATTTTTTTAAAAAAAAAAATACTTCACTCATCTTTAAAGCAAGTTTTTTTTTTTTTTCAGAAATACCTCATTTCTTATTTCAAGCAATATTTTACTATAAAATTTAATTTTTTTTGTTCGAACGTTACTACAAACTTTACTATTAAATAAATATATTATAATAAAATAATAATAAAATATATTTTAAAATATATTTTCAACTAATAAAATATATTATTTTTTTATAAAAAATTAATTTTAATTACAAATAACAAATAACACTCAAAAATATTAAAAAAGGAAAATATATGAAAATATTTTAATGAAATCATTAAATTTATTTTTAAACAAATTTTACATATTACACACATAAAAAAAATTTTAAAAATATTAATTTCATTATATAGATATTGTGTATATTTTATGTGCATGTTATATAGATGTTATGAATGTTGCGTAAATATTATATTTATGTTATGTGTTTGTTATGTATATTGCGTGTATGTTATCTATATGTTTTGTATTATACACATAAAAAAAATTTAAAAATGTTAATTTTATTATATAGGTGTTGTATATATTTTGTGTGCATGTTATATAGATGTTATGAATATTGTATTTATATTATGTATTTATTGTGTGTATTGTGTGTGTTATTTACATGTTTTGCAGATATTGTATATATATAAAATTAAAAAATATATATTAAATAAATTGTGTAAATATTATGTAGATAATATGTATATGTTTACTATATGTTGTGTATATTTCATTATTTGTTATGTGTGTATGTGTATATTGTATATATATTATATTTTGTGTGTGTATATTAAAAATATGAAAATAAAAAAAATTATGTATAAAAAATATAAAAAGAAAAATTAATGTTGTTGATCGTAAAAATGGAAAAAAAAAAAAAAAAGCAATGAACGTATAAATGAAAAAGAAAAGGTTTGGGTCATATATTTGAAAATGGGAAGCTAAATTCCCGTAAAGCATGTAAATTCCTCTTGAGGGAAAGTGTTTGAATTTGAAAACTAAGAAACTGAAAGAGCTTACAACAAGGCCACCTTCACACTGAAATCCTACATGAATCAGACCCATCAGTTTCAAAAATGGTGGGGGTTTTTGCATTGTGTCAATTTCACTATATTGATGAGGCTGTTTCCAAATTTAATGGTTTTAAAGAAGTTAATTTAGCCATTTGATGTTTCTAACAAATTGCTTGAAATTTTGGAAAAGTTTGCCAGTTAATCAGACTATGCTAGTACAAATCGGTAGTCTTAGGATGGTTCCAGCAATGCTAGTTGAATGCCAATGTCAATTGTAATAAATTATCATCTGGTTGAATTTTCAGTTTAATTTGGTGGTGGAGCTATCGCATCATCATCCAACCAACATCTTTTATTCCAATATATTTTTTACTTTTATGTGTGACTCTTCAATTTTACCAAAAATATGTTCTTTTATGTGCAAGTAATTCTTCTAAATATTTTACTAGCAAAAAGCAACTAAAATGTATTAGGCTTTTATTACATAATATACAAGTGATTTTATAATCAATCTTGCAAGACTCATGTTTTCCTCTAATAACTATCTAATTTCCATTATAATCTCTTGATTGCCATTGCTAAAAGGCTGATATCCTAATTCACTAACTACTTTTTAAAATCTAATTATTTCAAAATTTCCACTTAGGTAAATCTTAATACAATTGTGTAGCTATTCTGTTTCTTTCAAACTGATCATAGGCATGCCTGGTCCTTAAGAACAGCAAGAAGCTAGAACATAACCCCACAACTGATAGGCACCCCCACCATATAAATGTTAAGAAATAGCACTGTCTTCCCATGCAAACCACTGAGTCACTCATGATGCTTAGGCCAGTACTGTCTCTTGCATTAGCGTCGTACACTAAAGCAGCAAAAAATCCATAGATAAGTGACCCTATTGGAATGTTGGTAATAACAATGTTGTGATTAACACCAAAGCTATTCGGTCCGAATAGTTCAGATGTTATTGAAACAGCTGCTGCAAATATGAACCCAGAGCTCAATCCCACTAATGCAGTGCCTATATGCAATGCTACTGCTTTGCCTGATGCAACAAGCAAGAATAATGCAATTGGAGTTGGTACCAGAGCAAGGGTTACCCATGCTGTTCTTGCAATATACGCCTTCCTGCAAATAAAAAATAGCATCAGTTTTCAGCATTATCAATCATGGTTATTTGGACAGACTCCTATATTATGGACAAACACTCTTTTAAGCATTTTAATTGTCTGATCACTTAAGATCTTTACTAAGAAGACTTGGAGTAGAGCAGTGACTTACACTCGAATGTAGTCTGGTACAGCTGAAAGCAATCGACCAAAAAAGGAAAAGGATGAATACAGAGTGAGAAGAGCTGTAGTATTTGCACCTTGTCCCACTGCTTGTGCTATTTGGCCTAGATTGTTGCTGTACACAAGCCCAATTGTACCCCCACAAAAATACGCAACATAGTATAGCCAAAAATCCAACCTACGAACAAGCAACCTTGCAGGATGCTCTTCACCAAGCATTGCCAGCCGATCTTTCCCAACCATTTGATCACAACATCCTTCTTTTTCGCTCGAGCTCTGTCTTGTGACTCCGTAGTTTATTCCATCCCCATTTTCATGATTGCTTAGTTCTCGAGTAAGGAGCTCTTTGTGAAGCTCAAGATCATCAACATCAACAAGAATGAAGCCGGGGCCATCAAGGTTAAAACTAGAATGAATGGCACGGTGAAACCAATCTCTAGCATAGACAACACCAGGTACGCACAAAGGAAAAATGAGAAGGAAAATTGCTCCAATAAACAATAGAGTTGCTGTTGTTGCACTAGATGATGAGTTTGAACTGAAGAGAAGGAGATAAACTCCAGTAAGAATGGCTAAGAAATTCAATAATAGAAATATAAGGGAATCACGGCGAACTTCATCAGGGGAGAGAGGGTCTAAAGATGGTTGGCCAAGAATTGGCAGTAATGCTACAATGGAAGTGATTAAAGGGAAAAGGGCATTCATAAGAAGATATATATTATCTGATGATGAATTTATAGCATTGCCAGCAAGAGTGTATAGTGCTGCACTAACACCATTGAAGCTTACAGTAAGGGACAAAGCCAATGATCGATTAGCTGGGAAATTCTGAATGCAAAGAACAAAGCATACAGTGTTGAACCAGCAGATACTACATCCTGCCAATAAACAAAGGAGAAAAACCTGCCATATTTTTCATAATAATATAAATTAATCTTGCTAGGGTCATGAAAAGCTGCAAATCAAAAACAAAATAGAAGCTTTTGAATTGTTCTAAACAGAATAGAAGAAGAAAGCATCTGCTAAATGTAGCATGTTCATTAAATGAAACTTAATTTAAAATGAATTTTTATTTCATTTTTGATGCAGGAATTGGTTTAACTAGCAAAGCATATTCATATATAAATTAAACTTTAATATTTCATAAGAATTCTCTAATTATACTCAAAACTTTGGCCATTAATTTGCCTCCATAAACTGTTATTCATGTTTTGATATAAACAAAGATAAGTTACTTAAATTTTGGTGGTCGAGCTCCTCCAGTAGGGAAAATTAAAACAAGAAACATAACTTTCAAACAGTTATACAACACTATCACTAAAAAATAAAAAAATAAAAAATCACACACAAAACAGATAAGTTTCTATCCCCATGTGTCTTTATACTCTTTTTCTAAATAATCAAATAAGTAATAACTAACAATTATTATAGTACCTTAAATCAAATTTTAGCAAATTTTATAAATTTAGTGGAATTTTCTTTGAATGAATAGAGTGGACTCAATAATAGCCATTGTATCACTCTTGGAGCTTCTGAATAAAGATAGACTAGGAGTGGTTTATCCTAGAAATGTTTTGAATTAGGCTATTGTTTGAAGCTTCCCTTGTAATAAAATAATAATAATAATAATAATAATAATAATAATAATAATAATAGCCATTGTTTCTAATATATGCAAGGCAAACCTGACATTTTATTATCAGAAATTTTTTTAAAAAATTAATGTATCATCAATTAAATAATTTAATTTTTCAAAAAAAAGTTAAATAATTTAAAATTTCATCACTCGCCCTCCAAACTTGAAACTGGCCCAGGAGGAGTCGGATCGGAGTTCATTTCAGACACAGTGGGCCTACTTCAAGAAATTTAGTACTTAATTTTTAACTTGAGTAATTTTTAGAGACGATAATAGGTCGGATATTTTTAGATATTTGATCTGTTCTGATATATTTATATAGAATATGAATAATTTATAAATGGATTCGGAGGATATGATAGTATTTTTATTATCTGTGACGAAATCGAGTTGAGTTCGATATATACATCTAAGTACCCATTATTCGAGCTTAGTTATATAAATTATATTTTATTAAATTGTAATTATATATTTATTATATTTTATTTTATTATAAATTTATGTAATATGAAATGATTTTAATAAAATTGTGTTAATATTAAATTTTTATTTATATTTATTTGATTAAAAAAATTATAATTTATATTTTAAATTTAAAATATTTTTGAATATTTATATTTATAATTAAATCGGTATAAGCAATAAACAGATAGTGCTAAATGGGTCTGAAATGAATATATATAATAAAATGATATTTATAATCATGTCAGATTTGGTTTCGAATAGTTTAAATCTAAACAGATTTATAGTTCCAGTAAGACAATTTTCGTAGGTACCTTATCTATTACAACTCCCAGTAATTTAAGTCAATTCTCAAATTTCGATTAAAAAAACATAAGGAATTTCTTTAAAAAATATATGAAAAAAAATAAAACATTTTTAAAAATATTTATTTTCTTTTTCTTTAAATATCAATTATTTAATTTTCAATTTTGTACATATCCCACTTTCAGAGCAATATATTTAATATATAAAAAGATATATTATATTTTCAAATATATATGTATAATATTAAAAGTATAGGATACTTGAAAAAAAATTAACAAAGTGACAAGTATAATTTTACTAAAAAGGGGTTAATATCACGAATTGTCCAAAAACTTTACACTCATATCATTAAAATCCTCAAGTTTCAATTTGTCACAATAAAATTCTCCAATATTTAATTTCTCCCCACTAAAATCCTAGAGTCCATTTTTTTTGTTACTGAATGGCGACAAAAAAAAGAGTTTGACAAAAAGTATTTTAGAGAAAGAAATATAGTTAGTGAAATATTGTGATTTTGATATTAAAATAAGAATTTGCTTTGTGATATGTGAATAAATTCTTTTTTAAATATGAATTTTTTAGAGATTTAGAGTTCAAAATTGGTTTAAGGTTTAATATTTAAAATTTACAATGAAATTATCCGTTTTATTACCGTCTAATAACTGAAAAATCAAGCCAAGGATTTTAATAGAAAGAAATTAAATATTGGAGGGTTTTATTATGATAAATTGGAGTTTGAAGATTTTAATAGTATAAGCAGTAAAAAAAGTTAAAAAGAATTGTTGATGATATTAACCCTACTTAAAAATTAATTATTTTTCTTGGACTTGACTAGGATCAAATTGGATTGCAATCTTTACAAGTGTAATATGGAGTCGAATCAATCCTAACCCAAACCTAGGCTCAAATTGATCCGAAAATATACTAAAAAAATAAGGGTGTTTAAAAAATTCTTAACTCGAAAAACTTGACTCAGCCGAAAGAGTTTAGGTGGGGTTGGGCTAGCTTTAACCCCCTAATAGGGTTGGGCAGTGGGCTAGCTCGAATCGGGCTTCAGGTGATGGCTGAAAATCGTCAGGCCGGCCCAGCTGAGGAGTTTAATATTTTTTTATTTTTTATAATTTGTTGAAAATATATATTTTAATAATTCAAATTTTATATAAAAAGGTTTTGGAACCTCCATCATTTAATTCAAAATATTGTATGTATTTTATGATGTTTGGAATACTTAAACATTTAATCGATCAGAAATAATTTTTGGACTAAGGTAAAAATAAATAATTTCTAAGAAAAATAATCTTTTCTAGAAAAAAAATTAAAAAATTTAATGAAACTTTTAAAGTATATACATTAGCATATATCCACTAATACACTCATCAGTCCACCGGTAATATTGCTCATATTCTATTCCTCCTGGATACCATAATTTATATCTTTTAATAGATACTAATGAATAAAATTAAATTAGATAAAAAAAATTAAAGATTAAATAATGAAATAACTAGATAATTAAATATTATTTATATATTATTAGATATAATTTGGTATAATTTATTTTCAAATTAATATTTATAGGTAAATTTTATTAGGTTTTAAAATTTTAAATTTAAAAAATAAATAAATAAAAGCTCGTTGGGCTAGCCTGATCCTAAGCCCAGCTCAGTCATACCCGAAGTAGCTTGGCCCGATCGGCTTAGGGTCGGACAAAGGGCTGCCAAGGCTAGGGTGAAATCCGTTCAAGCCTGGCCATAAAACACCCATAGTAGAAAGATATCTTCTAAAATCTAGAGGCAAGAAAAATAGGATATAACAGTGTACAAAATGTACAAAAAAGGAACATACAAGAAGATATAATTTATGATCCATATGATGAATAAATTTCAAGTGCACTAGATTAAGGACAAAAGAAAGAAGCAACAAGTTAAAAAAGAATTTGAAAGAAGAAGTTGCTTAGCGGTTAGCACCACTACTACTGCTTTGGCTAATATTCAACTTCCACACTTCATCCCCACTTTGTGGTACAAATTCAATACGAAGCTTCTCCACTCATTTCTATCGTTAGACACTTTTTTTTATTACATTTGTCTGTTTATTAATAAAGATTTTTATGTTTTTGTCCATTTCTTTTGATGTTTTGTTCATTTGTTGAAATCCAAGAAATACAGTTAACAAAGTACAAAATGAAGAAAGATCCTACAATCAAGTCGCCACCACTCACTAGGGGTGGCAGAATGGATGGATTTGGATGGGTTTAGGTTCCGACGGCGACAATGAGCCTTATGTTACTCATATATCTATTTAAAATAATTTTTTATATAAAAATAATTTATTTACACGTTAAAAAATTGTTTACATATTGAAAGTAACTTTTTTTTAATATTATCGAAATGACTTTTATTCAAACATGTACAACTTAATTTATTTATCATAAGTACAAATAATTTTCTTTCTAAAGAATAATAATAATAATAATAATAATAATAATAATAATAATAATAAATTCTAAAATGAGTGATTTATTTCAATTGCCGAAAACATTCATTCCTCTAACTGCATTATTTTACAAGTGGAGTTTGAAAACAAATGATAAGAAATTTCAATTTTTAAGATTTTGTATGAGAAATAGAATGACAAAATAAAATAAACTACACTCTCACTTGGGAGTTTTAATGAGTCTGATTTAAAAAAAACAGTATAATAAGAAACAGGTTATATTATCAAACTCTTCATTTATCTTCTCTAAGAAATAAAAAAAAATATATTCCTTATTTATTAATATCAATTACTTTTCTTTTTGGCTCTTGGTGAAGCAAACTCTTGATTTTCAGAAAGAAAAACAATAATCTAATTAAAAATAAAAAAGAGAAAAAGAAAAACTCATTTAATCCATTAATCTAATTTCAACTGGAGCCAAATTCACTTAAAACAAATCATCAATTTAAGTAGTATCATAATGGTTTGATCTCATTTCATTTTCGAACAGTTTTTTCTTGAGAGATGAAAAATAAAGAGATAGTAACTTAGTGTGGCTAATTTAGCCAAAAAAAAAATAATTATTTGAAGTAATAGAAATTGTTGGTTAATTTACAATTTAAAGGGCAGATATATGATAACATGGCTCACTATTTTGTGAAATTAAGTGTAAAATTTATAACATAATATAATATGATATAAATTAGTGAGTTTATTTTAAATTAGGCTAATATAATATAATATAGTTTTTTTCCAATGAAATATTGTTTTAAAAGTCATTGAAAAAAAATAAAGTTTAATTACTAAGAAATAACAAATTAAAATTATATAGCACTATTGAGATCAAGTATAAAATTTGGTCCCACCAATATAATTTACCCATTTTATATCCAAAGAGAAATTCTTATAAAATCATTTAAGTACAGATTACTAAAAAAAATAATATTTTGTATGACGTTATTGTTATATTGTTTCGTTCAATTTCATCATACAATAAATTTAAATTTTAAATGCTGATGCTTGTTAAAATATTTTATGTACTAAAATCAAATTACATTTTCTTAAAATTTAATAATAAAAATTTCTCTGTGCACAATTTATAAAAAAAAAATTATATAATTTGTTTCAACTAATAGCATATTAATTAGTATATATGCTCTTCCCTCACAAAAAAAAACTCCATATTTAAATAAAAAATGACAAAAAAATTTCAAAAAAAATAACGAAATTTTCTTCATATAAATTAAAATTAGAGTTAAATAATTGATTTTATTTTTAAAAATTATTTCTTGATGAAATATCATATGTGAATAATTTAAAAATATATATATATTACAATATCTTTTACATGCAAAAGCTTGAAAAAAAAAAAGGAAAAAAAAGTTTTCGTTCTAAGGAACTTGGGCAGACAATGAAATGTTACCAAACCTTACCAACTTAACCGTGACATAATCCAAAAAGAAAAAAAAATTAAAAAATGTTTCAATTTAATATTAATAAATTAAAATAAAATAATATTATATAATAATAATTTAACTGATTTTTCTAATAATTATTTTAAATAATTTATGAATATAAAATAATTATTTTGGATAAATACGACTAAAAAACACTTCAGGACATGAACAGCCTCCCATTATTTTCCTTAAGAAGAAAACATCATCTATTTTATTTTCTATGAAAAACATAATAAATAAAAATAATAAAACAAAAATTTTTAAAAAGTGCCAAGTTTATTACCAGACTTGGCCGCAACTCAAGGCTGGCAACTGGAAGTCTGAAAGACCACAGAAAAATGGATGTTACTGTCTGACCCAGATAATTATGCCTTACTTAATGGGGGTGTTTATAAAACTAACCACAAAAACTTTTATTTTTTTAAATATTGAAAAAAAATTTACACTTAAAAAAATTTTAATTCAAATTTTTAAAAATTTATCGCTTTTCACTAAAATAAAACTTTTATTTTTTAAAAATATTCATTTTTTCACTATAAAAAAATATTTTTTAATTTTACTATTAAATAAATATATTCTCATAAAATAATAAAAATTAATATTTTAAATTATATTATTAACATATAAAATATATTAATTTTATATAAAAATATAATTTAAATTATAAATAACAGTCATAAATAATATATAAAAATATAATGATAAAAATTATTAAATTTATTTTTTTTAAAAATTATATATTATATCTATAAAAATAAATTTAAAATAATTAATTTTATTATTTAAATATTATATAGGTATTAAATTTATATTGTGTGTATATTATATAGATGTTTATAAATATTTATGTATATTTTATATATTTATTGTATATGTTATATATCTGCTGGATATGTTATGTGTATATATAAAAAAATTAAATAAATTACGTAGATGTTTTATATATATTTGGTATATGTTGTATATATAGTCATATTTATTGTGTGTGTATTTTATATATTATATATATATATATTGTGTATATATTTATATATTTTATGTGTATATTGAAACTGTGAGAAAAAAATTATTTATAAATAAAAAATAAAAATGAAAAAATATAAAAGAAAAAAAATAAAACATAAAAAATCACTGCTGTAAAAGAAAACGCAAAACATAGAAATAAATGAAAGGTGGTCACGGAAAAATTATAAAATATAACCGGCTTAAATTTCTCTTGTTTAATTATAGGAAGTATTTCTTCTTTTTTTTTTATTTTTTTAAAAAATTTTCATATTTGTATTTTTTAAATTAAAAATTAAAAAAAAATGTAAAATTCCATTTCATCTGTAATTGCACCCAAATGAAGTTGAGATTAAGAATTTGTTGAGTTGGGTTGAGTTGGGTTGTGTGTAGCTGTTATTTTTTCTACAATTATTTTGAAAAGACAATAAAAAATGTCATGAAATAGGTTTTCATAATACAATGTAATTTTTTGAAAAAATATGTTTTCATTTAAAAATTTTGATAATTGAACACCAAATTTTGTTTTTTCTGCTTTATTAAAATAATTTTCTGGAAAACAAATTAATAAGACAAAATTAAAATTAACACTTAAAAACTAATATTGACATTTAAAATTTAAAATTTTATCACGAGTTAAGATTAATTGATAAATTTTTTATATTGGAATACTGATTTAAAAATATAATTAAAACGCTGAAAATAATTTACGGTCAATAATTAACTGAGGCTAAATGTAAAGAGGCAAAATAGCATTAAAAAAAGTTGTTTCTTTGCAAAATATATATATATATATATATATTTCTAAAATTGCGTCACTGGAATGAAAATAAATATTCTGGAAGGCTTGACATCTGATTTCTAATTTTGACATTTTGTAATTAACCATTGAAAAAATAAGAACAGAAAACTCATAATTTCACAACACTGAGCGCATGAGTTTGCTAACGCTATTTGTAGCAAATGGTCAGAGACTTCCCAAAATCAGAAATGAGAATAAATATTCAAAAAAAAAAAAAAAGAGTACGTACACTAATTAATATAATTGAGAATTATAAATCAATATTTTGATAGAAAAAAAAAGGCTAAATACGCTTATATGATATTATTTTTAGAAATTGAAAAATTCCTCGGACAAAAAGTAATTATTAAAAAAAATTTGAATAAATTATATATATTTTAATTTCGACATCAATAATATATTTTTTTCACATTTTGAAAATGGAAAAAAGTGAGACTCTTTTCTTGGATTTACAAAAATATATTTTTTTTCCAACAAAAAATACATAACATTTTTTAATGTTTATTAAACTTTAATATTAGCTCAAAATTCATTTGTAAAATATCATAAAATAAAAATTTAGAAAAAAAATATAGTAAATATCAATATAGTTTTTCTAATTAACATATGCATGTAAAATTATTTTTTTGTCCAAAAATATATATATTTTTTAATAAAATTTTGAAAAAAAAATTTAACATTTGAATTAAAATAATGATTTATTATAGAAATAAGTTATTATTACTCGAATAAGTTTTCAGCGGTGGAATAAATGATACTTGAATATCAATATTTTGACTGATATATAATTAATTTTCTAATATTATAAGTATTAATATGCTCTTTAAGAAATTAATTAAATTAAAAGAATATATAATTATCCATTGATATATTATTGGAAACTCTTGTTAGTGGAGAGAGTATATTGTTCAAACTTGATGAACTCTTGTTTTTTAAGAACGTAGCAATAGATTGCATTAATGTAATAAGCAAATGAGAATGTTAAGTGAATGAAATTTAATATGAAGAATGATTCCCAAAAATAGCACAGAAATTCTAATAAAAGAAAAAACAAGAAATTTTCTCTCTCCAGCAAGAAAATGCGAGAAAATAAAAAAGAAAAAGTGAGAAAATGATAACGTACCAGAATATAAGGCAAAGAGATGATATTGCATATAACAAGCCATTGAAGACCGTAACCAAAGAAACCCATAAAAGCAGCTATGAAAAGAACAATCCCTAACGGCAAGTGCAACAAAGCCAATCCAGAAGACCAACCAAACATTTTCCCAAGATCAGAAGCAACTGCCAAATAATTCAATTGAACTTGAGAAATCCCTAAAACCGATTTCAATTCCGATGAATAAGCTGAAAAATCGAAATTAGTTCCTGTAAATGCTTGAATCCAAATAGTCGCAACAAGTATCATCCATTTCCTGGATTGCCCAGCCATTAAAATTGATTTTTCTATAATCAAAAACAAAAATTTTGATCTTTTGATTTCGAAATTAATTGCCTCCTTTTTCTTCTTCTTTGTTGTTGTGTTCGCTGCTGCTGCGTTTCTGGACTTGCGTCGATCAGCGTCTCTACGTGGCCTCATTTATACTGCCAATCCTCTTTATTCTTTTTTGTTTTTTTCTGACTGCTGTTTGTTTTCTTTGCGGTTTCGAATTCTAGACTTTGTCACTATTTAACCATAAAATTAATGAAATTCTTATTTCAATCATTAAAACTTTTTGCAATTTTTTTTTAAAAAAATTTAATTAATTTTATTAAAAAATGAATATTTAAATTTGATTTTAAATTACTGAGCTATTCCTGTTAATATCTCTTTCCCTTTCTTTTATGTGTTTTTTTTTTCAATTTTAATGGGTAAGTAATAATTTGAACAAGTGATTCTCATAATTAGCAAATTCCTATAATTATAAAATAAATATTCTCCTATTTTTAAGGCATTGCTTGGTTAATTTTTAATTTCTTTAAATTCTTTTAAATGCGGTAATAAAATAAATAAGTATAATATTTATAATGTATTTAGTTATATAAAAATTTTAAAAAAATTGACTATATAATTATATTTAACTAATAATATTATGTGTGCTTGTAAATGATCAATTTATTTTAATAGTAAAATATAGTCTATGTAATATATCTCTGTAAAATATAATTTTAGTAATCAATTTTTTTTAGTAATTTGCCAAATGCACTATTAAAAAAATTTGCTATGTTTTTTTTTCAAATATATAAATATATTTATTTCAGGAAAATAATTGTTTATAAAAATTGAACATATGGATTATTTATATATATATATATATATTTGTAATATATCAAATAGCTCTCTAAACAAGCTAAATTAATATAGAGTTACTTCATTAAAATTTATATTATTACATTTCTATAAATTGCAAACAAAGTTTATATAAATTCATATATATAATTTTTTTTATTATTTTTTAAATTGATTCATAGGAAATACAATCAATTTATATAATTATGAGCCCGAATTACAATTATAATAACTCTATATTAATTAAATATCTTAGCAGACTTTTTTTCTTGTTAATTATCAAGTTATCATATAAAGAAAGCCTATTCGATATGATCCACATAAAATAATAATCTTTTTGAATCACTTTAAATATTAATTAAAAAAAAAAAAAAAAACCAGGGTCGCACACCTCTGCTCAGAAAACCCTTGTACCAAATAGTGAATACAAAGGCGTGCAGCTCTTATCCTCTATAGCCCCATGTACTAATAAATACAAGGAGCATTTATATAATTATGTAAAAAATAATTTTTATTTTAAAAATATTATAAAAATTAAATTATTTATACTTTTATAAAATTTAAAATAAAATTTTAAAAATACCTCACTTTTTACTAAAATAAAATTTTTTTAAAAATATATTTTTTTTCACTACAACCAATATTTTACTTCAATTTTTATTCTTTTTAAATTTTAATATTAAATAAAAATATTCTCATAAAATAATAAAAAATTTATATTTTAAATCATCTTCAGCATATTAAAATTATAATTTTTTATAAAGAAAAAATTTAATTTTATTATAAAAAATAACACTCATAAAAAAATAAAAATAAAATAAAAATATGTTAATAAATATCTTTAAATTTATTTTTAAATAAATTTTACATATTAAAAATATAAAAAATATATACACAATTTTATTGTGTAGATATCTTGTGTATGTTTTGCAAATATTATATATGTGTTATAGATATTATGTGTATATTATATACTTGTTATCTAAGTTGTATGTATTTTATGTAAAAATTGTTAAATATTATGTGAATGTTATGCGAATATTATATAAAAGTTGTGAGAATAAAAAATTTAAAAAAATAAAATTAAACAATGTTAAAAATATTATATAGATGTGTAGTAGATATATTTTAGATATGTTGTAGATGTTATAAATATTGTTCGTATTATTAAGTGTATATTTTTGTATATGTTATATATATATATATATATATTTGTGTGTGTATTAAAAATATGGCATTATAATTTTTTTAAAATAAAAATTAAAAAAAATAAAAAGTAATTTAAAAAGTAATGTAAAAAAAACAAAAACAAAGTGTGTTTGTATTTATGAAAACTGAATACAAAGGGGGTGCGCCTCTCATCTCATCCTCTAAAATTTAAGGATGTCAAAATAGGTCATGGCACGTGAACATAACACACTTAACACATAAAATTAATAGGTTAGTGTTAATTTTAAACGGATTAGTATCATAAACGAGTTAATCCATTTATGACACGACTTTAAATGGATCGTATAGCGGGTTAATACGTGAACCCACTACAACCTGTTCAACTAAAACGACATAATTTTATACAACTCAAAACTATATCATTTTGTTATTATTTGCTCTAAGAAAATAAAAATAAGTATTATATATTTATTATATTATTATAATTTTATCATTATATGATGTATTATTATTTATTTGGAAATATTTTATTTAATTTTTTAATTATTCTTATTAAAATTTATTAATTTCATCTAATTACTATTTTGATTTTTTATTAATTTAATTATTAATTAATTTAAATGTTATTCTTTATGAATTTTAGAAATCATTTTTTAAATTAAATATTAAAAATTAATAATTTTATGATTTAAATAATCTAATATTTTATATCAAATAACTTTTTAATTTAGAATTTAGAACATAATTTATAAAAGAAAATAGAATAGAAAAATAAATAGAAAATAAAAATAATATTTTCAAATATTTTATTACAAAACTTGTATTGAACAACTATATACTATCTTTTTAACTTTTTTTTATTTTTACTAAGTTCTAAAACTAAAATATAATATATTATTTATTTCATATTAATTATGTTATATATATTTTTTTTTAAGAAATTTTAATACATTTATATTTTAAAATTATTTTAATCATAATTTATTATATTAATAAATTTTTAATTGATTATTTAAGAATATAAAATTATTATAAATTAAAAATATTATATGGGTTAAATAAGTCGTATCCATGTAACCTATTTAATTTTCGTATCGTATTCATGTCAACACTATTAATAAATGAATCGTGTTTTGTTAATCTTAATCGTGTTACAAGAGTAGATCAACCCGATACGAACACGGCTCGCCAACCCATTTTGACACCTTTACTAAAACCCATGCATTGTGAATAACGTCGAAGTGGCCATTTGTTGGAGAAGAGGGGTAATCGCCCCCTTCTCCTTTGAAAAAAAAAAGATTAATTTATATATATTTATTAAAAATTTTAAAATTTTTTATTTGCTCCTTTTAAAATTTTAATTTATCTCTTATTTTTTATAAATTAATTTAAAGTCATTCAATGAATAAAAAGTTTAGAAAAGAAATTAAAAACACAATAAAAAGAATAAATATTAAAAAAGAATACAAGTATAAAATCTTTAATTTTTTTGGAAATTGATTTTGTTTTGGTTTTTTTTATTTTTTATTTTTCTTATTTTTACTTCTAATATTATGTAATAATTTCTTATTCAATTCTTTATTAAGAGATTATGTTCATTATTCAACATTTTTTATTTCTTTTTATTTTATTTTTTGATGTATTATCAGGTAAATTTAGAAATATGTATTTATGTATTTATTGTTTACTAGTTTAATTATTTTTCATAAATAAAGATAATTTATTAATAAATTGAATTTACAAAGTAGTGATTGTCTATGAATGGTACAATGAGTACCAAGACAAGAAGATAGAGAGATAATTAGAGGCAAAGTCGGGACTTCAAAAGAAGCTTTGCCAACAAACAAAATAATCAACTAGAAATCCAATATGCCAACAAACTAAATTTCAACATTCATCAATCGATCAATCCAAAATTAGTTGCTTTTTACATTCCTTGCTTGTTGACTCTTGAGTTAGAGAGTCATGAGAATCTCTTGTAAGATATTTAATAAGAAATAAAATAAGTAACAAAATATTAAGGTTGCAAAAAAAAAAAGTTAGCAAAATTAATTGAGAATAATATCTTGAAATAGCTTACTACTAACAAGATCATTTGTTTAAATTCAATCATCAAATCTAAACTCCAAAGGTCATATCTCATTTGAGTATAAGTCATGCTTCTAGAGCTTTTAGAGGGTACTCAGGCTCAGGGAGTGTAGAGCTTTTAGAGAGTACTCAGGCTTTTTATCTTCTTTCAAAGATCATTCCCTGTGAGACATTTATTATCCCTTATTCTTCTTACCAACTACACCTATTCCTCTTAAAGTTGTAGGAAGGGAACTATTAGAGGTGTTCTCAAGCCGGGCTGGGTTGGATTGAACCCTAGTCCGCATCTCGACCCGAAATACATTTGGGTTGGCTTGTAAAGCTCATGGCCCTACCCTAGGCTTGCTTGGGCTAGGCCAGATTGGGCTAGCTTAGGGCGGGCAGGCCAGCGAGTTATATTTTTTTTTGAAATTATTTTTAAAATAATTATAAATAAAATTATTTTTTAATGACTCTTTTTTCCTTAAAAAAAACTCTTTAAAAATGAATCCCACTCAGAATTTTGTATAATAATAATGAATAAGAAATAATATATTTGTCCACAAAAAATTATATTACAATATAAAATTAGTTTTTTTCTAAAATCAAAATAATTTTTTAAGAAAGATGAAAAACTAAAAAAAAAATTTGTAATGCAGTGAGTGGTGAGGGCTGTGTGTGAGTGAATGGGTGACATTTGAATTCAATCTTAAGTATTTTATTTATATCAGTGGTGCGAAGCAGCTTTGCCAAAACCATTAGGACTGGAAATGCTTAAATGGATAGTGTAGAGCAAAGAGGTAGAGACCAGAGAGGGATGAGTGAGTAAGAGTTAAGTTTTTAGTTTTAGGTTATATAATTTTATTATTAAATTATATAAAAAATAAAAAAATGTAAAACCTCGGGCCGAGCTGGGTCGGCCCGAGGATTTTTATTGAAGCCCGCTGCTCAACCCAAGCTTGGCTTAGGTTTAGCTCAAGAACTCGCTGTCTAGCCTTAGGCAAGTTCGAGCCTGCCCAACCCAGCCTAAACTCCTCTGGCCGAATCAGGTTTTTAGGGCAAGCGGGAATCATAAACATCCCTAGGAACTATTATTTTGAGTGCAGAGATAATTTTCACTTAGATGTCATAGTTTTCTCATAGATATCTTCTATTAATGCTGCTTAATTCCAACAGAGATACCATTTTCCTGGTTAGGTATTCTTGATAAGTCCCAGGCTTTTAAGCCACCCAATAATTGGACTATATAGGTTTGAAGGTGTTAGATTGCAGCAAACTTTAAGTTGCTATATTGTTGAGCCTTTGGCTTGTATAAATAAGAAAAAGAAAGGGAAACAAGAATTAGAGGCCTAATTCTAAGCTTAAGCTGGCTCTCTAATGCTTACATTGGTGATTATATACACATAGTTAAAAGTTCGAGGTAAGAGTGGGTTTAAATGAATACAACTACCATATATTAAGAGTATTTGAATTTTGATTTTGTTTAGCTAACCTCTTGCAGCATGGAAGGGAAGACTTTTATTAGCATCTACATACAACCAGCTTCCTTTTTCAACCAAGCCAGTCGTTCCAACGAGATTTTCGCTTTAAGGTGAAGGTGAGATGATTTACATTGCTTCTTGCTTTAGGAATTAGAGTGAGTGGATTGTGTGGTTATTTGTAATTGAAGGGTTTTGGTCATATCATTTTATTGTTGGAAGAGCAATATTGATGTGCCTACACTTGCAATCATTTAGTTTGTGGAGTCTTATGTTGAAATGACCAAAATTCAGTTTTCCAAAGGTGGCAGAATTATGTATCTCAGAAGCTTAGAAGAAGAAGAAACTTAATGGACTCATCCATGGGCAAGACAGAGCAATGCAAGACAAGATACTTGCTACTAAGGATGACAATCAGAATGATATGTGAGATGGCCTATCAATAAGGCCTTGAGCTTGACTGTTATTGCCAACCCGAACTTGAGACTTGGTGATGTGAATTTTGCTATTTAAAGCATTTAGACTTGTATTGGACTCAATTGGAGCAGCCAAATTTTGATATAGCTAGTTTTATTGCTCATTAATTTTTTTCACTATAAATTTTTAAATGATTAAATTAAAATTATTCAATTGATATACATATATATGTATATATATATATATGCAAAGCAAAATTGACCATTTCAATAATTAAAGATGTGTTCAATATGGGTTTTATTTGGGAAAGAAAAATTAAAATTGTTTAATAATATCATTAAGTTTTAGATTTTTCTTATTAAATAAAAACTATTTTCACGATAAATACAAAATCTATAAAATATGATTTTGAAAGTTTTGGTTTTGAGAAGATATTTTGTGTAACATCTGTTTTAAGAAAAATTAATTAAAATTAATTAAAATAAATAATTTAAGGAAGAAATATTGAGTTAGAATTGAGAAATTAATAAAAGTATATCTGAAATATAAAGAAATATACATAACATATAAACTTAAAAATAAGAGAGAATAAGACAAAAATGTGAATAGCAAAAGAAGGACAATTTAGTAAATATATCTTATAAAATTTAAAAATTAATAAAATAATTTAAAATAAAAATCCTTTTGAATGGAAGAGAAATATTGGTATTTTTAAAATAATTAATTAATTAATTAATATATTATAATAATATATATATGGTTGAAAATGAAGAGAAAGAAAGAGAAAAATCAAAATTTGCTTGATCTTCTTCCTTCTTCCTCTCATGGCCGATTCTCCATTGTTGTAGAGAGAAGAAATTTGCTTCTTCCTACATCAAGTTATCTAAGGTTTTCTTAGGGTTTTGGAGTGAATTTGAAGTTCCTCCCATCAAAGGTAAGCTTTCTTACTTTATTTTAAAGATTTATGAACATATGTGATTATGGAAAGTTTGGAATTTTGAATGGATATGATTAAATTATTTAAATGAATATAAATGATGTTATTTATATTAGTAAGTAATAATTTTTAAGTTAGATAAAAGAAATTATTAAATTTGGTTTGAGTTTGGGTGAAGAAGGTGATTTAGGGTTATGTGTGATTTGAGATTTTGTAATTATGTGTTTTAATTATTTGAACGGGTAAGAATGATGTTTATTTGATGAGTAAACAATTATTTTATGGTTGATTTGGGTCATTAGGCCATTTTGGAGAAATGCATGTATTAAAAGAATATTTGGGAGTATATTGCATTAAAGATTGTGTAAATTGAAATTTTGAAATTGTCCAAATTATAGACAAAACTCTGACAAATTTTTTCAGAGATTTTAATGTAAAATATGAAATTTTAGTTTTATTTTAAACATTAATCTATCTTTTTATTTGTCTTTTAAGTATGTTATGATTTTAAAACATTTTATAATAATTATGGAAATGTTTGTAAATATGGAATTGTGACATTCTCATACTGTATATGCGTAATTTATATATACCGTTGTGTGCATATTATAAGTATATATGATATAAGAATGTTATATTTATTTTGGTATTAGAGCCTATGTTTGAGGTTCTTGATCTATGTGGGTTTTTGGGGAGAAAAAATGGGATTTTAAATATGATTTTAATATATGCATTTGCATTGACATTTTATCTGGTCCCTGATGTGATAATTTTTTTCTGTATTTACATATCTAGGTAGACATGGCGTTTAGGATGCACTAGTCTGCTGAGAGGAGTGCTGAGAGTATAGCTCCAGAAGAGAGTAGAGCTGGAGTTAGTACTGAAATTACTGGGGAGGCATCTACTTTAGTGCCAGTCAGACCAGTAGGACAGGGAGATCCACCAATCTGGGTTCGGCAAATGGAGGAGCTGCTCCATCAAGCCCCAATATAGATACAGCAGCAGCAGCAGTCGTTGTAGCAACCACCACAAACTAGGAAGTATGATAAGCTGAGAAAGTTTGAAGCCATAGATTTCATTGGCATCATTGATCCAACTGTAGTGGAGCAGTGGTTGGATAAGGTTCAGAGGATATTCATCTAGTTACAGACCACTGCAAAAAAGAAGTTTGATTATACCAAGTCTCTTCTGTGGGGGACACTTACGAGTGGTGGAAACAGTTCCTCATGAAACGAATGATCCTCTGGTGCTGACATATGTCATTTTTCTGTAAGAATTTGAAAAGAAGTATACCCCTAGAGAGTACAAAGATGCTAAGAAAAAGAAATTTATGAGTATGAGGCAGGAGATGAAGACGTGACTAAATATGAGATAGAGTTCATTCGGCCGAGCAAGTATGCAGGGGGATTATAACAGATGAGATAGATAGATATTGGAGATTTGAGGAGGGGTTGAGGCCATCCATTATTTTTCAGGTGGCCGAAAGTCAGTATGAGAATTTTTCTCGGTTGGTGTCTACTACTAGGAATGTGGAGAAGGCTTATGGGATTGTAGTTGCAACCAGAGCAGAGAGTAGAGATAGAAGACCACAATCGAAGGTAGAGTCTTCATCATCGAAGAGAGGTGAGGGTGTTTCCCATAGAGATCTGAAAGAGGCCAGGGGCAACCTAGCAGGGGATCTCCATTGCAGCAGAGGCAGAAAACCTTTAGTCTCAATCGTTAGTGCACCTAGCTTGTGCTCATTGTGGACGGATGCATAGAGGTGTTTGTTGGGAGACTCGTACATTACCTAGTTGTTTTAGATGTGGGTTGCTGGACCACCTTATCAAGAATTGTCCAGAGCCACCTGAGGACAGACAGACAGATGCAACGGTATATCGATCCAGTATCAGAAAGGGTTGTGGTGGTAAAGGTAGTGGCATGGGTGGTTGACCAGGGTTCAGTCAGAGAGGAGATTCTATAGCAGAGAGTAGACTAAATGATGCAGGGACATCACAACGAGTATATGTGATGTAGAGGCAGCCGGGTGCTTAAGCTGTAATAACTAGTATTTTTACTTTATATGGCACTTCATTTCATGTATTGATAGACCATAGGTTAACACATTCATACATCAATGCATCCATCATGCATATGAGTGATATGTATTCAATGTCCTTAGAATTTGATATATTAGTTACCAATCCTTTAGGGCACAGTGTCGTAGTTAGCAGGGTACGCTGAGATAATCCAGTTGTTGTTTATGATGAAAAGTTTTTCGGTGACCTGATTGAGATGCCTTTCAGAGAGTATGATCTAATTTTGGGTATTGATTGGTTATCCAGATATGGGGCTATGGTAGACTATTAGTGAAAATGTGTTACTTTAAAAGCACGTAATGTAATAGATGTAGTGGTATCTAGTGAGCAGAGACACCTCTCATTCATGTTTATCTTAGCTATATCAGCTAAGAGAATAATCCAAAAGGGGTGTGAGGCATATATGGCTCATATTATAGATACCAGAGTAATGAGATCTCGGTTTGACAGCATACCTACAATTGTCAAGTTTCTTGATATTTTTTCTGATGAGTTGCTAGGATTATCTCCTGAGAGAGAGGTGGTGTTTGGTATCGATCCGATGCCTGGTACCACTCCCATCTCTATCACCCCTTATCGGATGAAACTTTAAAAAAGTTAAAGGTGTAGTTGCATGAGCTACTAGATAAAGGGTTCATCCGTCCTAGTGTATCATCGTGGAAAGCACCAGTGCTATTTATGAAGAAAAAAGATGGTACCTTGAGATTATTCATTAACTACCTGCAGTTAAATAAAGTGACTATCAAGAATAAGTATCCATTACCTCGTATAAAATGATCTTTTCGATTAGTTGAAGGGAGCAACAATATTCTCTAAGATTGATCTGAGATCAAGATACTATCAGTTGAGAGTTAGAGGTATAGATGTACCTAAGATTGCTTTTCGTACGAGATATGAGTATTATGAGTTTTTAGTGATGCCATTTGGATTGACAAATGTACCAACAACATTTATGAATTTGATGAATCGGGTCTTCCAACCGTATTTGTATTAGTTTTTAATAGTTTTCATTGATGATATTTTGGTACATTTGCGTAACAAGAAAGATCATGATAGGCATCTATGGATTATACTACAGACTTTGAGAGAGAATCAATTATATGTTATGTTGTCTAAGTGAGAGTTCTGACTGGATAAGGTAACTTTTCTCAGACATGTGATATTAGCAGAGGGTATTAGAGTTGATCCAAGTAAAGTCGAGACCATTTTGAATTTGAGTCTACCAAAGAATGTGTTAGAGGTTTAATATTTTCTGGGTTTGGCAGACTATTATTGTGGGGTTGTGAAGGGCTTTTCTATTATAGATACACCACTTACCAGATTACTTCGGAAAGGTGTGAGATTTATGTGATAGATCGGTATCAGGCTAGCTTCTAGTAGTTGAGAGATTTATTGACTCAAGCTCCCGTTCTTACCCTACCCATAGAAGGTAAACCATGTGTTATTTACAGTGATACTTCAAATAATGGTTTAGGTTGTATTCTAATGCAGGAGGGTAGAGTCATTACTTATGCATCCCGATAGTTGAAGCCTCATGAGTTGAATTACCCGACTCATGATTTGGAGTTAGCAACCATTATTTTTGCGTTGAAGATCTGGCGACATCACTTATATGGGGAGAAATATTTCATCTACATCATAAGAGTTTGAAATATTTAGGTGTCTAGAAATAATTGAATTTGAGACAGAGGTGATGGTTGGAGTTGATAAAAGACTATGACTACTTGATTGATTATCATCCTAGCAATATAAATGTGGTTGTGGATACTTTCAGTCGAAAGTCCATGCCAAGGTTGACTGCCTATTTACTGTCGTTGCTTATTGAGTTGAGAGCGTTGTATGCTAGATTTGAGTTATGTGATAATGGTGCAATGATGGCTCAGTTGCAGTTGAGGCCAGTGTTGCCAAATCAGAATAAAGAAGCACAACAGGCAGACGAGAAAATCTAAAAGATTGTGAAGGATTGTCAAAAGGGGCAGAGCAAAGACTTTTATGTGAGAGATGATGGTAGTTTATGGTACAGAGATAGATTATATATTTCTGATTATGTGGAATTGAAGAAGAAGATTTTAGAGGAAGCATATCAGTCATTCTATGCTATGCATCCCGAAAGTACCAAGATGTATCAGGATTTGAAGCAACACTATTGGTGGTCAAGTATGAAAAGGGACATAGCAAAATTTATATCCAGACATTTCACTTGCTAGAGAGTGAAGGCTGAGCACCAAGTTCCTTTAGGGTTTCTTCAGCCATTGTTAGTACCTGAGTGAAAATGAGAGCGAGTGACTATGGATTTTGTGACTGAACTACCTTTGACTCAGAGGAAGTATGATGCAATATGAGTGATAGTTAATTGGATGACAAAGACAGCTCATTTTCTTTCCATTAGAATGGACTACTCACTTGATAGGTTGGCTGAGCTGTATATCAGTGAGATAGTGAGATTGCATGGGATCTCAGTTTTATTGGTGTCAGACCGAGATCTCCATTCTACATTGAGATTTTGGAGGAGGTTACAGGATATGTTGAGTTTTCGGTTATACTTTAGTACTGCTTTCCATTCATAGACAGATGAACAGTTAGAGAGAGTGACACAAGTTCTAGAGGATATGTTGAGGAGTTGTATTATTAATTTTACTGGGAGCTGGGATAGATTTTTGCTACTGATAGAGTCCACCTACAACAGTAGTCATCAATCCAATATTAGAATGGCACCATATGAGACTCTATATGGTAGAAAGCGTAGGATACCGTTATGTTGGGATGAAGTTGGAGAAGGTAAACTGGTAAGTCCCGAATTGATCAAGAAAATAGAAGAGAAAGTGAAGGTAATTTGAGGTCATTTGAAAGCAACTTCAAACCGAAAGAAATCCTATTCATATTTGAAGATGAAAGATATAGAGTTTGTTGTGGGGATAAGGTGTTCCTGAAGATGTCTCCATGGAAGAATATTTTAAAGTTTGGTCGAAAAGGGAAGTTAAGTTCTCATTTTATATGACCTTATGAGGTACTAAAGAGAGTTGGACCAGTGGCTTACAGATTAGCTCTGCCACCTGAGTTAGACTGGATACATAATATCTTTCATGTCTTTATGCTTCGGAGATACAAATCAGACCCATCTCATATTTTCACAGTGGAGTCTATCGAGGTGAGTCCGGATCTGACATACAAAGAATAACTAGTAGCGATTTTGGTACGAGAGGTGAAGGAGTTGATAAATAAGAAGGTACCACTAGTTAAAGTTCTATGGAGGAATCATTCTACTGAGGAGGCGACATGTGAGAGTGAGCAAACGATGTGGAGCCAGTATCCTCAGCTTTTTCATAGTTGATATGAGGTAATTTTGAGGACGAAATTTTCTTTAGGGGAAAAAATTGTAATATCCGTTTTAGGGCAAATTAATTTAAATTAATTAAAATAAATAATTTAATGGAGAAATATTGAGTTAGAATTGAGGAATTAACAAAGGCATATATGAAATATAAAGAAATATACATAACATATAAATTTAAAAATAAGAGAGAATAAAACAAAAATATAAATAGTAAAAGAAGGGCAATTTAATAAATATATCTTTTAAAATTTAAAATTAATAAAATAATTAAAAATAAAATCTTTTTGAATGGAAGAGGAATATTGGTATTTTTAAAATAAATAAATAAATAATATATTATACTAATATATATATGGTTGAAAATGAAGAGAAAGAAAGAGAAAAATCAAAATTTGCTTTATCTTCTTCCTCCTTCCTCTCATGGCCGATTCTCCATTGTTGTAGCGAGAAGAAATTTGCTTCTTCCTACATCAAGTTCTTCAAGGTTTTCTTAGGATTTTGGAGTGAATTTGAAGTTCCTCCCATCAAAGATAAACTTTCTTACCTTATTTTGAAGATTTATGAATATATGTGATTATGTGAAATTTGAAATTTTGAATGTGTGTGATTAAATTGTTTAAATGAATATAAATAATGTTATTTTGATTAGTGAGTAATGATTTTTAAGTTAGATGGAAGAAATGATTAAGTTTGATTTGAGTTTGAGTGAAAAATGTGATTTAGGGTTATGTGTGATGTGAGATTATGTAATTATATATTTTAATTGTTTGAATGGGTAAGAATGGTGTTTATTGATGAGCAAATAATATTTTATGATTGATTTGGGTCGTTAGGCCATTTTGGATGAATTGATGTATTAAAAGGATATTTGAGAGTGTATTATATTGTTGGTTGTGTAAATTAAAATTTTAAAATTGTTTAAAATACAGACAAAACTCTGGCGAATTTTTCCAGAAATTTTAATATAAAATATGAAATTTTAGTTTTATTTTAAACATTAATCTATCTTTTTATTTGTTTTTTAAGTATGTTATGATTTTAAGATATTTTGTAATAATTATGAAAATATTTTAAATATGAAACTGTGACATTCTCATACTGTATTTGCTTAATTTATATATACCATTGTACATGTATTATACGTATATATGATATAAGGGTGTTATATTTTATATCAATAAAACTCTTTTCTAACATTTGTCTTTTTTTAAAATTTTTTATTTCTTTATTTGTAATAATTATGATATAATTTTTTAAAAATAAAACATATTTTTTAAAAAATAAAAAATAATAAAACAATTTCTTTTCTCTCTCAAACTCTAGCTGTCTTATTTTTCTCTAAATTCTCATAAAATTTTCTTGTTCTTAATTTGAAAGTGATACTGTTGTTAGTTTATGGACCGATAATAATCTCATCCGTCTTTTTTCGCACTTGTTTCTAATATATTTCTTCATATCTTATTCTTTTTTCAATTTTTGTGTGTTTTTTGTTGTGTTGTCTATAAACTAATTTTCAGATCAATTAATATAGATATGAAACTTAGTATTTATTTTTATTTTCATGTTTTTTTATCTTTGAAGATAAAACTGAATATAATTTAGTTTTATCCTTCCTAACTTGAATGTTTTGCGTTCTTTTCAAATGAAAGTTTGTCCTTTTTTAATATAGATTGTTTATTATTCTCAAATTGAGATGTTCTTCTCATATGAACGATGATTCAATATGTTTTTGCAGATTACAGATGAAATGATTGTCCAACTGAAAGTCAAAATGCCCCCAATATATTATTATTATTCACTATTTGCATCGAAAAAGTTTAAGAAGATTCAATAATTTAGTTAGTTATGTATATATTGGATAATTTAAAATTATATAATTTTATTTATATCTTACAAATGTATTTTTAAGTTATTAGTAGAATTTACTTTGCATTAAAAAATATAAAATAATAATAATAATAATTTTTATTTTCAAAAAAATAGAAAACAAAAAATTTGCAATCTAAATGAGGACACCCTAAATTTTTTGCTTGTTTTTCTTTTCAACAATAAATTTAACTTCATATACATACACATGAGGGACATTTACATATATACACATAAGGGACATTTACAAAACTATAAAAAAACTTTATTTAAAAATAACTACAAAAAATTAAAATATTTACACTTTTAGAAAAATTTAAAGTAAAATTTTAAAAATATTTTACTCCTCACTAAAATAATAATTTTTCTTTTTTTAAACTCATCTTCTCCCATTATAATAAATATTTTACTTTATTTTTTATTTTTTTTAAACTTTACTATTAAATAAAAATATTTTAATAAAAAAATAAAATTAATATTTTAAATTATTTTTTCAGCCTATAAATTTATTAAATTTTATAAAGAAAAAAATTAATTTTATTTACAAACAATATATATAACACTCAAAAAACATAAAAAAAGCAAAATATATAAAAATATATTAATAAAAATTATAAAATTTATTTCAAAAAATTTTACAAATTGTACACATTAAAAAATTAAAAAATATTAATTTTATTATATAGACATTTGATAGATATTTGATATATTTTATAAATATTGTAGATATTATGTATATATTTTATATTTATTTGTTAATATTGTATATATTTTATGTAAATATTTTATAAATATCATGTGTGTCAAGGTTAAAGATATTTATATAATTAGTCAATTAAAATAATTCAACAAGTTGACTAAGTTACAACCAAAGCCCCACTTGGTTGACTTTTTTAACTGACTAATTATATAAATATTTTTATGTTTCGAATTGTATATGTTGTATTAATATAAAATTAAAAAATTAAATTAAAAAATATTAAAAATATTTTATAGATATTTAGTAAATATTTATTATATATTTTATTTATATTTAATAGATGTGATGGATATTTAATGAATGTTTAGTATATATTATGCATATATTATTATTTATTGTGCCTGTATTTTTACATGTGGTGTATATATATATATTATTTATATATAGTGTGTATTAAGAATATAACGTATAAAAATTATTTATGAATAAAAAATAAATAATTTAAAAAATAAAAATTAATAATTTAAAAAAGTAAATTAAAAAAAAACTGCACGCCAAAGTTTTTTTTTTTTTTTTAAAAAAAGAGTGTTTGGCCATGTTTTTGATAAGAGAAAAGATAAAAGAGGTAAGTCACTGTAAATTCCTCTATACATAGTAAAGAGGCGGATGTGAATCCATTCAATTTATAAATTATCTTTGTTAGAAAAAAACACAATAAATAAATTATTTGTCCATAAATGGGTGTATACGCAGAGGCTGTGGGAGAGAGGAGGCTGGGAAAGCAATGGAACCCCCTTCCCTCCCCACACACACATATATATATATATATATATAGACCATATCAATTACATAATAAATTAAAATATTAAATATAAAATATAAATTTAATATAAATTATAATTTGTTTAATAAAATTTAAATTATAAATTATCATTAGATTAATAATATTAATACTATAAATTTATAATTATTCGTCGATAATTTTTTCTGTATAAATTTTATGCTTCTTGATAAATTTTTAATTAATAATTTTTTTTATAAATTTTATTCTCTTCCATAAATTTTTAATTTCACTACTGTATATACGTATGCATATGCGTTGTTAATAAATCATATAAATTATATAATAAATTAAAATATTAAATATAAAATAAAAATTTAATACAAATTGTGATTAGTGTAATAAAATTTAAATTATAAATTATGATTAGATTAATAATATTAGAACTATAAATTTATAATTATTTATTGATAATTTTTTTATATAAATTTTATTCTCTTTTTGATAAATTTTTCATCAATAATTTTTTTTATATAAATTTTATTCTCTTTAATAAATTTCTAATTCTACTGCTGTATATACGTATGCATATGCGTTGTCAGTAAATTTGATAAACTTTAGAAAATGCAAAAAAGGACAAAACGTTATTGCCATTTGTTAGCAAATTGTTTGCACTATCTGCTGCACTAAATACTTAACACTAATCAGCTGCCAAGTCCAATGTGTAGATTTTCAAATAATAATAATAATAATCGCAGCGGTTTAGAGATTTGCAACGGTTTTAAACTCGTCTTGTTTTCTTTTTAAAAGGTTTTGTTAGTAACCGACTTGGGATTGATCAATCTAAACAAAATAGTGTGATTTTTTTAAAAAACTAAATAAAAAAAATAGAAATTTTGATTAATAATTTTAAATTGTAATATATATATACTAATAGATATTTATATTAATAAATAATAATTACTTATGACTCAACTTAACTTTATCGAATGTATGTTTATAAATTAAGAAAAGTGCGACTTATTAAATTTATGCTTATAAATAAAAAAATATGAATTTAGAGATTATATGGTTCAATTGAAAGCTTAAGTAGCTATATGATTAAATGAGTAAAATTTAATAAGTTACATATATATTTATTATATATATGTGTGTTGGAATATAGGTAATAGTTGTTATTCAATATTAATATTTTAAAATATTGATATATATATATATATATAAATTTGAATACTTATTATTTTGTCCTTATATTTATATATGTTGTATAAAATATTTATACGTTATTTACACGATATGATTCAACATCATTTATTAAATTTATGTTTGTAAATTAAAAAAAATATAACTTACTAAAATTTTATTTATAAATTAAGAAAAATATGAGTTTAAGGGTTATATGATGACGAAACTTGTTTTTAAATAGAGATGGACATCGGTCGGTTCGATTAATTAATCGACCAAATCAATTAATTAACCGAATCAAATTTTTTAAAAATATTTAATCGAATCGATTAAATTTTTATTTTGGTAAGTTTAATTAATTAATCAAATCAAATTGATCGGTTCAATTAATTAATCGAACTAACTGATTTTTAAATTTTATAATAAAAATTTTATTTAGAAAAAATAATATAATTAAATAATTAAATAAAACTTATTAAAAAAACTAAAAAAGTTATCATAAAAGTTTTATATTTATAGTAAAAAAAATTAATATAATTAAAAAATTAAACAAAAAATAATAACTAAATAAATTTAAAAAAAAGTTTGGTTAACGGTTAATCAACTAAACCGAATCGATTAACCGTTAACCGAATCAAAAATTAAAATTTTGTAATTTTTTCTACCGAACCGACCGAATTATACTAAATTCAGTTAACTGAACTAAATTTTCAGTCAATTAACCAAAAATTTAATCGGTTAATCGAATTTTACTCACCCCAATTTTTAAATAGTTTCACAAAATTTTCGTTGAATTGTTATTCTTTAGCTAGTGTCTAAATAGACACTGGTTAAAAAGAAAAAAAAATTGTTTTTAAATTAGTATAAATTGTTAATTAAAGATTGAATTGTTAGGTTATCCAATGGGCTTATTAACCAACCAAAAAAAAAACCTTGATTTGGGGATAAACTATAATGTCTGAATTCTTAATGGTTTACAAACTCTACAAGTTCTGAAAAAAGCTTTTGCCTTTAATGCTTCGAAATTAGCGAAAATACTTATTATTGTTGTTGTTGTTATAGGAATTAAAAATGGCAATAGACAATTAATTGATCATGAAGAAGTTCAACTATTTAAAGAGAAAGCGAAATACTCAAATGAATAGCAGTAGCAATAACTTTCTAAATCTACTTAAATTCTCTGAACTTTAACATTATAAGATGCATTCACTGATTTAACATTGCAGGCCACATGTTTGGTCTTTTAACATTTATTTTGGGGTCTTTACAAAAATATTAGAAAAAATAAAAAAAAATTAAATTTAACATTTTTTATAAATATTTTCATATCAGAATTTATAATTTTTTTTTATAAAAATATCAAATTTGGATAATATATTATGAATTTATTATAGATTTATTATAATTTTATTATATATTTATTATGAGTTTATGAATTTACATAGTTTATTATGAATTTATTATGAAATGACTAAAATATTTTTAATAAAAATAAAAAAAATTATAAAAAATGGTGAAAGATGTAATTTTTTCATTTATTTTCTCTTTTTTTTTGGCAAATATATATAGTATTAATTTATTATTTTAATTTATAATTTAACCATTAAACCTTTTAAACTCGTATTTTTTTTAGCTTATAAATATGATTTCGCTTAGTACCATGAACATGAAAATCACACGCACCATGTGAAATTTTTTCTGTTAAAAATCATTTAATTAAGTTAGAAGTCATTTTTTTTGGCATTTTTCTCCCTCAAAATAAATTCATCTCACTTTCTTAATGTAACACCCTGCTTCACGCGAATATAGTCCATAAGCTATCGGTTAGAGGAAATAGAAAATTTAAAACAATAAAAGCTCTAAATATTAATAATGGAAATTTCTTTGGTAATAAAATAATAAACTTGGAACAACTGGCTATAATTAATTGAATTGGAAGATGGAACCCTAAAATTTGGATCTAACTTAAAATAGGTAATTAAGTTTAATTGCAAAACTAATTAAAGGAGCATAAGTTGGTATTAAATAATGAAAACCATAGTTTGGAAGGACATAATTGAAGAAGGTTTAGAAGTCTTGGGGAGGAAAGTGTAAATAAAAGAAATACAAAGCTTATAAAAGGAAGCTTTTATACAATCAATAATAACAAGACACAAAAGCCATACTAAAGGCTTTAATCTTCAGTCACCTAAGCTGCTTAATAAGGAGTAAACTAACAAACAAACCCTTAAAAAGTTTGAGAATTATGAATACAAGTCGTAAGTGGGAATAAAAAGAAACATAGATGAACGGCTGGACTAATAATAAACATAAATTTGAAGCTTTAAATTTTGAAACGATCTTACAACAATAAATTAATTTAACAATGAGTAGTAACTATAAGTTTGGAAGTAAATTGGCATATTAAAAAAAATAAAAGAATTAGAAACCATTAAAATTAGAAATTATTTGAAACTATTATTAGTTAACTATTAGAAATTTAAAACATATACATATACATATAGAAACTATTGAAAATAAAAAATAAGTTAGTTGAATTATTTTCTAAATAAAATCCAAATTTTCTTACAAAAAATGCAAATTTGTGTAGCATAAACCAACAAAAACACGCAATATGCGGTAATCAACACTGCAAGCCCAACTTTTACTTTAAAAAAAAAACTACTGCAAGCCCAACTTCTTGCACCAAGTCCAGCCTCTATACAACAAAAAGAACTCAAGAAACTACACAAAAAAAAATATTGAAAAAATAATACTCTCCGCTATATTTTTTAAATTTTTACTTTTTTAGCAAGAGTATTTTAGTTATTTTATTATAAACTTATTATAAATGATGTAAAATTTATAAACTCATTATTTATATATATACCCACAGTCGTGTGTATATATATATATATATATATATTAGGAGGCTGTGAAGGGGAGGGAGCAAAATTTCTCTCGCCTTTGCTTGTCATCGGTGATAGTGTTCGTCGATCGGTAGCTTACCGGTAATGGGTTGATGGCTGCTCTCTCTCTCTCTCCAGTCTGGTCATCTCCTCGCTCTTTCTCTTTTTTCTGCTCGCTGCTCCACTGCTCTATAAAATAATAAGATAGAAAAAAAATTGAGATTTCACAGCAACACTAACGACCATGTACCTCTTCCTTCTGACCGCTGGTGTTTGATGGGGTGAGGTGAGTAGGAGTGAGTCAGATGACCCCTCGTAACTCCCCATATTTCCGCCATTGTACAAAACACATACACACATTCATTTATATATATATATATATATATGAATTTTATATTTACATATGAATTTATATGTATTCATTTATATATTTTAATTTGAATGATTTATATATATAATTTAAATGAATTATATATATTATTAAAATTTATATATATGAATTTAAATGAATTTTATTTTAATTCATAAAATTTTGATCAAAATTCATATATACATAAATAATCGACTGTTTAGAGTATTATATAGATAATTTTTTTTAAAAAAATTAAAAATAAAGCTATTATGCAACGTTTTTAAAATATGCAAAGTCTTAGAATACAATTATCGTCTTTTAGACGTAATTAATTTAATAGCATGAATTAATTATTGAATTACTATAATATTAAATGTTTAATTTTTTATAAATTTATTTATAATTTTTTCTCTAAAAATTAAGTCCTTCGATAAATTTTTAGTTTCACCGCTTATTAAGAGCATATCAGCGGTAAAAGCAACCAATACATCAGTACACGCGAGCCACCAATCTCCAGATAGAATACAACAAACCAATAGTCCAATCAGTAAATAGCAAATATCAACCTCCTTATCAGTGGCTACCAGAAAACAGAGCCATGCCCAACAGTGGGATGATTTAGTGGCCATTCATTCTTGCTCTTGTAACAGAGCCAGCCAGGGTATGTCTTGTTACAAGAGCAAGAATGAATGAAGAAATTCAAAGATGCATTGAATGGGATGATTCAAGGCCATGTGGAGCTATCTTATTATAATAACTCAAGAGTAAAAGAAAGAGTCAAGTTGGACTTCAAGAAAACAATCAAAAGCTTGGTAACATTGAGACACAAGTTCAAATAGGGAAAACTTGAAGTTTGAATCTTTTATGGAATTTGAATGGGTTTATTACAAAAATAACGAAAAAAAAAAGTGAGAGTGGTTTCAAATTTACGGAGCTTAAAGTATTTTTTCAAATGTACAGTAAACAAAACTTTAACTTTCAAAAATACGTAAACTGGGTCTTTGTTTGTTTATTTTTGTTTTTTTAATGATTTTTTTTTATTGTTTCTTTGTATAACACGTAATATATGTAATTAATAATTTAAAATCTCAATATTTTAAAGTTAAATTTAAAGTTTAATTTCATATATTAAAATTAATATATGATAAGACATATTTATTTACATAACTGTTTTATTTAATAACAAATTAATTAATTATAAATTAATTAAAATCTGATTTTTTATTCATATAAATTAATTAATATATTTTCATATAAATTAATTAATTAAAATGTAAGAGTGGAGTAAATATTAATTTAAAATTAAGTATTATAATTTTAATTTTTTATGGATGATAATTTGACTAAAATAGTTAAAATCATTTTAACTATTTTTATAGTGTAAAAGTAATTTTAAAATTATTTTTATTTAAAATCATATCCATATATACTCATATATCTAGTTTATATGTAATATATACCAACATATATTCACATATATTATTATTTTTTATTTAAACTATATGTAATATGCATCGACATATAATTAAATATATAATAGTTTTATACTCTTTTTTTAAATTCAATAAGTATATATTATTATTTGTACTATATTCTGACATATAACTAAATATATATTACTTTTATACTCTTATTTTTTTAAAATTTAACATATATATATTATTATATATAATATATACTAATATATAACTAAATATTTATCAATTTTGTACTTTTATTTTTTTAAAATTTAATTTGTATATGTTATTTTATGTAACATATAACTACATATAAATAAAAAAATAATTATATACCGATATATATCTATATATAGTTGCATATTATTATTTTTTACCTAAAGTATATATAACATATACCGACATATACAATATATTGCTATTCTTTATTTAAAGTGTATGTAACATTTACTACATATACTCACATATATCTATATATACTATTATTCTTTAGTTAAAACATATGTAATATATATTCATATATATTCACATATATTTTTATTCTTTAGTTAAAATATATAAAATATATACATATATCGACATATACCATATATTGTTATTTTTTATTTAAAGTATATGTAATATATACCGACATAGACTCACATATATCAATATATACACATATATATTATTATTCTTTAGTTAAAGTATATGTAACATATATTCATATATACCTACATATATTTTTATTATTTAGTTAAAATATATATCACATATACTAATATATATCACATATACCAACATATATCTATATATACTATCATTCTTTAGTTAACGTATATGTAACATATATCTATATATATCCACATATATTTTTATTCTTTAGTTAAATTATATATAATATATACCGACATATATCGGCATATACTCATATATAACTTGATATAATTTGTTAAATTAAAAAAATAAAAAATATTTCTTTTAAGCATTTTATCAAATATGTGGAATGTGTTATATTTGAAGAAAAGAAAATTTTCAATCATTACATTGAAGCCTAAAAACAAATCAAAATAAAATAAAAAATAATAGATTTTAATGCTTATATATATATTTTTTTATTTGACTGGTTGATAGGAACTAATAAAAAACTCATACTCAAATCACAGTACTAAAAAGAATGTTTCTCATCACACCTATGAGGAAACAAACTAGTGAAATGCCTTCACCTTTGTCTTAAGTAATTGCCTAGAAAGTCTCCCTAAAATCCCATGCCTACCATTTGTTGACACCACTTGCTATTCACCAATCACACTTTACCATATCAAGCTAAACAATACAGTGGGAACCATCACATGTGGTACTTGATGGCAAATAGTATAAATAAAGAGACACCAGAAATAACAGAGCAATAGCAGCAGATGCTTGAGGCGTGCAATTGAGACATTGTCCTTTAAGAACTATGCGCCAACAATGGAGACGTTCTTCCAGGATTCAACAAGCACTTCTGGAATGAATTCCATGGACAGAAGCAGCAAAGTAAACAATATAACAACAGAGAAAAAAAAAGAGAATGATTTTTGTATATTTAATCAACAAGGAAAAGTCTATTTTTATAGGAAAACATATGATTGTTTAAGAGTTTAATAGACATAATTATTGTAATAAAATGACAGTTAAAAGAATTTAAAATATGAAAATTGAAATTGATATAATTTTAAATTCTTAATAACAGCCACAATAAAAAAATATTAAACTGATAATTAATGTTAAAATAGACAAATGTTTAATACATATTTAATATGGTTTTAAATTCTTAAAAAAACAAGAAAAATGTGCCTGTATTAGGACCGCGAGGAAATTTCAGCATTTATGTCCGCAGGTGCTCGCGCGCAGGAGGGTGAAAATTCACTGATTTCCACACAAATTGGCCAAAGCTCATTTGTTTCATGTGCATGCGAGCCCACTTCTCTTCTCATGTCCATTTCACATGCCCAACAATTAGAACTATTAATAAAATATGGAAACAAATCATATTTTTTCAATGTGGGATATGTTACTTTTGAAATACTTCTTTCCAACAATCCCCCACATATTTCAAAAGCTTTTTTTTTTTAATTTTAAAACATAAATTTTCTCTGCTAAATAGAAAGATGAGTGTCAATGCATCGAATCTGGTGTCTTCTGGACTATGAACCAGACCTAGAGAGATAAAAATTATCACACATAATTATTGGTAAAGCAAGATTTATGAACAAAAAAATTATTATTGTGTAACAGAGATCTTATCAATCACACTACACCCCCACAGTCTTTGCTGATGTCGCTGTTTTGTGTTAATAGGCCATACGCATGCCTGGTTATTCATAAGTGCTCTAGAGATTATGCCACTATCTCATAAGAGCGGCCCCACTCCGCACTTATATAGGTATTTTCATCAAGTGTATACTGCATTTTATACACCACCCATAAGAGATTTGAAAATTCATTAAGAGCTTTTAGCTCAACCTCTCATTAAATGTAGTTCTATCACAAACACACCATAGGATGAGACATTGATAGTAGTGCTAGCAGAACTAACAAGTGACTTGTTTTTACCCATATGAACCTACTTCATGGAATCTCCAATCACATAGGTTGGGTTACCATCATTGTTAATTTCTAAATTGGCCTAAGTCCCATGCCCCTCGATGTTTCATAAATTAACTTCTTACCCAAGAGTTTTGTCAGAGGATCAACTAGATTCACTTCTGACTTAACGTAATTGATGGATATCACACTATCTTTTAGCAATTGCTTTACTACGTCATTTCTCAGATGAATGTGTCTATTTTTACCATTGAAAGTTCTATTTTTGCAATGGATATTGCCGTTTGGCAATCACAATGCATAGACACTGAAGGTGTTGATTTTATTCCCAACGTAATACTTGCTAAGAAGTTTCTCAGCCACTCAGCCTCATTACCAGCCAATTCAAGAGCAATAAACTCTGACTCCATAGTAGACTTAGCATAAATTGTTTGTCTGGCTGATTTCCATGTTACAACACCACCACCTAAGGTGAATACATAACCACTAGTGGATTTTGTCTCATTTGAATTAGAGATCCAGTTTGCATCACTGTATTCTTCTAATATAATGGGAAATCCTTTATACTCAATACCAAGATTTATGGTACCTCTTAAATATTTTATTAGCCTGGCTAATGCAACCCAATGATCGTTATTGGGACTATGTGTATACCTACTCAATCTACATACTGCATAAACAATATCAGGCCTAGAAAAGTTCATTAAATGCATCAGACTCCTAATTATTTGTGCATACTCAAATTGTGCAATAGGATCTCCTCGATTTTTAGTTAATCGATCATTAGAATCATAAGGAGTACTCACAGGTTTGACATTAAAGTGTCTAAACTTTTTAAGAAGTTTCTCAACATAATGTTCTTGTGATAGAATTATACTATCACATTTCCTTATAATATTAACACCTAAAATAACATTTGCTTCACCCATGTCTTTCATGTCAAATTGTGAAGCAAGAAATCCTTTTGTCTCATGTACTATGTCATGGCTAGTACCAAATATGAGCATATCGTCTACGTATAAGGAAATGATTACACACTCATTACCAATAAGCTTGGTATGCACATAATGATCCACTTCGATAGAGGTAAAACCATCACTAAGTAACACCTAGTCAAATTTCTCATGCCACTGCTTAGGCAATTGTTTAAGACCATATAAGGACTTAAGGAGTTTATAAACTTTATTTTCTTGCCCAGGAATGACACAACCTTCAGGTTGAGTCATATAAATCTCTTCTTCTAAATCACCATTTAAAAACGCAATTTTAACATCTATTTGGTGAACAACAAGTTTATAAACAAAAGCTAAAGCAAATAAAACTCGCATTGAAGAAATTCTAGTCACATGAGAAAATGTGTCAAAATAATCAACAGTTGTTTTTAAGTAAAGCCTTTAGCATCCAGTCTAGCTTTGTATTTATCAATTGAACCATCAGGAAAATATTTTCTCTTAAAAATCCATTTGCAACCAATTGGTTTTTCACCAGATGTTAAACAACTAAAATCCAAGTTTTATTTTGAAGAATAGAATCAATTTCATTTTTAATATCTTCTTTCTAAAGAGAGGATCAGAAGATGAAATAGCATTAGAATAAGTTATAGGATCATTTTCAGCTAAAAATGTATAAAAATAATCTCCAAAAGAGGTTTTTTTCCTTTGTCTTTTACTTCTTCTTTATTCAATTTCTCTAGAGTTCTCAGTCTCATTTAGAACATGTGTATAAGAAATGGTCTCTATCTTTTTAGACTTCAAAGGAAAAATAGTTTCAAAGAATTCAACATTCTTTGTCTCAATAATAATATTATGATCAAGTACATCACTTTTCACAACTAGAAATCTATATGTTACACTACGTTCAACATATCCAATGAACATATAATCTGAAGTCTGGGCACCAATTTTTCTCTTTTTGGGATCAGGAAGCATTACCTTGGCATGACAGCCCCACATTTTCAAATAATTAAGGTTAGGCTGGTGGCCTTTCCATAATTCATATGGTGTCTTACCGGTTTTCCTATAAGGAACACGATTTTATAAATAACATGCAAATAGTAATTCTTTACCCCACAAATTATCAAGTGCACCAGAACTAATAAGTAATGCATTCATCATCTCTTTTAAGGTTCTATTTTTCCTTTTAGCTACCCCATTAGATTCAGGTGAATAAGGAGGAGTAATTTCGTGAATTATTCCTTCTTATGATAATTATTAAAAGAGAGATACTCTCCTCCTCTATCAGATCAAATTCTTTTAATCTTTTTGCTTAATTGATTTTCTACTTCAACTTTATAAGATTAAAACATATCAAAAGTATCATCTTTATTTCTAAGCAAATAAACCTTTGTATATCTAGAACAATCATCAATAAATGTGATGTAATATCTCTTACATCCTCTAGTCATGGTTTGTTTTAAATCACCTAAATTTGTATGAATTAAACTAAGTAGCTCGGTTTCTCTTTTATAGAATGACATGTTTTCTTAGCTAACTTTGATTCTACACAAATTTCACACTTATGCAAATTAGAATTACTAATACCAGAGATCAAACCAATATGTTGCATTTTCTTAATGTAAGCATGGTTCACATGTCTTAGTCTAGCATGCCATAAATCATATGAATCAATCATATAAGCAGAAGAAGATGCATTTTCATTCATAACATTTGAAATATAGAGTACAAAGAGTCCCTGATTACAATAGCATTTTCCCATAAAAATATTATTTCAAGTCATTACAATCTTGTCAGATTCAAATGACACTTTAACTCTAGCCTTTCTTAACAGAGACACAGAAACTAAATTTGCTTTAATGTTAGGCACATGGAGAACATCATTGAGAGCCAAGGCCTTCTCATATGTGAGCTTAAGAAGAATTTTTCCTTTGCTAAGAACTTTGGCAATACGAGAGTCTCCAAGATAAACATGTTCTTCTTCTTCCCTCATAAGAGTGTAGGAGGTAAATGCATCTTTATTAGCATATATGTGCTTAGTTGCACTTGAGTCGCAATCCATTCTTTCATATTGGGAACAACATTAGCTTGAGAAATGGCAACAGCAATAATGTCATCTCCTTCAACCAAATTTACTTTTTGTTTAGGAGGATTGTCATTTTTCACTCTCTTCCTACATTGACGAGCATGGTGACTTGGATTTCCACACACAAAACAATTTCCCTTCTTTTTGAAGGAGGGATTAGTAGCTTTAGGCATGTAATCAGACTTTTTATCATACCTTTTATGTTGCTTGTCTTGCACCAAGTTAACTTTTGAAGTGATTTCTTTTGCCTTTGAAGCTCTATTTTTTTTTCTATTTGTATATTCTATGAGGATGTGCGTGATCAAATCCAGAAAGAGAAGTTGTTTTTGTTTATGCTTCAATTGTTATTTATAATCATTCCATGATTCGAGCAGCTTGTCAATCAAAATTCCTGCAACAAACTCATCTTGCAAGTTAATATTTTCATATTTTAAATCTTCAAGAAGTTTGTGATACTCATTAATTTGTGATTTCATGTCTTTGTCTTCTTGCATTTTCCATTTGTAAAAATTTCCAATGACAAATTTCTATTTGCCAGTATCCTCAGCAGTATACTTCAAGTGCATTGATTTCCAAATTTTGTTTGCTTCCTTGTAAGAGAAGTAGATATCGAAGAGCTCATTTAACAATGTACTAATTATAGTATGCCATCAGACCTTGTTTGCATAGGTCCAGGCATCTCAAACTTTTTGTTCAGCATGTTGAGGTGGTTCAGAATCTGTTAGTGCAAAAGCTACACCATGCATATCTAGAATGGTGAATAAACATTCTTACCTTCTTTTGTAATTTTGTCCATTGAAGACCTCAACCTTAGTGACATCTGGGAATGGTTTGGCATAAGGGAGTTGTACAAGTACTGGAGAGGCAGTAGAGATAGGCAAGAGAACAATAGCAGAAATATCAGTAACAGAAGAACCATTTCCAGCAAGGGCAAACACATCAATAACTGTTTTGGTGTTAGGAGTATCTATAGTTCTTTAAGATTGTAAATAAAGAGACACCGTAAACAATAGAGCAGTAGCATCAGATGCTTGAGGCGTGCAATTGAGACACTGTCCTTAAAGAACTATTTGCCAGTAATGAAGACATTCTTCCAAGATTCAATAAGCACTTCTGGAATGAATTTCAAGGACAAAAACAGCAAAGTAAACAATATAACAACAGATGAAAAAAAGAGAACGATTTTTGTATATTTAATCAACAAGGAAAAGTCTATTTTTATAGAAAAACATATGTCTGTTTAAGAGTTTAATACAGAATTTAATAGACATAATTATTGTAATAAAATGACAGTTAAAAGAATTTAAAATATGAAAATTGAAACTGATGTAATTTTAAATTCTTAATAACTGCCATAATAAAAAAAATATTAAACTGATAATTAATGTTAAAATAGTCAAATGTTTAATACATGCTTAATATGGTTTTAAATTCTTAAAAATAAGAAAAATATGCCTATATTAGGACCGTGAGAAAATTTCGGCATTCATGTCCACAGCTGCTCGCACCAGGGGGTGAAAATCCATCGATTTTCATACAATTTGGCCAAAACTCATTTGTCTCATGTGCGTGCGAGCCCACTTCTCTTTCCATGTCCATTTCACAAGCCCAACAATTAGAACTATTAATAAACTATGGAAACAAATCATATTTTTCCAATGTGACATATGTTACTTTTGAAATACTTCTTTCCAACAATAGCAAAATAATTTAGAGCACACCATTAGGATATTAGTAGCTCAAACCATTTTAATCAGAAATTTTGACTCTTATTACCTTCTCTATATCCCTAAGAGGCCCTCTTATCCTCTCCAACAACAACCCATGGAGACCACGCTCAGACAGGTGTTGCACGGTTAGTAGAACGACGCAATCCAAACCTCTTATTAATATCGCTTTTTCAATCGAAAAATAAAAAATAAAAAAAGCTGAAAGAGACTGCAATGGAAGAGAAGAAAAAGCAATGTAAAAAATGGATATAAACCAAAGGGAAATGGAAGAAGAAAATGAGAAAGGGACAACAATATTTAAAAAAAAAAACATAAAATAAGGTAAAAATTAAAAATTAACAATAGTAAAATTAAAAATTAAATTAAAATACAGATTTTCTCAATTTGAATTCTCAAATGGTTGAAGCCCATATAAGTTTTGAATTCCTTTTGCCATTTTGGGCTTGCTTTGCTACTTTAGCCCATTAAAAAATAATATTAAATAGGATATTTACAAAACTGTCTCAAAAATAAATTTTATTTTCAAAAAATTATATTTTTAATTTTTTTTTAAAAATACTAAAATTAATATTTTTTTAAAAATTTCTCACTTTTATTTAAAGCAAATTTTTTTTTCAAAAATACCTTATCTGTCATTTCAATTAATATTTTACTATTAATTTTATTTTTTTTTCAAACTTTATTATTAAATAAATATATTTTAATAGAATAATAAAATTAATATTTTAAAATATATTTAACTAATAAAATTAATTTTTATAAAAGGAAAATGTTAATTTAAAATTTAATTTTAATTAGAAATAACAAATAAAACTCAAAAAAAGTTAGAATAATAATACAATAATTATTTTAATTATTTAAATTAAATTAAATTTTAAAAACTCAAATCAGAAAAATTAAATAATTAATAATTATTATTCAAATTAAAAAATTATTTTCTATACATACATATATATATATGTATATATATACATACATACATATATACATGTATACGTACATATGTACATATAAATCTTATATAATGCCATGTGGCATATGTATTTAATGAGTTTTATAAAAATTATAAAAAAATTTATAACATAGGAGTTTTTATGAATATGTGTGTGTAGTTATTTTTATCAACTTTAAATGAAAGATATTTTGAAACTAAAAACAAGTAAAAAATGTATATTATTGTTGATTAAATATGATGGGCATATATTCATTGCAACCTCAAAAGGCATGTAGTATAGTGACAAACACTTCTAGTGGTGCAATATGTTTTGTTGTATATGTAAGCCTTCCAATTTTTTCCAAGCCATGGGAATGCCAATATTGCTAATGTCAATAAAATAACCCAAAATAATGCCAACTTTTGACCCTTTAGAGCAAAGTGCCATCTCCCATAATGCTTTGACACGAGTAGCATTAGAATGCACTCTCTCTGTCCAAGAAATTATACAGTATAATCCTTATTCCCACTAAATATTATAGTTAAAATAATAAATTAATTAGATAATTATATGTGTTGATATTTTTATAAAAATTATATTTTAAAATTTTTCTGATAAATCGTATAATTTTTTCTTATCAACGCATAATTATTTAATTAATTTATTATTTCAACTAAAATTTTTAAATATTAAAATAATTATTGTATTATATAATTTTTCCCTCAATCTCGTGATATGATTAGGATTAGAATATGCTCATTTCAGTCTCAAAAAAGAATAATGAATATTCAGTCTTCCATTTTAAGAGTCTCAAAATACATATATTTATATATATCTATTTAATTTGATGAAGTGAAAAAAAAAATTATAGAATTAGCTTGGTCGCCTTCTATGATAGTTATAATCTTTTTTATTTAATTTATGTAGTATTTCTAAAATATTTTAATATATAAAAATTATTATTATTATACATAGATTAATTGAGAATATAAAAAAATTATGTGTATTAGTTTGTGTAAATTTTAATTGGAGATAATATATATTTTCATCATGTATACTTTTAAAAAAGTTTTATAGCATCTTAAATCTTTAAAAGTATTCTATTAACACTAGCGACGTAATTTTTATACATATTAAATACTTTTAATTTTTATTGTTATAATTATTAAACACCTCTTATTAATATCAATGATGAGCAAAAAATACATTAAAATGCAAGTAAAGATGATAAAAATTAAAAATTATATAAAAAATAATATTATAAAAGAGAGAAAAAAAAATAAACCACGATAGTTATAATATTTAGAGAAATAACTTAATATATGTCAAAAAAAAATCAAAATTATTGAGTTAAGCTTCTATTATGTGTGTGTATTGTGTTTGATTAAAGCTAAACTATAATTATATAAATTAAATACATAAATATATTTTATTCAAATTTTACAATATATAATTTTATTTTTTGTAATATAGAAACTATAACTAAAAATATAATTAGAAAATTAATGAAGATATATAAAGTAAATTATTTTTATTGATGTTATATAATAAAAGTAAATGAGGCATCTTAATTAATTTGTTGAATAAACTGATCTTGCTGCCTATAGACATACAAGTAGATCCGCCATGAGCAATCTTTAGTGGGTTTGAAAGTCATTTTATCCCACTTTACAATGATGTTGCCTGCCAAATTTGAGCACTCTTGTAAGTTGCTTATTTTAGTAAAACTAAGCAAGAAAAAAATCTATTAGGGACATTTCTCTATTTAGTCCAAATTTGAATTTCCTTCTCACTTGAGTATTATGATATTGGAATTCAATTTTATTCAATTAAAATCAAATCACATTTAAATATTTTACTACTTAAAAATTTAATTTAAGGAAAGATTTTATAAAGTATGGTAAGGTTAATATTGTGTTTGGCAGGAGGTATTTTAAGGTTTCATAAAGTATAAGAAGGTAAATTGAGAGGATTAGAAATAAATGAGTTTCTTTCTTTACATTGAACCTCCAAAATATAGATTTTTGGAGGCTTTTATTCTTTATTACCAAACATGATAGAAATTAATATTCTAATTTACTCTACTTTATTATATCTTATTCTATTTTATTAAACCTCATAATACCTCCATCCAAATAAACGCTAAGTAGCCTATGACTACTTGCATGTCGAGGTACAACTTAACAATAAATATATTTTCTTTAAATAGATTCAGGTTCGATTCTCTCATCTTCTGTATTAAAATACTAAAAAAAAAAAAGACATTAACAAAACTATCTAAAAAAAATAAACTTTATATCAAAAATATTATAAGCAAAAAAATAATTACACTTTAGAAAAAATTGGAGTAAATTTTTTAAAAGTACTTCATTTCTTACTAAAATAAGATTTTTTTTTCTAAAAAATACATATTTTCTTACTATAATCAATATTTTAATTTAATTCTCATTCTTTTTTTTTAATTTTACTATTAAAAAATATTCTAATAAAATAATAAAAATTAATATTTTAAATTATTTTTTAGTATATAAAATTTTTTAATTTTTATAAAGAAAAAAATTTAATTTTAATTACAAAAGAATAACGCATAAAAAATAAAAATATATAAAATATATAAAATTATTTTTAAATAAATTTTATGTATTATACATATAAAAAATTAAAATAAAAAACACACATACATTAATTTTGTTATATATATGTTATATATGTTTGGTAGAAGTTGTAGATGTTTAGTACATATTGTATATGAAGAATTTGAGATAAATCTTAACTTATTATTCTCAATCTCTTGAATTTACAATAGATTTGAATTGGTATTTATAGACTAATCCTATTGCTATTAGAAATATACAAATAATAGAAAAAAGACTAAAGGCAAACATAGTGGCATAAACACAGCCATAAAATCAGGATATCCCAACATAAAGCCATAAATTAAGGATATATTCCAACACTCCCCCTCAAGCTGGAGCATAGATATCATATGCTCTTAGCTTGTGACAAATGTATTCAATCCGAGGTCCTCTTAAAGCTTTAGTGAAAATATCAGCCAATTGATCATTTGAACTGACAAAATTGGTAACAATGCAGCCAGATTCAATCTTTTGCCTGACAAAATGACAGTCTACTTCTATATGTTTTGTCCTTTCATGAAAAACTGGATTTGAAGCAATATGAAGTGCTGCTTGATTATCGCATATTAATTGCATTGGACTCATATTTTCACGTCTTAATTCTCGAAGCAATTGTTGTAACCAAATAAGTTCACAGGTAACTAAAGCCATTGCTCGATATTCTGCTTCTGCACTTGATCTTGCTACAACATCTTGCTTTTTACTTTTCCATGATATAAGATTTCCACCAAAAAATACACAATACCCTGAGGTTGATCGTCTATCTGAGGGAGAACCGGCCCAATCAGCATCTGAATATCCCACAATTTGTGTATATCCTCTATTTTCATACAACAAACCTTGTCCTGGTGTTCCCTTGATATATCTAAGAATGCGTATTGCTGCATTCCAATGACTATTACATGGAGTTTGAAGGAACTGACTTACCACACTTACTGCAAAGGAGATGTCTGGGCGCGTGATACTGAGATAATTGAGTTTTCCAACCAACCTCCGATACTGACCAGGGTCTTTTATTGGCTCCCCCTGTCCAGGAACAAGTTTAATATTTGGATCCATAGGGGTTTCCACAGGTTTACAATCCAGCATCCCAATGTCTTCTAAAATATCTAAGGCATATTTTCTCTGCGAGATAACAATGCCTGTAGATGATTGAGCTACCTCAATACCCAGAAAATACTTCAACTTTCCCAAGTCTTTAGTTTGAAAATGACCGAGAAGATGTTGTTTGAGTTGAGCAATTCCTTCATTATCATCACCTGTTATTGCAATATCATCGACATATACTGCCAAATAAATACACTTGCCATGAGCTGTATGATGATAAAATACCGAATGATCTGCGTCACTTCTATGCATCCCAAATTCTTGAACCACAGAACTAAACCATCCAAACCATGCGCGTGGAGATTGTTTCAGACCATAAAGAGACTTCTTCAATCGACAAACTAACCCATACTCCCCCTGAGCAATAAACCCGGGCGGTTGCTCCATATAAACTTCTTCTGCTAGGTTGCCATGTAGAAAGGCATTTTTAATGTCCAGCTGGTAAATAGGCCAGTGATTTATGGCAGCAAGAGAAATAAGAAGCCGGACAGAGGCAATCTTTGCAACAGGAGAGAAAGTGTCACCATAATCAAGGCCAGGAATTTGAGTATATCCTTTAGCAACCAAGCGGGCTTTTAAGCGAGCAACTTTTCCGTCAAGACCAACTTTGACAGTATAAACCCAACGACAACCAACCACAGATTGCCCAGATGGTAATGGAACAAGTTCCCAAGTATCATTATCATGAAGAGCAGTCATCTCTTCAACCATTGCTTGTTGCCAACCAGGATTAGCTTGTGCTTCATCAATAGATTTTGGAATAGATATAGTAGACAAAGTAGAGACAAAAGTATAGTATGATGGAGAAAGACGATGATAACTCAGAAAATTATAAATTGGATGAGGATTACGAGAAGAACGAATACCTTTCCGAAGAGCAATAGGTAGAGCGGGTTCTTCTGTTAGAGGCAAGACCGGCGTAGGAGAAGTTGTTGGCGGAGGAGATGAGTGTATGGCATCTGTACCTGCAAGAGAGACATCAAGTGTGGGAGGAGAAGGTCGCCTAGAGTAAACTTGTAATGGTTTATGAGAGGATCGATCATCTGAAATAGGAAGAGTGGGAGCGGGTAGAGCCTCAACAACACCTGTCTGATTAGTGGAAAAATATGAGGATGCTTCAAAGAAGGTCACATCTGCTGAAACATAATATTTATTAGTGGTAGGATCATAACATTTGTAGCCTTTATGGAGACGAGAATACCCTAAGAAGACACACTTAATAGACTTGGGTTGGAGTTTATCTTTACCAGGGGTATGATTATGAACAAAACAGGTACACCCAAACACACGAGGAGAGAGAGGATAAGATTGTTTATTGGGAAACAAAATAGAATGAGGATTCTGATTTTGCAGTACTGAAGAGGGCATCCGATTAATTAAGTAACATGCAGTTAGAACTGCATCTCCCCAAAAACGAAGTGGCATTTTATGATGGATAAGCATTGTGCGGGTGGTTTCAATGAGATGTCGATTCTTTCTTTCAGCAATGCCATTTTGTTGAGGGGTATATGCACAAGAAGATTGATGAATGATTCCTTGTGAAGCCATAAATTCTTGAAAGGGAAGAGATAAATATTCTCGTGCATTATCACTTCGCAGAATTTTGAGGGAGACATCAAATTGATTTTTAATTTCAGCACAAAAATTTTTGAAAATAGTAAATAGTTCAGATCTATTTTTCATTAAAAACAACCAAGTATAACGAGAATAGTCATCAATGAAAGTGACAAAATAATGAAAGCCATAAATAGTACCAACACGACTTGGACCCCATATGTCTGAATGAACAACACTAAACATAGATGATGCTCTATTATTTAAAGACTTTGGAAAAGAACTACGAGTATGCTTTCCAAGTTGACATGATTCACACTCAAGAGAAGAAAGTGTGGAGGCACCAGGAACCAATTTCTGAAGTTTGGAGAGGCTAGGATGGCCAAGACGACTATGAAGTAGGTCAATAGAAACGGCGGAAGTAAGGGCAGTGGATGTTGTAGGACAGGAGAGAAGATACAAGCCATTGAACTCATGACCTTCTCCAATCATCTTTCCCGTACAGCGGTCCTGCACAAAAACATAATTAGATTCAAAGATTACTCTACAATTAAGCTGTTTTGATAATTTACTAATGGAAATCAAATTATATGGACATGCAGGGGCATATAAGACTGATACTAAAGGCATAGAAGAGAGAGGTTTACTTTCTCCTACTCCTTTAACCATTGTTTGTGACCCATTAGCCAAGGTAACTGTTGAAAATTGGGAATTAATTGTAGTAAGAGAGGAGAAAAGATTTGGATTACCAGAGATGTGATCAGAAGCACCGGAGTCTAATATCCAAGATCCAGTGGGTGAAGATTGTGTGAGACAAGCAAAGGAAGTACCCGATTGAACAACAGAACCTGTTGGAGAAGATGACTGTTGTTTCAATACTTGATATTGTAAGTATTCATCATAATTAATCCCAGTTAATGTAACTGAGTTAGGTTTCGATGCTTGAGTCGTGGGTAGAGGAAGAATACCATTTCCTTGAGACTGGACTATATTAGCAGTTGGACGATTACCCTGATTAGGTTTGGGAGGTCGTCCATGAAGAGCCCAACAACGGTCACGTGTATGACCCCCCTTATCACAATAGGAGCAATGAAATCTGGAGCCTTTTCCCTTCTCTTTTCGACTATCTACCTGCTGATTATTCTTCTGTACAACTAATACAGAAGTTTCAGTTTCAATATTGCTGGAGGAGATGCGAAGTAAACGAGCAAAGACTTCATCTAATTTAGGAATGATTGGACTAGCAAGAATCTGATCTCTTACAGTAGCCAAATCTGCTCGAAGCCCTATGAGAGCTAATACCATAAAAAACTTATCTCGTTGATTCTCTTGCTCAGTGGCATTTGAAGAAAAAGGCATGAGAGAGTTAAATTCATCCTTCAAAGTTTCAACTTGACCTAAATAGCTGGGCATATCTTGAAAATTTTGTTGTAAATGAACAATGTTATCGACAACCTTATAAATACGTTGAATATCATTAGTATACAACGTTTTAGCCTTGGTCCAGACTTTAAAACAAGTTTTACAAGACTGAAATAGGGTTAGCAACTTTGGTTCAAGAGAATGCCATAGTAGACTACATAGTTGTGCATCAATTTTAGTCCATACTGTCCTATCTTTTTCATCAACATCAATTGCATTTTTAATTAAGTGATCACTATAACCTTGACCCATAAACCAAAGTTCAACCGATGCAGCCCATGAAACATAATTATCACTACCTTGCAATTTTACAGTAGTAATGGCAGGAGAACTGGAAATAGAAGAGAACAGAGGTTTGATCAAACCTGATATATCTGAACCAGAAGCCATTTTAAAGAAGAATCAGAAGAAAAACCTGAACTGAAATACAATTTGATTCCACTGCCAATTTCGAAAGATGTCAGAAATTTGAATGGAGCCTACACACAAACTCGGAATTAAGAGGCGAGGCTGCTGGTGAAGTTTCGTCGGAAACGGACGCCGAAAATTTGCTCACGCGCCGGCGCGTGATACTCCGGCCAGAACTTCAATCGGCGAGTGTGGACCCACGCGCCACCCTCCGGCGACGAGATTTGACAGCCCGGCTCTCCGGCGTCTTGCGCACCTGCTGTGGGTGGTGGTGAGAGAAAATAAATGCCGGAAAAAGGAGGTGAATTTTCACAGTGAAGGTGAATGTTCACAGTGACGCCGGAAGAAGAAGAAGAACAGGAAAAAAAAAGTCAGTAGCAACTTGGCTCTGATACCATGAAGAATTTGAGATAAATCTTAACTTATTATTCTCAATCTCTTGAATTTACAATAGATTTGAATTGGTATTTATAGACTAATCCTATTGCTATTAGAAATATACAAATAATAGAAAAAGACTAAAGGCAAACATAGTGGCATAAACACAGCCATAAAATCAGGATATCCCAACATAAAGCCATAAATTAAGGATATATTCCAACAGTATATATGTTATATATTTATCTGTATATGTTGTATATTTTATATAGATATTGTGTAGATACTACGTGTATGATGTATGAATATAAAATAAAAAAATATTAAAAATATTATATAGATGTTTAGTAGATATTTGGTAAATATTTAGTAGATATTTGATATATGTTTAGTGGATGTTTGATATATGTTGTATATATGTTATTATTTATTATTTGTATATTTTTTTATATATTATATATAATGTATATATTATGCATATATATTATATATATTATGTGTATATTGACAATATGACCTCAAAAAATTATTAATGAATAAATAAATATAAAAATTAAAAATAAAAAAATTAAAATAAAAAAAACTTTTAAATAGGAGTGGACATCGATCGGTTCAGTTAATTAACTGACCGAATCTACCAATTAACCAAATTAAATTTTTAAAAAAAATTTAACCGAACTGACCGAATTTCTATTTCGGTCGGTTCAGTTAATTAACTGAACTAAATTAATCGGTTCGATTAATTAATCAAATTAAATCTTCTATTAATTAACCGAATCAAATTGGTCATTCGATTAATTAACTAAACCGACTAATTTCTATAGTAAAAAAAATTTAATATAATTAAAGAATTAAATAAAAAATAATAACTAAATAAATTAAAAAAAAAGATTTGGTTAACGGTTAACCGATCAAACTAAATTAGTTAACCATTAGTCGAATAAAAAATTAAATTTATATAAATTTTTTAACCAAATCAATTAAATTATTCTAAAATTAATTATATAAACTAAATTTTTATTCAGTTAATCAAATTTTATCCACCCTTATTTTTAAAAAAAATTTTAAAAAAGTAAGTTTGAAAAAACAAGCACACGCCCCTCTAGTTTTGGAAAAAAAAAAAAAAAAAAAAGGGAGTGGCCGTGTTTATGAAAAAGTAAAAGACGAAAGAGATAAATACTGTAATTTCCTTAAAAAAAAAAAAAGAGCCCATAAATACAATAAAAACTACTTGATTCATTTATAATACTATTCACAATCATAACCAGTGGTTGGGTTCATCTTAGTAGCTATGGGGTCTATGGGCCCCATCTAATAATCTTTTTTTTCTTTTTTTTTTCCTGCCAAAATCATGAGTAATTTTAATACAATAAAATAGAAATATGGTGAGATTTTAATTATTTGACCCGACTAAAAAAAGTAGACCCTAATTAAAAAAAATAGAGCTAAAAAATTGGACCCTAACAAAAAAAAAAATAGACAATTAATTTAGACTTATTATAATCACAGTCTATACAATTTTAAAAATGTGTGTAAATTCTAATTTATAATATATTTATATATAAATATATTGTAATTTTATTTTTGATATTTAAGGTCAATACATGGACTTCAACTATTAATTTTTCTTGGCAATCCGCCACTTATCATAACATGTTTTCTATATAAGTATTTGGAATGTCTAAGCTCCAAGTCATAATCATAAAAGGCAGAGGCCCCAAAGAGTTAGAAAAACTCACTTAAAATCATCATTTTCCTTGAGCAGAGTTTTCATCCTAAAATGGAGGTAGAGACTCCAAGGCAAGCAAAGTTTGAAGTATACCTCACTAGAAAGAACATTGTTAAAGCTGTCAATCACTTGCCAAAGCCTCACAGACTACCTCTATCGAACCTTGACTTACTTTCCGGCCGTTTTCCGGTGACATATTTCTATGTCTATAGAAATCCACAAACAGTAAGCTTTCCCTCCATTATTGAATCTCTGAAGAAGTCTCTAGCTGAAACTCTCAGTTATTACTATCCATTTGCTGGTCAAATTGTTCAAAATTCATTAACAAATGAGCCTGAGATAGTTTGTGACAACAATGGTGCTCTAATTGTTGAAGCTCACGCCAACATTTCTTTGAAGAAACTAGACTTGTACAATCTTAATCAGTCTCTGCTAGGCAAGCTAGTCTCTGTCAACCATGATTTTCCATTACAAGTCCAAGTGACCAATTATGCTTGTGGCGGCATCTCAATAACATTCACCTTTGATCATGCACTTGGAGATGCAAGTGCCTTTGGCAAATTCCTGCTCTCATGGTCTGAAATTGCCCAAAACAAGCCATTATCTTGCCTACCCGATCACCAGAGAAACTTTCGACCACGTTGCCCTCCGACTTATCACCCTTCTTTGGATCAAACTTTCAGTAAGTGCACCATAGAAGATATAATAAACATGCCAGCTACCAACATCTTGCTTAAGCGCCTTTATCATATTAATGTCTCCAGCATCAATGAGCTGCAACGCATTGCTTGCTCAAATGGTAAAAAGAGAACAAAAATTGAAGCATTCTCAGCCTATGTATGGAAGATTATGGCTACAACAACTGACAAAAGACATGAGAGGTGCAAGATGGGATGGTTAGTCGATGGACGTGGTCGAATTCGCCGAGCTTCAGGCTCAATGTCAAATTACATTGGTAACGTATTGTCCTTGTCTGTTGCAGAGGCAAGAGTTGCAGAAGTCAAGCAAGGGTCCATATCAGATATTGCTGGAAATGTTCATGATGCAATATTAAAGGTTACCAATGAGGAGCATTTCTTGGATTTGATTGATTGGATTGAGTGCCATAGACCTGGTATGATGTTACCACGTATCATGTTAAACCATGGTGATCCAACCATAGTCTTGTCATCGGGGAGGAAGTTTCCAGTCGTTGAACTAAACTTCGGATTTGGGACTCCTGTACTAGGCACAGTCAGTTCAACCATACAAAAAATTGGAATCGGTTATATGAATCAAAGACAAAGCGCTCGGAATGATGGTTCATGGACTGTGTCTGCCATCTTATGGCCGGAACTAGCTGCTGCCCTTGAGTCCGACCACATCTTTGAACCTATGTCAAATAGTCATCTTCAACTCTAATGTATTTATAAAGAAAGGCGAAGTGAGTTTCCTCTACCAAAGATGTATTGAGACCAGTTCCATGATATATCAAATGTTCAATTATGAAAAGGGATAATAATTTCTCAATACTATTTTCACAAAGCAAATCAACTTAAATTGTCATCCAGTAGCTCAATCTAACAGTTCATGCACTTTACCAATAACAAAACCAAGCACAACATAAAAAAAAATGACAAGCATAGCAATGATCAACATATACCAAATTTCAAGAACTCAAACCACGCATAGATGTTAGTATTTGAAGAACTATGGTCATCAGATCATGTCCACATCCAGCATTAGTTTCAGAAATTTCAACCCAATTGTCACCAGCAAATTGCAAATGTGTATTTACCAAGGATATGTATTCATAACATATATAACAAATGAGAGCTTCATCCGAAGGGATTACTAAATTATACAGACTAAATACATATTTAAAAAAATATATATTTGAGAAAAATTATAATATTTGAAATATATTAATGTTTAAGTATTTATATTAAAGTTTATAAATATATACTACTTTGTCCTATAATCTATGAAAAAAAATATAAAATATAAAACATCAAACTTTTAATTTATATAGGCTAAAGGGTCAATTACACCCCTATATAATATTATAATGAAAGTAGCATATAGACACTTTTAAGGTATTTTTTATATTTTTTTATCATTAAGGTCCTTATTTTGTTAAAAGCCAGCCAATTAAACACTCAACGTCACAAATCCATTAACTCTCCCATACATGGCATATGGGTCTTCCTTTTGAAATATCTCCCATAGACACTTTTAAGTGTTTTTTTTTTAATTATCAAGGGCCTTATTTTGTTAAAGGCCAGCCAATTAAACACTAACCGTCACAAATCTATTAACTCTCCCATATATAGCATATGGGTCTTGACATATGTCCCAAATCTATTGGTTTTGTAAAAAAAAAAAACAAATATTAAAAGATATTAAAATAAAAAATTATTAAAATAAAAATAAAAAAATTATTGTCTTCTTCTTTGTTCCCATTACCATCCCTCAAAATCTAAAATCTAAAAACTCAAATCAACCTGTGAATGATTATATCTGTATACAACTCTAAAAATCTAACATCTAAAAACCCAAATCACCTATGAATGACATGTGAGGGTGTAAAGTTTGAAATGTCTCAAAATCTAAAATCTAAAAACCCAAATTACCCACTAAATGATTATGCTTCAACCTGCATACAAATCTAAAAATGCCTTTTAGAAATCTATGCCCAGTAAATGATTATGCTAATTCTTGAACTTGGACTATGGCACACAGTTACAAACATAGTGAATCAAAACAAAACCGGAAAAAAATTTCAAACTTTCCAAAAAAAAAAGCGAACACTAATAAATTAAATCTAATCAACCATTTTCTTCATATATTACAACCATATAGACATGTCCTACAAAAATATCAAAAACCCACATACTTGCAGCTGCTAACAATTATAGAAATTCCAGATGAAGAGTTCAGATAATGTGGGTTGTTCGCATATGGTGATGGTGGAGGCGTTCTTGGACTGCTGGTGAGCTAGACAGCAGTTGCTGCTGGCTGCGATGATGGTGAAGCTTGGGTGACCGGCGTTGCTTGAGTTCATCCATTCATTCATTCATGGCTTCGCTCGATGGTGATGATCTGTTTCTATTGGCATCCTGATTGATGGTAAAGAGGAAAAAATTATTTTTATTTTGTTATTATTTTATTATTTAATTTTTTTAATATTGTTTAATTTTGTATATTATTTTAAGACCAATTTTAAAATTGGTTGCAAATTGCTTTCAGCTAGGATTAATTTAGGGGTTCATAGAATCAGAACACAAAATAATAATAATAATAATAATTCAATAAAAAATTTACAAAATACTGAAATGGAATTTAAAAGAAATGAGATATCATATATTTAAGTATAATAAGCATTCTGAAAAAAATGCTAGACATAAAATTCAACATTATTTCGTTGATATTATGAGCACATCTTCATCTTATTTTTTTCTGATAAATTTGGGCATCAAACCCATAATCCAAATAGTTAACAAAGTAAACATCATCATTTGGATATATAAACCATACTTAAATGCTAAGTAGATCAGCAAATAACACCATAACCAAGCAAAAACCAAATATCTGAATCACAATTTACACATCCAAATACCAATATATATATTAAACAAGAAAAAAAAACTAATCATGAAAGATCAATTTAACCAAGAATTCATTTAAAGCCAGTTTCAAAAGCTAGTTAATTTTGGTAACAAACAACAAACTAAAAACTCAAATGGTTTCCAAAAAACCCAAACAAAAAATTGTGACTTTCTCTGAGATTCACAGCCTTGTTCAATAGGTTTCTCTCTAATCTATTGCTATTCCAATGCATAAAGCAGAAAGATAGATAGATATATACAAATCCCCCTACCTATTAATACAAATTTGGTCAAATCAAACAACAGAAACCTAACCCTAAACAGTAGACGCAGATAAAAAAACTAGAGAAGAACGAAATTCAAAAAGAAAACAAAACAATACAAAATTTTCACAACAGAATATGAAGCCAGTAAAGATATTCACAATCATACCTGGATCGGTACTAGTCACAATAAATATGAAATTTCCCAAGAAGTCTCAAAAGCGGCAGGCAAGTCCACTTCTCTGAAAGTGAAGAAATTGATCTCCGAGTGTTAATAGCCATTGACATTATAATCAACAACCGTAAAAAATTAGAAAGTTTTTGATTTATATATCAAAGGAATGGTGGAGTCACAGTCTGTTATGAAAACTTTGTCACTGATAGTACACGTGGAAGAAAAAGAGTGGCTTGTTGGGGCTTCCATTGTAGGTACCATTATTACTTTACTCATGGGACCTATCTTTAGTTTATTAGAGCATCTAACTTCGAAAACGAGACATTTTCAAAAAAAAAAAAAAAAAAAAAACTTCGAAAACGAGACAAGTTTAATTACTTATTTGTTTCTATTGTCAATCATTAAATAAATAAATAAATATATTAAGAAATAGTTTCTACTCGAGGATGAAATATTTATATTGACAAAAGCTACAATAATTTTTTAGTATAATTAATTATATTAAAATTTTTTTCCTATAATAGTCTAGCCCATTAGTCAATTACCCAAGGTATTTAAAAAAAAAATCCATTATCTTAGTTAGATGAGCAAACAACAGCTATTCAAATCATCAAAAGGTTGCCTCTCAATCCACTTCTCTTCACATTCCTTCTAATGGTCTCAAAATTTTTATAAACAGATATAAGTAATGAATAATGGGGTGTTGTATTTCTTGAATAACTTGATGGCAAAACTCATTATTGTGGCCATGTTAGCGGACAATTCAAAGAGAGTGAAAAACATTATCACTCTGTCTACAAGAAAATTTTAGCAGTAAAATATAGTATCAAGAAGTTTGAATTTCATCTTCTTGGTCATCATTTTCTCATCATCCTTGACAATACCTCATTTCCCAGAGTTCTTGAGTTTAAATAGAAACAACTCTCATCAAACCAACTCCTTAAGATCCAAGAATGGTTCTCAAAATATAATTATTTTGTTGAGCACATCAAATGCCAGAAAAACTTTATCCCTGATCTTTTGTCTAGACCTTCAAAGCCTATTCATGTGATAACAATGGAAACCACTTTTTCTTATATCCTTATGTATAGAGGATATTATTTTGATCATTTATGTATATATTTTTAGGGTAATTTTATTGACTTTTAATTGATGTTTCTTTAAATTTGTGCTTAAGTTTATTTATAGTGTCATGATATAGGTTGAAGTGTAAAATAATGGAGCTTTAATTCACTTGATGGATCCGAAATTGGTAGAAAGTATGTGACACAACCAAGATACTTACTGGCTTGGTCGTGTCTCCCATCAAGGGCAAGGAACACGCATGACACGACTAGGGCAAGTTGGCTTGGTCGTGCCTCTAAGAAGAATTTAGCAAAGGCAGATATAAGCAAGAGACATGGCAGAGACTTAGCCGTGTCCCACCTAAAGAACAATAAGAAGAGGGATAAAAATAGAAAGACAGAAGAGAATACATGGCCAAGCCATTGATACGTCCTAGCAAGTAAACTAGTCATATGAGTTATAGTGGACAAAGAGTCCGGTTATCGTTCACACCGAGACCTAATTTAGGAGCCAATTAATCCAACTCTATCACTATAAGTTGAGCAATCAAATTATGATGGATAAAAAAAATTGAACTTAAAGTTAACTCATGCAAAAGTATCAAATAGCTAGATTTAGAGAAAATTAATCAAATATAGAGAAAGTTAGGATTTGCAATCTACCTTAACCATTCCGGATGCTATTTAATTATGGAATTCAAATTTTGAGATTGGTTAGTTCTTCCTAAACCCAATTTACCCGTCGAGGCCGTAAATTCTCAATCTAATTCTAAACTCCTATCCGGATAATTTAAAATTAAATTGCATAAGCACAAACCCAATTCTTAATTCACCCTACCAGACAATGAATCAAAAATTAAACCACAAATTAATCGTCAAGTCTCCTATCCGGACAAACCCAAGTCTAATTTGTTACGCAAAAAACTTATAATCATACATGAATAAATTAATCCAACAAACCCAACTATCCGTCTAGGCCATAGCATAGGTAATTAAATCAATAACATCATACAAGCATTAAGATCAAATTTTGCATAAAACTCAAAATAAAAATTCCATTAATCAAGATTAAGCATCCATCATAAGTTAAGGTTTCATGCTCCTCCTAACAAAAAGGGAAACTACTCCATAACTAGATCAAAAGAACAAAAGAGAGAGAAGAAAACCATAATAAAGTGTAGAAAAATTCTTTTTCTCCTTGATCTTGTTCCAAAATCACGTTCAAAAGATGAAAGCGATGTTCCAAATTCTTTACAAAAATAATCTAATATTTTCTCTTCCGTGTCTCTTCAGTTATTTCCCCTTCGTGTCTCTTCAGTTATTTTTCCCTTCGTGTCTCTTCAGTTATTTTCCCCTTAGATAAGGAAAAGTGGCCTCCAAGTAATAAAATCCCGTCCAAACTTGACTTTCCAAAGTTACCCTCGCACAAACCACAGCCTCAAGGCCATACCACAACCTACTTCTGCTCTGCCGCAACTGCTTGTGGTTCCAGCTGCTTCTCACTACTCTTTCCAAAGTATGCTCCTCAATTAAATTCCACCAAAACACCTATAAAAAAATAACAATAAAACACATAAAAATACATAAAAACATATAAAACTAAAGTAAAAATGTCATTTAAAACATACTAAAAACACTATCAAATATCAACTTATCAACTACCCCAAACTTAGAATTTTACTCGCCCTCGAGTAAAACCAAAACAAACAAATAACAAAACAAATAACAAACAAATATGCTCAACTCATCGCTTGCAAGCCTCCCAAACAAATTAACCACTTTAATCAAAACTTAAGCACTTTACATCATCCCATCATCATAGAAACTAAATCAACAAGTTTACACTAAGAAGTCCACAAGCGTTCGGCGGTAGTTAAGTTTGAGTCAATGCACATCTCCTCAAGCAATCATCAAAGAGGTAAGAATTCATTTTTAGCTTTTGTAAGATAAAACAAAATAAAAAATGACCATCACTCTCTTTTCAGTCCCCTCTCCACTAATGTAGACAAACTAAAATGAAGGATCAAAAGGTCTTTATCACAAGGTAAGCTCGGGTGTAGGTTACAAACGAGGGGGTAAAGTGTAAGGATATAGAAAACCAGAAAATTAATCATTCCATAATAGACCTCAAAATGAGCAATGCATTGACTTAACAAACCTTAAATAACCACAAGAACACTTTCATAAACTTATTTACTTTCCCTTAACCACAAACTTACTTAATAAAATATACCAACAACTTTCCCAAAATACTTACTTGCTCGCTTTGTTTTGTTTTGTTTTTTTTTTCAAACTACTCATACCAATAACTATCTACATAAGAACACAAATTAACCCAATAAATAAAGAATGAAGCATATGGGTTGTAAAATAATACCCCAAGTATAAATTTATCATTAAGCTCAACATTTAAGAGCAATAAACATCTTAATTTGCTCTTATTCTTCCTTACCAAGTGCAATGCTAATAAATTCAACTATAACATGCATATGCTCAACAAACAAATGGAACGACTCATTTTCTTGTAAATGGGGTGGTAGGCAAAGGCTTTTGGGTTAAATGGTTATAATGAGCTACACAAAAGAATTTTTGAAGTACGCATTTAGCATACTTTGTAGGCTAGAAGGGGTTAAAAGAATGGTAATGTAAAGGTATGATAAATAAATGAAAAGGTTCCATGTAATCGACCAAAAGATGGCCTAGATCATTTCCTTCATCTCAATTCATCTAAAGATTTCGCCTCAAGGGAACATCAAAAGAGCTCTAGCATTCTTAGAAGCTATTCAAATTTTTGATTTCAAAAGTAATCTTTGACAATCGCCGAATATAACATGCATTAAAAGAAACTCGATAAACAATAAACACACCATAAACTGTAAAGTGTAAAAGCGTTTATTCAATTCCTAGATAGTCTATATCATGCTTAAATCTCATCTCTCAGTAGTTGCCTCATCCAAGAATTTCACAATTGACAAATCGAGCATAAAACAAATAACAATATTAGACACAAACATAACAATCACAAGACATAATACGACATCACAAAACATAAAACAAAACATTTAAATAAAAACAAACAAATAACATAAAATCACATGGAACTAATAACAATAAACAAACACAATCCCTACCCTAAACTTAGAACAAAGCATTGTCCGCAATGCATCAATAAAAGCATAAAAATAAAAAGAACAAAGAAGTAAAGAAAGCTTCTCTTTTTGCATTGATAGACAAATGCCACACAACATCACAAAGGTGGTGGCGGCGGCTACATATGTGCCTTCACGGTTGCCTCAAGTGAATCCACTTTAGCTTCCAAACGCATCAAAATATCGAACAACATCCGATTAGTAATATCCGCCATCTTAAAAATCGAGGCGACATGCGGTATTTCAGTACCTACATCTTGACTATGATCCTCCTCATCTTCCGCAACATTTTCAGTGTTGTGTCTTGCATCATTATTAATCTCAACAGTAGCATCAGCATAAAGCTCCAGATTAGAACACATACGCAAATCAACAAACATACTTCCCTCAACTAGCTGCCCAAACTCAGTCAAACCTAAATATCGAGCAATAGAAGTGATCAAACCACCCAAGACAATATCTCCCTTAGTGGACCCAACTATCCGAACTAGATGCTTAATGATCAAAATCCCTGGATTCACTTTAAATTTATGCTTCATTGCCAATAACAAATAAACATCATCTTGGTTTACTTGACTCTTAGAACCACGAGCAGAAACAGTGTGTCCTAAAACTCGGTGCACATAACGAAATTCTCTCTTTAACCCTTTAGACTTAGACACACCCTCAACATAATTTGAATTGTTAGAGATTTCTTTCCATGCGTTATGAAAAGAAAAATGGGGAGGACATTTCAATTCACCATCATGATCAAGTTCCAAGGCATCACACAGTTGAAATAAAGTCAGATAACGCTCAACATTCCCTAACCTAAAAGAGATCTCCAACTTATCAGTTTGATAATAAGAATGATGAAGAGCAAAAGAACTCAAGAATTCTAATGTGATCTCTTTGTATGTAGGTGCCTTAATATTCATAAATTTTGTCCACCCTATATTAGCAAATAATGCATGCACCTCATCAAACAAAGTTAACCGTCTAAGAGTTAAATCATCCACATACCTCGTAGGCACAAGTAATCGTTTGCTTAATACCTCATATTTTTGTTGTTGCTCCGCATCTCTGAATTCCAGTCCCTCAGGTGCACGAAAAGTGGAACGCCTGGCTGAGGTTTTGAAGTGAACCCCTTGTGAGGTAGAGGCTTTGGAGGTAGATGCCAAAGGCACGCTCGATCGCATTGTGGGCTTAATCTTGGTCGATGGTTTCTTACCCTTTTGCTTTCTTGGTGCCATTATTAAATGCACTTAAATGCACACAATCTCAAGCTCAAATTTAAATCAAACCACAGAAAATCACACTTGTGAAACAAAAGCACAAAATATGTCAAGAAAAGAAAAGAGTGCGACTAAATAGTGGTAGATTTTCAATTTGCAAATACAAGCAACTGTCTCAATTCAACGAAATAATATTGCAAGTTTAACCAAAAATCAGAAACGGCAACATAAACGAAAATACCCCAGCAAACAGTCTCAACTAGAAATAGCAAAAGAAGAGTATTCAGTTCAACAATAGCTCATGGTCATTGAAAAAAAAAATAAAGCTCTGACAGTATTATATTCCCAAGCGGCAAATATGAGGACTAAAGCACGTGGAAAAATCATATGCACAAGAACGAAAGCAAGAAAATTAGCAGATGATGCAGCTCAAAAATATATCATGGCATCAAAAATTGAAAGCATTGACAGAATTAGAGCAAGTGGCAGATACAAATAACCCCAACAACAAAAGAAAGGCAAAGAGATCTCTAACCTTATTTGTCTTGAAGAAACAGAATACTGCGGCAAGGAAATAAAAGATCAGAAACACAAATAACACTGACCTAGGACAGCCAACGATTCAGGGCAGAGGATGGCAGCGGACGGAAGTGAGCTGAACGAGTTCGAAAACAGAAGTGGGCTGCTGTCGTTATGGAAGGCAAAGAAAGGCCGCCGGAGTAAACGACAGTGCAGTGGGTTGAAGCGGTGGTGAGATTTGATTGATTATGTTGGCGATGAACGAAGCACAGCGGTGGTGAACGGGACTTTTGAGTTCTGCAGGAGAAATAAAAGAAAGAAAAGTTAAGTTGGGTTTTAGGTTTTTAATTCCCGTTTTATTATTGTTTAATAAAATTTTTTTTACAACCTAACCCAAAAACCACAAGGAAAAACCCCCAAACCACAACCCTTATGATTTTGGCTGAAACTATGGTCAATCTACCCAAAAATTTCACCACAACTCATCACTCAAACCACAAGCTAGAAATCGCTCACCACAAGCGGTTGTGGTGTCCGCTGGAATTTTACAATTTCACTCAAAATTTCTAACTATAATGTACCCCTTATTTCTCAAGCTAATAACGTTCCACCACAAGCAGTTGTGGTTTCAAAAAAAAAATTTTTTTTTTTAGCTAAAACTTATTCTCTCTACTATTAGGACCAAATCTTAAAAATTTAAGTGACCACTTCACATTCATCCCAAACTCAAAAGCTCAAATTCTCCTAAACAAAAATTGACTCCAAAATAAAAACAAAATAAAACAAATAAATCAAAATTATATACAAATAGTTCTAGTTTATAGTCCTAGCTTGACTTTATACTCCCTTTATTCCCCAAAAGTGAACATCACGAGTTCTGGATTAAACCGATTCGTGATGTAAGGTTTCAATCGATGTCCATTCACTGTAAACTTATCTCCAGACTTGAGATGCTTGATTTCAAAGGACCCAAACTCCATAACTTTTGTAACTTCATACGGTCCCTGCCATCGTGACTTAAGCTTACCTGGGAATAACTTTAACCGACTGTTATACAGAAGTACCAACTGGCCAGGTGTAAACTCCTTTCTCTTGATCAACTTGTCATGCCACTCTTTTGTCTTTTGCTTGTACAGCAAAGCATTCTCATATGCCCAAAATCGCATCTCATCCAACTCATTCACCTGCAATAAACGAGACTTCTTCGCACTGTCAAGTTCAAAATTCAAAAATTTAGTAGCCCAAAAAGCTTTGTGCTCGAGTTCCACAGGCAAATGACATGCTTTTCCATAAACTAACCTAAAAGGTATCATGCCAATAGGTGTCTTAAAAGCTGTCCTATACGCCCACAACGCATCATCTAACCTAATGGCCCAATCTTTCCTAGAGGTATTCACAATCTTTTCTAAGATTCTTTTTAATTCCCTGTTTGAAAACCTCTACCTGACCACTTGTTTGTGGGTGATAAGGTGTAGCAACTTTATGCCTCACTCCATACTTCCTAAGAAGAGCTTCATATTGACGGTTGCAAAAATGTTTCCCACCATCACTAATTATTGCTCTAGGAGTGCCAAACCTAGTGAAAATGTTCTTCCTAAGGAATTGCAAAACAACATTGGAGTCATTAGTTCTAGTAGCTATGGCTTCCACCCATTTTGACACATAATCAACGGCTACTAGAATATACTCATTCCCATATGAAGATGGAAATGGTCCCATAAAATCTATACCCCAAACATCAAAAATTTCACACACAAGTATATTATTCAAAGGCATTTCATCTCTCCTAGATATATTACCTGAGCGTTGGCATCTATCACACTTAGAAACATATTGTCTTGCATCACGAAATAAAGAAGGCCAGAAAAAACTTGATTCGAGGACTTTAGCAGCCGTACGATTAAGTCCAAAATGGCCACCTACCTCTCCATTGTGACAGTGCTTCAAAATACCTTCAATTTCCCATTCTGGAACACACCTTCTAATGAGTTGATCCGGACACAACTTGTATAAGAATGGATCCTCCCAAAAATAATGCCTCGCATCTGCTACCAACTTCTTCCTTTGCTGAAAAGAAAAATCTGCAGGAATCTTTTTAGCTGCACAATAATTAGCCAAATTAGCAAACCAAGGAGATTTAGAATAAACAACACAAATGCATTCTTTTGTAAACAAATCGGAAATAATCTCTCCCTTATTAGAACTTGTATTCTCTAATCGCGACAGATGGTCAGCAATTAGATTTTCACTCCCTTTCTTGTCCTTGATTTCTAGATCAAACTCTTGCAGCAGCAAAACCCATCGAATCAACCGCGGTTTGGATTCCTTCTTGGCAAAGAGATGCCGTAAAGCTGTATGGTCAGTAAATATAATAGTTTTGGAACCTATTAAATAGGACCGAAACTTCTCAAATGCATAAACAACAGCTAAGAACTCCTTCTTCGTTGTGGTGTAATTCAATTGTGGGCCTGTCAAAGTATGACTTGCATAGTAAATCACTCGAAACACCATATCTCTTCTTTGTCCTAAAGCTGCCCCAAGCGCAAAGTCGCTAGCATCACACATTAATTCAAATGGGCTCTTCCAATCCGGCGTTACTATCGCTGGAGCCGAAACTAACCTCTCTTTCAAGGTCTTAAAAGCCTGCAAACAACTCTCATCAAAATCAAACTTATTATCCTTAACAAGCAAGCAAGAAAGGGGTTTAGCAATCTTGGCAAAATCCTTGATGAATCTTCTGTAGAAACCAGCATGTCCTAAGAAACTTCTTACTCCCTTGACAAATGTTGGTGGTGGAAACTTTTCAATCACCTCTACCTTGGCCTTATCAACTTCAATCCCTCTTTCTGAAATCTTGTGTCCAAGCACTATACCTTCATTGACCATAAAATGACACTTTTCCCAGTTTAACACAAGATTACTTTCTTGACATCTCTGCAAAACCATGTCTAAATGTTCTAGACAAGAATCAAAGGTTAAACCATAAACAATGAAGTCATCCATAAAAATTTCCATGCACTTCTCAATCAAATCATGAAAAATAGCTAACATACACCGCTGAAATGTAGCCGGTGCATTACATAACCCAAAAGGCATACGCCTATAAGCAAAAGTGCCATACGGGCATGTAAAAGTAGTTTTCTCCTGATCCTCGGGGGCTATGGGAATTTGGAAATAACCAGAAAACCCATCTAAGAAACAATAAAATCGATTTCCCGCTAATCTTTCAAGCATTTGATCAATAAACGGTAAAGGAAAATGATCTTTCCTAGTGGCAGAGTTAAGTTTTCTATAATCAATGCACACTCTCCACCCCGTCACTGTTCTAGTAGGAATCAACTCATTGTTTTCATTCTCTATCACTGTCATCCCCCCTTTCTTAGGAACTACATGAACTGGACTCACCCATGCACTATCAGAAATTGGGTAAATAATACCTGCATCGAGAAGCTTGATAACCTCATTCTTAACCACCTCTTGCATGGCTGGATTTAACCTTCTTTGCGGTTGAATTGTTGTTTTGTAACCTTCCTCCATCAGAATCTTGTGCATACAAATGGTAGGGCTAACTCCTTTGATGTCGGAAAGCTTCCATCCAACTGATGACTTGCGCTTCTGCAATAAAGCAATCGTCCTTTCTTCCTGTTCAGCTGTCAAATAGGCAAAAATAATCACAGGAGAAGGATCTTTGTCAAGAAAAACATATTTCAAATGTGGGGGTAAAGGTTTCAATTCCCCTTTCTTAGGAACTTCTTCCTTAAGTTCTTGCGATTCCTCCTTCTTCTCATAATCCAAAGGAATTGGAGTTTCTTGCTCTTGCACCTCACTTCCAACCATAAAACACTGCTCAACTTCCTTTTCAAACTCATCCTTCATAAACTCTTCTTGCTTCATTTCCTGCACACAATAATCAACATTATCAAGGAATAAGCACATATCATTCTCATGCATTTGAGGATGCCTCATAGCCTTCTTGATATCGAACACAATCTGCTCATCATTGAATCTCAATATAAGTCGTCCCTCTCGCACATCAATTATCGCACCTGCAGTAGCTAAAAATGGTCTGCCAAAAATAATAGGAACAACTTTATCAACTTTTATATCCAAAACAACAAAATCAGCAGGAAAAATGAAATGACCTACTTTCACTAACAAATCTTCAATAATTCCACCAGGAACCTTTATAGATCCATCAGCTAGTTGTAGTGTAATTTGTGTTTCCTTGATCTCACCTAAATCAAATTCCCTAACTAAAGACAAAGGGATCAAATTTATGCTCGCTCCTAAATCACACAATGCTTTATCAAATTGAGCATTCCCTAATTCATAAGGAATAGTAAAACTCCCTGGGTCTTTAAGTTTAGCAGACAATTTATTCTGAACTATAGCACTACAAGCTTCAGTCAACTTAACAACACCCTCTTCCTCTAATTTTCTTCTATTAGAAAGAATATCCTTAAAGAACTTTGCATACCTAGGCATTTCTGTAAACACCTCAGTAAAAGGAATATTGATATGAACTTTCCTAATGATCTCTAAAAATCTAGAAAATTGTGCATCATTATTGCTCTTTTTAATCTTTTCAGACAATTACTAACATCAACTTCAGAAGAACCAGAAGTTACAGAAAACTTACCTTGCTTTGGTGCAAGAGCTTCTTGATTTACCTCTTGTTGGCTTCCTTTCTCTTCACTTACTTCTTCGAAAATTGGCGTTCCACTTGCATTCTCTACCTTCTCTTTGGGGTTGGGATCTTCCAATACTTTACCACTTCTCAAGGTAATTGCTTGCACATGCTCTCAAGGATTCTTCTTCGAATTACTAGGCAAAGATCCTTGGGCTCTTTCCGTCATAGCATTCGCCAATTGTCCTAACTGTACTTCCAAGTTCTTAATAGAGGCCTCTTGATTTTACATTCTCTTCTCACTGGTCTCTATATACTTGAACATCATTTCCTCCAAAGAAGACTTCTTTTCTTGTTGCTGTTGTGGAGGTTGTTGTGAATAACCCGGCGGTTGTTGCCTTCCTTGTGCATTGTTGTTCCAAGAAAATTTTGGATGGTACCTCCACCCCGGATTATATGTGTTGCTAAATGGATCATTGTTCCTGCGATAATTATTAACATAATTAGCTTGATCAAGGTTTGATTTAGCAAACATATTACCTGTTTGACACTCAATATTAGAGTGTCCTCCTCCACAAAAGTCGCAAATTGAGGCCACCACAGACAGGCCTTGCACATGAATTCCCTCAATCTTTTTACTCAACGCCTCAACTTGAGCTGTCAATGCGGTAATTGGATCCACATTGTGAATACCTCCTTGCTTCCTTGGTTGAGACCTTATGTCATCATATTGATACATGTTCGAAATCATTGCATCAATCAGAGCATAAGCTTCCTCGGGAGATTTGCTATTCAAAGTACCTCCTGCAGCTGCATCGATCATATGTCTTGCTTGGAAATTAATGCCTCTATAAAAATGTTGAACTTGCATCCACAATGGCATTTGATGATTTGGGCATCTCCTCAACAAATGCTTGTACCTCTCCCACGCTTCATAAAGTGACTCTGTTTCAAGCTGCATAAAAGAAGAAATTTGGTTAAGTAATTGCATAGTCTTTCCAGGTGGAAAATACTTACCTAAGAATTTTCTTCTTAATTCCTCCCAAGTCGTGATAGAACCAGCTGGTTGAGAATTCAACCAACTCTTTGCCTTATCCCTTAAAGAAAAGGGAAACAATCTTAACCAAATCGCCTCATCAGTTACACCATTATACTTGAACGTAGCACATAACTTTAGAAAATTGGTGATGTGTTGATGAGGGTCTTCGTTATCCAAACCTCCAAATTGATAAGAATTATGGATCATCTGAATGATTTGAGGTTTGATCTCAAAATTGTTAGCAGCAATGGCTGGCCTAACAATGGGAGGAGCAACTCCTTCAGTTTGAGCCATAACATAATCCTGCATGGTTAATTGTCTTTGATTACCATTTCCAGCATTCACTAATGCTCGGTTCTCTGCATTATCTAGTGGATCTGCCATTTTGTTTTTAGCTTTCGCTAACCTCCTTCTCTGACGATAGGTTCTCTCTGGTTCTGGATCGAATTTAGCTAGTGAAGATTCACTAGTTCTGGTCATGCACTAGCGACACCTGAAAAGTCAAACACAAACACAAACTCAAATTAATAGATAAAAATCAAATTAACTTTCAACTAGAGCAAAGGTCCCCGGCAGCGGCGTCAAAAACTTGATACGTCCTAGCAAGTGAACTAGTCGTATGAGTTATAGTGGACAAAGAGTCCTGTTATCGTTCCCACCGAGACCTAATCTAGGAGTCAATTAATCCAAATCTATCACTATTAGTTGATCAATCAAATTATGATGGATAAAAAAAATTGAACTTAAAGTTAACTCATGCAAAAGTATCAAATAGCTAGATTTAGAAAAATTAATCAAATATGGAGAAAGTTAGGATTCGCAATCCACCTTAACCATTCCGGATGCTATTTAATTATGGAATTCAAATTTGAGATTGGTTAGTTCTTCCTAAACCCAATTTACCCGTCGAGGCCGTAAATTCTCAATCTAATTCTAAACTCCTATCCGGATAATTTAAAATTAAATTGCATAAGCACAAACCCAATTCTTAATTCACCCTACCAGGCAATGAATCAAAAATTAAACCACAAATTAATCGTCAAGTCTCCTATCCGGACAAACCCAAGTCTAATTTGTTACGCAAAAAGCTTATAATCATACATGAATAAATTAATCCAACAAACCCAACTACCCGTCTAGGCCATAGCATAGGTAATTAAATCAATAACATCATACAAGCATTAAGATCAAATTTTGCATAAAAATCAAAATAAAAATTCCATTAATCAAGATTAAGCATCCATCATAAGTTAAGGTTTCATGCTTCTCCTAACAAAAAGGGAAACTACTCCATAACTAGATCAAAAGAACAAAAGAGAGAGAAGAAAACCATAATAAAGTGTAGAAAAATTCTTTTCTCCTTGATCTTGTCCCAAAATCACGTTCAAAAGATGAAAGAGATGTTCCAAATTCTTTACAAAAATAATCTAATATTTTCTCTTCCGTGTCTCTTCAGTTATTTCCCCTTCGTGTCTCTTCAGTTATTTTCCCCTTAGATAAGGAAAAGTGGCCTCCAAGTAATAAAATCCCGTCCAAACTTGACTTTCCAAAGTTACCCTCGCACAAACCACAGCCTCAAGGCGATACCACAACCTACTTCTGCTCTGCCACAACTGCTTGTGGTTCCAGCTGCTTCTCACTACTCTTTCCAAAGTATGCTCCTCAATTAAATTCCACCAAAACACCTATAAAAAAATAACAATAAAACACATAAAAATACATAAAAACATATAAAACTAAAGTAAAAATGACATTTAAAACATACTAAAAACACTATCAAATATCAACTTATCAGCCACTGGCCGTGTCATATGACATGGTCAGAGACTTGGCCATGTCATACTTGAAAAAAGAAGAAGGCATTGAGAAGCAGCAATGGACACTGCCTAATGGCTTGGCCATGTCCAATAAAAATTTGAGTGACATGGCCAAGGCCCTAGTGACTTGGCCGTGTCCTGTGTAAACTCTTGAATTATGGGCACGACAAGTGGGAGACAAGTGCTATTTTTAAAAAGAAATAATAAAATAAGCAAAAGGTTACCTAATTTATGGGATAAAGATTTAAAAAATAAAAAAAGTATTGAGTCAAAGGAGAGTTAGTGAGTTGGTAAGACATTCTTTGTCTTAAAAATTGAAAATAATTGGAGGAGAGGAGAATATACATACGCGTTGAAGTCTATTTAAGGGGTATTCTCCATTTTATTTTTCATTCTTCATCCTGTTCTTAGTTCTTGGTTCTTATTTTTTGGAGGAGACACCATTCTTATCACCTTCATCTTCATCTTTCATTCATCTTAAATTTCTTCCATAGATAAGACTTAAAATATTTTTAGGATAAAATTGGGTTAGCAAGCTCTTTAGAAGGTTAAGGTTTAAAGAGGACCTTGATAGAAGCATTGGAGGATTAAGAGAGTTTTTATTTTATCTTTCAAGGATTGGCATTTGATTGAAGGTTTTAAGAGGGCTTGGGAGTTTTCTTATCACATTCAAGTTGAGGCTAGGAGGAAGAACAAGAAGTTCAACTCTTGGTGTCTTCAAGGGATTTTTCATATTCTCCCATTTAATTCATTTCTAGATCATTGTTGTTTTGTTATGAACATTAATATTTCAATGGATAATTTTGATTTGATTTATATTGAGATGAATATTTCTTTTGGAATGATGACAAGCTAAATTACCCATGTCTAGGGTTATAGTAGATTTGATTAAATGACTTTATTTGATAATTTCATTAATATACCTTGTTATTAGTTGATTGGATTAGATTGAATGTTAGGTTGATAGATTGGTCACCTATTGATCTTTTAATATTGAATGATGGACCAAGATATGAAATTTGATTTCGAAACTATGTAATCAACTACCCTAAGAATGAATTAGAAATATAAGTTCCAGGGTTCTATTAATTTGTAAATTCAAAATAATTGGTTGTTGTTAATTCATGAATGTGAGAACTAATAAATTGATAATTGCTAATTAATCATAAGAAATAAATTAAGTTCAAGGTTATATTAATGGATAATTTGAGAATTAAGCTTGATTAAATTGATCTACAACCCTAGAAATCATTCTAAGAATTGAATTAATCTTGCACAACCATCACTCGTTTTACTTTTAAATTTTAATTAATTTTCACTATTTCAACAATATATACTTAAAATTTAATATTTTATTTTAATCAAACTATTGTAAAATAATTCATTCCTTGTGAAACGACCTTGGGGCGATCATCATTGCTACAATAACCTTGTATACTTACGAGTGTCACTTTATAGTAGTATTAAATTGAGCGCAATAGATATGCACCTAGAAATCTACCCATCAGACCACCATTTACTCTTAACCCTAATGTTAACTTTCCACCCAGATGTAATTTCCAAAACCCTGAAGATGCACATAACTTTTGTAATATCCCAAACTATACCCTAAAATTTTGGAGTGTTAATTGTTATATTGGATTAAATAATTTAAATTGTATATGTTATGTATATGAAGATAAAAACAATATATACAAGATTATGTCATTTTAGTCAAAAGAGATATTTTGATTAATTAAATAGATTTGTTTAATGTTAGTGGAAGATGATGTAGTGGATTTAATATTATATAGTTTAAATGTATGGTGGCGAGTATTTTGGGGAAAAGTGGTTTGGTTAAAAGAGAAGAGTGTTGACTTCCTTTCTTCTTCTTCTTTCATCTTCATCTTCATATTTTCTTCTATTTGGTCGGCCACCCTTAGCAACCAAAGGAAAATAGATTTTGTTGCTTCCAAGCTCAAAAGATTGAAGGTTTTCAAGAGATCAAGTTGGAGTTTTAAGAATTTTCTTCACTTTTGGTAGGTTTCCAACTTGTTTCTTGGTTTTCTTTTGAGTTTGTGTTTTTGGGTTTGTTGGATGGTTATTTTGGTATATTTGAGGGTTGTGTTGTTAACTTTGATTTTTGGGTTTGGATTGAAGAGAAAAAGGGTTGAGTTTAGTGAAAGAGGCAAGTGTGTGGATTGTGTGATTTTTGAGTTATGAATATGGTGGTGTTTGTGTTTGATGTTTGTAATTGAGTTGTTTTAAGGTTTACTCAAGTATTATATGGGTTGTTGATGGTTTTGGCTGAGTTTGTGTGTTGTTGATTTGGCTATTGGAAGATGATTGTTGGTTGTGGCTTTGTTGGTATCGATTTCAGGGTTTTTGGCCTGACATGCCCAGGAGCACAGCCATGTCTTTGGGCGTATCGTTGGTTCTGTTTTCTGGGTTGGTGACACGATCAGTGACACGCCCATGTCACTGAGCGTATCACAACTTCTGTATGGTAGTAGCATTGACACGGCTAGTGACACGCCCATGTCACTGAGCGTGTCATAGCTACTGTGTTATTGGTGGATTGACATGTATAGTGACACGTCCATGTCACTGAGCGTGTCATAGCTTCTGTGTTGGAGGAGGATTGACACGCCCAGTGACACGCCCATGTCACTGAGCGTGTCAAAGCTTCTGTGTTGTGAGTTTACAACACGGTCAGGGACATGCCCGTGTTGTTGAGCGTGTCATGTGTAGAGTTTGCCCTAATTGGTTTTTATTCTTATTATCTTATGTGTATCACTAAGTGAGTGTGTATGATCACCTTTGGATTAGGTTTTGTAGAGATTGAGTTGCCCTAATTCAAGTGTTGAGAGTTATCTTGGAAGAAGAGTTGTTAGAGTGGTGTTGTTTCTCTTAGAGGTATGTACAAACTTTGATTGATTACATACATTTATATGACATGGGACTTAACACATTTAGTTGAGAAAATGTGTTAAGTTACTTGATACATTATTGATGAATGAGTTATATGTTGTGATATGCATAATGTGAATTATGTTGATGTATCAATGTAATTGAGTAAAGTATTGTATATGAAAAGAAATGTGGAAATATGTGATATGAGATGTGAAAATATAATGTAACCAATCGATATTGAGATGAAATAGAAGAATGAGAAAAAATTGAGAAAAGATGATATATTAGGGCAATGAGCCTAGTTTGATTATGAGAAATGAAATGAGAAATGAATTGTGAAAGCGATTGATAATGAGATAAATGAATTAATTGTGTGCCTAGTATGTTATTCAATTTTCATGGTTCTAGGTTTGGCGGCATGCCTTTGAATCGCTCGGCAGGTGAAAAGACTGGGTCGTATTCCGAGCCCAGCTGGAAAAATATGAAATATTATGTTTTTGAGGTGAAAAGACCGGGTCGTAAGCCTCAAAAACTGTAACAGTCTAGCCGGATTGAGGACCAAGATACTGGGGCATTAGGGTCTAGCTGGTTGAGGTCCAAGAGACTGGGTCTGTTACATTATCTATGGATATATATATCGCCTACGGGCTTGATAAATGTGATTATGGACCAAAGCAGTAACTCTGAACTTTGAATAGCATATTAGATTCTTTTGGGCTCATGTTTGTCTTTGCTTTAATGTGAATTATGAAATGTAATGCAGATGATTAATATGTTGAGATATAATGCTCTGAGTTGATATATTCATATATATATATTGTGCATGAGCATCGTATTGATCTTTATTGAATCAAAGTTTGTACCACTAAGCTTTCTGCTTAGCGCAATTGTGGTTCATCGCGCAGGTGACAGGGTAGATCTGGTTGTGCCGGAGAGCTCGTCTAGACCGAGTCGAGTCTAGGCTTGAGTTTGTGATAGCAGTGTTGAGTTGTGGACATCAAGATTAGAGACGAACTGCCAGCATGTATAAATTCTATAATTTTGTGAACATTGATTTTGATATATATATATATATATACATATGTAATTTCCGCTGCTTACTTAACAAATGTTTTGAACAGACTGTTTTGGATAAACTTTTGGGTACTAATGTTATATATATATATATATATGTATTCTAACGAAGGAATGTTTTATCTATTACTATTTATAATATAGGTTAAATATTTTAAGTTTACTTGGACTGACTTATGTTACTTATATGTTAAAGATTAAAGTTTGGTTGTTTAGAATTGAACCGTGACACCCCTTTATCCGGTATACGTATATCGTGTGTTGTGCGGATATATGCGGTGTGCGTATATTGGGGTACGGGGGTGTTACAACTTTGCTCATACCCATATCTATGTTTACCTTGAAGATATCCACAACTATTTTCATCTTAACCCAGAAACTATAATTTTCTATCCAGAATATCCACGAATGTTAGTTTATCATCTGTCATCCAGTCATCCAAAATTTTCTGCTGAGTTATGTTTTAATCAGATTTCATGGTGGCAACAACAGTTCTTGCAAATCATTCATAGTAAGGAGTTATGGAAGAAACTAGATGCAAAAGCAAGAAATTATCATGCAATCTTTATTCTCCATAAGCCTCTGCTCCAATATCTACACACATGTATATTTTGGTCTAGAAATCAAGCAACCTATTGGAAAACATTTTCTGGTCAGATTTATTGTAATTATTAGAAGAAAATGGAATTAAAGCATCATCTTTGTGGTCTCAACAATTCCAATCAAGAAATCAAAAGACCTCTCATCTTTACTTCTATGGTGAAAGATAGAAATTGGACCAGTCATGATCAATCCCATGCATAATCAACTAATGGTCTTCCTTTCCAGCTCACTAGATAGTACTTTGTTGACAATGGTCCCTTTGATTTTGAAGAAACACTAGGAGCATGACCAAGTACTTCACAACCAGCAAAACAAAGAGATTCCTCCTTATCTCTTCTAGCTCAGCCAGTCCCACCTATCACAACAATGATTCCAGCTGTCACTACTACAAATGTTGGCCCCTCAGCTGAAAGAAATATTAATGGAACACCAACCACTCAATCAGATATTGAAGAAGCTTTAGCCAGTGCTCATTCACCTCACTCCACTCAGCCAACTGCTTTTGACTTAATGGCTTATGAAAGGAATTCGATGGTGCGCTCTTTCTTTGAATCAAATGAAGATGACTATCAAAACATGAATATGTCACCATCCCATTTTCTTTAAGTCAGATAGTGGATAAACATTAGTTTACTTTGTACTATTTGTTATAGTATTTTGTTTGAAATAATTTATGGAGAAGACTGTTTCTTCACATGTTTGTTTTCTTTTCCTTAGTGTGTGTTTGAGGTCATCCATGATAACCTCTTTTATCTTTGTATCAGCTCCCTTATTTATATAAGGAGCTCTTGTATCATTTTAAAGGAGATAGCCACTTCAGACTAAATCCTCTCTCTAAATAAGATCACGTCTTTCTAAATATCTCTCTGTTCTTCCTAGTTTATTATTTTGTTTATTTATAAATAGTGTATTTTGATTCAGATTAATAATATGAGTATGTTAACCACAAAAAGTCAAAAGAGCGATGTTCTATTTCGGCATTGAGAATGGCTATGTATTTGGACGATGCTTAAGACTATCTGGTGAAGCAATATTTTATTATTCATCTGAGTATAGAGTATGCTCCATATGAAACTTTCAACTTAGGCTGATCTTATTTTAATATATTAGAAATGTCTATGGTTCTTAAGGTATATAAGCTGAAAACCTGACTGTAGCTGATGGCGGTGAACAACCCTAAGGAAGGCTGTGTTGTCTGGTATAATAACGCACTGTATCTATGTTTGCGAGATGAATTTTCTAAGATTATGGTGTGCTCTGACTCTTAATATCCATAACACCCCTAATAGTATCAGAGCCATAACCACTATTCAAATGATAAACATGAGTAATAATGATGGAAGAACTACAGTAACCACCATGAATACACTCTCAGTAACCACCGTGAATATACTCTTAACTACTTCCTAGAAAGAGCCAGTCTCTTATAATTCTTCTCTTCTTATCCCTTATTCTTGTTATCAGTCTATTACTAATAAGATAGATCACTTAGTAGAAATAGCCCATATTCTAGAAGACTCAAAAGTAGATAGTCTTTAGCTTCATGTACTTAATCCCTATGGTATTTTTCAGAAAACCAATTATGTCAAAAAGATCTCTAATCTCTTCTCTTCTAGAAGACCTTATGTGAAAGAATACATACAAACTACTTGTCTAAACCAGTGTTCTTTGTCTTCTACTTATACAGAATAATATGTGACTATGAAAATTCCTACAGAATTTATTTCACAGTGGAAAAAACAAGGATACTCACATCTTCATCTCGGAGGTGTTCGAGTTGTACTTTCTTATTATGGAAGAAAATGTCTTCCAATTATTGTCAGACTCTCTTAGCTGGATTCCAGATATGATCATTTTGAACATGCAGTGACTAGTACTATTCTTACAACACTTAATGTTGGAATTGTTATTTTTACATTTTTCCCTAATTATAATATGTCCTTGAATGATGTCCATCTTTTCACTGCTCTGAAAATTCAAGTCCAGATTACTTGTGCTGACCAGATTAAAGGATCTTTATCTGCTACAGTTCATCATCAGATTGTCTATAGGTTGCAAGATCATGCAATTAATCTATTTCCTCTAAGAGTATTTACAAATACTTTTTACATATATGCAGATATAGACACTACTCCAACTATTGTACAGATACCAAGACAACTGCCCATGGAAGATGTAAAATTTAGGCTACAATTCATCATCAGATATAAATTATTGTATCCCAAACTATACCCTAAACTTTTGAAAATATTAAGTGTTGAAAATGGAATTAAATGCAAATTGTATATTTGATTAAGTGGAAAGATAAGAAAGGTAAAGGGAAGTGTGTATATGTTGTATACAACATATACAAGTCAACTTTATTGATGGTCAAATGAGATAATTAATTATTTAAGATAGAAATTAAAACTAAGTGGAAGATGATATTTGTATTATTTTAATATATTAATTGCTTGGTTGAAACTAAAGAAGGAAGTTAGTGGTTAAAAGAGGCTGACTTTCTTATTCATCATCTTTTTCTTCTTCTTCTTTCTTCTCGTTGGCCCGCCACCATTATCAACCAAAGGAAAAGGGATTTTGTTGCTTCCTAAATCAAGATTGAAGGGTGTTTCAAGTGATCTAGTTGGAGTTCTAAGGATTTTCTTCACTTTTGGTAAGTTTCCAACTTGTTTCTTTGTGTTCTTTTGAGTTTGTTGGATTTTTTGATGGAGTTTGTGTTTTTGAGCTTAGTGAATGGTTGGTGTAATTGTGTGTATGATTGATTTTGGTATGTTTGAGGATTGTATTGTTTTGTTAACTTTGATTTTGAGGTTGGATTGAAGTGAAAGAGTTAAGTTTGGTGATAGAGACAAGAGTTGTGGGTGTTGTGACCTTAAGTTGTGAAGTATGATTGTGATTTGTGTTTGATGCATGAAATTGAGTTGTTTTGATGTTATGCAAGTTTATTATGGTTTATTGATGGTTTTGGGTAAGATTATTTGGAGTGAAAAAGGGTAAAAGAAAGATGATTGTTAGATGTAGTGTTGTTGGTGTCGATTTCAGGTTTTTGGCCTGATACGCCCAGTAGTACGGCCATGTCTTTGGGCATGTCAATGGTTTTGTTTTCTAGATGGGTGACACAAGCAGTGACACACCCATGTCACTGAGTGTGCCACAGCTTCTATGTTGGAGTAGTATTGACACGTCCAGTGACATGCCCATGTCACTGAGCGTGTCATAGCTACTGTGTTGTTGTTGAATTGACACGTGCAGTGACAAGCCCATGTCACTCAGTGTGTCAAAACTTTTGTGTTATGGATTTAGGGCACGACTAGAGACACGCCCATGTTGTTGAGCGTGTCATGTACAGGGTTTGCCCTAGTTAGCTCTTATTCTTATTTGTCATGTATAATCACCTTTGGATTAGGTTTTGAAGAGATTGAGTTGTCCTAATCCAAGTGTTGAAGGATTCTTGGAAGAGGAGATTGTTAGATTGGTGTGAGTTGCTCTTGAGGTAAGTACAAACCCTACATGATTGCATACATTTACATGATTTTGAGACTTAACACATTTGGTTGGAAAATGTGTTAGGTTACCTATTATATTGTTGATATATGAGAATGGTGCAATGATTTGTATTATGTGCATTATGCGAATTATATGTCAAGGATTCAAAATATATGAACAATGTAAGTTGTGATGTGCACTCAAATGATGAAATGTGAAGCCATTGATGTTGGCTATAATGATGTAAATGAAATATTGAGGCATTGTGCCTAGATGATTATGAGAAAATGAGAATGGAATTGATAATGAAATAATAAAAGAATTATGTGCCTAGTATGTTATTCAATTTTCAGAGTTTTGTTATTGGTGGCATGCCTAAAAGTAACACTCCCTTGAAGCTGGGTTGGGCTTGGTCCTTGAAGCCAAGTTGGGTTGATGCTATGCTCCCCTTGAAGCTTGGTTAAGCCTAGTCCTTGAAGCTCATTTGGGATGTTACATATGAGATGTTTCTCATTGTGATAATGATTCACCTACGGGCTTGATAAATGTGATTATTGGACCAAAACAGTAACTCTGGAATTTGAATGGCATATTAGTTTCTTTTGAGCCCATGCTTGTCTTTGCTTTAAATGTGAATCATGAATGATGAAATAATTGAACAATATAATGAAATGTAATATTATGAAATATGATATCCTTGTAGATTATTTCTAATTCTTGAAAGTTTGACATTGGCATTATATTGAATCATATTGTTATCATGGTTAGTACCACTAAGCCTTTGGCTTAGCGCGATTGTGATTTATCGTGCAGGTGACAGGGTAGATCCAGTTGAGCCAGAAAGTTCAGTTAGACCGAGTCGAGTCTAGGCTTGTGATCCCTTGTGAAGTGTTGATTGTTGGACTTCAAGATCAGAGACAAACTGCCAAGCATGTATAAACTCTATATTTTTGTAAACATTGATTTTAATATATATATATATATATGTATATTCCGCTGCTTATTAAACGTATATTTTGGATAAACTTTTGAGGTAATGAGGATATACGTATATGTGTTTTAACAAGAAATGTTTTATCTATAATTATGATTTAATTAAAAGTTGGTTTGTTTAGACTGTGACATCCTTGTATCTGGTATACGTATATTACAGATGTGGGTGCATGTGGTGTACGTAGGGGTATAGGAGTGTTACAATTATTTTGGTATTAGATTCTAGGTTTGAGGTTCTCAACCTAGGTGAATTGTAAGAAAAAGGAAAAATTTTGATTTTAAAATATGTTTTTGAATAAGATACATCCTTTAGCACTGACAGTTTCTGATTTTTGATGAGGCATATTCAGCTATGTTTGCAAATATAGGTAGTGATGGCGTCTCAATCACATCAGTCCATAGAAGGTAGTGTTGAGAGTGTAGCTCCTGATGAGGGTAGAGATGGAGCTAGGGTTGAGAAAGCTGGTGAGGCACCTATTCCTGTGCCAGAGAGACCAGTCGTTGATGAGATTCCGCCGGTTTGGTTACGGCATATGGTAGAATTATTGAGACAAGCTCCAGTGCAGCAGCTGCTACTGAGGAGGAGACTAGAGTTAGGAGACCTCAGTTTGAGACAGGGTCTTCATCTATGAAGAGAGGTAGAGGAAGCTTTATTCTGAGGGTTAGTAGGAGCCAGAGGCAGTCTAGTAGGTCAGTTCAGTATCAGAGACAAAGATCGAGACCTACAGTTTCTATAGCTAGTGCTCCGACTCCAGTGGTTTATAGGTCTATTCCACTTACATGTGTCCATTATGGTAGGGCACATAAGGGTGCTTATTGGCAGATGGGTGGACCAGGAGTGTGTTTTAGATGTGGTTCACCGGATCATTTCATCAAAGATTTCCCTGAGTTACCGGAAGATAGACAGACTGATACTGCAGCTTCTGTCAACAGAGGAGGTCGAAGGGGGCAGAGGTTTTAGCAAAGGTGGTCAACTCGGGATTAGACAAAGAGGAGGCTCTACATCTGGAGGCAGTAGGCTAGATGAGGCTGGGCCATCTTAGCGAGTGTATGTGATACAGAGACAACCGGATGCTTTAGCCGTTATTGCGAGTATATTTTCTTTATTTGACATTTCAGTTCTTACTCTTATTAATCCAGGATCTACTCATTCATACATAAGTGCAGTTATCTTGCCTGTGAATGAATTGTGTATTGAGTCCCTAGGATTTGATGTCTTGGTGACAAATCCTTTAGGGCATAGTGTGGTAGTTAGCAAGGTACACCGAGATAGTTCAGTTGTGGTGCAAGATGAGAAGTTTCTTGGGTGATTTGATTGAAATGCCTTTTAAGGAATATGATCTGATTTTAGGCATGAATTGGTTGTCTAAGCATGGAGCTGTGGTAGACTGTTAGAATAAGTGTGTTACCTTGAGAACCGGTGATGGTAGAAGTGTGATGGTATCTAGTGAGCAGAGAAATATTGCATCCTTATTTGTTTCAGCTGTTGTAACTAGAAAGTTGATTCGAAAAGGGTGTGATGCTTATCTTACTCATGTGGTAGATACCAGAGTAATGGGTTCTCAGCTTGATAGTATACCTACAGTTGCTGAATTCCCATATGTGTTTCTTGAGGAGTTACCAGGGATACCCCCTGAGAGAGAGGTTAAGTTTGGTATCGATTTATTGCCTAATACCACTCTCATCTCTATTACTCATTATCGAATGGCATCTGCTGAGTTGAGAGAGTTGAAGGTGCAGTTGCAGGAGTTGTTGGATAAAGGGTTTGTTTGCCCTAGTGTGTCTCCATGGAGAGCTCCTGTTTTGTTCGTGAAGAAGAAGGATGGTACTTTGAGACTGTGCACTGATTATAGGCAGTTGAATAAGGTGACTATCAAGAACAAGTATCCTTTGCCTAGGATAGATGATCTCTTTGATAAGTTGAAGAGAGCAACAGTTTTCTCCAAGATTGATTTGAGATCAGGGTACCATCAGTTGAGAGTTAGAGCTGAAGATATATCTAAGACAGCTTTTCATACAAGGTATGGGCATTATGAGTTCTTGGTTATGCCTTTTGGATTAACGAATGCACCAGCATCTTTTATGAATTTGATGAATAGGGTGTTTAGACCCTATCTAGATCAGTTTCTGGAGGTCTTTATTGATGATATGTTGGTGTATTCGCATAATGAGGAGGATCATGACAAGCATTTGCGGATTGTATTGCAGACTTTGAGAGAGAAGCAATTGTATGCTAAGCTGGCTAAGTGTGAATTTTGGCTTGATCAAGTAACTTTTCTCGGGCATGTGATTTCAGCAGAAGGTATAAGAGTTGATCCGAGTAAAGTTGAGGCCATTTTGGATTAGAGTCCACCGAAGTCAGTGACTGAAGTTAGAAGTTTTCTGGGTTTGGCAGGCTATTATCGACGGTTTGTGAAAGGTTTTTCTTTGATAGCTACTCCACTCACCAAATTACTTCAAAAGGGAGTTAGATTTGTGTGGATAGAGCAGTGTCAAGCAAGTTTTGAGCAGTTGAAAGAGATGTTGACTCAAGCTCCTGTTCTTACTTTGCCTGTGGAAGATAAACCATATGTGATTTACAGTGATGCTTCACATAATGGTTTAGGTTGTGTTTTGATGCAGGAGGGTAGAGTCATAGCTTATGCTTCTTGGCAGATGAAACCGCATGAGATTAATTATCCAACGTATGATTTGAAATTGGCAGCCATAGTGTTTGCTTTGAAGATTTGGCGACATTATCTTTATGGGGAGAAGTGTTTCATTTATACAGATCACAACAGTTTGAAATACTTAGGTGTTTAGAGAAAGCTGAATCTTCGGCAGATATGGTGGTTGGAGTTGATTAAAGACTACAATTGTTTGATTGATTATCATCCTGGCAAGGCAAATATTGTTGCTGATGCCTTGAATAGGAAGTCTTTAGCAGGTTTGAATGCTTATTCTCTCTCGTTGCTTGTTGAATTGAGAGCGTTACATGCTAGTTTTGAATCATGTGATTATGGTGCTTTGTTAGCTCATTTGCAATTGAGGCCAATCTTGTTGGATCAGATTAGAGAGGCTCAGTTGGCAGATGAAAGAATTCAGAAAGTTTTTTTGGATTTCCAAAAGGGGGAGAGCCGAGATTTCCATGTGAGAAGTGATGGCAGTTTATGGTACAAAAATAGATTGTGTGTTTCTAATGATGCAAGGTTAAAAAAAATTATTTTGGAGGAAGCACATCAGTCGGCTTTTATTATGCATCCTGGGAGTACCAAGATGTATCATGATTTGAAGCAACATTATTGGTGGTCAGGTATGAAGAGGGACATAGCGGAATTTGTATCTAAATGTCTCACTTGTCAGAGAGTGAAGGCCGAGCACCAAGTTCCAATAGGGTTGCTTCAACCTTTAATAATGCCAGAATGGAAATGGGAACGTGTAACGATGGATTTTGTGACTGGTTTGCCTTTGGCTCAGAAGAAGCATGATGCAATCTGGGTGATTGTTGATCGGTTGACAAAGACAGCTCATTTTCTTCCAGTCCAGATGGATTATTCTCTTGAGAAGTTGGCTGAGCTGTATATCAGTGAGGTTATGAGATTGCATGGAGTCCCAATTTCTTTGGTGTCGGATAGAGATCCCCGATTTATTTTAAAGTTTTGAAAGAGTTTGCACGGTACTTTGGGTTCTCGGTTGAATTTTAGCACTGCTTTTCATCTTCAGACAAATGGGTAGTCAGAAAGACTGATTCAGATTTTAGAGGATATGTTGAGAAGCTGTATCATCGATTTCTCTGAAGTTGGGACAGATTCTTACCATTTATTGAATTTGCCTACAACAATAGTCATCAGTCCAATATTGGAATGGCACCCTACGAGGCATTGTATGGTAGAAGATGTAGGACGCCTTTATGTTGGGATGAAGTTGGAGAAGGTAAGTTGGTTGGTCCCGATTTGATTAAAGAAACAGAAGAGAAAGTGAAGATAATTCGGGATCGGTTGAAAGCTGCCTCAAATCGACAGAAATCTTATTCAGATTTGAAGAGGAGAGACATAGAGTTTAGAGTAGGAGATAAAGTATTTTTGAAAATGTCTCCTTGGAAGAAGATTCTGAAATTTGGTCGCAAAGAGAAGTTAATTCCACGTTTCATTAGACCTGATGAGGTACTGGAGAGAGTTGGACCAGTTGCCTATCGACTTGCTTTGCCGCCTGAATTGGATAGAATTCACAATGTCTTTCATGTCTCTATGCTACGGAGGTACAAGTCAGACCCATCTCATGTTTTGTCAGTGGAATCTATTGAGGTGAGTCCAGATCTGACTTTTGAAGAAGAACCAGTGGCTATTTCGGCACATGAAGTGAAAGAATTGAGAAATAAGAAAGTGTCACTTGTAAAGGTTCTTTGGAAGAATCATGCAAAAGAAGAGGCAACTTGGGAAAGTGAGCAAATGATGCGAGACCAGTATTCCCAGTTGTTCCAGACTTAAGATCAAGTAATTTTGAGGACGAAATTTATTTGTAAAGGGAGAGAATTGTAATATCCCAAACTATACCCTAAAATTTTAGAAATGTTAAGTGTTAAAAATGGAATTAAATGCAAATTGTAAATTTGATTAAGTGGAAAGATAAGAAAGGTAAAGGGAAGTGTGTATATATTGTATATATGAATATATATACAACATATACAAGTCAACTTTATTGATGGTCAAATGAGATAATTAATTATTTAAGATAGAAATTAAAACTAAGTGGAAGATGATATTTATATTATTTTAATATATTAATTGCTTGGTTGAGATTAAAGAAGGAAGTTAGTGGTTAAAAGAGGTTGACTTTCTTATTCATCATCTTTTTCTTCTTCTTCTTTCTTCTCTTTGGCAGGACACCATTATCAACCAAAGGAAAAGGGATTTTGTTGCTTCCTAACTCCAGATTGAAGGGTGTTTCAAGCGATCTAGTTGGAGTTCTAAGGATTTTCTTCACTTTTGGTAAGTTTCCAACTTGTTTCTTTGTGTTCTTTTGAGTTTGTTGGATTTTTTGATGGAGTTTGTGTTTTTGAGCTTAGTGAATGGTTGGTGTAATTGTGTGTATGATTGATTTTGGTATGTTTGAGGATTGTGTTATTTTGTTAACTTTGATTTTGAGGTTGGATTGAAGTGAAAGGGTTAAGTTTGGTGATAGAGACAAGAGTTGTGGGTGTTGTGACCTTGAGTTGTGAAGTATGATTGTGATTTGTGTTTGATGCATGAAATTGAGTTGTTTTGATGTTATGCAAGTTTATTATGGTTTATTGATGGTTTTGGATAAGATTGTTTGGAGTGGAAAAGGGCAAAAGAAAGATGATTGTTAGATGTAGTGTTGTTGGTGTCGATTTTAGGTTTTTGGCCTCTTACACCCAGTAGCACGGCCATGTCTTTGGGCTTGTCAATGGTTCTATTTTCTGGATGGGTGACACGAGCAATGACACGCCCATGTCACCGAGCGTGTCACAGCTTCTGTGTTGGAGTAGTATTAACACGTCCAGTGACACGTCCATGTCACTAAGCATGTCATAGCTACTGTGTTGTTGGTGAATTGACAAGTGCAATGACATGCCCATGTCACTGAGCATGTCAAAGCTTCTGTGTTGTGGATTTAGGGCACGATCAGGGACACGCCCGTGTTGTTGAGCATGTCATGTGTAGGGTTTGCCCTAGTTAGCTCTTATTCTTATTTCTTATGTATAATCACCTTTGGATTAGGTTTTGAAGAGATTGAGTTGCCCTAATCCAAGTGTTAAAGGATTCTTGGAAGAGGAGGTTGTTAGATTGGTGTGAGTTGCTCTTGAGGTAAGTGCAAACCCTACATGATTGCATACAATTACATAATTTTGGGACTTAACACATTTAGTTGGAAAATGTGTTAGGTTACCTATTATATTGTTGATATATGAGAATGGTGGAATGATTTGTATTATGTGCATTATGTGAATTATATGTTGAGGATTCAAAATATATGAACAATGTAAGTTGTGATGTGCACTCAAATGATGAAATGTGAAGCTATTGATGTTAGCTATAATGATGTAAATGAAATATTGAGGCTTTGTGCCTAGATGATTATGAGAAAATGAGAATGGAATTGATAATGAAATAATAAAAGAATTGTGTGCCTAGTATGTTATTCAATTTTCAGATTTTTGTTATTGGTGGCATGCCTAAAAGTAACACTCCCTTGAAGCTGGGTTGGGCTTGGTCCTTGAAGCCAAGTTGGGTTAATGCTATGCTCCCCTTGAAGCTTAGTTGGGCTTAGTCATTGAAGCCTAGTTTGGATGTTACATATGAGATGTTTCTCATTGTGATAATGATTCGTCTACGGGCTTGATAAATGTGATTATTGGACCAAAACAGTAACTCTGGAATTTGAATGGCATATTAGTTTCTTTTGGGCCCATGATTGTCTTTGCTTTAAATGTGAATCATGAATGATGAAATAATTGAACAATATAATGAAATGTAATGTTATGAAATATGATATCCTTGTATATTATTTCTAATTCTTGAAAGTTTGACATTGGCATTACATTGAATCATATTATTATCATGGTTAGTACCACTAAGCCTTTGGCTTAGCGCGATTGTGATTTATTGTGCAGGTGACAGGGTAGATCCAGTTAAGCCAAAAAGTTCAGTTAGACCGAGTCGAGTCTAGGCTTGTGATCCCTTATGAAGTGTTGATTGTTGGATTTCATGATCAGAAACGAAATGCCAAGCATGTATAAACTCTATATTTTTGTAAACATTTATTTTAATGTGTATATATATATATATGTATATTCCACTGCTTATTAAACATATATTTTGGATAAACTTTTGAGGTAATGAGGATATATGTATATGTGTTTTAACAAGAAATGTTTTATCTATAATAATGATTTGATTAAAGGTTGGTTTGTTTCAAATAGAATGTGAAATCCTTGTATCTGGTATACGTATATTACATATGTGGGTGTATGTAGTGTACGTATATGGGGTATAGGGATGTTACAAAAGATCTCATAAAACTTATTTTTTTTGGAATGGGTTACTTCTTATGAGACACAACAATAGAATTCCAGACCAGTCTAAACTATGAATCCTATCTTTATTAGAAAAAAGGATGGTACAGTCATGACTGTCTTTCAACGACCATCAAAAAAGGATTCAGATGGGGCTAGTTCTAGTTCTATCCCTATAATTTTCCATAATTGCATGGAAGTTCCTGTCACTTGCAAACAAATGAAAAAGATTCTAGTTCATAGTTTTACAGCTAAAGGAGAAAGAGTTTTATGCTGAAAAAATTAGAGGACATTTCATTTGGGATGTTCTAGGATCAGGAGTATGTGATCCTGGTTGCACTTGTTATGAAGATGGAGAATCTTATTCTCCTCCATTTAGACTTATAGGATCAAAGAGATTTTTCCCTTTTTTTTTATAAAACAGAAGCAACAGGATGTAAATGTCCTCTTAATACAGCAGCTCTCCTTGGATTGGAATTCATCCAGACATTCAGAAGAAAGAGTATCCACTCCCTCTCTCTATTTATAATGAGGCTCTCAAAGTCCTAGAAAATGAAGGACTTCTTAATGTTCCAAAACCACCAAAGATACCTAAACCATAGAAATCTAAAAGATGTGCCCTACTGGTGCATCAACCCATTACCTAGATACCACAATCACAAGCTTGTATGATGTTTTCTTCATCAACTTCACTTTTACCCTCTCTATAACATTTTCCACCACTTGAAAAATAAATTGATCCTTAGACTAAGATCAATACTCAACCTTTTATTCAACCAACCATAATACTTCCCTCTAGATAGCCAGCAGGTCCTTCTCAAGGTAAAAAAGTTCTAAATTGGCAAACTCAGAATGCTCAGGTCTAAAATAGCTATTTAAAAGCTATTGATTCCAAGATTGATCAGTTATATATTAAAACATATAAAATCTCTTTAATTCTGAAATCTATGTTGACTGAAATTCAACACTATTATAATTCTCTTTCAATGAGAATTAATCAATTAGATACATAACTCAGATCTATGATTCAAAAGAAAAATTTTGGACCTCTTTTTTCATAAAAAGGGAAGAAATTCATACCTTAAAATCCAGACTTGAAATAATGGAAAGAGATTTATTGTCAAAACAAACTCAATCCATTCGAGATCCCTTTTTCTCCAGCATTTCACCTACATATCAGGCTATAACCTTTACCACCCCAAACTTTGGAACATTTTATGAACTATTTTCTCTAATGAAGCCTTATAAAATCTCAATTCCATCTTCTTCTGTACCTATTGTTACATTTATATAGAAGACCGCTTCAACTTTTTAGAAAACATATGTTGAAGTATCTCAAGCTCCTCCTCCTTGAGTTTTAATGGCTCTTTATACAACCTCTGATTCTGATTCTTCAGAATTATCAAAATCAGCTAGTGATCCAATTGTTTCAGATGATTCAGACTATGAATCTCAACAAGCTGATATCTCTCAGCTTCTGATGGCTGATCCAACTAATCCTCCTCTTACAACTAAACCAATTATAGAAGATGATCCTTCAGAAGAAACTCTAGAGCATGATTTGAGATTTGAACACCACAGATCTTTCAAGCCAACCAATGGTCATTGGTCTACATTTTATGATCTCCCTCTAAAGAAATGGAGATCTAGGATCGTTGAGTTTAATGCTTGGCTTGATCTTCAGATGGCAAAGGAATGTGCTTTCACTTCCTCATGTATTAAAATAGTTTATCTCTAGATTCACTGGAAGCCTCAGAGAATGGTTCACTTCAATGGATGAGTATATCGAATTATCTTTCTTCACTAAGAGTATTTCTGATGCTCTTTTACATATTTATACAACTTTCTTGGGTGATCATTCTATTATTTCCAAGAGGTAGAAAGAAGAATTCTTTGAGATGAAATGTTATTCTTTAAAATTCAAAGATATTGATTTTCATTATCAAAGAATGTCTGAGAAATTTTTTATGCTTGGTGGATATGCAGATCCCACAATGAAGTAGGCTTATATCTCTTCTCTCTCTGATGAGCTTCAATAAAAAATTAATAGGTCTATCCGACAAACTGCTAGACCTATTGATAAAGTGTCTTAAGGAGAAATTTGTCATTTTACTCATGCAACTTTTAATAAATTGTGTGAACATCATAAAACAATGAGCAATTTCTTAAAAAATAACAAACAACTTTAATCCCACAGGTTTTCTTTTAAGACTAGACGACCTCAACAATTCTTCAGAAAAAGAAGAAAGAAGTTCAGATTTTTTAAAAGGAGATCCCCTTACACCATAAGAAGAAGAAGCCCAGACATATATTATGCATGTGGAGAAAAAGGATATTTTGCAAAAAATTATCCTAAGAAACTAATGAAGACAGCAAAGTTAATTCCACAGATTAATCAAGCTTCAGTTTCTCTTCTAGGCAATGTCAAGATTGAATATGTTCTGTCAGAACAGAGTGAAGCAGATCAGGAGACAATCATGGAACTTCATATAGATGATGATGATTCCTTTTCAGAATCCAGTTCTATAGATTTTGAAGAAGATAATTATCTTCTTCTCAGTTATCATCTTTAGCAACAATAATTGCCTTCTGCTTATGCTGTCAATCCATCATTATTGACTCCTCTAGTGCATATTTCATTGCTCCATTCTAAATATGATATGGCTATTTCTCCGATAGCTTTTATGGATATTAGAGCTTATAAATTAATGATGATTCTTTCTAGAAGTTTCACGCTAAACATTTTTTAGAGCAGCAGATGAAAATGTGTTTCTACACATTTAATTACAAAGAAGAAAGTGAAAATTAAAATTTTTTTTTTCTAGATTGTGTGATATGGACTCATTTTCTTGGCTTATCTCTACCAGATAAAGATTTGCTGATAGGTTTTGATGTTTATCAGCAGGCTCAGAATATACACTAAACATACTCCTTTGGTGCGTATTTCATTGCTCCATTCTAAATATGATAGGGTTATTTCTCTGATAGCTTTTATGGATATTAGAGCTTATAAATCAATGATGAACCTTGTTGTGTTTTCAGATTCTTACTGGAAGTTTCACACTAAATATTTTTCAGAGCAGCAGATGAAAATGCATTTTCTACACATTTAATTACAAAGAAGAAAGTGGAAATTCAATTTTTTTTTTCAGACTGTGTGATATGGACTCATTTCCTTGGCTCATCTCTACCAAATAAAGATTTGCTGATAGGTTTTGATGTTTATCAGCAAGCTCAGAATCTACAGATTCTTCCTATTGAAATTCATCACAAGAAATTCTTTAAGCCTTACACTGAAATACAAAGGATTTTCTCTCTTTCAGAAATTCCTACAGTATTTGAAGATATTAAAGCTTCCTTACTTCCTTCTTGTGCAGACTCTCATGCAAATTTCATCCATCCTAAGCCTTTATGAAAAAATGAGGAATTCTCTATTTCTCTTCCTTTTAAGAAAAAAAAAGATATTAATCCTACAAAGGCTTCTCATCCTGATATGTCACCTTCAGATCTTATTCTTGCTAAACATAAGTGTGAATCCTTATTGCAACAAGGATTAATTGAACCAACTTAAACTAATTGGGCTTATCAAGCTTTCTATGTGGAGAAAAGATCAAAAATTCTTAGAGGAGAGAAGAGACTTATCATTAATTACAAGCCTCTTAATCTGTTTCTTGCAAATGATAAATTCCCTCTACCAAATATCTCTACACTGATAATTCATTTGAAGGCGGCAAAAATATTTTCAAAATTTGATTTGAAAGCGAAATTTTGGCAATTGGATATTAAGCCAAAAGATAGGCCTAAAATAACATTTTGCATTCCGGATGCTCAGTACCAATAGACAGTAATGTCATTTGGGTTAAAGGTTGCTCCCTCTCTGTTTCAAAAGGTCATGATCAGAATATTTCAGTCCATCATATATTTTACATTGATTTATATTGATGATATCTTACTACTCTCTCCAACAGTAAAAGCCCATCATAAATTGCTTCAGCAATTTACTTCTATTGTTAAGTAGTATGATATTATGATCTCTGAGAAGAAGAGTATTATGGGCCGGGACTCAATTGACTTCTTGGGCTTACACTTTGAGAAATGAGTTTATACTCTAGGCCCACACATTGTAGAAGAATTACTCAAATTCCCTTATAGAATTTGACTTTTAAACAAATTCAACAATTTTTTGGTATAGTTAATTATATCAAAGATTTCTTTCCTGCAATAGCCCAATTTATTAGTTAGTTATCCAAGATGGTATATTATTATTGAAAATATTTTTTAGTTATACTACCAGCTTTTATAATATCAAATAAGTTGATTGAACAAGCTATGTACAATGAAATACAAAGAAGTTTGTAGTGTGTTCAGATTTTTTATTATTAATTTTTTTAAAAAAATTTAAATATTTATTTTTAATAAAAAAAATTTAAAAATACATTCACTTAATAAAATAATTTTTTTTATACCGACATGAAAACTCCATAATATCTATATTAAAAATTAATTATATTTATAAAAGAAAAATTTTAAAAATGTATTTAAGATGATTTTTAAATCTTATTAAAGTTATAAATTAAAAAATTATTATTTTTTAATTTTTTAATTTAAAAAATTATGCCATATATCTATAATTATTGATTTTTTTTTTGAAAAACTATACTAATCTTTTACTAGTGAACACATCTCGAGTTTTCCTTTCTAAATTAATTATTGTTTTGCATTTTTTATTTTTTTTTATATATCATAAACAATAAAAAAGGGTCACACAACAATAATTTTGTCCGATCCCATTGATGTGAAATCACCGTTGATATGTGGAGATAAGAAGGAAGTAACTAATCCCATGCAAAGAATAAAAACATGGATCAACATCACAAACAATTATGTCTTATCAAACATGGCCTGGATTGTTTGCATCTGCATAAAAATAATTTAAAATGAAAATTGGAAGTAATATATATATATATATATATATATATATGCATTAGTGAGGAAAAATAACTGTTGAAATATACAGTTGCAGGCCTGGTTCTGCCATAGACAGCGGAGAGGAGACATCTTCAACATTTTTTTCCAGTGCCCAACTTGACAGCCCGTAAATGAGTTAAGCTCTATAATATTAGAATAACACCAAGTCGCTGCGATAGCGAAGTGCCACAATAAGACATGGACAAAGTCACCACATAGGCCACATGTAATTATTAATTATATAATTATTAATTATATTTAGGCACAAAATAAAAGTGTTAATAATTTAGGCGCAACATAATTATTAATTATAATTATATTACTATTAATTATATATAATTATTAATTATATTTATTATTATTTATAATTATAATTTTATTGCAATTATTAATTTTAATTAATTGAGAAAATGGTTTTTTGAAATGGTGAAATGATTTTAAATAGGTGAAATAAATTTTATGTGTTAAAATAAAAAAAAATTAATTTTTTAAAATTTTTGGGGAAGGGTTTTTTAAAAAAATAAAATTTGTTTTTTAAAGATATTAAAATTTCAAATTTTTGATGTACTAAAACCGAAACCTTTTGAGTAAAAAATTTTTGGTTTCAGTTTTAGTTAATTTTAAAAAAATTATTCAAACTGAAACAAAAACTTTCAATTTGAGTCAAAAACAAAATTTTTTAAAAAGAATTAAAGTATCAAACAGAAAGTCTAACTTTTAGTTTAATGTTTGACTTTTATAAATTGATAATAATATGAATAAGTCTTATATTTTAGTAAATTATGGAATTTATTTTTATATTTTAGTAAAAACCCAAATTAATAATTTTAATGTATTAACTATTGCAAATTTTACAAAAAAAAAAAAAAAACTATTACAAATTTTATGGGCATACTTTTGTAATTACAAGAGAGAGCCAATTTTTTTTTGAAAAAAAAGGAAATATTTTTTAAAAATATTTTATGGTATTTTCTAGAAAGGAGAGTGAAAACAAACTTGGGCTTAAATTAAGAAAAAGAAGATAAGCAATGGCGACATGCAGTGCACTAGCCTATCCTAAATTTCAATCAATTTGACAACCTTTAAGATTTTATTTCACTAAGATTACGGAACATTGCAAGCATTCTCGACACTAAGGTTGGTAATAGGGTAAAAACTTTTCATTTTTTGCACGAATTTATTTTGAATGGGATGAAAATTTTCATAAATGTCTCTCGTGAGGATAGAGATAGGGAGAAAAATTCTCTAATGTCAGAGTTGGACGAGGATAAAACTTGTACTCTCCGCCCCGCATATACCCGTTAAATTATATATATGTAAAATATAAGCAGAACCAGAATTTTACTGAGGGAGGGTCGACAGCGTGCACTCACGGTGGTGGAGCTGCCCTGCCTGGGCTGCTGCTGTTGGTGGCTGGTTCAACTTGGGAAGGAAAGGGGAAGAGGGAAGAAGGAAAAGAGAAAAGGAGAAAGGAGCTGCGTTTTAACGCAGCACCTTTTTTATTTTTGAACCGGCCCAAGCGAATCGTTTCGCTTGGGCCGATTTTTTTTTTTTTTATAAATTTACCCCTGACGAAACGGCGCCGTTTCGCCAGGGGTCAATTTATAAAAAAATAAATTAGTCCATGGCGAAACGATGCCGTTTCGCCATGGACTAATTTATAAAAAAAATAAAAATATTTGTAGCGAGGGGTTCGTCTACCCCTCGGTGCAAATCATTTGCAACTCAACTCCCTTCAACGGGGGCTGAGTTTAGCTCGAGTTTAGCTCCTCCACCGGCTTTATCTCTTCTAATCGCCGGTGAGGGGAGTCGTGTGACCCCACACGACCCCATAGTTGTTCTGCCCCTGCATATATAATATTTTATATATTATAAAATATATATTATAATATACATATTATATATTATAATATACATATAATGTAATTTAACATATTATAAATATTATATTATGTATGTTATATTTTTATTTTTTGCATACGTGAAATAAATTTAATTTAATGTAATTTTTGTTAATTTTTTAAATTTTATTGTATATAATTATTAGATTATTATCTAATTAAGTGTGTAATTATTTTAAATTATTATTTTTTAAATTATTAAATTTTAATTTTATAAAATATAAAATATAAAAACACTCAATGAAAATCTCCACAAGACGAGGGCATGACAAAATAGCTCTCGTGTGTGGCAAAAAATCTCCACCCTATTCCCCGCTAAGGTGAGGATAAAAATGAGGATTGTTCTCTGGCCCCTATCCCACTTCGCTGTGTTGTCATTTCTACTTTACACATAGTTTATTTCAAAGGAAGCTTTAGTATTTTATCTGTGTATGAACTATATCACTCTCACTAGAGATAACATATTTATTATAATAAACTAAGATTTAAAATTCTAAATTTAAGATTATATATTATAAAAGTGACTTTTTAGAAACTAGGGATAAGTATGAATTCAGAGATTTCCAAACATTTCCAAACTGTTCTGAATAATCGGATAAAAAATACTTAGAATCGAAAAAATCGATCAACTTTTAACTTTTTCTAAACCGAATTATACCAAATTTTATAATATAAAATAATTCTGAATCTTAAACTATATTCGCACCGAAAACCATTCTAAACCATATATAATAAAATAATTAAAATAATGATTGAGAATATAATTAATGAAATAACTATTAAATATTATTCTCTCTGTCTTAAAATTTATGTTACTTTTTTTTATTCATCTATCCCAAATTATTGTCCACTTTCTATTAATATATGATGATTTACTTATGAAATGTTTATTTTACCCTAATTTAATTGCTTCATTAATCAACATTAACTAAATTATTTACGTTTTTTAAATTAAATTTACTTTAAGTGGTATTTAATTGACACAATAAAAAGTTTGAATTTGGCATTTGAATGGGTTGAATATTAATGATATGCCATGATTTTCACTTTCATAATAATTAGTATTCTAATACTAGTAAAGTGTATTATAGGAATAGTAATAAATTTGTCATTTAACTAAAAAGAACTAACATTTTTTATTCTCTGTGAAAAATAAAAGAGGATAAAAATTTTGAGATGGAGAAAGTAATATGTTAAAAATAATTTAATTAATATTAATCATATATAATTTGTTAAACATCATTAAAATTGTCATATGTTCAATAATTAATATGCAAATAGTATTTACTTATAGCTAAAAATATATTTATTATGATATAATTCTTTAAAGCTAAAAACACATGAATAAATATATATAACTTATTTAAGTTGAGAATTAAATTTCAGTTTTCAATTTGTATTTAAAGTTGTATTGTTATATTTTCCTTTTAGTGTAAAAACTAATAAATTTTATTATTAATTTAAAAATATTTAAATATTTAAACTTTTATAAATTAATTTATCTTTTTTATAATATAATTTTACTATATAAAAATTTTAATTGATAAAATTTCATTTTTTTAAAAAAATTGATTAATCAAATTTATTACTAAAAATACCAAATTTTCAAACCGAATTATCCTAAAAAATATAAAATAATACAATATAAAATTTTTTATATATGAAATGATTCTAAATATTATATTTTTAAAATTCACAACTTTTGAGACAGTTTTGAATATTTTCAAATATTCGAATTGAATCAAACCATGCTCATCTCGGGCAGAAACATTAATTGCTCTTGCATGAACTGAAAACAGATGTTGCAACCCTGAGATTTGTTGATGTCAAACATAATTCAGTAATAAGGGGCATTTACAAAATTATCCTAAAAATAAATTTTATTTTAAAAATACTATAAAAAATAAAAAAATTTATATTTTTAGAAAAAAATTTGAGTGATAAAGCAAATAACAGCCAACCATCTCTGCCTTCTATGATATTCGTCCTTGACTACATCAGATCGGCAACTTTGTAGAGGAATTGCTAAATCCCAACATGCTTGAATCTGAATTCTTCACTGAAGAACACAAGGATATAAATATCAATTAAGCTCACAACTTCATCTACTTCAACAATTTGTTGCACCTCCTTATTGAATCTGAGCCACTTCAGCTGCCATAAGAGAGAAATTTAGTTAATTGTCAGCAAAATCAAGATTAATGGCGAAACAGCTAGATTTCATTCTTCACTGCTTAAAAAAAAAAGACAACCCGGTGCACGAATGTTCCTACAATGAACGGAGTCCGGAAAAGAGTCGGACCTATTTGGTCTTTGTACGCGGTCTTCCCTTGCAATTGCAAGAGGCCGTTTCCACGACTCAAACCCGTGACCTCAAGTCACACGGCGACAACGCTTACCGTTGCGCCAAGGCTCTCCTTCTATAATAAGCAGCAGTTTCCACGACGGGTTGACAATCTTTCATGCGCCCTTTATTCTACTATATTGTGTTCATAACATACCTTTATTCTACTATATTGTGTTCATAATATACCTTTTATATACACGTAGATTATGTCAGCCGCCATGACAGTGATTCTCTGCTAAAGAACTGGCAAAATGGTAAAAACCAGCATGGTCGTGAAGTATATTCCTCCTAAGTTGCCTGCCAGTACAAAAATATATTATGAGAATTCAAGGAACATGAATACATAAACAGCAGCATTAAGAAAATACCAAAATTATAAATTTTCTCCAGCTGTAACAATCAAGGTTTTCACTAACATATCATGGCACTGGAATCAGAATTGCATAATGGAATCTGCCTCTTTTTTTTTTTGTCATGAATTCTTTTGCAAAATTAGTAAGAGACTCAAATCAAAGTGAAATGAAGAAGTGAATTAAACATCACAACAAAAGGTAATTTTTTTAGAAAATTATATGGTTGTGTTCTAATAGTAAATTATTGCAAACAAAGATATAAAATTAACAAATTAAAATTTGATTGTCTAGATATTAAAAGAAATGAACTTCAATAATATTCTTTATTTATGTATAGGACTAAAGGTAACAATTTAAGCATAAACATAAATAGAAGTTCAGTGTATTGGATTTTAACCCAAAAAAAATTATGGTAAGGTCCCTCAAGGCTCTGTTCTTTTTGGGGAACATATATTCATAGAAGGCATGTTTTGCCTTTTCCGATATTTGACGCACTCATGAAACTGATGTAAAATGAAATTATATTCTAGTCAACTGGAGAATTGTCTCCAATTTGGCAGAAGATGAATTCCGTTTCCACAAGCTGTCTTTGCTTTTTTGACACAGACCATGCTAGATGCTAAGTTCAGTTTATTTAGAATTTTATGTAGTTTTCCTAGTTCATTTTGTTTAGAATTTTTTAACTTAGGAATTTTATTTAGTTTTCTTAATTCAGTTTGTCTTAGATTTCTTTCCTATTTTCATTTAGAATTCTTGTTAAGTCTGTCTTTTAATTAATATTAGGCTCCTTGTCAAGCCTAGAATTAAATTTATAGTATAAATAAGTCTCTATTAGACAAATAGTAGTATTCTTATTAATTTTAATTCAAATTTTAAATCAAAGTTAAACCCCAATTATTTTTCTTGCTCCAACCACAATTCTACCCCTAATTAATCACTACTTTATTCTAGGGTAATCATAAAGATCTAATTGCTCACAACATTTCCACTTTGTCAAGTGGTATTACAGCTTGAAACCTGAAATTTTTTCAATGATTGCCTGAGGACTGAGGTGGAGGTAATCAGCCCCAACAAATAGAGTTGGCTGAAATGTGAACAATGATTGAGGACTTGCCCTTCCCTGTACAAGCCTTGCAGCATCATGAACCCGCGGAAGCCTTATTAGAGAATCCAAAAGGCGACTACAAACAACTCAGGATTTTAGAAATTCTTGAGGTTGAAGAAGGACGTGAGAAGCTGGATCACAAACTAAGCAGCACAAGATGGATTGGAAGGCCGATTATCACACACTCTTGTTTTGAATGGAGGAATCAAAATTGAGATAGCTTGTTTCATGGAAAAATTATATCTAGATAATTAGTTGGATTGGGAAGCCAATTTGGAGAATTATTTTAAAAAATTAAAACCAGTTTTTGATGACTATAATGAGGAGATAGAGGAAGTTTGTTAAAACTACCCTACAAGGAAATGAAACAAATCCGACATCTAACAAATACAAACAACTAATCAAATTAATATAGCAATGGGCTATCCAACAACTAACTTTTAAGGTTCGCATTCTCAAATCTATATTAAAAAGAATTTAACGCAAACAAGTATTGAAAAGAAGAATTTCATAATATGATGAAACCTCGGTGCTGCAAAGAGTGATAACAACAACAATCAACGAGAAAGAGGCAAAACAGTTGGAAAGTACTACAAGAAGCAAAACCAGCAAAATCAATGGTTACTTATCTGTTGAAATATTTGAAAAACTGAAAGTAGAGAAATTGGGTGTTGTATAAGCTGTAATTAGCCAAGCCATCAAGAAGTGACCAGATTAGGGAATCACTTCAATATTCTTCTGAAATTCAGCTTCTAATAGAAGAATTCAAGAAGTTGGTTAATGGCGATTGCAAAACAATTTACAACCTCAAAGGAGTATTAAACTTGTCATTGATTTAACATTCCAATTGTTGATTCTTTCGCACTACAAAACTCGAGGACAAGTTTTTTTTTTTCCAACCGAGGGAGAATGATGCAATTAAGGAAAGACGAGAAGATACAATTTGAGAATCAAATTTGCTTAATTCTCAATTTAGGAAATTTATTTGGTTTTCCTAATTCAGTTTGTTTAGAGTCTCTGAATCTCAAGGTTGTTTTGATTAACATTTTTCTAGTTTTTGTGGGTTTCAAATGCGTTAATTGATTTTCTTCCTACCATCTTTTATTTTTCAAGGTAGCATGAAGTTGTAACATGAATGGGTATTGATCTATAAGTAAATTTTGAACTAAAAATTTTCCTGCATGTATTTTTCCCCTGGTGATGAAGCCCATGAATGAATGGGCATTATCCTTGTTAGATGAAATGCCTAAGAATGATAAAGTGAATGATGATAGCTTTGAACGCGAATTAATATAGTTGTCAAAAAATTCAATTTGCTCCACACAACCACTTTCAAACATGCTACACGCAAGAGCAGCAATAGTCGTAACATAGCAAAAGATGTTCAGATTATAGCAATACAGAAAAATTGTAGCTAAGACAGCATGCACCAGCCTAAAAAAGATGTGGAAGGAAGAAATAGAGAGACTAAGCAAAAAAAAAATTCCAAACAAGAAAAACAAGCAACAAGATCACATCTTCACACGAGTAAAAGTAGCTCAGGAGCTTTGAATTTTTTAAACTTATGCTCACCTCTAGAACTGGGAAATCATCTTTTTCAGCTAATTTCATAAAAAATCACTTCCATGATTCATTCCAAAACATCCATGGCACAAGCTTACTCTTCTTTCCACCTCCCAAGCGAGAATTGGCTCCGCTAAGTTGAAGTAAAAACACAGATCTCAAAAATCTAACTAAAAGGTGAATGTGACATGGAGTCAAGAAAAGGTTGTTCAAAGCCTTATTATTGGGAAACTGAACAATATGCAAGTTTCAGATTGTACCTCACCTGGTTGACAAATTAGAAATTGTCATTCACATTGCAGACCCATGGTGCATGCAAGTGTCCAATTGCACACCAAAGATGCAACTGTAACCCAAAAGGTGAAATTGATATCATTATTTCGTTGCAACATGAGAAAAAAAAGAAATTCGAAAAAAAGACCCCAAAAATAATATATAACTGAGATGCCATTGAATGATGTAGGAACATCGCCATCATATGATAGGATATCGAGTTTCTCTTATTTGAATTGGAGCAGCATATCACTATTCACACCTGATCAGAGCCTCTAATCTCTGCTAGCTCCATTCATTTCACAAACAAATGCTTCATTTGATCTTTATTTAACAAAGGCAAACTGGTGAAAACAAAGTAAACACTTTTACCACTGAGCAAGCAACAACAATTGAACCGGGAGACCAAGGAACAACTGCAGCAAAACTTAACAAGGGGAAGAAACTGTCAACCAACAATTCAAAGGGACCTATAATTCAATAATACAGGTCTATTTCTTGATTTTCAATTCACACTATCACTAGCTAAAATATTCATCCATCTATTGTACAATGGTCTAGATTCAGTTGGGATGTAATATTTATGCTTTAAGTGAATTAGCTGTTGATTAGGTAACAAAATTACCTTTGATAGTAGGACCTGATGATGACTTGGTAACTAGTCTAATTCAGCTCTGGTAGGCTGAGTCCTGAATATATCTATATATATATATATATATTGAGTTTAATTAGAAGTCTCAAATAGTCCAATAATGGAACAGAAAAGTAGTTTTCCTTTTCTAATTAGGAGGCAGGTCCTCATACGGATTGGGATCTGGGAGTCCAATTACTCTTGTAATGGAAATGGTTTCAGAATTAGAAACCATGTAACAAATCATAGAGTCATACCATGTCAGATTGAATCAGATGCCAATATTGTGAAAAGTTTTTCAAATTTTCAAAATGATTAGGCCTATGTTTGGATGGAAGTAAATTAGAGCTGAAATTGAATTTACTTTAATGAAAGAAAGGAGAGTAATAGAAAAGAAATTTACTCTATATTAATTTTTATTGTTTGGCAATTTAAATAGAAAAGAGAGTAATTCATATTTCTCTCCTATTTTTAATGAAAGAAAAAAGATTGAATTTTTCTATTTACTCTCCTTTACTCCCATTTTCCACCATTTTGGAGAGCGAAATTTGGAAGGTAGAGAGTAAATTGGGAAATCTAATTTCTATCCGTTTACTCTAATTTACTCTATTATTGTTTATACCAAACAAGAGAAAGTAAGATAAAGTCAATTTATTTTCTCTCCCTTTCCCTTTGATTATCCTCAACCAAACAAACTGTAGAGTAAAAATAATGAAAAATTCACCTAAATATTATCATGTATTCAGCTATACATGAGTCTAGTTTAGTAACCCAAGGTCATACACATATCCACGTCTCCACCAGAAACAATGACTTATTTGGGAAAAAAATACAGTATGAAATCACCATTAAGATTGAGTATATGCATTGTAGATTTAATAGCGGGAACAGAAAAAGAGGTGAAATTATTTTAGACGGAATAATAGTACCTCCTAGTACTTAGTTTAAATACCTTCGCTCTATTCTTTAAGAAGATGAGGGTTGTGAAGAAGAATGTAAGTTATAGTATTAAAGCTAGTTGGATGAAGTGGAGGAGTGCTACAGGAGTTATATTTGATCGAAAGATGACAATTAAATTAAAAGAAAAGTTCTATCGCACTGTAATGCGGCTTGCGATGATGTATGGTAGTGAGTGTTGGGCTGTAAAATGACAACACACAAGTAAGATGCATGTTGTGGAAATAAGAATGATAACATGAATGTATGGACACACTAGGATGAACAGAATCCCCAATGAGTGCATTAGAGAAAATGTGGGGGGTAGCGCCTATTGAGGATAAGATAAGAGAACATAGATTGAGATAGTTTGATCATATGAAATGAAGACCTAGCGACGCACCGGTCAGAAAAACCGAACAAGTTAGAGTATATATAGCTAAGAGGGGCAGAGATAAGCCTAAACTAACTTGGTTAAAGGCGGTCCAAAATGATCTTATAATGTTACATCTATCGAAAGAGATAGCCCTAAATCGTGCCGAGTGAAAAAGAAAAATCCATATAGCCGACCCCAATTGGACTTTGGATTAAGGCTTTATTGAGTTTTGAGGTAGATAAAGGTGTCCCAACTGACAATGTGCTTCAAATGGATAGATAACACTAGAGACCATCAAATGTATATCCTTTACTAATAATCTACTTCGTCATAAGATCCTAAAGGAGACAATGAACAAGAAAAAATGAAATATAACAATTAAGATCTTTGGGAATCTACACACAGAAATCAAATTGAAGGCAATTTTTGGTAGATTTAGTGCAGATGACAGGGTAATGGAGGAGGTTGGTTTAACAATTCCAAATCCCACAACTTTAGGTTGATCCATTAACTATGGTTACAGGTGAAGGTGCTTTGTGTGACCAAAAACTAGAGAAGGTATTGGTATTACCTATCATGTCATATGCGGCACCCAAATCAATCACTCATTTATTTGAAGAGGAAATGAGGCATGTTTTACCTTGCTCGGCAAGAACTAACAGAAAAGGAATCCTTCAATGATTCTTGACACTAAATAAACTTAGCAAACTCAGGCTGAAACCATCATTGTTTTCATCAGAAGATGAACTAGGAGCAGCAACAAAATTGGCAGTCTGAGTTTGCAACTTCTTACAATACCCCAATTGGACTTTGGATTAAGGCTTTATTGAGTTTTGAGGTAGAGAAAGGTGTCCCAACTGACAATGTGCTTCAAATGGATAGATAACACTAGAGACCATCAAATGTATATCCTTTACTAATAATTTACTTCGTCATAAGATCCTAAAGGAGACAATGATCAAGAAAAAATGAAATACAACAATTAAGATCTTTGGGAATCTACACACAGAAATCAAATTGAAGGCAATTTTTGGTAGATTTAGTGCAGATGACAGGGTAATGGAGGAGGTTGGTTTAACAATTCCAAATCCCACAACTTTAGGTTGATCCATTAACTATGGTTACAGGTGAAGGTGCTTTGTGTGACCAAAAACTAGAGAAGGTATTGGTATTACCTATCATGTCATATGCGGCACCCAAATCAATCACCCATTTATTTGAAGAGGAAATGAGGCATGTTTTACCTTGCTCGGCAAGAACTAACAGAAGAGGAATCCTTCAATGATTCTTGACGCTAAATAAACTTAGCAAACTCAGGCTGAAACCATCACTGTTTTCATCAGAAGATGAACTAGGAGCAGCAACAAAATTGGCAGTCTGAGTTTGCAACTTCTTACAATACCCCTTGTGTGACCGGACTCATGACAGTGGTAGCAACTAACACTATTTAAGTCACTATTATGGTTATCAGTCGTTTTGTTTCCTCCTCATTTTTGTTCCATCATCCAATATGATTCTCTCCTCCTTTAGCATTAAAAGCATTAGTCTACTAAGTTGATGGAGTATTCTCAATACACAATACCCTACTAAATACTTCTTGGAGAGAAATAATCTCAGAACTGGAGAATTTAAGATTTAGCAGTCTCAAATTCAGAAGGGAGACTAGCTAAAGAACTCATTATTGCCATTTATTCTCTTTGGGTCTATTGCACTTTGATATTAGTACTAAATAGTAGTACCATATTTAATTCCCCATATGTTTTTTTAAGTTCATAAAGTAAGTTGTGAGAGATTTGGCCTCTTTCTCAACAAGATAAAAAGCCTTGCACACTTCATAGATTTGAGACACATTCCGTTTGCTAGTAGACAAGAACTCCAGATAATCCATCAATTCTTTAAAAACTCACAAACCGATTAACCAGAATGTCAACTTCACTATTAATAAAATTCCAAAATTGCAAGAATAATCTTGAATCATCTCTCATCCAAGCTTGTTTAATTTCATCAGTGGGAGGTTCCTTGGTCAAGTGATCATCTTTAAGGGCAATATGTAGGTAGACCCTAAGAGTTCTACTCAATTCTAGGTACTACAATTTATGGTTGGTAATTTTAAACATAGCCAGAACTATTTCATTCACGTAAGCCTCGTTACCATCCATTTTACAATTAAAATAAAATATCACAAATTGTCAAAAAAGACAAGACTGTCACAAGAGCTAGAACACTCAAATGAACCAAAAAGAATCCAAAACATTGCAGAGATTGATACACTGAAATTTTCAAGAAAATACCTCTTGAAAACCAAAAACAACAAAATAAGAGCCCTAAAATAAGACCAAGAACCCCCTCTCCCCTTCCCCCTACCCCACCCCCAACTGCAAAGCCTAATGATGGCTACAAATCCACCAAAAAACTATTAGGAAGATTAACACGAAGGAGAAACTATGGTTAAGTGGGAACCAAGCCACTGTAAAGCACATGAATGGCCACCAAAAACACACTAGAAAAATCAATACGAGGCTGCGGAGAGAAATTGGGTTATATTTTTACACATATTCACAATCTATAACAATAAAAGAGAGCTCTAGATCCCAGAATTGTGAGGTCAACAATTCCATTTTGTTTGTACAATTTCCTTTGCAACTTTAAGTTAGAAAAAGAAATGTCTTTGTCCTTACACCATAAATTTTGAACTCCACCAAACCTCAACCCTATAATTCGATCAATCATGCTTTCCCTATATCTCCTACTGTCCTACATGAAAAGTTTTCTATGGAAAAACAACTACATTGTCTAGAACAAGGACATATTGTGACACTAATTGACAAGTTACAACTGCACTATAGGCTCAATCCAAAGCTATGGTTAAAGACAAAGGGTTCCTGCGTAAAAGAAAGTTCCATGATGTATCATAGCATCCACAAGGAAAATATTGATGATAAATAACCTCCCAATACAACAAAAACTCACAATCGCACTGCCCTAAGATGATCTGTTACAAATCTTCAAGACCTAGTGAACATGTCAAAGTTCCCTAATAGTATTATTAACTAGAAAACTCCATATTTTATTTAAGTTGCATTTGTATTATGCCATAGAATCAATAGTGCCAACCTATGCTCCAATACTCATATTTGCATTCCAATCGACAAGACCAAGAATAGAAGATTGAATTGCAATTCACAAAATAAAATTATGAACGTGAGCTCTAATAAAGCTTGGAAATGGCATTACATATTTATTCCAACACAAGTATAAACTCATCATTGAAGAGATGCACTTAAAACATTACCATTGACTTGTTCTGGGCTTCACAAAATAAACCATCTGAAAAATTATTGTTGGAAAGCTGAGATTTTTGTTTAGAAGCCTAAAGCTACATGATGTTTTTGAAGGGAAAAATTTGTGATTTTATTTTTTGTTCAAAACTTGTAAAGTTAGCAAGTTAGTAGGGTTGGGTGAAGGTATGAACTAGATTGAGTGTTAATGTATTAGACTTTGAGATTAAATATGGTCTACATAGAAACGTAGGGTATAGCCAAAAGATACTTTTGTACTCATGATCCTGCAACTATCTCTACATAAGCTCCGAAGAAATTAATGAAACACTGCCCCATGAAGGGATAATGTCATTTGGATGCTCATTATTTGTGTCTATATTTTGAGTGTTCTCGGCCTTATTTTGCAAAAAGTAATATATCCCATAAGGGATAATGATATTTTGAATGCTCATTATTTGGGAACTTTATATTTGAGTGTCGGAGACAAAAAAAAATTGCAAATTAAATGCATTTGTATTTTTTCCAATGATTGGCGAATGGGTTTAACTAAAATAATATATGATATGCCAATATGTATTAAGGTTCAAGGTTTAGAAAAGAAAGAATAAGAGTAAGAGTAGGTGGGAGTGAGGGCCAGAGAAAAAACAAGAGTATCAAGGAAAAGCACATAATTTCATTTTTTAATTAAAATAAACATGTTTATTGATGTAGACATTTTATATTAACTGTTTCACATCGCCAATTTTTGTATTATACTACTTCATATGGACAATTTTTTATCACTGTAAAAGTGAAAACACACTTAATGGGAAATTTTTCCATCTCGAACACTCAACCAGCAAAACTAAAAAAGAATTCAAAAACTCAAATAGAAAAACCTAAAAACTTTAGGCACCTAAATCACTATTATCCCTATCCCACAATAAGCGAATATGAAATACCTAAACAATGTAAAAGCAACAAACTTACAAAGAATCCTTCAATTAATTTTCACCTTAGAGGTGGCATGGATCAATCATCATGAGGCACCAATAAACAGTAAAGAAGTTGAACTGTCCTCTAAATATCATCAATGAATATTGTGAAGAAAAGAGAGAGAGAGATTAAATTTCTGTGTAATTTTATTCATAGCTGAAACATATATTTATATACATTTTAGGTTGTCCTACTCCTAGATTAGAGCCTTAATTGAAGGAGGCTAACCTAACAGCTAATACACCACAAATCACTCCTAAAAACACTCTCCTAATGTCAACTTACAGCTGTATAACTAACAATATACAAGTAGATTACACTAAGTTTAGGAAAGAGGATCCTATACATTAACTAAGGAATTAATCAGTTTCCTATTATTCTGTTAACACTCCCCCTCAAGTTGGAGCATAGATGTTGATCATGCCCAGCTTGTTACAGAGATATTCAATTCGTCTTCCATTCACAGCCTTCGTAAGAACATCACTTAACTGATCCTCGGTCTTTACATATCCAGTTTCTATTTCTCTAGTTTGAATTTTCTCACGTACAAAGTGGCAGTCAATCTCTATGTGCTTTGTGCGTTCATGATATACTGGATTTGAAGCAATATGAAGAGCTGCCTGATTATCACACCATAATTTTGCTGGTAGAGCAACTGTCATACCAACTTCGGTTAACAAATGATGAATCCATAGGATTTCACAAGTGGATTGAGCCATAGCTCTATATTCAGATTCAGCACTAGATCGAGATACCACACTTTGTTTCTTGCTTCTCCATGATACTAGATTCCCTCCCACGAATACACAGTATCCAGTGGTAGATCTCCTATCCTCCTTGGATCCAGCCCAATCCGCATCTGTATATCCCTCAACCTTTGAATGTCCATAGTTCTTATAGACAATCCCGCGTCCTGGAGTACCTTTTAAATAGCACAAGATATGTTCCAAAGCTTCCCAATGTTTGACTGTTGGTGATCCCATAAACTGACTTACAACACTAACAGCAAACGCAATGTCAGGCCGGGTCAATGTGAGATAGTTGAGCTTCCCCACCAATCTTCGGTATTTCTCGGGATCCTTGAATAATTCTCCATCACTCTTAGCAAGATAGTAATTGGGGATCATTGGTGTGCTGCGTGGCTTGGCGCCCATTTTCCCAGTATCTGCCAACATATCAAGTACATACTTCCTCTGAGACAGAAAAATACCTTTCTTGCTCCTTGCTACCTCTATTCCCAAGAAGTATCTCAATAGTCCCAAGTCTTTTGTATGAAATTGTTTGTGCAAGAATTCTTTCAATCCTGAGATTCCAATCCCGTCATCCCCTGTGATAACAATATCATCAACATAGACTACTAGAAGGATGATACCCGCTTCTGACTTTCTGTAGAACACAGAATGATCACACGTGCTTTTGAGTAGGCCAAATTGTTGAACAACGGTGCTGAATTTCCCAAACCATGCCCGAGGGCTCTGTTTCAAACCGTATAAGGATTTTCTTAAGTGACATACCTTTCCAATGTTCCCTTGAGCAATAAATCCAGGTGGTTGCTCCATATAGACTTCTTCTACAAGATCACCATGAAGAAAAGCATTCTTGATGTCTAACTGATGCAGGGGCCAATCATGAACAGCTGCTAGAGAGATGAATAATCGAACCGAAGTCATCTTGGCTACTGGAGAAAAGGTTTCAGAGTAGTCAACCCCATACGTTTGAGCGTAGCCTTTTGCCACAAGGCGTGCTTTAAGTCGAGCCACTGATCCATCTGGGTTAACTTTCACAGAGAACACCCACTTGCAACCTACAGCTTTCTTCCCTGAAGGTAAATGTACTAATTCCCATGTGCCGTTCTCATCTAGAGCATTCATTCCTCCATCATAGCATTTTTCCACCCTGGATGAGCCAATGCTTCTTGAACAGTTTTAGGAATCACCGCTGAATCTAGGGTAACAATTAAAGACCGAGATGTGGAGGACAAGTGATCATAGGACACAAAGTTTGAAATGGGATAAGTACATTGACGCTTACCTTTTCGGAGAGCTATGGGAAGATCAAGATCGTGAGTGCTTGGAGTCGGATCCAATGACAATGCAACTGGTTCAGGACATGTATTGGCCTCTTGCAGAAAAATATTCCTTTCCCCCCTCGTGTATACTTTAAAAGGTGGCTCGCTAGGTTCCTGCAAGTCAATTTCTGGTGCAGGAGATGCGTCAGGCGCAGGAGATGCATCAGGAGAATGCAATCTTTGTGGTGAATAGATTAACCAGTCATCTTCTTCCTCCCCCTCTTTCGAAACCTGGGAAGGTTGAGAAAAGAATGCCATATCTTCTGAGAAACATACATCAATGGACACCAAATACTTTTGGAGTTCAGGACTGTAACATCGATAACCTTTTTGAAGTCTAGAGTATCCCAAGAAAACACACTTTAAAGCTCTGGGATCCAGTTTGGTGATATAAGGGCGAACATCACGAACATAGCATGTACATCCAAACACCTTAGGTTCAATGGGGAACATAGGTTTATTTGGGAATAAAACACTGTATGGGGTGTCTCCACTGAGTACTGCAGATGGCATTCGGTTGATCAGAAAACAAGCAGTAGACACTGCATCAGCCCAAAATAATTTAGGAACCTTCATATGAAAAAGTAGCGCTCGAGCTGTCTCTAATAAGTGTCGATTCTTCCTCTCAGCTACTCCATTTTGAGCTGGTGTATCGACACATGATGTTTGATGAAGTATGCCATTTTGTCCCATATAATGCTGAAATACCTCGGACAGATATTCTTTGGCGTTGTCACTTCTTAAAGTGTGAGGACAAGTATGAAATTGATTCTTTATCTCATTACAGAAAGCAGTAAAGTGAGAGAACAACTCAGAACGATGTTTCATAAAATAAATCCATGTCATTCTAGAAAAATCATCCACAAAAATAACAAAGTACTTAAACCCAAACTTTGCCACAACAGAACAGGGTCCCCAAACATCTGAGTGAACAAGTTCAAAAGGACTAGTAGTTCGCTTATTTATTCTAGGACTCAAAGAGCTACGATGGTGCTTAGCAAAATGACAGGACTCACAGTCTAAATTCGACACATTATGAAATTGAGGACACAGCTTCTTCAAAGAAGATAAAGAAGGATGACCCAGACGGCAATGTTCTTCGAAAGGAGAGGAAGAGCATGCGAGAGAGCGAGGAGTAGTATCATCAAGAACATATAGGCCGCCAGATACATGTCCTTTACCAATAATCTGCCTCGTCACAAGATCCTGCACAATACAATAGTCAGGAAACAATGAGATACAACATTGAAGGTCTTTTGTAAGTTTATTGGCAGAAACCAAGTTGAATGTAAGTTTAGGTATATTCAAGACTGAGGACATGGTAATAGAAGATGAGAGTTTAATTGTTCCAGATCCAGCAGTTCTAGATGTGGAACCATCAGCCACTTGAACAAATGAGGGTAGTTGATGCTCATGATAAGTGGAAAAAAGAGTGGGATTACCTGTCATATGATCAGTGGCCCCAGAGTCAAGTACCCATTTGGAGGATGTGGTGGCAAGACATTTGTTACCTGATTCAGTGGAGGATGAGGTGGGAATTGCTCGAGATGCTTTAAACTGGGCATATTGAGCGTACTCATATGCTGGAATAGTGATTGTCTCAGGTGGAGAGCTAGTCACAACATTAGCTACATGTGTCCGCCGAGCATTTTTCTTTCTTAATTCCTCACAGGTACGCTTGGTGTGCCCAGCTTTATGACAGTAGTAACAAACTACTTCTCCAGAAGTCCGGTTAGTAACTCCACCTTCAGTAGTGTGAGTGTTTGTCCCTCTGCCTGAATAAGTTGCTAGAGCATGAGGAGATGGTATAGAAGGTGTCTTCTCAGTGCGAAGTAATCTCGTGTAGACTTCCTGCAATGTGCCAAGAGTGGCGCTAGATAAAATTTGAGATTTACCTGTCTCAAATTCAAGAGGCAACCCAGCTAGAAAACTCATAATTGCCATTTTCTCCCGTTGTTCTTGTTGTTGCTTAATGTCAGGGGTGAAAGGATATACTGCATTAAGTTCTTCATAAGTTTTCTTAAAATCCATAAAATAAGCTGCAAGAGACTTTGACCCCTTTTCGGGACGGTAGAAGGCTTGACTGACATTATACATATGATTGATATTATCCTTGCCAGAAAACATAAACTCTAGATACTCCATAAGTTCCTTAACAAACTCGCAATGCCCAATATATTGATAAATACTACTGTCAATAGTATTACTGACCTGTAACAGTAACCGGGAGTCATCTCGCAACCATGTTTTCGCAGCCTTAGCGTCAGTGGGGGGATTCTCAGTCAGGTGATCCTCCATCTCAATACTCCGAAAATAGACTCTAATAGTCTTGACCCATTCTCGATAGTTGGTACTAGTGAGTTTCCGATCTGTAAACTTAGCTACAACCGGAACTAGATCAGTAGTTGTAGTCATGGTTTTCCCTTCGTCTATTGCAATTTTATCCCCCATAATGAAAATAACACTAAAAAAACAGAAATAGGAAATAAATAGAGACAGGGCAGAAGTGAAGAATAGGTGCAGGAACCAAATTAGCAATACCCAGTCCTGAAATCACCACTGTAGCACCTGGCAGAGGGTAGAAACAGGCTGGACGGAGGCTGGATTGGTTGGCTGTGAGCAAGAAGTACACACTCTGGGGTGTCTGAAGAAGGAACAACACTGTTCACTCTCTCCGGGGAGGAACAAAACAGATTCTAACAGAGCAGGGGCTCTGATACCATGTGAAGAAAAGAGAGAGAGAGATTAAATTTCTGTGTAATTTTATTCATAGCTGAAACATATATTTATATACATTTTAGGTTGTCCTACTCCTAGATTAGAGCCTTAATTGAAGGAGGCTAACCTAACAGCTAATACACCACAAATCACTCCTAAAAACACTCTCCTAATGTCAACTTACAGCTGTATAACTAACAATATACAAGTAGATTACACTAAGTTTAGGAAAGAGGATCCTATACATTAACTAAGGAATTAATCAGTTTCCTATTATTCTGTTAACAAATATCAACACCTCAATTATCTGTAATCAACTACCATGTGCATTCCTATAATTTTCTTTCCTTGAATAAATACCATGAAAGCTAATTAAACCCATCACATAACTTGGACCATTAAAGCAGAATACTTCAAAAGCATTAAAAGCAATCGTAAGCTTCACGAAGTAGCAACTCTAAAGTTTACCAGTATCATTCATTTTAGTCATTGGTCCTAATACTTTTCTTCTTTCCTCATTTTGATGTTCTTTTTAAAAGCTATAATTGGGTGATTATGTACCAAAATTACTATAATAATTGTTTTGCATCATACTTCTAGCTGCTGCAGCCGCTACTAACTCTACAGAACCATTAATTAGCATCTTCTCAATTCAAGCTTTAAAAAAAATTGCACAAAAAAGAAATCGTGCTGTTAAAAAAAAGCAAATAAACAATAAAAAAAGGAATTCTATTTCAAGATGAATTTACAGAAAGAAATTTGAAAAGCCACCAAAATTTAAATCATAATGGAATTTAGCAAAACCAATAAAAACATATACCATGGTGAATGAAAGGATATCCACTCCACTGGCTGCTTGTAAGAACCAGATATCCATTACAAGAATAAGCCATGCAGCAAATGCACTGGTAAGTGGTAACTGTCTAATAGTGTGAGCTCAACCTGAACAAAAGCACATGCAACTAAATTATGTGATAAAATTGAAGCACAGTAGGAACAAACATTTTTTTTTGGAAGTACCTCAGGTCAAACTCATGGAGGCAGTGAGCCATTTCCATCCCACACAAAGCATGCCTATAATTAGTAAATCAAGTTAAAATACAATCCTATCAATTTAAAGTACAATCCTACAGTTACAAAACACAATACATCCAAACATACGTGTATATAAAAGAATAACATGAAAATGAAAGGAAAGATAAAAGATCATAAACAAATTAGGTTACAAACCTCTGAAATTCAATTATAGCACTTGAATTTAAAAGAGAACTTGATAGAATACTCTCTACTGTAATGATCAGGCTTCCACAGTATTCTACAAAAGACAAATAAATCAAGCATATCAAATTTGCAACCTCTTCACAAGATGAAAGATTAAAAAATTTTGCACTTACATTTTGTTAAAATAAGCTGGTGAAATCTCTACCATTTCAGAGGCAATAACATGCCATGTGCAAATTAAGCATCGAAGGTTCATAATTATTCTTGATTAGTGACTGCCATAGACTTATGCCACCCATCAATCAATGTTGTATATGTAATGTCATCTAAACATACTCCTCTAGAGGACATGCGATCACATACTTTAAAAGCCTCCCCTACCTTCCCTTCCTTGCAAAACCCATTTGTAAGTAGATTATAAGTGACGGCATCTGGGGCAACCCTTTTTTTACTCATCTCATTCATAAGCTTAGCTGCTTCTTTCATATTTCCCAATTTGCAATATGCATCAATCATGATAGTGTACGTAATTTTATTAGGATGTATGTCATGAAAAGACATTTCCTGCAAGACATTATCTACTTTATCCATCTGCCCTAGACTACAATATCCACCAATAAGTGCAGTGTAGCAGACAACATTCGGCAACAAGCCCTCCTTCCTCATCTCATCAAGAAGACGACTTGCATCATCAATGAGACTAATATTGCAGAGTCCATGTATAAGAGAAGAATATGTGGCAGAAGTTAACGGGATGCCTCTACTTCTCATGTCATCGCGAAATCTAAAGGCTGCCATCATGTTCCCATGTTTACAGTAAGCACTGATTAGTACATTGTAAACTACAGAATTTAGCTCCATTTTCATAGTAACCATCTCTCTGAACAGGTTCTCAGCATCTTCAATTTTATTGGCTTTGCAGTATCCATCTATCAAGACTCCATAGGTATAAACATTTGGAACATGACCATTCCTTTTGCATTCATCCCAAAGCCTACAAGCCTCTTCTATTTTGCCCATATTACAAAGCCCATGCAGTAGAAAATTGTGAGTATATATGTCTGGCTGAATGCCTTGCTTGACCATCTCTTCCTTAAGTTTAAAACCTTCCTCAACTTTGCCTTCCTTGCAACACCTCAGTATAAGTATATTATATGAGATATTGTCCAATACCAAACCCCTCACTAGCATCTCCTTGAGAATATTAGCAGCTTCTTTAACGTTACCAGCCTCACAAAGTCCATAAATGAGTGCATTTGATGTCACTGTACTGGCTGCAAAACCTTTCTCCAAAAGTCTAAACCAAAGTTCAATTGCCTCTGATTGTTTCCCATCCTTACATAGCCCAGAAACCAAAGTGGTCAGCAAACTATCATTGGGCTTTAAATTTCTTAACATCATCTCCCTAGTAAACCGAAGTGCAGAACCAAACTTAGAATTCAAACACAACCCATGAATAACTGAAGTAAATGCACCCCGGCTTATCACTAAACCTGCTGATAGCATTTCCTCCAAAATGCATTCAGCATTTTCTATTTGATTGATCTTGCAAAAGCCTTGTAAAATTGAATTAAATGTAACTGAATTGGGACTTATCCCCTTGGATACCATATCATCTCTTATTTCTAGCGCCAGAGCAATATTCCCCATCCTACAATAACCATCAATTAATGTGTTATACACAACTTCATTTGGCACAAAACCTCTGGCAGACATTTCCTTAAAGATACAGTTAGCTTCATCAAATCTCTCCAACTTAACTAAGCCATTAATGAGAATGCTATAAGTTATAAGACTTGGGTCCACTCTCTCTTTTACCATTTTTTCTTTAAATTGAAATGCTTCTTCTAATCTCCCATTCTTGCACAAGCCATGTATAATATTATTATATGTAACAACATTTGGAGAAATACCCATTTTTTCCAATTTAAGAAACAATCCAATAGCATCCTCCAGCCTGCCTCCCTTGCAAAAAGCATTAACCATGGTACTAAACAAGTAAACATCCGGAGTGATACCACTGTGACAAATCATGTCAAACACTTCATAGCTCTTCTTTAACTCATTAGCTTTCACTAAAGAACTCAACAAAAAAGTGCAAGTCCTAAGAGATGGAAACAAACCCTTACCCGCCAATAGGCAAAACACATCAACAGCAACGTCAAAACCCAGATGTTTAAATTGTGTACTATAAACATGTATTACTAAATCAACTACTTTAACTGAAACGAGTGGCTCAAATGCTGAATTTAAATCTGCAATTGTCTCTGCAATCTCAATATGTCTCCTCTGCAAATCATTGGCAAATAAAACTGGGACTTTCTCATCAATCAAACGTATGAAAAGCAATCTGGCAGCCGATAAAAGATTGGAAGAAACCAGCAATCGAATCAAAAGGCAATAAGAACTTACAGTGAAACGAAACTTGCACTCAGATGCGAAATGAAAGAAGTTTAAAGTAGTTTTGGGATTAACATTGGATCCAACATCAAGGAAAAAACGATCAAACTCGTAAGGAGTCAAATGAGGTAGGAGTTGTTTACATTTAGAAGAATCAAAAGAAGGATTGGAGAGAATAGAAAATACCCAATTGGATAAATTCTGATTTGAAGGTTGTTCTTGAGTCTGTGGCTCTTGAGGATGTGTTTGGTGCTGCTGTTGGGTCGTGGACGTAAAACAGGTCAGGGGACGAGTTATTGGAGGATAAAAGAAGGTGGGTTTGATGCTTGCGAGCTTTCTCAAATCCATTAAAGCTTGCGTATACAGAGAAATGAAGAACAAATGATTTTATTTAGAGTGCCATGAAAGAGTTGTTGTATGTTGAGAGAACGAGAAAGAGCCACGATATTAGGCTTGTTTTCAGCGAGAGGTCCGTTCGTCTGCCATGAAGAAGAGGCTCGTGCCGCCAGAGAGCCAAAATGAGGGTTGTGTGTGTGAGAGAGGGGAAGGATTGTGTAAATTTGGGCTGCACTTTGGATTTTCCATTTTGGATCCTTAGATGTTAGGCCCAAACACAAAAACTAACTAATGAGGTTGTGAAAAGGAATTTGCTACGGTTAAAAATATTTTATGTTATTTTAAATAAATAAATAATTTATATAATAATATAATTATTATATAAAAATAATATTATATAAAATTAAAAAATTTTATATTCATATAATATAAATATATTTATAATAAAATATGTTTAATGTACTAAAAGCAAATCAAATATTAAATTTTACCTGGTTGTAAAAAAATAAAATTCTTTTTGAAAAATTTATTTCAACAAAATAAATTTAATATTTAATTATAATTCTTTGATGAAATAAATTATTTATTAAAAATTATTTTTTACAAAATTATATGAATAAGTAATGAAATATATTATTTTTTATATATGATCATATAATATAATATATTGTTTGTTTATTGATATATATATATATATTGTAAATGAATTGATATATATTATTATATATAATATATATTATTATATATAATATATATAAATATATAAAATCATATATTATTTTGTATATTAATTTTTTTACATATTAACCGATATTTATTGTTATATATAATATATATAAACATATAACAATATATGTTAATTTGTAACATATAACAACATATATCAATTATATACTAATATAAATTAACATATATCAGCTACATACTAATATCAATATAAATTTTTATATTGATAGATATTTTTTTGCAAATCAATTGATATATGTTATTATACTCCCTCCATATCATTTACATAGGGAAAATTTTCTTTTTTGGTGTATATTTTATATAGAAAATATGCCATTTTAGGTAAATTTTGGGAAGTGGAATGAGACAAAATACCATTTATACCCTTGCCTTAAAAGTAGGTTTTGAGAGATATTTTTTTTAGGGGTATTTAAGTAAATAGAGATGGAAAAAGTGAAATTTTCTTAATTTTCGTGTCCATTTTACTTTTTCTATGTAAATGATACGGAGGGAGTATGTAATATATATGAATATAAATTAATATATATTAGTTTCTAATATTAATATTTTATTACAAATTAATTGATATATGTTGTTATATGTAACATATATAAATACACAATAGTATGCATAAGTTATATACTGATATTTATTTTGCAAATTAATCGATATATGTTGTTATATATAATACATATGAACATATAATAACATATATTGGTTTATATATTTAATATTTTATTGTAAATTAATTAATATATGTTGTTATATGCAACATATATGAATACATAACAATATATTTTAGTTTATATATTCGATATTTTATTGCATATTAATTAATATATGTTGTTATATGTAATACATATGAATATATAATAGCGTATATCAGTTATATACTAATATTTCTTTTGTAATTTAACTGATATATATTGTTATATGTAACATATATGAATATATAACAATATAAATTAGTCTATATATTTAATATTTTATTATAAATTAACTGATATATTATTATATGTAATATATATAAATATATAATAATATATATTAGTTTATATATTAGATATTTTATTGCAAATCAACTGATATATATTGTTATATGTAACATATATAAACATATAACAACATATATCAATTATGTACTGATATTTTTTTTTTTGCAAATCAACTGATATATGTTGTTATATATAATATATATGTACATATAACATAAATTAGTTTGTATATCTGATATTTTATTGTAAATCAATTGATATATATTGTTATATATAACATATATAAACATATAACAAAAAATCTTAGTTTGTATATTTGATATTTTATTATAAATCAATTAATATATGTTGTTATGTGTACTATATATAAATATATACCAACATATATTAGTTTGTATTATATATGTTATAACATATAACATCATATATCAGTTGTACACTGTTATTTCTTTTACAAGTTAATTGATATATGCTGCTATATGTAACATTTATTAATATATATTAGTTTACATATTAATATTTTATTACAAATTAATTGATAGATGTTATTATATATAATATATATGAACGTATAAAAATATATATTGGTTGTATATTGATATTTCTTTTACAAATCAACATATATATATATATATATATTGTTATATGTAACATTTATTAACATATATTAGTTTATATATTGATATTTTATTACAAATTAACTAATATATATTATTATATATAACATATATGAACATATAACAACATATATCAATTGTACACTAATATTTCTTTTGCAAATCAACTGATATATATTATTATATGCAATATATATCAACATATATCGCCATACATTAGTTTGTATATTGATACATTATTGTAAATTAATTGATATATATTATTATATGTAATAAATATGAATATGTAATAACATATATCAGTTGACTACTGATATTTCTTTTGTAAATCTACTGATATATATTGTTATATGTAATATATATAAACATAATTTTTAAATAATTTAAAAATATATTATAATATTATGTTAAAAATATTTTATGATTTAAAAAATATTATGTTATATATTAAAAAAAATTTTGAATAATTTTTATAATATATGATATTTTAAAAATATAAATTAAATAAAATATATAAACATATATGTGCAAAAAATAATTTAAAATAATTAACATAAATTATGTTTTAAGCTAATTAATTATTATTTTTTAATTATATAAATTTTGAAATATTAAGATATGAGGAAGAGAAATGAAAAAGATAAAAAGAGAAATATTTTTGAAGGTTTATGGAGTTTCAACGAAGAAAAAGTCCAATGAAATATTTTTTTTTATTTTGATAATTGTATAGTGAAGATTGAAAAAATGGGAAAAAAAGTGAAAAAGTAAATAATATAATTTAACTTTAAAATACAGCTACAATCTACAGTATTTTCAGCTAAAAGATAAAAAAGTAGTCCATACTGCATTTTTGTAAGAAATTGTTAAAGGGACATTTCCATAACTATAAAAAAATAATTTTTATTATAAAATACTATAAAAAATAAAAATATTTATATTTTTTATAAAAAATTAATATAAAATTTTAAAAATATCTCATTTTTCAATAATTTTTTTTAAAAATACCTTTCCTCAATATAATTAATATTTTACTTTAATTTTTTTTAAATTTCATTATTAAAATAAAATTATGATAAAATAATAAAAATTAATATTTTAAATTATTTTTTATCATATAAAAATGATAATTTTTTTATAAAAAAATTAATTTTAATTATAAAAAATAAATAACTCTAAAAAACAAAATAAATATATAAAAATATATTAATAAAAATTATTAAATTTATTTTTAAATAAATTTTACATATTATACATATAAAATACATAATTTTATTATATAAATATATTATAGATATGTTGTAGATGTGTGTATATTATATATTTTTATTTAAGTTATATGTATTTTTTATGTAAAGATTATTGAATATTATGTGAATATAGTATTAATATTATGTAGATGTTTTGAGAATAAAAAAAATTAAATGAATTAAAATTAAATAAATATTAAAAATAATATGTAGATGTGTTATATATGTACTTTATATTCTTGAATGTATATTTTATATATATTGTGTATATATTATGTACATATTTTTTTATGTATATTAAAAATATAACATAAAAATTTTTTTAGACAAAAATATAAATAAAATAAAATGATAAAAGAATGAAAATAAAAATATTACAAAAATAAAAAAAAGAGAAAAATCAACATCTAAAAGTAATAAAATAAAAAAAAAGCAATTCCATGTTGTTGAAAAAAAAAAAGAATTATCAGGCCCGTATATATGAAAAGTAAGCATCAAAATCACATACAAAACGTAAATTTCTCAAAGTTAAAAGTAACGGAGATTTGAAAATTTTTTTTGAAGTACCATAAAATTAAAAAGGGCTTACTTTTTGGGTCACTATTGTAAATATTCCTTGTTTTTACTTGTTGATGCCATCTCCATTTAAAATTATTTTCTCCCTAGAAAATGGGTGGCAGCTTGTATCCTTACCAGAGTGAAAAACTTTAGTAACTAATCAAATATCTAAGGACATTAGCTACAAGTCAATAACTATAACCCAAAATGATCCAAACTGAGTTTGACTTAGTTGCCGTCATTCAATTTGGAGTCGTTGGCCAAATATTGTCAACTCTATATCTCATAATATATATATATATATATATATATATATGAATAACAAGATTATATTTCTATTTGTATTAAATTAAACTAGAGGAATGCTAATTACAGTCACTTTAAAGAGTGACTATAAACAATCTCCTTCTCGTTGGCTAGAAAATATTTATTATAATATTTCTTCTAATAAATAATATATAATAAATATTTTTTAACCAATGAAAGAAAAATTGTTGAACAGTCACTCTCAAAATTAACTGTAATTAGCATTTCTGAGTGAACTAAACCAAGAACTGGAATTACTAAAATATCTCCAATGCTAAGTGCAGTAAATGTGGCCATAGTGACTCGCTTCATTCTTTAGAGATTTCAAATTCAGCACCAATTGGTAAATGGTCGCTTGGGTGGTCGTAGTTTGGTAATCCACCAACAACATCAGGTGAATTTGGTTCAGGAAGTGCTAAGAAACTTGCTGGTTTTATTTTCTCATCAGGGGAAAAGAATATATAATCAAGTGCATTTGTGAAGTCAGGAGTGCAATTTGTGAATGGTGGTTCTTCTCTTGTTTGGCCATAGACACTGCATAAAGGAATAGGAAGCTCGTCCATGCATTCCACCGATAACACATTCGAAGAGTTGCTTGAAACTAGGTACTGATAAACCTGAAACAAGATAATAGTGTGAACTGAGGAAAAAGGTGAAAAATAAAACTAATCAGGTGTAAGAAGGGGGAATCCATGATAGTTTCAAACTGAAAATTTTAAAAGGGGAAATTAAGTAGAAGAAATGAAAGACTGCACTAATGAACCTGGTCGCCTGGGATTGAATTGAAATCGCCAGCCAGAACAATGGAGGGTGTACATTCAAACTTGTCAGAAACTAGGATTTTAAAATGAGATATGCGAGATAGAAGATATTTAGCTTGGGCGAGCTTGACATCTGCCCATTCTGGATCCCTGATGCAATCATCGACATCCACTAGAGTTTCTTCAACCAACAGCATTCAATCAAATATTCCTAGAAGCCCAAGATACGAAAAATAGACACATGATGTAGTCATCATCCACAGTTTAATGTACCACTCACCAGTAAAGATGTGTGTTTACAGCAATAACAATATGATGAAAAGCATCCTTGAGTTTAAGTGCAGCCATGATACCAACACAATCACGTTTCAATCTTACATGAAAATCATTAGGATCTCCATGATCTTCAGGAGTGCTTTTAGTTTTGGAATCAGAACCTGCTGATGAATTATTGAAGTGAGCCACCAGTTTTACAAGTCATAACCAATCAACCTAATCAGAGATATTATGATGTTTCTAGCATAGGAAAATCTCAAGTGAAAAGGCACTCACCTGAAATTTTCAGAAATACATGAAACCATCACAAACAAATAACAGATGCATAAGCATGCTGTTAATTTTGAGAAATGTGAATGAGAAATGTGAATCCTGTAAAAGATGAAGTGGAAAAGATAAACTCTCACAATTGTATGGTAGACACTAAAAACATATAGATTTTCTCGTCTAACTCCAATAATAAGTATCATTTACAATATAATGTGCGACTGTAAAATCCAAATTTTTTTCTGCTAAATTTAAATAATTACAGTTATAAAAAATTATATATATTACAAACTACCACCTCAAATCTTTAATGCTTATTTCAAATTTAATATATTAATTATCATTTGCCGACTAAATAATTTAAAATATAAAAAAAATGATACAACTCAACTCAACTAAATTTTAATCTCCAGTTAATTAGAGGCGGCTATATAAATTATTTATCCACTCTAAGCGATTATGAGTTACATTTTCAGAGAGATATAGAATCATAAGAACATTTTAAACCACTTTTCTTATGTTAATTTAGGCCTAGCTCTATCTCTCTTAACTTGCTATATCTAACTTAAAATATTTAGTTTTTCTGATAGACGCATAACTAAATCGTTGTTTCACATAGCTAAACCACCTCAATTAATATTCTTATTTTATCATCTATAAGATTTATCGTCACCTTTTATCTAATGTATTAATTGCTAACTTTATCTATCTTAATATATCCACAAACTATCTTAGCCTTCTCATTTGAGCAACACTCATTTTACCAATATGTTATCCTTTCAATACCCAACAATCACTTTTATCTATCCTAATATATCCATAATTCATCTTAATATTCTCATTTCAGCAACACTTATCTTATTAATATGTTATCATTTCAATATCCAGCACTCGCTACTATGTATCACAAAAAAAAATGATAAACTATAATAATAATTTCTATCCTAATATATCCGTAATTCATCTTAGTATTCTCATTTCAGAAACACTCATCTTACCAACATATTATCCGTTCAATACTCAATACTCGCTACCATACATCATATAAAAAAATGATAAACTATAATAATTAAATTATCATTATATAACAATAATTCAAGTCATACAAAATACAGGATAAATTATTAATATTTAAATTATAGTTATACGAGACAAATTTAAGATAACACCTCGAGTAGGCTCACAAGCAGTTTTATATATATAGTATTTTCAATGTGATTTGTTAATATTTATTTAAGAGAAAAAGAAATACATTGCATTTTAAATTAAAAAAAAATCTACATATTTATAAAATAAACATACATGTAATAGAATATAAATGAAAATTTAAAAGTTAGGGCAACAAACGTAGTGGAGGTTGGAGCACCTAAACCCATCCTTGTTGAGTTCGAGATGGAGCAAACCTCCATTGTTGATCCTAATTCAAGGCATGATTAAACTAAAACACCACATAATTCTAGATGTTAGCTCTAATATTTAGAGATCCTATTGTGTTTCATGAAAAAGAAAAAGAACCAATACAATTACCTTGCTCTTAGACATGAGGACATTAATTATCAACTTCATCTTTTCTTTTACATCTAAATTTCTGATGTTGGAAATTTAGTTTGTAATTTAGGAAATTTAATTTATTACTATATGAAGATCTTTATTATGAGTAAAAATATCTTAAAAGTTCGTTTCTATCCTATTTAGCACTAGTTCAATATTCCTAGTTTGATATTCATAACCCTAGTAGGAAAATGTTAATTCAATCACTACAAGAGTTATGTAACCTGCTAATTTTTTCTTTAATTTTGAGAATAAGGAATTTGATTTGAAAGGGTTTGGTGCCAAGTTTTTTATTTTCTCTTGCTGCAATGCCCTCTATAAACCGCAATCCAACTCTAAATTCCCTTTTCATCAAATATAAAACCTAATCTCACCAATTGTCTGAGAATCCTACTAATAGTGGGTTTCTCAATTCATCCTACATCAGTTTGGTGTTAGAACAAGTTCAACCGAGATTTCATAATCTATTTTTGACTGCACAACTGTTCATACTTCACCCTTTCAAAAAAAAAAAAGAAAAAAAAAAGCTCAAACAATTACAGGCAGCATTTTGCTGTTCTGAAGATCTGAATTGAAGGAAGCTCATTCTTATTTGTATTCAATGGATAGTGCTACATGGGCCGGAATTCAAAGACTACAAGCTCAATTTGACACTTATAAGGTGCGATTGAATCAGTTGCTTTATCTAAGTGATGCTTATGATGGTCCTGAAGAGCTCTCCCTTGCTGCTCGAATTTTTAACAGTCATTAATTTTTCAGAAGTTTAAGAGAACTTCAATCCTAGAGAATACATGCATTTTACAGGTTTAGTGGCCAATTTCTTTTGTTCAGCCACAAATTGATACCAGTTAAATGTGTTATTAAATGTTTAGGGCAGTAAATGAGCCAAGTTACTTAAGCTCGGCTTGGGTCCCGACTAGGTAAAAATTCATTCAGACTCGAACTCGAACTGCTTATTTGTTAAATGAGCCAAGCTCAAGCTAAGAAATGCTCGGTTCGTTAGCTCGCAAGTTAGCTCATTTAAAAAGCTCATATATTAAGCTCCTAAGCTAGCTCGTTTAATATATTTTATTAAAAATATATATAATTTAATTTATATATATTAAATTATATATGTGAATACAGTAATTTTTTGACTAATTTAATTTATATAATTTATTAATATATGATATATGTTATAAATAAATTAAATAATATACAATATAAAATAATTTTGTAATTTATAGTGAAATATAAAATTATAGTAATACAATATTTTATTTATGTTAATATATAATCATATTGTTCATCTTTCATAAAAATATTAATTTTAGTATATCTTTTATGAAAATAAAGAAAAAATGAATAAAAAAAGAAAATTGAAATAAGTTTATTAAACTTGTTAAACTTATTTAAATGAAGTTCGAGTTTAAGCTCGAAATACATAATAATTATGAGTTAGCTCGATACAAGATCGGACTCGGTTCGGGCTCGATTCGAGTTCGAATTCAAACTCAAATATTTTATAACGAACAGAACTTGAACTTTCTAAAACTCGGCTCGACTCGATTACAACCTTATTAAATGTGTTATATGCCTTGTGATGCTTAATAAAGTTTCCCGTCTAAACACCAAGGAACCGAACATATTGAAGAAATCTGAAAGGATATGAAAGAAACACTAAAAGAGCTTACAGTTGCTCTAAAATGCGAAAAATGAAGCTCCAGATGATGTAGGGCCGGAATGTCAAGAAGCACAACAAGCAAAATGAAGAATCAAAAGTTTTATTTGCTGAGACATAAAAGAATGTGCCTCATGTTGAAATTCAAGATGATAAGGATCAATGAAAAACTCGAGGAAAAGAAAAGATGAAAAAGACTATGGAGAAGACGAGATTGTAAACTCAACTAATTTTCTTTTTTATGGTGAATCAAGAGTGCCTCAACAGTGCAGGCTACAACTGACTTTACGTGCTGATAAACTCAGTGAAGGAAAGAATGAAGTTCATGATTGCACTTCTGATGCTGCCTTCAAGGACGACAAAGCTACATCTTTGTCAACAACAAGTTGTTGACTCTCCAGCACCATCAAACTTGAGGTCAAGGTTTTCACAATCAAGAAGTTCTGACATAGTCAAGGAAATTAGACTTATTATTTTTACCTAATTTTAATTATGAAATTCAACATTTTCCCCCTGAATTTAAACTTTCAGTAAATTTAAGATGTTTAGCACTAAGTAGGAATTCCCGGTTTAGAGTTCTAGCACTATTTAAAAATATTTTTTAAGATTAGGAATAATTTAGAGCTTATTCCAATCCTATTCAGCACCAGTTCAATTTTCCTAGACTGGTCTTCATAGCCTTAGCAGGAAAAAAATTAATTCAACCTCTATAAATACATACATAACTAAACAGAACAATAAAAATTTGATTTGGAAGGGCTTGGTGCCTAGTTTTTCTTCCTAATTTTTAATTTTTTCTTATTTTCTCCTGTTCCTTCAGTACCCTCTTTAAAGGAGAAGAGATAGGGAATAAATAAATGAGTGAGCAACTTCAAATTAATAAAATGATAGCATTGTGATTGAGTAGCTCAAAAATCAACTCACATTTTTTATTTCTCCCTTTTTTTTTTCAATTTTTTCCAAAGAATTTCACTTCTTTTCCTTGGAGGAAAATATAGGAAGAATGCAACATTTTCATATAGCCCTAGTGATAATATGCATGCCTTCTAAATACCAAAAATTCAAAGCAATAAATTATGTATTCATGATGTTGAAGTGCAGGCCTTAAAGCATCACTTAATCATGAATATGTTTTACCTAACCATGAAGAAATCGTAGGTTGTATTTCATTTAGTGATTCAAATGCTGCAAGTAGTTAACCGTCAGCAGCCAACTGTGAGCAACTAGAGATTGATTGTTCATACTTGGCACATGCAATTGTTTATTTAAGCAATTAAAGATTGGTTGTTCATGCTTATGTTTATTAATACATCATAATTTTGGGTTTAATTGAGCTAAGGGTTGGGGTGTTTGGAGATTAATTATTATTCATTTTCCTGAGAAAAGTTACACAAAACCATCTCAACCTTTAAATTCTCATCCTTTATATTATTTCGAGGCCCTTTTTTATCAAAAGAAAAAGACCATAAAATGAAAACAAGACAAGTTGGTGAAAACTTACTGCTCTTTGGTTCACTACTTTTATCCCCATCTGCCTGTTTATGTTTATCTTCATGCATGCAAGCAAGGTTGATCTTGAACCATGTTCACAAGATCATTGTATTCTATCCTTCCTTTCCTCTGAGATCAACTCTGCACTAAAAGCATGATCAACCTTGCTTGCATGCATGAAGATAAACATAAACAGGCAGATGGGGATAAAAGTAGTGATCTTGAACCATGTTCACAAGATCATTGTATTCTATCCTTTCCTCTGAGATCAACTCTGCACTAAAAGCATGGTACAAAGAAAAAAAAATGAATAAGTGTGTCTAGTGCTTGTAGTTGATGGTTCTTAATGATAATGAAGAATAGTCCTTTAATTATTAAAGGTGAAATGTACACCCTAGATCCCAGGCTCAAGGAACATGCACAAGCATAAGCAAGGATAGGGAGTGAAAAAATAAAGCAAGAAAATTTAATAATTAAGACCAAAATATAAATAACAAATTCAAGATATTAGCACTATCAACCAAATTGCCCCAAAGTTAATAATCTTCAAAGCGTCAACCAAAAATTAACAATTGTACCATCAAGACAATCATACCATCAGGACAATGAACACAAAGCAATCATAGACTTGATAAAAATAAAAAATCAATCTTTTGCATCACTTGTTCTCACGGCAACACTGTGAAAACTTTAAGACTCTTTAGCTTTTGTGATTTTTCTAGATGCTTTAAGCATGAAAGAAATATTTTTCTGTTTTATTAAAACTAGTCTTAGATGTTCAAAGAAAAATGAACAAATAACCCTCCACTTGAAGCACACTACACCCAAATTGATTCTTTGGAAATATAAAGAGATGTAACAATAGTATCCAATTGAATTCTATTTAGCTGATTCTTATGTTTGGACAATATATAATCACAGAAATTCAAATTTTATTAAGTTAAAAACATTTCATTTTGAAAGAATTGGAAATCGTGCAAAAAGTAACATGATTTTGCAAGAATTCAATTAACATATAGAAACCTACTATTACAAATCCAAAAAGGCCCTATTTAAATAAATTTGCCCCTTAACAAATGAGGTTAAATGAGAAAATAAGCATATTCATTTTACTTTTCAGTCGATACAAAAAATGGAATTCAAATGAACTGTGGCACTTCAAAATTTATTTAAAATGCATGAATTCTATCATAAATTTATTTGAATAAAATTCTATAAATAGAATCAAATTATTCCAGATAAGGTATAAAGGAATAAGGGCACTTTTAATCTCTAACCTTGTCAAAAATAAATGCTTGAGTCCTTGAACTATAAGAAATATGAACTATAAGAAATATGCAATAAGTCCCAATTTTGTAATATTGTCAAGAGATTCTACGCTATTAAGTTTTATTGAAATTAGTTTACATGTGCTTGAAGCTTGCTAAATTTACTCAGGATTTTATTTCACAAATGGATTCAAATGCCGTGGCTTGTGCTACTTGAAGTTTCCGATGATATTTTGTGCACAGTGTCTACATAACTCCAAAACCAATCAACTTAGATTCAAAGAAAAGGAATACAGCATCAATACCAGTTGTGCTTATAAAATATTCCACACCCATCACGTTTCTGCCCACTCCTCTGAATATAAATACTGGAATAGCCAAGGCTCTCAATGTTTTGCTTGTTAAATGTATCGTACTCACCCACCTCCTGGTAAGATTTGTTACAAGTTATACCATCCCTATGTGTATAAATACACAGCAAAATAACTCTAAAGTAATTAAGCCATAAAGATAAGTTCTTATTTTCCAGAACAGAAAGCTGAACTTCCATTAACCCATCTGCACACCACACACCTTTTTCTTTCGAAATACAAGATAAATGTAAGAAAAAAAAACACCTGTAAGCAGAGGAAGTCAGCCCTAATGTTCTTGAGAATAGTTAAAATTGCCTGTGAACGAGACTTCCACCTGTATTTACTATCAATGACAAAACAAAAGCTCCCTCAATTAGTTCGTCAAAATTTCCAAAAAAAAAAGGAAAACAAAAGAACTTTATACATATAGGATGCAAAAATGCAGTTCATAATTTGGGAACGAGGTAGAGCTCTCGTAGATGCACTGAGGACTGACTAGAAGATGGCTTCCCCAATATCAAAAAGAATATAAGTTGATTCTTTCAGCAGACAAACTTACTCAAATTATAGGATTCTCCAAAAATTAATAATCCAATAAAATTTACAACCAGCAGATCAAGCCAAGAGAAGTATGTTAGGGCCCCCGCAATAAATAACGAAAATAATTACGATGCCAGAAAAATAAAATAAGCACACAAGAAATTTACGTTGTTCACCCTTAATTATTTGGGCTACGTTTACGGGACCAACTCCGAATATTTTTCTTCAACTATTAAAAATAGTAGTATACAGAGAGAATTTTACAAAAATAGTAGCACTCAAGTGTTTTCCAAAAAACACCCTAAAAATTAAAACCTTTACTATTTTTCACTCTCCTAAATTTTAGGACCTTCTTCCTAAAATTTACTCTCTCTCACTCCATCACAGATTTATTTTTCTCTGTGAATTGTAATTTAAATGAGGCGAGAGAGCCTCTATTTATAGGCAGGAATTGAGGCAGAGAACGTAACCAATGACGTTCTCTTCTCCTACAATTCCTGACTTTCATTAGTTTTTTTTCTTTTGATTTATTTGAGCGTGGGTCCCACTTGAAGTGGGCACTCCACCTAACAAATCTCCCTCTGCACACTCAAGTGGGAACATTAGCCATACCGGTTATCTCTCTGCATATAATAATTTTCTCCGTCGGTAAAGCTTTCGTCATTATATCAGCTTCATTGTCATCAGTATGAATCTTCTGCAACTGGAACTGCTTTTCTTCAATAGCAAGTCTGAGCCAATGATATCTTACGTCGATGTGTTTTGTCCGTGCATGATATATAGTATTCTTGCTCAAGTCTAATGCACTTTGGCTATCGCAATAAACTATATATCCTTTCTGCTGCATGCCTAATTCTTGAAAGAATCTTTTCAACCAAAGCACTTCCTTTCCTGCTTCCGCTGCAGCAACGTACTCTGATTCGGTTGTTGATAGGGAAACACACTTTTGTAATCTTGACTGCCATGAAATAGCTCCCCTGAGAATGTAAATAAGTAACCTGATGTAGATTTTCGTTCATCAAGGTCACCAGCCATATCTGCATTTGTATAACCAACAAGTACAGGCCACATCCAAAAGTTAAACATAACTTTGAAGTTTCTCTCAGGTATCTGAAGATCCACTTTACTGCTTCCCAATGTGTCTTCTGGGGATTTGACAGAAATCGGCTCACAACGCCAACTGCATGAGCGACATCTGGTCTAGTACACACCATTGCGTACATCAAACTTCCAACCGCTGAAGAATATGGAACTTTTGACATATCTTCCTTATTTTCCTCTGTTGATGGACATGATTTCTTACTCAATTTGAAATGAGCGGCAAGTGGAGTGCTAACTGGCTTAGCATTCTTCATATTGAACCTCTCTAGAACTCGTTCAATATATTTCTCCTACGATAACCACAATCTGCAGGACTTTCGGTCTCGGATAATCTCCATTCCGAGAATTCGCCTTGCCGATCCCAAATCCTTCATGTCAAACGCTTTTGACAAATCACCCTTTAACCTGCTAATCATTTCTGCATCTGGTCCAACAATTAGCATATCATCAACATATAAAAGAAGAATGATAAATTTACCATCAGGGTATCTTTGGACATATACACAAGGATTTGCATCTGTTCTTCTGTATCCTTGATTTACCATGAACGAATCAAACTTTTTATACCATTGTCGCGGGGCTTGTTTCAACCCATACAAGCTCTTTTTCAAGCGACAAACCATGTCCTCCTTTCCCTTGACCTTGAAACCCTCTGGTTGTTCCATATAGATCTCTTCCTCTAGATCCCCATGCAAGAATGCGGTCTTTACATCAAGCTGCTCCAACTCAAGGTTCAAACTGGCTGCTAAACCTAACACAACTCGAATAGAACTCATTTTTACAACAGGTGAAAAAATTCATCAAAGTCGATACCTTTCTTTTGAGTAAAGCCTTTGACGACCAATCGAGCTTTATATCTTACTAGGTTGCCATCATCTTTCTTCAGTTTGTACACCCATATATTCTTAAGTGTTTTCTTCCCTTTTGGAAGTTTCACCAGCTCGTATGTGTCATTCTTTTTGAAGGAATTCAACTCCTCTTGCATGGCCTTTATCCAACAATCTTTATCTCTGCAAGACTGCACATCTTGGAAGCTCTCTGGCTCCCCCTCATCAGTAATCAAAATATAATCAGAACTAGGATACCTTGTAGATGGTTGGCGTTCTCTGGTTGACCTTCTCAACTGAGGTCCAACTTCTTCTGGTGGAATGGGGTTCTCTGGCTCCCCTTGCTCAACACCCTCTGTATCATCATCATCTACAATTGTCTCTTGATCCCCTGTAGCTGGCTCTTCTTCTTCCTGTTTTGATTCTGGCATTCCTCCTCCTGTGACATCATTTGTAGGAATGCTTTCTGGTGTAATATCTACAACACTGTCACTTGTAGATCTTTCACCAGCTGTATCTGTCACGATCTCATTTTCATGGAATACTACATCTGTGAACCTCGGTTTTCCACCCGAAAAGGATTCGGATGAAAGTTCACTCGTTGTCAGGAGTCGTCACTCAGTTTATTTTGTTCGAAGGGAAAAACTAAGAAAACCCTTGTTTGACTCCAATTAATGCATCCAACGTAAAGGTTTCTAATCTGCGAACCCAAGGAGGATTCGGGGACTATGTCATGCATTTGATTAATTTGTCAATTTAGAAATGAATCCAAAAGGAACCCAGAAAGGAAGAAGAATAGATTGTTAAAAAATTGCGGACTTGCTATTTGGGGTGAATCCCAAATATGCCTACATACTCTCGTTTTTATGAGAGATCAAAACCCATGTAGTTCGGAAAAGCCTATTTAAAGGCGATGAAAATTATGCTTCATGCATGTGTGTGTGTATGCTTCGTGCATTTGTCGGGCTTTTCTGCCAAAGTTGTTAATTTTAGCACTTAGTGCAAATTTGTGAAATTTAGGTACTTTGTACCAAGATGATGCAATTTAGGCCTTTGGCCAAAAGATTGATTTTAATTGTGAAATTTAGGTATTTTGTACCAAAAAGATACAATTTAGGCTCCGTGCCAAAAGGTTGATTGATTCGCGGCTTCATGCCGAAGTGTTGATTGATTAGTTAATTAGGCCTTAGACCTAAAAGGATTAGGTCTTTGACCGAAAAGAAATTAAGAAGAAGATAAGATGCTTTATGACATGCTTAAATTGACAAATGATAAATTATCATACTACCTTGTTTAGGGTCCTTCCACTTCGAAGTTCCAGGTCTTGAAATATGATTCTTAATTCCTGCCACATGAGGTTAGATTCTTGCAAATAAAAGTCCAATAAGAGTTTTTTAGACGTGAAACGAATTCGACAGCATAAGGCCTACCCGAGAAAATCCAACCCCCTTTTTTGAAAGTTTAGAAGCATTTTATAGGCAAAATTCGGGCTGGACGGCGGTCGGACCGGGCGGCTCGCCGGAAAAACGGGAAAAGGACACGGACGTCGGTCGGCGGTCTGACCGCCGGTCCCAGTGGTTCACCCCCGAAAATCGCACCGAAACACGCATTTTTTTGTTCAAACTGATTTTTCGGGAGTTGCGGTCCTCCAAAAATTATTCCGAGACCATACCTGTGATCCTTGCGTCGTTCCGGACGTTTCAAGTACCATGAAGGTATATTTTTGGTGAACTCTGCTGCGGTCGACCGGTCTGGCTTGGTCTTTTGTAGTCGGCTTTCCGAGCCTCAAAATTCGAGTGTTCACAATTGCCCCCCACTGGGGCCCATAAAAATGATTTATGGGGCTCAGTGGTTGTCTGAAACGAGAATTTTGAGCGAGATGCAAAAAGACCCGCGTTTTCACATTTTCTTTATAAATTGGCTGATTCAATTCCATTTTCATTTGCCTTCATTCTTTCTTTTTCTTCAATTTTCTTCAAACTTTCTTTCAACAATGGATTTCACTGGCTTTGAAGACTTCGAGATCCCACTCCCTCCCTGCAATCTTTTACTTGAGGAGGAGAAGCACAGCTCCAGGACCGGCTGTTACGAGGTAAGTACCTTATCTTTTACTTACCTAGTATGCATGTTTAGGAAATTTATTTATTTCTAGTAAGGAACTTAGAAACAAAATTTTAAGAATTCTTCCTTCACATGTACTAGCAATGAATCAAGGGTAATACTAGGTTTCACCATTTTCTGCCATCAGTAATTATTTCTAGTAAAGAACTTAGAAATAATCCTCTAGGAAGTCACACCCGGCTGGGGATAGAATTTAATTTTTTTTTAGGACACTTTGATTAGGATATCTCTCGCGGAAAGACCCATGAGCACTATTCCGGCTTATGTCTTTGATGTCGGGCATCCGGTGGGGGATCTAATCAGACCTGCTTTCCTCCACCATTTGAGGACTATAAATGCGGGTAGAGATATCCACAGAGAGTTGATCTGTGCACTGGCTGAGCGATGGTGGCCCACCACTGATACCTTTCATTTTGCTTGGGGAGAGATGACGATGACGCCCACCGACTTTTCCGTCATCTCTGGGATTCCATTTGGCGTTGAGATGGTGGAGTACTACAATGACTGGCGGCATGACATCTCTTCAGCCGATATGGTCACTTTAATCGGGGTTGACTACCCTCGACATCAGGCGCCTCGCTGCATTCAGAGGAGGTGGTTTGTAGAGCAGGCGCCAGCAATCTATACTGGCTATGAGGTAGGCGATCTTACTGCTGATCAGGTGGCCAGGTTTACCCTGATCCTCCTGTTTGCTAGCTCCTTCTTAGCAAACAGAAAGGATGCAGTGAATCTCAACGTGCTGAAGAGTCTAACCGACCTGACACGACTTCAGACATATGATTGGGCTAGCATGATGTTGTGTAAATTGTATGACGACATGTCAGACCTTTGCTATACCCGTATTGCTCCATGCGGCCTGTATTACTTCTGGGAGGTAATGTAAAGAACATTTCCTTCACCTTGCGGACACCGACTCTGATTTCTTCTTCATTTTTTTTTCAGACTTGGGCTTATGAGTACTTTCCTGATGTCGCCCCTTTTCTTCGTGAGCCACTTGCCCCTGTAGATCCTCTTTCTCCCATTGCTTGGAGGTGGTATAGAGAGAGGATAGCAGCACCAAAGAGGAAGCTTCCTATCAGAGAGCTGAGATCGTTCTTCGACAGTTGCTCCATGGACTCGGTAAATACTTTATCTTCATCGTTATTTATTATATTAGAGAAAATGATTCACTAACATAATAAATTTTTACAGGTAGCATTTACAACAATGTCTAACCGGCTGACAGAGTGGATTGCTCAAGATCACAGCTTTCAGCGGTCACAGGCCCTGACTCACCTTCGATTCATACTTCCCCATCCAGAGTATCGACGGTATTATCTCGCTGAGAGAGTGACTTTCCAGATTGCCGGCTTCCGTACAGTTCCCTTGGACCCCCCTGATGACATGCTGTCTCTGACGCTTCTGCCTGTTACAGCGTCCCAGTATGAGGGTGATCCCTTCGAATCGGCCTTTGCCTCGGATGAAGAGGATTATGATATCTACTGTCTTGAGCGACTGATGCCACACATTGGGGCCCGGTTCGATCCTGCACCACCTTATCGGTCCTCCCACTCTTCAGCCCCTACTTCCAGCACCCCGGGAGACCATCCCTCTTCTAGCTGGCGAGCTAACAGACCTTCTTCCTCTAGGACTAGGGCTTCCACCTCCAGGGCTGGACCATCACATGCTGGAGCAAGCAGCAGTTCATCACATTTGAGGCCTCCCCCATCCATCCTTGCGGCTACCGGTTGATTGGACCCTGCTTTAGCCGACTTGAGGTTGCCATATGCTGTTCGTTATCATGCACCTGATGGTTGGGTGTCCCGACCAATTAGTGTGGAGAGTGCACCTCGCCGGAGGCTTGTTCACATCACTCAAGTATATTCTTTTAGAACTTTTCATGAAAAGGATTCATAAAATTCTCTTGAAATTGATTGTGATTGTGTTTCTTTTACAGGTACCTGAGGGCCTAGTTGCAGATATGACAGCACTGATCACTGCTTTGTCGGATGAGCTGGCTGGTGCTTGGACTGATGCTGCTTATGAGAGGCAGAACAGGCCGCAAAGACGGAGAGCCCGGCGTTGAATTCTGATATTTGTCTTGGACTATATTTGTAGTATTCGAATTATTCTTGCTTTGTACTTTGTACTTTTCGTATTTTCCACCTGTCATTTGAACTCAAGTACAAACCTGCACTAATTTGTTAGTATTAACAGCAGATATGTATGTATGATGTTTATTTTTTGTTTGTTTTAGAAATCTATTTTCAAAAATAAATCCCTGAGATAACCCCGAAAATAGTACCTAAAATAATCTAAACAGGGCCGAAACACAAGAATTTTATAAAATAAAATAAAATAAAATAAAGATAAAAATAAAATAAAATAAAAAAAAATATATATATACATAAAAACAGGAATCGAGGCTGTGAGGGGACAGTCGGGCCGCCCGCCCTTTTGTCGGACCGCCGGGGAGGCCCCGGGGCAGTATATGTATTGGAAAAAAAACAGAATATTGAGTGCATTTTTGAGCCAAAAACAAATTTCTCATTGCAGGATTTTTTATTTTCGTCAAAAATGAATCCTCTTTTTAACCACGTTATGCATAACTGGACCAAGAGCCTTCATAACGTCGAAAGGATCAACATGGGAAGGTATGGACTGAAAGTCGTTACTACCCTTAGGGGCGTGGCTATGGATTGGGATTTTTTGCATGCCTGCATTAGATTTTGGGATCCTCAAGCCCATGTTTTCAGATTTGGTGCTCGAATGGAGGAAATGTGTCCTCTCTTTGAGGAATTTTGTTCAATCATTGGATGTGACCCCAATGCCCCTCTTGTAAGGTATGAGGTCCAAGTTGGTTATGTGGGATCCTTTCAGAGGCTTTTCAGCTTTACCAGGCCTCAAGCTCAAGCTATGATCATGGATGGGAGTAGAGCGATGCTGCTTCCCCTGATTGATGAATTTCTGACCGCCAACTTTGAAGATGAGGTTCAACTGAAACACAGAATGCGAGCTTTTGTTTTTTGCCTGTTGGCCGGATTTCTTTTCAATCGTGATCCTGGCTTCGGTGATTTGAGGCTTTGCCCCATGGTTAGGCAGATGGAAGAGCTTAATTGCATCGGTGGTATGATTCTGGCTGAGACCATCCAGAGTCTTGACAGAGCTGCTCTCGGGTTTGAGAACTGGACTGTTACCCCGATCATTCTTCAGGTAATCTTGTTATACCTTTTTGCTTCTTCTAATTTCATTCTCTCTTTTTTGTTTGTAAAATAGAAATGATCTATTTATTTATTATTATTTTTTTTTCAGGTTTGGCTGAGAGACCATCTCCGAGTGGTTGCTGCTCCTAATGCCTTGACATATAACCCTTCTCAGTACCGCACCAGGAGAATCCAGATTACTTTTCCCTCCATGGCCAAGTGGGCTATCTGGTTGTTTGAGCTTGGACCAGAAGAATTGCTATGGTTCGTCCCTTGGTATAGGATTCCTCGCTTCATGGAGGCAAATGCAATGCACAACCATGTCTATCTCCTTGGTTTCACCCATAGCACGTGGTATAGTGCTTCCCGGGTTCTCAGACAGATGGGGGTTGATCAGAGGGTTCCCCTTCCGGTCGGGCTTACCATTGCTTCCCCTATTACCCCTGAAGTTACCCGAGTTGTTCTACAGACTTGGGTCAGAGACCATCAGATGATCAGGCCCTTTGCTGAGCCTTCCCTTGTTCAGCCCACTCCGGAGTATAGGACCTGGTTTATAGCCGAAGTTTGGCCCGCTGAAAAACCCAGGAGGTATGCCTTGCTGCAGGAGTTGGAGAGAGAGGAGGTGGTTCCTCTTAGCGAGGAGAAGATAGACGTTGCAGAGAGTTCCGGAACTAAGGAAGATACCGAAGACTCTGCTCCACGTAGGAGGCGTAGGATTTAGACCCTAGGGTTGACTCTTTTGTCTGTTTTTTTGGGTTGTTTGTACCTTTTTAGTTCCTTGAATGTACAGGACTTATGGTCTGACTCTTTTTTTGTAATGACTGACTCTTTTTGTAATGAAAGATTCTTTTTTGAATGAATGACTCTTAATGAATGACCCTTTCTTTCTTCTTTTTTTTTTTGTTTTCTTTCCAAGCATTATCTACTTTATTTATTTGCTCTAATTTTTGCCTAAGCCGTCCTTTCGGATTTTCAACTTAGCGAGCTCTTACCCATTCTTGCCTAAGCCGCCCTTTGTGGGTTTTCGACTTAGCGGGATTTTTTGTTGTTTGTTGTTTTTTTGTTTTTTTTGTTTTTGTTTTTTATAATATTAGCAAAAGAAAGATGAATGGATGATTTTTATTAATATTTAGACCATGCTCAAGGAGAGCTGCCTACATATCTCGAATTAGCTTGCGAGAATCAGGTCTAATGTAGTTCATTACAATGCATGATTATACATAATATTTCTTTAGCTGATCCAGATTGCATGGGTTCGTGAACTCCAGACCATCCAAATCAGACAAGATGACTGCTCCGCCGGAAAGTATTTTCTTTAAAATGTAGGGTCCCGCCCAATGAGGACGAAACTTCCCACGAGGATCTGTAATAGGCGTTCTGATCTCTTTCAGGACCAAACAACCTTCTTCCAACTTTCGATCTTTGACCTTTTTGTTGAAATGTCTGGCCATTCGCCTCTGATACCCTTGAATCTGATGTAGAGTTTGAAGTCTTTTTTCATCCAAACCCAACAACTGATGATGATAATTGCTGATCCATTCAGCTTCATTTATCTGACTTTCTTGAATTATCCTCGCCGATTGAACTTCCAGTTCAATGGAGAGTACAGCTTCCATTCCGTACACCAGGGAATACGGGGTTGCCCCAGTAGGAGTTCTAATTGATGTTCTATATCCCCACAAAGCCAGCGGTAACTTCTCATGCCAACGCCTATGTTCCTTGATCATTTTTTGTATGATCACCTTTATAGACTTGTTCGCTGCTTCTACAGCTCCATTTGTTTGAGGTCTATAAGGAGAGGACTTATGATGCTGGACATTCTTATCCTTCAAGAGCTTAGCAAATTCTGCTTGGAAATGAGTTCCATTATCAGTGATAATTTCAAACGGCGTTCCGTACCGACAAAGGATGTTGGTTCGGACAAACTGTGCTGCCTTTTTGGCGTTTAATTCTGCATAGGAAGCTGCTTCAACCCACTTTGTGAAATAATCCACTGCTACCAAGATAAACTGATGTCCATTTGATGCTTTTGGATGTATTTTGCCAATTATATCTATTCCCCAAGTAGCGAAGGGCCATGGAGAAGTGATCGGATTCAGGGCAACGGGAGGTTGCTTTTGCATCTTGGCAAATATCTGACACTGATGGCATTCTTGCACAAATGCCACGTAGTCAGCATTTATGGTAGACCAATAATATCCTAGATTGGCAATTTTTCGAGCCAAGGCGATCCCATACATGTGTGGTCCTGATTCGCCACCATGTACCATTTCCATTATCTGCTTAGCCTCTGCTTTCATTCACACATATTAGGTGCATCCCATTCCAATTCCTCTTGTAGAGGATATCTTCATTAAGAATGTAACTTGTGGCTAGCTGCCTTATGGCCCTCTGATCAACCTTTGATGATCCCTCCGGATAACTTCCATCCTTGAGATAACCTTTGATATCCCAAAACCATGGTTTACCATCGGCCAAATGCATTATGTGGGCAGGTTGCTTCTGAAGTTGAACTTTCAATGGACGAATGACTTTCCCCTCCTTGATATTGATCATGGAAGCTAAAGTAGCCAGGGCATCAGCAAACTGATTCTTTGCTCTTGGGAGATATTCGAAGGACAAATCATCGAATTGTTGTGCCAGATGATCAAGGCGTTGTAGGTAAGGAACCAAACGCTCTTCTCTTATTTTCCATTTCCTTAAGGCTTGTGATACTATTAAAATAGAATCACCGTAGACCTTTAGGTTCTTAATCCCTAATTCGAGGGCGGCTTCAAGCCCATTGATGCAAGCTTCATATTCTGCTTCATTGTTTGTGCAGCTCAAGTCAAGTTTAACTGCAAATGGAATGTATTCTCCACAAGGAGTTTTGAACACAATCCCAATTCCATTTCCATGATAATTGGATGCCCCATCAAAATACATCTCCCAAATATTCCTTTCCACATTCAAGAGGTCTTCGTCAGGGAAACCCACTTCTCGTATCTCGTCATTCACGGGTAATTCTACTAATTGGTCAGCTATTGCGCCCCCTTTCACAGCTTTCCTTTGAATGAATTTTAGGTCAAAGGCTGCCAATGTTGACACCCACTTAGCCATTTTGTTGTCCAAAACAGGCCTCTCCATAAGGAATTTCAAGGGACTCTGTTCTGCGATGACATAAGTAGTGTAAGAAGACAAGTAGTGTTGTAACTTCGTACAAGTCCAATACAAGGCTAAACACAACTTCTCAATCTTGTTATACTTTAACTCATAATCCAGCATCCTTTTGCTGAGGTAGTAAATTGCATTTTCTACCTTTGTATGTTCAGCCTCTTGAGCTAGCATTGCACCCATGGCTTCATCTGTTACAGACAAATACAAAAGCAGCGGCTTTCCCATTCTGGGAGGTTGTAGAATTGGTGGACTTAACAAGTATTCTTTGATCTTGTCGAAGGCCTTTTGGCAGTCTTCATTCCATTCTTGTGAAGCATCTTTCCTTAGTAGCTTAAAGATTGGACCACAAGTCTCTGCCAACTGCGATATGAATCGACTGATATACTGTAATCTACCTAGCAAGCCTCGAATCTCTTTTTCTGTTCTTGGCGGAGGCATTTTCAGAATAGCCTTCGACTTTGCTGGATCAACTTCTATTCCTCTCTTGCTGACCAAATACCCCAAAAATAAGCCTGATGTTGCTCCAAATAGGCACTTTGCAGGATTAAGCTTCAAATTGTACTTGCGAAGTCTAAGGAAGAACTTCTCAAGCGCTTCAACGTGTTCTTCTGGGGATTTTGACTTAACAATCATATCATCAACATACACTTCTACTTCTTTGTGAATCATGTCATGAAAGACTGTTGTCGCCATCCTTTGGTAGGTAGCCCCTGCATTTATTAACCCAAAAGGCATAACCCTGTAGCAGAAAGTGCCCCATTCTGTAATGAAAGCTGTCTTCTCTTTGTCTGGTGGGTGAACTAGGATCTGATTGTACCCAACCGCAAGGTCAGTCATGGAAACCATCACATGCCCAGCCATCCTGTCTATCAGCAAATCGATGTGTGGTAGAGGGAAATCGTCCTTGGGACAGGCCTTATTCAAATCCCTGTAGTCAACACACATCCTGACCTTTCCGTCTTTCTTCGGGACTGGCACAATGTTTGCTAACCAGGAAGGGTAGGCAATTGGTTCTATGAACTTATTGTCCAGTTGCTTGGCAACCTCCTCTTTAATTTTCAAAGACCATTCAGGCTTCATTCTTCTCAACTTCTGCTTAACCGGCTTTGCACCTGGGTATAGTGGAATCTTATGAACTGCTATGGCTGGGTCTATTCCCGTGACATCACTTGCCTTCCACATGAAGCAGTCGACATATCTTCTGATGCACCCAACAACCTGTTCCTTATTCACACAATCATATGCAATGTATGTATGTTCATTTTCTTTGCCAATCATTATCTTTTCATTTATTTCTTTTATTTCATTTATTTCATTTTTGCTAGATAATACTTGGAAAGCAAAAGACACAGGGTAACCAAGAATTTGAAGAGTTTCATTGATAATGGCGGAGTCATTCTCCAAGATTACATTAGATTAGACATTGGGGTTCTCTAAATCTGAAACTATAGAAGACTCAGAATTAGACTCTGACTTGGTGTTTGACTCAAAATTTGACTTTATACAAGACTTGGGTTCAGGGCATGACACAGGACTAAGTTTGACCATGGCAACTCGTCCCTCCTCGGCATACCAGTTCATCAGTGGTCCATCTGTAGTCTTGATCAGCTTTGTGAAGTCCCTTTTATCTTCAAAATTGGTTATCATAGCAACCTCATCAAAGAGACCAGGCCGCATAAAACCTTCCATTTGTGGGTCAGCTATAGGTTCTGGCTCTTCTTCTTTTATGGCTAAAACATAATCAAACATCTCAAAACCCGGTAGCTTCTTTCCAGTCACAGGAGAATAGAATGGCTCCTGGAAACCACAGTAAGGAACTGCTTTTCCAGGTCTGCAGAAGTGACCATTCAGGGTTCTAAAGTAAGGGCGCATTTTGAGGCTTCTTGCCCCCCAATTCTTCTTTTTCTTCCTTCCATGCTCAAACTCTTCTATCTCCTCATCTGTGGGTTTGTACCCCAGGCCAAAAGTTCCCCTATTCTCAGGTTCTTCCCATGGCCGCACCACGGGTGTTTTCCTCCCAGACTTTATCATTTCCATTCCGGGCAGCAGACCTACCCTTAGCATCATTCCCACCAGGCAATTGATTTGGACCTCTCCAAAATCATATAAGATAAATGGCCCTTTGGGTTTTTCTCCTTCAATGCATTGGACTGTATCATAATGGAAGCCAGTCAAGGTCATGGCGGTTTCGCCAGGAACAACCTCAAAGAGAGACTGATCCATGATTCTCTTGTTGATTTCACAGGTGTCACCTTTGATAGTGATGATTTTTCCTTCAAAAGGGAACTTAAGTTTTTGATGTAATGAAGAAGGGACAACATTACTCTGATGAATCCACGGCCTTCCAAGGAGGAGATTAAAGCTCGCGGGTACATCAATGACTTGGAAGGGCACTTTCATTTTCACCGGCCCAATAACAATTTCCAGAGTGGCAACACCCAAAATTTCTCTTCGAGTATTATCATATGCTCTAACAATCTGATCAGAAGGTGTAAGATCCGTAGCCTCCAACCCCAGACAGCTTGCTACTTTTAAGGGACATACATTTAAGGCTGACCCATTATCAATGAGAACCATGGGTACAGTCTTTCCCCCAGTTTGTATGGTGATGTATAGAGCATCATTGTGTTTGCTGCCATCTTCTGGTAGGTCCGTATCAGAAAATCGGATACTCAATGCCTTGGTTGATTGAGTCAAAGTGGCCACCAAAGCTTCCGGGCTTGTGTCCACTGATGTATCAAGCTGACTCAAAGCTTCACTGAGGGCCTGACGGTGTGGGAATGAGGAAGCAAGGAGCTCCCAAATTGACACCTTAGCTTGAGTTTGTTTAAGCTGAGTGAGGACATGGTCTTCCCTTGGTTCAGGTGTCTTCTTATGGGGGTGATTTGAGGTTGCAGGGGCTTTTCCCAAGTCGAGTGGCTGATATTGCCTTCCGCTTCTCGTCAAAGCGTCGACCTCTTCAGCAAGGTCATTCAAATCCAACACACACACTTCATTCATTTCTAAGAGGAGTTTGAAAGGATCAAACAGCTCTTCTTCCACAGTGATGGCGTGGATGGAATGATTAGGCAAAGGGTTAGTATTAATGTTCGGTTGACTTCTGAGAGGAATGATGTCACCCCTATCCACCAAATCTTGGATGCGGTTTTTCAGAGTCCAACAAGCATCTGTTCTATGCCCTTTTCCTTGGTGGTATTCACAATATTCATTGGCCTTATAACTGGCGGGTAATGGGTTTGGAGGTGGCCTTGGGTCCAAAGGCTTCAAGTACTTTCCTTCCACAGCCTTTTTAAATACTAGATGAAGGGGCACCCCTAGGTCGGTATATTGCCTTCTTGGCTGATTTCTCTGCCCAAGATTGCCCACACGTAAAGGATTCGCAGGGGCAATATTGGCCACTTCATTGACCTTGCTTGAGGAAGTAGCTTGGCCTTGTTTCTTATACTTTGAAGCAGCTCCCTCATCCACTATCTTACCCAATTGTATCAAGTCTTCTACCTTAGTTGCAGTCGCAATGAGCGATTTGAAAGTAGGTAGGTATTGGGTTTGCAGTTGAGCTTGATATATAGGTCTTAAATTTCTGATTATAATATCAATCTGCTCCTGTTCTGAAGGGCAATTGATCATTTGGGCAGCTTTTGCCCTCCACCTCGTAAGGAACCAGGAGAAGGGCTTATTGTTGTTTTGTTTGGTAGTCTCAAGTTCTCTTCTAGTGACATCCACCTCAATATTGTAGTGGTATTGAGTATTAAATGCATTGCAGATGTCTTCCCAGGTCTTAATCTTGGCTTGGTCCAGGCTTACAAACCATTTTAGGGCAGCTCCAGTCAAGGATTGTTGAAAGAGTTGAGCAAAGAGCTCATCATTTAAACCCCAAGGGCTCAAGGCCCCCACATACATTTTCAAATGGGTTTTAGGGCAAGTGGTCCCATCAAATTTGTCCATCCCAGGCATCTTGAATTTTGGAGGCAATCTAGCTTGGGGAAACAAGGATAAGGAATCCATGTCTACCACCTCTTTATGAGTTTTCATGGCAGTGATTGACCTTTCAAGCAATTCAAGTTTTTTTTTTCAGTTCAATAGTTTCATTTTTAGAGGGTGGATCCTCCAAATTGATGACAGGGGTATTGTTCTGAGCAGTCATGGGGGTACTAGTTTGCCCCACAATAGGTTCTTTCCCCAAATTTTCAGAAGTAGTGGCTGTCTTTGGTGCCCCTCCTAATTCAGCCAAGATGGCTACCCTTTGGGCAGCTAAAGCTTCATCAATTCTCTCTTGCATTCTAGCTTCAATTTCCTTAACCTGTCCATCTAGCAAGGCTTTAATCTGTTCAATAGTAGCCATTCCAGTAATTGGAGCAGTTGGTGAAATTGAGGTAACAGGACTTGTGGGTGATTGCACAGTTGGAGCGGGTGTAGCTTGTGTGGGTGAAGGCACACGGACAGTGGATACCTGCAAAGGTTAAGGGTAAAGGATCAGGGCAGTGTGTAGGGTAGGAAGAACTCTTGGTCCACTTGTATACATCAAAAGTTTTCCCCAAAAGATTTTCCCCTAAAATAATGTTGTCATGTTGCATGAATGCACCTCATCACATCATAATTCATTTTAATGGAATGTGGCACTATCATTGGGTACATACAACCTAAGGGAATGTTCTATTGTTCATGAAAATAGAGAAATGGTTTATAGTAGGGACCCTTGAGTCTTGAGTAAGATATACCTAACCACATGTGAAACAAGGAGTTTCGCGTGGGTCCAGCAGTACGATTACTCATGGGCCATTCCAAAAGGATTGGAATGGTTTGCGACAACAGGGAGGACGCTTTGGCTGTCCGCCGGCATAATCAAGGAGACCTGCCGGTCAGCGCTACTTGCTATCCAGACTCAGCATTTTGAACAGAAAGAGAAGAAATTCATTTGAAAACAATTTTTTATGAAATGAAGGAAAAGGATTCCCTCATATAATGCAAGAGAAAAAGATTCTCTGAATGTCAAAATAAATGCACAATTAGTCAAACAAGGGGTCCATTAAAGGAAAAAGATTCCTTTTGTCAATTTTCAATCCAATATCCCCAAGGAGGGGATATATATTGCTAAGGTACCCTGCAAAATGAACAAAAATACCCTAAAGAAGGGCAAATCAGTTAAACAAATAATAATAATCTACTAGGATCCCATAAATCGTTTTTATGGTCCCTAGTGTCAAATTAATCAAATAAGCAATAGTAGTCCACTTAGAATCCCATAAATCATTTTTATGGTCCCCAGTGGAGTCGCCAATCTGTGAACCTTGGTTTTCCACCCGAAAAGGATTCGGATGAAAGTTCACTCGTTGTCAGGAGTCGCCACTCAGTTTATTTTGTTCGAAGAGAAAAACTAAGAAAACCCTTGTTTGACTACAAATTAATGCATCCAACGTAAAAGTTTCTAATCTGCGAACCCAAGGAGGATTCGGGGACTATGTCATGCATTTGATTAATTTGTCAATTTAGAAATGAATCCAAAAGGAACCCAGAAAGGAAGAAGAATAGATTGTTAAAAAATTGCGGACTTGCTATTTTGGGTGAATCCCAAATATGCCTATATACTCTCGTTTTTATGAGAGATCAAAGCCCATGTAGATCGAAAAAGCCTATTTAAAGGCGATGAAAATTATGCTTCATGCATGTGTGTATGTATGCTTCGTGCATTTGTCGGGCTTTTCTGCCAAAGTTGTTAATTTTAGCACTTAGTGCAAATTTGTGAAATTTAGGTACTTTGTACCAAGATGATGCAATTTAGGCCTTTGGCCAAAAGATTGATTTTAATTGTGAAATTTAGGTATTTTGTACCAAAAAGATACAATTTAGGCTCCGTGCCAAAAGGTTGATTGATTCGCGGCTTCATGCCGAAGTGTTGATTGATTATTTAATTAGGCCTTAGACCTAAAAGGATTAGGTCTTTGACCGAAAAGAAATTAAGAAGAAGATAAGATGCTTTATGACATGCTTAAATTGACAAATGATAAATTATCATACTACCTTGTTTAGGGTCCTTCCACTTCGAAGTTCCAGGTCTTGAAATATGATTCTTAATTCCTGCCACACGAGGTTAAATTCTTGCAAATAAAAGTCCAATAAGAGTTTTTTAGACGTGAAACGAATTCGACAGCATAAGGCTTACCCGAGAAAATCCAACCCCCTTTTTTGAAAGTTTAGAAGCATTTTATAGGCAAAATTCGGGCTGGTCGGCGGTCGGATTGCCGGGGTCGGCGGTCGGACCGGGCGGCTCGCCGGAAAAATGGGAAAAGGACACGGACGGCGGTCGGACCGCCGGTCCCAGCGGTTCACCCCCGAAAATCGCACCGAAACACGCATTTTTTTCGTTCAAACTGATTTTTCGGGAGTTGCGGTCCTCCAAAAATTATTCCGAGACCATACCTGTGATCCTTGCGTCGTTCCGGACGTTTCAAGTACCATGAAGGTATATTTTTGTTGAACTCTGCCGCGGTCGACCGGTCTGGCTTGGTCTTTTGTAGTCGGCTTTCCGAGCCTCAAAATTCGAGTGTTCACAACATCTCTACTCCGAACAACTTTCTTTTTCACTGGGTCCCATAACCTGTAGCCAAACTCTTCGTCTTCATAACCAACAAAAGTGCAAGGAACTGACTTATCATCAAGCTTCGATCTCTTCTCCTTTGGAACATGCTTGAACGCCTTGCAGCCAATTACTCTCAAGTGAGAGTATGAGATATCCTTACTTGTCCAGACCTTCTCCGGTACATCAAACTCCAAAGGTGCTGAAGGTAGTCTGTTGATTAGGTAGACAGTAGTATTGAAAGCTTCTCCCCAAAATGACTTAGGTAAGTTAGCCATTTTGAGCATGGATCTGACTCTTTCAACAATGGTGTGATTCATCCGTTCAGCAACGCCGTTGTGTTGAGGCGTACCAGGAACTATCTTTTCATTCCTGATACCGTGCTGACTACAGTAATCTCTAAACTCCTTAGAGATATATTCACCACCATTGTCTGTGCGCAAACGTTTCAATGCCACTCTAGTCTCCCTTTCCACCATCGCATGGAATTGCTGAAAGTGCTTGAAAACTTCATCTTTTGTGAGTAGTAAATAGACCCGTGTCTTTTGTGAAAAATCGTCAATGAAGGTAAGAAAATATCGGCTTCCTCCAAGGGATTCTACCTCCATGGGACCACACACATCGGAGTGTACCAACTCTAACTTGTTGTTTCTCCGCCTTGAGCTTTTTTGAAATGAGACATGATGTTGCTTCCCAAATAAACAATAATCACAAGGATTTATTTTACCTTTAGCTAAGGGAATGAGGGACTTTTTAGCCAACATATTCAACCCTTTCTCACTAACATGCGCCAGCCGCCTATGCCACAAATTTGGTGAAGCATCATCTACAACTGTATTCAGTTGACCCGCACATATCTCTGCGTGCGTTTTGTATAGCGAGCAACATAGCTTTCCTCTCGCCACCACCAAAGATCCTTTGGTAAGTTTCCAGTTACCATCACCTGTATGTTGTTGATAGCCTTCCTTGTCCAGTACACCAATAGATAATAAATTCAACCGAAGATCTGGAATATGATGCACATTTTTGAGTTTTAATGTGCACCCGACGCTTGTTTTTATACAGATATCACCGATCCCCACCATCTGTGAAACACTAGTATTTTCCATTCTAATTGTGCCATAATCACCTGCTCTGTAGGTGGAGAAGTATTCCCTTTTTGGAACACAATGGTATGAAGCACCGGAATCTACTATCCACTCGGTATTTGCATCTCCAATATGACAACAATCTGCATCATGAGAAACTAACATCACCTCACCATCTTCTGCTGCAACTGTAGCAGTTGTATTTCTGTCATTATTCTGACTTCGGATTGCTTTCTCCTGTTTAAAAAAAAGATAATTCTTTTTTATATGACCCTCCTTACCACAATGGTAACACTTTCTCCTCTCCTTGGACTTGGATTTATCTCTGGATTTTCCATGCCCTCGACCTCTACTCTTGCTCCGGCCCCTATTCTCTGTGACAAGGACTTGTGAACTGGTACTGGCAACATCTCTTCTACGAAGTTCTTCTTTGAGTAGTCTATTCTTCACCATAGACATCGTCACCACGCCATCTGGAGCTGAGTTGCTTAATGATACCACAAGAGTATCCCAACTATCCGGTAGAGATCCCAATAGCAGGCATGCTTGCACCTCGTCATCCAAGGACATACCGCTAACTGCTAACTCAGTTATAAGTCCTTCAAAATCGTTCAAGTGTTGTGTAACTGATCGTCCCTCTGACAGCTTCAAATTCATGACTTTGCGGATCATGAACACTTTTCCTTGAGCATTCGTAGCCTCGTACATACTTTCTAGTTTCTCCCAAAGAACTTTGAGATCTTTTTCATTTTTCACATGGTTGTATAGGCTAGCATCTATCCACTGGCGTATCGTACCCAGTGTCTGCTTCTTTAACTTCTCCCACTGCCTTTCCTTCATTTCTTCTGGTTTTGCATCGTCACCTTCAATTGGATCGTACAGATCTTTGCAATTGAGGTAATCTTCCATTCTGGATTTTCACATAGAATAATTTGAATCCGTCAATTTGATCATCGCTCCATCGTTCGCCATGTCGAATTCTGAATCTGACAAAATTTCATTATTTGCCAAATAGTAACCGTATACGTGAATAGTAACCGTATACGTGAATAGTACTCGTACACTTAAATAGTACCGTACACGTAAATAGTACATATATGTGAATAGTACCATATATATAAATAGTATGTATATAAGAATAGTATTATATACGTGAATAGTACTATATACGTGAATAGTACACTTGAATAGTACGTCACCTTTGGGGTTACTATTTGTTACTATAAACTTTAAATTAATTCTTCAACGGTTTTCCGAATAGACTGCACCAACGGATTCCTCGTAATTTTCTCGTCGCCGTGGTATATTTATTTTTAAAATATATCCACAAAGGTATTGCTATCGGACCGCCTGAACCTGCCGGAACCTTCGGCTCTGATACCACTTGTTAGGGCCCCCGCAATAAATAACGAAAATAATTACGATGCCAGAAAAATAAAATAAGCACACAAGAAATTTACGTGGTTCACCCTTAATTATTTGGGCTACGTCCACAGGACCAATTCCGAATATTTTTCTTCTACTATTAAAAATAGTAGGTATAGTAGCACTCAAGTGTTTTCCAAAAAACACCCTAAAAATTATAACCTTTACTATTTTTCACTCTCCCAAATTTTAGAACCTTCTTCCTAAAATTTACTCTCTCTCACTCCCTCACAGATTTATTTTTCTCTATGAATTGTAATTTAAATGAGGCGAGAGAGCCTCTATTTATAGGCAGAAATTGAGGCAGAGAACGTAACCAATGACGTTCTCTTCTAATACAATTCCTGACTTTCATTAGTTTTTTTTTTTCTTTAGATTTATTTGAGGATGGGTCCCACTTGAAGTGGGCACTCCACCTAAAAAAGTATAGGGTTGATGAATTTTTCTTGGTTAGAAAAACCGGAGTGGTTTATGTCTCTTCCACATTGCTTAATAACAAGATCAACTGTAATGAAAATGAATAAAAGCAGATACTAGCAGGCTATGCAAGGTATAGACTCATGTTCACAAATGTAGCATAGTAACAATAGAACTTTCTCATATTTTCTTCAACACCTTGTTGGGTTCCATTTAAAAATAAAAAAAAAAGATTATTACAAAATGTAGTTTCAATAAGTTGATAAATAACACATTCCAAATACATCCAAGAAGCATGGTATAAATATTTACACCAAAATCATCAGAATGACTCAAATAAAGGAGAAAAAAGTTAGAAGATTTAATTGAGGCAAGGAAATGGAGAATATGGAAATAAGGAACTCTTCAAATAAACCTACATGATAAAATAATTTTACAATATTAGAAATCCTTAAATTGACGATGAACATAAATGGCCATACCTAACATTACTGAAATAGTTAAGCTTCAACAAATCCAATCCTCCAAAGTTTTATAGATAAAAAAACATGCATAGTTCGCACAAACAACTCAATAATAAAATATATTGTAGTTGCATGATATTTCAAGAGTAACGAAATCCAGTTGTTTAGCAAAAATCCAATGATCATAATTGCATTTGCAACACCATATATCATGTGTAACACTCAAATCATTGTATATACTTCACCATCCCAGACCATCTTTCATCTTAATAACTACAGGCATAATTGAATCTGACTCAGAGGAACTTACAAGCAATCAGTGACATGAGAGAGAATGAGGTTGGCATGAAGATTTCAGCAACAAATTACTGTGTGCAACAGTCAGAACTGTTGTCATTACAGCTTTTTTGAAAAATGAAAAAAGAAAGAGCGAGACAGAGAGTGCAGCAAAAGGACTCAAAGTTCATAGTTTAACAAAATTTTAACTAAATATATCACAACTTGAATATTTTCAACTTATAATAGCCATTTAATGATATGAATTAATAATATCCTAGTTGCAAGGGACATCCTACTTTATTAGACACAGAAATCAAGCAATAAAAGTGTTTAAAATTGACTATTGCACTTACATTGTTAATTGAAAAATTAAATCTAAAAGTTCACTTGATTAACTCAAAAGTAATTTGTAAAAAAATTATGTTTTACTATATGTCCTATGGTATATTCATTTGAATGTAGGAGTAGCATTGTCCTATGATATATTTTTTTGAATGTAGGAGCAGCATCTACTGTGCAACGAAGAGAAAGAAGATTGAGGTGCTCTGGTCATGTGTGTTGTAGAGGCCCTCTGTAAGAAAAGTAGCATCTTAAAACGGACAAGAAAAAAGAGGAAGAGGAACAACAAAGACAAAATGGAAAAGTGAAAAGGAAAGATCTAGGCAGGCTAAAATTTTCTAAAGAAATAAATCAACGCAAAGTGGAACAGAAGAAACAAATCCATATAACTTGCATCAAAGTCCAAAACTAAAACTTGCTTCAGTGTAATTCACAGTTGAAGACTTCTAATAAACCCAATTTGCTTAAAACTTTATCTTAAACTAATTGGGGCAGTTCTATGGAAGCATTTTCTAAAGTATTTGCTATCTCGGATCCTACTTTTCTATGACACAAATGATATCAAAGCGTTGACACTTAGTTTTTCACAAGCAAAGCCCAACATGGTCAGAACAAGACCAAGTTAAGTAGCATATGAGAGTAACATGCGTTTGGTGCGAAACATCGAAGACAGCAGAGATGAACAGAATCTACAGCATCTAAACATATCTGCATTGCCTTGCAAATTGTTTGGCATATTTAATGCTTTCTCATCGAATTCTAATATGTAACCAGTGAAATGAATTAAAATGCCTAAAATACCATATTAACAACAGACTAAAAAGAAGGAAAATAAATTAAAAATGGCAAGGCATTTAATTATTTGACAACTACACAGTGTTAATAAATTTTTCATACCTGAGCCAAAATGTTATAGGAGACAAGACTGAATCTAAGACCTGAAATATGAGATGCCACAATTAGTTTTGAATAGAATATCAAAGTTTACATCTAAGCATGCAAACATCAGGACAATCCTATGCTGAATAAACCAATGATACTACTACTACAAGAAATCAGGCTACGGCTCTAAACTAGTAGCATCAGATATTTCATGAGAAGTTTAATATAATTTAATATATCTTAAAACAAAAATTTTCTACATTCACTAACTTAGAGCTCTGATATTGAAAAGCACAAAACCCAAACACCACAATCGAATACGAGAATAAAGTACACAAGTTAAATAAAATTATGGATAAAACCCAAGAAATATCAAGCATAAAACCCAAGAAAAAAAAAGGCAGAAGAATATTCATACCATCAGGTGTAGTTCTTAAGAAAATGTCAGCCCCTTCAACAGAAATAAATTTTGGGCATATAGGTGATGAAGCAGTTGTCATTTTGCTCAAGCAAATTGATCTGAATATGCAATCTAAACAAAACTGTTAATGGATATTTTTTTTTTTCAAATACCTTGAAAACACAGTTAGAGTAATGTTATATCCAAATAAAAACTATCCAAAACATTAGCCTTTAACTACAAATAAAATGTTGAGATTCTTTGATACACCTGGTGAAGAAGGGATAGGCAGTCAGGTTGGCAAGGCGAGCGACCTCAGCATGGGACGCAGCTTAAGCTAATAACTTTGAAATTTTATTGAATTACTTGTTAACGAAAATAATTCCTATATTTATAGGCATAAACAATTAAAATTCCTAAAAAAGAAGTAAAATAAGAGTCCTAAAGAGAAAATAATCAAACAAATACTAAACTGAATAGAAATAAATAAAAATAAAAATAAAAATTAGATTAAGAAAATAATTATCTAGGATGAAATAGAATAACAATCCTGGAAAGATTAGGATTAAAATTACTAATAAATTTTTTTTTAAAAAGAATCAGATTTTATAAATTAATGTTCCGCATCAGCATGGCTCTTGCAGTGCAGCTGCTGCTTAGAAGAGGAGACAAGGGCGGGACTGAATGAAAGAGAGAACCGTAATATAGTAGCCGATCCAACTAGCGCAAGCCAGACATTTTGGGGTTGGGCTATAATAGCCCAATCAAAGGCCCAATTTAAATATAGTTAGGGATTTCTTTAAAAAAATCCTAAAAAATACTTTTTTTTTTCAAAAATAGCCACTTTTCTTTTTTGTTTCTTTCAAAAAAAATCACTTTTTATTTTTTAATTTCAAAAATACATCTCTTTTTTTTAAGTACACATATAATATATATCTAGTATACAAAAAATATACTCTACTTTTAGAAATATACATTTTATATATGTTTGTTATACTAAAACTATGGGATAATTTTGAAAGAAAAAAAAAGTTGATATACCTATGATATTTTTCTAAAAATATATATATATATATATGTATATTTTTTATTTTTTCTATTTGAGATGCATATTAAGATTTTGAGATATATGTATTATGTTTACATAAAATGTATCTATTATCTACATAGTATATATTATAAAAATTAAAGAGTTAATTAATGAAATAAAAGTAGAATTTTTTAATATTAATGAGTTAATGAGGGATATTTTAGTCCATTTAAAATAATTTTATATAATATTAAGAGAATTTAATCGTTTTTTAATAAGTGTATATGAGCTAAAGGCGAAACTTTAAATAGAACGGATGTAGTAATTATTAATAACTTATATGGCTAGTAACTGTTAGCTGACAAATGTTAATTATTTAATAAAATTTTAAAAGGTTTTTAAATCTTTAATAAGTTTTAATTATCCACTAAATGATAAAATTGTAATATAACAATTGAAATATTAAAAATTAAGGGTTATAAACTCAATTGCTAAAAATAATTTATGCATAAATACTCAAGATTATAATCTTAGTAACTCAGTTCAGTGCTTCATCATCAATACCCTTATTGCCTCTATCATATATTATGTCTAAATGGAAGTAACACACATTTTTTACTACCAACTACATCTTGATGGTTGTGTTTTAATTTTTTATTATTATTTCATATTTGAGTAATATATTATTTTTTTTGAAAATTATTTGAGTAATATATTATATTATCTTGATTTAAATAGAACTAAATTTAATTTGACCCAGTTTGGATATTTTAAAAAATCAAATTAAATTGGTTTAAAAAAATCAAATTAAATTAAATCGAAAATTTTGATTGCTAAAAATTTAAGAACTGAAATTGAGCTGAGAATATTTAAAATATACCAAATCAAGCCAAAAATTCGATTCTTAAAAATTTGAAAATCAAAACCAAATCCAAATAAATAGCTGAGATCCATTATCGAACCGAGCATAACAAAAAATTATTACTATAGTTTTGAGTTTGGATATAAGCTAAGAATTTAAAGCTAAAAGGATAAAACTTTATATAAATTATCATTTTCACCGATAAAAGTTTTGTACATATTTTATTTAATTATTTTTTATTTCATAAACCAACATCATTAATATATTTCATTTTTCTCTTTTCTTTGGTCATATTTGTTAAAAAATTAATTAATTGTAACTTCAAAACAACTGTTAAATTTCTAATAAGGATTTTTTTAAATTATTAATCTAATCAAAATATTTTTTTTCTAGCTAAAAATATTTTGCCTCTTCATCAATAATTGTTAAAATTTCAGAATAAACTCACATAACTAGTGATTAAAAACTATAAAAAATAGGTTAAATAATTGTAAAATCCTTGAAGTTTTACATATTATAGTACTCAGTGTCTATGTTTTCAATATCTATTTTTTATATTTATGCATTTTCAAAAATTAAACATTTAGTTATTTCTTCAATATTTTTATTCCAAAACTGTTAGTTAACGATTTCGATATCATAAAAAGACTTTTTTTTATCATACTTTTATATATAACTATTTTTTTACTTGTTAAACTATACTCGTTTTTAATTTTACTAATATTTTTTATATATTATTTATTTTAATTTAATAAATATTACTAAAAATAATTTTAAATAATACGAATAATTAGTATCTTTTATTATTTTGCAGATGATCCATATTCATCATTTATTTTAATTTTATAAATATTACTAAAAAATAAGTTCAAATAATATCTTTTATTATTTTACAAACGATTAATATATAAAATAAAATTAAAAACGAACGAAATGAATTAATAAGTAATAAAAATAGATATATATATATGTGTGTGTGTAAAGAAATGGTTAAAAAAGTCACGTTATAATGTCAAAATTATTTATTAACCATTTTAAAAAGAAATATTGACAGAAAGACTAAGTAGTTTAGCTTTTGAAAACACAGAAATACAAAAAATAAATGTTGAAAATACAAAAACTGACTAGTGTAATATATAAAATCTCTAACATTTCATAATTATTAGATTTAATTATTATAAGAAAAATAAAATTATTTCTCATTTTGGAAAAAGCAAATCTTGCTCTTCCTTGGTTATTAAAAAAATAATAATAAGTGTAAAAAACATATTAGGTGTAAATATGGCAGTCCTAAAATAATGATAATATCAGCACTCTTGAAGGGGTTTTTAGGGACGGTATGGGAGCTTGGCTTGGAGGTTTCTCAATGAAAGTCAATAATTATGGTGCCTTTTTTGCTGTGCTTTTGGCTATCAAATGGGATTTTGCAATGGCTTGGGATAAAGGTTGGAGAAATTTAGAAATTCAATCAAACGGTTTGGAAGCTGTCAACACTATTTGCTCTCCAATTGTTTCGGATGATTCTGAGCATAACTGTTTAGAACAAATTTGGTTGTCATTGAAAAATGCTTGGCGAGTTCAATTGAAGCATGTCCCAAGGAGTCAAAACTTGGTTGCTGATTGTTTGGTATCATAAGCCTTCTCAATGTGTATAGAATTGTTGGTGCATGGATAGCTTATTGATGTTGTAAGTTTTATGGCTGTTTTGTTTTTTTCTTTTTCTTTCATAGATAATAAAAAAAATAGTGGCCCTAAAATAAAAATAGATTAATGTGTAGATAGGAATAGGATTATAACTTTCATATATATCCACTTATTTTGAAAATTTGATATCAATGAATGGTTGATGAAATTTCTATTCATGAAGTGATGTGTTCGAGCCAATCCAAATACTAATTGTTTTTTTTTGTTATTTATTTGTGTTTGTGAGATTGACGTATAGTCTATTAGGACGGTAATGTCAAATTGTAGTCGCTGTTTTTGCTTCTTAAGAGGCCATTTATTATTATTTTTTTTAAGAATTAGAAAGTTACGTGATAAATAATTATTTTTTATTTTTTGAAATATTAAAATTCTACTAAAATTTTGATATATATAAATTTTTGCAAATGGGAAATGAGTTTATTTGATATTGTCAATTTAAGTTTTATTTTTTGAAATATTTTGTAAAAGATCCTTTTTTTTTTCTTAATTTTTAAAGGGTATAATTAATTTTTAAAAAAACTAAGAGAATTTTTTAATCCATATTAAAAGAAAATTTTAAATTTTTTAAGGAATGACTGCGATGTTAGATTTGAAACGAATAATGTTTGGTAATCCTCCAATATATGTATATAACGAGTAAAAAGCTAAAACTATCAATTAAGGGTAACAAAAAAGTTAAATCCAGCCGGGCAAATGCAAAAAGCTTGTGTTCCACCAGACAAAACCCAAAAAATAATAAAATTTTTCCCATTTCCATTAACAGAATTTTAACAAATTAAGAACTGGGATTCAGAAACAGAAATAATAATTTTTCATTAAATTTATAATAATTTGTTATAATTTTTCATTTATTTAGTTTAATTTATAATAATTTTTGGATTTAAATTTATGTTATGGCAAGCGATTGTTTTAAGAAAACTTTTTAAATATAATTTCATTGAAATATTTTTATAGCATTGTTATTTTATAATCAATTTAACCATAATATTTTATACATATCATTGAATTTTGTTGTTGAATTAAACTTTTGAAATATATGGATTTAATTTTCCATTTAAAGCCAATAGCTTAATTTTATGATGCTAGTAGATGTTTTTTAGCATTATTTTTTGCATACTGGAGATATAATTTTTGTCAATTAATTAAACTTTTATGCTGTTAGCATTAACTTATTAGATGTTTTTTAGCAATATAATTTTCTTTTGTTTGTTGTCATTCACATTATTTGTGTATCTGATATTCTTCTACCATAGGATATTTATATTTCTTCTACTGTGGGATTATTTGTTTCTTTCAGAGTCGTTGTTTTCAGCAGATGTGTATAAAATATTTACTTTCATTTGTATTAATTTATCGTGTGACTTCTTTTTTATCTGCCATTATAGATATATCCTTAATGACAATGACAATTTGGGAATTATTTTAACTGCCCATGTTTTTATTTAGAAAATTCTTCCAAGATTGTAATATTATCAGCAAGCCTTCCAAAGGGTATGGATCCGTTTAGCTGGTTTGAATTGAGGTCTCTGAAAATTACATCAAAATTTGCGAGTGAAAGTTTAAGTCAGTACTGAAACTTTCAGCGACATCCAACAGTAGTGATTCATAAAGGAAAACCCAATATATGAACTTACAGATAGCCAAGGCCTGGGATTCTGCTGAACTCAAGGATTGGACCTTGCAAGTTATAGTTTCTGAGACTCCTGACAAGACCAAAGTGCATAGAGATAATATGACCAGCATACTTTAATTATAATCTTGGAAACACATTGAGCTTCTAAGAAGTGGCACTTGATTCACTGTATTTTCTTACCATCAATCCCCACACTAATGATGAAAAATATCAAAACCACAAAGTTCTAACTCTAAATGAAAAATCCAAAGAAAATGTAACAGTTTATAAGAAGTGGCAATTGATTCACTGTATTTTCGTTTTGCCCTTCTTATTTGCATCTCTGGTATGCTTTTATATATGGGATTGGTTTCATTTGATGTCATTCCTTGTATATATTAAACGTAAAACAATAAGAGAGAGAGAAATTAAAAAAATCCAAAGAAAATTTAACAGTTAATTAAATTTTAGAAGGTTGAAAAATCCACCAAAAACTCACCTCATCCATTGCAACGGAGTATGATGCACCAGTTTCATGATAGAGATGCTTGCATATAAACATTTTTGCAGAAAGGCCAATAACTGAGCACCTAATTTTAGATTTCTAACATTTGTGGATGTTGTCCATTATATCTCCAGTATCACAGGTACTGAGAGCAGAATACAAGATGAGAACTTCGTGATGACCATATGATGGGATTTGATCAAGATATACACTAACAAAATCTAGGGCATTCTATAGTGAGGAATGACCTGAGCATTCCAATTTGCCCATCAAAGCCTTAATATGAGACTCCAGACTCCCACCTAACCAACCTTCTAATAATTTCACTAATTCTTAAAGTTACCAAAGGTATGTTGTAAATTATAAACAAAAATAACAACTGTTAGGGTAATATATTATGAGAATGAGCTCTATTATAATTTATCATAGTAATTCCATAAGGGAGAAGGTGAAAAGACTATTCGAGTTTGAGAATAATTTTCAATCTAAGAACTCTCCATTTGAGCACATCTGAAAGCTTCAAAACTTTTGAGCAAGATAATGCACATTAGACATTACTTCATTCCCAGAGTGCAGCAGAAACATATAAATATAGATAGGAGAAAACTCACCCATCTAACATCCTCCAGGAGAAGCCTTTCTGTCTCTGGCCTCACTTCTACAACCAATACAACCCACTGAAAAAAAAAAAAAAAAAAAAAAAAAACTCAAGCCTAAAAAAGAAAACAGTTTCTTATTGGCAAGATCATCTCCAAGATTCGATTTTGAAGGACAGCTTGAGTAAAGCATGTTATATCCATCATTGTAAGAGAATTAAAAATGAACTATAAAATGTTGACATACAGAAGTATTAAAAATGTTGACATACAGAAGTAGTATAGACCCAAATCTGCGAAACAAAACCCAAACCAAGGGCGGATTGAATACTAATAACTTGTTTTGCTAACATATTGGATCTCCTCATCATTTGTCTTCTTCTTCTTGCTCTCCTCAATCCCAACTTCTCATTTTTCTTTCGAATCAAATCATCTTCTTCCCCTCTCTCTTCACTTTCTCTAGTCCCTTTCTTTTCACCCTACATTAACCGAATAAAAAAATTAAAATATTATAAATTTTCAACCGAATTGACCGAATTATACTAATAATAAGTTAACCGAATTGAATTTTTAATTGATTAACCAAAATTTTAGTCGATTAACTGATTTTTGTCGATACCTTAAAAACATATAAAGCATGTATGTAATGGTCAAGATTTTAATCCGGGACATTTTAACAAATATTGAAAAATGCATAGTGTATAGTGACAAAAATGTTGTGAATACATACTATACGTAAAAAATAGTAAATTGTGTATCTTAAAACTTTACTGAAAAGAGTATTTTTACTGTTTTATGAGATGAAAACTCGATTTAAAATCAACGGTTAAGAATGAGGGTGCACTATAGTTATTATGAGCATTCCCTCACTAGATTAAAGATATTATATATATATATATATGTGTATATGTGTAAGTGTGTGGAAATTTCTGATTTCCTTCTTCTCTCCACGCCATTATCACCATCTTCACTCATTTCTTCTTCCTTCTTTTAAAACTTAAGATTAAGTGGGAAAAGTGGTGATTATCAACAAGGTATGTGCTTTTGATTTCTACTTTGCAAAAATATGAATTTTTATGAGTTTAAATGATTTAATTGAATGATTGAGTTATGTACCATGATATAGTTCTTGAAAATATTGATTAAATGGATTGTTGAGTGAAAAATAACTTTATATGATGATTTTGATACATTAGTATCTTAGATCTTCAATATATTTGTGTTTAATGAAGTTAAAAGTGCAGAAAACATGAGTTTACTCCGAAACAGACCCAAAATGAATGCCACGGTCATGGCAAATGAGTGCCACGGTCGTAGCAAAGGAGGCCCATGACCGTGGGATTGAAAGTGTGACTGTGTCTTCAAAAATTTCGATAAAACAGAGCACTTCCCAATGCCACGACCGTGGGGATTTTAAAACAAAGTGGACAGACTCGTTTGCTATCCCACGGTCGTGGGGTTGTGAGGCCACGACCGTGGGGACTTAAATAGTATTTTTGGCTTGTATTTTGTGATCTATGGGCCTAGTATGAGACTAATATGTGAATAATTGTATTGAAAATTCATGTATATGTGTTAAATGCATGAAAAAGAGAGAGAAACCTTAGATAAGTGACAAATATATATATACATATATATATAATACTAAATGTTGCTAAGAGTAATGTACCAAGGTCATGATATAAACAAGTGAAATGATATAAATAAGTGAAATGATATAAACAAGTGCTTATATAAACAAGTGAGTGTTTATATAAACAAGTGTTAATCAATGAAATGAGACTAATATGTGTATAGTCCATGCTTTTGTGTTAATGTGTTAAATGTATGAAAACGAGTGATAAACTTTAGACAAGTGACACACATATATATCCTACAAAATGTTGACAAGAGTATAGTACTAATGAAATGAAATAAACAATGTAGTGTTCATCAAAATTAATGAATTGCCCAAATCATACTAAATTTATATCTAGCTTTGGATTAAATGGTTAACCAGAGGATGGATAGCCACAGTGATAGTGGGCACCTCGTGCCATTAATGAACACATTGTGTTATAATTGCCATTATAAATTCTTGAGATTGCTACACTAACATGTTAACCAAACCTATGATCTAAGTTTAGTATTATGGACATAATTAATGAAAATATATGTGAACATGATAGTTGTGACTAATGAAAGAAATGTAAAATAATAAGATAAGTCAATTACTTGAAATTGAAGTATTGTGTTCTAGTGTAAAAGTGATTGTTAATATATATATATTAATGCTTACACATGAAAGTTCTAATGAAAGTAATGGAAATGTTATGCTCAATGTATTGAATTAATCAAATGATTGAAAGTGTATATAATGCCGTGAGATACAAAGTGCTCCAAAGTATTTCAAATGAATGAAAGTGTCTATGTGAGATACAAAGTGCTCTAAAGGATAGTACTGAAATTAAGTGATGAAAAGTATAGCTTGACTAAAATGATCCTATATGTGAACCTGAACTTGAAAAGAAAGACTTAGTGAAAAACAAAATAAGTGTATTGTGAACAATGTTATCAAATGAGACAACAATTCTTGAATAAAATGATTCTCAATGAGACAAGTTGCAATACCGAAAGTATTGTATTATATGATAACTTTTATACAAGAATAGCTATTATTTTATGTAATCAGCATGGTATGTTGATTTGTTACTAAAATTAGTTCATATATTGAAATACTTCTTAAAACTCAGTGTTATTACTCTATTTTCATAAGTATATTTCTTTAATATTAAGTGATAAATATGTGTATACAATCACCACTAAGCTTTGCTTAGCGTGTTAGAATTGTTTTCTGACACACAGGTATTAGGACATCGGAGCAAGATAAGAACAGATGAAGATCTTGTGTTTATTGTATTCATAAGTTATAAAGTGTATGTATATAGATACTTCAGTTTGGCTACTTGAGAGATTGTATAAATTGTAAACATAAGAGGATATATGTATTTAGAGAATGAAGTTTGAGATTCTAGTGAATGAGTATCATGAAAGAAATGTATTGTTTATTTATTGCATTTAATGAACTTATAAAGTTTATCTGATTTATAATTTCTATTCGGATTATTGGAGATATTGGAAATTGGTCTAAATGTTGGATCTATAAGTGTTGTGATATACAGATTTTATTATTATTTGAAAATTTTTATTTATGATGAGAGTTTTCTAAGAATTGATTGGAGCGCGAACAGTGTATCGTATAACATTCTCTGATAGTTTTTATATAAGAATTGTCAGAGGATGTTATATTTAGTGGTATCAGAGCGTGGTTTAGGCGTTTCTGGCATGTGAAGTTATGGGAGAAGTGAAATGTAATTTTCTAAGTTATGTAAAGTGAATAAGTGGATATGTGTTGTGATACAATTAATATCCCATATGTTTATGGTAATGGAATGTTTGCTAAGAATTGATTGACAATTCGTAGTGTATTGTTTGGAGTGCACTAGATCTATTTGTGATAAAGAATGATGTAAAAAGAAAATAAGATATGAGTAGTGAAAGAGATATGTCAAAGTAACACAGTGGAAGTGTAATAATTTATTGGAATTTGAGGAATGAATTATGATAGATAGATAAAGTTTGAGCATGAAATTTCTGACGAGAATGAGAATTGTCATGTTGTACAACATTAAGTATTGATGTTCTATATTAAGTGAGTGAATATATGAGTGTCAAAGTGGAGTGATTATGATATGAGAGTATTTGAAATTGATAGTGCTAAGGTTAAATAAGCCTTAATAAGAGTAACATTAAATCTGAGTATGGATAATATCCATATAGTGGAAAAAGATTTTGAAGAGATAAGAAATTATGAAAATACCTTTCTAGTTCGAAATGAATTCGAGTTGTACTTTGAATGTGAAATATGGATAATGGAGTTTTAAAGTGTAAAAAGTAATTGTTTTTTATAATGATTCAATGTTAAGGATTGAAGTGATAGTTAAATGGAAGCACGTGAATGCATCGAAACTATTGTATAAGTGAGTATATTGGATAACAGGCCTAAAACTTATGTAAAGATTTCTAGTGTCCTCTATTGTCGTCTAAAACATCATCAAAACAAAAGATTGAAATGAAAAGTAATGTAAGAGTATTGATAAAGAGGTTAGTGCTTGAATACTATTGAGTGCTATTTAATGAAAGAGATTTGTGACTTGATAAAACACCATTACTTGTGAAAGATATGGTGTATTAAATAATTGTGAAAAATATGAGTATAAAACTTTACTTCTATGATAGTAAAATTCTTCGTGCAATATGTAAATGTGTATTTAACTAGAACAATGATTCAATCTATCATTGAATCATTTATGAGTTACTATACAGTTGTGAAAGAAGATAATGTTTTGAAAGATTTTAGGGTTATGGAAATTGAGATTTGAATTTGATAGTGCATGGAAGAGTTGAATCCTATTTCCGCAATTTGTATGAGTTGCCTTATGAATAACTTATTGATTAAATCACGAAAAGAAATTCTAGTAGTGATACGCATGATTATTTGTATAGTCATGCATATGCTTGTGTAAGTTTTTATTCTTCAAACTTTGCGAAGCAATTCCAATATTGAGATGCATGCTCATTCATATGGACATGCATATATTTGTGCCCTTAAAATTGTGAAAGGCAATTTCAGTAGAGACGTGCAAGACCATTCGCATGGTTATGTATCTGGCTATGTATACTTCTGTTCTATAAAAGTTTAGTAATGTGTATACTTTCACAGAGTAGAGTTTATCGGTGGAATGAGTAGTGAATTAATGACTACATCTTGGAAATAGTTATAAGTGACAAAATATTGCTTATAAGATTGAAATGAAATCAATCCATTAAATGATGAAATTTAAATGTGAAGAAAACGTGAGGAAAGTATGGATAAATGTAATTGAGATGTGAAAGAAGTGTAAAGGTAGAGAAAAGATAAAAGACAAGTACAAGTGATTAGTGGATTTAACATCTTCATGATGAAATAAGATAATTTCCGAAATAAAGTGAAAAGCATGATAGATTAATAAATCAGTAATGATTGTACATAATGTGAAGATCAAGTTAATGAAACTAAAGAGGTATATACAAATGGATTGAGTAATGAAAGTAAGAATGTGAGATTTACATATTGTGTATTTATGAAATACGTGATTGTAATATTATTTGGTGATTAAAACCAAGGTATAGATTATATATATAGAAGTGTTAAAGAATTGCTTAATACTAATTGATTGCAAATGGAAAGAAAGGAAGTGATAATGTAAAAAGAAAAGAATGTAGTGAGATGTGAAGGTAGTGAACCCTTCTAGTGAAATGATGTATGGTAGAACAAGTTAGCAATATATACATGTGTGTGTGTGTGTGTAAATGTGTGTATTAAACATAGTGAATACATTATATGTGTACATGTACTCTTAAAGTGAAAGAATAGTTATAAATTCTTAATATATTAAGAAAAGAATTAAACAAGTAAAAAGAGTGGAAATCTTTGTATATTTCATTATTACAGTGAAAACATGAAAATGATTTGAAAAGATAAAGATTGATGAATAAATAAAATCAATCGAATTACTTGAAAACAAGCATAATGTGTATATGTGTTGTGTTTGAAATGATTGTTTATATCTTATACACTTACAGTAAGAAACAAACATTGCAAAGAGAAAGTGTTATATTCCATTCAAAGAGAAAGTGTTATATTGCAAAGTATATTATAATTGACAATATTTTGTACCCTTGAAAGAAATGATACTGATATTCAATCTAGTTTCCGGATTAGCTAAAGGGTAAATATTCAACAGTAGGCATTTTATGCCATATTGAAAGTGGGCACTTTGTGCTATAGAGGACATTCTTTTTTATATATATGTCCCAGTGATATTGGCATCTATGCCATCAGTGGACGCTTTGCGTCATAGAGAACCTTTGGTTCCTTTCTCCCAGTGGTCACTCTGTGACATCATATACAGTGGGCATTCATGCCATAGTGGGCCTTTGGCCATATTGATACAGTGGGCATTTACTTGCCATCAGTGACCCGCTATCCGGAACTAGGATTTAATATTCAGTATATAAGAGAAAGAACGAGATATATATATACCAGTGAAATGTAATGATACAAATTATAGAAAATTTTTTTTAAAGAGGAATAAAGGCAAAGTCAAAATTGAACTTGCACAGTATAAGTATGTAAAGTTGAATAATCTTCTATAGTTCTATAATAAGATTATTCTGAAAGTGTTATATTGATTGATATCAGATATAAATATATGTTATGTAAGTTAAGAAAATCATTGATTTTATGTGAAATTTGATATTATTTAAAAAGTAAATAGCTTATTGCTATAGTATGTAAATTTCGAGGACGAAATTTCTTTTAGTGGGGGAGAATTGTAATGGTCAAGATTTTAATCCGGGACATTTTAACAAATATTGAAAAATACATAGTGTATAGTGACAAAAATGTTGTGGATACATGCTATGCATAAAGAATAGTAAATTGTGTATCTTAAAACTTTACTGAAAAGAGTATTTTTACTGTTTTATGAGATGAAAACTCGATTTAAAATCAACGGTTAAGAATGAGGGTGCACTATAGTTATTATGAGCATTCCCTCACTAGATTAAAAATATTATATATATATATATATGTGTATATGTGTAAGTGTGTGGAAATTTCTGATTTCCTTCTTCTCTCCACGCCATTATCACCATCTTCACTCCTTTCTTCTTCCTTCTTTCCATAATTTGAATTAAAACTTAAGATTAAGTGGGAAAAGTGGTGATTATCAACAAGGTATGTGCTTTTGATTTCTACTTTGCAAAAATATGAATTTTTATGAGTTTAAATATTTAATTGAATGATTGAGTTATGTACCATGATATAGTTCTTGAAAATATTGATTAAATGGATTGTTGAGTGAAAAATAACTTTTATATGATGGTTTTGATACATTAGTATCTTAGATCTTCAATATGTTTGTGTTTAATGAAGTTAAAAGTGCAGAAAACATGAGTTTACTCCGAAACAGACCCAAAATAAATGCCACAGTTGTGGCAAATGAGTGCCACGGTCATGGCAAAGGTCTTCAAAAATAGAGCACGGTCGTGCCACGACCGTGGGATTGAAAGCGTGAATGTGTCTTTAAAAATTTCGATAAAACAGAGCACTTCCCAATGCCACGACCGTGGGGATTTTAAAACAAAGTGGACAGACTCGTTTGTTATCCCACGGTCGTGGGGTTGTGAGGCCACGACCGTGGGGACTTAAATAGTATTTTTGGCTTGTATTTTGTGATCTATGGGCCTAGTATGAGACTAATATGTGAATAATTGTATTGAAAATTCATGTATATGTGTTAAATGCATGAAAAAGAGTGAGAAACGTTAGATAAGTGACAAATATATATATATAATACTAAATGTTACTAAGAGTAATGTACCAAGGTCATGATATAAACAAGTGAAATGATATAAACAAGTGCTTATATAAACAAGTGAGTGTTTATATAAACAAGTGTTAATCAATAAAATGAGACTAATATGTGTATAGTCCATACTTTTGTGTTAATGTGTTAAATGTATGAAAACGAGTGATAAACTTTAGACAAGTGACACACATATATATCCTACCAAATGTTGACAAGAGTATAGTACCAATGAAATGAAATAAACAATGTAGTGTTCATCAAAATTAATGAATTGCCCAAATCATACTAAATTTATATCTAGCTTTGTATTGAATGGTTAACTAGAGGATGGATAGCCACAGTGATAGTGGGCACCTCGTGCCATTAATGGACACATTGTGTTATCAGTGATAGTGGGCATAATTGCCATTATAAATTCTTGAGATTGCTACACTAACATGTTATCCAAACCTATGATCTAAGTTTAGTATGTATGGGCATAATTAATGAAATTATATGTGAACATGATAGTTGTGACTAATGAAAGAAATGTAAAATAATAAGATAAGTCAATTACTTGAAATTGAAGTATTGTGTTCTAGTGTAAAAGTGATTGTTAATATATATATTAATGCTTACATGTGAAAGTTCTAATGAACGTAATGGAAATGTTATGCTCAATGTATTGAATTAATTAAATGATTGAAAGTGTATATAATGCCGTGAGATACAAAGTGCTCCAAAGTATTTCAAATGAATGAAAGTGTCTATGCGAGATACAAAGTGCTCTAAAGGATAGTACTGAAATTAAGTGATGAAAAGTACAGCTTGACTAAAATGATCCTATATGTGAACCTGAACTTGAAAAGAAAGACTTAGTGAAAAACAAAATAAGTGTATTGTGAACAATGTTATCAAATGAGACAACAATTCTTGAATAAAATGATTTTCAATGAGACAAGTTGCAATACCGAAAGTATTGTATTATATGATAACTTTTATACAAGAATAGCTATTATTTTATGTAATCAGCATGGTATGTTGATTTGTTACTAAAATTAGTTCATATATTGAAATACTTCTTAAAACTCAGTGTTATTACTCTATTTTCATAAGTATATTTCTTTAATATTAAGTGATAAATATGTGTATACAAGCACCACTAAGCTTTGCTTAGTGTGTTAGAATTATTTTCTGACACGCAGGTATCAGGACATCGGAGCAAGATAAGAACAGATAAAGATCTTGTGTTTATTGTATTCATAAGTTATAAAGTGTATGTATATAGATACTTCAGTTTGGCTACTTGAGAGATTGTATAAATTGTAAACATAAGAGGATATATGTATATAGAGAATGAAGTTTGAGATTCTAGTGAATGAGTATCATGAAAGAAATGTATTGTTTATTTATTGGATTTAATGAACTTATAAAGTTTATCTGATTTATAATTTCTATTCGGATTATTGGAGATATTGGAAATTGGTCTAAATGTTGGATCTATAAGTGTTGTGATATACAGATATTATTATTATTTGAAAAGTTTTATTTATGATGAGAGTTTTCTAAGAATTGATTGGAGCGCGAACAATGTATCATATAACATTCTCTGATAGTTTTTATATAAGAATTGTCAGAGGATGTTACAATGTAAATGTGGTGGTCCTTAAATAAAAATAAAATGAAAATAGATTCTTTTCACGCGTAGGGAGAAATAGCCAAATAGGATTGCAACTTTCATATATATATCCATTTATTTTTTTAATGGCCTAATTGAAATTAATGAATGGTTGATGAAAATTCTATTCATGATATGTAGTTTTTTTGAAAATTTATCAGATAAATATTATTTAATAAAATATTAATAAATTTTAGACTCTACTATTCTTAATTAGATCCTTCTAGAAAAAATTCTTTTAAAAATTTAAAAGCCCGCCTCATATTTTTAGAAGCAGTTTTTTCTCTCTCTTTCAGTTTTGAATTTCATCTTCTCATTCCCGAACTCTCTGTCGTAGCAAGAAACCATCGATCCATAGTAGTCGTATCTTTGTTATTTCTTCGTTGTTTCTCTCCATTTTTATCGTTTTAAGGTCGAAGCAGCTGTTATTTCTTCACATTAGCCTTCTCGATCTCAGTAGCCTTCTCGATCTCAGTAGCCGCTATTTCTTCGCTATTTCTTTACTGTTTCTCACTGCGATATAAAGGTATTTATATTGTTTCTCTTTCAATATTTCTCTTCTAACTCGTTGTGCTTATTTTTATTTCGAGAATGAAAATTTATTTGTGGAATGTTTGGTGTTCTGTGAAATTTTTTATTTTAATTGCTGATTTTCTCTTTACTGTTGTAGTGATATAAACAGTTTAGATGGAAGAACAAACTGTGCATGATATGAGTTGATATGAGTTTGATATGAGTTGGTATGAGTTTGTCTTTAGTTGATATGAGTTGGTATGTGTTGGTATGAGTTTATATGAGTTTGAAATTAATTGGTATGAGTTTGCTAAGAGTTGGTATGAGTTTATATGAGTTGATAATAAGTTAGTATGAGTTGGTATGAGATGGTATGAGTTGCTATTAGTAAGTATGAATTGGCATGAGTCTAATATGAGTTTGTATTATTGATATGAGTTGTTATGAGTTAGTTTAATTGGTATGAGTTTGATATGAGTTTGGTATGAGTTAGTAAGTGTTGATTTGAGTTAGAAATTAGTTGGTATGAGCTTGGTATGAGTTGGGATAAGTTTGATATGGGTTACTATTAGTTGTTATGAGTCAGTATGAGTATGATATAAGTTTGTATTATTGATATGAGTTTTGAAATGAGTTAGTTTAATTGGTATGAGTTTGATATCAGTTGGTATGAGTTTGATATGAGCTAATTTAATTGGTATGAGTTTGATATGAGTTGGTATAAGTTTGTCTTGAGTTGGTATGAGTTGGTATGAGTTGTTATGAGTTGGTGTGAGTTGGTATGAGTTGATATGAGTTGTTATGAGTTGGTATGGATTGGTATGAGTTGATATGAGTTTGATATGAGTTGGTATGAGTTTGTCTTGAGTTGATATAAGTTAGTATGAGTTGGTATGAGTTGTTATGAGTTGATATAAGTTTGTATGAGTTAGTATGAGTCTGATATGAGTTTATATTATTGATATGAGTTTTGATATAAGTTGTTATGAGTTAGTTTAATAGGTATGATTTTGGTATGAGTTGGTATGAGTTTGATATGAGCTAGTTTAATTGGTATGAGTTTGATATGAGTTTATATGTTTGATATGAGTTGGTATGAGTTTTGTCTTGAGTTGATATGAGTTGGTATGAGTTGATATGAGCTGGTATGAGTTTGTCTTGAGTTGGTATGAGTTGATAGAAATTGGTATGAGTTGATATAAATTTGAAATTAGCTGTTATGAGTTTATATGAGTTGATAATAAGTTGGTATGAGTTGCTATAAATTAGTATGAGATGGTATGAGTCTAATATGAGTTTGTATTGTTGATATAAGTTTTTATATGAGTTGTTATGAGTTAGTTTAATTGGTATGAGTTTGATATGAGTTTAGTATGAGTTAGTAAGTGTTGATTTGAGTTAGAAATTAGTTGGTATGAGTTTGGTATGAGTTGGTATGAGTTGGAATCAATTTGATATGGGTTAATATTAGCTGTTATGAGTTGGTATGAGACTGATATGAGTTTGAATTATTGATATGAGTTGTTATGAGTTAGTTTAATTGGTATGAGTTTGATATGAGTTAGTAAGTGTTGATTTGAGTTAGAAATTAGTTGGTATGAGTTGAAATCAATTTGATATGAGTCAGTATGAGTTTGATATGAGCTAGTTTAATTAATATGAGTTTGATATAAGTTGATATGAGTTGGTATGAGTTGATATGAGTTTGATATGAGTTGGTATAAGTTTGTCTTAAGTTGATATGAGTTGGTATGAGTTGTTATGAGTTGATATGAGTAGATATGAGTATGATATGAGTTTATATTATTGATATGAGTTTTGATATGAGTTGTTATGAGTTAGTTTAATTGGTATGAGTTTGATATGATTTAGTTTAATTGGTATAAGTTTGATGTGAGTTAATATGAGTTTGATATGAGTTAGTATAAGTTTGTCTTGAGTTGATATGAGTTGGTATGAGTTGATATGAGCTGATATAAGTTTGTCTTGAGTTGGTATGAATTGATATGAGTTTGTATGAGTTGATATAAATTTGAAATTAGCTGTTATGAGTTTATATGAGTTGATAATAAGTTGGTATGAGTTGGCATGAGATGGTATGAGTTGCTATCAGTTATTATGAGTTGGTATGAGTCTAATATGAGTTTGTATTATTGATATAAGTTTTGATATGAGTTAGTTTAATTGGTATGAGTTTGATATGAGTTTGGTATGAGTTAGTAAGTGTTGATTTAAGTTAAAAATTAGTTAGTATGAGCTTGGTATAAGTTGGAATCATACCGATATGGGTTACTATTAGCTGTTATGAGTTGGTATGAGTCTAATATGAGTTTGTATGAGTTTGATATGAGCTAGTTTAATTGGTATGAGTTTGATATGATTTGATATGAGTTTGATATGAGTTAGTATGAGTTGATATGAGTTGGTATAAGCTTGATATGAGTTGATATGAGTTGGTATGAGTTGATATGAGTTTGATATGAGTTAGAATTAGTTGATATGAGTTTGATTTGAGTTGGTACAAGTTTGTCTTGAGTTGATATGAGTTTGATATGAGTCTAGTATGAGTTGATATGAGTTGATATAAGTTTATATGAGTTTGATATGAATCCAAGTTATTTATTGTAAAATTTTATAAATGCACGTACATCTAATCATTTAAAATATCTCTACTTGCAGAAAAGAAGTTTCAATGGCGACCGAGGATATGATACAGCTCAACATATCATTGGTTGAAGTGACAGAGACCACGTATGAGGAACATAAAAAGAAACGCTTACAGATGCCGAACACTAAATACATTGGTGATTAGAGAACTCCTGAAAGAAGAGGGCGGCACAAAAAAAGAGCAAACGTCTGCAAGTCTTGTGCCAGAAGATGGCGGATGAAGTTACATATGCACATATTCTGCCCTTAGATCCTTTCTCACCCCCATCTGCTAATCATTGCCGAAGTTTTGATAACTGGTGGCATATGCATTTTGATAACTATAAGCAGTAAGCTGCACGTTAATTACAGATTTATACTTTCACATTAATGATATTTAGATATAAACAAACTATTCTTCCAAGTAAATAAACATAATATTATTTTCATGTATAACAGTGATCCAAGAGTGGAACAACCTTTTCGGAGGCCGACACCTATAATTTCACAGTGCATTCCACGAATTACAAGAATTTTTGGTATCGATTATGAGTACCCATATTTGGCTATCCAATAATGTAAGATTTTCAATATAAATGCATCTTGTTGGATATTACATTGCAAATCAGTGTATTATCAAATTTATATTAATGTGTCTTTGTGTTGATTGTAGGAAATTGATGTCATGTTATATTATGTGCGACAAAAACAGAAATATAATGCAGACTTCTTTGACCAGAGAAAGACATGTGGTTCTTGCTATGTCCATCAAATTTTTATGGCATGTCATGAAGATTTCAAAAAGAAAACTAGATGTCTTCACATAAAACGTAACATATACAATATTTAAATGTCTTCACATAAAACGTAACATATACTGTACAAACAGAAAGACATACCATACATACATAAAGACGTGCTAAATAATACATATGCAGAAAAGAGAATAAAGAGATGAAACAGTGGAAAGCCTGATACTTGAAAAATATAAGGCTCATAAAGTATAACACTGGGGAAATAAATAATATGACAGTATGAGTGAAAAAAAAATGCCAATGAGCCCGTATATGCCACTGAGCATTGTGAATGAGCCAAGAAATGGCTCGAGATATGATATGTGAATACATATGAAACATATGGCAATCCGTGCATATAGAAAGCAGGAAAGAATGAAGGAAAGAGAATAAAATATTAGAAAGATATGTTTACCTTGGTAATTCAGATTGAATCAGAGTTGGGATGAGTGTATTTATATGGCATTAACATTTATACTCAATGATGAGGGCCATTGGGGCCAGTGGTGAGGGCCACTGAGGCCATTGGTTTGATGAAAAAAAGTGGTGAGGGCCACTCCTGTGATATGATGGCATTGATATGAACTCAGTGGTGAGGGCCACTAGGGCCAATGGTGAGGGCCATTGGTTGATTATAGAGTGGTGAGGGCCACTCCTGTGAAATGAAACGGTGGTGAGGGCCACCCGTGCCATGGAAATGAAACGGTGGTGAGGGCCACCCGTGCCGTGCTGGTTCCATATGGTATTGCCTCATCCCACTTTGATTCTACTGTTATTACCTTGAGGAGCTAAGTAAGAAAAATATGTGATAATATGCAAATGAAACAAAAAAAAAGTATATATGAAAATAAACAGAAAGTGAATTGAAATATATTCGAAAAAGAAAGGAAAGAAAGAGTTTGAAATGTAATAAAAAAAGGAAAGATGTTCTCACCTTATGTTGGGATCGGCAGTAACTAACATAGAGCGAGACACGTAATGAAATAAATAGTACTTCGAGACTAATAGTATCATGGACTGATCACCCATGAGCTATTATTCGAGATGTATATATGATAACACAAGGAAAGTCAGATGAGCCGATACTTAAGGAATGCCACCACACTGCACGAATATACATAGGACATACAAATTCAGTAAGAAGTAAATAAAGAATAACCACAATGCAAAGAGAAGGAAGCTTAGAAATGAATATAGCAGAGAATGAAAATTGTACAAGAAAGAATGGAAAAGAATAAATTTAAATCAAAGTTAAAGAAAACATAAGTGAATAATAATAACGCTTCGAATGAGAAATCATGACAAAAGTCAAAGCATGTTGAACCACATAATAGTCTATTGGACAATCTTGTAGAATAATAAACAGCAAGTGAGCAGAGATGGGAAGAAAACATAATACAAAAGGTAAAACATGTTGAATCTTAAAATAGTTAATCCCAGTAAATGAATAAGTGTCAAAATAAGGCAATGCGTAAACAATATAGAGAGATGACAGAGAGCAATCAAGTGAATAAGGTGAAAGAGTGGCAAAAGCAATAGGCAGTAGTTAAAGAACATCAAGTATATAGAATGAGTAAGCTTCGGGGTGAAGCTTAAATTAAGGGGGATAGAATTGTAACATCTCGAATCCCAGATTGGTAAGAAACAGACATAGAGGATATGATTTAGGCTTAGAACAAAGGAGTTTAGAACATGACCTATAACTCGAGCTCGAATTTCATCCAAGTTAATGACAGAATTAGGGAGTCTCAAAGAAGACTTAATTGTTTATTTGTGTCTTAGATAGATGTATAACTTGAAATTACTCAATTTGGAGTTGTACAAAATAAGATATGATAGATTTAGTAGACAATGTGCAAGCTGCCTCAGGAAAGCATAGTAGGCTTGACTTCGAAGGACCGTAAAAAAAAATCAGATATAGCTCGGATCAACCTGAAATTTTGACACAATGTAGCCCCGAATGTCTAGTTTCAGTGGGCATAAGAATTAATTAATTTGGAGTTGTGAGTAAAAAGATATTAATAAAGAAATACAGCAAGGTCAGGAAGGGATATCAAAAGGACCTAAGTGAAAATTTCTCAAAAGTTAGGGGCAATTATGTAAACTTAAAAATTAAGTGTCGAAAGTTCTTAATAGTGCCCATATCCAACCCTGGAAGAATATTCTCGAGATTAATCGGGTCATAACCGTGGGTTTCAATTTTTCCCGAAAACGCACGGTTTAAAAGTTACAATCAATTAATCGCTGGAAGGTATTTTGATATTTTCACACCCTAGACTATAAAATTACAGCACAAGAAAGTTGATGGGGTCAAAATATGAATAAAAGGAAGCCTAATGGCTTGCCAAATAAATAGATAAAAGAAGAAGGCAAGTGGACCAATTAAAAGTGGTCATTTTTGCTATAAGGTGTACCAATTGGAAGTCAACATCTATACCAACATATTTTCACCACTTATGGCTGCCATTTGGATCAAAATAAGCTAAGGAAAGAAAATAAAAGCCCTCTCTTTCATGGTGAACTCGTCCAAACCATAAGAGAAGGAAGAAGGAGGTGATTTTTTCAAAGTTTAAGGCTTTTGGTTGAAGATTTTGGTGACAAACAAGATTATAAGGTAAGAGAAACCTATCTCTAGTTTTAATTTCATGGATTAATGGTTAATTTAAGAGATTCAAATTAGGGTTAATGTATCTAGATTTGGAGAAAATTCAAGAAATAATTATTTGAAGGATTTGAGGAAAGAAATAATGGTTTTAAGGTTAGAGGAGATTAGATTGAGGAAAAATTAGCAAGAAATGAATTGGTAGCTTATGTTTTCAAACCATAGGATGTATGTTTAAAGTGTTTATGCTGGAATTCTTGTAGGATATCAAGAAAAGCATAAGGAAAAAGAAGAAAAAGATCAAAGATGAGCTAAGGAAAGCAAAGGGGAAAAATGTTTGGTACTTTAACCTTCTTGAATTAGTGATCTCTATTGCCTTTGCATTTGGATGTGTAATTGCTATAATTGTTCATGTGCTTGAGTTGTGGTGGTTATGTGGTTGAGATGGATGATGATATAGAAGTGTTTGTTGTGTATTGATTGATTTTGGGGTTGAGGTTATAAGGGAGGTAAATATGGGAGTGCTATGTTGTGTTGTTTTGTTGCAGCCAGTCATATGTCCTGTATTTTTCTGGAACTTCAACCGAAATTTAGACTAGTAAAATGATAGAACTAGAACTTGACAAAGAAGACTTAATTTTCTCCATTAAGTCAGTAAACCATAGGCTTTGGAACCAACTCATTTTCATGTGTGGAATGAAATTTATGATCAAAATGATACCAGGCGTACAAACTGAAAAATTGAGATTCCTCAGTCAGTAACCTGCGACTTGGGACTACGTTTAGGTGACCTTAATGACACATTTAGAAGCTGTGAAAGAAGACTTAAATGTACCCTTATGTGTTAGGAAACCATATAATTTGGAATTTCCTAAATCCGACTTGTAGATAAAAATATATGATCAAAAGAGTATAAATCATGTACACTGGAATTGTGAAACAGGACAGACTGAGATTTGTGCCTTGAGTCCAGGTTTTGGTCCATTTACCTCAGGAATTAGATGTTGTGATAGAAGATATAAGTGAACCCTTGTATGTTGGTGAATCATAGGAGTTGGATTCATCTCGATTGGACTTAAAATGTAGAAGTTACACATGAATGAGCGAACCATGCGCAGGCAGACCCAGTAGACTGCAGGGCTGAATTAGAAATTGTGCCAAAAATCAAGTGTTGCCTGTTTTAAGCTGAAATGTTTACTGAAAATAGCCTTATGTGTCTAGTTTAATTTTAGATAAGAATTGTCTCAATCCGAGTTGCGTAGGTAAAGTTATAAATGAAATAGTATGCATTGCGCAGACTTGAGTAACCAATTGGCCAGGGAAGAGTTCAAGGAGTCATCAAGAATTGTGTGTAAAAAATTTAAATCTAGAAATTTAACCATAAGGACTCATATGAGTCTAGTTCAAGTAAAAATAAGAATTTTTACATTCAGATTAGTAGAACAAAAGTTATTGGGGAAATAAGATAACAAGGTACATAAGAAACTAAATGTTAGAATTCACTGTTCATTTGTAAGAAATAAATGAGGTATAATTGAGATAAAATATTCATTTGGAATGAAATAAATTATCAAAAATATGCTCTTGAAAGCTTGACCAATTAAGAACAAGATAGCATTTTTCGTTTTTTTGAAAATTACATCCCAATTGTGTTTTATTTAGATTTTAAAGCTCAAAGAGGGATTTTTGCAGTATTATAAAACCCGGTGTGGCCTAAAAAGTGCAGTCTGGCCTAAAGGCCCGGAATGAAAACTTTGAACTACAAATTAGTTCTATTGGGCTGATTTAGGATAAAAATAGACAGATTCCTAATCACTGGTGCCCTATGAATTTTTAATAAAATAAATTTCGAAACGTCAAAATATTAAACTCGGCAAAGAGTAATAAACATTATTCAGTTGGTTAATTTCTTATATGCCTTATCCAAACCTTAACAAATATATGTGAACTTAATGAAAGGAGCATATGAACACACGAATAACCATTCATGCCAAATTACCGAAGGAAAGCATAGGACAAAGATAGTAAATACACACCTTTAATTCATGCATAAGTTATTTAACAAACAGAACTCAAAACAAGAGAGTATTGGGCCTACAATGATAAAAAAAAAATTATAATGCCATAAAATACAAATACATAACCATCAGATCGGTAATCAACAATAATATTAGGCAACTAACAGACATAGGATGAGGTACCATCCAGTGGCAGTAAATCAATAGAAATGAATAGCATACTATCATGATATTCTTTGTGTGTTTCTCTTATTTATTATTATTAAGCTTATGAACATTAATTTGTTTTCATTTCCAAAAATGTATCATGCAGAAAATTGCAAAAGCAGTTGGAGATTGGTTTTATGACAAGATTCCATTCCAAAAGATAGATTGTCCCTACCCTTGCAATCCGACCTGCCCCAACCGTGTTTTAACCCCGCAAGATCACCCAGAAGTATAGATTACTGCCTCCAAATGAATCTTATTTCATTCTTATTATTCAAAATTATAGCAGAAATTAGCTTAAGGGAAAAAAAACCCAAAAAAAAAAAGAAAAATCACAATTGATTAAGGCTTCTAAAATAAGAAAATAGCCACCATTGCACCAAACCTGTGTGCTGGGTGTCTTCCTTCTATCATTGATAATGTATTCCATTATTAGTAAGAAATAAAATCAATTCTTTCCTCTTTCAGTATTACTAAAGATAATCTTCCCCTGTAGCAGAAGCCACTTACAATTTATTTCTCTATTTATCTCTTTATTTGTTTAAGAAACTCGCTGTTAACTCTCACTGTGTCTCTACATATTTGCCAAAACTGACTTTGGATGAGTTGACATAACTAGCACTTTAGTGTTTGTTATTTCTGACATCTTAGTATATATAACACTTTCATTTGTAATCTTAACATATAAAATACTTTAATTCTTAAATTACTGCATTATAGAACACTTCAGTCTCTCAAAATCTAGCACTTATTCTGATATATTAAGAAAAAATAACTGCAAGGAAAAGGCTAGACCTGCAGAATACTTTCTTCTGTCTTTGTTTTATGTTTATATATTTATATGTGTATGACTCGAAGGGAAATAGGTGGACGAGATTCAAGTTTTATCTGATAATTTGTGTGATAGTTGATGCTTTTGGTTTGGCAGAAGGGACGACGAAATGGCAGCTCAGCAACTGAAAATTTGAGTTTGGTAAGGTGGATTTTATGTTGGTTACTAGCACTGCAAATTGGATTGGCATGGACATGAAATCAAAAGTAATACAAAGTCAGAATTTGACAAGCATAATTCTTCAGAGCATTCTGTTATACAATCAAAAGCATACTAACTCTTCTTCAATGAAGTTATACTGTTATAGTGCTATACTGCTCTTTGTTTCTTGTATGAATTTCACAGGTTCAATACCACAGATGAATGCATTCATCCTGCAATTCATTGTGTAAATAATTACAGTAAACTCATTTTGGCATGTAAATTTAGATAAACAATCAATTTCAGTATTAAAAATCAATGACTTATTAAAACTATTTGATGTTAAATATCATTTATTTTTATAAAAATCAAGGATCATGTCATATATAGGTACTAAAAAAAATAAAGATTTGTCTTGAAAAATATGAAAACAATACAATTAAAAAAGGAGTCTTTTTACTATTTCTATTTGATGTTTGCTATGGCAAGCATGCCATATCTGCAGCTCTGCAACTGGCTCCTAGAGTTTGGACAAAAATTGGAAATGGGGTAGTTTTGCTGCTGTGAATTCAGATCGTTCATATTTGGATTAATTTTAAAAATTAAAATTAAGATTGTCACATAAAACTTGGATTGGATTATATTATATTTTTTTAAATAAAATATTATGAAAATAAGAACGTCACATGTAATTTAAAAAATTAAAATAAAAAAAGAAATAAGATTAATCATGATATATAATTATAAATATTTAAAATAATTTATTTTTTAATCCTTAAATTTAATGGTATATTTTTCTTAAAAAAATATTTTGAACTTAATATTTTCACATGTAAATTTTAAAAATTAAAATAAAAAGAAATAAGGTTAATCTTGATATATAATTCTAAATGCTTAAAATAATTTAGCTCTTAAATTTAACATTATTACTCCTTTTTTTTTTTTTTCCATTCATTCAGTCTCATGGATCTTTTTTTCCTCTTTAGATATGTTGATTCATGTCTTTTTTTATTTGGCATACATTTATTTATTAGTCGTTGTTTGTCTAGTGAATAATAAATTTTTCGGCTAGAGGATTTTTCGGCTTCTGAGCCAAATTATTTATAATTAGACGATTGTGAAAAATTCGCAAAAGAACAGATAAAAAAAAGGGATCAATTGCTTAAGTTATCTTCACAGTTTGCTTGATGATCGAAAACCGACTTACTCGATCGCGACTAACCTGACCAATTATGTCAGTTTATAATAACTGAGTTAGTTTGGTTTCTATTTATATATTTACTGAAAAATCGATCTAACACAATAAATTAATTAAAAATTTAACCAATCTGACCGAATCAATCATTATTGGTCGTTCGACCACTTTTAAATGGTAACCCGACTGATGCTCATGGCCACTTGATTCTTATGGAAAATTTTTTTGAAGAATGGTAATTTGAACATAATTTGGATAAAAAAAATCCATCTTAAAAGTTATAAACATTTGAAATTTTACTACGAAAAATTGAAGGTAATTACAAAAATGCTCAGAAACTAAAGATTTGGCTACGTAAATAATTTTGAAATCTCAAGTGATAAGATTTTGCTCAGATGTCCTGGATTTGAATTGAGTTTCCTACTGCCCCTCTCTCATCTTCTTTTCTGAATATATAACTTTACTGACAACAGTTTTTTTTTTTTTTTTAAATTTTCTCCCTATTCTAATCACCTCTCCATTTTCTCCAGCCCTTTTTCCATGATCTGCACCCATGTTCTTCTTTGTTTTGTCTATGCCATTTCCTTTCTCTAGCCAACTTGCTTCATTCTTCAGGCTCTGGCCATTTTCTCCAACCTCAAAAATGTTTTGGGCGAAGATTTATCTTAGATTTGGCCCACTTTTGGAGTAAATAATTGGCCCCTGCATGTACCCTTTGGTTTGTAGAAATCCATGGTTTAATTATATGGTGAAGGATTTTGAAGCAAATCAATTTTAGTTTTTACCCCAACTTTCTCTAAGCATTTTCCTCGTCATGAAGCCATATCGCTCAAAGGTCCGGTTCAGTGAGTGTAATTGGTAGTTTTAGGAACAAAGAAAAATTGAGGAATAAGCAAGTTCTTGAGGATTCCTTTGAATATGATTTTCCTGCCCCACAAAATCTTTCTTTTCTTCTTTTAGTCAACCTTATTCCTTTTAAGGCTCCCTGTTCTTCGGATTCCTATATTTAATCCTTTCTCTAATGTCCAAAACGGAAATAATTTTTGATACATTTTAATACAACTGCACCCCCAAGGCATGTTAGATTTCTTTAGAGGAATGACCTTCGTCTGTTACCTTTAAAAGCTCATTCCCCAAAAAAGCTTCCTCGTTACACTCTCTGATTGTATAATGAATTTCTGCCTCTCTCCTAGTTCTGCACTCAGAATTTCTCCTGACTTGAGTTCCATCTCTTTCAAAGACACTCTATTATCGTAAGAAGAAAATACTATCATTCCTCTAAATCCTCTTGGCTTGCTTTTAAATTTGCTTCGTTTTCAACCAAAGAGGCTTAGATATTTTTAGCCTTTTCATTAGATGAGCTTTCTAAAACCCTTAGGTGTTGGTTTCTTTTAATTATCAGATTTTTATTTTATTCTCTGGCTTTCGTAGATGTACTTATGACTACCACTTCTTCAACCTCTCCTACTCATTGGACTGCACTTCAACTTTCAAAGTATTTTCTTTGATTCCTATCTGTTCTTTTCTTGACCTGGATCTTTTGGTGAAATAACTAATGAAACTATTCTAGGAATTGCAAGTTGATCTTTTAAAGAACTACCTAGCATCTCCATTACCTGCTTCTTTTCAATTCAGGAAAATAGTTTTCTTTTACTACCACCTCATATTTTTTTGTATGCTTTTTAACTCATAGAATTTGGTTCTTATAGGGACTCTCCTAATCTTTTATTGGTGGAGGATTCTGACAATACTCACTCTCTTATAGTTGGCCTGCTCTCGATTCCTACTTTCTATGCCTTCATGATTGATTCTCTTAAGCTTCTTCTCTGGAAGTTCTCACTTCGTTTTCCAAATCTTGGCCTAAGGACAGTAATGGGTGGACTACTTAGAGCGACTTACTCGCAATGTCCGGAACAAGCTAGACTTTCTCCAGCTTATTTCTCTAAGCATAAAGTCCAAGTTTTACAATTTAGATTTATAGTCAAAGTTTCAAATAAGTTGTTGAGCTATAGTGTGTATCTCACTCTAGGACATTGATTTTATATATATATATATATATATATATAACTATTTATGCACTTTTTTTTTTAAAATAGCTCAAACATACCTTTGTTGTAATAGTTAACCTATAGCCGATACTAAGCCCAAACAGGTCGAATCACTTCAGGTTGGTCAGACCAGCCGGGCTAATGGGTCAGGCCAACGGACTTCTTGTTTTATTTTATTTTATTTTTGGATTCTTTTTCCTTTCTTGTAATTTTTTTTTCCTTTTTTCTTTTACAATATACATGAAGTATATAATATATACTGCAACTATATATTGCACATATATAAGCAGTATGAATATACTACAATATTTATGCAGTATACATATGCTGCATGCTATTATATAGTATGCAATATAATTATATTATAATATTATATTATATATAATATTATTATATAAAATATTATTTTTTTGTATTATATATTATAATATTATGTATTATAAAAAAAATTTATATATAATAAATATTATTTCGAACCGGGTTGGGTTGGCCCAACCTGAGGAACCTTGGGTTTCATAGAGAAATCCCCAGGTCCGACCCATTCTCCTTCTAACTCAGCCCAACCTGGTTGAGCTGGGCTGAGTTAGGCTCGTTGGATTTACGGGCTAATTGAACACTCGCAACCTCCTCTCTTTATCTTTATGTTCTTCTCCTTCTTCGTCGTAACCATTATCCACTGCACACAAAAAAACTCATGCCTTCATTTCAATCTTTTTCTAATTTTGTTTTTTTATGTTTTGATAAAAATTAAGGATTTTAATTTTTTTAATTTTCCTATTAAATTTACATTTGATTTTTTTTTGTGATTGATTATTTGAATTTTTTGTAAGTGTTAAATTTTTCTTATTTTGAACCTAGCATTTTCTTCGACAATCATGCATAGGATGGGTGAAAAAAAAGGAAAAAATCAAAAAGAAGAAAGAATATGAAAGAAAATCGTGAATATGAAAGCGTGACGAGAGATGAAAACAAATGATAATGGCTCTAAGGCTAGTATCCTAGAAACCCAAAGAGCCAAGCTAAAAATGAGCTCTTTTTCTCTTAAAACTTGATGGGATGTTTTGTGCCTTTGTTATAGTTACAGTAATGCACCAAAAAAAAAAAAAAATCCCCACCATCATCAATGGTGGGATTATTTGAATTTTTGTAAATGGAAAGAAAATTTTAGACATCACAAAGAGAATTTCCACCATAACATTTTTTTAATAGCAAGTTAGCTTTCCATAATGGCGAGAGTGTATTTTAGCCATTTTTTTTAAGTGCATAAATGTTTATAAAAGAAATTAAGGTCTTAAGTGAGATATATGACTTGCCACACTTGAATTCATTTGTTTTTCCTTTCATATTCTTTTTCATTTTTTTGAAAGACATCTTTTACTGGACTGGATTACCAGTCTTGGGAACAAAGGCATCTTCTTTATTAATCCTAATGACCTCCTCTACCCACCATTGAGACATCTTCTACAAAACAACCTTCTATTTGGAACTGGTGAAACCTTACAACTCCTCCCATTGTTGAAGAACACATAGAATTTGATACGAATATGGGGCTGAAATGTTGTATAATAATAAAGAAAAAAAGGAAAGTTGAAAAGTGTGGTGGAGATTTAAAGATGATGATGATGATAATAATAATAATAATAATAATAATAATAATAATAATAATAATAATAATAATAATAATAATAATATATAAATGGATAAGGATGAAAGGAAGAAGTGTTTTTTTTTTTACATTTCTTCTTCTTCTTCTTCTTCTTCTTGCCGAGATTCTAAAAAAGAAAAAAGAAAAAAACTCTTAGTTAATTACTTAGTTTTTCACCAAAAATAAAAAGATTTAAGTTAATTTTGAAAGAAAATTGAAGATTAAGGAAATTGAAGATTCAAGTAAGTTATATTTTTTAAGCTTAATTTTAAGAGTTTTAGTATATATAACTTGAGAAGTTTAGAAAAAAAAATATTTATATTGAGAAAGATGATATATATAAGAAATAGTTTGGGTAATGAAGTGAAAATATGATATTTATGTGGTGAATTTGTGATTAGTTGGTTGAATTGAGTTAGAATCAAGAAATTATAGTTTATGAAACTTTTGGATTTAGTGTTTTGATGGGATTTAGTTAGGATTAGTGCAATTAAAAATTAATTTGAGTATTTTTAAGTATAATATGTATTTAATTAAAGAATTAAACCTTGTTGATTTAGAGGTATTATTTGGCCAATTTAATTTAAGGTAGCGGAGAAATATTTTTTTATTTTGAAACTTGAGAAATAATTAAATTAATTTTGGAGCTAATTGAGGTTTGTACTTACTTTAAAAATATTTAATTAAAATTATTTTTTATATAAACTTACTTTTTATATAAACTTACTTTGGTATTGTTTTTAAATTGTTAGTTGATTATAATTGTGAAATTCATATTTAATTTTATGAATTAAGATATAAATATCTTTGAAATTATCTTTAAATTATTACTTGATTATATTTGTGAAATTTATATTAAATTTTATGAAATTATAATGTAAAAGTAAAGTGAGATTTGAATTGGTTATTTAAAAAGAAAAATATTACATTATGGAATATGTGGTTTATAAGATGGATTTAAGTATTTTAAAAGTCATTTGACTATTAAGTTTATTTATTTATATGAATATTAAATTTGAATTCTAATATTAAATTATTTATCAAATGAATTATGAAAATTTAATATATATTGGTTATATGAGTTTTGATGAATTGTGAGAAAAATATGAAAATGATGACTTGAGATAGATTTTGAAAGATTGATGAAAATCTTATTGTATTTTAATACCCTACATATATTATTTATTTGTAATATTGAGTTTAGTATTATCAAGTTCGCATGCTAATAGTTATGGGTGTGTTATGAAACGTGTTACGCTTGTGGACAAGATATTACGATATCGTGATGCTATAATATCGATATACTACGGTGTCAGAGAGACTTATTATATGATATTTTTAAGCCTTCGAATGAGATACTCTGATATCGCAACACTTTATTTCCAGTGTTGAGACCTACAAGTCGTGATGGGCTTGTTCAATGTTACCAAAACTTGAATAATTATGTATAAGCATAATTTAAGTATGTTGAGATATGAAATATTAGAAAAATGTGAATTTGTTTAAATTATGGTTGAAGTTTATGGAACTCTTTTTAAAATATGATTATTTCATGAATGAAATGATTTATTTTTAAATTATTACGAATTAAGATTTTCAATTTATTTATCTATTTATTGAATTATTTATTTATAAAGTAAGTACCACTAAATTGTATAGCTTAGCGCGATTAAATTTTATTGCGCAGGTAATGGGGCCATAGATAAAAGAAGCCTTGATAAGTTTGAGAAGGCTTAGGTTTGAGGGTGATCATAAAAGCTTAAAGTTCTTGTCACAAGACTATTTCAACTTGTGCTTCATATCATGTCTATCTTTTGCTTCTAATAAATTCTGGTTTTGTAATTATAATTATTTTATATTTGATAAACCAATTAAGGTATTGTAAATATTATGGTTACATAAAAATTATATAAATATTATTTTGTCTAATACTATCTGGCTGGTATATTATTGATTTAGATTAGTTAAATTGAAATAGTTATGAAATTTGTGAAAATTAAATTTTAGAAATGTATTTTCTTACATAATTTTCAATTTTGAAGATTTAACAGTAATAGTTTTATAAATGAAACTTTAACGAATTTTTCTTAGAAATTTTTATATGGTTTAAAACTATAACTTAATTAGTATTATTTATTTGTATTATATATTGCTTATAATATTTTAAATATTAAATCACTCTTGTATTTTTATTGATATTATTTATTCGCTATATTTATATATACATATAACATTTTAATTTTTGAATAAGCTTGAATTTTTTTATATTAAAATCAAAATGGGAATTTTTTTTATGGTTTTTAACTATTGTAGCAGTCTTGTATCATATATATATATATATATTATGTATATAGGGTATATGAATTTATGTGTTGATTACGACAACACTGGAGGTGAAAGATCATAAATTGGGCATATTATGTAATTTTTAGATTTAAACATATTTGATCTTTGAAGACTTAATTGAGATTTTGATGATCTTAGAGTTTCAAAATGAAAAAGTAGTGTTCACAAAGTTTTTAGAAGACATCTCAAAATTTTCATATTGGTATTATTTGTACAAATTCAAGTTTGTTTGGGCCTCCAAATAGTTGTACAAAGACAGAATACGAATTCATATTGGAATAAGATTTTTGTCCAGACCAATTTAATTCAAAAGGCCATAACTTGATTTTTCCAAGACTAAATTGAGTGATTCAAAAGCCTAAATTTATCTGGACTTCTAGAGCTACAATTCTTATGAAGATCCTAAGACCATATTCAAATTTTATTAGATAAAAAATTACCATTAAATTTTCTACATGAATTTTTATATTATTCAATTTCCTTATTTTGTTATGATTTATTTTCTTTTTCATGATTAGGGTTAGAGTTAAGTATTGTAACCTATAAATACTTCTTAGTTCATAATGTAATGAATAATTTTATTGATTAATAAAACAAAGTTAAGAACTTTATTATTGAAGAGATTCATCTCTTGTCTATTGGTTCTTGCTTGAATTAAGGTTTACTATTGTCAAAGATAATTACCTTGAGATAGTTTAATTCTAAAGTTCTCTTCTACAGGTTGAAATTGGGTCAAAGACTTGGCAATAAATTGATTTGGCTTTTTAACGAGTCACTTCCAAGTATAGAAGCGAGTGGGTCTCTAGTTCATATACTAAAGGTTCGCATTAGTTTAGTATTAGAGTCTAGGCTCTAAATCAGATTCCTTAACTATCTATCATATCTATCCTATTAGTTCAAAAACTTTGTTCATTGTGTCATTGTTCTTGTTCTTACTTGTTTGAAAATTTTTGGTAAAAAAAATTCCTACATTGTTTCCTTGTTCTACACATTAATTTGTGTTCTTTAATTCCTAAATTCAATTCCTACAATTATGTTCTAGTGATAATTGTTTAATTAAATTTAAAAAATAAAAAGAGAGTGTTTTTGTTCTTAAAATTATTCAAAAGTTGATTCAAATTGAGTTTGCAGTTGTTTAAAAAAATTTCTAAACCCCAAAAGCTGCAAAAGAGCTGGAATATTCATAAAACCCTAAAAGTTTTTGAAACTTAGCTTGTTGTTATCATCCCAGTCTTGAAATCTGTCTCAGCTAGAGTCCTATTTATACCACAAGATTGTGAAACCTACTATGTAATTTTCTACTTTGTTTTCCCAGTTAGCCCATATAATTCCCAGTCGCGGTACCTGTCTCGTCCAACATTCCGACTGTGACAACCACCTGAGTGAAAATTACATTCAAGTGAAATACATAAGGGAGTGAAGTGAGGATTTATTTTTAAATTTTTGTTTTGCTAACCTATTTTGTGTAGGTTGAAAATTGTTTAAGATGAGTGGTCAACCAAGAATTGTCCAAGATGATGTAGATCCTCTTCAAGTCTTGATGGATGAAGTGTAATCCATGGAAAAAAAAAACTTAGTAATATGGCCAAAATAATGGATCGGATTGAGCATTCATTGTCGAAGACGCATATTAAACGATCTCCAAGGAGAATTCAATTAGATCATGACTATGATTATAGATTTGCTTAGTCATGATAAAGAAGCAAGCCCTACAAGATTTCCAAAGATCATCAAAAGGAGAAAAATTTAAAGGAATGTCTTTAAATATTTAATGCTCTAAATTAAAAGGCAAAAGCATCCAAGCTTTCATTAAAGGAACCAAAAGTTGAGGAAAAGGTTGATGAAGAGATTAAAGAAGTGATAATATATATTGAGGACATAAATCAAGAGAAAGAATTACATCCATTATAACTTTCTATTGAAGATTCTTTGTTATCTTTTGGAAAAAGAAGATGATGATCTTGAAGAAGAAGAAGATGTGATTCAAGAAGTTAAGAAAGAAGCTTAAAAAGAGAACTTGATTCAATACAATAAGCATGAGGTTGAGGAAGAAAAAGATGTGCAATAGGTGGAGGTGGAATAAACTCTGAGTGCCTCATGCTTTTGATGAACTTCCCAATACTAATGCTCTTATGTCAATAACTCTTCTAATAAATTTTGTGTTGCCTCATGATTTCTATGATGTTGTTCTTTTAGAATTTCAAGTTGTTCATATACTTTACGTCCTTAACATCATCATGGAAGAAAGATGACAACCTTGTGCAAAATTAATTTTTTTTCCTTCAACACTTCAAGGTTTGGGGACGAGTTCACACTAATGAGGGAAGGATGATCTTATCAAGGGTAGCTTCATTCTCCTATACTATCTTGATGTATGATTCTAGAACAATCATTTTAAAAGAATGGGAGAATGATACAAATATGGGGCTGAAATGTTGATTATGACAGCATTAGAGGTAAAAGATCATAAATTGGTCATATTATATAATTTTCAGATTTAGGCAGATTTGATATTTGAAGATTTAATTGAGATTTTAATAATCTTAGAGTTTCAAAATGAGAAAGTATTATATGAATTTTTAGAAGACATTTCAAGCTTTTCATAATAGTCTTATTTATACCTATATGAGTTTGTTTGGCCCTCCAAACAGCCGTGTAAATTCAGAACTATGAATCTAAATCAAAATAGGATTTCTGTCCAGGCCAGTTTATTTCAAAAGGCCATAACTCGAGTTTTTAAAGCCTAAATTGAGTGATTCAAAGACTAAATTTATCTAGGCTTCCATAGATACAATTATTATGAAGAGCCCAAGACCATATTCAAATTTTATCATATAAAAAATCAGCATCAAAATTTCTACACGAATTTTATTTTATTTAGTTTTCTTATTTTGTTATGATTTGTTTTTCTTTTTATGATTAGGGTTAGGATTAAATATTGTAACCTATAAATACTTCTTATTTCATAATATAATGATGAAGTTTATTGATTAATAAAAAAAAGTTAAGAACTTTATTCTTGAAGAGAGTTCATCTCTTGTCTCTTGGTTCTTGCTTGAATAAAGGTTTACTATTATCAAAGCTAATTACTTTGTGATAATTTAATTTTAAGGTTCTCTTCCACAGGTTGGAATTGGGTCAAGAACTTAGCAATGAACTGATATGGCTTTCTAAGGAGTTGCTTTTAAGTGCAAAGGCAAGTGGGTCTCTTGCCCATATACTAGGGGTTCATGTTTGAATTTTTTTTGGATTCTATTATGCAAATACCTCTCTTGTCCTTCTAGTGGTTAGCCAAATATGGAGTATTTTACTTGACTTGTGCTATGGCATCCAACTAGTTTTTTGCTATAAGTTCTATTTTCCTTGGTTCATTGTATTCCAGTATGAGAAAAATATATACATTTAGGCAAACTCCATGGATGGCTTTGGATAACTCAATTCTATCTGTTCATATATTTTCTTGAATCTGAGCCATCCCTATTAATCCTAAATATCTTTAAGGTACAACTGAGCAACTGATGGAGTATACCTTACAACTCCCATTCTTCTTGATTTCTTCTGCCTGTTGCATGCCTTTTAATGACTCCACAACCATGCTATTTTGGCTGAAGAATTTTTAAACTTTTAATTTTAATGAGACCAGGATGCACTTATTTTATGTTTTACTCACATTTTAAACTCTTATTCATACTCTTTTAAGCCCTACTCCACTGGGAGTTCTTTATCAATTGATGTTTACTTGCCTTGCTTGCTATGTCTCTAGTTTGGTTTGACTCCCACAATTCCTTCTTTTGACTTTGAAATTCAACTTTCTCATGGTGCTATGAATGAGTAAAGTGTTAGGGAGATAATCTTGAGACAATCCTCTCTCTGTTCCTATATTTGCTAGGCTTCTCCTAATCAAGTCACCCATTTTCATACCTAGTGGTATCGAATGTGTTGGGTTCTTGCTCTTTCTTCAGGTATATTTTGATTTCCCTTGTTCTTTTACTAAGAGATTTCTTTCTAACTCTATTTCTTGTAATTGCAGCTTCAAGATTAATTAGCCTAAAATCAAGTAAGAGGCCACAATTAGCTTCACCTCCTGGTTCTAAGGAGAAAATGGTGAAACCTATGGTCATGAAGGCTAAAGTTGCAAATTTAATAATATATATAAGAGTGGGCATTGATCAATTAACCGATAAAATGTTTGGTTAAACGACTGATATCTCAGTTTGGTTAATTGACCATGTTAAGATACAATCGGTTCAATTGGCGAAATTGATTTAATTTGATTTTTGGTTTAGTTAACTATTAATTATTTTTAACCGATCAATTAACCGATAACAAAAAAATAAAATCGAGACCATACTCTCCTCATTTCTTTACTCTCACTATCTACCATTAGTTGTCATTTCAAAGTTGATCGGAGTGATCGGAGTAGAAATTAATTGAAGAAAAAACAAATGAAGAAAAAACCCATCAACATTTCAATATCCAAATACCAAAAAAAAAATCAAATGGATTGATATTAATTCAAAAATAGAAAAGAAAAAAACCCATCAACTGTAGCGTTCGCTTGAGATTAAGGGCTTTTGATCCATTGTAAATAAGGTCTAATACAACAATTTTCACTACAGCCCTTGCATAAAACTTGATATCCATAACAACTCATTCGCATGTTGAGTTATAGAGAGATTGAGGGAAAGAGAGTGGGTGATTGTGATTTTGGGGGAGATGATAAAAGTGGGTATTAAAGCATGTTGAGTTACTCTGTGTGAGAGAGAGAGAGAGAGAGAGAGAGAGAGAGAGAGAGAGAGAGAGATGGGTGATTGTGATTTTGGGGAGAAAGAAAGGGAAGAGATAAGTGGGTACTTAAGTTTGTGTGTGTATGTGTGTGTGTGTTAAAAGTATGGTCTCTATAGAAACGGAGGAGTTGGCTGGTTAAATTTGGAATTGACCGAACCAATCGAAATTTAAAATCAGTTAGTTCGATCAATAAAAATATATTCGTTAGAGATCAATTAAGTATTAATTTTGTTGGTTAATCAATCGACCGACCGAATGTTCACCTCTAAATATAAATAAATTTAATAATATAATTTTTCTACATGAAGACAAATTTAATAATATGCATTTTACTCTATAAATATTTTCATAGAAATATCAATTAAATGTGCAAATTTAGGACCGCAATGCTTAATAATAAATCTACAATTAACATAAAATATATTTCTTTTGTCTCACAAAGATAGATTTACTTTTCATTTTATAAAATTAACAAAAATTAATTATTTTTATTAGAAATGTAAATTTATATGTATTTTTTCTATTATATCTTTACTTTATCATGAAATGAATTTAATAAGTAAAATAGGATTATTATATAAATTTAATATGTCAACTAATTTATTAAAAATAATAATTGGACTATAATTTAAGATGAATGAAAAAGGAAAATGAGTCTATCTATTTGAGACGGAGGGAGTAAAAAATATGGTTATTTAATTTTTTTTATATATTTATAAGTTTTAATTTTTATTTTGAATCTTTGTTTTTGTATATATTTTAAGTTTTTATATACTTAATTTAGTTGTAAAATATTTGATTCCACAAAATAGAATGTAAAAAATTTTGAATAGAATATGAAAAATTTATATAAATTAAAAAATAAAATAATTTAATTGAAGAATTGAAGGATGAAAGATAGCTATGTTTACTCAATATTTATTATATTTTATTATTTATTTATTGATTTGAATATTGTAAATTAATTAATAATATCATTATTGTAGTCAGTAAAATGGCTTAGGAAAAATTAGTAAAGATTTTTATAGAATTCTAAACCAAATTAATAAAAGCATAATCAATTTACAAAATTTAGTTTTCAAAATTTTATTAAATCTTATAAAAGAAGTACAAAACAGGACTTAATCTGAGTCATCAGATGGGTACATTAACGTATTAAGAAATGTTTGTTCCTCTTAAGAATCAGATTCAAGCTTGACACAAGTTGGGTTGCAAGGGTACGGGCAATCTATCTTTTTGAAGGGAGCTCTATCGAAATACCAATCTCCAACTGCCTTTCCAATTCTCTGCAGAAATAATCAAATTAAATATAAATTTAATGACAACTTAGAATTTTATTCCATTGTAAGTGTTCCGTTTATCTTAATATTATATGTGATTAAAAATTTATGTATGGCTTGAATAGATTATTAATGAAATTAACAAAAACAAAAAAAATGTAAGATTATATAGCAATATTTGAATTACCGTATTATCTAAAACTGGAGACTTTTCGGCAAACCACGTAAGAGGGGTTCCTGATTGGCAGTGTGCATAGCAAGAATGAATGAAATATCCATTTGCTGTTTTGTTGCCAACTCCACTATTCAATGCCTCTATGAATTGTGTCCTGAAACCTGAAAATCAATTACAATTAATGAGTCTTTAAACTTAACCAATAAACTAATAAGCTAAAGTTATCTTCAGAACTGAAAAGTCTCCAAATTTGCTAAAAAGAAAAGAAAACAGAGTTTAGTATAATCACCTTGCACGGTTTCAAGTTGAGCAGGCGTGCACTTGGTTATGTCAAGTTTGCAGGTCTTAAAAGCTCCTTTTTTTATCAACAATACTAGGTGCCAAAACATTCTTTAACTGAATCAATGTAATTAACTAGTTAGTTTCAGGATTAGATAAAGCATATAATGATATGATTCTGTATCAGGACAAAATAAAATATGATTGTATATCTGGACGAAATGAAATATAAGCATGCAGCCAATGAAAGAAAAAACAATAAGCGAAAATTCCTCTGAAATTTGCTAACCTGCCAGAAATCATAAGCTGAGTTTATGACAAAAAGTGGAGTTTGCGTGGTTGGAACCGCATTTTGTGGGAAGAAACACAATAACATCAGCAAGAAAAAGAAAGCATCTTGTAAGACAAAAGAAATATATGTCTGATTAAGATTACTGAATTATATCAATGTCATCCATCAGAATGGCACACATATACCAACTCAGGCTTCATTTTTGAAGTGCATGAAGGGGGAAGACTCTTCGCCGATCCCTGTAGTTCAAAAGAATTGGAATCAAATGGAACTTTCTTTGCCAAACATGATAAAAATCATCAAAATGCAGAAGATAGAAAATTACATGTGTTGTAACAACTCTACCGAAGAAGTTTTCAATTGCATACCCTCCAGTAATATCCTTCCTGCAAAACAACAAAATTTATATAAACACCAAGTAACAATACAGAATAGAATAGTAAGTCTCATTTTGCATTACATACCCATGAATGAAATAACCTGCATCAGATACACATTTTACTCTTGCATTTGGAGGTAGAAGAGATCTGAATTTGTCACAATGCAAAATAGCAGCCAATCCACCAGCTGAGCACCCGGAAAGAATAGCCTGTCATTACATTTTCAACAACTTGTTAGGCATACAAGTGGTTTGTTATAGTGATTTTATTCAAAAAATTTATACGGAAAAGTGCAAGTTTTTCCTACATTTTCTGTTGTCTTCATCCCCTTGGCCAATTGTTCATCAATAACAGCTTGCCAAACCCTTTCTCCTCAAAAGTAAAGGTTAGTTTTCTGATCCAAAATTTTTTAATACATTCAAGTATACAAGTAAAAAAAAATAACAGGAAAAAATCTGCTAAAATTTCAATTTATCTTACTGGATCAACTGCTTCTACATCGCCAGTGAATGATGACCCATCACAGTACTTGAACTTAATTCTATTCCAATTATAAAAATCTGCAAGTTCAAATAAAATTAAACATTAAAAAATAAAAAACTCAAATTAATTAAGGTAATTATTGATGGAGTCTAAATATATACCAGGATTAGCAGCTTGCTTGCTCCCAAGTATACCAGAGAATCCCATAGTTTTATCCATTTTCAATGATGAGCCCTTGTCTGTGTTCCTTCTAGTAAGGCAGGTTCCAGTAGAATCACACCATCCTCCTCCCTAATCGTATAATATAATTTCTCCATTAATTATTATAATTACAAGAAGAAATTTTTAATTTATATATATGAAATAATTGGAATTTTTAAGTAATTAATAGTACCTCCATATGAACAATCCAACTGTTAATCCCAGAACCCTCTCCCTTCTCAAAGTGGTAAGCTGGTGCACTTCCATCCAAGCAAACTGCAAAAACGAAATGCAAATTTCAATTATAGAAAATAATAATAATTAGCATAAATTAGACGTGTTCATGGTTCAAGTTTGAGCTTTATGTTTTAGAGAAACTTTGATATATTTTTCCAAATTTAAATTCGATTCTTGCATAAATTAATGTATACAAATTTAAATATTTTCTTACCAGCTCCTTTAGCTTTTGCAGATTCAATAATAGTAATTGGAATGTTTCCTCCCTCTATTTTGAACAATACTAACATGAAAAATAGAAAACAATACCATTGGCATAATATTGAATTACCCAATTTTTTTTAATTTTCTAATTTTCTAATTTTTATTATTTTTTTTACTGAAAAGAAATTATAATTTAGAACTAATAATTTGGGAAAAATGTAGGTGTAGAAAAGAAATGAGAGAACACTATATACACAATGTGTCTTGGTAGTGGAAAGACAGCAATTGCAGAAAAAACAAGCTGTAGATTCGTTCAAACTCTTCAAACAAAGAGGTGACAGTGCCACTTGTTTTGGGTAGCCTGTTGTTTGCATGTGCACAACCTGTTATTTAGGACTTCCCTCTTATAAAGTCAACATCCTAAAGGAGGATTGTAAGATATGCTCTTGGGTTTTGATTAGGGTTTAATTGTTTATCCATACCCATTAATTGATCTGAGATTGTTGAATTTAAGATTGAATTCTTTGTGCAAATTGCCCAAACTTGAAAGAATTACAAAATTAAGAATTCAATTGAAAGTCAACTTTTGATGAGTTTGATCTCATAATTCTAATGGGATTTCTTTGGGTTTTGATTTAAATTTAACTTAATTTAAATCCATAAAACTTTTAAAAAATGAAATCTTGAATTTGAAACTCATCTTTAAATAAAAATATATATTATTAAAAGGGATGATTTTGTTAGTCTCCTAATTTGATTAATTTTTTAATCCATGTGGGAGCACTCCTATAGAAGTAGATAATAATAAAAGAATATTTGGTTAGTCTCCTAATTTTGGTATAAGAATGTGTATGGAGTTGAAGAAGATAAGCATTACCTTTCTCTAAATAGGAGTATTGAGGAAGTGGTTTATAACGTACAAGTCATGCCTCAATGCTATGGATGCTTGGACTTACATTTAAGAGAGAACATTAGGGTTATATCACACTATAGAAGCATAATGAAGATGTCATGTTGGTAGGTTTGACTGTCAACTTTTGATTAAATTCATTTCATGTTTCATATTTTGTACTGGGATCAAGTACCATGTTTGTGGATATGCCTAAAAGAGGTGTTCTAGTGACCTTCTCCAGCGAGGGACGAGTTGTGAGGTCACCTGTGTTTGAGGTGAGATATATTCTAGCAAGTTGTTTGCGGCTATGGAGATCACAAGTTTGTGAGGAATATGTGGACCTTGAAATTGGGCTCATGGCCTTAACTGTATGGGCTTGTTAGTCTTAGCTTTGGTATGATCGAGCTTTCTTGTTGTGACCTAATTATGGATGCAAGTTTTGTCCCTTGTCAAAGGCCACCTTACTTGAAATTAATAATGAATCCTATTCCATAGTAATGAACGTTACTAAAGGGTGAACGATCATTACTTTTTCTATTGTGTCTCTCTCTTTTAGTTTAAATTTCTTCAATGATTATTACTAATTAATGAAAGCACATTAGCTTGCTTACTATCTTCAAATGCCCAATTTCCATAATGAGCATTACTCCATAAATGTGTTATTTTAGCTATTGTCCAAATTTGACAAATTTGGGTAACATTGGATATTCAAGTGAATGGGCATTCTTCACATATGAATAGGCATTAATAATAGTAATGACTACCTGCCATGTGCTACTTGAGTAACGAGCATCCTTATTTCTAACAAACGTTACTATGCATATATTACTTGGGCAAAAATGTAATCCTTTAACTATAAACACACACTCATCAATGCATATCATTTTCACAATAAACACTTTAAGTATCATTCTATATGAACATTAAACATATCATCTTCAATTCATATACATACCATTTACAATCTATATACATTAAATGTTATTCAATATGCTATAAACATAGGTTATTACATTAACTAAGATTCTTCGGTAGAAGTTACAGGAAATAAGAATAAACAAGCAAAAGAAACCATTAAATCTTGACCTCAAGTGGAAAGTTGGCAGATCCTTGGTAGCAATAAAGGGGGGCAAAGATAGGTTATTAGTCGTGCATTAGATATGTGTTTCATGACATCTTATGCAAGCATCCATTCCATATCATGCGCATATGTATCACGTTTTCTAATCCTTTATAATTTTGTTGTCATAGCCCCCTCAAGTTAGAGTTGTTAAGCCAAGAGCTCCTATTAAAAATAAGTTCCAATAGCTCATCCTAAAGTTGAATTATCTATGAACTCAAATGGCCAACTATAATGACCCCTAAAAGTTATAAGCCACCATTATTCATATCATAAAGGAATATCTAGGAGCCATAATCCTAGATCTCGTTGATCACCTTATGAATACTAGAGCTTTGCCTCCATCCAATCCTGTTAGATAGACCAATGCTATTGGGACCTCTAATATTGGCTCAAAAAAAAATCCTAGAATCATATTATTTTAGAGGAGGATGTGTTCCTTTATAAGGGAGACTGAGTAGAAGAAGTAAAAAGTGTTGGCCAAATCTTTATCATCCATACTTTATTTTGATCTTTTACACTCAAATTGAAAGTATTTGATCTTTACATGAAGTGATTTTGCTTCAAAACTTAAGCATTTTCAAGTACTTTGCAGTTTAGCTTTATTTCGATCGTCCCATGGCTAGTGAGACCACGCCATAGTCTTGATGTTCTCTAGAATCTCACTGTAGGGTTTGCGGTCTTCAGCACAATCGCAACACCATAAGGACCATTAGAAGTCCAGCATGACTGCTCCTTAATAGTGATAACTTTCACAAGTCATAAAAAGGTTCGCGGTTAGAGGAGCGATAAACTTTAATAGGCGCTAAAGCAATCTCACCACCATGAGACAATAGAAGGCAAAACTCACAAGTTTGGCATAAAGATTCGCGATCAGCGTCAAGTTCTGAAGCTTGGCATGAGATCCTCTCTCTTACCAAGATTTCATTTGGGCACGACCGTGCTATTCAAATTGATCAAAATTTTTGGGGAGATTTTTTGTTCATCAATTAAAGCTTGTCATGTATATTGGTCAAAACTGAAGAAAAGTCAAGACATGTAATCTCGCAACCATGACAAAGGAAGTGTGACCACGATATTCATAAAGTTTGGCACGGAGTGGCTCCCACTGACCTATCAGTTCCATATGTACTAGCCATTGGAACGAGCCAGTAAACACAGTAGTAATATCACAACCTTGCTAGAGGGCAATTCTATCGCTAAATCTCGCGACCATACTACAGGGCATGGGACTGTGAGAGCACTCTGACAATGTTAAATACATGAGATTTTTGTTGGTGAAAGCTTGATCTTTCCTAATTCAATTCAAACGGATTTTTCAGAATAAGATCACTATAAATACCCCCACCAAACAACATTTAATATATCTTTTGAGCATTTAATAGCAAACCTCTTGTAATTTTAATTTCAATTTTTCTTGTACTTAGTTTTTTATTAATTGTTCTTTGAGTGTTAAGTATGAGCCTTAAACACTTTGTAAGAAGTTTAGTATGAGTTTGTAAAATACTAGGTTAGAGAGTGAACCTTGAGAAAACTCTTGTTGGGTTGTAAGGATATAATCAAACTTTGTAAAAGTTCAGTGTGAGCTTAAAAAATACCAAGTTACGATTAAACTTGTAAAAGCCCACAACTAGTGAAATACTCAACTTGTTATTGAGAAGTGGATGTATGGTTGTTAAATTCAAACCACTATAAATCGTTGTGTTATTGCTCTTTTCTCTAATCTCTTTTATTCTTCAAAAATTTCATTTTTACCCTAAAACTTAAAAAACAATCAATTCAAACCCCCTCTTGATTTCCAACAAAGGACAACAAATAGTATCAGAGCCTAAGATAATCTCTTCAACTTAATTGTGAGATATACAACCTCCACTACAATCTCTTCTAATGCTCCATCTCATGGTTAAGAAGAGCCATCAATATGATAATAGACATCATATCCTTATAGAGTAGGGGGTAAGAAGAGAACACCACAACAAGAAGTTTGTGAAATTGAGTGTTTCATTAACATAATTATGGATGTTTGACACACCAAAGGAAAGATGAGAGAGACATTAGGAAGACTAGAAAATCGATGGAGCAGAAACATTGTTTAAAGAAGGAGAATTGTTGGTTGAAGAAGACATGACGAATCCTAAATTAAAGATAACGAGAAATAGAGAAAATATAGAAATAAAATTCTTTCAGTAACTTTGATCCCATAAAAATATTTATGTAAATGATAGTCCCAACCAAGGGGAATTGTACTCATGTATTGATATTTATAATAAGGTATATTTAATACATTAAAATATTTATACATGCATACTAAAAAATAAAAATCAATTAAAAAATAATAAAATCTAATGCTAATATCCAATCAAATTACATTATATTTTTATAAATTTTGATAATTCCCGCAGCATCATGCGGTTGATTTTCTCGTTAGTACATAAAAATAATATTATACATATCAATGTATATCTTATTAAAAATTTTCATATTTGTATATTATAGAAATATTTATAATAAAATATATTTAATACATTAAAATATTTTTTAAAAAAATTGATTTGAAATTTTATTAGAAGAATGATCAGAATATAAATTTTAATTTTATTGTTTTAATTAAATAAAAAATAAAAAATAATAAATTCTTTCTCATCTCTTGTTGTTGATGGACTATGGAGAGAAAGTTGAAAGGAAATTAGTTTAATTATATATACACGTATCATGATAATATATATATAGAGAGAGAGAGAGAGAGTGAAAATTTTTTATTTTTTTAGCCACTAACTTAATTACAGTCATGCCAAGCTTTTTTTTATATATATATATAAAAGAACACTAATTTTTATTAAACAATAATAGAAAATACATTATTTAGAATAAAATAAAAGAGAAATTTAAGAAATTTATATGAAAGTGGCTATTTTCATATTTGATTCTATTTTCACCTATGTTCTTTTTGCTTCAGAATTCTATATTTTTTAAAAAATAATTTTTTATTTCTATAATTTTGTGTAATCAGATAAAAAATTAATTGATTTTAGAAGACAAAGTAATTAATTAGTAATATTTTCAAAATATTTTTGGGTAGACAAACTTATTAAATAGCAGTATTTTGAAAATGTTGGAATTTAATATAGCATATTTCCGATGTAGATTATTTAATATTTAATATCAGTATTTGGAGAGGGACAAAAAATAACTTGTTTTTGGAGTTAAATCTATAATAAGGATATTTTTGTTTTTTCATCTAATTTGACCAAATTTTGGCCAGCACAGTCTAGCCAGCTTGCTCTTTCCTATTATTTTTTCATCATATGTTTTGTATTTTGTTTGTAATTAATTTATAAAATTAAATGCTTGTTTATCACTTGCATGATTTTTTATATGGTTGAATAGAGAATTTGATTCTTTTAGAAAAATTATAAGCCCTAAATTAATTTTCCTTTAATAAAGCAACTGGGATTTGGGAACTAATTTCTACGTTGATAGGTTTGCAATAATTAAGTAATGAAATTTTAGTTAATTTGTTTGGCCAATGCTTGTTCAAATTGTTGAGTACTAATCCTTGTGTTATAAGTGATAGTTGCAAAACTAAGAGTGAGCATAGTTTAGTCTAATTCGGACATTTGAAAATCTTCAGATTTGTCCTAAAAGTCAAAAATTTTAAAAATATAAGATCCAAAACCGTTCCATATTCAAAATCTTTATATTTTCTTATTTCATAATTTTCAAAATATTTCGGTTTGGGAATTTGATACTTTTAGTACTAAATTTCATTAACAAAATTTTTTTCAAAAATGAAATTTTGTCTACAAAAATTTGTATATAGTAAAAGTATATTATAAGAAAATAAAATTTTAATTCATAAAAGATTTAAATATTTTTTAAAATATAATAAAATTTATTAATTTTCATTAAAAAAATATTTTAGTTCACATCTAGTCAAATACTAATAGAAAAATATGATGATACAACTTTTAATACAAATTAAAATTTTAAGTTTTAACCCATATGAGTTATATATATTTACCTATGTGTTTTTTTAATAACTTTATCCATATGTTTTATCTTTTAAAAATTTAGACTATATATATATATATTAACTATAAGTAAATACTATTTTTATATTAATCATTGAGTATACAACAATTTTAATTATATTTCACAAATTATATATGATTAATTTTAATTAAATTATTTTAACATACTAATCTTTAGGGGGTTATTTCAAACATTTTTTTCTCTATTGTAATAAAACTAAATTAAAAGGATATAAAAAATAGTTATTATTTTGATTTAGAATGGTTCTCGGTGCGGATATAGCCTAATATCCAAAATCATTATATATTATAAAATTCAGTACAATTCGATTCGGATTAAATATTTTCAGTTCAATTATTTGGATTGGTTTGAAGATCATATGAATCCGTGCTCAACCCTAGCAAAAAATCTTGACTAGAGGGAAGCAAATTGAGAAACAATAAAATTATTCATTAAGTTATATTATTAACATAAATGCTATATGGATCTAATTAATTTGTATCATTTTCTGTATTAATTACATTGTAAATGAACTATTTTAGCCTTAATTTATTTAGAGAAGTAAAATGTGGGGTTATTAATGATCATTAAACACCGCAAAATTGATTTTAATGAGCATATTAATGACTGTTGAGCCCCCACAAAACTAATTATGCATTCATAAATGAAGTTAATTTTATATTTATTAATATTTACCATATAAAATTTAAAATATTTAATCTGCTATTAAATATTTTTTATAAATTGTTAGAATTGGAAATTTGAATTTGGAAACATAATCATTTGTAATTTTAATAAGTAATATACTATTAAATAATTTTTTTTTAATAAATTGCTAGTAGTAGAAATTCAAATATAAAAATTATAATCATTTTGTAATTTGTATAAATGGGTCTTAAATTCAATGATCCTCTATTAAAATTTAGGAAATATGATAAATTTTAAGACTAATAAAAAATTAAAAAAAATCAAATTGGTTATTATATTATAAAAAATATTTTATGCATATTGTTTTTCTTCATATTTTATGCATATTGTTTTTCATCTTCTTCTTCTATATCTATTTATTATATAGACAATTTCTTAATTATTTTATTCAAATTTAAAAATTTTAAATGACAAGGAGATTTCATATGGCTTGGAACCTCCATCATCAATACACAGAGATCGCCTTAACTAATATACCATTGAGCTAGATATATATTTTAACCGGTATCGTTGAGTAAGCCCTCTTGCGACTTGGTGCAAGTTTTCCTTCTTGTTTTTTTGCAAGTTTTATGGTTTTTTTTTTAAAAAAAAACTTTTACAGTTCCTTGGATTAAGGTTGTTTTTAATCCGATCTAGTTAATTTATCGTTGGATGGTGATGAACTCAACGATTTAGAGGCCGTTGAAGAGAAGAAGGAAGATTTACAGATTGTGTATGATCTATAATTGATTGGTCATTTTTTACTACGTAAATGTATAAACTTTACTGCAATGCAAGACACCCTTGCATCGATATGGCAACTAGGGTGAGGAATCTGTATCAAGGAGTTGGAACCTTCCATCTATATTTTTCAATTTTTTAATAAGTTTGATATGGAGAGAGTATTGAATGGTGGCCCCTGGTCTTTAAATAATAGTTTGCTGGTTTTACAAAGTTTGAGAATGAATTATGCGAGCAAATATTCCTTTCGATAGGTTCCCGTTCTGGGTTCAAATTCATTCACATTTCTTCGGCTTCTTTACAAAAAGGAATGCAGTACTATTAGGTAATTTTCTTGGGCAGTTCTTATAGTATGACGCAGGTAGTAGTACTGGCCGTTTTAAATATTTTATGAGGGTTAGAGTTCTTGTGAATGTGCATTCACCATTGAAGAGAGGAAAGAGAATGAGAAAGGAGAATGGGGACAGTTGTATTGTGTCATTTAAATATGAAAAGCTTCCCACATATTATCAGGTCTGTGATCTTTTAACACATGCCGATAATCAGTGTGCTATTGTTCTTGATTCGGAGGGCACGGCTGAACGGAAGTATAGCAATCTTCGAGCTCCGGCAAGGAACACTGGTAGTCAATATGGAAACCCTTGGATTTATGATATATCGGGAACCAAAATTTCATATTCTCAGCCAAGTTTTGGGGAGATTTCAAATACAAGAAGAGATAAGGATGATGTTTTGAATGTTTAAATTGCCAAAAGGAGCCCTGATGCGCATGCAACTGAGAATGCACTGATGGATGTTTGTATTCAAGATGACATGGGCCGGTCAGCCTCAACTAGTGGGCTGGATAAATCAGGCAAGCTAGTGAATAATTTGGATGATGATATGCTTACTCTTGAGGAAAATAAGAAGAGGCAGAGTGATCAAGATGTTACTGGGGGTAACTTTTCCTTAGGGGGAACTTCCAATGGTGGCATTGTTGGAGGCACTTCTGTTCATAATATTGTAATGGCGGGACCTGGAAACCAGGTCTGTCGATCACCATGATTTGCTTAAGCTGGAATTGCCGAGGGCTTGGCAACCCTCGGGCAGTGTTAGCTCTTAAGGAGCTTGTTGTTACCTATAAGCCAGATGTTCTTTTTCTAATAGAAACTTCATTATTTCAACAACGAATTGAAGAAATTGTGAAGATGTTACATTTTGATTCTTATTTTTGTGTTGATAGATGTGGTAGAGTGGTGGGCTTGCTTGGTTATGGAATAATATATTGGATTTAGTGGTTGATAGCTACTCTAACAATCATATTGATGTTAGAGTCAATGATTCAATGAAGGGTTCTTGGAGACTTACAGGTTTTTATGGCTTCCCAGAGAGAGCAAGAAGAAGACAATCTTGGAATTTATTAAAAAGTCTTTGCCATTGTTCAAGCCTGCCATGGATGATCATAGGGGACTTTAATGACTTGATGTCTAATACTAATAAATATGGAGGTGAAGCTCATCCTATTAATTTGATAACTGGTTTCTTAGAAACATTAGAGCACTGTGGATTGATAGATATTTCGTTGTAAGGTTTTAATTTTACTTGGGAGAGGGGTCGACATTCGAGTAATCTTGTAATGGAAAGGCTGGATCATGCTTTTAGAAATAATTTGTAGCTGAAAAAATTTCCTGGTTGTGTTTTATCAAACTTGTCATCAAGCTCCAGTGACCACAACCCCATATTATTAAATCTTGCTGGCCAATTTCGGTGTCCTGCTATTAAACACTTTCATTTTGAGAATACTTGATTGTTGTTGGATGGAATTACAGAGGTTGTTCAACAAAGTTGGGCGCTAATTGAGAGTCATGATTTTGCTTCAAAAGTCCTTGCTTGTTCCAGTGATTTGCGAGTATGGTGTAGAAGTGCAGGTGGGGATTTTCGTAGAAGAATAATAAAGCTCAAGTATGAGTTAAACCATGCACGAGCTACTGGTGTAGTTGGTAAGGATTGGGATGATTTGAACAACCAACTAAACTTTTTCCTGTTACAACAAGATGCATGCTGGAAGCAACTTTGCCTCTTCCTTTCCAAAGCTTGTGCATGGAAATAATGAGTATTCAAGTCACCAAACGCCAACCAAAAGGATTTTGAACGTTGCTTCCAGTATTTTAGTGACCTGAATTTTCATGCTACTGTAAGTTTGATTGCTGATGATAGCCAAAGTTACAGTAGCATAGAGGATATGGGCTCAGTTGCAGTGGATTATTTTAATACTATTTTTTCTGCCTCTAATGGTAATTGGAGTCAGGTGTCATCCTTTCTTCATCCTAGGATTTCTAATGCAGATAATGAGCGCTTGTTAGCACCGTTCATGAGTGATGAATTCGGAAAAGATTTATTTGAGATGCAGCCAGACAAAGCTCCTGGACCGGATGGATTAAATCCAGGATTTTATCAATGTTTTGGGAGATTGTTGGCACCGATGTGGTATCTAACTGTCAACAATGGCTTTCATTAGGTACCTTTCCCTCTTACTTGAATGAAACAATTTTAGTTCTTATCCTTAAAAAAGATAATCCTTCTTGTATGAGGGACCTTCGACCTATTTCAGTGTGCAATGTTGTGTATAAGATAATGACTAAGGTTTTGGCTAATATGTTGAAGGGTATATTACCTAATATTATCTCTGAAACCCAATCTGCTTTTATACCGAGTAGGCTGATTACTGATAATATAATGGTGGCTTTTGAAATAATTCATTATCTTAAGACTAAAATGAGAGGTAAGAAGGGCTATGTGGGTTTAAAGATTGATATCTCCAAGGCCTATGATAGGGTGGATTGGGCTTACTTGAGAAATGCTATGCTCTATATGGGTTTTGCTGAGAGATGGGTAGACTTAATCATGTTATGTATATCTACAGTCAAATATGAGATAACTATGAATGGTTCTATTTTTTTTTTGCCTGATTATTCCCAATAGGGGACTGAGGCTGGGAGATCCTCTGTCCCCCTATTTATTTATCATGTGTGCAGAAAGACTTTCTGCTATGTTGATGGAAGAGAAAAATAGAGGCTTTATCCATAGAGTGAAGTTGAACAGGTACTGTCCCAGTGTTTCTCACTTGTTTTTTGTATAAGATTGTTTTTTGTTCTTTAATTCATACGAGGAGTGTCAAAGAATAAAACACATTCTCTTAAGATATGAACAAGCTTCTAGATAGGCAGTGAATTTTCAAAAATTGAGAATTTTCTTTAGTTCAAATGTGGGAGATGATAGTAGAGGTGCAATAAAAAATATTTTTCAGGTCCATACCCCTTTGGATCACAATAGATATCTGGGTCTCTCTTCTCTTATTAGGAGGAACAAAAAATAAATATTTGATTTCCTAAAGGAGAAATTATGGAGGAGAATTAGGAGTTGGAAGAATCATTATCTTTCTAGAGTAAGTAAGGAGATATTGGTGAAAACTGTTTGTCAAGCAATACCCATTTATTGTATGAGTGTATTCTACCTGCCTCATTCTCTATGTGATGATCTACAGAAAATGATGAACTCATTTTGTGGGGTTTGAAGAAAGATAATAGTAGGAGTATTAATTGGCTATCCTGTGATTTGTTATGTGTAAGTAAGAAGCAAGGAGGGCTAGGTTTTCAAAATTTAAGATGTTTTAACTTTTCGATGCTAAGCAAGCAGGGGTAGAGGTTGATCTCTCATCCAAACTCGTTGATGGGTAGAGTTTTTCGAGGTAGATATTTTGTGGGCAAATCATTTCTTGATAGTGAAGTGGGGTCTAACTCTAGTTTCATATGGAGGAGTATTTTGAGGACAAAAGATCTGATTCAAAGAGGAACTCGGTGGAGGGCAGGGGATGGTCACTTGGTTAATTTATAGATGGACCCATGGATCCCAGATGATAATAATTTTTATATATCTCCTAATGTTACTGATAGCAGCTCAATTACGGTTTATGATGTTATAGACCACGCTAGTCATACTTGGGATATTTCAAAGCTAAATTCATTAGTTATCCAGGAAGATATAAGGAGCATCTTACGAATCCCATTGGTTTCTTTCCCACGGGAGGACAAATTGATTTGGCACTTTTCCAAAAATGGAGGCTACAATGTCAAAGCTGCTTATCACGTATGTATGGAGATGTATTCCAATGAAGTTGAGCTAAGGGCCCAAGGTTCCTGGGATATAGTTTGGAAGTTAGAGGTTCCTCCAAAGGTTAAGGACTTTGTTTGGAGGGTATCTAGAGTTATTCTTCCAACAAAGTTAGTGTTGATAAGTAAAGGGCTGAATTTAGTAGCTAGCTGTCATATTTGTAGAGAATTTAAGGATATTTCACATGGCCTTTTTAAGTGTCGAATTGCAAGGGAGGTCTAGGGCCAATCTGCTTTATTACCTACTACTTATTCTCCTTCTCTTCTCACAGTATTGGAGGGCAGATGTGATGTTGACAGCAGAGCACGTATAGCTATGCTTGCTTGGAGTTTGTGGGTGCATAAGAATGATTGCGTTTGGAGGAACAAAGTGAGCAATGCAAACAAAATACTGGCAGTAACAGCTTTGTAACACCCCTATACCCTGTATACACACACTACATACTACTACACCTGTAATATATGTATACCGAATACAGGAGTGCCATGGTTTATATTAGATAACCCAATTTTTTCTCTTCTGCAATAATATAAGAAAACTTAAAGCACTTCATATTATATTATAAATGATACTAGATAAAACATTTATTCATAATGCAGTGGAAAATGTAATGGTATTTACATATATAAATACATCAAAATCCATGTTTACAAAACATAAAATTTATACATGTTTGGCAGTTTGTCTCTGATCTTTAAGCCCACAATCAACACTTCAAAGTCTAGACTCGACTCGGTCTAGCTAACCTCTCCAGCTCTACCCTATCACCTGCGCGATGAACCACAATCGCGCTAAGCCATAAGCTTAGTGGTACAAACCACAACAACAATATACTTTAATGTAATGCTAATGTCTCACATTCATATATCATATTTCAAACCTTACAGTAAATCATATTATTTATTTTATTTCACCATTCATGAATCACATTTAAACAAAGACAAGCATGGGTCCAAAAGAAACTAATATGCCATTCAACTTTTAGAGTTAATGTTTTGGTTTAATTATCACATTTATCATTATCCCAACTAGGCTTCAAGGATTAGGCTCAACCAAGCTTCAAGGGGAGCAAAGCATGCTAAGACTTGGCTTCAAGAACCAAACCCAACCTAGCTTCAAGGGTTGTAACATCTCAACTAGGCTTTAAGGACTAGACCCAACCAAGCTTCAAGGAGAGTTAAGCATGCTAAACTTCAACCCAACTTGGCTTCAAGGATCAAGCCCAACCCAGCTTCAAGAGATTGTTACTATTAGGCATGCCACCAACAACAAAACTCTGAAAAGTGAATAACACATTAGGCACACAATTCTTTCATTATTTCATTATCAATTCCATTCTCATTTCCTCATAATCATCTAGGCAAACATGCCCCAATTATTTCATTTGTATCATTATAGCCAACAACAATGGCTTCACATCTCATCATTAGGGTATACACAACCAATTGCATTGTACATATAATTTGAATGATCATCATATCTTTCACATTATGCAAATCATAATATTAATCTAGTGTATCAACAATGTAATAGATTACTTAACACATTTACAACCAAATGTGTTAAGTACCAATGTCTTATAAATGTATGCAATAATGTAGGGTTTGTACTTACCTCAAGAGCAACTCACACAACACCAAACTCCTCTTCCAAGAATCCTTCAATACTTGGATTAGGGCAACTCAATCTCTTCAAGACCTAATCCAAAAGGGATGATCCATGCTTACTTAGAGATACACATGAGATAATATGGATAAGAACCAACTAGGGCAAACTCTACACATGACACGCTCAACAACAAGGGCGTGTCCCTGACCGTGCCCTAAACTCACAACACAGAAGCTTTGACACGCTCAGTGACATGGGCATGTCACTGGCCGTGTCAATCCTCCCTCAACACAGTAGCTATGACATGCTCAGTGACATGGGCGTGTCACTGGCCGTGTCAAACCTCCCTCAACACAGTAGCTATGACACGCTCAGTGACATGGGCGTGTCACTAGATGTGTCAATGCTACTACAACACAGAAGCTGTGACACACTCAGTGACATGGGCATGTCACTGCTCGTGTCACCCATCTAGAAAATAGAACCATTGACACGCCTAAAGACCTGGCCGTGCTCATGGGCGTGTCAAGCCAAAAATCCTGATTCCGACAACAACAACAACACATCCAACAAACCTCTTCCACCATTTTCCACTTCAAACAAACTTAACTAAACACACCCATAAACCATAATAACTTGCAAAAACACCAAAACAATTCAAAACATACATCAAACACCAATTCACAACCATCACATGCACACAACTCAAATACAACACTTGCTCTTCCACCAAACCTAACACTTTCTCTTCAATCCAATCCCAAAAATCAACACCAAGAAGATTACACACCCTCAAATACACCATAATCAAATATACACATAACATCAACAATCAAACACCAAACTTAAAACATAAACTTAGAAGAAAACCAAAGAATCAAGTGGAGAACTTACCAAAAGTGATGAAAACTCTTAGATTTCCAACTTGATCACTTGAAACATCCTTCAATCTTAAGTTTGGATGAGCAAAATCTATCTTTCCTCTCTTGCTATGGTGATGGTCGGCCAACCAAAGAAAGAAGAAGAAGAAGAATAGAAAAGAGCAAAGTCAACTCTCCCTTTTCACTTAACCACTCAATCTCTCTTTTGTTCTCAACCAAGCAATTATATTAATATAATATTGCAAATATCATCATCCACTTTCCACTAAATTTCCATTTCAATTAATTAAAATTAATTATTTCTTCTTTTGACCACCCATTTCTTTGACTTGTATAGGTTGTATATATCTCTATATATACAACATATACACTCTTCTCCTTACCTCTTTTCTCTTTTCACTTAAACATATACATTTAATCCAAATACAACAATAAATATTCCAAAACTTTTAGGGTATACTTTGGGATATTACAAGCTTCTAGCTTGAAGACATGGCAAGAAGCAAGTAACCTGTGCAGAGGATCGTGCAGTAGAGGCAGTTTTGAGGCTGGTGTTCTTAAATGGCAAAGACCAATGAGAGGAAGAATCAAATGCAATGTGGATGCTGCAGTGTTTTCGTCTACACTAACAATTGGTTATGGTGCAGTCATTTGAGACACATATGGCTCTTTTCTTCATGGTTTCTTTGGGCATCAATTGGGAAATTTTATCCCTAAGGTTGCGGAAGTTATAGCATTGAGAGCTTGTTTGTTTTGGATTTTTCACAACACGTGGCATGACATCGATGTAGAGATTGATAGCAAAGATGTATTTGATGCTCTTAATAATCTTTAGCCAGATGATTCAGAATTTGGTTTCCTTGTGTTGGAATGCCGCCACTTATTAGCCAATATCTTGGATAGTAGAGCTGCTTGGGTTAGAAGGCAAGCCAATAAGGTTGCTCACTCTCTAGCTAGAGCTTCCCTATCTTATGCTAGTCTTCATTATTAGAGTCAATCTCCTTCTTTTATTTTTGATCTTATTGTTGTAGAGTCTCATGAAGAGGAGTCTTTAGGTTAGAATGCATAGATCTTAGCATACTGACTCAGTATTGTTTGTTTTATCCTTTATTCGAGAGTTTTTTTCTTTAATAATATATATATATTTATTGATTTCAAAAATAAAATAAATGACAACATCCATTTTGGACGCAAATATTTTTCTTTCTATTTATATAAAGATGACATAAATTTGAATCTTATAGATAGAAAATAATAAAAAAAAAGGACAAAGACAGACAAAGAAAATTAAGTACCACCATATCTTAAAATTTTCAATCTAAAATTAGATATGATTGGTTAAAATCGTACAATTATTTAAATAGAAAAAGAAATCAATTAAAATCTCATTAAATTCCATCTTATCGAGTTTTAAATATAAAAAAATAAATAAAATAAAATAAAATATGATGGTTTTGAATTGCAATAATACGCTTGAAAAGATAAAAGATTTCATTTCTTTTAAAGAATGTGTATCTAATGAGCTTTTTAATGGAAAATATTAAATCAAAAATCATAACAGCCAAAATCTTAATATAAAATATTATTTCAGATGAAAAATTTTTATTTATACTTAGCGTATAATATTATATTATATGTTCAAATCAATAGGTGAAGAAAAATTTAATTTATATGAATTTTATTTCAAATATTATTATATTATTGAATTAATATATGAAATAATAAATCATATATATACCAGACATACTCAAAATATGGAATAAAATACTTGATAAATTAAAAATCATTTATACATATATACGTGTGTACTTATATTATGTGATCCTGTTGGTTGGGCTAGTAAATTCACATTATTTTCATAAATTTCATTATTCATTACCAACTTAGATAATGAGCTTCTTCTCTTATCAAAATAATTTTTAGATTAAAATTTTGACACAAATTATTAATTTTCATAATTTCAAATTTTATCAAAGTAAAACTATTTAAAAAATTTCACCTAGTAAAATGAGATATTTTATATTTAAAAAAGAAAAGCTATATGTAAAATAAATTCAAATATAAAATCTGAAATATAATTTAATTATTAGTATGAAATTTTTAAAAAAAATAAATGTACAACTTAAATAATATATATTTATCATAGATAAAAAAAATCCTAATTTTTAATATCTCAAAAATATTATTTTTCAAAAAATATTTTTAATTATATAAATAATATATCAATTTCAATATCAAACCAATAAATTACAATTTACTATTGGATAGAGAATAAATACAAATGAGTCATTATTATTTTATTTTTATAATAATAATAATATTATTAATTATTTCTGTTCGAAAAAAGAAAATAGTAATGCATTAATTAGTAAAGACATTTACTGAAGTACCTTAAAAAATCAACTTTATTTCAAAAATACTATAAAAAAAAGGTGCTTATACTTTTAGAAAAAAATTTTAGTAAATTTTTAAAAATATTTTTCTCTTATTAAAATAAGAATTTTTTTTTAAAAAAATTACATTTTCCATCACTACAATTAATATTTTACTTTAATTTTTTATTTTTCAGATTTCACTATTAAATAAAAATATTCTAATAAAATAATAAAAATTAATATTTTAAATTATTTTTTATCACATAAAAATTATATTTTTTTATAAAGAAAAAATTTTTAATTTTAATTATAAAAAAATAAATAGCACAAAAAAAATTAAAAAGTAAAATATATAAAAATATATTAATAAAAATTATTAAATATATTTTTAAACAGATTTTACATATTATATACATGAAAAAATAAAAATATATATATATAATTTTATTATGTAGATGTTATATAAATATTTAATAGATGCTTTATATATGTTTCACATTTATTTTGTAGATGTTTTGTTTATATTTAATTATGTGTATTTATATAAAAATTATTAAATGTTGTGTGATTTTTTGTGGATGTTGTAAGAATAAAAAAATAATATTAAATAAATATTAAAAATATTATGTGTATTTGTAGTAAATATGTTGTAGATGTATTATAGATATAATTTGTATTATGTTATATATTTTTTTTATGTTTTGTGTATATTTTTTATGTATATTAAAAATATGACATTATAAATTTTTTAAATAAAAATAAAAATAAAATAAAAATAAAAATAAAAATAAAAAATTACAAAAATAGAAAAAAAAAAAAGAAAAAATAATGTTGAAAAGTAAATTTGAAAAACAAATATGCCGGTTCGTATTATTGAAAATGAAACTTGATCCTGTGACAGAGGATGCAATTTCCTCTAATTATTATTATATTATTAATTATTTTATATATTTTTTTAATATGTGTACTGAAATAATATAATAAATAGCAATAAATACTTTAATTTTTATTATTTTATTTTAAATTAAATGTCATTTTAGAATTCTAATTTTACTTTAAAATATTTGACATTCAATAATAACAAGATAAAATTTTAATATTATTTACTAATTTACCATTTATATTTAATATTGTTATTAATGAATAAGAAAATTAATAGAGTATAAATATTAAAGAGAGAGACTATTAATTAAGGATAAATTAATAACTTTAATTAGTTTCTTAATACAAGTGAAACTTTTAATATGACATTTAAATTAAAATGAAAGAATAGAATGTATCATTTTCATTGAAATTTATTATAGTTATTTTATAATATGTGTAATTTTCTTACCATTCTTATTAAAAAAAAAGTGACTATAATAAATTCTAATAAAATTGACACATATTCCAACAAAAATTAAGGCAATAAATCATAAACACCCTCTTAGTTTACATAAATAATTACATAAATAATGATTACAGAAATAATGAGAGAGAACTCAGTCTCTAAATTTCCCTTTATTTACTTTGAATACAGCAATAAATCATAAACACCCTCTTAGTTTACCTCATTTTAGCTTCAACAGTCACTTGCTGGACCTCCTTTTAGCTACAATGGTTACACATGAAGTTGATACATTTAGACTTGTTGATTGCTTTTACGAATCGGAATCGATTTTTACACAGGTTGGGTTGCAAGGGTAAGGGCAATCAATCTTTTGGAAGGAAGCTCGGTCGTAAAACCAGTCTCCAACTGCCTTTCCAATTTTCTGCATAACATATTTTTAGAAAAAAAGAAATCGGTATGTGTTAATGTAAAAGAGAAGTTAGAAACGAATATGTAGGTTAGATATGAAGAAAGAATTGGTGTAAAAGCATTAGTAACGAATCAGAGACGAACAAAAATAAAGGTATATCAGTCTTTTTCACTAACCGTATTGCCCACTACTGGAGACTTATCAGCCAACCATGTGGCCAATGCTCCTGATTGGCAGTGTGCATAGCAAGAGTTTATGAAAAATCCATTTGATGGTTTGTTGGCAACTCCACTACTCAATGCACTTAAGAATTGGGTTCTGAAACCTGAAAAAAACCTCATAAAAGTCAGCAATTAAATTTTAAACATAAGTTACTTTGAGTTCTGTTTGAAGAGAAATTATATGATCTCTTCTAATTTGGATATCACTCAAGCAAATTAAACAGGCTTTAGTATAGTTACCCTGCACAGTTTGGAGTTGGCTAGCTGAGCACTTCTTTAAGTCATGTTTGCAGCTCTTAAAGCTTCCTTTGTCAACAGCGCTTGGTGCCAAAATATTCTTTAACTAAACGAATGCAATGAGTTGAAGGATTAGAAAAGAAGTTAGGAAGTATTGCTTATGACTTATAGTGTGATTCTGTTTTTGGAAATTTATTGATTATGTTGCAAAGAAGGTAACATTTCCTTATTGCTGGTTCTAATGGGAGAAAAAATGAAAACAAGAGAAAGATGGTTACACCGTAAGAAAATACAAGCAACAAAATTCTTTTCACTAGAAATTCATATTTGCTAACCTGCCAGGAATCATAGGCTGAATTGATGACAAAAAGCCGAGTTCGCATAGTCTGAGCAACGTATTGTGGGAAGAAACACTGCAACAATACCAATGAACTACTTCTTAGAGCAACGAAAAATAGGAAAAAAAAAAAAGGCAAATACATCAATAACAGAATGGCTAGACATACCAATTCTGGTTTCATTCTAGAAGTGCAAGAAGAAGGGAGATTCTTTGCTGATCCCTGCAGAAAAGGTTGATAGGTGGAATCAAATAGAACTTTCAATATAAAAGAGTAAAAAAGGTTATTATACTGGCTTGTTAACAGAGAAATACCACAAGGTAATGATAGGAAGAAGAGTTTTAAGATGCTCTAATAGGCCAAAATACAGAGCCCATGGTAACATAAGAACAACTGTGAAAGGGAAAAAAGAAAGTACATGTGTTCTAACGACTCGACCGAAGAAGTTTTCAATTTCAAATCCTCCAGAAATATCCTTCCTGCATCAGAGCACTAGTGTATTAAATAAAATGTAAAGATTATAGTACATAACTAAATAAACTCTCACTTAAACATAAGTTAATTAAGGTCCTGATAAGCATGATCTTACATACCCATGAATGAAAAAACCAGCATCAGAGACACATTTTACTTTAGCACCTGCAGGTAATAGAGATTGGAATTTGTCGCAGTGCAAAATAGAAGCCAATCCACCAGCTGAGCAGCCAGAAAGAATAGCCTGTCATTACAAGTTCAAAATGGTTGTCAACAAGAACAAAAGAAATGCAACAAGTGAGAAAAGGAATTTGTCATTAAAAGGAAGTCTTACATTTTGAGCATTTTTCATCCCTTTAGCCAATAAATCATCGATAACAGCCTGCCAAATCCTTTCTCCTCTGAAGTAAAGTTTAGTTTTCTGATCCAGAAAAATTAAGCACAGATAAGCATACAAATATTTCTATCTTTCCAACCAGAAAAAAAATGCTCTAAAAATCTAAGAATATTTCAATTGTATTACCGGATCAACTGCTTCAATATCACCAGTAAAAGATGACCCATCACAGTACTTAATCTTAATTCTATTCCAGTTGTGAAAATCTAAATATTCAAGAAACAGAAGTCAATCAAAATTTACTTATTTAAAAATCTCAAAATATAATAATAAATGTGTAATTGCAATAAAACAAAAGTTGATTAGAAGTAGATGAATACCGGGATTAGCACCTTGCTTGCTCCCAAGTATACCAGAGAAACCTATCGTTTTCTCCATTTTCAATGATGAACCCTTGTATGTGTTCTTTCTAGAAAGACAGCTTTCAATATCATCACACCATCCTCCTCCCTAAGCATATATGACCATTAATTACAATACATGAAGAATATTTCATATATTATGGATCCATTTGAAACTCAAAACAAATCAAAACTATTAAAGATTATAAATAGAACTAAAATGGCTGAAATCAATTAATCTGAGGTTTATTAGAAGATTATATATAAAGAATACCTCCATATGAACCAACCAATTGTTAGCCCCAGAACCATGTCCCTTATCAAAATGGTAAGCTGGTGGACTTCCATCCAAACAAACTGCAAAGAAAAAAAAAAGAAAACCATTTCAGGGAAAATTGACAAATGTGAAGCAATTCTTTAAAGAAAATTGAAAAAAAAAATAATAAATGAAAAAGTAGCTACCAGCTCCTTTAGCTTTTGCAGTTTCAATAATAGTAATAGGAATGCCACCAGCTTCTATTTTGAGCAATAACACCATCAAAACAAGAAGAGAACAACACCATTGATGTAATCTTGAAAAACCCATTTGTAGTTTTTCGAAGAAATGTAAGTAGAAGAAGTCTCTCGGATCACAAGATTAAGATTTTAAAGATTGATGCTTTGCTTTTCTTTGAGAAAAGATCTATCTTTTAATGAGAGCCTACTGTTTTAGGATAAAGCAGGCAATATTACTGTATTTATATCCGCAGGTAGCTACAAAAGTAACGTGTTTTTCTTAATGTGTTGTCGTAAACGTAATATACATTATACAGCCCATTTACTCGGACTTTCCTCTGGATGACATTATGAGAAGAACAGCAGCCTCCCCACACCTTCCTTTGTTTGAATTAATTTAAAATAAATCATGGGTTCAAAACTATGGAAAATTTTACCATCGAATCTTTGTCTTTACTCTACTCGGCCAATTATAAAATAAAATAATTAAAATTAATTTTTTAATATCATAATTTAAATTATATTTTATAATTAGCAGAATTTATAAAAAGACGGAGAATTTCTCAAAAATTTTATGCTAACTAAAAATGTAAAATCAAAAAATTTTATAACTATTCTCTCTCTTTCTTAACTAACTGGATATTTCGAATTTCAATTTGAGTATGGAGTACTTTTAAAATTAAATGGAAAATGCTGAAGTGTTAGAAAAAAAATTATTATTCTCTCAATCTTGCGCTAAGAGTCAGTTTTTACTTTTACACAAGTATTAAGTTAATTGTTGAAATATTTTTAATAAACTAAAATATCTTTTTATATTAATTTTCAATATTATTAAAATATCCTCTTCATTAATCAATTAATTATTATACATAAAAAGTTAGAAGAATTACTGAATTAGGAAAAAGTTAACTAATTTTTCTTTAATCTTATCGAATCACACTTTAACAAAAATTTTATTTGATAATGAAATCCTACCAAGAGATGGTGAGAGTAATTTATTTTTAATATTTGACCTATGATGAAGTAATATCTTCTTTTTGAAAATATAACTTAAATGAAAAAATATGATTAAAATTTACATTAAAAGTGGATTCACAATTAGTTCCTAATAGAATTCAAGGGCAATATGGACATGTTACCCAAGTATGAAGAAAATAATTGAAGCATTTCTAATAACTTAAAATATATTTTATTATACTCATTTTCTTTTATGGTAGGAGTCATTTTTGAAGAAAATTTTATATCATCTAAGATGTTAATGTATAAAATAAAAAAAATAGACAGCTTTTTTTTTTCTAATAATAATAATAATAATAATATGCATGGTTTACGCGTAGTAGTATTATTTTATTTTTATACAAATTGTATATTTTTTGGAAAGAGAATCTTCATAGACTTATGATGTCTTGCGGTTGAAATGCAAAGGGAAGATTAGAAGAAGATGTCTCAGTGGTTGTTTCTCTTTCAATTTTCATTATTAAATTTTGAGATATCATAAAATTGAAAAGATTGTGACACTTTTTTTTTTTAAATTCTGTCCCACATTTTAAATATAATAAAACAAACTAAGTATAAAACAGGATTCATTTATTTTCAACGGGTACAATGAATAATTAAAGAGAATTATTTCCATCGAGAATTGTTTCATTTAAAGAGAATTGTTTCTTGAATAATTAACGGGTACAATGAATAATAAAACATGGCTTTCATACGTCTCAGCAAGTAAGTATAACCAACGGAACGGCCAAGCACCTTGATAATCAGAGTTTATTTCTATGAAGTCCTAAGCAATCTCTTTTTTTTCACAGAAATTACGATAGTAGGATATTCAGGATCATCCTCTTCTCCCTCAACGTTCGATTCCTTGTCAGAATAACATTCAAAATTATCTAGAAAACCCATTTGGTCAGTATTATGAAAAACAACATCAAACATTAACGTATTACGGAAGGAAACCTTCCTACGATTATCATCATTATTGATCGAATCACCACCAAATTCATCTCCAACAGAAACTCTCCCACCCTCGCCATCCCTCATCTTGAGTTTCTTATTACTCCGACTGAGAAGATCATATTCTTGCACAGTCGGCGGCTCCGCCTTGCCAACGCCACTCATTTTCCCAAAAAAAAAAATCGGGTTTTTGATTAGAAAATATTTTAATCTTCTGTGAGACCAATTCATGCCTTACCATCGAATCTTTGTCTTTACTCTACTCGGTCAATTATAAAATAAAATTTAAAAATAAAATAATTAAAATTAATTTTTTAATATCATAATTTAAATCATACTTTATAATTAGCAGAATTTAAAAAAAAAATGGAGAATTTCTCAAACATTTTATGCTAACTAAAAATGTAAAATCAAAAAATTTTATAACTATTCTCTCTCTTTCTTAACTAACTGGATATTTCGAATTTCAATTTGAATACGGAGTACTTTTAAAATTAAATGGCAAATGCTGAAGTGTTAGAAAAACAAATTATTATTCTCTCAATCTGGTGCTAAGAGTCAGTTTTTACTTTTACACAAATATTAAGTTAAATGTTGAAATATTTTTAATAAACTAAAATATCTTTTTTATATTATTTTTCAATATTATTAAAATATCCTCTTCATTAATCAATTAATTATTATACATAAAAAGTTAGAAGAATTACTGAATTAGGAAAAAGTTAACTAATTTTTCTTTAATCTTATCGAATCACACTTTAACAAAAATTTTATTTGACAATGAAATCCTACCAAGAGATGGTGGGAGTAATTTATTTTTAATATTTGACCTATGATGAAGTAATATCTTCTTCTTGAAAAGTTAATTAAATAATTTGTTTTATTTTTCAGTTTATCAATTTTTTGTGAATTCTTTTAGTAAATAATTTATTTTTCAGTAAATAATTTATTTTTTGTAAATAATTTGATCCATTTTTTTTTTATTTTTTTCCTTTAGTAAATAATTTTTGTTGCATAATATTTTATTTCTCACGTACAACTATTTCACTTACTTTGAGTTTGAGCTATTTAATTAACCTTTTATGGTACTTCCAGTAATTGACTTTGTCAGCGAAACCAAACGCAAAGTTGAAATTGCATTCATTTTCATGCTAAAGCGGATTCCACGGATAACAGAAGAAACAAATTTGAGTTATTATTTTAAGCCTTTTGTTTCGTATTAGAATTTATTTTTTTAATTTTATTAAAAATGAACCATTTAAATCTTTATTATTATAAAAAGTTACTTTACCATTAAAAAAGTTGGCGTCACGATATACTTATTTATTTTATATTTTTTTTAAATAATTAAAAAATATATTTTAAAAAAATTTAAAATTAATATTATAGATTATAAAAAATATATATTTTATAATCTACGTTGTATTTAAAATAAAATAAAATTATAAATAATAATTGTTTTCTTTAAATATTAATTTATAAATGATAAAAAATTAATTTTCAATAACTTTTTATTCAAGATTTAGTATTTGTTAAATTTTGATTTTTTTTATAAATTGGTAAATTAGGGATGGATAAAATTTGATCAATCGGTCAAATTTTTTGTTAACAGATCTAAAATTTAATTTAATTAATCGAATTTAGAATAATTCGATTGGTTCGGTGGAAAAAATTATCAATAATTTGATTTTTAATTCAGTTAATGGTTAATTAATTCGGTTCGGTCGATTAATTATTAACCGAACTCTTTTTTAAAAATATTTATTTATTATTTAATTATTTAATTATATTAATTTTTTTTACTATAAATATAAACTTTTATTACAAAATAAGATTATTCTTTAGTTTTTAATAAGTTTTATTTAGTTATTTAATTATATTAATTTTTTATTTTAAATAAAATTTTTATTATAAAATTAAAAAAAAATCGGTCAGTTCGGTTAATTAACCGAATTGACCGATTAGTTTAATTAATTAACCGAATCAATCGAATTTCTATTTCAATTGGTTTGGTTAAAAATTTTTAATAAATTTAATTCTGTTAACCGGTCAGTTCAATAAATTAATTAACCCAATTGACTGATGCTCATCCCTATGTTAAACTTTAAAAAGTAGAATATGATTTTTATTGCCTTAGTTGTAAAATAAAAAAAAAATTAATTTTGAAATGCTTTTAATTTTAATAAACATAATTTTTTTCTTATTTGAAATTTTTTTAAATATATCAATTTTTATTTTTTATTTTTTTTATATTTTTAATTATTTAAAAATATATTCTTGTAACATTTTTAACTATTAAAAAATATAAAATAAATAAGCGAGTCTTATAGTGAATAAGTGGATTCTAAGAAACTATATTTGATATTTTTTAACCATTGAACCAGAATGGTACAACTTTTAGGCCAAACAAATATGTTATACATTTATATTTATTTGAATAAAAATATATATATAATTTTTATAATTAATCGGAGGGATTTAACCCATGGACTACACAATAGGGGATAGTCCTTCCCTATCAACACTCATCATAAGGATGATCAACACTCACCACAAAGGTGACGGAATGGGAAATCGAACTCGTTATATATATACTTTTTACAATTAATAATAAATAGTTGATGAATTAATAATAAAATAATAAATTCAGTGAGTTATTTTTCATTTCATTATTTCATAAAATATATAACATTATATTTAATTTTAAATTTGAAAATAGCCATTATTAAGCCAATAAATTTTCACCACGCTTTAGACTATGATATTCTAAATAAAATTAAATATTTAATTTTTAAAACTAAATTTATCTTAATATTTAAGTAATAAAATTAAATAAAATCTTGGTGCAAAATATAAATAACAAAACCTCCTTGTTTGAATACATCCTCTTAGATAAGGATGAGAATAATATAATTTAGGTTGTTTTAAATATTTGATATAATGGTTCATGTTAGATCATTGCTTTTAAATTTTGATATGACTCGTCACGATATGATTAATTTTTTGAGCTAACACAATATGACATGAAAAAATTACAAGTATAATAAATTTAGAAAGATTGATACTGCATAAATCAATTGCTATGTATACTTGATTTTTTTTATTTTATTTTTAATTTTTATGTGTATTTTTATATTTTTCATCAGAACTATCAATTTATTTAATATTTTTTTCGTATTCACTAATTGAAAGGCTCTTAGTATAAAGATGAAAGTTAACCCTTATAATAATTGTATCACTATTTATGATACATAACTTTTTATATTTTTTACAATATTTTTTCTAAATAATTTATTGTCATTTTATTTACATACTCGAAAAAATTCTAATGATACACCATAATATTAATTAATTACTAGAAATAAAAATTAAAATAAAATAAAATTATTGAAAATAAAAAATTTATAAAAATACAAATATCAATCACAATCTTGATTATTAGATGTAGAGAGGAATAAAAGAGGGCAGACAATATATGCAATTTTATTTTTTCTCTTTTTAAAGAAAAAGAGAATAGAGAGAAAAATTTGCACAAACCATAAGAAAAGAAAAGAAAATTATGATAAAAAAAATTGAGTTTTTATCAATGGAAGAGAACGTGGCCAAGTGGCAGTTAAAGAAAAAAAATATAATATAAATATCTTTTTAAAAATAAATCTGCAAAATTATGCTTATATACATTTTGTATTTAGCATGAAAATAAAAATATTTTTTGTCTATTTAGAATAATTTAAAACTTAATAATATTATTAAATGTATTTTAATTTTTTTCTAAAATATAAAAATAAAAAAAATTATCCTGAATACAATCTTAAAAATTAATGAAATAATTTTATGTAAATTTAATTTTTGAAAAATTATTTAAATTAAAAAAAAAAAAGAGTGAGAGAATGTGCGTGCGAGCTCCAAATGTCATGTGTAGAGTGAGACGAGGTCGTTTTCTGGTGGCGTTTGGGTTGGAAATTGGGATATGGATTGGAGGCGGAGTCGCTCGTCGGTGATTTAAAAATATTAACGACTTTGAAATTGAAATAAGAGTGGGGTCCATCTCTCTATCACTGTTTGCTAGCTGTCACCCATTACTAGTCTATAACCATTCATCACGATTGCCATTCCTAGAGAATTTGGAATCTCTTTTTAATGCAATGCTACTCATGATAACTCCACATTAGCAGCTGGACTATCCCATTCCTTCAATTTTTTATTTTTAAAACATTTCAATTTGATTATTTATTTATTAATATTATTAATATGTTAAATTTGATTCTTTATTAATATTAGTAATATGTTAAATTTTTTTATAGGCCTATTATTTTTTTAGTTATTCCATAAATTTATATTAATATTTAAAATTATCATATAAGAAAATAGAAAATTTTAAAATAATAATAATAATTAATTCTTTTTGTATATTAAATTATTTTAAGAAAATATAACTTAAATGAAAAAATATGATTAAAATTTACATTAAAAGTGGATTCACAATTAGTTCCTAATAGAATTCAAGGGCAATATGGACATGTTACCCAAGTATGAAGAAAATAATTGAAGCATTTCTAATAACTTAAAATATATTTTATTATACTCATTTTCTTTTATGGTAGGAGTCATTTTTGAAGAAAATTTTATACCATCTAAGATGTTAATGTATAAAATAAAAAAAATAGACAGCTTTTTTTTTCTAATAATAATAATAATAATAATATGCATGGTTTACGCGTAGTAGTATTATTTTATTTTTATACAAATTGTATATTTTTTGGAAAGAGAATCTTCATAGACTTATGATGTCTTGCGGTTGAAATGCAAAGGGAAGATTAGAAGAAGATGTCTCAGTGGTTGTTTCTCTTTCAATTTTCATTATTAAATTTTGAGATATCATAAAATTGAAAAGATTGTGACACTTTTTTTTTTTTAAATTCTGTCCCACATTTTAAATATAATAAAACAAACTAAGTATAAAACAGGATTCATTTATTTTCAACGGGTACAATGAATAATTAAAGAGAATTATTTGATATTGGATAACATAATTCATCCTAAAACCATTGGTTTTAATTCAAAGATTTGGTTCAATTCGTTGTATATTATTTTATTGAAATTCAATGTTTAAATATATTATAAGGATGCTTTGTGGTGTGCACGGATGAATATGATTTATTCCAATTTAGAGATTAAAGATTTATAGAATTCTCCAAAAAGTTGAGTATTTAACATGCAAGATTTAGAATATATATATATATATATAAATTTCTATATTATCTTGTCCAAAATTTTAATTTCGCTCAAAAATTTAATATTTTTTTAATACCATTCAATTCAAGTCAGTATAATTCTATAAATCAAAATTTTTCTAAGATAAAAATATATTAAAAATAAAAATTCAACTCATAAAAAAATTAAATATTTAAATTTATTTTAAAATACAAATAAAATTTATTACTTTTTATAGAAAAAATGGGGTAATATTATCAACACTATAATAAGGAAAAATGTGTTACTTCAGGCATTAAGGCTAGAATTGTCCAATGGGTCGAGCTGCCCTTGGATTGTTATTGAATTTATAAATTTACATCTGAAATACAATACAAACGTTAAATGTGAATGTAACAGAAAAAGAAGGTGACCCAGAAGTTAAATATACATAAATTAATTGGATAAAAGAATTGAGAAATTGAAGGATTGAAGGTAGTGGACTATCATTTCCATATTTTCAATAAAAAAATACATATATATTTTTTTTAAAATAGAGGTTTTATAATGTAATAATTTTAAAAATAAAATATAGTTAGATTTGATAATTCGGGAACTAAAGTAAATTTTAAATTAAAATTTTAATCACTAAAGTATTACAGTCAAAGAAAATTTTACTTCTTATATTTGATATATGAATAAATTTATAAATTCGATTAACGACCAATTAATATACATAATAATTGTTTTATTTAAAATTAATTTTACTTCTTATAATGGGTTGTTACTGGAAGAAAACATATAAACAGTTAACTTCGAACCACAAATGCTAGAAATGCAGCCATTCAAAACCGATCTTCACCGGTAAAAATGAAGAAAAGTGAGTCCTCTTCTTAACTGACCAAATTTCAGCCTGATCAGAGCACGAATGGTTACCAGATCTCCAGAAAATTGAGACTGGCTTGTTGTCAATTTTTCAACAAAAAAATTTTTTCTCTCTCCCTTTTTTCTCTCTTCTTTTCTTTTGGTGGCTGACACAAATAAAATGTCTCTCTCTCTTACAACTTAGGCCTATAGTAATATATATATATATATATATACACACACAAAACCCGCTGGGGGTAGTCCAGCGGGCTAGCACCCAACCCACTAGGGGAAGGTGCGGGGTTCGATCCCCCAAAATGTTTTCTGGGGATCGAATCTTTTTTTTTAAAAAAAAAAATACACACACACACACACACACTAAAACATTAATAGCTCTAATGGGCTAAAAGAAGTGAACTCAAATATGAATTTTCAACATAGAAGGAAATCCAAAACCCAACAGAAATATTCGAATTTAGGTTAAGCAGTAAACAGTTGAAGAAGAGAGAAGCAATTGCAGTACACTAATCAATTCAACAACACTTCAACTCAACATTGTCACAACTCAACAATTCAATTCAATTAAAAAATTAACTCGTTTTAATAACTCACTCAACTCACCATTTCCCAATTCAATAACAATTCAACTCAACATTTTCACAACTAAATGATGCAGTTCAACAACCCATTCAAAATCATAAACTAAATTCAATAAAAAAAACCGTGAGATTAATTAAATTCAAAAAATACCCAAAATCAGAAGCTAAAACATAAATGCTTATGGTCTTCAAAGGCAATCATATGAAAGCTAAAAACACCAATATCATAAACTATGAAACACCTTAGATAACTCTACCATTTCATGCACAATAATGAAAAAAGTTACATTCTTAGAGGATAATTCTTTCCAACAACAATGAATAACTATGAAGGGCTCTTCTCAGCTTTAGTTTTTAGGGGTTTTATAAGGATTATGAACAGTGGCTTTGTGACTGTTGGATTTAAATCAGGAATATGAATACTTATGACCAACATAATCATCATGGGAGTTTGTTTTTATTTATCTCCCGATTTTCTAATTAAAAAAAAAACTTTTCCCTATAGTTTCAACTTTTTACTAAATATAAATATATATGGCATATTTTTACGAAACCTATATACCAATTACTTTGAATAAATGGTGAAATATATGAATGGAAACAAAGTGTTGTGCATGCTTGTGGGCTTAATTATGACGTGAGATTCAATTTTAATTAAAAAACATAATTTCTATAATTTGTAAATATTAGTTTTGATTATAGAATTATTATATTTTTTATCAATTAATAAATTTGTTTATATTTCTTTAAGTATGTTGCTCAAAGAAGAACGAAATTGCTCTTTGGCACGTAAGTTTTTTTTTATATTAATAAATCTTCCTCTTGGTGCAGTGGAAAATTGAGTTGAAATTAAAGTTGTGCAATTATGGATATTATATTTGAATGAAGTAGTAAAACCGTAACTAATCAAGTAACTATAAAAAAGATAAATGGGAGTTATATATTTTTCATTTTAATTTACATAAGTTATATTATTTTTTTTAAAAAAATTAATTTAATATAATTCTAATATAAAATTAAATTAAAAATTATATAAAATCCACACAAAGTGCAAGCAAATAACCAGTTCAAGAACTATGTGAGTGAGACCCATACTCTGTGCTAATTTGATACAATATAACAACAATATTACTATTGTATAAGTTTATTAGGGACCATGTGTAAATAACCCAATATTAACGCCCACAATTCTAAGTAATTTAATAGTCACACCTCAAAAATAATCCACGTAACATGAGCATCTCTTATTTCAAACATTAACATACTATTGCTATATTAGATTATATTGTTGTTAATAATAACCAAGATTATTATTAGCCTAATTGAACCAATATAATGTGATGGAAATACCCTAAATCAAAATATATAATTTCTATACTTATGGATCATAATTAGTGGAAAGCACATGATCTTCCCAAAAAGGATTATATGTTGGCCACGGTAGCCCAAAATTACACCTTTTTATGATCCAACAAATAAAATTGAATACTAAATAGGTGAAAATTCTCATCAATTTATTGGTTTTGCTTCACAGTGAAAAACTAAAATATCTAAAAGTTCATTTTGAAACTTGAAAGTAAACTATGCCTCCTTTTAGTTCAATTAACACAAGTAAACTATAGTTATACATCTATGTATTCGAAATTCAGACATAGATTGTTATAAAAGTATACAGACTAAATAAAAAAATTATATAAAAAAAGGGATAGATTAAAAGAAGATGTTAGAATCACTTCCACATGTCAGCTTTGAAGAAAATTTATTAGCAAACTATTCTATTGTAGTGTGATCCTCTTCTTCTCTATCATTGTATGCCTATTGAATTTCTTCCTTGTCTTTGGAGTCATGTTAGTCTATCATACCTCTGCACAAGTTTACCTGTAAACGGTCATTGCACAGTCATTTATATATTGCATCTTTCAAGGAAACCAAAGTAATAAGGATATTTACAATGGTGGTTTAGTTGTGCGCTCAATGATGACATATATGACCATCAACTTCAAACAATGCAATGACATAACATAGACAAAGTAAAAAAAGGAACAAAGATGATAGAGGACTCAGATTTATTAATAAGAATGGCCTCACAACAACATAAGCAATCTATAATTCTAGCATAAATAATATTCATAATTGTAATGTTGAAAAAACAAAGTAAAACATGGAGATACTTCCATTTTTTTCAAGCCAATTCATACTTAAATTAGAAACAAGATATATTTAAATAATATTCATACTTAAATAATATTCATATTTAGTAACAAGATATATTTAATACATAATTTAAGTTCAAAGTGAAGTTTTAGTGAATTCTATATTTTTGCTTGTATTTCAGCTACTAGATACTTGTCATTTTCATAGTTATTTACAAGCAAAGAATCTTTGTTCTATCCTGACTCCTCATCTTTTTAATTTAATTGCAAACTTAATAAGAACTATTATCTAAGAGAAAAGTGTTTAATTTGACCAAGAATCAATTACAACAACAGAATCCAAATTATACGCTCTAATAAGTGTCATTTCACTTTAAAGGGAAATGTATTGAAAGATTAATGTACCTTTTCCTTTTGATTTTTTTTGAAAACCGTTTAAACTTTTTGGAATGACCAACCTACAAAGAAAAATAGAACAAGAGAAAAAAGTATCTCAATTATCATAATGCAATTCTATAAATTGTGAAGTATAATCATAGTAAAGTAACAAACCTGAGTACTAAGATTTGCAATATCTTTTCCTTTACAATATCCCTTATGAACATGTTCCATTTCCTTTAAAACTTATTTCAAGGCAGTGACATGAAGAGCAATCTCAAATCCATCAAAACCCAGAGCCATCATTCCCATTATTTCCCCTTTAAAATGATTGGACCACCTGAGCAGCCATGCCACAAACAAGACCATTAATTTGTATCACCTGGATTAAAGGGAGAAGATTTTCTTCATAAAGTTTAGAATTAGAATTAGAATTCTGGAACGCATCATAATTCCAAATATCCCCCATAACTCGATATCGAGGCATGACTTGCAATGCAATTGATCGACAATTGAGAAAATTTTTATTGTCAGTGGGAATAACTACATAATCTATACACTAAAATGCAACCCTTCCAATAAGAAATGACCCAACAAAATCATTGGGATTTCTTGTATGAAAAACCATTTCCCCAGCTAAAAATGAACCATTATATGCAAGCTTTCTAAAACTACAATTGATAAGTTGATATTTTATAGTGTTTTTAGTATGTTTTTATTGTCATTTTTATTTTAGTTTTATATGTTTTTATGTATTTTTATGTGTTTTAATTGTTATTTATGGTTTATGTTTATGTTTTTGGTGTTTTTAGCTATTTTGTGTGTTTTTATTTGTTTTATAGGTGTTTTGGTGGAATTTAATTAAGAAGTATACTTTGGAAAGAGTAGTGAGAAGCAGCCGGAACCACAAGCAGTTGTGGCAGAGCAGAAGTAGGTTGTGGTATCACCTTGAGGCTGTGGTTTGTGCGAGTGTAACTTTGGAAAGTCAAGTTTGGACGGGATTTTATTACTTGGAGGCCACTTTTCCTTATCTAAAGGGGAAAATAACTGAAGAGACACTAATGGGAAAATAACTGAAGACACACGAAGGGGGAAAAGATTAGATGATTTTTGTAAAGAATTTGGGAGAGCTCTTTCATCTTTTGAACGTGATTTTGGGACAAGATCAAGGAGAGGAGAATTTTTCTACACTTTATTATGGTTTTCTTTTCTCTCTTTTGTTCTTTTGATCTAGTTATGGAGTAGTTTCCCTTTTTGTTAGGAGGAGCATGAAACCTTAACTTATGATGGATGCTTAATCTTGATTAATGGAATTTTTATTTTGAGTTTTATGCAAAATTTGATCTTAATGCTTGTATGATGTTATTGATTTAATTACCTATGCTATGGCCTAGACGGGTAGTTGGGTTTGTTGGATTAATTTATTCATGCATGATTATAAGCTTTTTGCATAACAAATTAGACTTGGGTTTGTCCGGATAGGAGACTTGACGATTAATTTGTGGTTTAATTTTTGATTCATTGCCTGGTAGGGTGAATTAAGAATTGGGTTTGTACTTATGCAATTTAATTTTAAATTGTCCGGATAGGAGTTTAGAATTAGATTGAGAATTTACGGCCTAGACGGGTAAATTGGGTTTAGGAAGAACTAACCAATCTCAAATTTGAATTCCATAATTAAATAGCATCCGGAATGGTTAAGGTGGATTGCGAATCCTAACTTTCTCCATATTTGATTAATTTTCTCTAAATCTAGCTATTTGATACTGTTTATATCAATTTTGTATACATTTTCTATGATGTTTTCGTTGGTTTTAAGTTAATTTTCATGTTTAATTGTACTTAAATATGTTTGAAGTTGTTGATTTAGGTTGAAGTACACTTGATGGAGCTAAGGAATCAAAAATGGGTGAACTTGTTGAAGAAAACAAGTGACACGGCCAAGCTTGCCAAGGGGTTGAAGTACACTTGATGGAGCTAAGGAATCAAAAATGGGTGAACTTGTTGAAGAAAACAAGTGACACGACCAAGCTTGCCAAGGCTTGGCCGTGTCCCTCATCAGAAGAAGAAGAATCAAGGACAAACATGAGACACGGCCAGGACTAACATGGCTTGGCCGTGTCCCTCAAGGAAACAAGTCCAGTAGCGAACACGGCCAGGAGACACGGCCAAGCCATTGGCCGTGTCTCTCCAAGGGAACAAAAGAGCAAAGAAGAAAAGAAAGACACAGAAACAGACACCATCACTGAACACGGCCAGGACACTGGCCGTGTCACATGACACGGCCGTGTCTTTGGCCGTGTCTCACAAGGACAAGCACACAGAATGGGACACGGCCAGGAGCTTGGCCGTGTCCCCAAGTAAGAAAGTCACTAGACACGGCCAAGTTCCATTTGGCTTGGCCGTGTCACCCTGGGCCCTTAGCTGATTTGCACGAGAAATGAGCTGGTGTGTTTTTAGTGGGAGACAAAAGAACAAAAAAGAGTGAAAAGTGGGAGGATTTTATGGAAGAAAGGTATAAAGAAATTAGTAAGTGGGAGACAAGGCATTATGGGTGTCTTAAACAATTGAAAGTGGAAGAGCATGGGGATGAGAGAGAGGGATTTTGAATATTTTTAGTGGACATTCTCTACACTTCCCACTGGTTCTGGATCTTCATCATCTTCTTCCTTGGTTCTTGGCTTGAGAGAGGAAGTGTTAGGAAATCATAGAGATCACTGCAAACAAAAACACGCAGCGGAAAAATATTTGATCTCTGATTTCCCACCAGGATCCATGCTGTTCGTTTAATTCGACAAAAGTGTTCAAAGAACTAACCTGTTGATGATTCGAAATCACAGTTTGGAAGAGATGCCTCGATCGCGAAACACCCTCTATCGCGTATCCACACGAATGCTACCGTTTGGAGTGCTAGCTCTCTGCAACGGCGAAGGCTGGAAAAACGTTTTTTCTAAAAACGTATTAGGGTTACCTTTTTTGTTCCTCTTTTTTTTTATTGTTACCTCTGAGAAGACTTAACGTCTGGAGTGAATATAATCACTCCAGAATCCAATTCAAAATTGGATACGGAAAGTCAAATTCAGAATCCAAGTCTAATTAGGATTCTGAATACATTATCTAATAATATATATAATTGGATAAGGTAAGTCAAATTCAGAATCCAAATCTAATTAGGATTCTGAATATATTATCTAATAATATATATATATATAAACGAAAATAATAATAATAATAAATATTAATATCTAATATTAATATTATTAATATTATATCTAGCCCAAAACGCATTCTTGTGTGTGACCCGATAGGCCCATATTAATTGGCAGTCAATTTAATCTCTATTAAATCAACAAGTCATAATTGGCCTCTAGCAAGGCGTTACAACTACTCAATTAATATAAGGAATGTCCAATTTGCCTAATAATAGTATATGCATTAATCCCTTTGTCACACGATATCTAGCTTGAACATAAGTCATGGTCAACGTCATACTTATATTGTCCAAACTTATGATTACTCGATCTCCAAGTAGACTGATAAAAACAAATGAAATTGATCACACTATCAATTCATTTGAGCACGGCCATGCATTTCACAGTCTCACTTATCGAGGGGCCCAAAAGATATCTCTCTCAATGAGAGGGACAAATTCTATCTTGATTGTTCATTATCCTCTACATAATTTCTATCATATATGAACATAACCTTTATTACTATCCAGTTACGGATAATGTTTGATCATGTCAAAATATAATAGTCCTTATATTGGAAACTATGACAATCTCAAGTCAAAGAATTAATACATAACTATCATGAGATTTACTTATGACACTAACCCATGTAGTAATCTCATGATGGGTCTATCCAATACATTGTTCTCTAACAAGTATCTATGAAATTGATTTGTATCACTATACACATAACCATCTAATGATTATCAAATCAATGTTCATACTGGTTAAGAATTATTTTTTTTTTATCTCTATAACAATAATAAACCAGGGACAAATATCAAAATTGTGTAACATGCAAACAAACATGAAGACCATTCACCATTTCCATTTACCATTCCTTCACACACACCAAGAGCAAAATCAATTGTTGGTTTTGAAGCGAGTTATTAGTTCTTAAGAATTAGGGTTTTAAGAGGCTTGATTGGAGGGTTGAGAATTTGAGAAAGCTATCATCCATTCCTTCAAGAAGAGAACCAATTGTTCAAGAGAGCTGGAAGTTCATCATTACACACCAAGAAGGAGCCACGAAAGAGACGAGAGTCCGATTGTTAGCATCTTCAAAAAGGGGTTTTCCTAACTTTTCCTTGTATTCCATTTCTTATTTGTTATTGTGTATTAAGAACATTAATATTGCAATGTATAATTTTGATTTGGTTTATATTGAATTGAGTATTTATTTAAAACATATGATGAGCTAAATTACTCATGCTTGGGGTTGTAGTATATTTGATTAAATGATTTGATTTGATGATTCCATTGATATACCTTGTTATTTGTTGATTGCATTGAATTAAAGGTAAATTGATAGAATGGCCACCTATTGATTACTTAATATTGAATGACGAACCGAGAGGAGAAGTTTAATATCGGAACTATGCAATTGACTACCCTAAGAATGAATTAGAAATATAAGTTCAAGGGTTTATTAATTTGATGATGTTAAACAATTGGTTGTTGTTAATTCATAAATGTGAGAACTAGTGAATTGATAATTGGCTAATTAATCTTAAGAAACAAATTAAGATTCAAGGTTATATTAATAGATAATCGGATAATTGAACATTTGATTAAATAGACCTACAACCCTTGGCATCATTTCCATAATTGAAATTCTCTTGCATAAAATCACTCGTTTTAATTTCTAAGGATAATTACGGTCCACCAATTCAATCACAAAATCGAATTTATTATTCCATGCTAATCGAACTATTACTTGCAAGTCCTTCCTTGGGAAACGACCTTGGGGCGATCACCGTCACTACAATAGCCTCGTATACTTGCGAGTGCCACTTTGTGATAGTGTTGATTTAAGCGCAACAAGTTTTTGGCGCCGCTGCCGGGGAAGGCAATTTTGTGATAGTTTGATTTTTTATTTTATTTTTTATTTTTAAATTGTTTAAAGTGTTCTTTTTGAATTGCTTAGGTACTTTATGCACGGACGACGGTCTCAAGGAAACAAACTTGTTCCATTTATTGACAATATCCATAGACGGTCAAGATCAGAGAGACCAAATCCTTTTGAGCAAGAAGAAGAAAATACCGAAGAGCAATTTGAGGAGAACACAGAAACAGAGATGGGTGATGCACAAGAGCCACCCATGAAGGAGTTTGCTCGACCGATCATTGGAGTGACCACATCTTGTATCCGATTGAGCAACGCAGCAAGAAACTATGAACTTAGAAATACTCATTATAGTATGCTGCCATCCTTCCACGGACTGCCGAATGAAGATCCTCTCAACTTCATTCGAGATTTTTATTCAACATTGCATACGTTCCCTTTGCAAACATTAACGGAAGATGAACTGAAGCTGAGATGTTTCCCATACAGTTTAAAGGACAGGGCAAAAGCGTGGTTAATGACCCTACCAGAGAATTCGTTAACCACATGGACTGAAGTCTACAACAAATTTATGGGAAAGTTTTACTCTCATCAAAAGACCAAGGAGCTTAGGGGGAGTATTGCAACTTTCACCCAATTTGACGGGGAACCATTTCACGAGGCGTGGGATCGCTTCAAATCATTACTATTTCAGTGTCCTCACCACTACTATCCACAATAGTTGCTCAATCAATTTTTCTATGATGGGCTAACTCAACAATCTCAAAATACAGTGGATAATGCAGCAGGGGGTGCAATGGGTGAAAGAACAGCTGCAGAAACAGTTGCATTGTTCGAAATGTTGGGGGCAAATTCCCAACAAAAGAGCATTGGAGAAAGAAGAAGAGGAGCACATGAGATAAGTGCAAACTCAGAAATGGCTAGGCAAATTGCAGAACTGACAAGGCAAGTGAAATTGTTGAATGCAAAAGGGAACTTGTCGGGACCAAGCCAAGAGTCATGCGCATCATGCGGTCTTGTAGGCCATCAAGCAAATGTGTGCCCCTCAAATTTTGACTCATTTCAAGAGGAGCAAGAGCAAGCCTTTGCTTTTGAAGGGTTCCAACAAAGGGGTAGGAATGACCCATATTCAAATTCTTATAACCCCGGCTGGAGGAATCACCCCAATTTTTCATGGAAAAATCAACAACATGCTCCACCTCAACAACCCTTCCAACCATATCAAAGAGGTCCCCAATTTCAAGGGCAAACCTCAAATCAAGAGCAAGTCAAGAAACCTTCATTTGAAGACAACTTGAATACTTTCATTCAAGTAAGCACTCAAAATCAAGAATTGAACAATAAGCGGTTTGACTCTTTAGAAGCATCGCTTAAGAAGGTTGAAACTCAAGTGGGCCAATTGGCTAATCAACTTCAAGCCAATCAAAAAGGGAAATTTCCAAGCCAACCGGAGCAAGCCAAAGCAATCACCGTTTTGAGAAGCGGCAAGGTACTTGATAATAAAATTGGTGATAATAACATTGATAATTCTTTTGTTGCAGGTACAACACAGGATAATGGCAAGGAAATGCAAGAAGAAGAAGCTGAACCAAATGAGCTTGAGGAGGACAAAGAGGAGGCATCAGTTGCACCAAAACTGCACAAATCTCCAAATCCGTACAGACCACCAATTCCATTTCCCAGCAGGTTAAAAAATGAAAAGCATGATAAGCAATTTTCTGAAATTTACAACATGCTTTCGAAGGTAAGTATCAACCTACCCTTACTAGAGGTGATAAAGAATATGCCATCTTATGCCAAATTCTTAAAAGAGCTTAACACTAAGAAGATAAGGTATGAGTTGGATGAGAAGGTGATAGTTTCAGAAGTAACAAGTGCTGTTTTACAACATAAGTTACCTCCTAAACTAAAAGATCCTGGAAGCTTTATTGTTAAAATCTCTATGGGGAATGGGAAAGAGACCATTGGCCTGTGTGATCTTGGAGCTAGTATTAATTTGATGCCATACTCAATTTATCTGAATCTAGAGCTAGGGGAACTCAAACCGACCAAAATGGTTTTACAATTAGCAGATAGAACTCTTAGATACCCTAAGGGAATCATAGAAGATGTTCTAGTAAAAGTAGGAGGTTTGATTGTACCCGTCGATTTCATTGTCTTAGACACGGGGGGAGAAATCCCACGGGATGCCGAGCATGCAATTTTGTTAGGGAGGCCTTTTATGGCCACAACTAACACTTTAATTGATGTTAAAAATGGAAAATTAACCATGACCGTTTTGGGACAAACTGTAGAATTTTCAATTTTTAACACTTCCCCCATTCCCACTAGTGCTTTATATGAAGATTGCTCTTTCATTGATATTACTGATAGTGTTGTCCAAGAAGTTTTCTTGCAGGAAAATGGTGAACACAAGCTAGAAAAGGCTCTAAAATTGCAAGAAGAAGCAGAGATTTCCAATGAGGAGAATGAAGAAGACAAATCCATTTTGGACGATGAGAGTGTTGAGGAGGAAATTGAAGTTGAAGAAGGGCAAGTTCAACTACAAGGGGTTGAGCTTAAGGAACTCCCCAAGCATTTGAAATATATTTTTCTTGGGGAAAATAATTCTCAACCAGTCATAATTTCTGCTACCCTTACCCGTGATGAAGAAAATAAGCTTGTAACAATGTTAAAAAAATTCAAGAAGGCTATAGGTTGGGGGTTGAGTGACATTAAGGGTATTAGTCCCTCTATGTGCATGCATAAGATCATTTTAGAGGAAGGGGCTAAACCGGTGAGAGAGTCTCAAAGGAGACTAAACCCTAACATGAGCGAGGTTGTTAAGAAGGAGGTCCTTAAATTATTGGATGAAGGGGTAATTTACCCTATTGCTGATAGTGAATGGGTTAGTCCCGTTCATGTTGTGCCAAAGAAAACAGGGTTGACAGTGGTCCAGAATGAAAAAGGAGAGTTGGTACCAACACGAACACAAACTGGGTGGCGGATGTGCATAGATTATAGGAAATTAAATAAAGTCACCAAGAAAGATCACTTTCCTTTGCCATTTATTGATCAAATGCTTGATAGATTATCTGGACATTCTTTTTACTGTTTCCTTGATGGTCTTTCAGGTTACTACCAAGTCCCGATAGCACCGGAAGATCAACCAAAGACTAGATTTACTTGTCCCTTTGGGACGTTTGCATTTCGAAGGATGCCATTCGGACTTTGCAATGCACCGGGAACATTTCAAAGGTGTATGCTTTCCATATTTTCTGATATGTTGGAAAAGAGCATTGAGGTATTCATGGATGACTTTTCCGTTTTTGGTAACTCCTTTGATGACTGTTTGGAAAAGTTGACTCTAGTACTTAAAAGGTGTATTGAATGTAATCTTACATTAAGTTGGGAAAAGAGTCACTTTATGGTTGATCATGGAATTGTTTTAGGGCATGTAATTTCCCATGAAGGGATTGAGGTAGACAAGGCTAAAGTTGAATTAATTGTGAACCTACCTCCACCCACATCAGTTAAGGGAATTAGAAGTTTTTTGGGACATGCAGAATTTTATAGGAGGTTCATAAAAGATTTTTCCAAAATTTCACGTCCTTTGTGTCATTTGTTAGGAAAAGATGTCCCATTTGTTTTTGATGAAAAGTGCTTAGAGGCTTTTAAAATTTTGAAAGAAAAACTAACTTCTGCCCCTATAATTGTTGCCCCAAATTGGGATTTGCCATTTGAAATTATGTGCGATGCATCGAATTTTGCCATTGGAGCTGTTTTGGGCCAAAGAGTGAATAAGTTGATGTGTGTAATTTATTATGCAAGTTTATCTTTAAATGATGCACAAGTAAATTACACAACCACTGAGAGAGAAATGTTAGCTGTGGTATTTGCACTAGACAAATTTAGATCTTACTTGATAGGTTCTAAGGTCATAGTATTCTCTTATCATACAGCCTTGAAATACCTATTGACCAAACCATAAGCTAAACCTAGGCTCATTAGATGGGTGTTGATGTTACAAGAATTCGATGTAGAAATCAAAGATAGGAAGGGAAGCGAAAATGTAGTGGCCGACCATCTTTCTAGACTTAACTCGTGTGAAAATAATGCTGAAATCGCTTGTGAAAATGCTTTTGAGAAATTCCCGGATGAACACTTGTTTTCCTTAACTCAAGCACCATGGTATGCTGATATTGCTAATTACCTTTCTTGTGGTGTAGTGAGAAAGGATTTGAGCTTCCAAGCAAAGAAGAGATTCCTGCATACATGTAAGTATTATTTTTGGGATGAACCTTACTTGTTTAGAATTTGCAGGGATGAAGTGATAAGAAGATGTGTGCCGGAAGAGGAACAAAAACAAGTGCTACAATATTGCCACAATTTGTATTGCGGGGGACATTTTGGAGGAAAGAAGACAGCCGAAAAAATTCTTCAAAGCGGTTTGTATTGGCCTACTCTTTTTAAAGATGCTTATCATTTTTGTATAAGATGTGATCAATGCCAAAGAGTAGGGAACATTAGCAAACGGAACGAAATGCCCCTTAATATTTTTATTGTGGTTGATATTTTCGATGTGTGGGGAATTGATTTCATGGGGCCATTTCCCAAATCATTTGGTTTTGAATATATTCTTCTAGCAGTGGATTATGTGTCTAAGTAGGTTGAGGCAATCCCCACTAGGACAAATGATGCTAACATTGTGTTAAAATTTGTGAAGGAGAATATTTTGAGCAGGTTTGGAACCCCCAAGGCGATAGTGAGTGATGGAGGAAGCCATTTTTGCAACAAATGGTTTGAAAATTTGATGACCAAGATGGGTATCCGACACAAGGTGGCAACTCCATATCATCCCCAAACATCCGGGCAAGCTGAGATTTCAAACAAGCAGATCAAGGGGATTTTAGAAAAGACAGTGAGCACAAGTCGGAAGGACTGGTCAATCCGACTCTCGGAAGCATTGTGGGCTTATAGGACTGCTTATAAAACCCCATTGGGAATGAGTCCCTATAGGTTGGTCTTTGGCAAGGCATGCCACCTCCCGGTGGAATTGGAGCACAAGGCTTATTGGGCAATAAAGACCACTAATATGGACTTAGGTGAAGCAAGGGAGCAAAGAATGCTGCAAATTTCCGAGCTTGATGAGCTTCGGACTGAAGCCTATGAGAGTTCGAGGATCTTCAAGGAAAAGACCAAAGCTATTCATGACAGGATGATTCTTCGAAGGACTTTTGAACCGGGAATGAAAGTCCTTCTCTTCAATTCAAGAATGCGGTTGTTTCCCGGGAAATTGAAGTCACGTTGGAGTGGACCCTTTCAAGTTACTCAAACATTTCCATATGGGGTTGTTGAGTTACTTAATTTAAAGACCAACGAGACGTTCAAGGTCAATGGACAAAGGGTAAAGCCCTACTTGGAAGACATCGAAGTTGCAAAAATGGTAGAAAGCATGGTGTTCATTGACGAATGATGCAACAGTGTCCAGCTATACGACATTAAAGAAGCGCTGAATGGGAGGCAACCCATCGATTTGCATTTCTTTTCGCTGTTATAATCTTATATTTTGCAATTTTAATTTCATGTTGAGTTAAATAAAACGGAATAGGTACTTTGATCGGTTTTTATTTTTCTTGAATGTGTTTCAGGGTTAAATCAAGAAGAAGACTGCATCTTTGGTGATTTGGTGACACAAATAAACCAAATAAAAAAAAATTTCAAAACCATTTTGGCAGAAGCAGACACGGCCAGAGGTCCTGGCCGTGTCCTTGCCCGTGTCAAGAAATACCAAATGACACAGAAGCAGACACGGCCATAGGTCTTGGCCGTGTCTTTGCCCATGTCCAATAAGCATCAAAGTCACAGAGGCAGACACGGCCAGAGGTCCTGGCCGTGTCCTTGGCCGTGTCACACAGACACGGCCAAGCCTCTCCCCGTGTCACTCATATTGCCTTTCAATTTTTTTTTAATCCAGAAACAGACACATTCAAGGGACACGGCCGTGTCCATGGCCGTGTCCCTCAAAAACCATCAGACACGGCCAAGATTCACCAAGCTTGGCCGTGTCACCTAAACTTTTTGTTTTAAAATCACGATTTTTGCCCAGCTGTTCATTCTAAATCCCTAAATCTCTCTCTCTCCTCTCTCGTTCTCTCTCGCTCCCTCTCTCGATCTCTCTCTAAAAACCTCCATAGCCACCATCTTCAAGCTTCAAAATCAAAGTAAATCTTTCACTTTTCTTCACCAAAACTGATTTTAACCCATCTACTTCTTTTCTTTTCTCATTAAAATCAATTAAATTTGAGAAATTTTCATTTTCACCAAATCATCAAAATGACAAGAACAAAAACGGTGTCTCACCACAAAAGGACGCGACTTCCACCTTCAGCTCCATCTTCATCATCGTCAGCACCAAGGAGAGCAACTCTTCTAGCTCGGGGTTTCTTTCCGACGAGGTATGTTAACGAAGAATCCCTCGATGCTCTTAATATTCGAAATAATTTCTATGGATTTGTTCATAATCTTGGGTGGGATAGATTTGTTTCCCTTAAACCTTTGCAATTTGAGGAGCTTACATTGGAATTTTTAACCACACTTAAGGTTGAAAAAAATGATCAAAGAATTTGCATTAGGTTACACTTTAAACTGCTGGGGAGACAATTTGTGCTAAAAATTGATCAATTGAGCGATATATTTGGTTTTCACCAACAAGGGGAACAATGTGTGCCTAAGAGTTTTCGACAACAATTCGCATGGGGAGCTTTGGGCTCGGGTACCTATGTGGCCAAATCGGCCAAGGCTACAAAATTGAAAAATCCAGCCCTAAGGTACTTACACCGGTTTATGCCGTGTGGATTTTTTGCAAGAAAAGAAAGCACAGGGGTTGTAGAACTAAGCGAACTATACTTTTTAGACTGTGCTAGCAATAACGTACCCGTTTGTACCGGCTATTGGTTAGCCGATGTGTTTGACAGTGTGGGACATAAAAAGCGGGGTGCCATTTGTATCGGAGGATTAGTTACAATTTTAGCAATGGCACTCCTTGATGATTTTGACCCGAGCAATTGCCGACTGACTAAGATATCGGGGAATGATTCATTAGATCTTGCCACCCTAGAGAAAATGCGCATGGTTTCAAGAAAAGGAGGAGCGTATGTTATGGGTTCAGTTGAGACTGAGGTCCCAGAGGGCCGCCAAAAGAGAGCACGAGTCGAGGAGGATTCCGACTCGGATTCTCTAAATTTAGATGAAGATGCTCCAATACCGAACAATCAGGAGCTCCTTCATAGGATTGAAGCATTGGAAAGCAGGGTTGACCGAAACAATGCTGCAGCCATGGAACAAATTGACCGTAATCATACTGCAGTCATGGAACAAATGGACCTAATCAACAGCAACCTCGCTAAAATTCTGAGCCTTCACCCATCAGCGGCATCATCGTCCTATCCTCCACCACCGTAGATCCTACCAGCTCCAACCTTTTGACATCACTTGTTATTTTCTTATTTGTAGTTATTTCATGTTTTTGTTGTTTCGGATTCTAATGTTAACTCTTTATATTATGTTTATTTTATATATTGTATTTTGCTCTTGAACAATGGTTGTTTGTGGATGAAAAGGTAGCACTTGCGTCACAAAGGATCGATGGAAAAACAGGTTGTACCTTAACTTTTTACTTTACATATCATTGTTTCCATTGAGGACAATGTAAAACTTAAGTGTGGGGTGTGTGCTAAGCCTTTTGTTCATGAATATAAATTGTCTATTTTCGTAAATGTTTTTGTTTTGTTATTTTCGTAAGTGTTCTTGCTTTGTTAAGTTTCTTCTTTTGTTTTATAATTGATTTTGATGTATATTAATAAGTTCAATTGTTATAAGAATGTTGATAGATGACTTTTAAATTTTTGAAGCATGAATTTGAGGATTGATTAGAGTTAGTACTTATTGTCAATTTTGATGGTTATTCTTTGCATTGCCATTAACTAGTGAGGAATTGAGCCATCAACTTATCATTCTCTTTATGTGTGAACATCTTTGATTGATGAATTACTAGAACTTGCTTTGACATGCATTTTGAGACTACATAAAAATTTCAATTAAGCATCAACATGATTAAGGCAATTTAGGGCAACCCATTTTGGCTTAAAAAGACCAACCTTACATCCGACCTTAGTTCACCAACTTTGAGCTTATTTCATTTTCCCTTCTTTCTTTTTCACAACACCGTCGGCTTGAACCATTATAATTTAACTTTACCCGTTCATTAGATCAAGAGCATTTCAAGAGCATTAATGGAGTGTTGTGCTTAATAAAGTGTGGGGTTGAACTCAATAGGCTCTAAATTACAAATTATTGTACTCTTTAGTTGGATACCCTATATAAAAAAAAATATATAAATAAATAATTGATGAAATAAATAAAGAAAATCAAAATAATAGTTGTTGTTCTTGTGGTAAGGGTTGTATTGAGTTTGGAAATCATCTTTGCAAATTAAACAAATGGGAGTGTTGATCATGCAACATTGCTTACTTCACTCTTGAAGTACTCTTGACCTAAATGAACTAAATCACTCTCCCAAATGTCATACCTTTCCCTTAGCCCCATTACAACCAATTAAAAGACCTTATGATTGATGCTTGATTGTGATTAGGTGGTGGAGAATTGATTGATAAGCAAGCCTATAGTCCTAATCTTTCATTGAATGTTGAGAGCTTAAACACTACCCAATTAAACACTTGAGAGGTTTGTAAGGGAGTGACAATTTTGGTATGCATTGATTGACCATTAAGTTACTTGAGTACCGATTATTCTCGATTCGATTATGATTGCGGATTTAATAAGATGGGAGTCTTAATGCATCCTTATAACTCTTGAACTTGACAATATCATCTTGTTTTATTTGTTTTGATTCTAACTTTGCTTGGGGACAAGCAAAGGATTAAGTGTGGGGTAATTGTTTAGATCAATTTTGTATACATTTTCTATGATGTTTTCGTTGGTTTTAAGTTAATTTTCATGTTTAATTGTACTTAAATATGTTTGAAGTTGTTGATTTAGGTTGAAGTACACTTGATGGAGCTAAAGAATCAAAAATGGGTGAACTTGTTGAAGAAAACAAGTGACACGGCCAAGCTTGCCAAGGGGTTGAAGTACACTTGATGGAGCTAAGGAATCAAAAATGGGTGAACTTGTTGAAGAAAACAAGTGACACGGCCAAGCTTGCCAAGGCTTGGCCGTGTCCCTCATCAGAAGAAGAAGAATCAAGGACAAACATGAGACACGTCCAGGACTAACATGGCTTGGCCGTGTCCCTCAAGGAAACAAGTCCAGTAGCGAACACGGCCAGGAGACACGGCCAAGCCATTGGCCGTGTCTCTCCAAGGGAACAAAAGAGCAAAGAAGAAAAGAAAGACACAGAAACAGACACCATCACTGAACACGGCCAGGACACTGGCCGTGTCACATGACACGGCCGTGTCTTTGGCCGTGTCTCACAAGGACAAGCACACAGAATGGGACACGGCCAGGAGCTTGGCCGTGTCCCCAAGTAAGAAAGTCACTAGACACGGCCAAGTTCCATTTGGCTTGGCCGTGTCACCCTGGGCCCTTAGCTGATTTGCACGAGAAATGAGCTGGTGTGTTTTTAGTGGGAGACAAAAGAACAAAAAAGAGTGAAAAGTGGGAGGATTTTATGGAAGAAAGGTATAAAGAAATTAGTAAGTGGGAGACAAGGCATTATGGGTGTCTTAAACAATTGAAAGTGGAAGAGCATGGGGATGAGAGAGAGGGATTTTGAATATTTTTAGTGGACATTCTCTACACTTCCCACTGGTTCTGGATCTTCATCATCTTCTTCCTTGGTTCTTGGCTTGAGAGAGGAAGACCATTCACCATTTCCATTTACCATTCCTTCACACACACCAAGAGCAAAATCAATTGTTGGTTTTGAAGCGAGTTATTAGTTCTTAAGAATTAGGGTTTTAAGAGGCTTGATTGGAGGGTTGAGAATTTGAGAAAGCTATCATCCATTCCTTCAAGAAGAGAACCAATTGTTCAAGAGAGCTGGAAGTTCATCATTACACACCAAGAAGGAGCCACGAAAGAGACGAGAGTCCGATTGTTAGCATCTTCAAAAAGGGGTTTTCCTAACTTTTCCTTGTATTCCATTTCTTATTTGTTATTGTGTATTAAGAACATTAATATTGCAATGTATAATTTTGATTTGGTTTATATTGAATTGAGTATTTATTTAAAACATATGATGAGCTAAATTACTCATGCTTGGGGTTGTAGTATATTTGATTAAATGATTTGATTTGATGATTCCATTGATATACCTTGTTATTTGTTGATTGCATTGAATTAAAGGTAAATTGATAGAATGGCCACCTATTGATTACTTAATATTGAATGACGAACTGAGAGGAGAAGTTTAATATCGGAACTATGCAATTGACTACCCTAAGAATGAATTAGAAATATAAGTTCAAGGGTTTATTAATTTGATGATGTTAAACAATTGGTTGTTGTTAATTCATAAATGTGAGAACTAGTGAATTGATAATTGGCTAATTAATCTTAAGAAACAAATTAAGATTCAAGGTTATATTAATAGATAATCGGATAATTGAACATTTGATTAAATAGACCTACAACCCTTGGCATCATTTCCATAATTGAAATTCTCTTGCATAAAATCACTCGTTTTAATTTCTAAGGATAATTACGGTCCACCAATTCAATCACAAAATCGAATTTATTATTCCATGCTAATCGAACTATTACTTGCAAGTCCTTCCTTGGGAAACGACCTTGGGGCGATCACCGTCACTACAATAGCCTCGTATACTTGCGAGTGCCGCTTTGTGATAGTGTTGATTTAAGCGCAACAGATACTTTTGCATGAGTTAACTTTAAGTTCAATATTTTTTTATCCATCATAATTTGATTGCTCAACTAATAGTGATAGAGTTAGATTAATTGGCTCCTAGATTAGGTCTCGGTGGGAATGATAATCGGACTCTTTGTCCACTATAACTCATACGACTAGTTCACTTGCTAGGACGTATCAACTATAAAAATTTTCATTGCAAGCTTTCTAAAACTACAATCAGCCACATTCTCAACTTGTAAAACCAAAATATCCCATTCTGGTTTCTCATACACAATTTTCATCTTAAAAGGAAAATCTTTATCTTCTAACCTACGTGCATCAATGAGACATATGGTACGATCAACAACACAATGAGCACTAGTCATGATTAGTCCACTACTATCCATATAAAAACTAGTAGCAAAGCTATGAGTAAGTCCATCATTAAATTCGTGTATATATCTAAAGACCCATATAATTCCTTTCAAATCACTGTAAACTTGACCAAAAGTGTTCTCCATATCCTACAGTAATGTAGAGCCTGTATCAATACTATTATCTAAAATATCATAATATATATATAAATACACTTAAAAACCTAAAGACAGTGAAATTAGCTATAAAATTGAGTCACTGGAGAAGAAACTCAAAAGCAGAAAGATAAAAACTTAACAATGATAGTGATTTTCAGCTTTTCAAGGGAATGTAGGTAAATAAGCAAGATGAAATTGATGAGAAGAAACTGAGATAAATTCTTTCCTACTTGAATAAATCTATGATGAGTAATAGCTAAGTAAAAAATTCAGCAAACTAATATCTTAAAATCTGCCCCAAGATGCACAAAATCAATCACACACAAATATACAAATTTTTAACGTGGAAAACTCCTTCAATGTGAAGGATAACTATCGAAATTAATATTTACAGCAACTACAAGCTACTACAATAACGCTCAAGTAAAGTAGCAACACCAAATCAACCAAATAACAAGAGATAAATAAGAGAATGGAGAAAAATACCCAAAATAGCTACTATTCATGCAAATAGATTATTTTCGATTGTTCAAATTCGATCGTCGTTGTCCAGATTGAAGAAAAATTAATCCTAACCGTGCTCACCAAGTTTCAGGTTAATCGGACCACAAATGACCTCCCAATAATAGGAGAAAGTCAAACTGGTCACTGCTGAACAAAAGCATATGAACAGTAAATTTCGAACCACAAATGCTAAAAATTCAGCCATTCAAAATCAATTGTCACCGTACAGAATAAAGAACAATGAGTGCTCTAAGTTCTGACCAAATTTCAGCATGATCAGAGCGCAGATGATCATCAGATCATCGAAAAATGGAGACTGGCCTGTTGTGAATTTTTCAGCATAAAAATTTTTCCTCTCTCCCTTTTGTTCTCTCTTCTTTTCTTTTGGTGGCTGACATAAATAAAATGTCTCTCTCTCTTACAACTTAGGGTTATAGCAATATATATATACTAAAACATTAATAACTCTAATGGGCTAAAAGAAGTGGCCTAAAACATGGATTTTTCATATAGGAGGGAGCCCAAAACTCAACAATTCTCTCCCTCCCGACTATGTGGAGTAGTTTTCCAGATTGACAACCATACGCCATGCCTCAAACTTCACTCTTGGTAATGCCTTTGTGCATATATCAGAACTGTTATCATTAGTACGTATCTTCTCAAGTTCTTGCTGCTTAGAATTTAAAACATCATGAATCCAATGATACCTCATATCTATGTGTTTGGATCTACCATGAAAAGTTTGATTCTTACCAAGATAAATAGCACTATAATTATCACAAAATAAGATATCACAAACTTCTTCATCCAAAGCAATTTTTTACATGGTTCAGTAGCTGCAATGAACTCAACTCTTGTAGTAGACAATGCAATTCATTTCTATAACCTAGATTGCCATGTCATAGCTCCCCTACTAAAGTAATCAGATACACAGAAGTAGATTTTCTTAAATCTGTATCCCCAGCCAAATCAGAATCTGTATAACCACAGAGAATAAATTTTCCAATCAAACTAGTAATGCCACGGAGATATCTTAAAATTCACTTCACAACATTCCAATGCTCTTTTTTTGGATCAAACAAAAATCTACTAACAGTACCAACTGCATGAGCTATGCCTAGCTTGGTATAAATCATAGCATACATTAAGCTATCCACAGATGCATTCTTTCTCTTGCTCACTAAAAGGAGATTGTTTGACACTTAATTTGAAAGACATAGCAAGAGGTGTACTTACAGATTTAGCTTTAGCCATATTAAATCATTGTAGTATATTCTCAATATAATTTTCTTGAGATAGCCACAACTTCTTACATTTCCTATCACGAATGATCTTTAAGCTAAGAATGTGCTTTGCTGGCCCTAAATCCTTCATTGCAAAAGACTTGCTTAACTCTTTCTTCAAGCTATCAATTTTAGAAGAACTAGAATCCACAATGAGCATATCATCAACATATACCAATAGGATGATAAAACCACTATTAAAAAATCTCAACACAAAAATACAATGATCAGAAGTAGTCTTCTTGTAGCCTTATTGAACTGTAACTACCTCAAACTTCTTATATCATTGCCTAGGTGCTTGTTTTAGCCAATATAAACTTTTTCTTAGTTTGCAGACATATTTTTCTTTTTCTTTCACTACAAAACCTTCAGGTTATTCTATGTAGATTTTCTCCTCTAATTCAATATGAAGGAAGACTATTTTAATATCCATTTGCTCAACCTCTAAATCAAGAGTAACAGCTAACCCTAAAATAACATGAATTGATGACATCTTAACCACTGGGGAGAAAATCTCCTCAAAATCAACTCTCTTTTTCTGACTAAAGCCCTTAACTACTAATTTGGCTTTGTATTATAGAGATGAGGACTTATCTTCTTACTTTACTCTGTAGATTCACCTATTCTTCAAGGCTTTTCAATCTTTAGAATTCTTTGCCAATTCAAAAGTGTCATTATCAGCTAAAGACAGTGTTTCATCTTTCACAGCTGCAATCCATTCTGCCTTTTGCTTACTCTCAATAGCCTTTTCATAACATTCACGTTCTTCATTATCTGTCAAGAGTATATACTCATTAAGTGAATACCTAGTAGAATACATTCGATTTCTAGTAGACCTCCTAAATTGGAACTTCATGTTCCTCAACATATGCCTTTTGTTGATCATCAACTGCTTCATATTCAGGAGCACCAACCTCATCTTCATTCTGATTGTCATTTTGCACATCACCATAATTTTGAACCTCAACTGCATCAGACATATAAGTTGTAGGAGATAGGACTAAGTCAATCAAACTAAAAATCTGAGGTTTTGATTTCTCTATCTTGTTAATATCTTTAATAGTTTAATCTTCTACAAATACTACACCATGACTTCTGACAAGTTTCTTCTGAATTGGATCATAACATTTGTAACCAAACTCATCTTGCCCATAGCAAATAAAGATACACTGTGCAGTCTTGGTATCTAATTTGGATCTCTCATCTTTAGGAATATACACAAAGCATTTGTAACCAAACACTCGTAGGTGGTCATCAGAAACATCCCTACTATACCAGAACATATTTGGAACATCATTTTCTAATGCAATAGTGGGAGTTGGATTGATCACATGTGCAACAGTGTACAAAGTTTCACCCCAAAAAGAGTTAGACAATTTAGCCTTTGAAAGCATACATCTGACTCTTTCCGTCAACGTTCTGCTTATCCTTTCTGCCAAACCATTCAACTGAGGAGTCTTAGAAGATGTCTTCTGATATCTGATACCCTATTCTCTGTAATATGCATCAAAAGTCCCATAATACTCACCACCATTATCAGTGTGAATACATTTCAACTTCTTTCCAATTTCTCTCTCAGCAGAAGCTTGGAATTCTTTAAATGCACCAAGAACTTGATCTTCTGACTTTAAGGTACAAACCTAAAGTCTTCTTGAATGATCATCAATAAAGGTCACAAAGTAAAGTGCATTGCCAAATGATTTTCCTTCAAAGGACCACATTTATTTGAATGTACCAGGTCAAGTAAATCATTTTTCCTGGAAAGAGAATGATGTTTGAAAGAAACGCTCTTCTATTTTCCAACCAAGTAACGAACAAATTCATTCTAACCTTGTACCTTTCAATCCCGAAAACAAATTCATTTTAGCTAGACAATTGAGTCCCTTCTCACTAATATGACTCAGCCTTTTGGGCAATAATTTTGAAGAGTTATCATCTTCAATAGCATTAATAAGATATGTCGATGTTAAAGCTTACAAACAATATAAGCCCGAAGCCTTCTTTCCTCTACCCATAACTAAGGAACCTTTGCTGAATTTACATTTTCCATCACAAAAGTGTTGCAATAACTATCATCATTAAGCTTACTAGTGGAGATCAAATGCAACCTAATGTCTGATGCATTTCTAACATTCTTCTGCTCTAATTTTATTCCATATTAGTTCTCTAAAAAAAATAGTTCCAATGTTTATCACCTTTAACACTCCATCATTACCCATATTTAAAACTCCAAAATTACTTAGAGTATAAGATGTGAAGAATTCCTTTCTTGATGTAATATGAAAGCATGTACCATTGTCAAAACCCAAACAATGTCATCATAGGCAACGTTGATTATATTCTCTTGATAAATTATAGTCAAATCATCATCTGAAGTGGTAGTGGCAACACGATCAGTATTGTTGCCATTGCCCTTTTTTTCTTGCTTTCCTTTATCTACCTTATTCTCTTTCTTCCACTTGTAACAATATTTCTTGATATGCACTGGTTTACCACATGGATGACATTCAAGATTTTTGTACCTTGATTTTGCTTTACTCTTGCTTTTGTCTCAAATATGATCTTGACTCTTACTTTTACTTCTTTCCCTATTTTTAGTAACTAAGATTTCTAACTGTGAATTATATGTTCCCTAAGTTTTTCTTCTCATCTCTTCATTCAAAACACCGGTCTTTGCATATGACATGGTTACACCACTTTCAGAAATATAATTAGTCAAAGATACATGAAAGTTTTTTCATGAGTCAGAAAGTGTATTCAACAATCAAAGTCCAATAACCTCTTCATCAAATTTGACACCCATGCTAGAAAATTGATCAAAGATACCTTAAAATTTATTCACATGATTAAGTATGGAACTACCTTCTCTATATTGCAAGAGTATAACTTGTTTAAGCAAAAATAACATATTTTTTCCAATCTTTGAAACATACAAAGTTTCAATTTTGGTATTTGTTTCATTAGTAATATGATTTAATACATTATCTTTTACTGAATAAAATCACATAATTGTAAATTCTCAAATTCCAAATCTTAATTGGATTTAGACTCAAGTTTTTTAGAAGCAAATATAGGTAAATGCAATTTCTTCACAACAAGAAGGTCCTTCATTTTTCCGTTTCATTTGTGATAATTTATGCCATCCAAACAAACCATTTTACTCATATTCACTTCTATCATTCAAACAAGCAAACAACCAACTAATAAACTAGTGAACTAGCTCTGATACCACTTTGATGGAAATAAATCGGGATAAATCCTTCCTTACTTGAATGAATCTATGAGGAGTGATAGCTAAGTAAAAATTCAATAAACTAATATCTTAAAATCTACCCCAAGATGCATAAAATCAATCACGCACAAACACACAAATTTTTAATGTTGAAAACCCCTTCAATGTGAAGAATAAAAATCACGGGACCTCTTTTGATCAAAGTAAAAGAGCTCCACTATCAAAATAAATATTTACAACAATCAAAAGCTATTATAATAACCCTCAAGTAAAGTAATAACACCAAATCAATCAAATAACAAGAGATAAATAAAAGAATGAAGAAAAATCACCCAAAATAGCTATTGTTCATGCAAATAAATGAGCTCCGGTTGTTCAAATCCGATATCCACCATCCAGATTAAAGAACAATTAATCTTGAACGTGCTTACCAAATTTCAGCCTAATCGGACCATAAATGACCTTTCAATCATTGGAGAAAGCGAAATTGGTTGTTGCTGGAAGAAAGCACATGAATAGTTAAGCTCGAATCACAAATGCTAGAAATGCAGCCATTCAAAACCGATCTTCACCGTTAAAAATAAAGAAAAGCGAGTCCTATAAGTTCTGACTAAATTTCAGCCTGATCAGAGCACAAATGGTTGCCAGATCTCTAGAAAATTGAGATTGGCCTGTTGTCAATTTTTCAACAGAAAAATTTTTCCTCTCTCCCTTTTTTCCTCTCTTCTTTTCTTTTGGTGGCTGACACAAATAAAATGTCTCTCTCTCTTACAACTTAGGCCTATAGTAATATATATATATATATATATATATGTATATATATACTAAAACATTAATAGCTCTAATGGGCTAAAAGAAATGGGCTCAAATATGAATTTTCAACATAGGAGGGAACCCAAAACCCAACAGAAATATTCGAATTTAGGCTAAACAGTAAACAGTTGAAGAGGAGAGAAGCAATTGCAGTATACTAATCAATTCAACAACACTTCAACTCAACATTGTCACAACTCAACAATTTAATTCAATTAAAAAAAATTAACAACTCGTTTTAATAACTCATTCAACTCAACATTTCCCAATTCGATAACAATTCAACTCAACATTTTCACAACTAAATGATGCAATTCAATAACCCATTCAAAATCATAAACTAAATTCAATAAAAAAAACCATGAGATTAATTAAATTCAAAAAATATCCAAAATCAGAAGCTAAAACATAAATGCTTATGATCTTCAAAGGCAATCATATGAAAGCTAAAAACACCAATATCATAAATCATGAAACACCTTAGATAACTCTTCCATTTCATGCACAATAATGAAAAAAGTTACCTTCTTAGAGGATAATTCTTTTCAACAACAATGAATAACTATGAAGGGCTCTTCTCATCTTTAGTTTTTAGGGGTTTTACAAGGATTATGAACGGTGACTTTGTGACTGTTGGATTTGAATCAGGAATATGAATACTTATGACCAACCTAATCATCATGGGAGTTTGTTTTTATTTATCTCCCGATTTTCTAATTTTAAAGAAAAACTTTTCCCTATAGTTTCAACTTTTTACTAAATATAAATATATATGGCATATTTTTACGAAACCTATATACCAATTACTTTGAATAAATGGTGAAATATATGAATGGAAACAAAGTGTTGTGCACGCTTGTGGGCTTAATTATGAGGTGAGATTCAATTTTAATTAAAAAACATAATTTCTATAATTTTTAAATATTAGTTTTGATTATAGAATTATTATATTTTTGATCAATTAATAAATTTATTTTTATTTCTTTAAGTATGTTGCTCAAAGAAGAACGAGATTGCTCTTTGGCACGTAAGTTTTTTTTATATTAATAAATCTTCCTCTTGATGCGGTGGAAAATTGAGTTGAAATTAAAGTTATGCAATTATGGATATTATATTTGAATGAAGTAGTAAAACCGTAACTAATCAATTAACTATAAAAAAGATAAATGGGAGTTATATATTTTTCATTTTAATTTACATAAGTTATATTAATTTTTTTTAAAAAAATTAATTTAATATAATTCTAATATAAAATTAAATTAAAAATTATATAAAATCCACACAAAGTGCAAGCAAATATCTAGTTCAAGAACTATGTGAGTGAGACCCATACTCTGTGCTAATTTGATACAATATAACAACAATATTACTATTGTATAAGTTTATTAGGGACCATGTGTAAATAACTCAATATTAACGCTCACAATTCTAAGTAATTTAATAGTGAAACCTTAAAAATAATCCACGTAACATGAGTATCTCTTATTTCAAACATTAACATACTATTGCTATATTAGATTATATTGTTGTTAATAATAACCAAGATTATTATTAGCCTAATTGAACCAATATAATGTGATGGACATACCCTAAATCAAAATATACAATTTCTATACTTATGGATCATAATTAGTGGAAAGCACATGATCTTCCCAAAAAGGATTATATGTTGGCCACGGTAGCCCAAAATTACACCTTTTTATGATCCAACAAATAAAATTGAATACTAAATAGGTGAAAATTCTCATCAATTTATTGGTTTTGCTTCACAGTGAAAAACTAAAATCTCTAAAAGTTCATTTTGAAACTTAAAAGTAAACTATGCCTCCTTTTAGTTCAATTAACACAAGTAAACTATAGTTATACATCTATGTATTCGAAATTCAGACATAGATTGTTATAAAAGTATACAGACTAAATAAAAAATTATAAAAAAAAAGGGATAGATTGAAAGAAGATTTTAGAATCACTTTCACATGTCAGCTTTGAAGAAAATTTGTTAGCAAACTATTCTATTGTAGTGTGATCCTCTTCTTCTCTGTCATTGTATGCCTATTGAATTTCTTCCTTGTCTTTGGAGTCATGTTAGTCTATCATACCTCTGCACAAGTTTACCTATAAACGGTCATTGCACAGTCATTTATATATTGCATCGTTCAAGGAAACCAAAGTAATAAGGATATTTATAATGGTGGTTTAGTTGTGCGCTCAATGATGACATATATGACCATCAACTTCAAACAATGCAATGACATAACATAGACAAAGTAAAAAAAAGGAACAAAGATGATAGAGGACTCAGATTTATTAATAAGAATGGCCTCACAACAGCATAAGCAATCTACAATTCTAGCATAAATAATATTCATAATTGTAATGTTGAAAAAACAAAGTAAAACAAGGAGATACTTCCATTTTTGTCAAGCCAATTCATACTTAAATTAGAAACAAGATATATTTAAATAATATTCATACTTAAATAATATTCATATTTAGTAACAAGATATATTTAATACATAATTTAAGTTCAAAGTGAAGTTTAAGTGAATTCAATATTTTTGTTTGTATTTCAGCTACTAGATACTTGTCATTTTCATAGTTATTTACAAGCAAAGAATCTTTGTTCTATCCTGACTCCTCATCTTTTTAATTTAATTGAAAACTTAATAAGAACTATTATCTAAGAGAAAAGTGTTTAATTTGACCAAGAATCAATTACAACAACAGAATCCAAATTATACACTCTAATAAGTGTCATTTCACTTTAAAGGGAAATGTATTGAAAGATTAATGTACCTCTTCCTTTTGATTTTTTTTTTGAAAACCATTTAAACTTTTTGGAATGACCAACCTACAAAGAAAAATAGAACAAGAGAAAAAAAGTATCTCAATTATCATAATACAATTCTATAAATTGTGAAGTATAATCATAGTAAAGTAACAAACCTGAGTACTAAGATTTGCAATATCTTTTCCTTTACAATATCCCTTATGAACATGTTCCATTTCCTTTAAAACTTATTTCAAGGCGGTGACATGAAGAGCAATCTCAAATCCATCAAAACCCAGAGCCATCATTCTCATTATTTCCCCCTTTAAAATGATTGGACCACCTGAGCAGCCATGCCACAAACAAGACCATTAATTTGTATCACCTGGACTAAAGGGTGAAGATTTTCTTCGTAAATTTTAGAATTAGAATTAGACTTCTGGAACACATCATAATTTCATATATCCCCCATAACCCGATATCAAGGCATGACTTGCAATGCAATTGATCGACAATTGAGAAAATTTTTATTGTCAGTGGGAATAACTACATAATCTATACACTAAAATGCAACCCTTCTAATAAGAAATGACCCAACAAAATCATTGGGATTTCCAGTATGAAAAACCATTTCCCCAGCTAAAAATGAACCATTATATGCAAGCTTTCTAAAACTACAATCAGCCACATTTTCAACTTGTAAAACCAAAATATCCCATTCTGGTTTCTCATACACAATTTTCATCTTAAAAGGAAAATCTTTATCTTCTAACCTACGTGCATCAATGAGACATATGGTACGATCAATAACACAATGAGCACTAGTCATGATTAGTCCACTACTATCCATATAAAAACCAGTAGCAAAGGTATGAGCAAGTCCATCATTAAATTCGTGTATATATCTAATGACCCATATAATTCCTTTCAAATCACTGTAAACTTGACCAAAAGTGTTCTCCATATCCTATAGTAATGTAGAGCCTGTATCAATACTATTATCTAACTATCATAATATATATATATATATACACACTTAAAAACCTAAAGACAGTGAAATTAGCTATAAAATTGAGTCACTGGAGAAGAAACTCAAAAGCAGAAAGATAAAAACTTAACAATGATAGTGATTTTCAGCTTTTCAGGGGAATGTAGGTAAATGAGCAAGATGAAATTGATGAGAAGAAACTGAGATAAATTCTTTCCTACTTGAATAAATCTATGAGGAGTAATAGCTAAGTAAAAAATTCAGCAAACTAATATCTTAAAATCTACCCCAAGATACATAAAATCAATCACACACAAATATACAAATTTTTAACGTGGAAAACTCCTTCAATGTGAAGGATAACTATCAAAAATAATATTTACAGCAACTAAAAGCTACTACAATAACCCTCAAGTAAAGTAAAAACACCAAATCAACCAAATAACAAGAGATAAATAAGAGAATGGAGAAAAATACCCAAAATAGCTACTGTTCATGCAAATAGATGATTTTCGATTGTTTAAATTCGATCGTCATTGTCCAGATTGAAGAAAAATTAATCCTAACTGTGCTCACCAAGTTTCAGGTTAATCGGACCACAAATGACCTCCCAATAATAGGAGAAAGTCAAACTGGTCACTGCTGAACAAAAGCATATGAACAGTAAATTTCGAACCACAAATGTTAAAAATTCAGCCATTCAAAATTAATTTTCACTGTTCAGAATGAAGAACAATGAGTGCTCTAAGCTCTGACCAAATTTCAGCATGATCAGAGCTGAGATGATCAACAGATCATCGAAAAATGGAGACTGGCCTGTTGTGAATTTTTCAGCAGGAAAATTTTTCCTCTCTCCCTTTTGTTCTCTCTTCTTTTCTTTTGGTGGCTGACATAAATAAAATGTCTCTCTCTCTTACGACTTAGGGTTATAGTAATATATATATATATATACACTAAAATATTAATAGCTCTAATGGGCTAAAAGAAGTAGCCTAAAACATGGATTTTTCATATAGGAGGGAGCCCAAAACTCAATAATTCTCTCCCTCCCGACTATGTGGAGTAGTTTGCCAAATTGACAACCATACGTCATGCCTCAAACTTCACTCTTGGTAATGCCTTTGTGCATATATAAGAATTGTTATCATCAGTACGTATCTTCTCAAGTTCTTGCTGCTTAGAATTTAAAACATCATGAATCCAATGATACCTCATCTCTATGTGTTTGGATCTACCATGAAAAGTTTGATTCTTATCAAGATAAATAGCACTATGATTATCACAAAATAAGATATCACAAACTTCTTCATCCAAAGCAATTGCTTACATGGTTCAATTGCTGCAATAAACTCAGCTCTTGTAGTAGACAATGCAATTCATTTCTACAACCTAGATTGCCATGTCATAGCTCCCCCTGCTAAAGTAATCAGATAAACAAAAGTAGATTTTCTTAAATCGGTATCCCCAGCCAAATCAGAATCTATATAACCACAGAGAATAAATTTTCCAATCAAACTAGTAATGCCACGGAGATATCTTAAAATCCACTTCACAAAAAAAATCTACTAACAGTACCAACTGCATGAGCTATGCCTGGCCTGGTATAAATCATAGCATACATTAAGATACCCACAGATGCATTCTTTCTCTTGCTCACTAAAAGGAGATTGTTTGACACTTAATTTGAAAGACATAGCAAGAGGTGTACTTACAGATTTAACTTTAGCCATATTAAATCATTGTAGTATATTCTTAATATAATTTTCTTGAGATAGCCACAACTTCTTGCATTTCCTATCACAAATGATCTTTAAGCTAAGAATGTGTTTTGCTGGCCCTAAATCCTTCATTGCAGAAGAATTGCTTAACTCTTTCTTCAAGCTATCAATTTTGGAAGAACTAGAATCCACAATGAGCATATCATCAACATATACCAATAGAATGATAAAAACACTATTAAAAAATCTCAACACAAAAATACAATGATCAGAAGTAGTCTTCTTGTAGCCTTATTGAACCATAACTACCTCAAACTTCTTATATCATTGCCTAGGTGCTTGTTTAAGCCAATATAAACTTTTTCTTAGTTTGCAAATATAATTTTCTTTTTCTTTCACTACAAAACCTTCAGGTTATTCTATATAGATTTTCTCCTCTAATTCAATATGAAGGAAGACTATTTTAACATCCATTTGCTCAACCTCTAAATCAAGAGTAACAGCTAACCCTAAAATAACATGAATTGATGATATCTTGATCACTGGGGTGAATACCTAGTAGAATACGTTCGATTTCTAGTAGACCTCCTAAATTGGAACTTCATGTTCCTCAACATATGCCTTTTGTTGACCATCAACTGCTTCATATTCAGGAGCACCAACCTCATCTTCATTCTGATTGTCATTTTGCACATCACCATAATTTTGAACATCAACTACATCAGACATATAAGTTGTAGGAGATGGGTCTAAGTCAACAAACTACAAATCTGAGGTTTTGATTTCTCTATCTTGTTAATATCTTTAATAGTTTAATCTTCTACAAATACTACACCACGACTTCTGACAAGTTTCTTCTGAATTGGATCATAACATTTGTAACCAAAATCATCTTGCCCATAGCAAATAAAGATACACTGTGTAGTCTTGGTATCTAACTTGGATCTCTCATCTTTAGGAATATCCACAAAGTATTTGTAACCAAACACTCGTAGGTGGTCATCAGAAACATCCCTACCATACCAGAACATATTTGGAACATCATTTTCTAATGCAATAGTGGGAGTTGGATTGATCACATGTGCAACAGTGTACAAAGTTTCACCCCAAAAAGAGTTAGACAATTTAGCTTTTGAAAGCATACATCTGACTCTTTTCGTCAATGTTCTGCTTATCCTTTCTGCCAAACCATTCAACTGAGGAGTCTTAGAAGATGTCTTCTGATGTCTGATACCCTATTCTCTGTAATATGCATCAAAAGGCCCACAATACTCACCACCATTATCAGTGTGAATACATTTCAACTTCTTTCCAATTTCTCTCTCAGCAGAAGCTTGGAATTCTTTAAATGCACCAAGAACTTGATCTTCTGACTTTAAGGTACAAACCTAAAGTCTTCTTGAATGATCATCAATAAAGGTCACAAAGTAAAGTGCACTGCCAAATGACTTTCCTTCAAAGGACCACATTTATTTGAATATACCAGCTTAAGTAAATCATTTTTCCTGGAAAGAGAATGATGTTTGAAAGAAACTCTCTTCTATTTTCCAACCAAGTAACGAACAAATTCATTCTAACCTTGTACATTTCAATCCCGAAAATAAATTCATTTTAGCTAGACAATTGAGTCCCTTCTCACTAATATGACTCAGCCTTTTGGGCCATAATTTCGAAGAGTTATCATCTTCAATAGCATTAATAAGATATGTAGAGGTTAAAGCTTGCAAACAATATAAGCCCGAAGCCTTCTTTCCTCTACCCATAACTAAGGAACTTTTGCTGAATTTACATTTTCCATCACAAAAGTGTTGCAATAACCATCATCATTAAGCTTACTAGTGGAGATTAATTGCAACATAATGTCTGATGCATTTCTAACATTCTTCAGCTCCAATTTTATTCCATATTAGTTCTTTAAAAAAATAGTTCAAAGCTTATCACCTTTGACACTCCATCATTACCCATATTTAAAACTCCAAAATCACTTAAAGTATAAGATGTGAAGAATTCCTTTCTTGATGTAATATGAAAGCATGCACCATTGTCAGAACCCAAACAATGTCATCATAGGCTACGTTCATTATATTCTCTTGATAAACTATAGCCAAATCATCATCTGAAGTGGTAGTGGCAACACGATCAGTATTGTTGCCATTGCCCTTTTTTTTCTTGCTTTCCTTTGTCTACCTTATTCTTTTTCTTTCACTTGTAATAATATTTCTTGATATGCGCTGGTTTACCATATGGATGACATTCAAGATTTTTGTACCTTGATTTTGCTTTACTCTTGCTTTTGTCACAAATATGATCTTGACTCTTACTTTTACTTCTTTCTCTATTTTTAGTAACCAAGATTTCTAACTGTGAATTATATGTCCCCTAAGTTTTTCTTCTCATCTTTTCATTCAAAACACCGGTCTTTGCATATGACATGGTTACACCACTTTCAGAAATATAATTAGTCAAAGATACATGAAAGTTTTTCCATGAGTTAGAAAGTGTATTCAACAATCAAAGTCCAATAACCTCTTCATCAAATTTGACACCCATGCTAGAAAATTGATCAAAGATACCTTAAAATTTATTCACATTAAGTATGGAACTAACTTCTCTATATTGCAAGAGTATAACTTGTTTAAACAAAAATAACTTATTTTTTCCAATCTTTGAAGCATACAAAGTTTCAAGTTTTTTTCCACAAGGTTTTTGTATTTGTTTCATTAGTAATATGATTCAATACATTATCTTTTACCGAATAAAATCACATAATTGTAAATTCTCAAATTCCAAATCTTAATTGGATTTAGACTCAAGTTTTTGAGAAGCAAATATAGGTAAATGCAATTTCTTCACAACAAGAAGGTCCTTCATTTTTCCTTTTCATTTGAGATAATTTATGCCATCCAAACAAACCATTTTACTTATATTCACTTCTATCATTCAAACAAGCAAACAATAAACTAATAAACTAGTGAACTAGCTCTGATACCACTTTGATGGAAAGAAACCGGGATAAATCCTTCCTTACTTGAATGAATCTATGAGGAGTGATAGCTAAGTAAAAATTCAATAAACTAATATCTCAAAATCTACCCCAAGATGCATAAAATCAATCACACACAAACACACAAATTTTTAACGTTGAAAACCCCTTCAATGTGAAGGATAAAAATTATGAGACCTCTTTTGATCAAAGTAAAAGAGCTTCACTATCAAAATTAATATTTAAAAAGATTAAAAGCTACTACAATAACTCTAAAGTAAAGTAATAACACCAAATCAATCAAATAACATGAGATAAACAAAAGAATAAAGAAAAATCACCCAAAATAGCTACTGTTCATGCAAATGAATGAGCTCCGGTTGTTCAAATCTGATCTCCACCATCCAGATTAAAGAACAATTAATCTTGAACGTGCTCACCAAATTTTAGCCTAATCGGACCATAAATGGCCGTTCAATCATTGGAGAAAGCCAAATTGGTTGTTGCTGGAAGAAAGCACATGAACAGTTAACTTCGAACCACAAATGCTAGAAATACAGCCGTTCAAAATCGATCTTCACCGTTAAAAATAAAGAAAAGTGAGTCCTCTAAGTGCTGACCAAATTTCAGCCTGATCAGAATACGAATGGTTGCCAGATCTCCTGAAAATCTAGATTGGCCTGTTGTTAATTTTTCAACAGAAAAATTTTTCCTCTCTCCCTTTTTTCCTCTCTTCTTTTCTTTTGGTGGCTGACACAAATAAAATGTCTTTCTCTCTTACAACTTAGGCCTATAGTAATATATATATATATATGTATATACTAAAACATTAATAGCTCTGATGGACTAAAAGAAATGGGCTCAAATATGAATTTTCAACATAGGAGGGAACTCAAAACCCAACAGAAATATTCGAATTTAGGCTAAACAGTAAACAGTTGAAGAAGAGAGGAGCAATTGCAGTATACTAATCAATTCAACAACACTTCAACTCAACATTGTCACAACTCAACAATTCAATTCAATTAAAAAAATTAACTCGTTTTAATAACTCATTCAACTCAACATTTCCCAATTTGATAACAATTCAACTCAACATTTTCACAACTAAATGATGCAATTCAATAACCCATTCAAAATCATAAACTAAATTCAATAAAAAAAACCATGAGATTAATTAAAATAAAAAAATACCCAAAATCAGAAGCTAAAACATAAATGCTTATGGTCTTCAAAGGCAATCATATGAAAGCTAAAAACACCAATATCATAAATTATGAAACACCTTAGATAACTCTTCCATTTCATGCACAATAATGAAAAAAGTTACCTTCTTAAAGGATAATTCTTTTCAACAATAATGAATAACTATGAAGGGCTCTTCTCATCTTTAGTTTTTAGGGGTTTTACAAGGATTATGAACGGTGGCTTTGTGACTGTTGGATTTAAATCATGAATATAAATACTTATGACCAACCTAATCATCATGGGAGTTTGTTTTTATTTATCTCCCGATTTTCTAATTTTAAACAAAAACTTTTCCCCATATCACATGAATTACTTTTTTCTTTATTATATTTTTCCATCATGATTTAAACGATGTTTTCGTATTTTGATTAGCTGCAACTTTTTATTGGCATTTTTTATGAAGCTTATATAGCCAAGGCTCGAGGCCCTACTCGAAAATTTTAGGTTTTTTAAAATTAACTCGAGGTCCTTTGTAGACTCTTAGAATTTGGCCCAATCGGGTTTCTTGAGATAATGAGCATGTTGAACAGCCCTATAGTTTCAACTTTTTACTAAATATAAATATAGATGGCATATTTTTATGAAACCTATATACCAATTACTTTGAATAAATGGTGAAATATATGAATGGAAACAAAGTATTGTGCATGCTTGTGGGCTTAATAATGAGGTGAGATTCAATTTTATTTAAAAATCATAATTTCTATAATTTGTAAATATTAGTTTTGATTATAGAATTATTATATTTTTGATCAATTAATAAATTTATTTTTATTTCTTTAAGTATGTTGCTCAAAGAAGAACGAGATTGCTCTTTGGCATGTAAGTTTTTTTTTTATATTAATAAATCCTCCTCTTGATGTGGTGGAAAATTGAGTTGAAATTAAAGTTATGCAATTATGGATATTATATTTGAATGTAGTAAAACCATAACTAATCAAGTAACTATAAAAAAGATAAATGGGAGTTATATATTTTTCATTTTAATTTACATAAGTTATATTAATTTTTTTAAAAAAATTAATTTAATATAATTCTAATATAAAATTAAATTAAAAATTATATAAAATCCACACAAAGTGCAAACAAATATCCAGTTCAAGAACTATGTGAGTGAAACCCATACTCTGTGCTGATTTGATATCATATAACAACAATGTTATTATTGTATAAGTTTATTAGGGACCATGTGTAAATAACTCAATATTAACGCCCACAATTCTAAGTAATTTAATAGTGAAACCTTAAAAATAATCCACGTAACATGAGCATCTCTTATTTCAAACATTAACATACTATTGCTATATTAAATTATATTGTTGTTAATAATAACCAAGATTATTATTAGCCTAATTGAACCAATATAATGTGATGGACATACCCTAAATCAAAATATATAATTTATGTACTTATGGATCATAATTAGTGGAAAGCACATGATCTTCCCAAAAGGGATTATATGCTCGCCACTGTAGATCCAAAATTACACCTTTTTATGATCCAAAAAATAAAATTGAATACTAAATAGGTGTAAATTCTCTTCAATTTATCGGTTTTGTTTCACAGTGAAAAAACTAAAATCTCTAAGATTTAACAAAGTTCATTTTGAAACTTGAAAGTACATTATGCCTCTTTTTAGTTCAATTAAGCACAAGTAAACTGCAGTTATACATCTATGTATTCAAAATTTAGACATAGGTTGTTATAAAAGTATACAAACTAAATCAAAAATTATAAAAAAGGGTTAGATTGAAAGAAGATGTTAGAATCACTTTCACATGTCAGCTTCGAAGAAAATTTGTTAGCAAACTATTTTATTGCAATGTGATCCTCTTCTTCTCAATCAGTGTATGCCTATTGAATTTCTTCCTCATCTTTGGAGCCATGCTAGTCTATCATAACTTTACACAAGTTTACCTGTAAACGGTCATTGCACAGTCATATATATATATATATATATATATTGCATTGTTCAAGGAAACCAAAGTAATAAGGATATCTAGTTTAATTATAAATGTTATTTAGCCGTGCGCCCAGTGATGACATATATGACCATCAATTTCAAACAATGCAATGACATAATATAGACAAAGTAAAAAAGGAACAAAGATGATAAAGGACTCAGATTTGTGTGTATATCTAATGACCCATATAATTCCTTTCATATCACTATAAACTTGATCAAAAGTGTTCTTCATATCCTACAGTAATGTAGAGCCTGGATCAGTACTTTTATCTATAATATCATGATATATATATAAAAAACTTAAAAACCTAAAGACAGTGAAAATAGCTATAGAATTAAGTCACTGAAGAAGAAACTCAAAAACAGAAAGACAAAAACTTAACAACTATAATGATTTTTGACTTTGCAGGGGAATGTGGCTACGTGAGCAAGATGAAATTGAAGGGAAGAAAGCGAGATAAATCCTTCCCTACTTGAATGAATTTAGGAGGAGTGACAATTAAGTAAAATTTTAGCAAAATAATATCTTAAAATCTGCCACAAGATGTACAAAATTAATCACATTAAAACACATAAATTTTTAACACGGAAAACCCCTTCAATGTAAAGGATAAAAACCTCAAAACCTCTCTTGGTCCAAGTAAAATAACTACACTATCAAAATTAATTTTTATAGCAACTGCAAGCTACTACAATAACCCTCAAGTAAAATAGCAATACCAAATCAACCAAATAACAATAGATAAATAAGAAAATGAAGAAAAATCACCCAAAATAGCTAATATTCATGCAAATGGATGAGCTTCGATTATTCAAATCCGATCTCTACCGTCCAGATTAAAGAACAATTAATCTTAAATGTGCTTACAAAATTTCACACTAATTGGACCACAATTGGCTATACAATCGTATGTGAAAGCCAAACTGATCATTGCTGGAAGAAAGCACTGAACAGTTAACTTTGAACCACAAATACTAGAAATTCAGTTGTTCAAAATTGATCTCCACCATTTAGAATGAAGAACAATGAGTCATCTTGTGAACACTCGAATTTTGAGGCTCGGAAAGCCAATTTTCTCAGACTGCGGACAACCGGGCCGGACTGGACGTCCCCGGTAAAATTCACCGAAAATATATCAATATGGTACTTAAAATGTCCGGGACGATGTGAGGATCACGGATATGGTCTCGGAATATTTTTCGGAGGCCCGTAGCTCTCGAAAAGTCAGTTTGAACGAAAATCGCGCGGGTCGACAGACTGCTTCAGGGGGCAGAGCCGCCGTCTGCGGCGGCCAGGCCGCCAAGACCGGCGACCCGGCCGCCATCCACGGCGGCTCAGCCGCCGGCAGCCTCTGTTTTCCTGTCTTTTCGATCGTGCGGCGGCCCGGCCGCCGAAAAATCATTTTTTGCCTATAAATAGGCTTCAGATTTTCAGAAAGTGGAGGTTGGACTTTTCCGGGTGGGTCTCATGCTGTCGAATTCTTTTCACGCTTAAAAATGATTAAGAACTTTTATTTGCATAAATCTAACCGTGTGCTGCAGGAAACAATCCGTAATCAAGAATCATAATCCCCGGTTCAAGAAAACGAGATCTGGAACTTCGAAGTGGGAAAATCCTAAGCAAGGTAATATTCTAATCCATCATTTGTCAATTTAAGCATATCATAAGCATTCTATCTTCTTCTCAATTTCTTCTCGGTCAAAGACCTAATCCTTTTAGGTCTAAGGCCTAATGGACTAATCAATCAGCCTCTTTGGCACAAAGACTTAAATTATATCTTTTTGGTACAAAGTACCTACATTTCACAATTAAAATCAATCTGTTGGCACGGAGCCTAAATCACACCATTTTGGTACGAAGTACCTAAAATTTCACAATTTAGCACTAAGTGCTGAAACTCACATTTTTGGCATGGAGCCAACCACACTTGGCCAAAAGCCTAAAATTTGCACTCTTTTAGGTACAAAGTACCTAAAATTGCACAATTTAGCACTAAGTGCTAAATCTCACGATTTTGGCATGAAGCCCGACAACACTTGGCCAAAGGCCTAAATTGCACTCTTTTGGTACAAAGTACCTAAAATCGCACCATTTAGCACTAAGTGCTAAATTTCACAACTCTGGCATGAAGCCCGACTCAATTAAAATCAACCTTTGGCATGAAGCCTAAATTCCACTCTTTTGGTACAAAGTACCTAAATCTCACATCTTTGGCATGAAGCCCGACAATGCACGAAGCATACACACACACATGCATGAAGCATAATTTTCATCGCCTTTAAATAGGCTTTTCCGAACTACATGGGCTTTGATCTCCTATTCAAACGGGAGTATGTAGGCATGTTTGGGATTCACCCCAAATAGCAAGTCCACAAACTACCAACAATCCTTTTGTCTTTAAATTTGTTCCATTTTTGCAAATTAATCAAAAGCATGACATAGTCCCCGAATCCTCCTTGGGTTCGCAGACTAGAAGCCTTTACATTGGACGCGTAATTGGAGTCAAACAAGGGTTTTCTTAGTTTTTCCCTTCGAACAAAATAAACTGAGTGGGGACTCCCGACGACAAGTGAACGTCCGCCCGGATCCTTTTCGAGCGGAATCCGAGGTTCACAATCTGGCGACTCCACTGGGGACCATAAAAATGATTTATGGGATCTTAGTGGACTACAATTGTTTATTTGACTAACTTGTCATTCTTTATGGTGCTTTTATTTATTTTGCAGGGTACCTTAGCAATGATTATCCTTTCTTTAAGGATATTGGAATTGAAAGTTGACAAAAGAAATCTTTCTAGGGACCATAAAAAATAATTTATGGGACTCTAGTAGACTACTATTGTTTATTTGACTAACTTGCCATTATTTAGGGTACGTTTATTTGTTTGGCAGGGTACCTTAGCAATATATATCCTTCCTTTAAGGATACTGGACTGAAGATTGAAGAAATGAATCTTTTTCCTTTGATGGATCTATTGTTTGACTACTTGTGCATTTATTTTGTCATTCAGAGAATCTTTTTCTCTTGCATATATGGGGGAATCCTTTTCCTCCATTGCATAAAAAATTGTTTTCAAATGAATTTCTTCTCTTTCTGTTCAAAGTTCTGAGTCTGGATAGCAAGTAGCGCTGACCGGCAGGTCTCCTTGATTATGCCGGCGGACAGCCAAAGTGTCCTCCCTGTTGTCGCAAACCATTCCAATCCTTTTGGAGTGGCCCATGAGTAATCGTACTGTTGGACCCACGCGAAACTTCTTGTTTCACATGTGGTTAGGTATATCTTACTCAAGACTCAAGGGTCCCTATGATAAGCTGATTCTCTATTTTTACATAACAATAGAACCTTCCCTTAGGTTGTATGTACCCAATGATAGTGCCGCATTCCATTAAAATGAATTGTGATGTGATGAGGTGCATTCATGCAACATAACAACATTGTTTTGGGAAAAATTTTGATGTACATAAGTGGACCAAGAGTTTTCCTACCCTACACACCACCCTGATTTTTTTACCCTTGACATTTTCAGGTACCCACTGTCCGTGTGCCTTCACCTACATCCGATACACCAACACCAACTGTGCTATCCCCTACAAGTTCTACTACCCCAACTTCACCAACTACTCCAATTACTGAAATGGCCACAATTGAACAGATTAAGGCTTTGCTGGATGGTCAGGTTAAGGAAATTGAAGCTAGAAGGCAAGAAAAAATTGATGAAGCTTTAGCCGCCCAAAGGGTAGCCATCCTAGCTGAATTAGAAGGAGCACCAAAGACAGTCCTTATTCCTGGAAATTTGGGGAAGGAACCCATTGTGGGGCAAACTAGTACCCCTGTGACTGCTCAGATTAATACCCCTGTTATCAATTTGGAGGATCCACCCTCCAAGAACGAGACAGATGAACTGAAAAGGAAACTTGAATTGCTTGAGAGGTCAATCACTGCCATGAAAACTCACAAAGAGGTGGTAGACATGGATTCCTTATCCTTGTTTCCCCAAGCTAGATTGCCTCCAAAATTCAAGATGCCTGGGATGGACAGATTTGATGGGACCACTTGCCCTAAAACCCATTTGAAAATGTATGTGGGAGCCTTGAGTCCTTGGGGTTTAAATGATGAGCTCTTTGCTCAGTTATTCCAACAATCCCTGACTGGTGCTGCCCTTAAATGGTTTGTGAGTCTAGACCATTTCAAGATCAAGACATGGGAAGACATCTGCAATGCATTTAACTCTCAATACCACTACAATATTGAGGTGGATGTCACCAGAAGGGAACTTGAGACTACCAAACAAAACAACAATAAACAACAAAAAAATCCCGCTAAGTCGAAAACCCACAAAAGGCGGCTTAGGCAATAGTGGGGCCCGCTAAGTCGAAAACCCGCAAAGGGCGGCTTAGGCAAGAATGGGTAAGAGCTCGCTAAGTTGAAAATCCGAAAGGACGGCTTAGGCAAAAATTAGAGCAAATAAATAAAGTAGATAATGCTTGGAAAGCAAATTAAAGGGTCCTTCATTCAAAAAAGAGTCATTCCTTTCATAAAGTACCAAAAACCAACCAAAAAGAGTCAGACCATAAGTCCAAAAAAAAAAAAGTCAACCCTAGAGTCTGCAGAGTCTGCAGCGTCTGCCTTCTCCTCGTTAAGAGGAACCACCTCATTTCCCTCCAGCTCCTGCAGCAATGCAAGCCTCCTTGGCTTTTCAAGTGGCCAAACTTCAGCTATAAACCGAGTTCTGTACTCAGGAGTAGTCTGAACAAGGGAAAGCTCTGTAAAAGGCCTGATCATCTGATGGTTCCTAACCCAAGTTTGAAGAACAGCTCGAGTGACTCTGGGTATAATTTGGGGGCAACTTCAGAAAAATTCAAGTTCTTTCCCCAGTGGAGTTGGACTTCCTAGAGGATTATTTCTAAGTTCTTTACTAGAAATAATTACTGATGGCTTGAGCTTGAGGCCTTGTAAAGTTGAAAAGCCTCTGAAAAGACCTCACATAGCCAATTTGAACCTCATGCCTTACAAAGGGGGCATTTGAGTCACATCCAATGATTGAGCAGAATTCCTCAAAAAGAGGACAAATCTCGTCCATCCGGGCACCAAACCTGAAGACATGAGCTTGTGGATTTCAAAATCTGATACAAGCGTGCAAGAAATCCCAATCCCCAGCTGCGCCTCTAAGAGTAGCATCAGCTCACAACCCAAGTAGCGACAGCGCACCATCCATATCTTCCCATATTGATCCTTTCAACCTTATGGAGACTCTTGGTCCAGTTGTTCATACAACAGTTAAAAAAATGCCTTTTTGAAAAATAGAAGAGGACATCATGCATACATATGTACTGTTTGTGCTTAACAAAAGTGCAGGTGCAGAAAAATCAGAAGTGTTGCAAGCAATCCGGAAATGCCAAAAGGCGAATCTTTTACCCCTCGCTCGAAATTCTCATTTCAGAAGACCACTGGGCCCCATAAATCATTTTTATGGACCCCAGTGGGGGGCAATTGTGAACACTCGAATTTTGAGGCTCGGAAAGCCAATTTTCTCAGACTACGGACAACCGGGCCGGACCGGACATCCCCGGTAAAATTCACCGAAAAATATCAATATGGTACTTAAAATGTCCGGGACGATGTGAGGATCACGGATATGGTCTCGAAATATTTTTCGGAGGTCCGTAGCTCCCGAAAAGTCAGTTTGAACGAAAATCGCGCGGGCCGACAGACTGCTTCAGGGGGCAGAGCCGCCGTCTGTGGCGGCCCAGCCGCCGCCGACCACGGCGGCCTGGCCGCCAAGACCGGCGGCCCGGCCGCGGCAGCCACGGCGGCTCAGCCGCCGGCAGCCTCTTTTTTCCTGTCTTTTCGATCGTGCGGCGGCCCGGCCGCCATGGACGGCTGCTCAGCCGCCGGAACCGGCGGCCCGGCCGCCGAAAAAATCATTTTTTGCCTATAAATAGGCTTCAGATTTTCAGAAAGTGGAGGTTGGACTTTTCCGGGTGGGCCTCATGCTGTCGAATTCTTTTCACTCTTAAAAACGATTAAGAACTTTTATTTGCATAAATCTAACCGTGTGCTGCAGGAAACAATCCGTAATCAAGAATCATAATCCCCGGTTCAAGAAAACGAGATCTGGAACTTCGAAGTGGGAAAATCCTAAGCAAGGTAATATTCTAATCCATCATTTGTCAATTTAAGCATATCATAAGCATTCTATCTTCTTCTCAATTTCTTCTCGGTCAAAGACCTAATCCTTTTAGGTCTAAGGCCTAATGGACTAATCAATCAGCCTCTTTGGCACAAAGACTTAAATTATATCTTTTTGGTACAAAGTACCTACATTTCACAATTAAAATCAATCTGTTGGCATGGAGCCTAAATCACACCATTTTGGTACGAAGTACCTAAAATTTCACAATTTAGCACTAAGTGCTGAAACTCACATTTTTGGCATGGAGCCCAACCACACTTGGCCAAAGGCCTAAAATTTGCACTCTTTTAGGTACAAAGTACCTAAAATTGCACAATTTAGCACTAAGTGCTAAATCTCACGATTTTGGCATGAAGCCCGACAACACTTGGCCAAAGGCCTAAATTGCACTCTTTTGGTACAAAGTACCTAAAATCGCACCATTTAGCACTAAGTGCTAAATTTCACAACTCTGGCATGAAGCCCGACTCAATTAAAATCAAACTTTGGCATGAAGCCTAAATTCCACTCTTTTGGTACAAAGTACCTAAATCTCACATCTTTGGCATGAAGCCCGACAATGCACGAAGCATACACACACATGCATGAAGCATAATTTTCATCGCCTTTAAATAGGCTTTTCCGAACTACATGGGCTTTGATCTCCTATTCAAACGGGAGTATGTAGGCATGTTTGGGATTCACCCCAAATAGCAAGTCCACAAACTACCAACAATCCTTTTGTCTTTAAATTTGTTCCATTTTTGCAAATTAATCAAAAGCATGACATAGTCCCCGAATCCTCCTTGGGTTCGCAGACTAGAAGCCTTTACATTGGACGCGTAATTGGAGTCAAACAAGGGTTTTCTTAGTTTTTCCCTTCGAACAAAATAAACTGAGTGGGGACTCCCGACGACAAGTGAACGTCCGCCCGGATCCTTTTCGGGCGGAATCCGAGGTTCACACATCTAAGTGTCTACCGAATTTCAACTTGATGGAAGCATGTATGTCATCGAATCCTAGGAAAACTGAGACTGGCTTGTTATGAATTTTTCAGCAGAAAACTTTTTCCTCTCTCCCTTTTTTCTCTCTTCTTTTCTTTTGGTGGACGATGCAAATAAAATGTCTCTCTCTCTCTTTCAACTTCGGGTTATAACAATATACACTTACTAAACTATTAATAGCTCTAATGGGCTAAAAAAAGTGTGCTCAAACATGAGTTTTCCACATAGGAGGGAATCCAAAACCCAAAAATTCTGCCCCTCCTAACTATGTAAAGGAGTTTTACAAATCGGAAAATATACGACATGCCTCAAACTTCACTCTTGGTAAAGCCTTTGTGCACATATCAGAACTATTATTATCAGTGTGTATCTTTTCAAGTTCAAACTGCTTAGAATCTAAAATATTATGAATCCAATCATATATATGTATTTGGAAATACCATGAAAAGTATGATTCTTACAAAGATAAATAATACTCTGACTGTCACAAAATAAGACATATTTCTTTTGTATAAAGTTGAACTAATTCGTAAACTTTAACATCCAAAGTAATTCTTTACATGCTTCAGTTACTGCAATGAACTCAGCTTCTGTAGTAAATAATGCAATACATTTCTACAACCTAGATTACCATACTATATCTCCCCCTGCAGAAGTAATCAGATACCCAGAAGTAGACTTTCTTGAATCAGTATCCCCTGCCAAATCAGAATATGTATAATCACTGAGAATAGATTTTTTAATCCCAAATAACTCTTCCAATTCATACACAATAATAAAAAAAGTTACCTTCTTAGAGGAGAATTCTTTTCAACAACAATGAATAACTATGAAGGGTTCTTCTCAACTTTAGTTTTTAGGGGTTTTACAAGGATTATGAAAAATGGCTTTGTGACTATTGGATTTAAACGAGGAATATGAATATTTGTGGACGACCTAATCACCGTGGGAGTCTATTTTTATTTATCTCTCGATTTTCTAATTTCAAAGAAAAACTTTTCCCCATATCACATGAATTACTTTTTTCATCATTATATTTTTCTTTATGTTGCTTAGCCGACGCACGTGCAACTCTTTCCTTTTGTTCTGTTTGGATTTTTACCCTATAAATAAGATTTTCCTTTTCAGTGAAAGGGTTCAATTTTTGAAAGTCAAAACTCTGCTAAAATTAATTCAAAGAACCTAAAATTAATTATTTAATCAATTAATTTTATTCTTTTGATTTTTCTATCTTATTCCTTGCTCCTTTTACATTCAAATATTTAATTTTGAGCAATTCAAGTAGAGTTATGCCAATGGAAAGGCACTTCAATCCCACATCAAGCAAAGAAGGAGATCCAAAGGTATTTCTCATCGCTTATTTTTTTTTTCAATTTGGTAACAAAACCAAATTAATTAATTAAAACAAGCCATTTGCATCCAAAGGCACGGACTATTACGATTCTGATTTTTATTCAAATAAGATACATAGGGACACTTTGAATATTACTTAGAGTAGTGAGCCCATTTTAAAAAGCCACAAAATTGGTCTTTCAATTTATTTTTGAAATATTTTCTTCACTTACCATTTTTATTATTGCTATTTTATTTAAATGAATGGATGCAATTTTATTTATTTATTATTTGCTCAAATAATTATTAGTTAAGGATTTGTGCTTAGTCTTACCCATAAGGGATGTGCTAATACTCCTCTATGTATGAATTAATTGGAGTTGTAATAAATAGGCAATAGGCTAGTTAGAGATTTGTGCTTAACCTAATACCCATAAGGACTAGAGTCAAAATTCTCATATGCATGAAAATATTAGGATTGTAATAATTTAATTTTCTTGCTCTATGGATGTCATATTTATTATTGCTCAAGCATAAATATAAAATGTCATTCATATTATTCCTATCATCGCATGAAATTAATTTGTTAATCTCAAAAAGCTAAGACTCAATTAAAGGGGAATGTTTACATTACTTAAAATTATTTGAAATCCTAGCTCAGAATCCATCGTAATTGGTTTCGGATTAGTATTTTTTTAGGTTAGAAATCATAATTTTTATGGAGTTAACTAAAATGAATTTTTTCTTAAATTTCTCAAACTAAAATAATTTAGGATGACAACTCTTTAATCAGCTTTCAAAATAAACTATCAATTTTTCAAAATAAAAAGGAGAGTGTTCTTTTCAAAATAAAAGAATAAGTCTTATCAAAATAAAATATCTTTTTAAACCCATACTCACCAAACTGAGTGGAGACAGTAAGTAGTAGTGTCGTGTAAAACTAAGTCCAAGTGAGTATTTTAACTTCATGATTTGAGTGGGTTGGATTAGTGTTCGAGTGAGGCCTCACGCTAATATGTGAATGCCACTACAACAATTAGTACATATAGCTATGAAGATTTACTATGACATATTTGATAGTAGCTAATACATAATATTAGTTATAAAATATATCATTAATAAATAATTATGATTTCATTAGTTGTGAAAAGTAGTCTCTCAAAATAAATTTTTAACTTTTGTTTCAATATTTTTTTTTATTTCTCATAGCAATAATTAGCTTTTAGTCACAAACTTTTAGTCCTAGTGGCACATTAAATATTTTAGCCATATATGCAAAATTTTCATAACAAATATTCTCATTATTAACCACGAAAATCAATTTGTGGTAAAAAAAAATACATTAATAGCTATAAAATATATAATTTGTGACTAATTACAATTTTATTAACTAAGTGGGTTTTTTGACGCCAACAAATTGTATTAGAGCTAATGATTAAACAAAAATGATTAGGCAAGAATGAGTATAGAAACGATGATCAGGTTCTGTTTATTCATGGTGGACCTTATAGCCAAGTTCCGTTTACTCTTAGTGGACCTCATCCATATTTTCAAGATTTAGTTACAAGTATATAAGCTTGCAACTAATGCACAAGCATGACTATAAATATTATTGACCATAACACAATGAATAACTTAGCTACAAGTTTATTATTATTATAGCAAAAATATTTAACTTTTAGCTATATAATAATATTTAATGTAGCAAAAAGTATTAGTTCTTAGCCATAAAAAAAAAATTAGCTGCGCTACTTTTAGCTATGATGAGCTGAAAAATTTTATAATCATAACTGAAGCATTTAACTATACAAATTTATACTTTTAGTTATAATGTAGGAACAACATATTTTTAAGCCCATTAACTTAATAACTTTTTGACATTAAGCTCTTGAATTTTACTTTGGTGACATTGAGCTCTCGAACTTTGTGATTTATGAACATTATGTCATTTTCTAACAGAATTGGCTAACGACGTTAAATATTTTATTAATTGAGGTGTTGATGTCATTAGCTAATTCCGTTAGAACAAAGACTTAATGTGCATTAATCGCAAAGTTAGAAGGATCAATATCACCAAAGTAAAGTTCAAAGGCTCAATGTTAAAAAATTGTCAAGTTCAGAGGCTCAAAAATATTTTATTTCTATAATTTACTCCATGATAAGATATGTACATTTAGATTTAGAAATGGCATATCACCGTAACAAATTACATGTCAGGTTGTTGAGCCAGAGTCATCAAGTTGCGTTGCAAGTTTGAGTTAGATAATTTCAAATTTATATTATACATATATAAGCTAAGGAAAAATGAGGATTTATAAGCAGAGAAAAAAATATAAAATTATAAATTTTTGTAGTTTACTATTATAAAAATTAGAATTAAAAAATAGAATTTAAAAAGTTAAGTATTTAAAAAAATAATTAATAATTTATTATTTATTGTTATTTAGAAACTATAATTAATTAATAAATTAATAATTAATGGGTAAAAACTTTAAGAGTCAAGAATTTTTAATTATAAATACAGATATTTAAATATAAATTTTTATAACTTAAAAAATTTTATACTATAGTAGTTAGATTTAATTGAAAAAATATTTATATTTTTCTTTGCTATTTTTTTATGGCAGTAATAATTTATTCTGCTATGCTAAAGTGATACAAATAATCTCTTTTTTTAAGGGCAAATGATATATATATATATATATATATATATATATATAATAGACAAGTATCAAAAATTAATTCAACACAACTTATTAATATTATTAAAATTTACATATATTATATGATAGTAAATAATTATCTCCCATCATTTTATCTATTATATCTAATATGTGATAAATTTATTATAAAATATATAATAGAATAATCTTTTTAATTCTTTAATTATTTATTGATGCACATTTTTTTAATTTTTTAGTTTAAGTTAATTTATTAACTACCATGATAAAAAATTATCAGTGTCAAAATTAATTGTACTCGTGATCAATAAAAAAAAATCACATTCGCACCATAGCACATCGTGCGGGATAATAGATGGCTATGTTTTAATCCAAATGGATTATAAGTCAAGTTCAATTCTGTAGGTTCAAGTTAGGCAGTTGAAAAAAGTCAGGATTTGCCACCTCAGTAATACTTTAAGATAAATTATACAAAAAAAAGAAAAAAAGAAAAATACAATTTGATTTAATTGAAAAATATTTTCATAAATTTAGTATACCAAGATATAACATAATTGCAAATATATATTTCTTAAATAATAAACTTATAATTGATTTCACCGTCTAATTGTAATATTAAAAAAAATCATAAATTTATGATGAAATTTACTTGTTTGACATAAATCTTAAAAATGATAAAACTCATTTTAATTTTATTATTTGACATAATTAATAGGGAAAATAGTGTATTTATTTTTTATTTACTTTTTTTTTTATAAAGCCTTATATTTAATTTAAACAAAAATATCTTAAGTTTTCAATTGTGAACTTCATTTGTAAATTATATATTTTTTAAATTATTATTATTTGATTTTAAAGTTATCCACATTCAGGGCAGAACCAAGGGACATGAAGGTTATTTGCCCCCTTAGTTCCAATTTATATAAATATATATATATTTTAAAATTAATTTTTAAATAATTATTTTAAAATTTTAAAATTAATTTTTAATTTATTATTTTAATTTTTATTGAGTATTATAACCATTTATAATTATTATTTAATTTATAGATTTTAATTTTAATTTTGATTATTAGGTTAATTATTTTAAAATTTGATTATGAATTGAAATTTAAAATTTTGATGATTAGGTGAATTATTTTAAAATTTAATTATAATATGAATTAAAAATTGAAAATTTTATAATTAGATTATGAATTAAATCTATAGTTTTATAATTAATTTACAAAATATAACCTATAATATAAATTTATTTAAAAATAATTAGTTTAAACACTTTTTGATTCAGCCACTGTCCACATTTAAGTATAATATTATTAATACTATTATAATATTATTAGTTTTTTTTACAATATTGAATCAAGACATTAAAAACACCTTTATGTATTAAATTTTCAGAAGCACAAATTGTTTAACTAAAAGCTATAAAAATAAATCTATGTAAAAATCTCAATCCTATACAATAAAGTTAAATGAATGTAGACAGATCCACATAATATTTGGATAATGTCAATTAAATTTGATAAGAGTAGCACTAAATTTTAGTTAAGACTTGCGAACAAATTCAGGAAATAAACTCTAAATGGATATGATTTTGAAAAGAAGCCACTGCATCATTGCATATAAAGGACAAAAATTGCACAATCATGTGCCTCATTGATTATAACTAGGCATGCTCACGTAAGACTCAAGCCGATGGTACTACAACGTAAACACATCAAATTTCCATTTTTTTTTTCAGTAAACCATTTGTCTTCCTTTACCTAACTAATACTATAGCATAAAAACAGTAAAAAAGATCTTAACTGTTCTCCACTTATCATTCACATGATAACTTGTCAATTTAGAATTCAGGTTTGGCAACCGAAAAAAACAATCATGAAAGAACTCAAAATACGCAGCAAAAAACAGAAAGATGTTAATAGGAAAGAAAAATGTCATCAGATTCTTCACCAAGAACACTGCACAAGTCACTTTGGTTTGAGCCCATATATCCCGCCTCACCGAGAATATAAAAGATTAATCTGTTTATATAAAATAAAAGAGCAAAACTCTAAAACTTTTCTAGCAAAGGGTAAGTAGTACCTCACGGATTTGATTGTTAGTCCATCCTGTGCTGGTCAAACTCCTCAGTATAAGACTGATGCTTGCTGTCTACACAGCATATTCGAGAATATCAATATGATGGTCTCTCAAAGGCATATGCATGGTCATGTAAATTTAACATTATGACATTTGAAAGACTGGGGGTTGCAACAAGTTTCTTTAAGGAAAATTGCAAGTACTATCTATCTTAACTCATATTACACTCCAGCCAGTGAATAGTTCGAATATCTCTTTTATTTGAGTAATAATAACCAGAAGGGGCAATGCTTTCCACAAGGAAGACTCACCTTAACTAGGATAGATTGTGGGAATGAAATATGAGAGGGTAGGTGCAGCAAAATCCACTGGTCCAACACTGCAACAGGAACAGTAATTGCGTAATTTGTTAGTCAAGACAAATAGTTAGCAAGACACTGAAATTGCATAAATGCATACAACATTACCTACAAAGCTAAAGGACCCGTTTGGCTCAGCTGTTCATAGCAGCTGACAGCTGGGCCCATTTGGTTTAGCTGTTAGTGGCAGCTATTAGCTGTTAACTAGTAGCTGACAGCTAATGTTTGATTTAACTGTTGCTGTTAATATGGGTAACGACCATTAAGGATAAATATTAATATTTTTTATTTAAATTTAATTTTAATAGGATAATTTAGTAATAACAGTTGTTTCAAAAAAGTTATAAATTAGAGCTTTTGTAAACAGCAGTTGTTTGACTATCTAACAGCTGCCTAACAGCTAACAACTGTAACCAGAAAAAACAACCAAATGGGTAAGATGCAGCTGAAAGGAACCAACAAACTAACATTTGCATCAAAAAGCTTTGCAAACACACCTTGAAGCCTATTGAGGTGCTCAACTTTGGAGTTCAAATGCATAAATAGAATCCACGTGCAGTATTCATCAAAGACTAGTTCGAGAAATCATGGACGACATACACATGATAGCTATTAGGTTGTTAATTTCTCTAACACGACTCTATTATAATAATGAATCAAGTGATTTAGTAGTCTAACTACATGATCAAATGGAAAGAAGTAAATATCATATGAAAATATTAGACAATAATATTACATGGACGCTACACTTTATCTCTTGAATGTACTAGTGTTCATCAAATTAACACGTATCACATTACTTTCCTCAAACTAATAGAAATTACTTGCAGGTAAATATACATTTTTTTGAAATCATTCTAGATTGTAGGAGAAATTTTACTGAGATTAGGATCATAATCAAAATTTAAAACTTCACTGCCATACTTGCTCTTAAATAAATATACAAAAACTCAAGAGAAGTTTGCAAACAAACAAGATACAGAATAAGAGAGACAAATTTCAAGGAGTTAGAAATGTTACAACAGAAAGCAATGGTCCCTGTTTGAACTTGTCGTGAAATGAAAATGAAATTGGCTTCGGATTGTCTCCAGGCTCTCTGATAAACCCACTGGATACATATCATTGCAATTCAAAATTATAAACTGGATGCAGACACTATTTAATTATTTTAATCTAATTGTGTTAATATATGAATGAAGCAACAGATGTGTTCATATATGAATGAAGCAACAGAGCCAACAAATGAAAAATTGAAGACAGTAGCTCATGATAAAATGATAATGATAAAAAGTAACTAACATTAGTGATGCTGAAATCAAGGGAGTCCTTCTAGCATCATATACAGCAATGAGACCCTTGTAAGCATCATCCCCTCCTTTATAAGACACAGTTAACCTTTCGCCCGAAGCATCCCAGGCTATCTTCTCAATTCCCTGACTGCACAGGCAAACATGAAATAATAACAGTTGTGAAAGAGTCATTATGAACTAGAACCACTTTGTAATTTATAGAGCTGTAGAAAGGGAATTAGGAGAAGAGTAGGAAAAGATAGAGAGACAGAATAGGGGAGAAGAGAAGAGAAACAGAGAGAAAGAAGAGAGAAGAAAAAGAAAATAGTAGAGAGCAGTGGCGGAACCAGGACAAAGATGAAAGGGGGGCAAAATTTTCAAGCAAAAGAAATTACGGACGAATTTATATTCAATTTTATTTTTATATTAAATAATTAAATGATGAAATTTTTATTATTTTTATTTCAATATATAAATATTATAAATTTTATAAATATAAAATTAATTATAGTTTTATATTATATAAATATAATTATATTAATTATATATGTATATAAATACACACTTTTTTATACCCCGGTCCCCGTTTCCGTCCCTGGTAGAGAGGAATAATCGATATTCTCATTAAGATGAATATTCATTAGCACAACAATGCAATTATAGAATGCTGCTAGCTAAAGAACAAAATTAAACAAGCCAATCACATTCACTATAAGGAATATTTTCTGCTCAGGTAGTTAGTCCCTTTTCGTCCCCATTTACAGCTCATCCTCCTCCTTGTCTTCTTCAAGCACCTTCTCTTCTGCCACTCTCCTTCTCGAACCCAAACCTGCTATAGTTGCACAATTCCCCTTTTTTCTCCTTTCATATGTGACACACTTTGACCCCAAAAAAAAAAAGAAAAAAAATGAAACATTTACCTAACAATAAGATTATCAAGTTAACCTTAATTAGGAGTTTAAAAGAAGTCAGAAAACAATACCACATGAAAATAAATATATAGTTCCCAGAAGCTTGTGTTGGAAAACCTTCTATTAAATATCAATAATTATTCTACCAAATCATGCATTCGGTACTGAGGTGACAGCTGCAATATTAGACAACTTGTCAACATAATAAGAAGAATAGCTAACTAATTCCGAATATAGCTTACGCCAAACAACATGAATCCTCATCACCCGTTCCAAACAAACTATTACAAGGGTTTAATTAAGGATGCTAAATGCTTCTTCATCACTTCAACTCATGTCATCCTTGGTGCACCATTCACCTTTTTCACTCTTGTAACTTGGATGTGATCATCTTCCAGCACATCTATAGATCTACAAGGATTATGTTCAGACCATCTCAGTAGGTGTTACTTTGACCTTCCTATGAATGCACTAACACCTCTTATTTTCTCATACACACCCACTTACAACATCATCTTCTGCATAACTGATCTTGTAAAGATGTTATTTTTTTCCATTTGCTAGTATAGATCATAGCTATTCTGAGTCCAAGCAAATCCTAGTTTCCCTTTGTAACTTACCAATGTTACTACAATCACATAAAATATACAGCTTTGTACAATCCAAGCAAACTTAAAATCTTTCAAAGGCCCCAAGTTGGGATAGATGAACTGCTATAATAGTTATCACGTAAATAGTTATCTTCAATGTGGTGTTTATATGAAGTATAGGCTCTCCTACTCCTTAAGCTAGCTTTTCAGGAGTGATTCTCCTAAGATTCATATCAATGATGTTAAGGAGCTAAATTCAGTAGCTATAGATTTACTTTCAGTAGTTTTAGTATTTTATTTTCTGTTTTTCCCATGTGTAGATAAAAATATGGAAACAGTTTCTTTTTTTGTGGGTAGCTATTAAGTAAGTTGTTAATTGTAGTGGAGAATTATTGTAGTGGGTAGTCACTAAGTTTCTTTACTGTAGTAGTGGTAGTTATTATATTCAGTGGTTTAAGAGGCTGTCTGCTAATGAATTAATTAAGCGGAATTTTGAACAAGGTTTTGACTTCCTAAAATCCAGAGATCATATGTTACGGTCCCAAATCTGCGATCGAGTTATGGGTCTCTCATAAGTGAAAGTGGAAGGTGTTTGCGTGGGTGAAGATGAAGAATTCTTTTTACGACCTATTTTAAATGAATGAATGTAAGGCTCAAGTCGAGAAAACCTTAATACCTCTGAGATGAAATACTCGAGACTGTAATGATTTTCAAGTTATCTCTTCATTAAAACTCTTGTTATTTATTAAGTTTATTTTATTTTTAATTTTATTTTATATATAGATCGTCTGTAAAATAATAAAAGACATTATTAATATTATTAGAAATTATTTTTTAGTAATATCTATAAAATTAAAATAAATGATATATATAGATTGTCTTCAAAATAATAAAAAATATTATTCCTATAATTTAAAATTATTTTTAAATAATATTTATAAAATTAAAATAAATTATGTTTAAGAAATATAAATAAAATTAAAAATGAGCATGACTTAACAAATAATAAAAAAAATATATAAAAGAATGACAAATAAATTATTTTATAATATTAAAATAGTTAACTAATATTTTTAGGATAAAAATATTAATAGAATGACTAAACATTTTAATATTTAAAAATAAAGGGATACAAAAATTAAATGTTAAAAATATAAAAACTGACTGATATAATATGTAAAATTTTAAAGACTTTATAATTATTTATTTTTTTTAGTTTTCTTTTTCTGTATATTTAAGAGGTATAATATTATTAATTAGTTGGACCTCTATTTTGTTTAATTGCTTGATGATTAGTATTTTAATGCTGAGATGTGATAGAATACAGAAGAGGGCAAATGATGAATTCTAATGATATGTGGATTTAACCAAATGGTTTGAGTGATAATATGAGTGTGTTTTGACTGAAACAGGTCAAAGCTTTTTTTTTTTAATGGCCTCATATTGTAACAACAAATCCTAATCAGAATTTTGAGTTCGATACACTGCATAGAGACATTTGCTTATTTTTTTTTATTGCTTTATATAGTTTAAGTAGAAGATTGGAAATTCTATGTTGCCTGCTCTTGATTATAACATTCAACTTTCATGTTTCTTTTATGCGCAAGGTTCTATCAACATTGAAGATCAACAATTTATGGTCCCCGTCATTAAATTGCAATTGCTTAATTCTAGATGTTGTATCCTTGCTGGGATAGTAAATCTACTGCGCATCTCACATGAGCTGGAGAAATTAGTCATAAATTTGTTCAAGCATAAGCCCAGATGTGGAACGGTATGATTACTTAGAATCAAATTTTGCTACTTAAGCCTAAATTTTGCATTTCATCGTGATTTGTCTCTAGCTTTTTGAAAAATATTTTAACCTTAATTTTCTCAAAGATTAACAATTTAAATGTTATAGATTATTCTAGGTTGCATTTGAACTCATTCTTTAGAAAACTTCTCTGCAGAAATACCTGTAAATTATATATAAATATTGGTGTTTAGAATTTGAATATATTCTTAGCATTAGCATAATAAAATCATTATGTGCAGTCCTATTTCGACAATGATCATTTCGACTCCTATGATTTTGGAAAACATTATTGGGCATCTAAGGGAATTTTCAGTTGTTTGTCTCATCATCTGAAGGCTGTGGAGATATCAGGACTTGGGATAAGTTATTTTAGAAAGAGTAATGAGTTTGCATTTATACAGTTTTTGCTCAAGGATGCTATCATGCTGCAAAAGATGATTATACGCTATTCTAGTCTTAAAGATTATGACTTAAAAGAACTCTTAAGCTTTCCAAGATCTTCCCCGCATGCTGTGATTATGTTTTCTGATTAATACCAAAGTCTAAGAAAAAGGAAAGTCTTTTTTTCATTCATGGAAAGATAATGAGAAGGGTTTGATGAAATTGCAACTGAAGCAGAGTTGAAGGCTAGAGAATTTTTCATATAGCTAGAGAATTTTTCTTTCTATGGTAAAGCTTCTCTTATTTTTTTTTTCCTTAACTCTCAATTTAATTGTGAAAAATCATCGATTGAAGGATCAGACAAGTATGAACAGGGGCGCTTCTTCGTCAATAGTAGTATATATTCTCCATCTCTGCCCTCATAAGTCATAACTATGAACTTGCATGGTTTGATAAATCCAAGACCCATTTTGTCTGTTCTATTGTTTAAATTCTTCTGCATAACTTTATATTTCTACAATTTGTCTAAATAGCTGAAAGCTTTTAACTGCTGCATCAAACTATGATAAGGAAGAAAAAACACGAGGAACAAGTTACTGTGCAAACATATATGCGGTTGAAGTATACATCTATCTTTTTACTTTCCCTGAACAAAGTGGATGTTCTACAGCTTTTATAGCCAATTCAAATTGAGGAAGAGTTGTTAAATGATAAGAGGTAGGACGCCACTGTTTCTGAACAAATTCTCTACAAGCACAAGCAAACAAATATTCTGACAAAACATCTAGAAATTACAAGTAATCACCACAAGAACAAATTCCCTGAACAATTATGGAATCAAACCAACAAACATTGAGTCTAAAGATTCATAGATGATTCCTAAATTTGAACCAAACAAGGTGGCTTTAGCATATGATCACAGAAAAGCATAGTTGTTTCAGTTGTGTTTGTAAAGACCCATGGCCTGGTATAGGATAGCTTCACCGGGTCTGACAAAGAGGATACCGGGCCTGTCCATCGACAGTGGGCTGGGTTTCTTCTTAAGGAGTCAAAGATTCTGTTACACCTAGTACTCCAGCCTCCGTCAAAAGGGAAAGTAATTTGCAAAAACACACCAAAACCTGAGCTAAAATCAGAAAGCCAAAAGATCCATTTAGAGATCCATGCCGCAATAAGATGAACCCAAGAGATGTTCTCCTTATGCCCTCTTTGTGTTGCGACACGGCCAAAGCTAAATTAAGTCCTTGGACTATTTCTCATTTTCGATTTGAGCAAAGGAGCTATGGAGATGAGGTGTTGTGTGCTATTTAGGGGTAAAAAGGTCAAAAGAAAATTTGAGGGTTTGTTTACTTGCAGATCTGGGTTGTTTTGATGAAGGATTTGATTGGGTAAAAGGGCTAAATTATTAGAGGTGAGGTGGTGGGTTTGGTATACAGCAGGTAAGGATTTGGATAACAAGAGTTTGAATCTATACGTTGAGAGGAACTGAGGTTTTTGGGGTGGGCTGCGACTAAGGAAATATGAGATTGTGCGGGTCAGGAGCTGTTGTTGTGGGGAAAGGCCGGTAGGGAGCTGAATGAAGGGCCACGCATGCGTCGCGACCACAGAGGATCGAAAGAAACCACTGGGGATAGAAAAATTACTAAATTGCTTTCCATTAGTTTAAATCTTGCTTTATGAAAAAAATAATAAGTACTATTACGTCTCACGTGCTCACACTCCCGAGTTATTATACCAACCCAATTTTTCTCTATTAAATATCAAAAGCTTTCATCAGGCCAACAACATATTATTAGGAAGAGAACAAAATTCCTAGATAAAACAGCCATATCACAGAGCCAAAATTCTAAGCACATTGTTGTCAACAGTATTCAACACTGCTTTGACATTGCCACCACCAATAATCATTAATTTCAATTCAACTATCAGCTAAACAGGAAGAATGAAATTTTGTCAAATTTTAACCGATCAAAAGACTAATAGCTACCCGATCTTACTTGTACAAAATTAGTATAATATAGTCTATGCTACATCGAGATTCATAAATAAAAGTTGAAAAAAAGGGAAAAAGATTGAGCTATGTAGGGAGTACCCTCGAGTTCTTCAAAATTTACATGGTCAAAATTGCATTCTCAGTTAACAGTAAGAGCCCAAATCATAAAAAGAAGCAAATAGGATGCTAAAGAAGTAAAAGCACCTTTAGCAGTTCTGGGCCTGTAATGGAATTACAGCTACGCTTGTGTAAGCTGCATCCTTGACTTTCTTATGTGAACCATCTCTATCTTCGTTTGATCTCCGTTTCTTCAAACTTTTCTTCCCTTTCACTGCTTCAGGAGTATGACGTAGATCTTTCCCAGCGTGTTCTGCTAAAAGCATGTTATCCCCATCGTTAACATCAGAGGGTATACAAGAATTGTCCTTTGCTTCTGCAGCTTGAATATCTGGCTCAATAACTGACATTCCTGTCAAAGTATAGTCCAACAAAAATGTGCTTCTTACTAGTCGGTCTATCCTGCTGAAATGCCTCTGAGAATATGGGATAAGGCCTTCAAGAAGTTCCCCAATCCCTCTTACCTGAAAGACAATAACAGCAAGCAGGTATACTCAACAAGCAAGTACAGATTGCAAGGATCAGATAAGGTCTACTGTAGTCTGTAGACCATGTCTCCCGTCAACCCAAGAAATTGAGCCATGGGAGAACAAAATTAATTTAATATTGACTGATAAGAACAAAATTAAGCTACGGCCAATCACCTCAAGAATCTCTGTTGGAGAAAGGATGTTGAAAACTCGAAAGAGGATGTACTGTGCAACATGACACAGCTTTGGTTTTGTATTCCATTCCCGCACATACTCAAAAAGTAGACGAAATTCTTCCTTGCCAAGAGCACGGAGGGCTCTCTCTATTTGATACTCAGCTCCTCTCTTCCTGCATGGACATTTAGTAAGACAAGGAAAAAAATTACAAATGTATAATGTCATATACTTGCTTACCTACAAAGTTCAGCAAATAACTCAAAAAGTTTATGAGGTCTGCGAAGTTCAAATGCTTTTTGGATAGCTTTCGTGTAGTCAGCATCTAACACAGCATTTTCCAATTCTTGACCTTTTAGAACTCTTTCCTCCTGTACATATAACAGTTTGGACATGTCCAACAAAACAATATTAATACAAATTTAACAATGGCATATCAAAAATAGTCATTCAGCAAATATCCAATAGACTTGGAGGTTATCACCTCTTTACGGAAAGCTTCCTCTTTATCAGAAGCAGTTGAGTCATACCACAGATTGACAACTGCATCACTGCCACCTGTAGCAAACATTTCTGTCTTTTTCCCAACAGCCAAGGCCCAGACCTGCCGAGAAAATAAATATATATAATCCAGAAGAAATTTAAAATTTTGGGAAAAGCCAAAGGCCAATTATACAAAAGTCATTCGAGAGAACCAAATAGGAAATCCATTAGTTCTTCCTCTTTTGAAGGATGTTCACCATGATATTTCTATTTAGTATAAGATTAGTTTCAGCTTCACATTTAGAAGTAGTGTCTTCCATGAACTATGATCACTTTCTGCCCTAGCCCAACAGAAGTTTAACAATAAACTCATAACAGTCCCTTTTTCTTTCTTATAAATGCATTGTTTGGTTTTTATCGCAAAATCCGAATCATTGTGCAAGTCCTATTACAGTAGTGAAAACTATACGTGATAAATCAGTGTTAATAAAATCAATTTTGCACATCTACATGAATAGCAATTTGTCTCCTAAAAAATTATTACATATAAAAGCAAATTCAATCCAGGATAACATCGCACTTGTTATCCCTCACAACCAAACAAATTAACAACTCAAGGACGCAAGATGGTAAATGCCATGCAGCTGTTCAACTTCTTGCATGCTTTTATGCATGCAGACAATGCTGAAATGTGTCAACTTTGTAACACACTAGATCAAATGTACAAGTCAACATCCAGAACCATTTAAATATAATAATGCTCAGAGGTGAATGATTCAAAAATATAGAAGAAAATCATCACCTTGTCCTCATGTTGGTCATATGTGGCAACACACTCATTCGTTTTTACAGTCCATAACTTTACCAAACCATCAGCGCCTAAGAATAATTATCAAGTGGATTAAATATCACCACAAAGATAAAGAAAATTCAAAAACTTAAAAGTAAGGTTCATTACCACATGAAACAAATTGGGTGCCACGAGTAAGAAATGCTGCTCTTAATACACTTGAGTTGTGCCCTTCAAATGTTTTTAAGCAAGACCCATCAGCTATTGCCCATATCTTTATTGTTCTATCGCCGGATGCTGTAATGACACATTGATCAACTGGTGAAAACTCAACAGACCAAATTCCTCTTTTATGCCCTTTAAGTACTACTACAGATACTAGATCTGGAAGCCTCCATACGCAAGCAGTCCGGTCCTGAACAGGAAAACACAAACAAAATGATATTTGTAAATTAATCAGAAAAATAAACAGAGAATTATACAGTGATTATATTCTACAAACCTGGGAACCACTACAAACCAAACTATCATTTGGTGCAACAGCTAACGAATTTATATCCTTATCATGAGCTGCTACAACTGCTTTTGCTTTCAAATTTACAGGTTGATCCCCATGATTTGAGATACCATCAAAACCCCATACTTTGATAGTACGATCACTGCAGAAGAATGACACAGGTTATTCTTGAAACATGTCATGGATGAAAAATATCAGATACGGGAAAAAACTGAAGTTTAAAAGATGAGAGAGAGAGAGGAAGAGAGAGAGAGGAAGAGAGAGAGAGAGAGAAAGAAAAAGAGAAACAAGTATACTCTTATTTAATCCCAAAAAATGCATTTGTTCACACACCAGGAAAAAGCAGCTTTCACATTAAGCAAATTATTTGGTAAGGTTTTTTCAGAAAAGAAACAATTTAATTGAGCCAAGAAGAACAGAAGGACAAAATACCTTATATCATAAAGCCAACAGCTACTGATCTCACAAACTACTACTTACTAAATGCATAAGCATCCTAATTGCAATATAAACTCTAACCTTAACCAAAGATTATCTACAGTTAAGCCTCTTCCACGTCCATTTGATGAAAGAAAGAATTACCCAAAAAAAAGAAAAGGAAAAAGGCTAACGGAGAAAAGGATATCGGTCTCACTATGGCTATAAATGAGCCAAGTTACTCAAATTCGGCTTGTGTCTCAGCTCGATAAAATCTCGTTCAGATTCGAGATCATTTATAAACAAGCTGAGCTCTAGCTGCTCGTTTAGTAAATAAGTCAAATTCAAGCTAAGAGATACTCGGCTTGTCAGGTTCGCGAGCTGACTCATTTAAGGTGCTCGTAAACTTTGCTCGCAAACTAGCTCATTTAAAATATATATTTAAATATATTAATTTATTAAATAATTTAATTTATACAATTTATTATTATATATTATGTATTTAAATTTTATTTTTCATCAAGTAATCATAACTAAGTCATATAAAGATATTTATTTTTTTATAAATATTTATTATATTTATTAATTTTATTATTAGTCATATCTTTTAAAAATTTATATCTTAATTTATTTTTTTTAATACTACATTTTTTATATGATGCGAGCGACTATGTATCAAGAGTATGACAATATTATATGTGTATATTTTTAATAAGCAAGTTATATGAGGTGAGACTTTACTAATATTTATTCATGAAAATAATAATTAACTTGTAAAAAGTATATTTTTTACACATATTACATTTTAAAAATAATTTTAAACTTATACCTTAATTATAACTTTATATTAATTTTGTATTTTAATTAATAGTTACTAGCATTTAATAAACCTTTAACAAATAAATATATAGAATATACACACAATATTAAATAAAATATATTTTCAATAACAATAAATGTAAAAAATATTAATCAATATTATTTTATAAGTATTTATTAAAAGTTTATTAAATATTTATATACTAAAAAAATATTTTTATTTTTATTTTTTTCAAAAATTGATATAAAAATTTGAGATTTTAAAAAATAAGAATAAACATTAAAAATATAAACTATATAAAAAAATAAGAATATAAAAACTAGAAGAACAGCCCTAAGTTGCTAATAGTTAGGGCTTTTAAACAAAACAAGCAAGTGTACTGCTTCCCAATTTTATTAATTAATTTTCTTTTATATATTTTATTTTTTTATTTTTATTTCCAAAACTATTGAAACAACCTTAACCTAAATCTATTTAGAGTAACAACCGCCTCACCTACCATCATCTTCATCCCACCCATCATCATCTTCAATCACCACCCACAATGACTTTCAAGGTGGAATCTTATCCGCTCTTCTTTTATCAGTAAGAAGTTCCAGTGGAGACAGTTAATCAGTTGTCTCTATCGCTATTACAGAATCGATTGTTTAAGAGAAGTTGCGCCCTCCTCCCTCTAATCTTATCCCATCTCGGCTTCCACGAGCAAGCCACGGCTGCTCCTTCACTCTTCGACTCTCCAGCCACCGTTGCCTCTGCCTAGACCAGTCCTTCCATTTCTTTTTGTCTAAATCTTTGATTTTTTTTAGGAACTCTGATTTGGATTTAGCCAAAGGATTTGTTCATTTCTTGTTTCATATAAATTGGTAGTTTTGCTTTAATCTTTGTGAAATCATAGTTAAAGAACATGGGTACTTTGTTTGGTTGCTAAAAATTCTTGTCGTATTTGTTGCGTCTACACTCGGATACCTCCAATTCCGACTATCAGCCTTAGGTCTCACGTATGAGTAGAGACATATTGATCATTAGTTTTCAAAAAGAAAAAATTACACTACCAGTGTCTAAACATTTTAAAATTCATTGTATTGATGCTTGAATAATTTTATTTGTTTAATGAATTTCTCAACTTCTAGAGATAATATAACTTAGGTGTTTTTAGCTCTTTTCGGTTACCGGAATACTGATTTGCAACTCTAAAATCTCTTTAAATATATATTCATTTGATGCTAACAAAAAAAGCATAGCAGCAGGGCTGTGATTTAAAATTACGATGATGACTTCTTAAACAACTGGTTTCTCAGTTCTGGATATTGCCCTGGAGAAACCTTATGTAAAAAGACAACAAAATAACTGGTAAATACATTAGTGCTCACCTGCTACCACTAACAAAGAAATTCCTCCACTTCTTTGAAAATGCAACAGTTCCAACACCTCCCATGTGACCTGTGCCAACACCAATACAATTTCTGCTCTCTGAATCCCACAACCTTGCCTACATTGAGAACACAATCAAAGATGGAAACCAATTTCACTTAAAACAAGAGATTAAACATATAGAGTTGCAAATATATACTATGTTGGAAACAACTGAGGCTAAATTAGCCCATTACAGCAGTTTGTCTGAAAATATTATTTAAAGACAATTTACAGGGAGACCATCTACATCCATATTACCAGCAAAAAAAGGACAGGAAACTTACTGTATTGTCCTTACTTCCTGTCACTACAAGTGTCCTTCCAGATCCTGATACACAGGTGTCAAGACACAATACAATTTCAGTATGACCAGCCAATACATAGGAGCATGACATGGTTTCTAGATCGTATACTCGAATCTGCATTGTGCAAATCAAGACACATATTAGGAACCAAAACTTCAGAAAAATTTCCAAAATGAACAGAATGTATGCAAAACTGAAATTTCTCTAATTCTCTGGATAAGAATGCATGGATAGTTGTCTTTCACTAGTAGTGAAATCAAACACATTGGCAGGTTCATGTTTTCTATATCTGAGACTGTCCATAGCTCATCTCAACTCCAATCACAAGACCATCACAAAGTAAAGGGTTTGAACCTAGCATCTCTAATTTTAGTTGCAAATGGCACACAGAAATAGACATTTAGAAGGCAGAGCAGGAGATCCCTTATCCAGGGATGTAGGCTGGAAAAGAGCCATTAGAAGGTAATTGTTCATCTATCTATATACCATAACGACATAGGAATAATCAAGTAGATCCACAGACACAGGAAATTTGGAAGACAATCATAGGAAGCTTATTTGAATAGCACATCAATGTTACAAGAATATTCTTTTTTCTTTATTATAAATAATTAAATACTAAAGATCATCCCAAACTTTCAACTAATAGATATAATCAACATTAACTGCCATTAATCAGGTGTAATTTAACTCAACTACATCCAAATTCAGTATCTAGTCTTTTTCTCCATTTATCAGCACATAAAACACTTTAGGAGGTTAAAGAAATCGCGGAACCTGTTCAAGATTTGTAGCAACAGCAAGAAAATTTTCCTCCTCACCCAAAAACCTCATATCCAGAATCTCTTCATTGTACCCAATAAGTCTCTTGCTCAACACTAGCTTGATCTTCTCTTCAGGGAGTTCAACTGGTAAATAGAATAGAAACTGCTGATCAGCAGTCACACAAAGCAATCCTTGATCTAAAGGAAGAATAGCAGCAGCAGTGAAGCCTCTTTTTGCTTCATCTGTGTCTGAAGTAACAGTAACATCTGAGAACTTCTGCTCATAAAGGCAAGCTGCACTGTCAAATAACAAGTTACACAGCTCATTTCAATCTAAAGACAACTAATTATGTTAAAAAAGTCAAGGAGAAAACATGGTGAAACAGTATCCAGTTCCTGTTATTAATATAGACTTCCTATGAATACTTGAAGAGTGACTTTGTATTATACCGTTCAGAGTTCCAGATCCGAATAATCCCTCGTTCACCAACTGTTATAAAATAAATTGCTGAAGATCCATTTTTGTTTTCCCCACTAAGCCGACCATGTGAAATCAGAAATGAAGAAAATTGAGACGCTGAAGGAATTACATACAGAGCTTCCAGCATCTCATACGTTGGAATTGTCGTCTTAAAGATATAGTCATGAAGGTCCCACAAGTTCACCACCTAAAACCATTAAAACGTCAGGATTAAGTTAGCAACTTGTCTATGCCAGCAATGGCATCCACTAGGAATCATAGTTATTAAAGACCCAAGTTGCATCAAGGTGCAAATGGGCCCTGGAGTCTAGGTGCAAGGCGCAAGGTGCAGGAAAGCGCCTGAGAGAGTTGAGGTACAGAAAAAAAAAAGGAAAATGAAAGAAAATTCAAAATAAATTATAAATATGTACAACAAATTCAACAAATTAACTCTATGCACCAAATTAACACTTACTACTCATAACAAATTCACAAAATCAATTCTTTAACTAAATGAATGATTAATATTCATAACACACATCCAAGAAATCAACTCTTTTCTAAAAGAAAGGTACAAGAGTTAACTCTCAAGGCATCATTATTAAGAATGTAAACAATAAAAAAACACAATATACAAATTCAAAATTCAGATTTGAGAAAACCTAAGAGTTAAGTGAGGAGATAGGAAACGAAAAAAACAGTAGACATGCATAAGCCAAGGCCTTAAAAACAAATTGTCTTTTATAAAATTATGTTATTACTGCACAAGTAAAAATAGGAACAATGAAGGAGGAGAGACAAAGAAAAAATAAATAAATAAATAAATAGAACAGGTACGGAGACTGGATATCCAATTTGGACCAGACCATCCACTTGCTTTGTTATATTCAAAGATATCTAATTTGGACCAATCCATCCACTTGCTTTGTTATATTGGAAGATATCCAATGTGTATCTATGATACCACTGTGTCATATCTTAGTATCAAGGAAAAAGCTTTAAGGAAGTTCAGCATTTGATAAATATATTATACGTCTTCGGGGGCGATACTGGGCAGAATCTTACCTTATCTCTTCCAGCAGTAAGTAACGTCCAGCCATCTTCAGATACTGCCAAAGAGGTCACTGTTGAAAAATGTTTTTCAAATTTTGCAACACACTTCTTGGTTAAAAGATCCCAAGCTCGTACAGTTGCATCATCACTTCCCGAGAAAAGCTATTAAAATAAGATATCATAAACAGATGAATCAATGACTGAGAGAAATAGAAAAATATTTTTTTTACTGGAATCAAATCAACTAGCAGTTCACTATCGCCTGCTCTAGCTAACACATATCCTTTTAATGGGCTTCTCTGTTATATGTAATGAATGTCAGCTGTTATAGCAAGTTCCGATTTTACAAATCCAAAAATATAAAATCATAAGAGCATGGAAAGAGTAACTAATCATCTACAAGGGCAGCAGCAATCCATGGGGATGGAAGGGAAAAAAGTTTGTACGTCTGAGCACACACTCATCCATTCCAGTAGGTCACCTTTTCTACATGACATTTAACTAACCTGGCAAGAGTAAACATGCTCCATTTCATATATTCAACCATGTCATTATGTCAGATTGAGGAGGCATTAAAACATAAATTGCCTGACCCAATTTACAGACAATATCTATGACAAGATCCAAAGAATCTCATGGATATCTAAACTGTGGTGCCAACAAAATTCTGAAGGGAACATTTATAGTAGGCACCAAAATACTTGAGCTCAACCTATTGATGCATCAATTGGTGTCAAGATATATACATCTAAATATATTTGAGTACCTCCTGATTTATTATAATTACCGCCTGTTCTTTGATTTGTTCACTCTTTTTCGTTTTTTCCTCAAAGAACACATCCCCGATGCAAGAGATATTGGTGATTTTAAATAGTGTCCTGGCTACTACTATCCAAATAAATATTTGCTTAAACCCTCTCATAGTCTTTTGAGGCCAAGTTTTTCAGAAGCAGCGTTAGTTCTTTCAGCAAGATAATATTCCATCAATATAATTGTTTATAAATGCATATCCACAATGCAATTTTTTTGTAATACAGATGCATGTAATAAACTATGTCATCATGATACAACAGTATTTAAAAACCAATATTTAATTCAAAATAAGTGTAAGAGCCCACTCAAGCAAAAACACATGTAAGATCATAACACAGAATGGTAAGAAGCATAAAAACAGTGTTAACTTACCAGCATTTTATTTGTATCAGGATGGAACATGATACTGGTCACAACCCCTTTATGGCCTTTGAAGTAATGAGTGCAGAAGCCACCATCAACATCCCAAACAAGGACTTTCCTGTCAGCTCCTGCTGTTGCAAGCAAGCCTCCAGACCCATGGCAAGCCATGCCCATCACTGGACCATCATGGCCCTGCTCAATATAAATTAACGTCTCACAATTCTTAACTCGAAAGGTGTAAAAAAGAAAAAAGAACATCTTAAAAGTATATAAATCAATCTAATGGTAAATTTTAAAAGATCCAATTTTTCTAATCCAATTTCCAGCAGTTTCCATCATTTAAGTAAAAAAAAAAGACCCGTTTAAAGTTTACCTTCCATGAGCGAAGGCATTTCATAGTGGATAAATCCCAGACCCTAATTTGCCTACTGTGGCCAGCAGAAAACAACAATTTGTCATCAGGACTAAGTGCCAAGGCCGTGACAGACTCCATATCACATTCGATACTTCCCCTTATTGCAGCGTTGGCCGAATCAACAATTTTGACGGCTTCTCCACAAGCGCAAGCAATGAAGGAGCCATCAGATGACACCACGAAAGGCCCTCCAGTGTAGAACTGCTGCAGCGACGGCACACTCCTATAATTCTTCTTAATTTGCACCGACGCCATGGAGATTAATCTAAGTTAGATAGAGAACGGTGTATAGTCTCTGTTTAGTAAGGAAGAAAGAAAATTCACTTGAAGGAAAGAAAAAAGGAAGCTAGGGTTTTTGGCACTGAAACGTGAATGTTTTTAGGGTTTAAGATTATTATAGCTCTATTCTTAAATTTCAGGTTGGTCCCACAAACTTTCTCAATTTTATTTTGCGAAATGAAGAAGGCTCCATCCACGAAAACACTGTAACACACTTCAATTTATTAATACACTCATGTTATAAAATTTATAACTTCAATTTTTTATTATTATAACCCACTAAAAAACCTTAATATCCGTCATATTCCAATAAACGTGCCCTAACAAACTTCACGCGCCAGTTTTTCCCTTTGTTCTTAATTTCCATAAATATGCACTTTACTCTTTTAGATTTTCTCTCTTCATTTCTCAATTTATCTCTCATTATTTCTCTTTATTGTCTCTCTCTCTCTCTCTCTCTCTATTTATACACCAATCGAAGAAAATTTTATAAAAATTTATTCTTTTCTAATTTTATAAAAATTTATTCTTTTCTTTGAACTTTAATGTTTGTGTACTAGCACTTATAAACAAAAAGTGAAAGTCTATCAGCAATATTTCTGCACTTAGTTAATAGAAAAGGGATAAAATGATGTATTGATTATGGTAGACTCTAATAAGAGAAAAAAAAATGGTGATAATGGACTAGCAATTAGAAATGCCGACAGGAGGTTCGAGCATTTTAAAATTAAAAAAAAAATATTTCTTTATGCCTTTTGTTAGATTGACTTGTAATAGAAAATGGTTAGGATTTTTCAAGACTGAGGAAAAATGCATTAGGGTTTTTTTTGTGGAAAATTGGTTTTTGTGTTTGTTATTGCATGAGGTTTAAGGGTTTTAGACATTTTCTTGAAATTACATGTTAATTGAAATTGTAAAACCTATGCATTTTTTTGAAATTTGCAGCACATATGCATATCATAGTCCCTAATATACAAAGAAGTGAATTTAATGGTCCCTAACATAACACAAAAACATATAAATTTCTTTCTTAATCATAAAAGTATACAAAAACCAAATAAACATTAACCCTAAACCACTAAATCCACTAAACACACTTTATTTTGTCTCTCATTGCATGTAAATTAAAATTGATTTGTTATTTTTATAGGTGGAAGTGAGTATTTAATAGTAAATCTACATCACAGTGGTGATAAAGGAAAATGGAGCTATATGAATGGAAAGATGCACTACATGTGGAAACTGTTGTGCTGATAGGATTGTCTTGGTTTGTATAGATGATATTCTATAAAAAAAAATTAGTGTGAAGGGATTGATGAGACATTGGTGGAGACTACCAAACAAAGATAACATAGGAATCAAGTCATTTAAGAATGACTCTCATGCAAGGGTGTCAAAAATGGTTAGTGAGTTATGTTCGTATCGGATTGACCCACTCTAGTGACATAATTAAGGTTAATATAAACACGACTCATTATATGTACATTACATATACACTACATATACATTACATAAAATATTTACAACATATAAATAAGAAATATGCACGTATACAAATATTTATTGGTGAGAAATGAGAATAATATTAATATAAATAAATAAAAAGAAAAGTCAAAAGATGAAGAAAAATTTGTGGATAGGAAAAATAGAAAAATAATTAAGTAAATAAATAAATAATATATAAGGATGAGAATGAAGTGGAAAATTAAAAAGTTAGTGTCTTCTTCTTCTTCCACCATTGAAGCCAAATTTTTAAAGAGGAAAGAGAGAATTTTCATCATTTTAAACACCAAATTTCTTAAGAATTTTTAAAGATTTAGAGTAATTTTGAAGACTAATCAAGGAATCAAGTAAGAATTTCCTCTTAAAGCTTTGTTTTCTTTAAATTTAAGGTTATGTAATTAACTATTTAGTGAGAGAAGGATGATTTAATTGATAAAATTAATAGTAAATGAGTTAAAATAATGGATATGTGATGATTTTTGATTAATTTGTTATGCATAGATTGTAAATTTAGGATTATGGAAATGTTATGTATGAAGTAGGATTTTAGTATGGATGTTTATAATTGTTGAAATGTAATAAGTTAATATTGTTTTAATGTATATTTTATGATTTTATGGTTAAAATTTTGATATGGATGAGTTTGGATAAATTTAGGGTAATGGGAGGAATATGTATCATTAGGATTTCTAATATGGTGGTTGTTAATTATTAAAATGATATTAATTAGGGTTTGTTTTAGTGTAAATGTTATAATTTTATGGTTGAAAATGTGATATGAGTAAATTTTGGTGAAGTCAGTGTTTATGGTTATAATATGTGAAATTAGAATTTTTGAAAGAGGTTTTTATAATTGTGAAAGTGAATTGTTTTGTTGTTATTTTATTACGTAAGTAGTGATTTTATGGTTAAATGTTAGAAATAAGTTGAGTTGGTTGGAGTTTGAACAAAGTAGAAAATGGTGAAATTAGAAGTTTTAATGAGATTTTGATGGAAATTGTATTTTTTAATGATGGATTGATATTAATTGACTATGGAAATGGATTTAAATTAAATAATGTTGCTTGTCGTTGGATTTATGTGTTTGTAGATCAAATTGGTAGAAGTGATGAAGATTAGGGTTTGGCTTAAAAAGAGGTGATGAGTTGTTTTAGAAGTGAATTAAGGTTAGTATATATTTTAATAACTTATATTTTTCATTAAAAGTGACTTGCTATGATATATATATATATATATAGTAATCTTGAAATATGGATATTCACATACTCTTTGCATCGTGGCATAGTTATGTGATGGGTGTCACATTGGACGTTCATCCAATCTAAGTTTAATATTTATTTATGAAATGTATAAAGTATATAAATATTATGTAGTATGACGTAAAATATGGGTATATTTGTGAAATGTGTGGAATATGTCACATTGTGAATGTGACTCATGGTTATGTAAATTATAATATGGGAATGGTTATGGAAAGTGTTGTTGGTATATTTATATTAAGGAGATGGCCCTCATGCGATTTTAGACACTTTACCTCCGGTGTCGATTGAAGGCGGCCTTCGAATGATATATTTGATACGTTGCCCTTGGCATTGAGAGGATGCAACTTTGGGTGATATATTTAACAGTTATCTCTAGTATCAATAGAGGACGGCCTTTGGGTAATTTGTGACACTCTGTCCCTAGAGTCAGACTTTAAGGTCTTTTTAAATGGTATGCTAGGCCCAGTGAGTGTGTGTGTGTGTGTGTGTGTGTTTGTGATATTTATATTAAACACAAGAGTTTTATAAACTTTGTGGTTTAATGAGGATTTGGGTTAAGTTAATATAAATTATATTATATAATTGAGCAAATTGATTTAATGGTGTATTATTATTAAATATGTACCACTAAGCAATATGCTTAGCGTGGTTAACTGTATCACATAGGTAAAATGTTTGTGGATTAGAGTGGACTAAATAGAGATTGAGATTTGAAGTTGAGTATTGTCACGAGACCAACCATGCCAGGACTGCATTCATGTAAAATTTTTCATTTTGTGTACTTTGGGCTTTGTAAATCTTGGACATAATATGTGTATATTATAAATATTTTGGTATTATTACATATGTATATATGTATATATAAATATACTTGATGTGAAAATGTTTTGGATTTAAAATCTTATAATGTAAATAAATGAAGTGGTGATTTGGAGAATTATTAGAGGTTAGTGTTTTAAATATTTGGGAGTGTTCAATTTTATGTAGGTTGTATACTTGTTGAATTAGAGATTTATCAAAATTACAGATAAAACTCTGACAAAATTTTCTTAGAGAATTTTTTTTTATAATTTATAAATTATTTTTAATACTAAAATGATGGTTTCTAAATGTAATTACTGTAGTACTTTTGTATCATAGATATATATATTTTACGTATACAGAATATAAATTTTTGTATGTATTTAGTGCATATGGATGTTACATTTATTAATTGTGTCGACACAAATACAATATGAAATTAAACGTGTTATACGAATATGACATGTATAATACAGTTACTTAAACAAGTTATATACGGGTCACACAATCCGACACGATCTGTTTAATCCATATAATATTTTTAATATAAAATAATTTTATATTCTTAAATAATTAATTAAAAATTATTCATATGATAAAATTATGATTAAAATAATTTTAAAATATAAATATAATAAAAATTTCTTAAAAATACACCAAAAATATATATATATATAACATAATTAATATGAAATAAAAAAAGAGTGTATATTATATTTTAGTATTATAACTTAGTAATAAAGAAAAAGAGTTAAGGAAATAATATATAGTTGTCAGTGCAAATTTTGCAATAAAATTTTTTAAAAAATTTATTTTATTTTCTATTTTATTTTTATAAATTCTAAATAAAAAAGAGTTATTTGATATAAAATATAAAAGATTGTATTATTTAAATCATAAAAAAAAAATTTAATTTTTAACATTTAATTTAGGAAATGATTTCTAAAATTCATAAAGAATTAAATTTAAATTCATTAATAATTAAATTAATAAAATAATTAAAAATAATTTAGTAATTAGATGAAATTAATACATTTTAATAAGAATAATTAAAAATATAAATAAAATAATAATATATTGTATAATAATAAAATAAATATATAAGATTTATTTTTATTTTCTTAGAACAAATAATAATAAAATAACGTAGTTTTGAGTTATATTAAAACTACGTTTTTTAGTTAAACGGGTTACAGCGAGTTTGCATGTCAACCCGCTATACGACTCGCTTTAAAGTCGTGTCATAAACGGTTTGACTTTTTTCTGACACTAACACGTTAAAGGTCAATTCTAACCCACTAATTTTATGTGTTTCGTGTATCGTGTTCATGTATTATGATCATTTTGGCACCCCTACTCTCATGTTTTAGAAATAGCATCATATGCTATTGTTGTTAGGGAAGTGGCTGTGTGTGTTGAGCACTTGACTAAGGATAAATTATTGCAAAATTCACCATAACCAAGATACCTGCAAGAGAATCTACTTTTTCCATTGAAGAGATTGAAGATGAAGAGCATCAACAGACTATACTTGCACCAAGTAAAAGGAGAGCAAGAGCATCCACAACCATTGTATTGGCCATTCAACCTGCCAGTATGATAGGCAGGTCATCAAATGAGGGAGTCCAAATTGCAGAGGCTAATGAAATAGCTAAATGTGAAACAAAAGAACGAGTTCAAAATGCACTCGATGAGGGAGTCCAAAATGCATCAGATAGGGGAGTCCAAATTGTAGTAGATGGGGGAGTCCAAATTGCAGCAAATAAGGGAGTTCAAAATGTAGTAGAAACTGACATGAACTTTGGGTTGAACCTTGAAGATACTGACATTGGTGATATGAACTTTGAATTCAACTTTGAAGTTAATACAACTTCTGATAATCGACAAGAAATAGAAGTTACTGAAACATAAGTTGAAACTTTATATAAAGCAACACATGAAATGTCAAAGCACATATTTCAGAAGAAACTAATCTAAATTTTGAGTTTGATGTGCATTTTGAGCATGGTCTAAATCATGAAGAGGATGACCATAATTTGGTTGATATGGATGATGATTTTGTTGAGATGCTAATTGAGAATATAATAATGAAGCAAGTAATATACCTTTTATGAGGACAAGATCCAAAAGAGAACAGGAAGCACACATTCTTGTACATGGAGAGCAAGAACAAAAGCTAGAGTTTGACTATGCAACCAGAGATGAGTTGCATCATGAGCCAGAGTCGGGATAAGAAGAAAAAGAATCCTTTGTTGAATTTAATTTTGAAAGAGATATTGAGGATCCTGTTTTTTCTAAAGGTATGATATTTAAAGATAGGGAGGAGTTTAAGGAGGCAGTGAGGAGATGGAGCATAAAACACATATTACAAACATGATTTGAAAAAAAAATGATAAACTAAGGGTTGTTGCAATTTGTAAGGTCAAAACCTTCAATTTTAGACTATATGCAACCAAATTGGATAGGAATGATGGAGATGATCAAACATTCTAATTAAGGTCAGCCAATTTGAAACATGCATGTGAGTGTAAGAGGTGGGATTTAACTGGTATCCCATGCGCCCATGCCATTGCATGCATTATAGATTAAAATGAAATTCCTGAGAATTATATGGACTTATGCTACCATGTATCAATTGTAAAGAAAGTATATAGTCATACTATTGAACCTATAAACGGACCTAAATTGTGGCCTAAAGCTGATAGAGTGAATACAATCACACCACTACCAATTGTCTTAAAGAAAAGAAACATAAGGCTAAGAGTAAGAAGAAAGGAGGCTGATGAAATATAGGAAACTATAAGAAAAAAGAAGGCAGCTGAAGTAGTGGCTATTAAAAACAAAAATGAGGCAACTGAAGCATAAGAAGCTGCAAATCTAACTTTCATGATGAAAGGAAAGATAAAAGTATGGTGCAGTCACTGTGGATAAATTGGGCATAACAAACGATCACATAAATTAGATAGGAATGATCCAAATCATTAGGTACATTTGCTAATATCCACTGTTCTTAATGTTAAAACTAACTCTAACTTGATCATCTTTGCTTTCAGGAGAGAAATCAAAGTGGTGAAAGAGTAGTAGCAGTCATTTTATGAGTATTATTTTGAAATATTAATGTCTGTCAGTTATGTATGAGTATGTATATATTTGAGGAATTATAATGGCTGTGTATTTTTTTGTTAAGATTTTGTGTTGATAATGTATAGTTGTGTATATTTTAGTGGATGATAGTGGCTATGTATTTTTTGTTAAGAATTTGTGTTAATGATGTGTGATTGTGTATATATTTGAGGAATGACAGTGAAAAATTTATAATAGTTCAAGGATTCCAGTGGAAACTTAATAATAGTTTAGGGGTGATGGTGATCTTAATTATAAACCTTAGGGATGACAGTGAGAATCATCCTATAGTTAAGGGATGGCATTGTTCATGATTTTTATGTAACTAACTTATTGACTTTTATTACCTTGCAGCAAAATAATCCAAGTGTATCCCAATCAAGCCAAATAGATGCATCACAATCAACTCCAGACAGTTCTGTCACTGAATTAACCCAATCAAATAAGGAATGCAATAGCGATGACCAACATAGTAGGAATCAAAATATTTTGTCTAGTTTAGGAAATATATAGTTGAATATTTTATTTAGTTCAGATATAATATTTTGTTAGGTTCAAATAGAATATTTTGTTTGGTTTAGATACATACAACTGAATATTTTATTCATACAAATAATGTGCACATATAACTGAATATTTTGTCCAACTAACTATATTTTGTTGTTTTGTATTTAGCTAAAACTTGCACATGTACATTGTTTTAAAATCATACACTCAATTCAATGAAGTTAAAATTATTCCTTTTGAACTTTTTGGTACAAATTGTATTGGATATGTTAAATCAATTGCTATTATATACAAATGAAATAAATTTAATAAACTGATAGTCAACACCTTTTTCATTCAAAACTAATAAATATTATAACTATTCATTACAGTACCAAAGTCTCACATGAAAATAAAATTTACCCAGAAACAATATACTAAACAACACATAACACATCTCAATCCTCCCTAATTTCATCACTATCTTCATTCTTATTTCTTTAAGGCCATCTAAGAAGACAATAGAGGTATATCTACAGTTACAATTACTACCCCATAAACAAAAACCCTACACAAATCCATCACTGTATTCCTCTTTAATAGCACTTTCTTCTCCCTCTCCAATTAATCTTCCTCAACAAAGCATTAATGATATTTTTATGGCATACAGGATACTCTTTATCAACCTATATAAAAAAAACCTACAATTCCCTCGAGGAGTCTGCATGCATACCCAAATAAAAAAAATAAATCATGGATATAAATCATATGCATGTAAATACCCAACAAATACAACCAATAAAAAGCCAAATCTATACATACCCTATAGAATTTACATCCATAAAATGCCTCCCTGGGTAATCTTCTTCCCAGGAAGTTTGAAGGGGAGCTAACTCACCACATTCACAAATAAGGTCAAAATATTCATCTTGTATGTCTGACATTATGAAGAAGATGAAAAATATATGGCCTTTTTTTACTTTCTAAAAGAATCAAGCTTCACAATTTCTAGGCTTTCAATGCAACTAAAAACGAAAAGAGAGAGGAAAAAAAGAGGAAAAGAATGGAGGAAGAGATGCTAAAATGAACTATAAGCATGGAGAGAGAGAAATAAGTAAAGGGACAGGCTAATTAGATCGTGCACTGACGCGGAAAGCTGATGGGCAGCTTACACGACACCACCTCACCTTTTGTTAGTTTTTTGGATGACTAATGAATGGAAAGACGATAATGGGAGTGAAGTGAAGACTTCAAGGACTGTGGCATGACAAATTGACAACGGAGGACGGCAATGAGCATTAGTGAATTTCTCAGGGACAATAGGTGTAATTAACCATTTATTTTATTATACCTCATTTTTTATTTACATATCCCATCCATTAAAACCTAGCTCTCAAAAAATCAGTTTCTTCATTTCTTTTCTATCACAGTTGATTCTTTTCTCTCAATAAAGGAAGAACAAGAGTATGGTAGATCATTTCCTCCTCCTTGTGCTTTTCAGCTCCAAATTCATCCTTCATTCGTTTCATTTTACTAGTAATGAAAGTTTTATGTGGAGAATAATTAAATTTATGGTTATTTTATAATTTTAATTATTATTGCCAAATTTTTGAAGGTTTGAAATTTTGATGTATGATTGGTGGAGATAAAATGTTATTTAAAAAGATATTATGATTTTATATAAGGTTATTTTATTAACCTTTACTTTTGAGAAAGAAAAAGAAGGAAATGAAAAAGAGAGGAGTAGACGATATTTTTGAGTTTTTTCTTCAAAATTCTTAAAATTTGATTGAAGATAAATCTTTCTTCTTTTAATTTATTAATACACATATTTTATTATAAATTTTCAAACATTAATTATAATTGATGCACAATTGTTTAGCAATCACTCAATGAATACAATCTCTTATTCAGTAGGATAGTGATGAAAAACGGTTTTCTAATGGCAATATCTCAATATTTTTAAATAAATAAATTTATTTTTTCTTAATAAAATTAAATTAATTTTTAAAATTTTTAAAATTAAATTTTTTTCTATTTTTTCTAATAAAAATATATATGAATTTCTTCAATAAAATAAATTTGATTTTTTATATAATTAAACCATTTTTATTTTTCTAACAACTTAAATGAATTGAAAGGTTATGCATTTTAATTATTTATTATAATAATTTTTGATAATATTTGATTTGTCAAAATAAAAATACTTTAAATGGTTATTAATTTCGATTCCAATCTAGTTGTAATCTAAACAACTTCAAGGGGCATGAGATTCCGATTCTAGAGTATACCAAACAAGATGAATAAATAGTCATTCCGATTTCAATTTCATTTTATTTCGATTCTGATTTTAATTCCAATTCCGAAGTTCAAATCAAACATCACTTAAAGGAATGCATAAGGAAAAGCTAAAATCAAAATTAAAAAAAAAAACCCGAACTTCAATAGAATATCCGCAAAAATTACTCTAAAAATGCAATAAAATGTAAATGCAATAGATTCAAAATGCAATAGATTCAAAATGCAATAAATGTAAATTATATAATTATGATTTTCTCACTCAAATAAGGATAAATAAAAATAATAATACTAACATAATTATATCAAAATAATTCTATAATTAAAACATAATACAACAATTTCATATTTAAAATTCTATAAAATATAACTATATAAAAAATAAAATACAACATCATAATTTGCGTGCTTAAGTTCATTTATATTCACTGGAGTTTAAGATTTGGTTCTTGGTTGTAAAGAATGTACGATATTCATTTCTTGAATTTAACAATATTGGAATATCTCTAGAACTACAAATTTGAAAGCATAAACTTCAGATATTGTCATTCTTAATGTTTTTTGTGGTATGAAAGTTCCATATATCTTCGGTTAGAGGACAATACAAATTTGTTGAAAATCATAAATTTTGTATTTTATTATGCAATTAATAGATTTGTGAAAGTCACTAAATTGTTTTGTTAGCCTCATTATATATGATGCTTTTAGTAAGAAAATAAGGATTTTATTCATTATTTTCTTGTGAAACAGCATGGAGAAGATTCTTGAACACTATAAGAGGTATTCTTGTGCCCGAGCGTAATTACCTGCAGGTTATCAATTTAATTCAGTTTGTGAACTTCAAATTTAAAATTTTTACAGCTATTATGCATTCCTAAAAAAACCCAATTATTAATAATTAGTTTAGTTAATTATGCAGAAGAATTGTGTGAAGATATTTAGTAAAAGAATACTTAATTTATTCTCATTGATGTGTATACTTTATATAAAGTACAAAGAGATAAAACTAACTATACAGATAACATCGTATACATCCAGAACTAATCTATAAACCTATCACTTATAACAGAATGATAACAAAATGATAAGATATCTATCTAATACCCCCTCTCAATCGATGTGTGGCTGAACACAAAGATTGGATCGAAGCAGTTGAAAGCGACTGCCTGAAAGTGGTTTAGTAAAAATATCCGCTATTTGATCCTTAGTGGAGATATGATGAACAAACAAATTGTCCTGCTGCAACCTTTTCGCGTACGAAATGGATGTCAAGTTCGATATGCTTAGTCCTAGCATGTTGGATTGGATTTGCTACCATATAAGTAGAGCTAATATTGTCACAATACACATCTGGTTTATCTTGCAACAGTACACTTAACTCATGCAAGAGATATCTAATCCATGTTAACTTAGCAACACAATTTGCCATAGCTCTATACTCGGCTTCGGCGCTTGATCGAAAAACAGTCGCCTGCTTTTTCGCAGACCAAGACACCAAATTACGGCCAAAAAATACACAAAAACCTGTTGTTGAACGTCGAGTTTCATGACATCCAGCCCAATCGGCATCCGAGTAAGCTACCAATTTCGGTTCGCCACCACTGTAAATCTGTAAACCATAGTGAGCAGTTCCTTTAACATATCTGAGTATCCTTTTCACTGCTTGCATATGTTTCTCGCGAGGGGTATGCATAAATTGACAAACCTTATTTACCGCATAGGTAATATCTGGCCTTGTAAACACGAGATATTGTAGAGCCCCTACAATACTACGATAGAACTTTGCATCAAAAAACAAAGGGCTGTCTAAAGCAGAAGTCAAAACCTCATTTAAAATAGCCGGTGTCGTTAGAGGTTTCACATTCTCCATCCCTGCACGTTGCAACAAATTCATGGCATACTTTGTTTGATGAAGAAAAATACCATTAGTATTTTGTTTGACTGCCACTCCTAAAAAATAATGCAAACTCCCAAGATCAGTCATTGCAAATTCCTGTTTCAAACACCCTAAGATTGAATGTAACAAATCAACAGTAGAAGCAGTTAATAATATATCGTCAACATAAAGTAATAAGACTGCAACTTCATCTTTCTTTCGAAACACAAATATAGAAGAATCTGCTCTACTGGATTGAAAACCCATTTGTTTAAGAAAAGAAGTAAAACGCTCAAACCAAGCCCGTGGCGCTTGTTTGAGTCCATAGAGAGCCTTATTCAATTTGCACACAAAATCAGGATAATCTGGATGTTTGAAACCTCGTGGCTACTCCATGTAAACATTTTCTTTTAAAATACCATGCAAGAAAGCATTCTTTACGTCTAACTGATGAATAGGCCAATGTCTCGAAGTTGCTAGAGAAATAACAGTACGAATAGTGGTTGGTTTCACTACAGGACTATAAGTTTCATCATAATCCTGTCCAGCCTTCTGAGCATATCCTTGAGCAACCAAACGTGCCTTATATCTCTCTAAATTCCCATCAGAACGCAGCTTGACTTTATAAACCCACTTTGAACCAATTACATTAACATCCCAGGGTCTAGGAACAAGATGCCAAGTGTGATTTGCTAGTAAAGCATCATATTCGGATGACATTGCTTTGCGCCATTCTTCAAAACGATTAGCTTCTGTATAACAAGTGGGTTCAGATAAAATCGAACTGAAATTGTGAACAACTGTTAATGAAAAAGGATACTTAGGTTTTCGTATCCCAGCCTTAGATCTAGTAATCATTGAATGAACATTAACAGGCTGTGCAGATATAGTAGAAACAGAATCAGGAAGAGAAACCCGTAATGGAGCTGGTTGCATTGATGAATCTCTGGATATAGCAGAATCAGAAGTAGTAGTATGTGACTGCGTCGAAGAAGAGGCAGAATTTGTAGCAATGGAATCAACAACAGCTGGATGCATAGTTCTCGTGGGTTGTAAAGTCTGATGCTGCAGAATATTCCCAACATGTGAATTATTAGCATCTTCTGAATAAGAAATCTGTTGATCACGAAGCTTTGAAATAACACTAGGAAAAACAGGCAGAGGCATGTGAAGACCAGAAGAAGATTGAGATTCAGCTGAAACCAAAACAGAATATGGAAACTGATTTTCATTAAAACTGACATGTCTGGAAATAATCACCCACTTTGAAATTGGATCATAACACCGAAATCCCTTGTAATTTGCAGGATAACCTAGGAAAACACAATGAACAGATCGTGGAGCAAGTTTATGCTTTGCCGTTGCAGAAGTATTAGGAAAGCAGGAACAACCAAAGACCTGCAAATTATAATACACCGGAGACTCATTCTTCAATTTTTCAAAAGGAGATTTAAAATCCAGAACCTGTGAGGGTAAAATATTGTAAATATAAACAGCCATATGGAGAGCTTCAACCCAAAATTGCGGTGGCAAAGAGGACTATTGTAACATTATTCTGACCATAGTAATTAAAGTTCTGTGTACTCGTTCTGCTGCCACATTTTGCTGAGGAGTATATGGGCAAGAATATTGAATATGAATGCCATTTTCAGAAGCAAATTGCTGAAATAAGTTACTAGTATACTCGCCTCCACCATCACACTGCAAGGTCTTGATAAGACAACCAAACTGAGTTTTAACAAACCGGACAAAAGAAACAAAAGTTTGATAGACTTCGCTTTTCCTTTTTAATGGAAAAACCCAAACGAAACGAGAAAAATCATCCAGAAAAACAACATAGTACTTGAAACCACTAAACGAATCAAGGGGAGAGGTCCAAACATCAGAATGAATTAAATTAAAGGGAGCTAAAGCTCGTACATGAGAAGTAGAAAAGGATAATCTAGTGTGCTTGCCTAACTGACAAGCATTACAATTTATTTTATGAAAAGCAGAAGAACTAAACAATTTGGACAAAACGAAAGAACTGGAATGCCCTAAACATCGATGCCATAAAAATGGAGAACTTCGCATAGCTACGAAACTGGTTGGACCTGAAGAAGACAAAGATAATGACGACGAAGGAAACTCATAGAGATCCCCTGGACTACTGCAAATGAGAAGTGGTTTCTGCATCTGAAGGTCCTTCACACAAAACCCAAAAGGATCAAATTCAACTGAACAAAGATTATCACGAGTAAACTTTTTAATAGAAATAAGATTGTTTGTGAGGGAAGGAATAACAAGCACATTATTCAAACGAAAAATAGCAGAAGGTGTGGATAACAATTGATGTCCAGTATGAGAAATAGGTAGAAAATTGCCATTTCCAAACATAACAGATTCATTTCCCAAATGAGGTTGAACACCATTCAAAATACCTGGATTAGACACCATATGGGGAGATGCACCTGTATCAGGCAACCATGTGTTCTGAAGTGGCTCCTGAAGTCGGAGAGCAGCATAAGAACGATTAAAAACATCACTTGGTGGACAAGGAACAAATGGTGGTGGCTGAACACTTCTCAAAAAATAGGGACAATCTCATGCAGAATGAGTCCCATCCAAACATATCTGACACTGAACAAAGTGAGATGAAACAGGCGGACGGACACTAAGAAGACCCTGGGGATTGGAATTATTGGTAAAAGAACCACGTCCTTGAGAAGAATAATTACCTCGACCACCACGGTAACAACCACGACCACCACGTCCAAAATAATTGTAGGAATCTGAACTGTTGTATTGATTACCACGTCCTTGATTTTGATACCAGCCACCATGACCCCTGTTATTCTGATTTTGGTTTGGAGAACGTTCAGCAGCGACCAAAGAAGTTTGTAAATTAGAAGAACCAGTAGTTGAAACAGATTGACGCTTAGATCGATTCTGTAATCGTAACTCTTGAAGATATAACGAAGTGCGAACCTCGACAAAAGAGGGTAACATCTTCTGGCTGCTTAAACTTATCACAACATTCTCGTATTCAATTGGTAGTCCATCTAAAACCTGCATAACGAGATCATCTTCACTGAGTTTATGACCAATCGAACATAAAGAATCATAGATAGACTTTAACTTCTGCAGATATTCATCAACAGTTGAGTTCTCCTTGGTGGTGCTATAAAATTCAGCCTTCAATTGAAGAAGTTTAGTGTGAGCTTGATCTCTGAATAGAGCTTCAATCGCCTCCCAAGCCTGACGAGCAGTTAAAGTAATATCAGGTTTAATAAGGCTGCGTAGAACATCAGTACTGATGGTAGCCTGAATCCAAGATAATACCAGAGAATCAATCCGTCTCCAGACAGAAAATTCAGGATTAGGAACAAAAGAATTATCAGAAGATTCAATTGTTTCAGATGGAGGGGGAACAAAACCATCAATATGGCCAAATACATCAAATCCTTGCAGAACACGTATAATCAGAGAACGCCAGAGAAAATAATTCGTAAATGAAAGAGTTTCTCCAACATAATTTTTAATGTTGGATACAGCAAAAGAAGGATGGGTAATTCGCTGCTCAGAAACAGAGGCGGAGCGAGTGGGAGAAGCAGAGGGAGAGGTAGTTGAGGAAGACATTGAATAGAAGAAGGATATTGAAAAGAAGATCGAAGACAGAAAAGAGAAGAATTCTAGTTTTGCTCTGATACCATGTGAAGATATTTAGTAAAAGAATCCTTAATTTATTCTCATTGATGTGTATACTTTATATAGAGTACAAAGAGATAAAACTAACTATACAGATAACATCGTATACATCCAGAACTAATCTATAAACCTATCACTTATAACAGAATGATAACAGAATGATAAGATATCTATCTAATAAATTGGACCCTAGTGTGTAATAGATTCAAAACAAATGTTGAGCTATTACAAAGAAATTATAGGTACTAATTATAATTAACTTGATTTTGTTTGGTCTGTGATTTAGTTAAATTCATTGTAGTTTATAATTATTACTAACATTAACTCAAATCACACCAGGCACTATTTGAGAGAAGATTTAAACTCATTGTCATTGAGCCTTAAAGAGCTACAAAACAGAACAACAACTTGATACTACTCTTAAGCACAATAAAATACTTGTGAATGCACTATTTAGCATTTAGTTCGGTGACGAGTGACGACATATATTCTCAAGAATCATGACATCAAGTAATACCAAGAAATGCCAAAAACTTTAAAAATGACATGATCCAAGAAAATGCAACACAGATGTCATACAAATATGCATACCAAAGAAATGATTCATGTAATCTCATGAACACAACCTCTTAGTTCTATTTCGAGACACATTCAAGCATTTACTAATGATAAAATTCAAACAAAAATACAATAAATAAAATAAAAAGAAAATACACCAGCGCCAAGCTCGAGTATTATGACTGTAATCGAACTGAGCCAAATTTAGGCTTGGTTTGGCAGTAAAAACTTAGGCTCAAGCTCAATTCGAGCTCTAATTTTTTAGCTCAACTTGGCCTTGAGATTATTTTTAAATTCATTGAGTTGAGCTTGAATTTGACCTTGAATTAATAGTGAATCAAGCTCAAACTTGAGCTCGAGCTCACTTGTTTATAATGGAAAATATGTAAAAAAAAAAACAGAAAATACAACCCTGGGAATAAAAATTGTGTCCAACAACTACAACAACAAATAGTTTGACCATAAATAGTCCAAGATACAACAACCAACAATTACAACAACAATAATATATATTATCTAAGATAATTTTGGATTTGCAAAAACGTCTTAAAATTAATCAAGTTTCTAAAAGCAAGCAATTTTAATAGATTCAACTTGACTAACTCCATCCAATACAGGTCATATAAATTCAATTAATATGCAACTCATGCATAAATAAATTTAAAAGCATTAACTAATAATTTCAAACATACACCATGTATTAAATTAGAAAGATGGTCTTGGAATTATAATTTTATAATTTTTAGAAAACCCTGTGTACTAAAAGAGAACTTATCACTACTCTAATAAAAAGGTTATAATCAACATTTCCTATTTTTATCACTTAATTAACTAATTAAAGGTTTCACCTTTCTCAGGGGCGAAGCTAAAAGTTAAAAAGAAGGGGGACAAATTTTTTTTATAAAGTCCTAACATCACTCTTATTAAAGAAAAATATTGAATAATGTATTTAATTTCTTAAGAAATAGTTGAATAAAAAATTATATCATAATATTAGAAGTATAAATAATAAAATAAAAATAAATAAATAAATAAAAATTATAACCTTTTATTTTTTTTATAATATTTTTTTATTGTGCTTTTAATTTTTTCTTAGATCTTTGATTTATGGAATGAGTTTAAATTAAGTTAGTTTTTGCATTTGAAGAGTATCAATTTTTCTAGAAAAAAAACATATTTAATTGTGAAAGGAATAATTTATTGATTTTTTTTCTTACATAAACTAAATAATAGGAGGCAATTTAAAATTTTGATAGAGAGCAAATAAATAATTCTAATAATTTTCATAACTATATACATATAAATTTTTTTTTCTCAAAAGAGTTGCCCCCCTTCCCCTCAATGCGGCTTCGCCACTGATCTTTCTTTCTTTTTTTTTTTTTAATATATGGTCTAGTAACCATGCCACTTAGTCATAATAGCACATTATTTTGCCACCTACAATACAACCAACTTAAGTTCAATCCAACTCTGCTCCACACTCTAGTCAAATGCAGTCCACACTAAGAGATTTCACATTGCCAAGAATAGTTAATAGTGTTCCACAACTTGCACCAACTGAGATTGACAATTCATCAACATTTGAATAACCAAATAATGAAAAGGACTGTAGATTTTAATTTAAATACTTCTCACCAATGACTTCTATATTTTTTAGGTTTTATATTAATAAACTTCTCTAATTTTATTTAATTGATTGACAATCATAGCTGATATCATAAAGAATAGAGGTCATTTATGTCTAGAGGCTTTGAAATTAAGAACCTGATGAAATAGATAAAAAAAAATTTGAGGAGTTATAATAACAAAGGGAATGTATTGACAACAAATAAAAAATATTATAGAAGCTACAAAAAATGCAAAAAAGCAGCAAGATTTAGAGTATTAACCAATTTGTAAATTTATTAAATGGAAGGCTAGTAATGCTAATAGTGTAACTATAATAGGTTAAAGAATGATTGTACATTTTTTGAAGAAATACATTTTATATCTGTTTGAGATTAAACTATACAAGATCATTCGGTATTGGTGTAGAACTTCAGAAATAATATTCTTTTTGCACTTCAGAAATTAAAAAAAGATAATCACTCTATCTTTCCATGAACTTGCTTATTATGATTAATATAACAGGGTGATTGTAAGTTCTACTCAGTGAATATTTAACCACCAGGCCAAGATAGATTGAGAGCATATTATAGCAACATATGAACCCTAAATTTTACACTCAAAGAAAGGGTGAGTAGATACGGTCTCAATGCAATTTGAATCGCCCAAATTGAAGGCCAGATGGGCCCAAAAATGTAAAAATTTCATGGTCAGTGGGACTGGCCTAGCCCAGCCGCAACAGGCTTTGCTAGTCGCATGGGTCGTAAGCAGCTATCTGCATTTTGGGCAGAAATTTGACCCTAAATTCGATTTTTAGGTCTCTTTTCTCGCATAAATAGGGGTATATTCTTTTTAAAATTAATGAAAAGTCCTAGCAAAAAATATACTCAAATTAATGCTTAATTTTATTCTGAAAATTTAATTTTTGTCTCAAAAGAATTAATTTTTTCTTCTTCTTTCAATCAATTAATTCCTTCTTACATCAAGCTCAAGGGAGGTGGAACTACAAAGTGGAAAAGTAAAAAAGAGAAACTCCACAAAGTTAAATCTCTAATCCAACCTTTTTTAAAGTTCGATGACATAACCAAACTAAAGAATCAACACATGCCTTTTGCAATCAAAGGAGTGAACTGCTAAAGGCTCTGATTTTCATCCAAAAGGGATAAATAGACATACTATGAAATATTACTCCAAGTACCAGGTCCATTTAAAAACTACATAATTGATTCTCCCTTTTCTTTATTTGCTTTAAAATTATTTTGTCTCTTTTATTTAATTTATTCCTTTGATAATTAATTTGCTTTGAGGGTCTATGTCTAGCCTAATACCCAAAAGGATTGGAGTTAAGACCCCTCTATGCATGATTATTTGGAGTTGTAATATGTATTTTATGGCTTATTTTAAGGATTTGTACTTGACCTAGCACTCATAAGGGCTAAAGTCAAAACTTTCATATGTATGTTAATCTGGGATTATAAATTTCATTGTTATTTTCTTTGTTTTGGATGTCATCTTATTGTCGCTCATGCATATATTATTCGTCATTCATAAATTTTTAATTGCCATCACAAGAAACTATAATTTTCAAAAGTTAAAGCCTTTTAAATGGAGAATTTTTTTTTTACTTAAAGTCTACTTGAAAACTTAGATGGGAACCCATTATAAATTATTTCGGACTAGTGCCTTTTGGATAAAAAATTAAATATTTTTCATGGAGTTATAATAAATGGATTTTTCCTTAAATTTTTCTAAACCAAATAAGTTAAGGCGGTGACTCTTTAATCAAGCTTTCAAAAACAAAGCCATCCTCTCTTTTCAAAACAAAAAGAGAGTAATTCTTTTATGGGTTATTTTCAAATAAGATTAAATTCCACTTTAACTAAACTTTTTCTTTTCATCCATCATCATGCATAAGGTTTCATTATCCTTAGTTTTGGGAAGCTCCTGTGCAACATCTGAAATTTTTAAAAATTAAATAAAATAAATTAAAATTAAATTAAATAAATAATTTAAATGGAAATTAAAAGAATTATAAGTGAAAAAATAGAATGTGTATGTGAAATATACATAAAGTATATAAAAGTCAATAAAAAGTTAACTCTTTTAAAAGAAAAGTTAAACGTCAAATGTCATTTTTATAAACATACTTTGGAAATTAAAAATTATTTAAATAATTTTAAAATAATTTATTTTTGTATGAAAGATGTAAATTTTGAATTGTATTAAATAAATAAATAATTAAAAATATAATATAATATATTATATATATGGTTATAAAGAAAGTAGAAGGAAAGAGAAATTTTAAATCATCTTTATCTTCTTCTTCCTCTTGTGTTTGTCGAACTCCATGGATGTCCAAAGCTCAAGAATTTTGTAGACCCTTAATTTTTGACTCAGTTCAGTCTAATATATTTTAATTAGTCCAAAATAATTTTTGTGTTGTCCAATATATTTTTTAGTTCAAAATAATTTTTGTTATTTTAAGTAAGTAATATTTGCTTTTAAAATAATAAACAAAAAAAAGAGTCAGATTGCGGCGAAATGGCCACAATTTTTCTGCGGGCGAAATGGCCAAAGCCATTTCACCCGCAGATAATATCTGCAAGCAAAATGGCTTGGCCATTTCGCCTGCAGCTGCGGCAGCTTTTTCGCAAGCGCAATTTTTACTGCGGCAATTTTTTTCGCCAGCGCAATTTTTCCGCATCAGTTTTTTTTCGCCAGCGAAATTTTCCGATGCAAATTTTCTAAAACCTAATTCAATTAAGTTTTGGTTTTCTTTTCTTATTCAATATTGTATGCCGTGAGTAACTAGGATTAATAATAGAATTCATCTATAAATAAGGAAGAAATCGGGAGGAGAAGGGGAATTAGAAATTGGGACGAAGATTGGGAGAGTTTGAAACCGAAACTAAGTAGGAAAGCAGTGAAATGAATCTGACCTTTTGAGTGAAGAAGAAGAAAAGCCATTAACAATTCATCAAAGGCAGCAACGACCTTTGTTTTTGTTCATCCAAGAAGAATTTTTTTGGAGGAACCATCAAAAGAAGGTATGTATCAATTGTTTAATTTCCTCACAGTTGCTTAGATTATGAAATTGTGTCTTTTAATTCAAAAAAACCTAATTCCCTTTGTTTAAAGTTTAAAAACCTTAATTCGTTGCTTTGTTTTCCAAAAAGCTTAAAATTGTTATTTTTGTTTCTTCAAAACTTCAAAACCCTAATTTACTTTCCAAATTATCAAAACCCTTAAATTATATTCTGTTTCTTTCAACAAGCCTTACAAACTTCTTTTTTTCTTTTATAAACTTTAAATCGTTTTTTTATTTTCATAAAACTTTATAAAAGTATCAAATTGATTTTCAAACCCTAAAAGCTTCATACATTCACCGAAACCCTAATTCAAAATTTCTAAAACCATAATTCAATTTTAAAACTAAACAATAAACCTTAAACTAGCTAACCTAAACCCTAATTTTTCTAAACCCAAATCCTTTAAAACTTTAAAAACCATATAAACATAAATATTATAATTTTACACAGTAAGCTCAAAATAACAATTCATTAACCGTAAATCACAAAACTTAATGTTTTAAAGTGTCCAAATCCTAGTTTCATGATTTCACCATTCAAATATTAATTTAGTTAATCAAAGAGTTTTATCAACCTTTTAAAACATAAAATCTTTAATCCATTTTAATTCCCTTAAAATCATAGTAGCCTAAATTCCATAAATTTCAAAACCCTAAACACATGGAATAAAGAACCCTAAATGGAAACGGTGGCCATAATTTAGACTTTTATTTGCCTTATTCAATTTTATATTTGATTATACTTTGATTTATTTTATATGCTTCAATTTATTTAAGTTCAATGCTTAGTTTATTTAATTTATCATTGATGGATGTTTATTTTCTATTGATGTTTAATACCTTTAATGAATTATTAATGGTTATTTAACTTTTATCAATTTATTTAGGTTTCCAAATGTTGTAAGAGGTATGTTTCCACTTGGTGGGTACCTCATTAGTTAAATATCATGTAATTTAAATTGCTTTTCTATTTTAGAACAAATGTAAAGGGCATGTTTCTACCTTTCGGTGGGTGTCCTATTTAGGCATGAGATGTAAGGACATGTTTCCATCTTCGGATGGGTGTCCATTTATTTGTTTTGTTTTGCTTGGACATTGCTTTGATTTTAATATAATGATGCTTTCTTTTTATTGTGTGTAATATAGATAATGTTGTTATATTTAAGAATTTTATAATATTAAGACCTGTAAAGGAGGCCGGTTCCAATGAACTAGGCGTTGTGGGGGTGTTGGACCATTTCTCACCTTCCCCACACGTATCCAACTTTCCAAACCCATTAGGGGGTTGGGGATTCTTTAGGAATCGAGTCATCCACCCTTTTCTTTTTTTTTGCCCGTCCGGGTGGCGACTCTATTTTCTCCGGACGTAGGTCCGTGTTCTCTAAAGCCCCAAGCCTAAATAGTGCCGAAGTCGCAAGAACCATTCCACCGGGAGTGGAGGCAAAAATCTCCGCTCACAGATTTGCTTCTTCCATGCTTCATGAATTGATAGATTTTCAAAGTTTTAAGTGAAGATTTGGGGTTTTCCTCTATAATTGGTAAGTTTTTTAACTTCTTTCTTTGGATTTTCAAGAAATTAAGATTATGTTGATTTTGAAATTTTTGAACTGCTATGTTTTCAGTGCTTAATTGGGTATGAATAAAGTTATTTTGAGTAGCTAATAATGATTTTAAGGTTAGATTGAAGAAATGATTGAATTTAAGTTGAGTTTGGTGTAGAGAGAGAATTTAGGGTTATGTAACTTTTGCATTTGTGAAATCATGGGTTTTAATTATGCAATTTGATTCTAAATGTATTTTTTTGATGCATGAATAAGGATTTTAAAGTCAAATGATGGATTTGGTTAAGTTTGGATAGAGTTTGGATGAAGAAGTGTTGATTTAGGGTTTTGAAAAAGTGAATTTTCAAAATATGGTGAATTATTTGATTTTAATGTTTAAAGTATTTTGTTTAATGATATAAGTGATGAATATAAGCTTGGATTGATAACTGGATTGAGTTGGAATGGAAAACCTTCAATGGTAAAGGTTATGCCATTTTTATGGTTTTGTACTAAAGCATGTATTTAATTTTAAACATGTTAAACTACATTTGTAATGATATAAATAAACTTAAAATACTAATTTAAATGGATTATAATGGTTGTTCAAAGTTAAAGTGAGGTAAGGCTAAATTTTGGAGTTTTGTTTAGAGTGATATTTAACTAAAGTTTGATGTTGAGAATGCCTTAAATGTAATATTAAATAATTATTTTTAATCACATTTGGTATAGGCATTAAGGAAAGGTGATTTGCCAAACCTAGTATTGAAGGGCAACTTGGAAGAGAATGTTGGAGGGAGATTTTATGCTTGCTTTTGGGAGCTTAAAAAGGTAAGTACAAACTTTGGATAAATTGATTATGTTTGCATTACATTGGGCTTAACACATTTTGGATTGAAAAATGTGTTAAACTATTTGATATATTGAACATTCATGAACAATGTGTTTTGACATGTGCAATGTTATGTATGCATTAAAAGCATTGTGAAAAGCCATTATTAATGGCTAAATTGTATAAAATGTGATTTATATGAATTATGTGAAAATAACTCAAAATATTTGGGTGATGTATTTTTTTAATGAGAAATGTGTATACATTATGATAAAATGATGAAATAAGATGAATTAAAGTGAATTGATATTGATATGAATAAGATAAATGAGAAAATGAGGCAATGTGCCTAGTTGATTATGGAAAAATGAGAAAGAAATTGATAATGAGAATTATGAAATAATTGTGTGCGTAGTATATTATTCAATTATGAAATAATGCCTATGAGGTTATCCTCATTATTTGCCTTTGGAGCTAGCTTTTGAGCAATTACTTTGATTTGCCTTCGGGGCTGGACGTTTGGTGTTAATGTGATATGATTTGCCTTTGGGGCTAACTTTTGAGCATTATTATGATTTGCTTTTGGGGCTAGACATATGGTGTCAATTTGGACCAAAATAGTAACTCTGGGATTTGAATGGCATATTAAATCTTTTGGGCCCATGCTTGTATTTTTTCTTATGTGAATAATTGAATGATGAAAGAATATGTTTAAAAGTGAGCTTGGATGCCACATTATAACATAGCATAAAAGCATTAAGCATTGGCATTATATTTAAATTTACTGTTATCAAAGTTTGTACCTCTACGCTTTTAGCTCAGCGAGATTGTAATTCATCGCGTAGGTGACAGGTGTGATTCGGTGGAGTCGGAGAGTTCTTCTAGACCGGGTCAGGTCTAGATTTAAAATTTTGCTAGTAGAGTTGATTTTAGACATCAAGATTAAAGACACTACCAGTATGTATATATTTTATATTACATTTTAATATTATATAAATTATATTATGTTTTGACGCATATATTGTCAATTATAAAGAATGTATGGATAAATTTTATAATGTGGGTTTTATATATGTGTTTTTGATAAATATATATGTATATGTATAAATGTTTTAAGAAACTTGGAGAAATTGAGGAGTGGGTGAAATATATGATTGGTTTTTTATTAGGAGTATTTTTCTTATGCAGGTTGTGATTTATTAAAATTTGAGGATGTCCAAATTACAGATAAAATTCTGGGAAATTTTTTTTCAGAGATTTATATATAAAACTCTATTTTGGAATCTATAATTTATAAAGAATATTTATTTATTATTTAATTATACATTTAAAAGTATTTTAGGGTTTAAATTTGAAATAAGAAATTTTTATTTTTACCAGGTCATGATATTTTTATATAGTATATGCATATTTTATATATACTAGGTGTTTGTATTATACGTATATAGGATATAAGGGTATTATATTTATTTTGATATCAAAGTCTAGATTTAAGATTATCTACCTAGGTGGGTTGTTAGAGAGAGAAAATGAAGATTTTAAATATGGTTTTTAATTGTAATACATGCATTGGCATTGATAGTTTTTGATTTTTGATGTGATAATTTCTGCTATGTTTGCAAATATAGGTAGTTATGGCATCTCAGACGCATCAATCTGCAGAGGGTAGTACAGAGAGTATAGCTCCTGATGATGGTAGAGTCGAAGCTGGTATTGTGTTTGCTGGAGAGGCGTATGCTTTTGTGCCTGTTAGACCACCAACAGAGTAGATTTCGCTGGGCTGGATAAGGCATATGGTGGAGCTGTTGAGATAGGCTCCAGTTTAGTAGCCGCGGCCGCCACCACAGCTGCGGCCTCAGCTGCAGTTGCCGACATGAAAATATGGCAAGTTGAGAAAGTTTGGAGCTGGAGATTTTGTTGGTATTACAGACTATGCTGTGGCAGAGTAGTGGCTAGACAGGGTCTAGAGGGTGTTCATCCAGCTATAGGCTAGTCCAGAGGAGAAGTTTAATTATGCTAGATCTCTTTGCAGAGGGATGCCTATAAATGATGGAAGACGGTCCCCTATGCTACAACTGATCCACCAGTGCTGACTTATGATGATTTTTTGTGGGAATTTAAGAAGTATACTCCAAGGGAGTATAAAGATGCGAAGAAGATGAAATTCCTGAGTTTGAGGCATGACACCAAGACAGTGACTGAGTATGAAATTGAGTTTGTCCGGCTGAGCCAGTATGCTGGAGGGATCATTTCTGATGAGATTAACAGATGCTAGAGGTTTGAGGAGGGGCTGAGACCCTCCATCATGTGTCTTATGGCAGGGTCTCAGTATTGAAATTTTTCTTAGTTGATTGTAGTTGCCAAGAGTATTGAGAGAGCACAGGGTCTTGCAGTAGCTGTCAGAGCTGAGGAGAGCAAGGCTAGGAGACCCCGGGGTGAGGCAGGGTCTTCATTAGTGAAGATAGGTCGAAGTGGATATCCTCAAAGGTTCAGTAGGAGCCAGGGGCAGTCTGGCAGGTTAGTACAACAGCAGAGGCAGAGACAGAGACCTATAGCCTCAGTGGCTAGTGCCCTAACCCTTGTGGTTCAGAGGCCTGCTCCACTTACCTGTGTTCATTGTGGTAGGGCACATGGGAGTGTCTGCTAGAGGACAGGTGCACCAACAGTGAATTATAGATGTGGATCACCAGCTTATTTTTTTAGAGACTGTCCAGAGCCACCAGAGGTCAAACATACAGATACATCAGTTTCTAGACCCAGTATCAAAGGGGGTCGTAGTGGTAGAGGTGGTAGAACTGGAACTAGTAGAGAGGAGCTTCTACTCCTGGGAGTAGACCGGATGATGCAGGGCCATCACAATAGGTCTATGTTATGCAAAGGCAGCAGAATGCTTCAGCTATCATAGCTGGTACTTTTACTTTATTTGGTACTTCTGTTCTTACTTTGATAGACCCTGGATCGACGCATTCATACATCGGTGCATCCATATTGTCTGTGAGTGAGTTGAATTCAAAGTCCCTAGAATTTGATATTTTGGTCACAAATCCTTTGGGGCATAATGTTGTGGTTAGCAGGGTGCACCGAAATATTCCAGTTATTATTCAAGATAAGAAGTTTCTCGGCAACCTTATTGAGATGCCTTTTAGGGAGTATGATATGATTCTAGGCATGAATTGGTTATCCAGACATGGGGCTATGGTAGACTATCAATGGAAACATGTTACCCTGAGAACACATGATGGTAGAGATGTGGTAGTATCTAGTAAGCAGAGACATCTTTCATCCATGTTTATTTTAGCTGTGTCAGCTAGGAGGATGATTTAGAAAAGATGTGAGGCATATCTTGCTCATGTTGTAGATACCAGAGCAGTGGGGTCCCAGCTTGACAGTATACCTGTCGTTGTCGAGTTTCTAGATGTTTTTTCTGATGAGTTGCTAGGGGTACCTCCTGAGAGAGAGGTGAACTTTGGTATTGATCTGATGCCTGGTACCACTTCCATCTCTATTACCCCTTATCGGATGGCACCTGCTGAATTGAAGTTGAAGGTGTAGTTATAGGAGTTGCTTGATAAAGGGTTCATCTGCCCTAATGTGTCTCCGTGGGCAACACCTGTCTTGTTAGTGAAGAAAAAGGATAGAACCTTGAGATTGTATATTGATTACAGACAGTTGAATAAGGTGACCATCAAGAATAAGTATCCATTACCTCGGATAAATGATATCTTTGATCAGTTAAAGGGAGCAACAATATTCTCTAAGATTAATCTGAAATCGGGGTATCATCAGTTGAGAGTTAGAGATGTGGATGTATCCAAGACAGCGTTTCGCATGAAGTATGGGCATTATGAGTTTCTGGTGATGCCCTTTGGATTGACGAATGCACCAGTAGTATTTATGGATTTGATGAACATGGTGTTTAAACCATACTTAGATCAGTTTGTAGTGGTCTTCATTGATGAAATCCTGGTGTATTCATATAATGAGGAGGATCATGATAGACATTTGCGGATTGTATTGCAGACTTTGAGAGAGAAGCAGTTGTATGCTAAGCTATCTAAGTGTGAGTTCTGGCTCAATCAGGTGACTTTTCTCGATCATGTGGTTTCAGCAGAGGGTATTAGAGTTATTCCGAGTAAAGTTGAGGCTATCTTAAATTGGAGTCCACCAAAGACAGTGACAGAGGTTAGAAGTTTTCTGGGATTGGCAGCTACTATTATTGGTTTGTGAAGGACTTTTCTATGATAGCTACACCGCTCACCAGATTACTTCGAAAAGGGGTTAGATTTGTGTGGACAGATTGATATTAGGCGAGTTTTGAGCAGTTGAGGGAAATGTTAACTCAGGCTTCTATCCTTACCCTGGCTGTGGAAGGTAAACCTTATACGATAAATAGTGATGCTTTACATAGTAGTTTGGGTTATGTTCTGATGCATGAGGGTAGAGTCATTGTTTATGTCTCTTGACATTTGAAGCCGCATGAGCTGAATTAGCCGACTCATGATTTAGAGCTAGTAGCCATAGTGTTTGCATTGAAAATTTGGCGGTATTATTTGTATGGGGAGAAATGTTTTATTTATACTGATCACAAGAGTTTGAAGTATTTGGGTGTTCAGAGAGAGCTGAATCTTCGGTAGAGACAGTGATTAGAGTTGATTAAAGACTACGATTGTTTGATTAATTATCATCATGGCAAGGCAAATATTGTTGCTGATGCCTTGAGTCGTAAGTCTATGACAAGTTTGATTACTTATTCGCTCTTGTTGCTTGTTGAGTTGAGAATGTTAGATGCCAAATTTGGTCTTGTGATGATGGTGCATTGATGGCTCAGTTACATTTGAGGCTAGTTTTATTGGATCATATTAGGGAGGCCCAGTTGGCCAATGAGAAAATCCAGAAGATTGTGATAGATTGCTAAAAGGGGGAGAGTCGAGACTTCCATGTGATAGATAATGGTAGTTTATGCTACAGAGATAGGTTGTATATTCCTGATGATGCAGGATTGAAGAGGATGATATTAAAGGAAGCACATCAGTCACTCTATGCTATGTACCCTAGTAGTACTAGGATGTATCAAGATTTGAAGCATCATTATTGGTGGTCCGTTATAAATTGGGACATAGCAGAATTTGTATCCAGATATCTCACTTGCCAGAGAGTGAAGGTTGAGCATCAAGTTCCTTTAGGGTTGCTGCAGCCATTATAAGTGCCTAAGTGGAAATGGAAGTGAGTGACAATAGATTTTATGACTAGACTACCTTTGACCCAGAAGAAGCATGATTCAATCTAGGTGATAGTTGATCAAATGATGAAGACAACTAATTTTCTTCCAATTCAGATGGATTATTCACTGGAGAGGTTGGTTGAGTTGTATATCAGTGAGAGAGCGAGATTGCATGGAGTCCAGTTTCTTTGGTGCAAGACCGAGATCCCCAATTTACATCGAGATTTTGGAGGAGTTTGCAGGATGCATTGGGTTCTCGATTGCATTTTAGTACTGCTTTAGATCCTCAGATAGATGGGCAGTCAGAGAGAGTGAAAAAAGATTATAGAGGATATGTTGAGGAGTTGTATCACTGATTTCACTGGGAGCTGGGATAGATTCTCGCCATTGATTGAGTTTGCATATAGCAACAGTCTTCAGTCCAATATTGGAATGACACTTTATAAGGCCTTATATGATAGGAAGTGTAGGACACCTTTGTGTTGGGATAAGGTTGGAGAAGGTAAATTGGTCAATCCCGATTTGATTAAGGAAACGGAAGAGAAGTGAAGTTGATACTGGATCGTTTGAAAATAGCTTCAGACTGACAAAAATTCTATACAGATTTAAAGAGGAAAGACATAGAGTTCAGTGTGGGAGATAAAGTATTCCTGAAGGTGTCTCCATAGAAGAAGATTCTGAGATTCAGCTGAAAAAGGAAGTTGAGCCCTCGCTTCATATGACCATATGAGGTGCTGGAGAGAGTTGGTCTAGTAGCTTACAGATTGGCTCTACCGCCTAAGTTGGATTAGATACATAATGTCTTCCATGTCTCTATGCTTCGGAGATACATGTCAGGCCCATCTCATGTCTTGTCAGTGGTAATCTTGGCACGAGAGGTGAAAGAGTTGAGGAACAAGAATGTTGAGCTTGTTTAAATGAAACATTATTTTGATTTTTGACAATAAAATTGATAAATGACTAATAATTTCAAACAAGTGTAGTTTGTAGCATCGGTAACTGAGCTCTTGTGTGCCGCCCGAACTATCGAGCATGGAACTTCTGAGTAGAAAATTGATGTAACATACGGTCTTGCCAAGCTAAATAGCATAAGCACAGATCTACCGAGCATGGAACTTCTGAGCAGAAAATTGATCTAACATACGGTCTTGCCAAGCTATTTAGCATAAGCACAAATCTACCAAGCATGGAACTTCTGAGCAAAAAAGAGATCTAACATATGGTCTTGCCTAGCGAAAAGCACAGAACCATAGATCTGTCGAGCCAAGTATAGTGTTGATGGAGCAATCGAACTTACCAAACTTACACAGAAGAGTTAAGTCCTCAGCAAAGAAGAAAATTCATTATTTCCACAGAAGAGTTCGCGGTCTCAGTTAGCGGTGAAATCAGAATGCCAGACTCACCGAGCGATCGCCTTGAAAATTGAGGGATTGCACATAACAATGAATGAAAATGCTAAATAATACAAAAGAGATAGCGGTCAGACTTCGCGGTGTTTCCTCGACGCTCAACATTATGTGCGCTCGCTCAGAGGAACTGAGCGACAGCACGAGTCCGATAAATTTGAACTTGAGCCCCAAATATCTTAGACCAATAAGAACCAAACACGTGGAAAGATAAATTTGAATTCAACGGCAATATTGTATCGAGCGACCGCAAACTAAGCTGGACGACTGCGAGACATACAGGTATAGGCAACTGAATTCTGTCAGACAACAAAATTCGACCGTTGAAAGTAGTTGTTACTCAGAGCTTTTTGAACCATGCGACCGCACTGAGCCGAGTGACCGCACACCGAGATTCAAACAAAGAATTAGTGGAAGAGAAGCAATAATCATGTGGAGACCAACTCAAATAGCTAGTCTAAGCCAAAAGGCTATAAAAACCACACTAAACCTCAATTTTGCGGTTAGATAAAACCTTAATTAATATTGTAATTTCATTGAATAACATTTTTCATTATCTTGTCTAAAGATCAAAGGATCAATCATCATAAACTCTAAGAGTGTTGGGTGTGAGCATTAAACACCATTAAAGTTTAAGTGTGAGCTTAGAAACACTTAGGTTGTGAGAATAAGCTTGGAAAAACTCTTGTATGGGTTGTGAGGATTGATCTCAAACTATTGTAAAGTTTAGTGTGAGCTTGTGAAAACACCAAGTTAGAGTTAAGCTTGTAAAAACTCAAAGCTAATGGAACCTTAACAAGTTGTTAAGGAAGTGAATGTATGATCAAGGTAAATCCAAACCACTATAAATCTTTGTGTTCATTGTTCCATCTTCTACTTAACCTTCTTCTATATCTTCTACATTTCTTATTTGTCAATTTTTGAAATTTCCATCAATTTTTGAACAAGCGATTCACCCCCTTCCCCTCTTGGTTGCCATCTTAGGACAACAATTGGTATCAGAACCTAAAAAATTTCTTAAACTTAATTGTGAAATTTGATCTACAATGGAAGCTTCTTTATCCTTCTCAAACTCTCATGGAAATCTCAACTCTATTCTTAGACCCTACTTTGATGGAATGAATTATTCCTATTGAAAATACAAAATGTTCTTTGTTCCTAGATAGTGAAGGAATTAAGCTTTGATATTATGTTGAAAATGAATGAAAACCTCCAATTCATGAAGTTTATGGTGTCCAAGTTCCTCTTCTCAATCCACAATGGTCAAGTACGAACACAAGGGATCAATTCAAAAACCATAGGGCAACCTCCATCTTGATGAATTCTATTTCAAGAGAAGAAGATGAAAGAGAGTCCAACATCTCACTTGTGCTCATTGCATTAGAAAAACTCTTGAGAACTATCATGAGGGTACTACCGAAGTGAGGCTCACCAAGAAACAAATGCATATACATGAGTATGAACTATTCAAGATGAAGCCCAATGAAAATGTTACCAACATGACCAATGCTTGATTGCCATCGTCAATGAATTGAAGGAATATGGTAAGGTATATGATCAAGATAAAGTCAACAGCAAAATCTTGAGAGCTCTAAGAGCAAAGAAGAACTTTAAATCCAAAGTTTCTTCTATTGAAGAAGCACATGATCTTAGCTCTTTAAGAACTGATGAACTTATTGAAAAACTACTCACCTTTGAGTTGCACACCGAAAAAGAAGAAGAATAAGGTGAAAAAGAGAAGAGAAAACCAATAGCTCTCAAAGTAATTAAAGAAATTGAGAGCTCAAGCAATGAAGAAAGTGATGATGAAGAAGAAATGACATTATTTTTCAAAAATGATGAATGATTGGAAAAGAAAGAGAAGATTGCAAGCTAACAAAGGTACATTCTCTAAATCCACTTTTAAAGATAAAGATAAAAAGAATGAAGTGAAATGTTATGAATGTGAAAAATCCGATCATATCAAATCGAATTGCTTTAAGTTGAAAAATAAGAAGAAATGGGACAAAAAAAAAGAAGAAATCTCTCAAAGCTACATGAGATGACTCTTCCTCAAGCGAATAAGAAGAAGAAGAGGAAGAAGAAATCGTCAATCTATGTCTCATGGATATTGAGGATGAATCCAATGAGGTAGGTACTCAATCCTTGAATTTAATTGCATATGATGAAAATGATATTGATGCTTTAGATTATAGTGACATGATTGAGCATATGAACCTTAGAGTAGAAAAGTATTTTTCTAAGATGAAATTCTATAAGGACAAATGCTCTAAGATGGAAAAATTTTTTGTATACTTGAAAAATTCTACATTAGAATTAAAAAACTCAAATGAATAATTATTGAAATCAATTGATAAATTGAATGAAAATTTACATATCTCACAGTATGTGATCAAGGAAAATGAAATTTTGAGGTATGAAATAAAAGAACTTAAAGAATCTATCTCAAAGTTTCATAAGGGAAAGGAAGCATTGGATACATTGATTGATAATCAAAGGTCACCCTCCTTGAAACATGGTTTAGGATTCAATGGCTCATCCAATGCTACTTCTAGTAAACCAACATTTGTGAAAACATCTACAACTCAAATCTCTAGTGTTGAAGTTGTAAAAAAACTAATGCACAAACCAAACCCAAAAATTTCAAAAGGATTACATTAAGCTAACAAGACTCTAGAACTAAGATTCCAAGAGCAAAATATGTATTCATGTATACTAGATATATATATCAACACAAAAATACTCAAAAACAAACTCACATTTGCAATTGTGTGAATGCCAATATGAAAAGTGCATAATTATAGAACTTTGTATCAATGCACATATTGCATGAAATTTGGGCATAAGAGTATTTTTTGCTATATTAAAAAGGCTCATCTCAAGTTAGAGAATCCTTCTACTACTAACCCCCAACGACCCAAGTTCATTTGGGTACCTAAAAGAAGGTGAACATTCTTATAGGTATATAAAAAATCTACTATCAATGAAAGTACATGGCTTATAGATAGTGGATACTCAAGGCATATGATGGGGAATGAAAAGCTCTTTACAAGTCTTACTTACAAGCTTGGAGATAGTGTTACCTAAGGAAACAATGCTAAAGGTAAAATTATTGGTAGTGGTTCCATTGGCATACTTAGTAAAAATTTGATTAAAAATGTATAGCTTGTTGATGGATTGAAGCATAATTTGCTTACTGTTAGTAAATTTTGTGATAAAGAATATGATGTAAATTTTGACTTAAAAGGATGCAAGGTCACTAATTCAAATGGTGAAATTGCATTCAAAGGAGCTAGAATTAGCAACACATATAAAATTGATATACATTCCAATGATGCATTTGAATGTTTGATTTTTATTAATAGTGATGCTTGGTTATGGCATAGAAGGCTAGAACATGCTAGTATAGATCATTTAAAATGCATTAGTAATGAAGAACTAGTTGATGGTATCCCTAAAGTTAAATTTGATAAAGATAGAACATGTGAACCTTGTCAACTTGGTAAGCAACATAAAAGTTTATTTAAGTCTAAAAATATTGTAAGCACTTCTAGATTCTTAAAACTCATTCACTTAGATTTATTTGGACCAAATAAAGTTGCTAGCCTAGGTGGCAAGCTATATGAATTTGTTCTTGTTGATTATTACTCTAAATTTACATGGGTTAATTTCTAGCTCAAAAGAATGAATCTTTTAATCATCTCAAAATATTTGCAAAAAAGAGTTCAAAATGAAAAAGGCTATGTGATCACATCTATTAGAAGTGATCATGGCAAAGAGTTTGAAAATAAAAATTTTGAAAACTTTTGTAATGAATTTGGTATATCACAAAACTTTTCAGCTCCGAGAATACCATAATAAAATGGTGTGGTTGAAAGGAAAAATAGAACCTTGGTTTAAATGGCTAGAACAATACTCAATGAATATAATTTACCATCTTATTTTTGGGCGAAAGCCATTAATACCGCTTGTCATATTTCAAACTGAGTTTACAAAAGGTCTTTAATAAACAAAACTTCTTATGAGTTATGAAATGGAAGAATATGCAAAATTTCATATCTTAGAGTATTCAGATGCAAATGTTTCATATTGAATACCAAGGATAATCTTGGAAAATTCTCATACAAATCGGATGAAGACATATTTTTAGGATATTCATCATCTAGTAAAGCATAAAGGGTGTTTAATAAGAAAACTCTAGCAGTTGAAGAATCAATGCGTGTTGTTTTTGATGAATCTTCTAAACTTGATCAAAGGAAAGGTAGTGCTCTTGATGATTTTGTAGGTACATATGATCAACAAGAAATGATTATTGCTCCAAAGAACAAGCAAGATGAACAAGAAAAGGAAACTCAAGAGCTACCCAAGGATTAGGAATACAAGAAGGATCATCCAAAAGAACTTATCATTGGTGAAACTTCAAAGAGAGTAACTACTAGATCCAAATTTAAACAATTAGATGCCAATTTTGCTTTTGTTTCTCAAATTGAGCCAAGGATTATTGAGGAGGCTCTTAGTGATGAATGTCGGGTGATTGTAAATTCAAACACTTCACTAAAAAAAGTGTTCAACCTCACAAACCCAAGTACAAAAATGAGGATGAGAGAACCACATATTATATTCTTAAGAAGAAGACTCTTGAACCAATCAAAATGCTTGCGGAAGGGATGCTCTTAACTTTAAACATCAAAGGAGAAATCTATAGCTACTTTGATAGAATTGGGCGGAGACAATTCTTATTTCCAAATGAGTTAGGTTACTCTAGCCTCTCAAGGGTATTCTTAATGTCTCTTAAGGTAGAGAAAAGCCACAATGTACCAATAGGATTCTATGGAGTTTACTTTAGGCTTTTTGACTAAGATTTTGCTCTTTTCTTAGAAGAATTTTGTGAAGTTTGGCAAACTCATGGAGCTCTATCATACAATCATGTAGATTTTTCTTTAAAGAATTATTCATCTTTTTGGAGTGAGCTATCCATTAAAACCCAATACAACAATAGGTAATCCAAAGCTATCCATTTTAGGACCCTTCTCTTTTGGCTCTTATATAAAATCATCACTTATACCATTCACCAAAGAAGTGATGGAAATGAAAAGGTTACTTAATGTGACTTATTTTTCTTATATGCTACTATGTATAATGAGTCAATATAAAGTGCTAGATTTCTCATTGATACATTCATACATCATGGAAAATTCCAAACCGGAACCTTCTTTCTATCCTTCCAAATCATCTACCTTGCAAGACACTTAGGGCTCCTAACCCCCGAGAATCTCACAACTCTTAGTGACCCCCCTTGATCCGGCTACAAAGTCTATCAATCTAGAATACCTTGAACATGCTAGATGTATCCACAAGATTAATAATGACTATGAGTATACTTTTGGTACCAAGGGAGTTATAAAAAGGGAAAGGTAAAGACCTAGATACCATATCATGAAACAAGAAGGTGAACCTATCCTTGTTGAAGTTGAACACCTTTTTGCACTATCCAAACTTACCAAAGAAAAAGGTGAATCATCCAAAACCCTAAAGCTTATCTACAAGGCCATATCTTCTCTTCTAAAACAATTTCATCATTTTACAAAGGATGTCACAAAGAGGATCACAAAACTTAACAAAAAGGTTGATCTCATTTCCCACATTCATTATGATATATATGACTTACAGAGAAAATTTAATCTTCATCAATGTGATTTTAGTGAATGGGATGTAAGTGAGAATCTTGAAAGTCCTTATGAAGGAACCTCACCATCTTCACATGACCCCCTCCAACTCCTTCTATTAGTGATAATGATGGAAGTTCTCCATCTCCTCCTACCCCATCAAGAAAAGGAAAAGAAAAAGTCTTTGATTAATCTTTGTATTGTACTTTCTATTAGCATCAAACTTCTATTTCACTTGTATTTTTCATTAATTAGTATTTATGAATTTCATCATTTTCTTTTTTTTGCCTTTGTCAAAGGGGGAGAAAATATGATTGAATTTAAGTATATTTAGCCAAAATGGGAGATTATTAAAAACTTTAAAAAACCAAAGGAAGAGATAATCTTGAATGGAACAAGAAAACATATCGGTATCAAAAAGGGCATAGACCAATTTATATCAAACAAAGCATGCATTAATCATTTAACATAGGGGGAGAAATTTTGTTGTTGTCATATTATTGATTTCTTTCTATACTTGATTAAGATTAACTTAAAATTCAATTTGATTGCCAAAGTAATAAAATGGGGAGATTGTTGAGCTCATTTCAATCAAATATTATTTTGATCTTTGACAATCAAATTGATAAAAGACTAATAATTTGAAACAAGTGTATTTTTTAGCATCGTTACCCGAGCTAGTGTGTGCCGCCCAAACTACTGACCAGAAAATTGATGTAACATATGGTCTTGTCGAGCTATATAGCATAAGCACAGATCTACCGAGCATGAAACTTCTAAGAAGAAAATTGATCTAACATACGGCCTTGCCGAGCTATATAGTATAAGCACATATCTACCAAGCATGGAACTTCTGAGCAGAAAAGTGATCTAACATACGGTCTTGCCAAGCGAAAAGCACAGAACCATAGATCTGCCAGCCAAGTACAATGCTGATAGAGCAACCGAACTTACTGAACTTACACAGAAGAGCTAAGTCCTCAGCAAAGAAAAAAATCCATTATTTCCACAGAAGAGTTCGCAGTCTCAATTAGAGGTGAAATCAGAATGCCAGACTCACCGAGCGACCGCCCTGAAAACCGAGCGACCGCACATAACAATGAATGAAAATGCTAAATAATACAAAAAAGATAGCAGTCAGACTTCGCGGTGTTTCCTCGAAGCTCAACATTATGTGCACCCGCTCAGAGGAATTGAGCTACTGCACGAGTCTGACAAATTCGAACCTGATCCCCAAATATTTTAGTCTAATAAGAATCGAACATGTGGAAAGAGAAATTTGAATTTAATGTTAATATTGTTTCGAGTGACTACGAGACATATAGGTATGGGCAACTGAATTCTATCAGACAACAAAATTTGACCATTGGAAGTAGCCATTACTCAGAGCTTTTTGAACCGTGCGACCGTACACAGAGCCGAGTGACCGCACACCGATCTCCGAATACAAAATTAGTGAGAGACAAGCACTAATCATGTGAAGACCACATTAAACGGCTAGTTTAAGCCAAAAGGCTATAAAAACCACAATAAAATTCAGTTTTATGGTTAGAGAACACCTTGATTGATATTGTAATTTCATTGAATAACATTTTTCATTATCTTGTCTAAAGATCAAAGGATCAAACATCATAAACTCTAAGAGTATTGGGTGTGAGCATTAAACACCATTAAAGTAAGCCTGGAAAAACTCTTGTATGGGTTGTAAGGATTGATCTCAAACCATTGGTGTGAGCTTTTGAAAACACCAAGTTAGAGTTAAGCTTGTAAAAGCTCAAAGTTAGTGGAACCTTAACAAGTTGTTAAGGAAGTGGATGTATGATCAAGATAAATCTGAACCACTATAAATCTTTGTGTTCATTGTTCCATCTTCTACTTAACCTTCTTCTATATCTTTTATATTTCTAATTTGTCAATTTTTGAAATTTCCATCAATTCTCAAATAACCAATTTACTCCCCCCTCTTGGTTGCCATATTAGGACAACAAAGAAGGTTTCACTTGTGATAGTTCTTTGGAGGAATCATGCCACCGAGGAGGAGACATGAGAGAGTGAGCAGATGATGCAGAGTCAGTATCCTCAGTTGTTTCAGAGTTAATAACAGGTAATTTCGAGGATGAAATTTTCTTTAGGGGGAGAGAATTGTAACATCCGAAAATTTTGAAAATTAAATAATATAAATTAAAATTAAATTTGATAAATTACATAAATGATTTAAATGAAAAATGAAAGAATTTTAAGTGAAAAATTAGAATGTATATATGAAATATACATGAAATATACATAAATTATATAAAAGTCAATAAAAAGTCAACTCTTTTAAAAGAAAAGTCAAAAGTCAAATGGCATTTTTATAAATATACTTTAAAATTGAAAATTATTGGAAGATGTAAATTTTAAATTTTATTAAATAAATAAATAATTAATTAAAAATATAATATAATATATTATATATATGGTTATAATGAAAGTTGGAAGGAAAGAGAAATTCTAAATCATCTTCATCTCATTCTTCCTCTTGTGTTGGCCGAACTCTATGGATGTCCAAAGCTCAAGGATTTACTTCTTCCATGCTTCATGAATTGATACATTTTCAAGGTTTTAAGAGACGATTTGGGGTTCCCTCTATAACTAGTAAGTTCATTAACTTCTTTCTTTGGATTTTCAAGAAATTAAGATTATGTTGATTTTGGACTTTTGAAGTGCTATGTTTTAAGTGCTTAATTGGGTATGAATGAAATTATTTTGAGTAACTAATAATGATTTTAAGGTTGGATTGAAGAAATGATTGAATTTAAGTTGAGTTTGATGAAGAGAGAGAATTTAGGGTTATGTAACTTTTGGATTTGCAAAATTATAGGTTTTAACTGTGCAATTTGGTCCTAAATATGTTGTTTTGATGCATGAACAATGATTTTAAAGTCAAATGTTGGATTTGGTTAAGTTTGGATAGAGTTTAGATAAAGTAGTATTGATTTAGGGTTTTGAAAAAGTGAATTTTCAAAGTATGGTGAATTATTTGATTTAAATGTTTAAAGCATGTTGTTTAATGATATAAGTGATGAATATAGGCTTGGATTGATAATGGAATTGAGTTGGAATGGAAAACCTTCAATGATGAAGGTTATGCCATTTTTAGAGTTTTGTACTAAAGCATGTATTTAATTAATGTGAATTTAAACATGTTAAAATATGTTTGTAATGATATAAATAAATTTAAAATACTAATTTAAATGGATTATAATGGCTTTTCAAAGTTAAAGTGAGGTAAGACTAAATTTTAGAATTTTGTTTAGAGTGATGTTTAACTAAGACTTGATGTTGAGAATGACTTAAATGTGATATTAAATAATTATTTTTAATCACATTTGGTATAGGCATTAAGGAGAGGTAATTTGCCCAAACCTAGTGTTGAAGGGCAACTTGAAAGAAAAGATTAGAGGGAGATTTTAAGCTTGCTTTTGGGAGCTTAAAGAGGTAAGTACAAACTTTGGATAAATTGGTTATGTTTGTATTACATTGGGCTTAACATATTTTGGATTAGAAAATGTTTTAAGCTACTTGATATATTGAATATTCATGAACAATGTGCTATGACATGTGCAATATTATATATGCACTAAAGACATTGTGAAAAGCCATTGTTAATGGCTTAAATTATATAAAATGTGATTTATATGAATTATGTGAAAATAACCCAAAGTATTGGGGTGATGTATTTTTTTTAATGAGAAATGCGTACATATTGTGATAAAATGATGAAATAAGATGAATTAAAGTGAATTGATATTGAAATGAATGAGATAAATTAGAAAATGAGGCAATATGCCTAGTTGATTATGGAAAAATGAGAAAGAAATTGATAATAAAAATTATGAAATAATTGTGCGCCTAGTATATTATTCAATTTTCAGAGTTCTGTGTTCGGTGGCATGCCTATGAGGTTATCCTCATTCTTTGTCTTCGGGGCTAGCTTTTGAGCAATTACTTTGATTTGCCTTCGGGGCTAGACATTTGGCATCACTGTGATATGATTTATCTTTGGGGCTAGACACATGGTGTCAATTTGGACCAAAACAGTAACTGTGATTTGAATGACATATTAGATCTTTTGGACCAATGCTTATATTTGTTCTTGTGTGAATTACTTAATGATGAAAGAATATGTTTAAAAGTGAGCTTGGATGCCACATTGTGACATAACATAAAATCATTAAGCATTAGCATTGTATTTAAATTTTATTATTATCAAAGTTTGTACCGTTACGCTTTTAGCTTAGTGCGATTGTAATTCATCGAGCAGGTGACATGAGTGATCCGGTGGAGCTGGAGAGTTCTTATAGACGGGATAGAGTCTAGATTTGAGATTTTGATAGTAGAATTAATTTTGGGCATCAAGATCAGGGACACTGCTAGTATATATATGTTTTATATTATATTTTGATATTATGTATATTGTGTTTTGATGTATATATTGTCAATTATAAAGAATGTATGGATAAATTTTATAATGAGGGTTTTATATATGTGTTTTTGATAAATATATATATATATATGTATAAATATTTTGAGAAATTTGGAGAAATTGAGGAGTGGGTGAAATATATTGTAACACCCTTATACCCTATATACATACAATACATAGAACCAACATATGTAATATACGCATATACGATATAAGAATGCCACAATCCATTTTAATAAATACCTTATTTTACGAATATGTATAATCTTAAATAATTTAACAAATATAATTTAAATAACAAATAAAATATTATTTGTTAAAATACATACAAACCCCGATTACAAAATTTTTATTCAAAACATTTTTTATAGTTTATGATATATATATAATATACATGATGTCAAAATGTATGAAAAATATAAAATATATACATGCTGGCAGTGTGTCTTTGATCTTGATGTCCAACAATCAACTCTACACTCAAGATCTCAAATCTAGACCCGGCTCAGTCTAGACAAACTCTCCGGTTCTGCTGGATCTACCCTGTTACCTACGCGATAAATTACAATCGCACTAAGCCCTAGCGGTACAAACTTTGATAATAGTAAAGTTCAAATGCAATGCCAATGCACAATGCTTATGGATATTATATCTCATATTATTTCATCTTGACATGTTTCTCATTTGTTTCACTATTCATAATTCACATAAAGATAAGTACAAGCATAGGCCCAAAGAATCTAATATGCTATTCAAATTTCAGAGTTACTGTTTTGGTCCAAGTTGACACCATGTGTCTCGCTCCGAAGGCAAATCAAGTAATTGATTAAAAGCTAGCCCCGAAGGCAGATCATATCACAATGACGCTAAGTGTCTAGGCCCGAAGGCAAATTAAATAATTACTCAAAAGCTAGTCCCGAAGGTAAATAATGAGGATAACCTCATAGGCATGCCAACAAATACAGAACTCTGAAAATTGAATAACATACTATGCACAATTATTTCATATTTTCATTATCGATCTCTTTCTCATTTTTCTCATGATCAAGCTAGGCACATTGCCTCATTTATCTCATTTATATCAACCTCATCATATAATCATAATATATCACATTTTATGCAATCTAGCCATTACCAATGGGGCTTTATATAATATCTTTAATGTATACACAACAAACCACATTACCCAAACACTTTAGGACATTTTCATATCTTGCATATTTTATACTTTTACTGAATTTAGCCATTATCAATGGCTTTTCACATTACATATAATGCATTTATGAAATTACACAAGTTATAACATATTACTCATGCATAATCCATGCAGTAAATAACTTAACATATTTTTCAATCAAAATGTGTTAAGCCTAAATGTCATGCAAATATAACCAATTTATTCAAAGTTTGTACTTACCTTTCTTTCTACATCAGAAGCAAAAGTTCCCATATAGAGACGGGATTGTCTCCATAAATATAAGTGGAAAGTCAAATCTCCCCACTCAATTACCCATCCTGGAAATCTAACCAGAGCCCTCATCCATAGCTCTTTTAGTGCCACCTTTGATGCAGTTTAATTCGTTGAAGAAAAGGCAAGTATAGAATCATACCCTTTGATTTTGATCCTTATAGTAATCCAACAATTGTCAACATCCTTAAACACATGAACTACTTCCCTGTAATGGGATTGAGAAAAAACCAACAGGGTATCCCTCAGTTCCCAAACTACCCCTCGGTCCAGCCACTATTTGGTTTGGGCTATAAACCTATCCAATAGGACCTATAGGAAATGAAAGAAAGAACAAGGGAAAGGGCTTGATGCAAGAAGGCATGAGAACTATTTGATTGGGCCCATGAAACCATATTTCATAACCCTAAATGGATATTTTGTCAAAGAATGAGCAAGCTCTCTTTGCTATGGGTTTCCTAAACCATGGATAAACCCAATTACTAATACATTAACACGGATAAACCTAATTACTAATATACTAACTTTAAATTTTGAAAGTTTCTTTAATGTCGAGCTTAGCTTAGAAGATAACAAACCTTCCCTGGAGATGGGGGAAGATTTTAAAGATAACATGGAGTCAAGATTTTTTTAATTAGATGTCATAGAAGGAGAGCAGAATCATATTTCAACCACCTCTTCCAGCTAGTTGCAAAGATACCCAATAATTGGTATTTTGAGAAGAATGGAAATTCACCATCTCTAAAGTTTGAAGCCAAGTCCGAGTGAAAGTCAGATCCTAGGTCCAAGCCCGTGTCAAATACTGAGCCAAAGATTGAGTTCGAGTCAGATACCGAGCTTGAGTCAAATGTCAAGGTAGAGTCTATCAATCTAGAGTCCAAGTTTTCTAAGTCATCTGCAATCGAGTTTGAATGTGATAACAAGCCTTGTAATCAATTTATCATCAATAAAACTTCCAGGGTTTCCTTTTACTTTTCGTTGTCTCCCTTATCTTCTAATAAGCATTATATAATATTTAATATAAATGAAATCAATGAAGATAAAGAAATCATAAATTTGGGAACACCTGATAAACCAAAGAATACATACATAACATCCTCATTCATAAATAAGCAGGATTTAAAGACAATTTTTGAAAAATTCAAGGATTGCCTTTGTAACGACCCTCCCCAACCAGGTCGGTATCCCAAGGTCGGTTGCCCAGCCCACTGGGTCCGCATGGTCCGCAGGAGGCAAGCGATTGCTACAGTACTGGACAGCCCTCGCGGCCCACCCAGCAGGATTTGTTTATTTGGCTCCCTAAGGAGTCGCCTCCCTGGATCGAACCCCTGACCTCCCACTTAAGAGAGCCAGCGAGAACCATCCAGTACCATTTCTGCTTAATTGTAACACCCTGATACTCCATATACGTACTATACATACAGTAAATATATAAAGTATAAGGATGTCACTTTTCGTTGCAATTTAAAAACCTTTAACAAAGTTCCAAACCACCATACTTCAATTTAAAGAACATTTACAAAATCAATATACTTTTAATGATCTTATAAATATACAATAATCTTATCTTTCTCAAAACATCATTTATACAAATGAATACATTCTTGATAGAAGTACGTCATAATTAAATTATACATGAATGCATCACCCTCTAGTTGGTCTCGACAAACTCTTACTTTTCTCGTGGCATAACAAAAGACTTCACATCTTCCACCTGGTCACCTGCGCGATCACATAACCGCGCTAAGCCCGAGAGCTTAGTAGTACAAATATAAATTATACACATACATTATAAATTATATTAGCATATAATGATATATCAATTCCATATAATTTTAGCTTATCATATCATTTCTTTAGATTGTATTTTTTTCATATATCTCAACTAAATCATATATCATATATATATATCATTATCACCCATCACCTTTCATCAATAATACTCACTAACAATATTTCAATACACATATTCCACACATACTTCATAACATAGTATTATTCACCATTTACCAATCATGAATAACATTTCCAACAAGGCAATCATTAACACCAACCACAATCCATCACCAATACTCACCATCAACATATCAATACATACACATTACATATCATACGAATCACATTTGCAATAAAGGCAACCATAGATCTCATTTCTCATTTATTTCAACATTTAATTATCACATGGACAACAAAGACAGACTCGGGCCCAACAGATACTAATATGTCATTCAAAGTTCAGAGTCACTGTTTTGATACAATATCATAATCATAAAGCCCGTAGGCAATTTATATCATATCTCTATCCATGGATAGCGTAACAGACCCAGTCTCTTGGACCATCAACCCATTAACATGGGGAGATCCTCAACCCGGCTAGACTGTTACAAATTCTCAAATGGAAGTGGTTTACGGGTCTCCCATTTCACCATCATTCCATATTCACATTTTACAACTGGAATCGGTTTACGGGCCTCCCATTTCACCTATCCAGTGATTCATAAACATTACTCAAATTGGACTCGGCTTACGGGCCTCCCATTTCGCCTATCCAATGAGTTATAGGTATGCCATCAAACACAGGACTCTGAAAGTTGAATCAACATATTAAGCACATAATCATTTTACATTACTTTCTCAATTCATTTCTCATTTCATTTAAGCAAACATGCCTTGTTTCTTTCAATTGAATTATCATAGCCAATCACAATGGCTTCACATTACATTTCAATCTACATTATAGCAATTCATCTTTTACATACATAATCATTTACCTCATCATAACCTTTACATGTCATATTCCATCATTGATATATACCACATTAATTACATTAACTAGGCAAACATGTCATTATTCAATCATATCATTTAGACATGCTTCAATCATATTATTCACATAATTATAAATTGCATTGTACATACCTTTTTGGATGATCCTCATCTTTTTCACTCTTCAAAGTTATTCCCACCAAGCTATCTATAATCAATTACTTCATCCTCTTCTTCACATTTTACATATAGCATCATTGATGTAACATTACAAAGCACATTATTCATATAACAAATTGCCATTCACAAGATTCACAATGCATAATACATAGCTTGGTTCATATAGTATCATATGTATTATCAATTCCATATCATCTCACATTTCATTATTCAACAATGATGTTAGACAAATGATATCTATTTAACATGTATTTGAGAATCTTGTTGTAGAACTAGATTGCTTCCAATAAGGTGAACAGAACCTTTCTAGCGGTCGCGCCTCACCTGAGTACGACCGCCCCATACCATTACACAATGAAACCTTATTACAGTAGGTTTCGCGGCCAGAAGCCCGACCTAAGTCGCGACCGCACATGAATAATAGCGACCGCACATGAATAATAGCGACCGCTCCAAATTACGTATCTCTTATGCATAAACCCTAAAATAGCCAAAACTCTTTCCATTGCATTCAAACACATTATACACAACATAATCTCATTAAAATGGACATAATCAATGTTATTAATACTTATTCATCACAATATTCATATTAACACCATATCAATTACATATTCAATCACTTACCACATCAAATCCTAAAACCAACATCAATCTTCTTCTTTCAAAAACAACTTCCACTTAGTTTGCCATTTTCAAACAAAACCACCACCAATTTAACCCTTATTTATTCACAATCACTTTCACTACTTATAAACACATCTCAAACATTCTAAATCATGATATTAACCAATCACAACTTATCTCAAACACCACTTCAAAAATTAACAAGGGAAAACAAGAGAGTACTTACCTAATTTGATGAAATTCCACAAATCTTCAACCAAAACCTTTGATTTTTCCTTCAATTTGCTTCAAGAATCAAGAACACCTCTCTTGTCTCTTTGTTTCTCTTTTTCTATGAAGAAGCCGGCCACACATGAAGAGAAGAGGAAAAGATGAAGAAGCAAAGTCAAACTTTCCTTTTAATCTCCACCACAAGTTTTCCAAAAGAAAATTACCAAAACACCCTTTAACCATTTAACTAAACCTTTGTCTCTTATATGCCCATTCATGTAATTTCACACTCAACCAAAAATATCTTCTTCCACTAACCATCACCTTGACTCTTCATTTGACCAATTTATATGTTATATATATCATCATATACACAACATATACATTTGTCTCTAAACCCTAAAATAGCCAAAACTCATATACACAAGCATTCACTTTCCAATTTCTTTTCTCTTGCCAATTAACACATACATTCTAACCCATTAACCAACAACAACAACAACAACAACAACAACATTCAAAACTTCTAGGGCATATGTGGGGATATTACAGCCTTGCATGAGAGCCTAGTGACATGGTAGGACTCGACCCTTCCATAGCGGCCTACAAGATTTGCACTTATGATCAAATGAAGCCTATTAAGCAGAAGTTGTGCATACTAAAACCGGAATTGTCCTTGAAAATAAAAGAAGAGATAGTCAAGCTACTTAAAAACAAATTTATCGAGCCTGCAATGTACACTAAATGGGTAGCCAACATCATGCCAGTGCCAAAGAAAGACAAAATAGTTTATATGTGTGTGGATTACAAAGATCTTAACAAAGCATTTCCTAAAGACGACTTTCTACTACCTCACACAGACCTTCTAATTAACTGCATGGCCGGATCTGAGGTGGTTTCCTTAACCGATCTCTATGCCGGATACAACCAAATTTTATTCCATCCTTTAGATAAAGAGAGGACGGCCTTTACTGTAGAATGGGGTTATATTGTTATAGAGTTATGCCCTTTGGTCTTAAGAATGCTTGGGCAATCTACCAAAGAATGACCTCTACTCTCTTCCATAAAATGATACTCCAAGATTTTAAAGTTTATGTAAATGATGTGATTATCAAGTCAAAGAAGGCAAATCAATATACAAAAAGCTTTGAGACGATTCTTCCTTAGACTTCGTCAATATAACTTAAAACTTAATCCCTCTAAGTTTATTTTTAGGGCAACCTTAAGGGTGTTTCTGGGACATATGGTTAGTCAACAGGGAATTGAGATTGATCCAGCTAAATTGAGGGCAATTCTTGCTATGCAAGCACAGACAAGATAAGGAGATAAAGGGATTACTTGGTCACCTATAATACACTAGTGCAGGCCAATTTTAAGCTCCTTAAGAAGGACACACCCTGGAATGAAATGACAAGTGCCAACAAGCTTTAGAAAAAATTAATCAATATTTGTTAACTCCACTAGTTCTACAACCACTTAAACCCAAAAATCTCCGACTTTTTTTTATCTTTCAGTTACTAAAGAAGTAATGAGGGCCATATTGGCTCAACATGAGGCAAATTCAAAGAAAGAATTTGCAATTTATTACCTAAGCAAAAGGCTGCTTGCATATGAGCTCAAATATAATCAAATTGAGCGCCTCTGCTTGGCTTTAGTATGGATGTATAAAAACTATGTCATTATTTAGCCTTATATACCACACATGTGATCGTCGATTAGAGGCCCTTAAAATTCCTTATGGAGAGGCCAATTTTGGATAGTCAGATAGTCTGATGGCTAGCTGTTCTAGCTACTTTTGACCTCAAGCATGTAGCTCGTAAAGTAATCAAAGGAAGTGCATAACCGAACTTGAAGTTGCCTTAAGATTAAAAGTAAAATACTTAGAGGTATATAGGGAATCAAACCTAATAGTCTCTCAAGCCCTAAGGAAATGGAAGATAAAAGAAGAACGCTTGGTTCCTTATCGACATTTAGAAGATTTAGTACAACAATTTGAAGAAATCTCATTCTATTTTCTACCATGAGAAAAAAAATAGTTTGTAGATGCATTGGCCATGCTCAAATCTATGACCAACATGGGAAAGGAAATGGTGATCTGGCCAATGGCTATTATGGTAAAGCAATAACCCACTTACTGTATTGCAGTTCAGATAGTAAATGGGCAACCCTGGTTTTGGAATATTTATAATTTCATCTAAAAAGGTGAATACCTTGAACAAGCCTCTAAGGCTAACATAAGAACCCTAAGACAATTAGCTAGTCAATACATCTTCAATGGTGATATCCTCTATAAAACATCTCGCAACAATATTCATCTTAGATGTGTGCATGAAGTCAAAGCACAACAAATCATGGCCATGTAGATGAACAGGGGCCCTACATGAATGTTTTTGCCTTAGCTCAAAAGGTAATTAATTTAGGATATTATTGGCTCACCATGAGAGAAGATTGTGCAGATTTTGTTAAAAGGTGCCATAGATGTCAAATACAAGCCAAGCTGCAAGAACAGCCTCCAGTACCATTACACCCCACAACAGCTCTATGACCCTTTGCAATATGGTGCATCAATGTGATAAGACAGATATCACCTAAAGCTTCTCATGGTCATGAGTATATTCTGGTAGTTGTGGGCTACTTTACCAAATGGGTTAAAGCAACATCGTATTCAGTCCTAAATGCCAAAAAGATGGCTCATTTCATCCATACTAACATCCTTTATTGGTATGGAGTATCATTTGAGATCATTTCAAACAACGAGTCTCATTTCTGAGAGAAGGTAGTACACTTATTAAAGAAACATAAGATTCAACACAATAAATCTTCCCCCTATCGACCACAAACCCATGGTGTTATCAAAGCTGCAAATAAGATATAAAGCATATCCTCTAAAAGGTGGTGGAAATCATAAAAGTTGGAATGAATAACTGCCCTTTGCCTTATAGGGTATAGAACTTCCATCCAAACACTATCCGGGTAACCCCTTTTTCACTTGTGTATGGCATGGAAGTTGTTCTACCCATCGAAATGGAATGCGGTCAGCTCGAGTTCTCGAAGAAAGTCATCTTAGTGAAACCAAATGGGCCAAAGCTTATTATGATCAGTTGAATGCTATTTATGAGAAAAAGAATGGATGTCTTGTACAAAACACAAGGTTATTAATAAAAGATAGTAAGATACTATGACAAGAAGGTTAAAGATCAAGGCTTGAAGGAAGGACATCTAATACTAAAAGAAATCAAGGCTTCCATGCATGACCCCAAGGGAAAATTCAAACCCAACTGGGCAGGACCATATCTGCTCAAGAAAATCCCATCTCGAGGAGCAGCCATCCAGTCAGATCTAGACGACATCGAGTTCTCTAGCCCATGTAACATGGACTAACTCAAATGATATTTTGTCTAGTAATCTTCTCATATAATAGACTTATGTGGATATGATTCTCTTAAAAAAAGAAAAAGAAAAAGAAGCATTTTATGCTGAAAATCTAAAAGGATGGCTTATCCAAAAATTAGGATATGCTCGGTGAGTTGAAAACCCAAAAAAAGGCGACTTGGGCAAAAATTAGAACTAAATAAAAGAGATACAAAGGAAGCCCTCCTTGGGTCCGGTCCAATACATCAAAACACAATATCCTATGTAAAGGAATAATATCATAAAAATGTTCCATAATGCTCATAATCAACCAAAAGTTTTTCTCAAAAGAAATGTTCAAAAATCAAATCCATCACAAAACATAGGTTTGTCAAACCATAAGGTATACAAAACCACAAGTTTATGAAGTCTGAACTATGTCTACCAAAAGTTAAAAGTCATCCTAAAGAGTCAACCAAAGTAGTCTCTCGGGTCCTAAGCCACCTCACTAGCATCCTTAGCCTCCAACTCAGTAATCAAAGCAAGTTGCCATGCCTTCTCTATTAGCCACACCATGGTAATGACCAAGCCCTGTATCCATCCAAGATGTTAATTATCCCATATGGATGTACCATATGAAATCCTTGAGCCCAACCATTTAGTAGCAGAAGTGATAATCGCGGGAGCAAGTGCTAAACCATTAAGAGGTATACCCTTTAAATGACCCATATGATGTAGAATCCGGGTCCCCTTGTAGAATCTCTACATCAACAATTCAAGCAAACACACCATTCGGTATCCAAAGGTTATGGTCATGAAAGATCAAATCTGATACCAAGGACACTATTAGAGGATCTCATCAAGACTAAGCTCCAACAACTAAGAAGTCCACGCACTCTTAAAGTCATGATGTACAAGTATCTGCCTGGATATATTAGAAAAAGGGGAATAGGGAAGTTTAACAAGCATAGCCATAAACTCGAAGGTGGTCTCTCAACCATACCTAGTAAAATCCAATTAGTCAATACAAACGCATGGCTTTAAAAGAATAAAATCAGTTAGAATTTACTTGGAGAAGCACCGGTGTCACAGACCAACCTCCCTCAAATCTATAAGCCTTATCCAAGCTCATAATAGTCTCAGCCAGAAGTAATGCAACAATAGACCTAGAGTCCTCCATTTGAAGGATTAAAAGAGTCAGCTCAATCAAACCCTAACCTGAGTCCCTACTAAATAGGAATCCACCAGTGATAAAAAAAAGCCAGAGTTCTCAACCTCAATCTCTGTCTCTCCTCGTCCTCAGTATCCTCGCAAAATTTAGCCATGAGTGTACGTAAGTTCAACTTATGCTCCCTCATCATCATGGCAACATCTGCCTCACTCAAACAAAACAATCTTTGGAAAGCCTGGAAATATCCAACTCGGTGCTCAGGAATAGCCAAGTCAGCCTTTCTGCCACTGCTTAAAATGACACTAATCTCCTTAGAAGTAGGACTCATCTCCTTCATCATAGCCCCAAATATAAAAACATGATTCACATGATCCTAAAATCTCAGAAATGCCTGAAGAAAATTCCATATCCACTTGAACTCCCTTAACAGTAATGGCAGGGGAAATTCCATATCTCCCCAAATTTATCTTATCCACCTTGTCCAAATGAATGGTCCATAAATGAAGTGAATTGACTAAAAAAGGGTTCCATAATTTCCAAAATTATTCAAAATAGCTAAAAAACTATCGAAATAGCAAAATGTAGCATGAATGTAGCTCAAAATAGTTAGAAAATGGTTCAAAGGACATTTAAAATAACCAAAACACGGTCAGAAAGCGGCTAAAATGCCTAGAAAGCATAACAAACCCCTTTATAATGGGTTTGGCGCGGCTAGCCATGCAGTAATAATAATATATATATAATAAAAATAAAAATAAATAATATAAAAAATAATAAAAAAATATTAAGTAAAAATGAGAAAGTAATAAAGCATGGGATAATAAGTAAAATGACTAAAATTAAACTATTGGCATAAGCTTGCATTATCAAGCATTCCCATACCTCATAAAGGTTCATTGTTCAAAAGTTCTGCATTTTTTTAAAAAATGATACAATGAAGAAGATGCTCCAAAGCAGCATATAAAGATGATCCATGTCTCCAGCGATGGTGACGCCCTGTCACACCTTAGCCACCGATAAGCGAGCCAATCTCATTGCCAATGCTACCTTATAACTACGTGCCACAGTGTAAGTATGATCTAACCACTCAAAAGGCCACTACAACATAAATGAGGATGATTAGCAAAAGAACCGAGCTATCCGATAAGCTGTTATAAAAGGGGCATAACAGGCAAAGAATGGACGCAAATTTTAAGCACATGAAATTATTCCAACTGCAATCCATCACCTCCCTAATAAGTGACCTCATCACTCATCCAATAGTAGCTTGGGATATCACTAAGGGCAGCAGGCCGAGCACTTGTAAAGGTAGACTGGGAACCCACAGCAGCAGGATCAGCACCAACCATAGCAGGTTGAGTACCCATGGACTAGTATCATCCACAAAATCCTTTTCATCATTTAAGGTTATAGTCCTTATTTGGCGAGAAGCACCTCTGCTAGCACCGACTGCACTAGATTATAGGGATGAGCCTTTAGAAGAATGATTAGTACTCTTGGAAGAGCTACGAGAAGCCATTACAATCTTTGGCACTAAGGATTCATTACAAAAGACATTGTAATCAATTTTGGGTAAAAAGAACTTGATGACCTCGATACCAATATAAAGCTAAGGGAGTCTAGCAATTCTAGACCATTTCGTATGTTAGAAGATGGGGCACTTGGCACAACTTGAAGTCCCGCAACTTGCATTTTAACTCGCTCACCCAAATAATATTGTTGAGTCTTGGGTGAGCAAAGTAGAACTCAGTAGCTTGAAAAAGAAGGCAACAAGAGCTCGATGAGGGTCAGTCATCATGAAGCATGCTGGAGACCCTTAATTTTGGCCCTAAGCCAGTCCGGTCCCAATTAAAAAGGGCCAGGTCAAATCCAAAAAGTTTAAACCTAGTCTGGTATGGTTTTAAAAGCTTAAAATAAGTCTAGACCAATTTTAAAAGCCCAAAATTGGTCCGGCCCAATCTTAAAATCCCAAATCAAGTCGGTCCAAGCCCAAAGCATAAAATATGAAGAATTGACTTAGCCAATTCGCCATGATGCCCAAAGCCAATTTTCCATGAAGAAAGGCCCACGACGAATTGGCTAGCCCAATTCGTCATGAGTCCTTAATTAGGCTGGAAATCTAAGCTTAATTACATTTAAAGTTCTAATAGGGCATGGATAAACGGTGTTAGTCTTTGAACCGAGCAAGGATTATCAAAGGGGTTTCCCTAATCTTTATTTATAAATACAAAATTCTGAAGCCAGAAAAGGGGTGGTCACAGTTAACAATTAAACAGAATTAAGGAGAAGCTAATCTTGCAAACACAAAACACAGAGACAGAAAGTAAAAACATCAAAAGAGGCAGAAGCTTAGACACAAGTGATCCTCGGATCATTAAAGCATCAACCAAGAATTTAATTTGATCCAGACTTCCTATCCATCGAATAGTCAAGCCTGGTTCAATAAATCTCACTTGGTGGAGCCAACAAATGAAAGTATGATTTATTAACTTATCTTAATTGAATTTAATCACATCATCTCCATTTTTTGATAACCAGAATTTATTTATTTAATTTTAGAGGTTTCATCCAATACCCATAATCCTAGGATTAGTTGATGATTTAAACTGTAATTTTGCATACCAAACCTTAGATTTAGGATTGAAACTCAATTCATATGCTCAAAACCCTAATTCATATCCATAAATCCTAATTTGAATAGGTTAATTTCCAAAACCCTAATTCTATAGACCCTCATCGTCATGCCTTATATTTCATTAATGGGATAATATTAAGATTTATTTGTAAATTGCAATTTTTATGATTAACTTTAACTTCATTAGTTTAGCCCTAAATTATAATTGTTTGTGTAATGATTGGTTATTTGTTTGATTACTTGTTTTACCATGGATGATTATTAAATATTAATTGATTGTATTTTTAAGAGACTTATAAAAGGCATGTTTCCACTTTGTTGATGTCTTGTTTATTTAATTTGTTTGTTTTATCTTATTTGTATTTGGGGATTAACGTAAGGGAAATGGTTTTACCAATTGGTGGGTATTCTATTTTTATTTACTTGTACTTTAGACATTGGACATTGTAAGGGCATTTTTTCATCCTCGGATGTGTGACCATTTTGTTTGACTTGTTTTAATAATATGATGAATGTTTATTTTTAATTGCATGTAATATGAATAATACTGTAATAATTTAAGAATCTTATAATATTTAGACCTAAAAAGGAGGCCGGTTCTAATGAAACGGACGTTATAGGGGTGCTAGGTCATCTCACATTATTCATGCGTACCCAAATTTTTGAACCCAATAGTGGGTTGGAGATTCCTTAGGAATCGAGTCATCCACCCCTTTCTATTTCTTTCTTAGTCCGTCCATGTGGCGACTCCATTTTTCTGAGTTTAGGACCGTGTTCTCTAAGGCTTAGAGTCTAACAATGTTGTAGTCGTAAAAACCACTCCACCATGAGATACGGGTGAAAATTTTCGGTCACACATGCACCAAAAGGTAGCCAGCAGACTTAAAAAGGATGAAAAAGACGAGCATCTGACAAATAAACAAATACAATAAATTCAGAAAAATTACTTCATCAAATCTTAGGTTATTGAACTCTGATCTCAAATTTCTGAAATCAATGAAGGGAGTTCGGGACCAATTGCTTAGGGCCCAACGGTGGCCAATTGGAAACACGTCTAGCTGAGGATTTCCTAAAGTTGGACTCAGAAAGTGGAAATACTCATAGGTCCATATATGTGACAACAACAAGTTAAAATTAAGAAAATCAATGAAAGATAAGGAGTGACTTGAAAAGCATACCTCCCAGATGATGTAGGTTCCCCTAATCAAGCGAATGTCTCCTTGGGAAAGACGGCCCATCTCTTCATACATAGTGGCCAACAAAGCTCCACTCCAGTCATACTCGAAAACACGAGCCAGATCCTCTAAACTCATCAAAATTCTAGGGTTAATAGTGTCTCTTCTTGTGTGCCAGAAAGAACATCCTAGTATCAGAAAAAGAAGAGAGTTGCAGCTTGGGCATAAGAATCCAAGAAAAGTCCATCATCTCGTCCTAACATCACAATTATGTGAGATTTTAACCAATGACAAGTAAGGCATTAGTTGACTACCTCTAGAAAATCACCAAGAAGACTCAAGATCTAGTCATTGATTAAATTCAACCAGCTGGGATAAAGGTTATGAGTACGTGTTCCAAATTAGAGCCTAGTTAACATGTGTAAATCTTATGGCATCATAGTTAATTCACCATAAGGAAAATGGAAAGTATTGGTGGGGTCCCACCATCTCTCTGCTAATGCCCTTGGAAAGGAATGATTTGCTTGACCAAAATTGTCTAGAGACAAAAAGTCAAGGAAGCTGATGGGAGCCAAAAGGTCTCTCACCTCATGGTTTAAATAAATACGAATAAGGTTAGAGCATCTGCCCAGTAATTACAACTAACCATGCTGTTAAAATGCAATAAATACATATAAGTAGACTATTTAAAGGATTCATTTTTTCTCTCTTGTTAAATTGCTAATGGCAATGAGAAAGTTTTTTTCTTTTTATTTTTGCAAGACAAAATAAAGGAAGAAAGGACAAAAATACCTCAATGCTGCAGGTTTGAGAAACATGGGTAGCAACATCCATCAGCTAGTCTCCAACCTTGGACATCTCAATAGCCTCATTTGATGGAGAGAAAGACATCTTCTACAAAGCTCAAGCATAAATCTTAGAGAGAGAAGTTGTAAGAAGAGAGAAAGAGGTAGGAGTGCCCAAATGAGCACTTTTGACCTCTATTTATAAAGGAAGGAAAATGCCCCACCAAAACCCAATTCGAGATAGTAAAAAAAATGCTCAGCATTTGGGTCCCATAATAGCACATGGATCAAAGAAGCAGCTTCATATGATCTATAAGCCTAAAAACACTTGGCAAACCATGTTTATTTTCTCTACTATGTACCTTGATTGATAACATTGTGCCTATTTTAAACATAAAAAGATGCAATGGGGGGCAACTATGAATGCTAAATTTTACACCCAAAGAAGGGGCAAGCAGGCATGGTCCTAATGCAATTTGAATTGCCCAAATTAGAGGTCGAACAGGCCCAAAAAGGTGAAAAGTTGCATGGTCAGTGAGATTGGCCATGCTCAGCTCCGACCAACTGCATTTCAAGCAAAAATTTGACCCTAAATCCAATTTTTTGGGTCTTTTTTCTCCTATAAATAGTTCCTTCAATGACAAGCAGAGAGACTCCAAAGAGAGAAAGACGAGAGAGATTGCGGGCAATGATGATTGCGTCACTGGAGGGAGAGATATGAAAGTGAGCAGCGGCTGTAGCCTACAGGGTAAGAGTTAGTTTCTGAATTTTATATTATGAAAAATGGTGCCGTTTTGGTAAAAACAAAATGACGCTGTTTTAAAAAAACTATGTCCATATACTATACCTTGTGTGGCAATGTCAAAGCAAAATACAAGGTTTACGTTTATAACAAACTAGGCATTGGCCCAAGTGATGCACAGATATAATATCGTGCAGATATAATTTGATAGGTTTATTTTTTTTTTTGTTCACCATTGAAATTTTTGAAGTATTTTACAGAGTTTAACTTATATATTTTTTTTAGGGGAAAGATTTTTTTTATAGAAATATTTTTAAAAAGGCATTATAAAGTTTATTAGCTTGAATTATATTTTTTGTAGATGAAGGTACCTCTATTAAATACTATTTTGGTTATAGAACAGTTCAAATTAATTCATATATATAACTATCACTTCTATAAAACAATAATCATATTATTAATTGCAACACTAAAGTGACAATTAAAGCCATAATTAAATATAATTATACATAATTAATACATTCGTTCACATTCTTTAACATAAATTTGATATTAGCTGATTGGAATTATTAAAATCACAGCTACACCATTTATTGAAATTATTTACTACACAATTGCTTAAACACAAATTGAAGGACAATTGCTTGCATGTCAAAGTCGAGAAAACTATATCATCATGTCTATATGGTAAAATATCTTTTGCTGAACTTTTTGGTCAAAAATCTCAAAGTTTTAACTGCACAGAAGCTAAGTAGTTTGACTTAAACCTAATACAAAAATAAAATATTTTAAAGAAGTTTAGACCAAAGTGAGTAGTCAAACATGAAAAGTAACAAAAAGAAAATCTCAAACAAAGCTATTTTTAACAAACATAGAATTTGAAAAATCAAACCTGCAGAGAATTCTAGTTTGTATTAGTATTAAAATTTGCTCACTGAAAAAATCCACCCAAAACACCTCTTGAAAGTATAATCTATACACAAATCACCACTGCTTTTCTAAAATTTGGAGTTTAGAAACTTAAAAACACAAACCAAAACAATTAAACCAGATCGAGCCAGATATGATAATGAACTGGGTTTATAAGTACTGGGAAGTACAATTACTTGGCTTTTCAGCAATCAAACAAAAATCAAATCTTTCTTCTATTAAGAACTCCAAAACACAATGAAGGCATCCTTATAATATTAGGCATATGTTACCTATTTTCTGCTCCATTCATATTGGCATACATCTGCTGTAGGCGCAAATTGTAATAGCACAAAAACCTCTCTAGCTAGTTTAACTGCCCTAGACTACACAAGATACCAAATGCTCATAATTAACAACTCCCACTCAAGCATGAGAACTATATTATAGAGAAGAAAACTTTAAAACAAAACAATCATCAAACCTACATCTAATGTAGTGAACTCAGGTACTCTAAGCAACCAAATATCAAGTATTTAGGTCTGAACTTCAGAAACTACAGATAGCTTATATAACATTTAACAGATATATATATCAACATCTAAGTCAAAGTTGGCAAAAAAGATAACTAATGATAGGTAAATAACAAAGAACCAAAAAACATACCAAGACTTTTGCACCCCCAAAATCAAACGGTTTAACCTAGTGAGTCTGCGGATTTACCTGAACAAAGAAAATATGACAATGCCCTGAAGATTTACCAAAGTAGCTACAATGTCAAATATCTTGCCAATTTCAACTCTAGTGAAATACTTCCAAGAAGATACCATTCCCAGAATTAAGTGAATATTAGCTTCCATCAGCCTCAAGGCAGATATGAAAAAATAATATTCCAAATGAATAGACAAAATAAAAAAATGGTGCATATTGAAATCATATGAAATCATACCATTCCCTAATAAAAATAAAAACACATAGCTATACCAAATTCCAGTGCCCATCTCTGGACTTGGTATGCATAAAGTTTGACATATATTAGTGGCATCCTCTGATTCAGCTTGTTGTAGTGTTTAATCACCCAATGACCAGTTTTACGGACGTACTCAAGAACCAAATTGAGATAAAGCTCATCCTTTTCAGTTGTTGAAAAGAAGCAATGTTTTAAAAAGATGACATTTGGGTGGTCAAGAAGATGTACTGTTTGCAACTTACGGTTTTTATACCCCTTATCTTGAAGAACTTTTTTTTATAGCAACAATTTTACCACTCTCCAAGCATTTTGCTTGAATTAAAAAGCCCAAATAGATGAATAAAATCATTAAAAGTGTCAACCTGGATAAGTTATACCAATATATTGTGAAAAATAATTCAACCAAATGTAATAACTCCATACCTGAAACACAACTCCAAATGATCCATGCCCAACAACACACTCAGCCATATAGCTTATTGTCTGAATTGAATATGGATGAGACATTATTAGAACAAATGAATAATATGACAAAAATAATAGAGAACTTATTTAGTAAGCCTAAAATCTAACAGTAGTTGGTACATAACTGGTGGAGTTGAATGATTCTTGATATACAAGGGAATTTGAAGGGAACAAAAACAACTATACATGCTTTGCTGGTAAATAGAAATAAAAGAAAGATTTAAAGAAATCCTTCAAAAAAGTATTTAAAAAAAACAGCAAGCACTTTGGAATCTTTTTTCAAAATCTAAAATCTTACACTGAAATTTTAGGAATCCATTGCTTTTATATGCTATACAAAGACCTATTAGATACACAATGATTACTTTTATTCTACTTTTCCCTTTCGTTGTGATCCATTTGTATATTATTAATTGAAACCCATCTCAAGATCGATTCAAAACCCCTAAAATTCAACACTTAAAAATCTTGAATCTTCAACTATAATTCAATGAATCAATAACCAATTCACTGATAATAATAATAACCCAAAAATACTCCCTCTTGAACATAAATTAAAAAAAGAAAGAAATATATATATCAATCTTGATAAAAGCTAAGAAGTCAAAAGAAAAAAAAAAGAAGAAATAAAATTAAATTAAAAAAATGATACAAAATGAGGAAAGAAGATTAAAGAGTAACGAGAGGACTCTAAAACAATCAGAATCTTTCTTTCATATTTGTTTTGAAATCAAAAATAGAAAAAGAACAAAATCCAAACTTGAGAATAATTATGAGGACTGTGAAGTCTCGATTCCAATTCCTTTTTTTTTTTTTGGCAAAGCCAAGCTGGTTATTGAGCTCTTCTTCTTCCTCTGGCTCTCTCCGTCTCTCGTCTCTGTGCTTTTAATTGCTAAAAATGCCAATTAATTATTTTAAATTGATCCCTCACGCTCTGATTGCTTTTGGAGAAACAGAATCATTTGGAATTGAAAAAAAATAAATAAAAAGAAAAATTGCAAAATAGTGTCTTTTTTGAAGATTCAATGAGGTGTAGGGGCGAAGGTACTTGATTGAGAAGGGGCAATGACAAAAATAAATTTATGCATAGTTATATTTATTAAAATTTTGAAAAAATTTAATTTCCCCTTTCAAAATTTTAAATTCCACTCTCTCTCCTTCGATCTTTTAAATTTTACTTAAAAAATTAACTAAAAAATACTAATTAACACTCTAAAATTTAAAAAAAATTTAAAAAAAATAAACTCATCCAAAAAAAAATACAAAATTATAATTTTTATATTTTAATATATATTTTTTAAATTTCTTCACTTTAATTTTGAGTTTATTATTTATAATTTTAATATTATGTGATAATTTTTACTTTAATTATTATTTAAGAGATTATATTTATGATTCAATATAATTTTTTTTATTTTATTTTTATAATATATTTTAGGTGAATTTAGGAACACATATATAAATATTAATATTATGTTTAATTACATAATTGTTATTGTTATCTTTTTTTAAAATTATGAATTACTATCAAGATATGAAAATACATGAGTGCAATATTTTTTTTTACTTTTTAATATTTATATAAGAAAAATATTTATGTATTAGTTTGTAAATATATAAAAAGCTAATTATTTATATTATTTTTAAAATATATATATGTATATGTATGTATAAATAATATTTTTATTTTGTCTCTTTTCTTTTAATACCGGGCTTCGCCCGTGATGAGGTGGCAATGTTCTAATAATCTTAAATTCCTTAGCTTTTATATATCTATTATATAATTTAAAGCTAGATACAATTTTCATTGTAAGTCTACAATGAAATTTTATCCAATAATTAATGTGAGAAAGAGAGTTTTCATTACAAAAAATATATATAAACTCAATGTATATAATATATGATGTGTGAATAAATATATTATAAATTATACCACAATTATTTCATCAAATCACTATAATATTTAAATTTTAAGTAAATATATAAAAATAATATAATTTAGTGTTATTTTTTTATTTTTATTATTAGTATAATTTAAAACAATTTATAACATAAATAATTAAAATAATTTTATGATCATTATAATACCATATTAAAAGTAAAATTATATATAATTCGTAATTTAAATAAACTAAAACTTTAATTTTAGTCATATTAATTATTACAATTTAACTAAATATTTAATTATCCATTATTAAAAAAATTATATAAAAATTAATTTTTAGTGATTATTATTATTAATTTAATAAATCTGTAACTGGGATAAAAAAATTATTACAGTAAAATTACATTCAACTTATTCTCACATAAAATAATTAATAAGAGAGAAAAAGAGAGTTTTCATGAAAATAAATATATATAAACTTAATATATATAATATATAATATGTGAATATATATATTATACTACAGCTATTTCACCAAATGACTATAAATATTTAAATTTTAAATAAATATATAAAAATAATATAATTTTTTACTTTTTTCATTATTATAACTTAAAACAATTTATAACAAAAATAATAAAAATAATTTTATGGTCAAAATAATTATATATATAATTCATAATCTAAATAAATGAAAATCTTAATTTTGTTCAAGCTAATTATTATAATTTAACTAAATATTTAACCAATTATTATTAAAAAAATTTATATAAAAATTTATTTTTAGTGATTATTATTATTAATTCAATAAATTTGTAGCTGGAATAAAAAAATCACTGCACTATCTTCATAATTTAAATTATTAAATATATATATTTAGTATTGATAACCTAAATAAATATCATAATGTTACTTTTTGTGTTTTACTTTGAGTATCATTTTTAGAATAATTACACATACCAAGATAATCATTAGTAATTATAAATTTTATAAAAAATTTATAATATTTTATTTAATTACACTTTTTAATTATTCTCTCTTTATTAATTACTACACTTATCTCATTTGGATAAATTTGTAACTTTTATAATTAATACTATTTTTAATTTATAAAAATAATAATTAAAATAAAAAATTTTTTTATACGACATTTAAAGTGAAATGGAGGGAGTATAATTTAATTAAAAAATTAAAATTATTTATTTATTATATATATATATTGATTAAAGTTAAATGCATTTACACTATAAGTCTACAATACAAATGCATCTAATAAGTTACATATTTTTATCTATTACCTTATTTCATTATTTTTATTAGTGTTCTAAAATATTATGATGTTTTTGTTATTTAATATGTTAACATTTAAGTAATCTTAAGTGTTTATTTATTATTATGAATATTATATATATTGCATCTATCAATCAAATTATTTAGGAATCTCAATGAAAATATATATAATATGAACTCTGTTTTTATCTAAAACTCTTTGTATTAAATAAATTTCATTTGTAATATATATATTTTTTATTTTCATAGTTTGCCTCTATACCAAATAAAATTTTTATTTCAATTTAATTCTTTATTTTTCTATTACATAACGTGAAAAATTATCTCCATTTAACATAGTCTATGACTTTTAATTAATTATTAGTATTAATTTTTTAAAAATTTTACATAATCTTCAATAAATAGCAAAAAAATAGGCAATATTAGATCTTTTCAGCTAATTATTAATATTAATTTTAAAAAATTAAATAATTTTAAATATACAAGAAAAAATAAACATTATTATTTGGTTAATAAAAAAATTTTGAACCGCAGCCATGGTTTTTTTTTTATTATAATATAAATATAGATAATGTAGGCGATTGGTTCGGAGAACTGACTGACAAAAAATGAAGGGGCTTTTAATTGACAGTAATTGAACTATAAGGGTATATTTTCTCTCCCGCATTTTCCCAGCAACCAAACGGCACTGCAGTTATATTTTTCGCTATTTCATGTTAGGGGTTTTAGTTGGGACAATTATTAGTAAATTTGGTTAGTTGCATAGAAAATCAAAAGTTTGGTAGAATGGATTGGGGTTTTGTACATAAAGCTTGGGAGAAGTGGGCTTCCTTCAATATTGGCTCCTCTAGTAACCATATACACTTTTTCAATTGATACATACGTATATGTTTGTGTTTATTTATTTTTAATATATATATACATATTCATATACTATACTATATATATGTGCTTAAGGAACAATTAGAAACTTAAATATGCTTAAAGTACATTCTATTTCTCAATTAGAAATAAATGCCTTGATTAAAGCAAAATCAAAACATCTTTGTTATTTGAAAAATAATTTTCAATTACAGAGGATAAATGATCAATTAAAAACAGACTTTGTAAAAAATAAAATAGATCAAATTAAAACCCAAATAAAAAATAAATTATATGTTGATCTGCTCAATGCATTTTAGAATAGAGAATAACATGTGGCTGATTTACCTTATGAAATAACTTTTGATGAAAAGTCTATTACTACTAAAGTCTGACCTATTCAAATGAGCCTTAATATGATAGAGTACCATAAAAAGAAAATAACAGATTTGAAAAATAAAAAATTAATTTGCAAATCTAGCAGCCCATGGTCTCGTTTCTTATGGTATCAGAGCTCTTAGGTTTTTGGTGTGGTAGTAGAAGTATATAAAAAGTAATTTTATTTTAAAGTTTTAATCTATAGTATTAAGTTAATGATCTATGTCTAAGAATTTAGATATACAGTAAGACCCGTGTTAGCTGATGATGGACATTATAGGGCAATAAGTCAGTGGTCGCTTTTAAACCATAGTTTAAAACCTTAGTCTATAAATTAAAATTAAAAATGAAACATTTTTTTTATGTAAATCTAATAGTTTTGAGTCATCAAAAATTAAAATAATAGTAAACAAAAATAAAGTTGTCTTAGAAAATTTTAATAAAATAATAAATGATTGGCACATACCGAAAGTAGATAAACATCAAATATATAAAATGCCTAAAATAGATATTTTTAAATATGATTATACAATAGCTATGGAAGAAAGAGATATATAATTAAATAAACCCTTTGAAAGAATAACTTTGTTAAATCCTATAACATTAAAGAAATATAAAGATAAAAAATATAAATACATACATATAGGATTAATACACGTTAGTATAAAACCTTTGACTAGAGAATGACTAAATACTTATATATTAGTTGTAGTCAGAGATGTTAGGTTTGTAAATTTCTAAGACTATCTTTTTGGATCTGTAGAAATCAGTCTAAGTTAATGACCTATTAATTTTGATGTACATCCTGATATTACAGTATCTTTAAATTATCAAAATATATTAAAAAGAGTAGTATTAGAAATTAAAACTCATAATTATAAAATATTAGAAGGATCAATTTATGTTGCATTAATTTATAAAATATAGTATAAAGCCATGGTATTAGCCTTTACAACTAAGAATAAAATGCAACATAAAATTGGAGAAACCAGATTTCTTCAGACAGACCTTAGTAAAGCTAACACTGTTATTCCTAGAACCATGCAGTGAAAGGACATATCTCTTCCTGATAAATGAATTTTAGAAGGAGAAATTTCTCCCCCAGAACCTGAAAAAGTTATAAAACCTAATATAAACATTAGTCAAATTGAACAATTTGAAGATGGTAAAGTAAAATTAAAACTTTCTAGACATAGTATAAGCAGTAGGCTACTTTGATAGTAGATATAGAAAGAGCTTTATAACTACATTCTGTAACATATGTCTCTTATCTAGAACCAAATTCTAAACTAGTATTACAAACTTTTATAAAACTTGGGTATTCTATATCAGATATACCTGAATCCAGCCATAGAATGCAAGGTATAGACTATAGTACATCAGTACCACGTCCTTTGTATAATGAATATAATGCTGTAGAGTCAAACCCTAGACTAAACAGACATAGAAGACAGTCTCCTTCTCCACCTACGTCTCCTACAACTTCAGTCATAACTGAAAATATAGAAAACATAGATAGAGAATTAAATGTTATAAATAAAGAATTTAAATTTGATGAAGATAAATTTTTAGATAAAATCACAGTAACTAAAAATTTAGAGAAAATGGTAAAAATTAGTAAAGAAAATGATTTTAGTAAACTAAAAGAAGAATATATGAACTTTATAAAACAAAATGACATAAAAATGAAGTTTTTTTATTGGTTTAAAAGAATTTATAAGGTACAAAATTAAAAAATATATATAAACCCTATAACTACTAGAAATAAAGAAACATAATGAAAAGTAAAGGATAGAATTATTCAGAGTGAATATCCACCTAAAACTGCTAGTATATTTTTCTATGAAGAACATTAAATAATGGTTGCATCATTTAAAATTATTGCACAAGATGATCCAAATAGACAAATCTTAAAGCAAAATAATTTTTGTAATGCTCACTTACACAGTATAGGACAACAGTTAAACATAATAAAGAAATCTATAAAGAGTAAAGAAATTATAAAACGTGTAAAAGAAATTTCAGATAAGAAAATAAAAATCCATGCCTTTAAACCTTTTAAAGTTTCTAAGACACGTCAATAGGAAGTCAAACAGTCAAAATACTCTGACTTCATAAAAGCAATTAAAGATCAATTTAGTAAAATTGAATTAACATCTGAATCAAAAGAAGTTATTCAAGATACACCTCAATCAAAATCTAAAACAATTAGTATAGTCACAGAAAATCAAGATTTAGAATCAGAAGAAGTTTCTTCTCTTGACACGAAAGATCTTGAGTCTTTTAGTAAAATAGTAAATCTTGAAATAAATTGGATAACACATTATCAATCTATAGTACCTAGAATAAGTGCACCGACCTTGGTATTATAGATAGACCAAATGTATTATCTCAATATAAATATAATGTCTCTTCAGTATATGAGTGAAATATAGATAGTCTATTAGAATATAAAATTCTTAGTCTTCTACAACAGATGACTATGGTTGCCAAAGCCTATAGAAATCAAATAGATACCTCTAATAGGACTATAGCAAAATTAATTATAGCTGGCTTTACATGCCAATTAAAAGGTTGGTGGGATAATCATCTCACTGATCACATTGTTTCAAGTTTCACCATATTTACTCTTTTTCCACATTGTTTTTCATATTTTTCATATTTTCTTTCTCATTACTTTTCACATTATTCATTTCTTATCTTTTTATTTATTTTAAGAATATTTTTATTTTATACATAAACATTTCAATAGTCATTCTACAATGGCTCATGTTCCATAACACATGCAATAATCACCTTTTTAATTGTACATTAGACATACCCATATCTACTCCAAAGAATAGAAGTGACATAACACATTCTCAAATTCATAATGTGTATGCCATCCTCAATATTGTTTAAACAATAAGTACTATAAGTTTATAATAACCTTTAATATGCCAAATACACCACTAATTTCACCATCCAAGCCTTACTTCTTCCATGTCCTTCCTCTATTTGACTTTACAATCTCACATTACTCAATCCTAAATCATGTTATAAATAAAAAATCTCATTAGCATTCTATTCTAAGCCATTTTAAAACAATTAGTAACATTTACATCCATTCTTTCTCAAAAACATACCAAAATCCTATTTTCACCATTACTACCTTATTCAAATTACCACTCAATCTATCCATTTCTATTATCCAACCATAAAATCATCAATAAGACATCAATATAACATCAAAGCAATGCATTACTACAATTATAAATACCTCCACCAAAAATTCTAAATGCATATAATCTAGCCATAACCTAACTTCACCAAAATCAATTCATATACAGCTTCCAACCATAAAATTATAATATTTATACTAAAAAAAATATTAATTCATCTCATTACAACAATTAAAACCACCCATATTCGAATATGCTAATTTGCACATATACATCCCATAACTTTAAATTCATCATCTATGTTTATCTTGACAAATCAATAATCAAATCATCATATACACATCTTAATCACTTCATAGCTATCATCTTTCTCAATTAACAATCATTTTCTCTCTCTATCTTATTCTTTTATAACCATGAAAATCAATAAAAACTAGTTAAAATTAAAGAATACTTACTTATTTCTTGATAAATCTTCAAAAATCACCTTAATCCCTTGAATTCCTTATGTAAGTTGAAGTATAAAGAAAACTAGAAACTCTCTCTCTTTAGACTTCAAAATTTGGCCACCGTAGTTTAATGGAGAAGAAGATGATTCTTTTATATATTTCACTTCCAATTTTGCCCTTTACCTTTTTATGTATTTACAAATTATTTATTATTAAAATAACATGATATTTCCATTCTTCCATCCATAATTATCTTAATTCTATGATATATATATATATTATTTATTATCATACGTATCACTCTCACATCCATAAATATATAATAATTAATTAATTAAAATATTAATCCGCCAATCATCTTTCTTCCTTCTTTGACTGTTCTTTCTTCTCTTATTATTATTATTATTATTATTATTATTATTATTATTATTATTATCATCATCATCAACTTTTTTACCACTAATTTATAATTGATATATGTGTGGTATATTTTATATATAAATATATGTCTTATATATTTTATTTAAATGTTATGTATATTTTTACCTATATATATAATGTATATTCTATGTATACATCATGTATACATTAGGGGTATATATATATATATTATAAATTCAACATATTTAATAAGTATATGTGGGATATTTATTATGCATACATTAGATATACATTAAAATATATACTACACATATATCTCTCTAAATACTTTAATTAACCTTTAAATTAATTTTTAATAATATCTAAAATCCATGTGTTTTACATGCATAATTATGTGATGTATAATGCATTGGATGAGTTATGTTGGTAATATGTAATATGATTTGTTGCATGTATGTGTATGTGAACTGTGGATAAATGTGAAAATGAATCACAGTGTGGTTGTGACTAATGGTGATGCCTAAAGAGAATGAGAAATGTGGGAAAATGTCGAATAAGATGGAAATGAGGAATAGTAATGAGAACTGATGTTAATGATGAGAAAGAGAAAAGAAAATGAAAGTATGATTAAATACGAACATATTGTGATGCATATTGCCTTATTCAATATATAGTTTTAAGAAGTTGTATTTGGTATTGTTTGACATGCCTTATGCCTTCAGGTGATACACACTGGTGTCATAGATATGATTATGCTAGGCAAGACATATTAGTGTCATAGATATGATTATGCCTTCAGCGAGATATACTGGTGTCAATAAAAATATTGTGTCTTCAGAGCTAGACACAATGGTATCATGTTAGGCCAAATCAATATTTCTGAATCTTGTATATTGTATAATGATTTTGGGCCTAATATGTTTATTTTATATATGATATGTGTATAAAATGTGAGTATTATCAAAAGAATAGTGTGTATTGATGGTGATGTGGAATATGATAATTATGATGATTTAAGTTCTGTAGATAGTTTATACATTTGCGAAATGCAAAATGTGTGAATGATTGAGTACATATGCATAGTATGTTAAAATTGTTATATATACAAGTATGTATCACTAAGCTTTCGAGCTTAGCACGGTAGTATATATCGCACATGAGTTTAGAAGTATATACCAGTGATCTGGATAATGATGGAGATTTGGTGATGGTGTGTGCTACGAGACTAGACCAGGAATGCTATATACCATATATAAAGTTGTTTTAAAGGTACTAGTTTGTATAATGTATTTTTCTTAAGAAGTGAATGTGTTAGAAATGGAGGATTATTATGTATAATATTATGTATGTATATAAAGAATAAATTTGAGTAAATATATATGAAATGATGAACATTTATTAATTTTTGAGAAGTTTGGGAGAATTATTGATGATGGTATTTATAAACACCGGGAGTGTAAATTTTACTTACAGGGTGTATTTTTTTTCTAATTTACAATTTTATAAAATTATAAGTAAAATACTAACGAATTTTTTCTAGCTATTTTCTTTTATACATATGAATTTATTATTTAATTGATTGTATGTATTTTCTTATTAAAATTTATCTATTAAGAGTTTATTTATTATTGGTAATAACTAAAGGGGATTTTCTATTGTTTATTAATATTGCACTTTTATATTCTATATGTGTACTCTACATATATGAGGTATATATATTGTATGTATATAGGATATAAGGGTGATACATAATTAAACTAAAAATAATTTCCTAATTTGGCTAAAAAAATTAAGTAAATATAAATATAAATACAAATACAAATACAAATATAATTAATAGTTATATATAATTTTTAATTTGTCACCTAATCAACATTGGTTTACATATTTTACTAGATTATTAAATTAAAGAAATATAAAATAAATTTTAAAAATTTTAATTATCAATAAATTATTAATTAAATATTTTAAATTAAATTTGACATTCAATATATTTATATAAATAAATGCTATGCAGTAATCCTATATAATAATATTAATAGTTTAAATTTAAAAATAATATGAATAATACAAATACTAATTTAGATATAAGTATGATAAATTCTTCACATTTTATAAGATATATGAAATTATTTTTCATAGTATGTACACATAAATAACATATATATACATTTTATTTCTTTTTATGCATTTAGTTTTTTATTTGAAATTTGTAATAAGTCAATATTGGATATTGAATATTTTAATTTTATTTTGTTTTATCATAGTTAATAAATATTGGATATTTATAATAATTTTATTATGTATATTTTGAATTATAAAAATTAACATTAAATGTTTATTCTCGTAAAAATAATTAAATAATATTTTAGTATTTAAAGTTTAAAAAATAAAGCTAAATTTAGTATTTTATTATTTAAAATTTAAAAAATAAAGTTAAATCTTTGACTTCAAGAAATTTCCAACCGAATTATTTCTAAAAATATCGGAGTAATATAATATAAATTTTTTTTAGTTTCGATTCAATTTTATAAATGATATTTTTGAAAATCTCAATTTTGAAAATTTTCCAATATTTAAATTACTTGCTAGCCCATTGTTTACTCATATCATAAGTTGGACCTTAATTTTTTTTTAATGAAATATAAGTTTTTTTTTGTCAAAAAATGGATCGTTTTGACACGTCCAAATGGCGCCATTAAATGATACTAACATGATATTTGTCTGGAATCCATTACTAAACATTTTAATAAAAATAAATTAAACATGATCTTAAAATATATTTTAAATATGGAATTGGGTATTAAAATTTTTTTAGATAAATGAATTTTAATACATGTTAATTATTTTTTATATTTTTTTTATTAAATATGATTATTGATGATTTAAACATTTATATTAATATAAAAATATTAATAATAATATAGCACATATATGCTTTCACAGTAATTTACGAACATAATTTAACAGTAAATTCTACACAAATGCCTCAAAATTTAACACACCGTTGCAATAAAGGATTTTATAAATTTAACTAAACCATCTTATCAAATTTAAAAATTAAAATTATACTATAGTATAGAAACAAATGTTCAATTTTAGCCCTTGTATTATAGTAAAAAATCTAAATTACTCTTTAAAATTTTTTTTAAACCAAACTAGTTTTTTTCTCAAATTTAATCTAAATCACGGAACCATTAAATAGCTGACGATAGACTTTAGTTAAATATCTGGGCCAAATTAAACTTTTAAAAATATTAATATAGTATTTTTAATATTAATAATTTATAATATCAATAATATTTTAATAATTTTATAATTTATAATAATTTAAAAATATATAATTTAATAAATAATTAAAATATTACCGAATTATAATAAATTATATTATATAAGATTTTTATAAGATTTTTTAATATAATATTAATTATAATATTATTTGAAATTAATATTAAAAATATTCATAAATAATTTGTTACAAAATATTATAATTTATAATATTAAAAAATAATTTCTCAATATTATAATTTATAATATTAATAATTTTAGTTTTTTAATATATTTCATATTTTTAATAATTATTTAATTTTAAATGTTATAAATTATTTTTTAATTAATATTTTTAATATCAAAAATTTGTAATATTAATAAATATTTTTTGTAATTTTATAATAATTTAATAATCTATAATTTAACAAATAATTAAAATTTTAATAATTTATATATAATTTGAGAATCATAATTTTCAATTTTATTTTTTGAAAAAATAAAAAGATTCAAAATTATATTTTTTTTCCAAAAAAAAAAGAAACTCTAATCAATAAGGGTGAGAATGAAAAATAAATAATGTATTATCTAGGGTGAGAATGAAAAATAAATAATGTATTATCTGTTCTTATGTGTGCATTGGATGACCTTGAATTGCAGGAAAAAAAAATAGCGTAGTTTTAACTGCTTTCGTCTATCTTATTCTTTTAATTTTTTTAAATAAATAAAACTGAAAAATTACAATTGTTAAATAATATATATAAATTATTAGCACAACGATAGTTAGTCTAGTAGTAAAGTGCATTTTCCATTAGCAGTAAATCCAGGGTTGAATCCCCTCTCCCCCATTGTAATATTCAAAAATATATATATAAATTATTAAATTTTTAATTATTTGTTAAATTATAGATTATTAAATTATTATAAATTATAACAAATATTCATTAATATTATAGAGTATTGATATTTAAAATATTAATTAATAAATAATTGTTAAAAATATTATATTAATATTTTTTAGAAAGTTCAATTTGCCCCCATAATATTTTATCGAAGTTCAAATTGACCATTGTTGTTAGCTATTTAATTGTTCTATTAAAAATAAGCGATTTAGACTAAATTTAAAAAAAATACTAAATTAGTCTAAAAAAACTTTAAGGACCAATATGAACTTCTTGTTATAGTATGTGTGCTAAATTGAATATTTTTCTTATAATACAATAAATTTAAAATCAATTTTACTTTTATCATTTAAATTAATATAAATTTATTATTAGTTTAATTTTAGGACAAAATGACAATTTTAAAATTGGGAGAAGGTTCAAAATTGTCTTTTAAGTTTTCATGAATGTACATATTAGTTCCTAAAAAAATTTGGATATATTTATCCACAACTTTTATGAAAATGAAGTAATTTAATTCATCTCTAAACCTAAAAATTAACATAATTATTTCCATTAAAAAGATATTTTTATATTGAAATAATGTTAATTTTAAATAATAAAAAATTAAAATTAGAAATTTTAAAATAAAGAAAAAGGAAAAAAGAACCCGATTCAATTTTCCTTCTTTCATCAGCAAAAACAACTTTCAATAAGATAAAATTCTCAAGAAATGGTTAGAACTCATTAAAAACAGAATAAATATCAAACTAATGATGAAAGCAACAATCAATGGTGGAACCAAGATTTAGATTGGGGGAGGGGGAGGCACAATTTTCAAAAAAAATTACAGACAAATTCAAAATAAAATCGAACATTTAATATTACAGTAGTTTAATAATTAATTTATGTTATTATATTGACAACAACTAAGAAGTGGTAATTGTACCTTACGAGTTTACATTTTTTAAAAATGTTGCATAACAACATAACAACTTTATTGTCAATTTACAAAAATATTTTTCTCTATTTAACACACTAAGTAGTCTGTGATAAAATCATCTCTCATCTTGTTACGTAAATCCATCTTGATATTGTTCATTATTGAAAAAACTTTTTTAATAGTAGCAGTTGAAATAGGTAACCCTAAAACTAACTTGATAAGTAGACATATCAACATAAATATAGTGTCATATCATGTCTCAAATACAGTGTCACATCTTTTTGAGCATACCGCATTCCTTTTTATATTAGCAATGTAGGTTTTAAGTTGATCTTCAAGCACTATTTAATCAGTGTTGAAGAAATTATTTAGATAGTGTTCAGCAAGATAAAATAGTCTATATAGATTAAAATTGGAGAATCAGTTTATAGAAGAAAGATAAGCAATGCACAAAAGTAACTTCGTTCTTAATTCTATAAAACGAGTTCCTCTTCGTATGCAATGAAATCAATAAACTGATATTGAATGAAACAAAATTGGATTGTAATTTACATAAATAGTTAAATATTATAATATGAAGAAAAAAGAGTGCTTGACAAAATATTTTAACTTGAAAGTAGTGATAATAAGTAATTGAAAGATTAGCATACTTAGAACACAGACAACCTAGAACATCACATTAGACATTGTGACATTATGATATTTACAAATGTCATTAACAACTTTCAATAATTCATCTTATCCATTATCTATGAAGTTTCGCAATTGTTGTTTAACGGTTGCAATCAAACATACAACATTGTCAATGTTTTGATTATTTCTTTGTAAGACTTGAGATAAATCATTTGTCATTCCTAAAACTCGTCTCATTAAGAAAGTAATAAATACAAATTCATAAATTTTCATTTTATCAACAAGCTCACAACTATCTCTTGATTTCATCATTTAGCACCATCTTCTGTTATGTTCTGAAGAGCCTCTTTCATTATTGACCATATAAAGAGAAGACGAATAATTATTTTATAATGTGAATCACAATGGGTGTCACCGGATTGAGTTAAATTTATTTCTTGATGTAAACCTCTTTCTATTTCAATATCACCTATTTTCAAATGTCGAACTACTTCATCATGTTATTTTTAGTAGAGTGTGTCTCTCCTTTTATATGAAGTTCTAACCATATTCACAATCATTGAAATATATTCAAAAAAGGTAGTCACATATCTATTGCACTTTGCTATTGCAACAAACACCAACTAGAGTTGATGAGTGAAATAATTAATATACATTGTTTATGAATTTTCATTTAAAACTAGAGTTTTTAACCGTTGAATTCACCTCATATATTAAAAACTCTGTCATATCTTTGATCTTTAACTCTACTTAGTGATAAACCATATTTTGCAAAGAAATCATCAAGTGCACTTTTCAAGGACAGAGCGGACATGTCACTCACATGTACTACTTCAATAAATCGATCTATTACTTATCTGAACTTGTTAACATATCTCAACATCACAACCATTTGCTCATTCACTGAATTTTCTTGAGCCTTGTCAATTAATAAAGAGTATATCAAATCAAATCGAAAATTATAGTTAACCAAATCGACAGTTTAGATTTTAAATTTTTAAAATTTTTGATTTTTGATTTTGGTTTTTATTGTTAAAAAACCATTTGGTTGAACGGTTAACCATAAATTATATGTATTAAATATATAAATAATTTATATAGTTATAATTATATTATACTTTATATATATTATTATAAATTATGTATAAATTATATATATATTTTACATAAATTATATAAATAAATTCTAAATTATATATATTAAAATATTTTAATGGATTATATTTGAATTTAAAATATGATTTTATATTTTAATTGTATATTTGCTTTAAGATTAATTTTTGCAATGAGTTATATTTGATTTTTTTTTTATTAAATATGTATGAAATTTATTAAATTTTAATTTTTTTTATATATATAATGTAACGGTTAAAAAATAAAAATAATAGTTAACCGTCCATTTTATGCGGTTAACTGATAATCGATTAATCATTTATTTAGGTTTCGGTTTAAGTTTAGAATTTTTCTACTTGGAGTAGTATCGATGGATTAATTTTTTTTTTTTTCACTATCATGGTTTGGTTAACCGAATCATAAGCACCCATACTCATTATCAATTTAATCAGAACAATACAAATCAACAATAAAAATAAATTATTATACTTAATTTCTAATAAATTAAACCATGTTCTATATTTCTGAAAAAACCACAAATTATAATAACATAAATCAATAAATCATTATCAATTTCAATTTATCATAATAACACAGATCAATAATTAAAATAAATTATTATACTCAATTTCTAATAAATTAAACCCTATTATATATTTCTAAATCAAGTCCCAAATTACAACACAAATCAACAAATCATTATTAATTTAATCACAACAAAACAAATCAACAATTAAAATAAAAATAGTATACTTAATTTCTAATAAATTAAATCATATTCTATATTTATAAAAAAAATCCAAATTACATAAACCTAATTACACACAACAAAATCAAAACAAATAAAATGAAAAAAAAAAGTTTATAGTATAAAGGCCTCACTTCGGCGATGAAATTTCAACAGCCAGTGTAGTAGTGGTGGCTCTTCCTTGCTTAGTCAGTAGTGGTTGTCTCAATGTCGATGCTGGTTTGCTCGTCTCTCCTCTCCTCTCTCACTTGATGGTCGCCATTGATTAAGCTGTGTGAAGAACATCATGACTTTTTTTTTCTTTTTAACTTTACCTCTGAATGAAACAATATCGTTTCAGCTAGGGGTAATATGGTTCATACATAGAGAGCTAGGGGTAATATGGTTCAAAGAAAGCTCAGGTAAGGGACATCCAATCCACCCTGACAGAGGTAGACATAGAGGGGATCCAACAAAAGTACCAAATTCTGGAAGATTGAAAGATGCTCATTCTTGAAGAGGAAGTCTGAGCATACAATGATCTGGCTGACAACTAAGTAATGATTTGTGAAGAAGATTTGAGGTTGGAGGTATGGTTTCCTCTGCACCCCTTCCTTCTAGCTTTACTACACTACCGCAACATAGCCCCCCGTCAACTAAGCCCTAACGCATGGCGAACTATTACGGGGTTTGAGATAGTGTGCAGGTTGGTCGGGGTAGTTCCTATCCCTTAAGTGTTGAGTGTATTCAACGTGCTCAAGTTACGCTCGGAAGCAAATGAAGATTTTCTATACTTGCAAGGGAGGTCCAGGCTCAAACTATTTATAAGAAAGTCGAACTCAATAAAGGCTTGAAAAGACTAGTTCTTCATTGTAGAGAACCACGAGGGGTTTAGTTACTAGAATATATGTATGATCGAGCCTCGAGGTGAATAAGTGGCCAGAGGAAGGCTCAATGAAGATGAGCTCGCAATGTTTGAAACTGTGGAGCATGACATTTTGAAGGAGAAGAGAGATGTCATTGGGTTGATATAAGAGTATTTCCTCCAGAGGAAAGCTCTGAAGGAAATTCATCTTGAAGACTGAGCTGGTAAGTAATATTACTCTATGCTCAGTTTCCATTTGTTAAATGTTTATCTATCTAGCCCTTAGCTCAGTTGTACAGAGAGAGCCACGGGATCAGCCTCAAGAGAAAATTGTCATGAATGAGGCAAACGAGCGAACCTGAGGTTAAATGTTCCAATCGATTGAAAGCCTCCTTGAGTTGTGTTCCATCCTACCGATCCTGGAAGGAAGCCCCTTTCGTTAGGTGCGATGTTAGGTGGTTGAAAGAGCATGCTGTATAACGAAAAAGTAAAAAAAATACTTTGTTTCTATGTATGAACCTCAACACAATGGTGCGGGTGTTACATCTTTTGGGTTCTCGCCTTAATCGTTTCCATGATTTTCGAAGTGTCACCTCACCTTTGCATGACATGTATCCTTTTGGAAATCGTAACTAGCACTCCTTGGCATAAATGTTAAGACTTCTCAAGAAAGATTAGTGGTACTACTAGTACCACCCTTAAATAACCAAGCATTGCCCTCGAGCTTTCCTTTCTTGAGATCCCCTTGAGCTCTACCTTATGTTTCTTGGCCTCTTTGTAGCCTCGGCCAACTCTAATTTGACTTCTCTGTCACATGTCCTAGTTTGACATAAATATTAAATAGCCAAAAGGAGACTAGTGATAGTACCCTCACTTACTGAGCTCCCATGCTGAACTCCACCTTAGTTCTACATGTTATCATATAGCCTCCTTGTATCATGGTTTAACACTCTCACCCGAGCTCCTTTGCATGATATGACTGAATTTGACATAAATATCAAATGACTATAGGGGACTATTGATATTATCCCTCCTTTAATCGAGCTCTCTAGCCGAGCCCCATGTCCGATCATTCTTATGACTAAACTTTCAGAAGAATGCTAAACCTCAATTTCGGGCACTCTTAATCCCACCGAGCTCCTAGTATCCGGCAGATACTTTGTTGACATAGCCGTTGTATGGCTCTGGCACACCCACAATAAGCTTTGACACCACATCAAATATTGTCTTCTCCATCAACTATAAATAAGGATCACCCTCCATAGGTATAAGAATATTCTCTCTCACTCTTTGGTCTTTATTTTTCAGACTGACTGAGCTCTGATTTAAGCATCGGAGTCTCCTCCGGAGAGCTCAGTCCCCCCTCTTTATGTCTTGCATGTAGGAGAGCCATAACAGCAACGACACCAAGCCCGAGATACAGGAGTTAGGACCACCCCTGGAGTAGCCCCCATCATCAATAAACTATTTTATCAATTTGAAAAATCAATTATTCAATTAGTAAATATAGTTATCAATTAAATTTCACATGAGTGGTTGAATGTCAAACATTAATTAATATAAATATTAAATTAATAATCATAATAAACAATACTCATAAAATTTAAATTTATTATAAATATAAAACCTACTTGAGAATCAAAATTTTAAATTTTATCATTTGAAATTCAACATATTCAAAACATGTACACAAATACACGCACACAATATATGTACAGTATACATACAACAAATACAAACATATATAAAACACATCCATAGCATATTCATAACATATACACTATAATTAACATTTAAAAGTTGTACAATGTATAAAAGTTAAAAGACAATAAATACACTACTTATACATGATATATTTGTGCATATAAAGACTAAAACACAATATATCTATAATATATACACTATATATATATATATGAAAAAATGTTAATATTAAGGTTTTCTTTTGAGAAATTTTTATAAAAATAATGTTATTTTCTCTTTAAATTATTATTTTACAAAATAGTATTTGAAATAAACTCAATATTTATATTTTTTTTTGAAAAATTTTACAATATATATATATAACATATCCATAATATATACATAATAAACTTTATATTTTTTTTAACTTTATTTTTTGTGTATAATATATAAAATTTATTTTTAAATAAATTTAATAATTTTTGTTAAAATATTTTTACATATTTTACTATTTTATATAAATTTTATGAGTGTTGTTTATTATTTGAATTAAAAATAAAAAAATTTTTCTTTATAAAAAATCATACATTTTATATGTTGAAAATATAATTTAAAAATATTAATTTTTATTATTTAACTAAAATATATTTATTTAACAGAAAAAATTTAAAAAAAAAGATAAAAACTCAAGTAAATATTATTTAAAGTAAGGAATGAGATATTTTTATAAAAAAAATTTTTTTTTCAAGCAACGAATGAGGTATTTTTTTTTTAAAAAAAATTGTTTGAAATATTTTTAAAAAAAATTTAATGTGTGTTTTTGAAATTAAAACTTTTTTTAAGGTAGTTATATAAAAATCATTTTGTTCTCTAGGTTCATGATTTTTATGGTTTCTACTTGATTTTATGAGTTTACGTTCTTCTTGTGCAAAAAAAAAAAAAAAAGAACGACATAAGATAAAATTTTTAAGAAAATGAATTTCTGGCATATCGAGAAAATTTTAAATGATTATTTCTTGAAAAAATATTTTTTCTTTAGAAAATACGTGTTTGTTTGTTAAGAAAATGAAAGAAAGTAAAGAAAAATAATTTTTTTATGGATTAAATTAGTTTTGGTCGATGAGAAAATGAGAGTAAAGAATCTCTATTTTTTAAAATTTTTATTATTATTTTTCAATTTTAAATTAATTTTATAAGTTTTTAATTTTTAAAAGTAATATTTTTTTAATAGGATAGATTGTCATTATTGATGTGCTGTTGGAGAGGGGGTTAAAAAAATTCATTTTCATAAAAGCAACGTATAATTATATCCAAATTTTTTTAGGCTAATGTATACTTTCGCAAAAATTTTGAAGGCAAATCTAAACCTTTTCCCTTTTAAATTTTCTATTATTGACAAAAAAATTTATAAAAAAATTGTAAAATTTTAAATCATTTTATCTATTTTAAGCCCTTTTTTAAAATGTTTGTTATTTGAGAAAATTATATAAAGCAAGGAAAATGATGGTGCTGGGTGACTAAAATGAGAGGACCTTTTTTTCTGAAGACACTAAAATTCTACGTAGAGTGAAGAAAAAGGGTACAAAGTCTATTCAGCCACAACCCCCACATACTCTCCCACCACTTCCCTAATAGGCCACACAACTCCCAACCATAGTTCTGACCTAAAACATCACCAAGATGCTGATATCTTGCAATGCTATCTCACAACCAAAGGCCACAATTAATGTCCTGAAAGAAAAGGATTGAGGTTTCTGAACTTGTTTTTTAGTTCAAATTTGTCATGTTGAAGAACTTGGTATCTGCAGGGGTTATGCAGATGATCAACTGGCATATCAGGTATCGGCAGACAATGAATCCGATCTGCAAACATCCCCACGACAAAGTGGACATACCCTGTAGCCACAAGTTACCAAAATGGTTTTATATCAGAAACAATGAAATTAAATTTGCATCATTTTAGAAACTTCACATCATAATTCTCTTCAGTTTACTTATAAATAAACAATTACCATGTATGTGTAATTATTGCTTGCTGTCACAACAATTACACTGTGTGTGCTTCTTTGAGAGAAAAGTATGCTCTACCATTTCATACCACATGCACGCAAAGGTCACAGATTTTTTATAATTAAATCAATCAAGCATGCATCGATGTGTATGTTATATTTTCAATGTATTTGCTCAATTAGGGGAAAAAAAATATACATCAGCTATAAAATCAGGATTCAGAGAGAGAAAAATAATACAATGACGAGTGACTGTCATACCTGTGAATCTCCTTGAGCCACTTGTCTATACATATTCGATGAAATTCATGATGACAAGGCAGTATCCGCATGTTGTCCCCTTCCTCATACTCCACAAGGCATATATAGCATCTGTTATGAGAAGAAAGGAAAAATATGAAAAATTAATAAAGAGAAGGGCTTGAACAAGAGGCAATTATGAAAAGATAAATGACAAGCCATGTTAAAGCATTTGACTGAACTGCATTGATTGGAATCAGAAAATACCAACATTGGCTGGGGACAGAAGGGAATGTCAATTGAATCAATCGACAACCAGGATGACAACAAAATCAGAATTTGGCTGAGAAAAGATTCTTAGTCCACTGTTTAGAGCAGAAACAAAATTTTCATATAGTTGACCTCAATTAATTTTGAAATCAAGGTTGAGTTGAGTTGAATAGTATAATGTTTCCAAATATAGCTCCCAGCTTATAAGGATTTGTGATGTTTTCTTAATTGTGCTGCTATTCTGCTGTTCCTCACTCGACGTTTTCTTTTCAAATGGAAGCTAACAACAAGATGTTGTAGAGACTCCAAGAAGAGAGATGGATGGAGAATAAAAAGAAAAAAACAAAAAAGAAACAAAGCACTGACAAAGGTACTAAGCTAAAAGGTCTCATTGGCTTCAGCTGCTATTGATGAAGTTGTGTTAAGCTATAATCCCATCTAAAAAACAGAATATGGAGTTCAGCAAAAGCATGCCTGAAGATGGGAGATGGGAGTTGTTAGCTGAAGTGGTGCCTGAAGTCAAATTTTGGTTGGCTTGTTATGAAGACGCACATCTTCCACTCACTTTCTTAGTTTCTTCTGCCAAGTTTAGAACTCTTACACTGACTTTATGTTGCCAAGTTTGGAACTCTTGCACCTAATTGATCTTTGAGGATGTAGCTAAAAGGAGCCAGGCTGACTTCTTCCCACCCACCACCCAGCCCATCTCAACCCCCGCCCCACAAAAAAAATGTTTCCTATATTTATTTTCATAAACTTTGCTCAATTCAGGTTCAGCTTGTTTATTAAACAAGCCCAAATTTAGATTCAAGCTTATCTCATTATGTTAAACAAGTGGCTCATTTGTTAAATGTTGAGATATCTAGCTGAAAAGAAGAAATTATTAGCTGATGGGATCAGTGGACTAGCTGTATGTATATAATTGTTGCTCGGCTGTTTTATTTGTCTGCTGTATGCTTTTTCCTTGTATATAAACTCAATGTATTTGAGGAAATGATTGAGAAGAAATCAAATTCCTATTTTCACACATGGTATAAGAGCTAATATGGTCTAGCGACCCAATGATCCAAGGTCCATGATGATGAAACACACATGGCGAATTCGGATCGGGAACAAGAAGCCAAGGCCCATGAAAAAATCAAGACCTGCGGCCCAAGACATGAAGTCCAACGAAAAAATGAAGATGAAGGCTCGGTGAGGAAGACCCAGACAATAACCTGTAACCTCTGAGGTTCCACTTACGAAGTACAAATCCAAGCAGAAAAAAAAAATCAGACCTGACGCCTCTGAGACTCAAGGAACATAAGTTCAGGATAAATGAAAGCAAGTCACAACTGGGCCAAACTAGTTAGACTTGAGGAGGAGTGTCGAAGTTTGTAAAAACAAAAAACATCTCACATCAGTGGGAAAAATGAAAAAATAAGCCCTTAAAAGAGTGGGTGACACCTAACCAAAAATGCCTAAGGGCATTTTGGAGATAGGCTAGCCACACTACAAGCCCATTCACTATACAATTGGGCCATCAATTTCAGCCCATCTTGAAGAATGAAGTCCAACAGTCTCATAAAAATCCTATCAACTTGGACCGGGCCCACAAAATTCCAATATGGTATCAGAGCTTAGTGTTTGAACCCAGGCCTTCTCTTCTTCTGCTTCCCATTTCTTTTTTTTTTTTTTCCTTTTCACATATCTCTCTCTCCCTCTCTCTCTCGGCTTCTTTCAAAAAGGAAGAGCCACTACCAGTTCAAAACCCCACAAAAGTGGTTTTCTTCTCTCTCCACCCCACCTAGGAGAATCGCCGCCATTAGTCCGGCCGATTCCCAAAATTTGGTCTTCATCGGAGTTGCACGTCGGTCTCACGCACAGACCAAAAATCCGGCAAGCCTCTCCACTCGCCGGCGCGTTCAATGACCAGTGTTCCTCTGATCTTCTTCTCTGGCATCACAGTTTCTTTTCCGGCGCAATTCCGACATCAACAAGCTCTTCTCCTACAGTTTCAGTCCTCTTCTACGAGCTTTGGGCCTACTATTCACCTCGGTCAATTTCTTATACTGGCAATTTGTTCTTCCAACAATGGCTACAACTTCATATGTCTCATATTACAATGAACAATCTAGCAACCTCTACTTTGGTAAATTCTCTGCTTATCTCGGTAAAAGCTCTGGTTTTGGATCTTGGATTCTAGACTCCGGTACCTCTGATCGTATCTCTGGTAATAAAAGCTATTTCTCTACTCTTACTCCTATTAATGATTCATCTACAGTCACTCTTGCTAATGGTTCATAAACTGCAATTAAGTGCATAAGACATGTTCAACTTTCCCCATCCATCAATTTGACAAATGTTTTATTTGCTCCTGAACGTCCATATAATCTTGTTTCAATTAATAAATTAATAAAAAATCTTCATTGTTTTGTTACCTTTGTAGCAAACTCTGTTATTGTGCAGGATCGGAGTAGAAGGAAGACAATTGGAACAGAACGTGAGTTGCAAGGCTTGTACCATCTCTATCATCCAAGTTCACCAGTTGCTATCTCTTTTACCCCATCTGTCGAACTTCTTCACCATCATCTTGGTCCTCCAAATCTTAGTAAACTTCAAAAGCTTATTCCTAGCCTTTCCACTTTATTCTCCTTGGAATGTGAATCTTGTCAACTTGGTAAAAAAACTCGTAGTTCTTTTCCAAAACGAGTCAATAATAGGACTACATGTATGTTTGATTTAGTTCCCTTAGATATATGGGGTCCAAGTCAAGTTAGTACACCTATGGGATTTCAATATTTTGTTACATTTATTAATGATTTTTCTCGTTGCACATGGGTTTATTTAATGAAAAGTCGTTTTGAACTATTCTCTATATTTCAAAAATTCTTTACTTGGATCCGTTATCACTTCAATGTTTCAATAAAAACTTTGCGAAGTGATAATGGAAAGGAATATTTGTCTTCTTCCTTCTCAAATTTTTTGACCGTGCAAAGAATCACATATCAAACCTCTTGTGCTTATAGACCCCAACAAAATGGAGTCGCAGAACATAAAATCGACATCTTATTAAAACTGCTTGTACTCGTCTTCTTCACCATAATATTCCACTTCGTTTCTGGGGTGATGTCGTTCTTAGTGCTTGTTATTTAATTAATCAAATTTCTTCTTTTGCCCTGCATCATTAAAGTCCTCACTCAATTCTCTTTCCTAGTGAAGATCCCTATCATTTGCTATTGCAGGTATTTGGTTATACTTGCTTCGTTTATAATCATAATCCAGGAAAAGATAAACTCAAGCCAAAATCTACTAAGTGTATATTTTTAGGCTATTCACGTCTCCAGAAGGGTTACAAATGCGATGATCCTACAAAATAAAGATATTTTGTTTTAGCAGATGTAACCTTCTTTGAGTCATCATCATATTTTTCGCTCAAAAGTGAAAACACCAAACTTATTTTTGATGTTCTACCCATTCCAAGTCTTCCACAGAGCGTTTCCCTTACACAAGCCCCTCTTCAAATTTACTAACGCCATTTCCCAAATTATGTTCCTTCTAACAATCATAGTTCATGTTCTCTTGATACAGGTACAGTGCTAACCACTGATGATGCACCTCCTGCTCCACCGTCATTGTCCCTGACTCTTGTTGTTCCTGTGTCAGAAACAGAAGCAGCTACTCCTCCCATTGCCATTCGCAAAGGTATTCATTTCACTCGAAACCCATATCTCATTTACAATTTTCTTAGTTTTCATCGTTTGTCTCCTTCATATAATGCTTTTATCTCTACCTTATCTAATGTTACTATACCCAAGACTGTTAGTGAAACATTAACACATCCAGGGTGGTGAGATGCAATGATATAAGAAATGCCCATATTACATAACAATGGAACTTGGAAATTGGTTCCACTACCAGAAGAGAAAACTATGGTTGTGTGCAAATAGGTATTTACTGTGAAAGCTGGACCTGATGGGCAAATTGATCGATTGAAAGCACGCCTTGTTGCTAAAGGCTATACTCAGGTTTATGGTATTGATTACAATGATACTCTCTCCAGTAGCCAAAATTACTTCTGTTCGACTTCTTATATCTATGGCAGCTATGCACCACTGGACTCTCCATCAACTTGATATTAAAAATGCATTTCTTCATGGAGAATTAACTGAAGAAGTGTATATGGAGCAACCTCCTGGATTTGTTGCTCAGGGAAAGTCTCAATTGGTATGTCGATTACAACGATCACTATATGGTTTGAAGCAATCTTCAAGAGTTTGGTTTGGAAGGTTCAGTTCAGTGATTCAGGAATTTGGAATGACTCGGTATCAATTTGATCATTCAGTATTCTTCAGGCATAATATTCACGGGAAATGCATCTGCCTAGTTATCTATGTTGATAACATTGTGACGGAGTCAAAAAAAGGAAATAAGATTTCAAATCAATTTAAAACATGCAGATATTTATTTCCTTATTTAATTTTGGTAGGAATATCGGATCAAGGCACCATTTTAGCATTTTATCTGCCTTTAAAATATTTTCTTTCCTTTTATGTATTTTCTTTTAATTTTTACAGTATGTTGCCTTTTAAATAAATTTCCTTATATGTAATTAGGGTTTATGTAACCCTGACTCTATATAATATAACCTTTTAGAGGGTGAATGGAGTTAGTTTGAATAATAAATCTATAGAGAAGCTTTTCTCTCTTTTTGTGCTTATTTTTCTAGGAATTCTTAAACTAAACAGAGAATAACACCTTTTGTCCTTTGTTCTTTTACTTTCCGCTACATCAGTTGGTATTAGAGCCAAGTTCACTCCTGGACAATTATGGCATTGCAAAGACAACCACAACAGCATACAAAGGAGGTTTATGAGCGTAATCTCATGACCCAACTTGAGCATCAACTTGAACAAATGATGGATCGATTAACAGAGCGAATGATGCAACTCTTGGAGGATCAGTTGGAAGCACAATTATTGCATGCTCTTGGTTTAGATGGTGGAAAAATCAAAATTGAGGTATTTGACTCGTATGAAAAATTATATGCGGATGATTATTTGGAGAATTATTTCGAAGAATTAGAACCGGCTTTTGATAAATATAATGATGAGATGGAGGAAGTTGAACAATTGCAACCAATTTTTTATGACTATTGTGAGTAGATGGAAAAACTTAATATTTCACCAACATGCACTGCGCTCTTTGTGGTACAGTTTAATGACAACAATCAATGAGGAAGAAGCAAAGGAATTGGTTAGTAGTTCTACAAACAACATAATTAACCAAATCAATAGAAACATATTTGCTAAAATATGTGATCCGATTTGGAAGTCATTGCAATATTCAGTTGAAATTCAGCAGCCATTCAAAGAATTTAAAGAGTTGGTTAATGATGATTTGCTAGACATTTCACCATCTCTAAGGAATATTGAGCGTGACATTGTAGTATTTCAGTTATTGATTCTTCGATATTACAAAACTCGAGGTCGAGTTTTTTCTAAGCAGGGGAGAATGACGGAGTCAAAAAAGGAAATAAGATTTCAAATTAATTTAAAATATGCAGATATTTATTTCCTTATTTAATTTTGGTATGAATATCGGATCAAGGCACCATTTTAGCATTTTATTTGCCTTTAAAAATATTTTCTTTCAGTTTTGGTAGTATGTTGCCTTTTAAATAAAATTTCTTATATGTAATTAAGGTTTATATAACTCTAACTCTATATAATGTAACCTTTTAGAAGGTGATAAGAAGTTAGTTTTTGAGATTTTAATAACAATTCAGAAGAGAAGTTTTTCTCTCAACTTGTGTTTATCTCCGAGGCATTCTCAGACTAAATAGGAAAAACACGTTTTATCCTTTGTTTACTTAAAAAACACGTTTTATCCTTTGTTTACTTATTTCTGCTACATCACATTGTCATAACAGGCAATGATTATGATGGAATCTGTCAATTGAAGAAACCTCTTTATAGTCATTTTCAAACCAAAGACCTAGGAAAACTGAAATATTTTCTAGGCATTGAAGTGGCACAATCAAAAGCAGGAATTGTGTTCTCACAAAGAAAATATGTCCTGGATTTACTAAAAGAAATAGGCGTGCTAGATTGCAAACATGTGGACACTCCGATGGATTCTAATGTTAAATTGGTTCCTGGACAGGGGGAGCCATTAAAAAATCCTGAAAGATATCGGACGTTAGTTGGAAAATTAAACTATTTGACACTCATAAGACCTGATATTTCATTCACAGTTAGTGTAGTGAGTTAGTTTCTCCAAGCTCCTTGCAACAATCATTGGGATGCAGTAATTCGGATTCTTAAATACCTTAAAGGAGCATTAGCACAAGGATTATTATATAAAGATAACCGCCATATCATTAGGTACTCTGATGATGACTGAGCAGGTTCTCCGTCAGATAGACGGTCCATTTCAGGTTATTGTATTATGATTGGAGGCAATTTGATTTCCTAGAAAAGCAAAAAGCAAGAGGTAGTTTCTAGATCAAGTGCTGAAGCGAAATATCGAGCTATAACTCTTGCAACATGTGAGTTTATCTAGTTAAAGCAACTTCTTCAATAACTAAAATGGAAAGAAATCAAGAGTATGAAGTTGATTTGTAACAATCAAGATGCACTTCATATTGCTTCTAACCCAGTTTTTTATGAAAGAACCAAACATGTAGAGATTGAATATCATTTTGTCAGACAAAAAATTGAGTCTAGGTGTATTATCATAGATTTCGTCAATTCTAATGATCAACTAGCAGATATACTCACTAAATTTCTCAGAGGATCAAGAATTAAATATATTTGTGGTAAGCTTGGAGCCTATAATTTGTATGCTCCAGCTTGAACGAGAGTGTTGAGATATCTAGCTGTAAAGAATAAATCATTAGCTAATGGGATTAGTGGACTAGCTGTATGTGTATAATTGTTGCTAGGTTGTTTTATTTGTCTGTTGTATGCTTTTTTCTTGTATATAAACTCAGTGTATTTGAGGAAATGCAAATTCCTATTTTCTCACATTAAACAAGATCAAATCAAACTAGAATCTTTTTTCAGTAACTTAGGTCACAAATAAAATTATTCCTAATTTTTTTAAGAAAACATTTATTACAAAATTTTAATTGGTAATATTTGTTATCTTCAATAATTTATATAATAAAATATATGTAATCTTTTAAGAATAATATTGAAAGTACATATCATGAAGTTTATCCTATATGATTTTATTTTAGTAAAAAAAAAAAACAAAGAATTCCAATTATATTACTGTAAATAAATATAAATACATCATTAAATTCAAAATCAAAGTATTAGTAAATTTACATATGTGCTGGCTTATAAGCTTCAAAAGTGAATCGACTTATCAACCAAAATTTTCCAATGCCAAGGTTGTCCCAACATTGTTCATGGTTTAAACTAAAGAGTCAAATGACTATAAGCAACCTTTGTAGGATCTGACTCTTAAAACGTGAGCAAATTAACAGAGCATATTAAAGATGTTTTCATGATCCCAACCTATGAGCTTCCAACCATAAAGGAGCAATCCTATCATTATGCACATGCTTACCCTTACTATCAACTACAAACCTAAAGGTGAGCCATAGCAACCTTGATCAACAATTCTTTTATTAAATTATTATTATTATTATTATTATTATTATTATTAAAAACCCTCAATAAAACACCAAAATGATACCAAATACAAAATCTTATCCCTAATAATTGTTGCAAGTTGCAACACAGATGATTCTTGATGATTCTAAAGTTGCAGTCCAACCAGAAACACCATACCAGAATGGCATAGAAACACACCAATCATTTGCAATCAACAAAGGAAATACAGACACATAATCCAGGGTTTTTTCTATTTTTAGCACACCGTGTCATCTGCAAGAACTACACGTAGTATATCCAGTCAAACAGTTTGTGACTGAGGTTCCGCTAGAAAAATAGGGACCAGGATCTACTTCAGCATGCAACTAAAAAATTGACCACAACTAAAAATGGAAGAAGAAAAAGGCCTTTATAGTTCTAGATTGTTGCACTCCTAGAGTAATCATGAATGGCAAATAACTGGATGCATTAATGGAACCAAAGGTGCCAGGCTTCCCTGGACAAGCTTTAGTCCGCAGTTTACTCTCTTATCAAGTAGCAGACTGAAATATGACTAGCTACAATATGCCAGTTTGTGATAATTAAGTATCTCATAGATATCTTCCAAGAAATAATAATTTGTCAAAAGTTCCATATCACTAGAACTGAATATATTCTATCTGGAACATGTGAAATAGAAATTTAGATAGCAACAAATAATAACTTACTGAGCTGCCTCCTCATTCTGATGCTTTTGCAACTTGGTGTATGATTTGACTGGAAGAGATTCTACTACTTCATTAGGCGCAGGTACAGATCCAAGTGAAGACATTGGAGGCCGAGAGGAAAGTACCACAGATTGCTGGTGAATTTCATCCAGAACCTAATTAAAAGAACAAATGATTCAAATCATTGAGATTTTAATGGGATAATAAATATTATGAAGGATGGCTATTCCAGAAAGTAAAAGCATATACCTCAAACAGAGCTTCAGCTAACATGACGATTCTTGATATGCTAGCTCTAGCACTTGTGTCACCATTATTGGCATCTCGATTTGTTACACGACATGTACAATGACCCGTCCTATGACGACCAGATAAAATACAAGACCTCTCATGCCCAGAAAGGTTCTCAAAGCGGCTTCCCAGCCGCTGAAGTGCACGAACCTACATCATTCAATATGATGGTAAGTAATCCATGCAATGTGAGAAATTAAACATGAGGAAGGTATAGAGGATGATAAAGGGATGGGATAAAGTCCAAGTAAAATGATTTACTTTTATTTCTTTAGAGATAAAAGGAGTTCAGGAAGCAGCTAAGCAGAGTGTAGAACATGTTAAATCCCAATAAACCAAAGGGAAAAATCTTAACCTGAGTTACATCCTAAATGCTCCAGCATGTTTGGCCCAACTCTAAATGTAATCGCATGATATCAGATAATAGTTGCATGATACTGTGTTCAAAATAGAAATTTTGCAAGCCAAATATACTGTGTGTCTTCAGCATGAAAAAATGGCTACAGAATCTTCCAGTGATTAGTGCAGGGGTTTACAAAACTGAGATTGTATTACTCCTAAAAGAATATAGTCCAAGTAAAATAAGTGACTTATATTCTATACAGTCAAAATGAGTTCAGGGAGCAGCTAGGCAAAGTGTAAAACATATTAAATCTTGATAAACCAATAAGAAAAGTCTTCACCCAAGTTACATCCTAAACACTCCCAAACGGTTGGCAACCCGAATCTACATGTAATCAATATCAGACAACAGTTGCATTACACTATTCATCATAGAAAGTTTGCAAGCCAAATATACAGTGTTTTCTGCTTGAAAAAATGTCATATAAAAACTTCCATTGATTAGTGCAGGGATTTACTAACCTGAGATCGTATTCTTCTCCTTCGATCAAGGAAATTTGACCTATGTTCCAGTAGGTCATTATACCTGGCATCTCTTGATCGTGTAGTTTCCAGCTCATGATCATGAATGCTGAACAAGGAGCCAGAAGTGCCAGAAGGAGGATAACCAGAAGTAGTTTGAGAGTTTAGACCATCATCTCTAGCTTCTGATACCCTCATCTGACCACCCAAAGCTTGTCTTCCACCAACCTGGATGGTGTCTCTTACTTGTCTCTCTTGTTGCAAAGGACAAAATGTAACATCAGACACTGATGATCGACGAAGTACTCTGTCACGAAGTCTACCTACACTCAGGGTGCGGCTGAAACGAACATTACGTTCAACAGGTTCTTGTGCTGCAATCCGCCTTTCAGAAATTCTAGCATCAAAATTATCTGCATTACTAAAAATTCTTGGAGAATGTGAAGTTCCATCAATTCCCACTCTGGTGCCACCATCTCTGTGAGCTTCATGGACAGAAGAAATAGCCTGATTACTTTGATTATTGTTCAAGAAATCAGATGCTCCATTGTCATTTTGCAAATTAGCAGAAATATCTTCATGGCATAGTGTGCATGTTCTACTCTCACTATAAAGAGCTCCATTTCCATCAACGATGCCATTGGTAGATCTTGGTCGAAGACAAATTTCCTCTTCATCATTCAGCATTTGGAGACTTGTAGAAGGGACACGATAAGGCCTGGATGACCCTAAACTGGTTGCTCTGCTTAATCTAAAGCTCATATTGCCAGGGGTAAAACTAAAGCGAGAAAGGAAGCTACTTTGAGTGGTCAACGATGGAGTAGAGGCAGATTGGGCAGAGCTGTTCCCCATCCTGGAGGCAGTATTAGTGATACTTGCTTCAATACATTCATCATGCTCAACATTAGAAGATACACAAATTTCATCAGACTGTTCCACTTTAACCTTTCTATAACACTCAATTTTCACCTCATCTGAGTCTATTTCAGTCTGACTAGTAGATGAAGCATTGCCTCCATTTTCTTTGTCGGCATGACCATAATCCTGAAGCATGAACAACACAATTTTAGTCCTTGAGGAATTCCAGTCAATCAAACATTTTATACCATTCATACAAATCATAAATAACAAAATAATATACAAAAAATGGAGAAAGATTTGACAATCCAACAAAAACAGCATTCATCCAATTTGACAACTCATCGATAAAATTGTCCTTTTTTTTCCTTGTTCCAATGGTTAAGCTACAAAGTAGGTAGTTAGACGAGTCCCCCAGCAAGTGGTGGTTTAAACTGAAGTCATTCAAGCCAAACTTTAACTACTCAGCAGATCTTTAACTTCTCAGGGGGACACATCCTTCGTTTTGGTTCATTGGGAGGCTAACTAAAATGGGCTACACATGGGATAGTCTCCCCCAGCCTAATATTTCTTTTCTTATGCTAATTAAAGCACTTAATGCCTCCTTTCTCCTAATTACTCCCTCATTCATGTAAATTTCTAAGGTTGTAGAGCAATTATAGATCTGGATTGGAGCAAAACAAACTACTGGTGCTTGTCATTTCGTTTCAAAGATAAAGCAAAACCGAAAGAAATCTTTTTGGGTAATTTCTTGGGAAATATTATGCTAAAATTGTCAATGTTTTCCCTAACAGCAATTAGAAAAACAACTGCTGGTCCAAAATAGCTACACTGCATCTGCTAAATGCTACTACTAAAGAAATTATGTACCATAATAGATAGTTCATAAAAGAAAATGGAAATTACAAGAAAAAAACCAAAACCCACATTTGCATTTAAATCCAAAAGTAATGAAGAAAGGAATTTAAAACTGACTGACATCTGCATTGTCACTACTATGACGAGACCCAGAAGGCGTTCCAAGACAAGAAGACTGGAAAACTCTACTCCCTTTACACTTGCCCTTACGCCCACTTCCAGTTGATGATGATGATGATGATGCCTTGCTTCCACTGGATCCCATCTTGGCTCCAATTTACATGGTTCTGATGACCTTCAGATCTGGAAAATGGCAGCAGTAAAAATAAGGAAAATGAATTGGGAGATCTAGAGAGAGAGTAAAGGGCAAATTAGTCGAGTAAGATGTGGGAATGGGACAAAGGAACTTGCAGAGAGAGAGAGAGAGAGAGAGATTCTGTATTTCTAAGAAAGAGGAGAATAGCAAAAGGAACATAGCTTCTTACTGATTTTCAGGCTGGTCTTTTGGGTTTGTGTCCTGTCTTTCCATACTGCTGACCTGTTGCTACTCTGCATGCTTAATTATTCCTCATCATCAATGGCTGCCATCTATGTTTATTTTATTTTATTTTTTTTATCAGAAATCTATGTTCCAATTTCACTCAACTAAATTTATTACCAATTTTTTTTATTTATTGATTTTCTTTTACCACATTTACAGATAATTTTACTTTTATTATTTTTAAAATTATGATGAACATGCTTAGTGGCATTTGATTCAAATTTTGGAAACAGAAATTGAATTAAAATTAGAATGAGAAAAAATTAAAATTGAAATTAGTATTTATTTTTTTATTTGGCTCAGTTTAAAATCAAAACCATATTTTCTTATAAACTATTTGAATTGTAATAGAATATAAATCAGAAAATTAAATATTATAAAAAATACATAATAAATAATTAAAATGCATCATCATTTAATTTATCTAAATTACCCTAAAAATAAAAAAATGATTTAGTTATATAAAAAAATTAAATTTATTTTAAAAAATATTATGAATTGAAAAATGAAAAAAATCAAATTTATTACATTTTATTTTAAAAATTCAAAAAATATTTTAATTTTGTTAAGAAAAATTAAATTTATTTTATTTAAAAAATTTATAGATTTAGAATTAGAAAAAATGATGAAAAAGGATTAAATTGGTTTTTGTTTTAAAAAACTAATTTAATTTTATTAAGCAAAGGAAAACATTAAATTTATTTTATTTTAAAAAATTCAAAATATTTATAATTTAAACAATAAATCAATTAAATTTATTTTATATTAAAAATAAAAAATGAATTTTGATTCTATTCTATTCTTAAAATATGTTTTTTTTTAATTTTTTTTATTCCAGATAAAAATTAAAATTGATTAACAAAATAGTAGTAGAGAATGATTCATCCCATTTTCTGGATTAATGTGATTTACATTTTTATAATTAATTTATCCAACCAAACAGTAACAATGATAATAATTCATTCTCGTTCTAATTGTCATCTCCAATCAAATACCCTCTTATTATAAACATCTAAAAATTGAAATCTATCTATTTTGGGATTTTATAAATTTTTCTTTGTTGTTGTCAATTCTTTAACAAGTATGAGCTCCATCCATTTTTCTTCACTTTTTTTTAATCTATCATTTGATTTTTATATTGTTCTTTTTCAAATTTGTATATTTTTATTTATGGTTTATCTTTAAAATAATTTTTAAATTAATATAAATCTAAAATTTAGCATATCAATATAAATATAAAATTTAGCATTTTCTTATTTTTGTGCTTTTAAACTAATTGAATTTAACTTTGTATTAAAGCCACATGATTAGATTTCATCAAAATGGTTTCTCAGGTTATAATTTTATTAACCCAATTATATTCTCTTTGATCATTAATTGAATATTCTCTAATTACATTCGCTCTCTCAATATCCAGATAAGTATTAAAATTAAATCATATGTCTACTCTCGTGATCGCATAAATTAATTTAACCCTTTATGCTCTATGAAGATTAATTCAATAATCCCCTAAGTATTTTCTTATCTCTAAAGGTATTTCCCTAATGTTATTATTTTCTTAAATTGATATTATACTTTCACTCTCATTCCGTCATGCAATATCTTGGATTATATAATTAGTGGTCAGTTAATCATATACGATAAGCTTAAGAATAATAAAATAATCAAAATGAATATCTTGGATAGATTTAATCACATACATATCTTGAATTTTAGATATTGTTAAATAATTAATTTGGAGGGTAGTTGTATGTCGGATAAGAGAAATATAAGATATATACATAATATATATATATATATGATATACCTATAATATATACTTGATGTATACATGAAATATACATTATATATATATTACATATACATGATATATACATTTTCATAAAAGATAAAAGTCAAATAGTAAAAGTTAAATAGTAAATAGTAAAAAGTTAAAAATAATAAACTAAATAAATTAAAATTAAAAATAATTTTAGATAATGGAAGATGGTAGGAAAGTGTGATATTTTGAAATTAATAATTAATTAATTAATAATAAATAAATAAAAATAATTTAATATTAATTTATTTTTGGATGTTGAAAGATTAAATATAATTAATAATAATTAATTAATTAAATGTTTATATTTATCAGGCTAGAAATTAAAGAACAAAGAAATTAAAAAAAAACCATCACTGTTCTTCTTCTTCTTCTTCTTTCTCCTTCTAATATAACGTATTTCTTCATGGATAAAGAGGGAAGTTTTTACTTCTTCCAAATACTCAAGTTTTCATCAAATTTTCAAGGAACAAAGGTGATTTTGGAGGCTTTGCAAGTAATAAGTAAGCTTTCTTGAGAATTTAAGAAGTTTTATTGAAATTTTAAATTATGTAAAAATTTAATTTTTGATGGAGAATGTTATAAGTGTTTAAATGGGTTTGAATGATGTTATTTTGGTGTAGAAATAAAGATTTTATGGTTAGTTGATGGATTTGTTTATGTTTGGTTAGAGTTTGAAAGAAGAATAATGAGATTTATGGTTTTGATGGAAAATTTATAAAGAATGGGTGTTTGTTGAATTTAATTGCTTAAATTGTGTTATAGTATGATTCTAAATACATAAAAGAGCTTAAAACTCAATTTGGATTTGATTAGAATAGTTTTCTAGAATTAAAGTACATCAAGGCATAAACTTAAAATTTTATAGAAATGTGATAAATTGAGTTTAATTGGTTAAAGTGTGTAGAAATGTAATGCTAATGAAGTATTTAAATTCAAAATGTGGTGAATTATTGATTAATTAAGATGAACTTAGATGATGAATTTAGGGTTATGGGATGGTGATGTGTGAATATGAATTTTGATATAGATGATTATAATTCTTTTAATGGATTAATTTAATGTTATTTTAATATGAGTGTTGTGATTTTATAATAATAATTTAGAAATGAGTGGGTTTGGTTGAAGTTTGAATATTTGGTGAAATTTTGGATAGAAAGAATATAATTGATGTTTGATTGATTAAAATGATGTAAAATGTGTTGTTGATGGAATATTATCATTTGTAATGTGGTTTAGGATTGAGAAGATGAAATTGTAAAATCAAAGTGAAGAAGGACGTTGGTGTAGTTGGAGTTGGAAGAGTGAATTGAGGTTGGAGTTAGCATTTTCAAAGTTAGTATATACTTTGATTTAAATGTATTAAATTACATTTGTCGGCATGTTACATTGTTATGTGTTATATTGACTATCCTATCTTAATATGAGAATTCACATGAAAAGTGCATAGTTATGTGATAAAAGGCTTGTCAAGTATAATGTGAACAATTGAGCCATTTTAAGATGGCTAATATCATTGTTAAGTATGTTTGTGAAAAATTTGTAATTATGCCAAACATATGCATAATTCAACCACATTGAGGATGTGACAAGAAAATTAATGAAATTGATGAAAATATATGAAAAATAATTAGAAATGATGGAAAAAGTGCAAAAAGAATGAATAATGACATAATTGTCAAAGTATGAAAAAGTGTGAAAATGTATTTGAAATGTGTGAAGACTTATGTAATATTATTTTTCAGAGTATTGTGTTTAGTGTTATGCGACATGCCTATAATTACCTTCGGGCCAGACGCTGGGCGTCACTATTATTTATCTTCCGCCAGATATCGAGTGTCAAAATTTGGTCTAAAGCATTATCTTTAGAACTTGAATATTATATAGGGTCATTTGGACCTAATGTATGTGTTTGTGATGTACTTATTAATTGAAAAGTGTTTAAGATTATTGAATGAGTATTGTATTGAAACGGATAATGATTGCATAATGTTTTATTTGTCATGAAAGCATGTAATGAATTTTAAATTGTTTATATTGTTAAAGTGTATACCACTAAACTTTCAATCTTAATGCGGTAGTATATATAGCATAGGTATTAGAAATACAAATCAATGCGAACATGAGTGAGTTTGAAATTTGAAGATATGAGTGCCACGAGACCAGTAGGGTTCATATCATGTATAAGATTATTTGAGAACATTAAATTGTATAATATATTAACCGATTGTGAATGTATTTGAAACAAATGAGATTTTATATTGTTTTGGGTATGTATATAATACACATTATTTTTTTTATTTAATGAGTCTTTAATTTCATATAAAGAAATAACAGTTGGAATCTTATTATGTTTTTGGGAAATGTTTAATGTTTAATACGTTTTGTAGGAGTGTTTACATATTTGAATATCTAACGGAGAAATGGTGGAATTTTGGGAAATTATATATGTTGGAAGTGTTTTCTTTACATTGTAGGTTGGATTTGTTTGAATTGGAAAATTTTGAATTTATAGATAAAACTCTAGCAAAATTTTTTTCCAGAGATTTTATAATAATTATTTACTAAATATTAATATATTTTATTAAATTAATCTAATTATGTTTTAACCTTAAACATATTATTGAAAAGGAAGATTCTACAGCAAGAGATTATACCTCTCTTATATTCTATATACATATTGTATGTATAGGGGGGTATATATACTGTATGTATATAAAATATAAAAGTGTTACATTTGACTTCACTTTAGATCTCTCCATCGTGAGCCACCACTCTTTTCTCTCTCCTATTCCCCTGCATCTCTCCTCTACAGATATTTGGATCTAAAGATTGAAATATATCTCTCTGTTAAGGTTTATGTTGTTTATATAGTGATTTTAGGTCCCCAAGTAGGGTTGAGAAGTGGATTTCTTAAAGTATCTGATCAATTTTTTTTTGCAATTAGAGACTTTCAAATATGCATAACTGTACATAATTGCTACAGCAGGACCATGCTAATTTTCCTCTTTTTGTTTTCTCTTTATTTTCAATGGTTAGTAGCTGACTAGTTGTAAAACTGCATAAGTATGCCAATTAATTTAGCATGAGTATGCTGATTAAAGTACTATAGACTTCAATTTCTTCAAAGCAGTTACACTTTTAATCTTCCCAGCCATGCTAATTATGTGTGCACGGCCTCTTCAGCTTAGATCCACTTCAACACTCCTTTTTTTTCCCTCAAAATCACTTCAATCTAGGTCCAAAAATTTTCAATTCCCTATATTTGCTAATTCTCTTAAAAATAATAGGTTAGACATTAATTTTCTAAATAATAATTCTTTAAATAAAGAATAATGCCTAATTATAATCTCAAAATTAAGAAAATAATGCATATAAGTATCTTTTAGAATAAAATTGAGTGTAATTTAAGTTTTTATTATGAAGTTTTATCATTTTTTATTTGAAGGTGATGTGTCCTCTTTAAATAGAAATTTATCTTTCTCTAATGGTGATTATTTATTCTTTTCAAATGAAGGTATCTTTCTCATATGGAAGGTGATTGAATATATTTCTACAAATAACAGATAAAATAAATGTCCTACTGAAAACTAGATTAACTACGATATGTTACTATTATCCACTATTTATATTGAAAAAGAGATCCAATAACTTTATTAGTTATATGCATATTATGTACTTTAAAATTATATATTTTATTTATAAATTATAGATGTATTTTTTATTTATTATGAAAATTTTTGTCTTGCATAAAAAAGCATACTTATTATATTATTGCAATGTAATTAATTGTAAAAAAATAACATTATAATATTAATTCTACACCAAATAATGCTAAAAGAATTTAAAAAATTGAATATTAAAATAAACATAAATATTGTATTAAAATTTAATATTCAACTCAAAACATAAATCGGTTTAATAATCGAATTTTCATATTTCTCCATAAAAATTAAAAAATATATATCACATTTTTAAAAATTAAAAATTAAAATAAAATTCAACTAATTTTAATATTCAAATAATCATATTATGCTGTCAAAATTATAAAGACATTATATGGTGGAAAAATTATAATTCTAAAATTCAAAAAGAAGTGTCAAATCATTACCGAAATTATTAAAAGAATAAAATATGTCAAAAACATCTAAGTAATTTCCTTCTAAGATTTCATTATTTCTATATATTTTCCAATGACTTGCTTAATAGGGGGTTGTCAGATAAATACTTTTTAAGAAACTCATAATATATTTTAGACTATGTGCACCCTAAATAGACATTTTTTGATAATTATATAATTGTAAGAAGCAAATGTTATAAATAGATATCGAATATAAGAAGAAATTTTCTTTCATAAAAAATTTCTTTCCCATTACACTTTGAAAAAGCTCAAACTCTCTCTCTCATTTCTTTTCATTCTGGTAATTAAAATCGCTCCTTTTTATTCATTCTTTTTTCTTGATCACCTACGACGACACAACCTATATTATTGGGTGGAACATCAATCTTTGAAGAAAAAGAGCAATATCTATAACATTAAGTAAAATTTTGGGTTTTTAAAGTCAATATTTTTTATGCATCTTGTTTTGAATATGCTATTTGTATATGTTTGAGTTATCATGCTATCAATTTTTTAATAGTCATATAACCTTATGACACTGTTGTTTGCAAATAAATAAAACACAGCCGTATCTATACACGAAAATAGCCATTTTAATTGTTTACAAAAGGCCATATTTTTTATACGACTTTTTCTTAGCATATTACTTGACTATGTGTTATTAATAAATGACCATTTGTTAACGTGTATGGCAATGCAGTTTTCAAACATGGCAGTGTTATTTAAATCATTTTTTATATGATTTACTTGACATGTTTTATTATTTACAGATACAATTGCATCAAATTTATCAAGGACTGCAAGTTCTAATGGTAAATTAGAAGGAGAAAAGGGTGATAGTCCAAGTACTCATACTTTTGGTGAGAAGAGTTTAATGTTTAAAAGAAGAAAAAAAGATGTCGAACCTAGAGTGAAAAGAAGAAGGCAAAAAAGAAAGCTAACTTTCTTAGAAAGCCATGAAAATGAGGGTAAAGCTATTGATGTAGTAGAAGAAGAAGATTGTAACACCCGTATACCCCACATATGTATAATACATACACCTTATATATGTTTATACATATACAGAATATAAGAGTGCCATAACCCTTGACATTAGAAAATTCTCCATTCCAATTTAGGAAGATATATTATTCTTTAAAAGATAATTTAATGAGTGAATATATATATATATATATATATATATAAGTAATTAATTGTTAAAATACATATTTGTAAGAAAATCTCTAGAAAAAATTTGCCAGAGTTTTGTCTGAAATTTTAATATTTTTCAAAACAACAAACACACAACCTGCATAGAAAATTTTACTCCCAAATACATTACATTTCCAATACCCCATCATCTCTCCAAATATATTCATAAATTCTTAAACAATACCAATGTAAATTATAAATTCATATTTCAAGTAACAATACTTATTAAAATAATTCACATATACACAATAACCTTTTACAAAACATATTTAATATACATATAATATTTTTACTATATAAAATACACACTACATAGTATATAAACTATATATGTATGCATCACTCTCTAAGTTGGTCTTGTGGCACTCACAACTTTAAATCTTAATCAGACATAGGTCCACCCTAGTTTGTACATCTAATACCTGCGCGATTCACACAACCACGCTAAGCCTTACATCTTAGTAGTTGTAACACCCTATATCTTATATACATACCATACATATATCCCGTATACACAATACGCATATAAAATATAAGGATATCATGTTACAATATTGTTTAAACATTTATCTTAATTCCACATTAATAATATATTTAATGTAAGAACATTTTAAATTATCAAATCTCTTTCTTTAAAAGTAATATTTCCAAAATCATTGAACTTTTCATTTAATTACATATACACATTTACACATTGTCATTCCAAAATTCACTTATATACATATACATATGATCAAAATACAACATAACACATTGTACAAGCATACACCACCTTCTAGTTGGTCTCATAATACACTTAGTTCTCTTGTAGCACCACTCTCCAATTCTCGGATCAGCAATCTACTCGCCTGTGCGAATCACACAACCGTGCTAAGCTTGAAAGTTTAGTGGTACTTATAAACAACATATACATATATTACAAAAAATCACATTCACAACACTAACATAATTTATCATCATATTCTTTCATCATTTACTAATTTACATGCAATGCCAATGCATAATACTTATGTACATCATGTCACTATATGACCTACCATTTCATTTTTAGCATATTTATCAATCATTTTACAATTCACATAACAACAAACACAAGCATGGGCTCAAAGGATCTAATATATTATTCAAATTTCAGAGTTACTATTTTGGTCCATATTGACACCCAGTGTCTAGCTCGAAGGCAAGTGACGCCCAGTGTCTAGTCCGAGACAAATCATAGCGATGCTCAACATCTAGCCCGAAGGCAAATCAATAATTGCTTAAAAGCTAGCTTCAAAGGCAAATAATGAGGATAACCTCATAGGCATACCGCCAAACACAGAATTTTAGAAATTGAATAACATACTAGGCATACAATTATTTCATATTATTTATTATCCATTTCTTTAACATTTTCTCAGATTCAACTATGCTCATTGCCTCTTTTCTCATTATCATCTAGGCACATTACCTCATTTCTCATTATCATTTAGGCACATTGTCTCATTTCTCATTTTTCTCATTCATTTCAACATCATATCATATCATTTCATCATTTCAATGTCATATTATTTAATTTCATCATTTCAATGTCATATCATTTCATTTCATCATTTCAATGCCATATCATTTCATTTCATCATTTCTCAGCATATCATCATAGTATATCACATTATATTTATATTAAAGCGCATTACCCAAATATTTTGGTATCTTCGCATAATTGGCATAGTTATGCAATCTACCCATTGCTAATGGCTTTTCACAATGCCTTTAATGCATACACAACAAATCACATTACCCAAACACTTTGGGTCATTTCACATATTGCACATATTTTACTTTTATTCAATTTAGCCATTATCAATGGCTTTTTACAATGTATTTAATGCATACATGACGAATCACATGCCATAGTACATTATTCATCAATATTCAATGTAGCAAATAGCTTAACACATTTTTCTATCCAAAATGTGTTAAGCCCAATGTAATACAAACATAACCCAAACTCAAGCCAACTACTTAAATCTTTACTTCCTCTAACTCTTCATAACTTGATCTTCTAATCAAGATATGAATAATCAAGTTATTAATAATATCAATCTATATATCTCAATTATACCACTCAAATCCTTTCTTTCCTTCTCAACTCATAACACTTAATTCAATATTCCATACTTTGGAGTTTCTCATTAACTAATACTATATGAAGTTTCCAAACTAATAATAATATCACATTCATCTCATCTTTATCATAATCATTATTCATTTATAATTCACACTTGACATCCAACCACATTTTCCCATTTCATACTTTCATCATGCAACCATAAGCTACACTCACCATATGACTCATCAACATACCAATATTTAGCATAATCAATATATTTTATCATAATTCTTCAAGTGACACATGTAACTTACAGAAACTTTGACACACCCAGGGACATAGGTGATAGGCTGCAAATCCAACATGTTTATTACTTTGTTTTTGTGCTTAATTGATGTTATTTATATTGAAAAGAAGAGCTTTTACTTGGTTTTTATTATTTTGGGCAGGAATGGTGGATTTGCAATAGAAAGGCTTATTTGGAGTTTGATTAGAAGTATTGGAGCAAAATGGCATGGAGCTGAATTTTCTTTGTGGAGGCAGATTGACAGCAGAGAACTTAGCCTTGCCCAAGGCTAACGGCCAGGCAGACCTGAACGGGCTGATTTAATTAAAGTGGCGGGCCCATACGATTTAGTTGTATTGGAGGACTCCTAAACCGACTTGTAATAGGATTTAAGTAGTTTTTAGTGGGCCTTTTTGTTATATTAGGTTGGCCCCACCCTTTATGGAGTATTTAAGTTATTTTTAGGGTTTGGAGAAGACACTTTTTGCCTCCTCTTTGATTAATACGAATTTCAGCATTCTTTTACAGAATTTTTGTTGTTCTTCCATAGCCATGTGTGGCTAAACTCTTTATTTCAGTCAAGGATTAATTCAAGGTTGAAGTTCTTAAGATTGTGAGGTTTGATTGTGCCTAATTATTTTTTTTTATTCTTTTGCATTCATACTCTTACTATGGCTTATTGGGAAAATCCATCCTTAATGTATTTTTATTAGTTGATTGATCTGGCCAATTGATTAATTGATAGGATACATATAGCTAATCATTGAGATTAAATCCGTAATTGTTTATTCGAATTGATACAAGTGGCGATTGGTATAATTTGATTGGGTAGAATCTTTTGGGTTATATTAAGTAATTGTATGATATAATCTAAATGAATCTCGCTAGTAGGTTTGTTGGTTAGGGCAAGGTCTTTCTAGTGTTCATTGCAATCAATAAATTAAATCCTGTCGCTAGTATTAGGGTTGTTTATTGGTTAGGGGTTATTCATAGCGTTATGTCTTGCTTAACCTATTCAGAACGGAAAGATTGGTCGGAGACGCTAGCTTGAAGGCTATAACTTGTCTGTGAATATGAATTAAAAAGATTATTTTTAGCCCGTGATCAATCCGTGAGAACTTCATACCGCGAATCGTCCTTGACTGAGTTCACTTCCATTGTTTCAAGTTTTTAATTATTTTTGCTGTCCTAATTTCGTTCTTGATCACTTCTTTAACTTAATTTTGTTTTTATTTTTCATAAATATAATTCCCCTGTTTTTATTTTATTTTTCTTAAATTACAGCAGGTCAGATTTTGGTTAGCCTTGGGCAAGGCTAGTCCCTAGGGTTCGACCCTTCTCACCCTATTTACAAGTTTTCTTTTGTAGGAAGAGCAGGTTTATTATTTTTGGTGGATTCGACAGCCATCAAATTTTGGCGCCGCTGCCGGGGACTAGTTTACATTACTATTATTGCTTCTTTGAATGACCAGATCTGAAAATTTGCAATTGGAATTTGATCCTGAGATAGAAAAGACAGCCCGTACATTGACGAAGGAAACTAGGCTACGGAAAAGGGCTGCAACTGCTTCTACAGCTGATCCAGAAATTATAATTACTGATTTAGTTGAATCTTCAACTGAATTTGATCCTGAATTAGAAGAAACCTCAACAGAATCTGAAAGTAAAGAACAGATGGCTGATAATCGCACCGTTAGAGAGCTACAAGCAGCCCCTGTGGAGCAGCAGCCTTTGTGCATAACTTACCCAAATTTGGAGGTGCCGTTTGAGTTGAAGTCCGGCTTAATCCACCAGCTCCCTACTTTCCATGGGATGAAAAATGAAAACCCACACCACCACTTGAAAGAATTCCATGGTGTGTGCTCAAGCATGAAACCGCATGGTGTAGCGGAAGAGCATGTGAAATTGAGAGCATTCCCATTCACTTTGAAGGATGCTGCTAAAGAATGGTTGCTTAATTTGCCTCCAGGTTCCATCACCACATGGCAAGCTATGGCCCGAGCCTTCCTAGACAAGTACTTTCCTGCTTCTAGGGCAGCAGTCATTCGTAGACAGATTTGTGAAATCAAACAAAATGTTGGAGAGAGTCTTTATGACTATTGGGAGAGGTTCAAAAAGCTATGCGCAGCATGCCCACAACATGGGATGTCCGAGCAATCCCTACTCCAATATTTCTATGAAGGGATGCTAGACATGGAGAGAAAAATGGTTGATGCGGCTAGTGGAGGGGCACTTGTTAATAAAACCCCAGCCGAAGCAAGAGAGATTATATCAACCATGGCAGCCAACTCACAACAATTTAGCCAAATTGAAGAACCTTCAAGGAAGATATATCAGGTAAGTGATCTTTCACTTGAGTCTAAAATAAATGAACTAACTTCTTTGGTTAAATCTATGGCTGCAGGTCAAGGAAAGAGAACAACCCATTGTCAAGTATGTATGGCTTACGACCATCCGACTGAGGCGTGTTTGTCATGGCAAGATGATCAAGAGCAAGTGAATGCTATGGGAGGTTATTCCGGACAACCCCAGAGACCGATGGGTAACACCTACAATGATTCTTGGAGAAATCATCCCAATTTCAGCTATGGACCCAAAAACCAGAATTTCCAACAATACAGAGGGTTCCCACAAGCTCAACCACCTCAACAACACGTTTCATCTTCAAAAATACCATTGGAAGATATAGTTAGGTCACTTGCCACTTCCCAACAAGAATTTCAGCAAGAAACAAAGAAAAATATGCAGAATATGGAAAATCAAATCAGCCAACTAGCCTCTTCGTTGAGTAGATTGGAGACACAAGGGAAGTTAGCCTCCCAAACAGTGATTAATCCCAAGGAGAACGTGCATGCCATCACTTTGCGAAGCGGGAAGGAGCTAATTTCAGCAGCCCCAAAGAAGGACAGCAGTGGGACAATGAATGAAGTTGAAAAAGAAGTGGAAATTCAAGAAAAAGAAGCCCCAAAGCAAGCTGAAGTACAGCAGCCCCAACCCTTTGTAATCCAGCCCCCTTTTCCTGAGAGATTGGCGAAATCAAGGAGAGAAAAAGAAGAGAGGGACATCTTGGAGACCTTTCGCAAGGTAGAGGTAAATATTCCTTTACTTGAGGCCATAAAGCAAATACCTCGTTATGCAAAATTTCTTAAGGAACTTTGTACTAACAAGAGGAAGCAAGATAGTGTGGAGAAAGTTGTGATGACAGAGAATTGCTCGGCTATGATACAAAGGAAGCTTCCACAAAAATGCAAGGATCGAGGTATGTTTGCTATTCCTTGTAAAATTGGCAATATAGGGATTAAGAGAGCTATGTGTGATTTAGGTGCATCTATAAATGTCATGCCATTATCTATTTATTCAACCTTCAAGGGCTGTTCCTTGAAGGAGACACACATTATAATTCAATTGGCAGACAGGTCTATAGTGTACCCTGTGGGGTTGTTTGAGGATGTTTTGGTACAGGTAGGTGAGTTAATTTTTCCTGCTGATTTTTATGTGCTTGATATGGAGGATGATAAATCCTCTACTTCTGCTGAACTACTACTTGGAAGACCTTTCCTTCGCACTGCAAGGACAAAAATTGATGCCTATAAAGGAACATTATCCATGGAATTTGATATTGAGAAAGTCGAATTTAATGTTTATGAGGCAATGAAATACCCAAGTGATGTGTCTAGCCTTTGTTGTATCGATGTTATTGATCCTTTAGCTCAAGAGGTTTTTGAATTAGATGCTGCTGATGAACTTGATTTAGTGCTTTGCAGGAATATTAATATGGACAGCATCAAGGGACTTGAGGAGACTTTCTTAATTAGTGAAAATGTGCAGGAAATAGTGTGCGAGATGGCAGCAAATCAGCCCCTAACAAACAGCCACAGCCGTGCTAATTTGCCTTCTCACCATGAGAAGCTTTTACCATCTATTTTGCAGGCACCCAAACTGGATCTGAAGCCACTGCCCGTTCATTTAAAATATGCATATTTGGGAGATGGAGACACATTACCCATAATTATCTCCAACAAGCTTAGCAAAGATGAAGAAGAAAGGACAATTCAGCAAATTAGGAAGTATAAGGAGGCTATTGGGTTGACGATCGCTGACATTAAAGGTTTGAGTCCATCCACTTGTATGCACAAGATTTTATTGGAGGAGGGCAGCAAGCCTAGTAGAGAAGCTCAGAGACGCTTAAATCCACTCATGATGGAGGTTGTGAAGAAAGAGATTTTGAAGTTGTTAGATGCGGGTATCATTTACCCGATTTCCGATAGTAAGTGGGTGAGTCCAGTGCAAGTAGTACCCAAGAAGACGGGGATCACTGTTGTTGAGAATGATCAAGGAGAGTTAGTGCCAACAAGGGTCCAAAATGGGTGGAGATTGTATAGACTATAGGAAGCTAAATGCAGCCACTAGAAAAGACCACTTTCCACTTCCTTTTATTGACCAAATGTTAGAAAGATTGGCTGGTCGTTCTCACTATTGTTGTTTAGATGGTTTTTCAGGTTTTTTCCAGATTCCGGTGGCACCCGAAGATCAAGAGAAGACGACTTTCACATGCCCTTTTGGTACTTTCGCATATAGGCGAATGCCATTCGGGCTTTGCAATGCTCCAGCCACCTTCCAGAGATGTATGGTTAGTATATTTTCAGACTATGTGGGGAATATCATTGAGGTATTTATGGATGATTTTACCATTCATGGTAATACTTTTGATGAATGCTTAGCTAACCTTACAAAAGTGCTAGAAAGGTGTATAGAATCAAATCTTGTCCTAAATTATGAGAAATGTCACTTTATGGTGGATCAAGGTTTGATTCTAGGTCATATTGTCTCATCTAAAGGTGTTGAGGTTGATAAAGCTAAAATTGATGTGATTAAATCCTTACCTTATCCCACTAGTGTGCGGGAGATTCGCTCTTTTCTTGGTCATGCAGGTTTTTACAGGCGATTTATTAAGGATTTCTCGAAGATTGCCCAACCACTTTGCAAGCTTTTGCAAAAAGATGTACCTTTTAAGTTTGATGATGAGTGCAAGGAAGCTTTTGATAGGCTAAAGGAAGAGCTGATTTCTGCACCTATAGTACAACAACCAAATTGGGATCATCCTTTTGAGATCATGTGTGATGCAAGCAACTATGCTGTAGGAGCTGTTCTTGGGCAGCGGATTGACAAGAATCCTCACGTCATTTACTATGCCTCGAGAACACTAGACAATGCCCAATGCAATTATTCCACCACGGAGAAAGAACTCTTGGCGATTGTCTTTGCTTTGGAGAAATTCAGATCATACTTGTTGGGAACCAAAGTAATAGTTTTCTCCGATCATGCAGCCTTGAAATACTTGCTCAAGAAAAAGGAGTCAAAGCCTCGCTTGATTCGTTGGATCCTCTTGCTTCAAGAGTTTGATATAGAGATAAGGGATAAAAAGGGGTCCGAGAATCTAGTGGCTAATCATCTTAGCAGGTTGGTGCTGAATGAGAAACCGTTTCCATTGGATGACACCTTTCCTGATGAGCAACTTTTCGGTGTACACAGCATTACTCCATGGTATGCTGACATAGTGAATTATTTGGTTGCGGGTACCTTGCCATATGATCTAACCCGGAATGAGAAAGAGAAGATAAAAAGGGATGCCAAATATTATGTTTGGGATGACCCGTACTTGTGGAAGTTTTGCTCTGACCAGATTATTAGAAGGTGCGTGACAGAAGCTGAAAGTCCTTCCATACTGAAATTCTGCCATTCTGCAGCATGTGGGGGACATTTTGGTCCCAGAAGAACAGCTCGTAAAGTTTTGGAGTGCGGCCTAATCTGGCCAACATTATTCAAGGACTCGTGTTTATTCTGCAAATCCTGTGCAAATTGTCAAAGAACGGGTAGTCTGGGCCGTAGAGACCAAATGCCACTTACCTCCATTCTAGTATGTGAGATATTTGATATGTGGGGCATTGATTTCATGGGACCATTTCCGGTATCTTTCGGGAATGCGTATATTCTGTTGGCAGTGGACTATGTATCTAAGTGGGTAGAAGCCAAAGCCACCCGGACTGATGATGCAAAGACAGTGGTAAATTTTTTGAAGAGTCATATTTTTGCTAGGTTCGGGATTCCAAGGGCAATTATTAGTGATAGACGCACTCACTTCTGCAACAAGGTTATGGAGAGTCTCTTCAAGAAATACGGTGTTACACATCGCACATCCACAGCTTATCATCCACAGACGAGTGGACAAGCTGAAATCTCGAATAGGGAAGTGAAGTCCATACTTGAGAAGACTGTGAATCCTAATAGGAAGGATTGGAGTACTAAGTTGGAAGATGCTCTTTGGGCCTACAGGACAGCCTATAAAACTCCAATAGGAATGTCACCTTACCGCCTAGTTTTTGGCAAACCATGTCATTTGCCAGTAGAAATAGAGCACCGAGCATATTGGGCAATTAAGAAATGCAACATGAGAATGGAGGCAGCTGGAGAGCGGAGGAAGTTGCAACTGCAGGAGTTAGAAGAGATTCGCAATGAGGCCTACGAGAATGCAAAAATTTACAAAGAAAAGACTAAAGCACTCCATGATGGAATGATATCCAGGAAAAACTTCATAGTTGGTCAAAAAGTTTTACTTTTCTGCTCTAGATTAAAATTGTTTCCTGGTAAATTGAGGTCCAGATGGATGGGCCCTTTTGTTGTTACTAAAGTGTTTTCTCATGATGCAGTGGAGATACGAAGCCTGGAAACTAATAAGACTTTCAAAGTTAATGGCCATCGATTGAAACTATTCTACGAAGGTTTCGAAGCAGTTGGAACAGAAACAATAGAGCTGAGCGAGTCAGACTAGTGACTCGGTAATGTCGGGCCTAAGACATTAAACAAGGGCGCTACTTGGGAGGCAACCCAAGCTAGACTTGAATTTTCAGAACTTGTTTTTATTTTTCAAAAAAAAAAAAGAGAAAAAAAGAAAAAAAAATCAGAAAAAAAAGTGTATTCAATTTCAGTTTTAGTTTTTCTCTAGTTTAAGCTTTTCTCTGGTTTAGGTTGCATTTGTCGCCATTAGTTAGTTCGTGCATTGTTCTTTTGAAATTAATTGTAAAAGACTTATTTTCTTGTTATTCTTAGCCTTACATTATCCTATCTTTTGTAACCATCACCTAGCCTAACCCATGTAAAGACCTAATGATCTTTGGTTGAGACTTGACCTACATTAGTGGAGAGGGAGTTTAGAGGGGAGCCTATGGTTGTTCTTTAATTCTGTTTTAATGAAGCTATGAAAATGTTTTTATATGTTTTGTTACTTGCTCGATAAAATACTTGTTGATTCAAACTTCGAATGTGTGTGTGCGTGTTTTAAGAATTCTTAGTGTAACCTTTTTAAATTGAGTTCATAATGATGGAATGATGTTGAGGGTTGGATTATTAATTGCGACGTTGAGTTGTTTGGGCAACATGTGTGTGTTTGATTGGGTTCTTGGGTGAAGTATGTGGTCTCCTTATAGATTTGATTTTGAGTTTTGAGTCATGCTTGAGGACAAGCATGGGATAAGTGTGGGGATATTTGATAGGCTGCAATTCCAACATGTTTATTACTTTGTTTTTGTGCTTAATTGATGTTATTTATATTGAAAAGAAGAGCTTTTACTTGGTTTTTATTATTTTGGGCAGGAATGGTGGATTTGCAATAGAAAGGCTTATTTGGAGTTTGATTAGAAGTATTGGAGCAAAATGGCATGGAGCTGAATTTTCTTTGTGGAGGCAGATTGACAGCAGAGGCCTTAGCCTTGCCCAAGGCTAACGGCCAGGCAGACCTGAACGGGCTGATTTAATTAAAGTGGCGGGCCCATACGATTTAGTTGTATTGGAGGACTCCTAAACTGACTTGTAATAGGATTTAAGTAGTTTTTAGTGGGCCTTTTTGTTATATTAGGTTGGCCCCACCCTTTATGGAGTATTTAAGTTATTTTTAGGGTTTGGAGAAGACACTTTTTGCCTCCTCTTTGATTAATACGAATTTCAGCATTCTTTTACAGAATTTTTGTTGTTCTTCCATAGCCATGTGTGGCTAAACTCTTTATTTCAGTCAAGGATTAATTCAAGGTTGAAGTTCTTAAGATTGTGAGGTTTGATTGTGCCTAATTATTTTTTTTTGATTCTTTTGCATTCATACTCTTACTATGGCTTATTGGGAAAATCCATACTTAATGTATTTTTATTAGTTGATTGATCTGGCCAATTGATTAATTGATAGGATACATATAGCTAATCAATGAGATTAAATCCGTAATTGTTTATTCGAATTGATACAAGTGGCGATTGGTATAATTTGATTGGGTAGAATCTTTTGGGTTATATTAAGTAATTGTATGATATAATCTAAATGAATCTCGCTAGTAGGTTTGTTGGTTAGGGCAAGGTCTTTCTAGTGTTCATTGCAATCAATAAATTAAATCCTGTCGCTAGTATTAGGGTTGTTTATTGGTTAGGGGTTATTCATAGCGCTATGTCTTGCTTAACCTATTCAGAACGGAAAGATTGGTCGGAGACGCTAGCTTGAAGGCTATAACTTGTCTGTGAATATGAATTAAAAAGATTATTTTTAGCCCGTGATCAATCCGTGAGAACTTCATACCGCGAATCGTCCTTGACTGAGTTCACTTCCATTGTTTCAAGTTTTTAATTATTTTTGCTGTCCTAATTTCGTTCTTGATCACTTCTTTAACTTAATTTCGTTTTATTTTTCATAAATATAATTCCCCTGTTTTTATTTTATTTTTCTTAAATTACAGCAGGTCAGATTTTGGTTAGCCTTGGGCAAGGCTAGTCCCTAGGGTTCGACCCTTCTCACCCTATTTACAAGTTTTCTTTTGTAGGAAGAGCAGGTTTATTATTTTTGGTGGATTCGACAGCCATCAATAGGCGTGTCATTGCTCGTGGCCTTTAATCCTGTGTTACAGTAGCTACGACACACCCAAAGATGTGGGCGTGTCAATGTCTGTGTCTTTAATCTTATATTACAGTGGCTACGACACACCTAGAGATATAGGCGTATCATTGGGCGTGTCAGGATAAATCTCTAGGTATGCCCATGACATCGCAAAAATACTCTTTCGCTCCATTTTCATCAATACAATACTCACATATCACATAAGTAACTCCAAATCATATTAAATTAAATATATGCAAACTCAAGATCATATATATAAACTTAAGATCATGTGTATAAACGAAAGAGATTATGTACAAACCTTTGGTTATTCCAAGTTTACTTTTCTTTACTTACTTCTTGTTAATCTAAACACAAAATCATAAAAAAATCATCATATACTTCATTCATACCATCATCCATATATCAATTCACCCAATCCCTAACTCAACTTTACCAAACCCTTACTCTTTTCCTCAATTCCAACTACTCATCATTAACCTCAACATCTAACCACATTTACTTCATCTATTTATCAATTCAACAAATATATACTTCAATATATCTTTGTCATCATATTATTTAATTAATCATCACTTTTTCTAACTAACTATATCATACATATATATATGTATAATCCATAAAATAAGCTTAAGAAGAAAGTACTTACTTGAATTACTTGCCAAATCTTAACTATTTTCTTTAATCCCTCTTGAAACTCTTGTAAAAATTGATATGTAGCATGAAAAGTTCACTCTTCCCTCTCTCGCTCTCTATCTCATGTTGAAGAAGAAGAAGAAGAAGAAGAAGAAGAAGAAGAAGAAAAAGAACTTGTCTCTTCTTTACTCATCCTTATCTTTATATAAATAAAATATTATAAATAATTCCCACTTAAATTCTCCACCACTCATCTTCTTCCTTCTTTTGACTTTGTGCTTCACCTTTGTTATTATTATTATTATTATTATTATTATTATTATTATTAATAATAATTAAGTAATTAAAATCAACTTTTCCTACAACCAATTATACCTCATATATATGTGGTGTATATGTTGGATATATGTATATGTCTTATATATGTCATGTTTGTTTTAAATATATTTTAAATATATATAACATATATATATATATATTACATCTATCATACATATTCATTTTATATTTTTTCTATCCATAACAACTATTTACTCTCCCATATTTACTATTCCAAAATACATAAAAATCGGGGTGTTACAGTGGCACACATAATAACCATACATTAATTTAAATAATACACTTGCATACTTTTTAACTCATATTTTATGATCATACTATCAATACATACAATATTATTTTTGCATTTCCTTTACCTTATAATTCATATACACACAAATATTTTTCACAAATTACTTATCATACATCCTCTAATTCTTCAAACACACACACGCGCGCGCGCGCGCGCACACACACACACACACACATATATATGATTCACACAACATCATCATCACAAAATTCATATACAAAGATATCACGACCACACACACACATATATTCATCAACTTAATATTTCGTTGCCACATTACTAGCATAGCACATTGCTCAATTAACTTCATTTAATTCATCATATCATTTCATTGCAATACTAGAAAAACTTTACAAGACACGATGTCACATCACATATTGGGACCAACTACTCCCTACACAATAATCAAGTTCTAGAATAATTGATTTGGTCTATTGTGAACCCAGTGTCTAGCTCGTAGGCAAAAATTATTTTAAATTTCTCGTCCCAACTCTGCTCAAATCATGGCCTAGCTTTGCTCGGGCTCATCATCATATAATCCCCGGCATTAATTTTCTGGAACCATATATTATGCAGTGCAACACACATGTCATATAATTACTCATCTCATCAAATCATATTTCCATAATCTCATTTTTATTATCAAGATTTAGCTCTGCTCAAGTCTTTTAATAACTCATTTCTCATCATTTAGCATATTTATTTTCTCACATCTCTTCCCAAGAATTCTATTATGTATCATGATCATATCATTTTATGATCTCCATAATCACATTTACATATTAATTTCACGTCTTAGGACATCACATTATACATATTACATATTACCACATATCTCATCAATAAACCACAACACATTCATTTATCCATCTTTTATATACATAACAATCTATCACATTATCATCATTCTCAATCACACATTATCAGCATATCACAACGTGCACATATTCTTTATCTCATCATTTTCATTCTTATCATATTTTCATATCTTTACCAATTTCCACATATTTCCAAATTCTACACTATTTGTCTATTTTTCATATTTTTCAATTATTCAAATATATTTTCTTGCCATGTTCCTAATGTGGCATACTTTCCATTCCAAGTACACAAAATGCACTTTTACCAATTACATTTAACATAGATATTGGCCATTCTATAATGGCTTAATATCTCACAATTCAAGCATTTCACATAATTTCACAAACAACAATACACTTTTACCATGACTTTTAATATCAAAGTAACTTAGCACATTTTCACAATTCACAATGTGCTAAGCAAATTCAAATGCAATCAATACAAAGGCTATCAAAGTATATACTAACCTTGGAAATGCTAATTCCAAGCCCAATGCACTCTTCCAACACCAACTTCACCAATTACCCTTTTTCACTTTGATTTTACAAATCCACTTTACTCAATCATAAATCACATTTTCAATATAAATATACCATTAGCATCACATTACAAGTCATTTAAATCAATCAAACACTAATTATAGTCATTATTTCTAAATTCCACCAAAACCCTATTTCAACACTACTACTTCTTTTAAACTACTATTCCACTTATCCATTTCCATCTTTCAACCATAAATTCATTACATTTACATCAAAACAACACTAAAATAATTCATTTTCACAATTATTAAACCCTCTTTCAAGAACCCTAATTACACATAAAATATGCATAAACCCTAACTACATCCGAGCTTACCCATATTCAATTTCTAACCATAAAATTATCATTTATGTACTAGAACAACATTAAATAATCTCAATTCAATAATTAAAACTACCCATACCAAAACTCTAATTTCCACATAATCATCCTATAACACTAAACCAACTCTTTAATAATTTAAAAGTTCATTTAAGCATATTTTTAAGTCTAAACCCTCACTAACATACTTAATCATAACTACAAATTAATCCATACTCAATTATTTTCTCATTTAACTCCATATTCAATTTTTTTTCTCAAATAGCTCAAATAATCAAATATATCATAATTAATTCAAATATTAGAGTTTAATATACTTTTATACGCATAAAGAATCAAATAAAATCCAAATAATAATAAATTATTAAATATACAAGTACTAACCTCTTTCAAAGTGGCTTTTCCTATCTCTCTCCAATTTATTTGGTTATTTAATGATTTTTTGAGAAATCATGCATAATCTAACTAAATCCTATCAAAATCTTGAATTTCTTTCAAAAGAGTCATGGTTTTTTCATGTAGAAAATGACGGAAGAGAAGAAAAAAGAAGATGAAGTGATGGTGTTCGTAGTGGGATATGTTTATGAAGAAGAAGAAGAAGAAGTAAAAATAATGATATTTTTGACTTTTTATTCCTCTTAACCAATAATATATATCTATATTTATTTATTTATTTAATAATTAATTTATATGATATTTATCTCTTCCACCCAAAATTAATTTATTTTTGATTTATTTTATTAATTTTTAAATTTTTCATCATTTTCCATTATCCAAAAATCATTTTAATTTTAAATTATTTTATTAATTAATTAATTAATTAATTCTCATCTTCTATCCATAAATATATAATAATTAATTAATTTAAATATTTTTAACCAATTAACTTATTTCCTTCTTTGACTTTTCTCTCTTCTCTTTTATTATTATTATTATTATTATTATTATTATTATTATTATTATTATTATTATTATTATTATTATTATTATTATTATTATTATTACCTTTCCCAACACAAATGTATACTTCACGTATATGCATTATATATTTTAAATATATGTATATGTTATATATATCATATATATTTCAAATATACTATATGTATATATATTATTTCCATTATATGTACATCTTATATTCTCATTTTCCAATTATACCTATTTAATCCTTCGTATAAAATACTCCAATGTATACCTCATGTGTATATTAACTATATAAAATATATCAAACATATATAATAATATATGTATGTATATACTATGTGTACACTAGGTATATATTCAGTATATACATCACCTATACCTCTCCCAAAACTTTAATTAACCTCCAAATACTTATTTAATTTATCTCCAATTACGGATATTACAAAGATATTCTAAACATAAGTTATATTTAAGACACTCATTAACTGTAATTGGTTCCTATAGAGATAAGAACTTTAGTTTGCAATTTGATATGCAGGAAAACGCTTATATTATCCCCATACAAAATTGGCGTAGCCTTCAAGGTTAACCAATAGGTTGTGGGGTGTAGGATTATTGATGATATATTGATATTAAATCTGTAATAAAAGAAAATCTAGCAAAGGTATTAAAAATATTAAGTTTTATACTTAAATTATTGTATGTGTAGGAAATTATTATATATGTAAGTTCACATTATGACATGACTTAGGATGAAGAATTATTTTTACATGTTGATTTATTTCTTAAATACAATGTTGGATATCTCATAGATGTGAATGGAATTAACTTTAGCTTTTGGCTTATAATGATGCATATTGTGTTTCTCCACCAAGTATACAATTCAAATACTACAAAAATATATCAGATTAATGATAGAAATTTACTGAAAGACATGCTTCTGTGCCTAAGTACAGACCGAATATTGAGAGAATGTATAAATAAATATTCAAAAAAATTAGCGACAAAGTGCCCATCGATTATCGATTAAAACAATTATCGACGGCTAAAATTGTAGGTAATTATGGTTTTAGAAATTATTGACTAATATCACCAGCACCAAGGTTGAGTGGTCGATAAATAGTGGTGCCAAATTATGGTGCCACTAATTACCATCTAAATTTAGTATTTTTATGTTCATTGGTAAATAGTAGTATTTTTGTCGATTTAATTTATTAAATACAAAATATGTATTGACTAATACTATCATCTCTCGGTAAATTAGAACCATGATCTGAAAAGCCATATAGTTTACCGAGAGAGAACCAACATCTCTTGATAAATATAACTAAAGAGACACATCACTTATATATTATTACCTTCATCAACTATTGTTATTATCTCTTAATGAATTATAAATACTAATTTGAAAAGTCATAAAGTTTATCGAGAGACCTGTATCATTTCTCAGTAAATGCAACTGAGAGGCAAGACATTTAAATAATATTAAATTTATTTACTGACAGCATACTATATCTCTCGATAAACCATAAACCTAAAATGAAAAGCCATATGTTTTACTGAGAGAATGTTAATATCTCTTGGTAAACTCTAAATATAATTTGAAAAGACATATGAGTTATCGAGATACTTTTGTCGTCTCTCAGTGAATGTAAATCAAATGGCGCGACATTTAAATATTGTTAAATGTTGTTATCAATCAAACTACTTATCTCTTAGCAAATTGTAAATACTAATATGAAAAGTCATATGATTTATCGAGAGATTGCGCAATCTCTCGATAAATGTAACTGAAACGACATGTTATTTAAATATTATTAAATGATGTTATCGACCAACTCCTTATTTCTCACTAAATTATAAACCACAATATGAAATGTCATATTATTTACTGAGAGATTGCAAACATCTCTCGGTATATATAACTAAAGCAGTATGGAATTTCAATATTATTAAATGTTATTACTTACCAAACTCCTTATCTCTTGGTAAATTATAAATCCTAATCTGAAAAGTCATATGATTTACCGAGATATTACACAATCTTATAATAAATGTAATTGAAGCAACACCTTATTTAAATATTATTAAATGATGTTACTGATCAAACTTCTTATCTCTCGGTGAATTATAAACCCTAATATGGAATGTCATATTATTTATCGAGAGATTGCACACATCTCTTTGTAAATATAACTGAAGTGGTGCAATATTTAAATATTATTAAATGTTGTTACCGACTGAACTCTTTATCTCTCAGTAAATTGTAAATATTAATATGAAAATTCATATGATTTACCGAGAGACAACTAACTTCTCTCGGTAAACATAACTAAAGAGGCATAACATTCAAATGTTGTTAAATACTATTACCAACCGAGCTTATTATCTCTCGATAAATTATAAACATAATATGACAAGTCATATTGTAGACCCATTATTTTAGCACTGAAAAAACCCAAGCACGATATTAATAGAGTTATTAATTGGAGTCAACTAATTTATTGTCCTAAGATAGCAACCAAGAGGAGGGATGAATTGGTTATTATGAAGAAGTGATAGCAAACTAAAAAATTGAAACAATAAGAATAATAAGATGAAGAAGAAGTAGAGTAGAGAAGAATGAACACAAAGAATTTATAGTGATTTGGATTACCTGAATCCTACATCCACTTCCTTAACAACTTGTTAAGGTTTTAATAACCTTGAGTTTTTACAAGCTTAACTTTAGCTTGGTGTTTTCATAAGCTCACACCAGCTTTTACAAGATTTGAGTATTATCCACACAACCCTACAAGAGTTTTCCCATGGCTCACTCTAAAACCTAATTGTTTCAAAGCTAATACTTAACTTTTACGATGGTATTTTGATCTTTACAGCCAACACTCAATTAATACAAATGTAAATTTTGTTACAAAGAATTGAAAGTAGTTTGTCTTAGCTATATCAATCACAATTACCATCAAATAAGAGGTTTCTTCTGGTATTTATAGTAATTAGGACTCTAACTAGCCATTTGAAGTAGTTCTTGTTAGTGTATGTGCCCTAGGCCATTTATTTGGATCTTTATGTTATACATTCATTATTAATAAATGAGGTTTTATTATCATTATTGTTTGTTTGCATGTTACACAATTTTGATATTTGTCCCTGGTTTATTATTGTTATAGAGATAAATAAAAAAAAAATAATTCTTAACCAGTATGAACATTGATTTGATAATCATTAGATGGTTATGTGTATAGTGATACAAATCAATTTCATAGATACTTGTTAGAGAACAATGTATTGGATAGACCCATCGTGAGATTACTACATGGGTTAGTGTCATAAGTAAATCTCATGATAGTTATGTATTAATTCTTTGACTTGAGATTGTCATAGTTTCCAATATAAGGACTATTATATTTTGACATGATCAAACATTATCCGTAACTGGATAGTAATAAAGGTTATGTTCATATATGATAGAAATTATGTAGAGGATAATGAACAATCAAGATAGAATTTGTCCCTCTCTTTGAGAGAGATATCTTTTGGGCCCCTCGATAAGTGAGACTGTGAAATGCATGGCCGTGCTCAAATGAATTGATAGTGTGATCAATTTCATTTTTTTTATCAGTCTACTTGGAGATCGAGTAATCATAAGTTTGGACAATATAAGTATGACGTTGACCATGACTTATGTTCAAGCTAGATATCGTGTGACAAAGGGATTAATGCATATACTATTATTAGGCAAATTGGACATTCCTTATATTAATTGGGTAGTTGTAACGCCTTGCTAGAGGCCAATTATGACTTGTTGATTTAATAGAGATTAAATTGACTGCCAATTAATATGGGCCTATCGGGTCACACACAAGAATGCGTTTTGGGCTGGATATAATATTAATAATATTAATATTAGATATTAATATTTATTATTATTATTATTTTCGTTTTTATATATATATATTATTAGATAATATATTCAGAATCCTAATTAGATTTGGATTCTGAATTTGACTTACCTTATCCAATTATATATATTATTAGATAATGTATTCAGAATCCTAATTAGACTTGGATTCTGAATTTGACTTTCCGTATCCAATTTTGAATTGGATTCTGGAGTGATTATATTCACTCCAGACGTTAAGTCTTCTCAGAGATAACAATAAAAACAAAGAGGAACGAAAAAGGTAACCCTAATACGTTTTTAGAGAAAACGTTTTTCCAGCCTTCGCCGTTGCAGAGAGCTAGCACTCCAAACGGTAGCATTCGTGTGGATACGCGATAGAGGGTGTTTCACGATCGAGGCATCTCTTCAAAACTGTGATTTCGAATCATCAACAGGTTAGTTCTTTGAACACTTTTGTCGAATTAAACGAACAGCATGGATCCTGGTGGGAAATCAGAGATCAAATATTTTTCCGCTGCGTGTTTTTGTTTGCAGTGATCTCTATGATTTCCTAACAGTTCTCACAGAGCCACTTGTTGTTTTCGTTTAAGTCGAAAATGCCATGTTGATATGATTATGGTGATATATATTGTTTACGTATGACATGTTAACTATAAAACTCTAATTCGTTTTTCATATGATGAGAAAGGATTGGTCTTTGGTTTCGTTTCTGTAAAACCCTAATTCGTTTTTCATATGATGAGAAAGGATTGGTGTTTTTAATTTCGTTTTCATGAGATGATCACGTATATATGAATGGTTGATTAAAATGATTTTCATATGATGAAAACGATTAAGTTTATATGTGATATAAACATTTGGTAATGATTCTGTAATGGGTTGTACATATTCGAAATAAAACAGTAAGAAGGTTAATGAGATTAACGGTTCTGTTTTAGGGTTTCGCCAAAGAAAAATGCTAACCGGCTAGCGGGACCGCCGTATGTTCGCGCCCTATAGTTCGTTACCGCGACATTAAGAATGTCAATATATTTGTTTCTATTTAACATGTTGGTGATGAATATGTTATGTTTGTTTGATGTCTTGGCATGGTGCATAGCATGGCCTTATGACCTATGTGATTGGTTTATTCATATCTTTATTTTGGGTAAATACGGCCTGCGTGTCGTTTATTTTGTTGTAATTTATTTTACTAGTAGTTAGATTTTCTTTTATTGTAATATATGAAGATTCAAGCTACAATGTTTGTGATGGAGATTCATACCAAGGAGAAGATGGTTCCATGGTGATGGAAGCACAAGCTCAAGTTTTGAAGATATGTAATATTGCAAGTGTTGTAATAGATAGGTTTTTCACCTAGGGTTGCCTTTATGATCTTCATTTGGTCTCTTGAAGATCATATTTAGTTTGGCCATGCTATGTCACGTTTACATATTTTGTCATTTGGTATATGATGCTTATGTGATAAATTATATATATGCATATAGGATGCTAAAATATAATGATATGTAATGCAAGACATGATAATAATTTAGTTGAACCCTCATTAATAATTTAAGTCTAAATGCCATCCACGTTTTGAACACCTATCAAAACTAAGATTGTATTAAAGTAGGTATTGCCAAAGCAATATGCTTTAAACATTCCTAGCTAAGTAGGATGAGTAATAGTGCTACTCATATGTTTTAAAATTGGTTAGACTTAATTAGGCTATCAAAATGGTTTTGGGCCTAAGGCATTAGATGGAATTCAACATGCTATGACATATGATGTCAATATTCCATAATTACTAAGAGTTACATGAGATGTAATTGGTAAAGATGTTACCTACCTAAATAACTTGATTTTAAGCGTCACGCCAAAGCTGAGTTTAGAATTAAGTGAAATACGGATCTTAGCCTACTAAAATATTTCTTTAGAGGGTTATATTTTTAGTAGGAGTGTAAATAATTTTAACCTCATTATTAATTAAAATTTGACTTTGCATATTTATCAACAGATGGCTGCTAATAACAATTCCACCTTATCACTGCGATCTATCCTTGAGAAGGAAAAACTGAAAGAATGTGGGACTAATTTTGTTGACTGGTTTAGGAACCTGAGAATTGTTCTCAAACAAGAGAAAAAGTCCTACGTGCTTGATGAAGCTATCCCTGACCCACCTCCTGCCGATGCTTCTAATGCTGCTAAGAGTAAGCATAAGAAGCATGTGGATGATTCCAATGACATAGGATGTCTTATGTTGGCTACTATGTGTCCAGGACTTCAGAAGGATCTGGAACACTTAGAGGCTTATGAGATGAGTGTGCATCTCAAACAAGCTTTCCAACAACAGGCTAGGCAAGATAGGTTTAACACCGCTGTTGCATTATTTGACTGCAAAATGTCTGAAGGTGAATCTGTTAGTGCTCATGTTTTGAAGATGAAAGGCTATCTAGATCACCTTGCTAGACTTGGATATCCCCTGAGTTTAGAACTCTCCACGGATTTGATCCTACATTCATTGCCTAGCAGTTTCTCACAGTTTGTCATGAACTATAACATGAATGACATGGAGAAATCCATTCCTGAGCTACATGGTATGCTCAAAACTGCTGAGGGGAATATCAAAAAGCCTACCCAAATATTGAATGTCAATATTAAACAAATGAAAAAGAAAGCCAAAGATACTAAAGGCAAGGGTAAGGCAAAAGGTGCTAAAGGGTCCAAGGGACAAGCTAAACCAAAACCTGTACCTAAGGCTAAAGTTCCTAAGGAAGGGACTTGTTTCCATTGCAACAAGCCTGGGCATTGGAAGAGAAATTGTCAACTCTATTTGGATGAGTTAAAGAAGTTGAAGGGTAGTGCGACTACATCTTCAGGTATTTATGTTATAGAAATTAATTTATCTATTCCTTCTTCCTGGGTATTAGATACCGGATGTGGATCTCATATTTGTACAAATATGCAGGGACTCAAAAGGAGTAGGATGCTGAAGAAGGGCGAAGTGGACCTACGTGTTGGCAATAGAGCAAGAGTTGCTGCTATAGCTGTAGGAACTTATGAGCTTGTTATGCCCAATGGGTTTTTGTTAATTTTGAACAATTGCTTTTATGTTCCTACTATGAGTAGGAATCTTATTTCAGTATCTGTTTTGGATGATGAAGGTTATTCATTTTTTATTAAGAATAAGAAATGTTCTATTTTTGATAAAAATGATCTGCTTTATGGTATTGCAAATTCTTATAATGGCCTTTATATCCTTAATCTTGATGATTCTAATGGTAATTATATCTATAACATAACTTCTAAGAGAACTAAGCCAAATGAGTTAAACCCTACTTATTTATGGCATTGTCGCCTTAGCCATATAAATGAGAAACGCATTTCTAAGCTCCATCAAGATGGATTATTAGATTCATTTGATTTTGAATCATTTGAAACATGTGAGTCTTGTTTGCTTGGTAAGATGACAAAGGATCCTTTTACTGGTCATAGTGAAAGGGCTAATGATTTATTGGGCTTGATACATACAGATGTATGTGGTCCTTTTAGCATTAGTGCCAGAGGAGGATTTCGATACTTCATTACTTTTACTGATGATTTCAGTAGGTATGGCTATGTCTACCTAATGAAACATAAGCATGAGTCTTTTGAAATGTTTAGAACTTTTCAAAATGAAGTACAAAATCAACTTGGTAAAACAATTAAACTACTTCGATCAGATCGAGGTGGTGAATATTTGAGCCAAGAGTTTGATGATCATCTAAGGGATTGTGGAATTGTTTCACAACTGACTCCTCCAGGAACTCCACAGTGGAATGGAGTTTCTGAAAGGAGAAATCGAACTCTATTAGATATGGTTCGATCAATGATGAGTCAAGCGGATCTTCCTTTATCTTTTTGGGGTTATGCCTTAGAGACAGCTGCATTCATTCTGAACCGTGTACCATCTAAGGCGGTTGAAAAGACACCATATGAGATATGGACAGGTAAGACACCTAGTTTGTCTTTTCTTAAGATTTGGGGTTGTGAAGCTTATGTGAAAAGACCAGTTTCAGATAAGTTAGCTCCAAAGTCTATCAAATGTAATTTTGTGGGGTATCCTAAGGAAACTAAAGGATACTATTTCTATACTCCTTCAGAGAACAAAGTGTTTGTTGCTCGAAATGGGATCTTTTTGGAAAGGGAATTTCTTTCTAAGAGAACTAGTGGGAGTATAGTAGAACTTGAGGAAACTCAAGTACCACAAGAAATCATTGAGCCGTCTATAGAGCCTATTTCAGAACCACAAATAGTTGTGGAGTCTGAAGATGTAACACAAATCCCTCGCAGGTCTGATAGGACACGTCGTCATCCAGAGAGATATGGATTTCTTGTGACTGATGATAGTGAAGTAATGCTCATAGATCAAGATGAGCCTACTACCTATCAAGAAGCTGTGTCAGGTCCAGATTCAGACAAATGGATTGGAGCCATGAAATCTGAGATGCAATCTATGTTTGACAACCAAGTTTGGTCTTTAATTGATCCTCCAGAGGGTATTAAGACTATTGGTTGCAAATGGGTTTTCAAGAAGAAAACTGACATGGATGGGAATGTGCAGACCTATAAAGCAAGGCTTGTTGCAAAAGGTTTCAAGCAAACTCATGGTATAGACTATGATGAAACCTTTTCACCAGTTGCTATGCTTAAGTCTGTTAGAATTCTCATTGCCATTGCAGCATACTATGATTATGAGATATGACAAATGGATGTCAAAACCGCTTTCCTTAATGGAAACTTGCTTGAGGATGTGTATATGACACAACCTGAGGGTTTTGTAAATCCTGAGAATTCTACAAAGGTTTGCAAGCTTCAAAAATCCATTTATGGATTGAAGCAAGCATCTCGAAGCTGGAATCTTCGTTTTGATGAAACAGTTAAGAACTTTGGTTTCATCAAGAATGAAGATGAACCTTGTGTCTACAAGATGGTTAGTAGGAGTGCAGTAGTGTTTTTAGTCTTATATGTGGATGACATATTACTCATTGGGAATGATATCCCTACCTTGCAAAAGGTTAAGACTTGGTTAGGGAATTCTTTCTCAATGAAAGACTTAGGTGAGGCTGCCTATATCCTTGGTATAAAGATCTATAGAGATAGATCTAGAAGGATAATTGGCCTGAGTCAAAGTACATACATAGATAAAGTGTTGAAGAGGTTCAACATGCAAGATTCCAAAAAGGGATTCTTGCCTATGTCTCATGGCATTCATCTCAGCAAGAGTCAATGTCCTATGACATCTGATGAGCGAGATCGAATGAATAAGATTCCTTATGCTTCTGCTATAGGATCTATTATGTATGCCATGCTATGTACTAGACCAGATGTCTCATATCCATTAAGCGCAACTAGTAGATTTCAAGCTGATCCTGGTGAAGGTCACTGGACAGCTGTCAAGAATATTCTTAAGTACCTTCGAAGGACTAAAGATGTATTCTTGGTTTATGGAGGTTTGGAAGATGAGCTAGTTGTAAATGGTTACACAGATGCTAGTTTCCAAACTGACATAGATGATTTTAGATCGCAGTCAGGTTTTACATTCACATTGAATGGTGGAGCTGTTAGTTGGAAGAGCTCAAAACAAAGCACTGTGGCTGATTCTACAATAGAGGCTGAGTATATAGCAGCATCAGATGCAGCTAAGGAAGCAGTCTGGTTGAAGAAATTCATCACTGAGCTAGGAGTGGTGCCTAGCATTGCAAATTTTGTGGACATTTATTGTGACAACAATGGTGCCATAGCACAGGCAAAAGAGCCTAGATCTCATCAAAGGTCTAAGCATATACTCAGGCGTTTTCACCTCATTTGAGACATTATCGATAGAGGAGATATCAAGATATGCAAAGTTGACACAAATGATAACATAGCAGATCCATTAACAAAGCCTCTCTCACGGGTCAAGCATGATCAGCACACTAGATCTATGGGTCTTAGAAATTTGTAGGCCTAGTGCAAGTGGGAGATTGTTAGTGTATGTGCCCTAGGCCATTTATTTGGATCTTTATGTTATACATTCATTATTAATAAATGAGGTTTTATTATCATTATTGTTTGTTTGCATGTTACACAATTTTGATATTTGTCCCTGGTTTATTATTGTTATAGAGATAAATAAAAAAAAATAATTCTTAACCAGTATGAACATTGATTTGATAATCATTAGATGGTTATGTGTATAGTGATACAAATCAATTTCATAGATACTTGTTAGAGAACAATGTATTGGATAGACCCATCATGAGATTACTACATGGGTTAGTGTCATAAGTAAATCTCATGATAGTTATGTATTAATTCTTTGACTTGAGATTGTCATAGTTTCCAATATAAGGACTATTATATTTTGACATGATCAAACATTATCCGTAACTGGATAGTAATAAAGGTTATGTTCATATATGATAGAAATTATGTAGAGGATAATGAACAATCAAGATATAATTTGTCCCTCTCTTTGAGAGAGATATCTTTTGGGCCCCTCGATAAGTGAGACTGTGAAATGCATGGCCGTGCTCAAATGAATTGATAGTGTGATCAATTTCATTTGTTTTTATCAGTCTACTTGGAGATCGAGTAATCATAAGTTTGGACAATATAAGTATGACGTTGACCATGACTTATGTTCAAGCTAGATATCGTGTGACAAAGGGATTAATGCATATACTATTATTAGGCAAATTGGACATTCCTTATATTAATTGGGTAGTTGTAACGCCTTGCTAGAGGCCAATTATGACTTGTTGATTTAATAGAGATTAAATTGACTGCCAATTAATATGGGCCTATCGGGTCACACACAAGAATGCGTTTTGGGCTGGATATAATATTAATAATATTAATATTAGATATTAATATTTATTATTATTATTATTTTCATTTATATATATATATTATTAGATAATATATTCAGAATCCTAATTAGATTTGGATTCTGAATTTGACTTACCTTATCCAATTATATATATTATTAGATAATGTATTCAGAATCCTAATTAGACTTGGATTCTGAATTTGACTTTCCGTATCCAATTTTGAATTGGATTCAGGAGTGATTATATTCACTCCAGACGTTAAGTCTTCTCAGAGGTAACAATAAAAACAAAGAGGAACGAAAAAGGTAACCCTAATACGTTTTTAGAGAAAACGTTTTTCCAGCCTTCGCCGTTGCAGAGAGCTAGCACTCCAAACGGTAGCATTCGTGTGGATACGCGATAGAGGGTGTTTCACGATCGAGGCATCTCTTCAAAACTGTGATTTCGAATCATCAACAGGTTAGTTCTTTGAACACTTTTGTCGAATTAAACGAACAGCATGGATCCTGGTGGGAAATCAGAGATCAAATATTTTTCCGCTGCGTGTTTTTGTTTGCAGTGATCTCTATGATTTCCTAACAGTTCTCACATGTTTGGTTCTTGTTTTCCACTTAAATTGTTGCTGAGACACTTTGTGCGGTCACCATATATCTTGAGCAGTCGCACATTTTAAATTTTCTTCAATGGCTATTTCCAATGATAAACTCAAGTTGCCCAACAAGATCATATCTACCCATCTTGGCATGTCTTGCGGTTGCATGAATTCTCTAAGCAGTCGCACAATAATAGTTTCCATTTAATTTGAAATCCTTTTTCCACATGTCCAATTATCATTGTTCCATCATGTTTGGCACTGAAATTCAAATTTGCTAGTGTGGTGTGATCGCACAAATTGAGTTTGGCATAGCACAATATCATTGCTATCTCTTCTATGGTTTGGTGGAAGTTTCGGTCATGTATTGTGTGGTTGCACGATATACTGAGAGGTCACACAAGTGTTTATACATTAATGCTCAATCGCAGACTCTGGCTACTATCACCTCTATGAGTTTTGAGATTTTTTTTCATTGGGTTGTGTGGTCAATTGAATATTTGGAGCGCTAGCACAATGTGCTTGCGGTCCATTGTGGCCGGACCAGAGATTGATTTTTGTGCTTGAAAGAGTTTCTTTCTCGTAGACTTTGTGTAGTTATTGCACTCAACTAACATACTACAAGAGACACTTGTAAGTATACGAGGTTATTGTAGCAACGGTGATTGCCCCAATGTCGTCTCACAAGGAAGGAATTATTTTGCAATAGTTTGATTAACAAATAAATTGAAAAGCAAGAGTGTGATATTGTAGACCCTTAATTTTTAACCCAGTCCAGTCCGATATTTTTAAACAGTCCAAAATAATTTTTATGGTATTTTTAATAATATTTATTACTTATAGTATTTGTTTTTAATTAAAATAAAAAAATATTAAAAAAGAAGAAGAAAAGATAAAAAATAAATTGAAAATAAAAATTGGCGATAGAAGAATCGGTGTTTTTTCGTCCTGGGCGATGAATTAGCTTGGGCCAATTTGTTGTATGAAAAACTTACGGCGAATGGCGAAATGGCCACAGGCCAATTCGCCGCAGGAAAATTCTGAGGCTAATTGACCTAGCCAGCTCCTGAGCCAGGAGCATCAAGCCCAGTGCCAACAAATTTTCTTCGCTAGTGCACTTTTGCACGCCCAGCCCGCGCTCGATTTTGCCAAAATCCTATTCTACTTGGTTTTTAATTTTATTTCCTAAAAGGTTTTTATTTCTTTAGCCAATTAGTATTAGTATTTTATTTTTTCTTATAATTATCACATTAAAACACACAAAAAGGGACTTTTGATCTTAAGAGAGGATCTGGACCTTTGGAGCTCAGAATTATTTTTGGTAGTCTATTCATAATCTCAAGCTTGAAGAATCAAAAGGCAGCAAACAATATACAACCCATCAAAGGCAGCCCACATTGTCTTTATTATTGTTCAACCAGAATTCAAAATTGTGGTGGAACCAACAACGGAGGTTTGCATCTCTATTTACTTGTTTATGTTTACAGTAGCTTCATCACTCAATTGGATTAATTATTTAAACGTACAACAAATGATCAATTATTCTACTTACCATCCAAACTCTATTTAAAAGCCTAAAAATTATTTTTTAAAACCCTAATGCCTTAATACCTATAAAATATATTTTTGAAATCTAAAACCCTAATTACACTTTTCTAAAATCACAAAATAATATTTTGTTTTCTCAAAACCATAATCAATTCTATTTTTTTAAGATTTACAGTAACTTGTTTCTTCTAATTCCAAAACCCTATTTTATAAATCTCAAACCCTAAAATCTTAATTTTCAACACCAAAACCTATAACCCTAAAAGCCAGTTTTTAAAATCTTCCGGGGCCGCTGCCCCCTTGACCCTCGCCCGCTAACCGGGTAGCGGGACTGCCGTATGGACTCATCAAAGGGGTCAATATTTATTTGTGCATTATGAGTCTGTGTACTTAACTTTCTTTTTTCCAAAGCCCTAATTTAGTAATTAAAATTCTAAAACCTTATTTTAAGATGAAACCCTAAATTTATACATTTATTACTTTATTTAATTTTAAATTAGATTATGTAGTTTATTATATGTTTTGATGATTAATTTATTTAATTTTGATATTTGATTTGTTTATCATGAATGGATGTTTACTTTTATTGATTTGTTTTGATTTCAAAATATTGTAAGAGATATGTTTCCATTATTGGATACCTCATTAATTAATTTTCATGTAATTTAAATTATTTTTATATTTTGGACCAATGTAAGGACACGTTTTCACCTTTCAGTGGGTGTCCTATTTAATTTTAGAAATGGACGATGTAAGAACATGTTTCCATCCTCGGATGGGTGTCCATTTATTTATTTTATTTGGACATTGCTTTGATTTTAATATAATGATGCTTTATTTTAATTATTGCATGTAGTATGGATAATATTGTTATAGTTAAGAATTTTATAATATTAAGACTTGCAAAGGAGGCCGGTTCCAATAAACCGAGCATTGTGGGGGTGCTGGGCTATTTCTCACATTCCCCACACGTACCTAACTTTCCGAACCCATTAAGAAGTTGGGGATTCCTTAGGAATTGAGTCATCCAGTCTTTTTTTTTTCTATCCGTTCGACGACTCCATTTTCTCCTGGCTTAGGCCTATATTCTCTAAGGCCCTGAGCCAAAACAGTGCCAAAGTAACAAGAACCATTCCACCGGGAGCGGGGGTAAAAATTTCCGCTCACAGATATGTTGGTATGGTGAAAAGAAATTTAAATTTAAAAGTAATGTGTGTAACGGTTGTACAAGATTAATTCAAATTCTTGGAATGGTACCTAGGGTTTTAGATCAATTTAATTAAAGCTTAATTCTTAATTGTCCATTAATGTAACCTTGCATTTTAATTTGTTCCTTGAGTTTAATTAGGGAATGATCAATTCATTAGTTCTCATATTCATGAATTAACAACAACCAACTTTTTTTAGTTTGCAAATTAAAAGAACCCTAGAACTCATATCTCTAATTCATTCTTAGGGTCGTTGAACGCATAATTCTAATATCAAATTTTACCTCTCGGTCATTCATTCAATATCTAGAGATCAATAGGTAGCTAATCTATCAACCTAACATTCAATCCAATACAATCAACTAATAACAAGGTATATTAATGGAAATATCAAATTAAGTCATTCAATCAAATATGCTACAAACCCTAGGCATGAGTAATTTAGCTCATCATCATCAATTTAAAATAAACAATCATCTCAATATAAATCAAATCACAATTGTCCATTGCAATATTAATGTTTTTAACAAACAACAACAATCTAGAAATGAATTAAAAGAGAGAATATAAAAACCCCTTTGAAGATACTAAGAGTTGAACTTCTAGTCTTCCTCCTAGCTCCACTTTGAATATGATAAAGAATTAACAAACTTTCTTCAATCAATGACTCTCCTCTAGAAAGATGGAATGGTAACTCTCTCAAGCCTCCAATTCCTCAATCAAGCTTTCTTCAAACCCTAACCTTCACAAGAGCTTGCTTACCCAATTTTATTTCTAAAAATGTTAAGAGTCTTGTTTATGGAAGAAACAGAAGATGAAGGTGATGTTCACGGTCTCTCTCAAGACCAAGAACAAGAAGATGAACCCTGAACAAGATTAGGACCAAGCCCTCCTCTTGAATGGAGCCTCCAACGTGTATGTATCTTTCCACTTTCAATTGTTTTTAATTTTTTAAGACACCAAGCACGTCTTGCCAACCCACACACTCCTCCTTGTCTCTCTCTTTTTTCATTACTTAAATCTTCATCCCATGAATTAGGTAACCTTTTTCTTCTTTTATTATTTCTTTTTAAAAGATAGCACTTGTTATCTCCCACTTTGTCCCCCATCTCATGTAAACAAATTGAAAGAATTCTCACAAGACACGGCCAAGTCATGAGTCACTCATTTTCCTATGGACACGGCCAAGCCATGTGGCCATGTCCTTGGCTACCATTCTGCCCTCTTTCCTCTCTAGGTGAGACACGGCCAGTGGCTTGGCCGTGTCTCTTGAATGTGTTCTCCACCGTCTCGATGTTGTCTCTACTCTTTATTTTGTTCTTTAGATGGGACACGGCCAGTGGATTGGCTGTGTCTCTTGAATGTGTTCACTTCTGCCTATTCTCTTTGCTTCTTCTTTGTTTTGTTCTTCTGGTGAGACACGACCAAGGCCTTGGCCATGTCATGTGACACGGCCAATGGCTTGGCTGTAACACCCCTATACTCTATATAAGTACTATACTTATACCTTGTATACATACAGTATGTATATAAAATATAAGGATGTCACGTTTCATTATAGTTTAAAAACTTTACCTTAGTTATAACCAATAATACATTTTATTTAAAGAACATTTACAAAATCATTATACTTTTGATGATATTATATATATATAAATTACCTTGTCTTTTCCAAAATTCACTTATATATATATACATTTTTATCAAAATACAACATAATCAAATTGTACATGTATGCACCATCCTCTAGTTGGTCTAGAAATACTCTTACCCTTCTCGTGGCATAATGTTTTGACTCCCGGATCAACCATCTACTCATCTACGTGATTTACACAACCGCGCTAAGCTCAGAAGCTTAGTAGTACAAATAAATATATAAACATATATTACAGAAAAATCATACTCATATATTAACATCATGTATCATCATTTTCTTATCATGTTTTCTATTTTCAATGCACTTTTCATATATTTCCACTAATTTCATAATTTATATACACATACACATAAATCATTAAAACAAACCACAATTCAATGGCTTATCACAACATTCATGAAATAATACTCACAATTTCCACATCCATATACGTATTGCACATCATATTGTATTTTTATAATCTCATTTCCAATATTAAGACTTAACTCTGCTCAAGTCTTTCAATAATTCATTTCTCATCATTCAGCATAGTTTCTCAAGCCACATTCCTTTTCAGTAATTTGCTTATGTATTGTGATCATATCATTCCATAATCATCATCATATATCTCATAACATTATATCTTATTCCATAATTCACATTAAAGCAAAGACAAGCATGGGCCCAAAAGAAACTAATATGCCATTCAAATTCCAGAGTTACTATTTTGGTCCAATAATCACATTTATCAAGCCCGTAGGTGAATCATTATCACAATGAGAAACACCTCATATGTAACATCCCAACTAGGCTTCAAGGACTAGGCTCAATCAAGCTTCAGGGGGAGCTAAGCATCAACCCAACTTAGCTTCAAAGACCAAGCTCAACCCAGCTTCAAGGGATTGTTACTTTTAGGCATACCACCAATAATAAAACTCTGAAAATTGAATAACATACTAGAAATACAATTCTTTCATTATTTTATTATCAATTCCATTCTCATTTTCTCATAATCATCTAGGCACAATGCCTCAATATTTCATTTTCATCATTATAGCCAACAACAATGGCTTCACATCTCATCATTAGGGTATACATAACCAATTACACTGTACATACATTTTGAATGATCATTATATCTTTCACATTATGCAAATCATAGCATCATTCTCAAGCATCAACAATATAATAAATAACTTAACACATTTTCCAATCCAATGTGTTAAGTCCCAAAATCATGCACATATATACGATCATATAAGGTTTGTACTTACCTTTAAGAGCAACTCACATCAATTCCAAACTCCTCTTCCAAGAATCCTTTAACATTTGGATTAAGGCAACTCAAATCTCTTCAAAACCTAATCCAAAGGTGATTATACATACTCACTTAGTGATACACGTAAGAAAATAAGAATAAAAACTAACTAGGGCAAACTCTACATATGACACGCTCAACAACACGGGTGTGTCCCTGATCATGCCCAAAACCAACAACACAGAAGCTTTGATGTGCTCTGTAACATGGGCGTGTCACTAGACGTGTCATTCATTCTGCCTCACAGAAATATTGACACGCCCAACAACACGGGCGTGTTCATGGCCGTGTCAATTACTTTATCTCTCAGTAGCTATGACATGCTCACTGACATGGCCGTGTTAATGGTCGTGTCACCAACGTTAAACTCAGCACCGTTGACACGCCCAACGACATGGCCGTGCCACTGGCCATGTCAGTAAAAAATTATGCATTTCGAACTCTCATCCATGTAAACACAATCACTCCAAAATTCATACTACAACACCCTTAATCAACATCTTAGTTTATATTCATAAATCACCTATCAATTCAACACTTATATAACTTCAACATATCATAATAATAATCATTATATACGTCATCCATATATCAATTAATCAATTTTCCCAACTCATTTATACTAAACCCTTGCTAAACAATTTCAACAATTCATCATCATCCTCACAAATAACCATATCATCATCATCTAAATACCAATTCAACAAATATATATATATATACTTCAATCTTTCATTATCATCACCTTCACACACTAACCATTATTTTATTAGTTTTTGTCCTCAAATTGCTATTTATTTATTATGATAATTATTGTTTTCTTCATGCATTTTGGTAGTTTTAATCTGTTTATTTAGTGATTTCAGCATTTTCAGGCTGTGTACTCCTCTGCCTTAATTTGTCCTAGTGTTTAGATAATTTTTGTACTAGTTTTTAGTATGATGTTTATGTGTTTTTAGTTAATATTTTATTTGATGTTTGTTTTAAAGTTTGTTTTAAGTGTTTGTTTTAGGTTAAAGTGCAAAAACTCCCTTGGAAGATCAAAAAAAGAAAGAAGAGCATGAATCAAGCAAGACATGGCCAAGCCAAATCAAGCTTGGCTGTGTAACTTCAAAGGAAATGAAGGCAGAGCTTCACACGGCCAGGAGACACGGCCAAGCCACTGGCCGTGTCTCACCTAAAGACCAAAACCAAAGAAAGAAAAGAAAAGAAGGAAAGAAATGGCAGTAAGTGACGCGGCCAACAGGCTTGACCGTGTCAAGTGACACGACCAACAAGCTTTGTCGTGTCACTCTCATCTCTAAAGAACAAAGAAGAGCAAGGAGCTAAATAGAAGAGGACACACTCAAGTGACACGGCTAAGCCACTGGCCGTGTCACATGACACGGCGAGCAAGCTTGGCCATGTCCCATCTCATGCCAAAGAACAAAAGACAAGCAAACTAGAGAAGCAGAAGGTGACACACCCACATGACACAGCCAAGCTTGTGGCCGTGTCACACCCAGCACCCAAATACAGAGTGTGCGCAAATTTTTAGCCAAGGGATTTGTATAAATAGATAAGATTAGGGCAAGAGGTGGGGAGATATACTTTTTCAGCCGTTCTTTATTTTTCTCTGGAGAATTTTTCTCTAAAAAAAGAAAACTATCGAAGATTGATTTCACTTTCATTCAAACACTGTATATCAAATTAGTTCTAGCTATTACGTTATTCTTTTAGCAAAAATCTGAGTAAGAGATTCTTCAAAAGCTAAAGAAAAATTGTAATTGGGTTTTGTTCTTTAACCCTATTTCTTAAGTTATATTGAAATTTTATTTATGAATTCTCTAATGTCTAAATTAATTTCTTTGAATTTTAATGAGATGAATTTGTTTGATAGCATTACTATGAACTAATTTTGATCTAGTCTAGGATTTGTATGAATATACTATGATTGTATGAAATGGTTGTTTCTCTTAATTTATTTATTTCTTTTATCCTTAATTGAATGGATTAATGTTAATATATAATTGATTAGCCACCAATTATGTGTTTTAGGTATTTAGATGAAGGATTGAGAAATGAAATCTAATACTGGAATAATTTAATTAGGGACTTAGGTGAATTAGAAATATAAACATAAGGAAAAGATCATTTTGATTGTAGTAAGATTAATTGAAAAAGGTTTGAATGCGAGAGCTTATTTCCTTAATTTGATTAATTAAGTTGCTTGAAATCTGATCTTTGAAATTAAATTACTTGAGAGGAATAGCCGTTCATACATATAAATTAGTAGAGAAGTGCAAACCCTAGACTTTTCTATTAATTGAATCAATTTATTTGTTCAGTTTTCTTTCATTGTTATCAATTCAATTCCTTTTTGTTTTCGTTAGTTGTTCAACAATTTAATTTTATAAATCAAAGACTTTTAATGGATAATTTGTTATTTACAATTTGATAAATAATTAGCTTATCTAGCTTCCTTGTGAGATGACCTTGAGGTGTTCACCAAAATACTACAGCAGCCTCGTATACTTGCGAGTATAGCTTTAGTAGTGTTATTAGAGCGCAACAAGTTTTTGGCTCCGCTGCCGGGGAGGCTAATTGGCATAATTTTTTATTAGTCATATATATATATATTTTAAATTATTTTACATTGTTTATATTTTATTTTATTTTTCTTTTGCTTTAAATAATTTCTTCTTTCAGAAATTTTTTTTATGCAAGGTAGGAGATCACTCGGAGGAGAGCTTTGCCCATTTATTTCAGGAATTCAAAGAGTGAAAAGGAGCAGAGAAGAGTTTGAATTGTATACCGGGTTTGATACAGAGGAGGAAATTTCTGATTTTGAGTCGGATACTGTGCAATATACTAATATGGGAGACGATAGGCAAAGAACTATGTGGGATTTTGCCAGACCTGTCATTGGGACTGCCACCTCATGTATAAGATTGACAGATGCAGCAAGAAATTACGAGTTGAAGAATATCCATTACAACATGCTGCCATCTTTCTATAGAGTTCCGAATGAGGATTCTCTGAATTTTATCCAGGATTTCTACTCCACCCTCAACACATTTCCATTGGGAGGACTAACAGAAGACCAGTTGAGGATAAGGTGTTTTACGTACACATTAAAGGATAGGGCAAAAAGCTGGCTTATGATGTTGCTTGAAAATTCTTTGACAACTTGGGAGAAAGTATATAACAAGTTTATGGGAAAATTTTACTCACATCAGAAGACAGCTAAATTAAGCGAAAAAATAGCTACATTTGCTCAATTGGATGGAGAGCCATTTCATGAGGCTTGGGACAGGTTTAAGATGTTGTTAATCCAATGTCCACACCATCACTACCCACTTCAACTGTTGAATCAGTTTTTCTACGATGGTCTAACCCAGCAATTTCAGAATACTGTTGATAATGCAGCTGGGAGAGCTATGGGAGAAAAGACAGCAAAAGTGTAACACCCCCATACTCTATATAAGTACTATACATATACCTTGTATACATGCAGTACGTATATAAAGTATAAGAATGTCACTTTTCATTTCAGATTAAAAACCTTTACTTTAGTTCCAAACAATAATACATTTTATTTAAATTTCATTTACAAAATCATTATACTTTTGATGATATTATATATATAATTATCTTGTCTTTACCAAAATTCATTTATACATATGAATACATTTTTTTTTTATCAAAATACAACATAATAACTTGTACATGTATGCACCACCAACAATTAACTTATTTAAACTTATCATTAGATTTCACAATATATATGACCTAATTCCATTAGGTCAAACTTATATTAAAATTCTAATCTCTTCGGATCCATTTTTCAGCTTTTTGAAATTATGATTATTAATAACAAATCACTTCAAATTATCTTTCAATATACACATAGTTTATTTTCTCTTATCTTAGTACAATTTCCACAAAATTCTCATAATTATCTCATACCATATTTATTACCCATAGTTCACTCACTTAAACCTTAAGTCCATCCACTTATTCACTTTATAACATAAACATATTCAGTATAACTTTCAATCACATTTTGTAATTTCTCTCGTTTAACATCTCCTCACATTTCATACCATTACTATTTTTACAATAATTACCTTTCTATCACATTATCCATAACTCAAAACATTTTCACAGTTCTCTTTTCTTCCATACTTTTTATAATTATAAATAAATTTCTAACATAAAATGATAAGGTACAACTTTACCATTCATAACTCTTGACCATGTTTCTAGAAACATAATTATCAATTTCACCAAAACTATACTACAGTCATGTTATCTCAGACCCAAATCTATGGATAACAAAACTAACCGGCCAAATATACTAAATAAATCATATGGCCATAGGAGATTAATGGTCACGCCTGTGGCTTATAAATCAATACTGTCCCTCTATTATTCTGCTTCCAACATTTCCAATTACAATGCTAAGTTTGTATCGCAAGGATTACATATTCATTCTCTAAACTTTTGCTACACCAAGAGTTAACACATTTCAACTCCGTTTCAAAACAATTTGCACTCAATTATATGATCATCATTAGCCTAACTCATGTTTCAACAATATTACCATTAACATCTATTACGTATACATATTCGATCATATGCAAATTTTACACAATTTCCATTTGTTACTCCATTTCTAATCTATCTCTTCTAAAAATTTTCATACATTATACTTCCCCTTTTTCCTTACAATCTCTTATTATACACATATACATAGAACCTTTCCACATGTAGATACTTTGGGACTCAAAACATTATATGATCATCAAGTTCAGTGATTACAATAAAAATTTCACGGTCCAGTATTACTCGAGTCCATTCTCACTCTCAATTTCGTCACATAGTCTAGCTCTGCGCAGGTCAAGACCTAATCTCTCTTAGGTCCGCTAATACATGCAATATCATTCTCAATACCATTAGACATGTAATTTATAAGATAATAAACATACAATAACATTTTTTTTTATCACATACACTTTCATAGGTCACATTCATAATATGACTTACTTTCCACATTTCTTACATAATACAATTACATTCATAATACAATTACATTCATATCGAAAAACTCATCTCACATATCCTATACATGTATACACATAATCATGCAATTTTATTTAATTTCTCTTTTGCATATAATCTATACAAATTTAACGTTTATTACTTTCCATTGAACATTATCATTCTCATTCCTTTAACATGACTTAAGCTATTCATCAATTCAACAGATATATACACTCTAACCATAATAGCATTTCACATAAGTCGTAGTCACATTTCTAATGTGACATCTCTCTCACATTTGTTTTTAAAAGCATTTAGTATACCCTTCATATCCATTTTCATCATTTCCAGCCCAATTACTTAAGGTAACTCATTTTCCTTTTATTTCAAAACAAATTTCGTATTATCAATCACATTACCCACTTCATAATACTTTCATGTGCAATAATAGTCATTCCACATAGCTCATATGTTTAATATACATTAAACTATCAATATCTAAATAATCCTCATCAAAATTCTATTAAAACTCTAAACTCTAAACTTGCTACTTTACCTAAACTTCAAATTACTAATCTCGTTTTCTTAATATCAACTTTAAAACAATATATATATATATATACCATCATGTAATATCAAAACATCTCATTTTCACAATTATTAAAGCTCACTTCAAAAATCCAAATTTCACATATTACTACCATTAACATGAGCTTTAACAACACTTAAGCATATCACATTTCTAACATTAAAAATCACAATGTTTGCATTAAAACAACAATACAAACAACACCATTATATCTCCTTATGTTAACCAACACCATCCCTTGTTTTAAAAACCTTAACTTTGCATACCCAAACCTTAAATTGTCACACTTTGTCTATACCAATCAACTCACTTAATAGTCCACCATACTTTCTTCAATTTAATATTATATCTATCCTTTTTAACAATCGAACAATATTTTCTCTTTCTAGCAATCCAAATAATAAAGAGATCTAAATTTTAGAGAAAAGAGTACTTAATTAAATCTTAATTAAAATTTTTTTTAAACTCATTTCCAACATTATTCTCCTATTCATTTCTTTATAATCTATTTCACAAGCACACTTTACTAACCAAAAATTTTGAAATTTGCTTTACTTAAGGAAACTCCAATTCCTTAGTTTATCAATTAAATTTATACAAATTTCCCCATATCATTTGTGTTTCTAATTTTATTTGCATGCAAAACCTCATTCACACACTATCATCCATCTCATATAATTCAGATATACTTCAAATCACATAATGCCACATCCGAGACCAACCTAGGTGTTAATGGATATGCATGTATCACAAATTTCACTTTTCAAAATTTTTTTTAAAATCTACTTAGGCTGAGAATCTCAAACCTAAGCTCTGATACCAAAATAATTGTAACACCCCTATACTCTATATAAGTACTATACATATACCTTGTATACATGCATTACGTATATAAAGTATAAGAATGTCACTTTTCATTTCAGATTAAAAACCTTTACTTTAGTTCCAAACAATAATACATTTTATTTAAATTTCATTTACAAAATCATTATACTTTTGATGATATTACATATATATAATTATCTTGTCTTTACCAAAATTCATTTATACATATGAATACATTTTTATCAAAATACAACATAATAAATTGTACATGTATGCACCACCTTCTAGTTGGTCTCAAAAATACTCTTACCCTTCTTGTGGCATAACGACTTGACTTCCAGATCAACCACTTACTCACCTGCGCGATTTACACAACTGCGCTAAGCTCGAAAGCTTAGTAGTACAAATAAATATTATAAACATACATTACAGAAAATCATACTCATATATTAACTTCATGTATCATTATTTTCTTATCATGTTTTCCATTTTCAATTACACTTTTCATATATTTCTACTAATCTCATAATTATATACATATACACATATATCATTAACACAAACCACAATTCCATGACTTATTAGAACATTCATAAAATAATACTCACAATGTCCACATCCATATACATATTACACGTCATATTGTACTTTCATAATCTCATCTTTCAGCATAGCTTCTCAAGCCACATTTCTTTTCAATAATTTACTTATGTATTGTAATCATATCATACTTCATAACATTACATGTCATTATATTATTTAATTAATTCATTATTCATAATTCACCTTTAAGCAAAGACAAGCATGGGCCCAAAAGAAACTAATATGTCATTCAACTTTCAGAGTTAATGTTTTGGTTTAATTTTCATATTTATCATTATCCCAACTAGGCTTCAAGGATTAGGCCCAACCAAGCTTCAAGGGGAGCGAAGCATGCTAAGCATCAACCCAACTTGGCTTCAAGGACCAAACCAAACCTAGCTTCAAGGGCTGTAACATCTCAACTAGGCTTCAAGGACTAGATCCAACCAAGCTTTAAGGGGAGTTAAGCATGCTAAACTTCAACCCAACTTGGCTTCAAGGATCAAGCCCAACCCAGCTTCAAGAGATTGTTACTATTAGGCATGCCACCAACAACAAAACTCTGAAAAGTGAATAACACATTAGGCACACAATACTTTTATTATTTCATTATCAATTCCATTCTCATTTCTTCATAATCATCTAGGCAAACATGCCCCAATTATTTCATATGCATCATTATAGTCAACAACAATGGCTTCACATCTCATCATTAGGATATACACAACCAATTACATTGTACATATAATTTGAATGATCATCATATCTTTCACATTTCACCGTTATATCCATTTACAATAGTTTCATATTTCATCATTGAGATATACATAGCAAATTACATTATTCATATATTTAGAATCTTCAACATACATTCCACATAGTACACATAATACACATCATAGCACATTTCTCACGCATCAACAATACAATAAATAACTTAACACATTTTCCAATCGAATGTGTTAAGTCCCATAGTCATGCAAATACATACAATCATATAGGGTTTATACTTACCTCAAGAGAAACTCACACCAATCTAAAATCCTCTTCCAAGAATCCTCCAACACTTGGATTAGGGCAACCCAATCTCTTCAAAACCTAATTAAAAAGTGATCATACACACTCACTCAGAGATACACATGAGATATTATAGATACGAACCTACTAGGGCAAACTCTACACATGACATGCTCAACAACACGAGCGTGTCCCTGATCATGCCCTAAAATAACAACACAGAAGCTTTGACACGCTCAGTAACACGGGCGTGTCACTGGACGTGTCACTCATTCTGCCTTACAAAAACATTGACACGTCCAACAACACGGGCGTGTTTATGGCCGTGTCAATTACTTTATCTCTCAGTAGCTATGACACGCTCAGTAACATGGCCGTGTTAATGGTCGTGTCACAAACGTCAAACTCAGTACCGTTGACACGCCCAATGACATGGCCGTGTCACTGGCCGTGCCAGGCAAGAATTATACATTCTGAACTCTCATCCATGAAAACACAAACACTCCAAAATCCATACTACAACACTCTTAATCAACATCTTGGTTTATATACACATAAATCACCTATTAATTTAACACTTATATAACTTCAACATATCATAATAATAATCATTATATACATCATCATATATCAATTACTCAATTTCCCCAACTCATTATATTAAACCCTTACTAAACAATTTCAACAATCCATCATCATCCTCACAAATAACCATATTATCATCATCTAAATACCAATTCAACATATATATATACTTCAATCTTTCATTATCATCATCCACACACACTAACCATATCAAATATAAACACAATCAATAGCAATCAACACAAAGAAATGAACACTTACTTGAATTCTTTGCCAATTCTTCAATATCCACCTTCAATTCTCTAAAAGCCCTTAAGAATTTGATGTGTATGCCAATAAAATCACATCTCTCTCTCTCTCTCTCTCTCTCTCTCTCTCTTTCTCTCTCTCTCTCGTTCAAGAAGAAGAAGAAGAAGAAAGAAAGAAAGAAGATATTTTCTTCCTTTTTCAATCTTATCATATATATATATAATAATATATTTAAATCCCTTAAAAATTCTCCACCACACAGTTGTCATTCCCTTTGACTTCCTTTTCTTCTTTTTCTCTTGTTGTTGTTATTGTTGTTGTTATTATTATTATTATTACAACTTACTTTTCCTACACCAATATATACATCATGTATATGTGATGTATATGTTGCTATATGTATATCTCTTATATATTGTATTTATATTTCCCATATTTTTTAAATACCATGTATACATATCATCCTTCATATACATCTATCTCTTATAATATTTTTCTTACATATTTTACCAACATATCTTCTCACAACTACTATTCCAATGTACACCAAAATCGGGGTATTACAAAAAGAGACTTATGATGTCTTTGAAATGTTGGGAGCTAATTCTCAACAAAAAAGTGTAAGAGGAAGAAGTAAAGGGGTAAATCAAGTGGAAGCCAACAGTGAGATGGTCAATCAGATAGCTGAATTGACAAGACAAGTGCAGATGCTAAACATGAAGAACAATGCTTCTTCACCCACTCAAGAAGTATGTGGAATTTGTGAAACTTTTGGGCATGGAGCAAATATATGCCCCTCTGCGTATGAGTCTTATGGAAATGAGGCTGAGCAAGTTAACGCTATGGAGGGATATCAACCAAGGGCCCGGAATGATCCTTTCTCAAACACTTACAATCCTGGTTGGCGGAATTATCCAAACTTTTCATGGGCAATAAATAATTCCCAACAACCTTTCCATTTACTCCAAAGACAAAATCAACCGCCAGGGCAATCTTCAAATCAAGGGCAGCCTAAGAGATACAGTTTGGAGGATAGTTTACATGCTTTTATTCAAGCCAGTACCAAGAATCAAGAGATGAATAACAAAAGGTTGATTCATTGGAAGCGTCTTTCAAGAAAGTGGAGACCCAAGTGTAACAACTTGCACAACAGATGCAGATTCAACAGAAAGGAAAATTTTCGAGTCAACCTGAGCAAGCACAAGCAGTGACTGTTCTTAGAAGTGGCAAGGTAATAAATAATGGTGTTGGAAATAATTCCGTGAATGCAGGTGATTAAGAAAATGAAAAAGAAGGAGAACCAGAGGACAAGAGTGATGGAGAAAAATCAATGGAGCACCTCCTTTAGTAGATTTACACAAGGCAAGTAATCCTCACCGGTCACCTATACCATTCCCTAGTAGATTGAAGAATGATAAACAAGACAAGCAATTTTCAGACATCTTCAACATGCTGTCTAAGGTAAGTATTAACTTACCTCTACTTGAAGCAATAAAAAATATGCCGACTTATGCCAAATTCTTCAAGAAATTGAACACCAAGAAAAAGAGGTATGAGCCAAATGAAAAGGTGATAGTATAAGAGGTAGCCAGTGCTGTTTTGCAACATAAACTACCTCCGAAGCTAAAGGATCCTGGCAGCTTCGTAATTAAAATTACTATGGGTAATGGAAAGGGACTGATGGCATGTGTGATTTAGGAGCCAGTGTTAATTTGATGCCTTACTCTGTGTATCATGAATTAGAACTTGGGGAACTGAAACCTACTAAAATGGTCTTGCAATTAGCTGACAGATCTCTTAGATTCCCGAAAGGAATTATAAAAGATGTGTTAGTTAAGGTTGGTGGGTTGATAGTGCCCATGGATTTTATAGTCCTTGACATGGGAGGAGATAACCCTACACCATCCGCACACACTATTCTATTGAGTAGGCCTTTTATGGCTACGACCAACACCTTAATTGATGTTAAAAATGGTAAATTATCAATGACTATCTTGGGACAAACGATTGTATTTTCTATTTTTAACACTTCTCCTATTCCTACAACTGCATTATATGAGGATTGCTCTTTAATTGATTGTATTGATGCAGTTGTTTCAGATGTTTTCTTACAAACAGGTTCTTCGGATAAATTGGAGCTGGCACTGACCTTAGATCGTAACTTGGATATTTTTGACTCAGAACTAGCTAGTTGCCTTGATATATTAGAAAGTGCTGAAATAGAGGAATTTAAAGAGGAACCATCATTCGAGCTCCCCTCCATCCAAAAAGAAGAGAATAATCCTTCACCTAAGTTAGAGCTAAAATAGTTGCCTAAAAACCTGAAATATGTGTTTTTAGGAGATCACGACACCTTACCTGTGATAATTTCTAGCGAACTTAGTGAAAGGGAAGAGATGAGGTTGGTGAGTGAATTAAAAAGATTGAAAAGAGCTATAGGATGGGGGTTGAGTGATATTAAAGGTATTAGCCCTTCATTGTGCATGCATAGAATTATCTTAGAAGAGGGAGCTAAACCTATAAGAGAGACCCAAAGGCGCCTTAACCCAAATATGAGTGAAGTGGTTAAGAAGGAAGTGCTTAAATTGCTTGATGAAGGAGTGATATACCCGATAGCCAATAGTGAGTGGGTTAGCCTAGTACATGTAGTGCCTAAGAAATCAGGAATCACTGTGGTAAAAAATGAAAAGAATGAATTGATTCCTACTAGGACTACAACTGGGTGGAGAATGTGTATAGACTATAGGAAGTTAAATAATGCCACAAAGAAAGATCATTTCCCTCTTTCTTTTATTGGTCAAATGCTGGATAAACTTTCTGGACACTCTCACTATTGCTTTTTGGATGGACTTTCAGGTTATTATCAGGTGCCGATAGCACCAAAGGATCAATCCAAGACCACTGTTACTTGCCCTTTTAGGACTTTTGCATTTCGGCGTATGCCCTTTGGCTTGTGCAATGCGCCTGCAACTTTTCAGAGATGCACGATGTTTATTTTCACGGACATGATAGATGACTTTATTGAGGTATTTATGGACAATTTTTCTGTTTTTGGTGACTCTTTTGATAATTGCCTCAGTAAACTTGTTCTTGTGCTTAAAAGATGTATTGAATGTAATCTCACTTTGAGTTGGGAAAAAAGTCATTTCATGGTTACTCACGGTATTGTATTAGGCCATATTGTGTCTAGTAAAGGAATTGAGGTGGATAAAGCTAAGGTAGAGTTGATTGCTGAGTTACCCCCACTTACCTCTGTTAAGGGAATAAGAAGCTTTCTCGGGCATGCAGGTTTTTACAGGAGGTTTATTAAAGATTTTTCTAAAATAAGCCAACCATTGTGTCATTTGCTATTTACTGCACAATGCATGCAAGCTTTCAATTTCCTTAAGGAAAAATTGACCAGCGCACCGGTAATTGTAGCTCCTGTTTGGTCCTTACCTTTTGAAATTATGTGTGATGCATCCAACCATGCAGTAGGAGCTGTCCTTGGGCAAAGGGTTGAGATATTTTTGAAAGTGATTTATTATGCTAGCTTGACCCTAAGTGGTACACAAGTTAATTACACAACAACTGAAAAAGAAATGCTAGCTGTTGTTTTTGCCTTAGATAAGTTTAGAGCATATTTGATTGGGTTTAAAATTATTGTGTATTTAGATCACGCAGCTTTAAAATGTCTTTTGACCAAACAACATGCTAAACCTTGTTTAATTAGATTGGTGCTATTATTGCAAGAATTTGATTTTCAAATCAAAGATACTAAGGGAAGTGAAAATGTTGTAGCTGATCATTTATCTAGGTTACCTTCCTTTGATGAAAATCTTGCATTTGATAGTGTTCATAGAAATCTATAAGCATTTTTTGATGAGTAGTTGTTTGCGGTAATGACTTCACCATGGTTTGCAGATATTGCTAACTATCTTGCTTGTGGTCTTTTGCGTTCTAACATGTCATTTCAGGAAAAGAAAAGGTTTTTGCACATGAGTAAATTCTATTTCAGGGATGAACCTTACGTATTCTGGATATGCAAAGATGAGATAGTTCGCAGGTGTTCTTCAATTTTGTCATGACCTTCACTGCGGTGGTCATTTTGGAGGGAGAAAGACTGCCAAAAAAGTGCTTCAAAGTGGATTTTATTGGCCTACTCTATTCAAAGATGCTCAAGAATATTGAATACATTCTTAGCAGATTTGGCACGCCAAGAGTGATAGTCAGTGATGGGGGAAGTCATTTCTGCAACAAACTTTTTAAGAAGTTAATGCACAAGTCGGGTGTGAAACACAAAGTGGCGACCCCATACCATCCACAAACTTCAGGACAAGTTGAGACATCCAACAAGCAAATCAAAGGAATTTTGGAAAAAACAGTCAACTCATCAAGGAAGGATTGGGCAAGTAGATTGAATGACACATTACGGGCATATCGAACTGCTTTCAAGACTCCCTTGGGTATGAGTCCATATCGATTTATTTTCTGTAAGGCTTGTCATTTACCAATGTAGTTATAGCATAAGGCATATTGGGCAATTAAGACTCTGAATTTAGATTTGGACAAGGCAAAGAGAGAACTTTTTTTTTTTGCAAATTTCGGAGTTAGATGAACTAAGGAACGAGGCATATGAGAGTTCAAGGATTTATAAGGACCGTACTAAAGCACTTCATGAACAAATTTTAGTATGAAAGACATTAAGCCCAGGAATGAAGGTCTTGCTTTTCAATTCTCGGCTTTGACTATTTCCAGAAAAACTTAAGTCTCGATGGAGCGGTCCTTTCGAGATAACTCAAGTATATCCTTCCGGTGCTATAGAATTACTTAACTCTCGAATGAATGAAACTTTTAAAGTAAATGGACAGAGTTAAACCATATAATGAGGGGTTCCAAGAAGTAAGGATTGTCGATAGTACTTTGATCTACGATCCTTAATTCTTATAGTAACGTCCAACTAAGACGACGTTAAAGAAGCGCTCGATGGGAGGCACTCCATTGTTATCGTTTTTATCATTTTAGTTTAGTATCTTCAGTTTATTTAATTATTTTCCCTTCTATTTTTCTTTAAGGCTTGATCGTTGGAGATTGGAAGTATTTTTATTCTTGCAGAGAACAGGCCAGGAGCATTGAGTTTAACTAAGACAAGGAAGGCCATCCAGTTCCAACTTTCCTTAATCGCATGTTTATGTTGAAGTCGCTGTTGTTTTCTTTCATGTTGATTATCTGTTCGTAACGAAAAGCTTAATGGATTTTTTGTACGAAAGCTCCACTATGTGTGATACAAAAGAGGTTCTTTCTATCTTTTCTTTTGTTTACATTGAGGATAATGTAACTCATAAGTGTGGGGTAATTTTTAAGTTTTTCTTTAATTTTTGTTTTGTTTTCTTTGTGAGTTATATTGTGCGTTTTTCATGGCATAATTATTGGAAACTTATTGACTTTTCCATAATTCTAGCATTATATTTGAGCCTTTAGTATCAGCATAGAGATTAGCATTTGAATTCATTCAGGATCAATTTTCACATTCTGCAATTCATGACATAAATATCTGAGAACCCACCATTTGTGAGTTTTGACCCTCATAGATTGAATATTATTGTTATTCGATTTTCTTTTCTTAAGTGAGTACCTTTATGTTTTTGTATCTCTAGAGCTTGCTTTTTCATACTAATTGAACTCACATTATGATTTCATATCAAGTTTTAAAATGATGAAGGCAAATTAGGATTACCCCCTTTAGCTTAAAGACCTCCCTTAATTATGAATTCTTTAGTGAGCCAAGTTGAGCCTTTGACCTTTTCTTGATTGATCAACATAATTCACAACTCAACATTTTTCTATTTTTATCATACCTTCATTAAGGAATAGAGTTTCTTATGATATGAAAATAGCAGTGGTTTAATTGATAAGTATGGGGTAAACATAAAAAAAAGGTAAACATAAAAAAAAGTATTGTTTTAGTAAGATTTGGGGCTGAAATGCATACTTTACAGATTTTATTTGACTAAGAGGCGATTATTCTTTTCTTCTACATTTGAGCTAGATGTTCAATGCATTTTTATATTTTGTATATATATAAAAAATAAAAATAAAAATAAAAAGAGAAGATATATATATATATATATACAAAATTCATATATTTTCTAGCATTAGTCATCAAAGAGGAATTTTGACTCATTTACTTTTCTTTTATTATGCAAATATTTGAGACTATCAAAGGTTGGTGAATATGCCATTTGAGGGAGTTACGAGTTTCTACGCAAGATTATTATCTAATTTAGATGCCCCATTTCTTAATGTTCCAACTTAAATGTCTTTTCTCACACCTTCAGCTTAGTCCCATTACATCCAAACGAAAAGACCTTCGGATTATTTTTTGAGAAAAATCAGTGAGGGAGATTGGATAATTAAGCAAGTTTATGGCAGTATGCAATCATGATTGGTTTGAGTAAATTAACCTTTGAAATTGAGAGAAACACTTAGATGAGAGATGAGATTTGCAATATCTGAACTAATGAATGAGTTAAGAAAATATTGATTGAAGTAAATTGCATTTATTTATTGCTGAGTATTAAAGGATTTCATCTTATATACTTGAATTATAGTTAAGGTTAATTGAGTTTTTAATTTATGCCATGTAAATTTGCTTGAGGACAAGCAAAGTTTTAAGTGTGGGGTAGTTGTTTTATTAGTTTTTGTCCTCAAATTGCTATTTATTTATTATGATAATTATTGTTTTCTTCATGCATTTTGGTAGTTTTAATCTGTTTATTTAGTGATTTCAGCATTTTTAGGCTGTGTACTCCTCTGCCTTAATTTATCCCAGTGTTTAGATCATTTTTGTACTAGTTTTTAGTATGATGTTTATGTGTTTTTAGTTAATGTTTCATTTGATGTTTGTTTAAAGTTTGTTTTAAGTGTTTTTTTTAGGTTAAAGTGCAAAAACTCCCTTGGAAGATCAAATAAAGAAAGAAGAGCATGAATCAAGCAAGACATGGCCAAGCCAAATCAAGCTTGGCCGTGTCACTTCAAAGGAAATGAAGGTAGAGCTTGACACGGCCAAAAGACACGGACAAGACACTGGCCGTGTCTCACCTAAAGACCAAAACCAAAGAAACCAAAGAAAGAAAAGAAAAGAAGGAAAGAAATGGTAGTAAGTGACACGGCCAACAGGCTTGGCCGTGTCACTCTCATCTCCAAAAAACAAAGAAGAGCAAGGAGCAAAGCAGAAGTGGACACACTCAAGTGACACGGCCAAGCCACTGGCCGTGTCACATGACACGGTGAGCAAACTTGGCCGTGTCCCATCTCATGCCAAAGAACAAAAGACAAGCAAATTAGAGAAGCAGAAGGTGAAACACCCACATGACACGACCAAGCTTGTGGCCGTGTCACACCAAGCACCCAAATACAGAGTGTGCGCAAATTTTTAGCCAAGGGATTTGTATAAATAGATAAGATTAGGGCAAGAGGTGGGCAGATATACTTTTTCAGCCGTTCTTTATTTTTCTCTGGAGAATTTTTCTCTAAAACAAGAAAACTATCGAAGATTGATTTCACTTTCATTCAAACACTGTAGATCAAATTAGTTCTAGCTATTACGTTATTCTTTTAGCAAAAATCTGAGCAAAAGATTCTTCAGAAGCCAAAGGAAAATTGTATTTGGGTTTTGTTCTTTAACCCTATTTCTTAAGTTTTATTGAAATTTTATTTATGAATTCTCTAATGTCTAAATTAATTTCTTTGAATTTTAATGAGATGAATTTGTTTGATAGAATTACTATGAACTAATTTTGATCTAGTCTAGGGTTTGTATGAATCTTCTATGATTGTATGAAATGATTATTTCTCTTAATTGATTTATTTCTTTTATCCTTAATTGAATGGATTAATGTTAATATATAATTGATTGGCCACCAATTATGTGTCTTAGGTATTTAGATGAAGGATTAAGAAATGAAATCTAATACTGGAATAATTTAATTAGGGACTTAGTTTAATTAGAAATATAAACCTAAGGAAAATATCATTTTGATTGTAGTAAGATTAATTGAAAAAGGTTTGAATGCGAGAGCTTATTTCCTTAATTTGATTAATTAAGTTGCTTGAAATCTGATCTTTGAAATTAAATCAGTTGAGAGGAATAGCCGTTCATGCATATAAATTAGTAGAGAAGTGCAAACCCTAGGCTTTTCTATTAAGTGAATCAATTTGTTTGTTCAGTTTTCTTTCATTGTTATTAATTCAATTCCTTTTTGTTTTCGTTAGTTGTTCAGTAATTTAATTTTATAAATCAAAGACTATTAATTGATAATTTGTTATTTGCAATTTGATAAATAATTAGCTTATCTAGCTTCCTTGTGAGATGACCTTGAGGTGTTCACCAAAATACTACAACAGCCTCGTATACTTGCGAGTATAGCTTTAGTAGTGTTATTAGAGCACAACAACCATATCAAATATAAACTCAATCTATAGAAATCAACACAAGGAAATGAACACTTACTTGAATCCTTTGCCAAATCTTCAATATCCACCTTCAATTCTCTTAAAGCCCTTATGAATTTGATGTGTATGTGAACAAAATAATACTCTTCTCTCTCTCTCTCTCTCTCTCCCTCCCACGTTCAAGAAGAAGAAGAAGAAGAAGAAAGAAAGAAAGAAAGAAAGTCTTCTCTTGTCAACCTCTCATCCTTATGTTATATATATATAATAATATAATTAAATACACCTAAAAATTTTCCACCACAAATATTGATCCATCTTTTGACTTTCTTTTCTTCTTTTTCTCTTGTCATTATTATCATTATTATTATTAATTAATTATTTACAATTTATTTTTCCTACACCAATATATACATCATGTATATGTGGTGTATATGTTTATATATGTATATGTCTTATACAGGGCCGTCTTAAATATTTAAGGGGCCCTGTTCTTAGAAAAAAACAGAATAAATTAGACCCTATTCCTAACTTGAACCAAATTATTTTCAAAAATTAAAAAAAAAAAATTGGGGCCCTGTGCAATAGCCCACTTTGCACAGGGCCTTCACCGGCCCTGGTCTTATATATTGTATTTATATTTCCCATATTTTTCAAATACAATATATACTCTCTCATAACTACTATTCCAAAGTACATCAAAAATCGGGGTATTACATTGGCCGTATCTCTTGCTTGTGTCTGTCTCTGCCAAATTTTTCTGAGAGACATGGCCAAGTTGACTTGACCTGGCCATGTCATGTGAGGGATTTATGCCTCTTGCCTTGGATGAGGGACACAACCAAGCCATGAAGTGTCTTAGCCGTGTCTCATGTTTTTCCACCATTTTGATCCATCAATCCATTCTTTTGAACTTCAACCTAAATTAAACAATTCAAACAAACTTTTAACACAAATTAAAAGAAAATTTAACTTAAAGCTAATAAAATTAACCTAAACATGTATACATATTTGATCAAAACAGTAGTCGCTCAGTATGTTGGGCGGTCGCACGAAGCCTAAAATTGAGTACCTATAAAAATAAACTTATTTGAACTTATTAGTACACATCAATTTGATTGTCAATGATCAAAATAGAGTTTAATTGTCCAACAATCTCTCCCTTTTTGACTTTGGTAATCAAATTGAATTTAAATAATGGTAAATTGCATATCCATCAATTTGAATCAATTTTTAAATGCAAATCTTTGAATCTATTATATAATTTTGGTTCTTCTTAGTTTTCCCCCAAATTTATGATTCTCCTTTCTCTTTAGTTGTTGTTTTTAATTCAATTTATATTTCTTCTCCCCCTTTGACTAAGACAATGAATGTATGCATAAAGAAGAAATAAGGTAAAAACATAAATCATAAGTTCATTGCATTAATCATAAAGTTTCAATACAAGATAAAACATAAAAAAAAGAAAATCAAAGGGCATAAAATATAAAAAGAAAACATAAAGTAACAAAGAGGCTAATCCTTGATTTTCTCTTTTCCTTTCCTAGATAGAGGAGGAGGAGTGCCTTCTTCTTTATCAGAAGATGGAGTAGGGGAGTTGGCATGGGAGGATCCAAAAGATTCTTCGTATGGGCTCTCAACATGTTCATTTACATCCCACTCACTAAGTTCACATTGAGGGAGATCAAACTTCCCTTGCATCTCATAGATGTCATGATGAACATGTGCCAAGAGATCAATCTTCTTATTAAGTTTGGTGATCCTTTTGGTGACATCCTTTTTGAAGTGAGTGAATTATTTTAGGAGAGAATGAATGGTTTTGAGAAGGAGCTTTAAGGGTTTTGAGGGTTCACCCTTTTCTTTTGTAGTTTTGGTTGGTTTGGGAGGGTGCTCAACTTCAACAGTGATAGGTTCTCCTCCTTCTTCTTGTATGATGTGGTACCTAGGTATTTTTCTCTCTTTGAATCACACATTTACTGCCAAAGGTGTACTCGTAATGGTCATCAAACTTTTGAAAGCACCCAGCATGTTTAAGGTAATCAAGATTGATGGAGTTTGTGGTAGAGTCAAAAGGATCACTTAGGGTTGCTAAGTTTTCAGGGGTTAGCAATCCTAAATGCCTAGCAATTTGAGTGACTTGAGAAAAGAGAAAGAAGGTTCTAGTCTGATACTTCCCATGGTGAAGAAAAGTATCAATAAGGAATTGGGCAGTTTGGGCCAATTCATTGTGTTCTAAGGCATATAAGAAAAACAAGTCATGTTGTGTGACTTTCTCAGTGCCATCACTTCTCTGATGAATGGTATAGGTGATGATCTTATGAAGAAGCCAAAAGATTAGGGTTTTGAAATTGATGGCCTTAGAGGATCTATTGTTGTATTTAGTTTCTATGGATAGTTCACTCCAAAAAAATGAAAATTTCTTCAAAGGAAAGTCCTTATCATTATAACAAGATGCTCCATGAGTTTGAAAGCCCAAACTTTAGCAAATTCCTCTAAGGAGAGGGCAAACTCTTGATCAAACAGCTTAAAATAGATTGCATATAATCCAATGGGAGCATTTTTTCTTCTTTTCTACTCTAAGGGACATCAAAAATTCTCTTGAGAGACTAGGGCAACCTAGTTCATTTTAAAAGGCAAAATGTCTCCACCCTATCCTATTAAGATATCTATAGAGTTCTCCTTGAATGTTGAGGGTTAAGAGCATTCCTTCAGCAAGCATTTTAGTAGGATCAATGGTTTTCTTTTTAGCATATAATATTTGGTCTTCTCCTCTTTTGTTTTTGTGTTTAGGTTTATAAAGTTGAACACTTCTTCTACGTGAAGTGTTTGGGTTGAGATGGAGGTTCATTGATGATTATCCCTTTCCCTTTTTCTATACTTGATGCTTTCTTCTTGGAGGTTTTAGGTTTAGGTGCCATATCAAAGCATAAAAAGAAAACAAAAATTTAGAAGGAGTAGAAATGTAGAAGAGAGCGTTGAGGAAGCTTGCAACCTTCACAGTGATCTTCTTTCTTGTTCAAAACTTTGAGAGAATGTTTAAAGAGGTGTATAAGTATTTGTAAAAGTGTATTTGACTGCAAAATGGATGTTTTTATAGACAAAATTTAAAAACCAGTCGTTTTATGACCATTGGGGGGGGGGGGGGGAGGCAAAATGGGTAGAATTGTGGAAGTTGTAACATTCAAAAAATTGACTGTTACACCTCATGTGCGATCGCATAATCTATTCTGCTACTGCAAGACACATCTTGTGATCACTACATGCAAGAAGTGCTAAATATTATTAAATTCATTTTACTATAATATTATTCACACTACAAGCAATCATAATAAATAAATATTTATTGTATTAAAATCAAAGCAATCAAGTAAAATGGGCATCCTTAGAAGATGGAAACATGCCCTTAAATTGTATAATGTCCAAAATACAAGTAAATAAAATAGGATGACCATCGATTATTGGAAACGTGTCCCTTACATCAATTCCAAATAAGATAGAAGAAACAAATTAAATAAATAAGGCACCCACAAAGTGAAAACATGTCTTTTACAAGTCTCTTTAAAAATACATGTAAATCTAATGAAAAGAACAAAGCAAGGATAAAATAATACAAACATAGATGAAAATAATTGAATAATTAAAAAGAAAACAAATGAACATAACTTAATATGAAAGTGTTAATGAAATATAGGGGGCAGCGCCCCATGTGGGGTATCGGGGGAAGCGCCCCTAAAAGGTAAATGATTTATAAATTAGGATTTTGGAACTCAGTGCAAACAATTTAAGGTAAACTACCAATATTAGGATTTTAGGGTTTTAAAATATAAGTTAGGGTTTTGTTATTAAAAATTAGGGTTTAAAGGTTTTAAAACATAAGTTAGGGTTTTGGTACTAAAATAAATTAGATTAAATTGTGTTGTTGAGGTTTGAACCAAATTAAAATTCAAAAGATTACCCACTGGACGGATTATGGTTTACAAATTAACAACTTCAAAAAGAAATTGCTCAACTTTGTCAAAGAATGAAAACTGCCTACAAACATTTAAACAAATTAAATTTAGGAAGTCAAACATGCGTTGTTAGCTCCACTAATTTGAATATACTGAACCAAGCTCGATTTGCTTGCTTCCTGGATAGCCTGGATCGATTTGATGTTGGTTGGTGACTCCGAGGAACAAGCTACTGCTTCTTGTTTGTTTGGTTACTACCTCTACTTGTTAAAATTGCACTCTGTTTTTTAATTGTGGTTGTACTTTTTGTTACTTGTACCTTCTTTTAGGTACCCAAATGAACTTGGGTCCCTGGGGTTAGTTATAGAAAGTTGCTCTAATTTGAGGTGAGCCTTCCTAATATAGCAATATGTACTTTTGTGACCAAATTTCATGCAATATTGGCATTGATACAAGGTTTTATATTTTTTCATCATTTTTCCTTTTAACATAAATTGGCAATCTCAAGTGTGTATTGGATAGGATTGTCTATGTGCATACTTGTGGTTGTGTTCAAGCTTTATGTACATATATGCATAATTTGCTCTTGGAATCTTAGTTCTAGAGCCTAGTGAGCCTTGAGTAGTGTTTTTATGTAACATCCGTAATTTTCAAAAATTAAATAAAATAAATTAAAAATAAATTAAATGAATTAAATAAATAAATAAATTAAATGGAAAATGAAACGATTAGAGGTGAAAAAATGAAGAGTATATGTGAAATATATGTAGAATATAAATAACATATACAAAAGTCAGCATTTAATAAAGAAAAGTCAAAAGTCAAATGACAAAATTATAAATATACTTTGTAAAATTAAAATTATTTAAATAATTTAAAAATAAATTATTTTGAATGAAAGAGGTAAAATATGAATTTTAAATAAATAAATAAATAAATAAATATTTAAAATATATTAAATATATTATATATATGGTCTTGATTTGAAAGTGGAAAGAAAGAGAAAATTAAATTAATCTTCACTTTCTTCTTCTTTAAGAGGAGGCCGAACCTCTATATGAGACCAAGCCAATATTTTTCTTCTTCCATACATCAAATATTGAAGAAACGTTTAAGATTCAAGTGGGATTTTGGTAATTTTCTCCATGAATAGTAAGTTTTCCATCTTATTTTTTCTAATTTCATGAAGTTTTGAATATGTTGAGTTTGGAGTTTTGATGTAGCATGATTTAATGGCTTAAATGGGTATGCATGAAGCTATTTTGATTAGTTATTAATGATTTTAAAGTTGGATTAGAGAAAAAGATTAAGTTTGCGTTGAGTTTGGTTGAAAGAGATAATTTAAGGTTATGTAAAATTTGGACTTTTAAAATCATATGTTTTAATTGTGAAAATGGATTCCAAATGTGTTGTTTTGATGCATAAACAAGGATTTTAAAGTCAAATGATGGATTAATCAAGTTTGGTTAGAGATTGAATAAGGTAGTGTTGAATTTATGGTCTTGGAAGGGGATTTTCAAAGAATGGCTGATTGTTTGATTTTAATGTTTAAATGATGTTATTTAATGATATAAGTGATGGAAATAAGCTTGGGTTAATAATTGGAATGGGTTGGAATGAAGAACCTTAAATGATGAAGGTTATGACATTTTAGGATTTTAGTGAAGAGCATGTGTTTATTTAATGTGATGGATTAAAACATGTTATAATATATTTTTAATGATATAAATAAACTTAAAACACCAATTTAATAGATTAAAATGGATTTCTAATGTTAAAGTAAGGTTAGGCATAATTTAGAGATATTGGTTGGAGTGAGGTTTAATTAGGGTTTTATCTTGTAATGCCTTAAAATATGATCCTAAATGTTTGTATTTGCTCACATTTTGAATAGGCATTAGTAAGAAGTGAATTGCCCAACCCTAGTGTTGAAGGACAAGTTGAAAGTGAAAGTTGGAGGGTAACTTTTAGCTTGTGTTTGAGTGCTTATTGAGGTATGTACAAACTTGTAATAAATTGGATATGTTTGCATTAAAGTTGGCATAACCCATTTTGGATGTGAAATATGTTAAGCTACTTGGTAGCTTGAACATTCATGAATATTCTATTATAACATGTGACTTATTATGTATGCAATATGTGCATTATGGAAAGCCATTAATAATGGCTAAATTGAATAAAATGTGATTTATATGCATCATGTGAGAATGACCCAAAAATATTTGGGTAATGTGTTTTTAATGTGAAATGTCATACATTGTGATGAAATGATGAGATATGATAAATTAAAATGAGAAAATGAGGCAATATGATGAGAAAAATGAGAAAATGAGGCATTGTGATAAGAAAAGTTAATTATGGAAAACATGTATTAATTGTATGCCTAGTATGTTATTCAATTTCCAGAGTTCTGTGTTTAGCGGCATGCCTATGAGGTTATCCTTATTATTTGCCTTCAGGGCTAGACGCTAGACATCACTGATATATGATTTGCCTTCGAGGCTAGACGCTAGGCGTCACTAATATATGATTTGCCTTCGGGCTAGATGCTGGGCATCATTATGATTTGCCTTTGGGGCTAGACACTGGGTGTCAATATGGACCAAAGCAGTAACTTTGGAATTTGAATAATATATTAGTTTGTCTGAGCCCATGCTTGTGTATGTATTTATATGAATTATAAAAAGATGAAAATTTTTGTTTTAAAAGTGAAATTGTATGCCACATTGTGACATCACATACAAAAGCATTATGCAATAGCATTCTATTAAAGTTTTATTATTATCAAAGTTTGTACCACTAGGCTTTTAGCTTAACACGATTGTAATTTATCGCACAAGTGACAGAGATGATCCGGTAGATCCAAAGAGTTCCATTAGACTTGGCTGGGTCTAGACTAGAGTTGATTTTTGCTACTATAAGATCAAGCCAGTTGTCATCATGTATATATTTTATGTTATAGTATATTTTGATATTATGTATATTATGTTTATGTTTTTAATGTATATATTATAAATTATAAAGACTCTTTGGATAAAAGGTGTAATGTGGGACTTTATATGTGTGTTTTGATATATATATATATATTTGTATATGTATATGTATAAATGTTTTGAGGAAATGTGGAGAAATTGAGAAGTTGGGCTAAAAGGTGTGATTTATTATTTATTGGGAGTGTGTTTTTGCAAGTTGTGCAACTGTCGAATTTTTTCCAGAGATTTTTATATAAAATGCTTATTTTAGAACCTATAATTTAAAAAGAATACTTTATTTACTAATTAAATATACATTTTAAAGTGTTTGAGATTTTAAATTGAAAATCTGAAATTTTTTTTTTATCAGGTTGTGACATTTTTAACCGTATATGCATATTTTACATAAACTGGGTGTATGTATTATACGTATATAGGGTATGAGGCTATTACATTTTAGGACTTTTAGGCTTAGTGCATGCATTTATATTCTTAGCAACTTCAACACTAGAGGTTTGAATTGTAGAGGCTTTAAGAAATGTTGGTGTATTGGATGTAGTAGTAGAGGAGTCATTGAACCCTAAACCATACTTGGAGGAAGGTGACCTTTGAATACTAATCAATGTATCTAAGGCTTCCTTACTTTTATAAAACTTAGAAATAAAGTTCTTTAGTTTATTTATTTCTCCTTTTAAAGTATCATTTTCCTTAGAATTTTTCTCTAAGCTAGATGAATTTATAGACATTTTATCAATAGATTTTAACAATAGTTCATTTGATGTCTTCAATTCTAAAGTGGAATTTTTTAAAGAAACAAAGTCTTTTTCTAGTTTAGAACATTTTTCTTTATAAAATTTCATCTTAGAGAAATATTTTTGGACTCTTAGGTTCATATGCTCAACTAAATCACTATCATCCAAATCATTATCAACATTACCACTGTGTGCATTAAAGTTTATAGATGGAGTACCTACCTCATTGGTGTGATCATCTTCATCTCCAATAGCCATGAGACAAAGATTAGCAATGCCTTGTTCTTCCTCCTCTTCTTCTTCACTTGAGGAGTCATCATCCCATGTGGCTTTGAGAGACTTTTTATTTTCCTTGTCCCATTTCTTTTTGTTCTTCATTTTGAAGTATTTCGTTTTGATGTGACCCATTTTATCACATTCATAGCATTTTACTTCATTCATTTTTTATTTTCCTTGAAAGAGTTTTTGAGTGAATTACCTTTATTTGCTTGCCATCTCATCTTTCTTTTCCATTCGCTTACTCTTCTAGATAGCATGGCCATTTTTTCACCAACATCACTATTTTCTTCACTTGAGCTCTCAACTTCTTTGGTGACTTTGAGAGCAATTGCTTTCCTCTTGTCCTTCTCACCTTTGTCATCTTGTTTTTTCATATGCAACTCAAAGGTGAGGAGTTTTTCAACTAGCTCATTGGTTCTTAATGTACTAAGATCATGAGCTTCTTCAATTAAAGAGACCTTTGATTCAAAGCTCTTCTTGGCTCTAAGTGTCTGAATATTTTGCTATTGACATCACCTTGATTATAGAATTTTTCATATTTCTTCAAGTCATTGACAATAACATGTAACCGATTCATCATTTTGGTAACATTTTTGTTGGGCTTCATCTTAAAGAGTTCATACTCATGTATAAGCATTTAGGTCTTGGTGAACCTCACTTAGGTGGTACCCTCATACTAATTCTTAAGAGTTTTCTAAATGCTATGTGCACATATAAAATTTTGGACTCTTCTACCTTCTTCTCTAGACAAGGAGTTCATCAAGATAGAGGCTACCCTATTGTTCTTGTAGAAAGCCCTTTCTTGAGCATCGGTCCACTTTTCTCTAGAGAGAGGCATTTGAACACCATCAACCACATGAGTAAGAGATTTCCTCTCATTTTCCATATATTTCCAAAGCTCAACTCTCTCACTATCAAGGAACAAGTACATCTTATGTTTTCAATAAGAGTAAACCATTCCATTAAAGTAAGGTTTAAGATGGGGATTGAGAATTCCATGAGATGAAGAGATTGAAGTATTAGGAGTAGCCGCCATGGTACTCAATTTTAGGCTTTATGTGATCGCCTAACATACTGAGTGACCACACAAAGTCTAAAGGAAAGAAACTCCTTGAAGCATAGAAGAAATCACGGTCTCTGGTGCCGCCATAACAGACCGCAAGCACATTGTGTGACCTCTCCAAAGATTCGAGTGACTGCACAACCTAATGGAAAAAATCTCAAAACTCATAGAGGCAATAGCGGCCAAAGTGTGCAGTTGAGTATTGACACACAAATACTTATGCGATCGCTCAGTATGTTCTGCTGTCGTACGAAGCCTAAAATTAAGTATCTATAAAAACAAACTTGTTTGGACTTATTAGTACATATTAATTTGATTGTTAATGATTAAAATAGAGTTTAATTATCCAACATAATTTATTTATTAGTAGTAATTAATTATTAAAATAATGGCATTGGAAATGAATGGAAAAGGTAGAAAAATATAAAATTGGGTGGCTATAATGAATTCACCATTTGGTTAATATTTTGACCTTTGGTTAATATATTTAAGTATTGATTAATGATTGGGTTTTTAAACATGTTTGAACGATTTTTGCATCATTTTTGAAAAAGGGAAAAATATATTTGATCTTGGGAACCACCAAAAGTGATGAGGTTTGTTTTTAAAGTTTAAAATGGACAAGAGGATACAAAAAAGGAAAGAGAGAGAGAGAGAGAGAGAGAGAGAGATGCAGAGATATAGAAAAGAATAAAAAAGAGATAGAAGGAAAAAGTATGCTACTTAGAAATTAAAAAACTCAACCTTAAGCATCAAAAGGCAGACTTCAAGAATAGTTTCATAAAAGGAGCATGTTGTTGTAGTAGAAAAAAGATTGAGTTCTATGGAAACAAACCAAGAGGCTTGAGGAACCAACAACGTCGATATAAAATTCTTTAAAACTTCATCCTATTTTAAATTAATTCAAGTGTTATTTAAATTTATGTGAATTATTTTTGTTTGCTTACTTGAAATGATTGAATAATATTCATTGATTGTTTTGTACTTTTTATTTTGTGGGTCTATTTGTTTTTATATATGCATGGGTGTTTTTATAAAACTATTTTAGTTGAGGATCAACATAGTTATAATATATCTTTTTTTAGTGTTGTTCTTTGGTGTGTTTTTACAAAAACAATAAATTATTCTTTACCTTGGCTTTTAGGTTATGTACTTTAAAAGAGCCTTTCTAGTATTGAACATGAAAAGTAATTTTTGTGACTCCCCTATGGCACTTACTGTTCATCCTTAGGCGAATCCCACATCGATTACGTGCAGGGTGAGGAAGCAGCATTTAATTCTGGGGCACGCTTTAACTTGCAAGATGCGTTTTGGACCTGGAGGTAAGTCTGGGTCTGAGAATAAATCCGTATGAGCTTGCCCAAAGCAAAAAATATCTTGCGAGCCAGGCTATCATAACTTGGTATTAGAGCCAAAAGATCTGTTCCTCTTGCTGATGGTTTGGCAAACCTCAGCAAGAATGCTGAGTCCCATAGGGGGGAAGAATTGTGATGTTCCTATAGCGCATACTGTTCATCCTTAGGCAAATCCCACATCGGTTACGCGCAAGGTGAGAAAGCAGTATTTAAGTCTGGGGCATGCTTTGACTTGTAAGAAGCGTTTGGGGCCTGGAGATAAGTCTGAGCTTGAGAACAAATCCGTGCGGGCTTACTCAAAGAGGACAATATTTTTCAAGCCGATCTATCACAATTTAATAAAATATAGTTCTTTTTATGTTAAATTTAGCTAATGTTTAAAGTAAGTGGTTTAAGTAAAATGCAAAAAATGGAAGTTTATGCTAAGTTAATGGTAGATGTACTTTTTTCAGTACTAAATAGAATTAATCTCAGTTTTGGTCCTTTTCAAATCATGTTTTAAGTGCTCTTGTTTATTAATAAATTTTATAATTTTTAATTCACATATTCTAAAAAGGTTCAATAAAATCAGTTTATCTTAATTATTGTGTTGTTTTGTTTTTTTAATATATTTTATGTCTATTAATAATTTAAGCGTATTTTTCTTTGCTAAATTAAGATTTATTGTTTGATTTTTTTTAATTCGAATGGAGATATAATCTCTATTATTATTATTATTTTGTTTATTCCTTATTATTTTTTTGTTATTTATTTATTTGCATATTTATTTTATTTTATTTCATTTTATTTACTTTATTTTGAGGAAAATTTGTAAAATGCATGTTTCCCTTGTGGGTGCCTTATTTGCTTCATTGTATTTCATTTTAGATTATTTTATTTGCTTTTGGATTTTGAATATTGTAAGAGTATAAGGATACCTGAGGGTGGGTACCCATTCATTATTTTGTATTCTTGGATTATTTATTCTATGGATGAATTTTCTTATTTATTTATGATTATTAATTGAATAATATCATAATAATTTAAAATATAATAATATTTAGGCTTGAAAAGGAGGTTGATTTAAATGAATCAGGCATAGTGGGAGTGTTAGATCATTTCTCACATTCTTTATACAAACACAACTTTCCAAACTCAGTAGGGGGATTGATGATTTCTTTGAAATTGAGTCATCCACCATCCTACTTGGGTGGCGACCTCAATTCTCCAGGCTCAGGCCCGGATTATCTAAAGTCCAGAGCCTAACAATGCTGAAGTAGCAGTAACCATTCCACTGGGAGTGAGGGATGAAAATCTCCGCTTATACATATAAGTTACCGAGAGATTTCCATCATCTATCGATGAATGTAACTGAAGCAGTGTGACATTTAAATATTATTAAATGTTGTAATCGACTGAACTCCTTATCTCTCGATAAATTATAAACCCTAATATGAAAAATCATATGATTTAAAAAGAGATTGTGCAAGTCTCTTGGTACATGTAACTGAAATGGCGTGTTATTTAAATATTATTAAATATTGTTATTGATCAAATCCTAATATGAAAAGTCATACTATTTACTGAGAGATTGTGCAGTATTTAGACACTACCGGCGTATATAGGTTAAAGTCGGCGAGCGAGAGTAAGTATTTTTTTTATATTCTTCATTATTTATATTAACTTGTTTTTCCTTAAATTATGTATTTTTTTTTCATATATTTGTTATATGCTGGAGCCATCTGAGACTGATTATGCCGTATTAGAAAGATTATGCAAGAGAGGATCAATCCAACGTGAATTAACTAGAAGATCATCTATTTTGAGGAGATTAAGATGAGTAACTAAAAATTTTAAAGTTCAATCTTTAATAACTATTAATTTATTTGTTTCTTTTTTTTTAAGAAATATTTATGGTGGGACTAGCTATTGATGCCTTGGTTCAAATTGCCTTTGTGAAGAAGTTTATATTTGTTACAACATAATGTTGAACGAAATAAAAAAATAAGGGAAAAAAGCATGCCTACATTGATGATGAGCTTTGACAAATCTACAAGCCTACTGGACTTCTGCTAAGGGGCAGGCTCATTTTGTTGTTGCTTCCTAGAATAGGTTGCCTAGTATTATGGATGGTGCAGGTCCATCCATACAAACTAGATGTAACCAATATCATGATCATGCTCGAGAATTTTGTGAGTATTAATTTTTTATTTTATTAATATTTGTGTCAATATTTATAATATTTATCTTAAGAATATTTATTTATTTATATTTATTTTAGTTTAATATTGGAGGTAGAGTTGAGCCATCCCCCACCAATTATAAGCTATTCCTCCATAAATATACTAAAGATCATATGACGGGAAAACTTTTATTGATCATCAGTTGCGGGATGTAAATGTAAGTTATTTTTTAATTATATTTTTAGTTAGTTAAGTAAATGATGTAAATGTAACTATTAAAAAACTATATGATTGTTGTAAGATTGTTTTATTGTATCCCAGAACCATATGTCTCATCTGATACCTCGATTGATAGTTAGAGTTATTTTTATTAGCTATTGAAGGAGAGAAGAAGAAAAAGGTTTATAGATTTAGGCCATAGTTTGTTAACACTGCTTCTTCTACATTATCTTCCAATTCATCTACTTTACAGTAGCAAATTGAACAATTAAAGACATAATTAGAAGAGTGAGATCAGACATTTCAAGAGCAACTATAGGCCTAGGTCCAATAGGAGATTAAGTAGCAGCTATAACAATTTATGGATTGCTTCATGGTGGCATGCAAAATTCAGTCCTTCACAATTGCGCTTGGCTCCACCTCCACCTTTATCTCCACCTATGCATCTATCCTCTTAAGATTTTTTTATTATTTAATAGATTGTAATTAAACAATATATTTTTATGTCTTAGTACATTTAATATTTTATTAATATTTTTTATTTTTTATTTATATTATTAATATAATTTTTAAATTAATTTCATTTATTTATATATTGTAGGGGCATGGTTTAGCTTATGCCTCTTGTGCTTTTACAGCCTTGGCATTGTTAGGTTATTGACCTCAAGGATCCAACAGGCTAAGACCTGTGAGAATGGAGTTACCACCCGATTTGGACCAGAAAAGATGATTTGGGGGGGGGGGGGGGGTAGCATACTCTTAATTTCGTGAGGAAACCTTAATCTCCTCTTTTTGGGCTCAAGAAGTTAGGTATACATGGGACTAATAAGAAGAAGAGAGCCTTCTTACCAATCATATATGATCAATTCAAAAGAACAGACATCCTCTATGATTCAATTATTAATAAATTAGAGCTATTCGAAATATTAAATGCTAATCAATTTTTATGATAAACCTTAATCTCCTCTTTTTGGGTTCAAGAAGTTAGGTATACATGGGACTAATAAGAAGAAGAGAGCCTTCTTACCAATCATATATGATCAATTCAAAAGAACAGACATCCTCTATGATTCAATTATTAATAAATTAGAGCTATTCGAAATATTAAATGCTAATCAATTTTTATGATAAATCATCCATAATAAATAATAATCATACATTATAACATGATGCATATGATATGTATTTTACAAAAATATTGATTGTGTACCCATAGAGGTGGAAACATGCCCTTACAATCATCAAAAAAGCAAAATAAATTAATTAATTACATAACTTTAAACAAATCCTATACTTTAATCTAAAAAATGAAAATTACACAAGAGCCTATATACAATGGATCTACTAAAAAATAGAGGATGTATACATGAATGCAATACATAAAATGTAGCAAATAATGATGATGATGATGATAACAAAGATGATGACAAGGGAAAGAGGAAATTAAAAAAAAAAGAAAGAAAATGAAAAATGAAACTTAGTAAAAAATTGTCGATCTTGACAATTTTTTATTGTATAGTAGTAATAAAAATTGTTGAGCTCGATAATTTTTATACTCTAGGTAGAAAATAGTCATTTGATATCAATTGTCAAGATTTACATGTTAAAACTCTAAACTAATGATTGTTTAAGCATAAAAACTATATGAACAAACCATATGAATGTGCAAAAGCAGTTTTTAATATGAATCATGTTTTTTTTTTTATATAGTAATATGAATCATGGTTAGAAATTAAGATTTTCTTCATATTCTTCAAACTCTTCCCATTTTAATTTGTTAAATCTGTAGACCCCTAATTTTGACCCTGAATAAGTTCGATCCTAATTAAATGAGGCTAAGCCAAATTTGGTCCGATTTTAAAAGTTTTAACTTAGTTTAAAGGCTTGAATTAAATCGATCCAATTTTAAACAGCCCAAATTAAGCCAGTCCAATTTTTAAGGTTTGAATTAGGTTCAATCCAAAGTCAAAATTGTTTTGGTTTAATTTAATTTGATATGGGCTATGCCCATATCAAATTGGACACCTCAATTCGATATGAGCTTATATGCACAAGCTCATATCGAATTGACCACAGTCTAATTTGATATGAGCCCTTGATTTAGTCTTTAATTTGAGCCAAATTCAGTTTTAATTTTTCTTTAAATTATATTTGTGTTTGAATAAGCAGGAGGGTGTTTGAATGGATGAGGGTTATTAAGTGGGGATTAACCCTAATGCTCCCTATAAATACAGAATTAAAGAAACAAAAAAGGGGGCATGGAGCTTACCAATTAGGGAACTTTTTTTTAGCAATCAATAATAACTAGAAAATTGATTAAGCATAGAAATAAATAAAAGTAAAGAAATATAAGCAGAAGCAGTAACAAAGAAAGGAGGCAGTGCCCTAATCAATTAGGTTTAGCCCAAATTTGCATGTTTTAGTATAGTTTATAGTTTATAAATTAAGTGCTAGAATTATATTATAAACCCTAACCTTGCATGTTTTAATCTTAGTTTATATCTTAAAACCCTAATTTAGCATGTGGAATTTGAGTTTTAGGGTTAAAACTTTCTAATGCATGCATAACACCCTAAGTTAACAAAAAACCCTAAGTTAGCATGAAAAACTCTAATTGTGCATATCTTGATCCCAAACCCTAATCTCACATGTAAACCCTAATTTCCAATATTAAACCCTAGTTTTGTATGTAAAAATCATAGTTTTAGAATTAAACCCTAATTTGATTAATAGGAACCCTAAAAACCCTAATTTTGCAATTTAACCTTAATTTAGTGATGTAACCTTAATTTGGATTATTGATTTATTATTATGTGATGAATGATGAGTTTAGATTTTTATTTTATTGCTTATAATGAAGGATTGACAGGTGTTTGTTTATTATTTGGATTATGTGGACAATGTAAAAGGCATATTTCCACTTCGTGGGTGCCATGTTTATTTTTAATTATTTTCTTTAATTTCGAGGATTTTAAACTATTGTAAAGGACATGTTTTCACAAATTGGTAGGTGTCCTATTTTTATTCTACTTGTATTATGGACATTTGAATGGTTATAAGGATATATTTTCATCTTGTATGGGTGCCCATTTTTATTGGTTCATTTGGACTTGTTTGATTTATAATATAATGTTTATTTTTTATAATTGCATGTATTATGGATAATATGGTAATAATTAAGAATTTAACAATATTTAGACCTAAAAAGAAAGCCGGTTCTAATGATCCAGGCATTATGTGGGTGCTGAGTCATTCTCACCTTCCTCATACGTTTTCAACTTTTTGAATCTAGTAGAGAGTCGGGGATTGCTTAGGAATCGAGTTATCCACCCCTTTCTTTCTTTCTCAGCCCGTCTGGCTAGTAACTCTATTTCTCTGGGCTTCGGCCCATATTCTCTAAGGCCCCAAGCTTAACAGTGTCGTAGTCACAAGAACCATTCCACTAGGAGTGAGGGCAAAAATCCCTACTCAAAAATTCATATTGTGAGTGGGGATTTTCGTCCCTACTTTCGGTAGAATGGTTCTTACGACTACAGTACTGTTAGGCTCGGTCCTTAGAGAACATTAGCCAAAGCCTGAAAAAATGGAGTTGCCACCCAGATGGGCTGGGAAGATAGAAATGGGTGGATGACTTAATTTCTAAGAAATTTCTAACCCTCTAGTGGGTTCGAAAAGTTGGATATATATGGGAAAGGAGAGACTGACCCAGCACCCCAATAATGTCCGGTTCATTGGAATCAGCCTCATTTTTAGGTCTAAATATTATTAAAATTTTAATTATTATAACATTATCCACACTACAAGCAATCATAAAAAATAAACATTCATTGTATTAAAAATCAAGGCAACCAAATAAAATGGGTACTCATCATACATGGAAACATGCCCTTATAATGTCTAAAAATTAAAATATAAATAAATAAAATAGGACACCCACCAATTGGTGAAAATATGTCCTTTACATTGGTCTAAAATCCTTAAAAGGTAAATTAAATTACATAATCAAAATCAAGGCACCTATAAAGTGGAAACATGCCTTTTACATCTTCCCAATAACAAAATGATAAATAAACAATAACCATTCACTCACCACAAATAAATAAAACATATATCTTTATGAACAAATAACAATAAATCAATGGCAATAAAATTAGGGTTTCATCAAATTAGGATTTTTAGGGTGCCTACTAATTAGATTAGGGTTTTAGGGTTCTTTTTTATCAACCTATGGTTTAACCTAAAACTAGGGTTTTTATTTGTAAAACTAGGATTTAGTATCTAAGCTAGGGTTTTATGTTCATATGAACTAAAACTAAAATATGCTAACTAGTGTTTTAAAAAAATAAACTAAAGCTAAACATGCAAACTAAAGTTTTAGCAAACAAACTAAAACATACAAATTAAGGTTTTGAAAAATAGACCAAACACTAAACATGCAAACTAGGATTTAAGTTTAATAATATAATTCTAGGGTCACAAGATGTAATTAGAGTTTGATCTTATATAACATGCAATTAGGGTTCGTTGGATGAAACTAATGTTTAGAACAAAATCCAATCAATAAACCAAAGAAAAACAATAAATTTACTAAATAAAACAGTGATAATGATCAATTAAACTAAATATATTTAGTTAAGGAAAACCATACCTGCATTGTTGGCTCCGTTAAGATGATTTTATCAAACCAAGCTTAATTATTCGAATAATTGGAAAGCTTAAGTCAATCGATTTCCTGGACAAACTTTAGCAATTTGAAAATTACTTTGCTACTACCTTAATTCAACTTTTTTATTTTTCCTTAAATAGCTTTCAATTATTGTTTTTCAAATTATGTAAGTTTAATTGCTCCTCCACTCAAATTGTTAAAAGTCTGTATTTATAATGCCTAATTAGGGTTAACCCCCATATCCATCCCAATTCTATTCCATCACTTCATTATTATTTGAAACTTTCATAAGTTAAACTCGATTAGGACTTTTACTTTTGGTTGAAACCAAACTCATGTTGAATTATACCGTGTCTAATTCGTTATGACCAAATCTCATATTGAACTGGGTCATGCCCAATTCGATGTGAGTAAAGCTCATATCGATTTGTACAATGTTCAAATTGATATGAGCTTGCTCATGTCGACTTGGATAGGTCCAGCCAAACCGAACCTAATTTGGACTTAATATTTCTTATAATTGGACTGATTTAATTTTGGGCCTTCTTTTTTTTTTTTTTTTAAATTGGATCGATCAAATTTAAGAGCTAAACTAAGTTTAAGCTTTTCAAATAGGACCAAACTTGGCTTGACCTCTTTTAATTGGGATTGAATTTGTTTAGGGCTAAAACTAAGGGTCTATAGTTTTGCCCCCTACTTGAACAATCTTAAATTCATTGAGAGAGTAAAAAGCAATATGTCCTCAAGATAATCCCGGACGAGGATGAATTATGGACCAGTAACCTTCTGATTTAGGTTCAAGACCCAAAACAATTAGTTTTGGTTATGGACCCAAAAAATTTGGATTGGGTTCTAGACCTGAAAATTTGGTTTGGTAGAGAATCTGGATTGCGTTCTGGACCCAAGAATTTACTATGGGTTCTGGACCTGAGAATCTAGAAAATTTAGCCATTTTTTCATTGTTTGCTACCTTAGGTACCTCTTAAATACCCTTATTATGCTCATGTTGACTTGGATAGGTCCAACCAAACCGGACCTAATTTGGACTTAATATTTTTCATAAAATTGGATTGGTTTAATTTTGGGTCTGCTTTTTAAAAAAAAAAATTTGGACCAATCTAATTTAAGCATTAAACTAAGTGTAAGCTTTTCAAATTGGACTAAACTTGTCTTGGCATCGTTTAATTGGGATTGAATTTATTTAGGGCCAAAGTAAGGGTCTATAGTTTTGCCCCCTGCTTGAACGATCTTAAATTCATTGAGAGAGTGAAAAGCAATATGTCCTCAAGCTAATCTCAGACAAGGGTGGGTTTTAGACTAGTAACATTATGATTTGGGTTCTGGACCCAAAAAATTTAGTTTGGGTTCTGAACCCAAAAATCTGGTATAGGTTCTGAACCTAAAAATTTGGTTTGAGTTTTGTACCTGAGAATCTGGTTTGGGTTATGAACCCAAAAAACTAATTTGGGTTCTAGACCTAAGAAATTGGTTTGGGTTCTTGACCCCAGAATCTAATTTGGGTTATGGATCTAAAAATTTGGTTTGGGTGTCGGACCCAAAATCAAGTTTGTGTTTTGGATCCAAAAATTTGGTTTGGGTTCTGGACTTGAGAATCTAGTTTAGTTTCTGGACCCAAAAATCTGATTTGGATTCAGGACCCAAAAAATTTAAAAATAATTTAGCTATTTTTTAGTTGTTTGCTATATACCCTCCTTATGCTCATGTCGACTTGGATAGGTCCAACTAAACCGAACCTAATTTGGACTTAATATTTTTTATAAAATTGGATCGGTTTATTTTTGGCCTTCTTTTTTAAAAAAATTGAATCGTTCTAATTTGAGCATTAAACTAAGTTTAAGCTTTTTAAATCGGACTGAACTTGGCATGGCCTCTTTTAATTGGGATTGAATTTATTGAGGGAAAAATTAAGGTTTTATATTTTTGCCCTCTGCTTGAACAATCTTAGATTTATTGAGAGAGTGAAAAATAATGTCCTCAAGCTAATCCTCGACGAGGGCGGATTCTGGACCCGCAACCTCCTGATTTGGGTTCAAGATCCTAAAAATTTGGTTTGGGTTATAGACCCGAGATTCTAGTTTGGGTTCTTGACCCAAAATTTTAGTTTAGATTTTGGACTCGAGAATTTGATTTGGGTTCTGGACCTGTGAATCTAGAAAATTTATCTATTTTTTCATTGTTTGCTACCTTAGGTACCTCTTATATACCCTCCTTATGCTCATGTTGACTTGGATAGGTCCAACCAAATTGGACCTAATTTGGACTTAATATTTTTTATAAAATTGGATCGGTTTAATTTTGGGCCTTTTTTTAAAAAAAAAATTGGACCAATCTAATTTAAGAGTTAAACTAAGTTTAAGCTCTTCAAATCGGACCAAACTTATCTTGGCATCTTTTAATTGGGATTGAATTTGTTTAGGTCCAAAATTAAAGGTCTACAGTTTTGTTCCCTACTTAAATGATCTTAAATTCATCGAGAGAGTGAAAAGCAATATGTCTTGAAGCTAATCCCGGACAAGGGTGTGTTCTGGATCCGCGACCTTCTAATTTGGGTTTTGAACAAAAAAATTTTGGTTTGGGTTCTAGACCAAAAAATTTAGTTTGGATTCTAGACCCAAAATTTTTTTTGGGTTCTGGACCTGATAATCTGGTTTGGGTTCTGAACCCAAAAATCTAGTTTGGGTTCTGGGCCCGAGAATTTGGTTTAGGTTTTGGACCCTAGAATCTCATTTGGGTTTTGGACCAAAAATCTAGTTTGGGTTCTAGACCCAAAATATTAATAAAAAAATAGCTATTTTTTAGTTTTTTACTACATTAGGTACTTATAGACCCATAATTTTCACTCTAAAATCGTATGATCTAGATTAATAATGGCTAAATCACTTTCGGTCCATTCTTAATGGCTTAAATCTAGTTTGAAGTTTTTAATTGGATCGGCCCAACTTTATACGATCTAGAATAAGCCTGTTCATTGTTTTAAAGCCCTAAATAGGTCTGATTCAAAGCTAGGATAGGTTTGGTTTGGTTTAAATTAATTATGGGTCCTCCCATATCGAATTGGGGGTGCCCATATCGAATTGAGGTTCCCAATGTGATATAGGATAGCCCCATATTGAATTGGAGCTTCCCCCATTGGATATGGTGAAGCCCATATTGAATTGGGGAATTCCCCATCCGATATGGATTGCTTCATGACGAATTTAACGTTTTTAGAATTCGATATCACTTCTTAATTAGGCCAAAAACAAAATTAAGTAACAAAATTTAACCTAATTTTTCTCTATAAAAATACAGGCTTAAACAATAAAGAATGGGAGGACGGTAAAAAATCAACCTAGCAGTTATTAAGAAAGAGAGCAAAAACACATAACCAAATATAATTAACACTCAACAACCAAAGAGGTAGTAGCCGTGTCTCCATCTTACTTTGTTCCACCAAGATCATAGTTGACCTAAGCAATAACATGAGCAAGTTTATTTCAACAGATTAATATTGGTGAAGCCAACACATGAAAGTATAACTTTTGTTAACTAAATTGAATTACTGTGTTCACTTATTTTTAATATTTCAATTACTATGTCAAATTCATGGATTAACTTTCAATGTCTTAATTACCATGGCATTGTTAATTTGAAAGCTAGATTCTATTTTTCACAATGACCAATTAGAATTGAAATTTATTTTAAATCATAACCGTTCATGCCTTTAGCTTTAAGTTGCATGTTAAAATCATAGTTTACATATTTCAAAACCCTAATTGTACGTTCTAATACCTAAACCCTAATTTGTTTAATTTAATTTGTAAGACTGTAATTTCTAAATCCTTAAACCCTAAATCCAAGACCCTAATTCTTAAAACCCTAAGTCCAAAACCTTAATTCTCTAAACCCTAATTTTCATTTAAAAGCCCTAATTCCCAAATCAAACCCATAAAACCCTAATTTTCATAACAAAAACCCTAGTTTCATTTAAAAACATTAATTTCAAAATCAAAACTGTAAGACCCTAATTTTTTATACCAAAACCCTAGTTTTTATTTAAAAATCCTAATCTTGTTTTCAAAACCCTAAAACCCCAAATTGTACCAATAAACCCTAATTTCATATGTAAAACCTTAGTTATGTATGATTAATGCCTAACTTAAGATTGAACCCTAGATTTCATTATTTGATTTACAATCTTATGTTTATGATGGATGATTTACCTTTATATATTTTAACGATGAATTGAATATTTTCTATAAATGGTTTAATTACATTTATTTGATTATTTAGGATTTTTAAAGTTGTGAAAGGCATATTTTCACTTTGTAGGTGCCTTAGTTTTGATTATGTGATTTAATTTATTTTTAAGTTTTTTGGATCAATGTAAGGGCATGTTTCCTCCTCTTGGTGGGTGTCCTATTTACTTTGTTTGTATTTTTGGACATTGTAAGGGCATGTTTCCCTCTAGTATGGGTGCCCGTTTTATTTGGTTGCTTTGATTTTAATATAATGAATATTTATTTATTATAATTGCATATAATATGGATAATTTCATAACAATCTAAGAACTTATAATATTTAGGCCTAAAACGGAGGACGGTTCCAATGAACCTGACATTATGGGGGTGTTAGGTTATTCTCACCTTCCCCATGCATACCCAACTTAGGGTTAAGGATTTCTTAGGAATTGAGTCATCCATCCCTTTTTGTCTTTCCCAGCCCGTCCAGGTGGTGACTCCTGTTCTTCGGGTTTAGAATTGTGTTCTCTAAGGCCCTGATCCTAACAGTGCCGAAGTCGCAAGAAATATTCCACCGGGAGTGGAGGCAAAAATCTCTGCTCACATTACCTCCTATATGCCATCATTATGCTCATGTTGACTTTGATAAGTAAAAAAAAAAAAAACCTAACCTAATTTGGACTTAATATTTTTTTATAAAATTGGACCGATTTAATTTTCATCCTTTTTAAAAAAAAATTGGACAGATCTAATTTAAGCATTAAAATAATTTTAAGCTTTTTAAATCGGACCGAACTTGTCTTGGCATCTTTTACTTGGGATTGAATTTGTTTAGGGCCAAAATTAAGGGTCTACAGTTTTTTCCTTTGCTTGAACGATCTTAAATTCATTAAGAGAGTGAAAAATAATATGTCCTCAAGATAATCCCGAACAAGGGTAGGTTCTGGAACCACAACCTCCTAATTTAGGTTTAAAACTCAAAATTTTGGCCCAAAAATTTGGTTTGGATTTTAGACCTGAGAATCTAGTTTGGGTTATGAACCTAAAAATCTAGTTCGTTCTGGACTCGAGAAACTAGTTTGGGTTCTAGACCCAAGAATCTGATTTGGGTTCTGGACCCAAGAATCTAGTTTAGGTTCTAGACTCAAAATTTTGGTTTGGGTTCTGAACCCAAAATATTAACAAAAAATTTAGCTAATTTTTAGGTTTTTAGTACCTTAGGTACCTGTAGACCCAACATTTTGACTCTAAACTTGTTTGATCCCAATTAATAATGGCCAAATCAATTTTGATTTTAATGGCTTAAACCTCACTTGAAGTTTTAAATTGGATCAGCCCAATTTTATATGATCTAAAATAAGTCGGGTTCATTGTTTTAAAGCCCTAAGTAGGTCCGATTCAAATCTAGGATAGGTTTGGTTGGGTTTAAATTCGTTATGGGTCCTCCTATATCTAATTGAGGGTGCCGATATCGATAAGGGATAGCCCCATATTGAATTAGGGAATCAAATCCGATATGGATTGCTTTTATGACGAATTTAACAATTTTGGAATTCGATATGACTCCTTAATTAGGCTAAAATCAAAATTAAGTAATGAGATGTAACCTAATTTTCTCTATAAATACAAGTTTAAACAACAAAGAAAGGGAGGATGGTAAAAATAAACCTAGCAATTATGAAGAAAGAGAGCAAAAACACACAACCAAATATAATTAACTCTCAGCAACTAAGGAGGCAGTAACCATGTTTGCATCTTGCTTTGTTCCACTAAGATCATAATTGACCTAAACAGTAGCCCGAGGAAGTTTATTTCAATAGATTAATATTGGTGTAGCCAACACACAGAGGTATAACTTTTTGTTAACTAAATTGAATTACCGTGTTCACTTATTTTTAATATATCAACTACTGTGTTAAATTCATGGATTAACTTTCAATGTCTTGATTACTGTAGTGTTGTTAATTTGAAAGCTAGATTCTATTTTTCACAGTGAGCAATTAGAATTGAAATTTATTTTAAATCCTAATCCTTCATGCCTTTAGCTTTAAGTTACATATTAAAATCATAGTTTGCATATTTCAAAACCCTAATTGTACGTTCCAATACCTAATTTATTTAATTTAATTTCTAAGACCCTAATTTCTAAATCCTTAAACCCTAAATCCAAAACCCTAATTCCTTGAACCCTAACTTTCATTTAAAAACCCTAATTCCCGAATCAAAGCCATAAAACCCTAATTTTCATCCTAAAAACCCTATTTTTCATTTAAAACCCCTAATTTCAAAATCAAAACTGTAAAGCCCTAATTTTCATCCCAAAAACCCTTATTCTTAAAAATTCTAATCTTGTTTTTAAAATCATAAAACCCTAAATTATACTAATAAACCCTAATTTCATATGTAAAACCCTAATTATGTATGATTAATGCCTAACTTAAGATTGAACCTTAGATTTCATTATTTGATTTATTGTCTTATATTTATGATGGATGATTTACTTTTATATTGTTTAATGATGAATTGAATAATGTTTTCTATGAATGATTTAATTACATTTATTTGATTATTTGGAATTTTAAAGTTGTGAAAGGTATATTTTCACTTTGTGGATGCTTTGGTTTTGATTATGTAATTTATTTTATTTTTAAGGATTTTGGATTAATGTAAGGGGTATGTTTCCTCCTCTTGGTGGGTGTCCCATTTACTTTGTTTGTATTTTAGACTTTGGACATTATAAGGCCATATTTCCATCTAGTATGGGTACCCATTTTATTTGGTTGCTTTGATTTTAATACAATAAATATTTATTTATTATGATTGCATGTAGTATAGATAATTTCATAAAAATCTAAGAATTTTATAATATTTAGACCTAAAAAGAAGGCCGGTTTTAATGAACTGGGCGTTATAGGGGTGCTGGTTCATTCTTATCTTCCCCATGCATTATAGGGGTGTTGGGGATTCTTTAGAAATCGAGTCATTCACCATTTTTTCTCTATCTATCTGGGTGGCGACTCCTTTTCTCCTGGTTTAGGCCGTGTTCTCTAAGGCCTCGAGCCTAACAGTGCTGAAGTCGCAAGAACTATTCTACCATAAGTGGGGGCAAAATTTTTTGCTCATAGTGGTGACTCCATTGGGGATAAGAGAAGTTGATTCCATTGGTCTTTATATTATTTTATTATTTCTTATTATGATATTATCCATTGTATCACTTAGATTGCATTGTGTGCATGACTTAGGATGCCCTGTGTAACCCGTGTTATAGATATGTGAGTGATACCATATTTTGATTTAAGGTATGGAGATTCAGCATTACATAACCACTTATAGCTTTGTACCTTTTGGTATATACTAGTTATGGGAACCTAAGCCTTTTACCTCAAAAACTAAAGCCCATGTAGTTGGCCTAGTAATTTTCCTTAGCTTTACCCTCAATACTTATTGTTTGACTATAATTGACATATGTTGGTTTGAGTAATGGCCCATTTGGTTTGGTTTTTTCTAATATGACCTAACTATAGTACAAGCCCAAAATTATTTTATGGTCCAAAATTTCTTTTTAAGCCTAAAATTATTTTAGGTCTAAAATTTTTTTTAAGTCCAAAAGCCAAAATTATTTTCAAGCTTTTCAAAGTGGGCTTTGGACATAAAACCTTTTCAATGAAGATGGGTCAAAAATCATTTTCTAACTATGGCCCAATCATGATGCCTAAAATTAATTTTTGAAATAAACTTTTTACAACAAGCTTTGAAATATTTTAAGGATGAGCCCAAAAAACTATCTTTTACTTTATGACCCATCATTGGGTCTTGAAATTAAAACTCTTTTAAGTAGACCAAAACCTTTTCTTCGGCTTTCAATTAGTTGGGTCAATTATGGAATATTAAAATCAATTGTATGCCTTATTTATACTAAGACTTGTTAATTATGGGCTTATTTTTGGTATGGATCATTAATTATTTTTCTAAATGAGAAATCTATTTATGATAAACCATTTAATTTAGTTTTAATCTACAATATAGCAAAAAGGCTATTTTTTCAGTTGATCTAATGGATTAGGGCTTAGAGGGAGTTATCATGGACTAACTTCTATTTTGAAAATACATCTATTGTTTAATTCGTTTGAGAGATGCTCGAAAACAAAGTATCCCTTATTGATATTTTGTTGACCACATCACCTAAGAACAGAGACTCGCCACTCGTGTGTGGAAGATATAAGGTCGGGAGGAACATCATGACTCTTTTTATTTGTTTGATTGTTACATATGCATACATGCATTACATTTGCATTGAGCTTTTATGGCTAACAGACGTGGAGTACAACAACTCAAAGGCATACAATAATTTGACCTACGTCAATGATTTAGAGTTCAGTGAGAATTCAGTCAATTTTGAACCATGACTAATGGACTGTGAACAAATTCAAAACATGGTGAACGAGGCCTTCGCATCCAAGATGGAAGAATTGAAGGGGACCCTGGCTGAGACCTTAAGAAGCCAGTTGGCTACACTATTGGAGAACATTGGTGAGGCATCTGCTGGCATCAAGAATGAAAAGACAAAGGAAAGGATAAGGTAGGCAAAGTAGCCTTTGATGACGACAAGGTGATAATTGATGATTATGACTGGGATGCATTCTTCCAAGACCACTAATAAAAGAAGAAAGAAAAAAAGGCTATAGAAAATACCAAATCTGCTGATTTTGAAAAGTTGATATCTGATTTGGAAAAGAAGTTTGAAAAGAAGTTAAAGAGTGAAGAAGCATCAGAGGTGGACAAGCTATTTGAGGATGATAAAGGAATCCCCTATAAGTTCAAGATGCCTCCCTTTGCTAAGTTTGATGGAACAAAAAATCCCTATTTGCATGTCAAGTACTACATCACTGCCATATAGTCTGCTAGAGCTACTAAGTCTCAATCTTTAAGGTATTTCATACTCTCATTAGACCTTTTTTGTGCAAAATTGGTTCAATACCTTAAAGGAGTATACTTAAAAGGATTGGAATTTATTATACAAAGCCTTTATCTAGCAGTATGGATACAATTCTGAATTGGAAGTAACTTTGATAGAGGTAGAATCGATAAGGCAAAAGCAGAATGAGAATTTTGTTGAATATGTCAAGAGATAGAGAAATAAGGCTACGCTTCTTAAGAAGAGGCCAGATGAGTTTGATCAGATCTGAATGATAGTACGAGGTGTGTTACCTAATCTCCATGAACAAATGTCCCATACTCTTATCAGGGACTTCAAATACCTTCTCCAAGCCAGACTACAAATAGAAGAATGGGAAAGAAAAAAGAGCTATCTTGCTGGAAGAAGGAATGAAAAGGGGAGTTATCAGTCTGGCAATCAAGGTACACAGAAGGAAGTGGATGTCAATACAACTGGTCAAGAAGATAGAAGATTGTTTTTAGAGTTATGAAAATCTCTATCTTGGGTTTTCAACAAACTACAAAAGAAATGGTTGTTATAGCCACTAACCTCCCCAACCTTTGCCAAATCCATTATCACCAAATTTTAATGCCAAAGATTTTTGTCAATTCCATCAAATGCAAGGGCATAAGACAGACAAATGAATGCAGGTTGAGGCATGAGATTTAAAATCTGATTGATAGTGAAAATTTGTTGTAGACCCTTGATTTTAGCACTAAGCCAGTCTGGCCCTAATTAAAAGGGCCAAGTTAATTTCAGAAGTTTAAACCTAGTCTAGTCTAATTTTAAAAGCTTAAAATAAGTCTGAACCAATTTTAAAAGCCCAAAAATGGTCCGATCCAGTCTTAATATCCCAAACCAAGCCGTTCCAAGACCAGAGCATTAAATATTGACAAACTGGCTTAGCCAATTTGCCATGGGCACCATCCATGGTGAATTGGTTTCCAATTCACCATGGGCACCATCCATGGAAAATTGGCTTGGCCAATTCACCATAGGAAATGCCTATGGAGAATTAGGCTAGCCAATTCACCATAGGTCTTCAATCTAGGTCTTAAACTTGAGTTTTATGCTTAATTGCATTCAGATTTAGTTGGAATTGGCATCAAATTCTAATTATAATTGGATTAGCAGATATTGTTTTTGAAAATTAAGAATTATGGAACCAATTTAACCTAATGGTTTCATATAAATATATGCTTAATCAGGGCAGTAACAATTAGGCGGAGAGAGCAGCAATAGACACAGAACCAAAATACAAAGCACACTGTAATTGTCTTGGCAATTATTTCACTCAACCAAACTTAGGATTTGTGCAGGTAGAAATCTTAGATCAACATATAATTTTGGTGGAGCCAACAAATTGAGGTTTGATTTTTAACTCATTTAAATTTACAATAGCATCCATTATTAATATTTCAACCATTGATTTGTGATTATTTAAACTTCCAATAAGCAGTTTCTATTCTAAAAAGAAAATACATTCTTATGTAGTAAAGCTAACATCTAGTAGTCATCAAAGTATGGATTTAATCACAGTAGCTAGATTAAACATAAAATCCTAATTAGTTAATCCAAAACCCTACCTGCATGCTTTCAAAAACCAAAACCCTAATTTGTTCACACCAAACCCTAATTTTTATATTTTTAATTTCAAAACCCTAATTTTTATCTTAAAAACCCTAGCTTAGTTCCTAAACCTCTAAAACCCTAGTTTTTGTCTTAAAATCCTAATCCTAAAGCCATAAAACCCTAATTCCTAACCCTAAATCCTAAAACTCCTAAATTCCTAAAAACCCTAAATTCCTAACCCTAGTTTCTAAAACCCTAAGTCCAAATCCATAGATTCCAAAACCCTAATTCCATAGATTCTAAAACCCTAATCCAGGACCTTAATCCATTAAGTTTAACCCTAGTTTTTATGTTTTAGCCCTTAATTGCACTTTTAACCTAACTTTGTATAATTTATTTGTATCTTTTATTATCTAATTTATTGTTGCCTACTTACGATGAATGATGAGCTTTGATTTTATTTGGTTTTTTAAGATGAATTGTTTATTGTTATTTTGCTTATGGTGAATGCTTGAATGGTTTAAATCATATTTGATTAATTATTTAGATTCCAAAGATGTAAGAGGTATGTTTCTACTTCTTGGGTACCTCATTTGTTAAAGCTCAATGTAATTTAATCTATTTTAAGTTTTAGAATTAATGTAAATGATATATTTCAACCAAATGGTGGGTGTCTTATTTCATTTAGCTTTGGACATTGGACGTTATTGTAAGGGCATGTTTTCAACTTGTATGGGTGCCCATTTTTTATTTATCTATTTTAACCTTCTTTGATTTTAATACAATGAATGTTTATTTTAAATTGTATGTAGTATGGATGGAATTTTAATAAGTCGATAATTTAATAATATTTGGACCTAAAAAGAAGGTTGGTTCCAATAAATCGGGTCATTCTTACCTTCCCCATGCGTACCCAACTTTTCAAACCCAATAAGGGGTTAGGGATTCCTTAGGAATCAAGTCATCCACCCCTTTCTATTTTCTCAGCCTGTCCGGGTGGCGACTCTATTTTCTTTGAGTTTAGGCTCGTGTTCTCTAAGTCCTTGGGCTTAACAGTTTTGAAGTTGCAAAAATTATTCCACCGAGAGTGGGGACAAAAATCTCTGCTCACAGTGGTGACTCCACTGAAGAAAAGAGAAGTTGATTTTGTTGTTCTTTATATTATTTTATTCTTTCTTATTATGATATTATCTATTGCATCACTTAGATTAAATTGTGTGCGTGAGTTAGGATGCCTTGTGGAACCATGTTATGCTATGTAAGAGATACCATACTTTCACTCAAGGTATGGAGATTGAGCATGACATAAATACTCATAGCCTTTTACCTTTTGGTATATACTTGCTATATGAACCTAAGTTTATTTACCCAAAGACCAAAAGTTCATGTGGTTAGCCTAGTAATTTTCCTTAGGTTTGACCCAATTGCTTGCTGTTTGACTATGGCTAACATGTTTTAGTTGAGTTATGGCCCACATTTCATTAAAGTGGAAGTCAAAGGAAAAAAACCCCTTGTGTCGTGGATGATGATGGCTCTGCTATAAATGTATTCCCACTAAAAATTTTGCTAAAGCTTGTTATTTCTACTCATGATATGAGTTTTCCAGATGTAACAATTCGAGCTTATAATAATACTAAGAGACAAGCTAAAGGAACCTTCAAGACCTTGGTAAAGGTAGGTCCTATTGATTCCATAGTGGAGTTTGCGGTTTTGGATATAATGGTTACGTTTGCATTGTTATTGGGATGCCCATGGTTTCACACTCTTGGTGGAGTTCCTTCTACGCTCCATCAAAAGATCAAGTTCTCAAGTAATGATGGGATGGTAATAATTGAGGCAAAAAAAATAGTGAAGCAGTCCATGCTCTCATGGTGGAAAGGCCCTTCACCGATTTCCAAGTAGCCAGTATTTCTGAGGATATGATAATAGGTGCCAGGGTTCTGACCATGATGAAGCAAATGAACTACTTACCAGGAATTGGACTTGGGAAAGGAAAAGCAGGTGTGACGAAGCTTCCCAATTTTAAGACTCAAGTATCCAGAAAAGGGCTAGGATATGAAGAGACAAATGAAGGAACTCTATTGAAGGGTGACAAGAAGATGGAATTCCCTTCACTTGATGAGATATTTGTCAAAGCTCTAGAGTTGGGACCACTACAAGGGAAACCAGAGCCTATTATGTTCATGGTAAAGATGATCCCCAGGTTTGAGATTTTTGCTGATGTTGTTGAGCTTACTGAACAGGTGAAGAAAGAGACCGTCTTACCAGCTGACAAAAAGAAGAAGATGGAAGTTGATCCAAAAATCCTAAAGACTCCAGAAGAAATTGCTGGACTCATTGAAGATCAATTTGAGAATCTTGCAATATGTGATGATGACATTGATGTTGATTTGTCTACTCTTTTTGAGGATGATGATATTTTCTTTTCAATAAAGTCTAATTTTGATTACTTGTGTGATGTTTTTTCTGATGGTTGCATATATTTATGTGATGGTTGCATGAGTATTTTTAATATTAACTCTGTTGACATACAATCATTAAATCTGGGAACAACTGAAAACTTTAAAAATATTAACATAGCATCCGACCTTACCACTGAAGAGAGAGAGAGAGAGAGAGAGAATCAAATTTGAAAAATATTTAAAAAAAATATGAAAGTCTTTATTTGGTCTTACTAGGATATGCCCAGAATTGATCGGGATATTGCTGAACACATGATCCCGACCTATACTCACATGAAGCCCATCAAGCAGAAGTTAAGGTGTTTATAACCAGAATGGGCAAAATCTATCAAAGAAGAAGTCACTAAGCAAATACAAATATAGTTCTTAGAAGTGATAGATTATCCCGACTGGCTGGCCAATATTGTCCCCATAAGGATGGAAGAATTAGAGCCTTTGTGGACTATAAGGACTTGAATAAGGCCTCCCCTAAGGATGATTTCCCTTTACCCCATATAGATGTTTTAATCGATAGTGCAACCTCTAGCATGCTACACTAATTTGCAGATGAATTTTTTAGATATAATCAAGTGTTAATGGCCCAAGAGGATAAAGCCAAAACTGTTTTTATAACTACATGGGGTATATTCTGCTACAGGGTAATGCCGTTTAGACTACAAAATGCTGGAGCAACTTATCAGAGAATGGCCACAACTTTGTTCCATGATATGATGCATAAAGAGGCCGAAGTGTGTGTTGATGATATGATGGTAAAGTCAGAAATAAGAGAGCAACATTTCCAGAATTTGAAAATTTTCTTTGAAAGTTCAGTCAAGTATAACCTTAGTTGAACCCAAAGAAGTTTGTGTTTGGAGTTACCTTAGGTAAGATGTTAGGGCATGTCATTAGCCCAAATGACATTAAGATTGATCTTGACAAGGTTAAGGTAATCAGGGATATGCCGACCCCTAAGATGGAGAAAAAGGTCAGGAGTTTTATTGGAAGGTTACAATGCATAAGCAGATTCATTGCAAAACTCACAACCATTTGTGAACCCATCTTTAAGCTGCCCAAGAAGAACCAACAGATAGAACCGAATGATGAGTGTCAGAAGGCTTTCGAGCACATAAAAGACTACCTCTTGAATCCACCTATCCTAAAACCACCCAAGCCTAGCAAACCATTGATACTGTACTTAGTAGTAGAAAAATGATCAGTAGGAGTAATGCTAGCTCAAGCAGATGAATCAGGAGTAGAGTGTGCAATCTACTACATAGTAAAAAAATTCCTATCTTATGAGGTCAAGTATAGTATCATTGAAAAGACTTGTATTGCCAGTTTTAATCCTAGAAGAATTAGAGATCGAATATATAACCAGGAAGACCATTAAGGGTAGAGCAATAGTAGAACTTCTGGCTCAATAACCACTACCTGATAGTGAAGAAGTAACCTTTGAATTCCTCGATGGGCATTTAAAGGCCATAGAAGTACAAGAATGGAAGATGTATTTTGATGGTGTAGTTAATAAAAGAGGAGTCAGATTAGAAGCAATATTGGAATCACCTAAAGGAGAGCTCATCCCCTTGTCCAAAAAATTAAAACTCAGGGTAACCAACAATATGGTGGAGTACGAAGCATGTATCTTTGGTTTGGAAACCCTAATAACGATGAGGGTTGATAGAGTGCAAGTTTTCAGTGACTCCTTACTGGTGGTATCCCAAGTACATGAGGAATTGGAGCTGAAAGAGGAAAAATTAAAGTCGTACCATGACTACCTAACTATGATAAGAAAAAAATTTCAAGGATTATAGGTTCATACGCCTACCAAGGGAGGAAAACCATATGGCCGATACCCTAGCCACACTGGCTTCAGTATGAGAGGATCCTATCAAATTATTCCTTAAACCTCTAGTTTTAACTAGTTCAACAACTCCTTGCTATGAGTATGAGATGGTCATAGAAATTGATGTAGACAATGATGCGTGGTATAATACTATATGATGATTCTTGGAAAATAGGAAATACCTATTGGGGGCAATAAGAGAAGAAAGAAGAGTAATAAGATGATGGTCTTTGCAATACATCACCTTCCAAGGAGAGTTGTATCTAAGATGGTCTGATGGGGGTGCATTTGAAATGTCTAAGGAAATCCAAAGTTAAACAAACCATGTTAGAAGTGCATGCAGGAACCTACAGGCCTCATATGAATGGTTTAGCCCTATTGAAGAAGGTAATCCGAAAAGGTTACTACTAGTTGACCATAGAAAAGGATTGTATTGATTTTGTACGAAAGTGTCAACAATGCCAGCTGTATGAGAATTTGAACCATCTGCCTCCTGAAGAACTACATTCAATGTCTTCACCTTGGTCCTTCTTAGCTTGGGGCATAGACATTATTGGGGAGATACATCTAATAGCTTTGAATGGCCATCAGTATATAGTTGTAGCAGTGGACTACTTTTTAAACTAGGTTAAAGCCAAATCTTTCAATAAGTTGGGTTCTAGGCAAATGGCTTGGTTCATTGAGCAATATCAGATCAGTCATCATCAATCCTCCCCATACAAACCAAAAGATAATAGAGTGGTGGAAGCAACCAACAAGATGATTATGCAAATTCTTTCCAAGATGACCAAGACGTACAGGGACTAGTCAGACATGTTGCATTTTACTTTATGGGGATATAGAATAAGTGTGCGAACATTGACTGCAACGATGCCATTCTCTTTAGTTTATAGAATAGAAGCGGTATTGCCTATTGAAATTGAGATCAAGCTCTAAGGGTAGTATTGGAAGCAGAATTGCCTGAGACAGAATAGGCATTAAGCAGATATATGTAGTTGGCTTTGTTAGAGGAAAAAAGGTTGAAAGCACTATATCATCATCAACTTTACCAAAAAAAAAAAAAAAGATAGTCTGGGCTTCTAATAAAAGAGTCCATGTCATAAGGCTTAAGGTTGGTGATTTAGTACTAAAATAATGCAAGTCAAATGTCTCGAAATTGAGAGAGAAGTTCATACCAAGTTAGGAAGTGCCTTATTTTGTGAAAGAAGTAATGAAAAAAAGGTAGTCAAGATAGCTGACATAGATGGAGCAAACTAGTAAACATTGACCTGCTTAAGAGGTTCTATGTCTAATTAAAAAAAAAATGTAAGCTCACTAGGTTGAAAACTCGAAAGGGAGGCCTAGGAAAAAATTAGAGCAGCTCGCTAGTTCCAAAAACCCAAAAGGGCGGACTAGGCAACAATTAGGGCTAAATGAGTGAAAAATAGTCAATTAGAAAACATGAAAGGGCTAGTTGGCAACATGAGTGATCTTGTGTATGTTGGCTATATGTTTATTAGTTGTTCCCAATTTAATGAGACAGGGTTAATAATAAAATCGTTCTATTTGCATCATTTCAACTATCTAACCAATATGGTGAAATAAATTACATAATAGCAAAAAGTGATGACAAATCATAATAAAAAGAAAATGTCTTTCATCCTAACATCATTTTATCTAAAAGCTGACAATTACAGATTCATGGAAATTGATAAGTGTAATGTGTCAACTAGCTTTGTCTCAGATGGTTCAAGAAAGCTTTTGTTAGCAAAGGCATGTCCAGGTCTGCAGTAGAATCAAAACCCTGAGGTTAAACTCCATACTGGCGACCAAGGGGACATGGATCATAGCATGTACCTCCGTAAAAGGTAGCAAGTGAAACGTACATCAAATATGTCCGGGTGGTAATATAGTTGATTTTTCAACAAGGCACTAACCAATGGATATTGATAATAGCTCTCGAACTGAAAGTTTTGAAAGGTAAAATAGATTTGTATCTTCTGATGGGTCTTTGAGGTCAATATGGCCTCAAATTCTTCCATCATCAGACATACTTTAAAGTTGTTTATCCTTAAAGTTCTAGACTTAATATCCTAAAAAGAAGCCATGACATGTAAAAAGGGTTGGTCCAATTTTATGTTCTGAAAGCATTTTAAAAACACTACTTTGAGACCATGATATTTGTTCCCAGTGTGTAGCTTTAATGGTCTTAAATAAATTTTTTATCTTCTTTAAATTGACTTCGGTCATTGTTGAGAGTGCGAGGATTAAAGTTACTTCAAACTTAAGATGGTTGAATTTTCTTACTTGGATTCGAGAGTTGCTTGAATGTTGCTGATAAAATTATTGAAGAAAATGAAAAGTTATTGATTTATATAGTGAAAGTTGAAGACCAGATTGTATAAGGAAAATACGGTCCATGTTGAATTAGGGTTGACTCCGAATCCATTACAAGCTAGCACATAATTAAAACCTAGTCCGTATTGGCTTTGTAAATTATATTAAATCTTAATCCATGTTGAATTCTTGTCTAATAAATTTGACGTGCTCATGTATATACGTGTATATAAAAAGATAATATGCATGTCCATATCAAATCCATTTTTAAATGAATTTGATATGGACACTGTAGCTTAAAAAAACTGAGTTACAAAAAAGTAAAAAAAAGGGGTTGTTGAAAAGTCAAAAAAAGTCAAATATTATTATATTTATATTATATTTAATACAAGCCAATCATTGGGATGGAGGAGACGGTCTATAGTCAAATAAAGCCTTAAGAAATTCATCACCTGATGGAGGAGGAGGCATGTCATCTCAGAATCCCCTCAAGGAAGAAATACCCGAATCTCTGTTATCCTGAAAGTCAGTTCTATAGTAGTCCTCGCCTGAGAGAGGAGGCGCATCATGATCATCGATTTGGGGCCCCATTGATGACTATGCACCAAGATCTTTGAAACCAAAAGTCTCAAAAGTTTTGTTCAAGAAGGCCGCATGCTGGTGGCTGGCAGCCAGTTCTTCTTGCAGCTTTCTATTTTGTTCTTTAAGCATTTACTGCAAGCCAGAAAAGGAAAACATAAGTTCATGCATTTTTTATGCATACATGCTGCATAAATTCATAAAAAGATGGATCAACATAAGGCAGCATATACGGAGTGTGCGGCTTCATCGAAGCTGAATGAGAAGGATCGACTTCATCATGACTAGAACCACCAAATTGATCGATCATCTACAAAAATTCATAAAAATTAGATAATTGTAGAGCCAAGAAGTCCTGGATAAACACATGCATATATCTGATCAACCTGCGAAGAGGCAACCCTGGCTTTACCAATATGTTCTTCTTCTTCTTCTTCTTCTTCTTCTTCTTCATCTCCTCCTCCTCCTCCTCCTCCTCCTCCTCCTTCTTCTTCTTCTCCTCCTCCTCCTCCTCCTCCTCCTCCTCCTCCTCCTCCTCCTCCTCCTTCTTCTTCTTCTTCTTCTTCTTCTTCTCCTCCTCCTCCTTCCTCTTCTTCTTCTTCCTCTTCCTCCTCCTCCTCCTTCTCCTCCTCCTCCTTCTTCTTTTCTTCTTTTTCCTCTTTTTCTTCTTCTTCTTCTTTTTCTTTTTCTTCTTCCTCTCCCTATTTTTCTTCAAGAACTTTGATGCCGACAGAGGAAACTTTAAAATTCGGAAGCTGCTCACAAATAAACTGAGTATATGACACACTTAGCTAAAGCAAGAAAACATTGATGTCAAAACTAGTCCAAGCACGCCTCCAATAATTTTCTGGCATAGACATGTTATTCAAGGTAAATGCAGGAATGTCCACCGATACCCTTCTCTAGTCAGGACCAAGGAACCAATTATGCACTCTCTCATGGAGGAACCAACCACTAGAAATCAGACCGGTAATAATTCGATGAGAATTCCGAAGGGGCAACATGTTGTTCATATAGGGAGTCCATTTAGCCCTCTCACTTTCCCTCCACCAAGCAACATTCATCTGTAAAACAACAAAAGAAGTTGTCTTTCTCACACATTTTAATATAACACTAATTTTATCTTTTTACCCGGTCCCAGGTCAGACAACTAAGAAGATAATGATGGGTATGCACTCGATGACTACCTGACGCCTCTGTGCAGCCCAATAGTAAGAGACTCAGCCTTGGGTAATCGATATGCCATCTGATAATACCAGGAGTCCTTATAAGGTTATGTTCATACGCTCACACCTGCAAAAATGAACAACAAAGGTCAAGCTCGCATATGCACATTCCTTGAATAGGAAGTCACAAGGATTTGTAACTCGGTGATGACCATGAAGCCAGTGAAAGATCTCTTTTTTCTATAAATTTTGTTAAAACCATGATAAAGACAGGCGAGGTTGGCTTCTTCCCAGGCATATATTGGCACAAGATTAAAGTTAGCTAGTGCTAGCAAAACTGATAAATGAATTGCAGTTTCAGTACTGCATAAGATGGTCGATGCTAGCAAATATAGCAAAAACTCACGAGTATATTTTTCTGCTCGCTCACCTTCAACTGGTCGAGTGTATCTCATCCAGCACTCTCAGATATGCTCATATTTGATTTTATATGGTCCTTTGTACTTAGGCTTCATGCCAATCAGTTGACGGATCTCATTTGGGGTCAAAATATCATTGGTCAAAGGAACTAGCCTCCCATCACATCTAAGACCCGTTATCACTGCAAAGTCAACTGGACCAATAGTCATTTCTCTCACAGGCAAATGAAAGGTATGGGTCGTATCCATCCACCATTCCGAAAGTGCCTGGATTACACTCCCATCAATTTGGTATCCTCTAGATGGTATCTGCAAGACAAAATCCTAGAAGTTTCCTCAATCATCCTCCTTACTGGAGGTGGCACATGGTCATACCATTGGCGGGCTTTATGGATGTTTCCACCACCATGAATTATGCAGTTGTGTTACTACAATAACATGGGTAAGTCAACCAAGGTAAGTTCACAAGTCCTATAAAAGTATTTGTAGCACTAAGTATATTTTTAATTCTTTTTCCACAATACTAAGCCTACGTGTAACTTAGTAAGCTCCAAATATTTATTTCAGCACTTTTATGTATCTTTTCCTTCATCTTGAATTAATTTTGTCTTAAGCTTAGTTTTATCTATTTCTCTCATATACTTTTGCTAAACAGGTCTTAAAATATTAATTTTTCATGTATAATTATTATGACTACCATTAGACAATGTTTATTACTAATAATTTTTTGTGCCATTAAAAAGATTAATTTACAGGCAAATGATGCTTACTTGTATTTTCTCTTTTCCACTTCAATGGAGATGCATCTTGGCTAAAAGAGGGACTCTGTCGAGCCTGCTGGTTTTGATGTACGTCAGCAACTTAGCTTTTGCCCAGGGTCCATTCCTGGAAGCATAGTAACTAACTGCCATTAGATAAAAATTAAAGGTTGGAATGATTAGGAATAAGGAAATTGGAAATTTTCTTTGAAAGATAGAAAGTTTTGAAGGCTCTGAATGCATGAACGATTACACCTGGCTTCATATTTATAGAAGGAGGGACATGGAATGAACGATAGAAAATAACAAGCATTTATCTGATTACAAGTAAAGTACAAAAAGCATAAAGAAAAAAGTAAAAGTCAAATGCACTACATAATCAATTAATGTACGGATCAAATAATGTTCAGAGTTTGCTTTCCTAGATCAATAATTCAAAGTTTACTTTACAGTTCAATAATTCATTTTTGTTCAGAGTCACACACTACACTAATATTTATTTGCGTGTCTAAAAATATTTTTGTACTAAATAATATTTTTTCACGCAGGGGTCAAGGATACATAAGAGACCGCACCAAGTCCCAATATATGACAAAAATAACCAAATTTTTTTTACAAATTTTTAATGACTAATTTAATTTTTGTGGAAATCCAATCTCAAATCCAAAACCCAAAATCCAATATACGATCCAGAACCCAAAGTCCAATCTCAGGTCTAAAATTCAAATTCAATCTTGGGTCTAGAACCCAAAATTCAATCTGGAGTCCATAACCCAAAATTCAGTCTCGAGTCCAAAATCCAAATTCAATCTAGAGTCCAGAACCCAAATCCAATTTCGAGTCCATAACCTAAAATTCAATCTGGAGTCTAGAATCCAAAATCCAAGCTCGAGTCCAGAACCCAAATTCAATCTCGAGTCCAAAATTCAAATTCAATCTCGGGTCCAGAATCCAAAATTTAATTTTGGGTTCAGGACCCAAATCCAATCTCGAATCCAGAACCCAAAATCTAATATCGGGTCAAGAACCTAAAATCCAATCTCAGGTCTAAAACCTAAATCAAACCTCTTGCCTAAAACCCAAAATCCAATCTTGGGTCCGAATCCAAATCTAATCTCGAGTCCAAAATCAAATCCAATCTCGGGTCAGAAATTCAAATCCGATCTCGAGTTCAGAATTCAAATTTAGTCTCAGGTTTAAAACCTAAACCTATTCTCGGGTACAGAACCCATCCTTATCAACTTAAGCCCATATTGCTTTTTACTCTCTAAATAAACTCAAGATTGTTCAAACAAGGGGCAAAACTGTACACTTAATTTTAATCCTAAAATAGTCCGATCCCGATTAATAATGGCCAAATCAATTTCAGTCCATTCTTAATGGGTTTTAATTGGATCGGCCCAATTTTACAAGATCCAAAATAAGTCAGTTCATTATTTTAAAGCCCTAAACAGGTCTGATTCAAAGATAGGATAGGTTTGGTTGCATTTAAATTCAATATAGGTCCTCCCATATCAAATTGGGGGTGCCCATTTCGATATGTATCGAATTGGGGATTCCCTAATTCGATATAGGCTTCCCTATATCAAATTGAGGAATTCCCAATCCGATATGGATTGCTTCATAATGAATTTAATGCTTTTGAAATTTGATATGACTTCTTAATGGGGCCAAAAACAAAATTAAGTAACGAGATTTAACTTAATTTTACTCTATAAATACAGGTTTAAACAAGATAGAATGGGAGGACGGCAAAAAATCAACCTAGCAATTATCAAGAAAAAGAGCAAAAACACACAGCCAAATACAATTAACACTCAGCAACTAATGAGGCAATAGCGTTGTCTCCATCTTGCTTTGTTCCACCAAGATTATATCTGACCTAAGCAGTAGCTCGAGGAAGTTTATTTCAACAGATTAATATTGGTGGAGCCAATACATGGATGTACAACTTTTATTAACTAAACTGAATCACTGTGTTCACTTATTTTTAATATTTCAATTATTGTGTTAAATTCATTGATTAACTTTCAATGTCTTAATTATTGTGGCGTTGTTAATTTAAAAGCTAGATTCTATTTTTCACAGTGAGTAATTAGAATTCAAATTTATTTTAAATCCTAACCGTTCATGCCTTTAGCTTTAAGTTGCATGTTAAAATCATAGTTTGCATATTTAAAAACCCTAATTGTACGTTCCAATACCTAAAACCCTAATTTGTTTAATTTAATTTCTAAGACCCTAAATTCTAAATCATGAAACCCTAATTCTTAATTTTCATCCCAAAAACCCTAGTTTTCATTTTAAAACCCTGATTTCCAAATCAAAACTATAAAACCCTAATTTTCATCCCAAAAACCCTAGTTTTCATTTAAAATCCTAATCTTGTTTTCAAAACCCTAAAACCCTAAATTTTACCAATAAACTCTAATTTTATATGTAAAACCCTAAGTATATACAATTAATGCCTAACTTAATATTGAACCTTAGATTTCATTATTTGATTTACTGTCTTATGTTTATGATGGATAATTTAATTTTATATTGTTTAATGATGAATTAAATGTTTCTATGAATGGTTTAATTATATTTATTTGATTATTTAGGATTTTTAATGTTGTGAAAGGCATATTTTCACTTTGTGGGTCCCTTGGTTTTAATTTTGTATTTTAATTTATTTTTAAAGATTTTGGATTAATGTAAGGGGCATGTTTCCTCCTCTTGGTGGGTGTCCCATTTACCTTATTTTTATTTTAAACGTTGGACATTATAAGGGTATGTTTCCATCTAGTATGGGTTTGTTTTATTTGGTTGCTTTGATTTTAATAAAATGAATATCTATTTATTATATGATTGCATGTAGTATGAATAATTTCATAAAAATTTAAGAATTTTATAATATTTAGACCTAAAAAGAAGGTTAGTTTCAATATCGGATGTTATGAGAGTGCTGGGTCATTCTCACCTTCCACATGCATACCAAACTTTTTGAACCCAATAGAGGATTGGGGATTTCTTATGAATCAAGTCATCCACCCCTTTCTTTCTTTCCTGACCCATATAGGCGGTGATTTCTGTTCTCTAGGTTTAGGCCTATGTTATCTAAGGCCCTAAGCCTAACAGTGCTAAAGTTGCAAGAACCATTTTACCAGAAGTGGGGGTGAAAATCTCCACTCACAGTACCTCTTGTATACCCTCCTTATGAGTATGTCGACTTGGATAGGTCCAACAAAATCGAACCTAATTTGGACTTAATATTTTTTTTATAAAATTAGACATTTTAATTTTAAGCCTTCTTTTAAAAAAAATAGATCGATCTAATTTAAGCATTAAACTAAGTTTAGGGATTGAATTTATTTAAGGCCAAAATTAAGGGTCGATAGTTTTGGCCCCTGCTTGAATGATCTTAAATTCATTGAGAAAGTGAAAAGCAATATGTCCTCAAGCTAATCCTAGAAAAGGGTGGGTTTTGAAGCTGCAACCTCCTGATTTGGGTTCTGGACACAAAAAATTTAATTTGGGTTCTTAACCTAAAAATCTGATTTTGGTTCTGAAACCAAAATTTTGGTTTGGGTTATGGACCTAAGAATCTGGTTTGGGTTTTGAATCCAAAAATCTAATTTAGGTTCTAGACCCGAGAATCTATTTAGGGTTTTGGACCCAAGAATTTGATTCGAGTTATGAACCTAAAAATTTAGTTTGGGTTTTGGACCCAAAAATCTAGTTTGGATTCAGAACACAAAAAAATTAGCTATTTTTTAGTTGTTTGCTACCTTAAGTACCTCTTATATACCCTCCTTATGCTCATGTCAACTTGGATTGTTTCAACCAAACCAGACCTAATTTGGACTTAATATTTTTTACATAATTGCACCGGTTTAATTTTGAGCATCTTTTTTTTATAAAAAAAATGGACCTATCTAATTTAAGCGTTAAACTAAGTTTAAGCTTTTCAAATCAGACTGAACTTGGCTTGGCCTCTTTTAATTGGCATTGAATTTGTTTAGGGCTAAAATTAAGGGTCTACAGTTTTGCCCCTTGCTTGAACGATCTTAATTTATTGAGAGAGTGAAAGGCAATATGTCCTCAAGCTAATCCTAGACAAGAGTGGGTTCCAGACCCGTATTCTCCTAATTTGGGTTCTAAACCCGAAAATTTTGGTTTGGGTTCTAGACCCAAAAATCTAGCTTGAGTTTTGGATCCAAAATTTTGGTTTGGATTATGGACCTGAGAATGTAGTTTGGGTTCTGAACCAAAAAATCTGATTTGGGTTTTAGACCCGAGAATCTGATTTGGTTTCTGGACCCAAAAATTTAATTTGGATTCTAGACCTGAGAATCTAATTTGGGTTTTGGACCTAAAAATCTGGTTTGGTCTGGACCTAAAATATTAATAAAAAAAATTAGCTATTTTTTAGTTGTTTGCTACCTTAGGTACCTCTTATATACCCTTCTTATGCTCATGTCGACTTGATAGGTCCAATCAAACTGAATTTAATTTGGACTTAATATTTTTTTATAAAATTGGACTAGTTTAATTTTGGGGCTTCTTACAAAAATTGGATCGATCTAATTTATGATAAACTAAGTTTAAGCTTTTCAAATTAGACTGAACTTGTCTTGGCCTCTTTTAATTGGGATTGAATTTGTTTAGGGCCAAAATTAAGGGTCTACAGTTTTGCCCTGTGCTTGAACAATCTTAAATTAATTGAGAGAGTGAAAAGCAATATGTCCTCAACCTAATCATGAACAAGGGAGGGTTCTGAACCCGTAACCTCCTGATTTGTATTTTGGACCCAAAAATTTTTGTTTGGGTTCTGGATCCAAAAATTTGATTTGGTTTCAGGATCCGAAAATTTTATTTGGGTTCTGGACCTGAGAATCTAGTTTGGGTTCTAAACCCAAAATTTTGGTTTGGGTTTTGGACCCTATAATCTGGCTTGAGTTTTTGACTCGAGAATTTGATTTAGGTTTTGGACCCAAAATTTTGGTTTAGGTTTTGGACCTAGAAATATGGTTTGAGCTCTGGACCCGAGAATCTAGTTTGGGTTCTGGACTCAAAAATCTGGTTTGGGTTATGAACCCAAAAAATTAACAAAAAATTTAGCTATTTTTTAGTTGTTTGCTACCTTAGGTATCTCTTATATACCCTCCTTATGCTCATGTCGTCTTAGATAGGTCCAACCAAACTGGACCTAATTTGGACTTAATATTTTTTAAAAAATTGAACCGATTTAATTTTGGGCCATGTTTTTTTTAAAAAAAAAAAAATTGGACCGATCTAATTTAAGGGTTAAATAAAGTTTAAGCTTTTCAAATCGGAAAGAACTTGTCTTGGCCTCTTTTAATTAGGATTGAATTTGTTTAGGGCCAAAATTAAGGTTTATAGCTTTGCCCCTGCTTGACCGATCTTAAATTTATTGAGAAAGTGAAAAGCAATATGTCCTCAACCTGATGCTGAACAAGGGTGGATTCTGAACCTGCAACCTCCTGATTTGTATTCTAGACCCAAAAAAATATGGTTTGGGTTCTGGATACAAAAATATGTTTTCGGTTCTGAACTAAAAAATTTGGTTTGAGTTATGAACCTAAGATTCTGGTTTGGGTTCTAAACCCAAAAATTTGGTTTGGATTTTAGACCCGAGAATCTGATTTGGGTTCTGGACTCGAGAATCTAATTTGGGTTCGAGACCTAAAATTTTGGTTTAGGTTTTGGACCCAAAAATCTAGTTTGGGTTCTGGACCTAAAAAATTAACAAAATATTTATCTATTTTTTAGTTGTTTGCTACCTTAGGTACCTCTTATATACCCTCCTTATGTTCATATTGAATTGGGTATGTCTAACCAAACTGGATCTAATTTGGACTAATATTTTTTGTAAAATTGGATCAATTTAATTTTGGGCCTTCTTTTTTAAAAAAAATCATTTTTAATTCGGATTGAATTTGTTTATGGCAAGATTTAGGGGTCTACAGTTTTGCCCCCTACTTGAACGATCTTAAATTCATTGAGAGAGTGAAAAGCAATATGTCCTCAAGCTAATCTTGGACAAGGGTTGGTTCTGGACCTGCAACCTCCTGATTTGGGTTTTGGACCTGAAAATTTTAGTTTAAGTTCTAGACCCCAAAATATGATTTGGGTTCTGGAATCGAGAATCTAGTTTAGGTTCTGGACCCAAAATTTTGGTTTGGGTTTTAGACTCAAGAATTTGGTTTAGGTTCTGGACCCAAAAATCTGGTTTGGGTTCTAGACTGAAAATTTGATTTGAGTTTTGGATCCAAAAATCTGATTTAAGTTTTGGACCTGAGAATTTGGTTTGGGCTCTAGACCAAAAAATATGGTTTGGGTTCTAAACCAGAAAATATAGTTTGGGTTTTGGACCTGAAAAATCTACAAAAAATTTAGCTATTTTTTAGTTCTTTGCTACCTTAGGTACCTCCTCCTTATGCTAATGTTGACTTGGATAGGTCCAACCAAACCGAACCTCATTTGGACTTAATATTGTTTAAAAATTTGGACCGTTTAATTTTAGGCCTTCTTTTTAAAAAAAATGGACCGATCTAATTTAAGCATTAAACTATGTTTAAGCTTTTCAAATTGAAGCAAACTTGGCTTGGCCTCTTTTAATTGGGATTGAATTTGTTTAGGGCCAAAATTAAGAGTCTATAATTTTACCCCCTACTTGAACGATCTTAAATTCATTGAGAGAGTGAAAAGCAATATGTCCTCAAGCTAATCCCAGACAAGGGTGGGTTCTGGACCCGCAACCTCCTAATTTTGGTTCTTGACCCAAAAATTTTAATTTGAGCTCTGGACTCGAAAATCTGATTTGGGTTCTAGACCCAAGAATCTGGTTTGGGTTCTGGACCCATGAATTTTATTTGGGTTCTGAACCCAAAAATTTAGTTTGGGTTTTTGACTCTAGAATTTGATTTGGGTTCTGGAACTAAAAATCTATTTTGGGTTCTCGACTCGAAAAATTAGCAAAAAAATTAGCTATTTTTTAGTTGTTTGCTACCTTAGGTACCTCTTATATACCCTCCTTATATATCTTTGCTCCCTATGTAAAAAAATATTTTTATAGACAATTAATATTTTTAGACACGTATAAATATTATTTGCTTGTGAGGCATATGAATTTTTTTTTAAATTGTGGACCGCTGAAACACTTATCCATTTCTTCAATCTGATCACATTCCTTTATACCTTGCTTTTCACTTTTTATGTACCTTTCTTTTCTTGTACTTAGTTGCATTTTGCTTTTTCTGTATCTTTCTTTCCTTATACTCCGCTTGTGTGTGATCTTATCCCTTAGCATATTAATTTTCTATATAAATGATGCATGATCATTCATTCATTACTTTAAACAAAATTCTCAAAAAAAAAAAACTTTCAGTCTTGCTTTCTTATGTTTCATTTTTGAAACTTCTCAAATCCTTCAATCTATATTACATATGGTAGGTATTCAACACGCTTCTAGGACTGGACCGCATTCAAATACCGAGCTGCTTAATTACCTCCGAACCAGTGGATATGAACGAGACCCTCTGCTAGCTAGGATGCATCTTCACTGTAGTGAGAGAGAATCTTCACTGTAGTGAGAGAGAATCTTCACTGTAGTGAGAGAGAAAAGACTCAGGTGAGCATCACTTTGTAAAAATATAATTACTTAATGGCATAAAAATTCATTAGTACATCAAATATATAAATATTACTATTGTGATGAGTTTTTTGTAAACACATATAGTGAGCATAAATAAAATATTAGGACAATAGGATAGTCAAGGGTCTATTTACATACCTTACTTGACTTACATGTTTTCTAATAGTATGTTGTCTGTAAGGTCCATGGCGGAGGAAATGTTTACAAAGCCCGCCAATGGTATGATAGAGCATTGTCTCCAGTGAAAAGGATGATCCGAGAATGTGGATTTAAGGATTTTGTTCTGAAACTTTCATCTACGGGATTTTAGATTGACCGGAGAGTGATCCAAGCACTTGCAGAGTGATGGATGGATACCACCCACACCTTTCACCTGCCCATTGGAGAGATGACCATTAGCCCTGTTAATTTTGCTGCTATAATGGGCCTTCCATACCATAGGCTCCGCGTCCTTTTGACTAACAATATTTTAACTCAAGATGAAATACACAGCCAATTGGTGTACGACTCCAATTCAGGGGAATATAAGCCTATCTGAGAATACAGGATGAATTACACCCAGACAGTGAGCAATGAAAGAGATGAACGTTGCACCTTAGGGTTTTTGCTATATCTACTGGGGTTCACCATACTATGTAGCACTGAGTCTACTGTCCACCTATTAGTGCTACGAGCCCTCGCTGATTTTTAACTTTGCCACATTATGCATGGGGGGAGGCTGGCCTCACCTGTCTTTACCATGGTTTTAATAAACTTTGCCGGAATAAAGTATCATTCACTGGTTTCATGGTTGTGGCTGAGGTATCATGTCTTACAACTTGTTGATTCCAATAATGTGTGTTCATGAATAATAATTTTTTTTTAAGATTTGGGTTATGAACACAACCTTGTAAGGGCACCTAAAATTATTGGACAGTAGCTAGGGTACTCGAGACTAAATTTCTAGTTGCCGAGTTGCAGAGAGATGCCTGGTAGCCATCACGTGCACACCCATCGCTATCATTTAAGCCGCTTGACTTAGGAACATGTAAGAAAGAAAAATCATTTAATTTTTTACCAACTTCTTCATGATTATTGTAGGCTACTGGTTCATTTAATCATGAAGTTGGACCACCATATGCTACTCTGGTTCAATGACATTTTTCTCCATTTGCTTCTTCATCTTATCCTGATATATCATCTTATCCTCAGAGCTACCCGGCCCATTATCCTATTTCATATCAATTTATGCTACATGTATGGACTTACCTTTTCCTTGTCTGGCTCACAATGGATACTTGAGAAACAAAATAAAAAAAATGCAAGAAGAACTAGCTGCCAGTCGGAAGCACGCTACTCATTTTGAAGTATTAGACTATCAGTCGAAACAAACTTTTGAGACTTTCTATTTCAGGGCATCAGGGATTCTGGTGCTTCTTCTTCTAGGGGACCCCGGGCCGATGATCGTGACCATGACGTGTCTCCTTCTTTTTCAAGCAACTATCAATTCAGGGCTAACTTTCTAAAACATAAATATCCTGGCACTTCTTCATCAAATAGATCTTTGGCGAATGATGTGCCTCCTCCTCCATCAGACGATAATTTTTTTAGAGCTTTATTTGATTATCAATTGTGTAATATTCCAAAATTTAAAAAAATATTAATTTTTGAAAATTAATTAAATGATTTAAAAATAAATATATAATTAAGTGAAAAAGAAAAATGTTTATATGATATATATATGTAGATATACATAATATATACAAGTCAACATTTTATTATGGGTCAAATGTTATTTTAATTATTAAAGTATTAAAAGTAAAAGTTGAAAAATTGTGTGGTTAAAAGGGAGAGTAGTTGGATTGAGTTAAGTGGATGATTATCTTCTTCTTCTTTCTCCATTGAAGCCAGCTACTTCTATCTAAGGAAAAGAGAAGTTTGCTTCTTGCTAACTCAAGTAATTGAAGGATTTCAATTGTTCAAGTTGGAGTTTTAAGGATTTTCTCCATATTTGGTAAGTTTCCAACTTGTTTCCTTAACTTTCTATGGAAGTTTGTATATGTATTAATTGGATGTTTGGTGTAGTATGTGTTAAAAGTTGATATTGGTATGTTTGAAGTTCTTTTGGGTAGTTAACTATGAATTTGGGGTTGGATTGAAGAAAATGTTAAGTTTGGTGAAGAGAATAAGAGTTTTGAGTTTTGTAGCTTTTGAGTTGTGAAGTCATAGTTGTAATTGTGTATTTTTATTTTAATTGAGTTGCTTTGATGTTTACACAAGTATTTTGTGGTATAATGATGGATTTGGTTGAGTTTGTATAGAGTTAAAAAAGGGTAATGAAAGATAATATTTGGATGTGATAATTATGTGTGGATATCAGGATTTTTGGCGTGACACGACCAGTGACACGGCCATGTCTTTGAGCATGTTGATGATTCTGTTTTCAGTGTTGGTGACATGTGTAGTGACACACCCATGTCACTAAGCGTGTCAGCTTCTGTAATGTTATAGTTTTGACACATGCAGTGACACGCCCATATCACCGAACGTGTCATAGCTACTGTGTTGTAGAAGTTTTGGCACGGGCAGGGACACGTTCATATCTCTGGATGTGTCTTATCCGCTGTAATTGGATGTTTGGTGTAGTATGTGTTAATAAGTATATATAGTATATATTATTATTAAAAGCTAAGTATATATATTAGTATATACAAGTATATATTATTAGTAAAAGCTAAGGTATATATTAGTATATACAAGTATATATATTAGTATATATTAGTATATACAAGTATATATTAGTATTAAAAGCTAAGGTATATATTAGTATATACAAGTATATATATTAGTATATACAAGTATATATATAAGTATATACAAGTATATATATTAGTATATATTAGTATATACAAGTATATATTATTATTAAAAGCTAAGGTATATATTAGTATATACAAGTATATATATAAGTATATATTAGTATATATACAAGTATATATAAGCATATATTAGTATATACAAGTATATACAAGTATATATATTAGTATATACAAGTATATATTAGTATATATATTAGTATATACAAGTATATATTAGTATTAAAAGCTAAGGTTTGGATTTATAAACAAACTTAACTAAGTATTAAAAGCTAAAGTTTGGATTTATAAACATTTCATAAACCTATTAGAAACTTTAAAGTCCACCATTAAATAATGATTTAGATATAATATGATATTATATAAGTAGGAATACAAGTATATATTAGTATATACAAGTATATATATTAGTATATACAAGTATATATTAGTATATATACAAGTATATATAAGTATATATATTAGTATATACAAGTGTATATATATAAGTATATATTAGTATATATACAAGTATATATAAGTATATATTAGTATATACAAGTATATATATTAGTATATACAAGTATATATTAGTATATATGTTAGTATATACAAGTATATATTAGTATATATGTTAGTATATACAAGTATATATTAGTATATACAAGTATATATATTAGTATATACAAGTGTATATATATAAGTATATACAAGTATATATTAGTATATATATATTAGTATATACAAGTATATATTAGTATATATATACAAGTATATACATGTATATACAAGTATATATATAAGTATATACAAGTATATATTAGTATATATACATGTATATACAAGTATATATTTGTATATACAAGTATATATATTAGTATATACAAGTATATATTAGTATATATATAAGTATATACAAGTATATATATTAGTATATACAAGTATATATATATTAGTATATATTAGTATATATACAAGTATATACAAGTATATATTAGTATATACAAGTATATATATTAGTATGTACAAGTATATATTAGTATATATGTTAGTATATACAAGTATATATTAGTATATACAAGTATATATATTAGTATATACAAGTATATATTAGTATATATATTAGTATATACAAGTATATATTAGTATATATATTAATATATATATTTGATAGTAATCTTGTCTATCTGTTGCATTTCACTTGATCTTTCTACAAGCATATATTGGGAGTTAAAGTAACATATCACGATATCGAAGCTTTTGATCCAGATTACTTCAATCACTTTAAGTGGATGCTTAAGGTATGTATGTTGCATTTCTTCTTTTTTTACCTTAGAAAGAATCAATGTTAGACTTATTTAGTTTTTGCTCAATCTAATTTACATCAACACTAAATTTTATAATTATATAGGGTTCCATAGAAATTTATCACTACTAATTATTTAAATTGTATTGCCTTAAGCACTTATGGATGAATTATAAATTGAAATTTATAAGTCATCTATATAAGTGAATTTATAAAGTTATTTTAACAAAATTTTGAAAAATCTATTTTGTTTCAAAAGAGGGATGTCAAAACTTCAAAAATTTTGAACACTTAAATTCCCCCCTTTATTTCCAAAAAAAAATTTTATTTGCCCTCATTTTGTCAAAAACACGGCCGTTTTGAAATTTAGTAATAAACCTAAACAAATCTATCTCCTCCTTCCCTCTTTTGATTTCTCTCTATAGACCTAATTTGTTTCCATTTTCAAGGGTAGAAAGGTTCAGAACCTAATTTGTTCCATTTTGCGATGAGTTCAGAAGAGAGTATTAGAGCTGGCAGTGGAGTGAGTTTCTTAGGCAATTCTCAATTCGTCGAAGTTATTGGTATTGGTAGCAGAAAAGATGTTGTTCTTGATTTCTGCTCGGAGTCGCCTTTTCAGTTATCATCGTCGCTGTGTTTCTGGTAATTTTTGCCTCGTTTTTATCATTCTTTTGGGAAAATGGAGGAAGAGATCGACGAAGAGCAGCGAGAGATCTCGGCGGCTGTCCCCTTCGGTGATTCTCGGCAAGCGCTGCTGTATGAGGTCACTGTACATGTTAATATACTTAACTCTACGTTCTCTTGGAACGAGGCCGATCGAGCTGCTGCCAAACGCGCCACTCACGTCCTTGCAGAGTTTGCCAAAAACGGTAACTATTCTCTCTCTCTCTCTCTCTCTCTCCCTCCCTCATTGTCTCTTTTATTTCTTGAATTTGTTGACTGTACCTTACACACTGAAATCAAGATCTCTCTCTTTATATTTGAGTTTTTTTTTCAAATTTTCTTTTGCATTTATTGCCTTCAAATTGAGAGATGTTGTGTTTGGTGGTCATTGTTCTCTAGAGGAATTAGTGAACGTGATTGTTGAAGGAGGTGCGGTTCCAGCTCTGGTTAAGCATCTTCAAGCTCCTCCATCAAGCGAAGCTGAACGTAATCTGAAGCCGTTTGAGCAAGACGTCGAGAAGGGGAGTGCTTATGCGCTAAGACTGCTTGCTGTAAAGGTTATTCAGTTATATATGTATCATTTTATTTTTGTTTTAATATTTGTCTTAGATCATCTTATAATTCAATATCCGGGCTTCGAAATTCTAGTATTATAGGAAATTTCTTCCCGTTCAACAATCAATTGTTCTATGACGATGATTATCTGTCAATTAAAGTTATGCTTATTATTTACCAAAAAAATATCATATAAGCATGATACAGTGCAGATGAGCTTTTAATTTTTTGAATGTGGAAAGAAATCTGACTAACAATTAGTCAATAAAACAGTTAGTATGTTTCTCTTCCTTCTTTGCTTGAAAGTTCTAATTTCTGGTGGCATATGCTTATTTACATGAATACTGCCTTTGATGATACACTTTAATTTTGTTCCTAAAGCTAAGTAAGGCAAACAAAGGTAGCTTATCCAGCCTTTTCCTTTTCATACCACTGTAACAAAGGTAGCATAATTTCTTTAAAAATGCTCTAAACATTAATCTAATCTTCCCCCTTCCTATATCTTATATAGTTTACATTTTTGTTGTCAACAACCAGAGCTTTAGCAACTCATAGTTGACACTGGGGCATTGTCACATCTTGTGGACCTGTTAAAAAGGCACAATGATGGTTCTAGTTCTCGGGCAGTGATTAGTGTAATCAGAAGGGCTGCTGATGCTATTACGAATCTAGCACATGAAAACAACAACATTAAGACTCGTGTTAGGTTTGCTCATTTTAGTAGTAAGTTTATTTCAATTTTGATTTTGCCACTATGTTCTTTGTATGCTCATTACTATTTGGTGTACAAGAGGGAGGGTGGAATTCCGCCTCTGGTTGAGTTGCTTGAATTTACTGACACAAAGGTGCAAAGAGCAGCTGCTGGGGCTCTACGAACCCTTACTTTTAAGAATGATGAGAATAAAAAGCAGGTGAATACCTTTGCTTTGGAAGCTAGATTTTGTAAAGTTGACTTTAGTATTAATGAATGATAGGACTAGTTGATTTGCATATTGTTTAATGTAATGCTCTTCCTACTCTCATTCTAATGCTGCGATCTGAGGATGCTGCTATACACTATGAAGCAGTAAGATATTTTAGAATTCAGATTCATTATTAATTTTTAATTTTCAATTGTTTTAGAAAATTTTTAATTTTTCATTTGACATTAACTTTTGTACAAAAAATTATCTCATTGTTGCAGGTTGGTGTGATCGGAAATCTGGTTCATTCATCCCCAAACATAAAGAAAGAAGTCCTTGCAGCTGGTGCTCTACAGCCTGTTATTAGTTTACTTAGGTTTGTCTAAATCCTGTATTCTTGGCATCTTTGAAATTTTTTTCCACTTCTTAAAGCAAGTGTGAACATTATTCTTTCATTTCTTCTGTGACAATTTTTATTTGTATTATTTTTTTTTTCACTTTCTTATTTGTTTCTTGGCAACAGCTCCTGTTGCTCTAAGAGCCAAAGAGAGGCTGCTTTATTACTTGGACAGTTTGCTGCAACAGACTCAGATTGCAAGGTAAAGTCAAGCTTGCCTTTTAACTTCATTTTCCTTTTTTTTTTAGTTGGTTTCTATTTCTAATTGTTTAGAAGATGGAAATAAATTAAGTAAATATTATTCTCTCCTTCTTAAGTCTAAGGTTGTTTTTCCAGCTGTTCCTTTTGCAGATAAACACAGAGTTAACTTTTGTAAATCGATGGGGTTGAGACTCATTTGCCTTCCAATTTTTTGTGAATTCTCAATCTTGTTTAACCCTTCCACCCCTGATTTTTTACATGCTTTAGATTGATAAAGATGATATATTTTTAGGTTCACATTGTACAAAGGGGTGCAGTTCAACCCTTGATAGAGATGTTGCAGTCTTCTGATGTACAGCTGAGGGAAATGTCAGCTTTTGCATTGGGGAGATTGGCACATGTTAGTATTTCCTAATCTTTGTTGCATACTTCATTTGCTTTAAAATTTACAGATCCTAATGGCATAATGAAGTTGGCATTGTCTTCATACAGGTGGATATTAATATACATTTCCCATTTCTAGTCTGGTATTTGCGTTTGTAGATGCATGTGGGAGTGAACGCAAATACACTGAACCCTCCTTTGGTATAAGCATTTATGCTATTCAGAATTTGTCACTCTGATGGATAATATATTCATGTCACATTTATATTCTGAAACCTGTGTTTATCTTCCTCATCACTATCTGCATTTATGCAAAACATAATCCACAGACTAGAAAATTCAATATTCTATGCCTACGACGCTGCTGTTTCTTTTTTTTTTTTAGAACTTACTTTGAGTGGCGTGGAATTCTGTTCTGATTTTATGTTGTTGCACATACTTGTTTGTGTGGTGGATGTATAATATATTTATGCCATATTTATGCCATATTTGAGTTAACTTTGTCATGAGGTACATGAAGGAAATCTGTTGTGACAAGGAGCTTCAGTTTGCAGCTAAGGTGAGAATTTTAATTATTTTCATTTTTTATATAATAGTTTTGTATTTACCACATGTGGCTAACCAAAATTTAATTCATTTTTCAGTGGCTACGTAGAGGCAACTTGGAGTATAGCGATGCCGACATCAACGAGATTAGGATTGACTTCGCCAAATATTTCATGAAGCGTCATTCAAGTTGAAGTTAATAGTATAATTCAGTGATACATGTATAGTGTTGATTTTTTTTTTAGTTTGTTAATATGTTGAATGGTTGAATTTGTGGAGGTTTTTTTATTCCCAAATTTGCAATCCTCCATTGTAAAGTGTTGTCTTATATGTATAATGTACAGTTTAACAGACAATGGTGGTGAAATGAAAATGAACATTGAAACTATTGTCTAATATTCAGTGTGCCACATTAATTAACCGTTGTATTTAGCGTCCTTCTACAACAATTTTAGATTAATTAACCATTGTCTGAACAATTAAAAAGCGTTGTGTAAACCTTCATTAGATAACGGTATTTAATAAGAAAGCATTGTGTAAACCTTAATCAGACAACGGTTTTTAATAAGAAAGCGTTGTATAAACCTTAATCAGACAACGGTTTTTAATAAGAAAGCATTATATAAACCTTAATCAGACATCGCCTCAATAGACAACGGTTTTTGTCTTCATCAGACAACGGTAAAAAAGCGTTGTCTAAACCTTCATCAGACAACGGTTAAAAACCGTTGTCTGATAAAACTAAAAACCGTTGTGGAAACCATCTTCAGACAACGGTTAAAAACCGTTGTCTGAAATGCTATCAGACATCGCCTCAATAGACAACGGTTTTTGTCTTCATCAGACAACGGTAAAAAAGCGTTGTCTAAACCTTCATCAGACAACGGTTAAAAACCGTTGTCTGAAAATTTAGAAACCATTGTCTGACAATTTAGAAACCGTTGTGGAAATCATCAGACAACGGTTAAAAACCGTTGTCTGAAAAATTAGAAACCGTTGTCTGAAAAATCATCAGACAACGCCCAAAAACCGTTGTCTGATAAAATTAAAAACCGTTGTGCAAACCTACATCAGACAACGGTTTTAAAACCATTGTCTGAAATGCCATCAGACATCGCTTCAATAAACAACAGTTTTTGTCTTCATCAGACAACGGTCAGAAAGCGTTGTCTGATTCAGTTTTCCTTGTAGTGATTATGGGGGTGCTAAGTCATTCTCACATTTTTCATACATACCCCCAAAAATATTTTATTAATATTTTTTTTGTAATTTTACTTTTTTATATTTTTTAAGTGTTATTTATTTTTTATAATTAAATGAATTTTTTCCTTTATAAAAAATTATTATTTTTATATAATGAAAAATAATTTAAAATATTAATTTTTACTATTTTATTATAATATTTTTATGTAATAGTGAAATTTGAAAAAATAAATAAAAATTTATAGGAAAATATTGAGTGCAGTGAGGGAATAGGTATTTTAGAAAAAAAAAACTTTATTTTTCTTGAAAAATGAAGTATTTTTAAAATTTGGCTCTAAATTTTTATAAAAATGTAAATATTTTTATTTTTTATATTATTTTTAGAATAAAAATTATTTTTTAAGATAGTTATGTAAATATCCCTTTAATTAAACTGGTCATCAAGCTATATATAATTAACCAAATTTTATATACAATTCTTAGGCTCAACAAATAAACTCAAATAAATAATAGTGAAATTTTGAAGAAACTCAGATGAATGAATGAAAAAATGATGATTATACCATACATGTTTAGTGATTACAGATCTACTCTAGTATATATATCAATCATCAAAGCTTTTAAAGAATAGTTTGTTACACATATTCTAACTAACTACGCAGCTCAATTAGTTTAGCATATACACACACACTAGTGAAAACGCTGCGTATACATTGAACTCAATCAGGAAGCAAGCCTATGGAATGATGACGAACGCTATTGAATCAATAAATTAACGTGCAACGGCTATATTCTTCAAATTTTCACATATAACTCATAAATGAAAAAAAAAATTACTATGCAAAAAAAAAAAAAAATTACAAAGTATATGTCGTAGAAAAAAAATGAAGAAAACTATATTTTTATAAATCCAAAATGGTAAAATTGTGAAAAAAAAAAAAGTAGTATTTTACATAACTTTCTCAAAATAATATGATAATGTGGGCTGGCTTCAGTTCGTACAGTAAGAACTAGGAGTGTTTGACTTATAGCTCTTTCCTCTTAGATGGTGCTATTCATTCTGAGTATGTGCTTAAAATTTCATGTCCTTATTACCATTAGAATGGAATTTAAATTCTGAAACGGATTTTTCCATCCTTGGTTTGTGGTACTCTTGATTTATATCAGAAGTGAGTTTTGTCAATGATCTTTTTAAGATGGCTAAGCAATAATTTTATTTATGTTTCTCAGAATTGGATTATGTACATTGAATTTTTCTCTATTTTGAGCTGCTTCTTTCATCTTTTATCTTATTTATGTGAAGGCTCTATCGACATTGGAGATGGATGGTATAAGCTTTCTCCATTGTCAAACTGAAAAATGCTTAATTGTGAACTCCTCCAATCATTTGTTTGAACAAAATCTTAAATCCCCACTTATTGAATTTATGAAAATGTCTATGCCAATTTTCCTTTAATACGTGTCTGCAACCAAACTCTGCTGCTCGCCTTGTGTGTAAAATCATGCCATTTTTTGGTTTTTGTTAATGTATAATTTATTTCGTTTACCAATTTCCAGATAGCAAACAGAGACTTATTTGAAGGAGAATACAATGATAATTACTATTATGAAATTCCTTAAAGTTAAATTCTCTCTCTCTCTTTTTTTTTTTAAATCATGTGAGAAAGAAATACGATTTTTAAAATATAATAATGATAGCGGGTAACAATGAAATCTACTTTTGTAATAAAATAAAAGGCAAAAAATTTCCCCAAGTCAATATACTACTTTAATAATAATATATATTCCAATAAAAATAATTAATAAATAATTGTATTAATAGTTTTTTTAATATGATTAATACAAATCATTCACATTGAAATTTTGAAAAATTATATATTCTTCTTATTTTCATAAGTCATATCATAAAACTGAACAATCTTAAATTCATGGCTAAGGAAACTTGAATAAAAAAATTTCACTGCACACCTCTTAATGAAGATGAGGAGACTTATTGAAGTATACATTAATTAATAAAGAAATTAAACATGAAAACAGAGCTTGCATATATATATATATATATACATACATACATGTTAAGATATGATAAAAGAGAGAAATTATAGCTGGTTGTATATTTCAGAATGAGCATATTGCTCTTTATAAATAAAACAATTAGTTACAAGTCTTCCTATTGCAATAATATCAAAATCAAAACTGAATCCAGGATATGATCTTGAATAATCATGATAGTTAGCTACTATGCTCCCTCAAGTTGGAGCATGAAGGTCTCGAATGCCCAACTTGGAAATTAAAAACTGAAACTGGTGAGCACCCAAAACCTTAGTGAAAACATCAACAAGTTGATTGTTTATAGAGATGTGGTGACAGACAAGTAAGCCTCGTTGAATGCAATCTCGAACAAAATGACATTCCACCTCAATATGTTTAGTCCGTTCATGATAGACTAGATTATTGGCAATATGACAGACAGCTTGACTGTCACAATAAAGAGGAACTGGGTATGAAGAAATAACACATAAGTCTATGAGCAATTGTTTTAACCACATGATCTCACAAGCAGTGGTGGCCATGGAACGGCATTCGGCCTCAGCTGAAGAATGGGAGACAGTCGCTTGTTTCTTACTTTTCCAAGAAATGGGTGAATAACCCAAAAAGATAAAATAGCCACTAAGTGAATGGCATGTAAGTAGGCAATTGGCCCAATCTGAATCGCAAAAAGCAAGTGACAGAGAGCTTGATGCCGAAAGGAACAAACCTTGACCAGGCACTTTCTTGAGATATCGCAAGATGCGAAGAGCTGTTAACCAATGATTTAATTTGTTGTGGTTGGTTCATAAATTGAGATAGGAAATGTACATAATAACAAATATCGGATCTTGTAATAGAAAGGTAAATCAACCTTCCAATCAATGTGCGAAAAGATCCATGGTCATCAAGAAGGGAACTTTCATCCAAAGCTAAATGGTGATTCTGATCCATAGGAAATTTAACTGGTTTTGATACTAGCATACCCATATCTTGCAAAATATCTAGCGTGATGACAAATAGCTCTTTAAACCCTCCAATTTGGAAGAATTATTGGTGGCAACAATAACATCATCTACGTGCACAAGAATGGCTACAAAAATATTTTCTTGTTGATAAACAAATAAAGAATTGTCAGCTGTGGATTGTCTAAAATCATAAGGCAGAATAGCAGTAGAAAACTTAGCAAACCACTATCGTGAAGCTTGTTTTAAACCATAAAGGGATCGACGAAGATGACAAGCTCTTTGATCATTAGCAGATAAATAGCCAGGTGGTGGTTGCATATAAACTTCTTCATGCAAGTCACCACGAATAAAAGCATTATGAATATCGAATTGAAGAAGTTCCCAATTTTGAATAGCTGCAACAGCCAAAAAAGTACGAACAGTAGTGAGCTTAGCCACCAGGGCAAATGTTTCATTATAATCCAAACCTTCAATTTGAGTGTATCTTTTAGCAACAAGGCTAGCTTTATATCTTTCAATTGATCCGTCAGAATTATACTTTATTTTGTACACCCATATACTACTTATAGCCCTCTTATTAGGAGGAAGATGCTCCAAGGTCCATGTATGATTTTGTTCAAGGGTTGTCAACTCATTCTTCATAGCCTGTTTCCAATGATCAATCTGCACTACTTGTTTATAAGATGTGGGCTCCTTATTATGGGCAGTGGCTGAAAGAAAACATTTGTGAGCTGATGAAAATTTGAATAAGAGACATAATTAGATAAGGGATATTTGGAACCTATACCTAAGCAAGCTATGTTGGATGAACCTGAAGAAGAGCCTTTATTTCTTGAAAAATTAATTTCAAAATCTTGAAACGAGCTGGTTGGGATTTGGTACGTTGGGGTCGATTAGGAATATTTGGTGGAGCTGGGGGAACAATATTTGGTTCTTGTGTTTGTGGGGTAGATAGAGTGCCATGTGGGATCATGTCATTTTATTGTATTTGTAGAAAAATATATGGAATCAAAGTTTAATTTGAGACAAATAAAATAAAAAAAAAACTCAAACTTCTTATATTAATTCAAAAATATTAAACCACTCTTACAAAAGATGACATTCTCACAAAACACACGTTTATTTCTCTCCACTCACTCTTTTTCTCTTATCTTTTTCTTCTCTCAAATCTACATATTTCCAAATGCCTAATGGCCATTTATATAGCAAATATTAGCCTACTATTTTTGACAAATTTCTAAATCTAATTATTTTTAATATGAATGGTGCCCATTATTTTGACCAAGTTTGGCCGGTGCACATTCTTCACACTAAATAAAACATTGTTATTTATGTATATGGCCGGTGCACATGTTTAACATTAAGTTAAACATTCCCATTTACGTGCATGGATAGTGCACATGTAAAATATGTAAATTGGGTTTATCAATTTTCAACAAATCCCCCCTTTAAACTCAATTCTCTTCCATCTTTCATCCCAATTGCCACTTTACATTTTTCGAGTAGAACAGTCGGTAGTAGTTTTGTGAAAATGTCAGCCACTTGATCATGACTCACAATGTGACTCATTCTTACTCGTCCTTTTTTCACTTGTTCTCGAATGTAGTGAAACCTAACATCAATGTGCTTGCTTCTTTCGTGATGAACAGGATTCTTTGCTAACTCAATTGCTGACTTATTATCAACTTGAATATCTATTGCTTCCTGTTGTTGGAGATTCAGTTCATATAATAGATTTCTAAGCCAAACTGCATGACACATGCACCATGGTGCTGCCACATATTCTGCTTCACACGTTGATAATGTCACAATTGGTTGCTTCTTTGATTGCCATGTAAATGTCGTGTCTCCCATAAAAAATACATATCTTGATGTACTCTTTCGATCATCTATGTCTCCACACCAATTGATGGGTGTCGAATCCACCAAAAATAATAACCTGCTCTTCCTACAAAAGAAAACTTGTAAATAGGGTGAGAAGGGTTGAACCCTAGGGACTAGCTTGCCGAAAGTTAACCAGAACTGAAAATAAAACTAAAAATTAAAACTGGGGATTTAAAATTGGAACGAGATTAATTAAAATTAAAAACGAAAGCAACAAAAATAATATAAAACCTGAAACGATGGGGAAGAATTCAGTCAAGGCATACCGCGGTTCGAAGTTTAAACTAATTGATCATTGATTCAAGAATAATCCTTTAATTCAGATTACAGACAAGTTATAGTCAGGAAGAACATCGACCCAACCAATCCTACCGTATTAATAGGTTGCTAAGATACGATCTAATAACAACCCCTAATTAACTAGCAATCCTAAGTACGACGAAGGATTTAACCGTTAACAGCCTTAAAATCTAGTGAGACCTTACCCTAATTAACAGAAACTACGAGCATCCATTTAAATCAGATTATATTCTTTCTTAATATAACCTAAAAGGTTCTACCCAATTAAATTATACCAATCACTACTACATCAATCTAATCAAACAATCACGGATTTGATTCAATTGAATAGTCATGGAAATTGCTATCAAACAAATAACGGGCCCTGTTAAATCATTCAATAGAATTTCACTAAGGGATATATTTTCCCAATAAACCACAGAAAGAATATAAATGCAATGTAAATCAAAGAATTCTATTAAGTTCAATTCAATCTCACAATCATGATCAAACTTCTACCTTGGATTAAACCTTGACTGAAAAGGACGACTAGCCACACATGGCTATGGAAGAAAACATTGTAAAATCTGTTAAAGAAAACTGAAATTCGTATCTCCTCTTGCCTCCTCCAAAAGTGTCTAAATAAAAACCTAAATTTTGTTTTTATACTCCTAAGAGTGGGGCCAAAACATAATACAATAAAAGGGGCCCACTAAACAGTGTTTAGTATTCTTTCTCTGCTCTAAAACATACTGGAAAATAGTCCCAATAAGTCGCAGGTCAGCAACTCGTATAAATCAGTCCGCATCTGTTCGCTTGTTGCTTAGTCTTGCCCAAGGCTAAGGACTTGACGGCTTCATATTTTCCAAACAGATTCCAGCAGCTACTGCTTCCCACAAACATCTTCAAATCTACTCCTTTTAGCTTCATTCTCACCATATCCAGTATATCCTAACACAAAAACAAGAATCCAACTAAAAACTCCTCTTTTAAGCACAATTAACACAAAATCAACATATTATAATCAATAAAAACGTGTTGGATTTACATGTTATCAAACTTCCCCACACTTATCCCATGCTTGTCCTCAATCATGACTTAAGACTCAAAATTAAATCTATTAGGAGACCACAACTTCACCATGAAACCCAATCCAACATATGCAAAAACCGCAAACAACTCAACCTCGCAATTGGATACCAAACCATCAATATCATTCCATCTTCATGAACTCAATCGAAAAAGGTTACACTAAGAATTCTTAAAACACACACGCACACATACGAAGTTTGAATCGATAGGCATTTTATTGAGCAATTAACAAAGCATATAAAACACATTTTCACAGCTTCAAGAAAACCAAATAACGAACAACCATAAGCTCTCATCCAAATTCCCTCTCCACTAATGTAGGTCAAGTCTCAACAAAGGATCAATAGGTCTTTACTCGGGTTAGGCTAGGGTGACAGTTACAAAAGAAAGGATAATGTAAGGATAAAGAATAACAAGAAAATAAGTCTCCAATATTAAATCTCAAATGAGCAATGCACAATGTATTTACCCTTAATTAATGCTCAAATGACTACAAATGCGACTCAAAATAAAAATTCTTTACGAATACAACTACAACAACAAGACTTGCAAAATTCTATATACAAACTCAACTTTTCTTCTTTTTTTTTCTCTTTTTCATTTTTTTTTCTTCTGTTTTGCTGTTTTTTTTTCCTGAATTTTTTTTCTTTTTTTTTCATAAAGAACACCCTAAAATCTATTTACAACAATAATTGAACCCAAGAAAAATTTACATCTAATAAGCATGGGTAGCAAGATTTCAAATTCTAAAAACTAAACAAAATGCAATTGTGTCAATCCCAAATTATTAACATATACACTTGCTCAACAAATAGTTGAAAAGACTATTTTCTCGCAAAAAGGGTGGTAAGCGAAGGCTTTTTCGGTTATATGGTTATATCGTGGGTTATGAAAAGAATTTAGAGTACGCGTTTAGCATACTTCGTAGGCTAGAAGGGGTGAAGAGAACGGTAATGCAAAGGTGGGAAAAACATAAAAGGATTAATGAATCGGCCAAGAGAATGCCCAAATCATTTCCAAAGTTGAGACTCACCTAGGATTTCGCCTCAAGGGAACGTAGAAGAAAGTTCTAGTGTTCGGAAGCTATCCTAATTTTTTTTTTTGGCTTCGGAAATTGCTCTCAAAAACACCTATCCAAAGAAACTAAGTTTTGAAAACCATTTTGAGAATTCAAAGTGTAAACAATTTAAATTAAGACTCATGAGCGCAATGACGGTCAATCTCAGGTTATGGTTTCTGCTCGCTAAGTCTTATCGTCCTAGATTTTCACAACGGTCAAACCAAGTAACAATAGCAAAGTTCTCCTCTCTAGACTTCCTAAGAGTTCAAAATCATGTTTAAAAACATAAACAGCCCAATGAGTAATCCCAAAATCAGTTTAACAAATCAAAATTGCAAAAATTTTACTCAAAATATCATGGGATAAGCGTCTAACTTCCTAACTCAAAATCACCTTTTCAAAAGTCAAGTCTCATACCAGAAATTAAGCATATGGCAGCAGCAGAATCACACAAAAATATCATCAAATGCCATCATTAAAAAGGGTAAAACTTGACAATAAGGAACTATAAAGCATAATAATCAAACAAGCAACATGGCAGCAGCTATTAATTAATAACAAGCTCAAAATTTCAGCAATATAACATCAAAATTTCAGCTACTCAATCACACAAATCAGTCCCAAAAATTGCTGCAGCAAAAATATTACCATATCAAATCCCCTCCCCACACTTATTTCACACATTGTCCTTAATGTGACAAATCACAATTAAACACAAGAGGGAAGGTCACAAGCAAATAAATTGAAGGAGTTAAGAGGTGTAGAAATACTGCCCTGTTTGCTCCCAAAATCCACTCATCAATGCTCTTACCTGCTCATCACTACACTGCTCCATTTTAATTTTTCTGGACTGACCTGTTCCTTCTTTCCATTCACAAGATAAAGAATCACATTTAAAACATTAATAAGGTTAAACCCTCATCCCTATCCAACCAGTTGACACGTCACTACCTGATAAACATCAGGTTACCTTTAAACATTGGAATGAAATACAAATCAAAACCCTTTCCTTTACTTCATGTGTAAGGAAATTTCAAATTAACTAGTTTAATACAGGTCTAAGAAAAGGCAGAGTAGCATAAGAAAATTAATTCCATGAAATAAGCTATGTTCCTTAAAAATTTGCAACAACCAAGTAATCAATTAAGCTCAAAAATCAGAATTAGAACCGTAAATAAAATTTAGAAATTAAAGAACCTTTCACCAATGGCCTACTCAGTAGTTGCAATGACAATTTTAGACAAGTATCAGTGGCAACCTCTTCAGTTGCTGCTTTCTTTCATGCGAATTGCTTTCTAAAATTTGGCGTGCTGACGATAGCAATCTGCCACTTATTACCAACAACAGCTTTGCCCAGAAACTCTCACAACCAATGTTGAACAAGGTATAACAATTAAAGTTGGAATTCAGTTTATAAAAATTGGACTAAAAAAAAACTCAAGTCTATAAATTGCAAACAACCAACCTCAGCAGATATAAACAACCCAATTCCCAAATTTGATCAATTCCTAAAGTCTATAGTAGAGTTCAGAATAATCACCAATATAATTAATCACAATGTAAAATCATGCCCAACATTATTATCTATCAAAAATAGAGTTGCAACAGAACTGCTAGCTAAAATGCAACGTTGAACTTCATTAGCACTAAGATTAACTTCTCATTCCAAAGTTTCTCACAAAAGCAATTTTAATTTTAATTCAAAGATTCTGCTCAATACAACCTGAAGAGAATTAAAATTACTTATTTGGCATCTCAAAGCTATAAATCATCAGCACCTTGGACATAACATTTTCTTCATTCTTACTAAAAACTCAACCTTCAAAAACAGCAGCAGTATTGTTACAATGGTATGCACAGAAATCTCAGCAGAGATGACCAATTCATTTCCTGAATTGAGTTAATTCCCAAAGACTAAAACAGAGTTCAGTCAATTAAAATCAGTATTGCAAAGCCAACACTCAAATTAAGCAACCCAAATTCAATTACAAATGAAAGCACAAACGTGTTGTTACCAACTAAATCAGAAAAAGAAATTAAAGAAGTTGAAGACTTACCTGATTTGCAAACTTCAATGGGTAAACTGTGATAGCAATACGAAGGAGAATCAACAGGAAAATCAAAGGAATAAATGCAAACCTCAATTTGAAGTCAATAATTAACTTCAGAATCGGTCTCCTCCATTTAGTGAAACTTGAATTTCCACTTTGCTGCCCTGACTCTGAACGGCCAAGTGATGAAACGGAGATGAAAGAGAAGCGTCTAGACTAGGGTTCCATCACCATCGATAGTGGTCGGCGATTTTAGGGTCTGATTTTGAAAAAAAAAATTTATTTGAAGTGGAAGACGATGGAAGACCTGGACAGCGTTGAAGTAGAAGTTGGAGGTTGGAGTATTAGCTGGTGAAGAGAGAATAGGCAGCGGGTTGAAGGAGAGAACTTGAGATTCAGATCGTTTGCTTGGGGAAGGCGATTTGGGGGTTTAACCGATGGTGATGGAGATGAATCAGATGTGGGGAATGGCGGCGGTTATGGTGTTCAGGCAGGGTCGAAGGCTGGAATGGCGGTGGAGATGTGATCGGCAGTGGAGTAGCGTCGATGGTGAGTGGCTGTGACCCCCTAGTGTGGAGAGCCAACTATCGTGCCTTGAGAGAGAGAGGGGTGAAGTTATTTCCTTTTACTTAGCTGTAAAAGAAAAAGAAATATTAGTAGAGTAAATTAAAATAGAACAAAGCTGGTGGTAAAAAAAACAATATTATAAAAGCTCCATTAGACCCATTAAAATGTGCAGTAAATATATTCAAATTGAAGCTTTTACTGTCAACATTACTCATCCACCATTGAAGACCAATTTTATCCTCCGCCTTGACTTATAATTCTCAGAAAAGGAAGAAAATATGCCTCACTTATAAATATTAAGACTAAGCTCTTTTAAATACAACCATAAGACACCCACTCTTTTTTTCTTCCAATAAAACCCATTAACCATTGAAATAAATTTTAAACCTCAACCCTCACTCATAATTTTCAGAAACAAGGAAGAAGATGACACTGTTCATCAAAATTTTTTTTTATCAATAAAAACAAGTGCAGAAAATTCAAATAAAAAGAAAACACAAAATTTATTAGGCTTGGGTTGCCTCCCAAAAAGCGCCCTCGTTTAACGTCTTAGGCTAGACTTTCCCGAATTTTCAACCGAATTCTGTCCACGTTCCATAGGCAGCATGTCCTACCCTTTTACACGCATCTTTGTACTGATTGCACACCTGAATTAACCTCTTTCCTTGCCCACTACTTAATTCTTTGGGCACTATCAAAGCAATTTGGTCTTCATCATCAATAAACAAATATTTTAAGCGATTCGGCAATCGCCTCAAACCCAATTTCATTGCCTTCTTCTCATTCTCAACCTGCAACTTCTCATCAAACAAAACTTTTTCTTTGAACTTATTAGCACAATCAATATCAGAATTATTGCAAGAAACCACATTTAACTCATTTTTATCATTCAATTGAGAAGAGTTTTCAATACCAGACTCAACATTAGATATAGCATTCACATTTGACACAACACTGACATCCTTAACTTCACTATACATATTAAATTTGACAACTTCACTGTCCAGCTCCATGGTAAGAATACCATCAAAAACATCAATTTTAGTCCTAGCTGTCCTAAGAAATGGTCTCCCTAAAATGATTTCAGAAGAATTTGAAGATTTAGCATCCTCCATATCAACCACATAAAAATCAGCAGGAAAAATTAAATCATTAACTTTCACCAACACATCCTCTAGCACCCCTTCCGGGTAGATTACGGACTTATCCGCCAATTCAATGCAAATGCTAGTTTTCTTTAAAGGACCTATATTCAAAGAAGAGAAAATAGACAATGGCATAACATTAATTGAAGCGCCTAAATCACACATAGCTTTCTTAATTTGCACATTGCCTATTCTACAAGGGATAGAAAACATACCTTCATCCTTGCATTTTGGGGGAAGTTTTCTTTGCAAAATAGCGGAGACATTCTCCCCCACACTTACCTTTTCAAACTCAGCTTGTCTCTTCTTACTTACACAAAATTCCTTCAAAATCTTTGCATATCGAGGTATTTGCTTAATTAAATCGAGCAAAGGAATATTTACCTCAACCTTGCGAAAAATGTCAAGGATATCTTTCTCTTCTTTTTCCCTCTTGCATTGCCTCAACCTTTCGAGAAAAGGAGGCGGCATAACAAACGTCTCGGGCTGCCGCTTTTCAACTTGCTTGGGAACCTCCTTTTGCTGAATTTCTACCTTTTTTCAGCTTCTTTCTTCGACCTACTGCTGTCTTTCTTCGGAGCTGTTGTATTTAGCTCTTTTCCACTACGTAAAGTGATAGCACTTACGTTCTCTCTCGGGTTGACAACAGTTTGAGATGGTAACTTTCCTTGATTCTCCAACCTGCTCACGGAAGAGGCAAGTTGGCTGACTTGGGTCTCCAAGTTTTGCAAGCTCCTCTTTGTTTCTTGTTGTAAGGCATTCATGTTGGTGGTAATCCCGCTCAATTCCCTCCTAGTTTCTTGCTGAAATGTGGCCGTGCTAGTGGCAAGAGCTTTAACAATGTCTTCCAAAGACATACTTGAGTTGGAAGCTTGTTGAGGAGGCGGTCTAGCTAGCTAGAAATTCTGCCTATTCCCATAGCCATAATTCTGCTGATTTCTCCATCCTTCATTAGATGAATTAGGGAATGGCCTTCGAGGCTGCCCGAAAAATTCACCCATTGCATTGACTTGTTCCTGATCATCTTGTATTTGATAACACAAGTCTGTCGGGTGATCAGGCGAATTGCACAATCCACACACATTTGCACGAGCATTGAATCCTGCAGTAAAGGTTTTAAACATAGATGTTAGTTCATTAAGTCTATCATCTACAGAAGAATTACTTACCTGGTAGACTTTTCTTGAAGGCTCTTCAGTTTGCCCGAATTGCTGTGAATTTGCTGCCATAGTAATTATGATCTCTCTAGCTTGGGCTGGAGTTTTATTCACAATTGCTCCCCCACTTGCAGCATCAACCATTTTCCTCTCCATATCTACCATTCCTTCATAAAAGTACTGGATCAAAGACTGATCTGACATCCCGTGTTGCGGGCAAGCTGCACATAACCTCTTGAATCTCTCCCAGTAATCATAAAGGCTCTCTCCAACTCGTTGCTTAATACCACATATTTCCCTTCGAATAATGGCAGCCCTAGAAGCAGGGAAATACTTCTCCAAAAATACACGAGCCATTTCGGGCCATGTTGTTATAGAACCCGGTGGTAGGTTAAGCAACCATTCTTTAGCAGCGTCTTTAAGTGAAAACGGAAATGCTCTCAACTTAATTTGCTCTTCCGTCACCCCTTGAGGCTTCATACTAGAGCAAACTCCATGGAATTCTTTCAAAAAGTTGTGTGGGTTCTCGGTCTTCATTCCATGGAAGGTAGGTAGCTGATGAATCAAACCCAATTTCAGCTCAAAAGGGACCTCCAAATTCGGATAAGTGATGCACATAGGCTGCTGCTCTACAGGGGCAGCCTGTAGCTCTCTAACTGTGCGGTTATCAGCCATCACTTCTTCTCTATCAGAATCTGTTGAGGAATCTTCTTGCACTAGACTTCCTTCTTCAATTTCTGTGGGATTATCAACCAAATCAGCAGCTGCTCCTTCCAAATCAGATGTGGAAGTTGCTTCTGCCCACCTTCGTTCCTTAGTTTTCTTCTTTAATGCACGGGCTGTCTTTTCTATCTCTGGATCAAATTCTATAGGCAAATTTTCAGACCTGGTCATCCAAAAAGACAACAAACAATAAAGTTAACTAGTCCCCGGCAGCGGCGCCAAAATTTGATAGGTGTCGAATCCACCAAAAATAATAACCTGCTCTTCCTACAAAAGAAAACTTGTAAATAGGGTGAGAAGGGTCGAACCCTAGGGACTAGCTTGCCGAAAGTTAACCAGAACTGAAAATAAAACTAAAAATTAAAATGGGGATTTAAAATTGGAATGAGATTAATTAAAATTAAAAACGAAAGCAACAAAAATAATATAAAACCTGAAACGATGGGGAAGAATTCAGTCAAGGCATACCGCGGTTCGAAGTTTAAACTGATTGATCATTGATTCAAGAATAATCCTTTAATTCAGATTACAGACAAGTTATAGTCAGGAAGAACATCGACCCAACCAATCCTACCGTATTAATAGGTTGCTAAGATACGATCTAATAACAACCCCTAATTAACTAGCAATCCTAAGTACGACGAAGGATTTAACCGTTAACAACCTTAAAATCTAGTGAGACCTTACCCTAATTAACAGAAACTACGAGCATCCATTTAAATCATATTATATTCTTTCTTAATATAACCTAAAAGGTTCTACCCAATTAAATTATACCAATCACTACTACATCAATCTAATCAAACAATTACGGATTTGATTCAATTGAATAGTCATCAAACAAATAACGGGCCCTGTTAAATCATTCAATAGAATTTCACTAAGGGATATATTTTTCCAATAAACCACAGAAAGAATATAAATGCAATGTAAATCAAAGAATTCTATTAAGTTCAATTCAATCTCACAATCATGATCAAACTTCTACCTTGGATTAAACCTTGACTGAAAAGGACGACTAGCCACACATGGCTATGGAAGAAAACATTGTAAAATCTGTCAAAGAAAACTGAAATTCGTATCTCCTCTTGCCTCCTCCAAAAGTGTCTAAATAAAAACCTAAATTTTGTTTTTATACTCCTAAGAGTGGGGCCAAAACATAATACAATAAAAGGGGCCCACTAAATAGTGTTTAGTATTCTTTCTCTGCTCTAAAACACGCTGGAAAATAGTCCCAATAAGTCGCAGGTTAGCAACTCGTATAAATCAGTCCGCATCTGTTCGCTTGTTGCTTAGTCTTGCCCAAGGCTAAGGACTTGACGGCTTCATATTTTCCAAACAGATTCCAGCAGCTACTGCTTCCCACAAACATCTTCAAATCTACTCCTTTTAGCTTCATTCTCACCATATCTAGTATATCCTAACACAAAAACAAGAATCCAACTAAAAACTCCTCTTTTAAGCACAATTAACACAAAATCAACATATTATAATCAATAAAAACATGTTGAATTTACATGTTATCACCAATCACTATCCGAATATCCCACCAATTTATATTCTCCTATCTTTGAGTAAAATAATCCAAGTGATTGTGTTCCTTGAATATATCTGAGAATTCTCTTCAATGCTTTCCAGTGTGTGTAAACTGGTTCTTCCATGAATCGACTTACTACTCCAACACTATAGGATATATCTGGCCTTGTGCATGTAAGGTAACGAAGGCTTCCCACAAGACTTCGATAGTTTGTTGTATCTACTCAATCTCCACCATCAAACTTTGAGAGTTTTGCACCTGGTTCCATTGGTGTCGAGACTGGATTGTAATTCGCCATGTTGTTCCTCTGTAAGACATCCTTTGTATATGCTTCTTGTGACCCAAAGATTCCTGTCTTTCCTTTTCTAACTTCCAGACCAAGAAAATACTTCATTAAACCCAAATCTGTCATGTCAAATTCTCGCTTCATCTCCTCCTTGAAACTTTTAATCATCTCGCCATTGTTCCCCATAAAGATGAGGTCGTCAACATATAGAGCAACAAACATCAATTTGTCTTTTTCTTTCTTCACATATAGTGCATGTTCATACGGACATTGGATGAACCTGTTCTCCTTGAAATACATATTGATGCGAGTATTCCAAGCTCCAGGTGCTTGCTTTAACCCATAAAGTGCCTTTTTCAATTTCAACACCTTTTGCTTCTTTTCAATTATAGTGTAACCGGGTGGTTGTTCAAGATAGACTTCTTCTTCTAGCACACCATTCAGAAAGGCTGATTTGACATCCATTTGAAATATTGGCAATTCAAATTATGCTGCTTGAGAGATGAGAAGTCGAATTGTATCCATTCTTGCAACTGGTAAGAAGACTTCATCATAGTCAATTCCTGCCTTTTGCATGTAGCCCTTTACAACAAGTTGTGCCTTATATCGCTCAATCTTTCCTTAAGCATTCATTTTCTTCTTGTATACCCATTTTACTCCAATGGGCTTGCTTCCCTTTGGCAAATCTGTGAGCTCCCATGTCCTGTTTTGCTCGATTGATTTGATCTCTTCATTCATAGTTGCTCGCCATATCTCATTCTTCACTGCTTCTTCAAAGCTTATACTTTCAGCATCTGCCAGAAGACATACAAGATGTACTTCTATTGTGCAATCATATAGATCACGCAGACTTCGCATTCTTGGCTCAATTGGTTCCTCTTCATCATCAGTCGCTTGTGGACTCATTGCTTCTGGAGAAGATCTCCTCATTTGAGAACTCGATAATGGAATGCTTAATGATTCTTCTATCTCCATTGTTATTTTCTCAAATTTATTCCAATCCCAATTGCTTGCTTCATTCACCTGAACATCTCGACATACCATTACCTTTTGATTTATTGGATCAACCAATTTGTAGCCTTTGGTTTTCTCATCGTAGCCAATGAACACAAATTTCTTACTCTTGTCTTCTAACTTTGTACGTCGTTTATCTGACACATGTGCATAGGCCACACTGCCAAAAATTTTAAAGTGTGAAACTGTTGGCTTTTGGCCACTCAAAACTTCTTGTGGAGTTTTATCTTCCAACTTCGCATGTGGACATCTATTATGCACATAAATTGCACATTGTATGGCTTCTCCCCATAATTCTTTTGGCATCTTCTTAATTTTCAACATTGACTGAACCATGTCAAGAATAGTCCGATTCTTTCTCTCTGCCTTGCCATTTTGTTGTGGAGTATAAGGTGCAGTTAGGAGCCTTCTTATTCCATACTCCTCGCAATAGCTCACAAAATTAGTTGAATTGTATTTGCCACCTCTATCAGATCGTAATGCTTTAATAAATTTTCCAGTTGCCTTCTCTACCATGATCTTAAACCTTTTGAACACCTCAAATGCCTCTGATTTTTCTTTCAAAAAATAGACCCAAGTTTTTCTGGAGAAATGATCGATAAAAGTAATGAAGTATTTTTTGCCACTAAATGACTCCGGAGTGATTGGCCCACAAATATCAGTGTGAATTACTTCAAGAAGAGCTTTTGCTCGATATTCTGCCTTCTTCTAAAATGAGTTCCTTGCATGTTTTCCAAAAACACATTCCTCGCAGAATTTCTCTATATAGTCTATATTTGGTAATCCATGCACCATCTCTTTCTTTGACAACTTTTGTAATCCACCATAATGCAAATGACCAAATCGCAAATGCCATAAAGAAGATTTGTCATCAATATTAATTTGCATGCATCTTTCTTTGACATACATAAGGTTGATTTTGTACATCCGATTCCTTGCCATCTCGACTCGTGAACTAGACGACCATTTTTGTCTTTTAGTTGAAGATCTCGACCTTTCATCAACACTGAGTATCCTTTCTCCATGAGTTGTCCCATGCTCAAAATATTGCTTTTGAGGTTGGGTTCATAATAGACATTCTGAATTAATCCTTTCAGACCATTCTTTTGTTGATAGGAAATTATGCCTCGACTTTTCACCTGGATTTTGGACTCATCTCCAAATGAAATGTGCCCATCAATGATTTGCATTTCTGTGAATAAATGATTGTGTCCACACATATGATTACTTGCAGCAGTGTCAAGATACCATATTGTCTCATTATTGGTATTCTCATTATCATGGGCCATCATGAGAAGCCCATCATTGGATCCTTCTTCTGTGACCAAATTAGCGTTTTCTTCAATTTTCTTATCAGCATATCACTCTTTTGCATAGTGCCCAAACTTGCCACAGTTATAACAATTATCAAAGTTACAATCCTTTGCATGGTGACCAGGCTTGCCACATTTGCAAAACTCAATATTCAAGTGATTTATCCGACCACCTCTACCACGTCCTCAGCTTCAGCCTCTCCAATTTTGTTGGCTTGTCTGCCCATTTCCTCCATGATAGTCATTTTGACCACGACCTCTACCACCACGACCATTTCCATGACCTCTTCTACCGCGTCCTCTTCCTCGAGAGTTTTGAGAATAAAGTGCTTTTTCATCTATAATTGTTGCCTTTGTTTGAAGAGCCTCTTCAAGAGTCTCCTCCTTCTTTTTCTTCTTACGTTGTTCATGTGCTTCAAGAGAACCAGTGAGCTCATCGACTGTTAATGTGGTGAGATCCTTTGACTCTTCGATAGCGCACACAACATTTTCAAATCTATCTATCAATGATTGTCGTATCTTCCCTACAACTCGCGAATCATTTAATGTCTCACCATTTCGCTTGAGTTGATTCACCATGGTTTGAACGCGTGTGATGTAAGCTGATACACCTTCTGACTCCTTCATCTTCATGCCTTCGAGCTCACCTCGAAGGGCTTGGAGGCGAACTTGCTTGACACAATCAGCTCCTTTGAATGCTTTGTCCAAAGTATCCCACGCTTCTTTTGAAGTTGTCGTACCGGCAATCTTTTCAAAGCCCGACTCATCAACTACTTGGAATAGCAGATAGAGAGCAGTTTTATCTTTTGCTCGTGTCTCTTTTAACACCTTTAGTTGGTTTGCCGTCATGTCTGCATTATCTGTTGGCTCAGTAAAGCCTATCTCAACTATCTCCCACACATCTTGTGCGCTTAGTATTGCTCTCATTTGTATGCTCCAATTGTCATCATTTAACTTTGTTTAACGTGGCAGAGGTATTTGCCCCAACGAGCTTCCTGAATTTGCCATGGCTCTGATACCAATTTGTAGAAAAATATATGGAATCAAAGTTTAATTTGAGACAAATAAAATAAAAAAAAAACTCAAACTTCTTGTATTAATTCAAAAATATTAAACCACTCTTACAAAAGATGACAATCTCACAAAACACACGTTTATTTCTCTCCACTCACTCTTTTTCTCTAATCTTTTTCTTCTCTCAAATCTACACATCTCCAAATGCCTAATGGCCATTTATATAGCAAATATTAGCCTACTATTTTTGACAAATTTCTAAATCTAATTATTTTTAATATGAATGGTGCCAATTATTTTTACCAAGTTTGGCCGATGCACATTCTTCACAATAAATAAAACATTGTTATTTATGTATATGGCTGGTGCACATGTTTAACATTAAGTTAAAAATTTCCATTTACGTGCATGGACAGTGCACATGTAAAATATGTAAATTGAGTTTATCAATTTTCAACAGTATTTGAGTGGAAAGTGGGTCATGGCCATAATTTGGACTTTGATTAGGCAAAGGTGGATATGAATTTGACATATCATCAATGGGTAAAGGCACTGGCACTCTAGGATTTGGTTTAATAATTGATGGAATATTTTGTTTATAAGGAAAGAATCTCTCATGGAAAATCACATCACGAGATACAAAAATCTGATGTGTTTTGAGATCATAAACCTTATATCCCTTTTGACCATGGATACCCCACAAAAATACATGGAGTGGCTCTATCATGGAATTTATCATGTGAACATGGAATAACTGAAGCATAAAAAAGACACCCAAAGACACGTAGATGAGCATATGAAGGTTTTGAAGAAAATATAATTTCATATGGACTTTTGCCAGATAAAAGAGGTGTGGGTGTATAATTTATCAAATATGTAGCAGTGAAAAGACATTCACCCCAAAATTTTATTTGTAAACCAGCATGAAACCTTAAAGCTCTAGCAACATTAAGCAAGTGTCTGTATTTTTGTTCTACTATACCATTTTGTTGAGGTGTGGAAAAATGAGAGAACTGATTGAGAATGCCTTCTTGTTGACAACTTTTTTGGAGGGAAATATTGGTAAATTCTATGTAGTTACCACTACAAATAATTTTAACAAGAGAATTAAATTGTCGGTGAACCATGGAAAGAAAAGAAAGCAAAATATGGGAAACTTCAGATTTAGATTTAAGCAAATATACCCAAGTCATTCTGGTAAAATCATCAATAATAGTTAAAAAATAATGACAATTAGATAACGAAGGAGTATGATAAGGACTCGATAAATCACAATGAATAAGATCAAAAGCATTTTTAGTTTTGATTGAGCTAACAGGAAAAGGTTGACGAATTTGCTTAGCTTGATGACAAGCATCACAAAAGTCATCAAAATTATTTGAATTCAAAGACTGAAAATCTGGAATAAAAGACAAACAATTTAACGACAAATGACCAAGACGTTGATGCCATAAAAGCCGTTTGGTTTTTACTCGATAGAAAGGCTGAAGCAGATGTTTGATTTTTGAAGTAATAAAGGCCATTCCTCAGCTCACCCATTCTAATCAGCTTCCTAGTGGCTAGTTCCAGTAATACACAGAAGGCAGGCAGAAAATGAGCAGCACAATTTAATGCTTGTGTTAATTTACTGATGGAGACAATATTGCAGGCAAATGAGGGTATGTATAAGACATTATTTAAGGTTACTAAAGAATTGAGGTGACATCTCCAAATGTATCAGCAGTAACAAAAGAACCATTTGGAATGGTAATATTATATCCAATTGAACCTTCTTCTCATTAACTAAAAAATTCCTTTCTGCAAGTCATATGGTCAGAAGCTCTAGAATCTAATATCCATTCATCATTAGTTATAGTGAAAGAAATTGCCTTACCAGCAAAATTGGCCACTGAATCAACACCCTTAGAGCTGTCAAGATTCAAAAGAGAAATCAGCTTATTATATTGTTCCTTCGTTAGACCACATAAGGAGAAATCATGTGGTCGTCTGCTGAAATTCGACTAGAATTTGTCGACTTTCCTTTTCCCTTTTGTTTTTCTCCCACCAGTCTGGATAACCGTGTATTTCAAAACAAGTTTCTTTGGTGTGTCGTGACTTTTTACAATAATCACAAAAAAGTTTAGAAACATCATGGTTACTATCAGATCGAGAATTTGATGTCTTGGGATTTGCTTTTTGAGTTGCAAATGCTGCCCCCTCTATTATGTTACTCCCTTTGCTGTCAACAAGTTGTTGCTGCCGTTCTTCTTGTGCCACTAAGCCATAAACACGAGCTAAAGTTGGCAAAGGTTCAGTACTTAAAATTTGAGATCTTACAACATTGAACTTGTCATGTAATCCCATAAGAAAATGATGAACCTTCTCCTTTTCTTGTTCTGCTGTAAATTCTTTGATAGCACCACAAGTGCATAGGGTTTCTTTGTATATGATCCATATTCATCCCATAACCCCTACAATTTGGTGTAGTAAGTGACTACAGACTAATTACATTGTTGGGTATTAATAATCTCCATCTTAAGCTGATGAACTCGAGGTGCATTACCCCATGAGAATCGCTCCTCCAAATCTTTCCAAAGTTCTCTTGCTGTATTAAAGAAAACCACACTATTATGAAGGGAAGGGTGAAGTAAGTTAAATATCCAAGAAATCACCATTGAATTTCCCTTAATCCATCTAGCTTCATTTTCGGAATTGGCTGCAGGTCATGTAAGACTACCATCCACAAAACCAATTTTAGTTTTGGCCAACAAGGCATTAGTCAAGGCTCTACGCCATGTTGGGAAGTTTTCTTCCTTGAGTAAACATGTGACTAGTTAAACTCCAGGATTATCAGTTGGTTGTAGTGTGTATGAGGAATTGGTTGTTTCATAGGTGGTAGATAAATTTCCTGTCATTCTGAAATTTTGATTTTAAAATTCCTGCTCTGATACCATGTTAAGATATGATAAAAGAGAAATTATAGCTGGATGTATATTTCAGAATGAGCATATTGCTCCTTATAAATACAACTAGTTACAAGTCTTCCTACAATGTCTATAAAATCAAACTAATTACATGATCTGTGCAATAATATCAAAATTAAAACTGAATTCAGGATATGTGCATCTGCAAACTTGAATTTGATTGATTATGATCTTGAATAATCATGACAGTTAGCTATTAATATATATATATATATATATTGTTAACAATTAAATTGATAAATTAGTTATTAGTAATTACATTTATTAGTATACACAAAGCAAGTGGTACATAGAGATCTGAAACAGTGTCTACAATTCCTATACTTATTGAAGTATATAAAACACTACAACGAGAAAGATGATTTACTGTCAAATTTAGCGATAGAAAATTTTTCTATCTTTAATTTCGGTTGATAAATTGTTGATTTCTTATAGTGGAATTACTTTGATAATACAAAATTTTGTAGCCTTTGCATAATTTGCTCTCCCTAATTCATTTGATATTTGCACGCTATACAAAATACAATATATTAAGCATTTTTCTTGTAATATATATATATAAGTTAAAATTTCCCCAGATAGTGATATTCAAGATTTATGTTGATTCTGTTTCTTTAAGAATAAATTGTGTAATATTCAACTATTGTTTTTAAAAATGTAATCTCTCATTTACTTTATCTTAATTAAATTTTTATTAATAATATTTGGTTACCTTTATGATAATAATTATTTATCGTCCAGTTGCAAGCATGGATTGGAAAGGACATAGCAATGAATTTCCAAGAGATTTTAGTAACGAACATTGTCCGTCACTAAATGAAAGGCCTGAATTAAATTATGGATTCTATCCAACTTAATTATTAACAATTAATACGCCCTATTTGCTCAATCTTCCCGGGAAAAAGGTGACTAAGAAACTCTAATGAGTGATAGATTCATACTTCAATTGTTTGTTCAAGTCAATAATAGATGAGGAAAATATTAACGGAAGTATGTCCATGAAGATACTTACCTTTTTAGAGAGTTCAATGACATTATCAGTTTCAACCATTATATTCAAACAGTTGTTGATTTGACATTGCTATTAAAGTAAGAAAATGAATTACACGAAGCTGATAGAAATATCCTTTATTTAGCACGTAATAAGAATGATATGGCCTTCATGATGTTTGATTCTCATTTATCTTATGTGGAAATGCATCAATAACTTTATTGTATGTCAGCTTTGAATTAAAATTTTGCGGCTTTATTGAGAATATTATTTGAAATAGAGAATATTATTTGAATCATGAAAGCGAAAGAGATTAAAGTTAAAGAGAGAAATCAAATTGCTACAATTCCCTTATATGATCAGCTGCTTATGGGATCAACAGAGAAGAAAATCGGAGGAAAAGATCTGGTTAATTATGCCGAATATGGTTCCTAATATTTTGTCTTCTCATTAAAATCGCTGAACTTTATTTTGAAACTATAAAATCTCTAAACTTTGATTTTGTCATAATAAAATCTTTAAATATGTTTTCCAGCAATCGGAGTATAACACAACAATCACATTTCACCACGTGGCAAAAAATAAAATAAAAAGAAATTCAATGCCACCTTATCTCACACCCATATGTGAGGAATTAAAAGCACAATAAGTGAAAAAGGTAGAGTTAAAATTTTTTTTGTCACACGGCAACATGTAGTTATCACATCACATTCAATTTCTAAAAAATAGTCTCGAGAATTTTATTGGAGCAAATATTTAGAAATTTTATTTTTACAAAATGAAGTTTAAGAATTTTAATAGAATGGGAATAAAAGATCATGAATGATCGGTGTAATTAACAGAAAAATATTAGAACAAAACTTGATGTGTTGAATTTATTTTTTCGAAATTAGAAATTATATGTTAAGAGTAATGGTTTATTATATTAAAATGGTGTTATTAAAGTTTACTATAGTCCACACATGAAATTATGTTGAAAAACTTAAGGGAAATTTCAAATTTGTCAGAAAACTACAATATACTATTTACCAACTTGTAAAAACATTATCAAATTTGCGAGAAATTTTTATTAACTTGCAACTTTAATGGCTTTAAAATATAAAGTACTAGAAAGATAATTATATTAAATATTAGAATAGAGGAGATTATGATCATTTTATGCATTTAACGTAAATGAAACCATTGAATACTTTAACATTACCATATCATCCATATTTCCAAACATGATACACTGTCAATACCATATTATACATTATTAGTTAGGCCATGCTTAAAATATTTCCAAACATAGTATTAATCTTCTCCCTCATTCAAAATGCAAAGCAAAAACATTCAAAGCTCTGTCCCTCTCTCAATTTCTCTCCACCTCTATTTTTCGGAAATACTTCTCAAAAATAGATTCTTTTTCTTCTCTTTTAATCTACTTTTTCTTCGGTTGAATTAAAACAAATTCCATTTCTCCTCTTTTAAGCTTTTCAGAATCGAATCTCTCCCTTTATGTAAGTCAATTGATCTGTTCTCTTTTCTATTATATAGTTTATTATATTTGGTTTCTTCAATCTCTTTTCAATTTTGTTTCTTCAATTTTGCATATCTTTCTCTCTTTGCTCCCGCTCAATTAGCTCTATGTTTTATCTCTTTTAGGTGAGTGTTGCAATCACTCTTATTTCATTGCTTATTTTAGATTCTGAAATTTTTTGGACTTTGCTCCAATTTAAAGCAAAACAAAAACAAAAACAAATTGGGCAACTACTGCAACATGTGTGCATTATAAAGCAAAAAGATAAAAACAACGTCGTTAGCTAGGCCGTCTTGAAGCTCCGAGATCTTCTCCGTGGAGCTAACCATCGCGGCCGCTTGTTGCGGCTACTTATGGTATAGAATCGGCCGACGTAGCACAGATCCTTTGTTTGTTATCTAAATTGTATTAGCAATTATGGATCCTCGATACACCTATGAAATGTTGAAGTTTTGGTTTGAATTTATTTCATGTATCTTACCTTCTTCGATTAATTAGGTTTCTATTATTGAAATTGAAATTTTCTTTTTTTGGTGGTCTAAATCATGGTTTTAAATATCCACCGTTCCATATTGGAACGCCCGATTTTTATCAGAATTTGGCACTCCCGACACAAGATTCACCATTTTTTATATGGGATTTTTCAAATGATGAAAATCACATTGAATCGTGAGACAAAAGCGATGAATCAATGAATCGGTGATTTTTAACCATTACAATTTGTTGAATCGGTGATTTGAAAATAAATTGCATCTGTGAAATTAGAAGAAGAAGAAGAAGAAGAAGAATGATGGTTTTGGTTTTGTAGTTAAAGTAGAAGAAGAAGAAGAAGAGAACTGTGTAATACCCGATGAAACCGTTAATTGTTTTTCCTTTTTCGTCGAAGTTGAAGAGGAATAAGAAGAAGAAAGAATTATTTCTTTAAATAATTAATAACAAATAAAAAATTAATAAAATTAATAAATAATAAAAATAAGCTGAAGAAGAGTTAATTATTTCTTTAAATAATCAATAATAATTAATAAAATTAATAATTAATAAATTAAAATAGTTAAAATTAAAAGTAAAATTAAAAATAAGAGAAAGAAAGAAGAGAGAAAATTCAAATTAATTTATATATTGTAAAAAATAGTTATTTCTTATTTTACATCGATCTAATTCATTCCGTTTCATCGAGTCCGTTACTCGATTTGTTCGATTCCTCGATTTTAACTGCATTCACGATAGCGGTAGCTTATTCAAACTGTTTCATGCCAATTCAATCCGATTCCGTTTCATCGTGACCGATTCCAATTCCACAATCGATTTCGCAACTTGAAACCATGTTAAAACCATAGTTTGAAGGCATTTGGAGAAGCAGAATGAGTTGTTAACGAAGCATATAATTCAACGTCCCATGAATTGCATAAGCTTCAGATTTGTTTCATTCGGTTCCGATTCTTTTTCTTGATTTTATAATTATTTATTCTTAGTTTGAATATGTCGAGGATTGATGATTAAATTAAACATGATTAATGTAATTGGCAAAGAAAGAATGGAAAATTGATTTGACCAGGCAAAGTGCGAAAATTTGGTCAAAAAAATTATTCTTCTTTAAAAATTGAGCTAAATTATGGTTTTGGATTATGCCAAGAAAAGAAAATTCTTCCAAAGTTGTTTTTGTTTGCAATTGAATTCTGTTCTGTTTCATTTTGGCTACTTTCTTGTATTGCCAAAGTACTGAAATTTAGATAAGCCCTTGTTCAGTATTCTTGTATTTATAAATGTCAAATAGGCAATAATCTATAAATTATTTGGAACATATGTGGTACATGATATATTTGATCATTGGCATTTTGGAATGTTTAAAGACTACAATATATTCAGCTTTATTGGATCTTTCAATCCTTTGGTCATAAACTAATTAATAAAGGAATGGTTTAAACCAGCAGGGAAATATTGATCTAGAATGCCTGCTCTTTGTTGCTTTTATGTAAACCAGTGAATCAAGCATGATCTTAAGAAACTATGGATCTGAAAATATGAGGCATTAGCTTTTGGAGAGGGTAAAATTATATGCAGACTGGGGATTTTGGTTCAAAACACTTGCAGCCTTAACATTTGATTAATATTGTCAAAATACAAACCATGATCTATGCTTCAATACTTGCAGGTAGAGGAAGAAATGTTGATGCGAAAATTTTATGAATTTATGGCTTCTGCTCAAGGTTTAACTAAAATGGTATATAACTTATCTCACAGGGTGCTGAATGCTTCTGGCTGTTACTGGGAAACCATAAATTTTTATGTTGCTTGGAAAATGTGGGCTTGAAATTCTTGAAGTTCTTATGGGAGAAGCTGCATGATCTGCGTTTATTTTTTATTTCAACACATTTAATTCTTTAGCTGCCTTTTTGGCTTTTTCAATTGGTATTAATTTTTTGGTAATTTGCTTCATTCTGCGTTGAACTCCAAATAAGCATTTTGGTGAATTATGTGCTAAAATGTCATCTGATGTGCTTGCTAATCATATTTAATTTCTCTTTTTAGTTTCACTAATGGCCCCAACATACCATGTCTTTTCAACGGAATTTTGGTGATTTTTTTTATACTTCTTTATGTTAGAATAAATGGCAAAGAAGTATAAAATGATTTAATTCTCATGTAACAAAACCAAACACATTGTTTTCTACATTTTCAAAGATTAATTTACTAATGCTACTGTAACAAGAATTGAATTTAGAGATGAAATTAAAATTGATTGATACTTTATAACTTAATGCAGAAATATTTTTAAATTTTAATAAATGTAAGCAAGTTTTCTTTCTTCTTGTCTAATGCCTAATGGCTATCTATCAATTATCTTTGGATAAGGCTGTTAGCATCTTTTTCTAGGTTCAAAAGTTCGAATTAGCTTTCTGCATCTCTTGTGAAGTTTGAATGTCATTATATGCTTTCGGGCTTTATATTTGCATTCTAGCTTTTGTGATTGATGATTATTCTGCTCCTTTTATCAAATGTGAGAAGGTTAGACTTTTATTAACTCTAACAGTGAACACAGTGATAGTGCCATATCTCATTCTCTTAATTCTAAGAGTAGATTTTTCTCACAATCTATTATAATATTAATTTACTAATAAAACATCACTTATAATTTAATTACTTAATATTCTTTAAATACATAATCCAATAGATATTAATATTCTTAAATATATCTTATTATTGTTTAGTACAATAATATAGATAATTCTTAAATAAATCCAAATAACAATTATGTTGGAACGACCTTATCTAAACTCTAAAAGAGGAAAAAGGTAAAGATGTTCTACTGGTTTATTCTTTAATATATGAAATTTTATATATTAAAGGGGTAAGTTCAACTAGTCAGTGAATAGATAAATATGTAATAATAAAGAACAAATAAGGTTTAATAATACATATAATATATATATACACAGCTGGATAAATATAATTTAAATCTTAGTTAATTTTATAATTCTCATAAAATTTCAAATAATAACTCAAATCAATCATCTTTTACATACACTCAAATATAATTTCTTACTGATCCATCTTCAATCTAAGGGCGCATGATGTGCAAAGCAATAACTTCAATAACTTCTATTAGTATTCGCAAGTCCAAGGAGAAATAACTTTAATACATATGTGCAAAGTAATTACTAGGCCAAAAGATAAATTTATAATATCATTAAATTTATATAAACATTTGTCATCAATGTGCGATCAGACGAATTTATAATAAAAGTGTATATAAATCATTTATTCAGTACAATATAATCAATCAGTCATATATATGAAAAATTAAACTATCATTATTTGTTCTCAATTTATAAAAAAATAAATATCATTCAAAAATAAATCATCTCCTTGAATTTAGTAAATTCTTTTCTAAAATCATATATATATATATATAATACTTTTAGAAATATAATATTACATATTTACCCACTCACTTAGACTAAAAACCATACTTGCTTAACCAATATTTTTTTTTGGTACTCTACAACTATAGCTGGATTTGTTCCTATAATAATATAAAAATATTATTTAATTTAAATTATACTAGCTACTAATGATATATACTATGAAAATGATATGCAGTTTCGGTCCTTAAATTCTAACAATATTTCACCAAATTGGTATCCCTTAAAATTTTCAAAATAATACTCCAATTAGTACTATCTAATTTCTAAGTTAATTGATATCTAATTCTCCAATAATATTTTTAACAACTTAATATAATTTTAAATGTAAAAGTTTACTAAGCATTTATAATTTTTCTATACACGATTAAATTATATTATTGTAGTCTATTTATTTTAATAGATTAGTAATATTAATAATATTTATTTACTAACTAATTTATTCAATTACGTATTGAATAATATTATTTAATCTACAATATATATATTCTTAGTTTTTAAAATAAATTTGTGTTAATAATAACAACAGTGCTAGACTAAAGAAAAAATAACAATAATACTATTTATTTAAATTTTCTTATTTTGTTATACTTTATAATATTTATGACACTAATAATAATAATAATAGTGATATTAATAATATTTACTTAGATATTAATATTATTCGATTAATTTTTCTTACTTAAAATAATTACTTGAGGATAATTTAAGATTTGGAGTGCAGTCAAAAGATTATGGTTAAAAGACCCATCTACAATTTAGACATTATTTCCTTTTGGAAATGGGTAATATGTTTGGAAATGCTCCTGAAGAGCCTGTCATGTCTATTTGCCTCTGAATCTATAATCCATGAATAAGTATTATATTCAGCAAGAAAGGCATCACTTATGGTTACAAAGTTTGAGGAACTGATAGTTGAGTTGGTGTTAAGCCGAGATATGAAATACCTTATATTATAAACCTCTTCATTAGATAGATTGTCGCTTGAAGCTGTTGCAGTACTCAGCCTTGTTGCCTCTATCAAATTTGCTTGAGCTTTAGCAAGTTTCTCTTGTAGGATATGGTTTCCCATAACAATCACATTGTCAGGAGTCCTTAGTTTGATCTTTAAAGTGTTCATGAACTGACTTGCCAGCTAACCTAACTTCTCAACTATTGTTGTATATAACATAACACTATTCTTCTTCTTCTTGCTGCACATATGAATATGTTTGTAATAAAGATGGTAAAGGTTCTTTACCAAGCACTTGGACTCTGATTTGATCATATTTCATATTCAAACCAGCAAGAAAATCATAGATACACTCCTACTCTAGCAACTTTAAAATTTAACTGCATCTATTGTGCAGTCAGCTTGAAAATTCTGATAGTAATCAAGTTTCTGCCACAGACCACTCAATTCTGAAAAATATTTTGAAATAGTCTTCTCCTTTTTTTCATACCATAAGCTTTATTTCAAAGTTCATATATATTTGTGCAGCATTTCCCATTTGAAAGTAGATTTGAGAAGCAGCTTTCCAATTTTTTTGTTGTATCGAGTATCAAATATATTCTAACAATAGTAGGTTGCATAGAATTGATAAGCCATGACATGACAAGAGAGTTTTTGGAGTCTCATTGATTGTAAGAGGAATCAGTTAGTTTAGATTCTTTTTCTTCCCTGTAATATATCTCTGCAACCCCCTTGCTTTGATAAACAAAAGGCAAGACCTTGACGATGCAAGGTAATCAATCCCATTAAGCTTTACAGGGCTAATTTGTAAAGAGAGATTATTTGAGAAAAGAAGAACTGATTTTTTTGAATATGCCATTGTACTTCCTTAAAAGGTGAACAACAATTGAAATTTAAGGGAAAAGATTCTTCAGATACACCCAGCAACAAAAAAAAAAGGAATGAAACAAAGAGCTCTTGAGTTTTAGGTTACCCAGTATTGTTTATGAAAAAAATTAAATTCCCAAATTGTATAAAGGATTGATCAGCGTTGAAAATAGTAGTAGAGGAGGTGAGGAGAAACACCAACAAGAAAAATAACCAGAAACAGAGGAAAAACATAAAGTTTTACTGGTGCGTGAACAATAATGCCGATGATTTTGGACGGTGCTTGAGGTATCTCAGCTCGCTCTTCCTTTCTATGAGGGCAATGACAATATATGGTCACTAAATGTGTGTCAAACCAAAAAACCCTAACTCTCCCTGCATATTTAAAAAACACTAATGCTATTAAAAATGTTTAGAAAAACCTTAGCCTTGCTCTGGTACCATGTTGTTTTAGTGTAAGAGGAAAATTCTTTCATTCTTCATTAATTTAATATAAAGTAAAAATGATATTGTTTATATACAAAGTATAGCCTATTTACATTAATTAAGATAGCTACCTACAACCTATACATTTTTCCTTACGTGTACTAGAAGTTGATTATTTACTAACTTCTATCTACCAATAAATTGCATCCTATATTTTATGTTATTTAAACTTATATTTACTTAATTACGACTAATATCTAAGCTTTAACTTTTTGATTGCCTATATAGTATATATATTTTAAGTTAAATGTAGGTAAGAAACTATATTCTTATATATTTTAAATTGCCCTAGTAGTATTAATACATTCAAGTAATATTCATGATTTATTAAGCAACATAGAGCATTACATAAGTACTCATACAAATAAATAAATAACATATAAATCATGCAATATTCAAAGGGCATAAATTCATGCAATCTTAATATTTATCATCAAGATTCTCATATAACATAAATTCATACATAAAACATCCAACATATTAATTACAAGCAATGAACAATATTAATACAAATATAATAATACATATTAATTACAATCTATAAAGGCTTAATACGTAAATAAACAGATGTACTTATAAGAAAAAACATATTAGCCCCTTATACTTTGCACGCATCCTCTTACACAATTGTCAAAGTTAAAAACGAAATTAATATGCCTTTTGCACACTAATTTCCACTCACATATTCTATGTTTATTACACGCTCTCTTAGTACTTGTTAGCCATATTTCTTCCTCTGTTAATTGTCATCGTTTATTTCTCTGTCTATACAAGAAATCTTTTCTCCTTTAACCTCTCTGTTCTTAGGCTTGATTTGGTTTATGATCGAATGAGTGAGGCTGAGTTACAAGCTCTTTACTTGCTTGGCCAACAACAATTCTCTTTCTTATCTTTATTGGACTAGTCATTTCTATTCAAATCAAGAGGGTGACACTCTAATAACAAATGATTAAGTGTTGTAAATTATTGAATTACATAATATATATATATATGGATATGAAATATTTAGAGGAGAAATGTTAGAGATTTGGGTAAATGTATATATATATATATATATTAGGAGTGCAGGTTTTTGCAGGTTTGGGAATGTACAATTTACATATAAAACTCTGGCAAATTATTTTTAGAGATTTTCTTTTAAATTTGTACTTTTAATAATTAATTACTAGTAAATATATTTATTTACCAATAAAGTTATCTTTTAAGGAATAATCTATTTTATTAAAATGAGTGGAGATTTTTGCCCCCACTCCTATGTGAAATGGTCTTACGATTTCGGCACTATTAGGCTCAGGGCCTTAGAGAACACAGGCCTAAACTCAGAGAAAATGGAGTCGCCACCTGGACAAGCCGAAAAAAAAAAAAAGAGGTGGATTGTAACACCCCTTCCCGACCTACATGTGTAAGCTGAGTAGAGGCGCCACACTAACCTAATGTTGCTACCAATTTTACTTAGTCAAATTTTAGTTCCGATTTTTTTTCAAAAATTTTGCCATAGTTTCGCCTAAAAATTGAGTCCCAAGTGTCGACAAAACCGGTTTTTTTCTTATTTTTAAAAACATTTTACACAAACCAATGCAAACAAAATCATTCTCAGTACACTCCCAATAAATCCCCCTTGTAACCTCAACTACAACCTGCAAAAAGAATTTACACTTCTAGTGCAACATAACATAAAGGTTTTGTGACAATCCCTATATTTAAATATTACACAGTGGAAGTTATAAAATATTTACATATTTACATACTAAACATTTCTTTATAAAATATAAAGAAATATACATGATTGGCAAGTCTACTCTGATCTTTAAGCTCCCAAAATGGATTCTTCAAGGTCTACTCTCACTTGGTCTTGATGAACTCTCGGGTTCAACTCTATCAACTCTATTACCTGCGCGATTAAACACTATCGCGCTAAGCCAAGGGCTTAGTAAGATAAAACATGCTAATGGTATGCTTTAATGTAATGCAATACCACATATGTTATTGATAAGATCAACATCATAAATATAAAGTTAATCACATAATTATGCATTTCACAAATCATAGTCATATGAGTATACCCCATTTCAACATCTTTCCACATTCAACATTACTCAATCATACTCAATAACCAACATCTCATTTCATTAACTCATAACATTATTTAGGACATTCATATAACCTTGACACCTATGGGCCCAACAAGTATTTAATACGATATTCAGAGTTCAGAGTTACTGATTTGGTTCATAGTCACAATAATCACGCCCGTAGGCAATGTATATACATGTATCTCTATCCATGGATAGTGTAACAGACCCAGTCTCTTGGACCATCACTCAACACATATGAGGAGATCCTCAACCCGGCAAGACTGTTACAAATCATATATCTTATATTCACAATTCTCATAGTGTAACAGACCCAGTCTCTTGGACCATCAACTCAACGCATATGAGGAGATCCTCAACCCGGCAAGACTGTTACCTTTCATCATTTCTTAGGCATGCCACCCAAATCCAGAACTCTGAAACTGAATAACATATTAAACAAACAATTCATTTATTATATAGTTACCATTTCCATTCTCAAATTCTCATCACATTTAGGCAAACATGCCTTCTTTCTTTCAATATCATCATCATAGCCAATCACAATGGCATTGTCTCATATCATGTCTTATTTGAATTATTATTTCAATTTCAATGTATATTATTCATGAAACACATAACCATTCACAATGCATAACATAACATTGTTCAATCTCAACAATGCAATTAGGGCAAAGAACAATTGATATGATTCATATGAATAATACATTCTGGTTTTAGACTCCATTTTATCCTTATTTTGAAAAATTGTATAAAATAATCTACTTGATTAAAAATTCTACAATTTTTACAGAATTTAGTTTTGTATCTTAAAATCATTCCTTTAAAATTTCAGATCAAACTGAACACAAAATCTTGGTCAAATAGTTCACCTAACCAGACTGCCCCAATTGCCCTGCATCCTGGCAGCAGTTCTGAACTTTGTGAATTCCATAAATCAAATTCAATCAACGTGGTTCTAAATTATTTTTCTCAAATACTAGACTCACTAAGCAACAACATATCCAAAATTAAATTGGATATGATTTTTCTACATTTTATTAAAAATCCCGAAATATAGCTGTCTCAGTTAAGGTACCTGCTGGAACAGTTCTACTAAAAATAATCTTTCTAAACTCATAACCATTCCAAAATCGAATCAACATATTTTTCAGTCATTCTAGACTCATAGAGGCACAACATATCAAAAATTCACTTCAAGAATATTTTTCTATAATTAATTAAAAATCATACAAGTTACAGCCTTTACTAATTGTAAAACAGAAAAAGAATTCACTAAACACACTCTTACTCTTCCATCACCAACACAAACCTAGCTTCTTATCTTTAATTCCATTTCAACACTTGAGAATAAATCATAAACACATCTCATCATCAAATCATCAAACCCTAATTAACTTCCCATACCACTTCAAAAGTAGGAAAGAAATCAAAGGAAAGATCTTACCTTAGTTAAAACTTCTTGAATCAACACTTAAACACTTAATCTTCCTTCAATTTGAGCTCAACACATCAAGATCCTCTCTTCACCACTTGCTTTCCTTTCTCTATGGAGGATCCGGCCACACACATGAAGAAGAAGAAGAAATTATGAATAAACCAAAGTCAACTCTTCTTTAAATCTCCACCAAGAGTTCCAATTCAAGCAATTACTTAATTACCCTTAATCATTTAATTTTAACTTTTGTCTCATGTATGCCCATGATAGTAATTACACATATCACATAAAAATATCTCTCTTCCTTTGACTCTTCCTTTGACCCATTTATATGTTATATATATCCTCATATACACAATATATACCATTCTCTCTAAACCCTAATTCTTTCCCAATACACATATACACAAGCATTCTCCTCCCAATTTCTTTTCTTATCCCATCATATATATTCAATCCAATTTATAACAATAACAACAACAACAATATGCAAAACTTCTAGGGCATAAATGAGGATATTACATGGATGACTTGATTTCTAAGAAATTCACAATCCCCTAATGGGTTTGAAAAGTTATGTACGTATGGGGAATGTGAGAATGACCCAGCACTCTCAAAACTCCTAGTTCATTGGAACCGGTCTCTTTTCAGGTCTAAATATTATTAAATTCTTAAATATTATGACATCATTCATATTACATATAATTTGAAAGAAGTAAGCATTCATCATCTTATTAAAATAAAACAAATAAAATAGAGATCCATCTATGGATGAAAATATGCCTTTACAATGTCTAATATCTTAAAAAGAAAAAATAAAATAAAATAACTAAATAAAATGGAACATTTACCATAGGTGAAAACATGCTCCTTACAATGATCCAAAATTCTTAAAATTAAATTACATAATCAAAACCAAGGCACCCACAAAGTAGAAACATGATGTTTACAACTTCTAAAATCTCAAATAATCAAATAGATATGATTAAACCGTTCATAGAAAACATTCAATTCATCATCAAGTGATATAAAGTAAATCATCCAAAGATAAATCTTCCATCACAAATATATATTAACAAATTAAATAGTCAAATCTAGGTTTTAACATTACATTAAACGATAGATATACAAAACTAGGATTTTATTGGTATGATTTTGGGTTTTTAGGGTTTTAGAAAAATATGGTTAGGGTTTTGGTTTTATAAAAACAAGATTAAGGTTTTTGATATTTGAAAAATAGGATTAGGGATTTGGTTGTAGAAAAACATGATTAGGGTTTTGATATTTGAAAAACAGGATTGGGCTTTTGGATATTTGAAAAACAGGATTAGGATTTTTTTTTTTTAGTTCAAGTTTTGGTTATTGTGAAAACATAGGGCCACTTTAATATTATTTTGATAAATAATTACATGAGATATGCTTTTTGTGAATTGCTACTGGACGAAACAAAATTGAATAAATAAACTATTGTGAATTTTAAAACCAACAACTACTGATCATGTTTTAATGAAACAAATATGAATTGAAAACTTGAATATAAACCATTAGAACTTATTTGGACAAAGAATAAGTATACTCAGTATTTAAAATCATCACCAAAGCATCTATGTTGAATTCGAATGAATCAATCTTAGAGAACGTACCTCCGTTTTTTTGCTCAACCAAAATTAAACATTGATTACAACAATTTAGAATTCTAGCCGAGCAAAACAAAGACAATAGTCACTGCCTTTCTATGGTGTATTGTTTTATGGGTTGATACTATGTTAATGGTTGTTGCTTAACTCTCTGCCTCTTGATAACCATGGCTGCTGAAAGTTCTTAATTGCTATTTTTTTTTTGTTTCCTTTAAACCTATATTTATAGAAAATAGATTAGGTTTTTTCTGCTCACTTCACCTTAATTTTAAAAACTCCCCAAGCTAATCGGATTACAATTAGAATTGGAAGTTAATTCAAATTGAATCTGGATGCAACTAGGCCTAAAATTCAGAATTAAAACCTAAACTCAAGATCCATGGCCCCCTATCATGCCAATTCGCCCCAGACCCAATTCACCCCAGCCATGGCCTGTAGCGAATTGGGCATGCCAATTTGACAAAATCTATATTTTTGGGCTCGGACCGACTTGTCTTGGGATTTTAAGATTGTATCAAACCCATTTTAGGCTTTTAAAATTGTTCCAAACTGGTTTTAAACTTTTAAATTTGGACCAAACTAGTTTAAACTTTAGACTTGACCTAGCCCCCTTTTAATTCGGGTTGGACTAGCTTAGGTCTAAAATTAAGGGTCTACAGTTTGCCCCCCTACTTGAGCAATTTGAGACTTCAGTAAAGTGAAAAGCAATATGATTTTGAACAAATTTTGGATAAGTACGGGTTCTGAACTCGGGGATTGATTTTGGGTTCTGGACCTAAGATATGATTTGGGTTATGGACTCAGGGTTAGTTTGAATTCTGGACCCGAGATATAATTGATTGGGTTTTGGACCCAAGATATGATTGATTAAGTTCTGGACCCGAGACTGGATTGGAATCTGAACCCGAGACTGGATTGGGCTCTGAACCCGAGATTGGATTTTATACTTTAATGGATTATTAGGCAACTCTAATATCCCGATGAAATCCATCAAGTGATAAAAAACCGCTAAGTAACTCTAATATCTCGATGGAAAATTCTAATATCCTAATGGGTTCATCAGGAAACTTTAATGTCCTGATGACCAAGCAACAAAATTGTTGAGCGATTCTCATATCTCAACAGGTCATTGGGCAACTCTAATATCACAATGGGTCTATCGAGCGAATCTAATATCTCGATAAAATCACCAAGTGACTCTAATATCTTAGTAAACCAAAATGATCATCAAGCAACTCTAATATCTCGATGACAACCACCAAGCGACTCTAATACCTTGGTGGGATAGTGAGCGATTCTAATATCTGACTAGAAATAAACTTGGATATTTCAACATATCAAGGAAAGCTATATGATTAGGATACTTTAATAAATCCAATATAGGTTAGAGATTGTGCCGTCAGGATACCTCAACAAATCCAATATAGGCTGGGTAGTGGATGCTTCAACAAATTCGCTTGACAGAAATGAATCTTCATCTTGATTCCCTATTCTTGGGGATGAACTTTTTTCTTGCCTTAACTTCAACTCTTCTAGCTGGATTTATCTGATCTTTATCTTGGACCTTTATCTTGATCTTTTATCTTTTTGTATCTTCATTCATTTGAGAGTTTTGATTTTCTTCTTGTTCTATTCTTATATGGGTTCTTCACTTTGCACTTTTGTAGAAAATTTAGCTATCAGCTATTTTTGGCCATCATACCCTCGCTTTCCCCCCTGCGTGGCGAAATATTGAAGGTGAGTTTGAAAATATTTTTTATATAAATTTAAAAATTGACAAGGATAAGTTTTTCCCCCTATGTAGACTCAAACCAATGTAAGCTTCGATGGTTGCCTATATTTTATCTAGTTCTTTGCATAAGCATACATCTTCTCTTTCTTTTTGCAATGGCCTTTTCATGCTCCCCTGATTTTATATCTACTTCTAATTGTTTATTTCATACGTATGTTGTTCACTTTAACAAACAATAGGTAATACAAGATAAAAATACAGTGTGATATGCTCATATATGCATGATATGCATGGGTGATACTTTCAGTGGTTCTACTGACTCACAAACCAAAGTGGTCAACTGAAGCACTCTCATTAGTTCTTTCCAGATGCTTGTTTAGAATAGTAGAGAACTTCATAGCTATAACTTTATCTTCCATATGTATAAAGCATGAGTAGTGGAGGCCCAAGCAGGGTAGTTAGAAGCATAGGAGATGTCATTTCAACCCATGATTCAACACATTGGTTAGTAAATTCTTTATGAATTTGCAAATGATCCTCATTTGCCCAATATATCCTTTAATGTTTAACAATATAATACACTTTCCTAAGCTTGAAGGCTCGTGTAAAAAAAATACCCTTTTTATTTTTTATTTATTTTTTTAATATCACATTTTGCTTTGTCAGATTGGTGTCATTATACCTCAGGACTAGATTTTTTTCAAATTAACATATTTATAACATGAAAACCCTAGTTACCATGCTAAACTCATAGATTATTTCTATTTGAGTAAGAACTGTGCACTTCAGATAGATACATACACATTATTTGGCTAAAGGTCTCATTCAGTTTAAGTATTATCAATCTCATATGCTTGCTTATCCAAACAATCTCCACTAATAGACTCTACCTATTAAAAGAGATCAACTTATTTTTATTAGACTTGAAATTGGGTCTATAAGAGACATGGGTTAAGTGGAGGCTATCTTTAGATTGGAGCTGATGTAACACTATAGATAAACCTTCACACTATAAACTTTTCTGCTGAAACTGTAGATAGTTGGAAATATTCTTAAATTCTGGACACCATTTCCTTTTTCTAGATGTCTTGTTATCTAACATCATTAATAGAACTTGAATGTTCTTCCATCATTTGTCAGAATTCTTGATTTTTTTTCTTTTTGCAAAAACTCAGGACTATTATTCTATCCTTTTTTCCTTTTGAAATATCAAGTATCAAGACTTTCAAGATTGTAGACTTGAAGCTGTATTGGATAAGATGGTCTTTCTCTTATTGAATCTTTGGCTGAGCTAGACCAAATCAAGCCTATTTATCCTCATAAACTAAGTTGAAGTCTTTCCTACTTTAGGTAATAAGAATTTTGTTTTATTTTTCCCTTTGGGTTTTATTTTGCTCTTTCTCTTCTCTTCTTTTTGCTTTTATTTTTGTTTTTGTTTTTGTTTTTTGTTTGTCTTGTTTTTATTTTTGTTTTTCCTTTCTTTTTTCCTTTTCTTTTCTCTTTTGCTTTTTAAATTTTGTTAGCTCTAAGAAAATTATCTTGTTTGCACCATTCTATGCTTCTGACTATGGATGAGTGGAGTAGGATGAATATACTTCAGTGAGGATGAATCCTTTGTTATCTTGATAGATCTAAGATATTTAGTTCAATTCAGGTGAACTTCGTCTATCCTTATTATCTTGACTATGCATTTCTTTCTTTGATCTTCTTTGGTCCTTAGTACCTTAGTGATCATCAGACATGTCGTAAGTGTCACAATAGCATAGGGTAAGTTATTCGGCTTACAAGCTAATAAAGAGCAAGCTAAAATCTCATGAAGGCTCAAAGGGACAAACTAAGGATTGATGTTAACATGGGTGGATATTAGTTATTGGCTAACCAAACAATGCCTAGAACATTTCTCCCTTAAATAAGCAAAGTTCAATTTCACCTTAAAAGTTCGTTAAAGCATGTTCTAATATTGACTAGGACCTAGACAAAGATAAGTATACAGAAGCCCTCTCTAAGTAAGCATACACAACTCAATGCAACAGAATAATTTCTTAACCTAGTAAAGTCATTCAGATCATGATACATAGATACACTAATTTATGAATATCAAGCTAGACTCATCATTGGTTGAGCATCTAAAATGAATAAAGACCAATAAAAATTTAATAAAAATAATTTATTCAAGCAATCTTAATTTGAAAAATATAATTATTCTAGAAAACACAAAAAATGAATACAAAAACCAAACAAGTCAAGGGAAGTTTTATTGATTTGAAGTCAAAAGAGCTTTCTCTACTTGGACATTTCAAGGACAAGGATCATCAATGATAGTTATCACTTCATCATCCACAGCTGGTTCAAGCTTGCTTAGTAGTATCTCCTTTTTAGTAGCTTCTCCATCCATATCATGATAAGATTACAAGACAAAACTCTCCTCCAATCCTCCCTCTATTATGAAGGTCACTGGTGGTGGCATTCTTCCAAACTTAGGCAATAGATTGCTTTAGTGTTGGGTTTATCAAGCTCAGGTAGCTTAACACTGTTGATCAAATCTTGGATCTCATGCCTTAAGCGAATGTATCTATCTATCTCATGTCCTTGTGTCATATGAAATTGACAAAAGGCATTGGTATCAAAATTTAATGGTAAAGGATTTGACAAAGGTCGAGGAGCTAATAGCTATAACAACCCTTTCTTTTGTAGCTTGTTGAAAATCCAAGACAAAGGTCTCCCCAGATCTAAAAACTGCTTCCTATTTGCTTGACCAGCTTTATCTTTTTGTGTACCTTGACTGTCAAACTGATAATTTCCTCTCTATTCCTTCTTACAAAAAAATGGCTCTTCTCTCTTTCTCAATCCTCTATTTGCAAGCCATCTTGGAGGAGATCTTTGAAATCTCTAACAAGAGTGTGAGTCATCCATTCATGCAGATTAGGTAGGAAACCTCTCACTATCATCCTAATCTGGTCAGATTCATCTGGTCTCTTCTTAAGCAATGCAGCCTTATTTATCCACTTTTTCACATAATTAACAAAATTATCATTCTATTTCTACCTTATTAACAATTTTAAATGGGAATTTTTACCCTCACTCCCATGTGGAATGGTTCTTACGACTTCATCACTATTAGGCATAGGGCCTTAGAGAACATGAGCCTAAATCCAGAGAAAATGGAGTGGCCACCTAAATGGGCCAGAAAAATAAAGGGGTGAATTACTATATTCTTAAGAAATCCTCAACCTCCTAATGGGTTTGAAAAGTTGGATACGTATAGGAAATATGAGAATGATCCAATACTCCCATAATGCCCGGTTCATTGGAACCGACCTCCTTTTTAAGTCTAAATAATATTAAAATTTTAAATATTATAACATCATCCATGTTACACATACTTTAAAAGAAACAAACATCCATCATTTTATTAAAGTAAAATAACCAAAATAGACACGCATCCAATGATGGAAACTTGTCTTTACAATGTCCAATGTCCAAAAAGAAAACAAGATAAATAAAATGGGACACCCACTATAAGTGGAAACGTGCCCCTTATATTGATCTAAAATCCTTAAAATTAAATTATATAACCAAAACCAAGGTACACACAAAGTGAAAACATTCCTTTTGCAGTTTTTAAAATCTCAAATAATCAAATAGATATAATTAAACCATTCATAGAAAATATTCAATTCATCATCAAGCAATATAAAGTAAATCATCCAAAAATAAATCATCCATAATAAACAACTAATTTAAATTACATGATTAATCAACAAGTAATCGAAATAAATCATCCATCCATCATAAAATAAAATAATTAAAATCAATATATAAAGATACACACTAAGATTAAAATACATAAATTTGGATTAAAATTGCAATCAGAGGCTAAATATACAAACTAGTGTTTAAACCTAAAGAATGGAAGTCTTGGACCAGGGTTTTGAAATATATGGAATTAGGTTTTTGGAATATGGCTTTTTGAAAATTTGGATTTTGGGGTTCTAGATTATAGATTAGAGTTAAGTGTTTGGGATTTAGGTTTTGGTTTTAGCAAATAGGGAATTACACACGTTAACCATACAACATAATGTTAACTAATAGACTAGGGTTTAAGACATATAAAATTATGTTTTAAACAAATTAAATTATGTAACAAAGATTTGAACCATATTCAACTAAAATTCTTACCTATTGGATGAACTTAAACTGCAAATAATCAATTTTAATTTACTTCTACTCGATTGAGTAATGGTATGAAGACATCATTTAATATTTAAACATATTAAATTTAAGAATTCAAACCTTTGTTCGTTGGCTTCACCTAATGTGATATGTTGAACCAAGCTCATGTCATTAAAAGCCTGGATCAAGGAAAGTATTGTCTGGTCCCTTGAAAATCTGAGCTTAGTGTTGCTGCCTTTTGTTATTGCTTCGTCTTTGTGTGAGTTGTTACTGCCTCTGTGATAACTCGGCTGCCAAAAGTCCTTAATAATTATTGTTAAAGCTCTTGGTTGCTATTTTTTTTTTTTTTTTGCTTCCTTTAAACCTGTATTTATAGAAAACAGATTAGTTTTTTTTTCAGCTCACTTCACCTTAATTTTAAAAACTCCCCAAGCTAATCAAATTACAATTAGAATTGGAAGTTAATTCAAACTGAATCTAGATGCAACTAAGCCTAAAATTCAGAATTAAAACCTAAACTCAAGACTCATGGCCCCCCTGTGGCGAATTGGACATGCCAATTTGACAAAATCTATTCTTTTGGGCTCGGACCGACTTGTATTTAGATTTTAAGATTGTATCGGACCATTTTAGGGTTTTAAAATTATTCCAGACTGGTTTTAAGCTTTAAATCTGGACTAGACTAAGTTTAAACCTTTAGACTGGACCTAGCCCCCTTTTAATTAGGATTGGACTGGCTTAGGTCTAAAATTAAGGGTCTACAATTATGGAGAATTTCCTAAAGATAAAGAGGGTGACACTCTAATATTCTACATGTGTATTTACATATATAGGGTGTATGTATTATACATATGTAGAGTATAAAAATGTTACATCGGTTGAGTATGAATAAGATGTGATGCTAAAACTAGCACATCAATTAAAGAAATGCATATGAAGTAATAGTGCAATAACTTGAATCAAAGTTACATTAGTGAAATTCTATAAGATTCTATAATTTAGATGGTTTAAATTGATGATATATCACATGAAAGGAAAATAGAATTTTAAATATATGACTATGTTAGAATAATTTGAGTATAAATGAATGACTCAAATAAAAACAATAAAATGTTATTAGACAATTTATAGATATAAAGTTCACTGGTTTAAATAGTTACCAAAGTGACTAAGTTAGTGAACTATTTATTTTTTATATTGCATAAAAGAACTAATGGAGACTTATAAAGAAATAATATTTTAAGAATATTTATAATAAGGAGATTTAGGCTAGCCCAAAAGAGAGTCACATTCTATTAATTAGAAAATAATAGTTTTATTTTGTGTTATTTAGAAAGGTAATATAGATACCTAAAGGTAAAATGTAAATAACATAAAATAGTAATGTAATTTTAGGCTTTCTTTGAGTGGAGACTAGATATGTTGAAATTTACCCAAATGAAAACTTTAGTAATATCAATAGTTCATCATTATATGTTTTAAGTTTGTATGTGAGGCCTTATCATAAGTATTATCCTATTCTGTACAGTTCCCACTTTGTTATACTACCTTGCCTCTGGAATGACAACTTTTGATGGATCAAATTTTGAGTGGTATGAAAGGGTTCAATTCTCATTGGGTGTATTAGATATTGACTTGGCTTTAATAATTGAAAAACCACCTGAAACTACCAATGATATTACTCCAGAATAGCTGGAACAATTGAAAGCCTAAACAAGGTCTAACAGACTCAGTCTTGTGTTCATGAGAATGACCATTGCCAATAATATCAAGACTTCTCTTCCTCAAACTGAGATGCACACTAAAGGTTGAGTTAACCACCATGAAATGTTATGGTCAAAAATGTATTCAACAATATATTCCGAGCATGATTGAAAATGCTGCAAAACTGAAAGTACTAGGCATGAATATGGATGAGTCCTTCTTGGTGCAATTTGTCCTTAACTCACTTTCATCACAATTTGCTCCTTTCAAGATCCACTATAATACTAACAATGAGTAGTAAAACTTGAATGAGCTTACTAGTAAGTGTATTCAGAAAAAAAGTGAGATTAAGATAAGATGAACAAAATCTTTCCGTTGTTGTAACTCACAAAGCCATGAAGAATAAAGGCAAATTCAGAAAAGGAAAAGACATTTCACCAAAGAAAAGTGGACCTGGAGAAGGTAGCCAGAGTCGTGAAGGTAAATTCACTATGAAATGCTACTTTTGTGGCAAGAAAAGACATGTGAAGAATGAATAGAACAAGCATAAGACTTGGTTTGAAAAGAGAGGTATAAATCTTTCTTTTGAATGTTATGAATCAAATCTTATTGAAATTTCTTATAATACTTGGTAGATTAATTATGGAGCCACAACTCATGTCATTAATTTAATGCAGAGACTTCTTACAACTTAAAAACTAAAGGAAAGTGAAAAGTTCTATATGGCAGTACATATTGCTTGCTCTTAGAGACTAATCATTAGCAGTGACAGAACCAGAAACGACATGAAGGGAGGGTAAATTTTTCAAATAAAAGAATTACAAGCGATTTGAATATAAAATTGAATATTTAATATTATAGTAAAATTTAGATTTTTGTTATAAATTCCTAAAAAAATTATTTATTAAAATTTTATATTATTTATTAACTCCTAATGATTTATTGAATTTTTTTATATATATTTTCATTTTAATTATTGGATCTATTAATTTCTTTATAGTATTTTATTAAATATTATTTCAAAAGAAAATATTAGTTTTATCCGATTAATAACTAAATTGCAAAATTCCGGTATTAACTTAAATATCTAATCACAAAACTTTAAATACTCACTAATTAAAATAAAAAAAGAAACATGTATGATGAAGAAAACCAATATATATATATACCTAATCACAAAATACTAAATACCCACAAATTAAAAAAATATATATATTGTAAAAATAATAATATGTATATAAAATACTATAGATATAAAATTTTTATAAAATCCTATATATAAAATACTATAAAATTTTTATATACTATATATATAATTACCTAATTACAAAACTCTAAATACTAATTAATTAAATATGTAATAAAAAAAGTCAATAAAAAGATATTGTAAAAAAAGTCAATATTTATATAAAATACTATATGTATATATATATATATATATATATTGTAAAATACTATAAAATTCAGTATCCACTAATTAAAAAAATGTGGTAAAAAATCAATATGTATATAAAATATTATACAAAAATTTAAATAATCAAGTAATCCTATGGGATTATCTAAGCAAGAAACAATCAAACAAAAGCTCCACTCTTAGATCTATTCAGATATTTAAAGAAAATATAAAGATATATAAAGAAATTAAATAATCATAAAGAAAGAATATATAAAAAACATATAATTTTATTTATTATAATTTAATTTACAAATTATATACATAATTATATAAAACTGTTGGTACATGGAATTGTTATACCCAAGTGCAGACATGACTACTGTCTAATCGGATTCAGCTCCTAAATTTATATCTGGGGTTTTCATATGATATACCAATTGTTTATATAAAAATTTATATAATAAAACTTTTAAAGAAAATCCAGAAATTATATAAAATTTAAAAAACAAGTTTTTGATGCACTAAATCAAACTAAGTTGCAGATGTAAAACATACTTATACAAAATAAACTTTAAAATATATAATACAATATTTAAAATAAATAACTTATAAGAGAATTATACAACAGTGAAGGGGATATAGATATGGAAGAAGATTTTTGAAAGTGAAGAAAAAAAAAACCTAAACTAGAGCTTGAAGTTCTTTAGAGCTTCTGGAGGTGAGAGAGTTTAGAAAGAAGTATCATCAAGCTTCAGAAATAGCTTCCTTTTATAGACAAAGGGTTTTAACTTTGAACTTTTCTTTTCATATGATTTGGTACTGTAAATGAATAGTAATATGACGTTACTATTTACTTTATACTATACCTTCACACGTTCAAAATTGTAGATAAATAGTACCTTATCGAGATACTATTTATTTTATTGTAAAGAACTGTAGATGAACAGTTCTTCTAACTTTACTGTTGGTTTTATTTAGTAAACACTGTAGATTGAACTTTTGTCAGTGAGCACCGATTTTATTGACTTTTTATATAAATTGAAAAAATAAGGTTTCTTCTGCCTTTAATTTTCTGATGAGCTTGTGTTAGAGTCAGATTTTTATTTTTATTTTTATTTTTATTTTTATTTTTATTTTTATTTTCTTTTTCTTTTTCTTTTTCTCTTTTTATTTTTTTTCTTTATTTTTTTCCTTTTCTTTTTCTTTTTCTTTTTTTTTTCTTTTTCTTTTTCTTTTTCTTTTTCTTTTTCTTTTTCTTTTTCTTTTTCTTTTTCTTTTTCTTTTTCTTTTTCTTTTTCTTTTTCTTTTTCTTTTTCTTTTTTACTCTTTATTTTTATTGGAGACAGAACACCATAACAATCGTCCTTATTATTGGAGTAATAATCTGAGTCTGACTCAAATGATTTATCAGTGGAAGATGATGTCATGGATGAAATAGAAGAAGAGTCAGAAGAGGAAGATTATTTTCTTCTCCCAGCAGAGCTAGTCTTACTAGACTTTATGGGCTTAGAGGTTGAAAGAAGAGATTTAACCATCTGTTGTATCAAGGCTTTATAATCTTTTGAAGTCTTTGCAACTGTAAGAAGGGCTATATTTTAGACCCTTTAGGCTTTAAAAAAAACAGCTTTGGGCCAAAGCTACCATGGTTTCTCTTTAGTAGCCACTGATTTACTGTGTACTCATAGGTAGAATTGCAAAAGACAGCCCACCATTTAATTTTATTTTATCTTAATACTACTGATATATTGGTACTTGATTGTATTACAGTATTAAAATATCGCTAGTATGCCCAAGGTATATAGAAAATCATAGAAAAGAGAAGAAGAGGAGAAAATTTCTTCTCATATGGGTTTGCATTAAAATGGGCCTTAAAATATTAAAAGGCTAGCAGTACGTTTTGTGATAATATTTTATCTTCATTACCATAGTAATACCACCAGTCAACAAACCATATGGGAATATTATCAGTTTTAATATTGGTATCGAAATATATGAGTTATGAATGAGTTTGGTCAGGGTTTTGAAAAAATAAGGTTTTGGTCCAAGCATCAATATAATCCCAATAATTATAAGAAGGGCATATAGAATTTTGAGGAAGGATTTTAAATTGAATAGAAATATGCAAAAAAATTTACATTCAGAGAGATGGAGAATTTTCTTTATTTTAAAGGAAGAATAAGCTATGATAGTTTTATCCTTCTTATTATAACTATGTTTTAAATAATAGAATTAGAATCCTCTAGAATATTAAGATAATAATCTTGAGGTTTTAAAAATTAGTTGGTCTAAAAAATTAATTTTTAGAAAATACAGACTCAATAATTTTTAATGAATTCTGCTGAGCAGTTTAATTTTCAACAATTAATTTTGTACTAAAAAATATTTTTGTAAACCATTCAGCTTTAGGATGCTTTAAAGGAAAATTTGAAGAAATAATTTGAGTTAAAGAGTTTAAAACTTCCAAGTCAGTTTTAGAAATATTTTGAGATAGGGTTTTAAATTTTAAAAATTCTCCTATCTCTTGTTTTGAATAAGGGAATAGAGCATCACTACTTGGGATATTAAGCAGCTCAAAGCCCATATTCTTTAAGGCTTTAATAACTGGAGACCCATTGTTCCATCTGGGCTTTATTGTCTTCTTCGACCACTTGGGCCCAAGGTTTTAAAGCTTTAGTTCCACCTTTAGTAATTTCGTCTAAATTATCAGATAGGGCTTTAGGTAATGGGCTATTTCTGGTTTTAGGATTTCTTTAGTTTTATTGGTTGCTTTCTTCTTTTTATTCCTCATGATTCCTATGAAGGAATTCACGAATAAGAATGTTAGGTATACTATTATTTTCTCCTTTAATAAATTCTATATCAAAATAAAAAATACTCAAAATAACTTTCCATGTAGTAAAATTTTGATTTGAGGCAAGATTTCTAACATCCTTTTGTAAAACATCCTTAGCATTTTTACAATCAATATGAAGTAAAAACTTTTGATTTAATAATTCACTTTGAAATTTTGAAATACACAAAATAATATTCAAAATTTCTTTTCTAATAGTAGAATAATTTAATTAGGATAGACTCTAATATCATGAGTAAAATTGGACTATGATTTCTCTACTCTCTTGTATTTATTTTAATATCTCACCATAATCTATATCTGAAGCATTAGTTTTAACTATTTTTGAGCTAATAGGTCAACTATATATAGGCAATGAATAGTTTTAACTAGAGTTTTAATCTGTTTTACTATACTAGTATGGACTTCAGTCCATGGGCCATGATTTTTCTTAAGTTTATCATGTAATGGTTTTATAATTCTATTCAAGTTTGGATAAAATTCTATAATATAATTTAAACATCCTAAAAATATTTGTAGTTGAGCTTTATTTAGGATTTGATCAGGGAACTTATCTCCAAAAGCAAAGTTTCTTTCTATAGGTTCCAAAATACCATGTTCTATATAATGTCTTAAGAATCTAATCTTAGTCTGAAACAAAGACATTTTAACTTTACTAAGTACCAGACCATTCATCTTTACCACCATAAAAAATGTTTTTAGGTATTTAAAGAGATTATCTAAGGTTTTAGAATATGTTAATATATCATCAATGTAAATTATACAAAATTTAGTATCCGGTTAAATATATCATTCATCACTCTCTGAAATTCAGAGGGTGCATTCTTTAAACCAAAAGACATAATATTCCATTCATACTGTCCAAATGGAATAATGAATATAGTCTTATACCTGTCTTTAGGGTTAATTTGAATTTTTCAAAAACCAGATTTCATATTAAATTTACTAAAATATTTACTTCATTTAATATTCCTAATAAATCTCTTATATTTGGAATAGAGTAACTAATCCATTTTAATGTTTTATTTAAAGATTTATAATTTATTATTAATCTAAGTGTTTTTCTTTCTATTTCAGAGGCCTTGTTAACATAAAATATTGCACAAGACTATAAACTTCTAGATTTAGTAATTAATTTTTTATTTTCTAAATCAATTATCTCTTTTTTATAAAATTTAATCATATCAGGCATCATTTGAATGGGTCGGACTTTGGTTGTAATAGATTTTTCATCAAAACTAATCTCATATGGTAAATCAACCATATGCTTCTTTTTTACCCAAAATGCATTTGGAATATCAACACATAGTTCATTTTTAATTTTGAGCTTTAATTTATCAATCTTATCTTGTATAAATTTTGTTTTAGTTGTTCATTTATTTTTTGTAAATTAAAATTATTTTTTAAATTACAAAGTTGTTCAGACTTTGCTTTAATTAAAGTATTTATTTGTAATTCATAAATTTAGTGAGTTTTAAGTAAATTAATTTTTTTTTAGGTTTTTCTATAAATAGAAAAATAATCTTTTAATTTTTAATTTTAAAACTTATATTATCATCTTTTACAGAATTTGGTGTAATTGAGTTCATAAATGGAGTTCTTAAAATTACAATATGATGAATTTCATTAGCCAGAATAAATATATTTTTTAGTTCTAAATTTTTAACAATTATTAAAACTTCTATTTTACCAAGTATATTTAATTTAGATTTATTAGCAGTTGACAATTTTTTATTTGTTTTCCACTGAAATTTTTTAGAAACTAAACTAGATTTAATACAATTTAAATATGCTCCTGTATCTGTGAACCTCGGTTTTCCGCCCGAAAAGGATCCGGGCGAACTTTCACTCGTTGTCGGGAGTCGCCACTCAGTTTAATTTGTTCGAAGGGAAAAACTAAGAAAACCCTTTTTTGACTCCAATAATGCATCCAATGTAAAGCTTCTAGTCTGCGAACCCAAGGAGGATTCGGGGACTATGTCATGCATTTGATTAACTTGCAAAAATGGAACAAATTTAAAGACAAAGAGATTGTTGGTAGTTTGGTGGACTTGCTATTTGGGGTGAATCCCAAACATGCCTACATACTCCCGTTTGAATAGGAGATCAAAGCTCATGTAGTTCGGAAAAGCCTATTTAAAGGCAATGAAAATTATGTTTCATGCATGTGTGTGTGTATGCTTCGTGCATTGTCGGGCTTCATGCCAAAGATGTGAGATTTAGGTACTTTGTACCAAAAGAGTGGAATTTAGGCTCCATGCCAAAGGTTGATTTTAATTGAGTCATTTAGGTACTTAGTACCGAAGAGATGCAATTTAGGCTCCGTGCCAAAAAGAGTTAATTTTATTTACAGCTTAATGCCGAAAGGGTGATTGATTAGTCCGTTAGGCCCTCAGATCTAAAAAGATTAGGTCTTTGACCGAGAAGAAATTAAGAAGAAGATTAGAATGCTTATGATATGCTCGAATTGACCAAAGATGAATTATGATATTACCTTGATCAGAATTTTTCCACTTCTAAGTTCCAGATCTTATTTCCTTGCACTTTTGAGTATTATTCTTGATTTCTACAACACAATATTAGAAACTTTTAAGCATAAAAATTTCGTCAGCATCTGAGCATAGGAAGTCCCAAAAAAAGTCCCTCTTTTCGAAAATCTGAAGCCTATATATAGGCAAAATCGGGCTGCACGGCGGCTGGCCGCCGGAAGTACGGCGGCCGAGCCGTCGTGGGCGGCGGCGGGGCCGCCGGTCGCGGCGGCTGGGCCGCTGTCCTGGCCCACCGCGACTCGCGCTACTTCTGCTAAAACTGACTTTCCGGGAGCCACGGGCCTCCAAAAATTATTTCGAGACCATATCCATGATCCTTGCGTCGTACCGGACATTTCAAGCACCATGAAGACATACTTTCGGTGGACTTTTACCGTTGCCCGCCGGTCCGGCCTGGTCTGAGGAAATTGGCTTTCCGAGCCTCAAAATTCGAGTGTTCACAATTGCCCCCCACTGGGGTCCATAAAAATGATTTATGGAACTCAGTGGTCTTCTGAAGAGCGAATTTTGAGCGAGGTGCAAAAAGACCCGCATTTTCATATTTTTCTATAAATAGGCTCATTTCATTCAATTTTCATTTGCTTTCATTCATTCTTCTTCTTTCACTTCTTTCAAATTTTCTTTCGACGATGGATTTTACCGGCTTTGAAGACCTCGAAATCCCACTCCCTCCCTGCGATCTTTTACTTGAGGAGGAGAAGCATAGTTCTCGGACCGGCTACTATGAGGTGAGTACATTCCCGTTTGTCCATCTAGTATGCATGCTTAGGAATTTTATTTATTTCCAGTAAGGAACTTAGAAATAAATTTTAGGAACATTTCCTTTACATGTACTAGTAATGAATTAGGATCTGTACCAGGCTTCATTATGTTCTGCCATCAATAATTATTTCTAGTAAAGAACTTAGAAATAATCCTTTAGGGATCCGTACCCGGCTGGGGAAAGAACTTAAATCTTTTCTGAATTTGTCCATCTTTTCTGAATTTGAATTTTTTTTGAATTTTTTTTTTTTTAGAATTCTACGATCAAGATATCTATAGCTGAGCGTCCGATGGTTACTATTCCGGCTTACATCTTTGATGCTGGGCACCCAGTGGGGGATCTTATCAGACCTGCTTTCCTCCACCATTTGAGGGCTATAGATGTGGGCAGAGATATCCATCGGGATTTGATCTGTGCTTTAGCCGAGCGCTGGTGGCCTACTATTGACACCTTCCATTTTTCTTGGGGGGAGATGACAATGACGCCTACTGACTTTTCCATCATTTCTTGGATTCCCTTTGGCGTTGAGATGGTGGAGTCCTATGATGACTGGCGGCAGGACATTTCTTCAGCCGACATGATTACTTTGATCGGGGTTGACTATCCTCGATATCAGGCGCCTCGCTGCATTCAGCGGAGGTGGCTTGTGGAGCAAGCGCCAGGTATCTACACTGGTTACGAGACAGGCAACCTTACTGCTGACCAGACGGCCAGGTTTACCTTGCTTCTCCTGTTTGCTAGCTCTTTCTTATCAAACAGGAAAGATGCAGTGAGTCTCAATGTGCTGAAGAGCCTACTTGACCTGACACGGCTTCATACGTACGATTGGGCTAGCATGATGCTGTGTAGGTTGTATGACGACATGTCAGACCTCTGCTATACCCGTATTACTCCGTGTGGCTTGTATTACTTCTGGGAGGTAATGTAAAGAACATTTCCCCTATCTTTATATATGTTGACATACACAAACTCTGATACCTTCTCTTTTTTTTTTTAGACTTGGGCTTACGAGTACTTTCCTGACATCGCCCCTTTTCTTCGTGAGATACCTGCCCCTGCAGATCCTCTTTCCCCCATTGCTTGGAGGTGGTATAGAGAGAGGGTAGAAGTACCAAAGAGGAAACTTCCCATCAGAGTGCTGAGATCGTTCTTCGACAGCTGCCCAATGGACTCAGTAAATGCTTTATCGTCATCTTTTTTTATTATATTAGAGAAAATGATTCACTAATATAACAAATGTTTACAGGTTGCATCTAAAGTGATGTCTAGCCGACTGGCAGAGTGGATAGCTCAAGATTACAGCTTTCAGCGATCAGAGTTTCTGACTCGACGACGATTCATACTTCCCCATCCAGAATTTCAACGGTATTATCTCGCTGAGAGGGTGACTTTCCAGATTGCCGGTTTCTGTACAGTTCCCGTGGATCCCCCTGATGATATGCTATCTTCAACACTTTTGCCTGTTACTGTGTCCCAGTATGAGGGCGACCCTTTCGAGTCGGCTTATGCCCCGGATGAGGAGGATTATGACTTCTACTGTCTTCATCGACTGATGCCACGCATTGGGGCACGATTTGACTCTGTACCCCCTTATCGGTCTTCCCACTCTTCAGCTCCCACTTCTAGCACTCCGAGAGACCATCCCTCTCCCGGCCGGCGAATTGACAGACCCTCTTCCTCTAGGGCTGAGACTTCCACTTTCGGGGCTGGACCATCAGACACTGGAGGAAGCAGCAGTTCATCTCATTTGAGGCCTCCCGCATCCGTCCTTACAGCTGCCGGCCAATTTGACCCTATTTTAGCCGATTTGAGGCTGACTTATGCTGTTCGTCATCATGCACCTGGTGGTTGGGTGACCCGACCAATTAGTGCAGAGGGTGCATTATATCAGAGCTTTGCTCATGTCACTCAGGTATATTCTCATAGAACTTTTCATGAAAAGGATTCATAAAATTCTCTTGAGATTGATTGTGATTTCGTCTCTTTTACAGGTACCAGAGGGCCTGATCACGGAAATGGCGGCACTGATTACTGCTTTCTCGGATGAACTGTCTGGTGCTTTGACTGAGGCTGCTTACGAGAGGCAGAGTAGGCCGCAAAGACGGAGAGGCCGGCACTGATTTTTTTTCATATTTGTCTTGAACTATGCTTGCTGTATTTGAATTATTTTCCTTCTATACTTTGTACCTTTCATGTTTTTCAGCTGTTATCTGAACTTATCTGTAAACCTGCACTTATTTGTTAGTATTAACAGCACATATGTATGCATGATGCTTTTTCTTTTTAGAAATCTATTTTAAAAATAAATCCCTGACACAATCCCAAAAAATAGCACATAACAGGGCCAAAACATGAGAATTTTACAAAACACCAAAAAGAAAGAGGAATCGGGACGGTCGGTGGCGGCCGAGCCGCCGTATACGGCGGCCGAGCCGCTGCCCGGGCCAGACCAGTATAAAAATCAAGGTTGTCTTACATCTGTGGGCCAGAAAGCAATCCTCTTACTGAAAGATCTTATATATTTTTCCAAATAACAATGAATCCCCTTTTTAATCACGTGATGCATAATTGGACCAAAAGTCTCCACAATGTTGAAAGGATCAACATGGGGAGTACGGGTTGAAAGCTGTCGCCACACTCAGAGGTGTAGCAGTAGACTGGGATTTCTTGCATTCCTGCATCAGGTTCTGGGATCCCCAAGCCCATGTTTTCAGATTTGGGGCTCGGATGGAGGAAATGTGTCCTCTTTTTGAGGAGTTCTGCTCGATCATTGGGTGCGATCCAAATGCCCCTCTTGTGAGGCATGAGGTCCAAATCGGTTATGTGGGATCCTTTCAGAGACTTTTTAGCTTCACAAAACCCCAAGCCCAAGCTATGATTGTAGATGGGGATAAGGCGATGCTGCTTCCCCTAATTGATGAGTTCTTGACCGCCGATTTTGAAGACGATGTTCAATTGAGGCATAGAATGCGAGCCTTCGTCTTTTGTCTATTAGCTGGGTTCCTCTTCAACCGTGACCCCGGCTTTGGAGATTTGAGACTTTGCCCAATGGTTAGGCAAATGGAAGAGCTCAACTGTATTGGGGGCATGATCCTAGCTGAGACTATTCAGAGTCTCGACAGATGTGCACTTGGATTTGAACGTTGGACCGTCACCCCGGTCATCCTTCAGGTAATTTATACCTTTTGTTTCTTTTGCTTATTCCATCATCTCTCTTTTCCTTTGTAAAATAGAAAGGATCTATTTTTTCAGGTTTGGCTGAGAGATCATCTTCGAGTGGTTGCAGCCCCCCAGACTTTGACCTACAACCCTTCGCAGTACCGCACCAGGAAAATTCAGATTTCTTTTCCCTCTATGGCCGAATGGACTGTTTGGCTGTTTGAGTTTGGACCGGAAGAATTATTATGGTTCGTCCCTTGGTACAGGATTCCTCAATTCATAGAGGCAAATGCCATGCACAACCATGTCTACCTGCTTGGGTTCACTCACAGTACTTGGTACAGTGCTTCCCGCGTCCTTAGGCAGATGGGTATTGATCAGAGAGTTCCCCTTCCTGTCGGGCTTACCATTGCTTCTCCTATTACCCCCGGGGTTACTCGGGCTGTTCTACAGACTTGGGTCAGAGACCATCGGATGATCAGGCCTGGTGCAGAGCCTTCCCTCGTTCAGCCCACTCCAGAGTACAGGACCTGGTTTATAGCTGAGGTTTGGCCCGTTGAGAAATCGAGGAGGTGCGCATTGCTGCAGGAGTTGGAGGGAGAGGGGGTGTAGGATTTGGATCCCAGGGTGACTCCATTGTCTTTTCTGTTTTTTGGGTTGTTTTTTACCTTTTTGGTTTTTTGAATGTATAGGACTTGTAGTCTGACTCTTTTGATGAACTGACTGACTCTTTTTTGTAATGACCGACTCTTTTTGTAATAGGTGATTCTCTTTTGTAATGAATGATTCTTAATGAATGACCCTTTTGTTTGCTTTCCAAGCATCATCTACTTTATTTATTTGCTCTAATTTTTGCCTAAGCCGTCCTTTCAGATTTTCAACTTAGCGAGCTCTTACCCATTCTTGCCTAAGCCGCCCTTTGCGGGTTTTCGACTTAGCGGGCCCCACTATTGCCTAAGCCGCCCTTTGTGGGTTTTCGGCTTAGCGGGATTTTTTTGTTTTTTTTTTTGTTGGCAAAAGAAAAATGAACCAATGATTTTTGTTAAAATTTAGACCGTGCTCAAGGAGAGCTGCCTACATATCTCGAATTAGTTTGCGAGAATCAGGTCTAATGTAGTTCCTTACAATTCATGATCATGCATAATATTTCTTCAGTTGATCCAGATTGCATGGGTTTGTGAACTCCAGACCATCCAAATCAGACAAGATGACGGCTCCGCCGGAAAATATTTTCTTCAAAATGTAGGGTCCCGCCCAATGAGGACGAAACTTCCCACGAGGATCTGTAACAGGTGTTCTGATCTCTTTCAGGACCAAACAACCTTCTTCCAAGTTTCGATCTTTGACCTTTTTGTTGAAATGTCTGGCCATTCGCCTTTGATACCCTTGAATCTGATGTAGAGCTTGAAGTCTTTTTTCATCCAAACTCAACAACTGATGATGATAATTGCTGATCCATTCAGCTTCATTTATCTGACTTTCTTGAATTATCCTCGCCGATTGAACTTCCAGTTCAATGGGGAGTACTGCTTCCATTCCGTATACCAATGAATACGGGGTTGCCCCAGTAGGAGTTCTAACTGATGTTCTGTATCCCCACAAGGCCAATGGCAACTTCTCATGCCAACGCCTATGTTCCTTGATCATTTTTTGTATGATCACCTTTATAGACTTATTCGCTGCTTCTACAGCTCCATTTGTTTGGGGTCTATAAGGAGAGGACTTATGATGCTGGATTTTCTTATCTTGCAAGAGTTTAGCAAATTCTGCTTGGAAATGAGTTCCATTATCTGTGATAATCTCGAATGGTGTTCCGTACCGACAAAGGATGTTGGTTCGGACAAACTGTGCTGCCTTTTTGGCGTCTAATTCTGCATAGGAAGCTGCTTCAACCCACTTTGTGAAGTAATCCACTGCTACCAAGATAAACTGATGTCCATTTGATGCTTTTGGATGTATTTTACCAATTATATCAATTCCCCAAGTAGCGAAGGGCCATGGAGAAGTGATTGGATTCAGGGCAACAGGAGGTTGCTTCTGTAGCTTAGCAAATATTTGGCATTGATGACATCCTTGCACAAATGCCACGCAGTCTGCATTCATGGTGGACCAGTAATATCCTAGATTGGCAATTTTTCGAGCCAAGGCGATCCCATACATGTGTGGTCCTGATTCGCCACCATGTACCATTTCCATTATCTGCTTAGCCTCTGCCTCATTCACACACCTTAGGTGCATTCCATTCCAACTTATTTTGTAGAGGATATCTCCATTAAGAATGTAACCTGTGGCAAGCTGCCTTATTGCCCTCTGATCAACCTTTGATGATCCCTCCGGATAATTTCCATCCTTGAGATAGGTCTTGATATCCCAAAACCATGATTTACCATCGGCCAAGTGCATTACATGGGCGGGTTGCTTTTGAAGCTGAACTTTCAATGGACGAATGACTTTCCCCTCCCTGATATTGATCATGGAAGCTAAAGTAGCCAAGGCATCAGCAAACTGATTCTTTGCTCTTGGGAGATATTCGAAGGACAGATCATTGAACTGTTGTGCCAAATGATCAAGGCGTTGTAGGTAAGGAACCAAACACTCTTCTCTTATCTTCCATTTCCTTAAAGCTTGTGATACTATTAAAATAGAATCATCATAGACCTTTAGGTCCTTAATCCCCAATTCCAGGGCGGCTTCCAGCCCATTAATGCAAGCTTCATATTCTGCTTCATTGTTTGTGCAGCTAAAGTCAAGTTTAACTGCGAATGGAATGTATTCTCCACAAGGAGTTTTGAACACAATACCAATTCCGTTTCCATGATAATTGGATGCTCCATCAAAGTACATCTCCCAAACACTTCCTTCCACATTCAAGAGGTCTTCGTCAGGGAAACCCATTTCTCGCATCTCGTCTTTTATAGGTAATTCTGCTAATTGGTCAGCTATTGCCCCGCCTTTCACAGCTTTCCTTTGAACAAATTTCAAGTCAAAGGCTGCCAATGTTGACACCCACTTAGCCATTTTGCTGTCCAAAACAGGCCTCTCCATAAGGAATTTCAAGGGACTCTGTTCTGCGATGACATAAGTAGTGTAAGAAGACAAGTAGTGTTGTAACTTCGTACAAGCCCAATACAAGGCTAAACACAACTTCTCAATCTTGTTATACTTTAACTCATAATCCAGCATCCTTTTGCTGAGGTAGTAAATTGCATTTTCCACCTTTGTATCCTCAGCTTCTTGAGCTAGCATTGCCCCCATGGCTTCATCTGTTACAGACAAATACAAGAGCAGAGGTTTTCCCATTCTGGGAGGTTGTAGAATTGGCGGACTTAACAAGTATTCTTTGATCTTGTCGAAGGCCTTTTGGCAGTCTTCATTCCATTCTTGTGAAGCACCTTTTCTCAGTAGCTTAAAGATAGGACCACAAGTCTCTGCCAACTGCGATATGAATCGACTGATATATTGTAATCTACCCAGCAAGCCTCGAACCTCTTTCTCTGTTCTTGGTGGAGGCATTTTCAGAATAGCCTTTGACTTTGCTGGATCAACTTCTATTCCTTTCTTGCTGACCAAATATCCCAAGAATAAGCCTGATGTTGCACCAAACAGACACTTTGCAGGATTAAGCTTCAAATTGTACTTGCGAAGTCTAAGGAAGAACTTCTCAAGCGCTTCAACGTGTTCTTCTGGAGATTTTGACTTAACAATCATATCATCGACATACACCTCTACTTCTTTGTGAATCATGTCATGAAAGACTGTTGTCGCCATCCTTTGATAGGTAGCCCCTGCATTTATTAATCCAAAAGGCATGACCCTGTAGCAGAAAGTGCCCCATTCTGTAATGAAAGCTGTCTTCTCTTTGTCTGGTGGGTGTACTAGGATCTGATTGTACCCAACCGCGAGGTCAGTCATGGAAACCATCACATGCCCAGCCATCCTGTCTATCAGCAAATCGATGTGAGGTAGCGGAAAATCGTCCTTGGGACAAGCCTTATTCAGATCTCTGTAGTCAACGCACATTCTGACCTTTCCGTCTTTCTTTGGGACCGGTACAATGTTTGCTAACCAGGAAGGGTAGGCAATTGGTTCTATGAACTTATTGTCCAGTTGCTTGGCAACTTCCTCTTTAATTTTCAAAGACCATTCTGGCTTCATTCTTCTCAATTTCTGCTTAACCGGCTTCGCATCGGGGTATAGCGGAATCTTGTGAACTGCTATGGCTGGGTCTATTCCCGTGACATCACTTGCCTTCCACATGAAGCAGTCGACATACTTCCTGATGCAATCAACAACCTGTTCCTTATTCGCACAATCATATGCAATGTATGTATGTTCATTTTCTTTGCCAATTATTATCTTTTCATTTATTTCTTTTATTTCATTTATTTCATTTTTGCTAGATAATACTTGGAAAGCAAAAGACACAGGGTAACCAAGAATCGGAACAGTTTCATTGATAATGGTGGAGTCATTCTCCAAGATTACATTAGATTTGACATTAGGGTTCCCTAAATATGAAATTACAGAAGACTCAGAATTAGACTCTGACTTGGTTTTTGACTCAGAATTAGTATAAGACTCGGTACAAGACTCAAGTTCAGGGTGTGACACAGGACTAGGTTTAACCTCAGCAGCTTGTCCCTCCTCGGCGTACCAGTTTCTCAGTGGTCCATCTGTAGTCTTGATCAGCTTTGTGAAATCCCCATTGTCTTCAAAATTGGTTATCATAGCAACCTCATCAAAGAGACTAGGCCGCATGAAATCTTCCATTTGGGGGTCAGTTTCAGGTTCTGGCTCTTCTTCTTTCATGGCCACAACATCAGCAAACATTTCAAAACCCGGTAGCTTCTTTCCGGTCATAGGAGAATAGAATGGTTCCTGAAAACCACGGTGATGAACTGCCTTTCCAGATTTGCAAAAGTGACCATTCAGAGTTCTAAAGTAGGGGCGCATTTTGAGGCTTCTTGCCCCCCAATTTCCCTTTTTCTTCCTTCCATGCTCAAGCTCTTCAATCTCCTTATCTGTGGGTTTGTACCCCAAGCCAAAAGTTCCCCGATTTTCTGGTTCTTCCCATGGTCGTACTACAGGTGTCTTTCTCCCAGACTTCATCATTTCCATACCGGGCAATAGACCTACCCTCAGCATCATTCCCACTAGACAATTGATTCGAACCTCCCCAAAGTCATATGAGACAAATGGCCCTTTTGGCTTTTCACCTTCAATGCATTGAACTGTGTCGTAATGAAACCCAGTCAAGGTCATGGCGGTTTCACCAGGAACAACCTCAAAGAGAGACTGATCCATGGTTTTCTTGTTGACTTCGCAGGTGTCCCCTTTGATAGTGATGATTTTTCCTTCAAAAGGGAATTTAAGTTTTTGGTGTAGTGAAGAAGGTACAGCATTAATTTGATGAATCCACAGCCTTCCAAGGAGGAGATTAAAGCTCGCGGGTACATCAATGACCTGGAATGGTACTCCCATTTTCACCGGCCCAATAGCAATTTCTAGAGTGGCAACACCCAAAATTTCTCTTCGAGTGTTATCATATGCTCTCACAATCTGATCAGAAGGTGTAAGATCTGTAGCCTCCAACCCCAGACAGCTTGCTACTTTCAAGGGACATACATTTAAGGCTGACCCATTATCAATGAGAACCATAGGCACAGTCTTTCCCCCAGTCTGTATGGTGATGTATAGAGCATCATTGTGTTTCTTACCGTCTTCTGGTAAATCTACATCAGAAAATCTGATGCTCAATGCCTTGGTTGATTGGGTCAAAGTGGCCACCAAAGCTTCTGGGCTTGTGTCCACAGGTGTATCAAGTTGACTCAAAGCTTCGCTGAGAGCCTGGCGGTGTGGGAATGAGGAAGCAAGGAGTTCCCAAATTGACACCTTAGCTTGAGTTTGTTTAAGCTGAGTGAGGACAGGGTCTTCTTTTGGCTCTGGTGTTTTCTTATGGGGGGATTTGAGGTTGTAGGGGTTTTTCCCAAGTCAAGTGGCTGATATTGTCTTCCACTTCTTGTCAGAGCACTGACCTCTTCAGCGAGGTCGTTCAAATCTAACACACACACTTCATTCATTTCCAAGAGAAGTTTGAAAGGATCAAACAGCTCTTCTTCCACAGTAATGGCGTGGATGGAGTGATTGGGCAAAGGATTAGTGTTAATGTTTGGTTGCCTCCTGAGAGGAATGATGTCACCACTATCCACCAGATCCTGGATGCGGTTTTTCAGTGTCCAGCAAGCATCTGTTTTATGCCCATTCCCTTGATGGTATTCACAGTATTCATTGACTTTATAACTGGAAGGTAATGGGTTTGGAGGAGGTCTTGGGTCCAAAGGCTTCAAATATTTCCCTTCCACAGCCTTCTTAAACACCAAATGAAGAGGTACCCCAAGGTCAGTATATTGCCTTCTTGGCTGATTTCTCGGCCCAAGATTGCCCACACGTAAAGGATTCGCAGGGGCAATATTGGCCACTTGATTGACCTTGCTTGAGGAAGGAGTTTGGCTTTGTTTCTTATATTTCAATGCAGCCCCCTCATCCACTATTTTACCCAACTGTATCAAATCTTCTACCTTGGTTGCAGTTGCAATGAGCGATTTGAAAGTAGGCAGGTATTGGGTTTGCAGTTGGGCTTGATATGTAGGCCTTAAATTTCTGATTATGATATCAATCTACTCTTATTCTGAAGGGCGATTGATCATCTGGGCGACTTTTGCCCTCCACCTCGTAAGGAACGAGGAGAAGGGTTCATTGTTGTTTTGTTTGGTGGTCTCAAGTTCTCTTCTAGTGACATCCACCTCAATATTATAATGGTATTGAGAGTTAAATGCATTGCAGATGTCTTCCCATGTCTTAATCTTGGAACGGTCTAGACTCACAAACCATTTAAGAGTAGCCCCGGTCAGGGATTGTTGGAAGAGTTGAGCAAAGAGCTCATCATTTAAACCCCAAGGACTCAAGGCCCCCACATACATCTTCAAATGGGTTTTAGGGCAAGTGGTCCCATCAAATCTGTCCATCCCCGGCATCTTGAATTTTGGAGGTAATCTGGCTTGGGGAAACAAGGATAAGGAATCCATGTCTACCACCTCTTTGTGAGTTTTCATGGCAGTGATTGACCTCTCAAGCAATTCAAGTTTCCTTTTCAGTTCATCTGTTTCGTTCTTGGAGGGTGGATCCTCCAAATTGATAACAGGGGTATTAATCTGAGCAGTCACGGGGGTACTAGTTTGCCCCACAATGGGTTCCTTCCCCAAATTTCCAGGAATAGGGACTGTCTTTGGTGCTCCTTCTAATTCAGCCAGGATGGCTACCCTTTGGGCGGCTAAAGCTTCATCAATTTTTTCTTGCATTCTAGCTTCAATTTCCTTAACCTGACCATCCAGCAAAGCCTTAATCTGTTCAATTGTGGCCATTTCAGTAATTAGAGTAGTTTGTGAAGTTGGGGTAGTAGAACTTGTAGGGGATAGCACAGTTGGTGTTGGTGTATCGGATGTAGGTGAAGGCACGCGGACAGAGGGTACCTGAAAAGGTCAAGGGTAAAAAAATCAGGGTGGTGTGTAGGGTAGGAAAACTCTTGGTCCACTTATGTACATCAAAATTTTTCCCCAAAACAATGTTGTTATGTTGCATGAATGCACCTCATCACATCACAATTCATTTTAATGGAATGCGGCACTATCATTGGGTACATACAACCTAAGGGAAGGTTCTATTGTTATGTAAAAATAGAGAATCGGCTTATCACAGGGACCCTTGAGTCTTGAGTAAGATATACCTAACCACATGTGAAACAAGGAGTTTCGCGTGGGTCCAACAGTACGATTACTCATGGGCCACTCCAAAAGGATTGGAATGGTTTGCGACAACAGGGAGGACGCTTTGGCTGTCCGCCGGCATAATCAAGGAGACCTGCGGGTCAGCGCTACTTGCTATCCAGACTCAGAACTTTGAACAGAAAGAGAAGAAATTCATTTGAAAATAATTTTTTATGCAATGGAGGAAAAAGATTCCCCCATATATGCAAGAGAAAAAGATTCTCTGAATGAGAAAACAAATGCACAAGTAGTCAAAAAAAATAGATCCATCAAAGGAAAAAGATTCCTTTCTTCAATCTTCAGTCCAATATCCTTAAAGAAAGGATATATAATGCTAGGGTACCCTGCAAAATGAATAAAAATACCCTAAAGAAGGGCAAATTGGTTAAACAAAAAATAACAATCTACTAGGATCCCATAAATCGTTTTTATGGTCCCTAGTGTCAAATCAATCAAATAAGCAATAGTAGTCCACTTAGAATCCCATAAATCATTTTTATGGGTCCCCAGTGGAGTCGCCAGTCTGTGAACCTCGGTTTTCCGCCCGAAAAGGATCCGGGCGAACGTTCACTCGTTGTCGGTAGTCGCCACTCAGTTTATTTTGTTCGAAGGGAAAAACTAAGAAAACCCTTTTTTGACTCCAATAATGCATCCAATGTAAAGGCTTCTAGTCTGCGAACCCAAGGAGGATTCGGGGACTATGTCATGCATTTGATTAACTTGCAAAAATGGAACAAATTTAAAGACAAAGAGATTGTTGGTAGTTTGGTGGACTTGCTATTTAGGGTGAATCCCAAACATGCCTACATACTCCCGTTTGAATAGGAGATCAAAGCCCATGTAGTTCGGAAAAGCCTATTTAAAGGCGATGAAAATTATGTTTCATGCATGTGTGTGTGTGTATGCTTCGTGCATTGTCGGGCTTCATGCCAAAGATGTGAGATTTAGGTACTTTGTACCAAAAGAGTGGAATTTAGGCTCCATGCCAAAGGTTGATTTTAATTGAGTCATTTAGGTACTTAGTACCGAAGAGATGCAATTTAGGCTCCGTGCCAAAAAGAGTTAATTTTATTTACAGCTTAATGCCGAAAGGGTGATTGATTAGTCCGTTAGGCCCTCAGATCTAAAAAGATTAGGTCTTTGACCGAGAAGAAATTAAGAAGAAGATTAGAATGCTTATGATATGCTCGAATTGACCAAAGATGAATTATGATATTACCTTGATCAGAATTTTTCCACTTCTAAGTTCCAGATCTTATTTCCTTGCACTTTTGAGTATTATTCTTGATTTCTACAACACAATATTAGAAACTTTTAAGCATAAAAATTTCGTCAGCATCTGAGCATAGGAAGTCCCAAAAAAAGTCCCTCTTTTCGAAAATCTGAAGCCTATATATAGGCAAAATCGGGCTGCACGGCCGGGCCGTCGTCCCCACGGCGGCGGGGCCGCCGGTCGCGGCGGCTGGGCCGCTGTCCTGGCCCACCGCGACTCGCGCTACTTCTACTAAAACTGACTTTCCGGGAGCCACGGGCCTCCAAAAATTTTTCCGAGACCATATCCATGATCCTTGCGTCGCACCGGACATTTCAAGCACCATGAAGACATACTTTCGATGGACTTTTACCGTTGCCCGCCGGTCCGGCCTGGTCTGAGGAAATTGGCTTTCCGAGCCTCAAAATTCGAATGTTCACAGTATCAAATAAAACTATAGTTTCTATGTTATAATTATAAGAAATTTTTATTTTTATTTTTATTAAATAATTTTTTAATATAATTTCTTGTAACATAAAAATTATATTATCTGAAATTTTATCTTTATTTATTATACTAATTTCATTTTCTATATTTTCTTCTCTATTGGTTATTTGTTCAGTATTTTCTTCTTCTTCTTCATGAGAAGAAGTAGAATTTAATAAGAATTTTATTAATTGAGAATCATTTTCTTGTTTAATTTTTAATTTTTTTAATTCTAATTTTATTTCTTAAATTTCCTTTTGTAAATCATTTATTATTTTTTTATTTATTATTTATTATTTTTATTTAAAATTGAAGTTAAATCATATGTTTATTTACTTGTGCTAGGTAGTACTGAATGTTTAGGTTTTTCATTAAAATCTTCTAATAATTTATTTAAGAATTTTTCTTGGATTTTAGTATCATTTATGTGTTTTATTACTTTCAAAATGGATTATTGTTCTTTAGTTAAAATATTTATTGATTTACTACTAATTTCAGAACTAGTTTCTGATCATATATCATCTATTTGATTTATTTCTTCAGAATCTGAATAATCTTCAAAATCCAAATACTCTAAATATAATTCATGAATTTTATTTAATACAGATTTTTCTAATTCTAGTTCTTGTAGTTTTTTTTATTAAACCTACAAAATCTAAAAGTATATCCTTTTTACCACAATTATAACATTCTAAATCTTTATATGATTTAAATTGTTTATCTTTCTTTTTAAAGAATTTTTTATTACTAGGTTTTCTAGATTTATAAGATTTATAAAATTTTTATTTCTTATAATAATCTTCTTTATTGTATTTTCTTTTATAATTTTTTATATTTTTATATGATTTTTTATACTTTATAGAATATTGTCCATTACAGTCTCTATAATTCTGAGTTATACTATAATCAAACTATTTACAAAATGAACATAGTTCTTGTTTTGTTTTTCTCATTTTGAATTTTAATTATTTTTGAAGTTTTATGTCTTGACAGAGTTTTAATCTTTCGTTTTGAACTATACTAACCAATTAACCATAAGTCAAATTGTTATAAGGAATAAGGTTACCATATTCTTGTTTTATATGATTTCTAAATTTTTTCACTTGGAAAAAATAGTAATTCTACCATAAATTTTTTCTTCCAAAAAGCTTGGTTGAAATCTTCCCTAATCATAATCTTAGTTAAAAAGATTGTTTTATAAAACTGAAAATCACTAAGTTTTTTACACATAAAGTTACTCAGTAATTTAACATTTTTATCTTTTAAATGAGTAGGATCTCCTATAAAGTAAAGTGATATAGTTAGTATCAGTGTTACCACTGCATCCTGAATATTATCACCATACTCATTTAATATAGAGGTTTCATCTTCATAAGTTTTAATAGCATTTAAAATTTCTAAATATTGTTCTTCAATGAGATGATTATCCAACCAATCTTTTAATTGACTTGTGAAGTCAGCTATAATTAATTCTACTATAGTCTTAACTAATGTATCAGTCCGGGTTCTATAAGCATTGACAGCCATTGTCATCTGCTGTAGAAGACTCAAAATATTATATTCTGACAGGCTATCAATGTTCCATTCATATACTGAAGAGGCATTATTTTTATATTATGATAATATATTAGGTCTATCTATAATTCCTAAGTTTGGGGTAGACATTCTAGGTAGTATAGATTGATGGTGTGTTATATGATTTATTTGTGAACTTATATCTTTACTAAAAGATTCAGAATCTTCAGTTTCAGGTTGAAAATCTTCAACTAATTCTGAATATTGATCTCGAGTTACCATACTAATAGTATTAGAGATTTTAGATTGAGGTGTTTCTTGAAACACTTATTTTGACTCTGAGGTTAAATCAATTTTACTTAATTGATCTTTAATAGCTTTTACAAAGTCAAAATTCTTATATTTGACTTCTCGTTGACCTGTTTTAGATACTCCAAGGGGTTTGAAGACATGAGTTTTTAATTTTTTTATCTGAAATTGGTTTTATAATTTTTATTATTTATTTATCTTTAATAAAATTTTCTATTCCATTTAATTGTTTACCTATACTGATTAAGTATGCATTTGAAAAATTATTTTGCTATAATATTTTTCTATTTAGGTCATCATCTTCTACTATTTTAAATGGTGCAATTTTTATTTCTCTTTCTTCAAATACACTAATAGTTTTAGGTGGGTATTCATTTTGTATAATTTTATCTTCTACTTTTCATTTTGTTTCTTTATTCTTAGTAGTTATATGATTTATTGATTTTTTCTTTTTAATTTTTCCTTTATAAATTATTTTAAATCAATCAAAGAATTTTATATTCACTTCATATTATTTTACAAAATTAATATATTTATTTTTTACAGAGTTAAAATTATTTACTATACTAATTACTTCTTTTAATTTATATATATATATTATTAAAGTTAGCTTTTTATCTAATTTATCTTTGCTGAATACAAATTCTTTATTGATTACATTTAATTACTTCTTTTAATTTATATATATATTTTTTATTAAAGTTAGCTTTTTATCTAATTTATCTTTACTGAATACAAATTCTTTATTGATTACGTTTAATTCTTTATCTATGTTTGTTATATTTTTCTATACAAAAGAAGTCGTATGTAACATAGATGGGGAAGGAGACTGCTCTCTATATTATTCTTTGTTATAATTAGGGTTTGATTCTATATGGTTCATATTTCCTATAGTGTTATAAAAAAGATGTGGTACGGTTGTACTAATCTACACCTTTTAATTTACTGCTGGTTTCAGATATATCTGATATAGAATACCTAGAATTTACTACTGTTTGCAAGACAGGTTTAGATTCTTTTTCTTTATATGAAACATATATTACAGAAGATAATTGTGAAGCTCTTTCTATATCCATTGTTGAAGCAGAGGAGGAGGTATCAGAATACCTACTTCTTATACTATGTTTACAAAATTTTAATTTAACTTTATCATCTTCATATTATTCAATCTTACTAAGTTCTATATTGGATTTTACTATTTTCTCAGGTGTTGGAGGAGGAACAACATTTTTCAAAATTCATTCATTAGAAAGACTGATGTCTTTCTACTGAATAGTTTTAGAAATTACTGTAGTAGCTTTGCCAATGTATGTTTGAAGAAATTTAGTTTCTCCTGTTTTAGATTTCATTATATATTTAGTTGCAAAGGTCGAGACCATGACTTTATAATATATTTTATACATTAATGCTACAGGAATAGATCCTTCTAATATTTTATAATTATGAGTTTTAATTTCTAATATAACATTTTTTAATATATTAGGGTCATTTAGAGATATTGTAATATTAGAAAAGCAATAAAAGAAAATAGGACCACCACTTAAACTAGTCTCTATTGTCCCTAAGAGAGAATCATTAAAATTTACAAATCTAACATCTCTGACTACTACTAATATACTTGTATTTAAACATTCTCTAGTTAAGGATTTTATATCAATTTGTACAAGTCCTATATGTATATATTTGTATTTTTTTTTACTTTTATAGTGTTTTATAGATTCTGGAGATAACAATATAATTTTCTCAAAATGTTTACTTAACTTTACATCTCTTTCTACCGCTTTAATTATATAATCATTTTTAAATATATTTAATTTTGAAATTTTATAAATTTATTCTTTATCTATTTTAGGTATTACCCAATTATCTATTGTTTTATTAAAATATTCTAAAATTACTTCATTTCTATTTACAATTCTTTTAATTTCTGATAACACAGAACTATCAGATTTAGTTATATAGCAGATTTATATAAAAAATAGTTTCATTTTTAAATATTTAAAAAGTAGATTTTAAAGTATTTTTTATTGATTTTTGACGCGACTATTGACTTAATGCTCTAAATGTCTAACCATTGACTAAAACATGATTTACTACATATTTAAATTCTAGTAAATAATATTCACTTCTAGATCTATAAGTCAAAGATTTAACTATGAAAACAGTTTTATATCTATCTACTACCATCCCTAAAAAATGGCAGGCTCTGATACCAACAAAAATTTAAAATTATAGTATTTTTATAAAATACTATAATATTTTATATACATACATACATACATATATATATATATATATATATATATATAAAGTAAGGGTGGAAAGAGGGGAAAGGGGGTCCATTGCCCCCAGGACCCCCTCGCTCCGCCACTGGTCATTAGATGGATCTTTTGAACACTTTTCATGTACCTTCAATTTCTAGGAATTTAGTTTCATTATCCATATTAGATGTTATTGGATATTCTATTTTATTTATTTTTGGATAACTAAGTAGTTGGTTATGGTATTTTGTATGATGTTTATATAAAATTTCCTTGAATCATGAATTTGCTCAAGCTTTAGTAGCCCTGAATTCAAATGTCGGTTCTAAATGTGACTTAATTAAAGAAATTTCTTCATTCTTGTGCCATAGAAGGCCGGAGCATATCTCTAGCGAAAGAATAGAGAGATTAGCGAAGGATGGATATTACAAAATCTTGATTTCACTGATTTTCAAGTATGTATATATTGTATAAAAGGAAAGCAAGCCAAACATTAAAAGAAAGGTACCATAAGAAGTAATGAGCTTCTTGAGATCATTCATATGGATATTTATGGACCACTCTCCATTCCATGTTTCACTAGAGAAAAGTATTTTATTACCTTTACAGATGACCTATCTCGTTGTGATTTGGTATATCTAATGCATGAAAAGTCGTAAGCCATTAACATCTTTGATATTATACATGGCAATCAGTTCGTGTTGTGGTAGCTAGACCCAAATCCATCGTACTTGTAATCTTTTCATACTATGTCGTGTTAACTCAAAAAATTAGTTATGTCAAAATTTAAAAACTAACATCCATTGACCTTTATATAATCGTATTGTGCCATTCTAAATTGTATCATACCGTGCCAATATATAGGTTAGCTCATTTATTTTTAAATAAATTTACTATTAATTTTAGACCTAAATTGCCTAAAGTTATATAAAAATTTTAATTTATAAATTAATGATTTGATTTACATATATATAACCTCAACTAAAATTATAAAAATTTTAAAGAATTTTAAGAGATAAAATTATTTAAAAATTTTTAATACTTAAACATTAAGATAGATTTAATTTAAAAATTAAAAGTGCAATTTCATTTAGAATATCATAATTTAAAATATGGTGAAAAATTATTAGCTTAATAATGACCATTCTTTAAATAACTTTTAATTTAAAATTGAATATAAGATTATTTATTTGATAAAAAATAATACTTATTGAATCTATTACTTTATTATTAATTTATCAACTATTTATTGCGAATTGCAAAAAATTATATATGCAATTTCATTCAAATAAATATAATTTTATAATTTATTTGTTTGACTTGGCAGATCGTGTCGAGTCATGCCACTTGTCGTGTCATGCTAAGCCAGCCCAATAGGCCAAATGCACTAACCCAGCCCGACATAAAGCACTTAAGCATGCCAAGCAAGATGGGTTGTGCCTAAAATGTGCTAAGCTGGGCAGCCTGCATGCTACCTGGCCCAACTTCCATGTATGTTTGAGATATACATTACAGAGATTGAGAGACAGTTAGATAGAAATGTTGAAGTAATGAGATCAGATCGAGGTGGTGAATATTATGGTTAATATGATAAATCAGGTCAAAATTTTGATCCTTTTCCCAAATTCCTTGAAGGTTATGGCATTTGTGCTTAGTACACAATGCCAGGTACTCTACAACAAAATGATGTTGCTGAAAGGTGTAATCACATATTAATGAAAATAGTTAGGAGTATAATGAGTTACTCTATTATACCTATTTTCTTGTGGGGTAAAGCTTTGAAGACTGCAATGTATAACTTGAACAAAGTTTAGAGTAAAGCAATTCTAAAAGCTTCTTTCGAGTTATAGGCTAGTAGGAAACCCAGTTTGAGATATATACATATATGGTATTGTCCATGTAGGTAAGAATTTTAACCTATATGAGAAAAGTTAGATTCAATAACTGTTTCTAGATATTTTATTGGTTATCTAGATAAATCAAAAGGGTATAGATTTTATTATCATAACCACAGTATGAGAAAAATTGAAACCGGTAATACTAGATTCTTAGAGAATGGAGAAATTGGTAGGAGTAATGAACCAAGAAATGTAGATATTGAGAAAATAAGAGTGGATATCTCACCATCTTTTTTATCTTAAGAAATTGTTGCTCCTTAACCTTTTATGTAAATTGAGAAAAATAAGCAAAATAATGGAGATGGTTCATTACCTCAAGAGAATGTTGTCATTAAAAATATTGTAAAATCACCAAAATTAGCTCCTTTGAGATCTTTTCAAAGGAAAAAGGAGATATGTCAATTCAGATGATTACGTGATGTATCTATAAGAATCTGATTTTGAAATTGGGATAAGGAAAGATCTGGTTTAATTTTCACAGGCCATGGAAAACAGATGATCCTAATAATGAATAAAAGCCATGAATGAAGAGTTGAAATTTATGGACTATAATGGTGTCTAGGGTCTTGTTGATTTGCCTAATAATTGCAAACTTGTCAGCTATAAATGGGTCTTTAAGACCAAGCTCGACATCAAAGGCAATATCGAACGGTTGAAAGCTAAATTAGTGGCCAAAGATTTCAGTTAAAAAGAAGAAATATATTACAAAAATATTTTCTCTTCAATTTTTAAAAATGATTCACTTAGAATCATCATGACGCTTGTAGCTTATTTTGATCTAGAGTTACATTAAATGAATGTGAAAACCACATTTTTGTAACAACCCAAATTAAAATAAAATAAGAAGGTACTAAAAGCATATAAAAAAGAAAAGGGGGGAGGGGGGGGGGGGAATAAAGTATATATAAATAATGATAATAAAATAATGGTAATAATATTAAATTAAAGAAGGCTTGGTAACAAGATATTGGAAAATGAGTGCGGGGAATTAAACTTGAGTATACAACTAGTGATATATAGAAAAAATTATATGTGCAAGTATATGTGTATGTAAGTATTTATAAAAGAGAGTAAATGCGTATATATGTATATATATTATACATCAGTTAGATTTACTAAGATTGCATATAGATATGCTACTTAAAAAGTATAAATAAAGATTTAATGTGATTATTAAAATATATTACAATTATAAATGAAAATACAAATATATGTACCTTTAGTTCATAAAGAAGAATAACTCAGAATATATATATATATATATATATATACAACGATAAACTTTGTTTTTTTAAAAAAAAAAATTCAGATGCAAGTGATGTGAATGGGCTGTGAGGGACGAGTTGGAAGAGTAAAATTGGCTTAAAGGTTAAAAAATTAAATTGATTTTAGACATAGAGAGTGTTTCTCAAAACTGAAGCTTTTCAGCTTATTGTGAATAAGTGATTTTTAGATTATAATCAGATTAAAAATAAACAGTTAAGCATTTCTGTAAACTAGTTAATAATCAACTGATAATCAGTTTATAATCAGTTAAGTGTTTCTGTAAAATCAACTTATTATCAGTTTTTAATTGTAGAAACTGTCAAAATGACCAAACTGTCCCTGAGTTTATTTATTGTATAAAAATAATTTTTTAAATGTCAATTCAAAATTTATTTTGCAATAAAAATAATAATAAAATTTATTTAATAATAATAATAATAATAATAATAAACGTAAAAGAATTTTGATGGGAACTAAAGTGCATAGGGTTGGCAAATTTGAAATATTGAAGATTAGATAGGGATAGTATGGTCTTTTACTTGGTCAAAACTGCTTAAAAAATAAGTGCTTAAAAAAAAGTAGTAAAACCCAACTTTTAAAAAACTGATTAAAAACATATTATAATCTACTATTTAAGTTTTCAGAAACACTTAAATAAACAACTTATAATCTAAAAACTGCTTATAATCAATTTTGACCAGCTTTTAAGTTTTGAGAAATACTCTCATAATTACGCTATACATGAAAATAAGTTTTCCATTTTAAAAAACACGGAAGGCGAAATCTTTTTTTTTTTCATTTTTACTTTTAGATGCTTTTTTCGATTTTTGTAAATTTTTTTATTTTTATTTTTATAAAAAAATTTTAATGTCATATTTTAATATACACAAAAAAATAAATACATATACAACATATACAAAAATATACACTCAACAATACAAACTACATATATATATCTATAATACATCAAGAATACATTTACAATAAATCTATAACACATTTACATAATATTTTTAATATATATTTAATTTAATTTAATTTATTTTTTATTTTTAAAATATTCACACAACATTCATACAATATTCACACATTTAATAATTTTTACATAAAATATATACAACTTAAATAATAAAAACATAGCATACACACAACATTTATAACACATCTACAATATCTACAAGATATTCATAATACATCTAATATATATCTACATAATAAAATTAGGTGTATTTTTTATGTATAATATGTAAAATTTATTTTAAAAATAAATTTAATATTTTTATTAATATATTTTTGTATGTCTTATTTTATTTTTATTTTTTTAGTGTTACTTATTTTTTATAATTAAAATTAAAATTTTCTCATTTTGTAAAAAATTAAGATTTTCATATGATGAAAAATAATTTAAAATATTAATTTTTATTATTTTATTGGAATATTTTTAAATATTGAAGTTTGAAAAAAATAAAATTTTGAAGTAAAATATTAATTATAGTGATATTATAGATATTTTTAAAAAAAATTATTTTATTAAAAAATAAATATTTTTAAAATTTTACATCAATTTTTTATAAAAATATAAATATTTTTAATTTTTATAATATTTTTATAATAAAAATTATTTTTCAGGGTAATTATGTGATTATCCCTTGATAAGGACACTAGCTAGAAATCAAAGGGAACTGATTAGATTTCAGCAAAAGGGGTAGAAGATAGTTAAACAAGTCATCATTACCTATTAAGCTATCTAAAAACCAAAGTCAGAAAATTTGATGGGTGATTTGAATGGTGGCTGCATGCATGAAGAGTTAAGTGGAAGTGAAGATTGAAATAATAATAAATTAAACCAACAATAGCCAAATGTTGAGAAAAGACCAAAGGACACTCAAGTTACATGCAAGAAGGAGTTGCAAGTGAGTATAAATGGCAGACTTGGGAGTAGGAAAAAGAAAAAAAAAACAACCAAATTTATAGTTAGAAGCTACCAAACTCTTGGAAAGAAATTTTCTATACAGAGAAACGAGAGGCATGCTTTAAAACTCTTACCAAATTAAGAAAAACAACCTTGAGGGAGGAAAAAATTTGTACGATTTGGGGAACATTATACGAGTTTGAAAGCTGCATTGGAGGAGGCTGTAGATTACTCAAGAAGACTACAAAAGGTGAGTGCTTTTAACATGTTAAAATGAATCCTTGTGTGTTGAGTGCTGAGAACTTATTTGGGAAGGAATGTTTGTTTGAAAAATAAAAAGGATAAGAAATTTAAAATGAGGTAAAGTAAAATGGTAGTAGTATATCATGTTGGAACGAAGGAACAAAGACATGCATGTAACTAAAAGAAAGAGATCATGAATTTTATGAAGAAATAGGTTATACAGCATTAAAATGAAGACATAGTTAGGTTAACATGATTTAAAAAATGGTTAATAAATACCTTAAGAGGTAGAGATAATAAACTAATAAGAATAATGGACAAAGAAACATATTTTTTAAGGAAGAAAAATATAGAAGACATTTACACAAATTGGTTTGGAAAGTTAGTTTATTAAGAAGAAAAATATTTCATTATAATCCATACATCATAATGTCATCAAGAAATATTTGATTAATTTAAGTTGTAATGTGTAGCATGAAGAATTGGTAAGTTGAAATATATATGTGCATGTAGATTTAAGAACGTTCTGAATGAGCAGTAGTCATTTTAATGATTTATTTTCTAAAAGATATAGTGATGATGAATTGTATGCATTAAAGATATACTTACTTTTTTTTGTGATAAGGAGTGTTTCTATGAAATATTTGTTGTTAAGTTGGACGATTGAAATATAGTTGTTCAACATTATTTGTTTAATATAAATTATGTGTTGCTATAAAACAAGAAGTATGTGATATTGATAATCATGAAATTATGGTAGATTCGCAAGAACATTATATTATAATGTAGTAAAGTTAATAGAAAGGGAGGGAAGTTTGGTACTTGGGAACTTAGAAAGAAATTTTATCATGAATTAAAAGAATATAAGTACTAGAACTCTAGTTTCAAGGGGCTGTAACTGAAATTTAAGTAATCAATTAACAAGTAAACTAAAAGAGAAAACGAGGGAAATGCGTATCCAAATGTAGAGGTAAATTGTATATGAGTATGTTTAAGAAGGAAACAAATTTAATAGCTGGATTTGTATTTGAAACCATGAAATTACTTAAATAAAGTTGAGTTGAGTTAATATATATATAATTAATAAAAAGCTGGTGTTATAAAAAAAAAAACTTAATTAGCTGGCTAAAGATGGGTAAATTTTAATCCTATAAAAATGTATGTGATGATATGCATATATGGTTAAAATATGTGTAACTTATTTTGTATACAATGCATAATAGGAAATCATTTGATTATTAAAATATGTTAATGAAATTTTCCAAATAAATTAAGAAATCAAACTTAAGTATGTTCTTCAAACATGTTGTTCACATGGAGTTATTAAAAAAAAAACTAAAACAACTACATGTAGTTTAAACAAATTATTTAAGAAAACAATAGTTGCTAAATAATCTGAAATAAGAAAAAATGATGGTAAGTAGCCAATTGGGTTCTATCTATATGAATAATAGGAAAATAACAAAGCCTAAGTCTTCCGATTAGTCTGAGAAGGCTCACCTGGTAGGTTTTAGTCACCGCCCTAAATCACAGCTACAGCTGTTCTATATCAGTCCTTCGACTACTCTGCTGGATCTATCATATGAATATACTTGGAAAAAAATTTACTTTTTCGTTGACAAAGGTCCATACTGCTTAAGATATATATAAAACTGGCCTAGGAGGCATTATAAACCAAAAATATTGTCTGGAAGTATCTATTAAATGTGAATGTTTCGACCATTCCAAAAGCTTATGGTCAGGAACCAATTTAGAAATTAAATTTTAAGAGTACATATAAACCAGTAATGAGATGGGGGATAAAAAGATACAAAATATATACATATATATATATATATATATATATATATATAAACCAGTATTGCTATTAAGTAAGGATTAAAATAAAGTATCAGGTCAATATAAATAAAGGAAAGATAAGATATATGAGACTTCTGAGTTTTTTTAAAGTAGTTTTCTTTATTAGTTATAATTATGTAAAAATAAATGTGCTTCTGTAATATTGTTGTTTATGTCTAAAATGATGTGTTTCCATAATTTGTAAATTGGTCATATATGTGTTCATATGTAAGTTTAAATTTCAATCACAAGCATATGCCCTGAGTCTAAATCTGAGATATTTACATAACTGGTAATAATGAACTTAATCTATTAAATTAATAACGTAAAGAGGAACTATAATCACTCTAATAACAAGGGCACTCACTAAGCCTAAAAACTCACCCCTTGATCTATTTTGTCTTTCTCTTTATATTTGGTTGCAGGGCCTCTTCACACTGTAAAACTTTGTGGTATCAAATCTACAAGTGCAAGATAAACAGTAAAATATCTAGAATAACTTGGGTAATATAAGAAAAACTGTTGCAATAAATCTCTATACTATTGAAGTTTTATTAAGATCCTAGTTAAGGACAATGTTTGCCGTGATATTAGGTAGCCTTAAGCTGAACCAAACCCAAGGACCATTACCTTCGGTATTTGGGGTGTGACAATTTTGAATGGAAATTTAGGTGAAGATATCTACATGGAACAATTGGAAGAGCTCACAAAAAAAGAAAAGGAACACCTAGTTTGTAAATCAAAGAAATTCATTTATGGTCATAAGCAAGCTTCCAGGCAATGATATATTAAGTTTAATGGTACTATTACATCTTTCGAATTTAAGAAAAATGCTATCAACTAGTATATATATCTGAGAGTTAGTATGAGCAAGTTTATATTTCTAATATTGTATGTGAATAATATTTTGTTAGCTAGTATTGATCTTGGTTTATTATGTAAAACCAAGGAATATCTTATTAAAAACTTTCAAATGGTCGATATGAGTGAGACAAACTATGTTATTAGCATAGAGATCTCCAGGGATCGATTTTGAGGAGTGCTAGGTTTGTCTCAAAAAGGATATATTAATTAAGTTTTAGAGACATTTAATATGAAGTCATGTTCAACAGACATTGCACCTATTTTAAAATGTGACAAATTAAGTGAACAATGGTGTCCAAGGAATAACTTTGTAAGGAAGCAAATGAAGAAATTCCTTATGCATTAGCTATAAATAGTTTGATGTATGCTCAAACCTGTACTAGACCGGATATTAGCCATGTTGTTGGTATGTTGGGAAGATATCAATGTGATCTAGGATTTGAACACTGAAAAATTGCAAAGAAGGTTATGAGGTACTTACAAGGGACAAAAGATTATATGTTCACATATAAAAGATCAAAACAATTAGAAGTGATTAGGTACTCATATTCATATTATAGTGGTTGCTTTGATAACTTAAAGTCAACTTCAAATTTTGTCTCTATGCCGACAAATAGGGCAATTTCATAAAAAAGTGCAAAACAATCAGTTATTGCCTCATCCACAGTGGAGACTGAATTTGTTGCTTATTTTGAAGCCTCAAGTCATACTTTGTGGCTGCAGAATTTTATCTTAGGACTTGGTATTATCAACTCTATTGCCAAGCTGTTGAAAATATATTGCGATAACATCCTAATTGTTTTCTTCTCTAAGAATAGAAAAGTACTCTAGTAGATCAAAACATATAGATTTAAAGTATTAGTCGTTAGAGAAAGAGTCCAGAAACAAGTGTCAATTGAAAATATTAGTATCACATTTATGATTATTGATCCATTAACTAAAGGATTACCTCTTAATGCATATACGAAACATGCTATGAGGATGGGCCTTTTGAGGAATCCATGATATGTATGATAATGGCTATTGTAGTGGTTACTTAATTAACATTTTGTGCAATAACATTTTATTTCTGTTTATTTTTATTTTCAATTATGAGTGCACATTATGGTTATTTGATAAACAATAACTATCTTGACCAGACAAATCATAGGGGCCATTTTGGTATTTATAAGGACTAAGTTAGTTAAATGTTATTAATGTGTGGTGCATGGAAGAGAATATGACATTAAATTTGTATGATCGCCATGGCTTGCATTTATAATCCAAACTTACTTTAGTATTATGACATGCAATTTTATGCTTATCGGCTAATTTTATTGAAATTATGATTACTTGTTAAATATATTTTTATTGTCGGTTTAGTGGGCCAAGTAGGAGACTATTAAACTCACGTTAAGTTAAGTGGATAGTCTACTAATTTAGTGTTTTAAATTATTTACAAACTTATAAAGGTTAGAGTCAATTAAAGGAAAGTGCCCAAAATAATTAATAATTACATAAGAGATAAGTGCCCTTGATGGAGTGGGCAACTTATAAATAAATAAGAAATGGTAATTTTCAATAAGTTATTTTTGACAGTTTTCTAAGGCCATCTTCTCTTGCGATAAAAGGAAAACACATAACCCTTTTTACAATACCTTTCCAATAATAAAATTTTAAAAAATTGTGTATATTAAAGTTAGATCAAGGAGAAGAAGTGATCAAGAATTAAGAGTTGTAATCAAAGGGGTTAATCGAAATTCATCATGTTCGCATATTCTTCGAACAATATGTCAACTAATTTTTTATTTTTTCTTAAGATGTTTTAAGTTCGATCAAATTGGATATTACTTTAATTTCCACATTAAAGTCTTACACAAGGCTGATGAAATTAAATCGTTGTAGATAAGGAGGATCAAATAATAGCTGCCATGCCGTTCATGGAATGGGCATTACTTTTTTTTTTTAATGACTGTTACTTTTTTAATGGACGATACTTTTTTTTGTAATGCCTATTATTTTTTTTAATGGGCATTTTTTTAACAACTATGCATTTCGTAATTTTCTTAATTTTTTCAAAGAATAAATGAATGTGTGTTATTTTTATAGCGTTTGTTACTTTATTTTTTAAAATAAAAAATAAAAATAGACTGATGAATTAGATTAAAAATTAATTCGTAATTAATTTTAAATTTTTAAATTATAATTTTTTTATTGTTAAAAAATATTAATTTATAATTTTTAAGCTTTATATTATTTTAAAAAACACGCGCTTTTCAGTATGTGATTAAAAAGTTACAGAAAGATAAATATAAAGAGGTAAAGTGATTATTCGAAAATTATAGAAAGTAAAATAATTAAATATAATAAATACGAGGGATAATAAATATATTAAGCCACATAAAAATACAGGTTTACAATACGAACAAAGAAACTACATCATACATATGCAAATCTAAAACAAAAAGGGTCAAAATTATTAAAAAGTTACAAAAAAACTAAAATTAAAAATAAAATAAAACTAACTAAAAAAATAAAATAAAACACGAATAGAATAATCGGTGGATCTAACTACCCAGGCATATATATATATAAGAAAAATTAAAAACCCTAAAGCAAAAATAAAAATCTAAAAGCAAAAATTAAAAACACTAAATAAAAAATACTAAAATATACTAAAAATGAAAAATAAAACCAAATCTATAAAATCCCTAACAAAATTGAAGAATCACAAAATAAACAAACCTTAAATCAAACATTAAACAAATTTATAACAAACCAAAATACCTAGATGTAAATAAAAACATAAACTAAAAATAACAAAAAAAGAAAGGTAAAAACACTAACTTTTAAATTTGATTTGGTCGAAAAAAATACTCATATGTAACAAAATTTTAAAATATTTTTATAAATCTTAACAAAAAACACAAATATAACTCTAAAATGATAAAACAAAATATAAACAAAAGTAAAATCATAAAAAAAAAACTAATTTTAAAAGAGTTAGAAAACTCATAGAAGAGAGTTGAAGACTTTTGTTCGATTGAGAGAGTGATAGTGAGGGTCTGACTTTGTGAGACAGACCGAGAAAACGAGAGTTTGAGATAGATGTTAGATTGAAGAAGAGAACATAGACTGAGATAGAGATTTTTCAATTTCTCATATAATAAATTTCAAGAGAGAGAAGCAAGAATTTTTGCTCTAGAATTTTAGGATTTACTCTTTAAGATGCTTATATAAGAATTAAAAACAATATCATTGCCTCTAATAGAAAACGACACCGTTTTACATATAAATATATAATATTACATATATGTTAAAATTGTTGATTGATTTTTGGGTTGACTTGAAATTTGTATATCTAAATTGACTAATCACTTGAAATCAAACTTAAATTAAAAAGCCCATATGTCCTCACCCGGAGTTGGATATCGAATTGATCGAACCAACATTAAAGCATGTAGTTTAGATGAATTTGATCTGTTCGTTCATTTCTTCATACCCAATAAGAGAGTAATGAGAATCTTGTTTATTTTCTATTATTATGTGTGAAAAATGGAACAATAGAAAAAAAGAAAGAAAGAGAGAGATGATGGGTGAATACCATGAGAAAATTCTAAAAATTGGTAATTAATGGATTTGTCCATATAGCTGGGAGGACTAGGTTGTCTGATATTTATTATGTTAAAAAGAAAGGATTGAGTTTGAATAACAAGGATAATAAATTTAGCTAGTCTGAAAAAAAGGTAAGAGATAAGGTTGATTTTATTTTTTTTATATGTTAGACTGAAAAATTATAATTAGTAAATTATTTTTATAATCTCAATAGATATTGATAAGGTAGAATTTTCTTTTTAAAATCAAATGCTCTAAAAAAATGTATTAAGGAGTGCTATAGGATGAAACTTAAATTTCTTTATCATAATCTTAGTGACATTATTGTAAAAAAAATAAAATTGAGGGCGACTTCGTGCTTTATTCAATTTTTGTTAGACTTGGCTGTAATTTGTCGATTTTATTGATAATAACTATAAAACAAAACCAGAGTAAAGTGGGCCTCCGCCCACTGCCAGTGATTAATTCAGCAGCAGTATAATGTAAATCCATTGCCAAGATGAACGCAGCTACAACCACCGCCACAGCCACCTCCGCCCCCAACCAAGATCATCTTCTGTTTGATCCCCAAACTCAAATTCAAACTCCACTTGCCCAACCCCATCCAGTCCAACCAAATTCCCAGCTCCACTCTCCATCCCAACTTCAATCTCGTCGTCCTCGTGGCTTCGCCGCCACAGCCGCCGCCGCCGCCACCACATCAACGGACACCTCAAACACAATAGCCGTCAATGTCTCAGGTAAGGGCAAGAGAGAGAGGGAGAAAGAGAAAGAGAGAACGAAGCTTCGAGAACGGCATCGCCGAGCTATCACAAGCCGAATGCTGGCCGGACTAAGGCAGTACGGTAATTTCCCTCTTCCCGCGCGTGCGGACATGAACGATGTGCTTGCCGCGTTGGCGCGTGAGGCTGGCTGGACTGTTGAGGCTGATGGTACCACTTATAGACAATCTCCTCCTCCTCCTCAAATGGTTAGTGGCTTTCCTTTTAGATTGTAATTACATATAGCAATGGCTATTTTGAACTCCTTGATTGACAAATGAACCAGACATCATTTGCTGTAAGATCAGTGGAAAGCCCAGTTTCAAATGCTTCTTTAAAAAACTGCTCAGTGAAGGCAGCTTCATTGGATTGCCAGCCATCCGTTCTGAGAATAGATGAGAGCTTGTCACCGGCTTCTCTTGATTCAGTGGTGATGACCGAGAAAGATACAAGGAGTGAGAAATTTGCCAGTGCTAGTGCCAGCCCTATCAATTCTGTTGATTGCTTGGATGCTGATCAGGTAGTTGTCCTTCACTTCTGTGAGTAATGTCGGGTAATTAAAATTATGTTGAATGCATATAGCTATTTTTTGCGATTATAATTTTGTGTATGTTTTAGGATGATGGGATTAAAATACTACTGGAGCTTTCTTTATTTTTGTTGTATTATTTTTAAATGTAATAGCTTTAAACTCACTCGAGGTTTAGTGTATCTTGTAAATTGTAATTTAAAAATGAAAGTTCAAATGGTACGCTGAACATTTAAAGAAAAAGGAATAAGAAGGGCATTGGATAGACAAAAGGGTACATATAGATGACTTCTTCATTCTTCTTGTTATAAGGTGAACTCATTGGCTTTGAAACAGTTTTTTTTTTTTTTAAAGAAAGTGTTTATGTATTTTTCTTCCTCTAAGGTTCACATCTCTTTCACAAATTCAACATTGACCAAAGAAGGATACATGTAACATTCACCTAAATCACACCACACCAAATATAATTGGTCTAAGTGCCATGAGAAAAGGTATATGAGAGCCTTTGGTAATTGTGTTTAAACTGTCATCTAAATCAGTTGCTTTATAGTGATGAAGATTCGGTTACATTAGAAGTTTTGAGGTGTTAATTGTAGATACATATGCTTTTTTTCATGCAATTCTTATCACTGATAAGCTTTTCAGTTTAGGCATTAGAACAAACAAAAGTTTGAAACATTTCACCAAGTTTCATTTTCTTGATAGAGAAGTATCCACTTATTTTCCTCCAAACCATAAATTAAGTATTCTGATTCTATCTCTTCAAGCCTCCTTCAAGTTGCTGTAATCCTTTACAATGTTCTATTATTGGATAATATTACCTAAACTCAGGGTCTGTTAATTTTAATGGAAAACTGGCTTAGGATAGCTGTGGTTGATTAGCATTCAAGTTTATTTGAAGGCTGAAGGATAGAAGATTAGATAATTAGATTTCCAAAAGTGGTAAGATTAGGAATTGAAGTAAAAGAAGGGAATCAGTGTTTATGGTGTAAGATTAGGAATTGAAGTAAAAATTATGCATAAAATAATATAAAGTAGTTATTGAAAATTATTAACATAATGAAGTGGAATTGAGTATAATATAATTGAATTAATATGATGAACTAATATTTTTATCTTGTTAAAAATAATTTCTTTAGTTCATTGTTCTATTGATTTTTATTTTGATTATAGTGAAGCACCATTAATATTATTTTAACACCATTAACTTGTTAAGGCTCACCTACTAATTGCATTGAATAATAGGAAATTTATATGTGTGTGTGTGTTTGTGTTTTTTTTAAATCAATAAATAAGAGTAATGAAAAGCCAATCAGGCTAGTCTACTTGGTCATATCACTCCTTTTATAGGCATATGGAGTGAGGGTTCTCGGGTTTGCATCCTCCTATCTATCAATATAGTGGGATTTTTCACCAATTTAGTGTATGTTATTAAATGGGAGGACCTTTTCTTTTTCCTCTTATGGGAGGAGCACGGCACTATTCAATCTGTCCTTGTCTATAATAAACATGAACAAACTAATAAAAGTAGAATAACTGTTAACATACTCTCTATCCTATGGAATGTTGCCACTGTTGATTTATTTTTGCAATTTGCTTTCTTTTTCTGCTTGTCTAACTTGCATTGGCCTTATTGTTTGATCCATTAAAAATTCTAGAGTATCCTTTTTTTTTAACCATTCCTTTTCCCTTTTCCTAGTATTCCCACAAATGAGGTGGCTAGAACTAGTGTGGTGTTTGTTAAAACTAAAAATTAAGTGATGAAATTTTGAAAATTGTAGAAATATTTAAAAATCTAATTGCTTTTTGTCTTATCAATTTAAGTAAAATTTTGGTTAATTGAACTTTTAAGTGATATGTTCCAACAACTTATTTACTAAGTGCTTAAAATTTAGTTTTAAGTGCTGCATGATGTTATCAATCACCACTTGAGTGTGCTTCCAATGCATAGGTAAATGCAACCTCAATCCTTTAAACACTGTGACATGCTTGGTTAGTTCCCTGGCTGTGCCACTAAGGTGTTAATTGGGAAACACTTAGATAATTCATAGGTTGAATAGGAATTATCTCTAAAGTCAAGAACCATTAGGTCAATTTTAGAGGGTTATTGTTGTTTGAGTATGCAATGAACTTTTTGTCACCTTCAATTGCTTAGCCAGTTCCAATGAACTTGATATGTATTTAAGTTGTAAAATCATATACAATTCGTGGCTAATTGATGCAGCTTATACAAGATGTTCGTTCCGGTGAGCATGAGGGTGATTTCACAGGCACTTCATATGTCCCCGTCTATGCAATGCTTCCTGTAAGATTTTGCTTTCTGCATCTTCCTGCTTCAGTTTATACTAATGTGGTTAGAAATCCTCGCAATGGTTAATTTCTGTTTTTCTTTTTGCTCATCTGCATTGCTTGTATCATTTTTTCTGTGCACTTTCCTTCTATGCCTACAATTTACAGCAATTTTAATTCATTTTTTTAATATGGAATTTTGGTCAATTACAATAACTCCTTGAAGCTTGCCTTGGTATATTCTCTGCCTTTGTTGTTTCAAAAATTAGCATTTTTAGTCCCTATAATACCCTCACAAAAAAAAAAAAAGATTTTGAGAGACTAAAGTGTTTTAGAATTTTGCAACCAAGGACTGACATGTAATTGATTTAGAGTGTAAGGGATTAAATTACAATATAATAGAAAACTACAAGGATTAAAGTGTGCTAAAAATTCATGCTTCTATAATTAAGGAATCAAGTTCATTAACTAATCTTGGGGACTAAAAGTTGCTAATTTTGAAACAGCAAGGAGTGAAGTATATGTTAAGGCAAATTGTAGTTGTATTTTTTCATTATCCCTGGAATTTCTAATACTTCTTTTTTTTTTTCCCTTTTTCTGAATGCTAAAATTCTTGAACTACTTTGACAGACTGGATTTATCAATAATTTCTGCCAGTTGGTTGATCCACAAAGTATTAGACAGGAGCTAAGCGACATGAAGTCTCTAGATATGGATGGTGTCATTGTAGAATGTTGGTGGGGAATTGTTGAAGCATGGAGCCCGCAGAAATATGTATGGTCTGGCTATAGGGACCTCTTTAATGTTATCCGGGAATTCAAGTTAAAATTGCAGGTAATTTGTTCCATAAATGACAATCTGTCTATTAACCGCTGTTTATTTATTTTGTATGTTCTTTTGCCAACAAATATACGTGGCATTAATTTTCTGGATATTTTAGTCTTTTGCTTTATGTAGGGTGTAACCAACTGATGATGCGATGAATTCTTTTTATAAATGTTGCAATTATATCTTCAAAAAATTTTTTTTGGCAGAAATATTTTAGAATTGCATTTTTCAGTTGATCTTGAGACCTAGATTAAATCCCAAAAACATCAAAACAATCTTAATGCAATACATTTTGTTATGATCCACGAATAAAATAGCAAATCAAAATATATGTGATTGTTGATTCTCTCCAATGGGTTTCTATACGTGACTTTAAAATTGGCAAAGCACAATGTTGATTTTGTGGTTGTTAGTTGCTCTCTAAGCAATTTTTTTATGTGGCAGGGCCTCATTTGGTTGAAATTGGTATTTTCTGATTTCTCATATGGTCAAGTGTGTTGGTCTTGAGATGCTAACTTAATAATTCTCTCTCTCCAGAAACATTTGCAAATGAGTGTATGGTCAAGCGTGGTTGTTAATAGTTCTCTAAGCAAAATTTTGTTATGTGGTAGGGCCTCATTGGCTTGAATTTAATATTTTTTGATTTCTCATATGGTCAAGTGTATTGGTCTTGAGATGCCAACGTAACAATTTTCTCTCTTCTGAAACTATTTGCACATGCACTGAATTCAGCCAGGTTAGTGCTTGCAAACATTTATAATTCATTTCTGAGATTTCAAGCTGTCTAATTATGATTCATTGAATCTCCATATATGACTTCTTATTAGAAATTTCTTAGGTGATCTCCTTGTTAAATTTTGTTTTTTTTATTATTTCATCATAACATGGAAAACACCTTATAATTGTAGTCCAAAACCTCTTTCTTAAATTTGAAGGTTGTCATGGCATTTTATGAGTATGGAGGAAGTGACTCTGGTGAAGTTTTGATATCTCTCCCTCAATGGGTTTTAGAGATTGGAAAAGAGAACCAGGATATATTCTTCACAGATCGTGAAGGAAGGAGGAATACTGAATGCCTATCTTGGGGTATTGACAAAGAGCGAGTTCTGAAAGGAAGAACTGGCATTGAGGTATTCTAGTGTTATCTATGAATCTTCCCTCACACAAAAAAAATTGTTATTTCTGGATCATTGCTTGATCCCTCTTTTATGCATCTTTAGTTCTATTGTTTACTTTTCTTGCATATCTTTTGCTGGTCTCAAATCTCAATTATAAACCCTTTGGTTTGGCTTGGCAAATAGTTCACATACTGTAACTAGGATTTACTAGAATTATTTTTCATCTATGCTAAAATCCTATTGTCAGATGTGCATTGGTGTCCTCTTTTTCTCTTTAGGTAACTTGATCATAGTGCTTAACCTGTTAAGGTAGCTCCATACCTGTCTGAAATAAGGATACTTGGAGATGAGTATGGCAGTTTATTACAAGTTGAATCAGTGGAAAAGTCTATATGCATGTTAGACAATAGCTGAGTTTGACTTCTATTTGGATGCTTATATTCATTACTTATCCTGAGTCCATGTAGTAGCACATGCTCAGTTCTTTAAAGTTATAGTAGACATGAGGGTTACCTGAAATGAGCAAACCAATAAGAGAGCTTGGGAAAAATAGTGCAAGGTTTGTTTTCAAAGGCCATTTAGCCATTTGTATTGTGTGCCAATTTTTAATTGGCCATTTAGTCCTTTGCAATAAAGTCTTCACTCAAATGTTTATTGTATTTTGGTTTCCATTATAATCCTCAAATTCATGCAGGTTTATTTTGACTTCATGAGAAGCTTCCAAATGGAGTTTGACGACTTGTTTGCAGAGGGCATCATTTCTGCCATTGAAATTGGTCTTGGAGCATCTGGGGAACTGAAGTACCCTTCTTTTCCCGAAAGGATGGGATGGAGGTATCCTGGTATCGGTGAGTTTCAGGTATCTGTTTAAGTAGACCTGTTTTATGTCGCTCTCTTATGTGTTATGTCTTTTATGTTCATTAGAGTGATTTGCTGTTGGGCTTTGCAATGAAATATGAGATGGGAAAGTGTACATCATAGTGTTCAAAATATTAGATGGGAAGGTGTACATCAAAGTGTTCCATGACATGTCCTCCTTTGTATTGTATTCGGAATTGACAATACTTGATGGATTGATACCTTTATTATCATTTTGAGTTGATCTAATTCTCATGTTCAATGATAGCTGATGCAGAAGCAAAAAAGCAAGCCTGGAATTCTGGTATAATTGTAGGCTTTCTTTGGGAGTTTTAGATGGGTGAGAAAAGAAAAATAATTCTTGATATATGGCATAGGAAAGAAGAAACGAAGGTTTAATTAGCATGTAATGTTTGATTATTTGAAGAATAAGCAAGGATATCAAGTAATGAGGGTAAAATAGTGTCATTAAAAAATTTTATTTAAGTAAGATCTCTCATCATCTAAATTTTGAAGGAAAAGAAAGTGAGGATTAATGGGATAACTAATCCCATATCTTCTTTTCTCATCTCAACTCGTTAAACTCCCAAATAAGGGATATTTCTTATCTTACCTTTTTTTTTTCTTTCCTATTCCATGCCTCAAACTATGCTGTTTTGAACGGTCCTTGTTACAATCCAAAGACTTGCAACGGAACTCTATTGGTTGTCAAGGAAGGAAAGATAATTTTTTTTTAATTATTGTTACATGTGAGGACATAATATATAATTTTGTGTGTTTTTTTTTTCAGAAAAATGTAGCTCATTAAAGTCATGACTAGAATACTGTCTCATGGAATTTTCATTTTTATGGAAATCTTATTGCTAGGAAGATGGCATCATTATCCTTATAACATGTTTTCTTGTTACTTTATTTAATTGCTTCCTATAGCAGAAGGAAAGATCTAGCATTTGGACATTTCTAGAAAATTCTCTTGTAATTTATATTCTTTTTTCTTGGCCAGTGACAGTTAAAAGGGCTGCTAGGGTTTTATTTGGTCTATAGTTCTCCATAAGAGGAGTACCAATGATCTTTTGCCAAAGACCAAAAGGGGCCACATAAGGCCTTATCTCCTGATTTATGTGTTATGTGCTGTAAATGTACTGATGTATCATTCTTGTTTTAATATAATGACGTGGCTTGTGGAATTTGGAAAGCATCTTTTAAGAGCATTAATTATGTTGGTTTAATATTAATGATAAGGTTTGATGGTGAAGGAGACGCCAAATTTCTTTGAGTGTATATGTTTTTTTAGCTGTATTTTGGAGTCTTTGGATAAGAGAAATGCATGCCTCTTCAGAAGTTAGAGTTTGCTTTTCAATTGGTTGTGAACAAGGTCAAGGTGGTGTATTTGGATTATTGGTGGATTTCAGAGTGTCTTTTAGTGTTGTCCAAGTTGATTGGCTGATACTCTTTTTAGCTTGTTCTTATGTTCGCATGTGTAGTTCTCTTGATGAATTTTCTTCTAAAAAATGGGCTGCTTTGTTTCATTCTCTATAAATTTTCTTAAGGGAAAAAGGGAAAATAATGAGCATTTTACTAGTTGATAAGTTAATTTTTAATATTTCTGTATCACCAAGTATTCTGCAAACTTTTTAGGTACTATTATTTGTCCTTGAATTATGCACTTGAAATAACTACTTAATGCTTATGTTTGAAATGAAGTTTTGAAGAGATTATGAATACTTGAGTCTTGAGTGCTTTTTGATGGATGCCATTACTATGAACCTGGCAATGCATCCTTTTCATAAGGGTGATGTCTTAAAGATGTCATGCTATTTTTATTCATGGCATGTTCTCTCATCTGTTTTTCACCATTCTTCAAATTACTTCTCATGTCCTTTATTCTTTTGTATTCGTGCATGCATGCCTGGACCGGTTTATTCAAGCCTGTCCCAAATCCTTTTGTCCCCAATCACCTGGTTCTGGATCCAAAGGCATTCAAGTTGCTGGCACATAAAATAAAAATGTACCACTTGTATTGAGTGTGCTGTTCTCGATAGGGTGATTTAGTTCTGTACATATGCTCGTGTATGTGGCTCCAGGAGACAATTAATTCTGTTTTCTGTAGGTTGATTTTTTATGCTCTTAATAGTAAATAAATTTTATGATAAAAGGTTCAGCTTTTATGTTAGGTACCTCTTGAATGGTTTCAATTTTAATATCCTAATTTATGCTGTACTTGTATGTATAGATACCTACAGGAGCCGGAGTTCATGTGGATCAGGCTTTCTTTAATATCAGTTTGGTTCACAATTTGTCATGGTCATCTTTTGCATCAGTGCATATGTGCATACCCGTGTATCATTGGATGCTTTAGTCTATATGCATAAGCAATGGATGATGATTTGTTATTATCACACATGGATATTTGTGGTCATATTGATTTTTTTGTGGACTTATATTTCGCTTTCTTGAACTCAAATTTCAGTTTAATTTTATTGCTACTTGCTCTAAATTGATTCCTTTTGTACAGTGCTATGATAAATATCTGCAGCAAAGTCTACGCAAAGCGGCTAAATTGCATGGTCATATGTTTTGGGCTAGGGGCCCTGATAATGCTGGTCAGTATAATTCTAGGCCACATGAAACTGGGTTCTTTTGTGAACGAGGTGATTATGATAGTTACTTTGGGCGATTTTTCCTCCATTGGTATGCTCAGACTTTGATAGACCATGCCGATAATGTTTTAGCTCTTGCAACTCTTGCCTTTGAGGATACAAAGTTAATTGTTAAGGTATGTATGGAATGTGGTTTAATTTACATAGATACTCCTGTTAGTTTGGCTCTTGCCAGTCTTGCCTTTGTGGATCCAAAACTTTACTAGTTCTTACAATTTTATTCTAAAACTTTTTAATTTTTCCAATTTGTAAAATTAGTTGTAGTTATATCTTACTGGCTAAAATAAGTGAAAATTTCACAAAAAAAAAAAAAACACTTTCCTTTTCACTCTCTCATTGTCCCTCTCTATTGTCCATCTTTGCTTCCACCTCTCTCTCTCTCTCTCTGACCTTTTATTCAATACTTACAGTCACCAACTGCTGGTCTGCCACTGCATTTGTTCATTCCTAGCTATAGTTAGCTTAACCTTGTGCCGTCTCCCTCTTCCTCCATTAACACTAGGGCTATAATCGAATCGAGCTAGCCTAGTCAAGCAGAGCTTTGGCAAGCTCAGACTCAGCTCAACAAAAATATATCAGGCTCAAGCTCAAGCTGTAATAGAATTTTCAGCTTGAGCTCGAACATTAGTTCACTCATTCACTCACTGGCCCACTCGCCCACAACCCAATATTATGCCATCGAAAATGAAATGGCAAAAAAGAAGGAAATGCAGCAACAATATTAAAACAACAACAAAAAAAAGGAAAAATATCTACTTGGGACAGAAGAGCATTCCAAAATTATCTCTGTGGCTAGGAATAGTAGAACACCTTAATCTTCCTTCTTGTTTCTTCATATGCCGTTCACAAAGAAATGCCTTGGAAAATTTGTCTTCAACTTTTCTATTAACATCGTGAAGAAAACATCAGGTTCTCCTTTTTCTCTATTTCTAGTCATCACTCTAGCAGTATATATAACAGTTATTCTCCGTGACGCTTCTTCATAATACCCTGTAGGAGCATCAACCATTATCAAATTCCATTTTGTTTCAAGTTATTGAGCGGCGCAGAAAGTAGAGAGAGGAATAAAGTGAGGTTATGAGATTAGGTTAGGGCAGCATTTAACTTTATCCAAAACGATGTAGTTTTTGAAAGTTAAAAAAGGATGTATATAGGTTAACAGTGACCAAATGTGAGAATATATTTGTATTGAGTAATAATTTTTGAAAATATGAAAGAATCTTGTACAAGATACAAACATCATTTATGTTTCATCGTCATTTGTCTGTAATTAATTACATCTAGTCTTGTAATCAAATAACAATTAGTTTCAACTTTAACATGAAATTAGCAAGTAAATTAAGAATTAAAAATTAAATTAAAATATTAAAAGTTAAAATTATTAGATTTTAGTATTTGAGCATCATTTGTTAACTATATTCCTAACCTTAAATTCTAATATTGAATTTTGACTTTGACATATTTAAATTGAGAAAAATGACGATATAACATTTTATTTATAGAGGGAATTTTAATTTGAAGTTTAATAATTGAAATTTGAACATGAGTTTAGGAGACAAGTTTGAGCAATATGGAAAATAATTGGATTAGGCAATATTATATTTCATTGTTCACCTGCATGTGACATCTAAGTACACCAAGTTTGCTCTCCTTTCATACTATCTCTAAATTCTTCTTTGAGCGGTACTTGCAATATGACCTCTTTATAATTACTCAATTTAACTTGAATCTACAATGTCAGTGTTATAATATGTTTTAGGTGACTTGGCATACTGGATATAATGTCTTCTAATAGTCAATTCTTTTATGTAATTAGACTCAACTCAACTTAACAAAACCTTAATTCCAAGTTAATTGAGGTCGGCTATATGGATTCTCTTTTTTCACTCGGTGCGATTTAGGGCTACATCTTCGGATAAATATAAAGCCGTAAGATCATTCTGAACTACTTTTGTCCAAATTAATTTAGGTCTACCATTAATTCGCTAATTATATCTATCTTAACTTGTTCAGTTTTCCTAATTGGCGTAATACTAGATCTTAATTTCACATAGCTAAACCACCTCAATCTATACTCTCTTATCTTATTCTCAATAGTAATTACTCCCATATTTTCTCTAATACACTTATTGTGAATTCTATTCATCCTAATGTATTCACATATCCATCTTAGCATTCTCATTTCCGCAACATGTATCTTATCCATATATTGTCTTTTCACTGTCTAACACTTGCTACCACATATCATGACAGGCCGTAATTGTACTCCAAAAATAAATCCATGTTCACTGCCAGATAATGTGTTGGTCTATGTTGGAAATTCTTACACATTTCATCGCGAGCTCCATTGGAATTATCACTTATTCTCCTACAATTACCACCGCCATAAGACCTCCAACTTTTACTTTCAGTGGCACCGAAATTTTTCCACCTCTTTTGTCATTGAATCATATCGATGTAGCATTTACACCTTCACTTACATCAGACAAGGTTTTCATATGTTAATTGCATTCAATTTATATATTTTTAAACTGATTAATTAAAAATAGTGGATGTTGGAAATCATTAATTGATGATGGCAGTGCTTTTTCTTATAATAATCAACCATCATCTAAATAAAAGATCTTAAGTTGCAGATTCCATCAATTTATTGGTGGTATAAAACTGCTAGCCATGCAGCAGAGCTAACGGCGGGATACAATAACTCTACAAATCATGATGGATACTCTCCAGTTTTTGAGGTATTGAATAAGCACTCTGTCACCGTGAAATTTGCATGCTCAGGGTTGCAAATTCTTGGTCATGAGAGTGATGAAGCGTTTGCTGATCCCGAGGGCTTCAGTTGGCAGGTGTCCCTTTATACCCTCTAATTTCTTGTCTATACAGTTTCTTGGGTGTTAGCAACTTTTGGCTAATGCTGAGTGAACCCTGGAGTTTTTTTACTGTTAAATTTGATTATGGGTATAGGTGTTTATTGGTCTGCATCTTTTCTTACAGGTTTTTAATTCTGCTTGGGATCGAGGATTGACGGTGGCTGGTGTAAACATGCTTCGATGTTATGATAGAGAAGAGTATATGAGAGTGGTTGAGATGGCAAAGCCTAGGAATGACCCTGATCGCCGTCACTTTTCATTCTTTGTCTATCAACAACCTTCACCTTTTGTTCAAGGAACAATTTGCTTTGGCGAGTTGGATTACTTCATTAAATGCATGCATGGTAAGAATTTTTATTGCAATTCGAGATGCTTGAGAATATCATTTATGAATTTCAGGTGGTCCTTAACTTTTTTTTTTATTATAAAAATCAGAGTAGGCATTGGCTATTGTCTTATTTCTTTATATGCACTTTAAGGCTCTATTTATAAAAAGATCATGGAATCAAATACAATTTTATCAATAGAATTAAATTGAATTCTCATGTAAAATTGCTCGAAACAGTATGGAAGTCAATAGTAAATTAATTTGTTTTATTTCCTTAATTACCCTTGTTTTTTTAAATAACTAATAATATTATAATTCCCTTCCACTAGGTTATTTGTATAATTTGACTATAAATTTAACTCAATTAAATTAAGTACTTGCAAAATCAAACATAAAATAACCTGATTTCTGTTTACTTCAAAATCATTTCTTTTAAAATTTGTATTTTAAGACATGGGCTAAACCTTCTATAGTGTTGCTTTTGCTCAATATGCAGCACTAGGTAGGCAAACTGTTTAACCATGCATCTTTTAGTTTGTTTTCTGATTTCCATGTAAAGGAATAGGAGCTACAGTAGTTGGAGAATCTTCTATTTGTGGACAACTGTTCGGGTTGAAAAATGATAGAGCGAAGAGCACAATATATAGTCACTGAGCTAGTAGTCAGTGGTGAAGTGCCTACCTTGTGCATAAGGTTAAGGGTTGAAGCCTTGATGTCTCCAAAGACAGATTCTCAATATATCAAAAATAAAAAAAAAAAGGAAAAAAAAAGATCACAATTTGCACCAAAGCAGGTTTTGAAAAATGAACCTTAGGGCAGATTGATTTTATTGCAGTTTACATAGTCATTTAGTATAGGATCTTAAATACAAGTGTCTTGCAACCATGCCTTACATTTCTACTAAGGCCAAACTTAATCTCAAATCCAACCTATGCATAGATTAATTTAACACTCAACCTAAGTTCCACCGTCACCCCACTAACTTGCTAACTAGTAGGTGGGTACTTCGCATGATGATGTGATGGGGAATGTGACAAGAGAATGTTGGTGGTTTAATGAAGGCAGAGGAGTTAATGAGACTCGAGAAAGATTGAGCAAAACAATAATGGGAAGAATAATTGGTGGGAGTAATTTGGTAACTAAAAACTCAATGCTTTTGTTAGGTTGTGGCAATAGAGTTTCTCCTTTTATTGTTTAATAATGCCACATAAGTTACAATTGGCCTGCTTCACTTGCTCAAGCACATGTTGCAAAACAGTTGTTTGCATTCTCTTGCAAAGCATAGTGTTTCATAGACAAGGATAAATGTGAAAAATAGGGAGGTGCATTTGGTCCATTAAAAAGGGGGAAACTTGTTACCATGTCATGAATTAAGCATGCAACATAACCACACACACATACACCCCACTATAGGTGAGCATGATTCAGGTGAAGCTGGGGATTGAAAAATCTGTGTTCAAGTTGAACACTTAGGGGATTGAAATATCAAAGAACCAATTTCGTCTCTGGTTAATAAAAATCCTTGTTCTATCTTGACTTAGAATTTCGGGATGGTTCCATTTGGGGAGCTGTCATAAACAGGTTTATGAAATTGTGCCAATTTGGTTTGGAGTACTGAAGGCACAAGCCCATTCACAAGCACATGTCCAAAAAAAAATACTAAGATCCTTTTAAGATATGAAGCCCAGTAGAAAAAAAATGATAATTAACAGGCATTTAGGCCCAAAAGTTGGCTGCTAGAGAAACTATTAAATTGGTTTGCAACAAATTTTGTATTTTTAAAGCTTTAAACTTCATCTAGAACACTGATTGTCCTAGTTGAGGAAGGCAATATCAAAGAAGATTTTGGTTGCAAAGCCCACTCCAGTAGCTCCTCTCCACAAAAATCTTCAAATTCATTTATGTGTATTGTTTGTTGAAGGTAGAGTTTTGGGCGATGATATTGTGATTGGGTTTGTGGAGGAGAAGATTATGGTGATATTGGTGTGGTGCAAGTGAAGGGAAGAGAGGGGGAGGAGAAGGGGAAGGAAAGGGAGATGATTATGATGATAATGGTGTGGTGCAAGTGAGGTGAGGGGGAGGAGTGGGGGAGAGAGGTGAAATTGAGATTATTATTTCCTATGTAGTTTAGGGCTTTACCCATAAAGAAAGTTGTAATGTAAGAATTTTTAGTTGAACTTATTGCGGGCTCACGCTTTGCGCAAGTTTTGATAATATTTCTATTTAACTTGTGTTTCTTATGATATTTTATCACACATGAACTATAATACTATTTTTTTATTTATTAATTTTGATGATTTTGGAGTATTAATATGAAGAAAATATATGGGCCAATTGCAAAATAATAAAGACATTATATATAGATCTATATAAATTTTAATTGGAACCTATAAAAACATAATGCTCAACTCAACTCAACAAAGCATTGATCCAAAATCAATTGGGGTTAGTTATATGGATTCTTCTTTTCCACTCAGTACGATTAGGGTAATCTCTTCTGATAGATATAACATCATAAAATTATTTTGGACCACCTTTGACCAAGTCAGTTTAGGCGTACTTCTGCCTCTCGTAGCTATATCTACTCTAACTTGTTCGGTTTTTTTGTCCGGCGCATCAGTAGGCCTTCGTTTCACATTGCCAAACCATCTCAATCTATGCTCTCTTATTTTATCCTCAATAGGTGCTACTCCCACTTTTTCTGTAATGCACTCATTGTGGATTCGATCCATCCTAATGTGACTACACATCCATCTTATCATTCTCATTTCTGCTACATGCATCTTACTCATTTATGCTTCATGCATCTTACTCATTTCTGCTACATGCATCTTACTGTCCAGCACTTACTACAATACATCATCACAGGCCGTATTGCAGTGCGGTAGAACTTTTCTTTCAAATTAATTGGCATCTTTCGATCACATAGAACTCTTGTAGCACCCCTCTACTTCATCCAACCAGCTTTAATCATATGATTTACATCTTCTTCACAACCCTCATCTTCTTGAAGAATAGAGCAAATGTACTTAAAATGAGTATTATGACGTACTGTTATTCCATCTAAAATAATTTCGCCTCTTTCTTTATTCCTATTATTAAATTTATAATGCATATACTCAGTATTAGTCCTACTTAGCTTAAAACTCTCATATTCCAAAGTGCTTATCCATAACTCTAACTTTTAACTTACCCCTGCTTGAGTCTCATTTATTAATATAATATCATATGCAAACATCACACACCAAGGGATGTCATCTTGTATATGTCTTGTTAGCTCATCCATGACCAAGGCGAAAAGGGCTCAAAGCTGAACCTTGGTGTAACCCAATAGAAATGAAAAAATTCATAGTATTCCTTCCTACAGTGCGGACACTGGTGATGGCTCCTTCATACATATTCTTCAAGACTTGGATATATTGTATAGATATTTCCCTACGCTCTAGGACCCACCATAAAATTTCTCTAGGGACTATCATAAGCCTTTTTCAAGTCAGTAAAAACCATATGTAAGTCCATCTCTCTATACTTTTTTTTTATCAAATCTCTCATAAGAAGGATAATTTCCATAGTTGATCGACCAGGCATAAAGCCAAACTGATTTGGGTAGATACAAGTATCTAAACGCAAACGGTATTCCACAACTTTTTTCCACAGTTTCATAGTGTGGCTCATAAGCATTATACCTCTATAATTTGAGCAATTTTAAATATCTCCTTTATTCTTAAAAATAGGTATCAAATTAATTTATCTATTCATCAGACATTTTCTTTATATTTAGGATCTTATTGAACAAAGATGTCAACCATATAACTCCTATATCTCTCAAACATTTCCAAACCTCAATAGGTATCTCATCTGGTCCACAGGCTTTACCAACTTTCATAATCTTCAAAGCTTCTTTAACTTCTTAAAATCTAATCCGTCTAGTGTACTTCATATTTTTCTTGGGCCTAACGTCTAAGTCCTCATTGTTACCATTATGGTTACCATTAAGAAATTCCCCAAAATAGCTTCTCCATAGTTTCTTAATATCTTCTTCTTGAACCAAAACTCTATTCTCTTTATCTTTAATGCACTTAACTTGGTTTAAATCACTGCATTTTTTTTTTCTTATTTTAGCCAATTTATAAATAGTTTTTTTCCCTTCCTTTTTTCCAAGTTTCTCATACAAACTCTCAAAAGATTGTGCTGTTGCCTGACTGCTCTTGCTTGACTAACTTCATTTTTAGCATTTTTTTCGCTTGTTTGTACTGCTCACAAATATTATTGTTATTACATTTGGACAAATTCTTATACCATTCTCTTTTACTTCTTACCGTTTTTTGCACTTTTTCATTTTACTATCAAGACTCCTTCGAGAGATGCCTACACCCTTTAGATTCTCCAGGAATCTTTTTAGCTACTCCTTTAATTATTATAGACATGCTTATCCATAAATCATTTGATGACATACTCACATCTGTCTCCCACCCTTCGGCTTTGACCAACTTATCCTTGAACAATAATTGTTTTTTACCTTTTAAAGTCTACCATCTAATCTTAGAAATTCTGTTCCTCCTTGGTCTACTAGTCAACATCTTAAATTTGACATCAAAAATCACTAACCTATGCTGAGTGGCCAAAGCTTCACCTGGAATAACCTTACAATCCTTGCAATGACTTCGATTGGCTTTTCTTGTGAGTATGAAGTCAATCTGGCTTTTATTTTGCCCACTTTTAAAGATCACTAGATGTGATTCTCTTTTTATAAAATATTTATTTGCCATAATCAAATCATAGGCTAAAGCAAAATCAGTGATACTCTTATCTTTTTTATTTCTAATTCCAAAACCATATCCTCCATATACCTCCTCAAAACCCGCTATATCTTTTTCTACATGTCCATTTAAGTCTTCTCCTATAAAAATGTTTTCATTATTTGGAATCCCTTGCATAAGTTCATCTATTTCATCCCAAAATTTTTGCTTGCTCTCCCCATCCAATTCAATTTGAGGGGCATATTCACCGTGTTGATGGTCTCATTCTGAAGCACAAGTTTAATTGAAATAATCCTATCGCCTACTTTTTTCACCGCTACAACCATCTCCTTTAGGTTCCGATCCAAAATTATACATATTACGTTTTTACCTCTATCTGTTCTTTTATGCCACACTTTATATTCAATATTCTCCAACTTTTTTACTTTTCCCCTCTAACCCATTTAGTCTCTTGAATACAAGCAATACTAATTTTTCTTCTCTCCATAGTATCAACAAGTTCTCTCAGTTTACCTTTAAGAGATCCAATATTCAAAGTTTCTATTCTGATCTTACTCCCTACTTGTTCTTTCTTATGCTTATTCCTATAAAATCTTTTACCATTATTTGAATATGTATCTATCGTATTACTCGTATTTTAGACTAACTTCTTTACCTACACCCTTCCATGATGTGGGAACCCTTATTTATTATGCGTCATATCTAGGCGTTGACATGGCACGTCGTATTCGGAGAACGCCATACACCCTTGTTTATTCTTTACTACACTCGGGCTCTGATGTAGTGCGTCGCAAGTAGGGAACGTCCCAACGATATTACTGTTAGAATCTATATCATGATATGTGACAAGTTTTACGCTGGTTGTCACTTATCGCAACCTTCCTCCTTTATCCGGGTTTAGGACCGGCTATACACAAAAAACTTGTGTATAGGCGGAGTTCTATAAAAACACAATGGTGTATAAAAAAAATAGACGAGGTTGTTTCATATAAACTTAGCTTCTAAGTGAACTAATTGTTTTTTCTAATGCAATCGTATCCTTGGATTGGCTTACAAAGGTAGTGTTTCGATTGCCTTGCATCAATTGTTCGGTGGACCATTTTTTAATGTGGTTTCAACATCACCACGAGAAGGATTTATCTGCACAACCTTATTGGGTCTACAAGTTTATGATTACACCATATTCTGCATGTTTGTTCTACATCTTTCCTTGTATAACCATTCGTCTGCAGATTCATCTATTTTAGAATACCTACTTATTCCATAATTTTGTAGTGCCAAGTCCTAATTTTTAAGACATCAATTGTGTGCTTCACATATTGATATGAATTGTATTATTGCAACGTCCTAAAAAGCTTGACAACTTTATTTATTTTTGGCATGACTTTTATTGACGTGGAAAGTGGACATTTGGCGGGTAATATTGTTTTCAAGACTATCATTGACATGGCTTTTATTGTAGAGTTCGGGTGCTGAAATTTTTGCAATTACGGTGATATGCTTTGTTTTGGTGAATTGTCTAATAAAAATTGCATTATTGTGATTATTGTTTGTTATGGTGCATAGTTAATCGTCTTTCCTATGTAGATGTGGCAATGAGTGGGACTAAAAAGATGTTTCACTTTTGTTATTATTTTCTGATTATTATTTCATGTTGCTTGTGCATAACATTCTATGTGCTTGGTACATGTTAAATTTCATTTATGATCAATGAATTCTGCACAATCACCTAATTTGTTGAAAAAATGCTTCATTTTGATGTTATTTTAATGAGGCCATTATTGCCAAATGCTTGTAGAGATGTGCCACTGCCGCCACACACCCCTCATCCCCTCCTTTCTTTTTGCCTGAGAAAATTGCATAGTCCTTTTTATTTTTGGCACTAGATCAGGAAAAATTTTCTTTGTTACCATATGAAAGATTTAGTTAAAATTGGGGTAAATTTCACCTCTAGTAAGAAAAAATCATAACAGCACCAAGTGTGTTTCTTAAATATTTGTAATGATAAAACCATTGGGTCTGAAGTCCAGTTAAATTCAGACAAACTTTGTCTGAATAACATGGTAACCATATTGGACGCTTTTATTTTGTGCTTATCAAGTCTGAGGAATGTCTTTTTCCCCTTGTGCCTCCCACTCTCTTATTAAGGCAGGTCCAAAAAAAGGAGTCGCTTTTCCCCTTTTTTTTTTCTTCTTGTTTTACTTCCCATGCTATCTACTCTCTTCCCTATTGAATTTTTTTGTATTTGTCTTTATGTTTTTCATCTGTAGAGATAATACAGAGGGAACAAGATGAGAGAGAGGGAAGAAGGAATAGAGAATGAGGTTTTCAAGTGGTTAATTTGAAGGCATATATTGTATGAATAAGTTTGATTTGTTAAAGGAATCTTACACCGCTTAACTTAGAATTCTTCTGGAAATTGGAGGACAGTACATGATTCTGCAATCACTTTGATATCGTTAATTTTGAAATTAGAACACGAGTCATTTTCAGCGGCAAGCTCTTTCTGTTTTGAGAACAACCTGACCTAGAAAATGCACGCCCCAAAATTAGTGATATAATCTAGCAATTATGCTTGAGACTGATTTCTAGATGAAGCCTTTGATGATTATAGTTGAAGAGAGGAGAGCAACCTCGAGTGGAGTGGATTTGGTGCATCCATTTTTCTAGAGTTCCAGTTTAAGTTATAGTTGCCTTGCTGCTGTTCACCTTTTGAATATTGTATTGGATGCTTTCACTATCATTGCTCTGTAACATGCATTATTGATTTGACCTTTGCAGGACATATATCTGGTGATCTAGTATCTTGACAAGAAGCTGCTTTTCCCATTTGACAGAAATATTGAAACTACTAGTTCCAAATGTAGTTCATAATAAGCAGGATATTGGTGCAATTGCAGCTTCCTGCACCAAATTTGTAAGCTTTTCTTCAGAGTGCTTGTAGATTATGCAGCAGTAATGAAGATTGTTGATTACTAGTGATGCTAAGTGTTGTATGTCAATTTAGTCTGTTTTGCTTTTTGATATTTTTGATGTACTATCTGTAAAATATATTTGGATGTATGATGAGGATTAAGCTTAAGGCAAACTTCCATTATTTAAGGAAGTTGGTATTGACTCATGGAAGTTGTTTTGACTCTGTTGTTTTATTGTATTTTTCTGTATAAAAAATCTTAATGAATTAAAAAGATTAGCATTTGTTTTTTCAGTTCCTCTCCTCTTTCTTTCATGTTTCTCTCTCTCTCCTTGAATTGTTATCAAAGCAAGTTGATCCTTGAGGGATGGTTATTTTGTTCTGAGAGAATCAGTAAGACACGAAACAATTGATATGCTCTGCACTCTTTCATATGGCTTCAAATAACACTTTTTTTTTTCACCCCCTATTTTTAATGGTGAAAACTATCAAGTATAGGCTGTTAAAATGAAAGCATATCTATGGGGTCTTGGTCTATGGCAGTATGTTAAGGAAGATAAGACTCCATCACCTTTGAGATAAAACCCAACCTTTCATTAGAACATGATTCGTGAAGAAGAATTGATAAAAGCTCCAAGACCTTTGTCTTTTATTATGCTGCAATTTCATATTCAATTTTAACAAGAATCATGGCATGTGAATCTGCCAAAGAGGCTTGGGACAAGTTAAAGTAAGATTTTCAGGGGAGTGACAAGACAAGGCATATGCAGATTTTTAAAGGTGAAAGATTATATAGATAGAATTATGAAAATTGTTAATCAAATCAGGTTGTTGGGAGAAGAATTAGAAGAGAAACGGATTGCTGAGAAGGTGACACTCCCAGAAAAGTTTGAAGCTAAAATCTCCTCACTTGAAGACACATGAGATATGTCTCAGCTCACATTGACTAAACTATCCAATGCTCTTCAAGCTATGGAGCAAAGGAAAGCTTTTAGAGAGGAAGAGAGTTTAAGTGAAAGTGCTCTTTTGGCTACTCAAAAATTTAAGGCTCAATATGATGGAGGGTCAAAAAACAAACAAATGGAACAAAAGATAAGGAGAAAAAAGCAGCAGAATAACAGAGGGAGATATAGAAGATCAAAGTACTCACCTTGTCTTCTTTGTAAGAAGACCAATCATACCGAAAATTATTGTTGGTACAGGCCATGAGTTCAATGTAGGTCCTGTAAGCAATTTGGTCATGTGGATAAGATGTGTACAACAAATCAAAGCCAGCAACCTCAAGCCCAGCCTGCTAAGTCATTGAAGTAATTGAAAATGTTGATAATCATGAAGAGAAGCTATTCACTGCTACTGTTGAAGAATGTAATGCAGCAGCTCAAGATATTGATGTGTGGCTTATTGATAGTGGATGCACACATCATATGATAACAAATTTAAAGAATTTTAAAGACCTAGACGCAGAGTATGGAGATGGCAGACTTGTGGATGTAAAGGGCAAAGGAACAAATGCAGTTCAAACTCCCTCAGGCATGAAGCTGATAACTAATGTATTATTTGTTCCTGAAATCAGTCTAAGCCTTCTTAGTGTTGGCCAGTTGCTTAATAAAAACTACACTTTATTATTTAAAAACAAATCTTGTGAAATCATAGATCTGGTTGGAATAGAGCTTTTTTCAGTTAAAATGAACAAAAGAAGTTTTCTTCTTGATGGAGGCATACTAAGATTGAAGCTCAAGTTAGTATACAAGATGAAACATCTCTGGCATAAAAGACTAGACCACGCTAATTTTAAATCCATGAAAATGTTGCAAAATATGAGACTTGTGACTGAAATACCTTCTGTAAATAAAGACTACTATATGTGGAGTTTGTCAAATGAGGAAGCTAAGTCAGTCACCTTTTCCAATTAATCAAGCCTAGATAGCTACTGAAAAGCTTCAACTCAATACACACAAATTTGTATGGACCTATGAGTGTTCCTTCTTGCAATGGCAGAAAATATTTTCTTTTATTCATTGATTTTACAAGGTTTTGCTGGGTTTATTTGCTTAAACAAAAAATTGAAGTTTTTACTATGTTTCAGAAGTCCAAAGCAACAGTTGAAAATTAATGTGCCTCTTTGATCAAAATCTTGAGGTCTGATAATGTGACTGAATTCACTTCTAATTTGTTAAAAGATTTTCTTCAGAAGGCAGGAATTCCTCATCGGCTTACTGTCACTTACACATTACAGCAAAATAGTGCAAGTGAAAGGAAGAATAGGTCCATAATGAACATTGCCATGTGTCATTTATTTGAAAAAGGTTTACCTAAGGTGCCATGGGCACAAAGTGTGAATACTATTGTGTATCTTCAAAACAGGTTGCCAACAAAAGCCATCAAAGGGAAGATTCCTTATGAGGCATGGACTGGATTCAAACCCTCAATTGCTCATCTAAAAGTCTTTGGTAGCTTTTATTATGCTTATATTCCAGAAGTCAAGAGGGATAAACTGGATTAAAGAGCTGCAATAGGAATATTTGAGGGTTATAACAGTGTTTCTAAAGGCTATAGAATTCTTAATTCTCTTTCACAATAGATGCATGTGAGTAGAAGTGTTAAATTTGATGAAAATGGTGCATGGGACTGGAAGAAGATGGCTGTCACTACCTTTTTCAGATTGCTAATTAAGGACCAATGTCCTAAGAGCAAGAAGCAACTTTAGAAGAAGAAGATTCTGATGATGACTTTGCCGTGAGAGGTACTAGGACACTTGAAAACATATAAAGCAGATGCAATATGGCTATATTAGAATCAACAAGTGCACATGATACTTTACAACTTCCTGAATGGAGGGCTGCCATGAAGTAGGAGGTTAACATGATTAATAAGAATGATGCATGGGTGCTTGTGCCTAGACCCAATAATAAGCAGGTGATTGTAACTATATGGGTCTTTAAACTTAAGTTAAATTCAGATGGCACGATTAATAAGCACAAAGCAAGACTAGTTGTGAAGGGATATTCTCAACAAGAAGGAATTTATTTCTTTGAAACTTTTGCACCGGTTACAAGGTTTGATACCATAAAATTGCTTCTTACAATTGCAACAAATCAAAGTTAGGAAGTTGTGAGCGGGGATTTTCACTCCTACTCTCATGTGGAATAGTTCTTGCGACTTCGACACTGTTAGACTCAGGGACTTATAGAACACGAGCCTAAACTAGGAGAAAATGTGATCACCACTCGGACCGGCCGGGAAAATAAAAAGGGGTGGATGACTCGATTCCTAAGAAATCTCTAACTCCCTATTAGGTTCAGAAAGTTGGATACATATGGAGAAGATGAGAATGACCAAGCACTCCCATAACGGTCGATTCATTAGAATCGACCTCCTTTTTAGGTCTAAATATTATTAAACTCTTAAGTGTTATAATATAATCCATACTACATGAAAATTAAAGTAAATAAACATTCGTCATGTTATTAAGTTAAACCAACCAATCAAAATGGGCATCCACCCGAGGATGAAAATATGCCCTTATAATCATTCAAATCCATAAAAATAAGTAAAATAGGACATCTACCAAAAGACGAAAACATGTCCTTTACGAAGTCTCAAAGTTCATAAACTAAATTACATAATAAAAAATAACTAAGGCACCCACATTGTGGAAATATGCCTTTACATACCTTAAAATCCTAATGATAATTCAATATAAATTAATCATTCATAATAAACAATTAATTTAAATCACATGATTATTCATCAATAAGTAATCTAAACATATAATTCATCTATCATAAAATAAAATAATCAAGATCAAGATATAAAAATATAAACTAAGGTTAAAATATATAAAGTTGGATTAAAAATGCAATTAAATGCTAAAACATATAAACTAGGGGTCTAAACATAAAGGATTGAGGTCTTGGATTAGGGTTTCTAAATCTATGGAATTAGTATTTTTGAAAATTTGGATTTAAGGTTTTGGATTATGGTTTTAGAAATTAAGGTTTTAGGACTAGGGTTTTAGGATTAGTATTAGGTATATGAGATTAGGGTTTGGTATTTCGGATTAGGTTTTCACAGATTGGGTTTAGGTATTAGGGTTTTACAAATTAGGGTTAGGTATTTGGGATTAGGGTTTTACAAATTAGGGTTAGGTATTTGGGTTTTACAAATTAGTGTTTTAAGGTTTAACCTAGGGTTTTAAAATCTTACAAATAAAATTTGAACGAAATTTAAATAATTAAGTCATACTAAATGATATAATACTGTTTGAAAAGAATGGTGGTGATTAAAGCAATCTACTAGATGTTTAAGATAAACTCATTACTTAACATTGTGTGAACAAGTTATTGCATGAAATAATTTTAATGAAAGTAGATACTGTAAGTTTAAGCAAATTGAATATCAAAAGCAAACCTCCGTTTGTTGGCTCCACCAATTTGAACGTGTTGAACCAAACCCTTCGCCTTGCTTACTGCCTGAATCAACTTTGGTTTTGGCTGGAGGTGCAATGCAATTGAGGATGATTTTGGTTCTTGCCTCTTAGATTGCTCTTAAGTCTTGTTGTTTATTAGTTCTTGCTAATGATCACTCTCGGTCTCTTGTAATCTTAGTTGATAAATTTGGCTCCCTTTTCCACTTAATGTAACCTTGTATTTATAAGGCACCACTAGGGCAACCTTGGCTCGGCAATTCTTATCCCGCTTGAAGTCTTCCTTGCTTTTCCGAAGTTTATTCGAATTTACACTCAATTAAGACTTGGATTTAAGGCTAACTTAAGGTTCATGTCGATTTGGAGCATCCAAATCGATATGACTGAAGCTCAAGTGGATTTGGAGTTGCCAAATCGATATAATCCTTAGCTCATGTCGATTTAGAGATTGCAAATTGACATGAGCTAGGCTCATGTAGATTTGGAAGGTCTAAATCGACATGAGTCAAGGCTCATGTCAATTTGGTTCTAATCCAACTCAAACCGAATCCATTTTTATAATTTTCAGACCAAACATGTTTTATAAAATCAATTTGGGCCTTTATAAATTAGACTAACTTGATTAAACTAGGTTTAAGCATCTTTAAAAATTGTAACAGACCAGGTTTAAGCTTCTTGAATTTAATCCGTGCCAAAATTAAGGGTCTATTGTTTTTTCCCTGCTTGAACGATCTTGAATTTATTTAGAGAGTGAAAAGCAACATGACTTTGAGCTAATTTTGGGTAAAAATGGGTTCTGGACTAGAGAATTAAATTTTGGATTCTAGACCCGAGATTGGTTTGGGTTCTGGACCTGAAAATTGATTTTGAGTTCTACACCCGAGATGAGTTCTGGACTAAAAAATGGTTTGGGTTTTGGACCCGAATTGGTTTGAATTCTGGATCTAGATTGAGTTTTGGACTCGAAAATGATTTAGGTTCTGGACCCGTATTGAGTTCTGGACTAAAAAATGGTTTGGATTCTAGACTCGAATTAGTTTGGATTTTGGACCCAGATTGATTTGGGTTTTGGACCCGGATTGAGTTTCTGAACTAAAAAATGGTTTAGGTTCTGAACTCATATTGGTTTCAGTTCTAGAACCGGATTGAGTTCTGGACTAAAAAATAGTTTGTGTTTTGGACTCGAATTAGTTTTGATTTCTGGACCTGGATTGGGTTTGGATTCTGGACCTAGATTGGTTTGAGTTCTGGACGCGTATTGAGTTCTGGAATCGAAAATGGTTTAGATTCTGGACTCGAAAAAATTGATTTTGCCAAAAAAGTTTGTAAAAAAATTTGGTACAAAAAATTTAGCTATTTTTTAGCCATATATAGGACTAGTTTTAACTATATGTACTCTTGCCCCCTACGTGAAAAAAAATATTTTTATAAAAAATATTTTTAAACATGCATAAATTTAGCCCCACAATTAATATCAATATACTGCTAACATGTAATCAATTATTTGTGCTTGTGCAATGAACGAGGCAATTACTGATTCCCTTTTGTTCTTTTCTTTCAGTTTATGCTTTTCTTTTCTTTTCTTTTCTTTTACTTTATGTTTTTTACCAATTTGTCCTTTACCTTTTCTTTTCCTATGTAAACACACATTCCCTTGCAATTCAGAGCATCAAAATTTTGCTTCATCGTCAACACTCTGATAATACTAAATTTTTGAAAGCGTTGCCACTTCCTATAAATGGCTGCTAATCAACATTCCTCGAGATACAAAACACGTTCAAATAATGAGCTGCTTACTTTACCTCTATACGAGCGGGGTCGACCAAATTTCTCTATTAGCCGAGATGCATCTTCACCGTAGCTCTAAGAAAAAAATGCAAGCATCATTTTACTGAAATTTAGTTACTTATTGACACAAGATTGATTAGTATAATAAACGATAAATACTATCATGTGAAAATATGCATGAAAATCTATGTCATAGAACTTATGTAGCAAAATCCATAAAAATTGGTAAAAGAAAGAGGATATGAATGAATGTAACTTTTATTAAAGTGCAAACAGGAATATGTGTACTCACATTACTTAACTTACCTATATTTGGATAACATGATAGTTGTGAAATTCTTGGTGGAGGAAACATTCACAAAGCCAGCAAATGGTATGATTAGGCCCCACATTCAGTAAAAAGAATGGTCCGAGAAAGTGGCTTTGAAGACTTTATTTTGCAATTATCATCTTGAGAATTTCAAATTGATAGGAGCGTGATCCAAGCGCTTGCAGAGCGATTGATGGACACTACCCATACCTTTCACTTGCCCATTGGCGAGAGGACTATCGGTCCAGTTAATTTTGCTGCCATAATAGGCCTCTAATGTCATGGGATCCTTGTCCCTTTAACCAGTAATATTTTAACCCAGGAGGAAATTCGACAGTTGATCAGTGTTAAGCCCCATTTTAGAGAACCTTACAAAATCAAATACGAGCCTATCCGAGAATACTGGATGAAGTATACTCAACCCGTGCAAGATGAGGTTCTTATTATATCTACTAGGGGCGACCATATTGGGCAACACTAAGTCTGCCATCCATTTATCGGTACTATGTGCCTTTTTTTATTTTGATCGTATGCCATCTTATGCATGGTGGAAAGCTGGCCTCGTCTGCCTTTATCATAACTTTGATGCACTTTCTAGGAATAAAAGATTCTTTACTGGTTTTATGGATGTTGCTGAGGTATAACTTTCCTTATGACTATTTATTCAAATAATGCTTGTGTATGGATTTTTAGCTTCCTTTTTTTATGTATAGGTTTGGGCATATGAGCACAACCTGGTGAGGATTCCCAACATTAATAAGCCTCGAGTAGGTAATCCAAGACTAAGCTTCTGGCTATCAAGCCGCAGAGAGGTTCCTGGAAGCCATCACATATACACTCACCACTACCATATAAGTTGCATAACCTGGAATCAAGTAAGAGAAATATTAATATTAATATCAAAACTTATGAGCAAAACAACTTACCCATTTGCTTTTCTGCAGGTGGACATGGCCTGGTGGAGGGTTGAAGACAAAAACAACTGGACTGCATGTATGATTTGATGCATTGCCCTTATAAGATTCTTGTCGGATCATTGCCGGCCCAGTTTCTTATGATTAGTTTCTTGATGAACAGTTATATAACTAGTTTCTTGATCCTGACCAGCGGAGGGTGCCAACAAATATTTCATCATTTGTGCTGAACACTGTATCAATGCCATAATCTTATTAGAGTCGTGCTTGCAATGGCTTTGACATTGCAGCCTTTCTGCTTTCACCGGATGTGTCATATGTCCAATTCATTCGCGATCAACTTCTAAATTTTAAAGTTTCTCCTATTATAATTCAGGGGCTTCCTAAGGGAGAAGAGGAAGAATGGAAAGAAAGAGAAGTGGAGGAAGAAGAAGGAGAAGGAGAAGAAGACGAGGAGGAGGAGAGGAAGCCCTCTTCCCATTTGCGTGGCAACTCTGAGACTGGCATTTCTTTGGTGAACGCTTAGCATTTTGCCATTACAACTTCTTCTTCTTAATTGGTTCTGACTATCTTTATGATTTTTGCAGGCTGCTGGTTCCCTTAGTCATGAAGCTGTCGTACCATATGCTACTCCGATACAACGACAATTCTCTCCGTTTGATCCTTCTTCTTATCCAGATATGTCATCTTATCCTCAGGGCTTCGATCTGAGTTACTTGGTCTGCCATCCTATTCCATAATGATATATGATGTATGTATGCATGAAAATGTATGGGTTTACTGTTTCCTTGTCTGGCTAACAGCGGATGCATAAGGAACATAATAGAAAATTGCAGGAAGAATTAACTATCAGTGATCAACATACTGCTCATTTGAAAGGATTATATCATCAGTTGGAATAAAACTTCTAGGACTTCGAGTTTTAAGGCATGATGGATCCTAATGCTTCTTCTTTGAGGGGGCCCCAGATTGACAACCATGATGTGCCTCCTCTTTTTTTAGGCGATGACTATTACATAACCTACTTTCAGGGAAATAGAGACTTAGGTGCTTCTTTCTTGAGTGAATTCTGGGCGAATGATATACCTACTCCTTCATTAGGCAATGAATTTCTCAGGGCTTTATTTGATTATGGACCACCTCCCCCTTCACAGTGATCAATTTGTATTATATTAAATAAAAAGCTTGTAGTAATAATAATAATAATAATAATAATAATAATAAGAATAATAATGACATATACTTTTCCTGCAACTTTGACTTTTCATTCTATTTTTATAACATATACAGAACGTCCATGACGAATTCACAAATTTGAATTCATCATGTATTAAGATTTGCAAAACCATGATGGACTCAGCATTCCTAATTTTCATTTGACATAAACGCCTTTCCTTATGTGCTTTGGTTTCAAGCCACTACCTATTTAAACCAACTACAATTCTCCAACCACAACCAGTCTAGGAACCTGCTCGCCACAATTCTCAATTCAAGATAAACAAATTCATCTCTTATGAATTTTATCACATCAACAGAAGCAACTCAAACAGTTTCAACTTTCCTCAAGCTCTATCAATGATTGAGCTTAATTTGAAGAAAATCAAAGATTTATTTAAGATCATTAAAGTTACACATTAGGAACAAATATCTTGCTATCAAATTAATCTTTAAAGTGTTTTCAAAATATCAAATTGGACCATTCCTTCTTACATGCCACAACCTCCTTTTGGGATGTGAAAACTAGAACTTTCAAGACAAATAACTTTTAAATATGTCCTATGATGGAAGAATTTGAAGCCATTTTCAGATATCCGAGTAATCATCCAATAACATTACTCTGACTGACTTCAAAGACTCATTAAAAGATGCAGATGCTATTCCAACTCTCAAAACCTAAAGTTCTGCAATTGACCAGAGGTGAGAAAATCTTGCTTAGTCTATTAATCAATTTTTGTACTTTCCATTTGGCTCCCACAGAAGCTTGGGGATGTATGTTTTTTCTGTGCTTACTTCGTCAATTCTTGCTTATTTCTCTTGACAGTGACATCGATCCGCGAGTACTGGATATTATTGACCAAATGGAAGGAGGATTGTCACCAGTACCCATGAACTTGGTTGAAACTCTAGTTGGATTGGATCAATTCAAGACAAATTCTTTGAGGAGCTTGGCTAAAAGTCCTTTACTACTTCAAGTAATTACCTAAATTGCCCTTTTGGGTTTTCAATTTAGGCTTTTATTATATTTTTTATTGCTCTAATTTTTTTCCTCGCCCACCCTTGCAACTTTTTGAAACTAGCAAACTATCTTGATTTTTGCCTAGGCCTCCCTTATAGGTTTTCAACCTAGCATACTATTTTTTTTTATTGTTTCTAATTTTTGCACAGATCACTTTTGCGGATTTTTGAAGCTAGCGAACCACCCTAATTTTTATTTAGGCCGCCCTTGCTGGTTTTCAACCTAACGAGCTGTGAGCGGAGATTTTCGGGCCCACTTCTAAGTGGAATGGTTATTGTCACTTTGGCATTGTTAGGCTTAGGGCCTTAGAGAATATGAATTTAAATCCGAAGAAAATGGAGTCGCCACCTAGAGGGGCCGGGAAAAGAAAGGGGTGGATGACTCGATTTCTTAGGAATCCCCACCCCCTAATAGGTTTGGAAAGTTGGGTATGTGTAGGGAAGATGAGAATGATCTAGCACCCTTACAGCGTTTGAGTCATTAGAACTGACCTTCTTTTTAGATCTAAATATTATAAAATTCTTAATTATTATAATATTATCTAAACTGCATGCGAATAATAAAATAAAGTATCATTATACTAAAATCAAAGTAATGTTCAAAATAAGATAATAAACGGGCACCCACATGATGTGGAAACATACCCTTACAACCAAAGCTAATGTCTAAAACTAAATAAATAGGATACCCACCAAAAAGGTGGAAACATATCCTTTTACATTAATCCAAATTCTTTAAACAATAAATTAAATTACATAATAAAAACTGCGGCACTCACAAAGTAGAAACATACCTTTTATAATTCAAGAAATCAAATAAATAATTAATGAAGCAAATTAAATTATTCAAGCACGATAATCAAAACAAAACATTAATCATAAAGTAAAATAAATCATTCATCATATAACAAAAGGAAAACCAAATAAATAATTAAAACTAGAGTTTAAATCACTAAATAAATAAAATTAGGGTTTAAGATCTTAAGGTTTGGATTTATGGTTTCTTAGAAACTAGGGTTTAGGATTTTGAATTAGGGTTTTTGGTATTACGAGATTAGGGTTTAGAAATTAAATTGGGATTTATGGGCTACTGGATATTTGGATTAGAGAATTTAGAAAATAAGGTTTGGAAAATAGGTTTTGGGAATTTTGTTACTGGATTAGGTTTTGAAATATTGGAAGTTAGTGTTTGAAAGCTAGGGTTTAGGTTTTAGGGTTTTGTAAATTAGGGTTTGAGTTATAGGTTTTGGATTTAGGGTTATGTTTTAGGTTACTGGATTTAGGGTTTGTCTTAAGTTACTGGATGTTTAGGATTTGGTTTAAGTTTTGAGAATTAGGTTTACTGGATTAGGGTTTTAGATTTGTTGGATTTAGGTTTTAGATTTGTTGGATTTGGGTTTAAAGGTTTGATGAACTTGTCTTAGGGTTTGGTGTTTTAGTTTGGGGAATCTGAGAGTAGGGTTTCCTGGATGAAGGTTTCAAAGAAGATTTAGGGTTTTTAATTAATTATTTTAAGAATACAGCTTAGGGCTCGAGAAAATAAGTTAGGGTTTTGATAATTAAAAAGACACTTTAGGGTTTTTGATATTTTAAAAACAATTAAGGTTTTGGAAACTGTAAAGCAGATTAGGGTTTGGGGTTTTTTGGATATTTAGGTTTTTAACATTGAAAGATGGAATATGGTTTAACAATTTGAACTGGATCAAAGTAATGATTAAAACAAACAACAGGAATATTTAAAAGAAACGATGAAACTACTACATGTTTAAAAAAATTAAGATTAAGACACAAAACCTGCGTTGAAGGCTCTACCAAATTGATTATTGCCTCCAAACTGCTGCCTGCATCAATGTTTGTTTCTGGACGAGCAAAGATAAAAAGATAGTGATCTCTGCCTTTGTTGGTTATTGATGAAAGTTAATTGTTACTAGTTATTGTTGCTTTCCTTTCTAAAATAGCCGATCCCCATTTTGGTATTAAGCATTATTATTTATAGGCAAAAACTGTCACCCGAAACCCTAAGCCCAATTTTAATCCGTCTTTAAAATGAATTCTAACTTAATTAGGACACTAAATGGCTGGCCAAAACTTAAAAATAATTCAAGACCATATATATTCGGTGTTCCAAATCGACATGGGCTAAGACTCATGTTGACATGGGCCCTCCAGGTAGATATGAGCAATGACTCAAGTCGACCTGGGTTGCCCAACTTAAATGACTCTTGTATTTTTTTTTAATTTATGGACCGAAATGTTTGAGCCTAAAACACTTAATTTAGGGTTTTATAGTTGAATTTGTGCCTTTTGAAATCGGACCAACTTATTTAAAAGCTATAAATTAAATTCTCATTTTTTAAAATCGAATCAAATTTATTGTGACATTCTTTAATTAAGACCGTACCAACTTAGAGCCAAAATTAATGGTCTATAGTTTACCCCCTGCTCAAAAGATCTTAAATTGATTTAGATAGTGAAAAGCAACATGACTGTTGGGTTAATTTTGGCAAGAATGGATTCTGGACCCGAGATGGTTAGGGTTTTGGACTCAATTTGAGTGCTGAACTCAAAAATAATTTCGGTTCTGGACCTAAGGTATTTTGGGTTCTGAACCTGGTTTGAGTTTTGAACTCGAAAATAATTTAAGTTTTGGACCCGAGGTGGTTTTGGTTCTAGACCCGGTTTGAGTTCTGGACTAAAATATAATTTGAATTCTGAACCCGAGGTGGTTTGGGTTCTGAACCCAGTTTGAGTTCTGAACTAAAAAATGATTTGAGTTCTGGACCAGAGGTGGTTTGGGTTCTGGACCCGGTTTGAGTTCTAAACTCGAAAATGATTTGGTTTTGGACCCGAAGTACCTGCAAAAATTAATTAGAGTCAGTAAAGTATTTTGCAAAAAATTAGACTGTTTTTTATTATACCCATATACTCATGCCCCTTGCGTAAAAAAAATATTTATAAGTGTAAAAATTATTTTTTAGATAAGCACAAAATATATACCCATAAATATCTATTTACTGTGGTGTGCGTGAATTATTGAAACGGAAGCCAAATTTGACTACTGCTTTCAAAAATTAACAATGCAAACTAGTAAAGTAAATTTCAATAATTGAAATGGACGAAAGAGCAATTGCATGTGACTTTATTCTTTTATTTATTTATTTATTAATATCATTTTTATTTCATTTTTATTTTTTATTTTTTTACCTGATATTCATTTTATTTTTCTATATAAAGGGTCGTGCCACTTAAATTTGTCAAATAGAACACATAACCCTTTCATCTTCACCCTTTTGCTTAGAATTTGAGATTATGAAAGCTTAAAGGCTTACCATGGCTTGCATCCAATACTCCTCAAGGTTTGGGACTCGATCAAACAATAAATTGATTGCTTATCTCCGAGACAATGAGATGGAGCGAATTCCATTATTACTCGAAATGCATCTCCACCGGAGTTCTAATGAAAAAACACCAGTAAGTGGCATTTTGCTATTAAAGTGGGAGGAAATATTCACAAGGCCCGCAAGTGGTATGACCTGGCCCGCCCAAAGTAAAGAGAATGGTTCAAGAAAGTGGTTTCAAGGACTTTGTTTTGCAATTACTAGCACGGGGCTATCAAATTGACCAAAGCATGATTCATGCACTTGCAGAGCGATGGTTGGACACAACTCATACTTTTCATTTGCCCATCGGAGAGATGATAATTGGTCCAGTCAACTTTGCTATTATAATCGGTCTCCGATGTGATGGAACCCCTGTCCCTTTGACCAACAATATCTTAAAGGAAGAAGAAATTCGATAGTTGATTGGTGTCAGGCCTCGGTATAGGTGTAGACCTTTAATTTTTGACCCAGTCTAGTCCAATATTTTTTAAAACAGTCCAAAATAATTTTTATGGTATTTTAATTAAATAATATTTATTTTAATATTCATTACTTACAATATTTATTTTTAATAAAAATAAAAAAAGGTAACAATAAAAAAAAGAGATAAAAATAAATAAATAAAAATCGGTGACCAAAAAGTTTTGTCGCCAAAGATGAATTGGCTTGGGCCAATTTACCGTAGGAAATTCTTGTGGCGAACTGGCTGGCCTGCGCCCAGTGTCTGCAGCAAATTTTTCGCCAGTGCATTTTCGCACTCCCTTTCTGCACGCGATTTTGCCAAAACCCTATTCTATTTGGTTTTAATTTTATTTTCGAAAAGATTTTGATTTTTTTAGCCAATTAGGATTAGGTTTATTATTATTTTTTCTTATAAATACCACATTAAAGACACAAATTAAAGGATCAAAATTTTTTTACTTGACATTGGACTCTTGGATTTTTTCGGCCAACCTCAAGCTTGAAAGATCAAGAGGCAGCAAACAACAACACTTCATCAAAGGCAGCCAATACTGTCTTTATTATTGTTCAACCAAAATTCAAAGATTGTGGTGGAACCAACAACGGAGGTTTGAATCTCTATTTCTTTGTTTATGTTAACAGTAGCTTCATCAAGTTGGATTAATTGTTTTATTATATAATTTGATCAATTATTCTACTTACAAGCCAAGCTCTATTTGAAACTCTAAAACTATTTCTTTCAAAATCCTAAAGCCTTAATACCCATAGTACATATTTTCAAAATCCAAGACCCTAAATTACACTTTTCTAAAGCCACAACAATCTATTTTCTTAAAACCCTAACAAAATATATTTTTCTAAAATCACAGTAGCTTATTTTTCAAATACCTAATCTAAAAACCAATTTTCATGATTCTCAATCTTATTTATTTAAACCCTAAATTTTGATATTATTTTCATACAACTTCTGAAACCCTAAATCCAAAACATCCATTCTTTAGATTCAAATCCTAATTTATTTTAAATCTAATCTTTATATTTAAACATCCAGTAGCCATGTTATTTCTTCAAAATGTTTCTCAATTAATTAAACTAGTATATGCAAAATCCTAATTGATGCATTAATCCCTAAAGTTATATGCTTACTGTTTTATTTAAATTAGATGAATGTTTATTATATATTTTGATTGATATTTGATGTCTTTAAATGAATGATTTATTTATGATGAATGGATGTTTACCTTTATTGATTTGTTTTGATTTCAAAACATTGTAAGAGGTATGTTTCTATATTTTATGTACCTCATGTTGTGAGCATCATGTAATTTATTTTATTTTATTAGACCAATATAATGGATATATTTTCACCTTTCGGTGAGTGTCCTATTTAGTTTCAGACATGGATAATGTAAGGATATGTTTTCATCCTCGGATGGGTGTCCATTTATTTGTTTTGTTTGGACATTGCTTTGATTTTAATATAATGATGCTTTATTTTAATTTTTGCATGTAATATGGATAATATTGTTATACTTAAGAATTTTATAATATTAAGACCTGCAAAGGAGGCCGATTTTAATAAACTGGATGTTGTGGGGGTGCTGGGCCATTTCTCACATTCCCCACACGTACCCAACTTTTCGAACCCATTAGGGGGTTGGGGATTCCTTAGGAATCGAGTCATCCACCCCTTTCTTTTTTTTCAGCCCGCTCGGATGGCGACTCCATTTTTTTCGGGCTTAGGCCCGTGTTCTCTAAGGCGTTGAGCCTAAACAGTTTCGAAGTCGCAAGAACTATTCCACCGGGAGTGGGGGCAAAAATCTCCGCTCACAGTGGCGACTCTACTGGGGATAAGAGAAGTTGATTCCATTGATCTTTATATTATTCTATTCTTTCTTATCATGAGATTATCCATTGTATTATATTAGATTGTATCGTGTGCGTGAGTTAGAATGTCCGTGTTATCCGTGTTGTGTTATGTAAGGGATACCATACTTTCACTCAAGGTATGGAGATCGAGCATGGCATAACCACTCATAGCCTTGTACCATTTGGTATATACTTGCTATGGGAATTGAAGCCTTTTCAACCCAAAGACTAAATCCCATGTAATTGGCATAGTTACTTTTCTTAGGTTTTTACCTAAATGCTTGTTGTTTGACTATGGTTAGTTTATTTTAGTTTAAATCATGGCTTATTTGGTTTGTTTTTTTTTAATATGAACTAAGTACATTATAAGCTCAAAATAAAATTTTCTTTAAAGTCTAAAAGACCAAAGCTATTTTTAAAACTTTCTAAGATGGTCTTTGGACATAAAACTTTTCTAAAAAAACAAATCAAATATTCTTTTTTCATGACCCAAATACAAAGCCCAAAATCTATTTTTTCTAAAATCTTTTTATAATGGGCTTAGAAACAAAACGATTTTCATCCAACCTTTAAAAGAGCTTACAAATTATTTAGGCCAATTATGAAAATACCAAAAATCAATTGTGAGCCTAGTTTATACTAAGAGTTATTAATCATGGGCTTATTTTTGGCATGAATCATTAGTTACTTTTTCAAGTGAGAAATCTATTTATAATAAGCCTTTTAATTTAGTTTAATCCAATGTAGCATAAAAGCTACTTTAGGTTATTGGATGGATTAAAGCCTAATTAATGGAAATTATCATGAACTGATTTTCATTTTTGAAAATATAACTATTGGTTGAAACGTCCGAGGAAATTATTTGAAAACAAGATACCCTATGTTGGTACTTTGTTAACCATATACCTAGGAAAAGAGACTCGCCGTCCGTGTGTGGAAGTTATAAGGTTGGAAGGAACGTCCTATTTATCTTTGTTTGTTTATTGTTTGTGCATATATGCATACATGCATACATTTGCATCTCATATCATTAATCCTTTCTGGCTCACAATCCTGGATTACGATAGTTCAAAAGCTTACGACAATCCGACCTATGCCAAAAATAAAGAATCTAACAATGAGTCAATCACTTGCTCACCAAAAAGCAATGGAGCTCGAAAAAATTCAAAGAATAATGGATGACGCCCTCAATGCCAAGATGAAAGAAATAAAAGAGGCCTTGGCTGAGACCATGAAGAATCAATTGGCTGCAATTTTAGGGAACAATACTGAAGCATCTGCTAGCACTAAGAAGCCAAAAGACAAGGGGAAGGCTAAAATTGGTGAAGTGATTTTTGATGATCATTGATGATGATGATGATTGGGCTCAATACTTTCAAGATCCTCAAGATAAGAAGAAAGAGTCAAAGGTTGTTGAAAGATCAGCTGTGGAGCAAATCAAAACTTCAGATGTTGAAAAGATAATTGCGGACTTGGAAAAGAAATTTGAGAAGAAACTGAAAACTGAAGAAATGTCTAAAGTTGACAAATTATTTGAGCTAAACGAAGAAGTTCCGTACAAGTTCAAGATGCCATCCTTTGCAAAGTTTGATGGAACCGAAAATCCTCACCTCCATGTGAAGCAATTTATCACTGCTATGCAGTCTGCCTGAGCTACTAAGGCTCAAACTCTAAGGTACTTTATGCTCTCATTGGACCCTGTTATCCAAAATTGGTTCAATACCTTAGATGATGGCACACAAAAGAGTTGGGATATTCTATACAAGGCCTTCATCCAATAATATGGATACAATGTCGAGATGGAAGTTACCTTAATGGAAGTTGAATCCATTAGACAAAGGCCAAATGAGAATTTTGTGGACTATGTGAAAAGGTGGAGGAATAAGGTTTCATTGCTTAAGAAGAGGCCCGATGAATTTGATCAAATAAGGATGATTGTGAGAGGAGTGTTACCTAGCCTTCGCGAAAGAATGTCTTATACACTCATTCGGTATTTTAAATACCTTTTGCAAGCGGGTCTACAAATTGAAGAGTGGGAAAGAGAGAAGAACCGCTTTTCAACAAAGGAATGAGAAAGGAAAATACCAGTCGGGCAATCAAAGTACGCAAAAAGAAGTTGATGTTAATGTCACTAGTCAAGGAGGAATGAAGCAGTTTTTAGAATTAGGGAAGCCGCTGTCTTGGGTTCTCAATAAGCTGCAAAAGAAAGGATTGTTATAACCCTTGACTCCTCATCCTTTGCCTAATCCTCTTCCACCTAACTTTGATACTAATGTATTTTTCCAATTCCATCAAAGGCCTGGACACGAAACGGACAACTATATGAAGTTGAGGCATGAAATCCAAAATTTAATTGATAATATAAAGTTGCCTGAGCCGGATAAGCCCAATACCAAAAATAATCCTTTGCCAAGGTTCAACATGATGCAACCACCAGCAACCTTCATGGTAGGAAAAGGATTGGAAGAAAATTTTGTTTTATCATCCTTTTAAAATGGAAATATTGAAGATGTGAAAGGAAAAGAAGCTCAACTCTACAAATTTTCCTTAGCTTGAATGTTGCTTTTCAATTTTGCTTTCTTTAATATTTAATTGGAACAATCATTTTTTTCAAATTTAAATTTGTTTGAATAAATTGCTTTCATCAAAATTTTTGTTGGTCTTTGTTCATTTTGGTGCTCAACCTATGACGAATCTAACTTGATATTTATAAATTAATATATCTATGCATTATAATTTAAATGACTTTACTAGGTGAGGGAATTGCTCTATAGCATTGAGTTGTGTATGATTACTTAGAGAGGACTCCTACATAAGTACCTTTGTCTAGGTCCTAGTCAGTCTTAGAACATGCTTTGACGAATTTTTGAGGCAAAATTATACTCTGCTTATTTAAGGGAGAGATGATTTAGGCATTGTTTGACAGGCCAACAACTAGTATCCATCCAATTAAATATGAATCCCTAGTTGTCCCTTTGAGCCTTCATAAAATTTTAGCTTTCTTATCATTGGCAAACAAACCCCAACAATGTACCCTGAGCTGTTGTGATAATTTTGACAAATCTTATGACCACTAAGATGAAGAGGCAAGAAGATCAAAGAAAGAAGTGAATAGTCAAGACCATGAAGATAGTTGAAGTTCTCAAGACCATAAGGGTAGTTGAAGTTCACCTGAATTAGACCAAATATCACAAATAAACTCAAGACTGAAGCAGATTAATGCCACTCCACCCAAGTTGGTACAAACAAGACAAGTCTTTTAGAGCTAAAACCAAAAAAAAAAAAGAGAAAAGAAAAGAAGAAGTAAAAAAAAGGAAAAAAGAAAAGAAAAAAGACGGTTCAGAAAGCCAACTGAGTTCTCTTTTACCTAAGGCAACAAAAGGCTTCCATTTAGTTTATAAGAACAATTTGACTTGAATTGGTCCAACCCAACCAAAGATTTAATCAAAGTTAGAGAGATAGAAGAAAGGTCATCCAGTTCTCGAAAGTCCTATACTTGACAGTCCTACAGGAAAGAAGGACAAAATGATAAAATGCTCAAAAGAAAGGAGTAAGAAAAAGAAAGATAAAGAAAAGAAAGAAAAAAGAAAGAAAGAAATGAATATGGATACCAAACTTTTTGCAAAGGCAAAGAATATCCTAATCAAGATTCAGATTAATGCCAAGAAGATGGAAAAACACTCAAAGCTCTATCTTTTCATGCTCCCAACTCTCTAAAGTTCTAACAAGCAGTTTGTAGTGTGAATATTTGCCTATAGTGTCACAACGGATCTAACTTACAAAAGGCCTTCATTTAACCATGTCCCTTATGGATCCCATTTCAAGCCTATGAAAGATCTGTTGATCTCTCTTGATAGGAAGAGTCTATTAGTGGAGATAGTTTGAATAAGCATGCATATGAGATAGACAATATTCAAACTCAATGAGATATTCAAACTCAATGTTTTAGCCTCATTTCTATTGTTGTTGGATGTTATATCTGCATGCTAATTGTTATTGTTGTAAAGAAATGAGGCTAAAACATTAAATATTTTGCTCATTGCACTCTCAAATATTGAGCCTCATTTCTTGTGCTTCTTTTTCATTTTCATTTTCTTCCTCTTCCTTTTCCTTTTTCCTCATTTTTCTTTCTTCTAATTCAATTTCCTTTATCTTTTCTCCTTTTTCTATAATTTTTAAAGAATAAAGTTAACATATAATTTCATAAGAACTCATATTGAAATATACCACTCAATTATAAAAGCACAAATAAACTCATATCTATTCATATCAACTCATATCACTAATGCCAACTTATATCAAAATCATATCAACTCATATCAAACCAATACTAACTCATATCAAACTCATATTAACTCATATTATCACTAATATCAACTCATATTAAACACATACCAAACTCATATCACTAATACTAACTCATATCAAATCCATACTAGCTCATATCACTAATATCAATTCATATCAAACTCAAATCAACTCATATCACTAATACTAACTCATAACAAACTCAAATCAATCCATATCAACTCACATTAAACTCATATCACTAATACTAACTCATATCAAGCTCATATCAAATCAAACTCATATCACTAATACTAACTATATCAAATTTATATCAACTTATATCAATCTCATATTAAACACATATCAACTCATATCAAATTCATATAAACTCATGTTACTAATACTAACTCATATCAAACTCATATTAATTCATATCAAACTCATATGAACTCATTTTAAACTCATAATAATAATAATAATAACTCACATCAACTTATATCAAACTCATACTAACTAATATCTAACTTATATCACTAATACTAATCCAAATCAAACTCATACTAACTCATATCAACTCATATCAAATTTATATCAAAGTCATGTCACTAATATTAACTCATATCAAACTCACACTAACTCATGTCAAATTCATATCATCTCTTACCAAACTCATATCACTAATACTAACTCATATCAACTTTAAAATAACTCATATCATAACCATTTGTAATACTCCATAACATTTACTAAAACATATAAACTGAAATTAATATTTCCTAATCTAACACTCAATGACAATCCTTAAACATTAATACAAATCAATATAATAATAACAATGCTAAAAATAAAAAAATCTTCATGGGAATAATAACTAACTATTTATACAACATTACTCAACTGTAGCACTTTAAAAAGTTGATATTGAAGAATATCGAAGATAAAATTGCATTTTTTCATCATTATCTTAAAAAAATAAAGTACACAAAAAAACTCATTACACTCACTATTTAAGTAAAGAAGAATATCAAACTAGAGTTGATTTGAGAGATACTTCGACACACAACCACAAATGCTTCAAGAGAGGTAAAAAATAAAATATAAAAATAAATCAAACTTACCTATTACAATCTTGATCACCAACAAAAAATAATCTTCAATTCATAGTGAAAATAGAGAGAGAGAGAGAGAGAGAGAGAGAAGAGTTTATTATTGTGCAACTAAAGAAAAAGAAAGAAAGAGATAAATATGTTTTTTTAGGTTAAAGGGCAATTTTTGTCCAAAAGAGTTTATTTAAGATGAGTATGATCTAAAATATATTAATACTTAATGTGGGGTTCTTTTTTTGTTAAATCCCAACTATCAAAATATCTTAAGTAAAAAAAAAAAGAATTTTACTTTATTAAAAAAATAAATTTTACTGTATACGTAGAATCTTCTAATAAATTATAAGATAAAATATATAAAATGACTACATAAAAGGAAAAAAAATGATAGAAGATGATGTAATTAATAACTAAAAATTATAAATTTATTATCAATTAATGAAATTTTAAATGATAATTGTGGAAAAATTTTATACAATTGATTATGAATAATTTATCGAATAAAATAATTATATTTTTATTTATTTATTTATTTAATAATATGATATTAATTGGTATAAATTAAAATTAAAATATAACAAACATAGAAAATAAATTAATAAAGAGAAATATTATGAAATAAAAATAAAAATATATAAAATTATTAGGGTGGCATGTATATTTGGGTTCTATGTTAGCATGAGCATCTCATCTTGGTGGGATGATGGGCTGTCAAGTCGTTAGCCTAATCAGATTCCTAGGTCCAGGATGGGTAGGATTTTGCTTTGTTCTGTACCAAATAGACGGGCAAGCCTGCAACTGTAAGGGGTTGTTGTTCGTAAGATAGAGCGGCGGATTGTGGAGAAAAAGAAATAAGATGGAATCTGTTAGTTAAAAGGCCACAAATAAAAGAGATAAAATGGAAGAGGAATAAGAAAAAGAAAAAGAAAAGCGTTCAAGGAGGCAGAGGTCAAATCAGACTGAGAATTTCGTGACTGAGGTTGCGTTGGTAATGGAATCTAGTAATATAATATTCGAGAAATCTTTATCTACAAATATCTTATTCAGTAGATGGCATACTTGGCGGGTGTTACGCATGGATTCAAGCGGCTCAATATTTATCGGTAGTTGTTTAAATATTCATTATGTCCCTTAAGACGGGGTAGGAGTGATAGTTGTTAACTCCAAAGCGTATGTTATTGGCGGCAAGTTTCCTAATATCCCTAATTCTGATGATCAGGAGATTATGTTTACCAGGGATGTCTGGATTTATGATTTCAACACTGATGATGATAGGCGAGTCCGAGGTCCAAGCCTACAGAGGCTAAGCCAACACCTCTATTCATCGCCACAGATGGCTTGATTTATGCTCTTGCAGGTAATTTGTATGTTGGATTTGAAATTCCTAGTCCTGCATTTGAGGGTCTATTTGGAAAGACTTTCATCATGGTTTTTGATGGGTTAATATGGTATGGTTTAAAAGTTAAACCATATTTGAGAAGACTTCTATTTTTTTTTCCATGGTTTAAGATGGTTTACTCATGGTGTGAGTGTGTAAATTTTGACAACTTTTTTTAAACCACCAAATTGGTGTGTTGAGATGGTTTAAAATTTTTATTGACAAAATTGCCCTTAGTGATAATATTATGGATTTCATATTTTTTTTATTATATTTTGAATGATGCTATAGATAAAATTTTTATTAGTAGTTTGTAATTTTAATAGATTAATTATATTGTAACTTCATAAATTATTGATTTAATTGAATTTTATTAATATATATATTTTTAGTGATATGATGGCTTAAATTTGTTATAAAATTTAATTAATAATATTATTTTTTTGAATAAAATATATATTTAATAAAAATCTTATTAATTTTCTAGATGTAGTTATTTAGTCTTATAATTAAAACTTATTTATTTTAATATAAATTATATAAAATATTATATTGAAGGGACTTACGTGCCTTAGATCTTGATGCGGATTTGATTAATGACAGACTTGAATAGAGACGTAAAATCCGTGTCTTGGAAGGGGCCTAAGGCTGGAGTATTTTTCTTGGTGTCTTTTGAGCTTTTTTTTGTTGAGGATCCATACAGCCGACCCCAACATGTTTGGGATTAAGGCTTAGTTGTTGTTATTGTTGTATTATATTGAAGGGCATTTTAGTTATTTTATCTATTTAAACTAAACTATACCATCAAATAACTTAACAATACTATACTATCTTTCCAAACATGATTCACTATCAATATCATACCATGTCATATTTGACTTATTAAATCATATATTACTAAACCATGCTGGAAATACTTCCAAACGAAGCCTGAGTGTCTGGACCTCTTGTCTGGGTCTTGGCATACTCTGCCTGATCCTCTTGTTGACACATATAAGTACGGTCATTCTCTTACTTTTTTGTTTGATTGTGTTATCGAGCGCATTCTCTATGAGCAATTGAGGATCCAGGGGGAGATTCTTTTGTATTCTTTTCATTTGAACACTGAGAAACGGCAACCTCACCCTAATCATGCCAATTATCTTTCCATTGTCCAAAACTTGCTTTCCTGCAATTTTCGTCGGCCTATGATTTTCAGCGGCTATATGTTTATATTCAGTGAAATTAAAATGTTCAAACATCATGTTATTGATCTCACAGCCAATGCATAAGGCAATTTGATATCAGCTAATTATAAAGAGATGAAGTCTGGTGACGAGGCTGCGGTAGATAAAGATGAAATGAAGTCCACCATGAATGCACCTCATGTTGATTCGGCAATTGATGGTGTGGAAAAGGATGAAGTTATGGAGGAAGTAGTTGAGGATGAGGAAAAGTTGGTGGATATAGATGAATTTGTGCTCCAGAAAGAGTTGGTACCTCTTGTTGTCAATGGCTTGGAAAGTTTTATTGGAGAAAATATAGCTAAAAAATTTCCCAGCAAGGATGATGACAGATTTCTAAATAATTTTGAAGATTTATTAGCTGGTATCACTGGATATATGTTTCCTGAAGAGGAAAACAACAATTTGTTTTGTCTGATTTGTCACTTCACTTCATACCATATGAAGCACATGCCCAAATCTTTATGTGCACATTTACTTGACACAAGCAGTGTAAGGCGGACTCAAAGGAACTTCGAGCTAGAGATGTAGTCTGCACCGATTTTTTTTCCCGTTGATACTTCTTTTTGGGGATTTCCTGTTGTCTGTGGTAAAATGTAAGTATTTTATTTCTGTATTAAAACGTGAGTATTTTAGTTATATATTAAGAGCAATATTTTAAATGTTTTAGCCAATCTTCCTTAATAGTTCTGGAAATGAGAAAACACCTACAAACGTTAAAGAAATTTGAACAAAGCCTAGCTGAGTGTGGGATCTATTTCTGGAAGTATAAATGAGGTAAGCATATGTGCACACATGCAGATGCTTGTGTGGCTGCCTTTTGTGTGTTTTATTTCTGTTTTTATTTCGAGTATGTTATTGCATTTCTTGGTTGTGGTCTTTGTCATACTGTGCTACATGGCGTTCAAATTTGATTTCTGGAGCTATTCAAATATTGGTGAAACTGATGGTTGGGTTCTAGTGCTGTTCAGCCAATTGGTAGCTAATGATTGGGTTCTAGTTTTGCTGACCCCTTTATCCATTTTTAAAAAAAAAAAAACTCAAATCATTGTTTTTGTTATTACTTGCTGAAAAAATTCATCCTTTTCCCATTTTTTAACGAAATGTAAATTTTTCAAAACATCAAAATCCAAATGAAGTGATGTGAATTTGGAAAATCCCCTTTCAAAATGAAAGGATTGTGAACCCATTTAAGCTATTTAAACTTTTTTTATAATTTAGCTTGTCCAACCAAAAAGTTTGATGCTATTGAAGAAATTATGCAAAGAGTCGAACTTGAAAGTCTTGCCGTTTATCAAGCAATTTCTTTAACAATTTGATCAACATTTATTGCCATTTAGCTTGTGGAATTGAGATAGCAAGGGCAACCCTGTAGGTACGCTAAAGGGTTATTATTATTGGCCAAATTTGAAAGCGTTTAAAATTTTTTTTTCAATTGATTTGCATATGCAATGCTTTTCGACGTAGTTTTGAAATCAATGTGAAAGATTCTATGTTTGGTGTAGATGTTGATTTTTGCTGTCTTTATATTCTGTTTTACTGGGAATAATTTATTTTAAATTAAGTAACTAATTCAGGAAATGATATATATAAAACATAAAAAAGATTGACCAATTCGGGAATGTCCATACCTTCAAAATCTTTCATTGCTCAATTTCATTGGAAATTTATATTATAATAGTTTTACATTAATTAGTTGAGTGTTATATAATATTAGTATTTCCTTTCTTTCTTTCTTTTTTTTTTTACAAAATAACTCTTTATTTATGTTTTTTTTAAAAAATTAATTTTATTTATTTTACAGTAAAAACCATAATTTCAATGTAAATCTTTGGATTTATTTTAATCCCTAATTCACTTTCTCAAATATAGTTAAATTTATATTTCAATTAATTTTTTATAAGAATTCTTTGTTAAAATAGGTATAATATTCTTTATGTGAAATTCTTAATAACACAAACAAAAAAAATACACATGTCTAATATGAGATTTTTTTTAGAAAATATTTAATTTAGAATTAATCTTGTATGTAATCTAAAAATTATAATGAAAATGTAACAAAACATCATCCACTAGCAGGTTAAAGTTTCTTATATATTAAAATTGAAATATGGAGAATGTTAAATAATATGTGGATGACTACATATTAGATTATTCTTATCCTATTAAGATTATGATTAGTGTTATTCTATTCAAATTAAAATTTAATTGTAATCTTTCTTCTCATCTAAGTTCTACTTATACTACTATAAATACACAATTATAAATGGTTCATTAAAGATAATTGATAATAAAGAGATTTCTCTAATTTCTCATTCTCTATCTATCTTCTCTCTTCTTTTATTTACAACACGTTATTAGCACGAAGCTATAGCCAATTTGTTTATTCTAAATATTCAAGTTTAAAGTAATTTTTCTAATTTTCTTTTATATTTCTATATATGTGTTCATATATTTTTATGTTATATGCATGAATTGGAATATTATTAACTAAATATGTTCTTAATTGATTTGGTTAGCATAATGACCAATAAAATATGACACTTGGTCTTATTCGTTTAAAACTCAGTACTTATTAAATTCTAGTAAGCCATAAATATCATCATGTCGAAGTATTGCCAACATCAATTTAAGGTACTGGTTCAATATTAATTTAAGAATTGTCAACATCAATTTAATTGTCAAATGAAATCTTTATATATTTTGTTGAATTTTCTTATCATATTGTAAGCAAGTAAATTTTTTAGATATTTTTTAATAGCCATCATCATCTAATTTCAGTATATTTTATTAATATTTTCACAATCATATTTTAGTATATTTATTGTTTGAAATAAATATCTATATAATTTAAGGTCCTTATTTTTGAATATAGTGTCTTTATCATGTCGAACATTGTAAAACTTGAATTCTTTGCCCTCAATATTTTCTAAAGAAATTATTTATCATGGGTACTTGATGCCGAGATTTATCTCAATGCTATGAATCTTGGAGACACCATTAAGGAAGGAAACAAATCATCCATGCAGGATTGCGCAAAAGTCATGAGTTTCCTTCGACATCACTTACATGAAAAATTGAAAACTAAGTACCTTACTATTAAGGGCTCATTAGCTCTTTGAAATTCCTTAAAAGAAAGATTTGAACACCAAAAAATGGTAATTCTTCTAAAAGCTCGAAATGAATGGATTCACTTACGATTGCAGAATTTAAAACTGTAAGTGAATATAATTAAGCCTTATTGAAGATTAGCTCTCAATTGAAATTGTGTGGAGAAAAAATCACTGATGAGGATATGTTAGAAAAAATATATTCTACCTTTCATGCCTTGAATGTGCTCCTGCAGCAGTAATATTGAGAGCGTCGATTTAAAAAATATTGAGCTAATCTCTTGTTTACTTGTGACTGAATAAAACAATGAGCTTTTGATGAAAAACCATCAAACTCGTCCTACTGACTTAACACCATTCCATGCAGTGAATGCAACATTTTTTCAAAGCCATGGGCGGGGTCGTGGTAGAAAAAATTTCTCGATCAATTATGAAAACAAAGGTGCTAAAAAGAATAAAATGAAATGGGTCAAGAATGAAGAACTTCCTGAAAGAAATGTATAAAACAATGACATTGCCTGTTATAGATGTGGAACAAAGGGTCATTGGTCAAGAATATGTCGTACTCCAAAATATTTAGTCGATCTTTACAAATCATCACTAAAAGAGAAGAAAAAATGTTGAAATGAATTTTTCTAAAGCTATAGACCCTGCTAGTAATAATGTGTATCCTTTAAATATTGATTTTGATGTTTCTGATTTTTTTGAAGACAAGGATGACAAGATTGATCATTTGATAGGAGATGGAAATGTTAATTATTAGAATATATTTTTCATAGTTATGTTATTTTTTTCTATTTTTCTTTTATAAGTCATGATATTTTTCTTTCTCAAAAATTATAATAAGGCTAGACTTTATTTTTTAATATAATTATTTTATTTACTAGATAAAGCATAATAAACTTGATATTATGGAGGACGACATATGCTTGGTTGAAAGTAGTATAACTCACACAATTCTTCGAGATAAGAAATATTTTTTACAATTAACATTAGCTGAAATTAATGTTAATACAATATCTGGTACTGCAAATGTAATTGAAGGCTCTGGAAGAGTCTATCTTATATTCTCAAATTGAACAAAGTTATATATTGATGATGCATTATATTCTAGTAGATCCCGAAGAAATCTACTAAGTTTTAAAGATATACGTCGCAATGGATATTATATTGAAATATAGAACGAGGATGATATTAAATTTTTATATATCACTACTACTAATTTGAACCAGAAGTTCATATTAGAAAAATTTTCAAGTTTATGAATTGGATTATACTGTACAAAAATAAAGATGGTTGAGATGTATTATATGCACTAGAAGTGCACAGATCCTAATATTTTTATACTTTGGCACGATCGTCTTGGCCATCCTGGTTCAAATATGATGCGACGTATTATTAAGAATACAAATGGACATCCACTGAAAAATCAGAAAATTCTTTTGTCTGATGATTACTTTTGTGCTTCTTGTTCTCAAGGTAAATTAATTATAAGACCATCACTATCTAAATTACATTTGGAGTCTCTTGAACTTCTGCAAAGAATACATGGAGATATTTGTGGCCCTATTCATCCATCTTATGGACCATTTAAATATTTTATGATTTTAATTGATGCTTCAACTCGATGGTCACATGTTTGTCTATTATCAACACGTAATATTGCTTTTGCTAAATTTTTTGCTCAAATTATAAAGTTAAGATCAATATTTCCTAATCATTCTATTAAGACAGTTCATCTAGATAATGCATGCGAGTTCACTTCAAAAGCATTTTACAATTATTGCATGCCAATAACAATTATTGTTGAACGTTATGTTATGCATGTTCACACTCAAATGAGATGTATGGAAACATGATACAATGAATTGATATTGGTATAAATGAGAATTAAGAATAAATTGTGTGCCTAGTATGTTATTCAATTTTCAGAGTTCTGGGTTTGGCGGCATGCCTATGAATTGCCTACGAGCTAGAGGCTGGGCGTCAATGTGAAAATATTTTTAAGGTGAAATGACCGGGTCGTAAGCCTCAAAAATAAATCCTTAGGCTGGGTGAAATGACTAGGTCATAAACTCAATCCTAGTTAGATTAATCCATGGATATATTGCCTACGGGGCTAGACACAAGGTGTCATTATAAACCAAAGTAGTAACTCTAGAATTTGAATAGCATATTAGATCCTTTTTGGGCCCATGCCTATCTTTGCTTTAATGTGAATTATGAAATGTGGAATAATTGAATAATTTATTAAGATAAAATGATATAATGCTATGAGATATAATATCCTTATGAATTGTGGAACAGTTGAGTAATATAATGAGATATAATGTTATGAGATATGATATCCTTTGCATTGTGCATTGACATGGCATTTGAACTATATTGTTATCAAAGTTTGTACAACTAAGCTTCTGGCTTAGCGCAGGTAACAAGGTAGATTCGGTTGAGCCGGAGCGTTCAGCTGGACTGAGTCGAGTCTAGGCTTGAGATTGTTAGAGTAGTGCTGATTTAGACATCAAGATTAGAGACAAACTGCCAACATGTATATATTTTATATTTTTGTACATATTGATTTGATGTATTTAAATATGTATATTCCGTGAACTAAAAAAATATTTCGGATAAACCTTTGGTAATGAAGTTATATATGTTTTAACAAGTAATATATCGTCTATTATTTTTATGATATCAATTGAATGTTTTAAGATTATACAGATTTTATAAATGATGATTTGATTGTTTAAAAAGGCTGTGACATTCTTGTATCCTCTATACGTATATTACATATAGCGGGTATATGTAGTGTATGCATATTGGGTATAAGGGTGTTATAATTTATTTTGGTATCAGAGCCTAGGTTTGAGGTTCTCAACCTAAGTGGGTTGTAAGAAAAAGAAAATTGAGATTTTAAAATTAAATAAGATACATGCATTGGCATTGGCAGTTTTTGATCTTTGATGTAGCAATTTCTGCTGTGTTTGCAGATATAGGTAGTTATGGCATCTCAGAATGTCAATCTGTTGAGGGTAGTGCTGAGAGTGTGGCTCCTGTTGAGGGTAGAGATGGAGCTAGAGTTGAGATAGCTAGAGAGACACCTACTCCTGTGCCAAAGAGACCAACAATTGATGAGATTCCACCGGTTTGGGTACGGCATATGGTGGAGTTGTTGAGGCAGGCTCCAGTTCAGCAGCCACCGCCACCACAGCCGCAGCCGCAAGTATCATCGAGGCAATATGATAAATTGAGAAAGTATGGAGCTGAGGACTTTATTGGTACTACAGATCCTGCTATAGCTGAGCAGTGACTAGATAGAGTCCAGAGAGTGTTCATCCAGTTACAAGCTACTCTAGAAGAAAAGTTTGATTATGCTACGTCTCTTTTGCAGAGGGATGCATATGACTGGTGGAAGAAGGTTCTACATGCCCTGGATGATCCACCAACTTTGACCTACGATGATTTTCTGTGAGAGTTTGAGCAGAAATATACTCCGAAGGAGTATAAAGATGCAAAAAAGATAGAGTTTTTGAGTTTGAAACAGGATACCAGGACTATATCGGAGTATGAGATCGAGTTTACCCGGTTGAGTCACTATGCTGGCGGGATTATTCTGATGAGATTGATCGGTGTAAGAGTTTTGAGGAGGGGTTGAGACCCTCTATCATGTGCATTACCGAAGACTTCCGGTATCAGAATTTTTCTCAGTTGGTTGCAGTAGCCAGGAGTGTTGAGAGAACACAGGGTCTTGCAGCAGCTGCTAGGGATAAGGATACCAGGGTTAGGAGACCTCAGAGTGAGGCAGGATCTTCATCCATGAAGAGAGGCCGAGGAGGATATTTTTTTGAGGTTCAGTAGGAGCCAGAGGCAGTCTGGTAGGTCAGTACAGCAGTAGAGGCAGAGATCGAGACCTACAGTTTCTGTGGCTAGTGCACCGACCCTAGTGGCTCAGAGGGCTGTTCCACCTACTTGTGTCCATTGTGGTAAAGCACACAAAGGTTTCTGTTGGTGGAGAGGTACTTTGGTAGTGTGTTATAGATGTGGTTCACCAGATCATTTTATCAGAGATTGCCCAGAGCCACCAGAGGATAGATAGGCAGATACTGCAGCTTCTCAACCCAGTGTTAGAGGGGGTTTTGGTGGCAGAGGTGCTAATCGAGGAGGTTGGACATAGTCTGGTCAGAGAGGAGGTTCTACCGCAGGTAGTAGAACGGATGAGGCAAGGCCATCACAACGGGTTTATGTGATGCAGAGGCAGCCGGATGCTTCAGCCGTTATTACGGGTACTTTTTCTTTATTTGGTACTTCAATTCTTGCTTTGATTGACTCTGGATCAACTCATTCATACATTAGTGCATCCATCTTGCCTATGACTGATTTGCATTTTGAGTCCCTAGGATTTGATGTTTTGATGACAAATCCTTTAAAGCATAGTGTTGTAGTTAGCAAGGTGCACTGTAATAGTCCGGTTGTGGTTCAGGATGAGGAGTTCCTTGGTGATTTGATTAAGATGCCTTTTCAGAGAGTATGATTTAATTTTAGGCATGGATTGGCTATCTAAGCATGGGGCTGTGGTAGACTGTTAGAAGAAGTGTGTTACCCTGAGAACTTGTGATGGTAGAAGTGTGATGGTATCTAATGAGCAAAGACATCTTTCATCCATGTTTGTTTCAGCTATTTCAGCTAGGAGGATGATTCAGAAAGGATGCGAAGCTTATCTAGCTCATGTTATAGATACCAGAGTAGTGGGTTCCCAGCTAGACAGTATACCCACAATTGCTGAGTTTCCTGATGTTTTTCCTAAAGAGTTTTCAGGGGTACCTCCTGAGAGAGAAGTGGAGTTTGGTATAAATTTGTTACCTGGTACCACTCTCATCTTTGTTACTCCTTATCGCATGGCACCTGCTGAGTTGAGAGAGCTGAAGGTGTAGTTGCAAGAGTTGTCGCCCTAGTGTGTCTCCGTGGGGAGCATCCATTTTATTTGTGAAGAAGAAGGATGATACTTTAAGATTGTGCATTGATTGTAGGCAGTTGAATAAAGTGACTATCAAGAACAAGTATCCTTTGCCTAGAATAGATGATCTCTTTGATCGGTTCAAAGGAGCAGCAGTATTCTCTAAGATTGAGTTAAGATTAGAGTACCATCAGTTGAGAGTAAGAGATGAAGATGTATCTAAGACAGCTTTTCATACGAGGTATGTGCATTATGAGTTTTTGGTGATGCCTTTTGGGTTGACGAATGCACCAGCAGCTTTTATGGATTTCATGAACAGGGTATTCAGACCCTATTTAGATCAATTTGTGGTGGTTTTTATTGATGATATTTTGGTGTATTCACGAAATAAGGAGGATCATGTCAAGCATTTGAGAATTGTATTGCAGACTTTGAGAGAGAAGTAGTTGTATGCCAAGTTGTCTAAATGTGAGTTTTGGCTTGATCAAGTGACTTTTCTCGGTCATGTGGTTTCATCACATGGTATTAGAGTTGGTCTGAGTAAAGTTGAGGCTATTTTGAATTGGAGTCCACCGAAGACTGTGACAAAAGTTAGAAGTTTTCTGGGTTTGGCAGGCTATTATCAACTGTTTATGAATGGTTTTTCTATGATAGCTACTCCACTCACTAGATTACTTTGGAAGGGAGTTAGATTCGTGTGGACAGATCGATGTCAGGCGAGCTTTGAGAAGATGAAGGAGATGTTGACTCAGGCTCCTATTCTTACCTTTCCTGTGGAAGGTAAATCATATGTGATTTACAGTGATGCTTCACATAGTGGTTTAGGTTGTGTTTTGATACAGGAGGGTAGAGTCATTACTTATGCCTCTCAACAGTTGAAGCCGCATGAGCTAAATTACCCGACACATGATTTGAAGTTAGCAGCTATAGTTTTTGCTTCGAAGATTTAACGACATTACTTGTATGGAGAAAAGTGTTTCATTTATATGGATCACAAAAGTTTGAAATACTTGGGTGTCCAGAGAGAGTTAAATCTTCGGTAGAGACGATGGTTAGAGTTGATTAAAGGCTATGACTGTTTAATTGATTATCATCATGGTAAGACAAATGTTGTTGCTGATGCCTTGAGTCGGAAGTCTTTGGCAGGTTTGACTGGCTATTCGCTCTTGTTGCTTGTTGAGTTGAGAGCGTTGCATGCTAGATTTGAGTCTTGTGATGATGGTGCATTGATGGCTCAGTTGCAATTGAGGTCGGTATTATTGGATCAGATTAGGGAGACTCAGTTGGCAGATGAGAAAATTCAGAAAGCTGTATTGGATTGCCAAAAAGGAAAGAGTCGAGACTTTCTTGTGAGAAGTGATGGCAGTTTGTGGTTTAGAGATAGGTTGTGTGTTCCTGATGATGCAAGACTGAAAAAGGTAATTTTGGAGGAAGCACATCAGTTAGTTTATGCTATGCACCCTAGGAGTACCAAGATGTATCAGGATTTGAAATAATTTTATTGGTGGTCAGGTATGAAGAGGGACATAGCAGAGTTTGTATCTAGATATCTCACTTGTTAAAGAGTGAAGGATGAACACCAAGTTCCTTCGGGATTACTTCAGCCATTGTTAGTTCCAGAGTGAAAATGGGAGCGAGTGACGATGGATTTTGTGAGTGGTTTGCCCTTGACTTAGAAGAAGCATGATGCCATTTAGGTGATTGTTGATCGAATGACAAAGACAGCTCATTTTCTCCAGTTCGAATGGATTATTCTCTTAAAAGGTTAGCTGAGCTGTATATCAGTGAGATAGTGAGATTGCATGGAGTCTCAATTTCTTTGGTTTCTGATCGAGATCCCCAGTTTACTTCGAGATTTTGGAAGAGTTTACATGATGCTTTGGGTTCCCAATTATATTTTAGCACAACTTTCCATCCTTAGACAAAATGGGCAGTCAGAGAGAGTGATACAGATTTTAGAGGACAAGTTAAGAAGTTGTGTCATTGATTTCTCTGGGAGTTGGGACAGATTCTTACCACTGATTGAGTTAGCCTATAACAACAACCATCAGTCTAGTATTAGAATTGAACCTTATGAGGCATTGTCTGGTAGAAGTTGCAGGACGCCTTTATGTTGGGATGAGGTTGGAGAAGGTAAGTTGATTGATCCCAATTTGATAAAGGAAACAGAAGAGAAAGTGAAGATAATTCGAGATTGTCTGAAAGCAGCTTCAGACCGACAAAAATCATATTCAAATTTGAAAAGAAGAGACATAGAGTTCAGTGTTGGTGACAAAGTATTTTTGAAAGTGTCTCATTGGAAGAAAATTTTGAGATTTGGCTGCAAAGGAAAGTTGAGTCCTCGTTTCATAGGACCTTATGAGGTGTTGGAGAGAGTTGGACCAGTTGCCAATCGTCTAGCTTTACCGCCTGAATTGGATCAAATTCACAATGTCTTTCATGTCTCTATACTTCAAAGGTACATGTCAGACCCATCTCACTTTCTGTCAGTAGAATCAATTGAGGTGAGTCCAGATCTGACTTATGAGGAAGAACCAGTGGCTATTTTGGCACGTGAAGTGAAGGAGTTGAGAAATAAGAAAGTGCCACTAGTGAAAGTTCTTTAAAAGAATCACACTACTGAAGAGGCAATATGGAAGAGTGAGCAGATGATACGGACTCAGTATCCCTAATTGTTCTAGACTTGAGAGTAGGTAATTTCGAGCATGAAATTTATTTGTAGAGGAGGAGAATTGTAATATCTCAAAATTTTAAAATTAATTAAAGGATTTAAAAAGTGTATATATTCGATTAAGTGAAAAGAAAGGAAAAAGGGAAGTGTGTATATGTTGTATATATGAAGATATACATGTTGTATATAAGTCAAATTTTTAACTTGGTCAAATGATATTTTAATTATTTAATAAGATATTAATATTAATCGATAGTGGAAGAGGATTTTTGAGATTTATTTATTATTATAATAATATATTGCTTGGTGGAGATTAAAAGAGGGAAAAGTGGGGATTTGTATGGTTAAAAAGTGAAGTAGTGGTTTTGATGTCATCTTCTTCTTCTTCCTTCTCCATGATAGCAGACCACCACCATCATCAAAAGGGAAAGAGTTTTTGCTTCTTGCTAACTCAAGAAATTGAAGGATTTCAAGTGTTCAAGTTGGAGTTTTGAGGATTTTCTTCATTTTTGGTAAGTTTCCAACTTGTTTCTTTGTTTTTCTTTGAAAGTTGGTATGTGTTAATTGGATGTTTGGTGTGGTATGTGTCTATGGTTGATTTTGGTATGTTTGAAGTTATTTTGTCTAGTTTACTATGAATTTGGGGTTGGTTTGAAGAAAAGGTTACGTTTGGTAAAGAGAATAAGAGTTGTAGATTGTGTAAGTTTTGAGTTGTGAAATATGGTTATGATTGTGTATTGTTGATTGTGTTTGAGTTATTTTGATGTTTACATAAGTATCATGTGGTATTGTGGTGGATTGGTTGAGTTTGTATGGAGTTGGAAAGGTTAATGAAAGATGATAGTTAGTTGTGGCTTTTTTTTGTCAATTTCAGGTTTTTGGCCTAACATGCCCGGTGGCACGGCCATGTCTTTGGGCATGTTAATGGTTCTGTTTTCAGTGTTGGTGACACGATCAGTGACACACCCTTGTCACTGAGCATGTTACAGCTACTGTGATGTTGTAGAATTGACAAGTGTAGTGACACGCCTATGTCACTAAGTGTGTCATAGCTTTTGTGTTAGAGGAGAATTGACACGTGCAGTGACACACCCATGTTACTGAGCATGTCAAAGCTTTTGTGATGTGGGTTTAGGGCATAGTCATGGACACGCCCATGTTGTTGAGCGTGTCATGTGTAGAGTTTGCCCTAGATGGTTCTTTTCCTTATTTTCCTCTGTGTATCACTTAGCGATTATTTACAATCACATTTGGTTTAGGTTTGGAAGAGACTTGAGTTACCCTAATCCAAGTGTTGAGGGATATCTCAGAAGAGGAGGTTGAAGTGATGTTTGTTGCTCTTATAGGTAAGTACAAACTTTGACTAATTATCTACATTTATATGACATTGGGACTTAACATATTTGGTTGAAAAATGTGTTGAGTTCCCTACTACATGATTGGTATATGAATAGTATGCTATGATTTGTATATTGTCACCAATGTATTATATATAATGTGGACTTGGTGCAAAATATGATAATGATCTAAATGTATGGATAATGCAAATTGTTTTATGTACATTAAAGATGGTATATAAAGTCATTGATAATGACTATATTGATATAAGTGAAATATTTGAGGCTTTGTGCCTAATGTGATCATGAGAAAATGAAAGGATTTGATAATGAAATGAGATATATGGAAACATGATACAATGAATTGATATTGGTATAAATGAGAATTAAGAATAAATTGTGTGTCTAGTATGTTATTCAATTTTCAGAGTTCTGGGTTTGGCGGCATGCTTATGAATTGCCTATGGGCTAGACGCTGGGCGTCAATGTGAAAATATTTTTGAGGTGAAATGACCGGGTCGTAAGCCTAAAAAACAAATCCTTAGATTGGGTGAAATGATCGGTTCGCAAACTCAGTCCTAGTTGGATTAATCCATGGATATATTACCTACGGGGCTAGACACAATGTGTCATTATAAACCAAAGCAGTAACTCTAGAATTTAAATAGCATATTAGATACTTTTTGGGCCAATGCTTGTCTTTGCTTTAATGTGAATTATGAAATATGGAATAATTGAACAATTTATTACGATAAAATGATATAATGCTATGAGATATAATATCCTTATGAATTATTGAACAGTTGAGTAATATAATGAGATACAATGTTATGAGATATGATATCCTTTGTATTGTGCATTGGCATTGCATTTGAACTATATTGTTATTAAGGTTTGTACCACTAAGCTTCTGGCTTAGCTCGATTGTGGTTCATCGCGCAGGTGACAGGGTAGATCCGGTTGAGCCGGAGAGTTCAGCTAGATCGAGTCGAGTCTAGGCTTGAGATTGTTAAAGTAGTGTTGATTTGGACATCGAGATAAGAGATAAACTGCCAACATGTATGTATTTTATATTTTTGTACATATTGATTTTGATGTATTTAAATATGTATATTCCGCGAACTATAAAAAAAATGTTTCGGATAAACCTTTGGTAATGAAGTTACATATGTTTTAACAAGTAATATAGCATCTATTATTTTAATGATATCAATTGAATGTTTTAAGATTATACAGATTTTATAAATGATGATTTGATTGTTTAAAAAGGCTGTGACATTCTTGTATCCTCTATACGTATATTACATATAGTATATGTAGTGTATGTATATTGGGTATAAGGGTGTTACATGATCTTTTTAGAGAAGATTTTTAGATTGTCAATTTGATGAGTCAGTCTTTCCACGATTAGGGGAAGATAAAAGTAAAGGGCCAAAAGCACAAGAGATTAGTTGGAATACACCAACTTTGTCTCATTTTGATACACTCACAAATCAATGTGAACTAGAAGTTTAAAGAGTAATTCATTTGCAGAATATTGCAAATCAATTACCAGATATCTTGACAGACACCCAGAAGGTGTGTAAATCACATGTTCCATCAGCTAATACTCCTACCCAATTAATTGTCCCTGCAGGATATCATATTAGTATGGCAGCCAATGAATCTGATACATGCATGAAGCGTGGTAGACCAATTGGTTCAAAAGATATTGTTCCCTGAAAAAAAAGAGAAATAAAAATTTTACAAAATAACACTCCAGAAGAGGTCCAAACTAGCATAGATCAACAACCTCATACCCCAGAAGTCATTTTGGCACCGAAAAATTATGAGATCTCATTAAAATTTGAAAATATGTGGGAAAGAGATGGCATTGATGTTGATTATGTATTTGCATATGCTGTTGCTTATGAAATAATTAATGATGATGAACCTGAGCCTAAAAATATTGAGAAATATTGACATAGAAATGATTGGCCAAAATGAAAAGAGGCTATTCAGTCTGAGCTAGATTCATTATCTAAGCGTAAAGTATTTGGGCAAATAGTTTTGACACCAGAAGATGTCAGGCCTATTAGATACAAGTGGATATTTTTTCATAAGAGAAATAAATTAAATGAAATTGTGAGATACAAGGCACGACTCGTGGTACAAGGATTCTCACAAAGACCTGAGGTAGATTATGATGAGATATATTCCCCTGTTATGGATGCTATTACTTTTAGATTTTTAATCAGTTTGACAGCCTCTGAAGGGCTTGACATATATTGATGGATGTTGTGACAACTTACTTATATAGTTCATTGAATAATGACATATATATGGAAATTTCAGAAGGATTTAAGATACCTGAAGCATATAATCCAAAATCTAGACAAATGTACTCTATTAAACTCCAAAGATTCTTGTATGGGCTAAAATAATCTAGGCGATTGGCGAATGTGGTACAATCGCCTCAGTGAATACTTAGTAAATAATGGATATAAAAATAATCCTCTTTGTCCATGTGTTTTTATCAAAAAGATAAATTCAGGATTTACTATAGTTGCAGTTTATTTTGATTATTTAAATACAATGGGAACTCTAGAAGAGATCTCAATTACTGCAGACTATTTGAAAAAGGAGTTTGAATTAAAGGATCTTAGAAAAATAAAATTTTTTCTTGGATTCCAAGTTGAGTATTTGTCAAATGGAATTCTTCTCCATCAGTCATCATATATTGAAAAAATCTTTAAACAATTTTATATGGATAAATCTTATCCATTAAGCACTCCAATGGATGTCCATTTTCTTAATGTAAAAAGAGATCTTTTTTGCCCTCAAGAAGATAATGAAGAGATTCTTGGTCCTGAAATACCCTATTATAGTGCAATAGGGGTGCTTTATATCTTACTAATAATATAAGACCATATATTGCTTTTGCAATTATCTTGCTGGCAAGTTTTAATTCAGGTCCTACTAGAAGATATTGGAATGGAGTGAAACATATTCTACGCTACCTACGCGGCACATCAGATATGGGTTTATTTTTTTTTTCAAAAGGAATAAAGTCTGAATTTGCAGGATATGCTGATGCTGGATATCTTTCTGATCCTTATAAAGCTCGGTCCCAAACATGTTATATCTTCACATGTAATAATATTGTTATTTCTTGGCGATCTGTAAAGCAAATAATCACTGATACTTCATCAAATCATTCAAAGTTATTAGCTATTCATGAAGCTAGTCGTGAATGTGTATGTTGAGAAGCTTAATTGAACATATTAGAAGAACATGTGGATTACCTATAGAAAGCAACCAACCAACAATATTACATGAAGATAATGCAACATGTATTGTACAAATTAAGAAAGGCTACATAAAAGGTGATAAAACTAAACATATATTACCAAAGTTCTTTTATACTCATTAGCTCGTGAAGGAAGGAAAAGTAGATATTTGTAAAGTTCATTCAAGTAATAATCCGACAGATTTATTTACAAAGGCATTACCGATATCAATTGTTAAAAAATATGTACACAATATTGGTATGCGTTCAATTAAAAATATATCTTAGTCAGTTGTATTTTTGAGGAAAAGTTACATATGAATATTGTACTCTTTTTCCTACGCTAAGTTTTTATCCCACTGGGTTTTTCTTAGCAAGGTTTTAACGAGGCATATTCATAAGGGTAGTCATCCAAGGAGAAGTGTTAAATAATATGTGGATGACTACTTATTAGATTAATCTTATCCTATTAAGATTATGATTAGTGTTATCCTATTCAAATTAGAATTTAATTGTAATCTTTCTTCTCATCTAAGTTCTACTTATACCACTATAAATACCCAATTATAGATGGTTCATTAGAGATAATTGATAATAAAGAGATTTTCCTAATTTCTCATTCTCTACCTATCTTCTCACTTCTTTTATTTACAACAGAGAAAGTTTTGAAACTCTTTTTCTAATTGATTTTTTTTTAAAAAAATAAAATTTATAAAGATCAATAAACTAAATTTACTTCAGCTTAATTCTATTAGAGAGATAAAAAAAAATTTATTTATAAGTTAAGAAATATAAGTTAAGAAAAGCATGACTCAACGTAATTCAGCGAGTTTGTATTTATAAATTAAAAAAATAGGGAGTTTGTGTTTATAAGTTTTTTAAAAAATAAGTTTATAAGATTATATGGTTAAATTGAAAAATAAGGAGAATAAATTAACTAAATGAGTAAAGTTTAGAGAGTTACATATATATTTGATCTCTTTTTTTTTCTTTTAAATATTCTTAGTTATTAGTACTAATAAAGGTATTCTCATACACATACATACTATAAAATATTCATAGAAAAAAATAAATAATTAATAAAGAATATAATGATTTCTATATATAATAGACATTAGAAACATATTTATATTTTATATAACATAATTAATAAAGAAAATCATAAGTGCAATATATATATACACGTATGTATGTATGTATGTATGTATATGTGTGTGTGAGTCTTTGTATATAATACATAATATAATATAATACATACTTCAAATATATGAATAGTGAATATTATAAATATATTTACAATTGATATAACATAATTGGTATGTAGCATGTAATACTACAAATTATATATGTATACATAATTAATATATGTATTTATGTAAGTATGTATATGTATATATATGCATGCATACATATATATAAGGCTAAATACATAAAAAGCACTCATACTTGCACAAAAAGTTCTATTAACTCTCTATACTTTGTGGACGTCCTAAGACACTTTTACTGTTTTAAAATGATATTAATGAGCCCTTAGCTCAGTTGGATGCAGAGCGTGTAGCAAGCTTGTATAAAAGGCATGTGAGGAGTTTTTTTTCCCACTTCTTCTCTGCCTTTAGCTTCTCTCCTAGTCTTCCAACAGTTCCATTCAACTGCTAATTGGATTTGCTCTTAAAAGTGAAGAAATGGATTTCCTTCAGTCTTAAAAGTGGATTTCCTCTTAAAATTAAGGGGGAGTCAATTAAAGTGGATTTCCTCTGAAAATTTGATTTGCTCTAAACGTTGAATTGTTGAATTGGATTTCTTCTGAGACCAACTCCAACACCTCTGCAATCGAATACTCTAAAATAGCAGCAAATAAATAACAATTATTGCTCCCACTCTCCTATGAGCTGTGGTTCTTGACTTCAGCAAGCGATGGATCCTGCCCACTGAAAACTGCAAGTTATAAGAGCATACCATTCATCATCATCGAATCAGGTTGTAATTCGCAACATATCAATGTCTGTAATTAGAAAAAGATAAGACAATAAATCTACAGAAAATGGTAGAAGAGAAAACAGAACTAGTCATGTGAAATTAAATCAAGGATAGTGTAACACCCCTATACCCAATATACATATACCACATATACGCAGTATATGTGATATACGTATAGAGGATATAAGAATGTCACAATCCATTTTCATTAAACCAAAAGTTTATCCAAACATTTTTTATTGCTGAAGCGAAATATTCATTACTATATACATCAAAATCAATATATATAAATACAAAAATATAAAATATATACAATCTGGCAGTTCGTCTCTGATCTTGATGTCCACTAATAACTCTGATCTCAAATTCTCAAGCCTAGACTCGACTCGGTCTAGACGAGCTCTCCGGCACAACCGGATCTACCCTGTCACCTGCGCGACGAACCACAATCGCATTAAGCCAAAAGCTTAGTGGTACAAACTTTGATTCAATATAGATCAATGCGATGCTAATGCACAACACATGTGAATATAACAACTCATTACATTATATCTCAATATATTAATCATTTGCATCACATTTCATAATTCACATTAAAGCAAAGACAAGCATGGGCCCAAAAAGGATCTAATATACTATTCAAATTTCAGAGTTACTGCTTTGGTCCATAATGGCACCTTGTGCCTAGCCCCGTAGGCAATATATATATCCATGGATAAACCAACTAGATCTGAGCTTATGACCCAGTCTTTTCACTCAGTCTAGCTTCAAGAATTTGTTTCTGAGGCTTACGACCCGGTTTTTTTACCCTAAAAATATCATATTTATCAACTGGGCTGGGCTTATGACCCGGTCTTTTCACCTGCCCAACAATTCATAGGCATGCCGCCAAACCCAGAACTCTGAAAATTGAATAACATACTAGGCACACAATTTATTAAATTTCTCATATCAATTTCTTTCATAATTCCATTCTCCAATCCTTTCTCATTTTCTCACTACCAAACTAGGCACATTAGCTTATTATACCATATTTTCTCATTTTTCTCTTTTATATCAATATCAATTAGTTACATTATGTTTTCACATATCTCATCACGTTATTCCACATTTCCTTTCATTTACAACACATTACTGAATTGCTTTGATACGTCAACATAATTCATATTATACATATCATAACATATTTCTCATTCATCACCAATATATTAAGTAACTTAACATATTTTTCCAACAAAATGTGTTAAGTCCCAATATCATATAAATGTATGCAAACATTCAAAGTTTATACTAACCTCTAAAAGCAACAACAACACTCTATCAACCTCCTCTTCCAAGATATCCCTCAATCCTTGGATTGGGTAACTCAATTCTCTTCAAAATCTAATCCAAAGGTGATTATAAATACTCACTTAGTGATACACATAAGAAAATAAGAATAAGAACTATCTAGAGCAAACTATACACTTAACACGCTCAACAACATGGGCGTGTTCCTGACCGTGCCCTAAACCCACAATATAGAATCTTTGACATGCTCAATGACTTGGGCGTGTCACTGCACATGTCAATCTTCCTCCAACACAGAAGCTATGACATGCACAGTGACATGGGTGTGTCACTAGACATGTCAATACCCCAAAAATATAGTAGTTATGACACGCTCAGTGACATGTGCGTGTCACTGAACGTGTCAATACTATTACTACACAGAAGCTGTGACATGCTCAGTGACATGGGATGTCACTGATTGTGTCACCCACACTGAAAATAGAACCATTGACACGCCCAAAGACATGGCCGTGCTACTGGGGGTGTCAGGCCAAAAACCTGAAATCGACACTAAAAACCTTACATCCAACAAACATCTTACTTTTACCCTTTTCCACTCCAAACAAACTTAACCAAAACCATCAATATACCATAATAAACTTGCATAACATCAAAACAACTTAATTACAAGCAACAAAACAAAATTACAACCATATTTCACAACTCAAACTTACACAATCCATAACTCTTGTTTTCTTCACCAAACTTAACCATTTATCTTCAATCCAACCCCAAATCAAAGCTAACTAAACAAAACAACCTCAAACATACCAAAATCAACCATACACACAACTACACCAACCCCACCAAACTCGTATGAAAATAAAGAAACAAATTGAAAAATTACCAAAAGTGAAGAAAATCCTTAAAACTCCAACTTGATCTCTTGAAATCCTTCAATTACTTAAGTTAGGAAGCAACAATTTCTCTCTTTCCTTTGCTAATGGTGATGGCCAGCCTCTTGGAGAAGAAAGAAGAAGATGATGAAAAGTCAATAACCACTAAACTCACAAACCTCTTAAACCACACAAAAATCCTCTTTTAATCTCCACCAAGCAATTAAATTGTTATAATATTATAAATATTAAATATCATCTTCCACTAACATTTAATTTCTATTTTAAATAATTAAATATATCATTTGACCAACTCAACTTGTTGACTTGTATATGTTGTATATATCTCTATATATACAACATATACACACTCCTTCCTCTTATATTTTCACTTAATCATATATATACACTTTAAAATCATTTAATTCAATTTCAACAATTAGCATTTCCAAAATTTTAGGGTATCATTTGAGATATTACAATTTTCCCCCTCTACAAATGAATTTTGTCCTCGAAATTACCTGTTCTCAAGTCTGGAACAACTGAGGATACTGATCTCGCATCACTTGCTCACTCTCCCAAGTTGCCTCTTCCTTAGCATGATTCTTCCAAAGAACCTTCACAAGTGGCACTTTCTTATTTCTCAACTCTTTCACTTCATGTGCCAAAATAGCCACTGGTTCTTCTTCAAAAGTCAGATCCGGACTCACCTCAATAGATTCCATTGAAAAAATATGAGATGGGTCTAACCTGTACCTCCGTAGCATAGAGACATGGAAGACATTGTGAATTTGATCCAATTCAGGCGGCAAAGCGAGACGATAAGCAACTGGTCCAACTCTATCCAGTACCTCATAAGGTCCAATGAAACGAGGACTCAACTTCCCTTTGTGGCCAAATCTAAAAATTTTCTTCCAAGGAGACACTTTCAAAAATACTTTATCTCCAACACTGAACTGAATGTCTCTTCTCTTTAAATCAGAATAGGATTTCTGTCGGTCTGAAGCTTCTTTCAAATAATCCCGAATTATTTTCACTTTCTCTTTCGTTTCTTTAATCAAATCAGGACCAACCAACTTACTTTCTCCAACCTCATTCCAACATAGAGTCATCTTGCATCTTTTACCATACAATGCCTCATAAGGTGCCATTTTAACTGGACTGATGACTATTATTATAAGAAAATTCAATCAATGGCAAGAATCTATCCCAACTCCCAGAGAAATCAATGACATAACTTCTCAACATGTCCTCTAAAATCTGTATCACTCTCTCTGACTGCCCATCTGTCTGAGGATGAAAAGCAGTACTAAAATGCAACTGAGAACTCAAAGCATCATGCAAACTTTTACAAAATCTCAAAGTAAACCAGGGGTCTCGATTCGACACCAAAGAAATTGGGACTTCATACAACTTCACTATCTCACTAATATACAACTCAGCTAACTTCTCAAGAGAAAAATCCATCCGAACTGGAAGAAAGTGAGTTGTCTTTGTCAACCGATCAACAATCACCCATATTGTATCGTGCTTCTTCTGAGTCAAAGGCAAACCAGTCACAAAATCCATCATCACTTGCTCCCATTTCCATTCTAGCACTGATAAAGGTTGGAACAACCCCGAAGGAACTTGGTGATCTGCATTCACTCTCTGACAAATGAGACATTTGGATACAAACTCCGTTATGTCCCTCTTCATACCTGACCACCAATAATATTACTTCAAATCATGATACATCTTAGTATTCTCAGGGTGCATAGCAAAAGCTGACTGATGTGCTTCCTCCAAAATAATATTTTTCAGTCTTGCATCATTAGGAACACACAATCTATCTTTGTACCATAGACTGCCATCACTCCTCACACGAAAATCTCGGCTCTCCCCCTTTTGGCAATCCGATACAACTTTTTGAATTTTCTCATCTGCCAACTGAGCCTCTCTAATATGATCCAACAACACCGGCCTCTATTGTAACTGAGCCAACCAAGCACCATTATCACATGATTTAAAACTAACATGCAATGCTCTCAACTCAACAAGCAACGAGAGCGAATAAGCAGCCAAACCTGGCAAAGACTTTCAACTCAAGGCATCAGCAACAACACTTGCCTTACCAGGATGATAATCAATTAAATAGTCGTAGTCTTTAATCAACTCCAACCATCGTCTCTGTCAAAGATTCTGCTCTCTCTGAACACCCAAGTATTTCAAACTTTTGTGATCCGCATAAATGAAACACTTCTCCCCCATAAAGGTAATGTCGCCAAATCTTCAAAGCAAAAACTATAGCTGCTAACTCCAAATCATGCGTCGAGTAATTTAGCTCATGCAGCTTCAATTGTCGAGAAGCATAAGCAATGACTCAACCCTCTTGCATTAAAACACAACCTAAATCAATATGTGAAGCATCACTGTAAATCACATATGGTTTACCTTCCACAGGAAATATAAGAATAGGAGCTTGAGTTAACATCTCCTTCAACTACTCAAAGCTTGCTTGACACCGATCTCTCCACATGAATCTAACTCCCTTTCAAAGTAATCTGGTGACCCATATCTAAAACACACTCTCAAAGTACCTCTCCACCTGTAATCACCTTCTTGCACTTCACCACAATGAACACAAGTAGGTAGAGTAGGCCTCTGAGCCACTGGGGTTGGTGCACTAGCCACAGAAACTGTAGGTCTCGATCTCTGCCTCTGATGCTGTGCCGACCTACCAGACTGCCTCTAGTTCCTACCAAACCTCAAAAAATAGCCTCCTCAACCTCCCTTCACAGATGAAGGCCCTGACTCACTTAGGGGTCTCCTAGCTCTAGTCTCTCCCTCAGTAGCAACTGCTATAATACCCTGTGCTCTCTCAACACTCCTGACAGATACAACCAACTAAGAAAAATTTTGATACCGGGAGCCTGCGACAATATACATAATAGAGGGTCTCAACCCCTCCTCAAATCTCCTGCACTGGTCTATGTCATCTGAAATAATCCCACTGGCATAATGACTCAACCGGATAAACTCAATCTCATACTCTGTCACTATCTGGTTATCCTGTCTCAAACTCAGAAACTCCATCTTCTTTACATCTTTATACTCCCTCAAAGTATACTTCTGCTCAAACTCCCGCAGAAAATCACCATAAGTCAGGGTTGGTGGATCATCCATCACATGTGGAACTGTCTTCCACCAGTTATATGCATCTCTCTGTAGAAGTGATCTGGCATAATCAAACTTTTCTTCAGGAGTAGCTTGCAGCTGGATGAATAACCTCTGAACTCTATCTAACCACTGCTCAGCTACTATAGGATCTATAGTACCAATGAAATCCTCAACTCCAAACTTCCTCAATTTATCATACTGCCTCATCGGTACTTGCGGCTACGGTTGCGGTGGCAGCTGCTGCACTGGAGCCTGCCTTAACAACTCTACCATATGCCGTAACCAAACTGATGGAATCTCATCAGCTGCTGGTCTCTCTGGCATAAGAGTAGGTGCCTCTCCAGCTATCTCAACCCTAGCTCCATCTCTACCCTCAATAGGAGTTACACTCTTAGCACTACCTTCATTAGACTGACGTGTCTGAGACGCCATCAATACATATCTATAAATACAACAGAAATTACCTCATAAAAAATCAGAAACTGTCAGTGTCAATGTATGTATCTTATTTAAAAACCGTATTTTGAAATCTAAATTTTCTTTTTCTTACAATTCACCTAGGTTAAAAACCTCAAACCTGGCTCTGATACCAAAATAATTGTAACACCCCTATACCCAATATACATACACCACATATACGCACTATATGTGATATACGTATAGAGGATATAAGAATGTCACAATCCATTTTCATTAAACCAAAAGTTTATCACCAAAAGTTTATCCAAAACATTTTTTATTGCGGAAGCAAAATATACATTTCTATATACATCAAAATCAATATGTATAAATACAAAAATCTAAAATATATACATGTTGGCAGTTCATCTTTGATCTTGATGTCACTAATAACTCTGATCTCAAAGTCTCAAGCCTAGACATGACTCGGTCTAGACGACTCCGGCACAACCGGATCTACCCTGTCACCTGCGCGATGAACCACAATCACGCTAAGCCAAAAGCTTAGCGGTATAAACTTTGATTCAATATAGATCAATGCGATGCTAATGCACAACACATGTGAATATAACAACTCATTACATTATATCTCAATATATTAATCATTTGCATCACATTTCATAATTCACATTAAAGCAAAGACAAGCATGGGCCCAAAAAGGATCTAATATGCTATTCAAATTTCAAAGTTACTGATTTGGTCCATAATGATACCTTATGTCTAGCCCCGTAGGCAATATATATATCCATGGATAATCCAACTAGATCTGAGCTTACAATCCGGTCTTTTCACTCAATCTAGCTTCAAGGATTTGTTTTTGAGGCTTACGACCCGGTCTTTTCACCCCAAAAACATCACATTTATCAGCTAGGCTCGGCTTACGACCCGGTCTTTTCACCTGCCCAGCAATTCATAGGCATGCCGCCAAATTCAGAACTCTAAAAATTGAATAATATACTAGGCACACAATTTATTAAATTTCTCATTGTCAATTTCTTTCATAATTCCATTCTCCAATCCTTTCTCATTTTCTCACTATCAAACTAGGCACATTGCCTTATTATACCATCTTTTTCTCATTTTTCTCATTTTTCTCTTTTATATCAATATCAATTGGTTACATTGTGTTTTCATATATCTCATCACGTTATTCCACATTTCTTTTCATTTACAACACATTACTCAATTGCTTTGATACATCAACATAATTCATATTATACATATTATAACATATTTCTCATTCATCAACAATATATTAAGTAACTTAACACATTTTTTCAACCAAATGTGTTAAGTCCCAATGTCATGTAAATGTATGCAAACATTCAAAGTTTATACTTACCTCTAAAAGCAACAACACCACTCTATCAACCTCCTCTTCCAAGATATCCCTCAATCCTTGGATTGGGTAACTCAATTCTCTTCAAAACCTAATCCAAAGGTGATTATAAATACTCACTTAGTGATACACATAAGAAAATAAGAATAAGAACTATCTAGAGCAAACTATACACTTGACATGCTCAATAACATGGGCGTGTTCTTGACCGTGCCCTAAACCCACAACACAGAAGCTTTGACACGCTCAGTGACATGGGCATGACACTACACGTGTCGATCCTCCTCCAACACAGAAGCTATGACATGCTCAGTGACATGGGTGTGTCACTGGATGTGTCAATACCCCAACAACACAGTAGCTATGACACGCTCAGTGACATGGGCGTGTCACTGGACATGTCAATACTACTACTACAAAGAAGTTGTGACACACTTAGTGACATGGGAGTGTCACTGGTCGTGTCACCCACACTAAAAATAGAACCATCGACACGCCCAAAGACATGGCCATGCTACTAGGCGTGTCAGGCAAAAAACCTAAAATCAACACCAAAAATGCCACATCCAACAAACATCTTACTTTTACCCTTTTTCACTCCAAACAAACTTAACCAAAACCATCAATATACCATAATAAACTTGCATAACATCAAAACAACTCAATTACAAGCAACAAAATACAATTACAACCATATTTCACAACTCAAACTTACACAATCCATAACTCTTATTTTCTTCACCAAACTTAACCCTTTCTCTTCAATCCAACCCCAAATCAAAGCTAACTAAACAAAACAACCTCAAACATGCCAAAATCAACCATACACACAACTACACCAACCATCCACTAAACTCATAAGAAAATAAAGAAACAAGTTGGAAACTTACCAAAAGTGAAGAAAATCCTTAAAACTCCAACTTAATCTCTTGAAATCCTTCAATTGCTTGAGTTAGGAAGCAACAATTTCTCTCTTTCCTTTGCTAATGGTGATGGCTGGCCTCTTGGAGAAGAAAGAAGAAGATGATGAAAAGTCAATAACCACTAAACTCACAAATCTCTTAAACCACACAAAAATCCTCTTTTAATCTCCACCAAGTAATTAAATTGTTATAATATTATAAATATTAAATATCATCTTCCACCAACATTTAATTTCTATTTTAAATAATTAAATATATCATTTGACCAACTCAACTTGTTGACTTTTATATGTTGTATATATCTCTATATATACAACATATACACACTCCTTCCTCTTATCTTTTCACTTAATCATATATATACACTTTAAAATCATTTAATTCAATTTCAACAATTAGCATTTCTAAAATTTTAGGGTATCATTTGGGATATTACATATAGTCACACACTCCCACTAGCCAAACAATAAACAAAGAGGGGGAAAGCAAGAAAAAGCAAAAGTAGAAACTATCAAATCTTGAGCCCCTCCTGCTTGATTCTTTCAATTTTTACCAAATCAAAAAACACTAGCTAGCTAGCACCACAAAAATGAAAATGCAAAATTATTTATTGAAAATTCAAAATCTGATATGCAAAGATTATCAAAAATAAAAAAATCTTAAATGGGTTTTAGCACAAATCTAATTATTCTTATATATGTATATAAAGAATTTAAAGTGATGCTCTGTTTGCTTTGCAGAGAGAGAGAGAGAGAGAGAGAGAGAGAGAGAGAGAGAGAGAGAGAGAGAGAGAGAGAGATTGGAACTCTTTATCTTTAGTAACTCTACTTTTGTTGACTAAAAAAGCATATGATAAACAAAGTGAAAAAATAAAAAAGAGAGAAAATAAAAGGAAAGCAATGCCGTGTTTTGGTGGTGAGAAAGTGAAGGAAAAGAAAAGAAAAAAAAGGAAAGAAAACCCAAATGAATTAAATAGAAACTCTTAGCCTCAATCAACTCTTCATGAATCTAATCAAAACTTTTAAAAAACTAATTGAAATTAATATAAAAAGTATTATAAAGAGCAACACCTTGATTACTTGAAATCCCCTTTTATTATTACCATATAAATCTTCATCTAATTAAATTTGGTCTTTAATGGCTGAAACCCAAAATCTCAATTAGTTGAATCCCTTTAATTTCTCTAATTTCTCAGCCATGCAACACCTTCAATTGAAAGATAGATTGTAGTAGTTTGGGTTTCAATTAGAATGGGTTAAATATTTGAAAGAGAAAGATATTTATTTTGGTTGATGAGAGAAGAATGAGTTTAGTTATAATCATATAGCTGGAAAAGGAATTGGGTATCTGAAGTGCATGTAATACACGAGCAACGGTGAGCTAATAAATAGCTGAGCTAAGGCCTCATTAGTGTCACTTTAAGATAGTTGAGGCGTGCATTAGGATACCTGCAAAGTATAAGGGGTTAATAGAACATTTTATATATGTACAAGTACAAGTATTTTTTTATTTATTAAGCCTGAATATAATATACAATGTAAATATAATGAGATAATATGTATATTTTTTTTTGTTTGCAAAAAAATTATTATTTTTAGAATTCAATAGATAAATGAATTCTTTATTCTACACACGATAAAAAAAAGTAGTTCAATTTAATATTGATTAATTGAAAACATTAAAAAAAAGAATGGAAATTGTTATAAATTTATATATATTTTTAATTAAAAATTCTAACAAAAATTAGAAATAATAAAAACAATTGAGTATATTATGTGATTTGTTGGTATCTAAAATATACAATTTAAATCTAAAATATACAATTTAGGTGGGCAAGTAAAAAAAAATGGTTGAATCACAATAATTCCTTTTAAAGTTTTCTTTCTTTTAGAGGACAATATACGAGTTTCATAATTATAGATATTTACTCTATAAGTGATATGGGACTCAATGGATCTATTTTAGAAATCATATCACATGAATTTATTGGTACTGTACTTTTTTCTTGGCAAGAGTGGGTTATGATAAAATACATCGTGTTTATCTTAACAAAATGAGTGAAATTACTACCTTTCTACATGTAGAAGAAGAAAACTTACATTTAGAAAAAAAAAATCAACACAAGATTACTTTATCCCTTTTTAATTTTCATGATTGAATAAATTAAGAAAAAAAAATAAAAAAATAGTATTAAAATATATTTTTATTGACTAATCAGAATTGACTTTTAAGATCTATAATTGCCTCATTTAATCAACAATATAAATAAATAGATATAAAATATTATATATTTATATTAATTATATAGTTAGACTTATAATATGCTATTTAATTAATGAAAAAGTCGCTAATTTTAATTTTAGTTTAATTTTTATATATTAAACAACTATTAAGATAAAACTACGCATATAGTTTAAATATCGTAATGTGTCGTTTTATATTAAATCTGACATAAATCTATTTCCTAACTTGGTAGCTGCCTCTTAACATCTTCATTAACAACCCAGCCTTTCACCATCATTTTCAAGCCACAACCTTCCACCATGGCCATCATCATCAATCTGCTTACCATCATCACCAACCAGACCAATCACCATTATCGCCATTGCAAGCCTAGACATTGATCACCATCCATGCCAGTCTCACACCATCTCCATCATCATCAAGCCAACTTCTCACCTTTACCATCATTGCCAGCACAACCTATTCACCATGTTCACAGCAGGGTCAACTTCGCCAACCTAGCAGAGAAGGAGTCCCCATTGTTGTTTCACGTTGTCTTTCTATAATTGCGTCACTGAAGCTTGTTTTAGCTGCTCGTAAACTTATTTTTTTTTTACATAATTTTTTATGGCAAATTTTGTTATTAATTTAAATCTTAGAAAGACCATAATAAACAATATTCGATATGCATCTATACCCATCTAGATTATTTGGAAATAAAAATTTTATTATTGAATTGTGGATTTTATGTTACATATGTTGCTTGGATTTACTATTTATTTTTCTAAGCAATATTTTCTTTCTATATAATAATAGTTCTTAATTTGAAATTTTGAATAGCTAATTAACAAAATCTTTGTTTTCTTATATATTAATTCTACCTTTTTACTTGTTTTCTTAATCACTTTCTTCCAATCATAAGAACTTCGACAAACTTATATATGATACTCTTTCTTGGTCTTGCAAAAACAGAAATCCTTTTGCTTAAAAATAAACTAAAATAAAAGAAGAAAGAAAGAGATACACGTAATATATACATATATATATATAAGATATACACATAATACACACACACAAACAAATATATATATATATATACACACACACACACTTATGTTGAAAAAGAAGAAAGAAAACATGTACATATGCATATATAACGTGAGAAAGAAAAGAAAAAGAAAAGAAGATGGGTGGTGGAGATTTAAAGTTACATAATAATAATAACAACAACAACAACAACAACAACAACAACAAGAAGCAGTTAAAAAAAATGGAGAAAGAAGAAATGTATGGTATAGACTTATAAGATATATATATATATATATATAATAAAAAAATGTTGAAAGGATAAGGATAAGAGAGAGAAAGAAAAGAATTTTTATTCTTCTTCAATTTAGTTCATAGTACTCATGTTCAAAAAAAAACTCTAGATAATAAATCAAATTCAAAAACATAGGAAAATCAAATGATGGACGTCGAATTCACCAAAAATAAAAATTTATTCTTGGACAAAATAAAATTATAAAAGTGATGAATATGGTCAAATCCTTATGAAATTGATTATTTAATTAATTTCTTTTAAAGATTCAAAGTAAAACTAAAGAAAATTTAAAAAGGGGGATTTGCAATTGAAAGTTAAAATTAAATTAAATTTTAAATTTTAAATTAACTATCCAAATAACAACAAATTAAATTAAATCTGAAACTTTAAAATAACTATCTAAATAACAGTAAAATTAAATTAGAAAATAACAGTAGCAAAGGTTTCGGTCAAAGGGAATAATTTTGGTTTCAATCATTAGATTTGATTATTAATATAAAAATATATTTGTTAATTTTTCAATAAATTAGTTCTAGCTAACAGAGACGTTCGCGTCAGTCAATCCTTCCTTAAATGATAAATTAGTTAAGAGACGCTTTATAACTAACTTTTTTTTATTGAATAACCTCCATCCCCTTTTAGGATTTAACCTGTTAACAACTTTAAGATTTAAAAGAACCTAATTCTAATCAATAAATTCTACCGCGGAATTTATTTAAATTAGATTGTGTATTTTCTTAGTGCTACACCTAATTTTCACAAGTATCAAAAGCTTAAGAATAATTACGGATTCTTAATTTTGAATGATGATATATTATTTGGCTAATCAGGCAGGTGCCCTATTATTTAATTAGCAAAATAATAATGATAATAAGCTACAGAACATATACAAATACTGAAATTAAAGAAAGAAAGTAAAGAGTTGATTAGATTTCACAAATCTTGACGAATTGAAAACCTTGATTACCCCCCTTCAATTGAATTTAAGTTTAGTTACACATGCTTGATGAAAAATTAAAGATATATTCAAGAAGGTTTACTGTAAAATGTGAATAGTACTAGAGTAAAAAGAAAAAGAGAAGAGATCACTAAGGCTGCCAAATAGGTTGACTTAAATACCCATTAAGTTTCTTACCCTATTTAGAAAAATAAAAAAATAGAAAAATGATTAAGTCTTAATATCTCCTAATTAATATCTACTTAACAAGAAAATGATTAAGTCTTAATATCTCTGAAAATCTGCTCAAAAATCATATCTCAAGTGTCCTAAACGAATAAGGTTTTTCAGCTGGCTCATGTAATTTTCCAATATCAGACCCCCTTGGCACAAGCATTGCCCAAGGGTTACACCCGAGGCTCTTTCCAACTCTTTTCTAGCCACTTTTTGCAACTTTCTTTATTTTCTTCTTGTTTCCTCTTTAAGTTATATCCTATGCAAAAATAAGCCAATATCAGTATAAACACCTAACAAAAGTTCAAATATCTTTGCAAAATATAAGTAAAATTTACCCACTATCATCTAACTTGGAACTTTAATTAAGAATATTGTAGTTTTGGCTTCAAATTTGTTGAATTTTCTTCTTTAAATCTTCTTACTTTTTGTTCTTCCTTGGACTTTGATTGTTGAAGCTTAAGATCTTCTCTCCTTTTTATAGGGGAATGTTCTCTTCTAAATAAGAAGGAACTCTAAGTCTTGATTAAGAATTAAAATTCTAGTTGAATTAGAGAATTCGAGTTCAAGTAGGGATTTATTGATATTTTCCATATCCAATTTAGATTAGGTCACCAAAATAGTCCAAGCTTCCTTTTTGGTCAAAATAAGACTTAAAACTATAAATTTTAAATAATTAAGCAAATAAAATACTAAAATCAAAATTTTAACTAAAAATGAATTAAAATAAATGTGCATATTATACACTAACAATACTTATTTTGATTTTATTATGAAGATGTAGAAAAACAAGAATTTCAAAGTTACAAGAAAACAATTACAAAAAGAAAATTTTAATCTCAAATTAGAAAATTAACTTATTTTTTTAATTCAGAAATAAGTAGTTCAATCACATATCAGAGAAAATCAAATTATTTTTATCATTTAGAAGAAAGCATAATTTTGATAACAAGGGGTCGTATGACAGATACAGAACTAGCAGGTCAAAGACTAGTAACAGGCAGGTCATAGATTAGTAAACAGGCAAATCATAGGCTAGTAAATAGGGTTGTAACTTTCCCCTTTTACTCAAACATAATTTAGTTTGTACACAACCTAGTGATTTAACACTTGTAAGGGTTGGGCTCTATCACAATGAACATTTGAAAATAAGTTTGATCATCATGTTAGTCTTAGAAGGCATTACTGGAAGGCTCTTTATAATAGTAATATGTTTCTTTTATTTTCCGAAGAAATAAAATCAGCAAATATGCATAGATGCAATTATTCAGTTATATTGTTATTGTATATTTTCCCTTATTCCTTGAATAACTATAAGGTTCTTTTATATTCTTTCTCTAAAATATTTACGTCTTTTTCTTTTTCAGATGTTATCTCTTTTCTTTTATTTATTTTTTATTATAATTAACTTCACTTTATTATTCTTTTAAGGAATAAAGCATCTTTTACCCCCTGAATTTTAGGTGTTTTATGCATTGAGCCCCTGAACCTTAATTTGGTAACATTGAGCCCCTCAATTATACGAGTTGGTGACATTGAGCCCTTTTATAAAGGCAATTAAACGTGTGATTTTCACGCATTGTCAATCGCGAGGCTCAAAGTTACCAAATTAAAGTTCATGGGCCTAATGCACAAACATAAAAATTTTAAGGGCCAAAAAAATACATTATTCCTTAATTTTTCATCAAAATACACTGTATTGTTTCAACAACCATGTGATTTTGATGGTAATTGAAAATATGCGTTTAACTTCTGTCAAAAAAGGGCTCAATATCACCAACTCATATAGTTAAAGGGCTCAATGTTACCAAATAAAAGTTCAGGGGCTCAATTAACTATTAACTACCCTCCAAATTAATTATTTAACAGTATTTAAAATTCACCAGTATTACAATTCTTTCTTCCTTAATTAATTTCGTCCTTGAAATTACCTATTATAGTAAACAATCCATCCAAAATAAACACCAACATCAACTCCTTGTAAAAATCAACCACACCATTATTACCACAAATTGTCACCATCATTAACTAAATATTCTCCACTCTCCCCCTTATGAGCATTCTGAATCATCTTCTGAAAATTTAGAACTTATTTCTATACTTCTTTAATATGATCAAACAACACCAAACTAACCAGCAATCAAACCAATATAACATCATTCCCACAAATCTCCAAATTAGTACAAAGAACTCTCAACTCTATGCTTCTGTTGCGCCACTCTGATCTGTGCATCCCAGACAACATCTCAACTTATATCCATCAAAACAAATAAACATTGTCACATTTGAGACCAACATAGGTGCTACTGCATATGCATGTATTACAAACCAAATCGCATTTTAAATTTTGCCTTCCTCTTTTTCAAAACCCACCTAGGTCGAGAATCTCAAACCTAGGCTCTGAAAATAAAATAAATATAATACACTTATACCTTATATATGTACAGTATATATACCTCGTATACATTGAGTATACATATAGAATATAAAAGCATCACAATAAATAACTATAGAAGCTATCATAATTAATCTCAAAATAATTATATTTTTAAAAGATAAATTTAACTGATAAAATCATGCATATTTTATATTCAATATAATATAATTAGTAGAAAATCTGTGAAAAAAATTCACCATTTGTAATTTCATAAAATCCTAAATAGTCAAAACACAACCTGCACAAATAATTTTGCACTCCTAAATATTTATAAATACCATACTACTTAAAAATTTATAAAATATTTATCATTATATATATACTCAAAGATTCCCAAACAAAAACAACATATATTGCAAATTTACACATTTAAAACAACAATGCTTATTAAAAAAACTATGCAAAATGTTTTGAGTTTAAGTACATTTATATTTGGTTATTACATTACTCAAATCTAGAGTTCTCAAACAACCTTATACATGATATGCAGCACCACTAGTCTGGTCTCATGGTACACTCAACCTCCAATTCTTAATCATAGTCTGGGCTTCTTATGTCTGCACTTTTAACACTTGCATGATACACATTACCACACTAAGCTCAAGGGCTTAGTGGTACAAACTTCAATACATAAATAATTTAAATACCAATGCATATTTATTATCACATCTTATCATTTAGTATCATTGTTATTTTATATTCACTATATAATCATATATATATATATTACACCTCACAACACATACATTGATTTATAAATTATTTAATACCATTATATTATATATTCACTTAGTACTCATTTACTCATTCTTTGACTCAAATAGTTACTTAGTAACATTTCCACATATTACTCATTAATTCATCATATATATATATATCCAATCTCACAATGACACACGCATATTGGGACATTGCATCACATTCACCATCACATAATTCTTATAGACTCATCACAATAGCACACGTTGGGCCCAACAATCCTTTACACAATTATTAAGCTTCAAAACAATTAACTTGGTTTAATCACAACATCAATTTCACGACCTAGCTCTGCTTAGGTTAAGGCTTAGCTTTGTATGAGCAGAAATTTTTTACCCCCACTCCCAGTGGAATGGTTTTTGTGACTTCAACACTGTTAGGCTCTAAGCTTTAAAGAACACAGGTCTAAACCTAGAAAATAAAAGTTGCCAGCTGAACGGTCTGGGAAGAAGATAGAAGAGGTGAATGACTCAATTTCTAAGGAATCTCGAATCCCTACTGAGTTCATAAAGTTGGGTATATATGGAGAATGTGAGAAGTAGCCCAGCACCCCTCATAATGCCCGGATTATTGGAACCGACATCATTTTCAGGTCCAAATATTATTAAATTCTTAAATTATTATGATATTATTCATATTACAAACAATTAAAGGTAGATAAACCATATCATAAAGTAAACAAGCAAATAACAAAATGTGCTCCCATGTAAAGATGGAAATATGTCCTTACAATGTCCAAATGTTCATAATACAAATAAAATAAGACAATCACTAAAAGGTGAAAACGTGTCTCTTACAATTGTCCTATAGTTCTTAAAATAAATTAAATTACACAAACTAAATAGATTAAACAAATACCAAAAGGAAAATGTGCCTTTACATCCTTAAAATCCAAATAATAATAATTGCAATCCACAAACATATAAATAATCATCATACAAAGAATTATAAAATCATGGCTTAATTAAAAAGAAAAATTAAGATTAATCACAAAAATTACAATCCACAAGCATATCTTAATATCAACTCGTTAACGAAATATATGGCGTAATGTATATGGAAGTCCCGCTAGCTGGTTAGGGAGTGGAGGTCAAGGGGGCAGCATCCTGATAGGTAAATGATTAACTATGCTCGTTGAATAAGTTGCTACCTCCAGAATAGATGTTATTAATCTAAAACTAGGGTTATGATCACCAATTTAGGGTTTTAGTTAACAAACTCAATTTTAATTGTAAAATTAGGGTTTTGTACTTAATCGAACATAATCAAAAGAAATTAAAGTGAATATGTAATGTTAAACAATAGTTCATTGAATAAGAGCATAAGAGGTCATACCTGCATTATTGGCTCCACAAAATATTAAATACTGAACCGAACCTTGCTAGTTGAACCATACAATTCTTTTGTCTTGGATTGTTCTATAGGTTTGGATCAATGGAGTTTTGGCTATTGTGTATCTTTGTTGATTACTCTTTTTCTTCTTTTGGTTTGATTGCTCTCCATCTCTACTCATTATTTTTGCCTAATTGCTTTGCTAATTTTTACCATTCTTAATTGCTAATTGTGGCTCTTGGTTGCTACTGCCTCCTTTGCTAATTGTGGCTGCCCCAAATTCTGCCAATTGCCTTTATATTTATAGGCAAAATTAGGGCAGTTATCGGCTCATCATGCCTTGTCCAATTAGAAAAGCTTCTTGTTTATCTGAGTGTCTTTGAATTTGATCACAATTAGGACACTTAAAATTGAATTGAATCTAAATTAGGCCATATTTAAGGGCTCATGGTCAATTGGCATGGCCAATTCATCATGTTTTGGCTTTACTGTTAAACTGGGCTTGGTTCGGGCTTTTAAAATTGAAAAGACCTTGGTTTGGGCTTTTAAAATTGGAGTAGTCTTAGTTTGGGCTTTTAAAATTGGACCATAATTAATTCAAGCTTTTAAAATTGGATTGGATTTGATTTGGGCCTTTTAATTGGGACTAAACTCATGAAAGGCCAAATTTAAGAGTCTATACTCTACTCGGGCTTATATTCAAACTCAGACTCAAGACCTACTTCTGCTCAGGTAAAGTCATTCCCAAGACTTAGCTCTACTCAGGTTTATAAATATATACAACACCAATATCATTTTTCTGAGACAAGTAATTGTGTAGAGCCAATATACACCACACATTTATCACATTATTCATTTTCAATCTCCTTAATCAATTCCTTTATCACATTATCCACATTTTTCATATTTCTATATATTTTTCACATATTTCTTGTGATCATCTCATACCATGATCACCTCTCATAGTCTTATTCTCTTTAAACTTTATGTTCATCAATTTATTCACATTGTGCCATTATCAATCACATTCAATATAACTCTTAGTCACATTCCTCAAACATTGTGATATTCACATCATACTATACATCACTAGCACACTACACACAAATCATATCCAAACACCATTTTTATTTTTAATGATCAATTACTTAATACAGCATACATCACATAACTATGCAACAATGTATAGATTATGTGATTAACCATATTTTCAATCACATTTCACCTTACATATTATTTCTATATTTAATCTTAGTAATAACAATGCACAATGCTACTTTAAAGGAAAAAGGGCATCCTTTAAAGTATACCAAAATGATCAATATCATTCATGTAAATTCAATTTAAAAGTTACCAAAGTATGTACTAATCTTGGTAATGACTAAATCTAATTCCAATTCACCTCTCAAGTCTTACTTCACCAATTGCCCTTCCTCTCTTTGTTTTTACAAATTCACCACACTCAAGCCTAAATCAAATTATAAGTAGAAATAATCCATTAGCAATACATTCTAAGCCATTTAAATCAATCAAACACCAATTATACCCATCCTTCCCAAATTCCATAAAAAAACCCTAATTCAGCACTACTACTTCTTTCAAACTATCACTCAATCTATCCATTTCCATCATCCAACCATAATTTCATTATATTTACATCAAAAAAAAGGTCAAAATAATCCATTTTAACAATTAAAAACACTTCCTTCAAAAATCTAAAATTCACAAATTATACCTCTAAACCCCAACTTCATCAAAACTCATTCATATCCAAATTTCAACTTTATAATCACAACATATACATTAAAAAAATTAAATCCACCAATTACAAAAATTAAAAACATCCATGTTAAAACCTTAATTGTTACATACTCATCCTATAACCCTAATTCCATCTTTTATGTCCATCTTAACCAATCAACAATCAAATCATCGTGCATTCATCATTTTAACTTTATTACTACTAATTTTAATAATTTACATAAACTTTCTCTCTCTAGCCTAATCTCACATAACCATAAAATTTAAATAAAAAAAAACAAAGCTTTAAAGGAAAGAAACTTACTTGAATCCTCTGTAAATCTTCAAAATCACCTTAGAACCTTTGAATTCCCATGAGATTTGGTGTAAATATTAAAGTAAAATCCTCCTCTTCCCTTTCTCAAAATTATGGCAAAACCATGAATGGAGAAGAAGATGATAACTGTTTTTATAAATTTAAGTTTCCAATTTTGCCCTCCATCAATTTGTATAATTCCATAATATTTAATTATTAAATATTAGATATTTTCCCCTTCTTCCTATCCATAATTATATTATTTTAATTATATTATATTTATTATATTTAATGTTTTTTAACTTTTTAACTTTTTGATTTTTACCATTATTGTCTTTTTATAGAAGTATATATATCATGTATATATTGTGTATACATTATGAATACAATGTGTAAATATATTGTATATTATGTGTATATCTTATATTTCTCTCTTCCTACATGTTAACTGTCCTCCAAATTAATTATTTAACAGTATTTAAAATTTACGAGTATTACACATATATATATAATTTATTTTCATAAGTTTAAATCTCTTATTAACATGAAAGCTCAACTTAAAACCTGTTTCAAATAATGGTTCAATCTTTTAAATTGTTATATATTTTATATAATGAAATGAAAATCAAATATAAAATATTCTTAAATTTATTTAAAGAAAACTCACATTAAAAATTCTTCTTCTTCCATTTAAAATACACATTTATTCTTAAACACTTATATAATCATTCTCATATTTAATCCTATGGATAATAATAATACCAAGTAAAAATTTATATAAATTCCATTTAAAATCTTTTAGATAAGAATTTTGTAAATCATTCATAAAAATTATTTTTATCTTATCAATTGCCCATGCTGCCTTCGCCAGTTGCTTGTTCTCCTTTTGCCATTTGGCATGACTAGTTCCTCTCCACCCACACTTACAAAAAATGATGATTCTTTTTTTTTTTATGATTGTTACAAACATGTTTGTAAAAAATTATACCAAAATTCCTTTCAAATAAAATTTTATGGGTTTTTAAATAATGTTTAAACCATTCTGCCTGACTAGTCCTTCACCGCTCATTGCCACCCATGTGCTAATAAATGTTTATTCCATTTTACCTAACTATCCAACAATGCCATTCATTTTTTCAATCACGTGCTAAAAGGTTTTCCCACTTGGCCTATATTCAAAGCAAATAATTACACATTCCTAAAACTATTTCCATTGTAAAGTTTGTATTAAGATATATGGATCATAGACTTTATTTAGCTATTAGTTTCATGAAATGAGATAAAAAAAAAGTCTCACATGGTAGGATGGTGACAAAGAATGGTAATGTATTTTTATTATCATATTATTGTTTGAATTAATCACTTATATGTATTATATATACTTTGAGTAAGTAAAAAGTAAACATTGACAAAGTTATAATAAATGTCTAAATATTAGTTAATTTTGTATGTGAATTAAAACAAATGAAAGATATATAAAAATAGAGATAAGTTGGATAACATAATATAAAAACTTATCGTTCAAAAGAAGGTGAAAATGAAAAACATAAATATTGGCCATGGGATTTGAACTTAAGACCAATTGACAAGATTGAAATAACTTAACAAAATCCATTAATCAATTTTTATCATTTGCTCCATTAATTTATATTGGTTTTTTGTCATTTGCTCGATTGGTTTATTATACATCTTATATAATGTCAATATAGTTAAGGTTAATAAATAAAACCATTCTTCTCAGTGACAAGATTATTGTGATGACCTGAGCCTAAAGGAATGTGACTGGTAATAGAAAACAGGAAAGCACTTGGCTTTTAGATCCCATAGTCAACTTGAAAACTCATTATCCGAGGAAACTAGATTGTAACAACATCGTTGTCGCAAAACCCGTGTTGTAGACCCATTTGTTGAATATAATTGGTGCATGACATCGCATCACAACCACTCAAGGAACCATCACAAATGGCATCCTCATCATCAAACACTGCTCAACATATATGTCTAACCAAACAATGAAACTAATCAGGAAGATAGATAGGGAAAGAAGAACCATGTAGAGTTCTTGAATACAAGCAAATATGACATAATTATACAATGAAATATATAGATAACTCTCCCACTGAGAAATGAAAAGCATGATAACTCGATAAACTATTTCTCCTCAAGCTCAACATTCACATTGAAGAAAAATGGTGAACAAAGGTGAGTGTTCAACTCAATGAGATATATAATTATTAATATAATACACTATTTATGATGTGTTAGCCAAATGGATGGCACAAATACTCTCTATTTTGATCTTTAACACTCAAATTGAAAGGAATTTAAATTAAGTGTCTATGTTATAGGAACATTTGCTTTAGATTTGCCAAAATATGACACTTTTCATGACCATCCTTAGGCCTTGGGTGACTATATCATACATTAAGAAAAGGAGAAAGAAATATAGTAGTATTCAGGGAGAGAAGCCCAACCTCAAGGACAATTGCTAAATAGGTATACGCAACCATCCCTTATAAGGAGCGACTGCACATGAAGATAGAGAATTCTGAAATATCACAGTAGAGGATACGGCGAAAAGAATGGGTGCTAAGCAGTAACGCACAACCACCCACCAAGAAAGCATGACCACACCTTATCATGAAGGAAAAAATTAGAAAGTTTGCAGTAGAATTCGTGATCTTAAGAGTAGTGACCTTAAGCTCGATGCGAGAGCCCATATTTGACCACTATCAGACAAGAGGTGACCATGCTTTTTCTATCTTTGGTGATTTTTTCTCTCCACCAATATCACATTGACAAGCGGTATAACCATTAGAGGGAAAATTCAAATTGGTTAAAGTGCAACCGCACCAAGCTCAGGGGCGACTGTGAGTTTCACAAAGTCTGGCACTCTAGCTTTCACATCGACCTGTCAAAGCCATGTGTACTAGCCGTTAAAACTAGCCAAATTAAATATTCATGACAATCCAAAGTTAGGGACAACTGTAAAACCATAAAGCGCAACCACACCATAAGGCAAATGATCACACATCTTCTCTGACAATATTTAATGCAAGAGATTTGGTTGGTGAAATGCTTGATCTTCCTCTACTCAACTCAAATGGAAATTTCTGATGAAGATAGCTATAAATACACCACCAACACCATTCTAAGATACTTTTGACCATTTATTATCAAACCTCTTACAATTTTAATTCTCATTGTGCCTTAATTTTCTTATTTATTATTTAGTGAGTGTTAGGTCTGAGCATTAAACACCAAGTGTGAGAATTACTTTTAGAGTAAGCAAACGAGAAAGCTCTTGTTTGGGTTATAAGGATACACATACTTATACAAGTTTAGTGTGATCTTATAAAAATACCAAGTTAGGGTTTAACTTGTAAAAACCCAAGTTTAGTGGAATAATCAACTTATTATTGAAGAGTGGATGTAGGATTGTTATAATTCAAACCACTATAAAACTTATGTGTTCAATCTTCTAATGCTATCCTTTTGCTCATTATTTAAACTTTTAATTTACCCTAAATTTCCAAATCAACCAATTCACCCCCTTCTTGATTGTCAAGTGAACTAACAATTGGCATCAGAGACTTCAAACTTCATAAAGCTTAATTAAAAAATTTTTATCCAAGATGACAACCACTCCTCCTTCCACTTCATCTTCTACCTCTACCTCCATTGCTCCCTCTCATGGAAAACTCAATTCCTATCTTATACCTTACTTTGATGGAATCAATTATTCATATTCAAAATATAAAATGTACTTGTTTCTAGATAGTGATGGAATTAAGCTATAGAAATGTGTACAAACTGAGTGAAAACCCCCTACTCATGTAGTTGATGGTGTTCAAGAGCCTCTTCCTAAAGAATTATGGACAGAAGCTCATGAAAGAGCTCTTTACAAAAATAATAGAGCTAGCTCCATCTTAGTGAACTCAATGTCAAAAGAAGAAGTTGGAAGAGTCTAACACAATACAAGTGCATATGGCATTTGGAAAACCTTAGAAAACTATAATGAGGATACTAATCAAGTGAGATTCACCAAAATCCAAATGCTCATGCATGAGTATGAGCTATTCAAGATGAAGCCAAATAAAAATGTCACTCACATGACTAATTGATCGTTAGCAATTTTCAATAATCTCAAGAAATATGCAATTTTCCATTTTATTCTTCTTGTTCTCGTTAAAAAATCCATTCACCTATCATCATTCACCATGGAGCACCATCAACATTAGCCATTTTTTTACACAAGATTTGCTTTGCAAAGCTTTTGGGAGGAGGTTTAGGGATTCTTCATCAAACTCAAGCAAAGTTAGAGGAAGAACAAGAGAATATCAACTCTAGTCTTCTTCATACCATGTTTTTTTTTTCTATTTTTGAATTAGTTCAATTGATTCAATTCTATATTTTTGTTGATTTATTATGAACATTAATATTTCAATGTATATTTGTGATTTAATTTTTATTGAGATGAGTATGTGTTTTGATTTGATGATGATGAACTAAATTATCCATACCTAGGACTTACAATAGATTTGATTAGATGATTTAATTTAAGTATTTCCATTAATATACCTTATTGTGTGAGTTGATTGCATTAGATTGAATGTCAGATTGATAGATTCGCCACCTATTAATCTCTAGATATTGAATAAAGAACTGAGAGGTGAAATTTGATATTAGAACTATGTATTCAACCACCCTAAGAACAAATTAGAAATATAAGTTCTAGGGTTCTCTTAATTTGCAAATTTAAAATAATTGGTTATTGTTAATTCATGAATGTGAGAACTAATGAATTAATAGTTGCTAAATAATCATAAGAAACAAATTAGGTTACAATGTTATATTAATAGATAATTTGAGAATTAAACATTTGATTAAATTGAATTGTAAACCCTAGGTATCCTTTAGAAAGTTTTAATCAATTTTGTGCAACCGTTATTTATTTTACATGTAATCTTAGATTTCTTTTATCTTTCAATAACATACACTCAAACTTTAATATATTGTTTTAATCAAATTATTATGAATAAACACCTTTCTTGTAAGACAATCTTGGGGCGATCCACCATTACTATAATAACCTCGTATACTTGCGAGTGTCGCTTATGAGCAGTGTTAAGTAGAGCGCAACAACTGCTCCTGAAGATGGAGAATTCTGAAATATCAAAGTAGAGGATGTGGTCATTAGTGCGGTGAAGAGAATGGATGCTAAGCCATAACGTACGACCTCACCTCATCATAAAGGCAAAAATTAAAAAGTTAGCAGTAGAATTTGTGAACTAAAGCTCAACGCGATAGCCCATGTCCGACCACTATCCAAACAAGTGATGACCATGCTTTTTCAATCTTTGGCGATTTTTCTCTCCACCAATATCACATTGATAAGTGGCATAACCATTGGAGGGAAAATTCAAATTAGTTGAAGCACGACTCCACCAAGCTTAGGGGCGACCGCTACGTATTGGATTTTGCGCTGACATGTTAGAGCCACATGTATTAACCATTAAAACTAGCCAAATTCAATATTTGCGACCGTCCAAAGTTAAGACAACCGCAAAACCATGAAGAGCGATTGCACATCTTCTCTGACAACATTTAATTCAAGAGATTTGATTGGTGAAAAGCTTGATCTTCCTCTACTCAACTCAAACATAAATTTTTGATGAAGATGGCTATACATACACCATCAACCACCATTCTAAGAGACTTTTGAGCATTTATTATGAAACCTCTTGCAATTTTAATTCTCATCGTGCCTTGTATTTAATTTTCTCATTTATTGTTTAATGAATATTGGGTGTGAGCATTAAACACCAAGTGTGAGAATTGATTACCAAGTGTGAGAATTGATTTTAGAGTGAGCCAAGAGAAAAATTCTTATTTGGGTTGTCAAAATACACATACCTTGTACAAATTCAGTGTGATCTTGTGAAAACATCAAGTTAGGGTTTAACTTATAAAAACTTAAGTTTAGTGGAATACTCAACTTGTTGTTGAGGAGTGGATGCGGGATTGGTATAATCTAAACCATTATAAATCTTATGTGTTTAATGTTCTAACCTTATTCTCTTGCTCATTATTTAAAATTTTAATTTACCCTAAATTTCCAAATAGCCCAACATGATGCAACAGCGCTAATGCAATATCAAGTAAAAATACAATAATATAATCACACAATGATAGAAATTAATCAATAGGTACTGCACGAAATCTAAATTAGGGAGCTAATCCCCTTATCTGGCTTTCTTAATCCACATGTTTCTCTTAGAATCCAACTCATGGGATCCGTCATCACGGCCATAGCCAAGTAGTATTACCCGACTAACAAGCAACGTTGAGCATGAGAAAGCCCCTGCTGTCATGCCTATCTTATCAAGTTTATCATCATATAATATCATTATATAACACCCATGCATCAAATCATTTGTGGTCCTACGTCATCCTAACTCTATCTAGCATATACAAGTAAAATGCACATTCACAATCAATTATCACCAACATATATATGTTTTGCAATCAAATCTTGATAACGATAATTGTGCACGTATAATATACAATAAATTAATGCATACGTGCAAGCATGAAATTATTAAGGGAAGTGAAATATTATATTAAACTATATAACTCATAGTTTGAAGAAAATCAAATAGCTCTCCTCGAAGCACTCAAATGAAAAGATTCAACACGTAAAATATCATGTTAGGGCAATGAACAAAGATTATTAAAAATAGATAGACTAAGGATTCTAAATATTTTTCAATATTTTGACAGAGTTTTTCCTATAACTAGGATATTGTCCTTATAACTCAAAACAAGAAAAAAAAAATAACACTTCTAAGTAATCCACAGTAATCGCAACCACAACCATCAATTATTAACTGCCTCTAAAGGCCTCCGGTATCAGCAATCCAACAAAATCTCAAAAACAAAATTAGTTTACAAATATTGAATTACCATTGTATATTCATCAAATAATAACGACAACTAATATTAATATTAATAATATCATTTAATTAAACATTGATTTTATTCCATTAGTTTTAGTTATTGAGTAATTATGTGAATTTCATAACATTTTCTAAATTAATTTGAATGATTTTAAGAATTTAATTTTTCTAAATATTCTTCAAATAAATCCCAAAATTATATATTTTAATTTCTTAGTTTGCAATAATAATGTACAAAAAATTAATAATAATAGTAGTAACAATAACAAAATAATATAATGATCATAATAATAACAACAATAAGGATAACGATAATAATAAGTTTATTAAATTAACATTAATATCATTTATTTGGTTTCCAAAATAATTACTTAATATTTTAAAGTAGATTATAAACTAGGTTAAATAACTTTAAGAAAATGTTTTTCTACATATCTTCCAAACAACTAAATTATATGTAACTTAATCACATTCATTCTCAATGGTAATAAATTAATAATAAGATTAAAAAATAATATTAACAATCAAAATAAGTATAACTCAACCAATTAATTACTAATTAATTTATTTCAATTAATTAATCAATTTCAAAATATATATATATAAATATATTTAAACATAATTAATTAATTCAATGAATCCATAAATAATAATTATAATTTACACCATGAATATAGAAATTAATTAATCTTAATCACTTAGTAAACAACAACTATAACTCAAATATTTAGTTAGTTTTAATCAATAAATTTGAGTGAAGTGAGTGAGTGCGATGGCACAAAGTGAGTAGAGAGAGTGAGACAAAACATAAAAAACATAGAGAGCAAATAAAAAATAAATATGCAAAGTGGAATGGAATAGGTGATTGAAGGATCGAGAGAAAGAAAGGAAGTAGAGAGAGTGAGATAGCATAGGGAGACTAGAGAGACTTGTTTAGGTTACGTGGTAGACTTAGGAGAATAGATGTAAAAGAAGGCAATTGCTCTGAACCACTATATGATCAAGCTAGTTCTCTCTTTCCTTTCTTTCCTATTCTATTTGCCCTTCATTTTATTTATATTATTCTTTGTGAGGGAAAAGAAGCTCAATATTTCAAAATCATATTCATCTCTCTCTAGTATTTTGCTATAATTTGGACAATAAAGAGCTCGTAGGAAATCTCATCACTTATGAAATGAAGGAAAGAAAGAGATATAAAACAAGAGAAAAGGATAAGTAAAACACTCCAAAGAAGGAGAAGTGTATTACCTTGAACCTTTTAATAAGGAAAAATAAAAGGTCTCAAGTGATAAAAATTATGAATAAACATACTATTTGCTAGAAGATTTAGCAAGTTTAACAATTTTATCTCAGTGACTAAATGAAAAGAAGAAATTGCATTAAGGAGAAAGGAAATCAAGTTGAAGAAAAGAAAAATAAGATAATTTACAATGAAAATAAGGAAAAATAAGATAATTTACAATACAAGAAAGAAAAATAAGATAATTTATCATGTGAAACAAAAGTACCCCAATTTCGAATACAAGAGGAAGAAAGACAAAAGAGAAAGAAACTACTCAAGCAAGAAATAACACATATGCAATTTGGAGTAGAAGTGATTCATCAAGTAGTGACGAATCCTCATTAGATGATGAAAAAGGAGAAAGCCAACTATTACTTGATGACTCAAGAAGATGAAATCAATGAGGTAAACTCTAAATTCTTTTGGTGAATTACAAGATGCTTCAAATAAAATAGTGGAACATTTTAGACAATAAGAAAAGAAAAATTGTTTTGAAAAAGAATTTATGCAATTTGAAAAAAGAAATATGAGTTAAAAAACAAATTTTAAAAATATAAAGAAGAACTCATGATCCAAATTTCAAATATGATTTTTTTTTTGAAAAATTAGCCAATGAATATAGTGTGATCAAGAGTAAGCATAAATATTTAAAAGGACTTGAAAATTTTTATAGAAAGTAGAACTCTTGATGATATTATTGTCTCATAAATGTGTATATTTAGAGGGTGTTTGGCTTAGCTTATAAAAATTAATTTATAAGTACCAAGTGTTTAATAGCATTTAAAATTTTAAAGAAGTTGCATGTTTGTTTTAAATGCTTATAAGTGGCTAATAAGCTCCTAACATGTTTAGTAAAAAATAACTTATAAGCACAATTACTATTAAAATGACTAAAAAGTTATAAAACTATATTATCAAGAGCATCTATTAAAATAAATAAGGATAATATAGTAATTTGCTTGGTCAAACTAGCTTATATGCTAGATGCTTATAAGCACCAAAATAATAAGTTGCTCTTCCTTAATTTTTTTTCCCTAGCTTATAAGCGTTTATAAGCTCATAAAATTGTCTAAATAAATATGTCAGTTTAAAAGAGCCTATAAGTTTGTTTGACCAACTTATACACTAAGTCAAACACCCTTTTAGTAAGACTAAATTTATGTTATAAAGTAACTTTAAAAAAAACACTTTCTTAATTATAAAGGAAATTCATGCCATTAATTCATCAAAATGTTCATTTTGTCAATGGTGTTCATTGAATACATGTCTTATTAAATTAAGATACATTATTCTTATTAACGTTAGAAATCCAAAAAAATCAAAGATTAATGCTATTATAAAAGAATAGAGAAAGAAAGATGAAGAAAAGCAGAAGGGGAAGAAAAGAAGCAAGGAAGAAGAAGAATTTAAGAATTTGGGCAATAGTAGTAGTAGTAGTAGTAGTAGTAGTAGTAGTAGTAGTAGTAGTAGAAGAAGAAGAAGAAGAAGAAGAAGAAGAAGAAGAAGAAGATTGATAGAGAATTAGAGAGAGAGTTTTGAGAGAAAAATTGATTGTAATTTTCATTGATGTCCATTGTATATCAGTACAAGGATATATATATTGTATGCTGAATATTCTTTCCTAATAACGATTCAATATACCACTCATTCTCTTATCATTTTGCACAGTTGTATAATGACTCATACTAATAAACAAAAATTACTAATAACTAACTCATCTTATCTAATCCATTCATTAGTTAATCAATACTCAACATTTCATCTCTAGCAAGCATGTAATCTTCTTGGGCCATCATACTTGCAATTGCCATGAGCTCTTTCATTGGGCCTTGGTGCTAGTGCCTAGCTGTAGACCCTTAAATTTGGGCCGAATTAAATTTAAAAAGGTTAATCTTGTCCGTTATATTTTTTTAAAGAGCCCAAACCTAATTTGAAAGCTTGAATTAAACTAGTCCAATCTATAAAAGCCCAAAATTAAAATTTTAAAACAGGCTCAGTCTAAAAATTAAGAAATTTGGATTCGGTTTGAGTCGGAGTGGGTCCAAGTCAACATGAGCTAGTGCTCATGTCGATTTGGACACTCCAAATCGACATGAATCCTAATTTAGAAAGAATTTAGCCGGTTTAGGAATCCTAATTGTGTTTAACCTTAGAACCATTAACCCTAATTGCCACATTATAAATAAATGGAGCTTAAACAATTGAGAGGGAGGTTTTTTGGAGAATTAACAATAATCGCTAAGAGGCAACAAGAATTAACAAACAACAATAATTGGCCAGAGGTAGCAACTGCCATTAAAACAAAACAAAAGATGCAGAAGTAAGGAGAGGCAGTAGTTTGACTCTCAAAGGCACCAACCAAGAACTCAGTCGATCCAAGTTATCTAAAAGTCATTGTGCAAATTAGTTTGGCTCGATAAATTTATCTTGGAGGAACCAACGGTGCATGTTTTGTTTTCTAAATTCAATTTACTTAAAATATGTAGTAGCTATGTTTTCCCTTAAAAAATCATTGAATTGTTTGAAGGTCCTAAAATTATTTTATCCAATAGCAAAGATATTGAACCTTAGTAACCAAACATAAAATAATTTGTTTGAAAAATGTTTAGTCCCACAAGAATAATTTGACTTTGCATAAACCAACTTTAATAATATATTGAATTTAACCTATTTTGATTCAAAATCCTAAGTTTCAAAGATCAAAACCCTAATTTTTACCTTAAAATCCTAGTTTAGGAAAAATCCTAATTTATATAAATGTAAACTCCTAGTTTAGATAGAAACCCTAATTTCACAATAAAACTAATTTTGAAAATCGTTTACCTTTTAGGGGCACTGTTCCTTATCCCCGCAAGGGAGATTGACCCCTTGACCTTGCCAGCTAACCGGCTAGCGGGACCACCATACGTAACCCCTCGTCAATGGGGTCAATATTTATTTGTGGATTGTAATTTTTTGTGATTAGCCTTTATTTTCTTGTATTAAACTCTAATTTATTATTATTTTGTTATGATTAAACTACATGTTTGAATTATTTATTTTGTAATGAATGGTTAAATGGTGTTAATTTTATTATTTGGATCTTTAGAATGTAAAAGATATGTTTTCACTCATAAGTGCTTTATTTGTTTAAGTTATTTATTTTCTGTAATTTAATTTATTTAAAGATTTTAGGACAATTGTAAGGAATACGTTTTCACCTTTTGGTGGGTATCTTATTTTATTTATTTTCTTTGTGGACATTAAGACGTTATAAGGGCGTATTTATATCTTTGGATGGTGCTCATTTTATTTTTTTATTTTATTTATAATATAATGATTATTTATTTCAATAATTGCATCTAATATGAATAATATTATAATGTTTAAGAATTTAATAATATTTAGACTTGAAAAGGAGGTCAGTTCTAATGAACCGGGCGTTATGGGAGTGCTGATCCATTTCTCATCTTTTTCATGTATACCCAACTTTTCGAACTCAATAGGGGATTAGGAATTCCTTAAAAATCGAATCATCCACCCATTTATATTTTCCTAGTGTGTCTAGGTGGTGACTCTATTTTCTCCAGATTTAGTCTCGTGTTTTTTAAGGCCCTGAGCCTAACAGTGCCAAAGTCGCAAGAACCATTCTACTGGAAGTGGTGGCAAAAAGTTTTGCTCACACTAGCTTCACTGTGAGCCTTGTTATGCACTTCTTTAGCTTCGATCATGACATTACCCCAAGCTTCAAAATTTTCTTTGTCCTCAAGGAATAAAATCAAGAAATTAAGAATGAATGAATCTTTCTTCTTTCTAAGTAGCCCCCCCTCCTTAGACATATTCAACCAGTGAATCAAAACCCATTGCACCTTCTTCTTAATAGCCAGCTTCAAATTCTCCTTGAAAAGAGTGCTGAAATTTTATTTCCTTCTCATTGGCATTTTTTCAAACACCTTGAAGGAACCAATTCCTCTCAAGTAAAATTTTATTTTTTTTCATTGTTTTCTCCATCTTTCAAACTCATTTTCCTTCAAACTCATAAGAGAAACCAATTGATGAGAAGAAACTAACTCACGAACCTCTAATTCCACTTGTTGCAAAAGCTCATTGTCATCATCTTGTTCTTGTTTGTTTAGAAAAACAAACATGTTGGGCACAACCACTTGTTTTGCCATCAAGATATGCTCACTAGTTTGAGGTTTGGAGAAAGAGGAAGCAATGTCAAACTTACAGATAGAAATCAAATTTTTAAAAAGGTAAAGTCTTCAGCTCCATCATCATTTTTATCATCATCTAGAGTATCTTCAGCTTCTTTATCATTTAGATTATTGAGGAAACTCACAATATGCTCCTTAATAAATTTTCTTCTGCGTATTAAACTTGTATTGAATTCTTGTTCTAGCTTCTTTTGGATACAACTAAGTCTTGTTGTATTAAAATTACCGCAGTGGATAATCTCTTGAAACCGGGCCACCATATCAAAATCTGCCATCATTTGAAAATCCATTTGATTACCCATCTATTCACTCCTCTTATGATCTAACATCGCTCTTATACCACCTTGTCATGTTCCTAGGTAAAGAACAGAGAAAGAAAGATGAAGAAACGCAGAAGAGGAAGAAAAGAAGCAGGGAAGAAGAAATTAAGAATTTGGGAAACATTAGAAGAAGAAGAAGAAGAAAAAGAAAAAGATTGATAGAGAATTAGAGAGAGAAATTGAATTGTAATTTTCATTGATATTCATTGCATATCAGTACAAGGATATTCATATTGTATGCTGAATATTCTTTCCCAATTCAATTATATGCCACTCATTCTCTTATCATTTTGCACAATTGTATAATGGCTCATACTAACAAACAAAATTACTAATAACTAACTCATCCTATCTAATCTATCCACTAGTCAATCAATAACTAACATCTTATCTCCAGCAAGCACATAATCTTCTTGGGCCATCATTCTTGCCCCTACCATGACCTCCTTCCTTGGGACTTGGTGTTAGTGCCTAGCTTCACTGTGAGCCTTGTTCTGCACTTCTTTAACTTAGATCATGACATAAAGGTATGTAGATTTCCAAATAAACATATTCTGAGTAAAAAAATTATTAAAATTAAAATTCGCCACATGCCATGCCTTAATTTCAAATATGTCATATCTTATATTTGAAAAAATAACAAAATTAATTTCTAATGAACTCACGTTATTAAATTTTTCTAGGTCCAAATTTATTTATACGGATAAATACATATAATATATATTTTTTTTGTTAATTCTATATACAATTGACTCACATTTATATATATTATTAATCATTAATCATTAAAAGTATCAAAGAATAATACTTAAATTTAATAATTCTTTTAGTTGAGCCAATGTCTAATAAATTTGACTCATAAATATTTTATTTATATGAACAGTACTCAAAAAGAAAAAATAATATTTGAATTAATAAAATAATAATAATAATTTATATATGTTGGTTTTTAGGCAGACTGACGAATGAATAAAACTCATGAAGCCTAAAAATATATAAATAATAATTAAGTATTATATTTGGATAATATTTATAGAGTATGAATAAAATTAGGAATCCTATTCGTAATTTGATTTTAATTCTTCTTAAACTCCTATAAAAAAAATGAAAAAATCATAATTTAGTTTTTAAAAGATATCTCAAAAAGGAAAAAGGAAATACTTTCTCTCTATAATTATTTTTTTTCATAAGAAATTTAAAATTTTTCTCTTTATTGGCTATTATTTTTACAATTCGGTAGCACGAGCTGTAATCAAAGTTTTATACGACGACATCGTGAGAGGCGATAACTAAACTTTTTTTTTAATTTATGGGTATGTTCTAACAACAAATTTTAAGATATTAGTGAAAAATATAAATCTAATGCAACATATAATTAAAGCCCGTGCATTATATGACTTAATGATTAATTAAAGACCAAATTGATATGAGGTGTGGAAAAATATTATTTTTTAATTAATAATTCGTGAATTAATAAAAAAAAACTTTATATTAACGAGATTAATAAAAAAAAACAAATCACCTGTTGATACAAAAAAAAAACAATTAAGAACCAAGCCCAAAACTACGTCGTATTTGCTGAAAGCCGTAGTTTAACGCTAGAAACCTAAACTACTTTTAATATCACTTCGAATCTGTCTCTCAAACGACCGTCGCCCACCTTACCTGTTGTCAATAATGTGTAGCCGAAGGGCTTGCCGGAGCTCCTAAGTGACATTCTTTCCATTTTTATCTTCACTTTGTCTCTTTTAGTTATTTTCGATCGCACCTAAAATAGAAATCTTGCTAAACCGGCAGACCTGTATTCCCCAATCCTTTTTTACCGGATTCTGGTGATGCCTTCGCCGGATTTCCTTCTTTCAATTTTGGCAACCAAAAGTTTCCCTTTACTATAGAACATTCCAAGAGCCTGGAATCAAAAACCATCCGAACCATCCCATAGTAGGCGAGTTCGCTGATTGGAGATGACCTAATATTGAAGTGACAAATTAATGAAATTTTCTCTCAACGGATTATGTGGAGTTTTAGTCTGAATGTTTTTGTGAATAGAATTGTTGGATATGAACTGCAAACATGTTCGCTATTTGATAAATGTGTATTATGATTTGGAACTTTGTTTTGAATCACTGCCTAATGAATTTAGTCTGAGAATTGTTCGATATGAACTGCAAACATGTTCGCTATTTGATAAATGTGTATTATGATTTGGAACTTTGTTTTGAATCACTGCCTAATGAATTTGGGTGTGTTTTTATCTGATTGCATTAGATATGAATTCCTTCGCAATTCATTTCATTCTGTAGATATTTAATTTTTTATTTTTTGAATGGATTTGGGCTCTCAGCCCATGTATGTGTGTAGGTTTAATCGTATTTGGGACAGTATGAATAAGGTATTCTGAATTTTAATTAGGAATTTGATTCATGGATTAAAATTACAATTAAATTTAAAATTTGATGTACTAAAGTTTCGCCTAAGCTAAAAATTGATGACAAATTTAGAGTCTTGCATTCATTTTGATAAGATAATGACACGGTTACTTTTATTATTATGTAAAAACAGATTTCGAGTAGTCCAGTTTTCACAAGTCCTGGAATTTGTGATTGGAGCAAAAGTCTTGAAATGTTTAACAGGTTTGCTCTGTTCCAATGCCTACATATGGATTTTATCTTCAAGTGTTAACTATTCTGTGTTGGACAGATATGGACTCTTTTGATTTGCATAGACTATCATGTTGCAGTGCATAGAGGGATTCATTACTTCCCTATTACGGTGTTGCGATCTTGATTTATACAAACAATCAAGAAGCCTTGAATATCCTGAACGTCTTGCTCGGAAGACTCTGTGTATGCCATTAATCATTACATTTATTTAACCTGTGACTTTAAGTTCTTGTTCTTTTCATCTATAATATAATGTTTAAATTATTTGCCTTGTGTTTTCTACAATCTTTTTTCTGTGAACTTTTACCTTTTCTAGTATTTGCAATTTTTTGTCCAAATTTTCCCTATTTCTAAGCATAGTGCTATTGTATACAACTGCTTAAAATTTGTCAAAATTAGAAAGAAAACTTTAGAGCCCCAAATAGCTTGTCTAATTCCACTAGTATAATCTCTTCCAAATATCAAAGCCCTTGAGCCTCATCAAGATAGGCATTGACATTGAACAATTTCTAGTACTACATTATGAGACTTGATTTTAGGTTATCAGAGAGATAGATTGAGTAAAAAGAATTGGGTAATTTGTAACTAATAGTAGCTTGGCAGAAAAATAGCAAAGGGAAAACAAATTGTTGGGGCTGTTGGCAGAGAAATTTGGGTGCTATAAACAATAATGTGAACATGAAATTAAGAATTAGGATTCGCACCTGAAGTTCCTGAGGTATTAACCTAGAATAGAGACATCTTTAGCTTTAATATTATTTAGATTTAAAAGGATTAATGCAATAATTGTAAATGTTTTATTTATTGACATACCACAGGTGTTGTCTTCTTATATAGGATTAGTTTATCTTTTATTTATTTATTTATTTTTTTGCTCCTTACGTCACTTAGGCATGCGCCTGCGCCTGCGCCTTGTACCTGGTCTTTAGGACCTCTTTGCACCTTATATGTTCCTTTAGTAATTATGATGATTTCTTGAATTGACTCCTTAGCAAGTAGCCCTTAAAAACCAATGGCTCTCTTCCAGATTATTGGTTGTTGCCATAAAACCACTTGATTGAAGGTTCCTTTCTGGCTTCAGCAGGAATAAAGTTTTTCTCTTGAACGCTGGTTAGGGGAGAAGAAGAGGGGGCAAAAATCCAACATCCTTGGTATCTTGAACAATGAAGCAAACTCCTTTGTTTCTTCTATTTTCTTTTAGCCTGGTCCTTGACAAAGAATGTGATTTAGAGGCACTACAACTATTAGAAGACATAGTTCAAAATCACTTACAAAGAATCTATGTAGCTAACTTCAATTAATTTTAGGATTAAGGTTGAGTTGAAATAAGTTGTGAATCCATATGCTTAATATCCATTTGAGGAAGCAATTATAGATTCTTTCTATAAAAATTAATTTTCACCATCTAGTTTGTTGTTAAGTTATGCCCATTTCTTGCTTTAGAGATGATTTCACCCACTTTCAGTTATATCAACAAGGATATCTTCAGTTTTGGTTCAGCACTCGGTAGACACAACTTAACTGTTTCAATTCGTAGAGCCACATTTCAATTTACTTTACTACTCTTAGTTTCCAAAACTGAAAAATATTAGAATTTGAAGCATTCCTCAAGCTGCATTTTCTCTAGCTCTAATAATCTTATTTCCTTAACTTTATGCATTTTTCAGTTCCATCTCCTTTTTAAAGATCACACAAATTTGTTTCATATGCTTCAGTATTGATTACAATTGTATCCAAAAGCTCCTAGGCATGTGATGGTACATGTGTCATCAACATGGCATGCTGAGCTGGGATTAAAAAATCTGTTGTGAAAATTCAGCCACCAAATCCATAAAGTCATGTCTATTTCACTCCTTCTAAACTGTACCTTTTTTTTAAACTTTCAACTAAAATTATGCATTTAGCATAGGAAGATGAGAGGTGTTACTGATTATTTTTATATTTAAAAAAAAAAAACTAAAAGTTTTAGTTGTTACAATTTGTTTAGAGGAAAAAAAAAATTAAACTCCTACAAATCTTCCACCATCTAATGTTGAGAAGACAAAAAAAAAAAGCCTTGAAACACTGCCACAATAATGAGTTAACTGCAAAAAATTTTGAATTTTGAAGGGTCGTTGCTTTGGATTTTGTTCCCCCCAGTGTGAAACTCGTTGGTCCATAGTTTTAGAATTATGTTGATCCCAAGTACTACATCTCCATAATTGCATATGGGAATATAAAAAGTAAAGAGGAAAAGGCATGACTGGAAGAATTGTGTAAAATAAGTGAATTTATCTAGTTGAAACATTCTTGATTGAGAAAAAATGATACCCTCCATATAGCTTAACTCCGTCAAGCCTGTATGAGCAATGAAGAACTATAGAGAGCTGTGATTGGTTGTTGAACAGCGTAAAGCATGGGAGAAAGAAAGATGGACAAACAAAAGGAAAGGAAGCAGGATGGCTTCTACGCTAGATTTTGCCCAAATCTTTTATTGCGCAATTTTGAACTTCTTTATTTTGGGAGTTGATGCCGGACAAGAAGGACCATTTACTTGCTTTCTTTTTCCAATTCTGATTTGTCTTACTCATTGCATTAAGGATGAAGAAAGCAAAAATAAACTCTAGTTATATCCAATAGCCAAACCAATCTAGAATGCGCTGCTAAAGAGAATCAAGGTTAAAATAAAGAAGAAAATATGTTATTTGAGATTTTTTGTTTGGTTGTACAAATTGAACTGCCTTGAGAGTAAGAATCATTGACAATGGTAGTGGAGAAATAGCTGTATGAACTCTTCAAGCCAACCATTCTAATTGAGTGAATGGCAATGTATTTGTTAAGGTATTCAAGTTTTGAGGATTTTTAACTAGTGATCAATATCATTTTGGGATTTGGGTTGAAATCAGGGTTTTAAATATCGACCGTTTCATGTAGAAACGGCCGATATTTAACGGAAATGAGGGTTATCGATACGATTTTCTCCGATTTTGGTATGGGATTTTGAGAATGCTAAAAATTACACAGAATTGGATTTAAAAAACGTTAAATTGGCGAAACGACCGATTTGTGTCCGATTTGACTTTTTTGAAACGCAAGAGGAAGAAGATGAAGAGCTGTGATTTTTAGAGAAAAGATGAAGAGCATGTATTATAAAGTTTCAATATATTTTTACAGCGTGAGAGTCCCCATTCTTCTCCAACAGGCGAAATTGGCTTGGGCCAATTTCCTGCGGCGAAATGGCCCAAGGCCAATTCGCCGCAGGAATTGGCTGGCCATTCGCACGTAATTATCCCCCAGCCCGCACCTGCCCCGCTCGCCTCGCAGCTATTCTCGCCCGCACGTGGTTTTGGCCGTGAAATTGGCTTGGGCCAATTTCGCCAAATGTTTTTTTAAGGACTTAATTGGCTTGGGCCCAAATTCAACTGTTTAGGGGGTTCAATTTTGCGTTTTAAGTATTTTAAGGATTATTTTGTAATTTTTTTTAGTTTTTTTTCCCAAGTCTGTTAGGATTCGGATTAGAGTTTTTTTTGCCATTATAAATAGGAATTATTTCTGCTTTATTAATAATTATTATTATTCAATATATTTTTCAATACGAAATTGGCTTCTACCTTTCAATATATTATTTTTTTAAAAAAAATTAATTTTAAAGATCTATTACTATTTTTTTATATAAAATAAAAAATATTTAGAACATAATTTTTATTGTTATATAAAAATCAATTTTAGTTTTTTTAGAAAGAAAAACCAACTTTAAAATAGTGTTTATTTCACTTTAATATTAATGAAATATCATTTCTTTTAAATGTAAAATGAGCAAAGAAGATCTAAAATATAGTTTTGCCTAATAATTATGATTTTTGTAAAAGCCAATTTTCATGTTTAATTTCAGCTTATTTCTGTATAGAAGATGGCTTGTACGTATAATGTTAAAAAGACAGAAAGCAAAGTGAAGTTTGATATTAAAGTCATGAGTAATACATTTCTACATCTGTTGTAAACAAAGCAAGAGCTAAGCAAGTCTCTTATAAAGTACTGGTCACGCAGATCAGCGGTGAGCACAATTATTCTTTTGCATTTTACTAAAGAATTGCGTGTGTTCGTCACAATTAGGGGCATACGCCTATTTTTGGAGGCTGCTTTTCCCCTGAAAGACGGCCTACTAAATCTAAGTACAAATCTTTTAGTATAATTATCTGATAGGTATTGCAATTAGAAATATATCGATTTAGCTTTTGCGTGTTATATATATATATTAATTTTGTCTTTTTTTCAAAATAATTATGATTATGATTATGATTATTATTATTATTATTATTATTATTATTATTTTGTCATTTAATATATCAAATTTTTAAATTTAATTATTTTTAAACTCGATACATTATTTAGTATTAGAAATTGAAAATTAAAGACAATAATATGAAAATTGCTAAAATCTAAAATTTTTTAATGTAATTATTCTAAAAACTACAGTTTAATATGAACATGAACAGATTCATTGTATGCATCTGCTCAACTGTAGTACATAAAGAAGTTTAAATGTAGAAAATATTTACTTTCATATGTTAAAATATTTTTTAAACATGATGCAGTACTATATTCAACCTTCACATAAATTTTTTTTAAAATGACTATTCACACTTCCATTTCTTTTTTGAACTTCTCACGCACTGTATGAAATAAATAAAATGGATTGTATCTGCTGCTTCAACTTGCTATGCAATATTTATTATATAGCTTGGCTACCTTGTGTCCCTATGATTGGCTCATTCAAATTTATGTGATCCTAGAAGGAAAAAAAAAACCCCCCATAATGTCAATCAACTGGAACTAATAATAAATGTGTTATAGAAAATATAAGTTTTGTCTATTCAGTATTTTCCTATTTAATTCAAGAAGCTTTGCCTTAATATGCTCCATTTTTCTCATATTGCCCATGCCAATATCATTAACTTGTCATATTGTCATCCCAGTTTAGCAGTTGCTTATATCTTTTGTACTCCTATGTTATGTTAGGATAACATCCTGAAAAGAATTCTTTAAATGAGGATGATAAACATCCTTTCTTCACCTTCTCATGATGTACCTTTATGAAGTTGATTAATTTTTTTGTCGACCATTACTTTTAAAATGTGGTAGCATAAGATGCATGTAGATTCAAACAACTTGCACTTGCATTGTAAATATTAATCGATTATCCTATAGTCACTAGTGAAAATAAACTCATTTCTAAAAAATCATTTTTATCGCCCTATTTGTAATGATGAAAACCTCAACTCCTAGCTGCGTTTCCATAGCATTTCCTTGGTTGTCTACAAGAATTCTTAATTCGCAATGATACAACTGTATCATCTCTTTATGAAACAACTTGAATATTGACAAGTTAGAGAATGTTGCATTTGTTCTTCCTATGAGAATCCAGACTCACACTTTATATCTACGCACTTCAACTTAAATTCAACTTTGATTTCTTTCTCATACTTATCTCTTATTGCTAACTCATATTGCGCTATAAAATGCTTTACTGTGCTTCTACTATTTAAAAATCCATGAAAAAATGCATGCATTCCTTCACTCCCTTGTGTAGAAAACATTTTAGCCTAAAAGAAATGTCAAAGGTATATAGGAGCCCAATTTTGCCTTTCAGCGTAAGATTTCATCAACCAATCATTTCTTTCTAAATGATGCTTTTTAAGAAAAGCAGCCCATATTCTCTCAAACTCCTCTATAGTTAAGCTATCAAAAACTAATACTTTGAACTCTTTCTTAGCATCATTTAGAAAGAGTATAATATGTATTGCCCAGCTGAATATAATATAAATCATCAATTGAGAGTTTTGCATGACTACAATTACATTTGGAGATTTTTCAATGGTAACATGACATATGGATTTTCAAAAATAAAACAAGTGTTTAGAGGATTCAATATTGATAAACTTAGAAATTGGGATAGAGCGAGGGTTGGATCGAGTATACAATAAGAATTCTTGAAATTTATTCAATTATAAATCAAAATTTTGGGATGACTTTTTTTTTTTAATCATTATGATGATGATGTCAGAAATGCTATAATATTGAAACTGTGAATTTGATTAACTGATAAGAAATATTAATCATGATCTTTATATTTGGGGGCAATTATAATTATTTTTAATATTAGTTAAAAAAATCAGTGTCTTTATCATTTTGTAGGTAAGAAAAAATAAATTTCTCCAATTCTTAGATCTATCTAATTTCGGCGACCAAAGCGACACAAATTCATCTTATTTGGCCTTTTTTCTGCAAGAAAGGTACCATTAAATTTATTTTTTCATGAACTTCAATTTGATATTTTATTTATAATTTCTAAGCTAATTTAAAAAAAATGACTATAAAATATGAATTTGTTGGTTGTATTTGAGTCTAGTTTTTTTTTATTGCTTCTAATAGGTAAAGAGAAGCATTTGAAAAAAATTTAAATATCAAGATGAAATAATAAAAAACATTGATTCTTTGAAAGTAATTAAAAATAGGTTAATATAAATTACATAATAATTATTATTGTTTAACACTAAATTATTATTAATTTAGCAAAAATTAGGTTATTATTATGTTGTTCCCAAAATATATTTAATATTATTTATAGTAAACTAATAAAGTTATATTATATAATTTTTTATTTATTTGCAATATATATTTAGAAAATAAATTTTTAGAATTATATTTAATATAATTATAAAATATTAAATAATTTAAATAACTATTCATATTTGATTAAACGATGTAGACTTAATTAATTGGTTTTAGAAATTTTGTTTTGGTTTTATTTACATGATATCTTCTAAACATAAATTTTCAAAATTATTTTTTATATTAGTAGAATATGTGTTAAATTTAAATAATTATTCATGATTGATTAAATGATATGGACTTAGTTAATTGGTTTTAGAAATTTTTATTTTGGTTTTATTTGCATGATATCTTCTAAAAATTTAGTTTTTAAAATTATTTAATATATTAGTAGAATATGTATTAAATTTAAATAATTATTCATCGTTGATTAAATTAAAATATTTAATATATTAGTAGAATATATGTTAAATTTAAATAATTATCTAAAAATAAATTTTTAAAATTATTTAATATATTAGTAGAATATATGTTAAATTTAAATAATTATTCATGATTGATTAAATTAAATTATTTAATATAAAGTAGAATATGTGTTAAATTTAAATAATTATTCATGATTGATTAAATTAAATTATTTAATATATTAGTAGAATATGTGTTAAATTTAAATAATTATCTAAAAATAAATTTTTAAAAGTTTATCAAATATATTAGTAGAATATATGTTAAATTTAAATAATTATTCATGATTGATTAAATGATATGAACTTAGTTAATTGGTTTTAGAAATTTTTTATTTTATTGACATGATATCTTTAATATAAAAAATTTTAGAATCATTTTTGTGGATAACTAGAATATGTGTTTAAATTTAAAAAATATTATTCATTATATAGTATGATTTAAAAGAAAAAATTATTATTAAGACTAAAAATTTGAAATTAAATTTATACACTTGTATTTTAATATTTTTTTATTTTTTTATGTATAGCAAATATGCCATGTAACATCCTCTGACAATTCTTATATAAAAACTATCAGAGAATGTTATTCAATATACTGTCCACGTTCTAATCAATTCATAGAAAACTCTAATCATAAATACCAATAATCGGAATAGAAATTATAAATCAGATAAACTTCATAAGTTCATCAAATCAAATAAATAAACAATACATTTCTTTCATGATAATCATTCACTAGAATCTCAAACCTCATTCTCTAAATACATGTATTCCTTTCATGTTATAAATTTATATAATCTCCAAATAGCCAAACTGAAATATCTACATACATTTATCACTTATGAATACAATATACACAATATCTTCGTCTGTTCTTATCTTGCTCCGTTGTCCTGATACCTGCGTGTCAGAAAATAATTCTAACACGCTAAGCAAAGCTTAGTGGTGCTTATATATACATATTTTAGCACTTAATATTAACGAAATGTACTTATGAAAATATAGTAATAACACTTAGTTTTAAGAAGGATTTCAATATAAGAACTAATTTCAGTAACAAATCAACATACCATGCTGATTACACAAAATAATAGTTATCCCTGTATAAAGTTATCATGTAATACAATACTTTCGGTATTGCAACTTGTCTCGTTAAGAATTATTTTATTCAAGACTTGTTTTCTCATTTGATAATATTGTTCACAATACACTTATTTTGTTTTCAATCAGTCTTCCTTTTCAAATTCACATATAGTATCATTTCATTCAATCTATACTTTTGCTTACTTAATTTGAGTACTATACTTTAGAACACCTGGTATCTCACCTCATTATATACACTTTTAATCATTTGATATATTTTGGAGCACTTTGTATCTCACATCATTATATACACGTTCAATCATTTGAGTAATTCAATACATTAAGCATAACATTTCCATTATGTTCATTAGAACTTTCACGTGTAAGCAGTAATATATATATTACAATCCATTTTTCACTGGAACACAGCACTTCAATTTCACGTAATGGACTTATATTAGTATTTTACATTTCTTTCATTAGTCACAACTATCATGTTCACATATATTTTCATTAATTATGCCCAAACATACTAAACTTAGATCATAGGTTTGGATAACATGTTAGTGTAGCAATCTCAAGAATTTATAATGGCAATTATGTCCACTTTCATTGATAACACAATGTGTCCACTAAAAGCACGAGGTGCCCACTATCATTGTGGCTATTCATCCTTTGGTTAGCCATTCAATCTAAAGCTAGATATAAATTGAATATGATTTGGGCAATTCATTGATTTTGATGAACACTACACTCTTGATTTCCTTTCATTGATACTATACTCTTATCAACATTTGGTAGAATATATATGTGTGTCACATATCTAAAGTTTATCACTCGTTTTCATACATTTAACACATTAACACAAAAGTATGGACTATACACATATTAGTCTCATGTCATTGATTAACAGTTATTTATATAAACACTCACTTGTTTATATAAGCACTTGTTTATATTTCACTTGTTTATATCATTTCATTAGTACATTACTCTTATCAATATTTAGTATGATATATATATTTGTCACTTATCTCAAGTTTCTCACTCTTTTTCATGCATTTAACACATACACATGAAGTCTCAATACAATTATTCACATATTAGTCTCATGCTAGGCCCGTAGATGACAAATTACAAGCCAAAAATATTATTTAGGTACCCCACGGCCGTGGCATCTCAACCCCACGCCCGTGGGATCCCAAATGAAGCTGTAAATTAAGTTTGAAGACCCCACGGTCGTGGCCTTCAAGGGCCACGGTCGTGGCATATAAAACTCCTCTGTTTTATCGAAATTTTTTGAAGAAACAGCAACACTTTCAATCCCACGGTCGTGGCACTCAATTGTCACGGCCGTGGCATTGATTTTGGGACTGTTTTTGGAGTAAAATCATGTATTCTGTACTTTTAACTTCATTAAACACAAACATGTTTAAGATCTAAGATCAAAATGTATCAAACTCAAAGTTTTGATAGAAAAAGAATTCATATCAAATATTTTACCACAACTTCACTCAATCAAACTTTCAATCATTTCCTATGAATAAAACCAATATCAAACCATTCAATTCTCATAAAGGTTGAGTTAAAGATCAAAACCCATCATATAAAAGTTATTTTTCACTCATCAATCTATTTAATCAATACTTTCAAGAAATATATCATTATACATAACTCAATCATTTAATTAAATCATTAAAACTCATAAAAATTCATATTTTTGCAAAGTATAAATCAAAAGCACATACCTCTTTAGAATCTCTTTTTCTCTTTCTTTTTCTCTCTTTCCCTTTGATTACTTATTGATAATCTTGCCTTTTCTAGCTTATTCTTCTAAAAATCATGTAATTATCTCTTATTCCTTGATCAATTTAATGAAAGGAAGAAGAAAGAAGTGAAGATGGCGTGGAAGATGGAGAGGAAATCAGAAATTTCGACACACATACACCTATACACACACATATATATATATATAATATTTTTAATCCAGTGAGGGAATGCTCATAATAACTATGGTGCACCCTCATTCTTAACCGTTGATTTTAAATCGAGTTTTAATCTCGTAAAATAGTAAAAATACTCTTTTCAGTAAAGGTTTAAGATACACAATTTACTCTTCTCTACATATAGCATTTATCCATAATACTTTTGTTACTATACACTATGCATTTTTTCATTATTAGTTAAAACGTTCCTGCTTAACATCTTGACCATTACATGCCACGTAATCGAGGAGAACAAAGTAATACAGATTGGAAGCCGAGTGATGATATTGGTTGGAGATTTGCCACTTTCATTGAACAATCCAAATCGAAAATGTATTGCAAATTTTGTGGACGATTGGTGACGGTGGGTTAACACGTTTTAAGCAACACTTAGCTGGGATATCAGGTGATATTTCAGCTTGTTCTAAAGTACCAAAAGAAATTAGGACAGATATGAAAAAAATTGTTAGCAGACTATTCAACAAAAAAGAAAAATAAAAAAGCACAAAAACAAGTCTTAGAAGAGGAAATTATGCGTATGAATGTTGGGGACACTGATGAGGATGATGATGATGACTCTGAGCTAGAATACGTAAGACGAGAAAGTATGCGACAGCTTGAAATTGATTCATATAGAAGAAGTAGAGGCAATAATTATGTTCTAGGTGGTTCTAGTACGAAAAGAAATTTAGAACCTTCAATGAGGCGTTCTGCATCTGTCATAGTTGAGGGATTTATAAAAAATAAATATTCTGATTTGTCCACACCGGTAGAAAGGTTAAGAGCTGTCGAGATTGATTTGGAGGTAGAAAGAGACAAGAAGAAACAATCTACAATAAAGGCAGGATGGTTCAAGAAAAATAAAGACAAACTTAATAATGCAATGGGTCGTTTTATTGTTCACAACAGATTGCCTTTCAATGTTGCAGCATCCCCTTGGACGACACCTTTATTACGAACTGCATATGAGGTGGGTCCTAATATTCCGCCACCCACACCATATGAATTTTCAGAGGTTTGGCTTCCTAAAGAGTATACTCTAATGAAGGAGTACATTGCTTCATTTGGGGGAATATGGAAAGAGAGAGGTGTATCCATATTATGTGATGCTTGGACAGGGCCAACGAGAATGCACATCATTAACTTTCTCATATATTCAAATCGTGGCACTATTTTTCATAAGTCGGTCAATGCATCTGATGTGCTGAAGAAGGATGCTCATTATTATTTTAAGTTGATGAAGAAAGTTGTAGAAGAAGTTGGTGAAGATAGAGTTGTCCAAATTGTGACTGATAATGATGCTACAATTAAATGTGCTGGAAAAATAATTATGGGAGTATACAAACATATATTGGACAGCATGTAGCGTTCACTGTATTGATTTGATTTTAGAGGATATTGGAAAGAGAAATATAGAAAATGAAGTTATTGAGCAAGCAAAGCAAATCACCCAATTCATATACAATCATAATTGGGTGGTAAATTATATGAAAAATTTCACTGATGGAAGAGAAATTCTAAGACTCGGCATCATAAGATTTGCAACAAATTTTATTGCATTAGAGAGCATTATGCGACAAAAAATAAATTTGAAGCATATGTTTGAATCAGAAGTTTGGGTAAATTCTAGATATGGAAGAATGACCGATAGACTTGCCACCGGTGTTCGGGATATAATTTTGGGTGAAAGTAGAGATGGAAGAAAATTTTGGTCCAATGCAAACGAAATATTAAAAGTTCAAGAGCCCCTTCTAAAAGTTTTGAGATTGGTTGATGGGGATGATAAGCCGACAATAGGTTTTATTTATGAGGCAATCGATCGAGCTAAACTAGCAATTAAAGAAAATTGCAGGTATTGGAGAAATTATTGAAAAATCATTGATTCAAGATGGAATTTTCAATTGCATCATGATTTACACTCCGCTGGTAAGTGGCTTACATATATCAACAAATTTTGTTCTTTTTTCAGTATATATTACATTAGCTGTAAATTTTCATTATCTAAGTCTAACTTCTTTTAAAAAATTTTATTTTAGGTTATTACTTCAATCCACAATATCAATATAATCATGAATATCATGTTACGGAAGATGTTGATGTAATGGCGGGAGTTCGAAAAGTGATTAAAAAATTAGAGCCCGATGAAGAAGCACAAGCCAAAGCTTTCTTACAAGTAAAAATAATTATTTGAGATTGCATTAAATATTTATTATTTCTTAATTGCTATTTACTAGTAAACTAATAATTATTATTCAATGACATGTAGATGTTTACATTTCAAGATAAGGAAGGATCTTTTGGCACCTCGCTTGCACAAAAGGCAATTGCCCTTTCACCTCCAGGTTAAATCATCAAAATTTATTTCATGCATCTAAATATGGTTAGTTAATATACCAAAATAATTCTCATTTTTTTTTCATTTGATACTCCAATGTAGCTGAATGGTGGATACATTATGGGGAATGTGTTCCGGAATTGCAGAAAATTGCTATTCGCATTTTAAGTCAAACCACCTCATCATCAAATTGTGAACGTAATTGGAGCACTTTCAGTTTGGTTCACACAAGGACTAGGAATAGATTAAAGTATAAAAAATTGCATTCCCTAGTCTATGTGCATTATAATATGAAGCTGAAATTGAGAAATACAATGAGGAAGTCCTAGGAAGATATAATGAAAAATTATAATCCAATAAATTTGGATTATATTTTTGAGGAATTAGATCCATTGTCTCCATGGTTACAGGAAACAGAAGCTCTAGTTTTTATGATGATGATCTTGATTGGCTTAATGATGAAGATGATGAGGGACAAGAAGTCAATCTTACTTCTGCTGAGGTATCGGGTGGGGTTTCACCGCCTTTTAAATATAACACTGATGAAGGTCATCATAAAAAAAAAGTGGCAGCAGTAATATTGGTAGATACGAAGAGAAAGACAATGAGAATGAGGAAGAGAAAGACAATGACAGTGATGAAGATGATGACAATGACAGTGGCAGTGATAGTGCTAATCAAGGTGGTAATTTAGGTGGAACTGCTTATGGTGGTTATAGTGGATCAAGAAAATCATATGAAGATTATCGATCCAGTCACGGTGATAAATATGGCAAACATAGTAGTTCTCATTCTCATTCCCCTAACCCCGTTTCTCCTCCAGCCAGGTTTCAAAAACATCAGCTCTATAATAATGAATCTAGTGGACCGAAACGAAGCTCTATGCAGAATTATGGGGAAATGGGTTATGGTAGCTCAACATACGGTGATACTTTCAATCAAATAAAACCTATTTCAGGCCCATATAATCCATCATCATATTACAATCGGTCGAGTGATTATTGGAGTCAGCACTTTCAGGGATGGACTGGAGATTTTGCAGGTGAAAACTCTTCTGAAAGTAGCACATTTCACTCTAACTATCTAAGTAACAATTTTGGTGAAACTCAAAATGTTTTAGACCCACAAAGTAATGCAACTTCAAATTTAGCAAATTATTTTGATGTGTTCTCATATGCGTTTCAGCAACCAGGCTCATATCATTCAAGGTGGAACAACCAAAATCAAAATTATGATCTTGATAATCAAAATAATTAAGATCCTCCCCAACGTTTTTTTTGGTAGTAATTAGTTTGTTTAATTTAATTTTAAGTGGATACTAATAATTGTTATATAACATATATTTTTGAATTGGATTATTTTCCTTTATTTTTAATCATTGACTAAACAATTGTTATGATTATTATTATTATTATTGTTATTTCTAATTTAATAATTTTTTTAATGCAATTTAGCAATGTTATTATTTAAAAAATTATAACATGTGTTTAACTATTGTTAAAAACTATTTACTTATTGTTATGATAACAATTATATTATTTAAACTACTTATTATTATTGATCGTTTGTTATCATAAAAGGAACTAAGAAATAATTTAGTGACTGTTAGTGTACTTGAAAATGGTTGACAAGGTCAAGACCCATTTTATGGGGATGGGGAAAAATGATGGAAAAAGTTGGGGGCAAGTGAATTTAAAGTGGGAGATGGGGGAGAAAGGAAAGAATAAGAAAACATAAAATTTTCTACTAACTAATAAAATACAATTTTTTGTTCCAATTTTTAGTAATTGGACATAATTGCAATTAGGTTTGGAAATTGGTACAGAATTGCAAAAGAATGCAACTGTTTCAATTTTTTTTTGGTTCATTAGGCCAATTTATGAATATACAAAATATTGTATCAAATTTAATTTTATCATACAAGTGTATACCTATGGATTCTACTTTCATTTTCATCAAAAATAAAATGTAAATATTGTTGGCATTGCTAATAGGTCTTTAATCATGTTTATATTTCCACTGAAGATTGTAGTTTTGCTATTTCTGGATGCAGTTAGCGTGAGTGAAATAGAGGCATTATATGAGCTCTTTAAGAAGATTAGTAGTGCTGTGATTGACGATGGCCTAATCAATAAGGTTTGTTTGCACTTTTTTTATCTATATTTTTCATTCAAGCTATAAGCTTGTTTCAAATATTTGATAGTAAATTAAAATAAATCCAATTTTTCTTCCTCCTAATATTTTTGGTTTTATTTTCTTTTTGTAAATGATGTTTTCTTATGATTTAATAAGAAACTCAAATATCCATTTTTCTTTAATCCCATTTTACAGTATGAGTTTCAATTGGCGTTGTTCAAAACAAACAAAAAGAGAGCTTATTTGCTGATCGAGTACTTTTCACTTGTTTGTACTTTTATCAAGATTTATATCAGATTTTATTAGAATATTTTTTTTTTTATATTTGTTAATCTCCTGCACTTATCCTTGCACTCTTTTTTATTGCAGGTCTTCGACTTGTTTGATACAAAACATTATGGGATTTTAGGTTTTGAAGAATTTGCTCGTGCCCTCTCTGTTTTTCATCCAAATGCCCCCATTGATGATAAGATTGAGTGTATGTTGTTTGACATGGATGATTTTTCCAAATCACGCTCAAGTTCACAACCACTATCATTTTAGCATAATGCATGCATCATTTCTTTTTTTTTTTTAGCATTTATTCATGCTTGAAGGGGAGCCTTGGCGCAGCGATGTGTGCTGTCGCCGTGTGACCTGAGGTCACGGGTTCGAATCATGAAAACGGCCTCTTGCAATTAATTGCAAGAGAAGGCTGCGTACAAAGATCCAATGGGTCCGACCCTTTCCCGGATCCCGCTCATTGCGGGAGCATTCGTGCACCGGGCTGCCCTTTTTTTTTTTTAGCATTTATTCATGCTTATAGATTTAGCTTGTATGTAGGATGAAATAATCAATGCTTTATTGTGCTCTTTTTATTTATAACTTGCAATGCAATGTTGCAGTTTCTTTTCAACTATACGATCTTAAACAACAAGGTTTCATTGAAAGGCAGGAGGTCAGTATCATTGTTTCATTATTATTTTTGTTAATCTGGTTTATTATTAAGCTTCCTTGTTCATTTGATTTAAACAATTAAAGTTTTATCTACATTTCAAATACACAGGTGAAACAAATGGTGGTTGCCACTCTTGCAGAATCTGGTATGAACCTTTCGGATGAAGTCTCAATGCTTTTTTGTCAAACAATGACTATAGTATGGATTATGTAAACGCATTCTTCTGTATTTCAATAGTGGTTGGATTCTTTTGTTTCCCTCCACCTGAATTTTGAAGCCTTATTTCAGACCTTTGAGGAAGCAGATACAAAACATGACGGGAAAATTGACAAGGAAGAGTGGAGAAGCCTTGTTCTACGTCATCCATCTCTTCTGAAAAATATGACTCTTGAATACCTCAAGTGAGTACTAAGTATATTGAATTTTCTCCATTTAGGTTTTTATTAAAATTTAATAGCATTTTCTCTTCATACCATTAATTTCTGCTGGAAATTTTCCTTCTTGACAAGAAAACGTATTCAATTACGGAAAACAATTTTCTTTAATCATGAAATATGTGGCAATTTAACCCATTTCCCTTGTTGGTCAGGGACATTACTACTACATTCACAAGCTTTGTGTTCCATTCGCAAGTTGATGACACTTAAGATCTGCGTTTTAAATAAGATTTGTTAATTATGGCTTGTTTCTTCATGAACAAAATGGCCCTAAGTACGTTATATTGATTGTTCTTTTGACAATTTTTGGTTGTGTATTTATTTATAATTAATGATTGAGCTTTTGTTTCCGTTTTAGTAGTCTCTGGTTATATATATTTCTTGCAGAAGGTCTATTTTATTTGTGTTCTTTAATTAGTCTTAGCCCATTAATAAGCGCACAAATCCGAAAGAGATGCTTAAACCTTTGATCTATATCTATTATCCAATTCAAAAATGCAATACCACTAGGCTGTGCCTGCAAGTGTGGTAATTCAACTCTATAATCTAAGCTTGGATTCCGCTTTGATTTTTTTTTTTTTTTTTTGAGGAATTACCAACCTGTAAAATGTCTATATCATTTATCATGTAATGGAATAAATAATTAACGCTATTTAAGTTTACTCTGAGGTCCATCTTACCATTATGAATACCAGCAGAGGAACAAGTCCGGTTACAGAATATGGAGGAATAAGTTTAGGGCAAGAAACTATAAGAGATGAGAACATTTCTTGTGAAAGAGTGATTACAGAGAAAATGGATTGATTACAGATTGATTACAGGGCACACTAACAGTAGTAAATGAACACAGAATTTTATAATAAGTTTTTACAATATTACAGTAACAAGTGGGAGCTTATACTTAGTATATATAAATATAAAATGTTTATACTTGAGTGTACAAAGAGTTTATTAAACAAAAATTCTTATATAAACAATTTATACCAACATTACAAAAAATATTGGCTTCTCAAAAAATAAAAATAAAAAATCATAAATTAGATTGTTTTCAACAGGTAAGGAAGCGTGTATCTATAGACGACTATCCCTGATATGCGGGTTCCATATAATCTTTCAAAGCTCATATTTTCTCCCAATCTTCATTAATATTCTCCGTGGAAACTCCTCTCTATACATTTCTCTATTGATGAATCTAGCACGGGAAGAGGATGCTCCAACATGTGAAGCAAATGTTCCTTCCTAGTCTCTCAAGAATACAAGATTCAAGTTTTCTTTTGGAGTGATATCAGCAACCACTTGAAAAAAAATTCGTCAGTCGTGGCTCCTTTAAACTCTTCCTCCATTTCCTTATACTCTTTTGTTTCTTTATCAAGGATTGATTATCCTCTTTTCGGTATAAACATAAATAGGACTAAAAGATGGAATTTATCCCACCACTTGATTAGTATTTTTCCGGCCTAGAACCTTTTGACTGGATTCTCTATTATTTCAATCCTTTCCTACTTATTATTTGCCAATCTTATTTTATAATCATGGGGATTTTATACCATATAGCAAAAGATATTCAAGGATTGTTTCATTAGGATTTTCCTTAACAAATTGTTCCTAAACTAACCTAACCATATTAGGCAGGATAGTTAGGAATAATCCCTACTTAAATAACCACCCGATGAACTATGTAGGGATTTTTTTTTTCATTGACCATCTAGTTGGAATTGGATCCGCCAACTAAATTTCCTTTGCTTATTATCGTATAGTAGGCTCCTTTTCATGCTTGTATACAGTTTAAATAATTATAAAACCTGTCTTAAGCTTCGTGTCATAAATCCTTTATAGAGTAACGATTAGATCTCCAGTCTTCCAGAGTTGAAATTTTTTTAATAACAAATTTGTTGTAAGTTGGGTCACTACTAGATCTTTCAGTTGCTGAGAACGTGATGGAACTAGTTTCTCTTAAAATTTGTTCATAAAAAACTATAATCTTTGGGAGATATAATGAAATTTCAAGTATAAATGTTAGCTGTTTCATATGGCTATAAGTCTGCATGTTTAGAATCAATAATGATAACAAAATCTTATGAGATTGAAACAGAACAACTCGTTTGAATTGGAGGTAAGAGGGGGGAAATGGACGGTATAAGATTAGAGGGTAGACTTTTACCTTTATTTGAGAGGAAGTGTATAAAATTAAATGAATGAGAAAAAATGGTAACCTTACTTTTTAAATATTGAAAATTTCTTACGTACTGGAGTGCAAGAAAAAAAAAAGTAACAAGTTATAACAAATAATAATTTGATTTTTTTATTTTTTAAATTAAATTTATATTTTATGATATAACTAGTATTTTTATAATTTTAATGTTTCTTATCATTCTTTTAGCCTTTGTTTGTATCGAGTGAAATGAATAGAAATGAACTGAATAGAAATTATATTTTTCTCATTTTCTTTGTTTGGATAAAAATAAGAAAAGGGAAATGTGGGAAAAGAATAGAAATTAATTTCTTTCATTTTCCTCAAATTCATTAAAATATTTTCCTACAAATTTGGAAATAAAAGGAGAGAAATGAAAAAATAAAAGAGGCATAAATGATGAAATTACTAAATTACCCTCAAATTTAAAGTAATAAGGATATAATTATAAAATTCAACTTTATAAATTTCCTTTTCTTTCCTATATTAATTAGACAACTAAACAAAAGAAAAGAAATAAAAATTCTTCTCTTTATTTTCTTTCTTTTCCATTGCACTTATAAAGAATCAAACATAGGCTTAACGAATGTATTTTTATCTTTTACATAAATATAGGTAAAGAAGATTGAATAGATATCTGTTTAGTCATGGCCGATGTTCTGTTGAATCATTAAACCGGATTGAATAGTTTCGGTTCGGTTCAATAAATCAAACTGCAAACCATAATTAAAGGTTTAAAACCGTAACCAGAACCTTCTTTTAAGATTATGATTCCGGTTTTAAAATATTTGAATTGAAACTTGACCGATGGTTTATGTTCAAAATCGAAGAAAAAAAATTGTGCAGCACAGTCTGCATGTGGCAGCATGGCAGGTGGCCATTGGATGGCCACACACTGCACATCTGTTGCCAACGGTACAATGTGTCGTTGGCAACTTTTTTTAATTTTTTTTAAATTTTTTAATTTATATCTATTTTACTAATTTACTTCTACCAGTAGAAAAAAAAATTTTTTTGAGAGGTATTTTATGAAAATAAAAATATATATAAATACACCATCTTTTTAATTCATTTTCTAATTTTTACATAATTTCCTTCAATCATCAAATTTTAATTATCTAATTTAACTCTAAATTCTTTAACTCTCTCAATTTTATAATTTCTACTCTCTTAAATTCTTATTATTATTATTATTATTTTACTGTTATTCATTATTATTAATATTATTTATTATTTATTATTATTATTATTATTATTTGTTGTTATTATTAATAATATTTATTGTTTATTGTTAATTATTATTATTTTGTTATTATTATTATTTATTAGGATTGCTAGTAATATTTATTGTTTGTTGTTAATATTAAATATTTATAAATAATATTATTTGATTTAACTTAAACAATATTATTAATTTTATAAGTGGTGTTTAATCTCATAAAAAATACTATCATGTATCAATAATATTATTTTTTTTTAAATATAATTTTTTTTAAAAAAAATTATTTGAACCGGCGGCTCAAACAGGAACTGGAATCGGACAGATTTTTAAGGGTCTGAACCTTAACTGAACCGGCTCTTACCGGTTAAGGTTAAGATTCATAAAAATTATGAACCAGAACCGGCAGTTCTGAATCGACGGTTCTGATTAATCAAACCGTGGCCATAGTTATATATTTTAGCACATGCTCTTTTTTTACTGACAAACATAAAAGACAAGATGGATTGCAATCTGTAAGCTGCTTGTCCAATCTTCTCCAAAATTTTAGATTGACTATAATATTAATAGCTAATTTCAAATTTTTTTTCCTAACAAAAAGAGATGTTTTGGTTCATCAAATGTATCATATTTTGTCTTTCCAACAGGTAAAGCCTATACAAAGTTTGGAAATTAAGGAGACATTTTCATGGAGGTATTGTAATTAAGTGGTATTCTACAATAATTCAACAAGGCTAAACCATGTAACCCAATCTTGATGTTTAGTAATAAGTTTCAAGGCATCGATTTAGCCTCTTTGTATGCTCATTTATTTGTGTAAGGTAGGTAGGCACTGCTATAATGGAGTTCAGCTCCTAAAGCTTCAAACAGCTTTTAAAAAATAATCTCTCTCTATAACAGGCCATGTAATGTTAAGATGTTTTTTTTTTAAAAAAAAAAATTGCCTTTGCCCCCTTAAGAACAGCAGAAGGGTGGAATATTGGTAAAAAAAAAAGGGCATTGTTTATTGAATTTGTTTATGACAACTAAAATAGTATCCTTAACATCAGATTTGGGTAATTTCTCAACGAAATCCATTGAGATGCGTGTCCAAAGCTTGAGAGGAAAGGGATCCAAAGCTTGAGAGGAAAGGGAGCAGGGGTTGAAGCAGTCCAGGATAAAGGAATGTTCTCAGATAAAATTCACGTTGAGCTATCTAGTGAAATATCACTGCATGTTCCTCATAACTGTAATAACTGTGGCCACCCATTGGATTGGAGCATCATGAAACTCCTAAATTTATTTTAGCTCCTGAAGTTGTGGTATTACCAATGTAATCTAGATTTATAATGATGCCCCAACATATTTAAAATGTTCGAAGATCCCTTAAGACTTAACTGTGGCCATCCTATACATGCTACAGAATCTTGTTTATAATTGAGTACTTGTGAATACAAGGTAACTTATAAACTGGCAAATTCTTCACAGGGTGTTGGTGACCAATGAAAAAGAAACTTTCTTAAAAAATTCATGTAGTGTTTGACAATAAACCCATAGGGCTTGACAAATTTCCCACAAATACCCAGTTAGCTTCAAGAATCCCCTCAAAGATTTCACATTCTGAGGAATTATAGGCCAATTAAACGAGTCATGTAATCTTCGATAAGTTCAATAGCTACACCTTCAGAAGTTAAACGATGATCTGTTTTAGGTACTCTACTTCTCCGGTGCCAAACACACACTATAGATTCGTTTTGCATACAATTATTGTTGTCTCATTAAGAGCATTGAATAATCTTCTTAATATATATTATTATTATTTGTGAAAACAAATAATAATAATGATGATGATGATGATGATGATAATGATGATGATGATATTGGTGTTAATATATTTTAGCAAATATTACTTGATATACACACAATCAAAGAATGAACCAAGAAAGGGAAAAAAAAAAAACAAAGTTTATACACACGAGTTAGATGTTGAGCGTAAATACAGCCTTCTTAAAGGTGGGCGTATGACACAAATTTCACCCAGCATACCATCCTAGTTCTAGTTCTTCAATTGTTACAGGTGCAGCCAATAAGAATTTTAGGAAGATATGAGATGCATAAATCCTACAACTGTAAACATAACATCAGCTTTGATTAAAATTTTAAACTACATGCTATGCAAAATAAGCAACTCCTGTTGCCAATTTGGTTAGGGTAAGCTCCTTAAAACCAGAATTAAACAAGGTAGCTAAAATCCTAATTACAACCATCTTGTACAAGCTCTGTTTGTCCATTCTTTTGGGTATCATTGATCAAATGTTGGTCATTCCTTCCAGCCCTATAATCTTCCTGCCTAGGAAATTCCCCAAGCCTCTCCTGCAATCAACAACCCAAAGTTCTGTCAGAGCCGCAAAATCTTATTAGTAGTAATCCTAATCTTATTTTCTCTTATAGTTCAAACATGTCTCATTGCATTATAAAGAGTTTATTGCCCATAAATCGAGCATTCCGATTATCCAAGATTTGACTGTCATGAACTCCCAACTACAGGCATTTTTAACAATTTCCATCGATAACCAAAATGCACTGTCAGAGTGCATAAATCAAATTTATATTCTTTGCATATTAGTCCTTTATTGCTCATGGACCAAATTTCCCAATTTTGGTTTCCTGCATAGTTCTGCCCACCAACTGGACCAGCTCCCTTCCAAGTAAAATTTTTCCTAGGGGTATGATGATGTGACCACAATAATCAAGGGCTAATCACCAAATATCTTAATATCTGGCTGATCATTTCATCATTCTTAAAACAAGCATCAAGGTTAACAGATCAAACCAGGAAAAGAACACCACCTTGAGAGATGCATTTTCTGCAAGAAGTTGATCATAATTGCTCTTGATCCGATTTACTTCTGATCTCAGATTTGCATTTTCTTCGTTTAATGCTTCAGCACGCTGCGCCAGCTCATCGCACTCAGCCTGAATCAAAAGCATGCATTCACCCAATGAATTCAAATATAGGCATGTAGTGGAACACAGCCACCCAGCATCACTTCATTTTACCTGTTTACGCAACCTAGAACGACGAGCCGATTCTCTGTTTGACTGCTTTCTCCTCTGTCTCTTTAGCTCTCTTTCATCCTAGGGAAGACAGATAAGAAGTATATGATTATTGTAATGGAATATAATTCAGAATGCAAGATGCCATGATTCAGATTCAGATTGGAGAATGTCCAAGGAAAACTTGTTGGCTATTAGAGTTGGAATTTGTAAGACTCAATATTATAATTGAAAGAGAAACCAATATTCATAAGCTTCAAAAAAAAAAAAAAAAAAAACAGCTTCGCACTAACAGGATAAAAAATAACTATCAAATAAAGCTTGAAAATTTCAAGGATTGGAATTGCAAAACAGAACTTTAAGGCAAAATGATTAGAAATTCATTCATCAGAAAATGTATGATAAAGCAAGCAAGTTTAGGAATTTAATAGACTGAAAGCAACTCTAATCATTTGCCTTGAACTCCAAATGTAAAACCAAAACAAACTACAAGTTTTAAAACTCAACCTTCAACAACCTGTTCCACAGGAATTATAAAATTATTGAGATGCCCTCAATTATTAAAATACCCAACTGCTTTAATGTTAACAGTAACTTGAAAAAATCATTGATCTAATTCCGAAAAAAAAAAAAAAAGAGCTCTTTCATTGTTGTACTAGTTCTCATCTGCTTGGAGGAAACTTGTCAAATCAACGATTAGTAATGGAACTTGTGATTTCTTGAAATTCATCATTCGCATGTAAAACCAATTTTTAATGAAGCTACTTTGGCTTTGTTGCTGTTGTAGCCATGAAACAATCAATAACTCACTTCAAAGTAGTTTTTGACCTTGTCCAGAATAATAAATTAATTCCTTAACAATGATTTAATAACATGACAAATTTAACTTGCTTAGCATCTGACATAGCGAAGCAAACCTCTTCTGCTCCATTTTCATTGTTTTTTCCAAACTTTTCTATACTTGCATCAACAACTGTTTTTGAAATTTCAAAAGTTTCTTTCCAAGATGTCACTCAACTCAATAGGAAAGATTAGTCATTATCTCTAAGGAACCAGATTCATGCACGATCAGTTGACTTGTAGTATCTTCAGGATTTGTAATAAATCCATTAGAAACATACTTTTCTTCTAATTTAACTTTTCTGCTTTGAGTAATTGTTGCCTGTGCCTCTGTTTTCTGCAGGTTTTCTCCAGGTGTTGTTCTAACTTTTCTGCTCATGGAACTTGAAAATATACTTGCTTGAGTAAATTTTCTCTGTTGCCTAGGAAAAATCCTTGCCCTACATTTATATTTTTACTTGTTAGTTTGGCTTTCTTGCCACAACTTGTTCAGGCCTTTATGAATACAGTATAGGAGGATCTAGTTGCTAGTTTGCTACTTTGATTGCCTTGTTCTTTTTCAGCAAACTGCACAAAGTTTGTTCCGTTCCTTTGAGAAAAAATTGATTATCTAAGCAAGTTAGTGGCCTGCCCAGCCTCTCAACAATTTCTCCAATGATAATCCATCCATCTTGGCTTGTTTTCTTACATGCTTAGCATGTGTAGAAGTTGCAACTCTCCATTCTTAGCATGGTTTTTAAGTCCAGAATTCGTAAAATTGCCCATGAATCTTAAGATTTCTTAAACATTATAGCTTCTTTCATTCATCTTCAAGATTAAGCAGTCTCATTAACAAGTTTAAACTGAATTTCTAGTCTCAATACCACCTTGAACTCAGAAATAGTGCACTGAGCTTTTCCATCTTTAGTACGACAATGCCTTGTTAGTTGTTAGCCCATTAAATTCTTTTAAGAGTTGATGACACAGACTACCTTGTCCCAAGGCATAAAATTCATCAAAAAAAAAATCTCTTTAAAGAAGTAGTTCCAGAAAAGTGCCTTCATATTGTGAAAGTGAAAACTGACAAAGAACAAGAAGACAAGAAACTTCACATTCAACGACTCAAATCTTAGAATTTTGAACTAGATTTAAAATGGGCTTTATTGGATAAATGTAGAGTATTTAGAGTTTAATTTATGCATCCAGCTATCTGCTGGTTTATTATTTTAAATAAGGGGCCATTTTTAATTTCAAGATTTGCTGGTGAACCTGTCCCAAATTCTTTAGGAGTCTTTATTTCTAGTTTTAAGTTTTATCTTGTATCTTTCTTAGTTTAAGAAGAATTTATTTCTTTAAATTTATTATATGAGTTTACATTCTATAAGGATTGTTGAATGTAAACTAGTTTTGAAGTCCTTTTCTTCAAGGACAAGGAGTAATTTGAGTCTATAAATACTACCCATCCCGAATTGATAGACATTTCTTATTTCACAGGAATTACCCATTCCAAATTGATAGACACTTCTTATTTCACAGGAATTAAGAAAATAGATTTTATTGAAAATGTAATTTTAAATGTATTTTTAGTATTACACCCTTACTTTTGTATAAGATATATTTATATGTTTAATAAGTAACATTAAATATGAATATAATAACATATTAACTAACTTCTTAAAATAGTAAATAAACTATAATTTAGGACAAATGAAAAAGGAAAGTGTTGCTTATCAATTTGAGATGGAGGGAATCCTTTCAGTGAAGCTTTGTTATTGAATAAAAAAAACCAGCAATTATGCCATTTCGAGTTATGTGATGCAATTTAACCTTAAGTGTGATCCTAAGATCTTGGGTGTAATGTCTAAGGAAGTTTAGGTGTGAAGCTCTTATTATTTTTGTTATTTTACTGTTCATATTGCTTTAACTTGTCCTATACAGCCCCACAGTTCCTTGTTAGCACTTAATTTTTGTTTCTCAAACCCCATTCTTACAAGTCCTAACCTAGTGTTGTTAAAGGTACTCGCCTCGCCCTTATTTGCCTAGGTGCTGAGGCGAGGCGATGCGGGGGCCTGTCGCCTTACACCCTCTAAGGTTAGGCTCCTTCAAGGAGGCGCTGCCTATGCGCTCACCTCAGATCTGGGCACTACACAATGAGGTTAACACTGCAGTATTCAAATTGATTGTCAATTTGACTTCTTAAATGGTAAGAAACAAAAGAGATTCAGGAAGAAAAATTAGGGAATTGAAAAAAGAGGAAAAATATGAAGAAAAATACGAAAGTGGGAAAAAAGGAGGTTAACTGCAATTTCTTTTATATTGTGGATTGAAAATGAGTATTTCAGTTTTACTAATTTCTTTATTGTTATGTTTCTAATTGATGTTTTATTTAATATAGCTTTTTCAATATTTTTTTCATGGCGCCTCACTTTACTGGGAAGAGAACCAGTGCCTCTAGCCTCAAGCAATAGGAGGTCCTACTCCCAGAGGATCTAACCTTTACTTACAGATATCTATCCTATTATAATCTCAAACAAAAAGATGGTGTTAAAAAGTAACAGCAGTATGCAATAGGTGGTTTATATGTGAAGAATTCATAGCAGATAATAGAAAGCAATGATATTAACAAATAATAAAAACAGTAATAAAAAAAAGATACAATTCCAAAAGTTTGAAACCGACATTTCATGGATATAAATTAACCTGCAGCCAAATCTGTGATTGAACCGTATCCCGAGATCCAGTAGTAAGTATTCCTCCAGTAACTGGAGTAGAAGGAACCTTCCCATGGATTGCAGGGATAGGAGATGAAGCTGGGGCTCCCCAACACTCCATTCCAATATTTAAGTTGGTTGTAGGACCAGGCAGAGCTCCTGTGGCACCATTAGCAGGTACTGGCACAATAGACATAGTCTGGCTCATGATTGAATTAGGTGTACCCAGTCCTCCATTCTGCGGACCATGCATAGAACTACCATTCTGAGATGCATCAGCTGTAATATAAATATTATAGAAATTCTTCATCACTGAACATGTAATTGCCAACACAGTGATTCATGCTACAAGAAAATAATAGCAAGCTAACCTTCTAGAGAATCTTGTCTTCCACCTGACTTCATTTGTGATTCCTATAAAGGTCAAGGAAGAATATGTAAAAATATTGTTCTAAGAAGAAAGAAGAAAACAAACAAAAGAAAAGAAGTGACATTTGTACATAGTTATAACATTACCCACATATGGCACTGAAAGGTATAAAGTTTACTTGTGATTAGCATGATACATCTGAATTTTACTGTAGAAGGAAAACCTTTATATCTTTTAGCTAATATCTTATAATTACGCAACACAAGTCAACATCTTTTACTCACCAATACATATATGCCTGAGTCACTAGTAAAAGATGGTCTTCCTCTGTAAAGAATCACTATTTAAGAATGAAGAATAAGAGAAAAAATTTAGAAACAGGATAGCCTCCAAACCAGGGAACAAATAAAGGCCTCTAATCACATTGAGTAGTGCTTAAAAAAAATATCTAAAAGCCCATGAGATATTTGTCATTCAAAAACAAAGAGAAAATTTTGATACAAATTAGCAGTTCAAAAGTCTTCACCACAAAAACAGCTCCCATATCCTCCTAAAGCCCAGATAGTAGAGTTCTCAAAATAGGTCTGACTCAATTGGAAAAAGGGAAAGCATAATGAGGCTGGTAAAGGCCCAACACAAACTTCTAACTCTTGAAGAACTGCCACATCATCCTGCCATCATGTCAATCCGCAAATTATAATTAAAATTTCCAATACTAAACCTAGGAAATTTCCCTAATCCTCAACCAAGAAGGAAAAAAAGAGAGGATATTTTGAGAAATCCTTCTGATCCTTAACTTTGGAACTTGCCCTAATCCTCAAAAGGACAATGAGGAAAGTAGAAAAGGTAATGCACTCTGAAACCAAAGATTTAGCTAAACCTTATTTTTCTTGAAGAATTCAGCTCATTGGCTCAATAGGTAGACACCACATTGCAGTGGACCAAGTCCTAAGAATTCGCCAATAATCAAGGGCATGCTCAGCAAGATTGCCTTCTCTGTTTTTTTTTTTTTGCTTCCAATAACTAAAACTGTTAGGTTCCTTGAAATAGAAATTTATAATCTTTCTTGTTCCAATAAATGTCTTTATCAAAACCTTTTCACATTGTCTTTCTTCTTCCATGGCTTTTCATCCCTCTTTTTCTCCTTCACATTCACAACAATCATCAATAACTGCTACAAGCACCGGGAAAACAAACCCAATACCCACTCTTCCCATCCTTATTGTCATATTGCATGCAAGATGAATCAAGACTGCTGTCAGTCGCACCCATCTTCACCAAAGCTAAATTGAATTGTCTCCTTGGTGGTTCAGAGTGGTGATTTTTTTGGAGGATAGATCAAGAAATTATGCAGCAAATCTAGATCTTCAAAAAGATAATAATAATAACAGAGACATAAAAGGGAAGAGAAAGAGAGAGAGAGAGCATGTCAACAATTTCAGGAAGAGCTGGCTAGAATCCTCAACCTAAGAACCCTGAAGCCTGAATCGACTGATAAAGAGAGTGGGAGAGAGCATGCTACCAAGCAACAGCATCTTGGCTCAAGAAGCAATTTGAGTAAAGAGGTAATGGAAAACTATAGCAAGAGTTCTAACTTTGGGATTTGGGTGTGGGGAACAGGCTTGTAGGTCCGATTCATTCTCAAGAACCAGTATCTGAAAGATCCAGAAATGTATCACTTTCATATTCACTGGAATTCCAGCTACTTGTAAATTGTGTTTTCAAAGCAACCTTAAAGCGGAATGTTTTGAATAGCTTGAAGAATCAGAAGATGTTCTTTGATAAAATGGCATTGGGAAAGAAAGCTTAGACAAGTCATAATCAGTATGAACAAAATTATGACTAAGTTGGACAAAGAATAATTTCACTTTTAAATCTCGATATGTTGTCACAATTTCATGCTTGACCTTTACACGATAAAACTTACCTTCTTACCCAAAATATATTTTTTTTTCTACTCTCATAGGATTAAGTGTTCAATATTCTGCATTCCACTCTAGTATTAAGTTATTTTCTCTCCATTCAATGACAAATGTCATTTAAGATTTCAGCATACAGATTAAGAAATCCATTAAATTGTCTCAATTCTAAGGCAAAACAGCTAAAATGCCCTTTTTATGTGGAGAAATAAAAGCAATTATTACCCATGGTTAAGTGGAGAAATAAAGAGAGGTAAAATTGGAAAAAAAAAATAATAAATACCTCCTTGACCTCCTAAAACAACAATTATCATGGAACAAAGGAAGTATTATATATAGAACTATAAAAAAAAAAAAGATAATAGGCACATGATTACACTGCCAGGCAACCAGGATGAAATTACTTGAAACCGGGATGCAATTACTGGAAGGAAACCAGGATAAAATTACACATACTGATTCTCAGCAGAGTGATTCAAAGGTTAACATACTTGCAAATATATCTACCACACGAATTTAGTGCATACATGGACCACACTTGCAATATGTAACAATTTTGATCATCAGTATCATAAGGCATTTGTTTAAGAGAAAGGATAAAATGACAGAAAAAGGCGGGAAATCTACATAAAACTCTTGCCCAAATTTCATGCTCACAAGTCATTATAACTCTCACTAGTGGTAATAATGCCCAAAGTACTTCAGAAATAGGAACCATGCTATTTTCATCAAAACATTTAGAAAGGTTGTGTACAAAACTGGAAAAAAAAAAAAGCCCTCTGGAATAACTAACTAAAATGAGTCATGGAAGTTCGGCTGACTGATGCAAACAGAATAGAGCCAAAGTTCATAGAAGTTAAGATGTATCTAATAAAAATTGAGCTTCTCAGCACTTACATTTTGCGAATTTGCATCACTTCCTTCACTTGTACCTTCGCTTGCACTCTCGGCACTACGTATAAAAATAATCCAACATCACTAAATTTGTTTCCAAAATGCTAACAAGTCCATACCATAGTTACCTGGAAGACAGTATGTCTTGGGTCATGATACGGGTACGGATACATAATACGCTGCTTATTTTAAAGTGGGATACGCTGGAGTAGACTTAGTGGCGCCAATTTATATTGCGGTATGTAAATTATTTATATCCGGGTCATTAAGCTTTTAGTATTTAAAAATTTATACATAGAACAATTTTAGAATGTTTATTATATTAAAATTTACATAAAAAATTAAATTGATAAAACTTCATAAATATGATTTGTGAAATTCTATATAGTTTCTCAATAATCATTTAACTTTTTATATTCTTCTTAATTATTTTTAATTATAATTATAGCAAAATCGTATTTGATTTAAGAGAAGTCTAACTAATAATTAATTATTTGATAGGAATGAGATAAGTTTACAGCTATATTTATTTTTACAGCTGTCACATACATATCACAAGGAAAATGTATTTATTTTGACAGCTATAACACACAACTCATAAAAAAAGTCTCTTCTTCTCATCTTTCCTTCTTCTCCTCTTTCCTTCCTCTTCGCCATGGGAGGATAATTTAAACAGGAATTCCACTTCTAGCATACTGGAACGCGTTCCAATGCATTTGGGATCGCCAGAGTACCGCGAATTGGAACGTAAGTCCCAATTCGCGGTACCGGAGGGTTTGAGCGAATTAGGTAACTATGGTCCATACCCAATAGACAATAAGGGCTTGATCGGTATAAATAAACTCCATAAATTTAGGTAATTCATTTGTAAATCTATATTTGAGGTATTTGGTTCGTATGGAATTGTAAATTTATATTTCTAAGGAATTGGTGCAGTTGAGTTAAATTATACAAAAATTGATAAAATTCACAAATAAATTTTGAACATAAAAAGGTACAACTAATAAAGCTCATGAATTTTAAGCTACAATCTAGCAAGGCTACATACAAAATGAATTTCTTTTAATAAAATTCACTCGGAAATCAAATGAAATCCATGTTCAATTGTTCCAAACAATGAGCAAAGAAACACAGATCACCTATTCCCACTATCAAAACTTAATTAAGAAAGAGCACAAAAGGTTAAATTTGTTCGAGCTAGTAGGTCGAGGGAACCTTTTCATTTCAATAAGTGCATTTCCTTATATCCAACAATATCTTATAGTTGCAATCATTCTATCTTTACCTACTCCCCTTTCTTCTTTCTATTTCATCCAAAATTCACTTAAATGTGAATAAATAAGTAGCTTGGAACACAAAGCAGAACCCAATAATGTATTCCAATCATGTACATGTCTAACAATATTACCTTTTAGAACAAACTCCGTTAGCAGATGCTCCAGTTGTTTTACCAAGCTCATTATTCTTCCTTGTAATCATGTTTAAACTGCCCAAACTTCCTTTGGACCTTTTAATGGGCAATTTTTCCTTCACATCAAATGGCTTCCCATCTGCTTCTGTGTTTCCAGGTGTATATCCCTACACGAAGCTTATTTTGAGTTAATTTGAAGTAGCATATAAAAAAGGAAACAACCTATAGTAGTAATAATTCTAAGTAAAATTAAATTCAGAGTACTCACAGATGCCTCAGCGATGCCATTTGGAGAAGGCATTGCAAAAGGACTAAAAGGATAAGATCCCTTTATGAGTCAAGGAAAATGTTAACTTCTGATAAATTCAAAATATGAAGAAAAATCAACAATTTGTACCCAAAAAAAAAGGTAAATCATGAAAGAAAAATACCGGAGGAATGGATGGATGAGCATATATGCCACCATGGGGATACATGGCAACATATGGATGTGGTGGGGTACCATAGGGAGGCATAATATGCTGCTATGAAAAAATATAGATTAGAACACTACTAATTTCCAACAAAAAGATGAAATAAAAGAACCTCAAGAAAAATAAGAATCTTTGAGAAACGAAAGATTTTACGTACACTTGAAAAGGTCCAATAAAATCAACCCAAAAATATCCAAATTGTCAGAAGATTAGATCAGAGATGTTTTTGTAAAATTGAAGACAATTTATCTTGTCTTCTAGCAAGGATATATAGCACAGTAGTTAACCAATGCATTTCAATAGGTGATTAGGTTAATTCAAGCCTATAAATTTCATATAGCACAAATCATAAGAAAAGCTGCACATTCAGTTTCAAACTTATGCTCAACAAATCAATATCCAACAAATAAAATTTTCTAACAAACATCATAAGTTAGTACAAAAAGAACCATAATGCTTATGCAACAAGTTGTAACAAGTATTTCATCCTCAGGAGGCAAAAAATGCTGACCTTGGCATTAACAACTTCAATCGGCCAAAATATGATGCTCAAGCTCATCATAACACTCACTAGTAGAAAATGCCCTAGTTAACCCATTAGATCTCCAGAATAGAAAAGTTAAAAAGATTTATTACATCAATTTCTCTTCTAACTTCCCACTACCTTCTTTCTTGAGAGTCAATCAAAAATTGAATCTTTAACATCCACCATAACACCCAAATTCAGTCATTCCATACCATTACGTGCATTAAGCTTCAACAATAATTGATGCATAAGACTTAAATATTAATATGAAGTCAAGAATACCTGAACCCCCCACATATATGGGTGAGCCTGGGGACTTGATGCCAAGAACCCGTGGGGTGGTATAGGAGAATATGCCTGCTGAAGAAACAACCCAAACATAACAATCCCAGGACTAGATACAACCAGAGAATTTTGCTTTTAAAGATAAAGAAAGAATTAGAATATGAAAAAATATCCATGTACATAACCTGAAATCCAGTCCAGTCAGCATTTACAGTGCCAGAGCTGGTAGTTGAAGACTGCTCCTGAAAACAGAGAACTAAACTTGTTCATTTGGGCATGAAAAATTATATAAACTTAAATTGAAACATAACGACTTAAATAAACAAAGAAGAATACCTGCGGAGGAGTGGCAGCCAGGGTCTTTGTCTCTTTCTCCTTTGCTGGTTTATCCATCTCACTGCTGCCCATGGTTGTAAGAACTATCAAAAAAATACTTCAAACCATCCTACATTAGGGCCAAATTTCACATCACAAAAGGGAATTCACGTCCATTAAACACAGATAATCAACTAAGACTATACTACACTGAACTTGCTAAGGGGAAAAAACAGATGGCAATACCAAAATTTGCAACAAGCCAAATTAAACCAGCTGTATTTGGCAAGCAAGCAAATTTCAACACCTGCTTATGCGTATACATGAAGACCGAAACTATGGATTGCAATAAGGAATGTAAACGTATCATACACAAACGTAGATAGGAAAAATTAATTTTATCTATAAACTTGCAAACAGATCAATTAACCCAAAAAGCAACAAATTAAAAACATATTTTAAATATTAAAAACCAAAAAACATTTAATAAATGTGCACGATAATTTGGATTAGCATGCAAATTAACAGCAAAAACTCGGAAAATAGAATAAATTGAATAACACTTGTTAAAACCTTGAGAAGAGCAAAATCGATCCTGATCCACTGAAAGAGAGAGATATCTTTCAGGAAATTGATGATGAAGAACGCTAAATGGAGGATACAGAGGTCAATTTCGAAAAAATTAGTGATAATACTGGTGAAGAAGATAATTTTATGTATTAAAAAAAAGAAAAGAAAATTTTGGGGGAGATCACAAAAATTAGGGTTTCGTCGGTGTGTTTATTGGTGTAAAATGTTGGAGATTTACGGTTCACATTCCGCGTGTCGTGTACGGTAGTCGCTGATGCAGAGGAATAAATTTCAATTCTATGTTTGAAAATATCTATTTGGTCCACTTTTTTTTTTTTTTTTTGGTAATTTTCCTTTTTTTCACCATTTCAAATTAAACTTTTTTTATTTATTAATTTTTTTTCCACGATACGAAAGCAAGGGGTTATTTAATTATAAATAATAGCTTCGATTTTTTTATAAAAAAATTTAAAAATAAAATTTTATTATTTAGTTAAAAATAGTTTTCATTTAAAAAATTAAAAAATTTATATCTATATTTATATATATCTCTATATATAATACTAAAACGATGATTGCTAACATAATATTATACTATATGTTTTAATCAAATTTTTTAAAATTAATTTATTTTTTATTTTTTAATTAATTTATTATTTATTATAATAAATATTTATTTATCTAAAATAAATAAAATAAAAAATAAATATTTAATAATTTATTTTCTTATTGGATAATAACTATTTACTATTAATATAAAATATATATAATATCATAATTATATTTAAACTCTTTAAATAAATAAATCTAATAACTAATTAATTATCTACTCTAATAAATAATAAATTTAATTTTTATTTACATTATTATAATCATATTTAAACTCTCTAAATAAATATATTTAATAATAATTTAATTATTTATTCTAATAAATAATAAATTTAATATTTATATATCAATTATTGACCACTACTTAACCCAAAATAAATTTTATGGTTAATCTAATAATGTATAATTTTAAATAGATATTTATTTATTATAAGATAAAATTTATCTTATTTAGGATAAATAATAATTTTATCTTATTATAATAATATATATTTATTTGATATTTATTTATAAAATTTAAATAGAATTAGAATATTATATTAATTTATGTTTAAGAGTTCTACAAGATTATGATATTAGTAAGATTATGATTAATTTTATTATATTCAGATTATGATTAATTTCATCTTATCTGTACAATAGTCTTGATATTCTAATTATATGTCCTTATCTAAAATATACATATACTACTATATATACAATTGATAGTGTATGAGATAATTCATAATTTAAATAGCTAATATACAAATGAAGTTACTTACAATTATATGTATACAATTTATGAATTAAAGTACATTTTTAATGTAACTTTTCTAGTAAATCAACCATATGGTTAATGTAATAATAAATTAAGTGATTAATATACAAGCAAATTTTTCAGTTGACCAAAGTCTCATGATGTAATATCCCAAAGTATACCCTAAAAATTTTGGAATATTTATTGTTGTATTTGGATTAAGTGTTATAAATGTATATGTTTAAGTGGAAAGAGAAAAGAGGTAAGGAGAAGAGTGTATATGTTGTATATTTAGAGATATATACAACATATACAAGTCAAAGAAATGGAAGGTAAAAAGAAGATTTACTTATTTTTAAATTAATTGAAATGGAAATTAAAGGAAATGGATGAGGATATTTATGAATATTTTATTATTTAATTTGTTTGGTTGAGATTTAAAGAGATGATTGAGTGGTTAAGAGAGAGTTGACTTGTGTTCTATTCATCTTCTTCTTCTTTTCTTTTCTTCTTGGCTGGCTAACTCCATAGCAAGAGAGAAAGTGAGATTTTGTCTTTCCAAACTCAAGATTTGAAGGTGTTTCAAGTGATCAAGTTGGAATTCTAAGGGTTTTCATCATTTTTGGTAAGTTTTCCACTTGATTCCCTTGCTTTCTTTTAAGTTTGTGTTTTGAGTTTGGTGTTTGATTGTTGATGGTATGTGTATATTTGATTATGGTGTATTTGAGGGTGTGTGATCTTCTTGGTGTTGATTTTGGAGTTTGATTGAAGAGATAGAGTTAAGTTTGATGTTGAAAGAGCAAATGTTGTGTTTGAGTTGTGTGTATGTGATCGTTGTGAATTGGTGTTTGTTGTATGTATTGAGTTGTTTTGGTATTTTTGCAAGTTATTATGGTTTATTGGTGTGTTTAGCTAAGTTTGTTTGAAGTAAAAAATGGTGGAAGTAAGAGGTTTGTTGGATGTGATGTTGTTGCCGGAATCAGGATTTTTGGCCTGACACGCCCATGAGCACGGCCAAGTCTTTAGGCGTGTTAATGGTTCTATTTTCTGGATGGGTGACACGACCAGTGACACGTCCATGTCACTGAGCGTGTCACAGCTACTGTGATGTTGGTGGATTGACACGGCCAGTGACACGCCCATGTCACTGAGCTTGTCATAGCTACTGAGTGATACGGCAGTGACACACCCATGTCACTGAGCGTGTCAAAGCTTCTGTATTGTGTATTTAGGGCACGGTCATGGACACGCCTGTGTTGTTGAGCGTGTCATGTGTAGAGTTTGCCCTAGTTGATTCTTAGCCTTATTATCTCATGTGTATCTTTAAGTGAGTGTGTATTATTCCTTTTGGATTAGGTTTTGAAGAGATTGAGTTACCCTAATCCAAGTGTTGAAGGATTCTTGGAAGAGGAGTTTTGTGTTGTGTGAGTTGTTCTTGAGGTAAGTACAAACCCTACATTATTGCATACATTTACATGACATTGGGACTTAACACATTTGGTTGTACATGTGTTAAGTAATCTATTACATTGTTGATACATTTGATTAATATTATGATTTGCATAATGTGAAAGATATGATGATCATTCAAAATGTATATCTAATGTAATTGGTTATGTATACTCTAATGATGAGATGTGAAGCCATTATTGTTGGCTATAAAGATGCAAATGAAATAATTGGGGCATGTTTGCCTAGATGATTATGAGGAAATGAGAATGGAATTGATAATGAAATAATGAAAGAATTGTGTGCCTAATATGTTAGTCAATTTTCAGAGTTTTTGTTGTTGGTGGCATGCCTAATAGTAACAATCTCTTGAAGCTGGGTTGGGCTTGATCCTTGAAGCCAAGTTGGGTTGAAGTTTAGCATGCTTAACTCCCCTTGAAGCTTGGTTGGGTCTAGTCCTTGAAGCCTAGTTGAGATGTTACAAACCCTTGAAGCTGGGTTGGGTTTGGTCCTTGAAGCCAAGTTGGGTTCTTAACATGCTTCGCTCCCCTTGAAGCTTGGTTGGGCCTAATCCTTGAAGCTTAGTTGGGATAATGATAAATGTGATAATTAAACCAAAACATTAACTCTGAAAGTTGAATGGCATATTAGTTTCTTTTGGGCTCATGCTTGTCTTTATTTAAATGTGAATCATGAATGGTGAAACAAATGAATAATAAAATTTAATGTAAGGTTTTGAAATATGATATTCTCATGTATTGTTTATAATATTTGAATGCATGACATTGGTATTACATTAAAGCATATTATTATCATGATTTGTACCACTAAGCCGTTGGCTTAGCGCGATTGTGGTTCATCGCGCAGGTGACAGGGTAGATCTGGTTGAACTGGAGAGTTCAGCTAGACCGAGTCGATTCTAGGCTTGTGAAGTGTTGATTGTGGACTTCAAGATCAGAGACGAACTGCCAAACATGTATAAACTTTATATTTTGTAAACATTGATTTTGATGTAATTATATATGTAAATACCGCTATATTTTCCGCTGCATAATGAATAAATATTTTACCTGTTATGTTCCATAATATATATATATATAAATATATATATGAAATGTTTTAAGTTTTCTCATATTAATACAGAAGAGAAAAATTGGGCTGTCTAATATAAACCGTGGCACTCTTGTATTCGGTATACGCATATTACAGATGTAGTAGTATGTGGTGTACGTATATGGGGTATAGGGGTGTTACACATGAGGTATAATTTTAATTATTATCAAATTAATATTAATATTTTAAACCCGTTGATATTATTTTTTTTAATTTTTCATATAAGCATTTTTATTTATTATTAATGGTGTTGAGTTTATTTGGTTTAAAAGATAATTTTTATTATTTATCTGAAATATTATGATAATATTATGGCGTTACAAAACTCTCAGTATTTTGTAATTTAATAATTATATATGATTTACTTAGATTTATCAATATATGTACTAATTTTATTTTTTATAGTTGGAATAAATAATTATTTATTTAAAATTATAATAGAATTCAAAAAAATAAAAATATCCACGGCATCATGGAAGATTCTATTCTATTATTATATTAAAATAATTATCGCTGGTATAATATTATATTATGTCTCTCACTCCTATTTTTTAAAGTATATTAATTAATTAACTAATATATTATAAATAATTAATTAATTATTGTAAATATATATTTAGAAAGTTCAAATAGAATTAGACTATTTCATTTGATCTTTATAATAATAATTTTTTTTATATGCTAAAATAAATAAATTATTTAGTTAAATATCAAACACGCAATTTTCATTCAATTATATATGTATGACTATGAAAGCAATAAAAAAATAATTCTAACAAAGTTAAATAAATAGTAAATAATAAACATGCATGTTGTAATGACTAATATTTTACAAACATACATAATACTAAATTCATGTATTAAATTTGCTAAAAAGATTCATGTATTAAATAACTAAAATACTTATATATTATATGTCTATAGTTTTGAAAATTATCAAAATACAATATTAGAGATTGAATGTCTCCCACTCTTATTTTTCAAAATATATTAATTAATTAATTAATTTAAATAGAATTAGAATATTTCATTGGGAATTAACCAAAAAAATACCCTAAAAGAAAATACTAATAAATTTTAGACTCCACTAATTTTAAATAGACTAATTATGACAAATATACCCTTAACCCTAAAAGAAGCATCATCTTTTCTCTTTTTTCCTTATCTTTTTTTCTCTCTCTCATTCTCATGCCTCCTTCTTCCTCTTCCTCTCTTTTTCTTTTTTTTTTTTCATCCTCTTTTCCTCCTCTCTCATACTCTAAATTCATTAATAATTTTTTTCTTTTTTTCTCCTACAAAAAACTTTAAATCTCTCTCAAAGAAGGAATTTTCTTTGGGTTAATCATTTCAAAAGGGAAATAAGGTGATTTCACTGGATTTATGGATTTAAAAATCGATTTTACAGGAAAAATTCATTGCTGAAAATTTTGGTTCTCGTCGAAGTTTTAATCTATCTAAAAGAAATATCTTTTCTTCTTCTTCTTCTTCTTCTTCTTCTTCTTCTCTCACACATGCCTCCTTCTTCATCTTTCTCCCTTGTTTTATCCTCTTTTCCTCCTCCTCTTTCATGACCTAAATTCTTTCACAAGATTTTTTCTCCTACAAAAAACCTTAACTCTAACAAAGAATGAGGTTTTTTTTTCGAGTTAATCATTTTAAAAGAGAAAGAAAGTGATTTCATTGGGTTAATCAATTTTACTATAAAAACTTATCGCCGAAAATTTTGGTTCTAGCCGAAGTTTTAATTGAAGCTTAATTTAACTTGTGGAGATTAGTACAAAAATATATATGGTTTGATATGTATCGATATGGGTTGATATTTGTCAATATACTTTAAATTTTGAGTATGTTATGAGTCAATATGGGTTGATATGCAATTATTATAGGTTAATATGAGTCAATATGGGTTGATATGAAATTATTATAGGTCAATATGGGTTGATATGTATTTATTAAGGATTGATATGGATTTGATATGTATTGATATGTGTTTGTTAAGGGTTGATCTGTATTGATATAGATCGATGTAAGTTGATATGGATCGATATGAGTGATGTATATGTTAAGGGATTATGTTAGATTGAATCATTTTTCTGTTTTAAATAGTATTTAAATGTATTAAAAAAAATCTAAACTTATATATTTGTATATTGATATTGGTTGATATGGAATGATATGAGTGATATGTTTTAAGGGATTATATTAAATTGATATAGACTAATATGAGTTGATATGGGTTAATGTGGGTAATTTGTATATTAAGATATTACATTGGATTAAATTATTTTCTGATCTAAATGGTATTTTGGTGTGTAGATGACTTAAATGGTGAAAAAATATTGTTTCGTTGACTGATATGTGTTGGATCCTCTATGATATAGGTTGATATATGATTATATGGCTTGATATATCTTGATATGGTTTGATATGTGGCTACTAAAATATCAAGCATTGGTGTTCTATATGTTGTTTAGATGTCATAAAAAATGTTATTTTGTTGACTGATATGTGTTGAATCTTCTATGATATGGGTTGATATGTGATGATATGGCTTGATATGTCTTGATATGGTTTGATATGTGGGTAATGAAATATCAAGAATTGGTGTTTCATGTTCTATATGTTGTTTAGATGACTTAAATGGTGAAAAAAAATGTTAGTTGTTGACTGATATGTGTTGGATCCTCTATGATATGGGTTGATATGTGATGATATGGTTTGATATATCTTGATATGGTTTGATATGTGGCTATTAAAATATCAAACATTAGTATTCTATATGTTATTTAGATGTCTTAAATAGTAAAAAAATATTATTTTATTGACTAAAATGTGTTAGATCTTCTATGATATGGGTTGATATGTGATTATATGGCTTGAAATGTCCTGATATGTGGGTAATAAAATATCAAGCATTGGTGTTCAGTGTTCTATATATTGTTTAGATGACTTAAATGGTGAAAAAATGTTATTTTGTTGACTGATATGTGTTGGATCTTCTATGATATGGGTTGATATGTGATGATATGACTTGATATATCTTGATATGGTTTGATTTGTGGCTACTAAAATATCATGTATTGGTGTTCTATATGTTGTTTAAATATCTTAAATAGTGAAAAAATATTATTTTGTTGACTGATATGTGTTGAATCTTCTATAATATGGGTTGATATGTGATGATATGTCTTAATATAGTTTGATATGTGGGTAATAAAATATCAAGCATTGGTGTTCGGTGTTCTATATGTTGTTTAGATGACTTAAATAGAAAAAATATTGTTTTATTGACTGATATATGTTAGATCCTCTATGATATAGGTTGATATGTGATGATATGGCTTGATATGTCTTGATATGATTTGATATGTGGCTACTAAAATATCAAGCATTGGTGTTCTATATGTTGTTTAGATGTCTTAAATAATGAAAAAAATATTATTTTGTTGACTGATATGTGTTAGATCTTCTATGATATGGGATGATATATGATTATATGGCTTGATATGTCTTGATATGTGGATAATAAAATATCAAGCATTGGTGTCCGATGTTCTATATGTTGTTTAGATGACTTAAATGGTGAAAAAATGTTATTTTGTTGACTGATATATGTTGGATCCTCTATGATATGGGTTGATATGTGATAATATAACTTGATATGTCTTGATATGATTTGATATGTGGCTACTAAAATATCAAGCATTGGTATTCTATATGTTATTTAGATGTCTTAAATAGTAAAAAAAATATTATTTTGTTGACTGATATGTATTGGATCTTCTATGATATGGGTTGATTTGCGTTGTTATTGCATAATGGATTGCAGGATGTTCGTCGACAAGTTCATTGAGCATTTTATGATGAAAGACCTAGATTTTTAGCATTGCATGCAATAGCTTATGGACAGATTCATATACAATACAACAGTTCATCTATAGGTCTATGCTTCAAATAAGAGAGGGCGTGCTTATTATAGTGAGGATGACAATGATGTTGATGTCGATTGTTTCTACCAACAAAGATGTTAAAATTTATATTGTGAATATGTACAGTAGTTGAGGTAGATGCTGAATCATGTAAATCATAATTCTAGTTTATATTAATTTATATATTGTATTAAGATATGTGTTGTCAATTTCTTGGGTGCGTATGTGTTGGTGGATATATATGTGCTGCAGGTTGAATGGATATACTTTTAATGAATATTGATAATAGTACATGTTAAATGGAAGTGTTACAGGTTGTAAACATTTGTTAATTTAGATGTTTTGTTTTATTAAATGGAAGTGTTACAACTTGAATATTGATAAAGGAACAAGTTGAATGGAAGTGTTACAGGTTAAATATTGATAATGGCACAGGTTGAATGCAAGTGTTACAAGTTGAAAAAATTTGCTGATTTAGATGTTCCAAGTTGAAAGAAAGTGTTGATATGGATGTTTGGGTTTCTTCACAGTCTATGTTACTATTCATAGTTTGCTTTGGATGGATTCTGTATAATGTGTTGAGCATGTTTATTTGTATGATTAGGTATTCATTTGCATGTTGAACTATTTGTATGATTATTTAGCATGTTTATTTCTAGTAATTACATAATTTCTCATATCATCTCATATCAATTGCACTATTACTCGTATATGTGTATATCAACACATATCAACCCATATCAATTCATATTAACACATATCAATACATATCATCCATATCTATACATATCACTTGTATAATAATTATTATCTATCCATATCATTATATATCATCCAATATCAATATAGTAATCAATATCAACCCATGTCAATTATATATTAACTCATACATATCAACTCCTATCCATCCATATCAAGTTTATATCAATATATATCAATCCATATCAACACATATCAATACATATCAATCCATATCAATCAATATCAATATATTAATACATGTCAACATATATTAATACATATAAACACATGTCAGTTGTATATTAACTCATACATATCAACTCCTATCTATCCATATCTACACATATCAATCCATATCAATAAATATCAACATATATTAACCTATATCAACACATGTCAATTGTATATTAACTAATACATATCAACTCCTATCTATCCATATCAACACATATCGACACATATCAATCCATATCAATATATATTAATACATATCAACATATATTAATATATATCAACACATGTCAATTGTATATGAACTCATACATATCAACTCCTATCTATGCATATCAACACATATCGACACATATCATATATATCAATACATATCAATATATATTAATATATATCAACACGTGTCAATTGTATATTAACTCATATATATCAACTTCTATCTATCCATATCAACACATATTAATCCATATCAATATATATCAATACATATCAATATATATTAATCCATATCAACACATGTCAATTGTATATTGATATAATAATTCAACAACCTGTCCTACTGGCCGACAACATTTAATAATTAGGTATTAAGAGGATGTGCGTCATAACTAGTAACAAATTTGAATTCAATTTTTGATGTACTGTCAATATGAAGTGCTTCAGATATTGATTCTTAAGTTTATTGAAATCAACCATTATATTCAAGAATACATATTTAGCACCCCCACCAATATATTTGCTAATGTTCACGTCAAATTTCCCCTCATATTGGGTGAAAATTATTATTTCGTCCATTAAATGAATTCTCTGCCGATTAGTTTGAATCCATCCTTTAATACCCTACAATTAAAATAATAAATTATAATCACATTATAATCCATAGAAATCATAATAAACTCAAAACAGCCCATATCAACCCATATCAATACATATCAACCCATATTAATCTAAAAATACAAACTCAATAATTGTTTAAGACTTAAATAATATACAATAAAATGATTCAACCTAATATAATCTCTTAATAATATTCGTTTTATTTTTTACAAAAGTTTTAAATTGAAAGTATAAAAATTAGAAGTGAAATCGAAATACCTATGCTTAATAGAGGGAGCTTATAAGATTATTAAATAACATATAATTAGAAGTGAACAACTCTCTTTTTCTTAAGCCAATTTACCAAGCATGCTAAATGGAAACACTACAAAATTGTTTGGTGATGCACTCTTCTCTACCGTATCTGTATAAACCTACTCAAAGGAAAGCATGATAACAGTGCATATAAAAAGAAAATCTACTGAGTAATTTAATCTGTCAACACATATCATACATTTCATGCTCAGGTAGACATGGTTGAGTAGTTCATTTTGATGAAGTTTTTGTGATGGTCACACTTAGCAAGCTAGCAATTCTAATACTTAGCAAGTCTTATTGTAATGTTGTTGCCAACCAAGCCAACTTTTTTTTTGAGATACTTGAAAAAGTAGCAGTTGTTAATGTTTAAATAGGGGAAGAACCTGCTACACACAACAAACAGGATATCCTCCAACAGGTGAGGTCCAAACAACAGAATCCCTATAGGCTAGCCTATCAAGTCTATAAGCAATATGATTAACATCCTTAAGAATAGAGGAAAAGAAAACATTGAATGTTGTTTCACTAGCACATGGATGTCTTCAGTAATTTTGCCATCTAAATAAAGATGCCAACTTTATATATTCCTATTTTGTGATTTCTGCTGGATCAATTATGCAGTCAATCTTACATTTTTCTATTACAAGGACACTAATGTTTGTCGTGACTAGTCCATATTATTTCAAGCCATACCAAAACTCAAACATTGCAAACAAGTTCAAAACATTTTTGCATAAGTATAAGATTATCTTGCCGTATGAATAGTGAAACATTGCTATCAAAATTTTGTGTTGCAACACGCAGTTTAAACTGCCACTTCATATTGAATGTCATAAACACAGAATATCCTGTCCTTGCACAGTCAAACAAAAAACTAACTTTGGATTTTCTTTCATATATCTAAATAGATCAATACCATAAACCATCTAATGCAGTAAAGAATATAAAATATCCATTTCAACAGCCTTAATCACATTTGGGACAATGGCTTTCCCTCCCTTGACTCTCATCAATCCATCTTCGAGTATAAAATCATTCTAGAATTCCAAGAAAAACCAAAATCAAATAATTTAAATTTCATACATAGACCAAGAAACTTTACTTTAAAAATAGAGAGAAACACCTGCATATCAATAACTAAGAGACCAATATGTTTCCATTGATTTTCCATGGTTCTTCTCCTTCACAAAATTTTGCCAACACCAACACCACCTCAAAGTCTGGAACTACAAAGGAATTGGATTTCAATTTCCAATCCAATCTAAAAACACTTCTAAATTCTTTTGTTTTTCTTTTATTGATGTGGTTATTTACAGTGAAATAGCATAATTGACAAATCATGTTTTAAAATATAATAAAATCATAAAGACATAACTAATTTTACAAAATGATATGAACCAATTTTTGTTATTCCAGTTAGATGTCCCATATTATTTTAAAAAGAAAGTAAAGCTCTAAGTAAAGCTCAAAAAAAAAAAATATGCACAAAAAAATTCACTAAACACAAGTTGAAAATTAAATTTCTTAACAAAGATGAGAGAGAAAAAGATGTTTACACTTTGACAGCCACTTGAGAGAGAGAGAGAGAGAGAAAGAGTTGCTTCGCTATAAATTTACTTTTCTAGAGAGAAACAAAGTTTTGAACCAATTTTTGAAAGATTTGAGAGAAGTTAGGGTTTTGAAATGGAGAAAGAATATGAGAAGGGAGTTTTGAAATAATAGAGTAACAGAGGCGTGTTTTTAGGAATAGAGACGGGTGTATTTTTTTTTTAATAAAGGGCAAATTTGTTAAAATAGGTCTAATCAAGGTGAGTGGAATCTAAAATTTAATAGTGATATGTGAAGGGGTATTTATTGGTTAATTCTCTATTTCATTTGATCTTGATAATAATAATATTTCTTTTATAGGCTAGTAATAAAAAATTATTTAGTTAAATAATAAACACGCAATTTTCATCTAATTATATATGTATGACTAGTAAAACAATAAAAAAAGAATAATTCTAAAAAATTAAAGAGATAATAAATAATAAACACATATTGTAATGACAAATATTTTACAAACACATATAATACTAAATTCATGTATTAAATTTGCTAAAAAAAATTTATGTATTAAATAATTAAATTACATATATGTTATATGTGCATAGTTTTGAAAATTATCAAAATAAAATATTAGAAATTGGAATTTTTTCAATAAACAAAAAGATAAACTCTAATTAACAAATAAAAATAATATGATACAAAAAAAGGTTTGCACTCTAATTTTTTTTTATAAAACTAACAAGCTCAAATTGCCAAATTAAAAAAATATACATATAGTTTTCTTATATTTTTTGTAAAAGATAATGCAAGAGTAAATTACAATTTATATCAAATAAGCAATCAAATGCACAACGCGTTAAATTATAAAATAACATATAAATCAAACAAATATCAAACACCACATGAACAAACAAAACCAAAAGTAAAACAAAAAATTTTATTTTATTTTATTTTTAATTTATAAAAATATATCTTGGTATTTTTAATTTAATCTCTTTATGTACTTTAATTTGATAATTACAGATTACTTGTTTAGATTTATATATGTACTAAATCAAAATTATATATAATTCAAAAAAATAAAAATAGATACAGCATCGCACGAGATTTTATTATATTAGTATTATATATTTATTAGCTAATAGTTGAGTTTTAAAAAATTACTTTTAATTATTTTTTAAATGGAAAATTCACTTTTAATGTAAAATATAAGAGTTTGTTTCCAATTTCGATTATTATACACTCCTTTTTCATTTTGTATTTTAATTTTAATTTTTTAATTTGAAAAATAGTTAAAGAATAAAAATTTTAAAAATAGAAAAATTTTTCCACAACTAAACTATTCATAAACTTTTTACAATTTACGATTTTTATTATTTTATATGTTATCTTGCTTTATAAAATGTTATTGAAGGTATTAACATAATTTTTATTGAAGTAATTTTTTATTTTAAAAGTGGAAAATGTTTTTTTTTTGGAATATGTTTGTAATTAGAAGTGATTATAATATAACTTACAAATATAATAAAAATTTATTGAAATTCAATACTAAAGATATATTTAATTTCTTTTTACTAAGTTTTAAAAAGATATATCTAATTTCTTTTTACTTAGTTTTTAAAATGTAAAATCAAATATTTTTGTTTGTTATAGGCTGAGATATTATTTTATTTTATTTTCTCTTTAATATTTATGCTTTTTTATTATTGAATAAAAATATTTATAATAATTTTAGAGAGAGAGAGAGAGAGACTGAAAGTGTTGTTGGATTGTATACAATTCAACTCAATAAAAGTTTTAATCCAGTTAATTGGAGTTGGTTATATGAATTCTCTTTTTTCACTTGGATCGATTATGGACTGTAAAGTTGTAAAGTAAAATCATGTTGAACCACTTTTATCAAAGTTAAATAGATCCACTCGTGCCTCTCTTAGTTATATTTATCTTAACTTGTTCAGTCTTAATGCTATATTGATGCATAGAATTTATGGATGGGTGATGAAAATGATCATGGATAGTTGACGTTTGGATAAAGTAGTAAGGCGGAGAAATTAGAATTTTGTTGAAAATTAGTTAGAAATTAGATAATTAGTGATTAATTTATATAAATTAGTATGTAAATGATTCTAAATGAATAATCTTGCTTGTTGTTTGGGTTATCTGTGATTAGGCCAAGATAAATGAAGTGAAAGAGCTTAAAGATTCATCAAAGTAAGGCTTGGGAAGTGGACTAAGGTTAGTACATACCTTGGTAATTATTGTTTTAATTATATGGATTTTGGCATAACACATTTTAAAATTTAGGAATTTGTTGTGCTACTTTAAAATTTGGTTTTCATATTTGATGTATTTGGTTATAAGAAAAAATTATGATTTTATACGTTTATAATGTGATATTAGGTCACATTGTGAATGTGGTTAAGAGAAGTATGTTGTGTATTTGAAAAGTATAGATATTGAGTAAAGACATGAGAATTGTGATAAAATGTGTGGAATGAGTCACATTGTGGATGTGACTCATGTATGTAATGTGAATATTGATAATAAAAATGTGAAAATATTTTTAAATGTGTAATGTGAAAATAGTTATAAAAGGTTGGTGTTGACTTTGTCGAGTCAGGTTGTCAATAGTATGTCATGATGATTGTTATGTCTACGTGTGGGATATTATGCCTTTAGATGAAACACACTAGTGTCAAGCACATTTGTGCTGAGGAGACGTCCTTTGGGTGATGATATATGCTTTGTCTCCGATGTCGATAGAGGGTAGCCTTTGGGTAATATATTTGACACTTTGCCCTTGGTGTCAAGAGGAGATGACCTTTGGGTGATATTTAACACTTGCCTCCGATGTCAATAGAGGACGGCTTACGGGTAATTTGTAATATTGTGTCCTCGATATCAGACCTTTTAGGTCATAATTGGTCAATGCATTGTAAATGGTTTGGCTTGATAGAGCCTCTTGGTTGCGGGTGTTCAAAGAACTTACAATTTGCCCAACTTATGTTTTAAGGCTCCTATTTTGAATTGGAAGTTGCTCAATTTTTAGTTCAAGCTTATCATATTGCTTCTTTTCAAATCTTTCTAATGTAGCTCCAATAAAATTTTCTAAACTTGATTCATATGATGGCTTTTCTAGAAGAGAGGAGCCTTGATTTTGAGTCCTCATGAGTAGAGGTTAATATGATGCTTTCTGATTGTTTTGACTAGCCCATGATAGATTTAGGTGATTCCTCCTTATGGAATTGTATGCATTGCCTTGAGGAAAATTAGGATCCCTATTTTGATTACCTAAAATTGAACTTGTTTCGTACTTTGATAATCTACAGTGTCATGATTTCCTCCGCATCCTTCACAAGTTGGTGAAGATTTTAAATTAACTTGATCTAATTTCTTAGCTATTGCATCAACCTTAGCTGCAAGCAAAGAAAAATTATTAATTTCATGAATACCAGCTGCTCTTTTTGGATCACTCCTTTCTAATGACCAATGATAATTACTGGATGTCATTTCTTCAATTAATTTAAGTGTATTCAAAGAAATTTGTTTCATAATGGAACCACTGGCTGTTGCATCATCTATACTCTTGATTGAAGGATTTAAACCATTATAAAAAGTCTGTATCAAGAGCCAATCTGAAATTTCATGGTGGGGCATCTTCTTTACAGGTCTTTGAATCACTCCCATGCTTCATATAGAGTTTCTCTGTCAGATTGAATGAAACTAGTGATATCATTCCTCAGCTTAGCAGTTTTTGAATGTGGAAAATATTTTTCCAAGAAAACTAAAACTAATTGATCCCAAGTAGTGAATAAGTCTGATGCCTTTGAAAGGAGCCATCATTTTGCTTTGTCTTTTATTGAGACTGGGAAAAGTCTAAGACAAATGGCATCATCAGAAACGCCATTGATTCTAAATGTGTCACACATCTCCAAGAAGGTAGCAATGTGTACATAAGCATCCTTATTATCCATGCCATGGAAAGTTGATTATTCGATTATATTGATAAGTGAAGGCTCGAGCTTGAAATTGTTTACTTGAACTAATGGTCTTGTTATGCTTGACCCAATGTCTGCAATGGGTAAAGCATAATCTTTTAGAGTTCTTGGTTGAGGTTCCCCCATGATTTCTTCTTATTTGTCTTCTTCTGATGAAAGCTCTCCTTCTTTTAGAATGAATTCAGCTGAAGTTCCTTCTCCTCTTTGTCTTTCTCCCTTCTCCTTATTTTACCTTCTATAAAATTTTTCAATTTCAGGATATAGGGTACAAGTTGAGCGTTTAGATTATTGCATATGTATCCTTAAAATTTGCAAGGAAAAGAAAAGAAAGAGATAAAGTAGAAAATAAAATTCCAAAATAAAAATAATTTAATATTATCAATATTAGAATAGTCGCCTCCCCCGACAATAGCGTCAAAAATTTGTTTGGGCCTTAATAGCTTGTTACCTTAAACTGCAAGTGCACATGTTATTAACAAGTAATATAATAGTAAGTTGAGTATCGGTTCCACGAGGAAGGTAATTCTAAGTATCAAACCATTAAACTTGCTATTGTTTGGGTGAACAAAATTGATTTTAAGAATTAAAATTAAATTTAGTTGAAAATGAAATGCCTTTGTTTTGATTTAATGATGATGGACTTAGGGAAGACCACCTTAATTAATTTACTATAGATTTTCTATAGTATTGATTTAATTTAAGTTCTTTCTTGATTAATGGTTTGATTTTTTTTAATTAAGTTTTGGTCTCTCTCAAGTACTAAAACTAATATTAAATTTAATCTTATGTCTACTCTCGTGGTCATAAGTAATTAAAATAATTCATTAAACTTTGTGAAAATCTTTTATCAATCTCTTAAATGTTTACCTTGTCTAGTAAAAACTTAACTTAAGATTATTACTTTCTTAGACTAATATTATACTTTCACTCTCGCTTCATCACTTAACATCTCAATTTAGTTAATTATTGACTGGTAATTAATGCATTAAAAATAAAGATAACAAACTAATCAAATGATAAACTTAATTAAATCAAATAAACATAAATTACTCCATAGTAAAATTAATATATAGGGCCATCCCTAAATGAACGTTTAATCATTCATAATTGAAATGAAAACAAGAAAATAATTGAAAGCATTGTAAATTAAAGATCAAATAAAATCAAACTCTAATTCTTCTTTGGGTTGAGGAAGAACTCCACTTGGAGCTTTGAATATCTTCTTGAAACTAAGCTTACCCTTCCCTCCAAATAATTCTAATTTCTAACCAAACCACTATGATTTTGAAGTAATTTTTACTATGGAAGATTGTTCCTTGAAGCTTGAAGGGTGTTTGCTTATATAGAGGTTTAGAGAGCTTCTTTTCATAGTGGGTAATGATTTGAAACAACTCCACCCCAAAACATGGAGGGTTTCACTCCTTAAAATTAGGTGCCAACCACTTTTATGTTGCCATAGGTGTTGCTTTTGTTGGCATGGTCATTGTAATACCCTTATACTCTCTCTATATATAATACATACACCCAGTATATGTAAAATGCATGTACAAAATACAAGAATGTCAGTCTCAATCAAAATTTTCATAATTATAAAAATAATATTTAAATCCCTAGAATGTACCTTAATAGATAAATAAATATATACATAAGTGATTTATATACTAAAAATATAATTTTTAAAGGAAAATCTCTGAAAAAAATTAGCTAAAATTTTATCTGAATTTTAGACATTTCAAAAAGTCAAACAACACATCCTACAAAAGATTTTATACTCCTAAATAAATTCAAATAACTATTTCTCCATTACCTCTCTAATTATACAACCATATATCAATATATAATATTTTCTAAATTTATAATTTTAGCCCAAAAACCATTATAATTTACAACCTTTACATGTATACGAACATTTTGTACATAATTATATAATGCTTCACAAAAGAAATATTTATGTCTGTAACTGGCTCTAGTCCTGTGGCAGTCTATCCAAAAACTTTTAGTAAAATTCAGAAACCTTAGACTTGCTTTGGTTTAGCAGGACTCTTGGTCTCAATCCTGTCTATTCCTTTAATACATTTACCCACTCTACATGTTCAAATAAATTTATCAAATGTCTCCCCAAGTTTTTGCTTTTATCAAAATTTCTCAATTTGATAGTTAATCTTCCATCAATTTCCTTAGTAAATCTCATTACACACTAAATTCAATATCTAAATATCTTTCCTTTAACTTTAATATTATTATAACATACTAACATCGATCTTCATCATGTTCCCTTTCTATACAATTACTTCTTCCTTTTAATTATTACTAATCAATATATTTTAACTTTCTAAATACTCTCATATATAATTTACATAATCACTTAATTTACCACATAATATTGCTATTAGGTATACCATAGGTATATAATATATACATATATACTATTTTTAATATTTAATTCTATCATTAAATTATTTCTACTCTTCTCTTCTTTATTTTCTTTATCTCATTTTCCAAAAAAAATTTAAATCACTAATAACTTATCATTCTATCAATCTTCTTTCTTTGATTCCTAAATTGTCTTATTTATTTATTATATATTTTTCAAAAGAAAAATAATCCATAATTTACTAATTATACTCTCATTATTTATTCTACAATAATTTAATCTTATTCCAATCTTAGAATCCATTTACCAATAATTATAAATTATGCCAAAATTTATTCAACAAGCTTTTACCACTTTCTCATACTTAAATCAATTAAATAATGTCCAACTCTCTAAAAATTACAATCAATTCCAAGTTTAAACTTTCATAAACAAACCAACAAAGCTTATATCAATATAATAACCTTCCCTCAACTTATATCAATATAATAACCATTAAATTTCATTCAATTAAACAATAATCTTTCTTACTCAAATTAGTCTTTTCCACTTCAAGTTTCATTTAATAGAACTTATCTTTTTCTTTAATAATATTTTCATTAATAACATTTCAACATTAACTAATCACGTATACTTATTATCTATCCATACCATTTATCAATAATTTTTCTCAAATTTCCTCATCTTCCTAAATTTTTGCCAACCAATAGAGTAATTATTTTCTAATATCTTATAACAACCTTCCCCCAGCTAATTCACTACTAATTCGTTCATGTCAACCAAGAAAATAATTCCTTATACTCCAAAATACAATTACATTGAAATTTAATTAAAATTATTATTATTTATTTTTTCTATAAGTAAATCAAGTAAGCAAAATTTGAAATATAACCACTAACTTCAATTAAATTGAACATCAACCTTTCTATTAAACATTGATTATTCCACCATAATTTCCTTACTTACTCTAGTATTTTTTTTAAAATTATTTCAAGTCATTGACTATTCATTATTTTATCATCTTCCCTGCCTTAATTATCAAATTTACCTGTTTCTCAAAATGTTATAATAATATACTAGTCACATATAATTAATATTGATCCCTCCTCTAGCTATACATCTATTTTATATATCCAATTATATATATTAATATTTTTTTCTCAACTCTTCTCCATTTCTAAGTCTTATCATCAATTAAATTGGTCACATAGCAATATTAGAACCATTTCACCAATAAATACAAATACTCTTAAAATTTACTTAACATATCATTATTAATTCCATTCATCTAAATCAAATGATTAATATTTAACATAACAAAATATTAATTAAATTTAATTTTAAATTTTCACGAGTGAATCAACCAGATATAATTCAATATATTCACATTAAATTTCATTAAATTAAATATCACTCTTCACCTACCTTTAGTTCTCATTCAATGGCATTTTTCTTTCTCTTTCCTTATCTTAACTATATAATATCATAATCGATATTACATTTAACTTTAGATATAACTCATTTAAACCAATATTATCTCATGTATATATATATATAATAGTTATCTAACTTTGTATACATTTCTACCCATAAGCAAATAATTCATACTTTAATTCTCTAAATAATGATTAGATATATATATATATATATACACATTTTCCACTTTAATCTTCCTTCAATTACATTTTCTTTTCTCTTGCATTCTTAGATTCTTGAATAGGTACACCTTAACAATATAATTTAATAACTTTCACTATAATTAATCTCAACTTTAAATATAATCCATTTAAACCATAATTAACAAATAGTTCATCATTCCTCTTTCTAACTTATATACCTTAAACAACCATTTAGCTCCAGAAACTCATTCCACCTCAAATCAATTAATTAATGCTCCAAATATCATTCAAATAATGTATAAACCAAGTTAAAAAATTTTACTTTCTTAGTTATTAAATCTTCCATAACCCTAAAATATCAAGGGCTGCTAAATACCCTTAATAACACAACTATGATTAAATATTAAAGTATTACTCTGTAAAATAAAATTTTCACTTAACACAAAGTTTCTCTAGAACTAAAATCATCTCTTACACTTCAAATAAACATTTATTCCCCCAAATTTATGTGACCCAGATACCATCTCGACTTATATTTGTAACAACTCACAAGTATTGTTACATCAAGGACCAGTTTAAATGTCAATGCATATGCATATATAGCAATTTAAAATTACATTTAAAATCCCCTTTCTCTCTCTTAAAAATTCACCTAAGTCGAGAACATCAAATCTAGGCTTTGATTCCAAAATAAATATAACACCCTTATATCCTATATACATACAATACATATATCTAGTATGCGTAAAATACGTATATAGAATATAAGAATATTATATTCTCAAACTTATCAAAATTTCCATAATTATAAGAATAATATTTAAATCCCTAGAATGTACCTTAATAGATAAATAAATATATACATAAGTAATATATATACTAAAAATACAATTTTTAAAGAAAAATCTCTGAAAAAAAATCACTAGAATTTTGTTTGTATTTCAGACGTTCTCAAAAATTAAAATAACATAACCTGCAAAAGATTTTACACTTCCAAATAAATTCAAACAACCATTTTTTCATCACCTCTCAAATTATACAACCATATATCAATATATAATATTTTCTAAATCTATAACATTTAGCCCAAAAACTATTATAATTTGCAACCTTTACATGTATACAAACATTTTGTACATAATTATATAATGCTTCACAAAAGAAATATTTATATGTCTGTAACTAGCTCTGGTTATGTGACAGCCTATCCAAAAATTTCTAGTAAAACTCGAAAACCCTAGACCTGTTCTAGTTTAGCAGGGCTCTTGGTCTCAATCCTATCACTTGTGTGATTAACAAATCGTGTTAAGCTTTTTGCCTAACAATACATACTTTGATAATTGTAAAAATTTAAAGAAACAATGCTAAATGCTTTTACTTTGAAATTCTCAATATGGCATGTGTAGACCCTTAATTTTTGACCCAGTCCAGTACGATATTTTAAAACAGTGCGAAATAATTTTATAGTATATATTATTTTTTTAATATTTATTTTACTATTTATTTTATTTATCATTTATTATTTATTTTAATATAATATTTATTTTACTTTTTATTTATTTAAAATAATAATAACAATAATAATATATAAATAAAAAATAATAATAAAAAAAATAAAAATCGGCGACGAAAAATCGCTAGCAATGAATTAGCTTGGGCCAATTCGCCGCAGGTTTTACGTGCTGCGAAATGGCCTGTGGCCTACACCTAGCCCGCAGTGCCCCACAACAAATTTTTACCAGCGTAGTTTTGTAAGCCAGTAGCTTGGCCGTGCGCAGTTTTTTTCGAAATCCTATTTTACTTGTTTTTTTATTTTATTTCCTAAATAATTTTTATTTCCTTAATCAATTAGTATTAGGTTTTTATTTTTTCTTATAAATACCAAATTAAAGACACACAATAAGGTGGATCGAACTTTTGAGAATTGGAATTCTATTCAAGAATTATTCAAACTTTTTCAGAATAGATTCAGAACCTTGGACTTAAAGGAGGAAGAGGCAGTCAGCAAGCAACAAATAATCCATCAAAGGCAGCCCACACTATTTTTGTTATTATTCAACCAGAATTCAAAATTGTGGTGGAACCAACAATGGAGGTTTGAATTTCTACTTACTTGTTTATGTTTATAGTAGCTTCATCACTTAATTAGATCAATTATTTAAAACATACAATAGGTGATATTTTTGTTAGGCACATTGGTCAATTATTCTACTTACCATCTAAACTCTATTTAAAACCCTAAAAAGTATTTTTTCAAAACCCTAATACCTTAATACCCGTAAAACTAATTTTTGAAATATAAAATCCTAATTATACTTTTCTAAAACCACAAAACAATAATCTATTTTCTTAAAACCTTAACCAAATCTATTTTTTTGAGATTCACAATAGCATATTCTTTCCAAATACCTAACTTAAAATTCTATTTTTATGATCTTCAATCTTATTTATTTAAACTTTAAACTTTAATATCATTTTCATATAACTTTCGATAAATCCAAAACATTCATTCTTTAGATCCAAACCCTAATTTATTTCAAACCTAATCTCTAATTCAAACATCTAGTAGCCATATTATTTCTTTTATAATTAATGTTTCTCAATTAATTAATCCACTATATACAGAACCCTAATTGTTAAACATAAAACCCAAAAAACCCTAATTGAAGCATAAACCCTAAATTTATATACTTACTATTTTATTTAAATTAGATGAATGTTTATTATATATTTTGATTGATGTTTGATGTCTTTGATGAATGATTTATTTATAATGAATGGTTGGTTATTTTTATTGATTTGCTTTGGTTTCAAAATATTGTAAGAGGTATGTTTCCACGTTTTGAGTACCTCATATCGTGAACATCATGTAATTTAGCTTATTTTAAAGTTTTGGATTAATGTAAAGGATACGTTTCCACCTTTCGGTGGGTGTCCTATTTAGTTTTAGATATTATACGATGTAAGGACATGTTTCCATTCTCGGATGGATGTCCATTTATTTATTTTGTTTGGACATTATTGCGGTTTTAATAAAGTATTTACTTATTCTTATGATCGCATGTAGTATGGATAATATTGTTATATTTAAGAATTTTATAATATTAAGACCTGCAAAGGAAGCCGGTTCCAATGAACCGGGCGTTGTGGGGGTGTTGGGCAGTTTCTCACATTTCCCACATGTACCTAACTTTTTGAACCCATTAGGGGGTTGGAAATTCCTTAAAAATTGAGTCATTCACCCATTTTTTTCCCGGCCTGTCCGGGTGGAGACGCCATTTTCTCCGAGCTTAGGCCTGTGTTCTCTAAGGCCCTGAGCCTAAACAGTGCCGAAGTCGCAAGAACCATTCCATTGGGAGTAGGGGCAAAACTCCCTGCTCACAGTGGCGACCCCACTGGGGATAAGAGAAGTTAATTCCGTTGGTCTTTATATTATTCTATTCTTTCTTATCATGATATTATCCATTGCATCATTTAGATTGCATCGTGTTCGTGAATTAGGACGCCCGTATTACCTGTGTTATGTTATATAAGGGATACCATACTTTCACTCAAGGTATGGAGATTGAGCATGGCATAACCACTCATACCCTTGTACCTTTTAGGTATATACTTGCTATGGGAACCTAAGCCTTTCAACCCATAGACTAAAGCTTATGTAATTGGCCTAATTACTTTCCTTAGGGTTTTACCCCAAATGCTTGTTGTTTGACTATAGTTAATTTATCTTGGCTTAAATCATGGCTTATTTGGTTTGTTCTTTTTCTAATATGACCTAAGTACATTGCAAGCTCAAAATAAATATTTCTTTAAAGTCCAAAAGACCAAAGCTATTTTCAAAACTTTTGAAGATAGCCTTTGGGCATAAAACTTTTCTAAACACAAATCAAAAATTTTCTTTTCTCATGACTCAAAAACAAAGTCAAAAATCCATTTTTTTTTATCTCAAATATTTTTTACAAAACCATGTTTGCATTTCATCCAACCTTTAAAAGAGCTTAAAAATTATTTAGGTCAATTATGAAAATATCAAAAATCAATTGTGAGCCTAGTTTATACTAAGAATTATTAACCATGAGCTTATTTTTGGCATGAATCATTAATTACATTTTCAAGTGAGAAATCTATTTATAATAAACCTCTTAATTTAGTTTTAATCCAATATAGCATAAAAGCTACTTTAGTTGGTTGAATGGATTAAAATCTAATTAATGGGAACTATCATGAATTGATTTCCATTTTTAAAATATAACTATTGGTTGAAACATCTGAGAAAATTTTTTAAAAATAAGATATCCCATGTTGGTATTTTGTTAACCATATTATCTAGAAAAAGAGACTCGCCATTCGTGTGTGGATGTTATAAGGTTGGAAGGAACCTCCTATTTATCCTTGTTTGTTTATTGTTTGTGCACACATTCATACATGCATACATACATTTGCATCACATATCATTTATTCTTTTTGGCTCACAGCCCTGGATTACAACAGTTCAAAAGCTTACGAAAATCCGACCTACACTGGAGACTAAGAATCTAGCAACAACTCAATTACTTTCTCTCCAAAGGCAATGGAGCCCGAACAAATTCAAAGAATGGTGGACGACGCCCTCAATGCTAAAATGGAAGAACTAAAGGAGACCCTAGCTGAGACTATGAAGAACCAATTGGCTACAATATTAGGAAACAATGCCGACGCATTTGCTAGCACTAAGAAGCCAAAGGACAAAGGGAAGGCTAAGGTTGATGAAGCGGTTTTTGATGATGACAAGGTAGTCGTCGATGATGATAATGACTGGGCTCAAAACTTCCAAGATCCTCAAGACAAGAAGGAGTCGAAGGTTGTTAAAAGATTAGCTGTGGAGAAAACTGAAACTTCAGATGTTGAAAAGATGATTGCTGACCTAGAAAAGAAGTTTAAAAAAAGCTAAAAATCAAAGAAATATCTGAGGTTGACAAATTGTTTGAGCTAGACGAGGAAGTTCCATACAAGTTTAAGATGCCATCCTTTGCAAAGTTTGATGGAACTGGAAATCCTCACCTCCATGTGAAGCAGTATATCACTGCTATGCAATCTGCCTGAGCTACTAAGGCTCAAAGCCTAAGATACTTTATGGTCTCATTAGATCCTATTATCCAAAATTGGTTTAATACCTTAGATGATTGCACTCAAAAGAGCTGGGATCTACTATACAAGGCCTTCATCCAATAATATGGATGCAATGTTGGATTAGAAGTTACTCTAATGGAGGTGGAGTCCATTAGACAAAGGCCGAATGAGAACTTTGTGGACTATATGAAGAGATGGAGGAATAAGGCTGCATTGCTTAAGAGAAGACCTAATGAATCCAATCAAATTAGAATGATTGTGAGAGAATTGTTACCTAGCCTTCGTGAAAGGATGTCGCATACACCCATTCGGGATTTCAAGGACCTTTTGCAAGCTGGTCTACAAATTGAAGAGTGGGAAAGAGAGAAGAACCGCTTTTCAACAAGAAGGAACGAGAAAGGAAACTACCAGTCTGGTAACCAAAGCATGCAAGAGGCAGTTGATGTTAATGCTATTGGCCAAGGAGGAAGAAGGCAGTTTTTAGAATTGGGAAAGCCGCTGTCTTGGGTTCTCAATAAGCTACAAAAGAAGGGATTGTTACAACCCTTAAATCCTCATCCTTTGTCTAACCCTCTCCCACCTAATTTTGACGCTAAGGCATTTTATCAATTTTATCAAATGTAAGGGCACGGCGCGGATAGATGTATGAGGTTGAGGTATGAGATCCAAAATTTGATTGATAGTAGGAAGCTGTCTGAGCCCAACAAACCAAGCACCAAAGATAATCCATTGCCTACCACCACCGTCAACCTTCATGATTGGTGGAGGTTTACATTAAAGTTTTGTCATATCTTCTTTCCAAGATGTGGGCGGAGAAGCAACCAAAGAAGAAGTGGTGTTTAGTAAAATTAAAGAAGCTATGATTAGTAAAGAAGTAGCAATCTGTGTCGTGAATGAGTTTTGGGATTCAAGCGATAGTGATGATGATCTTGTACCCAAGAAGGAGGAATGGACCTAGTCCGAGCCCAAAAAAGATGAAGTAATGAACACTAGATTTGGTAAGCCTTATGCAAGGGCACCACCCAAGGAAGTAGAAACTAATAAAAGAAAGGAAGCTGAAGTTGGAAATAAAGAAGAGGAAGATGACACTGTGCTTAAATAGTTAAAGAGAACCTAAGCAAGTGTCGGTATTTGGGACTTATTGGCCACTTCTAAGAAGCACCATGAAACTATGGCCATGGCCTTGGTTAGCATGCCAATTTCCACCTCTATAACACCGGAGGAGCTGATTAACTTCATAAAAGTTGAAGGAGTGATGAAGTGTGAAGATATTCAAAAGAAGAGCGAAGTTAATATGGGAATGGTATCTTTCTTAGATGCGGATTTACCGGAAGAGGGGAGAGATCACATCCATCCTCTCTTTATCAAAGTAGAAATCAAAGGAAAAAGGACTCTATGTGTGATGGTTGATGATGGGTCCACCATAAATATTTGTCCACTTAAAATATTGCCAAAGCTAGCTATGTCAACAAGGGATCTAAGCCCAACCGAGGTAACCATTAGGGCTTATGACAATACCAAGAGGCATGCTGAGTGGACTTTCAAAGTTATTATGAAGGTTGGTCTAATTGAATCTATTATTGAATTTGTGGTTTTGGACATACCTGTTACTTTGGCTCTGCTTTTGGGATGACCATGGTTTCATCCTCTTGGTGGAGTTCCTTCCACCCTTCATCAAAAGATCAAGTTCCCTAATGGAGAAGAGACGGTGGTCATCGAGGCTGAAGATAATGAGGTAGTCAATGCTCTAATGATTGAGAGGCCTCTCAATGATTTTCAAGTAGCCGTAATTTCTGATGATGAAGTAGTGGACTCCAAGGTCTTGAACATGATGAAAAACATGAGCTACCTTCCTGGTGCTGGTCTTGGAAAGGGCAAGGCCGGTATGACAAAGCTTCCAAATTTCAAGACTCAAATTTCCAAGAAAGGGTTAGGGTATGAAGAAGCTAGCAAAGATGTTCATCCAAAGAAGAATGAGAAGATGAGCTTCCCACCACTTGAAGAGATCTTTGTGAAAGATCCAAACATGGGACCACTCTAGGGAAAGTCCAAGCTAATCATGTTCGTGGGAAGGTTGGTCTCGAGTTTTGAGATTTTTGCTGATGTTGCCGAATTGGTGGAACAAGTGAAGAAAGAGCTCATCTTGCCAACTTATAAGGAGACCAATCTAGAGGGGAGAAGGAAGCTGTCCTGAATGCTGAGAAGATTCCAGAGGAGATTGCTGCCCTAGTTGAAGAAAATTTTGAAGATGTCATGCTTTATTATTTTGAGAACAATAATAATGATTTTGATTTTGATTTTAATTTATCTTCTTTATATGAGGATGATGATGTTTTTTTTTTTCCTAAAATGAAAGCAATATAGTCTGATTTTGCTTACTTATGTGATGTTTCTCCTGATGGTTGCATACATTCAAATAGTGGTTACATGAGCATCTTTAATATTAACTCTGTCGATACACAATAATTAAATTTGGGAACAACGGAAAATTCTAAAAATATTAGCATAACATCTAAGTTTACTCCTGATGAGAGAGAGAGAGAGAGATTTGAAAAAATATTTAAAAAATCTGAGGAAGTGTTTGCTTGGTCTTATGAGGATATACCCGGATTAGATCGAGCCATAGCCGAACATCTGATTCCTACTTACACTCACATGAAACCTGTCAAATAAAAGCTTAGACGGTTAAGACCTAAATGGGCTGAATTGGTTAAAGAAGAGGTCACTAAACAAATAAAAGTAAAGTTCCTTTAAGTGATAGTTTATTCAGATTGACTAGCCAACATAGTACCAGTGCCAAAGAAAGATGGAAGAATTAGGGTCTGTGTGGACTATAGAGACTTAAATAAGGCTTCCCCTAAAGATGATTTTCCTTTACCCCATATAGATGTTATCATTCATAGTGCAACCTCTAGCTTGCTACACTCTTTTATAGATAGATTTTTCGGATACAACCAAGTGTTAATAGCCCAAGAGGATAAAGCCAAAACTGCCTTCATTACTACATGGGGTATATTTTGTTATAAGGTGATGCCGTTCGGAATAAGAATGCTGGAGAAACCTACCAAAGGATGGCCACCATATTATTTCATGATATGATGCACAAAGAAGTCGAAGTGTATGTTGATGATATGATGGTGAAGTTAGATACAAGGGAACAACACTTCCAAAACTTAGAATTATTCTTTGAAAGATCAGTAAAGTGTAAGCTAAGATTAAACCTGAAGAAGTGTGTGTTTGGGGTTAGCTCAGGCAAATTGTTGGGACATGTGATTGGTCCAAATGACATTGAAATTGACCCTGACAAGGTTAAGGTGATCAGGGATATGCCAGCCCCTAAGATGAAGAGAGAAGTTTGGGGGTTCATTGGCAGATTGTAGTACATTAGCAGGTTTATAGCAAAGCTCACCACAATCTATGAACCTATCTTCAAATTGCTTAAAAAGAATCAGCCAGTCATGTGGAACGAAGAGTGTTAAAAGGCCTTTGAGTGCATAAAGGAGTATTTGCTAAATCCACCTATTTTGAAACCACCCAAACCTGGTAAACCCTTATTACTATACTTAGCAATAGAAGAAGAGTCAATAGGAGCCATGCTAGCCCAAGCAGATGAGTTAGGGATTGAACACGCAGTCTACTATTTGAGTAGAAAGCTTCTACCTTATGAAATTAAGTATAGTATCATTAAAAAGACCTGTATAGCTGTGGCTTGGTCTTCTAAGAAGTTGCGGCATTACTTTCAATCTTATAGTGTACAAGCAATTTCCAGGTTGGATCCGGTGAAGTACTTAAGGGAGACACCTTCTTTGGTCGGGAAGTATGGGAGATGGTTGATAATATTGGAAGAATTTGAGATTGAGTATGTAACTAGGAAAATAATCAAAGGTAGAGCAATGGCAGAATTCCTGGCCTAACAACTATTACCGGATAGTGAAGAAGTAGTTTTGGAATTTCCTAATGAGCATTTAGAGGTCATAGAAGTACAAGGATGGAAAATGTATTTTGACAGAGCAGTGAATAGGAAAGGAACAGGTTTGGGAGTCATACTAGAATCGCCAGAAGGGGAGCTTATCCCTTTAGCCAAGAAGTTGAAGTTCAGGGTGACCAATAATATGGTGGAATATGAAGCATGTATCTTTGGTTTGGAAACACTGATGATTATGAAGGTGGATAAGATGCAAGTCATTGGCGATTCATTGTTAGTAGTATCCCAAATAAATGGAGAGTAGGAGTTAAAAGAAGAGAAGTTAAAACCATACCACCATTACTTGACCATGATGAAGAAGAACTTTAAGGAATGCAGTTTTATACACCTACTAAGAGAAGAAAACCAGATGGCTGATGCCCTAGCCACATTGGCTTCGGTATGGGAAAATCCTGTCAACTTATTCCTTAAGCCTCTGATTTTGACCAGCTCATCAACTCCTTGCTATGAATATGAGACAATCATGGAAACTGATACAAACCATGATGCATGGTATGACACTATAAGATGGTTTTTGGAGGAGAAGGAATACCCGTTAGTGGCAATAAACAAAGAAAGAAGAGCCATAAGGCGATGGTCCTTACAATACCTCACCTTTCATGGAGAGTTGTATCAAAGATGGCCTGATGGGGTGCACTTGAGATGCTTAAGGAAGTCTAAAGTGGAGAATATCATGTCAGAAATACACACGGGAAGTTGTGGTCCACACATGAGTGGTTTAGCCCTAGTTAAAAAGATAATTTGACAAGGTTACCACTGGCTGACTATGGAGAAAGATTGTATTAAGTTTGTGAAGAAGTGCCAGCAATGTCAGATGTATGGTAATTTGAATCACATACCTCCTAAAGAATTGTATTCTATGTCTTCACCCTAGCCCTTTGCAACTTGGGAAATTGATATTATAGGAAAGATACATCCGACAGCCTCAAGCGGTCACCGTTTTATTATAGTAGCAGTAGCTTATTTTTCAAAATGGGTCGAAGCCAAATCTTTTAACAAACTGGGGGCAAGACAAATGGCTAGATTTATTAAAAAGAATCTTATTTGCAGGTATGGGGTCCCACATAGTGTGATATCAGACAATGGGGTACAGTTCCAAGGTGCAGTTAATAACTTATTCTCGAAATACTGAATCCATCATCACCGATCCTCCCCTTATAGACCAAAGGCCAATGGTGCAGTGGAAGCAACCAATAAGACAATCAAGTAGATCCTGTCCAAGATGACCAAGACATACATGGATTGGTCAGAGATGCTTCCTTTTGCTTTGTAGGGATACAGAATAAGTGTGTGAACGCCAACTGAAATGACATCATTCTCTTTGGTTTACGGGATGCAAGCAGTATTGCCAATTAAAATTGAGATCAAGTCATTAAGAGTGGTATTGGAAGCTAAACTACCTGAGATAGAATGGGTAGTGAGCAGGTACATACAGTTAGCTTTACTAGAAGATAGGAGGTTACAAACACTGTATCATCATCAACTGTATCAAAGAAAGATAGCTCAGGCTTACAATAGAAGGGTTAAGATCAGAAAATTCAGAGCCGACGATTTAGTATTGAAACAACGTAAGCCTAATGTATATAATCCAAGAGGAAAATTTAAACCTAGCTGGGAAAGACCATATATTGTGAAACAAGTCATGAACAAGGGTGCAGTCAAGTTATCAGACATGGACGGGAACGAGTTTAGTGAGCCAGTGAACATTGACAGGTTGAAGAGGTTTTATGTATAAAAAAAGAGAGCTCGCTAGGTTGAAAACTCAAAAGGGCGGCCTAGGAGAAAGTTAGAGCAGTTCGCTAGTTTTAAAAATCTAAAAGGGCGGGCTAGGCAATAATTAGGGCTAAGCGAGAGAAAATCGTCAATTAGAAAACCCGAAAGGGCTAGTTGGCAACATGAGTGATCTTGTGTATGCTGACTTTATGTTTGGTTGTTCTCTAATTTAATAAAATAGAATTAATATTAAAATTGTTCCATGTGCACTGTTTTAAGTATTTGACCAGATATGGATAAAATAAATAAACACAATAGCAAAAGGTGATGACAAATTATGAGAGGAAAAGAAACATCTCTTATTATTGTTTTCATTATTTTTATATCCTAACAATATTTTTTTTCTAAAGAAAGTGATAAATGTAAAATCTATGGCAGACGATAAGTATAGTGTGCAGGCCAGCTTTGCTTCACTGATCCAAGTAGGCTTTATTTAGACAAGGCATGCCCAAATTAGGAGTAAAATCAGAACCTCGAGGCTTAGCTCCATACTGATGGTAAAGCCAGCGAGGATCATAGCAAGTACCTCGACGAAGAGCAGCCAGAGGAACATACATCAAATACATCCGAATGGTGATACGAGAAATCTTCCACCAGGGTACTAACCAACGGATATTGACTTCAACATGTGAGTGGATCCAGTCAATCTAGTCGGCATATGAAGAAGCAGGGTGGAGTAATTTCCTAGCAGAGTGATGTCGTGGAAGATATCTGGCGAAATCCATAGATGGAATGTTGAGCAAGCGGAGATGCTCATGAAGCCAAATATATAAACATAAGAAAAGAATTAAAAAAAAGAAAAAGAGAGAGAGGCCCGTTAGGTCGAAAATCCGCAAGGACGACCTAGGCAAAAATTAGGGCGGCTCGCTAGTTTCAAAAATCCACAAGGGCGAACTAGGCAAAATTAGAGCAATAAAAAATAAAATAATAAAAATAAAAATAATAAAAAGGGCCTAAATTGAAAACTCAAAAAGGTAGTTTAGGTAATTACCTGAAGTAATAACGGATTCCCGGTCAATCTCCTTGACAATCATGATTTAAGTTGGTCTAGTCCAACTAAAGTCTCAGCAAAGATCACTGGTATCGGTGACAAGCCTCCTTCCATTTGGTCCATAATACCCAATACTTATGGATCAATATCTCCATCAGAAGAAACAAGTAAGAAATGGCCAAGCAAGCATAGACAAAAGCATACGTCCCTATGCCTTAGTAGGAGACAAGCGAGAAATGCAAAAGTCAATCAAGGGATCAAGAAAAATTTTCTCACCTCTCGTCAACTATAGAACTTCGGGCTTTTAAAGTTGAAATAACATTTGCATCTTTTGTTGAGTCTTGAAAATCAATATAGGTAATGCCATTGATTGATTGCTTGGATAACTAAGGATGGCCTTAAACTCTTCAATCATGGGACATATCTCAAAGTCATTTATCTTAAAAGTCCTAGAATTCACATTCCAAAAAGAAACCATAACATGTAAAAAAGAATGGTCCAATTTAATATTTTGAAAACACTTCAAAGTATTAATTTTAGACCAAGATATTTGTTCCTAGTGAATGACACTCATATTTTTAAATAGACCTTTTATTTTCTTCAAACTGAGTTCGGTCATTATTGACAATTGAAGGGAAATTAGAATTGTTAAATGAAATTTTGATGCTGAAGTTGAAAATTCATGGAAAATTTCTTGGCATGTGTATGAGGTCATAACAGGGAAAGAAGATTTATATAGGGTGATTGGCTATCCCAAAATTGACGAGGAATGGCTTGAGACCGAGATGCGCAAGGATAGGAAATCAGCGATGAAATGGTTTTGAGTTGCCGCGTTGCCTTCGATTTTGTGAATTAGTGCTATTGTAGTATTTTGAATGTGAAGAGGAAAGACCAATAATTGTAGCATAGAAATAATAATGATGATAACAGCAAAATAAAAGAATTAAAGAAAAAAAATTGAAAGTCAAAAGTTGCAGTAAAAGTGCAAATTATTATTATTATTATTATTATTATTATTATTATTATTATTATTATTATTATTAGTAGTAGTAGTAGTAGTAGTAGTAGTAGTAGTAGTAGTAATAATACAATAGTTTCTCAATTAGTACAATAAATAGATCACTGAGAAGGAGGTGGTGGATCATGATCAAACAAAGCCCTGAAGAAGCCATCGCCTATTGAAGGAGGAGGCATATCATCTATCCCAAGTCCACTCGAAGCAGGAGCACCTGAACCTCTATTACCTCGAAATTCAGATCTGTAACAATCCTCATCCGAAGTAGATGAAAGAATCTCATGGTCATCAGTTTGGGGGTCCCCTAGATGACGAAGCACCAGGATCTCTCATCCCTTGAAACCAAAAGTCTCAAAAGTCTTGCTCTGAATGATGATACAATTTTTCAAAATGGACAACTTGTTGAAGACTGGCAACTAACTCTTCTTGAAGTTTCTTGTTTTGTTCCTCAAGCATCCGCTGTGAGCTAAAAAGAAAAGGGTAAGAGCATACATAATCATGCATACATGTAGCATAAATCATCATGGAACAGGATAACCTATTAGGTAATTCATATCAACACCCAGTGGATAAGATGGCATCTCCGGTTGATTAGAATGAGCAAATGGAGGAATGGCGGAGGAAGGTCTAGCCTGATGATGAAATGAGCTAGTAGCCTACAATAATCATTGAAACATTCAAAACAAGTTAAGAAAGAAGTAATTGCAATAGCAAAATGGTAAAAGTTTACCTGAGAGGTGCTAGCCCCGGGATGTGGGATGGACCATCCTGCCTCTCCATGATACTCCTCTTCATCGCTATCCTCCTTTTCCTTAGGAATTTCCTGGATGCCAACAGGAGATACATCAAAGTTCAAGAGTCCTACTCGAATAAACTGGGTATATGATGCACCCGGTGGATAGAGAAAGGTTTTAACATCATAACCGTATCGAGCCAACCACCACGTGTTCTCTGGCATTGATGCGATATTCAAAGCATACTCTGGGCAATTCATTGGGATCCTCCATCACTCGGGACTAAGGAACCACTCATGCACTCTCTCTCCGAGAAACCAACCACTAGACACAAGGCTAACAATGACTCGGCGGGTATGCTGAAAAGGCAGTGTGGTGTTCATGGAAGAAGTTTAGTTCGTCCGCTCTTCCATGTTCTATCAAGCCAAATTGACTTACAAAATGACAGGAGGTACGTCAGCTTTTTACATAAATTTTAAAGTATACTAATACTATTTTACCTGGCCCTAGGTTAAGCAACTCAAGAGATAGTACTGGGTGTGCACATAGTGAGAGCCAGAAACTGCTACACGATCTAACAACTAAAAATTCAACCTTGGATACCCAACTCTCTCTCAGGAAAGGCCAGGCACCCTTACAAGATTATGCTCATATGCCCATACCTGCAACAACAATGAAAATCAAATTCATGCAAGTATAAGAATGGAATTGACATTGGTGGAAGAAGAGTACCTCGACAACCACCATGAAACCAACGAAAGACTTTTTATTCTTGCAAATCTTGTCTAGTCCATGATAGAGACAAGAAAGGTTAGCTTCACCCTAGCCGTAAAGCGGTACCATACTCATATCGGTAAGGGCCCTCAACATCGACAAATGGATGGCAGATTCGGTGCTACATAAAATGGTCGACCCAAGAAAATACAGTAAAAATCCTCGAGTTATTGTTTGGCTATTTCCCTACAAACCCGTCCTTTATATTTCATCTAATAACTCTAAATCGGCTCAATTTTTATCTTAAAGGGCTCTTTTAATGACGGTTCTATATCGATTAACTGTTGGACTTCTTTGTATGTCAAAATATCATTGGGAAGAGGGACATGAAGGCCATAGTACCGGATACCAGTTATGGCTGTATAATCGACTGAGCCAATGGTCATCTCTCCTACAGGTACATGAAAAGTATGGGTCGTGTCCATCCACTGCTCTGACAATGCTTAAACTACACTCTTGTCTATTGGACACTCCTCAAATGATAATTGCAAGATAAAGCTTTCAAAACCGCAATCTCGGACAAACTGTTTTACTCGAGAGGGTGCTACATCATATCATTATCGGGCTTTATAGATACACCCTCTGCTCCGGATAACACATCGATCGCGCTACCACAAAGTCAGGTAAGTTAACACGAGGTAAGTCTATCATCATACCAATATGTTGCGCTCTCATTAACACTACTAGAACTATACTCGCAAGTATACGAGGCTGCTGTAGTATTTTGGTGAACACCTCAAGGTCGTCTCACAAGGAAGCTAGATAAGCTAATTGATTATCAAATTGTAAATAACAAATTATCAATAAATTTAAATTGCTAGCAACTAATGAAGACAGATCGAGTGGAATTTAAAACAATGAAAGTAAACTGAGCTGATATATTAATTCTCTTAATAGAAAGGTCTAGGGTTTGCACTTCTCTACTAACTTATATGTATGAACGGCTATTCCTCTCAACCAATTTAATTTCAAAGATTAGATTTCAAGCAACTTAATTAATCGAATCAAGGAAATAAGCTCTCGCATTCAAACCTCTTTCAAATAATCTTGTTACAATTGAAATGATCTTTTTCTTAGGATTATATTTCTAATTCACCTAAGTCCCTAATTGAATTGTTCCAGCATTAGACTTCATTTCTCAATCTTTCATCTAATACCTCAAACACATAATTGGTGGCCAATCAATTATTTATTAACAGTAATCCATTCAATTAAGGCTAAAGAAATAATTCAGTTAACAGCAATAACCATTTCATACAATCATAGTAGATCCATACAAACCCTAGACTAGATCAAAACAAATTCATCTCATTAAAATTCAAAGAAATTAATTTAGACATAATAGAATTCATGAATACAATTCCAATGAAACTTAAGAGATAAAGTTTGAGAACAAAACCAAATTACAAACTTTCTTTAGCTTCTGAAGAATTTCTTGTTCAGATCTTTGCTATAAGAATATTGCAGTGGCTAAAACTAATTTAATCTATACTGTTTGCATAAACGTGTAATCAAAATTCCAAAAGAAAATGAATGATAGTTCTAAAGTTTATGTTTTACGGCTGATAAAATATGTAACCCCTTTCAAAAACCCTAATCTTCTTATTTATACAAAACCCTCGCTCAAAATCCGTGTCTCTTTTCTTTCCTTAGCCCCATGGAGTGACACGGCCAAGCTTGTGGCCGTGTCATGTGACACGACCAGTGGCTTGGCCGTGTCACCTGGATGTGTCAGCTTCTGTGTAATCTTTCTTCTTTGCTTCTGTAGAATTGAGTGTGACACGGCCAAGTTCCTGGCCGTGTCACCTGGGTGTGTCACCTACTGATTCTCTTCGTTCTTTGCTCTTCTTCCTTGGCTAAATATGGGACACGGCCAAGCTTGTGGCCGTGTCATGTGGCTTGGTCGTGTCACCTGCCAATGTCAACTTCTTCCAAATTTTCCTTCCTTTCTTGGTTCCCTTGGTTTTGCCCTTAAGGTGAGACATGGCCAATGGCTTGGCCGTGTCTTGCTGCTTCATGCTATTCTTTCTTCTAAGGAAATATTTTGCATATTAACCTAAAACAAACACTAGAAACAAACTTTAAACAAGAATCACATGAAAAATTAACCAAAAATACATAAACACCACACTAAAAACTAGTATAAAAATGATATAAACACTGGAATAAATTAAAACTACCAGAATTGATGAAATCACTAAATAAACAGATAAGAACTACCAAAATACCTTAAGAAAACAATAATAATCATAATAAATAAGATACAATTCTATGACAAAAACTAATAAAACAACTACCCCACACTTAAAACTTTACTTGTCCTCAAGCAAATTCACATGGCATAAATTAAAACTCTAACAACCTTAACTATAATTCAAGTATATAGAATGAAATTCTTTAAGACTCAGCCATAAATAAATGCAATTTACTTCAATCAAGATTTTCTTAACTCATTTATTAATCCAGACATAACAAATCTCATCTCTCATCTAAGTGTTTCACTCCATTTCAAAGGTTAATTCACTCAAACCACTCATGACTGCATACTGCCATAAACTTACTTAATTATCCAATCTCTCTCACTGATTTTCTCAAGAAATAATCCAAAGGTCTTTTATTTGGATGTAATGGGCCTAAGGTGAAGGTGTGAGAAAAGACATTTAAGTTGGAACATCAAGAAATGGAGTATCTAAATTAGACAATACTCTTGCTAAGAAACTCGTAACTCCCTCAAATGGCATATTCACCAACCCTTGATAATCTCACATACTTGCATACTTAAAGAAAAGTACATGAGTCGATATTCCTCTTTGATGACTAATGCTAGAAAATATATGAATTTTGTATATATATATATATCTTCTCTTTTATTTTTATATATATATTATATATATATATACAAAATATAAAATTGCATGGAACATCTAGCTTAAAATGTAGAGGAAAAGAATAATCGACTCTTAGTCAAATACAATGTGCAAAGTATGCATTTCAGCCCCAAATCTTACTAAAGCAATACTATTTTTTTTAATTGCTTACCCCACACTTATGAATTAAACCACCCTATTGTCATATTATAAGAAACTCCATTCCTTAATGCAGGTATGATGATAGTAGGAAAATGTTGAATTGTGAATTGTGTTGATCAATCAAGAAACAGTCAAAGGCTCAACTTGGCTTACTAAGGAATTCATAATTAAGGGAGGTCTTTTTAAGCTAAAGGGATAATCCTAATTTTCCTTCATCATTTTAAAACATGAGATGAAATCATAATGTGAGTTCAATTAGTATGCAAAAGCAAGCTCTAGACATGCAAAATCATGAAGGTGCACACTTAAGAAAAGAAAATCAATTGACAATAATATTCAATCTATGAGGCTCAAAACTCACAAAGGGTGGGTTCTCAAAGATTTATATGTCATGAATTGTCGTGTAGCTGGACATTACTGCAAGACTTAAGGATCGTAGATCACAGTGCTATCGATGATCCTTACTTCTTGGAACCCTTCATTATATGGTTTAACTCTCTGTCCATTTACTTTAAAAGTTTCATTTGTTCGAGAGTTAAGCAATTCTATAGCACCGGAAGGATATACCTGAGTTATCTCGAAATGACCACTCCATCGAGACTTGAGTTTTCCTGGAAACAGATGGAGACGAGAATTAAAAAACAAAACTTTCATACCTGGGCTCAATGTCTTTTGCACTATAATTCTGTCATGAAGTGCTTTAGTGCGATCCTTATAAATCCTCGAACTCTCATATGCCTCATTCTTCAGTTCATCTAACTCTGAAATTTGCAGAAAACGTTCTCTTTTTGCCTTGTCCAAGTCTAAGTTCAGAGTCTTAATTGCCCAATACGCCTTGTGCTCCAACTCAACTGGTAAATGACAAGCCTTACCGAAAACAAATCGGTATGGACTCATGCCCAAGGGGGTCTTGAAAGTAGTTCGATATGCCCACAATGCATCATGCAATCTACTCGCCCAATCCTTCATTGATAAGTTGACTGTTTTCTCCAGAATTCCTTTGATTTGCTTGTTGGATGTCTCAACTTGTCTTGAAGTCTGTGGATGGTATGGGGTCGCCACCTTGTGTTTCACACCAGATTTGTGCATTAATTTCTCAAAACGTTTGTTACAGAAATGACTTCCCCCATCACTGACTATCACTCTTGGTGTGCCAAATCTACTAAGAATATATTCCTTCACAAATTTAACAACCACATTAGCATCATTAGTACGGGTGGGGATTGCATCCACCCATTTTGAAATATAATCAACAGCAACTAAAATGTACTCATAACCAAAAGACTTGGGAAAAGGACCCATGAAGTCTATTCCCCACACATCAAACAGTTCAACAACAATATAAGATTGAAGGGGCATTTCATTCCTCCTCCCAATGTTACCCACTCTTTGACAGCGGTCACAATGCTTACAATATTCTTGAGCATCTTTGAATAGAGTAGGCCAGTAAAAACCACTTTGAAGTACCTTTTCTGCAGTCTTTCTCCCTCCAAAATGACCACCACAGTGAAGGTCATGACAAAATTGAAGAACACTCAATTGTTCTTCCTCAGATACGCACCTGCGAACTATCTCATCTTTGCATATCCGGAATAGGTAAGGTTCATCCCAAAAATAAAATTTACTCACGTGCAAAAACTTTTTCTTTTCCTGAAATGACAAGTCAGAATGCAAAATACCACAAGCAAGATAGTTAGCAATATCTGCAAACCAAGGTGCATTCATTACCACAAACAACTGCTCATCAGGAAATGCTTCTAGATTTTTATGAATGCTATCAGACGTAAGATTTTCACCAAAGAAAGGTAATCTAGATAAATGATCAACTATAACATTTTCACTTCCCTTAGTATCTTTGATTTGAAAATCAAATTCTTGCAATAATAACACCCATCTAATTAGATGAGTTTTAGCATGTTGTTTTGTCAAAAGATATTTTAGAGCTGCATGATCTGAATGCACAATAATTTTCGACCCAATGCTCTAAACTTATCTAAGGCAAAAACAACAGCTAACATTTCCTTTTCATTTGTTGTGTAATTCATTTGCGCACTATTTAGGGTCAAGCTAGCATAATAGATCACTCTCAAAAATTTCTCAACCCTTTGCCCAAGGACAGCTCCTACTGCATGATTAGAGGCATCACACATAATTACAAAAGGTAAAGACCAAACAGGAGCTACAATTACCGGTGCACTAGTCAATTTTTCCTTAAGGGAATTAAAAGCTTGCATGCATTGGTAGGTTTAAGTTCCCCAAGTTCTAATTCGAGATACACATAATAAGGCATCAAATTAACACTGGCTTCTAAATCACACATGCCATCAGTCCCCTTCCCATTACCCATAGTAATTTGAATTATGAAACTACCAGGATCCTTTAGTTTCGGAGGTAGTTTATGTTGCAGAACAGCACTAGCTACCTCTAATACTATCACCTTCTCATTTGGCTCATACCTCTTTTTCTTGGTGTTCAATTCCTTGAAGAATTTGGCATAAGCCGGCGTGTTCTTTATTGCTTCAAGTAAAGGTAAGTTAATACTTACCTTAGACAGCATGTTGAAAATGTTTGAAAATTGCTTATCTTGTTTTTCATTCTTCAACCTACTGGGGAATGGTATAGGTGGCTGGTAAGGATTATTTGCCTTGTGAAAATCTGCTGAAGGGGATTTCTCCATTGATTTTTCTCCAGCACTTTTGTTCTTTGGTTCTCCTTCGTTTTTGTTCTTTTGATCACCTGCATTCACATAATTATTGTCAACATTATTATTTATTATCTTGCCACTTCTAAGAACAGTCACTGCTTGTGCCTGCTCAGGTTGACTAGGAAATTTCCCTTTTTGTTGAATCTGCATCTGTTGTGCAAGTTGTCCCACTTGGGTCTCCACTTTCTTAAAAGATACTTCTAATGAATCCAGCCTTTTGTTATTCATCTCTTGATTCTTACCACTGACTTGGATAAAGGCTTGTAAACTATCCTCCAAACTCTCTCTCTTAGGTTGCCCCTTGATTTGAAGATTGACCCTGCGGTTGGTTTTGTCTCTGGAGCAAATGGAAAGGTTGTTAAGAACTATTTGTTGCCCAGGAAAAATTTGGATGATTCCGCCAACCAGGATTGTAAGTATTTGAGTAAGGATCATTTTGAGCCCTTGGTTGATATCCCCCCATAGCATTAACTTGCACAGCCTCATTTCCATAAGATTTGTATGCAGAGGGGCATATATTTGCTCCATGCCCGAAAGTTCCACAAATTCCACACACTTCTTGAGTGGATGAAGAAGTATTGTTCTTCATGTTCAGCATCTGCACTTGCCTTGTCAATTCAGCTATCTGATTGGCCATCTCACTGTTGGCTTCCAATTGGTTCACCCCTTTACTTCTTCCTCTTACACTTTTCTGTTGAGAATTAGCTCCCAACATTTCAAAGATTTCATAAGTTTCATCTGCTGTCTTTTCTCCCATAGCTCCCCCAGCTGCGTTATCAACAGTATTCTGAAATTGCTGGGTTAGACCATCGTAGAAAAACTTATTCAGAAGTTGAAGTGGGTAGTGATGATGTGGACACTGGATCAATAACATCTTAAACCTATCTCAAGCCTCATGAAATGGCTCTCCTTCAAATTGAGAGAATGTAGCTATTTTCCCTCTCAATTTAGCTGTCTTCTAATGTGAGTAAAATTTTCCCATAAACTTGATATAGACTTACTCCCAAGTTGTCAAAGAATTTTCAGGCAACATCATAAGCCAGCTTTTTGTCCTATCCTTCAATGTGTACGGAAAACACCTCATCCTCAACTGGTCTTCTATTAGTCCTCCCAATGGAAATGTGTTGAGGGTGGAGTAGAAATCTCGGATAAAATTCAAAGGATCTTCATTTGGGACTCGATAGAATGATGGCAGCATGTTGTAATGGATATTCTTCAACTCATAATTTCTTGCTGCATCTATCAATCTTATACAAGATGTGGAAGTTCCAATGACAAGTCTGGCAAAATCCCTCATAGTTCTTTGCCTTTCGTCTCCCATATTGGTAGATTGTGCAGTATCCGACTCAAAATCAGAAGTGTCCTCCTCTATATCAAATCCGGTATATAGTTCAAACTCTTCTCTGCTCCTTTTCACTTTCTGAATTTCTGGAATAACTGGGTATAACTCTCCTCCGAGTGATCTCTTGCCTTGCATAAACAAAATTTCTGGAAAAAAGGAATTATTAAAAGCAAAAGACAAATAAAATCAAATGTAAACAATGAAAAATAATTTAAAATATTTATGCCTAATAAACAATTACGCCAATTAGTTTCCCCGGCAGCGGCGCCAAAAACTTGTTGCGCTCTAATTAACACTACTAAAACTACACTCGCAAGTATACGAGGCTATTGTAGTATTTTGGTGAACACCTCAAGGTCGTCTCACAAGGAAGCTAGATAAGCTAATTGATTATCAAATTGCAAATAACAAATTATCAATAAATTTAAATTGCTAATAACTAATGAAGACAGATCGAGTGGAATTTAAAACAATGAAAGTAAACTGAGCTGATATATTGATTCTCTTAATAGAAAGGTCTAGGGTTTGCACTTCTCTACTAACTTATATGTATGAACAACTATTCCTCTCAACCAATTTAATTTCAAAGATTAGATTTCAAGCAACTTAATTAATCGAATCAAGGAAATAAGCTCTCGCATTCAAACCTCTTTCAAATAATCTTGTTACAATTGAAATAATCTTTTTCTTAGGTTTATATTTCTAATTCACCTAAGTCCCTAATTGAATTGTTCCAGCATTAGACTTCATTTCTCAATCCTTCATCTAATACCTCAAACACATAATTGGTGGCCAATCAATTATATATTAACAATAATCCATTCAATTAAGGCTAAAGAAATAATTCAGTTAACAGCAATAACCATTTCATACAATCATAGTAGATCCATACAAACCCTAGACTAGATCAAAACAAATTCATCTCATTAAAATTCAAAGAAATTAATTTAGACATAATAGAATTCATGAATACAATTCCAATGAAACTTAAGAGATAAAGTTTGAGAACAAAACCAAATTACAAACTTTCTTTAGCTTCTGAAGAATTTTTTATTCAGATCTTTGCTAGAAGAATATTGCAGTGGCTAAAACTAATTTAATCTATACTGTTTGCATGAAAGTGTAATCAAAATTCCAAAAGAAAATGAATGATAGTTCAAAAGTTTATGTTTTACGGCTGATAAAATGTGTAACCCCTTTCAAAAACCCTAATCTTCTTATTTATACAAAACCCTCGCTTAAAATCCGCATCTCTTTTCTTTCCTTAGCCCCATGGAGTGACACGGCCAAGCTTGTGGCCGTGTCATGTGACACGGCCAGTGGCTTGGCCGTGTCACTTGGATGTGTCAGCTTCTGTGTAATCTTTCTTCTTTGCTTCTGTAGAATTGAGTGTGACACGGCCAAGCTCCTAGCCGTGTCATGTGACACGGCCAGTGGCTTGGCCGTGTCACCTGGGTGTGTCACTTACTGATTCTCTTCGTTCTTTGCTCTTCTTTCTTTGGTCTTCTTCCTTGGCTAAATATGGGACACGGCCAAGCTTGTGGCCGTGTCATGTGACACGGCCAGTGGCTTGGCCGTGTCACCTGCCAGTGTCAACTTCTGCCAGATTTTTCTTCCTTTCTTGGTTCCCTTGGTTTTGCCCTTAAGGTGAGACACGGCCAATGGCTTGGCCGTGTCTTGCTGCTTCATGCTATTCTTTCTTCCAAGGAAATATTTTGCATATTAACCTAAAACAAACACTTGAAACAAACTTTAAACAAGAATCACATGAAAAATTAACCAAAAATACATAAACAAACTAGTATAAAAATGACATAAACACTGGAATAAATTAAAACTACCAGAATTGATGAAATCACTAAATAAACAAATAAAAACTACCAAAATACCTGAAGAAAACAATAATCATCATAATAAATAAGATACAATTCTATGACAAAAACTAATAAAACACAATACTATTGTTTAATAGACTAAATTTATTCGTTATGTTCTAGTTTAATCTATTTATTTATTTATTTATTTATTAAATTCTTAAAAATAGTCCACTAATTAATTTATTTTTTGTAATCTTTACTAAAAAACAAAAAAAATAAAAAAATGAGATAGTAAAATAATAAATACATATTTTTGCTATTAAAATATTAAGTTGCATTGTTACCTTAGTTTTTTTTACTTGAACTGCGATAAAACTGCATCCCAGCTAGTAGACTTACAGTTCCATTTTCATGCCGTCGAATAAATTCTAATAACTCAGCATTGGATCGAGGTCCTGATCTCGAAACATGCATCTTCTCATTAATTTTCCTGCTCAATTCTCTGCTTTAACTATGAAAATATGTAAGTATGGATGAGTATTGAAGAAATGAGCCGTTTATATAGGCAAATTGCAAAGAAAAAACAAAAATAAAAAAGTGAAAAATAGTAAATCTCGTGAAAAAAAAGAAGAAAAAAAGTCAATATCACTGTTGATAAATAGTAAATGAATAGTGAATACACAGTGAATAAATAGTAAATTTAATTTTTCAATTCAATTATTCAGATATTTGTATTTCTAAAAATATTTTAAAAGTATTTTGGCACTTTTAAAATATTTTTACACGTAGGGGGCAAGAACATATAGGCATGGTAAAAATAGCTAATTTTTTTTATAAATTTCTTTGATATCCTACTAACTACAATAATTTTTTTTGCAGAGAACTTAAATTATTTTTGAATCCAGAACTCACCTCGGGTCCAGAATTCAAATTATTTTTGAGTTCAGAACTCACATCGGGTCCAGAATATAAATTATTTTTGAGTCCAAAACTCACCTCGGGTCCAGAATCTAAATTATTTTTGAGTCTAAAACTCACCTTGGGTCCAAAATCTAAATTATTTTTGAGTCTATAACTCACCTCGGGTCCAGAACTCAAATTACTTTTAAGTCTAAAACTCATCTCGGGTCCATAATCTAAATTATTTTTGAGTCTTGAACCCAAATTATTTTTTAGTCCAGCACTTACCTCGGGTCCAGAACTCAAATTATTTTTTAGTCTAAAACTCACCTCGGGTCCAGAACTCAAATTATTTTTTAGTCCAAAACTCACCTCGGGTCAAGAACCCAAATTATTTTTGCATCCAGAACTCACATTGGGTCCAGAATCCAAATTATTTTTGGGTCCAGAATGCAAACCAACCTTAGTTATAGAGTCCAATTTGGCTCTAAACTTAGTTAAAAATCACATTGCTTTTCGCTCTCTTTTGCTGTAGTCTCAGATCGCTCAAGCAGGGGGTAAACTGTAGACCCTTAATTTTTTACCCCGTCCAGTCCGATATTTTTAAAATAGTACGAAATAATTTTGTGGTATATATTATTTTTTAATATTTATTATTTTAATTTATTTTACTATTTAATTTATTTATTTTTTATTTAATTTAATTTAATTTATTATTTATCATTTATTATTTATTTTAATATAATATTTATTTTACTTTTTATTTATTTAAAATAATAATAACAATAATAATAAATAATAATAAAAGAAAAAAATAAAAAATAAAAATCGACGACTGCATAATCGGAGTTAAAAAATTGCTGGCGACGAATTGGCTTGGGCTAATTCACCGCAGGTTTCACCTGCAGCGAAATGGCTTGTGGCCTGCGCCTCGTAGCAAATTTTTGCCAGCGCAGTTTTGCACTCCAGTAGCCCGGCCCGCGCGCAGTTGTTTCGAAATCCTATTTTACTTGGTTTTTGATTTTATTTTCTAAATAGTTTTTATTTTCTTAATCAATTAGTATTAGGTTTTTATTTTTTCTTATAAATACTACATTAAAGACACACAGTAAGGAGGATCGGACTTTTGAGAATTGGAATTCTATTCAAGAATTATTCGGACTTTTTCAGAATATATTCAGAACCTTGAACTTGAAAGAGAAAGAGGCAGTTAGCAAGCAACAAACAATCCATCAAAGGTAGCCCACACTGTCTTTGTTGTTGCTCAACCAGAATTTAAAATTGTGGTAGAGCCAACAATGGAGGTTTGAATTTCTACTTACTTGTTTATGTTTACAGTAGCTTCATCACTCAATTAGATCAATTATTTAAAACATATAATAGGTGATATTTTAGTTAGGCACATTGATCAATTGTTTTTTTTACCATCTGAACTCTATTTAAAACCCTAAAAAGTATTTTTTCAAAACCTTAATACCTTAATACCCGTAAAACTAATTTTTGAAATATAAAATCCTAATTATACTTTTCTAAAACCACAAAACAATAATTTGTTTTCTTAAAATCCTAACCAAATCTATTTTTCTGAGATTCATAGTAGCCTATTCTTTCCAAATACCTAACTTAAAATCCTATTTTCATGATCTTCAATCTTATTTATTTAAACCTTAAATTTTAATATTATTTTCATATAACTTCCGAAACCCTAAATCCAAAACATCCATTCTTTAGATCCAAACCCTAATTTATTTCAAACCTAATCTCTAATTCAAACATCCAGTAGCTATATTATTTCTTTTATATTAAATATTTCTCAATTAATTAATCCAGTATATACAAAACCCTAATTGTTAAACATAAAACTCATGAAACCTTAATTGATGCATAAACCCTAAATTTATATACTTACTATTTTATTTAAATTAGATGAATGTTTATTATATATTTTGATTGATGTTTGATGTCTTTGATGAATGATTTATTTATAATGAATGGTTGGTTATTTTTATTGATTTGCTTTGGTTTCAAAATATTATAAGAGGTATATTTCCACGTTTTGGGTACCTCATATCATGAACATGATGTAATTTAGCTTATTTTAAAGTTTTGGATGTAATATCCTCATTTATGCCCTAGAAGTTTTGCATGTTGTTGTTGTTGTTGTTGTTGTTGTATTGTTGGTTTAAATTGAGAAAAGAAAAGTATAAGTGTTTTGGGAAAGAATTTAGGGTTTAGAGACAAGTTTATATGTTGTGTATATTGTGATATATATAACATATACATTGGTCAAAAGAGTTGGTCAAGGTGTTGGTTAGTGGAAGGAGATTTTTTGTATGGCATGTGAAAGTTCATATATGGGCTCATATAAGACAAAAGGTTAGTTATATGTTTGAGGGTATTTTAGTAATTGCTTGGATGAATTGCATGGTGGAGATTAAAAGAAGGAAAGAGAGGTTGATTTGTGCATTTTCTCTTCTTCTTGTTGAAGTGGCCGATTCTCCAAGTAGCAAAGGCAAAGAGAAGTGTTCTTGATACTTGAATCAAGATTGAAGGGAGAATTGAAGAATCAAGTTGAAGATTTGTGGAATTTCTTCACTTTAGGTAAGTTCTCTTTTGGATTATTGCTTGTTTTAAATGATATGTGAAATTGATAGATGATCTAAGAGTGTGTTGCTTGATTTTGTTTTAATCAAGTATATTTGATTAGCTTGATCTTGAATTTTATGAATGAATTGATGAAAGAAGTGAGTTGATTTTTGAAAGATGGAGAAAAATGTTAGTTTTAGGGTTTTGAGGGGATATGTGTTACATGTGATGTTAATGTTTTGGTTGATGTGTTTTAATAAAGAATATTGTGATAAACATGTAGAATTTGTGTTTAAAACATTGATTCCATTCATTTGAAACATGTTATATGGGGTTTGATGAGTTTGAGTGCAATTAGAGGAAAGTTGTGCATATTAGGGTTTGGGTTTTGGAAGACACGGCCAAAGGCCATGTGAGACACGGCCAAGTCATATGATTTTGGACGTGTTGGATTAATTTTTGGGTGACACAGCCGTGTTCCCAAGCCGTGTGAGCTACTGTGAGTTTTGGTTGAAGAGACACGGCCGTGTCCCTAAGCCGTGTTTGCTACTGCCAAAGTTGAATTGAGAGACACGGCCACAAGCCTGGCCGTGTCCCTCATGTGTGCTGCCCGTGTCTCTCATATGGGTTAGGTAAGTTTTGTTTTCCTTGACCTAGTTGCAATGTTTTGGTTCTTCAAAGGTAGGTTGGTTCCTAAACCTAAACTTAAACACTCTAAACATACTTTAAACTATGAATGAGCTAATCAAATGCATATGAAAGATCCTAAAGCTATGAATCATATAAATTGTTCTTTGCCCTAATTGCATTGTTGAGATTTAAACAAGGTTATGTTATGCATTGTGAAAGGTAATGTGTTTTATGAGTAATGTACCTTGAAATGTTATATCAAAGATGTGATATCAATGATGCTTTATGCATAATATGAATTGAAATGTGAAATGTGATACAAAGCCATTGTTATTGGCTATGATGATGATATTGAGAGAAAGAAGGCATGTATGCCTAAATGTTGATGATAATTGGAAATGGAAATGATAATTGAATAATAAATGAATTGTGTGGCTAATGTGTTATTCCATTTTCAGAGTTGGTTGTTGGTGGCATGCCTAATAAGTGTAACAATCTCTTGAAGTTAGGTTGGATTGAATCCTTGAAGCCTAATTGAGATGTTACCACCCTTGAAGCTAGGTTGGGTTAGTTCTTGAAGCCAAGTTGGGTAGAAGCTTAGCATGCTTTGCTCCCCTTGAAGCTTGGTTGAACTTAATCCTTGAAGCCTAGTTGGGTCTATGATATTGATATTGATAATTGTGATGATAGAACCAAAACATTAACTCTGAAAATTGAATGGCATATTAGTGTGTCTTGGGCCCATGCTTGTCTATGGTTAATGTGAGTCATGAATGATGTTTGTTTTGCTTTGTATTGATGATTAAATGAATACTAATGAGGTATATGAAAAGATAATAAAATGTGATATGTAATGTGAAAGTATATTGTTAATTTTGCATATATGATGTTACATATATATTATGGTTTGAGAAATGACATTGCATTGCACGAAGTCATATCATTAGCATGATTATCTTACTAAGCCCTTGGCTTAGCGCGATAGTGTTTAATCGCGCAGGTGATAGAACTGTTAGAATCGAACCCGAGAGCTCTTCGAGACCGAGTGAGGGTAGACATTGAAGAGTTGATTTTGGAGACTTAAAGATCAAAGGAGACTTGCCAATCATGTATAACTCCTTTTATATTTTGTAAAGTATTGATTAAATGTACATATTTGTATATTTGTAAATATGGAATTAAGTGTTTTCAAATATGTAAATATTTTATGACTTCCGCTGTGAAATAACTATATGTATGTATATATATATCTAATGTGTTTTATTTTAAAAGTAAATGATCTACTTTTCTATATTATATAATGATAATAGTATTGTATCAAGTTTAAAATGTTTTGAATGTTGAAGAAAACCGTAGCATCCCTATGTTTGGTGCACTTACGCTACATGGTTGTGATTGTAGTGTGTGTGCATTGGATGTGGGGGTGTTACAATTGTTTTGGTATCAGAGCCTAGGTTTGAGATTCTCAACCTAGGTAATATGTTATAAAAAGAATATTTTGAATTAAAAAGTGAGTTTTTGAAAGAAAATACATGTTTGGGATTGGCAATCTTTGATCTTTAATAAGGTGTGTCTTGTTGTGTTTGCAGTATTAGGTGTTGATGGATCCTCATTTGAGACAGTCAGTTGAGGGCAGTGAGGAGAGTGTTGCTCCTGATGAGGGAGTTAGAGTTGAGAGTGCTGGGGAGGCACCTGCTTCGGTGTCGGGGAGACCAACTGGTGAGGAGGTTCCACCAGCTTGGTTTGTGCATATGATGGAGACTTTCAGGCAAGCGCCAGTACAACCAGTGCCACCACCCCCTCAGTCTTTGGTACCAGTAAGGCATTATGATAAACTGAGGAAATATGGAGCTGAGGATTTTATTGGTACCACTGATCCAGCTGTGGCAGAACAGTGGCTTGACAGAGTCCAGAGAGTATTTGTTCAGTTGCAAGCCACCTCAGAGGAAAAGTTTGACTATGCAAGATCCTTGCTACAGAAAGATGCCTACGATTGGTGGAAGACGGTGCCCCATTCTATGGATGATCCTCCAACACTGTCTTACACTGATTTCTTGAGAGAATTTGAGTTGAAGTATACTCCAAGGGAGTATAAGGATATGAAGAAGATGGAATTCTTGAGCTTGAAGCAAGATAACAAGACTGTTACTGAGTATGAAGTTGAGTTTATTCGACTGAGTCAGTATGCTGGGGGCATCATTGCTGATGAGATTGATAGATGCCGACGATTTTAGGAGGGATTGAGGCCCTCGATCATGTGTTTAGTGGCTGGATCTCGATATCACGATTTCTCCCAGCTAGTGGAAGCAGCTCGAAGTGTGGAGCGAGCTCAAGTGATTGCAGCTGCTTCAGAGGAAGAGGTCAGAGTGAGAAGGCCTCAGTTTGAGGCAGGGTCTTCTTCAGTGAAGAGGGGTAGAGGAAGCTTTGTTCCTCGGAGGAGCCAGAGACCAGCAGGTAGATCAGTGCAGTTCCAGAGACAAAGATTCAGACCTGCAGCTTCAGTGGCAAGTGCTCCAACCCCTATGGTTCAGAGATCCACCTTACCTATTTGCATCCATTGTGGGAGGCCCCATGGTGGTCCATGTTGGAAAGCTGGTGTTGCTGGGGTATGTTTCAGGTGTGGGTCACCGGATCACTTTGTGAGAGATTGCCCTGAGAGGCAGAGGCAGATGTCAGTTGATTCTGCCGCTTCTCGAGCCAATGTGAGGGGAGGCAGAGGTGCCAGCCGAGGTGGTAGAGCAGGGTTCAGTTCTAGAGGTGGTGCTGCATCCAGGGAGACTAGACCGGAGGAGGTTGGTTCTTCCCAGAGGATGTATGTTATGCAGAGACAGCCGGATGCATCGGCGGTCATAGCTGGTACTTTTTCTTTATTTGATACTGCAGTACTTGCTTTGATTGATCCGGGCTCCACCCATTCTTATATTAGTGCATCTGTATTGCCTGTATCTGATATGCATGCTGAGTCCCTAGGGTTTGATGTTTTGGTGACAAATCCGTTAGGGCATAGTGTGATTGTGAGTAAAGTGCATCGAGATAGTGCAGTGAAGGTGCAGGGTGAGGAGTTCCTTGGAGATTTGATTGAGATGCCATTTAAGGAATATGATGTGATTTTAGGCATGGATTGGCTATCTCGACATGGAGCTGTGGTGGATTGTAAAAAGAAGATTGTTTCTTTGAGAACCGGTGATGGGAGAGAGGTGATAGTATCTAATGAGCAGGAACAGTTAGCCTCCTTATTTGTTTCAGCTGTTGCAGCTCGGAGGTTGATTAGGAAGGGGTGTGAAGCTTATCTTGCTCATGTGGTAGATACTAGAGTGAAGGGTTCTCCTATTGATAGCATTGCCACAGTTGCTGAGTTCCCTGATGTGTTTCCAGAGGAGTTGCCTGGATTGCCTCCAGAGAGAGAGGTGGAGTTTGGTATTGAATTGTTACCTGGTACCACTCCTATCTCTATTACTCCTTATAGAATGGCACCAGCAGAATTGAGGGAGTTGAAAGTGCAATTACAGGAGCTGTTGGATAAAGGATTTATTCGTCCCAGTGTTTCTCCTTGGGGAGCTCCAGTGCTGTTTGTGAAGAAGAAGGATGGTACTATGAGGTTGTGCATCGACTATAGGCAATTGAACAAGGTGACCATTAAGAATAAGTATCCTTTGCCTAGAATCGATGATCTCTTTGATCAATTGAAGGATGCAGCTGTGTTTTCTAAAATTGATCTGAGATCTGGGTACCATCAGCTGAGAGTCAGAGCTGAAGATGTTCCGAAGACTGCATTTCGGACCAGGTATGGGCATTATGAATTTTTAGTTATGCCTTTTGGTCTGACGAATGCACCTGCAGCTTTTATGGATTTGATGAATAGGGTGTTTAGGCCCTATTTGGATCAGTTTGTTGTGGTCTTCATCGATGATATTCTGGTGTATTCGAGGAATGAAGAGGAACATGATATGCATCTGCGGATTGTGTTGCAGATTTTGAGAGAAAAGCAATTATTTGCCAAATTGTCGAAGTGTGAGTTCTGGTTGGATCAGGTAGCTTTTCTCGGACATATTGTTTCAGCAGAAGGCATTAGAGTTGATCCGAGTAAAGTTGAAGCCATTTTGAATTGGAGTCCACCCAAGTCTGTGACAGAGGTTAGAAGTTTTCTGGGTTTGGCAGGCTATTACCGACGGTTTGTGAAAGGGTTTTCTTTGATAGCTACTCCACTCACCAGATTGCTTCGTAAGGGAGTGAGATTTGTGTGGACTGATCAGTGTCAGGCTAGCTTTGAGCAGTTGAGAGATATGTTGACTCAAGCGCCTGTTCTTACTTTACCTGTAGAAGGCCAACCCTATGTGATCTACAGTGATGCTTCACATAGAGGTTTGGGGTGTGTGCTGATGCAGGAAGGGAAAGTTATAGCTTATGCATCTCGTCAGTTGAAACCGCATGAGCTTAACTATCCTACCCATGATTTGGAATTAGCAGCCATTGTGTTTGCATTAAAGATTTGGTGCCATTATCTGTTTGGGGAGAAATGTTTCATTTACACTGATCACAAGAGTTTGAAGTATTTGGGTGTTCAGAAAGAGCTCAACCTTCGGCAGAGGAGATGGTTAGAATTGATAAAAGACTACGACTGTTTGATAGATTATCATCCAGGTAAAGCAAATGTGGTTGCTGATGCCTTAAGTCGGAAGTCTTTAGCTGGTTTAACAGTTTACTCGCTCTCGTTGCTTGTTGAGTTGAGAGCATTGCGTGCCAGTTTTGTACCTTGTGATGATGGTGCATTATTGGCACAGTTACAATTGAAGCCTGTTTTGTTGGATCAGATCAAAGAGGCTCAGTTAGCTGATAAGAAGATTCAGAAGATTGTTTTAGATTGTGAGAGTGGAAAGACTAGAGATTTTGTTGTGAAGGATGATGGGAGCCTATGGTTTAAGAACAGATTGTGTGTACCCGATGATGCTGATTTGAAAAGAATCATTTTAGAGGAAGCTCATCAGTCTTTATTTGCTATGCATCCGGGTAATACGAAGATGTATCATGATTTGAGACAGCATTATTGGTGGATTGGGTTGAAGAGAGACATTGCTGAATTTGTATCTAAATGTCTCACTTGTCAAAAGGTTAAAGCAGAGCATCAAGTTCCAACTGGGTTGCTTCAACCGTTGTCAGTGCCAGAGTGGAAGTGGGAAAGAGTGACCATGGACTTTGTGTCTGGGTTGCCTTTGACACAAAAGAAACATGATGCCATATGGGTGATTGTGGATAGATTGACTAAGACAGCTCATTTCCTTCCGGTTCGGATGGATTACTCTTTGGAGAGGTTAGCTGAGCTGTATATCCATGAGATTGTGAGATTGCATGGTGTTCCAACTTCTTTAGTGTCTGATCGAGATCCCAGGTTTACTTCAAGATTTTGGAAGAGTTTGCACAGAGCTTTGGGTTCTCGACTACACTTCAGTACTGCTTTTCATCCACAGACGGATGGACAGTCTGAAAGGGTGATACAGATTATTGAGGATATGTTGAGAAGCTGTGTCATCGATTTCTCGGGAAGTTGGGATAGATTCTTACCTCTTGTGGAGTTTGCTTATAATAACAGTCACCAATCCAGCATCGGAATGGCCCCATTCGAGGCATTGTATGGCAGACGGTGCAGAACACCTCTTTGTTGGAGTGAACTTGGTGATAGCAAGTTGATTGGGCCTGATTTGATTCAAGAAACTGAAGAGAAAGTGAAGTTGATTCGAGGCAGATTGAAAGCAGCTTCCGACCGACAGAAGTCTTATGCAGATCTGAAGAGGAGAGATATTCAGTTTGATGTTGGGGATAAGGTATTTTTGAAGGTATCTCCTTGGAAGAAGATTTTGAGGTTCGGTCGGAAAGGGAAATTGAGTCCTCGTTTCATCGGACCGTATGAAGTGTTAGAAAGAGTTGGGCCAGTGGCTTATCGGCTTGCTTTGCCACCTGAGTTGGATCGTATTCATAATGTGTTCCATGTATCTATGTTGAGGAGGTACAGGTCAGATCCATCTCATGTGTTACCATTTGAATCTATTGAAGTGAGCCCAGACTTGTCATTTGAAGAGGAACCAGTTGCTATCTTGGCATGGGAAGTGAAAGAATTGAGGAACAAGAGAGTACCATTGGTGAAGATTCTTTGGAAGAATCATGCAAAAGAAGAAGCAACATGGGAAAGTGAGCAGACTATGCGAGAGCAATATCCTCAATTGTTTCAGAATTGATTTCAGGTAATTTCGAGGACGAAACTTCTTTTTAGAGGGGGAGAATTGTAATATCCTCATTTATGCCCTAGAAGTTTTGCATGTTGTTGTTGTTGTTGTTGTTGTATTGTTGGTTTAAATTGAGAAAAGAAAAGTATAAGTGTTTTGGGAAAGAATTTAGGGTTTAGAGACAAGTTTATATGTTGTGTATATTGTGATATATATAACATATACATTGGTCAAAAGAGTTGGTCAAGGTGTTGGTTAGTGGAAGGAGATTTTTTGTATGGCATGTGAAAGTTCATATATGGGCTCATATAAGACAAAAGGTTAGTTATATGTTTGAGGGTATTTTAGTAATTGCTTGGATGAATTGCATGGTGGAGATTAAAAGAAGGAAAGAGAGGTTGATTTGTGCATTTTCTCTTCTTCTTGTTGAAGTGGCCGATTCTCCAAGTAGCAAAGGCAAAGAGAAGTGTTCTTGATACTTGAATCAAGATTGAAGGGAGAATTGAAGAATCAAGTTGAAGATTTGTGGAATTTCTTCACTTTAGGTAAGTTCTCTTTTGGATTATTGCTTGTTTTAAATGATATGTGAAATTGATAGATGATCTAAGAGTGTGTTGCTTGATTTTGTTTTAATCAAGTATATTTGATTAGCTTGATCTTGAATTTTATGAATGAATTGATGAAAGAAGTGAGTTGATTTTTGAAAGATGGAGAAAAATGTTAGTTTTAGGGTTTTGAGGGGATATGTGTTACATGTGATGTTAATGTTTTGGTTGATGTGTTTTAATAAAGAATATTGTGATAAACATGTAGAATTTGTGTTTAAAACATTGATTCCATTCATTTGAAACATGTTATATGGGGTTTGATGAGTTTGAGTGCAATTAGAGGAAAGTTGTGCATATTAGGGTTTGGGTTTTGGAAGACACGGCCAAAGGCCATGTGAGACACGGCCAAGTCATATGATTTTGGACGTGTTGGATTAATTTTTGGGTGACACAGCCGTGTTCCCAAGCCGTGTGAGCTACTGTGAGTTTTGGTTGAAGAGACACGGCCGTGTCCCTAAGCCGTGTTTGCTACTGCCAAAGTTGAATTGAGAGACACGGCCACAAGCCTGGCCGTGTCCCTCATGTGTGCTGCCCGTGTCTCTCATATGGGTTAGGTAAGTTTTGTTTTCCTTGACCTAGTTGCAATGTTTTGGTTCTTCAAAGGTAGGTTGGTTCCTAAACCTAAACTTAAACACTCTAAACATACTTTAAACTATGAATGAGCTAATCAAATGCATATGAAAGATCCTAAAGCTATGAATCATATAAATTGTTCTTTGCCCTAATTGCATTGTTGAGATTTAAACAAGGTTATGTTATGCATTGTGAAAGGTAATGTGTTTTATGAGTAATGTACCTTGAAATGTTATATCAAAGATGTGATATCAATGATGCTTTATGCATAATATGAATTGAAATGTGAAATGTGATACAAAGCCATTGTTATTGGCTATGATGATGATATTGAGAGAAAGAAGGCATGTATGCCTAAATGTTGATGATAATTGGAAATGGAAATGATAATTGAATAATAAATGAATTGTGTGGCTAATGTGTTATTCCATTTTCAGAGTTGGTTGTTGGTGGCATGCCTAATAAGTGTAACAATCTCTTGAAGTTAGGTTGGATTGAATCCTTGAAGCCTAATTGAGATGTTACCACCCTTGAAGCTAGGTTGGGTTAGTTCTTGAAGCCAAGTTGGGTAGAAGCTTAGCATGCTTTGCTCCCCTTGAAGCTTGGTTGAACTTAATCCTTGAAGCCTAGTTGGGTCTATGATATTGATATTGATAATTGTGATGATAGAACCAAAACATTAACTCTGAAAATTGAATGGCATATTAGTGTGTCTTGGGCCCATGCTTGTCTATGGTTAATGTGAGTCATGAATGATGTTTGTTTTGCTTTGTATTGATGATTAAATGAATACTAATGAGGTATATGAAAAGATAATAAAATGTGATATGTAATGTGAAAGTATATTGTTAATTTTGCATATATGATGTTACATATATATTATGGTTTGAGAAATGACATTGCATTGCACGAAGTCATATCATTAGCATGATTATCTTACTAAGCCCTTGGCTTAGCGCGATAGTGTTTAATCGCGCAGGTGATAGAACTGTTAGAATCGAACCCGAGAGCTCTTCGAGACCGAGTGAGGGTAGACATTGAAGAGTTGATTTTGGAGACTTAAAGATCAAAGGAGACTTGCCAATCATGTATAACTCCTTTTATATTTTGTAAAGTATTGATTAAATGTACATATTTGTATATTTGTAAATATGGAATTAAGTGTTTTCAAATATGTAAATATTTTATGACTTCCGCTGTGAAATAACTATATGTATGTATATATATATATCTAATGTGTTTTATTTTAAAAGTAAATGATCTACTTTTCTATATTATATAATGATAATAGTATTGTATCAAGTTTAAAATGTTTTGAATGTTGAAGAAAACCGTAGCATCCCTATGTTTGGTGCACTTACGCTACATGGTTGTGATTGTAGTGTGTGTGCATTGGATGTGGGGGTGTTACATTGGATCAATGTAAAAGGATACGTTTCCACCTTTCGGTGGATGTCCTATTTAGTTTTAGATATTATACGATGTAAGGACATATTTCCATCCTCAGATGGGTGTCCATTTATTTGTTTTGTTTGGACATTGTTGTGGTTTTAATAAAGTATTTATTTATTCTTATGATCGCATGTAGTATGGATAATATTGTTATATTTGAGAATTTTATAATATTAAGAGCTACAAAGGAGGCCGGTTCCAATAAACAGGGCGTTGTGGGGGTGCTGGGCCATTTCTCACCTTCCCCACACGTACCCAACTTTTTGAACCCATTAGGGGGTTGGGAATCCCTTAGGAATCGAGTCATCCACCCCTTTTTTTTTCCGGCATGTCCGGATGGCGACTCTATTTTCCTAGGCTTAGGCCCGTGTTCTCTAAGGCCTCGAGCTTAAACAATACCGAAGTCATAAGAACCATTCCACTAGGAGTGGGGGCGAAAATCTCCGCTCAAAGCATGTAACTATATTTTAAAACTAATACATTTTTTACTTCAAATCACCACATATCACATTTACATGCATTGGGCCCAAATGACCCTATATAATATTCAAGTTCTAGAGATACTACTTTGAACTATTTTAACACTCTATGTCTAGCCCGAAGAAAAATAATAATGACGCTCAATGTCTAGCCCAAAGGCAAAATATATAATGGTGATGCCCAGTGTCTTGCCATAAGGCATATCATATATCAGTGATGCCCATCATCTAGCCCGAATGCAAATCATAGGCATGCCATACAAAACTCTGTTACAAAATATTATATAGGGCAGCACACATATAATACAAATTTCCATAGTCTATTTTCTTATTACATTGTCTCATTTACTCATTCTTCTCTTCCACAACTATGCATAATTGCCTTAACTCAATATAATTCACCATATTTTAATAATGTAAATCACCTTTTTCAATGAGCCCACCTTACCTAAACACTTTGGGCTATTTTCACTTTTTTCTCATTTATCGCATATTACTTAATTTAACCATTTGTAATGGCTTAACATAATGCACATTATGCATTTACACCATTTCACCATTAACATTACAATGCACTTGGCAATTCAAATGACTAAGTAGTTTGGCACATTTACTAACAAAATATACTAAGCCAAATTTAATGCAAATGTATTTAAATTCATCAAAGTATGTACGTTCCTTAGTCCAAGACAAAATCCAAGCTAAAATCTCACTCTACTCTTCACTTTCCAAAATTCCCTTCACTACTTGATTTGGGAAATTACTATCTACTCAACACCTATTCAAAATGTGAATGTATATAATTCATTAGAACCACATTTTACGGTATTTTAACCATTAACTCACAATTAAACACATATCCTTTGAATTCTCAAATTTTGCCCTAATTCTCTTTAATTTTGAAACACCATTCTACCCTAATTCAAATTGCATTTTAAGTTACTTCCATCATTAAAATCATATTATAACATGATTTAAACCATTTAATTCAATTAACATCAATTCTTTAATAATGTTCTTCCAAAACCCTAAATTCTTCGCTAACCCATTCAAACTCCATTCAAACTTAAACAAATCAGCCATTTAAGTATAAAATCATTGTCTCCTCATCAAATTAACATCATCCATGCCCATTTAAACAATTATCCATCACCCCAAAAAAATCACAAATTATACATTATAGAAATTTTAATAAAACTTCTTTAAAATCAAGAAAAGTTTACCTAATACTTTAGAAATCTACAAAACTACTCTTAATCCTAGAGAATTCTTGTAGTCTTTAGTGCATGGAAGAAAAAAATCTCCTCCTTAATTATTAATGGAGAATCAGCCCAACTAAGAAGAAGGAAGAAGATGAAGCCAATTTGTGCCTTTTAATTTTTCTTTCTTTTTATTTTCAACCACATGTTTATATATAATAATTAATTAATTAATTAATTACTAAAAATCTTTAATGTACATCTTCCATTCAAAATAAATTTAATTCAAAATTATTTTATTATTATTATTATCATTTTATCATTTAATTAGTTAATTAATATTTAATAAATATCTACATTCCCATCATCTAGTGTTGGAAGTCTAGTGTTGTTGGAAGTCTCATGTATACTATGATGTGCACAAGACCTAATATGTGTGATGCTATTGGGTTGGTGAGCATATATCATTCTAATTTAGGACAAGTGCATTGGAAAGTAGTAAAGAGAATATTGAGATATCTAAAAGGAATAATTGATTACTTACTATGTTATCAAGGAAGTGAGTTGCATTTGAGAAGCTACAAAAATGCTTATTGGGGAGGAGATTTAGATGAAGGAAAGTCTACCATTAGATATACTTTCTTATTAAATGATGGGGCCATATCTTGGAGTAATAAGAAATAATCATATATAGCATTGTCCTTAATGGAGGCTAAGTTTATAGCAATTTCAGCTATAGTCCAAGAAGCCGTTTGGTTGAAATGGTTCGTGAATCATTTGGGAGTGATGAATGATGCTATTGAACAAAAAAAATATATATATATATATATACTATGATAGTCAAACAATAATGGCATATACCATAAATCCCAAATATCATAGAAAAATGAAGCACATAGATATCAAATTTAATTTTATGAGAGACATGGTGGCAAAGAATGAAATGAACATAAAATACATACCTATATATGATATGGTTGTAAATCCATTTATAAAACCCATACCAAGATATTCGTATTATAGGCATATTAAATCACTAGGCTTGCATAGATATTGATTGTTCTTGTAAATATATTATATAAATGATCACATTTATTTTATCATTATTAATATAATGATAGTTTTTTAATGCTCAATTTTCATTTAATATGTAACAAACATGAGTAAATGTATATTTGTTGTGTACATGTATATATACATTCTTGCTTGAAAAGCATGTCAGATAGATATAAGATTAGCCTTCTCACACAAGCAATCGCCTCTATTAGGAATAAAGATGAGTCGATTTTGAGCTTATTATCTAGATGATAATAGAGATCAAAGTTTGAAGTACTTTATGTCGCCATTTAGTAATAAATGAAGGTCATAATGCATATGGTATATACTTATGACCATAAGTAATGAATTGCTAAAGTTCATAAAATTATCTACCTTTTTGCTAGATTAGAGTTCATATGGATTAGAAAGTATGAAAGTGAACTCATATGAGACATTACTATAAACCCTTGATTTTGGCTCTAAGCCAGTCCGATTCCAATTAACAAAGGCCAAACTATATTTGAACTGATTCTAAAAGCTTAGACCTAGTTTATAGCTTTTAATGAGTCGATTCGGCTCTGCAAGGCCTAAAAATATGTTGACTCAATTTATAAAGGTATAAAGCTTAGTTTATGACTTTATAAATCATGTTTGGTCCAAAAACAAGTTGGTCTGATAATAAAAACCTAAACATAGTCCGGTTCACATTAAATTCAATTTTAAAATATAAAAATAAACTGCACCGAACCAAAAAGCCAAACCATTGCAAATTGGCTAAGCCAATTAGCCATAGATTGGCTAAGCCAATTCGCCATGGATTGGCCTTCATGGTGAATTGGCTCTTGCCAATTCACCATGGACTAGCATCCATGGCAAATTGGTGACTCCCAATTTGCCATAGATTGCTTATCATGGCGAATTGGAAATTTCCAATTTGCCAGGACTCACTAATCCGGTCCTAATTTAACTTGTTAATTCTATAATTAAGATGGATTTGATTTGAACTGTAGGATTAAGTTTTTAGATTTTATTTTAAACCTAATTATGTTGATAAATACAGGGGCTTAACATTTTAAAGAGGCAGTAAGAATTGTGAAGGATACATTAAGTAGCTAGTTCGATTTAACAAAAACAACACAAAAGCAACAATCAGGTGATCTCTAGCCAAAAACTTCAATTGATCCAGGCAGGCAAAAATAGAGAGCTTATTTCAATTCATTAACTTTGGTGGAATTAACAACAACGATTTATTTTCAATCATTAAATTTATTTAAATTTACAGTGGCTTAATCTACAGATTTGCAATTTGTTTCAACATGCAATGAGTATGTTTTTCTTATGTTTAAAAATTAATTAATGTTTTAGAGGATTGTTTATTGGATAATTGATTTGACCACAGTTTTCACGAGGATCCTTGACTCTTTGTTTAAACATCCAGTAATCTAAACATCCACCTTAATTCTCAAAATCTAAATTAACCCTAAACATCAAGAACCCTAGCTTCCAACCTATTTAGAAAAACCTAATCCAATAACTAAGTTCCTAAATCCCAAATTCCAAAATCCTAAATTCCTTAAATCCAAATGCCCAGAACCCCATATATATAAAGCCAATTTCCAAATGCCAAAAGCTAAACCTTACTAGTAACCTCTATCTTCATTCCTAAAAACCTAAACCAAAGTTCTTGACATCCAGAAACCCTAACTAAACCTAAACCAAACCCTTAATTCCCAAAATCCTAATTCCTTAAATCCTAATTCCAAAACCCTAATTCCTTGAACCCTAATTCCAAAACCCTAATTTCTTGAACCCTAATGCCAAAACCCTAATTTTAGATGTAAACCTTAATTAGTTACATTTAATATTTTAAACCCTAGTCTTTGTTATTTAATTTGTTACATGCCCTTATGAATGGATGAGTTATTTTGTTTGATTTATAATGGATGTTTCATTTTAATTATTATATTTGAATGATTTAGTTTGCTTGATTAATTATTTATTTGGTTTCTTAAATTATAAAAGGCACGTTTTCACTTTTTGGGTGCCTCAATTTTTATTAAGTAATTTAGTTTTATCATTTAATGATTTTGGGATTAATGTAGAGGGCACGTTTCCACCTTTTGGTGGGTCTTTTAGTTAGTTTTAGATATTAAATGATGTAAGGGCATGTTTCTATCCTTGGACGGGTGTCCATTTATTTGTTTTATTTGAACATTAATTTGATTATTAATATAATGATACTTTTATTTTAACTGTCACATGTAGTATGGATAATATCATAATAATTAAGAGTTTTATAATATTTAGACCAGAAAAAGAGGCTAGTTCCAAAGAATTGGGCGTTGTGGGGGGTGCTAGGTCATTCTCACCTTTCCCACATGTACCCAACTTTTCGAACCCATTAAGGAGGTTGGGGATTCCTTAGGAATAGAGTTATCCACCCTCTTCTTTTTCTCAACTCGTCCGGGTGGTGACTCCATTTTTTCTAGGTTTAGGCCCATGTTTTTTAAGGTCCTGAGCCTAACAGTGCCAAAGTCACAAGAACCATTCCACATGGGAGTGGGGGCGAAAATCTCTGCTCACAGTGGTGACTCCACTAGGGACCAAATCAATCCAGGTCTAGAACCCATCCCGGGTATAGAACCCAAATTAATCTGTGTCTAGAATCCAAACCATCCTTAGGTCCAGAAACCATCCAGGTCCAAAATCAGCTTAAACTCAAGTTTCTTTTCACTCCTTGAATAAAATTCAAGATTGTCCAAGTAAGGGGCAAACTGTAAACCCTTGATTTTGGCCCTAACCTAGTTTGATCCTGATTAAAGATGGTAAAAGTACTTATCGGTCCATTCTTAATGGCTTAAACCTATTTTAAGCTTTTATCTTGATTGGTCCAATTTGTATGAGGCCCAAATGAATCCGGTTTAGTCCAAAATAACCTAAAAATAGTCTGAAAGTCGCTTTGGTTCGATAATGGGCCATACATGTTGAATTGGGCCTGTCCAACCTGATGTAGGGCATCTATGTCAAACTGGGACTCCCCAGTTTTGTAACACCCCTTCCCGACTTATGAATAAGCTGAGGAGGAATGCTACATCGGGATACGAGCTCTGGTTATGTCAGCTTACTTAATGTTCCTTATAAAAATTTTCCAAAAATTTTGACGGAGTCTCCCTTAAAATTCTAGGTCCCAAGTGTCGACAAAACTGATTTTTCTTATTTTTGAAAAATATTTTGTTTCACAATTCAACTCAAGCACACTCCCAATAATCCACCCTTATAACCTCAACTACAATCCTGCAAGAAGAATTCACACTTCTATATTCACAACCTAACTCAATTTAAAACCATACAGTTATTATACATTACTAGATTTATATGCTACATCAAGTTATCTCTTTGTATTATTCAAATAAGTACATGCCAGTTTCTAATACCAAAATACAAAATGAAGAGCACCACCTAAGTTTGTTGATGACCGACAGATCGCAGGACTTCTCTGCTCGCTACTGGCTCCTTACTAATAACCTACGAGTTTAGAAGAAACTAAACTCGCTAAGCATTGCTTAGTGGGTACTTTAACTAATTACGAAAAATAAATAATAAAAGCATAATGCACTTTTAAAAGCAATGAGTTGTATTGAAAAATAATATCACAATAAAAACAATCCATACATGTCATATATTCAGTTATTATCATTTTATCAGTTCGCTCCACAAGGTAATTTGGTAGACTAACGTATGGTAAGGAACTAACTGAAACAACTGTATATATATTCTATGGCCGTGGCCCTAAAAAATTGCGGACCAAGCCCTGTGGAATCTGTGGCCGAAGCCCTCGGACCGGAGTCCTATATAACTCGGGCGATTGCCCTATATAACTTAGACTGAAGTCCTATATAGCTCGGGTCGTCGCCCTATATAACTCGGACCGAAGTCCTATATTAAAGCAGCACTGCATATAGTATGATATATCATACCCTTACCCTACTCAGTACTATCCCAGATACCCAGTGGAGCCAAAATTTTCATGCCATTTCTTAATCGAATATGCATTATACAATTATCGACTTATGTTTCTTATATTATTTCAACGTGAAATATCATATTTTGTCATTTTAATAACATATTATGCTCATTTATATGCATAAGGAATCAATTGGATTACTTTTGAAAAATGACCAAATGAATATTAGCAAAATGACCATATGAATAGTAAATTCTGGTTTCGGACTCAACTTGATCCTTATTTTGAAAAATTGTATAAAATAATCTACTTGACTAAAAACTCTAAAATTTTTAAATAATTTAGTTTTACATCTTAAAATCATTCCTTTAAAATTTCAGATCAAACTGGACACAAAATCTTGGTCAATTAGTTCACCCAACCAGACTGCTCTAGTTGCCCTGCATCCTGGCAGCAGTTCTGAATTTTGTGAATTCCGTAAATTAAATTCAATCAATGTGGTTCCAAATTATTTTTCTCAAATACTAGACTCAATAAAAAATAACATAGCCAAAATTCAATTGAAGATTAATTTTCTAAATGTTATTAAAAATCTGGAAACATGGCTGTCTCAGTCAAGGGACCTCCTAGAGCAGGTCTAACAGAAATAATTTTTCCATAATCATAACCATTACGAATTCAACTCAAAATATTTTTCAGTCATTCTAGACGCATTGAGGCACAAAATATAAAAAATTCACTTCAAGAAAAGTTTTCTATATTTAATTAAAAATCATACAAGTCACAGCATTTCACTAATTCTAAAACAGAAAAATTTCAAGAAAATGAACAAACAATTAGTTAAAGTACCAAACCTTGCTTTTCCTTGCTCTTCTTGTCTATTTCACTTCCTTTCCTCTCTAATCTCCTTGATTTCCTATGAATTTAACATGTCACATATGTAAGAACAAACCCTAGATATGAACATGATGCTACCTTATGATTTTCTAACAATCCTTTACTTATTCTTACTAATAATCACCATTTTCATCATTTTCTTTAAGTAGTTTATCATTTTTCACCATAATCATCAGCTTACTAATACTTTCCCAACATGAACATAATATCAAATCTTCCTAAACATAGCCTAATACCTAATTCTAATGAAAGAATAAGACTTAGGATGGTATCTTAGCTTATTTCCTATTGAATTTCACTTGAAAAATGGCTTAGACTTGAAAATTTTCTCCTTGAAAATGGAAGGGAGGGGGGAGCACGACCTAAGGAAGAAGAAAAGTGGTGATGGTGGTGTTTTTTTGATCCTTTACTTGTGTTTGGAAGACCAAAATTAGTTGTTTATAAATTAATTTCCATTTAATTAATTTGTTTATTTTCAATGGCCATGATTTGTCCAACCCATTTGGACTTAATGGCTAGGATTTGGCCACTTGAAAGTGGCTTTTTGTTCTTTTAAATTTTGCCCCCAAAGTTATATTTAATTACAAAATTGCCCCTCCGGTGGAAATGTCCAAAATGCCCTTGTCGAAAAATCGCCCGTAACTTACAAACCGTGCGTTTTCGGGAAAAATCGTGCGCCACCATTACGACCCGATTAATCCCGAGAACACATTTATGGCATCCATTAGGGTCACTATTAAGAACCGACACAACTTTTCAAAAAATTACTCTTAGGTCCTCGGCCTTTCGAAAAATTAATTTTAGGTCCCGTCGACTTCACGGGCCTCCTTTGCACACCGATTTTGTTTTTGACTATCTCGAGCCTCTATTTGACCAATTATTTATGTCCTTCTTGCCTAATACTCGACTACCTAAACTTTGGGATGCGACAAGTTTGATATGGGTGTGTCCATATCAAACTGGGGTGTTCCATATCAAACAGGGCACACCCCAGTTTGATATGGACATGCCTAGGACATGCCAAGTCGATATGGGCACCAATCCATGTTGACCTAGGGAGTTTTCAATATGGTATGGTCAGTTTAGCCTCGAATTCAGATTATTTTAGCTCAATATGGGCCTGGTTCATGTCAGATTATTATGTTTTTAATTTGATATGCATTAGAAAATCGTGTTTAATCAGGAAACGAAGATAGTACGAGTTTTAACCTAATCGTTCCTTATAAATATAGGTTAAACAAACTGATCACGGGATTAGCAGTTGGGAGGAATTATCATAGTTATTATCAAGCAATTAACACGACAATGAACAATAGCCATTAAGCAGAGAAACAAGCAAACCAAATCCATGGAAACTTGAGTAAGTAGAGAGCAGAAGCTTTGAACCACCAAATCAGAAGGTAGAACACGTCTGTCTTTAACCTGTTTCAACCAAGATTCTATAAACTTGATCAACTTGGAATATTGGTGGAACCAACGACGGAGGTTTGCAATCTTTTATCTAATTCGTTTTAAGTTTACAGTAATTCAATCATTCTATTTCATTATTTTATTTTGGTTTCTGTTTGATTATTTTGCTTCGTTGATTCATTGATGTAAATATCCAGTAACCATGATCCCTCGACCCATACAATTAAAACATGATTCATACAGAGGTTAATTGATTGCTATGTTTATTTTCCATTAAATTACATTAAGCTATTTAATTAATTTTCAAAACAACTTGTTCAAAATAATTTTCAACCGTCACAGTAACTAAAATAAGTTTTTAAAATCCTAAATAATTCAATAATCAGTCTCTAATATTAAACCCTAAAATAGTTGTTAAATACCAAACCCTAAAATTAGTTTTTAAAATATTAAAGTTTAAAAACCTATTTTTAATCTCAAAAACCCTAATCTTGTTTTCCAAATCACCAAAACCCTAATATCTAGTAAACCTTAAAAACCCTAATTTCTGTAAATTTAAAACCCTAGCTTGCATATAAATCCTAATTCTCCAACAAAACCATATCCTATAAATTATTTACCTTTCAGGGGTGCTGCCCTTGATCCCCGGCAAGAGGTGTTGCCCCCTTGACCTCTGCCCACTAACTGGCTAGTAGGACCGCCCGTATGGGCTCGTCGATAGGGTTAATATCCATTTTTGGATTATAACTCTTTATGATTAACTTTGATTTTCTTTTATTAAAACTCTAGTTTTGTATATTTGATGTTTTATTTAAGATTAAAACCTAGATTTGATTACTTTGTTTTTACATGGTTTATAATGAATATTTTATTTTTAATTGTTATGTTTGAATAATTTAATTTATTTAGTTAATTATTTATTGAGATTTTGAGATTATAAAAGGCATATTTCCACTTCGTGGGTGCCTTAGTTTTTATCATGTAATTTACTTTATCGTTTAAGGATTTTGGGATAATTGTAATGGACACATTTCCACCTATGGTGGGTGTCCTATTTTATTTATTTTACTTTCTTTTTGGACTTTGGACATTGTAAAGGCACGTTTTCATCCTTAGACGGGTGCCTATTTTGTTTGTTTATTTTAATAAAATAATAGATGTTTATTTCTTTTAAATTGTGTGTAATATGGATAATATCATAATTTTTAATAATTTTATAATATTTAGACCTGAAAGGAGGCCGGTTCCAATGAACTGGCATTATGGGGGACCTTCCCCATGCATATCCAATTTTTCAAACCCAATAAGGGGTTAGAGATTCCTTAGGAATCAAGTTATCCACTCCTTTCTTTTTCCCAGTCCATCCGGGTGGTGACTCCATTTTCTTCGGGTTTAGGCCCGTGTTCTCTAAGGCCCTGAGCCTAACAGTACCAAAGTTGCAAGAACCATTCTACTGGGAGTGGAGGAAAAAATTCTCGCTCACAGTGGCGACTCCACTGGGGATAAGAGCAGTTGATTTCGTTGGTCTTTATATTATTTTATTCCTTTTCATTATGATATTATCCATTGCATCATTTTAGTTTATTTTAGTTTGCATTGTGTGCATGAGTTAGGATGCCCGTGTTACCCATGTTGTGTCATGTAAGGGATACCATACTTCCACTCAAGGTACAGAGATCGAGCATGGAATAACCACTCATAGCCTTGTACCTTTGGGTATATACTTGCTCTGGGAACCTAAACTTTTCAATCCAAAGACTAAAGCTCATGTAATTGGCCTAATAACTTTTCTTAGGTTTGAACCCAAATATTTGCTCTTTGACTATGGTTTATATATCTTGGTTTAAATCATGGCTTATTTGTTTTGTTATTTTCCTAATACGATCTAGTTACATTATAAGCACAAAATAATTTTTTTCTTTTAAATCCAAAAAGACCAAAATATTTTTACAAACTGTTTAAGATAGTCTTTTTTTTTATAATGGGTTAAAAATCTTTTCATCTCACTGCCCAAAGTCAAATCCTAAAATCTATTTTCCAATCAATCTTTTATGGGCTTTGAAATAAAAAACCAATTTTAATAAATTTTTTAATGGGCTTATAAGTAGCTAGATCAATTATGGAATACTTAAAATCAATTGTGGGCCTAGTTTACATTAAGACCTATTTATCATGGGCTTATTTTAAAGCATGAATCAATAGTTAATTTTCCAAAATAAGAAATCCATTTATAATAAATCTTTTAATTTGGTTTTAATCTAATATAGCATAAAAGCTATCTTTTGTTGACTCCATGGATTAAAGCTTAATTAATGGAAATTATCATGGACCAATCTCTAAGTTTGAAAATAAAACTATTGATTATATCGTTCGAGCGAATTGTTCAAAAATAAAATATCCCACGTTGATATTTGTTGACCATATACCTAGGAAAAAGAGACTCGCCATTCATGTGTGGATGTTATAAGGTTGGAAGGAACATCCTTACTCTTGGTGTTTGTTTGTTTGTTATCCATACATACATGCATACATGCATTTGCATCTCATATTATTGTTCTTTTTTGGCTCACAGCCCTGGAGTACAATAGTTCAAGAGCGTACGAGAATCCTACCTACACCAGTGATGTAGAATCCAACAATGACTCAGTCGCCTTTTTGCCAAGAATAATGAATCCTGAGCAAGTTCAGAAGATGGTAGATGATACACTCAATGCTAAGATGGAAGAACTAAAGGGGGTCCTAGCTGAGACCATGAAAAGCCAACTGGCTGCCATGTTTGGGAATACAACTAAAGAATCCGCTAGCACCAATAAGCAGAGTGATAAGGGTAAGTCTAAGGTTGGTGAAATGGCTATTGATGATGACAAGATGGTTATGGATGATGATGAATACTGGGCTCAGTATTTTCCAGATCCTCAAGATAAGAAGAAGGAGCTGAAGGTTGTGGAGAAATCAAATGTTGAAAAAATTGAGACTTCTGATATTGAGAAGATGATTGTTGATCTGAAAAAGAAGTTTGAGAAGAAGCTAAAAATTGAAGAGTTGTCGGAGGTGGACAAACTGTTTGAACAAGATGATGAGGTCCCTTATAAGTTCTAGATGCCATCCTTTGCCAAGTTTGATGGAACTAGCAATCCTCATCTTCCTCTAAAGTAATATATCATAACCATACAATCTGCCTGAGCTACTAAGGCTCAAACTCTAAGGTATTTTATGCTTTCATTGGACTCGGTTGTGCAAAATTGGTTCAACATCTTAGAGGATGATACTCAAAATAGTTGGGATCTCTTGTACAAGGCCTTCATCCAACAATACGGGTACAATGCTGAATTGGAGGTCTCATTGATGGAAGTTGAGGCAATGAGGTAAAGATCAAATGAAAACTTTATTGATTATGTGACGATCAGGGCTTATAATAATACCAATAGGCATGTGGAAGGAACCTTCAAAGCTGTTGTGAAGGTCAATCCCATAGAATCCATGGTTGAATTTGTAGTCTTGGATATCCCTGTCACTTTTGCACTACTTTTGGGATGACCATTGTTTCATCCTCTTGGTGGAGTTCCTTCCACACTCCATCAAAAGATCAAGTTCTCAAATGGGGATGAAATTGTGGTTATCGAGGCTGAGGATAATGAAGTTGTGAATGCTCTAATGATTGAGAGGCCTCTCAATGGGTTTCAAGTAGCTGTAATTTCTGATGATAAGGTGGTGGACCCCAAAGTCCTAGCTATAATGAAGAACATGAACTACCTGTCTGGCATTGGCCTTGAAAAGGGTAAGATAGGTATAACGAAGCTTCCAGACTTCAAGACTCAGACTACTAAGAAAGGGTTGGGATATGATGAAGCTACTAAAGAAAAATGAGAAGATGAACTTCCCACCACTCGAAGAGGTATTTGTCAAAGCTCCGGACATGGGATCACTCCAAGGGAATCCTGAACTGATCATGTTCATGGGGAAGTTGATTTTGGATTTTGAGATCTTTACTGATGTTGTTGAAATGGTAGAATAGATGAAGAAAGAGCTCGTCTTGCTAGTTGACAATGAGCCTAGCCTAGAAGAGAAGAAGGAAGTTGTCATGAAAGCCCAGAAGACTCCAGAGGAGATTGCTGCTCTTGTTGAAGAAAAATTTGAGGATGTTTTAGTTTATGATTTTGAGAACAATGATTCTGATTTTAATTTGTCTGCTTTGTACGAGGATGAAATGTTTTTATTTCTAAGATGAATGCAATAAAGTCTGATTTTACGTACTTGTGTGATATTTTTCCTGATAGTTGCATACATTCGAATAATGATTACATGAGCATTTTAATATCAACTCTATTGACACACAATCATTAAATTTGGGAACAACCGAAAATCCTAAAAATATTAGCATAGCATCCAACCTTACTCTTACTCCTGAAGAGAGAGAGAGAGAGAGATTTGAAAAAATATTTAAAAAACATGAAGAAGTCTTTTCGTGGTCTTATGAAGATATGCCTAGAATGATCGAGACATAGCTGAGCACCTAATTCCAACTTATACTCATATGAAACCTGTCAAAAAAATTAGATGGTTAAGGTCAGAATGGGCAGAACTAGTCAATGAAAAAGTCACTAATAAAATACAAGTCAAGTTCCTTGAGGTGACAGACTATGCTGATTGGCTAGCTAATATTGTTCCCGTACTAAAGAAAGATGGGAGAATTAGGGTTTATTTGGATTACAGAGACTTAAACAAGGCTTCCTCAAAAGATGACTTTACTTTACCCCCCATATAGATGTTCTTATTGATAGTGCAGCCTCTAGTGTGCTACACTCATTCGTAGATGGATTTTTCGGATACAATCAGGTGTTAATGACCCAAGAGGATAAAGTAAAAACTACCTTTATTACTACATGGGGTATATTATGCTATAGGGTGATGCCGTTTGGGTTAAAGAATGTTGGAGCAACCTACCAAAGGATGATGACTACCTTGTTTCATGATATGATACACAAAGAAGTTGAAGTATATATGGATGATATGATGGTGAAGTCGGATACAAGGGAGTAACATTTCCAAAACCTCGAGTTATTCTTTGAGAGGGCAGTAATGTACAAATTAAGATTAAACCCAAAGAAGTGCGTGTTTGGGGTCACTTCAGGCAAGTTGTTAGGACATGTGATTGGTCCAAATGGCATTGAGATTGACCCTGACAAAGTTAAGGCAATCCGTGATATTCCAACCCATAAGATGGAGAAGGAAGTTTGGGGGTTTATAGGCAGGTTACAGCACATTAGCAGGTTCATAGCAAAGCTTATAACAATCTGTGAACCCATCTTTAAATTGCTTAAAAAGAACCAGCCAGTCAAGTGGAATGATGAATGTCAAAAGGCCTTTGAGTATATTAAGGAATATTTATTGAATCCATCTATTGGAAGCCACCTAAACCAGGCAGACCATTATTACTATACTTAATAGGAGAAGAAGAGTCAATAAAAGCAATGTTAGCATAAGCTGATGAATCAGGCGTCGAGTATGCAATTTACTATTTGAGTAGAAAGCTCCTAAATTATGAAATTAAATATAGTATCATTGAAAAAATATGCATAGTTGTGGTTTGGCCATCTAAGAAGTTGCGACATTACTTTCAATCTTATAGTGTGCAAGCAATTTCCAGGATGGATCTAGTGAAATATTTAAAGGCAACATATTCATTGATTGAAAAATATGGCAGATGGTTAATTATTTTAGAAGAGTTTGAAATTGAGTATATAACCAGGAAAACCATTAAAGATAGAGCAGTAGCAGAATTCTTGGCCCAACAACCATTGCCGGATGGTGAGGAAATTGTCTTAGAATTTCCAGATGATCACTTGCAGGCCATAGAAGTACAAGGATGGAAGATGTACTTTGACAGAGCAGTAAATAGAAGAGAAGCAGGCCTAGGGGTAATTTTGAAATCGCTTGAAGGGGAGCTAATTCCTCTAGCTAAGAAGTTGAAGTTTAAGGAAACTAACAATATGGTGGAGTACAAAGCTTGCATTTTTTGCTTGGAAACCCTGATGATCATGAAGGTGGATAAGATACAGGTCTTTGGTGACTCTTTGTTAGTGGTATCCCAAGTAAATGGTGAGTGGGAATTGAAAGAAAAAAAATTGAAACCATACCACGATTACATGACTATGATGAAAAAGAATTGCAAAGAGTGCAGATTTGTACACTTGCCAAGGGAAGAAAATTAGATGGTCGATGTCTTAGCCACTGTGGCTTCAGTATGGAAAGATCCTGTTAAGTTATTTCTTAAGCCTCTGGTTTTGACTAGTTCATCGACTCCTTATTATGATTATGAAATAGTCATGAAAACTAACACGGATCATGATGCATGGTATGACATCATAAGGCAATTTTTAAAAAGTAGGGAGTACCCATAAGATGTAATAAATGAAGAGAGAAGAGCTAGAAGGTGATGGTCTTTGCAATACATCACCTTTCCTGGAGATTTGTATCAAAGATGACCCAATGGAGTATACTTAAGATGCTTGAAGAAATCTGAAGTCTAGCAAATCATGTCCAAGATATATGTGGGAAGTTGTAGACCTCATATGAATGGATTAGCCTTGGTTAAGAAGATAATCTGACAAGGCTACTATTGGTTGACCATGGAAAAAGACTATATAGATTTTGTGAGAAAGTGCAATGCCAGATGCATGGAAACTTGAACCATTTGCCGCTCGAAGAACTACACTCTATGTCCTCTCCTTGGCCTTTCGTAACTTGGGGAATTGACATCATTGGGGAGATACATTCGACATCTTCGAGCGATCATCGATTCATTGTAGTAGCAGTGGATTATTTTCAAAGTGGGTTGAGGCCGAGTCTTTCAACAAGTTGGAGGCAAGGCAAATGGCTAGATTTATCGAGAAGAATCTTATATGCAGGTATGGCGTCCCATACAGTGTGATATCGGATAATGGGGTGCAGTTCTAGGGAGAAGTTAAGGATTAGTTCTTAAAGTATCAGATTCATCATCACTGGTCTTCGCCTTATAGACCAAAGGCTAATGGTACGGTGGAAGCAATAAGCAAAATGATTAAGCAGATTCTATCCAAAATGACCAAGACATATAGGGATTGGTCGAAAATGCTTCCTTTTGCTTTAGTGTGCGAACCTTGATTGGAATGATGCCATTTTCCTTGGTTTATGGGATGAAAGCTATGTTGCCAATTGAAATTGAGATCAAATCATTGAGGGCGGTCCTAGAAGCTGAGTTGCCTGAGGTAGAGTGGGTAGCGAGCAGATATGCACAACTAGCCTTATTAGAAGAAAGAAGGTTGAAGGCATTGTACCATCATTAGTTTTATCAAAGGAAAATTTCCCGAGCGTACAACAGAAGAGTTAAGTTCAGAAAGCTTAAAGCCAGGGATTTAGTATTGAAGCAGTGCAAGCCTAACATCTCTGATCCAAGAGGAAAGTTTAGACCTAGTTGGGAAGGGTCGTACTTTATGAAGCGAGTCCTGAGCAAAGGAGTAATCAAATTGTCAGACATGGATGGGCACGAGTTTAGTGAGTCAGTGAACATTTACAGGTTGAAGAGGTTCGATGTTTGAAATAAAAAAAGAGGCTCGCTAGGTTGAAAATCCAAAAGGGCGGCCTAGACAAAAGTTAGAGCAGTCCGCTAGTTTCGAAATCCCGAAAGGGCGGGCTAGACAACAATTAGGGCTAAATAAGTGAAAATTGTCAATTAGAAAATCAAAAAGGGCTGGTTGGTGTAGGAGTAATCTTGTGTATGCCGGCTATATGTTTTGGTTGTTCCACAATTTAATAAAACAAAGTTTATGTTAAAATTATTCTATGTGCATTATTTTAAATTATCTGATCATTAGGTTAAAATAAATACCGCAATAGCAAAACATGATGACAAATTATAAAAGCAAAAAAACCATCTTGTTATTGCCATTATTGTTCATCCTAATATTATTTTTTCTAAGAAATTAACAAATGTAAAATGTATGGCAAATAATAAGTATAACATGCAAGCCAGCTTTGCTTTAGTCAGTTTAGGAAGACTTCAGTTAGATGAGGCATGTCCAAGTTAGGAGTAAACTCAGAACCTCGAGGCTCGGCTCTATACTGGCAATCAAGACGATGAGGATCATAGCAAGTGCCTTGATGAAGAGCAGCAAGAGGAACATACATTAGGTACATCCGTATGGTGACATGGGTAATCTTCCACCAAGGTACCAACCAACGGATGTTAATCACGGCTCATGAGCGAATCCAGTCAATCCAGTCAGCATATGAAGAAGTAGGGCGAAGTAATTTTTTGGCAGAATGATGTCGTGACAGATACTTGGTGAAATCCATAGATGGGGCATCGAGTAAGTAGAGGCGCTCCTGTAACCAAATCTATAAAGGCAAGCAGTAATTAAAAAAAATGAAAAGTCAAAGTTATAGAAACTTATTATTATTATTATTATTATTATTATTGTAATGAGAGTATAATGTATATAATTTTTGTTTAAATTTATTACAAGTTGATTACTAGGAAGAAGGAGGGGATCCACGGTCGAATAAAGCCCTGAAAAAATCATTGCCTGAGGGAGGAGGTGGTATATTTGAATCTTGGTCACTCTGAAAGGTGGGTCTATAATAGTCGTAGGATGGAAAAGGGGGAGGTGTATCATGGTCATCAATCCAGGGCCCCCTAGAGGAAGAAGCATTGGGATCTCTCATGTCCTGAAACTGAAAGTCTCAAAAACTTTGTTCTGACTGACTGTATAAACCTTCAAGATAAGTAGCACGCCAATAGGTGGCAATCAATTCTTCTTGCAGCTTCCTGTTTTGTTTTTTGAGCATTCATTGTGAGCCAGATAAAGAGAAGGTAAGTTCATGCACATATGCATGCATACAACATACATCATTTAAAAAAAAAATCCAAACAAGGTAATTTAGATTAAAGTACTGAAGCCCAAAAGATGGATCGACATAGGGCACTGTGGACGGAACATATGGTAGAGACGGAGCATATGGCTGAGTCGAGACAGCATGAGATGGACCTGCATTGTCCTAGTGAGGACCGCTTGAATTCTTAACCACTTGCAAAAATTCAAGATTAGAAAAGTTCCACGAATAGTTACCCTGAATAAACAAGAGAACATATTTGTTCAACCTGCGATGAAACAACAGTGGCATCCTCACCCTCGCCTTCATCCTCCTCCTCATCATTACTATCATATTCACTATCTCCCTCTCTCTTCTTCTTCTTCTTCCTCATCATATTCTAAACCATTTTGTTCTTCCATACCCTCAACCTCGACAATAGAAACTTCAAAATTCAGAAGCTGATCTTGGATAAATTGGATATAAGATACATCTGGCAGAAACAATAAAGGGTCAATCTGATATCCATTTCATGCATGCCTCTAAGAATCATCCAGCATGGAAGTGATGTCCATGGTGTATCTCGAGATAATCACAGGAACTCTTCATTGATTTGGACCAAGGAACCAATTGTATACTCGCTCACTGAGATACCAGCCACTAGAAATTGGTCCTGCAATGACTCATCAAGAATTCTACAAAAATAGTGCAATAATCATGCACCAAGCAATGCCCACCTACATAATCATGCAAAGGGTAAGTTATCCATTTCATAAATTTTAAATACTAATTTTGTTTCTTACCTTGTCCTAGGTTAGATAACTAAGGTAATACCATTGAGTATGCACGTGGTGGCTCCCTGGCACTTCCCTATGTCTTGATAACTAAAAATTTAGTCTCGGATATCCGACTCTTGATCCATCAAGTATGGGTACCCTCACAAGGTTATGCTCATATACCCAAACCTGCAGAAGCAATGAAAGCTCATATTCATATGCAAACAAGCATTATTTGTACCATCAGTTGTAGAGATTTATACCTCAACAATGACCTGCATAGTTTGTTAAGACCATGATAAAAACATGCAAGACCAGCTTCTCCCCAGTCATAAAATGGTACTCACTCTAGGTTGGAAAGGGCTCGTAACACCGACAGATGGATAGCAGCCTTGGTACTGCATAGAATGGTTGATGCCAACAAATACAACAAGAACCCACAGATATACTGCTCTTCTCATCCACCTTCTACGGGTCTTGTGTTGTTCATCCAGTACTCTTGAATAGGTTCATATTTGATCTTACATGATCCTTTAAACTCGGCACTCATGCCAATAAATTATCAGATTTCAGTCAATGTTAAAATACTATCAGTTAAGTGGACTAGAACCCCATGGAACTTCAGGCTCGTTATAGCAGCAAAATCGACCGGACCAATGGTCAATTCTCCTACAGGCAGATGAAAAGTATGACTGGTGTCCATCCAGCACTCTGCAAGTGCTTAGACCATAGCCCTGTCAATTTGAAAACCCCTGGTTGGCAATTGCAACACAAAATCCTCAAAGCCACGTTCCCCAATCATCCTCTTCATAAGAGGCAGCGCTCGTTTATACCACTGGCAGGCTTTATAGACAGACCCTCCGCTGCGAACGACACAAGAGTCATGTTGCAATAAGACAGGTAAGTTAGACGAGGTAAGTGAACTCTCCTATTTTTCATAACTAATGCCTTATTTAAATTAATTTTCAAGTTATGTATAAATATCAGTCTTATTTCCTTTCTTTTATAATTGCTCTACATCACTCCTGTTAAACCATTTTTTGTGCACTTGTTATATAAATTTTATAAATTTCTTTCCATCATTTAAAAAAAAAAACTTAAATTGCATTTCATCATTTTTTATGTATAAAGCTATTTTCATCATTAAATAAAAAAAATAATAAACAACTATTTTCGTTTAAAACATTATAAATTTGTGTTTGTACAAGTTCTTCTTTTATAAATTTAAGTACTTGCTAAGTAAATTCTATGCTGTCATTTTCATAAATCCATACTAAAAAATTCAGTACATTTATTATGTAAATTTATGCATATTTATCTATTTTTTCTTGTCAAAATTTAAATTCATGCATATTTCCTTGGTCAGTAAACATATTAATTAATTTTGTACAATTAAGTATTTAAATTGCAGTAAAATAATACCTATCTCATATCGTTCAACTGTACTAATATGGCGATCTATCCCAGCTAGGAGAGAAACTATCCCATTCTCGTATGCTCGGATATAGTCTAGTAGGTCAGCATCAGTCCGAGTTCCGATCCTTGAAGCATGCTGCACACCTTCCATTTGTAAGTTAAAATCAATTGATGAATACTGAAAGTTTAAAAATGAAGGAGAAAGGAGCTTAGAGAGCACTGAACTTTTAAATGCAGAAGATGAAACTTGAAATAAATGAATTGCAATTTTATAAGCTTATGAAAGTTAAATAGCCAAAGTGATTCATAAAAGGATGAATAGCAAAAGTAAAAGAAAAGAAATGAATAGTGCATGATTATAATTGATGGATAAGTATAAGGCATGGCATTGATATAAGATGCATTTGCACAAATTTGTTGCTTTACTTTAAAGTCAAGACTCCTGACCGCTACGACATATGTTTTATCCAATAATTCAAAAAGGTAAGTGCTTCTATAATAATAGATGACTTATAATTAGTTTTTTTAAATGCAGGACAAAATCCAAATTATTTTTGAGACCAAAACTCAAACCGGGTCTAAAATCCAAACCACCTCGGATCTAGAACCCATCCTTTTCCAAAATCAGCTCAAGATCATATAGCTTTTCACTCCCTGATTTAATTCAGGATCGTTCAAGCAGGGGGCAAACTATAGACCCTTGATTTTGGCTCTAAGCCAGCCTGATTCCAATTAACAAAGGTCAAACTATATTTGATCCAATTCTAAAAGCTTAGACCTAGTTTATAGCTTTTAATGAGTTGGTTCGGTTCTGCAAGGTCTAAAAATATGCTGACTCAATTTATAAAGGTCTAAAACTTAGTTTATGACTTTTATAAATCATGTTTGGTCCAAAAACAAGTTGGTTTGATAATAAAACCCTAAACATAGTGCGGTTCACATTAAATTCAATTTTAAAATATAAAAATAAACCAAATAGAACCAAAAAGCCAAACCACGATGAATTGGCTAAGCCAATTCGCCATGGATTGGCCTTCATGTAGAATTGGATCTTGCTAATTCTCCATGGTGGGATGACCAGTGGACTAGCATCCATGGTGAATTGGTGACTCCCAATTCACCATGGATTACTTATCATGGCGAATTGGTAATTTCCAATTCACCATAACTCACTAATCCAGTCCTAATTCGGCTTGTTAATTTTGTAATTAAGATGGATTTGATTTGAATCATAGGATTATGTTTTTAGGTAGTTCGGTTTAACAAAAACAAGAATTGTGAAGGATACATCCAGTAGCTAGTTCGGTTTAACAAAAACAACACAGAAGCAACAATCAGGCAATCTCCAGCCAAAAACGTTAATTGATCCAGGCAGGCAAAAGCAGAGAGCTTGTTTCAATTCATTAACTTTAGTGGAATCAACAACGACGGTTTATCTTCAATCAATAAATTCATTTAAATTTACAGTGGCTTAATTTATAGATTTGCAATTTGTTTCAACATGCAATGAGTCTGTTTTTCTTATGTTTAAAAATTAATCAATGATTTGGAGGATTGTTTATTGGATGATTTGATCATAATTTTCACTAGGAGCCTTGACTATTTGTTTAAACATCCAGTAATCTAAACATCCACCTTAATTCTCAAAACCTAAATTAACCCTAAACATCCAAAAACCCTAGCTTCCAACCTATTTAGAAAAACCTAATCCAGTAACTAAGTTCCTAAACCCCAAATTCTAGAATCTTAAATTCCTTAAATCCAAATGCCCAGAACCCCATAAATATAAAAGCCAATTTCCAAATACCAAAAGCTAAACCTTACCTAGTAACCTCTATCTTCATTCCCAAAAACCTAAACCAAAGTTCTTGACATCCAGAAACCCTAACTAAACCTAAACCAAACCCTAAATTCCCAAAATCCTAATTCCTTAAATCCTAATTCCAAAACCCTAATTTCTTGAACCCTAATTCCAAAACCCTAATTTCTTGAACCCTATTGTCAAAACCCTAATTTTAGATGTAAACCCTAATTAGTTACATTTAATATTAGTTACATAGAATATAAGAGTGCTACAGTCGTCCAACTGTAAAAATTCCTCATTTGAAATTTTAATATAAAAATAAAATTGCTTTCCATAGATTTAATTTATTTTAAGCTTATAAATATATAGTAATTAAATAAAACAAATGAAAATGTTAATAGATTAAATAAAGGAAAACTTTCTATGAAAATTTTGCTAGAGTTCTATTTAAAAATTCAATAATCTCCAAATCCAAAATTACACAGCATGTAAAAGAAAATATTCCTAAAAATTATATTTTTACAAATCCACCATTCCTCCAATACATATCCAAATATTTGGCAAACATAAATAACGTGGAAAGTTATATATATATAAAACACTACAAACTTTGTAATTTAAATGTATTTACAAAAGGTTTATAATGTACATCTCTAAAATTATTAGAACAAAAGTATATACATGCAATGCAGAGTAGCACTAGTAATATAGGTCTCGTGGCAAGCGACTCACACTTCAATAACAGCCTCAATCCTATATCTGCTAAGATCTATTAGGGCTTTCTTTCTCTACCATGTCACCTACGCGATACAAACTAATCACGCTAAGTTTAAAGCTTAGTGGTATATACTTTGATAACATAAAATATTTAAAACAAATATTTCTTCACATATTACAAAATGCATTTAGTTTCAATTACAAAGCAATGCTCAATCAGTTTTTCATATTCTCATAAATAGGAATGCAAATGAGTCAAGCTACTCAAGCTTGGCTTAGGTCTCGGCTCAGTAAAAGTTGGGTCAGGCTCGAGCTCATTTAAAAACAAGCCGGGCTCAAGCTACTAATTTATTAAATGAGCCAAGCTCAAGCTCATAGATACTCAACTCATTAGGCTCGCGAGCTGGCTCATTAATAAGCTCGTAAGCTAGCTCATTTATTATGTCATATTAAAAATTATATTATATATATATTAGTATATTATGTTTATTAATTTTACTATAAGCCTTGTTTTTCATAATTATCTTTGTTATTTATATCTGTCCCAAATCCATTTACACTATCTAGTTATCACTTAATACTTATTTACTTATCTGTTTAAGATAATATATTTAAAATGCAATAAAATATAAATTACATAATTATAATATTTTAAAAATTGAATGGTAACTTAGTTTTATTAAAATAATTTTGTATCAACAATTTTATAATTAGAATATAATATAACCTACTCATAAAACCATATAAACTTAACACATCAATACACATTGGGCCCAACAAATCACTACACAATATTCAGGTTCCAGAAAGATTAACTTGGCCTATCGTGACCTAAAGGTCCAACATTGGAGAATAAGTGTCATATGATACCAGTATATCTCACTCGAAGGTTGTCTTCTCAACACCAAAGTGTCGGACACCAATGTGTCTCGCTCAATGTGTAATAATAAAAGTGATACCAGTGTATCTTGCCTAGAGGCATATAAAATGTCATGACGTATCACTGGCATGACAACTTAATAGCATGAAACTCAATATTCTAGAATAAATAATTGTGCAGGGCAATTAATCACACAACATCACATCCCATTTTCACATACTCATTTCATATCATCATTGTTCCACATTTTTTTTCACATATTCATCATATTCCATAATCATAACAATAATGTGCCACATTTAGAATATTTCAAGTCACCATAACATATTGGTTTAAAGCTCAAAGCAATATTCAAATCAAATTGTTTTTTGAAATAATGCATAGGATTTATAAATAATTTCATTTAAAAGAAAAACAACATTCTTTAAAAGTGCCAATGTAGATTATGTTCAACATGAACATTTTAATTAAATATTTACAAAGTATGTTCAAACCTTAATTTGCTTCAAAACCACTCCAATTTCACCTTCCAAGTAACCTTAAACTTTACCTCTTAAGCTAATTTGGCATAATCCTAAACCAAAAAAAATTTCAATTCTTCAATTAAAAACATATTTATAATTAAATTATTCATAATTACCCTTAATTATATTAATTTTAACAAAACCCCATCAAAACCCTAAATTTAAAAACTTTCATAAACCCTAGTTTCACACTTTAGGCTCACTGTAACCATTTTAACCTCAAATATAACATAAATGCATCATATTAGCTTCATAATCATCTTCTATTTAAATTAAAACAAATTTCTCTCTCTACCCACACCATTACATAATCTAATAATTCAAGAAAACAAGCTTAAAAGAAAAGAAACTTACTTGAACTTTTAGTTTTCTTTCAAAATCAATTTAAAACCTTGGATTTCTAATGAAATTTTGTGTATTTGATGAGAAAAATCTCTCCCTTTCTCTCTCTAAATTTGACCATGGTGATAGAAAAAGAAGAAGATGGTGGCTAAATTTTGTGTAATTGACTTGTTTACTTTTTAGTGACATTTATATTTTAGCTATAATTCACTTACATATTTTATACTTCTTACTACTAATACCTCACTTAACCCTTTAAATTATTTATTTAATTATATTTTAATAAAATTTGCGGTCATTACAACTCTCTCCTCCTTAAATAATTTTCATCATCAAAATTACCTATCAATAAATAAATACCACTAACACCGATACTAATTTCAACTCTCCTCCTTATGGATCACCTCACTTGACTTATAAGGTTTTAGATTCATCCCCTGTACTAAAGAACTCAACATAATAAACCCTTTGCAAATAGTTTCATCACACTTTATTATCTATTCATTCATACCTTATCACCTTTTCACAAAATATTTCTCTATACTTTTAATGATTAATAATTATTACATCTTATTCTACAGATTTAAAATTCATAACATCAGTAGGCATATCCAATATGCTGATTTAATGCTAAGCTTATCAAAGATTAATTAATATATAAAAAAAATTCCAAGTATAAAGTCTTTACCATTATTCATAATCAAATACTGTAATTTCTTTGCATTACATAAATTCTCTATGGAGTTCTATTCTCTTCCCGCTTTCCATTTAAACAAACTCATCTTTTTGAATTCATCAACTACATAACCTTAAAATTTAAAAATACCTAGCTACATTTTCAATAAAAGCTTATTATTTCCTTATACATACTATTTACTCTCCTTATGTTTTTAACCCAAATCCTTGAAATATCATTTTTTCTTTAATACTCTAGATAACACAATATCACCAGGTTTTCTTTATATTTTATGTTTATATATATATACATATATATATATATATATACTTAAGCAGTTTTATTATGTCACCAAATGATTATGCTATTAAGTACATATTAGATAAAAAATCTATTTATTTAAACTTTACTTACAACTAGACACTAGTAATATCTATCTATTATTTTAATACATTTACCAACTCTATATGTTTAAATACATTCATCAAATGTCTCATCAAATTTTTGCTTGTATCTAAATTTCTTCATTCCATGAATTAATCTGCCATCAACTTTCTTGTTAAATTCCATTATACATTAAATTCAATCTCAAAATATATTTCTTTTAGCTCTAATAATAATCCAACATGCTAACTTTGTTCCTTTCATCATGTTCTATTTACAATAATTACTTCTTCCTTTTTAACTATTACCAATTAATATATTTTAACTTCCCACATATTTCCATATATAATTTACAAATCAACTGAAATCACCACTTAGTGTTATCGTTAAGTATACCATAGGTATACAACATATATATATATATATATATTATATACTATTTTTAATATCTTGCTTCCATATTTAAATTATTTCTACTCTTTTCTTCTTTATTTTTTTTATCTTCTTTTCAAATTATTTTAAGTCACTACTAGTTCATCATTCTATCAATCTTCCTATGTTGTTTTTTTTTTTTTTCAAGTTATCACTTGTCTCCAAAAATAAACTAAAATCCACTTACCATATATATATATATATATATATATTCACTATGCATCTATTATTTAATTTCACATATACCTTAATTATCCAAGAACATATTTAGTACTTTCCCATTTTTCTTTCACTGTTTAGGCTTCTTCTTTTTATTGAATCAACTTCACTTTAATTTCATAAGCAATTAACCATTAATGTTAAATAATTCCATTACTGAATCAACATTTTACTGCTAACCTCATTTACTTAAATCCAATAAATATATATAATTTTTAATTCTCCAAAAACGTAATTAAATTTTCAAGTCTAAAATTTTATAAATTATTTAAATACAAATCACTATACCTATATTTAAGGATCATCAAGTTTAATATTTTCACTGTTGAAATCCATTAAAAAATGCAGTCGTGTCAACTAAATTGGCACACCCATGAATTACAAATTACCTTTGCCATTAACTTTCCAAATTCTTTCATTCTCCTTTTTGATTTCTCATCTTACTCTCCAAACCTCTCTCTCTCTCTCTCTCTCTCTCTCTCTCTCTCTCTCTCTCTCTCTCTCTCTCTCTCTCTCTCTTAAATTTTTCAATGATTCCTCAATCCGTCACTTTTCCTATTTTGTTTCTCAAATTATCTTATTTCCTCACAAAAATGTAAAATCCTTTAATTACATAAATTTAACTTTTATCCTCTCTCTCTCTCTCTCTCTCTCTCTCTCTCTCTCTCTCTCTCTTCTTATTTCTGCTTTATAATTATTTTAATAATCAAAATACATATATCAAACTCTCCTCACAAAATATTATTTTTCAAACCCATTTAATAAATTAATCTTATTTCTTTTATTCCTTTTTTTAAATCATCTGATATCAATTATAAATACTCCCAATATATATGCCAACATTTTTCTCAAGTTTATCCATCTTTCTAAATTTCACTACCCAACAAAATGCTCCTTAAATCTCTTATAAATTACCTTTCATTAGCTATTTACACTTCTTATAGTTTAATCAATATTTTACAACTAATTCATTCATTTCAACTAAGGAAATAATCTCTCATACTCCCAAAATCACAAATAAATTACTATAACTTCTTCTACAACTGCATCAATCAAGTAAGATTTAAAATATATACTCTAACTTCAATTAGACCGAATACCAACATTTTCCATTAAACAATGATTATTCCACTTTAATTCCTATCAACTTATTGTAGTATTATTTATTTTATTATATTTTTTTCATCACAAACCCATAAACGTACTTACCTTAATCATACTATTTAACATTTCTAACTGTAATTTCCTTTACGTATGATTCCTTTTAATTGATAATACTATTTACACTCCAATAGCTCTATAGATAAATTATCAAGAAATACCACTAAATCCTTTGTACCATACAATTTAGATCAAATTTCATCTATAAAACATGTCCTTGTTTCTTCTATGTACACACCTGTGTGAATTCAACTATTCTATATGTTTTATTTCTTATTTTTTTTTAACACAATCTATAAATATTACACTCCTAACATATTTGCTATCAACCCCACTTTTTTTTCCTTATTTTTTCACAAGCATCCATAATTTTAATTAATTTTTGAACTTTCTTCCACACATATATGCATAAAAAATAATTTGTATATCCATTAATTTTTATACAAATCCAACATATATATACATATAATCCTCAACCAAATAAGTCAACAATTCAATACTATATTCACTTATTGAACCAAATAATTTATATTTAACTCTCCAAAATCACAACTAAGTTCAAACCTCAATTCTCATTCAGTAACTCTTCCATTACTCATTACCCAGGTTATTTATTTATGGATGACTTAATCATATCATTCTATAAACACTACTATTCTTACTTCAAATTTAACATTTTTGACTCAAATTTATTCTTTAGTATAATATCCATGTAACTTTTCATGCAATTCCTATAATTAAAAAAATAATTCAATAATTTAAATCTCAAACTTATGTACCTCTAATACATGTTTAAGAACAAGGAGACATTCTATCTCAAATCAAATGATGAATGCTAAAAATATCATTCAGATTATGTATAAACCAAGTTAAAGAATTTTATCCTCTTATTTAACAAATCCTCCTTAACCCCATAAAGTATTAAGGGTTGCTAGCTACTCTTAATAATACAATTATCCGTAAGTATTAAAGTATTGTTATACACAATAGAATAAGCTTTTATCTCAAAGTTCCTTTTTACATTTCTCATGTTCTCATGACTCATTTTATCATTCAACTATATTATTCCCAGGTGATCATCTCAACTCATGATCATCCTTTCATTCCATTTCATTTATCACTCTTTTCACAAACGCCACATTAGAAACCAGTTTAAGTGCCAATGTATATGCATATATAACATTTCAAATCATGCTTTAAAATTTCCATTTTCTTTCAAAATCCACCTAGGTCAAGAATGTAACACCCTGATACTCCATATAAGTACTATACATACACCTGGTATACATACAGTAAATATATAAAGTATAAGGATGTCACTTTTCGTTACATTTTAAAAACCTTTAACAGAATTCAAACCACAATACATTAATTTAAAGAACATTTACAAATCATTATATTTTTAATGATCTTACATATATATCATAATCTTATTTTTATCAAAACTGCATTTATACATATACATACACTTTTGTCAGAAATACATCATAATTAAAAATTATACATGTATGCATCACCCTCTAGTTGGTCTCGACAAACTCTTATTCTTCTCGTGGCATAATGAAAGACTTCATATCTTCCTCCTAGACACCTGCGCGATTACACATCCGCGCTAAGCCCGAGAGCTTAGTAGTACAAATAAATATTAAAATAAACTTTACAAAAGAACCGTACCTCATATTTTTAGCATCATGTTTTATTGTTTTCTTATCCCGTTATTCCTTTCTTAGTGCATTCTTCATATACTCCCACTAATCTCATAGATTATATATATATTTACACAAAACATTCACAAAACGATACTTACCATTGCTACCTCATATACATATTACATGTCATATTATACTTCATAACCTTACATCTCATTACACCATTCAATTAAATCATTATCCACAATTCAATATTCATGAATCACATTTTCAACAAAGGCAATCATTATATCATTCAATTGAATCATTATCCGCAATCCATCATTAATACTCACAATTAGTATATCAATATACACATTTCATATCAATCCATCATTACACTTTACCTAGGTTGAGAATCTCAAACCTAGGCTCTGATACCAAAACAATTGTAACACCTCTATACCCTGTATACGTACCAAGCATGCTTAAACGATCGTAATATACGTATACTGAATATAGAAAATGCCACGGTTTAAAAAGACACAACAAATATCTTTGTAAACAAGTGAAACCAATCTCAAACAAATAAAAGAAATCCAAAAGACACTATATATAAAATGTTTAATAATTCACAGCGGAAGGTATTACAAACATGATATAAATCAAAGTTTACAAAACATAGAATATATACATGATTGGCAGCTCTTCTCTGATCTTTAAGTCCCAAAATGAACTCTTCAATGTCTACTCTCACTCGATCTTGAAGAACTCTCAGGTTCAACTCTGTCACCTGTGCGATCAAACACTATCGCGCTAAGCCAACGGCTTAGTAGTACAAAGTATGCTAGTATAATGCTTTAGTGCAATATAATGTCACACATTTTAATAACAAATCCACATCATAGATGGAAGGCTAACAACATACCTTTAAATTTCATAAACCACACACATAGAAGCACATCACATTACCACATCATACTACATTCAATATCATAACAATATTCATATTACATCTTCATAGTTCCATTGATTTTACCATTCAAGAATCACATTATATACAAAGACAAGCATGGGCCCAAAACACTCTAATATGCCATTCAATTTTCAGAGTAAATGTTTTGGTTTAATCATCACATTTATCATTATCATAAACCCAACTAGGCTTCAAGGATTAGGTTCAACGAAGCTTCAAGGGGAACAAAGCATGCTAAGTCTCAACCCAACTTGGCTTCAAGAACCAACCCAACCTAGCTTCAAGGGTTGTAACATCTCAATTAGGCTTCAAGGACTAGACCCAACCAAGCTTCAAGGGGAGTAAAACATGTTAAACTTCTACCCAACTTGGCTTCAAGGATCACGCCCAACCTAACTTCAAGAGAGTGTTACTATCATTAGGCATGCCACCAACAACAAACTCTGAAAATTGAATAACACATTAGCCACACAATTCATTTATTATTTCATTCTCAATTCTCATCATCAATTAGGCAAACATGCCTTATATCTTTCAATTGAATCATCATAGCCAAACACAATGGCTTCACATCACATTTGAGTTATCATAGCCAATCACAATGGCCTCATATTATAGCATATCTCAATACCCATCTTAGCAATTCCTCTTTCAAATGTACAATCATTTGTATCATCATATCATTCATATAATACATGTATATATCATCATTGATATAAGCATAGCAAAGTACATTCTTCACAAGAATCAACAATGCAATAATGCAGAATGTGTACTTACCTCAAAAGCAATTTACACAACTCAAAACACTCCCTTTCCCAAGGTTCTTATGCTTCTTAAATCAATGACAAATCACCTTCTTCAAGACCTAATCCAACAAATATAACACACACTTACTTAAGGATACACAAGAAGTAATCAAGTTAAGAGTTAACTAGGGCAATCTCTACACATGACACGCTCAACCACACGGGCGTGTTCCTGACCGTGCCCTAACTCCACAACACAGAAGCTATTACATGCTCATGACCACGGGCGTCTCACTGGGCGTGTAATACATACTGCCTCACACAAATACGTTAACACGTCCAACAACCTGAACGTGCTCCTGGCCGTGTAAATTCTTCATTCTCACAGTAGCTATGACACACTCAATAACACGGGCGTGTTACTGGCCGTGTCAAACCTACTGCCACACAAAACAATTGACACGCCCAAGAACCCTGGACGTGCTCATGGGCGTGTCAGGCTAAAAATCCAAAATCCGGCCAAAACAACCAAACATCCAACAAAACACTTCTTCCACCAACATTCACTTCAAACAATCTTAACAAAGCATACCCAAAAACCATATTAAACTTGCAACAACACCAAAACAAACCACAACACACACATCAAACACAAATCACAAACATCATCAAAATCCTAGACACAACTCAACATCATCTCATCCAATCAACTTACTCTTTTCTTCAATTTATCCTTAAAATCCATGATCACAACAATCAAACACCCTTAAACATATCAAAATCAACCAACACACTCTTAAAAATCTATCAAACTCATAACACAACTTCAAATAAGCAAGTATCTCAAAAGAGGACTTACCAAAGTTATAAAACTTCTTGAATCATCACTTGATCACTTAAATCTTCCTTCAATTTGAGCTTAACACATAAAGATCTTCTCTTTGTCTCTTGCTTTCCTTTGTCTATGGAGGAGCCGGCCAACAACAATGGAGAAAGAAGAAAACATGAAGAAAACAAAGTCAACTCCTCTTTAAATCTCCACCAAGTGTTTCATCAAGAGCAATTACCTAAACACCCTTCTACCAATAGTTTTGATTTCCTTTAACACACTTGCCCTTTTAAGTCATTTCACAAATCTCAAATAAAAATATCTTCTTCCCTTGACCACTCTTTTGACTTACATATATGTTATATATATTATCATATAAACAACATATACATTCCATTAACAAAATCATTTCCTTTGCAAAAACATATATACATTAAATTCAAATCAAACCACAATTATATCCATACTTCTAGGGTACATTTAGGGATATTACACAATTCCCGATCTCTTCCGATCCATATTCATTCAAATTATCATGATAACAAATCACTTCAAATTATCTTAGTATAATTCCCCTCAATTCTCATAAAAAAATTTATGCCATTTTTACTATTTATAGTTCACTTCCTTAAACCTCAAGTTCGTTCATTTATTCATTACATACCATAAACATATTCTGTATAATTCTCAGTCACCTCTCATATTTTCTCCCTTTTTAATATCTTCTCACATTTCCTATCATTGTTATATTTATTTTGATTACCTTTTTGTCATATTATCCATAACTCAAAACATTTACATAATTTCCTTTTTCTCTCTTTACCTTCATAATTATAACCAAATTCTTAACATATAATGTTAAGGTACAACTTCATCCATCATAACTTTTAACTATACTTCTCAAACAAATTTTTTTTAATCTCACCAAATCTGTATTACAATCATTTTGTCTAAGACCCAGATCCATGGATAACATTTTAATCGATCAAATATACTGAACAAAACACATGGTTTTAAAAGAATAATATTCAAGCCTGAAGCTTCCAAATCAATACTGTTCTTTTATAATTTTATTCTCAATCTTTACAAATACAAGGCTAAGGTGTATCTCAAAAATTACATATTCCTTCTTTACATTATTGCTATATCAAAAGTTAACTCATTCCAACTCCGTTTCAAACCAATTTGCACTCGATTATATGATCTTTATCAACTTAATTCATGTTTCAACAATATTACTATATACATATTCAATCATATGCAATTCCTATACACTTTCTATTCGTCACTTCTTTTCTAATCCATTTACAATCTCTTATAATATATAATTACATAGAACTTTCCATATGTGAATACTTTGAGACTCTAAATATCATATGATTATCACGTTCAATGCTCACCATAACAATTTTCACTGTCCAATATTACTCAAGTCCATTCTATACTCACTTCCATCACATAATCCATTTAGCTTTTCACAGTTCAAGATCTAATCCCTCTTAGGTCCACTAATACATACAACATCGTTTCCATATCACTAATTCTATAAATATACCACATACATACTCATAGGTCACCTTCATAATGTGATTCACACACATTTCATTAATATTGAAAAACTCAATTCACCTATCATTTACATGTATACACTTAATTATATGCTCTTATTTTATTTTATTTTATTTTATTTATTATTATTTTTTTCATACATTCAATACACATTTAATGTTTATCACTTTCTTTTAAACACTATCATTTGCATTCTTCCAATATGATGTAAAGTATTTATTCACACAACACACATATATATAAATATATATATTCTAACTATAATAGCACTTCACATCTATCTTAGTCACATTCCCAATGTGACATCTCTTTCACTTTCATCTTTAAAAACATTTAATATACTTCCATATCCACTTTTACCCATTTGCAGTAAAATGACTTAAAATAGCTCCTTTTCATTTGCTTATCCACTTCCCTTTTTACTTCAAAACAAATTCTCATACTATCAATCACATTACTCAATTCATAATACTTTCATGTGCAATATTAGTCATTTCACCTAGCTCCTGTATTGAATATACATTAAACCATCAATATTCAAATGATCTTTATCAAATTCCACTAGAACTTTAACTTTTCAACTTACTGCTTCGTTTAAGCTTCAATTTGCCAAACTCATCTTTTCTTAATATCAACTTTAAAAACATCTTATATATATACATCACAAAGCAATATCAAAACATATAATTTTCACAATTATCAAGCTCATTTCCAAAAATCTCAAATATCACATATTATCACCATTACCATGAGCTTTCACAATATTCAAGCATCTCACATTTCTAACATTGAACTCACAATGTTTGCATTAAAATAACAATACCAATTTATATTCTTACTTAACCAATATCATCTCTTTTTCCTTTAAACAAAGCCTTAACTTTATATATATACCTCAAACTTTAAATAGTCACACTTTGTCTATACTAATCAACTCATTCAATATTCCACCATACTCTCCTCATTTTAATACCATATCTTTCAATATTAACAATTCAACAATATTTCCTCTGTCTAGCAAACCCAACATAAACTTTATTACAAAGAGGTTCAAAATGTAGAGGAAAAAGTACATACTCTTATCTTGATTTGATTTCAACTCATTTTCAACTTTATTCTTCTTTTCATTTCTTTATACTTCAACACATTTAATAATTCACTTTACTTGCATAAATTTCTTTTTCTAGCTTTACTTTCATGTAAAACATCTTTCACACGCTAGCATCCATCTCATATAACACAGATACACTACAAATCATATAATGCCACATCTGAGACCAACCTAGGTGTCAATGCATATGCATGTATTACCAATTGCATTTCAAAACTCTTCTTTTTAATTCATTTTAAGTGTTGCAAAACTTTTTCTTTTTAATTTCACTTAGGCCGAGAATCTCGAACCTAAGCTCTGATACCAAAATAATTGTAACACCCTAATACTCCATATAAGTACTATACATACACCTGGTATACATACAGTAAATATATAAAGTATAAGGATGTCACTTTTCGTTACATTTTAAAAACCTTTAACAGAATTCAAACCACAATACATTAATTTAAAGAACATTTACAAATCATTATATTTTTAATGATCTTACATATATATCATAATCTTATTTTTATCAAAACTGCATTTATACATATACATACACTTTTGTCAGAAATACATCATAATTAAAAATTATACATGTATGCATCACCCTCTAGTTGGTCTCGACAAACTCTTATTCTTCTCGTGGCATAATGAAAGACTTCATATCTTCCTCCTAGACACCTGCGCGATTACACATCCGCGCTAAGCCCGAGAGCTTAGTAGTACAAATAAATATTAAAATAAACTTTACAAAAGAACCGTACCTCATATTTTTAGCATCATGTTTTATTGTTTTCTTATCCCGTTATTCCTTTCTTAGTGCATTCTTCATATACTCCCACTAATCTCATAGATTATATATATATTTACACAAAACATTCACAAAACGATACTTACCATTGCTACCTCATATACATATTACATGTCATATTATACTTAATAACCTTACATCTCATTACACCATTCAATTAAATCATTATCCACAATTCAATATTCATGAATCACATTTTCAACAAAGGCAATCATTATATCATTCAATTGAATCATTATCCGCAATCCATCATTAATACTCACAATTAGTATATCAATATACACATTTCACATCATACCTCCTAACATTGTTTAATTCACAATTCACCAATCATGAGTCACATTGCCAACAAAGTTAATCATAGATCTCATTACTCATTTATTTCAACATTTGTATATCATATTGACAACAAAGACAGACTCGGGCCCAAAAGACACTAATATGCCATTCAATTTTCAGAGTTAATGCTTTGGTTTTGTTATCACATTTATCATTATCATAGACCCAACTAGGCTTCAAGGATTTAGGTTCAACCAAGCTTCAAGGGGAACAAAGCATGCTAAGTCTCAACCCAACTTGGCTTCAAAAACCAATCCAACCTAGCTTCAAGGGTTGTAACATCTCAATTAGGCTTCAAGGATTAGACCCAACCAAGCTTCAAGGGGAGTAAAACATGTTAAACTTCAACCCAACTTGGCTTCAAGGATCAAGTCCAGCCTAACTTCAAGAGATTGTTACTAATATTAGGCATGCCACCAACAACAAACTCTGAAAATGGAATAACACATTAGCCACACAATTCATTCATTATTTCATTAGCACTTTCATTCTCAATTCTCATCATCATCTAGGCAAACATGCCTCATTTATCTCAATTGAAACATCATGGCCAAACACAATGGCTCACATCACATTTGAATCATCATAGCCAAACACAATGGCTTCACATCACATTTTATCTCAATTCACATTATACACTTTATCATCCAAGCATATATAATCAATTACATTGCACATGTATCTTAAATTCATTGTCATATAAACCATATGTCCATTTATTTCATTTTGATCATTATTATCAACTATGATAACATCACATTTCATCATTTCTTAAGGCACATTTACACCATTCATTATTAAAACATTTATCATAACAAATTGCATTTGCACATACCTTTTTGGATAATCATTATAGCTTTCACACTATACAAATAACAACATTAGTCACATTGTATTAACAATATAATAATCTACTTAACATTGTTTTAAGTTTCAAAATAATATAAATGAATGAGTCTAGGTAAATTTGTACTTACCTCAAGAACTACTCCCATCAAGCTATACATAATCAATTACCTCATCATATCCTTCACATTTTACCTATAGCATCATTGATGTAACATTACAAAGTACATTATTCATATAACACATCACCATTCACAAGATTCACAATGCATAAAACATAGCATTGTTCATATAGTATCATATGCATCATCAAATGTAGGTTCAATCCCAATCATGTAAGAAGAGCAAAAACCAAACACAGTAACCAACACACTCAAGGGACACGGCCAAGCTTGTGGCCGTGTCTCTCAACACCAATTCAAACCGAGGCAGACACGGGCAAGGGGACACGGCCGTGTCTTTCAATAAAATTTAGGCAGTGGCAAACATGGGCAAGGGACACGGCCAAGCCAGTGGCCGTGTCTGTCCAAAATTGATCCAACACGGCCAAATTTCCTTGAACTTGGCCGTGTCTCCCAAAAATCTTAAGTCTTGGCCGTGTTCCTTCTTTGGTTTAGCCGTGTCTCACATGAACAAAACCCTAAATGTGGCCAAAACTCTTTTAATTGCATTTAAACTCATTGTGCACAACATAGCCTCATTCAATTGGATATAAACAATGTCATTAACACTTATTTTACATATTCATCACAATATTCTCATTAACAAATCATTAACAACACATTTAAACACATACCACTTCAAAACCCTAAACCAACATCATTCTTATTCTTTCAATTTCAATATCCACTCAACTTACCATTTTCAAACCAAAACCAACACCAATTTAACTTACAACCAATCTAAACACTTATAATCACATCTCAACCCCACCAAATCATAATCTCAACAAATCAAAACTCACTTCAAATACAACTTCAAAAATAACAAAGGAAAACAAGAGAGTACTTACCTAATTGAAGAAATTTCACAACTCTCCAACTTAATCCTTTGATTCTCCCTTCAATTTGATGTTAGAAATGAAAACACTTCTCTTGCTCTCCCTTTCCTTATGGTAGCCGGCCACTCCAAATGAGAAGAGAAGAAAATACAATCAAGTCAAACTCCTCTTCTTCTTTTAATCTCCACCAAGCAATTCTACATGAGCAATTACTACCATGCCCTCTTCCCATTTAACTTAACTTCTTTTTCTTATATGCCCTTAATAGTAATTTCACATGCCACAAATAAATATCCTCTTGCATTGACCATCCATTTTGACTTATGTATATGTTATATATATTACCATATACCCAACATATACACTTTCTCTCTACACATGCCTTTCCTTTTTAAACAATACATAAACATTCTCTTTTCAATTTCTTTTCTTATCAACATAACATATACACATAATTCAAACAAACAACAATTATATCCAAACTTCTAGGGCATACATTGGGATATTACAAAGAATATTAAACCTAGGCTCTGATACCAAAATAAATGTAACACTATGATACACTATATATAATACATACACTCCATATATGTAATATACAAATACACAATACAAGAATGTCATTGTTTCAATCATTAGAAAATTTATCACAATTTTCACTAAAATAATTTAATGTTTTAAAGATAATTTATTAAATAAACAAATATAAACATAAGTAATTTAAATATTAAAATAATATATATTAATGAAAAATCTTTGAAAAAAATTCGCCAGAATTTTGTCTGTATTTTGAATATTTTTCAAAAATTCTAACAACACAACCTGCAAAAGACTTTACACTCCCAATAATCATATACTCGACCATTTTTCCATGAAAGTCCAATGGCTCAAAATAATCTCATTTCCTTCAAAATATTCATATAAATACATACACACAAAAGTTTTCCCTAAATTTATAGTATTTCATCAAAAACTTTATAATTTACATTTTCATACTATGAAACTATAATGTACATAGAAAAATTAAAAAAAAAAAAGAAAAATACATGGTATGCTGGCAACCCTGGTATAATGGCAAAGTCAAGCTCCTAATTCCACCTTTTCACCCTAGACCTAATCTGGTCTGGTGAGCTCTCTATCTCAACATTGTCACCTGTGCAATAAATAAATTGCACTAAGCTTTTTCCTAGAGGTACATACTTTGATAATAATAAAAATGTAGTGACAATAATGCAAAATGTCTTTCTTTTGAAAATCACACTACAACGTGCAATTTCATATTAAATATTATACATCTTTCATTTTAAACATCACACGTCATATTCATATGCAATGAGCCTAAATGATCATATATAATATTCAAATTCTAGAGATATTACTTTGGACCAATTTTTGACATTAGTGTCTAGCTCGAAGGAAAAAAAAATTGGCGCCCAGCTTTTTGTCCGAAGACAAATAAAAGTGATGCTCAACATTTGGCCTGAAGGCAATAAGAATGTCACTCAGTGTCTGGCCAGAAGGCAAATAACTGATATACAGTATAAAAACAAACGCAATACTATGGAAATTAATATTACATAAAATTTCACACATAATACAAATAATTTCACATTTTTCTCATACTTTGACAATTATGCCAATTTCCATTCCTTTTGTACTTTTTTCATCCTTTCTCATTATTTCCACACATTTTTATCATTTTCATCAATTTAGTTGTCATATCCTCAATATAGCAAAATTATGCCTATATTTGGCATAATTACACATTATCTATAAATACATTATTAAATGCTTTTAGCCATCTTAAAGTGGCTCATTTAATCACATATCATACATTTCATAACATAAACATATATCTATGCTCTTTTCATGTATATTCAAACATCAAAGTAGTATAGTTATCACTTTCACATATAACGCAACCTGCCATTCAAGTGCATATAAACATATTTCAATCAAAGTATGTACTTACTTCAGATTTCACCACTTCCAAGTTAAATTCACACTCTTCCCTTCACCTTTCTAAAGTGTCCTTCACCACTTGGATTGGACAAATCCAATCTACTCAACACCTAATCACATTTTGAGTTTAAATACTTCATTAGTATCATATTTCTATACACTTTAACTAATTAAACTTAGTTTATCACATTCCTTTAAAATTTTAAGGTTTTGCCAACTAAATCTAATTAACCACATTTCCTCCAAGTTTCCATTTTCTTTTTTACCCTAATCCCCTTTAATTTTGGGCAATCATTTTAACTAATTCCAAATTATATTTTAAGTTAATTTTTATCATTAAAATCATAGTCTAACACATTTTAAAGAATTAAATACAATTAAAATCTATTATTTATAGAAATTCCATGGAAACCATAAATCTCCTACTACCTCTCTCAAACTTTAAACAAATTGAATCCTTTATTCAATCTAACCTTAAAATCATTGCTTCTATATCAAACTAGCATCTTTCCACACTATTTAAACAATTATAAAACACTTCATCAAAAATCTATATTACACATAATCTAAAATTTCAAGAAAACTACTTAAAATTCCAAGAAAGCTTACCTTTTCCTTGAGTTTTCTTCAAAATTCTCTTAATTCCTTCAAGAAACTTGAAGAATTTGATGTAAGAAGAAGCAAAAATCCTCTCTTTATCCATGTTGAAATTCATTCTAAGGTAGAAGAAGGAAGAGAAAGATGAAATAAATTGATATTTTATTCCCTTTCTATCAATTTTGACAATATATATTAATATTAATTAATAATAAATATTTAATAATTTAAATTTATTCTCTTCCCTTAAAAATTAATATAAATTTTGGATTATTTTTATTCTTACTATTATTATTTTATTATATATATATATATATTAGCTTTTACTATTTACTATTTTAATATATTTTAGGTATATTTTACATATACATTTATACTTCTTGCTACTAACACCTCACTTAACCTTTTAAATTATTTATTTAATTATATTTTAATAAAATTTGCGGTCGTTACACATCCAACTTAGATATATATTTATATCTGTGTGTATACTTTATGTATATCTGGTGTATACATTATGCATCTAGTATACATATGATGTATATCTACTATATATATTATATATCTTTCTTCTAACACATCTAGTTATTCTCTCATAATAATTATTTTTATGTATATCAAAATTATGGATATTACATGGGTTGATACAATAAGTTCTAGGTTCATCTGCTAACCTAAAAGGACTTGATCTATGTTCTCATTCCAACCTAAGAAGAATATGATCTAGGTTCTTATGCTAGCCTAAAAGCGATTGGATCTAGGTTCCTAAGCCAACCTAAGAAGGATTTGATTTAGGTTCCTATGCCAACCTAACAAGGAATTGATGTAGGTTCCTATGCTAACCTAAGAAGAATTTGATTTAGGTTCCAACGCGATGTTGGATTTTAGGGCACTTTTTCATAATGGATATAAAAAGCTTGAGATATGGTGGTGAAAGTCTAATCTTGGTGAATATCTTAGGTTTGATCTAGGCTTACAGTGAAGATTGGATACCTTGAAACCTAAGCTTTTAGTTGAGGGCGACTAAGAAGATGCCCTCATATTTGGAGATAACAAACCATACTGCTAATCGAGGGGTACTAGGCTTTGATTGATACGATAATATGCTTTGGCAAAGTTGTAGTTATGCTAAAAATAGTGGGAAGTCTGAATAGAAGGGATTTTTTAGGTATGTCATGGTTGAGTTTGGTCAATGGATTGGGTTCACTTGTCTTTGAAGGGCTTGGTCTTAGATCTGAATTATTTTCTTAGAGGACTTTGGTATGAGTTAGTTCATTAAACTGTGGAACTTGGCTCCGGTAACCAAGTTGTGGTCTGTATGGCTAGCCATGGTATTAGGAAGGATGTGATATAATCTACTTAAGTTGTTGTTGGATGGGGTCAAGTCAAGCTTTGGTTTGGGGTTGGTTGGAGTTTGGAGGTTTAAGTCAGATTTGGCTTGGTTTGGTAGACAGGTTTGGTTTAGACCCATGTTCATGAACTTATTTTTTGGCATTAGGCTACAAGAGAGCTCATAAGACTTAAAGGTTGTGGTCTGGTGGATGAGGGTTAAGCAATCATTATGGCCTCGTAAGGATAACATGGATCACGGGTTTTGTACTTTAGGAAGTAAGGCTAAGCCTGCTTGGGTTGTCAAAGTGTGGCTCATGGCTAATGGTTTGGAGGGTAAAAGATGGTTTGGTTATATGGGTTATCAAACGAAGGCCTAGATCTTATGGAATTCACCTTTGCAGGAATTTGGCTTTGACTTAATGAGTTTATACCTTCGATGAGCCTAAACATCATTCTTGCCGAAATCTTCAACATCATTAGGAAGCTTTCATAAGGAAACTAGGTTAATTCATGAAGGCAATGAGGCAACCAGGTCATGATGGGTAAGTGAATCATAGAACTTGCTGATTTCATTTAGTGGATACATTTGGTAGGTTAACGATTAGGTGGCTAAAGGTGAGTGACATTGTCTTATAGGTTTAATAATTGGGTAGCTTTAGGTGTTTGGTTCATGATACTATGATAAGGCATAACTAACTAACTTTGAAAGAGACACTAAGGTGGGGACTACACCTACAACTAAGACTAAAGTGACGGTTTGGTAGTTTGCCCCTTAAGGTTTAACTAGGGTTTTGAATCTGTAGATCTGACATTGAAATTTTAACCATGGGGTTTGTCCCATGAAGATATGACTTTGACTTCAATCAATTTTAGACTCAATAAATCATTCTTATTTTGGCTCTAACGTTTTCCTAAGTCACCTTTTGAGTTTTCAACTTGACGAGCTTACTCTAACTTTTGCCTAAGTCGTCTTTTTGGGTTTTTAACTTAGTGGGCCCTTTTTTTTCTTTTTTCTTTTTCTTTTGTTTTCTTTTTTTATAACCCTGGCATAGTAAAAAGTTAAGGCTTGAAATGATTTGGATGGAGCTTAATGGGGGCTGACTATGTATTACTTGCTAAAGAATTAGGTCTGTGTAGCTCTTATTCTTATGTTGACCGGTGATCTTGATCCTTTCTCGATTTGCAAAAAATGATAATATCAAACAAAATCTGCTTGAGAAGGCATGAACTAGTGTCGAGGGATATTGGATTACCCTTTTATTTAAGTGTTGTGTTAATTTCTTGATTTCTTCTCTTATTGCTAACATAATGCTGATCACATTTATATCTTGAAGGCTTTCATCCAGTAGACCATAGAATATGAAGATGCTTATGTGGGAATCCTTTGGTGAATATTTAGTGGTTGCCAACTATTTATGACTTGACATCTTTATTGTTGCTTCGATTACTTCATTAACAAGATGACTTTTCTACAATCATGTTTAACAAATGATGAAGCAATTTTCACTTTTATTATTTTTCTTTTTCTCTTTTTTCCCTTTTTCTCTTTTTCTCTTTTTCTTTTTGTTTTGATGGTTTTACTTGAAATGATCCAAAGCGAGGCTTTAAACGATGGTGTCTTAGAGAAACTAGATAACTTCTCGATGATTTATATTTCAATCATTTTGTGGATTCTTTTAGACTGTCAGTCATTGTCCATGATGATGTAATCTTTGTGCTAAAGTTTAATAAATTTCTTTTTTATTATTATTTCTTTGTATTTCTTAATATTTTTTATTGAACTAAGCATAAAAGAGAATTGAATGGAAGCACACAAAATGTCATGATGGAAAATCTAACATTTTATTGATAAATTTAATTTTATAGAAAAGGACTAACATTGAATCGCAATTTTGACATGGACTTAAGTTTGGACTGGAGTTAGCTTTTTCTTTTCTTTTTTTAGACTGTGACTAGGACTAGGACTCAAACATAAAATTTGGACTGGTAGACTCAGACTCTCTTGATTTGATGGGTGACACATTGGCTAAGACAATTGGCCTTCTCATAGTACCAGTAGATAAGCATGCTTTGGGCGATTAATAAAAAAAGGGTTGATTGGCATTTTGGTGGTTAGGTAATGGGTTTAGGCTGGGTTTTACTCTAAAAGGAATGATGGTTCCACTATCCACCAGGTCTTAGATCTTGTGCTATAAGCTCTTACATTCATTAGTGTTATGTCCAAGGCCTTGGTGATATGCACAATACTCATTGATGTTGCAACTCTTATGTATAGGATTGTGAGCGGAGATTTTCACCCCCATTCCCTGTGGAATGGTTCTTACAACTACGATATTGTTAGGCTTGAGTTTTTAGAGAATACATACTTAAGCCTAGAGAAATGAAGTCACCACCTGGATGGGCTGGGAAGATAGAAAGGGGTGGATAACTCGATTCCTAAGGGATTCCTAACCACCTACTAGGTTCAAAAATTTGGGTATATATGAGGAAGGTGAGAATGACTCAGCACCCCCCATAATGCCCGATTCATTAGAACTGACCTCCTTTTTAGGTCTAAATATTATTAAATTCTTAATTATTATAATATTATCCATACTACATGCAGCCAAAATAAATAAATACTCACTATATTAAAATCAAAGCAACCAAACAGAATGACACCCATACAAGATGGAAATGTGCCCTTACAATGTCCAATGTCCAAAATATAAATGAAGTATAAGGGGACACCCATCAAAAGATGGAAACATGCCTCTTACATTAATCCTCAAATATAAATAAGATAAAGAAACGAATTAAATAAGCAAGGCACCCACAAAGTGGAAATATGCCTTTTACATTATCCTCACAATCCAAATAATAAATAAACATCCATCAACCATTCATTATAAGCAATTCCAAACTCATCATCCATCATAAAGCAATGAATCAAAATTAGGGTTTCTCTATTAAATTAGGGCTTGATTGCCAAATTATGGTTTTTATAACTCTTATTAATCAAATTAGTGTTTTAAGGTCCTTTTTGATCAATCTAAGGTTTAAATCTAAAACTAGGGTTTCTAATATGCAAAACTAGGGCTCAGAATCAAAACATGCACACTTAGGATTTTCTCATACAAACCAAGATTAAAATATGCAAGCCATGATTCTATGGTTTAATACTTAAACTAAAGGCTAAAATATGAAAAACTAGGGCTTAACATATAAAACTGAATTAAAATAATGTAAGATTAAGATTTAATGCGAACTAGGACTAAAGTATGCAAATTAAGCTACGACATGTAAAGTTGGAATTCTAATATGCAAAATAAAGTTTAATCCTAAATATAAGATGCAAGCTAGAGTTTAAGACATGCATTGAAGATCCTGGGATGTAATTCTAAGATGTAAAGTGGAATTAGGGTTTCGAATGATTCAAATCATAAGTTTATAACTCACTATGAAAACAAAAACTCATAAAATCATATGTATAACTTGTTAATACAACCGATCAAGTCATGAAACTAATCAATAAATTTGGTTGGATTGATTAATAAGAATTATATCTCTGTTTGTTGGCTCCATCAAGATAATATATGTTGAAGCAAGCTTGCCTACGCCACTGCCTGGATCAATTGCAACTTTGGCTGAGTGAATGTAATAAGAAGACAATTGCTATGTTTTGATTCTATCTATTTTCCAAATCATTCTTGGTTTGATGATTATGGTTCTAATTGTTAAAAGGTGGCCCCCTTTCCTTGTCTCTGGCCTATTGTATTTATAAGAGCATTTGGGGCAACCTGCTGAGCAATATGAGCATTTTAATTATATCAAGACTTAAATTCTTTGGGCCAACTTCTACATGAACATGGATTCATGTCTAATTAGGGAAAATTTGACATAAGTCTTGACTCATGTCAAATTTGCACACCAATTTCAGCCCATTAGGTTCAACTGAGTTGGTTTGGGCCATTCAATTTTAATTAGTTGTAACTAGATTCTTTTAAAATTAGACTAGACCATGTTTAAGCCTTTGAACTCATTCAGGACCAAAATTAAGGGTCTACAAGAATGAAGAGGCTTAATATGTTATAGTGATTTGCTAGAAGGGATTTCATGGATTTTGCATAGACCAGACTTAGTGTTATCCCAAAATCTATAAATTCTCTCTTTCGCTTATCAATGACCTTAATGTCACTTTTCTATCTTAGAAGACTTGGTTTCATAGCCTGATAGATAGTCATTTCATCTTCCTTAAAAAGGATTCAATGGCTGATTGGTAGCTAAGATGTTGGTTTGGCCAATTAGATGGTCAAGGTAGTAATAGATTTAAAATACTCCCTTAACTTCTTGAAGAGTTTAGTAATACAATCCTACTGGATGATGAAGGCACCCTGAAAGTTCTCCTATTGCTTCTTAAGGAGATTGGTGAAGTGTGCTTGCTAGACAACAAGGGCCATCTGAAAATTCTCCTCTTATTTCTTGAGGATGTAAGTAAAATGATCTTGTTAGGTAGTGAGGGCCAATTAGAAGTCTTCCTCTTACTTATTGAAGAGTTTTGTGAAGTGAGTGCTCAGGTCATCTATTGATAGCTCTAGAAAGACATTAAATCAAAAGGTGAGTATACATGTATAGTGTTAGGCAAGGCATTCATTAGCTTAGGGGGCTTGGTAACTCAAGGTATTTATGGCTAGTGGGTTCATATGGTCATGTTATGGGGTTAAGGTGATTATGCATTATGATAATGGTACAATGACATGTAAGGTCTATGCTAAAAGGTTCGCACAAGTTGGGTATAATTAGTAAGGCAATGGTGATAAATGGCTTGTAACATTTGTTCATAGGTCAATTGTATGGTCAAGGGGTCATGGCACATATAACCTGGTCATGGGTAGGGTCTATAGTTAATATGGTTAGACATATGGGGCTTTGAAGGTTGAAAGTGGTCAACTTTTACTAAAAGAACACATGGTGCATGGCTATGAGGTAAAAAGTAGGGCTAATGCTTATCCATGATAGTTTTTACCATGGGTGAGGTTCGTGGTCAATGGTTTAGATTGTGAGGCCATGAGTTAGGTTCTTGTGACTTAAGGATGGGGCACAAAGGTCAGGTTCTTGTGGTCATTTAATAGGTGTATGGTTGAGGTCCATGGCTAGGGCTACATGGTATGGTCTAAGGCTAAGGGTGGTGGGGTCCTAATTGCTTAGATTTATGTCCAATGGTTAAGCCCTTGTGGCTATAGTACCAGGATTCGATGGGCTAACTCTTGCAACTAAGGTTCATTTGACTCTTTAGCTAAGGTTTAAAGGATGGGTGTGGTCCTAAAAGTTCAAGCCATTATGGATAAGGCAAGGTTGGGTATGGTCCAAAAAAGGTTAAGGCAATGAGGTTGGGGGCAATCCTAATGGAGTTGAACCATGTGGTTAGGTGAGGTTGGATAAGTTCCTAGATGGGTTGAGCTATGAGACTAAGGTAAGGTATGATCCTAAAATTTCAAGCCATCATGGCTAAGGAAAAGATAGGCATGTCCCTAAAGGCATAGAATTAACAAAGTTTTATGCTTAAAGGTAAGACTTAGGGATAAGGAACTAAGCTTAAGGGGCTTTAAAGGTGGAAGCGATGAATTGGATGGGTGAGGAAAAGTTGGGTCAAGTTTTGATGGTAGGGAAAGGGTCCTAAAATTTTTAGAGTTGCTGGTATATGGAGGTGAATGGCTAAGGGTAGGCCTATAGGTATGGATGTTTGTTAGTGGGATAAGATGAAGGTGTTGGAATGAAGGGTGGGAAGGTAATAGTTAACCTAAAGGTATAAGTTAGGTGAGGGAAGTTAGATCAGACCTAAAAGTGTATGAAGGAAGTGATGGTGGATTGGGTCAAGCCTAAAAAGTGAACAAGGATATGAAGGAGGTGATGAAGGACTTGGTGTAGACCCTTAATTTTTTACTATGTCCAGTCCAATATTTTAAAACAAGTCCAAAATAATTTTTGTGGCATTAATTATTTATTTTAATATAATATTTATTTTATTCATTAATTATTTATTTTTATTTTTTAAAATATATATATAATAAAAAATAAAAAAATTGGATGGATCAATAGGTGAACGTCACGCTGCAAGCCAGTCGGCCTGCCCCAATTTACTGCAGGCCAAGCCTGCGGTTAATTGTGCAGTGCCTCACCTAATCCTCGCACAGTGCATGCCCAGCCTCGCAATTGGCCAGCAGCTCGCACCCGCAGCCAATTTTTGACAAAACCTTATTTAACACAGATTTTTTATTTGATTTTTGTGATAGTTTTTATTTTATTAACCGCATAGTATTAGGTTTAGAATTTTCTTATAATTAACACTTTAAATCATAGACTGGAGGACGATAGAGTTATTCAAGAATTATTCAAGGACTTTTGGCAATTGATTCAGAAAGAACTTTTGGCTTTCGGCTTTCGGCAGAGAATTAGGATTTTTGAGAGATTTAAACACAGAGGGGACTTTTGGACTTTGGCTTTTGGGCTGAGACTTTTGATTTGTTGAGAGAATTAAATAGAAAGGACTCTTGGCAATTACTCTCGGACATTTGAATTTTGAAAAAGAGAAAGCAACCTTAAGCAACCAAAAACAAAAAGAACAAGGCAACAAGGTTGTGTTGTCTTGATCAAGCTCATCCAGAATCTCATCATCAAATTTTGGTGGTGTCTTCAAACATAGGTATGTTTATTTAATCTTGTTTGTCAAAAATCATCTTCATCCAGTAGCAACTAATTCATTAAAACCCTAGCTAATTCCTTTTTACTTAATTATCATAGTAGCTTAAATCTTTTAAAAATAATGATAATGTTAGTTTTTTAAATTAAAACCTTAGTCCTAAAATCAAACCCTAATTAATCATTTTTTCTCAACTCACACAATAACTTAAATATTTTTTTTGTTAGTTCAATAAATCAAATTCTATTTTCTAAATATAAAACCCTAGAATCTAAAGTTTTAAACTAAAAATCTCTAAATCCTATTTTCTAAATCTTAAACCCTAAAATCTTAATTTTCAACACCAAAATCCATAACCCTAAAGATCAGTTTTCAAAATTTATTTGTGTATTATAAGTCTTTGTGTTTAACTTCCTTTATTTTAAATCCTAATTTAGTTATTAAAATTTTAAAAATCTTAATTTAAGATATAAACTCTAAACTTATACATTTATTGCTTTATTTAGTTTTAGATTTGATTATGTAGTTTATTATATGTTTTGATGATTGATTTATTTGATTTCGATATTTAATTTTTTTATTATGGATGGATGGTTTCTTTATTATTATTATTATTTGTTTATCTTGGTATTAAAATTATAAGAGGTATGTTTACATGATTGGGTACCTCATTAATTAATCTTTATGAAATTTAAATTATTTTCATATTTTGGAATTAATGTAAATGACACGTTTCCACCTTTCGGTGGGTGTCCCATTTAGTTTTAGACATGGAAGATGTAAGGACATATTTTCATCCTCGGATGGGTATCCATTTATTTGTTTTATTTGAACTTTGCTATGATTATTAATGAAGTATTTGTTTACTCATATGATTGCATATAATATGGATAATATCATTATATTTAAGAATTTTATAATATTAAGACCTGAAAAGGAGGTCGGTTCTAATGAATCGGACATTGTGGGGGTGCTGGCCATTTCTCACCTTTTCCATGTATACCCAACTTTTCGAACCCAATAGGGGGTTGGGGATTCCTTAGGAATCGAGTCATCCACCCCTTTCTATTTTCTGGTCCATCCGGGTGGCGACTCCATTTTTTTCGAATTTAGGTTCGTGTTCTCTAAGGCCCTAAGCCTAACAGTGCCGAAGTCGCAAGAACCATTCCACCAGGAGTGGGGGCGAAAATCTCCGCTCACACTTGGTCAAGCCTAAAAAGTGGGTAAGGGTATGGAGGAGGTGATGGAAAACTAGGTCAAGCCTAAAAAGTGAGCAAGGGTAAAAAAAAAGGTGATGGAAGACTAGGCCAAACCCAAAAAGTGGGCTAGGGTATGAAAGAGGTGATGGAAGACAAAGTCAAGGCTAAAAAGTGGGTAAGGGTATGGAAGAGGTGATGGGCTTAATTATGCAATGGATGCATACGACTTTTAAACTTATATACGAGATAGAGTATCTTAAAGTCTATCTTTGTACAAGGCTTTTAAAGTTGAAGTATAATGTAAATGAATGAATGAGAAAAAGGTTTCATGAAGTTATACAAGAAGATTTGATTATTATGGTACATACAATCTAAGGCTAAGTTCTAAGGTCATTACATGAAAGGGTGAAGGGTGGCTTGGTTAAAATGGTTCCATCTCACTAGAGCAGTAATATACCTATCCAATTGTCAAATAAGGAATTTGCATTGGTCTTCGAGGAAGGTTGCCTAGTCGACGCTACTCGTTATCTCGAGGTTTAATCCTAATTTCAATCTATGGTTTGATGTAAGAATGATGCATGAAACAATTCAAATTTAATAAAAAGCCAAGCTAATCTTACATTAAAAATGATAGTTTAATTAAATAAAGATAGCAAATAAAGTTCATAAAGGAGAAAGGAATTTGTACAAAAGTGGGCTTGATACTTGGACTAAAACTCCAAGCAGGTCTACATATCTCGCTTGAATAGGTATCAAAGCCCATATAGTTCTAATCATCTTATGATAGTTGGTCTTGAACTCAGGTTGTGTGGGTTTTTCTCCATGTAAAACCTGAATTTATTCATTTTATATGTGATTCTTAAATTGTTTAACATGTCATACCAAGTAAACTTTATTCTTCTTTTGGCAATCATTTTGTTGTATTTCTTGTTTGGAGCTAAGTGTTTCTTTTGCTTGCTTGCTTCAGTTTCTAAATACCCATTAGGTACCAACTGTTGCATAGGCTTGATCTACGAAGTGCTGGAACAGAAATGGAAGCTTTTCTGAATTTAGTTCTTTCATCCTAAGAAAAGGTATCATGTGAAGATTTTCCTAATGTATTTTAACGAAATTCATCATTGAATTAATTTTTTAGCATGGATAGATTTGATTGTTTAGGTAATACTAGTAGATAAACTTATGTTGCACAGTTATAAAATCATATTTTACTGTCATTATATATTATAAAATTTTATCTATTTATTTTTAAATTATTAAAATTTTTTAGTAGAATTTATATGCATAATGTATTTTTAAAGATTTTTTTTGGCAATAATTATTGTTAATAGTGTTAGGTTGTTGTAAACATCTACTTTTCTTTTATTGCAATAGTAATTAGGAAAAAATATATCATTGATATATGAACTTTTTTATTTTTATTATTTTAATATTTGAATGATTTGTTCATAACCTAGTTATAGTGGAGCCTCATTTTAGTTAAAAAAATGTCACATCATATTTTATTGAGAAAATAACCAAATTAACCTTGAAATGGTCTAATTAAAAGACAAAAAAACAAAAAAAAAAACAAAAGAGGATTATCAAAACGGATTGACGGATCGTGTTCATATTGGGTTGACTCACTCTGTTAATATGATTAATATCAATATGAAGACTATCTATTTATTAATTGTGTTGACACGAATTCAACATAAAATTAAACGGATTACATATACAACACATATAACATATTTACTTAAAATGAATTATATAATCCAATAAAATCCAACAAAGTCCATTTAACATATATATTATTTATAATAAAAAATAATTTTATATTTTTAAATAATTGATTAAAAAATTATTTATATAATAAAATTATAATTAAAATAATTTTAAAATATAAATGTATTAAAAAATTTCTTAAAAGTACTCAAAAAAAAATATACAACCCAATATGAAATAAATGATATATATTATATTTTAATATTAAAATCTAGTAATAAAGAAAAAAGGTTGAGATAATGTATAGTTGAAAACATAAATTTTTCAATAAAATTTTAAAAAATATATTTTATTTTCTTTTTAGTTTTTCTATTCTAATTTCTTTTTATAAATTATATTCTAAATTATAAATTAAAAAGGTTATTTGATATAAAATGTAAAAGATTATATTATTTAAATCATAAAAAATTTAATTTTTAAAATTTGAATTAGAAAATGATTTCTAAAAATTTATTAAAAATTAAATTTAAATTAATTAATAATTAAGTTAATAAATAATTTAGTCATTCGGTGAATTAAATTTTTTTAATAAAATAATTAAAATTTTAAATAAATTATTTTTAATAAAATAATAATACATTATATAATAATATATTAAATATATAGTACTTATTTTTATTCTGTTAGAGCAAATAATAAAAAAATGATGTGATTTTGAGTTATATTAAAATTACACCTTTTTAGTTAAATGAGTTGTATTGAGTTCGTGTGTTAACCGGCTATATGACTTGTTTAAAGTCGTGTCATAAATGAATCGATCCATTTTTTATACTAACCATTGAGGGTCAGCCCTAATATGTTAATTTTACATATTTCATGTGTTATGTTCATGGGTCATGACTTATTTTGATACCCATAAAAAAATATCAAAATAAAATTATGAGCTCTAACATTTTGATTATGGGATTTTGATTTTAATTTCAATTTCAACTTCTAACTATTTCATTAATCACTCTTCCTTTTTTTAATCCCTTTATTTCTCTTTTGTGTCTTTTCTAGTTTGCTTGTTATTGCTTTGGAGTTTAGGGTCTGTTCAAGAAATGCAAACCATTGATTATTTTGCTCTTTGTGGTAAACTCTTTTTCATCTCTGAAATAGTTCTTTTTGTTGGGTTTTTCTAATTTGTGTTTTACCAGTGTAATTTGTAACACCCCTACACCCAATGTACGCACATCGCATACACTCACTGATGCAATATACGTATACCAGATACAGGAATGTCACGGTCCTTTCTAAACAAACCAAACTTTAACTATTAAATCATCATAAGTCAGTCCGAGTAAACTTAAAATGTTTAACCTATATTATAAATAGTAATAGATAAAACATTCCTTCGTTAAAATACATATATATATAACATTAGTACCCAAAAGTTTATCCAAAATAGTATGTTAAAAACATTTGTTAAATAAGCAGTGGATAATACATATATATATACATCAAAATTAATGTTTATAAAATTATAGAATTTATATATGCTGGCAGTTCGTCTCTGATCTTGATGTCCACAACTACCTCTAATCTCAAGCCTAGACTCGACTTGGTCTAAACGAGCTCTCCGGCACAACTGGATCTACCCTGTCACCTGCACGATGAACCACAATCGCGCTAAGCAGAAAGCTTAGTGGTACAAACTTTAAATCCATATAGATCAATGTGATGCTCATGCACAATATATATGAATATATCAACTCATTGCATTATATCTCAACAGTTTAATCATTTGCATCACATTTCATAATTCATATTAAAGCAAAGACAAGCATGGGCCCAAAACGAAACTAATATGCTATTCAAAGTTCAGAGTTACTGCTTTGTCCATATTGACACCTTGTGTCTAGCCCTGTAGGCAATATATATATCCATGGATAATGTAATAGACCCAGTCTCTTGGAGCTCAACCCGGCTAGATCTTAGGGCCTTAGTATCTTGGTCCTCAACCCGGCTAGACTTTTACAGTTTTTGAGGCTTACGACCCAGTCTTTTCACCTGCCCAGCAATTTATAGGCATGCCGCCAAACCTAGAACTCTGAAAATTGAATAAAATACTAGGCACACAACTTATTCATTTATCTCATTATCAAATACTTTCATAATTCATTTCTCATTTCATTTCTCATAATCAAATTAGGCACATTGCCTTATTATATCATCTTTTCTCATTTTTCTCATTCTTCTATTTTATCTCAATATCGATTGGTTACATTATGTTTTCATATATCTCATCATGTTATTCCACATTCCCTTTCATTTCTAACACATTACTCAATTATTTTGATACAACAACATAATTCACATTATACATATCATACCATATAATTCATTCATCAACAATGTATTAAGTAACTTAACACATTTCTCAACTAAATGTGTTAAGTCTCAATGTCATGTAAATGTATGCAATCATTCAAAGTTTGTACTTACCTCTAAGAGCAACAACACCACTCTAACAACTTCCTCTTCCAAGATATCTCTCAAACCTTGGCTTGGGTAACTCAATTCTCGTCAAAACCTAATCCAAAGGTGATCAAACAACACTCTCTTAGTGTTACACATAAGAAAACAAGGAAGAGAACTATCTAGGGAAAACTTTAACCTTGACACGCTCAACAACACGGGCGTGTCCTTGACAGTTCCTTAAACTCACAATACAGAAGCTTTGACACGCTCACAGACATGGGGATGTTACTGCACGTGTCAATTCTCCTCCAACACAGAAGCTATGACACGGTCAATGACATGGGCATGTCAATCAACCAACAACATAGTAGCTATGACATGCTCAGTGACATGGGCGGGTCACTGGCCGTGTCAATGCTACAACAACATAGAAGCTGTGACATGCTCAGTGACATGGGTGTGTCACTGCTTGTGTCACCAATCCAGAAAATAGAACCAATGACACGCCCAAAGACGTAGCTATGTTAATGGGCGTGTCAGGCCAAAAAACCTAAAATCGACACCAACAAAGTCACATCTAACAAACATCTTCCAATAACCATATCAACAACACACAAACTCAATCAAAACCATCAACAACCCAATAATACTTGAGTAAACCTTAAAACAACTCAATTACAAACATCAAACACAAACACCACCATATTAACAACTTAAAAAAAATCACACAATCCACACACTTGCCCCTTTCACCAAACTCAACCCTTTTTCTCTTCAATCCAAACCCAAAAATCAAAGTTACCAAGACAAAACACTTCAAACACACCAAAATAACCATAAACACATCTACAACAACCATCCAACAAACCCAATAGCACAAACTCAAAAGAAAACTAAGAAACAAGTTGGAAACTTAACAAAAGTGAAGAAAATCCTTAAAACTCCAACTTGATCTCTTAAAATCCTTCAATCTCTTGAGATTTGAAGCAACAAAATCTCTTTTCCTTTGGTTGATAAGGGTGGCCGGCCAAAGAGAAGAAAGAAGAAGAAAGAAAATACAAAGTCAACACACTCTTCTCTTTTAACCAACCCTCTTTTCCCCAAATCACTCTCCACCAAGTGATTAAACAATATAATATTAAATCCACTTACCTCATCTTCCACTAACATTAAACAAATCCATTTAAATACAAAATATCTTTTGACCAAAAAGACATAATCTTGTATATATTGTTTTTATCTCCATATACATAACATATACACATCTCCTCTTATTCCATTAGTCATATACACACTTTAAATTATTTAATCCAATTCTCACAAATAAGCATTCCAAAATTTTAGGGTATCACCTTGTATATTACAATTCTCCCCCTCTACAAAATAATTTCATCGTCGAAATTACCTGTTCTCAAATCTGGAATAACTGAGGATACTGATCTCGCATCGCTTGCTCACTCTCCCAAGTTGCCTCTTCTCTAGCATGATTCTTCCAAAGAACCTTCACAATTGTCACTTTCTTATTTCTCAACTCTTTCACTCCATGTGCTAAAATAACCATCGGTTCCTCTTTATAAGATAGATCCGGACTCACCTCAATGGATTCCACTGACAAAACATGAGATGGGTCTGACCTGTACCTCCGTAGCATAGAAACATGGAAGACATTGTGAATTCTATCCAACTTAGGTGGCAAAACGAGTCTATAAGCAACTGATCCAACTCTTTCCAGTACCTCATAAGGTCCAATGAAACGAGGATTTAACTTTCCTTTACGGCCAAATCTTAAAATTCTCTTCCAATGAGACACCTTCAGAAAAAACTTTATCTACATTGAACTCTATATCTCTCCTCTTCAAATCTGAATAGGATTTCTGCCAATCTGAAGCTGCTTTCAAACGATCCCGAATTATCTTCACTTTCTCTTCTATTTCTTTAATCAAATCGGGACCGACCAACCTACCTTTTCCAACTTCATCCCAATATAGAGGCATCCTGCATCTTCTACCATATAATGCCTCAAAAGGTGCCATTCTAATATTGGACTGATGACTGTTGTTATAGGCAAATTTCATCAATGGTAAGAATTTGTCCCAACTCCCAGAGAAATCAATGACACAGCTCCTCAACATGTCCTCTAAAATCTGTATCACCCTCTCTAACTGCCCATCTGTCTGAGGATGAAAAGCAGTGCTAAAGTGTAATCGAGAACCCAAAGAAAAATGCAAACTCTTCCAAAACCTTGAAGTAAACTAGGGATCTCGATCAGACACTAAAGAAATTGGGACTGCATGCAATCTCACTATCTCACTGATATACAGCTCAGCCAACTTCTCAAGAGAATAATCCATCTGAACTGGGAGAAAATGAGCTGTCTTCGTCAATCGATCAATAATCACCCAAATTGCATTATGCTTCTTCTGAATCAATGGCAAACCAGACACAAAATCCATCGTTACTCGCTCCCATTTCCATTCAGGCACTGATAAAGGCTGGAGCAACCCTGAAGAAACTTGGTGCTCGGCCTTCACCCTCTGACAAGTGAGACACTTGGATACAAACTCTGCTATGTCCCTCTTCATACCAGACCACCAATAATGTTGCTTCAAATCATGATACATATTAGTACTCCCAAGGTGCATAGCAAAAACCGATTGATGTGCTTCCTCTAAAATAATCTTTCTCAGTCTTGCATCATTAGGAACACACAATCTATCTTTGAACCATAAACTACCATCACTTCTCACCTGATAGTCTCTACTCTCTCCTTTTTGGCCATCAAAAACAACCTTCTGAATTTTCTCATCTGCCAACTGAGCTTCTCTAATCTGATCCAACAACACTGGTCTCAATTGCAACTGAGCTAACAAAGCACCATCATAACATGATTCAAAACTAGCATGCAACACTCTCAACTCAACAAGCAACGAGAGCGAATAAGCAGTCAAACCTGCTAAAGACTTCCAACTTAAGGCATTCGCGACAACATTTGCCTTAACAGTCGTAGTCTTTAATCAACTCCAACCACTGTCTCTGCCGAAGATTCAGCTCTCTCTGAACCCCCAAATATTTCAAACTCTTGTAATTTGTATAGATGAAACACTTCTCCCCATACAAGTAGTGTCGCCAAATCTTCAAAGCAAAAACTATGGCTGCCAACTCCAAATCATGCGTCGAGTAGTTCAACTCATGCGGCTTCAACTGCCGAGAAGCATAAGCTATGACTCTACCTTCTTGCATCAAAACACAACCTAAACTATTATGTGAATCATCACTGTAAATCACATATGGTTTATCTTCCACAGGCAAGGTAAGAATAGGAGCTTGAGTTAACATCTCTTTCAACTGCTCAAAGCTTGCTTAACAAAGATCTGACCACACAAATCTAACTCCCTTCCGAAGCAATCTGGTGAGTAGAGTAGCTATCAAAGAAAAACCCTTCACAAACCGTCGATAATAGCTTGCCAAACCCAGAAAACTTCTAACTTCAGTCACAGACTTCGGTGGACTCCAATTCAAAATAGCTTCAATTTTACTCGGGACAACTCTTATACCATCTGCTGACACTACATGACCCAGAAAAGCCACTTGATCAAGTCAAAACTCACACTTAGACAACTTAGCATACAATTGCTTCTCTCTCAAGGTCTGCAATACTATCCTTAAGTGCTTATCATGATCCTCCTCATTATGCGAATACACCAAAATATCATCAATAAAGAATACCACAAACTGATCCAAATAGGGTCTAAACACCCTGTTCATCAAATTCATAAAAGCTGCTGGTGCATTCATTAATCTAAAAGGCATCACCAAAAACTCATAATGCCTATACCTTGTGCGGAAAGCTATCTTAGGAACATCTTCCTCTCTAATTCTCAACTGATGGTACCCTAATCTCAGATCAATCTTAGAGAAAATTGCTGCTCCTATCAATTGATCAAAGAGATCATCTATTCTAGGCAAATGATACTTATTCTTGATGGTCACCTTATTCAACTGCCTATAATCAATGCACAATCTCAAAGTACCATCCTTCTTCTTTACAAACAAAACAGGTGCTCCCCACAGAGAAACACTAGGGCGAACAAACCCTTTATCTAACAACTCCTGCAACTGCACTTTCAACTCTCTCAACTCGGCAGGTGCCATTTGATTGGGAGTAATAGAGATGGAAGTGGTATTGGGCAACAAATCAATACCAAACTCAACCTCTCTCAGGGGGTATCCCTGGCAACTCCTCAGAAAACACATCTGGAAATTCAGCAACTGTGATTATACTATTAAGCTGGGAACCCACTACTCTGGTATCTACAACATGAGCAAGATAAGCATCATACCCTTTTCGAATCATCCTCCTAACTACAATAGCTGAAACAAACAAGGATGCAATCTGTCTCTGCTCACTAGATACCATCACCAGTTCTCAGGGTAACACACTTCTTCTGACAATCTACTACAGCCCCGTGCTTAGACAATTCACCCAAGAACTCCTCATCCTGAACAACCACTAGACTATCTCGATGCACCTTACTCACCACAACACTATGCCCTAAAGGATTTGTCACCAAAACATCAAATCCTAGGGACTCAGAATGTAATTCAGACACAGGCAAGATGGATGCACTTAAATAAGAATGCGTAGATCCTGGATCAATCAAAGCAAGAACAAAAATGCCAAATAAAGAAAATGTACCCGCAATGACAGTTGAAGCATCCGACTGCCTCTGCATCACATACACTTGCTGAGAAGGCCCAGCCTCATCTGGCCTACTACCTCTGGATGTAGAGTATCCTCTCTGACTAAACCCAGGTCTACCACCTCTACTGAACCTCTGCCGCTACGACATCCTCTGACACTAGGTCGGGAAACTGCAGAATCTGCCTGCCTATCCTCCTGTAGCTCGGGATAATCTCTGATGAAATGGTCAGGCGATCCACATATGAAACATACAGCTGGTCCACCTATCTTCCAATAAACACCCCCATGAATCCTACCACAATGGACACATGTAGGTGGAGTAGACCTCTGAGCCACTGGGGTCGGTGCACTAGCCACAAAAACTATAGGTCTCGATCTCTACCTCTGATGTGGTACTGACCAAACAAGCTGCCTCTGGCCCCTACTGAACCTTTGAAACTGACCTCCTCGGTCTCTCTTTGCAGATGAAGACCCTACCTCAAATTGGGGTCTCCTAACTCTGGTCTCCTCCTCAGTAGCAACTGCTGCAATAGCCTGCACTCTCTCAACACTCCGGGCCACTGCAACTAGCTGGGAAAGATCCTGATACCGGGAACCAGCAACAATACACATAATAGAGGGCCTCAATCCCTCCTGAAATCTTCTACACTGGTCTATCTCATCTGAAATAATCCCTCCGGCATAATGACTCAACCGGATGAACTCTATCTCATACTCTGTCACCGTCCGATTATCCTGTCTCAAATTCAGAAACTCCATCTTCTTAGCATCCTTATACTCCCTCGGAGTATGCTTCCACAAAAAATCACCATAAGATAAGGTCGGTGGATCATCCATGGCATGGGAAACCATCTTCCACCAATCATATGCATCTCTCTGTAGAAGAGATCTAGCATAATCAAACTTCTCTTTTTAGGAGTGGCTTGCAACTGGATAAATACTCTCTGAACTCTATCCAACCACTGCTCAGCTACTGCAAGATCTGTAGTACCAAAGAAGTCCTCAGCTCTGAACTTCCTTAATTTATCATACTGCCTTACCGGTACTTGTGGCTGTGGTGGCGGCTGCTGCACTGGAGCCTGCCTCATCAAATTTACTATATGCCATAACCAAACTGGCGGAATCTCATCAGCAGCTGGTCTCTCTAGCATAAGAGCAGGTGCCTCTCCAGCTGTCTCAACCCTAGCTCTATCTCTACCCTCAATAGGAGCTACACTCTCAGCACTACCTTCTACAGACTAACGTGACTGAGACGTCATCACTACCTATATCTGCAAACACAGCAGAATACCCATCAAAGATCAAAAACTGCCAGTGCCAATGCATGTATCTTATTTAAAAACCATATTTCAAAATCAAAATTTTCATTTTCTTACTATTCACCTAGGTTGAGAACCTCAAACCTAGGCTCTGATACCAAAACAGTTGTAACACCCCCTACACCCAATATACGCACATCACATACACTCGCTGTTGCAATATACGTATACTGGATACAGGGATGTCATGGTCCTTTCTAAACCAACCAAACATTAACTATTAAATCAAATCATCATAAGTCAGTCTCAGAAAACTTAAAATGTTTAACCTATATTATAAATAGTAATAGATAAAACATTCCTTCGTTAAAATACATATATATAACATTAGTACCCAAAAGTATATCTAAAATAGTCTGTTCAAAACATTTGTTAAGTAAGCAGCGGATAATACATATGTATATACATCAAAATCAATGTTTACAAAATTATAGAATTTATACATGCTGGCAGTTCGTCTCTGATCTTGATGTCCACAACTACCTCTAATCTCAAGTCTAGACGAGCTCTCCAACACAACCGGATCTACCTTGTCACCTGTGCAATGAACCACAATCGCTCTAAGCAGAAAGCTTAGTGGTACAAACTTTGATTCCATACAGATCAATGCGATGCTCATGCACAATATATATTAATATATCAACTCATTGCATTATATCTTAACAGTTTAATCATTTGCATCACATTTCATAATTCACATTAAAGCAAAGATAAGCATGGGCCTAAAATGAAACTAATATGCTATTCAAAGTTCAGAGTTACTGCTTTGGTCCATATTGACACCTTGTGTCTAGCCCCGTAGGCAATATATATATATATATCCATGGATAATGTAACAGACCCAGTCTCTTGGACCTCAACCAGGCTAGACCCTAGGGCCCCAGTATCTTGGTCCTCAACTCGGCTAGACTGTTACAGTTTTTAAGGCTTACGACTCGGTCTTTTCACCCTAAAAACATCACATTTATCAGCTGGGCTCGGCTTACAACCTGATCTTTTCACCTACCAAGCAATTCATAGGTATGTCGCTAAACCCAGAACTCTAAAAATTGAATAACATACTAGGCACACAACTTATTCATTTATCTCATTATTGAATACTTTCATAATTCATTTCTCATTTCATTTCTCATAATCAAATTAGGCACATTGCCTTATTATATAGTCTTTTCTCATTTTTCTCATTCTTCTATTTTATCTCAATATCGATTGGTTACATTATGTTTTCATATATCTCATCATGTTATTCCACATTCCCTTTCATTTCTAACATATTACTCAATTGCTTTGATACAACAACATAATTCACATTATACATATCATACCATATAATTCATTCATCAACGATGTATCAAGTAACTTAACACATTTCTCAACCAAATGTGTTAAGTCTTAATGTCATGTAAATGTATGCAATCATTCAAAGTTTGTACTTACCTCTAAGAGCAACAACACCACTCTAAGAACTTCTTTTTCCAAGATATCTCTCAAACCTTGGCTTGGGTAACTCAATTCTCTTCAAAACCTAATCCAAAGGTGATCAAACAACACTCTCTTAGTGTTACACATAAGAAAACAAGGAAGAGAACTATCTAGGGCAAACTCTAAACTTGACACGCTCAACAACACGGGCGTTCCCTGACCGTACCCTAAACCCACAACACAAAAGCTTTGACACGCTCATTGACATGGGCGTGTCACTGCACGTGTCAATTCTCCTCCAACACAGAAGCTATGACACGCTCAATGACATGGGCGTGTCACTGGACGTGTCATTCAACTAACAATACAGTAGTTATGACACGCTCAGTGACATGGGCGTGTCACTGGCCGTATCAATGCTACAACAACACAGAAGCTGTGACACGCTCAGTGACATGGGTGTGTCACTGCTTGTGTCACCAACCCAGAAAACATAACCAATGACACGCCAAAGACATGGCAGTGTTAATGGGCATGTCATGTAAAAAAACCTGAAATTGACACCAATAAAGCCACATCTAACAGACATCTTCCAATAACCATATCAACAACACACAAAATCAATCAAAACCATCAACAACCCAATAATACTTGAGTAAACCTTAAAACAACTCAATTATAAACATCAAACACAAACCCCACCATATTCACAACTTAAAAAAAATCACACAATCCACACACTTGCCCCTTTCACCAAACTCAACCCTTTTTCTCTTTAATCCAAACCCAAAAATCAAAGTTACCAAGACAAAACACTTCAAACACACCAAAATAACCATAAACACATCTACAACAACCATCCAACAAGCCCAAGAACACAAACTCAAAAGAAAACCAAGAAACAAGTTGGAAACTTAACAAAAGTGAAGAAAATCTTTAAAGCTCCAACTTGATCTCTTGAAATCCTTCAATCTCTTGAGCTTGGAAGCGACAAAATCTCTTTTTCTTTGGTTGATAAGGGTGGCCGGCCAAAGAGAAGAAAGAAGAAGAAAGAAAATACAAAGTCAACACACTCTTCTCTTTTAACCAACCCTCTTTTCCCCAAATCACTCTCCACCAAGTGATTAAACAATATAATATTAAATCCACTTACCACATCTTCCACTAACATTAAACAAATCCATTTAAATACAAAATATCTTTTGACCAAAAAGACATAATCTTGTATATATTGTTTTTATCTCTATATACATAACATATACACATCTCCTCTTATTCTATTAGTCATATACACACTTTAAATTATTTAATCCAATTCTCACAAATAAGCATTCCAAAATTTTAGGGTATCACTTGGATATTACATAATTTGTGTGTTACCAATGGCACATATTAGTTCTATTGGAGAGACTAGTGGGTTCATTAATGGCTTCTTATATCAATGGAAATATACTTATATCAATAATACTAATTTATATCAAACTCATATCAATAAAAAATGTACTTATATCAAACTCATATCGATATATCTAATTCATTATCAAACTACAACCAACTCATATATATTTATAACAAAGTCATATCAATAACACTAATTCATATAAAACTAGTACCAACTCATATCTTCTCATATCAAACTCATATCAATAATACGAACTCATATTAATAGAAATATACTCATATCGAACTCATATCAATAATTCTAACTCATATCAAACTATTACAAACTCATATCAATGACACTAACTCATATCAATCTAGTACCAACTCATATCTACTCATTTCAATAACATGAACTCATATCAATAAAAATATACCCATATCAATAATACTAACTCATATCAAACTCATATGAAACTAATACCAACTCATATCTACTCATATTAAACTCATATCATTAACACAAATTCACATCAATAAAAATATACTCATCAAATTCATGTCGAACTCGTATCAATATATCAAACTCATATCAAACTACTATTAATTCATATTTACTCATAACAAAGTCATATCAATAACACTAACTTATATCAAACTAGTACTAACTCATATCTACTCATATCAAACTCATATCATCAACACGAACTCATATCAATAAAAATATACTCATATCAATAATACTAACTCATATCAAATCACATAAAACTAGTACCAACTCATATCTACTCATATCAAACTCATATTAATAACACAAACTCATATTAAACTTATATCAATGAAAATATACTCATATCAAACTAATATCAATAATTTTAACTCATATCAAACTACTACCATCTCATAACTTTTTTTTTATAAAAGTAAATTTTATTATTGATCATTAGGGGAAAACATTAGTTGGAAGAAATAAGCTACCCAAATCAATGGCTCAATCAATACAGATAGACCTAGAGTTGGACAACCAATGTAAAAACCTCCAAAATCATAACACAAGAAGCTACTAGCTAAATACGGAGAAATACATGGAATAAATAAGTTGTGACTGAATCAAGCCTGTAGAAATAGATAGAAACATCAGATATGTTACAGAGGAAAGAAGCCTAACACATGATGTGTTACAGTAGAAACATTAGATATGCATTAGAGAGCAAAGCAAGGCGTTGATAGTCAGATTTAATCATTGCTCCACAACTAGATTATATCAGTTGTTGTAGTTGCAAAAGGAAGTCTACTCATAATATAAAGCATCAAATCTTACCCAATCTGATCCATTCGTTTTTCCAACAAAACACAACACAAAGTGGTCCCAATTCTCCCTTTAATTTATCTTTCTGATGGTGCCAAGATCCACCAGCAAAAAATCACAGCTGAACCATAGGCTAACCAAACCTTTATCACAACGAAATTCAAGGGACTAAGGGCATACAAATCACAGCCTACTGCAATAGCAAGGAGTGCATTATAGTAGCAGAAGGCTAAGAATTGACACGAACACTCTATCAGTTGACTGCTCATTAATAACAAACTCATATCTCATATCTATTCATAACAAACTCATATCAATAACACTAATTTATATCAAACTAGTACCAACTCAGATCTACACATATCAAACTCATATAAATAAAATATACTTTTATCAAAGTCATATCAATAAAAATATATTTATATCAAACTCATATCAATAAATATATACTCATATCAAACTCATATAAAACTAGTACCAACTTATATCTACTCATATCAAATTCATATCAATAACACGAACTCATATCAATAAAAATATAATCATATCAAACTCATATCGAACTCATATCAATAATTTTAACTCATATCAAATAATTGCCAACTTATATCTATTCATAATAAACTCATATCAATAACACTAATTAATATCAAACTAGTACCAACTTATATCTACTCATATCAATAAAAATATATTTATATGAAATTCATATCGAACTCATATCAATAAAAATATACTCATATCAATAATATTTTTATGAAATTCATATCGAACTTATGTCAATAAAAATATACTCTTATCAATAATACTAACTCATTTCAAACTCATATGAAACTAGTATTAACTCATATTTATTCATATCAAACTCATATCAATAACACGAAATCATATCAATAATTATAACTCATATCAAACTATTACCAACTCATATCTATTCATAATAAACTCATATCAAGAACACTAATTAATATCAAACTATTATCAATTATATCTACTCATATCAATAAAAATATATTTATATCAAACTCATATCAATAAAAATATACTCATATCAATAATACTAAATCATATCAAACTCATATGAAACTAGTACTAACTTATATTTACCTATATCAATAACACAAACTCATATCAATAAAAATATACTCATATCAAATTCTGATCGAACTCATATCAAACTAGTACAAACTCATATCTATTAATAACAAACTCATATCAATAACACAAGCTCATATCAAACTAGTACAAACTCATATCTACTCATATTAATAAAAATATATTTAAATCAAACTCATATTGAACTCATATCAATATAAATATACTCATAATATATTCATATTAAACTCATATCAATAAAAATATACTCATATCAAACTCATATTAAACTCATATTAATAAAAATATACACATATCGAACCCATATCAATATTTCTAACTCATATCAAACTAGTATCAACTCATATCTACTCATAATAAACTCATATTAATAATACGAACTTATATCAAAATCACATCAATGGAAATATACTTATATCGAGCTCATATCAATAAAAATATACTCATTTCAATAATATTAACTCATATTAATAATACTAACTCATATCACACTCATATGAAACTAGTGTCAACTAATATCCACATCAAAATAACTCACATATACACATGAAGGAAAAAGAGGAGGAATGAAGGAAGATAAGGAGAAAGATCTATAATAATGTTGTTAAAAAATACAAAAAAATAATTCACGTACTGTTCAAGTATAAGACGTCTTTTTCGAAATCCAAAATATACATGCATTATCCACGTCTTCTTATATTAGCTTACTTTGGTTTTTTCAAGAAAAAAAAAACTAAATCAACTTATCTTTACTTGAGTCAGGCAAAGCAAATAAGCTTCCAACAAATGGAGTCAAAAAATAGAGAATATTGGCAAGACAAAGATAGAGAGGAGATAGGCAAAGAGAAAGAGAGAGAAGTAATCGGACAAGAGAAAGAAGAATCGAAAAACAAAAGAGAAAGAAAAGAGTAGAGGCCGGGAGAAAAAAAGAGAGAGGAAAAGTGTTTTTGCAGCAAATTCTTTTTTTTCAATGGATTGGAAGGGTACTTATGTACAATAAGGTTTATTTAAGATTACTAAGGGTCTATAATTTATTAGTGTTTTACTCATGGGTATTTTTTTGTCAAATTCCTAGAAAGTTAACTAATTATCAAGGGAACAACAATTTATATTTTTAATTTTAAAAAATAAAAATAAAAATAAAAATAAAATTCTAAACAAAATTAACTAAAAAATTTAATACAAACTTCCAAGTAAACTAAATAACTAAAAAAAAAATCCGAACATATCTGCTTCTTCAGTTTTTGGACTCTAAACCAAATATATGGATGTGATGTCTAACAATATTTATTTTAATAAACATATAAGGACTTAATGTTACCAAATCAATGTACAGCGGCTAATTGTTGTCAAAACCATGTAGAGTACAAGGGTTGGGGTATGTATTTTTCCCAATTATTAACGTGGAAGTTTCACATAAGAATCATGTTAATCACTTGCAAATATTGTGCATGCCTTGATGGCTTTTACAATTACTGCTACTTGGAGTGATACATTTGCCCTCTCAATGTAGATTAAAGATACGTGCCCATGGAAATCATTATGCGAGGATATCATGGATGTATTGGTTCAAGAAAATTTTGTACTATCAAGTTGGACTGGAGTATATGCTTACCAGGCTTGTACAAAATGTTTCCCAGGTCAGTATATGTTTGCTTTATTATGCGGCATGCATTTCACTTTTATTTCTGAGGATATCATTGGATTTTTTTTTTTTTTTGAGAATTTGCTTCTCCTTTCAAGTGGTTTTTTTCATCAAAATGGCTTCTTTTCCTCAGGCATATCTTGCATTTTATGTGATTGCCGAATTGCGAATGGCCCAATCAGCCGAAGCTTTGGTAGGTGACAGACCTTACCACTGTATCAGCTTTTAACATTCATACATCTGTGTATGTGCATTTGGTTTGTATTATGAATAAAGCTGATACCTTGTGAAATTGATGGGAGCAGGGGCGGAGGCAGGTGGAGTCGTGTGGGGCTGACGACCCCCTGCCGGCCGCCGGATGTGTATTTATAAGGGGGCTTTTCTGCCGGCCGGAGCAACGAAAGTGGAGGCTCAGCGCCTCAGCCCCCTTCTCCTCTTCAGCCCCCCTCTCACAGAGCAGCTGGCTCCGCCACTGGATAGGAGTAGGTACCTGCAATCATTTATGTCAGCAGCTTTGCATCTGTCATTATGCAGGTGACCATTGTATGCTGACTTGTATATTTGAATAGGACTTGTTTATGTTTATTGATTTTGTTGATAATTAGGTTTTCTGCATACATACTGTAGGAAATTACTAGGACTGGACGACGCCTGAAAGCTGACTATTCTGCTGGTGGCATTCTTTGGATATTTTGAGGTGCAAGCATCCTTCTGTTACCTAGAAGCATGAGTGCATTCATGTATGGATATGACATTTATTGGAATAGCGAATGATGTGACCTTTTTCTTATACATGAGTGCATTCATGTATGACATCATACGGTATGATGTCAGATTCTTTGCTTTGTTCTCTTCTTTATGACGTAAAATATTATTCAATTTTCTTTTTCTTTTGCTTTTTTTTTTGTTCCGTTTTATGAAGTTCATATTATAAGGACTGGATTGTCTGCTCTTCAATCATTTCAATGTGAGCTGTATTCAAACTGCGAGGCTAGTGCCAACCTTTTTCTTATTTCATACCAAAGAGGGGAAAAAAAAAAGAATGAAAAATAAGGCTGTGTACGGTAGATTCAGTAAACCTGTTTCCTTAATGTAGTTTTCATACCCTTATAATGGCATATTGCATACTTATGTTGCATCTAAATGTTGAAACCTACTCAATTATCAAACTCTTCATTACAGGTATCTCATCGAAAGTTCAGAATAGCTTTCTCACAGATCATATTTCAGTTACAAGATATGGTTTGGGTCTGGTTCCTGCTTTCTGTTAGATTGTCGGGTGGCTGGTTCCTGCTTTCTGTTTGATTGTCGGGGTGGCTGTTACATACTCTATGGAACTCCATGCTCCCTATTCCAAACCTTTGATGGAACCACTTTTGGAATAGTAATGTACAAAAGGAGTCATCAATTGTTGTCAAGAATAGCAATATGTTTAGATTTTGGAGTTAGTTGTTGAATATCAATTCTCAAGTAGCTAACCGAGCAAATAGTTCCACTTAGGATGAAGTTGAATTTCATATCAGTTCAATCAAGTGAAGGTTATATCTGGGAAGTTAAGTTAAAGCCAATATTTGTTCTATTGCTCGTAGGACATTTACATGTTCTAACATTCCTTTAAGAAAAGTAAATAATATACTGTTGATTATGAGAAAATAAGTTTTTTTTATTGTAAATTCTAAAGTATTTGAGATTTTAATTTAATAAAGAAAATTTTTTTATAAAATCGAGCTGTGATATTTTTATACTATATATATATATATATTTTTATATATTTAATATATGTATTATACCTTTACAGGATATATGGGTATTACATTGCATAGGACACTAACTAACCAAAAACCCTCATTTTTCTTCATCTTCTTCTTCTTTTTTCAAAAAAAAAAAAAAAACTATTTATTCTTCATGATTTTCATTTTATGTTCTTAATGTTAATATTTTTATTATTTAAATATATATTTTTAAAGTTTAATATTTGTATTATTTACATATATATTAATTTTTAATACAATATATGGATCCCATTAATAATTTTTATATCTAATAATATATATACGTGAGTCTCACAAATGATATTTTAACAACATCAAATTTTCTGTCAATCTAAAGGCTTAAATGTCAATTTTAGCAAGTTTTACGTATATGTAAACATTAAGAGTTTATTTGCATCTTCTCTCTCTCTCTCTCTCTCTCTCTCTGTGTGTGTGTATATATATATATATATTGAGAAAATAATTGATATAAAAAATATATATCATATATATATTTATTTACATATATTATGCATATGTCTATAACTATATATGTATAAATATAATAAATACTAAAAACATATTGATATTAAATGTTTGTATGTTTATTTTAATTATTTACACTATATAATTAGATTTATTTTATATATGTATGTGTACACACACACATATATAGATATAAAATGTGTAATATGATTATTTTAATTATATAAATTACATAATGAGATTTATATATATCTATATTTAAAAAGCTAAGGAAGTGAAGTCTTTTTTTAGCATGCTATGTCATCAATTTTTAAAAATACTCAAATTTCATAATTTCTCAAAATATCATGATACAATGATGTTTGAGAAAATTATACCATATATTATTTTTTAACTTTCTTTTTTTAATTTTACTTAATTTCTTTTTTCTTTTTTCATTTTTAATCTTTTAATTTTTAATTTTTTATATTTTATTTTTTTAAAAAATACGGTGTTCTCTATTTTCTTCATTCTTTTGTTTCCTTCTTTCTCTTCCCCTTTCTTTACAAATTATGCTCTAGTCAAACAAATCAAATTTCAAATTTTTTCACTCTTTTCTTTTTTTTTTTTTTCATTTTTGTGACGGAATAAGAGTCAAAAGCGAAACCCTAACAGAAATCGCCACACACCAGAGCACAAATAAGCATCAAACCAAACAAACAAACAGAGTCGTTTTACTTGGTTCACCTTTACACACAGTAAAGGCTACATCCAAGGCGAGGAGACAAACCCCTCAGTCAATCCCTTAGAAACTTAGAATCGGCAGAAACTATTACAAGCCAAAGTCTCAGATCGTTTCTCTCTCTCTCTCTCTCTCTGTTTACAAACTGTTAAGCTCACCTCTCTAATAAAATCACAAAGAAGCAGACTTCAAAACAGATCAAGAAAACTCAGTACAGAGAACCAGAGAAGGAAAAACAAAAGAATACTCTAGAACGCACTGACGGCCTAGAGAGAGAAAAAAATTACACAGCACATAGCTAACAAAGGTATTTATATCAACCCTAGACCCGTGCACAGGAGAACCACACGAGGCAGCTCTTCAATACTGCACAAACACAAAACGCACCGTATGGAATAAGAAAGGCATTAATCATCACAGGTGACTTTGAGTCACTTAAGACTCACACAATCTCCACCTTGACTCCAAGTCTCCAAAAGGGAATGCCATCAGGAAATTTGCCTCTTCACGGGTAATTACCATTAGAAACATAATTTTTAAGCTTTCAAAACCCCGAGCATGCGCAAGGCATACTGAAATTTTGAAACAGAAACAGGTTTAGTCATAACATCAGCTGGATTAATATCAGTATGAATTTTTTCAACACTTACCTCACCTTTTGCAATTATATTTCTTATAAAATGCAACCTGACATCTATATGCTTTGTTCTTTCATGAAACATATTATTTCTGCTCAAATGTATGGCACTTTGAGAATCACAAAACACATAAACCTTACCATTCAGAAGACCCAACTCTGTAACTATACCTTTCAGCCAAATGGCTTCTTTAATTGCCTCAGTCAAGGCAATGTACTCAGCTTCAGTTGTAGATAAAGCTACAATATGCTGCAAGCTGCTTTTCCAACTTACAACATTATTAGCAAAGGTAAAACAGTAGCCAGACAAAGATCTTCTTTTATCAAGATCTGCTGCAAAATCAGAATCACAGAATCCAGCAATATCATACACATTACAGTCAGTCTTTTTAAATAGCAAACCAACATTACTTGACCCTTTAAGGTACCTAGACAACCATTTAACAGCTGACCAGTGTTCTTTACAAGGGTTAGACATGAATCTGCTAACCAGACTCACTCCATAGGCTAAATCAGGTCGTGTACAGACCATAGCATACATAAGACTTCCTACCACATTCTGATATGGAACACCTGACATGTAGCTTGATTCAGTCAAGTTCAAAGGTTTAATGGTTGAGCACAACTTAAAATGAGCACCAATAGGAGTAGAAACAATTTTTCCCTTATTTAAATCAAAAGTTTCTAGGAATTTCAATATATAGTCCTTTTGATTTAAAAACAGTGTGCCTTTATTTCTATTTCTCTCTATGTTCATGCCTAATATCTTTTTAGCAGGACCAAGATCCTTCATATCAAATTCAGTATTAAGCATACCTTTCAACTTAACAATCTCATTCATATTCTTGCATGCAATTAACATGTCATCAACATAGAGAAGCAAGTATACATACACATTTTCAGACACAACAGAATAGTACACACAAGGGTCAAAACTACTTCTTTTAAAATTATGACTAAGCATAAAATCATCAAATCTTCTATACCATTTCCTAGGGGACTATTTAAGACCATACAAGGATTTTAATAGCAAACACACATGGCTTTCCTTACCTTTTTCAACAAAACCCTCAGGCTGTGACATATACAGCTCTTCCTCCAGATTACCATGGAGAAAGGCAGTTTTAACATCCAACTGTTCAAGCTCAAGGTCAAGCAAAGCAGTAATTGTTAATAGCAGTCTAATAGAAATATGTTTCACAACAGGACTAAATACCTCATTGTAATCAATACCTTCTCTTTGAGAGAAACCCTTAGCAACTAACCTGGCCTTGAATCTTTCCTTCTCAAGACCAGGAATAGGTGGTTTTCTCTTAAAGATCCACTTACATTTAATGATCTTTCTGTCAAATGGTTTAGGTACTAATTTCCAAGTTTGATTCTTCCTTAGGGAAGACATTTCTTCTTCCATTGCCCTTTTCCACTTATCCCAGTATATACTCTGCTTTGCACCTTTGTAATCAAGAGGTTCATCCTCTTCAACAGCAGCTGCAGTAACTAGAGCAAAGGAGGTTAGTTCAGAATTAACAACATTGTAAGAGTAATCCTCAAACCTGACTGGTCTTCTGGTCTGTCTCCTCTGTCTATCTCTTGCTAACTGGTAGTTATCCAGTTCAGGCTCAGGAACCTGTTCAGGTTGTTCCTCTTCTTGATCAGATTCATCTGATCTTTCATGTGCCTGTATATCCATCCCTGCACCTGCATTAATTACTTGAGGTGGACTTTGATCAGTTTGTACAATCCTATCTAGCTCCACCTCAATTTGAGACTTCTCTAATTGTACCTCAGATTTGAATTCCTGCATGTTAGTACTAGGAAACAGTAATTCATTGAATGTAACATTTCTACTAACAGCAACCTTATTTTCCTTTGGTAACCACACTTTATATCCCTTGATCCCACTGGGATAACCTAAAAATATACATTTCTTAGCTCTAGGATCAAGTTTGCTTTGTGTATCATGAATATAAGCTATACATCCAAATACCCTCAAGTGTGTGTAGGTTATAGGTTTATTACTCCAAGCCTCATTAGGACATTTCAAACTCAGAACAGATGTTGGAGATCTATTAATTAAGTAACAAGCAGTATGTGCTGCTTCAGCCCAGAATTTGGTACTTAGGCTTGATTCAACAAGCATGCATCTGACCTTGTTTAAAATAGTCCTATTGTACCTCTCAGCTACTCCATTTTGATGTGGAGTATAGGTACATGTCCTATGTCTAAGGATCCCATTTGATTTACAGAAGTCATTGAACTATTGATTTACAAATTCAAGCCCATTGTTAGTCCTAAGTACTTTAATCTTCTTATCCTTTAAGTTTTCAACTAAAAGCTTCCATTCACAGAAAGTTTTAAACACATCATGTTTGTTCTTTAGGAAATAGATCCATACTTTCCTAGAAAAGTCATCTATGAATGTTACAAAGTACTGTGAACCTGACAGAGACTTTGGAACATAAGTAGAGCCCCACAAATCACTGTGTACATATTCTAAACACTCTTTAGCTCTATATCGTGATGATGTGAAGCTATGTTTGTGTGATTTACCTAAAATACAACCTTCACAGGAATCTGGTTTCATAAACTGTGTGATTTCCAGATTTTCCTTCCTACTTAGGTGTTCTAAGGCTTTAAACCCTATATGACCTAACCTTTTATGCCAAAGAACTGTGTCATTTGCTGTTGACACAGTAGCATTAACAATGCCAGTAGCAATTCTGCCATCTAAGTGATATAATCTATTTACTCTATGACCAGTTAACATACATTTGTCCCCTTTAAATACTCTCAGAATCCCATCTCTTGCAGTATGGTATAGACCTTTTTCTTCTAGGAACCCTAAGGAAATGAGATTTCTCCTAAGGTCAGGAATGTGCCTAACCTGCCCTAGTTCTATTTGCCTCCCATCATCTAACAGTAACCTCACAGTGCCTATACCAATGACATTACAGGAAGAATTATTACCCATTAGAACATTGGAACCAGTTAAACTATTATAACTGGAGAACCAATCCCTGTTAGGGGTCATATGATATGAACAAGCTGAATCTAGTATCCAGACTTCAGTATTTTTTGTACTAGTTATAGTTAGAGCTTCAATATCATCATCTTGAGATGATGTATTGACTGCTCCAACCTCACCACTACTCTACCCTAACTTTTCTAACCTTTTCCTGCAAAATCTTCTAATGTGACCTTTCTTTTTACAATAATAACAAGTTCTTTCAAACTTAGAACTATTGTTATTATTTTGACTAGTTACATTACTAGATTGAGCACTGTTATTAGATTGACTAGGCTTACCATTTCCAGTTTTAAACTTATCCTTTTTCTTTTTGATTTTAGATTTCTCCTTAATTACTAGACCTTCTGACTTACTATTCTTTTCAGTGTTTTTCATTTCCAATTCCCTAAGCTTCAAGGCATTCGTGATATCCTCAACTTCTATAGTAGTTCTACCATACTTTAAAGCATCTTTCACATTCTGAAAGTTTTCTGGTATAGAGTTAAGTAATATTATAGACTGGTTTTCATTACTTAACTCTTCACCATTGTCAGCTAGCTCTAAAACAAGTTTTTGAAAATTATCACAATTATCATCAACAGATTTTAAAGGGTCCATTTTAAAACTAAATATCTGTTCTTTCAAATAGGCAGTTCTTGACACAGATCTAACCAGATATAAAGAATTCAATTTATTCTAGAGTTCAGGAGCAGTATTTATACCTCTAACCTTTCTGAGTACTGCATCAGAAAGGTTAAGTACTATTGTACTATACGCAAGATCCATCATATCTTGCTTATCATCCGCACTGAGAGTCTCAGGCAATGATTCGATGCCACTAAGTGCTCTTTTGCACTTCTGTTGTACCAGGATCGCGGTCATTTTCTCTTTCCAGATGGTAAAATCGGCTTTACCATCAAATTTTTCTACGTTTATCTTAGCAAAAGACATGCTTCACAAACTTAGGGTTTTTCAAGAGAGCCTCAGTTCACTTCCCTTTTTGATCGATCTTTCCTGTTAAAAAAAAAAAACAAACAACAACAGTACCAGATCTAAACAGAAAACAAGGAAAGAAACTCGATCTTTTACGAAACAGGCACTCTTAACCAAACAGTAACCCTAAAACAGATAAACAAGAAATCAAAGAGAAAATTTAACGGAAAAGAAAGAGACCACCTGTTCGATCTTCTTCTGATGAAGGCTCTGATACCACTTGTGACGGAATAAGAGTCAAAAGCGAAACCCTAACAGAAATCGCCACACACCAGAACACAAACAAGCATCAAACCAAACAAACAAACAGAGTCGTTTTACTTGGTTCACCTTTACACACAGTAAAGGATACATCCAAGGCGAGGAGACAAACCCCTCAGTCAATCCCTTAGAAACTTAGAATCGGCAGAAACTATTACAAGCCAAAGTCTCAGATCGTTTCTCTCTCTCTCTCTCTCTCTGTTTACAAACTGTTAAGCTCACCTCTCTAATAAAATCACAAAGAAGCAGACTTCAAAACAGATCAAGAAAACTCGGTACAGAGAACCAGAGAAGGAAAAACAAAAGAATACTCTAGAACGCACTGACGGCCGAGAGAGAGAAAAAAATTACACAGCACACAGCTAACAAAGGTATTTATATCAACCCTAGACCCGTGCACAGGAGAACCACACGAGGCAGCTCTTCAATACTGCACAAACACAAAACGCACCGTATGGAATAAGAAAGGCATTAATCATCACAGGTGACTTTGAGTCACTTAAGACTCACACAATTTTCAGTTTGAAAATTTAATTTTTAGAGTTTATTGATTTCAATTAGAGTCTTTCGAAAGGTGTGGCATTCTTCAATGGCTTTAATAGATCCAAAAACATGTTTTAAGATCAAAGACATTCTCACATCAACCTCTGTTTTATGATCAAAGTCTATGTTCTGTTATTCTAAGTTTCTTCCTCTTTCTGCTAGGATTTGCCTTGCATCTTCGGGCATTGAAAACCCACCACCAGGTTTGTTTTAAAAAGAAATATTCAGCGGTGGAGATGTATGAAAACAAGAAGTTAGCGGTGGAGATGTATGATGAGTTGTCGTTGTCGGAGTATTTGAGATCTTTTTGTTTGAATTAGATCTCAATTCCAGTGACGGTGGGAAAGGATGGAAGTATAGCTTATATACAATTAAGGAGAAGAAGGTAATGAAAAAGATACCACATTGGTTGTTTAATTTCCAAGCTTAATTAATTAGAGTATTTTATGTTGCCAATTGTTTACAATTTGAGGAAGAAATGCTGAGATAATATTAATGCATGTTAATTTATTATGTCTATTTGCTAAATTGTATTAGCTGCTTGGATAATTAATTAAGAGCGACAAACATATATAAACAAATAATTAATTAACTACTTTTATTATTAAAATATATAATTATTTTATTATTAAAATGTGAACAACTGACTGCATTATAATATAAACAAATTAGTAATTTGAGAGTGCTGCAACATATTCATATATTCATAACACATTATGAACAAAAGTTGAACTTAAAAACACAGACAGTGCGTGGAGAGGAACAATTCATCATAACACATTATATTTTGTGTTATCTATTTTTCTATTACCTTTTTTATGATCAATTTGTAATTTTCATTACTCATTTCCTCATTTTTCCAACAATATAACCGATTGTTGTTTTGTTTTTATCATGGATTTTGTGAATATTTATCTATAATGTTTGTTTGCATTTTGTTTTAATTTATAATAAATAATTCCATTTTTAGTTTTGTGAATATCCCTGATAATGCTAAAATTCTATACGAAATATATATAATAAGTGATTTTATTAAATGTTCTTGCTTTTGCTTCATTCTTTTTGTGGGCTGGATGAGTTTTATTTGACTGGCGATTTTCACCTTATAGGCGACCTTGCTTTGTATTTTACAGGTTGAAAAGTGGTTCTCATCAATCCAAGTGTGTATGCTAAAAGCACAAAACATCTAGCATTTGGTCATGGAGTAACTCAGTCCATTCCACCATTACAGTGTTGTGTTACACTTTGTAAGAAAGGAAAGGAGAATTCTTTTCTTTGGGAGATACAACATAATATAATAATTATATTCTCTAAATCATTTGACATATGTTATATATATCAACATATAATATTATATAACACTTTGTATTCTTATATTTCTTATGTAAATCATCTAATATATGTTATATATATACACAACATATATCAGTTATATTTGATATTTCTTTCTATAAATCATCTTACATATGTTGATATATGTTACATATATCAAGATAAAATAGCATATAATATTTTGTATTTTGATATTTCTTATATTTCTTTAATAAATCATTTAATATATGTTGATATATGTTACACATTTAAACATATAACCCTTTATACTCTAATATTTCTTCTATAAAACATTGGATATATGTTACATACAATAGCGGATTTGGGGGGGGATTAAAAATAATATTTAATATTTAATATTGTAATAAAATTTAAAATTTTATTTTTATATTATTTATTAAATTTTTTACATGTTCTATCATTTTAATTCTTGAATCTATTAACATAATTAAATGATTTTATTAAATTAAATTTTATAAAAATATTATTTCAAATTTACTTTTACCCAATTCATAATTAAATTGAAAAATTATAGTAACAATTTAATTATCTAATCATAAAATTTTAAATATATAAAAAAGTAATAATATATATATTTATTTATATATAAAAAATCCAATAATTTTTATATATAAATGTATATATTTAAATAATTATAAATATATATAACTATATAATAATTTATATATATTTATCATAATTATAAATATATATAATTATATAACACTATATATATATATAAATATATATATATATATATAAATATATATATGTATATGTATAATGTGTAGGGGGAGAGGATGGGGTCCATTGTCCCCCAAAAATATCCCCTGCCTCCGCCCCTAGTTACATATATTAACATATAATAATATATAACAGTATGATATTTCTTTTTATAAATCATATAATATATGTTATACATATCAACATGTAATAGCATATTACACTTTATTTTCTCATATTTATTTTCTAAATTATCTGATATATATTTATATATATTACATATATCATTATATAAAACTTTGCATTCTCATATTTCTTCTCTAAATTATTTGATATATATTGATATATTACATATATTAACATACATCAATATATAACAGTTTATATTTTAATGTTTCTTCTCTAAATCATCTAATATATATTGATATATGTTATATATATATATATATTGATATATGTTATATATATATATCAATATATAATAGCATATGATACTTTATATTCTCATGTATATTCTCTAAATCATTTGATGCCATTTCTTATTGGTAAAATATAACGGCATATAGCAGTTAGATTATCTAAATCATATGAAATATGTTGATATATGTTACATATATCAATATATAACAATACATAACACTTTGTATTCTCATATGTCTTCTACAAATCATCTGATATATATTAAAATATATAATATATAATAACATATAACATTTTGTATTCTCATAATTTTTTTAAATCATCTGATATATGTTGATATAAGGTAGATATATCAATATATATCAATATATAATAATTATATTTGATATTTATATCCATAAATTAACTAATATATGTTATATATATCAACATATAACAATATATAATAGTTGTATTTAATATTTCTTTCTATAAATCATTTAATATACGTTGATATATATTATTTATATCAACATATATTAGATGATTAGTAAAAGAAATAATAACATACAATTAATATATGTTATATATTTTATATATAACAACATATATCGGTTGATTTACAATACAATATTAAATATATATTATAAAAGAATAATATTGTATATTATATATATGTGGGTATATATCATTATATATATTTTAGTTATATGTTTTTATACATAAGTAGAAACTCAATATAAATTTTTAATTTAGTATTTTAAATAATTTAGTTTAAACGTGTCTTAAAAAATTAAAAGTAAATAGTATACATAATATAATTAATATAAAAAACAAACAGATAAAAAAATAAATAAAAAGGTAAAAAACAAATAAAAATCGCAAAAAATAAATAAAAATAAAAAGATAAAAAATGGACAAATATCACAAATAATAAACAAAAAAAAAACAATGACCACATAATTAAATTAATTTAATTTAATTCATAGATAACATTTTTAATTTATTTTATTTCATGATCCAAAAATTAATTAATTATATATATACGTGTGTATATAAAAGTATGTCGGTGTTACAGTCATTAGAATTGCATGCAACGCAAGGGAGAGAAAAAAATAGAAATGCTAATGCAATTTTGTCATTATAGATATGACTTGAGATTCACTTTCAATAATTAATTATCAACTTGGGTTTTGACCTAACATTAAATTTTAAGAAATTTAAGCTATTGGAAAATGAAGAAATTATAATAATTTAATAATTTATAATATAATATAATAAATTATAATAATTAAAAAATGAGTAAAGTAAGATACTAAAATTTAATATAAAAGAATTATTATAATAATTAAAAGATAATAAAATAAATATCAATCTAAATAAAAAAATAAAAATATATTATATAAAAATATATAATAGTTGTATTTAATATTTCTTTCTCTAAATTATCTGATATATGTCGATATATATTACATGTATTAACATTTATCAGCTTATAACACCTTTTATATTCTCATATTTTTTCTCTCTAAATCATCTAATATATATTAATATATGTTATACATATCAACATGTAACATTTTATATCATATTGTTTTTCACTACGTCAACTGATATATGTTGATATATGTTTATATATATCAACATATATTAGTTTATATATTATTTTTTTATTACAAATTAGCTGATATATGTTATTATATATAACATATATCGACTTATATCAATATATATTAGTTTATATATTAATTTTGTATTGTAAATCATTGATATATGCTGGTATATATTATATATCAATATATATATATAACACTTTATATTCTATTATTAATTTTCTAAATTATTTGATATGCTGATATATATATAACATGTATCAATATACATTAGTTTGTATATTAATTTTTTTATTGCAAATCAACTGATATATGTTGTTATATATAATATATATCAATATATAACAACATATATCAGTTGTATATTGATATTTTTTTGTAAATTAATTAATATATATTGTTAGATGTAATATATATTAGTTTGTATATTGATATTTTTTGACAAAACAATTGATATATGTTATTATATGTAACATATATAATATAAATCAGTTGTTTACTGATATTTTATTTGCAAATCAATTAATATAAGTTTTTATATATAACATATATGAACATATATCAATTATATATTGATATTTCTCTTATTACAAATTAATTGATATATTATTATATGTAACATATATGAATTTATAACAACTATATTAGCTTGTATATTAATATTTTATTTTAAATATACTAATATATGTTATTATATGTAATATATATGAAAATAAATCAGCATATATAAGTTGTTTATTAATATTTTTCTTTTGCAAATTTATTAATATATGTTGTTATATGTAACATATATGAATATATATGTATAAGCATACATTAGTTTGTATATTGATATTTTATTGTAAATCAATAGATATATGTTGTTATATATAACCTGCATGAACATATATCAATTATTTACTTTTTTTTTTGTAAATCAACTGATACATATTATTAATTATATATAACATATATGAATATGTGATAATATATATTAATTTGTATATTGATATTTTATTGCAAATCAACTAATAATGTAACTTTTTTTTTAAATTGAGAGCAAAATTTTTTTGAAAATATAAATCATTTTTAATATATTTTTTAATTTTTTTTAGATTTTTGAGATAATGGTGAAACTTCGCGTATACATGAGTTTTTTGTGCATAACCGGTCCCAAGCCCGAATAAAAGAGGAGGGTTACGATAAGTGACAGCCAGCGTAAAACTTTGTCACATCCCATGATATGAATTCTAATGCTATTTTTATTTGGCCGTCCCCTACTTACGACTCACTATATCAGAGCCCCGATTGTAGTGAGAAATAGGCAAGGATGTAAGGCGTCCCCCGGATGTAGCGCTAAATAAGCAAGGATTCTCATACCAAAGACAGGCGTGGATAAAGAAGTTAGTCCAAAATACTAGTAATATGAGAGATACTAATTCAGAAAAGGGTAAAGGCTTTTATAGGAAGAGACGTAAGAGAAAATAAGTAAAAAGTAAGATCATAATAGGAACTTGAAATATTGGATCTCTTACAGTAAATTAAGAAAACTTATTGATAATATGGAGGAAAATCATTGTTGCTTGCATTCAAGAGACTAAATGGCTTGGATGAAAGAGTAAAGAAGTTGAGAACACATGATATAAGGTATGGTATACAAGAATAGACAAAAATAAGAATGGAGTGGGTATAATTTTAGATCAGAATTTAAAGAAGACGGTTGTAGCGGGAAAAAGTAGGTGATAAGATCATTTCAGTTAAACTTGTACTATGAATTGGACAATCAACATAATTAGTGCTTATACTCATCAAGTTGGATTAGACGGAGAGAACAAGCAAAAATTCTAAGAGGATATGGATGAGCTGCAAGAAATTTTGAATGATGAGAATATCTTTATAGGAGGTGACTTAAAAGGACATATAGGAAAAGATAGAGTAGGTTTTAAGGATGTACATAAAGGTTATGGTTTTGGAATTAGAAATGAAGAAGGCAGGAACATACTCAATTTTGCTATAGCTTATGGTTTGATTTTGGCAAACGCATAAATCACATCCAGTAACCTTTAAAAGTGTGCAAAATAGAAGCCAGATTGACTTTATACTCATAAGAAAAACAAATCTAACTCGACGTAAGGATTGCAAAGTTATTCTAGGTGTATTGATTACTCAACATAGGTTAATGGTGTTGGATATTAAGATTAAGAGTTGGACTAGTAGGCCAAGAAGAAATGAAATTTTCAAGATTAGGTGGTGGACTTTAAATGGTGAAAAACAGTTGATGTTTCATGATGAGTTAGTTAAAGCCGGAGGATGTGATGTAGATAGGAATATGTCAATAAATGATTTATGGGTGGGTATGTCTACAATGATTAAAGGGGCAACTAGAAAAGTACTTAGAGAGTTTAAAGGATGTGGATATCGCTTAAAGGAGTCTTGGTGGTAGAGTGAGAAAGTATAAAAAGCAGTACAAAGTAAAAGAGAATGGTATAAAGTTTGCTAAAGTGTAGTGACAAAGAGGCTTTTGAGCACTACAAAACAAGCAAAAAAGGATATTAAAAAGGCGGTTAGATAAGCTAAAGCACAATCTTTGGAGAGTTTGTATGAAAAACTTAGAACAAAGGAAGGAGAAAAGACTAGCTAAAATAAAGAAAAGAAAATGTTGAGATTTGAACTAAGTTAAGTGTATCAAAGATGAACAGAATAGAGTTTCGGTTCAAGAACAAGATATCAAGAAAAGATGGAGAAGTTATTTTGAGGGGCTTCTTAATGGTAACCATGATGAAAACATTGAGGGTTTGAACGACATAGCTGAGAAAAATGCGAGGTATACTAGACGGATTAGATTCTCCGAAATAAAGGAAGCTTTGAAGAGAATGAAAATTGGTAAAACATGCTGATCGGATGGAATACCAATTGAGGTGTGCAAATGTTTAGGAGATGTAAAAGTTGTATGGTTGACGACTTTATTTAATAAGATCCTAAATACAAAGAAAATGCTGGATAAATGGAGACAAAGCAGTTTGATATATATTTTTAAAAATAAAGGAGATATTCAAAATTGCTCAAATTATAGATGTATTAAGCTTTTGAACCACACCATAAAACTATGGGAGAGAGTTGGAGAACATTGTTTATGTTTGGACACTTGTATCTCCAAAATAAATCTTAGTTTTATGCTTGGTCGATCTACTATGGAAGCTATCTTTTTTATTATAAATGTGATGGAAAAGTATAAAGAGATAAAGAAAGATTTACGTATGGTTTTCATTGACTTAGAGAATTCTTATGATAGAGTTCCTAGAGAAGTTTTATGATAGGTCCTAGAGCGTAGAAAAATTTCTGTAAGATATATCAAAGTTTTGAAGGATATGTATGATGGAGCTATTACTAGTGTCCGCACTATTGGAGGGGATACTAAGAATTTTTCTATCTCTATTGACTTACATCAAAGTTTAACTTTAAACTCTTATCTCTTTGTATTGGTCATGGATGAATTAACAAGGCACATACATGATGATATCCCTTAGTGTATGATATTTGCAGATGATATTGTATTAATGGATGAGACTTAAGCATGAGTAAGTCAAAAGTTAGAGTTATGGAGAAGTATGTTGGAATCTAAGGGTTTTAAGCTTAGTAAACTAAGACTGAGTATTTGTATTGTAGATTTAATAACACGAATAAAGAAGGAGGTGAAGTTATTTTAGACGAAGTAGCAGTACCTTATAATACTCATTTTAAATACTTGGCTCTATTATTCAAGAGGATGGAGGTTATGAAGAAGATGTAAGTCACATGATTAAAACTGGTTGGATGAAGTGGAGAAATGCTACATGAGTGTTATGTGACAGAAAGATGCCAGTCAAATTAAAAAAAAAATTCTACCACACTATAATATGACCTACGATGATGTACGGTAGTGAGTGTTGGGTTGTGAAAGGACAACAGATGAGTAAGATGCATACTGCAAATATAAGAATGATAAGATGGATATATAGACATATTAGAATGAATAGAATCAGGAATGTGTGCATAAGAGAAAAGGTAAGGGTAGTGCCTATTGAGGATAAGATAAGAAAACATAAATTGAAATGATTTAACCATGTAAAACGTAGATCTAGTTATGCATCAATTAGAAAAATTGAACTAATTAAAGTAGAAATAGCTAAGAAAGGTAGGGGTAGACCTAAATTAACTTGGACAAAAGTTGTACAAAATGATCTGACTATTTTAAATTTATCAGAAGAGGTAATCCTAAATTGACTTGCATGAAAAAAATCTATATAGCCGATCCCAATTGACTTGAGATTAAGGTTTTGTTGTTATTGTTGTTTGAGATAGAGGTGAACATATTATAGCATATAGTAGTGTATATTTGTTTATGTATTGATATTTTATTGTAAATTGATAGATGATGTAGTTTTTTTAAAAATATCGAGAGCAATTTTTTTATAAAAAAATATAAAATCACTTTTTAATATATTTTTTAAATATATATTTTTTTAAATTTTGGAGATTATGGGAAAGAGAATAAGCTAAATATATGTTGTTGGCCATTAATATATAACATGTGGACCATTGGTTCACTTGATATTAAATTAATTTCTTTTAGGGATTTAACCAATTAGAGTAGCTTGCTACTTGGCCTTATAAGAAGAAGAAATGAAATGCAATCACGCTATAAGAAAAGTACCGTATTTTTGCAATTTGAAAAATGTGTGTTGGGTGGAAGCGAAATTATTTTTCAAGTGCCGTGTATCTGTAAATGCTTTTATTTTTTAGGTTATTTTTGTAAATGTCCCATGATGTTTTAGTTTCTCAATTTCTCTTTCTGTTTTTAAAAAGGCTATTACTCTTTTTTCTTTCTTTCTAGCTTAATTTTTAATTAATTATAATAATTTATATAAAATTTAAATTATAATAATTAATAAATTATATTTGTAACTTTTAATCTTCTATAAATTAATTACATATTAATATAATTTAATAACATCAATTGATTGATTTATTTTTTTTAGAAATTTAAAAAGTTAAAAACAATATGACTTATACCGTAATAATAAATTAAATAATTTATTTATAATTATAATTTATTTATTTATTTTTATAAATTTAAAAAATTAAACAATAAAATGTGAGTTTTGACATTCTTAATATCAATAATTTATTATTAATAATAGTTTAAATTCTTAATTACATATCAATAATTTATTAAATAATCATTTAATTAATAATTATTTATAATAATTAATTTATATCCTTTTTTGAAATTTAAAATTTAAACAATAAATATGATTTTTGACCTTCCTAAAAAAATAATTTATGTAACAATAATATAAATTTATGATTATAAATCTTCCTACTAACATTTTTTTCCTATTTGAAAAAATCTGCATGAATTTCTATTTTTTTTTCTCATTTTCCATAGAATTCATGATTTTATGAATTAAAATTAATTTTATTTCTACCATATTGAATATAATTGAAAATAATCACAAGATTGTGGATATTAGAAATGAACAATGTGAACTACCAGCTTCTTTGTATTGAGCAACAAATAGAAGTTGTCATTCCAGTTTTTGAATTCCCTAATTATTAATTTGCAGTGATACCTGAAAGTTTATAATTGCAATTTGAATTATAGAAAGTTTAAATATTTGATATACAAGTTGATTTTATTAATTTAGGAGGAAGAACTTCGTAATAAGATATAAAGGCTGTTTTAAGAGTAGAAATTCCGAATGCTTTGTTCTAGAGCATGTTGAGCATGATAGATCAGAGGTAATTATGACATCGTTTAATAGATAAATTTTGTTAGTTTAGTTGGTGGACATAGATTTTGGTTTACGTACCTTCTAGGTGTTGAAGAAGGAAATAGATATATTTCAGTTGCGATGATATGGGCATTGCATGATCAGAGCACTTACTTTTGCTATGTCTTTATATATGAAAACATGGGATGTAAATGATTTCAAAAGTTAAAAAAGCAACTTTGCGTTTTTTTGTTCAATAAACTAAGTTATGTGAGATTGTGATATGTTGGTTGAGATATTGTGCATTTTTTTTCATTATCTTTGAATGAAAGAATACACTAAGTGAAGCATTCGTGCACGTACACGTATATATATTAGTATAAAGTTCAAAATTTATAAGTATCTTAGGAAAATGCATGTGCAGGTAGCTCAGGGTTGAAATAACGATGACCATAATAATTAGTTAAAATTAATGATGAATAAACATGATATAAAAATTGCAAATTATATGCGTGCATTGCATGGAGTAATGTCTAGTTAATTGGTAATTTTTAGCGTGGGAAAATCACTAATGTATACAAGTCATTGATTTTGAATGAATTGATTTCAATGACCTTCTAGAGGCACTAAATTCTAAATAGCAGCATTTCATAAAAATCTTCCTTTACCATAAAACTGTTCTTAATTAAAAATAAATAAATTTTAATTAATTTTTGTATCATGTGCAAATAAAAATATATAAATATCATATAAAAATCTAAATTTAAAATTATTATATATTTTTATAAGTAATTAATATTAATTTAATGAGTTTCCAAACCAATCTTTCCATCAATTCTTTCATATTAATATAAAATTTTATATTATCAATTATATGATGGTAAGGGAATAAAAAAAATTTATAGGAGTATATTTTACAAAAATATACATGCATTTCGTGCGATTAATATAATGATATTAAAAAAATTACCATATAACAGTGAATATAATATAAAAAAATTAACTATAAAATATGACATGTATGCAAATTAAAAAAAAAAAAGCCTGAATTTAGTGAACTGGGATGGAGTCTGTTAGCTGAAGGAATGTGGGGGATTAGGCTTAAAGAATCTAAACACAATGTGCATTTCTTAAGAAACTTGGATGGCTTCTAATTAGTAACAGAAATTTCTTGTGGGTGCAGGTCTTAGAATCCAGGTAAGCATGGATGCAATGCCTACTAGCTTGAAAAAAGCTGGACGCTCTTCCCTTTGGAAGGCTTTAGCAAGAGTCTGGAGCAATGTAGTAACAAGCGTTCAATGGAGTGTAAATGATGGCAAAAAAAAAAACAAGATTTTGGCTAGATCATTGGATCTATGGGGGCTTTTCTCTGGCAGATTTAGATATTAAACCTATTCCAAAGGAAACAAAATAATGGAAAATTTGTGACATGGCTGTTGATAATAGACAAAGCAATGTATGAGATACCATTTGGAAATGGCAAAAACAACACAGAGTCACGGTGTTTTTACTAAAATATGGGAGTAGTACCGTATATTTATAAAAATATGAGACTTACTACATATTTTAGTAAATATGGGAGTTAAAAATTCAAACTGAAACTCAAAATTTCGGTTTGAATTTTTATTTTTTTTTATTATTATCTCATGAAATCGAAACTTTAAATTTTAGTTTTATTAGATATATATATATATATATATATATTGGTACAACCATATGTATCCCTAAATCTACAGAGTCAGGCATAATCCTGTTTGCACTGAGTCTGTCCACTAAAAGAGTAAAATGCTCGCAGCAAGCTGTGATTCTATTCATAAGAATCGAACTTGTGATATCTTATTTAAAGGATGAAAATGCCGAATTATTCACACTAACCATTTGTTGATATATATATATATATATTTAATTAAATGGAGTGAAACTGAAACACTGAGTTTCACTCCATGCACTGTTATATTTTTTTATTTATTTTTATTTATTTTTAATTTTTTTAAGGATAGAAGTGTGTGATGAATTGAAGATTTTTTATAGTTTAATGTAAACTTTCATATTTGGGTACACACATGTAAATAAATATGTCATATTTTTAAAATAAATTTATATTTTATATTAAAATAAATTTAAAAATATTATTTATTTAATAAAATTAACATTCTTAATGCTTTAATTTTAAAAAATTACAATGATATTTTTATTAAATTACAATGATATTATTTACAATAATTAAAATATTAATATTAATTTTTATTTTATAAATTAATTTTAACAATTTTTATTTTATAATTTTAAATTTAATTTGTATGATGTAATTTATTGCAATTTAAAATTTACAAAATTAGTTTTTAATATTAGAAAATTGAAAACAATATGCTACTTATTCAAGTAATAAAATAATTATTTGTTTTTTTAATTATTTATTCTTAAGCTTTTTAATATTTTTTAGATGTTTAATTTTTAATTATATCATTATAATAAATGGTAAAAATAATAAAAAAATAAGTTAATAAATAAAATAGATACTTTTATTCTAAAAACTAATTCATGTATCTCATAATATCAAATAAATCTAATTCTCACACAGTGAAAGACATCACATGAATTAAAATACAAGACATAATTCTATGGAGACAAATTTCTACACAATATCAACCAACTTAAATGGTGTGAAGAAAAATAAATGAAGATGATTAAACCAATATTTATGGACAACTTTCTTCATTAAAAATTCATAAATAAATGAAAATAAATTGTTTTCCTTTTCCTTGCAAAATATTTACTAAAGGATTAATATCTCTCTCTCTCTCTCTCTCTCTCTCTCTCTCTAAGTTCATTAATTCTAAAGCTCAATGCAATAATACCATCAATAAATTGTGTATGATTTTTAGCCATATCATAATAAGCAAGCATTGAAAAAAAGTCAAATAGACAATTTTTATTTTTGAGTTTCAGAAGAAAAAACAAAGAATGGAAAATTAATTTAAAATACTCTATCTGCTTCATTTCAAGTATAGTATAAGAAAAAAAATTTTGTTCTAAATTTTTTTTTTCATTTTAAGTGTCGCTTTTAGAAATTCAAGAAATTATTAATTAAAAAAATTTCAATATTTTCTCTAATTAAACTCCTTATATAACGAAAGAGAATAAATTGAGTAAGAATTATGAAAAAAGTATTTAGGTAAATTTTAATAAATTTTTTATAAAATCTATAATGACTAATAATTTTTTTGGTCTGTGCCTACTGCTCTTATACTATACTTAAAATAAAACAAAATGAGTATCTTTTATCTTACTTGGACAAAGTCTTCAGCCTTTTTAGTATTTTTTTTATAAGGGGCAGTTAGAGTTACAAGCTCTTGAGATTTATAGTTGTTGGGACATTGCTATGCTGGGTTATTGGGTTATGTCCAATATTTAATATTAAAACTAATTTTATAAATTTTAAATTACAATCAATTACATCACACGATTAAAATTTTAATTTCTTTATTTGAAAAATAAATAATTGAAGGTGAAAAAAATATTAAAATTAATTTATAAAATAAAAATTTAAAATTAAAATTTTAATTATTCTAAATAATATCATTGTAATTTAATAAAAAATATTATTGTGATTTTTAATAGTAAAGCATTAAGAATGTTAATTTTATTAAATAAATAATATTTTTAAATTTATTTTAACATAAAATATAAATCTATTTTAAAAATATGACACATTGATTTATATGTATGTACCTAAATATGAATGATGACATTAGACTATTAAAAACCTTCAAATCATCACATACTTCTATCTTAAAAAATAATTAAAAAAATAATTAAAAAAAAATATAATTGTTCCCATGCCTTGGGTGGCGAGGGAACATGCATGGAGTGAAACCAAAATTCAGTGTTTGGGTTTCACTCCATTTAATTAAAAAATCAAAACTTAAAATTTTAATTTCATGAGATAATAATTTTAAAAAAAATTCAAACCGAAACTTAAAGTTTCGGTTTGAATTTTTGACTCTCATATTTTAATAAGTACGAGAGCAAGTCCCATATTTTTATAAATATATGAGACTACTCTTATATTTTAGTAAAAACTCGGAGTTTCCTATGGCATGCACAAAAAGAAAAACTTATGACTAATGGAGAATGGGTGAGAAGGCACCTAACTATAGACGATAGTTATTTTAGATGTGGAGTACCAACAATTCGGTGATTCATATATCAAGGGACTAGTCGTTTGCAAAGCAGGTATGGCTCAATTTAATTGAGCTTGTTTGGAATGATATGTTTTTCTCTCAAAACGTTAGTTGTTTTACTAGATAATTTTTTTTCTAAAGATAACATTGGGAACTCAAAGATCCAATGAGTCCGACCTTTCCCCGGACCCCGCTTATTGTGGGAGCATTCGTGCACCGGGCTGAGAAGAAGAAGAAGACTTGTTGGAAACTGTGGCTTGTAAGGAATGAAGCTTTATTTTGTGATTCACACAAGAACCTATGGGACGATTTGTTCATTATACAACAGAGAACAAAGGATGAAATTTTAACAAAACAAGAAAGATTTTTTTTCAAACAGAGCAGCCATCTCAAGGACACAATACACATTGGTTGGCAACTACCACCAATGGGCTGGTTCAAGCTAAACAGTGATGGAGCTTTCAAGACTTCCACTAGAAGGGCCACTGGGGTGGTGAGAGATGATAGAGGAGCTTGGATTACAAGTTTCACTATGAATATTGGTTTGGCTCAATCACGCTAGTAGAACTATCGGGAGTGTATAATGGTCTGTGTCTCGCATGGCAGAAAAGAGCAAGGAAGTTGAAATTGGAAATGGATAGCAAAAGCGTTGTCCATATCCTGCTTGCAACATCAGAAGAATGAAGAACAAATCACGCCATTGTCCACAAAATAACAGAATTGATAAGAAGAGATTGGGGGATTAAGATATGTCACATTAATAGAGTTATGAAGTTTTTGATAAGCACCTCACTCTTGTTATAAATAAATAAACATGTATCATATGGACTGTTTTCGTAAATAATAAATTCCTCATAATTCATATGTGCGAATATGTCAACTTGAATTAAATAAAACAATTAATAATTAACAACTAACTCTTTCATTTTTTTTTTCTCTCAATTAATTTGTCATTGATTAACTTTGTTTAATATATATATTTCAATTCCAAAGATATTAAAAACTAAAAAAAAATATACAAAAAAAAAGATACTTATAATATTAAAATTTAATCTTTCATTCAGCTTTAATAAATGTATAACATATTATTTAGAAATACCTTCTCATATGTAAAATGCCTAGACTTTAGCTAGTGATATCTTAATCAACTATATATTTGATTGGTTAAATATCATTAAGAAAAGTAATTTATTAATTAAACTGATAGAATATATAATTGAAAAGTTTAAATGTTTTGAACTATTAGATGTAAAATCTAATTATATAGTGCCTAATGTTTAAAATATTCTAACTGAGGCTACCACCATTCCAACAATGGGGAACAATTTACAAGTAACGTATATTATATTAAATATTGATATTTTTCATATGATAAAATTTTAAATTAAAATTACATCAAAATAATGTGAAAATAATAATTTTGAATTTGTTTAATTTACTAAAAATTATATAAATTCAATTTAGATAAAATTAATATTTATATTAATCTTAAATTTGAATTAGTTTTCAATAAACCCTTATATTAAATTTTTTAAAATTATAGAAGTATATATATATATTAAAAAATAATGAAAAAAATAAAAAAAATAATAAAAAAAAAGAAATCAAAATTAATCTTTTTTTTAACTTAAAATCATAACTATTAAAATTAAAGTAAAAAATGTTGAAATATCAATAAATATAATATATTATTAAATGAAATTATTATGAAATTGTCGAATTTGATATGTCATAGTAATTCGGGTAGAAATTCAAGAAAGCCTCAGTTTTATTATGAGATAATTTGCTTACAAGAAAAGCCTTAGTTCTTATTTTTTTTTCATTTTACAATTTTTATTGAACTTTTTACCCATTTGTAATTAATATAGTACCTATAGTGACCATCATTCATTGTAATTGGTGACATAAATAATGTGGGTGATTATTGGTTGATTAGTTATCTGTTAATGCAAGAATGTATATATATATATATATATATATATGATGCAGAGAGTTTGCTATTGGGAATGGGAAAGGCTTGCTCAAAAATTTTATTTTGAATAATCAAAAGAATCAATTAATTTCTTCTGCAAAAAAAGGTCATGTTTATTGTGAAGGAAACAAATCTACTATCTATTACTCATCCAATAATCCAGGCGCCACCAATAAAAAAAATACAATTACTGGCTTGGGCTTAATTTTAGATTGAAATTCAATTTATTCGTTCCTAGCAAATATGTCACAGTATTCTAGTATTACTACATTACATTAGAGCTATAACCTAGAGAAAGTCATCTTAAATTCATAATACAGGAACCAAGTCAAAACAATTTGTTATCTAAAATGGCCAATGGCGAGGCTGATGACAACGACTGTGTTGGCGATGGGGAGGCTGGTGACAGTGATTGTGCTAGCAATGGCAAGGCTTGCGCTGGCGAGGGCAATGCTGAGGCTGACGATTTGAGTGAAGCAATGAGAAGGTTTGAGGGAGAGGAGAGGAAGAGCGACATAGAATTTGTGAGAGGAGCAGATTTGTGGGTGAGCGTGACTCTGTGAGGGTTATTAGCTTATATTAAAAAATTGTTTAAGGTGCCATTTTATCTCAAATGCCATAGTCTTGAATATATATATATATATATATATAGAGCAAGTTAAAAATTCATAGAGCTAATTATTCAAAATAGCCCCATTTTCAACATATAATTTTTTTAAAATTGTTTTTTAATGCATAAAATATTAATAAATTATATTATATTATTATTTATGTATTTTTAAATTAAATTACAAAATTATTTTGATTAAACGAAAAACCAATAAATATATATTTTAATTATATATAATTGTTTATATATAAAGAAATTTAAAGGTAAATATATGCATTACTAGACATAGTAATAATAATTTATAAAACAATTCTAATATTTCTTATAAATTTTAACAATTTATCATATTTATATCCAAATTCAATCAGTATTCTTATTATTTATGTTCTTCTCAATTTTAATTCACAGTTTATTTCTTATTATTCATATTTACAAAAAAATTATATCAATATTATTTGTCCACTATCACTAGTACGAATTATTAATTTGTGTACCTAAGCTTCGTTCCATATTCTTATTAATATTTAAAACTATATGTAAAATTAAAAATTACCATGTATATGAAATTACAAATTACATGATTTGGTTATACCAATAAAAAAAAACTAATAAATTTTAAATAGAAAGATAGATTGATTATATATGTTATACTTTTAAATAATATCTTTTTCACAACTTTAATAATTAAGTCTAATAGTTTTATCAATTATTAAAAATTTTGATTTTCTACATAATAATTATTTGTACATCAATAAATTAATATTAGCCAATACTCAATATTTGTTGTGAGAAAAGTAAGATTTGAAAGTAAAATTATAATATTCAATATTTGCTAATATTTGTAAATTATTTTGTTAGAAAATCTTGTATTTTTATAACATGTAAAATAATGAATCAACATATAAATAAAAAATTACGGAGAAGAATAAGAAAAGTAATCACATAAGATATAAAGACTTATGTGGTTTGGCAATTTGCATACGTCCACGGGATATTTCTCACTTTATTTCTTAGAGAAATAATACAATTGGATTTTTTTTTCTCACAATATGTTGTCTACCATCTAGGGTGCTCTATATATAGTGTTTTCTTTACCCTAAATTTACAAGAAAATCATTTTTCTATTCTAACCTCTTTTTTCTATTCAAACTCGATCTATTATAAAATTGATAATCTTCCTATTTATTGGAACTCCTAATACAAAACTGATTTTCATAATCTTCACCTTAACAAATAATCATCCCCTTTAGAAGGCTTGCTCAAAATTGAGAATTTGTACCTCCACCTAGAGTTCCAACATCTTCACAAATTCTCAATTTGTGACTTAGAGCAAGTCTAAAAAATGTTTGAACTTTTTAAAAGGTAGCATCTTTATCAACATATCTGCTGCTTTTTCCTTTGTGTGTACCTTTATCAACATAATCTCACATGAAGAAATTAAGTTTTTGATTTTGTGATATCTCACATTAATATGCTTTGTTCTAGCATGATAAAATTGATTCTCTGGCAACTCTATGATACTTTGACTATCATAGTATATACTAAGAGCCTGATGCTTGAAGCCTAATTATGAGACAAGCTCTTTCAACCATAATGCTTCCTTAGCTACTTTCGTTATTGCCATGTATTTTGCCTTTGTGGTAAAAAAAAATAATCACACTTTGTAAGGTTGACCTCTAATTGATTGGACCATTTGCAAGTGTGAAAATGTAGCCTACAATAGACTTCTTATCATCCACATCTCCAGCATAATCTGAATCAACATATCCAATAATGGAGACCAAATCATTTACTATACCATAGCAAATCCCATAATTAAAGGTACTGTGAGCGAGAATTTCCGTCCCCACTCCTGGTAGAATAGTTTTGCGACTTCAGCACTGTTAGGCTCAGGATCTTAGAGAACACGGGTTTAAACCAGGAGAAAATGGAGTCGCCACCCGAATGGGCTGAGAAAAAGAAAAGGGTGGATAACTCAATTCCTAAGGAATCTCCAACCCCCTAATTAGTTTGGAAAGTTGGGTATGTATGGGGAAGGTGAGAATGACCCAACACATAACACCCGGTTTATTGAAACCGACCTTCTTTTTAGATCTATATATTATTAAATTCTTAGTTATTATGATATTATCCATACTACATACAATTTAAAAGAAATAAACATCTATCACTTTATTAAAGTAAAATAATCAAAATAGGATCCCATCCATGGATGGAAATGTGCTTTTACAAAGGTCCAATGTCCAAAAGAGAAATAAGAAAAATAAATAAAATGGGACACCCACCATAGGTGGAAACGTATCCCTTACAATAGTCCTAAAATCTTTAAAAGACAAATTAAGTTACATAATAAAAACCGAAGTACCCACAAATGGAAATATGCCTCTTATAATTCCTGAAACCAAAATAAATCAATAAAAAAATTCAACCACTCATCATAAAATTAAACCTCATAAAATTAAATATAAATAAATCATCCATCAAGACATATAATAAATAAACATGCATTAATAATCAATTTTACATTTAAATACCATATTAAACAATAGATATACAAACTAGGGTTTTTTTTTATATGAATTAGGGTTTAAGAAAATATGATTAATGTTTTAAGGTTTTAAAAAAATGCAATTAGGGTTTAGAATTTTAGAAAAATAGAATTAGGGTTTTAGGGTTTCTTAAAAATACAATTAGGGTTTTTAGTTTTTAGAAAATAGAATTAGGGTTTAGGACTTTTGGTTTTAGAAATTAGGTTACTGAATAATAGGATATTAGGGTTTATGGTTTTGGGAATTGGTTTTATAAATTTAGGGTTTTGGAAATAATTTTAGGGTTTTAGTTTTAAAAGAAACAAAATTAGGGTTTAGGTTTTTTAGTACTTAAAAAACTTTGCTACTGTGGTATTAAAACTTTGGATTGAATAAACTATTTTGATGTTAAATTAAGTAGTTTATTGGACACTTAAACAAACCATCATGAAAATCAATTCACTGGACATAAGCTAATTTTGGGATTCTCAAATAAGCTACTGGATAAAACAAATTCAAATACATGGCCTACTGTAAATTATAAATTCAACAATCACTGATCGTGCTTTAAGTAAAAAATGATATGAAAAATAATAGTTATAACATACTGGAACTAATTTAAACTAAGAATAAATGTATTCAATATTTAAAACCATTATCAACGCATCTCACATTGAATTTAAATGAATTAATTTTAAAATATACCGTCATTTGTTGGCTCTACCAAAATAATATGTTGATCCAACCTTTTACTTGCAAAAAACTGAAACTCTGGCCAAGCAAAGCTAAGACAGTGTGCTACTGCCTTTGTAGTGTAGTGTTTATGATTTGGAAATCTACTATGTTTGTTAATGACTGCTAACTCTTTGTCTTTTGCTTAACTTTGACTACTATGGTTTTTGTGATTAATCGTTGCTTGTTCCTTCTCACTCTACTAAGTCCTCTATTTATAGGAAAAGATCTCATTAAAAAAATCCTAATCATCTGCTTATCCGAAGGTCATTCGAAGTCCTGTCTTAATTAGAAAGCCTGATTAATCCCAAAATTACAATTAAAAATGACTAAAAAGACCCCATGGAGAATTGAGGCCCCTAATTCACCATGGACCTTGGTCCATGGCAAATTGGGAAGCTCTTAATTCTCCATGGACCATCCATAGCGAATTAGGAAGCTCCTAATTCTCCATGGACAATGGTCCATGGTGAATTGGAGCTTTAATTCAGCATGGACAATGGTCCATGGTGAATTGGGGCTCCAACTTGCCATGGTTCAAGGGTATTTGGGCTTTTAAGAGTGAATTGGGCTGGGTCAAATTTGTTCAGGATTTTTTAATTAGACCAAATTTAATTTAAGCTTTTAAAATTGAGTTGGAGTTTGATTTGATCCTTTAAAAATTAAATCAGACTAGGTTAGGGTTATAAAAATTAAACCAATTTAATTTAGGCCTTTCAAAGCTGGACCGACCAATTTCAAAGCTATAAACTAGGTTTAAGCTTTTAAAATTAAACCAATTAGCTTGGCCTTTTTTAATTGAGATTGGATTAGTTTGGGGCCAAAATCAAGGGTCTACAATTTATCTCCTGCTTGAACGATCTGAAATTTATTCAGAGAGTGAAAAGTTAACATGGCTTTGAGCTAATTTTGGATAAAGATGGGTTCTGGACCCGAGGATTGGATTTTGAATTCTAGACCTGAGATTGATTTTGGGTTTTAGACTCGATATTGGATTGGGTTCTGGACTCAATACTGGATTGATTGGGTTCTGGACCCGAGATTGATTATGGTACTTGGACCCGAGATTGGATTGTTTGGGTACTTAGACCCGAAACTGGATTTGATTTGAGTGCTTGAGCCTAGACTAAATTTTGGTTCTCGACCTAAAACTGTATTAGGGTGCTCAACTATAAACTGGATTAGGGTTCTCGACCCGAGACTGGATGCTTCAATTAAAAAACAGATCAGCTTCAGCTCTTCTAGCTTGGTTGACCTTTTCTCACTTGAGAATTGCAGCTTTCTTCTAGCTTCTAGTTTCGTTCTTTAATGAATTATGTTGACCTTTTGTCATATGCAAGTTTTGACTTTCTTTTAGCCATTTGTTCCATTCTTTAATGGATTATGAGTCTTTACCCTTCACAAATGGATCTTTATCCTTTAGAGATTAGGGCTTTACCCTTCAAGATGGATCTTTATCCTTTAGAGATTGGATATTTACCCTTCAAGATGGATCTTTATCCTTTAGAGATTGGGTCTTTAACCTTCAAGATGGATCTTTATCGTTTGGAGATTGCATCTTTACCATTCAAGATGGATCTTTATTGTTTGGAGATTGCATCTTTACCATTCAAGATGGATCTTTATCCTTTGGAGATTGTCCTACATTGACTTCAGCTTTTCTAGCTGGATTGATCTTCATCTGGATTCCTCACTCTTGAGGATGGACCTTTGTTTTGCCTTAACTTCAACTTTGATCTTCTATTCTTAGACCTTTTTCTTGATCTTTGTCATTCGCATTCATTTGGGAGTTCCTTTCTTTTAGTTCTTCCTTTTGCAAAAAAATCAGCTATGTTTTAGCTAGCTCTTGTATCCTCTCTTTGCCCCCTGAATGGTAAAATATTGGAAGTGAGTCTGAAAATATTTTATACACATAAAATTAAGAATTGAAAATAGGAAGTTTTACTCTCTGTGTAGGCTCAAACCACTGGTTTTGTTCCCACGTAGGTTTTGATTTATCTTTTGTCTAGTTCCTTGCACCATTATGAATCTTTCTTTTTCAATGGCCCTTTTATGCCCCTATGATTCCATATCTTCTTCTCAATGTTTGCTTCGCTGGGTATCTATTGTTCAAAGAATAAACAACACAAGGCAACAAAATGCAATGTGATATGCTCATGTATGCATGATATGCATGGATGATACTTACAGTGGTTCTACAGACTCACAGACCGAGGTGATCAACTAAAGCACCATTTTTGCTTCCTTCCAGATGTCAATTTAGGTCTTGTATTACAATGACAAAAGATTTCATATTTATAGCTTTTATCTTCTAGATGTACTAAAGTATGAGTAATGGGGGGCCTAGCAGGGTAGAAAAATGAGAGACATCCATTTGGTTGGTAACTTCTTCGTGACATGACCCTATAAGTGATCCACTCATTAGCCCTCTTTTGCCCATTATGGTCTTTAGGGTTTGACAATGCAACATACTTCCCTTAACTTGAAGGTTTTGTAACAAGAAAATAGTTTTTTTTATTATTTATTTAATTTTTTTAAATTAAATGTTGACTTTGTCAAATTAATGTTAATTTTACATCAGGACTCGACTTTCCCAAATCAATATATCTATAACATGACAACCCTAGTTTCCATACTAAATTGGTAATCATTTCCATTAAACGAGAACTGCTACATTTCAGATAGACATGTTGCGCTCAAATTAAGTACTACTACAAAGCGTCACTCGCAAGTATACGAGGTAGCTGTAGCAAAGGTGATCGCCCCAAGGTCGTTTTCCCAAAAAGGCGTTTCGTAATAGCTTGATTGACAATTTATTTAAATGCAGAAATTTGTTGTTGGAATTGTAAAAGACAATTTAAACCTAAGATTAACGTACGTAGGGTTTGATGTGTGTAATGGATGCACAAGATCAATTCAGTTCTCGGGAAAGTGCTTAGGGTTATAGGTTCATTCAATCAAAGCTCAATTCTCAATTAATCATAGCCTTATAATTAATTTGTTTCTTAAGATTAATTAGTCAATTACCAATTCATTAGTTCTCACATTCATGAAATAGCAATAACCAATTATTTTACATTTGCAAATTAATAAAACCCTAGAACTTATATTTCTAATTCATTCATAGGGTAGTCGATTGCATAATTCCGATACCAAATTTCACCTCTCAGTCCTTCATTCAATATCTAGAGATCAATAGGTAGCTAATCTATGAACCTAGCATACAATCCAATGCAATCAACCAACAACAAGGTACATCAATGGAAATATCAAATCAAAGCATTCAATCAAATATACTACAAACCCTAGGCATGGGTATTTAGTTCAACATCATCAATTTAAAGCATTCATTCAACTCAATATAAAACAAAAACAAATTGTTCATTGCAATATCAATCTCTTAATACAACCAAAAATAATATTGAACTGAATTAAAAGAGAGAATAGAAAAACCCCTTGTGAAGATGCCAAGAGTAGGATTACTAGTCTTCCTCCTAGCTCCACTTTGATGTTTGATGAAGAACTCAAGCCCTCTTCAATGGTTGATTTCCCTTTTGCAATATGGAATGAAGTTTTCTCAAATCTCCAAACCTTTCAATTGATTGTGCCTTTGGAAGATAGAAAGGAGCTTTCTCAAGTCACCAATCCTTTCAATGAAGCTTCTTCAACCTTTGAGAGCTTATTGACCCACTTGATCCCCAAGAACCAAATTGAAGCTTGTCAATGGAAGATGGAGAAGATGAAGATGGAGGATGAAGATGAGGGACAAGGAGAGTGTCACTCTCTCCTCATCCCAAGTTATGAGTGCCCTCTCTTCTCTTTTCTTTTTGTTCTCAAAACCCTAGCCGCTCTCCCCTTCTCCTCTTTTTTTTTTTTCTGTCGTGCGAACGATTTTATAGAGATTCAGGTGGGACATGGCCAAGTTACAGGAGACTTGGTCGTGTCTGGTGTTTGGTCCATGAGGGACACGGCCGTGTTGGGAGTGACTTGGCCGTGTTGGATAATTTTGGAGGGACACGACCACTGACTTGGCCGTGTCCCTTGCCTGTGTCTTCTACTTCTTGATTTCCATCTTCTTTTGCTTTGGATTTGAGTGAGACACGGCCAAGTTGGAGCAACTTGGCCGTGTTTGAGCTTCTTTGGAGGGACACGGCCACAAGCTTGGCCGTGTCCCTTGAGTGTGTCCCTCACTGATCTTCATTTTTGCTCTTTCTTGCTCTGTTCTTTGGTTTTGCTCATTAGGTGAGACACGGCCAGAGACTTGGCCGTGTCTCTGGGTGTGTCTCTTCCTGTTTCTTCATTATTGCTCTGTTTTTCACTGTTTTGATCTTCCAAGGGTATTTTTGCTCTCAAACCTAAAAACAAACACAATAAACAAACTTAAAACAAAAATCAATCAAAACATTAAATAAAATACACATAAAATTATACTAAAAACTAGTGCAAAAATGACCTAAACAACTACCCCACACTTAACTCCTTGCTTGTCCCCAAGCAAGACTAAAATCAAAACACACTAACCAGATGAATTTTGTTAAGTTCAAAAGTTATAAAGATGCATCAAGACTTCCTTATCCCTAAATCCACAATCAATATCGAATCAAATAAAATCGACACTCATGCAATTAAGTGGTTTCCCATGCATAACCTATGATGTCGCTCCCTCACCAACTCTTACAAGTGTTTGATCATGGTGGTGTTTACACTCATAACAATCAATGAAAGATTATTACCATAGGCTTGCTTATCAATCAAATCTCCACCACCAAATTTCAATCAAGCATCAATCAAAAGGTCTTTCTTTTGGTTGTAATGGGGCTAAGGTAAAGGCATGACATTTAGGAATTGTAAGCTTAATCATTAAGTTCAAGAGCACTTCAAGAGTGAAGTAACCGATCATATGTATAACTAACAATCCCAAAACACCTTCCTCTCATATACCCATTGACATTAAAGAGCTTTTCAAGGGAACTCACTTATTACATTTTGCAATGATTATTCCTAAACAAATTCCAAACCCTGTCAACAAGAACAACAATTATTTTTATTATTTATTTTTTTCTTCTTTTTTTCTTCTTTTTTTCTTCTTTTTTTCTTCTTTTCTATATTTTTAATTTTTAGGGTTTACAACTAAATAACATAATAGTTTGCAATCTCAAACCTACTTAATTTAACCCCACACTTAATTCAACACAACACTCGGTCATAAACGCTCTTAAAATGCTCTTGACCTAATGAAAGGGTAAGAGTTAAACAACAAGGTCCAAGCTAATGGTGTTGTGAAAAAGAAAGAAAAGGAAAATAAAATAAGCTCAAAATTGGCTAACTAAAGTTAAAAATATAGGGTTGGTCTTTTTAAGCCAAAGTGGGTTCACCTAATAGCCTTAATCATCTTGATGCCTAATTAAAAATTTTATGTAGTCTTAAAATGCATGTCAAAGCAAGTTCTAGCAATTCATCAATTAATGATGTTCACCCACAAAAAGAATAATAAGTTGATGGCTCAATTCCTCACAAGGTTAATGGCAATAAAAGGAAAAACCAACAAAATTGACAATAAGCACCAAATCTACTCAATTCTCCAAATCATGCTTCAAAAATTCAAAGGTCATCTATCAGCAATGTTTAAATCAATTAAACTTCTCAACATTCATTTATTCAACAAAAAACATTAAAAACATTAACTAAACTTAAACAAAAATAACTTAAAAGTAAAAACACAAAAACATAAAATGCAATTAAAAGTAAAAACATAAAACACCAAATGCACCCCACACTTAAAAATTCACATTGTCCTCAATGTGAGCATGCATACTACAGAGAAAGTTTAGATGATACCTGATTTCCATCGTTCCCATATACGATGTGTGGGGCTCCTTCCACCCATAATGCAATTGTAGCCTATGACCGAGAGGATGAATACCATGCAACTTTGAAAAGTGCCCAATGTATTGAAAAGCCTAGGTAGCATTCTTAGGGGAGCAATTGTCCAAAAAGAACATGTGAGGGTTGTCTTAGCTTTATTTTTTAATGCTATAGGGACGTAGTAAGAACCTTTTTCAGTTTGCAACATGGTTTTATATGGTTTCTACTCATTCTCACCACCAAGAGTGGGAGAGATGATAATTTGTTGCATATTGCATTCCCCAACCAAAACATCTTTCAAAATTCCTGGGGTCTTTTTAAGTTCAACCAAGTTTGGTTGAATGTGTTCTACATTCTCTTTAGCAATTTGAAGTTCTCCCTCAACAATCTCATTATTCTCTAGTAAATTGCTCTCATCAATTTCTAATTTGGAAGAATTAGGCTCTACTTCTATGGTCATAGCCACCTCAAGCTTATCTACACTATCTTCACTATAGGGCATGTCATGGAGTTTAGAAAGTTGCATACCTTGTTTCTCTGCATTCAGCTTACTTGCGAGTGGGAGTGGTGGCATACAAGGATTTGGAGGTTCATACAAATTTATCGAAGTCGATGCTTCCAAATTCTTCTCCTCCTTTGATTGAATTAACTCCTCTATGTTTGATTGCATTTCCTCGCCATCTTCTTCTTTGTTAGTTCCTGCATCAAAGGAATCACAAAAATCGTTATATATCACCTGTTCATTCTTAAAATTTGTGATTACCTTTATTTGCTCCAATTGGCTAGGAAATTCCTCCTCTTGGTGTGTTTGGAGTTGATGTGCCAGTTGCCCAAGTTGCATTTCCACCCTCTTCAATGATTCCTCCAAAGAATCAAATCTCTCATTGCTTCCTTCCTGAATTTCTGTGCTAATTTGAAGGTAAGCATTCAAATCATCTTCCACTGTGGATTTCTCAAATTTATCATGGTTTTGTGAGCTAATTTGAATGAAGGCATTCAAACTATCTTTCAAAGTGGGTTCCTTAAGTTTACTATGATTTTGCGCGCTAATTTGAATGAAGGCATTCAAACTATCTTCTAAGGTGGGTTCCTTAAGGTACTCTTGATTTGAATATTGTTCTTGAGAGTAAGAACTTCTTTGGTAAGGTTGAAAAAAAATTGGAAGTGGAATGTGCTGCTGGTTTTCCCAAGAAAAATTTGGGTAGTTTCTCCAATTTGGATTACTAGGATTGGAATATGGATTACTTCTACCCCTTTGCTGGAAACTTTCATAGGCATATTCTTCCTCTTGCCTCTCTTGATATTGTCCATAATCAAATGAACACATGTTTTGCGCTATGTCCTGCAATGCCACATGCTGAACATACTTCACGAGTAGGCTTAGGAGTTCTTCCTCTGGCATTTAGCATCTTAAGTTGGTTCGTTAATTCTGCTAATTGCCATGCCATGTCAGAGTCTGGGTTATCATCATAAACCCCTGAGTACCTTGAAAATTGCATATTTACACAAGGCACTTAGCAAATTAAAGAAAACAAACAAATAATTAAATTGAAAGAAAAACAAAACAAACAAACAAGTCACAGAAAATAAACAACAATGAAAAGAAAAATTAAACTATTACTACTGCGACAACCTTCCCCGGCAGCTGCGCCAAAAACTTGTTGCGCTCAAATTAAGTACTACTACAAAGTCACTCGCAAGTATACGAGGTAGCTGTAGCAAAGGTGATCGCCCCAAGATCGTTTCCCCAAGAAGGTGTGGTTCGTAATAGCTTGATTGACAATTTATTTAAATGCAGAAATTTGTTGTTGGAATTGTAAAAGACAATTTAAACCTAAGATTAACGTACGTAGGGTTTGATGTGTGTAATGGATGCACAAGATCAATTCAGTTCTCGGGAAAGTGCTTAGGGTTATAGGTTCATTCAATCAAAGCTCAATTCTCAATTAATCATAGCCTTGTAATTAATTTGTTTCTTAAGATTAATTAGTCAATTACCAATTCATTAGTTCTCACCTTCATGAAATAGCAATAACCAATTATTTTACATTTGCAAATTAATAAAACCCTAGAACTTATATTTCTAATTCATTCATAGGGTAGTCGATTGCATAATTTCGATACCAAATTTCACCTCTCGGTCCTTCATTCAATATCTAGAGATCAATAGGTAGCTATCTATTAACCTAGCATACAATCCAATGCAATCAACCAACAACAAGGTACATCAATGGAAATATCAAATCAAAGCATTCAATCAAATATACTACAAACCCTAGGCATGGGTATTTAGTTCAACATCATCAATTTAAAGCATTCATTCAACTCAATATAAAACAAATACAAATTGTTCATTGCAATATCAATCTCTTAATACAACCAAAAACAATATTGAACTGAATTAAAAGAGAGAATAGAAAAACCCCCTGTGAAGATGCCAAGAGTAGGATTACTAGTCTTCCTCCTAGCTCCACTTTGATGTTTGATGAAGAACTCAAGCCCTCTTCAATGGTTGATTTCCCTTTTGCAATATGGAATGAAGTTTTCTCAAATCTCCAAACCTTTCAATTGATTATGCCTTTGGAAGATAGAAAGGAGTTTTCTCAAGTCACCAATCCTTTCAATGAAGCTTCTTCAACCTTTGAGAGCTTATTGACCCACTTGATCCCCAAGAACCAAATTGAAGCTTGTCAATGGAAGATGGAGAAGATGAAGATGGAGGATGAAGATGAGGGACAAGGAGAGTGTCACTCTCTCCTCATCCCAAGTTATGAGTGCCCTCTCTTCTCTTTTCTTTTTGATCTCAAAACCCTAGCCGCTCTCCCCTTCTCCTCTCTTTTTTTTTTTTCTGTCGTGCGAACGATTTTATAGAGATTCAGGTGGGACACGACCAAGTTACAGGAGACTTGGCCGTGTCTGGTGTTTGGTCCATGAGGGACACGGCCGTGTTGGGAGTGACTTGGCCGTGTTGGATAATTTTGGAGGGACACGGCCACTGACTTGGCTGTGTCCCTTGCCTGTGTCTTCTACTGCTTGATTTCCATCTTCTTTTGCTTTGGATTTGAGTGAGACACGGCCAAGTTGGAGCAACTTGGCCGTGTTTGAGATTCTTTGGAGGGACACGGCCACAAGCTTGGCCGTGTCCCTTGAGTGTGTCCCTCACTGATCTTCATTTTTGCTCTTTCTTGCTCTGTTCTTTGGTTTTGCTCATTAGGTGAGACACGGCCAGAGACTTGGTCGTGTCTCTGGGTGTGTCTCTTCCTGTTTCTTCATTATTGCTCTATTTTTCACTGTTTTGATCTTCCAAGGGTATTTTTGCTCTCAAACCTAAAAACAAACACAATAAACAAACTTAAAACAAAAAATCAATCAAAACATTAACTAAAACACACATAAAATTATACTAAAAACTAGTGCAAAAATGACCTGAACAAGACAGATGTACATTATTTGGCAAAAGGTCTCATTGAATTTTAAATTTTGTCTCTCATATGCATGCTTATTCAAATAATCTCCACTAATAGAATCTACCTACCAAGAGAGATCAAAAAGTCTTTATTAGGCTTGAAATAGGGTCTATAAGGGACACGGGTTAAGTGAAGGCCATTATCAAATTGGAGCTAATGTGATACTGCTGATAAACCCTTATACTATAAACTTTTTTGTTGAAACTATACGCTGTTGGAAGCATTCTTAAATTATGGGCACCATTTTCTCATACTAGGCGTCTTGTTATCTGGCTTCATAAAAAGATAGGGCTTGAATATTCTTCCACCTTTTGGCAGATTTCTTGATATTTTCCTTTTGCAAAAAATTAGGACCATTATTTTGTCCTTTTTTCCCTTTGAAATATCAAGTCTAAGACTTCTAAGATTGCGGACTTGGAGCAGTGTTGGATAAGATGGTCTTTCTCTTATTGAGTTTGGTTTTATTTGAGTCTTTGGCTGGGTTAGACCAATTCAATTCAATCTATTCTCATAAACTGAGTGGAAGTCTTCTGATGCTTCAAGTAAGAAGAACTCTGTTGGCTTTATGAACCGGCCTTTTGGATTTTATTTTCTTTTCCTTTTCTTTATTTTCTCTATATTCTTTTTTCCTTTTGTGTTTTTTGCCTTTTCTTAATTTTGTTTTTCTTAATTTTGTTTTTTGTTGGTTTTTTGCTTTTTTTTGCCCTAGCTCTAAGAGAGTTGTTTAGTTTGGACCATTTTATGCTTCTGGTATGAATGGGGTAGGATGAGTTTGCTTCTGTGAGGATGAATCCTTTATTGCCCTGATGTCCTTCTGTAATACTAGGTTTAGTTCAGGTGACCTTCAACTGCCTCTATAGTCTTGGTTGTACATCCTTTTCTTTGATCTTCTTTCTTGTTTTGATCAAATATGTATACATGTTTATGTTAATTTTATTGGCTTTAAGTTGAATTTTCTTTTAATATGTGTTTAAAGTTTGCTTAAAGTGTTTGATTTAGATGAAAGTGCAAAAAAATGGATTGATGGATCAAAATAGTGGAAAAATATGAGACACGACCAAGACACTTCATGGCTTGGCCGTGTCCCTCATCTAAGGCAAGATGCATGAACCACTCACATGACACGAGCTGAGCAACTGGGCTTGGCCGTGTCCTTTAAAAAAATTAGGCAGAGGCAGACATTGGCAGCAGACATGGCTAAGCCAAAGAGCAATTATCAGAAAAATTAGGCAGAGGCAGAGGCACAGCTAATTATCAGAAAATTAGGCAGAGGCAGACACGGCAGCAGGCCTTGGTCGTGTCCCAATTGATGAAACCAAAAGGCAAAGAAAATGGCAAGCAAATGGTAGAGGTAAACACAAGCAGAAGACACAGCCAAGCCACGGCCGTGTCACATGACACGACCAGTGACATGGCTATGTTATACATAGAAAAGAAGAAGAAAGATTGGGCAGCTATGGACACGGCCTCAAGGCTTGGTCATGTCCCATGACGAATGAGTGACATGGCCAAGTCACTGAAGGCTTCGCCGTGTCTCATATGGTCCCTTTGAATTATTTTGCATGAAGTGAGGGACAATTGGGGGATAAAAGACTTTTCTTTTTAAAAATGAAATATTAAAAATGAGTAAAAGGTGGATGGAATTATGGGAAGAAATATAAAACAAAGAAAAAGAGGAAGACGAAGAGTGGTGTGTGAGTTGGCAAGACATGGTTGGTGTCTTAAAAATGAAAAGGAATTCGAAGTGGAGAGTATGGAAGGACATATAATTTTTGGGGTTATTTGAAGAGCTATCTAGTTCTTAGTTTGGTTCTTGTTTTGGAAGGAGCGACACCATTCTCTCTTCATCATCATTTTTCCATTCATCTTTCATTTCTTCCATAGACAAGATTTAATCAAGTTTGGAGATAAAATTGAGTGAGCAAGCTCATTAGAAGATTAGGGTTTGAAGAAAGCTTGATTGGAGTTGGAAGCTTGAGAGAGTTACCATTCCATCCTTTAAGAAGAGAGCCATTGATTGAAGAGGGCTTGGAAGTTTTTCATCATACATCAAGGTGGAAGCTAGGAGGAAAAAAGTAGTTCCACTCTTGGAGTCTACAAGGGGTTTTTCATATTCTATCTTTTAATTCATTTCTAGATTGTTGTTTGTTTTATTATGAACATTAATATTACAATGTATAATTTTGATTTGATGAATATTGAGATGGATATTTGTTTTAAATTGATGACGAGTTAATTTACTCATGCCTTGGGTTGTAGCAGGTTTGATTAAATGACTTAATGTGATAATTCCATTAGTATACCTTGTTATTGGTTGATTGCATTGGACTTAAAGTTAGTTTGATAGATTGGCCACCTATTAATCACTTAATATTGAACGATGGACAGAGAGGTAAAATTCGATATCAGAATTATATAATTAAACACCCTAAGAATGAATTAGAAATATAAGTTCTAGGGTTTATTTAATTTTCAATTTCAAAACAATTGGTTGTTATTGATTCATGAATGTAAAAACTAGTAAATTAGTAATTACTAATTAAAGTCAAAGAACAAATTAAAATACAAGGTTATATTAATGGATAATTTAAGAATCAAGATTTAATTAAATTGATCTACCACCCTAGACACCATTCCTAGAATTGAATTAATCTTACACAACTACTACTCATTTTTACTTTCAAATTTTAATTACAACTCACCAATTCAACAACACGCAATCAATTTTAATTTATTTGTTAATCAAACTATTGCAAAACAATTCCTTCCTTATGAGACAACCTTGGGGCAATCACCTTTGCTACAATTAGCTCGTATACTTGCGAGTGTCACTTTGCAGTAGTAATTAATTCTTTCCATGGATTGCCGAATGAAGATCCTCTAAACTTCATTTGAGATTTTTACACAACACTGCATACCTTCCCTTTGCAAGTATTAACAAAGGATGAACTCAAAATGCGATGTTTCCCATATAGTTTGAAAGATAGTGCAAAAGCATGGTTGATGACTTTACCGAAAGATTCTTTGACCACTTGGACCGAAGTGTATAACAAATTCATGGGAAATTTTTATTCACACCAAAAGACAAAGGAGCTTAGGGGGCGTATTGCAACTTTCACCCATTTTGATGGGGAACCATTTCATGAGGCATGAGATCGCTTCAAATCTTTATTGTTTCAATGCCCTCATCATTATTATCCATAATAATTGCTCAATCAGTTCTTCAATGATGGGATAACTCAATAATGTCAAAACACAGTGGATAATGTTGCAGGAGGGGCAATGGGTGAGAAAATAGATGCTGAAACTGTCACATTATTTGAAATGTTGGGAGAAAATTCTCAACAAAAGAGTATTGGGGAAAGGAGAAGAGGAGCATATGAGTTGAATATAAACTTAGAAATGGTAAGGCAAATTACTGAGTTGACAAGGCAAGTTAAATTGTTAAGTGCTAGAAGAAACTTGCCGATGCCAAGCCAAGAATCATGTGTATCATGTGGTGTGGTAGGCCACAATGCAAATGTATGTCCTTCAAACTTTGACCAATTCCAAGAAGGGAAAGAGCAAGCTTTTGCTTTTGAAGGGTTCCAACAAAGGGGAAGGAATGACTTGTACTCAAATTCTTATAACCCCAGTTGGAGAAATCACCCTAATTTTCATGAAAGAACCAACAATAAATTCCACCTCAACATTCATTCCAACCTTATCACAGGGGACCCCAATTTCAAGGGCAAAGTTGAAATCATGAGTAAGTCAAGAAACCTTCACTTGAAGACAATTTGAATGCTTTCATTCAAATAAGCACTCAAAATCAAGAGGTGAATAATAAACGATTTGACTCTGTGGAAGCCTCACTTAATGTAACACCCCCGTACCCCATATATGCACACCGCATACACCCGTACAACACGTGATATACGTATACCGGATAAAGGGGTTTCACAGTTCATTTTAAACAAACCAAACTTTAATCTTTAACATATAAGCATCATAATTCAGTCCGAGTAAACTTAAAACATTTAACTCATGTTATAAAAATTAATAGAGAAAACATTCCTTCGTTAAAATACATATATATATATATAACATTAGTACCCAAAAGTTTATCCAAAACAGTCCGTTCAAAACATTTGTTAAATAAGCAGCAAAAAATACATATGTATATATATATATATCAAAATCAATGTTTACAAAATTATAGAATTTATACATGCTCGCAGTTCATCTCTGATCTTGATGTCCATAACTCAACACTGCTATCACAAACTCAAGCCTAGACTCAACTCGGTCTAGACGAGCTCTCCAGCACAACCGGATCTACCCTGTCACCTGCGCGATGAACCACAATCGCACTAAGTAGAAAGCTTAGTGGTACAAACTTTGATTCAATATAGATCAATGTGATGCTCATGCACAATATATATGAATAATCAACTCATTACATTATATCTCAACATTTTAATCATTTGCATCATATTTCACAATTCACATTAAAGCAAAGACAAGCATGGGCCCAAAATGAAACTAATATGCTATTCAAAGTTCAGAGTTACTGCTTTGGTCCATATTGACACCTTGTGTCTAGCCCCGTAGGCAATATATATATCCATGGATAATGTAACTGACCCAATCTCTTGGACCTCAACCCGGCTAGACCCTAGGGCTCCAGTATCTTGGTCCTCAACCCGGCTAGACTGTTACAGTTTTTAAGGCTTATGACTGGGTATTTTCACCCTAAAAACATCACATTTATCAGCTGGGCTTGGCTTACGACCCGGTCTTTTCACCTGCCCAGCAATTCATAGGCATGCCGCCAAACCCAGAACTCTAGAAGTTGAATAACATACTAGGCACACAATTAATTCATTTATCTCATTATCCAATATTTTTCATAATTCATTTCTCATAATCAAACTAGGCTCATTGCCTTAGTATATCATCTTTTCTCATTTTTCTCATTCTTCTATTTCATCTCAATATCGATTGGTTACATTATGTTTTCACATCTCATATCACATTTTTCCACATTTCTTTTCATATACAATACATTACTTAATTGCATTGATACATCAACATAATTCACATTATGCATATCATAACATATAACTAATTCATCAACAATATATCAAGTAACATGACACATTTCTAAACTAAATGTATTAAGTCCCAATGTCATCTAAATGTATGCAATCATTCAAAATTTGTACTTACCTCAAAGGGCAACAATACCACTCTATCAACTCCTCTTCCATGATCTCACTCAAACCTTGGCTTGGGTAACTCAATTCTCTTCAAAACCTAATCCAAAGGTGATCATACACACTCACTTAGAGATACACATAAGAAAATAGGAAAGAGAACTATCTAGGGCAAACTCTACACTTGACACGCTCAATAACACAGGTGTGTCCTTGACCGTGCCCTAAACCTATAACACAGAAGCTTTGACACGCTCAGTGACATGGGCATGTCACTGGCCGTGTCAATCCTCCCCCAACACAGAAGCTATGACACGCTCAGTGACATGGGCGTGTCACTGGACGTGTCAATCAATCAACAACACAGTAGCTATGAGATGCTCAGTGACATGGGCATGTCACTAGCCGTGTCAATGCTACTACCACACAGGAGTTGTGACACACTCAGTGACATGGGTGTGTCACTGCTCGTGTCACCAACCCAGAAAATAGAACCAATGACATGCCCAAAGACATGGCCATGTTATTGGGCGTGTCAGGCTAAAAACCCTGAATTAGACACCACCAAAGCCATAACCCACAATCATCTTCCAAAAGCCATATCAACAACACACAAACTCAATCAAAACCATCAACAACCCAATAATACTTGAGTAAAACTTAAAACAACTCAATCACAAACATCAAAACACAATCACCACCATATTGACAACTCAAAAATCACATAATCCACACACTTGCCTCTTTCACCAAACTCAACCCTTTTTCTCTTCAATCCAAACCCAAACATCAATGTCACCAAGACAAAACACTTCAAACACACCAAAATAACCATAAACACATCTACAACAAACATTCAACAAACCCAAGAACACAAACTCAAAAGAAAACCAAGAAACAAGTTGGAAACTTACCAAAAGTGAAGAAAATCCTTAAAACTCCAACTTGATCTCTTGAAATCCTTCAATCTCTTGAGCTTGGAAGCAACAAAATCTCTTTTTCTTTGGTTGATAAGGGTAGCTGGCCAAAGAGAAGAAAGAAGAAGATGAAGATGAAAGAAGAAGAAAAAAGAAAATGAAAAGTCAACACACTCATCTCTTTTAACCAAACCTCTTTTCCCCAAATCATTCTCCACCATACAATTAAACAATATAATATCAAACCCACTAACATCATCTTCCACTAACATTAAACAAATCCATTTAAATACAAAATATCTTTTGACCAAAAAGACATAATCTTGTATATATTGTTTTTATCTCCATATACATAACATATACACTTCTTCTTCCTCTTATCTATTCACTTAATCAAATATACACTTAAAATCATTTAATCCAATTTTCACAAATAAGCTTTCCAAAATTCTAGGGTATTACTTGGGATATTACACTTAAGGAGGTAGAAACTCAAGTGGGTCAATTGGCTAATCAATTACAAGCTAATCAAAAATAAAAATTTGCAAGTCAATCGGAGCAAGCCAAAGCAATCACTATCTTAAGAAGTGGTAAGGTACTTGATAATAAAATTGGCGATAATAACATTAATGATTCTTTGGTTGTAGGAACATTTGAAGAAGATGGCGAGGAAATACAAAAAGGCAAAGCTCAACCAAGTGGGCGAAGGAAGATAGTGAGGAATCATCGATTGCACCAAAGCTGCACAAATCTCCAAGTCCGTACAGACCGCCAATTCCTTTTCCAAGTAGGTTAAAAAATGAGAAGCATGATAAGCAATTTTTTTGAAATTTATAATATGCTCTCAAAGGTAAGTATTAACCTCCCATTACTTGAGGTGATTAAAAATATGCCATCATATATTTAAGGAGCTTAACACAAAAAAGAAAAAGTATGAGTTGAATGAGAAGGTGATAGTCTTGGAAGTAACAAGTGATGTTTTACAACATAAGTTACCTCCAAAACTAAAGGATCTTGGAAGGTTTATAGTTAGCATCTCTATGGGGAATGGGAAAGAAACTATTGGTATGTGTGATTTAGGAGCAAGTATTGATTTGATGCCATACTTTGTTTACTTGAAATTAGAGCTAGGGGAACTCAAGCCAACTAAAATGGTTTTGCAACTTGCGGATAGAATTCTTAGATACCCTAAGGGAATCGTAGAAGATGTTCTAGTTAATGTAGGTGATTTGATTGTACCCTTTGATTTCATTGTCTTAGATATGGAGGAAGAAATTCCTAGAGATTTTGAACATACAATTTTATTAGGGAGACCTTTTATGGCCATAACTAACACATTAATTGATGTTAAAAGTGGACAATTGACCATGAATGTTTTAGGTCAAACTATAGAATTTTCAATTTTTAACACTTTCCATATTCCCACTACTGCTTTGTATTAGGACTGTTCTTTCATTGATTTTACTGATAATACTGTTGAAGAAGTTTTCTAGTAGGAGAGTGGTGAAGACAAGTTAGAAAGGGCTCTAAATTTGGAGGAAGAAGTTGAGGGTTCAAATGAGGAGATTCAACCAAAGGGGGTTGAATTTAAAGAACCTCCAAAGCACTGAAAGCACATTTTTCTTGGGGATAATAACTCACAACCAGTGATAATTTTTGCTACTCTTAGTAGTGAAAGGACGATAAACTTGTGAGAATGTTGAAAAATTTTTTAAGGGAGCTATTGGTTGGGGGTTGAGTGATTTAAAGGGTATTAGTCTCTCTATGTGCATGCATAAGATAGTTTTAGAGGAAGGGGCTAAACTGGCGAGAGAGGCTCAAAGGAGGCTTAACCCTAATATAAGCGAAGTAGTGAAAAAGGAGATTCTAAAATTGCTTAATGAAGGGGTAATCTACCCCATTACTGATAGTGAATGGGTTAGTCCCGTACACATCATGCCAAAGAAAGTAGGTTTGACTGTGGTCCAGAATGAGATAGGAGAGTTGGTACTTACACGAACACAAATCGGGTGGCGAATGTGCATAGATTATAGGAAATTAAATAATGTCACCGAGAAAGATCAATTTCCTTTACCATTTATTGATCAAATGCTTGATAGGTTATTTAGACACACTTTTTACTATTTTCTTGATGGTCTTTCAAGTTACTACCAAGTCCCGGTAGCACCGGAAGATCAACCAAAGACAACTTTTACTTGTCCCTTTGGGACATTTGCCTTTCGGAGGATACCATTCAGACTTTGCAATGCACTGGGTACATTTCAAAGATGTATACTTTCAATTTTTTCTGATATATTAGACAAATGCATTAAGGTATTTATGGATGACTTCTCTATTTTTTGTAATTCTTTTGATGATTGTTTGCAAAAGTTGACTCTCGTGCTTGAAAGATGTATTGAATGTAATCTTACCTTGAATTGGGAAAAGAGTCACTTCATGGTTGATCATGGGATTATTTTGGGGCATGTTGTTTCTCATAAAGGGATTGAGGTAGACAAGGAAAAGGTTGAATTAATCATGAATCTACCTCCACCCACATCTGTTAAGGGGATTAGAAGTTTTTTGGGATATGCTGGTTTTTATAGGAAATTTATAAAAGATTTTTTTGAAAAATTTCACGTCCTTTATGTTATTTGCTAGGAAAAGTTATCCCATTTGTTTTTGATGACAAGTACTTAGAAGCTTTTGAATTTTTGAAAGAAAAATTAACTTTTGCTCCTATAATTATTGCCCCAAATTGGGATTTGCCATTTGATATCATGTGTTATGCATCAAATTATGCCATTGAAGTTGTTTTGGGCCAAAAAGTGAATAAATTGATGTGGGTAATTTATTATGCAAATTTATCTTTAAATGATGCACAAGTGAATTACACAACCACTGAAAGGAAAATGTTAGCTGTGGTATTTGCACTGGACAAATTTAAATCTTACTTGATAGGTTCTAAAGTCATATTATTTTTAGACCATACGGCCTTGAAATACCTATTGACCAAACCACAAGCTAAACCTAGGCTCATTAGGTGGGTATTGATATTGCAAGAATTCGATGTTGAAATCAAAGATTGGAAGAAAAGTGAGAATGTAGTAGCCGACCATCTTTCTAGATTGAACTCTCATGATAATGATGCAGAAATTTCTTGTGAAAATGCTTTTGAAAAATTTTCGGATGAATACTTGTTTGCTTTAACTCAAGCACCTTGGTATGCAGATATTGCTAACTATCTTTCTTATGGTGTTGTGAGAAAGGATTTGAATTTCCAGGCAAAGAAGAGGTTCCTGCATGCATGTAAGTACTATTTTTGGGATGAGCCATATTTATTTAGAATTTGTAGGGATAAAATCATAAGAAGATGTGTACCGGAGGAAGAACAAAAATAAGTGTTGCAATTTTGCCACAACATGTATTGTGGAGGGCATTTTGGAGGAAAGAAGATCACCGAGAAAGTTCTTCAAAGCGGTTTGTATTGGCCTACTCTTTTTAAGGATGCTTTTAATTTTTGTACAAGATGTGATAAATGCCAAAGAGTAGGGAACATTAGCAAAAGGAATGAAATGCCTCTCAATATTTTTATTGTTGTTGAAATTTTTGATGTATGGGGAATAAGCTTCATGGGGCCATTTCCCAAGTCCTTTAGTTTTGAATATATTCTTCTTGCAGTGGATTATGTGTCTAAATGGGCGGAGGCTATCCCTACTAGGACTAATGATGCTAATGTTATTTTGAAAATTTTGAAGGAGAATATTTTGAGCAGGTTCAGAACCCCAAGGGCAATAGTGAATGATGGAGGAAGCCACTTTTGCAACAAATGGTTTGAGAAGTTGATGTCTAAGATGGGCATCCAATACAAAGTGGCAACTCCATACCACCCTCAAATATCTGGACAAGCCGAGATCTCCAACAAGCAAATTAAGAGGATCTTAGAAAAGACGGTGATCACAATGAGAAAGGATTGGTCAATCCGACTTCCAGAAGCATTATGGGCTTATAGGAATGCTTTCAAAACACCAATGGGAATGAGTCCATATAGGTTGATCTTTGGCAAGGCTTTCCACCTGCAGGTGAAATTGGAGCATAGGGCTTATTGGGCAATAAAGACCACAAATATAGACTTAGAAGGAGCAAGGGAGCAAAGAATGTTGTAAATTTCTGAGCTTGATGAGATTAGAAATGAGGCCTATGAGAGTTCAAGAATCTATAAGGAAAGGACAAAAGCTATGCATGATAGGATGATCCTTCGAAGGACTTTTGAATTGGGAAAGAAAGTCCACCTATTCAATTCCGGAATGCGATTGTTTTCATGTAAATTGAAGTCCCTTTGGAGCGGACCATTTCAAGTAATTCAAACATTCCCATATGGGGTTGTTAAGTTACTCAATTTGAAAACCAATGAGACATTTAAGGTAAATGGACAAAGAGTGAAGCCTTACTTTGAAGAAATTGATGTTGCAAAAACTGTTGAAAGTTTGGTGTTTATTGACAAATAATGCAACAATGTCCAGCTACACGACATTAAAGAAGCGCACAATGGGAGGCAACCCATCAGTTTGTATTTCTTTTCATAGTTAAATTTTTGTGTTTTGCAATTTAAATTTCATTTTTGGTTCTAAGAGAATAAAATGGATGCGTTCATCAATTTTTGTTTTTGATGGAGTTTCAGGGTGAAGCCATGAAGAAACGTTGCATGTATTAGACTTTGGTGACACATTTCCATTAAAAAAATTGAATATGAAAAATTGGCAGTGATGAACACTGCTACTTGACACGACCAAGCCACTGGCCATGTCAAGCAAGCCCAGAAAATCCAGGCGTGGACACGGCCAGAAGGCTTGGCCGTGTCACCCAAACACAACCAAGCCACCCAGCCCGTGTCCACATTTCATTTCCCTGCCGACAAAACTAGTAGTGGACACACCCATAGGACATGGCCAAGCCACTGACCGTGTCCATCCTAAAGACTCAAACACTTCTAAGCCATTCCTAGCTTGGCTGTGTCACCCTTTTTTAAAACCCCAAATTTTACTTGATCTCGTCACTTTCAAAGCCCTCACCTTCATCTTCCTCTCTTCTTTCTCTCATCTCTCTTTAAAACCTCCATTCACATCTCTAAAAACCTCAAAATTTCACCAAATCTTCCATTCTTCTTACCCAAAAACTCAATTAAACCCATTAAATCTTCCAATTTTCTAATCAAAACTCAATAAAATCCATCAAAGCTTCACTTTCCACCAAAGAATCAAGATGCCTAGAACAAAAATTGTGTCCGATCAATAGAGGAGTCAACCTTCATCATCTTCGAAGAGATTTACTTTTCTAGCATGGGGTTTCTTTTTCAACGAGGTTTGTAAGCAAAGAATCCCTTAGTACTCTCTACATTAGAGAAAATTTTACTAGATATGCTCAAAACCTTAGATGGGAGAAACTAGTTTCCCTTAAACCTTTGCAATTTCAAAAACTTACCATAGAATTTCTAACCTCTCTTAAGGTTGAAAGAAATGAAATGAAGATTTGCACTAGGCTTAGTTTAAATTGCTTGGAAAACCATGTGTTCTTGATATTGAACAATTGAATGCTATTTTTGGTTTCCATCAACAAGGGAAAAAATATGTGCCTAAAGGTTTTAGACAACAATTCATATGGGGAGCAATAGGCTCAGGTGGAATGTATGTGGCCAAATCGGCCAAGGCAACAAAATTAATAAATCCCACCTTGAGGTATTTACATAGATTTATGTTATGTGGGTTCTTTGCACGAAAAGAAAGTACGGTTGTGGTGGAACTAAGCGAGCTATTTTTCTTAGATTGTGCTAGCAATGCTGTACCCGTGAGTACTGACTATTAGTTAGCCGATGTTTTTTATAGCGTAGCAAATAAAAAAAGGGGTGCAATTTGTATAGGTGGATTGGTGACCCCCTTAGCTATGACACTTGTTGATGGTTTTGACCTGAGTGCTTTCCATATGACTAGAATTTCCTGCAGTGATTCATTAGACCTTGCTACCCTTGAGAAGATGCACATGGTTACAAAAAGGGGAGGGGCTTATGTGATGGCTTCAGATGAGCAAGTTGCACCAGAAGACCAGCAAAAGAGACCACGAGTTGATGAGGAGTCCAACTCGGATTCACTCGGTTTGGATGAAGATGCTCTAGCTTCGGACAATCAGGAGATTATTAGTAGGATTGAAGCATTGGAGAGTAAGGTAGATCGTAATCATGCTGAAGTCCTTTCCTAGTTGGAACAAATCAATAGCGACCTTGCTAAGATTCTTAGCCTTCACCCTTCAACAGTATCATCGTCACATCCTCCATCAATATAGATCATATCTGCTTCTTCCTTTTGAGAACACTTTTTTTTATTTTCATTTGTTGAATATTTTAGTTTTGTTACCACTGTTTATTATTAAAACTTTATGTTTTTAGTTATTTTATATTTATTGCTTTTTAATCTTGAACAATTAATGTTTTATGGATGAAAGGTAGCACTTGCCTCATAAAGAAAATGATGGAAATCAGGTTGTACTTTAACTCTTACTTCTTTTAAATTATCCTAGTTTCCATTGAGGACAATGGTAATCTTAACGTGTGGGGTGCTAAGTTTTTGTTCATAAATGCAAGCTTTTGTTTTTCGTAATTTAGTTATTTTTAAGTCTTTGTTTTAGTCATTTTTGTTAAGTGCTTTGCCTTACTTTACATATTGTTTTGAAGTATATTTTTTAAGTTCAATTGTTATAAGTTTCTTGATAGATGACCTTTTAATTTTTGAAGCATGAATTGGAGAATTGGATAAAATTGGTGCTTATTGTTGATTTGGTGGATATTCCTTACATTACCTTGTAAACTTGTGAGGAATTGAGCCTATTAAGTTGGATATCAACGTATTATTATTTATTGTGTGTAAACATCTTTGATTGATGAATTGCTAGAACTTTCTTTGACATGCATTTTAAGACTACATAAAAATTTCAATTAGGCATCAATATGATTAAAGTAATTAGGTGAACCCATTTTGGCTTAAAAAGACCAACCTTATATTCAACCTTAGTTAGCCAATTTTGAGCCTATTTCATTTCTCCTTTTTTTCTTTTTCACAACACTACTAGCTTTGAACCATGTTATTTTGTCTCACCCTTTTATTAGGTCAAGAGCATTTTAAGAGCGTTTATGATTGATTGTTGTGTTAAATAAAGTATGAGGTTAAATTTAGTGGGTTTAAAATTGCAAACCATTGTGTTCGTTAGTTGCAAATCATAATTTATAAAAAAATAAATAATAAAAAATAAAAAATAAAATAACAAAAAAACAAAATAAAAAAATTAAAAGGCAAAAATTTATTGTTCTTGTTGGAAGGGTTGAATTGAGTTTGGGAAAGATCTTTGGAAATTTAATAAGTAGAGTTCCTAAAAAGTTCTTTAATGTCTAGTGCTATGTGATTGGGAGGTACGTTGAGATTGCTGGTCATACTACGTTGCTTACTTCACTCTTGAAGTGCTCTTGAACTTAGTGGATAAACTCACACTCCCAAATGTCATGCCCTTACCTTAGCCCCATTACAACCAAATGAAAGACTTTATGATTGATGATTGATTGGAATTTAGTGGTGGAAGTTTGATTGATAAGCAAGCTTATGGTGATAATCTTTCATTGAATGTTATGAGTATAAATATTACCTTATTAAACACTTCAAAGAGTTGGTGAGGGAGTGACAATATTGATTATGCATGGAGAATCACTAAATTGCATGAGTACTGGTTTTGTTTGGTTTGATATTGATTGCAGATTTAAGAAATTAGAAGTCTTGTTATAGTCTTATAACTCTTGAAATTAACTAAATTTTTCTTATTTTAGTTTGTTTTAATTTTAACTTTGCTTGGGGACAAGCAAATAATTAAGTGTGGGGCAATTGTTTTGATCAAATATGTATACATGATTATGTTAATTTTATTGGCTTTAAGTTGCTTTTTCTTTTAATTTGTGTTTATATTTTGGTTGAAGCGTTTGATTTATATGGAAGTGGAAGTGTAAAAGAATGGATTGATGGATCAAAATGGTGAAAAAACATGAGACACGACCAAGACACTTCATGGCTTGGCCGTGTCCCTCATCCAAGGCAAGAGGCATGACTCACATGACACAACTCACATGACACAGGCTGAGCAACTTGGCTTGGCCGTTTCCTTTAGAAAAATTGGGCACAAGCAGACATTGTCAGAAGACACGGCCAAGCCATTGGCCATGTCACACGATAAGGCCAAGGCTTTGGCCATGTCCCACTTGATGAAACCAAAGAGCCAAGCGAAGGGCAAGAAAATGATAGAGGTGAACACAAGCAGAAGACACGGCCAAGCCACTAGCCGTGTCACATGACATGGCCAATGACTTGGCCGTGTCACACCTGGAAAAGAAGAAGAAAGATTGGGCAGCTATGGACACAGCCTCAAGGCTTGGCCTTGTCCCATGAAGAATGAGTGACATAGCCAAGTCACTCAAGGCTTGGCCGTGTCTCATATGGTCCCTTTGAATTATTTTGCACGAAGTGAGGGACAATTGGGGGACAAAAGACTTTTTTTTTTAAAAAAAGAAACATTAAAAATGAGTAAATGGTTGATGGATTTATGAGAAGAAATACAAAATAAAGAAAAAGAGGAAGGCGAAGAGTGGTGTGTGAGTTGGCAAGCCATGGTTGGTGTCTTAAAAATGAAAAGGAATTGGAAGTGGAGGGTATGGAAGGACATATAAGTTTTGGGCTTATTTGAAGAGCTATCTAGTTCTTAGTTTGGTTCTTGTTTTGGAAGGAGAGACACCATTCTCTCATCATCTTTATTTTCCCATTCATCTTTCATTTCTTCCATAGACAAGATTTAATCAAGTTTGGGGATAAAATTGAGTGAGCAAGCTCCTTAGAAGATTAGGGTTCAAAGAAAGCTTGATTTGAGTTGTATGCTTGAGAGAGTTACCATTCCATCCTTTAAGAAGAGAGCCATTGATTGAAGAGGGCTTGGAAGTTGTTCATTATACATCGAGGTGGAAGCTAGGAGGAAGACAAGTAGTTCCACTCTTGGAGTCTACAAGGGGTTTTTCATATTCTGTCTTTTAATTCATTTCTAGATTATTGTTGTTTTATTATGAACATTAATATTACAATGTATATTTTTTATTTGATGAATATTGAGATGGATATTTGTTTTAAGTTGATGATGAGCTAATTTACTCATGCCTTGGGTTGTAGTAGATTTGATTAAATGACTTGATGTGATAATTCCATTAGTATACCTTGTTATTGGTTGATTGCATTGCACTTAAAGTTAGTTTGATAGATTGGCCACCTATTAATCACTTAATAATGAAAGAAAGACCGAGAGGTGAAATTTAATATCAGAACTATGTAATTAAACATCCTAAGAATGAATTAGAAATATAAGTTCTAGGGTCTATTTAATTTGCAATTTCAAAACAATTGATTGGTGTTGATTTATAAATGTGAAAACTAGTGAATTGGTAATTACTAATTAAACTCAAAGAACAAATTAAAATACATGGTTATATTAATAAATAATTTGAGAATCAAGATTTAATTAAATTGATCTACCACCCTAGGCACCATTCCTAGAATTGAATTAATCTTACACAACTGCTACTCATTTTTACTTTTAAATTTTAATTACAACTCACCAATTCAGCAACACACACTCAATTTTAATTTATTTGTTAATCAAACTATTGCAAAATAAATTCTTCCTTGTGAGATGACCTTGGGACGATCACCGTTGCTATAATTAGCTCGTATACTTGCGAGTGTTGCTTTGTAGTAGTAATTAATCAAGTGCAACATTTCCCCTTTATTCTTTAGTGATCATCAAACTTGCCATAACTATCAAAACAGCTTAGGGTAGGTTGTTGTGGTTTACATGCCAATAAAAGAAAACTAAAAATTTATGAATGCTCAAAGGGACAAAATAGGAATTGATATTAATAGGACGAATACTAGTTGTTGGCTAAACAAATAATTCCTAGATCATCTCTCCCTTAAATAAGCATAGTTCAATTTCGCCTTGAAAGTTTGTCAAAACATGTTCTATGATTGACTGAGGCCTAAACACTAGTAATTATGTTGGAGCCCTCTCTAAGTAAGCATATAAAACTCAATGCTATAGAACAACTCCCTCACCTAGTAAAGTCATTCAGATCATGATGTATAGACACACTAATTTACGAATATCAAGCTTGACTCGTCATTGGTTGAACATCAAAATGGACAAAGAATAACATAAAAAAAATTGATGAAAGTAATTTATTTAAACAATCTTAATTTGAAAAACATAATTATTCCAAAAATATCAAAGATCAAAAATAAAACAAATAAATAAAGGAGGGAGGTTTTATTGAGTTAGAGTCGAACAATGTTTCTTCTACTTGGACATGCCAGGGACATGAGCCAAAACTAGCAACCCCTTCATCAATAGTTTCTCCATTTATATATTGAAATGATGACAAGAAAAAACTTTTCATCAATCTTCCTTCTATCATAAAGGTTGCTGGCGGTGGCACTCTTCCATATTCAGGTAAGAGACTGCTTTTGGTGTTGGGCTTTTTCGGTTCTGGCAACTTTCCACTATCAATCAAATTTTGAATCTCATATCTGAGTCATAAGCTTTTGTCTATCTTATGTCATTTTTTCTGTTGAAATTGGCAAAAGTTTTTAATAACAAATTTTAGGGGTAAAGGGTTCGACAAAGGTCGAGGGGCCAATGACTGCAACAATCTTTTTTTTTCCGTAGCTTATTAAAAACCCAAGACAAAGGTTTCCCTAGATACGAAAATTGTCTTCTATTTGCTTGACCAGTTGTATTGACATCTATTGCATTTTGTGCACTCTGGCAACCAGACTGATAATTTTTTCTCTCATTCTTTCTTTTAGAAAAATGACTCTTCTCTCGTTCCCATTCTTCTATGTATAAACTAGCTTAGAGAAGATCTCTAAAATCCCTTTTAAGAGTGTGAGATATCCATTCATGTAGACTGGGTAGGACACCCCTTACTGTCATTTGAATCTAGTCAGGCTCATCTGGTCACATAGTTAATAAAGTTCTCATTTTACTTCTGTTTGATTGACTCTACCTTCATCAGGGTAACTTTCAATTCCAAATTATACCCATACTGCTAAATAAAGGCTTTACAGAAGATCCCAATCTTTTTGAGTGTTCTCCTCTAAGGTATTAAGCCAGTTCTGCACAACAGGATCCAAAGAAAGCATAAAATACATAAGAGTTTGGGCTTTAGTAGCTCAAGCGGATTGCATGGCAATGATGTACTGCTTAACATACAAGTGAGGATTTGTACTTAGCAAAAGAAGGCATTTTGAACTTATAAGGACCTCCTCATATTTTTTTCAAACAACTTGTCCACCTCCGACATCTCTTCAGTTTTCAACTTCTTCTCAAACTTCTTCTCCAAATCAGAAATCATCTTCTCCATATTGGAAGTCTCAATCTTCTCAACAATTGATTTCTCCACAACCTTCATGTCTTTCATCTTTTCTTGAGAATCTTGAAAATACTGAGCCTAGTCATCATCATCGTCAATGCCTACCTTGTCATCATCAAAGGCTACCTCTCTAAACCTTAGCCTTTCCCTTGTCCTTCTGCTTCTTGGTACTAGCAGATGCTTTAGTATTCCTAAACATTGTAGCCATTTGGCTTTTCATGGTCTCTGCCAGGACCTCCTTTAGTTCCTACATCTTAGAGTTGAGTGTGTCATTTATCATCCTTTGAATTTGTTCAGGTTCTATTGCTTTTAGTGAGAAGCTGACTGAGTCATTGCTGGATTCTATGTCATTGGCATAGGTTGGATTGTCGTAAGCTCTTGAACTGTTGTACTTCAGGGTTGTGAGCTAGAAAGGATTAATGACATGTGATGCAATACATGTATGTATGTATGCATGGATGCACAAATAATAAACAAACAAACCAAAAGAGTAGGAACGAGCCTTCTAACCTGTGAGCAGGGATTTTCACCCCCACTCCCATGCAGAATGATTCTTACAAATTCGATACTGTTAGGCTTAGGGCCTTAGAGAACACGAACCTAAACCCAAAGAAAATGGAGTCGCCACCCGGATGAGTCGGGAAAAGAATGGGGTGTATGACTCAATTCCTAAGGAATTCCTAACCTCCTAATGGGTTCAAAAAGTTAGGTACGTATATGGAAGGTGAGAATGACCCAGCACCCCCATAACACCCGGTTCATTAGAACTAGCCTCCTTTTCAGGTCTAAATATTATAAAATTCTTAATTATTATGATATTATCCATATTAAATGAGGATAATAAAATAAAAATCATTGTATTAAAATCAAAATAATATTCAAAATAAAATAAATAAATGGGCACACATGCAAGATGGAGACGTGCCCTTACAACCATGTCCAATGTCTAAAATAAATAAGACACCCACTAAAAGGTGGAAACATATCCTTTGCATTGATCCAAAATTTAAAATAACTTAAATTACATTGAACTCAAATAATGAGGTACCCACAAAGTGGAAACATACCTCTTACAATTCAAATGAATGATTAATCAAATAAATTAAATCATTCAAGTATAATAATTAAAACAAAACATCCATCATAAAATGTAATAAAACTTTCATCAAGACATAAACATGCATTAACAATCAATCATATTAAATAATTAATACAAAAACTAGGGTTTTAACTTATAAAGTAGGGTTTTAAGGTTTTAAATTGGCAATTAGGGTTTTCAAGTTGGTGTTTTGGAAAACTAGGGTTTTGGTATTTGGAACTAGGGTTTTAGGAAAATATAATTAGGGTTTTGGTTTTTAGGAAAGCAAATTTACTGTCTTGGTTTAAGAAAATAAGGTTCAGGGTTTTAGGGTTTTTAGAAAAATACATCTAGGTTTTTTAGAAAAATAGGATTAAGGTTTGAAAGTTTTAAAAACTGGTTTAAGGGTTTTAAGATTTAAAAAATGGTTTTGGAATTTTAGGATTTAAAAAAAACTGGTTTTGAGACTTTAGGATTTAAAAACTAATTTAGTGTTTTAAAGTTTTAAGAGACAGGTTATTGGACTATTAGGGTTTTAAGGATTTTTTAAATTACTATGACATCTAAACTTTGGTTTAAACAAATTATTTTGAAATTCAATTAAATAGTTTAATAAACAATAAACACACTGCCATATAAATCAATTAAAATCAATATGAATCATGTTTAACTAAGTGAATTATTGAATTATACCTACTGGAATATTTTTATAAAACGTGTAAGAACAAATTAAAACAATGAAACGAGGATGGATGAATTACTGTAAGCTTAAAACAAATTAGATAAAGGATTGCAAACCTCCATCGTTGGTTCCATCAATATTTCACTTTGATCAAGCCTTATGTTTGTACTAGAAGTAAAATCTTGGTTGAACAAGATGAAGACAAACGTCCATTGCCTTTTTGGTTTGATAGTTTGATGTTTCTGCTCACCCAATCTTAGATGATGCTTGCTATTTTTCCCTGGTTTTTTTTCTTGCTTGCTAGTTGTTACCTGTATTTATAAGAAAATACTAGGTTAAAATTTGTTGAACAAGTATCAGTTTCCTATTTAATCACGATTTTATCTGAGGCATATTGAATTAAAATAATTTGAATTTGTGATAAACTGTGACCATGTTGAACTAAAACAAACTAAATTTGAGCTAAAACCTGACCATATCAAACTAAAACCAACTGAATTTGACATGGACTAGAGGCCGTATCGAATTGGTATGCCTAGTTTGACCTGTACAAGGTCTATATCAAACTAGGATGCCCATATCAAACTAGGCATTGTCCATGGGGCAATGCCTAGTTGGTTATGGACCATCCATATCAAACTGAGTAGACCCAGTTCAACATGCATGATCTAATATCGAACCAAAATAGGTTTCAAACTATTTTTAGGTTTTAAAAACTCACTTTTGAACTATTTCAAAGTTCAAAAAACTAAATCAGACTCATTTTGGCCTTATAACAATTGGACCAATCAAAATAAAATCTTAAAATAGGTTTAATCCATTAAGAATGGATTGATAAGTACTTAGGCCATCTTTAATTGAGACTAAACTAGCTTAGGGCCAAAATCAAGAGTCTAATGTTTACCCCTTGCTTGAACGACCTTGAATTTATTTAAAGAGTGACAAACACATGAGTTTGAGTTGATTTTGGAAACGAATGGGTTTTGAACCCGAGGTTGGATTGGTTTGGGTTCTTAGACCCAAGATTGAATTTATTTTGGGTTCTCGACCCTAATTGGTTTGGGTTTTAGACCTGAATTGAGTTCTGAACTAAAAAATAATTTGGGTTATGGACCCAAGCTGGCTTGGGTTCTGGACCCAGATTGGTTTGGGTTCTGGACTCGAATTGAGTTCTAGACTAGAAGATGATTTGGGTTCTAGACCCGAGCTAGTTTGGGTTTTGGACCCAGATTGGTTTTAGTTATGCACCTGAGCTGGTTTGGGTTTTGGACCCAAATTGAGTTCTAGAATGGAAAATAATTTGGTTATGGACCGAGATGGTTTGGGTTTTGGACTAGGATTGAGTTCTGAACTCGAAGATGATTTGGGTTTTGGACCCAAGCCAGTTCGAGTTTTAGACACCGATTGGTTTGGGTTCTGGATCCGGATTGAGTTCTGAACTAAAAAATAATTTGGGTTTCTGGACTTGAAGATGATTTGGGTTTTGGACTCGAGTTGGTTTTAGTTCTGGATCTGGATTGATTTGGGTTCTAATCCCGGATTGGGTTTTGGACTCGAAAATAATTTGGGTCCTGGATCCAGATTTAGTTTTGGACTCTAAAATAATTTGAGTTCTGAAATAGAGCTGGTTTGGATTTTGGACTCGGATTGGTCTGGGTTCTAGACCCAAGGTACCTGCAAAAATTATTTATAGTCAGTAAAGTATTTTGCAAAAAATTAGCTATTTTTTACTTTATATGGATATCTATATACTCTTGCCCCTGCGTGAAATTTTTTTTTTATGAATATATTAATATTTTTTGTAGACACTCAAAAAATATATAGACACAATAAATATATATTACTGTGTGCTCGTGTGCTGCATTTTGAAACATAATGAAAATATACATGAATTATTGAAACAAATAAGACATGGGGCATGAATTATTGGAAATTGACATAAGGCATAATGTATTGTCACATTCTTTGACTAGGCAAGTGATCACGTTTTAACTTCTTTTTATAGAAAAATTAGAGACTTATTCTATAGACTCTGTCTATAAATTGAATCGAAACACTTCAATCATTTTATCTGTAGCTTCAAAATTTTCAAGTTCTCATAAGAACATTAAAAAACTGCTCTTTTTTTGTTTTTTTTTTTCAAAAATTTTCAATCTCCCGAAGCAAATGATAGTAAACCAACATTAATCTAGGACTAGAATGAACATGGATCCTGAATTACGTGCTTACCTCGGAGATAGCGGGCTGGACCAGATTCCAATTCTAGAGGGGATTTTCCTCCACCAAAGTTCACAAGAGAAAATGCAGGTGTTTATTATTTTCTTCAAGATATATTTTTCTTAATTTTTAATTTTTTTTTTGTATTTTATTGCTAATTTATTATTTATAGTAGAAAGATATGCTAATTAATTCTAAAAATAATAAGCCTAATCATGGACGAAAAAAAAACACATGAAGTAGCTATTATGTGAAAAAAGAAAATTATTTAAACAGACACATATATATAAAAATAATAATACTAACAGAAAATATGAAGGGCTGCAATGGATAAAGTAATATATAAAAGAATTCATACATGAATAAATGAAATAAAATATTAGTCATGATGTAAAAAAAATACCAAGGAGAGAGTAAATGTAGCGAGACAATAAAATTATTGGGGTGCTGAAAATAATTTTTTGTGACAATTTATATTTTTAGAATTTTTTGAGAATAATTATTAGGGGTAATATACTTACCTGGCAGGACTTACCTTTATTGTGACAGTTTGATAGTTGTGTGATTTATGACAGTGAGAACATCCATAAGGCCCGTCAATGGTATGATCGAGTACCGCCTTCAGTATGGAGGATGATAGATGAATGTGGTTTTGAAGAATTTGTGTTGTAACTGCCTGCCAAGGGATACCAAATCAATAGAAGTGTAATACAGGTGCTTGCCAAGTGGTGGATGGACACCACCCATACCTTTCACTTGCCTGTTAGGGAAATGACCATTGACCCAGTGGATTTTACTACAATAATAGGCTTGAAATGCGACGGGATCCCCGTCCCTTTGAGCAACAATATACTGAATGAGGATGAAATTAGCAAATTAATTGGTCTACATTCCAGATATAGGGGAGCATGCAAAATAAAGTAATAATACATCCAAGAGTATTAGATGAGGCAGACTCGCCTGGTGCTTAGTGGACGGGCGAAAAGATACACTCATGGATTTTTGTTATACCTGTTAGCTACGATAATCTTATGCAGCATTGAGTTTGCAATTCACCTATTGGTCTTGCATGCTTTGGCAGATTTTGATCTTGTCCCTTTTTATGCTTGCGGAGAGGTTGGCCTTGCCTATCTCTATCATAATTTTGATAAAATTAGCATAAAGAAGATATCATTTATAGGCTTGATGGCCGTTGCCGAGATATAAGTTCTTCCTTTTTTTAATTGAGATAATGGTTTATGATCCAAATTAACCTCTTTTTTGACCATGATAGCCTATGAAATATAATCTCGTGAAAGCATTTGGTGTTTTTGGCAGACAAGCAGGATACCCGAGATTAAACTTTTGGTTGTCAAATCATAGAGAAGTGCCTGGCAGCCATCATGTGCATTCTCGGTGCTATTAGCTGAGTCGGTGACCTGGGATTAGGTAAAGGACAAAATTAGTAATATCATGGAATTTAATGAAAAAGAATGACTTATCGATAGTGTTGTGTTTCATATGAATGTCGCTTGGTAGAGAGGGGATGAAAGGGCGAACTGAACCACTGTCATGATTAATGCATTGCCCCTGTAGAATCCTCATCGAATCATCGCTGGGATGGTTTCAAGCAGATGGTTTCTAGGTGAGAGGGTATAGAATTGGTTTCTTGGCCCTGATCAGAGGAGAGTGCCAGTGAATGTCCCTACATCTGTGCTAACTTACAAATATATGTCTAAGAACTTCTGGAGGCAAGCCCAGAACAGATTCAATATTAGTTTATTATTGCTTTGACCAAACTTCTTATATAATGAGTTTGTACAGGACTAGCTTTTAAACTTTGAAGTCTCCCCTGATGGTGTTGAAAATTCAGAGGGACAAGGTGATGAAGAGGGAGAAGGAGAAGAGGAGAGTGATGAAGACATAGATGAAGAAGGTGATGAGAATGAGGGTGAACATGAGGAGAATTATGGTAATGAGAATGAGGGTGAAGATGAGGAGAATGATGATGGTGAGGGGGATAATGAGGATGAAGCAGAGGAAGTGAAGGATGAAAAGCATGACGGTATAGGGGATCTTGCTGCCTATGATGATTCCATGGTTATCTCTTTCCCAAGTTTATCAGACACATTTCTTATTCTTGACTGGCATGTGACTAACTTTTATGAATTTTTGCAGGCAGTTGAACACTCAGATGTTATTGGGCATGATGAAGCTGGACCAAGTAGTGCAGCTCCACCTCAACCATTTCCTTATGTTGAGCCATCGTCCAGGCCTTAGGGCTTCAATTTGAGCTATCTAGTTTGTAACCCCTGTTTCATATTCATGTATGTTGAATGTATGCATGAAAATGTATGAATCTATTTTTTTTATTGCGTACAGTAGATACTTGAAGAGCAGAACCAGAAACTACAGGAACAATTGGCCGCTAGTCATTCGTATGCTAATATCTTGAATGAAATATTCGGGACTTTAAATTTTAGTAGGGTTCCTGATGTGTCTTCATCAAGGAGGTCCTAGACCGATGACCCTGATGTACCATCTGCTTTTATAGGGAATGATGCTAATGTTCCAGATAATTGGGAGCCGAACAATTCTTCAAGGGGAAACTGGACAGATAATGTGCCCTTGCCTCTAACAGGTGATGACTTCCTCAAAGATTTATTCAGCTACAGACCGCCACCTCCCTCACAGTGATTAGTTTGTATTAAAACTTTGTGTGAAACTTATTGTACATATAAATAAGGGCTTGTAATAGATTAAACAACTTTTATTAAGTAGTAGATGTAACAAATTTAATATAATAGTTTGACTTTTCAACTTTTTTATAGCTGGACTTTTTTTATACTTTGAATTTTCCTTTTCTTTTTACATATATACATATATATAGACTCATACCATGTCGAATTAACAAAACTAATACCCACACGGATCGGGTTTCCCACTTCACAACAAATTCAGTGCACTTTATGCTTACTTTGACATGGATTAGAACTTTAAACCTAATTCGACATGGATTTTCCTTGCCTTAAGTAGTTTGGACATTGGATAGCGATTATATAAAGTAATAAATCAAGTTCTTTTCTTCGACATTCAAAGCAGTAACATTCCATTATACCTAAGGTAATTGCATCCCACACAACCTCAAATCCTTAATTTAGCTTATGCCATCATCAATTCTTCTTTATAAAATTAATAAAAATTGTTGCGCTCTCACCATGACTGAGGCTAATTTAAAGAAGATGAAAAATGTCTTAAAAAATATCAAGGCTACACATTGGGAACAAGTATCATGGTAGTGTCTTAAAGTGCTTTCAAAATGTCAAATTAGACCAACCATTTTTACAATCCATGGCTTCTTTTTGGGATATGAAAACTAGGACTTTCAAGATAAATGACTTTGAATTATGTCCATTGATCGAGGAATTTGAGGCCATTCTTGGTTATCCATGCAATCAACTATTGACATTGCCTATATTGACTTCTAACACTCAACAAAAGATGCAGATGTTACTTCAACTCTCAAAATCTAAAGTTCTGCAATTAACCAGTGGTGAGAAAATCCTGCTCAGTCTCTTGATTAACTTTTGTACTTCCCATTTAGCCTCGATGAAAGTGTGGGAACGCTAGTTTTATTTATGTTTGCTTGGTCAATTCTTGCTTGTTTATGCTGATGGTGACATTGATCCACGAGTTCTGGATATCATGGATCAAATGAAAAGAGGCTTGTCACTAGTACCTGTGATCTTGGCCGAAACCCTAGTTAGACTGGACCAATTCAAAATAGAATCTTCAAGGAGGTTGGCTGTGAGTCCTTTATAGCTTTAGGTAATTACCTAAATTGCCCTTTTAGGTTTTTTTAGGCTTTTATTTTTTGTTGCTCTAATTTTTGCCTAGTCTGCCCTTGCGAATTTTCATAACTAGCGAGCTGTCCTAATTTTTTCCTAGGATGCCCTTGCGAGTTTTCAACCTAGTAGACTTTTTTTATATATTTTTTTATTTGTTCAAATTTTTTCCTAGACCGCCCTTGTAGGTTTTCGAAACTAGCAAACCACTCTAATATTTGCTTAGGTAGCCCTTGTGGATTTTTAATCTAATGGGCCTTTTTTTAATGAGTATGGCTATCCTTTTACAAATCTAGCTTGAGAAGCACCTCTGCATACTCGACACTCAATCTATAGACTTCACCAAATATCTGCCATGACATCATTCTATAAGGAAATTACTCCATCCTGCTTCCTCATATGTTGACTGAATCAACTGGATTCGCTCACGAGTTGTGATTAACATCCATTGGTTGGTACCTTGATGGAACGTTTCCCATGTCACCATTTAGACATATCTAATGTATGCTGCTCTTAATGCTCTTCATTGAGGCACTTGCTATGATCCTCATCGACTTGACCACTAGTATGGAGTCGAGCCTCGAGGTTCTGAGTTTACTCCTGATTTGGATATGCCTCGTCTGACTGAAGCCTTTTTGGATCTACCGAAGCAAAGTTTGTCTGCACGCTACACTTATCGTCTGACATAGATTTTACGCTTGTCAATTTTTTGAATAAATAATATTAGGATGAACAAAAATATGTTTTCTTTCCTTTTTATAATTTGTCGTCACCCTTTGCTATTGTGGTATATATTTTACCCAAATGGTTAAATATTTTAAAATAGTGCACATAAAACATTTTAAAATTAACTCTGTTTATTAAATTGGGGAACAACCAAAAAATATAGAGCCAGCAAGATCACTCCTATCGTCAACCAGCTCGTTCAGGTTTTCTAATTAATAATTCTTGTTCATTTAGCCCTAATTGTTACCTTGCCCGCCCTTTCAGATTTTTAAAACTAGCGGACTGCTCTAACTTTTGTCTAGGCGGCCTTTTCGGGTTTTCAACCTTGCAAGCTCTTTCCTATTTTTTTATTTGAAACATAGAATCTCTTCAACCTGTCAATGTTTACTGGCTCACTAAACTCATTTCCACCCATGTCTATCAACTTGACTGCACCTTTGCTCATGACTTGCTTCACAATATACAACCCTTCCCAGCCAGGACTAAACTTTCCTCTGGATTAGGGGCATTAGGTTTGCACTGCTTCAACACTAAATCACCAACTTTAAGCCTTTTAATCTTAACCCTTATGTTGTAGGCATGAGCTATTTTCCTTTGATATAGCTGGTGATGATACAATGCCTTCAACCTTCTTTCATGTAAGATGGTCAATTGTGCATATTTGCTTACTACCCATTCCGTTTCAGGCAGTTCAGTTTCAAGTACCACCCTCAACGATTTGATCTCGATTTTAATTAGCAACACTACTTCCATCCCATAAACCAAATAAAATGATGTCATTCCTGTCGGGGTTCTCACACTTGTCCTGTACCTCCATAAAGTAAAAGATAGCATTTCTGACCAATCCCTATATGTCTTAGTCATCTTGGACAAAATCTGCTTAATTGTCTTATTTATTGCTTCTACTGCTCCATTAGCCTTTGGTTTATAAGGAGAAGACCGATGGTGACAAATCTGATACTTTAAGAATATCTTTAACAACTCCTTGAAACTGACCCCGTTGTTCGATATCACACTGTGCGAGACCCCATATCTGCAGATAAGATTCATTTCAATAAACTTAGCCATTTGTCTTGCCCCTACCTTATTGAAAGATTTGGCTTTTATCCCATTTTGAAAAGTAATCAACTGCTTCTATAATGAACCGGTGACTCTTTGAAGCCGTCAGATGTATCTTCCCAATAATGTCAATTCCCTAAGTTGTAAAAGGCCAGGGAGAAGACATGGAATGTAGTTCTTCAGGAGGCAAGTGATTCAATTTTCTGTGCATCTATCACTATTAGCACTTTCTCACAAAATCAATACATTCTCTTTCCATGGTAAGCCAATAGTAGCCTTGTCAGATTATCTTGTTAACTAGGGCCAACCCATTCATGTGGGGTTCACAACTTTCAGCATGTATTTCTGACATGATTTGCTCAACCTCAGACTTCCTTAAGCATTTTAGGTGTAATTTATCAGGCCATCTTTGATACAACTCCCTATGAAAGGTGATGTATTGCAAAGACCACTGCCTTATGGCTCTTCTCTCTTCTTTTGTCGCATTATGTGGGTATTCCCTACCTTCCAAAATCATCTAATGGTGCCGTATCATGCATCATGGTCCGAATATGTTTCCATGACTATTTCATACTCATAATAAGGAGTTGATGAATTGGTCAGAACTAGAGGCTTAAGAAATAACTTAACAAGATTTTTCCATACCAAAGCCAAGGTGGCTAGGGCATCAGCCATCTGGTTTTCTTCTCTTGGTAAGTGTATAAATTGACACTCCTTGAAATTCTTTTTCATCATGGTCAAATAATAGTGGTATGGCTTTAACTTTTCTTCCTTCAACTCCCACTCCCCATTCACTTGGGATACTACTAACAAATAATCTCCAAAGACCTGTACTTTATCAATCTTCATGATCATCAGGGTTTCTAGGCCAAAAATACATGCTTCATATTCCACCATGTTGTTGGTTGCCCTAAACTTTAACTTCTTGGCTAGAGGGATGAGTTCCCCTTCGGGCAATTCAAAAATTACTCCTAGGCCAGCTCCCTTTCTATTCGCTACTCCGTCAAAGTACATCTTCCATCCCTGTACCTTTATGGCCTCTAAATATTCATCGGGAAATTCCAAGATCACCTCCTCACTGTCTGGCAATAGTTGTTAGGCCAGGAATTTTGCTAATGCTCTACCCTTAATGGTTTTCCTGGTTATATACCCGATCTCAATCTCTTCTAAAATGATCAACCATATGTCATATTTCCCAATCAACGAAGGTGTTTCCCTTATATACTTCACTGGATCCATTCTGAAATTTGCTTGCACACTATAAGATTGAAAGTAATGCCACAACTTCTTAGATGACCAAACCATGGTTATGCATGCTTTTTTAATGATACTATACTTAATTTCATAAGGCAGGAGCTTTCTACTTAAGTAGTAAATTGCATACTCAACCCTCTGATTCATCTGCTTGGGCGAGCATTGCTCCTATCAATTCTTCTTCTACTGCTAAGTATAGTAAGAAAGGTCTACCGGGTTTAGGTGGCTTTAAAATAGGTGGATTCAACAAATATTTCTTAATACACTCAAAATCCTTTTGACATCCATCATTCCACTTGACTGGCTGGTTCTTTTTAAGCAATTTAAAGATGGGTTCATAGATTGTGGTAAGCTTTGCTATGAACCTGCTAATGTACTGTGACCTGCCAATAAACCCTCGAACTTCCTTCTTCATTTTAGGAGATGGCATATCATGGATTTCCTTAACTTTGTCGGGGATAATATCAATGACATTTGGACCAACCACATGTCCCAACAAACTTGCCTGAAGTAACCCTAAAACACACACTTCTTTGGGTTCAACCTTAGCTTGTACTTTATTTCCCTCTCAAAGAACAACTCTAAATTTTAGAAATGTTGCTCTTTAGTGTCCGACTTTACCATCATGTCATCAATGTAGACTTCAACTTCCTTATACATCATGTCATGAAACAAGATGGTGGCCACCCTTTGATAGGTTACTCCAGTGTTCTTTAACCGAAATGACATTACCCTATTACAAAATTTACCCTATGTAGTAATAAAGGCATTTTTAACTTTGTCCTCTTGGGCCATTAACAGCTGATTGTATTCGAAAAATCCATCTATGAATGAATGTAGCACACTAGAGGTTTCACCATCAATAAGGACATCTATATGGGGTAAAGGAAAATCATCTTTGGGTGAAGCTTTGTTTAAGTCTCTGTAGTCCACACAAATCCTAATTCTTTCATCTTTCTTTGGCATGGGAACTATGTTAGCTAACCAATCAGGATAGTCTATCACCTCAAGGAACTTGACTTGTATCTACTTAGTGACTTCTTCTTTGACCAATTATGCCCATTCCGGCCTTAACCATCTAAGTTTTTGTTTGACAGGTTTCGTGTGTGTAATATCCTCATGTATGCCTTAGAAGTTTTAATTATGTTGTTGTTGTCAATTGGAAAAGAATGTTTATGCTTATGTGTTTTGGGAAAGAAATAGGGTTTAGAGAGAAATGTATATGTTGTTTATATGATGATATAACTAACATATATATATGTCAAAGGGAGAGTCAATGGAAGAGATATTTATTTGTGTTGAGTGTGTAATTACATATATGGGCATATAAGAGACAAAAGGTTAGTTATATGGTTGAGGGCATTTTGGTAATTGATTGGATAAAATCTCTTGGTGGAGATTTAAAGAAGAAAAGCTATTTGACTTTGTGTCTTTATCATTTTCTTCTTTCTTTCATGAAGAGGCCGGCCATCCAAGAAGAGAAAGAGTTAGAGAGGTGTTTGGAGTTTTATACTCAAATTGAAGAAGGAATCAAGGGATTTGGTTAGAGATTTGTGGAATTTCTTCATTTAAAGTAAGTATTCTCTTGTTTTCTTTACTTATTTTGAAGTTGTGTTGAAGTGAATTAGGGTTTGTTGATTTTGTGATTTGATGAGTTTGAGATGTGTTTGTGTTGTGTTTTCAAGTGTTAAATTGGTTTTAAGTTAATAGTTTAAATAGGTGTTGTTGTTGGAAGTGGTATATGTTGATTTTGAAAGGGTGGAGAAGGATGGTGATTTTAGGGTTTTGAGATGGTTTGTGTTTAAATGTAATATTAATGTATTGTAAGGTGATTCTTGTGATGAATATATGTTTAGAACATTGATTGTATTCATTTAAAATATATTATATGGTGTATATTGTGTTTGAGTACAATTGAAAGAGTGTTGGATTTGGTTAGGGTTATGTTCATGGGTGACACGGCCAAAAGCAATGGAGAGACACGGCCAAGTCATGGAACATTTGGCCGTGTTGGGTTGATTTTTAGGAGACACGGCCGTGTCCCATGCCAGTGTCTGTCACTGCCAAAATTAAGTTGAGAGACACGGCCACAAGCTTGGCCGTGTCCCTCAAATGTGTTGGCTACTGTTTTTATTTTTGTTCTTTTTGTATGGTTTTGCTTCTTCAAAGATATTTGTGATACTTAAACCTAAACATAAACACTTTAAATATACTTCAAAGATAAGAATGACCTAATCAAATATATGTGGAACATACATTCATTGATGTTGAGATTGTAGCACACATTTGTTGATATTGATGAAACATATGAACAATGTTAGGCTATATGCATTGTGAATGGTAATGTGGTATGTACTTTGAAATGTTGTATCAATGATGTTATATGATTAATATGAATTGAGATATTGTTTGATTTGAGGCCATTGTGATTGGCTATGATGATTCAATTGAAAGATATATGGCATGTTTGCCTAATTGATGAGAATTGAGAATGAAATGTAAATGAATTGTGTGGCTAATGTGTTATTCCATTTTCAGAGTTTGTTATTGGTGGCATGCCTAATGATAGTAACAATCTCTTGAAGTTAGGTTGGATTGAATCCTTGAAGCCTAATTGAGATGTTACAACCCTTGAAGCTAGGTTGGGTTGGTTCTTGAAGCCAAGTTGGGTTGAAGCTTAGCATGCTTTGCTCCCCTTGAAGCTTGGTTGAACCTAATCCTTGAAGCCTAGTTGGGTATATGATATTGATAAATGTGATAACAAAACCAAAACATTAACTCTGAAAATTGCTTGGCTTAGCGTGATAGTGTTTAATCGCGCAGGTGATAGAGTTGAACCCGAGAGCTCTTCGAGACCGAGCGAGAGTAGACGTTGAAGAGTTGATTTTGGGAACTTAAAGATCAGAGAACCTTTTCCAATCATGTATAATTTCTTTATAATTTGTAAATATTGTTTATAATGTGAAAATATGTATATTTGTAAATATGGATTTAAATGCTTTCAAATATGTAATGATTTTATAAATTCCGCTGCGTATTAACTAAATGTATATATATATATCTATTTGTTTTATATTATAAGTTAATGACTTATTTTCTCTAATGTATAATGAGAAAGCTTATAGTATCATTTAAAATGTTTTGAATGTTAATAAAAATCCGTAGCATTCCTATATTCGATACATGTATACTACATTGTGGTGTATGTAGTGTGTATGTATTGGGTGTGGGGGTGTTACAGTGTGAGTGTAAGTAGGAATCAAGTGCTTGGCTATGTCTCGATCAATCTCAGGTATATCCTCATAAGACCAAGTAAAGACTTTTTCATATTTCTTAAATATTTTTTCAAATCTCTCTTTCTCTTCAGGAGTAAGGTCGGATTCTATGCTAATATTTTTTGGATTATCGGTTGTTCCCAAATTTAACGATTGTGTGTCAACAAGGTTAATATTAAAAATGCTTATGAATCACTTCTTGAATGTATGCAACCATCAGAAAAAACATCACACAAGTAAGAAAAATTAGACTTTATTGCATTCATCTTGGAATAGAAAATATCATTATCCTCATACAAAGTAGACAAATTAAAATTAAAATCAAAATCATTGTTCTCAAAATCATAAACTTTAAATTTCTCTTCAACTAAAGTAGTAATTTCTTCTGGAGTCTCTTGGACTTTCAGGACAACTTCCTTCTTTTCTTTTGGATTAGGCTCCTTGTCAGCTGGCAAGATAAGCTTTTTCTTCATCTTTTCCACCATTTCAGTAACATTAGTAAAGATCTCAGAACTCGGGATTAGCTTCCCCATGAACATTATTGGCTCGGGCTTCCCTTGGAGTGGTCCCATGTCTAGAGCCTTGACAAAAACCTCTTCAAGTGCTGGGAAGCTCATCTTCTCTTTCTTCTTTAGCTAAACATCTTCATTAGCTTCATCAAACCCCAACCCTTTCTTAGTAGTATGAGTCTTGAAGTCTGGAAGCTCCGTCACACCTGCCTTCCCTTTTCCAAGGCCAACTCTAGGCAGGTAATTCATGTTCTTCATCATAGTCCAAACCTTGGGGTCTACCACTTCATCATCAGAAATTACAGCTACTTGGAATCCATTCAGGTAAAAAGAATTTTTGACCCATCTTTGAAAAAAGATCATCTTGAAAATTTTTGAAAATAGTTTTGGTCTTTTGGGCTACAACATACTTAGGTCATATTAGGAATGGAACAAACCAAATAAGCCATGGTTCAAACCAAGATATATCAATCATAGTTAAAGAGCAAGCATTTGGGTATAAACCTAAGAAAAGTAACTAGGCCAACTACATGAGCTTTAGTCTTTGGGTTGAAAAGGCTTAGGCTCCCACAGCCAGTATATTCCAAAAGGTACAAGGCTATTAGTGGTTATGCCATACTCGATCTCCATACCTTGAGTGAAAGTATGATATCTCTTACATAACACAACAAAGGTAACAAGGGTGCTCTAACTCACACACACAATGGAATCTAAAATGATGCAATGGACAATATCATAATAAGAAAGAATAAAATAATATAAAGACTAATGGAATCAATTTCTCTTATCTCCAGTAGAGTCACTACTGTGAGTGGAGATTTTCGTCTCCACTCCCATGTGGAATGGTTCTTGTGACTTTGGCACTATTAGGCTTAGGGCCTTAAAGAACATGGGCCTAAACCCAGAGAAAATGAAGTCGCCACTCAGACGGGCCGGGAAAAGAAAGGGGTGGATGAATCGATTCCTAAGGAATTTCGAACCCCCTAATGGGTTCAAAAAGTTGAGTACGTATGGGAAAGTTGAGAATGGCCCAGCACCCCCTTAACACCCGGTTCATTGGAACTAACCTCCTTTTTAGATCTAAATATTATAAAATTCATAATTATTATAATATTATCCATACTACATGCGAATAATAAAATAAAACATCATTGTATTAAAATCAAAATAATGTTTAAATCAAAACAAATAAATGGGCACTCATACAGGATGGAGATGTGCTCTTACAACCATGTCCAACATCTAAAATAAATAGGACACCCACCAAAAGGTAGAAATATGTTCTTCACATTAATCCAAACTTTAAAATTACTTAAATTACATTGAGCATAAATAATGAGGTACCAACAAAGTGGAAACATATCTTTTATAATTCAAATGAACAATTAATCAAATAAATTAAATCATTCAAGTAAAATAATTAAAACAAAACATTCATCATAAAATGTAATAAAACTTTCATTAAGACATAAACATGAATTAACAATCAATCATATTAAACAATTAATACACAAACTAGGGTTTTAACTTATAAAATATGATTTTATGGTTTTAAATTGGAAATTAGGGTTTTGAAGTTAATGTTTTGAAAAAATAGGTTTGATGGTCCATGGCGAATTAAAAATCATAACCATGGTTCAAGGGTATTTGGGCATTCAAGAGTGAATTGGGCTGGGTCAGATTTATTTAGGATTTTTTAATTAGACCAAATTTAATTCAAGCTTTTAAATTGAGTTGGAGTTTGATTTGATCATTTAAAAATTTAATCAGATTAGGTTAGGGTTTTATAAATTAAACCAACTTAATTTAGGCCTTTCAAAGTTGGACCGACCAATTTTAAAGCTATAAACTAGGTTTAAGCTTTTAAAATTGGACCAAATTTAGCTTGGCCTTCTTTTATTGAGATCAGATTAGCTTGGGGCCAAAATCAAGGGTTTACAGGTACCTATCAAGTATCAGAGAATCAACTTTACATCCTACCAATGTTCTTTGCCTGGATTAGCCATAAATATGGTAACCATACTAATTTCCTGAGCAAAGTATGGTCTTATACATACTATCGCATACATCAAACTTCATACTACACTAGCATACGAAAACTTTGCCATGAACTGCAATTATTCCTCTTTTCTGGGACATTAATGGCTAAACAATTTAAAGTGACTGGCCAGAGGAGTAGCAACTGGTTTTGCTTAATCCATACTAAATGTAGCACCCCTATATCCAATATGCATACTATACATTTATCTCGTATACGTATATTATGCATTTAAAATATAATGATGTCATATTACAGTGCCATTTAAAACCCTTATATTAGTTTCACATCAATTATATATTTAATAAAAGAACATTTCCTATTATCAAATCTCATTCTTTTAAAAGTAACATTTCCAAAACCATTAAACTTTATATTTGGTTACATATATATAAATAGACATTGTCTTTTCCAAAATTTAATTATATACATATAAATACAGTTAAAATAAAACATAACAAGATTGTACTTGCATGCACCACCTTTTAGTTGGTCTCGATGCACTCTTACACCACTTGTGGCATACTTGTCTGACTCTCAGAATAATAATCTACTTACTTGCACAATTTCCATAATCGCGCTAAGCTTGAAAGCTTAGTGGTACATATAAATAACATATATATACATTTATTCCATATCACATACTCATACATAATCATAGTAGTGGGAATCACATCCCATACTCATATATAATCACACTATTGGGAATCACATCCCAATACCTCTATACAACTATCATATCCAATTAACATAATCTCATGATCCAGCTCTACTCAGAATCATCACTAATCTGCTCAGGTCTGTCAACATATGCACCTCAAGGCCTAGCTTTGTTCAGGACCTCCCATGCATATCAATTCAGTCTCAACATAACTGGACAAGAATTTGTATAGGCTATACATATAACATCACTTTACATTTCATTACCGCATACTCATTACTCTATACTTTTCCAGTGATCAGTACTGTCCGTGATCACAACATATTAGCATTTCACCTTCACATCATGCATACATGAGCCGCACTCACCATGTGACTCATTTCCCATGCACACACTTTCATTCAACACATCCAACACACTTTCATCATAATATACATACATTTCCAACTCAATAGCAATAGACACAACCGTGCAAGCCATATGCCATGCCTATGTATATGAAATAAAGCTTTAAACCTTGAAAAACCAACCCCAGAGCTATGGCATCCTAATAGCCATGCCCATGGCATCCCAAAATCACATTTTTGCATATGCAAATGCATGACCATGCAAATGATCATGCACTTCACTACTATAATTTATTTTTAATATTTTGAAGGATAGAAATGTGTACAGGCAGATACATGATCATGCAAATAATCATGCGTATCACTGGTAGTATTTCTTTTCAATATTTTAAAAGCAGAAATATGCATAAGTAGATGCATAATCATGCAAGTGATCATGTACACCACTGAGGGAATATTTGTTTAAAAGTTTTGAAGGACAAATATTTGTACAGGTAGATGCATGACCATATGGATGATCATGCGTATTACTGTTGGAATTTCCTTTCACGATTTAATCATTTTTTCATCAATACAATACACACACATCACATGAGCAACTCAAAATCATATTAAACCAAATATGTACAAACCAAAGAGATTATATGTACAAACCTTGGCCACTTTCAAACTTACTCTTCTCCACTTGATCCCACTTAACCTAAACACAAAATCATAACAACAATCATCATATAATTCATTCATACAATAATCCATATATCAATTTACTCAATTTCCAACTTATTTTTACAAAAACCCTTACTCTTTTCCTTATCACCCTTTCCCCCCAATTTCACTAATCATATCTCACAACTAATCATATTTTCATCATCTATATATCAACACACATAAAACTCCAACGTATTATAGCTATCATCTTATTCAAATAATCACCACTTTCTCTCACTAATTATATCACACATATCTATATTTATAAGCCATAAAAATAAGCTTAGAGATAAACATTGACTTAAATTCCTTGCTAAACCTTCAATATCCACTTAAATCCTCTTGAAATCCCTTGTGAATTTCATGTATATATGAAAAACTCACTCCTTTCTCACCTCTCTCTCTAATCCACATTCAAAGAAAAAGAAGAAGAAAGAAGAAACTTAAACTTTTCTTTTCTCCTCTTTCTTCCTATCACATATTTAAATATATATATTATTATTAATCACTTAATTAATTAAGTAGCCATCCACCAAAGTTCTGTAGACTTTTCCATAATCATCTCCTTTTTTATAACTTTTATCTTTTTACCTAAATTTATCATTTAGTACCTTTATACTTTATATATATCTTATGTATATTTTATGTATATGTATATGTCTTATATATGTGATATATATATCATGTATACTGTATATATATATATATATCTCTTATCTACTACATGTGCATCTTATATTTCTCTCTACCTATTACACCAATATACTCTCCCATATTTTCTATTCTAAAATACATTAAAAATCAGAATATTGCACTAAATCTCTCCAATACTCTTTCGATGTAATTCTTCTGCAAGGGCCATAGCTTCATATTTTTCCTATCCCTATTAATCTCTATGTCAAGAATTTTTTTCGCAGCTCCTATATCCTTAATATGAAACTCTTGAAGAATGGATTTAATGTCACAAATATCTTTCATGTCTTTTGCAGCAGTTAACATATCATAAAAATAAATCAATGAGTAGATGAAGGATCCATTCTTCAAAGACTTAAGATATAGACAATAATCATACTCATAATGTGTGAAGCCAATACTTATCATGTAAGAATCAAATTGCTTATACCATTGACTTGGAGATTGCTTCAACCCATAAAGGGTTTCTTAAGCTTGCAAACTATATGCTCATTATCTTGCTCCTCAAACCCTTTTGGTTATTCTATGTAAATTTGCTCCTCCATTCCACCATAACGAAAAACTATCTTGACATCTAATTGCTCCAACTCTAAGTTTAACTGAGCTATTGATGCCAATAATATTCTGGTAGTTATATGTCTAACTATTAGTGAGAACACTTCATTATATTCAATCCCCTTCTTTTATGAGTATCCTTTTGCAACTAACCATGCCTTGTATCTTACACCTTCTTTCTCTGAAGCTCCTTCCTTCTTTCTATAGACCTACTTGAATCAAACTGCTTTCTTTCCCTTAGAAAGTTTTGCTAACTCCCAAGTTTGATTCTTATGCAGTGACTCCATTTTTTCAGCCATAACTTATAATCATCTTTCATTTTCTAGAACTAACAATGGTTCCTAAAAAGAACTTAGTTTTCCTTCACTTGTAAGTACAACAAAGGAAGATGAATCATCATCTTCATGATATCTAGTTGGATGTCTAATTATGCATCTAGGTTTATCTATGGCAATATTATGCTCATGTTGATGATGTTGCACTTCTGTACTCTTTGAATCATCATCCTTACTTTTTAAATTTAACTATTGGTTGTACTGGTTTTGAAGGACTATCTATCCCAAGCTCCACATCTTCCTTCGAGGTTGATCCTACAACTTATTAAGATGATTCATACTTTAGCCCGCTTATCGAAGACTACATCTCTACTAACTATCACCTTCTTAGCTTTAGGTTCCCAAAGTCTATATCCTTTTTACTCCTTTTTCCAAATCTGATAAAGATGCATTTTCTTGACTTTGAATCCAGTTTTGATCTTTCATCATTAGGATTAATACGTAGGCTGGACATCTAAATACTTTGAGTATAGAATAATCAATGTCTCTACCTGTCCAAGCCTGTTGTCTGGGCTTCCCCTCTAACTTGCTTAAAGATGACCTATTTATGATGAAACAATCAGCTTTCACTGCTTCTGCCCAAAATTGTTTGGGTAATGCTTGTAATCTCATTGCTCTGGCTCTTTCTAATAATGTCCTATTCATCCTTTTTGCTACCCTATTATGCTAAGATGCCTTACGAACTATGAAGTATTGCTCAATTCCTTCTTTCTTGTAGAAATCTATAAACTCCTTAGATGTGTACTTGACCTCATTATCAAACCTTAAGCACTTCACTCTTTTTCCTGCATGTTTCTCAACAGTAGTTTTCCACTCATTGGACCATAAGAGTACTTCACTTTTCTCCTTCATGAAATGTATCCAAACTTTTTTTTTGAGAAGTCATTAATGAAGATTACAAACTACCTAGCTCCACCTTTTGCTATAACTTGTGCTAGATCCCAAACATCTAAGTGAAGCTTTTTGTGAAGAAGTCCTAAATTGAACTCTATTTTATTTTTCATATATACAAAACTCTCATAATCCAACTTCACATCATGTTATCCCATTCAAAATTTTTTTTATAAAGTTCTTGCAAGCCTTACTCACTTATATGTCCTAATTGTATATGCTAGAGCTTTGATACATCCAAACTTTATTTTATTGATGAATATGCAGAATTTTTTTTTCCCAACTGTACTGCTTTCAAGTTTCTACAAATTATTTCCTATTTGCTTCCCCTTGAGACACTTAAGACATTCTTCCTTTGACACTCTTGACTTTGACTTTCCTCTCTTCTACTCCTTATTCCTTTTACTGCCCCTTCTGTATTCTAAACTGACTAGCAAACTCTTAGCTTGTGAATTTCCCATCTCCAACTTTTGCTTTAAAACATGAGACCTTAGAGTTGTCACCACTTCCTCGTTGTCTAACGTCTCCTTCCCATATAACAATATCATATTGAATTGTTTGAAAGATGGTGGCAATGAATATAAGAGAACCAGTACCTTGTCCTCATCATCCAATTTAATATCTACACATAATAAATCATTAACCTCTTAATTAAACTGGGCTATGTGATTTCATAGGTCTCCACCTTCTTTTGTTCTAAACTAGAATAGATCACGTTTCATGAAAAATTTATTGGTGACATTCTTGGACATGAATAAACTCTCCAACTTTGTCTATAAACCTTTGGTTATCTTCTTATCGATTACATCATATACTATTGAATTTGCCAAACACATCAGGATTGTACTGAAGGTAATTGACTCAAAATCTTGACAATCCTCTTCATCCATGTTTATCAACTTTATTCCCCTTAATGCCTTATGAACCTTCATCTATGTTAACAGACTGTTTACTCTCATATGTCATGGAGAGAAATTCCCTTTTCCATCAAACTTGTTAAACTTTGCATGTGTTCCAAAGCCACTCATCCTAACTAGAAGCTCTAATACCAATTGTTAGAAAATCTTGTGCTTTTTAGAACTTGCAAAATAAAAAATCAATCTATAAATAAAAAAATTAAGGAGATGAATAAGAAAAGTAATCATCTAAGACACAAAGATTTACGGGGTTCAGCTGCCTATGTTCACAAGAGGTTTCTCACCTTATTTCTTAGAGAAAGAATACAACCGAGGTTTTTTTTTTGTTCTTTTCTCACAATGTGTTGTCTACCATCTAGGGTGCTCCACATATAGTATTTTCTTTACTCTAGATATAAAAGAAAATCATTTTTCTATTCTAACCACTTTTTCCAATTCAAACTCTGATTATTAGTCAAACTACTATATATTTACTCTTAGGCAATCAAATTGAATAAAACTAACTTTTATATAAAGCTACATTTTATAGGAAGCCATTTTTTTTAAGAACTTGAGAAAAGTCTGATCGGACCACCTCCAAAATCCCACCGAAGCACTCGAAGTCCACTCGGAACATGCCAGTCTGACCGCACTTTTGGATGAGAAATTGGCAAATTTATCTAGTAAGGTTAATAGACAAGGGTACTCCCATTTTCTTATATTACCATGAAAAGTCTGACTAGACTATGGTAATAGAAAATTATTCACAAACGTCCAGTAAGGTTCACGTACTCCCAGAATTTGAGCATACCATTGAAAGTCTTATTAGACTAGATGTAGTCCCGAATGGAACTTTTAATTATTTTTCAAATCTAAAGTCGTTACATCTCCACTCAATTAGTGAATGCCAACTAGACCAACCATTGGAGGAGTGTTTGACATAATTTCAAATATTATGACCGAACCTCAAGAAATCCAACCTTAGTGAAGTGCAATTGGACCTTTGCTAGTCAAACCATGAATTTACTTTAGACAATAAACAAAGTGGGAAATAAGAATAAAAAATGTTGACACCCACCTCATACGGTTAGTTGAAGGCTTGAAGGCTATAAATAAACCATGAAACTTCTTTTTCTAGTAGAATTGTGATTGTAATAGCAAAGAAAAAAAACTTTCATTTCTTTACATCAAAACTTCTATTTATATTATTTTGAGTGTTGGGTATGAGCATTAAACACCATTGTAAGTTTGAGTGTGAGCTTTGAAACACTTAGGTTTTAGAGTGAGCCTGAAAAAGCTCTTGATGGGGTTGTGAGGAAGATACTCAAACCTTGTAGAAGTTTGGTGTGAGCTTGTGAAAACCAAATTAGAGTTAAACTTGTAAAAACTCAAGATTAGTGGTACCTTAACAAGTTGTTAAGGAAGTGGATATAGGATTGAGGTAATCCGAACCACTATAAACTCTTTGTGTATATTCTTCTATAGTCTACTTCTTTCTTGCTTTGTTTGATCTTAAATTTTTAATGTACCATCACTTCTTCAAGACAACCAATTCACCCCCTTCTTGGTTGCCATCTTGGGACAACAATTGGTATCAGGGCATCAAAATTTCAAGAAGCTTAATTGTGAAATTTAATCTACCATGCTAGCCACTTCTGATACTTTAATCTCTTCATCTCATGGAAATCTCAATCCTCATCTTAAATCTTACTTTGATGGAACAAATTACTCTTATTGGAGATATAAGATGTGCTTATTCCTTGATAGTGAGGGAATTGAGCTTTAGAAATATATGTAAAAAGAGTGGAAACCTCCTACTCATAAAGTTGAAGGTGTTCAAGTGCCTCTTCCTAAAGAAAAGTGGACTGATGCTCAAGAAATGGCTTTCTATAAGAGCAATAGGACAACCTCCATATTGATGAACTCCTTGTCTAGAGAAGAAGGTGAAAGAGTTCAAAATCTTAAATGTGCACATAGCTTTTGGAAAACTCTTGAGAATTATTATGAGGGTACAACCCAAGTGATGTTCACCAAGACCCAATTGCTTGTACATGAATATGAACTTTTCAAAATGAAGCCCAATGAAAATGTCATCAAACTAATGAATCGATTACTTGCTATTGTCAATGACTTGAAGAAATATGGAACATTCTATGATCAAGGTGATGTCAATAGCAAAATATTGAGAGCACTTAGAGCCAATAAGAACTTTGAATCAAAGGTTTCTTCAATTGAAGAAGCTCATGACCTTAGCACACTAAGGACTGATGAGCTAGTCGAAAAACTTCTCATCTTTGAATTGTACACCAAAAAAGAAGATGATAAAAGTGATAAGGATAAGAGGAAAGCAATTCCTCTCAAAGTCACCAAAGATATTGAGAGCTCAAGTGAAGAAGATAGTAATGATGATGAAGAAATGGCCACGCTATCTAGAAGAGTAAGTGAATTGAAGAAAAAGAGGAGATGGCAAGCAAATAAAGGTTACTCATCCAAAACCTCTTTCAAAGAAAAGAAAAAATAGAACTTTGGTAGAGATGGCTAGAACAATGCTCAATGGGTATAAGTTACCTTCTTACTTTTAGGCAAAAGCCGTTAATACCACTTGTTATATTGCAAATCGCATTTTTAAAAGACCTTTGATAAATAAAACCTCCTATGAGCTATGAAATAGAAGAAAACCCAAAATTTCATACCTTAGAGTATTTGGATGCAAATGCTTCATATTGAATACCAAGGACAATCTTGGATAATTTTCATCTAAATCGGATGAAGGTTTATTTTTAGGGTACTCATATTCTAGTAAAGCATATAGAGTGTTTAATAGGATAACTCTACTGGTTGAAGAATCAATTCATGTTATTTTTGATAAAAGATAATGATGAACTAATTTTGGAATAAGAGAAGACTCAAGAGCTACCCAAAGATTGGCATTATCAAAAGGATCATCCAAAAGATCTCATCATTGGTGACACTTCAAAGGGAGTAATTGCTAGATCCAAACTTAAATATTTAGACTCTAATGTTACATTTATTTCTCAAATTGAGCCAAGGACTATTACGGAGGCTTTTAATGATGAATGTTGGGTAATTTTCATGCAAGATGAACTCAACCAATTTACGAGAAATAAAGTTTAGGAACTTGTTCTTAGGCCCAAGGATCATCTAATCATTGGTTGTGAATGGGTGTATAGGAACAAACTTGATGAACATGGTCTCATTACTAGAAATAAAAATAGATTGGTAGCCAAAGGCTATAACCAAGAGGAAGGTATTGATTATGATGAGACATTTGATCCTATTGCTAGATTAGAATCAATTAGAATTTTTCTTACATTTCCACATCACATGAATTTTAAACTTTTTCAAATGGATGTCAAAAGTGCATTTTGAATGGTTTGTTAATGAAGAAGTTTATATTAAACAACCTCCTAATTTTAAAGATTATCAACTTCCAAATAATGATTTTAAATTAACCAAAGCATTGTATGGATTAAAACAAGCTCCAAATGCTTGGTATAATAGACTTAGTACATACTTATTGCAAAATGGTTTTGTAAAAGGAAAAGTTGATACTATAGTCTTTGTTAAAAAGAAATTGAAAATCTTAGTTGAACAAATTTATGTTGATTACATTATATTTGGTGCTACTAATGAATCTTTATGCCAAGAGTTTGCCTCTTATTTGACTAAGGAATTTGAAATGAGCATGATGGGTGAACTTAAGTTCTTTCTTGGTCTACAAATTAATCAATGCAAGGATGTCATCTTCATCAACCAATCCAAATATACACAGGAACTTCCCAAGAAGTTTGGTATGGATGGTTGCAAAATAAGCAAGACTCCAATGAGCACATCCTTGAGTTGGACAAAAATTAAGTTGGTAAGAAAGTAGATGAAAAAAATATCGAGATATTATCGGATCACTTCTTTATCTTATCTCCTCTGGACCTGATATAATATATAGTGTTTGTTTGTGTGCTAGATTTCAATCATGCCCTAAAGAATCACATTTGAATGACACTAAAAGGATTTTAAAATATTTGAGTGGAACATTACATTTAGGACTTTGATATCCTGAAAATACATCATCTGACATTTTAGGTTTTTCAGATGCAGATTATGCCAGTAGCTTATTGGATAGAAAAGGCACGACTAGTACATACCATTTTCTTAGTGACTGCCTAGTTTCTTGGTTTAGCAAGCAACAAGTATCGGTTGCTCTATCTACCACTGAAGCCAAATATGTTGTTGCATGTTTTTATTGCACACAAGTTTTATGGATGAAGCAATAATTGCTAGATTATGGTAAAACACTTGATTACATTATCATTAAATGTGATAACACTAGTGCCATTAACCTTTCCAAAAACCCAGTCCAACACACTAGGTTAAAACATATAAATGTTAGGCACCACTTCTTAAGAGACAATGTTCAAAACAAAAAAGTTACCTAAGAATTTATTGACACTCAAAACTAACTTTCTGATATCTTCACAAAACTCTTAAATGAGGAAAGATTAAATTTTATGAAAAACCACATAGGAATGATAGATGGAAACACCTTGAATTAAAAACATTTCAATAATTGTATTAGAATTGCTTGCAAATATACACTTTACACAACATAATTCTTCACTCATACCTATATTTTATCATAGTTTAGAGCTTCAAAATGAAATACATAAATTTGCCTCAAATTTCTTAATTTTTAGAATTTCCTGATCGGACCATACATTAGTCCATCATTACTTCTTCAAAAATCTTTGATCCCTAATCCTTTATGAAAGTATGTCATATCTTCAGTGGCCCGAAGGCATACTTTAAAAAATTTTGACCATTGTGCTCAAAATTTAAATCCTGATCGAATTTACACAAGTTCGATTGGACTTTATAAAATTTTTTGAATTTCACCAGTGGACTCATAAGAGTCTGACCGGACTTTTTCTCTGGATTCAAAATTTTTTAGCCATTGGAACTCATTGAAATGTGCAATTCAGCTCTCCAACAGCTATAAATGGCTAGTTTTCAACCAAAATACTATAAATACCCTCTAATATTAGAGTTTACAACATTTTATCAAACTCTAAACACTAATGCTCTCAAATCTGTCAAGTTTTCTTCATTTTTCTTTTGATTCACTCTTCAAATGGCACCTAAAGAATACAAAAGAAAACCTTTTAAAAGTGAGAAAGGGAAAGGAATTACTACCTCCATCCAGCCAAAAGAAGTACCTAGAAGGGGCCACAAGATAAGATTTAAGGATGATGTTGAGAGACAAAGGGATATTATTCTTAAAGAAAAAATTATTGAACCAAACCATCTCTTTTCTACCTTGACCCTTGAGTCCTTAAGAATTGAAAATGATGTTAGAAGATGTTTCCAAACTCTAGGTTGGGAAAAATTCATGTTTCCTGAGCATGATGATCTTGGTTGGGAATCCTTGACAAAGGAATTCCTCACAACCTTGGTTGTTTGCAAAAAGAACACCAATCCCTTAGGTTACTATAGCATCTCCTTTAGGTTCTTCAACCAAGATTATGGACTTAATTTATAAGATTTTCATCTATATGGGGTTTTCAATTAGAAAGAATTTCACACATCTCTAATGAGATTTTTAGCACCAATGTTCAAAGGGAATTTTGGACAAAAAATCTAAATTGAAACAAAGCATCACAAACAATCTAATGCCAAAAACCTTAGAACCTTGACCTATTGGATATTGCATAGGATAATTACCTGTACAATAAGTGCTAGAGGAGAAAGCAATAAAAAAGTAACACAAAAGATCTCTTCTTCCTTTACTGTCTTATTAGAGGTCAACCCATCCAAACTAGAAAATTCCTAATTGATACTTTTCTTTGCATTAGGAAGACCAAAGTTGGACTCATTATTCTCTCTTCTCGAATCACTAAAATTTCCAAATATGTTGGTGCACTAATACCAACAAATAAAGCCACACTCTGCAACCCTTTTAATCCCACAATAAATTCTATTAACATTGGCTATCTCAAACATGCCAAATGCATTAGAACTGATGATGGGACTTATGTATACCTTCTAGGAGCACAAGGGGCTAGGACTCAATGTATGAAAAGTCTTAGGATTATGGAGGAAAGTGAGGAAACTTATCAAATGGAATTTCCAAGAACTCCATCCACTAGACCTCAAACTTCAATTCTCTAACTTCTTCAATATATTTAAGGTGAAGTTAGCTCCCAAGGGAATAAAATTGATAGCCTTACCTCTCAAGTATCTCACCTTCACATTGACATTAAATAAATACAAGGTGCATTGGGACTCTCTTAATGTATTGTCATTAATGAGGAAGAACCTAGTCTCTCTCCATCTATCCATGGTTCATTTCCTTACGATGGTAAAGGTGAAGAGGTTGGAACTCATCTTGAAGAGAGTGAAGAAGAAGAAGAAGCTGAAGAGGAAGGAGATGAAGAAGATGAAGGAGATAATGATAAGATTAATAATAATTTCTTTGCTTTGTGATTTTTTTTCTTGTATGATGTCAAACTTATATGTGGTATTCTATACAACAAGATCATACGCTCTTTCCCTTATGTTTATTTCATCAATGCATTCCTTTCTTTTGTCTATTTGTTTTTGCCGTTGTCAAAGGGGGAGATTTATTTTGAATTGATAAACAAATTGAATAGACTCAAGCATTAAGGGGGAGTATGGGGAGTGAAATAAACTAAAACATTTTATCACATTCTTAAAGTCATAAAAACTCTTTAACTTTCAAATTAATTCAATTTAATTGCCAAAGTAAAAAAAGGGGGAGATTGTTAGCCAAACTACTCTATTTTTGATCTTAGGCAATCAAATTGAATAAAACTAACTTTTATATCAAGCTACATTTTGCAGGAAGTCATTCTTTGAAGAACTTAAGAAAAGTCTGATTGGACCACCTCCAAAATCCCACTATACCACTTGAATTTTGCTCGGACCATGTACAGTCGGACCGTACCTTTGGAGGAGAAATTGGCAAATTCATCCAATAAGGTTCGCGTGCAAGGGTACTTGTGGTGGAATAGTTTCCAGTGGAATAGTTCATGCGACTTCGGCACTGTTTAGGCTCGGGGCCCTAGAGAACATGGGCATAAGCCCGGAGAAAATGGAGTGGCTACCCGGACGGGCCAGAAAAAAAAGGGGTGGATGACTTGATTCCTAAGGAGTCCTTAACCCTTTAATGAGTTCGAAAAGTTGGGTACGTGTGGGGAAGGCGAGAAAGGGCCCAGCACCCCCACAATGCCCGGTTCATTAGAATCAGCCTCCTTTGCAGGTCTTAATATTATAAAATTCTTAAGTATAACAATATTATCCATATTACATGCAACAATTAACATAAAGCATCATTATATAAAAATCAAAGCAATGTCTAAACAAAATAAATAAATGGACACCCATCCGAGGATGGAAACATGTCCTTACATCGCCCATGTCTAAAACTAAATGGGACACCCACCGAAAGGTGGAAACATGTCCTTTACATTGGTCCAAAAACTTTAAAATAAAATAAATTACATGATGCTCACGACATAATGTACCCAAAATATGGAAACATACCTCTTACAATATTTTGATACCAAAATAAATCAATAAAAGTAAACAACCATTCATCATAAATAAATCATTCATCAAAAACATCAAACATCAGTCAAAATATATAACAAACATTCATCCAATTTAAATAAAATAGTAAATATATTAACTTTAGGGGTTCATGCATCAATTAGGGTTTCTAGGATTTTATGTTTAATAACTAGGGTTTTGCATATACTAGTTTAATTAGTTGAGAAGTATTTTAAAGAGATAACATAGCTACTAGATGTTTTAAAGATGCAGGGTTTTGGATGTTTTTATGAAAATAATGCTACTGTGATTTAAAAAAAATAAGTTTGGTTAGGGTTTTAAGCAAACAGATTATTGTTTTTGTTTTTAGAAAGGTGTAAATAGGATTTTAGATTTGAAAAACATGTTTTAAGGTTATTAAAGTTTTAGGGTTTTATGGTTAGGATATTAGGGTTTTATGGTTTGAAATCTTGATTCTGTAGATTATGATTTTGAATTTAGAATTTGATGCTTTTTCGTGATCAAAGTTGAGTGTGCTTTTAATATTGACTATATCAACTACTTATGTATTTTTAGGTGAAACGAATATAGAAAGCCAAATTTATTGTTGAAATATTAAAATAACTCACTGAATAAAGTTATAACAAAATAGCTACTGTGAAGGTTTGAAAACAAAATTAATTAAGAAATAGGGTTTAAATAACTTAGGATTTATGAAATTAGATTTATGTTTTGAATGATATTATTATTTACTTTAATTAAGATCTTAGGTATTGTATGAATTAATTTATGCTACTGTGTAAACTAAATCAATGGAAGAATTAAATAACTAAGGCGGTGTGATGATGGCTTGAAAGATGAAGTTGATTTATGATTTAATAAATTGAAGTTAGAGCAATTTACCTACATTTGAAGGCTCCACCAAATTTGAAGAAATTAAACCAAGTTGTTGCCTACTTCGAATTTGATTTTGGTTGAACAAAGCAATCTAGAGACGATAGCTTCTTGCCTCCTTTGGTTGCTGTGTCTTCAATTTCTCCTTGCTTGCTAGGGTTTTCTTTTGGCTGAAAGAATTCAAGAGTCCCTAGTTTGGTTCAAAATTTCTTTTTTTTTTTAAAGATCCAAGTTCCATCCTTCCAAAGTCCTCTTCTGAAGTGTTTTAATGTGGTATTTATAGGAAAAAATTAAAACCTAATTCTATTTGTCTAAGGACATCAAAACCATTTAGGAAAAGAAATAAAAACCAAGTATAATTCGATTTTGGAAAAAACTGCGCTAGCAAAAATTGCACTAGTGAAAACTGCTGCGGGCTACGGGCGGGCCAGTTGTGAGAGTTGTGTGCCCAATTCTCCATAGGAAATTCCTGTGGTGAATTGGCCCAAGCCAATTCTTTTTCGACGATGAAAATTTTTCGTCGTCTATTCTTTCGTTGCCGATTTTTATTTATTTATTATTTTCTTTTTTTTACTGTTATCGTTTTTATTTTTACTAAAAATAAATATTATAAGTAATGAATATTAAAATAAATATTATTTAATTAAAATACCACAAAAATTATTTTAGACTATTTTAAAAATATCGGACTGGACTAGGTAAAAAATTAAAGGTCTACAGCTTGCCCTCTGCTTGAGCGATCTGAGACTACAACAAATGAGAGTGAAAAGCGATGTGATTTTTTACTGGGTTTAGTGCCATATTGGACTCCCAAGGTTGGTTTGAGCTCTGGACTCAAAAATAATTTGGGTTCTGGACCCGTGCTAGATTTAGGATTTGGGTTCTGGATCCGGGATAAGTTCTGGACTTAAGGGTAATTTGGATTCTGGACTTGAGCCAAGTTTTGGACTTAAGGGTAATTTGGGTTCTGAACCCGAGCTAAATTTTGGACTTAAGAGATATTTGGGTTTTGGACCCGAGCTAAGTTCTAGACTTAAGAGAGAATTTAGGTTCTGGACCTAAGCTAAGTTCTAGACTTAAAAATAATTTGAGTTCTGGACCCGAGCTAAGTTCTGGACTTAAGGGTAATTTGGGTTCTGGACTTAATCTAAGTTCTGGACTTAATGATAATTTGGGTTCTGGACCCGAGCTAAGTTCTAGACTTAAAAGCATTTTGAGTTCTGGACCCAAGCTAAGTTCTGGACTTAAGAGGAAATTTAGGTTCTGGACCTAAGCTAAGTTCTGGACTTAAGGGTAATTTGGGTTTTAGACCTAAGCTAAGTTCTGGACTTAAGAGGGAATTTAGATTCTGGACCTAAGCTAAGTTCTGGACTTAAGGGTAATTTGGGCTCTGGACCCGAGCTAATTTCTGGACTTAAGAGAGAATTTAAGTTCTGTACCTAAGCTAAGTTCTGGACTTAAGGGTAATTTGGGCTCTGGACCCGAGCTAAGTTCTGGACTTAAGAGAGAATTTAGGTTCTGGACCTAAGCTAAGTTCTGGACTTAAAAATAATTTAATTATCTGCAAAACTAATTGTAGTCAGTAGGATACTAAAGAAATTTGCAAAAAAAACCATGCATATATCTTCTTGCCCCTTGCGTGTAAAAATATTTTAAAAGTTTAAAAATATTTATATACATGCAAATATCTGAATGATTGAATTGAATAATTGAGTTTCCTATTTATTCACTGTGTAGTTACTATTTATGCACTATTCACCAACTATTCATTTACTATTTATCAATAGTAATATTTGCTTTTTTTTTCTTTTTTCTTTTTTTTTTCTTTTTTTTTCACTAGAATACTATTTTTCTCTTTTTTATTTTTGTCTTTTTCCTTTGTAATTTATCTATATAAACCTCGGCTCATCTCTTCTTTTTGTCCACACTTATACAAATTTTGATATCAGAGAGTTTAGCATAGAGTTGAGGAGAAAATAAATTCTTCAAGATTAGGAACTCGATCTAATGCTGAATTATTGGAGTTTATTTGGCAGCATGAAAATTGAACTATAAGTCTACTAGCCAGAATGCAGCCTCATCGTAGTTCAAGTAAAAAAACCAAGGTAATAATTCAATTATTTATTTTAACAGTAAATTAGTTTTTATTTTTGTGTGTTTTTTTTAAAAAATTTAGGAAAAATAAATTAATTAGGTGACTATATTTAAGAATTTAATAAACAAGTAAATAGATAGACTAAAAATAGAACATAAATAAATTTAGTCTAAAAATCAGTGGTATTGATATGATGATATACTTACCTTATGTTAACTTACCTAGTTCCATGTTAGCATGATTGTTGTGTTATCCGGAGCGGAGGGTGTGTCTATAAAGCTGACAATGGTATGATGTAGTACCTTCTCGGGTAAAACAGATTATCCGAGATTGCGGTTTTGAAAGCTTTATCTTGCAATTACCATCCGAGGAGTGTCCAATAGATAGGAGTGTAGTTCAAGCATTGTTAGAGCGATGGATGGACACGACCTATACTTTTCACCTACCTATAAGAGAAATGACCATTGGCCCAGTCGATTATACAGCCAAAACTGGTATCCGATACTATGGCCTTCTGTTCCCTCATACTAATGATATTCTAACATTCAAAGAAGTCCAACAGTTAATCGGTATGGAACCATCATTTAAAGGGCCTTTCAAGATAAAAATTGAGCTGATTCAAAGTTATTGGATGAACTACGAAGCAATATGCTCGAGGATTTTTACTATATTTGCTAGGGTCGACCATTTTATGCAGCACCGAATCTGCCATCCATTTGTCGGTGTTGAGGTCCCTTACTGATATGAGTATGGTACCGCTTTACGGCTGGGGTGAAGCTGGCCTTACTTGTTTTTACCATGCACTTGATAAGATTTACAGAAATAAGAAGTCTTTTGTTGGCTTTATGGTGGTTGTCGAAGTACTCTTCTTCCACCAATGTCAATTCCATTCTTATTCTTGCATGAATTTGATTTTTATTATTGTTGTAGGTATGGGCATATGAGCATAATCTTTTGAGGGTACCTAGCATTTTTCGAGAGAGAGTTGGGTATCCGAGATTGAATTTTTGGTTATCAGGTCGTGTAGAAGTTCCCAACTCTTACCATGTGCACACCCAGCGCTATCTCTTAAGTTGCTTAACCTGGGGCCATGTAAAATAGCATTAGTATACTTTAAAATTTATATAAAAGTTCACTTACCTTATGTCATTTGGTAGGTCAATTTGGCTTGGTAGAACATAGAAGAGAAGACAAACTGGACTTCTTCCATGAATGTCGCATTGCCTTTTCAGCATACTCGCTAAGTCATTGCCGACCCTGTGTCTAGTGGCTGGTTTCTCAGGGAAAGAGTGTATGAGTGGTTCCTTGGTCTTGACTGATGGAGGATCCCAATGAGTTGCCCAGAGTATACTTTAAATATCACATCAACCCCAAAGACTGCATAGTGGCTGGGTTGGCACGGTTATGATGTTGAAACATTTCTCTATCCACCAGGTGCATCATATACCTAGTTTATTCGAGTAAAACTCTTAAAATTTGATGTATCTCCTATTGGTGTACGGGAGATTCCCAAGGAAAATGAGGATATAGATGAGGAGGAGTATCACGGAGAGGGAAGAGAGTGTCTTGCATCTCGGGTCTAGTACTTCTCAGGTAAACTTTTACCATTTTTCCATTGCAATTGCTTCTTTCTTAACTTGTTTTGACTTTTTTTTTAATGATTATTGTAGGCTGCTAGCTCATTTGTTCATGAGGCTGGACCTTCCTTTACTACTCCTCCATTTGCTCATTCTAATCAACCGGAGATCCCATCTCATCCACAGGACGTTGATATGAATTACCTGGTAGGTTTTCTTATTCCATGATAATTTATGCTATATGTATGCATGATTATGTATGCTTTTACTCTTTCCTTTCTGACTCACAGCAGATGCTTGAGAAAAAAAACAAGAAACTTCAAAGAGAGTTAGCTGCTAGTCATCAACAAGTTGCCCATTTTGAAAAATTATATCACCAAAGCAAGATTTTTAAGACTTTTGGTTTTAGGGAATGGGAGATCCTGGTGCTTTGTCATCTAGAGGACCTCAAGCTGATGACCATGAGATCCTCTCGTCTACTTCGGATGAGGGCTGTTACAGATCTAAATTCCAAGGTAATAGAGATTCAGGTGCTCCTACTTCGAGTGGACTCGGGATGGGTGATATGCCTCCTTCATCAATAGGCAATGACTTTTTAAGGCTTTATTTGATCATGATCCACCACCTTATTCTTAGTGATCTATCAGTATTGTATCAATTGAGGAAATATTATGTAATAAGTATAATGATAAAAATCATAATGATGATATATAATTTGCATTTTTACTGCAACTTTTTTTTTGGTTTCTATCATCATTATTATTCCTACGATACAATTATTGGCCTTTCCTCTTCACATTCAATATTTCCACAGTATCACTAACCTACAAAACCAAAGGCAACGTGGCAACTCAAAACCTTTTTGTTGCCAATTTCCTATCCTCACACATCTCGGTCTTACACTTTTCCTTGTTAATTTTGGAATAGCCAATCATCCCATATAAATCTTTTTTTCATGCCATGATTTTATACACAAGCCAGTAGATTTTCTACTTCAACATAAAAATTCCTTTTAACAATTCCAATTTTCCTTCAGTTGTCAACAATGACTGAAATCAATTTGAAGAAATAATAATGATGATATATAATTTGCATTTTTACTGCAACTTTTTTTTGGTTTCTATCATCATTATTATTCCTACGATACAATTATTGGCCTTTCCTCTTCACATTCAATATTTCCACAGTATCACTAACCTACAAAACCAAAGGCAACGTGGCAACTCAAAACCTTTTTGTTGCTAATTTCCTATCCTCACACACCTCGGTCTTACACTTTTCCTTGTTAATTTTGGAATAGCTAATCATCCCATATAAATCTTTTTTTCATGCCATGATTTTATACACAAGCCAGTAGATTTTCTACTTCAACATAAAAATTCCTTTTAACAATTCCAATTTTCCTTCAGTTGTCAACAATGACTGAAATCAATTTGAAGAAAATAAAAGGTTTATTTAAAAATATGAATACCATTCATTGGAAACAAATATCTTGGTCAAAAATTGATACTTTGAAGTGTTTTCAAAATATTAAATTGGACCATTCTTTTTTATATGCCATGGCTTCTTTTTGGGATGTGAATTATAGGACATTTAAAATTAATGGCTTTGAAATATGTCCCTTGATTGAAGAATTTGAGGCCATCCTTGGATATCCAAGCAATCAACAAATGGCATTACCTATATTGATTTCCAAGACTCAACAAAAGATGCAGATGTTGTTAGGAAATCGAGGAGATCACTGCAAACCAAAAACACGCAGCGGAAAAATTTTTGATCTCTGATTTCCCACCAGGATCCATGCTGTTCGTTTAATTTGATGAAAGTGTTCAAAGAACTAACCTGTTGATGATTCGAAATCACAGTTTGGAAGAGATGCCTCGATCGCGAAACACCCTCTATCGCGTATCCACACAAATGCTACCGTCTGGAGTGCTAGCTCTCTGCAACGGCGAAGGCTGGAAAAATGTTTTCTCTAAAACGAATTAGGGTTCCTTTGCTTTCGTTCTCTTTCGTTTTCTAATGTTACCTCTGAGAAGACTTAACATCTGGAGTGAATATAATCACTCTAGAATCCAATTCGAAATTGGATAAGGTAAGTCAAATTCAGAATCCAAATCTAATAAGGATTCTGAATATATTATCTAATAATATATATAAAAAAATGAAAATAATGATAATAATAAATATTAATATCTAATATTAATATTATTAATATTATAACCAGCCCAAAAAGCATTCTTGTGTGTGACCCGATAGGCCAATATTAATTGGCATTCAATTTAATCTCTATTAAACCAACAAGTCGTAATTGGCCTCTAGCAAGGCGTTACAACTACCCAATTAATATAAGGAATGTCCAATTTGCCTAATAATAGTACATGCATTAATCCCTTTGTCACACGATATCTAGCTTGAACATAAGTCATGGTCAATGTCATACTTATATTGTCCAAACTTATGATTACTCGATCTTCAAGTAGACTGATAAAAACAAATGAAATTGATCACACTATCAATTCATTTGAGCACAGCCATGCATTTCATAGTCTCACTTATCGAGGGGCCCAAAAGATATCTCTCTCAAAGAGAGGGACAAATTCTATCTTGATTGTTCATTATCCTCTACATAATTTCTATCATATATGATCATAACCTTTATTACTATCTAGTTACGGATAATGTTTGATCATGTCAAAATATAATAGTCCTTATATTGGAAACTATGACAATTTCAAGTCAAAGAATTAATATATAACTATCGTGAGATTTACTTATGACACTAACCTATGTAGTAATCTCATGATGGGTCTATCCAATACATTGTTCTCTAACAAGTATCTATGAAATTGATTTGTATCACTATACACATAACCATCTGATGATTATCAAATCAATGTTCATACTGGTTAAGAATTATTTTTTATCTCTATAACAATAATAAACTAGGGACAAATATCAAAATTGTGTAACATGCAAACAAACAATAATGATAATAAAACCTCATTTATTAATAATGAATGTATAACGATCCAAATAAATGTCCTAGGGCACATACACTAACAATCTCCCACTTGCGCTAGGCCTACAAATTTCTAAGACCCATAGATCTAGTGTGCTGATCAAGCTTGACCCGTGAGAGAGGCTTTTTTAATGGATCCGCTATGTTATCATTTGTGTCAACTTTGCATATCTTTATATATTCTCTATCGATAATGTCTCGAATGAGGTGAAAACTCCTGAGTATATGCTTAGACCTTTGATGAGATCTAGGCTCTTTTGCCTGTGCTATGGCATCATTGTTGTCACAATAAATGTCCACAGGATTTGCAATGCTAGGCACCACTCCTAGCTCAGTGATGAATTTCTTCAACCAAACTGCTTCCTTAGCTGCATCTGATGCTGCTATATACTTAGCCTCTGTTGTAGAATCAGCCACAGTGCTTTGTTTTGAACTCTTCCAACTAACAGTTCCACCATTCAATGTGAATACAAAACCTGACTGCGATCTAAAATCATCTATGTCAGTTTGGAAACTAGCATCTGTGTAACCATTTACAACTAGCTCATCTTCCAAACCTCCATAAACCAAGAATACATCTTTAGTCCTTCGAAGGTACTTAAGAATATTCTTGATAGCTGTCCAGTGACCTTCACCAGGATCAGCTTGAAATCTACTAGTTGCGCCTAATGGATATGAGACATCTGGTCTAGTACATAACATGGCATACATAATAGATCCTATAGCAGAAGCATAAGGAATCTTATTCTTTCGATCTCGCTCATCAGATGTCATAGGACATTGACTCTTGCTGAGATGAATGCCATGAGACATAGGCAAGAATCCCTTTTTGGAATCTTGCATGTTGAACCTCTTCAACACTTTATCTATGTATGTACTTTGACTCAGGCCAATTATCCTTCTAGATCTATCTCTATAGATCTTTATACCAAGGATATAGGCAGCCTCACCTAAGTCTTTCATTGAGAAAGAATTCCCTAACCAAGTCTTAACCTTTTGCAAGGTAGGGATATCATTCCCAATGAGTAATATGTCATCCGTATATAAGACTAAAAACACTACTGCACTCCCACTAACCATCTTGTAAACACAAGGTTCATCTTCATTCTTGATGAAACCAAAGTTCCTAACCGTTTCATCAAAACAAAGATTCCAGCTTCGAGATGCTTGCTTCAATCCATAAATGGATCTTTGAAGCTTGCAAACCTTTGTAGAATTCTCAGGATTTACAAAACCCTCAGGTTGTGTCATATACACATCCTCAAGCAAGTTTCCATTAAGGAAAGCGGTTTTGACATCCATTTGCCATATCTCATAATCATAGTATGCTGCAATGGCAATGAGAATTCTAACAGACTTAAGCATAGTAACTGGTGAAAAGGTTTCATCATAGTCTATACCATGAGTTTGCTTGAAACCTTTTGCAATAAGCCTTGCTTTATAGGTCTGCACATTCCCATCCATGTCAGTTTTATTTTTGAAAACCCATTTGCAACCAGTAGTCTTAATACCCTCTGGAGGATCAATTAAAGACCAAACTTGGTTGTCAAACATAGATTGTATCTCAGATTTCATGGCTCCAAGCCATTTGTCTGAATCTGGACCTGACACAGCTTCTTGATAGGTAGTAGGCTCATCTTGATCTATGAGCATTACTTCACTATCATCAGTCACAAGAAATCCATATCTCTCTGGCTGACGACGTGTCCTATCAGACCTGCGAGGGATTTTTGTTACATCTTCAGACTCCACAACTATTTGTGGTTCTGAAATAGGCTCTATAGACGGCTCAATAATTTCTTGTGGTACTTGAGTTTCCTCAAGTTATACTATACTCCCACTAGTTCTCTTAGAAAGAAATTCCTTTTCCAAAAAGATCCCATTTCTAGCAACAAACACTTTGTTCTATGAAGGAGTATAGAAATAGTATGCTTTAGTTTCCTTAGGATACCCCACAAAATTACATTTGATAGACTTTGGAGCTAACTTATCTGAAACTGGTTTTTTTTTTCACATAAGCTTCACAACCCCAAATCTTAAGAAAAGACAAACTAGGTGTCTTACCTGTCCATATCTCATATGGTGTCTTTTCAACCGCCTTAGATGGTACACGGTTCAGAATGAATGCAGCTGTCTCCAAGGCATAACCCCAAAAAGATAAAGGAAGATCCGCTTGACTCATCATTGATCGAACCATATCTAATAGAGTTCGATTTCTCCTTTCAGAAACTCCATTCCACTGTGGAGTTCCTGGAGGAGTCAGTTGTGAAACAATTCCACAATCCCTTAGATGATCATCAAACTCTTGGCTCAAATATTCACCACCTCGATCTGATCGAAGTAGTTTAATTGTTTTACCAAGTTGATTTTGTACTTCATTTTGAAAAGTTCTAAACATTTCAAAAGACTCATGCTTATGTTTCATTAGGTAGACATAGCCATACCTACTGAAATCATCAGTAAAAGTAATGAAGTATCGAAATCCTCCTCTGGAACTAATGCTAAAAGGACCACATACATCTGTATGTATCAAGCCCAATAAATCATGAGCCCTTTCACTATGCCCAGTAAAAGGATCCTTTGTCATCTTACCAAGCAAACAAGACTCACATGTTTCAAATGATTCAAAATCAAATGAATCTAATAATCCATCTTGATGGAGCTTAGAAATACGTTTCTCATTTATATGGCTAAGGAGACAATACCATAAATAAGTAGGGTTTAACTCATTTGGCTTAGTTCTCTTAGAAGCTATGTTATAGATATCATTACCATTAGAATCATCAAGATTAAGGATATAAAGGCCATTATAAGAATTTGCAATACCATAAAGCAAATCATTTTTATCAAAAATAGAACATTTCTTATTCTTAATAAAAAATGAATAACCTTGATCATCCAAAATAGATACTGAAATAAGATTCCTACTCATAGTAGGAACATAAAAGCAATTGTTCAAAATTAACAAAAAAACCATTGGGCATAACAAGTTCATAAGTTCCTATAGCTATAGTAGCAACTCTTGCTCTATTGCCAACACGTAGGTCCACTTCGCCCTTCTTCAGCATCCTACTCCTTTTGAGTCCCTGCATATTTGTACAAATATGAGATCCACATCCGGTATCTAATACCCAGGAAGAAGGAATAGATAAATTAATTTCTATAACATAAATACCTGAAGATGTAGTCGCACTACCCTTCAACTTCTTTAACTCATCCAAATAGAGTTGACAATTTCTCTTCCAATGCCCAGGCTTGTTGCAATGGAAACAAGTCCCTTCCTTAGGAACTTTAGCCTTAGGTTCAGGTTTTGGTTTAGCTTGTCCCTTGGACCCTTTAGCACCTTTTGCCTTACCCTTGTCTTTAGTATCTTTGGCTTTCTTTTTCATTTGTTTAATATTGACATTCAATATTTGGGTAGGCTTTTTGATATTCCCCTCAGCAGTTTTAAGCATACCATGTAGCTCAGGAATGGATTTCTCCATGTCATTCATGTTATAGTTCATGACAAACTATGAGAAACTGCTAGGCAATGAATGTAGGATCAAATTCGTGGAGAGTTCTAAACTCAGGGGATATCCAAGTCTAGCAAGGTGATCTAGATAGCCTTTCATGTTCAAAACATGAGCACTAACAGATTCACCTTCAGACATTTTGTAGTCAAATAATGCAATAGTGGTGTCAAACCTATCTTGCCTAGCCTGTTGTTGGAAAGCTTGTTTGAGATGCACACTCATCTCATAAGCCTCTAAGTGTTCCAGATCCTTCTGAAGTCCTGGACACATAGTAGCCAACATAAGACATCCTATGTCATTGGAATCATCCACATGCTTCTTATGCTTACTCTTAGCAGCATTAGAAGCATCAGCAGGAGGTGGGTCAGGGACAGCTTCATCAAGCACGTAGGACTTTTTCTCTTGTTTGAGAACAATTCTCAGGTTCCTAAACCAGTCAACAAAATTAGTCCCACATTCTTTCAGTTTTTCCTTCTCAAGGATAGATCGCAGTGATAAGGTGGAATTGTTATTAGCAGCCATCTACAAAATAAATATGCAAAGTCAAATTTTATTAGCATCCATCTTCTTCATCATGGTTAAGTAATGGTGATATGGATTTAATTTTTCTTCTTTCAACTCCCACTCTCCATTTACTTGGGATACTACTAGCAATGAATCGCCAAAAACTTCCACTTTATCCACCTTCATAATCATTAGGGTTTTCAAACCAAAGATATATGCTTCGTACTCCACCATATTATTGGTTGCCCTGAATTTCAACTTTTTGGCTAAGGGGATAAGTTCCCCTTTGGGTGATTCTAGTATGACTCCTAAACCTGCTCCTTTCCTATTCACTGATCTGTCAAAATACATTTTCCATCCTTGTACTTCAATGGCCTCTAAATGTTCATCTGAAATTTTCAAGACTATCTCTTCGCTATCCGGTAATGGTTGTTGGGCTAGGAATTCTACCACTGCTCTACCTTTGATTATTTTCCTAGTTAATACTCAATCTCAAATTCTTCCAATATTATCAACCATCGCCCATACTTTCCAATCAAAGAGGGTGTCTCCCTTAAGTACTTCATTGGATTCAACCTGGAAATTGCTTGCAAACTATAAGATTGAAAGTAATGTCACAACTTCTTAGAAGACCAAACCATAGCTATACAGGTCTTTTCAATTATACTATACTTAATTTCATAAGGTAGGACCTTTCTACTCAAATAGTAGACTGCGTGCTCAATCCCCGATTCATCTGTTTGGGCTAGCATGGCTCCTACTGACTCTTCTTCTACTGCTAAGTATAGTAATAGGGGTTTACCAGGTTTAGGTGGTTTCAAAATAGGTGGATTTAGCAAATACTCTTTTAATCATTCAAAGGCCCTTTGACATTCTTCATTCCATAGGACCGGCTGATTCTTTTTAAGCAATTTGAAGATAGGTTCACATATTGTGGTGAGCTTTGCTATAAACCTGCTAATGTATTATAATTTACTAATGAGTCCCCAAACTTCTCTCTCCGTCTTAGGGGCTGGCATATCCCTAATTACTTTAACTTTGTCAGGGTCAATCTCAATGCCATTTGGACCAATCACATGTCCCAATAATTTGCCCGAGGTAACCCCGAACACACACTTCTTCGGATTTAATCTTAGCTTATATTTCAATGCTCTATCGAAGAATAGTTCAAAGTTTTGGAAGTGTTGTTTCCTTGTATATGATTTCACCATCATATCATGAACATATACTTCGACTTCTTTGTGCATCATGTCATGAAATAATGTGATGGCCATCCTTTGGTAGGTTGCTCCAGCATTCTTTAATCCAAATGGCATCACCCTATAATAAAATATACCCTATGTAGTAATAAAAGAAGTTTTGGCTTTATCCTCTTGGGCCATTAACACTTGGTTGTATCCAGAATGAGGACATCTATATGGGTTAAAGGAAAATCATCTTTAGGGGAAGCCTTGTTTAAATCTCTATAGTCCACACAGACCCTAATTCTTCCATCTTTCTTTGGCACGGGTACTATGTTGGCTAGCCAATCTGGATATTCTATCACTTCAAGGAACTTTACTTGTATTTGTTTAGTGACCTCTTCTTTAACCAATTCAGCCCATTCCAGCCTCAAATGCCTAAGCTTTTGTTTGAGAGTCTTCATATGAGTGTAAGTAGGAATGAGATGTTCTGCTATGTCTCGATCTATTCTAGGCATATCCTCATAAGACCAAGCAAATACTTCTTCATATTTTTTAAATATTTTTTCAAATCTCTCTCTCTCATCAGGAGTAAGGTCGGATGCTATGCTAATATTTTTAGGATTTTTTGGTTGTTCCCAAATTTAATGACTGCATATCAGTAGAGTTAATATTAAAGATGCTCATGTAACCACTATTTGAATGTATGCAACCATCAGGAGAAACATCACACAAGTAAGCAAAATCAGACTTTATTGCATTCATTTTGGAAAAGAAAACATCATCATCCTCATACAAAGTAGAAAAATTAAAATCAAAATCAAAATCATAAAGCAGAATATCTTCAAATTTTTCTTCGATTAAGGCAGCAATCTCATCTGGCGTCTTCTCTGCTTTCAGGACAGCTTCCTTCTTCTCTTCCGGATTGGACTCCTTGTTGGCTGGCAGGGTGAGCTCTTTCTTCATTTGTTCTACTAGCTCAGCAATATCAACAAAAATTTCAAAACCCGGGATCAACTTTCCCATGAACATGATTGGCTCAGGCTTTCCTTAGAGTGGCCCCATGTTTGAAGGTTTGACAAAGATTTTTTCGAGTGGCGTGAAGCTCATCTTCTCATTCTTCTTTCGCTGGACATCTTTGTTGGCCTCATCATACCCTAACCCTTTCTTGGAAGTTTGAGTTTTAAAATCTGGAAGCTTTGTTATACCGGCTTTGCCCTTTCCAAGACCAGCTCTGGGAAGGTAGCTCATGTTCTTCATCATGTTCAAGAACTTAGAGTCCACTATTTCATCATCAGAAATTATGGCTACTTGGAAACCATTGAGAAGCCTCTCGATCATTAGAGCATTAACAACCTCATTATCTTTAGCCTCGATGACCACTGTCTCATCTCCGTTAGGGAACTTGATCTTTTGATGAAGGGTGGAAGGAACTCCACCAAGAGGATGAAACCATGGTCGTCCCAAGAGTAAGGCAAAGGTAACAGGTATGTCCAAAACAATAAATTCAACAATAGATTCAATAGGACCAACCTTGACAGCAGCTTTGAAAGTTCCTTCAGCATGTCTCTTGGTGTTGTCATAAGCCCAAATGGTTACCTCGGTTGGGCTTAGATCTCTCGTTGACATAGCTAGCTTTGGCAATATTTTAAGTGGACAAACATTTATGGTGGACCCATCATCAACCATTACACATGGAGTCCTTTTTCCTTTGATTTCCACATTGATAAAGAGAGGACGGATGTGATCTCTTCCCTCTTTCAGTAAATCCGCATCCGAGAAAGATACCATTCCCATGTCAACTTCGCTCTTCTTTTGAATGTCTTCACACTTCATTACTCCTACAACTTTTATGAAGTTAATCAGTTCCTTAGGTGTTATAGAGGTGGAAATTGGCATGCTAGTCAAGGCCTTGGCCATAGTTTCTCAGTGATTTTTAGAAGTAGCCAATAAGTCCCAAATGCTAATACTTGCTTGAGTTCTTTTCAATTGATTGAGCACAGTATCATCTTCCTCTTCTTTGTTCCCTACTTCAGCTTCCTTTCCTTTATTAACTTCTACCTCCTTAGGCGGTGGCCTTGCATAAGGCTTACCAGATCTAGTGTTCATTACTTCATCTTCTTCGGGATCGGACCAGGTCCATTTCTCCTTCTTGGGTACAAGATCGTCATCACTGTCGCTTGAATCCCAAAACCCATTCACAACACAAATTTCTACTTCTTTACCCACCATAGCTTTTTCAATTTCACTAAATACCTCTTCTTCTTTGGTTGCTTTTGTAACACCCTTATACCCTATATACGTACAATACATATTTTTAGCATATGTAAAATACGCATATACTGTATAAAAATGTCACAAACTGATTTAATAAAAATTTTCACATTGCTGTTTTAAGATTTCAAATACTAATATATAAAATAAATAGTATATAAATATTCTTTGCTTGTTATAGGAATCCAAAATAAATATTTTATACGAAAATCTCTCGAAAAATTCGCCAGAGTTTTGTTTGTAATTTGAACATTTCCAAAATTCAACAAAACACAACCTGCATAAAACAACACACTCCAAATAAAATCAATTAGCCAATTCACCAATACTTCTCAATTTCTCCATATTTTCTCAAAATACTTATATATAGGTATATATATATCAACATTACATATAAAATCCCATCTTAAACAAAATTATTCAAATCATTCTTTACAATTTACAATATATTCTTCAAAAACATATCATAACATACATAATATCAAAAATGTATGTGCTGGCAATTGGCTCTGATCTTGATGTACCCAAAATAACTCTTCAAGCTCAATAAATACAAACCTAGACCTGACCAGGTCTAGTAAAACTCTCTGGCTCTACCAAAACGTCCATGACACCAGCACGACGAATTACAATCGCGCTAAGTCGAAGCCTAGTGGTACAAACTTTGATAACAATATGTCCAAATGAAATGTCAATGCACAACACATATACATATCACAACTCATAACATTATATCTCATTATATTGCTCAATTTTATCACAATTCATAATTCACATTAAAACAAAGACAAGCATGGGCCCAAAAAGGATCTAATATGCTATTCAAATTTCAGAGTTACTGCTTTGGTCCATAATGACACCATGTGTCTAGCCCGTAGGCAATATATCCATGGATAATGTAACAGCCCCAGTCTCTTGGACCTCAACCCAGCTAGACCCTTAGGCCCCAGTATCTTGGACCTCAACCCGGCTAGATTGCTATAGTTTTTGAGGCTTACGACCCAGTCTTTCACCCCAAAAACATTATATTTTTCAGCTGGCCTGGCTTACGACCCAGTCTTTTCACCATTCTAGCGTTTAGCCCGTAGGCAATCATGGGCTTGCCGCCAAACCCAGAACTCTAAAAATTGAATAACATACTAGGCACACAATTTATTCATATTCTCATTATCAAATTCTTTCATATTTCCTTTATCAAAACTTTTCTCATTTTCTCATAATCAAACTAGGCACATTGCCTTATTATATCATCTTTTTCTCACTTTTTTTTTTCATTTATTCATTTTTCTCATTATCAATTTCTTTCTCATTGTCACAAACTCAATCTAGGCACATTGCCTTATTTTCACATTTTTTTTTCTCATTTTTCACATCTTTCTCATTTTTCTCACTTTTCTCACTTTTCCCATTTTTATCAATATTAATTCATTTCATTATTTCACATATCTCATTTTTACATTCACAACATTTCCCAATTACTTTGGGTATTTTCACATAATACACATATTTCATATTCTACACAATTTAGCCATTATCAATGGCTTTTCACAATGCATTTAACACATATATGACATTACAAATGTCATAGCACATTATTCATACATAATCAATGAACCAAGTAACTTAACACATTTTCCAACCAAAATGTGTTAAGCCCAAATGCCATGCAATTATAAACAATATATTCAAAGTTTGTACATACCTCTACTAGCAACCCAAAGCAAGCTTAACACAACCTCCAATCCTATCCTTCCAACTTGCCCTTCACCACTTGGATGAAGCAAATCAATCTCCCTCAATGCCTATACCAAATGTGATCATACATAATCATTTAATATCACATTCTAAGGCATTCTCAACATCAAACCATAATTAAACATCACTCTAAATCAAATCCCAAAATTAAACTTCACCTCACTTTAACTTTGAAAAACCATATCAAGCCATTTAAAGTAGTGTTTTAAGTTTATTAATATCATTAGAAATATATTTTAGTATGTTTAAACTAATTACATTAATTAACCACATGCTTATGTCCAAGACCCTAAAATGACATAACCTTCACCATTGAAGGGTCTCCATTCCAACTCAATCCAATTATCATTTCAATCTTATTTCCACGATTTATATCCTTAAATATCATGATTTAAGCATTAAAATCAAACTCTTAATCATTCTTTGAAAATTCACTTTTTCAAAACTCTAAATCAATACTACCCTCTTCAAACTCTAACCAAACACAACCAAATCCAATATTTGACTTTAAAATACTTATTTATGCATCAAAAAAACTCATTTGGAATCAATTTGCAAAATTAAAAATCATGATTTCAAAAACTTAAATGTTCCATAACCCTAAATTTTCTCTCTTCACCAATTTTACCCAAACTCAACCATTTCTTTAATCCAACCTTAAAATCATTATTTACTCATCAAAAGAACATCTTCCATACCCATTCCAACAATTATAACATGCTCTTTCAAAAACTCAATTCATACAGATTCATAAGCTTTAAAGAACTTCATAATTTTGAAAATAAAGCTTACTTACTTGTTGGAAAATAAAGCTTTAAAGAACTTCTTATTCCTTTGAAACCTTGAAGAATTTGATGATGGAAGAAGCTAAAAATCTCCCTCTTTGGCCATGAAATTCATCCTTGAAGGAAAGAAGAAGAAGAAGACTTTATTTTTTTTATTTCTCTTTCCTTTCACCCTTTAATTTTAAACCATATATATATATATATATTAAAATAATTTAATAATTAATTAATTATTTATTTATTTAATAAATTAAAAGTCCTAAATTTCCTCTTCCATTCAAAAATAATTTATTTTTGAATTATTTTATTAATTTTAAATTTCTAAGATTTAATTACCAAAATACCCTTTTACTTTGACTTTTCTTTTAAAAAGTGTTGACTTTTATATGTTATGTATATTTTACATATATATCACATATATGTTCTACTTTTTTCATTTAAAACCCCTTCATTTTTCGTTTAAAACCATTAATTTAATTTATCCATTTAAATTATAATTTATTTTATTAAATTTTTAAAAAGTAAAACTTTTCAAAATTTTGGATATTACACATATATATGCATAAGTAATGTGTATCTTATATACACATCAAATGTACCTTATATGTGTATTAAATATTAAGTATGTAATGTATTAATCCAACATATACAATTAATATACCATATGTATATGTTATATATACTCTAGATATATATATTGAGTATATACAATTTATATCTCCAAATACTTATTTAATTTTTTCAAAATCACGGATGTTACAATTTTCTCCCCCTTAAATAATTTCGTCCTCGAAATTATCCAGTATAGTAATAAATCATCCAAATCATTATTTTACCAAATTACATAATTTCTATTCTCCCCCTTAGGTTCATTTTTAATTTTCTTTTTACCATTCCCTAACACATCATTATACTATCTATTTACTCAAACAGTCACAACAGATTATTATATCTTCAATCGAATTGTCATTAGACAAAATTAGTTCATATCCTTAATATATATATACACCACACACCTATTGCACTCAAGATATCTGATCACTTCATTATCTTAAAAATATACTCTCATCACCTTAAATTCAAATGTTAATAACTTTTATTTTAACACAATAATTTTACACATCTTCACTTTGATCCTACTCTTTATACAATTACCACATATTAATTTAATATCACCATTATACAACAACAAAATCTCATTTACTTATTAAAATTCATTCCAATTATACTATAACTAACACTTTTCTCTTATAATTATTTGAAACTAATATAACTTAGCTCCTTTCATATGCATATACATATCAAAATGTTGTATTATGCACATTATCATATAGCTTGCATATTCTTAATACAACTACACACATTGAATTTCAATAAATACTTGTAAACTTATTACATTTAGGATCAATTGATCTAACTATCACAATATGACCATCACAACCTTATTCTATTCTAACCAACCTTTAGTCTATTTTAAATTCATCAATCTGTTTTCAATTCATGACCTAATTCTATTAGGTCAAATTTATTCTCAAATTTTAATTCTCTTCGAATTCATCATTACAGATAATATTCATTTCCCCTAGTCTCGTTTACTTTACACATCATTTTCATCAACTTATTCATTTTGTACCACTTTCAAACATATTCATTATAACTCTTACTCGCATTTCATTATTCCTTTCATTTACCATTTTTCTCACATTTCTTATAGTTACCATATTTACAAAAATCACTTTTCTTACACATCACTTAAAGCTCATCATATTTTCACAATTCTCTTCTATTTCCACACTTTCTATAATTATAAACAAATTTCTAACATAAAATTATAAGATCCAACTACGCAAACCATAAGTCTTGACCATGTTTCTTGAAGCATAACTATCAATCTCACCAAAACTATCCAATGGTCATGCCATAATAATGGTCACGTCTGTGGCTTATAAATAAATATTGCCCTTCTATAATTCTTCTTCAAACATTTCCAATCACAATGTTAAGTTCGTATCGCAAAAATTACATATTCATTTTCTAATCTTTTGATACACAAAAAGTTAACACTTTTCAGCTCTGTTTCAAAGCAATTTACTCTTGATCACTTGATCATCATTAGCCTAACTCATGTTTCAACAATATTATCATTAACATCTCTTATATATACACATTTGTTCATATGCTAATTTACACAATTTCCATTTATTACTCCATTTCTAATCTATCTCTTATAAAATTTTCATTCATTTTTTTTCACTTCCATACTTTCTTCATTATACTTTCCTTTTTCCTTACAATCTCTTATTTATATGCATATACTTTAGGCCCAAAATACTATACAATCATCAAGTTCAGTTGTTAAAATAACAATTTCACCGTCCAGCTCTGTTCGGGTCCATTCTCAATCTCAATTCATCACATGACCTAACTCTACGCAGGTTAAGACCTATCTCTCTTAGGTCTATTAATACATGTAATATCATTCGCAATATCAGCAGACACATATTTGTATAAGGTAGTAAATACTCGATAACATTTTTTTAATCATCCACGTACACATTCATAAGTCATAATCACAATCTGACTTACTTTCCACATTTTCTTACATATCATATTTGTGTTCGTATTGAAAAAAATCTCATCACACAAATCATACAATTACACTCAATTCCTCTTTTAAATACAATCTATACAAAGTTAACATTTATCACCTTTCAGAGAACATTATCATTTCTCATTCTTTTGACATTACTTAGGTTATTCATCAATTCAACATATATATACTCTCTGACCACAACATAATTAACATCTTCCTTATTTAATCGCCCATCTCTTAAATAAGTTTCTTATTATATATATATATATATATATTTTTAACACCTCACATAAATTTTAGTCACATTTCCAATGTGACATCTCTCTTACATTTTTTTTTATGCATTTATCACACCCTTCATAACCCTTTTCATCATTTCCAATTCAATTACCTAAAATAACTCATTTTTACTTAATCATTTCCCTTTTATTTCATAACAAATTTCTATATTATCAATCACATTAGGCGTTACATGATATTTTCACAAATAATATTACTCATTCAAAATTACTCCCACGCTTATTAAACATTAAACTATCAACATCTAAATAATCTTCATCAAAATTCTCTTACAACTCTAAATTTCCAACTTACTACTTAAACTTTATTCTATTAATCTCATTTTCAAGAGCTAACTTTATAAACTTTATTTTTATATTAATATAACATCAAAACACATCACTTTCACAATTATGGAAACCCATTTCAAAAATTCAAATTTCATATATTGCAACCAACAACATGAATCTCACCAAATCTCATCCGTATCACAATCTCAATCTTAAGATCATAACATTTACTTTTAAACAACACTAATTCATTTCCTTACACTAATTAACATCATCAATTAGATATCCTACTTTTACATACTCAAACCCTAAATCATGCATTATTGTTCCATAATAAATAATTCGCTATCATATGTGATTTGCTCTTTGATTTTAATTATGAACTCTTTGTTGAAAATTATTAAAAACTCTATATTCCTTCTTCATACTTCTACCCATATACATATATATATATGTATATATATATTCATAATTTTCTTCATTCATTTGTCTCATGAAATTAATTTATTACTAATGTATACAAAATTGTATGACTTCCTTAGTTTCATGTCACTCTCACTTTCAATTTTTATATTCCTTACCAGTTCTTTATAAAAGCTTGTAAAATTTTTAGCCATGTGCACTTGACACATATATGGACTTATATTTAAAATTTTAGATTTTTCCAAATTGATTTAATATATTTAAAAATTAAATCTTCCAAAATCAGAGAATCTGTCTCTTTAATAATTTCTCTGGCAACACCCGATTGTCCATTTTTTTCAAGTATTAAACCTTAATAAAAATTCATGAAATTTTAACCATATGTTATAGGAATACATATGATATTGTGTGTAAATATTTAGATTTTTCTAGGTTGGTTTACCATAGTTTCTAAATTTATTTTTGTTTTTAATTTCTACAGATTTTGAGTTGCTGAAATTTCTCCAACAATCTGTGTTCTTCTATTTTTCTTACTTAGAGATCCATCTTTAAAATTTATAAAATTTTATACATTGGATTCTAACATATAGAAAAACTTTCTATTAAATGTTCAACCTCATCCAACATTTCTAGATTTGTCCAAAAATTCAGACAATATCACTTTGCAGTACACCTATAAAATTTTCTGTAACTATCATGTTAATTTCTCAAACTTTTTATTTTTAAATCTTAAATTATTTCCTAGATTGTTTTTCTAATTTCACTTATTCATCAATTGAATCAGCTATGAATTTTAAATTTCAAATAAAAGTTTCAAAAATTCTTAATCCATAATCTCTAGAATGATGCTTGCACTGCACCACTCTGATCTATGCAACCTAGACACCATCTCAACTCATATCCATTATATCAAATGGACATTGCCACATCAGGGATCAGATAAATTGTCAGTGTCAATGCATGCATCACAATTGAAAAATTATTTTTTATTCCAATTTTCTCTCTCTATCATCCCACCTAGGTCGAGAATCTCAAACCTAGGCTCTGATACCAAAATAAATGTAACACCCTTATACCCTATATACGTACAATACATATTTTTAGCATATGTAAAATATACATATACGGTATAAAAATGTCACAGACCGATTTAATAAAAATTTTCACATTTCTGTTTTAAGATTTAAAATACTAATATATAAAATAAATAGTATATAAATATTCTTTGCTTGTTATAGGAATCCAAAATAAATATTTTATACGAAAATCTCTCGAAAAATTCGCCAGAGTTTTGTTTGTAATTTGAACATTTCCAAAATTCAACAAAACACAACCTGCATAAAACAACACACTCCAAATAAAATCAATTCGCCAATTCACCAATACTTCTCAATTTCTCCATATTTTCTCAAAAATACTTATATATAGGTATATATATATCAACATTACATATAAAATCCCATCTTAAACAAAATTATTCAAATCATTCTTTACAATTTACAATATATGCTTCAAAACATATCATAACATACATAATATAAAAAATGTACATGCTGGCAATCGACTCTGATCTTGATGTACCCAAAACAACTCTTCAAACTCAATAAATACAAACCTAGACCTGACCAGGTTTAGTAAAACTCTCCAGCTCTACCAAAATGTCCATGACACCTGCGCGACGAATTACAATCGCGCTAAGCCGAAGCCTAGTGATACAAACTTTGATAACAATATAGTCCAAATGAAATGTCAATGCACAATACATATACATATCACAACTCATAACATTATATCTCATTATATTGCTCAATTTTATCACAATTCATAATTCACATTAAAACAAAGACAAGCATGGGCCCAAAAAGGATCTAATATGCTATTCAAATTTCAGAGTTACTGCTTTGGTCCATAATGACACCATGTCTAGCCCCGTAGGCAATATATCCATGGATAATGTAACAGCCCCAGTCTTTTGGACCTCAACCCGGCTAGACCCTTAGGCCTAGTATCTTGGTCCTCAACTCGGTTCGACTGCTACAGTTTTTGAGGCTTACGATGTAATATCCTCATTTATGCCCTAGAAGTTTTGTTGTTGTTGTTGTTGTTGTTGTTGTATTGTTGGTTTAAATTGAGAAAGAAAAGTATATGTGTTTTGGAAATTTAGGGTTTAGAGACAAGTTTATATGTTGTGTATATGATGATATATATAACATATAAATGGGTCAAAGGTTGAGTCAAAGGAAGAGAGATATTTTTGTGTTAAGTGTGTAAGTACATATATGGGCTCATATAAGACAAAAGGGTAGTTATATGGTTAAGGGTATTGAGGTAATTTGCTTTTGGAAATTTTGTGGTGGAGATTTAAAGGAAGATTGACTTTGTTTATTCATTATTCTTCTCTTCTTCTTCATGTTCTTGGCCGGCTCACGAAAGGGAAAGGAAGACAAGAAATTTAAGGAAGGTTTTGGGTGTTCTAAACTCTTATTGAAGGGAGAATTGAAGAATCAAGTTGAAGATTTGTGGAATTTCTTCACTTTAGGTAAGTTCTCTTTTGGATTTTTGTTTGTGTTAAATGATATGTGAAATTGATAGATGATCTAAGAGTGTGTTGCTTGATTTTGTTAATCAAGCATGTTTGATTAGCTTGATCTTGAATTTTGAGGATGAATTGATGAAAGAAGTAAGTTGATTTTTGATAGATGGAGTAGAATGTTGGTTTTAGGGTTTTGAGGGGATATGTGCTACATATGGTGCCAATGTTTTGGTTGATGTGTTTTAATTAAGAATATTGTGATAAACATGTAAAATTTGTGTTTAGAACCTTGATTCCATTCATTTGAAAAACATGATATGGTGTTATATGAGTTTGAGTGAAATTGGAGGAGAGTTGTGCATATTAGGGTTTTGTTTTTAAGTGACACGGCTAAAAGTTTTTAGAGACACGGCCAAGACTTTAAATTCTTGAGAGACACGGCCAAGTCCATGGAATCTTGCCCGTGTTGGATTGGTTTTTGGGTGACACGGCCGTGTCTCCAAGCCATGTTTGCTACTGCCAAAGTTTGATTGAGAGACACTGCCACAAGCTTGGCCGTGTCCCTTGCCCGTGTTGCTTACTGTCCAATTGGGTTGAGTGACACGGCCACAAGCTTGGCCGTGTCCCTCAAGTGGCTGCCCGTGTCCCTCAATTGTGTAGGTTAAGGTTTTACTTCCTTGTTCTTTTTGCATTGCTTTGGTTCTCAAAGGGTAGGTTGGTCCCTAAACCTAACCCTAAACATTTTAAATACACTTGAATCAATGAATGATATAATCAATTACATGTGTAAGGTTCTAAAGCTATGAATCATATCAATTGTTCTTTACCCTAATTGCATTGTTGAGATTGAATAATGTCATGTTATGCATTGTAAATGGTAATGTGTTTCATTAGTAATGAATATTGAAATGTATATCAAAGATGCAATGATAATTCAAATAAGACATGATATGAGACAATGCCATTGTGGTTGGCTATGATGTGATGCAATTGAAAGAAATAAGGCATGTTTGCCTAAATGTTGTTGAGAATTGAGAATGGAAATGATAATTGAATAATAAATGAATTGTGTGGCTAATGTGTTATTCCATTTTCAGAGTTGGTTGTTGGTGGCATGCCTAATAAGTGTAACAATCTCTTGAAGTTAGGTTGGATTGAATCCTTGAAGCCTAATTGAGATGTTACCACCCTTGAAGCTAGGTTGGGTTGGTTCTTGAAGCCAAGTTGGGTTGAAGCTTAGCATGCTTTGCTCCCCTTGAAGCTTGGTTGAACCTAATCCTTGAAGCCTAGTTGGGTATATGATATTGATAAATGTGATGATAAAACCAAAACATTAACTCTGAAAATTGAATGGCATATTAGTGGATTTTGGGCCCATGCATGTGTTTGCTTAGATGTAAATGTTGAATGGTGAAATGTTTGAATAATGAGATTATGTTTGTCTTTGTTTAGTGTTGACTATGAATGGTTAAATGAACAATAATAAGGTATATGACAAGATATTGAAATGTGACATGCAATGTGAAAGTATGTTGTTAGTTTTGCATATATGATGATACATGCATGATATGGTTTGAGAAAGAACATTGCATTGCACTAAGTCATATCATTTGCATGATTATCTTACTAAGCCCTTGGCTTAGCGCGATAGTGTTTAATCGCGCAGGTGATAGAACTGATAGGATCGAACCCGAGAGCTCTTCGAGACCGAGTGAGAGTAGACATTGAAGAGTTGATTTTGGGAGCTTAAAGATCAGAGCTGACTTGCTAATCATGTATATTTCTTTTATATTTTGTAAAGTAATGTTTATAATGTAAATTTGTAAATATTTTATAACTTCCGCTGTGTAATATTTAAATGTATATGTATATCTAATATGTTTTGTTTTATAAGTAAATGACCTAATTTTTTTTTCTATAATGTATATAATTGAAAGGTTATGGTTTTGTTTAAAATGTTTTGAATGTTAAGGAAACCGTAGCATCCCTATGTTTGGTGCACTTATGCTACATTGTTGTGGTTGTAGTGTGTGTGCATTGGATATGGGGGTGTTACAATTGTTTTGGTATCAGAGCCTAGGTTTGAGATTCTCAACCTAGGAAAAATGTAATAAAAAGAATATTTTTACTTAAAAAGTGGTTTTGAATAACAAATACATTTGAGATTGGCAGTCTCTGATCTTTAATAAGATGTAATTTACTGTGTGTGCAGACATAGGTTGTGATGGATTCACATTCAAGTCAGTCGGTTGAGGCTAGTGCTGAGAGTAATGCTCTTGATGGTGGAGCTAGGGTTGTTAGTACTGGTGAGGCACCTGCTTCTGGGTCAGGTAGACCAGTAGGTGATGAGGTTCCGCCAGCCTGGTTTATGCATATGATGGAAGCTATGAGACAAGCACCTGTGCAACCACAGCCACCACCCCCTCAGCCCTTAGTTTCTGTAAGGCATTATGACAAACTGAGGAAATATGGAGCAGAGGATTTCTTTGGTACAGTTGATCCAGTTGTGGCAGAACAGTGGCTTGATAGAGTTCAGAGGGTATTTGTTCAGTTGCAAGCCACCCCTGAGGAAAAGTTTGACTATGCAAGATCTTTGCTACAAAAAGATGCATATAGTTGGTGGAAAACAGTGCCCCATTCTATGGATGATCCACCAACTTTGTCATATGCTGACTTTTTGAGAGAATTTGAATTGAAGTATACTCCAAGGGAGTATAAAGATGGGAAGAAAAGAGAGTTTTTAGATTTGAGGCAGAATCACCGGACTGTGACAGAGTATGAGGTTGAATTTATCCGGTTGAGTGAGTATGCTGGGGGAATTATAGTTGATGAGATTGATAGATGCAGGAGATTTGAGGAGGGATTGCGGCCTTCTCTTATGTGTCATGTGGCTGGTTCAAGATATACTGATTTTTCTCAGCTTGTGGCAGCAGCTCGCAGTGTAGAGAGAGCTCAAGTTATTGCAGCTGCTTCAGAGGAAGAGACTAGAGCTAGGAGGCCCCAGTTTGAGGCAGGGTCTTCTTCTGCGAAGAGAGGAAAGGGGAGTTTTATTCCTCGGGTTGGTAGGAGTCAGAGGCTTACTGGTAGGTCAGTGCAGTCTCAGAGGCAGAGATTTAGACCTGCAGCTTCAGTGGCTAGTGCTCCAACTCCAATGACTCAGAGATCTACTTACCCCATCTGCATTCATTGTGGTAGGCCTCATGGTGGTTCTTGTTGGAAGGCAGGTGTTGCAGGGGTATGCTTCAGGTGTGGATCACCAGATCACTTTGTGAGAGATTGCCCGGAGAGGCAAGAGCAGATGCCAGTTGATTCTGCCGCTTCTCGAGCTAGTGTGAGGGGAGGTAGAGGCAGCAGAGGTGCCAGCCGAGGAGGTAGAGCAGGATTCAGTTCTAGAGGCGGTGCTACATCCAGGGAGGGTAGACCAGAGGAGGTTGGTTCTTCCCAGAGGATGTATGTTATGCAGAGGCAGCCTGATGCATCGGCAGTCATTGCGGGTACTTTTTATTTATTTAATACTGCAGTACTTGCTTTGATTGATCCGGGTTCCACGCATTCATATATTAGTGCATCTGTTTTGCCTGTCTCTGATATGCATGCTGAGTCCTTAGGATTTGATGTGTTGGTGACAAATCCGTTAGGGCATAGTGTGATTGTGAGTAAAGTGCATCGGGATAGTGCAGTGAGGGTGCAGGGTGAGGAGTTCCTTGGAGATTTGATTGAGATGCCATTTAAGGAATATGATGTGATTTTAGGCATGGATTGGCTATCTCGACATGGAGCTGTGGTGGATTGTAAAAAGAAGATTGTTTCTTTGAGAACTAGTGATGGTAGAGAGGTGATAGTATCTAATGAGCAGGAACAGTTAGCCTCCTTATTTGTTTCAGCTGTTGCAGCCAGGAGATTGATTAGAAAGGGATGTGAAGCTTATCTTGCTCATGTGATAGATACTAGAGTAAGAAGTTCTCCTATTGATAGCATTGCCACAGTTGCTGAGTTCCCTGATGTGTTTCCAGAGGAGTTGCCTGGATTGCCTCCAGAGAGAGAGGTGGAGTTTGGCATTGAATTTTTACCTGGTACCACTCCTATCTCTATTACTCCTTACAGAATGGCACCAGCAGAACTAAGAGAGTTAAAAATGCAATTACAGGAGCTGTTGGATAAGGGATTCATTCGCCCCAGTGTTTCTCCTTGGGGAGCTCCAGTGCTGTTTGTGAAGAAGAAAGATGGTACCATGAGGTTATGTATCGACTATAGGCAATTGAACAAAGTGACAATTAAGAATAAATATCCTTTGCCTAGAATTGATGATCTCTTTGATCAATTGAAGGATGCAGCTGTGTTTTCTAAAATTGATCTGAGATCTGGGTACCATCAGCTGAGAGTCAAAGCTGAAGATGTTCCGAAGACCGCATTTCGGACCAGGTATGGGCATTATGAATTTTTAGTTATGCCTTTTGGTCTGACTAATGCACCTGCAGCTTTCATGGATTTGATGAATAGGGTGTTTAGGCCCTATTTGGATCAGTTTATAGTGGTCTTTATCGATGACATTCTGGTGTATTCGCGGAATGAGGAGGAACATGATTTGCATCTGCGGATTGTGTTGCAGATCTTGAGAGAGAAGCAGTTATTTGCCAAATTATCGAAGTGTGAGTTCTGGTTGGATCAAGTCACTTTTCTTGGACATATTGTTTCATCTGAAGGTATCAGAGTTGATCCGAGCAAAGTTGAAGCTATTCTGAATTGGAGTCCACCCAAGTCTGTGACAGAGATTAGAAGTTTTCTGGGTTTAGCAGGCTATTACCGACGATTTGTGAAAGGTTTTTCTTTAATAGCTACTCCACTCACCAGATTACTTCGTAAGGGAGTTAAATTTGTGTGGACTGATCAGTGTCAGGCGAGCTTTGAGCAGTTGAGAGATATGTTGACTCAAGCGCCTGTTCTTACTTTACCTGTTGAAGGCAAACCTTATGTGATCTATAGTGATGCTTCACATAGAGGTTTGGGGTGTGTTTTGATGCAAGAAGGGAAAGTTATAGCTTATGCATCTAGACAGTTGAAACCGCATGAGCTTAATTATCCTACCCATGATTTGGAATTGGCAGCCATTGTGTTTGCATTGAAGATTTGGCGCCACTATCTGTTTGGAGAGAAATGTTTCATCTACACTGATCACAAGAGTTTGAAGTATTTGGGTGTCCAGAAAGAACTCAATCTTCGCCAGAGAAGATGGTTAGAATTGATTAAAGATTACGACTGCTTGATTGACTATCATCCAGGTAAAGCAAATGTTGTTGCTGATGCTTTGAGTCGGAAGTCTTTAGCTGGTTTAACAATTTACTCGCTCTCGTTGCTTGTTGAGTTGAGAGCATTGTGTGCCAGTTTTGTATCTTGTGATAATGGTGCATTGTTGGCACAGTTGCATTTGAAACCGGTTTTGTTAGATCAGATCAAAGAAGCTCAGTTGGCTGATAAGAAGATACAAAAGATTGTTTTGGATTGTCAGAGTGGAAAGGGTAGAGATTTTGTTGTGAAGAGTGATGGGAGTCTATGGTTCAAGAGCAGATTGTGTGTACCCGATGATGCTGATTTGAAAAGGGTTATTTTGGAAGAAGCTCATCAGTCGATGTTTGCTATGCATCCGGGTAATACGAAGATGTATCATGATTTGAGACAGCATTACTGGTGGATTGGGTTAAAGAGAGACATTGCTGGGTTTGTATCGAAATGTCTCACTTGTCAGAAGGTTAAAGCAGAGCATCAAGTTCCAACCGGGTTGCTTCAACCGTTGTCAGTGCCAGAATGGAAATGGGAAAGAGTGACAATGGATTTTGTGTCTGGGTTACCATTGACACAAAAGAAACATGATGCCATATGGGTGATTGTGGATAGATTGACTAAGACAGCTCATTTCTTTCCGGTGCGGATGGATTACTCTTTGGAGAGGTTGGCTGAGCTGTATATCCATGAGATTGTGAAACTGCATGGTGTTCCAACTTCTTTAGTGTCTGATCGAGATCCCAGGTTTACTTCAAGATTTTGGAAGAGTTTGCATAGTGCTTTGGGTTCTCGACTGCACTTCAGCACTGCTTTTCATCCACAGACGGATGGACAGTCAGAGAGGGTGATACAGATTCTTGAGGACATGTTGAGAAGCTGTATCATCGATTTCTCTGGAAATTGGGACAGATTTCTACCTCTTGTGGAGTTTGCTTACAACAACAGTCACCAATCCAGCATCGGAATGGCCCCATTCGAGGCATTGTATGGCAGACGGTGCAGAACACCTCTTTGTTGGAGTGAACTTGGTGATAGCAAGTTGATTGGGCCTGATTTGATTCAAGAAACTGAAGAGAAAGTGAAGTTGATTCGGGGCAGGTTAAAAGCAGCTTCAGACCGACAGAAGTCTTATGCGGATCTGAAAAGGAGAGATATTCAGTTTGATGTTGGGGATAAGGTATTTTTGAAAGTATCTCCTTGGAAGAAGATTTTGAGGTTCGGTCGGAAAGGAAAATTGAGTCCTCGTTTCATTGGACCATATGAAGTTTTGGAAAGAGTTGGGCCAGTTGCTTATCGGCTTGCTTTACCACCTGAGTTGGATCGTATTCATAATGTATTTCATGTTTCTATGTTGAGGAGATACAGATCGGATCCATCTCACATATTGCCAGTTGAGTCTATTGAAGTGAGCCCAGACTTGACATTTGAAGAAGAACCAGTTGCTATCTTGACACATGATGTGAAAGAGTTGAGAAATAAGAGAGTGCCATTGGTGAAGGTTCTATGGAAGAACCATGGAAAAGAAGAAGCAACTTGGGAAAGTGAGCAAACTATGCGAGAGCAATATCCTCAGTTGTTTCAGAATTGATTTCAGGTAATTTCGAGGACGAAATTTCTTTTTAGAGGGGGAGAATTGTAATATCCTCATTTATGCCCTAGAAGTTTTGTTGTTGTTGTTGTTGTTGTTGTTGTTGTTGTTGTATTGTTGGTTTAAATTGAGAAAGAAAAGTATATGTGTTTTGGAAATTTAGGGTTTAGAGACAAGTTTATATGTTGTGTATATGATGATATATATAACATATAAATGGGTCAAAGGTTGAGTCAAAGGAAGAGAGATATTTTTGTGTTAAGTGTGTAAGTACATATATGGGCTCATATAAGACAAAAGGGTAGTTATATGGTTAAGGGTATTGAGGTAATTTGCTTTTGGAAATTTTGTGGTGGAGATTTAAAGGAAGATTGACTTTGTTTATTCATTATTCTTCTCTTCTTCTTCATGTTCTTGGCCGGCTCACGAAAGGGAAAGGAAGACAAGAAATTTAAGGAAGGTTTTGGGTGTTCTAAACTCTTATTGAAGGGAGAATTGAAGAATCAAGTTGAAGATTTGTGGAATTTCTTCACTTTAGGTAAGTTCTCTTTTGGATTTTTGTTTGTGTTAAATGATATGTGAAATTGATAGATGATCTAAGAGTGTGTTGCTTGATTTTGTTAATCAAGCATGTTTGATTAGCTTGATCTTGAATTTTGAGGATGAATTGATGAAAGAAGTAAGTTGATTTTTGATAGATGGAGTAGAATGTTGGTTTTAGGGTTTTGAGGGGATATGTGCTACATATGGTGCCAATGTTTTGGTTGATGTGTTTTAATTAAGAATATTGTGATAAACATGTAAAATTTGTGTTTAGAACCTTGATTCCATTCATTTGAAAAACATGATATGGTGTTATATGAGTTTGAGTGAAATTGGAGGAGAGTTGTGCATATTAGGGTTTTGTTTTTAAGTGACACGGCTAAAAGTTTTTAGAGACACGGCCAAGACTTTAAATTCTTGAGAGACACGGCCAAGTCCATGGAATCTTGCCCGTGTTGGATTGGTTTTTGGGTGACACGGCCGTGTCTCCAAGCCATGTTTGCTACTGCCAAAGTTTGATTGAGAGACACGGCCACAAGCTTGGCCGTGTCCCTTGCCCGTGTTGCTTACTGTCCAATTGGGTTGAGTGACACGGCCACAAGCTTGGCCGTGTCCCTCAAGTGGCTGCCCGTGTCCCTCAATTGTGTAGGTTAAGGTTTTACTTCCTTGTTCTTTTTGCATTGCTTTGGTTCTCAAAGGGTAGGTTGGTCCCTAAACCTAACCCTAAACATTTTAAATACACTTGAATCAATGAATGATATAATCAATTACATGTGTAAGGTTCTAAAGCTATGAATCATATCAATTGTTCTTTACCCTAATTGCATTGTTGAGATTGAATAATGTCATGTTATGCATTGTAAATGGTAATGTGTTTCATTAGTAATGAATATTGAAATGTATATCAAAGATGCAATGATAATTCAAATAAGACATGATATGAGACAATGCCATTGTGGTTGGCTATGATGTGATGCAATTGAAAGAAATAAGGCATGTTTGCCTAAATGTTGTTGAGAATTGAGAATGGAAATGATAATTGAATAATAAATGAATTGTGTGGCTAATGTGTTATTCCATTTTCAGAGTTGGTTGTTGGTGGCATGCCTAATAAGTGTAACAATCTCTTGAAGTTAGGTTGGATTGAATCCTTGAAGCCTAATTGAGATGTTACCACCCTTGAAGCTAGGTTGGGTTGGTTCTTGAAGCCAAGTTGGGTTGAAGCTTAGCATGCTTTGCTCCCCTTGAAGCTTGGTTGAACCTAATCCTTGAAGCCTAGTTGGGTATATGATATTGATAAATGTGATGATAAAACCAAAACATTAACTCTGAAAATTGAATGGCATATTAGTGGATTTTGGGCCCATGCATGTGTTTGCTTAGATGTAAATGTTGAATGGTGAAATGTTTGAATAATGAGATTATGTTTGTCTTTGTTTAGTGTTGACTATGAATGGTTAAATGAACAATAATAAGGTATATGACAAGATATTGAAATGTGACATGCAATGTGAAAGTATGTTGTTAGTTTTGCATATATGATGATACATGCATGATATGGTTTGAGAAAGAACATTGCATTGCACTAAGTCATATCATTTGCATGATTATCTTACTAAGCCCTTGGCTTAGCGCGATAGTGTTTAATCGCGCAGGTGATAGAACTGATAGGATCGAACCCGAGAGCTCTTCGAGACCGAGTGAGAGTAGACATTGAAGAGTTGATTTTGGGAGCTTAAAGATCAGAGCTGACTTGCTAATCATGTATATTTCTTTTATATTTTGTAAAGTAATGTTTATAATGTAAATTTGTAAATATTTTATAACTTCCGCTGTGTAATATTTAAATGTATATGTATATCTAATATGTTTTGTTTTATAAGTAAATGACCTAATTTTTTTTTCTATAATGTATATAATTGAAAGGTTATGGTTTTGTTTAAAATGTTTTGAATGTTAAGGAAACCGTAGCATCCCTATGTTTGGTGCACTTATGCTACATTGTTGTGGTTGTAGTGTGTGTGCATTGGATATGGGGGTGTTACATACGACCCAGTCTTTTCACCCCAAAACATCATATTTATCAGCTGGCTTGGCTTACGACCCAGTCTTTTCACCATTCTAGTGTTTAGCCCGTAGGCAATCATAAGCATGCCGCCAAACTCAGAACTCCGAAAATTGAATATCATACTAGGCACACAATTTATTCATATTTCTCATTATCAAATTCTTTCATAATTCCTTTATCAAAACTTTTCTCATTTTCTCATAATCAAACTAGGCACATTTCCTTATTATATCATCTTTTTCTCACTTTTTTTTTTCATTTATTCATTTTTCTCATTATCAATTTCTTTCTCATTATCACATATTCAATCTAGGCGCATTGCCTTATTTTCACATTTTTTTTTCTCATTTTTCTCATTTTTCACATCTTTCTCACTTTTCTCACTTTTCCTATTTTTATCAATATTAATTCATTTCATTATTCCACATATCTCATTTTTACATTCACAACACATTACCCAATTACTTTGGGTATTTTCACATAATATACATATTTCACATTCTACACAATTTAGCCATTATCAATGGCTTTTCACAATGCATTTAACACATATATGACATTACAAATGTCATAGCACATTATTAATACACAATCAATGAACCAAGTAACTTAATACATTTTCCAACCAAAATGTGTTAAGCCCAAATGTCATGCAAATATAAACAATATATTCAAAGTTTATACATACCTCTACTAGCAATCCAAAGCAAGCTTAACACAACCTCCAATCCTATCCTTTCAACTTGTCCTTCACCAATTGGATGAAGCAAATCAACCTCCCTCAATGCCTATACCGAATGCGATCATACAAATCACATTCTAAGGTATTCTCAACATCAAACCATAATTAAACATTACTCTAAACCAAATCTCAAAATTAAACTTCACCTCACTTTAACTTTGAAGAACCATATCAAACCATTTAAAGTAGAGTTTTAAGTTTATTAACATCATTAGAAATATATTTTAGTATGTTTAAACTAATTACATTAATTAACCACATGCTTATGTCCAAGACCCTAAAATGACATAACCTTCACAATTGAAGGATCTCCATTCCAACTCAATCCAATTATCATTTCAATCTTATTTTCACCACTTATATCCTTAAATAACATGATTTAAGCATTAAAATCAAACAATTAATCATTCTTTAAAAATTCATTTTTCCTAAACTCTAAATCAATACTACCCTCTTCAAACTCTAACCAAACACAACCAAATCCAATATTTGACTTTAAAATACTTGTTTATGCATCAAAACAACTCATTTGGAATCAATTTGCAAAATTAAAAATCATGATTTCAAAAACTCAAATGTTCCATAACCCTAAATTCTCTCTCTTCACCAATTTTACCCAAACTCAACCATTTCTTTAATCCAACCTTAAAATCATTATTTACTCATCAAAAGAACATCTTCCATACCCATTCCAACAATTATAACATGCTCTTTCAAAACCTCAATTCATACATATTTATAAGCTTTAAAGAACTTCATAATTTTGAAAATAAAGCTTAGTTACTTGTTGGAAAATAAAGCTTTAAAGAACTTATTATTCCCTTGAAACCTTGAAGAATTTGATGATGGAATAATTTAAAAATCTCCCTCTTTGGCCATGAAATTCGTCCTTGAAGTAAGGAAGAAGAAGAAGACTTTATTTTTTTTTATTTCTCTTTCCTTTCACCCTTTAATTTTAAACCATATATATATATATTAAAATAATTTAATAATTATTTATTTATTTATTTATTTAATAAATTAAAAGTCCTAAATTCCCTCTTCCATTCAAAAATAATTTATTTTTGAATTATTTTATTAATTTTAAATTTCTAAGATTTAATTACCAAAATACCCTTTTACTTTGACTTTTCTTTTAAAAAGTGTTGACTTTTATGTGTTATATATATTTTACATATATATAACATATATGTTCTACTTTTTTCATTTAAAACCCCTTCATTTTTCATTTAAAACCATTAATTTAATTTATCCATTTAAATTATAATTTATTTTATCAAATTTTCAAAAATTAAAACTTTTCAAAATTTGGGATGTTACACATATGCATAAGTAATGTGTATCTTATATACACATCAAATGTACCTTATATGTATATTAAATATTAAGTATGTAATGTATTAATCCAACATATACAATTAATATACCATATGTATATGTTATATATACTCTAGATATATATATTGAGTATATACAATTTATATCTCCAAATACTTATTTAATTTTTCCAAAATCACGGATGTTACAGCTTCTCCACCCATATCTTGGAAAGAAGACATGACAAAACTTTCATACAAACCTCCTCCAATCATGAAGGTTACTGGAAGTGGTACTCTCTTGAACCTTGGTAATAGATTGTCTTTGCTGTTCGGCTTGTTGGGCTCGGGCAGCTTTCCACTATCAATCAAATTTTAGATCTCATGTCTCAACCTCACACATCTATCCATGTCGTGCCCTTGCATTTGATGAAATTGACAAAATGCCTTAGTGTCGAAATTAGGTGGGAGAGGGTTAGGCAAAGGACGAGGATTTAAGGGTTGTAACAATCCCTTCCTTTGAAGCTTATTGAGAACCCAAGACAGCGGTTTTCCCAATTCTAAAAACTGCCTTCTTGTTCCTTGGCTAGTAGCATTAACACCAACTGCCTTTTGCATGCCTTGGTTACTAGACTGATAGTTTCCTTTCTCGTTTCTTCTTGTTGAAAAATGGTTCTTCTCTCTTTCCCATTCTTTAATTTGCAGACCAGCTTGGAAAAGATCTTTGAAATTACGGATGACTGTATGAGACATCTTTTCAACACCCCTCTCACAATCATCGTTATTTGATCAGATTCATCAAGCCTCTTCTTGAGTAAAGTAGCCTTATTTCTCCATCTTTTCACATAGTCCACAAAATTCTCATTTGGCCTTTTTCTAATGGACTCAACTTTCATTAAGGTAACTTCCTTCTCGACATTGTATCCATATTATTGGATGAAGGCCTTGTATAGCAGATCCCAACTCTTTTGTGAGCCGCCATCTAAGGTATTGAACCAGTTTTGGATAACAGGATCTAATGAGAGCATGGAGTACCTTAGAGTTTGAGCCTTAGTAGCTCGGGCAGACTGCATAGCAGTGATATGCTGCTTCACATGGAGGTGAGGATTTTCGGTTCCATCAAACTTTACGAAGGATGGCATCTTGAATTTGTACGGAACTTCTTCGTCTAGCTTAAATAATTTGTCAACTTCGGACATTTCTTCAATTTTCAGCTTCTTTTCAAATTTCTTTTCCAAGTCCGCAATCATCTTTTCAACATCAGACGTTTCGGTTTTCTCCATAACTGATCTTTCAACAATCTTCGGTTCTTTCTTCTTGCCTTGACGATCTTGGAAGTATTGAGCCCAATCATCATTATCATCAATGATCACCTTATCATCATCAAAAACCACTTCACCAACTTTAGCCTTCCCCTTATCCTTTGGCTTCTTAGTGCTAGCAGATGCTTCGTATTATTCCTAAAATTTCAGCCAATTGATTCTTCATGGTCTCAACCAGGGCCTCTTTTATTTCTTTCATCTTGGCATTGAGGGCATCGTCCACCATTCTTTGAATTTGTTCAGGCTTCATTGCTTTTGGTGAGCAAGTGATTGAGTTGCTACTACATTCTTCGTCTCCGGCATAGGACAGATTGTCGTAAGCTTTTGAACTATCGTAATCTAGGGCTGTGAACCAAAGAGGATCAATGATATGAGATGCAAATGTATGTATGCATGTATGCATAAATAATAAACAAAGATAAGTAGAACATCTCTTCCAATCTTATAACATCCACACACGAATGGCGAGTCTCTTTTCCTAGGTAATATGGTTAACAAAATACCAACATGGGGTATCTTGTTTTTTGAATAATTCCCTCGGATGTTTCAATCAATAGTTATATTTTCAAAAATGAAAATCAGTTCATGATAATTCCCATTAATTAGGTTTTAATCCATTTAACCAACTAAAGTAGCTTTTATGCTATATTGGATTAAAACTAAATTAAGAGGTTTATTATAAATAGATTTCTCACTTAAAAAAGTAACTAATGATTCATATAAAAAACAAGCCCATGATCAATAATTATTAGTATAAACTAGGTTCACATTTGATTTTTAGTATTCTCATAATTGACCTAAATATTTGTGAGCTCTTTTAAAAGGTTATGAAAATAATTTTGTTTCTAAGCCCATTGTAAAAAGATTTTAGAAAAAATGGATTTTGGGCTTTGTGTTTGGGTCATGAGAAAATAATTTTTTTTATTTATTTTTAGAAAAGTTTTATGACCAAAGACCATATTGAAAAGTTTTAAAAATAGCTTTGATCTTTTCAACTTTAAAGAAAAATTTATTTTGAGCTTACAATATATGTAGGTCATATTAGAAAAAGAACAAACCAAATAAGCCATGATTGAAGCTAAGATAAATTAACCATAGTAAAACAACAAGCATTTGGGGTAAAATCCTAAGTAAAGTAAATATGCCAATTACATGAGCTTTAGTCTTTGGGTTGAAAGGCTTAGGTTCCCATAACAAGTATATACCAAAAGGTACAAGGCTATGAATTGTTATGCCATGCTCGATCTCCATAGCTTGAGTGAAAGTATGGTATCCCTTACATAACACAACACAGGTAACACGGGCATCTTAATTCACGCACACAATGCAATCTAATATGATGCAATGGATAATATCAAGATAAGAAAGAATAGAATAATACAAAGACCAATGAAATCAACTTCTCTTATCCCCAATGGAGTCGCCACTGTGAGAGGGAATTTTTGCCCCCACTACCGATGGAATGGTTCTTAAGACTGCGGCACTGTTTAGGCTCAGGGTCCTAGAGAACATGGGCCTAAGCCCAGAGAAAATAGAGTCGCCACCCGGACGGGCAAAAAAAAAAGGGGTGGATGACTTGATTCCTAAGGAATCCTCAACCCCCTAATGAGTTTGAAAAGTTGGGTACGTGTGGGGAAGGTGAGAAATGGCCCAGTACTCCCACAATGCCCAGTTCATTGGAACCGGCCTCCTTTCCATGTCTTAATATTATAAAATTCTTAAGTATAACAATATTATCTATATTACATGCAACAATTAACATAAAACATCATTATATAAAAATCAAAGCAATGTCCAAACAAAATAAATAAATGGACACCAATTCGAAGATGGAAATATGTCCTTACATCGCCCATGTCTAAAACTAAATGGGACACCCTCCGAAAGGTGAAAACATGTCCTTTACATTGGTTCAAAAAATTTAAAATAAAATAAATTACATGATGCTCACGACATGAGATACCCAAAATATGAAAATATATCTCTTACAATATTTTGAAATCAAAATAAATCAATAAAAGTAAACAAGCATTCATAATAAATAAATCATTCATCAAAGACATCAAACATCAGTCAAAATATATAACAAACATTTATCCAATTTAAATAAAACAGTAAATATATTAACTTTAGGGGTTCATGCATCAATTAGGATTTTTAGGGTTTTATGTTTAATAACTAGGGTTTTGCATATACTAGTTTAATTAGTTGAGAAATATTTTAAAGAAATAACATAGCTACTGGAAGTTTTAAAGATTTAGGATTTTGGATGTTTTTATGAAAATAATGCTACTGTGATTTAAAAAAAATAGGTTTGGTTAGGGTTTTAAGCAAATAGATTGTTGTTTTGGTTTTTAAAAAGGTGTAATTAGGATTTTAGATTTGAAAAACATGTTTTAAGGTTATTAAAGTTTTAGGGTTTTACGCTTAGGATATTAGGGTTTTATGGTTTGAAATCTTGATTCTGGAGATTATGATTTTGAATTTAGAATTTGATGCTTTTCTGTGATCAAAGTTGAGTGTGCTTTTAATATTGACTATATCAACTACTTATGTATTTTTAGGTGAAACAAATATAGAAAGCCAAATTTATTGTTGAAATATTAAAATAACTCACTGAATAAAGTTATAAAAAAATAGCTACTGTGAAGGTTTGAAAATGAAATTAATTAAGAAATAGGGTTTGAATAACTTAGGGTTTATGAAATTAGATTTATGTTTTGAATGATATTATTATTTACTTTAATTAAGATCTTAGGTATTGTATGAATTAATTTATGCTACTTTGTGAACTAAATCAATGGAAGAATTAAATAACTAAGGCAGTGTGATAATGGCTTAAAAGATGAAGTTGATTTATTATTTAATAAACTAAAGTTAGAGCAATTTACCTACGTTTGAAGGCTCCACCTAATTTGAAGAAATTGAACCAAGCTATTGCCTTCTTTAGATTTGATTTTGGTTGAGCAAAGCAATCTGGAGATGATTGCTTGTTGCCTCCTTTGGTTTCCGTGTCTTTAATTTCTCCTTGCTTGCTAGGGTTTTCTTTTGGCCCAAAGAATTCAAGAGTCCCCAGTTTGGTTCAAAATTTCTTTTTTTTTTTTAAAGATCCAAGTTCTGTCCTTCCAAAGTCCTCTTCTGAATTGTTTTAATGTGGTATTTATAGGAAAAAACCAAAACCTAATCTAATTGTCTAAGGACATCAAAACCATTTAGGAAAAGAAATAAAAACCAAGTAGAATTTGGTTTCAAAAAAAACTGCGATGGCAAAAATTGCGATGGCGAAAACTGCTGCAGGCTACAGGCGAGCCAGCTGCGAGAGTTATGTGCAAACTGGGGCATGGGCCAGCCAATTCATCGCAGGAAATTCCTGCGGTGAATTGGCTTGTGCCCAATTTGCAATTCACCACAGGAAATTCCTGCAGTGAATTGGCCTAGGCCAATTCATTTTGTCGATTTTTATTTATTTATTATTTTCTATTTTTTACTGTTATCCTTTTTTATTTTTGTTAAAAATAAATATTATAAGTAATGAATATTAAAATAAATATTATTTAATTAAAATACCACAAAAATTATTTTGGATTATTTTAAAAATATTAGACTAGGCTGGATAAAAAATTAAGGGTTTACAATACTCCTATTTTCTCAAAGTACCATGAAAAGTCCGACTAGACCATGGTAACAGAAAATTATTCATAAATGTCTAGTAAGGTTCACTGCCAAGAGTACTCCCAAAATGTAAGCATACCACTGAAAGTTTGATCAGATCAGATGTAGTCCCGACTGGACCTTTTAAATATTCTTCAAATCTAAAGCTGTTAGACCTCCACTCAATTAGTGGATGCTACTTGGACCAACCGTTGGAGGAGCATTTGCAAAATTTCAAATATTACTACCGGACCTAAAAAAGTCCTATCGGCCTTAATGACATGTGACCATACCTTTGCTAGTCTAACCATGAATTTACTCTAGACAAAAAATAAAGTAGGAAACAAGAATCAAACATGTTGACACCCACCTTAATTGTCTAGTTGAAGGCTATAAATACCCCCATGAAACTTCTTTTTCCAGCATAATTTTGATTGTAATAAAAGAACTTTCATTTCTTTACATCAAAACTTCTATATGTATTATTTTGAGTATTGGGTGTGAGCATTAAACACCATTGTAAGTTTGAATATGAACTTTGAAACACTTAAGTTTTAGAGTGAGCTTGAAAAAACTCTTGTTGGGGTTGTGAGGAAGATGCTCAAACCTTGTAGAAGTTTGGTGTGAGCTTGTGAAAACACCAAATTAGAGTTAAGCTTGTAAAAACTCAAGATTAGTGGTACCTTAAAAAGTTATTAAGGAAGTGGACGTAGGATCAAGCTAATCCGAACAACTATAAAATCTTTGTGTATGTTATTATATACTCTACTTCTTTCTTGCTTTGTTTGATCTTAAAATTTTAATATACCATCACTTCTTCAAGACAACCAATTCACCCCCCCCCCCCTCGTCTTGGTTGCCATCTTAGGATAACATTGATAATTCTCCTTTTTGTTGAAACTCCTAATACAAAATTGATTTTGATTATTAGCCATTATTTAACAATATGATACCACATGTTAGTGTTGAGAAGCCCAATTACTAGGGAGACATGCTTAATGGGCTTAGTGAGGGAATATATTTATAAATTTGACAGCACATTTCAACCCAAAATCTTAAGGGATTGGGTCTATGGATCCTTTTTACTTATATACCCCTCATTAATCCCATCTCAATCCAATGTGGAATTTCTCTCACACTTGATAATTCCAACATATTTAAGGTGATAAAAATGGGATTTGAAAAGCAAAATTCATAATACTCAAGATTTGCAAACTTGGGTGAATTATTTGTAGAGAAAAGTGGCATATGAAAAGCAAAATTCACAATACTCAATATTTGTTAATATGTATAAATTATTTGTGGTGATAGAAGTTCACACAGGTTCATGAGACCTTACACACCTCCATCTTATGCTTCATTTTCATGCATGTTTTAATCATTCAACAAATTGAAATTATCCTTCAAATTTGAACCATTTTATAAGGTATCTTTCAATGTTTTTGAAATATATTATAGCATTTTAGTTTCAAATTAAATTAGTTTGTTATACCAACAAAAAATAGCTAATCAATATTAAATTGAAAGATAGCTTGATCATATATGTTTTACTTTTAAATAATATTTTTTTCACAACTTTAATAATTAGGTCTAATTATTTTATCAAGCAAATTTAAATGAAAATTTTTAATGTTTATTTAGCAGTGATAATTACTTTTCAATATTGGTTTAGCAAATTATATTTCCATAATAAAGAATATTATAATTATGCCATAGTAAGGCTAAAACCTTTGATAAGCTACTATGACTAAAAGATTATAGCTAAAAGCTAATTATTGCTATGATAAATAAAAGTCGAAACAACAGTTGAGAATTTACTTGAGAGCCTATTTTTCATAACTAATGAAATTATAATTCTTTTAATTAATTTCATAATGAAGAACATTTTTATTATGAATGATTTATTTATCATCTGCAATATATTTATGCTAAATAGTTAAGTAATATGATTCTTTAAGTAATCTTAAAAATTTAACTATTATTTTATTATTTTATTGAAATAGCAAATGAAAATGGAAATGCACTTCTTAGTTTATGGGTGTATTCTATATGATTTTCAAAAAAAAAAAAAAATACTCACTATGAATAATTTAAAAATAAGTCATTTTGGCTAAATTAATTAGTTGTGTTTGCATTTTCTTCTTCCACAAAATCCTAACAACAGTTATCATTTTCATAATGCTTTATTTTTATAAATAATAAAAACATGACACCTATGCACTAGTTTTGAATTCAATAACTTTAACCCAATAATATGAAAATGATTATTACAAAATTTTAATTAAATAAAATGTAAGATAGATTGTTTGTTTTGCACAAATTGAAATGAAAGAAAAAAAAACAAGTGTTTGGCAAAAATAGAAATGTAAGAAAAAAAACAAGTGTGAAAGAATGTATAAATAAGCTAATTCTAATTAACTGGAGATTATTATTTTTGCATAATAAAATTTTAAATAACTATAAATTAGTTTGCCTTAAATTTTTTTCATAGCTTTAAAGCATGCTGTGTTAGTTATAAGATATATAAAACTGACTATAGCTACAAATGTTATATTTTATAGCAAATCATTTTTTAGAAATTTTAATTTATCACACACCAATCATATGTATAATAATATATTATTATTAGTCAATATTTCATTTATGAGGCAAAAAAAAATTATAACTATTATTGCTACAAGTTTTAAATTTTTGTGACTAATTGGATTAAGTAGTTGCATCATTTGAGTGTAGCTAAAGTGTGTAGTATTAACTATAAGACATATCAAATTAATTTTAGCTACAAATGATATATTTTATAACAAAATAATTATTAAAAATTTTAATTAGGTATATATAAATTATATATAAATAAAGAAATGTTTTTAGCCAATAGTCAAAATTTGTGGTGAGAAAAGTGAGATTTGAAAATCAACATTCATAATACTCAATATTTGCTAACTTAGTAAATTATTTGTGGTGAGAAAAGTGAGATTTAATAAGAAAAATTCATAATACTCAATATTTGCTAACATGTGTAAATTATTTATGGTGAGAAAAATAAGATTTGAAAAGTGAAATTCATAACACCCAATATTTACTAACTTGGGTGAATTATTTATGGAGAAAAGTGGGATATGAAAAGTAAAATTCACAATACTTCATGTTAGCTAACATGTGTAAATTATTTGTGGTGAAAGAAGTTCACATGGGTTCGCAAGACCTTGCACACCTCCATCTTCTACTTCATATTCATGCACATTTTAATCATTCAATAACTGTAAATTATCCTTAAATTTTGCACCATTTTAAGGTATCTTCAATATTTTTGAAATATGTTATAACATTCTAATTAAAAATTAAATGATTTGGTTGTACCAATAAAAATTAATTGATTATATATGTTTTGCTTATAAATAATATTTATTTCACAACTTTAATTGTTAATCCTTTAGGCAACCAAGAGGGAGAGAGGAGAGGGGGGGGATTGTTGTTTTTGGAGAATTAAGGCTAATTTAAAATTCGTTGGCAAGTAAAAAGAGATAAGCAGGAGAAGAGTGAACATAATAATTTATAGTAATTCGGATTAAGCTAATCGTACATCCACTCCTCAACAAAAAAGTTGAGTATTTCACCATGTTTAGCCAATAGTCAATATTTGCGGTGAGAAAAGTGGGATTTTAAAATCAAAATTCATAATACTTAATAATTGCTAACTTAGTAAATTATTTGTGGTGAGAAAAGTTGGATTTGAAAAAGAAAAATTCATTATACTCAATATTTGCTAACACGTGCAATTATTTGTGGTTAAAAAATGAGATTTGAAAAGTAAACTAACTTGGGTGAGTTATTTATGGAGAAAAGTGGGATATAAAAGTAAAATTCACAATACTCAATATTTGCTAGCAAATGTAAATTATTTGCGGTTAGAAAAATGGGATTTGAAAAGCAATACTACTCAATATTTACTAACTTGGGTGAGTTATTTATGGAGAAAAGTGGGATATGAAGGGTAAAATTCACAATACTCAATATTTGCTAGTATGTGTATATTATTTGTGGTGAGAGAAGTTCACATAGGTTCACGAGACCTTTGCACACCTCCATTTTCCACTTCATCTTCATGCACAATTTAATCATTCAACAAATACAAAATTTCCTTGAAATTTGCACCATTTTTAAGGTATCTTTTATGTTTTTGAAATATGTCATAGCATTTCAATTAAAAAGTAAATTATTGGGTTATACCAATAAAAAATAACAAATAAATTTTAAATTGAAAAATAGCTTGATTATTTATGTTTTACTTTTAAATAATATTTATTTCACTACTTTAATTGGTAGTCCTTTAAGCAATCAAGGAGGGGTGAAATTAGTGCTTTTGGAGAATTAAGGCTAATTTAAAATTCTTTAGAAAGTCAAAAGAGATAAGTAGGAGAATAGCAAATAGAAAAATTTATAGTGGTTCAGATTAAGCTAATCGTACATCCATTCCTCAACAAAAACTTGAGTATTTCACTATGATCAGCCAATAGTCAATCTTTGCAGTGAGAAAAGTGGGATTTGAAATCAAAATTCATAATACTCAAAATTTGCTAACTTAGTAAATTATTTGTGGTGAGAAAAGTGAGATTTGAAAAGCAAAATTCATAATATTCAATATTTGCTAATATGTGCAAATTATTTGTGGTTAGAAAAATGGGGTTTGAAAAGCAAAATTCATAGTACTCAATATTAACTAACTTGGGTGAATTATTTAGGGAGAAAAGTGAGATATGAAAAGTAAAATTCACAATCCTCAATATTTGTTAACATGTGTAAATTATTTGTGGTGAGAGAAGTTCCCATGGGTTCACGAGACCATGCATACCTCCTTATTCTACTTCATTTTCATGCATGTTTTAATCATTCAACAAATGCAAATTATCCTTCAAATTTGCATCATTGTTAAGATATCTTTAATGTTTTTGAAATATGTTATAGCATTTGACATAAAAATTAAATGGTTTCGTTATACCCATAAAAATAGCTAATAAACATTAAATTGAAAGATAGCTAAATTATATATGTTTTACTTTCAAATAATATTTATTTCTCAACTTTAATTGGTAGTCATTTAGGCAACTAAGAGGGTGGGGGGAAATTGCTATTTTTGGAGAATTAAGGCTAATTTAAAATTCTTTGGAAAGTAAAAAGAGATAAGTAGGAGAAGAGTGAACAGAAAAATTTATAGTGGTTCGGATTAAGCTAATCGTACATCCATTCCTCAACACAAGGTTGAGTATTTCAATATGATTAGCTAATAATCAATCTTTGCGGTGAGAAAAGTGGGATTTGAAAATCAAAATTCATCATACTCAATATTTGCTAACTTAGTAAATTATTTGTAGTGAGCAAAGTGGGATTTGAAAAGCAAAATTTATAATACTCAATATTTGCTAATATGTGCAAATTATTTGTGGCTAGAAAAATAGGATTTGATAAGAAAAATTCATAGTACTTAATATTAACTAACTTGGGGGAATTATTTATTGAGAAAAGTGGGATATGAAAAGTAAAATGCACAATACTCAATATTTGCTAACATGTGTAAATTATGTGTGGTGAGAGAAGTTCCCATATGTTCACGAGACCTTGTATACCTCCATCTTCTACTTCATCTTCATAAATGTTTTAATCATTCAACAAATGAAAATTATCCTTTAAATTTGCACCATTTTAAGTTATCTTTAATGTTTTTGAAATATGTTATAGCATTTGAAATAAAAATTAAATGATTTGGTTATGACCATAAAAAATAGATAATAAATATTAAATTGAAAGATAGCAAGATTATTTATGTTTTACTTTTAAATAATATTTATTTGACAACTTTAATTGGTGGTCGTTTAGGCAACCAAGAGGGGGGAGATTTAGTATTTTTGGAGAATTAAGGCTAATTTAAAATTCTTTGGCAAGTAAAAAGAGAAAAGTAGGAGAAGAGTGAATATAATAATTTATAGTGGTTCAGAATAAGTTAAACGTACATCCTCTTCAAAATAAAAAATTGAGTATTTCACTATGATTAGTCAACAATCAATTTTGCAGTGAGAAAAGTGGGATTTGAAAATCAAAATTAATAATGCTCAATATTTGCTAACTTTGTTGTGAGAAAAGTGAGATTTGAAAAGAAAAATTCATAATACTCAATATTTGCTAACATGTGCAAGTTATTTATTGTCAGAAAAATAGGATTTGAAAAGCAAAATTCATACTACTCAATTTTACTAACTTGTGAGAAGTATTTATGGAGAAAAGCAGGACATGAAAAGTAAAATTTATAATACTCAATAATTGCTAACGTGTGTAAATTATTTGTGGTTAGAAAAATGGGATTAGAAAAGCAAATTTCATGGTACTCTATATTTGCTATATTGGGTGAATTATTTATAGAGAAAAGTGAGATATGAAAAGTAAAATTCACAATACTCAATATTTGCTAACATGTGTAAATTATTTGTAGTGAGATAAGTTCGAATGTGTAAAATTCACACCTCCATCTTCTAGTTCATCTTCATGCACATTTTAATCATTCAACAAATGCAATTTATCCTTCAAATTTGCACCATTTTTAAGGTATCTTCAATGTTTTTGAAATATGTTATATCATTCTAATTGAAAATTAAATGATTTGGTTATAACAATAAAAAGTAACTAATAAATATTAAATTGAAAGATAGCCAGATTATTTAGGTTTTTCTTTTAAATAATATTTATTTCACAACCTTAATTATTGATTCTTTAGGCAACCGGGGGGGGGGGGGGGGGGGGGGGGGGGGGGGGAATTGGTGTTTTTTAGAGAATGAAGGCTAATTTAAAATTCATTGGCAAGTAAAAGGAGATAAGTGGGAGAAGAGTGAACATAATAATTTATAGTGGTTCAGATTAAATCAATCGTATATCCACTCCTCAACAAGTTGATTTTACTATGACTAGCCAATAGTCATTTTGGTTCATTTAATTTATTTAATAATGAAGTAATTTTTTATCATGAATGATTTATTTATCATTTGCATTATATTTATACTAAATAGTTAAGCAATATGCTTCTTTAACTACTCTTAAAAATTTTACAATTGTTTTATTCTTTTATTAAAATAGCAAAAGAAAATGGAAATGCATTTTCTTATTTTATGGGTGTATTCATATGATTTTCAAATTAAGTACTCCCTATGAATAATTTGAAAATAAGTTATTTTGGCTAAATTAATTAATTGTTTTTGTATTTTCTTATTCCCCAAAATCCTAACAACAGTTATCATTTTCATATTGCTTTATTTTTATAAATAATAAAAACCACGACACCTCTGCACTAGTTTTGAATTCAATAAATTTCACCAACAATATGAAAATGATCATTAAAAAATTTTAATTAAATAAAATGTAAGAAATATTTTTTGTTTTGCACATTGAAATTTATGAAAAAAACAAACGTTTTGCACAAATTGAAACATAAGAAAAAAAAAAGTGTGAAAGAATGTATAATTAGGCTTATTCTAACTAATTAGAGATTATTATTTTTGCCATATTGAAATTTTAATTAACTATAAATTATTTTGCAACATTTAAATTTTCCACAGCTTTAAAGCATTAGTATTATTATAAGATATATAAATGCAGCTATAGCAATATATGTTATATTTTATGAGAAATCATTCATTAAAAATTTTAATTTGTCACACATCAATCATTTGTATTATAATATATTATTATTAGTCACTGTTTCATTTATGGGGCTACAATTAAAATTTTATAACTGTTCTTATTACAAACTTTAAATTTTTGTGACTAATTGGATTAAGTAGCCACATCACTTGAGTGTAGCTAAAGTGTGTAGCATTAACTATAAGATATATCAAATTAATTTTAGCTACACATGTTATATCTTCAACAAATCAATTATTAAAAACTTTAATTTGCAATACATAAATTATTTATAAAACAATAAATTATTATTAGCCAATAGTGAATATTCATAGAGAGAAAAGTGAGATTTCAAAATCAAAATTCATAATACTCAATATTTGCTAACTTAGAAAATTATTTGTGGTGAGAAACGTGGGATTTGAAAATAAAAACTCATAATACTCAATATTTGCTAACATGTGTAAATTTTTTGTGGTGAGAAAAATGAAATTTGAAAAGAAAACTTCGTAACATTCAATATTTACTAGCTTGGGTGAATTATTTATGGAGAAATGTAGGATATGAAAAGAAAAATTCACAATACTCCATATTTGCTAACATGTGTAAATATTTATGGTGAGAGAAGTTCACATGGGTTCACGAGACCTTCCATAAAATAATATAATTGTAAATTAAGAAAAAAAAAAGAAATAAACGGGTGGCCACAAAGAAGCTTTGATGTTTGAATAGATGTATGGAGGAGATATTTCTATGTTCAATGTAAAAGGAGTGTATCTTCTTGCCATGCCAATTTTTGACAATCACTACTTGTCGTATAAATGCTATTTTACATTTACACTTTTGTTTTCCTCTTTACTCTCTATTTCTGCCAAATTTATAATTTTCTTATTAACTAATTACTTGCCTAATTTTTTTTGTTTAATACAATTTGCATTTAATTGCACTTATAAAAAATCCACCTCATGAACATGTCAAGTGATTTAATTGTTAACATGTTTGTCTCCAGTATCTAATGATTTAATGGGGCTTATATTACCTACTCTTATTGAATTTTTACCTAATTTACTATGACCTATGAAATTCGATAATTTCATAATAATTTTATTTAATAATGTATTGTATTTATAATTTTAAAACTTTAAAATTTGTTTAATGAAAACTAATTCAAATTTAAGATGAATATATATATTAATTTTATCGAAATTGAATTAATATAATTTTTAGTAAATTAAACTAATTTAATTATTTTCACATTATTTTAATCTAATTTCAATTTAAAATTTATCATATGAAAAATATCAATATTTAGTATAATATATGTTACTCATAAATTTGTTCCCCTTTGTTAGAACATAGAAGTGGGCATTAAGCAATAATAGTGGGAGGCAACTGTGTGGAATCATGGTAGCCTTAGATATAATTCAAACATTATGGACTAATAGTTCAAAACCTCTAAGCCTTTTCAATTATATATTTTATCAATTTAATTAATAAGGAAAACCATCATATCTGTCATCAACTTATATTACTTTTTTCAACTGTATTCTAATTTCATAGTTGTGTGAATTTAGAATATGAACTTTACTTTCCATTACAAATCTATCTAATCTTGCCTACTCATAAGAATTTCCTGACTTGTCATGATGATGTGCCTTTAAATAATATAAGTGAATTTGCATATTAAACATCAATATATACTTCAACAAATATGTTTGAATTGCATTTGAGTTGGCATAACACATTGTGACTCTGTGAATGTGTTATGTCAATTTGATATGGGTTTTTATATGATAAGTGCATTGTTTTGTATAATAAAGTGTGAAATACATGGAATATGTTGGTTGAGCCATTGAATTATTGCAATTGTACATGTTTTTGTAATACCCATAACATCATTAAAATTAATTTAACAAGGTGCATGGAGGGTAAATAAAGTGTTGTATGAAGGTTATACAAGGTATATATTTAATGTATATACAAGATATATATAGTACATATATGATACTAAAATATGCCTAACATATACATAGTATATACAATTTTATAAAAGACAAAAAGTAAATAGCAAAAGTCAAAAAGTCAAAAGGGTAAAACGGTAAAATATTAAAAATAATAATCATAAAAATAATTCAAAATTTTAAATAATATTTAGTGGAAGATGTAAATTAAGCATTTTTTAATAAATAATTAGTTAATTATATTACTATACATATATGGATAGGAAATAAGAAAGGAATTAAATAGTCAATTTTGAGCATTCTTCTTATCCTTCTTATTAATTTTGGAATGAGGAATTTGCTTCTTCTAAAAATCAAATTCTTTAAGTTTTTTGAAGGAATTGAGGAGATTTTGGAGAAAGCCCATATTTTGGAATATGGAATTTTGAAACAGGCTAGGATAATTGTTTAAATTGTATTGGATGATATTATTTTAGTTTAAAGTTTGGATTGATGTAAATTGAATTTAAATGGTTAAATTGTGTTAGAATATGAATTTAATCACATAATTTAACTTAAAACTTAATTTGGAATTAATTAGAATAGAAATCCAAAATGAAAGTTTGTTGGGGTAACTTTTAGAAATTCAAAGGAAATGTGATAAATTAATTTCATATAGTTAAAGTAGATAGGAATATGTCTTTAATGAATTATTTACACTCACATTTTGATTAGAAAGTGAGTAGAGCCAAGTTGCTTAATTAAAGTGATGAAGGACATTGATAGAAAGTGGTGTTGGGAGGAGAATTGGTTTGGATCTTTGGCATATACTTAGGTACATATTGTAGATCCTTAATTTTGGCCCTAAGTTGGTACGGTCTTACTTAAAGAATGCCAAAATAAATTTGATCCGACTTTAAAAGATGTAAACTTAGTTTACAACTTTTAAATAAGCCGGTCCAGTTTTTAAAAAGCACAAATTCAACTATAAAACCCTAAATTAAGTGTTTTAGACCCAAATAAAACTTTTCAGATAAAAATTAATAAAAATACAATAATAAATTGAGTTGGGACATCCCAGGTCAACTTCAGCCTTTGCTCATGTCAACCTAGAGGGCTAAGCATTGTGTAAACCCTTAATTTTAGCCCTAAGTTGGTACGGCCTTAATTAAAGAATGCCAAAATAAATTTGATTTGATTTATAACTTCTAATAAGTCGGTTCGGATCAAAGAGACATAAATTCAATTGTAAAACCCTAAAATCAAGTTGAATCAGCCCAAATTAAAACTTTTCGGTCCATAAGTTAAAAAAGGCAAGAATAATTTGAGTCAGGCCGGCCGGGGAGACATGAGCAATTGCTCATGTTGACTTGGAGGGACCAGGTCAACATGAACATGAGCATGCCTCATGTCGATCTGGCAGCCCAGATTGACATGAGGTTGGACTCATGTCGACCTAGGGCAACCAGATCGACATGGCTTTAACTTATGTCGATCTGGTTACCCAGATCAACATGGTTTCAATGTGTTTCCTAATTGAACTAAAATTTGTTTTAAGGACGGATTAATATTAGGGTTAAGGATTCTGAGTGAGGTTTTGGCCTATAAATAATAATATTTTAGACTTTAACAAGGGTGGCAATTAACATTAATGAGGACAACAATTAACATTAAGAGGGTTAGGAACAACAAACAGAGAAGAACATCTACAGTTTTTGAGAAAGAAAGAAACAACGAACAGAAATATCAAGACAACCAAAGAAGAAGGCAGAGTCCATAATGTCTTCACATTGTTCATCCAGAAATCAAATTTTTTTTTTGTGGAACCAACAACAAAGGTTTGATCTTTAATCATAAATTATTCATGCTCATAGTAGCTTCATTTTCTTTGATTAATAAGAACATGCAGTAACTTGATCTTCGAACATGCAATAACTTAATCTTTGAACATGCAGTAAATTGATCTTTTTTTTAATAACTTTAATTGTTTAGTTTAGTTAATACATTAATCAACTGATTTTCAAAACTCCACTTGCATGTTTTATAAAAACTAAAAACTTAAAACCATCCAGTAGCCTAAGTCATTGATTAAATTATCAAAACCCTAAATTGTTCTTTTGTTTCCAAACTTTTAAAACCATAAATCTTTCTCTCTTAAACCCTAAATTCCTAAAATCCTAACCAAACCTATTTTTTAAATTACAGTAGCATTATTTTCATAAAGCATCCGAAACCCTAAATCTTTAAAACATCCAGTAGCATTATTCTTTTAAAAATAATATTAGTTCCTCAAAATCCCAAAACCTTATTTTCTAAATTCTAAATGCTAAAATCTTAATTTTCAACACTAAAACCTACAACCCTAAAAGCCAGTTTCTAAAATTTTCTGGGGCGCTACCCCCTTGGCCCCCGCCCGCTAACCGGCTAGCGGGACCACCATATGGGCTGGTCGAAGGGGTCAATATTCATTAGTGTATTATGAGTCCGTTTATTTAACTTTCCTTTTTCCAAAGCCGTAATTTAGTAATTAAAATTCTAAAACCCTATTTTAAGATGCGAACCCTAAATTTATATATTTATTACTCTATTTTAATTTTAGATTTGATTATATAGTTTATTATATGTTTTGATTTATTTAATTTCAATACTTGATTTATTTAATTTATCATGGATGTATATTTTCTTTATTATTACGATTATTATTTTTTTTATTTTGGTATTAAAATTGTAAGAGGTATGTTTCCACTTTGTGGGTACCTCATTAGTTAAATTTTATGTAATTAAAATATTTTTATATTTTGGACCAATGTAAAGGATATGTTTTCACCTTTCAGTGGATGTCCTATTTAGTTTTAGACATGGACGATATAAGGACATGTTTCCATCCTCGGATGGGTGTCCATTTATTTATTTTGTTTAGACATTGCTTTGATTTTATATAATGATGCTTTATTTTAATTATTGCATGTAATATGGATAATATTATTATATTTAAGAATTTTATAATATTAAGACCTGCAAAGGAGGCCGGTTCCAATGAACCAGGCGTTGTGGGGTTGCTGGGCCATTTCTCACCTTCCCCACATGTACCCAACTTTTTGAACCTATTAGGGGTTGGGGATTCCTTAGGAATTGAGTCATCCACCCCTTTCTTTTTCCCAGACTGTTCGGGTGGCAACTCTATTTTCTTCGGGCTTAGGCACGTGTTCTCTAAGGCCCTGAGCCTAAACAGTGCTGAAGTCACAAGAACCATTCCATCGGAAGTGGGGGCAAAAATCCTCGCTCACACACGGCTCATGTCGATCTGGTCAAGGCCATATTGATCTGGTCAAGGGTTGGATTAGTTTTGCCTATAAATAATGAGGTTTAATACTTTAACGGGGATCGAGAAAAATTTTAGCAACAATCAATCAACAAGCAATAAAAAGAATTAAAAAACCCTAGCAGAAACTACCAAAGCAATCAAAGATACATATAAACAATACACCCCCAAAGGCAGTAGCATACTGCCTTTGCTTTTGCTCAGCCAGAGTTCCAAATCGTTAAAAGCGGTGGCTTGGATCAACGGATAATTTGGCAGAGCCATCAACGCAGGTTTTGTTTCCTAAACTATTTAAAATAATAACAAATTTGGTTTATTAAATCATAAAGTTCATACTTGTGGTTTTGTTTAAATAATGTCCAGTGAGCTTTATATGATAAAGCCATCAACATATGCCTATTGTATCTTCATTTAGATAAATCCAGTAGCTATGTCCCATGCAATTACTTATCAGGAATTAAAATGGCCTTAAAGCTTATACAGTAATCTTGTTTTTATAAAATTCTAAATCAGTTTTCCAAATAAACAAGTTTTATCAAAATCCTAATCCGTGTTCCAATAATCAGAATCCAAATTTAATTAACCAGAACCTTAGCCTTTATTGAAAACTCTAATACTATTTTTATAAAATCTTAAAACCCTAATTTTTTTTGTAAAACTTTAAAACCCTAAACCTATTTTTATAAAACCATAAAACTTTAAATCTTTTTTTTTTTCTAAAATAATCTAGTAACCCATAACCTCAAACTTTAAAATCTTAAACCCTAATTCCAGAAACTTAATTTCCTAAACGCTAAAAACTAGTTTTGAAAATGTTGAAACCCTAATCTTATTTTTCTAAATTCTGAAAATCCTAAACTTATTTTGAATATCATTTAGCTTTCGGGAGCGCTACCCCCTTGACCCCCGCCCGCTAACCGGCTAGCGGAATCATCGTATGCACCATGCCCTATATTTTGTTAAGTGGATTAATGTTTGCTTATGGATTGTACCTTTTTTTTGTGATTTCATTATATTTAAGTCCTAATTTATTATTGTTTAATGATAATATGCATTATTATGATTTATTTGCTTATGGATTGTAATTTCTTATTATTTTGGATTTTAAGGATTGTAAAAGGCATGTTTCTATTCGTGGGTACCTTATTTGTTTAATTTATTTTATGTAGTTTGATTTACTTTTAAGACTTTGGAACAATTGTAAGGGACATGTTTCCACCTTTTGGTGGGTGTCCTATTTTATTTTATTTTCTTTGTGGACATTTGTAAGAGCATCTCGTATGGGTGCCCATCTTTAATTGATTTGTTTCAATTAATAATATGATGTTTTATTTTATTAATTGCATGTAGTATGGATAATATCATAATATTTAAGAATTTAATAATATTTAGACCTGAAAAAGAGGCTGGTTCCAATGAACCAAGCGTTATGGGGGTGCTGGGCCACTTCTCACCTTCACCATGCATATTCAACTTTCCAAACCCAATAGGGGTTTGGGGATTCCTTAGGAATTGAGTCATCCACCCATTTCTTCTTTCCGGGCCCGTTCGGGTGGCAACTCCATTTTCTTTGGATTTAGGCCCATGTTCTCTAAGGCCTTGAGCCTAACAGTACTGAAGTCGCAAGAAACATTCCATCGGGAGTGGGGGCAAAATCCCCACTCACATGTACATACTTTGATTTTATATACTTCATTTGCATTTGATTTGGCTCAGCACATTTAGATGCTAAGAATGTGCTAGGCTACTTGAATTTGAGATTTTGAATGCAACACATTGTTGTTTTGAAAAAGGGTATAAAAAAATATATTAAATACATTATGTTAAGCCATTGTAAATGGCTAAAATAGGTTGTATTAAATGCGAAAAATATGAAAATGCATAAAGTGTTTCGGTAATGTAGTCACATTGCAAATGTGACATACAATATTAAAAAATGTAGTGAATTATTTTGTATTAAGGGAATTTTGCATGGTTATGGAAAAGAAAAGGATAAATGTTACATTGTGATGGAACTTGATTATGGAAAGGTGTGATGTAAATGAAATGTGTGTTGCCTTATATAATATACTGCTCCAGAATGTTGTGTTTGGGGATATGGATATGACATGCCTGTTACATGATTTGCCTTTAGGCTAGATGCTGGGCATCACTTATGATGTAATTTACCTTCGGAGCTAGAAGCTAAAAGTCACTATTATTTTTCTTTGGGCTAGACACTGGGTGTCAAGATTGTCCAAAATAATATCTTTGGAACCCAAATATTATATATGGCTATTTGGGCCCAATGCATTTGATTGTCATATATGATGGAGTTGTTGCCCCAAATTAGCAACCAAGAGGGGGGTGAATTGGTTGATATGAAGAATGATGGTAAATTTAAAACTCAAAAACAAGAGATGAAGAAGATGTAAAAGAAGATTGAGTATAGTATAGAAGAAAGAACATAAAGTGTTATAGTGGTTCGCATTTACCTTGATCCTACATTCACATCCTTAACAACTTATTAAGGTTTCACTAATCTTGAGTTTTTACAAGCTTAACTCTAACTTGGTGTTTTCACTAGCTCACACCAAACTATTACAATAGTTTGAGGTCAATCCTCATAACCCTTAGAAGAGTTTTCCTAGGCTCACTCTAATAAACTAAGTGTGTCTAAGCTCACACTCAAACTTTTGATTGTGTTTAATGCTCACACCCAACACACAATCAATAAAAATATAATTTTGATGTAAGGAATGAAAGATGTTAAACTTGGCTATTACAATCATTATGTTATATAAGAATGAAGTTTCTTAAGGTATTATATAGCCTTCAATATTAGATATAGCCATTTGGGGTAGGAGTCAATATGTTTGATTCTTGTCTCCCATTAAACTATTGTCTAGAGCATTCTCATGGTTAGACTAGCACTATTTTGGTCAGAATTTAGTAAGGCTAGTTGAAATTCTCAAAGTCCGGTCATAATATTTAAAAAACTGGCTAATGCTTCTTTAACGGTTGTTAATCATGGCTTCTACCAATTGAGTAGAGATGTAATGGCTTTTGATTTGAACAATATTTAAATTGTCCAGTCAAACTTGCATTTGGTTCGATTATAACAATGATGGTATGTTCAAATTTTGGGCATACCTTTGGTCGAAAACTCTACTAGATATTTTTGACAATTTCTGCTTCAAAGGTCCGATCGGGATTCACCATGGCCCGGTCAAAAATTCTTGGTACTCTGAAAAAATTAGAGTACTTTTGTCCATGAAACTCACTGTGTGATTTGCCATTTTTCACACCTAAAGGTACGGCCGAACTTCCCATGGTCTGAGCAGACTTCTAGTGGTATGGTGAGATTTTGCGAGTATCTTCCACCATGAACCTTTCTATAAAAATTTCTTGTTTTAACAAGTCTTAAGTCCAGTCGGACTAATCAATGGTCAAATTGGGCTTTTTGAATTTCCCCAAAAATTAAGTTCCTGCAAAGTGTACCTTAGTACAAATATTAGTTCAATTCAATTTGATTGCCTAAGATCAAAAATAGAGTAATCATGCCAAGGGTTTGGCTAACAATCTCTCCCTTTTTGACTTTGGCAATTAAATTGAATTCAAGGTATTCAAAGAGTGTTTAAGTGAAATTAAGTTGATTTGCTCCCCCTTAATAAGTGCTTCATGTAAATTCATGTTATGTAGTTGGTCTTTTAATGTTAAGTAGTTAATTTGTTCAATTCAATCCATTTTCTCCCCCTTTGACAAAGGCAAAAAGAATAGTTAATCAAATTAAACAAAACATTCATTCATAAAAAAATTCATTAAACAAACATTAAAAATGAAATGATATCACAAGAATAATATTTAAAATGAAATGATAGCAGCAAGTACAATTAAATGATAAATTAAGTTTTAATCATCTTGGTTATCATTGTCACTTTCTTTATCCCCTTCTTCTTCTTCATCTCCTTCTTCTACTTCATGTTCCCCTTCCTCTTCTTCTTCCCTTGGGTGAGAGGCAGCAGCTTCACCATCTTCTTCATGGGGAAAGGAACCATGGATTGAAGGAGATAAGCTTGGTTCATCATCAAAATATTTTGGTAGTCCCAAAACTTCTTGAATATGTTGAATGTCAAGATGAAGATGAAAGATTTGGTTGGTAAGACTATCAATTCTTGTTCCTTGGGAGCTCACTTGACCATGTACATCTTGAAGAAGTTGGAGGATATAGGATTGAGGCCTTGTGGTTGCAGTTCTAGGAAATTTCATTTGGAATGTCTCTTCACATTCTTCTACAATCCTAGGTCTCTTCCTTTGTTGAGCTCTAGCACCTAGTGCTCCTAAAAGATAGACATATGTCCCATCATCATCCCTAATATATTTGGCATGTTTGAGATAGCCTATGTTTATGGAACTTTTGGTGGGATCAAGAGGATTAGAGAGAGTTGCTTTGTTTGTTGGTGTAAGTGCACCAACATATTTGCAATTTGTGTTATTTATTAAGGGAGAAGAATAAGCCCTGATTGTTTTTTCTAATGGGTAGGAATGATTCAATTAGAAATTTTTTGATTTGAATAGGTTGACCTCTAATTAGACAAAAAAGAAAGAGGAGATTTTTTTGTGTTACTTTTTCATTGCTTTCTCCCCTAGCACTTATTGTATAGGTGATAATCCTATGAAACATCAAATAAGTCAAAGTCCTAAGGTTCTTGGCATTGGGTTGCTTGTGAAGTGAGGTTTCAATGTAAATTTATTGTCAAAACTCTAATTAAACTTCAGGAGTAAGGACTGGGTTTGAGATGTGAGAAATTTACTCTAATTTAAAACCCCAAATAGATAAAAAAAAATTATCAAATATAAGACCATATTCTTGGTTAAATAACCTAAAGGATATCCCACAATAACCTAAGGGATTGGTGCTCTTTTTTCTCACAACCAAGGTTGTGAGAAACTCTTTTGTCAAGCTCTCCCAACCAAGGTCATCATGCTCTAAGAAGATAAATTTCTCCCATCCTAAGGTTCAATGATAACCTCTAATATCATTTTTAATGCCTAGAGATTTTAAAGTGAGGGTGGAGAAGAGACAATTTGCTTCTACAACTTTATCTTTAAGAGTGGCATACCTTTGTCTTTCTTCATCATCTTTGAATCTTATCTTATGCCTTCTACTTGATAGTTCTTCTTGTTGAGAAGTGGCAACAATTCTCTTCCTTTTTTCAGCTCTTGAAGCGTTTCTTTTGTGTTCTTTGGGAGCCATTGAATTTGAGTGAGAATGTAGATGAAGGAAAGAAGAGGTTTTAAGTGAGTTTGTGTGTTTTGAGTTTTTAAGTGTTTAGAATTATATAAAAAGATATAAACACTGATATTGGGGGGGGGGATTTAAAGTGTTTTGGTTGAGAACTAGCCATTTATAGTTGTTGGAGGTGTAATTGGCACGTTTTGAATGAGTTCCAATGGCTAAAAAATTTTGAATCCAAAGCAAAAGTCCGGTCAAACTCCTAAGAGTCCGATGGAGAAATTTAAAAATAAAGAAAGTACGGTCGAACTATAGAAGGACCAAACAAAATTATGACTTTAGGAACAATAGTCATAAAATTTTGAAAAATTCTAGTTGTACCACAAAGGGTATGGTCATACTGTTATGATAAATTTGAAATCAAGGATTTTCAAACAAGTACGGTTGGACTATAAGGTGGTCCAATCGAAAAACATCCAAAAATTAAGAATTTTAGGAAAATTATGTGTTTTAATTGGAAGCTTTAATGTATGATCAAAAATAGATACAACTGGGAAATTTAGATTATATGAAATAAGGTTTTTCAAGCACTTCAAATTCCTACAATAAGGTGTTTCCATCTATCATCCCTAAGTGTTGCTTTCTGAAGTTTAATCTTTATTCAATTAAGGGTTTTGTAAAGGTATTAGTAAGTTGGTTTTGAGTATAAATTCTAAGACAATATTTTGATTTTGAACATTATTGTAGGCCCTTGATTTTGGCCCTAAGTTAGTTTAGTCCTAATTAAAGATGGCCTAAGTACTTATCAGTCCATTCTTAATGGCTTAAATTTATTTAAGCTTCTATCTTGATTGGTCCAAATTTTATTAAGGCCCAAATGAGTCCAGTTTAGTCCGAAACAAAGTTTTTAAACCTAAAAAATAGTCTGGAAGTCATTTTAGTTTGATAATGGGTCGTGCATGTGGAATTGGGCCTATCTAGTCTGATATAGGCATCCTTGTCGAACTGGGGCATGCCCAGTTTGATATGGCTGCATCCATATCAAACTGGCAAAGCACAAGTTTGATATGGGCCCTAGTCCATGTCGACTTAAGAAGTTTTTAATTCGATATGGTTAAGTTTAGCCTCGAATTCAGTTGAATTTAGTTCAACATGGTCACAGTTTATTCAGAAATTCAAATTGTTTTAATTTCTATATGCCTCAGAGCACCATGCTTAATTAGGAAACATACTGATTCACAACATTTACCCTAATCATTCCTTATATATATAGCTTTTAAGAACCAGCAAGGGAAAAAAATAGTTGTAATTAAGAAGAGAAACAACAAATAAAACCTAGCAACTTGAGTGAGCAGGGAGAAGAAGCATTAAACCATCAAACTAGAAGAAAGGGACATGTCTGTCTTCAACCTATTCAACCAAGATTTTACAAGTTTGATCAACGTGAAATATTGGTGGAACCAACAATAGAGGTTTGTAATCTATTATCTAATTTGTTTTAAGCTTACAGTAATTCATCTGTTTTGTTTCATTGTTTTGTTTCATTTTTATACTTTTGTAAACACTCAGTAGCCTTACTTGAAACAAGACTTAATAACCCACTTAGTTAAAGCATAGTTTATATTGGTTTTCATTGATTTCTATGATGGTATTTATATTTCCATTAAAATTATTTAATTGAATTTCAAGACAATATGTTTAAACCAAAGTTTAAAGTTATAGTAGCCAAAATAAATTTTAAAACCTTAAATAGTCCAGTAATCTATTTTCAATAGCAAAACCCTAAAACATTTTTTCAATATTAAACCCCTAAGATAATTTTTAATACTAAACCCTTAAATCAGTTTTTAAATCCTAAAGTTCCAAAACTAGTTTTTAATCCTAATACTCTAAAATAATTTTTTAAATTCTAAAACCCTAAACCCCAGACTGTCTTTCCTAAAACACTAAACCCTAGTCTAGATAGAAACTTTAATTCCCCAACAAACCATATCATGTAAATCGTCTACCTTTTAGGGGCGCTACCCTCAATCCCTAGCAAGGGGTGCTACCCTCTTGACCACCGCCCGCTAACCGGCTAGTGGAGCTGCCATATGTGATCCCTGGTCAATGGAGTCAATATTTATTTATGGATTATAATTCTTTGTGATTTACTTTAATTCCTTTTATTAAACTCTAATTTATTATTTTTGTGATGATTAAACTATGTGTTTTGATTATTATTTTTTTTTTTTGCTATGAATGGTTGAATGAAATTACAATTTTTATTTGGATTTTAAGGATTGTAAAAGATATGTTTCCACACTATGTGGGTGTCTTATTTAGTTTGTTATTTATTTTATTTTATAGACTTTTAAATTATTGAAAAGGACACGTTTTCACCAATTGTTAGGTGTCCTATTTTATTTATTTGTATGAACATTTGGACATTTGTAAGGGCATGTTTCCATCTTGTATGGGTGCCAATCTTTTGGTTAATTTATTTTAATTAATAATATGATGTTTTATTTCATTTCATATAGTATGGATGATATTTTAATATGTTAAGAATTTAATAATATTTAGACCTGAAAAGGAGGCTGGTTCCAAAGAACCAGGCATTGTGGGGGTGCTGGGCCACTTCTCACCTTCCCCATGGGTACCCAACTTTACGAACCCAATAGAGGGTTAGGAATTCCTTAGTAATTAAGCCATCCACCCCTTTCTTTTTTACTCGGTCCATTCAGGTGACAACTCTATTTTCTCTGGGTTTAAGCTCATGTTCTCTAAGGCCCTGAGCCTAATAGGGCCAAAGTCGCAAAAACTATTCCACCGGGAGGGGAGGCAAAAATTCCCGTTCACAATGTCGACTCCACTGGGGATAAGAGAATTTGATTCCATTGGTCTTTATATTATTTTATTCTTTCTTATTATGATATTGTAAATTGCATCATTTTAGATTGCATTGTGTGCATGAGTTAGGATGCCCATGTTACCCGAATTATGTTATAGAAGGGATACCATATTTTTACTCAAGGTATGGAGATTGAGCATGGTATAATCACTCATAGCCTTGTACCTTTTGGTATATTCTTGCTATGGGAGCCTAAGCCTTTTCAACCCAAAGATTAAAGCCCATGTAGTTGGCCTAGTTACTTTTCTTAGGTTTATACCCAAATGTTTGCTCTTTGACTATGTTTAATATATCTTAGTTTGAATCATAGCCTACTTTTTTGTTCTTTTTCTAATATGACTTAATTATATTGTAAGTCCAAAATAATTTTCAAAAGCCCAAAATAATTTTTAAGGCCTAAAAGACCAAAATCATTTTTAAATCTTCTTCAAATGATGGTCTTTAGACATAAGATTTTTTTTAAGATGGATCAAAGTTCTTTTTCACCTCATGGCCCAACTCAAAGTCCAAAAATCTATTTTTTATAAATCTTTTACAATAGGCTTTGAAATAAAACCATTTTTAATAGGCTTTTAAACAACTTTTTCTTTAATGGGCTTACAACTAGTTGGGTCAATTATAGAATATTAAAAATTAATTGTGGGCCTAGTTTACACTAAGACTTATTAATATTGGGCTTGTTTGTGGCATGGATCATTGGTTGTTTTTTTAAAATTGGAAATCTATTTATGATAAACCCTTTAATTTGGTTTTAATCCTAATATAGCATAAAAGCTATCTTTTAGTTGACATAATGGATTAAAGCTTAATTAATGGGAATTGTCATGGACTGGCTTCTATGTTTGAAAACACAACCATTGGTTAAACCATCCGAGTGAATTCTTTTGAAAATCGGATACCCAATGTTAGTATTTTGTTGACCATATACCTAGGAAAAAGGGACCTGCCATTTGTGTGTGGGTGATTTAAGGTTAGAAGGACATCCTTACTCTTATTGTTTTCTTTGGTTATACATCCATGCATAGATGCATACATATATTTCATTTCATATCATTGATGCAGTTCAAAAGCTTATGACAATCCGACCTACATCAGCGACTTAGAGTTCAGTGAGAATTCAGTCAATTTCTCATCAAAAGCAATGGAACCTGAACAAATTCAAAAGATATTAGATGACACCTTTGAAGTCAAGATAGAAGAACTAAAGGGAGCCCTGGCTGAGATAATGAAAATCCAAATGGCTGCAATGTTTGGAAACACTGCTGAAGCATCTGCAAGTGCTAAGAAAGATAAGGGAAAGGCTAAAGTTAGTGAAGTAGTCTTCGATGATGACAAGATGGTTATGGATGGTAATGAATACTGGGCCCAACACTTTTTAGATCCTCAAGATAAGAAGGAGCTGAAGGTTGTGAAGAAACCAACTGTTGAGAAAACTGATACTTTTGATGTTGAGAAGATGATTGCTGATCTGGAGAAAAAGTTTGAGAAGAAGCTGAAAATCGAAGAAATGTCAGAAGTGGACAAACTGTTTGAACAAGATGTTGAGGTCCCTTATAAGTTCAAAATGCCTGCTTTTGCTAAGTACAATGGCACAGGAAATCCTCATTTGTATGTTAAGTAGTACATTAGTGCCATGCAGTATGCCTGAGCTATTAAAGCTCAAAATCTAAGGTACTTCATGCTTTCACTGGATCTTGTTGTGCAAAATTGGTTCAACACCTTAGAGGAAAAAATAACTGGAATTTGTTGTACAAAGCCTTCATCCTGCAGTATAGGTATAATGTGAAATTGGAAGTTACTTTGATGGAGCTAGAATCAATAAGGCAAAAGCAAAATGAAAATTTTGTTGATTATGTGAAGAGGCAGAGATGTAAGGATGCTCTTCTTAAAAAGAGGCCCGATGAGTATGACCAGATAAGAATGATTGTGAGAGATGTCATGCCCAACCTTCATGAGAGATTGTCTCACACCCTTATCAGAGATTTCAAAGATCTTCTCAAAGCTGGCTTGCAAATAGAAGAGTGGGAATGGGAGAAGAATTGCTTTTCTGGAAGGAGAAATAAGAGAGGGAATTACCAATTTGGCAATCAGAGTGCACAAAAAGAAATGGATATCAATGCAACAACTGGCCAAGCAAATAAAAGATAATTTTTAAAGTTGGAGAAACCTCTGTCTTTGATTTTCAACAAGTTACAAAAGAAAGGTAAATTGTAACCATTGGCTCCTCGACCGCTACACGATCCTCTATAGCCACGAGATCCAAGATTTGATCAACAGTGGCAAGCTGCCCAAGCCCGATAAACCCAACACTAAAAGCAATCCATTGCCTAAGTTTGGAAGAGTGCCACCACCAGCAACCTTCATGATTGAAGGAGGATTGATGGAAAGATCTGTCTTGTCTGCCTTTTAAGATGTAGATGTAGGAATTATGGATGAGGATGTGTTGACCATTGTCCTTGACATGTCTAAGTAGATGAAACACCATCGATTATAATTCAACAAACTTCCTTAGGCTTAAGTGCTACTTATTTTACTTTTGATTTCTTTAATGTTTTTGGAACAATTATGTTTTTTTTAATTAAAATTGTTTCAATAAATTACTTTCATCAAATTTTTGTTTATATTGCTCTTTGTTCATTTTGGTTCCCCAACCGATGACAAGTCTACCTTGATATTCATAAATTAGTATATCTATGCATTATGATATGAATGAATTTACTAGGTGAGGGAATTGTTCTATAGCATTGAGCTATGTATGCTTACTTAAAGAGGGCTCCTACATAATTACCTTTGTCTAGGTCCTAGTCATTCTAAAACATGATTTGACTAATTTTCAAGGTGAAATTGAACTTTGCTTATTTAAGGGAGAAATGATCTAGGCATTATTTGGTTAGCCAGCAACTAGTATCCACCCATGATAATATCAATCCTTAGTTGTCCCCTTGAGCCTTCATGATTTTTAGCTTGATTTTATTGGCTTGTTAACCCCAACAACCAACCTTGAGCTATTATGATACTTATGTCAAATATGATGATCACTACAAAATAAATGAGAAAGAAGATCAAAAGGATGTACAGTCAAGACCACAAAAGATAGCTGAAGTTTACCTAAATTAGACTTAATATCTCAGATCTATCCGGAAGCTGAAGGATCTATCCTCACTGAAGCAGACTCACTCTAAGTAGACCCACTCTACTCCACTCATCCATAGTCAGAAGCATAGAATGGTGCAAACAAGACAACTCTTTTAGAATTAGGACCAAACAAGAAAGATAAAAAGAAAAGGAAAGAGAAAAAATAGAAAAAAAAAGAAAAAAAGAAAAAAAGAAAAAAAAAGAAAGAGAAAAAGAAAATAAAATCCCAAAAGAGCGGTTTAGAAAGCCAATAGAGTTCTTCTTACCTGAAGCATCAGAAGACTTTAACTTAGGTTACGAGCCCAACCAAAGAAAATAAGAGAAACAAGGGAAAGACCATCTTATCCAACACCGCTCCAAATCTGCAATCTTGAAAATCTTGATATGTGATAATGGTCCTAAGTTTTTGCAAAAGGAAAAGATCAAGAATTATGCTAAATGATGGAAGAACATTCAAATTCTATCTTTTCATAGTGAGATTCTTAGAAGAAGAAAATGGTGCCCAAAATTTAAGAATACTTCTAATAGGTACAATTCCAATAAAGCAATTTGTAGTGTGAGGGTTTTTCAGCAGTATCACATTAGCTCCAATTTGAAAATGGCTTTCACTTACTCATGTCCTTTGTAGACCCCATTTCAAGCCTATTAAAGACCCATTGATCTCTTTTGATAGGTCGAGTCTATTAGTGGAGATTGTTTGGATAGACAAAATTTAAATTTTAAATTTAAAACTCAATGAGATAGACAAAATTTAAAACTCAATGAGACCTTTGGCCAAGTAATGTGTATGTGCCTATATGAAGTATAATAGTTCTTACTCAAATAGAATTGATTCCCAAGTTGAGTATTGTAACTAGGGTTATCATGTTATAGATATATTGATTTGGGAAAGTCAAGTCCTGAGGTAAATTGACACTGATTTGACAAAGTCAACATTTGATTTTAAAAAATATTGTTATATAAACTTTCAAGTTAAAGGAAGTATGTTGCATTATCAAATTTCAAAGGACATCATGGGCAAAAGAAGGCTAATGAAAGAATCATTGCAAGGTCATGTCATGAAGAAGCTACCAACTGATGCGCTGAATCATAGTTTGAAATGGTTGTATATCTATGTTGATTGGGCCCCACCACTCATGTTTTCAACTTCTTAAAAGCCATAAATATAAAGTATTTTGCCATTTTAATTCAGGACATGAACAAGCATCTGGAAGGAATCCATGAGGAAACATGAAGAACCACTGTAAGTAGAACTACCTTAGTCTGTGAGTTAGTAGAACCACTGTAAGTATCACCCATGCATATCATGCATACATGAGCATATTCTTTGTCAAAATGAACAATAGATACTCTATGAAGAAAATATGAAGTAGGTATGGAATCAGGGGGCATGGAAGGCCCATTTCTTAAGAAAGATCCAATCACTTTACAAAAATAGAGATGCGTGTGTGTGTAAAGAACCAGACAAAATGCGAACATCAACTAGGGCATATACGGGAACAAAATCATTGGTTTGAGCCTACACAAGGGGAAAAACTTCCTCTTTTCAATTTTTAATTTTATGCATGTACAAAATATTTTCAGACTCACTTTTAATATTTTTCCATGCAGGGGCAAAGAGAGGATATGAGGGCTAGCTAAAAAATAGCAAAATTTTTTGTAAAAGGAAGAGCACGAGAAGAAAGTAAGAACTCTAAAATAATGAAGACACAAAATGGCAAAAGGTCAATCCAGCTAGAAAAGCTAGCATAATCCATCGAAGAATGGAACAATGGATAAAAGAAAGCCAAAATTCTCAGATGATAGAAAGTCAGTAATGGAGCAAAGTGGCTGGAAGAAAACTAAAATTCTTAGAAGATCAATCAAGCTATAAGAGTTATCTGGTTTTTCTTGAATCTTTAAAAAAGCCAGTCTCGAGTCAAGAACTCAAATCCAATCTTAGATCGAGTACCCAAAACCTAGTATTAGGTCAAAAACTCAAATCCAATCTTGGGTAAAGTACCTAAAATCCAGCATTGGGCCGAGCACTATAATCCACTTTCGGGTCAAGAATCCTAATCCAATTTTTGGTCGAGCACCCTAATCCAGTTTTAGGTCAAGCACCATAATTCAGTTTTGGATTGAGAACCCTAATCCAATTTTGGATCGAGTACCCTAATCCAGTTTTAGGTCGAGCATGCAAATTCAGTTTCGGTCGAGTACCCTAATCCAGTGTCAGGTCGAGCACCCAAACCCAAATTCAGTATCAAGTTAAGAAATTAAAATCCAGTCTCTGGTCGAGAACCTAAACCAATCCTAGTCCAGAACCCAAACCAATTTGGATCTAGAATCCAAAATAATTTAGGTCCAGAACCCAAACTAGCTCAGGTCTAAAACCCAAATTATTTTTGAGTCCAGAATTCAATCCGGGTCTAGAACCCAAACCAATCTGGGTCCAGAACCCAAATCAGCTCGGGTCCAGAACCCAAATCATTTTCAAATCTAGAACTCAATTCTGGTCCAGAACTCAAACCTACTCCAACCTCGAATCCAGAACCACTCGTGTCCAAAATCAGCTCAAACTCATGTTTCTTGTCACTCTTTGAATAAATTTAAGATCATTCAAGTAGGGAACAAATTGTAGACCCTTGATTTTAGCCCTAAGCTAGTTCGGTCCTAATTAAAGATAGCCTAAGTACTTATTGGTCCATTCTTAATGGCTTTAATTTACTTTAAGCTTTTATCTTGATTAGTCCAAATTTTATAAAGGCCCAAATGAGTCCAGTTTAGTCTGAAATGGAGTTTTTAAACCTAAAAAAATAGTCTGGAAGTCATTTTGGTTTGATAATGGGTCGTGCATATGGAATTGGGTCTGTCCAGTGGGCATCCATGTTGAACTGGGGATTCCTAGTTCGATATGGACACCCCCATATAGAATTGGGGCATTCCCAATTCAATATGGACACCCATATCAAACTAGGAAAGCCCCAGTTCGATATGGGCTCTAGTCCATGTTGACTTAAGAAGTTTTTAATTCGATATTATCAAGTTTAGCCTCAAATTTAGTTGATTTTAGTTTGACATGGTCACGGTTTATCTAGAAATTCAAATTGTTTTAATTTGATATGCCTCAAAACACCGTGTTTCATTAGGAAACATACAGATTCATAATGTTTACAATAATCGTTCCTTATAAATATAGCTTTTAAGAATCAACAAAGGAAAAAATAGCAGTAATTAAGAAGAGAAATAACAAACAAAACCTAGCAACTTGAGTGAACAGAGAGAAGAAGCATTAAACCATCAATCAGAAGGCAGGAACATATCTATCTTCAACCTATTCAACCAAGATTTTACAAGTGTGATCAACGTAAAATATTGGTGGAACCAACAACGGAGGTTTGCAATCTTTTATCTAATTTTTTTTAAGCTCATAGTAATTCATTCATCTTGTTTCATTGTTCTATTTTTGTTCATGTTTCATTGTTCTATTTTTATTTTAACACTCAGTAGCCTTACTTGAAACAAGACTTAATAACCCACTTAGTTAAAGCATAGTTCATGTTGGTTTTAGTTGATTTCTATGATGGTATTTATATGTCCGTTAAAATTATTTAATTGAATTTGAAGACAATCTGTTTAAACCAAAGTTTAAAGTCATAGTAGCCAAAATAAATTTTAAAATCTTAAATAGTGTAGTAATCTATTTTCAATAGCAAAACCCTAAAACAAATTTTCAATATTAAAACCCTAAGACAGTTTTTAATACTAAACCCTTAAATTAGTTTTTAAATCCTAAAGTTCCAAAATCAGTTTTTAATCCTAAGACCCTAAAATAGTTTTTAAATTCTAAAACACTAAACCTAAGGCTTTCTTTCCTAAAAAACTAAACACTGTTTAGATAGAAACCCTAATTCCCTAACAAACCATATCATGTAAACTGTCTACCTTTTAGGGGCGTTGTCCCTGATCTCCCACAAGGGGCACTGCCCCTTTGACCCCGCCCACTAACCGGCTAGCCGGACCTCCGTACATGATCCCTCATCAATTTGGTCAATATTTATTTGTGGATTATAATTCTTTGTGATTTACTTTAATTAAACTCTATTTTATTATTTTTGTGATGATTAAACTATGTGTTTCGATTATTTATTTTGCTATGAATGGTTGAATGGAATTCAATTTTTGTTTGGATTTTAAGGATTGTAAAAGGCATGTTTCCACACTATGTGGTTGTCTTATTTAGTTTATTATTTAATTTATTTTATTGACTTTGAAATTATTGAAAAGGAGTTTCTACCAATTTGTGGGTGTCCAATTTTATTTATTTATATGATCATTTGAACATTTGTAAGAGCATGTTTTCATCTTGTATAGGTGCCCATCTTTTGGTTGATTTGTTTTAATTAATAATATGATGTTTTATTTTATTACATGTAGTATGGATGATATTTTAATAAGTTAAGAATTTAATAATATTTAGACTTTAAAAGGAGGCCGGTTCTAATGAATCGAACATTATGGGGGTGCTGGGCTACTTTTCACCTTCCCCATGTGTACCCAACTTCATGAACCCAATAGGGGGTTGATGATTCCCTATGAATCGAGTCATCCACCCTTTTCTTTTTTTCCTGCCAGTCTGGGTGGCGACTCCATTTTCTCCTGGTTTAAGCCCGTATTCTTTAAGGCCCTAAGCCTAACAATACCAAAGTCGCAAGAACCATTCCACCGAGAGTGGGGGCAAAAATCTCCGCTCACAGTGGCGACTCCATTGGGGATAAGAGAAGTTGATTTCGTTGGTGTTTATATTATTTTATTTTTTCTCATTATGATATTATCCATTACATCATTTTAGATTGCATTGTGTGTGTGAGTTAGGATGACTGTGTTACCCTAGTTACGTTATAGAAGGGATACAATACTTTCACTCAAAATATGGAGATAGAGTATGTCATAACCACTCACAGCCTTATACCTTTTGGTATATACTTGCTATCCGAGCCTAAGCCTTTTAAACCCAAAGAATAAAGCCCATGTAGTTGGCCTAGTTACTTTCCTTAGGGTTAAACCCACATGCTTGCTCTTTGACTATATTTAATATATCTTAGTTTGAATCATGGCCTATTTGATTTGTTCTTTTTCTATATAACCTAATTATATTGTAAGCCCAAAATAATTCTAATACCCAAATGCTTGCTCTCTAAGGCCCTAAGCCTAAAAGTGCCGAAGTCGCAAGAACCATTCCACTGGGAGTGGGGGCGAAAATCCCCGCTCATAATTGTCTCTTAAGAAATGATGTCTATATGTTTTGACCTAGAATGTCGGATTGGATTTTTAGATAGATTAATGGTACTAGTGTTATCACATTTAATGGGAATGTGATCAAATACTTTACCATAATCTAGCAACTATTATTTCATCCAAAGAACATGTGTACAACAAAAACACGCAACAACATATTCAACTTTCATGATAGATAAAGCAACCGATACTTATTTCTTGCTAAACTAAGAAACTAGGCATTCACTAAGAAAATCACATGTCCGAGTCATGCTTTTCCTATCTAAAAGACTACCGGCATAATCTGCATCTGAAAAGCCTAAAATGTCAAATGATTTATTTTTAGGATACCAAAGTCTTAAATGCAAAGTACTATTCAAGTATTTCAAAATTTTTTTAGTGGCATTCAAATGTGATTCCGTAGGGCATGATTGAAATCTAGCACAAAAACATACACTATACATTATATTAGGTCTAGAAGTGGATGAGTAAAGAAGTGATCCATAATACCTCGATATTTCTGCTCATCTACTACCTTATTACTTTCATCTTTGTCAAGTTTCAAAAATGTACTCGTTAGAGTCTTAATAATCTTGCAACCATCCATTTCAAATTTCTTCAGGAGTTCCTTTGTGTACTTGGATTGGTTGATGAAGATCCTATCCTTGCATTGCTTAATTTGTAGTCCAAGGAAGAATTTGAGTTCACCTATCATGCTTATTTCAAATTTCCTAGTTATACAAGAAGAAAATTCATTGCACAAAGATTCATCAGTAGCGTCAAATATAATATCATCAACATAAATTTGCACAATCAAAATTTTATGTATATTCTTTTTAACAAAAAGACTTGTGTCAACTTTTGCCTTTTAAAAAATCATTTTTAAGCAAATATGCACTAAGACTATCATACCAAGCTCTTGGAGATTATTTCAATCCATATAGTGCTTTGATAAGTTTAAAAAAATGATTTGAAAATTTATAATCTTCAAAATCGGGAGGTTTTTCAACATAAATTTCCAAATTAATAAACCCTTTTAGAAATGCACTTTTAACATCCATTTGAAAAAGTTTAAAATTCATTTGACATGCAAATGCATGTAATATTCTAATAACTTCTAATCTAGCTACAGGGGCAAATATATCATCATAGTCAATGCCTTCCTCTTAGTTATACCCTTTGGCTACCAATATAGCTTTGTTTCTAGTAATGAGACCATTTTTATCAAGCTTATTCTTATATACCTATTTACATCCTATAATTGGATGGTCATTAGGTCTAGGGACAAGTTTCGACACATTATTTCTCTCAAATTGGTTGAGTTCATCTTGCATAGCAATTACTCAACATTCATCACTAAGAGCCTCCTCAATGGTCCTTAGCTCAATTTGAGAAACAAAAGCAACATTAACATCTAAGCTTTTAAGTTTGGATCTAGTAGTTACTCCTTTTGATATATCACCAATGATGAATTCTTTTGGATGATCATTTTGGTATTGCCAATCTTAAGGTAGCTCTTGAGATTCTTCTTCTTGTTCATCATGATTATTCTTTGGAACATCAATTGTTTCTTGTTGTTCAAATGTACCTACAAAATCATCAAGAACACTGCCTTCCCTTTGATCAAGTTTAGAGGATTCATCAAAAACAACATACATTGATTCTTCAACTAATAGTGCTCTTTTATTAAATACTCTATATGCTTTGCTAGATGATGAATATCCTAAAATATGCCTTCATCCGACTTGGATGTGAATTTTTCAAGATTGTCCTCGATATTTAATATAAAGCAATTACATCCAAATACTCTATGATATGAAATTTTGGGTATTCTTCCATTCTATAGCTCATAAGAAGTTTTTTTTATTAAAGGTCTTTTGTAAAAATGATTTAAAATATTAACATATGGTATTAATGGCTTCCACCCAAAAATAAGATGGTAAATCATACTCATTGAGCATTGTCCTAGCCATTTCGACCAATGTTCTATTTTTCCTTTCAATCACACCATTTTGTTGTGGTGTTCTAGGAGCCAAACAGTTATGTAAAATACCAAATTCATTGTAAAAGTTTTCTCATTTTCAAATTCATTACCATGATCACTTCTAATAGATGTGATTACATAGCCTTTTTCATTTTAAACTCTTTTTGCAAATATTTTAAAATGATTGAAAGCTTCATTCTATTGAGCTAAGAAATTATCCAATGTAACCTTGAGTAATCATCCACGAGTACAAACTCATAAAACTTGCCACCTAAGCTAGCAACTCTATTTGGTCCAAACAAATCCAAGTGAATGAGTTCTAAGGATCTAGAAGTGCTTACAATATTTTTAGATTTGAATTATATTGCTTACTAAATTGACAAGGTTCGCAAGTCCTATCTTTATCAAATTTTACTTTAGGGAGAACATGAACTAGTTCTTCTTTACTAATGTATTGAAAATGATCTATACTAGCATGTCCTAGTCTTCTATGCCATAACCAAGCATCATTACCAATGGTAATCAAACATTCAAACGTATTATTGGAATGTAGATCAATTTTATATGTATTGTTAATTCTAACTCCTTTGAATGCAATTTCACCATATGAATTGGTAACTTTACATCCTTTAGAGTCAAAGCTTACATCATATCCATTATCATATAGTTGACTTACACTAAGAAAATTATGTTTCAACCCATCAATAAGCCATACATTTTCAATCAAATTTTTACCAAGCATGCCAATGGAGCTAATGCCAATAATTTTACCTTTAGCATTATTTCCAAAAGTAATATTACCTTCATGCTTGCAAGTGAGTGTTGTAAAAAACTTTGCATTTCTCATCATATTCCTTGAGTATCCATTATCCACAAGTCAAGTACTCTCATTGATAGTAGATTTTAGGCATACCTATAAAACTATAATGTTCATCTTCTTTTAGGTACCCAAATGAAGTTGGGTCCTTGGGGGTTAGTAGTAGAATGATCCTCTAACTTGAGATGAGCCTTCCTAATATAGCCAAATGTGCTCTCATGTCAAAATTTCATACAATATGTGCATTGATACAAGGTTCTATACTTATACACTATCCTATTGAAGTTCAATGAAACATGCACACAATTATAAGTGTGAGTTGAATGAGATTGTTTTTATGCACTGTTGTGTTTGTGTACAAGCCTTATATATATGAATGCATGGTTTGCTCTTGGAATTTTAGTTCTAGAGCCTTGTGAACCTAATATAATCCTTATAGGATTTTTTTGGTTTATTTTGTGCATTAGTGTTCTTTAAAAATTCAACACTAGAGGTTTGAGTTGTAGATGCTTTTACAAATATTAGTACATTAGATGTAGTGATGGATGAGCCATTGAATCCTAAACCATGTTTCAAAAAGGGTGACCTTTGATTATCTATCAATGTGTCTAATGCCTCTTTTCCCTTATGAAATTTTGAAATTGATTCTTTCAGCTCTTTTAGTTCATCCTTTAAAATTTCATTTTTCTTGATCACATTTTCTAAGCTATGTGAATTTATATTCACTTCATCAATTGATTTCAATAATTATTCATTTAAGGTCTTTAATTTTAATGTAGAGTGTTTCAAGGATACAAAATCCTTTTCTAGCTTAGAACATTTATCCTTATAAAATTTCATTTTAGAAAAGTACTTTTCTACTCTAAGGTTCATATGTTTAATCAGATCACTATCATCTAAAGCATCATCAACATCATTATCATATGCAATTAAGTTCAAGGATTGAATACCTACCTCATTGGAGTCATTATCATCCTAAATAGCCATGAGACATAGATTAGCAATTCCTTCCTCCTCTTCTTCTTCTTCTTCACTTGAGGAAGAATCATCCCATGTGGCTTTGAGTGATTTCTTCTTTTCCTTATCCTACTTCTTCTTGTTCTTCAATGTGAAGCAATCCGATTTGACATGACCGAATTTGTCACATTCATAACATTCCACTTCATTCTTTTTATCTTTATCTTTGAAGGAGAATTTAGAAAATGTACCTTTGTTAGCTTGCAATCTTCTCTTTCTTTTTCAATCACTTATTCATTTTGAAAGCATTGCCATTTCTTCATCATCATCACTATCTTCATTACTTGAGCTCTCAAATTCTTTGATTGCCTTGAGAGCTATTGCTTTCCTTTTCTCTTTCTCACCTTGTTCTTCTTCCTTTTCGTTGTATAGTTTAAAAGTGAGTATCTTTCCCATAAGTTTATCGGTTCTCAAGGTGATAAGATTATGAGCCTCTTCAATAGAAGAAACTTTTGACTCAAAGCTCTTCTTTGCTCTAAGAGCTCTCAAGATTTTGCTATTAACATCACCTTAATCATATATCTTTCCTTATTTCTTTAATTCCTTGGCAATGGCAAGCAAGCGGTTTGTCATGTCGGTTACATTTTTTTTGGGCTTCATCTTAAATAGCTCATACTCATGTACATGCATTTGCTTCTTGGTGAACCTCACTTAGGTAGTGCCCTCATGATAGTTCTCAAATGCAATGTGCACAAGTAAGATGTTGGACTCTCCCTCCTTCTTCTTTTGATATTAAATTCATCAAGATGGAGGCCGCTCTATTATTCTTGAATTGATCTTTCACATTGGCACTAGACTAATGTGATTTAGGAAGAGGAACTTAGACACCTTCAACTTTATGAGTAGGAGGTTTCCACTCATTCTTAACAAATTCCCATAGCTCAATTCCTTCACTATCTAGGAATAAATACATTTTGTGTTTCCAATAGGAATAATCCATTCCATCGAAATAGGGTCTAAGGAATGAATTTAGGTTTCCATGTGTAGAGGTGTTTTTTGGTGGAATGGTTGCCATTTTGGATCAAAATTTACAATTAAGTTTAAAGAAATTTACTAGCTCTAATACCAATTGTTGTCCCAAATTAGCAATCAAGAGGGAAGGTGAATTGGTTGATATAAAGAGTGATGATAAATTTAAAACTCAAAAGTAAGAGATGAAGAAGATGTAGAAGAAGATTGAGTAGAGTATAGAAGAAAGAACACAAAGAGTTATAGTGGTTTGGATTTACCTTGATCCTACGTCCACTTCCTTAATAACTTATTAACGTTCCACTAATCTTGATTTTTTACAAGCTTAACTCTAACTTGGTGTTTTCACTAGCTCACACCAAACTATTACAACGGTTTGAGATCAATCCTCACAACCCTAACAAGAGTTTTCCCAAGCTCACTCTAACAACCTAAGTGTTTCCAAGCTCACACTTAAAGGTTTGATGGTGTTTAATGCTCACACCCAACACTGAATCAATACAAATGTAATTTTGAAACAAAGAAATGAAAGATGTTACACTTTGCTATTACAATCAATATGTTACATAAGAATCAAGTTTCTTGAGGTATTTATAGCCTTCAAGACTTGATATAGCCATTTAGGATAGGAGCCAATATGTTTGATTCTTGTCTCCCATTAAATTATTTTTTAGAGCATTCTCATGGTCGAACTAGCACTTGGCTGACTGGAATTCAGTAAGGCTAGTCGAAATTCTTAAGGTCCGGTCATAATATTTGAAAAACAAGCTAATGCTCCTTCAACAGTTGGTACACGTGGCTTCCACCAATTGAGTGGAGGTGTAACGGCTTCTAAATTGAAGAATATTTAAATGGTCAGTCGGACTTGCATCTGGTCTGGTCAGAATAATGATGGTACATTCAAATTCTGGGCTTACCTTTGGTCAGAAACTTTACTGGATGTTTTGGACAATTTCTGTTTCAAAGGTCTGATCGAGATTCACTGTGGCGTGGTCAGGAATTCTTGGTACTCTGAAAAAATAGGAGTACTTTTGACCGTGAAACTCACTGTGTGATCTGCCATTTTTTACACCTAAAGGTACGGTCGGACTTTCCCATGGTCTGAGTGGACTTCTAGTGGTATGGTGAGATTTTGAGAGTACCTTCCACTGTGAACCTTTATGTGTAAATTTCTTGTTTCAACAAGCCTTGAGTCCGGTTGGACTAAATAATGGTCCAATCGAGCTTTTTGAATTTTCTCTAAAAATTATGTTTTTGCAAAGTGTAACTTAATACAAACATTAGTTCAATTAATTTAATTGCCTAAGATAAAAAATAGAGTAATTATGCTAAGGGTTTTGCTAACAAGAGTTATAAGAATAATGCATAGGTTTAAAATGCATTAGGATGTTACATTGTGAGTTAAAAGAAAAGGCATATTGCATTGTTTTCAAAATTTCTTTTATTATCAAAGTATGTATCGCTAAGCTATTAGCTTAGTGCAATTTTCTCATCGCGTAGGTAACAGAATGGACACCGAGAGCCCTATTAGACTTGACTAGATATAGGGTTTTTGGATTGTACTAGAAGTTTTTTTTTATTGCCACGAGACCAGAGCTAGCCATTTGACATGTTAATATATTTTGATGGAACATGTTTTCATTATGTACATTGTGTTAAGAAATGAAAATGTCAAAAATTTTAATGTTTTGGCTAAATATTATAAAAGCTTGGAATATTTTGTTTATTAATATATTTGGGTATTTTTGGAGAATATTGGAGTAATGAATGTTTGAATATATTTTTGGGTATAAAATCTTATACAGGTTGAGTTGTAATTTTGGAAAATGTTTGAAATACAGATAAAACTCTAGTGAAATTTTCTCAAAGAATTTCATTAATAAATGCTATTTTTATGTTTAAATTACTTATGTTTGTATTTATTTATTTAATAAATTATCTTTAAAATAATAAATTATTTTAGTGAAAATTTTGGTAAACTTTCTAATGACATGAACAGTGACATTCTTATATTATGCATATGTATTTTACATATACGAGATATATGCATTATATATATAGGATATAAAAGTATTATATTTATTTTGGTATCAGAGCCTGGATTTGAGATTCTCAACCTAGATGAGTTTTTAAAAGAGAAAGGGGAATTTAAATGTGATTTTAAATTTGTCATACATGTATATGCATTGGCACTTAGACTAGTCTTTGATGTGACAATGTTTGTTATTGTGACAGATATAGGTTGTGATGGTGTCGAGAGGATGCAGGTAAGAGGAGAGTATAGTGAGTTTTGCTTCAGGAGGTGGTAGAGCTAGAGCTTGTGCAGAGGTTTCTGGAGAGGCATTGTTGCTAGCCAGACCAACAACTTAAGATGTTTTGCCAGTCTAGATGCGGCAAATGGCAGAATTGCTCTGACAAGCTCCAGCACAGCAGTGAAAGCAGACTAGGAAATATGATAAGCTTAGGAAGTATAGAGGCTATAGACATTATGGGCACTGTAGATCTAGCCAAGGTAGAATAGTGCCTGGATAGAGTGGAGAGGTTGTTTATCCAATTGCAGGCTACTATAGAAGAGAAGTTTGACTATGTTGTATCTCTTCTACAGAGGGATGCCTATGGCTGGTGGAAGACAGTTCCCCATGGGTTAGTGCAACCTCCAGTGTTGATTTATGAAGAATTTTCCTAGAGTTTGGGAAAAAAGCATACACCTCAGGAGTATAAAGACATGAAGAAGAGGAAATTTCTTAAATTGAAGTAGGGGAGAGGACAATGGTAGAGTATGAGAAGGATTTTTTACGATTAAGTAAGTATGCAGGAGGAATTATGACTGATGAGGTAGATAGGTACAGGAGGTTTAAGGAGGGAATGAGGCCATCTATTACATGTCAGGTAGTTGCTATCCAGTATGAGGATTTTTCTAGATTAGTGTTAGCTACCTAAAGTATGGAGAAAGCTCAGGGGCCTACAACTACAGCTCGGGTAGAGGAGAGTAGAGCTAGGCGACCTCAGACTAAGATATAGTTATCATCTCACAAGAGAGAGTGAGAGGATTCTATGCAGAGTATAGGAGAGAGTCAAGAGCAGACTGGTAGATAGAGGCAGAGGCCTAAGTCTACAACATCAGTAGATAGTACCCCTACCTCTTCATTTCAAAGATTTATTCCACCTAATTGCACACAGTATGGTAGGTTACATAGGGGCATTTGCTGGGGAACTGATTTTAGAGGTTGTTATAGATGTGGATCTTCATATCATTACATTAGGGATTGCCTAGAGTCACCAATGGTTAGACAGACTAAGACAGCCATATCTAGATCTGGTGATAGAGGAGATAGAAGCAATAGAGGTGGCAACAGAGGTAGTAGGGGTGGCAGGCAAGATATAGTCAGAGAGATGGGTCTATATCTGTAAATAAAGCAAAGGGAGCTGGATCATCACAGAGAGACTATAGAATGCAGAGGCAGCAAGATTATCCAAATGTAGATGAAGGTAAATTTTGTTTACTTGATAACATTACTGTTTATGTCTTAGTAAAGTTTTCATTCTTTTATGATGTTGTTAGAAATTGTGTGTTCTTTGCATCAGTATATGGATTTGTAAAAATGCTTGAGGATATTCTTAAGGGGGAGAGTAGAGATCATTAGTTAATGATGGTGATAAGTGATGATAATAATTATGTGGTTAATTATATGGAAGGTAGAGATTAGTGTTTGATTTTGGTGGGGTTAGTTTATTATAATGGATAATTTTAAGGACAAAATTATCCAAGGGAAGAGGATTGTAACACCCATAACCTCAATTAAAATTAATTTAACAAGGTATATAGAGGGTAAATAAAGTGTTGTGTGAAGGATATGCAAGATATATGCCTAATGTAAACACAAGATATACATAATGTATACATGATATATATTTAAAATATACCTAAAATATACCTAATATATATTTTTTCATAAAAGATAAAAGTAAATAGTGAAAGTCAAAAGGTCAAAAGGTAAAATATTAAAAAATAATAATGATAAAAATAATAAGATGTAAAATAAGGATTTTTAATAATTAATTAATTAATTATATGTTATAATTATAATTATATACATATATATGGATAGGAAATAAGAAATGAATTTAAAAGTCAATTTTGACTCTTCTTCTTCTCCTTCTTATTAATTTTGGACGATTTTCCTTAGAAGAGCAAAGGAGGAATTTGCTTCTTCTAAACATCAAATTCTTTAAGTTTTTCAAAGGAATTAAGGAGATTTTGGAGAAAGCCCATGTTTTATGTAAGCTTTTTTGAATTTTTGAAGTTTCTCTTGAATAGTTGATTATGTAGAAAATGGGATTTTGAAAGAGGCTAGGATAATTGTTTAAATGGTAATGGATGATGTTATTTTGATGTGTAAACAAAGATTTTAAGTTTAAATGATTGATTTGATTAGGTTTGGTTAAAGTTTCGAAGAAGAAGAGAGTGATTTAGGATTTTCATAGTTTTTTTTTTTGTAAAGAATTGATGTAAATTGAATTTAAATGGTTAAATTGTGTTAGAATATGATTTTAATAATATAATTTAACTTAAAACTTAATTTGGAATTAATTAGAATAGAATTCCAGAATTAAAGTTTGTTAGGGTAACTTTTAGAAATTTGAAGGAAATGTGATAACTTATTTTTTTTTTAGTTAAAGTAGATAGGAATGCGTACCTAATGAATTATTTATAATCATATTTTGATTAGGAAGTGAGTAGAGCCAAGTTACTTAGTTAAATTGGTGAAGGACACTGGTAGAAAGTGGGGTTGGGAGGAGAATTGGCTTGGATCTTTGGCATATTCCTAAGTATGTACATACTTTAATTTTATATACTTCATTTGCATTCAATTTAGCTTAACACATTTTGATGTTAAGAATGTGCTAGGCTACTTGAACTTGAGATTTTGAATGTAATGCATTGTTGTTTTGAAAAAGGGTGTAAAATGTATTAAATACATTGTGTTAAGCTATTGTAAATGGCTAAAATAGTTAATATGTGCCAAATGCGAAAAAATGTAAAAATGCCTCAAGTGTTTCAGTGATGTAGTCACATTGAAAATGTGACATACAATAGTAAAAAATGTTTTGAATGATATTGTATTAAGGGAATTTGCATGGTTATGGAAAAGAAAAGGATAAATTTTACATTGTGATGGAAATTGATTATGAAAAGGTGTAATATAAATGAAATTTGTGTTGCCTTATATATATTGTTCTAGAATGTTGTGTATATGGATATGTCATGCCTGTTACATGATTTGCCTTTGGGCTAGACACTGGGCATCGCTTATAATGTAGTTTGCCTTCACTGCTAGAAGCTAGGTGTCACTATTATTTACCTTCAGGGCTAGACACTGGGTGTTAAGATTATCCAAAATAATGTCTCTGAAGCCCGAATATTACATATATCGTCATTTGGGCCCAATGGATGTGATTGTGATATATGATGGAGTTATAAGAATAATGAATAACTTTTAAATGCATTTGCATGTCACATTATGAGTTTAAAGAAAAGGCATATTGTAGTTTCTTTTACTATCAAAGTATATACCACTAGGCTATCAGCTTAGTGCAATTTGCACATCACGCAGGTGACAGAGTAGACAATGGGATCCTTGTTAGACCTAACGATGTCTTGGGTTTCTGGATTGTAATGGAAGTTTTGTTTGATTGCCACGAGACCAAAGCTAGCCATTTGACATGTAAAAATTTATTTTGATGGAACATGTTTTGTTTATGTACATTGTGTTAAGAAATGGAATTGTTGTAAATTTTAAAGTTCAGGCCAAAGAGTATAAAAGCTTGGAATATTTTGGTTATTAATATATTTGGGTATTTTTGGAGAATATTAGATGAGTGAATGTTTGAATATATTTTTGGGAGTGTAAAATTTTATGTAGGTTGAGTTGTGATTTTGGAAAATATTCTAAATACAGACAAAACTCTGGCGAAATTTGCTTTATGAGAATTTCATTAATAAATGCTATTTTTATTTTTTAAATTTCTTATGTTCATATTTATTTAATAAATTATCTTTAAACAATAAATTATTTTAGTGAAAATTTTGGTAAACTTTCTAATGGCTGAAATAATGACATTCTTGTATTTTGTATATGTATTTTACATATATGAATTGTATGTATTACACGTATATAAGATATATATGTATTATAGTTTTGCTTAAACTATGAAAAGTATTGGAAATTGCATTGAAAATGTGGGGTGTGAATAATATATATGGAAAATGTGGAAATTATGGGAAGGATATGAATATGGTGATGAGAATGAGGAATGATCATGTGATTATGGAATATGAGAGTTAATGTGATGTATTATAACACTCTTATATCCTATATAGCATAGTACATATATCCCATATATATATAATACACACATAGAATATAAAAGTGCCACAAAAACTACATAATAAAAATTCGCATTTTAATCACAATATTTAATTAATAATAAATAATATATATTTAAGTAGTAAATTCTTAAAATAGAAATTTATAAAGAAAATCTTTGAAAACAATTTATTAGAATTTTATCTGCAATTTCAATATTTTTCAAACTCAATATACAAATACACAAACTGCATAGAAAATTTCACTCCTAAATATTCACAAATATAATCTCCAACATTTTTCCCCAAACTTTTCAAAACTTTCCAATTATTTATCATTTTATAATTATTCAAGAAAAATCATAAGCTTAACCAATGTATATTTCAAATTTATGTTTTAAGTAACAATACTTATCAAATTATTGACATATACATAAGATTTTCCAAAACATGTTTAATATACATATAATATCTTTGTTGTATAAAATCCACATTACACTGTATATATAATTATATATGAATGCATCACCCTCTAAGTTGGTCTTGTGTGTAATATCCCAAAATATGCCCTAGAAGTTTTGATATTATTGTTGTAATTGTATTGAATGTATATGTTAAATTTTAAAGAGAAGGGAAAATTTAAAGGGAAGTGTATATGTTGTGTATATGGAAATATATACAACATATATACAAGTCAATTGTGATGGTCAAAGGAAGAAGATATTCAGTTATTTTAATTAATTAAGTTAGTTAGTGGAAAATGGGAAATTAAAATGAATGGAAGAGATTAATTTGGATTTTTTTTAATATTATAATTGCTTGGAGGAGGTTTAAAGAGAGGAGTATTTGACTTTGGTTTATTCATTTTCTTTTTCATTTCTTTCCTTTTCCTTTTGTTGGCCGGCCATCTAAAGCAAGAGAGAGAGAGAGTGAGTTTTGTGATCTAAGCTCAAATTGAAGGAAGATTCAAGGGAATAAGTTGAAATTTGTGAACTATCATCAACTTTGGTAAGTTCTCTCTTGATTTCTCTTGTTTATTTTGGAGTTATGTTTGAGTTTGAAGGATTATTGTTGATGATAGGAGTGTGTTTTGATTGTGTTGTGTTTAAGAGTGTTTGATTCATTTGATTTTTGTATTTTTGAGTTTGGATTGAAGAAAAGAGTAAGTTTGTTGGAAGAGGTAGTGTTGTAGGTGTGTTTTGGGTTTGTGGTGATGATTTTGATTTGTGTTGGATGTATGTTTTTAGTTATTTTGGTGTTTTTGCAAGTTTGTTATGGTTCTTGGGAAGTGGATTTTGGTAAAAGGAAGTGATTTGTTGGATTAAGTGTTGTTGTGGCCGGAATCTGTATTTTTAGTCTGACACGCCCATGAGCACGACCAGGTTTTAGGCGTGTCAATAGTTCTGTGTTTTTGGATGGGTGGCACGAGCAGTGACACGCCCATGTCACTGAGCGTGTCATAGCTACTGTGTTGGTGAGGAATTGACACGGCCATGAACACGCCCATGTTGTTGGACGTGTCATTGTTTCTGTGAGACAAAATGTATTACACGTCTAGTGACACGCCCGTGGTTCTGAGCGTGTCAAAACTTCTGTGTTGTGAGTTTAGGGCACGGTCAGGGACACGCTCGTGTTGTTGAGCGTGTCATGTGTAGAGTTTTGCATCTCATGTGTACTATTTCTTTTGGTTTAGGTTGTGAAGAGGTTGATTTGCCTTAACCTAAGTGGTGAAGAAGTTTTGGAAGAGTAAAGTTGTAAATTGGTGTGAGTTGTTCCTAAGGTAAGCACAAACTACATTATTGCATATATTCATATGATGTTGAAACTTAACATCCATTTGATTGTAAATGTGTTAGGAAATCTAATGCATTGTTGATGCTTATGAATAATGTCATGATTGGTATAATATGAATGATTAATGAGCATCTAAAATATGTGTTAATGCCATTAATTATCTACACCTAAATGATGAGTTGAGATATATAATGAGATGTAAATGAGATGATTGAGGCATATTGCTTAGATGATTATGTCCAATGTATTGGATATGTATATTTATTGAAGAGATGTGAAGCCATTGTTATTGGCTATAATGATGTAAATGAGATGATGGAGGCATGTATGCCTAAGTGATGATGATTAAATGATAATGAAATAATAAATGAATTGTGTGTCTAATATGTTATTCATTTTCAGAGTTTTGTTGTTGGTGGCATGCCTAATAGTAACAATCTCTTGAAGTTAGGTTGGGCTTGATCCTTGAAGCCAAGTTGGGTTGAAGTTTAACATGTTTTACTCCCCTTGAAGCTTGGTTGGATCTAGTCCTTGAAGCCTAATTGAGATGTTACAACCCTTGAAGCTAGGTTGGGTTGGTTCTTGAAGCCAAGTTGGGTTGATACTTAGCATGCTTTGTTCCCCTTGAAGCTTGGTTGAACCTAAATCCTTGAAGCCTAGTTGGGATAATGATAATGATAAATGTGATAATTATACCAAAACATTAACTCTGAAAGTTGAATGGCATATTAGTGTCTTTTGGGCCCATGCTTGTCTTTATTTTCAATGTGAATCTTGAATAGTGAAACTAATGAAACTATGAAGATACAATATGAATGCTTGATATGACATTGAACAAAATAAAATGTTGAAATGTAATGTTCTTTTGAATGGTGTATAAAATTTATTGTGACATTGGCATTGCATCGAAACATAGTATTATTGTAATTTGTACCACTAAGCCGTTGGCTTAGCGCGATTATGATTTATCGCGCAGGTAACAGGGAAGAACCGGAGAATTCCTCTAGGCCAAGTAGAGGCTAGAACTTGAGGTGGTGATAGTGAAGCTTAAGGATCGAAGATATACTGCCAAACATGTATATACTTTATGTTTTGTAAATCTTGAGTTTTAATGTATAAGTATTTGTAAATAATTGTTATATTTTCCGCTGCTTTTAAATAAACATTTTATCTTTAGTCTCTTATAACTTCTTTTAAATGATTTAAATTTGTTCGTGTTTTTGAAAAAGGGATGATTCATTTGTTAAGTATACCATAGCATTTCTATATTCAGTATACGTATATTACGATCGTATTAGCATGCTGTGTACGTATACGGGGTATAGGGATGTTACATTGTGGCACCTAAAACTTCAAGTCTCAATCACATGCAAGTTCACCCTGATCTGCATTTCTATTACATGTGCAATTTACACAACCGTGCTAAGCCATACAACAATTTAAATAACACACATGTATACTTTTCAACTCATATTTTATCATCATACTATCAATACATGTACTATTATTTTTGTATTTCCTTTACCTTATAATTTATATGTACACAATTATTCATCACAAATTACTCATCATCCGTCCCTTAATTCTTCAAACATATATATATATATACCAGCAAAATCTAAGGATCTTGACAGAGGGGTAAAATAATTTTAAAAGAAATAATAAAACAATAAACTGTTAGGCAACATAATATAGATATATAAACAGATTAATTAAAATAATAAATAAAAAAAAGAATGTGAAAGACTATATTAAAATAAATTAAAGAAATAATTCAAAAGCATATATTAAAAACATATAAAGAATAATTATAATCTCTTTTAAATGGTACGGCGGCGTTGTTTCATACCTGGTGCAAAGGAGAGCTTCAGACAAGTGCAAGTCTGACGTTGCTCCAATTTATATTTAGGTTTCCAGCCTTATATACCACTTTAAAGATTACAATTAAATCTTTAATTAAATTTGTATCTTAAGTCTAAAATATTTTAAGTTTATCAAAACACACTCTTAAGTCTATTTGTTTTAGTATACCTAATTATACTATATGTGGTATAAATATACGGATCTCGTATAAGTATACAGCATAGAATATAGAGAGGAGAAAGACAGAAAAGGATAGAATATAGAGGTCCTTTTCAGTCTGTAAGTAGTGCAAATATAATTTCTGATGTTTTAGTTTCAGATCAAGCTCAACTTGCACGTTTTTTGCTTGCAAGAACTAGAACAGAGCATACTTAAGAATGGAGAATGGGAGATGCAATATAAATAAAATTTAACTTTATTTAAATAAAAATAAAATACAATACATAATTAAAACTTTAAAAATACAAGTTATAAATATATAGCTACCTTATATAAGGAGATCAATAGGTGTGGAGTATAGAACTGGAAGAAATGTATAAATGAGAGAGGAAGGGGAAGAAAGAAGCTAAAACTAGGCTAAGAGGTTCTCTTCTGTCTTCTGGGTTGAGAGAGAAGTGTTTCGGATCCCCTTTACCTTCAGAATGAGCTTCATTATATAGACAGAGGCTTTAAAATTCCACTGTTCTTGTCGCATGCTTTGGTACTGTAGAGGAATAGTAACCTGTCGTTACTATTTGCTTTTACTGTACCTTCACGCGGCTGGAACTGTAGATGAATATTACCTTGTCTGGGGTATTGTTTGCTTTACTGTTGGGAACTGTGGATGAACAGTTCTTCTGACTTTACTGTTGGTTTTCCTCTGGTGAATACTGTTGATGAACAGTATCTTGTCAGTGGGCACCGTCTTTATTGACTTTAATATTTTGAGTTGAGAAATTAGGTTTCTCCTGCCTTTAATCAGACGAATCTGAGTCAGATTCAATTTCTGACTCAATTTTCTTTTTCTTTTTATTTTTCTTTTCTTTTCTTTTCTTTTTCTTTTTCTTTTTCTTTTCTTTTCTTTTCTTTTCTTTTTCTTTTTCTTTTTCTTTTTCTTTTTCTTTTTCTTTTCTTTTTTCTTTATCTTTTTTCTCTGTCTTTTTTCTCTTTTTTCTCTTTATCTTTTTTCTCTTTATTCTTTTTCTCTTTTTTCTCTTTTCTTTTTATTTTTTCTTTACTTTTTATTCTGATGGGGGACAATATACCATAGCAATCATCCTCATTACTGGGACAGTAATCCGAGTCAGATGTCTCGGTGGAAGATGACGTCATGGATGATGAGGAGGAATCCAAAGAAGAGGAAGGAGATTTTCTTCTTCTGGATGAGGCTTTAGAGACTTTAGAATGGACTTTAGTTGAAGATCCAGCAGAGCAGGTTCTACTAGGCTTAATGGGCCCAGATGTTGAGGGAATAGACCCAACCATCTGTTCCATTAAGGCTTTATATTCTTCTGCAGTCTTGGCAGCTGCAAGAAGGGCAATATTCTGGGCTCTTTGAGCTCCAAAAGAGACGGATAGCCTTGGGTCAAGACCATTGTGGTTTCTCTTTAGGAGCCATGCTTTAACAGTCTCCTCAGTGGTAGAATTGCGAAAGGCAGTCCACCACTTGACTTTAGACTTCCTTAATATAACAGGGATATTGGTACCTGGAAGAATAGATGATTCAAAGTACCATTGATATACCCAAGGTATATTGAAAGTCAAACTAAAGAGAAGAAGAGGAGGAAAATTCTTCTCATAAGGATTAGGGTTTAAGTGAGTTTTATAATGCTGGTAAGCTAATTGTACATCTTGTGGGAGACAACGCTCATCATTACCACAATAGTACCACCAATCAACAAACCAGGATGGGAGGTTATTAATCTTTAAATTGGTCTCACAATAGATGAGCCATGAATGGGTTTTACCAGGGTTTTGGAAAAACAGGGCCTTAGTCCAGGCTTCTATATAGTCCCAGTAGTTATATGAGGAACAACATGATAAAGAAAGAAGGGCTTTAAATTGCACAGGAATGTGCAAAGGTCTTCCCCATTCAGAAGGATGGAGAATTTTCTTTATTTTAAAAGAAGAATAAGTTATGACAGCTTTTTCTTGCTGATTATAATTGTGTTTTAAAAACAAAGAACCTGAATCCACAAGAATATGAAGATAATATTCTTGAGGTTTTGAAAATTCTTTTGATTTAAAAAACCATCCTTTAGGGTATACAGTTTCAATTATAGACCATGGGTTTAGCTGAGCAGACCCAAAATCAGTAATTAATTCTGTAGACCAAAATTTTTTATTATGCCAAAAAGTTTTTGACTTTAAAGGAAAATTTGAAGAAACAATTTGAGTTGAAGAGTTTGAAACATTCAACTCATTTTTAGAAACATTTTGGGTTAGGGTTTTTGAGGATTGACCTAACTCTGTTTTAAAAGGGATTAAAGAATTCATACCTGGGGCTTCAGGAGGCGGGAAGCCCATATTTGCAAGAGCTTTAAGGACCTCTGGAGATTGGGCCAACTGAGAGACCCATATATCCATTTTAGCTTTATCATCTTCTGCTTGGACAGCATCAGCCCAAGACTTTATAGGTTTAGGGTTTGCAATACTATCTGAATGATCAGATAGGGCTTTAGGAGAGTCATCTCTAAGGGTCTCCTTTTCTTTATTGGCTGTTTTCTTTTTTCTCCCCATGATTCCTTAGAAGGAATTCACGAGTAAGGAAATCAGGTAAACTATTGTTTTCTCCTTTAATAAATTCAATATCAAAATCAAATATACTCAAAATAGCTTGCCATCTAGCAAAAATCTGTTTTGAGGCAAGGTTTTTAACATCTTTTTGCAAAACATCTTTTGCACTTTTACAATCAATTCTCAATAGAAATTTTTTATTTAATAAATCAGATTGAAATTTTGAAATACATAAAACAATACTCAAAATTTCTTTCTTTATAGTAGAATAATTTAATTGGGTTGGACTCCAATGTCCTGAATAGAATTGGACTATGGCTTCTCTACCCTCTTTAACCTGTTTTAAAATCCCACCAAAACCTATATCTGATGCATCAGTCTCTACTATTTTGGAGGCTAAGGGATCAGCTATATGTAGGCAAGGAATAGTTTTAACTAGGTCTTTAACTTGTCTAACTATATTAGAATGGACATCAGTCCATGGGCCTGGGTTTTTCTTTAGCCTATCATGCAGAGGTTTAATAGTCCTATTTAGGTTGGGAAAGAATTCTATAACATAATTCAAACAACCTAAAAATCTTTGTAATTGAGCTTTATTAATTATCTGATCAGGAAACTTATCCCCAAAGGCTAAGTTTCTTTCTATAGGTTCTATGATTCCCTGTTCTATATAATGTCCTAAGAACCTAATCTTAGTTTGAAACAGAGACATCTTCGTTTTACTTAATACTAGACCATTATGTTTAATTATCATAAAAAATGTTTTTAAGTGTTTAAAATGTTCTTCTATAGTTGTTGAATAAATTAAAACATCATCAATATAAACAATACAAAATTTAGTGTAAGGGTTAAAAATATCATTCATCACTCTCTGAAATTCAGAGGGTGCATTCTTTAAACCAAAAGGCATAACATTCCATTCATACTGTCCAAATGGAACAGTGAATGCAGTCTTATACCTATCTTTAGGGTTAATCTGAATTTGCCAAAATCCGGATTTCATATCAAATTTACTAAAAATATTTGCTTTATATAACCTTCCTAATAAATCTTTTTTATTTGGAATAGGGTACCTAATCCATTTTAAAGCTTTATTTAAAGGTTTATAATTTATTACTAATCTAGGTGCACCTCTTTCTATTTCAGAGGCATTGTTTACATAGAATGCAGCACAAGACCAAGGGCTTCTAGATTTAGTTATCAATCCTTTATTTTCTAAATCATTTATTTATTTTCTACAAAATTCAATTAAATCAGGCGCCATCTGAATGGGCCTAGCTTTAGTTGTAATAGACTTTTCATCAAAGCCTATTTCATAAGGTAAATCAACCATATGTTGCTTTCTATTCGAGAACGCATTTGGAATATCAGCACACAATTCTTTTTCTATTTGAGATTTTAATTTATTAATTTTATCTTGCGTAAATTTATTGTTTAACTGTTCATTTATTTTTTTTAAATGATAATTATTCTTTAAATTACAAAGTTGTTCAGACTTTGCTTTTATAAGTGCATTTATTTGTAATTCATTTATTGAATGAGCCTTTAAAAGATTTAAATTTCTCTTTTTTGGTTTTTCCAAAAATGGAAAAATTTTTTTTTGCTTTCTAACTTTAAAACTTATACTATCATCATTTACTGAATAAGGTGTTATTAAATTCATAAATGGCGTTCCTAAGATTACCATATGATGAATATTAGTTAAAATAAATATATTTTTTATTTCTAAATTTTTATCTATAATAGAGGCTTCTGCTTTACCAATTATATTTAGTTTAGATTTATTTGCTGCAGATAAACTTTCATTTGTTTGTTGCCAAAATCTTTTTGGTACTAAACTAGGTTTAATGTAGTTTAAATCAGCTCTCGTATCAAACAATGCTATAGTTTCTATATTATAATTATCTGAGAATTTTAATTTTATTTTTATTAAATATTTTCTAGATGTTATTTCATGTAACATAAAAATTAAAAGAAAGGACAAAAGGAAGTCAAATCTAAGGATTCTGACTTTGTTAAAGCAATTAAAGAACAGTTAAGTAAAATTGACTCTTCTTCTAGGTCAAAATAGGTAGTTCAAGAAACACCTCAATCTAAAGCTTATAAAACTATTAGTATAGTTACCCAAGATCCAGAATCAGAATCAGTTGAGGAATCTCAACCTGAATCTGAAGATATTGAAACCTTTAGTAAAGCCCTAGAGCCACAAATAAATCGTATAACATATAATCAGTCTATAGTACCTAGAATGTCTGCCCCAGACTTAGGTATAACAGATAAACCTAATACATTAACACAGTATAAATATAATGCCTCTTCAGTATATGAATGGAGCATTGATAGCCTATCAGAATACAATATTCTGAGTCTTCTACAGCAGATGACAATGGCTGCCAATGCTTATAGAACCCAAACTGAAACCTCAGATAAAACAATAGCTGAACTTCTTATAGCTGGCTTTATTGGTCAACTTAAAGGTTGGTGGGATAATCATCTCACTGATGAAAAACATTTAGAAATTCTAAATGCTATAAAAACATATGAAGATGGGATACCTATATTAAATGAATTTGGTGATACTATTCAAGATGCAGTGGCAACACTAATCTTGACTATATCACTTCATTTTATAGGTGACCCTACACACTTAAAGGATAAAAATGCTGAATTATTAAGTAATCTTAGATGTAAGAAACTTAGTGATTTTCAGTTTTATAAAACAACTTTCCTAACCAGAATAATGCTTAGAGAAGATTCCAACCAGGCTTTCTAGAAAGAAAAATTCTTAGCAGGATTACCTTTCTTCTTAGGAGAAAAGGTTAGGAACCATATAAAACAGGAGTATGGAAACCCTATTCCTTATGACTTATTGACTTATGGACAACTGTTTAGTATAGTTCAAAAAGAAGGATTAAAGCTTTGTCAAGATATAAAACTTCAAAAATCATTAAAATATGAAATGAGAAAAACTAAACAAGAATTAGGTTCTTTCTGTAAACAATTTGATTATAGTATAACACAGAAACATAAAGATTGTAATGGACAGTGTTCTACTACAAGAAAATATAAAAAAACCTTATAAAAAATATCATAAAAAGAATTATAAGAAAAGATTAGATAAAGATGATTATTATAAAAAACAGAAACCTTATAAACCTTATAAATATAGAAAACCTAGTAGAAAATCATATAAACAAAAAGATAAAAAATTCACATCATATAAAGATTTAACATGTTATAAATGTGGAAGAAAAGGCCACACATCAAGATTTTGTAAATTTGATAAAAAAAATTACAAGAATTAAATTTAGAGGAATCTGTAATAAATAAAATTCATGAATTATATTTAAAATATTCAGGTTCTGAAGATTATTCAGATTCTGAGGAATTAAATCAGATAGATGAAATAGGAACATAATCAAGTTCTGAAGATAGTAGTAGTAAATCATTAAATGTATTAACTAAAGAACAAGAATCTATATTAGAAGCAATAAAATATATAACTGATCCTATAATTCAAGAAAAAATGTTAAATAAGATATTAGAAAATGATAAACCTAAGCATTCTATGTTACCTAGTACTAGTAAACAAACTTATGATTTAACTACAATACTAAACAAGAATAAAGCAGTAAAAAACAAACCAACCATAAATGATTTACAAAAAGAAATTAAAGAAATTAAATTAGAATTAAAAGAATTAAAAAATAAATAAGAACAAGATTCACAGATAATAAAATCTTTAATGAACTCAACTTCTTCTTCTGATGAAGAAGCTGAAGAAGATATTGAACAGATAAATGGTAAAGAAACTGATAATGAAATTAGTTTAATTAGTAAAGATAAAATTCCTGATAATTTAATTTTTATGTTACATGAAATAACATCTAGAAAATATTTAATAAAAATAAAATTAAAATTCTCAGATAATTATAATATAGAAACTATAGCATTGTTTGATACGGGAGCTGATTTAAACTACATTAAACCTAGTTTAGTACCAAAAAGATTTTGGCAACAAACAAATGAAAGTTTATCTGCAGCAAATAAATCTAAACTAAATATACTTGGTAAAGCAGAAGCCTCTATTATAGATAAAAATTTAGAAATAAAGAATATATTTATTTTAACTAATATTCATCATATGTTAATCTTAGGAACGCCATTTATGATTTTAATAACACCTTATTCAATAAATGATGATAGTATAAGTTTTAAAGTTAGAAAGCAAAAAATAATTTTCCCATTTTTGGAAAAACCAAAAAAGAGAAATTTAAATCTTTTAAAGGCTCATTCAATAAATGAATTACAAATAAATGCACTTATAAAAGCAAAGTCTGAACAACTTTGTAATTTAAAGAATAATTATCATTTACAAAAAATAAATGAACATTTAAACAATAAATTTACGCAAGATAAAATTAATAAATTAAAATCTCAAATAGAAAAAGAATTGTGTGCTGATATTCCAAATGCGTTCTCGAATAGAAAGCAACATATGGTTGATTTACCTTATGAAATAGGCTTTGATGAAAAGTCTATTACAACTAAAGCTAGGCCCATTCAGATGGCGCCTGATTTAATTGAATTTTGTAAAAAAGAAATAAATGATTTAGAAAATAAAGGATTGATAACTAAATCTAGAAGCCCTTGGTCTTGTGCTGCATTCTATGTAAACAAGGCCTCTGAAATAGAAAGAGGTGCACCTAGATTAATAATAAATTATAAACCTTTAAATAAAGCTTTAAAATGGATTAGGTACCCTATTCCAAATAAAAAAGATTTATTAGGAAGGTTATATAAAGCAAATATTTTTAGTAAATTTGATATGAAATCCGGATTTTGGCAAATTCAGATTAACCCTAAAGATAGGTATAAGACTGCATTCACTGTTCCATTTGGACAGTATGAATGGAATGTTATGCCTTTTGGTTTAAAGAATGCACCCTCTGAATTTCAGAGAGTGATGAATGATATTTTTAACCCTTACACTAAATTTTGTATTGTTTATATTGATGATATTTTAATTTATTCAACAACTATAGAAGAACATTTTAAACACTTAAAAACATTTTTTATGATAATTAAACATAATGGTCTAGTATTAAGTAAAACGAAGATGTCTCTGTTTCAAACTAAGATTAGGTTCTTAGGACATTATATAGAACAGAGAATCATAGAACCTATAGAAAGAAACTTAGCCTTTGGGGATAATTTTCCTGATCAGATAATTAATAAAGCTCAATTACAAAGATTTTTAGGTTGTTTGAATTATGTTATAGAATTCTTTCCCAACCTAAATAGGACTATTAAACCTCTGCATGATAGGCTAAAGAAAAACCCAGGCCCATGGACTGATGTCCATTCTGATATAGTTAGACAAGTTAAAGACCTAGTTAAAACTATTCCTTGCCTACATATAGCTGATCCCTTAGCCTCCAAAATAGTAGAGACTGATGCATCAGATATAGGTTTTGGTGGGATTTTAAAACAGGTTAAAGAGGGTAGAGAAGCCATAGTCCAATTCTATTCAGGACATTGGAGTCCAACCCAATTAAATTATTCTACTATAAAGAAAGAAATTTTGAGTATTGTTTTATGTATTTCAAAATTTCAATCTGATTTATTAAATCAAAAATTTCTATTGAGAATTGATTGTAAAAGTGCAAAAGATGTTTTGCAAAAAGATGTTAAAAACCTTGCCTCAAAATGGATTTTTGCTAGATGGCAAGCTATTTTGAGTATATTTGATTTTGATATTGAATTTATTAAAGGAGAAAACAATAGTTTACCTGATTTCCTTACTCATGAATTCCTTCTCAGGAATCATGGGGAGAAAAAAGAAAACAGCCAATAAAGAAAAGGAGACCCTTAGAGATGACTCTCCTAAAGCCTTATCTGATCATTCAGATAGTATTACAAACCCTAAACCTATAAAGTTTTGGGCTGATGCTGTCCAAGCAGAAGATGATAAAGCTAAAATGGATATATGGGTCTCTCAGCTGGCCCAATCTCCAGAGGTCCTTAAAGCTCTTGCAAATATGGGCTTCCCGCCTCCTAAAGCCCCAGGTATGAATTCTTTAATCCCTTTTAAAATAGAGTTAGGTCAATCCTCAAAAATTCTAACTCAAAATGTTTCTAAAAATGAGTTGAATGTTTCAAACTCTTTAACTCAAATTGTTTCTTCACATTTTCCTTTAAAGTCAAAAACTTTTTGGCATAATAAAAATTTTTGGTCTACAAAATTAATTACTGATTTTGGGTCTGCTCAGCTAAACCCATGGTCTATAATTGAAACTGTATACCCTAAAGGATGGTTTTTTAAACCAAAAGAATTTTCAAAACCTCAAGAATATTATTTTCATATTCTTGTGGATTCAGGTTCTTTGTTTTTAAAACACAATTATAATCAGCAAGAAAAAGTTGTCATAGCTTATTCTTCTTTTAAAATAAAGAAAATTCTCCATCCTTCTGAATGGGGAAGACCTTTGCACATTCCTGTGCAATTTAAAGCCCTTCCTTCTTTATCATGTTGTTCCTCATATAACTATTGGGACTATATAGAAGCCTGGACTAAAGCCCTGTTTTTCCACAACCCTGGTAAAACCCATTCCTGGCTCATCTATTGTGAGACCAATTTAAAGATTAATAACCTCCCATCCTGGTTTGTTGATTGGTGGTACTATTGTGGTAATGATGAGCGTTGTCTCCCACAAGATGTACAATTAGCTTACCAGCATTATAAAACTCACTTAAACCCTAATCCTTATGAGAAGAATTTTCCTCCTCTTCTTCTCTTTAGTTTGACTTTCAATATACCTTGGGTATATCAATGGCACTTTGAATCATCTATTCTTCCAGGTACCAATATCCCTGTTATATTAAGGAAGTCTAAAGTCAAGTGATGGACTGCCTTTCGCAATTCTACCACTGAGGAGACTGTTAAAGCATGGCTCCTAAAGAGAAACCACAATGGTCTTGACCCAAGGCTATCCGTCTCTTTTGGAGCTCAAAGAGCCCAGAATATTGCCCTTCTTGCAGCTGCCAAGACTGCAGAAGAATATAAAGCCTTAATGGAACAGATGGTTGGGTCTCTTCCCTCAACATCTGAGCCCATTAAGCCCAGTAGAACCTGCTCTGCTGGATCTTCAACTAAAGTCCATTCTAAAGTCTCTAAAGCCTCATCCAGAAGAAGAAAATCTCCTTCCTCTTCTTCGGATTCCTCCTCATCATCCATGACGTCATCTTCCACCGAGACATCTGACTCGGATTACTGTCCCAGTAATAAGGATGATTGCTATGGTATATTGTCCCCCATCAGAATAAAAAGTAAAGAAAAAATAAAAAGAAAAGAGAAAAAAGATAAAAAGAATAAGGAGAAAAAAGTTAAAGAGAAAAAAGACAAAGAAAAAAGAAAAGAAAAAGAAAAAGAAAAAGAAAAAGAAAAAGAAAAAGAAAAAGAAAAGAAAAGAAAAGAAAAAGAAAAAGAAAAGTAAAGTAAAGAAAAGAAAAATAAAAAGAAAATTGAGTCAGAAATTGAATCAGACTCAGATTTGTCTGATTAAAGGCTGGAGAAACCTAATTTCTCCACTCAAATTATTAAAGTCAATAAAGACGGTGCCCACTGACAAGATACTGTTCATCAACAGTATTCACCAGAGGAAAACCAACAGTAAAGTCAGAAGAACTGTTCATCCACAGTTCCTAACAGTAAAGCAAACAGTACCCCAGACAAGGTACTATTCATCTACAGTTCCAGCCGCGTGAAGGTACAGTAAAAGCAAATAGTAACGACAGGTTGCTATTCCTCTACAGTACCAAAAGCATGTGACAAGAAGAGTGGAATTTTAAAGCTTCTGTCTATATAATGAAGCTCATTCTGAAGGTAAAGGGCATCCGAAACACTTCTCTCTCAACCCAGAAGACAGAAGAGAACCTCTTAGCCTAGTTTTAGTTTCTTTCTTCCCCTTCCTCTCTCATTTATACATTTCTTCCAGTTCTGTACTCCACACCTATTGATCTCCTTATATAAGGTAGCTATATATTTATAACTTGTATTTTTAAAGTTTTAATTCTGTATTGTATTTTATTTTTATTTAAATAAAGTTAAATTTTATTTATATTGCATCTCCCATTCTCCATTCTTAAGTATGCTCTGTTCTAGTTCTTGCAAGCAAAAAACGTGCAAGTTGAGCTTGATCTGGAACTAAAACATCAGAAATTATATTTGCACTACTTACAGACTGAAAAGGACCTCTATATTCTATCCTTTTCTGTCTTTCTCCTCTCTATATTCTACGCTGTATACTTATACGGGATCCCGTATAAGTATACCACATATAGTATAATTAGATATACTAAAACAAATAGACTTAAGAGTGTGTTTTGATAAACTTAAAATATTTTAGACTTAAGATAAAAATTTAATTTAAGATTTAATTGTAATATTTAAAGTGGTATATAAGGCTGGAAACCTAAATATAAATTGGAGCAACGTCAGACTTGCACTTTTCTGAAGCCCTCCTTTGCACCAGGTATGAAACAACGCCGTCGTACCATTTAAAAGAGATTATAATTATTCTTTATATGTTTTTAATATATGCTTTTGAATTATTTCTTTAATTTATTTTAATATAGTCTTTTACATTCTGTTTCTTATTTCTGTTTTTTAATTAATCTGTTTATATATCTATATTATGTTGCCTAACAGTTTATTGTTTTATTATTTCTTTTAAAATTATTTTACCCCTCTGTCAAGATCCTTAGATTTTGCTGGTATCAGAGCCACTCACACATATATTCATCAACTCAACATTTTGTTGCCACATTACCAGCACAGTACAATGTTCAACTAAACTCATTTAATTTATCTCATCATTTCATTAGAATATTACTAAAATTGTACAAGACACGACATCACATCACATGTTGGGCTCACTACTCCCTTTACAATAATCAAGTTCTAAAACGATTGATTTGGTCCATTGTGACACCCAATGTTTAGCCCGTAGGTAAAATTATTTTAATTTCTAGACCTAGCTCTGCTCGGCTCCACAATCTCATGACCTAGCCTACTCAGGTCATGGCCTAACTACTCTTGGCCTCGTCATCATATAATTCCCAACCTCAATTTTCTAGAATAAGTTATTATGCAGGACAACACACACATCACATAATTATTCATCTTATCAAATCATATTTTTCATAATCTTATTTTCAATGTCAAGACTTAGCTTTTCTCAAGTCTTTCAATAACTCATTTTTCATCATTCAACATATTTTATAATCTCACATTCCATATTAATAATTTGCATACGTATCGTGATCATATCATTCCATGATCACCATCATATATCCCATTTAACCATCACAGGTTTTATATACAATAAGTATCATAACATCACATTACACATCACATAAAACACATTCCAATAAATTTTATCATCATACCTCAACACATTCATTTATTTGTTATTTATATATATATATCATAAATTCATTATTAGCACATTTGTCATATTTTATCAATTTCCATCATATTTATTCTTTTACCATAATTTCCCTTATTTTCTACAATCTTTATCTATTTTTCATATTTTTATATTCATTTCCCACATTCTACACTTTTAATTCACATAGAATATATTACTTAGCCATATTCACAATGTGGCCTATCCCTTCATTTTTCACATATTCACATCATATTAAATATAATTTACATTTCACGCGCTTTTAATGGTACAATGTCATATATCATGTTAAAACAAATATCAAAGTGGCATAAAACATTCACCAAAATCACAATGTGTTATGCCAACACAAATACAATTAATATCTAAATTGTCAAAGCATGTACTAACCTTTAGTATGCCAATTCCACCACTAATTTCACCATCCAAGCCTTAGTTGTTCAATGTCCTTCCTCTCTTTGATTTTACAACCTCACATAACTCAATCCTAAACCACATTATACAAATATCTCATTAGCATTTTATTCTAAGCAATTTTAAATTAATTAACAACATTTACAACCATTCTTTCTAAAAAACCCACCAAAACCCTAATTCACCCTTACTACATCTTTCAAACTACCACTTAACACATCCATTTCTATAATTCAAATATAAAATCATCACATATACATCAATATAATAATAAAACAAGTCATTTTCACAATTATGGAAATATTCTTTAACAACCTAATTTCACATATTCTTGCCATAAACCCTAACTCCATCAAAATTCAATAATATTCAATTTCCAACCTTAAAATCATAACATATACATTAAAACAATACTACATCAACCAATTACAATAATTATCTTCACCCATATAAAAACCCTATTTTTTACATAATCATCTCATAACCCTAAATTTAATAATTATATCCACTTCAACTAATTAATTAACAAATTACCATATAATCATCATTTTAACTTCATTTCTATCAAATTTAACAATTTAAAATCACTTTTGTCCTCTAGCCATCTTAAAGATAAACTTAAAATCTAACAAAATAAAGCTTTAAAGAGAGGAAACTTACTTGAAATCATTGTTTATTCTTCAAAATATCTTTAAATCCCTTGAAATCCTTGTAAAATTTGATGTATATAAAGAACCAAAACTCTCCTCACTCTCTCTAATGGTGAACGTCCCAAACAAGAAGAAGAAGAAGGAAAGAGACTTTTATTTTCCTTCTTCCAAACCTCTGTCCAATATATTTTAATTAGTTCAAAACAATTTTTGTTATCTTAATTAAATAATATTTGCTTTAGTATTTAATTTTTATAATTAATAAAAAATAAACAAATAATAAAAATAAACAAATAAATAAAAATAAAAAAATCGGCGACATAAAATTTCACCAGCGTATTTTTCCCGCAGCAGTTTTTTTTTTCGCCAGCGCAATTTTTCCGCAATAATTTTTTTTCGTCAGCGAAATTTTTCTAACATAAATTTTTTCGAAACCAAATACAATTAGGTTTCGGTTTCCTTTTCTTAATCAATGTTAGATTCTGTGAATAACTAAAATTAATCATAAAATTCTTCTATAAATAAGGACTAAAACAACACAAAAAGGGACGGGGAAATTGCGAGAAATTGGAGACCGAAATTGAGGAAGAAAACTTTGAATCAATCGGACTTTTTGAGAGAGCAAACAAGCAATTCAATCCATCAAAGGCAGCAAACATTGTCTTTGTTCTTGTTCTTCCAAGAAGTAATTTTTGGTGGAACAAACAAATGAAGGTATGAATATCAAATTCTTTTTCCTTTACAGTAACTTGAATCATTAAACTCTTTCTTTTGATTTTAAAAACCTTAGAACCTTAATTTACCTTTTCTAAAGCTTAAAAACCTTAATTCATTTCTTTGTTTTCTAAAAGCCATAAAATTGTTGTTTTTATTGCTTCAAAATTTACCAAAATCCTAATTTGAATTTGTTTTTTTTCAAAGCCCTAAATTGAATATGTTTCTTTCCAAAAACCCTAAAAAACATCTTTTCTGTTTCTACAAACCTTAAATCATTTTGTTTATTTACATAAAGTTTCATAAAATTATCAATTGTTTTCCCAAATTCTAAAATCTAATTTCATTCTCCGAAATCCTAATTCTAAAACACTAAACCCTAATTGAACTCTAAAATCCAAAACAGTAAACCCTAAACTAGCTAACCTAAACCCTAAAGTTTTCTTAAACCTTAACTCCCTTAAAACCTTAAACCCTAATTTTTCTAAACCCTAATCCTTTAAACTTTAAAACCTTATAAACATAAATATTAAAATTCAAACACAGTAAGCTTAAAAACCTTAATTCAGTAGCTAATAATCATAAATCCAATGTTTTAAAGTGTCCAAACCTTAGTTTCATGATTTCACTTCTCAAACACTAATTTGGTTAATCAAAGAACTTTATCAACCTCTTAAATTCTAAAACTTTGCTCCATTTTAATTCTTTTAAAATTCACAGTAGCTTGAACTCATAAATTTCATGACCCTAAACACATTAAATAAAGAATCTTAAATAGAAACAGTAGCCCTAATTTGAATCTTTATTTGCCTTATTCAATTTTATATTTGATTATGCATTGATTTATTTTATATGCTTTAGTTTATTTAAGTTCAATGCTTGGGTTATTTAATTTATCATGGATGGATGGTTACTTTCTATTGTTGTTTAATATCTTTGGTGAATGATTTATTTATGATGAATGGTTATTTACTTTTGTCGATTTATTTAGATTTCCAAATGTTGTAAGAGGTATGTTTCCACTTGGTGGGTACCTCATTAGTTAAATATCATGTAATTTAAATTTCTTTTCAATTTTAGAACCAATGTAAAGGACATGTTTCTACCTTTTGGTGGGTGTCCTATTTAGGCATGGGATGTAAGGACATGTTTCCATCCTCAGATGGGTGTCCATTTATTTTTTTTTGTTTGGACATTGTTTTGATTTTCAATATATCGATGCTTTATTTTAATTATTGTATTTAATATGGATAATATTGTTATATTTAAGAATTTTATAATATTCAGACATGTAAAGGAGGCCGGTTCCAATGAACCGGGTGTTGTGGGGGTGCTGGGTCATTTCTCACCTTCCCCACATGTACCCAACTTTTCGAACCCATTAGGGGGTTGGAGATTCCTTAGGAATCGAGTCATCCACCCTTTTCTTTTTTCCCTGCCCGTCCGGGTGGTGACTCCGTTTTCTTCGAACTTAGGTTCGTATTCTCTAAGCCCCGAGCCTAAACAGTGCCCAAAGTCGCAAGAACCATTCCACCGGGAGTGGGGGCAAAAATCCCCGCTCACAGTGGCGACTCCACTGGGGATAAGAGAATTTGATTCCTTTGGTCTTTTTATTATTCTATTCTTTCTTATAATAATATTATCCATTGCATCATATTAGATTGCATCGTGTGCATGAGTTAGGACACCCTTGTTATCCGTGTTGTGTTATGTAAGGGATACCATACTTTCACTCAAGGTATGGAGATCGAGCATGGCATAACCACTCATAGCCTTGTACCATTTGGTATATACTTGCTATGGGAACCTAAGCCTTTTAACCCAAAGACTAAAGCTCATGTAATTGGCCTAGTTACTTTCCTTAGGTTTTTACCCCAAATGCATGTTGTTTGACTATGGTTAATTTATCTTGGCTTAAATCATGGCTTATTTGGTTTGTTCTTTTTCTAATAAGACCTAAGTATATTGTAAGCTCAAAATAAATTTTTCTTTAAAGTCTAAAAGACCAAAGCTATTTTCAAAACCTTTCAAGATGGTCTTTGGACATAAGACTTTTCTAAAAACAAATTAAAAATTCTTTTGCTCATGGCCCAAATACTAAGCCCAAAATCCATTTTTTCTAAGATCTTTTTACAATGGGCTTAGAAACAAAATTATTTTTATCCAACCTTCTCTTACAAAGAGCTTGCAAATTATTTAGGTCAATTATGAAATACCAAAAATCAATTGTGAGCCCAGTTTATACTAAGAATAAATTAACCATGGGCTTGTTTTTGGCATGAATCATTAGTTGCTTTTTCAAGTGAGAAATCTATTTATAATAAACCTCTTAATTTAGTTTTAATCCAATATAGCATAAAAGCTATTTTAGTTGGATAAACGGATTAAAACCTAATTAATAGGAATTATCATGAACTAATTTCCATTTTTGAAAATATAGCTATTGGTTAAAATGTCCGAGGGATATATTTGAAAACAAGATACCCCATGTTGGTATTTTGTTAACCATATACCTAGGAAAAGAGACTCACCATTCGTGTGTGGATGTTATAAGGTTGGAAGGAACATCCTATTTGTCCTTATTTGTTAATTGCTTGTGCATACATGCATACATTTGCATCTCATATCATTGATCATTTCTGGCTCACAGCCCTGGATTACGATAGTTCAAAAGTTTACGACAATCCGACCTATGCCGGTGATGAAGAATCTAGAAACGACTCAATCTCTTTTTCACCAAAAGCAATGGAGCCCGAACAAATTCAAAGAATGGTGGCTGATGCCCTCAATGCCAAGCTGGAAGAAATAAAAGAGGCCCTAGCTGAGACCATGAAGAACCAATTGACTGCAATCTTAGAAAATCATGCCGAGGCATCTGCTAGCACTAAGAAGCCAAAGGACAAAGGGAAGACTAAAGTTGTTGAAGTGGTTTTTGATGATGAAAAGTTGATCATTGATGATGATGATGATTGGGCTTAATACTACCAAGATCCTCAAGATAAGAAGAAAGAACCGAAGATTGTTGAAAGGTCAACTATGGAGAAGACCAAAATTTTTGATATTGAAAAGATGATTGCTGATTTAGAAAAGAAATTTGAGAAGAAACTAAAAATTGAGAAAATGTCTGAAGTTGACAAATTATTTGAGTTAGATGAAGAAGTCCCGTACAAGTTCAAGATGTCATCTTTGGCGAAGTTTGATGGAACCAAAAATCTTCATCTCCATGTGAAGCAGTATATCACTGCCATGCAGTTTGCTCGAGCTACTAAGGCTCAAACTCTAAGGTACTTCATGCTCTCATTAGACCCTGTTGTCCAAAATTGGTTCAATGCCCTAGATGATGGAACATAAAAGAGTTGGGATTTGCTTTACAAAGCCTTCTTCCAACAATATGGATATAATGTCAAGATGGAAGTTACCTTAATGGAAGTGGAGTCCATTAGGCAAAGGTCAAATGAGAATTTTGTGGATTATATGAAGAGATGGAGAAACAAGGCTGCTTTACTCAAGAAGAGGCCTGATGAATCCAATCAAATAAGGATGATTGTGAGAGGGGTGTTGCCTAGTCTTCGTGAGAGGATGTCTCATACCCTCATCCACGATTTCAAAGACCTCCTCCAAGCGGGTTTGCAAATTGAAGAATTGAAAAGAGAGAACCATTTTTCAACAAGAAGTAACGAGAAAGGGACCTATCAATCTAGTAGCCAAAGCATGCAAAAGGCAGTCAGTGTTAACGCTACTAACCAAGGAATGAGGAGACAATTTTCAGAATTGGGGAAATCGATGTCTTAGGTTCTCAATAAGCTTCAAAGAAAGGGATTGCTACAACCATTAAATCCTCTTCCTTTGCCTAACCCTCTCCCACCTAATTTTGACACTAAAGAATTTTGTTAATTTCACCAAATGCAAAGGGCATGACATGGATAGATGTGTGAGGTTGAGACATGAGATCCAAAATCTAATTGATAATGGGAAGCTACCCGAGTCCAACAAGCCAAACACCAAAGACAACCCATTACCAAAGTTCAATAGAGTACCACCGCCGGCAACCTTCATGATTGGAGGAGGTTTGCATGAGGACTTTGTCATGTCTTCTTTTCAAGATATGGGTGGAGAAGCAACCAAAGAAGAAGAGGTATTTGGTGGAATTAAACAAGTTATGGTGGGTAAAGAAGTAACAATTTGTGTTGTCAATGGGTTTTGGGATTCAAGCGATAGTGATGATGATCTTGTATCCAAGAAGGAGGAGTGGACTTGGTCCGAGCCCGAAAAAGATGAAGTAATGAACACTAGATCCGGTAAGCCTTATGCAAGGCCACCACCTAAGGAGGTAGAAACTAATAAGGGAAAGGAAGTTGAAGTAGGAAATAAAGAAGAGGAAGATGCTGCTGTTCTCAAGCAATTGAAAAGAACCCAAGCGAGTGCTATGGGGCTTATTAGCTACTTCTAAAAAGCACCGAGAAACTATGGCCAAAGCCTTAGCTAGCATGCCAATTTCTACCTCCACAACACCGGAGGATCTGATCAACTTTATAAAAATTGGAGGGGTAATGAAATGTGAAGAGGTTCAAGAAAAGAGTGAAGTTAATATGGGAGCAGTTTCTTTTTCGGATATGGACTTACAGGAGGAGGGGAGAGACCATATCCACGCTCTCTTTATCAGAATAGAAGTCAAGGGAAAGAGGACTCCATGTGTAATGGTCTATGATGGGTCCGCCATAAATGTTTGTCCACTTAAGGTATTGCCAAAGTTAGCCATGTCAACAAGAGATTTAAACCCGACCGAGGTAACAATCTGAGTATTGATAACACTAAGAGACACGCCGAAGAGACTTTCAAAGCTACTGTCAAGGTTGGTCCAATTGAATCTATTGTTGAGTTTGTTGTTTTAGACATACTGGTTACCTTCACCTTACTCTTGGGGTGACCATGGTTTCATCCTCTTGGTGGAGTTCCTTCCACCCTTCATCAAAAGATCAAGTTCTCCAACGAAGATGAGACAGTGGTCATTGAAGCTGAAGATAATGAGATTGTTAACGCTCTAATGATTGAGAGGCCTCTTAATTGTTTTCAAGTAGCTGCAATTTCTAATGATGAAGTGTGGACTCCAAAGTCTTGAATATGATGAAGAACATGAACTACCTTCCCAAAGCTGGTCTTGGAAAGGGTAAGGCCGATTTGACAAAGCTGCCAAACTTTAGAACTCAAGCTTCCAAGAAGGGGTTGGGATATGATGAAGCCAATAATGTCCAGCCAAAGAAGAATGAGAAGATGAGCTTCCCACCACTTGAAGAAATCTTTGTCAAAGCTCCAAATATGGGACCACTCCAAGGAAAGCCCAAGCCAATCATGTTCATGGAAAAGTTGATCCCGGGTTTTAAAATATTTACAGATGTGGCTGTTTAGATCATTTTTGTACTTGTTTTTAGTATGATTTTATGTGTGTTTTAGTTAATGTTTTGATTAATTTTTGTTTTAAGTTTGTTTAAATTGTTTGTTTTAGGTTTAAGTGCAAAAACTCCCTTGGATGATCAAAACAATCAAGAAAAATGAAGAAAGAGCATGAATCAAGCAAGACATGGCCAAGCCAAAGCAAGCTTGGCCATGTCCCTCAAAAGAATTCCAAGACAGTAGCTGACACACCCAAGAGACACGGCTAAGCCACTGGCCGTGTCTCACCCAAGGAAAAGAAACCAAGAAAGAAATAAAATAGAGGCAGTGCTTGACACACTCACAGACATGGCCATGTCTGTGAGTGTGTCTGATCGACATGGCCATGTCACTTGAAGCTTGGCCATGTCTCAATGTCTTGGCCATGTTTCATCCTAAAATAGAGGTCTTGGCTGTGTTTCATCCTAAAATAGCTTGACACACTCACAGACATGGCCATGTCTGTGAGTGTGTCTGATCGACATGGCCATGTCACTTGATGCTTGGCCATGTCTTATTATCTTGGTCGTGTCCCTCATCAAAAGAAAAAGAAACCAAAGAAAATTATGTGACACGGCCAAGCTAGACATGTCTTGGTTGTGTCTCTCATCAAAAGTGAAGAAATTGAAGAAAATTATGTGACACGGCCAAGCTAGACATGTCTTTGCCGTGTCTCTCATCAAAAGTGAAGAAATTGAAGAAAAACAAGTGACACGGCCAAGCTCCACATGTCTTGGCCTTGTCCCTCAAGAAATCAAGTCCAGAAGCGAACATGGTTATGAGACACGGCCAAGCCATTGGCCGTGTGTCACCAAAAGAACAAAGAAAAAGAAAGAAACAAAGAAAAAGACAATGAAGGACACGGCCAGCAAGCTTGGCCGTGTCCTAAAGAAAAATGAGAGACACGGCCAAGCCAAATCAAGCTTGGCCGTGTCACTCTTAAAATCTATTTAAGCTCTTTTGCATGACAGAAAGAGAGACAACGGCTAGGGTTTTGAGTGAGAGAAAAGAAAAGAGAAGGAGGGGGCAAACACAATTTGGGATGAGGAGAGAGTGACACTCTCCTTGTCCCTCATCTTCATCCTCCATCTTCCATTGAAAAGATCTTTGAGGTTCTTTGGGATAAATTGGGTTACAAGCTCTTGAAGGTTGAAGAAGCTTCATTGAAAGGTTTGGTGACTTGAGAAAGCTCCATTCCATCTACCAAAGGCAAGATCCATTCCAAGGTTTGGAGACTTGAGAAAGCTCCATTCCATATTGCAAAAGGGGAATCAACCATTGAAGAGGGCTTGAGTTCTTCATCAAACATCAAAGTGGAGCTAGGAGAAAGACTAGCAATCCTACTATTGGCATCTTCACAAGGGGTTTTTCTATTCTCTCTTTTAATTCATTTCAATATTGTTTTTTTATTGTATTAAGAGAATTGATATTGCAATGAACAATTTGTATTTGATTTATATTGAGTTGAATGAATGTTTCAAATTGATGATGTTGAGCTAAATACCCATGCCTAGGGTTTATAGTATATTTGATTGAATGCTTTGATTTGATATTTCCATTGATGTACCTTGTGTTGGTTGATTTCATTGGATTGTATGCTAGGTTGATAGATTAGCCACCTATTGATCTCTAGATATTGAATGAAGAACCGAGAGGTGAAGTTCGATATCAGAATTATGCAATCGACTACCCTATGAATGAATTAGAAATATAAGTTCTAGGGTTTCATTAATTTGCAAATGTAAAATAATTGGTTATTGTTATTTCATGAATGTGAGAACTAATGAATTGGTAATTGACTAATTAACCTTAAGGAACAAATTAATTTACAAGGTTATGTTAATGGATAATTGAGAATTGAACTTTGATTGAATGGACCTATATCCCTAGGAACTTTCCCAAGAATCGATTTGATCTTGTACACTCATCACACACTTCAACCCTACGCACGTTAATTTTAGGTTTAAATTGTTATTTTGCATTCCAAACAACAAACTCTCGCTTTTAATTTAATTGCTTTAATTAAGCTATTACGAACCACACCTTCTTGGGGAAACGACCTTGGGGCGATCACCATTGCTACAACTACCTCATATACTTGCGAGTGACGCTTTGTAGTAGTACTTAATTCGAGCGCAACAGTGGCCGAGCTAGTTGACTATGTGAAGAAAGATGACATGATGCACAAAGAAGTTGAAGTATATGTTGATAATATGATGGTTAAATCAGATACAAGGGAACAACAATTCCAAAACTTAGAGTTATTCTTCGATAGAGCTTTGAAATATAAGCTAAGATTAAACTCGAAGAAGTGTGTGTTCGGTGTTACTTCAGGCAAATTATTAGGACATGTGATTAGTCCAAATGGCATTGAGATTAATCCTGACAAAGTTAAAACAACCAGGGATATGCCAACCCCAAAGACAGAGAGAGAAGTTCGAGGATTTATTGGTAAATTACAATACATTAGCAGATTTATAGCAAAGCTCACAACAATCTGTGAACCTATCTTCAAATTGCTTAAAAAGAATCAGTCGGTCATATGGAATGAAGAGTGTCAAAAGGCCTTTGAGTGAATAAAGGAATATTTGCTAAATCCACCTATTTTAAAACCTCCTAAACCCGGCAAACCTCTATTACTATACTTAGCAGTAGAAGAAGAGTCAATAGGAGCCATGCTAGCCCAAGCAGATGAGTCAGGGATTGAGCATGAAGTTTACTATTTGAGTATAAAGCTCCTACCTTATGAAATTAAGTATAGTATCATTGAAAAGACCTGTAAAGTCGTGGTTTGATCTTCTAAGAAGTTGCGGCATTACTTTCAATCGTATAGTGTGCAAGCAATTTCCAGGTTGGATCCATTGAAGTACTTAAGGGAGACACCCTCTTTGATTGGGAAATATGGTTGATGGTTGATAATATTAGAAGAATTTGAGATTGAATATGTAACCAGGAAAATAATCAAAGGTAGAGCGGTGGCAGAATTCCTTGCCCAACAACCATTACCAGAAAGCGAAGAGGTAATCTTGGAATTTCCGGATGAACATTTAGAAGCAATTGAAGACAAGGGTGGAAAACGTATTTTGATGGAGCAGTAAACAGGAAAGGAGCAGGTTTGGGAGTTATATTAGAATCGCCCGAAGGTGAACTTATCCCTTTAGCCAAAAAGTTGAAATTTAGGGCAACCAATAATATGGTGGAGTACGAAGCTTGTATTTTCAGTTTGGAAACCCTAATGATTATAAAGGTGCATAAGGTGGAAGTTTATTCATTACTAGTAGTATCCCAAGTAAATGGAGATTGGGAGCTGAAAGAATAAAAATTAAAACCAAACCACCATTACCTGACCATAATGAAGAAGAACTTTAAGGAGTGTAGGTTTATACACCTATCAAGAGAAGAAAATCATATGGCTGATGCCCTAGCCACATTGGCTTTGGTATGGGAAAACCCTATCAGCTTATTCCTTAAGCCTTTGATCTTGACCAGTTCATCAACTCCTTGCTATGAATATGAGACAATCATGGAAATTGATACAGACCATGATGCATGGTATGATACTATAAGGCGATTTTTGGAAGAAAGAGAATACCCGTTGGGGGCAACAAAGAAAGAAAGAAGAGCCATAAGGCGGTGGTCATTGCAATACATTACATTCCATGGAGAGTTATATCAAAGATGGCCTGATGGGGGTGCATTTAAGATGTTTAAGGAACCCTGAAGTGGAGCATATCATGTCAGAGATACATGCAGGAAGTTGCGGTCCGCACATGAGTGGTTTGGCCCTATTTAAGAAGATTATTCGACAAGGTTACTACTGGTTGACCATGGAGAAAGATTGTATTGAGTTCGTAAAGAAGTGCCAACAATGTCAGATGTATGGTAACTTGAATCACATGCCTCCTGAAGAATTACATTCTATGTCTTCACCCTGGCCATTTGCCACCTGGGGTATCGACATTATAGGAGAGATACATCCGACAGCCTCAAATGGTCACCGTTTCATTGTGGTAGTAGTAGATTATTTTTCAAAATGGGTCAAAGTCGAATCCTTCAATAAACTAGGTGCAAGTCAAATGGCTAGATTTATTGAAAAGAACCTCATCTGTAGATACAGGGTCTCGCACAGTGTGATATCAGACAATGGGGTACAGTTTCAAAGAGCAGTTAAGGATTTATTCTCAAAGTACCAAATCCATCATCATCGATCCTCTCCTTATAGACCAAAGGCTAATGGTGCAGTAGAAGCAACACAAGACAATTAAGAAAATTCTTTCCAAGATGACCAAGACTTACAGGGATTGGTCAGAGATGCTCCCCTTTGCTTTATGGGGATATAGGACAAGTGTGCGAATGCCTACTGGAATGACACCGTTCTCTTTGGTTTATGGAATGGAAGCAGTGTTGCCAATTGAAATAGAAATCAAGTCATTGAGAGTAGTCTTGGAAGCCGAACTGCCTAAAATGGAATGGGTAGCGAGCAGATACACACAGTTAGCTTTACTAGAAGAGAGAAGGTTAAAGGCACTGTATCATCACCAACTGTATCAAAAGAAGGTAGCTCGGGCCTACAATAGAAGGGTTAAGGTCAGAAAACTTAGAGTCAGGAATTTGGTGTTGAAGCAATATAAGCCTAATGTATCTGATCCAAGAGGAAAGTTCAGGCCTAGCTGGGAAGGGCCATATGTCGTGAAACAAGTCATGAACAAAGGAGCGGTGAAGCTATCAGACATTGATGGGAACGAGTTTAGTGAGCCAGTAAACATTGACAGGTTAAAGAGGTTTTATGTATGATATATATATATAAAGAAAGAAAAAAAAAGAAGAAAGAAAGCTCACTAGGTTGAAAACCCAAAAAGGGCGGCCTAGGCAAAAGTTAGAGCAGTCTGCTAGTTCCGAAAACTCGAAAGGGCGGGCTAGGCAACAATTACGGCTAAATGAGAGAAAATTGTCAATTAGAAAACCCGAAAGGGCTAGTTGACAATAGGAGTGATCTTGTGTATGCTGGCTTTATGTTTGGTTGTTCCCTAATTTAATAAAACAGAATTAATGTTAAAATTGTTCTCTGTGCACTGTTATAAGTATTTGACCAGATATGGATGAAATAAATAAACACAATAGCAAAAAGTGATGACAAATTTTAAATGGAAAAGAAGCATCTTTTATTACTTTAATTATTTTTCATCCTAACAATACACTTTCTGAATTGACAAATGTAAAATCTATGGCAGCCGATAAATGTAACGTGCAGGCCAGCTTTGTCTCATCTAATCCAAGTAGGCTTCAGTCAAGCGAGGCATGTCTAACTCGGGAATAAAGTCAGAACCGCGAGGCTCAACTCCATACTGACGGCCAAGTCGGCGAGGATCATAGCATGTACCTTGACGAAGAGCAGCAAGGGGAACATACATCAAGTATGTTCGCATGGTGATACGAGAAATCTTCCACCAAGGTACCAACCAACGGATGTTGACTTCAGTGCGTGAGTGGATCCAGTTAACCCAATCAGCATATGAAGAAGTAGGATGGAGTAGTTTCCTAGCAAACTGATGATGTGGTAGATATCTGGCAAAATCCATGGATGGAGTATCAAGCAAACAAAGATGCTCCTGAAGCCAAATCTGCGAAGAAAGAATTAAAGAAAAAAAAGTCCTCTAAGTTGAAAACTCGCAATGGCAGCTTAGGCAAAAATTAGGATAGCTCGCTAGTTTCGAAAACCCACATGGTGGACTAGGCAAAAATTAGAGCAATAAAAATATATATAAAAAGAAGAAGTCCGCTAAGTTGAAAACCAGCAAGGGCAGCTTAGGCAAAAATTAGGACAGCTCGCTAGTTTCGAAAACTCACATGGGCGGACTAGGCAAAAATTAGAGCAATAAAAAATATATATAATAAAAGAGGTCTGCTAAGTTGAAAACCCACAAGGGCAGCTTAGGTAAAAATTAGGATAGCTCGCTAGTTCCGAAAATCCACATGGGCAGACTAGGCAAAAATTAGAGCAAAGTAAAAAAGAAGAGAAAAAAGAAAACCTAAATTGAAAACATGAAAGGGCAGTTTAGGTAATTACCTGAAGCAGCAACGGACTCCTAGTCGGTCTCTTTGACAATCCTGATTTAAGTCGGTCTAATCCAACTAAGGTCTCGGCTAAGATCACAGGTACCGGTGACAAGCCTCCTTCCATTTGGTCCATAATATCCAATACTCGTGGATCAATATCATCGTTAGAAGAAACAAGCCGGAATTGGCCGAGCAAGCAAAGACAAAGCATGCGTCCCCAAGCCTTAGTAGGAGCCAAATGAGAGAGACAAAAATCAATCAAGGGAGCAAGTAGAATTTTTTCACCTCTCATTAACTGAAGAACTTCAGGTTTTGGAATTTGAAATAACGTCTGCATTTTCTGTTGAGTTTTGGAAATCAATATGGATAACGCCATTTGTTGATTATTTGGATATCCAAGGATGGCCTCAAATTCTTGAATCAAGGGACATATTTCAAAGCCATTAATTTTAAATGTCCTAGAATCCATATTCCAAAACGAAGCCACGGCATGTAAGAAGGAGTGGTCCAATTTAACATTTTGAAAACATTTTAAAACATCGAGTTTTGACCATGAAATTTGCTTCCAATGAATGGCATCCATATTCTTAAATAGAATTTTTATCTTCTTTAAATGATGCTCGGTCATGGTGGATGAATGAAGAAAAATTATAATTGTTAAAGGAGTTTTTACGTTTGAAATGGAAAATATTTTGGCTTCTGTATTAAATTAGGCATGAAAGGTGATTTATTTAGAGGAAATAACCTTTTCCAAAATTGAAAGGTAAAGGTGATGGAAAAGGACGAAACCATGTTGTGTAAGGAAAGGAATTGGAGACGAATTTACTTTACCATGTTGCATTTGGTTTTTTTGGTGGTGACTGTATGAATATTGAAATATGAAAAAGAAGGTTTAATAATTATGCAGTAACGATGAAAAGTTAAATAAAAAAATATATAACAAAAAAAAAGTTATAGTAAAGATGGAAATTGTATTTTTTTTATTATTGTACAATATTTATACAATTGATACAATATTTATACATCACTAAGAGGGTGGTGGTAGGTCATCAAATAAAGCCCTGAAAAAGTCATCGCCTGTTGGAGGAGGGGGCAAATCACTCGCCCCGAGTTCCCCCGAAGCGGGAGCACCAAAATCCGGCAAATTACTCGTCCTGGGATCACCAGAAGCGGGAGCACCAAAATCCCTATTACCTTGAAGTTTTGATCCATCACGGTCCTCATTAGAAGCAGACGAAAGGATCTCATGATCATCAGTCTGGGGGCCTCTTGATGAAGAAGCGCCAGGATCCCTCATCCTTGAAATCAAAAGTCTCGAAATATTATTCGGATTGATGATATAAATTTTCAAAAAGAGAAGCCTGCTGACGACTTGCAGCCAACTCTTCTTAAAGATTTCTATTTTGTTCTTCGAGCATCCACCATGAGCCAAAAAGGAAAAAGGTAAGAGCATACATAATCATGCATACATATAGCATAAATTACTATGAAATAAGGAACTTACCAGGTAATTCATATCAATGCCCTGTGGATGAGATGGCATATCTGGCGGGCTAGAATGAGCAAATGAAGGGGGAGTAAAAGAAGGTCCAGCCTCATGATCAAATGAACCAACAGCCTACAACAATCATTAAAGAATAATAAAATAAAATAAAGAAGCAGTTGCAAGGGAAAAATGGTAAAAGTTTTACCTGAGAAGTACTAGCCCCGAGATGTGGAACAAACTCTCCTGCATCTCCGTGATGTTCCTCTTCATCTCTACCCTCATTTCCTTTAGGAATCTCCCATACACCCACAGGAGATACATCAAAGTTCAAGAGCCTTCTTTGAATAAAATGGGCATAAGATGCACTCGGCGGATAGAGAAATCCTTCAATACCATAACCATACCGAGCTGGCCACCAGGCATCTTCCGGCATCAACATAATATTTAAAGTGTATTTTGGGCAAGGCATCGGAATCCTCCGCTGTTCTGGACCGAGGAACCACTCATAAACGCTCTCTCCGAGAAAATAGCCACTAGACACTAGGCCGATGATGACTCGGCGAGAATGTTGGAAAGATAGCGCAGCCCACATGAAAGGAGACCAATTTGTCCGCTCTTCTGGGTACCACCAAGCCAAATTCACCTGCAAAATAACATAAGGTAAGTAAACTTTCACATAAATTTAAAGTATACTAATATTATTTTACCTAGTCCCAGGTTAAGCGGCTCAACACAAAGCGATGAGTATGTACATGGTGAGAGCCGGGAATGTCCACACGGTCTGACAATCAGAAATTTAATCTCAGATACCTAATTCTTTCTCGAAAAATACTGGGTACCCTCACAAGGTTATGCTCATATTCCCATGCCTACAAAAATAATAAAGATCACATTCATGCAAGAAAAGAGAGGAAATGACATTGGTGGAAGAAAAATACCTCGACAACTGCCATCAAGCCGACAAAAGACTTCTTATTTCGGCAAAGTTTATCAAGACCATGGTAAAGACAGGCGAGACCAGCTTCATCCCAGCCAAAAGATGGTACTGTCCTTAAGTAAGAAAGGGCCTTCAACACTGACAAGTGGATGGAAGATTCAGTGCTGCCTAAGATGGTCGACCCAAGCAGATATAACAAAAATCCTCGAGCATACTGTTGGGCTGTGTCTCTATGAATCCGTCCTTCCTAGTTCATCCAATAACTATGAATTGGCTCGATTTTTATCTTAAAAGGCCCTTTATATGATGGTTCCATACCAATTAATTCCTGAATTTCTTCAAATGTTAAAATATCATTGGTCAGAGGAACCGGAACACCATCAAATCGAAGGCCGATTATAGCAGTAAAATCGACCAGACCAATTGTCATCTCTCCAATGGGCAAGTGAAAAGTGTGGGTTGTGTCCAACTATCATTCTGCAAGTGCCTGAACTACGCTCCGGTCTATCTGATACTCCTCCGATGGCAATTGTAAGATGAAGCTTTCAAAGCCACATTCTCGGATAATCTGCCTTACCCGAGAAGGCACTACATTGTACCATTGTCGGGCTTTGTAGATACACCATCCACCTCGAACAACACAATGATCATGCTAACACAGAGCTAGGTAAGTTAATACCATGTAAGTACATATTATCCTATCTGCTTAAATTAATATATTTTTCCTAAATTTTCTAAAAAAAATAATACAAAATAAAAAAATAATAAATAAAGGCAAACACAATAATAATAATAATAAAAGAGCATAATATAACAGCATAAATAAAAAATAAAAAATAATAATAATAGAAAGAAAAAAAATAAAAAAAACAACAAAACAGAAAGACGAAAAATCAAGAAAAAAGGAAAGAAAAATAATTACCGTGCTCTTTTGGTTGGAACTACGATGAAGCGGCATCCCGGCTAGTATAACTATATTTCTACCTTCATGATGCCGAATAAACTCCAATAACTCAGCATTAGAATGAGTCCATGACCTTGAAGTATGCAATTTTTTTGAAAACTATGTGCTAAATTTGAAAGAATTTGAGAGAATTAAAGAAATTGAGAAACTTTGTTGTGAATCAAAGGAAGGATTCGTGGGTTTTATAGAGAAACGGCAAGGAAAAAAAATTCAAAGAAAGTTTTACTGTTGATGAATAGTAAACTTTACTATTGATGAATAGTAACTTTTACGATTTATGAATAGTAAAATACTGTTTATGAATAGTACATTACTATTTCAAATAGTAAATACTATTTACTACTATTTTCGAATAGTAAGTTACTATTTATAAATAGTAAATAGTGCATGAACAGTTACTACAAGTAAATAAACAGTAAATTCAATTATTCACTTCAATCATTCAAATCCTTGCGTGTGTATAAATATTTTGACACGCAAGGGGCAAAAAAGAAGACGTGCATAAAGATTATTCAAACTTTTTGAAACCAAAAAAATTATTTTTTACAGATAATTAAATTTTTATTAGCTCGGGTCCAGAACCTAAATTTTTCGTAGGTCTAGAACCTAGAATCTTTCCTAAGTCCAAAACTTAGCTCGGGTCCAGAACCCAAATTTTTCTTAGGTCTAGAACCTAGAATCGCTTCTAAGAGAACCCAAATTTTTCTTAGGTCCAGAGCCTAGAATCTCTTCTAAGTCCAGAACTTAGCTCGGGTCCGTAACCCAAATTTTCCTTAGGTCTAGAACCTAGAATCTCTTTTAAGTCCAGAACTTAGCTCGGGTCCAGAACCCAAATTTTACTTAGTTCAAGAACCTAGAATCCATTCTAAGTCTAAAACTTAGCTCGGGTCCCGAATCCAAATTTCCTTTAGGTCCAGAACCTAGAATCCATTCTAAATCCAAAACTTAGCTCGAGTCCAGAACCCAAATTATCCTTAGGTCCAGAACCTATAATCTTTTCTAAGTCCAGAATTTAGCTCGGGTCCCGAACCCAAATTTTCTTTAGGTCCAGAACCTAAAATTATCCTTAGGTCCAGAACCTAAAATTAGACACAGGTCCAGCACCTAAAATTAACCTTGAGTCCAGAACTCGAACCGGGTCCAGAACCCAAAACCTCAGCCATCTCAAAAATTAAGTCTTATTGCTTTTCACTCCTTTTCACTAAAGTATCAGATCATTTAAGCAGGGGGCAAACTGTAGACCCTTAATTTTTGATCCAATCCGGTCCAATATATTTTAATTAGTCCAAAAAAAATTTTGTGTTGTCTAATATATTTTAATTAGTCTAAAATAATTTTTGTTATCTTAATTAAATAATATTTGCTTTAGTATTTAATTTTTATTAATAAAAAATAAAAAATAAAAATAAACAAAAAAAATAAAAATAAAAATAAAAATCGGCGATGAAAAAATCGTCGCTGAAAATTATTGCGGTGAAATGGCCTTGGGCCATTTCGCCCGCAATTTATTTCTGTGGGCGAAATGGCCCGCAGGCCAATTCTCGCCCGCTGCCGCGGCAGCTTTTTCACCAGGACAATTTTTTCGTAGCGGTTTTTTTTTGCCAGCGAAATTTTTCCGCCGCAAATTTTTTCGAAACTTAATACAATTAGGTTTCGGTTTCCTTTTCTTAATAAATGTTATATTCCGTGAATAACTAGAATTATTCATAAAAATTTTCTATAAATAAGGACTAAAACAACACAAAAAAAAGGGGGAGGAAAAAAAAAGGAAAATTGGATCGGATTTGGAGGAGAAATTGAGACCGAAATTGAGGAGGAAAACTTTGAATCAATCGGACTTTTTGAGAGAGCAAACAAACAATTCAAGCAATTCAAAGGCAACAAAGCCTGTCTTTGTTCTTGTTCATCCAAGAAGTGATTTTTGGTGGAACCAACAAATGAAGATATGAATTTCTTTATTTGTTTCATTAATTCACAGTAGCTTCATCATTCAAAAATCTTTAAAAAAAAATTATGTTTCTTCAAAATCAAAAAAACCTAAGAACCTTAATTCACCTTTTCTAAAGTTTAAAAACCTTAATTCGTTGCTTTGTTTTCCAAAAAACTTTAAATTGTTGTTTTTTGTTTCTTCAAAAACTCAAAACCCTAATTTGCTTTCCAAATTTTCAAAATCATAAATTAAATCTGTTTCTTTCCAAAAACCCTAAAAAACATCTTTTTCTGTTTCTATAAACTTTAAATTGTATTGTTTATTTTCGTAAAGTTTCATAAAATTAACAATTGATTTTCAAATCCTAAAACCTAATGCATTCTTCAAAACCCTAATTCTAAAATTCTAAAACCCTAATTCAACTCCAAAACTCAAAACAGTAAACCCTAACTCCCTTAAAGCCTTAAACCTTAATTTTTCTAAACCCTAATCTTTAAAACCTTAAAACCATATAAATCTAATTCTACACAGTAAGCTTAAAAACATAATTTAGTAACCGTAAATCATAAATCTAAGTGTTTTAAAGTGTTCAAACCCTAATTTCATGATTTTACCACTCAAACACTAATTTGGCTAATTATAAAACTTTAATTCATGTCAATTCTTTTAAAATTTACAGTAGCTTAAACCCTTGAATTCCAAAACCCTAAACACATTAAATAAAGAATCTTAAATAGAAACAGTAGCCCTAATTTGAATCTTTATTTGCATTATTCAATTTTATATTTGATTATGCTTTGATTTATTTTATATGCTTTAATTTATTTAAGTTCAATGCTTGGCTTATTTAATTTATCATGGATGGATGTTTACATTCTATTGTTGTTTAATATCTTTGATGAATGATTTATTTATGATGAATGGTTATTTACTTTTGTCGATTTATTTAGATTTCCAAATGTTGTAAGAGGTATGTTTCCACTTGGTGGGTACCTCATTAGTTAAATATCATGTAATTTAAATTGCTTTTCTATTTTAGAACCAATGTAAAGGACATGTTTCTACCTTTCGGTGGGTGTCCTATTTAGACATGGGATGTAAGGACATGTTTTCATCCTCGGATGGGTATCCATTTATTTGTTTTGCTCGGACATTATTTTGATTTTCAATATATCGATGCTTTATTTTAATTATTATGTGTATTATGGATAATATTGTTCTATTTAAGAATTTTATAATATTAAGACTTGTAAAGGAGGCCGGTTCCAATGAACCGGGCATTGTGGGGTTGCTGAGCCATTTCTCACTTTCCCCACACGTACCCAACTTTCCAAATCCATTAAGGGGTTAGGGATTCCTTAGAAATCGAGTCATCCACCCCTTTCTTTTTCCCGGCCCGTCCAGGTGGCGACTCAATTTTCTCCGGACTTAGGTCCGTGTTTTCTAAGGCCCCAAGCCTAAATAGTGCCGAAGTCGCAAGAACCATTCCACAGGGAGTGGGGGCGAAAATCCGCGCTCACATTTCATTATTCCACATATCTCATTTTTGCATTCACAACCAATTACTTTAGGTATTTTCACATAATATACATATTTCATATTTTACACAATTTAGCCATTATCAATGGCTTTTCACAATGCATTTAATACATATATGACATCACAAATGTCATAGCATATTATTCATACATAATCAATGAACCAAGTAGCTTAACACATTTTCCAACCAAAATATATTAAGTCCAAATGTTATGCAAATATAAACATTATATTCAAAGTTTGTACATACCTCTACTAGCAACCCAAAGCAAGCTTAAAACAACCTCCAATCCAATCTTTCCAACTTGCCCTTCACCACTTGGATGAAGCAAATCAACCTCCCTCAATGCCTAAACCAAATGTGATAGCAAATAATCATTTAGTATCACATTTAATGGCATTTCCAACATTAAACCATAATTACACATCACTCCTACAAATTTCCAAAAATTTAGCCTTTCCTTACTTCAATATTATAATTCCATTCTACTACAATTAAATTAGTGTTTTAAGTTTATTTATATTATTAAAAACATATTTTAATATATTTAAATCATTTACATTATAAAAAATACACTCTTATACACACAAAAATGGCATAACCTTCCCCGATTGAAGGTTTTCCATTCCAACACAATCTATTACTCATTCCAAGCTTATATTCATCACTTTTAACACTAAACAACATGCTTAAACAAATAAAATCACACAATTCAACCACTTTGGAAAATCACTTTTCCAAAACCCTAAATCTCCACATCCATTCTCAAACTCCTACCCAAAGCCACCAAATCCAATATTTGACTTTAAAATACTTGTTTATGAATCAAAACAACTCATTTAGAACCAATTTGCACAATTAAAGTTCATGTTTTCAAAATCCCAAAAATCCACAGCCCTAAATTCTCTCTCTTCATCATTCTTTATCCAAACTCCATCATCTCTTCAATCTAACCTTAAAATCATTGTTAACTACCCAAAATAACATCATACACACCAATTACAATAATTATAAAATACTACATCAAAATTCCAAAACTAACATAATACAATCTTCCATGGAATTCAAAGAAAAGAGATGGAAACTTACTAATTTTGGTGACTTGAAACTTGTTAAATCCTTTAATTTATGGAGTATGGAAGAATCAAATTCTTGGCTTCAAGCTCCCATGGAATTCCGCCTAGAGGAAAGAGAAGAAGAAGAAGAAGAAGATGATGATGATGATGATGACTTTTAATATTTCTTTTCCTTTTCATCTTTTTTTTAAACCACATATATATATATATTAAAATAATTTAATATTTAATTATTTAATTATTTTTTTAATAAATTAAAAGTCCTAATTTTCCTCTTCCATTCAAAATTATTTTATTTTTGAATTATTTTATTAATTTTGAATTTATAAGATTTAATTATTAAAATACCATTTTCTTTTAAAAAGTGTTGACTTTTATATGTTATGTATATTTTGAATATATATCACACATATATTCCACCTTTCATTTAAAATTCCTTTATTTTTCATTTAAAACCATTAATTTAATTTATCCTTTTAAATAATTTATTTTATCAAATTTTTCAAAAATTAGAAATTTTCAAAAATTTTAGGATGTTACAATCCAAACTTGCCACCTCTAGTACTACCTCTACCTCCACGATCCCCTCTGACACTGGGCTTGGACACTGTTGTCTCTATATGTTTGTCCTCTGGTGGCTCTAGACAATCTCTGATAAAATGATATGGTAACCCACTTCTAAAACAAATTGATGACGCACCAGATCTCCAACAGGCACCACCATGTGCCCTACCATACTGAGCACAAATATAACAATTAGATCTCTGAGTAACTAGAGTAGGAGTACTAGTTATGAAGGCTGCAGGACCCTGTCTCTATCTCTGCTGCTAGAACACCTTGTCAGGTTGCCCTTGACCTCTACCAAACCTCTATGAAGGATGCTCTCTACCTCTCTTTGATGATGAAGACCCTACCTCAATTTGAGGTCTCCTATCTATACTATATGTTCTGGAAGTTGTTGCAAGTCCTTGTGCCTTCTCTACACTTCTGGCAACTATAACTAACATGGAAAAATCCTCATATTGTGGTGTTGCCATTAAACACATGATGGATGGCCTCGGAACCTCCTTAAACCTCTGGCACCTGTCAAACTCATCTAACACAATTCCTCTTACATACTTACTCAGCCGGATGAAATCTTTCTCATATTCTGTCACTGTCTTGGATTCTTGCTTTAAATTCAGAAACTCTTTCTTCTTAGCATCTTTGTACTCCCAAGGGATATATTTCTTCTCAAATTCTCATAGAAAGTTATCATATATCAATACAAGAGGGTCAGTCGTTCCATGGGGAACTGTCTTTCACCAATCATAGGCATCCCCCCGCAGAAGAGACTTGACATAATCAAACTTTTCTTCTATAGTAGCCTATAACTAGATAAATAGCTTTGAACTCTGTTCAGCCGCTGCTAGATTGATGGTGCCAAAGAAATTTGTAGCTTCATACTTTCTTAACTTATCATACTTTCGAGTCAGCAGCTGCTGTTGTGGCTGCAGCTACTGTACCGGAGCCTGTAATAATAACTCCACCATATGCAGCACCCAAACTGGCAGAACCTCCTCAACTGCTAGTCTCACTAGCATTGATGCCTCCCCAACAATCTCAGCGCTAGCTACTACAACACCCTCACTGGGAGCAAAACTCTCTGCATTATCCTCTTCAGGCTCATGCATCCAAGACGCCAAGTCTACCTATGTCTGTAAATACAAAATGAATAACCACATGAGGGACTAGATCAAATACCAGTGCAAATGCATATATGATATTTTAAAATCACATTTAAAATCCCATTTTATCTCTAAAAAAAACCACCTAGGTTGAGAACCCCAAACCTAGCTCTGATACCAAAATAAATGTATCACCTAATACCCTATATACATATAATATATATACCTAGTATATATAAAATATGCATATACAATACTAGAATGTCATAGGTCAATCTTACTAAAGATTTTCATAACTTAAATTGTACCTTAATCAATAAATGAAAATATTCATTAAAAATTTATATTCAAAAAATATAAAATTTTAAAAAAATCCATAGGAAAAAGTTGCCAGAGTTTTATATGTAAAATGGATATTCCCAAATATAACATTTTGTCACAACCTGCAAGAAAACACACTCTTAAATATTTTTAACCATTTCATACTTTCAATAACCCATCATTTCTCCAAAATACTCAAACACACATATATACATATACATACCTGTAAATCCCAAAATTAAAAGAAACTTTAATAATTTACATCAATTTCATATTTACTAACTTAATGTATATAATTAAAAGATAAGTTTTCAAAAAGAAATTATTACATGCATGCAACTGGTCGTGGTCCGTGGTAGAAAAATAAACATCAAAGATGAGTAGGAAACTCTACTCTTGCACAGGTCCCGCAGGGCTCTTTGTATTATCCCTGTAATATGTGCGATAGACAAATCACGCTAGGCAAATTTCTTAGTGATACATACTTTGATATAAAAATGAATGTAAGAATGATGCAATAATGCAATTCTTTTTAAGTTTATGAAGTGGCATACCTTATAATGTACCAATACAAGCACTTATCAATTTTAATCTAATCTATCATATTACACATTCACTCACATTGGGCCTAAAAATCATATATAATATTCAAGTTTTAGAGATATTATTTTGGACTAACATTTGACACCCACTGTCTGGTCTGAAGACAAATAATATTGATGTCCAGCGTCTGGCCGAAAGGCAAATAAATGTGATACCCAGCATTTGGCCCGAAGGCAATAATAACAACGCCCAACGTCTGCCTGAAGACACTAACCGGTATACTGTATAACATCAAACACATTACTCTAGAAATTGATATTATATAAGGTTTCACACATAACACAAATAATTTCACATTTTTCTCATACTTTGGCAATTACGTCTATTTCCATTCTTTTTGCATTTTTTTTCATCTTTTCTCATTATTTTCACACATTTTTATCATTTTCATCAATTTAGTTGCCGCATCCTCAATATGGCCAAATTATGTCTACATTTGGCATAATTATACATTGTCCACAAATATATTATTAAATGCATTTAGCCATCTAAAAGTGGCTTATTCAATCACACTTCATGCATTTCATAATATAAACATATATCTACACTCTTTTCATGTGTATTCACACATCAAAGTAGCATAGTCATCATTTTCACATATAATGTAATATGTTATTCAAGTGCATATACACACATTTCAATTGAAGTTTGTACTAACCTCTTAACAAAAGTACTTCCAAACCAAAATACTCACTTTCCCACAAATTCTTCAATGTGCCCTTCAATAATAAGTTATTAGCAATCCTATCTACTCACCTATACCAAATGTGAATGTATTACATACAATAAAATCAAATTTTAAGGTGTTAAAGCTATAAAACATCAATTAAAACACAACCCTTCAATGTTTTCTTTTCTTAGCCCTAATGCACTTTAACACTAGAACTATAATCCAACCAATTCCAAATTGATTTTTAAGCTTAAATACATCTATAACATTATATTTTAACATATTTTAAGCAATAAAAGTAAATTTAGAAGCATTCATTCCAAAATGTGCCCTAACTCACTTCAATTTTGTAACTTCTTTCTAACCAACTCCAAATGATAATCTAAGCTCATTTCCATCATTAACATAATTAAACAACATAATTTCAATCTTAAAACCAAGGCACTATAACTTTTTACCAAAAGCCTAATTTTCATACTTCCTCTTCTAAACCCAAACTTTTCTTTAATCTAACTTTGAAATCATTGTTTAATCATCAAACTAACACCTTACAAACCTATTTAAGCAATTAAAACAACCTCCATCAAAAATCATAATTTTATATATTCATAAATTTCAAAGAACCTTAAAAATTCAAGTAAGAAACTTACTTGTTGGAAAATCACCAAAAATACTTGAATCCTTTAAAATCCTTAAAAATCTTAGTGTTTGGATGAAGAGAAATGCTCCTTTGTCTAACAATGGCGGCTGGCCATGGAGGAGGAGAAGAAGAAGAAGAAGAAGATTTTAATCATAAAATTTTTTTTCTTTAATTTTCCTAACCATATTCATATATATATATATATTAATATTTTAATTAATAATTATTTTAAAAAGTTAATTTTCATCTATCACTCAAAAATAATTTATTTTTGAATTTTTTAACCTTTTTCATATTTCACTATTCACATGTTGATTTTTACAATATACCTTTAACTTTTATATATCATTTATATTCCACATATACAATCTATTCTTCTCACTTCTAAATCTTCATTTCTCCCTGAAATTATTCATTTTAGTTTAATTTAATTTAATTTAAGTTTATTTTTATTTTTTTATTTTATTTTAGCAAATTTTGCGGATATTACACACACTCAACACTCAAGTATAACAAATAAAAATTCTAACACAAAGTAATAGAAAATTTTTATGTTGGCTATGTAAATGTTAATTCCTTTGAGAAATGAAGCTCCATGAGGTATTTATAGCCTTCAAGCCTTCAATGAGACATTTAAAAAGTAAATTGATGTGTACTAACTTGATTGTGTATTATCTCCCACTTCAATTATTGGTCAAAGCAAAATCATGGTTAGATTGCCTTTGGTCTCGTCAGACTTGGCCTGGTATGGTCGGACTTGACTTGGCCCAATCAGGCTCTTTGATTTTCTGTCAATCACTCCTCCAATGGCTAGTACACATGTAATCTACTAATTGAGTAGATAAATAACAACTATAATTTTTGAAAACCATTTCACTAGTTCGGTCAATATGGGCATGGTCCAATTAGACTATGGGTGGTATACTGAAATATAGGAGTACCACAAGCCATGAACCTAAATGGAATTTTTGGATAATTTTATCTTGAGCTTGGTCTAGTCAAAATATAGCTGGTTCGAGTGAGAGTGTAACACTTTTATACTCTATATATGTACTGTACATACACATCGTGTATGTAGAATACATATACAGAATAAAAGAATGATGACATCCTTATCATTTGAAATTTTTTCATAATTAAAATATTGTAGCACTTAAAAGATATTTTAAAATATTGTAGCACTTAAAAGATATTTTAAAATATTGTAGCACTTAAAAGATATTTTAATAAGTACATAATAAATAAATTAGGGGTTATTAAAAATACTAGCTTTATAAAAAAAAATCTTTGGAAAAAATTTTCTAGAGTTTTGTCTATATTTTCCAAAAAATCAAATATCACAACCTATATGAAAGTGCACTCCCAATAATAAAATCAAATCCAAACTCCAACATCTTACATATATATATATATATATATTTGTAAAGTGTTCAAATATTTACATTACTTAAATAAACATTAAGCTTATAACATTTTTTTTTACAGTTCATATTTTATACAAAACATAATGTGTTCTACTAAAAATAAATATTTACATATTATACAGTGGCCTTTGGCCCTGTGGCAACCTTGCAAACTGTAACACCCTTATACTCTATATAGATGTAATATATACACCCAATATATGTAAAATATGTATATACGGTACAAAAAATATCACAAACCGGTATAAAAAAAATTTAAACTTTTCAAATTCAAAATCTTAAATACTTTAAAATGTATATTTAATAACAAATAAAATACTATTATAAATCATAGGTGCTAAAATTAGAATTTTTCTTACAAATTTCTGAAAAAAATTTGCTAGAGTTTTGTCTGTAATTTGGAAATTTCAAAATTCAACAAACAACACAACCTGCACAAGATAGCAATCCCAAATATTACCCAAAAATGCATTTCATCCATCCTCCTCAATATCCCCACATTTTCTCAAAACATTTATATACTTTCATATATCTACATATCAAAACATATACAAAACCCACATCATAAATTTTTATCCAAAACATTATTTGTATAATTTACAATATATATACATAATATCAAAATATATGATAATATAAAATGTATACATGCTGTTGGCAGTGTTTCTGATCTTGATATTAACTGTACAAGTAAAACCACAAGTTTAGACCCGACCTAGTCTAGAAGAACTCTTCAGCTCAGCCGGATCTACCCTGTCACCTGCGCGATGAATTTCAATCTTGCTAAGCCAAAAACCTAGCAGTACAAACTTTGATAACAATAAAACTCAAATGCAATACCAGTGCATAATGCATATGGATATCATATCCCATATCATTTCATTTTAATATATTTCTCAATCGTTTCACAATTCACAATTCATATAAAGCAAACACAAGCATGGGCCCAAAGAATCTAATATGCTATTCAAATTTCAGAGTTACTATTTTGATCCATATTGACACCCAGTGTCTAGCCCGAAGGCAAGTAACGCCCAGCATCTACCAGAAGGCAAGTGACACTCAGCATCTAGCCTGAAGGCAAATCATAGTGATGCCTAGCATCTAGCCTGAAGGTAAGTGACGTCCAACATCTAGCCTGAATGCAAATCATAGTTATGCCTAGCATCTAGCCTGAATGCAAATAATGAGGATAACTTTATAGGCATGCCGCCAAACATAGAACTCTAAAAATTGAATAACATACTAGGCACACAATTAATTCACATTTCTCATTATCAATCTCTTTCTCTTTTTTTCATAATCAAGCTAGGCACATTGCCTCATTTTCATTATCTATTAGGAACATTGCCTTATTTTCTCATTTCTCACTTTTCTCATTTTTCTCATTTATGTCAATATCAATTCGTCATATTTCATCATATCATCACATTGCATCACATTTTACCTTAAAAATCATCACCCAAATATTTTGGGTAATTTTACATAATTCACATATGATTCACATTTGATGTATTTTAGCCATTACCAATGGCTTTTTAACAATGCCCTAAATGCATGCACAATAAATAACATTACCCAAACACTTTAGGTCATTTTCACATAATACACATTTTTCACAATTTTCACAAATTAGCCTTTATCAATGGCTTTTCACAATGTATTTAACACATATATGACATTACAAGTCATAGAACATTATTCATACAAGTTCCATGTATCAAGTAGCCTAACACATTTTCCAATCCAAAATGTGTTAAGCCCAATGTAATGCAAAGATAACCAATTCATCCAAAGTCTATACTTACCTCAAATGACAACCAGAAGCAAGCTCAAACACCCTCCAATCCTTCTCTTTCCACTTGCCCTTCAACATTTGGGTTGGACAAATCAAGTCTCCTCAAGGCCTAAACCAAATGTAATTATAAATAATCACTTAGTGTCACACTTAAAGGCATATACATGATCTCTTATCACAAATATAAGAACTACAAAGGAAAAACAAGGAAAAGAGCCATCTTGGGCAAAATCTACAAACTACACGCTCAACGACATGGGCTTGTCAATGACCGTGCCCTATGCCCACTACACAGATGATTTGACATGCTCAGTGATATGGGCGTGTCAATGACCGTGTCCTTTGTCCTGTGTTATAGTAGCTATGACACGCCCAAAGACATGGGTGTGTCACTGCCCGTGCCAAATATATTGAATCACAGTAGCTGTGACACACTCAGCGACATGGGCATGTCATTGCTCGTGCCACTACTATTGCATCACAGAAGCTTTGACAGGCTCAGTGACATAGGTGTGTCACTACACATGTCACTAATACTAAAAATAGAAACATGACACACCCAATGACATGGTCGTGTCACTGGGCATGTTAGGCCAAAAACCCAATACCAAAACATAATTATCACACATCTAAAGTTATCATTCTTTGCTCATACTTTGAGCAATCTTTCTTTTTCCTTTCAACCACTATTCAAGCTCAACCAAATCCATCATTCCACTTTAAAATACTTGTATATGCATCAAAATAACTCAATTAAAAGCAAATTACACCATTTAAAGGTTACATAACCCCAAACTCTCTCTCTCTCTCTTCACCAAACTTAACTCAATCTTAATTATTTCTTCAATCCAACCTTAAAATCATGGTTAACTTCTCAAAACAACTTCATACATACAAATTCAAACCATTAAAACATATTACCAAAATAAATCAACTTCACATCTTGAGAAAATCCAAGAAAAACAAGTTAGAAACTTACCAACTCAAGAAGAAATCACCAAATCTTCCCTTGAAACCTTGAAAATCCTTTAATTACTTGAGCTTGGAAAAAGCAAATCCTCCCTTGCACAACAATGGTAATCGACTAAGGAAGAAAGAAGAAGAAGAAGAAGACCAAAATGAAATCTCATAAGTCATCTCTATCTAACCATTTTTAATTTGAACCTTCTATATTTTCCACCTTTTAATCTTAACCAAGTATATATATTATTATTTAATTATAACACCAAAATATCATCTTCCATTAACATTATAATTTACTTTTTAATTATTAAAAATCAACTTTGACTTTTTAAAGAAAATACCAACTTGCATATGTTATGTATATTTTCAAATATATCACATATACTTTTTTACTTTTTCACTTAAAATCTTTTTTTAATCATTTATTTAATTTATCCAAATAACTTATAATTTATTTTATCAAATTTCCACAAAATAAAAATCCTGATACCAGGAGCCAGCTATAATACATATAATAGACGCTCTCAGCCCCTCCTCAAACCTCTGACGTCGGTCAATCTCATCAGAAATGATCCCTTCAGCATAATTGCTCAGCCAGATAAACTCTACCTCATACTCTGTCACTGTCCTAGGGTCATGCTACAAACTCAGGAACTCCATCTTCTTTGCATCCTTATACTCCCTCGGAGTATACTTCTGCTAGAATTCCCACTGGAAATCGTTATAGGTTAGGACTGGTGGATCATCCAGGGCATGTTGAACCGTCTTCCACCACTCATATGCATCCCTCTACAGAAGAGATCTAGCATAATCAAACTTCTCCTTTGGACTGGCTTGCAGCTAGATAAATATTCTCTGGACCCTATCTAGCCACTACTCTGCTACAATAGGGTCTATAGTACCAACAAAGTCCTCAGCTCCAAACTTCCTCAGCTTATCATACTTCCTCGTTGGCAACTGCGGCTGTAACTGTGGTGGTGGCGATGACTGCTGAATTGGAGCCTGTATCAACAGCTCCACCATATGTCATACCCAGCCCGGTGGAATATTATCAACTGTTGGTCTCTCTAGCACAAGAGCAGGTGCCTCTCCAGCGATCTCAACTCTAGCTCCCTCTCTACCCTCACTATGAGCTACACTCTCTGCACTACCTATATCTGCAAACAGAGCATAAATTGCCACATCAAATATTAGAAACTGTCAATGCCAATGCATGTATCAAAATTGAAAACCATATTTAAAATTTCTATTTCCTCTCTCTAACAACCCACCTAGGTTGAGAATCTCAAACCTAGGCTCTGATACCAAAATAAATATAACACACTTATACCCTATATACGTACAATACATGCACCCAATATATGCAAAATACGCATATAAGGTAAAAAATGTCATAAACTAGTTTAATAAAAAAAATTCAACTTTTCAAATTTAAAATCTTAAATACTTTAACATGTATATTTAATAACAAATAAAATATATTATAAATCATAGGTGCTTTCTTAAAAATGTCAGAAAAAAAAATTTGCCAGAGTTTTGTTTGTAATTTGGATATTTCAAAATTCAACAAACAACACAACCTGCACAAGATAACAATCCCAAATATTACCCAAAAATACATTTCATCCATCCTCCTCAATATCTCCACATTTTCTCAAAACATTTTTACACTTTCATATATCTACATATCAAAAGATATACAAAACCCACATCATAAATTTTTATCCAAAACATTATTTTTATAATTTACAATATATATACATAATATCAAAACGTACAATAATATAAAATGTATACATGCTGCTGGCAGTATTTCTGATCTTGATATTAACTCTACAAGGAAAACCATAAGTCTAGACTCGACCTGGTCTAGAAGAACTCTCCAGCTCAACCGGATCTACCCTATGAATTTCAATCGCGCTAAGCCAAAAACCTAGCAGTACAAACTTTAATAATAATAAAACCCAAATACAATGACAATGCACAATGCATATGAATATCATATCTCATATCATTTCATTTTAATATCAAAATAACCCAATTAAAAGCAAATTACACAATTCAAAGGTTACATAACCCCAAACTCTCTCTCTCTCTCTCTCTCTTCACCAAACTTAACTCAAACTTAACTATTTCTTCAATCCAACCTTAAAATCATGGTTAATGTCTCAAAACAACTTCATACATACCAATTCAAACATTAAAACATATTGCCAAAACAAATCAACTTCACATCTTAAGAAAATCCAAGAAAAACAAGTTAGAAACTTACCAACTCAAGAAGAAATCACCAAATCTTCCCTTGAAACCTTGAAAATCCTTCAGTTACTTAAGCTTGGAAGAAGCAAATCCTCCCTTGCACAACAATGGTAATCGACTAAGGAAGAAAGAAGAAGAAGAAGAAGAAGACCAAAATGAAAACTCAAAAGTCATCTCTATCCAACCATTTTTAATTTGAACCTTATATATTTTCCACCTTTTAATCTTAACCAAGTATATATATTATTATTTAATTATAACACCAAAATATCATCTTCCATTAACATTATAATTTATTTTTTAATTATTAAAAATCAACTTTGACTTTTTAAAGAAAATACCAACTTGCATATGTTATGTATATTTTCATATATATCACATATACATTTTACTTTTTCACTTAAATTTTTTTTTTAAAATTATTTATTTAATTTATCCAATTAACTTATAATTTATTTTATCATATTTCCACAAAATAAAAATTTTCAAAAATCTTGGAATATTACACAAACTTCAAGTCAAAAACCAAAATTTAGACCTGGTCTGGTCTAGCAGAACTATCTATCTCTAACCTATCACCTGCCCGATAAAATTCAATCATAGCTTAGCAGTGCATACTTTGGTAATAATAAATAATATTATAAATAAAATTCCTAAAATGCATAATGTTTTAATGTCATGCAAATACGTATATGATTCACTAACACACATTAGGTCCAAATATCTTTATACATTGGTCTGGTTCCAGAAATGTTATTTTGGCCTATCACAATAGCAATGACACCAGTGTATTTCATCCGAAGGCGTAATCATAACTATGATACCAACGTGTATTGCCCAATGGTATGGTCTTAATTGTGACATCAGTGCGTCTCATACATAGACATATGGCATGCCAAAAAATTTTAGAAATAATTTTTAAAACTAGACTTTATATATGGCAACATGCATTGTACATTCATCATATTCCACCTTTTCATATTTTTTCACATTTCATACTCATTTTCCACCTTTCCATTCATAATCAACATCATTTTTATTCACATTATAAATGTGGCCAATTTCCACACATTAGTGGATAATTAACATTTTTTTATATATATGATTAGACGCAATTCTTTAATGGTTTAAAATTCCATCATTGATTCAAAATATGCATTGTTACTTCACACAATGCTTATCACATGCAAGCATTGTAACACCCCTTAACCCGACTATTTCCAGCCGAGCCAAGTGTGCTACAGTATATGCAACATGGTATACAGAACATGTACTAAATAATTTTTTTTCCTTTTTATTACAAATAATAATAATTTACACATCTTTAATTGTTATAATTACATTTTGAAAGTCCTTAACAGTACATGTCGAGCTAAACTTTGCTTTGCTCCTCACTTCGCCTCCTGTTGCGCACTCTAGTGCTCCTTTGTAGCTTCCCATTTATCAGCTTGGACTCCATAACCTACGAGTTTAGAAAACTAAACTCGCTAAGCATATAGCTTAGTGGGTACTTTAACCGTTAAGTATAAATTAGATGCAAACCACACAATGTTACAGATATGGCACCAGTGATTAAGAATCTGACTATTTTTATCCTAAATCAGCTCAATAGAACTAATTTCTAGTTCAAAGTTTTCATTCTGGGCCTTTGGGCCAGACTGCACTTTTTAGGCCACACCGGGTTTTACAATACTGCAAAAATCCCTCGTTGGGCTTTAAAATCTAAATAAAACACAATTGGGATGTGATTTTCAAAAAACAAAAAATGCTATCTTGTTCTTAATTAGTCAAGCTTTCAAGAGCATATTTTTGATAATTTATTTCATTCCAAACGAATATTTTATCTCGATTATACCTCATTTATTTCTTATCAAATAAACAGTGAATTCTAGCATTTAGTTTCTTATGTACCTTGTTATCTTATTTTCCCAATAACTTTTGTTCTACTAATCCGAATGTAAAAATTCTTGTTTTCACTCGAACTAGACTCATATGAGTCCTTATGGTTAAATTTCTAGATTTAAATTTTTTACACATAATTCTTGATGAATCCTTGAACTCTTCCCTGGCCAATTGGTTACTCAAGTCTGCGCAATGCATACTATTTCATTTATAACTTTACCTACACAACTTGGATTGAGACAATTATTATCTTAAATTAAACTAGACACATAAGGATATATTCAGTAAACATTTCAGCTTAAAAAAGCCAACACGTGATTTTTGGTACAATTTCTAATTCAGATCTGCAGTCTGCTAGGGTCTGCCTGCGCATGGTTCACTCATTCGTGTGTAACTTCTATATTTTAAGTCCAATCGAGATGAATCCAACTCCTATGATTCACCAACATACAAGGGTTCATTTATATCTTCTATAACAACATCTATTTCCTAAGGTAAATGGACCAAAACCTGGACTCAAGGCACAAATATCAGTCTGTCCGGTTTCACAATTCCAGTGTGCATGAGTTATACTCTTTTGATCATATCTTTTTATCTACAAGTAGGATTTAGGAAATTCAAAATTATATGGTTTCCTAAAACATAAGGGTACATTTAAGTCTTCTTTCAAAGCTTCTAAATGTGTCATTAAGGTCACCTAAACGTAGTCCCAACTCACAGGTTACTGACTGAGGAATCTCAGTTTTTTTCAATTTGTACGCCTGGTATCATTTTGATCATAACTTTCATTCCACACATGAAAATGAGTTGGTTCAAAAGCCTATGGTTTAATGACTTAATGGAGAACAATTAAGTCTTCTTTGTCCAGTTCTATTTCTATCATTTTGCTAGTCTAAATTTCGGTTGAAGTTCCAGAAAAATGCAGGACACATGTCTGGCTGCAACAAAACAACACAACATAGCACTCCCATATTTACCTCCCTTATAACCTCAACCCCAAAATCAATCAATACACAACAAACACTTCTATATCATCATCAATCTCAACCACATAACCACCACAACTCAAGCACATGAACAATTATAGCAATTACACATCCAAATGCAAAGGCAATAGAGATCACTAATTCAAGAAGGTTAAAGTACCAAACCTTTTTGCCCTTTGCTTTCCTTAGCTCATATTTGATCTTTTTCTTCTTTTTCCTTTAGATTTTCTTGATTTCCTACAAGAATTCCAGTATACACACTTTAAACATACATCCTATGGTTTGAAAACATAAGCTACCAATTCATTTCTTGCCAATTTTTCCTCAATCTAATCTCCTCTAACCTTAAAACCATTATTTCTTTCATCAAATCCTTCAAATAATTATTTCTTGAATTTTCTCCAAATCTGGCTACATGAACCCTAATTTCAATCTCTTAAATTAACCATTAGTCCATGAAATTAAAACTAGAGATAGGTTTCTCTTAACTTATAATCTTGTTTGTCACCAAAATCTTCAACCAAAAGCCTTAAACTTTGGAAAAATCACCTCCTTCTTCCTTCTCTTATGGTTTGGACGAGTTCACCATGTAAGAGAGGGCTTTTATTTTCTTTCCTTAGCTTATTTTGATCCAAATGGCAGCCATAAGTGGTGAAAATATGTTGGTATAGATGTTGACTTCCAATTGGTACACCTTATAGCAAAAATGGCCACTTTTAATTGGTCCACTTGCCTTCTTCTTTTATCTATTTATTTGGCAAGCCATTAGGCTTCCTTTTATTCATATTTTGACCCCCTCAATTTTCTTGTGCTGTAATTTTATAGTCTAGGGTGTGAAAATATCAAAATACCCTCCAGCGATTAATCGATTGTAACTTTTAAACCGTGCGTTTTCAGGAAAAATTGAAACCCACGGTTATGACCCGATTAATCTCGAGAATATTCTTCCGGGGTCGGATATGGGCACTATTAAGAACTTCCGACTCTTAATTTTTAAGTTTAAATAGTTGCCCCTAACTTTTGAGAAATTTTCACTTAGGTCCTTTTGATATCCCTTCCTGACCTTACTGTCTTTCTTTATTAATATCTTTTTATTCATAACTCCAAATTAAGTAATTATTATTCCCACTGAAACTAGACATCTGGGGCTACATTGTGTCAAAATTTCAGGTCGATCCGAGCTATATCTGATTTTTGACGGTCCTTCGACTTCAAGCCTACTATGCTGTCCTGAGGCAGCTTGCACATTGTCTACTAAATCCATCATATCTTATTCTGCACAACTCAAAATTGAGTAATTTCAAGTTATACATCTAGATAAGACACAAATAAACAATTAAGTCTTCTTTGAGACTCTCTAATTCTGTCATTAACTTGGATGAAATTCGAGCTCAAGTTATAGGTCATGTTCTAAACTTCTTTGTTCTAAGCCTAAATCATATCATCTATGTCTGTTTCTTACCAATCTAGGATTCGGGATGTTACAAGCATCCATATACAAGTAACATAATACATTCATCTATATGCAATGTGTTATGTTTAAAGCAATGCAATTAATAAATTGGTTACCAAAGTATGTACTAACCTCACAATTGACCAAATGCAAGTCAAATCTCCACCCAACACCAATTTCAATCAATGCCCTTCACACTTTGGTTAGTCAACTTGATTCTACTCAATTCCTATCCACATTTTCAATTAAATAACTCATTAGAATCATAATTCTGCACACTTTAACTAACAAAACTAATTTTATCACATTCCTTTCAAATTTTCAAAATTTGCCCCAACCTCCTTTAATTCTAGAAATCCATTCTAATCAAGTCTAAATCATATTATAAGTTCAATTATGTCTTTAAAATCATATTTTAACACTATTTAAGCAATTAAATTCAATCTACATCAATTCTTTACCAATTTCCCATCCAAACCCTAAATCACCTTCTTCTTCTTCCAAACTTACCCCAAACCTAAGCAAATCCATCATCTAACCTTAAAATCATCATTCTCACATCAAAATAACATTATTCAATACCATTCTATGAATTAAACATCTTCCATCAAAAGTCCGTCTTTCACATAATTAAAAATTCCAAAGAACTTCTCAAATTTGAAAAGAAACCTTGCCTTTGATTGAAGAAACTTCAAAATCACCCTAAAACTTTTGAACAACTTGAAGAATTTGATGTTTGGAAGAAGTAAAAATCCACCTTCACTACCACGGAGAATTCGGCCTCAAGGGAGAGAGAGGAAGAAGAAGCTAAAAATTGTGTTTTTGATTTTCCTTTTAATTTAATTCCTAGCCTTATATATATATAATTAATTATTAATAATTATATTTAATCTTTCACCACCCAAAACTAAATTAATTTTTGAATTATTTTATTATTTTATTATATATTATTATTATTTTAACTTCTTAACTTTTAACTTTTACCTTTTGGCTTTTTATTATTTTACCCTTTTCTAATAACATTTATATACTATGTATATTTGGTTTATATCCCACACATATATTAATTTCTTCCTTCTTCTAATACCTTAATTAACCTTCTAAATTATTTATTCAATTATGTTTTAATAATAAAATATTGGTACTTTTTTTAATTGGCAGTAACCACTGGCCGGGAACTCTATAGCACTCTTATACCCTCTATACGTATAATATATGCATCCCATATATATATAATACACATATAAGATATAAGAATGTCACCATCCTTGATATTTGAAAGATTCCCCATAACTATGATAAAATATTTAAAGCCTTAAAATATACTTTAATAAATAAATAATTAGAAACATGAATAATTTAATTACCACATTAACTAATTTTAAAAGAAAATATCTAAAAAAAAAATTCAAAGTTTTATCTATATTTCAGATGCTTCCCAAAAACTCAACACAACCTATTGTCATAAAATGGCAACCAAAGGGGTGGGGATGAATTGGTTGTTCTGAAGAAGTGATGGTAAATTTAAAAATTAAAAGTAAGAGTGTAGACCCTTAATTTTTGACCCAGTCTGGTCTGATATTTTTTATATAGTCCAAAATAATTTTTGTGGTATTTTAATTAAATAATATTTATTTTAGTATTTATTATTTATAATTTTTAATAAAAATAAAAATAAAAATGGTAAAGTTAATAAAATAAAATAATAATAAAAATAAAAATCGGCGACGGAAAAATCGGCGACAAAAAAATTCGTCGCCAAAAATTGGCTTTGCCAGGCCAATTCGATCGCAGGAATTTCCTGCGGGCAATGCCATTTCGCCGCATGAATTTCCTGCGGCGAATTGGCTGGCAGCCCAGCGCCCACCCGCAGCAACTCGCTCGCTCACAATTTTTGCCAGTAATTTTTTCGCCAGCGTAATTTTCCAACGCAGTTTTTACCGAAATAAAATTCTATTTGGTTTTGGTTTCTTTTCCTAATTGGTTTTAATTTACTTAAACAATTAGAAGTAGGTTTACAATTTTTTCTATAAATAACACATTAAACTCAGAATTAAGGGACTTTGATTGGATCAGAAATATTAGTTTTTATTGGAGTAAAAAAGAGACAAAATCCTTAGTACAAGAGACATTAAGCAACAAGAAGCAATCAACAACCCATTCAAAGGCAGCAACACTGCCTTTGTCATTGTTCATCCAGAAATCAATTTTGATGGAACCAACGAACTGATGTTTGATTATAATTCTTTGCTTCAATTATATTTACAATTTTATGGCCATATTTTCTTTTAAAGTTCATCTATCAATGATTTTTGTTTTAGTAACTTAAATCATTAAACTTGGTAACATATTCATCCAGTAACCTTAATCAGTGATCAAAACTTCAAAGCCCTAAAACTATTCTTCTCTTTTCAGAAACCTTAAAACCCTAAAGTATTTCTCACCCATTTTCAAAACCTTAAAACCCTAAAATTGTTTGTCTTCTGTTTCCAAAAGCTTTAAAACCATAAATTGTTTTCCTCGAACTATTTTCATCTAAACCATAACTTTTTCCCCAAAATTTCCAAATGTTTTCTTAAATCTTCAAACTCTAATCTTCTTCATGTTTTCTAAAAATCATAATTATTTTTATAAAACTCTAAACTATTTTCTTAAATCCTAAAATCAAATATGTTTTCAAAAATATCAAAAAACCCTAATTCTCTCAAAACCCAATACAATAAACCCTAGTTTTCCTAAGCCCTAAATACTTAAAACCTCAAAATCTTATGACAAATAAATCTAAACCTTAAAACTCAATACAGAAAACCTAAAATCACAATCTAGTAACCATGAATTATAAACTCTAATGTCTTAAGATTCCAAAACCCTAATTTTATGATGTTACCCTTAAACCCTAATTTGATCAATCAAAGAACCTTACTGATTTCTTAAATTTATAAAACCCTAATTCATTCCAATTTTTCAAAATCTTTACAGTAGCTTAAATAATAACAATAATAATTCTAAAATCCCAAAACCCTAAATGTTAATTAAAGAACTCTAAATTGAAATAGTAAACCCTAATTTATATCTTTACTTGCTTTATTTAATTTTAGATTTGATTATGTAGTTTATTCTATGTTTTGATGGTTGATTTACTTAATTACAATGCTTGATTTATTTAATTTATCATGGATGAATATTTTCTTTATTGTTATGATTGTTATTTGTTTGTTTTAGTATTAAAATTATAAAAGGTATGTTTTCACTTTGTGGGTACCTCATTAGTTAAATATCTTGTAATTTAAATTGCTTTTATATTTTAGACCAATGTAAAGGACATGTTTCTACCTTTCGGTGGGTGTCCTATTTAGTTTAGACATGGATGATGTAAGGACATGTTTCCATCTTCGGATGAGTGTCCATTTATTTTCTTTGCTTAGACATTGCTTTGATTTTAATATAATGATGTCTTATTTTAGTTATTGCATGTAATATGGATAATATTGTTATATTTAAGAATTTTATAATATTAAGACCTGCAAAGGAGTACGGTTCCAATAAACAGAGCATTGTAGGGGTGCTGGGTCATTTCTCACCTTCCCCACATGTACCCAACTTTCTGAACCCATTAAGGGGTTGGGGATTCCTTAGGAATCGAGTCATCCACCCCTTTCTTTTTCCCAGCCCATCCGGGTGGGGACTCCATTTTCTCCGAGCTTAGGCCCGTGTTCTCTAAGGCCCCGAGCCTAAATAGTGCCAAAGTCGCAAGAACCATTCCACCGGGAGTGGGGGCAAAAATCCCCTCTCACAGTGGTGACTCCACTGGGGATTTGAGAAGTTGATTCTGTTAGTCTTTTTATTATTCTATTCTTTCAGATAATGATATTATTCATTGCATCATATTAGATTACATCGTGTGCGTGAGTTAGGACGCCCGTGTTACCCGTGTTGTGTTATGTAAGGGATACCATACTTTCACTCAAGGTATGGAGATTGAGCATGGCATAACCACTCATAGCCTCGTACCTTTTGGTATATACCTGCTATAAGAACCTAAGCCTTTTTAACCCAAAGATTAAAGCTCATGTAATTGGCCTAGTTACTTTCCTTAGGATTTTATCCCAAATGCTTGTTGTTTGACTATGGTTAATTTATCTTAGCTTAAATTATGGCTTATTTGGTTTGTTCTTTTTCTAGTATGACCTAAGTACATTGTAAGCTCAAAATAAATTTTTTCTTTAAATTCTAAAAGTCCAAAGCTATTTTTAAAACTTTTCAAGATGGTCTTTGGAATAAATTAAAAATTCTTTTGCTCATGAGCCAAATACAAAGCCTAAAATATGTTTTTTCTAAAATCATTTTACAATGGGCTTAGAAACAAAATTATTTTCATCCAACCTTTTCTTCAAAAGTGCTTACAATTATTTAGGTCAATTACGAAATACTAAAAATCAATTGTGAGCCTAGTTTATACTAAGAATAATTAACAATGGGCTTGTTTTTGGCATGAATCATTAGTTACTTTTTCAAGTGAGAAATCTATCTATAATAAACCTCTTAATTTAGTTTTAATCCAATATAGCATAAAAGCTATTATAGTTGGTTGAATGGATTAAAACCTAATTAATGGGGATTATTATGAATTGATTTCCATTTTTGAAAATATAACTATTGGTTGAAACGTCCAAGGGAAATATTCGAAAATAAGATATCCCATATTGTTATTTTGTTAACCATATACCTAGGAAAAGAGACTCACCATTCATGTGTAGATGTTATAAGGTTGGAAGGAACGTCCTATTTGTCCTTGTTTTTTAATTGTTTGTGCATACATGCATACATACATTCGCATCTCATATCATTAATCCTCTCTGGCTCACAGCCCTGGATTACGACAGTTCAAAAGCTTACGACAATCCAACCTCTACCGGAGACGAAGAATCTAGCAACGACTTAATCTTTTTTTCACCAAAAGCAATGGAGCCCAAACAAATTCAAAGAATGGTGGATGATGCCCTCAATGCCAAGATGGAAAAAATAAAAGAGGCCCTAGCTGAGACCATGAAGAACCAATTGGTTGCGATTTTAGGAAATCATGCCAAAGCATCTGCTAGCACTAAGAAGCCAAAGGACAAAGGGAAGACTAAAGTTGGTGAAGTGGTTTTTGATGATGATGATGATTGGGCTCAATATTTCCAAGATCCTCAAGATAAAAAGAAAGAACCGAAGATTGTTGAAAGATCAGCTATGGAGAAAATTAAGACTTCTGATGTTAAAAAGATGATCGCAGATTTATAAAAGAAATTTGAGAAGAAGCTGAAAACCGAAGAAATGTCCGAAGTTGACAAATTATTTGAGCTAGATGAAGAAGTTTCATACAAGTTCAAGATGCCATCTTTTGCGGAGTTTGATGGATTCGAAAATCATCATCTCCATGTGAAGTAGTATATCACTGCTATGCAGTCTGCCTGAGCTACTAAGGCTCAAACTCTAAGATACTTCATACTATCATTGGATCTTGTTATTCAAAATTGGTTCAATACCTTAGAAGAAGGAAAACAAAAGAGTTGGGATCTGCTATACAAGGCCTTCATCCAACAATATGGATACAATGTTGAAATGAAAGTTACCTTAATGGAAGTTGAGTCCATTAGGCAACGACCAAATGAAAATTTTGTGGATTATGTGAAAAGATGGAGAAATAAGGCCGCTTTGCTCAAGAAAAGGCCCGATGAATCTGATCAAATAAGGATGATTGTAAGAGGGGTGTTGCCTAGTCTTCATGAAATGATGTCTCATACACTCATTTGTGATTTCAAAGATCTCCTCCAAGCTGGTCTGCAACTCAAAGAATCGGAAAGAAAGAAGAATTATTTTTCAACAAGAAGGAATGAGAAAGGAAACTATCAGTCTGGTAGCCAAAGCATGCAAAAGGCAGTCAGTGTTAATGCTGCTAACCAAGGAACAAGAAGGTAGTTTTTAGAATTGGGGAAACCGATGTCTTGGGTTCTCAATAAGCTTCAAAGAAAGGGATTGTTACAACCCTTAAATCCTCATCCTTTGCCTAACCCTCTCCCACCTAATTTCGACACTAAGGCATTTTGTCAATTTCATCAAATGCAAGGACACGACACGGATAGATGTGTGAGGTTGAGGCATGAGATCTAAAATTTGATTGATAATGAAAAGCTATCCGAGCCCAATAAGCAAAACACCAAAGACAATCAATTGCCAAGGTTCAATAGAGTACCACCACCAGCAACCTTCATGGTAGGAAAATGATTGGAAGAAAATTTTGTTTTATCATCCTTTCAAGATGAGAATATTAAAGGTGTGAAATGAGAAGAAGCTTAACTCAACAAACTTTCCTTAGCTTGAATGTTATTTTTCAATTTTACTTTCTTTAATATCTAATTGGAACAATTGTGTTTTTCAAATTTAAAGTTGCTTGAAATAAATTATTTTTGTCAAAATTTTTGTTGGTATTTGTTCATTTTGGTGCTCAACCAATAAGGAATCTAGCTTGATAATTCATGAATTAATATATTTATGCATCATGACTTGAATAACTTTACTAGGTAAAAGAATTGCTCTATAGCATTGAGTTGTGTATGCTTACTTAGAGAGGGCTCCTGCATAATTACTTTTGTCTAGGTCCTAGTCTGTCTTAGAACATGCTTTGACAAACTTTCGAGGTGAAATTGAACTTTGCTTATTTAAGAGAGAAATGATCTAGGCATTGTTTGGTTAGCCAACAACTAGTATCCACCCAATTAAATATCAATCCCTAGTTGTCCCTTTGAGCCTTCATAAAATTTTAGCTTTCTTTTCATTTTCATATAACCCTAACAACCTACCCTGAGCTGTTGTGATACTTTTGACAAGTCTTATGATCACTAAGGTGAAGAGGCAAGAAGATCGAAGAATGGAATGCATAGCCAAGACTGTAAGGATAGTTGATGTCCTCAGGACCATAAGGATAGTTGAAGCTCACCTAATATCACCAATCTATCAAGATGATATCAGAGTAACAAATGATTTATCCTTGTTAAAGAAGATTTATGTCACTCCACTCATCCATTATTGGAAACCCGAGTTGGTACAAACAAGACAACTCTTTTAGAGCTAAAATGAATATAAAAAAAATACAAAAAAAAGAAAAAAAAAAGAAGAAGAGAAAGAAAAAAGAAAAGAAGAAGAAAAAAAGAGAAAAGAGACAAAGAAAGAAAAAAAGAAGAAAAAAGATAAAACCTAAAAAGGTGGTTCAAAAAGCCAACTGAGTTCTCTTTTACCTAAACCAACAAAAGGCTTCCATTTGGTTTATAAGGACAGTTTGACTTGAATTAGTCCAACCCAACCAAAGATTTGATCAAAATCAGAGGAAAAGGGAGAAAGACCATCCAATTCTTAAAATCTCTGTACTACAAGGAAGAAGGACAAAATGATAAAATGCTCAAAGGAAAGGGAAGAGTAAGAAAAATAAAAAGAAAGAAAAGGGAGAAGAAGAAAAGAAGCAAATTTGGGTACTAAATTTTTTGCAAAGGCAAAGACTATTCTAATCAAGATCCATATTAATACTAAGAAGATGGGAGAGCATTCAAAGCTCTATCTTTTCATGATCCCAACTCTCTAAAGTTCCAACAAGCAGTTTGCAGTGTGAAGGTTTGTCCATTGTGTCACATCGGCTCCAACTTACAAATGACCTTCATTTAACTCATGTCCATTATAGACCCCATTTCAAGCCTATCAAAGATATGTTGAGCTCTCTTGGTAGGTAGAGTCTATTAGTGGAGATAGTTTGAAAAAGTATGCATATGAGATAGACAATATTTAAACTCAATGAGACCTTTGGCCAAGTAATGTGTATGTGCCTATATAAAGTAAAACAGTTCTTGCTTAAATAGAAATGATTCCCGATTTAGTACGGTAACTAGGGTTGTGATGTTATAGATATGTTAATTTAGAAAAATCAGGTCCTGAGTTACATTGATATTGATTTAGCAAAGCCAACATTTGATTTCAAAATTAAAATTCAAAAAAATAATAAAAAATATTTTTTCATACAAAGCTTTCAAGTTAAGGGAAGTATGTTGAACCTTGAAGGACACATTGGGCAAGGAAATGATGATGATAAAAAAAAAAAGAGAAGGGTTGCAGTAAAGGTAAAAATTATATATTGTAATTATTATTCTTATACTTCTTATATGTTGATACAATATTTATACATCACTAAGAAGGAGGTGGTAGATCATCAAATAAAGCTCTGAAAAAATCATCGCCTGTTGGAGGAGGAGGCATATCACACGTCCCGAGTCCACCCGAAGCAGGAGCACCAGAATCCCTATTACCTTGGAGCTCTGATCTGTAACGGTCCTCATCAGAAGTAGACGAAAGGATCTCATGGTCATCAGTTTGGGGGCCTCTAGATGAAGAAGCACCAGGATCTCTCATCCCCTGAAATCGAAAGTCTCGAAAAATTTGCTCTGATTGATGATACAAATTTTCAAAATGGGAAACCTGTTGACGACTAGTGGCCAACTCTTCTTGAAGTTTTTTATTTTGTTCTTCAAGCATTCATTGTGAGCCAGAAAGGAAAAGAGTAAGAGCATACATAATTATGCATACATATAGCATAAATTACCATGAAACAAGAAAACTTACCAGGTAATTGATATCAATACCCTGTGGATGAGATGACATATTTGGTGGACTAGAATGAGCAAATGAAGGAGCAGTAAAAGAAGGTCCAGCCTTATGATCAAATGGGCCAGCAGCCTACAACAATCATTAAAAAGTAAAAATAAGTTAAGAAAGCAGCGATTACAATGAAAATTTGGTAAAAGTTTACCTGAGAAATGCTAGCCCCGAGATGTGGAACAAACTCTCCTCCCTCTCCATGATGTTCCTCTTCATCTCTATCCTCATTTTCTTCAAAAAATTTCCATACACTAACAGGAGATACATCAAAGTTCAAAAGACCAATTTGAATAAACTGGGTATAAGATGCACCCGGTGGATAGACAAAGGTTTCAACATCATAACCGTGCCGAGCCAACCACCATGCATTCTCCGGCATTAATATGATATTTAAGGTATACTCCGGGCAATGCATCGGGATCCTCCTTTGCTCGGGACCAAGAAATCACTCGTATACTCTCTCTCTCTGAGAAACCATCCACTAGACACAGGGCCAGCAATGACTCGGCGAGTATGTTGAAAAGGCAGTGCGGCATTCATAGAGGAAGTCCAGTTTGTCCGCTCTTCTGTATTCCACCAGGCCAAATTCACCTATAAAATGACATAAGGTAAGTAAACTTTCATACAAATTTTAAGTATACTAAATGCTATTTTACCTGGTCTCAGGTTAAGCAGCTCAAGACAAAGCGTTGGGTATGCACATGGTGAGAGCCAGGAACTTCTACACGATCTGACAACTAGAAATTTAATCTCAGATAGCCGACTCTGTCTCGAGAAATACCAAGATTGTGCTCATATGTCCATGCCTAGAACAAAAATAAAAATTAGATTCATATAAGAGAAGAATGGAATTGACATTGGTGGAAGAAGAGTACCTCGACAATCACGATAAAGCCAACAAAGGACTTCTTATTTCTACAAATTTTGTCAAGACCATGGTAAAGACAGGCAAGACCAGCTTCACCCCAACCGTAAAGTGGTACCATCCTCATATAAGTAAGGGCCCTCAACACTGACAAATGGATGGCGGATTTAGTACTTCCTAAAATGGTCGACCCGAGCAAATACAGCAAAAATCCTCGAGCATACTGTTGGGTTGTGTCTCTGTGAACCCGTCCTTCGTAGTTCATACAATAACTAGGAATTGGCTCAATTTTTATCTTGAAAGGCCCTTTAAATGATGGTTCCATACCAATTAATTATTGAATTTCTTCAAATTTTAGAATATCATTGGTAAGAGGAACCAGAAGACCATCATACCGAATGCCGGTTATAGCAGCAAAGTCAACTGGGCCAATTGTCTTCACTCCAACGGGCAAGTGAAAAATATGAGTTGTGTCCAACCATCATTCTACAAGCACCTAGATCACGCTCCAGTCAATCGGATACTTCTCGGATGGTAATTGCAAGATGAAGCTCTCAAAACCGCAATCTCGAATAATCTGCCTTACCCGAGAAGGCGCTACATTATACCATTATCGGGCTTTGTAGACACACCCTCCGCCCTGAATAACGCAACGATCATGCTAACACGAAGCTAGGTAAGTTAACACAAGATAAGTATATCATTATATCAATACCACCGATTTTTAGGCTAAATTAATTTATATTCTATTTTTTCTATTTACTTAAATTCTTAAATTAATTTTTCCTAAATTTTCTAAAATATATATATATATATGAAAAGAAAATAATAGAAAATATGCAAAAAAAAAAGAAGAAAAACAACAAACAAACAAAAAAGAAACAGAAAATAAAAAACAAGAAAAAAGAAAAAGAAAGAAAAAAACAAAATCAAAAAACAAAAAACAAAAAACAAAAAACAAAAAACAAAAAACAAAAAACAAAAAACAAAAAACAAAAAACAAAAAAAATGAAAGAAAGAAAAAAAAAAGAAAAACGAAAAAGAAAAAAAAAACATAATATATATATATATATATAAAGAAGAAACAAAAACAAAAAAAATAATTTGCTGTTAAAATAAATAATTACTTTGCTCTTTTGATTTGAACTACGATGGAGCGGCATTCCGGCCAGTAGACTTATATTTCCATCTTCATGCTGCCGAATAAACTCCAATAACTCAGCATTAGATATAGTTTTTGATCATGAAGCATGCATTTTTTCAAAACTGTATACTAAACTCTCTAAAATGAAAGACTTATAGCTATGAATGAATGAAACGAAGAAGTTTGCTGTGAATGAAATGAAGAAATTGGTTGTTTATATAGAGGAACGGCAAAGAAAAAAATAAAATTCATAAAGTAAATTTCACTATTTATGAATAGTAGGTTACTATTTACAAATAGTAGGATACTATTTATAAATAGTAGGTTACTATTTACGAATAGTAAATAGTACATGAACAGTGACTACACAGTAAATAAATAGAAAACTCAATTATTCAATTTAATCATTCAAATACTTGCGTGCATATAAATATTTTTGGACTTTTAAAATATTTTTACACACAGGGGGCAAGGAGAAGATATGTGCAAATGAATGGTAAAAATTAGCTAAATTTTTTGCAAATTCCTTTAGTATACCATGACTATAATTATCTTTAGGTCCATAACCTAAAATCTCTCTTAAGTCCAGAATTTTGCTCGGGTCCAGAACCCAAATTATTCTTAGGTCCAGAACCTAAAATCTCTCTTAAGTCCAGAACTTAGCTTGGGTCCAGAACCCAAATTATCCTTAGGTCCACAACCTAAAATCTCTCTTAAGTCCAGAACTTAGCTTGGGTCTAGAACCCAAATTATCTTTAGGTCCAGAACCTAAAATTCCTATTAAGTCCAGAACTTAGCTCGGGTCCAAAACCTAAATTACCCCTAGGTCTAGAACCTAAAATCTCTCTTAAGTTTAGAATTTAACTTGGGTCCAGAACCTAAAATCTTTTTTAAGTCCAGAACTTAGCTCGGGTCTAAAACCCAAATTACCCTTAGGTCTAGAACCTAAAATTATCCTTGAGTCCAGAACTCGAACCAGGTCCAGAACCCAAAACCTCAACCATCTTAGAAAAATTAAGTCTTATTGTTTTTCACTCTCTTTTGCTGTAGTCTCAGATCATTCAAGCAGGGGGCAAACTGTAGACCCTTAATTTTTTACCCAGTCTGGTCCGATATTTTTTATATAGTCCAAAATAATTTTTTGTGGTATTTTAATTAAATAATATTTATTTTAGTATTTATTATTTATAATTTTTAATAAAATAAAAATGGTAAAGTTAATAAAATAAAAATAAAAATAATAATCGGCCACTGAAAAATCAGCGATGGAAAAAATTCGTTGCCGAAAATTGGCTTGGCCAGGCCAATTCGCCCGCAGGAATTTCTTGAGGGCAAGGCCATTTTGCCACAAGAAATTCCTGTGGTAAATTGGCTGGCCACCCAGTGCCCGCCCATAGCAACTAGTTCTCTCGCAGTTTTTGCCAGTAATTTTTTTGCTAACGCAATTTTCCAACGTAGTTTTTACCGAAACCAAATTCTATTTGGTGGTTTTGGTTTCTTTTCCTAATTGGTTTAATTTACTTAAACAATTAGAAGTAGGTTTATGATTTTTCCTATAAATAACAAATTAAAACTCAGATTTAAGGGACTTTGATTGGATCGAAAATATTAGTTTTTATTGGAGTAAAAAAGAGACAGAAAAACCCAAGCACAAGAGACATTAAGCAACAAGAAGCAATCAACAATCCATTCAAAGGCAGCAACACTGCCTTTGTCATTGTTCATCCAAAAATCAATTTTGGTGGAACCAACGAACAGAGATTTGATTATAAATCTTTGCTTCGATTATTTTTACAATGTTATGGCCATATTTTCTTTTAAAGTTCATCTATCATTGATTTTTTTTCAGTAACTTAAATCATTAAACTTGGCAATATATTCATCCAGTAACCTTAATCAATGATCAAAACTTCAAAACCCTAAAACTATTCTTCTCTTTTCAAAAACCTTAAAACCCAAAAGTATTTCTCACCCGTTTTCAAAACCTTAAAACCCTAAAATTGTTCCTCTTCTGTTTCCAAAAGCTTTAAAACCATAAATTATTTTCCTCGAATTATTTTCATCTAAACCATAACTTTTTGTCCAACTTCCAAATGTTTTCTTAAATCTTCAAACTCTAATCTTCTTCATGTTTTCTAAAAATCATAATTATTTTTATAAAACTTTAAACTATTTTCTTAAATCCTAAAATCAAATATGTTTTCTAAAATAACAAAAAACCCTAATTCTCTCAAAATCCAATACAGTAAACCCTAGTTTTCCTAAACCCTAAATACTTAAAACCTCAAAATCTTATGACAAATAAATCTAAACCTTAAAACTCAATACAGAAAACCTAAAATCACAATCCAGTAACCATGAATTATAAACTCTAATGTCTTAAGATTCCAAAACCCTAATTTTATGATGTTACCCTTAAATCCTAATTTGATCAATCAAAGAACCTTACTAATTTCTTAAATTTATAAAATCCTAATTCATTCCAATTTTTCAAAATCTTTATAGTAGCTTAAATAATAACAATAATAATTCTAAAATCCCAAAACCCTAAATGTTAATTAAAGAACTCTAAATTGAAACAGTAAACCCTAATTTATATCTTTACTTGATTTATTTAATTTTAGATTTGATTATGTAGTTTATTATATGTTTTGATGGTTGATTTATTTAATTTCAATGATTGATTATTTAATTTATCATGGATGAATATTTTCTTTATTGTTATGATTATTATTTGTTTGTTTTAGTATTAAAATTGTAAAAGGTATATTTTCAGTTTGTAGGTACCTCATTAGTTAAATATCATGTAATTTAAATTGCTTTTATATTTTGGACCAATGTAAAGGACATGTTTCTACCTTTTGGTGGGTGTCCTATTTAGTTTAGACATGGATGATGGAAGAACATATTTCCATCTTCGGATGGGTGTCCATTTATTTGCTTTGCTTGGACATTGCTTTGATTTTAATATAATGATGTCTTATTTTAGTTATTGCATGTAATATGGATAATATTGTTATATTTAAGAATTTTATAATATTAAGACCTACAAAGGAGGTCGGTTCCAATAAACCGAGCGTTATGGGGGTGCTGGGCCATTTCTCACCTTCCCCACACGTACCCAACTTTTCGAACCCATTAGGGGGTTGGGGATTCCTTAGGAATCGAGTCATCCACCCCTTTCTTTTTCCTCGCTCGTCCGGGTGGCAACTCCATTTTCTCCAGGCTTAGGCTCGTGTTCTCTAAGGTCCCGAGCCTAAATAGTGCTGAAGTCGCAAGAACCATTCTACTGGGAGTGGGGGCAAAAATCCCCACTCACAAAGAGAAGAGTAGATTAGAGAAGAACAAACACTAAGAATTTATAATGGTTCATATTACCTTAATCCTACATCCACTTCCTTAACAACTTGTGAAGGTTTCACTAATAAGCTCAACTCTAACTTGGTGTTTTCATAAGCTCACATCAAACTTCTACAAGGCTTAAGTATCTTCCTCACAACACCAATAAGAGTTTTTCCAGGCTCATTCTAAAACCTAAGTATATCAAAGCTCACACTAAAACTTACAATGGTTTATAATGCTCACACCCAATACTCAATGAATACAAATAGAAATTTTGATGCAAGAAAATGAAAGATGTTAAACTTGGCTATTACAATCACAATCTCCCTAAAAAATGAGGTTTCTTAAGGTATTTATAGCCTTCAAGTGTTCAAGTAGCCGTTTGAGATGGGTGCCAACATGTTCGGTTCTTGTCTCCCACTTTAATCATTGTTCAGAGCTAATTCATGGTCAAACTTCCATTAGTCCAATCAGGTTAGGCTCAGTACAGTCGGACTAAGCACTAGCCCGATCGTGCTCTCCATTTTTCTGACAAAAGTTCTTCAATGGCTAATACACATGGCATCCACTAATTGAGTGGATAAGTAACAACTATAATATTTGAATCTCATTTCACTAGTACGGTCAGGATGCCTTTGCTTCAGTCAGACTACTCGTGGTAAGGTGAGATTTTAGGAGTACCATTATCATGAACTCTACTGGAACTTGTTAGATTTTTTGTTATGGCTTGGCCTAGTCAGACTGCATCAGGTTCGATCATGCCAGGCATAGTATGATGAAATCTTTGGAGTACTAGGAACCGTGAGCTTTACTAGATGTTTTAAGGATTTAGCTCAGGCTTTGGTATGGTTAGAATTCTTGATGGTCCGATTGGGAAATGTAGATCGTTCACAATGTGGGAGTGACATTAAGCGTGAATTCAACTGGAGATTTTCACTCAAGCTTGGTCCACTTAGCTTATGCTTGGTCCTGAAAACTAAGGCTCAGTTTGGGCATACCATACTCTAATCCAGTTAGCGTGGCTTTGGAATGTTCATACTCTTGTCACCTTATTTGTGGAATGCTCATCAGATCGGTATTGGTGCTGTCGGACTAGCTTCTAGTCCTCAGCTTGGTAGTGGTATGATCAAACTTGCTTCTGATTTAGTCACGCTCTTTGAGATTTCTCCAAAAATTAAAGTCATGCACAATGTAACTTGGTACAAATATTATTCCTATTCAATTTGATTGTCTAAGATAAAAATATAGGCCAAATTTTTGGCTAACAATCTCCCCCTTTTTTACTTTGGTAATTAAATTGAATTGATTTAAAATGAACTTTAGAAGCTTTCATGTCTAATGAGTATTCTACCCTTAACATATACTCTTCCTTTTGACAAAAGAAAGTTATGAAATATTTACAATTGCTTCCCCCTTAATATATGTTATCAATTCAAATAATACAATTTAATCAATTTCAATGCAAATTCTCCCCCTTTGATAAAGGTAAAAAGAATGCAAATTAACATTTAAATGCAAATTTTTATTTAGATTAAGTAATTGAAAAGTAAACAATTATGTATGATCATTTTCATTAAGGGCCAACAAAAGACATAGAGATCATATAAAAGATAAATAAAAGATAAAAACAAAAAGAAAGTTTAGGTAATGGGGAATAAGGAGGATAGTCAAATCATCATCATCATTTCCATTTCCATCTCCCTTTTCCTCATATTTATCTCCCTCTTCCTCTTTCAAGCCTTCTTCAAAAAATTTTGGTTGGCTCTCCTTCATCTTCTTCATTCGATGGGGGGCATTTGGGAATGCCCATGAATTCTTGCATATCCCTAAAATCCATATGAAGAGGAAAAAGCCTTTTGACAAGGATATCAACCTTAGACGTTTGAGAGGTTATTTGTCCTTGAATCTCTTGAAGAATGGAGAGATTGAAATTTGGACTCTAGGAGTTTAGGGTCTAGAGATTTCCACTTGGAATGATTCTTGGCTCTCATCAATAATTCTTGGCCTTTTTCTTCGTTGAGCTTTAATACCTTAAGCCCCAAAAGCATAATGATATGTTCCATCTTCTTTAAATATGTATTTGGAGTGTTTTAGGTATTGAATGTCGATAGGATTTATGTATGGATCAAGTGGATTAGAAAGAGTAGCTCTATTTAAGGGAGTGAGTGCACCTACATGCTTCAAAATTTGAGTGATGAAAGAGGTAATCATGATGGTTCCAGTTGATTTGTTTCTAATTGTGAGAAATGAATCAATCAAGAACTTTTCTATTTGAATCTTTTCTCCTTTTATGAGGCAATAGAGAAAGATGAGATCTCGATGAGTAACTTTTTCATTGCTTTATCCTTTAGCATTAATGGTATAGGTGATAAATCTATGTAATAGCCAAGATGATAGTGTTCTAAGGTGCTTAACATTGGAAAGTTTGTGAAAGTCAATTTCAATTGAAATTTCTTTCCAAAAGTTGAGTAAATTCCAAAATTTGGTACATTCCTTCCATGTTAAATCCCTAAATAGAGGCAAAGTCATCTAGGGTCATTTGGAATTGTTGGTTGAATAGTCTAAAGGATATACCATAGTGCCCTAATAGTTCAATGTCTCTCTTTTCAACCACCAAGGCAACAAGAAACTCCTTGGTTAGAGATTTCCATCCTAAGAAATCTTGTTCAAGGAAAACAAATTTCTCCCACCTAAGATTAGAAAGATATGACCTTGTCTCATTCTCCACAGAAAGAGATTCTAAAGAAAACAAGGATGGAATTCTATTTGCTTCAGTTTTCTTTTCAAGGATTAAATTGTACCTTTTCTTTTCTTCTTCATTAAGATGTCTTAGTCTATGAGTCCTTGTTCTAGGAGTTTCTTCCATTGGAGTCGAAGAAGTTGCTACTCCGTTCCCTTTCTCATGTCTTAAAGCCTTCTTTTTGGAATCTTTGGGAGTCATTACGATAATGATGAAAGGATGAATGAAAGATATTAAGAGAGTTGGTGTTCTAATTGTTTATAACTAAAAGCAATTGCTAAAGATCATAAAGTTTGAGTATAAGTGGGTTTATATAGAGTTTGGGGTTCAAACTAGCCATTTATAGCTATTGGGGAAGAATTATGCACATTTCAAAGTGGTTTCCAATGGCTATGTTTTTGAAAATTTTGAGTCTTCTCGATCGGACTTTGGTTAGTCTGGTCAAACCACTGGAAAAATTTGGTAGTCCGAGTGTGCATAATAGAGTCTGAGTGGACCAATCTCTTTTCAACATAATGGTCAAAAAATTTTAAAGGAGCTCGATTGAGTGAAATGACCTATGGTGAGGTCAGACCCTAGCATAGTCCGAGCATACTGAATGAGTATTGTAAAAAGATTGGAAAATTGTTGATCTCAATTTGTGACCTTAATGTATGATCAAAATAGATATGGATGAGGAATTAGGTCATGTAAAACATACATTTGTAAGTAAATCTAATTCCATCATTGATGCACATTCAAACCAATCAACAAAATGTATTTCAATTCAAAGTGCTTCCATCTCATCCATATGTGTTATTTTATAAAATTTAATCTTTCTTCATTCAATGGTTTTATAAAGATGTCAGCAAGCTAATTTTAAGTGTCAATGAATTCTAAGATAACATTTTGATTTTGAACATTATTTCTCAAGAAATGATGCCTAATGTTTATATGTTTTAACCTAGAATGTTGAATTGGATTTTTAGATAGATTAATGGCACTTATATTATCACATTTAATAGGAATATGATCAAATGTTTTACCATAATCTAATAATTGTTACTTCATCCATAGAACTTGTTTGCAACAAAAACATGTAGTAACATATTCGACTTTCGTGGTAGATAAAGTACCCGACACTTTTTCTTGGTTTAGGCAATCATCAAAAAAAATGATATGCACCGATCGTGCTTTTTCTATCCAATAGGCTAGCAGTATAATCCACATCCAAAAAATTTATAATATCAAATAATGTATTTCTAAGATACTAAAGTCCTAAATGTAATGTTCTACTTAAATATTTCAAAATTCTTTTGATGGCATTTAAGTGTGATTCTTTAGGGTATGATTGAAATCTAGTACACAAACAAATACTATACATTGTATTAGGTATAGAGGTAGTAAGATAAAGAAGGAATTTGATAACACCTTGATATTTCTTCTCATCAATTTTCTTATCAAATTCATCTTTGTCCATTTTCAAGGATGTGCTCATTGGGGTCTTGCATGCTTTGCAACCATTCATGCCAAACTTCTTGAGAAGTTCCTTTATATATTTGGATTGGTTGATAAAGATATCATCCTTGTATTGCTTAACTTATAGACTAAGAAAGAATTTGAGTTCACCCATCAGGCTCATTTCAAATTCTTTAGTCATACAAGAAGTAAACTCTTGGCACAAAGATTCATTAGTAGCACCAAATATAATGTCATCAACATAAATTGTAAAACCATTTTCCAATAAATAAGCACTAAGTCTATCATACTAAGCTCTTGAAGCTTGTTTTAATCCATATAGTGCCTTGGTTATTTTGAAAACATGATTTGGAAATTTATAGTCTTCAAAACCTAAAGGTTGTTCAACATAAACTTCCTCATTAGTAAAGCTATTTAGAAATGCACTTTTGATATCCATTTGAAAAAGTTTGAAATTCATGTGACATGAAAATGCAAGTAAAATTCTAATTGTTTCTAATCTAGCAACGGGAGCAAGTTTCTCATCATAATTGATGTCTTCCTCTTGGTTATAGCCTTTGGCTATCAATCTAGCTTTGTTTCTAGTGATGAGTGTAACACCCCCACATTCAATACATGCACACTACAAACACCACAATGTAGTATACATGCACTAAACATAGGGATGCTACGGATTTTCTTAACATTCAAAACATTTTAAACGATACCATCACCTTTCTCATTATGCATTTTAGAAAATAAGTAATTAGCTTGTAATACAAAACAAAATAGATATATATATACATTTAGTTAATACGCAGCGGAATTTGTAAAATAGATTTACATATATGAAAACATTTAAATCCATATTTACAATTATACATATATTCACATTATAAACAATACTTTACAAAATATTAAAAGAGTTATACATGATTGGCAAATCTTCTCTGATCTTTAAGTTCCAAAATCAACTCTTCAATGTCTACTCTCACTCGGTCTCGAAGAGCTCTCGGGTTCAACTCTATCAACTCTATCACCTGCGCGATTAAACACTATCGCGCTAAGCCAACGGCTTAGTAAGATAAATCATGCTAATGATATGCTTTAGTGCAATGCAATGTCAATTCTCAATCCATATTATACATGTAACATTATATATGCAAAGATAACAACATACCTTTACATTTCATAATTCAACATATGTAGACATATCACATTTCAACATCTTTTCATATACCTCATTAGTTACTCATTAAACCATTCATGAACAACACTAAACAAAGACAAGCATGGGCCCAAGACACACTAATATGCCATTCAATTTTCAGAGTTAATGCTTTGGTTTTGTTATCACATTTATCAATATCATAATCCCAACTAGGCTTCAAGGATTAGGTTCAACCAAGCTTCAAGGGGAGCAAAGCATGCTAAGCTTCAACCCAACTTGGCTTCAAGAACCAACCCAACCTAGCTTCAAGGGTTGTAACATCTCAATTAGGCTTCAAGGATTCAATCCAACCTAACTTCAAGAGATTGTTACTCATATTAGGCATGCCACCAACAACAAACTCTGAAAATGGAATAACACATTAGCCACACAATTCATTTATATTTCATTCTCAATTCTCATCATCAATTAAGCAAACATGCCTTATATCATTCAATTGAATCATCATAGCCAATCACAATGGCCTTGTCTCATATCATCTCTTATTTGAATCATCATAGCATCTTTGATATAACATTTCAATATACATTACTCATGAAACACATTACCATTCACAATGCATAACATAACATTGTTCAATCTCAACAATGCAATTAGGGCAACGAACAATTTATATCATTTATAGCTTTAGGATCTTCCACATCCATTTGATTAGGGCATTCTTTGTTTGAAGTATGTTTAAAGTGTTTATATTAGGGTTTAGGTACCAAAATACCTTTGAAGAATCATAACAATGCAATTAGAACAAAGAATAAAAACCCTAACCAACACATTTGAGGGACACGGGCAGCCCACTTGAGGGACACGGCCAAGCTTGTGGCCGTGTCTCTCAACCTCAATTTGACAGTAAGCAACACGGGCAAGGGACACGGCCAAGCTTGTGACCGTGTCTCTCAACCAAAAATCACAGTAGCTAACACGGCTAGGGGACACGGCCGTGTCTCTTAAAAACCAATCCAACACGCCCAAAATCCCTTGGCTTGGCCGTGTCTCTCTTTCCCTTTGGCCGTGTCACCCATGAATTAACACCCTAACATGCACAACTTTCCTCCAATTGCACTCCAACTCATCATACACAATATAGCATGGTTCAAATGAATGGAAACAATGTTCTAAACACAAATTCATCACAAGAATCACTTCACAAAACATTCATAATACATTTAAACACAAACCATCTCAAAACCCTAAAACCAATATCCTTCTCCATCTTCCAAAATCAACATCCACCACTTCCAACAACAACACCTATTAAACTCTTAACTTAAAACCAATTTAACACTTGAAAACACATCACCACCACCTCTTATCATCAAATCAACAAACCCTAATTAACTTCCAATACCACTTCAAAAGAATAAAAGAAATCAAAGGAAAGATCTTACCTTAGTTAAAAACTTCTTGAATCAACACTTGATCACTTAATCTTCCTTCAATTTGAGCTCAACACATCAAGATCCTCTCTTCACCTCTTGCTTTCCTTTGTCTATGGAGGAGCCGGCCACTACAACCAAGAAAAAGAGAAAATGATGAAGAAACAAAGTCAATCCTTCTTTAAATCTCCACCATGTGATTCAATTCAAGCAATTACCAAAACACCCTTATCCGTATAACTAACCTCTTGTCTCTTATAAGCCCATTATAGTAATTTCACATATCCCATAAAAATATCTCTCTTCCATTGACTCTCCCTTTGACTTATGTATATGTTATATATATCATCATATAAACAACATATACACTTTTCTCTAAACCCTCTTTCTTTCCCAAAACACATATACATAAGCATTCTCTTACCAATTCCTTTTCTTATCACCTAACATATACATTCAATCACATTTTAAACCAACAACAACAACAACATAATCAAAACTTCTAGGGCATACATGAGGATATTACAATGAGACTGTCTTAATCAAGTTTGTTCCTATACACCCATTTGCAACCAATAATTGGATGATCCTTGGTCTAGGGACAAGCTCCCACACTTTATTTCTCTCAAATTAGTTAAGTTTATCTTACATGGAGATTACCCAACATTCATCACTAAGAGCATCCTCAATAGTCATTGACACAATTTGAGAAACAAAAGCAATATTAGAATCTAAATGTTTAAGCTTGGATCTAGTAGTTACTCCCTTTGAAGTGTCATCAATGATGAGTTTTTTTGGATGATCCTTTTGATAATGCTAATCTTTGGGTAGTTCTTGAGTCTCTTCTTATTCCACAATTTATTTTAGCTCATCATTGTTTTCCTTTGAATCATTGTTTATATCATGCTCTTTAAATGTACCTATAAAATCATCAAGAACACTACTTTTCCCATGATAAAGCTCAGAGAATTCATCAAAGATAACATGCATTGATTCCTCAACTATTAAAGTTCTCCTATTAAATACTCTATATGCTTTACTAGAAGATGAATACCTTAGAAACACATCTTTATCTGATTTGGATAAAAATTTTCTAAGGTTGTCCTTGGTATTTACTATGAAGCATTTGCATCCAAATACTCTAAGGTATGAAGTTTTTGGGTTTCCTTCCATTCCATAGCTTACAAGAAGTTTTATTCATTAAAGGTCTATTGAAAACTCGATTCGAAATATAACATGTTGTATTAATGGCTTATGCCTAAAAGTAAGAAGATAGATTATACTCGTTGAGCATTATTCTAGCCATTTCTACTAATGTTCTATTTTTTCTTTCAAACCATTTTGTTGCGGTGTTCTAGGTGCTAAAAATTATGTAAAATACCAAGTTCATTGTAAAATTTTTCAAAGTTCTCATTTTCAAATTCTTTTCCATGATCACTTCTAATAGATGTGATCACATAGCCTTTCTCATTTTGAACTCTTCTTCAAAAATTTTAAAATGATTAAAAGCTTCATTCTTTTGAGCTAAGAAATTAACCCATATAAATCTTGAGTAATCATCAATAAACTCAAACGCATATGTTTTACCTCCAAGACTAGCAACTTTATTTGGTCCAAATAAATCTAAATGTATTAGTTTTAGAGGTCTAAATGTACTTACAAAATTCTTAGTTTTGAAGGAGCTCTTATGTTGTTTTCCAAATTGATAAGGTTCATAAGTCTTATCTTTATTAAATTTCATTTTTGGAAGACTGTAAATAAGTTTTTCTTTGCATAAACATTGCAATTGATCCATGTTAGCATATCCTAATCTTCTATGCCAAAGCCAAGCATCATTACTAATAGTGACTAAACATTCAAAAGCATTATTAGAGTGTAGGTCAATTTTATAAGTGTTACCAATTCTACTTCCATTGAATACAAATTCACCACTAGAAGAGGCAATTTTCCATCCCTTAGAATTAAAATTAACATTATATCCTTTATTACATAACTGACCAACACTAAGCAAGTTATGTTTCAATCCATCAACCAACAATACATCATCAATCATGTTCTTTCCAAGCATAACAATAGAACCAATGTCTATAATTTTTCCTTTAGCATTATTTCCAAATATCGCCTTACCTTCTTGCTTATAAGTAAGAGTTGTAAAGATTTTTGCATTACCGATCACGTGCCTTGAACATCCACTATCTACAAGCTAAACACTTTCATTGATAGTAGACTTTAGGCATACCTATAAGACAATAAGGTTTATCTTCTTTTAGGTACCCAAATAAACTTAGGTCCTTGGGGGTTAGTTATAGAAGGATCCTCTAATTTGAGATGAGCCTTCCTAATGTAGCAATATGTACTTTTATGACCTAATTTCATGTAATATTGATATTGATACAAGGTTCTATGTTTTTGCATCCCTTTTCTATTGAAATTTAAAGAATTAAATTGGCAATCACAAGTGTGTATGGGATAGGATTGTTTATGTGCTTGATTGTGTTCAAGCTTTGTGTACATGTATGCATAATTTGCTCTTAGGATATTAGTTATAGAGCCTAGTGAGCCTTGAGTAGTTTTTTAGGAGTCTTAGGCTTAGTGTGTACATTGTATTCTTTACAACTTTCACACTAGAGGTTTGAGTTGTAGATGCTTTAACAAATGTTGGTATATTGGATGTAGTTGTAGAAGATTCATTGAACCCTAAGCTATACTTGGAGGAAGGTGACCTTTAGACACTAATTAATATGTCTAAGGCTTCCTTACCTTTATGAAACTTTGAAATAGAATTCTTTAGTTCACTTATTTCTTCTTTCAAAATGTTATTTTCTTTAGACATTCTCTCAAAGATAGATGAATTTTTTGATATTTCATCTAATGATTTCATTAATTGTTCGTTTGAACTTTTTAATTATAAAGTAGAAATTTTTAAAGAAATAAAGTCCTTTTCTATCTTAGAGCACTTTTCTTTATAGAACTTCATTTTAGAAAAACATTTTTGGACTCTTAGGTTAATATGCTTAACTAAATCACTATCCTCCAAAGCCTCATCAACATTATCACTATATGCATTAAAGTTTAAGGATAGAGTATCTACCTCATTGGTGTGATCATCATCATCTCCAATAGCCATGAGACAAAGATTTTTAATGCGTTGTTCTTCCTCCTCTTCTTCTTCACTTGAATGGTCACCATCCCATGTGGCTTTGAGAGATTTCTTCTTTTCTTTATCCCATTTCTTTTTGTTCTTCATCTTCAAGCAATCTGTTTTGATGTGACCCATCTTGCCACATTCATAGTATTTTATTTCATTCTTATTTTCCTTTTCTTTGAAAGAGGATTTGGAAGAGTTACCTTTATTTGCTTGCCATCTCCTCTTTCTTTTCCATGCACTTACTCTTTTAGATAGCATGACCATTTCTTCATCATCATCAATATCTTCTTCACTTGAACTCTAACTTCTTTTGTGACTTTTACAACAATTGCTTTCCTTTTATCCTTCTCACCTTTGTCATCTTTTTTTTTAGTATGAAATTCAAAGGTGAGGAGTTTTTCAACTAGCTCGCCAGTTCTTAATATGCTAAGATCAAGAGCTTCTTCAATTAAAGAAACCTTTGATTTAAAGATCTTCTTGGCTCTAAGTGCTCTCAATATTTTGCTATTAACATCACCTTGATCATAGAATTTTTCATATTTCTTCAAGTCATTAACAATAGTAAGTAACCGATTTGTCATTTTGGTGACATTTTTATTGGGCTTTATTTTGAAAAGTTCATACTCATGCACAAGCATTTGAATCTTGGTAAACCTCACTTGGGTGGTACCCTCATGATAATTTTTAAGAGTTTTCCAAATGCTATGTACACAAATAATAAGTTGAACTCTTCCACCTTCTTCTCTAGATAAGGAGTTTACTAAGATAGAGGCTGTCTTATTATTCTTGTAGAAAGTCGTTTCTTGAGTATTGGTCCACTTTTCTCTAAAGAGAGGCACTTGAACATCATCAATATCATGAGTAGGATATTTTTATTCATTTTTCACATATTTTCAAAGCTCAATTTCCTCACTCTCAAGGAACAAATACATCTTATGCTTCCAATAAGAGTAATTCGTTCCGTCAAAGTAAGGTTTGAGATAAGAATTGAGATTTTCATGAGATGAAGAGGTTGAGGTATTGGATGGAAGAATGGTTGCCGTGGTGGATCAAATTTCATCATAGAGTTTCTTGAAATTTTGAGGCTCTGATACAAATTATTGTCCTAAAATGGCAACTAAGGGGGGTGAATTGGTTGTTTTGAGGAAGTGATGGTAAATTTAAAAATTAAAAGCAAACAAAGCAAGATAAGAGTAGAGTAGAGAATAACAAACATAGAGAATTTATAGTGGTTCGGATTATCTTAATCCTATATCTACTTCCTCAAAAACTTGTTATAGTTCCACTAATCTTGAGTTTTTACAAGCTCAACTCTAACTTGGTGTTTTCACAAGCTGACACTAAACTTCTATAAGGCTTAAGTATCTTCCCCACAACTCCAACAAGAGTTTTCCTATGCTCATTCAAACTTACAAGCTCAACTCTAACTTGGTGTTTAATGCTCATACCCAACACTCAATGAATACAAATATAAATTTTGATGTAAGAAAATGAAAGGAGTTAAACTTAGCTATTACAATCACAATTCTTCTAAAATTGAGGTTTCTTGATGTATTTATAGCCTTCAAGTGTTCAAGTAGCCATTTGAGGTGGGTACCAACATGTTTGATTCTTATCTCCCACTGTAATCATTGTTTAGAGCTAATTCATGGTTAGACTGCCATTAGTCCAATCGACTCAGGCTCTGCCTAGTCTGACTGAGCACCAGTCTGATCATGCTCTTTATTTTTCTCACAAAAGTTCTACATGGCTAGTGTACGTGGCATCTACTAATTGAGTCGATAAGTAACGACTATAATATTTAGATCATGTTTCACTGTATAGTCAGGATGTCTTCAGTCTGGTCGGACTGCTCATGGTATGTTGAGATTTTAGGAGTACAGTGATCGTGAACTCTACTGAAGCTTATTAGATTTTTTGTTATGGCTCGGTACGGTCGAACTGCATCAAGTCCGATCATGCTAAGCATAGTATGTTGAAATCTCATAGTACCAAGAACCATGAGCTCTACTTGGTTTTTTTGAGGATTTAGCTCGAGCTTTGGTATGGTCAGATTTCTTGATGGTCCAGTCAGGAAATGTAGTCCATTCACAATATGGGAGTGACATTGAGCGTGAAGAATACTGGACATTTTAGCTCGAGCTCGGTCTGCTCAGCTCATGCTTTATCCTGGCAACTAAGGCTCGGTCTGGGCATACCATACTCTAGTCTAGTTAGCTCGGCTTTGAAAGATTCATGCTCTTGTCACCTCATTCATGGAACGCTCATCAGCTCGGTATTGGTTGGTCAAACTTGCTTCTAGTTCATTAGCTTGTTAGTGGTCCGGTCGGACTTGCTTCTAGTATGAGCAGGCTCTTTGAGATTTCTCTAAAAATTAAAGTCCTGCAAAAATATAACTTGGTTCAAATATTTTTCCTATTCAATTTGATTGCCTAAGATCAAATAAGATCAAAATAGAGGCCAAATGTTTGGCTAACATAACCTGTAATAGAAATTCACACTCCCAAAATTTTTAAATAGTCTGTTTCTCCAACATTTTCCCAAATATTGAAATTTATATGAAAACACAAAATATTCCAAGTTTATAAAATTTTATCAAACACTTTAGAATTTACATCAAATTCACATATTCACATACAATTAATATATCATGTTTCACAAAATAAATATTTTCATGTCAATAACTGGCTTTGGTCTCGTGGCAGCAGCAAAATCTTCTAGTAAATCTCAATAACTCTAGATCTGGTCAGGTCTAGCAAGGCTCTCTATCTCAACCCTATCACCTGCATAATACATAAATCGTTCTAAGCTTTTTACCTAGTAGTACATACCTTGATAATTAAAAAAAAATTAAATATCAATGCAAAATGCTTTTACTTTAGATTACACAATGTAGCATGAAAATATATTTTGAAATTTATACATTTTTCTTATAAAACCAACATTTTCCACATTCACATGCATTAGGCCCAAATGACTAAGGGTGGGCATCAGTCGGTTCAGTTAATTAACAGACCGAACCGGTTGGTCAATCGAATCGAACTCCAAGAAAATTGTTAACCGAATCGACCAAATTTCTATTTTGGTCGATTCGGTTAATTAATCGAACCAAATTGGTCAGCTTAGTTAATTAAACTAACCAACTAATTTTTTTTAAATTTTAAAATACAATTATATTTATAAAAAAATTAATATAATTACATAACTAAATAAAATTTATTATAAAAATAAACAAAATATAACTTTATTTTGTAATAAAAATGTATATTTATAATAAAATTTTATATAATTAAAAAATTAAATAAAAAATAATTAAAAATTTTTAAATGGTTCAGTTAATTGGTTAACCGACCGAACCAAATCGGTTAACCGTTAACCGAACTAAAAATCAAAAAATTAAAATTTTTTTACTGAACCGACCGAATTATACTATCGGTCGGTTAACCAAACAGAATTTTCGGTTGATTAACTAAATTTTGCCCACCCCTACAAATGACCCTATATAATATTCAGGTTCCAAAGATGTTTGTTTTTTTATCATTTTGACACTCAGTGTTTAGCTCGAAGGCAAATCATATAATGGTAATGCCCAGTATCTATCCCGAAGGTAAATCATAAAACAGTGATGCCCAGCATCTAGCTCGAAAGTAAATCATAGGCATGCCATATCCAAATCACTAAACACAATACTCTGGAACATGATATATAAGACAACACACATATCATATACATTCCATAATTGATTTTCTCATCACATTGTTTCATTTACTCTTTTCTTTCCATAGCCATGCATAATTCCCTTAATTTATCCATAACTCATCACATTTTCAACATTACATGTCACATTACTTTGGGCTTTTTTCACTTTTTCCTCAATTGTTATATATTATTCATTTTTAGCCACTTACAATGGCTTAACATAATATACTTAATGCATTTAACATCATTTCACAATCAACAAAGCAATATATTTGAAACCTCAATTACAAAGTAGCTTGGCACATTTTTTATATCAATAATGTGCTAAGCTAAATTAAAAGCAAATGTGTTATAATTCTTCAAAGTATGCACATACCTTCATCCAAGATAAATTTCTAAGCTAAAATCACACTCTTTCTTTCACTTTTCAAAATGCCCTTCACCTCTTAAACCGAACAAATTGGTTCCACTCACTACCTAAACAAAATACGAGTGTATATATGGCATTAGGATCACATTTCTACATATTTTAACTACTAAAAATCAATTTATCACATTTCCCTCCATCTTACAAAATTTTGCCATAACCTTGTTTAATTCCAGCAACATAATCTAAACAGTTCCAAACTGAGTTTTAGGTCCATTTATATCGTTAAAATCATATTGTAACATGTTTTCACTATAAGGAAAACTGAATCAGACAACGCTTTCTGGTCGTTGTCTGATGAAGACAAAAACTGTTGTCTATTGAAGCGATGTTTGATAGCATTTCAGACAACGGTTTTAAAACCGTTGTCTGATGTAGGTTTGCACAACGGTTTTTAATTTTATCAGACAATGGTTTTTGGCCGTTTTCTGATGATGGTTCAGACAACGTTTTCTAATTTTTCAGACAACGGTTTTTAACCGTTGTCTGATGGTTTCCACAACGGTTTCTAAATTGTCAGACAACGGTTTTTAACCATTGTCTGATGAAGGTTTAGACAATGCTTGTCTGAAAGTTGTCTGATGAAGACAAAAACCGTTGTCTATTGAGGCGATGTCTGATAGCATTTTAGACAACGGTTTTTAACCGTTGTCTGAAGATGGTTTCCACAATGTTTTTTAGTTATATCAGACAACGGTTTTTAACCGTTGTCTGATGAAGGCTTAGACAATGCTTTTTGACCGTTGTCTGATGAAGGATTGCAATTAATCTAAAACCTTTGTAGAAGGACGCTAAATACAACAGTTAATTAATGTGGCACATTGAATATTAGACAATAGTTTCAATGTTCATTTTCATTTCACCACCATTGTCTGTTAAACTGTACATTATACATATAAGACAACACTTTACAATGGAGGATTGCAAATTTGGGAATAAAAAAACCTCCACAAATTCAACCATTCAACATATTAACAAACTAAAAAAAAATCAACACTATACATATATCACTGAAATATACTATTAACTTCAACTTGAATGACGCTTCATGAAATATTTGGCGAAGTCAATCCTAATCTCGTTGATGTCAGCATCACTATACTCCAAGTTGCCTCTGCGTAGCCACTGAAAAATGAATCAAATTTTGGTTAGCCACATGTGATAAATACAAAGCTAGTACTCTAATGCGAGGAGGATCACTATGGATAAATTTTAAAGAGTGTTTTAAGCAGGCCAAATGTTCAAGGTTGCAAATTAATTGGAGCGGAAGCACCAGTAGTACTGATGTTCAGTGATGGGCAGATATTGCATTCAGTCCCATTCTAAACAGATTGCAGGAAAAGCAGCACTGGCAACTAAAGCTGCAGCCGGCAAAATCTGCTAGAGAAGAGCATTCAAAGATGCACCATGTGGATATGAAGCTTTGCCCTAGCTACAATATGAGGATTCACTAACGAGGGATATGCCAACCAAGAAGCATTTCACATTAATCCAATAAGGAGTATCTATGAACTCAAAGGGAGATGTTGTAACCATTTAATCAGCAACCTCCCTGGTCACAGGCTCTTTCAACATAGACCATAAAACAAACACAAAAAGCCTAAATAGAGAAAATCAACGTCTCCTGTCTGTCTCAGCATTTCATCCACTCACCCACCAGCCAATGGATAAAGATTGCTGACATTGAGCCCCATCATAACTGTAAAAACCTATACCACGTAAAAACCAAACAGCACTATGGTGCAAGCTAATCACTAAGAATCAGTAAGGGAACAGATCAAATATTTGAAACAAAACACACACATAGAGACTCCAATCAGAAAACAAAATAGCCACACACATAAGGCAAGAGGAGGATATGATGCCACTAGAACTATAGAACATGAACTTCACAATGTTTGGCCTCCTTTTAACAGACTTCACTTGAGAGATTATGTCTATGCCCCAATTATTTTCGTAAATTTAGTTAATTAGACAGAGAAAATCAGAAAAATAAATTCTCCCACCTGGGAACACTGCGAAAGCAGCTTGCCCCATGCATGTGCATGTTTGTCAAGTGGCTTCCCTGCTTTTGCTGGAACAGGTTTTGCTGGAGCTGATTTTGTAGGCCGCTTCTTCTCCCGATGCAGGCCACCAGCAATACTACTTTCACCTAAAACCACCAAACAAACACAAATTAAGCCAAAAACACAGATCAACCATAACATCGAAAATCATACAACAGAAAAGCTCAACATGCAATGATGTAATTAAGTGAAGATCGCACCTAGAGGTTGTGGGGACAATAAGCCATCGCTTTCAATTCCGGGAGATCTCTCCGTATCAGCAGAAACGGGCTCTGGAGTCACTATTAACAACGGATCATAAGATTGCAGCTCAGGTTCTCGAGGTGAAGAAAGGGATTCATTGACCGAAATTAGGGTTTCAACCGGCAGCTCCATGGAGGTATCTTTCAATGGTGATGAGGCCTCCGCCGAGGCAGCACCAGTAGAAGCCGCCTAGGGTTTCATCAGAAAAATAAAACATTAAATCAAGCCATAAAAACAACAAAACAAATAAGAAAGCAATGAATAGGAACGATTATTTGCACCTGTACCTTAGATCGTTTGGAAGAGGAGGGAGGAGGAGAGGAAGGGAGAGGCCGTTTGGATGAAGAAGAACCACGCCTGGTTTCAACCATGGTTGTTAGGAGACTGCGCTCTCTCTGATACAAACAAAGCCTGTTCTTGTTGTTGTTTGCTTTGTTAAGAGAGAGACAAAAGAAAGACGAACCTAACGTCATCGGCGGACTGCTCCTCAGCAATGCACAAGCCTCCCCAGTCTTCATCATAGCCATAGGCTGATCCTCTGCAGTAACAAACGGCAATATCGGAGCCTCACCCCATCCAATCCACCCATTACTTAATTCAATCCTAATTGCGACGTTCTCTACTTTATCAAGCCTGGAATTTTCGAAAAGTTAGAACATCCAAAGGTTTTGTGTGTCTGAAAGGAAAAATGGGGACAGGGACAACCAATTAAAAGCATCATTTTGATTTGAGGTTTAAAACAAGGACGGGAATTTAAGTGTTTTTGGCAAAATGGGGGCAAATGAAATTTTTTTTGGAAATAAAGGGGGAATTTAAGTGTTCAAAATTTTTGAAATTTTGACATCCCTCTTTTGAAATAAAATAGATTTTTCAAAATTTTGTTAAATTAACTTTATAAATTCACTTATATAGATTATTTATAAATTTCAATTTATAATTCATCCATAAGTGCTTATACTTTACTTATAAATTTATATACTTATATATATACTAATATATACTAATATATATACTTGTATATACTAATATATATACTAATATATACTTGTATATACTAATATATACTTATATATACTAATATATATACTAATATATACTTGTATATACTAGTATATACTAATATATATACTAATATATACTTGTATATACTAATATATATATACTAATATATACTTATATATACTAATATATACTAATACTTGTATATACTAATATATATACTTGTATATATACTAATATATACTAATATATATACTAATATATATACTTGTATATACTTATATATACTAATATATATACTAATATATACTTGTATATACTAATATATACTTATATATACTAATATATATACTAACATATACTTGTATATACTAGTATATACTAATATATATACTAATATATACTTGTATATACTAATATATACTTATATATACTTGTATATACTAATATATATACTAATATATACTTGTATATACTAATATATACTTATATATACTTGTATACATACTCATATATACTTATATATATACTTGTATATACTAATATATATACTTATATTTATACTAATATATACTAATATATATACTTGTATATACTTATATATACTAATATATACTTGTATATACTAGTATATACTAATATATATACTAATATATACTTATATATACTAATATATATACTAATATATACTTGTATATACTAATATATATACTTGTATATACTTGTATATACTAATATATATACTAATATATACTTGTATATATACTAATATATACTTATATATATACTTGCATATACTTGTATATACTAATATATATACTTGTATATATACTAATATATACTAATATATACTAATATATATACTTGTATATACTTATATATACTAATATATATACTAATATATACTTGTATATACTTGTATATACTAATATATACTTGTATATACTAATATATATACTAATATGTATATATTAATATATATACTTGTATATAGTAATATATACTTATATATATACTAATATATACTAATATATACTAATTTATATACTTGTATATACTTATATATATACTTGTATATACTAGTATATACTAATATATATGCTAATATATACTAATATATACTTGTATATACTAATATATATTCTAATATATACTTGTATATACTAATATATACTTATATATACTTGTATATATACTAATATATACTTATATATACTTATATATATACTAATATATACTTATATATATACTTGTATATACTAATATATACTTGTATATATACTTGTATATACTTGTATATACTAATATATATATACTTGTATATACTTATATATACTAATATATATACTAATATATACTAATATATATACTTGTATATACTTATTTAATATGATATGAATAAATTTAAACTTAAAACCGAATCAATATTTATTAATTAAAAAATAGTTTATAAATATATTTATTGTTAAAATGACTAAAATTAATATAAATTTATATCAGTAATAATATTTATTGAAATAAATAGAGATAATATAATAAATTATTTAATCAAATTAATATACAAATTAAGTGCTGATAAGAACTAAAAATCATAAACTGATCCCTTATTTTTTTAAAAAAATGTATAAATTCAACTTATAAACTTATAAAATTAGTGCGCCAACTTAACTTTAAAACTTGTAAATTAATTTATTTACTAGTATATAAGTTAAATCAAACAAAAAGGTAGGCTTATTTTCACATTCACTGCATTTTTATCTTTGTTAAGAGAGATAAAAATCATAGCCTGTTCTTGTTGTTGTTTGCTTTGTTAAGAGAGAGACAAAAGAAAGACGAACCTAACGTCATCGGCGGACTGCTCCTCAGCAATGCACAAGCCTCCCCAGTCTTCATCATAGCCATAGGCTGATCCTCTGCAGTAACAAACGGCAATATCGGAGCCTCACCCCATCCAATCCACCCATTACTTAATTCAATCCTAATTGCGACGTTCTCTACTTTATCAAGCCTGGAATTTTCGAAAAGTTAGAACATCCAAAGGTTTTGTGTGTCTGAAAGGAAAAATGGGGACAGGGACAACCAATTAAAAGCATCATTTTGATTTGAGGTTTAAAACAAGGACGGGAATTTAAGTGTTTTTGGCAAAATGGGGGCAAATGAAATTTTTTTTGGAAATAAAGGGGGAATTTAAGTGTTCAAAATTTTTGAAATTTTGACATCCCTCTTTTGAAATAAAATAGATTTTTCAAAATTTTGTTAAATTAACTTTATAAATTCACTTATATAGATTATTTATAAATTTCAATTTATAATTCATCCATAAGTGCTTATACTTTACTTATAAATTTATATACTTATATATATACTAATATATACTAATATATATACTTGTATATACTAATATATATACTAATATATACTTGTATATACTAATATATACTTATATATACTAATATATATACTAATATATACTTGTATATACTAGTATATACTAATATATATACTAATATATACTTGTATATACTAATATATATATACTAATATATACTTATATATACTAATATATACTAATACTTGTATATACTAATATATATACTTGTATATATACTAATATATACTAATATATATACTAATATATATACTTGTATATACTTATATATACTAATATATATACTAATATATACTTGTATATACTAATATATACTTATATATACTAATATATATACTAACATATACTTGTATATACTAGTATATACTAATATATATACTAATATATACTTGTATATACTAATATATACTTATATATACTTGTATATACTAATATATATACTAATATATACTTGTATATACTAATATATACTTATATATACTTGTATACATACTCATATATACTTATATATATACTTGTATATACTAATATATATACTTATATTTATACTAATATATACTAATATATATACTTGTATATACTTATATATACTAATATATACTTGTATATACTAGTATATACTAATATATATACTAATATATACTTATATATACTAATATATATACTAATATATACTTGTATATACTAATATATATACTTGTATATACTTGTATATACTAATATATATACTAATATATACTTGTATATATACTAATATATACTTATATATATACTTGCATATACTTGTATATACTAATATATATACTTGTATATATACTAATATATACTAATATATACTAATATATATACTTGTATATACTTATATATACTAATATATATACTAATATATACTTGTATATACTTGTATATACTAATATATACTTGTATATACTAATATATATACTAATATGTATATATTAATATATATACTTGTATATAGTAATATATACTTATATATATACTAATATATACTAATATATACTAATTTATATACTTGTATATACTTATATATATACTTGTATATACTAGTATATACTAATATATATGCTAATATATACTAATATATACTTGTATATACTAATATATATTCTAATATATACTTGTATATACTAATATATACTTATATATACTTGTATATATACTAATATATACTTATATATACTTATATATATACTAATATATACTTATATATATACTTGTATATACTAATATATACTTGTATATATACTTGTATATACTTGTATATACTAATATATATATACTTGTATATACTTATATATACTAATATATATACTAATATATACTAATATATATACTTGTATATACTTATTTAATATGATATGAATAAATTTAAACTTAAAACCGAATCAATATTTATTAATTAAAAAATAGTTTATAAATATATTTATTGTTAAAATGACTAAAATTAATATAAATTTATATCAGTAATAATATTTATTGAAATAAATAGAGATAATATAATAAATTATTTAATCAAATTAATATACAAATTAAGTGCTGATAAGAACTAAAAATCATAAACTGATCCCTTATTTTTTTAAAAAAATGTATAAATTCAACTTATAAACTTATAAAATTAGTGCGCCAACTTAACTTTAAAACTTGTAAATTAATTTATTTACTAGTATATAAGTTAAATCAAACAAAAAGGTAGGCTTATTTTCACATTCACTGCATTTTTATCTTTTCTTTTTGTCCCCAAAATATCACACACATTATCATTAAAATTCTATTTGAATTACAATTTCAAATGAGATAAATTTCTTAAATTAATAAAAAAGGTAAAATTGATAAATAGTAATGGTTTTGATTTGGAGAAGTAAATTATTAAATTATATTTTTTAAAAAAAAAACTATTTAATGGTAGTTTTGTGATTTTTTGAAATTTTAATGGTTTTTTTGTTAAGGTAAAACCTTAATTCGTATATGTATATATCACTGTATCCCTTCCATTCTCTTTATTAGAAAACTTTGGTGTCTTTGGCCGTTTCGCGTCTCTCTGAAACCCTAAAATGGCAGCCCCCGGCCATAGAATCGGTCTAGTGCTTTGGCCGTAAGAAGACAGCAGTTGCCGCCACTTACTGCAAGCACGGCCGAGGATTGATCAAAATCAACGGCTGCCCAATTGAACTGGTGGAGCCGGAGATCCTTCGTTTCAAGGCATATGAGCCAATTCTCTTGCTAGGTCGCCACCGTTTCGCTGGCGTTGATATGCGTATTCGCGTCAAAGGCGGTGGTCACACCTCACAGATCTACGCCATCCGTCAAAGCATTGCTAAAGCTCTTGTAGCCCTTTACCAGAAGTATGTGGACGAGCAGAGCAAGAAGGAGATCAAAGACATTTTGGTCAGGTACGATAGGACTTTGCTTGTAGATGATCCAAGGCGCTGCGAGCCTAAGAAGTTCGGTGGTCGTGGTGCTCGTGCTAGGTACCAAAAGAGTTATCGTTGAATTGGGTTTTATTTTTCTTTTCTTTTATGCTGTTATTTAGTATTTTCAATCAAAAAGTGTTTTGGGTTTTGTGGATTTTGGTAATTGGGAACTAAAATTGTAAGGATTTTTGTTGATTTTGGTTGATTAAGGGGTTTCTCTTGGTTGATCAATTGCTTAATTTAGTTGTTGCAGCTAGTTGATGAAACAATTCATACTCTTATGGACCTTTTTGCTCGGAGGTAGTCATCCTGTTTTCTATATAAAATTTGGCATCTTTATGTTATATTAGAGTTCTATAATTAGTGGGTTTTGTTTCATATATAGTTTGACAGCTTTTAATTTTTGTTTATCAGTGCAATTTGTTTCATTTTTTCAAGTGTTCTATTGGGTTCTTAGTGTTGCTCTGCTCTATGAAACCATGGAGTGATCAATTGGACATGTTGGTGGATTCTTTTATTACCCTGACAAGTGATTGAGCTAGGCTACTCAATTTAGGATTTGAATTTTGATTTTAAAATAAGTTTTAGTATCAACCTTTCGAATTAGGAATTGTGATAGCATTATTCAATTTATCTATAAATAAGAGTTTTTAATCAAACTCTAATTATTTTCTTGTTCCAACCACAATCACTATCGTATTCTAGTTTTAATTATTGAGAACTAATTGCTTTAAACATTTTTGTTGCCTCATTGGGTTTGGACTATGGAATCATTTAAGCTAAGATTTTAGTGTTTCATTTGTTGTTCTCACTTTACTTCATTGAGTAGAATTTAATATATATATATATATATATTATCTCTATTATTATATTATCTCTATTTATTTCAATAAATATTATTACTGATATAAATTTATATTAATTTTAGTCATTTTAACAATAAATATATTTATAAACTATTTTTTAATTAATAAATATTGATTCGGTTTTAAGTTTAAATTTATTCATATCATATTAAATAAGTATATACAAGTATATATATTAGTATATATTAGTATATATTATATAATATCATATTATATCTAAATCATTATTTAATGGTGGACTTTAAAGTTTCTAATGGGTTTATGAAATGTTTATAAATCCAAACCTTAGCTTTTAATACTTAGTCAAGTTTGTTTGGCTTAAGAAAGCCTAACTTCCATACATTGCAAATAGCCACTGGATCCTTAGCATGTTTTTATACTAAGAAAATCTAACTTCCATAAAAAATTGTTTTAATATATGTTCAAAAAAATTGTCCACGACTATTGAAGCTGAAAGAGGAATGAGAGATGAAGCATAATCTGAAACAATTTTTTTAAAAATTGTCCACGACTAAAACAATTTTTTTTGACCAAAAAAACACTTGTCTAAACATATATTACACAACGGTCCCTAAAAACCGTTGTCTGTATGCTTGCTTCAGACAACGGGTTTTTTTAACCGTTGTCTGAAACGCTGAATTATACAACACTTTCGAAAAAACCATTGTCTGAAACATCTTATCAGACAATGGTTTTGTATGATCAGAAAAACAGTTGTTTGAACATATATTACACACTGTCCCTAAAAAACCGTTGTCTGGTGTGACTAAAATGACACCTAATAGACAACAGTTAAAAAAACACCAAAAACAGTTGTCTGAAAATTAATCAGACAACGCTTTTTTGGGAAAAAAAAAACCGTTGTCTATTTTTTTCAGACAATGGTTTTTTTCTTAACCGTTGTCTGATTCAGTTTTTCTTGTAGTGTTTAAACAATTGAATCCAATTAACAATCACTCTTTATAAAAAGTTCCAATAAAACTCTAAATTCATCACTACTTCATCCAAACTCTAATCAAACCTAAACAAATCAGCCATTTAATTCTAAAATTGTTGTCTCCTCATCAAATTAACATTATCCATATCCATTTAAACAATTATAACAGCCTCCTTCAAAAATCAATTTCTCAAAAATTTGAAATTTCAAAGAAACTTCACAAATTTAGGAAATATATATATTACAAGTTAAAAATTTATATAGCTAGATGCTCAAAAAAAGCTCCATTTTCAACATGTAAATTTTTTTAAGAAATTATTTTTTTAATGTATAAAAAATAATATATTATATTATATTATGATTTATTTATTTGTAAATTAAATTACAAAATTATTTTTATTGGATGAAAAATCATTAATTATATATAATTGTTTTACATATGTATAGAAATTTAAAAGTAAATATATGCATTGCTTGACATAATAGTAATTTATAAAATAATTCTAAAATTTCTTATAAATTTTAACAATTTATCATATTTATATCTAAACTCAATTAGCATTCGTATTATTCATTTCTTCTCAATCTTAATTCACACTTTATTTATTGCTATTCATATTTTTATTAATCAATAAATATTTTTGAAATTAAAAATTAAAATAGAAATTATGGCAAAATTAAAAAAGTGACATAAATTGTTGATAGATATGATTGTTTTCCCTTCATTTTTTCTGTCTCTAATTAATTTATATTATTTAAAATCATCATAATGACATGTCAGCAAATTATTTAAGTTAACAAGATTTGATAGATTTGTAATAAAAAGTAAAGTTCAAATACATAATTGATATAACTTTGAAATTAGAATATAATTAAAAAGTAACTTAAGTTGAAGATATATAGGATAGTTTTTCATATTAATCAAAGTGATAGAATATATAATTGAAAAAGTTTAGAGGTTTTGATCTATTACCATATAATGTTTCAATTGTAACTCAGGCTACAATGATTCCACTACAGTTGCCTTCCATTATTATTGATCAGTGTCTATTTTTAAGCTCTAATAAAGGGGAATAATTTATAAGTAATATAGATTATAATAAATATTGATATTTTTCATATGATAAATTTTTAATTGAAATTAAATTAAATAATATGAAAATAATAATTTTGAATTAGTTTAATTTACTAAAAATTATATTAATTCAATTTAGATAAATTTAATATTTGTATTAAACTTAAATTTGAATTAGTTTTCATTAAGCACTTGTTTTAAATTTTAAAGTTAAAAAAGTATATATATATTAAAAAATATTATTAATATGTATATGAAACAGATAAAAGAAAAAATAAAAAGTGATCAAAATTAATCCTTTTTTTTAACTTAAAATCATAACTATTAAAATTAAAGTAAAAAATATTGAAATATTAATCAATATAATATATCATTGAATGAAATTATTATAAAAATTTTAAATACAATATTTTATTAAATGAATTTATCATGAGATTATCGAATTTCATAGGTCATAGTAAATCTGGTTAAAATTAAATAAAAAAGGTAGTATATGTTGGAGACAAATATGTTAACAATTAACCACAATCACTTGACTTGTTTATAAAGTGAGTTTTTGTTAAGTGCAATTAAACACAATTATAATTAACCAAAAATAATTAGACAAGTAATTATTTAATAAGAAAATAATAAATTTTGTTGAAATATAGAGTGAAAAGGAAAAAAAAAGTAGAAATTTAAAATGACATTTTTACAGCAAGTAGTGGTGGTCGAAAATTGGCATTGCAAGAAGACAAACTCCTTTTACATTGAACATGAAAATATCCCCTCCATGCATCTATTTAAACATCAAAGTTTCCCTTATGGCCACTCATATATTCCATTTTTTTCCTTAATTCACTATTATATTATTTTATTAATTTCATAATATATATATGTATGTATGTTGCAAGTTAAAAATTCATGTAGCTAATTGTTCAAAATATCTCCATTTTAAACATATAATTTTTTTAAAAAATTTATTTTTTAATGTATAAAAAATTAATATATCATATTATTATTTATTTATTTTTAAATAAAATTACAAAATTATTTTTGTTAGATGAAAAGTCAATAATTATATATTTTAAAAACATATAATTGTTTTATATATGTATAGAAATTTAAAAGTAAATATATGCATTACTTGACATAATAATTATTTATAAAATAATTCTAATATTTCTTATAAATTTTAACAATTTATCATATTTATGTCTAAGCTCAATTAGTATTCATATTATTCATTTTCCTGTTAATTTTAAATCAAACTTTATTTTTTAATATTCATATTTTTATTATTCAATAAATATTTTTGAAATTAAAAATAGAAATTAGGATAGAATTAAAAAAGTGACATAAGTTGGAGATAGATATGATAATTTTCATTTCATGTTTTTCATGTAACCAATTCATTTATATTATTTAAAATCATATCACCATGACATGTTAGTAAATTCATATGAGTAAGCAAGATTGTATAGATTTGTAACTGAAAGTAAAGTTAATATATCAAATTGGTATAACCTTAAAATTAAAATATAATTGAAAAAGTGACTGAAATTAAGTATAAGTAGGATGGTTTTTTCCTATTAATTAAATTGATAGAATATATAATTAAAAAAGTTTAGAGATTTTAAACTATTAGTGTGTAATGTTTAAATTATAACTGAGGCTACCACCATTCTACTATAGTTGCCTTCCACTATTATTGATTAGTGCCCCTTTCTAAGTTCCAACAAAGGGGAACAATTTATAAGTAACATAGATTATATTAAATACTGATATTTTTCATATGATAAATTTTAAATTTAAATTAAAGTAAAATAATGTGAAAATAATAATTTTGAATTGGATTAATTTACTAAAAATCATATAAATTAAGTATAGATAAAATTAATATTTATATTAATCTTAAATTTGAATTAGTTTTCATTAAACACTTATTTTAAATTTTAAAATTGTAAAAGTATATATATTAAAATATTTTTAATATGCATATGAAACATATAAAAGAAATAATAAAAAATAAAAAAGAGATCAAAACTAATCTTTTTTTAACTTTAAATCACAACTATTAAAATTAAAGTAAAAATACTGAAATATTAATAAATATAATATATTATTAAACAAAATTATTATAAAATTATGAATATAATATATTATTAAATGAAATTATTATAAAATTGTCAAATTTTATAGGTCATAGTAAATCTGGTAAAAATTCAATAAAAGTAGGTAGTATAAGCCCCATTAAATCATTAAATGTTAGAGATAAACATGTTAACAATTAAATCACTTGACTTGTTCGTGAGGTAGCTTTTTGTTAAGTGCAATTAAACACAAATTGTAATTAAGCAGAAACAATTAACAATTAGGCAAGTAATTAGCTAACAAGAAAATAATAAATTTGGTAGAAATAAAGAGTAAAAGGGAAAAAAATGTAAATGTAAAATGTCATTTATACGTCAAGTAGTGATTATTAAAAATTGGTATGGCAAGGAGACAAAGTCCTTTTACATTGAACATGGAAGTATCACCACTATAAATCTATTCAAATTTCAAAGCTTCTCTTATGGCCACCCATTTATTTCTTTTTTTTTTCTTAATATATTATTAAATTATTTTATTAATTTCATAATATATATATGTGTTACAATTTTAAAATTCATGTTGCTAATTGTTCAAAATAGTCATGTAATACCTTTATACCATATATACTATAATATATATATATATATACTTTGTATACATAAAATATACATATATAATATAAGAGTGACACTTTAATAATCAGTATTAGCCCATCAATTCAATATTAAAAATAATTATAAGTTTATAATTAAAAATCTCTGAAAAAATTCATCAGAATTTTGTCTGTTATTCCATAAATTCCAAACCAAACAAACACAACATGCAATTTAACAACACTTCCAATATAAATATAAGTTCCCAAATTCCATCATTTCTCCATTGGATACTCAAATATTTAAACACTCTTACAAAATGTACAAAATATTGAATATTTTCCAAAATCATATTTCTTTTCAACCATGATTTCTCTATACATACTCAAACTATATAAAACCTCCTTTGTTTTAAATACATTCACAATTGGTTAATATATTATACAACTCTAGTATTTTTCAAAAAACCTTATACATAATATGCAAGACTACTAGTCTGGTCTTCTGGCACACACAACCTCCAAGTCTTAATCACAGAGTGGATTTTTCTAGTCTGCACTTTTAATACCTGCGTAATATACACTATCGTGCTAAGTATATAGCTTAGTGGTACATACTTTGATAGCAAAAGTAATTTTAAAAAAATATTATATATTTTCCTTTCAAACATGAAATGTATTATGTATTAATACATGCATTACTCAAATAAATCCTCCAGGTATTAAAATCACATGCACTAGGCCAAAGTAACCATATACAGTATTCAAGTTCTAGATATATTATTATGGTCTATCATGACATCGGAGATCTAAGAGTCATGTCAAACTACATGAAAGTGCGTCCCCCCGTTGACACCAATGTATCTAGCCCCAAAGGCAAATAAAGAAATGATCAAAAGTGACATCACTGTGTCTAGCCCCGAAGGCAAATAACATCTTATTTCATATCACTAGCATGCTAATCCAATAGTACCAAATACAATTCTCTGGGATAAAATATTATATAGAGCAAACACACATTTCATATACATTATCATTATTTTCATAACTTCTCATTCCCATCACATTGTATCCACTTTCCTTTCATTTTCAATAAATATGCATAATTTCCTCATTTCAACATAATTAATCACATTTTTGATATTCCATATATAATTTCCATTTTTTTCCACATATTTCCCTCATTAAAACATATTTCCTTGCCTCATCTACAATGTGGCTTATTTCCCATTCCAAGTGCACCAGATACATTTTTTTAAAATTATATATAATAAATATATTAATCATTCAATAATGGCTTAATATCTCACATTGCTTGCATTCCATACATTCTCACATATAATAATGGACTTTACATGTGAATTTTCATATTAAAGTAGCATAAAACAACATTAGAAATGCAATGTAATATGCTAATCCAAATACAATCGAAATATAATTATCAAACTATGTACTAACCTCTAATTATGCCCATTCCAAGCCGATTTCACCTCCACTCATTCACTTCCTTAATTTCACTACTTCGCTTATTTGACCATAAACCAAATTATAAGTTAAAATAAATCATTAGCAACTTATTTCTACTCATTGTAACTAACCAAATATCAATTACTTCAATTCTACCCAATTTTCATTAACTTCCCTTTAATTCTTTAATTTTGAGAATTTTTTTCTAATCAATCCTAAACTAAATTTTAAATTTAAATATAGCATTAGAATTTCATTCTAAACCAGGATCGAACTCTCCATGAGATTCTTAGTTGTATTACTTAAAGAATCCTTACCTATTGCGGAAAATTCCCCACTGCTGCCTCCCATAAGAGTCTAGGCTACATTTTAACCATTCAAACACTAGTTATATCAATTCTAACCAAAAATCTCATAAAAACCCTAACTTACCCACTTCCTCTTCCAAATTACTACCAAACTCAAACCATTTCAATCATCCATCCACAAAATCATTACTTCTACATCTAAATAACATCATTACTACTCATTCCAACAATTATCCAAGCTCCCTTTAAAAATTAAAATTTTACATAATCTTAAAATTCATCAAAATGCAACTTAAAATAGAAATTACTTACCAAATGTTTAATTAATTGTCAAAAACACCTTGATTCCTTTAAAAAATTTGATGAAATTTGAAGTAATTAAAAAAGCCAAAATCTCTCCGTTGCTCTCTTTGAAAATTGGCCAAACTTCAAGGAAGAAGAAGAAGAAGAAGAAGAAGAAGAAAATGTGTTGTCTTTTAATTCTTCCTTAACCACATAAATTAATATTTATTATTTAATATTTCATTTTCCCTCTTCCTTCCAAATTTAATTTAATTTTGATTTTTTTTATTTTTTTTACTTTTACCTTTATTTTTACTTTTAACTTTTCAACTTTTTAACTTTTTACCTCATTTTGTCCTTTAGTGCAAAAGGTATATATCATGCATATATTGTGTATACATTATGTATACAATATATATATATATATACATTTGTATTTATCATATTTATACCTTGTATCATTCCATTCCAACATATTAATTAATCTCTCAAATTAATTATTTTATTGTATTTAAAATCTCAGGTGTTACACCCCATTTTCAACATATAATTGTTTTTTGAAAAATTGATTTTTTTAATGTATAAAAAATTAATAAATTATATTATATTATTATTTATTCATTTTAAATAAATTCACTAAATTATTTTTATTAGATGAAAAATTAATAATTATATATTTTAATTATTTATGATTGTTTTATATCAGTACAAAAATTTAAAAGTAAATATATGCATTACTTGACATAACTATAATTTATAAAATAATTCTAATATTTCTTATAAATTTTAGCAATTTATCATATTTATATCTAAACTCAATTAGTATTCATATTATTCATTTTCTTCTCAATTTTAGTTCACACCTTATTTCTTTTTATTCATATTTTTATTATTTAGTAAATATTTTTGAAATTAAAAATTAAAATTTGCAATTAGGGTATAATAGAAAAAGTGATATAAGTTGGGATTGGATATGATAATTTTGATGAGTGCTAAAGTGCCCATTTTGAAAATATGATAAATTTACCATGTTTTAATAGTCTCAAATATGAATTCTTAGAGTTATTGATTTATTTACAGCATTTAATGTCAAATGGTGATAATGTAGATATGGATATATCGTGTCAAACCTATTGAATAAAAAAATCAGACTCTCTTGATCGATCAAAGAGCACTTTTCTTCCTATCTCTATTTCAGAAAATGATTTCTTTAGTTTAGAGTTTAGAAACTTCTCAATCGATTTGTTTTGTTTTCAACTTCATTCATCAATTTTGTTTTTTGCCCTCTCACTAGTCTCTTTCTCATGCAGATTTCTCCATCCCCTCTATTGTCTGTCTCGCTCTCTCAATCCCTCCTTAGGGTAGGGTTTTAAATCGCAGAATAGGAATCGATCGCAATGAAATAAAAATGTACTGAATTATCATGAAATGAATTGAATCGGCTACCACTGTTATGAATCAATTACAAATCACGAAATTGGATGAATTGCATAACGAAATCTGTAAAATGGAATAAATTGGACAGATATAAAATGAGAATAAATATTTCTAATAATATATAAATTACTAATACATAATAAAATTGATCCATAATCGTAATAAAGATTTAATTATTAATATAAAAATAATTAAAACATTTTATATTTTTTTTACATAATAACATTACTTGATTAGCAATAATAACCATAATGGTACATCAATCATTGGTTAAAAATATAAAAAAATATTATTTAAAAATATATACTACATAATAAAAATATTTACTCCTTCTAATTAAATTAAACAGATCAATAGTTATGTTCTATATTATTTAATGAAATAAAGTAATAGATAAAGATTTGATCCTAATGGTGAAAGCTTGGTAAATTCTCTAGCTCATCTCCTGTTTGAACCATAACCTTTATTATTTATTAATTGTACCACTTTCTTTAACTACTACAAATAGCGGCAATACCCAGTGGCCATGTAATTGGTTGCCCAGTTTCTCACTTCCTCTTCTTCTTTTACATCTGTAAAACAAAAACCATCCTCCTTTCTCTTTCTTCTTCTTGCCTTGGTGACTCTCTCTCTCAAGTACTCACACATTTTGCTTTACAAGTTATCATGCACATTTTGCTGAACAAGTTCTCATTTTCTCACACACATTTCATTCAACAGGTACTTATCAATAATTCGAATGCTAGGTTTCATAATTTTTTTTCTATTTTTTAAATTTGAATTTCATATGTGGTTTGTCAATCTTGGGTAACTAGAATTTTGTGTTTTATTGTATTTTTGCTTGTGAATCTTGAAAATTTTTACTTTTCTATGCCCTAAAAATTCAATTATAACTTTGATTGTGTATGAATAAGGGTACTGTAGATTAAGTCTAGGGAGGAAGCCTCTTTATTGATGAATATTGGCTTCTATGAGGAGGTGGTAAGGTTGGGATGGAGTTGAAGAGTATTCTACCTGCTGTATTCATGGTTTGGAATAATTTGTGAGATTTCTTGGGTTATTTCTACCTGGGGTATAAGATATACAGGTGTATGAGATTTACATAGTCTCTGCTTCCTGTTATTTGGAAGATGTTGAAGGCTCTTATGATTTTCTTGGGTTTTGTGGTTAAGGATTGCAAGGTGTAGATGAAGCTAGTTTATGTGATTTGATTTATGGGGATTCATATATGTTTGTAACACCCCTATACCCTACATACATAGAATTTATATACCCCATATACGTAAAGTATATATATAATACAATAGTGCTACAGTAACTTACAGTAGAAACACCCTCTCCAAATATATTAATAGTTAAAATTATAATTAAAATAATTTACATAAGAAAATCTCTGAGAAAAATTCGCCAGAGTTTCATTTGTAATTTTATAAAATCCCAAATTGTCAAAAACACAACCTGCATAAAAAAATACACTTCCAAAATTTACACCTTAAAAAACCCCAACACTTCTCCACACTACATTCAAGTATTTATCTCTCATATATATAATGTACTTTGAATATATTTACAATACCAAAATCTTGTTTACAAATTACCAACTCTCCCAAACTTCTCAATAGTTTACCAAAATTCATCATTATATATAAATACATTCAAAAGCTTAATAAACATTGCTATAGTCCACAAACCCTTATAAAAACCATACTTAGTTTGTACAATAATCAAAACTATATACATGTATGCAGGACCATATGTGTTGATCACATGGCAGAACTCAACTTCCATTTGGTCCATTCTAATCCGCAAACCTATCACCTGCGTGATACATACTACCACGCTAAGCATATATCTTAATAGTAAATACTTTAATACATAAACAATTTAAAAATCACTGCACATTTATTATCACATGATAAAATTTAATATCATTGCCATATTATATTCACTATCTCATCATCTATATATATATCACATCTTACATCACACACATTGTCTTGTAATTTATTTAATACTATTACACCGTAATATTCATTTAAATCCCATTTACTCATCATATGCTATATTACACAGCCAATCATACTATTTTCACAATATAACACTCATTTTCACACTTTCATGTTTCACAATTCATCATGCACATGCCAATATCTCATAAACACACACATTGGACCCAATAAGTCTCTATACAATATCCAAATTCCAGAATAATTGATTTGATCTATCTCAACATCAGATACAAGACTCATCTCTGCTCAGGTCTATCTTCAAACTCAATCTCATGACTCAACTCTGCTCAGGTTAAACTCATTCTCAAGACCTAGCTCTGCTCAGGTCTATCAAATCCATTTTCAAGACCTAGCTTTGCTCAAGTATATCAACATATCCACACTAACATCAACTTTTTGGAGCAATCAATTGTGCAAAGCAAGCAAACACACAAGACCTTTTCACAGTTCTCATGACTCACATTATTATTTTACCACACCTTTCACAAGTGATCAATCCATACTATGATCATTTCCATATCGCATTTCCATGTTCTCATGTTTTCACATGATCCTTGTGATCACCTTAAACTATGATCATTATTATATTACTCATAACCTTATCACATTCTTCATATCTGCATATATATACATGTTACACATATATATTATGATTTATTTTCACAATCTCATCATCACATTGCATAAAGTATGTTCATTTATCCTATTACACAATAACATCTAATATCTTTACCTTACTATATACATTATGTCATTATTTATTTATATATATATCACCTCACACAACACACACATTATCACATTTTATCAATTTTCATTATATTCACTCTTTTTTCACAATTTCGCATATTTTTCATATTCCTTAACTATTTTCTATATATTTCATTCAAATTAAATATATTACTTAGACACAATCGCAATGTGGCCTATTTCCTCATTCTATTTCATTTTCCACATTTTTATATTTATTACTCTCATTTTCGTATCAAATTTGACATAATGTATGTAACAATTTCCATTTGGCCATAATACAATGGCTTAAAATTTCATATTTCGTGTTTTTCACACATTTTTACATAAAACAATGCACATATATTATATCAAAACAAATAACAAAGTGGCATAATATATTCACAAATTCACAATGTGTTATGCCAACTAAAATGCAATTCAAACATAAATTATCAAAGTATGTATTAACCTCTAAAAATGCCAATTCCAAGTCAAAATTTGCTCTCCAACCTTTACTTCTACCAAAGTCCTTCCTAAACCACATTCTAAGTATAAATATTCCATTAACAGAACATTTCAAGCCATTTTAATCAATCAAACATTAATTATATCCTTACTAATTCCACCAAAAACCCTAATTCACCTACTACTTCATTCAAGCTACATCAAAACCCAATCATTTCAACCAACCAACCATAAAATCATTGCATATATATCAAAATAATGTTAAAACAATTCATATTTGCAATTATTGAAACCTCTATCAAAATTTCATATTTTACATATTCAACCCTAAAACCCTAACTTCACCAATTATCCTTATCTTAACCATTTAATCTCTAAATTATCATATTTTCATCATATGAAGTCCACAATTATCTACTTTAACAATTAGCACTAACTTTCTCTCACTAACCATATTATACATAACCTTAAAATCAAAGAAAACAACCTTAAATCAAAGAAAACTTACCTAATATTTGATTAAACTTCAAAATCACCTTAAATCCCTTAGAAAACTTGTGAAATTTGATGTAGTTAAAGAAGAAATCCTCTCCCTATCTTCCATTAAAATTTCAGCCAAGATAATGAGGAAGAAGATGAATATGACTTTTATATATTTTTACTTCCCATTTTGCTATTCACCTTTACATGTATTTACAAATTAATTAATTATTAATTAATAAGATATTTTCCTCTTCTTCCTATCCATAATTAGTTTTAACTTTTTAATTATAAATATATTTTTAACTTTTCCTTTTAACTTTGACTTTTACTTTTGACTTTTTGTCTTTTAGTGAAATATATATTTTATGTATATCTTGCATTTACATTAAGTATACATATCAATATTCCTCTTTCATCACTCTAATTATCCTTCATAGTAATTATTTTATTGTATTTAAAAATTTATGGATATTACAATGTTGGGATGGGAGTAGGGGTTTTCGCATTTCTCTTAATTGCAGCATATTAGATTATTTTTTATTGGCAGATGTGGATGTGAATGTGTTGTACAGTAATACTTTGTCATGCGATTATTATTATTTTTAGTTTGCTTTGAGTCTGTTGTTAGTTCAAAGTGGGTCTTTTTTGCTTCGTTGTTATAGCAATTTATTGACTAATAAAACTCCCCACTAGAGAAATTCATAAAATAATCCCTGAATATGATAAGTATTTACATGAAGTAATTTTAGTTAATGGGGTCCATGATATTTCAATTTTTGATTTACTATAATAACAGTATATTGAATTTAAATTTTCAATCATTGGCATTGGCACATGGGGACGGTACAGAGAAATGACAAGAGCTTATAATAAGATAGAGAATCTATTATTGGTTAAGAATTGTAAAAATTGTTTAATTTAAACCATTTGACCATTTTGCAATCATTTTTATCCTTTTCCTTCCCTCATTTGTGTTGTAAAGATTGCTTAATTTAACATTTTTTTCATTCCTCACTTCATCTGTTTGTTATCTAGCTTTCTACAAAAATATCTTTTGGTGTATGATTGTAAGAACGATGATCTTATTTGCCTATGTACAAGTCCTTGGAAGACTAAACTGCACCTGCTCTAATGATTATACTCTCAACTAATGTTGATGTCTGGATAACTTGATGATGAAACATTTAAAAGAAATGCTTTTTGTTGTTAGAATACTGATGTTATGTTTACATTATTATCAACTAAGTGGCTCACTGCATTACAACTAGGGACATTTAAGATTTAGAATACAGTTGAACGACATTATAATGATGCATTAGTAGAACAGCATGCCATTTCTTTGATGTGCTTCCTTCTTCATTTTTGTTTACCACTTATTTGTAATTACTATATGATTTTGCAATTATGGGTTATAGGTTACTGGATATAAAGAGTAGTGAGAAAAATCAATATAATTTATAATTTATCAAATCTTTAAAAAACGATAGAGAATTAACAATTGGTTAGAAGTGGGTATCAGAATGATTTTGGCTACCATTAAAGATAGAGCTTGCTCTTTACTATTATTAAATTAAAATTTTATTGTTTGACTTAAAAATATTGATTAATATTATATAAATAATTATATTTTTAATCAGGTATTTGAACTTGTAATATCCAACCATTATATATATGTTTATATATATATATATATATTTCCTATTCATTACATCATCCCAACACCTCCCCAATAAAATCAATTCCACAAATTATTTTCTCTGTAGAAAATAATATATTTTCGCATCTCCAAAAATTGTATTAAAGATTATTTTAGCTATAAGTGATTTAGAAATATTATCACATATTGAGTGCTTCATTACTATATATTTACAATAATTTAAAAATTGATGACAAATTTATCTTTATTAAATTCATGACAAATTTATCTCTATTAACTTAACATAAATCAAAATTCATTTAAAATCATAATAAGTTCTAAATTTTAAGTTATGAATAATACAGTTAAAATAGATTTTAAACCCATATAAGATTAAAAATAAAAATATTCATTTTTTAAAATTTTGCAAGGCTAATATATTGGCATATATTATATATATGAGTATATAAATTTTTTAATAAAAAAATTAAAAATTATATATCAAAAAATATGAGTGTATATGATTTTTGAAAGATAGATTCTTGCAGTCCACTGGAATATTTTATATACTATAAATATAATATTGAGGTGTAGGAGTAATGAATTACGAATAAATAATTACTAATATATTATAAATGGAAGTAACCAAATGAAATCAATATTAATAGGAAATGGTTTGTAATTAAGAAGGTTATGCTTTTTTTTATGCACTTATTTTCAATGTTGATATTGTATGAAGTATTTAAAATATGAAATTGACTAGTATTATTGACATATTAATTTGTCTGCCGCTAATTAATATATATTTTTTATTATATATACATGTATGTTTTAGTTTGTGAAGATGTGGTGGGGGCAATTTCTTATGGATCAATATATTAGCTTGTTGGCTTTTAATTAATATGCTGGATTTAGGGATAATTGGTGCAACTATTACTTTGGATTTGTCTTGGTGGTATATCGCATTTGTGTTGTTAGTATATGTTATTTTTTGGTCTCCTTTAACTTGGCCTAGTTTCTCAAAGCAAGCCTTTTCTATGCTATGGAAATTTGTTTGCTTATGGTGTCATCATCTTGTCTAAAATCACTTCTTATATTGATTTAATTATTTTTAGTTGTTGGGTTACTTAATTTATGATATGGTGCATGTGCAGCTTGGAGAATTGGTACTAAGAATACTAATATTGATGTCTGAGTATTTGAAAATGCAACACTAGCTATGGATGCCTTGTTGATTTGGTTAAGAAATTTTTATAGGCGTATGTACATATTAATAACAATGTTATTACCCTTTTTTAATTACTATTGTTTGGTCTGCATTAAATTTTACAGCATGACCATTAATGGGTGGAAATTGATGATTTCTCTTATTTTTTTTTTGCAGCCACAAGGTTCTTTTTTAATCATTTTTTATACAAATATATATATATATATATATATGATTATGTGAAATTCATCATAAAATAGATTAATTGTAAACATATTTTCAAGTTTTTAATCATAAGGTCCATAATATATATAGTTTTATTCTAAAATTTGAGGGGCCAATGAGTTATTTGAGGGTGGCTAACGATTGGTTAATCCTTTGGCTAATTTCTGGACTGCTCCTCGCTAGTAATTTTTTTTGTTTCTTTGTGATGTGTTTTGTTTCTAGTTTTTATTTTTTATTTTTTATTTTCTTTTAAAATTGATTTTGGTTTTGGATATTGATTTTGATTTTTCTTAGTATAGTGATGTGTGTATGTGTAGCAAGTAGCTTTTGGATCCAGAAGAAATAGATGTGATTTATCAACAGAACAAATACAAGGCATAACTGTTGAAGTTTAAGCTTACTAAGGTTCAGATGATGGATCATTGGCCAAAAAAAAAAAGTTCATATGATCAATTTTATGATCTTTACAATTTATTATGTGTATGTTTTTGTTTATTAGCATCCATTTAGGAAATTTGCTTTTTTAATTGGTTTTGGATTTTTAGAGTATAGAATTGTTTTGAAGTTGATAGAATATTTTTTAAATGACATTTTTATTATAATTTCACATATTGTAATTTTATTATTTTTACTTTTAGTAATATAATATTTTATTAAATTATAATGTGCATGAATTTAGTAAATATTATCAAAATAATATAATATAAATTAATAAAAAAAACATAGAGGCAGTTTAAATGTATAGGTAATAATTAAATAGAATTAATGTGACAACACATTTAATCGCCCTTGTTATATAAAATTTTGGCACAAAAATTTTATAGTTGGGCAAAAATTTGATAACAAATCGGATCCATCTGTTTCGAAGATGTAAGAGCAGGTTTGGTCGATCCTTGGCAAAATATCAGTCGATGGCGTGTTGAATTTAAAAAAAGAAAAATGCTGTGCTGGTCAATCGGATTGGGCTCATAATTTTCATATGAATCTGAATCCAATCGAGTTATGTAACTACATATATATAGTATATAATATATTTATTTATAAAATGGCATGCCATTTTTTATCCATAGCATCATTATCTTTAACCCTAAAACTCTTTAGTTGCACATTTCATTTATTGTCCAAACATTCTCTCAAGTCTTACTTTTCTCCCTTTCTTTCTCTCTATTTTTCTTTGACGTTTCTTTGTCATTCCCAATCCATTTGTCACCGATGCATCTCTTTTATGATAGGGAAGATGGAAATGAATTAACAAAGATGCATAAGGTTTAACTCCATTGAAAGAAAAAAATCAATACTTTCAAAAAGATGTTTCAGATTTAAAAAAATTTCTTATACTTCTTCACATATTTGTTGCCTTGTTGGTAATTACTGTAAAATTTGAATTAATTTACGTGAAAATTTTATTGTGGTTTTTAGTTTTAAGGCTTGTATTTATTATTTTATTTTTTGTTTTTATTTTATATTTCTTGTATATCTATCGTTCTTCATCTCACAATTTTGTGGGTTTTGGAATTTGTATGGGAATCTTCATTTTGGAAACTTCTCTTTGACTTTTTATGTAAAATTTATGGATCTAGTATCTATGACTGTTTGTGTAAAATTTATGAATCTAGTACCTTAATAAAAAGATAGTATTTTTTTATTCTTCTTTTATAAGATAGTTTTTTTTTTTATTCTTCTTTTATAATCTCAATCCGAGCATACCCATTTCCAACCTATCTAAATAGATTGGAAATTTGCTCTTTTTAGTCAATGTCAGTTGCAAACTTTTCTTTTACGTATCGGTCGGTTTGAGAAATTTCTTAAATCCAATTGAATCCGACCCGTGTAAATTCTTAAAAAATTTGGTGAAAAAATATTAGGAACAACATAGAGACTATTTTAACCACCCCTAATAATTAAACTCTAATATCTACATATATTTTTTGTGGCACTAATAACCGCCCTATGATATTAATAGCAGTGGTTATGTGCGCCTCTATATAACCACCGTTATAAACTTTTATACTGGACGGTACTTGAAACTGCCCCTATAATTAAAATTCATATAAAAATGATGTTCTAGAGACGATTTTTACAGCCACCTCTAGTAAATATAGAGGCGGTTAAAACCGCCCTTGTAATGGTCATGATTTTCAACAGGGAAGTTTTAACTAATAATGAAAAAAATGCAGTGTATAATGACAAAAGTATTGTGGATAAATGCTATATGTAGAGAAGAGTAAATTGTGTATCCTAAAACTTTACTGAAAAGAGTATTTTTACTGTTTAACGAGATGAAAACTCGATTTAAAATCAACGATTAAGAATGAGGGTGCACTATAGTTATTATGAGCATTCCCTCACTAGATTAAAAATATTATATATATATATATATATATGTGTGTGTGTGTGTGTGTATGTGTCAATTGTGTAGAATTTTATGATTTCTTTCTTCCTTCTTCTCTCCACGCCACCATCACCAACACCACCAAAGTTTCTTCTTTCTTCTTTCTTTCTATGATTTGAATCAAAACTAAGACATCTAAATATAAGTGTTGAGAAGATTAAGTTGGAAAAGTGGTGATTATCAACAAGGTATGTGCTTTTGATTTATACTTTGCAAAAATAAGAATTTTTATGAGTTTTAATGATTTAATTGAATGATTGAGTTATGTATAATGATATATTTCTTGAAAGTATTGATTAAATAGATTGATGAGTGAAAAATAACTTTTATATGGTGGGTTTTGATCCTTAACTCAACCTTTATGAGAATTGAATGGTTTGATGTTGGTTTTATTCATAGGAAATGATTGAAAGTTTGATTGAGTGAAGTTGTGGTAGAATATTCGATATGAATTCTTTTTCTATCAAAACTTTGAGTTTGATACATTTTGATCTTAGATCTTAAACATGTTTGTGTTTAATGAAGTTAAAAGTGCAGAATACATGATTTTACTCCGAAAACAGTCCCAAAATCAATGCCACGGCCGTGGCAATTGAGTGCCACGACCGTGGGATTGAAAATGATGTTGTTTCTTCAAAAAAATTCGATAAAACAGAGCAAGTTACAATGCCACGACCGTGGCCCTTGAAGGCCACAACCGTGGGGTCTTCAAACTTATTTTACAGCTTCATTTTGGATCCTACGGGCGTGGGGTTAAGATGCCACGGCCGTGGGATACCTAAATAATGTTTTTGGCTTGTAATTAGTGATCTGCGGGCCTAGTATGAGACTAATATGTGAATAATTATATTGAGATTTCATGTGTATGTGTTAAATGCATGAAAAAAAGTGAGAAACTTGAGATAAGTGACAAATATATATATCATACCAAATGTTGATAAGAGTATAGTATCAATGAAAGGAAATAAACAATGTAATGTTCATCAAAATTAATGAATTGCTCAAATCATATTAAATTTATATCTAGCTTTGGATTGAATGGTTAACCAGAGGATGGATAGCCACAGTGATAGTGGGCACCTCGTGCCTTTAATGGGCACATTGTGTATCAGTGATAGTGGGCATAATTGCCATTATAAATTCTTAAGATTGCTATACTAACATGTTATCCAAACCTATGATCTAAGTTTAGTATGTTTGGGCATAATTAATGAAAATATATGTGAACATGATAGTTGAAAGAAATGTAAAATAATAATATAAGTCAATTACTTGAAATTGAAGTATTGTGTTATAGTGTAAAAGTGAATGGTAATATATATATTAATGCTTACAAGTGAAAGTCCTAATGCACGTAATGGTAATGTTATGCTCAATGTATTGAAGTAATCAAAGGATTAAAAGTGTATATAATGCTATGAGATACAAAGTGCTCCAAAGTATATGAAATGATTGAAAGTGTATATCATGATGTGAGATACAAAGAACTCTCAAGTATAGTATTAAAATGAAGTGATGAAAAATATAGATTGAATGAAATGATACTAGAAGTGAACTTGAAAAGAAAGACTTATTGAAAAACAAAATAAGTGTATTGTGAACAATATTATCAAATAAGAAATCAAGTCTTGAATAAACTGCTTCTCAATGAGACAAGAGGCAATACCGAAAGTATTGTATTATATGATAACTTTATACAAGGATAACTCTTATTTTGTGTATTCAGCATGGTATATTGACTTGGTACTAAAATTAGTTTATATATGAAAATACTTCTTAAAACTAAGTGTTATTACTATATTTTCATAAGTATATTTCTTTAATATTAAGTGTTAAAATTTGTGTATACAAGCACCACTAAGCTTTGCTTAGCGTGTTAGAATTGTTTTCTGACACGCAGGTATTAGGACATCGGAGCAAGTTAAGAACAGATGAAGATCTTGTGTATATTGTATTCATAAGTGATAAATATATATAGATACTTCAGTTTGGCCATTTGAGAGATTGTATAAATGTGTAAACATAAAAGGATATATGTATTTAGAGAATGAAGTTTGAGAATTCTAGTGAATGATTATAAAAGAAAGGAATGTATTATTTAATCATTTGATTTTACAAATGTATAATAGTTATCTGATTTGTAATGGATTATTGAAAATTGGTTTAAACATTGGACCTATAAGTGTTGTGATATGCAGATTGTATTATTATTTGAAAATTTTAATTATGAAGAGAGTTTTCTCTGAATTGATTGGAGTGTGAACAGTATATCGAATAACATTCTTTGATAGTTTTTATATAAGAATTGTCAGAGAATATTACAGCCCTTTACAAGGTATTTCACTTAAAATGATTATTTATCTAAATATGGCCTAAAATTTATATTAAATGTTAGAATTAATTTGAAATTCATACTAAGCAATAGACTTAATTGCTCGTTTTTATTGTCTAAGATATTAACAAAGTGTTTTTTTTTAAAGAAAGAATACAAATAAAAAAATGATGATATGACACATTTTACGATAAAATCATGGCATTTCAAATATTTATATGAATATTCTCAAACACAAGATCATCACTTTCAAAGCTCTAATTAAACAAATCCAATAGCACTGTTCAAATGCAACAATCCAAGACTATTAAAGGGAAGATATGAACAAAACATCTTGAAATTTGAACCAATTTTATTATATTTGCCTATGTATTATCTTCAAGTCGTATATACTATTGATTTAAATGCATATTTTTTAGAGCTAATGATAATTTTTATAAAAATATATATATAAATTAAAAAATTAGTAAAATGAGTGTTGATGTCAAATTCAATATTCAATTTAGCAATGAGATATCTCTATCGCAAAATATTATTAATGATAAATATGTCGACGTTTTGAAACCATTGCCAATGATTTATTATCGACGTTATTGTGCTTTATGTCTTATATAAATTTTATGTAGTTTCTTTTAACTCCTATATAAATTTTATTTCAAAAAATTACATGATGTGAGATTACATAATACTTATTAAAAATAATATATTGACTACCGAAAATAAAATATTATTTGACATTCTATAATTTTTAGTATCATGTAATTTTATGTAAAAATCATATAATTTTTCTTTAATTTTATGTAATTTTTAGTTCAAAAAATTGCTTAATGTGAAATTACATAATACTCATCGAAAATCACATATTGACTATTAAAAATTTTATAATTATTGATATTCTATAATTTTAAGTATTTGTGATTTCTTTCAAAAATTCTATAATTTTTTTTACTTATATGTAATTTTTAGTTCAACACATTACATAACATAAAATTACATAATAGTCCGTAAAAATCACATATTGAATAAAAATAACATATTGAAGCTGAAAATAAAATATTATTTGACATTTTATAATTTTTAATATCATGTAAAAATCATATAATTTTTCCTTGTTTTTATGTAATTTTTAATTCAAAAAGTTGCATAATGTGAAATTACATAATACTCACCGAAAACTACATATTAATTACTAAAAATTTTATAATCCTTGACATTCTATAATTTGAAGTATTATATGATTTTCTTTAAAAATTCTATAATTTTTCCTTACTTTTATGTAATTTTTAGTTCAAAAAATTACATAATATAAACTTACATAATAATCTATAAAAATCACACATCAACCGATCAAAATTACATACTAATTAGTATTCTATAATTTTATGTGATTTCCTAAAAAAAACTATAATTTTTCTTAACTTTTATATAATTTTTAGTTAAAAAAATTACATAATAGTCCATAGAAACTATATATCAACCGATTAAAATTATATAATCATTAGCATTTTATAATTTTATGTGATTTTCTAAAAAAAATTCTATAATTTTTCTTTATTTTTAAGTAATTTTTAATTTAAAAAATTATATAATATGAAGTTATATGATAATTCATAAAAATTATATATTGACCTATCAAAATTACATAATCCTTAATATTTCTATAATTTTAAATGGTGCCTAAAGAGCAGGCCAGGTCCAAATATTCCATACTCGATTTCCACTGGTTGGGCGGATAATTTATTTATAGATAAGGACCATAAGGAATTCAATGTGTTCCTCAATTGTAGGGGCTATCTTCAAAAGAAGCTTGTTTGGTTGAGGAAGTGCGAATTATAGAGAAATGGGTTTTAATTAATTCTAATGAATGTTTACAACTCTATAAATAGAGTAAGAGTCCTATACAAAGTCCTATACATAGAAGATATAAGATAAGAATAACACATATAAACTTAGAATACAGAAAATACAGTTAAGGGTGAGACTTATCCTCAATACGCCCCCGCAAGATGGAGGATCCATTGGAAACTCTAATCTTGGATCGAAACAGCAAGAATGGTAGACGACCAAGAGCTTTAGTTAACATATCTGCAATTTGATCCTTGGAGCTAATGTGAAAAACCCGAAGAGTGCCAGCTGATATTCGTTCTCTTATAAAATGATAATCAAGAGCTAAGTGTTTCATCCTTGTATGATAAATAGGATTGGCACAGAAGTATGTAGCACCTGTGTTATCACAAAAAATTGTGGGAGTTTGAGAAACTGGCAGTCCCAAATCAGTTAACAAATTCTGTACCCAAATTACTTCAGCCGCTGCATTGGCTAATGCTTTGTACTCCGCTTCAGTTGAGGATCGCGAAACCGATTTTTGACGAGCTGATTTCCATGAGATAATATTATACCCAAGATATAATACTTATGCAATCTACCTTTATCAAGATGACCTCCCCAATCAGTGTAACACCTCATCTTAGCCTACGTTTATAGACCAAGATGGACTGTTATCTCATGGTGGTTGTGTCTTAATATTTTACTTAGCCAATTTTAAGTACAGATTTAAAAAAAAAATTTGCCATAACCTCCCCTAAAAATGGAGGTCCCAAGTGTCGACACAACTGATTTTTCTTATTTTTGAAAAATATTTTGTTTCACAATTCAACTCAAGCACACTCCCAATAATCCACCCTTATAACCTCAACTACAATCCTGCAAGAAGAATTCACACTTCTATATTCACAACCCAGCTCAATTCAAAACCATACAGTTATTATACATTACTAGATTTACATGCTACATCAAGTTATCTCTTTGTATTGTTCAAATAAGTACATGCCAGTTTCTAATACCAAAATACAAAATGAAGAGCACCACTTAAGTTTGTTGATGACCGGCAGATCGCAGGACTCTTCTGCTCGCTACTGTCTCCTTGCTAATAACCTGCGAGTTTAGAAGAAACTAAACTCGCTAAGCATTGCTTAGTGGGTACTTTAACTAATTACGAAAAATAAATAATAAAAGCATAATGCACTTTTAAAAGCAATGAGTCGTATTGAAAAATAATATCACAGTAAAAGTAATCCATACATGTCATATATTCAGTTATTATCATTTTATCATTTCGCTCCACAAGGTAATTACGAATACACCGATCTCAAATGAGGCCTCGTATAGAGTTACGCGTGGTCTTGACCTCACACGACTAATTGCCATGGTCTTGGTCTCACACGATATGGAATATACAAGATAACTGCGTGATCTTGGTCTCACACGAATAGTTGCCATGATCTTGACCTTGTTGGGAAATTGAGGTGATTACCACTCTATTCCCTTAGACCAGATTAGTAAGAGAGCGAAAATAAATGCGGAATAATAACACAGAATTTGATAACGGAGTTCGGCCAATTATGCCTACGTCTCCGGAGCTGCTGCAGACTTCTATTAAGGAGAAAATACAATGTGTTTACAAACACTCACAACCCTCACTCAATTATGAACAAGAATTTTTCCTCACAAAATTCTCTCAAAGACACTCTCTTCTCTTTACTTCTTCAATTTTTAAGTTGTATACTCCAAATGAGGGAGATGGGTTTATATAGGCTTCAAAAAACATGGGTTGGTGAAATTAGTCAATAAATTAGGCACCTCCATTTTGACAATTACCTAAATTAGGCACCTCCATTTTTTACTTTGACAATTCCCCAAATTAGGCACCTCTACTTTTGACAATGTCCTAAATTAGGCACCTCCATTTTTTACAATGTCCTAAATTAGGCACCTCCATTTTTGACTAAAAAATAGTTGGTGCCTACTTCTTTGACAATCTCCCACTTGAAGACCGATTTCAATCAGTCTTCACATCTTGATCAATGCAACAGCTCTTCTACGACCTTGATACTAGTGTAGGCCAACTGAAGCTGAGCACAGCTTCAGTTTATCAATATTCACCGTCTTCGTCAACATGTCTGCCGGATTTTGAGTTCCACTAATCTTCTCAAGTTTCAAAATCCCATCTTCCAAAAGTGACCTGATAAAGTGATACCGCAACTGTATATGCTTTGTTCTGGCATGAAAAGACGGATTCTTCGCTAGATGTATGGCACTCTGACTGTCACAATACAAGACATTATTTTCTTGCTTCTTGCCCAACTCCTCCAAGAAACCTTGGAGCCAAATCATTTCTTTGCTGGCTTTCGTGACAGCGACATATTCTGCTTCAGTTGTGGAGAGAGCAACTATCTTCTGTAATTGAGAGACCCAGCTCACTGCGGTACCTCCTAGAGTATAGACATACCCTGTAGTGCTCTTTCTAACGTCAACATTTCCAGCTAAGTCAGCATCCACATAACCTGCTAGTGTCGTATCTCCACTTTTAAAACAAAGCGCCTTATCTGTGGTACCTCGAAGATATCTGAGAATCCATTTGACTGCTTCCCAGTGTGCCTTGCCTGGATTATTCATGTACCTGCTAACAGCTCCCACTGCTTGAGCAATATCTGGTCTGGTACAAACCATGGCATACATCAAACTCCCAATTGCTGAGGCATATGGCACCTTCGTCATGTGTGCACGTTCCTCCTCCGTCTTCGGTGACTATTCTTTGGAGAGTCTGAAATGAACACCTAAAGGTGTGCTCACTGTTTTAGCATCTTGCATGTTGAATCTGGCTAGTACTTTGGTCATGTACTCAACCTGTGATAACATCAAAGTCCCCGACTTCATGTCTCTCTTGATCCTCATTCCAAGAATCTGCTTTGCAGCACCCAGATCTTTCATTGCAAACTGTTTTGACAATTTCTGCTTTAAATTTTTAATCTCTTGAATGTCTGAACCTGCAACGAGCATATCATCGACGTATAACAATAAAATAATAAAGCTATTGTCAAACTTTTTGATGTAGCAACAATGATCTGCTTGGCATCTTGTGAAACCGCTGCTTCCCATAAAACTATCAAACTTTCTATACCACTGTCTAGGAGCTTGTTTCAGACCATACAAACTCTTCTTCAACCTGCACACCATGTGTTTGTTGTCTTCCTTAATAAAGCCTTCCGGTTGCTTCATGTAGATCTCTTCCTCCAAATCTCCATGAAGGAATGCTGTCTTCACATCTAGCTGTTCAAGAAATAAATTTTCTGCTGCTACGATTTTCAATACCAGTCTGATTGTCGTAAGTTTCACGACTGGAGAGAAAATTTCAGTATAGTCAACACCTTCCTTTTGTTGAAAACCTTTTACAACCAATCTTGCTTTGTAGCGTTTACTTCCATCATGCTCTTCTTTGATCCTGTAAATCCACTTGTTGTGGAGTGCTTTCTTATCTTGTGGTAGTTCAGCTAATTCCCATGTATGATTTGACATGAGTGAGTCCATCTCATCTTTCATGGCAGACTCCCACTTGATTGAATCCTCCACTTGTATTGCTTCATCGTAGCACTCTGGTTCACCATTGTCTGTCAGCAACAAGTAATGCAAAGAAGGCGAGTAACGTTGGATTGGTCTTGTAATTCTGGAGGAGCGCCTCAATTCCGGCGTGCTTGGCTCCTCTACTTCAGGACTATTTTGAACATCATTTCCAGAAATATCCTCGAACTCAGCAAATTCCTTATTTTCAACATCTAGCTTGGAGCTATTTGATTCTGCATTTAATCTGTCTTTGTACATCACATTCTCATTGAATATGACATCCCGGCTTCTAATGATCTTGTGATTTTCATAATCCCAAAATCGGTAACCGAACTCATCACCACCATATCCAACAAAGACACATTTGTTTGACTTGGCATCCAATTTACTTCTTCCAGCAGAATCTATATGTATGTAAGAGATACAACCAAACACTCGTAAGTGTGAAAGGTTTACCTCCTTTTTGCTCCATGCTTCCTCTGGTATTCCACCATCCAGAGGTACTGAAGGCCCACGGTTGATTAGGTAGGCAGCGGTGTTGACAGCTTCAGCCCATAAATTCTTGGGCAAGTCAGCATGTATCCTCATGCTTCTGGCACGTTCATTCAGAGTTCTATTCATGCGCTCAGCTACGCCATTTTGTTGCGGTGTCATGGGAACTGTTTTCTCCATCTTGATTCCGCTGTTTGCGCAAAATTCTCTGAATCTTCTATCTCTGTACTCTCCTCCATTGTCAGACCTCAATCGTTTGACTTTCAAACCAGTTTCATTTTCTACCATGGCCTTCCATTTTCTGAATGTATCAAAGACTTCTGATTTCTTCTTCAGAAAATACACCCATACCTTTCTTGTTGAATCGTCAATGAATGTGACGTAATACAATGAGCCTGCAAGAGATGGAATTGGAGACAGTCCCCATACATCGGTATGGACCAACTCTAATTTTTCTGCCTTGGGTGTCTTGCCAATCTTTGAAAAACTGACTTTCTTTTGTTTTCCAAAGATACAATCTTCACATAGGCCGACATTGATACTTTTCAATTCCGGCAACTTTTCTTTTGACAAAAGCGTCTTCATCCCTTTCTCGCTCATATGGCCAAGCCTTTGGTGCCATAGGTTTGATTTTTCATCTGCATCTGCTACTGAAATAACATTCTCTAAGTTTGAGGTTACATAGAGAGTGCCAGTTTTCTTACCACGAGCAATGACGAGTGCTCCTTTGGTAATCTTCCATTCGCCGCTTTTGAAGGTTGTACCATAACCATCTTCATCAAGTTGTCCTACAGAGAGCAAATTCCTTTTAAGACCAGGAATATGTCTTACTCCTTGCAGCTTCCAGGTATTCCCGTTTGACAACTTTAATCGGACATCCCCTTTTCCTACGATCTTTAAGGTTTCATCATCAGCTAGATGAACCTTCCCGAAATCACCACTGACATAGTTGTCCATGATTTCTTGGCACGGAGTGGCGTGAAAAGATGCCCCAGAATCTAAAATCCATGATTCAATTGGACTGTTGACACTCAGAATCATGGCATCACCTGCTTCCTCGGTCACATTTGCAGATCCCTGTGCACCGCTATCTTTCTTTGGCGCTCGACAATCTTTCTTAAAGTGACCCTTCTTGCCGCAGTTATAACACTTGAAATCTTTCTTCCCCGATCTAGATTTGTCTCTTCTAGATTTTGATCTGCCACGATTTGAACTTTTTTCTAAAGTTCTCCCTCTAGATTCTGTGTGTAAAGCTGAAGAGGTAGATGCTTCACCCAATTCTCTTCGTCGAATTTCTTCACTCAACACCAGATCCCGAACATCATCGAATTTTAATTTGGTTTTTCCCGATGAGCTGCTAACCGCTGTAACGGTAGCATTCCAACTATCTGGTAGAGATGATAAGAGAATTAAAGCCCGAATTTCAGCATCAAATTCAATTTCTACTGAACTCAACTGGGTTGTGATTATGTTGAATTCATTCAGATGTTGGGCCACTGATGCCCCTTCTGCCATTTGCAAATTGAATAACCGCTTCATCAAATGAACTTTGTTTGAAGCTGATGGCTTTTCATACATGTTGGAGAGAGCCGCCATTAGACCTGCTGTAGTCTTTTCTTTGGCGATGTTGAAAGCAACATTTCGTGATAATGTCAATCGAATAACTCCAAGGGCTTGTCTGTCGAGAAGATTCCATTCTTCATCTTTCATGCCTTCTGGCTTTATTCCTGAGAGAGGTTGATATAACTTTTTCTGGTACAGATAATCTTCAATCTGCATCTTCCAGAAGCCAAAGTCCGCACCGTCGAACTTTTCAATTCTCACTTTTCCTTCATCTGCAGCCATCACTCCCACTCAAATCTGGACTCCTTTGGATCGTTTCTGACTGTTTCTGCAAACCACTGTGTACTAGGACACCTTTGTCGACAAATCAGAACTGCCGACAGAATTTCACTATTCACAAAATTCACTATTTATGTGAATAGTAATCTTGCAAAAAATTGACAGAATTTATCACCCAAAGCTCTGATACCAGTTGTTGGGAAATTGAGGTGATTACCACTCTATTCCCTTAGACCAGATTAGTAAGAGAGCGAAAATAAATGCGGAATAATAACACAGAATTTGATAACGGAGTTCGACCAATTATGCCTACGTCTCCGGAGCTGCTGCAGACTTCTATTAAGGAGAAAATACAATGTGTTTACAAACACTCACAACCCTCACTCAATTATGAACAAGAATTTTTCCTCACAAAATTCTCTCAAAGACACTCTCTTCTCTTTACTTCTTCAATTTTTAAGTTGTATACTCCAAATGAAGGAGATGGGTTTATATAGGCTTCAAAAAACATGGGTTGGTGAAATTAGTCAATAAATTAGGCACCTCCATTTTGACAATTACCTAAATTAGGCACCTCTATTTTTTTACTTTGACAATTCCCCAAATTAGGCACCTCCACTTTTGACAATGTCCTAAATTAGGCACCTCCATTTTTTACAATGTCCTAAATTAGGCACCTCCATTTTTGACTAAAAAATAGTTGGTGCCTACTTCTTTGACAGACCTCACACGATATAACTGCGTGGTCTTGGTCTCACATGACTAGTTGCCATGATCTTGACCTCACACGATATAACCGCGCGCGCGCAAGTAATATCCCGACCGAAGCCGTTAAGACAGTACTGCCAGTAGGATGGTATGCCAAACCCCCATTCTAGACCAGTTTTACCCATTTACCGAGTAGAGCATCTATAACATTTCATATATACCTATTCACTTCGTATATATACCACATATTCTCCATGTATATACAATATATATTTACACAAATATCACATATACTCACATATGTATCATATGTATTCACATATTTTCCATCTTAATTTATTCTTCATATCATAATTAAACTCAATACCAAAAATAAAATAATAAAACACCCATACCAAGTTTTTGACCAAGTTAATAATGAAAAATTATCATATGAACAATAAACTCTGGTTCTTAACCCAACTTGATCCTTGTTTTAGAAAATTTGTATAAAATAATCCACTTGGCTAAAAACTCTAAAATTTTTACAGAATTTAGTTTTACATCTTAAAATCATTCCTTTAAAATTTCATATCAAACTGGACACAAAATCTTGGTCAAGTAGTTCACCCAACCAGACTGCTCCAGTTGCCCTGCATCCTGGCAGCAGTTCTGAATTTTATAAATTCCGTAAATTAAATTCAATCAATGTGGTTCCAAATTATTTTTCTCAAATACTAAACTTATTAAACAACATATCCAAATTTCAACTCAAGATAATTTTTCTATATTTAATTAAAAATCATACAAGTCACAGCATTTTACTAATTGTAAAACAGAAAAATTTCAAAAGGAGTTCCATGGTTAAAGTACCAAACCTTGCTCTTTTAATTCCCTTTTGCTTTTCCTTCTTCTCCTTCCTTAATCTTTGTTTTTCCTTCAAGATATTCAAGAACACAACCTTAAATATAAACCTTAGAAATTTAAAATAATAAGTTATTCTCCATTTCTTTTCAACCGAAACCCTAATCCAACCTTATTAAACTTTATACATCTTGATTCTTCCATTTAATCAATTAATCTCATCACTTACTTAAAATTTTTCCAATTCCACATAACGACTCTAATCTCCAATCTCCCAATAAATATATATAATACCTAAAATTGATACTAAAATTAAAGTCTACATACTTGAAAACCTTAAAACTTACCTTGAAAATCAAACTTGGAAAAACTTGGAAGTCCTTTGGTATTCTCCTATTGTGGCCGAAACTTGTAAGTGGAAAAGAGAGAGTTTGTTCTTCATTCATGATATATATATACATATATAAGGGAAATGATGATTACCTTATGTGTTGGATAAATCCTTTAAGACCACTTGTCCACCTTTCTCTTTCTTCATTTAATACTCATGCTAAATGGTTATTTTTGATTGGCCAACAAGATATTTTTATAGTTTTCTTTCCCATTACTTCTTCCCACTTTTCCCTCTTCTCATTGGATACCCTAAAGTTGTCCCGTGTTACCCATACGGTCCCGACACGAAACCGGGCCCACTTTACGTTCCGGCGATTAATCGATCATATCTTTTAAACCGTACAGTTCCACGAGTCAAACTACATATAGTTTTGATCCTCTCAACCTCTACTTTCTATTTATAAGGTCTATTTTAGGCTTCCAAGCCGTTTTGAAAAAATTACCAATAAGCCCTTGACTTTTTACAAAATTCCCTTTAGGTCCTTTCTTTGCTCGGGTTTTGCCCGGGCTCCGTTTTTACTGACGATTGTTTCATATTCAACTTCTCGACGTTCTCTACTTACTCTTATGTTTATTTTCTACTTTAAATTCATATATAACTTTAATTGATAATGACCAAAATGCCCCTAGTCAACATGTCTTCGTTTTTCTTTAACATGACATTTCCTGAAAAAACCGTTACACGTCGTTGCGATTCGATTTTTCTCTACTTTCTATTTTTGGAATATGTTATGTGCACTATTAAGAACCTCCAATACAACTTTTTGGAAAATTACTCTTAGGTCCTCGGCCTTTCGAAAAATTACCTTTAGGTCCCGTCGACTTCACGGGCCTCCTTTGCACACCGATTTTGTTTTTGACTATCTCGTGCCTCTATTTGACCACTTATTTATATCCTTCTTGCCTAATACTCGACTACCTAAATTTTGGGATGTGACAATCAGAATCCGAAAAAGCTTGCAAGTGATGACCAGATTTTCGATTGAGAAACAATCCACAATAAATTGTCCCTTTCAAATAACGAAGAACCCTCTTTAAAGCTTGTAGATGTATTTGTATTGGAGCATGCATAAACTGTGACAGTTTGTTCACAGCATAAGAAACATCTAGTCGAGTGATCGACAAATATTGCAAGGAACCAACAATTTGATGATAAATAGTGGCATCAGCAGGTGATGATCCATCATCTAATGTATATTTCTTAGATGTAGCCATAGGTGTAGCAGCATCCTTAGCACCTGCCATATTAAATTTAGTTAACAAATCTGCAATATACCGATGTTGGGATAAGAATAACCCTGTTTTTGTTGACACCACTTCAACTCCCAGAAAATGATGAAGCTGCCCCAAATCCTTAATTGAGAACCGATTTGATAACTTGGTAACACAAGTATCCAAGAATGCAGAATTATTACCAGTAAGCACTATATCATCAACATAGATTAGAAAATAGGCCTTAATTTCACAACTATCAAATATAAATAAAGATGCATCTGCACATGATTTTCGAAACCCAATTTGTCCAAGAAAAGTTGCTAATTCAAGATACCATGCTCGAGGAGCCTGCTTAAGGCCATAGAGAGATTTCCTCAATTTGCAAATATAATCAGGAAACTGATAATTAATATACCTAGGAGGTTGCACCATATAAACATCTTCACAAAGAGTTCCATGCAAAAAGGCGTTGTTCACATCTAACTGCCTCAACTGCCAACCATGAGTGATTGCAAGACTGAGCACAACTCTGATGGTAACTGGTTTTGTTACTGGACTGAAAGTTTCAAAATAATCACAACCAGGCTCTTGTAAGAACCCTTTAGCCACCAAGCGTGCTTTGTATTTATCAATGGTACCATCTAGTTTCCTTTTGACGCGAAAAACCCATTTACAGCCTATGGGCACATGTGTAGATTTTGGAACCAACTCCCAAGTGTCGTTCTTAAGCAAAGCATTATATTCTAGATCCATTGCATGTTGCCAACGAGGATCTTTAAGTGCTTGTTTGACAGTACTCGGCTCAAGAGAAAGCGGTAGAGGATGCTTTGTTGTGAGATTAACAAAAGAATCATTAAAGTACCTGGAGTTTGGTTTTCGAATTCTATTCGGCCGCTGATTAGTAGCAGCAACTGCAGTAGAATCAGAGTTTTGGACATCGTGTGCAGCAGGTATTATAGCTTGAGTAGTCGAGTCCAACACTTGGGAAGACATAGTAGACTGATCAGATACAGGAGCAACAGCAAGTGAAGACATAGCAGACTGATCAGACACAGGAGCAATATTAAGATCTTGAGAATTTAAAGGAACAGCAGCCTGCTCTTGCGGTGGTGAAGATATAATGGGCAGACCATGAAGGGATACTGAAGAACTACCAGCTGTGTCCAAAGTGGATTCTCCAATATGTGAAGTACCTGCACAAGAAGCATCTCGAAAAAGGCTAGAAAATTGATGAGATTTATTGCACACTTGAAACGGAAAAACATTCTCCACAAACTTGACATGACGAGAAATATACAACTTATTCGACGATGGATCAAAACAATTGTAAGCAGATTGTGTTGGAGAATACCCAAGAAAAATACACGGGAGAGATCGATACTGTAGTTTGGAGGTTGTGTAAGGGCGTAGCCATGGGTAACATAAACAACCAAAAGATTTTAGACGCTTTGAATTATGAGGACGACAAAAAAGCTTAGAAAATGGTGTTTGAAAAGAGATCACAGAGGAAGGCAAGCGATTAATCAAATATACAGCTACTTGAAAAGCATGAGACCAATAAACACTAGGTAAAGAAGCAAATTTCAACAAAGACAACCCAGTTTCAACTATATGCCGATGACGTCTCTCAGCAGTACCATTGTGTTCAGGAATATGGGGTGGTGAAGTATAATGAGAAATTCCACATGCTGAAAAATGCGATTTAAGCTTTAGATATTCATCACCATTATCAGAAAAAACTGAAAAAATTTTGGTGTTAAAGTAATTCTCAACCAGACGTTGGAAACTTAGAAACAGATCATATATATCAAACTTCCTTTTCATCGGATATAACCATATATATTTGGAAAAGTGATCAAAAAATGTAACATAATACTCATACCCATCAATTGATTTTTGCGTTGGTCCCCAAACATCAGTATAAACAAGTTGCAAAGGTTTTGTACTCAAAAAGGAATTATCAAAGAAAGGCAATTTATGACTTTTACTCATGGAGCAAGAATTACAATGAAAGTTCGAAACAGAAGTAGATAAAGATCCTAAACCAGAATTGTGAAGAGCTATACGAAAAATCTTATTGGATGGATGACCAAGCTTGTGATGCCAATCAGACAATAAGGACTCATGGATGGTGACATTCAACTGAGGACTCTTGGAAAAAGTTGCGCAATAAATATCATCAATGTTCTCTCCCCGTAGCAGAGGCGCCCCCGTGCACAGATCCTTCACAAAAAAAATGAGTAGAGAAAAATTCCACAGAAACAGGATTAGTTCGACACAATTTAGCTATGGAAATCAAATTTTTCTTCAAATGATGCACACACGGCACATTAGGAAGAGATAAAGCCCTATGAAATGTAGAAATATTAGCATAACCAGTATGTGAGATAGGAAGACTTTTACCATCCCCTAAAAAGACCTCATCAGGTCCACCATAATCAGAATAGCCTTGAAGAGCAGATGGATTAGAAACAATATGATGCGAAGCTCCACTGTCAAATAACCATGGCTGAGCCTGTGAAGATTGAGTGGACATAGTAGTCGTCGCATGAGCAGAAGGAGCAACAGATACAGTAGAAGAACCAGATTGAACAATGATATTATTGTCCTTTAAAAACCGAGCTAACTTCCTGCAGTCAGCAGTCTGATGACTAGCAATCTCACAAAATTGACAAATAATATCTGCCCTATAGCTTCCACGATTATAATTCTAGTTATAGCGATTGCCACCATAACCTCCGCGATTTCTGCGGTAATTAGAATTTTGATTTGATCGAACAGAATTTGAAGCGCCTTTAGAAGAAGATTGTACCTTACTGACAGACTTCTGAGTAGCATTCACCGTAGCAATAGTAGGAGAAACAGATGGCTCTTTCTCCTTTAACGATCGTTCAAAATCTGTGAGTTTTTCAAATAATTCAGAGAAAGAAATAGAAGTTTCACGGACCTTTAGAGCAGCAACAATAGGACCAAACTCATCTCCTAGCTGAGTAATAATATGAACAACAAGGTCTTCATCACTTATCGAATTCTGTGTAAGTGCTAGTTCATCAGCAGTTGCTCGCATGTCATTAAGAAAAACTGCTACTGGTTTGGTGCCTTTGGAGTTCTTAGCTAACTTTGTCTTGAGAGAGAGGATTCGTGACCGTGATGTATTGGCATAGCTATGAGTAAGACGATCCCAGACGTCTTTGGCTGATTCTGCAGATGAAATAAGTGGCTGAATAGCATCTGTACAGCTACCCAGAAGAGCACTGACAAGAGTTTGGTCTTGTCGATACCAAGAGGTGTATGCTGGATTAACAGTTTTGCCAGCAAGAGTTTTAGACGGCGCACAACTTGTACCATCAATAAACCCTAATAAATCCAATCCAATAAGAGTATACTGAATTTGCTTCCTCCAAACAGGAAAATTGTCTTGAGTAAGTTTAATTGGAAAATGAGTTGGTGCATTTAATTGCACAACAGAGGAAGAAGTCGAAGGATTTGACATGTTTCTGAAGGAATTGGATCGACTAGCACTCATTGGAGTATTTTATTGCTCTGATACCATATAGAGAAATGGGTTTTAATTAATTCTAATGAATGTTTACAGCTCTGTAAATAGAGTAAGAGTCCTATACAAAGTCCTATACATAGAAGATACAAGATAAGAATAACACATAAACTTAGAATACAGATAATACAGTTAAGGGTGAGACTTATCCTCAATACGAATAACAGACAGCTTAGGGTATGTGGAATTAATAAGGCAAGCTATTTCCTCTCAATGAATAGGAAGCCTGATACAGGAAAAAGACGTCCTTTAGAGTAATGGACAACCAACAAGGATGATGAAGGTATTGGCATGCAGAGACCAGGAACACAAAGCATCAAAGCAAATCAGTTTGGCACGACATTGATTTCTGACTCAAGTGGATTAATTGAAGAATACCTAACTTCTTCCAAACTACGGAGAAATGAGGAGTGAGTCATTCTACCCAAGTCATCCATTCACTACTGCCTTTGGGCCAAATTTTAGTGAAAGACCCCGGTTGCTCGAGGTAGTTGAAGCAGTAGGAACACCAATAATAGGGGCTGGGAATTTGGCAGCATCATAGGCCTAATGGTAAAAGGGTTTCTAGTCAAGATCTTCGATAGTAAAGATGCTTAGCTTTCTGCACCAAGGCAATAAGGTCTAATGATAAGTTAAAAAAAGAACAAAAGAAAGAGGGTTAGAGAAGCTTAGACGAAGAATTACTTAAAGCACAGTGGTTTAGACATTGGAGATGCAAGGAAATTATTGATCAAGCTATCTTGCAAGGCTTGGTGACAAAAGCACAAATCATCATCCAAACAAAATAAAGGCTATATAAGGAAAACAAGAATTCGAGAAAAAGACCTAACCTCGAAGACGGCCAAATCTGCTTGATTAAGATTGGCAGAGGATGGGATGAGGGAGAAGCATTGATTCTTCAAGCGAAATAAAACAAGATAAGGAGAAATCTTGACGAAAAAAGGGAATAAAAGTAATCAGAAAGATTATCTGAAGTAAGGAAAAGAGAAGGTCTTGGAGAAAATTGTTCAAGAGGAGCGATGGTTGAAAACAAAACAACAGTTGGCTCAGAGAAAGAAGTAGGGTTTTGACAAAGGATTGAGGAAATAAGGAGAATGTGGGAGCTAATATACGATAAGTGTTAATGGTACAAGATTTCGAAAGAGTCTGACAGTAGTTGCAAATGCGAATTCCGAGAAATCTTTCCGTTAGACTGGATTTGATAGGGCGGTGCTTACAATATTTGAGTTTTGAGGAATGGGCTTTGACGACAAAGGTTTCAATTTATGGTGGATGAATTAAATGGGTTCGATGTTGGTTTGGGGAGAACTCCTTGGTTGAAGCACGGTAGTTAATTGGATTAAGGAGGCTACTGAGTTCTAGTCGTCTCTGATAGATGATAAGATCATAAGGTGCTTTCAAATTTTGAATTAATTGTGGCATCTACAGAAGGTAAGGGGTTATTGGGTGTTGAGGAATTTGAAATTTTAAAAGGATTTTACTATGAGCACCGGGAAAAGGATTAGATAATGGAAGCTTAAAAGTAGGCGGCGAAAATGCAACTGAATCAGGCTTCCCAAAAGGGGAAAACATTTGAGTTCTAAGGAGTCAACAGGCTCAGCTCTGAAAGCTTCAAGTGCAACCTTCGTCCACAGTCGCTCTTTTTCTTAGAAGCATCTATCATGGTCACTAAACTGATCCTTGGGGCAAATGGGTTTCATGAGAAAGTCAAGTTTTAAACGCTGCAGAGAATAAAAAAAACATACCTATGGTTCCCCATAACCAAAAGTAAGTGAGGTAAAATTGTTTGCGCCAGAGAAAAATATAGGGCTCGGCGCAAGATCGATAGATGAAAGCCCCTGGACCAAGTCTAAGAAAAGCCAATCTATCAAGGAATAAGTCTGAGGAAGAATACCCCCCATTAAGTAACGACTAGTGAGAAAAACAGAGAGTGGATGTCATAAAGGACAATGGAATTGATGAAGAATGTGGCATTGACCAATAACCAAGGAAACGGGAAGATATAACAGATAGCGACAATAAAAGGAAAGACAATTTAGGAGGGACACGGAAAAATGATCCTAGCAAAGCAAACCAAGATGAACTTCCAATCTATTAGATTCTCATATCAATCGCTCCTTTGTTCGTTTCAGAGATCATCTTCCTTTTTAATTTGTATCTCGATAGTGCTTTGTTTTGACAATTCGTTACCACATTTCAGTTAAGTTTAGGCAATTCAAGCTTCTAAAAGCTTTTAGTTTGGCTGTAATTTTATCCTTGTTGAATTCAAATAATCCGAAATGGAAAACTTGAAGATTTCCAATCCCTTTTCTAATCGTTTTTGAGGATCTTACACAATCATTTGTTATAAGTTAGACTTTATGTAATTTAGTTGAGAAACCTACAATCTTTTAGCACACCTTGCATAACTAAAAGGCCGAAATTTGATATTTCTTAGACAAATAATAATATATATACATATATACTTGATATATAATATTTTGCATCAATTATTTTGTAGCATTCAAATAAGTTTTACTCTAATTGAAACTATTTATTTCACTGTATTGTTCTTCGCTTAGTTTATGGTCTGAATAATAGAGAATGCCATTAGCGAAAAAGCTACTGAACTCAATTGGCTAGCCTCAATGGTTACATATGCAAACAAGTTCAAAAGTTACTTCTGATGAAACCTCACCGCCATAGAGTTATATAAATATATATATATATATAATTTTCCTTTCTATAATTGTCTCATCTTGTTTCAATCTCTTATACAATATGACAACTACACCAACCGTCTTGACCTTTGGTATTTAGGATTTATGGACCCTGCAATGTTTGTCATGATCATTTGATAATTGTTGGTTGCTATTTGCTAGAACGCATATCCATAACCTCGAATTTAGTGTTTTTTTTATTGCATGTGCTCATATATATGATATCATACAATTACCATTGCCATTCAGCACATTGGTTCATGAACGTTACTAAGAGAACAAAATTATTTGCATTTATATAGCCCCACCAGGTCAATTGCGCTCATTATAATGCATACAATCATTCCAACACATGAAATATTCAGATTGTTGCATTTATTTATTTTCACACAAATTCATTTTAATCATACACATGAACTCAGACTCAACACCAAGTCAACGGCATTCTTTACATCATGTAAATTCACTTCCTCAAGCAATGAAAGTACTACTCACCAACTAAATTAATTCCCTACTTCACCAAGGAAATCACAACATTAAGAACAAGCACTTCATATTAACTAAAATTCCACTCTCTATAACACATCAACCAATCAAAATGAAGGAGAAGCGCGACAAGTAATCGAAATGGTGAAGCAATAGTATTTGATATTTGAATCACTCAATTCTTTGCGAGCTAGATTTGTTTACCTTTCTGTACTGTGAAATTTATCTTTCATTTCTGTTCTAATTTTATTCTTCCCTGTATATACCAGATTGCTGGCTTTACTCTCTGTATACGCCGGATCGCAGGCTTGGTCAAATTCAACTTAAATCTTTGCCCGAATACATGCTACTATTTCTGTTAAGAGTGGCGCCACTCTAGTTTGAGGGAAGTTATTAGAGTGCTCGTGTTACTAGTATCTCTATTTCCAGTGATAAATTACTGGTCGATTTCAACATCAGTAATGGTTCAACGGTCAGTTTCAGTATCACTAATGGTTCAATCCTTTCTGTTAAAAGAGTTTGTTCAACCATATAGTACTACACAATGCAAGAGCAGGCTGAGCAGCTTTAGCAAGCAATGCCTTGAACAGAATTCGCACATGTAGCATACAAAATATTAACAAATACCACTTAGCTCATTCCTAGCCTCCCAAAGCATGTAAATAATCAATCATTCATTTGACATATTTTCTCACAGAGCCAACCTCCCTAAGATGGCATATGCAATTTCATCAAACGCAGAATGCAGATACAACTTGCAACCTAGTCATCAAAATTTTATTAAACCTGAGATGCTACAGCCACATACAACTCACTTCCACATCTGAGAGGCAACCACCCACATTTCATGCATCTAGTTACCTTTAGCTCTTATTTTGCTTGAAATTAGAAAAAAAAATATCAATGAACCCTCCAGTCACTAGACATATAAGCAAATAGTATCCATTATTGACTCTAAACGTTCCCAAGTTCTCTCATCAAAGCAATGTGCCAGACCGTGACAAATTTCTCACTAAACCAATGAATTCCACTCCTACGGCAGATTGATTCCAAGAAAGGAAATAGATGACAGACTATCCTTATTAACAGGTGTGAATTCTTTCCCTCTTAAGAACATTCATCCTCGAAATTTACCTTGTCGATTTGAATCTACTAAGAGAGGGTATTGGTTGAATGGTTTCTCATGAATTGCCAATCCAATTGTTACTATTCCCTCACTTGGGCTCCTTTAAAACCCACTACATTTAAAATAGAATAATATTTCAGTTAAATTGCTTTATTCCGTCTAATTCAATAGTAAAATATAAAAATTTCAATCAAAAACAAAATTACAAGTATTAAGCATTGAATACCAAAAGACAAACTAAACTAATGGTAGTTAAGTCCCAAAATTCAACTTCAAGAAGAATTCACAATGCTCACTAAATCCCAACTTGCTGTTTGCTAACAATCCAATCTATGGAATCACATTGGAGCAAATTAATTAAGGCTTCAGTGGGATAATGCCATATGGTCAAACATGTCTTGTCTTACTAGATTTTAACACATTTGCCATCCTCAATTTCCACTGATATATACAGACTGGAGTATATAGACACACTCAACTAGCGGCTTCATTCAATTTCACTTTTCCAAAAGACAAACAGAATATCAAGATTCAAAATTCCCACACTCACTTTTTGTACCTTTTAAGGGACGAGAAGAACAAGCTGCCCTTTCATTCTCTTACAGAAAGAAACAAAAACAATAGAAGCCAGCAGCTAGAGTTACTTAAACATAAAGGAAGCAGTTTAACTTTGTTATCATATTAGACAGTAACCAGAATGACAGAGCCAGCAACTAAAGTTTTCAAAACACAGAAGGAGCAGGTCATACTCCAGAAAGGAAAATCACAATGACAAGAATGCAGGTTCAATATTCAGCTTCAAAATTTCCTGAAAACAGAAGGGACAAACATCAAGTTCATCTCTTATAGATGCATTTTAGGCTCATAGTTTGCGAACAGGAAGATACAAATTTCATTTCTGTTATTCTATTTAATTTCAGATATAACAAAGGTAAACCAGGCAAACTAAGCATATAAGCTGCCCTTCACCAATAAACATAAGAATAAATAAAGGGAAAAGAAATAGCAATACCCCTACTGTCTCAAAATTTTATCAAACGGAATCCTAAACTAGATGATATGTTAGTTGGACTCCGTAACCATTTTTTTTCTTCCCTTTTATTGAAATTAAAACTTTGCAACCATAATAAACACAAAACACACACACAAAATGGATTCAGATAACAATTTCCTAAAACTCAATTTAAATCGTTTACAGCAACCCACAACATTTCATTACAACAACAAGATTGAAACTCCATTGCTGAAAGGCATTACATTTCTTCAACGCCACATGTGAATAACTATTTTAGTGGGTAAGAAAACACAGCCCTCTTAACTCACCAAGCATATTATTATTTTAATTAACGGAAGATAGAGTCATTCACTTTCATTTAATAGTCTAATGGAAATATAACTACTCAGTTTAACCTATCAATTTGCCTTTAATTTTCAAGAACCATAAACCATTCAATTACTTTATTTTGATCATCATTTAAATTTAAAAAGAAGAAAATTGTTCATTCAGTTCAACTTAATAGGTGCCGCATTTCCACTTACAATCTCAGTTTCCCTTATGAAGTTAGAAGGACATGTAAATCAATTTTTTTTTTTTTCAGTTCAGTTTGCTAGCTAAGTAAATCCCTACTAGAATAGCAATACTACAGTTTTGTTATTTGTCTCGCTATCTACTTCCCTTTCTAACTGCTAAACCAGCAATTCACATCTTAATAGCCGCTCGGCCTGTGATTTCTCAACAATACAGGGGAAGGTACATAAAAGTAACCTTATAATAATTCAGCAAGGCATAACCATACGTATTTTTTTATCAATGGCATTACCTCTCTTCCCTTGATACAATATTTCCTTCCTCAAAATAGGTATGAATGTAATGCATATTCATTATTCAAATTACATTTTTTTTTCCTTGAAGTCAGAATAAATATAACAGGTTACATATACATGCCTTGCCCAAATGAATTTCGAATAATCAAAGGGACAGGTTAGAGTTTCATCCCTTGTCCAGAAAATGAAATCAGAACGATAAGATGCAAATACTGACTGTAGCAATTAAATTTCCAACGAACATAAGAAATAGGTCATATCTTAACTCCCTTCCAGAAAGGATAACCTAGACGACACAAAGCCACATTTGAGTTTCCATAAAACAAGAGCAGGGCAATATTTGAGCCCACTTACTTGTTCCCTATCAGAAGAGGTCAAGTTCACAGAAACCAGAGGAACACTCAACAATTAAATTCCAGAAATAAAGAGGAACAATCACACTTCAAAATTGAAATCTAGAATATCAAAATGCGTGGAAGTACAGAAATACAGAATCCCAGAGTCAGAATGTGCGTGTACTGGACAAATTACACGTTCAATATCTTTTAATCTTCCATTAAAGCTTACACCATCCAAAACAGAAAACTAAAACCACAAATTATAGTAGTATACCCCCATAGAAAATTCCAACATCAAGCATATTACCTGGTAAATTTTCAAACTTGTCTGCGTGAGGATAGATTAACCTGTATAAACCATATGCTTATGATATTCACCATATACATGACAATATTCTTTATCAATTATATTATACAAAATTAAATATGTTTAGAATGTTCATCATATATACAAAATTCTTAGTCAATTATATATTTTTGTTAGAATATTTATATTATATATGTACATTATTTTATGAGTAGTACTAAGTTATTTAAGAAAGATTTATTTTCGATGAATATGCTACAATCATAAACTTGGCTATATAAAAAAAATAATTTGTGAAACATAAAAAAAGGAAATATGAGATTTGAGATTAACTAATATAAACTTATGAATTAGCAAAATTAATTATATATACATTTTTGAATATTACATTGGGAGAAGGGAAATCCATCTTGAATCTAATGACTCCAGAAGAGATGCACCGCTAGGTTATGTCTCAACGTGCACAAAATTAATCATATAAGCCGTACTTATATATTATATTATTTTTGAGTTTAATTAATAACAAAAATATTAAAATAACTTAGTGGTAAAATACATTATATATCTTTTTTGATGTCAAGTGTCACCGCCATCCATATGCCTAAGAAGGTAGGATACCTGCATGCACTAAAAAATAATCGACATTTCCATTATCATATATATTAGCATGTACCGATATGCGTACCAATTTAACAAGCTAAATAAAACAAAGAGTGTGCATAACCTTTAATTTTCGTATCAATAAGGTTGTGCATCCATACAAGGTTGTGCATCCGACCCGTGAACTCAGTAAATCCAGCTCAATTTGAGCAACTCAGAATGGAGCAAATTTCTCAAAAAATTATAGTTGGAGTTTGGTTGGCAATAAAAAATATATATATAGAATAATTAGATCAGGTCTTAGGTTGGTTAAAAAATTATCAACTCGAACGCACAATTTTAAATAGTTGGGTCATTAAAAATAAAAGCTCTATTTTTTTTAGTATTTCACAATTTTAAAGCATCATATTTATTCGAAGAATAAATTAATGATAATTATAAAAAAAAAATGTTAAATACTCGACAGTTGGAGTTCGGGGTATTGGTTTGCAACTTTAATTATTCCACCGCCATTGCTCCTTTCTGTTTTTTCTTTTGGAGTGATTGTCTCTATCAAATATTTTATATTGATCCTAGTACATATTGGATCCCAAAAATATATTCATTCAAGAAAAAAACCAATAGAAAAAAAATATTAATGATACTCTCTTTACAATATTGTAATCGAGCCAACCTCAGGCTCGATAGTAAATACTCATACTTGAGCTCAGCTCATAATAAAATTATCCAACTCATACTCGGCTTGTCTCAAGCTTGAGCTTATCAATATGTTAAATAAACCAAGCGAGAGCTCAAGCTTGACCTTAAACAATATGTTAACAAGTCAAGCTTGAACTCATTTATAGTAAGAAATATGTCATACTATATGCAAAAGTTAAAGCTTCAATTTCAAACAAGCATGACCTTAAACAAAATTGAAATAACCAACAACTACAACAACAATAAATAATGTCCAAGATAACTTTAGGTTCACAACAAGGTCTTAAAAATTAATCAAGTAAATCAACAAATTTTCGAAAGTAAGCAATTTTAATAGATTCAACTTAACCAACTTTATCCAATGTTAGAGGTGCATCTAGGTTGGGATGGGTTGGGTTTACTGCTAGCCCGTAACCTAACTCGAGTAGAAGTCAAAAGATAAAAATTAAGTAACGAGAAGTAATTCATAACCTACTAGTGTTAATAAAATAAAATTGTACATTATTATATCGATTTATTACTTAATATTTAATATAAATATATAAAAAATTATAATTAATGTTTAAGCACTAAATGAACGACCCAATCCAATACAAGCCATACAAATTCAATTAACACAATTTGTGCATACATAAATTTTAAAAGATCAAATAATAATTTTCAACATACACCTGTAGCAAATGAGAAATCCAACTTATGATTATTATGCATATGAAAATGTTGACTATTTTGAAAACAATATATTATATGTAATAAGACCAACTTTTAATTTAGATATGTAAACTAAAAAAAATGTTATATAATGATAAAAAAAAATTTTATCTTCTCGAATCCATTAAAAGTTATAAGTTGGAGGTATGAAAAAGCACTATAGAATCTAAGGGTTTTAAACTAAGTAGAATTCAGGCTGAGTATATACATTATCGATTTAATAACGAGAATAGAAAAAGAGGCGATATTATTTTAAACGGAATAGCAGTACCTCATAGTACTCATTTTAAGTGTCTTGACTCTATTCTTCAAGAAGATGGGGGTTGTGAAGAAGATGCAAGTCATAGGATTAAAGCTGGTGGATAAAGTGAAGGGATGCTATAAGAGTTCTATGTAATAGAAAGATGTCAATTAAATTGAAAGGAAAGTTATACCGCATTTCAATACAACCTGTGATGATGTATGATAGTGAGTGTTGGGCGGTAAAAGGACAACACATGAGTAAGATACATGTTACGAATATGAGAATGATAAGATGGATGTGTGGTCACACTAGGATGAATAAAATCCGCAATGAGTGCATTAGAGAAAAAGTAGGGGTAGCACCTATTAAGAATAAGATAAGAGAACATAGATTGAGATTGTTTGGCCATGTGAAATGAAGACCTAGAGATATGCCGGTCAGAAAAACCAAACAAGTTAAAGTAGATATAATTAAAAAAAAGTAGAGGTAAGCCTAAACTGACTTGGTCAAAGGTGGTCCAAAATTATCTAATTATGTTATATTTATCATAAGAGATAGCCCTAAACCGTACTGAGTGAAAAAAAAAAATTTCATATAGCCGACCCCAATTGACTTGGAATTAAGGCTTTGTTGAGTTGAGTTGAGTCGAATCCATTAAAATTTGTTGCTCTATAATTTGTTGCTATAGGGAAGTTGAGAAAGCGCATCAATACCTCAAATAGAATAATGCAGACCAGGATTAAGGAAAGCAGCTTCAATCTATAATGAATGTACCTTAAAATGGACATTAATCAATAGAGAAGGAAAAAATGAGTAAGAAATATTGCAATTCGGATATCAAATTAAACTCCCAAATGATGAAAACATTTAATGCAGAAAGAAAATTCAAAATTTGTAGAACAAAACCAAATCATTTGACAAAAAAAAATCATTGGCCACCACACCAAGCTTTAGCCCAACAATGGTTGTCTAGAACGGTGGTGGTAGCTCCTTGTTGTGAATAAAGGAGGCTGGGTTGGCGATGATGGTGATGGTGAGAGGCTAGATCTGATGAAAATGATGGTGAGCAGGCTAGTTTGGTGATGATGATGACAGTGAGGGGCTGGGTTTTCCATGGAGATGATAGTGAGCATACTGGGTTGGAGATGATGGTGACAGTGAGAGATTGGCTTGAAGATGATGGTCTTACCAGGTCGAGAGGCAGAAGATGGGTTTGCAATGAAGACATGAGAGGCAGTTGCTAGTTTAGGTAAACAGGCTGGGTGTGGCGAAGCATACTACGGCGAGAGGCTGAGTTTGGTGAAGATGATGATGCGTAAGCTGGGTCAAGAGGCGGTTGTTAGGTTAGGGTGTCCTTTCAGACCATTTAAGTATCATAGGAAAATAACAACCAAACAGAACAAAGCCTTCCACACTTCAAATGGAAAAATTAGGACAGCCAAGCACATTTTCACATTCAACTTTATAGATTTTCAAGAAGTAGAGGGACAACTTCAGACTGAGGTTTTTTTTTTTCTTGTTTTTTAGCTGAATTTCAGGCTTAAGTAAAAGTTTGGGAACTACCAAGAAGCAAATATTCTTTCTTTTCTTTTCTTTTTTTTTACTTATGTTATGCTAATAATTTCTCAGATGGAACAAGATCACATTAACCAATATCTTGTATATATATACACAGCCCCAGTTTCATTCCATTCACTTGTTAAACTCGAACCAACGGGTTGGGTGCCATTTAAGCAATTCAAGTAATCGTATTTTTTTATAAACTAAGCCTGAGAATAAATAAAGCATAACCAATAGTAGTAATAAAAGTACTGCCTCAGAAATTTACTCAAATAGAAATCCAATTCAGCTTACATGTTATTCACTTAAGCTGTGTAATTTCTTTTTTTTTTTCTTTCTTTTTCCCACAAAAATCCAAGCCAACCAATTATAACCGTTTTTAAATCACACAAAAAACTAAATTATGCAACTCAAATCACCAAAATTCCAGCAACAATTTCGTCAACAAAACTCACATCCACAGAAGCAAACGCAAATTCTTATATCAAATTGCATGTTAAATTTTCAATTTACATGTCTAGTTTTACACATCCTTTTATCAAAGTTAGAGCCACACAATGCAATGGCGCAAAGCATAAGCATAAAACAATTTCGGCGAAGAGGCCACTATTTTGGAGAAGCCACTATTTCGGCGGCGGCGGCGACCATAGTAAAAGACAATAAAACTCAATACAACGGTTGCAGAAACAACAACAGAAATGCCAACAGCAAGAAGTCTATGGGAGTTGGCTTATACAATACCATGGACAGAAGTGGTTTGAGAGATAAGAGTGGTGGCAGATCGTAATTCCATAGTCAATACCATTTCTTCAATAATGAATGAGGGAAGATTAAGTTTAGGGTAAATAAAGGTAGATCTATGAATCAATTGATTTGGGTATTTTAGGGTTCTTTTATCAAGACGTTTGATAACAGATCAAAGGATATATCACTCATTTCACCATTTTTTTTCAGTGTTAAAATCACATTTATGTGTTGTTTAGAAAGTGACGCCATGCTCTCTGTCACTTGAGATGAAAAGGCTTAAAATATAACAAAAAAGTTAAGTTTATGGAGTAAATTGTTTATTGTAATAGTTTAGGGATAAAATAATCATTGTTGCCAAGTATGGAGGATAAATTATGTATTAAGCTAAATATAAATAAAAATAAACATTCTAAAACTACATAAAACTGTGTAGTTTTAATTTAATTAATTTTTAATATATAAAGAATTAAAATAAAATTAAAATCAACTGCTCTTTTAATTAAATTTAACATATCAATATATAATAAGTTTAATTGTATAGTTTATATAATTAAAATGCATATATAACATAGTTTGTATATTTGTAGTGTATAAATTAGGTTATAAATATTAAGCAAAAAAATAGGTTATAAAATTAAAATAAGCTACTCTTTTAATTAAGTATATTAATATATAACAATTATAAAGTTTATATAATTAATATATGCATATATAATATTTTATATTAATATGTTTGCAGTATTTAGTATATTTATATATACATTTATATGAGAAATTACTAAAAATAGACTTTCATTAAAACTCTTAATATTTTTTAGACTCTCTTCATCTTAAATGACCCAAAAATTATAAAAATATCCTTAAACCTAGCGAACAACCGTTTCTTTTTCATTTTGAAGCGCCGCCAGCAACTGCTTTTACTTTCTCAAATTTTCTTTCTCTTTAACTAATTTTCTACAATCTTCATCTCTATTTTTCATCAAAATTTTATATTTCTTTTTTATTATTTACAATATAATATCTACTGATGTATTAAATCGGCAAGTTAGAGTTTTTTTTTTTTAAATCAAGCTATAAAAAATAAAGATTATATTTTTAACTATGTATGTATATTTGAGTTATTATAATTGTTATATTTTATAAGAAATTTGTTGGTTTTATTGTGTTTAATCATAATCTCTATCTCTTTTCTATTTTTTCTTTTCTTTTTTCATTTTAATTTTTGGATTGTCTTATAAATCTACCCTAATTCCCCATAACTTGCCCTAACTCATATCAAAATATTTTTTTCTGCTATAGAAAATTCTTTATTATATATTTTAAGATAGTTTGCACACTTAAATTTTAAAATAAAATTTTTCTGATTTATATTAATTTTTAAAGGGAAGAAGAAGTATACAGTACCGCCCTAACTCCCCATAACTTACCCCAACTCATATCAAAATATTTCTTTCTACGATAAAAAATTCTCCATTATATATTTTAAGATAGTCTGCACACTTAAATTTTAAAATAAAATTTATCTGATTTATATTGATTTTTAAAGGAAAGAAAAAGTGTACAGCATTGCTCTAACTCTCCATAACTTGTCCTAACTCATATCAAAATACTTTTTTCTGTTATAGAAAATTTTTCAATATATATTTTAAGATAGTCTGCACACTTGAATTTTAAAATAAAATTTGTCGGATTTATGTTGATTTTTAAATTGAAGAAAAAGTGTATAATATTGTCATAACTCTTCATAACTTGCCCTAACTCATATCAAAATACTTTTTTCTGCTATAGAAAATTTTTCATTATATAATTTAATATAGTCTGCATACTTAAATTTTGAAATAAAATTTGTCTGATTTATATTAATTTTTAAAGGGAAGAAAAAGTATACAGTACAATATTAATTCTCTATAACTTCCCCTAACACATATCAAAATATTTATTTCTGCTATAGAAAATTCTCCATTATATATTTTAAGATAGTCTGTATAATTAAATTTTAAAATAAAATTTGTCTGATTTATGTTGATTTTTAAAGAGAAGAAAAAGTGTACAGTACTGTTATAACTCTCCATAATTTGCCCTAACTCATATCAAAATATTTCTTTTAGCTATAGAAAATTCTCTATTATATTTTTTTAAGATAGTCTGCATACTTGAATTTTAAAATAAAATCTTTCTGATTTATGTTAATTTTTAAAAGGAAAAAAAGTGTATAATAATACCCTAACTCTTCATAATTTGCCCTAACTCATATCAAAATATTCATTTCTGCTATAGAAAATTTTTCATTATATATTTTAAGATAGTCTGCACACTTAAATTTTAAAATAAAATCTATCTGATTTATGTTGATTTTTTAAGGGAAGAAAAAGTGTAGTACTGCCCTAACTCCCCATAATTTATCCTAACTCATATCAAAAAACTTCTTTCTGCTATAGAAAATTATCCATTATATATTTTAAGATAGTCTGCACACTTAAATTTTAAAATAAAATTTGTCTAATTTATGTTAATTTTTAAAGGGAAGAAAAAGTGTACAATACTACCCTAACTCCTCATAATTTGCCCTAGCTCATATCAAAATACTTATTTTTGCTATAAAAAATTGTCCATTATATATTTTAAGATAATCCGTATACTTAAATTTTACAATAAAATATCTTATTTATGTTGATTTTTAAAGGAATTACATAACACTAATATATAATTTTTATTTTATCAACAGGTCAGATTGTGAAATGTTTATTGCTAAATTCATTAAATTTTTCATCTTTTCAAATAGTGATATCTGGTAATATAATTAGAAAAATATGAAGAAGATGAGATAAATTACTATATACAATATATGGTACCATGCAGTACAAAATTATGCTAGTTTACATTACAGTGATGATGAGATATAATTATATATATTTAAATATTTGAACTGATTTTTTATTATCTATTCAATTGTTGATAGTTTAATATTAATGTATTTTAGTAAATATTTAACATTAATCAAGATAGATATTGAACATGACTAAATATTAAAAACTTAATTTGTCCTACAGGACCAAACATTAAAAACTCAATTTGTCATAACTCCTTCTAACTTACCATAACTACACCTGTAAGTACTCAGACAGCTCTGAATCATAATATACATAGTATATCAGTCTCAATTGAGATTTTATATAATATAAGGTGAAAAATATATAAAATATTTATTTTCTCTAACGCCTCTAACTGTACTTTTATATACTCAGACAACTCTAAATCATAACTTGCAAATATAACATATTTAATTGGGATATACACAAATAAAAGTAAAAACAAACAAACTTTATTTTTATAAAGGAAGTTAATGATTTTCTATTTTGAAAGTTTAAATTATTACAATGACTTTCATTTTTAAATTTTAATCAAGAGAATAAATGAACAGAATTTATACTTTAAAAACTCAATATGCCCTAACTTCTCCACCATATTAATTGGAGATAACTATATTGCTCTTCGATATTTCAATTTAAAATTTTAATAAATACCATGTAACCACAAATAAGAAATAAAAAATATCATATTAGAACCTTTCTCATTCATTAAAATATTTGACAAATATATATTTATGTGAGTTAGGGCAAGCTATGGGGAGTTATAACAGTACTATATATATATATATTTAAAAAAAACATAAATCTAATAAATTTTATTTAAGATTTAAGTATATAGACTGCCTTAGAAAGTGCAATAGAGAATTTGTTATAGCAAAAAAAAAGTATTTTGATATGAGTTAGGGCAAGTTATGGGGAGTTAGGGTAGTACTGTATACTTTTTCTTCCCTTTAAAAATCAATATAAATCAGACATGTTTTATTTTAAAATTCAAGTGTATATACTATCTTAAAATATAAAATAAAGAATTTTCTATAGCAGAAAGAAGTTTTTTGATATGAGTTAAGGTAAATTATGGGTAGTTATGATAGTATTGTATATTTTTTTTCCCTTTAAAAATCAATATAAATAAGATAAATTTTATTTTAAAATTTAAGTGTGCATACTACCTTAAAATATATAATGAAGAATTTTCTATAACAGAAAGAAGTTTTTTTATACGAGTTAGGGAAGTTAGGGCAATACTGTATACTTTTTATTCTCTTCAAAAATTAACATAAATTAAACAGATTTTATTTTAAAATTCAAGTGTGCAAACTATCTTAAAATGTATAATGAAGAATTTTCTATAGCACAAAGAAGTATTTTAATATGAGTTAGGGCAAGTTATAAGAAATTAGGGCACTACTGTATATTTTTTCTTCCCTTTAAAAATCAACATAAATTAGACAAATTTTATTTTAAAATTTAAGTGTATAGACTATCTTAAAATATATAATTGAGAATTTTTTGTATCAGGAAAAAATATTTTAATATGAGTTAGGGCAAGTTATGGGGAGTTAAAACAGTATTGTACACTTTTTCTTCCCTTTAAAAATTAACATAAATCAAACAATTTTTATTTTAAAATTTAAGTATGCAAACTATCTTAAAATATATAGTAGAAAATTTTTTATAGCAGAAAAAGTATTTTGATATGAGTTAGGATAAATTATGAGGAGTTAGGGCAAATTTCTAAGACAATCCAAAAATTAAAAGAAAAAATAGAAAAAAGATAGAGATTATGATTAAATACAATAAAATCAACAAGTTTCTTATAAAATATAACAATTATAATAACTCAAATATGCATCCATAGGTAAAAATACAATCTTCATTTTTTTATAGCTTGATTAAAAAAAAACTCTAACTTGCCTATTTAATACATCAGTAGATATCGTATTGTAAATAATAAAGAAGAAATATAAAATTTTGATGAAAAATGGATATGAAGATTATAGAAAATTAGTGAAAGAGAAAGAAAATTTGAAAAAATAAATACTGTGGTTGGCAGCGCTTTAAAATGAAAAAGAAAGTGTTGTTTATTAGGTTTAAGGATATTTTTATAATTTTTAGGTCATTTAAGGTGAATGGAGTCTAAAAAATATTAAAAATTTTATAAGGGTCTATTTTTTATGATTTTCCTATTTATATACATAATATATATGTGTATATATAAGAACGAATTAGTTTAAGAAAAAATTTTATAATTACATTTTATATGGAATAATTAACTGAACAAGAAAGATGTAGAAGAATTTTTAAAATATTACAATTTAAAATAATAGTTTTTAATAGTAAGAATTATATCAATTGAGTTGAAACTAAATTTTACGTATATAATTTTTTATCAACTCGCAAAATTAGCTTTTATTAAATGATATATTACTTTTATAATAAAAATAAGCTACATACATATGCATCACTTTTATAATTTTATAGTATTTTATATCAATTATTTTCATTATATGTACAACTGACTCATACAATTGATAGTCTCTCACACATACATAGTATATATTATATTCATTTTAAAAAACTATATATTAATTATGTTTTATTAACTATAATCATTTTCATAAAATTAACTATTTGTAATATTTGCAAGATATTTAGTTAGTATTATATTGTATAATTATATTTTATGTATCAATATATTATATATGTATTATAATTTTTATATATCAATCATATTTTATTAATTATATGAGTCTATTGCGCCCTAAATGAACAAGCCCAGTTAATGCGAGGATCGATTTGAAATTGCCATAATCTGGAAAGGTTTCAACCACCTATTCTATAGCAATTAACTCCTACATTTAAGGAGTTACAATCCCATGATTCCATGAAGACAACTAACTTAACGGCAAATTGGAACCTAAAATCAAGGAGCCATGGTCAAGGAAGGGGTTTTTAAAGAAAAGAGAGGAGGAAGAAAGGGATACCAATCATACTCCACAAATAACTTGAAAAATACAATTTGCCTTGCAAAAGATCAATTTTCCAATTTGTTTCAGCTATTCTTTTGTTTAATTAGTTATTTTGTTCATGAATCATATGAATATCATTATCTAGTGACTATTCTTGCATTTTAAAGATATTCTTTCATTAATTATACTGTCTATTTGTTACAATTATTTAGTTAATTGATTATTTATCTATAGTTACCAAACATACTATTTCTAGGGAGTTTAGGGACTTAATTTCATTGTAGTCCTTAGAAAAACCTACATAATTGCTTGATAGAAGTTGGAATCACGCTTAGTTAGCTGAGGAATTTACATCTTTTGGCATGCTTGCACTTTGTTTACACTTAAGGCCAAAAGTTTTACTTAATTTTTTAGTGAAACAAATTTTTAGCAATATCACCAAGAAAAAACTCAAAAAAAAAAAAGAAACTACAGGGTTCAATGACTTAGAGACTGCTTCTGTAACAACAAGGCATGAAGGATTTGTTCCTCAGATTATGGAACATATAGAAAAAGGAAATATGCCTCCTGGTGAAACTCTAAATGTACTTGAGGCACCACAAGCTATGGAAGCTACTAGGAAGATAGCCACAACTCTTGAAGATGATGAAAAGAAGACTCTTATCGAAGCACTGAGGAATATGTTAGACTCACAAAAACATATTCAGAAGCATCAAGAGATAACGATGCATTCTTTAAGTGAAAGCATTTAAATCCTAGACAAAGGACACTCCTCTCGGGAGATGAGTCCATCAATCCAAAACGCATATACAAAACAAGCTAAGTAGGTGATTGATGAGTTCGATGGGCAATCTACCACTACTGAACATGTGGAATGATATCAATCATAAGGCTATACTAATGAAAAATATATTCCCCTACAAGAGGAAGGGAGTAGGAATTACAGAGACACGTATGTAAATGGTCTCGAGAATAGCAGACCTACTACTCCCCAATAAATTTTCAGCTTAACTAATCCTTCTTACCAGCCCATGTGTATGATAAGGAGATCGCTCCATAGCCAACTTGGAGAGGGAATCAAGCTATTCCACAGGAGCTAAGGTTCTGGGTGAATATTGATATGGAGGTTATTAAGGAAGCCATTTAGGAATTATATGGGTCTTGCCTCATGTAAATTGGCCAACCTGAGTTTCTAAACCCATATCCTAAAGCAATTGTTAAAGAGAATCCTTACCCCAAGGGTTATTGCATTCTAGAATTTTCTTTATTTTCTAGTGAGGACCAATAATCAACACTTGAACACGTTGTCAAATTCACCATCCAATGTGGGGAGTTAGCAAACTATGAGAATTTTACCTACTTCAAACTAAGGTTGTTCCCCAATTATCAAACTGGTACTTCATTCACATGGTACACCACCTTCCCCAAAAATTCAATTTTCACTTAGTCAAAGTTGGGACACCAATTTCATACACAATTCTTCAAGGCAGAACATGAAGTTTGTATTGTTGAATTATCGTGAGTCACTCAAAAGGCTAGGAAAATTATTGATAAATTTATAATTAGGTTCAAATTTATAGTTAGGTTCAAGAAGATGAAGGACTGTTGTAAGATTTATTTTCCAGAGACAACTTGTAAAAATAGCCCAAAGAGTGCTTGATATTAAACTAAGGACAAAATTCTAGGGAATGAGATTCAAGAATTTCTACAAACTAGCAACCAAGGTAGCTGAATATGAGGAACTTCTCCATGAAGAGAGGCAATCATGAAAAACTTCAATGGGAACATATTACTTAGGGTTAAATCAACCAAAGATTATTGTGGCTAATATAGTTTCATCATAGAAGGTGGTTAGTCCCCTCTTAGAGAAAAGAGTACCTGATGTATGGAAGAAGGCAACAACATTGAGTGCTCAGCTATCATACACCTTTGATGCCTCTAAAGCAAAAGCCATATTTGATTTCCTCCTTAAAGAGAAGTTCATAAAATTGCCCCTAGAATATAAGATCCCAACCCTGAGGAACTGAATGGGTAGGAGTATTGTAAGTTTCATAACTCTAAAAATCATTCTACTGACATCCATTGGGGATTTTACAATTTAGTGTAGGCCAAGATCAAAAAAGGGATCCCAAAGTTTACAGAGAAAAAGGAGGCCATGCTAGTGGACAAAGATCCATTTCCTTCTTTAGTGCCAATGAATGTTGCCAATTTTGATAAGGTCCCTCTTAGATGCAAAGGAGGAAAGGAACAAAAAAAAAAGCATAGAGCCAAGGGTGGGTTCAAAAGGCATGGATTCCAAAGAAGTACTTGCCATATGTGATCATCTACTAAAAAGAGGGGCAAAGGAAAAAGGGTTAACTAGAAAGCAAGAGCTAGATAAAGGCCATATTTGTTACTCTATCTCTAGTCATGCCATGCAACCACCGGCATTAGGTTCATCACAAAAAGTTTCTATAGCCATGGACAAGAACCCAAAAGAGAAGACTGTTGAGATAAAGGGCTATGGAGAGATAACAAAAAGTTGAGGAAGAATAGTCTAAGGAAAAGTTAAGTCAATAGGAAATCCTTCCACCTGAAATACCTCTAAAAGAAGGACTGGGGGGCAATTCCACAGCTAGTAGGAGAGGAAGATTCATATTCAGGCATTATTAATTCAGATCACTAGATCAAATAGAGGTAAAAGGATGGTTTTTGAAAAACCTTCCGCAGAAATAATAAAACACATATTGTAACATCCACATTTTTAATATACATAAAAATAATTAATATGAGAGAATAATTCGATGTGTTGAAAGAGGTGTGCACAATAAATACCTGAAATATACATGATATAAAAACTAGATATATATAATATATACACATGGTGCACAATATATACTTAATATATACCTAATGTATACATACATACATATTTACCTAGTTAAATTGGAAAAGTGATAAATAAATAAATAATTAGATAAATAAAAGTCAAAAGTAAAAAAAGAAATATTTATGGATAGAAATTAAAGATAAATATATATTATTTAATTATTTAATTAATTATTTTAGTAAAAGGGGGGATAAATATAGAAATTACTTAAAATGTCTCATTCTTCTTCACAACATCACCATGGACGAATTTAAAGAGAGAAAGGGAGAGATTTTCTTCATTAAAAACATCAAATTTCACTAGATATCCAAGAGTTTCAAGTTGGTTTTAAAGATTAAGCAAAGATTTAAGTAAGTTTTCTTCTTTCTAAGCTTATTTTTCTTAGTTTGTAGATTATGTGATAATTTGGGTTATAGAGAGAGTTGGTTTTAATTGAAAAAGAAGTTATTTATGAAGCTAATGAGATGTATTTATGTTGATTTAGTGATTAATTGGTTAAGGTGAGCTCGATTGGTGAAACTAGATTTTATGGAAAAATATGTGAAATTTGAATTTTTGATGGAGGTAACTATAATGGTTAAAATGGATAGTTTTGAAGTTATTTTGATGTGCAAGTGTTGATTTTATGGTTAGATGGTAGAAATGAGTTTGTTATGGTGGAGTTTGAGTGAGGTAGTAGAGAAATTAGGGTTTTGTTTGAAGGTTGGTTAGGATTTATGTAATTAGTGATTGTTTTGTATAAATTAAGCATGAAAATAATTCTAATTGAATAATTTTACTTATTGTTTGGTTAGGAGTGTTGTAGGCCAAAGTTGCCTAAGTGAAGAAATTTAAGGTTTATTGAAAGCAAGGCTTGGAGGGTGATTTTGGAATTAAATAAGGTTAGTGCATACTTTGATTATATATGTATTAAATGTACAAGTTTGGCATAAGCATATTAACATTATACAATGATATTATTTTTCTTAAAAGTGTGGTTATTTATGAAACCAATGCATTGTTGCATAATTGTGATATGAATTTTGCATTGAGCGTTTGACATTGTGAAATGGTGTTTGGACATAACTTGTATGAAGTACATTAATGATATATAATGCAATATGCAATATGGAAATGCTTATGGAATGTGATAAAATGTGGAACTGAACCACATTGTGAATATGACTAATGGTTATGCTCAATGTGATTGGAAAGTAATAAATGAGATGATAATAACAACGTGGAAGTGATCATGGAATGAGTTAATCACGTGAAAAAATGTGAAACAAAATGATGATATGAAATGAGAATATGAAACTGTGATTGGATGGTATGTGTTTGTTTACCCTGCATAATTACTTGTTCTAGAATATTGAGTTTGATACTGTCTAGTTAGAATGTCAACGATACGTCATGACATTTTATATGCCTTCGGGTGAGATATGCTGGTATCATATACTTTGTGTCGAGGAGATAGTTTTTGGGTGATATTTGACACTTTATCTCTGGTGTCGATAAAGGATGACCTTTGAGTAATTTATATGACACTCAAATCCCTAGTGTTGAAAGAGAACGGCTTTCGAGTAATATATATGACACTTAGATCTCTGATGTCGGACCTTCGGGTTATGATAGGCCAAATCAATCTTTTCTGAAACTTGAATATTGTGTAGAGAATTGTTGGGCCTAATGTGTGTGATGTGTTGTGTTTATGGAATTTATGTGATGATGAGTTGTTTAATTGAGCAGTACATTCTAATTCAGGATAAATGTATGTTATATAGAAAAGGTAACATATTGTTGTGTTGATGTGATATGTTTATGTGAATAATGAGATTATAAATATTGATTGAATGCATTACTATAGATGGAACTAAATGTATTATGTGTTGTGTGCTAAGGGGATATAATTATATGAATTATGAGACTATCGCTTATGATTTGAGTATTGTGTATAGATTTAAAGATGAATGCATTTCATATAAATAAAGGAGTATTTGTTAAATTACATTATATTATCAAAGTATATACTACTAAGCTTTTAAGCTTAGCACGGTAGATTGTATCACGCTGGTTATTGAATTGTAGAGAAGGAAGCCTTGAATGATCTGAACAAGTATAAGATTGAGCTAACATTGAACTAAGAGTCAATGGACACGAGACCTATCTAACCGATGCTACACTACATTGCATGTAAATATTGTTACTAGTGTATTTTAGGTATGTATATGTTTTTGTTCTAAGGTATTATGATTTTATGAATTATAATATTTTATAAACATGTTTTAATATTTCAAGGCTATTATTCCAACTGTATTTCTCTAAGGATTTCCATCAGAGTCTTTACACCTTCTATGGTTGTACTAAACATAGTTGACTCTACTTGTACAAAAGAAATTTTTTAGAGGTGGCATCAATGGCAGCATTCTTCATGGTCAATTCCTCAACTAACTACAATGCTCTATTGAGAAGAGATTGGATCCAGCAACTATCGTGTCCCATCTTCACTGCACCAGTTTTATTTGTGTTGGCAAGGTGACAAAGTAGAAATAATATGGGCTAAGAATAGACTAGTCACAGCTCAGTTAGACAGTATTGAGGCATATTACTACAATGGTTTGGGGCCAATTAAATTTCATGGCTAGAAGTGGAATGGGGAGGCCAAATAAGCTTACATGGCAACTTCTTATTACATCAAGAAGCAATCTAGAGCCATCTTGAAGTCAATCGCGATTGTACTTACAAGTCCGAATGACTATCCTTTTATTAAGGAAGTCGATGATTGGTTCTACAAAGGAAGAAGTGGTAGCTACAACTATATTATGGAAGTACCATGTGAAGCGAGTATTCAAAGAGCTTAAAGAATGGGAAGCAGATGGGCATGGAGTTATCTTTAAGGAATATCCTATTGAGGAGCCTATTGAGGAGCAGGATGAGTTGCAATTGGATGAGTTACAGTTAGTCCTATAAAGATTTGGGGATGATAAGCATGAAGCACATGATCTATTGGAGGAAGTTAACCTTTGTACTGAACAAGACCCAAGAGTCACCTATATAAGCTCACTCCCCAACCAAGGGCTTAAGGAAAAGGTAGTTGAGCTTTTCAAGGAGTTTAGGGACCTCTTCTCTTAGAGCTATGAGAAAATGCATGGGCTAGACAGAAAGCTAATAGAGCACTGTTTGTCGATTCTCCTTGAATATCAGCCGCACCAATAGCCTATATGATGGATGTCTAAAGAAATTAAACTTAAAGTTAAATAGGAAGTGGAGAAATTGCTGAAGGCAAAATTCATTAGGCCAACCAGATATACAAGATGGATGTTGAACATTGTTCTAATAATTAAAAGGAATGGAAAATTATAAGTTTATGTGGACTTTAAAGACCTAAATGCAACCACTTTCAAGGATGTTTATGTAATGGTAAACATCATGATTTTGCACCTCACAAGAACTATTGAGCTTGACAATATTACTATCAAGCTCGACAATTTGGAAAAAATTATCGAAGAAGAGCCAATGGATTAAGTTTAATGAATCTACCTAACACCAAGTTGCTAAGCTCGACAATGAAGATAATGTTAAGCTCGACACTTATTAAAGAAAGACAACAACCTCTGTCTATAAAAGGGTAGCTCCTGCATCTTTTTTAGGGAGTTTGAAAAATGACCAACCAAAGACAAATATAGTAGGGAAAGACCATTTAACATACAAAACAAGAAGATCCTCCCATCAATCAGTGTTATCCAAATGATACTGTAAAGGATCAATGAATCACTGTAGGTCCTTAGTAGTAAGCTTTCTAACTCTCTATACACTCATTCTTTCAGTATCATTTACTTAACATTTTGCTAACTAGATACTTCATTCTCACTTAAATGTAAATAACACTAATAAAATGATTTAAAAGTCAAGATGTTAGCGAGAACTTTTTAGTAAGCTATTAATGAGATATTTGATACCGAATGACTATAAAATGACTCAGTATGAAACTCTGTCCAAAGCATCTATTGAAAAATGTGAACCTTAAACTGAAAAGTGACAAAAATGATATTCTTGTAAATTCATTATTAGACACATACTGAGTATCAATTCCTCTTTTAGTTTTAGCAAAACTATTAAGCTTGCTATTCCTAGGAATATCAAATTCAACAACAATCATGAAATGTTTAAATATATGTGTTTGCTCATTATTCTGTCTACAAACCTTGTTTCCTTATAGTTTTTTTTTTCGTCAAGTTCGGTATTTTAAAATTGTTGAGCTCAATGGTAATTTTCAAAGTTTTTTTTTTAAAGTTTGCCTTCTTATGCTACTTTTATTATTATTATTTCAATATCAATATTCATTCCGCATGCAACATCATCATTTGAGCCATCGTTTAGATTCAATTTATTTAGGGGATTCAATATATAGGATTTATTTAGAAGTTATGCAAATAATTTATTTATTTTTCTTAGATGGTTTGTACAAATATATTTCCACTCTGGTGGGTGCTCATAGGTATTTATCTATAAAACACACATCACATGCATCATACATATATCCTGTCATATTTTGCATTTATGTATATTTAGATATGCTATTTTTCATCTGACATTTTGAATATTATTACTAACAGATGAATCATAGAGAAGGTTGATCTTTCATAGATCAAGCATATGAATGATAATAGGAATGGATCCATCCTTCATATTATTCTCATATGTATCTAACTTTTTGAACCCAGAAACAAGAGTTAGAGATTCCTAAAAAAAAGTAAGAGTAGGCTATTCCTTCACCATTTTTCTGGTCCTATCGAGTGGAGACTCCATTTGTCAATAGGTATTTTCTTATTGGATTCCTGAGGTCAATAACCTGACAGTGTTGAGGCCACAACATCAAACCACTCTAGCATGAACGGACCAGGGGATCATTGTAATGCCCGTTGCTAATATGTTGATTAATTGCATAGCGAAAAATGAACTACTATCTTTTATGGATGGGTTTTTCTAGTCACAATCAAATAATGATAGTTGAGGAAGACATCTCAAAAATAATTTTTAGGTGTCCTAAGGAAATTAAAACTTTCAAATAGTTGGTAATGCCATTCAGTATGAAGAATGTGGGGCAACATACCAACTAGTCATGAACGTTATTTTCCATGATGTGATTGACAAATTCCTTAAAGTCTACATTTATGATATTGTGGTGAAATCCAGACTAGCGAATGAGCAGTTACATTGCTTGAGAAAATGCTTTAAGAGGCTAAGGCACCATCAGCTAAAGCTAAATCCTCTAAAGCGTGCCTTTAAGGTTAAGCCAGTTAACTTTTTGGGATTCCTGGTGCATAAGAGAGGAATTAAGGTTGACAGTAATAAAACTAAGGCTATTATTGAAGCATAACCACCTCAGAACTAGAAGGAACTCCAAAGATTCCTAGGGCAGGTAAACTACCTAAGGCATTTCATCTCCAACTTGGCAAGGAAAATAAAAATCTTTTCAGAATTACTAAAGTTGAAGTTTGCCGAGAAATTTGTAAGGGAACAACTTCATCAGTAAGCTTTTCATAGAGTTATATAATATTTGTCCAAGCCACTTGTGTTGATGTATTAGCAACTTAGGAATTAATAGGGTGTTTGTTGGCACATTATAAAGATGTAGGCCAAGAACAAGCAATATATTACCTCAGTTGATCTCCAACCCATAAAGACTAGATAATCCCCATTTGAAAAGTTGTGCTTGTCATTGTTTTCCACCTTTACCAAGTTAAGGTATTACATCATTAGAGGGAGAATATATATAATTTCCTCAATGAACCTGATCGAGTACATGTTGAATCAACCCTTAATAACAGGTGGAATAGGACAATAGGCTATAGCACTCACAGAATTCTCACTGGTTTATATTTCTCAAAAGTCAATTAAAAGCTAGACAGTGAAAGACTTCTTGGCTAATCATCCATCCTTAGATACTTAAGTTGAGGAATTTGAACCCCTTGTCAATTCCTTAGTGTTTGCACATTGGATCCTCAAGTTTGATGGTTATAGCACAAAGATGTCAGTGAAAGCAAGTATTCGGATAACTTCTCTGACTGTTGAAAGACTGACCTCTCTTTCAAATTAGACTTTCTTGCACCAATAATCAAGCAGAATATAAGTCACTCATTATTGGTTTGGAAATTCTTCTGGATTTGGATGCGAAAGATGTGATGACAATAGGAGACTTACAATGGTGTTAAGGAAGCTATTTGGATAGCACAAATGCTTCAACATGGCCTTAATCCCTTATTATACGTATAACTACTCGATGAATTGGAAACTATTTCCTCGATGCATGTTCCTTAAAAAGAGAACTGGAAAGTTGATGAACTTGCACAAATGGCCTCATGTATCAGAATGTCTAAGGAACCAACAGAGAGATTCATTTGGGTACAGAGATTTAATAAGAGAATTAATGCTTAAACTTCATCATCGAATTCAATTTTCACTAAACTCAACTAGGTTATGATTGTGTTGAGATCATTTAAATGTTGAGCTACTGATGCACTTTTTATCATTCACAAATTGAATAATCACCTCGTCAAATGAACTTTGTTTGAGACTGATGACTTTTCATACATGTTAGAGAGAGCTGCCATTTGGCCTATCGAGATCTTTTTCCTTTTCTATATTTAAAGCAATATTGCGAGATAGCTACAATCGGCGATAATCAGATAACTCCAAGGGTTTGTCTATCTAGAAGAGCCTGACTTTCATCCTTCATGCCCTCTAATTTGCTTGTTAAGAGAGGTTAACACATATTTTTTTAGTACAGATAATCCTCTATCTGCATTTTTCAAAATCTGAAGTTCGTACCATTGAAGTTTTCAATTTTTATCTTTCCTTCTTCTATAGCCATCACTCCTATTTAAATATAATTTTCTCTAGATTGTTTCTAATTATTCCAATGAACCAACGTGTATTAAAACACTATTGTCAATGAGCTAGATTGATAAGAATTTTAACCAAAAAATTGATAAAATTCACAACCAAGGCTCTAATATTAATTGTTAAGAAAATTACGTAATTCTGCAATTTTAATAAATAATAAAAAATACAAAAAAAAAGTGAAAATTATATATACACAAATTTAGTGTGGTTTAGCTCAATACTACCTATTTTTGCAAATTACTATAATCTTTCAGTAATAAGGGAAAATTATACAAAATGGTTTACAACACTTAAATTCACAATCCAAAATCCAAGAATTATTTTTTATCACAATTTTTTTCTCAAAAGCTTTTAGGTTTTTTCTCTCAAATATAAACAAATGTTTTTGAATTGATTTTTAAAACAAATGGGATTGGGTATTTACACCTTTTCTATATGAATTTCTAGCCAAAATTTTAGAGATATTTAGAAATTTGAACCATCCAAAACTTTACTATTTGTATCTATCAATCAAATATAGATATAGTTATTTTTTATTTTCATGTAAACCATTCCTTAATAACAAAGAAGATAAACCTATATCTGAGTTTTAAACATGGTTAGGTTTTTCTTTTGTTCCTTCTGTTTGGTAACCCAGATCTAAGGTCACCAACCATCATTTTGCATGTCATCAAAAGCTTATAACAATTACTGGCTAATTTTATATCTCCAAATTTTACATAAACAACAATTAATGCAGTCCACGAAATACATCCCTTTTAGGCATTCATCAAACACTTTACATCCATAGTCCAAAAGCACACATTTTACATATATATCAATCAAAGCATTATTAAGAAACAAATACCAATCAAAATTGACTGAGCATGCATCTGTCTCCCCAAACCTATTTCAAACAGCTCCCTACATGCCTTAATAATAAAAAATTAGACAATGTAAGAGAGAGAGTAGTTTTCTAGTTTAATTAGGAGGAGCCAGCTTCAAGTCCGAAGCGAGCTACGACGAAGCTCTAGCAGTCAAGCTCACTTGGCGCCCGATCCTCCAACTCTTCAATGAAACGAGATAAAGATTCTTCGCATCTCATCCACAACAATCCTGCTAATGACGATGATCACGATCACGCTCATTACCGCTTCTCCAAATATTGTGATAGTGTCCCTTCTGGTCTAGTCTCTCTTCTTTGGTGAAAATCTTAGAGTTTCAACTTCTCACAACTCCAGGAACTTGTTATTCTTGCTTCTTATTCTTGTTCATGCTGGATTTATCTCACTTTTCTTCATCTTTCTCAATTTGTTCAGTTTAACATTCTTTTTTTAATTTTAATTTTTTATTATTTAAAATATCAATAAAAAATTAAAAAACAAGGTAAATTCATCAATAATTATCACTTTAATATTTTTATATAAAAATTTAAAAAATTATATAATAATTTATTTGATATAATCATTTTGCTAAACTGTCTCTTTATTACTTATTTTATTATATATTAATTATATATGAATAAATTTAAAATAAAAATATAAAATAAATTTAATTTTTATAAAGTAATAATTATTCATGAATAAAATTTATCACTCTAAAATAATAATTATTTATGAATGAAAATAATAATAAATATAATATAAATATAAAATTTATATAAATAATATAAATAACCAGTAATTATTTTATCTAGGCCTCATTAGTTCATTTTGACAGTAAAAATATTAAAATAAATTATTTTGAGACAAAAGTGTATATCTGTTAAAATATTAAGGATAAAAATGCCCCTTGTCCCAAGGTAAAAAGGGTGTTACGAACAAAAGAGAAAAGTATCTTAACTCAACAATCAAGGTGGTGATTACCAACTTTTGATTACCAAACTTTTGAAGTATTCCATAAAAATAAATAGCATAAAATCATAACTCATCTTGGGAAAGCCATAGTTGATTAGAAGGAAAAATTTACAGAATAGTATGAATAAAGTAATTGGATGAATGTCATCCAATAGTATCCAACAAAATAATCAAATTAAATTTGATCAACCTTGTGAAGAGCCTAAACCTAACTAAGTTCTGCGTCTACACTAGCACCTTAAAATGTTTAGCAGAATATTTCATCTTTAGAAGCAGAGTATGTTATCATTAGAATGCATAAGAGTTATACGTTCATGGTGAAGTAAATCATAAGATGATTTTACTATAACTATATTAGATATAGCAAAGCATAAAGATTATGAGTTCAGTATAAAGATGTCAACTTTTATTATCTTTCCTTTAAGACATATAAGCGTGGAACAAATCCAAGGGCTTTTAAATTTTAGTCTTGAAAAAGTTTCCGAGTATGCAAAGCTTAAGAGATCTATTATGATTTTAAGCAAAGCTTAGCTAAACATCGTTTGATGAGTCTTTGATATACAAAAGGGTAGTGGGAGTGGCCAAGCAAAGTATTATTATGAACTTCACTATAGAAACCAAGAATGTTACTGCATTAAGTGCTACGATAGGGAGTTGTTTTGGATTCAACAATTAAGAACTGTAAAGAGTTCCTTTAGTACGTCACTAGTATACTCTCTACTGTGATAATAATAGAGCTTTAACATAGGCAAGAGAACTCAAATCTCAACTAAAATTCAAAAACACTTTGTATCGCATTATTATACTGGGGTTGGCATTGTAGCCGTGCAAAGAGTAGCGTCGGCTAGTAATTTGGGTGATATGTAGACTGAGGCCAAAGCCATAGTAGCAATTAGACTTTCATCTTGACAATACGAGTCTTAGAAACTATAGAAGATGACTTCCCTAAGAGCCATGTACTAGTTATTCCCAACGGCAATAAATTTACTTTTTCCAAAGATATTTCATAATATTAAATATAGTCCTCAAGTAATTTGTAAGAAGATCTATTTTCAAGAAGTGAAAATACGAAACACAGATCGACCACCTTTGTTGTTTTTTATAATCAGTGTGATATACTAGATAGTGTCTCTCATGTTTCTTGACACCCGATGCCATATCAAATACATGAACAACTCATAAGATGAGTAGGTCAAAATGTGACCTTACATGATGATAAAATTGAGTTTTCCTATTTATCAATAATTAATTAACTACAGCGTCGGAACTACCATGGGGTCATGGGGGTCACACGACCCCCCCCTCACCGGCAGCCAAACGTGGGGGATTCATATTTGCCGGTCCCTGCGTGGAAACTCAGCTCCCGCTGAGTTTCAGACGAAATTGCAGCGAGGGGTAGACGAACCCCTCGCTGCAATTTCTATTTTTTTTTTATAATTTAGTCCCTGGCGAAACGGCGTCGTTTCGCCAGGGACTAAATTATAAAAAATAAAATAAACCGGCCCAAGCGAAACGACGCCGTTTCGCTTGGGCCGGTTCAAAAAAAATAAAGGGCTGCGTTTTCATTCACTGCCTCTCCCTCTCAGATCCCTCTCCCCAACCCACTGCCAGCAGCACCACGCCACCACAGCCACCAGCCGCAGCACCGCCGACCGCCGCACCACTGCTCGAAGCAGCCGCAGATCCAACCCCCCTCAGTAAAATTCTAGTTCCGTCACTGATCAACTAGGTCATAGTGCTGTAAATAATACTTTTAACTGGGTTGAAATGATTATTTTGTGCACAAATGGTTATAATTTATTATTGCTTACATAGTCTTTATCTCAAATAAACAACGACCCACAAGATTTGACAAAATTAACACTTTAATTTTTGTTGTTTCAAATTAGCACTTTTGTCCCTAAACTAATATACTAAATTTTGAGGGGGTCGGAGTATTTTATAATATAATAATAATAATAATTAAATGTTTATAGTGCATTATACGTTAAGTTTTTAAGAACGAAAGTTTCACATAAACTAAAATATTAAAAATTAAAATGTAGCAAAAAATTTCAAAATTATACAAATAATAACTAAGTGCTAATTATATCAAATCTCAAGGTATTAAAGTTATTTACTTTTTCTTTTAAAGAATGATTTTGATAGGTTTATTGTTCTCTCAAGGCGCATAATTGGAGTTAGTAAAACATTTCAATTTCTTATATTACGTTATAATATTTTAATAATAAAATAATTCAGAAATTAAAGTAAATTAAATTTTAAACTCGAAGTATATTCCAATTAAATTATCAAGGACTACAAATATAGTGAAAAATTCAAAGTTTTCAACGCCTATAGCATAAGAGTCGTTCACACAGCTCATGAGGCAAATCGCTAATCTTACATTTACGACTAAAGTGTATATTATGAAAAATCACAAGAAATTGTTTATAATCAGGCGAATATCAGAAAAAAAAAAAAAAAAACTTATGATGAGAGACCATGGAATAATTCAATGATAAATGTGTGGGATTTTAAACCTCAGCCATGTTAATAGCAGATTCAATAATGCAAAAGGTCATATTTGCCCATCGTCTCAAAAAATATTTTTCCACCAACAGTTAATATTTTCTTAGCAGGATGGATCACTTTCATTCCCTAATTTAGCTACAATTAAAGCAGCAGGGACACACCTGATCCTGGCTTAGTCAAGGATTGAATCCCTATCCTGAATCAAGTTCTGTTCTTACACTAACTACTACTCACAAGATCCTCGATCTTGCCTCAAATTTCATCCATTTTAAGGCTGTGAGACTTGGTTGACATAAAAGGAACTTCGATTCTCGAACAAATCCTCAAATTATACCGACACAAGTTAACATTGCATTCGTGAATCACAGTATTGCGGAAATTCACATTGACATGGACCTCTTCGTACCTGCAATGTGAAGACAATCAGAGTCAGAACATTATAAAGAAATGTCCTCATAAATTAACTGAGATTAAATTAAAAGCAGTCATTTCCAGATGGTAAAATATTCATGAATGGTCACAAAGAACTTGACAACATTCACATGAAAGTTACAAATTATAGAAACATTTCAAAAAAATGCCCCATTTTGTTTTATTGCATTTTTCAGTCTATTTCTAGATAAGAAAATGTGAATATTTATTGTAACTGGAAATTTTAATTCTTGTAGAAACAACAGTAAATAGTTGAATAATTTTTCACCAGTCAATCCTCAAGGAAAAGAAAATTAAATATCCAAGAGAGTTTAGCAGAAACTACCTTTTCTAGTACAATAAATTGATCTAGAATGTCATATACAGTCAGATAAACTTGAGTAGTTTTAATCTCATAGTTCACTCGATCGTCAAACTATATCACATATGCCAAAGCAATAGCTGTTCCGCATTTAATTATTCTCTTTGGTGTTTCCCGTATCATTTTGTGATCCTATTCCGGTTTTGTGACAAGAAACAGGCATGCACATACATAAACCATTACTTTTGAACAAATATACCAAATAGAGAATGCATTTTATTATCATTTTGCATTGCATTAGATCAAGTCAAATTGTTTAGACCAACCTGTGTATAAAACCCCTGCCAATGGACTTCATGATATGCAGGATGCATAACTTATTGAATATGTGCATATAATGTTTAAAATCTATCATTTCACTTTAAGTAGTCAAAGAATGCAATTAGTTCAGCAGTTATGACCACATGATGCAAACCCCAAGGATGAACCTAGACCCAATGATCTACTAGAATAAAAACAAGGGTTATACCTTGAAACCCAACACACTTGATATGGAATCAAGCCCCAAGGAAAGCTATATCAGACTTGAGGATAAAGATCTTGACCCAATGACGTACAAGGATCATGAACCAGAGGCATAAGAAATCTTTGACTCCGTTATTTATTATGAAGTGAGAGCAGAAGATTGTTCATGCACACTCAAGAAAGGGATGATGAGGTGAGAAACAAATGCAGCGAGAATTCCTTGATAACTTTAGTAGTTCTCAAGAACCAAGAAAGAATAAATCTCTTATCTATTCTATGAATACAGTCTTATATTACAACAATGTTTATGCCACTTAAATAGGTGGCTCGCAAGAAATCCTAACAGAAATAAAAGACTAGGCCTAAACCAAACAGCTTAAGACCCGACAATGACCCTTAATAAAAATGTAAGATTCCAGTGCAATAAACTAATAATGCATAACTAAAACAAATGACTTAATGGTTAGTAGTGCTGCTCATAATTAAAATAACTTTAACATAATTAAAATAACTAAACAAATGGGCTTAATTAATTATTATAATAGTTCAACCCATACACATAATTTTATTTAGAAAACCAGAATAGGATCATGTAGTCCCGCTTCCTTGAGATGATTCATCCTTAAATCATGCCCATGGACTGTTGTGAATGTATGGAGTTCTCGCCTTGTATGCAACATTGTCCCCTTGTTGGAGAAAAATCACCCTCAAGTTTTGAAGTGCTCTAGTAGTAAAATCAATAGCACACAGATCTGTCATCTTTCTTCGATTTGATTTTTAGCATTTGAAGTACTTGAGAAACATGAGAACAACTTATAGAATAATCTATGGAACCACTAGGCATGATGAATCCACTTCAATAATATTAAATATAAATCCAGTGGTATCTTTATTTTCATGAAGAATAAATTAATCCAATCTCCTTTGCCTCTTCAACTTCCTATATTTACGGATAAATTTCCATTATAGGAACATCTTCATAACCACCAACTTCTTCAACCTCCAATTAGATACTCATTATCTAATCTCTTTGGCATAAATTAGTTCTCACTTTCATCATCAATCTTCTCTCCTCCAATTTAAGTTTAGATGCATTTTTTTCTTTCATGTTCGGCCTTAATCTCCAAATAACAGTTCATAAAAAGTCTTTTCATATGATCATACTTTATAAACTTTATGCAGCTTGCACCTTTGTTGTAATTCTACACTGGTATCGTCTCACTTTTTAAATTTACTAACCTTCCTTCTAACTTCTTATTTAGTTGTTCCATGCTATTCAGAAGAAATAACTGTCATTGTGGTGTTACTGTTAGCATAATATATAACCAATGATTCTATAACCGATTATCCTCAAATTGCATTCATGTAATCTCTTATGAAAGCAGCAAATTGTTAGTGGCGAATGAGGTGACAGTTCATTCTAGTACTAGTGTTTTGAAGTGTTCATTGTCATATGACTTTATTCGGGTTTGTATTAGTTCCAGAAAGACCAGCACCTTTATTTGTCTTCCCAGTTATTATGGATTCCTAATGGAAGGGAAGTGGTGAATCACAAGCCACTTAACTGAGATGTCAAGACAAATATGTGGATACTCATTGAATGAGTGATCAAACAGTGCTACAGTATGATACTATGGTTTTATTGATTGTCAATAAGTTGTCATCCTAATTATATTTATGCATATGATCCTTAGACATGAGGGGAAATACATATCGTATATAGGTCGTTAAGGATTGTTACTACTTAAATAAAGAGGCTAGCCATGCATTGTTACATAGCATTGTGGTGACCTTGGCTAGTTTGATTCATACAGGGTTAGTCAAGATGGAGTTCATTGCCTCGAATAAAGGAGGATAAGATTCTATACCATATAGTAGCTCTTGATAGGTAAGCCTTTGGCCGAGGCAGGAAAGGATTAACTAGAATGGACTTCTAATTGGAATCTTGTATGTCGAGAACTGGTACTAAGATATGGACATATGATCATGGTATCGGGATTTAATGTCAACCATGACCATAGCCTAGATTTAGATCTTCCAATGGAGAGATTCAAGTGCATGGTAATTATAATCAAGGTACACAAGTGGCTTGACATTCATTTCTGATTAGGTAGTCATGGCATCCAATGCTAGGGGCAAACTGTGACTTGCGGGAACTTGTCCGGAATAGAAATTCTTGACAGCAAAGAAAGTCTGTCTCCTGACATTCTGAATAATATCATTTCATCACACACAATAGAGCATTACTCGATTGGACTCAGATCATCTCGATTGAAAGGTGATCAAACAAAACTAGTAATTAAGTTTACAAGGTCCCTAGCATAACCTAGAGCGTGATCTAGGATTTTTATGGTTTGTTGATTTGGTCTTATGTTAAATATAAATTGGAAAGACCAAATTGAAAGAAATTTAGCCTTAACTTATATCGATTATAAGTGGGAAGGACAAAATTGAAAAAGACTTGGTGAGTGTTTAGTATAAATGATAAATAGACACAGTGCAATTTCCCAAAACAATTTTGGGTCACAGAATGTTCACTAAGCTAAATTGGCAAAAGGCTTTCTTCCATCAATGTGGACAATCTCATACTTAGAAATGGAAGATAGCAATTGAGATTTTGTTAATGGATTTCCTAGTCAAAATGGACCCAACCCACTATGACATAGATGAAGAAGACCACTAACTTTAGAAGAATGTGCAGAAATTTTCCACTCAACCCAAATTAATCATGTCTTACGTCAATTGATATTACATTAGCTTAATTAAGCCATACCAGATGCAATGGCTAGGGGCGGATCAAAGAATGACAAGGTCACTTTACTCCCTACTAATTCTCTCACTACTAGTATAAGTTAGTGGATTGTGAAGAGATTCCTTAAGCCAAAAACCTAAGTTAAAAATTGGAAGTTTTCTGCAAATGTACATTCAATCTCTTCTACTTCTTTCTAGTTCTTAAAGAGAATGGAAAGAAAGACAAAATGAAGATGGACTAAGAAGAAGAATTGCACAGATTTTTCATTTTCTCCTTAAATAGATAAATGGACTATTTTATTCTTCTTCATCTTCTTTCTTCCTTGAATGGTTTCACAAATGGTTCTTCATATTGAGAATTGGCAAGTTTCTCTTTTCATCATTACCTTTGCATGTAGTGTATTTGGTATGAAGAATGAATAAAGAGCTTGGGTTGTAGCGCTCTCAATTCTTTTGAATGGAATGGGAAGTGGATGAAAGAAAATGAGGCTTCCAATTTGCCTTTGCCAAAATGAGAAGTGAATTGTGGCCAAATTAATTCAAGCTTTTTCATTTCTGTTCCTTGACAATTACTATGGATTGGTACAGACGATTAAGGAAGAACACCAAACATACCTAGCCTTCATATGACCCTAATTGAACTCACATGAACTTATAGAGGGCTTGGTCCTTTCGAGCTATAAAAGAGGTAAGCGGAAGCAATCCAAATTTAAGGAGCTAGTTCAATCTAGTGGTTCTCATATGGACAAGCTATAGGGATCATATTTAGAGTGCTAAAAATCGAATATTGGGACTCATACTGTGCTATGAGAGGTAAATTCATTTACCATTATCTGTTTTGCTTTTCGCACTTGTGTTTTGGGCCAAATTTGATTGCATCCTTGTTGGGAACTTGAGTGACCACTGATTAAACTAAAAATCCAGAATGCCTTCTGCGCATGCTTCTGTCACACCGATCATTAAGGTGAGTGCACTCCCACACTCCGCCTTCATTGACATGTTTTATAGCCTAGAAAAATGCTAGCAATAACCTCACAACAATCTGTCACGTGTTCACTCAATACTTGTGTTTGCACAATGAAATTTAAAGACAAAGTAACAATGATGAAACAATAATACAGATGAACTTTTAGTCTAAAGTGCTCAAACTGATTTTTTTTTTCAAGAAATGAATTGGAATTCTAATTGGATCATAAAGGATCTTGCTGTGTAGTTTTTTTTTTCCTTTTGTTTATGTAATTAATTTACTTGCTCAATATGGACTAATTCTTTTGAGGAGTTTTAAGTAATTGTATCCTTCTCTTTTCTTTTCTCTTTTTTTTTTCAAAATTATGTATATCTATTTTTTTAGACTTCTCAACACACTTAATAAATATTACATATACCTCAACTCAACTAACTCAACAAAGCCTTAATCTCAAGTCAATTGGGATCGGCTATATGGATTCTTCTTTTCCACTCAATACGATTTAAGATTATCTCTTCTGATAGATGTAATATCATAAGATCATTTTGGACCACCTTTGACCAAGTCAGTTTAGATCTACCTCTGCCTCTCTTAGCTATATCTACTCTAACTTGTTCGGTTTTTCTAACCGGCGCATCGTTAGGTCTTCGTTTCACATATCAAACCATCTCAATCTATGTTCTCTTATCTTATCTTTAATAGGTGCTACCCCCACTTTTTCTCTAATGCACTCATTGCGGATTCTATCCACCCTAGTATGACCACACATCCATCTTATCATTCTCATTTCCACAATATGCATTTTACTCATGTGTTGTCCTTTTATTGCCCAACACTCACTACCATACATCATCACAGACCATATTACATATACCTAACTAGAAAAAAACTAAGATAAAAACAAATTAAAAAGAAACAAGAACAAAGTAGACTAAGGTGAAGAAATAGAAAATTAAAGCAAAAAAGGGTAGAAACAAATGGAATCAAACGATAAACAAACGGAAAAAACAAACACAATCAGAAACAAATACAAGGAAAATAAAGAATAAGAAACCTGATTAAGAGGATGAACCTAAACCCAATGATCTACTACGATCACAAACCAAATGTTATACATTAAAATATCACACACTTGAGATATGGAATCAAGCCCCAAGTAAAGCTAAATCAAATTCATAAAAACCTTGACCCAATGACTTACAAGGATCATGAACCAAAGGTATAAGAAGTCTTCACCCATTGCTTATTATGAAGCAAGAATCAAAAGATTATTGCTTCCACACTCAAGAAAGAGATGAGATGGTGAGTGATAAGTCAAGTTTTGAACGCGGCAAGGAAGAATTCCTTGATAAGCTCAATAGTTCTCAAAAGAACTAAGACAGAATAAATCTCACATCAATGTTATGAATATGCAATCTTATATTACAATGATGTTTATGCCACTTATGTAGGTGGCTCATAAGAAAAACGAATGGAAATAAAATACTAGGCCTAAACCAAACAGCTTAAGTCCTTACACATAGGCCCTACTAAAAAATGTAAGAGTTCAACCCAATCAACCAAATAATACATAAGTGGCTAAAACAAACGGGCTCAATGGTTAGTAGTAGCCAGCCCATAATTAAAATAACTAAACAAAGGTCTAATTAATAATCATTAGTAGTTCAGCCCACACATATAATTTTATTTGGATAGCCAAAACAAGACCATATCATCACACACTAGAAATTTAAATAATTTTTTTTAAATGATACGGGATTTGGATTCTTTCATCATGAACCATGTTAATGCCTTTCATATCTAGCAAAAGAAAAACTCTCTTAACACTGAATAAAATCAAGATGGAAAATACCACGAACTTAAATCCACACACCTTACGAAATGTAAAAGATACTCTCCTTGAGCCCCTTCTGACCACATTGTCATTGACCATATCAATCTGTAAAACATTCATAAGTGAGGATGAGATTGCACACATTGACATATGAAATAAGTCACTTGACATGCAGCATTCTAACAAAAACATGGCCAAACAGTTAGTTGGAAACGAAATAAAAGCTTCTTAATATGAAGAAAGTAGATCCCTCCTGCTTTTTACTATGGTAATTGCACACAAATGACGATATTGTCACAATCTAGATCTAATTTGTGCATTTCTGTCACTCTTTAGGCTTATTTAGCAGCTCACACCTGGCTAAACATGCAAAATATGCACATGATGTTTTGATTTGTACAGAAGAGTAACAACCAATCCAGTGGTTTTGCAAATGGACATAAGTTGCTACTTTCCCAACTTAATATTGCTGCCTCGCCTTAAAAATTTATCACATCAGAACAGCTAATTTTATCATTTAATTATTATTACTATTATATTGTTCACTGCTTGTCTCTAAAGAAGAACCATTTAAAACCAAATTACATCATTTTCCACATCATCAGGTTTAAGGTTCCCTGTTTTCTTTCTTTGAGGATTATAAGGAAATCACTTGCTTCAAATTTTCAGAGTCGTCTTGGACATCCAGACATATCAAAACCAATTTGAAGTGCTCCTATTTGATTTTTCTTTAAATTTTGAGTGAGTTTTAGAAGTCTTCAATTGGGTTTAAGGACCCTATTCCAGTTCAATTCCAACTCATAATTGCTCTACATGCCTCAACCTTTTGGACAACCAATTATTGGGATGATAATCCCTACTCTGGAAATTCTTATGAAAAATTGGAAACATTATTGAGTTGAAAACAAGACCTTTGCCATGAGAAATGAAGAGCCAATCACCTTCCTTGAACTAAAAATTTCTTAAGAATGGAAACATTTTTTCCTTGGAGTGTTTAACTCTTTCTACATACCAAATAGTTTTTCTTGCTAATTTAACATGAGAGCACTTAGGCACGCACATTATGACAATTTAAATCAATTTAAATTTAATGTATATAAAAAACATGTGGGCAAATTTATCACCTTAAGGCTATGTTGGGAAGAGTGAAAAGTAAAGAGAGAAAAACAAAGGGTGGCAATGGAGAGAAAATGGGGATGGAAAATAAAGAGGAAGAACAAAATATAGGAAAATTTATTTTCTTTCTGGGCCCACAAAAGGAAAGAAAATAATTCTTTCCCTTTTTATTTTCCGTCCATCAAAACATTGTATAAGCTTTCTTTTTTGGTAAGAAACGTGTGGGAGACCATATGGAGTTAATTATGTGCAGAATGCCATTGTTCATATTAGTACAGAAGGGTATCTTAGCAGGTTTTCATAAACTTTTTTGGGCCATAACTTGAGTTTATTTACATTTTTAAGGGCTAATAGAAGTCCTTCTTTGACCAGCCATCGGAGCTTTTGTCATTAAGAATATACTGGAGTTTTGGGCCTCAAAACCTGCAGCATTCTAATTGTGAATGCAGTCCTAAGATTTTCAATTGTGCACTAGGTCCTAAATATATTCAAGATCAATGACTTAATATTGAAACCACAAAGTTTTGCCACAAACCAATTTATAGAAAGTACTTAATTGAACAAAATTGAAAGTCTACATTTCAATTGCATATACTGAAATTTTAAGGATCATATTGAAAAACCACAAATTTAAGGGCCAAAACTTGTCCCTTGCTTTCATTCACCAATCCAAATTTTGCAAGGAAAGGAATTATAATACTACACTATGAAGTTATCCTAAATCAACCAATTGAGTCAACCTACAAGTGGATTTCAAGCCTAAATTCTTCCCCCCACTGAATCAAGGGAGAAAAAAGAGAAAGAGAAAGAGAAAGAGGAAAAGAGAAAAGTTAATTTGAGTCTATAATGGGCTAGAATGATGCAATTTTCACCCTAGAAACATAAAGGGTTCCTTCATCGAATGAGTCATGGTGTGAGGCTAGCAGTTCCATCTAATTACTTTGCAATTTCCCACATAAATAAATTTAAATCTGAACTTGGCAAATCCTAACAAGAGGTTTTGCCTCTACATGCTAAATATTAAACCACCTTTCTCTAATCATGTGAACATAAAATTTTGTCTTTGACAGCTTTGTATATATTCTCACTAAAGCTCTAAGAGGACCTAGAATTGAATATATATGTAACAAGCTTGGGGCCTATGAAGTATACACTCCAGCTTAAGGGGGAGTGTTATGATATACATAATTCTAGGACTTGATTTTACAGATTACAGCAACTGATTCTAGGCTTGATTTTAGAGATTGCAGTAGCTGTAAATATTGTGCATTAATTGTACATTTTCCTAATTTGTAACTCTTACTTAGTATAAATTCCCATCTAGCTTGAGAGAATAATCAAGCTCATTTTTCTCAAGAATCATATAAATTCTTCTTCTCTTCTCTCTAATTTCAACAGTATATAAAAGAGTAAATTACTCCCCCAGTATAAATGGAAATTCACAAGAGAAAAAAGATAGTAACAAAAAGCCCATAGTGAATATGGAATACCTTATGATGTGGTATGTAATGATGCCAAGCATAACGTGCTTCCCCAGATAACAGAAGCATAGAACGAGGAGGAAGAAAGATAGCCCTCCTTATTAAATTTGAGTCGGTGTCAAGATTTTCAAGTTTCATATCATTAGTTGATGCAGCTTTAGGAACCCATGAACCATCTAAATATCTCCGGAACTCCATTATGCAAGGCCCAGCTAATGAAAGGCTAAAAATTAATCCCTCAAATGCTGAATGGGTGTCAATGTGCGGGGACAAGCCCACCCCACGCGGGTACTCATTAACCTGTAATGTAATCACCAACTCTCAGCCTTAAATGTAAAACAAGAGCACCCATTATAATTTTCAACACTAAAGTTAGTTTGTTTTTACATAAAATAAGTTCCCTTCTCTACCTTAACACAGAAGAGAAATAGCATAACCAGGCCAAGAGAGTTACAACAACAACAACAACAACTAAGCCTTAGTCCCAAACAAGTTGGGGTCGGCTGTATGGATCCTCAACAAAATAAGCTCAAGAGAGTTACATTAAAAAAAAATCATTATAAAATAAATGGCAGGAAGAGATAACTACATACAGTGAGTTGATCCAAGACTAAATTTGCAGAATCTGTGATGTTCGTAAACAATGAAATCCTTTCAAGTATAGGAGAGACAAATGATGGAAGTTCACCCAACTGCAGTTCTGTATCGACATTCCTTCTCTGTACCAGAAATCAAGAAAATTAGCAAGCTTCAAAGATTCTTACAATAACTCAAAATATCTATTATCCATGCAGTAAGCACTATCAGTTCTCTTTGCTAAAGAAAAGAAATGTATGCCAAGGGATGTCAGAGCATTACCATTTATACTGCATGTGCATAATCATAACACCAATAGCAATAACACTACATTTTCAATAATACCATGTGAAATTATGTGGTCAAATTCATCATAAACAAAACAAAGATACCAGATAGTTAACATGTGAAGGAAAAGTAAAAACATATTGATAACCGAATATTTCAATTTCTAGCAAAACAATCTTCTATTTTGTTGCCATGCAAAGTTTTTCATATTGGTCAAGACTAAACATTTTAAAGTAAATGTAGTTAAGAGAAATATGGGTATACCAAAATTAACATGGAAAAAAGTGATCATAATGATATTATGGTCTACATCTCTCTCAAAATATAGCCCATAATTGCTAAGAGTGGAAAATAAAATTTCATATAGCCGACCCTAATTAAATTGTGATTAAGGTTTAGTTGAGTTGAGTCAAGCATAAGTGCTCATTTAATGATTCCCACAATCATATACAGTACCCTAGGGTCATGCAAATATGCCTCTTACTCGGCGAATTCTAAATGAAAAGGCATAAATAGGAAGCTAATCAATCGCAAATGAAAAGACAGGGCAAGTTTTGTTTTGCCCAGCAGCAACAATTCTTATCATCCTGAGTTTTCCTTTCATTGCTATCTGGAAATCAGAAGAATAAATATGCCTCATCTTGAGACGAAGTACATGCCTAGTTGCCTTCACTTCATGTTTCTTTAGACTTCCAAAACTCCTATAGTTTCCCAGCATTCAGAATATCAAATTAAACCAAACATTGACACAAATCTCAGAAACTGTGAGAAATGAGAATAGAATTCGAGCAGCATTATAATGTTTCATAAAGAGGTGTCAAAGATTAGTTGGAATCATAAAGTTTCATAAAACAAAGGCCTGCATCCTAGTAGCTCCAAGTGTATGACATGCAAAAATCAATATTGATCTTTGAGAACATCTGCCTTAAATGTTTAATACTGACAAGACAGTTATTATTCCAGTATCAAAATTATTTATTTCTCTTTACACTGCTGAAATTGTTCAAGTTATTGAAATATTTTATATTGTTCAAAATATGGCCAATATTCTATATTTCAAGTTATGAATATGTGCATGAGTGGTATATCCTCTAAATTATGGAAGTGAATTATGTGCATGAGTGGTATCAGGAGCCACATCTGTAGTATAATTACATCATAACAAAATTCATAACCATAATGCTGAACCCTTCTTTTAGATAGGTTGTTCCAAGGTCGAACATCAATGGCCGCAAGCAATTCCTGAAGAAAGAAAAAGAATTTCTATGAGTATCTGAATAAATAAAAAGGAGTTAAGTAACTAACTGCTAACTTAGAATAACAAAATGTATACCTATACAACAGGGAGACCTGACCTGTTCTTCTTTAGGATTAATATAATCATGCAACAAATAAAGGCCCGGGATGTTTAATTCTGAAGCCACCAGAGACACTGGGATGGAATCATTCACCTGACTCTAAACAAAAAAGCAAACAAGCAACAGACAACAGCCAAATAAAATAGTTAATTAACTACTAGCTTTATTAGCACTTTTTTTCTTATATTACAAAAATGGCATTTAGGTGATAATTTGAAAAAATAGCACCCAAAAAAAAATAATAAGTATACCAAGAGAGTGCCAACGAGGACATTTTCTAGCATTATGAATTAAAACAAATACATGTTCAAACTCTTCCTGAACTTCAAACAAACTCTTCATACGAAACACATAATTCCACTATGATGGTTCTTATTATACCATGACAAAGATCAATCAGGAAACAACAAAGAAAATCAAATTAGATTAAGAAAAGGCGTTGCAATACCTATTTGATTAATAAAAGCAAGCTAGATGTTATAAATCCAAGAAAAGCAACCACCATCAAATCAAATTGGAACTATTGCAATGAGAACTAGCATACGGCGAATGATACCTCGGAAGTTGGTTGAAGAAATGAAAAACGAATATGCAGATAGCGACCTCCAAGATCAGGGCAAGGATGTCCAGCTAAAGAATTGAAGGCAGCTTGGGCAGAATCAACCTCAAAATAAGAAACGATAACACGAGCACCACTCTCGTCGGCTGCATACACACCTTTCACTTCTCCAAACCTATTAAAAACCGATTGAATTGTGTGATACGAAAGTCCAACTGATGGTCCACAATTGGCTACATAAAGGTTACAGCTCAACTCTTCATCTATTCCCTTAGGCCGTCGAAATCTTGGCACGCCCATCTCCAAAACCCAAATCAAAATTTTATGTTCTACTTAAAATGATAATTGCAATTCAAAATTTTCTATCAAATGAAATAATAAGACTATCTTACTCCAGATAATAATGCAAGGGTTCGTTGGTTTAGGGACAGGTAGTCATGGACACCGTTAAAGAACGGGGAGTTTCAATATACGGCAGTTCCAACGGTTCAAAGGCTGGTCGGGGGAAGTTAAGAAATATTTTTCATTCGATATTAATTAAAATTAATATATACATATATATATTGAAAATTAAGATTAAAAAAAACAATATTGAAATTAATTTACTGACAAAACTAATAAAGAAGTTTTTTTTGTCAATAATAAAAAAAAATTTGAACTTAATTTTTTTAAAAATTAAATCGCCAACGTATTTATTGGGATGTGTTAAGAAAATTTTAATTTTAAAAAATTATATTTATAAAGGAATTTTTGATGTATTTATAAAATGGAAATATGTTGATATATTTTTAAAAAAATAGTTTTCATATGAGGTAGTAATATTTATATTTTACAAAAATACCAAGGGTGATGATATTTACATGTCTTAAAAATATTAAATATACTCTAATTAATTAATACACTCATATTATAAAATTAGCCTAATATTTTAATAACAGAGTTGTCCAAAACCCCTCAAGGCAAGTTACAATCAAACAAACATTATTTGGCAAAGCTATCATCTTTACATACTTGGATGAGATCAACTCAAAATGAGAATCACACAGGCCTGATTTTCTTAAGAAAGCAAATAATTCATAAGCAACCTTCATTGATAATGATTAAAAAAAGAGTTTGCTAAGCCGAAAATCCAAAATGATAGCTTAGGTAAAAGTTAGAGTAAGCTAGTCAAGTTGAAAACTTGAAAGAGCAGCTCAGGCAAAAATTAGAATCAAAAGTAAAGATGTTTTATTCAAGGTTTATCAAATAGAGTCAAGCTTTATGAGTTAAAATCCCTAAAGCCATATCTCTAGGGGCATACCCTAAAACTATCACTCAAATCTTAAATGTAGATGCAACCTCTTCCCTAAATCTCCCCCTAATTTAGTCATCAAAATATTTTGTCACTTCTTCTCATAAGGCCATATTTTGGTGATTAACCAAACACCCATAAGCATCCAATGTACCAAACTTCCCAGGTAGTGCCATTAAATGAAATCAGTAAGCCCTACAGTTCATTACCACATGGGTTGAAGTATCTGTGAAAAAGGGAAATCAAGTTTCACACTCCACCTCCAGTTTGGTTTGGGAAAGGCAGAGAGCGACGATTCTAGGGTTTGGGTCAGATTAAAGCCAATAGATACCACAAAGAACCTTTCTTAGATTATTCTCAGATTATTTAATATTATTATAAAAACATATATTTACTAGTACAAACTCACTTGTATTTAAAGTTTTACAAACATAAGTACTTTTTCATATATATTACATTATAACAACGAAGAGCTATAGTACAGAATATTTTACAGATTTTATTTTTTTTTATATAATCTACTTCTAGTACTAACTAACAGAGTGAGCAGCTGGAAAGTAGAGATCCAGGCGCTCCCACCTGCAGATCACTAATCTGAAAAAAATGGTGATGCGGGGTGAGCCGTCAACTCAGTGAATCATAACCTAACGCTTGGCCATGTGGGGTACTTCAGACCCTTAAATTTGGTACGGAATAAATTTAAAAAGCTTAACCTGGTCCGTTGTTTTTTTTTAAAAAAAAAGATTCTAAACCTAATTTAAAAAGTTTAAAATTTAACTAGTCCAATTCATAATAGCCCGAAATTAATTTATGAAGGGTTTGGGCCGAAAAATTAAAAATTAGGGTTCAGTTTGAGTCGGGATGGGTCAAAGTCAACATGAGCATTGCTCATGTCAACTTGGACACTTTGACTTGGACACTCCATGTCAACATGAGCTGAGTCCATGTCGATTTGGACACTCCAAATCGACATAACCATAATTCGAAAAGTGTTTGGCCAGCAGTTTTAATTTTCTTATCAAATTAGACTGTGGAATAACCCTCGGATTAGCATATTATGGTTTGGAGGTTAAGCTTTTATTTTGCCTATCGATAAGCAACTGAGAGCAATTAAAAGAAGGGGGAAGGAATAACTTTTAGCAATTAATCAAGAAGGAGCAACATAAGGCAACAATTCACATAGAGACGAAACAATAACAAAAGGCACCAGCCAATACTTTAATTGATCCAAGCTTTCAAAGACATGAGCTTGGTTCAACATATCACATTGGGTGGAGCCTTCAACGCAGGTTTTGTTTTCTAAATTATATTTATTTAAATGTCCAGTAGCTATGTTCTTTCTTTTAGATATTGAATATTGATAGTTGTTTGATCTAGTAGCTGATTAATTTAGGTTGTGATTTTGTATAAACCTTAATAGCAATAATACTCTTTCATAGTAGTTGATCATACCTTGTCTAGCAACTCGTTCTCTTGACTTTGATTCACATAAAACAATCGATAGTTTATTAGTTATCAAATAATAAAATTGGTTGGCTTATATCCATTTTGTTTTAAATATTCCAGTAGCTCAAATTCATCTAAAACCTTAATTCAATTCCAAAACCCTAATTTCTTAAATCTGTAAAAACCAAAAACCCTAATCCAAAATCCTAATCCCAAATACCTAATCCTAATCCAAAATCCTAATTCCAAATATCTAAAAACCCTAATTTGTAAAACCTATTCCCAAAATTCAAAAATCCTAATATGTAAAACCAACCCTTAAAACCCTAACCCTAATTTGCCTAACCATAATCCTAACACCCCAAAACCCTAATTTCCAAACCAAAACCATAATTTTCCATCCCAAACCCTAATTTCATGTCCCTATAATCATATTTAAAATCATATAAGTCCTAATTTAAGATGTAAACCCTAAATTTATATATTTAATACTTTATTTAAGGTTAGAACTTAGATTAATTAGTTGATTTATTGTTATATTCTCTTATGATGGATGATTTATTTTATTTAGTTTATAATGGATGTTTTGCTTTCAATTGTTATGTTTGAATGGTTTTAATTTATTTAGTTGATTTTTTTATTATTTTGATTTAAAAGATGTAAGAGGCACGTTTATACTTTGTGGGTACCTCATTAGTTAAGTTTAATGTAATTTAATTTGGTTTTGAGTTTTGGATTAATGTAAATGACATGTTTCCACCAAATGGCGGGTGTTCTATTTTATTTAGTCTTAGACATTGGACAAATATTGTAAGGGTATGTTTCTATCTTCGGATGGGTGCCCATTTTATTGATTTGTTTGAATTTGTTTTGATTTTAATACAATGATTATCTATTTCAATAAATTGTATGTAGTATGGATGATTTTATAATTTTTAAGAATTCAATAATATTTAGACCTGAAAAGGAGGGCGGTTCTAATGAACCGGTCGTTATGGGGGTGCTGGGTTATTCTCACCTTCTCCATATGTACCCAACTTTCCAAATCCATTAGGGGATTGGGGATTCCTTAATAATCAATTCATCTACCCCTTTCTTTTCCCAGCCTGTCTAGGTGAACACACTATTTTCTCCCGGTTTAGGCCCGTATTTTTTAAGGCCCTGAGCCTAATAGTGCTGAAGTCACAAGAACCATTCCACATGGGAGTGGGGGTGACAAGTCCCCGCTCACAGTGGCGACTCCGCTGGGGGTAAGAGAAGTTGATTCCATTGGTCTATATATTATTTTATTCTTTCTTATTATGATGTTATCCATTACATAATTTAGATTGCATTTTGTGTGTGAGTTAGGATGTCCGTGTAACCCATGTTGTGTTATGTAAGGGATACCACACTTTCACTCAAGGTATGAATATCAAGCATGACATAACCACTCATAGCCTCATACCTAATATTTTCAACCCAAAGATTGAATCTCATGTAGTTAGCTTAGTTACTTTTCTTAGGTTTTTACCCAAATGCTTATTGTTTAACTATGATTGATATATCTTAGTTTGAACCATGACTTATTTGGTTTGTTCTTTCCTAATATGACCTAACTATATTGTATGCCCAAAATAATTTTATTCTTTTAAGCCCAAAAGACTAAAATTATTTTGACAAATTTTCACGATGGTCTTTTATGGGTCAAAATTATTTTTTACCTCATTACCCAAATACAAAGCCCAAAATTCATTTTTAAACGAACCTTTTTACAATGGGCTTTTAAACAAAATAATTTTTTCACTTCATTCAAATTACATTTTTTCTTAAATGGCTTATAACTATTTAGGTCAATTATGGAATACTAAAAATCAATTGTGGGCCTAATTTATATCAAGAATTGTTAATCATGGTATTATTTGTGGCATGAATCATTAGTTATTTTTTCCAAATATGAAATCTATTTATGATAAACCTTTTTAATTTAGTTTTAATCCTAATATGGCACAAAAGCTATTTCCAATTGATCCAATGGATTAAGACTTAATTAATGAGAATTATCATAGACTGACTTCTAAATTTGAGAATACAACTATTGGTTAAACCGTTAAAGTGAATTTTTCAAAAGCAAGATATCCTATGTTGATATGTTGTCAATCATATGCCTAGAAAAAGAGATTTGCCATTCATGTGTGGAAGATATAAGGTTAGAAGGGTCATTCATACTCTTTTAGTTAGTTAGTTAGTTTATTATTTTTGCATACATGCATATATGCATTGTATTACATGCCATTGATCCTTTCTGGCTCACAAACCTAGAGTACAGTAATTTAAGATCTTACAACAATCCGACCTATGTTAGTGACTCAAAGTTCAGTGAGAAATCAGTCAATTTCACATCAATAGAGATGAATCGTGAGTAAGTTTAGAAATTGGTGAATGATGCACTCAACTCCAAGATGGAAGAATTGATAGAGACCCTGGTTTAGACTGTGAAAAACCAGCTAGCTACACTATTGAAAAGTACTATTGAAGCATCTCTTAGTACTAAGAAGCAGAAGGATAAAAGAAAGACTAAGGTTGGTGAGGCAGTGTTTGATGACAACAAGGTGATAATTGATGATGATGATAACTAGGCCCAATATTTTCAAGATCCTCAAGAAAAGAAGGAAGATAAGAAGGCTATGGAGAAAGCAACGGTTGAGAAAACTAAAACTACGAATGTGGAGAAAATAATTACTGATTTGGAGAAGAAGTTTAAAAGAAGCTGAAGGTTGAGGAGGTATCAGAGGAAGACAAGCTATTTGAGCAAGGTGAAGAAGTCCCTTACAAGTTCAAAATGCCTTCTTTCACTAAGTACAATGGTATAGGAAATTCTCACTTGTATGTTAAGCAGTACATCTTTGCCATGAAGTCCGCTGGAACTACTAAAGCCCAAAATCTAATGTATTTTATGTTTTCTTTAGACCCTATTGTACAGAATTGGTTTAATACTTTAAAGGAAAGTACCCAAAAAGATTGTGATATACTGTACAAAGCCTTCATTCAACAATAGGGGTTCAATGTCGAACTGGAAGTGACTATGATGGAGGTGAAAACTATCAGACAAAAGTAAAATGAGAATTTTGTTGACTGTGTAAAGAGGTGGAGAAACAAAGCTGCACTACTTAAGAAGAGACTAGATGAGCTCGACCAGATTTGAATGATAGTAAGGGGTGTCCTATCCAGTCTACGTGAATGGATGTCTCACACTCTTAAAAGGGATTTCAAAGATCTCTTTCAAGCTGGCCTGCAAATAGAAGAATGGGAAAGAGAGAAGAGTCATTTTTCTGGAAGAAGAAGTAATAGAAGAAGTTATCAATCTGGCGGTCAGGGTACACAAAAGCCAAAGGATATCAATGTAATAACTGGTAAAGCAAATAGAAGAAAATTTTTAGAGTTAGGGAAACCTCTGTCCTGGGTTTTTAATAAGTTGCAAAAAAAATGGGCTATTGTAGCCATTGGCTCTCTGACCTTTGCCGAATCCTCTACCATCAAGCTTTGATGCCAAGACCTTTTGTCAATTCTATCAACTGAAAGGGCATAAGACAGATAGATGTGTTCGCTAAAAGTATGAGATCTAAGATTTGATCGACAGTGGCAAGTTGCTTGAGCTGATAAACCCAACACTAAAAGCAATCCATTACCTAAGTTTGGAAGAGTGCCACCGCCAGTGACCTTCATGATAGAAGGATGATTGATGCAAAGTTCTGTCTTGTTGTCTTTTCAAGATGTAGATGGAGGAATTGTGGATGAAAAGGTGATGACCATTGCCTTCGACATGTCCAAGTAGATGAAGCACTATTGATTATAATTCAATAAACTTCCTTAGGCTTGAGTGCTACTTATTTTATTTATGCTTTCTTTAATATTTTTGGAACAATTATGTTTTTTAAATTAAGATTGTTTAAATAAATTCCTTTCATTAAATTTTTATTGGTCTTTGTTCATTTTGGTGCTCAACAGATGACGAGTCTAGCTTGATATCCATAAATTAGTGTACCTATGCATCACAATCCGAATGACTTTACTAAGTGAGGGAGTTATTTTATAGTATTGAGCTGTGTATGCTTACTTAGAGAGGGCTTTTATATAATTATCTTTATTTAGATCTTAGTTGATCTTAGAACATAATTTGATGAATTTTCGAGGCGAAATTGAACTTTGCTTATTTAAGGGAGACATGATCTAGGCATTGTTTGGTTAACCAACAACTAGTATACACCTTGTTTAACATCAATTCCTAGTTTATTCCCTTGGGCTTTCATAAGTTTTTAACTTACTTTTTATTAGCTTACAAATCCAATAACCTGCCCTGGCTTATTGTTACACTCTTGACAAGTTTGATGATCACTGAATTACCTAGAGGAAAAAAGATCAAAGAAAGTGTATATTATGAAAACCGTAAAGATAGTTGAAGTTTACTTAAACTAGATTTAATATCTTCGATCTCTTTCATCATTGAGATAAAGTTATGAAAACAAAGGCTCCATCCTTCCTGAAGCAGATTCACTCTACTCTATTCATCCATAGTGAGAAGCATAAAGTGGTGCAAACAAGACAACTCTCTTAGAGCTAAGACAAAGAAAAAAAAGCAGAAAAAGAAAGAGAAAAGAGAAAAAAAAATAAAATAAAAGAGAAAAGGAAAATAAAATCCAAAAAGGGTGATTTAGAAAACCAATAGAATTCCTTTTACCTAAAGCAACAGATGTAACACCCCTACATTCAATACATGCACACTACAACCACCACAATGCAGTATACATGCACTAAACATAGAGATGCTACAGATTTTTTTAACATTCAAAACATTTTAAATGATACCATAATTTTTCAATTGTATACATTATAGAAAGATAAGTAATTAACTTGTAATACAAAACTAAATAGATATATATATAAAGATACATTTAGTTGTTACGCAGCGGAATTTATCAAATATTTACATATATGAAAACATTTAATTTCATATTTACAAATATACACATATGTACATTAAAATCTTTACTTTATAAAATATAAAAGAGTTATACATGATTGGCAAGTCTCCTCTGATCTTTAAGTTCCCAAAATCAACTCTTCACTGTCTACTCTCACTCGGTCTCGAAGAGCTCTCGGGTTCAACCCTATTACCTGCGCGATCAAACACTATCGCGCTAAGCCAACGGCTTAGTAAGATAATGCATGCTAATGTTATGCTTTAATGCAATGCAATGCCAATTCTCAATCCATATTATACATGTAACATCATATATGCAAAGCTAACAACATACCTTTACATTTCATAACTCAACATAAATAGACATATCATATTTCAACATCTTATTATATACCTCATTAGTATTCATTTAATCATTCATAATCAACACTAAACAAAGACAAGCATGGGCCCAAAACACACTAATATGCCATTCAATTTTCAGAGTTAATGTTTTGGTTTTATCATCACATTTATCAATATCATAAACCCAACTAGGCTTCAAGGATTAGGTTCAACCAAGCTTCAAGGGGAGCAAAGCATGCTAAGCATCAACCCAACTTGGCTTCAAGAACCAACCCAACCTAGCTTCAAGGGTGGTAACATCTCAATTAGGCTTCAAGGATTCAATCCAACCTAACTTCAAGAGATTGTTACACTTATTAGGCATGCCACCAACAACAAACTCTGAAAATGGAATAACACATTAGCCACACAAATCATTTATTATTTAATTATCATTTCCATTCTCAACTCTCATCATAGCCAATAACAATGGCCTCATATCACATATAAGTTACCATAGCCAATCACAATGGCATTTTATTCCATCACATTATACATATAGCATTATTGATATAAACATAACCAAACACATTACTCATCACATGAGTCACAATACATGAAATATCACATTGTTCACATAGTATCATATACATTGCCATTATCATCATATGCAACAATGCAATAATACAAGATTTGTACTTATTTTACTAACAATTCATACAACTCCTAACATTTCCTTGTCCAAGATTCTTTAACCTCTTAGATCAATGGTCAATCACTATCTTCAAGACTTAAATCAAAAGTAATAGCATATACTTGTTTAGGGATACACAAGAAATAATCCAATTAGGAATTAATTAGGGCAAACCTCAACCCTGACACGTTCACCCACACGGGCGTGTTTATGGCCGTGCCCTAACTCCACAACACAGAAACATTTACACGCTCAACAACATGGGCGTGTTCCTGGGCGTGTAAATTCTCAAATCTTACAGTAGCTATGACACGCTCAATAACACGGGCGTGCTACTGGTCGTGTCAAACCTACTGCCTCCAACACAATTGACACGCCTAAAAACCCTGGACGTGCTCATGGGCGTGTCCGGCCACAAATCAAGACTCCAATAAAAAACAACCATACACTCAACAACACACTTCTATACATTAACATCCTCTTCAAATAATCTTAACAAAACATACTCAAAACTCATCTCAACTTGCAACACACCCAAAACAAACCAAAACACACATCAAACACCAAACACAAAATCATCTCAAAACCCTTACCACATAGACAACATCATCTCTTCCAACCACTTACTCTTTTCTTCAATCCATACTCAACATCCATCATCCAATCACTCAAACACTTCTCACATCTCAAAATCAACCAACACACTCTTAAAAATCTATCAAACTCAAATATCATTTCAAATAAACACAAAGATCACAAGAGAACTTACCAAAGTTACAAAACTTCTTGAATCACCAACTTGATCACTTAATCTTTCTTCAATTTGAGCTTCACTCAACAAGATCTTCTCTTTGCCTCTTGCTTCCTTTGTCTAAGGAGGAGCCGGCCACAATGGAAAAGAAGAAGAAAAATATCAAGAAGCAAAGTCAAATTTTGCTTTTAATCTCCACCAAGTGATCTTATCCAAGCAATTACCAAAATACCCTCAATCATATAACTAACTTTTTGTTTCATATAAGCCCTTATATGTAATTACACACTCAACACAAATAAATATCTCTTCCATTGACTCTTCATTTGACCAATTTATATGTTATATATATCATCATATACACAACATATACCATTCTCTCTAAACCCTAATTCTTTTCCCCAAAACACATATACACAAGCATTCACTTTCCAAAATCTTTTCTCTTGCAATTTAACACATATATTCAATCCAATATGTCACTACAACAACAATAACAACAACATCAACAACATAATCAAAACTTCTAGACTATATATGAGGATATTACAACAGAGGACTTCCACTTAGTTTATGAGGACAGATTGACTTAAATTGGTCTAACTCAACTAAAGACTTAAATAGAATTAGAGAAATAAGAGAAAGACCATCTTTCATTTATCCAACACAACTCCAAGTTTGTAATCTTGAAAGTCTTAATACTTGATATTCCAAAGGGAAAAATCACAGAATAATGGTCCTGAGTTTTTGCAAAAGGAAAAGATCAAAAATTTTGCCAAATGATGGAAGAACATTCAAGCTTTATTCATGAAGCCAGATAACAAGATGCCCAGAAAAAGGAAATGGTGCCCATAATTTAAGAATGCTTCTAACAACGCACAATTCCAACGAAAAAGTTTATAGTGTGAGGATTTATCAGCAGTATCACATTAGCTCCAATTTGAAAATAGCTTTCACTTAAACCATATCCCTTATGGACCCCATTTGAAGTTTAATAAAGACATGTTGATCTCTCTTGGTAGGTAGAGTCTATTATGGAGATTGTTTGAATAAGCATGCATATGAAGTATATAATATTTAAACTTAATGAGACCTTTGGCCAAGTAATGTATATGTACCTATTTGAAGTGCAATAGTTCTTGCTCAAATGGAAATAATTTCCAAGTTTAGTATGTTAATTTGAGAAAATCGAGTCCTGAAATATAATGACACCAATCTGACAAAGCCAAAATGTGATTTTAAAATTGAAAAAAGGTGTTTTTTTGTTACATGAGCCTTCAAGCTTAGGAAAGTGTGTTGCATTGTTAAACCTTAAAGGACATATTGGGCAAATGAGGATCATTTGCAAAGTTATGAAGCAGTTACCAACTAATGTGTTGAATCATGGGTTGAAATGATATCTCCTATGCTTCGAACTGCCCTGCTAGGGCCTCCACTACTCATGCTTTGTACATTTAAAAGATAAAGCCATAGCTATGAAGTCTTCTATTATTCTAAACAAGTATCTGGAAGGAACCAATAAGAGTGCTTTGATTGACCACCTTGGTTTGTGAGTCAGTAGAACCACTGTAAATATCACCCATGTATATCATGCATACATGAGCATATCACACTGTCTTTTTATCTTGTATTGCTTATTGTTTGTTAAAGTGAATAACAGATGCAATGAAATAAATAATCAGAAGCAGATATGGAATCACGGGGGTATGAAAAGGCCATTACAAAAAGAAAGAGAAGATGTATAATTATGCAAAGAATCAGAAAAAATATAGACATTAGTTAGAGCCTGCATTGGTTTGAGCCTACACAGGGGGCAAAACTTATTCTTGTCATATTTTGAATTTATATATAAAATATTTTCAAACTCACCTTTAATATTTGCCATGCAGGGGGCAAAGCGAGGGTATGATGGCCAAAAATAGCTGAATAGATGATTTTTCTGTAAAGTACAAAGTGAAAAATCCATTTAAGAATGGAACAAGAAGAAAATCAAAACTTTCAAATGAATGAAGATACAAAAGATAAAAGATCAAGACAAAGGTCCAATATAAAGATTAGATCAATCCAGCTAGAAGAACTGAAGTTGAGGCAAGACAAAGGCCCATCCCTATGAATAGAGAATCAAGATGAAGATTTATTTCTATCAAGGCAGATATTTTCAAGCGAATTTGTTGAAGCATCCACTACCCAGCCTATATTGAATTTGTTAAAGCATCCTGATGGTACAATCTCTAGCCTATATTGAATTTATTAAGTATCCTGATGGCATAGTTTTCCTTGATATGTTGAAATATCCAAGTTTGTTTCTATTGAGATATTCACTATCCAACCAAGATATTAGAGTCGCTCAATGATCAATTTGATTTACCAAGATATCAGAGTCGCATGGTGGTTTTCATTGGGATATTAGAGTCACTCGATGACTATTTTGATTTGATAAGATAATAGAGTTGCTTGGTGGTTTTTATTGGGATACTAGTGTTGCTCGATGATTATTTTGATTTACCAAGATACTAGAGTCACTTGGTAGATTTTATTGGGATATTAGAGTTGCCCGATGACCCATTAAGATATTAGAGTCACTCAATAGTTTTGTTTCTTGGTCATCAAGATATTAGAGTCGCCTGATGACCCTATTGGGATATTACAGTTGCCCAAACCCAGTCTCGTATTTAGAACCCAACCAAATCATTTTTTTAGTCTAGAATTTAATCTAGGTCCAGAACCCAAACCAGCTCGGGTCCAGAACCTGAATTATTTTCGAGTCCAAAACTCAATTCTAATCCATAACCCAAAACATCTCAGGTCTAAAACCTAAATTATTTTTAAGTCTATAACTCAATCCGGGTCTAGGACCCAAACCATCTCAGGTTTAGAACCCAAGTTATTTTTTAGTCCAGAACTTAATCCAGGTCCAAAACCCAAACTAACTCAGGTCCAGAATCTAAATCATTTTTTAGTTTAGAACCAATCTCGAGTTCAGAATCCAAACTAATCTCGGGTCTAGAACTCAATTCAATCTCGGGTCCAAAATCCAATCCAATTCTCGGGTCTATAACCCACTTTTATCCAAAACCAGTTTGAAAGTTATGTTGCTTTTCACTATTTTTTACTAAACTCTTAGATCGCTCAAGTAGGGGGCAAACTATAGACCCTTAAGTTTGGCATGGATTAAATTTAAAAAACTTAATCTGATCTGTTATTTTTTAAAAGAGCCTAAACCTAATTTAAAAGTTCAAAATTTAACTAGTCCAATTCATAAAAGTCTGAATTTAATTTGTGAAGGGATTAGATCAAAAAATTAAAAATTAGGATTCGGTTTGAGTCATGATGGGTCCAAGTCAACATGAGCTTAGTGCTCATGTCGACTTAGACATCCAAATTGACATGAGCATTACCAATGCCAATTTGGAGTGTCCAAATTGACATGAGCTAATGCTCATGTTGATTTGGGTCAACATGAGCATTAGCTCATGTCGACTTGGACACTCTAAGTCGACATGAGCTGGGTCCATGTTGATTTGGGCACTCCAAATTGACATGAATCGTAATTTGAAAAGAGTTTGGCCAGCAATTTTAATTTCCTTATCAAATTGGACTTTGGAATAACCCTCATATTAGTAGATTAGGGTTTAGAGGTTAAGCTTTTATTTAGTCTATAAATAAGCAACTGAGAGCAATTAAAAGAAGGGGGAGGAGTAGCTTTTAGCAATTAATCAAGGAGGAGCAACATAAAGGCAATAATTCATACAGAGACGAAGCAATAACAAAAGACACCAGCCAATACTTTCATTGATCCATGCTTTCAAAGACACGAGCTTGGTTCAACATATCACATTGGATGGAGCCTGCAACACGGGTTTTGTTTTCTAAATTCTATTTGTTTAAATGTCTAGTAGCTATGTTATTTCTTTTAGTTATTGAATATTGACAGTTGTTTGATCCAGTAGTTGATTAATTTAGGTTGTGATTTTGGAAAAACCTTAATAACAATAATACTCTTTCATATTAGTTGATTATAACTTGTTTAGTAACTTGTTCTCTTGACTTTGATTCACATAAAGCATCTGGTAGTTTATTTAGTTATCAAATAATAAAATTGGTTGGCTTATATCCATTTTGTTTGAAATATTCTAGTAGCTCATCTTCATCTCAAACCTTAATTTAATTCCAAAACCATATCTTAAATCTGTAAAAACCAAAAACCCTAATCCCAAATACCTAGCCTTAATCTAAAATCCTAATCCCAAATATCTAAAAATCCTAATTTGTAAAACCTATTCCCAAAATCTAAAAACCCTAATCTGCAAAACCAACCCTAATATGCCTAACCATAATCCTAACACCCCTAAACTCTAATTTTCAAGCCAAAACCCTAATTTTCAAAACAAAATCCTAATTTTCCATCCAAAACCCTAATTTCATGTCCAAAACCCTAAAATCATATTTAAAATCCTATAAGCCCTAATTTAAGATGTAAATTCTAAATTTATGTATTTAATAGTTTATTTAAGGTTAGAACTTGGATCAATTAGTTGATTTATTGTTATATGCTCTTATGATGGATGATTTATTTTATTTGGTTTATAATGGATGTTTTACTTTCAATTGTTATGTTTGAATAGTTTTAATTTATTTAGTTGATTGTTTTTTTATTATTTTGATTTCAAGGATATAAAATGTATGTTTCCAGTTTGTGGGTACCTCATTAGTTAAGTTTAATGTAATTTATTTGGTTTTGAGTTTTGGATTAATGTAAAGGACATGTTTTCAACAAATGGTGGGTGTCCTATTTTATTTAGTTTTAGAATTTGGACAATTGTTGTAAGGGCATATTTTCATCTTCGGATGGGTGCCCATTTTATTGATTTGTTTAAACTTGTTTCGATTTTAATATGATGATTATCTATTTTAATAAACTCTATGTAGTATGGATGATTTTATAATATTTAAGAATTCGATAATATTTAGACCTGAAAAGGAGGTCGGTTTCAATGAGTCGAGCATTATGGGGGGTGCTTGGCCATTCTCATCTTCTCCATACGTATCCAACTTTTCGAACCCATTAGGGTTTGAGAATTCCTTAGAAATCGAGTCATCCACCCATTTTTTTTCCCGGCCTGTCTAGGTGGTGACTCCATTTTCTTTGATTTTAGGTCCGTGTTCTCTGAGCCCCTGAGACTAACAGTGTCGAAGTCACAAAAATCATTCTTTATGGGAGTATGGGCAAAAATTCCTGCTCACAGGTAAAAATCAAATAATTAAGCAGAGGCACAGACAAAATGAGTGAAAAGTGATTAACAGATTAGGAATAAGCAAATAATGATAGATAAGACAAATTTTAAATAAGCAATAGATAATAATTATAACAACATATGAGGAGACATATTATGACATTCAAAATAGAGTAGTGATTAGTTGTACATTACGATAATAACTTTTTCCTTTTTTACTCATAACATAACACCTGTGAACACCGTTCAGTGATTTAACCCCCCCCCCCTCCCCCTGGAGTTGGGTCATATCACAATAGTAGAGGTCAAACAATAAACTCATTAATGGTATTGTCAGAAAAACTAGATAAACTCAATATTTATGAATTTCAATTCAATAGAAAAATCATAATCAATAAATACATAACTCATTAGAGAGTCAGATAATCAATAAAAATAGCTCAATAATAATTTTTCCAAAGGAATCAAAAGAATGGCTAAGCAATAAATAGATAATTAGAAACAATTATTTAAGTAAATTAAATTAATGAGAACTAAGGGTTTTCTAATAAAACAGAATGCAATCTAGGGTAACAAAAAATGTGGTGTAAATAAAAATAAGATACTACTTAATCAGAGTTAAGCAGTGTAGTTCAGAATAGAAACATATCGGATATCATATTAGATTATCACTCACCTATAGTCTCTTGAGGTGCCTTGCTCTTATAGCCAGATGATTCTCCTGTCTTCCTTTTCCTACATTGTATATAATATTTGCTATAATTACGCCATAACACATAATCAAATCCATGTACATGTGTTCTTTTATATTTTGTGTATTTAATATTTATTAATTTTTATTAATTAATTTGTTCTTATAAAAGTATAACATTTGTTGTTTACAATTTTATTTATTTATAGTCACATGTTGCATGGGAATCCCCATGCAAATTACCAACTTTCATTAAATTTATCAATTATCATTTATTCTTTAAAAAAATAAATTTCATCATAGTTCAAAGCTAATTTCAAATTAAATCTCAATTTAATTATTTCTTTCTTAATTCAAGATTCATTTTAATTTGGTAAGCACAGTTAACAAATTTTAGTTGGCTATATATATATAGATATATATATATACACCGTGGTATATATGCATATATATTTAAAGTATAATTATATATATTATATACCTTTAATCAAAATCAAAATTTACATTAATTAACTATATTAATTATATATATAGCAATATATATGTTAGTTGTTATAGAACATAATAGAATTTAATATAATTATATACATACAATTTGATCAATCGATTATCTAGTGCTCACCTTCTCTTTATGCTTTCTTCAATTTAGAGTTCAAAGCTTCTAATTGGCCAACAAATTTTCAAAATTTTGTTTAATGGTTTTATGAAAGCAAAGAGTTTATTTCTTGTTTATATACTAGCTTTTGAATTCGGTGGAAGATGAAAAGAAAATTTGTATTTTACTTATCATTAGTTTATTACCACACGCGTCATTCATCTTCCAGGCAATATGTCATTTTTTTTAATATTAGTTTAGTAGCCATCATCATCTTACTAGCTTAGGTAACATTAGATTCTATAACTTTTCACCATCATCTTTGTATTTAATTTTGTTTCCCACACATTGCATGGATTAGTACACTAATGGGCCATGTGTTTCCTTGCTCATTTACACATGTACGTTCGTAAATCATATTTGCATCTTCTTTTTAATTCTAATATTATTTAATTCCTACAATGATCACTACCTAATGATGTAGGAAATTATTAGATCATTTTTGCCTTCATCATCATCTTCTTTAACTAAAATTCCTACACGAATTATTTTTTTTTAACAAAACAACACATTTACTTGGCTACTCTGATATCTTAACAAATGATTTTATATGTGTCCTAAATTAATCATGATTATGTATACATTTTGTATACCATATTTTATAATACAAAGATGGCATACATAATAATTATACACATATATGTATATAATCACATGTTGGGCCGAAAATTTGAGCTTACTTATCTCCTAAATTTAAGCCAAAGTCTAAGTTTATACTTACTCATTTTTAGTTTAATTAAATTATATAATTGTATTTTACTACAAAAATTCTTATATTTTTTATCTAGTATTAAACTATTAATTAACAAACTAAACTAGTTTCTAAATTCTTAATTATCTATTATCATATGGCTTTATATTATTTTTTCTTTTAATCCCTTAATTAAAATACTAATTTAATATTTTTTTTATTTATTTGGACAGAATATTACAACAAGCCTATCTGAATAAATGTGTAACACCCTTATACTCTATATATGTATAATATATATACCTTATATATGTAAAATACGTATATATAATATAAGAATGTCAACATTCTTATCATTTGAAAATTTTTTCTAAATTTTAAGAAAATATTTTATTTCTTAAAATATACTTTAATAGATAAATAAATATATACATTAGTAATTAATCATCAAAAATACTAATTTTAAGAAAAAATCTCTGAAAAAAATTTGCCAAAGTTTTGTCTGTAAATCAGTAGTTTTCCAAAAATTCAAATGTTCTCAACATGCATAAAATACACTCTCAGTATACATATAATCATCCATTTCTCCAACATTTTCCAATAATACTCAAATATAAATGTACTTAAGTATTTCGCACTTTTATAATATTTGTACAAGAGCTTTAAATTTACAAGATTTTTACAAAATAGTATAATGTATATAAAAATAACGCATTTAGTCAAAACAAATATTTACATGCTAAGCAACTGGCTCTGATCTTATGGCAATCTATCAAAATATTTGGTATAATCTAGAAACCCTAGGCCTGGTTAGGCCTAACAGGGGGCTTTCTCTATCAACCATGTCACTTGCTTGATAAAATTTAATCGCGCTAAGCTACTAGCTTAGCGGTATACACTTTGATAATAAATAATGACAATATGATCAAAACTCCATAAAATGCATCATACCTCAATGTCATACCAAATGCATATAATTCACCACATGATATAATCACCAACACACATAGGGCCTAAAAATCCTTATATAGTAATCTAGTTCCAGAAATATCATTTTGGCCCATCTCAAAAATAATGACACTAGCGTGTCTCGGCCGAAGGTGTAATTAATACTGTGACACCAGCATATCTTGCCCAATGGTGTAATTATAATTATGACACCAGCATGTCCGTCTCAAATACATATAGCATGCCAAATGTTGTCAAACATAATTGTCTGAAACTAGATATTATATAAGGCAACATGTAATACATATCCATCATTTCATACTTTATCCACTTATTTACATTTTTGTTCATATTTCACATTCATCTTCATTTTGTATATATCAATATTAGGACCTATACTATAATGGCTTTAACATATCATAATTTATCCAAATTACACATTTTCATTTCAAACAATGCATATCACACATAAACATCAATGTTCAAGTCACATAACACATTTATTCATTTGCAATGTGTTATGTTAAAACTATGCAATTGAGACAATGACTATCAAAGTATGTACTAACCTCAAAATTGATAAAATCCAAGCAAATATTTCCTCCCAACAACAACATCTACTAATGCCCTTCACCATTTTTGATTTGGTAATGTGGCTTCACTCATGTCCTAACAAACTTAAAAATTTATATAAACCATTAGAAACATTAATATACTCATTTTAACTACTCAAACTTAAATTATCACATTCCTACTTAATTTTCAACTTTTGCCCAAATGCACTTTAATTTTGGAATTCTATTCTACCCATTCTAAATCAAGTTTTAAGTTCAATTATGCCTTTAAAATCATATTTTAACATAATTTAAGCAATTAAATTTAATTTTCATTAATTCTTTATAAAAATCTCATCAACCCTAAATTCGCTTCTTCTTCTTCCAAACTATTATCAATCCTAACTATTTCAATCATTTAACCATAAAATCATTATCTTCACATAAAATTAATGTTCCAACACCATTTAAACAATTATAACATTCTCTTTCAAAAATTAAAATTTTATATAATCCAAAATTTCAATAAAGCTTCTTAAAATTTTAAGAAAGCTTACCTAATAGTTGAGCTTTCCTCAAAATTTCCTTAATTTCTTGTAAAAACTTGTAGGATTTGATGGATTTGAAGAATCAAAATTTCTCTCCTTCAACCACGGAGATTTTGGCCTTCAAAAGAAGAAAGAAGAAGATGAAACAAATTTTTGATTTTTAATTTCTTGTCTTTTATTTTCAACCATATATTTATATATATAATAATATAATTAATTAATTGTTACAAATCCTTATTTTACATCTTCCATTCAAATTAATTTAATTTTGAATTATTTTATTATTATTATTTTATTATATATATTTTTAAACTTTTTTACTTTTACTCTTACTTTTACTTTTACCATTTTATCATTTTTACTAATTTTTATCTTTTAGTGACATTTTATATTTTGAGTATATGTAGCATAAATTAAATTTTTCCTTCTTCCAATACCTTAATTAACCTTCCTAATTATTTATTTAATTATATTTAGTAGAAATTATGGACATTACAAAATTACTAACCTTGTTTCCTAATGCAAGGTACCCAATAATGTTCAAAATGCTAGCCATAATGGTCACAATAAGCTCCTTGCTTTAGCAACCGCTCATTAAAAGCACAAAGCTATCTTCCAATGCAAAGTGAACTTAACAAAAATCCAGGCTTTCCTTGGACAACCCAAATAAGCCAAACCATCTTCATAAAATACTTTGCTAAACTAATTAGCCTTGAGCCATACTTGGCTAGCCCAATTAGCCTTACCACTATATAGCCCAAATTCCGTAAAGGCAAAACCTATGACCAAGACAACCTCATAAGGTATGACTCAAACTATTCTTCTGAGCCCACAAGATTTATCTAATGCTCATGAGAAAAAAAACATGAGTTGCTCTTGGAAAGTCCAAACCGACCTGAATAGAAAAATAAACTCAAGCCTAGAAACCCCATTTTGGGACAAACCAACAAGGCTGAACTTGATTGTAGCCTTCCAAAATTACCCTAAACTTTGAATCCCTCAAGAATGATCCTTTTGCACTCCTTGTCGAAATAGACTGTAGCCTTAGAAATTGAACTAGTCAATTTAAGGCCAAATCAAATAGCCTCTTTAATCTTCTTGTCTAACATAAACATGACTGCAACCTTCATGTCCTAAGCATTCTTTCAAACTTTAGCAAGGTAATAGACTCACACTATATAATAGCTAAAAAGGAATTCATGAACTAAGGTCTAAACCAGACTGAAGCATCATAAGACAAACTAATAGCCAAATTTAACCTAAGCCTTCAAAAACCAAGCCCCCTAACCCACAGCATGGTTGGAACTCGTCCAAGAAAATTGCATCCTTCCTTAGTAAGCAAAACAAACCAAACTAGCCAAATAGACCACAACTTGCTTACCAAGGCCAAAGTTCCAAAAATTGATCAACCAACTCATCCTAAAGACAACCAGGCCAAACCCTCCAAGATAAGTCAAACCTGAGGCCAAGCCCCTCCAATGTCAAGTTAAATGTAAGGCCAAAACCTCTGAAGCAAGTCAACCTAGTCTAAGGCCAAATCCATTCGTGGTCTCCCTATACAATCCCCCACACTTAGAGCTAACATTATCACTACTTGATCTGTGAACACTCGAATTTTGAGGCTCGGAAAGCCAATTTTCTCATACTGCAAATGACCGGGCCGGACCGGGGGTCCACTGTAAAAGTTCACCAAAAGTATGTCTTCATGGTACTTGAAAAGTCCGGAACGACGCAAGGATCACAGATATGGTCTCGGAATAATTTTTGGAAGTCCGCAGCTCCCAGAAAATCAGTTTGGACGAAAAAGTGCGAATTTTGGTGCTATTTCGGGAATGAACCGCTGACCACGGCGGTTCGACAGCCAGAACCGGCGGTCCGACCGCCAACCGCGGCAGTCCGACCGCCGCCTGTTTCCTTTCTTGTTTTTCTGGCGAGCCACCCTTTCCGACCGCCGTCCAATCCGATTTTTGTCTATAAAATGCCTCAGATTTTTCAGAATAGGGGTTGGCTGTTCGGATCCCAGGCCTCATGCTGACGAACTCTTTATTTACACACGCTTAAGATCTTTTATTGGACTTTTATTTGCATAAACCTTACTGTGTGCTGCAAGAATCAATCCGTAATCAAGAATCATAATCTAAGGTCCAAGAAAACGAGATCTGGAACTTCGAAGTGGGAAAATCCTAAGCAAGGTAATGTTCTAATTCATTCTTTGTCAATTCAAACATGCCATAAGCACTCCATCTTCTTCTTAATTTCTTCTTTTTGGTTAAAGACCTAATCCTTTTAGGTCTAAGACCTAGTTAAGTAATCAATCAATCTTTCGGCATTAAGCCCTGAATCAATCAATCTTTTTGGTCAAAGATCTAATCTTTTTAGGTCTAAGGCCTAATTAAGTAATCAATCAATTGTTGGCATGAAGCCCATCACAGTTAAAATCAATCTTTTGGCACGGAGCCTAAATCGCATTCTTTGGTACCAAGTACCCAAATTCCATCAAAATTAGCACTAAGTGCTTAAAATCTCATAATTTTGGCAAAAAGCCCGACAATGCACGAAGCATACACACACATATGCATAAATGCATAATTGCCTTTAAATAGGCTTTTCTGAACTACATGGGCTTTGATCTCTCATAAAAACGAGAGTATGTAGGCATATTTGGGATTCACCCCAAATAGCAAGTCCATAATTTACTAACAATCTGTTTGTCTTCTTTTCTTCATCCCTTTTGTGTTTGTTTCTTTTGGGCAAATTAATCAAATACATGACATAGTCCCCGAATCCTCCTTGGGTTCGTAGATTAGAAACATTTACGTTGGATGCATTAATTGGAGTCAAACAAGGGTTTTCTTAGTTTTTCCCTTTGAACAGAAAAAACTGAGTGGCGACTCCTAACAATAAGTGAACGTTCATCCGAATCCTTTTCGGGTGGAAACTGAGGTTCACAAATTGGCGACTCCACTGGGGACCATAAAAATGATTTATGGGATCTTAGTGGACTACTATTATTTATTTGATTAACTTGCCCTTCTTTAGGGTATTTTTATTTATTTTGCAGGGTACTTTAGCAATGGTTGTCCTTTCTTTAAGGACATTAGAATTGAAAATTGACTAAAAGAACCTTTCTAGGGACCATAAAAAAATATAATAATAAAATAAAATAATAATAATAAAAATAATTTATGGGATCCTAGTAGACTATTATTATTCATTTAACTGATTTGCCCTTCTTTAGGGTACTTTTATTCATTTTGCAGGGTACCTTAGCAATATATATCCCCTCCTTGGGGATATTGGATTGAAAATTGATAAAAGGAATCTTTTTCCTTTAATGGACCCCTTGTTTGATTAATTGTGCATTTATTTTGTCATTCAGAGAATCTTTTTCTCTTGCATTATATGGGGGAATCCTTTTCCTCCATTGCATAAAAAAAATTATTTTCAAATGAATTTCTTCTCTTTCTGTTCAAAATTCTGAGTCTGGATAGCAAGTAGCGCTGACCGGAAGGTCTCCTTAATTATGCCGGCGGACAGCCAAAGCGTCCTCCCTGTTGTCGCAAACCATTCCAATCCTTTTGGGGTGGCCCATGAGTAAACGTACTGTTGGACCCACGTGAAACTCTTTGTTTCACATGTGGTTAGGTATATCTTACTCAAGACTCAAGGGTCCCTATTATAAGCCTATTCTCTATTTTTCATGTGACAATAGAACCCTCCCTTAGGTTGTGTGTACCCAATGATAGTGCCACATTCCATTAAAATGAATTATGATGTGATGAGGTGCATTCATGCAACATAATAACATTGTTTTGGGGGAAAAACCTTTTGATATGTGCAAATGGACCAAGAGTCTTCCTACCCTACACACTACCCTGATCCTTTACCCTTAACCTTTGCAGGTACCCACTATCCGTGTGCCTTCACCTACACGAGCTACACCAACTCCAACTGTGCAATCACCCACAAGACCTACTACCCTAACTTCACCAACTACTCCAATTACTGAAATGGCTACTATTGAACAGATTAAGGCCTTGCTAGATGGACAAGTTAAAGAAATTGAAGCTCGGATGCAAGAAAGAATTGATGAAGCTTTGGCTGCCCAAAGGGTAGCCATCTTGGCTGAATTGGGAGGAACACCAAAGACGGCCACTACTTCTGGAAATTTAGGGAAAGAACCTATTGTGGGGCAAACTAGTACCCCCATGACTGCTCAGAATAATACCCCTATCATTAATTTGGAGGATCCACCCTCTAAGAATGTTACTGAAACTGATGAACTGAAAAAGAAACTTGAATTGCTTGAAAGGTCAATCAATGCCATGAAAACTCATAAAGAGGTGGTAGACATGGATTCCTTATCCTTGTTTCCCCAAGCTAGGTTGCCTCCAAAATTCAAGATGCCTGGGATGGACAGATTTGATGAGACTACTTGCCCTAAAACTCACCTGAAGATGTATGTGGGGGCCTTAAGCCCTTGGGGTTTAAATGACGAGCTCTTTGCTCAACTCTTTCAACAGTCCTTGACTGGTGCTGCCCTCAAATGGTTTGTAAGCCTAGATCGTGCTAAGATTAAGACTTAGGAAGACATCTGCAATGCATTTAACACTCAATACCACTACAATATTGAGGTAGATGTCACTAGAAGGGAGCTTGAGACCACTAAACAAAATAACAATGAACCCTTCTCCTTGTTCCTTACGAGGTGGAGGGCGAAGGCTGCCCAAATGATCAATCGCCCTTCAGAACAGGAGCAGATTGATATTATAATCAGGAATTTAAGGCCTACATATCAAGCTCAACTGCAAACCCAATACCTACCTACTTTCAAATCGCTCGTTGCAACTGCAACTAAGGTAGAAGACTTGATACAATTGGGTAAGATAGTGGATGAGGGAGCTGCTTTAAAGTATAACAAACAGGGCCAAGCTGCTTCCTCAAGCAAGGTCAATGAAGTGGCCAATATTGCCCCTGCGAATCCTTTACGTGTGGGCAATCTTGGGCAGAGAAATCAGCCGAGAAGGCAATATACCGACCTTGGGGTGCCCCTTCATCTAGTGTTTAAAAAGGCCGTGGAAGGGAAGTATTTGAAGCCTTTGGACCCAAGGCCACCTCCAAACCCATTACCCTCCAGTTATAAGGCCAATGAGTATTGTGAATACCACCAAGGAAAAGGGCATAGAACAGATGCTTGCTGGACTCTGAAAAACTGCATCCAGGATTTGGTGGATAGGGGTGACATCACTCCTCTCAGGAGTCAACCGAACATTAATACTAACCCTTTGCCTAATCATTCCATCCACGCCATCACTGTGGAAGAAGAGTTTTTTGATCCTTTCAAACTTCTCTTAGAAATGAATGAAGTGTGTGTGTTGGATTTGAATGACCTTGCTGAAGAGGTCGACGCTTTGACAAGAAGCGGAAGGCAATATCAGCCACTCGACTTGGGAAAAGCCCCTTCAACCTCAAATCACCCCCATAAGAAGACACCAGACCCAAAAGAAGACCCTGTCCTCTCTCAGCTTAAGCAAACTCAAGCTAGGGTATCAATTTGGGAGCTCCTTGCTTCCTCATTCCCACACTGTCAGGCTCTCAGCGAAGCTTTAAGTCAACTTAATACATCAGTGGACACAAGCCCAGAAGCTTTGGTGGCCACTTTGACTCAATCAACCAAGGCATTGAGTATCCGATTTTCTGATACAGACCTACCAAAAGATGGTAGTAAACACAATGATGCTCTATACATCACCATACAAACTGGGGGAAAGACTGTTCCCATGGTTCTCATTGATAATGGGTCAGCCTTAAATGTATGTCCCTTGAAGGTAGCAAGCTGTCTGGGGGTTGGAGGCTACAGATCTTACACCTTCTGATCAGATTGTTAGAGCATATGATAACACTCGAAGAGAAATTTTGGGTGTTGCCACTCTGGAAATTGCTATTGGGCCCCTTCCAAGTCATTGATGTACCCGCGAGCTTTAATCTCCTCCTTGGAAGGCCGTGGATTCATCAGAATAATGCTGTCCCTTCTTCATTACATCAAAAACTTAAGTTCCCTTTTGAAGGAAAAATCATCACTATCAAAGGTGACACCTGTGAAATCAACAAGAGAACCATGGATCAGTCTCTCTTTGAGGTTGTTCCTGGCGAAACCGCCATGACCTTGACTGGTTTCCATTATGATACAGTCCAATGCATTGAAGGAGAAAAACCCAAAAGGCCATTTATCTTATATGATTTTGGAGAGGTCCAAATCAATTGCCTGGTGGGAATGATGCTAAGGGTAGGTCTGCTGCCCGGAATGGAAATGATAAAGTCTGGGAGGAAAACACCCGTAGTGCGGCCATGGGAAGAATCTGAGAATAAGGGAATTTTTGGCTTGGGGTACAAATCCACAGATGAGGAGATAGAAGAGGTTGAGCATGGGAAGAAGAAAAAGAAGACTTGGGGGGCAAAAAGCCTCAAAATGCGCCCTTACTTTAAAACTCCGAATGGTCACTTCTGCAAACCTGGGAAAGCAATTCCTTACTGTGGTTTCCAGGAGCCATTCTATTCTCCTATGACTGGAAAGAAGCTACCGGGTTTTGAGATGTTCGAGGAAATGTTTTGACCATAAAGGGAGAAGAATCAGAACCTATAACTGACTCACAAGTAGAGGATTTCATGCAGCCTAGTCTCTTTGATGAGGTTGCTATGATAACAAATGTCGAAGAAAAAAGGGACCCACGAAGCTGATCAAGACCACAGAGGGACCACTGATGAACTGGTATGCCGAGGAGGTACAAGCAGCTACAGTCAAACCTAGTCATGTGTCATACCCCGAGCCTGAGTCTTGTACCGAGTCAAAACTCGAGTCAAACACCGAGTCAGAGTCCAGTTCTGAGTCTTCCTTAGCTTCAGGAACAGAAAACCCTAATGTTAAATATAATGTAACTCTGGAGGATGACTCCGACATTATTAATGAAACTGTTCAAGTTCTTGGTTACCCTGTATCTTTTGCTTTTCAAGTATTATCTAGCAAAAATGAAATAGATGAAATAAAAGAAATAAATGAAAAAATAATGATTGGCAAAGAAAATGAACATACATACATTGCATATGATTGTGTGAATAAGGAACAGGTTGTTGAGTGCATCAAAAGATATGTCGACTGCTTCATGTGGAAGGCAAGTGATGTCACGGGAATAGACCCAGCCATAGCAGTTCATAAGATTCCACTATACCCAGATGCGAAGCCGGTTAAGCAGAAATTGAGAAGAATGAAGCCTGAATGGTCTTTGAAAATTAAAGAGGAGGTTGCCAAGCAACTGGACAATAAGTTCATAGAACCAATTGCCTACCCTTCCTGGTTAGCAAACATCATGCCAGTCCCGAAGAAAGATGGAAAGGTCAGGATGTGTGTTGACTATAGAGATTTGAATAAGGCCTGTCACAAGGACGATTTTCCACTACCACACATCGATTTGTTGATAGACAGGATGGCTGGGCATAGGATGGTTTCCATGACTGACCTCGCGGTTGGGTACAATCAGATCCTAGTGCACCCACCAGACAAAGAGAAGACAACTTTCATTACAGAATGGGGCACTTTCTGCTACAGGGTTATGCCTTTTGGGTTGATAAATGCAGGGGCTACCTACCAAAGGATGGCGACAACAGTCTTTCATGACATGATTCACAAAGAAGTAGAAGTGTATGTTGATGATATGATTGTTAAGTCAAATTCTCCAGAAGAACACGTTGAAGCACTTGAGAAGTTCTTCCTTAGACTTCGCAAGTACAATTTGAAGCTTAATCCTGCAAAGTTCCTATTTGGAGCAACATCAGGCTTATTTTTGGGGTATTTGGTCAGCAAGAGAGGAATAGAAGTTGATCCAGCAAAGTCAAAGGCTATTCTGAAAATGCCTCCGCCAAGAACAGAAAAAGAGATTCGAGGCTTGCTAGGTAGATTACAGTATATCAGTCGATTCATATCGCAATTGGCAGAGACTTGTGGTCCAATCTTTAAGCTACTAAGGAAAGGAGCTTCACAAGAATGGAATGAAGAATGCCAAAAGGCCTTTGACAAGATCAAAGAATACTTGTTAAGTCCACCAATTCTACAACCTCCCAGAATGGGAAAGCCTCTGCTCTTGTATTTGTCTGTAACAGATGAAGCCATGGGTGCAATGCTAGCTCAAGAAGCCGAAAGTACAAAAGTGGAAAATGCAATTTACTACCTCAGCAAAAGGATGTTGGACTATGAGTTAAAGTATAACAAGATTGAGAAGTTGTGTTTAGCATTGTATTGGGCTTGCACAAAGTTACAACACTACTTGTCTTCTTACACTACTTGTGTCATCGCAGAACAGAGTCCCTTGAAATTCCTTATGGAGAGGCCTGTTTTGGACAGCAAAATGGCAAAGTGGGTGTCAACATTGGCAGCCTTTAACTTAAAATTCATTCAAAGGAAAGCTGTGAAAGGTGGCGCAATAGCTGACCAATTAGCAGAATTGCCCGTAAAAGACGAGATGCGAGAAATGGGTTTCCCTGACGAAGACCTCTTGAATGTGGAAAGGAGTATTTGGGAGATGTATTTTGATGGGGCATCTAATTATCATGGAAATGGAATTGAGATTGTGTTCAAAACTCCTTGTGGAGAATACATTCCATTTGCAGTTAAACTTGACTTTAGCTGCACAAACAATGAAGCAGAATATGAAGCTTGCATCAATGGGCTTGAAGCCGCCTTTGAATTAGGGATTAAGAACCTAAAGGTCTACGGTGATTCTATTTTGATAGTATCACAAGCTTTAAGGAAATGGAAGATAAGAGAAGAGTGTTTGGTTCCTTACCTACAACGCCTTGATCATTTGGCACAACAATTTGATGATCTGTCCTTCGAATATCTCCCAAGAGCAAAAAATCAGTTCGCTGATGCCCTGGCTACTTTAGCTTCCATGATCAATATTAAGGAGGGGAAAACCATTCGTCCATTGAAAGTTCAGCTTCAGAAACGACCCGCCCATGTAATGCATTTGATCGATGGTAAACCATGGTTTTGGGATATCAAAAGTTATCTCAAGGATGGAAGTTATCCGGAGGGATCATCAAAGGTTGATCAGAGGGCCATAAGGCAGCTAGCCACAAGTTACATTCTTAATGGGGATATCCTCTACAAGAGGAGTTGGAATGGAATGCACCTAAGGTATGTGAATGAAGCAGAGGCTAAGCAGATAATGGGAATGGTACATGGTGGCGAATCAGGGCCACACATGTATGGGATCGCCTTGGCTTGAAAAATTGCCAATCTAGGATATTATTGGTCCACCATGAATGCAGACTGCGTGGCATTTGTGCAAGAATGCCATCAGTGTCAGATATTTGCTAAGATGCAGAAGCAACCTCCCGTTGCCCTGAATCCGATTACTTCTCCATGGCCCTTCGCTACTTGGAGAATAGATATAATTGGCAAAATACATCCAAAAGCCTCAAACGGACATCAGTTTATCTTGGTAGCAGTGGATTACTTCACAAAGTGGGTTGAAGCAGCTTCCTATGCAGAATTAAACGCCAAAAAGGCAGCACAGTTTGTCCGAACTAACATCCTTTGTCGGTACGGGACACCATTTGAGATTATCACTGATAATGGAACTCATTTCCAAGTAGAATTTGCTAAACTCTTGAAGGATAAGAAGATCCAACACCATAGGTCCTCTCCTTATAGACCTCAAACAAATGGAGCTGTAGAAGCAGCAAATAAGTCTATAAAGGTGATCATACAAAAAATGATCGAGGAACATAGGCATTGGCATGAGAAGTTACCGCTGGCTTTGTGGGGATATAGAACATCAATTAGAACTCCTACTGGGGCAACCCCGTATTCCCTGGTGTACGGAATGGAAGCAGTACTCCCCATTGAACTGGAAGTTTAATCGGCGAGGATAATTCAAGAAAGTCATATAAATGAAGCTGAATGGATCAGCAATTATCATCATCAGTTGTTGGGTTTGGATGAAAAAAGACTTCAAGCTCTACATCGGATTCAAGGGTATCAGAGGCGAATGGCCAGACATTTCAACAAAAAGGTCAAAGATCGAAAGTTGGAAGAAGGTTGTTTGGTTCTGAAAGAGATCAGAACATCTGTTACAGATCCTCGTGGGAAGTTTCGTCCTCATTGGGCGGGACCCTACATTGTAAAGAAAATACTTTCCGGCGGAGCTGTCATCTTGTCCGATTTGGATGGTCTGGAGTTCACAAACCCATGCAATCTGGATCAATTAAAGAAATATTATGTATAATCATGCATTGTAAGGAACTACATTAGACCTGATTCTCGCAAACTAATTCAAGATATGTAGGCAGCTCTCCTTGAGCACGGTCTAAATTTTAATAAAAATCATTGGTTTATTTTTCTTTTGCCAACATAAAAAAAAGAAGAAGAAGAAGAAGAATCCCGCTAAGTCGAAAATCCACAAAGGGCGGCTTAGGCAATAGTGGGGGCCCGCTAAGTCGAAAACCTGCAAAGGGCGGCTTAGGCAAGAATGGGTAAGAACTCGCTAAGTTGAAAATCCGAAAGGATGGCTTAGGCAAAAGTTAGAGCAAGTATATAAAGTAGATAATGCTTGGAAAGCAAATAAAAGAGTCGTTCATTCTAAAAAAGAATCATTTATTACAAATAGAGTCATTCATTCCATGAAAAGAGTCAAAACATAAGTCCTAAACATCCAAGGAACCAAAAAGGTAAAAAAAAAAAAAGAGTCAACCCTAGGATCTAAATCCTACGTCTCCTTCGTGGGGCAGAGTCTTTGGTATCTTCCTTAGTTCCGGAACTCTCTGCAACATCTATCTTCCTCTCGTTAAGAGGAACCACATCCTCTCCCTCCAACTCCTGCAACAATGCATGCCTCCTTGGCTTTTCAATTGGCCAAACTTCAGCTATAAACCAAGCTCTGTACTCTGGAGTAGGCTCGACAAGGGAAGGTTCTGCAAAAGGTCTGATCATTTGATGGTTCCTAACCCAAGTTTGAAGAGCAGCTTGAGTAACTCCGGGCATAATAGGGGCAGCAACAGTAAGCCCAACAGGAAGAGGAACCCTCTGATCAATCCCCATCTACCTAATCATGGGGCAAAAGCTTTAAATCTCCAAAGCCAGGGTCACGGTTGAAAAGAAACCCAGCTAACAGGCAGAGAATAAAAGCTCGCATCCTATGCTTCAGTTGAATCTCATCTTCAAAATTAGCAGTCAGGAATGCATCAATCAAAGGAAGCAGCATCACCTTATACAAGCATCAATCAAATGAATCTGATACAAGCATGCAAGAAATCTCAATCTACAGCTACGCCTCTAAGAGTAGCAACAGCTTTCAATCCATATCTTCCCATATTGATCCTTTCAATCTTTTGGGGACTCTTGGTCCAATTGTGCATGCAATGGTTGTAAAGAAGCAAATAAATACATTTATGAAAATAAAAGGGGACATCATGCATACATATTTGCTTTTTGTGCTAACAAATAAGTGTAGGTATAGAAAAGTCAGAATACAATCAGAGAAAAATCAGAAGTGTTGCAAGCAATCCAGAAATGCCAAAAGGTGGGTCTTTTACCCCTCGCTCAAAATTCGTTCTTCAGACGACCACTGGGCCCCATAAATCATTTTTATGGACCCCAGTGGGGGGCAATTGTGAACACTCAAATTTTGAGGATCGGAAAGCCAATTTTCTCAGACTGCAAATGACCGGGCCGGACCGGGGGTCCACGATAAAAGTTCATCGAAAGTATGTCTTCATGGTACTTGAAAAGTCTGGAACGACGCAAGGATCACAGATATGGTCTCGAAATAATTTTTGGAAGTCCGCAGCTCCCAGAAAATTAGTTTGGGCGAAAAAGTGCGAATTTCGGTGCTGTTTCGGGAATGAACCGCCGACCACGGCGGTCCGACCACCGCCTGTTTCCTTTCCCATTTTTCCGGCGAGCCACCCGTTCCGACCGCTGACCACGGCGGTCCGACCACCGTTCAGTCCGATTTTTGTCTATAAAATGCCTCAGATTTTTCAGAATAGGGGTTGGCTGTTCGGATCCCAGGCCTCATGCTGACGAACTCTTTATTTACACACGCTTAAGAACTTTTATTAGACTTTTATTTGCATAAACCTTACTGTGTGCTGCAGGAATCAATCCGTAATCAAGAATCATAATCCAAGGTCCAAGAAAACGAGATCTGGAACTTCGAAGTGGGAAAATCCTAAGCAAGGTAATGTTCTAATTCATTCTTTGTCAATTCAAACATGCCATAAGCACTCCATCTTCTTCTTAATTTCTTCTTTTTGGTCAAAGACCTAATCCTTTTAGGTCTAAGACCTAGTTAAGTAATCAATCAATCTTTCGGCATTAAGCCCTGAATCAATCAATCTTTTTGGTCAAAGATCTAATCTTTTTATGTCTAAGGCCTAATTAAGTAATCAATCAATTGTTGGCATGAAGCCCATCACAGTTAAAATTAATCTTTTGGCATGGAGCCTAAATCGCATTCTTTGGTACCAAGTACCCAAATTCCATCAAAATTAGCACTAAGTGCTTAAAATCTCATAATTTTGGCAAAAAACCCGACAATGCACGAAGCATACACACACATATGCATAAATGCATAATTGCCTTTAAATAGGCTTTTCCGAACTACATGGGCTTTGATCTCTCATAAAAACGAGAGTATGTAGGCATCTTTGGGATTCACCCCAAATAGCAAGTCCACAATTTACTAACAATCTGCTTGTCTTCTTTTCTTCATCCCTTTTGTGTTTGTTTCTTTTGGGCAAATTAATCAAATACATGACATAGTCCCTGAATCCTCCTTGGGTTCGTAGATTAGAAACCTTTACGTTGGATGCATTAATTGGAGTCAAACAAGGGTTTTCTTAGTTTTTCCCTTTGAACAGAAAAAACTGAGTGGCGACTCCTAACAACAAGTGAATGTTCATCCGAATCCTTTTCGGGTGGAAACCGAGGTTCACATGATCATAGCATCAAAGTCTTGCCACAGCCAAACTGAACCAACTTTAGTCATGCATACTCAATCAAGGTCGAGTATCATAACTAGCTTCACTACTTTGTCACCAATAGATGAGCATACAATCCAAAAACATAGAAAAAGTTACATCCTTTGAATCCAGAGGCATCTTCCTATTAGCCAAAAGTTTGGGTTTAAAGGTACCTAACTCTCATTTTCGGGATGCCTAAGATGCTCTCCATCAAATCAAACATTCAAATCCACTCTAGGTAAGAGCCATAGAAATTCATCTTTTAAGACCATTCTAGGTAAGAGCCCTAGAATCTAGCTTTCAAAACAAATCTAAATAAGAGCCCTATAATTTAACTTTAAGATACATTCTAGGTGAGTACCCTAAAACTTGATTCTATTTTAAGCCATGATTCAATAATCAAACAAAGTCCAAATTTAGCAAAATTGTGTCAATCATCAACCACTAAGGCTCTGAATTAATTCAGTCATTAAGGCTCCGAATAAATTTTAGATCAATCATCAACCACTAAGGTCCGACTCAATTCAATCATTAGCCACTAAGGATATGAATCAATTTCAAATCAATAATCAGCCACCAGGGCTTCATGTAACATTTGAAATTGTTTAAAATTCAATTAAATAAATTAAAACTAAATTAAATAAATTAAATAAATAATTTAAATGGAAAAATAGAAGGATTAGGATTAGAAGTGAAAAAATAAATAGTATATGTGAAATATATATTAAATATACATAACATATACAAAAGTCAACTCTTTAATAGAAAAATCAAAAGTCAAATGGAAAAATAGTAATTATATTTTATAAAATTAAAATTAATTAAATAATTTAAAAATAAATTATTTTTGGGTGAAAGAGGTAAATTATGGTTTTTAAATAAATAAATAAATAAATAAAAATATATTAAAATATATTATATATATGGTCATATTTTTAGTGGAAAGAAAGAGATAATTTAAAAGTATTCTTCTTCAAGGTGGCTGAACCACCATTGGAGTTCAAGAGAGGTTTTTTCTTCTTCCAAACTTCATTAATTGTGTAACATTCGAATTTTTTTTAAAAAAAATTAACTAAAATAAATAAAAATTAACTAAAATAAATAATTTAAATGAAAAATAGAAGGATTAGAAGTGAAACAAGTAAAGTGTATATGCAAAATATATATTAAATATACATAACATATACAAAAGTCAACTCTTTAATAGAAAAGTCAAAAGTCAAATCGTAAAATGATAATTATACTTTGTAAAATTAAAATTAAATAAATAATTTAAAAATAAATTATTTTTGGTTGGAAGAGGTAAATTATGATTTTTTAAATAAATAAATAAATAATTAAATAATTAAAAATATATTAAAATATAATATATATATATATGGTCTTAAAATTAGTGAAAAGAAAGAGAAAAATTATAAGTTGATCTTCTTCTTCTTCTTCTTCTTCTTCCATGAGGCCGAACCACCATTGGAGTCCAAAAGAGGTTTTTTCTTCTTCCAAGCTTCATCAATTGAAGGAATTAACAAGATTTAAGTGGGATTTTGGTGATTTTCTCCATAAATAGAAAGTTTTCCATCTTATTCTTTGGATTTCCATGAAGTTTTGAGTATGTTGAGTTTGGAGTTTTGATGTAGTATGATTTAATTGCTTGAATGGGTATGTGAAGTTATTAATGATTTTCAAGTTTGATTGGAGAAAAGAGTAAGTTTGGATTAAGTTTGAATGAAGAAGTGAATTTAGGGTTATGTAAAATTTGGACTTTTGAAACCATGTGTTTTAATTGTGCAAATGGATTCCAAATGTGTTATTTTGATGAATAAACAAGGATTTTAAAGTCAAATGATGGATCTAGTTAAGTTTGGTTAGAGATTGGATAAGGTAGTGATAAATTTAGGGTTATGGAAGAGAGTTTTCAAAGTATTGATGTTTGTTTGATTTTAATGTATAAATCGTGCTATTTAATGATATAAGTGATGAAAATAAGCTTGGGTTAACAATTGGAATGAGTTGGAATGAAGAACCTTAATTGATGAAGGTTATGACATTTTAGGGTTTTGTATAAGAGCACGTGTTTATTTAATGTGATTGATTAAAAAATGTTATAATATATTATTAAAGATAGAAATAAACTTAAAACACCAATTTAAATGGATTAACATGGAATTTCAATGTTAAAGTAAGGTTATGCATAATTTTAGGATATTGGTTGGAGTGATATTTAATTAGGGTTTTATATTTATAATGCCTTAAAATGTGATTTTAAATGATGTTATTTATTCATATTTTGAATAGGCATTAAGAAGAAGTGAATTGCCCAAACTTAGTGTTGAATGGCAAGTTGAAAGTGAAGGTTGGAGGGTGACTTTTTACTTGGGTTTAAGTTCTAATTGAGGTATGTACAAACTATTGATAAATTAGATATGCTTGTATTAAATTCGACTTAACACATTTTGGATGAAAAATGTGTTAAGCTACTTGGCAACATAAACATTCATGAACATTGTGTTATAACATGTAAATTGTTATATATGCATTATGTGCATTATGAAAAGCCATTACTAATGACTAAAATGAATGAAATGTGATTTATGTGCATTATGTGAGAATGGCCCAAAAATATTTGGATAATGTGATTTTAATCTGAAATGACATACATTGTGATTAAAGAATATGATATGATGAATTAAAATGTGTTGACATTGATATGAATGAGAAAAATGAGAAAATGAGGCAATGTGATGAGAAAAATGAGAAATTGATACAATGTGATAAGAAAAATTGATTATGGAAAACATGTATATTTGTGTGTCTGGTATGTTATTCAATTTTCAGAGTTCTGTGTTTGGTGGCATGCCTATGAGATTATCCTCATTATTTGTCTTTGGGGCTAGATGCTAGGCACCACTGATATATGATTTGCCTTTGAGGCTAGATACTAGGTGTCACTGATATATAATTTGTCTTTGGGCTAGATGCTGGGTATCACAATGATTTGCCTTTAGGGCTAGACACTGGGTGTCAATATAAGCCAAAATAATAACTCTGAAATTTAAATAATATATTAGTTTGTTTGGGCCCATGCTTGTGTATGTGTTTATGTAAATTATAAAAAGATTGAAGATTATATTTTAAAGTGGAATTGAGTGCCACATTATGACATAACATATAAAAACATTATGCATTGGCATTATATTAAAGTTTTATTATTATCAAAGTTTGTACCGTTAGGCTTTTAGCTTAGTACGATTATAATTCATCGCGTGGGTGATAGGGGTGATCCGGTAGATTTGGAGAGTTCTTCTAGACCCGGTTAGGTTTAGACTTGAGGTTGATTTGGGGGATTTTGTTGCATCAAGATCAGAGCCATTTGCCATCTTGTATATATTTTATGTTATAGTACATTTTATTATTATGTATATTATGTTTATGTTTTGGGGTATATGTTGTAAATTATAATGACTTTTTGGTTAATTTTACAATGTGGGAATGTATATTTATGTGTTTGATATATATGTATATATATATAAATATTTTGAAAAATTGGAAGAAGATTGAGAAGTGTTGGGGAAATGTTGAATTGTTTTTTTTATTGGAAGTGCGTTTTTATGCAAGTTGAGTATTATTAAATTTTAGGGATGTCCAATTTACAGACAAAACTCTGATAAATTTTTCTCAGTAATCTATAATTAATAAAGAATATACTATTTAAATATAAATTTTAAAGTGTTTTAGAGGTTTGAATTGGAAATGTGAAAACTTTTTAAATCGGGTTATGGCATTCTTATATTTTATATGCGTATTTTACATATATTGGGTGTATATATTATATATATTTACATTTATTTTAGTATCAGAGCTTAGATTTGAGATTCTCGACCTAGGTGTGTTGTTAGAGAGGGAAAATGAGGATTTTAAATATGATTTTAAATTGTGACATATGCATTGGCACTGGCATTATATCTAATCCCTGATGTGGCAATTTTTACTATATTTGTAGATATAGGTAGCTATGGCATCTAGGAATCACTAGTCTACAGAGGGTAGTCAGAGAGTGTAGCTTCTAATGAGAGTAGAGTTGGAGCTGGAGCTGAAACTGCTGGAGAGGCATCTGCATCTATGCTAGTTAGACTAGCAACTGAAGAGGTTCCGTCGGGCTGGGTATGACATATGATGGAGTTGTTGCGATAGGCTGTGATTCAGTAGCCACAGTCGTCGCTACAGCTGCACCCGCAACAACAATTGCCAACTCTAAAGTATGACAAGTTAAGGAAGTTTGGAGCCACATATTTTATTGTCACTATAGACCCTGACTATAGCAGAGTAGTAGTTGGACAAGGTCCAGAGAGTGTTCATTTAGCTGCAGGCTAGTTCATAGGAGAAGTTTGATTATGCTAGATCTTTTTTGCAGGGGGATGTGTATGAGTGGTGAAAGATAGTTCTCCATGGTACAACTGATCTACCGGTGCTGACATTTGCTAATTTCCTAAAGGAATTCGAGAAGAAGTATGCTCTCAGGAAGTATAAGGATGCTAAGAAGATGAAGTTTCTAAGTTTGAGGTAGGACACGAGGACAGTGATTGAGTATGAGATTGAGTTTATCCGGCTGAGCCAGTATGCTGGAGAGATTATATCATATGAGATTGATAAATGCCGAAGATTTGAGGAGGGGCTGAGACCCTTTATCATGTGTTTAGTGGTAGGCTCTCGGTATTAGAATTTTTTTCAGTTGGTTACAGCTGCCAGGAGTGTAGAGAAGGCACATGGTCTTACAGCAGCTGCTAGAGTAGAGGAGAGCAGAGCTAGGAGGCCCCAGGGTGAGGTAGAATCTTCATCATCGAAGAGAGGTCAAGGAGGATATCCTCAGTGCTTCAGTAGGAGTCAACGGCAGCCTAGCAGGTCATCACAGTAGCAGAGGCAGAGATAGAGACCTGCAGCCTCAGTGGCTAGTGCCCCAACCCCGGTGACTCAGAGGCCTACTCCACCTACCTGTGCTCATTATGGTAGGGAACATGGAGGTGTCTGCTGGAGGACTAGTGTACCAGCCATATATTACAGGTGTGGATCACCAGACCATTTTCTCAGAGACTATCCAGAGCCACCAGATGATAGATAGACGGATGCAGCAGCATCTAGACCTAATGTTAGAGGGGGTTGTGGTGGCAGAGGTTTTGGTAGAGGTGGTATATTTGGGACTGATCAGAGAGGAGGTTCTATAATAGGGAGTAGACCAAAGGATGCAGGGCCATCATAACGGGTTTATGTGATACAAAGGCAGCCGGATGCTTCAACTGTTATAATTACTGTTTTTACTTTATTTGGCACTTCAGTTCATGCATTGATAGAACCTAGGTCGATGCATTTATACATCAATGCATCCATACTGCCTATGAGTGACATGCATTTAGAGTCCCTAGGATTTGATGTTTTGATTACCAATCCTTTAGGGCATAGTGTTGTAGTTACAAGGTGGGCCGAGATAGTCTAGTTGTTGTTCAGGATGAGGAGTTTTTTGATAACTTGATTGAGATGCCTTTTAGGGAGTATAATCTGATTCTGTGCATGGATTGGTTATTCGGGCATGGGGCTATGGTAGACTATCAGTGAAAATGTGTTACCCTGAGAACACGTGATGGTAGAGATATGGTGGTATCTAGTGAGTAGAGACACCTTTCATCCATGTTTATTTTAGTTGTATCAGCTAGGAGGATGATTTAGAAGGAATGTAAGGCATATCTTGCTCATGTTGTAGATACCAGAGCAGTGGAGTCCTAGCTTGATAGTATATCTACAGTTGTCGAGTTTTCAGATGTTTTCCCTGATTAGTTGCCAGAGGTACCTCCTGAGAGAGATGTGGAGTTTGGTATCGATCTGATGAATGGTACCACTCCTATCTCCATTATCCCTTATTGGATGGCACCTGCTAAATTGAAGGAATTGAAGGTGCAGTTGTAGGAGTTGCTTAATAAAGGCTTCATTCGCCCTAGTGTGTCACCGTGGGGAGGCCTGTCTTGTTTGTGAAGAAGAAGGATGACACCTTGAGACTATGTATTGATTATCGGCAGTTGAATAAAGTGACCATCAAGAATACGTATCCTTTACCTCAGATAGATGATCTCTTTGATCAGTTGAAGGGAGCAACAATATTCTCTAAGATTGATCTAAGATCAGGGTACCATCAGTTGAGAGTTAGAGATATGGATATACCCAAGGCAGCTTTCCGCATGAGGTATGGGTATTATGAGTTTCTAGTGATGCCCTTTGGACTGATGAATGCACTAACAATATTTATAGATTTGATGAACATGGTGTTTAGACCATGCTTAGATCAGTTTGTGGTGGTCTTCACTGATGATATTCTGGTGTATTCGTATAATAAGGGAGATCATGACAGGTATCTGCTGATTGTACTGCAAACTTTGAGTGAGAAGTAGTTGTATGCTAAATTGTCTAAGTGTGAGTTCTGGCTCGATCAGGTGACTTTTCTCGATCATGTGGTATCAACAGAGGGTATTATAGTTTATCCGAGTAAATCTTGGCTATTTTGAATTGGAGTCCACCAAAGAATATGATAGAGGTTAGAAATTTTCAGTGGTTGGCAGGCTATTGTCGTTGGTTTGTGAAGGGTTTTTCTATAATAGCTACGTTACTCACCAAATTACTTCAAAAAGGGTTAGATTTGTGTGGACAGATCAATATCTGGCGAGTTTTAAGCAGTTTAGGAATATGTAGACTCAGGCTCCTATCCTTACTTTACCTATGGAAGGTAAATCTTATATGATATACAGTGATGCTTCACATAGTGATTTAGGTTGTGTTCTAATGCATGAGGGTATAGTCATTGCTTATGCATCTCGACAGTTGAAGCCTCATGATCTAAATTACCCGACTCATAATTTGAAGCTAGCAGCCATATTTTTTACATTGAAGATTTAGTGACATTACCTGTATGGGAAGAAAAACTTTATTTATACGTATCACAAGAGTTTGAAGTACCTGGGTGTTTAGAGAGAGTTGAATTTGAGACGGAGACGGTGGTTGGAGTTGATTAAAGACTATGACTGTTTGATTAATTATCATCCTGGCAAGGCAAATGTTGTTGTAGATGTTTTGAGTCAGAAGTCCATGGCAGGTTTGATTGCTTATTCACTCTCATTGCTTATTGAGTTGAGAGTGTTGCATGCCAGATTTGAGTCTTATTATGATGGTGCATTGATGGCTCAGTTACAGTTGAGGGCAATGTTGCTATATCAGATTAAGAAAGCCCAGCAGTAGATGAGAAAATCCAGAAGATTGTGATGGATTGCCAAAAGGGGGAGAGTCGAGACTTTCTTGTGAAAGAGGATGACAATTTGTGGTACGAAGATAGGCTGTGCATTCTTGATGATGCAAAATTGAAGAGGAAAATTTTAGAGGAAACACATCAGTCATTCTATGCTATGCACCCTGGAAGTACCAAGATGTATCAAGATTTGAAGCAGCATTACTGGTGGTCAAGTATGAAGAGGGACATAGTAGAATTTATATCTAAATGTCTCACTTGCTAGAGAGTGAAAGTTGAGCACCAAGTTCCTTCAGAGTTGCTTCATCCATTATCGGTGCCAGAGTGGAAATGGGAGTGAGTGATAATGGATTTTTTGACTGGACTACCTTTAAACTAGAAGAGGCATGATGCTATCTGGGTGATAGTTGATTGGATGACAAAGACAACTCATTTTCTTTCAGTTTGGATGGCCTACTCACTTGAGAGGTTGGATGAGCTGTATATCAGTGAGATAATGTGATTGAATGGAGTCCTAGTTTTTTTAGTGTCAGATCGAGATTCCCATTTTACATTGAGATTTTGGAGGAGTTTATAGGATGCTTTGGGTTTTCAGTTGTATTTTAGTACTGCTTTCCATCCTTAGACAGATAGATAGTCAGAAAGAGCGAGTACAGATTCTAAAGGATATGTTGAGGAGCTGTATCATTGATTTCACTAGGAGCTGGGACAGATACTTGCCATTGATTGAGTTTGCCTACAACAATAGTCATCATTCCAGTATTAGGATAACACCTTATAAGGCCTTGTATGGCAGAAAGTGCAGGACACATTTATGTTGGGATGAAGTTGGAGATGGTAAACTAGTTGGTCCCAAATTGATTAAGGAAATGGAAGAGAAATTGAGGGTGATTCAGGATTGTATGAAAGCAACTTTAGATAGACAGAAATCCTATACAGATTTGAAGAGGAAAGATATAGAGTTCAGTGTGGGAGATAAAATATTCCTGAAGGTGTCACCGTAGAAGAGGATTCTGAGATTCGGTCGTAAAGGGAAGTTTAGTCCTCGCTTTATAGGACCATATGAGATACTAGAGAGAGTTGGTCCAGTGGCTTATAAATTGGCTCTACCACCCGAGTTAGATCAGATACATAATGTCTTCCATGTCTCTATACTTCAGAGCTACTGGTCAGACCCATCTCATATCTTGTCAGTGGAATCTATTGAGGTGAGTCCAGATCTGACTTACGAAGAAGAACCAATGGCGATGGCACGAGAGGTGAATGAGTTGAGAAATAAGAAGATACCACTTGTTAAGATTCTTTGGAGGAATCATGCCACTGAGGAGGTGACATGGGAGAGTGAGTAGAAAATGCGGAGCCAATATCCTCAGTTATTCCAGAGTTGATATCATGTAATTTCACGGATTAAATTTTCTTTAGGGTGAGAGAATTGTAACATTCAAAATTTTTTAAAAATTAAATTAAATAAATTAAATAAATAATTTAAATGGAAAATGGAAGAATTAGAAGTGAAAAAATAAAGAGTATATGTGAAATATATATTAAATATACTTAACATATATAAAAGTCAACGCTTAAATAGAAAAGTTAAACGTCAAATGGCAAAATGGTAATTATACTTTGTAAAATTAAAATTATTTAAATAATTTAAAAATAAATTATTTTTGGTTGAAAGAGGTAAATTATGGTTTTTTAAATAAATAAATAATTAATTAAAAATATATTATATATATGGTCATATTTTAGTGGAAAGAAATAGAAAATTTAAAAGTCTTCTTCTTCAAGGTGGCCGAACCACCATTGGAGTACAAGAGAGGTTTTTTATTCTTCCAAACTTCATCAATTGAAGGAATTAACAAGATTTAAGTGAAATTTTGGTGATTTTCTCCATAAATAGTAAGTTTTTCATCTTATTCTTTGGAATTCAATGAAATCATGAATATGTTGAATTTGGGTTTTTATGGTAGCATGACTTAATGGCTTGAATGGGTATGTATGAAGCTATTTTAATTAGTTATTAGTGATTCTTAAGTTGGATTGAAGAAAAGAGTAAGTTTGGATTAAGTTTGGAATGAAGAAGTGAATTTAGGGTTATGTAAAATTTGGACTTTCTAAACCATGTGTTTTAATTGTGAAAATAGATTCCAAATGTGTTATTTTGATGCATAAACAAGGATTTTAAAGTTAAATGATGGATTTACCCAAGTTTGATTAGAGAATGGATAAGATAGTGTTGACTTTAGGTTTTGGAAGGGAATTTTCAAAGTATGATTGGTTGTTTGATTTTAATATTTAAATTATGTTATTTAATGATATAAGTGATGGAAATAAACTTAGATTAATAATTGGAATAAGCTGAAATGAAGAACCTTAATTGATGAAGGTTATGCCATTTTAGAGTTTTGTATAAGATCATGTGTTTATTTAATGTGATTGGTTAAAACATGTTATAATATGTCTTTAATGATGTAAATAAACTTAAAACATTAATTTAAATGGATTAACATGAAATTTCAATGTTAAAGTAAGGTTAGGCATAATTTTAAAATATTGGTTAGAGCGAGGTTTAATTAGGGTTGTATGTTTGTAATGCCTTAAAATGTTATTTTAAATGATGGTATTTATTCACATTTTGAATAGGCATTAAGAAGAAGTGAATTGCCCAACCTTAGTGTTGAAGGGCAAGTTAAAAGTGAAGGTTGGAGGGTGACTTTTAGCTTGTGTTTGAGTGCTATTTGAGGTATGTACAAACTTTTGATAAATTAGATATATTTGTATTAAATTTGGCCTAACACATTTTGGACGAAAAATGTGTTAAGCTGCTTAGCATTTTGAAAATTGATGAACATTGTGTTATAACATGTGAATTATTATGTATGTATTATGTACATTATGAAAGCCATTATTAATGGCTAAAATGAATAAAATGTGATCTATATGTATTATGTGAGAATGACACAAAAATATATCATTAAGGTGATTTTAATGTGAAATAACATGCATTGTGATGAAATGATAAAATATGATGAATTAAAGTGGATTAACATTGCTATGAATGAGAAAAATGAGAAATTGAGGTAATGTGATGAGAAAAATTGATTATGGAAAATAGATATTAATTGTGTGCCTAGTATGTTATTCAATTTTCAGAGTTCTATGTTTGGCTATATGCCTATGATGTTATCCTCATTATTTGCCTTTGGGGCTAGAGGCTAGGCGTCACTGATATGTGATTTGCCTTCGAGGTTAGACGCTAGGCATAACTGATATATGATTTGCCTTCGGGCTTTATGCTGAGCATCACTATGAATTGCATTCGGGGCTAGACACTGAGTGTCAATATGGACCAAAATAGTAACTCTGAGATTTGAATAATATATTAGTTTGTTTGGGCCCATGCTTGTGTATGTATTTATGTGAATTATAAAAAGATTAAAGATTTGTATTTAAAGTGGAATTGAGTTTCACATTGTGACATAACATGCAAAAACATTATGCATTGGCATTATATTAAAGTTTTATTATTATCAAAGTTTGTAGCACTAGGCTTTTAGCTTAGCACGATTATAATTCATCACGCAGGTGACAAGGGTGATATGGTATATCCAGAGAGTTCTTCTAGACCTTGTCGAGTCTAGACTTGAGGTTGATTTGGGAGATTTTGTTGCATCAAGATCAGGGCCATTTACCATCATGTATATATTTTATGTTATAGTATATTTTGATATTATGTATATTATGTTTATGTTTTGGGGTATATATTGTAAATTATAAAGGCTTTTTTGGATAAATTTTACAATATGAGAATGTATATATATATGTGTGTTTGATATATATATATGTGTGTATATATATAATGTTTTGAGAAATTGGAAGGAGATTGGAAAGTGTTAGTGAATTTTTGAATTGTTTTTTAATTGGAAGTGTATTTTTATGCACGTTGAGTTTTATTGAATTTTGAGGATGTCCAATTTACAGACAAAACTATAGAAAAATTTTTTCAGAGATTTTTATATAAAATGCTTATTTTGAATATCTATAATTAATGAAGAATATTTTATTTACTATTTAAATATACATTGTAAAGTATTTGGAGTTTTAAATTAGAAATGTAAAAAATTTTATTAAATCGGATTATGGCATTCTTATACTTTATAGGCATATTCTACATATACCTAGTGTATTTATTATACGTATATAGGGTATAAGGGTGTTACACTTCTAATGAAATTTTGATCAATTATTAGCTGCCGAGGCTTCGAATGAATGCAAGCCCAGTTCAATATGGCATTATAAAGGCCACACCCGGCGATTAGCTGCTAAGGCTCCTAATAAGTGTAAATCCAGAAACCACCTGGCATTGCATATTATAGATGTCACACCACATGATCAACCATAGAGTATTTGCAACAACACATAAATTGGTGAAGCTGCTTCATGTGATCCATAAGCTCGAGAAAACTTGGTGAAATAGGCTTGCACCTCCAAATTTGCACTTGGCTCACACCATGTCTACTATACCATTATAGTACACATGATATGTAACACCTTTATAGCCTATATACGTATAGTATATACATCCCGTATACATATAGTTTGTATATAAAATATAAAAATGTCATGGCACATGATTGTAGAAACCATTATAATTAGTCTCAAAATAATTATATTATTAAAAGAAAAATTTTAACCAATAAATCCATTCATTTTATATTTTTAAAATAGTGTATTCAATAGAAAATCTCTAAGAAAAATTCACTAGAGCTTCGTTTGAAATTTCAATATATCCCAATTTATCAAATAGCCAACCTACATAAGGAAATTAGACTCCAAAAGTAATAATATTTCCAACCATTCTCTAAATCACCACTTTATTAATACACATTTAAGTCTTATAACTTAAAACATTATTTATCATAATTAAATTCTTATATATATATATACATACACAACCATCTCAAATCATTAAGACCAAACACAAGTGTTATGAATTAATATATATACACCAAAATACATAAAAACCATAATAACACATGTATGTGTGAACCCCTAATTCTGCATCCAGATTATACTGCATGTGATCATGGTTCTAAGAAAGTTGAAATTACACAAATCGGAAATTGGACGGACCTGAACAGGCTCAAACTGGCCTAAATTAGGCCTAAAAATCCTCGATTTTGAACATAAGGACAAATCCTTAATTTTTCCCTTAAATTGAAGCCCATACAATAATGAATGTAATGCAACTTGAATTGTGCAAATCGAAGGTCAAACGACAGGCTTGAAACAGAAAAAAAAAATCCATAGTAAGCGCAAATGGCGCGGCGACCGTCCGACATGCGTGCAGTATGATTTTTTCCTACTTTTTCACCATAAATTGAGGTTTTCTTCTTTAAAATAAGGATCCAAAAATTTTCATTACAATAATGCGGAAATTATTTCTGACGCAAAAATACAACAAACTCATCTTGGATCAATTTAATAAAATTTAATTTGATTCTCTTATATTTTTTTGGAGCCAAAGTCATTTTGACATCTTTTTCTCGAGACTCCTCAAGCGGAGCTACTTCAACCATACATCCAAAGGAAATGGCTATCGAAGGTGCAAATTTTCTTACCTTTCTCTTGTCAATTCAGTAATATGAAATAATCAACTATAAAATTAGTTAATTAAAATCCCTTTGCAATCAAAGGATGAACTCTTACGGCTCTAATTCCTATTCAAATGGGATAAGTAGGCACACTTGAAATATTACTTCGAGTGGCGAGCCCACACTTTAATAACCAATAGACCATTTCATTTTAATTTGTTCTATATTATTCTCAATTATTATTTTCAATATTATCATTGTTTTCTTTACTTTGAGGCACTATTTTCAAAATTGTTGAGTCTTGTAAATGGAGTCCCTATGATTATGCTTATTTCCTCCTCTTCCTTTCCTCTCAGTATATCTATTAATTAGGGATTTGTGCTCAACTTAGGACCCATAAGGGTTAGAGTTAAAGCTCCCTTGGAATCATTATTTTTAGGAAATTGCAATATTTTATTATTCAGCACTGCATTTGTGGATGTCACAATTACTAAATGTTCATGCATTATGATATATTGTCATTCATAATAGCTATGACATATCCGATGAAAATTGTGCTTTTTCTTTAAATCAATCAATATAAGGATAAAATCAATTAAGGAGAGATAAAAATTATTTTTTATCAAAACTGGCATGAAAAATTACTCATCGTGATTGGTTTCGATCTAATGTCTTTTTACGCAAAATAATTTAATGGAGTCAATTTAATGGGTTTTGTCCTTAATTTTTCTAAAATAAACTAAGGTGGTGACTCTCCAATTTTGACTTTTCAAAATAAAAGCCACTGTACCTTTTCAAAATAAAATGAAAGTTTCTTTTAAAAATAAAAGAGACAAATCTTTTTAGAATAAAAGATAACCATAAGCTCGTGCTTACCAAACTGGCTGGAGACCGTACATGGCGGTATCACATGTGACTAAGTCCAAATGAGCATTTCGGCTCTCTCATTGTGGGTTGGGATTTATTGCTTGGGCGAGGCCTCAAATTATGCAATTGACACTGTTAGTCTTGTGGCACCTTAGATCTCCAAATATCAACAAGGACCTTGATCCCTCTAATAAACAACTCTCTCACCTGCGCAATTTATACAACCGCACTAAGTATGTAGCTTAGTGGTACAAGTTTAAAAACAACACACACACACACATATATATACATTTAAATACTATTCCTCATAATGTAATTTGCAATAGTAATATAACCACATTTTATTTATACTTCATTCATTATACATATATCCAAACCTATAAACACACACATTCATACATACATTGGGCCCTGTAACCCCTATACAATTACTCAGTCCAGTTATCACATCAATTTCATGACCGTGAGTGAAGATTTTTGCCCCTACTCCTGGTGGAATGGTTCTTACAACTCGGCACTATTAGGCTTTGGGCCTTAGAAAATACGGGCCTAATTTAGGAGAATATGAGTCACCACCCGAATGAGCCAGAAAGAAGATAGAAGGGGTGGATGACTCAATTTTGAATCTCTAACCCCTACTGAGTTCGAAAAGTTGGATACGTATGAGAAAAGTGTGAAATGGCCCAGCACCCCCATAACTCCAGGTTCATTAGAATCAACCTCCTTTTTCATGTTTAAATATTATTAAATTCTTAAATTATTATGATACTATTTATGTTACAAACAATTTAAAATAAATAAAATAAGGAAAATCATATCATAAGTCAAACAAACAAATAAAATGGGCACCCATACGAGGATGGAAACATGCCCTTGCATTATCTAAATAAAAATAAAGTAAGATGGGACACCCATAAAAGAGTGAAAACGTGTCCCTTATATTAATCCCCATATATATATTAAATAAAAGAAGAAAATTAAATAAGGCACTCAAAGAGTGAAAACATGCCTTTTACAATCTTGAAATCCAAATAATAAAAATTGTAATCCACAAACATATAAATAATCATCATATAAAGAATTATAAAATCAGGGCTTAATTAAAAGGAAATTAAGATTAATCACAAAAATTACAATCCACAAACATATCTTAATATTAACTCGTTAATGAAATATAGGGCACAATACATACGGCAATCCCACTAGCCAGTTAGTGGATGGGGGTCATAGGGGCAGTGCCCTCAAAAGGTAAATGATTTACTATACTCGTTGAATGATTTGTTGCCTCTAGAATATATGTTAGCTCAGGATTTAATCCTAAAACTAGGGTTTCATTAACAAAATTGGGGTTTTAACATGCAATTAAAGTTTTGGGTTTACAAAGCTAGGGTTTACGTAATTAGGGTTTTAATATATGATCAAACAAAATAAAGTAAAGTAAAATAAACATTGCAAAGTTATAGAACAAATAAATGAAGATGTTGATTTACTAAAATTAAATAAAGAAGGGTATTAGAATACCATACTGACGTTGATGGTTCCACTAAAAATCTAAATGTTGAAACAAGCCCCGTGATTTTAAATTGCACAAATGCTCCTACCTTTGACAAGTCTAGTAGGTTTGGATCAACTGTGTCTTGGTCAAGCAATATTACTTAATGGTTTTTATGTATGGTTCAAGTTTCTATGTGTCTCGTATTTGCTTTATGCTCTCTATGTCATATATGTTCTTTTTTGAGTTGCTCTCTGTAGTCCAAAATTGCTAATTGTTCCTCTCAGTTGCTACTATCTCTTTTGGCTAATTGTGGTTGCCTCCTCTTTGTTAATTGCTAATTGCTTTTATAAGAACAATTATGGCAACAAACTGGCTTAATCTTGGCTAAACAATCCCAATTCTATTCCCGTTTTGGCTTTTTAAATCAGGCCTGACTCGGTTTATGCTTTTTTATTGGATCAGTTTAGATTCAGGATTTTAAAATTGGATCAAATTTAATTCAGGCTCTTTAAATTAGGGTTGAATTTATCTAGGGCCAAAATTAAGGGTCTACAATGACCAAGCTCTGCTCGGGTCCATTTCCAATCTCAAAATCATGACCTAGCTGTGCTTAGGTCAAGATCTAGTTATGCTCAGGTTTATCAATGCATGCATAATCGATCTCAATAGTACTGGATAAGTAATTATATAGGTTATAAATACACAGTAACATATTATCTTCACATTCTCAACTCTTTATCATGTTTCTCACTTTCATCACGTTTACTCTTTCTTTCATTGTTTTCACATTTCCTTTCTCATTTCTTGTCACATTGCTCATTTCTCATCTTTTCCAATCATTTTTAGCATATTTCATATTTTATACATTATGCATATAACCATTACAATAGCCATTCTATAGTGACTCATCTTTCATACCTCAAACATTAACCACTCTCTTAATTATACAATACATATATCCTTATCAAATCCAAAAATAAAAGTGACATAATATATTCTCAAATTCACAATGTGTTATGCCAACTATAATATTATTCAAACAATATTTATTAAAACATGTACTAGCCTTATTTGCTTCCAAAACCACACCAAACCCCTTTCCAAGCCAAAACCTTAAACTCCACCACTTTCACTAATTTGGCCTGCACACATCATAAACCCAACAACAAGCAATATTGTTTAATTTAAATCTATTTCCATGGTCAATTTATAGCAAACTACCATTAAACATACAATTTCTATCAAAATCCCAATAAAACTCTAATGTCATAATTTACTACTTTAGTCTAACTTCATCCTACCCAACTTATTTTCAATATGTAACCATAAATTTGTTACTTACACATTAAAATAACAACAAAATAACTCATTTCAATAATTATACCAACCTCCATGCAAAACCCTAATTTCACATAACTTACTACAAAACCTAACTTTGCCCAAACCTACTCATATTGACATTCTAATCATAAAATCACAACATATACATTAAAACAACATTAAATTATCCCATCACAATAATTATATCCACCCATACCAAAACTCTAATTTTTATATATCCATTCCATAACCCTAATTCCATAATTTACGCTCATCTCAACAAATTGATCAATAAATAATCGCATATTCATTATATTAATTCAATTACTATCAATTTCAATCATTTAGACATACGTTCTCTCTCTAGTCATTTCAAACATAACTTTAAAAACTCAAAACAACAAGCTTTAAAAAAACTATTTACTTGATTTCTCTTCAAAATCCACTTGAAACCTTTGAATTCTTATGTGATTTGAAGTATAATAAGATGCAAAACAATCTCTCTTTAAACTTGAAATTCGGCCATGGCAAGTGGAAGAGGAAGAAGAAGACTTTTTTTGGTTTCTTTCTTAAATTCCCATCCATATATATTAATTTAATTTATTAATTTATTAATTTCTACTTTAATCTCATCCACATATTTTCTTTTTTCTTTGACTTTCCTTTTTCTTTTATTATTTATTTTTTTATTATTTCCATCTCCCATCCATAATTATGTATATGCATATGCCATTTATATTTCATGCATATGTTTTAGTAATTTATACTTTAAATATATGTTATATATATATATATATATCATTATCTATATATATACATGTAATGTATATTTTATAAATGCATCATGTATACAATATGTGTTATCTTGAATATATTAAATATATAATATGTATCCCACATATATAATAAGTATGTGTTAAGTATATACTATGTATACACTATGTATATCCTGTGTACACATTAAGTATATACTTCACATACACCCCTCTCAACAATTTAATTAATCTCCATATACTTAATTAGTTTGTCTAAAACTATGGATATTACACGATGGGAGGTACTTATGAATACCAAAATTTTCACCTCAAGGAAAACTCTTATTTTTACTTCTAAATGAAAGACCATGTGATAATGAATCCAACGCAATTGGAATCACACAAATCATAGGCCAAATAAGCCTAAAACAATAAAAATATGAGTGACATATAATGATCTTAGAGCTAGCCACAATTGCACTTTGGCTTGCATAGCTGTCGCATTTTGGCTTGCGTAGCTATCACATTGGACCTCCAAATCCTATATTTGAAAATGCATTTTTTTTTTCACCCTTCTTTGCTTATCTATAAATAGTAGGTCTTTCTCCACTTCCAAAAGACAAAAAAGAGGTAAGTAACACCTATTTGCTACCTTTTGCTCCCTCTCTCTCTTTTTATATTATTTCTTTATTTAATTCTTCCAAATCCTCCTTCCAAGTTTTGGGCCCAAGCCCAAATCAAGTTAAGTCAAGGCCCAAGCCTCCTTTAGACCTTCTATCAAGTTTATGTTAAGGCCTAAGCCTCTTTCAAGCCTTTTATCAAGCTTAAGTCAAGGCCCAAGCCTCCTTCAAACCTTCTATCAAGCCCAAGTGAAAGCCTAAGCCTTTCATAAAATCCAAGTTACGGCCCAAGTCTTCCATCAAGCCTAAGTCAAGGCTCAAGCATTCTATTAAGCCCAAAGTCAAGCAAGGGGAAATCTTCAAAGATAACATACCTAAATTCATCTTTTCAAGGTTGGTAACATAACCAACTTAAATTAATCAACCTAAGCCCATTGCAATAAATGGCATGAACTACTAAGGGCTCTAATTACCATTCAAAGGGATATGTAGGCACACCTTGAAATTTCACTCAAAGTGGCGTGCCCACCTAAAAGCCACGAAATTTCTTCTTTCTCCTACTCTTTTTTCTTCTTTATTTTATTTTCTTTTATAAATATCATTTTAAGGATTTATACATAACCTAGGACCCATAAATGTTAGAGTTAGGCTCTCCTTTGAATGGAACATTTGGAGTTGTAATTTAATTACTTTCGTTATTTATTTTAATCATTTTGAATGGATGTCATATTTAATATTTTTCATGCATATTTTTTATCTCATTCATCTTTACTTGTCATCCATAAAAATAATTTTCTACAAAAATTAAAGTTTCATTAAATGGAAATCACTTTTTACTTAAAATATAAAAAGTTCGAGATCCATCTTGATTCGTTACAGATTAGTGGCTTCTGGGTTAAATATAAAAATATTTTTATGGAGTCAAATCAAAGTGGATTTTTCCTTAAATTTTTCAAAAACAAAATAAATTAAGGAGGCGACTAAATTTTCCTAAAACAAAATAAATTAAGGAGGTGACTCAAAATAAAATGGTTTTTAAAACAAAGTGATCTCTTTTCAGAATAAAAGAAAATAATCCTTTTAAAATAAAAGGCCAAATTTAAACTCGTGCTTACCAAATTGAGCGGAGATCGCACATGATAGTTTTATGTGAGTTCAAGTCCAAATAAGCATTTTGGCTCCATTTTAATGGGCCGGATCTGTAATATCCTCATGTATACCTTAAAAGTTTTGATTATGTTAAAGGTATTTAAAAACAAATGTGAGAGAAATATCACATTGGAAATGTGATTAAGTTCTTTGTGAAATAATATTATAAGTACAGTGAAATATTGAATGAGTTAGAGTTTAGTATAAATGAATTTGGTACTTTGAGTAATTGATTATAGTGATGTATATATATTGGTTATTATGATGATATAATGAAGTTATATAAATGTTAAAGTGATAGGAAATTGTTAAATATTAACAAAGATGATGATTAAGAAGGTTGTGGTGTGAATTTTAAAGGGTTTGGATGAGTTTTGAAATATTTGGTCTTTAAATCATTGAAGGACACGGCCAAGTTGTGAGAGACACGGCCAAGTTAGGGCAAATTTGGCCGTGTTGGATATTTTTGGAGAGACACGGCCGTGTCCCTTGCCCGTGTCTGCTACTGGATTTTTGTGTTGAGAGACACGGCCACTGGCTTGGCCGTGTCCATTGCCCGTGCTTGCTACTGTCTGCATTGGTGTTGAGAGACACGGCCACAAGCTTGGCCGTGTCCCTTGAGTGTGTTGGCTAATGATATTTATTCTTGATTATTCTTACATGGTTGGATCTTCAAAGGTCTTTTGTACCTAAACACACTTAAAACAATAATGATTCAATCAAATGTATATGGAAGATTCTAAATTTATGAATAATGTAAATTGTTATGTGTATATTAATGATGATATAGGAAATGTGGAAGATGATGATAAGTTGGGGTATTTGTGAGAATGATGATGAATTGTGGAATTTGTGAGATTGGTTTTCATAAAGGGTTGAATAAATCATTGAATGGTGATTTGTTAAAAGGATGTATATGTATATAGTAATATTGTTAAAGCATGAGTTAAGATGGTATAGTATTATGAATGGATTACAATTATGCTAGATAATTTCGAGGACGAAATTATTTAAGGGGGAGAGAATTGTAATATCCTCATGTATACCTTAAAAGTTTTGATTAAGTTATTGTTGTATTTGGACTTAATGTATATGTATATTTGGGAAATATAACTACAATATAAAAGATATATACATATACATTACATATACATGAGAGAAATTGGGAGTAGGAAAAGTGAGTTATATATATATATATAATTAATTGTAATAATGATGATAAGGACAAAAAGGAAAAGAGAAGAAGAAAGTCAAAGGAAATTTATGAGGTGGAGATTTAATATGTACAGTTGTATTGGGAATATAAATTTAAATGGTTATGTGTATGATGTAATATTCTGGCTTACGAATGAACATAAATAAATTGAATTACATCAATTGTATTTGGAGAGAAAAAGGGAAATGCGATTGATCTGGAAGTCCAGCTGTTATGCCACGAGAAGGGTAAGAGTGTCTCGAGACCAACTAGAAGGTGATGCATACATTTTGTGATTTTAATTATGTTGTATAATTATAAGAATAATGTTTTTCATAAATGTTTCTTTAAATTAATGCAATACTTCTTGAACTCAGATAAAGGTTTTTAAATTGAAACTATAAGTGACATTCTTATACTTTATATACGTATTGTATATATACTAGGTATATGTATAGTACTTATATAGATTATGGGGGTGTTACAGGATCGGTGCTTGGATAAGGCTTCATAGTCCACGAAGGAGTGACTCTGCTTCCAACATTAGAGCATACTAGGGGCATTGCTATTTGTCATCAGGATCCTATCAGCACTAATAAAAAATTTTAAACTAACAAAATGTTTGTTACCTGCTCCCAAGTGCCAGCCTCAAAGGTGGAATGTCATGGGCTGCCTTAGATGGCTTCCTCGACTTCATCCATGAGCCTAAATAGGTGAAGTCATGGTGGAAGCTCATCTCCACATCAGGTGGAAAAGGAAGACTGAGCTTGTAAGCCCATACCTGTATGAATGACAGGATGTTAATGCTAAGTCAATGGCAAACATGGAGAAAGGAATGAATAATAGTAAGTCAAAATAAACTTGAACTACTGCCAGCATACTAATGATGATGACCTTATCTTGACAGGCTTAGTTGAGCTCATGATATAAACACGACAAGCCTACCTTAGCCCAACTGTACTTGGACACCCAAGAAAAGTCAAAATGGCTAAAAGTACAATGGTGGTGATTGCGAAATCAAAATCTACAAAGATGGTCATGGCTAGTAAATAGAGAAACAATCCTCATGTGTATTAGATCTGCTTCTCATTAGTGGTAATTGCCTCCATCTCAGCATTTGTCCAATACTTAAATATGTTGGTGTACTGGATCTTCTTCCCATTAAAGAAGGAGACAAACCCTAGCAAGTCCATCATTTCATCATCCTCGATAAGGCTGGCATCAAATAGTACCATCTAACTTGCGAGCCCAATACCACTGATCATGACAAAGTCTAATTGGTGATAGTCCCCAAATGACACATGGAAGTATGCACAGTATCCATCCATCACTTGGCTAACGCCTATACTATGCATTTATCCATTTTAGTGGAGGGTCTAGATAAAGAATCAAAGCCACAAGTAGATAGGATGTTCTTCACAACAATAAGGAGCTTCTCGTACTAGGCCCTCACCTGATGAAGAGAGCTTGATGCTCATACATTACACATTAAACTGCATCAACAAACAACATAAATTAGGCAATTATACATGCAAAATTCAAGAAATAACTAATAATATGTTTAATTGGATGCATTTAAAAAAGTCACAAATAAAAGAAAATCAATACAGTGATAACAAGTTTTTCTAAATTCTGTTGAAGATTATCGAATGTGATGATCTGTAATTATAGAATTCAGTAGTCCAGAAGTTATAAGAATATCAAGAAAAGAACAAGAGTATTGAGTAGTTGCCTAAGGAGCTCCTAATTTCCAAACTATCGAATACAAGTGCTTTATTGTTCAGTTCGATAATTTATGCATTATGAGAATGTCGAGCAAAGAGTATGAATATTAAACAAATATCTAAAGCAGGACTAGTTATAGGATTATTGCGTAAGCATAAAATTGCTATCGAATTCAATAAAGTGTTATCTAATTCAATAAAAATTAAAGGAATTGTTTGATATTCATTCTTAGATTTATAATGAATTCATTCTATAACAATTATACATTATCAAAGGTTTAAGTAAGTTTTCTAAACTTAAATTTAATTAGATGCAAACTAATTATGAGTTTGTGAGCATGTTTTTGCATAATCTATAGCAAAAATAAAAGTGCAAACATGAAAAAATTGAATAAGCAAACATCTCGACATTTTTTCAGCAAGTTCAATAAGAGTATCAAATTCGACAATCTTTATACGGTGACGGTAGCAGCAACAATGAGAAAACATGGCAACATGAGAACATCCAAATTTAAACTTAATTCATTTAGATTCTTAGCAAAATAAGGAGCAAAGAAATAAGGGAACTTACTTGAGTGTTTTCCACTTGACTTTGATGGCCCTTCAATGGTAGTAAGGGGGTAAAGAATTTGGAAGATAAGCCCATTTGAGTCCAATACCCATAGAATTTGGCCAAATGGCTAGAATGAGGGAATTCCAAGAAATGTTGAACATGTTTCGTCCTTAGTCTTCTTATTTTTTGAAGAATTAGAGGCAAAAATCAATAAGTTTAAGAAGATTTTCATTTTATTATGGGTTTTGTATATAGAGAAGGTGAGAGAAAGAAGAAGAAAAGACACTGTGAGAATGAAGCATACGAAGCACTCTTTTGGATATTTAAACCTTTTGCCTAAAATGTTCAATTTGATAGAAAATATTGTTGAGTTACCCAAAAACTATCAAATTTGATAATTATACTATTGAACTCAATAATTTTCCTCAGCATGGTAATTTTTTGATATTTCACTCAATGAAGCCATTTAAGGGGTATCCTCTAAAAATTAAAGACTTATATATCACATTTTTAGCATTAGCCCTTGATAGATTGACTGAGAACCTTTCATTTTGCATGCATATAATAGCCAATCGAGTTGACTTAGTCGCATGATAAACCTTAGATAAGGAAATCATTCATATAGTGATGCAATTTAATACCTCCTATAATAACATAAATTCTATCATAGGAAAGCTCTAAAACTTAAGATTGGTAGTTTTGTGTTACTCAAGGGAATATTTTAGAAAAAGTACTCAATCATGAGCATACCTTATGAGTTGACATTATCTAGATCTGAATGTTGACTTATAGAGGACTCATGCATTAGTAAAAGTGGTTTGAGAACTTCACTCCCTTTAGAACATGTATGAAGGGGTTATCAAGGCAAAATCAGAATCCCTAGCTGACCATAGGAGAATGATCTAGGCATTCTTAGCTAGCCAAATCCACATATTCGATATGTCAAAATCTATCCCTAGTTGTCCCTCTTAAAGCTAAAATTTTTACTTTAGCTTGCTTTTTCTTGGATTCAGAAGCCCATTTAACTACATTAAAGAGACTTAATATTACTAGTTAATCCTGGAAATTTTAGACCAAAGACATCAAGATCCAAAATCCATATGGATGAAGGCAAGGAAGAAAAAAAAAAGAAATGAAACGTATGCCAGAATCCAAAATCCACAGGGATGGAGACAAGATAGAAAAATAAAAGAGAAATGAAATATATGCCAAAATCCAAAAAACCCAAGGATGAAGACAAAGAAGAAAAAATAGAAATCAAACATATGCCAAAATTCAAATCCTCAGGGATGAAGACGAAAAAAAAAGATAAATGAAACACATGCTAAAATTCAAAATCCCCAAGGATAAAAACAAGAAAGAAAAAAAGAGAAATGAAACACATGGCAAATCCAAACTCCCTAGGGATGAGGACAAGGAAGAAGAAAAGAAGAAATGAAATATAAGCCAAAATCTAGCAAATTCCTAGTAGTAGAGGCAAAGAAGAAAAAGGCAATAAAAGCAACATTGTCCCTAATAGTCAAAGTCTCAAAGGACAATAAAATACCTTGCATGTTGCCTCTGTCACGTGATCAGCAAAATCAAATAAAACCTTTGAAATGGAATTTTTGGGAAAGATTAGAACTATTAGGTCTCTAGTTAGATCAAATAAGAGCCTTCAATTATGAACTCTAATCCCTAATATAGCCCCATTACATGCCTAATAAAGACATGGTGATCCTCTAGAAGGCTAAGATGTATTAGTGGAGATAATCTCTACATACATGTGTATGAAGGGAGAAACACACAACGAAAATACAGAAGTTAAAAGTCGCATACCAAGTATATGCCTATCTAAAGTGCAATGCCTTTTAATGTTCAATGATGAAACATAAGAATGAAAGGATGCTTGCACTAGAATATCTCCAGTTAGTAATCAACATCACTTATTAAGACCATAGATATCCCTAAAATAAAATCAAACCACAAAACATCCTCAAGGCACAATTGACATATTCTACATAATACCTATGCATGCAAAAGACATTTCAATGTTAACTTTCAATATCCTTTCACGTAGAGGGTAAAGGAAGGATGCAAGATAAGGATACTAGGAAGGGCATGAAATACCTGAATTTTTTGTAAAATCAACCAATCAATGATATACCAAATCAAACCCACTTGGAAAGTCACCATTTATAGAGGATAAAAGGTCTTAAGCAAATTTAGGGAGGATAAATGGTCTAACCCACCTGTCGAATGGTGAAAGGCCCAATGGAGCTTAAAAAGTCACCATTTATAGAGGATAAAAGGTATGAAGCAACTTTTAGGGAGGATAAAAGGTCTAACCCATTGGACAGAGAGTAAAAGGCCTTATAGAGCTTGGAAAGTCATCATTTATGAAGAATAAAAGCTATGAAGCAACTTATGGGGAAGATAAAAGGTCAACTCACTTGTCGAAGGTTAAAAGGCCTGATGGAGCTTAGAAAGCCACCATTTTCAAAGGATAATAGGTTCAAAGTAACTTCTGGGGAGGATAAATAGTCCAACCCACTTGCCAAAGGGTAAAAGGCCCAGTGGAGCTAGGGAAGTCACCATTTGCAGAGGATAAAAGGTCCAAAGCAACTTCTGGTGAGCACAAAAGGTCCAACCCACTTGCTAAAGGGTAAAAGACGCGATGGAGCTTAGAAAGTCACCAATACCAGTTACGGAGGATGAAAAGGTTTGAAGCAGTGAAATCAATGAATGAATAAAATGTTCAGCCTAGCCAATCCAACTAAAAGGTGAGAGTTAATTCTGGACGCATAAACATAAAACCTTTTTGCCTTTTGCATTTGTAAGTCTAAAAAGCTTGTGTCACTCAAGCAGGGGGACGAACTATAGACACCTTAAAATGGAACCTTGCATAATTTTAGGGAATATTATCAAATTTGATAATTTGATATTGTTTAATTTGATAATTGCTAGAATTTTGAGGTCCTGAGAAGATAGAATTAACAATTTGGGAAAGAATTATCAAACTCATCAATCCCATTATTGAATTCGATAATTTTATTTTAGATACAATTGTCATTTACTTATAAAAGGCAAGTGCAGAGCACCTTTTTAGTGATCTAGATAGACCAATAAAAAACCAGGGAAAGTAGCAACCAAAGCCTGTAATAGGAAGCTTAACACACCAATAAAAAAAAACAACTAATAAAGTCTATGAGTAGATTATCGACAATAGAGATTTTTACATATCAAAACCCTTGTCTAGAAACTTTTTCGAAGTAGGTAAAACACATGAAAGGTACATCTTTCCTTCATTTAATCCTACTAAATTTGATTTAATGCCATGAAAAGAACTAATATATTAAAACACACATGTTGAACCAGAGAAACATGAGTAAAACTACCAAGTAATGGGATTTATGAACTAAAATAGATTAAAAAAATAAAACTTTAAAGAATCTTAAAAGATTTTAGATTCTAGGTTTAATATGTAAAGAACATAATTTCAAGACATTGATATAGTTTGTTTATAAGGTGTTCACATTTAAATAACCATAAGTCTAATGCTTTAACATGTGAACCTTGAGAAAGATATTGGAAAAGTTATTTTTTGTGTGATGTACGAATATTGTCGAGCTCGATAGTCTTATTATCAAACTCGACAATCTTTATCAACTACTCCACATTTTGCAACTTTACAACAACAAAACTTGCTTAGACTTGCCTGTTTAGAGATTAAGAGTAATTTTAGATGTTAATCAAATTAAACAACCAATAAAAATAAAAATAACATGCTATATGATCATAACACACTATGGTTAAAAGGAATCAATCAAATCAACTAAAAACTATAAAAAAACAATATAAAGATTATTTATTTGACATTTGTATTATCAAGTTTAATAATCTTAAATATCGAACATGGTTAAAAGAAACAAGCATGTAAAAATATTTCTAGGATTATTATAGCCTATATAAGTATTATCAAATTTGGTATTCCTAGATTATTGAATTTGATAGTTTTAGGATTAATCACATTTTTATTGTCTTTTATCCATATTATTTATTTTATTCTATTTTGATATCTTTATTTGCTATTTATGGCCTATATATTATTATTTATATTATATTTTATGGCATATCATCACATTCATGCATACATATTCTATTTTTGTAGTAGATCTGATGTATATAGGCCCCTGTATAATTTTCAACTTTAGATAAAATATAGTAAGATTATTCAAGTTATGTAATTAATTAATTTATCTATTTATTTCCTTGTACTAATTTCTAAAGGATTATATTGGCATCTTTCCATTTTGGTGGGTATTTGTTTTTTTATAACACACGCATAACATGCATTATCATTTAATATATGGCTTTTTATGAATGGTTTATTTATTATCATGAATAAAGCCATTTATTTTATAACATCCTGAGTAGCACTAATTTAATAATATATGAATCATAAAGGAGGATGGTCTTAACAAACCGAGAATATGTAAATAATAGGATAACTCCCTATTATTCCCATGCGTACTTAACTTCCTGAACCCAAAAAAAGGGGGTTAAGGATTCCTCGTGGAATCAAGTGTATACTATCCCCTTGATCATTTTCCAATCCATACCGGGTGACAACTCTATTCTTATAGGCCTTAGCCTATTGGATCTCTAAGGTCAAAGACCCAACAGTGCCAAGGTCACAAAACCATTTTCACCGGGAGCATAATGAACCAGGTGCTCACAAGCCCATTACGGTTTTATTAATCCTTTCAGGAAATGGATTAGGCCAAAATAAATATATCATTATGAAGGACAAAAATTCACTTATATCCTAGTGAGAATTTCAACCATCCTCACTCTCCAAACTCTCTTTACTACCACCTTGATTGCCTACCACATAACCAACGTTTTGTCTCCCTATCACTATTGATGTGAGTTTTTTTTTTTTTTTTTTTACTTTCTCATATGGACTATCAATAGAGGCAATCATACGTTGGATTGTTGTAGTTTGCTACAATCCAACAAGAATGAAAATAGCCCAACTTGAAAAATAGACTCACTATCTTAATAATATAGTCCCCAAAAATCCCTAAAAGACTATATAATTGTGCCCTAATAAATCGTAAGGCTCTCTAATATTTCTAGAAAATGAAAAAATGAATTATTATTGTAACATCCGTGATTTTGGAGATATAAAATTGTATATACTCAATATATATATCTAGAGTATATATAACATATACATATGGTATATTAATTGTATATGTTGGATTAATACATTACATAATTAATATTTAATACACATATAAGGTACATTTGATATGTATATAAGATACACATTACTTGTACATATGTGTAATATCCCAAATTTTTAAAAAGTTCTAATTTTTGAAAATTTGATAAAATAAATTATAATTTAAATGGATAAATTAAATTAATGGTTTTAAATGAAAAATGAAGGAGTTTTAAATGAAAAAGTGGAACATATATGTGATATATATGTAAAATATATACAACATATAAAAGTCAACACTTTTTAAAAGAAAAGTCAAAGTAAAAGAGTATTTTGGTAATTAAATCTTAGAAATTCAAAATTAATAAAATAATTCAAAAATAAATTATTTTTGAATGGAAGAGGGAATTTAGGACTTTAATTTATTAAATAAATAATTAAATAAATAATTATTAAATTATTTTAATATATATATATATATATGGTTAAAAAAAAGATGAAAAGGAAAATAAATATTAAAAAAAAGTCTTCTTCTTCTTCTTCTTCTTCCTTTAGGATGTTTTCCATGGAAGTTTGGAGAATGAACTTGACTCTTCCATGCTTCATAAATTGAAAGATTTAACAAGTTTCAAGTGGATTTTTGGTGATTTCATCCAAAACTAGTAAGTTTCAAACTATTTTTATTGAATTCATTGGAAATTTGTATTATGTGAGAATTTGAATTTTGATGTAGTATATTATAATTGTTATAATTGGTGTGTATGATGTTATTTTGGGTAGTTAACAATGATTCTAAGGTTAGATTGAAGAGATGATGGAGTTTGGTTAAAGAATGGTGAAGAGAGAGAATTTAGGGTTATGGAACTTTTGGGTTTGGGAAAACATGAGCTTTAAATGTGAAAATTGGTTCCAAATGTGTTGTTTTGATTCATAAACAAGTATTTTAAAGTCAAATATTGGATTTGGTTGTATTTAGTTGGAGTTTGAGAATGGTAGTATTGATTTAGGGTTTTGGAAAATTGAATTTTCAAAGAATGATTAATTGTTTGATTTTAATGCTTAAATCATGTTATTTAATGATATAAGTGGTAGAAATAAGATTGAAATGATAATTGGATTGAGTTGGAATGGAGATCCTTCAATGGTGAAAGTTATGTCATTTTAGGGTTTTGGACATAAGCATGTGGTTAATTAATGTAATTGGTTTAAACATGCTAAAACATGTTTCTAATGATATTAATAAACTTAAAACATTAATTTAAATGGCTTGATATGGTTTTTCAAAGTTAAAGTGAGGTGAAGCTTAATTTTGGGATTTGGTTTAGAGTGATGTTTAATTATGGTTTGATGTTGAGAATACCTTAGAATGTGATATTAAATGATTATGTATGATCACATTTGGTATAGGCATTGACGGAGGTTGATTTGCTTCATCCAAGTGGTGAAGGGCAAGTTGGAAGGATATGATTGGAGGTTGTGTTAAGCTTGCTTTGGGTTGCTAGTGGAGGTAACTTTGAATATAATGTCTATATTTGCATAACATTTGGACTCAACACATTTTGGTTGAAAAATATGTTAAGCTACTTGGTTCATTGATTGTGTATGAATAATATGCTATGACGTTTGTAATTTCATATATGTGTTAAATGCATTGTGAAAAACCATTGAAAATAGCTAATTTGTGTAACATGTGAAATATGTATATTATGTGAAAATACCCAAAGTAATTGGGTAATGTGTTTGAATGTAAAAATGAGATATGTGTAATAATGAAATGAATTGATATTGATAAAAATGAGAAAAGTGAGAAATATGTGAAAAATGAGAAAAATGAGAAAAAAAAAGTGAAAATTGTTTAGATCATTTTTGTACTAGTTTTTAGTATGATTTTTATGTGTTTTTAGTTAATGTTTTGATTGATTTTTGTTTTAAGTTTGTTTAAAGTGTTGTTTTTAGGTTAAAGTGCAAAAACACCCTTGGAAGATCAAAACAGTGCAGGAAAAGCATGAACCAAGCAAGACATGGCCAAGCCAAATCAAGCTTGGCCGTGTCCCTCAAAGAATGATGATGACAGAGCTTGACAAGGCCAAGCCACTGGCCGTGTCTCACCTAAAGAGCAAACATAAAGAAACCACAAAGAAAGAGCAAAAATGAAGAAGTAGGAAGAGACACACTCAATGACACAGCCAAGCCACTGGCCGTGTCACATGACACGGCAAGCAAGCTTGGCCGTGTCCCATTTCATGCCAAAGAGACATGGAACAGGCAAAGAAGGAAAGAAAAGAAACAGAAGTGGACACACCCACATGACACGGCCATTAGCTTGGCCGTGTCACCCCTTGAGACAAAAAAAAAAGAAAGAAAAGAAAGAAAAAAAGAGGGCAGTGAAGAACACGGCCAGCAAACTTGGCTGTAACGACCCTCCCCAACCAGGTCGGTATCCCAAGGTCGGTTGCCCAGCCCACTGGGTCCGCATGGTCCGCAGGAGGCAAGCGATCGCTACAGTACTGGACAGCCCTCGCGGCCCACCCAGCAGGATTTGTTTATTTGGCCAAAAGGGGTCGCCTCCCTGGATCGAACCCCTGACCTCCCACTTAAGAGAGCCAGCGAGAACCATCCAGTACCATTTCTGCTACTAGCAGAAATGGTACTGGATGGTTCTCGCTGGCTCTCTTAAGTGGGAGGTCAGGGGTTCGATCCAGGGAGGCGACCCATTGGGGCCAAATAAACAAATCCTGCTGGGTGGGCCGCGAGGGCTGTCCAGTACTGTAGCGATCGCTTGCCTCCTGCGGACCATGCGGACCCAGTGGGCTGGGCAACCGACCTTGGGATACCGACCTGGTTGGGGAGGGTCGTTACATTGGCTGTGTCCCAAGGGAAAAAGAGAGACACAGCCAAGCTACTCTTGGCTTGGCCGTGTCACACTTAAAATATTTGAATTCTTCTACACAAAGTGGGGAACAAAGCCTTGTGTTTGCCAAAAGAAATATTAAACAAAGAAAAAGTAGAGAACAAGGTGAAGTGGTGTGAGTTGGAAGGCATGGGTGTGTATTTTTGAATGAATTAAAAGGAGAAGAAGAGGGAAATTGGAAGGAGTTCTGGAGTCTTAGCTTCTTGGAGCCAAATTTTTGCTACACGTTTGAGAGAGGGAGAGAGTGACACTCTCCCTTAGCCCTTCACCTCCAATATCCATTTCCATCCTCTCCACCTTCTCCATCTTCCATTGACAAGTTCTTTGAGATTCTTTGGGATAAATTGGGTAAACAAGCTCTTAAAGGTTGAAGAAGCTTCATTGAAAGGATTGGTGACTTGAGAAAGCTCCATTCCATCTTCCAAAGGCACAATCAATTGAAGAGTTGGTGACTTGAGAAAGCTCCATCCAAAGGTTTGGTGACTTGAGAAAGCTCCATTCCATATTGCAAAGGGGAATCAACCATTGAAGAGGGCTTGAGTTCTTCATCATACATCAAAGTGGAGCTAGGAGGAAGACTAGTAATCCTACTCTTGGCATCTTCACAAGGGGTTTTTCTATTCTCTCTTTTAATTCATTTCTATTGTTGTTGTTGTATTAAGAGATTGATATTGCAATGAACAATTTGTATTTGATTTATATTGAGTTGAATGAATGTTATAAATTGATGATGTTGAGCTAAATACCCATGCTTAGGGTTTGTAGTATATTTTATTGAATGCTTTGATTTGATATTTCCATTGATGTACCTTGTTGTTGGTTGATCGTATTGCATTAAATGCTAGGTTGATAGATTAGCTACCTATTGATCTTTGAATATTGGGTGACGGACCGAGAGGTGAAATCCAATATCGAAACTATATAATCGACCACCCTATGAATGAATTAGAAATATAAGTTCTAGGGTTTCATTAATTTGATAATGTGAAATAATTAGTTATTGCTAATTCATGAATGTGAGAACTAATGGATTGGTAATTGACTAATTAACCTTAAGGAACAAATTAATTTACAAGGTTATGTTAATGGATAATTGAGAATTGAGCTTTGATTGAATGGACCTATACCCCTAGGCACCATCCCAAGAATCGATTTGATCTTGTATCACCTTCACACTTCAACCCTACGCACGTTAATCTTAGGTTTAAATTATTCTTGCACCATTCCAACACAACAAACTTTCGCATTTAAATAATTTGTCAATCAAGCTATTATGAACTACACCTTCTTGGGAAAACGACCTTGGGGCGATCACCTTTGCTACAACTACCTCGTATACTTGCGAGTGCCTAGTATGTTATTCAATTTTCAGAGTTCTGGATTTGGCGGCATGCCTATGATTGCCTATGGGATATACGCTGGAATGGTGAAAAGACTAGGTTGTAAGCCAGGCCAGCTGATAAATATGATGTTTTTGGGGTGAAAAGACTGGGTCGTAAGCCTCAAAAACTGTAGCAGTCTAGCCGGGTTGAGGACCAAGATACTAGGGCCTAAGGGTCTAGCCGGGTTGAGGTCCAAGAGACTGGGGCTGTTACATTATCCATGGATATATTGCCTACGGGGCTAGACACATGGTGTCATTATGGACCAAAGTAGTAACTCTGAAATTTGAATAGCATATTAGATCCTTTTGGGCCCATGCTTGTCTTTACTTTAATGTGAATTATGAATTGTGATACAATTGAGCAATATAACGCTATGAGTTGTGATTATGAAATATTTGAAAAATATAAGAAAGTAAAATGATGTGACATCTATATGCATTGTGCATTGACATTGCATTGAGTTTTATTATTATTATCAAAATTTGTACCACTAGGCTTCGGCTTAGCTCGATTGTAATTCGTCGCGCAGGTGTCATGGATGATTTGGTAGAGCCGGATAGTTCTACTAGACCTGGTCAGGTCTAGGTTTGTATTTATTGAGCTTGAAGAGTTGTTTTTGGGTAAATCATGATCAGAGCCAGTTGCCAGCATGTAGATATTTGATATTACAATGTATTTTGATATTATATATGTTATGATATGTTTTTAGAAGTATATAATGTAAATTGTAAAGAATATTTTGAATAATTTGTTCAGATGGGATTTTATATATGTTGTTAATTTATATATCTATATATAATTATTTTGAGAAAATATGGAGAAATTGAGAAGTATTGGTGAAATGGTGAATTGATTTTTATTGGGAGTGTTTGCTTTATGCAGGTTGTGTTTTGCTGAATTTTGGGAACGTCCAAATTACAAACAAAACTCTGGCGAATTTTTTCAGAGATTTTCATATAAAATATTTATTTTGGATTCCTATAACAAGCAAAAAATATTTATATACTATTTATTATTATATATATTAGTATTTGAAATCTTAAAACAGAAATGTGAAAATTTTTATTAAATCTGTATGTGATATTTTTATACTGTATATGCGTATTTTACATATGCTGAAAATATGTATTGTATGTATATAGGGTATGAGGGTGTTACAATTATTGTGTTTGATATTTTTTAGTTGATGAAAAATAGACTCAATAACTCAATAGTAGTCTCTAATGATCCTTGATAATCTCTAACAGTCCCTAAAAAATAACATATTTGTGCTCTAATAAATATTAAGACTCTAACATTTCTAGAAAATAAAAAAAATGAATTATTGTTTTGTTTGACATTTTCAGTTGATGAGAAATGGACTCACTAGCTCTATAATATAGTCCCTAACAATTGCTAACAGTCTTAGTAAATCATTAACAGTACCTAACAATTTCTAAAAGACTACATAATTGTGTCATAATAACCTCTAAGACTTTCTAACATTTCTGGAAAATGAAAAAATAAATTATTATTGTATTTGGTATTTTCAGTTGATAAAAATGGTTGAGTTGGCAAGAGATGGCTGTCTTAAAAATGAAAAGGAATTGAAAGTGGAGGGATGGAGAGACATACACGTTTGAGGGCTTATTTGAAGAGCTATCTATCTTATTCTTAGGTTTGTTCTTGGTTTGGAGGAGGAGAGACCATTCTCTCTTAGACACGATTCTCTCTTCATCTTCAATATTCATTCTTCTTTCATGTCTTCCATAGATAAGATCTAATCAAGTTGAGAATCAAATTGAGTGAGCAAGCTCCTTAGAAGATTAGGGTTTGAAGAAAGCTTGATTGGAGTTGAAAGCTTGAGAGAGTTACCATTCCATCTTTCAAGAGGAGAGCAATTTATTGAAGAGGGCTTGGAAGTTGTTCATCATACATCAAGGTGGAAGCTAGGAGGAAGACAAGTAGTTCAACTCTTGAAGTCTACAAAAGGAGTTTTTCATATTCTCTTTTTTAATTCATTTCTAGATTGTTGTTGTTTTATTATGAACATTAATATTACAATGTATAATTTTGATTTGATGAATATTGAATGGATATTTGTTTTAAATTGATGATGAGCTAATTTACTCATAGATTTAATTAAATAATTTGATTTGATAATTCTATTAGTATACCTTGTTATTAGTTGATTGCAATGGACTTAAAGTTAGTTTGATAGATTAGCCACCTATTAATCACTTAATATTGAACGATGGACCAAGAGGTAAAATTTGATATCGAAACTATGTAATCAACTACCCTAAGAATGAATTAGAAATATAAGTTCCAGGATTTATTTAATTTGTAATTTCAAAAAATTGGTTGTTGTTAATTCATGAATGTGAAAACTAATGAATTGGTAATTACTAATTAAACTCAAGAAACAAATTAAAATACAAGGTTATATTAATGGATAATTTGAGAATCAAGATTTAATTAAATTGACCTACAACCCTAGGCACCATTCCTAGAATTAAATTGAACCATTCCTAGAATTAAATTGATCTTACACAATAACTACTCATTTTTACTTTCAAATTTTAATTACAACTCACTAATTCAACAACACACACTCAATTTTAATTTATTTGTTAATAAAACTATTACAAAACAACTCCTTCCTTGTGAGACAACCTTGTGGTGATCACCGTTGCTACAATTACTTCGTATACTTGCAAGTGTCACTTTGTAATAGTAATTAATCGAGCGCAACAAGTTTTTGGCGCCGTTGTCGGGGAAGGAAATTTGTGTTAATAGTTTGATTCTTTTATTTTAATTGTTTAATTGTTTAAAATGTTCCTTTTTGAATTGCCTAGGTGATTTATGCAAGGACGGAGGTCTCAAAGAAATGAACTTGTTCCATATCTAGACTATATTCATAGACTCTCAAGAATCAAAGGAGTTAATCCCTTGGGACAAGAAGGAGAAGAAACCAATGAGCAATTTGAGGAGGACACGAAAGTTGAAATGGGTGATGTAGAGGAACCACCTATGAAGGAGTTTGCCCGATCGATCATTGGAGTAACCATATCATGTATTCGGCTGAGCAACACAGCAAGAAATTATGAACTCAAAAATACTCATTATAGTATGTTGTCATCCTTCCATGGATTTTCGAATTAAGATCCTCTCAACTTCATTCGAGATTTTTACACAACACTGCATACTTTCCCTTTGCAAGCATTAACAGAGGATGAACTTAAAATGAGATGTTTCCCATATAGTTTGAAAGATAGGGCAAAAGCGTGGTTGATGACCTTACCGGAGAACTCCTTGACCACTTGGGCCGAAGTGTATAACAAATTCATGGAAAAATTTTATTCACACCAAAAGACAAAGGAGCTTAAGGGGAGTATTGCAACCTTCACTCAATTTGGTGGAGAACCATTTCATGAGGTATGAGATCGCTTCAAATATCTATTGTTTCAATGCCCTCATCATTATTATCCATAATAATTGCTTAATCAGCTCTTCTATGGTGGGCTAACTCAACAATGTCAAAACATAGTGGATAATGTTGCAGGAGAGGCAATGGGTAAGAGAACAGCTGCTAAAACGGTTGCATTATTTGAAATGTTGGGAGAAAATTCTCAACAAAAGAGTATTGGGGAAAGGAGAAGAAGAGCATATGAGTTGAATGCAAACTCAAAAATGGCAAGGCAAATTACCGAGTTGACAAGGCAAGTTAAATTGTTGAATACTAGAGGAAACTTGCCGGTGCCAAGCAAAGAATCATGTGCATAATGTGGTATGGTAGGCCACAATGCAAATGTATATCCTTCAAACTTTGACTAATTCCAAGAAGGGCAAGAATAAGCTTTTGCTTTTGAACGGTTTCAACAAAGGGGAAGGAATGCCCATACTCAAATTCTTATAACCCCGGTTGGAGAAATCACCCTAATTTTTCATGGAAGAACCAACAACAAGTTTCGCCTCAACATTCATTCCAACCTTATCAAAGGAGACACCAATTTCAAGGGCAAAATTCAAATCATGAGCAAGTCAAGAAACCTTCACTTGAAGACAATTTGAATGCTTTCATTCAAATAAGCACTCAAAAATCAAGAGGTGAATAACAAACGATTTGACTCTTTGGAAGCCTCACTTAAGAAGGTAGAAAATCAAGTGGGTCAATTGGCTAATCAACTACAAGTTAATTAAAAAATAAAATTTCCAAGCCAACCAGAGCCAGCCAAAGCAATCACAGTCCTAAGAAGTGGTAAGGTACTTGATAATAAAATTGGCGATAACAATATTAATAATTCTTTGGATGCAGAAACATTTGAAGAAGATGGCAAGGAAATACAAGAAGGCAAAGCTCAACCAAGTGAGCCGAAGGAAGTTAGTGAGGAGGCATTAGTTGCACTAAAACTGTACAAATCTCCAAATTCGTACAGACCGCCAATTTCTTTTCCAAACAGGTTAAAAAATGAGATGCATGATAAGCAATTTTCTGAAATTTATAATGTACTCTCAAAGGTAAGTATTAACCTCTCCTTACTTGAGGTGATTAAAAACTTGCCATCATATGCCAAATGTTTAAGGAGCTTAACACAAAAAAGAAAAAGTAAGAGTTGAATGAGAAGGTGATAGTCTCGGAAGAAACAAGTGTTGTTTTACAACATAGGTTTCCTCCAAAACTAAAGGATCCTAGAAGCTTTATAGTTAGCATCTCTATGGGGAATGGGAAAAAAACTATTGGTATGTGTGATCTAGGAGCAAGCATTATTTTGATGTCATACTCTGTTTACTTAAAATTAGAGCTAGGGGAACTCAAGCCAACTAAAATGGTTTTACAACTTATGGATAGAACTCTTAGATACCCTAAGAGAATCGTAGAAGATGTTCTAGTTAAGGTAGATGGTTTGATTATACCCGTTGATTTCATTATCTTAGATATGGGAGAGGAAATTCCTAGAGATTCTGAACATACAATTTTGTTAGGGAGACCTTTTATGGCCACAACTAACACATTAATTGATGTTAAAAATGAAAATTGACCATGATTGTTTTAGGTTAAACTGTAGAATTTTTAATTTTTAACACTTTTTCTATTCCCACTACTGCTTTGTATGAGGACTGCTCTTTCATTGATTTTACTGATAATGTTGTTGAAGAAGTTTTCTTGCAGGAGAGTGGTGAAGACAAGTTAGAAAGGGCTCTAAATTTGGAGGGAGAAGTTAAGAACTTTCAAAGCACTTAAAGCATGTTTTTCTTGGGGAGAACAACTCACAACCAGTGATAATTTTTGCTACTCTTAGTAGTGAGAAGGAAGATAAACTTATGAGAATGTTGAAAAAAATTCAAGAGAGCTATTGGTTGGGGGTTGAGTGATATCATGGGTATTAGTCTCTCTATGTGCATGCACAAAATAGTTTTAGTGGAAGGGGCTAAACCGGTGAGAGAAGCTCAAAGGAGGTTTAACCCTAATATGAGCGAAGTAGTAAAAAAGGAGGTTTTAAAATTGCTTGATGAAGGGGTAATCTATCCCATTGCTAATAGTGAATGGTTTAGTCTCGTACACGTCATGCCAAAGAAAGCAGTTGACTATAGTCCAAAATGATAAAGGAGAATTGGTACCTACACGAACACAAATCGAGTGGCGAATGTGCATAGATTATAGGAAATTAAATAATGTCACCAAGAAAGATCACTTTCCTTTACAATTTTTTGATCAAATGCTTGACAGGTTATCTGGACACGCTTTTTACTATTTTCTTGATAGTCTTTCAAGTTACTACCAAGTCACAATAGCACTACAAGATTAACCAAAGATAACTTTTGGTTGTCCCTTTGGGACATTTGCCTATCGGAGGATGTCATTCGGACTTTGCAATGTACCGGGTACATTTCAAAGATGTATGCTTTTGATTTTTTCCAATATGTTGGACAAATGCATTGAATTATTTATGGATGACTTCTCTGTTTTTGGTAATTCTTTTGATAATTGTTTGCAAAAGTTGACTCTCGTACTTGAAAGATGTATTGAATGTAATCTTACCTTGAGTTGGGAAAAGAGTCATTTCATGGTTGATCATGGGATTGTTTTGGGTCATATTGTTTCTCACAAAAGGATTGAGGTAGACAAGGCTAAGGTCAAATTAATTATGAATCTACCTCCACCCACATCTGTTAAGGGGATTAGAAGTTTTTTGGGTCATGCTGGATTTTATAGGATGTTCATAAAAGATTTTTCAACAATTTCACGTCCTTTATGTCATTTGCTAGGAAAAGATATCCCATTTGTTTTTACGACAAGTGCTTAGAAGCTTTTGAAATTTTGAAAGAAAAATTAACTTCTGCTCCTATAATTGTTGGCCCAAATTGGGATTTGCCATTTGAAATCATGTGTGATGCATCGAATTGTGCCATTGGAGCTGTTTTGGGCCAAAGAGTGAATAAATTGATGTGTGTAATTTATTATGCAAATTTATCTTTAAATGATGCACAAGTGAATTACACAACCATTGAAAGGGAAATGTTAGCTGTGGCATTTACACTGGACAAGTTTAGATCTTACTTGATAGGTTCTAAGGTCATAGTATTTTCGGATCATACGACCTTGAAATATCTATTAATCAAACCTCAAGCTAAAACTAGGCTCATTAGGTGGGTATTGATGTTACAAGAATTCGATGTTGAAATCAAAGATCGTAAGGGAAGTGAGAATGTAGTAGCCGACCATCTTTTTAGATTGAACTCTCATGATAATGATGCAGAAATTGCTTATGAAAATGCTTTTGAAAAATTTTCGGATGAACACTTGTTTGCTTTAACTCAAGTACCTTGGTATACAGATATTGCTAACTATCTTTCTTAAGGTGTTGTGATAAAGGATTTGAATTTCCAGGAAAAGAAGAGGTTCTTGCATTCATGTAAGTACTATTTTTGGGATGAGCCATATTTGTTTAGAATTTGCAGGGATGAAATCATAAGAAGATGTGTACTGGAGGAAGAGCAAAAACAAGTGCTACAATTTTGCCACAACATATATTGTGGAGGGCATTTTGGAGGAAAGAAAACCGCTAAGAAAGTTCTTCAAAGCGGTTTGTATTGGCCTACTCTTTTTAAGGATGCTTTCAATTTCTATACAAGATGTGATAAATGCCAAAGAGTAAGGAACATTAGCAAAAGGAATGAAATGCCTCTCAATATTTTTATTGTGGTTGAAATTTTTGATGTATGGGGAATAGACTTCATGGGGCCATTTCTTAAGTCCTTTAGTTTTGAATATATTCTTCTTACAGTGAATTATGTGTCTAAGTGGGTGGAAGCTATCCTCACTAAGACTAATGATGCTAATGTTATTTTGAAATTTTTGAAGGAGAATATTTTGAGCAGGTTCGGAACCCCAAAGGCAATAGTGAGTGATGGAGGAAGCCACTTTTACAACAAATGATTTGAGAAGTTAATATCCAAGATGGGCATCCGACACAAAGTGGCAACTCCATACCACCCTCAAACATCCGGACAAGTCAAGATCTCCAACAAGCAAATTAAGGGGATCTTAGAAAAGTTGGTGAGCACAACGAGAAAGGATTGGTCAATCTGGCTCCCGGAACCATTATGGGCTTATAGGAATGCTTTCAAAATACCATTGGGAATGAGTCCATATAGCTTAGTCTTTGGCAAGGCTTGCCACCTACCGGTGGAATTTGAACATAAGGCTTATTAGGCAATAAAGACCACAAATATGGACTTAAAAGGAGCAAGAGAGCAAAGAATGTTGTAAATTTCTGAGCTTGATGAGCTTAGGAATGAGGCCTATAAGAGTTCAAGAATTTGTAAGGAAAAGACAAAAGTTATGCATGACAGGATGATCCTTCAAAGGACTTTTGAACCAGGAATGAAAGTCCTCCTATTCAATTCCAGAACGCGATTGTTTCCAAGAAAATTGAAGTCCCGTTGGAGCAGACCATTTTAAGTAATTCAAACATTCCCATATGGGGTTGTTGAGTTACTCAATTTGAAAACCAACGAGACATTTAAGGTAAATGGACAAAAGGTGAAGCCCTACTTTGAAGAAATCGATGTTGCAAAAACTGTTGAAAGTTTGGTGCTTATCGACAAATGATCCAACAATGTCCAACTACACGACATTAAAGAAGTGCTCAATGAGAGGCAACCCATCGGTTTATATTTCTTTTCATAGTTAAAATTTCGTGTTTTGCAATTTAATTTTTTTTTATTTTAAGAGAATAGAATGGGTGCATTGATCGGTTTTTATTTTTTGATGGAGTTTCAGGGTAAAGCCAAGAAGAAAAGTTTTATGTACTAGACTTGGGTGACACATTTGTTTAAAAAAAAGCTAAAAAAAATATGAAAAGGTAAAAAACTGGCAGTGATGGACACTGCACTTGACATGGCCAAGCCACAAGCCGTGTCAAGCAAACCCAGAAGTCCCAGGATTGGACACGGCCAGAAGGCTTGGACGTGTCCTTGGTTGTGTCACCCAGACACGACCAAGCGCCCAGCCTGTGTCCCCATTTCTTTGCCCTGCCAACACCACACAGTAGTGGACACTCTCATAGGACACGGCCAAGCCACTGGCCGTGTCCCTCCTAAAAACTCTAACACAGCCAAGCTAATCCCAGCTTAGCCGTGTCACCCCTTTTAAAAACCCAAAATTTCACCCGATTTCGTCAATTTCAAAACCCTAGCCTTCATCTTCCTCTCTTTTTTCTCTCATCTCTCTCTCTCTAAAACCTCCATTTCCATCCCTAAAAACCTTAAACTTTCACCAAATCTTCCATTCTTCTTACCTAAAAGCTCAATTAAACCCACTCAATCTTCCAATTTTCTAATCAAAACTCCATAAAATCCATCAAAGCTTCACTTTCCACCAAAGAATCAAGATGCCTAGAATAAAAATGGTGTCCCACCATAAGAGGAGGCAACCCTCATCATCCTCTTCATCATCTTCAAAGGGATTGACTTTTCTAGCACGGGATTTCTTTCCAACGAGGTATGTAAGCAAAGAATCCCTTGATACTCTCCAAATTAGAGACAATTTTACTAGATATGTTCAAAACCTTGGATGGGAGAAATTAGTTTCCCTTAAACCATTGCAATTCCAAGAACTTACCATAGAATTTCTAGCCTCTCTTAAGGTTGAAAGAAACAAAATGAAGATTTGCATTAGGTTTAGCTTTAAATTTCTTGGAAAACCATGTGTTCTTGATATTAAACAATTGAATGATATTTTTGGTTTCCATCAACAAGGGGAAAAAATGCGTGCCTAAAGATTTTAGACAAAAATTCGCATGGGGAGCAATAGGCTCGGGTGGAATGTATATGGCCAAATCGGCCAAGGCAACAAAATTGATCAACCCCACCTTGAGGTATTTACATAGATTTATGTCATGTGGGTTCTTTGCACGGAAAGAAAGTACGGGTGTGGTGGAACTAAGTGAGCTATTTTTCTTAGATTGTGCTAGCAATGCTATACTCGTGAGTGTCGGCTATTGGTTAGCCGATATTTTTGATAGCGTATCAAATCAAAAAAAGGGGCACAATTTCTATAGGTGGATTGGTGACCACCTTAGCTATGACACTTATTGATGGTTTTGAGCTGAGTGCTTGTCAAATGACTAGAATTTCTGGAAGTGATTCATTAGACCTTGAAACCCTTGAGAAGATGCACATGGTTATAAAAAGGAGAGGGGCTTATGTGATGAGCAAGTTGCACCAGAGGACCGGTAAAAGAGACCACGAGTTGATGAGAAGTCCGACTCGAATTCACTCGGTTTGGATGAAGATGCTTCGGCTTCGAACAATCAGGAGATTATTAGTAGGATTGAAGCATTAGAAAGCAAGGTAGATCATAATCATGCTAAAGTCCTTTCCCAATTGGAACAAATCAATAGCAACCTTGCTAAGATTCTTAGCCTCCACCCTTCAGTAGCATCATCGTCACACGCTCCATCACTGTAGAGCATATCAGCTTTTGCCTTTTGAGAACACTTATTATTTTTCTTATTTTCAGTTGTTGAATATTTTAGTTGCTATTTTTCGTTACCGTTGTTTGTTATTAAAACTTTATATTTTTGGTTATTTTATATTTATTGCTTTTTAATCTTGAATAATTAATGTTTTGTGGATGAAAGGTAGCACTTGCCTCACAAAGAAAATAATGGAAATTAGGTTGTACTTTAACTCTTACTTCTTTTAAATTATCCTAGTTTCCATTGAGGACAATGTCAATCTTAAAGTGCGGGGTGCTAAGTTTTTGTTCATAAATGTAAGCTTTTGTTTTTCATAATTTAGTTATTTTTAAGTCTTTGTTTTAGTCATTTTTGTTAAGCGTTTTGTCTTACTTTACATATTGTTTTGAAGTATATTTTTTTAAAGTTCAATTGTTATAAGTTTTTTGATAGATGACCTTTTAATTTTTGAAGCATGAATTGCAGAATTGGATAAAATTGGTGCTTATTGTTGATTTGGTGGATATTTCTTGCATTGCCTTTTTAAAACTTATGAGGAATTGAGCCTATTAAGTTGGATATCAACTTATTATTCTTTATTATGTGTAAACATCTTTGATTGATGAATTGCTAGAACTTGCTTTGACATGCATTTTGAGACTACGTAAAAATTTCAATTAGGCATTAATATGATTAAGGCAACTAGGTGAACCCATTTTGGCTTTAAAAGACCAACCTTAGTTAGCCAATTTTGAGCCTATTTCATTTCTCCTTTTCTTTCTTTTTCACAACACTACTACCTTTGAATTATGCTATTTTATCTCTTACCCTTTCATTAGGTCAAGAGAATTTTAAGAGCGTTTATGATTGAGTGTTGTGTTGAATAAAGTGTGGGGTTAAATTTAGTGGGTTTAAGATTGCAAACCATTATGTTCTTTAGTTGCAAATCATAATTTATAAAAAAAAGAGAAGAAAAAATAAATAATAATAAATAAAAAAATAATTAAAAAATTATTATTCTTGTTGGAAGGGTTGAATTGAGTTTGGGAACGATCTTTGCAAATTTAATAAGTGGAGTTCCTATAAAGTTCTTTATGTCTAGTGCTAAGTGATTGGGAGGTACGTTGGGATTTTTCGGTTGTATCACATTATTTACTTCATTCTTGAAGTGCTCTTGAACTTAGTGAATAAACTTACATTTTCAAATGTCATACCTTTACCTTAGCCCCATTACAACCAAATAAAAGACCTTATATTGATGATTGATTGGAATTTAGTGGTGGAAGTTTGATTGATAAGCAAGCTTATGGTGATAATCTTTCATTGAATGTGATGGGTGCAAACACTACCTATTTAAACACTTCAAAGAGTTGGCGAGGGAGTGTCAACATTGGTTATGCATGGAGAACCACTAAATTGCATGAGTATTGGTTTTATTTGGTTTGATATTGATTGCGGATTTAAGAAATTGGAAGTCTTGATATATTCTTATAACTCTTGAACTTGGCTAAATTTTCTTGTTTAGTTTGTTTTTATTTTAACTTTGCTTGGGGATAAGCAAAGGATTAAGTGCGGGCTAGTTGTTTTGATCAAATATGTATACATGTTTAGGTTAATTTTATTGGTTTTTAGTTAATTTTTTTAAATTTGTGTTTAAAGTTTGCTTGAAGTATTTGAGTTAGATGGAATTGCAAAAGAATGGATTGATGGATCAAAATGGTGGAAAAAACATAAGACACGGTCAAGACACTTCATGGCTTGGCCGTGTCCCTCATCCAAGGCAATCACTCACATGACACGGGCTTAATCAACAAGGTTTGGCCATGTCCTTCAAAGCAATTGGGCAGAGGCAGACACTGGCAGAAGACACGGCCAAGCCACTGGCCGTGTCCCACTTGATGAAACCAAAGAGTAAGAGAAAAGGCAGTAGAGAACACAGTCAAGAGACACGGCCAAGCCACTGGCCGTGTCACATGACACAGCCAAGGCCTTGGTCGAGTCTCACTTGGAAAAGGAAGAAGACATTGAGATAGCCATGGATACGGCCACATGGCTTGGCCGTGTCCCAAGAAGAATGAGTGATACGACCAAGTCACTCGAGGCTTGGTCGTGTCTCATATGGTCCCTTGAATTATTTTGCACGAAGTGGGGGACAATTGGGGGACAAAAGGCTCTTTCTTTTTAAAAAAGAATTAATAAAAATGAGTGAAAGGTGGATGGATTTATGGGAAGAAATATAAAACAAAGAAAAAGAGGGAGACAAGGTGTGGTGTGTGAGTTGGCAAGAGATGTTTGTGTATTAAAAATGAAAAGGAATTGAAAGTGGAGGGATGGAGGGACATACACGTTTGGGGGCTTATTTGAAGAGCTATTTATCTTGTTCTTAGGTTTGTTCTTGGTTTGGAGGAGGAGAGACCATTCTCTCTTAGACATCATTCTCTCTACATCTTCAATATTCATTCATCTTTCATTTCTTCCATAGACAAGATCTAATCAAGTTGAGAATCAAATTGAGCGAGCAAGCTCCTTAAAAGATTAGGGTTTAAAGAAAGTTTGATTGGAGTTGGAAGCTTGAGAGAGTTACCATTCCATCTTTCAAGAGGAAAGCCATTGATTGAAGAGGGATTGGAAGTTGTTCATCATACATCAAGGTGGAAGTTAGGAGGAAGACAAGTAGTTCAACTCTTGGAGTCTACAAAAGGGGTTTTTCATATTCTCTCTTTTAATTCATTTCTACATTGTTGTTGTTTTATTATGAACATTAATATTACAATGTATAATTTTGATTTGATGAATATTGAATGGATATTTGTTTTAAATTGATGATGAGCTAATTTACTCATGCCTTAGGTTGTAGTAGATTTGATTAAATGATTTGATTTGATAATTCTATTAGTATACCTTGTTATTGATTGATTGCATTGGACTTAAGGTTAGTTTGATAGATTTGCCACTTATTAATAACTTAATATTAAATGATAGACCGAGAGGTGAAATTTGATATCAGAACTATGTAATCAACCACCCTATGAATAAACTAGAAATATAAGTTTTAGGGTTTATTTAATTTGCAATTTCAAAATAATTGGTTATTGTTAATTCATGAATGTGAAAACTAATGAATTGGTAGTTACTAATTAAACTCAAAGAACAAATTAAAATATAAGGTTATATTAATGAATAATTTGAGAATCAAAATTTAATTAAATTGACCTACAACCTAGGCACCATTCTTAGAATTGAATTGATCTTACACAACTACTACTCATTTTTACTTTTAAATTTTAATTACAGCTCACCAATTCAACAATACACACTCAATTTTAATTTATTTATTAATCAAACTATTGCAAAACAACTCCTTCCTTGTGAGACGACCTTGGGGCTATCACCGTTGCTATAATTATCTCGTATACTTGCGAGTGTCACTTTGTAGCAGTAATTAATTGAGACAACAATCACTAAACATCATATTATACCCAACCAAGCACATCATAGGCAAAATCAGTATAAAATTGATCGTAGCATGTTTATCAAGACAATCCATGCCTAATTAAGGAAAATTCTATTTTTCATTTAAAATGTCAAATTATCATTGCAAATGTCTTTAAAATAGTTAAAAATGAGATTATACCAATTAATTTGCAAATTTGGCCTAATAATCTACTTAATACACAAACCGAGGTAAAAAATGATCCAAAATTTATTTTAATCATTTTAAATTTTTTTAAATATCATAAAAATGGTTTTAAAGTTGATTAATTTTGAAAATGAGCCGAGAATCACATAAAAATGATATAAAATGAGACTTTTTCGGTTCCCGTGATGGTTTGATTTTTAAATCATTTTCAAGTCCAAATCTCAGTAGATTTTTGGTGTTCAATACATGTAATTTTTGTCCTCTAAGTCCAACTTTGCTTTGGTTCAAGTAGTTTCCAAATAGTCCAACAATATGTCCAAATCAAGCATTGGCTTAAGAATTAATTCAACATGATTCAAAAATCAAGGTTCCAAGCAATGATCATAGAGATAAAATCCTAAAATCAATCTTAAAGTTGCTATCCAAATGTGTTTTCCATGCCTTGAATTTGGCCAAGGAGCAACCTGAACATTTAAAGCTCCATTTTAAGCATTTAATCCATTTTAATCATTGTACGTCAAGAAAACCTAGACTATATGAATGTAGAAGAGGGAGGAAAATGTAAAAAACAAAGTTAAAAACACAAACCAGCGAGTAGGCTCCTCCAAAATCTTTCATCGACCAAGAAAATGCAAAAAGCCCTTAAAAGTCCCCAAATTCATCAATTTTGGTTTCTGGACTTGGGTTTTTCATGCGATTTATTCCCAAATTTCATTTTTTGACATGTTTGAATGTTAGAAAGGTATTTTGGAATTTTTAGAGAACTTTTAAAAATTTTCAACATAGCTTCCCCTTAAAAAGTATATAAAATCCTCCAAAAATTGGTTGAAGGGGCTTATTTATAGAAATGGCTAAGGAGGCTAACCTTAAAGGTTAGTTGCCTAAGGTGACTGACACAAACCGAGGTAAAAAATGATCCAAAATTCATTTTAATCATCTTAAAATATTTTAAATATCATAAAATGGTTTTAGAGTTTATTACTTTTGAAAATGAGCCGAGAATCACATAAAAATGGTATAAAATGAGACTTTTTGGGTTCCCGTGATGGTTTGATTTTTAAATCATTTTCAAGTCCAAATCTCAATAGATTTTTAGTGTTCAATACATGTAATTTTTGTCCTCTAAGTCCAACTTTGCTTTGGTTCAAGTAGTTTCCAAATAGTCCAACAATATGTCCAAATCAAGCAATGGCTTAAGCATTAATTCAACATGATTCAAAAATCAAGGTTCCAAGCAATGATCATAGAGATAAAATCCTAAAATCAATCTTAAAGTTGCTATCCAAATGTGTTTTCCATGCCTTGAATTTGGCCAAGGAGCAACCTGAACATTTAAAGCTCCATTTTAAGCATTTAATCCATTTTAATCATTGTACGTCAAGAAAACCTAGACTATATGAATGTAGAAGAGGGAGGAAAATGTAAAAAACAAAGTTAAAAACACAAACCAGCGAGTAGGCTCCTCCAAAATCTTTCATCGACCAAGAAAATGCAAAAAGCCCTTAAAAGTCCCCAAATTCATCAATTTTGGTTTCTGGACTTGGGTTTTTCATGCGATTTATTCCCAAATTTCATTTTTTGACATGTTTGAATGTTAGAAAGGTATTTTGGAATTTTTAGAGAACTTTTAAATATTTTCAACATAGCTTCCCCTTAAAAAGTATATAAAATCCTCCAAAAATTGGTTGAAAGGGCTTATTTATAGAAATGGCTAAGGAGGCTAACCTTAAAGGTTAGTTGCCTAAGGTGACTGACACAAACCGAGGTAAAAAATGATCCAAAATTCATTTTAATCATCTTAAAATATTTTAAATATCATAAAATGGTTTTAGAGTTTATTACTTTTGAAAATGAGCCGAGAATCACATAAAAATGATATAAAATGAGACTTTATCGGTTCCCGTGATGGTTTGATTTTTAAATCATTTTCAAGTCCAAATCTCAGTAGATTTTTGGTGTTCAATACATGTAATTTTTGTCCTCTAAGTCCAACTTTGCTTTGGTTCAAGTAGTTTCCAAATAGTCCAACAATATGTCCAAATCAAGCAATGGCTTAAGCATTAATTCAACATGATTCAAAAATCAAGGTTCCAAGCAATGATCATAGAGATAAAATCCTAAAATCAATCTTAAAGTTGCTATCCAAATGTGTTTTCCATGCCTTGAATTTGGCCAAGGAGCAACCTGAACATTTAAAGCTCCATTTTAAGCATTTAATCCATTTTAATCATTGTACGTCAAGAAAACCTAGACTATATGAATGTAGAAGAGGGAGGAAAATGTAAAAAACAAAGTTAAAAACACAAACCAGCGAGTAGGCTCCTCCAAAATCTTTCATCGACCAAGAAAATGCAAAAAGCCCTTAAAAGTCCCCAAATTCATCAATTTTGGTTTCTGGACTTGGGTTTTTCATGCGATTTATTCCCAAATTTCATTTTTTGACATGTTTGAATGTTAGAAAGGTATTTTGGAATTTTTAGAGAACTTTTAAAAATTTTCAACATAGCTTCCCCTTAAAAAGTATATAAAATCCTCCAAAATTTGGTTGAAGGGGCTTATTTATAGAAATAGCTAAGGAGGCTAACCTTAAAGGTTAGTTGCCTAAGGTGACTGACACAAACCGAGGTAAAAAATGATCCAAAATTCATTTTAATCATCTTAAAATATTTTAAATATCATAAAATGGTTTTAGAGTTTATTACTTTTGAAAATGAGCCGAGAATCACATAAAAATGATATAAAATGAGACTTTTTCGGTTCCCGTGATGGTTTGATTTTTAAATCATTTTCAAGTCCAAATCTCAATAGATTTTTGGTGTTCAATACATGTAATTTTTGTCCTCTAAGTCCAACTTTGCTTTGGTTCAAGTAGTTTCCAAATAGTCCAACAATATGTCCAAATCAAGCAATGGCTTAAGCATTAATTCAACATGATTCAAAAATCAAGGTTCCAAGCAATGATCATAGAGATAAAATCCTAAAATCAATCTTAAAGTTGCTATCCAAATGTGTTTTCCATGCCTTGAATTTGGCCAAGGAGCAACCTGAACATTTAAAGCTCCATTTTAAGCATTTAATCCATTTTAATCATTGTACGTCAAGAAAACCTAGACTATATGAATGTAGAAGAGGAGGAAAATGTAAAAAACAAAGTTAAAAACACAAACCAGCGAGTAGGCTCCTCCAAAATCTTTCATCGACCAAGAAAATGCAAAAAGCCCTTAAAAGTCCCCAAATTCATCAATTTTGGTTTCTGGACTTGGGTTTTTCATGCGATTTATTCCCAAATTTCATTTTTTGACATGTTTGAATGTTAGAAAGGTATTTTGGAATTTTTAGAGAACTTTTAAAAATTTTCAACATAGCTTCCCCTTAAAAAGTATATAAAATCCTCCAAAATTTGGTTGAAGGGGCTTATTTATAGAAATGGCTAAGGAGGCTAACCTTAAAGGTTAGTTGCCTAAGGTGACTGACACAAACCGAGGTAATAAATGATCCAAAATTCATTTTAATCATCTTAAAATATTTTAAATATCATAAAATGGTTTTAGAGTTTATTACTTTTGAAAATGAGCCGAGAATCACATAAAAATGATATAAAATGAGACTTTTTCGGTTCCCGTGATGGTTTGATTTTTAAATCATTTTCAAGTCCAAATCTCAGTAGATTTTTGGTGTTCAATACATGTAATTTTTGTCCTCTAAGTCCAACTTTGCTTTGGTTCAAGTAGTTTCCAAATAGTCCAACAATATGTCCAAATCAAGCAATGGCTTAAGCATTAATTCAACATGATTCAAAAATCAAGGTTCCAAGCAATGATCATAGAGATAAAATCCTAAAATCAATCTTAAAGTTGCTATCCAAATGTGTTTTCCATGCCTTGAATTTGGCCAAGGAGCAACCTGAACATTTAAAGCTCCATTTTAAGCATTTAATCCATTTTAATCATTGTACGTCAAGAAAACCTAGACTATATGAATGTAGAAGAGGGAGGAAAATGTAAAAAACAAAGTTAAAAACACAAACCAGCGAGTAGGCTCCTCCAAAATCTTTCATCGACCAAGAAAATGCAAAAAGCCCTTAAAAGTCCCCAAATTCATCAATTTTGGTTTCTGGACTTGGGTTTTTCATGCGATTTATTCCCAAATTTCATTTTTTGACATGTTTGAATGTTAGAAAGGTATTTTGGAATTTTTAGAGAACTTTTAAAAATTTTCAACATAGCTTCCCCTTAAAAAGTATATAAAATCCTCCAAAATTTGGTTGAAGGGGCTTATTTATAGAAATAGCTATGGAGGCTAACCTTAAAGGTTAGTTGCCTAAGGTGACTGACACAAACCGAGGTAAAAAATGATCCAAAATTCATTTTAATCATCTTAAAATATTTTAAATACCATAAAATGGTTTTAGAGTTTATTACTTTTGAAAATGAGCCGAGAATCACATAAAAATGATATAAAATGAGACTTTTTCGGTTCCCGTGATGGTTTGATTTTTAAATCATTTTCAAGTCCAAATCTCAATAGATTTTTGGTGTTCAATACATGTAATTTTTGTCCTCTAAGTCCAACTTTGCTTTGGTTCAAGTAGTTTCCAAATAGTCCAACAATATGTCCAAATCAAGCAATGGCTTAAGCATTAATTCAACATGATTCAAAAATCAAGGTTCCAAGCAATGATCATAGAGATAAAATCCTAAAATCAATCTTAAAGTTGCTATCCAAATGTGTTTTCCATGCCTTGAATTTGGCCAAGGAGCAACCTGAACATTTAAAGCTCCATTTTAAGCATTTAATCCATTTTAATCATTGTACGTCAAGAAAACCTAGACTATATGAATGTAGAAGAGGAGGAAAATGTAAAAAACAAAGTTAAAAACACAAACCAGCGAGTAGGCTCCTCCAAAATCTTTCATCGACCAAGAAAATGCAAAAAGCCCTTAAAAGTCCCCAAATTCATCAATTTTGGTTTCTGGACTTGGGTTTTTCATGCGATTTATTCCCAAATTTCATTTTTTGACATGTTTGAATGTTAGAAAGGTATTTTTGGAATTTTTAGAGAACTTTTAAAAATTTTCAACATAGCTTCCCCTTAAAAAGTATATAAAATCCTCCAAAAATTGGTTGAAGGGGCTTATTTATAGAAATGGCTAAGAAGGCTAACCTTAAAGGTTAGTTGCCTAAGGTGACTGACACAAACCGAGGTAAAAAATGATCCAAAATTAATTTTAATCATCTTAAAATATTTTAAATATCATAAAATGGTTTTAGAGTTTATTACTTTTGAAAATGAGCCGAGAATCACATAAAAATGATATAAAATGAGACTTTTTCGGTTCCCGTGATGGTTTGATTTTTAAATCATTTTCAAGTCCAAATCTCAGTAGATTTTTGGTGTTCAATACATGTAATTTTTGTCCTCTAAGTCCAACTTTGCTTTGGTTCAAGTAGTTTCCAAATAGTCCAACAATATGTCCAAATCAAGCAATGGCTTAAGAATTAATTCAACATGATTCAAAAATCAAGGTTCCAAGCAATGATCATAGAGATAAAATCCTAAAATCAATCTTAAAGTTGCTATCCAAATGTGTTTTCCATGCCTTGAATTTGGCCAAGGAGCAACCTGAACTTTTAAAGCTCCATTTTAAGCATTTAATCCATTTTAATCATTGTACGTCAAGAAAACCTAGACTATATGAATGTAGAAGAGGATGAAAATGTAAAAAACAAAGTTAAAAACACAAACCAGCAAGTAGGCTCATCCAAAATCTTTCATCGACCAAGAAAATGCAAAAAGCCCTTAAAAGTCCCCAAATTCATCAATTTTGGTTTCTGGGCTTGGGTTTTTCATGCGATTTATTCCCAAATTTCATTTTTTGACATGTTTGAATGTTAGAAAGGTATTTTGGAATTTTTAGAGAATTTTTAAAAATTTCAACATAGCTTCCCCTTAAAAAGTATATAAAATCCTCCAAAAATAGGTTGAAGGGGCTTATTTATAGAAATGGCTAAGGAGGCTAACCTTAAAGGTTAGTTGCCTAAGGTGACTGACATCATGGTTAGTCACCTCCCCCACCCCCCCCCCCCCCCCACCCCTTTAGGTTCAAAAACCAAAATTTTCACTTACTAGGATTTTTTTGCATTATGAATCTCCTAGAATACTTAAAAAGTCATTTGGAATTATTTTCAATGATTTTTAGAAAAATTTTGGCAAAAAACTTAAAAAGCCAATTTTGTTGCTATAAGTTCCAATTTTAGGGTTTTGGTCTTCTAAGATTTTTTCATATTTTGAATCCTTTGACATGCTCCAAAAAAAATATTTTGACCCCTGTGTGGGCATTTAAGTGATGATGCCCCTTCATTGGAGTGAAATCTTTGAATAACATCACCCCCCCCCCCCATGTGGTTAAGAAAATCAGCCTCATAATACCACTCTTTCATTTGGTGCTCCTAATAACTACTCTGTTATCTCTTTTTTTCTTTCTTGAATGGAATAAGCCTCCTTAATCTTTATTCTCTAAACAAATCTTTTGAGTTCCTTCTGCATTTATCAATTAAATATGTATGAAAGCATGCATGATGCCACTTATAGCAGTTATATTGACTTATAGTCAGAAAGATTAAGTTTGGACATAGTCATCAGCATCATCGAAATATAGCTAGAGTGCTTATACACCAACCTAGCACTTGAGGTAACATAAGATAGCATTTTTATAAGGATCGAGTAACCAAAAAAGGGGTTCTAGCAAAACCTTCAAAGTTTTCAGAAAAAGTTGGTCATAATGACATTGGTTCCAACCAAGATTAAAGAACAGGAAATACGAGAAATAAGTATGAGAAACCCAATCACCCGTCTTTCACAGAAAAAATCATTTCAGTAAGAAACTCTATTTCTTTCTACTAAGATTCTCAGGGAAATGTAATAGTTACTCTTGAAGTAAGAGAACATTTCCAAATCATATCAGGGGTTACAAATACATTGGCAGCTTTCTCAAGCCATACCTCTTATCTTGATGAATCTAGCTTAAAGTAACTAAAAATCCATCAAAACTTAGTTTTTCTATGAAATCTCTATGATTTCTATGATAGAGAATGGAAGAAGAAGAAGAAGAAGAAGAAGAAGAAAAGATGAAGATGGTGAGTGGTGATGAGTTTGGCGGTTTGAGAAATGGAGAAGACACTAGAAATTGTTTAAATAGACTTTAGGATTTTTATCACATGCACTCACTCACCTCATAGTTATGGTATACCCACATTCTTTAATTAATTCTTAATATGATTTTTGACCCCGTAGAACCATAAAATAAATTACTTTAACTAAGTTAAAGCCTCAATTATCTACATTTCACATTCCAATTATTGTAAAATTTCATTTCAGAGCCATAATGGCATTTTCATAATTTTCTTCCTAGTGAATTTTTTTTAAAATACCAATTAAATCCATACTTGAATTTGATTTTTTACTTATTAAGGCTTAATCAACCTTATTTCTACAAATTTTAAATACTCAAACCACATGTAATATCATGATCACTTCAATACATAGAACTATATACACTTAATATAGAAAATTAGTACTTAAAATTTTTGGACATTTTACTTTCTATTTATTCTTGCCCTTATTACATAGACCATCCTTTATGGGTTTTCAATCTAGATGGCTACACTCTAATTTTTACCTCAATTGCCCTTTTAGATTTTCAGCTCAGTGAACATCTTCATTTTTCTTTTCTTCTTTTCTTTTCCTCTCTTTTTATTATTAGCTCTAATTTTTGCCTAGATCACCTTTTTGGATTTTCAGTATAGCGAGTATTATTCCTCTTTTGCTAGTTTGGCTTCAGGAGAAGGCTTTCATCTCTAGCTAATCACTTCTGGATCATCCAAGGCCTCTTGTTCAATGTCTTCAAATAGGTCCAACCATATATATAATACCCTTATATCCTATATAAGTATAATACATACACCCTGCATACGAAAAGTACATATATAGACTACAAGAGTGCTATAATAATTCACTGTATATGCACCTTCAATTGGTAATATAAATGTAGAATATTATAATTAGATAAAATGCATTAATATAAATAAAGTTGAAACCTTATCAGATTATTTGTTAATCAAAATCTCTAGGAAAAATTCACCAGAGTTTATCTGTAAATTCAAAACTCCCAAAAATCAATCAAATAACCATAACCTGCAAAAAAAATTTACACTCCCAAATATTTATAGATACAATATCCAAAATTCCTCCCAAACTTCTCAAAGGATTACAAATGATCATCATTTTATATAAATTCAGATATTCTCAACATAACCAGTGTACATTGCAAATTTTCATTTCTAACAACAATACTTATCAAAGTATTCAGAAACTCACATTAATATTTTTATTTTACAATACTTATATTACATTATAAATTAATAATACATGAATGCAACACCGTTAGGGTTAGTCTCGTGGCACCCACCTCTTTAAGTCTTAAACACACTCCAAATTACCCTAATATGTACTTTTAATACCTACGCGATATACACTACCATGCTAAGCTCAAGGGTTTACTGGTACATACTTTGATAACTAAAACATTTAAAAACTAATGCATATGATTCATGATGCACAAATCGTAATCACATATCATTAGTCCCAACACAGCACCATATTCAACACATCATGCCATCACAACAATACATCGATCACTCAAGCATCCAACAAACTCATACAATCTACCAATATATCAATCATCCACACACATTGGGCCCAAAAGTACTTATATAATGGTCTAGTTACATAAATATTATCTTGGGATATCTCAAACATCTGTGACATCAACATGTCTTATCTGAAATTATAATAATATCTTTGACATCAGCATGTTTCACCCGAAGGCGTAATAATATATCTATGACACCAGCGTGTCTCACCCAAAGGTATAATAATATCCAATAACAATATTCGGGAACTAGACTCTATATAAGGTAAACATGCAAATACATTTCTCATATTCCACTTTTCTCTTATTTACTCCCATTTCATATTCTTTTTCAAATTTTCTACTCATAATCAACATCATCATACATATAATGTAAATTTGGCTTACTTCCATATTTTAATGCAATATTTATACTTTTCATATTTTGCACATATCAACATTTTTAGCCATTCTTTAATGGCTTAACATGCTATAAATAATTCAAATCAAGCATTGTTACTTCAAACAATGCTTCACACACACATGAACAAATATCCAAGTAACATAACATATTCACTTATAGATAATGTGTTATGTTTCAAGCAATGTAATTTAATAGAATAAGTTTCAAAGTATGTACTAACCCCTTTTAAGCAAAAATGTAAGCCAAAGTTGCACTCCACACCAATTTTTCTTATTTTCTTTCTCCTCTTGGTTATGAGAATTTAATTTCACTCACTTCCTAATCAAGATGTGAGTGTACATAATTAATTAAAGTCACATTTTTAAGTATTTTAACTAATAAAATTCAATTTAACAAAACTCCTTCAATTTTCCATTTTCTAGCCCTAATGAACTTTAACTTTAAAAGTTAATTTTTATCAATTCCAAATTGAGTTAAAGCTCAATTATATTTCTAGAATCACATCCTAACATATTCTAAGCAAGAAAATTCAATTTACATAATTTACATTCACTCTCTTTAAACTACCAAAATTTTGCCCTAACCCTCTTTGATTCTAGAAATCTACTCTAGCCTATTCGAATTCTTATTTTTAAGTTCAATTATATCTTTAAAGTCCTATTCTAACACATTTTAAACTATTTAATTCAACTAACACGTATCCTTTAACTATGCTCTTCCAAAACCCTAAATTCAACACTAACAAAACCAAACTTCAATTAAACTTAAACAAATCCATCATATAATCATAAAATATTTGTCTTCTAATCAAAATAACACCAAGCATACCCATTTCAACAATTATAAAACACTCTCATTTTTTTCCAATAAAACTTTAAAATTCCAAAAGAATACTTACTAATTAGTGAGAACATCTCTAAAACTTACTTCAATCCTTTGAAATCCTTCCCAAATTTGGTGTTGGTGATGATGGAAGCTCTACTCCTCTCTCATCAATGGTGAACATTTTCATGAAGAAGAAGAAGATTGTGAATAGTTTTTTTTTATTTCTCTTCTTGTTTACTAACCACACATATATGCATATTTAATTATTTAATTATTTATTTAATTCAAAATTCTAATTTCCTTCTTTCACTCAAAATTAATTTAATTTTAAATTATTTAATTAATTTTCAAAATTTTTCATCATTTTTCACTATCCAAAAATTATTTTAATTTTGAATTTTTTATTTTTATTTATTTATTTAATTCCCATATTCTATCCATAAAATATATAATAATTAATTAATTTAAATAATTTCAACCAATTAACATATTTCCATCTTTGACTTTTCTCTCTTATTATTATTATTAATTAATTAATATTTAATAAATGTCCAAAGTTCCATCATCTTCTACTATCAAAATTATTTTTAATTTTGATTTATTTTATTCATTATTATTTATTATATTATTATTATCATAATTACCATCTTCCAACACAAATATACACTTTACTTATATGTTTATATATTTTGTGTGTATATATATGTCTTGTTTATTTCATGCATAGTATAAGTATATATCTCATATCTGTAACATGTTTATCTTATACTTCTTTCTTCCAATCATACATATTTAATCCTCCATGTTAAATATTTTAATATACGCCAAAATGGGGATATTACAATATCATTGAGACTTTTGCAATAATATTAAGCATAGGAATCACCCTTATTTCAATCATATTCTCTTGTTATAAAATAAAGTTAATTGTAAAGAACGGTTACATTTCAGATAGGCACATATACATTATTGTATTCAAGATATCATCAAATACAAACTTGATTATCTCATAGGCATGCTCTTCCGAACCATCTCCAATAATAGACTCTACTAACTTAAAGAGATCAAAAGGTCTTTAGTATGCTTGCAATAGGGTCTATTAAGGGCAGGGGGTCAAGTGAAGGCTATTTGGATTTGAAGTTGATATGGTAAACTTGACAAATTCCAAAATCAAACGATCTTCCTTGAAGTCCCAACTCAGGTAAGGTAAATCAAATAGAAGCACTCTTCGCTTTGTACATCATTCCTACTCTTTGTAATTTCACTAATTTAATTTTTAGGGGTTTGATGGATCTATTCATGATGCAATAGACCCATTTTTTTCACTTTTCTCTCTCTCCTCTTTTTTCTTGCCTTTTCATTTCTCCACTTCTATCATTTCTATTTCTCTTCTTTTTTCTTTCTTTTCCTTTCTTTTTCTTTTTTCTTATTCTTATTCTTTTTCCTTTTCTTTTATTATTTTTCTATTTTTGTTTTCTTTCTAATTTTTCTTTAATTGATTTTTTTGTCTTTTGTATACTTTCCTTGATTCTTCTTTTTTCATTCATGTTCATTTTTGTTTTAATTTTTTTTTATTATTTTTATACCTTCTTTGATTCTTCTTCTTCTTCCCTTTCATATGGAATCATCCATCCTCTACCACAACCAAAAGGTTTTCTATTTGCGCTCTTGAGATCTAGCAATAGTTGGTCTCTAAGCCTTAGTATCAATCTCATAAAACTTATTAGGCTCATATGATCACTAAACAACTTTCAACATCTAGACTTAAGGCTCAGTCCTTAACATGAACATTTTTATCAATGTAATAATAATTTTGCAATATTCAAACTTGCCAACTAAATCATACCAGCTTAGAATGGTTAATTGGGTTTAAAGCCAAAGAAAGAGCAAGTTAAAATAATACCAAAGCTTAAAGGGGACACACTAGGGATTGCGTAATCATGGTAGATATTAATTCTTGGTTCAACAAACAATGCCTAGATCATTTCTCTCTCAAATAAGCAAGGTTTAATTTCGTCTCGACTGTTTGTTGGAGCATGTTCTAAGATATGTCTTTTCTCAAACAATGTTCTAAGATATGTCTTTTCTCAAACATAGGGCATATGCAGGAGTCATCTCTAAATAAACATACACAATTCAGTACGCTCAATGAAAGATATAGAAATGTTTAAATATTAGCATTTACAAAGTGATTCTCTTGCCTAATAAAGAAAGACAAATACATATCATCCACACCATTAGTCATCATTAGAACAAAATTAAACCAACATGACCAATGCTTTCAAACAAAATATATTTACATTAAAAATATAAAAACTCTCAAAAGTTAGAGAAATAAACATCAAAGTAAGAAATATTGTTCTGAAATCCAATACTAGTCATGGGACAAATTGATGATACTTAAGGAAGCTTGCCAAGATTAGGAATTTTCTCTGCATCAATCAAATTATGGATCTCATGTCGTGAGCGTGTGCATCAATACATTTCATGGCCATGTGTGCAATGGAAGTGACAATAGAGATCCATATTAAATTTAGGTGGTAATGGGTTTGGCAATGGTCGAGGCTCTAATGGTTGCAACGGGATTTTCTTCATTAGCCTCTCAAATGTCGTGGATAGAGGCATCCCTATATAAAAAAATAGAATATTCATGATGGCATTCACTTCCACTGTCTTATTATTAGATTGACTATATTGTTGCCCTATCTTTTCTAATTCTTTCCAATATATTATACCTCCTTCCTTATCAAACTCCTTGGCTAGGAAACCAGGTTCATAAAGGTCTTTAAAATTTTGTATTGGCATGAAGCCTATCTTCCTCCTGATATTGTTGCATGCCTTTATCACCATCTCGATTCGATCACTTTCAGTTAGGTGGTTTCAAATTAATGTAGCTTACCCCTTCCACCTTTTAACAAACTCTCTAAAAGTCTCTTTGAGTTTCTAATGAAGGGCTTCTAACTTAAGCAAGGACATCTCCTACTCATTGTTATACCCATACTACTTTGATAAATGCATCATATAGAAAGGTCCAGTATGCCTTAACATGGGGCTCAATGGACTTATACGAATGAGTGACATTAGAGTTTAGTGACAGAAAGAACATGTCAAGTGACTGCTCTTTAGTGGAATAAGCAGCTTTTATCATGGTGATGTATTGTTGGATATGCATCTTAGGATCCCAAGTTTCATCAAACTTGACCAAATTAGGCATTCTGAACTTCAATGGCAGGCTTTTCTCCTTAGAAAAGAACTTCTCAACCTTAGAAAACTCCTTAACCTCAGCCTGCTGGAGCCTCCTCTCAATATTCTTTTTTTATTCTCAAAATTTTCTTTCATAATTCTCTCAAAATCTAACTTTTTCTAATTTTCAAGCATTATAATCCTTTGGGCTTTAAGCTCATCTTGGGCCTTCCTAATAATGATGTATTCCTCAAGATCATCAAAAGATCTCTCTCCTACCTTAGGAGTAGCTGGACCCCTAATCGGTTCCTTCCCCTTTGACTTAATATTACTGCCAAAAGCATCCAACTTGGAACCAAAATTCAAGGTAACCATTTTGACCATCACCTCCTTTAATTATTGTCTCATCAAACTAGCCATTTATTCCTTAAAGTTGGTCATCTCAGTGGTGAGCATCTCTTTGATCAAAGGCTTACTTTCCTTCTCCTCCTTAGAAGTCGACAATGTGGGAACTGCACTTCAGTGTCTACAAGTCAATTATAGTGAGATGTATGCATGATGCATGTATGCAAAGTGACAGAAGAAATAAATAACAAAGGTTATACCAGTGATCCTTCTGCCCTTATTTCTACTACACACGAATAGTTGAGTCATTGTTCCAAGGTGTTTTTATTTAACAGAATCACCAACAAGGGGTAATCTGCTTTGAGAAATCTTATTCTCTCAAGATGAATGCTCCTAATTGTGACACAAAATATAGACCCGATTGAAATAGGTCGGTTAATTTGAAATAAAATCCCAAAAGGTTTTCGAAAAATTCATCAACTTTTTCAATTGCATTTCTACTGCATTTTGGTAAAATTGGGATTATAAATCAATAAACCAATTTATTTCAAAATGGTTTACATATCTTTGAAGAGATATTTAAAAGTGCATGCTACAAACAAGTTTCCATGATTGAAACAAGTTGGATAAAACTAAATCCACAATTGACTCTATTATTTCTCAATTGATCCAATTAGGGTCATGAACTCGAAATTGAAAAACATTCGTGGAGAAAAAAAAAATTTTAGATCAAGGTCCAAGTTGGAAAAGATGATTGTTTAATTTAAGTTCAAATTAGGGAGATTGTTTTGGATTAAAGCCCATAAGAAAATGTGATAGGCCCATGTGATAAGAGAAAAAGGGATTTTAGGCCTAGGCCTATGCATGAAACGATCTCAATTTGAAGCCCATATGAAAAGATATTTTTGACCAAGGCCTAATGGAAAAAATTATTTAACACCTATGTGAAAAAAGATTTTGGACTAAGGCTCAACAAAAAGATTTTATGCTTCATTTATAAAAGATGTGGAGTTCAGTCCCAAGTGAAGATTTAAAAATGGATTTTCATGAGAACATGGTTTGGGTCATAACCATGAGTATAAAAGATATCAAGGTTTACATTAGTGATAAAACATGATTTAGGTCTTAGTCTATCAAGTTGAGCCCGTGTAGATAAAAAAAATTATAGGTCTTAGCCCATGTGTGAAAATGAATTAATAGGGCTCACTTGGGCATGAAAACTATTGGAAAATAATTTCGGGTCTATGTAAAAAATGATTCAATTTTGGGCTTTTGATATATGGTGCAAGCAAATTGGACTCAAATGGTTATAAAACTGTTTTGAGATATGACCCATTGGTGTGTAAAAATGGATTTTTGGGCCTTAGCATATGAAGTTGGCATAGAAAATATTGTAAAAGATCAAAGCAAGCCGAAAAATATAAAAATCAATGTTTTGGGCCTCGATTAGAAAACTTTTGAAAACATATTTTAGGTCAAGATCCATCAAAACAATTTTTAGAAAATATTTTTAGGTCCATAATTATGATTAGATCAAAATCGAAAAAAAAAAGGCTATATCAAATAAGTCAATTAAAGCCAACAAGTTTCAAACATGAAGCACAGAACATGCAAAACAAAAAGGGCAATCTTAAAAGAAAGTAACTAGGTTGCCTCAAGTGTTGGCCCAAGATGGCAACCAAGAGGGGGGCGGCGGTGAATTGGTTATTTTGAAGAAGTGATGGCAAATTAAAAATTTTTAAGCAATCAAAACAAGAGAAGAGTGGAATAGAGAAGAACAAACACAAAGAATTTATAGTGGTTTGAATTACCTCAATCGTACATCCACTGCCTTAACAAAATTATTAAGGTTCATTAATCTTGAATTTTTACAAGCTCGATTAAAACTTGGTGTTTTCACAAGCTCACATTAAATTTTTACAGGGCTTGAATATCTTTCTCACAACCCTAACAAGAGTTTTTCTAGGCTCACTCTAAAACTTAAGTATTTCAAAGCTCACACTCAACACTTAATGAATACAAATAAAAATTTTAATGCAAGGAAATAAAAGAGGTTAAACTTGGCCATTACAATCACAATACACTAAAAAAAAAGGTTTCTTAAGGTATTTATAGCCTTTAAGTATTCAAGTAGCCATTTAAGGTGGGTGCCAACATGTTTGATTCTTATCTTCCAACTTAATCATTGTTCAGAACCAATTCATGGTCAGATTGCCATTAGTCAGGTCGGCTTGGGCTTGGCACGATCAGACTGAGCACTAGTTTGGTCGTGCTCTCCATTTTTCTGACAAAAGTTCTTCAATGGCTAGTACACGTGGCATCCACTAATTAAGTATATAAGTAACAATGATAATGTTTGAATCCCATTTCACTAGTATTATCGGAATGTCTTTGGTCCAGCCGGACTGCTCATGATATACTGAGATTTTGAGAGTACTAGTGACCGTGAACTCTGTGAAATTTTTAGATTTTTGGCTCTGGCTTGGTCCTGTTGAACTATATCAGGTCCAGTCTTGCCAGGTGTGGTATGTTGAAATCTTTTGATTACTAAGAACCATAAGCTCTACTAGATGTTTTGAGAATTTAGCTCGGGCTTTGGTGTGGTCGCACTTCTCAATGGTCTGGTTTAGACATGTAGTCTGTTCATAATGTGGGAGTGACATTGAGCATGAACTCTACTACATATTTTGGCTCAAGCTTAGTCTACTCAGCTCATGGTCGGTCTGGTCGTACTATACTCCAGTCCAGTTAGCTTAATTTTGTAATGTTTGTGCTCTTGTCACCTTGTTCGTGGAATTCTCATTAGCTCGGTATAGGTGCGCTCGGACTGTTAGTAGGTCCGATGAAGCTCGGTAAGTTATGCTCAGTACGATCATACTTTAGCTCGGTATGGCCAGCTTCTCTTAAGTCCGATCGACCTGACTATTGGTCGGGTCGGGCTCTTTTAGATTTCTTCAAAAATTGAAGTCCTATAAATGTAACTTGGTACAAATATTAGTTCTGTTCAATTTGATTGCTTAAGATCAAAATAGAGGCCAATTATTTGGCTAACATCAAGGTGTTGATGGATAAGAGTCCTCACAACAAAATATACTAGAAGGTATGAGGCTACAAGTAGTTATATGATGATCATTCTCCGTACCTCAAGTGGAAGCACAATATCCCTTTTACACATATAAAACACGGCTAATCACGGGTGTCTTAACACACGCACCCAATGCAACTACTGATTCAAGAATAATACTAATGAACTACTGATGCACCCAATGCAACTACTTCAATTCTAGAAATAAAAAGAGTACATCAAAAAGTCTACCCTAACCAAAATAAATAAACTAACCAGAAAACAAGCAATAGATCTGAATAATCATTAATATTCACATCACATTACAAGTCACATCATAGCCACTCAAAATCATCATATTTAATCATAAATCATCATAATTAATCACTCAAAGCATGTTTAGACTAAAACAAAAATGAAAACCAATGTGGCATGCAAATCGGGGTAGCACACAATATCATCAACAAAATCACATATTCTATCAAAACTACTTAGAAACATCACCAGTAATCACTAATAATCATTAATCATCATAAGGTGTTCATTTTATATCATCAGGACAAAAATATAAACAAATTTGAATATGGCATGCTTTTCAAGACAAAACCGAGTTGAATCACAAATTATATCAATATCACTCGAAATCACTTTAGGTCTTCACTAAACATTATATTATACCCAAACATGTACATCAGAGACAAAATCGGTATAAAATTTATCGTAGCACGTTTAAGATTTCATTCAAAATATCAAATTATCATCGTAAAAGTCTTTAAAACAGTTAAAAATAAGATTATATCAAGTAATTTATGAATTTGGCCCAAGAATCGAATCAGTACGCGAAATCAAGGTAAAAATTGATCCAAAATTCAAAAGTCGGGTTTTTCATCAAAAAATCTAGAAATTCATTTTAATCATCATAAAATATTTTAAATATCATAAAAATGGTTTTAGAGTTGATTCATTTTGAAAATGAGTCGAGAATCACACAAAAATGATATAAAATGAGACTTTTTCAGTTCCCTGTGATGGTTTGATTTTTAAATCATTTTCAAGTCCAAATCCCAATGGATTTTTGGTGTTCAATACATGTAATTTCCTTCCTCAAAGTCCATATTAGCTTTGGTTCAATTAGTTTCCAAATAGTCCAACAATATGTCCATAATCAAGCAAAGGTTTAAGTGTTAATTCAACATGGTTCTAGAATCAAGATTCCAAGAAATGTTCATGGAGATAAAATCCCAAAAATAATCTCAGAGTTATTGTCCAAGTGTGTTTTCCATGCCTTGAATTCAACCAAGGAGCAACCTGAAGCTTCAAAGTCATCAAATCAACATTTAAAGTTCCATTAAGTTAATTTTAAGATATTTAGGCCATTTTAAGCATTTAATCCATTTTAGTCATTGTAACTCAAGAAATCCAAGAGTATATGAATGTAGGAGAGGAGAAAAATGTAAAAAACAAAGGAAAAACAAAGTTAAAAAGACAAATCGACGAGTAGGCTCGTCTAAAATCTTTAATCTTTTAAGAAAATGCAAAAAGCCTTTTAAAAGTCCATAAAATAATCAATTTAGGTTTATGGACTTGGGTTTTTCATTGGATTTCTTCCCTAATTTCAATTTTGGATGTGGTTGGATGTTAGAAAAGTGTTTTGGAAATTTTAGAGATTTTTTTAAAAAATTTTGACATACTTTTCCCTTAAAAAGTCTAAAAAATTCTCCCAAAATAGTCTAAAGGACCTATTTATAGAGGGGGCTAAAGTGACTGACCTCCAAGGTCAATAACCCACCCCCCCTCCCCCCAAAAAATGTCAACTTTTGACTTTTTGGGTTCTACCTTTGGATTTCATATTTTGACATGTAATACTTTAAAAAGTCATTTAAAATTATTTTCAATGATTTTTGGAAAAATTTTGGTAAAAAAAGTAAAAAGTCGATTTTCAGGATGTCGAGTCTAATTTTAGGGTTTAGATTTTCTAAGATTTTTTCACATTTTGAATCCTTCGGAATGCTAAAAAAAATTTAAATAATTTTTAGAGAATTTTTATAAAAAAAAATCCTAAAAACTTATTTCAGCCTAGGTCGACAGTACAAATCTTTTTTTTTTTCTAAAATAGTTCTTTTAAAAAAAACCTTTCCATCATCTTGATATATCCCAAAATGCATATTAAAAATATTTTAATAATTTAAATATATTTTTCCAGGAAATACTTAGGACTTGGGTCTTTTCAGGACTAGATCTAGTGTAAAAATCTAAGGTCTACAACCCTACAAACCATTATTCATAACCAGCAGCGTATAGAGAAAAGTCTACTTAATTTGGAGAAGAAAGTTGATAGTTATCTTAAGCATATTGGATTGAGGCCACTCAACTTTGAAGAATGAATGACAAATCCATTTGGTTTTGGATTATTGACTTATTTATATATGTGTGTTATTCAGGAAAGATAACCATTTTTATTTGTATGAACCCCTCCTATTTTTTTTTTATTTTCAAACATGGATTTATAGATAATGTATGTTTTCCTATTATTCAATAAATAACACAAGCTAGTGAAGACAAGACCATATATATTTAGCCACGGTCATAACTTAAGTATATGTATATAATATAGCATATATAATATACCAACACAACAATGGTAATATAATATAGTATAGTGGATGAAAGCATAAAATGGTCTTTAATGTTTTTTGTATTTATAATAACAATGTTATCAAAATATTCAGATATAATCAATTTCAAACAAGTAAGATGAAGTCACAATCACATTAAGATGAAAATTAGTGCATAATATTTTATTCTTGCTTTGATTCGAAATGCCACAGGGTTTTGACAAGTGGCTCTATTATGTTCGGGTTGCCTACAATTGATGCACTTAGGTCTTACTTGTTCTTCACCCAAAGAAGGAATCTTGTATTTTCTCCCACTACTTATTATTGTACGAACATCTGCGAGATATAGACTAAAATTTGCTCTATGGTTTGGTAATCTCCAATCAATTATGTAAGGTGTTGGATTGACTACGCCTTTATATGATTCATACCAATACTCTCTTAAATAATATGCATGGTACAAATCATACACATTAAAGTTGGTTTCCCGTACCATAACCAATGCATGCTCATATGGTAGTTGATCTAATTGGAACTTCCTGTAAGTGTATGTTCGTTGCATCATATCAACTATGTAATTAATTTTCCATCTTTCACATCATGTATGTGATTATTAGAAGACTTTGCCTACAAAATTTCAAAAAGTAGGTTGATTGTTAAACCAATGGCATATGTATACAATACTCATTAATGCAGTAGAAATAAAAATTTACATTTATGTTGTGTGATTCATGCATCCTTTTTAGCAATTTTTTCTCAACATCTATCGCCATCTTTATCATACACAGTTCTACTTTCATGCAATGGTCGTAGAACCATCTTTGACACAATGTTGTAAGCTCACTATCAAATGTTGTGATTGGAAGCTCCTTATCCTTCACCAGTGCAACATTAATTGACTCGGATATATTGGTTATCATAATATTATACCTCCTTCCAATCATGTATGCCGCTGTCCACCTTTCCAAGCCCAGCTGTTCTAAGTACACTTTGACCTAAGAAATTCAGTGCATAATGAACCAACAAGTTGCTCAAAATTGTTTATTTTATATTCCTTATAAGTTTGAAAGTATTGCTTGTCCAATTTATTGGTTTTCTCCTCAATTTGGCTTTGAGGTTGTTTAATAGGTGATAAATGTAAAGACCATGGAATGCATTTAGAAAAATTGCATAGACTGCCTTTCCAATACTCTTGTTCATGTCAGAAATAATGACACATTCGGACCTTTCACCGAATGCTTCCTTGAACCTCATGAGAAACCAAGTCCGTAAGTCATCGTTCTTAGAGTCTACAATTCCAAATGGCAGAGGAAAAATCTATTGATTGTTATCATGATAGACGACTGTAAGAAGTACCCCATAATATTTTCCCTTCAAGTGTGGGCCATTTATATTGATCACATGTCTAACGAACTCAAAACACTTAATTGAAGCATCAAAAGTAATGAATAGACATTGAAATCTATTTTTATCACTACATTTGAGATGAATAACTGTACTAGGATTGTTGTTTTTCAACACATGTAAATATGCAGGTAGAATACTGAAAGATTGTATTGGAGTACCTAAATGAATATTCTAATAAGCATACTCTCATCCCCTCCAAGCAATATTATAACTAATTTCAATGCTAAATTCTTTGCGCATGTCATTTATTATATCTCTTGGTTTGAATACCCTTACTGGATTTAACAATCTCTTCTTTACACATTTTTCAACTACCCAATCAGTAGCTTACTATGTCTTTTCTTATTGAAATTGGTTGAGAAACTATGGTTGTTCATATATTTAGTCACCACCATCCATATATCACTTTCTTCTACCTCTTAGCCCTCACTCTCCATGGGCAATTTTTATCATTGGATAACAACGAATAATGTATTTGACTTAAAAACTTTGTATTCAAAATTCTGTCTCATTGCTATTACAGACAAGGTGGTCATCAAATCTTTCCTTGATTTACAAATTTTATACTTTTCAATGGTTTCGGATATAATTCTTTCCCCATGTAATTCTCTAGGAATTCTTGAAACAAAAAAATAGTAACAATGTCATCATCAACGGTTTGTGCAGCTTTTGACACTTCTTTAGAAGTTTACGTTGACGTTTTAAGAGGACAAGCATTATACAATTCAACAGGCTGTGCAGCTTCTGACACATCTTTATGTGTGAACTGTTTATCTTATGTGTGCTCATGGTCATCATCTATTTCCACATGTGAATTCATAAACCTAAAATCATATTCAAATGATTTGCAGTTCATTTTGCTAAAACATAGAAGATCTGTATTTCCATATAGATGTTGGTACATTGAATTATGTTCATTTTGAGATAGAGGTTCAAGTTCAGGTTCAGGCTCATGTTGAGATTCAGGTTCAGGTATCAAATCCAATGCCTCAATGTGCTTTCCCCTAGTTATGTTAGGCTCTACAAGATTAATACTGCTATGTCTAGATTTGTAACCTTCCTCATCAATGACCACAATCAAGGGATGTTTTACTCTGTCTTCACCAGAGATGAATAAGAATATCTTAATTGATTCATCATCAACAACATCTTACATTAGTGTCGTTAGCAATCTAGATATAAATTTTAAATTGATACTCGCTTCATTTGCAATATTCAACTTCCTTGCCACTATTTTATTCATGCCTATATACTCGGTGTCTTTATTCAATATCATGAATTGACTAACCCCGCCAACATATTTACATATTTTGCAATCTAATTTCCCACCATACAATAAGCTAAAGTACTTCCATCTCTGCAATGATATTTAAAATGTGCTTATTAGCATTTATATGGAAGTTATATGTAATACATGATAATTCAACATTACTGTTTACATTTAAGACAAGAGAGTGTATAATCTACATTAGTACTATAATATTAAACATTACCATTTAATAGTAATCACAGTAGTTTATCATTAATATGATTATCATAACAATTAGACATAACTATGTAATTTATAGGCAATAATATTTAACTTGTATTTATATCACACAATTTAAATTTTATCGCCAGTTTACACACGTCAATTTACTATGATATATAAATTTCATAATGAAACACATGGCCATGTTTAAATAAATTTAATTAAGGAGAGTATGATCCAGAGCTTGCTTTTAACTTGTTTGAGGGCATTTATCTATTGAATTCTCAAAGAAAAAGGATACATGAATTTTTTTAAAATAAAGGGTATAATTATCTAAAATAGTCTATATAATATTAATGAGAACTAAAAAAAATTATGAAAGCAAAGCCCTAGAATGCTTTTTTATTAAATCTCTAAAAAAAATTCCAATATAAAAACATTACCTCGTGACATCGTAGGTGCAATCCATCTTATCTAGTGAAGTCGTATTTGCGCTTACTAAAATGGGACGACAAATGGGGATATAAAATACTTTTGAAGATATAAAAGAAAAATTGAATTGTATAACCAGAGTAGAAAAGCTTCAACAACTCCAATTCCATCGTCCCTAGTCCCTACCATCGGTTTTTTGTTAGATACTTTTAGAACTCTCGAGAGTGAGAAATAGAAAAAATAAAAGTAAAAAAGATTTAGAAATGCAGATAACAGGAGCAGTAAGCGAGGTTTTGGTTGCTATTCCATCAACAGGAGTTCTCAGGTCTGCTGAATTCAGGCAACACTTTTTCTCTTCTTCCACGCTCAAAGTATGTCTCTCACTCTCTCTTGCCAAGTTTCAAACCATGATTTGATTTATTATATATATATATATATGTTTAGCGATTTTATGATTTTTATGTGGTAACTCATTTCAGCAGCAGATTGGCAATTTGAGTTTTTTTTTTCAAAATTTTTTTAATAGTTTTTCTATTTCGTTTTTTTTTTTTTTTGATATTATGACTTTTATTTTCCGTTTTTCTCATCACAAGTTGTCGACTGATAACTACTTCTGTGTTGGACCTGTTCAGATTAAACTTTTTGTTCTTTTTTAAGATGGGTACTTGTAGATGAATGTATTAGTTGATTGCCCCTCATGAAGTTTCTTCTCTGAGCATTTTGGGAAAGGGGATTTGAACATGGGCATAGTTTACTTCTATGCCTTGGCGTGTTTCCTTAAATATTTCAGAATTTAATTTCTGATTTATATGATACCGAACTGCTTCTTGGAGTGAGCTAAATGTATCATTTTATTCACTATAGTACAGTAGCTTGATAGTAGGGTTTATTTGGTTCATCTTGAAATTAGAATCTTGATGGAAATGGATGCTTGAGATTTTAATTCCTATTTCAAGTTTATTTTTAAAATAATTAAATAGAAATTTATTGATTTGATTAATAATTATATTTGAAAAATATATCATTTCAATAGAAATTGGGGTTATTCAAATCTAGAAAGAGTAAAAAACTTTTAGATTATTTGTGAACTAAATGAAAAAAAACCGAACAAATTAGAGTAGATATAGCTAAGAGAGGCAGAGGTAGGCCTAAACTGACTTGGTCAAAGGTGGTTCAAAATGATCTTATAATGTTATATCTATCAGAAGAGATAAGCTTAAATCGTATTGAGTGAAAAAGAAGAATCCATATAACCGACCCCAATTGACTTGGGACGAAGGCTTTGTTATTGTTGTTGTTGTTGTTGTAAAGGGGAAAAAAAAAAGAATCCTATTATAAGAATTTTATTCCATTTCTAATCCTAGAGTGAACTAAATATGCCATAAATGTCATGTTCAATATTTGATGTTATTCTTTGTTGACTCTCATATTTCTGCGCCTTACACAATCTATTCTTTTCTAGAGATGCCCTTTATTTGGCTTCCCAAAGCTTGGAACTGGAATGAGTAAGTGCAGAGAAAGAGGCTTTGTTGTGAGAGCCTCAGGGGGTCCAAGCAATTATTCCGTTCCAGTCTCTCCTCTCCAGTTTGAGTCCCCAGTTGGCCAGCTTTTGGCACAAATATTGCAAACCCATCCACATTTACTCCCTGCAGCCATCGATCAACAGCTCGAGAACCTTCAAACTGATAGAGATACCCAGAGAGATGTAACTACTGCATCTCAAGATATCCTTTACAAGTTAGTACTTCAAACTTTCTCTACTGCTACGCTTTTATTGCTATCAAAATTCAACTGACACTGCACTTTTATATTTTGGGATCCTCGATGGAAATGTTATAGTTGATACTATTATTTTTCTACTTTGATTGCATATAACTAGATTGGGTTTGTGTAGTTGATTTCAGTCAAATATGTGGTTCTGTTGACATTTCAACATCAAAGCCTGATAAGATATAAGCTCAATGGCATTCTTACATATGTGCAGTACCTTATATTGTATTGAAACTGTCTTATGATACTTAAGCACAGCACCTTGTTCTACATATGCATTCATAATTTTATATCAAAATTTTCTCTGTACTTTACCATTGATGAGATGACTTAAATACCATTCTAACGGGGTCAACCACAATGATGTAGGAAAACCAGATTTTTAGAGATTGTTTTGACTTAACTTTTAAAGGTTAAAATTTTTATTTTTGTTTGTGAAATTCTCTATTTGGATGTTTATAAAATGTAGGATTTTTGCACTCATTGATGACTTAAATAGTAAGGTTATTTTCTTCCTATTAGTAGGTTTAGAACTTTCCTAGTTTTTGATGGAGAAGAATTCACTGTTCAGTCTATATGGACAGCTATGAATTATTTATTTTTCCAGGTTTCTAATAATAAGAAATTTAGGTCTTATGTTCTGGTTTGGAAGCATGGTTTGCTTATTTTCTCACTTATCTTCTTCATTTATTGCCATTTATTTTAAACTTTGCTGCTGCAGTACTTTGGCTACTGTTTACAGCTCCTCAAACAGCCGCCATTTTTTTCCCCTCTAATAATCTCTAGTTTCAATTTCCTAACTCCAGACCTCATTCTTTCTTAAATATAAACCAAAAAACTCATCAATTATTGATATTTGCCTGCCATAAAAACATTGGTTGGCTGATTGGTCAATCTATCCTGCATGGTGAGTAGAAGGGAAGCAATGACATGTTTTCACTCAGACTCCCTTCATTTTAAATGGCATTCAAGCGATTAAGAACAAAATTGTTGCAATCAACCAATCGCCCTTGTGCTTCATGGTTAAGGCTTGCTAATGTAATCAAGGAAAAAATTTTTGGGTTATTTTATTTATTTTTTAATTCTTTATGATGAAAATTCAGATTTATCTTCTCAAAGTTTCTAATTTGGAATGTTATTTATGTAATATAGGCCTATTGCTATTTTAGGAAATTTTTTTATTACTTAGAAATATGTTTGCTTGCTAATTAGTTTCTATTTAGAATTTTCTTAGTATAGGATTAATCTTCCTTGTTGGAGTAGGATTAGTTATTCCTGCGTTTTTGGGCCAGAGAAAATATTTTTCAAATTTTAAAAAATGGTCTTAACTAACATTCTTTTATTATTGGGCCCTATGTTACTAGGACTTGGGTGCGGGTGTCGGATACGGGTATACATCTCTGCGTCCGACTCGTGAAAATTATAATTAGAAGATACGGGGATATGTATCCAAATTAGGATATGGGTGTGTGTTACGTTATGTGAATTAAATAAAATGAAAAATATAGAATCATATGATAATAACTATTATCTAAATATATTACCAATATCCAAAACATAATAATAATTAATAAGGAAAGAAGTCCAATTCATCTGCAACACTTTCACTTGAAAAAAAATGTATATTAAATTATTAATATATTACAACTACCAATGGATAAAGATAAAACAAAAAGTAATAATAAAATAGTTTATTCAAATTCCAATGGTTCAACTAATATAGGCTTCTAAGACTTTTGAAAAACAAAAGTTAATAACCATTGAAAAGATAAAAATCAATAATAAATAATAAAATAAAGGAAGTGAGTTAAATGTGTTTTATTGGAATTCCTCAGCCAAGCTTTCACTTCTTCTTCATTTTTTTTTTCTTGGTGTATCCGATTTCAAAGGAGAGTGTCGGACACATATTCCTTGTCCGCACTAGTGTTGGATTGTGTCGACACCGGTACTTTAGAGTGGAAAGAAGAATCCGAGTATTAGATATTGGGCCTAACCAGAGAATGAGCAAAGTCATTTTATTTGGTTTGCCCTCTTTTTTTATATTCTCTTGCTTAGCCCCATATTTCTTTCATTTGGTATTGTATCATTTCCAATAATTAATAAGGCTATAGATACCTATATAATTTTGCTATTTGACATAGGACAGTTTGGAGGACTGGTTACAAAGAGTGAATTTTGGGTTTATATGGAGGCTAGGATTGGTGGGAAAATATAAGTGGAAGGTTGAAGTATGTAAATAAGGGGGTTGAGATGCAAAACTAAGCAAGAATAAAAGAGTTATGGCTGTTTTTGGAGCTTTGAACTGTAATTGTGAATAGTAAATGAATAATAATATGAATAGAAAATTAAAGAAAATAGTTAAGTTTCACATCTAAATTACATGAGGAATCAAACCTAAGGTCCCATGCATAACACTATGGTTGAATTGCATCGCTCAACTCGAAATAGCATATTGCTGATTTTTTTTAATTCAATAAGGAAACTAAATTGAAAGAATGACAAGACTAAGTATTTATAGACTCAAACAATTTTTAGTCCTTTAAGTAATAAACTTCAAAACTAGTTTGAACTCCTAAAATAAACTAGAAAGAAATAAATTCTTCCTAAACCAAGACATTAAAATAAAAATAAGACTCCCATAGGGAAGACTTTCCAGCAAAGCTTGAAATTATAGAACTGCCCTTCATACCTAAAGTAATGAATCAGCAATTGTATTATATGTATTATTGTATTATACTTAATAATTTCTCCAATGAATCCCATATTAAATCTAGCCTATCATTATGAGGTTGAGTCCTTGAATTTGAAGTTTATTTTCTTTCCTATTCTGATTCTCCATCACCATTTTAGCATTGGTCAATGGAGTTACAAGTATTTGATTTGAAAGGGCTTGGTGCCTGTTATGTCTAATCTTCTTTTCTTCAAAATGCTACTTGCTATAACTATTTGAGTTATCATACACAAATCCTGATCAACCAACAACTTCTTTTTTCTTTTCTCTCAAATCAGCCATAATTTAATTTGCTTGCCCAAAACTCCCCTGCTTTAAACCTAAACTGCAGGATCATATTTTAATTGAGATTCCTCCAGGCATTAGTAGTTTGGTTGCTTAACCTATCTGACCTCAATTTCATATTTGAGTGAAAAATCCTTGCTATTTGAACTTGACGGATGGTGCTGGGTGGGCCTGAAAAGAGAAGATTGAAAGCTGAGTCAATGCTTACAAGGTACAATTGAATGAGTTGTATTATTTGAAGGATGCATATAGTGGTCTTGAAAGGGCTCTTGACTTCCTTACCATCTAAAATTTTAGCAGCTAAACATTTTTTAAGTTAAATGGGCAGCAATTCCTTGAAGTGGCAAATAATGCAATATATATCCCCACAAGCTCATTAGTTGATTACCTTTTTCAACCACAAATTGGTTCCGTTGTAGGCTTATGACGCCTACTCAAATATTCTACCTCAAGAAAAAGAAAAGCTAAAGATTCAAAGATGATCATATTAAACAATCAAGGCTTTGATAGTTGGAACATCCTTAGATGTGTATGATATTTAAATCATGGATGATAAGGATGATTATAAAGAGTCAAAGGATGTTAGGTTACAGAAAAAGGATAAAACGACCATGGAAATATTAAACATGAACAAGCTTTGATAGAGGAGGTAGTGCAATTTATATCATTGTTTATCAATTCAAGTTCATTCAAGCTTTATTTTAATATTAATTAATATCTTTGATTTAATTTTTTAGTGATAATCAAGTCGAGCTCAAATATTTTTAGGATTTGTTCAAGCTGAACTCGAGTTTCAAAATGAAAACTCTATCAAGTACCAGTTGAGTTCCAAGTCTCAAGTTTTCTAATCAAGTTGAGCTTGGGCTCACCATTTGGCTCTATTATCTCAAATAGATTGTAATAGGCTCAAGCCATTTCAGATTTATACTGAATTTGGCAGGTTTAAACAAAATTTACTGCCTATAGTAATCCAAGTAGGAGGATCAGTTTTTAAGTCTATAAATACCTTTAAAATTAATTTTTTTGTTTGCATTCAATTAATGGAATTATGAGAATGACTTGCAAGGGGCTATTGTATCTCCACTTGCTTCTTTTTCTTCAAAGTTTGCTTGCTATAAGAGTCTTAGGTCATTTTTCATGTGTCGCAATAGGCATCAACATATTCTCTTTGCACTTTAATAAAATTTAATTCCCTGACCATAAATTACTTAAATCCAAACCTATAAATGTTATATGAACTGCTTTAAATACTGCTAGTTTTTCCCAGTCTTTAAGTTAATAGAATAATAATGACTTCAATATGGGATTTGCATGACTAATTTTTCATTTGTTGTCTACATGAAATAAAAATCCATTTATATATCTAGTTTCAAACTTTGGAAGTAACAAACTTATAAAGGTAGCCATTACCATAACAAAATAGCTATAGCCACAACCTTCTTTTGTTGTTAAATTAGACTAATTTTCCCTTTTATTAATAGAGATTTTCTGCGTTTTTCTTTATATGTCTACCAAATCAAATTGTTTCCCCCTCTCATTCTCACTCTTACTCTTTCTTGTTGTATGCATCAGTTTTCCTATATTTACTCAATATAATTCAAAATTCAGTTTCTTTTCAAACAATTGAAAGCTTTCTGAAGTATTTGAAGAAAATTCCTTTGCTTAAATCTTTTAGCTATTTTCAATATATATAATAGATTTGGTAATTTCTTCCATGAAATAATTAATTAAGTGTGCTATAAGTTTTCACTTGCACAGGAAATTTACTATGGCCATTCTTACTAGACAAGGTAGCAATTGAAAGATGCTTCTCATAGATGACTAAATGAGCTTCTAAAAAACACCATTTTGTTTATTTATTTATTTTTCTCTTTTTGTCAACTCTTCATTGTTCATTTAGCGATTTTGTGATGAGAAATTTTCGGTTTTAGATTGTGATGTTTATTTGACCACTTAATTATTCTTTAGAAGAGGGAAAATCTAGATATTTTTTTTTCTTGCAAAGTATAATGAAGAAAGTACGAGATTGGTAATAGCTCTTTCAGATTTAAAACTGATTTCTTTGTTATGTCTATTACATCTCATTTGACAGCATTGTACATCTTATCTCTTATCCTCTCCCTTTTCCATCAACCCTTAAGGATGGCCATCATCTGTTATCTATCCATTTTGTGAAACCCACCAAACAATACAAAGAAAATTTTTTTTCATATCATAATTCAGTTGCAGCATTCTTTACATGGTTATGAGGATGCATGGTAAATAGCATCAAAGCCAATCTCATTTAACAAAAATCAAATTAAGAGGATGAAATTTATTTGATTGAGAAGGTTGGTTCAAATCATGTGAAATTGGAGTTGAAATCTTGGATCTTGGTTGGTTGAAATTGGAACCAAAAGGAGGAACTTTATGCGGATGAGAGGGCGAAGTTAGTGTTACAACTACTACTAGAGAGAGAGGAGTGAGTAATGTTTTTGGGTACAGAGGGATGAGTTGAAAACACAAATCCAATGGACTTTGAGAGAAATTGGAGAGGTGATAATATGCACAGACAGGTTGTGAACTAAAACATGCTAAATAGAAATGAAAAGAGATCCACTTTTGCTTGTTTCCTGAAATTGTTTTTTACATGAAAAAAAACAATAGAAAATGCTAAGAAAACAAAACATGGGGATGTATAACCAGGGTTGGAGGGTATGTGAACAGCACTCAAGGTACAGTAGCAGTAACAAAAAAAGAAGGAAACTAAATGAATAGGGAAGAACAACTAGGGACCAAACTTTTCAAATCAACTCTTAATATTCTATTCTCAAAACTGAAAAAGAAAATAATAGTATATATTGGTACATATAAAGATTTAACTAATGCTATTACTAGTAAAAATTTAATTGATGCTATTACTAAGATTATGAATTCCAAACTAGGAATGTTAAACTAATACTAAATAGGATATTAAGAAAAGTACTTTTAAAATATTCATACTTATATAATAAAGTTTCCTATATATTAATAAATCCTCAAAATTTCAAAAAATTCCTAAATAGTGTAAAAGCCGATTCCTAAATTGAAAAGTGAAAAATTAAGAATAAAATCAAAATAGTTAATTCTAATATTCCTTGATTGCATCATTCTCTCCTGGTTAGAAAAAATCTTGAGTTGAGTTTTGTGGAGCTGAAGTATCTGCAATTGAAGTTGAAAAAGATGTAGCTTGATTGCAACAACAGAAGTGCAATGATTAACTTGATACCTTTCTTTACATCACTGAGTTCATCAACACCTATAAAATCACAGGTTGCATTGTTGAAGTGTGCTTGGATTCACCATGAACGAGAAAGTCAAGTTTGCAATCTCCAATTTTTTCTCAATGGTCTATTTACATTCTCTTTTCAGAAGAGGTTCCTCAAAATGTCATGCCCATTCAACTTGTTTGATGTCAACTTTTGTTTCTTCAAATTGTTTCTACACGACATTCTAGAGCTACATTATCATTCATTTCCATCTAATAACTCTCTAAGCACTTTTGTTGTTTCTTTCATCTCTACAAGTTTTTCAATGGGCTATTGACTTTGACTTTAAATTGGCTTATTTGATGTGAGCTATCATAAGACATAATGCATTTAATTGGTAACAAAACTGTTGTTGAACAAAAGAAGTTTTCCATTAAGCTTGTTGAAATGCATATTATCTTCTCCATGCTTCAAGTTGTTTCTTCTTGAACTTTTGCAAGTTAAGTGATGGTTAGTTTTTGGTTACTAGCTTTTCTTTCCATGTGATTTATATTTGGAAATTGAGTTTTCAATTTTTAAGTACTTTGGGGCTATAAAAGTTATGATTTTATTTTTTTATTGTGGTAAGATATACGAAGGAGAAATAGAACGTTTGTAAGAGAAAAGGATAGAGAAGGTAATAGTGAGGAAAGAAGGGAGTGAGAGAGATGAAACATAAGAATATAGTCGGTAGGGTGGTGCATGTATATCCAATCAATGCTATCGTGTCTTACATCTTCTTTTCCAATGAATGCTACCGTGTCTTACATCTTCGGAGAGATGTAGAACTATAAGATCCGAACCACTTTTTTTTCAAGTTAATTTAGGCTTAGCCGTATCCCTCTTTACTCCATCTACCTTGATGTGTTCTGCCTTTTTGACAGGTAAGTCTTCACTTCACATAGTCAAACTATCTCAATATGTATTTACTTATTTTATTCTTAATAGGACTTATTCTCACCATTTCTTTAATACTCTCATTGTGAATTTTATCTATTCTAATATGTCCACATATCTATTTTGGTATTCTCATTTTGACAACACTCATCTTATCAATGTGTTGTCCTTATTTTACCAATGTGTTCTCTTATCAAATGTTAATGATATATTTCTCCCAAAAATATAAACTCTTCCCTACATGGATACCCATCTAAATTTAGTGTGTATGTTAAGAGAGAGAGAGAATAAACCTTAACCTTATCTGTAAGCCTTCCAATAGATTAACGTCCTACCTCACCAATGATGGATATCATGTCTTTACCATATATGATTCTGCATGGATATCATTTTTTTTTGGGTAGTTACTTCATTCTTTATTACCAAAAAAATATTGACATGTACAAAGAATAACTGCTATACAGCAGAAAGGCCAAAACAAAGCAAAACCCTATCAAACCCAAACAACAACCACATAGAAATTTCCCTTCTCAAGCCGAACCAACAATCAAAAGGAAAATAAAACAAAAGGACCCCAGCAACTAAAACAAGAACACATCAAAACACTGCAAACTATTCAACTTTCAAAGCCAAATAGTATCTGCAGTTTCCCATTAGAACACCAGCACAACAAACAGAACTGTATCACCTTCAAACTTACCATCTGGAAATCAGCTCAGCTCTAGAATTAGAAAACTTGAGTTTTATAGCATAAGAAATCTGACCAAGAACCCTGCACTTATCAGCAGCTCCATTTTGAAAAGCCACACAATTCTTCTCTCTCCAAATCCAATACACAGTAGCTAAGAAAGCCAGCCTTCTAATTTTAGCTAAAAGACTTTTTCCCTGGGTTTTTCTCCCAAACCAACTAACTTCAACTAACTTCTCTGGTCCATGGTAAGCCTTGGCGTCTAAAACCACAATTAATCAATATTTGGCCCCAAATTTCAGAAGAAAATTGACACTTAAAAAACAGATGCTCAATTGTTTCAGATTCATTCTTACAAAACCAACACAAGTCATCTCCAACTATTCTCCATTTAAATAATCTAGCTTTTACTGCCAATCTCCTTCTCATAGCTAACCAACAAATGAAACTGAATTTAGGAATGCACCAAGGACCCCATATAAGCTTGAACCAAGAAACAGGAGGAGCTCTAGTTCTGAGCATATCCCAAACACTCTTAATTGAATAGCATCCATTATTAGTTAAAGCACACTTTATACAATCATCATTATCAATTTGTACTCTATATGTTTTTATTTCCTACCAAGCCAACTCAGTTCTATCATCAATAGGATATGGCAACCTCCATTTAATATTCCTCCGCAAATCCTTTACTTTAGCATGCTTGGGAATATCAGCATCAGCTATATTAATCAAAGGAAATTTGTCTATAACACTAAAACCATTCATCCATAGATCGAAACAAAATGAAAGATCACCCTTCCCAAGTTTATTTTCAATTTGTCTCTATGTCTCACCAAATACCTCCAAGCCCAGCTAGAATCAAGAGGCTTTGTAATTCCCCAAAAGCTAAGCCTCCTCAATTTACTCCTAATTACCCGAGTAGCCCAAAGTGACTTCTTAACAACTGCCAAATCCCAAACAAACTTCCCTACTGCAGCCTCATTCCATGAAAGAAGCTCTTTAATACCCAAGCCACCCTCAGTTTTTTGTTTACACACATCATACCAGGCCACGGCAGCTTTATAATTTTGCTCCACTCTTCCAGCCTAAAGAAAACTTCTGCACCTTTATCAATCTCAGCATACACAGCTCTAGGAAGGACAAAAACACTGCTCCAGCAAACATGTAAACTTCTCAACACAGCATTTATTAACTGCACTCTGCCTGCATAAGATAAGGATTTCACGGACCAAGATGAAATCTTATCTGTGATTTTATTAATCAAAGGTTCACAATGTTCCTTTTTCAGCCCTGTAGAAATGAGTGTTAAACCCAAGTACCTAACAGGTAAGAATCCTTCATTAAAATTCAACAGTCTCAAAATCTGAGCCTTGTGCTCTTGCCCCACTCCACTGAAAAAAAACCTGACTTTTAGCCTCATTTACTTGAAGATCAGAAACAGCCTCAAAGGTCTTTAAAGTATCAGCCACAAACTTCACAGAAGCTACATCACCATAACAAAAAATGAACAAATCATCCGCAAAACATAAATGTTTTATTTTCGACTCCTTTCAACCAGCATGGTACTTAAAACTACCTGGGACATTGCTAGATAACAAACAATCTAAACATATACAAAGGCGACATTGGATCACCCTGCCTTAGACCCTTCTTGCCAGGAAAGAAACCTTCAAGGCTACCATTGTCAAGGACTGAATAATAAGGCTTCCTAACACACTCCATAATCCAACCAACCATCTTCCCTGGAAATCTCAAATCAATCAGAACTTCTTCAAGAAAGTTCCATTGGACTGAATCATAAGCCTTGCGAAGATCTATTTTCAAAGCACAACGAGGTTGGCCGCTATCCCTATGATAATTTTGAACGAATTCTTGAGCCAAAAGAATGTTTTCACCAATTTTCCTTCCCTGGATGAAAGCTGATTGTGCCTTATTAATCAAATTGCCCAACACACTACCCAACCTTTTAGCTACAATTTTTGTAATGACTTTATAGCACAGTACAACAAGCAAGAGGCCTGAAATCTGTAATTCCAGCAGGATTAGCTACTTTAGGGATGATAGTAAGCGAAGTTGTGTTAACTTGCTTAAGCAACTTGCCAGAACAAAAGAACTCGTGTACAGCTTCAGCAACCTCTTTCCCCACAACCTCCTAAGATTTTTTTAAAAAATATGTATTGAATACATCTACCCCAAGGGCTTTATCATCACCTATATTCCACGCGGCAACTCTAACTTCCTCATCTGAAATAGGAACACATAAAGACTCAGCATCCACCTCTGAAATAAAACTCCCAGCATTTAACACCTCATTTTCAATATGCTGCCTGTTGCACTCATTAGAGCCAATGAGTTTTGTGTAAAAATCTACCATTGCCCTTTTAATAGCCTCAGGAACAGTAGTAATTAAACCATCTTCAAGCTCAAGACTTGTGATCATGTTCTTGGCTTTCCTGATTGTCATTTGATTATGAAAGAAACTGGTATCTGAGTCACCCAGCTGAACCCAATTAACACGAGACTTCTGTCTATAAAAACTTTCTTCCTATTTTAATAACCTTCTCAGCTGATGTAGTATAGCTCTCTCCTCCTCCAAAAGAAGGTTATTCAAAGGATTTTGCTGCAAATCAGCTTGCAAGCATTGTAATAACCCACGACAATTGTCAACTCTTTGAGATATATCATTAAATTCCTGCTTATTAAGTTGTTTTAGCGCTCCTTAAGCTTCTTCAATTTCATCCACACTTTAAACATTGCACAACCATCAATTTGTTTCTGCCAAACTTCAGCAACAAGTTGACCATTTCTTTGACACTTGTAGGAGAATAGCTGAAGTGAGGGAGAAGCAAAGGCAGAACACACTGGAGGAGATCATCTACTCTTTGATAGTGCAGGAATTTCTAGACGGTGATATTTCAATGATTCCAAAAGTATCAGCAACCTCAGATCCTACTGGTCGAGTGGATTTTTGGCCAAACCAGGAACAAAAATTCGAATCTGTTCATTCTGCAGAAGCCTTTGAAATGATTCAGAGCCACTTATCTCTTGTGCTGGGAGAAAGATTAGTTGGCCCCCTTGATACTATTGTTCAAATTAGCAAAATAAAACTTGGAAAGTTGTATGCTGCTGCTATAATGTATGGATATTTTCTCAGAAGAGTTGATCAACGTTTTCAGCTTGAGAGAACCATGAATACCCTTCCTAAGGGTTTTGATGAAAACCAGCGAATATATGATGATCCAAGTCCAGAGAACTGGCTTTGGGATCTAGAATCTTTGATAAGGATTCCACCTGATGATGGAGATTATAGTGATGGGGGCTTCATGGATACAAGTGGAGGAAAGTCATATAGACTGAGATCCTATGTGATGTATTTGGATGCAGAGACACTTCAAAGATATGCAACCATAAGATCCAACGAAGCCATGTCTTTGATTGAAAAACAAACTCAAGCACTGTTTGGGAGGCCTGACATAAGGATTGCTGATGATGGATCAATAGACATGGCCAACGATGAAGTTATTTCCATTGGTTTCTCAGGGTTGACTATGCTAGTCCTGGAGGCAGTAGCATTTGGATCTTTCCTTTGGGATGCAGAAAGCTATGTTGAATCAAAATACCATTTTTTTAACGGCTAAAAACATTAATTATTGGTTTGCCATTGTTGCTGCCGTGTATCTTATAAAGCTGAGCCATTTTCTTTTGTTTTTGCCAGTTAAAAAATGTAAATTATATAGTTGAATATACATAGAGATCTTTCTACGAATAGCAAATTACTAGACAATCACTAATTATAGTTCCTATAGAAAAAAAAAAAAAAAGCAATGTGATGATTTGTTTTGACATATTTGCATTGTGTAAAATTATTGTGTAATTTCTACGAAAATCTTAGTAGGAAAGCTATTTGCAATTCTTGTAACTGGTGTTCTTGCCACTGTACCATGGAGTCCGGATCTGTATCACACAACTAATTCAAATTTTTTTGAAAAAATAAAAAAAATACAAGTTTTTTTTTTGAAAAATTAAAATTAAAATTAAAATTTTTTAAAAAATAAAAATAAAAATTATAAATTCAATTTTTTTGAAAATTCAAAAAATATAAACATTTTGTTGTGGACTGAACAGTGCCAATTGGTGGAACGGTTTTAGATTTTATGTTAATCCGAATTGAGATCCACTCAAATCATGCCAATTATATAGAAATTTTTCGAATACACGAATTAATTTATTAAAATATGAAATTTTTTAAAATATATTTATTATATTTTTCATATTGTCAGAAAATAATATATATAAATCAATGTTTTTTTGTAATACATAATATATATAATTTATTAATTGTGAGACTAAAAAGTTAAAAATTACTGTTGATTTTAGGTAAGATTTATTTATGATGGGTAGATAGACTCATAGATCAATATATTTATAAATATTATTTAATTATAATATTTATTACAATTAATATTATTAAGATAATATTAAGATATTTGGGAGAAGATAATATCTTTAGATAATTAGGATAATCTAAGAGAGTTTAATTTTATTTCTAAAATTAAAACACAAATTCTTCTAGGATAAGGATATTGCTACTATAAATACATGAGTATTTACAAGCTATAGAAGCTAGCTGCTAGGGCTTTTTTTTCCCTTTCTCGTAACTCTTTACTCTAAAAGTGTGAAATTGAGAGGTTTAGACTTAATTTTTAGACTGTGAAAAATGAAAACTTTTCGTCTTTAGTGATTATTCTTCAAGATTGCTTGTACAAGTATAAGGTTAATCTTCTGTAGGCATCATTAGAGGTAAGAATCAAATCTCCACTTATGTGAATTTTAATTTCCAACATTGGTATCAAAGTTTTTGTTGTTTGTGCTCTAGTTTTTTTGGAATAATTAGGTTGATTAGTTATTTAAAAATAATTTTGGATGAATTATTTATAAACTTTGGTAATCAACTCTTATGAGTATGTTTAGGCATAAAAAATACTATCTTATTGCTTATGTATATGTGATTTTATGATTTCATATGAAAGTAGGCATGTAGAGCTTCGATTTGGATTAATATACTGTGATTAAATTTTAATTAAGGATTAATCTATTATTATACTAGAATAATATGTTAGGGTGTCCTAAAATTATTTTTAACCATACTATTAAAATCCTAAACCCTAAAGACCCCATAAAAAAAACCTGGATGGCCAAATCTGTCGAAATTCACTCTATCGAGTGAGGAGGTTAGGATTCCCAACCTAGCACATGACCCGTTCCTAGAGTCACACCTTGTCATTTCGAGCTGCAACATGTGACCTGTCGTTCACACTGGTAAGTTGGCGCACTTGACACGCCAGCTAGCGAGTATCCTCATACCAATAGCAGCTCTTGATTAGCCAAAACCTATTTTTGGATTAAAAATTTATCTGAACCTTGTTCTTTTGCCCTTTTTTTTTTTCACATATCGACTCCAAATTATTTTTTGAATTTTTTGAAAATATTTATTTTGTTTTTTCAAAAGTTTAAAATTTATTTTTTTAAAAAAATATTTAATTAATAAAAATTAGTTTTGAATTATAAAAATTATTTTTTCACACAGAAAAATTATTTTTGACCTGAATTTTTTTTAAATATATGTAAAATAAAAAAAAATATTTTTGAATATGTATGTACCTATTTTAATGAAGATGTGCTCTTTATTAAATTTATTAATTGCTCTACAATGTATAATTGTGTTTTTTGACCAACTTTTCATTGTAAAAAGTTACAGCATATGGTTATTAACTTCAGGACACCTTCTGTGGCACGTTCACCTAAGGTTAGGGCTAGGAGAAAGACAAAATTAGCAGTTCTGAAAAATAAACTGAAAGCTTTAGAAATATGTTATGATAGTCATATTTACAACCTAGATTTTCTCATGCATCATTTGTTACATATAAATGAAATTTATTAAAAGATGGTGTGACTAATGGAGATAAGTTATCAAATATCAATGTACCTGGTATTGAGAAATTCATTTATTCATTCGGCACTTCGTGAGCTGCTTAATTAGGAATATAGTAACGGGCATAAGACATATTGATTTGTTCTCATTTCTTTATTTAGATTTTAGTGTTTCTTAAGAGTAGTGATGAAGTCTTACTCTAAACTTTACAGTATGACACTCCATAGTGGGAATAAGTTAGTGATAAAAAAATTTCAAGAAACACCATATATTTCTTACCTATTGACCTGAGTAATGCTCTTTAGCTTTCAGCTCTTGTTAGGAGTCAGGTCATCCTTAGTTTTTCAGTCTAACTTTTTAAATCCTAGGTCATTCTTATCTTTTGATTAGTAAAAAAATATATAATAAGAATTTTTCCGGTGGATTTATGTTGATCATATTTGTTCATTTATGATTGATGTACTATAAATTTTTTTATTAATGGAATATGCATTTTTCTTTTAATAATTATTTAGTATAATTATTTTTAATGCATGACATTAATTAATCAAGATTTATAATTATTCAATATATATATTTTTAAAAAAACTTGGTTTAAATAATTGTATAATTTTACATATATATTTTATATTAATACTAATCATCACATATAGTCGAAGCGATAATTGAAAACATAGTGACAATTTGACTTAAGATTATATGTTTGTTAATATTAATATATAAATTGGTTGTAAAATTATAATGACATATAAATTGTAGAATTAAGAATTCCATGTATGTAATATTTAGAAGTAAGTCCTCCATTTTCAATAGCAAAATGTTGTTTTCTTCCAAGAACATTATCGCTGAAGTAAACAAGGGTGTTAAGTTATCTAGAGAAAATTAAATATGTACTGGAAGAACAGGAGGCACTAGAACCTCTGAGTTCTATCATGGAGATACTTGACTAAGAAGGAACTACAACCCATCGTAGGTGTGATCATGATGCTTTCACTGTTTGGAAGAGGAAAAACTCACATGCTCACATCACTTTGCTAAGCATAATGGAAGATGATATTATAAAAGAGTTCTGTAGCTACGAATATGCAAGAGATGTGTGGGATTCCCTCGAGGAGAAATTTAGTAGAGTTTATTAAACTAAGTTGCACTCGCTCACTATCAAGTTTGATACTTATAAGAAGTGTCCGAAACATAACATGAGAAAACATATCCGGGAGATGTCCAAAATAATAAGTGAGTTTCATAATGTCGGTCATGAGTTGACTAAAGAGCAAAAGATCCAGGTAGTCATCAGATCCTTACTACATAGCTAGGCATATAAGGATTGCACTGCACCTAAGAAGGTACAATCCACTAACTCATGTGTAAATGGAATAATGGTTTCAAGTTCAACATTGATAACTGAAATAAATCCTTTGTAGGTTCTAGATTCAGGAGCCACCGACCATGTAATGAAAGAAACAAGATGAATTTTTATAAAGAATAACTCTCGCATTAAGGTGAAAAGGATTGGCACCTGCAAATTAATGTTGCATAGAGGTCAAATCTTGCTGCTTCACGATGTTCTCTATGTCCCAAAAATAAGCCGAAATTTTGTTTCTATTATTGTTTTGCTTAGATTAAGTTTTTCATTGAATTTTTATGAAAATACATCACTTTTAAATTTGGGACAAACCTTTTATATCTTCATATATATTTTGGACAACTTTTTCTTATTAGATGTTGAAAATGGTTCTATTTCTAATAACATTTTTTCTATATTTATCATTTCAAGTAATTTTGATGATGATGTGAATGTATGGCATGTTAGACAAGGTCATATTGGCCAACAACGTATAGATAGATTAGCTAGGGCTAGATACCTATTGAACTTTAGTAAAATAGAATTACCTACTTATGAATTTTGTCAAGCAGGAAAAGCTGTGAGAAAACTCTTCGGTAAAGGTATAGGAGCTACCATTTCATTGCAACTTATACATTCAAATGTTTGTGGTCTAACGAATGTAAGGGCAAGGCAGGACGCCTGCTATTTCATCATCTTTATAAATGACTATACTAAGTATGGTCATGTCTACTTGATTGCACATAAATCTAAAGCTTTAAGTTGCTTCAAGAACTACCTTAACTTAATTGAGAATCAACTAGATAAGAAAATAAAAGCACTTTGAACCAACAGGGGGTTGTGAATATTTGTTTGATAAGTTTAAACAATTATGTGATGAAAAAGGGATAGAGCACCAGCTAACTATTCACAAAACATTATTGCTGAAAGAATAAATAGGACGCTCTTCGAAATGATTAGGTCTATGATGGCATAAGCAAAATTGCTCATTGCTTTTTGGCGTGATACATATTAACTGCCACATACGTACTTAACCGCGTGTCCTTTAAAAACCGTGTGCCCTTTAAATTCATCCTAATAACACCAAATGAGTTATGGACAAGATGAAAACCCGACCTAAGCTTCCTAAAACCTTGGGGATGGGCTGCCCGTGTTCATGATATCTCATATAAATATGAGAAATTAGACCCAAGAGATAAAATGAGTATCTTTATGAGATATTCTGTCCTATCCAAAGAATATATCTTCATAGGTGAACAAGACAGTGAGAGAATAACTGAGTTTGAGTTATGAGATATCATATTCTTAGAGAATGATTTTTCTAGGAAGGAGACCTAAATTAAAAGTTTTCCTTATATGAAACCAAGGATCAAAGTTTATAAGGACCACTTCATCCGAGTGGGAGAAATTTGGTAGACTTAACTCTACCAACTGGTTCGAATAAAAGTGATCTTGGTCAGAGTAGGAATCCTAATTCTAGTGGGAGTCCTATGGATCTTGATTTAGTTGATGTTTCAATTTTTGAACTTAAAGAAAATATTCTTCAAGATTCTAATTTGAGGCAGAGCAATCATGGAACCATTATTCGCCGTTGATTTAATATCGAAGGTAGTGATGAGGTATTTATAGTTGTGTCTCAAGATGATGACTAGCCTAAAAACTTTAAAGAGGCTTTTTCATGCCCAATCAAGGATAATTGGATAAAAGCAATAGAAAAAGAGTTCTTAAAGCCATTAGGAATAAATGAGTTCTCAAAATTAAGCGAAAGGTTGCGGCAATATCGAGAGATATAAAACCCATCTCGTAGTAAAAAGGTATATACAACAAGAAGGAATAGACTATGAAGAGACATTTTCACCTATTGTGAGGTTTATATCTATGAGGATGATATTATCAATTATGGAAAAATTAGATCTTGAGTTGCAACAAATAGATGTGCAAACTGCTTTTCTAAATGGAGAACTGGATGAAGAAATCTAGATAGACCAACCAGTAGGTTTCATGAACAAGGCCAGTAAAATAAAATATGTAGGTGGAAAAGAAAAATCAATCTATGGAATCTATGGCCTAAAGCATTCTTCAAGATAATGGTGCATTAGTTTTCATAACGTAGTTATATCATATGATTTTACCACGATTGAAAAAAAAAATGTTCTCTTTCTCAAAAGGTATATATAAAGAAAGTACTTGAGCGGTTTAATATGCATGTTTGTAAATCCATAGATTCTCCTATTGTCAAAGGTGAAAGTTTGAGCCGAAGAATGTGTCCCAAAACTTCAGAAGAAATAGAACGTATGAATAATGTCTCTTATGCAAGTATTGTTGGCCAATATCTAAAATCTTCACATACCTTTCTCAATACTTTAATTAACTCTCAAATTAATTTTTAACAATATCTAAAATCTTCAGATGTTACACATAAATTTTGTGAGATCATGCAAGAGTTTTTGGGTATAATTGAGTTAAGAATTTTGAATGATCCTTTTTATTCTTGTACCTTTCAATTTATTAGCTAGCGTGAAATAGATAACCTAACTTTCATAAAGCAATTTGACAAAAAAAAATTCCTTTAGTAGCAGCTTTTGGCATTTTTGTATTTTCTTAATTAAATTTGATAATAATATTTTATTGAAGAGTTATTTTGACAGTTTATCTGTCTCATTGAATATTTTCTTTTTTCATGTGTCTCATTTTCTTTTGTAGCCTCTTATATATTTTTTAATAGTTTTCTTTTTAGTAATTAGGCAAGGTTTATGAAATCTGAGGCCATATAAATTATAAGCTTTTAGAAGATAATGACAATTTTTCTGAATTCAATAAAATTTTATAGATAAACTTTTCTCTCTTTCCATATATTTATCTAGAATTCTTAAACTAAACATATTAACAATAATTAAATCATTTTTGTTCTTCCGCTGCATCATTAATGAATTTTACTCTTTTTCTTTCGTGATGTAGAATTTTATCGAACTATATTAAATTTTTATTTGCTCTTTTATTTTTTTTAAATTTATGCTATTATTTATTTTATTTTATGCATCATGCTAACCCAAATAAATATTTATGTGGTCATGTTATAATAATAATAATAATAATAATAATAATAATAATAATAATAATAATAATAATAATAGTTGTAGTTGTAGTTGTAGTTTCATGTCATGTACAACCTTTTGCATGGAATCCCACAATAGGACTGCTTAAAAAAACTGATTAAACTTAAAATTCAAATCGAAATTAATTACATCGAAGCAAACATGATGGTAAACAATACCAATAATTTAGGTTTATATTTTTAATTTTAATATTTTTGGTTTATATTTTTATTGATAAAAAATATTTTGTTCAATTAATTGAACTGAAGGGTTTATATATATTAAACATATATTTTTTATAATTTATAATCATATTGTAATATATATATATATATATTAATTATAAAATTATGTATAAACTATATATGTATTATATATAAATTATAAATTACATATATAATTATGTAATAAATTATAATTTTTATATATTAAAGTATTTTAATAGATTATATTTATGTTTAAAAAATATATTTTGAATTTTAATAATGTATTTGTATTAAGATTTATTGTTGAAATGAGTTATATTTAAATTTTTTTTTGTTAAATATGTATGAAATTTATAAATTTTAATTTTTTTTGTGTATATAGTGTAATAATAAAAAATTGAAAAAATTAATTATTTTTTTTTATTTTCTATGATTGAGTTTAAATTTGAAAATTTTCTTAACTGTTATCAATAAATTGATCTTTTTTTACACTGGCGGTTCGGTTCCATCGTCATTATCTTATTTAGTCGCCAACTTTAATTACATTTGACATTACATCATCATAAATGTACACTATTCTATTCAACATTTAACGACCGCTTAAACAATGGACGCTTCCGCTTTGTTATTGTCTACGGATACAAAAACAAAATAATAGAGATTTTTAACTCAATACTTGTATAGAAATATTTTTATTTTTATAAAAATTTAACTAAAATTTGTTGAAGTCAATATAGATAAATATATTTTATTATTATTTTAGTTCATTAATGTATATAATAAATTTCATTTTCTATACTTTTTATTTTAATATATAATAAAAATTATAAAAATGATATTTACTTTTAATAAAATAATAATAACAACAATAACTTGAATATATTACAATATTTTAATAAAATGTAAATTAAAAAATATTTTAAAATTTATGCAAAATGCAAACCCGCAGTACTAATATAACAATAATAAATCCTCTATATATAGAGATAATTACCTTAGAATCCGCAATCATTAGTACCTAATACATATAATTATAATTATAATCTTAATTGATAGAGAGGGTAATGATATAATAATAATAATAATAACTACAACAACAACATTTCAAAGGGTATTATTGTACACGAAATAAAATTCAAAAACAGCATGCAACAGCCAACAGCAGCAGCCTAAGACCATTCTATATGATAAAAAAAAAAAAAAAAACTTGCAGGAAGAGCAAAATAAAGAAAATTAAGATTGAGGAGAGAGAGAGCCAAACAAACAAAATAACTAAAAAAGAAAAAGAGAGATTAAAAAGGAAAACCAAAATGGAATTGGCAGCCTATTGTTCTTCTCTCTTCTCTCTCTTAATTTTCTTCCATTTTTGTGTATTTACCAATGCAACTTTCAATCTCTCCACCATCTCTTTCGACGAGGGTTACACCCCTTTGTTCGGAGATGGCAATCTCGTCCGGTCTCCGAATGGCAGAAGTGTTCGTCTTCTTTTGGATCGTTTCACAGGTATTAATTAATTAATTCATGTATGTATATATATTATATATGAATGTTTGCAATATATTATAAATTTTTTTATTACTTGAAAAATTCAATTCAGGGTCTGGTTTTATATCTTCGAAAATGTACAAGTATGGATTCTTTAGTGCCAACATCAAATTGCCAGCAGATTATACAGCAGGCATATGTGTTACCTTCTATGTAAGTTATATATGTAATTAAATCAAAATCTAATTAATTAAACTAAATTTTTTTATTGATTGATAATATATGATTATGAAGTGCTTGATCAAAGTTGTTGTTGTTATGAAATATAGACGTCAAATGCTGATGTATTTGAGAAGAGCCACGACGAATTAGATTTTGAATTCTTGGGAAACATTGAAGGAAAGCCATGGAGGTTTCAGACAAACTTGTATGGTGATGGTAGCACAAATCGTGGCAGAGAAGAAAGATATCGATTATGGTTTGATCCTTCCAAAGAATTCCACAGATACAGCATTCTCTGGACTGAAAAGAAAATCATGTGAGTTTTATTTTTATTTTATTTTATTTTTAATCTTGTTTTATATATACTAATAAACTTTGATTTAACTGTGGTCGACTCGAATTTAAAAATTAAATTTCTTATTGTATATATGCTCTTCAAAATTAATCTTGATATAATGGTGAAGTGATTTTTTTTTTTGATAAATATGGTGAAGTGATTTGACCAAACAAGTGATAAAGAAACAAGGATATTTAATTCTCGCCTAAATTAAATGCACAATCTTAATTTATATACTTTTTTTTGAAACAATCTTAATTTATATACTTAAATCAATAATGATTAGATATTTTAACTAATATAGCTATTTTGTCCTTTTTTTTGGGCAAAAAATAGTGATTTTTTTTCCATGTATTTTTTTTTATCTCATTGGACTAGTGTACGCATTTAGTGTAGGCATGATTTACTTTAAAACAAAAAGGGGAGAAAAGTTCTGATTGCTTTATTACTGTGGAATGTTTGCATAAACTCTTGGACAAACAATATAAATTACTCAATTTCTTAGTTTTTCATGTGAAATTTGCTTTTTAGACAATGTCAATTTGGCCAACGAAGTAGCCTTGTTTTATGTGTATCTATTCAACCTAATATATATAATTCTGACTATCATCCCTATATATGTTTATATCAACTGATAAACCTAAATCTCAGTTATATATTTTGTTAGTATTATATTTATACTTAAGTTAGGCAAGACGTAAATTAGGGAAGTTATCCCAAATTTCTTGGGTTGCTTAACAATTTTATTGTCAATTATTAGAAGGAAACATATATCGTTTTTCCCGGAAATGGGACATACTTACATGGACCATGTGTACCAATCAAAATTAAACAAAATAGTTTCAGTATATTAGATAGCAAAACAAAGAGTTTCTATTATTTAGTGATAATAGTCTCAATTTTTATGACTAAAATATTACAAATTCTAGCATTAGTTATCAAGCAAAAAGGAAGAAAAAGATTCATAGATTGCACAAGAAAAATACTAATTACGGCTATTTTGGAAAGTGATTGTTCAATAATTTTTTTTTATTGGTTAAAAAATATTTACTATATGTTTATTTATTTATTCTCGACAAAGTAATTAACATTTTATGATTATCATTATATAACTCGTGCATCTTCGATACTAAGTTAATAAAGATTTTATAATTTGATGAATATATTTCAGATTTTACATAGATGATGTTCCAATTCGAGAAGTGGTGCGCAACAGTGCAATGGGTAGTGAATATCCATCAAAGCCAATGTCATTATATGCTACAATATGGGATGCTTCAAACTGGGCAACTTCTGGTGGGAGATACAAAGTTAATTACAAGTATGCACCATTTGTGTCTGAATACAAGGATCTTGTCATTGAAGGTTGTCCTGTTGATCCAATCCAACAATTTCCGATGGCTTCAAACTTCTCAGACATCAACGCAAGACTAGAAACTGCCGATTTCGCCATTATTACTCGCAAGCAACGTTTTGCTATGCGCAGATTTCGACAACGTTTCATGTATTATTCATATTGTTATGACACCTTAAGGTATCCACTTCCACCTCCAGAATGTGTTATTAATCCCATTGAGAAAGAACGGTTTAAAGACACTGGAAGATTGAAATTTGGTGGTAGCCATCAAAGCCATAAATGGCGGTCGAGGCGGCGAGGCCGGCTTCATGTTGCTTCTACTGCAGATGATCGTATCATGTGATCATTCACCAATTTGTTCGTTATAATTTTATACTTTTTTTTGGCTTTTGTTCATATGCATTTGATAAAAATATTTTGGCTGTTCTGTTCATGTGTTTACTATGTTCTTGTTACTATTAAATTCTCTTGCTAACTTTAAAAGATATATCTACCAAAAATATATATTTATACTAGTCAACAGCCTGCCTATTGCGTGGATATTATTTGAAATTATTCTCATATAATTTTAAATTAAATAATAAAGTATATGATTTATATTGCTTGATTGTATTGAACAATTATAGTATAGACAATCGGAAATAAGCACGTAGGATTATTGAGTGATTCTTTAAATATATGTATTTTCTTTTCTTAATTACAGTTATTTAGTCCAAGTACGACAATAAAATTTTAATTTTTATAATATTATTTTTTTATATAAATTATTCTTTTGAAATTGAGCCGGATAAAATTATATGATCGGCAAAACTCACTATACCGAGTTTGCAATAAAGTATTTTAAAAGCTACTTATTATTAGAGAAGTGTTTAAAAAATCAACTACCAAGATGTATCTTAACGGTTAGAAATTTGTATTGTTCGTTTCTAGGTAGTGAGTTTTATATATCCATTTCTTCCGCATGTAACCAATAAAAAAAATATATTTTGAGAAATCAATATGTTTATATATTTATACATTAATTGTTAGACCATATAAAAGGAGAAAGAGATGCGTCTGAATACATCACATCAAATAATTAAAAAATAAATAAATAAGGGATTATAGCAAGCAAGACAAGTTAATCAAAATAATTTATGTTATTCTATATCATAAATTCCAACTTGTTATATAAGATTTCTGGTAAAAAAAAACTTGTTATATAAGATTTCATCTTCCTAACTCTGACAAATAGACTATGTTCGCCTTAAATATAACTATTTTATCATTTTTACCATTTCAATAAAATGAATTTTAAGAATATAAAACACCATCCATTTTATCATATTTTATTGTCACTGTTCTCTTTATGTATGACTTTATATTGCTTGATTGTATAGAACAATTGTAGTATAGACAATTTGAAATAAGCATTTAGGATTTTTAAGTGATTAATTCTTGAAATATATGTTTTTTCTTTTCTTAACTATACTCATTTAGACTAAGTACTACTGTAAAATTCTTTTTTTTTCTTGAATTTTTATAATGTTGTCTTTTAAAATATTTTAACAGCTACCCTTATTTTGGGAGAAGTGTTTGAAAAATCAATTTGTTTATATACATTAATTGTAACCATATAACAAGAGAAAGAGATAAGCGTGGGAATATTACATTAAATAATTAAAAAGTATATATGTGAGGGATTTAAAACAAGCAAGACAAATTAATTAAAATAATTTGTGTTCTTTTATATTGTAAATCTCAACTAAATATATAAGATTTCATTTTCATCAACCCTCACAAATAGACTCTGGTCACCTTAAATGTAACACTTTTAACATTTTTTTTGGGTAAAACTTTTAACATTTTTACCATTTCAATAAAAACAATTTTAAGAATCTAAAACACCAACCATTTTTATCATATTTCGTTGTGATTGGTTTCTTTCACATGCAATTTTTAAACTCCGTCTCACTTTTTTTTTGTCTCTTTCAATAAAGGGTTTTTTTAAAGGTAACATTTTGCTGTAATAATTTGCTAATCTGAATATCAGGTCACTTTCCTTCCTCTTTGCCATTGTATATAGCAAACCCTACAGTTTTGCTTTTTTATTTCAAATTCATGTTAAAATAAAAATAAAAAAAATTACAAAAATAACTTTAAAAAATAGATTTCAAAAATATGGTAGAAAAAAAATTTTCAAAAATACTTCACAAAGGAAAAAAAATAAAAAAAAATATGATATATAAAAGTTGACACACTAAAAATACGCTGCCTTAAATGAACATATATGTACTTATATAAACATATATGTTGCATATAAATAAATATATATAATAGATTGGAGATGAATAATTACTTATATAACATATATATTTATTTATATAATATATATATATTTAGTTATATGTTTAATTATATGATATATATGTTACATATAAATAGATATATATATATATATATTGAATTGCAAAAGAATAATAGTACAAAAATGTTATATGTTACTTTTTATAATATATATTTTACATATAAGTTGATATAATATGTTAAATTTGATAGGAAGCTAAAAAATTAAAAAAAATATTTAAAATATTTTTATCGAATTTACGGGATGCGTTATATTTAAAAAACAATCAAAATCTTCAAATCATTATAATTGAAATCCAAAAATAATCAAACAACAAAAATATGTATAAAAACTAAAATCAAAACAAAATAAATAAATGATTTACAATATATAAAAAAAACCTAAAATCAAAATCAAAGCATAGTGCATTACAATTGAGACTAGAAATTTGACCACAATAAGCACGGGAATGGATATCAAAGGAAATTGCCAAAACATGATAGAAAAAATAAAATAAAAGTAAAAGGATATAATAATGTAGAAAATTGAATGAACAGTAATGGGGAGAGAGAGAGAAGAAAAAAGAAACAGTATGCAAGTTGCACTGTAAATATTTATGTGGAAAAGGCATTAATATTAACAACTTTTGTATTTCAATCTAGAAAAAAACTAACAACTCCATTATACCCTCTGGACAACTTTATGTTTCTTGTTCAAAGATTTGAAGATACACCGAGTATAGCCATAGTGACCATCTTCAACAATAGGTGTAAAATCCATATTTTTGATGTACATTAAAATAATTAATATGAAAGATTAATTAGGTACGTTGAAAGAGAGAGATACAAGATATAAACATGATATATATAAAATATATATACATTGTATACATGATGTATACATAAAAATATACAATATATATATATATATTATATATATAGTATGCATGACATATACATATAAATTAAGATATGAATAATATATACATAAAATATGCAAATGATAGTGAAAGATGATGATGATGATGATGATGATGATGATAATAATAATAATAATAATAATAATAATAATAATAATAAAAGTCAAAGGAAGAAAGTAAATACTTGGTTGGAAAAAAAGATGAAAATAATTAAATATTTAATAAATTAATATATCGATAGAAATTTAAGAAGAAAACACAAAATAGCCATCTTTTTCTTCTTATTCCTTAGTGAGCCAAATTTCCATTGAAGAGGGAGGGAGAAATTGGTTTTCAAGAATATTCCAAATTTAACCTAAAACTTTAGTAAATCAAGTGGTTTTCGAAGAGAAATAAAAAAATTCAAGTTTTCTTTAAATTAATTTTGTTTTCTTTAATTTTATGTTTATGAAAGATTTGGTTAGAGAGCGAAAAATTATTGTAAATTGTTAAAATTGATAGTAATAAAGTTAAAATGATGAAAACAAGATGATTCGGTGGTTGATTGGTTGAGATGGGCATAAGTGATGAAGTTATGGTTATGGAATGAATATTTAGAAATTAGGATTTTAATATGGGTAGTTACAATTTTTTTTTTTTGAAAGGGAGGGTAGTTAAAATTATTGTAATGACATAATTTAATGTTTTAATATCAATGTTATGATTTTATGATTAAAAATTGAATATGAGTATGATTTGGTGAAGTTAGAGTTTATGGGTAGATTATGTGAAATTAGAGTTTTTGAAAGAGGTTTTAATAATTGTAGAAATGTGTTGTTTTAATGTTATATTGATGCATAAGTAATGAATTTTATGGTTGGGTGATGAAAATGATTAAGGATAGTTGAAGTTCGGATAAAGTAGTAAAGGAAAAAATTAGGGTTTTGTTGGAAATTGGTTGGAAATTGAGTAATTAGTGATTAATTTGTATAAAATTAGTATGTGAATGACTCTAAATGAATAATATTACTTGTTTTTTGGTTATGTGTGATTAGGCCAAAATAAATCAAGTGAATGAGCTTAGAGTTTCATCAAAGTAAGACTTAGGAAGTGGAATAAGGTTAGCACATATTTTAATGACTTGAAATGTCATTACATATAATTTGGCATATTTTATATTGTTCTCTTGAAATGTGGATATTCACATAACCTATGCAATGTGGCATAGTTATGTGATAAGTGTCACATTGGGCACTTATTTAATGTAAAATTAATATTTATACATGAAATGAATGGGGTATATTAATGTTATGTAGTATGAGGTACTATATAGATATGTTTATGTAATGCAATAAAATGTGTGGAATAAGTCATATTGAGAATATGACTCATGATTATGTAATGTGATAGTGAAATAGTAATGAAATGTGATCATTAAAAGCAGTGATCACTTGAAAAGTGTGGAATTATAATGAGATCTTATGTGTTTGTAACCTATATAATTCCTTGTCCAATATTGTTGAGACTGGTTATGCATGCATTGATAGACCTGAGCAGAGCTAGGTCTAAAGATTGAGAATGATGAAAGGTTTGAGCAGGGTTAGGTCTTGATACTGAACATGATAATTGTATAAAGGTTATTGAGCCCTATATATGCGTGTGGATGTGTTGTATAAATATTGCAAGTTGCATTATGAGAAAAGCATTTAGATTTGTATATATATATTGTTTTTAAATATGTATCACTAAGTTATATGCTTATCATAGTTGGATGTATCGTGCAGGTGACTTGTCTACAGAGCAAAGTGGTCCAGAGTGAGATTAAGATTGAAGTGTCAGTTTTGCTACGAGACCAGCTATACCACAGGTTGCATACATGTATATTTTATAATACTGTATACTTTGATAATACATCTTATATATTCTAATCATGTTTTGGGAAACATTGTGTGCAAATGGATGCAAAATTTTATGAAGTAATGATTTGGAGGATTTTATGAAAATATTATTTTGAAAGTGTAATTTTCTTGTGCATGTTGTATTTTTTTGAATTTGAAAATATTGAAATTACAGATAAAACTCTGGCAAAATTTTTTCAGATAATTTCTTTCATAAATTTATAAATATTTTTAATATTAAAGTGAAGGTTTTTATATGTAATTATTATAGTATCTTTATATCATAGATATGTATTTTACATATATGAAATATATGTATTACACATATTTGGGTGTAATATTCGCTTATTTGCTAAAAATTAATTTAAATTAAATTAAATTAATAAGTTGGAGAGTTAAATGAGGTGTTGGAAGTGAAAAAATATTATATATATATGTGTGTGTGTGTGTGTGTGTGTGTGTGTGAAATATAATAAAAATATACATTGCATATAAATTTAAACATAAGATAGAAAAAGACAAAAGAGAAATAGTAAAGAGGGGCAACATGTTAAACAACCTTTATAAGAATTTAAAATTTATAAAATAATTCAAAAAAATAAATATGGATGGAAGACAAAATTTGATTTAAAAATAATTAAATACTTAATTAATTAAAATATTATAATAAAATATATATGGTTGGTAAATTGATGAAAAGAAAGAAAGTCAAAATTAAAAAGAATTTCTTCCTTCTTCTTCTTCTTTTTCTTCTTCCTCTAAAGGCCGAACTCCATGGTTGAGCAAGAAGGAATTTTTGCTTCATCCAACACTCAATTTTGAGAGGAATTACTAGAATCAAAGGGAGTTTTGGTGGAATAGCAACTAATTGGTAATCTTTCTTTCCAAATTTATGAAATTCCTTGAAGTTTATGAATATATATAATTTGGGATTTTGAATGAGTATGATATAATTATTTGAATGGGAAAAAATGATGTTAATTTTTTGAGTAAATAATGATTTTAAAATTAGATTGACGCAAAGTTTAGGGCTAGATAGGATTTGGAAAAGGAAGTTTGTAAATTAGGGTTATGGAAAGGGTTTTGTGAAAGAGTGCTTATTCATTGGATTTCATAAATTAAATCATGTTCTAATATGATTTTAATGGTGAAAAAGAATTTAAATTACCATTTAGAGTTTATTAGAAGGAAGTTCCAAAGTTGAAGTGAGTTAGGCATATTTTAGGGTTTTGGAAGGAATATTTCTAAATTGAGTTTTATTGCTTAAAGTCTGTTAAAATAGGATATTATAGATGTATTTAAGCTTAAAACTCAATTTGAAATTAGTTGAATTAGATTTTTAAGGTTGTAGAGCCTTAGGGCTAAGAAAAGGAGAAATTGAAGTATTGTGCTATAATTTGTGTTTTAAGCTTAAAATACCTTAAAATGTGATCCTAATGTATAGTCTATGTTCATATTTTGGTTAGGTATTGAGTAAGTTGTTGTTCTAAGAACTTAGTAGTGAAGAGATTTTTGAAGAAGTGGTGGAGAGTTGTACTTTTGGCTTAGAAGTGCTTTTATAAAGAGGTAAGTACATACTTTGAATGAAATATATTAGTTTGCACTTGTTGGCATGTTATATTGATATGTGTTTTGATGATTATGCTACTTTGATGTGAGAATTCACATAAAAAGTGCATAGATACATGCTTAACTTAGAACTACATAATATGTTTCTGAAAAATGTGTAATTTTCTTAATAAATGTATAATTCAGTCACATTTAGCATGTGACAAGAAAATTTATGAAGTTATTGCAATGTATAAAATAATGAGAAATGATGATAAAAGTATAAAAAGAATAAAGATTGGCACAGTTGTCAAAGAATGAAAGACAAATGAGAAACTATTAATGCATGTATGTAATCTTGTATAATATTAATTTCTAGAGAATTGTGTTGGTGTGATGATATATCGATATTTGCCTTTGGGCCAGACACTGGATATCACTGATACTTGCCTTCGGGTCAGACACTAGTGCCAAATAAGAGTCCAAAGCAATATCTTTAGAACTCAGATACTATATAAGGTCATTTGGGCCCAATATATGTTAATTATGGGATATGATTGTTGATAACATTAAATGTGCGACTTGCTTCATGAATTTGCATGCCAAGTTAATATTTTGAAATGAGTTGCATTGCTACATTGCATCATTCATTAGTTTTTGTTTATATCAAAGTATGTATTACTAGGCAAATTTGCGTAGCGCGATTTGTTTATTGCACAAGTGACAATGTTGATACAGAGAGCCCTGCGAGACCTGTATAGGAGTAGAGTTTTCTGCTTATTTTTGGTGTTTTATTTTGCTGCCACAGACCAAGACCAGTTGCAAATATGTAATGATTTCATTTTGGAAACTTGTCTTTTTTATTATGTATATTAAGTTAGTAAATATGAAATTGATGTAAATTACTAGAGTTTAGTTTAAATTTTTGGGATTTATGGATGTGTATATGTATATATGTGTGTTTGAGTATTTTGGAGAAATGAAGGATTCTTAAAAGCATGAAATGGTTAAAAATATTTGGAAGTGTGTTTTTTTGCAGGTTATGACAATTGTTAATTTAAAATGTCAATAATACAGATAAAACTCTGGGAAATTTTTCCAAGAGATTTTTTTTAAAACTATTATTTTTGGTAGTTAAATGAGTTATATCTATATTTATATTCATTTATCTATTAAAGTAAACATTTAAGGTTTTAATTATTTTCTTATAGCTATCAGGGATTTTATAAATGTCAAGAATAGTGACATTCTTATCTTCTATATGTGTACTTATATATATACGGTGAATATGTATTATACATATATAAGAGATAAGGGTATTATATTTATTTTGGTATCAGAGACTAGGTTTGAGGTTCTCAACTTTAGTGGGTTTTTGAAGAGAGAAAATGAGATTTAAAATGTGATATTAATATGTCATACATGCATTGCACTGATATTTTATCTGGTCCCTAATGTAGCGATTCTTTTTGTATTTATAGACATAGGCGAACATGGCTTCTCGGATGCATGAGTCTGGAGAGGGGAATGTAGAGAGTGTTGCCCTTGGAGAGTGTAATGTTGGAGCCGGTGTAGAGATTGATGGGGAGGCATCAGTGCCAGCCCGATCAGCAGTTAAGGAGGTTCCGCCAGTCTGTGTACGACATATGATGGAGCTATTACGACAGGCTTCGGCTGCAGCTGCCGACTCGAAAGTATGATAAGTTAAGGAAATCTGAAGCTACATATTTCTTTGTCACTATTGATCTAGTTGTGGTAGAGTAGTGGCTGGACAGAGTTCAAAGGGATCCAATTATAGGCTACTGCAAAGGGGATGCCTATGACTAGTGGAAGATAGTTCTTCATAGAATGACTAATCCTTTGGTGTTGACATATGTTGATTTTCTATGGAAATTTAAGAAGAAATATACCCCTCAGAGTATAAAGATGCTAAGAAGAAAGAGTTTTTGAGTTTAAAGCAAGAATCGAAGACAGTGACATATTATGAGAAGGATTTCATCTGGCTAAGTAAGTATGCAAAAGGAATTGTGTTAGATAAATTTGACAGGTGTTCAAGTTTTGAGGAGGATTTGAGGCCATCCATCATATGTCAAGTGGCAGCATCATAGTATGAGGAATTTTCCAAGTTGGTTACAGCTGCTAGAAGTGTAGAGAAAGTGCAGAGACTTGCAGCAGCTACCAGAGCAGAGAGTAGACACTTGAGACCTCAGATTGAGGAGGGGTCTTCATCATTAAAGAGAGGTAGAGAAGGTTCTTCATAGAGGGCTGGTAGAGGCCAGGAGGAGCCTAGCAGGGGGGTCTCAGCAGCACAGATAGAGACAAGGACCTGCAGCCTCTATAGCTAGTGACTTGACTCCGATTACTCAGGTATATACTCATCCAGTTCATGCCTAATGTGGTAGGACATATGGAGGTGTCCGTTGGAGAGTTGAAGTGTCATCAATTTGTTTTAGATGTAGGTCACTAGATAATTTATCAAAAATTGCCCAGAGCCACCAGAGGACAAACAGACAGAGATAGCAGTGTCTAGGCCCAATGTTAGAGGGGGTCATGGAGGTAGAGGCGGCAAATCTAAATTCAGTCAGAGAGGGGGAACCACAACATGAGCTAGTAGACCAGATCATGCAGGATCATCACAGAGAGTATATGTGATGTAGAGACAGGCATATACTTCAGATGTTATGGCTAGTACATTTCTTTTATTTGACACTTCTGTGCATTCATTGATTGATCCTGGATTGACACATTTCATATATTAGTGCATCCATTTTGCCTATGAATGATAAGCATTCTGAGTCCCTAGGGTTTGATATGTTGGTTACTAACCCTTTAGGACACATTGTGGTAGTTAGCAGAGTACACCGAGATAGTCCAGTAGTTGTACATGATGAGAAATTTTTCGGTGATATGATTGAGATCCCTTTAGGGAGTATGATCTGATTCTGGGTATAGATTGTTTATTCAGGCATGAAGCGGTGGTAGATTGTTAGCAGAAACATGTTACTCTGAAAACACGTGATGGGAAAGATGTAGTGATATCTAGTGAGCGGAGACATCTCTCGTCCATATTTATTTTAGCCATTTATTTATTTTTATTTTTTATATTTTTTATATTATTTATACTATTTATTTTTTAAAGATAAGTTTTAAATTAAAATTTCTAAAACATTTAATTAAAAATATTTATATTAAATTTTTACTTAATAGTAACATATATTAATATATAACTAAAATATATATATTTACCTATATGTAACATATATCACTTTTATACTGTTATTCTTTTAAATTTTAATAAGTATATATTGTTATATGCAACATATATCGAAATGGGTTGATCTTATAATTGAAGGAATCAAAAGCTCCAAAAAAGTTGATAATAATAGGTTTTAGCAAATCACGGAAATTATTCATGGAGAGACAAGCTTGAATGTCGTAGGCTTCTTTCTTACATGGCTCTTTTCTTGGTTGCGCTATTTCTCTATCTCCTCGTACTGTCTCTTCAAATGCAATGGCAGGCTGGAGAAATTCTAATCCTCTAACTGGTCTTTTATTTATTTTTTTCCCATTTTATGATCTCTATGCTTTTCTTTTCCTTTTTTATTATAAGAGGAAATTTTTATTAATATGACTTTTAATGGGGAAAAACATATTTATAGGATGGAAACTACCCAAAAGAAATCCAATGACCCAATTACATACCTATCCTATAGACATTCCAAAATATGTAAAAAAAATCCCAGAACCTCAATTTAAAAAAACAAGAAAAGCAACCCAAAACACAGCTATGATATAGTCTAAAAGAGCAAAAATAATCATCTAGATAAGCAGTAGCTTCAAGAAGAAAATTGATAGGTACAAAGCATGCCCACATATAGTAATCAAGCATTAGATGCATATTAACCCAGCCTTCGTAAAGGAGTAACTAAAAATCCAAACAGAACCTAAAAATCCAATGGTGGAGCCACAATACAAATGGAAAATCTACATTATTTCTTTGAGTTTGACCAACATTCACAGCTTGACTATAATTCTCTATTATTTGATACCAAAGAGAACCTACACATATATTAGATGCTAGCCAAAACTACACATATTTATGCTAAACATATATGCTCATGGCATTTGTAACTAATAATATTATGTGCACTTCTTTAACCAATGTCATCAGCAACCAAAACCAAATAAACCAACAATAAATGAGAGAAAAATGCATCAACAAAACTCATTCCAACTACTGTAATAGCACTTACAAACAATTGAGATAAGAAATAGAGGTTATATATTAATAGATCTTATGGAAAATGATGAATTGCAAGGCCCTTGGGAACCACGTTGTGTGTTCAACTAAAGTAGAGAGACAAAACAAGTATTAATAACTGCTGAATTAAAATTTTGGTTTAATTATAATTGATTTTCCTATTGAAGGAACTTAATGGAAATATAGCCTAGGGGTCTTGGAGTCAATAACTGCAGAATTTAAATAACAATTACTAAAGAAACCATTTAACATATAAAAATATGACATCTCTTGAGGCATAAAGAGCTCAAGGGCTTTATGTATAGCTAATAACTCAGCTTCATTCAAATCCTTAATGCCCAAACTACAAGAGAATATTGCAATAAAATTACCTGAGTTGCTCCTTAGAACACCTCATATTCCAGAAGGTCCGAGCTTCCCCAAGGCTAATCCATCCACATTCCATTTAAGGAAGTCATCCAAAGAAGGTACCCAAAAAGAGATGGATCTAGATAATTTATCCATCTCCCAATTTTTTACACATTCTAAAGACTCAAACAATAAGTTACTGTCATAAAGAAAAGAAGAATCAATTATGCATATCCAAGAAGCAGCTCTAAGAAGGATTAGATCAAACAACTTTCCAGAAATCAAGGTCTGATTATTGAATAGAGTTTTGTTTCTATCAAGCCAAAGAGTCCATATGGAAGAGAAAAAAAGAGAAAGCCAAAATTTCTGCTGAAATCTGCCTATTGCATATGAGTGCCAAGAATTATAAAGGTTTATTATCGAACTTGGTGTAACCCATGATACATCCCACCACTTGAATATTTGACACCATATTGTCGAAGATACTAAACAATACAGGAATATATTATCAATATCTTTTTTGGATTGACAGCAAAATGGACATATATTATTTTCTGAATTTATTAAACCTAAGTTTACCAATCTAGCTCTCACATTTATTTTCCCCTGCAAAAGCATCCAAACAAAAATATCTATTTTAGGTGGATAGATATTTATCCAAATTTTAGGCCAGCATGGATGAAAGTTAGGATTTCTTGCATTGTCAAGTTAGAAGCAAAAAGACTTAACAGTATAAGAACCATTTTTGAACCATTTTTGTTAATCACTAAAATATCTTATCTTCCACTTTGAGTTTAGGAGTGATATTATCAATTAAAGCCATAAGGGATTGCAGCAAGTTAGTTCCCAGTTAAAGAGAGGCCATCGCCACACTAAATGACATTGCCATGAATTCTCCTCCCAAATTCCAGCTTTACTGATCTTGATATCTTTATATACTGTGAGACAAAATAAATGAGGGAAGAGAGAAGCCAAACTAATTTGATTGATCCAAGGATCTAGCCAAAATTTAATTTTATTTTCGTTACCCAACCAACAACTGACTCCATTTTGTACAACGGCTAGGGATGAGGGATCTGATTTCACTAAGGAAACTATGTCTTACAAAATAATTGACTGTCTGCCATTGAAACTCAAATTATCACCATACTTACCATGAGTGATAGATTTCCAAAGAGAAGAGCTATCACCCAAGAGCCTCCATAACCATTTAAATAACATTGTTCTATTTTTATCAAGGATTGAACCGACCCCCAATCCACATAGTGACTTGGCCTTTTCAATTAGCTTCCAATTAATGCTATGAATTTTTTTCTTATCATCATTGCCACTCCAGAAAAATCTTCTTTGAATTTTTGATATCTTTTTTGCAACTCCATTAGGAATTTTAAAGATAAAGAGGTAATATAGAGGTAGACTGCTTAGAATTGACTTAATCAAGGTTAGTCTTCCTACAAGGGATAGATATCTTGATTTCCATCCAGCAAGTCTTGCTTTAATTTTGGATACAAATGGTTCCCAAATTGATAACCTCTAGGATTAGCACCTAAAGGTATGCCAAGATATTTAACCGAAGAATTCTTTTTACATTCATAAAAAAGTTTAGGTCTGCAGGATAAAAGAGAATAGTGTCATCAACATATTATATGAAAGGGATGGTCGACCCATTATTATTGACGGGTATGCCTTCTATTAATCCCAAATCAACCTCTTTTTTGAACATGAGAGACAAACCTTCAGCAGTGATTAGGTAGAGAAAAGGGGAGAGAGGGTCTCTTTACTTAAGACTTCTGGAGAGAGGGAAGAAAGATGTAAGAGAGTCGTTAACTAGAATAACAATAAAAGCTTGTCACACAAGATTTAACCCATCTCAACCAATTCGAACCAAAACCCATACATTCTATGACATTAAAGAGATAATCCCAAGACACAGAATCAAAGGCCTTTTTAAAATCTAGTTTGATGATAGCACCATTGTAACCAGATTTGTTAAAGAGTCAATCACCTCATTGGCCACTAAAACACTGTTTAAAATATACCTCCCCTGAATGAATGCCAACTGACTTTCCCCTATGATTTGCTCCATCACTAATTTAAGGCAAAGAGATAATGCTTTTACAATAAGTTTGTAAATACCATGAATCAGGCTGACCAAATGAAACTCTTTTAGGATGTTGCACCTTCTATTTTAGGAATCAAGGTGATAAAAGAGGAACAAATGGTATAAGGAAGATAGCCTATATTGGAGAACTCATTGACTAGATGCATGATGTCTTCTTTGATCAGATACCAAAATTTCTTATAAAAATTAAAGTTAAAAGCATCAGGGTGAGGGGCTTTATTTCCATCACACAATTAAATTGCTTGTCAGATCTCATTCAATGTCAAAGGAGCCTTTAATATTGGAAGAGATTTAAAGCTCAATTTTTTTAATGTCAACCTCGTCAATACGGGTCTATTAGAGAAAGGTTCTAAGAATAAATTTTGGAAATAACCAGCAACAGCTGCCTTGATGTCTCCTGGTTCTATCAAAGAGGTATTATTCACAAGAAGAAGATTAATGTTGTTCCTTTTATTTCTTACTGAAGCTGAGATATAGAAGAAGTGGGTGTTGTGATCCCTTTCTTTAATCCATTTGGATCTTGAATGTTGTCTCCAAAAAATTTCCTCTTGTTTGTATTTCAACCATAATTCAGACCACATAAGTTTTCTTTTATAAATAAGAGTTTCAAACATGGGATTGGCTTCCAATTCTAAATCAACACAGTTAATGTTGTCCTCCAATTTTGAAATCTCAAATCCGATATTCCCATATGCAATTTTGTTCCATCAACCAACCTCTTTTTTAAGAAATCAAGTTTTATTAAAAGATTTCTCAAACCAACAAAGTTGAAATTGGCTTCAGACCACCAATGAACAACACATTCCTCAAAGTTTTGATGAGAAAGCCAATAATCAAGAAAGCAAAAAGGTTTAGGACCCAATTGACATTGTTTGATTCTAACAACAATGGGTTATGGTCGAAAAGACCACTACTAAGAGGCTATGATTTGAGCTCGGAGAACTTCCTTAACCAAGGTTGATGAACCATTTCTCTATCTAATTTGCTTGAACATCTCAAATTGCCCCATGTGAATTTGTTCCCAATTAAAGGTAGGTGAATCAAACTATAAGAATTAATCATATCTATTAACATGCAGACCCAGAAAGAGAGAATGAACATGTACTTCTTTCATCACTGTAGAGGACCTCATTAAAGTCTCCAAGGATAAGCCATGGCTCCATAAAGGATGAAAATAAGGACTCTCTATTAGACCATAATCTGTTTCTCTCATCCTCAGTGCTTGGGTTATATAGTATAATGATAGAGCATTTGAATCTTGTGTTAAGACATGTGCCATCCAGTGCTACCCAATTTTCATCTTCTTTTTATTCTAGAGCATTGGAAACTCTCTTTGTTCACAACTGCTGAGTTCACAACATTTATTACGTCCCATCCAACATCCACATTACCTCATAAGCTTCTAATTACTGAATTGCATACATTATTTAATTTTGATTCTATAATACCCAAAAATTCATTTTTTTCCTCAGAATCCAATGCCTGACAACCTTTTTCATGATTAGGGCCCCAATCCCTCTAATATTCTAGCTCATAATGTTCATTAGCATTTTGTGGCCTGATATTATTTTTTTTATTGATAATTTTGGCCATTTACTACGGATAGTTTCTTTATTTTGATCACAAAATACACCCAAAAACTTGCTAATTTACCAAGTTTGATCCAACTCTTGTTCTTCAATCTCTGAGATTGGTGGGGTATCTGAGGCATCATCTAACTTGTTCTTTACGTCATTAGGAGTCCCCTTGATGTTGTCGCGGATGATTTTGTTCATATTAGCTATGCCATTGTCTGTAAATAAATTATCAAACTCAATTGCAGCTAATGATGATTGAGAGGAACGATATTTATTAATTTTTCCTCTTTTAACAGAAGTAAGTGTAACAGATTTATTCTTCTTCTTAATCATCTTTTTCTTCTGTAGATTTTCCTTTCTCAAAAGGGATTTTATGTCAACAAAGGATTTCTCTAAGTAATTTTCTAGAAGATGGGCATCTAGAAGTTTCAAATTAGGCTCAGGTACATGGACATCAATGGGCTTGGGTTAAAAAAAACATGCCAAAGCAGCTGGCCCAGAGTAAGTAGGCTTACTTTTCTTTGTTATATGAGAAGGAGCTGGGGGAATGGGCTTGAACAAAGTGGCATGATTGGTAGTTGCAATTTAATGTATTGGGTTACAAGTTTGAGGGTGGACATAATTCAAAAGGGAGTTGGGACCAACACCAATGTTAGACAAATGATCTTAATTTTGATCCTTGACAACTCAAATGGATGATCTATTTAACTTGTGTTTGAGAAATCTTGTTGCAGGATTAGGTTGCTTCAATTAAAGGTGAACAGAACAATTATAGCGGTCGCACCTCACCTAAATACGACCGCTCCAAGCAATTACAGAATGAAACCTTGTCACAGTAGGTTTCGCGGTCAGAAGTTCGACCTCAGTCGCGACCGCTCCTACAGAATAGCGACCGTCCTAATATTTGCACGACCGCTACTCAAGGAACTTAAATCATTACAATCACAGTAAGGTTCGCGGTGACAAGAATGGTGAACAACTCGACCTCGCTTATCACTTTAGTGACCGCCCCATTCAGAGTCGCGACCGCCCTACAATTCAAGAAGAAATTGCTCAAAGAGACAGTAGTGTTCGCGTCCTCAGGTGCGTCCAGAAGTTCGACACGAGTATGTGAGTTCGACCGCGAAACGCTACCAAGGGCGACCGCGAAGATTCAAATTATGGCGGACATCTCTTTTGCTCTGTCAGAAAGTGACACGTGACATGACCGTTGTAAACCCACTTCAATATTCAAAAAGGGCGACCGCACCTCTGCTTGGCGTGACCGTCCCGACAAACACAGCATGGGCAAGAAACGGTCCGACAAACACATCATGGGCAAGATTCCAGCTGCAGAGCACTAAAATTCGACCGTTGAAGCTTTTTAAAAGTAGCGACCGTCCCTTGTTAAAAGGACGACCGCGGGAAGCATGAGCGCGACCATCCTTGTATGAAGGGCGACCGCGAAGTGCATCGGACAGTTTAAGTAAAGAAGGTCTAATCTGCCAAGACTTTATTCTCAACATCAATAACGGCTAGTAAGACCACTTTGGCTATAAATACAAAGTTTTTATGAGAAAACAATACAAGAAACATTTTTGAGAAAAGATTTTCATAGCCAAGCAACAAATTTCCTTTTACTTAAACTTGTATTTTAATTGTTATGAATGTTAGGTGTTAGCATTGAAAACACCATTGTATAAGTTTGAGTGTAAGCTTGGGAAACACTTGGGTTGTGAGAGTAAGCCTTGTAAAACTCTTGTTGGGTTGTGAGAGTAATCCTTGTAAAACTCTTGTTTGGGTTGTAAGTGTGAGCCTAAGAAAAACACTTGTAAAGTTGGAAGTGAGCTTGTGAAAACTTCAAAGACTAGTGGAACCTTAACAAGTTGTTAAGGAAGTGGATGTAGGATTGAAGTAAATCCGAACCACTATAAATCTTGTGTGTTCTTTCTTTCTTCCATTACTCAACCAATTCTCTATTCCGCATTTCTTATTTGTTGAGTTTTTTAAATTGTCATTACTTCTTGAGGAAACCAATTCACCCCCCCCCCCCCCCTCTTGGTTGCCATCTTGGGACAACAATTGGTATCAGAGCCCTGAGATTTCTTGAACTTAATTGTGAAATCTGATCCACAATGGCAACTTCTTCTTCATCAAGCTCTCATGGAAATCTTAACTCTATTCTTAGACCCTACTTTGATGGAACGGATTACTCATACTGGAAACACAAAATGTATTTGTTTCCAGATAGTGAAGGGATTGAACTATGGGATTTCGTGGAAAATGAGTGGAAATCTCCTACTCATGAAGTTGACGGTATTCAAGTTCCACTTCCCAAAGCACAATGGTCAACTAGCAATAACAGAGATCGATTCAAGAACAATAGAGCTGCTTCCATCTTGATTAACTCCATTTCAAGAGAAGAAGGTGGAAGAGTTCAACATTTAACTTGTGCACATTGCATTTGGAAAACACTTGAAAACTACCATGAAGGTACAACTCAGGTAAGATTTACCAAGAAACAAATGCATGTTCATGAGTATGAGCTATTCAAGATGAAACCAAATGAAAATGTCACCGACATGACAAATCGCTTGCTTGCTATTGTCAATGAACTAAAGAAGTATGGCAAGGTATATGATCAAGGTGATGTAAACAGTAAAATCTTGAGAGCCCTAAGAGCTAGAAAGAACTTTGAATCCAAAGTATCATCCATAGAAGAAGCTCATGATCTCAGCACATTAAGAACCGACGAGCTAGTTGGTAAATTACTCACTTTTGAGCTGCACAGTGAAAAAGAAGAAGATCAAGGTGAGAAAGAAAAGAGAAAACCAATTGCACTCAAAGCAATCAAAGAAGCTGAGAGCTCAAGCAATGAAGGTACTGATGATGAAGATGAAATGGCAATGTTCTCAAAAAGAATGAATGAATGGAAAAGGAAGAAAAGATTACAAGCAAACAAAGGTACACCTCCTAAATTCTCCTTCAAAGATAAAGAAAAGAAAAATGAGGTGAAGTGCTATGAATGTGGAAAAACTGGTCACATCAAATCGGATTGCTACAAATTGAAGAACAAAAGGAAATGGGATAAAGAAAAGAAAAAGTCTCTCAAAGCCACATGGGATGACTCTTCCTCAAGTGAAGAAGAAGAAGAGGAAGGAATTGCAAATCTTTGTCTCATGGCTATTGAAGATGACTCCAATGAGGTAAGTACTCAATCCTTTGATCTTGTAGCACATGATGATATAAATGATATAGATGATAGTGACTTGATTGAGCACATGAATTCTAAAATAGAAAAATATTTCTCTAAAATGATGCTCTATAAAGAGAAAAACTCTAAGTTAGAAAAGGATTTTATATGCTTAAAGAACTCTACCTTAAAATTGAAAACCTCAAATGAACACTTAATAAATACAATAGGAGAATTAAATAAAAGCTCACATGACTTAGAAAAAGTGATTAAAGAGAATGAGGCATTGAAGCATGAACTAAAAGAACTAAAAGAATCAATTTCCAGATTTCATAAAGGAAAGGAAGCATTGAACACATTAATTAATAATCAAAGATCACCTTCCTTGAAATATGGATTAGGATTCAATGGCTCAACCAACATTGCACCTAGCAAACCAACATTTGTGAAAGCATCTACAACTAAAATTTCTGATGTTCATATCAAAGATGCTTGCACCAAGTCTAAAAGAACTTCTTATGGTTCACTAGGAGATAAAGCCAAAAATAATTATGCATTGTTGTTCACTAAACTTGTACAAAAGAAATCACATACTTGTAGTTGTATGTATAATGCAAAAAGAAAAATGCAGAAGCATAGAATACCATGGCAATGCACATATTGCATGAAATTTGGACACAAAAACTTCTATTGTTATATAAGAAAGGCTCATCTCAAGCTAGAAGACTCTTTTTCTACTAACCATCAAGGACCCAACTTCATGTGGGTACCTAAAAGAAGATGATCACAATTGTCTTGCAGGTATGCCTAAAATCTACTATCAATGAAAGCACATGGCTTGTGGATAGTGGATGCTCAAGGCATATGACTGGAAATGCAAAGCTCTTTATAAGTATTACCTATAAACATGGAGGTAATGTAACTTTTGGAAACAATGCTAAAGGTAAAATTCTTGGTGTTGGCTCCATTGGTTCTATTGGTAAGGATTTAATTGAAGATGTATGGCTTGTTGATGGTTTGAAACATAACTTGCTAAGTGTTAGTCAACTTTGTGATAAAGCATACTTTGTCAAGTTTGATTCCAAAGAATGCAAGATCACAAATTCAAATGATGTTATCATATTTAAGGGCACTAGAACAAACAACACTTACAATGTCAGCATACATTCAAATCATACATGTTTAATGTCCACTAATAATGATGCATGGTTATGGCATAGAAGACTAGGACATGCTGGTATGGATCAATTGAAATATATTTGTAATGAGAACTTAGTTGATGGCTTACCTAAGATAAAATATGATAAAGATAGGATTTGTGAACCTTGTCAACATGGTAAGCAACATAAAAACTCATTTAAATCAAAGAGTGTTATAAGTACCTCTAGACCTTTAGAGCTCATTCATTTAGACTTTTTTGGACCAAATAGAGTTACAAGCTTAGGAGGCAAATCATATGCATTTGTTCTTGTTGATGACTACTCTAGATTCACATGGGTTAATTTCTTAGCTCAAAAGAATGAAGCCTTTAATTACTTCAAAACTTTTGCAAAAAGAGTTCAAAACGAAAAAGGATATGTGATCACATCTATTAGAAGTGATCATGGCAAAGAATTTGAAAATGAGAACTTTGAAGACTTTTGCAATGAACTTGGCATTTCACACAATTTTTCTGCTCCTAGAACTCCACAGCAAAATGGTGTAGTTGAAAGGAAAAATAGAACTTTAATTGAAATGGCTAGAACAATGCTCAATGAATATGATTTACCATCTTATTTTTGGGCGGAAGCCGTTAATACAGCTTGTTACATTGCAAATCGTGTTTATAAAAGACATTTAACTAATAAAACTTCTTATGAGCTATGGAATGGAAGAATACCCATAATTGGATATTTTAGAGTATTTGGATGCAAATGCTTCATATTGAATACCAAGGATAATCTTGGAAAATTCTCATCCAAATCAGATGAAGGCATATTCTTAGGATATTCATCATATAGCAAAGCATATAGAGTATTTAATATGAAAACTCTAGTTATAGAAGAATCAATGCATGTTGTATTTGATGAATCATCTAAACTTGATCAAAAGAAAGGTATTACTTTCAATGACCCTGCAGGTACTCTTGAACCTCTTGAATCTATTGATGCTCCAAAGATCAATCAACTTGAAGAAAAGACTCAAGATCTACCTAAGGATTGGCAATACAAGAAAGATCATCCAAAGGAACTCATCATTGGAGAAACATCAAAGGGAGTAACTACTAGATCTAAAATTAATCATGTTGATGTTAATGTTGCTTTTGTTTCTCAAATTGAACCAAAAACTATTGAGGAATCTTTAAATGATGAAAATTGGATAACTGCAATGCAAGATGAACTTAATCAATTTGAAAGAAATAATGTTTGGCAACTTACTCCTAGACCTATAGATCATTCTATAATAGGATGCAAATGGGTTTATAGAAATAAGCTTGATGAAAATGGTCACATTATTAGAAATAAAGCAAGATTGGTAGCCAAAGGTTATAATCAAGAAGAAGGTATTGACTATGATGAAACCTTTGCTCCCGTAGCCAGATTAGAAGCTATTAGAATATTACTTGCTTTTGCATGTCATATGAATTTTAAGCTTTATCAAATGGATGTTAAAAGTGCATTTCTAAACGGACTCATAAATGAAGAAGTTTATGTTGAACAACCTCCTGGTTTTGAAAACTACAAATTTCCTGATCATGTTTTCAAACTTACCAAAGCTTTATATGGATTAAAGCAAGCACCTAGAGCTTGGTATGATAAACTTAGTGCATATTTGCTTGAAAATGGTTTTTCAAAAGGAAAAGTAGACACAACTCTTTTTGTTAAAAAGGATAAGCACAACATTTTGATTGTACAAATTTATATGGATGACATAATATTTGGAGCTACTAATGAAGCCTTGTGCAAAGAATTTGCTTCTTGTATGACTAGGGAATTTGAAATGAGCATGATGGGTGAACTCAAGTTTTTTCTTGGACTGCAAGTCAAGCAATGTAAAGATGGGATCTTCATCAACCAATCCAAATATACAAAAGAACTCATCAAAAAATTTGGAATGGATGGCTGCAAAACTAGCAAAACTCCTATGAGCACATCATTGAAATTAGGTAAAGATGATAATGGTAAAGCAGTAGATGAGAAGAAATATCGAGGTATCATCGGATCACTACTTTGCTTAACTGCTTCTAGGCCTGATATAATGTATAGTGTATGTCTTTGTGCTAGATTTCAAACTAGTCCTAAAGAATCACACTTGAATGCCACTAAGAGAATCTTGAAATATTTGAGTGGTACAATACATTTAGGACTTTGGTATCCTAAAAACACATCATTTCATATTATAGGATTTTCAGATGCAGATTATGCTGGTAGTATATTAGATAGGAAGAGCACAACAGGAGCATGTCACTTTCTTGGTAATTGTCGAGTTTCTTGGCATAGTAAGAAACAAGCATCGGTTGCTTTATCCACAACGGAAGCTGAATATGTTGCAGCATGTTTTTGTTGTACACAAGTATTATGGATGAAACAACAATTGCTTGACTATGGTAAAGTGTTTAACAATATCTCCATTAAATGTGACAACACTAGTGCTATCAATTTGTCTAAAAATCCTATCCAACATTCTAGGTCCAAGCATATAGATATTAGACATCATTTCTTAAGGGAAAATGTACAAAATCAGAACATAATCCTAGAATTCATAGATACAGAAAATCAACTTGCTGATATCTTTACAAAACCCTTGAATGAAGATAGACTTAACTTCATCAAACTCAATTTAGGAATGATTGATGGAGTCACTTTGAGTTAATTAGAATTTTTGCCTTACAATAAAGTTTCTATGTGCATGAAAATAATTTTTCTTAACACACTTGGAATATCTTTCATCTTTCCATGAATCTCTTATTTTTAAGTTTTTCGCGGTCGCTCCAGTGTTCTTTCGCGATCGCTACTTCGTCTGCTAGTTTCATTCAATAAAGATATCTGAGCGCGGTCGAGAAAATTTGTGCGCGACCGCACCAATTTGAATAGTTTCGACCATTACAGTTGTTTTCTTCACTCGCGAGCGTACTGATCATAATAATGGTCGCTGTACCCCATGTCGCGATCGCACCTTGTTAAATCTGCGACCGCACCCTGTACACTCTGCTCGAAAATTTATAACCGTTGGCTGTGTGACAAGTCACAACTCTTAACTTTCAACAGTCATAAAACGGCTATTTTCTTTACTTCATCTATTTAAGAGTGTTTTGCACCAGTTTATCTGATATTTTGCCTATTAAAACACACAAAGTTCCTTCTGAAACCCAAAAAACTTCTACTTCTCAATCACTCTCTGTTTTTCAGATTACTCCTACTCCTTCTATTTTCAATGGCTCCCAAAAGAAAAACCACCTCCAAAATAAAGGGTCAAGCCAAGAGAGTTCCAGGAATCACCATTAGAGAACCTATAGTTGATCCTCCATCTCCTCCACAGTCAAAAAGAGGTGAGAAAATTCACAAACCTCATCACCAAACCACTGAGGAAGACATTAGGTATGCCATGCTAAAGAAGAAGAAGGTTGAAGGCACCAAATCACCTTTTGGTGGGATGCTGTCTGCCTTGAACATCAAGGATGAAATTGAAGAATTATTGGATGTCCTTGGATGGAGAAATTTTGTCTTTCCAGAAGAGGTAGGCTACTCTCGTCTAAGTAAGGAGTTTCTCATGTCTTTCCAAATTGAGAAGAATGCAAACTCTGCACTAGGGTGGTATGGGGTTAGATTCAAACTCTTTGATCAGTATCAATTCTTAACCCTAGAAGGATTTGGCAACATTTGGAACTTCCCCTCTGAAGGTATAACCTCCTACAATGACCAAATCTTCTCAAACCCAACCCTTTCTGATTTCTGGCGAGAAATTTCCATTGAAACTTCTTTTGAAAAGGAATCTAAAGCCAGGCACATCAAATCTCTTACCCACTGGATGCTCCATAGGATTATCACCTATACCATTCACCAAAGAGCTGATGGGAATGAGAAAGTCACCAAAAGAGACCTTATATTTCTGTATGCTTTCACCCACAACATCAAAATGAACACAACCAAGTTCTTGATTGACACCCTTTACCATCATGCTGTTACAAGAACTGGTACCTTCTTCCTATCCTCTCAAGTTACTCAAATAGCTAGGCACATAAACCTTCTGAATGATTTGAACTTAGCTACTTTGAGAAACCCTTTCACTCTAGCCTCCAATGCTATCACAATCGATTACTTAGAGCATGCTGGATGTGTAAGAAAGATAGAAGGATCTTATGTATACTGCTTTGGCAAGAAAGGAGTTATGGATAAACAAAAGAAAAGGCCAAGGTATACAATTGAGGAAGAGGGAGATTCTGTAGAAGTTGCTGTGGAATTACCCCCCAAAAGCAACTTCATCAAAAGCTGCTCAAGAAACTGCTTCATCCTCCACACAACTCATCCTCCAAGCTATCAAAACTCTCTCCAAGAAACTCTCTAAGTTCAAGAAAAGTGTCTCCAAGAGATACCAGCACTTGAACAAAAGGATAGACCTTATATCCCACATGCACCATGATCTTTATGACATGCAAGGCAAATTGGACTTGCCTCAATGCAATCTTGAAGATTGGGATGTAAGTGATCACACCCAAAATGTTGCTGAAGAAGAAGAGTCCACTAGTACTAGCTCTGCCTCTGTTGCACCTCAAGATAAAGGGAAAGCTCCTTTAGTTGAAGAAGAGTTAGACATAGATGATGACTCAGAATAGCTTAGCTTTAGTTTGTTTTTGTTTGCATTTTCATATGTTTGCTACTTTGCTTTCTGTCTTGTACTTTCCTCCACTTCAATCTATATAATGTTTATAGATTAATGGTTTTGCTTAACATTTATTTCATTTTGCCTATGCCAATGGGGGAGAAAATACCAAAATGGAATGAAAAATGAAAATTTGTTGAACATTTGTTAAGAACAATAATGAAAATTTGTTGTTGAAAATTTGTTGAACATTTGTTAAGAACAATAATGAAAATTTGTTGTTGAAATTTGTTGAACATTTGCAAATAAGGAAAAAATGTTTATGGGGGAGAAATGTTTGCATCAAACAATAACATTTGCACCAAGATAAACTACTAAATCACAAATGCTCTTAACCATGATTGTTGCATATGTTAAGGGGGAGCATTTTAGACTTATTATTTTTCTCATCATTCCATTTGAATTGTCAAAGTCAAAATGGGGGAGATTGTTAGACAAATGATCTTAATTTTGATCCTTGACAACTCAAATGGATGATCTATTTAACTTGTGTTTGAGAAAGCTTGTTGCAGGATTAGGTTGCTTCAATTAAAGGTGAACAGAACAATTATAGCGGTCGCACCTCACCTAAATACGACCGCTCCAAGCAATTACAGAATGAAACCTTGTCACAGTAGGTTTCGCGGTCAGAAGTTCGACCTCAGTCGCGACCGCTCCTACAGAATAGCGACCGTCCTAATATTTGCACGACGGCTACTCAAGGAACTTAAATCATTACAATCACAGTAAGGTTCGCGGTGACAAGAACGGTGAATAACTCGACCTCGCTTATCACTTTAGCGACCGCCCCATTCAAAGTCGCGACCGCCCTACAATTCAAGAAGAAATTGCTCAAAGAGACAGTAGTGTTCGCGTCCTCAGGTGCGTCCAGAAGTTCGACGCGAGTATGTGAGTTCGACCGCGAAACGCTACCAAGGGCGACCGCGAAGATTCAAATTATGGCGGACATCTCTTTTGCTCTGTCAGAAAGTGACACGTGACATGACCGTTGTAAACCCACTTCAATATTCAAAAAGGGCGACCGCACCTCTGCTTGGCGCGACCGTCCCGACAAACACAGCATGGGCAAGAAACGGTCCGACAAACACATCATGGGCAAGATTCCAGCTGCAGAGCACTAAAATTCGACCGTTGAAGCTTTTTAAAAGTAGTGACCGTCCGTTGTTAAAAGGACGACCGCGGGAAGCATGAGCGCGACCATCCTTGTATGAAGGGCGACCGCGAAGTGCTTCTGACAGTTTAGTAAAGAAGGTCTAATCTGCCAAGACTTTATTCTCAACATCAATAACTGCTAGTAAGACCACTTTGGCTATAAATACAAAGTTTCTATGAGAAAACAATACAAGAAACATTTTTGAGAAAAGATTTTCATAGCCAAGCAACAAATTTCCTTTTACTTAAACTTGTATTTTAATTGTTATGAATGTTAGGTGTTAGCATTGAAAACACCATTGTATAAGTTTGAGTGTAAGCTTGGGAAACACTTGGGTTGTGAGAGTAAGCATTGTAAAACTCTTGTTGGGTTGTGAGAGTAATCCTTGTAAAACTCTTGTTTGGGTTGTAAGTGTGAGCCTAAGAAAAACACTTGTAAAGTTGGAAGTGAGCTTGTGAAAACTTCAAAGACTAGTGGAACCTTAACAAGTTGTTAAGGAAGTGGATGTAGGATTGAAGTAAATCCGAACCACTATAAATCTTGTGTGTTCTTTCTTTCTTCCATTACTCAACCAATTCTCTATTCCGCATTTCTTATTTGTTGAGTTTTTTAAATTGTCATTACTTCTTGAGGAAACCAATTCACCCCCCCCCCTCTTGGTTGCCATCTTGGGACAACAACCAATAAGAGAATTTGCGACTGAGGTAGGGGCTATAGGTTTGATATTGTTAGGAGTGTGTGGATAGTTTTTGACAACTATACAAATGTAGGGACAACAACCTGAGCATTAGGTGAGGCCACATACTCATTTCCCAAAGCTAGAGGGGATGCAGTGGTAGATAGGTCGGCTTATAGTCTCTTCAGCTCTTTGTTATCATAGGCATTTAGGTAAGAGGGCTGAAAATTAAAGTTTTCATTAAAAATGGCCTTGAAAGAGTAGTCTATTGGATAACAGAGGTATCAATGATTTTAATCTCAAAGCAGTCACCACTAAGGTTAACCACAAAAGTCTAAGAAATAAACTTCTTCATTGATGTGGAGATTAAGAATTTGACAGAATTTAACCGAATACTTTTCCTAGTGTCATCATCCATGGTGATGAAAGAGCTCCACTTGCAAGATATTTTGGAGAAGAATCTAGTGTCCTAAGCGTGTAGAGGAAGATATTCATACTTCAACCAGACAAGTCTATTAAAAGCAATGTCCATAGGTTCCCATTGCTTAACAAATTCAAATATGCAACATAACCAATCAAAGCCTTTCTTTATAACTTTAGCAGCGATATCCATGGATTCAAAATGAACATAAACCATTTTGCAACCCATGGATGAAATTTTACAGGAGGGGTGTGCAATTTTAATGAAAAACTCCTTAAGGCCTAAGAGGCATTCATAGGATGTGACTTCACCAACAATACCACTTGAGGGCCATAAATAATCTAGTTCATCTAATGAAAAGAAGAAGGCATAATTTTTATTTTAATTATTCTCAAAAAAATTTCTATCTTTCATAACTATTGGGGTAAAATTCATGTTGGTATGTGATAAGGGGAGATGAGGAAGAGTATCTCTAATGGGATGAACAGGGTGGGTTTTAGAGTGAGCCAGATGAGAGTTGTCTGCTAACTTGACCAAAATTTTGTGATTAAACAATAACAAACCATTGGGTTCTTTTATAGCAGTCATAGCCTCATTGAGAAATTTATATCTTACAAATCTATACCTGTGTGAGAGATTTTTTTTTCTCAATTTGCTGGGGATGAAGACGTTAAAGACCCTCCCATACTTGTTAAAGAGAGGCATGATAACGTGAAAAGAGATATTCAACGACAGATAATCGATGATTATGGAAACAAAACATTTCCTCTACTCAATTTTGACCAAAGATTGCTTTTGTTTGCTTACATAATTGTAATGTTTAAAATTTTAAATAGTGAACTTTTAACTAATATTGATAATTGACAGTGTATAGTGATAAAGATGACCTGGATAAATGCTATAAGTAGAAAATAGTAAATAGTAAATTTTAAAAATTGCTGAAGAAATTATTTTTATGATTTTATAGGATTAAAAATCGATTTAGAATCAAAAGTTAAGAGTGAGGGTACACCATAGTTATTATAGGCATGCCCATACTTGATTAATCTATAGATATATGTACATGTGTACTGTGTGTAGAAATTTCTTTTCTCTTCTCTCCACATCATTCACGCCAAACACCATCATCTGCACCATCTTTCTTATTTTCTTCATCTTCCCTTCTTCAAGTCAAATAAAAATCAAGAGTAGATTACATATAATTATAGATTTTTAGAAGCAAAAACTAGAGAAAGTAAGATTATTAACAAGTGATCAAAGAGAAAGAGGAAACTTTTGAAGAGGTTTGTGCTTATGTAATTTAATTTGCAAATATTTATTTTTCTTTGAGATTTAAGATTTAAATTAGTTGATTGAGTCATCTAAAATGAGGTATTTCTTAAATATTGGATAAATAATTAGTTGTGTAATATATGTAAGAATTAAAATTGTTGATGTTGTTTTTCTTAATTTTGAATGATGATTGTGAAAGTTTTGATTAGATCAATTGCTAAAGACTTGATTAATTGAATTTATAGTAAAGTATAAATATATGATTTTGAGTTTGTACATATTTGATTTAATATGATTTGGAGTTGTTTATGTGATATGTGAGTATTGTGTTGATAAAAAATGGTATGAAAAAGTGGTTTTGAGATGTCATGGTCGTACTCCGGAGATTTAGCCTGACATGTTCACTGACATGCCCATGTCAATGGGTGTGTTGTAGCTACTGTAATATAGGATAAATGACAGGTGCAGAGACACGCTCATGTCACTGGGCATGTCAAAGCTTCTGTAAGACAGGATTAATGGTAGGTGCAGTGACATGCCCATGTCACTGGGTATGTCAAAGCTTTGGTAAAATGAATAAAAGACATGGTCATTAACACTCCCATGTCGTTAGGCATGTCAATTGAAGAATTTGCCTAAAATAAAATTTTTTCTTATTTTTCATCCGTGATTCCGACCTAAATGACCACAATACCTCAAAGTGTAAAAATAGCATTCATTATACACTTATCAAATACTAAATGTTGAGCAAAGTATTATTCCATTGAAGTGATGTACACAATTCAGTGTTAACTATAAATTAACGAATTACCCTAATCATACTAATTTTAGATCTAGCTTGGGATTGAATGGTTAGCCAGAGGGTGGATATCTATGGTGATAGTGGGTACATCATGTCATTTATAGACACATTATATCTCCAGTGACAATGGGCATATTTGCCATTATTGGGCTTTCATCCATATCATTGAGATTGGGCATTAAATTTCCAACAGTGTCACATTATTCAAACCTATGATCTGAGTTCAGTGTGTATGGACAAAATTAAAAAGATTATCTATATTGAAAATAATGTGTTATGTGGTTATTACTAAACTAACCAAATTCTGAATCTAACCATTTTCAATGTTTTAGGTTTAAATTAATTTATCAATTTTCTTAAATAATGTTCTAAAGTAATAATTTCTGTTGTTTGTAAATTTGTCTATGTATAGTGTCTTTCCTTTAAATTTCTTGCATATTATGAATACATAAGCACCACTAAGCCTTGCTTAGCTGTTAGAATTATTTTTTAAAACGCATATCAAATAAGAAGAGTTGAGACTGCAGAGTGAGAGATATACGTTCTTAATCAACTGCATCATAAAGGTTCAATGAGTAATATTGTAAATATTATAGTCTGTAGAATAAATTTCCTTAGACCCTCAATTTGTAAGAAATATGGGAAAAGTGCTTAGGCAAATCGTAGGAGTTGCACCTTCGGTACAACCACCACCACTACCAATATCTCATAGAGCTCAAATGGAGAGAATTAGAAAACTTGGAGTAGAAGATTTTAGAGCTCGTGATATTGATGACTCTTTAGTGGCAGAGTATTTGTTTGAAAGAATAGTGAGAGTTTTTTTTTTCTTTTGCACTGTACTGATCAGGAAAGGTTGGAGTGTGCAGTTTTCTTACTAGATATGCAAGCTTATAATTGGTGGAAAACAAAGAAGAATGGAAATCCTGTAGGTGGACTCACATGGATATTTTTCCAAGAAGAATTTAAAAAGAAATAAATCAGTAAAAAATTACATAGAAGAGAAGTGTAGGGAGTTTTTATACTTGAGACAAAGGCAATCATCTGTGTCTGAATATGAGAGGCAATTTTTTCACCTCATTAAGTATTTTCCAGAGTTAGTTTCATTTGAGGAAGAGAAGTGCAAGCGGTTTGAACAAGGTTTGAATAGTCAGATTCGGGTATATTTAGTGGCCATGAGGATTAAAGAGTTTTTCACTCTTGTTAATGCTGCAGTTGCCATAGGAAATGAGATTAAAAAAGAGCAGGAAAGAAGACAACAACTAAAGAAGGGATTTTATAGTGAACAATAATAGGGTGGTCAAAAAAGACAGAGAGGTACTCAAGCCCAAACTCAAGGGTCTAGTAGAGGAAATGGAGCTAGTTTTCAGAGATATAGAGGTGGTAGGTTTAGAGTTACTTCAGGCTCATCTTCTAGAGTAGTTACTACACCTTGTCAATATTGTGGCAAGGGTCATGCAAGTGAAGACTGTTGGTATGGAAAAAGGGCTTTATTTGAAGTGTGGTTCCCTAGAGCATAAAATTAGAGATTGTCCCATGACGAAAGAATCTAAAGTTGCTAAAGGGAAAAGTTCTGTGCAGAGGTCTCAGTCAGGCCATAGGTCAGGTAGAGGTGGTCGGCCCAGTGTTGTCAGCAGAGAGGATCTGAAAACAGTGGATAGACCTCAAACTCAAGATAGCGCTCCAGCTAGAGCTTATGCCATGAGAGTAGTGGAGGACTAGGATGCTCCTGATGTTGTAGTTGGTAAATTCTCTGTACTTGGTCTTGATGTGTATGTATTGTTAGATTCTGGTTCTACACATTCTTATAAATGTATAAATATAACTTTAGGGAAGAAAATGTGTGCTGCTAAGCTTAATTTTGATATAGAAGTGACTAACCCCTTAGGTTATAGTGTGAGGGTAAATAAAATATATAAAAATTGTCCAATTAGAGTTTATGATATAGAACTTCTTGCTGATTTAATTGAACTTCCATTCCATTATTTTGATATGATCTTGGGAATAGATTGGTTGTCCCGACATCAAGCAATTATGGATTGTTGTAATAAGGTTGTGACTTTTAAAATTTCAGATCATGGTAAAATTGTAGTTCAAAGAGAAAAATAATTTTATCCTTCTAGTTTGATTTCTGCAGTCAAAGCTAGAAAATTGATTAGAAAGTAGTGTAAAGCTTACCTTGCTTATATTATTGATACACGGCATTCAAGCAAGGCTTTGGGAGACATACTTACAGTGTGTGAGTTTTTGATATTTTTCCAAAAGAATTACCGGGAGTATCGCCAGAGAGGGAGGTAGAATTTGTTATTGATGTAGTTCCAGATACAGCACCAATTTCTATTTCACCTTATAGAATGGCACATCGGAGTTAAAAGTGCAACTTCACGAATTACTTAATAAGGGTTTTATTATACCTAGTGTATCACCTTGGGGTGCACCGGTCTTATTTGGGAAGAAGAAGGATGGTACCCTAAGATTGTGTATAGATCATCGACAGTTGAATAAGGTGACTATTAAGAATAAATACTCATTACCTAGGATTGATGACTTATTTGATCAATTGAAGGAAGCGGATGTTTTCTATAAAAATGACCTTAAATCGGGTTATTATCAAATGAAAGTTAAAGAAGTAGATATTACGAAGATAACTTTCAGAACTCAATATGGGCAGTATGAATTTCTAGTTATGCCTTTTGGATTGACTAATGCTCCCGCAGCTTTTATGGATTTGATGAATCGAGTCTTCAAACCTTATTTAGACCAGTTTGTAATTATTTTCATTAATGATATATTGGTCTATTCTAAAAAAAAGGAAGAGCATGATAAACGTTTGAGAATATACTACAGACGCTAAGGGAGAATCAGTTGTATACTAAATTATCAAAATGTGATTTTTGGTTATCAGAAGTGGCATTTCTAGGTCATGTGGTATTGGCTAATAGTATTCGTATGGATCCTAGCAAAATTGAAACCATTTTGAATTGACAGCCACCAAAGAATATGATAAAAGTTCGAAGTTTCCTTGGGTTAGTTGGTTACTATAGAAGATTTGTGCAAGGGTTTTCGAAGATAGCACTTCCTTTAACTAAGCTCCTTAGGAAAGAAACTAAATTTGAGTGGGATGATCAATGTCAAGCTAGTTTTGAATAATTGAAAACTATATTGACTGAAGCACCTATATTGATACAACCGACCCAGGTAAAGATTGTGTGATTTATAATGATGCTTCTCATCATGGACTTGGTTGTGTATTATGCAAGAGGGTAAGGTAATTGCTTATGCCTCTAGGCAATTAAAATCTCATGAATTGAATTATCCCAACCTGATTTAGAGTTGGCTGCTATTGTCTTTGCTATTAAGATATGGCGACATTATTTATATGGTGAAAGGTGTTATATTTTCACTAATCATAAAAGTTTAAAATACTTGCCAATGCAAAAAGAACTCAACTTAAGGCAAAGAAGATGGATGGAATTGATTAAATATTATGATTGTATCATTAACTATCATCCTGGAAAAGGCTAATGTGGTAGCTGATGCTTTAAGTCGAAAGACTTTAACAAATATATTATATATAAATTATTATATAAAGATATACATATATGTATTTTTTAGTTAAATAAATTAAATTATATAATATGCTATGTTAGCATACTTGAGGGTTGAACCAACTATAAAGAAAAAATTGATAGAAGCTCAAACACAAAATCAAAAGATATTAGAAGTGTTAGAACAAGTGCATAGAGGTGAAAAGTCAAATTATGTTGTTTTAGAAGATGGTGGATTGTATTATAGAGGTCGATTGTATGTACCTAATGTAAAGGAATTAAAAGAGTGTATACTTGGTGAAGCTCATAATACTATATATACTATACATCCTGGAAGCAATGAGATGTATCATAATTTAAAATCTCATTATTAGTGGCCTGGTATGAAGAGAGATATTACTGAATATGTGACTCAGTGTTTAGTGTGTCAACAAGTTAAAGAAGAACATCAAGTTCCATCAGGTCTTTTACAACCAATCTCAATACCAAAATGGAAGTGGGATAGAATCACCATGAATTTTGTGATTGGTCTTTCGAATACTCAAAATAAGCATTATACAATTTGGGTGATTATTGATCGGTTAACCAAATCGGCTCATTTTCTTCCAGTTTGAATTTACTACTCATTAGATAGACTTGCTGAATTGTTTATTAAAGAGATAGTTAGGCTTCATGGAGTGCTGATGTCCATTATTTCATATTGAGATCCATGTTTTAATTTAAGATTTTGGGAGAGTTTTCAAAAAGTAGTAGGTACTCGACTTCATTTTAGTATGACATTTCACCCACAAACTGATGATCAATCAACAAGGGTGATACAACTACTTGAGGATATGCTTAGAAGTTGTGTAATTGAATTTGAAGGTAGTTGGGATAAATATTTTCCTTTAGTAGAATTTGTTTATAATAACAGTTATCAAACGAGTATTGGAATGGCACCATATGAAACACTCTATAGAAGGAAGTTTAGAACTCCATTGTGTTGGATAGAATTGAATGAGAGCAATTTTGTAGGGCCTGATCTCATAAGGCAAACTGAAGGTAAAGTAAAGCTTTTTAAGGATTGATTGAAAATTGCAATAGATAGGCAAAAATCTTGTGCAAACTTGAAAAGATGGGACATTGAATATAGTGTGGGAGATAAGGTATTCTTGAAGATATCACCGTGGAAAAAGGTTCTTCATTTTGGAAAGAAAGGAAAGCTAAGTCCTAAATTTATTAGATCGTATAAAGTCCTTCATCGTGTAGGTCTAGTAGCTTATAGATTAGCTTTACCTCCAGAATTAGCTAAGATTCACAACGTATTTCATGTATCGATGCTTAGACGATACAGGTCAGATCCCTCACATGTGATTCAAATGGAGTCCATTGAAATTCAGCAAGATTTGAGTTATGAAGAAGAATTAGTGGCTATCTTAGCTTGTGAAGTAAAAGAATTGCGTTATAAATACATTTCTTTAGTAAAAGTATTGTGAAGGAATCATTCAACAAAGGAAGCCACTTGAAAAAGTGAAGAAACAATGAGACAGCAATACCCTCAAGTATTTTAAGCGTCTATAACAGGTAAATTTTGAGGATAAAATTTCTTTAGTGGGGAGAATTGTAATATTTAAATTTTTAAATAGTGAACTTTCAACTAATACTGATAATTGACAGTATATAGTGATAAAAATGACTTGGATAAATGCTACAAGTAGAAAATAATGAATAGTAAATTTTAAAATTTGCTGAAAAAATTATTTTTACGGTTTTACTAGATTAAAAATCGATTTAGAAGCAAAGGTTAAGAGTGAGGGTACACCATAGTTATTATAGGCATGACCACACTTGATTAATCTATATTTTCTCTTCTTTCTACATCATTCATGCCAAACACCATCATCTCCACCATTCTTTCTTATTTTCTTCATCTTCCTTTCTTCAAATCAAATAAAAATCAAGAGTAGATTACATATAATTATAGATTTTTAGAACAAAAACTAGAGAAAGTGAGATTATCAACAAGTGAATCAAAGAGAAAGAGGAAATTTTGAAGAGGTATGTGCTTATGTATTTTAATTTGCAAATATTTATTTTTCTTTGAGATTTAAGCTTTAAATTAGTTGATTGAGTCATCTAAAATGAGGTATTTCTTAAATATTGGATAAATGATTGGTTATGTAATATATGTAAGAATTAAAGTTGTTGATGTTATTTTTCTAAATTTTGAATGATGATTGTGAAAGTTTTGATTAGATCAATTGTTAAAGACTTGATTAATTAAAGTTTTAGTAAAGTATAAATATATGATTTTGAGTTTGTATATATTTGATTTAATATGATTTGGAGTTATTTATGTGATATGTGAGTATTGTGTTGATGAAAATGGTATGAAAAAAATGGTTTTGGGATGTCATGGCCGTACTCCAGAGATTTAGCCTGACATGCCTACTTACATGTCCATGTCACTGGGATGTTGTAGCTACTGTAATACACGATAAATGACAGGTGTAGTGACACGCCCATGTCACTAGGCATGTCAAAGCTTTTGTAAGGTAGGATTAATGACAAGTGCAGTGACATGCCCATATCACTAGGCGTGTCAAAGATTTTGTAAAATAGATAAATGACATGGTCATTGACACGCCCATGTCGTTGGGCGTGTCACTTGAAGAATTTGCCGAAAATGAAACTTTTTCTTATTTTCCATCCGTGATTTCGATCTAAATGACCATAATGCCTCAAAGTGTAAAAATATCATTCATTATACACTTATAAAATACTAAATGTTGAGCAAATTATTGTTCCATTGAAGTGATATACACAATTCAGTGTTAACTGTAAATTAACAAATTGTCCTAATCATATTGATTTTAAATCTAACATGGGATTGATTGGCTAGCCATATGGTGGATATTCATAGTGATAGTGGGCACATCGTGCTATTTATAGACACATTGTGTCTCCAATGATAGTGAGCATATTTGCCATTATTGGATCTTCGGCTATATCATTGAGATTAGACATTAAATTGCCAACAGTGACTCGTTATCCAAACCTATGATATGAGTTCAGTGTATATGGGCAAATTTAAAAATATTATCTATATTGAAAATAATGTGTTATGTGGTTATTATTAAACTAACCAAATTCTGAATCTAACCATGTTCAATGTTTTTAGGTTTAAATGAATTTATCAATTTTCTTAAATAATGTTCTAAAGTGATAATTTCTATTGTTTGTAAATTTGTCTATATATAGTCTCTTTCCTTTCAATTTCTTGCATATTATGAATACATAAGCACCACTAAGTTTTGCTTAGCATGTTAGAATTATTTTTTGGCCTGCAAATCAAACCAGAAAAGTTGAGACTACAGAGTGAGAGATATACGTTCTTGATAACTGCATCACAAAGGTTCAATAAGCAATATTATAAATATTGTAGTATATATGGTTCACATTACAATACTTTATAATTTTGTATGACAGTTGTATAAGAGTTGAGGATAGTAGAAAAGCTATATTAATGTATAGAATATAAGTTAATAATTGAAAACTTGTAAATTAAACAAATATATGTATGTATTATAGGTATGGAAAATAATAATATCATATGAATGTATTTTGAAATTTATTATATAAATTATCTTTATAGATTAGTTATGTGTTCATGTGACATCTCCTATATAGTTAAATGTGTGGACTATGTAGAGTGTGTTACAATAATAGCTGTTAGTGTTTGGGTAATAGAGGTGATGATGGCTTGTAGGGTTATCAGAAAGATAAGGACGACGGTTTGGATGGTTACCAAGAAGATAGGGACGGCGGTTGAGGTTCTCACAATGGTTTTCTCTCATGGTTTTCTTCTTTTGTGTGTATATATATAATATACTCTTTTTTCTTATTATTTTTTTTTTTTGCTTTTCTTTTCCTTGGTAGTCAATCGCCAATTTTCTAAGGCTTTAAAAAATTTTCAAAATGTTCTTTCCAATTCAATTTGTCTAACAATTAATCAATGGCTACTCTGTCAATGAAGTGGTAGAGAAGGAGAAAAGAAGAAACAATGGAGAAGAAGAAAGAAAAAGGCAATGTATTTAAATAAGAAAAGCTTACAAAATGAATAGAAAAGGAAATGAAGGGTAAGAAGAAAAAACACCATATTTTAGAAAAATAGAAATGAAAAAAAAAAAGTAAAATTGAAAAAGTAAAAAGTTACAAATGAAAAAACAAAAAAAGTGAAGAGGAGTAAAATTGAAAAGAGAAATTGAACGCAGTATATGTTGTAATTTCTTCTTTTATTTTTATAGTAACAAGTCTCCATCTAATGGGAGGCTTTATGTCCCAGAATATCTTAAGGGACATTTATAAAATTACCCTAAAAAAAGAATTGTTTTAAAAAATACTACCACTTCTTTCAATTTTCAAAAATACTATTTTTATCTTTTAGTTTTACAAAAATACCTTAAAAATGCTACCCCTCCCTAAAAGTGTGTTTGGCCAACGCCACTAATACTTAAACGTATTTGGCCATGCCACTAACACTAAAAATGTATTTGGCCACTGTAACATGCTATATAACACATTAAATATTTATATTAAAATATTAAATATTTTAAATATTAAATTAAAAATATTTATATTCTTATTTTTAAAATAAAAATTTTATTTATATCAATATTAATATTAACATATTTTATTTAATTTATATATTTTTAAAATAATTTTAATATATACTTTAAAAATTATATATAAATATTTTTATATCTACATATATGGATATATACTCACTATATCAATATATACCCACGTATACCAATATAGACCCACATATATCAATATAGATCTATATATACATTATTGTTCTCTAGTTAAAATATATGTAACATATATCAACACATATCAACATATATGTAATATATATTATTATATTTTTGCAACATACATCTATGTATATGTAGTTATATGTAATATATGACAATATATATTGTTATTTTTTAATATATCTAGTTATATGTAATATATATTTACTTATGAATAAATATATAAAATAATTATATATCCATATATATATATATATATTGTTATTCATGATTTTGACTTTAAAAGTATGGAGCTAATAATTATAAAAATGTCTTTATTTAGTGAAAGCATATGTAACATATATCACTACGTACGCACATATATTGTTAAAAAATATTAAGTTTGTATTTATAAAAATATCATTTTTAAGTTAAAGTATATATAATGTATACTCATATATGCTCACATATACTACCATATATCAATATATACTGATATATATCCACATATATTACCATATACCAATATATACTGATATATATCCATATATACTTTCATTATTTAGTTAAAATATATGTAACATATACTGACATATACCTACATATACCCATACATACACACATATATTGTTATTTTTATAAAAATATCATTTTTAAGTTAAAGTATATGTAACATATGCCGACATATACTCATATATACCACCATATATCAATATATACTGATATATATCCACATATACTATTATTTTTTAGTTAAAGTATATGTAATATATACCAACATATACTCATATATACATACATATATTGTATTTTTACAAAAATGTCATTTTTAAGTTAAAGTATGTGAAATATATACCGACATATACTTACATATATCAACATATACTGACATATATCCACATATATTGTTATTCTTTAGTTAAAGTATATGTAACATATACCATTAAAATATATGTAACATATACCGATATATATCAACATATACCAACAGATACTAACATATACCTATATATATAATATATATTTAGTTATATGTAACATATACTGACATATACCAATATTTACCTACATATACTCATATATATTATTATTCTTTAGTTAAAGTATATGTAACATATACTGACATATACCAACATATATCGATATATATGTAATGTGTAACATATATCAACATATATTGTTATTCTTTAGTTAAATTATTTATTACATATACCGGCATATACCTACATATATGTAATATATACCGACATATACCAACTATTATTCTTTAGTTAAAGTATATGTTACATATAACGACATATACCTATATTTATGTAACATATATATGCCTAGTTATATGCAATATATAAATATATATCTACATATATCGACATATACTAATATATACTGTTATTTTTAGTTAAAGTATATATAATATACACCCATATATACACATATATATTGTTGTTATTAGTTAAAGTATATATAACATATATTTACATATACCAACATATAAGTTGATATATAAAATATACCCACATATATAAAATATAACGATATACACACAAATTAAAAAAAAACATTAATCATAACTAGATATATATTACATATATATAGTTATATATAACATATAAAGACATATACCCAGAAGTATCCATATATATCAAATTAAAAATATTAAATTAAGTTTTCATTTATCTGTAATATATACCAATATATAACTAAAATATATTTATTATATGCAACATATATCAATTTTTTGTAATTTTTAATTTTTCATCATACGTTGATATATGTCGGTATATGTTGCATATTTTAATAATATATATTGATATATATTAGTATATGTTGATATATATTAGAATATATTATATATATTTTAATGATATATATTGGTATATGTTGATGTATGTCGATATATGTTATATATATTTTAATAATAAATATTGATATATGTCAGTACAAGTTGATACGAGTCGATATATGCTACATATATTTTAATGGTTTATGTTGATATATGTGTTGGATTAGAGAGAAATAAGAGTACAAAAGTATTATAAGTTTAATTATATGTAATATATTTTTATACAAGTGAATATTTAATACAAATATCTTTAATTTAATAATTTTAACACTTAATTTGAAATTTATCTAAAAAATAAATAGTATAAAAAACACAAAAGAAAAAAAAGACAAAAATAAACAAATAAATAATAAATAAAAAATAGATAAAATTACAAAAAAAAAAACAGTAGCCACATAATGAAAAAATAAAAATAAAAAATGTTATGATAATATTTTGAAACTAAAAAAATACATACAATTTCTTCTAAAAAAAAGAAAAAAAAAAGAAAGCAATCAATGGCCACAAACAAATCCGTATAAAATGAAAAAAAAAAAAAACAACCATGATTCCGTATAAATAAAAACAGTAAAGTATAAATCTGTAAAAAAAAAAACTTATAGTCGTATTGAAGAAGTTGGAAGATAAAAAATCCAATATCGTGTTATTTTGTCATATCTTAATATGGGCCAGACCCACAAAAGCCCATCATCATTTATTGATTTTATTTAAGGGGAATTTACATGCATGAATTACTATGTTTTGTTTTTTAGTTTTTAAATAAAAATAATCTCACACTGCAGGTATTATAAAAAAAATAATATAAGTTATTTGTATTTCAATATTAAGTTTTAAATATAATTTTTTATAAGAAAAAAAAACTAATCATAAATAATACGATAGTGTATTTATTATTATATGAACTTCACACAAAACACACAAATTTTGGATAGAAAAATCAAATCTTTTGTAATTTCACAAATGTAATAGGTCAAAATAATATTAGTAAATAGTATAGATTTTCAACCAAAATTTTTCGATCAATATGCTTTTATAAGTGTGATCAAATACCGTAGTGAAATATATAATTGTTGATTTCAAATAATATGATTAAAAAACTACAATGAAAAAAAAAAGAACAATAAGATTAACTACCAAATTCAGAAGCGTTATATCTCAACAACAAATTGATAGATCCAAATATGAGCCATAAAGAAGAACGAAAAAAAAAATGCAACATGGGCTAAGGTTGCAAATAAAGAAAGTCAAAATAATAGCAACCTTGCTTATTCCTTGTAGACCTCAGCCGTTTTTCCATCATAATAAGCTTCTTATTCATCTTGACTTATTTATTTTTTTCAATTGATCTATGAAAATATCAACTCCAAATATATTGTTTTGTTGATTTTTTAGATGTGTTAGGATTAAAATCTATAATTATTTAGTTTTTGAGATGAATAATGGTGGAAGTCCACTTGATAGCCAAAGTTGAATCTGTACCTAAATCAACATGACCCTAGCAAATAAATATTTGATCATTATCAAACAAATGGAGGGACGATAAATATATATATATATATATATATATAAGTCCTAAATGAAGTGAGTTAGTGGAAAAAGAGGTTTAGTCCTAATAACTTATATTAAATTTTATTATGTTTAATAATACTTGCTCTTATAGAGCCCTGAAACATCAAAAGAAGCGAGTGAACTTTCTTGTGAACCTCTCTCAATGCATCAACCCAGTATGTGGTTTCTAACTCCACACTTATCTCCATTACCTACGTCAAGGTTAAGCATTGGCAAAGATTGAACAATTTATTTACTATTATTGTATATTCACAATATACACACAAAATATATAAATATATATATCAATATATACATAACATATATATAATATATATACAACAAACACTGATATAATATATAAACATAATATTATTAAACAACATATAATATATATATTATCAATTGTACTTTAATATATTGAGAATATACATACAACATGGCCATACATTTACATAACACACACATACATATATACAATATCTGCATAATATACACAAATATAAAAATAATATACACAATAAACATGCATACAACACATATATATGGTATACAAGACAAACTTAATTTTTTAAAACTTTTTTTATATGTATAATATGTAATATTTATTTAAACATAAATTTAATAATTTTTATTAAAATATTTTTATTTGTAATACATTTATTTATTTTATATAAATTGAGTGTTATTTCTTATTTGAAATTTAAATTTAAATTTTTTTCTTTATAAAAAAATATATTTTATATGTTGACAATGTAATGTAATTTAAAATTTTTTTCTATTATTTTATTAAAATATATTTATTTGATTGTAAATTTTTAAAAAAATGAAAATTAAAGCAAACAGTATTTGAAGTGATGGATGAGATATTTTTATAATTGTTTGGAGTGAGAAATGAGATATTTTGTAAATAAAAAAATTTAGAAGTATTTTTAAGAACTTTTTTTTGAAGGTACAATATTTTTGAAATTAAATTTTTTTAAGATAATTATGTAAAAAACACTTTATTTAATTTAAGACTGACCTTGTAAATACTAACCCCCTAACTTTTATTATTGTTCATCGATAAGATCAGAATTATGATTACAACACATTTCTAAAATAAAATATAAGAACTTTTGATATATTTTGCAAGGTGCTATGGAAAAAAGAACGATATGATGTTAACGTAAGCTCAAAAAAATGGAGATTCTTATAAAATTATCAAAAAAAAAATTATAAATTTATTATATTTACAAAATATTTTTTAATTTATTAAAATTTATTAATAAATTTAAAAATTTATCAATTTCATATAGTCTATATAAAATTTATTATGAGTCGATTATATAATAATAATAATAATAATAATAATAATAATAATAATAAAGTTTATACGATAAAAGATGTAAAAATTTTAAAACATCTGCTGAGGAATATAATTTTTAAAAAAAGGCCTAATATTTTTGTCCTTGTGGCAAGATAGCTAACCCTTACAAAGTGTGGTTAGCTATTTTGTTGAATAAATTTATAGATTTTGAGAAATTGAAGTAAACTTGGTTTAAAGTGAGAGAAAGAGAATATATTTTTATAAATAAAAAAATTAAAATAAATTTAAAAATATTTTTAAAATATAGTATTTTTGAAATTGAGCCCTAGGTTCTATGCTCTAGTCATGAGTAGGAGTATGGTTAGGTACAATTACGATTTTAGCCCACCAAATCATAGGAATTAAATAATAATGTATTCTTGAAGTTAGTTTATATTAGATATTGAAAGTATAAGTTTTAAAATAATGTCAACTAAAATGTTAATTATATCAAATGTTATATCGATTGTCAGAAGAGTTGTTGTAATTTATTCTTTATTTTATTCAAAAAATTAATAATATGACCATATGATGTGAAATGAATATCCTAGTGAGCTTCCTCTAATTATGTTACTTATTATCTTTTCTTTTAGCATTAAAAAATATTACTTCTTTCATTTCATAAATAAATATGGTAAATTTTATTTATAAATAATTATCACTTTATAAAAATTAAGATTGTTTTATAATTTTATTTTAAATTTACCCTTATATAATTATATAAAAAAGTTATTATTGATAGAATGAGTAATAAATTAAGGAGAAAGGTAGTTTAGTAAAATAATTAATAAGATAATTTAATAAAATAATTATATAATATAAATTATTATACAAATTTTAAAATATTAATTATTTGTGAACAAAAGGAGTATATTAAATGATTTTATATCTATCTCTATTTTGAGTTGTCTTTATTATTATTTTTTAGAATTATTATTTATTAGTGATTATTCAATAAATTTACAATTTTCAATTCCACATTGATTGCTTATTTATTTATTTATTTTTATAAACTTGCTCCGTTTGATGATGATGGTGGGATAAGATAAATTTGACTATCTGTCATTTTTTCCTTTCGTTAGTTGGAGCCAATTTTCCCCTGTAAATCTGTAATTCTATTTTCCACAACACAGCCTTGTAATATTCAAAGCTTAATAAGAAAAGGCCTAAAACAGATTAATCTTATTATGTTTCCAAATTTTGATGCATATGAATTGAGTTTATTCTATTGCAGGATTAAGAAAAGGCCTAAAAGTAGATATTAATCTTATTATTATATTCCCTGTGACACTATTTACACAAAATGGGGAGAGTATTGATAAGTAATACAAGTGCGCACCAATCAAAACTATTAAGATACCAACCTGAAACGGTAAGAATTTTGACCTCATGTCAGTACTTGTAAGCCAATGCACAATTTCAGGCAGACAGTTCCTGCAGGGCATAGACCTCTCAAACAGAAGCGTGCAAAGATTACCTCCAGCTGGGAGCAGCGACAAAAGTTATTTATATATAGTAATCCAATTGTGCTAAGTAAAATCATCTGAACTGTAATGACCCTCCAATTTGATTACTCCTGACGGAGGATCAATTGCAACGAAATACAGATTGAAATAAGACCAGACCAAACAAACACAATTGTGGGAGCCTTTCCCTGTCTCCCCATGAGCCCTTTTGCAAAAGGGTAAAGATGAGCTAAAACCCAAAACCTGAAGAACACACACCTCCTATTAAATTGCTCCATTGAGGTGTGTTACTGTATATATTCCGCGATACTCCAACTGCTATAGCAATCAAATTGGTCATTATAATTGTGCAAGGTGATATCATCAGAGACGTCCTTTTGATGATATATAGATCAGTAAACTCATCATCAGTATCATCACCTGCTGATTTAGATGTTAGTGTAAATGATATCTCAATCCCTGCAATCACCTTCAGCAACCCCTGAAGCACAGCAGCAAGATGAGCACTTGTGCCTCCAATTAACCAGAATTGTTCATTCTTCCACCAATCTTCCAATGTGATTCCAGACCATTTGATCTCAAGCATGGCTAAAATAGAAAGGATCAAGCTGATCATCAAAAGGTATAACAGGAAGTTTATGCTGAGAGACTTTACTATAAACTGATTGGAATAGAGGGAAAGTGCAGGCAGGAAGCAGTATACAATAAGAAAAATAGAAGTGAAAGGGTAAATTCCAACATTTAGGTAAGCAATCCTTTGCAGCAGCTTCAACCGACGTCCACCTATTCGGGCATTGTTGTGCGAAAAGAATATTTTTTCAGAACCAGTAGCCCATGGAAGAACCTGATGAAGTCTATCAGTAAGATTGATTGGGGCAGTTCCACGGAATGCATCCTTTTTGGTCATACAATAAATAGATCTCCATCCACGCTCATGCATTCTATACCCAGTAACGACATCTTCAGTTACTGAACAATAAATCCATCCAACACGTTGGCCCCATTCAGTCTTATCTTCAAACCAGCAAGAAATGACATTCACAGCTTCTGCAATTGAAGATGGATGCAGAGGCTTCCTTGGATTAGTAAGAGCACCAGGTGGTCGTCCAATTTTCACGCAAGGATCATCTGCAAGAGGCAGGCCTTGAAATGCTGCCTTCCTTATAGAGTTAACTAACCCACTTGAATTTCCAAATGTTTTTGGAACAGTTCATTTCCTCATCCTTCTCTTCCTTTCCATTAGATGGGAGGGAGCCTTCTTGTGATGACCAAAGCAACAGCTGCAACAACTGCTCTGTTCTTCAAAATGAGGAGGATCAAAGCCGTAAAGGGCAGTCCGACGAAAGTTGCATCCGGTTCCAACATAAACAGGACCCTGAATCCCATCAGACATCAAGGAAAACAGTGTTGTGGTTGGCATATCGATCAGATGGATCAATTCCTTCAAATCTCTGAGGAAATTGGACATAGCAAATGTTGTCTCCATCATAGTCTATCATGAAGCACATACCTTCTCTCAACGCCTATGAATTATAGATGTAGTGGTCACAATCAAGGTTAAGAATGAAAGGCCCATTGGGCATAACAGCCGAGTCTCGAACCAAAGCATTCATTGCCCCTGCCTTCTTGTTGTGATCATAACCAGGTCGCTTTTCACGAGAAATATAAACCAGCATTGGTAGGCGGATATCGACTTCGCTTAGGTCCATGGAATTGCCATTAACTTCAGCTTTACCTTTTAGTGGTTCATTATTAGGAGGCTGCAACATTACCTGCAATCAATGGTTAAGCCTGTTATTCAGCACAAACACGTTCCCTCAATTTTATGCAATAGTCGAAGTTACTAAAGAGTTTGTGCCGCTATCTGTAATTACATAATTCCAAGAAACCTTAGGCCAAGAAAATAAAATTTCAGTCGAAAAGTGAAGGGGGTGAGAAGTTCTAGATTTAGGATTGTTACCTGTAGGATACTGGCATGATCACCTCTAGTGTGCTCAGGTACTGGAACCATCCAGGTGCCTGGCCAATGGGTTACGTCAGCCATCCAAGTGGCTTTAACAATGTTTAGTCTTTCCATTGGTTCATCAATACCACTTTCTTTCCACCTCTTTATGGCCTTAATCTCCACCTGGATATTTATTATATGCATCAGAACGTCGACGAATTGAATCAGATAGGCCATTGATTCTAACCTTGAACTCATCATACTCACGTTTGACAAGTCTGCAGTCTCTGACAAAATCTGGTCGTACCTTGTTCTTATAAGGATCTTTTTTCAAATTAAAATAAGATTCTGGATTTCTGGGTTCACTTTCATGTTTCCGGCAAAATGGAACCCACAAGTTAGCAAAACCAGCAGCTTCTGCCATGGCCTCAAAGGTTAGAAGAGCACCTCCATCATCAGAAACATAACATGAGAGCTTCTCAACCGGGTAGTCAGCAGCAAGAATAGACAGAATGGTGTTTGCAGTGACAAGAGGTAGTTCTTTCTCTGGATCTGCTGTGGAAACAAAAATATCTATTCCAGGAAGATCAGATTTTCCAGTAGGGTTACTTTCATTTGGAGTTTCAAATTTCTCCTTTAGAACATCAATTTCAGCAGTGTGGTTAATCGGGCAGAGCTTTGGAAGCTGGTCAAGCAGCCAAGAGAAGGCAAACCGGATTTCACACACCACAAACATACCCCACAACCAGATTGCATCTTCATTAGGATTCCTCACCCTCCAAAATAAGAATAACGTGAGAACAATCATTCGAATCAATATTAGGAGCCTGCAAGGACAGTCAGAAGTAACAAGTAGTTTCAAGTATGATGTCAAATATAATTTTCACAGAGGCAACTCTCATGATGAAAAAGCAACAACCAGTTGTAGCTCATTGTTAAATCATAACAACAGAAGAAAAACACGGAAACATATTGAAAAGAACAAAAATCATATTCTGATGAAACCGCAGTGCAAATTTTTGGGTTCAACTAAACGATGCTCTCCAAAAAGAAAAAGAAAAAGGTAGAAACCGAACAAGCCCTGGCAAGAAATAAAAGACCATCTGTTACTGGCAGTTGGTACAAAGTCCAATTCAAACCTAATTCTAAGGATCTGTTCCATTCTCTATATCTTCATTTAGTTAAACCAATTATTCCCCAACCAACAACATGTAATGATTCAATATTAAAAATAGCTATTCTTCTGAATAGATGATCCACCAGTTCAGAATAAGGGAAACAATTATTCAGATTAAATAAAGAAGAACATGACAACAAACATGGAATTCTTACCTATAGGGAGCCATAACTGCAGCAGATAAATTGACTTTGCGAGTAAGTGGCTTCCACTGTTTCTCAACAATACTTTAGGATCACCAGCAAATCCTTCACCATTTCCATTCACACCATCTACGGACCATATAGCATTTCCATATCCATAATTCCTCCTTGATTCAAACAAGAATTGAGAACAAAGTTCACCACTCTGGCTTTCCAGAAATGCATTATTTGATTTAACCAATGATAACTTCCTATCCAAATCAGGCACACCATTAGTCCTCTTATAAGGCTCTTGACAACCAGGACAAACCCCATCTCCAGCTACTAAGGCATCTCTGTAACAATCTCTACAAATTTTAAACTCACATTCACAAGGGACTAAATCAACACCGTGGGCATCAGTCATGACTCTACCATAACACCCAGACACAGAACAAAAGGATCCATTTAAGCTAGTCATCTGCAAATGGCTTGTTTGTAACTCAATCATCTCGTCTTTCAAATGGGCACGAGTAAGGAGATTATGACCACCCGTAAACATAGAATTGGACATGTAAGTCCTGTCTACCTCTACGGAGTTTTCATTTAGGGGTCAGTCTAATGAGATTTCCATGGGTTGATTATCAGGCGTAGCAAGAAGGTGAACAGTATACATAACATTACTATCAATGTCAAGATCACTTGTGAAATTGCTAACCTCATGAATTTTGGGCGCTCTTCTACCATCATATGAATCATTAGCCATTTTATCATGTGTATGATGTTACCAACTCAGATTGGACAGAGCCCTGAGATCACTGAAAATGAAAATAGAGGAAATACTAACAACTGGGTATTAAGTATTTTTGACAAAAGGAATCACAATTTTGATTCAATATCTCACTATAGACAGTATGATACGTGGTGAAGTTTAAAACACAAAAACCCAGAAATTGTTCGTTAACCTCTCTATATAATCTCCACACGAGAAGCAAACCAAGATATAGCAAAAGAATTACAAATTTCTCAAGAAACAAACAGAAAATACAGAATAGGCGAAAAATTTAATGAACAGAGCAGCAATGTGTGCGGCGTACATATTTGAACAAAGAAAAAAAAACAAAGACTAAGTCCAATTCAAGCTACTGACATATTCCATTTCTTTTCTTTTTCTATTGTCACATAATAGAATAAATGATATATTTTCTCTTATGAGATAAGAAATGGAAGCCTTTGATAAAAAATAAATTGTAGTTTTCATAGAGGTTAAGGAGTCTAGTTTGAAAAGGAGATTTTCCTATATATAAAGTTGTTTTCTTTTAATGCATTATGCATATTCTTATTTAGGCACAGAGAGCTGCAGAGTAGAGTACGCGTTGGTGTCTTAGCGAACGGGGAGCGACAGTAAAAGCAAGAGTTGTTTCTCAAAATTGAAATTTTTAGCTTACTGTGAATAAGTAATTTTTATATTAAAATCAGATTAAAAATAAGTAGTTAAGTATTTCTGTAAACTAATTAATAATCAGCTGATAATCAATTTATAATCAGTTAAGTATTTCTGTAAAATCAGATTATAATCAGTTTTTAATTACAGAAATTGTCAAAATGACCAAACTGTCCCTAAATTTATTTATTGTATAAAAATAATTTTTAAATATCAATTTGAAATTTATTTTGCAATAATAATAATAATAATAATAAAATTTATTTAATAATAATAATAATAATATTGGTGTTATCAATAAATTATACAAATAAAAAACTACTGCCTTAAGAGAGAAGAAAAAACGTAAAAGAATTTTGATGGGAACTAAACTGTATAGGGTGGGCAAATTTGAAATATTGAAGATTAGGTAGGGATAGTATGATCTTTTACTTGGTCAAAACTGCTTAAAAAATAAGTGCTTAAAAAAATAGCAAAACCTAACTTTTAAAAAATTGATTAAAATCAGATTATAATCTACTATTTAAGTTTTCAGAAACACTTAAATAAACAACTTATAATATAAAAACTGCTTATAATCAGTTTTGACCAGCTTTTAAGTTTTGAAAAATACCCTCTAAGTATTTCTGTAAAACCAGCTTATAATCAGTTTTTAATTGCAAAAACTGTCAAAATGACCAAACTGTCCCTTAGTTTATTTATTGTATAAAAATAATTTTTTAAATATCAATTCAAAATTTATTTTGCAATAATAATAATAATAATAATAATAATAAAATTTATTTAATAATAATAATAATAATATTAGTGTTATCAATAAATTATATAAATAAAAAACTACCATGTAAATATTACCAAATTAATTAGAATCCTAAAAATATTTTTAATTAGACAATGAGAGTGGACATTGTTTTTAAATAAACTTAAATAACATTAAAGTTCATTTGCGATCATATCACGCACTGCCATCCAATACTGAGGGTTTTCTCCTTACCTGTGAACATCCTCTTGAACATATCGATCATTTGTGTCATCTAAGTGAGGTTGATATGATTCATTTTCGGCTGTCTCAAATGCATCATCTGGACCATTCTTCTTTCGAATATAATTGTGTAACGCCATTGTCGCAAGTACAATATCAACTTGCGTTTCAAAGCTATAATTGACATTTATGTCTCTCAAAATTGACCACCTAGCTTTCCATACTCCAAAAGTCCGCTCCACAATATTTCTACACGAGGAATGCAAAAAATTAAACTTTTCCTTCTTACCTTGTAGTCTACGAGATGAGGGTGTTTGTGCACGACGAAATTCTTGTAAATGGTATCGAATATTCTGCCCTTTGTATGGAGCCATGAATCCACGTGTGTGCGCATAACCTGCATCAACCAAATAATATTTGTCGTTCTCTGGTAATGGAAATTTTAGCTCTGGACGTCTCAATGTCTCTGAAAGAATGCGACTGTCATGCGCAGCTCCTTCCCAACCAGCGACAACAAATGTGAAGCACATATTGAAGTCAACAACTGCTAATATATTTTGTGTTGGATACATTTTCCTACTAATATATGGTATTTCAGAACCTCGAGGCAACTTTCCTTTAATATGAGTCCCATCAATCGCACCAATACAATCCTATAAAAATAAATAAATAATATATTTTTAGACTCATAATATGACAATGTAATTACAAATAAATATTTCTATGATTAACATACCTTAAATACATTATATCTAGGATTTTGAGGTCGATGAAAACCAGCTCCTTCATTGTATTGAGGATGTGGACGAATAATATCAGCAACTAACAATTTGACGGCCCTTAATACACGATGAAAATGATCATGTATGGTTCTACCCGAATGAATGAACAACTCTTGCAACATTCTATTACCCAAGTTATGAGCACATATAAACAAGAATATTCCCCCTTCTTTGCATATGGACATATGTTGTGTTGGTTCTAATCCATACTTGTTTTGTAAATCGTTACACAAATCTACAAAAATCGATTTATTCATCCTAAAATCCTGATAATAGCGTTTATCTTGATCATTCAATATTTCCATAATAAGCATATGTCCTGATCGAATTGATGTCCGAACAGGCATTTTATCTATATATGTTGCATAGTAAAAGAAGACTAACGTATATGTCAAATCTGCTAACTCTTCCCATTCTTCATTGTGAACCTGCAAACTTGTCACATTATCATCCTCACTCTCACCATCATCCTCCTTGAACATAGACTCTTCTGTTAGAATAGTATTTAATGCAGAAGAATCAGAAGAATCCATCTTATAGAATTTGTTTTACAAAAAAAAGTCAAACAAACCAACATTTAATCTAATTGATAGAAATACAAAGAAATAAATAAACCATGATTCATTATTACATGACAAAAAAAAGATCAAGTCTAGTTGCAGGAATACAAATCAAGAAACAAACAAACCAAGATTCATTATTACAAACAAACACAAAAAAAAAAGAGGATCAAGTCTACAAAAAAAAAACAAAAAAAAAAGAGGATCAAGTCTAGTTGCAGAAATACAAAGCAATAAACAAACAAACCAAGATTCATTATTACATAAAAAAAAAAAAAAGAGGATTAAAGTCTAGTTGCAAAATACAAAGCAAGAAACAAATCATAATTCATGCTTCATTTTTCTTGTGCTTCTCCTCATAAAGAAATTGTAAGAAACCAATGCGCTCATCATCATTTGGTTGACCCATGAAAATTTCCCTTATCTCTTTCTTAGCAAACTTCATTGAAGCATAATAGCGAACCGATGGAGCCAAAGAATCACTAGGAAATGAATGTAACATATCAAGACACTCTTTAATTGAAGGTCCTTCAGGTGGTGGATTCGATGTAGCTGTACTCTTACTACTTTTCATTAAGTCAACAAGGTCATATATATTTTGTTTTAGACTACTAGCTCCTGACACTTTTTGCTTAGCTTGTTTCTTATTATTGCTAGCAGCCTTTCTCTTTTTCTCCAATGAAGATGATTCAAAATTGATGGTGTTATTCTCATTGCTTTTGTTTTCATTACTTTCACATTCGTCTTCTTCCTCGTCAACATTATTTGCATCACAATATTCAGAACCTTGAACATGATTAGCATTAATTTCAGTTGTTGCTTGTGCTCTCATTCCAGTTGCGGCAATATCACTGAAAATGGCATCATAACGAAACCAATATGCAGGCAAATCTTTGTCACGAAATTTCTTATATTCCTTATTAACATGCACATATCAAAATAGCAAGCTTAAGATTTTATTACTAAGAGAAAATATAAAAAAACAATGGAATAAAAATAAGCATACTTACAGCAATCTTTGCATCCCACCAACTGTCATCGGCATCAATTGTTTTCTTAGTTGCATCCCATCCTAATCTAGTTTCATCTCGCATTAAACTTTTAAAAAGTTTCCAATTGTTCTTCATACTATCCCAATGATTCTTTAATTGTATTCTATTCCATGTTTTTCCTGTCTTTTGATTAAATGCAGCCTCTATATTATTCTAGCCAGTTTTAGAGAAATGAGAATTGGGTCTATTTCCTTTTCCAATCTCTTCCTCACATAAGTCAATAAATATATTATGTGTAAACTCGTTCCATTTGGCTGACATCTAATATAAATAAAAACAAACCAGTAATGTTTAAAAGAACTTTTCATCATAACAAATAAGAATATACAATACAAACGCATACTCATTATTTCAGAAACAATAATAAGCAGAAAATCTAAGACCTTTAAACACAACAATATTTTTGTAATAAAATCATATTGTAAAATATTAGATGTCTACATAAGTTAATTCACTCAACTAAAATAAGAGTTGAGGATATGAATTTAAATACAAGAACTCCAATGACCAAAGAGCCATAGTCCGACACTGAACACACCGAAGAAACAATCCTAAAATAATAGAAAACCAAATGCTAATAAGTACAACAAAAGAAACTTACTGTATTGATAATGCTAGCTTTATTGTTATACTTGTTTTTAATGTATTGATAAAAGCCCCTAAAACTTTATTGTGTTGATAATAGAAAAGGCCATGATTTGTTCAAATCTAAGAAACTAAAAATGTAACAGGAAACATAGTTCAGACTATCCTTTACCAAAGTTTAAAACTTCAAGTCAGAACAATAATCAACAGTAAAACATAACCCAAAGCAAGAATGTGGTACATCACTCAACAATTTCAATAGGCAATCTGAGATACATTTATTGGTAGATTCAAAAAATTTAGGGTTGCAGCTTCATGGAATTGAACAATTAGAAACATTAACATAAAAATGCGGCACTTTCCTCCTAAAAAATCAAAGCTTTCCTAATACCCAATTACCCATTATATGAAATTGCCTTCAAAAATTTAAAAAAAAAAAAACCCAAACAAAATACCCAATTGGGAGCTTTGATCAATTGCAGTAATGAGACATTGAAAATCCAATCTTAATCAAGTAACCCACGTTCATAAGCAGTCAAATTTGTTTCTATTTTCCCTTATTTTTTGAATTATTAAGAAAAAAAATCTGATAACCTAAATTGAAAAAATATATTCCAATACTTACCTTTTCTCGTTGATTGGAGCGTTGTAGCCAAAGGATTACCGGCGGTGGTCCTCTATTGTGGCGGTTATGGACAACGGCAGCTTCTATGGTGGTAGAGAGTGTCTGCACAGCTACTGCCTTAAGAGAGAAGAAGAAACGTAAAAGAATTTTGATGGGAACTAAAGTGTATAGGGTAGGCAAATTTGAAATATTGAAGATTAGGTAGGGATAGTATGGTCTTTTACTTGGTCAAAACTGCTTAAAAATAAATGCTTAAAAAAAAGTAGCAAAACCCAACTTTTAAAAAACTGATTAAAATCAGATTATAATCTACTATTTAAGTTTTCAGAAACACTTAAATAAACAACTTATAATCTAAAAATTGCTTATAATTAGTTTTGACCAGCTTTTAAGTTTTGAGAAACACCCTCTAAGTGGACACGGGAAAGAAAGCATGTGAGGAGTTAGAAAAAGCTAAAGCTGCATTCTACGCGGTGTTACTGATATTTCAACAAAAGAAAAAAAAAGAATGGGTTTCATGGGTTTCATGGATTTCATGGATTTCAACTTAAAATTAGGGGTGAGTGGAGTTCGTTCAATTTGAACTTTTAAAAATATCCAGAATTTTTTCTAAAAATTAAAAATTTTAAAAATATAAGATGTAGAATCATTTCATATATATATATAAATCTCTATATTATATTATTTTATAATTTTTGAAATAATTCAATTTAGAAATTTGGTACTTTTGACATCAAATTTTATTGACTAAAATATTTTTAAAATAAAATTTTTATCAACTAAAATTTTTAAATAATAAAAATATTATAAAAGATAAAAATTTAATTCATAAAAGATTTAAACTTTTAAATACTTTTAAATTAGTAATAAAATTTATTAATTTTCATAAAAAAAATTATAAGTTTACATGTAGTTAATCACCAATAGAAAAATATGATGATATAACCTTTAATACAAATTTAAATTTAAATTTAAATTTTAACTTGTATAAGCTATATATATTTATCTATATTTTTTTAATAATTTTATCCATATATTTTCTTACTTTTAAGAATTAGGCCATAATAGAAATATTTTTAACTAAAAATAAATACTATTTTTATATAATTATTGAATATTTAACAACTTTAATTATATTTCACAAATTATATATGATTAATATTAATTAAATCATTTTTAATATACTAATTGTTAAGGGTCATTTAATGTACTATATTATCCAAATTAATAAAACTATATAAAAAAATGTAAAAAAATCGATTATTATTTCGGTTCTTCGGTTCAGCATAGTTCTCAGTCTGGGTATAGCTTAATATCTAGAACCGTTCTACATCATAAAAAATCGGTACGGTTCGATTAAGAAAAAGTCAAAAAGTCAAATAATCTTTACTGTTCTAGATATTTTGGTCCGACTATTCGGATCGATTTGAACATCTACAAGATTCATACTCAGCCCTACTTAAAATGGTGTGATGTGTCTTGTGACACTTAGTCTAATACTTTGAAATTTATAATATCTAGTCAAAACTAATAAGTCCGTTAATTATACTTTTTTATTGAAAAGGAAGAAAGCACATGTAGTCAAATAGTAACCTAATGCATATGGGTTACTCCATGTAAATCATGAAGAAGTCATTGGTTAATCCATGGTAAAGGGGTTGAAAGCCGAAAGCGCCAAGGGGGGGGAAAGAAGGAGCATTCCTAGCTAAAGTATTGGCTACAAAATTAGCTTCCCTAAAGACATATTAAAGCTTCACTTCCCAGTTCCACGAGATGAGCTCCATAACTTCAGTTGTAATACCATTATACTCTACATACGTATAATACATACATCCATATATGTAAAATATGCGTATAAGGTATAAAAATATCACAATCTGATTTAATAAAATTTTTTATTTTTTCAATTTAAAACTTAAATACTTAAAAAAAATATAATTTTAAATAACCAATAAAATATTTATTAGCAATCATAGGTTCTAAAATAAGCATTTTCCATAAAAATCTCTGAAAAAAATTCGCCAGAGTTTTATTTGTAATTTGGACATTCCCAAATTACAACAAACCACAGCCTGCAAAGGAAAAATACTCTCAATAAAAATCAATCATGCATTTCACCCATACTCCTCAATTTCACCAAGTTTCTCAAAATATTTATATATATCAAAAGCACATATAACCCACATCTCAAACTTTATCTAAAATATTCTTTATAATTTATAATATATACACAAAAAAATATAATATAATATAGGTAATATAAAAATATAATATAAAACATATACATGCTAGTTATGTCTCTGATCTTGATGTCACTATCAACTCTACAATGAAAATCTTAAATCTAGACCTGACCTGGTCTAAACGAACACTCTGGCTCAACCGGATCTCCCCTGTCACCTGCGCGATGAATTACAATCGCGCTAAGCCAAAAGCCTAGCAGCGTAAACTTTGATAACAATAAAACTTAAATGCAATGCCAATGTGCAATGCTTATATATATCAGGTCACTATGTCTCATATTATTTTATTTTAACATATTTTTCAATCATTTCACAATTCACATAAAATAAACACAAACATGGGCCCAAAGAATCTAATATACCATTCAAATTTTAGAGTTACTATTTTGGTCCAAGTTGACACCAATCGCTGGCCCGAAGACAGATCAAATAATTGCTCAAAAGCTAGCCCCAAAGGCAAATAATGAGGATAATCTCATAGGCATACCGCCAAACACAGATCTTTGAAAATTGAATAACATACTAGGCATACAATTATTTTATATTTTTCATCATCAATTTCTTTCTCATTTCTCATAATCAAGCTAGGCGCATTGCCTCATTTCTCATTATTAATTAGGCACATTGCCTTATTTTTCTCATTTTTCTCATTCATATCAATATCATTTTATTTCAATTTATCACATTTCATCAAATCTCAATATATCATTATATTACCCAAGTATTTTGGATATTTTCACATAATTCACATATAAATCACATTTTATGCAAAATAGTTATTACCAATGGCTTTTCACAATGTCTTTAATACACAACAAACCACATTACCCAAACACTTTGGGTCATTTTCACATATTGCACACATTTCACTTTTTACTCAATTTAGCCATTATCAATGGCTTTTCATAATGCATATAATTCATTCTTAATAAATCACATAACATAGCACAATGTTCATGCATATTCAATGCATCAAGTAACTTAACACATTTTTCAACCAAAATGTGTTAAGCCAAATGTCATGCAAACATAACCAATTTATTCAAAATTTTTACTTACCTCCAAAAGCTTCCAAAAACAAGCCACAAAACTAACATCAACATTCTCTTCCAACTTGCCCTTCAACACTTGGATTGGGCAAATCAATTCTTCTCAATGCCTATACCAAATGTGGTCATAAATAATCATTTAGTATCACATTTAAAAGCATTTTCAATCTTAAACCATAATTAAACATCATTCAAACTAAAATCTCAAAATTAATGTCAGCCTCACTTTAACTTTGAAAAACTATATTAAGCCATTCAATTAGGTGTTTTAAGTTTATTTATATTATTAAAAATACATTATAACATGTTTAAACCAATTATATTATATAAACACATACTTATGTCCAAAACCCTAAAATGGCATAACCTTCACCATTGAAGGTTTTCATTCCTACTCAATCCAATTATCATTTCAAGCTTATATTCATCACTTTTATCACTAAAGAATATGATTTAAATAATAAAACCAATCAATTCACCAATTTTGAAAAATCACTTTTTCAAAACCCTAAATCAACACTTTCATTCTCAAACTCTATCCAAACTTATCCAAATTCAACATTTGACTTTAAAATACTTGTTTATGCATAAAAAAAAACTCATTTAAAATCAATTTTCACAATTAAAACCCATGATTTCACAAACCCTAAAATTCCATAACCTTAAATTCTCTCTCTTCACTAATCTTTACTCAAACTTAACCATTTCTTCAATCTAACCTTAAAATCATTGCTAACCACTTAAAATAACTTTATACATACCAATTCCAATAATTAAATCATACTACTTCACAAGCCCAAAACAAAAATATTCTTATTTTCATGGAAATTCAAAGAAAAAAGTTAGAAAGCTTACTAAATATGGAGGAAAACCTTAAAAATCCATTTGAAGCTTGTTAAATCCCTCAATTAATTGAGTATGGAAGAAACAAAAGCTTGGGTCCTTCATCAATGGTGGGTCGGCCTAATCAAGAAGAAGAAGATGATGAAGAAGCTTATGATTTTATCTTTCCTTCCACTCACATTTTTCACCTTATATATATTATTTTAATAATTTTTAATTAATTAATTATTTAACTAAAACTCCAAGCAATTATTAAAATTAGGAGCCTGAATCTACCATTTTAGATTCATGATATATTGGTATGTTGACTTGGTAGAGAATCTACCATTTTAAGTGTGAGACTTGGTAGAGAATCTATGATATATTGGTGAGCATATTAGATTAGATATATTGGCATATTAGATTATTTATGATATATTGGTATGTTGACTTGGTAGAGAATCTACCATTTTAAGTGTGAGACCAGAATCTTCATATTCTCATTTAAATGCCTTTAGACCTGAAAAAGAGGCAAAATAAGTATTAGAATAAAATTAGGCAAGAAGATTGAAAATAATTCCCATTTCGACTATCCTTTAGGTGTTGCATAATGAGATACGATAAAATTCAACATCTCCATAAGGACCTGACCAATTGCATGAAATATCAAAGGCTAGTCTTCCATTACCCATAAATTCATCCAAAACTTCATCTTCATACTGTTGCCCACAACCTATCAGGTAATTTTATTTACTTCAGGCCATATAATGCACATGGCTCTCTAGAAAGTCGATCCACCTTTCACTCTATTGAGATTAGAGACCTATCAAGGCAAGTCTTATACTTGGAGCACTGCATAATTATCCATATTTTGTTTTGTTTCATAATTAACTCCCAAGCTAACTTTAAGAGAAGTGCTAAATTCATCCCTTGAATGTTAATTATTTTTAACAATTAACTAAGGCCAAGCTCCTCTTGTTGTCATTGCCATATCCCTATAAAAATCTATGGTAACTCTTATCAATGTTCTGACATAAGCTGATTAGGAGAAGTGTTGACTACATAGTGTATTATGGAATTGCTCTTAGGGTCGATTGGATAAGGGTGGATCTTCCTAAAAGTGAAAGCGATAAAATTATTAGGGTGAGATATCACTTGTCTATAACATACTTGTAGGTCAATTTTGAAACTCTATTGTAAAGTAAAGGCAATCCTAGATGCTTCCCTAAGTCCGATGTTACTAAATATCCAAACTCCCAATTTATTTCACCAATGATCGAGCCCTTAACATTTTTAGGGAAATGTATATGTGTTTTAGCTACACTAACTCTTTGACTTGAGTTTTCATAAAATTGGCACAAGAATCCCTTGATCACTTGGGCCTATTTGAAGCTAGCTTCTACCATAAGAAGGCGATCATCCACGAAAAAGAGACGAGATAAAGGAGGTCCTCCCAGACCTAAGATTACTGGTTTCTAGTGTCCCTTTCTACCTTCACCCTCAATAAGTTGGGATAAACAATCTATACGTAACACTAAAAGATAAGGAGACAACAAGTCTCCTTGACAATATCCATGGTGAGGAATTTTTTTTAAAGATATTTTCATTCCATAGGATTTGCATGGAAGGCGAGATAATGCATGTAACACCTCTCGACAATCCTATTAAGAACTACCAAGAGATATCACACAATGTCTATATACTAATACGTTCAAATTTTAGATAATCAATAAAGTTAATATCAATACAAATTTCGGTAGAGTCTTCCCTAAAATTAGACACTGTTAACATCTTCTCCAAACAAAACACAACCATCAATGGAAAAACACTTCCAATATTTCATTCATTCAACCTCAACTCCAATCTCATTATCTCACCACTAATCATCCATAATTAATTCATTTATCCTACTTCCATCATAATACCCTGTAAAGTTATAATTTTTAAACCAAAACCATAAAGTTTAATACACAACTACAAATTATACAAATACTCTAACTACTCATATTTATACAACTGTCATTTAAAATTTTAAATACTGCTATGTGAACTAAATAGATATATTATACAAAATTTATACAAAATTTTTCACTTAACACATTCTGTGATACAGTTGGTCTTGAAGCTTTAGTATCTCACTCCGCATGAGCCACTTTACCCATATGATCTGTACATCAGAAGTAATTCTAACACGCTAAGCAATTGCTTAGTGGTACTTATATATTCATATTTTTCCAAAATTATAACATAAAAAAAATTATAATACCAAATGAAAGTAAAATCATCACTTTGATCATAAAATAACTTAATAATCATTTTAATCACTTGAATTCAAATTACTTATCTAGTTCATAATAAGCTCCAAAATTTAAATTAAATTTAAAAGAGAATATACACTTTGTAGTTGGTTGTTAAAATTTATTAACTAAGATAGTAGAATATTCACTTTATAGCTAGTGGTTAAAATGTTATTAACAAAGATAAAAGTTCCATAGCACCATAAAATTTTTCACACAATTTTTATAAACACTTACATTACACTTTGCTCATTTTCATTAATTCTCATTTTATTCTTTTGCCCTCATATACTGATTTTAAAATCCTAAATTCGGATAACGGGTCACGAATAGCAAGTAAATATCCATCGTAGAGAATATGGCCAATGGCCTAATGATGGTATCAAATGTCCACTATCACAAATGAAACAAAGTGTCCACTAATGGCACAAGTGTCAATTATCACTGGAGACACAAAGTATCCAATAATGGCACATAGTGCCCACTAACACTATAGATGTCTACCCCCCCCCCCCTTCTCTAGCTAGCCATTCAATCCGATAACTATGTTTATTACCATTATAATTAGCAATCTAGTTATTTTCTTAATTTCAGCCAATTTCATAGTCAATAATAATAATATTTTTAATAATTATTTAAAACAACAACCACTTTCCTCATTAATAAATTAAAATTAAAAATTTAACAATTCAATTTAATTAACTTTACTTCATCCACTTGCCGCATTAAATTTAATTTATTTCTCAACTTTTCAAAATCTATCAGATTCTTACTTTCTCTTATAGTCTCTCTTTCCCAATTCTTTCTTAGTACTAAATCTCCATTAAAAATTATAAAAATTTAAATATAAGTCTTAGGCATATAAATAAACTCATATTTGAATTTTTCATATTTTTCTAAGTTTTTTTACTATGTTTAAAAATTATGTTTTCCAAACCTACATATACTGTTTTTACAATAACTTTACCGACAATATCCATTTTCCAATTTTATTTAGATATCAAATCTTTATAAAAATTCATGAAATTTTAACCATATAACTCAAACATATATAGGAACTTGTAACTAAAATTTTAGAATTTATTTACTCTTTACCTTGTTTTTAAATTGTGTTTACTTGACTTCATAGATTCTGGTTTTATAGTCACTATTCTGACAATTTTATTTTTTGATTTTATTTTTATAAGTAAATGTCCATCAAAATTTATGAAATTTTACAAATATGTCTTAAACATATATATGATCTTATATGTAAAATTTCATATTTTTCTGGGTTATTTTAGTATAGTTTCCGATTGAGTTTCACAAATTCTAAAATTTTGGCTCTACAAGCACAGTCAGGGCTGCTTCTATTCTTCTATTTTTCTTTTATATTAAATCATCTTTAAAAATTATGCAATTTTATACACCATATACTAAGACATATTTAAATTCCCAAGTAAAATTTTATAATTTTTAAACATTTCTAGGCTAGTCTAAAAATCTAGAAACACACTTCACAATTAATTCAGTTAATAAGGTTCAACTAGCTTCTATAAGCATTAAAAATCAAAAGAAATTTAAATAATAGCAAAATATTAATACAAAAGCATAAATATCTTTTCAATGTAGTTCTTCCTCGCCCTTCCTCAATTTTTTTTCAAATTTTGGTGGTGATTTTGGTGTTTCTAACCTAATCTAATGAATTATACTAAAAATTTTGAGATATATTGAATTTTCCTTAATTTTCTACTTAAGTTGGTGGAAAAAGGAAGAAAAGAAATGGAGTTTGACTATGGTAAAGAGGAGAGTCGATTTTGGCATGGAAAAGAAGAAGAAAAAGATTTTTATTTATTTATATATATTTTATAAGGTTTTTATCATATAAGGTATGCTCATCGTAACTTTGGTGCACCTACTTTCTTAATTTATTTTCTAAATTTGAGTTTTAATTATGTAAAATTATAAAAATAATTTCTTTAATTAATTTAAAGCTCTATTATTCATGTTTCACATCCCAATCTCAGTCAAAATACAATTCCAAGATCGAAAAGAGAATTTCTTTAAAATTTTATCACTTAATGATTCTTTTGCAGAAATATTGATTAAGTTCATATCTGAATTAAAATTTTAACTTTTTAACACTTAACTAACCTTGTTGCTCATCTATTACAAATACACGAGTCACTTTCTATATTACACACACCCCCACATCGGTATGATTCAAAAAGTCAATGCTTAAAAATTTTAGACATTACATTGCATTTCATGATAACCGAAGTAAATTGTGAAGGGAATCCTATAGCCATAAATGTCTCTAAGATAAGGTCCTGATCCATTCTGTTATTGGCTTTCTCTGAATGCACCTTTATAAGCATAAAACCTTTATGCCTATTTTTCTTTTCATAAAGTAAACCACTTCTTGGGCCTTTATTATGTTATCGATGATGTTTCTCCAAGGGACGAAACTAGTCTACGTAGGGTTTATCATATCTAGCAGAACTACCTTTACTCTATTTGCTGTAACTTTTGTGATGATTTGTATCTAACATTTCATATGCTAATGGGTTGAAACTGAGTAATAAGTCATGGGTTTTCTTTTTCGGAAATAAGAACCACCTGAGTGTTATTCAACTTGTCTAGGATATTCTCACCAGCAAAAACATTTTAAACAAGCTTGAAAATAGAAACCCCACACTACTCCATTGTTTGTAAGAAAGTAATGTAGGTAATTCATCAGGACTAGGGACCTTGAGACGGCCCATTTGAAAAATGACATTCTTCACTTTCACAAAGATCACCATCTTATCCAAATTGTGATTGGAAATGTTATGGAACTTTGGAAACTGGCCTAGAGAACTCATTGAAGATTAAGGCATGTCATTGAAAGAGTACAAAGATTTAAAATAACTTACTACAAGGTCTTCAAGCTACTATTGGTCCAAACATTAGGAATCATTTGGTAGGAATGGGGATATGATTTTATTATTCTTTCATCTGGAAATGGTTTTCTTATGGTAAAAGGCAGTGTTTCTATCACCATTGAAAATTCAATCCATTTTTTACTTTTACGTCTATAAGACCTCCTCTTGTTAAAGGACCTAATCTAACTCCTTTATCACCTCTTCAATATTGCTAAGATATTGTACATCTCGACTCTCAAGGGTTGCCTAAATTCCATTAAGCCTAGCAAGCATATGTCTCTTCCTTCTAAAAATGTTACCAAAAAATTCTTTGTTCCACTCACCAACTTGCTTAACAAAATTATCTTGACCTTGGTTGAAACACATATTCGAGTTCCAAGTGCTTTCAACTAAGTCCGAGAAGTCTTTATAAAGGAACAAAGTCATAAGCAATCTAAAGGAATTAGAATTATTAACACTAGTCAAGGTGTCTTTGGAATGAATAAGTAAACGTTAGTGGTCAGAGCCGACCCTAAGGAGATGATTAACCCTAGCTTTTAGAAAGACATAAACCAACTTTGGTTGCAAATCACCCTATACAATCTTTTGAAGAGATTATCTCTTTTCTAAGTAAACCTAGACCATTGGAACCTAAGTCTAGGAAGTCATTTTGTAGAATTATTTGGCAAAGTTTTACAACCTCTGTTTCTACAATTTGACCATCCTTTCTTTTCTGAAGAAGTAAATGGGAGCATTGAAGTCCCTACAAAGAAGCTAGGGACTATTACTATTCATATGAAGGCTCTCAAATTGTTCCCACAACTTCTTAATACTTGCCATAGGGCTGGCATAAATGTAAATGACCGAAGAGGTGACCAAAGGTTCAACTTAGCCTCTATAATATAACGAGAAGTCCAAATTAACTCTTAACTTTTTCGTTTTGGGACCAAATTGTTACCTTTTTTTGTCAAATTTAGTCCAAATTATCCTTTTTTTAATGGAACCATTAAATAATTAACTGCAGGGTCAATTTGGACTAAAGTTAAACATTAGGGGTCAGATTGAACTTTTAAAAAAATATTAAATATAATATTTTAAAATTTTTTTTACTAATTAATATTTTTAATATCAATAATTTACAATATTAATAAATATTTTTTATAATTTTATAATTTACAATAATTTAATAATCTATAATTTAACAAATAATTAAAAATATTAATAATTTACAATAATATATATTATATAGGATCTTTATAATTTTTAATAGAATATTAATTATAATATTATGAAATTAATATTAAAAACATTAATAAATAATTTATATTAATAATTTTATAATATATAATATTAATAATTTTATTTTTTTAATACATTTCATATTTTTAATAATTATTTAATTTTAATATTATATATATGTATATGTTACCAAAACAAAAACTTATATACGTACCATACTTTGAAGGGTTATTAATTCTATCAATTGATGAAGCATAGTAATCAATCTAAGAATATTTAAATTATTTAAGCTCTCTTTGTCACTCGTTAAGCATCATAGGGAGTTTCTTATTGTGTTCTTTAACTACATCAATAACTTTTTCACCAGAAATGTTAGGGGTGTGTTTATTTATAGAAAACTAGGCTTGTTTTTTGAAAAATTCTTTTGTAAAAAATGAAAAAATAGAAAATGATGTTCACATAGACTAATTTTCTAATACTAAAAATAGAAAATAAATTTTCAATTTTTTAGAATTTAAAAAGAAACTAGAAAACATATTTTATATGTTTTCCAATTTTGGAAAACACGGTACTTCAACCATTTGACATAATTTTTTTTTTCAGTTTTTGTATTATTTCATTGTTATCATGGAGTGAATATTTGTAAATATAAAATGAGTCCTAGCAAAAGCAATGTTGAGTGTTGGCTCTCATATAAATAATTTTTTTTTAATTTCAGTTCATTTTATTCTCTGTTAATCAAACAAATTCTCTCTTAATCATTTTAATTTATGCTTTTTTAAAAAATTAAAAAATAAATTTATTTTCAAAAATATCTTTTTAAAACTTATTTTCAAATATATGTATTTTCTAATTTTTTAAAATGAAAAATAACTTTTCATTTTTGCAAAATGAACACTGATAGAGTAAAATTTTGATCAATAGTTTAGACCATTCTAACTATGATTTAAGTTGTTTTCCAATTGAATTTAATGGATTTTATTTTATTTTTGTTAGAATTCTCTTATTTTAGCTTGGAAAGACAAGATATAAGGTTTTTAATGATAAGTGGTACAAAATTGAAGAAAAGTATGCAAAAATAAAGAAAATGCAAAAGTCACGCCTATGGCTCTTCAAGGCTACGACCCTGGAGTTCAAATTGAATTTTTTCATTAAGAAAATAATGAATTTCAGAAGCAAAATGAAACCCACGGTCATGGCAATCAAAGACCACGCCCGTGGGATGGGTTTGCTTATTGTCCACGTGAAGAGAAGGAAGAAAAGTCAGAATTTCCAGTCTGATTTCAAAAGCCATGACTGTGGCATTCAAACACCATACCCGTGGTCTACTTAGTCGCCATTTACAGCTGAAAAATTTCTCCAAACAGTCCATTCCCACCTAGACCATGATCGTGGCACTCATATGCCATGATCATGCAAAAAATTTAAAAATTGAAAAACCAAACAACTATAGAAAGTTGTATTCCAGCATTTGCTTCCACCAAGAAGATTCCAAGAACTCTATATAAACTCACATCCTCCCAAGGTTTCAAGCATGAAGATAGATTGAAGTGAGATCTGAGATTTCATTAAAAAATTAGATTAAAGATTTGATTATAGTTTGTATTAGACAAATTATAGTCTTTCTTTAGAGGAGAAGAGTGAAACTAGGTTCAAGGAAGAAATTCAATATTCCAAGTGGAGTTCTTCAATCCACAAGAAATAGAGTTTAATCTTTCCTGTTCTTAAATTATGCTTCAATTATTATCTTTAAAATGTGTAGTGTTTTTTTTTTAATTATAAGGAACTAAATCTCATTTAGGGTTTTAATATGAACAGGCAAAAGCAAAACAAATCCCAAGCCCATGGCTACCAAAATCCATAACCATGGCATGTAGATCAAACTAAATCCCATGCCCGTGGCATCCATAGCCACGACTGTGGCACCCTTGATGGTATAAAAGTGTCTTATTTCCTCTCCTCCTTCACTTTTACAAGCCCTAGCGACCCATATTTAAATCCCATGACCCTGACCTTTCTACCCATGCCTAAATATTCATTTTAAACTCAATTTTCATCAATCAGTCAACAAAAAATGCCTAGAAGAAAGTCTTTCGCCAAGAAATCAAAAGGGGATGGTTCAAAAAGGAAAAGGCCAGCAAAGTCTTCATCATCTTCAACTCAATCTCCACCTTCATCACCACCTCCTCAACCACCAAACAGGTATCCACACATCCACTTTCAAGATGAGGTTCAACGAAAAAGGTACTATGAACTTAGTTCTAGAAAAATTGTTCCTTCTAGATTTATTGATGGTGATGTGATTAGAAAACTAGGATGGAATGATAACTTGATGAAAATGTTCACAAAAATGTAGTGGCTTATTTTTGCTTCAATTCATTTTTCCACCTATGCTAAATTGACTCTAGAATTTTTAAGTGCATTTAAATTTATACCACCTAATAGAAATGTCGTTCATAATTGTAAAGTAAAATTTAGACTTGCCAATTAAAATTATAACTAAAGTATGATTGAATTTAGAGATGTCGTAGGCATGTTGGAACTGCATGGGACATATGGAATTACTGATAGGTTTAATGAGCAAGAAACTTGGACAAGGTTAGGAGGACTTAATCAATTCAATAGCAAAAGTTCCAAAGCTACTAATTTTATCAATCCATTCTATAGGTACATCTATATTGTTCTAGGTAATGCTATTTTTGGAAGAGGTAAAAGTCAGGGACACATATACTCTAAGGATTTGCATTTCTTTTATTGTGCTTTACAAGAAACTCCTTTTAATTCTGGGTATTAATTTGCTAAAAGATGTGAGAAAGTAGTCAAACAGTCTGGTAAAATTGTTATTGGTGGAATGATCATAAAAATTGCAAACTATTTAAATATTAGAGTTGATCATCTTACCATTGTGATTGAAAAGACAACCATTGACATGAATACTGTGCTTGAAATGAGATTAGCTAAAAAAAAGTGTAGATGCCATGAGGTTTTAGGACCTGCTGATGCAAATATTGAAATAGAAGAGGAGGATTTACTTAGGGAAGGAGATGAAGAACCCAAGTAACAACACCATTCTCCCCCTCGCCCTTCTAAAACTAGACCATCTGTTCTACCAAATTCTTTTGAATATTTGTCTAACAAGCTTGATTCATTTGAACATGAGATGAACTGTAGGAATGACTCTGGAAGCAGGATTTTGATAGCATGGAGTAAAGATTTGGAGGTGTCAAGAATGAGGTTCGTACAATCTCCATGCAGTTGACTGGGTTAAGCGAGCAGATGAACACTTTTTCCGCCTAGTTTGGATTATACTATCCACATCCTCCATAGCAGCCCCTTCCACCTGGTGATCATGATGGTGATGGTGAGCACTAAGGACAATCGTACTTTAAGTTTGGGGGAGTTTTCCCTTAAATTGGTTGAAGAATGTTTCAAGCCTTGTGGTACTTTGTTATTTATTTTTCTTTTGGGATATTTTTCTTATATTTTATGCGTGTTTTTATTCAAGATGATTGAATTTATGGTTTTATATTACTCTATATTGAATTTTATTTAATATGTTAAGTGTGGTTTAATATTTGCGTGTTTAGAAAATATTAAGGATGAATGGATTTCTATGTATAATTTATTCTAAAATAGTTGAATTCAGAATAGAATACTTATATGTGATTTTATGTGCTAAAACTTTTCAATTAAAAATTTTAAAATTTAAGGTAAAAAATTTGGTAAAATAACTATATTTTATGGATTTTGAACCAAATGAGCTCTTGAATTTAATTGAAAGTGATTGATTATTAACATTAAGAAAAAGCTTATATTATTTTATATTATTTTCTGCCTAGACCTAGAACATATTTAAATAAGCTTTTGAGGCAAAACTGAAACTTGTTGAGCAGAGGGAAACATGATTTAGGTATTATTTGTATAACCAAATTCTTATATTTACCATATTTAGCATTGCCTTTAGTTTTCCCCTTTGAGCATAAATTAAAATTTTAGTTGAGTTCTTATAACACTCTTATACCATATATACATATAATACATACACTCAGTATATATAAAATATGCATATACAATATAAGAATGTCACTATTCCTGTCTGATCGAAATTTCCATCAATCCAAGAAAAATATTTCAAAATTTAAAATGCGCTTTAACATATAAATAAAAAAGTATTCATTAACACGTTTAAATGCTAAAAACATATATATTATATATATATAATCTCTGAAAAAATTCATCAGAGTTTTGTCTATTTCAAATATTTCCAAAATATCAATTGTTCACAATCTGCACAAAATTAAAAACTCCCAAAATATAGTTTTAACCCATTGTTTACATCACCAGTTTACAAATACACATTCTCATTCATAACTCAAAATATTATTTGTCATAATTAAATACTTTTATAAGTATACAAATACACAACCTTCATATATTTTTTTATATACTAACACAAGTGCTATGTATTAATGTACATAAACCAAAATATTTAAAAGTAATATCTATTCATGAATGCAAATGACATAGTTGGTCTTGCGGCATCCTAGGTCACCAAAAAATCATCCATAGTCCGGGTTTCTCTGAACAGCAACACTCCTACCTGCGCAATTTACATAACCGCGCTAAGCCCAAAAGCTTAGTGGTACATATATAAAACACAACATTAACATAACAACATTATAATTAAAACATGTACCATATTTAAATAATACACCAATTAATTTTATTTTTTTAAAATATAAACAACAGCATACGTTAGGCCCAACCTTGTTATACAATTATCTAGTCCTAGGTTCGTTACCTTGGTCTATCTCATCTTGCTAGTGGATGTAGTTATCATCTATGACACCTAATGTTTCATCCACAATGTATAACTCTGACATAGTTGGTGTCTCACTTAGGGCGTAGGAACATCTCTGTGACACCTAGTGTCTTACCCCATAGTATATCTCACTTAGGGACGTAATAATCAGCTGTGACATCTAGTGTCTCATCCCTACAGCGTATGGCATTGCCAACATCAAAGCGCAATATTCTAGCAACTAGATAATGTATAAGGTACACACAATATACAATCATCTTTCAACATATTCTCACATTTCATACATTTCTCTTAAAGAAATCTAATACCTCTTGTGACCACATAACATTGTAATCACCCTCAACTATATCATATTTATCACATTTTACAACATCACACACACTCATATAAACTAATGTTACAACATACACTCACACATATTCAATAAATATAATTACATAACCAACACAATAACTCATTTATATATATCTCTTTTTCCTTATTCCTCATTCTTATCACGTTTCTCATTTCCAATGCACTTTATAATAACTTTACTCTATTTTCATAGTTTATACACATCTTAAACATAAGCCATAATTCAATGGCTTACCATCATGTTCATCATATCACAACATCACATATTCTTTATCTCCACCATTTTCATTCTTATCATATTTCCATATTTTTACCAATTTTCACACATTTTAAAATTCTACACATTATTAGTATATTTTCCACATATTTGAATTATTCAAGTATATTTTCTTTCCATGTTCCCGATGCAACATATTTTCTATTCCAAGCGCATAAAAATGAACTTTTACTAATTACCCTAAACAAAAATATTAGCCATTCTACAATGGCTTAATATCTCACAATTCAAGCATTTCATACAATTTTGCAAACAATAATGCACTTTTACCATGACTCCAATATCAAAGTAATTTAGCACATTTTCACAATTTACAATGTGCTAAGCAAATTCAAATGCAATCAATGCAATGTTATCAAAATATATACTAACCTTAAATATGATAATATCCAAGCTCAAATCACCTTCCAACTTCAACTTCACCAATTGCCCTTCTTCACTTTGATTTTACAAATCCACTTTAAGCAATCCTAAACCACATTACAAGTTCCAACATAGCATTAGAAATTTATTTTAATACACTTTAATCATTCATATACCATTTACATCATATCTACCTAATATTTCACTAAAAAACTATTTTTACCCTTACCACCTTATTCAAACTTCAACATATCAAACTCATTTCCATCATTAAACTATATAATCATCAATTATACATCAATGCAACATCAAAACAATGCATTACCATAATTATCAACATCCCCTTCAAAAACACATAATAGGTCCATAACCCTAAACTTAACCAAATTCTCTCATATCAAATTTTTAACAATAAAATCATTACACACATATGAAAACAACATTAAATTACTCCATTTCAATAACTATAACCATTCACACCAAAATCATAATTTACACATTCATCCATAACCCAAAATTTATCAATCATACCCTTCTCAATCATCCAACCAATAAATCAATATATAATCATCATTTCATCACTTATCTAACAAATTAATTCAACTATTACCAATTTAAACCATTCAAACATACTTTCTCTCTCTAACTCATTCAAACATACTCTTAAATCAATTAAAAATAAGCTTAAGAAAGAATACTTACTTGATTTCCTCAATAAACCTTCAAAATCTCTTCAAAACCTCTTGAATCTCTTATGAATTTAATGTATAATATGAAACAAAAACCAAACTCCCACCTCTCTCAAGTGCACGTCCAAAAATGAAGAAAAAGAAGTAAAAATGTCTCTTTTTAATATTAATTAATTAATTAATTTTCACCAATCATTTTACTTGCTTCTTTGACTTTCTTTCTTCTCTTTATTATTATTATTATCATCATCATCATCATCATCATCATCATCATCATCATCATCATCACCATTTCCATCACCACTTTACTTTCTATATATGTGTAGTATATTTTATGTATATGTATATGTCTTATATATGTTACTTATATATTACATATACCATTATGTACATATTTATGTAATGTATATACTATGTATATATAATGTATATTTAATGTATATAAATACCCACATGCACAAATAATGTGTATCCTATATACACATCAAATATACCTAATATGTGTATTAAATATATCAAGTATGTAATATATATATATCCAATATATATAATTAATATATATTATGTATATATTATGTATACAACAGGTAAACATTGGATATATACAACTTTTATACCTTCAAATACTTATTTAATTTTCTCCAAAATCACGAATATGATGGTTCTTCTTTGTCAAAATAACCAAAATAATTACCCTTTTCAAGGTTAATTATTTTTTGAAAAGTTTCTCAAGTAAGTTGCTCAATTATGGGGGATAAATATAGAAAATCTCCTTTAAAATCTACATTAGACTACTAAGTTTAAAGTTTGGGGGAATTTATTTGATTTGATTTAATAAAAAAAATTTCCTAATGCAGTAAAAAAGGAGGCAAGTGAGGAGCAAAAGCCAAAGGATTCTCCATGTGTACAAGAGATATATTCAATGGTATGAGAAAAATTTTGAAATATAAGTAACATATTCCATTTAGTGTTATTTTAGCCCTCTCCTCTATAGACCCTATTACAAGCCAATAAAAGTCCTTCCAATTTTCTTTGAACTAGTGAGGTCTACTAGTGGAGAAAGCTCAATTAAATATGCATATGAGAATAGGCCAAGTTTGTATAAAAAGAATATTTTCTTATCTAAAGTTTAATAATTAAATGTAAGTTAATTAAATTTCTTGGGTAAAGGAGGTGAGAATAAAGTAAGTAGAGTTATGGAGCTGAATTGAAGATCTAAATTTTAATGTTTTAATTGTTTAAATTTTTGTATATAAACTCAACATATAAGGAATTTTATAGTGACAAACTTCAATTGCTTGAGGATAAGAAATAGTTTAAGTTTGGTCGAGTTTGATAGAGTGAAATTTTGATCAATATTTTGGATAATTGTAACTATGATTTAAGTTGTTTTCAATTGAATTTGGTGGATTTTGTTTGTTTGAGTTAGAATTCTCTTATTTTAGCTAGGAAAGTGTGAGCAGGGATTTTCGCCCCCACTCCTATATGAAATGACTCTTGCGACTTCGGCACTATTAGGCTTAGAGCCTTAGAGAATACGGATATAAATTCGGAGAAAATAGAGTCGTCACCAAGATGGGCCGGGAAAAAGAAAGGTGTGGATGACTTAATTTCTAAGTAATTTCCAACCCCCTAATGGGTTCGAAAAGTTGAGTACATATGGGGAAGGTGAGAATGATCTAGGACCCTCATAATGCCCAGTTCATTAGAATCAGACTCCTTTTCAGGGGTAAATATTATTAAATTCTTAAATATTATGATATCATCCATATTACATACAATTTAAAAGTAATAAACATTTATCATCTTTTTAAAATAAAACAAATAAAATAGGCACCCATCCAAGGATGAAAACTTGCCTTTACAATGTCCAATATCTAAAAAGAAAATAAGTAAAATAAAAATAGGATACCCACCAATTGGTGGAAATATATTCCTTACAATTATCCCAAAGTCATTAAATAAATTAAATTATCTTAAATAAATAAATTAAACAAATAAGGCACATACGAGTGGAAACATGCACTTTACATCCTTAAAATCCAAATAATAAAATTAACACTATTCAACCATTCATAGCAAAACAAATAATTCATTTTCAAGCAATATAAAGTAAAACATTTAAAAATAACACAATACAGTAAATTAAATAATAAGAATTAAGGTTCAATCTAGAGCATAAAGTACATGAAATTTGGGTTTACATGTTATACTTAAGATTTGTAAGGTTTAAAATATTGATTTTAGGGTTAAAGAAATAAGATTAGGATTTTTTTTTTAAGAAAACTAGGGTTTTTATGATTTAGAAAATAAATTAGGGTTTCAGATTTTGAAAACTAAAGTTTTGGGTATTTAAGAAAATAGGATTATCATTTTTAATTTAGCAACTAGGTTTTTGGACTTTAGGTTTCAAGATTAAGGTTTGGGAAATTAAGGTTCTGGAATAGAGTTTAGAACTAGGGTTTGGATTTATGGATTACTGGATATTAGGGTTTGAAAATTTGGGAAACAAGGTTTTTATGGATTAAAGGTTCTGGACATTAGGGTTATGGGAATTACAAGTTCTAGAGCTAGGATTTAGGAAATTAGGGTGGAGCTAGGATTTAGGAAATTAGGATCTCTGGAGCTAGGGTTTAGGAAATTAGATTTTAGATATTGGAATTCAGGATTTTTGGTTTTTTACAGAACTAAGGTTTTGGGTTGCAGAAGACAGAATTAAGGTTTTAGTTTTTAGAAAACAGATTGGGTTTTGATAAAATTTTGGTTATTGTAAACACTGTAAGGTCACTTTAATATCATCTTTGACAAATAATTATACGGGACATGGCCACTAGATACATTTAAATGAATATATAATAGATATAAATTAATGGCATTACCATATAAAGCTCATTGGACATATTAAAACAAAACCTCAACAAGTTTGAACTTCTTGGTATTAATAAACCGGACTTGCTATGATTTTAAAGTGTTTAGAAAACAAAACTTGTGTTGAAGGCTCCACCAAATTGTTCATTGATCCAAGCTACTGCCTGCACCAATTTAGAATTCTGACTGAAGAAAAATAAAGACAGTGGTTGTTGCCTTTGGTGTGTTGATGGTTGTTGCTTTGTTAATTGCTTTATATTTGTTGTTAATTCATGCTAATTACTGCTTCCCTTTCCTCTGCCTTTTAATCATATATTTATAGGTAAATCATGACTTAACCATAAACCTAATCTGCTTAGTTCGAGGTTAACACGAATTCTAGCTTGATTAGAAAATTAAATTACCAGGCAAAATTATTTTTGAAATAGGGCCATGTTAATTTGGAGCATCCAAATCAACATGAACCATTGCTCATGTCGACTTGGAGTGTCCAAGTTGACATGAGCTAGGCTCATATCGATTTGGAAGCTCCAAATCGACATGAGCCAATGCTCATGTTGATTTGGATGTTTAAGACAACATAAGGTAAGCTCATGTCTATTTGGCATAGTGACACTGCTTGGCTCATGTTTATTTGGCATAGTGATACTATTTGACTCATGTCTGTTTGGCATAGTGATGCTATTTGGCTCATGTCTGTTTGGCATAGTGACGCTATTTGGCTCATGTCTGTTTGGCATAGTGACGCTATTTGGCTCATGTCTATTTGGCATAGTGTCTTTCTAAATCCGACCAGAGTTGTTTTGGGCTTTTAAAATTAAACCACATTAGGTTTCAAAAAGTGAACCAACTTAATTTAGGCCTTTTAAAATTGGACTGGCCTATTTAAAAGCTATAAACTAGGTTTAAGCTTATAAAATCAGACTAAATTTAGATTGGTCTTCTTTAATTGAGATCATATTTGCTTAGGGCCAAAATTAAAGGTCTATAGAAAGGCAAGATACAATGCTTTTAATGATAAATGGTACAAAATTGAAGAAAAGTATGCAAAAATAAAGAAAATGCAAAAGCCATGCCCATGGCTTATCAATGCCACGACCCTGGACTTCAAATTGAATCTACCATTAAGAAAAATAATGAATTCCACAAGCAAAACGAAACCCTCAATTGTGGAAATCAAAGTCCACTCCCAGTGGGATGAGTTTTCTTACTGTCCAAGTGAAGGGACGGAAGAAAAGTCAGAATTGCCAGTTTGATTGCAAAAGCCATAACCATGGCATTCAAACACCACCCTCATGGTCTACTTAGTCGCCACTTACAGCTAGAAAATTTCTCAAAACAGTCTACTCCCACCTAGGCCATGACCGTGGCACTCATATGCTACGACCATGGGGCTAAAATTTATGACTTTAGCAGGAAAATTTGAAAATTGAAGAACTAAAAAGTTGTAGAAAGTTGTATTCCAGCATTTCCCAACTTGCCTCCATTAAGAAGCTTCCAAGCACTTTATATAAACACATACCCTCCTAAGGTTTCAAGCATGAATAGAGATTGAAGTGAGATCTAAGATTTCATTAAAAAATAAGATTAAAGATTTGATTATAGTTTGTATTAAACAAATTCTAGTCTTTCTTTGGAGGAGAAGAGTGAAACTAGGTTCAAGGAAGAAATTCAAGATTCCAAGTGGAGTTCTTCTTCAATCCAAAAGAAATATAGTTTGATCATTCTTGTTCTTTAGATTATGCTTTAATTATTATCTTTAAAGTTTGTAGTGTTTTTATTTCAATTTTGAGGAGCTAAATCTCATTCAAGGTTTGTCCCTTATATTGAATATATTATGGAATAATATATGCTATTTGATTTAATTAAGTTTATCCTTTAATTATTTTGCTATCTTTAATCTTAATGCTTTAATTATCTTACCAATAATTAATTGAATTGAGATGTTGTGTGATGAAGCAAGAGTAGAAGCACAATATTAGTCTAAGGAGATAATAATCTTAAGTAAGTTTTTACTTAGAGATAAGGTTAACACTTAATAGGTTGATTCAAGATACTTACAAAACCTAATGAATTAGTTTAACTACTTATGGTCACGAGAGTAGACATAAGGATTAATTCAATATTAGATCTAGTACTTGAGAGAGACTTGAAATTAATTTAGGAGAATCCAACCATTAATCAAAGGAAAAACTGAATTGAATTAATATTTTTTAAAAAATCCATAATAATTCAAAAAAGGTGGCTTAACCCTAAGCTTAGTAGATTTAAATTCAAAAGTAATTCATTTTATTTAGTTAAGTTTAAATTAAATTTTGCTATCCAAACAATAATCAGTTTAATTGTTTGGTACTTAGAATTACCGTCCTCATGAGAACGATACTTTACTTATTATTTTATTACTTGATTACGACTTGTGCACTAGCAAATAGCTAAGCTAGCACACAACAAACACATTTTCTAAATTTTCTACATAAAAAAAAATTCAAAATTTCTTAAAAAAACTAAAAATAAAAAATAATTTTTTGTAATTAAACAAACCCTATGCTTTTGTTCTCTCATTGATGAAATTAAACCCAATGTTCCCAAGCTTAAAATCCTAAATTTTCTTCCATCATTTTTCTATATTTCTTGATACATCATGCACCACATTGCAGGTAATTTATATAAAATTATAGATTATTAAAATATTATGAATTATAAAATTATAAAAATATTTATTAATAGAATAAAATTATTGATATTAAAAAATTAAAAATATTATATTTTTTAAATATTATATTTTTAATATTATATATTATAATAGGTTTTAATATAAATTATTTATTAATATTTTAATATTAATTCTATAATATTATAATTAATATTATATTAAAAAATTATAAAAATCCTATATAATTTAAATTATTATAAATTATTTAATATTTTTGTTTATTTGTTAAATTATAGGTTATTGAATTATTATAAAATATAAAATCATAAAATTTTTTATCAATATTATAAATTGTCTATATTGAAGATATCAATTAATAAATAATTTTTTAAAATATTATATCAATAATTTTTTAAAAATTTTAGTTTAGCCCCTGATGTTTAACTTTAGCCCAAATTGGCCCATGTCATTAACTATTTAATGGTTCCATTTAAAAAGGGTCAAATTTGACTAATTTTAAAAAAAGTACCAATTTTATTAAAAAAAAAAATTTAAGGGCTAATCTAGACTTTTCGCTATGGTACATGAGTTAAATTGGCCCTTTGTCCATGATACCATTCATAGACATAACTTAATGGACATATTGCTGGTTGCAATATAAGACTTCCAAACTAATTTCATCTTTCCATAAAATCCAAATGCCTCTAGAAAATCTCATAGCTTCAACTCTAAAGGAGAAATCAAAACTACAGTATTTAACAAACCTATCTGCCTTTAAACCACTGATTCTAGGTTCAAATATAGCCATAATATGGGGAGAATAATTCATGGACAAATTTCAAAAAGCTCTTTTGAATTAAGGGGAGCCAGTCTCCTGCACATTCCAAGTTATAATCTTTATGTTCATAGTATCTTTATATAAGGAAAGAAAGTTGATAAGCACTTATAAATGGAGGATATCATCCTCCCCAATTTCCATCCCATCTCCAGAGATGCTTTCGAAGTCACTTTCAATGTCGGTTGCATATCACTATCATCAATGGTCACATCCTTATCCAATGTAGGAGAAGCCAAGTTCGATTCTACCCTTTTATTTGGTGGCTCTTCTTTGTAATTGCTCGTCGATGTTCTATCAGATCGAGAGGGAGACTATGAAATGATAATAGCCTTATGTCTTTTTGGGTCCAAAGAAGTATGAGTAGGAGTAATCATGATTTGGTTTGAGCTTTGGGCTTTTCAGGCCTGTTGAAAGTCTATAGAGGTTGAATTTTGTAACAAAATTGTTTGGTTCCCTTTACGTGTTCCTGAAGCTTCTTGTATGGGCATATGTTCACTTTCTAATGACAATTTAGCATTCTCCCCATATCTTTGGCCCAACCCAATTATAACTTTTTCCTTACCTTTACTAGACGTTTGCTTCTTTCCTTTTATTATGCCTCTGATATTGACTAGTTGTCTCCTTAATTGACACTAATTATTCCTTGTTGTTAGGTGCTAAAATTACCTATCCTCCATTATTGTCTCCTAAAATCTCAAACTTGGAACCCTGGAGATTCTATTGAATCTTAAATTTTTTGTTTCCCAAAGATCTCTCATCTTCCTTCTTAAATTTTAGCTTCCTTTTCTAGACACCGTCATCCACAGTGCATACTTCCCTTTGGGTTCCATAACTAGAGTTTGCTTGGCATCTGTCAAACCACCGTCCAACTTAGTATGGTTATCAGACAGTTTGTTGAGATTTTTTGGACATTAAATGGCATCATGACAACCCTTCCACAACAATATCAAATTTTAGGGGGGGGGGGACCCTTATACTCCCCCCTTTGAATTTTACCATCTAAGATGAATTGGGAACATGGAGGATTGTTTAGATTTTGTTCCATAGCTACTCTTGCGAATTCCCCCTGGCTGCAAATTCTGTGTTGTAATCAATACGAACACCTTTTGGATTAAATTACCAATGAGCCTTAAAGCTTTCTTTTGGTAGTAATGGAAAGGCATCATAGGGATCCTTGTCTATGCCATAACAAAATTGATTATCCCATTTGAGTAGTTAAAATTAGGACTCCAAGCCTAGGTCATTAGATAATACCACAATTGCCTCCTCTATTTTAAATCTAGCCAAATAAAAATCATTCTCTAAATCAATAATGGTAAATCCATTAGTAAAATTGCACATCGATTCCAGCCGTAAAACTAAATCTTTTTAGCCTATTTTTTATCTTAAGAGCTTGATAATGACTGAACTCTTCCATGGATGGACCAGAGTAGAAATTCAATATCGCACTATAAAAACCTCTTTAAAAGCTTGGGTAAGAATCCTCCACTACCAATAGAGGATGACAAATCATCCAAAAAGGCTAGGGTTAGGCAAGAGGGGGAGTCAAGTTCAATGAAAGGACTCTCCTTCAATAACACCTTAATAAAGGGTCAGGCGGTGGTTGAGGAAGATTTATTTAAGAGTGATGATCTATGGCAGTCAGATGAGAAAGATGTAAGGGCCCTTGGATAGTCATGGGCCCTATGGGAGTGAAGGATCCTTACCCAAGCTTTCAGATAGGTTCATAAAGTATTATATGCTTTTAATACCTTCGATAGTGCTAATGGTGCAAATAGCAAGATATTCATATCACAAAACAAACTATTGGATTTTATGTGCAATTTACAAAACCACATGCTATTTCTTTTATACTTTTGCCCATTATAAATTCAGATAATTAATTATTTTTAATTTTTCTTGGAGGATTTACCTTAGATCATATTATAAGTAGTTGATAATTTAATTGGATTGACTAAAAATGATTTCTAATTAAATTTAAATTGATTTCAAATTGAGTGGATTATTTGCAGAAGATACATATATAATTTTAAATAAAAAAGGTTAATCATACTATATAATTATACATATTTAAGATAATTTATTTTTAACTCTTAAAATCAAATAATATTAAGTATATTGATATCGCTTCTCTGATACAATACCTTATACCAAGCACTGCGGGTAACCAGCCCATCGTGTCTCAAAATTGAGCTATTATAGTGATCTAAAACTATGATACCGAGCTAATAGAGCTATGCACATCAGGAGCATGTTAGGGCTGACTATCAGATGTGATAGGAAAAACCTCTAACCCAATTGCCATATGACACTAGCACATCCTCGATCCTCACTGATGCAACTTAGAAGTGGTCCCCTCTCAACCTCCCCTATGGGTAAAGAATATTTTTCCCTCTTTTTAGTCAGCAGAAAAATCAAGCTCTGACTTAGGCATCAAAGTTTTCACATTAGAGCCCAATCCTCTATTTGTTTTGCAAGTAACTGAACACCGAGCTCTATAGAATAGACCTAAAGTCTACTTGTTATTATTAGTGTGGGTAGCATGGACTAGCTGTGTCCCAAAACATAGAAAATAAAACTTTGGACACGTTCCTAGTTATACATAATGATACTTACATGCCAAAACCAGTAGACACCTTAACACCCCCCACATATCGCAAATCCCCGGCGTCACAAACCAAAGCCCCTACATAACCCAAAACTTCCCATATACTCCTACCCTGAACTCTCACATTTGGCTGGAGCTCAGGCCTCTCACTGATTGGCCTATGAAACCTCGCACCCTACCAATGTCGAAGACCACTTTCTACTATGCCTATGGCCCAAATGGTCGTTGTTGCCCTCTAGTCTCCTAGACTCACTAAACATATTGTTCGAGAACTAATGGCCACTTTAAGAGACTTCATCTTTATCATGAGATAGCAAAATAATGCCCCACCATCACCACCAATCTCACAGGAATATATCCAAACACAAATACACATAATTGAACCCAGCCAATAGTTCCATGAAAGGGCGAGTTCACCAAAACATGAGCCAGAAGTTAGAAGATGGCTTTTCACCCTTGATCCCTCTATTTCTCGGGCCCCAACTCACCTAACCAGTATTTCTTTAGAGCCTAGAGCCAGAGATATTACACTTACAGCAGAGGAGCTAGAGGCTCACATCCATAACTTTTAAAAACTTTATGAGCTATTCATCAATAAGTTTGTTGCCTTAATAGACCTTAGGTACACCTCGGCGGACCTATTAAAAATTGTATAGAGGCAAGATGAGACACTCAGGGCCTATATCTAGTGATTTAACAAGGCAGTGGCAGATATACCAAATGTCAACATCGAGCTAGCTATAGAGGTGCTCATAAGAAACATAAGGTGTATCTAGTTCTCGAATTCACTAAGCAGGAAGCCACCTTGAGACTTTATGCAATTAATAGAGAGAGCTTACAAATACATCTACATGGATGAGAACCGCTGCCACTGCTCGAACCTTAAAAATCTTTATGGAGCTCAAATCTCCAGTACTGCCAAAGAAGCTATGAAGACATAGCCTCTTAAAGCTTCTAAGCCAGGAAACAATTATTAAAAATTGTACAGAGGCAAGATGAGATACTTAGGACCTATATCTAGTGATTTAACAAGGCAATGGCAGATATATTAAATTTCAACCTCGAGCTAGCTGTAAAGGTGCTCATAAGAAACACAAGATGTATTTACTTCTCGAATTCACTAAGCAAGAAGCCATCTCAAGACTTTATGCAATTAATGGAAAGGGCTTACAAATACATCCATATGGATGAGAAGCGCTGCCATCGCTTAGACCTTAAAAATTAATATGGAGCTCAATTCTCAAGTACTGCGAAAGAAGCTAGCAAGACAGAGCCTCCTAAAGCTTCTAAGCTATGCAAAAAGGGGATGAGGATGCAATGTCACAACCGTGCTAATAAAAGGCCAGGACTATGGGATCCATTTTGAAGCTGCCAAAAGAAGAGGCGAAGAGAAGGAAGAGTTCCATAGGAGAAATGAAAGCCAAAACCGTGGCAATTATAGGGTCACGATTGTAGGATCTGTTCAAACACTGCCTGTGAATTAGAGAAAAAGTTATATAAGATCTATAGTCAAATTAAAGGCCACGACTGTGGCATTTGAAGGCCACCCATGGGATTTGAAGAGTCAATGGAAAATGTGATTTTACAAGATAACTTTTAAAAATTGACTCCTTTTTAGGTTAAGATACCTCTAAACCTACCAAAATCTTTTCCTAATTGTATTATATGTTGTTTTACCCTTATAAATACCTTAGTTAGCTCCCATTAAAGGGACACTAGATTAATATATAATTTTTCTAGGTTTTTAATTTGGAGGTAGCAATGAAGAGAAGAAAGAATTTTGTTCAAGATCAATTCAAATTCAAGAGACTTCCTTCTTTCCAAAGTTTGATTTTTCCTATTTGTTTATTTTTTCCCTTTAATTTCAATTTCAAGTATGTCTTTTATCTTCTACTCTTTCTTTTTAATTTCTATTTCAATTATGAGTAACTAAAAACCTATTAGGGTTGAACTTTTTCGATTTAATTTATCTATGGAGTAATTATTTTTAAAGCTGTAATCGAGCCGAGCCGAGCTTTGGAAAGCTCAAGCTCGGCTCATTATAAAATAGAATCGAGCTCGAGCCAAGCCCGAACTTATATCGAGCCAGCTCATATATCATGTATTTCGAGCTTGAACTCGAGCTTAATTTAAATAAGTTTAACGAGCCCAATAAACTTATTTTAATTTTTATTTTTCATTCACTTTTTCTAAATTTTCATAAAAGATATACTAAAATTTATGTTTATATGAAAAATGAATAATATAATTGTATATTAATAAAAACAAAATATTATATTACTATAATTTTATATTTTACTATAAATTACTAAGCTATTTTATAATATATATTATTTAATTTATTTATCACATATACCATATATTAATAAATTATATAAATTAAGTTAGTCAAAAATTAATATATTCACATACATAGTTTAATATATATAAATTTAATTATATATATTTATAATCCAATACACTAAACGAGCTTGCTTACGAGCTTAACTCACGAGCTTTTTAAATGAGCTAGCTCGCGAGCTAACGAGCCGAGTATTTTGTAGCTTGAGCTTGGCTCATTTAACAAAAGAGCAGTTCGAGCTCGAGCCTGAACGAGCTTTTACCGAGCCGAGATCCAAGCTGAGATCGAGTAGCTTGGCTCATTTACAGCCCTAATTATTTTTAATTTCATTAAATTGAAGTTTGCTCTTGATTATTTTGTTATCTTTATTCTTAATGTTTTGATTATCTGACCAATAATTGATTGATCTAAGGTATTATATGATGGAGTGAGAGTGGAAGCACAATATTAGTTTAAGAAAGTGACAATCTTAGGTTTAAGTTTGCACCTAAAGATAAGCTAAACACTTAAGAGGTTGATAGAAAGGTTACTCACAAATCTTAATGAGCTGGCTTAATTTTCTTATGATCACTAGAGTGGACACGTGGTTAAGTTTAATATTAGGTTTAGTACTCAAGAGATACTAGGTCTTAATTTAGGAGAACCCAACCAATAATCAAGAGTAGGATTAGATTGAGTCAATACTTTAGGAAATCTATAGATAATCAATGAAGTGTAGATTTAACCCTAATGCCAAAAATATTAGAATTAATTCCAAAATTCAGTTTAGCTTTAATTTAGTTAATTTAGTTCTTCATTCACATCAATTTAACATTCAAATAATAGTGAGTTTAATTATTTAGTACATAGGATGCTCTTCCTCATGGGAACAATACTCTACTCTCCACTTTATTACTTAATTATGACATGTGCACTTGTAGTTGGCTAGGCTAGGCCCTAATAAGCTCCGAGCCCACCCAAAGAAATTCTAAAAGGTCCTGGCTAGGGTCATCCATGTCATAGCTAATGGTGAAAATTATGACATGGTAGATAGATCAAGGAAGCATAAGGCTAAAGAGGTCTTCTCTATGACCAAAGTATCTCCATCACAAACTCTAGCAGTGACATTCTCCCTTGAAGAATCATAGCAAAGAACTACTCCCTACACTGATGCTTTAGTAATGGAGGCTCTTATAGAGGGATATATGGTTTAGTGCATCCTAGATGACATCGGTAGCACCATTAACCTCCTCACTCTAAAGGCATTCAGGAAGTTAGGGTTGTCCCCAAATACCCTCAAACTGGTATCTGCTCCTTTGGTAAAACTTTCAAGGCATAATGTCCTTTTGCTCAGCTTAGCCATGTTAGATGTAATATCCACAAATTTAGATAAAATTAAATATTTATATAGAGGTTAATTAGGGTGTTGGAGATGTATATGTATAGTACATACCTAATATATACATAAGATATACATTAGATATACATGGCATATACATGGTATATACCCAACATATACTTACTATAAACATTGAATATATATTATATACTTAACAAATACATGATATATACGCATACATAAGGATATACAAAAAGCATACATATAATATATATATATATAGGTGGATGATGATGATGATGATGATGATCATAATAATAATAATAATAATAATAATAATAATAATAAACAAATAAATAAATAAAAGAAGAAGAAGAAAAAAAAACATATGGATGGGAATTTAAGAGAGAAATAATTAAATAATTAGTTATTTAATTAAGTAATTAATTAAATTAATATATACGGTTGGAAATGAATAAGAGAATTAGAAAAGAGTCCTCTTATTCTTCTTCTTCTCCATGTAATGGCCAAATTCCTAGAGAAAGAGAGAGAGGGGGGAGAGAGAGAAAAGGGTCTTCTTCTTCTTCTTCTTCTTCTCCATGTAATGGCCAAATTCCTAGAGAGAGAGAGAGAGAAATTTTGCTTCTTCAATACTCAAAATTTTACATGAATTTTAAAGAAATCAAGTTGGTTTTGAAGAAAAATCAAGAATTCAAGTAAGTAGTTTCTTCCTTAAGCTTGTTTCTTGAATTTTTATAATTATGTAAGATTGAGTTAATGAAAGAAAGTTCATTTAAATTGTTAAAACTGATAGTAATGGAGTTAACAAAGTGGATATATGATGATTTGAAGATCAATTGGTTGAGATTTTCATAATTGATGAAATTAGGGTTATGGGATGAATATGTAAAATTAGAATTTTAATATGGGTGTTTATAATTATTATAATGGGTTGATTTAATGCTGTTTTAATGTATATTCTATGATTTTATGATTGGAAGTTGGATATGAGTAGGTTTTGGTGAAGTTTATTAGGTTATATTAAATTAGGATTTTTGAAGGAGGTTTCAATAATTGTTAAAATGGATTGTCATGAAGTTATTTTGATGTATAAATGATTATTTTGTGATTGGATGATAGAAATGAGTTGGTTGTGTTAAAGTATGAATAAGGTAGTAAATGGAAATTAGGGTTTTTGTTGGAAATTGGTTAAAAATTATGTAATTGATGGTTATTTTGAATAAATGAGTAGAAAAATGATTGTAATGGAAGAATTTTAATTATTGTTTGGTTTATGTATGGTTAGGTCAAGGTAGTCCTAAAGGTGAAATTTAGGGTTTGGGTGAAAATTGAGCTTGTAAAGTGGAATTGGTTAGATTTGAAGGCTAAGCAAGGTTAGTACATATTTTGATTATTGTGAGCAGGAATTTTTGCCTCCACTCCCGGTGGAATGATTCTTGTAACTTTGGCACTGTTAGGCTCAAAGCCTTAGAGAACACAGGCCTAAATCCGGAGAAAATGGAGTCGCCACTCGGACGGGCCAGGAAAAATAAAGGGGTGGATGACTTGATTCCTAAGGAATCCCCAAAACCCTATTGGTTTCGAAAAGTTAGGTACACATGGGGAAGGTGAGAAGTGGCCCAGCACTCCCATAATGCCCGGTTCATTAGAACCGACCTCCTTTTCAGGTGTAGATATTATAAAATTTTTAAATATTATGATATTATCTATATTACATGTGAACATTAAAATAAAAAATTATTGCATTAAAATAAAAATAAGTCCAAACAAAATAATAAATAGGCACCCGTCTGTAGATGGAAATATACCTTTACAATGTCCAATGCAGTGCCCAAAAAATAAAACCAAGTAAATAAAAATGAGACACCCATCATAGACGGAAACATGTCTCTTACAAAGGTAAACGGTTTATAGGATATGGTTTTATTGGCAAATTAGGGTTTCTATGTAAGCTAGAATTTCATATTTATAGAAATTAGGATTTTTTCTAAACTAGGGTTTACATGTAAATTAAGGTTTTGGAATTAGGGTTTAAGGAATTTAGGGTTTTGGATTTAGGATTTAAGGAATTAGGGTTTTAGTTTTAGAAAAATGGATTTAGGGTTTTGTGAAAACAGTTTGGGATTTTAACATTTTGGAAAGCAGATTGAAGGTTCTGGCTACAAAGGGTTTTAGAGTTTTTGAGGTTTAAAAATTGGTTCTAGGGTTACTGGATATTAGAAAATAGATTAGGGTTTAAAACATTAAAAAACAACTTTGGATTTTAGAAAATTAGGAAAATAATTTAGGGTTTTAACATTCACTGGATATTTGGGGTTTTAATATTTTGGGATTTACATTTAAGAAGCAAGCTTTTGGATTATTTAAATTAGGAATAATGGTTAAGGGTTTGAATTAATAATAAAAGTTTAAAGAGATTAAAATTCTGGATATTAGAGTTGGAGGTTTTGGTTTAAGGTTTACAGAATAAACTAGGGTTTAGGAAATTGGTCTTGTGGATTATGATTAGGATTTGAATTTTCCAAAACACATGCTAAAGCATTAACAATGAAGCTACTGGACAAGATAATTCAAAAAATAAACTTCTGTAATGGCAATTTAAAGGATGATTTGTAAACACTGGAATAAACATATTGTATTATAAATCTAAACTTGTGTTTGAAGGCTCCACCAAGGTTGAATGTATTGATCCAATCCCTCTGCTACTGCCTGCCTAGATCAATTGTAGTATTTGGCTGGAGATCACCTGATTGTTGCTTTTGTTAAACCTTGCTAATTGCTGGTTTTGTTCTTTATAATTATTGATGCCTGTTTTAATGTTAAACATCAATATTTATAGGAATAATTAGGTTTAAAATAAAATCCTAAAACTTAATCCGACGGCCTAAACGAAGTCCATCTTAATTAAGGAATTAATAAGCTGAATTAAAATCGAATTAGTTGGACCATGGCGAATTGGCAATTCCCAATTCGCCATGGGTTTACTGTTTTGGTTCGATCTGGCTTATTTTTATGCTTTAAAATTGAATTACATTTATTAAATGATAAAGTGGACTACGTTTAGGGTTTTAAAATCAAACCAACTTATTTTTAGTCCAAACTTCGTTTATAAAAGCCATAAACTAGGTTTTAAACCTTTATAAATTGAATCAATTTATTTTTAGGCCTTGCAAAACCGAATCGACTCATTAAAAGCCATAAACTAGGTTTAAGCTTTTTGGAACCGGATCAAATATAGTTTTGCCTTTGTTAATTGGGATCAGACTATATTAGGTTCTAATTAATTGGGTTTTAGAGTTTTCAAGGTTTAAGAGAAGGCAACAATTATCTTTATATTAAAATTCATAATTGACATTATTCCTTTTGAGACACTTTAAAGGATATTATTGCTCTTTAAAGTGTTATTATCCATTTTCTTTGTGATTTATTAGCAAAAACATGATTTATATATTATTTTAAAACTTAAAGAATGTTGTTTTATTAAAGTAAAAGAAATATGATAAAAATGTGGACATGAGTCACATTGTGAATGTGACTCATGGTTGTGCATTGTGGTTGTTAAGTGACAGATGAAATGTGTTTATCCCTTGGAATATATGGAAAATTTTGGAAAAGTGTTAATGTGTAATGAGGATATGAAAATTAAAGAGTTGATGTGTGTTTGTTAACTCTATCCAATTACTTGTCCAGGAAGTTGATATTGGTAATGCATATGTTCATAACCTGAGCAGAGTTAGGACTTGAGATTAAAAATGGATCCGAGTAGAACTGGGCTGTGAAACTGATGTTGTGATAACTGGACTTGGTAATTGTATAGAGGTTGTTAGGCCTAATATGTGTGTGAATGTGTTGTGTCTATATGGAATATGAGATAATAAAGGCTTGTAAAATTAATGCATATTACATTATGAGAAAGAGTATTTAGATATAATTGTATATTGCTATTAAAATTTATACCACTAAGCTATATGTTTACCGTGGTTGTATGTATCGTGTAGGTGATAGGGCTGTAGACTAAAGTGGTCCATATTAAGGTGAGATTAGAAGTTTGAATTTTACCACAAGACCAACCCTTAGGTGTTGCATTCATTGTATATCTTGGACATGTCATGTGTATAATAAATAAATTTTGGGAATGTTTTATATGTATATATACAAATTCTTATGATGATAAATGTTTTAGATATAAAACCTTGATATGTAAATTAATGAAGTGGTGATTTGGAGAGTTGGCTATAAATATTATTTTTGGAGTGTTGTTTGTGCAGGTTGGGTATTTATTGATTTGGAATTTTATGAAATCACAGACAAAACTCTAGCAAATTTTCAAGTAATTTTCTATTAAATACACTATTTTGAATATATAATACTTATGGATTTATCAATTAAATTTATCTTTTAAATATATAATTATTTTGACATTAATTATGATAGTTTCTACAGTTATTTGTTTTGACATTTTTATATTCTATATATGTACTCTACGTGTACAGTGTGTATAAACTGTACGTATATAGGCTATAAGGGTATTACATTAGAAGTGCAGTTGGGGGGGACCCATGGTACGAGATTGCCATGCTTACTTCATGATTGTAGATATACACTTTGCCTATAATGCCATCTCCGACCTTTTTTCGTAGAGGTGGATGCATCTATTTCTATGAAAAGTTTGAAAATGAAGGTCCTTGCACATGAGAGAAGGCAGCCTAGGAGTCCTATGCAATCCTCTTGAATGATGCCAACTTGGTATTACCTATGGATTCTCTAAACCTTCATAGCAACCAAGAGGCTCGAGCTAGCCGGTGGACATACTAAATATCATACAAGTGGGGCACGGCAGAAAATTAGAGATTGCCAATTATAGCAGCCTTGATAAAGAGCTTACCTTACAAAAGTCCTTTAATAGTTCCAAGATGCTTTTGCTTGGACATCGATCGATATGAAAGGGATTTCACTCAAGCTTATGAAGCACGAGCTCTACATAGATCCCCAAGCATCCCAGTAAGACAAAAAGAAAAGGAACCATGGCCCAGAGAAATAGATTGCAATAGACCTAAAAGTTGAAAAGCTCTTGCACTCAGAAAGGCTAGGATTTCCAGAAGAAGATGCCATGTGGGTTTTGTAAGGGAGGTCCTATTTCTAGATTAGTTCTCCAATTTGGTCCTAGTAAAAAAAAAGCCTAGTGAAAAGCGGAGGATGTGTATAGACTTTACAGATCTCAACAAGGCCTACCCAAAAGACTCCTAACAACTTCCCGACATCAACCACTTGGTGGACTCCACAGTAGGCTATGAATAGTATAGCTTCATTGATGCATCCTCTGGCTACCATTAGATACCCATGAAGCCCGAGGATTAAGAAAAGACCTCCTTCATCACAAGCAATGGGACTTATTGCTATAACATAATGTTGTTTGGCTTGAAGAACATTGGGGCCACATACCAAAGGCTTGTTATTAAGCTCTTCCAAGAGCAGATCGGCCTCACTATAGAGGTATATGTATATGGCATGATCATAAAGCCTAAAACCTTGATAGACCACCCCTAATGGTTCAGCTAAGGTCTTTAAGATCCTCTGAGGCTATGGGATGAAGCTCAATATAGAAAAATGTTCTTTTAGAGTCCATCTGAGAAATTCCTGGGGTTTATGATATCTAAACATGGAATTGAGGCCAATCTAGGGAAGATTAAGGTAAACATGGATATAGAGCCCCAGAGAAACATCAAGGAGCTACAAAAGCTCAATGGCAGAATCACAACCTTAGGTTGGTTCATTTCTTACTTGGCTCGGTGGTGTCTGCCATTTTATCAAATCTTAAAGGACTTAAAGCACTTTAGGTGGACAAATGAATGGCAACAGACCCTTACCCAACTAAAAAATGTCTTGACTTAAGTCGGCCTATATAAGGGGAAATCCTATACTTATACCTAAAAGCAGCTCTAATAGTCATTGGATTAGTGTTTATTAGAGAAGAAGAAAACTATTAGCTCTTGATATATTACACAAGTCATTTGCTAAAGGGTCCAGAGCTCAGATATTCACCATTAGAAAAGTCGGCCTTGGCACTTATGATCACTTCCACCAAGATCTGACCGTACATTGATGCCCACACTATAGTGGTGTATATTAATTCTTATCTAAAGAAAATATTACAGAGGCTGGAGACATTGGGACACCTGACAAAATGGGTACCAAGCTTGGAACCTATGACATTTGGTATGAGGCAAGGTGTGCCTTGAAGGGTCGAGTCCTTACTAACTTTGTGATAGAATTGTATGAAGAACCCATTACCTCCTTCCCTAGGGAGTCATGGCTCCTAAATGTTAATGGTGCACATGCCTTGAAGAGGCGTGCATAGGAATAGTCCTCAAAGGCCTAGGAAAGGTCCTTATCAAGTACTCTGCCAGGCTCAACTTTCAAGCTTCTAACAATGTAGCTAAGAATGAGACCCTATGCATACAACTCCAGCTTCCAAGGAAATCTACCTAGAAATGCTCTAAATTTACTCTAATTCTCAATTCGTGGTCAACTAGTTAATGAGGAAATATGAGACAAAGGAGCTAAACATTGTAAAGTACAAGAAGCATGTAGCTAGACTCTTGGCCGCCGTAGAAAGCAAGGGATATTCATGGAAGCTACACCAAGTATTTAAAGCTGAGAATGAGGAGTTTGACAGACTTGCTAAAGCTACTGCTACCAAGGAAGGGAACTTTGAGTAGGGGATCCTTACAGAAATCATTCAGAAGCCAAGTCATAATAGCCCATCTACCATAGTTATGGAGCCCATAGAGGGTTGGAGAGTTCCCATATTCCAATTTTTAGACACTGATGAGCTTTCAGATGATCCAGTCGAGGTGAAGAAGGTGGTCGAAAGAGCTAATAGATACACCATTTTTGGCGACATACTGTACATGCAGTTTTTTTTCTCACCCTTGGAGTCGTTATGTCTCTGAAAAGTAAGGTGACTATGTGCTAAGAGAGATTCATGAGGGCATTTGTGGAGCCCAAGAAGGAGCTCATGCCATAGCTCAAAAGGTATTGCTACAAGGGTATTATTGGCTATTTATGGACAAAGATGTGAAGGCTTTGGTCTAAAAATGTGATAAATGCTAAAAGCACGCCAACTTCCAGCACCAACCTTCAACCAAGCAAAAGTCCATCAGAAGTCCTTAACCCATTTCTCAGTGAAGGATGGACATCCTAAGACCTTTCCTATAAGCTACAACTCAAAGGAAGTTCCTAGTATTAGCAGTTGATCATTTCACCAAATAGGTTAAGGCAGAGCCCTTGCATCTAGCACCCTAGCCTCTATAATTAAGTTCTTCTAGAAATCTATCATGGCAAGGTTTGGCATCCCCCACACCCTGATTCCTAAAAATGGTAAATAGTTTGATTATATGCCCTTCATGGAATATTATGTCGAGCTCAAGATCGAGCTCCAATTCACCTTTGTCTACCATCCCTAGTCAAATGGTCAAACAAAAGTCACCAGCCAAACTATTCTTAGTGGATTGAAGAAGAGGTTGGACGAAACCAAGGGGCAATAGGTGGATGAGTTATACAATGTCTTATGGGCCTACAGAACCACTTCTAGAACAGCCACAGGAGAGACTCTCATCTCACTGACATATGGGTTAGAGGTTGTCATCCTAATAGTGATTGGCCTCCCATCACTCATGAGCCAAGTGAGAAGGAGCCCACCACTAGGTACAACCTCAACATGCTGGAGTTTAAAAGAGAGCAAGTTGGTATACGAATAGAGGCTTACAATGCTCAGATTGCCACCTTCCACAATAAGAGGGAACACCATAAATAGTTCAAGAAAGGCTAGCTAGTGCTAAGAAGAGTCATCACCACTCATGGGTCAGCAAGACTTAGCAAAACTTTGTGCGAACTAGGAAGGATTGTATTAGGTAGCCGAGGTGTGCCAAGTATGAGCATATAAACTCCATGCAATAGATAGATGAGAGATCCTAAGGACATGAAATGATAGTAACCTGAGGCCGTATTATTAATAGCTTTCCCCAAGAATCAAACCTTTCCTTTTGTACTTGTAACTATAATTTCTCCTTTCTCAATTTTATAACTCCATGTAAATACACATTTACATACTATATAATGAGAAAAGGAAGAAGGACCACATTAGAAACCCATATATAGAGATTTATATTGTTGAACACCAAAGCACACTGATAAAACCAAATGCAAGAAGCACATATAACTCAAATAAAGCCCAACATGCCTTAAGAATGCCTACACTCTCAAAAGACCATGCAATGAGCATAGTAAACTCTCAAAAGACCATACGGTGAGCATGCCATACTTTTAAAAGACCATGCAATAAGTATGGAAAAATCTCAAAGGATCATGTGGTGAGCATGGTGCACTCTCAAAAGACCATGCAGTAAGCATGGAAACTCTCAAAAGACAGTACAGTGAGCATGGCGCACTCCCAAAATACCATGCAGTCAACTGGGACACTCTTAAAAGACCATGCAGTGAGCATGGCGTACTGTCAAAAGACCATAGGTGTGCTTGGAAAACTCTCAAAAGACCATGAGTGAGCATGGTGCACTATCAAAAGACCATACGATGGGTATGGCACACTCTCAAAAGACCATGCAGTGAGCATGGCGTACGCTCAAAAGACCATGAGATTAGCATGACACATTCTCAAAAGACCATATAGTGAGCATGGTAAACTCTCAAAAAGACCATGTGAGGAGCATGGCGCACTCTTAAAAGACCATGTAGTGAGCATGTTTCACTCTCAAAAGACCATATGTTGAGCATGGCGCACTCTCAAAAGATTGCACGGTGAGAATGACAATTAAAGTGCCCAAAAGCATTCTAAATCATAAAGTGCATAAGAGCACACCTAATCTAAAAGTGCTTAAGAGCACACCTAAACCCAAAGTGCCCGAGAGCACAACAAATCATAAAGTACCCAAGACTACGCTAAATCCTAAAGTGCCCAAAAGCATGCCAAATCATAAAGTTTCTAAGAGAATGCCAAATCATAAAGTGCTTAAGAGCACGCCTAAAATAAAAGTGCTCACGAGCATGCCTAATCTAGAGTGTCCAAAAGTACACCCAAAGCAAAATGCTATCAACATGCCCATAAACCTAAGTGTCATAAACATAAAAATTTGACGATGCAAGTATTTTTCAAGCATGCCATCCTATAAAGTCCAACACATAATAAAACAAATGAAAATAACAAGGAATAAAGATCAATAAAAAATAAAGAAAAAATACTGTGAGTGGGGATTTTTGCCCCCACACTCGATAGAATGGTTCTTGTGACTTTAGCACTGTTAGGCTCTAGGACTTAGAGAACATGGGCATAAACTATGAGAATTTAGAGTTGCCACTCAGATGGCCTAGGAAGAAGATAGAAGGGTGGATGACTCAATTTCTAAGGAATCCTTAACTCCTACTAGGTTTGAAAAATTGGGTACATATGGGGAAGGTGAGAAGTGACCCAGCACACCCATAATGCTTGATTCATAGGAACCAGCCTCCTTTTTCAGGTCTAAATATTATTAAATTCTTAAGTTATCATGATATCATTCATATTACATACAATTACTGAAATAAACATCATTTCATAACTAAAATAAATCTAACAAAATAGGCACTCATACTAGGTAGAAACATGCCCTTACAAATATCCAAAATCCATAAAAACAAATAAAATAGGACACCCACCAAAAAGTGGAAACATGTCCTTTACAAAAGTCCTAAAGTCCATAAAATAAGTTAAATCACATAAACTTAAGACACCACAAAATAGAAACATGCATTTTACAACCTTGAAATCCATAATCAATTAATCAAAAGTAACAAAAATAAATAATCTAAACTTATATTTTATCACTATGCAAACAATTATAAATTAAGGCTAAACTAATGAAATTAGGGTTTTGCCATCAATTTAGTATATGGAATTAGGGTTTTATCATAAAATTTAGAATTTTAATAATGCAAATCAGGGTTTGACTCCTAAACTAGGGTTTTAGGATGAACTTGGGGTTTTAAACCTAATACTAGAGTTTTGATCATCAAATTAGGGTTTCTCATGCAAACTAGGGTTTTTAGATTTACAAAGCTAAGGTAAAAATATGCAATTAGGGTTTCAATTGGACTTAAACCTAAGATTAAGGTTTACTGGATGAAATTGTAAAATTAAACCCATGATTTAGAAGTACAGTAAATTAAACAATTAAGATAATCAATAAAATTGAATATAATTTATTGATAAAAGTCATACCTACGTTGTTGGCTCCACCAAAACTATTTTGTTGAACCAAACCTAGCCCCCAAGCACTGTAACCACTTCACAGAATACTGCATGTTGGTGCTATGACTTGTTGGATCAAATAGGTATTGGCTGAGTAAAACAATCCAAAGATTATTGCTATTTTAGCTACTGCCCAATCTTGTTTGCTTTCTGTATCTCTTTTAGTTTGATAATTGAGGCTATTAATTGCTAAATCTCGCTCCTTTTGTTTCTGTATTCTCTTTTTGCTCTCTGAGTTGCTACCCCCTTTAATTACTCCTCTTGGCCTCCCTTTTATAATGCTCCTTAGGGTTTAATTAGATTCCCTCTCAATTAAGAAGTCCCGATTGCATCATAAAGCCTTCTATTTATTTGAATCTCTTTGAATTTAAGCACAATTGTGACACAAATTGAATTAGGCCAAAATTAAGGCTCATAGCGAGTTGGCCTTGGCCAATTTGCCATGAGCACCTCTATCAAGGCTACCTTTAAGTCAATGTTATACCTATGTTGTTGAATGAAAGCTTTGTACAACAAATCCCAGTCTTCATGAGTATTCTCCTCTAAAGTATTAAACCATTTTTTTACCACAGGATCAAAGGAGAGCATAAAATACCTTAGTGTTTTAGCCTTAGTGGCTCTAGCAGACTGCATGGCAGTAATATACTGCTTAACATGAAAGTGACGATTTCATATACCACTGTACTTAGAAAAAATAGGCCTTTTAAACTAGTATGGGAGATCCTCATCTTCTTCAAAAAGCTTATCAACTTTTGAGGCCTTTTCAACTTTCAATCTCTTTTCAAACTTCTTTTTTAGATCAACAATGAGCTTTTCCACATTAGCAGGCACCATCTTCTCTTTCTTCTTTTCTTATTGGTCTTGGAAGTAAGTGTCCCAATATCATAATCAATCACCACCTTTTCTTCATCAAAGGTTACCTCAGCTACCTTAGCATTTCTCTTGTCCTTCTACTTCTTAGAACTACCATATGCCTCAGCAGTGTCCATTTCTAGCAATTCAGCTAGTTGAGTCCTCAATATCTCAGCCAAGGCCCCCTTTAATTCTTCCATCTTAGATGTGAGGGCTTCATTCACCAGGTTCTGAACTTGCTCATGATCCATTGCTTTTGATGTGAAGTTGACTGAATTCTTACTGAACTTTGAATCACTGACGTAGGTTGGATTGTCACAAGCCCAAGAACTATTATACTCCAGGTCTGTAAGCCATAAAGGATCAATGCAATATATGTATGCATGTGTAGTAAACAAACAAACAAAATCAGGACACCTACCATAAGGTGGAAATATATCCTTTGCAATGGTCCTAAAGTCTGTAAAATAAGTTAAATCACATAAAACTTAAGGCACCCACAAAATGAAAACATACCTTTTACAACCTTAAAATCCATAATCAATCAATCAAAAATAAGAATATCAAATAATCTAAACAAATATTTTATAGCCATGCAAATAATTGTAAATTAAGACTAAACTAATGAAATTAGGATTTTATCATCAATTTAGGGTTTTATATGGAATTATGGTTTTATCATATAATTTAAGGTTTTAATCATACAAATTAGGGTTTTAATCCTAAACTAGGGTTTTTGAATGAACTTGGGGTTTTAAACATAAAACTAGAGTTTTGATTATCAAATTAGTGTTTCTCATGCAAACTAAGGTTTTTAGATTTACAAAGCTAAGGTAAAAATATGCAATTAAGGATTCAATTGGACTTAAACCAAAGATTTGGGTTTACTGGACGAAATTGCAAAACCAAACCCATAATTTAGAAGTACAGTAAATTAAACAATGAAGATAATCAATAAAATTAAATAGAATTGGTTGATAAAAGTCATACCTACATTGTTGGCTCCACTAAAACTATTTTATTGAACCAAATCTTGCCCCTAAGCACTACAACCAATTCACAGAATGCTTATATATTGGTGCTATAGCTTGATGGATTAAATAGGTCTTGGTTGAGTGAAACAATATGAAGATTGTTAGTATTTTAGCTAGTGCCCAATCTTGTTTGCTTTCTATATCTCTTTTGGTTTGATAATTAGGGCTATTAATTGCTAAATCTTGCTCCTTTTGCTTTTGTATTCTCTTTTTGCTCTCTGAGTTCTAACCCTTTTAATTGCTCCTCCTGACCTCCCTTTTATAATGCTCCTTAGGATTTAAGCAGGCTCCCTCTCAGTTAAGAAGTCTCAATTGCATCATAAAACCTTTTGTTTATCAGAATCTCTTTGAATTTAAGCATAATTAGGACACAAATTGAATTAGGCTAGAATTAAGGCTTATCACAAAGTGGCCATGGCCCATTTACCATGAGTATATGCTCATAGAAAATTAGCCTAGCCAATTGGCCATAAGCTTTTGCACATGGCGAATTGCAAGGCTAATTCCTCATGATTTTAGGCCTATCTAATTTTTTTAATGTTTTGAATCAGACTATAGTTGGTTTGGGATTTTAATTGGATTTGAATTTTGATTGGGGCTTTTTTAAAAGTTGAATTTGATTCGGGTCTTTAAATTAGAACCTAATTCAATCAAGGCCAAAATTAAGGATTTACAGAAACAAAAGAAGAAGGCATTGTTCATAAAATGCACTATTTTCATTCATTCAAAAATTTACAATTGTTTAGAAGTTAGCCTTTACATCAAGAGACCACCAACACAAAAAAAAAGAGCTTTCTATATGGAGGATAGTTGTACATAATGTAACAAAAAAAAAGAAAAAACAAAACAAAACAAAGACAAGGAAGCCCGCCTAGCTGCTCCCCATCCTAAGCCCCTTGTTCCTGAGCCTCCTCTTCCTCCTAAGGCTCATAAGGAATTTGGTTTGGGTCAATGTCAAGCACCCAAAAGAAATTACCTTGAGATACTTCTTACTAAGAAGCTCTAGAATGCGATTTTAGAACTTAAAGATCCGCTGAGCTTATTGATCCACACCCTTCTTCTGAAGCTCAATTATTAGCTCTTGCTCATAAGCTAGCTGCTCCTATGCACTCTTCTGGTTAGCCTCAGTGACCTTACATGCCTCCTTTTCCAAGCATAGAGTATTTTTGGCCTCTAAAGCCCATTGCCCAGCCTTAGTAGCCTTTATCTTCACCTCCCTGAGAACTTTATAAGCTAACATGTTTTATTTCACAACTCGAGAGAGATGGTCTCCTACATTCTAGCACCTTAGGGAAAACTATAATAACGCAAAGTTAATAAAGTCCGGTAAAAAGAAAGAGAGAGAGAGGGATAAAAAAGTTCATTTTACTTACCATATTGGATATGGTCCGGAAGTGTGCCAGAAAAGGGCTAGTGTGCATTTGGTGGTACTCTTGATTTTCCCTAGCCCATTTTGGAGGAGCTCTTGCATTACGGCCCTTACCCTAAGCTTAGCAATAAAATAGTAAGAGCAGAAGTGACCTTAAAACTCTTTGTTTACTGCCCTAAGAACCTTAACAAGGTCAAGCTATGGGGCCGTGACAGCTTGGTCCTCCCCTCTAGCCTTCAAATTTTATGACAGTAAGAGCCAATGTCCTATTGAGCTCAAGCCAAATGGGCTCTGCCTCCTCCATTGTTTCTCGATGACTGGCAGAGGAATTATTATCTGCAGTGCCCCCACCTAGGGGCAATTGCTAGAGGAAGACCTCAACTGTGAGAAGTGGCTTCTTCGTGTCACGCCTTCTTTTATGCTGCGGAGGCCTCTGTCTTATCCTTGAGCCTCTTGACTTGCTCCATAGTCCCCACAAGCTTCAGATCTCCTTCCTTCATGTCAGTATAAAGTCACAAAAGCTTGAATAAATATAATTGAACAAAACTAGCCTAAATGATTAGAAAGAAAATTTACCAGCTCGATCATTGGGGCAGGGCTCCTTTAGAGCTCCACCGATCGAATAGTGCTCCTTTATTAATTTTAGGACATTCATCTTCTCTCTCTAAATGTCCCACTCTATTACTTTAAAAATCCTGACCTCCTTCTGGTATAGATACTTCTTGGTCACCAGGGTCCCGCACATCTTTGAGCTCTATTGTGCCTGATAGGGAAAGCCCTTCTCATGCTCTAATAGAAAAAAAAAGGGTCTTTCTGGCCTTTTATTGAATTGATCTTCCTTATGAATAACCCATGCTTAGCCATCGTTGAAGAAATAGAAAATCTTTATTGGATCTTGAATGAGCCTTGAGGAGGTAGAAAATGTTCAACACCTGGGCAAAAGAGCCACTTTAAGGAGTCCACAGAGAACCTCGAACCTTGTGATGATCCACCAGGCATTAGGGATTGTTGTCCCAAGATGGCAACCAAGAGATGGGTTGAATTGGTTGTTTGAAGAAAGTAATGGCAAATTAAAAATTAAAAACAAAACAAAGTAAAAGAAAAGTAAAGTAGAGTATAGAAGAACATCACAGAGAATTTATAGTGGTTCGAATTACCTCAAACCTACATCCACTAACTTAACAACTTTTTAAGATTCTACTAATCTTGAAATTTATAAGCTCAACCTAAACTTGGTGTTTTCATAAGCTCACACCAAACTTCTACAAGGTTTGAGAACTTTCTCATAACCCAAATAAAAGTTTTTTCCAGACTCACTCTAAAATCTAAGTATTTCAAAGCTCACACTTAAACTTACAATAGTATTTAATGCTCACACCTAATACTCAAAACAATAGAAATAGAAGTTTTGATGTAAAGAAATGAAAGTTATTTTTCTTGGCTATTACAATTATAAATCTTCTAAAAAATGAAGTTTCATTGGGTATTTATAGCCTTCAACTAGCAGTTTGAGGTAGGTGTCAGCATATTTGATTCTTGTCTCCCACTTTGCTTATTGTCCAGAGTAAATTCATGGTCGGACTATAAAAGGTTCGATCGCACTTCATTAAGGCCAATCGGACTTCCTAAGCTCCGATCGTAATATTTAAAATTCTAACAAATGCTCCTTAAACAGTTGGTTTAGGTGGCATCCACTAATTGAGTGGAGGTATAACAGCTTTACATTTGAAGGATTTTCAAAAGATCCAGTTAGGACAACATCTGGTTTGATCAGACTTTCAGTGGTATGCTCAAATTCTAGGAGTACTCTTAGCCGTGAACCTTAGTGAACAATTTTGAATAATTTTCTGTTACAATGGTGTGGTCAAAATTTCCTGAGTTCCAGTTAGACTTTTCATGGTACGCTGAGAAAAGAGGAGTACCTTTAGCCATGAACCTTATTGGACGAATTTGCCAAATTTAGGTATGATCGGACTTGGGCATGGTCCGATCAGACTTCACGTGGTACAGTGGGATTTTGGGAGGTGGTCCGATCGGACTTTTCTTAAGTTCTTCAAAGAATGACTTCATGCAAATTGTATCTTGATACAAATGTTAGTTTTATTTAATTTGATTACCTAAGATCAAAAATTTAGCAGTTTGGCTAACAGGGATGAGCTGGCCTAGAGAGATTCCATGGTATGTAAGGAACTCATTGTGGAAAGGACACAAAGAGAAGCGAACCTTGCCCTTAGGTCTTCCTCATCTATGATCATCTAGTTGGCTGGAGGATCATCATAGGCCAAGGTGTGATTGCCGAGAACCCACATTAAGTACTCCTTAGGTATCCTGTACTTACATCAGATACCATCCAAGTCGAATGTGATGAGGGATGATCAAATATCCTTCACTCGGATTTTATTGGTCACAACAACCCAGGCTTCATCTTTTTCTTCCTCTTCGTCCTTGTCCACTAAGCCAAGATGAGCTATAGTAACTCCCCCTGATGGTCTTCCCAGCTCAGCCATAGGAAGGCTACCACTTTCTAAAGCACTATCTCCTTTAAAGCATTGCTTCTTTTGGGAAACATCTCTGTGGGCCCCTTAAATGACTCCAGACAATACCCTGATGTAGAGCTCGTGTATTTTATATAAATATTTCTTGGAAAAATTTAAAAGAATTTTGTTTATAATTCGGATATCCCAAAAATTTTAATATTTCACAACCTGCAGAAAACATACTCCCAAAATAATTTTCAACGTTCCACACTTCCAAAACTCCATCAATCTTCCAAAAACACTCAAACATGCATATATATACATATACAAAACCATTATTTACAAAAAATACAAATCCTAAATTTTATAAATTACACCATTTATATATTTACAACATAATATATATATAGAAATTAAGTTGTCAAAAAGAACATATTACATGTTTGCACGGTCCTGGTCTGTGGCGGCCAACTCAAAATTCCAGAAAGTAGAAATGTTCTATACCTGCTCTGGTCCAGCAGGGCTCTCTGCAATAACCATGTCACCTGCGCGATACATAAATCGCTAAGCAAAATTGCCTAGTGGTGCATACTTCGAAATAAAGAAAATCACATGAATAAAGCAACATGCATTTCTTTTTAAAATATAAACTTACATTTCCATAATGCAAGTCATTCACTTAACACTTTCAAACAATTCACATTTCTCATATACACACATTAGGCTGAAATGACCATATATGATATTTAAGTTCCGGAGATACTATTTTGAACTCACATTTGACACCCGGTGTCTGGCCCAAAGGCAAATATATTGACACCCAACGTCTGGCTTGTAGGCAATATTAATGATGCACAGCATCTGGCCCGAAGGCAATAATAATGATGTCCAACGTCTGGCCCGAAGGTAAATATTCGATATACCGTATCACACTAAACCCAATACTTCGAAATTTGATATTACATAAGGTTACACACATTACTTAAACTATTGTATATTTTTCTCAATCTTTGGCGATTATGCCAATTTTTTAATTCTTTTTCCACTTTTTTTATTATTTCTCATCTATTTCACATATTTTCATACATTTTTCACAAACATTCATCACAATGCTTTTAGTCAACTCAAAGTGGCTCATAAACACATATGTTATACATTTTAAACTTTAAACAAATATCTATGCACTTTTTATGTGAATTCACAAATCAAAGTGGCATAGTCACCAAATCATTCAATCACAAAACATGTCAAACAAGTGCAACTTAATGCATAATAATCAAATCATGTACATACCTTTATATAAAGGCACTTTCTCACCAACACCACCAATCTTACAACTTCACCAAAATTTCTTCACTTACTAAGTTGTTGGAATAATAACTTATTCAACACCTAACAAAAATGTGAATAACAAACACACACTAATATCACATTTTAAGGATTTTAAGCTACCAAACATCAATTAAAACCAGGAGTAGGCATCAATCGATTCGGTTAATTAATCGATCAAACTGGTCGATTAACTAAACCGAAGTACAAAAAAATTATTAACCGAACCGACCGAATTTATATTTTGGTTGGTTCAGTTAATTAATCGAACCGATCAATTTTTTTAAATTTTAAAATAAAATAATATTTATAAAAATTTAATATAATTAAATAACTAAATAAAATTTATTATAAAAATAAACAAAATATAACTTTATTTTGTAATAAAAATGTATATTTATAATAAAAATTTATATAATTAAAAATTAAACCAAAAAATAATAAATAACATTTTTTTAAAATGATTCAGTTAATCGATTAACTGACCAAACCGAATAAAAAATTGAAATATTCTAAATCTTCAACCGAACCGACCGAATTATACTATCGGTCGGTTAACCAAATTGAATTTATGGTCGGTTAACTAAAAATTCGATCGGTTAATCGAATTTTGCCCACCCCTAATTAAAACTCAATTCTTTAATTTTTCCTTTCTTACAACATAAGGTACTACAACTTTAGAATTCCAATCTAACCAATATTGAATTGAGTTTTAAGCTTAATTATGTCTTAAGCAACATATTTAAACACATATTAAACCATAAAACTCAATTTAAAGGCATTCCCTTCAAAAATACTAAAATTTGCCAAACACACTTTAATATTAAAACTTCATTCTCAACATTTCCAAATTGATTTTAAAGCTTAAATATATTATAAACATTATACTTTAACACATATAAAGTAATAAAATACAATGTATCTTTCTTCCATCGAAATTCCAAAATTGAAACCCTAAGCCACTTTGATTTTAGTTCAATATTCTAACCAATTTCAATTGCCAATTTAAGTTCATTTCTATTATTTAAGTCATTAAACAACATAATTTAAATGATAAAACTAAACCACAATCTTGAACAAACCCCTTTTCCATAACCCTAAACCTTACTACCTTTCTCAAACTCCACCAAAACCTAAACCTATCAACCATTCAACCATAGAATCATTGACTACTCATTAAAATAACATGCTTAACATGCATTAGAACAAAAAATAATCAGTCCATCAAAACTCCAAATCACACATAATCTAAAAATTTCATAAAACTTAGAAAATAATGAAGAAAACTTACTAGTTGAAATAGCCAAAAATTACTTTGATCCTTTGAAAACCTTTAAAATTTGGTGTTTGGAGCAAAAATCTTCCTTGGCTATGGTGGAATTTCGTGGTGGAGAGAAAAAAGAAGAAGAAGATGATGATAAATAGTAAATTTTGATTTTTTTAAAAAAAAGAAATTTTCACCATATATACATTTAATTAATTTTTATTTATTATTTATTTTATTATTTTTAATTCTTTAATTTTCAACATCCATTCAAAAATAAAATTATTTTTGAATTATTTAATTAATTTATTTTTTAAGTAAAATTACCATTTTACCCTTCTTTTACTATTCAACTGTTGATTTTTTCTAACTCAAGTTTGACTTTATATGTTATATATATGCAACATATACACTTATCTTTCTCACTTCCTACACTTTATTTCTCCCTTAAATTATTTAGTTTAACTCAATTTAAATTTTATTTTAGTGATTAACCGGATGTTACATTAACCTTTCAAAAACCTTTAAAAGTAACAAAACAAATAAGACCCTTCATATTCCAAAGTCAAAAACTAAAACTAAAAACAATCAATTTATTTCATGGCCTCGGGTATTGAAACAAACTGCCCACGCTACTAAAAACAAAAATACATTCTTTAATTATTTTAGTGAAAGTAGCATCTTCTTTAACACTCCTCCTTACTACTTTTACTGAAAACACAAATTTGATGTCTCAATGTTTCAAATCTTGATTTTAGCAAGGCTTCCGTCATTAAGTCAGCAAGATTCTCATTTGATTTGCAAAATTTGAGCTTCACAACTTCATTTTTTTTAGCTTCCCTCAAAACATGCGACTTTGATTGCTTTTTGCTTTGTCCTCCCATGCTAAATTGGGTTTTCAGCAATGGCAATAACAGATTTACTATCACACAAAATGATAGTTACCTCGCCTTGAGTTTCATTCAAATCATCAAGAAGCTTTCTTAACCAAATCACTTGATTTGTAACACTAGCAACTGAAAAATATATTCAGCTTCATCAAATGATTGAGCAACTACTTCTTGCTTCTTTGTACTCCATGAAACTGAATCAGAATGAAGAAAAAACAAATAACGGGATGTGGTCTTACAATCATTGACATCACCGGCCCAATCACTATTATCAAAGCCATACAAAAACATAATCATTTTGCTTCAAAAACTTCACACCAAGATAAAATATCTCGTTCAAGTATCTTAGGACTCTCTTCGCTACAAGAAAATTATATATGATTTTGTGTTAGAGAATCCATAAATCTTGAAAGAAGACTAATTGCATACATTACATTAAATCAGGTCAAGGGGCAGTCAAATATAGCAAACTACCAACCAAACTTCTATAAAGTGTAGCATCAATACCATCAGACCCAGCTTCCTTCTTCAACTTCTCATTATGTGCTAATGAAGTGCTCATTGATTTGGAGTTCTCCATATATATGAAACCTCTTCAAGATTTTTTGAGCATATTTCCTTTGAGTAAGGAAAATATTTGATTGTATAAGATTTTTTTTAAAATATTTTTTTATCTCTATAAATAATATTTTACTTCAATTTTTATTTGTTTAAAAACTTCGCTCTTAAATAAATGTATTCTAATAAAATAATAAAAATTTATATTTTAAATTATATTTTCAACATATAGAATATATTAATTTTTCACTACAAGGAAAATTGAATCAGACAACGCTTTCTGGCCGTTGTCTGATGAAGACAAAAACCGTTGTCTATTGAAGCGATGTCTGATAGCATTTCAGACAACGGTTTTAAAACCGTTGTCTGATGTAGGTTTTCACAACGGTTTTTGGCCGTTGTCTGATGATGGTTCAGACAACGGTTTCTAAATCGTCAGACAACGGTTTCTAAATTTTCAGACAACGGTTTTTAACCGTTGTCTGATGAAGGTTTAGACAACGCTTTTTGACTGTTGTTTGATGAAGACAAAAACCGTTGTCTATTGAGGCAATGTCTGATAGCATTTCAGACAACGGTTTTTAACCGTTGCCTGAAGATGGTTTCCACAACGGTTTTTAGTTTTATCAGACAATGGTTTTTAACCGTTGTCTGATGAAGGTTTAGACAACGCTTTTTGACCGTTGTCTGATGAAGACAAAAACCGTTATAGAAAGACGCTAAATACAACGGTTAATTAATCTAAAACCGTTGTAGAATGACGCTAAATACAACGGTTAATTACTGTGGCACACTGAATATTAGACAATAGTTTCAATGTTCATTTTCATTTCACCACCATTGTCTGTTAAACTATACATTATACATATAAGACAACACTTTACAATGAAGGATTGCAAATTTGGAAATAAAAAAAAACCTCCACAAATTCAACCATTCAACATATTAACAAACTAAAAAAAATCAACACTATACATATATCACTGAATTATACTATTAACTTCAACTTGAATGACGCTTCATGAAATATTTGGCGAAGTCAATCCTAATCTCGTTGATGTCGGCATCACTATACTCCAAGTTGCCTCTGCGTAGCCACTGAAAAATGAATCAAATTTTGGTTAGTCACATGTGGTAAATACAAAACTATTATATAAAAAATGAAAATAATTAAAATTCTCACCTTAGCTGCAAACTGAAGCTCCTTGTCATAACAGATTTCCTTCATGTACCTCATGACAAAGAGGCCGCAGTCCGTGGCCCCTTTCTGCACAGAATTTCTCCACCCTTTTGTTTATACTAATTGTACCCCAAAAATGAAGTATAATTTTTCTTTTCCTTCTCAGAATTTCTCCACCCTTTTGTTTATACTACTAGTAAAAAAGTTGCTACTATACTTCATTTTCCTTATTTTAATTTCTTCTACCCTTCAAATCTTCCTTTTACTTATCTAAAGCCCTAAAAAAAAGGGAAAAGAACATAGCTGCTAGTATACGAACAAATAAGAAAATTATAGGAGGAATTATGTCAACAACTATGCAGGTTGTATCATCCTTTAGTCCCCTTGTCCTTAATGCTTCCTAGAACAATCAAATGCATCAAGAATTAATTTTAAGCATCTATTACAACACAAGTATACAACTAAGCAAAATATTTCACAGCATGATATGCTCATATATTAGCAGACAGGTTATTGTAAATTGTGTACTTGAAGAAAGGGCTTGTTAAATGAAATAGGACTAAGCACAAAAAAGAATTTAATCACCTTTACTACTTGTCTAGCAGCAAGTTCAGCAGGCAATCCACGGCAAGATTTTGCTGCCATTTCTGAGGAAAGGGCATCCCAGATGCCATCAGAAGCAATTATAAGCCTGCCTCCTGCTTTTGAGAGCTTTTACATGGATTGGAGAAAGTTAGAGATCATGCTGTAAAAGACCTAGCAATGTCCAACATAATTACATGGGCATCGCACTCAAGGCAGAAAGAAGCAGATAAATTGTAGTCGACAATTTAATGAATCTCTAATGCAAGTAAGCAAAAGGAATATGCTTACCTTCACTTGCTTGACATATGGAATTGGAACTATAAACTCTCCAACATCCATGTCTCCAATTGACCTAGAAAGGCATAAACCTCCCGGCCAACAACGAAGTGGGCCAATCTGTAAAAGTTGAGCACAACATAAGGCCAAGCTGATACTGTTGAAATGATATTGCTTATTTCCATAACAATCAGTTAGACTTCAATGCTTGTTTATCAGAAATTTGTGAGAGATCTTGAAGAACCTAACCTCAGCACCACCGGCGATGCTTAGCCTTCCAACTTCAGATGAGTAAAGTCCATTATAAGGAAATTTTTGTAATCTCGCTTCACTTTCTGCTTGTGGCCTGAGGTTAAGCCTTTGATAGGGAACGTGACACTTATTATGAAGCTTCGTTGCATTCTCTACACAAAAAACAATATAATAGTGAAGACAAACAAATCTCCCTCTCTAAACATTATTACCTGTTCAAGAGAAAAAAATCACTCTATTGTACAAAACTAAAATCACATACCATGGACTGAGCTCAGATTCCTATTAAAGCGAGGCCGAAACTGTGGCTGACTACCCATTTCTTCCAAGTTCAAGTTCAAGGCCTGCACGAATCTGGCTGGTACTAGAACAGTTGAGCAAGCTATTAAGAAATTAATAAAATCTTAATTAGTATCAAGCCAAGACTAAAAAGAATACCCAGATCTGTAAAAAGCAAAAACAATTAATGTAAAAGCCAAGACTAAAAAGAATACCCAGATCTGGTAAGAAAGTGACTGCTCCGGATAAAGACCAATATCATGATTTGAGTTTTTCAACGGAACAGAGACTGGAGATGGATTTCGAGGTGGACCTAAGATGCCTCTGTTATGACTATTGAAGCCATAGCCTTCTTCGTTCATTCTCATTCTTGCTACTTCACCTGCAGCAGCATAAAACAAATCCCATGTGGGCGGCGGTGAGAAGACTCTGGAGGATCCATTTGGGCTTCCACGGCTAGACCCTTGCCTACACCCACATCCATTTTCAACCCCACAAAGCGTTGATTGCGGTGAACCAGAGACAAGCCAACCCTGCAAGTATAAACAAAAAATCCCCAAATCAGTACATAAGCAAGTTAAAACAGCCGTGTTTCAAAATAGGGGCAAATGAATTTTTTTTTTGGAAAAAAGGGGGGAATTTAAGTGTTAAAAATTTTTTAAGTTTTGACATCCCTCTTTTGAAACAAAATGGATTTTTCAAAATTTTGTTAAATTAATTTTATAAATTCACATATATAGATGACTTATAAATACTAATGTATATATTTGTATATACTTGAATATATTAATATATATATTTATATATACTTGTATATACTAATGTATATACTTATATATACTAATATATATACTTGTATATATACTAATATTTACTAATATATATACTTGTATATACTAATATATACTTGTATATACTAATATATACTTGTATATACTATTATATACTTGTATATACTAATATATATACTTGTATATACTAAATATACTTGTATATATACTAATATATATACTTGTATATATACTAATATATACTAATGTATATACTTATATATACTAATATATATACTTGTATATATACTAATATATACTAATGTACATACTTGTATATACTAATATATACTTGTATATACTAAATATACTTGTATATACACTAATATATATACTTGTATATACTTGTATATACTAATATATATACTTGTATATATACTAATATATACTAATGTATATACTTGTATATACTACTATATATACTTGTATATATACTAATATATACTAATATATATACTTGTATATACTTGTATATACTAATATTTATACTTGTATATATACTAATATATACTAATGTATATACTTATATATACTAATATATATACTTGTATATATACTAATATATACTAATGTATATACTAATATATATACTTGTATATACTTATATATACTTGTATATACTTGTATATACTAATATATATACTCATATATACTTGTATATACTAATATATATACTTGTATATACTTGTATATTAGTATATATATACTTGTATATACTTGTATATATACTAATATATACTTGTATATACTAATATATATTTATATATATACTAACATATACTAATGTATATACTTGTATATACTAATATATACTTGTATATACTTGTATATACTAATATATATGCTTGTATATACTAATATATATACTAATATATATACTTGTATATACTTGTATATACTAATATATACTTATATATACTTCTATATATACTAATATATACTTATATATATACTTGTATATACTAATATATATACTTGTATATACTAATATATACTTGTATATACTAAATATACTTGTATATATACTAATATATACTAATATATACGTGTATATACTTGTATATACTAATATATATACTTATATATACTTGTATATATACTAATATATACTTATATATATACTTGTATATACTAATATATACTTATATATATACTTGTATATACTAATATATACTTGTATATATATTAATATATACTTGTATATACTAATATATACTTGTATATACTAATATATACTTGTATATACTAATATATATACTTGTATATACTAAATATACTTGTATAAATACTAATATATACTTGTATATACTAATATATATACTTATATATACTTGTATATATACTAATATATACTTATATATATACTTATATATACTAATATATACTTGTATATACTAATATATACTTGTATATATATTAATATATACTTGTATATACTAATATATATACTTGTATATACTAAATATACTTGTATATATACTAATATATACTAATATATACTTGTATATACTAATATATATACTTGTATATACTAATATGTATACTAATATATACTTGTGTATATACTAATATATACTTGTATATATACTAATATATACTTGTATATACTAATGTATACTTATATATACTTGTATATACTAATATATACTTATATATACTAATATTTATACTTGTATATACTAAATATACTTGTATACATATTAATATATACTAATATATACTTGTATATACTAATATATATACTTATATATACTTGTATATATACTAATATATACTTATATATATACTTATATATACTAATATATATACTAATATATACTTGTATATATATTAATATATACTTGTATATACTAATATATACTTGTATATACTAAATATACTTGTATATATACTAATATATACTAATATATACTTGTATATACTTGTATATATACTAATATATACTTTTATATACTAATATATACTTGTATATACTAATGTATACTTATATATACTTGTATATACTAATATATACTTGTATATATACTAATATATACTAATGTATATACTTGTATATACTAATATATACTTGTATATACTAATGTATATGCTTGTATATACTTGTATATACTAATATACTTATATATATACTAATATATACTAATGTATATACTTGTATATACTAATATATACTTGTATATATACTAATATATACTAATGTATATACTTGTATATACTAATATATACTTGTATATACTTATATATATACTAATGTATATACTTGTATATACTAATGTATATTCTTGTATATACTAATATATACTTGTATATACTTGTATATATACTAATATATACTAATGTATACTAATGTATATACTTGTATATACTAATATATACTTGTATATACTTGTATATATACTAATGTATATACTTGTATATACTTGTATATACTAATGTATATACTTATATATACTAATATATACTTGTATATACTAATATATATACTAATGTATATACTTGTATATACTAATATATACTTGTATATACTTGTATATATACTATTGTATATACTTGTATATACTTGTATATACTAATGTATATACTTGTATATACTAATATATACTAATATATACTAATGTATATACTTGTATATACTAATATATACTTGTATATATACTAATGTATATACTTGTATATACTTGAATGTACTTGTATATATACTAATATATACTTATATATACTAATATATATACTTGTATATACTATTATATACTTGTATATATACTAATATATATTAATGTATATACTTGTATATACTAATATATACTTATATATACTTGTATATACTAATATATACTTGTATATACTTGTATATATACTAATGTATATACTTTTATATACTAATATATACTTGTATATATACTAATATATACTAATGTATATACTTATATATACTAATATATATACTTGTATATACTAATATATACTTGTATATATACTAATATATATTAATGTCTGACAACGATTTTTTTACTAATGTCTGACAACATCTTATCAGACAGATTTTTTTTTTACCAAAAAAACATTTGTCTGAACATATATTACACAACGGTCCCTAAAAACCGTTGTCTGTATGCTTGCTTCAGACAACGGTTTTTTTTTAACAGTTGTCTGAAACGCTGAATTATACAACACTTTCAAAAAAACCGTTGTCTGAAACATCTTATCAGACAACGGTTTTGTATGACCAGAAAAATAGTTGTCTGAACATATATTACACAACGGTCTCTAAAAAACCGTTGTCTGGTGTGACCAAAATGAAACCTAATAGACAACGGTTAAAAAAAACACCAAAAACAGTTGTCTGAAAATTAATCAGACAACGCTTTTTTGGGGAAAAAAAACTGTTGTCTGTTTTTTTCATACAATGGTTTTTTCCTTAACCGTTGTCTGATTCAGTTTTTCTTGTAGTGTTTATAAAGGAAAAAATTTGATTTAGGTTACAAAAAATAAATAAACACTCACAATGAATATAAAAAGCAAAAATGTGTAAAAATATATTAATAAAAATTATTAAATTTATTTTTAAATAAATTTTACATATTATAGATATAAAAAATAAAAGTTAAAAAATATTAATTTCATTATATAGATATTGTGTAGATGTTGCATGTATATTTTGTATATGTTATATAGATATTATAGAAGTTGTCTAAAAGTTATGTGCATATTATATATTTGTTGTGTATATTATGTGTATGTTATGTAAACCTTCTATGAATGTTGTATGAATGATGTGTATATAAAAAATTAAAAAATTAAAGTAAAAAAATATTAAATAAATTCGTATATATTGTGTTGATGTTAGTGTATATTTGATATATTTTACATAGATATTGTTATTTGTTGTGTGTATATTTTATAGATGTTATGTGTATATTGTATATATATTTTCATTTTTTGTGTGTTTATTAAGAATATTAAAGCAAAAAAAATTATGAGTAAAAACACATAAATAAAAATAAAAATAAAATAGAAAAAAGAATTAAAATCGCCATTATTTTTTCATAAAAATAAAAAATCAAACCCCCAATATTATTATTTTGAAAAGAAAAGTCAATGGCCATATATTAAAAAATATATATAAATATACCCTTAAAATTATTGCATAAGTACAACTTAACCCTTATTTAGCTTATTTAGACATAATTTTTCGCAAAATAAAGTTCTTAAGCCCTCTAATTAACAGACACTCTAACGCTTCTCTCCGGTTGTTAGTCAATGCTCAAAAGGGCAAAAAAAATTGATTAAAAAATTGTGCCTTTAGCAACTTTAATGTTGTTTTTTTAAAAGAATTAAATAAATACAAAAAAATAACAACACAAACCCTGAATTTCAACAGCACCTTAATCGGCGAAGAAATGATTAATATATCCCATACACTAGCTTCGTCATTTTGGGATTCTTGATCTCAGGCTACTTCAAGAGAACTTCTTGAACTAATAGAAGAAAAAAAAGTTCTATGATTATTCTTGGTAGTTTTCTTGAACTTAGTTTTCATGTTCTTAAATTTCTTGAGATTTAGGCCAAGAAAATGGAAATTCCGACATGGATTCAATATCCTCATTGTACATGAAAACCCCAAATAGAAAAATAGAGAAAACCATAATAAAAACATAGAGAATATTACTCTTCTTATGCTTCATAGCTACAGTTACAGAAGAAAATAGAGGACTTATTTTTCTTCTTGAGAGTTGCATGAGACAAGCAATTGAGATGAGTGAAGATAAAGGAGAGATATGGAAATATAAAAGAACAACAGTAAGCAAGTTTAAGAACGAATCAAATACCATTCAAAAAAAAAAAGAACGAATCAAAGAGAAATGAAATTGGCATCAGCAGTGGCTGTGGATTTACTGGTGGCGCTAGAAACGAAGGTTGGGAGGAAGATAGTGATAGTAAAGATCATTTGTGATGACGGGGCTTCCTCAGGGGCGATTCCTAGCTCCTGTAGCCCGGGTTCAGTGTATGTAGCTTGAGTTCAGTGTTGTTGTTGTTATCACTCTCTACCTGCAAGATAAGATAGGGGGGACCGGACTCTCCTGGGGGAGGCTCCAATGCCTAAGTTAGCTTAGTTGATCTAAATAAAGAGAGTAAAGAGAGAAGAGAGAGGAAGCTTTTACAAGTGGGGAGAACCCCCTATTTATAGTTGATGTAAGGAGACAGAGTCTGAACTATGTCATCGTGATTTACAGGTATGCGAGTGGAGTGTATGTTGGACATCAGGAGCTCGGTGGGCCTAGAATACCTGATACCAAGGTCTGTCTAGCTGATGAGTGCCTGGCCATAGGAATTATAGGACACCGAGCTCGGTAAATTACGGGTAGCATTAGTAGTCTCCCGCTAGTCTTTTGACATTTATATCAAGATGCAGTCAAGTAATGCACAGGAGCTCAGCAGAGCTAGGTAGAAGGTGATGAATCATGATGCAAGGACTGTGTGACATGCAGGATGCTAGTAGAGAGCTTAATATGGGAGCTCAGAAAGTAGGGGTACTATCACTAGTCCTTTGCAAGTCATTTGACATTTATGTCAAACTAAGACCTATGACTGAGAGAAGTCAAACCAAGCTCGGTAGGATCTGTAGGGAAACTGAGAAGCACAAGGTGGAACCCAAGGAATGAGCTCAAAAAATGAGAGCTTAAAAAATGAGAGCTCGAGATGCTCGAGAAAAGAGAGCTCATTAAGCTTGAGGAGCTCAAGGGCAAAGCCCAATTATCTAGGGGTAGTATGGATAATACCACTAGCCCCCCTCAAAAGTCTTGGCATTTATGCCAAGGAGAGCCCGTTGAGTTCAAGAAGGACACATGTCACGCAAAGGTGAGGCGACACTTTGAAAACTGAGATAACGGTAGATCCAGGTCTAGATGAACTCTCTGGATCAACCGGATCAACCCTATCACTTGCGCGATGAATTTTAATAGTGCTAAGCTAAAAGCTTAGTGGTACATACTTTGATAATAATAAAACTTTAAAAGAAATGACAATGCATAATGCTGTTTCATGGCATTTCACAATGTGATATGTAATTCCACTTTAGTTCATATTTATTATTCTTTCTAAGCATCACATCAACACATACACAAGCATTGGGCCCAATTAACCTTATATAATATTTAAATCCCAAAGTTATTATTTTGGTTTATTTTGACACCCAATGTCTAGCCCGAAGGCAATACAAGTGACTCCCGGTATCTAGCCCGGAGGCAAATCATATACTGGTGATGTCCAACGTCTAGCTGAAGGCACATCAAATATCAGTGATGCCCAGCGTCTAGCTCAAATGCAATCATAGGCATGCCACCAAACACAAAACTCTAGAATTGAATAATATATTAGGCGACATACAAATAATACATATTTTTAAGATTAATTTTCTTATCGCATTGCCTCTTTTTCTCATTTTTTTCATTCATAATAATACAAAATCACTTTAATTTAATATATCATATCGTTTAATCAACAATGTATGTCACTTTGCATTACAAATATAATACCCAAACATTTTGGGCAATTCTCACATAATGCATATCAAACATATTCCACTCATTTTAGCCATTAATAATGACTTTTCATAATGTACATAATGCAAATACATTATTTCACATGTCATATCACAATGTATATGAATATTCAAATAACCAAGTAGCTTAACACATTTTCTAACTAAAATGTGTTAGGCTAAATTGAATACAATCACTTTCAAACTATCAAAAGTATGTACATGCCTTAATTAATACCCAAATCCAAGCTAATGTATCTCTTTATCCTTCACTTTCAAATGCCCTTCAATACTAGGGTTGGGCAAAATACTTCCACTCAATGTCTATCCACAATGTGAATAATATAATCATTTAGAATACATTTCAAGGCATTTCAAATATTAAACTCTAATTAAGCATCATTCCTACCAATTTTTCAAAATTTGCCTTACCTCACTTTAATATTAAAATTCCATTCTAATCCATTTTAAACTTGATCAAATTCATCATTTAACTATCGAATCCTTGTTTAATCACCAAATAGCATCATACATGCCAATTTCAATAATTATAACATACTACATCAAAATCTCATTTCTCACATAACCTTAAATTCCCATAAAATTCAAGAATAAGGTAAGAAAGCTTACCTTTAGATGAAGCAAACTCAAATTCACCCTAAAACCCTTATAAAACTTGAAGAATTTGAAGTAGGAAGAAGCAAAAATCTCCCATTTTTCATCCATGGAGAATCTCGGCCTAAAGAGAAGAAGGAAGAAGAAGTGAATTTTACTTTTTCTTTTTATTTCTCTTCATTTTAACCATATATATAATATTTTATTATTTTATTTATTTATTTATTTTAAAATGATAATTATATCTTCCATTCATAATTAATTTATTTTTAAATTATTTAATTAATTTTAATTTTATATGGTGTATTTACTATTTTGCCACTTGACCATTTGACTTTACTATTCAATATTGACTTTTGTATATGTTTAATATATTCAATATATACCTCACATATACATTCCATTTTCTCACTTCTACCCTTTCAATTTTTATTTAAATTATTTATTTAATTCATTTAATTTAAATTTTATAAATTAACGGATGTTATAAGAGCGCTATTGTACAAGAGCTGTGGGAGTTACTTGAGGTTTCATCACCTCTGCAGGAATAGCTTGTCCAAGCTCACTGCACTAATGATGACACGGCTTCCTCAATGGCGATCCCTAGCTCATATAGCTCGGGTTTGGTGTCTGTAGCTCGAGTTTAGTGTTGCTGCTATCGCTCTTCTACTTACAAGATAAGAGAGGGGGGACCGAGCTTCCCCTAGGGGAGGCTTTAATGTCTAAATTAGTTAGGCTGATCTGAATAAAGAGAGTAAAGAGAGACGAGAGAGAAATCTTTTACCTGTGAGAGGAACCCCCTATTTATAATTGATATAAAGAGACAGAGTTTAAATTATATCAGTGTGATTTGCGGGTGTGTTAGTAGAGTGTCTGCTGGATATCAGGAGCTTGATGAGTCTGAAATGCCTAATACCGAAGTCTTTTGAGCTGATGAGTGCCCGGCCATAGTAATGACCAGACACCGAGCTCGGACAACGAGCTCAATAAAATATAGGTAGCATCAATTTGCAAATAGCGGCGACGGTGGACTTGTAGCCCGGTGCAGTTTTAATTCCAGCTTTTTCTAAAGCTTATATAGCTGAAATCTCTTGGCCTTGAAGGATCACCCCCACCACAATCATCACCATCATTATCACCACCACAACCATCACCGCTACCATCACCATCATCGTTGATTACAAGCACTTTTTATCATTCTTGAATTAATTTTCTCTTTAAATTAACATTAATTTCATAACTTCTGCAATTGCTGGAATGGTAAAAAAAATTTTGATCAGAACACAATTTTTGCAAATATGAAATACCCATGTTCTTGTTTTCTTGAAATTTTCTTTCTTTTGATGATTTTAATTTATTGGTGTTTCTTTATTGTTGGAACACCAAAAGGAAAGCAATACCCAAATGAATATTTCAAGTTTGATTTCTTGTTCTAAACTTAAGGTTTTTGGGGGGTTTCATAATGCTGTTTTGGAACAAAGAAGGAAACGAAAGATTAAGGTGATGGAGTGAGTCTAGGTGTTATGATGAACATTGAAGGATTAGCATTAAGCAATTATTACTAGAATATTAGTTTCGAATTTTAATTTTTTATTATTAAAAATATATATATTTTAAACTCATTTTAATTTTTTTAACATGTAAATGAATCCCATTAACAGAAAATAAATCTGTTATTTTTTTACTATCGATAAAGTTTTTAAAAATTTCATTTTGCAAAAAAATTATGCTTAAAGGAGCTAAGAAAAAGAAATAAGAGTAAGTTACATCTATGGGACAACTTCAAAAGCATATCTGCTCTTTCTCCCTATTAAAAATGGGAGTCCAAAATGCTAGAATGTGTAAATTTCGCTAATGTTTATTAGAAAAAAGGACGAATGTTATTTGTAGTTGAATTTCATGAAATTCATACAAAATAAAGTCACGCCATATTTTAATAAAAAAAATACATATTTTAAACGCCCATTGCTAAAGAAAATCACCAATGATTGTAGGAAATTACTAACCTTGCTCAGTGGAGCAATCAAGCTAAAGAAATGTTTATTAGAATTTTATAAAGAATGTTACCCATCAAGAAGATATTAGGACTTCGAACACAGAGAAGAAACAACTAACCATTATCGGAGAAAAATAATGAATATTACCTAAACATTATCAGCAGCAGAATTTATAAAAGATCAGCTAGCCATTTTATGATGATAAAAGTATGAAAAACGTCCATTTCTTAACAAAACAATTATATTTTTGTTTCTGAAGACAAAAAACTACAATTGGAGATGTTTCTAAAGAACAAGAATTTTCAAGTGATATAAGTGTTAACATTCAAATCCCGAAGTTTTGAACTCTTACTCTCTTAGAAAACTTCATGCTAGAAGTTTAGAATTTTTTTGTTCACTTTAATAGGTATTGAGTTTATCTCCAATATTTTTATCGTAAGTCTTTAATGACTTTAAAACTCAAAAAAAAATATTTTATATTCATCAAATGTTGGCTAAAATCGCATTAAACTATTGTAAAAGGTTAAAATTCCAAAAAATTAACTTTAGAATATCTGGTGCATTCTAATAAGTCAATCGGTTAATGTTGATAAGTATAGTCTGTTATTTTGTATTAGAAACTTATCTCTTGTAACAACTAATGTATATCGTTTAACGTGTATAAATATACAATAGAATGGCAGCAAGGATAATCTCTGCTAATCATTTTCTGTGTTCTCTTTTATGGTATCAGAGCCCAAAACCTATTAGGTTTTTATTTTATTTCTCCTTTTATTTCTGCCGTTCAAAATGACTTCTCCCTCAAATCTACCTAATCTTGTTCACTCTTCTGGAAGAACATTAGTTTCTTTTAATTCTACTCAATTTCCTTTAAAACTCACGCAGCAAAATTTTCCCACCTGGCGTACACAGGTTGTTCCTGTTCTTAAAGGATACAACTTAATGGGTTATGTGGATGAAACCCTTCCTTGTCCTTCGAAGACTGTCACCAAGGGTAACAAAGTCGAACCCAACCAAGATTATGAATTCTGGATCTGCCAGGATCAATTGATTCTTAGTGCAATCATTGCAGCGACTAGTTTTTCTGATATGTATATTGTTTCCGGAGCGGAAACTTCAGCTGATGCTTGGGCAAAAATTCAAGCTTCTTGTGCTAATCGGAATGCAACTCGAATTTTGTCTCTCAAAGATTCGTTTTCTAATTTCGAGCGTGAATCTCGTTCAGTTTCGGAATATCTTCAGATCGTCAAAGGAATTGCAGATGATCTATCTTTGTCTGGGAGTCCAGTATCAGATCTTGATCTTGTTATTCATGTTCTTAATGGCGTCGGACCAGATTTTCGTGACATTGCTGCTGCTATTAGGGCTCGCGATTCTGTTATTTCTTTTACTGAATTGTCAGAAAAATTGCGATCTCATGAGCTGTATCTGAAAAAGATTGATTCATCTTATGAATCTGTTCCTATGAGCGCGAATAATGTTCGTCGCGGTTCTCGTTCAAGTTCGTCTCAAAATTTTTCCACTGACAAATTTGGTAATTCGCGTTATATTTCTGATCAAGGGAATCGGCAAACAGCTAGAAAGAATAATGGTGGATCAAAATCTGTTTGTCAAATCTGCGAGAGACCAGGGCACATTGCAAAGCAATGTTACAGGGCTAAGGATTTCTTCAAAGATAACTTTCCGCAGCCCAAATCGAATCATGTCACTTCTAATGAGCAACCAAGTTGGATTTTGGATACAGGGGCTACTCATCATGTAACCAATGATCTTCAAAATCTGTCACTTCATGCTCCTTATGAAGGTTTGGACGAACTTCATTTGACAGATGGTAAAGGTTTGCGAATAACTCATGTTGGTTCTAGATGGATTTCTTTTCCCTTAAAACTTGTGTCTTGACAAATGTTTTGTGTGTTCCGAAATCAAAAGAAAATTTGATTTCTGTTTCTGCTTTTTGTCTTGCTAATAAAGTCTCTATTGAATTTTTCTTTGATTGTTTTCTTGTTAAGGATCAGCTCACGGGGGAGATTCTAGCAAAGGGGGGAATTAAAGATTCATTATTTCGTTTGTCATCTATTATCAAAAGTCGAGATGTTCGTCCTTCTGTTGCTCAAGTGTCTGTTCGTGAATCATTTGTAGTATGGCATCAACGCCTTGGTCATCCAGCTGCAAAAATAAGTCGTCATGTTTTATCTCAGCTTAATCTTTCTAGTTTGTTTCAACATTTTGATTGTTCTTCATGTCAATGTAATAAGAGTCACAGACTTGCTTTTGGTGTTTCAACACTTAAAAGTTCACGACCACTAGATTTATTGTATTCGGATTTGTGGGGGCCTGCTCCAATTAAATCTTTTGATGGTTATCTTTATTATTTAATTTTTGTGGATCACTATACAAAATATGTGTGGTTTTATCCTTTGAAAGCTAAGTCTGATGCTGCTTTAGTGTTTCCTGTTTTTCAAAAACTTGTGGAGAATAGGTTTGATACTAAGATTAAATCAATTTATACAGATGGCGGAGGAGAGTTTATAGCCATGAGAAAGATTTTACAAGATAGTGGAATAGCACATTTACAAACACCACCACATACGCCTCAGCATAATGGTGCAGCTGAGCGGCGTCATAGGCATATAGTTGAGACAGGTTTAACTTTGTTACAATCGGCTTCTTTGTCTTTTGAGTTTTGGACTTATGCATTTCATGCTGCTGTTTATCTTATTAATAGGCTTCCTACGCCGGTCCTTCAAATGCATTCACCTTACTCTAAGTTATTTGATGAGGAGCCTAATTATTTGAAATTGCGGGTATTTGGTTGTTTGTGCTATCCATACTTACGTCCTTATAATAAGAATAAGTTTGAGCCTCGTTCACGACCTTGCATCTTTTTGGGCTATTCTCTTAATCAAAGTGCTTTTCTGTGTTTTGATACTACTAATATGAAGATGTTTGTCTCTAGGCATGTAATTTTTGTTGAGAATCAGTTTCCAGGAGCAGCCTTGAGGAATACCTGTTTAGATAAATGCCTTTGGTATGATATTAATGGGCCTCCACAATCTGGTCTTAGACTAGTGGACAAAACTGATCCACTTAATGAAGGTGTCAAGATGACATCGTTTCAACCAAAGGTTTCGGCTGAAGCTTTAGATATTCCCAATCTTCCTCTTCAATCTTCACCTACAATATCTGTGTCCACTGATTCTTCCAATTCTTCTTCTTCTTCAGATTCGTCAACCACAAATTCTGGTGAGTCTAGTTCTTCCGATCGGTTAATTCTTCCTCCTTCATCTTTGGATCGTTCTATTTCTTCCGAATCTGGTTCTGAAAGTTTGTCGTCTAATCCTTCTCCTCCTGTACCTGTCTTAGGTCGTAATCACCCAATGGTTACTCGGTCTCAAAATAATATATTTAAACCCAAGGTTATCAATTCTGTTACAAAATATCCATTATCTTCTCATCTTGAACCAACTTGTGTTACGCAGGCTATGAAATTTTCAGCATGGAGAGATGCAATGAATGTTGAGTTTAATGCTCTTTTGTCTAATAATACTTGGGTTCTTGTTCCTTCTTGTAGTAATCAGAATGTGATAGGTTGCAAGTGGGTGTACCGAGTCAAAAAGAATCCAGATGGCAGCATCTCCAAGTACAAGGCGCGATTGGTAGCTAAGGGATACAATCAGAGGCCCGGAATAGATTTTGGTGATACATTCAGCCCGGTCTCGAAACCAGCAACAATCCGGGTAATTTTAACTCTTGCAGTTTCTTCTAATTGGAAGATTTTGCAGCTTGATGTGAATAATGCGTTTCTTCATGGACCGCTTAGTGAGAATGTGTATATGAAGCAACCACCTGGGTATGTAAATAAGGATAATCCTACTTATGTTTGTAAGCTAGTTAAAGCTTTGTATGGCTTACGGCAGGCTCCACGAGCTTGGTACAAGGCATTAACTGATTGTGCAGTTGAGTTTGGTTTTTCTCAGTCCAAGAGTGACAATTCCTTATTTATTTTCAATAATGGTCGGCGAATATGTTTTTTCTTGGTCTATGTGGACGATTTGTTGGTTACAGGAAATTGCAATACTTTAATTCAGCGTTTTATTGCTAAATTAGCTGCACAATTTTCTCTCAAAGAACCGCAACCTTTATCACTGTTTCTTGGTATTGATATTCAGCATATTTCGGGAGGTCTATTTCTATCTCAGCATCATTATGCTCGCAGAATATTAGAAGCAGCTGGTATGGATGGAGCTAAGCCGATTTCCACACCATTTGCGACTACTACTGTGCTATCAAAGACAGTATCCACGAAGCAGGAGGTTAGACCGACTGAGTTTCGGAAAATAATTGGTGCATTGCAATATTTATCTTGGACTAGACCGGATATTAGTTTCAGTGTGAATCGGTTGTCTCAATTCATGCAAAGTCCATCTGAATCACACTGGGAAGCTTTAAAAAGATTACTTCGGTATCTTAAAACCACTATTGATTGTGGTATTCATATCAAGAAACAGCAGCATCTTGTCTTCCATGCCTTTTCCGATGCAGATTGGGCAGGAGATTTGACAGACAGAACATCTACTTCTGGTTTTGTTGTTTATCTAGGATCTATTCCTATTTCTTGGGCATCTAAAAAGCAAAAAGCTGTTGCAAGATTTTCTACTGAAACTGAGTATAGAGCAGTTGCAACTGCAACTTCAGAGGTAATTTGGTTGCATTCGTTATTGACAGAACTGGGAGTCAAGTTTTCGACACCAGTACTATATTGTGACAATGTGTCCACAACATATGCCTGTCAGAATCCAGTGTATCATTCCCGCATGAAGCATATTGAGATCGACTTATACTTTGTTCGAGATCTAATTCAGAAGGGACAACTTCGAGTTTCTCATGTGTCCTCAAACGATCAGTTAGCTGATATGCTTACAAAGCCACTGTCCAAGACTGTTTTTATTACAAATCGATACAAGATTGGTGTTCGTCAGGCCACATCAATCTTGCGGGGGAGTAATAAGTCAATCGGTTAATGTTGATAAGTATAGTCTGTTATTTTGTATTAGAAACTTATCTCTTGTAACAACTAATGTATATCGTTTAACGTGTATAAATATACAATAGAATGGCAGCAAGGATAATCTCTGCTAATCATTTTCTGTGTTCTCTTTTACATTCCATGATAACTTTCGTCACATTGTCCTTAAAAACTTGAGCAATGCATTTTATGATAACTTTTAGTGTTTTTTGGTATTCATCAACCTTCAACTTCACACCGACAGTCCCTGTATTATTAAACCCGTTAAAGAAAAGTGATGTACCATTAATAACTGAAATGGCGTGCTGATTCAACGTTAATGTCAGTATAACACGTTTACAGACATACTGACATAGCACAATAATAATATATCACATCAGATCCTAAAAATCTATTAGATGTTATGTCAACACATCCAAATTTACTACGAAAAATATCCTAAAAAAATTTTAGCAGCCAAGATTCAAATCCATAACCTTTCACAATATAAATTAGAAGTTTTACCGCTTGAATCACATCTCATGTTATAATTATAACTATTCTAATCCAACTGAATATTTAATTAAATAAATAAATAAATAATAATTATCAAAATAAATAAATAATTTATTAATTTATTAATTATAGGAACAGATCCCTGCACCACATTTTTTAGGGTTCTAATCCTAGATAATTATAGGACTCCTAATTTAAAGCTTACTACGACCATGGAGTACTTTGAATTTTGCCTAACTTTACAGGTCTGCTCCCAGAACAGACCTGACAAACAGGTCAATAGAGTTCTCAAAATAATGGCATCTTATAAAATCACCATTTTTCAAGAATACATCAACTTCCCAAAAACATCCAATTAATTTGTTGTTTTTGATAAAGTAATTGGACAACTACTTCCTCTTGTTTTGTACACTTAAAAATGCACAAAGATTAGAGGCTGTGTTAATAACTTCGGAAGAAAATTCTATACAAAGCCTATTATCATTATTAGCCCCTCCTGTTTCCTACTCCCACCATGTGTTCATCCACAACAAGGACAACACAAGTATTTAATATTGCAGCAGAAGCTGGGAATATGACATTTTAGGCATTTAGGCTGCCAGCAACATTTAAAACACTTGAATCTCCAACAATCCGAGCATTTGGATGTGCACAAACATTTTAAGCATCTCGGTCTGAAACATTCCGGGCACCTTGGTCGCCATTGCTTAAATCTACAGCACTTGTTAGTAGTTTTAAGCCTTGCCTTTAGTTGAAGATTCTGCCAGATCTTTTTGAGCCGGGTTTCTGTAGATATATTCTCCATCTCTTGAATAAACTTGAAAAGATGCCTGATATAATCAGGGTACAATTCCAAGTTACAATGCCCCCCTCCTTTAATCCATAAAGGCTCATATGGTTCTCTTGCTAATTCCCAGAGTCCATTGCCATGTAACCAGTTCACAACATCATCCTCTGTACCCTGTAAGATGATGTAATGCAACAACATTTTCAATATTTTCCATAAATAGGTAATAATCAGAGTAAAAACAGAAATGAATAGAACTTAATTTAAAGCTTCATAAACCACTTCAACACATTATTCAAGTCTTCTAGAAAAGCTACATTTTATATACTAATTGAAGAGTCGAGCGGAGAGAATCAGCATATGCCTTATTATGAACCATGTTAAGGACTATATTCATCCAGAAATAGCTCAGAAGAAATTATGCATCAAAAAATAACTTTAATTTATGATGCGAACCACAGCATTGCCCTTGTCAATGAATGGGAAAGCTCAACTATTTACAGATGGCATTCAAATATGGGCAAATATGCACAACCCATAAAACATTTGGCACAATCATGGAGCCTAAAGTGCGCATTGGAATTGGCTGTTCAGATCTCTAACTAGGAACGAGATGAATGGGGGCAAGAATAAGTAAATTGGAATTTGTCTGTCATATCAACTAGTAATTGGCAATATCATCACAACCTACATAGTACTGTCTCTCTTCCAGGAAGGACTTGAGGAAAGAAAGATGGCCAGGATAAAATGCACACCATATAGTTCCCGAGTTGTTGCCGATGTACTCTTAAGTCTTAGCTGAATAAATTTAAAAATCCTCTAGTCTATTGGGTATCTCTACCTTAGACACATGTACACATTGTTCAACAACTAGAGGCCAACTTTGACCTGGATTAAAGCATGTCCTTCAAAAGGGCAGAAGGGTTATGTTTCATTAAAGCATTCTTTCTAAGCATGGGCATAACTGTAAAGAGCGATATTCAGTATTGGATATGCATAGTACATCAATTGTACCAACATTGTTAATCATGCCAAAAAGAGTCACAAAAGCATTTTCACAGCATTTACACGTTGGATGTGTATTAGACACTTGGGATAATTTTTTCCACAATGAAAAGATTTTTAGTGCATCATGGCGCGCCTGGACACACTTCACATGCTAAAAATGAAATCAGATGTATAACATTATCCATATGCATGCATGGATGTGCAACGAGTCACTATCCAATTTGCATAATCTTCTATCTGACCTCTTTATTTGTGAATTTGATTATTCATTGAGCTTTCCTGAAACAAAATTGAAGTAAAAATGACATTTACCTGCTGTCTTTTTCTATTATTTTGTTCTCCATGGTAGGAGAGGCTTTTCATTCTTAACAGAAGTAGCGATCAATTGTAGAAACGATTTCTACATATCTTAGAATCTTATTTTTTTCTCTTGGTACATAAGAATTTATTAAAGGGGAGGGACAACCCAAGTTTGAAATTCTTTTTTTTTTCCTATATATCTTCGCGATCAAGGGTATGACAATCTTTCTATTAGATATGTGTAACAGTTAGAATGTATGTCTCAAATTTACTTTGTAATTATCCTATTGTTTTGTATAACTCTATTTATATTAAATCAATACAATAGATTTCTTAGTTGAGAAATCTTCTATAAACATTAACATGGTATCAGAGCTATTATAGGGTTTTATTTATTTATTTATTTTCCTCTAGGTTGTTCTAGTTCTTTTCTACAATGTCTACCTCTCAAGAGTCTCTAGAGTCTTCTCCTTCTTCATTGTCCATAGATACTTCTTCTCAAACCCCTGTGTCTCACCCTTCATTCTCCGTGTCCAATATTAGGAATTATGTCAGTGAAACTCTTAATTTCACTATCTATCTTCTTTGGCGTTCCTTAATTATTCCAGTTCTTCAAGGATATGATGTCTACAAACATGTAGATGGCACTTCTCTTCCACCAGCCGAAAACATTGCACAATCTGATGATACCATCACTCCAAACCTAGCTTACTCTATTTGGAAACAAATACACTCTCTTGTTCTATCTTGGATTCAAGCCACAGTAAACACAGATATTCTTAAGAGTTTGATCAAACCAAATGCCACCCTGACTGCTAGACAAGCTTGGATTGATATTGAATCTTTATTTCAAGACCAAGCCCATGCCCGTCTACTTCAATTAAAAGCTGAATTTTATCATACAACCAAAGAAAATCTCATCATTGATGAATACCTGCAGAAACTTAAATCCATTTATGAATCCTTGGGTACCATTGGCCATTCTATTACTGAATCTGATTTGGTCATGCAAATCTTAGAGGGTTTACCTGTAGAGTATGAAAATGTTGTGATAAACCTTAACAGCCAAGATCCTTTACCATCTTTTGTTGAGACCCGAACTGCTCTTTATCTTCACGAGTTAAGGCTTCAAACTAGAGAAAGGAGACAGCCTCCTTCTACAACCCACACGGCTCTACCTGCAACTGAACGTACAGGATCACAACATAGCAGAGGCTGTGGATGTGGCAACCCAAATCAACCTCGTCCTTATTTTAATTTTGACAATTCTTCTCCTTTTAATGGTAACTATAGAGGTCGTGGACGAAATTCATATAATCAGCCTCGTCCACCTTATTTTCCAAATAATTATCAAGGCCTTCCTGGATCTCGACCACACTACCCTTATGCCAATAATTTTTCATCCATTCAATGTCAAATTTGTTATGATTTTTCACATAGTGCAAGTTATTGTCCATTTTTTGTTCGTAGTCATCAGTCCTCCAATTCTACTCCATCTCCTAATTCTGATAATTATAATCATTCATTTATTGCAAATCAGATTCAAGAACCATCTCCACTTCCGTGGGTAGTAGACACGGGTGCTACTTCTCATATGACAACAAATCAAGGTATCCTTTTTTGGGGGTGCTACTTCTCTCCTTATCATGGCCCTGATAAAGTTATTTTTGGGGATGGTTTATCACATGATATTTCACATATTGGTCATTCTACTTTGAATAAGTTTCGACTAGATAATGTGCTTGTAGTTCCATCTTTAAGTTCGAATTTAGTGTTTGTTAAAAAGTTTACCCGTGATAATTCTTGTTCAATTGAGTTTGATCCATTTGGTTTTTGTGTCAAGGACCTACAAACGCGGACACAAATACTCAACTGCAATAGTCCGGGAGATTCCTATCATTTTCCATCCATAGCATCATCTGTTCGTTCAAGTCCTCGTGGTTTTCAAGCTGTTCGAAGTTCGAGCATTTTGTCGCATCGTCGTTTATGTCATTCCAGTCCTTTAGTCTTGTCAAAATTGTCTAGTTTGCTAAATGTTTCAAATCCTAGATTTTCTTGTAATGCTTGTTCCTTATGCAAGCACACTAGGCTATCTTTTTTTAGTTCTCATGTTCGGTCGTTAAGTTGTTTTGATTTAATTCATTCTGACATATGGACATCTCCAATAAAATCCTTTAGTGGTTTCAAGTATCATGTTGTGTTTATGGATGATTTTTCATGTTTTACTTGGCTATTTCCACTAAAATCTAAAGCAGAAGTTCTAGAAAAATTTATTCAGTTCCACCAGTTTATTAAAACACAATTTGGTGTTCTTATTAAGGCATTTCAACGCGATAGGGGCGGAGAATACACTAGCCATGCGTTTCAAAATTTTGCAAATTCTAATGGCTTACATATTCAATTTTCATGTCCCTACACACCCCCAACAAAATGGGGCAGCAGAGAGATTGCATAGAACACTTGTTGATATGGTCAGAACTATGTTAATAGAGTCCCAATTACATTCAGAATTATGGGTTGAGTCCATTAAATATGCCGTGCACGTGTACAATTTGACTCCAAAACAATCACTGAATTATTTCTCACCATACGAGCTTTTATATGGACAGCAGACTGATTATTCTCATCTTCGCACATTTGGGTGTTTGTGTTATCCTAATCTCACCGCCAAAACAAAGCATAAACTTGAGCCATGATCCACACCTTGTATTTTTATTGGCTATCCTGATAACTACAAAGGGTATCGGTGTTTTGATCCATTGAAAAGGGGGTGCATGTTTCACGTCATGTATATTTTGATGAATTTCAATTCCCATACAACACTCTAAATCCATCACGGTCCAACTCTGGTATGCCTTCTACTTTCATTCCATCACTACCTCCTTTTCCCATTCTCCCACATATTCTATCATCTAAATCTCCTACTCCTTTTACAACTCCATCAAGTTCAAACTCTACCTCATCTCAATTATCATCCTCATCTAAACACCAACCAGATTTATCACAAACTCTTTCCTTATCTCATAATTCTTTTAACCAACATTCAAATTTATCACACTCTCTTTCCTTATCTCCAACTTCCTCTTATTCTAATTCTTCTATCCCAACTCACCCGTTCCAAAACTGACAATAGTAAACCCAAACAAATTCAGTCTATGTCCGCCACCACGAAGCAAGATAATTCAACTCTTTCACCACTTCATGGACCCACATCTTTTACTAACGCCAATAAACTCTCTCATTGGCGTGATGCCATGTCCTCTGAGTATGATGCTCTATTAAGAAACAATACTTGGACTCTTGTCCCACCACCATCCAATGTCAATATTATAGGTTTGAAATGGGTATACAAAGTAAAACTCAAATCGGATGGCAATCTTGAACGAAATAAGGCGTGTTTGGTGGCTCAGGGATATGCACAAAAATCGGGAGTCGATTATGATGACACTTACAGCCCTGTGGTGAAACCTACAACCATTCGAACAGTGCTATCATTGGCAGTTTGCAGAGGATGGTCCATTCACCAAATGGACGTAAAAAATGCATTCCTTCATGGAGTACTATATGAAGATGTTTATATGAAGCAGCCTAAGGGTTTCATCCATCCTGAGTTTCCAAATCATGTCTGCAAATTACAAAAGGCAATTTATGGCCTTAAACAAGCACCTCGTGCTTGGTTTGAGAGGTTCATGACTTTTTTAAAGTCTAAAGGTTTTCATTGCAGCTCTTCTTACCATTCTATGTTCATTTTGCAGCAAGGTGTTGATATGGTGGTGTTGTTATTATATGTAGACGACATTATTTTGACTTCTTCATCATCCATTTTATTACAACAAGTCATGCGTTTTCTTAAAAAGGAGTTCGCAATGACAGATCTGGACCACTTGAATTATTTTTTAGGTGTTCATGTTACAAAGAATGCAGACGGATTATTTCTTGATCAACAAAAATATGCACATCAATTGATAGAACGTGCAGGCATGCAAACTGCCAAGGGTTTGGAGACACCCACTGTTCATCAACAAACACTTTCTAATGCTTCAACCAGCCCTCTTCTTGATAATCCACAAGCATTGTAGAGGCCTTACAATACATCACATTCACTCGCCCTGACATATCTTTTACCGTCAACCAGGTATGTCAATTTATGCACAATCCACGTGAGGTACACATGAAAGCAGTCAAAAGAATTTTGCGCTACATCAAGGGCACTTTGCACTATGGCTTGCAACTGTACAAAGGTGATTGCGAAATGTTAATGGCCTATTCTGATTCAGATTGGGCAGGTTGCCCAGATACCCGTCGTTCAACAACAGGATATGGCATTTTTCTTAGGCACAATCTTCTATCATGGTCAATTAAAAAGCAAGCAATGGTATCGAGCTCGAGTACCGAAGCTGAATATCGAGCCTTGGCAAGCACAGTGGCAGAATTGATGTGGATTGAAATTTTGCTTAAGGAGCAGCGTGTTTTATTTAAAAGACCCCCTAAAGTTTTATGTGACAATATAAGCACCACTTACATGACTAATAATCCAATACACCACACAAGGACTAAGCACATAGAGTTGGACATACATTTTGTATGTGAACGTGTATTAAAGGGATTATTGTTGGTGCAACATGTTTCGAGTCAAGACCAGGTAGCTGACATTTTTACCAAAGGATTGGCGGGGTCTCGATTCAAGCATCTACGACACAATCTATGTGTGTTACCACACATAGATTGAGGGGGGATATTAGATATGTGTAACAGTTAGAATGTATATCTCAAACTTACATTGTAATTATCCTATTGTTTTGTATAACTCTATTTATATTTCTTAGTTGAGAAATCTTCTATAAACATTAACACTTTCTACTGCAGCCATTTCCATTGTTTACCACAGTCAACTTAGAAATTATAGCATATAAGAATAGAGGACAATCGAACTAAGTGGAAAACCAAACAAAAGAAGTGAAAAGGATACAGAAACTTACATGTATTACTAGAACAGGGCACTTCACCTTCTGAATTTTGTTTATGTTCTGCATTTATTAGACAAGTAGGAAGTCTTAAAGTGACAGCAGAGATAGTATTCAACACATCAGGACGCTGATATGCCAAAAGAAACATCAGTTTTTTAGTTCTAATTAGCTTATGGCGAAAAAAAGTGAGCAAAATCAAGCAGGATAAATTACATACCTTGTATATGTCAAAGCAAAATGTGAATTTTACATGGCAGAGAACGCGAAGACCAGAAAGGATAGCACTATGCAAAACTACGCCTCTCAATCTTGGCAACTTAGCTGCCAAGTGCAATGTTGGACCACTACCAACTGATTGCCCATACAAAATTAAATCTTCCTGGCTAACTCCATACTCTGTTTGAAGACACTGATAAACTGCCTCAATATCCGCATATGTATTAAATTCACTCGGCTGGACATCAAAATAGCAAAACATTAAATATCTTTAGGAATCAATATTAAAAGGTCGTAAGCTTTTCCAAATAATATCGTTGGGAAACAAAACAATACATATGTTACATGTTTGAAGCATTTATAAGTGTGAAGAAAAGAGAGAGAGAGATTAAATTTCTGTGTAATTTTATTCATAGCTGAAACATATATTTATATACATTTTAGGTTGTCCTACTCCTAGATTAGAGCCTTAATTGAAGGAGGCTAACCTAACAGCTAATACACCACAAATCACTCCTAAAAACACTCTCCTAATGTCAACTTACAGCTGTATAACTAACAATATACAAGTAGATTACACTAAGTTTAGGAAAGAGGATCCTATACATTAACTAAGGAATTAATCAGTTTCCTATTATTCTGTTAACACTCCCCCTCAAGTTGGAGCATAGATGTTGATCATGCCCAGCTTGTTACAGAGATATTCAATTCGTCTTCCATTCACAGCCTTCGTAAGAACATCACTTAACTGATCCTCGGTCTTTACATATCCAGTTTCTATTTCTCTAGTTTGAATTTTCTCACGTACAAAGTGGCAGTCAATCTCTATGTGCTTTGTGCGTTCATGATATACTGGATTTGAAGCAATATGAAGAGCTGCCTGATTATCACACCATAATTTTGCTGGTAGAGCAACTGTCATACCAACTTCGGTTAACAAATGATGAATCCATAGGATTTCACAAGTGGATTGAGCCATAGCTCTATTTTCAGATTCAGCACTAGATCGAGATACCACACTTTGTTTCTTGCTTCTCCATGATACTAGATTCCCTCCCACGAATACACAGTATCCAGTGGTAGATCTCCTATCCTCCTTGGATCCAGCCCAATCCGCATCTGTATATCCCTCAACCTTTGAATGTCCATGGTTCTTATAGACAATCCCGCGTCCTGGAGTACCTTTTAAATAGCACAAGATATGTTCCAAAGCTTCCCAATGTTTGACTGTTGGTGATCCCATAAACTGACTTACAACACTAACAGCAAACGCAATGTCAGGCCGGGTCAATGTGAGATAGTTGAGCTTCCCCACCAATCTTCGGTATTTCTCGGGATCCTTGAATAATTCTCCATCACTCTTAGCAAGATAGTAATTGGGGATCATTGGTGTGCTGCGTGGCTTGGCGCCCATTTTCCCAGTATCTGCCAACATATCAAGTACATACTTCCTCTGAGACAGAAAAATACCTTTCTTGCTCCTTGCTACCTCTATTCCCAAGAAGTATCTCAATAGTCCCAAGTCTTTTGTATGAAATTGTTTGTGCAAGAATTCTTTCAATCCTGAGATTCCAATCCCGTCATCCCCTGTGATAACAATATCATCAACATAGACTACTAGAAGGATGATACCCGCTTCTGACTTTCTGTAGAACACAGAATGATCACACGTGCTTTTGAGTAGGCCAAATTGTTGAACAACGGTGCTGAATTTCCCAAACCATGCCCGAGGGCTCTGTTTCAAACCGTATAAGGATTTTCTTAAGTGACATACCTTTCCATTGTTCCCTTGAGCAATAAATCCAGGTGGTTGCTCCATATAGACTTCTTCTACAAGATCACCATGAAGAAAAGCATTCTTGATGTCTAACTGATGCAGGGGCCAATCATGAACAGCTGCTAGAGAGATGAATAATCGAACCGAAGTCATCTTGGCTACTGGAGAAAAGGTTTCAGAGTAGTCAACCCCATACGTTTGAGCGTAGCCTTTTGCCACAAGGCGTGCTTTAAGTCGAGCCACTGATCCATCTGGGTTAACTTTCACAGAGAATACCCACTTGCAACCTACAGCTTTCTTCCCTGAAGGTAAATGTACTAATTCCCATGTGCCGTTCTCATCTAGAGCATTCATTTCCTCCATCATAGCATTTTTTCCACCCTGGATGAGCCAATGCTTCTTGAACAGTTTTAGGAATCACCGCTGAATCTAGGGTAACAATTAAAGACCGAGATGTGGAGGACAAGTGATCATAGGACACAAAGTTTGAAATGGGATAAGTACATTGACGCTTACCTTTTCGGAGAGCTATGGGAAGATCAAGATCGTGAGTGCTTGGAGTCGGATCCAATGACAATGCAGCTGGTTCAGGACATGTATTGGCCTCTTGCAGAAAAATATTCCTTTCCCCCCTCGTGTATACTTTAAAAGGTGGCTCGCTAGGTTCCTGCAAGTCAATTTCTGGTGCAGGAGATGCGTCAGGCGCAGGAGATGCGTCAGGCGCAGGAGATGCATCAGGAGAATGCAATCTTTGTGGTGAATAGATTAACCAGTCATCTTCTTCCTCCCCCTCTTTCGAAACCTGGGAAGGTTGAGAAAAGAATGCCATATCTTCTGAGAAACATACATCAATGGACACCAAATACTTTTGGAGTTCAGGACTGTAACATCGATAACCTTTTTGAAGTCTAGAGTATCCCAAGAAAACACACTTTAAAGCTCTGGGATCCAGTTTGGTGATATAAGGGCGAACATCACGAACATAGCATGTACATCCAAACACCTTAGGTTCAATGGGGAACATAGGTTTATTTGGGAATAAAACACTGTATGGGGTGTCTCCACTGAGTACTGCAGATGGCATTCGGTTGATCAGAAAACAAGCAGTAGACACTGCATCAGCCCAAAATAATTTAGGAACCTTCATATGAAAAAGTAGCGCTCGAGCTGTCTCTAATAAGTGTCGATTCTTCCTCTCAGCTACTCCATTTTGAGCTGGTGTATCGACACATGATGTTTCATAAAATAAATCCATGTCATTCTAGAAAAATCATCCACAAAAATAACAAAGTACTTAAACCCAAACTTTGCCACAACAGGACAGGGTCCCCAAACATCTGAGTGAACAAGTTCAAAAGGACTAGTAGTTCGCTTATTTATTCTAGGACTCAAAGAGCTACGATGGTGCTTAGCAAAATGACAGGACTCACAGTCTAAATTCGACACATTATGAAATTGAGGACACAGCTTCTTCAAAGAAGATAAAGAAGGATGACCCAGACGGCAATGTTCTTCGAAAGGAGAGGAAGAGCATGCGAGAGAGCGAGGAGTAGTATCATCAAGAACATATAGGCCGCCAGATACATGTCCTTTACCAATAATCTGCCTCGTCACAAGATCCTGCACAATACAATAGTCAGGAAACAATGAGATACAACATTGAAGGTCTTTTGTAAATTTATTGGCAGAAACCAAGTTGAATGTAAGTTTAGGTATATTCAAGACTGAGGACAGGGTAATAGAAGATGAGAGTTTAATTGTTCCAGATCCAGCAGTACTAGATGTGGAACCATCAGCCACTTGAACAAATGAGGGTAGTTGATGCTCATGATAAGTGGAAAAAAGAGTGGGATTACCTGTCATATGATCAGTGGCCCCAGAGTCAAGTACCCATTTGGAGGATGTGGTGGCAAGACATTTGTTACCTGATTCAGTGGAGGATGAGGTGGGAATTGCTCGAGATGCTTTAAACTGGGCATATTGAGCGTACTCATATGCTGGAATAGTGATTGTCTCAGGTGGAGAGCTAGTCACAACATTAGCTACATGTGTCCGCCGAGCATTTTTCTTTCTTAATTCCTCACAGGTACGCTTGGTGTGCCCAGCTTTATGACAGTAGTAACAAACTACTTCTCCAGAAGTCCGGTTAGTAACTCCACCTTCAGTAGTGTGAGTGTTTGTCCCTCTGCCTGAATAAGTTGCTAGAGCATGAGGAGATGGTATAGAAGGTGTCTTCTCAGTGCGAAGTAATCTCGTGTAGACTTCCTGCAATGTGCCAAGAGTGGCGCTAGATAAAATTTGAGATTTACCTGTCTCAAATTCAAGAGGCAACCCAGCTAGAAAACTCATAATTGCCATTTTCTCCCGTTGTTCTTGTTGTTGCTTAATGTCAGGGGTGAAAGGATATACTGCATTAAGTTCTTCATAAGTTTTCTTAAAATCCATAAAATAAGTTGCAAGAGACTTTGACCCCTTTTCGGGACGGTAGAAGGCTTGACTGACATTATACATATGATTGATATTATCCTTGCCAGAAAACATAAACTCTAGATACTCCATAAGTTCCTTAACAAACTCGCAATGCCCAATATATTGATAAATACTACTGTCAATAGTATTACTGACCTGTAACAGTAACCGGGAGTCATCTCGCAACCATGTTTTCGCAGCCTTAGCGTCAGTGGGGGGATTCTCAGTCAGGTGATCCTCCATCTCAATACTCCGAAAATAGACTCTAATAGTCTTGACCCATTCTCGATAGTTGGTACTAGTGAGTTTCCGATCTGTAAACTTAGCTACAACCGGAACTAGATCAGCAGTTGTAGTCATGGTTTTCCCTTCGTCTATTGCAATTTTATCCCCCATAATGAAAATAACACTAAAAAAACAGAAATAGGAAATAAATAGAGACAGGGCAGAAGTGAAGAATAGGTGCAGGAACCAAATTAGCAATACCCAGTCCTGAAATCACCACTGTAGCACCTGGCAGAGGGTAGAAACAGGCTGGACGGAGGCTGGATTGGTTGGCTGTGAGCAAGAAGTACACACTCTGGGGTGTCTGAAGAAGGAACAACACTGTTCACTCTCTCCGGGGAGGAACAAAACAGATTCTAACAGAGCAGGGGCTCTGATACCATGTGAAGAAAAGAGAGAGAGAGATTAAATTTCTGTGTAATTTTATTCATAGCTGAAACATATATTTATATACATTTTAGGTTGTCCTACTCCTAGATTAGAGCCTTAATTGAAGGAGGCTAACCTAACAGCTAATACACCACAAATCACTCCTAAAAACACTCTCCTAATGTCAACTTACAGCTGTATAACTAACAATATACAAGTAGATTACACTAAGTTTAGGAAAGAGGATCCTATACATTAACTAAGGAATTAATCAGTTTCCTATTATTCTGTTAACAATAAGGAAAAGAGCAATCATGCCCCATAGACAATGAATGTAAAGCAAATGAAGAAACCCTTTCAATCGATCCTAATAGGTTTAGATGCAGCTCTCCCTTTCCCATAGAGTGCTTATTCATCAAGCTCTGGTGCTAATATGATGATGGTGATTGATGACTATGATAATGATTTGAAATGGTGGTGATGATAGTCGTGGCAACAGTGCTGGTCTGATGGTAGCACTACTAAAGCTACTATTTACAGTGGAACTTGACCTTAAGCAGACTATACTACTGATAAAAGTGGGGACGGAAGCCATGTATCTAATCTACACCTAAAGCAATAGCACACATACTGAGATACTGTATTCATGGCAATGCTCCATCAGATTGTGAAAGACAATATAAATGTGAGCACAGATCAAGAAGCTCTTACCTGAAAATATTGCTACTTGGATTATAATAGCTCATACTACAGTAACCAACAGCTCATTCTAAAAACCGATTTCCCCAAATAGATATTTTGCTGACCCACAAGATGGCTGAGGTGAAAGATATCTAACTCGACGCCCAAAAATGTGATATCAATGTGATAATACCATTGACAAATTATCAAGGAATTCATAATGACAACTGGCCTACTATGAGCCACATTTTCAACATATTCCTATGAGAATGACGTCCACGAGTCAGCTTGAACGAACTGTTATTGACCTGATGCTGTCAGATTTTGTTATTCATGATAAAGAACAATAGTTCTGTTTAACAGCATATTTTATTCCAAGAAATCAGTTTAATCAGTTCAAAATTAGCATAATTGCAAAGCTCAACCCAATTCAATTTCTCAAAACAAAGAGATTTTTTGTTGATTTTTTTTTCCTCACTAAACTTTTTTATTTCGCTTTCCAAAATCCATACCATGGAAACCAATCATGGTACATTAATGCAGATCTGTGATTTCTCAGGTACCAAAGAGACAAATAAAGAAATCTCTCAGCTTCGAATCTACATGACAGAGGAACAAAAGGCAGTGGCAGGGCCAGTTTTATTATATTGGATTTCTTCAATAGTTGAATTAGGGAGGTGAGCAGAAATGGTTGAAATAAATGTTCAATGCAGAATTAATATCTGCTAGAAGACCATAACAGTCATGTGTGTAGAAAGACACAAAGGACGTAGCTTGACAGATGCAAGAAAACTAAGCAAGAAGTTGATAAATTCAACAACAAAAAGGGGAAATGTGATAGTAAAAAAAAAGGCAGCCCGGTGCACAAACATTCTCGCTATGCGCGGGGTCCGAGAAAGGGTTGGACTCATTGGGTCTTTGTACGCGGTCTTCCCTTGCAATTGCAAGAAGCTGTGTCCACGACTCGAACCCGTGACCTCAGGTCATATGGCGACAACACTTAACGTTGCGCCAAGGCTCCCCTTCGGAAATGTGATAGTGATACTAGAAAATAACAGCACATGGAAATAGGGACTTGCTATGCGGAGAAAAACATGTTTTAGCAGGGAAGTGAATTTCCTAGCTATTGTCCACTGGGGCAGCAGAGCCAATTTAGTAGTTTTATCAGCTTAGTTTTATGTCTAATAAATTTTTCTTTGAATCAGAAAATTGAACAGATAATCAGATATGTTGGCTTAAAAATATTTTTAGCGCAAATCTGGCGTTTCTTTGAGAAAACCATCTGTTAACCATCTGTTTTCAGGTTAATGATCAACAATTTAGGCAGTGAGGGGTTTGATAAATTAATGAACAGTCTCGATAAGGGGGGGTAAAAGGAGATATTTAGGGCATAATATGAAGGAAACTTTCAAAGTCAAGTTAATTACACTTGTAGACCCAACTCTAGGATCCCCCATGACACAATCTTATGTGACAGCCTGATATCTCAAATAATATATCTCTTTCAATTCAGTAGTAATTTTGCGAGTTGGAAGTACTAGTATATTGCATATTCAGTAAAGTTTTTGCTAAACCAAGAATTTGAGTCATGTTGCCTATTGTAAACTCTATATTTCTCATATTATTAAATAGGATACAAACTATCTATTTATACAAGTTCTAATTAGCCTATTTAGGTAAAAACATTGACTAATTTATCTCCTACAATCAAGCTTCCCTATTTACATTACTTCCTAATTTATCTCCTACAATCAAGTATTCCTAATTTACACTTCTTTCCATAACACTCCCCCTCAAGTTGGAGCATATATATTAAACATGCCCAACTTGTTACAAAGATAGTCAACTCGAGCTCCATTCAAAGCTTTTGTGAAGATATCTCCAAGTTGCTCGCCTGTTTTGACATATTCTGTACAGATAACTCCTTGTTGTATCTTTTCCCGAATGAAGTGACAATCTATCTCAATATGTTTAGTGCGTTCATGGAATACTGGATTCGATGCGATATGAAGTGCAGCCCGATTATCACACCATAACTTTGCACACGAAGATGACTTGAAACCGAGTTCTTCTAACAATTGATGAGTCCAAAGAATCTCACAAGTTGCCTGAGCCATAGCTCGATACTCAGACTCAGCACTAGAGCGAGACACTACACTTTGCTTCTTGCTTTTCCATGATATCAAGTTTCCTCCCACAAAAACACAATATCCAGTAGTTGATCTCCTGTCAACTTTTGAACCTGCCCAATCTGCATCAGAAAAACACTCATTGTTCAAATGTCTATTATTGCTATAGAGAAGACCACGTCTTGGAGCACCTTTTAAGTAACATAGTATTTGTCCCAAAGCTTCCCAATGTAGGAGAAGCCATGAACTGACTCAGGACACTAACTGAGTACGAGATATCTGGACGTGTTACCGTAAGGTAATTCAATTTCCCAATCAATCTCCTATACCTCTCAGGATCAGAAAACAATTCACCATCTGTTGTTAGTTGCAAATTAGGAATCATTGGAGCAGTACACGGTTTAGCACCCAATTTACCTGTATCCCTCAAAAGATCAAGAACATACTTCCTTTGGGATAGGAATATGCCTTGTTTACACCTGGACACTTCAATACCTAAAAAGTACTTCAAAGGGCCTAGATCCTTCGTCTGAAACTGAGCTTGAAGAAATGATTTAAGTGATGATATACCAGATGAATCACTTCCTGTAATAACAATATCATCAACATAAACCACAAGCAAAATAATCCCGGTATTAGAACGATGGAAAAATGCAGAATGATCACAATTACTCCTTTTCATGCCAAATTGTTGTACCACTTCACAAAACCTTCCAAACCAAGCCCGAGGACTCTGCTTTAAACCGTAAAGCGATTTGCGAAGACGACACACTTTACCTATCTCCCCCTGAGCAACAAAACCAGGTGGTTGCTCCATATACACCTCTTCCTGAAGATCTCCATGAAGAAAAGCATTTTTAACATCTAACTGATGTAAAGGCCAACCAAAAGTAGCTGCTAAAGAAATAAACAAACGAACAGAAGATAATTTAGCCACAGGAGAGAAAGTATCAGAATAATCAAGTCCATAAACCTGAGCATATCCTTTAGCAACTAAGCGAGCCTTCAGACGAGCAATCGACCCATCAGGATGAACTTTAACGGAAAACACCCATTTGCAACCAATAGCCCTTTTGCTTACAGGAAGTGTCATGAGTTCCCAAGTACCATTAGCATCTAAGGCAGTCATTTCCTCTTGCATTACTGCACGCCAACCAGGATGTGACAATGCTTGACTCACATTGGTAGGGATAGAAACAGTATCTAAATTACTCACAAAACATCTGGATGAAGGAGACAAGACATCATACGTAACAAAGGAGGTAATAGGATAAGTACATTGACGTTTACCTTTACGAAGAGCAATAGGAAGATCAAGATCTGACGGAGGAAGAACTGGATCTTCTGTTGAAACGGGAGGTGGAGGAAGTGAGTCAGTAGGCTCTGTTCTTCTAGAATAAACTTGAGCAAATCGAGGCCGAGGAGAGGTTGGTGCCTGAATAGGAACAGAATCTGGAACGAGATCAGTAGTAGGGACTGGGACAGGATCCAGAACAGGAACCGGATCAAGGGCAGGTGACTGAGAAATTTGTTGGACAGTATAAACTAAAAGATCATCTACCTCCCCCTGGCTCTCAGATATAGGAGATGAAGAAAAATATGGAGTTTGTTCAAAAAATGTAACATCCACAGAGACAATATAGCGCTTAAGATCAGGAGAAAAACATCTATATCCTTTCTGCTGTCTAGAATACCCAAGAAAAACACAACGGAGAGATTTAGGATCTAACTTTGTGACCTGCGGACGAACATCCCTCACAAAACAAGTACAACCAAAAACACGAGGTTCAATGGGAAACAAAAGTTTAGAAGGGAATAAGACACTATATGGGATCTCACCACTGAGCACAGACGAGGGCATACGATTAATTAAGAAACAAGCGGTGGAAACCGCATCAGCCCAAAAATGTTTAGGTACCTTCATTTGAAAGAGAAGGGCCCTAGCAACTTCAAGAAGATGTCGATTTTTTCTTTCTGCAATCCCATTTTGAGCCGGAGTGTCAACACAAGATGTTTGATGAAGAATACCATTTTGAGACATATATTGTTGGAAAGAACTAGACAAATATTCCTTAGCATTATCACTATGCAAAATGCGAATAGATGAACTAAAATGATTTTTAATTTCAGCACAAAAGGAAGTAAAAATGGAAAATATCTCAGAACGATTCTTCATTAAAAATAACCATGTAACACGAGAGTAATCATCCACAAAAGTAACAAAATACTTAAACCCACTTTGAGAAGTAACAGGGCATGGACCCCACACATCAGAATGAACTATCTCAAAAGAAGAAGAAGCTCGTTTATTGACTCGAGGAGCTAAAGGTAAACGATGATTTTTGGCAAATTGACAAGACTCACAATCTAAAACAGATAAAGACTGAAATTGCGGACACAACTTCTTCAATACAGATAACGAAGGGTGACCCAGACGACAATGAACTTCTAGAGGAGAGAGAGCACCAGCACATGCTACGGAAACTTGTTCATCCAGAAGATAAAGACCCCCAGACTCATGTCCTCTACCAATAATCCGCTTCGTCAAAAGATCCTAAAACACACAATAAGATGGGTAAAAGATCACACAACAATTTAATAGACGAGTGATTTTACTAACAGACAATAGATTAAATGAAAAGTGGGGCAAACATAAGACAGAAGATAAGGGAAGAGATGGAGTAGGACTGGCTGTACCAATACCTCTAACGAGAGATTTAGAACCATCAACTAAGGTTACATGATGACTAAATGTACCAGGTTTTTTTAAAAAAGACAGAAGTTTAGAATTACCTGTCATATGATCTGAACAGCCAGAATCAATGACCCAATTGGACGAGGCAGTCATAAGACATGTATTAGGAGTACCTGAATTGGCAATAGCAGCAATGGAATGGTCAGTAGACTTAGATGAATGATACTTGGAAAGCTCAGCATATTCCGCAGCAGATATCGTCACAGTGTTGTCAGAAGAAGTGGTCATAGTATCTTGTGTAGCTATATTTGCCTTATGCTGTTTCTTGAGTAATTTCTTGCAAGTTCGTTTTGTATGACCTGGCTCATGACAATAGTAACATATAACAGCACTAGGATCCCGATTGATAGTTCCACTTCCGAAGTTAGTACCTCCTCTTCCTTGATTCCCAGAAGTTCCTCCTCTTCCTTGATTCCCAAATTGTCCAGACACAGAATTATGACTGATTAGAGCACTTTTCATCGAGGGAGAAGGGTTGTGAGAACCTTTAGTACGTAGTACGCGAGAAAAAGTTTCTTGAAGATTAGTGATCTCACTGCCTGACAGAATTTGAGATTTAGCAGTCTCAAAATCTGGAGATAATCCTGCAAGAAAACTCATAACAGTCATTTGCTCTCGTTGGGTTTGTTGCACCTTGATATCAGGACTAAAAGGTAATAAAACATTAAGCTCTTCATAAATTTTCTTTATTTCTGAAAAATAAGTTGTAAGTGTCTTATCCTGTTGTTCAACACGATACAACCTTTTACAAACTTCATAGATACGAGACAAATTATCTTTTCCAGAATACAAAAAATCAAGGTACTCCATCAATTCTTTGACAAATTCACAATGAGTAACCAAACTAACAATCTCACTGTCAATGGAATTTCGGATTTGTAAATATAACCTGGCATCTTCCCTTAACCACTGCTGCCTAGTATCTCCAGTAGGTAGATTACTAGTTAAATGATCATCTTTATCAACACTTCTCAGGTAAATCCTAATTGTCTTACTCCAATCTATAAAATTAGATCCATCAAGTTTATGTTCTGTTATTTTACTCACAACCGGAACCATATCTGTAATCGTGGTCTTCTGATCACCCATATTAACAAAAAAAAATAGAACAAAGGCAGACTGAACAGAGAATCAAAAATGCAACAGGAAACAGGACAGAGGCAAAAAACTCAAACCTCAACCCAAAAGAAGACCGGACCAGAAGAAGAAGGCCGGAAACAACCCACTGGCAGTGAGTCGACGCCGGAAATCAGAAGCCGTCCGCCGGAAAGTGCGTCATGCTCTCTCACGCGCCGGCGCGTGGAACAGGAAGCAGTGTCTTCAGGCGGCGCGTGACACTCATGCGCGGAGCTTCAGGCGGCCGGAATTCAGGCAGGGACCGAACTATGGCCGAGCAACCTCCCAGGGGTGGCTGTGACACAAATGCGCAGGTCCAAATAGACGACCTAGACGCAGTAGAGAAAGCTTACCGGAAAAATTGCAAAGAAATCAAAAATGAAAAAAAAACAGTGATCGGCTTATGAAGAATGAAGGCTCTGATACCATGTAAACTCTATATTTCTCATATTATTAAATAGGATACAAACTATCTATTTATACAAGTTCTAATTAGCCTATTTAGGTAAAAACATTGACTAATTTATCTCCTACAATCAAGCTTCCCTATTTACATTACTTCCTAATTTATCTCCTACAATCAAGTATTCCTAATTTACACTTCTTTCCATAACACCTATAAAGAAAAGAAGAAAAAACCAACAGACTGCATACTTCAGTCACAACCCTCATACATTGTAATTATAACCATGTTTTCAAAATGAGTGGTTGAGCCAAAGAAATAGTCAACAGATTTGCCGAAGACAATTTATATATATGTACACACACACACACAAGAGAGAGAGGAGAGCTGTCCACAAAAAGTATGGAAAAGGTCGGAAGAAAAGAAGGGGCTGCTACAAGTCTCTGGAAATTGTCTCCTTACCCGTGGCCAAGACAGCTGCAGCTTTTCCATGGAAGGCATGAGAGCTGTTAGTCTTTATGCATCTAAGTATATTTGGCTTTGTTGCTTGAGGAGTTGTTAAAAAAAGCCCTACCTTGAATATGGTTGTTAGATACCATTAAGAAAGGTTGCTTTCTTTTTTTGACGTTCTAATCATAAAAATTCTAAAACCGCTGAACATGTATTTCAAACTACTTTTTGCGAGAGCATCTAACAGGTATTTTTCAAACAAGCTGTGTCCAACCTCAATACCAGAAATTATTAGTTGGGTAGACCAACAGTAGATGCTACTCATGTTGATGAGATCAATCTCACATTATTTTACAAAAACAACTAACTAAAAATAAAATATTTACTTAAACTAAGTCCTGACACCCTAAAAAATAACGATTAATACTCCTGACTGACTATAAGCTACGTTAATACTCCTGACCCCAGTATATATTTCTCAAATAAATGATTTAGATCATTGTGTTGAACTAATAGAGATCATGTAATACCCTCAAGACTATAAGGGATATCCTTTTCAGATCCTATTATATTAAGATGAACATAATTAGAGAGGTGATGTCCACATAATGATGCCAAACAGAGCTTGGATTTGGATTCCACCATTCACATTTACAGAGGAGGAAGGATTGAACTTACTTTCATCATCAAACCGCTCAATACGCGAAGAAAGAACTCCTTAGGAAGAGAGACACCTAGTATTTCGAAAGAAAGAAAGAAATAGGATTGTGGGGGGGGGGGGGGGGGGGGGGGGGGGGGGGGGGGGATAATGCCACCATTACACTACTAAACTTGCTATTCCTACAAACGCACATGATCTGAAATGTGTCCCTCCTGACAAGAAATACCCCGAAGTCACAAGGTTTAAGGGCTTCAAATGTACTTCAGCTAAAATGAGAATTATTTTTTATCTGTTACTTTTACATGAACATAGTATGGAAATCAGTTCAAAGCATATAAATAAGAGATAAAAGGAGAAATTTATGAATCCCAAGCCTCAATTTGGCAGGAAAGGATGATAGTGTTGGGGATCTTGAATGGTAGTATATCTGATTATGGCTTAAAGTTCCACAAAAAGGGGTTACGTTTTTTGGAACCTCTAAAATAACTATTAACCGTATAGAATTGGCAATGAAAAAGATCAGATTTTTTTAGCAGTGGACTTCAGTAAAAAAACTCCAATTCCTTTTGGACCTATTGGTATGAAGATTACAGTTTTTCATTCCAAATTTAGTTCCTATCAATGTATAAAAATGCTTAACCTCAATATTGTCAACGAATGCTCATAGTCATAGCATGCTTTTACTCAAATGCCATTCAAGTATTTGGAAGGAGTGACAGCTTACCTTACCAGTAGAGGCTCCATACCCAGAATAATCATATCTGCATCATAGCATTCAGATAGTAATACTTAAGAAAATGCAGGGAAGAAGATCAAAAGTGTTTCAGATACGGGAAAACACTTCAAAAAAAATTAGAAAGAAAGAAAACTATGGATCCACAAGTAATTAACAACTATAGACCAATCTGAGAAACCAATCAATGTCACAGTTCTATACGTGTTTTAAATCGCAAGGTCTAGAAAGATTAATTGATTCACAGCAAAGGAAGTGACAAAGCTTAAAGCTTTCTCTTCTTTTATTTTATTCATTTTTTAACATCGGTAATGTAGAAAGACTGCATGAATAATACCAATAAAGAAGATGAAAGATAATACATGTAAAAGAAGAATACTACATGTAAAAGAAGATGAAAGATAATGCCAATAAAGTTAAGACTAAAAGGCACAACACTCTAAGAGAAGCAAAAAAAACTGAAAAATTTTGGCAGTCTTATCCGAATACAAAGTCAGTACAAATCAATTTTACATTTTTTATGCCGTAAAAAATTTAAAGAAGTTAGCAATGAAGAACAAGAAAAAGTTGGAAAAGGCTGGCATCAGCAGGAGAACAATTTAACCAGCCTTCTTTAGCGTCACTTTGAGAAAACAAAAAAAACACTTTTATTAAAAAAACAAAAAGAAAAAATAAATAAGTGAAAACCTTGAGGATAGATAAGTCATTAAACTGAATCTTAATTAACCTTAATCAGTAATCACAGATCTTAGCCAACAAAACCCCATAGCCACAACAAGACAAATGCTGGAAAAGAAATGCAAAAGAGTGCATAGCAATTTAATTGAAAAAAAAAAACCATTTTTTTGAAAAGCAAAGAAAAAACATAATACACTAACCCCATGATGTTAACTCTGAGATTGATCTTGAGTTGAACAAAGAGGTCATAAAGCTGGCCAAGGTCAGCAGCATTGCCATGAGAGTAAAGAAGAGTGAGTCTTGCGTATGGATTTTTCAAATAAAAACCAACAATCTGGTTCCCTCTTTTTGTATCAATCAATAGAACATCAAATGAATTATCATCACCAAGAGGCAGTGGCATTGAAGAAGAAGAAGAAAGCACAGTAAGTTTGCCATTGTCTTTCTTCTTGATCTGATAAGTAGGTGGAGATGGAGGAAAGAAAGCAAATTTTGCAGCCAAGTGAGAGACCATGCACCCCATTCATTCACCCTCCAGAAAAGTCATTGAAAAATGAACAAACTTTAATCAGTTCATGTTTGCAAGAAAGGTTTTTTTGGTTTTTGTGACTGAGGAAAAGCTTTTTAAGGAAAAAGGGCAGCGTTTGTTTAGCTAAATTAGTGTTAAGATCGTGTAAGTTTTTTCGGTATTAAAATTTGCTGAGTTTAGTACAAAAGTGGAAGAGAAATTTGCAGGTGGTGAAGTAAGCGTATATGGTGAAAACAGGGAAAGTGTGGGTTGGCATTTGGCAATATTGAGAGAAAGAAGGTGATGTGTAGTACTGTTGTGGAAGTGTAGACTGTGGTAGTCTTGAGACTGAGAGAGAGAGAGAGAGAGAGGAACTGACAAAGAAAGAGCAGTTTTTTTCTTTTTTTTCTTTGTTGTTTTTTTTTTTTTTTTGAAAAATGCTTAGCTATTCCAAGTGAATAAGAAAAATCTTGTTTATTATTTATATGCCCATACATAATTTTCGTCTAATACAAACAATAGCATTTAGAAAAATTATTAATTAAAAATACTCATTAATCTCAATATTTTCCACTCAATTAAAGAAGAATATTAATCTTTAACCCAACTAAAACATAATTTCAAATTAATAAAATTTGATTAAATATTTTTTATTCTAAATTATTATAAATTACAATTTAAAAAGAGATATTTACATAAATATTTAAAAAAATAATTTTTATTTTAAAAATACTATAAAATTTAAAAATATTTACATTTTTATAAAAAATTAAAGTAAAATTTTAAAAATATATCATTCTCTATTAAAATAAAAAAAAAATTAAAATATTTCTTATCTTACTATAATCAATATTTTACTTTAATTTTTATCTTTTTAAAATTTTATTATTAAATAAAAATATTTTAATAAAAAATTAATATTTTAAATTATTTTTTATCATATAAAAATTATAATTTTTATAAAAAAAAGTTAATTTTAATTATAAAAAAATAAATAATACTAAAAAATAAAATATTAATAAATATATTAATAAATATATTAATAAAAATAGTTAAAATTTATTTTACATATTATACACATAAAAAATTAAAAAAAATTACACAATTTTATTATGCAGATATTTAATAGATATTTTGTGCATTTTCATAGAAATTATAGTTGTTGTGTATATATTATATATCTATTATTTAATTTGTATATATTTTATGTAAAAGTTATTAAATATTGTGTGGATGTTATGAGAATAAAAAATTAAAATTAATAAATATTAAAAAATATTATATGAATGTGTTATTCATATGTTATAAATATATTGTTATATGTGTATTTATATATATATATATATATTTTTTTTTTGTGTATGTTAATAGTATAATGTTAAAAAAAACATAAATAAAATAAACTATAAAAATAAAAAAATTATAAAAATCATTTAAAAAAAAAGGAACGTTTTTAACATAAAATTGTAAATAAAAATCCCACCTAACTACTTTTGAAAAAGTAAAAGATGAGGTGTGTGAAGAGTATAAATTTATCACTTAAAATAGGTCAAAGGTTTAAATAGACATTTTAATTATAGTTTAAATAGTAATTAAATATTTAAATTTTTTTGAATTATTTAATTATTTTTTTATGCCTAAAAATTTAAATAGACATATAAATTATAACTTAAATAGCAATTAAATACTTAAATTTTTTTTTATCAACTAAGCACTTTTTTTTATCAAAATAATGTCAAAGGAGCATAAATTTAATAACAATTATAATATCTGTCAAATAATATTTTTTTGTCAAATGTAAGACTCAATCTTTTTAATTTTTATTGAATAAAAATTAATACTTTAATATTATATATTTTTTTATGAATGGATGATATTTGTTGTGTATTGAAATTAATATTATATGTTAGTATTACTATAATTATTGTTATTTTTATGCTGATATTATAGAATTTTTACTATTATTTTATTATTATCATAATTATTATTATTATTATTAATTAAATGTACACCACTATAAAAAATACAAATAAAGAATTAAAAAAATTATTAATTTGTTAATTAAAAAAGAAACAAAAAATAATTTGTTAATAAAAATAGAAATAATTTCATAAATAGAAATTAATAAAAAAATTGTGAATTTGTTAATATAAATTAATGAAATAATTTATTAATTTTTATTCAATAAAAACTAAAAAGAGTGAATTTTATATTTGTCAAAAATAGCATTATTATTTGATAGAAATTATAATTGTTGTTAAATTTATATTTATTTGGCTCTATTTTAATAAAAAAAAAAGTATTGAAATTATCTAAAAAAATATTTAAATGTTTAGTTGATATATAGACTATAATTTAGATGTCTATTTAAATTTTTAATTATAAAAAAATATTTAAATAATTAAAAATTTTAAATATTTAATTATTGTTTAGGCTATAATTAAAATCTATATTTAAATTTTAGCCCTTAATATATATATATATATATATATATATATAACTATAAGATACGTCATAAGCCCAACTTTTTATCAATCCCCATCAACATCATAATAATCTGCTAAAAAATCTTAATAAAAATAATATTAAAAAAATAATATATATATATAAATAAATTTTATTTTATTAAAAATATTTATATAATTATGCCAATAAATATAGTTTGAGTAATTTTCTCACTTTCTCTAAATATATTCAGGATAAAAAAATTAAAAATCAAGTTTTTTATTATGAAAATTAATTAATAATTATTGCAATATAAAGCAAATTTATTCTTAAATTAAATTTCATTTTAATTTACAAAAATTAAATTTAGAACAAATTATGTTTTTTTAAAAAAATTAATATTCTTTAAACTTAGATCCACTTAAAACAAGTGGATGTAGCGTGCATTTGACTCGTGGATCCGATTCCATCCAAATATTTTTTGTTTGGTTAATTTTTTTAAAAAATTATATTATATAGCATAATTTTTAATTTTTTTTAAATATATTTTTTAATATATTCAATGTGTATTTAATATATAATTTTAAAAATAGTATATTTTTAATATACTAAATCTATATAAAAAATTTACTTCCCAAAAAAAAGATATTTTTAAAATTAAAAATAAAATATATATATATTTGAAATAGAAAAAATAAATATTTTTTAAAATATTATTATTTAAAAAAAACCCAAAAAATGGGATTTCAAATTAGATGCAATATATAGGAATATGGATTCAACTCATTAATTCGGCTAAATATGATTAAATCCAAACATTTGGTGGAATTATAAATTGATTTTTTTTAGCAATTTAAATTTAATTTGAATAAAAATTTGGTCCGACCCCAACCCCTACGCCTCATCTGCAAGTGGACGAGAGAGTATTTAGAATAATCATATTAGATTGGTTGTGTCTTCATATTATTATTATTATTGTTATTACTATTATTATTATTATTATTTAGTGTCTTCATATTATTATTATTATTATTACTATTATTATTATTATTTTGTGTCTTCATATTATTATTATTATTATTATTATTATTATTATGTAAGAAAATGTGGCCTTTTTAGCTTCAAAACAGAGTTGAATGAGATGTTGAGTGCAAATGCATCTATTTATTTATTTATTTATACATGCACTTCAAATAAAAAACAAGGACACTGGACAGATACATAAAATCTACTATCTTCTCTGCTAAATGACAGAATTTTTTCGCACTCTCTTGTGAGTATATATTTATATGTACTCGCTCTGCCTTTTTTGAAAAATGGAGGATTGAGTTTGAGACTTTTGATGGCTTTTTGGCATTTTTCTTTTGACAAATATGTAATGCTGGCTGCTGCCATTGATTTCTCTCTGCCTGTGCTTCCAAGATGTCATCAATTACTCCTTTTTTTTCTTTTTTAAATTTCTTATTGGAGTTTAGACATAATCATTCTAAATTCACTCATTAATATTATTCTCAATCAACTCATGCAAATATTTATCATCATAATTCATAATTTAATTTATAATTCTTCTATTTATACTACTCTTTTTTCCTTTTTTTATCCCTCCTAAAATTCACCATAGACGACAGGGGGTGCTGAGACATTAAGAAAATTTTACTAGAAGCTATTACCCTCATAAAACAGCCTATAATAACTCATTCGTCCATCTTCACGTCGAAAATAATAAAATATATATTTTTTTAAAAAAATTATATATTTTTAATATTTTTAAAATATTATTTATATTATTATCAAATACATAAATTAATTAATAAAAAATATTTTAATTTAATTAAAAACTTTAAATTCAAATCCTTAAATATATAATTATGTTAAAATTTAATAGATAAAATTTTATCATCCTTATAATTTTATTCAGCTTGAATCCGAAAAAAAAAAATTATACAAAAGTATTATTTATACTATATATATATATATTATAATTTTACAACTTTGATTCTAAATTAATAGTTTTATTTTAATGATATACACTTAACATGTGCCGAATTTTTATAAAAAATTTTTATAGACATAGCATTTTTATAAATTATTTATTTATTTACATAATATTTTTATATTTTAAATTATTTTTATAATTTCTTTGAGAAATTACATAAATACCCTAAGAAAAAATTTTAATTTTAAAAATATTGTATAATTTAAAAAAATATAATGAAAACTTTTTAAATAACACAAATACCTTATTCACTAAACGACAAAAGCACGCCTTCTTCTTCTATATTCAGATTCACGCTGTTTCAATGAAAAAAAAAAATTTTCTTTTTGTAAATCTTTCTTGAAATAAAATGTTTCATATTCAAAATAAACAACAAAAAACTTCAACATCTTAAGAATTAACAAGACAAATCAACTACTGATATTGAAAAACAACATTAGAAAGAAAAAATCAACAAATCAAATGTTAAAACTTTTTATAACTACATTTGAAAGATCTTGATGGAACATATTGGAATCGTTTGTTGCAAAAAGTTTTTTACTTATTTCCTAATAAAATCGTTTTGCAACTATGCCCATTTTGATGCAGTTTAAATCTACACCAATATCAAATAAGATAATGAATTTAATTTGAAATCATCTAAAAATATTAGTATGACCTAGATTAAGTATTTTCATGACGTTATTTCTAGTAAAACAAATGAAAAATCTCTAGAAAACTTATCAAGATTTTCTAAATTTTGTAATTCTTGGTTTTCTTCTTCATTTTCAAATTCAGAATCTTTGTTTTCAATTTGATTTAAGTTCTAAATGTTTTTTCTTATTTTGGACTTGACTCTCTTAACTCAGCTTTGATAATTTTAATTCTTTTTGTAGTTTTTAAATGGTCGTTACGAGGGTTTTGGACTTTTTTTCTCCTACTTGGAATGGTTGAGGTCGTAGGTGGTCATATCAATAGAATGTAAAATAAAGAATTTTTCTACAAGTTTTTCTTCTAAAGATTTTGGAAGTTTGTCTAGGCACTCCTTTTGTAGCTAGAGATCATTAATATGCTTATATTTTGGGGGGGGGGAGGGGGGGAGGGGAATTTGTGTTTTGAAGAATTAAGGCTAATTTTAAATTTTTTTGACAAGTAAAAAAGATAAGTAAAGAGAAAAGAGCCTATAATAACTCATTCGTCCATCTTGATGTTGAACATAATAAAATATAATTTTTTAAAAAAATCATATTTTATTAAATATTTTTAAAATATTATTTATATTATTATTAAATACATAGATTAATTAATAAAAAATATTTTAATTTAATTAAAAATTTTGAGTTCGAGACCTTAAATACATAGTTATGTTAAAATTTAATAGATAAAATTTTATCGTCCTTATAATTTTATTCGGCTTAAATTTAAAAAAAATTATAAAAAAGAATTATTTATATTATATATATTATAATTTTACAACTTTGAATTTAAATTAATAGTTTTATTTTAATGATATATGCTTAACATGTGCCAAATTTTTATAAAAAATTTTATAGACATAGCATTTTTATAAATTATTTATTTATTTACATAACATTTTTATATTTTTCTATTTTAAATTATTTTTATAATTTCTTTGAGAAATTACATAAATACCCTAAGAAAAAATTTCAGTTTTACAAATATTGTATAATTTAAAAAAATATAATGAAAACTTTTTAAATAACACAAATACCTTATTTACTAAATGGCAAAAGCACGCCTTCTTCTTCTAGATCCAGATTCACGCTGTTTCAATGAAAAAAACATTCCTTTTTTGTAAATATTTCTTGAAACAAAATGTTCCATATTCAAAATAAGTAACAAAAAACTTCAATATCTTAAGAATTAACAAGACAAATCAACTACAGAGATTGGCAAACAACATTAGAAAGAAAAAAAAATCAACAAATCAAATGTTAAAACTTTTTATAACTACATTTGAAAGATCTTGATGGAACATATTGGAATCGTTTGTTGCAAAAAGCTTTTTACTTGTTTCCTAATAAAATCGTTTTGCAACTATGCCCATTTTGATGCAGTTTAAATCTGCACCAATATCAAATAAGGTAATGAATTTAATTTAAAATCATCTAGAAACATTAGTATGACCTAGATTAAGTATTTTCATGACGTTATTTTTAGTAAAACAAAGAAAAAATCTCTAGAAAACTTCTCAAGATTTTCTAAATTTTGTAATTTTTGGTTTTCTTCTTCATTTTCAAATTCAAAATCTTTGTTTTCAATTTGATTTAAGTTCTAAATGTTTTTTCTTATTTTTGACTTGATTCTCTTAACTCAGCTTTGACAATTTTAATTTCTTTTTGTAGTTTCTAGATGGTCGTTATGGGGGCTTTGGACTTTTTTCTCCTACCTAGAATGGTTATGAGGTCGTAGGTGTTCATATCGATAGAAGGTAAAATGGAGAATTTTTCAACAAGTTTTTCTTCTAAAGATTTTGGAAGTTTGTCTAGGCACTCCTTTTGTAGCTAGAGATCATTAATATGCTTATGTTGGTCTTTTAGGCAACCAAGAGGGGAGGAAGGGGTAAATTGGTGTTTTGAAAAATTAAGGCTAATTTTTAAATTTCTTTAACAAGTAAAAAAGATAAGTAAAGAGAAAAAATGAATACTCAAACTTATAGTAGTTTGGATTAAGTCAATCCCACATCCACTCCTCAACAACAAATTGAGTATTTTACTAACTTTGATTTTCATAAGTTAAATCCTAACTTGGTGTTTTAATAAGCTCACATCAAACTTTTACAAAGTTTGAAAATCCTCATAACCCAATAAGAGTTTTTCCCTTTGGCTCACTCTCTAATCAACTCAATTATAATGGCGATTAATGTTCACACTCAACATTCAACTACAATAAATGAAAATTGAAGAACAAGGCAATTGAGAATTAAATTTGCTAGAGTTTGGACAATGAATACTCAAAAGATTGAAATAAATGATGTTTCGTAGTGTATTTATAGCCCTCTTCCTTTGAAAAATCTTATTTGAAATGAGTATAGAAAGATCAATATTTTTACCAACCAAATCTCTTTCATTAAATGCTTGTCAAATGAGCCTAATGGTCACCTGCCTTATTAGTGCTATCGTGATGCCCTACTTCATGGTCTTCCTTCAAAATGGTGCGGCCGCGAGGTGCTAAATGTGTGTATTGGCTAGTTTTAATGGCTAGTGCACGTAGCACTGATGGGTGGGTGCGAAACGCTGTGCGCCAAGCTTTATGAACTTTGCAATTGCACTTAATGCTAGTACGGTTGCACCTCCATCGGTTTGAATTTCCCTTAAAACTAACCTTCACACATGGCATTTGATCATTGGTGAAGAGGAAACTCGCTAAAGCTTTGAATGGTGTGGTCACATCATCTCTATATAGACGTCGGAGAAGGACTCTAGCACTAAGAATCTGGTCGCTATCAACGCTATGATAACTACTACCATTCTAAGTGATTTTTACCTTCAATGGTCTCATAGTCGCATTAAGACTTGGTACGATCGCACTGGTTCAACGTCCATCTTCATGCCTGCACCCAGGACCATGAACTCTACTGCAAGTTATGAAGATTTTAGCTTTCAGGTGCGGTTGCTCCAACTTTTGAGCTTTCGCATCACCTAGTGTGCGGTCACTCTTATGGCCACAAATAAGTGTGCAAACCCTATTGTAATGTTTTTCTTTTTCTCAGCTCCTGATGCGGTCTCATCCATTTTATGTATGGTTGCAAGATCTGCCTTATGCAGACAACTTATATACAATTTAACCTAAAGCAAAAATACTTGAAATTAAAGTTAAATGTTTTTTTAATTTGAGTGCAAAAGATCAAAATAGTGTATGTATGCCAAGAATTTAGCCAACAATCTCTCCCTTTTTGACTTTTGTAATCAAATTGAAATGAAAAAAAAATAAGACTTAAATAAAAATAACAAAGTTTAAGGGAACAAATATGTAATCTTGTAAAACTCCCCCTCAATTCTTGCTTATGGTCTTAGTGGTGTTTCGTGGTGCATTTATAACCATCTTCCTCTGAAAATCTTATTTGGAATGAGTATAGAAAGATCAATATTTTTACCAACCAAATCTCTTGCATTAAATGCTTATCAAACAAGCCTAACAGTCACCTGCCTTGTTAGTGCTATCGTGAGGCCCTGCTTCATGGTCTTCCTTCAAAATGGTGCGGTTACGAGGTGCTAAATGTGTGTATTGGCTAGTTTTAAAGGCTAGTGCATGTGGCACTGGTGGGTGGGCGTGAAAAGTTACGCACCAAGCTTTATGAACCTTGCGGTCACACTTAATGCTAGTGCGGTCGCATCGCCATCAGTTTGAAATTCCCTTAAAACTAACCTTCGCACATGGCATTTAATCATTAGTGAAGAGGAAACCCGCTAAAGGTTTGAATGGTGTGGTCGCATCATCTCTATATAGAGATTGGAAAAGGACTCTAGCGCTGAGAATTTGGTCGCTATCAACACTACGATAACTATTGCCACTCTAAGTGATTTTTACCTTTAATTGTCTCATAGTTGCATTAAGACTTAGTACAATCTCACTGGTTCAGCACTTATCTTCATGCTTGCACCCATGACCATAAACTCGACTGTGAATTATAAAGATTTTAGCTTTCATCACTCCAACTTTTGAGCGGTCGCATCACCTAGTGCGCGGTTGCTCTTATGGCCGCAAATAAGTGTGCAAACCCTATTGTAATGTTTTCCTTTTTCTCAGCTCCTGATGCGGTCACATCCATTTCATGTATGGTTGCAAGATCTGTCTTATGCAGACAACTTAAATACAATTGAAACTAAAGCAAAAATACTTGAAATTAAAGTTAAATACTTTTTTAATTTGAGTGCAAAAGATTAAAATAGTGTATATATGCCAAGAATTTGGCCAACAATCTCTCCCTTTTTAACTTTTGCAATCAAATTAAAATGAAAAAAAAATAAAACTTAAATAAAAATAACAAAGTTTAAGGGAACAAATATGTAATCTTGTAAAACTCACCCTCAACTCTTGCTTATGGTCTTAATGATCTTAATTTGTTAAACTTAAGTTAGGATTTTATTAAGTTTGGGTTCAACTTATAAAAATTATTAAGATTATTAAGGATTAGTTGTTCATAAAATTGTTAAGATGCATTTGTTCATTTCATTTCAACCTTTTCTCCCCTTTTGACAAAGACAGAGAGAAAAAGTGTAAGTTCAAACAAAAAATTCATAGAAGCAAAAGTAGATTGCATTAAAATAAAAGCATCGTACATAAAAATGCAAAATACAAATGAAGTCATGTGTGATCAATACATCTAAAGTCCATCAAAATAATGAAAATCACATACTAAAAAACTACAAGATATAAAATAAAACAAAAGAAAAAAGAAAATGACAAAAATTTCAAAAGAAAAGCTAAAGGAAATGGCCCTAATTAGATTGTGGTTCTTCATCTTTATCCTTTTCAACCATTGGTTCCTTTCCTTTGTCTTTGGGTTCTTATGTAACTTTTTCCTCTCCACTAGAACTTCCCCATTCTACTTCAATTGAATCCTCCTCCTTATAAAAACACTCCACACAATCACTCATATCATTAAATCACATTGATGCAAATTCATCTTGCCTTGTATGTCAATGAGCTCATGGTGGATGTGGGAAAGAAGGTCAATTTTTTTGTTCAATTTCTTGAAGCGCTTAGCTACATCCTTCATAAAATAAGTAAATTGCTTTTGGAGGGAATGTAGGGCTTTCAAGATAAGGTTGGTGGAGGAAGAGCTACCAACATGAGAGCTAGAGGATTTCTTGGGCATTTCTATTTGGACTTTAATATTTTCATCCCCTTCCTCTCCTTCCACAACTCTCAACCTAGGTCTTTTCTTTTCTCTCTCCATAACTCCTTTACTCCCAAACATGTGTTTATATGTATTGCCATCCCTTTTGACATAACATGCTCTAGATAAGCCAAGGTTATGGCTTTGGTGGCTGGCTCAAGTGGGTTTATTAAGGTTACAGGGTTTAGTTGATCAAGTACACCACAATGTCTTGCAATTTAGATGACTTAAGAGGAGAAAAAAATGTTCTAGCTTGGTGAGTAGCATGAGCAATGAAGGTATCATTAAAGAACTTGGTTGTGTATACTTTTATATTGTTCAAAAAAGCATATTAAAAGAAAAGGTGTCTTTAGGTCATCTTTTCATTTCCATCCACCCTTTGATGAATGGTATAGGTGGTGATGCGATGAAGCATCTAATGAGTTAGGGATTTGATGTATCTTGTTTTGAATTCTTTGGTTAGGGAGGTTTCAACTGAAATTTCTTTCAAAAAATCAGAAAGAACTTGGAATGAAAAGATTGGGTTATTGTAGGTGGTTTCCTCTTCGGGGGAGAAACCCCAAAAATGAGCAAAGGGATTGAGGATTTTGGTAAAGTTTTTGTCAAATAGCTTAAATCTAATCCCATACCATCCTAAGACTCCATTAGCTTCTTTCTCTATTTGGAGACTTATGAGGAATTCTCTGCTTAAACTAGGGTATCCTATTTCATTTGGAAAGACAAAAGTCTTCCATCCCAAATTATTTAGATATCGCTCTATTTCTTCCTTAATGCTTAAAGTGGTGAGCATGCCCTCAAAAGGTATCTTTAGGCAATGAAGAAGGGGGTGAATTTGTATTTTTGAAGAATTAAGGCTAATTTTAAATTTCTTTGGCAGGCAAAAAGGATAAGTAAAAAGAAGAAAGAATGCACAAATTTATAATGGTTCGGATTAAGCCAATCCTATATCCACTCCTCAACAACAATTCAGATTAAGCCAATCCCACATCCACTCCTCAACAATAATTTGAGTATTTCACTAACTTGGTTTTTATAAGTTAAACTCTAACTTGGTGTTTTAACAAGCTCAAATCAAACTTTTACAAGGTTTGAGAATCCTCACAACCTAACAAGAGTTTTCCCCTTTGGTTTACTCTCTAACTAACTCAATTACAATGGCGTTTAATGCACACGTCCAGCAGTCAACTGCAAGAGATGAAAATTAAAGAACAAGACAATTGAGAATTAAATTTGCAAGAGTTTAGACAATGAATACTCAAAGATTGAAATAAAATGATGTTTGGTAGTGTATTTATAGCCCTCTTCCTCTGAAAATCCAGTTTGAAATGAGTATGGGAAGATCAAGATTTTCACCAACCAAAACTCTTGCAATAAATACTTGTCAGATGAGCCTAGTGGTCGGTTGGCTTGTTAGTGTAGTCACAAGGCCTTGCTTTACAGTCTTCCTTCAAAATGGTGCGGTCGCGAGGTGTAAAATGTGTGTACCAGCTAGTATACATAGCACTGACAGGTGGGCATAAAACATTGCATGCCAGGCTTTATGAACTTCCCAGTCGCACTCCATGTTGGTGCAGTTGCACTTCCATCAATTTGAATTTTCCTTGAAACTGACCTTCACATGTGGCATCTGATCATTAGTGAAGAGAAAATCCATCAAAGGTTTGAATGGTGCAGTCGCGCCATCTCTATATAACAGTCGGAGAAGACCTCTCGCATCGAGAATTGGACCACTATCAACACCATGATATCTACCGTCATTCCAAGTGATTTATGCCTTCAATGGTCTCATGGTTACACTAAGACTTGGTGCAATCACTAGACCTAGTTCAAAGCTCGACTTCATGTGCGCACCAATGACCTTTTATCATTGATGAATACCATGTTTCTAGTTGACTGGCTTCGTAGCTTGGAGTAATTCTTTTATTTGATAAAGAGAGATATCTAGAACTCAAACCTTTAGTAAAAATAGCACACGCTTCTAATTACTAAACTATACCTTGGTAATTTTGAAACTTGGAGTAATTGGTATAATAATATAGTTTATTATTATTATTATTACTTAACAATGAATAATATTATCATTATTTGCTAATACTTAATAATCATAACTCCTTTTTATTACTATTGTTAATTTGTTAACAATCAATATTATTTATTTTAATAATTATTATTTAATTAATAGTATAAAAAATCATGATTTAAATATTCAATCTCATAAAAAATATTATTTTTAATTATAAATAATTTATAAAAAAAAGAAAATTAAAAATCAGTTAAATCTACAAAACCAATTTGAACCAAACCAAAATAAGCCCGTATAATAATAAGACCGACCCTTCCTAGTTCGATTCAGATTCAACATGACTATGGACCAGATAGACGGCCCAAAGTACGTATGAGTTTGTAATAGAGGAGTTTACACTGAATACAGGATTTGTTTTTGTTTTCACTTACACGGTCATATGTTTTTTTTTTATACTTTTCACCTTTTATATATACGGAACTTACCTGTTCTTTTTCATTTATACAGTAAAATTGACAACATGCTCATTTTGCTTTTTTTTTTAGTGCAAAATTTTTTCTTTTATTTTCTTTTATTTTTTCTATTTATTTTTTATTTTTTATACTGTTTCTTTTGTCTTTTTTTTTTCCATGCATATTTATTTTTATGCAACCATACAAATATTTATTTTTTAAATATTTTTATGTAATATAAATTATGAATAATAAATTATTATTATGTTTTATTATTACGTTTCATATATAAAGGTGTTTGAAATATAATTTAAAATTAGTTAACATAAATTATGTTTTAAGTTAATTAATTAATTATTTTTAATTATATAAAATTTTAATTATAAATATACATAAGTTATGTTTTAATTTTATAATTATATATAAATTATGTTTTATTTATATGGTAAGTATATGTAGTTATATATAACATATATTAATAAATATATCAATATATATTAGTTCGTATATTATTATTTTATTGCAAATCAACTAATATATATTGTTATATATAATATATATTAACATATATTAGTTTGTATATTGATATTTTATTACAAATCAACTGATATATATTGTTATATATAACATATATTAACATATAACAATATATATTAGTTCTATAACTAATATATATTGTTATGTGTAATATATATCAATTTACATTAGTTTGTATATTGATATTTTTATCATAAATTAACAGATATATATTGTTATATATAATATATATCAACATATATTAATTGCATACTGATATTTTTTTACAAATTAACTAATATATACTAATATATGTTGTTATATGTTCATATATGTTGTTATATGTAGCATATATGAACATATAACAACATATATTATTTTATATATTGATATTTTATTATAAATCTATTGATGTATGTTGTTATATGTAATATATATTAACATATCACACTTTATATTTTGATATTTTTTAAAAAATCATCTTATATATATTGAAATATATTACATATATCAACATAACAATATATCACACTTTGTATTCTTATGTTTCTTTTTTAAGTTATTTAATATATGTTGATATATATTATATATATTAACATATAACAACATATATGTCAATATTATATTAATATATATTGATATATGTTATATATAAAATGATATTTTTATAATTTTATATTAAAAAATATTTTTAAATAATTTTTGTACTATATGCTAAAATTATTTTAAAAGATTTAAATTAAGTAAAATATATTAATATAAATAAAAATTTAAATTTTATTTTCAAAATAAAAATATATGTGAATATATATAGATATTTGTTATATATAAATAGAAATTTATTATAAATATTTGTAATTAAATATTTTAAAAAAATTATTTTGAAATTGAGATAAAACAAGAAAAAAATATAGAAATGGCTAATATTTTTCTAAAATCAATGATCATTTGTATAAAAAAGTGATTAATAAAGAGAATGACATAGTTTTCATGATTTGTAAACGAAAAGTTTCACAGCCATACATTTTATCTATCGTATATTTGCAAAGTAATTTATATTTTAGGTTATTTTTATAAATATTCCTTTACATCAACAACAAAGCATGAAGGAATATTTTTAGAACTATCAATAAAAATAAACGTATTTTTAAAAATACTATAAAAAAGTATTTATATTTTTATAAAAATTTAATTCAAAATTTTAAAAATATTTCAGTTTTCACTAAAATAAGATTTTTTTTTTCAAAAGTATCTTTTCTCTCATTTCAAGCAATATTTTATTATATAAAATTTACTATTAAATAAATATAATCGTATAAAATAATAAAAATTAATATTTTAAAATATATTTTCAATTAATAAAATTTATTAATTTTTTATAAAGAAAAATTTAATTTAGATTATAAATAACAAAAATATTTTAAAAAGTAAAATATATGAAAATATATTAATAAAAATTATTAAATTTATTTTTAAATAAATTTTACATATTATACATATTATAAAAAGATATTTAAAAAAATTAATTTTATTGTAAAAATGTTGCATGTATATTATATTCAGATGTAGATATTATATAGATATTATATTTATGTTATATATTTATTGTGTATATTTTGTATATATTGTGTATATATTATTTGTATATTATGTGAATATTGTATGTATATTATATTTATAATTAAATAAATTATATAAATATTATATAGATATATATATTTTATATATTTTATGTCTATATTACTATTTGTTGTGTATATTGTGTATATATTAAGTACATATTATATATGTATTTATTTTTTTTATATGTATAATGAAAATATAATAATAACAAAATTATTATAAATAAAAAAATATAAAAAATAAAATATAAAAAAATAAAAGAAACAGAAAAAACAAAAGAAACAGAAAAAATAACGTAAAAAATCATTTAAAAAAAAAAAGCGCTGCCGTGCCTTTGAGACAAAACTAACTGCCGTAGTGTTGAAAATTGGGTATCAAAACCCGTACTTTACGTAAAATCATGAAACCATGACATGTTGGTATATAATTAACCAAATTCTCATTAAATCAACTCTTTTCCAATAGAGGGCACTCGTTATGGAGTACACCAGCGACTCTTTACATTTCAAAAATATGTTCATACAGCCGCAGTTCCAGTTATTTCCATATATGAGTATTATGCATGAAAACATAAAAACATCAATTGAAAGACTGCAAAAAGAATAACCTCTTAGCAATTGGCTTAAAAAATATTAATCCAATATATGACAATTTGAATGAATATACACAAAATTGCCTGAAGACTTACATTTGTCTTACTAGGAACTGCTAATATGTATGTACACCTGAAAATTATGCCCTCAGAAGCTCCAACTTATGTTCAATTCATCTGTCAAGAAAATGTATGATGGATTCAGCTTTAACAAAATGCATCCAGAGACTGCCTGATGCTAGACTGCAATCTTCGACAAAAGTTAATCCACATTGTTATGTGGACAAAACACTTGGCCTAACATTGCATTATGTCCGCGGACGATAGATCGCTGGTTCAGGAGTTGCAAAACTATACGTACTATCCTGAAACATGTAAAATTAAGTTTTAACAATATGAAAGTATATTGTACTAGTTTTATTAACCAATAAGAAAATGAACGGCAGTTAATTGATGCTAATACAATAATACTACCTTTCTCTCTGGACTGGCCTCTCCTCTGCAAGCCATATTTTTGAGGTTTTTAACATAAACATTATGTGTTCAACCTAAAAGTGACATATTTCCATTGAGGCATGAAAATAAGAAAACTATTTCAAGTTTCCAGCCAAAATAAATACAACTTCCAAAATGAATCCAGCGAAAATAACAAGTCAGATAGTCTGATGTTCTGGGTGAAATGCAAACCAGAAACATAAATGTGAGTGTGTGGTCTATAATCAGACATTGGAAGCCATTTAAATGATTTATGACATCTAAGTCTTTCTAGCATTAAAGTCTTACAGCATCTCTTCCAACTCTTGTCAAAACTTGTGCCCTATTCAGAAGGATGTTAACAACTCTTTAAATTTGCCTTCCTCCCAGTTAGTCCCCTTATCAGTATCAGAATCTGTCAACAGTCACCATCATGACTTGAATAATTTTGCCAAGTGGTTTCATTTTAAGGCGACAATAAGAAATTATATCTTCATTACACCTTGTTTCATAAATCTTATGAAAGAGGAAAATACCCAGTTAAACAGATAAAAGGTTGATTAATTCCATGGTTGTGACAAAGAAACAGTTGGAATCGATGCCTCCAGTCCTCGGTTGCAGTGTATGGCAGATTTAAGCACATTGTATTGCTCAGTCACAGAGTCAAATAGAAGCCGTGTGTAAGCCTTCTTAGCCTGTAACAGAAAAGGACAACTGAGTTGAAAAAATTCAGAAGATAATATCCAAGTGCCGTGATTTCTTTACAAACAAATGAGAACTTTCGGATTTGAAATCATCACATCACTCTGTTAACATTGTACGGAGTTGAATAGAGGAAGTTTTTATAGCGGTACACCATTTATAGGCACAAGCTACTTCACCTGCTAATCTTGTTTAAAGCCATATTTAAGCTACACCCTACCATACCCATACAAAACTTCCAGATTTATCCCAGATACTTCCTAAACTTCAGATGACCATTTTTCACAGGTGCTGCTACAAGCAACGAAAAACATCAAAATTAATTCTTCTAATGTGACAACAAAAGTGCAACATCCTTCACACACTCCTAATGAATGAATCAGGCCCAATGAAAAATGACATATCCTAATCTTATTATTGAATCTGTAAGATTCAAAAGATTATCATTCGGTAATTTAAGATTCATATTGTTTGGCTACCGAATCTTATTGAATCGTAAGATTCGAATTGCAAATCGTAAGATTTTGACAACTATGCATACCAACATGACTAGTTAAAAATAGCTCCACCTTAAATGCAAGGTGGTTATAATTTTTTTATTTCTAAGTTCTAAGCCATGATTTCTTGCATGTCAAACAATAGAGCATGCGCATATTCTAGCCCTAATTACAGCTTCAACTACTTATCCACCAATCAAATATTTATCATGTAGATGCTTGATATGGCAAACATAGCTTGGCAGATAGGAAGATGGTTACCAGTTGTCATAGTAATGGGAAATTTTGCCCCTCCAATATAACAATTTGGATTATAAAACCCTTTTAAAAAAATCATGTAAGTTTATGAAATAGATCTTTCATAATTCAGGTGTTTAACTTCTAAATCACAATTATTCAAATGTGAACCACTCAAAATAGGAAAAACAGGATTGTCAAAAACTGGTGTGGGTGCACGAACACAGACATGCACACACAAAAGAAAGAAAAAAAAAGGAAAGAAAACCTTTAGATCAACATCTATATGCCTTCCTTTACATAGATTGATGCATGTAGAAAGGAGGCATACAGAAACACAAACCAAATTAGAAATGTATTCTAGAAAGACATCATGGATTTAAAATGTATGGTAGAAAGATCTCACTTTTATCTATTTATAATCCTACTTGCCTTCACCATTAGGTATTACGTCAAACGACTTTTATGAAGAATGAGAGAAAAGAGAGAAATAGAAGGAAAGAAAATGAGGGAAAACATTTTTTTTCTCATATACACAAGTTTCTACACCTTGATTAGGAAATATACATCTATGGAATCCCTTAAACACACTCCCCCTCAAGTTAGAGTATAAAAACTGTATGCTTAGAGCCTGTTACAAATATATTAGATTATTGGTCTTCTAAGAGACTTAATAAGTATATCTGGCAACTGATTATTGGAATAAACGAAATATGTGATAATACATCCAAATTTGATCTTTTGTCTAACAAAATAACATTCAACTTCTATATATTTGGTTCTTTCATGAAAAATTGGATTAGTGGAGCAGAGACATTGAATCTCAGAAGCGCCATTGGTGGGTTTACACTACTTCCATGAGTTATACCTTTAACCATACAATATGACTTCTTATAAGAAGGCTTCGTGGCAGAAAATAAGATAAGAAACTTCAAATTCAAGGACTCAAGCATAGGATTATGGGATAGATTTAATATGGGATTTATTGGAGAAATTAAAAAGTAATTTCAGTTTATGAGAAATTATATGTAATTCTCAACTTGACAAGAAAATATTTTCCTATTTCATTAGGAGTCTTTATTTTCAGTTTTTAAGACTCATTGGATCTTTGATGGTTTAAGAAGAATTTATTCCTTTTAAGTTTATTTTAGGAGTTCAAACTAGTTTTGAAGTCCTTAACTTAAAAGGACTAGGAGTTATGTGAATCTATAAATACCCAGCATCAAAATGTTTTTAACGAAGCTTTGTTATTGAATAAAAAAAAACATAGCAATTATGTTATTTCAAATTGTGTGATGCGGTTCACCCCTAGGTGTGAAGCCATGGGATATTGGGTATGATGTCCTAGAAAGTTTAGGCATGAAGCTTAAACTTTTTATGTTCTTTTACTGTTCAAGTTACCATTCATAGTGCTTTAATTTCTCCCATACAGCCCCACGATTTCTTGTTACAACTCCACAACTTGTTTATTTAATTTTGTCTTTTAAACTCCATTCTTTAAAACCCTAGCCTGCTGTCCATCTACTCATCCAGGGGCGAAGGTATGTTTAAGAGAAGGGGGACAGTTGCCCCCCTTCTCTTTTTGAAAATTTATATATATATATATATATAATATTTTTTAAAATTTTTAAAATTATTTATTAATTTTTTTAAAAATTTTAAATTGCCCCATTCTTTTTTTTTTAATTTTTACAAGAGGTAAAAAAAATGCAATAAATTATTTATTCTATATGCAATAGTTCTCTTTTAAAAAATTGACAAAATGTTGATAATATACAAATGTAAAAAAAAAATAAAGGGATAAATTTTTTAACTAAATTAATTTGAACACATTTAATGAATTAAAAAACTTATTTATTTTAATTATTTTTTAAAAAATTATATTCATTATTTAATTTTTTTTCTCTTTATTTTATTTTTGTTATGAAAATTTTTATAAATTTAAAATTATGTACATATAAATATTAATATTTTTTTATTAATTAATTTTTTAATAATAAAAATATATTATTAATAAATTAATAAATTTATAAAATACTATTAAAACAAAATGAGAGATAAATAATTATAAAAAAGTTAAAATTTGCAAAAAAAAAAAATTTTTCCCCCTTTATTTTGAAGCCTGACTTCGCCCCTGTACTCATCCTAACCCCCATATAAACCAAAATTCATCTCTATGAGATTGTTAAATGAACAAATGGCAAGAAATAACCATTATAGGTAAAAGCTATTATGTGGATTTCACTAAGAAAAGACATGGAGAATTTTCATGGAAAGACGTTACAAAGACTAAAGTCCAATTGAAAGTGACATTTGTCATGTGATGTGTTTGCAGTCAATCATTTTTTTTTTACTACAAATAACTAGAAGGGGCACAACTAGCATATTAATTTTGACCAACCTCTTCCGGATTTTCACAAGTAACAGCAATTTCAGAAAAGCTGATTTCTGGTGCAATTGATAATCCAGCACCATGAAAGGTGATCACTCTTCTCTCTCCAATTTCCTTTTCCACCTGAATATTTCCAATACATTAATGTTACACACTGTCACAAAAACACATCAAATAATGTCATAAAAAGACATCAAATAAAACAAGGATATACCTGAGGTGGAGGGGGCATAATATCATGGCATAATAACGCTAATGGATAAATATGTCCCGGAGCACCAGAATGTTCAACAAGCCTTCTCATGTTATCTACAGAAGAAGCATCAAAGGGTGCCTGCCCCCACTTATATCAGCATGAATGAGTATAAAAAATACCACAAAAACAAATAGAATGAATATAAAGGTACCACACTAACAAATATGATGGTCATTGATGTATGAATGCTTAATGCTTAGAGCAAGGAACATAAAACATCAACAACCATGCTGTGATTAACACCAGTACTGAAGCTTAGCAAATATCTACTCATAATTTGCAAGAATGCTTGAACAGTTCTGTCTCTGTTAGGAATTCAGAATTTACGTGTATACACTTCAGCAATTTTGTTTTTTGGAAGAAAACTAATGTTCAGATTTCGGTTAGAAGTTTACTTGCATTAGCAAGACTGTTAGTGGGATTAGGTGAGAGGTAAAGTCAGGTTTGAGTATTAAAGTAGTCAAGTATGGCTTAAGATAAAATTATGTCCGTGGGCATGGCTGCAATCTCCTTGTACCATCTTCCTTGCAACTAGATCCTATACAAACACTTAAGAAATCAATGAGTATGGCCTTACCCTGAGAGAGTCAATTTGCTGTGTGCTGTTAGTGTTTGTGAGCTTTCTCCGCTGCCATTTCTCAACATTCCTAGATTAATCCTGGGCACTAGTAAAAAGCCAGTTGCTTTGCATTTATGAGGAGTGTAGGAAATTCGATAGAGTGTTGATACATGGGCCTTCATTCTTCTAGGCTGGATGTGTTGACTTGTATAGATTGGCAGATGGACTTCATTTGTTCATGGGATTTTCTATGTTACTCACCTCCACTAAAATGGCTAAAGCTATTTTAACTTGATGAGCACTACTTTATATTTTAGTTTTTTTCCCTCAAGTTCCCGATCTGAGATTGCATTTTTCTTTTCATCCATCTGATTGTCGTGGCTTCTTTTTCTTTCATCCATCTGGCTTCCTCATTTTTCTTTTTCTTTTATTCTTTATATGGCCATGGCTTCTTCTATTTCAAACATTTCAGTTCAAATCCAATTGGCTTGGCCTAATTGTAACTAGTCTTCATTTCCTAGACTACTTGTGTTCCTTTGAATCTCAGAGGCCTTATGTCCTTTTTTTTTGTCTGGACTTGTGTTCTTTTTTAGTCTCAGAGGCCTCGGGTCTCTCTCTTCTATTTTATCTGGGCTCGTACTCTTGAATTTCGAAAACCACAGGTTGTGGCTGGATCTTCCTCATTGAGCTTTGCTTCTCCTTAGGCTTCAGGTCTTGGACACAGGTCTTTTTCATCATGTCAGACCCAACCCGCTAAGCGCCTCCTTCCACTTTTGGATCTCTATGGACAGTGAGACCATTAAGCTCTGATACCATGTTGAAACTACATAAGTGTCGGGCTAAATGCACACCACATTAGTGGCCATATAAATGAGATTGGATCCTCATTTTACACAAACCAATTGACTTGTATTAAAACTCAATCTACACCACTTATATGTCACCCTCTCTTATTATCTTCTCTTAATGTGAGATTATTTATATTCTCCAATACTCTTCCTCAAGTGCAACTGAGCCTTGCCCGGTTGTCACTTGCCAAACATGAATAACAACCTATTTTTGAGGTCCATCACAAATTAGTTAGGTATTCTCTTTGAGGCCCTAAGTTAACAAACGGGTCTAAATTCTCTGCTAAACCACTCTAGGCCAAGATCATCTAGTAGTTAGTCCATCACCTGGCTCTAAGTATACAACATCACCTACAATCTTTTATACTTTCACTGGTTTGGAGCTCACCGAAAGTAACCTTTGCTCTTCTTCCACATAGAAGGACATGGACAACCAGGGGATACAACCACTATCTCTATACTCATCCCTAACCTAAATATATAACATTACCTAGAGCTCTTTATACTTCCATCGATTTGGAGCCTACCGGGAGTAATTTTTGCTCTTCAATGTGGACGGATATGGACAACCACGGGATATGACCACTCTCTCTATACTCGTCCCTACCAAACCATCAACTCTGATATTATGTATTTGATTTTATGGAGTTGGGTATGGTCTTCTTATATGGGTGAGTGCCATGGCTTCTTTTTCTTTCATCCATCTGGCTTTCACATTTTCATCCATTTGATTGTTGTAGCTTCTTTTATTTCATCTATCGGCTTTCCCACTTTTCTTCTCCAATAAGGAGAATGATTCCTCAAAAGCATAAATTTGGAAAAAAGTTGAGGACTTCTCCATTAACGAACCGATTTTCTGTACTACTGAAATGCAATATTATTAGAAGTCCATGGTGCACCGTTACACAAAATAACTAAGCTCAATGATTACTATAAAATCAATGGCTGCACAACCCATTCAAAAAATGATGCTTAAATTGACAATAAATTAAATATAAATCCAAAAGCACCATCTTTCCAATTTTTCTTTCCTGGAAAAGAAAGAAGGTAAAAAAAAAATAGAAAAGCACTTACTGGATACCATTCTCTGGTCAGAGGATCCGGGCGATCCCTACCACCACTTGGGGCAATCCACACTATTTGTGAACCATCCCTGTATTTAGATTATACATTCAGAAGATCTCCTATATAAAGCACTAGTACGTATTCAAGAACATCAATATAAAGGACTAGTGCGTATTCAAGAACATCAACAAAATGGACAGAATCTATGAAAATATCCAAAATCACATTGAAAATCTTGCAAGTGACAAGTATTGTTGCTTCTCGGCTTGCAGTTAAATTCTTCTTTTTTTTAAAAAAAGAAAAAATTCAGAACAAACTTTATACAAATGAGGTACCCTATAGTTTTATAACATCTAAATGATGCAAAACATAAATCTAAGAAGCAACATGAAATAGCCTTTAAGGCTCAATAAAATTGTATTCATCACAGAATCCAAATACTGTGAATACAGATGGTATTGGTAAATTTTCTTATTCTTCTCTCTGTTATTTGGCTATTTTGTTTTCTTCTCAACTTTAGTATTCCTTCTGGTAACATTAACCTGAGACCACTCATATAAACAAATTAAATTACAAGCATATATTAATGAAGATACATGGATTAGCTTCAGCCTGATCAATCTGATCCCTACATGATTCATTACAGTAAAACACACATGCAATCTAAACATTCACCCATCATTATTGAACTTTTTGTAAATTTCAATACGGATAGCAAACTTTAATTTGTACCACATGACTCTAACTTTTATTTCAATAGTCATTATTGATAGATCAACATATTTTTAATAAGACAAATGGGTAAATTCTCTAATATGGTTCTAGGGGTTATAGAGCCATCATACTCGATAATCATATTAAAAATTGACTGAATCTCTATAAAAAAAATTACCTAGAGCGGCCTCATTGAAACAAAACCGAAGTTTAGTCATTTTGCTGATACAAATTGAACTTTGGTGATCATACTGAAATTTAGTGATACGTTTGGTGACCATGGTGAAATTAACCCATTGACAACTGAAGATACAAGTATTAGCTATCAATAGCAATTGAGACTAGTTGGTTGCTGCAAACAATTGTTGAATCCAGAATAGAAGTTTTATCACATTTACTGGGTACATCAATACACACTCTCCCACTAAAATGTTTCTTATTCATACCATCTTGACCTCATACTATAAACAATTTTGATTGTCTTTAAATATCAGGGGAAAAATGACATGTATAGATATTAGATGGAAATATGGTAGAATGAAACAGGGAAGAACTTTGAGACACAATGTACATCTCAATCAAATTAAAGGGAATGTCTATCTGAATCATATTAAAGGGAATGGCTCTTTCAAGTTGTCAGTCATTCACTAAAATCCTTTTACAGTTCTTTCCCAGCTATAAAGGTGCTGCAGATAGACCGTTAAACACACAATTTATCAAGAATGTAAAAACTAAAAAGTGGAAACAATTAACTAAGAAAAGATGACAAACTAAGAGAAAGACATGTTTTGGAACTCGACAAATGCATAACACCAACCCAAAGGTTCACTGGAAACTGACTTGCAGTTGAACATTTTTTTTTGGGTCCTTTGATGACACTCTTCAGTAGTGTGTTTCAGTCATAAGAGGACAGAAACATGATTCCTAGAAAGAAGCCAAAAGAGCTAGTTGTTCTCTACCCCAAGTCTAATTCTCAATTCAATCAAACACTTTACAAATAGTAAAAAATAGTAAATGTTGGGAAGTCCTAAACACAGGCCCATTTATACTTCACATTCAAGATTTTTGACCATGTAATCAAGAAATATTAAAGTACCTTAAAATCATGGCCATCTCCCTCAAACTTCGTATGTTTGCTTTTTTCTTTGTCTCAGTCAGCTCAGGAATATCATCCATGTGCTTTTTCGAGTACACACATATAAGTTTCCTGAAAACATACAGAGCTAGAAATTCTTTACCTACATCATTTAAGAGGCATGAGACAGAGTACAATCATGATGAAAAGATCTACAAGCGGAATGAGGACCTTCCCATACTGAACGGCTTGCAAAGAGGATCTGTTATAACTCTATCTCCTGCTATATAAATCTGCATTATTACAAATAGAATTAGGTCATGCAAGCATTTCAAACACAGAAAAATACTTTTTAACATGAGCCCTGGATTGAAAAGATTATCAGATTCACCAAGTTCTCAGCGATAGAGGGATTTGTTTTCTCAAGCAACAATGCAATGATAGCAGGGTCCGCTTCAGTTTGGTGATTTGATATCAAGACAATATTGTGACCCTGCAATCAACAATATGAAAGCAACTATTTCATCCAAAAGAGTAACATCCAACTGTTCAGATAATATTGAAAGACATAAGTTCAAAATGATAAACAATCCTTAGAATAAACTCAATGGTTCTTTAACATTTTTCTTTTTCTTCTAGGCTGTTTCTGAGGACAAACAATCAAAGCCCAGATTTGTCATGTCCAAGGTTTTAAATAACGGAATATCAGTTTCAGATTCAGAAACTGTGTAAAGGAATCAGATTGAAACATACTATATCGAACCACTATCATGAATGATTTTTCACTTTGCAAAATGACAAACAAAATATATGTGAATAATTCAACTAAATATCATTATAATCTTGTGTGTCTAGTAATTTATAGTGAATTATTTATGGTCAAAGAAATTAGTCATTACGAATTTGTTTAAAGAAATATGTGATTTCCAATCACATATATCATAAAGGGGAATATCATATCGGCAGGCTAAAAATTTAATAGATAACTGATAACAGCGAATGCATAACATACCGGTTCATATTTAATTCAGAGCTTAAATAGTCTTAATAGTTCTTATTGAATTCTACATTATGTTTGGTTAGGTTCGAGCATAGTTATTAAAGGCACCAGGTGCATCAAGGTGCAAAAAGACCTAGTTGAAAAGCGTACACGCCTAAGAGATGTGAGGTACAAAAAAAAATTGAAAGAAAATTCAAAATAAATTATTAATATGTACAATAAATTCAAGTAATTAACTATTTAACCAAACTACACTTAACAATCAAATAATTTAAGATATTAACTATATTTAACCAAAATTAACACTTACTATTCATAACAAACTCAAGAAATTAACTCTTAACTAAATTTGACACTTAATATTTATGACATATCCAAGAAATCAACATTCCAGTGCAACAGAATAATGCCACCCTTTAGGATTTCTTCATCTCCAATCCTTTTAGAGGGGAAAAAATCAAGCTATGAGCAGACAATTACAGAAGTCAGAACAAGAAAGCATACTCTATCCTTTGTCTGAACATGCTTGGTTCACTATTAACCTAGGAAACACAGATACTTCTATTATGGCCAAATGTGCTGAACTTTTCAATATTTTTTTTAATTTTTTAGGAGATAGATTGGACACGGTAAGGGTTTTTGACCCATCTAAGGTTCTTTTTATGTAAAATATAAGATCTAATTCAAAATTTCAAGATCTTTAAGGATTAATGAGTAAAATAATGAGGAAAATTGAACTTTAACATTTTTATGAAAAATATGTATGATGTGCTAAAATTTCAATTTGAAGTATGTGGTATGTATTATTAAAAATACATCCAAATCATATTTGCATGGGATAAATTATCTTCATCTTAAAATTTAAATTTGAATAATTATATATTGCACATATAATATATAATATAAATATGTATGCATATATTATTATTTATTGTGATTCTGTCCCTCCCATATCATGTCCATATAGTGCCGTGTTGATGTCCGTGCTTACTAGCTATTAACTAATCAACACAGAAAATAACAGTTTAACATGTCTTCTCAAAGAGTGAAACAAACTTACATAGCAATAGATGATTGAACAAAATTATTTAATATTTAGGAGTTAACAAAGGGCAGCTACACTAAGAAGTGATTGGACAAAAAAAATAAATAAAATTTACCCGCTGAAGCTTCTCTTCCACTTCATGGAAAAGGGAGATATTGCCAACATATGAATTTCTGCAGCCAAAATGATCAAAAGTGAGGATAGCATGAGAAGGAACACATCTAAATAGAACAAAACATCCCAATTCAACTATAAAATTCTGGCAATAGCAAATCACGTAATACTTGCAACTTGGTTTAAAAAGAAATTGCATAAAAAAGCTCCAGTAAAATTAACTTATTCATCAATAAAAAAAAATGATGTACTAAGAAATAAGAACTTCAAAAAAAATTTGAATCAGTGGAATCTGATACAATTTGACCATCTTAATTATCTCCAACATGATCACAGAAAAGCTAGAGTGGAGCAAGTTCTTTAAAGTATGAATATCAATCATTGAAAGCATATATTTCTGCATAAATGCACACATGTGAGATACAGTGGCAGAGACAAAAAGCATGATGCATGCTTTCATTTTGGGATATGCAGGCTTTCTAATCACAATAAATCTTAAAGGAGGCCATCTAATATTTCACTTGTTTTATATAATCAGTTAACCACCGCAAAAGCCCAAACTCATGCAGTCTTATCACCAAACAAAAAGTTAAATGAATGAGAAAGAGAGAGAAGCGCATGGTGCAATTTTCACATTTATAGGCTCTCTAATCATAAATCTAGCTGGAAAATCTAAAATATTTGTTTATTCCAATATGACCATCACACAAAAGCCCAAAAGTCTTACTATTAGTGAACAGGTCAAGTTACAGAAAAAGAAGACATTTCATTCTTAAAAAAATGCATACAACTGGAAGGAAGCAAAGTTCATTCACTGAAAGGGAGAGCAGTTAACTAATATTTGAGTGTGGAACCCAGCAAAACATTTGTTTAAGCAAAAAAAAGGGATTCAATGTTTACCTTAATATTAAAATTATTTGATCCAGTTAAAAAAAAAATTACCCTAGAAACTCAATGAACCAAACTCATGCATTTAACAAAATTTCACAAATTTGTGCCTTTGGTTTTCCATTCAGGTTTTTGATATTTTAAAACCAAAAAAAGCCAAATTATAATTTCAAATTATAATTTTTTTTATAAACTCATGCTTTATTATTTTTTCTGGATATGAAATTATAAGCGAAAAATAAAAGCTCGTTTGCTTCTAGCCAAAAAAGCAAAAGTACAACCTGAAAACTTCAGAAGGCAAATAAATTAACAACAGCAGTCAGTTTCGAAATTGCAAAGTTCCATATCTATCCAGTTTAACATATTTAAAAAATATGTTATTTTGGTTATTTAATACTTCAAGCCACATTAATTGAACCATCTGAATGCATGCCTTCACTGAATGATAAGGTCAGTGATTTTAAGGCTCTTATTCCTCTAATGTGTCACTCTTCAAATATTTATATAAAGCGTCCCTTCAATATTAAAATATTCATATTATGTGATTGTAATACAATTGTGTCCCTTCAAGAAGCAGTCTCTTTGCAAAAAAAAGTAGTGCATGATAGACAAACGTCACAAACCTTCCCCAACTCTCCCAAAGCAGGAGTGGAAATTCGGACTGGTTGAACAGATATCACAGCATACACTCAAACACAGGTTCTTTAAAATAAACATTCAAAGGGACATTCATCATTCTAACTCTTCTATAGTTGAGTCTATACATTATTTTAAGTACAAAAGGGCCCTCAGAAGTAAAACTCATGCTACAGTCATACCTACCTACCAGTCATTCTAATCCACAAACGCCTTTTTTTTTTTGCATGCCACTTAGCTTTTTCTAAATCACAAGTAAATCTAATTTTCAACTTGACCCCACCAACAGACTTGCTAACACAGCATGCTATGTAAAAAAAAAAAATTCCCCGCCGAAATATCAAATAACTAATGAGTATAAACAAATTCTCCAAACTCAATAGACCTTATGCATTAGGACACCCTTTTATGTTTAATTGGACATAAGATCACTTGTACACCTATGACAGAGTAAACAAGAGCGTAGGAAACAATAAACATGGAAATTAATTTTTTTTTTTTAAAAGAGAGAAAATTTACAAAAATTTTATGTTAAGATTGGAATCCAAATGTGCACTAGGTAGAAAACATCCTAGTGTTTAGACATTCATAATAGCATAATTATCAAACGATTCCAAAGGCCATAACAGAAAACAACCAATACTCACATATAATGAAAGAAGTTATCCCACTGTCAAGTTTTTGAAAGCAGTATGCAAACCATATCAAGTAAGCCATTGAAACTATATCAACAAGCGAAAACATAAAAGTACTGGACTTACCTAAAATCAACCAAAGGACGGACATAATTTTGACCAAAGTTATAATAGTCAAATGGTTCTCTCAATGCTTGATGATAAGGAGGGAAGACAAAAGGATCCTGAAAATTTACTGCACATTTCACATAATTTGTTCAAGCAAGCAAATAAAATCTGACATGGAAGCACCTAGAAGAGGTATTAGCAATCCAAATACCTCAATCTCCAAGCATATACGATCCAATGCAACAGCCATATTTGACAGTATGATTTCTTCTGCATTGGGAATTCCACTTTGTATAACCTGAAAAGCAACCCTATGAATGTTATAACTCAATGGAAGATAATAAAATGCCAGAAAATATGTAAAAATGCAGTAACTATTATTAGGAGATAAGGCAATAACCTAGAAGAACAAAAATTTTCATCCTTCATGGGGGATATCTATAAGAATCATTAAGGGATCTGCTATTGTTGCAAATCTATGCATAAGACATATGAATATGCCAAAACAGCAAGTGTTAGTTCATGTGCATGATAAAACCAAAAAGTTTAGATATTGACAACTGTTGAGTCAATCCACAGTTGACGAAAACAAGCAAAAATCATTCCAAAACTATTTTTCTAAAAGTAACTTTTAAAAATTTAAGAAAACATACAGAAGAAACAAGAGAAGCATATATCAGATGTATAAGATACTCTCATAAAAAGGAAACAAAAAAAGTACACCAACAAGAAAGAAAAACTAATGAAAAGCATCTTCCGAGTTTTAATTGCCTCAAGTACGAGCCAAAAACACTCCTAAGGCACCGCACAGAAAAAGTTCATGTAGAAAATACAACTGTTTGTTCTACTTCCTTTTTAGACTAGGATTAGTTTCTTCCCTTCCTTTTAACACTAGGATTTCACTTATTTCACATGTACAAATAGAAGCTGTATGTGTTTTGTAAATCAATTCAATACAAAGTCTTAAATTCACTTTACATGGTATCAAAGCTGGTTTATAAAATCCAGATCTCTTTATGTTTTGTTTTTTTTTTTTTTTGAAAAAAAAACCTAGAAAAGGGCTGTTGTGGTCAGAACACCACTTTAAGGTGACATGTGAATCACTGCCACTCTAAGAAGGAATGCTGGCCTCAGTTTGACCAGTCCCCGGATTCTGGTCACTGGAGGCAAAGCACATAAAGCTCTAACATCACAGCCATATCCTATCTCCATCTTCACAAGCTGGTATGCGAGGAAGCATGCAAGCTCCAGTGATTTTCTGATCAGTTTTTCCAGTGTCGCCGTGCTTTTCTAGCCCTCATTGTGAAATTTGTCACAATTCTGAGGTAGGTTTTTTTTATCTCTACTCAATTTTTTGGTACTGTTTGTCTCGGCATCCTTTTCTTCTTTGTTCCACTGGAAATGTTTTGCCCCCATTTGCTCTTATTTTGTCATATAGTCTTCTAGGTTTGTTGGAATCACTATAATTATTGCAAATCAAGGCTACGATAACAAAAAAAGAGAATATTTTTGGTTCTGATTCTGAAACATCTATGATGAATAATAGCATTTACAATTTAACAAGTGAATTGCAGAATATCCAAGCAGCCTATCAGTTGAACAGAAAAAAAAATATTTAAAGTGGTCTCAATTGATTCAGACTTTTCTAGAAGGAAATGGAAAATTAAGCCATCTATTGGGTACTGGTCCTAAACCGAAAGGTCCACAATTTGATGAATGGGATGAAGAAGATCCTATAGTGACATCCTGGCTATGGAACTCTATGCTACCAAAAATCAGTGGTACTTGCATGTTACTTGGATCTACAAAGGAAATTTGGGACGCTATCAAACAAACCTAACAAGGCATGGTTTGCAAATTGAAGAAGGCATTATATGAACTCAAAGAGTCTCCGCGAACTTGGTTTGGTAGGTTTATTAAAGTCATGCTTGTATTAGGCTATAAGTAAAGTCAAGGCGTCCATTTTGGTACTTGCATTGTTCTTGGATCTACAAAGGAAATTTCGGACACTATTAAGCAATCCTAGCAAGGCATGGTTTGCAAATTGAAGAAGACATTATATGAACTCAAACAGTCTCCACGAGCTTGGTTTGGTAGGTTTATTAAAGCCATGCTTGTATTAGGCTATAAGCAATGTCAAGGCATCCATACTCTGCTTGTGAAACATTTTGCTTCAAGGGAAGTAAGTTTGCTTCATATATATGTGGATGACATCATAATTACAGGAGATGTTCTTGAGGGAATTGACAATTTAAAAAAATAGTTAATAAGAGTTAGAAATTAAGGAGCTTGGGAAACTTAAGTATTTCCCAGGTATTTAAATGGCTCGCTCACAAAAAAGGATTTTCAACTTTCAACATAATAATGTATTAGACTTATTGAAAGAAATTGGCATGCTAGGTTGTAAACCTATAAAGACACCAATAGAGCAAAATCATATGCTAGGAGATGTTTCAGAAAATGTGGCAATTGATAAAGGTCATTACCAAAAACTTGTTGGAAGGCTTATTTACTTATCCCATACACAGCCTGACATTGCTTATGTTGTGAGTGTTATAACTCAGTTTAGACACAACCCAAAAAACACACCTCAAAGTTGTAAATAGAATATAGCAGTAAAAGAAATTATGTTTAAAAAGGAGAAAGGTTAATTCTTAAGAGTTATACATAGATTATGTAGGTTCCCCAGTCAATAAAAGGTCCATATTTGGGTATTGTATCTTTATAGGAGGTAATCTTGTAACATGAAGAAGTAAGAAGCAAAATGTGGTTGTTAGGTCAAGTGCTAAAGCTGAATTTAGATATATGGCTCTTGGAATATATGAAGTTCGGTGGCTAGAGATCATTTTAAATGATCTAAAATTAAAAGAGAAGGTCTTATGAAACTCTATTGTGATAACAAATCAGCATTGCTCACAATCCAATACGACATACCCACACAAAGCATGTTGAAATTGATAGAAATTTTATTAAAGAAAAAATTAACAGTGGTTTGATTTGTACTCCCTCTGTTTCTACCAGCGATCAACTTGCATATGTATTTAGTAAAGGGTTGGCTGGAAAAATGTTTCAACAGTTGATATGCAAACTCAGAATGGATGATATCCATTTACTAACTTGAGGAGTGTGGAAAATACAACCTTTATTTCCACTTTTTAGACTAGGATTAGCTTTCTCTCTTCCTTTGACTAGGACTTCACTTATTTCACTTGTATAAATAGGAGTTGTACATGTCTTGTAAACCAATTCAATAAAAAAGTCTTCAATCACTTTTTCAAAGTTCATTTCAAGGCAAAAAGAAATATTTTATTTCACCAACAATGAAGCAAACATGATTTTAAAGATCCTAGTACTTCCTTGGAACCAAAACCAAATATTTCAAATCACAAAAAAAATTTCACAATCCCATGTCTTCTGAACGACTTACCTCCTACCATAAGCCCACCAAAATTCATGCTTAAAAAATCTTCTAGTCTTGTATACCTAACTTTCTTGCACACCAAATCATTAATCAGAATTGTGCCATGAGGTATTTACTGAAGAACCATTTGAAAATGAGACTAACTATGAAGCATGTACACGGACATGGGACACGGATACGATACGGATACGTCGACACAGTAATTTTTAAAAAATAGAGACACGACACGGGTGTGACACGTTTATACATATATGTGTGTGTGTGTATATATATATATATGTTTTAAATTATAAAAATACAATGAGAGATAAACATATATTCAAAACAATTATACATATATATATATATATGTTTTAAGTTATAAAAATATAATAAGAGATAAACATATACTCAAAATAAATATGTATTAATTCATTTAGTTCATTTATACATAAATATAATTATAATAAAAAATATTTTTTTGTGAAAAACTAAGCTTTGCAATTAAAATTAATTAAAATTATCTAATTACTAACTTAACAATATCATGTAAATAAAATTTTATTTGAAAATATATCATAAAATATCTTAAAGAATCCTAAAATGTGTCTCTGCCCTGTCCTGTACATGTCCCAGTCGTGTCCAAAAAATATAAAATAATAAGACACGTACAGACGCATGTTCGACACATGTCGGGCATGTGTCGGAAGAGTGTCCGTGTCCCCGCCGTGTCCGACACCGACACTTCACTCAGAGTAACTCACCACCTTGTGCACGTCCGCCGTGTCCACCGTGTGCATGTTCCAGCAGAGTGAATTGTCGGTGCTTCATAGGAGACTAACACTGCTAGGTTTTTGTATTTGTAAAATTTTTATAAAGAAAAGAAATAGTGGCTAAAGGCAAATCCAGAAATTTCTATCACTAGAGAAACAAGTATGTAGCTCTTTGGTGTGTGTACATTTTTGTACATACACATATGAATGTTAAAAGTATCTCTTTGTGTATATATATATAAAAGCTAGTGGATAGTTCTTTTGATTTTAAATATGAAACTCATAAAATTCTTCCAGCTCAAGGTAAATTAATATGTTAAAAATCAGTGCGCTCTATTAATTCAGATTTGAACTTGTGAGTTTAATCTAATCCTAGACTAATTAGCTTTTTTGTTTCTTTGTTTTTTAGGGAAAAGGTTACAGACACCAAAACTGACCTCTAATGATTACATGACTAGAAAATACAGAAGAAAAATGCAAAAAGATGCGGATAAGAATAGAATTTTTTAACAGAAAGAAAATGGTTGCATAACATAAACTTTGTAACCACTTTCCTACAGCTAAGCAATTCATATAACAAGCAATCAACAGACTCAATAACCAATTGGACTGCTAACTCTAGATGACTCAAAATGACAAATAACAACTGAACATGGGCAACTAACACTCATGTGATGCCCTTCATGTCTACATAGGGAATAAATCTAGTATATCTAAAACAACGATGAATATATGCACTAAAAACATGAGTTTTAAGTATATTTATTTACTGCATTTTTATAATTCTGATACACTTCATCCATCCCCGCTGCAACATTTAAAGGCAACCTCCCTGCTTCTGCTTCCTTTCTAATTCCAGACAGCAACTCTGCATGCATGTATTCAACTTTAGAAAACCAATCCTCAGCACTAAGTCAAAAGAAAACATTAACATGCATAAATTAGTAGGAAAATCTCTTAACAAGTAAAGAAAATAGTTTTTTTTTTTTTTAATTTAATTTGCGAAGTACTTACTCTCTAACCATTTTTTTTCTAAATAATGACCAGACCAAGCCTTGATTTTCAACCATTTTACCTTACTCCCTTGCCAGCTTTCATTTCCAAGGCTTTTGTGGAAACCATGAAAAACAGTAATTATAACATCTCAATTTGACTTGCAAATAACTAATTCCAAAACTGGTCTTTTAAGCCAGCTTCTAACACAATGGCCAGACCAAGAATAAAAAGGGAGTAATATGATGAAATGTCATGTTTCTGTCATATTGAGACAATGGTATAACAAGGCTTAGGCCCACAAAAGCACGAGACAATGAATTAATCATGTCAAAAATTGAAACATGAGCACAACCCAATTATTAAACAAGTAGCATCATGACGAGACCCAATAACAATCATTGTACACCAACTAATTAAAGTCTCATTCAAATTAAGGACAAAAGAAAAAAAAAAATTTTGCTTAGTTTGACATACATCGATATCTATATTGTCCAAAAATAAATCTGGTATCAACCATGTTGTGCTCATGTCAATAGCACCATCCACCAATATCATAAAATTAACTTTATTTCTTCAAACTTGCTGCTTGTTTCTAAAATTAAGATTGACCACATAGAGGTTGTTTTTAAAATTTTGAATCTTTCACTAATGGAATAAAGCTGTAGATCCATGAACATTGCTCTTATCTCCTTTCTAGCACCTAAGACTACTTATAAAAGGTTTGCACCCATGACAGCATGGTAAAAATAATGGATACATGTGCAAAGAGATACAGTAGCACTGGGAATTAGCACAAAAAACCAAAGAAGAATTAGGTGGTGTCCTTAAATTAAGCATTGAAAAAAATCTAAGAGGAGTTGAGTTTTAAGATACAGCCATTGAAATTCCAATGACTAAGCAGTAAACACAATATTCAAAGCAAATTGAGTTAAAAATTTTGACTTGTCCTTTTAAGAAAAATTTGGCTTAATTTTAAGTTCAATATTTATCGAAGAACATATAATAAGCACTAAAAATTCTAATTTCAAACATTTAATTGCGTTATCAAACACCACCAAAGTAGAGGCACTCTTAAACACAAAAAAAAAAAAAAAAAAAAAAAAAAAAAAAACTAAATAATCCATAGTCAAAGTTCCAAAAGAATTACCACATTGCCTGGATTATTTACATAAGATTATTGGACTGTTCCTTGTCTTCTTGAATTAGGAATTGCAAATAGAAGCTAAATAAAAATAGCATACAAGACTAACAACTAACAATAAATAAAACGAAGACCAAAAAAGAGTTAAGAAAACAACACTAGAACTCCAATATAGTAAATTTAAAAATTCTAAACTTGATTAATTATCAAAATGCTCTAACACTACCTAGATATTATAGAAACTTATAAGTGTGCCAGAGCTCGCCAATGGCCTATTACACAAAATAAAGGCCTAAATCAAAAAACTGATTGAAATCCTAAAAAAAATAAAGATTATATTCTTAACTGAAAAAAACATGTAAGTGCCACCTCATTGAACATTGCATGTGGACCCCACAGCCCAAAATGATCATTAGGTAAAACATCTAGTAATATCTTCTTTCCATGATTGCATATGCATAAAATCTATAAATTAGAGCATTCTAGTTTATAAGTAGGCCTTTCTGTAATTGATTGATCGCCCTTTTAAGAATTTCCTCACAGCCAATTCCAAATCCTATTTTTTAACACTACAAGATATTATAGTCAGCCAGCTTCAATGAACATTTTAGTTATTCACCCATTGTTTCTTCCATTCAATCTTCTTTCCTTCATCAAAATATAAGAAAAGCCTTTCTTCCATATCCAAGTCTAATCCATCAGCCATGAATTCAATAACCATATCAGAGTTGCAATTCAACTAGTAGCCTAATTCACAACTTTAACACTGCAATAAGCTAGATTTTCAGATCCCATCTCCAATTGAATGCATTGTTCTCTTGATCTCTTCTCCCTTCATCTTATAGATATGTGTCAAAGGAACCAAAACACAAGTTCAGTGACATTAACAGGGGAAAATTTTTTTTCCTATAGCAAATATTTAGGATTCCCCTTTGTTTTTTTTTTGAAAAGTAAATTCTTACAATGTTGTTTGTTTGGGAATCTGCTCTTCCATAGAAAATGTGAGATAAGTGAAGAGAAGAATAATATATATTAGTTTTCCCAAAGCATGACAATTACTATGAATCATTTCAAATGCAGTTAACATACAAGAGCTATCAAATATCTTTCTCATCTCAAACTCTTTTGTCTTTTTTCAACCAATGGAACAGATAATATCTTCCTTCCAGTAAGATTATCTGATAAACAAAACATTAAATAATCAGTATACAGTCAAGATTCTAAGAATCAACCTTGACCTATTCCATTATGGGCACTGGTCATCAATGCTACAGCACTGGAGCTCAAGCCAAAGTATGTTGGATCTTTAAGATAATTACATGACACAAGGCAATTCTCAATGGAAAACGACCTGCTCTATATTACAAAGCATCCATTATCAAAATTCCATCCTAAGGTAGGGTCTTGATCGGCCATCCAATGGTTGCCCATGATCAAAATTCCATCCTCTGCCCAACAAATTTTTTCCATGTCTTGTACAGTTGTCCCCTGAAGGGTGCTACAATAAAAATCCAGGCACTTAAACTAGGGAAAGTCATCTGAAAGCCACCAATCCAGGGCCAACAGGCATATAATTATCAGAATTTGCATGGACCAATGCTTTGTGAAAATTTTACATGATTTCATTTGACTATACTTCCTAGTCATATATGAGAGCTATTGCCAAGACCAATCTTCAGCCCACTCATTCTCATGCTTTTGTTTCTACAATTGCAGGATCACAAGAGATCCATCCAAAACATTCACTCCCAATTCCCAGAAAAGATCATGCACTGTGTGTGTATGTCTGTGAGCGACTGATATCCAAGTGTGCCATTCAAATGTATAGTGAATTGGCAATACCTCCTCTTACTCGGCCTTTGTTTTTTCCCTTTTGCTAGAACACAAATATCACTGAAATTTTCAGGCCAACCAACCATATTATCAAGCATTTGGCAATATGCCAAATAGCAGAAAATAAGCAACTTTGGTATATGGAACAGAAATGATAATACTCTTCGATTAGGCATAAGTCAATTATTCATTTATGAACAAAATCAGCAATCAGTTATCTTGTTTCTACAAATTGATCAGTTAGGTAACAGATTTATACAGGTTTTTTAGGAGTGAGGTGAGTAAAATGTGGCTTATCAATTAATACTAGCCTCTTACCTGCATGTTGATCAAGAGAACTTGAAATTAAAATATCTTTTATGAAGAACTTCCTTGGATGAAAAGCATTCATAACAACACGGTTTGAAAATATACATTTGCAATTTCAAACACTTATTTTTTGCCCAAGGTTTCTTTTACAAATTTTCCTTTCTATATGATTAAACAAAAAGTTAATGCCAAATGAATAAGCCCATAGTTAATATTTGAAATTTCTAAAAACAAATTTTGAGTTAACAATAATTGTAACAATAAACATTCATTAATTGTTTAATTGAATGATAAGAGTTATTAAGAATTGAGAAGAGAGAGAGACATGTTTTTCAAAACCATAATCAATAAGTGCATTTGAAGACAACAAATGAATTAAAGACCAAAAACACGTATATATAGCCAAAAGATCTTAGCTAAAAGCAATCATCCAAACAAATTCTCATCATTAAGCATTTTGTTAGACTAACCAAAAATGGCATTTCAATCTCAGGACAAACCCCACTAAAAGCCTTACGACTACCCAATAGACCATAAAAATGAGTGATGCCGTCAGCTAATCAAAGTGCAGTTACAATATTTACTTCCCTATTATAGTGCACAATGCATTCCTAGGTATTGCAAATCTTGCTGGCTCAAATGGCTACCATAAGTTTGTTTTTTTTCCTTTTTTTGGCCTTTGGAAAAAAAATGCCTACAATAGAAAGACTAATTAGTTTTTTCTTTTATAGCCACAAACATGCCGAGATTAGCATTGGTTGTAAGTAAAATTTTAACTCATTGATTGAACAACCTTTCGAGTCCCTGCAACTCCTTAAGGCAACTGATTACTAACAAAAGGGCAAAAAAAAATCAACAATGAGACTCAAAATAAGCCTTTGTTGTATACATAAATAGACCAGAAGGGGTAAATTGAAAATAAATGTAAAAATGTTGGGAAGATATATATCTAGATTCTTTCCTTTTCCTTATTTTAACTTTACGTTTCTGATGTACATAAATATATTCCATGGTTTTAAAGTGCCAACTATCATGCAACAATATTCTAATTTGCCATTACATTGAAGGGCATTATGTTCAAAATAATACCATATCTATTACAAGAGCAAGTGGTTGTTATTAAACACTTACGGTTTATTCCCTCTTGATCTGTTTTGTATTACCATTTTTTAAGAATTTTTTCCACATTTTCTACAAAAAATGGCTAACCAGTCAACTTTTGCCAAGTATTACATTTCCAGTTTGTATTTAGGGCAGCCTTTGCCAAGACAGGCTAAATTCCAAACAAAATGACACAAATTGAAAGTACTTAGAGCAATAATTTAAAAGGATTACTGCAAAGAAGGCAGGGTGCTAGCATTATTTTGTACTTTTCTGTTCGAGTACACTCGCTATTTTGTTTCTCAATCACTTAAACTATTCACAAAAGAGAAATTGTATGCATACTTGACATAATCCGACAAAAATTTCAAATGGAAAAATAACATGTATCGATTACATGTGGAACAAAAAATTTAAATGATTGACTATGCAAGTCCATTGTTTCATAAGTGCCACACGGTACCATTTTAAAATTATGTTCCCAATGGGACTTCGCCAGATTCCATCAAATGTGTACTTATTGCTTCTTATAAACAGATTGTATACTCATCAAGAAAAGGATTCAAATTAAAAAAAAGATCCAAAAGTAATACGTAACGTTGTAGGAGTTATTTGTGAATTCTAAACAACTGTGGATGGTTGAAAATTCATCGGAAGCATTAGTACCATAACATTTTGAGTCAAATCTCGTAATTTTTCAAAGACACCATTTGTTATTCTAAAAGCAGTGACTCTAATGTAACCCACAGAACGACCCATTTAAGCAACATTGCAACAGTGATTTAGAACAACAGGAACATATCCAGTAATTTAATAAATACAGAAGCAGAGAAACAACAAAAAGCCTTCCTTTGCAATTCCTATACTTAGAGATGTTCGAACTTTTCATATGAAAAAAAATAATAATAGTAAGTACAAAGAAACCATAGAATCTCAAACTCAATACATTTCTGATCCAAGAAAATAAAACAGAGATGACAATTCTAAAAGCATAAATAAAGCTTTTAAAACATATTTTAATTATTAAATGAGTTCCAGCATTAACGTTTGGTTCACACCCAAAAACATAATATCAAGAAAAAAAATTGAAATTCAAAAGGAAACAAAAAAAATTCCCTATTTGTATTGGTTTTAAACATATATCGTCTAAAGCCAGAAAATTATAAGAAATTCCAATTACAGCGAGACAAGAATATATATATCAGATAAATGAAAAAGAACAATAAGAATAAAAGAAATAGAACGCATTGAACATTTTTTTTTAGGAAAGAAAAAAGAAAACCCTAATAAAGAAGGTTCAAACCTTGTTCAGTTCTGGCATCAAGGAAAGTACGAGTGTGAGTAGGCTTGTCCTCCTTGTCACCGCAGAAAGCAGAAGCAATAGCTTCTTTATCTTCCTTGAGGAGCTGAGCCATTGCATTGGCGTTGAGAGAAGAGAACAAGCAAGGAGAAAAGGACCTTCGCGTAATCGATTTCAAAGCGAGCGAAGAAGGAAAGAAAGAGGGAGGGAGCAAACAGAGGTTTGAAGATGAGGAAATGGAAACCCTAGGCGATGGTGATGATGATATTCTACAGAGTAATGTGGAAGGAAGAGTAGAAAGTGTCATGTCTTACTCATAAACCAGATATGGTGAAACGAATTTGCTTTTGGTTCTGGCTCTTCCTTTCTGTCTACCTGTTTGCATGTGGCGGAGAAGAGAAAGAGAAGGCAATTGGAGGCTGCTATTCTCTGCGACGCTCATTTGATCCAAATAAATAGTAGGCCAATTATATTTTTCTTTTCACTTTCCTTCTTTCTATTATTATTTATTATTATTATTATTGACCAATGAGTAATTGTCTATTTTTTTAAATTACTATTTTAAAGTTTAAAATATTTATTATTTATTAAAATTTAATATATAATTTTTTATTATTAATTTTTTATTAATAGTCCAATATTTATAACTTAAATTCAAATATTCTAATTAAAAGAGAAGAGATCATTTATTATTATTATTGTTATTATTATTACTATTGACTAATAAGTAATTTTCTCATTTTTATTGTATGCCAACACATAATTTGACGTAAGTGTATTTATTTTGGATAATAAATTTAACATCAATTTATTTTTTAATATAATATTTAAAATAAATTTTGGTTTTTGTTTAAATAATTTTTATAAAAAAAATTATATAGAGAAATTAACCATTTTAATGTTTAAAATATATAATTATTTATTAGAATTTAATATATAACTTCATTAAAAAATTATAAGAAAAATCATTAAAAAGAAATTATTATATTCATATTTAAATTTAGTTATTAATTATACCATTATAATTCATAAAATATACTACCTCTGTATCATTTACATAGAAAAAATAAGATGGACACAAAAATTAAGAAAATTTTACTTTTTTTATCTCTATTTACTTAAATACCCCTAAAAAAATATCTCTCAAATTAAACTTTTAAGACAAAAATATAAATGATATTTTGTCTCATTTCACTCCCTAAAATTTATTTAAAATGACATATTTTCTATATAAAATATACAAAAAAAAATTTTTATTTAAATAAAACGGAGAGAGTATTGTCTCAATAATATGATAATAATATAGTAGGCCCTGAGATTATGAAAAGACGGGACATTGACTAGGATGGTGGGCCCATTTTTACATGGAATATGGGTCGCATATGAAGCCAAGAGTAGTGGATACAAGTGGGAGAGGGCACGTGAGTTGCATAGCCAATAACGAAAAGGCCATGGATTACAATGAAGAGCTGACGTGTCAAATTTTTATTGTATTGATCACAACACTTGGCATTATATTGCATGGTGTTGTTCTATTTCCGTTTCCAAGATGTGATGCTACCATATGTTATAGCTTTTTGATTCAAATCAAATACTTATTAAACATCAATCAAACTGTAAAAGCAACTCAAAATCCAAAAACTTAAAATTAACTATACTCAATAGACTAATTCCATATTCTGATATCTAGGACCCTTGGTCAAGAGCATGCATAGCAAGAATATTGAAAAAAAAAATGGAGATTGACTTGGACGAGTGAAATTAGCATTTAATAAAGCTGCTCTAGCTAAATTATACGGATTGATTTATTGGCTTGTCTCTTAACTCAAAGAATTTTTCATTCATCTAATTAGGAAGATTAAAACAATCAAAAATAGTTATCCTAAATCAACTCATCTGCTTGAGGAGAGTTAACTGCATAGAAGGACTTCTCGATTGTCAATTTTTATATCCATATTAGTCTAAGAACTATTTCGAATCTTAGAAATTGTCGTCCTTAGAGTCAAAGCTTCAACTATACGAGAGTGGAAATTGCCTCGCCAATAATCTAAATTTTTTTTATAAAAGTTACCCATGTTATCTCTAATAATAGCCCTAAAACTAATCTGCTTAGAAAAACAAAAAAAAAAAAAAATAGACCCATCCACATTATATTTCATTTGCCTAGTGTCACGGGATTTTTTTCAAATAAGCTTAAACCAGTGCGACACTAGCAAACTTTGTCCAACACTTTAAAAAATACTAGTCAACCTTCTCTCGAAATTCTTGCCTAGCTTAGACAAGTTAAATGCGAAAGCTAAATAATAAAGAAAGTAACTCAATCACAAGAGAAAAAGAGAGAGTTGAAAGAATGCTTGAAAGCTCTTATTACTTAAAGAACTTGAATTTCTTGGATGGTTACGATAAATGAATCCTACCATTATTTATGCTACTCTACCTCCTCAATGGACGGTGGTGATCAATTTGATCCAATGGTCTATATTAAAATTCTATACAATTCCTAGCATATTTCTTTGAATATTCTATGGTATCTTCTTAAGACATTATCTATCATATTCTAGATAAATCTACACACATACAACTCTAGAACTCTATGAAACACTATAGAACATTCTAGAGAATATTTACATACAAGATTCTAGAGAATTTCTAGCCAAACCTCCCATTTTGGCTAGTCACATGTAAGTTTTATGACATTCTCTTCTACCTAATCTGGCGACGTCCTCGTTGCTTTCAAGTCTTCATAGGCTTGAATTTGATCCTTGAATTGCCACAAATATTGGATAGGTTTTCAACTGGCTTTACTCTCGGGCAATCCCTTCCACTTGACAAGGAGTTCATGTGTGGGCGGTTGATTAGAATGGCGTTTCACCATATCGGCCAAAATTTCTTTCACTTCCTTGTCATGTTGGATTCGTACACCCATTGGCGCCCTTTGCAATATTCCATGCCTTGGATATTCCACATCTTCCTTGTATGGCTTTAACAAGCTTACATGGAATACGGGATGGAACTTGATTTTAGGAGGCAACTCCACCTTGTAGGCTTGCTTCCCCACTTTCTTGATGATGTGGAATGGTCCCTCATACCTCCTAATGAGTCCATGATGTAGCCCCGTCAACCTTGCATGATTATGCATTTTGACAAGCACAAGGACTCCTACTTGGAACTCTCTTGGTTGCCTCTTCTTGTTGGCCCATTTTTTCATTCTCTTGGATGCTTTCTCCAAGTAGGTTCTAGCGACATCGGCATTGTCATTCCAACCTTTGGCAAATTTATAAGTTGAAGGACTAATGCCAGTATAGCCTGTGGCAATAGAATTTGGAGTCAAAAGTTGTTGGCCCATGACTATCTCGAACGGACTACGCCCCGTGGATTCTCTTCTTTGAAGATTATAGGAGAATTGGGCAACATCAAGCAACTTAGCCCAATCTCGTTGCTTGGCACTCACATAGTGCCTCAAGTATAACTCCAACAAGGTGTTCACCCTCTCCATTTGTCCATCCATTTGAGGGTGGAAACTAGTTGAGAACTTGAGGTCGGTACCCAATAGCTTGAACAACTTAGTCCAAAATCTCCCCATGAAGCGAGTATCCCTATCGCTCACAATACTCCTGTTCACACCCTAATATTTCACAATATGCTTTAAGAACAAGTGTGCAGCTTGTTCGGCGGTGTACTCCTTCAGTGTTAGGATGAAAGTAGAATATTTGGAGAACCGATCCATTACTACTAACCCCCAATTGCATCCTTCGAATGTGGGTAACCCCACAATAAAATCCATAGAAAGACTTTTTCAAGGCCTTTCGGGGATGGGAAGTGGCTCGAGTAGACCTGCTGGTAATTGTTGCTCCACCTTGTCTTGTTGGCATACAAGACAAGTCTTCACATATGCCTCAACATCATCCTTTAAGTGAGGCCAATAATAAGCATCTTCCACCAATGTGAGAGTCTAATGTATCCCCAAATGGCCAGCCCATTTACTATCATGGCACTCTTTCAAGGCCTCCCTTCTTAAGTTGTCATGTGATGGAACATAGAGCCTTCTTCCTTTGGTGTGTACCAAGCCATCTTCTATCCAAAAGCTTCTTGTCTTCCCCTCTTTGATAAGAGAAATGATGGTTTGGGCCATAAAATCATGCTTTAGCCCCTCCTTGATTCATGTCTTCAAAGTGCTTTGTGGACTGCTAATGTTGGCGAGCTCTCCTTTTTGACTCAAAGCATCTGCAACTAAGTTGGCTTTACTGGGCTTGTACTCCAATGTGTAGTTGAACTCCGCTAGGAAGTCTTGCCATCTAGCTTGCTTTGGAGAAAGCTTCTTTTGTGTTTAGAAATAGCTAGTGCCAACATTATCTGTCTTGATCACAAACTTGCTCCCAAGCAAGTAGTGTCGCCATGTGCCTAAATAATGCACTACCGCGGTCATCTCCTTTTCTTGCACCGTGTACCGCCTCTTGGTATCATGAAGCTTTCTATTCTCAAAGGCAATGGGATGTCCATCTTGCATTAACACACCACCTATTGTGAAATCAAAGTCATCAGTGTGTACCTTGACTGGTTGGAGATAGTTGGGGAGCGCTAACACCGACTCCTCCACAATTGCCTTCTTCAACTCATCAAAGGCATGTTGACATCGTGAAGTCCACTCCCAACTTCACCCTTTTTTTAGCAAATCCGTTAATGGAGGGGCTATAGAAGAATATCCCTTGATGAATCTTCTATAGTAATTCACCAAGCCAAGGAATGATCTTAACTCGGTGACTTTAGTTGGCGGCTCCCAATCTTGGATGGGTTACACCTTAGACTTGTCCATCCTTAGCCTACCTCTACCGATGACATGACCCAAGAATGTAACTTGTAACACCCCCACATTCAATACATGCACACTACAAACACCACAATGTAGTATACATGCACTAAACATAGGGATGCTACGGATTTTCTTAATATTAAAAAAACATTTTTATATAATACCATCATCTTTCTCAATATACATTATAGATAATAAGTAATCAATTTGTAATACATTATAAAAAAAAATAGGTAGTTGTAATACAAAACAAAATAAATATATAGATACATTTAGTTAATACGCAGCGGAATTTATAAAATATTTACATATAAGAAACATTTAAATCCATATTTACAAATGTGCCTATATTTACATTATAAATATTACTTTTCAAAATATAAAGAAGTAGTACATGATTGGCAAATCTCTTCTGATCTTTAAGTTCCCAAAATCAACTCTTCAAGGTCTACTCTCACTCGGTCTCAATGAACTCTCGGGTTCAACTCTATTACCTGCGCGATCAAACACTATCGCGCTAAGCCAACGGCTTAGTAAGACAAATCATGTTAATGTTATGCATTAGTGCAATGCAATGCCACCCAATTTATTAATAAGAACAACATCATAGATGTAAAGCTAGCAACATACTTTTACATTCCATAAACCACAATATATGTACATATCACATGTCAACATCCTTTTATATATCTCATTAGTTAATCATTTTACCATTCATGAATCATATTAAATAAAGACAAGCATGGGCCCAAAACACACTAATATGCCATTCAATTTTCAGAGTTAATGTTTTGGTTTTGTTATCACATTTATCAATATCATATACCCAACTAGGCTTCAAGGATTAGGTTCTACCAAGCTTCAAGGGGAGCAAAGCATGCTAAGCTTCAACCCAACTTGGCTTCAAGAACCAACCCAACCTAGCTTCAATGGTGGTAACATCTTAATTAGGCTTCAAGGATTCAATCCAACCTAACTTCAAGAGATTGTTACACTTATTAGGCATGCCACCAACAACAAACTCTGAAAATGGAATAACACATTAGCCACACAATTCATTTATTATTTAGTTATCATTTCCATTCTCAATTCTCATCAACATTTAGGCAAACATGCCTTATTTCTTTCAATTGCATCTTCATAGCCAATCACAATGGCTTTACATCACATTTCACCTCTCAATTCATATTTTGCATATAGCATCATTGATATAGCATTTCAAAATACATTATCCATATCACACATTATCATTTACAAGATTTACATTGCATAGTACAAACCCTAGTTCATGTAGTATCATATGCATTATCAATTGTAAAATCAAACTCAACCATGTATGAAGAACAAAAACCAAACACAGTAACCAACACACCTAAGGGACACGGCCAAGCTTGTGGCCGTGTCTCCCAAAACAAATTGGCAGTGGCAGACACTGGCATGAGACACGGCCGTGTCCTCTCCAAAAACTCACACACACGGCCAAATTTCCATGGACTTGGCCGTGTCTCTCCAAAACATTAAGTCTTGGCCGTGTCTCTTCTTTGGTTTTGGCCGTGTCACTCATGAACAAACCCTAACCAAAGCCAACACTCTTCTAAATGCATTCTAACACCTTATGCACAACACAAACTCATTCAAATGGATGCAATCAATGACATACACACATATCTTACATAATCATCACAATAATCACTTAAACAACACATTAACATCACATTTAAACACAAGCCATCTCAAAACCCTAATTCCAACATCCTTCATAATCTTTCACTATCAACCTCTACATAACTTACCATATTCAAAACCAAACCCACACCAATTAAATCTTTTAACTTGCAATCAATTTAAACACTTGTAAACACATCTCAAACACACCAAATCAAGATTCCAACCAATCAAACCTCACATCAAACATAACTTCAAAAATAACCAAAGCAACAAAAGAATACTTACTTTAAATGAAGAAATTCCACAAATCTCTAGCCAAATCCTTTGATTCCTTCTTCAATTTGGTTCTAGCATCAAGCACACCTCTCTTGCTCTCTCTTTTCTTTAATGGCCGGCACACACATGAGAAGAGAAGAAGAATGAATACAAATCAACCATTTCTTCTTCTTTAAATCTCCACCACAAAATTTAACAAAACAATTACCAAAACACCCCTCATCACTTAATTTAGCTTTTGTCCCTTGCATGCCCAAATATGTAATTTCATAAATCTCAAATAAAATATCTTCTTGCATTGACTCTCTATTTGACTTATGTATATGTTAATTATATCATCATATAAACAACATATAAACTTGTCTCTAAACCCTCTTTCTTTCCCAAAACACATATACATACACATTCTCTTCTCAATTTCTTTTCTTAACACATAACATATACATTCAATCCAATTTACAACAACAACATAACCAATACTTCTAGGGCAAACATGAGGATATTACATAACTTCTTCTTGGGCGAAGAAACATTTCTCCTTCTTCACATAGAGCTCATTTTCTTTCAAAGTGCGGAATACCTGCCTCAAATGCTTCACATGCTCTTCCAATGTTTTGCTATAAATCACAATATCATCAAGGTACACAACTACAAACCAATCAAAGAAAGGAGCAAGTACCTTGTTCACGAGTGTACAAAATGTGGCTGGTGCATTAGTGAGGCCAAAGGGCATCACAAGAAATTTGTATGACCCATACCGTGTGACACATGCTGTCTTAGCTCATCTCCTTTGGCTATACGAACTTGATAGTACCCCGATTGTAAATCCAACTTGGTGATGTACCTTGCATTGCCAAGTTGATCAAATAAATCTGCAATGAGTAGGATGGGATACTTATTCTTGATGGTGATCTTGTTGAGTGCTCGATAGTCAATGCAAAGCCGAAGTAACCCATCATGCTTCTTTTGGAATAAAATCGGCGCACCATAAGGAGCTTTGGAGGGACAGATGTAACTGACATCAAGCAATTCCTTCAATTGCCTCCTTATCTCTTTTAACTCGGGTGGTGCCATGCGATAAGGAGCAAAAGAGGGTGGCTTTGCTCCAACCTCCAACTCAATGGCATGATCCACCTCTCTTCTGGGAGGAAGCTTCTTTGGTAGCTCGACGGGCAGGACGTCCTTAAACTCTTCAAGCATGTCTTGAGCTGGCTTTGATGTATTTACCCCTCCATCCATGGGACCTTCATCTACCTTAAGGGTGGCAAGATAAGTTGGCTCCTTCCTCTTCACCCCCTTTGAGAGTTGGATTGCGGACACCATTCTCTCCTTGCTAATCTCTCTCTTGATGGGAACAACACATGGTTGTCCCTTCTCCATGATGCACATGGTGTCGACATAGGGAACCAAGAAAGCCTTCACCATGTCTAGAAAGTCTATACCCAAGTAGAACTTATTACCATCAATGGGAGCAATAGTGATATCAACCTTACCTCTCCATTGGCCAATTTTGATATTGGTGTCTCGTGCTACACCATCATTTAGGAGTATCTTAGCATTGACCCCCTTGACGAAGCCCTTCTCCTTGGTGGAGGATAAAGCCAATCTTGTCCACTAGCTCCTTGGCCATATAAACTGTGTCGCCACCAGTATCCACCAAGGCTTGGATGGTCTTGCCCCCAATCTCAGTCTCCACATACATTCGGCCTCATTGTTGTTCTTCCACTGTGGCTTGGATTGTACTAAGTAGGTGCATTGAAGCAATTCTTCATTCTTCTTGCTTCTCGTCCTCCATGAATAAGGCAACAATCTTCCCATGCTTAGGGCACTCAAAAGCCCGATGAGGCCCATTGCATAAAAAGCAAGCGATCTTGGACTTGGAAGCATCATCATTGTCCTCCTTCTTTCCCTTGCCTTTGTCCTTGGAGACTTGGCCCTTCATGGGAGATTCTCTCTATCTCCCCCACCTTTTCCATTGTAGGTGGACTTCTTACCTTGCTCCTTCTTCGAATCCTTCCTCTTGAATTCAATCAAGGACTCGACAGCAGCCATTGCGGTAGCTAGATCTTGGACTCCTCTCCTTTGGAGTTTAAGCTTGGCCCATCTAGTTAGGCCATCCATGAAGCAAAAGAGAGCATCTTCTTTCCCCATGTTTAGAATCTCCAACAACAACTCAAAGAATTCCTTCACATACTCCCTTATGTGCCCTTCCTTGTGTTGAAGGCGACGAAGCTTAGCCCTTGCTTTGTTTTGTGCATCTTTGGGGTAGAACTGCTTCTTGAGTTCCCCCCTTGAAGTCTTCCCAAGTATTGATGATGCAAAGACCCTTCTTCACATCATCACACTTCCTTCACCACCACACTATGGCGATGTCCCTTAAGTAGGGAGTGATGCTCTTCACCTGTTGAGCATCATTAAAAATTCCCACCGCATCAAAGTAGTTCTCGATGCTCTAAAGGAAGTTATTGATTTTTCTTGCATTCCTCGCCCCACTATAGGCTTGTGGGTGGGGAATATCCACCTTGTGGGTAGGAGTGACATGCGTAGCTCCACCTCCATTAGTTACAGCAGCCACGCACACACTAAGTTGAGTTTGAAGTTTCTCCATAACTTCTTCAAGGTTGGTAATCCTTACCTTGCAAGCATGCACCTCATCATCCTTTGCAGTAACAATGGCCTCCAAGGATTGCATCTTCTTAGACACTATGTCCAAGGCAGTGTTTGAGATACCTTGCATCTCCTCACGGAGCTCATCCACCCTAATAAACTCTTGCCCCTCGATGCGTTGATCCATATCCTCGATTTTGTCCCTTATTTCGGACATGGTGGTATTAAATCTTGCCAACCTTTCCTCAATGGCAGCAATGATGTCCTTCGACTTATCCTTATGACCCTTCCCTCCTTGGGTGGTGCTGGTAGCAACAGAAGGATTGGTAGCTTCTGCCATTCTCTTGTGTTGAAGTTTTCTCAACTGAGGCTCTGATACCAACTGTCACGGGATTTCTTTCACACAAGCTCAAATCCATGTGGCAGTGGCAAACTTTGCCCAACACTTAAAATAATGCTAGTCAGCCTTCCCTCGAAATGCTTGCCTAGCTTAGATAAGTTAAATGCAGAAGCTAAGTAATAAAGAAAGTAACTCAATCACAATAGAAAAGAGAGAGTTGGGAGAATGCTTAAAAGCTCTTATTACTTAAAGAACTTGGATTTATTGGATGGTTACAACAAATGAATCCTATCCTTATTTATACTACCTTCTCAATGGATTGTGGTGATCAATTTGATCCAATGGTCTATACTAAAATTCTACATAATTTCTAGCATATTCTTTTGAATATTCTATGGCATCTTCTTAAGACATTATCTACCATATTCTAGAGAAATCTACACATACACAACTCTAGAACTTTATGGAACACTATAGAACATTCTAGAAAATATTTACATACAAGATTCTAGAGAATTCTTAGCCAAACCTCCCATTTTGGCTAGTCACATGCAAGTCTTGTGACAATAGGTGGAGGCTTCACCTATTTTAATTTTTTATCATATGATATATTTTCTGATAATTACTATCACCATGTAGTTTCTGCCAACACCTCAACGTGGTAGTAGCATAGTCCACAATTGATGATGCTGATAAATTGCTACCCCTCCATACTAATGAGTTTCTATTTGACCATAAACTTCAAGCTATCATGGCAAAAATATATTTTTTATAAGGATCCTTACAATGAATCAAAATATTAAAAAATTATTCACATTAGCATCTCACAAGTTAATATTTAACTTACCCTATACCTTAAGAGCCAAATGACAAGAGAAAATAACACTGAAAATATTCCCCACCTCACTATATACATGGCACCCAGTATCTAACATAATATCTCTATTAGCAATAATGGATTTAGTAGATAAGGTGCCTCTAATCGTTCCTTAACTTTGGGTGGAATGTTCAAACTTCACACCAAATTATATGGTCCTTGGATCTCGTAATCATTAAAATTAGAAGATATATCAAGAGCAACATGGTAATCTGATTTCACAATATAGTTACCACTTTTAGAAAAATGCCAAACCATTCTATTCTTCACTCTACTTAAACAACTAGGCATTTGACATATTCTATTAAAATTAAATTGAGTAGACCAAAAATGAAATTAAGCAAAATCCCATACCCTTGTTTCATGATTTATAATATCAAAAACACAAATATTTTAGTCCATTCCCCATATTAGATGTAATATAAAAATTATTATCATCTGGAATTTAGGATCCTTCCAAATATTAATCCTAGCTCCATCTCCAACCCTCTATTTATACCTTTTTTTAAGCAAATCCTTGGCTATATAAATACTTCTATGAACAAAAGTTGGATTAAAACCTAATTCACTCTCCAAAAAAGATTTTCCAATATAATATTTAGCTTTAAAAACTTGACTTACAAGAGAAGTAGGGTAAGAAATTAATCTCCACCTTTATTTACTAAGCATTGCAAGATTAAAAACATCGAAGATTTCTAAAACCCATCCCACCACAACTCTTACTAACACACATTCTATCCCAAGACATCTGGTTCAAGTTTCTCTTATTATTCTTCTATAAGCCCACCAAAAAGAGCCCACCATCTTTTGAAGATTATCACACAGGGACAGAGGAATGTAAAAGGCACTTATAAAATTAGGCTGGGTAAATTTTACTAACCCGACCAAACTCACCCAACCCAAAGTGCAATATGCGGGTTTGGTCGATTCTGCATTATAAACCTGAACCCAACTGACCTAATAACACCCCCCACACATATATAGTAGCATTGTTTTCTCTTAAGAAAAATGACGATGTTTGAAATGCATATATAAGCATCTTTTTGACATTCATCCTTTACCCTACCAGTATAGCCCTAAATTTCTTATTCTCTCTCAAAACTCAAAAGTCAAACTCTCTCTCTCTCTCTCTCTCTCTCTTGTTTCTCTCATTTCTGTGGAGAGTTCTTCTCTCCTCAACCCTTCTGCTTCCTCCCTCTTAATATCCCTATCTCTCCTCCGTCCTTCTTTCAACTTCTTTGATAATCTTTTATTCTATTTCTCAATTTATTCTCATATAACAGTAAGAAATCAAAGTCGGTGGGTTCAAGTTTAACCTAAATCAGCTTATGACTCTCCTCTTTGATTGCTAGGTGATGATTTTGAACTATTTTATTTTAAAATGAGTGTTTTGTTGTTTTTATTTTGAGAGTTTTAAAATTAAAGATTTATTTTGTTTTTGACTTGTTGTTTGTTTGATTTGTGCTTAATATTGATGTATTTAAATGAGTTATGATTCAAGTATGATGGCTTTTTGTAATAATATTTAGATTTTATGAAAAAAATTATTTTTTTAATTGATGCTTGTTTTTATTGAATTGATTTAATTTTTTTTTTTTACTTTTGACATGTTTCTGTGTAAAATTGGTCATTGCATGTTGTTTAATGTTTTTATTTAATTCTTTAAGAATTTATTTAAGTTTGTTTTTTATTTTGCTTATGTCCTTTATAAGTTTTTATTTTAATTTTATTAAAAATAATATTTATACATATTTTCAAAGAAATGGTTTTATTAAATTTATTTATAGCATTTACATTATATAGATTACTTTCCATAGAATAAATTTCTTTTATGTTTTAAATTTTATTTTATAAAATTTCCTTTTTAATTATATCGTTAAGTATAAATGTATACTTAACTTAAACTATATTATTCATAATATTAAAAATTATAAATTAATGTAAACTATTAACTATTTTTTAATTATAGCTATAATATATAATTATATGTATACGAATGATTTTAAAAGAATTTAATTTTGTATTTTAATTAATTATTAAAATTATTTTAGTAAATTATTAAAATTAATTATAAATTATGATTTGTGATTATGTATGCTGTTATTATTATTTTTAAAAAAATCTAATTCTATATAATTAATTGAAATTAATTGTTATTATTAAATGTTGCTAAATTATAATTATAAGTTATTAATTTTTTGTAATTATAAATTATATTATGTGATTATCTATACTATAATTCGTTTTAAACAATTTTAATTATATATCAAAAAAATAGTTATAATTATTACATAACTTTTATATAACTTTAAATTATAATATATATACTTTGAATCTTTTATTAATTGCAAGTTGATTTAATTTAATAAAAAAATTATTATTTAAATTATTTTCTTTTAGTTATGACTTGTAATTTTAAATTATTATTATTATATATAATCTATATATGTTGTTTGTCACTATCTTCTATATTTAATAGTATATAATTATATTAATTTTTTAAAACATTTACTCAGTGTTTTTTTTTTTGTTTTTTAATTATATGTCTAATAAATATGCAAATGGAATGTAATGGTAAAACAAATCTCTCTTATTCAGAAAGGGAGATTGGATGAACCTCAATTCAATCAATTGAGAAGATAAGATATAGCCTACTCGATGGTATAATTTCGATTTCTAATTTTACTTTATTATTTTTTAAACTTATTTTCTATATGGCTTTTCAATTTTTTTTTAAATTGAATGTTCGATTTCTTTAAAATGATATTGTTGATATCAATCACTTAATCTGTTTTTTAAAATTGTTAATTCTAATGTTTGTAAAATAATAATTTGTTGTATCATTATCACATGTTATTTTTTATATAATGATAATATGCTTTTAGTTTTTCTATATATTAAATTTGTGAATGTCTGAATGTTGAAAATTTTAATAGCTAATTACCTTGTATAACATCTTATATTCTTTATGCCTTGATTATTTTGTATATTTATATTGTTGTTATGTGTTATTATATGTTGCTATATGTATATTATTGATATATATATATATATATATATAGGTCTAATGGTTATCATTATATATATAGGTCTAATAGTTATTGTTATGTGTATATGTTGATTGTTTCATGCATGGGTTTAATGGTTATTGTTATATGTATATGTTAGGTAAATTAAAATTTTTAGGATTAAGACCTTGTAGGGCTATATTCGGGCCAGGCTAGGCTGGATTTATCCTAGCCTGTAGCTTGAGCTGAGAATTGCTTGGGCCAGGCTACTTAGCCTATAGCCTGGACTTAGGCCTTGCTAGCCCAAGTAACTCGGGCTGGGGCTGGCCCAATTGGCTCGAGCCAACGGATCAGGTTATCCAGCCAAGCAACCAAAAATTTTGAAAAATAAAGTCATAAATAAAAATAAAAAATGCAGTAAACAAAATATATTTAAAAAATACAAAAGAAAAATTAGAAAAAAATAAAAGAAAACTACAAAAGAAATCCAACATAAATAGTAAACACAATCATAAAGAATTTAAAAAACTAAAAAAAGTGGCTTGCTGAAAAAAATAAGAAAGTAGAAACTAATGGCCCTAAATTTTATTAACTAAAAACACTATGAAGGTAATAACTGGTAAGACATGCAATTGAAATCAAGAAAGTAGAAACCACTTGTTTGGTCATCAACACCGCATCTACCCACCAATATGCCCAACAAAGCAACTGCGAAGATTTAGTTTAAAAAAAAATTGTTGCAACCAAGTAGAATGTGCCATTTAGAATATCCACCAAATGGATAAAATATTTCTTGTTTGATGGTTTGTTATCTTTTAATGAAGTTTCTTGGTTTTCAGAAAAAAGATGAGCTTCTAGTAAACTCCATGGGATGTGAAAATAGATGAAAGATATTAGATGAGAGAAACTCATAAGAACAAAGGATCTCAGCTAGGGTTAGAAGTAGATCTAAAATTGAGGGTTATGCAATATATATATATGTATATATATGGGTCGGGCAGGGTTGGCCCAAAAATTTCTGAGCTAGCCTGAAACCTGATCTGAAATAAAATCAAGATGCGATATGAAACCCAAATCCCAGTTTATCAATGAAGAAACCTAGCCCAAACCGGATGGGTCAGACCATATTTCTGGGGTTGCTGGGTAACTTGAACACCACTAAGACCTTAGCAAGATTAAAACATTGTAATTCCTTTAACAAATGCTATCAAATATTTAAGAAGAACAACCTATATATTAACTATATAAACTGATTGTAACTAAATTAACAATCAATTTGAATTTTATTGCTTAGAAGTAATTAAAAACAATAAAAGTTTACAAACTAATTAATTAAATCGCCAAACTCTAATATCAATTAATTAAATGAACCTAAAATCATAGGAGTAAGACTATGGTAGCAACTAATAATAATCAAAGTCCAAAAATCAAGCAATTAATTCCCTAATATATTTAGGGTTAATTGCTTATTAGAACCAATTTGAAATCATCAAACTCCAAAATCAATTAATTAAATGAACTTAAAATCATAGGATTAAGACCTTAGTAACAATTAAAAATCATCAATCCAAAAAACAAGCAATTAATTCCCCAATTTTTTTTAAAGTTACTTGTTTATTAGAACTAATTTGAAATCATCAAACTCCAAAATATTAATAAAATGAACTTAAAATCATAGGATTAAGACCATAGTAGTAATTAAAAATTATCAAAGTCTAAAAACCAAGCAATTAATTCTCTAACTTGTTTAGGTTTAATTGCTTACTAGAACCAATTTGAAATTATCAAACTCAAAATCAATTAATTAAATGAACTTAGAATCATAGCATTAAGACCTTAGTAAAAATTTAAAATTATCGAAGTCCAAAAACCAAGCAATTAATTTTCCAATTTATTTAGTATTAATTACTTATTAGCATTTAAGTAATCCTTAAATTCCGAAATACAATTAATTTAATTAAACTTATGTTCAAGATGAATTGCTTAGATGCAATTTGAGGACAATTAAAGTCCCAATGCCAATTAATTACGATTCAATGGAATTAATAAATTTTAATTGATTTCTCTCTAATGATTTATGACAATGACTAAACTCAATAAGATAAAGAACAACCTCAATAATAAAATATAGAATAGACTAGACAAAATGCAGTTGGGAAGGTAGGAAAACCACTTGTTTCTAAGAAAAAGAGAAAACCATCACCCTCCAGTCCAAAAAAAACTTCAACAGCTTGTGATCACTTTATTGAATTGGCCAAGGAGGAGCCTGCTGAACCAACAACAACCTACAGTTATTATGGCAAGAAGTATTTGTGTGATTCTAAGTTTCATGAGACCTCAATATGGTTCACTACTTGAAAAGTTATCCTAAATACCCATATACCTTGATAAATGATCCTAACTAGAATATTTTGAAGTTTACTCCCAAATTAAATGGTGGTGTAAAGGTAGGTGTTATCCCTCAAGCATGTAGCATTGAGGAGTGTAGAAAGGCTATAACAATTTTTGCTATAGCAGATTAACAACCTTTTAGGGTGGTAGAGAGTTTTGGTTTCAAGCATATGATAAACAAAATGATTCCTCAATTTAAAGTCCTTTCTAGGTATACCATCACGAGAGATTATTTCCAGCTATACTTATGTAACATCCATAATTTTGGACATAATTAAATATTTATATGGAAGATTAATTAAAGTGTTGGAAGAAGGATTAATATAAAATGTATATATTGGGTATATGAGAAAAATACCTAAAGTATAAAAAAATCACTAAAAGACAAAAGTTAAATAGTAACAAATGTAAAATGGTAAAATGGAAGTGAAAGTAAAAAGTTAATATATATAATTAATAAAAAAATTTCCATAGTGGAAGATGATGGGAAAGATTTGGAATTTATTAAATATTAAATTAAATTTATTTTGAATAGAAGAGGAAAATTTAGAATTTTAAATAAATAAATAAATAATTTTAATACTAATTAAAATAATAAAATAATATATATGGTTAAAGTTAAAGAGAAAGAAAATAAAAAATCATTTTGTTCTTCATCTTCTTCTTCTTCCTCATGTACGCCAAATTTTCTATGGGTGCCAAAGGTGGTCTTTGCTTCTTCTAAACTCCAAGATTTATAAGATTTTTGAAGGATTAAAGGAAGATTTTGTGAAAGCTTAACTAGTTAGTAAGCTTTCTTCCAATTTTGTGAAGTTCTTTGGAAATTTCATTATGTAACATATGAATTTTTGATGGAGTACCTTATAATTGTTGGAATGGGTATGGATGATTTTAATTTGATATAGAAATAAGGATTTTATAGTTGATTGGTTGATTTATTCAAATTTGATAGAAGTTTGGATGAAGAAGAATGTGATTTAGGGTTTTGGAGGAACATAGTTAAAGAATTGTATTAATTGGATTAAATTATTTAATTCATGTTATAATATGTTTTAACGATAAAAATGAACTTTAAATAAGAATTGGAATTGGTTAGAATAGATTTCTATAATTAAATAAGGTCAGGGCAAAAATGTGAAAGTTTGTAGAAATGGTGCTAAATTGGTGTTTAATGGTTAAAACACCTAATAATGTGATTCTAATGTGTTATAAACATTTATATTTTGATTAGGTGTGGAGTAGAGTCAAGTTGTCCATACCTAGTGGTGAAAGACACTTGAGAAAATTGATGGAAAAGGTGTGCATTTAGTTTGGAAGTGGTCTTGGTTAAATGTTAGTACATACTTTGATAGAATGATATTGTAAAGCATTAAAAATGGAATGTTTCATTGTATTTAGAAATTATGCCTATGCTACTTTGATGTGAGAATTCACAAGAAACTGCATAGATAGTGTTTAAAGGCATGAATTGCATAATGTGAATGTTCAAGCTATTTTATGATGGCTAATGATATTGTTAAATATGTTTGTGAAAAGAATGCATATATGCTAATTTTAAGGCATAATTTGACCACAATGATAGAGTGGAAAAGTAATTGATATCTGTGATGAAAATGTGTAGATATAATGAAAAATAATAGAAAAAGTGCCATAAAGAATAAGGAAAAGAGACAATGTAATAAGAGATTTTTAATGAAATAAATGATGACGATGTGTGAGAAGAAATGAAATGAGAAAAAGATGTTGAATGATGTATGTGTATTGTGTGAACCTTATTTAACTAGTTGCCAGAAGATTATATTTGATAGTTGGCATGCCATGCGTGAGGGGACGAGACACTGGGTGTCACAGAGATGTTACTAAGCCCCTGAGTGAGACACATGAGGTGTCGAAAATATGATTACGCTGTGGATGAGACACCGGATATCGCAGATATTGTTATGTCTACTAGCAAGACACAATGGTGTCATTATTGATGAGATGGACTAAAGCAATGGTTCTGGAACTAGATTATTATATAAAAAATTTAGGCCCAATGTATGTGGTTGCGTAGGTTTTGTTTACAAGTAAAGTTATATTGTGTGATACTTACATATGATGTATGTTTGATATACACTTAGATATAGTGCATGTTTGAAATATAATATTATTATGTCATTAATTGTTATTATCAAAGTATGTATCACTAGGCCATTGGCCTAGCGCGGTAGTGTGTATCACGCAGGTATTAGAAGTGCAGATCAAAATGATACGGACTGTAATTGGAATTTAAAATTTGAGTTGTGCCACGAGACCTGACCTTGGTGATAGATTGTATATCATGTAGAGATATATGTTTATAAGTACTTCCTAATTACATTAAATTATTTGTTTGTAATAAGGCTTTATGAATATGTTTATGTAATAATAGTTTTGAAAATGTAAATAATTTACATTTTTATATATTAGTGAATTACTTGGAAATGAAAGAAGAAATGTAATTATTGGGTTTTGTGATGATAAAGTTTTAGGAGTGTATTTCATTTATGCAAGTCATGTAGTTTGACTATTTGGGATTTATTGAAAACACAGGCAATACTCTGGCGAAATTTTTTTAGAGAATTTCTTTTTACTAATTAATTCTAAATGATTTATTTATATTTATATTTTAATATTTAAACATTTTTGGCGCAGGTTCAAAGAGTTTCGGCTATTTTCTGTACCATTCTTATATTCCATATATGAGTTATGTGTATACAGGGTATATGTACCATACGTATATAGGACAATGAGTGTTACAATGTAGATGAAAAAATAAGGCTAAAAGCTTTATTGAAAAGAAATTGTGAGAGGGTATATCTTATTACCAATTCTTGGACTAATGTGTAAAACTTTAATCACGTGATACTTATTGCCCATTATCAGAGATAATGCTTATCATATCAGTTAAGATAACTATACTTTGTTAGATTAGATGATAAGATAATTTCTATATACACTTATCTACTCATTCTTTGTAATCTTTTGTAACAAACTCGTGTATATAAACACCAATACTATCAATACAGAGACATTCAACTTTCTCTTTGATTGGCAGCTGTCATATGGTATCAGAGCCAATCATGGCATCACCTTCCAAAAACCAAAACTCTACCTCGTCATCATTAACTCCATCCACTCCATCACTGTTCACTACTTTACCTCATGCTTAACTCTCCTTTTCAATAAAACTTAAACCCATCAACTACTTAACCTGGAAAACTCAATTTACTCCCATCATCAAATGCTATAATCTCATTAATCGCATTGATGGCACACCAACACCTATACCTCTACTAATAAATTAGAACCCAATCCAACCTATTTAAAATGATTACAACAATATAAACTCTTATTAAGTTGGATTTTATCTTTTTTAACTAAAGAAGTTTTTCTTATGTGACAGGTTTAGAAACTACATATGAAGCATGGAAAGCTCTTTTAAATGCATTTGGGGAAATAGTGCTAGGCGAGTTCAGTTACATATCGCTTTATAGAATATGTCTCTTGGTGACAAACCAATTGCTCAATTTCTACGTGAAACAAAAGAAATTGTAGATGAACTTGTTGTTGTTGGAACACAAGTCTCTCCAGATGAATTTAATGCCATTGTCTTTAGAGTGCTTCCACTAGGCAAAGTGGTGACATCAAATTCTCCATATAATAATTGGCTCCCTGACACTGCCGCCTCTCATCATATGACACAAAATTTGTCAGCTCTTGAAATTTTAGAGGAGTTCAAGAGACCTGGCAAAGTAACCATAGGTAATGGACATGGTTTAGAAATTAAAAATGTCTATCACACTACACTCTCAACTGCTTATGATCAATTTCATTTGAAAAACATTTTACATGTGCATACCATACAACAACAATTATTATCTGTTAATCAATCTCACTTGAATATGATTTTGTTGGATTTACAGTGAAGCATCAGAAAAGTAATAAGATGTTGTTCAAAGGCCCTATTGAGGATGCAATCTACAAGCTTCCTATTGTTGCACTACAGAAAATAATGAAGAACATCAAGGCTTTCCAATCACTTAAGATAAACTCACCATATTGGCATGCTCCCCTTGGGCATCCACAACAGTCAATAGTTTCTTTTATTATAAATCAATTTTCTTTGCATGGTAATTCAATAAAATTCTCATCTAGTTTATGTGAGGCTTATTGCTTTGGAAAACATAGTCAAATTTTTTTGCCACCTACTGGTTCTATTGCTAATAAACCACTTAAATTAATTCAAGGAAATGTATAGGGTCCAGCCCCTAATTTATCACATTTTATGGAGAAAAATATTTTGTTCTATTTGTGGATGATTTCTCTCATTACTGTTAGGTATTTCCACTTAAACAAAAAAGTGAGGTCCTTCTTACATTTGTTGAATTTCACAAGATGGTTAAGAGGCAATTAATTAATTTTCAATTAGACTGGGGTGGCGTGTTTCATTCAGTCAATACGTACTTAAGGGAGAATGGCATTCAACATAGAATTACTTGTCCTTATACCCATCAATGGAATGAAACAATTGAAAGGAAAATATGACATATGGTGGATACATGTCTAAACTTGCTTGCTCATTCTGTAGTACCATCCACATTTTAGAACTTTGCTATTTACATTGCTCCCTACTTAATTAATAGGCTGCCAACACCAGTTTTGCAACAACTCTCATCATTTGAAAAACTTCATGACGTATCGCCATATTACTCTTTTCTTCATGTCTTTGGGTGTACTATGTATCCTTTACTGCATTATTATAATTAACACAAAATCTTTTATAGAAATGCAGCTTGTGTTTTTCTTAGATATGTCAAGAATCATCTTGGTTACGTCTGTTTCAATCCAAATGATAATAGAATTTATCTTAATAGGCATGTATGTGTTGATGAAACCTATTTTTTGTACAAGGAACAACAGTCTTCTGGTAATTCTATCTTAAGCAGTCATCTAGAGCAATTTAATTCTACTCATTGGCTCATATTGATTGCATTAGTCTCACATCATACTTCAATTCAGCATACTCTGGTTGAATCCACACAACATTCCAGTGATGTTTCAACGAGTTCTTCTTCACGCACGTCATCACCTATCTCACAAGGACATAATTCTTCTGAACAGCAGTTAGTTGTTCTTGAGTAGCAGTTGACAACTTCTAATTCAAATATAGAGTAACCATAATCAACTGTTCGGACACATTCAATAATGGCCAAATCCAAAGAAGAAAACATTTGCTCTCATGTCTACTTCTGTGTTTCAGAATCGACGTGCTACTCAATGGCCATAAATATTCTAGCTTGGAGAGCAGCCATGAGCTCGGAGATAATAGCATTACTGGAACATCAAACCTAGGATCTTGTGCCTAAACCTTTAAATGCTAACACAATGGGATGTAAATGGGAATTTCGCATCAAACACAACCCAGACAGCAGCATCGAATGCTATAAAGCATGTTTGGTTGCCAAGGGATATATGCAAGTAGAAGGAGTTGATTATGTAGTAACATTTAGTCCTGTTAAAACCAACAATAGTAAGAATTGTCCTTTCCTTGGCTATCTTAAACAACTAGACTGTACAACAGTTGGATAAATCTAATGCTTGGAGGAAGATGTTTACATGTCTCAACCATCAGGCTTCATTAATCAATGTTGTCCTAGCTATGTTTGTAAACTAAAGAAGTCAATTTATGTCTAAAATAAGTTCTTCATGCTTGGCATCAATGGCTCAGCTCCTATATTCTTTCAATTGGTTTTGCAAGTTCACATACCGACTCATCACTTCTTATCAAACATAGCAATAATAATGTTGTTTACATTCTAGTCTATGTCGATGATATTATCATCACTGGAAGTAGCAATGTTGTAGTTCACACTTATATCTGGCAACTATCTCATGAATTTAAATTGCGAGAGCTTGGTCAACTTCACTACTTCTTGGGCATTGAAGTTCAATATCTTCATAATGGCATTCTTCTTTCACAACAAAAGTATCTTAATTGTTGTCTAAAGATGACAACCAAGAGGGGGGGGGGGGTGAATTGGTTGTTTTGAAGAAGTAATGGTATATTAAAAATTTAAGATTAAACAAAGTAAGAAAGAAGTAGAGTATAGAAGAACATGCACAAGGAATTTATAGTGGTTCAGATTATCTCAATCCTATATCCACTTAACAACTTTTTAAGGTTCCACTAATCTTGAGTTTTTATAAGCTCAACTCTAACTTGGTATTTTCATAAGGTCACACCAAACTTTTACAAGATTTGAGTAACTTCCTCACAACCCAACAAGAGTTTTTTCAGGCTCACTCTAAAACCTAAGTGTTTCAAAGCTCACGCTCAAACTTACAATGGTTTTTAATGCTCACACCTAACACTAAAAATGATACAAATAGAAGTTTTGATGCAAAGAAATGAATTTTTTTTTTGCTTGGCTATTACAATCATAATTCTATTAAAAAAATGAAGTTTCATGGGGGTATTTATAGCCTTCAAGCCTTCAAATAGTTGTTTAAGATGGGAGTCAAAATGTTTGATTATTGTCTCCCACTTTGCTTATTGTCCAGAGTAAATTCATGGTCAGACTAGCAAAGGTTCGTCGCACTTCACTAAGGTCGATCAGACTTCATGAGGTCTGGTCGTAATATTTGAAATTTAAACAAATGCTCCTCCAACAGTTGGTCCGGGTGGCATCCACTAATTGAGTGGAGGTGTAACGACTTTAGATTTAAAGGATTTTTAAAAGGTCCGATAGAGACTACATATGGTCCGATCGGACTTTCAATGGTATGCTCAAATTCTGGGAGTACTCTTGGTCTTAAACCTTACTGGACATTTGTGAATAATTTTTTGTTAATATAGTCCGGTTGGAATTTCCTGAGGTCCAGTCAGACTTTGCATGGTACTCTAAGAAAATGGAAGTACCCTTGGCTGTGAACCTTATTAGATGAATTTGCCAATTTCTCCTCCAAAGGTGCGATCGAACTTGGGAATGGTCCGAGTGGACTTTAAGTAGTACAGTGGGATTTTGGGGGGTGGTCCAATCGGACTTTTCTTAAGTTCTTCAAAGAATGATTTCCTACAAAATATATTTTAATACAAATATTAGTTTTATTCAATTTGATTGCCTAAGAAATAGGGTCTATAAGGGACATGGGTTAAATGAAAGCCACTTTTCAAATTGAAGCTAATGTGATACCGTTGACAAATCCTCACACTAATTCCTTGTTGGAACTATATGTCTCTAAAAGTATTCTTATATTTTGGGAACCATTTCCTTCTTCTAGGCATCTTGTTATCTGGCTTCTTGAATGTTTTTCCATCATTTAGCAAAATTCTTGATCTTTTCCTTTTGCAAGAGCTCATGACCATTATTCTTTCCCCTTCCTCTTTGGAGTATCAAGTCTAAGATTTTCAAGATTGCGGACTTGGAGTTGTGTTGAATAATATTCTTTCTCTTATTGAGTCTTCGACTGGGCTAGACCAATTCTAGTCAATCTGTCCTTGTACACTAAGTGGAAGTCTTCTAACTTAAAGTAAGAAAAACTATGTTGGCTTTCTGAATCGCCCTTTTTTTATTTTATTTTCTTTTTCTCTTTTCTTATTTTTTGCTTTTTCTTTTTTTCTTATATTATTTTTTTTGCCTTTTTTTGGGTCCTAGCTCTAAGAGAATTGTCTTGTTTGTATCATTTTATGTTTCTGACTATGGTTGAGTGAAGTAGGATGATTATGCTTCAGTAAGGATGAATCCTTTGTTGCCTTGATAGATCTAAGATATTTACCTCAATTTAGGTGAACTTTGGCTATCCTTATTATCTTGACTATGCATTCCTTTCTTTGATCCTCTTTATCTTTCATTTCTTAGTGATCATTAAACTTGCCATAAGTATCACAATAGTATGGGGTTGGTTATCGGGCTTAAAAGCCAATAAAAAGAAAGCTAAAATTTCATGAAGGCTCAAAGAGACAACTAGGGATTGATATTTAATTGGGTGGATTCTAGTTATTGGCTAACCAAACAATGCCTAAATCATTTCTCTCTTAAATAAGCAAAATTCAATTTCACCTCGAAAGTTCATCAAAGCATGTTCTAAGATTGACTAGGACCTAGACAAAGTTAATTATACAAAAGCCCTCTCTAAGTAAGCATACACAGCTCAATGCAACAGAATAATTCCCTTACGTAGTAAGGTCATTCAGATCATGATGCATAGAGACACTAATTTATGAATATCAAAGTAGACTCATTATCAGTTGAACACTAAAATGAACAAAGAACAACAAAAATTTAATGAAAATAATTTATTCAAACAATCTTAATTTGAAAAATATAATTGTTCTAGAAAACATTAAAGAAACAAAATGATACAAAAACCAAATGAGCTAAGGGAAGTTCATTGAGTTGAAGTCAAAAAAATGCTTCATCTACTTGGATATGTCAAGGGAAATGGTCATCACTTCTTCATCCACAATTCCTCCATACATATCTTGAAAAGATGATAAGACAGAACTTTCCATCAATCCTCCTTCTATCATGAAGGTCGCTGGCAGTGGCACTCTTTCAAACTTAGGCAATGGATTGTTTTTTGTGTTGGGCTTGTTAGATTCAGGTAGCTTACCACTATCAATCAGGTCTTGGATCTCGTGCCTTGATTGAGAACATTTATCTGTATCATGCCCTTGCATTAGATGGAATTGGTAGAAGGCCTTAGCATCAAAGTTTGGTGACAGAGGATCGTGTAGTGGTCGAGGAGCCAATGGATGTAACAACCCTTTCTTCTGCAGCTTATTGAAAACCCAAGACAATGGTTTTCCAAGATCTGAAAAGTGATTGACATCCATTTCTTTTTATGCACTCTGACTGCCAGATTGGTAGTTTCCTCTTTCATTCCTCCTTCCAGAAAAGTGATTCTTCTCCCATTTCCATTCTTCAATTTGTAAACCAACTTGGAGAAGATCTTTGAAATCCCTAATAATAGTGTGGGACATCCTCTCATGAAGATTAGGCAGCACCTCTCTCGTGATCATCCTAATTTGATCTGATTCATCAGGCCTCTTCTTAAGCAATGCAGTCTTGTTTCTCCATCTTTTTACATAATCAATAAAATTTTTATTCTGCTTTTGGCTTATTGATTCCACCTCCATCAAAGTAACTTCTAATTCCACATTATACCCATACTGCTGGATGAAGGCTTTGTACAACAAATTTCAGTTCTTTTGAGTACTTTCCTCCAAGTTTTTGTACCAATTTTGCACAATAGGATCTTGTGAAAGCATGAAATACCTTAGAGATTGAGCCTTAGTAGCTCGGGTAGACTACATGGTAGTGATGTACTGCTTAACATGCAAGTGAGAATTTCCTGTACCATTATACTTAGCAAAAGTAGACATTTTGAATTTGTGTGGGATTCCTTCATCATCTTCAAATAGCTTGTCAATTTTTGACACCTCTTCGGCCTTCAGCTTCTTCTCAAACTTCTTTGCCAAATCAGTAATCATCTTCTCAACATCAAAAGTCTCAGTCTTCTCAACAGTTGATTTTGCCACAACATTTAGTTCTTTTTTCTTATCTTGAGGTTCTTGAAAATACTGAGCCCAATAGTCATCATCATCATAACCATCTTGTCATCATCGAATGCTACTTCACCAACCTTAGCCTTTTCCTTGTCCTTCTACTTTTGGGTACTAGTAGATACTTCGACAGTGTTTCTAAACATTCCAGCCAATTGGCTTTTCATGGTCTCAGCTAGGACCCCCTTTAGTTCCTCCATCTTGGTATTGAGTTCATCATCCACCAACTTCTGAACTTGCTCAGGATTCATTGCTTTTGGTGAAAAAGTGACTGAGTCATTGCTGAATTCTACGTCGCTGGTGTAGGTTGGATTGTCGTAGGCTCTTGAACTACTATACTCCAGGGATGTGAGCCAGAAAGGATCAATGATATGAGATGAAATGCGTGTATGCATAGATGTATGGATGCTCAATTAAACCAACAACAAGAGTAAGGACGTTCCTTCCAAACTTATAACATCTACACACGAATGACGAGTCCCTTTTTCTAGGTATATGGTTAACAAAATATCAACATGAGATATCTTATTTTTGAACAATTCTCTTTGACGGTTTAACCAATAGTTGAATTTTCAAATTTAGAAGTCGGTCCATGATAACTCCCATTATTTGAGTTTTAATCCATTAGATCAATGAAGGATAGCTTTTATGTTGTATTAGATTTAAAACTAAATTAAAAGGTTTATCATAAATGAATTTTCTATTTTGAAAAACAACTACTGATTCATGCTTCAACAAGCCCATGACAAATAGGTCTTAGTGTAAACTACGCCCATAATTGATTTTAAGTATTCCATAATTGATCTAGCTAGTTGTGAGCCCATTGAAAATTTTATTTAAAATGGTTTCATTTTAAAGCCCATAAAAAGATTCTTTGGAAAAATAGATTTTGAGCTTTCGATATTGGGCCATGAGGTAAAAGAATTTGTGGCCCATCTTGGAAAAGTTTCATGTTAAAGAGCCATCTTGAAAAGTTTTTTAAAAAAATTTTAGTCTTTTGGACTTTAAAATTATTTTGGGCTTACAATGTAACTAGGTCATATTAGGAAAAGAACAAACCAAATAAGCCACGGTTAAACCAAGATATATCGATCATAGTCAAAGAGCAAACATATGGGTTCAAACCTAAGGAAAATTACTTGGTCAACTATATGAGATTTAGTCTTTGGGTTGGAAAGTTTAGGCTCCCATAGCGAGTATATACCCAAAGGTACAAGGCTATGAGTGGTTATGCCATGCTCGATCTCTATACCTTGAGTGAAAATATGGTATCCCTCACATAACACAACACGGGTAACACGGATGTCCTAACTCATGCACACAATATAAACTAAAATGATGCAATGGATAATATCATAATAAGAAAGAATAAAATAATATAAAGACAAACGAAATTAACTTCTCTTATCCCAGAGGAGTCGCCACTGTGAGTGGTGATTTTTGTTCCCACTCCCATGTAGAATGGTTCTTGTGACTTCGGTACTGTTAGGCTCAGGGCCTTAGAGAACACAAGCCTAAACTCGGAAAAAATGGAGTCACCATCTGAACGGGCCGAGAAAAAGAAAGGAGTGAATGACTCGATTTCTAAGGAATCCCTAACCCTTGGGTTTGAAAACTTGGGTACGTGTGGGGAAGGTGAGAATGACCCAGCATCCCCACAATGCTCGGTTAATTGGAATCGACCTCCTTTTCAAGTCTAAATATTATAAAATTCTTAATCATTATGATATAATCCATACTACATACGATAATTAAAATAAAAGCATCATTGTATTAATAATCAAAGTAATTATTCATAACAAAACAATAAAATGGGCACCTACACGAGGTGGAAACGTACCCTTACAACCAAATCTAATGTCTAAAACTAAATAAATAGGATACCCACCAAAATGTAGAAATATATCCTTTTACATTAATCCTAAAATCTTAAAATAACTTAAATTACATTGAACTTAAATAATGAGGTACCCACGAAGTGAAAACATACCTCTTACATTATTAATATCAAAATAAACAATAACAATAACAAAGAAAATATTCATCTATACATCATAAATTAAATAAATCAGCCATCAAAAATCAAGTAAATCATTCAAGTACATCATAACAAATCACATAATCAAATCTAAAACTAAATAAAGCAATAAATATATAAATTTAAGGTTTACATCTTTAAATTATGGTTTCTAGAATAAAATTAGAATTTTAGAACTTTAATAACTAAATTAGGGTTTTTTTAAGGTGAAGATTAGGACTTTAGGGTTTAAAAAAACAAGATTAGGGTTTTTAGGATTTAGGAAAATAAGATTAGGGTTTTTAGGGTGTTGTAAAATAAGATTAGGGTTTTTAGGGTTTTTGGGATTAAAACTGGTTTTGCAACTTTAATATTTTAAAAACTGATTTTAGGGTTTGGTATTTAAAAACTGTTTTAGGGTTTTAATTTTGAAATAGCTTACTATATTGTTTAAGGTTTTAAGAAAAACTGTTACGAATCTTAAAGATATTTGAAAATTGATTTTGGGGCTACTGAGATTTAAAAACTAACTTAAATAACTTTTTTTTGGAAATTAATTAAATAGTTTGATGTGGTTTGATGAACAATAATCATATAATTCAATTAATATCTGAATGAATCATGTTTAACTATATAGATCGGGGGAACAAGGTTACTGGATGCTTGCATCAATGAAACAACAAAGCAAAATAATCAAACAAAAATCAAAATAGAGCGATGAAACAAAATGATTGGATTACTGTAAACTTAAAACAAATTAAATAAAAGATTGCAAACCTCCATTGTTGGTTCCACCAATATTTCACGTTAATAAAACTTGTAAAATCCTTATTGAAACAAGTTGAAGACAGACGTGTTATGCCTTTTAGTTTGGCAATTTAAAGTTTCTGCACTCTGCTTACCCAAGTTGCTTGGCTTTGATTGCATGTTTATTTTCTTTAATGGCTACTGCTTGTTGCCATGTTAATTTCTTGATAATTGCTAACAATTGCTAAAAAAAGATCCCGTGATTAGTCTGTTTAACCTATAATTATAAGGAATGATTAGGTTAAAACTCGTAAACCTATCTTCGTTTCCTAATTAAACCCGATTTTCTAAGACATATCGAATTAAAAACATCTTAATCCAACATGAACCAGGCCTATATCAAATTAAAATAATATGAATTCGAGGCTAAATTGACCATATCGAGCTAAAAACTCCCTAGGTCGACATGGACTAATGCCCATATTGACCTAGGCATGCCCTAGTTCGATATGGGCATGTCCGTATCGAGCTGGGGCTTTCCCAGTTTGATATGGGTGTCTATATCAAACTGGGGAGTCCCGGTTTGACATGAATGCCCTATATCGAGCTGGACAGGCCCAATTCGACATGCACGGCCCATTATCAAACCAAAGCGACTTTCAAACTATTTTTAGGTTTAAAAACTCTATTTCAGACTAAACCGGATTCATTTAGACCTCATAAAAATTAGACCAATCAAGATAAAAGCTTAAAATATGTTTAAGCCATTAAGAATGGACCGATAAGTACTTAGGCCATCTTTAATCAGGATCAAACTAGGTTAGGGCCAAAATCAAGGTTCTACACTTATCTTGTGGCTCCTTCTTGGTACTTCTTGTTGGGAAGGGGCAGCGTGTTCTTTTCCCTTCTCACTTCTAGAAGCTTTTCATTTGTGTTCTTTATGTGCCATTTGAAGAGTGAATCAAAAGCGGAATGAAGAAAACTTGAGAGATTTGAGTGTTTTGAGAGTATTAGTGTTTAGAGTTTGATAGAAAGTTTGTAAAATCTAATATTGGGGGGAGGTATTTATAGTGTTTTGGTTGAAAACTAGCCGTTTATAACTGTTGAAAAGGTGAATTGTACGTTTTAAATGAGTTCCAATGGCTAGAAAATTTTAAATCCAGAGACAAAGTCCGGTCGGACTCTTATGAGTCCGGTGGTGAAATTCAAAAAAATTATATAAAGTCCAGTCAGACTGGAGTAAATCTGAATGTGATTTTAATTTTGAGCACAACTATAAAAAGTTTTTGAATTATACTAATCGAACCACTGAAGACATGATCATACTTTCATGAAGGATTAGGGGTCAAAGATTTTAAAAGAAGTATGATCGGACTAATGTATGATCTGATCGAAAAAATCTAAAAATTAATATATTTGAGGAAAATTTATGAATTTCATTTTGGATCTCTAAAGTATGATAAAAAATAGGTATGAGTGTAGAATTAAGTTATGTAAAGTGTATATTTGCAAGCAATTCTAATACAATTATTGAAATATTTTTTTTAATTCAAGGTGTTTCCATCTATCATTCCTAAGTCATGTTTTACAAAATTTAATATTTCTTCATTTAAGGGTTTTATAAAGATATCGGCAAGTTGGCTTTGAGTATCAATTAATTCTAGAATAATTTTTTTGGTTTTGAACATTGTTTCTTAAGAAGTGATGTCTAACATCTATATGTTTTGATCTAGAATATTGGATTGGGTCTTAGGAAAGGTTAATGGCACTACTATTATCACAATTAATGGGAATTTGATAAAGTGTTTTATCATAATCAAGTAATTGTTGCTTCATCTATAACACTTGTGTAAAGTAAAAACAAGAAACAACATATTCAACTTCTGCGGTGAAAAGAGCAACCGATATTTGTTTCTTGCTAAACCAAGAAATTAGGCAATTACTAAGAAAATGACATGCACCAGTGGTGCTTTTCCTGTCCAATAGGCTATTAGCATAATCCGCATCTGAAAAACCTAAAATGTCAAATGATGTATTTTCAGGATACCAAAGTCCTAAATGCAATGTTCCACTCAAATATTTTATCCTTTTAGTGCCATTCAAATGTGATTCTTTAGGGCAAGATTAAAATCTAGCACACAAGCAAACACTATACATTATTTCAGGTCTAGAAGTGGTTAAGTAAAGAAGTGATCCGATAATACCTCGATAGTCCTTCTCGTCAACTTTCTTACCACTTTCATCTTTGTCCAATTTCAAAGATATATTCATTGGAGTCTTGCTTGCTTTACAACCATCCATGCCAAACTTCTTAAGAAGTTCCTTTGTATATTTGGATTGGCTTATGAAGATTCCATTCTTGCATTGCTTTACTTGTAAACCAAGGAAGAACTTGAGTTCATCCATCATGCTCACTTCAAATTCTCTAGTCATACAAGGGGCAAACTCTTGGCACAAAGATTCATTAGTAGCACAAAATATAATGTCATCAATATAGATTTGCATAATTAAAATGTTATATAGTTTCTTTTTAACAAAAAGTGTAGTATCAACTTTGCCTTTTGTAAAATCATTTTTCAATAGATAAGCACTAAGTCTATCATACCAAGCTCTTGGAACTTGTTTCAATTCATATAGTGCCTTGGTTAATTTAAAGACAAGATTTTGAAATTTATAATTTTCAAAACCAGGGGGTTTTTCAACATGGACTTCTTCATTAATAAAGTCATTCAAAAATTCACTTTTGACATCCATTTGAAAAAGTTTAAAATTCATATAGTATGCAAATGCAAGTAAAATTCCAATGGCTTCCAATCTAGCAACTGGAGTAAATGCTTCATCATAGTTATTGCCTTCCTCTTAGTTATAACTTTTGGCTACCAATCTAGCTTTTTTTTTTCTAGTGATGAGACTATCTTTATCAAGTTTATTCCTATATACCATTTGTAATCAATAATTGGATGGTCTTTAGATTTAGGAATGAGCTCCCATACTATGTTTCTTTCAAATTGGTTAAGTTCATCTGGCATTGGAATCACCCAATATTTATCACTAAGAGTCTCCTTAATGATCCTTGGCTCTATCTGAGAGACAAAAGCAACCTTAGAATCTAGATACTTAAAATTTGATCTAGTAGTTACTCCTTTTGAAGTATCATCAATGATGAGATCTTTTGGATGATTATTTTAATATTGTCAATTTTTGGGTAGCTTGAGTCTCCTCTTGTTCTAAAATTAGTTTATCACTGTCTTCTTTTGGAACATTGTTAATTTCAGGCTCTTCAAATGTACCTATAAATTCATCAAGAATACTACCTTTCTCATGATCAAGTTTAAATGATTCATAAAAAATAACATGCATTGTTTCCTCAACTACTGGAGTTCTCTTATTAAGTACTCTACATGCCTTACTAGAAGATGAATATCCTAAGAATATACCTTCATCCGATTTGGATGAGAATTTTTCAATGTTGTCCTTGGTATTTAATATGAAACATTTGTATCTAAACACTCTAAGGTATGAAATTTTGGATTTTCTTCCATTTCATAGCTCAAAAGAAGTTTTTTTTTATCAAAGGTCTTTTGAACACACAATTTGCAATATAGCAAGTGGTATTAACGGCTTCTGTCCAAAAGGCAAATTATACTCATTGAGCATTATTGTAGCCATTTCTACCAAAGTTATTTTTCCTTTCAATCATACTATTTTGTTGTGGTGTTCTAGGAGTTGAAAAATTATGTGAAATACCTAGTTCGTTGCAAAAATTTTCAAAGATCATTTTCAAAATGCTTACCATGATCACTTCTAATTTATGTGATTACATAGCCTTTTTCATTTTGAACTCTTTTTGTAAAAATTTTGAAATGATTAAAAGCTTCATTCTTTTGAGCTAAGAAATTAACTCATGTAAACCTTGAGTAATCATCAATAAGCACAAATGCATACAATTTTCCTCCCAGACTAGCAACTCTATTTGATCTAAATAAATCTAAATGTATTAGTTCTAAAGGTCTAGATGTACTTACAATTCTTAATTTTGAAAGAGTTCTTATGTTGTTTTTTAAATTAACAAGGTTCACAAATTTTATCTTTGTTAAATTTTATTTTGGGGAGACCATCTATAAGTTCTTATTTGCTTAGATAATACAATTGTCCATATTAGCATGTCCTAATCTCTATGCCAAAGCCAAGCATCATTGCTAAAAGTGACTAAACATTTAAAAGCATTACTAGAGTATAGGTTACTTTTATATGTGTTACCAATTCTATTTCCATTGAATGCAAGTTCACCATTAGAGTCAGTAATTTTAAATCCTTTAGAATTGAAATTGACATTATATCTTTTATCATACAATTGATTAACACTAAGTAAATTATGCTTCAATCCATCAACTAACCAAACATCATCAATCATATTTTTACCAAGCATACCAATAGAGCCAATTACTATAATTTTCTTTAGCAATATTCCCAAAAGTTACTTTACCTCCTTGCTTGTAAGTAAGTATTGTGAAAAGTTTTTCATCACTGGTCATATGCCTTGAGCATCCAATATCTACAAGCCAAACACTTTCATCGATAGTAGACTTTAGGCATATCTACAAAATAATAAAATTTACCTTCTTTTAGGTACTCAAATGAAATTGGATACTTGGGGGTTAGAAGTAGAAGGATTCTCTAATTTGATATGAGCATCTCCAATGTAACAAAATTTACTTATATGTCCAAATGTCATGCAATATTGACATTGATATAAGGTTTATATTTTTTCATTCTTTTTCTATTAAATATTGAATAATTAAATTGACAATCACAAGTGAGTGTGGGATAGGATTGTTTATGTGCATACTTGTGGTTATGTTCATGCCTTGCATACATATATGTATAATTTGCTCTTGAAAACTTAGTTCTAGAGCCTAGTGAGCCTAGTGTTGTCTTTTTAGGAGTTTTAAGCTTAGTGTGTGCATGTGTATTCTTTACAACTTCAACTGTAACACCCCTTCCCGACCTATGAATAAGCCGAGGAGGAATGCTACATCGAGATACGAGCTCTGGTTATGTCAGCTTACTTAATGTTCCTTATAAAAATTTTCCAAAAATTTTGACGGAGTCTCCCTTAAAATTCTAGGTCCCAAGTGTCGACAAAACTTATTTTTCTTATTTTTGAAAAATATTTTGTTTCACAATTCAACTCAAGCACACTCCCAATAATCCACCCTTATAATTTCAACTACAATCCTGTAAGAAGAATTCACACTTCTATATTCATAACCCAACTCAATTTAAAACCATATAGTTATTATACATTACTAGATTTACATGCTACATCAAGTTATCTCTTTGTATTGTTCAAATAAGTACATGCCAGTTTCTAATACCAAAATACAAAATGAAGAGCACCACCTAAGTTTGTTGATGACCGACAGATCGCAGGACTCCTCTGCTCGCTACTGGCTCCTTGCTAATAGCCTACGAGTTTAGAAGAAACTAAACTCGCTAAGCATTGCTTAGTAGGTACTTTAACTAATTACGAAAAATAAATAATAAAAGCATAATACACTTTTAAAGCAATGAGTCGTATTGAAAAATAATATCACAATAAAAATAATCCATACATGTCATATATTCAGTTATTATCATTTTATCAGTTCGCTCCACAAGGTAATTTGGTAGACTAACGTATGGTAAGGAACTAACTGAAACAACTGTATATATATTCTGTGGCTGTGGCCTAAAAAATTGCTGACCAAGCCCTATGGAATCTGTGGCCGAAGCCCTCGGACCGGAGTCCTATATAACTCGGGCAATTGCCCTATATAACTCAGACCGAAGTCCTATATAGCTCGGGTCGTCACCCTATATAACTCGAACCGAAGTTTTATATTAAAGCAGCACTACATATAGTATGATATATCATACCCTTACCCTACTAAGTACTATCCCAGATACCCAGTGGAGCCAAAATTCTCATGCCATTTCTTTTCGAATATGCATTATACACTTATCGACTTATGGTTCTTATATTATTTCAACATGAAATATTATATTTTGTCATTTTAATAACATATTATGCTCATTTATATGCATAAGAAATCAATTGGATTACTTTTGAAAAATGACCAAATGAATATTAGCAAAATGACCATATGAATAGTAAATTCTGGTTTTGGACTCAACTTGATCCTTATTTTGAAAAATTGTATAAAATAATCTACTTGACTAAAAACTCTAAAATTTTTACAGAATTTATTTTTACATCTTAAAATCATTCTTTTAAAATTTCAGATCAAAATGGATACAAAATCCTAGTCAAGTAGTTCACCCAACCAGACTGCTCTAGTTGCCCTGCATCCTGACAGCAGTTCTGAATTTTGTGAATTCCGTAAAATAAATTCAATCAATGTGGTTCCAAATTATTTTTCTCAAATACTAGACTCACTAAAAAACAACCTATCCAAAATTCAATTGAAGATTATTTTTCTAAATTTTATTAAAAATCCGGAAACATGGCTGTCTCAATTAAGGTACCTCCTAGAGCAGGTCTAACAGAAATAATTTTTCCATAATCATAACCATTCCGAATTCAACTCAAAATATTTTTCAGTCATTCTAGACGCATTGAGGCACAACATATCAAAAATTCACTTCAATAAAATTTTTCTATATTTAATTAAAAATCATACAAGTCACAACATTTTCACTAATTCTAAAACAGAAAAATTTCAAGAAAATGAACAAACAATTAGTTAAAGTACCAAACCTTGCTTTTCCTTGCTCTTCTTGTCTATTTCACTTCCTTTCCTCTCTAATCTCCTTGATTTCCTATGAATTTAACATGTCACATATACAAAGGTAAGAACCCTAGGCATAGACATAGTCTTATCTTATGATTTTTCTAATGGTTGCTAGCTTATTTACACCATTAAACACCATTATTTCTTTCATCAAATCCTTCAAATAATTATTTCTTGAATTTTCTCCAAATCTAGCTACATGAACCCTAATTTCAATCTCTTAAATTAACCATTAATCCATGAAACTAAAACTAGAGATATGTTTCTCTTACCTTATAATCTTGTTTGTCACCAAAATCTTCAACCAAAAGCCTTAAACTTTGGAAAAATCATATCATTCTTCCTTCTCTTATGGTTTGGACGAGTTCACCATGTAAGAGAGGGCTTTTATTTTCTTTCCTTAGCTTATTTTGATCCAAATGGCAGCCATAAGTGGTGAAAATATGTTGGTATAGATGTTGACTTCCAATTGGTACACCTTATAGCAAAAATGGCCACTTTGAATTGGTCCACTTGCCTTCTTCTTTTATCTATTTATTTGGCAAGCCATTAGGCTTCCTTTTATTCATATTTTGACCCCCTCAACTTTCTTGTGCTGTAATTTTATAGTCTAGAGTGTGAAAATACCAAAATACCCTCCAGCGATTAATCGATTGTAACTTTTAAACCGTGCGTTTTTGAAAAAAATTGAAACCCACGGTTATGACCCGATTAATCCCGAGAACACATTTATGGCATCCGTTAGGGTCACTATTAAGAACCGACACAATTTTTTGGAAAATTACTCTTAGGTCCTCGGCCTTTCAAAAAATTACCTTTAGGTCCTGTTGACTTTACGGGCCTCCTTTGCACACCGATTTTGTTTTTGACTATCTCGAGCCTCTATTTGACCACTTATTTATGTCCTTCTTGCCTAATACTCGACTACCTAAACTTTGGGATGTGACATCAACACTAGAAGTTTGAGTTGTAAATGCTTTAACAAATGTTGGTGCTTTAGATGAAGTAATAGATGAGCCATTAAACCCTAAGCTATGCTTGGAGGAAGGTGACCTTTGGACACTAATCAATGTATCCAAGGCTTCCTTACCTTTGTTAAATTTTGAAATAGAACTTTTTAGTTCATTTATTTCTTCTTTCAAAGTGTTATTTTCCTTAGAAATTTTCTCTAAGCTAGATGAATTTTTTGACATTTCATCTAACAATTTCATTAATTGTTCATTTGAAGTTTTTAATTCTAAAGTATAATTCTTTAAAGAGACAAAGTCCTTTTCTAGCTTAGAACACATTTCTTTATGAAACTTCATCTTAGAAAAATATTTTTAGACTCTTAGGTTCATATCAACTAACTAGCTATCATCTAAAACATTATTAACATTATCACTACATGCATTTAAGTTCAAGGATTGAGTACCTACCTCATTGGTGTGATCATCATCATCATCAATAGCCATAAGACAAATATTTGCAATTTCTTGCTCTTTCTCCTTTTCTTCTTCACTTGAAGAGTGATCATCTCATGTGGCTTTGAGAGATTTCTTCTTCTCCTTATCCAATTTCTTTTTTTTCTTAGTTTTGAAGCAATCTATTTTGATGCGACCCGATTTGCCACATTCATAACATTTTACTTCATTATTTTTCTCTTTATATTTGAATGAGAATTTCGAGGAATTATCTTTTGCTTGCAATCTCCTCTTTTTTTTCCATTCACTTAATCTTTTAGATAGCATGACCATTTCTTCTTCTTCATCATCATCATCATTATCTTCTTCACTTGAGCTCTTAACTTCTTTGATGACTTTGAGAGCTATGGCTTTCTTTTTGTCCTTCTCACCCTTATCATCTTCTTTCTTGGTATGCAATTCAAAGGTGAGGAGCTTGCCAACTAGCTCATCAGTTCTTAGTGTGCTAAGATCGTGAGCTTTTTCAATTGAAGAGACTTTTGATTTAAAGTTCTTCTTGGCTCTTAGTGCTCTCAATATTTTGCTATTGATATCACCTTGATTATATATTTTCCATATTTCTTCAAGTCGTTGACAATAGTAAGTAATTAATTTGTCATTTTAGTGACATTTTTGTTAGGCTTCATCTTGAAAACTTCATACTCATGTACAAGCATTTAGGCTTTGGTGAACCTCACTTGGTTAGTATCCTCATGATAATTCTCAAGAGTTTTTCAAATGCTATGTGCACAAGTAAGATGTTGGATTCTTCCAACTTCTTCTCTAGATATGGAATTCACCAAGATGGAGGATGCTATATTGTTCTTGTAGTAAGCTCTTTCTTGAGCACCTATCCATTTGTCTCTAAGAAGAGGTACTTGAACACCATCAACCTTATGAATAGGAGGTTTCCACTCTTTTTGCATAAATTTCCAAAGGTCAATTTCTTTACCATCAAGAAACAAATTTCCAACAAAATAATCCATTCGATCGAAGTAGGGTCTAAGATAAGAGTTGAGAATTCCATGAGAAGTTGAAGTAGATGAAGAGGCGGTTGCCATTGTGGATCAAATTTCACAATTAAGCTTTTTAAAAATTTGAGGCTCTAATACCAATTGTTGTCCCAATATGGCAACCAATAGGGGACGGGGATAAATTTGTTATTTTGAAGAAGTGAGGGTATATTAAAAATTTAAGATTAAATAAAGCAAGAAAGAAGTAGAGTATAAAAGAACATACATAAGAAATTTATAATGGTTTAGATTATCTCAATCCAACATCCACTTCCTTAGAAACTTGTTAAGGTTCCACTATTCTTAAGTTTTTACAAGCTCAACTCTAACTTTGTGTTTTCACAAGTTCACACCAAACTTTTACAAGGTTTAAGTAACTTCCTCACAACCCAACAAGAGTTTTTTAAGGCTTACTCTAAAATAAAAGTATTTCAAAGCTCACACTCAATTTTATAATGGTGTTTAATGCTCACACCCAACACTCAAAATAATACAAATAGAAGTTTTGATTTAAAGAAATTAAAGTTATTTTACTTGGCTATTGCAATCATAATTCTATTGCAATCATAATCATAGAAGTTTTCATGAGGTATCTATAGCCTTCAAGCCTTCAACTAGCCATTTGAGGTGGGTATCAACATGTTTGATTCTTGTCTCCCACTTTGCTTATTTTCCAGAGTAAATTCATGGTCGACTAGTAAAGGTCCGGTCGCACTTCACTAAGGTCGATCGAACTTCTTGAGGTCCGGTCGTAATATTTGAAATTTTGACAAACACTTCTCTAATGGTTAGTCCAGGTGGCATCCACTAATTGAGTGGAGGTGTAACAACTTTAGATTTGAAGGATTTTCAAAAGGTCCAATTGAGACTGCATTTGGTTTGATCGGATTTTTAGTGGTATGCTCAAATTCTAGGAGTGCTCTTGGCTATGAACCTTACTGGACATTTATGAATAATTTTTTGTTACCATGGTCTAGTCAAAATTTCCTGAGGTCTGGTCAGACTTTGCATGGTACTCTGAGAAAATAGGAGTGCCAAAGGTGCAGTAGAACTGGGGAATGATCTGAGCATACTTCAAATGGTACGGTGGGTTTTTGGGCGGTGGTCCGATCAGAATTTTCTTAAGTTCTTCAAAGAATGACTTCCTGCAAAATGTATCTTGATATAAATGTTAGTTTTATATAATTTGATTACCTAATATAAAAAATAGAGTAATTTGGCTAACATTAATGATCTTTTGACAACAACCCACATGGATAATACCACTTCCATTAAATCTCCCATGGCTAGCACAAGTAACCTATAACTCAAGGATTGAGAACCTTAGGTAGACCTGCAAATATATTGAAAGACAGTGGGTACATTACAATATGCATGTTTAACTAGGCTAGACTTGGCTTTTGTTGTAAATAAGTTGTGTCAATTTTTATCTGCCCCAACTACAACTCATTGGATTGCATGCAAGCCTGTTCTTCGCTATGTCAAGGATATTATGCATTAGGGTTTATTGATTACTCATTCAAAAGATTCCCAGCTTCAGGTATTTTATGATGAAGATTGGGCAGGCAACGTAGATGACATACAATCTACTGGTAGTTTTGTAATGTATATGGGACGAAATTTGATTTCTTAATCAGCCAAGAAATAGCAGACAAGTGCCGACTCATCAATAGAAATAGATTACAGATCAATTGCAAATACCACTGCAGAAATTATCTGGATTTGTTCCCTCCTGTATGAACTCAAACATCCAATTCAAAATTCAACTATCATTTGGTGTGATAACATCGTTGCTTCTTATTTAGCAATCAATCCTTGTTTCAAAGCAAGAACAAAACATATTGAAGTTGATTTCCACTTTGTAAGGGAGCAAGTGCATAAAGGACATATATCAGTTTAATTTATTTCCTCCATGGACCAAATTGCAGATATCTTCACTAAACCAGTTGTTTCCAGCATTGAAAGGCAAGCTTCGAATGCTTGACATAAATTCTTAGCTTGAGAGGGAGGGGGTATGAGAGATAATGCTTATCACATCATTTAGGATAACTATTGATAATGCTTATCATATCAGTTAGGATAACTATACTTTGTTAGATTAGATGATAAGATAATTCCTATATGCAGTTATCTACTCATTCTTTTATAATCTCTTGTAACAAACTCATGTATATAAACACCAATACTATCAATACAGAGACACTCAACTTTCTCTTCAATTAGCAGCTGCCATAACCATTTTATTGATTAAGATTGGAAATTGCAAAAAAGAATGATGAATTTCTGCCTAATACTAAATCATAAGGGAAAAACTATAGGAAAACAGATTGTGTTATGCTTGAATGAGTACGGTATGAAGCTTTTTTTTATAACTGTTGTGTAGTATCTGTGGTTTTAGTCAAATTAAATAAGTATTGGGTGATTAATTAAAGAACTGGTAGAGGTATATGTGAGTATGTGTTTAATATATACATAAAAAATATATAATATATACAAAGTATACACCTAACATATATCTATTATATATGTTTAATGCATATTATACACCTAATATATATAAGAAATACACATGTTATACACATAATAAACACATAAAAGTATACATTATCTATGTATTAGTTATTTAAAGTATATGTAAAATATAAATAACATATACATATGCCAACAATATATAAGACATATATATAAGTATTTATGGGCGGAAGATAGAAATAAAATAATTAATTAATTAAAAGAAAAATAAAGTCAAAGGAAGAAAGAAATTGAGTGGTGGAAATTAAAAGTAAAAATTAATTAATTAATATTCATGGATGGGAAATTAGCAAAAAAATAAAATAAAAAGAAAGCTTTCTTCTTCCTCCTTTCCCTCCATGGTCGAAAAATATATGTAGAGAGAGAGAGTTTTTTTGCTCTTCCATATACTTCAAATTACTTGAGGACATTAAAGGTTCCAAAGGAATTTTGGAGAGAAATCAATTAAAACAAGTACATTTCTTAAAGCTTTTATTTTTGAGCTTTTAAGTTTATTTACGGGGTGTCTAGAGAGAAAATGTGTTTTTTACTTGTTTAAATTGTTAATAACAGTGTTAATATGATGGAAGAGTTATGATTTGATGATTAGCTAGTGAAGATGAGTTTAAATGGTTAGAATATGGTTATGTAGTGAAGATGTATAAATTAGGGTTTTGGAAGGGATGATGATAGTTGTTGATATGGAATAGTTAAATGTTATTTTTATATATATGGTATGATTCTTTACCTAGAATATTGATATGGATGAGTTTGAGTAAATTTAGGGTTATGGAAAGAGTATGTATAATTAGGGTTTCCAACATGGGTGATTTTAACTAATGATATGAGATGAATTAGGGTTGTTATAATGTAAACGTTATGAATTTATGAATGAAAAAGTGATATGAGTGAATTTTGGGAAAGTTGATTTTTATGGTTATAATATATAATTAAGGTTTTGAAAGGAGGATGGTGTAATTGTTGTAACAAGATGAATTAGTGTTTTTTTTAAAAGTAAATAAAATGACTTTAAGGATTGAAATGTGATAAGGATAAGTTTTGGTAACGTATATATTGTTGGTTCCACTATATGTTAATTTTTGAAGGAGGTTTCCATATTTGTGAAGGTGAATTATGTTAATGTTATATTAATGTATAAGTAATGTTTTTAAGGTTGAATGTTGTAAATGACATTTGTAGGTTGAAGTTTAAACAAATTGGTAAATGATGGAATTGGAGTATTAATGAGATTTTGATAAGAATTGAATAAATAATAGTAAATTAGTAATTGATGAGCATGTGTTTTTGGCATAATGTATGTGGTTGTTTTGTAATGTGAGTATTCACATAACCTATGCCAGGTGGCATAGTTATGTGATGTGTATAACATTGGTCATTTGTTCAATGTGAAATTAATGTTTATACATAAGGTATGTGAAATATATACTAATGCCACATAGTAAGATGTACTCAATGAATAAGTTTATAAAAAGTGATAATGTGTGAACTAAATCACATTGTGGTATGACTCATGGCTATGCATACTATAATGTGAAAACGTAGGAAAAATTAATTAAGTGAATGAGAATGTGAATGTGAGGTATGTTTGACTGTACAAAATGGAAATAGTTATGAAAGATTGTAGTTAGCACTGTAAAGTCAGTTTGCCAATAGTATACCTTAATGCTTGTTGTGCCTACAGGCAAGACATGTTTGTATCTAATATTTTTGAGCTGAGGAGACAGCCTTCGGGCGATAATAGAACTTTGTCTTCGGTGTCGAGAGAGGGCGGCCTACGGGTTAATTAAATGACACATGCCCTCAGTGTTAATAGAGGCATCCTAAGAGTGATGACATGATACTAGCCTCGGTGTCTATAGAGGCAGCCTTCGGATGATTAATGAGACACTTGCTCCGGTGTTGAGATGAATTAAATTGGTTTTGTGCATAAATTGGTTTGGCCCAATGTGTGTGTGTATGAGTATGTGTGAATGTATGAATGGTTTATGAAACCATGGGTATCTTTGAGAGTATATGTGATGCATTATTTGGTGGTCTTTTTGTGTTGATAATCAATTTTTATTCAGTTGTTTTCTATTTTTAATATGTACCACTAAGCAAATTGCTTAGTGCAGTTAGGTGTATCACGCAAGTGGCAGGATTGCAGAGTAGAGTGGTCCAGTGTGAGCTGAGCTTGCAGTGTCTATTTTTCCATAAGACCGATCGTGCCAAGATTGCATACACGTATAATTTTCAGATTTTGAACTTTGGTTTTATAAATTCTGAGACAAATTATATGTATATTAACTTTATTTTGAGAATGTTATATATGTACATTTATAATGTATTTCGATAAGGCTTGTATTGAATTGAATGTGTAAATTAATGAAATAATAATTTGGTGGATCGATTGTGAACTTTATTTTGGGAGTGAAATTTTATGCAAGTTGTGTGATCATTGAAATTGGGATTTATTAAAATTATTGATAAAACTTTGACGAAATTTTTCCTAGAAAAATACTTTCATAAATTGATAATTTATTTTAAATATTAAAATGAGGGTTTTATATGTAATTAATGTAATACATTTGTATCTCAAATATGTATTCTACATATACAGAGGTATATGTATTATACGTATTTAAGGTTTAATTGTGTTACATGTTGATAATGTAAGCTCCAATAATAGAGCTATTACTTGCCTTAAGAAAAAAAATAAAATTTCTAGTAGTTTGATAATAAAAGGGGAGTTCTTATGCATTAGGTGTTGTGCACACATTCTCAATTTAATTGTGAGCGCTTGAAGGACATGCATTCATTTATTGTTGTAATTAGACATGCAGTTAAGTATGTTAAAGCCTCCCCTTCTAGATTGGCAAAATTTAAGAATTGTATAGGTCAAGAAGAAATTCCACACAAGTCTTTAGTCTACCTTGATGTCCCAACTAGATGAAACTCAACATATTTGATGCTTGAAGCTGTCTTAAAATTTCAAAAGGCATTAGAAAGGTTAGGGGAAGAGGATGGGGATTACTTGCAAAAAATTTTAAATGATGACAAAAGGGGACCTATAACTTATGATTGGTATAATTCCAAGGTGTTTTTAGAGTTTTTAAAAATTTTTTATGTTGTCACATTAGAGATTTTCAGTTCCTTATATGTAACATCATGTAATGCAATCCACCATTTAGTCTTAATTCAGTCTGAAATTAAAAAATGAAGTTGTAATTCAAATTCAATTTTAAGAATAATGGCCATGGATATGAAAAAAAGTATGATAAGTATTGGGGAAAGGTTGAAAACATTAATGCTTTGCCTTTTTTCATTAGTAATATCCTTAACTCTAGGAATAAAATAAAATACATTGTGTGGTTTTTAGAAGATATTCATGGTCTAAAATTAATAAAAATTATGATTGATAGGATTAACATTCAATTGACTAGGTTGTATGCATGGTATTCTAATGCCTATAAGCCTGCAACTTCTTTTATAGAACAAATTAAAATTGGTTAGCCATCTAACTCTAGTAAAGGGGTAGGAATACCATCTTTAAAGGCTGGGGTAGCTACATTTAGGAGTCATTTAAGGGGGCATGATAATATAAATGCTCAAAATAACTTGGAAAAGTATTTAAATGAATATTGTGAGTGTAGGGAAGAGTCAAATTTTGATGTGCAACATTGGTGAAATTCAAATGTTGCTAGGTTCCCTGTGCTGTCTCATTTAACACATGATACGCTTGCTATCCCGAAATATATTGTGGTATTGGAGAGTGCTTTTAACATGGTGAGAAGCTATTGAATGTTTTTAGGAGTTCTCTTTCTCCTAAAATGACCAAAGCTTTAATTTGCACACAAAATTGGCCAAAATCAATGATTTTTGAATTCCAAAACCTAGAGCTACCTGAAGCACTTGAAGAATGAGAAAAAATTAACACAGGTGTTGTGTAAATTTAATTACTCTATATTTTCTTTTTAATTTTGTAATATTTCAGCTTTATACTATAATTAATTGTATTTTTTAAAATTTATAAGACTCACTAAAAAGTCAAAGGATGCTGCAAAAGATACTGCCTCTGGTTAAGAGAATATAGATATGGAAATTCTTCAATGATTGGTAAGTAACTCTATTTTTAGTTACTTTTCTTCTGCTTTTCTTCTTCTTCTTCATCCCTCTTCTTTTACTTTTCCTCATATTCATCTCTCTTCTTCTACTTTTCTTCTTTTTCATCTCTATTCTTCTACTTTTCTTCTTTTTCATCTCTCTTCTTCTTAATTCTTCTTCTTCTTCTTCTTCTTTTTAAATTTCACTTATTTGGCAGATTTAATTTTCTTAAAGTTGCTGTATTTTTTAAATTTAAGTTGAAAAATACTTTCTAATTTTATTTCTTATCTACTGTAAGCCTCAAAATTTTCTATTATTTTTCCTTTTTTATTTTGTGTATTGTTCATTTTGATTGATTTATTTTTCCTACTTTTTTGGTAGAGTGACTATTAACTGAAGGAATTTTATGGTTATTATTGGTCTTAGTTTTAGATGCACAAAGCCACACTTATTTATTAGTTTAACTTTTGATCTATTATAATTTACATTTTTTTAGTTACATAATTAGTTGTTGTTGTTATGAATAGACATATATTGCTGTGAATTATTGTGAATTGATATATAACTGGGTGAATTATCATGAATTGATATATTTTACTATATTTTGTGGGTTAATAATTTGATATATAATAGTTGGATTGAATCAATTGTTTTAGTTATATATATTGTTGTGAATTAATTTATTATTTTGGATTGATATATAATAGTTTTTTTAATATTTTTTTTGTGAAACTTGTTTGTTGTCTACATTTAATTTGCTTGCTTGAGGTTGGTTTGAGTTGGATTTGGTGTTGCTGGAGTTATATATATAGTTTTGTTTGAGTTAAGGCTTAAGACTTGAGTTTCTATAGTTTAGTTTGAGTTATATATGGAGTTTTATTTGAGTTATATGAGTAGATATGATAATTTTATTTGATTAATGTATTTTTGTTTGTTAATTGTTGAAATTGAGGTTCTGAGTATGTGTTGATTATTGAGCTACTGAAGTTTGGTGTATTGGGCTTTTGGTGCATTGAATGAAGATTTTGATTTGTAATGGTTGAATTGAGCTTTTGAAATCCTTTTTCTTTCATTGTAGGTGTCGTGGAACAACCAGCACACCGCAAGGTTGAGCAATAGTTAGGACGTGGGGAACAAGTTGAGGAGATCATCAATCCAAATATTTTGCCACAAGGTCTTATAACTAGATCGCGAGCCAAAAAGATTCAGCAAGCACTAATTTGCCAATTGCAAGATTTGGTGAATTTGGCTAACTATGGTTTGCAAGGAATTACAAGCTTGGAGACAAGACCAAAGGAAGTCAATTACAACTTGCTACAAGTTGTAATTCACGAATGAGGCTTGTAATTAATATGTATTAAGGCCCACTAGTTATGCTTATTTAAAAAGTAAGGGCCATGTTTGTTTTGTATTAAATCAGAACGTTGTTTACTTTATTATTTCTTAAAATTTGATTAGAAAGCCAAACGCTACTTAATTTATTTATATCTCATTTAGGGTTGTAAGACACCAGTTTGGAAGTTTTGGACAAATTTATTAACCTAAAGCCGAATTGCTTTTATCTTTGTGTTCTTGATTGAATACATGCTTCAGAAACATTCAAGTAGTTTGATCAACTTTCTTGTGGAGTGTTTCGAATATGGGATTTAGGATCTGACTTGTTTCGAAATTTTGGATCTTTGATCAATTCAAGGTAATATGAAATCTAACCTAATCCTTGGGGGTTGTACCGAATTCGACTAGGGGTTTTCAAGTTAATGCTGTGGGGGTTCAAAATCAAAGGGTTCTCAGGCTTATTCTTGGAGGTTCCGTATCAGTAGGTTTGCTGATTATGTTTTGCTATTCATTTATAAATTATAATGGATTGGTTTGAATGATTTGCCTATCAATTTTTTGCTTCCATACATATATATATATATATTAGTACATTCATAGTCAAATAGTTTTGGTGTTTTCTATTTTGTTTTTTAGTAAATCAGAAAGTACTAAAACTATTTATTTAATCATTGATGTATATATTATATTTTTTAGTACTTGTAGTTTTAGTGCTTTCTATTTTGTCCTTTGTTAAATCAGAAGACACTAAAACTATAATTTGATCATCATTGATATCTATATTTTATTCTTTGCTACTTGCATATGAGCTTCTAATTTGAAATTCTTAAGTATATACTATTGTAAATATTTATGAAGTTCAAACTATAAATGAGAAATATGAAGTAGAAACAGTATGGATTAAAGGTTAATTCACTTTTGGTTTAATATATAGTATATATTACTTTATTAGTTAAGTTACTTAATGTATTTGGAAAGATATTAGTCTCATAACCATAAAAAACAAAAAAATTAAACAAAACAATGGTAAAAATTCATTGTCTATTAACTAAAAAAGAAAGCCCAAAAGTATGGCCCATTTAACAGGTCCAAACTATCTCAATCCGTTTTCAACTGACTGAATCCGAACTCTGCACAGGTCAATCGAAATTATGTATAAATCGATCAACCTCAGTTTGACAATTTTCATGTCACATCAAGTTTAGTTGGCTTGAGAAATATTCTAAATTCGACAAAACCCAACATGTGCACACCCCTACATATAATATGCTAGTATGGCTTGTGCTATTGTTTTTACCACGATCTTTTCCATGTTCTAAAAAGAAACTTATTCTTCCAACACTTAAGGTGTGTTTACTTAAAAAATAGTTTTCTATTTTTATTTTAATTTTTAAAAAATTAAAGTATTTATTTTTATAGAAAATTTGGAAAATGTATTCACTTAGTAAAATGAAAAATTATTTTTTGATGTCAATATGGAAACTCTGTGTTTTTTATTTCAAAGATTTGACTTTATTTATAAAAGAAAATTTTTGGAAAACATCTTAAATTTGTTTTCCAAAATCTTCTTAAAGTTAGAAAATTAAAAAAATATTTTTTATTTTCTAATTTTAAAAAATTATACAATGTGAACATAAATTTCTATTTTCTATAAATATTTTTTGAAAACTATTATAATTTTCCATAAGTGAACACACTCTTAGCTCTTCTCTAAAGCCGCTCCTTTAAAAAATTAAAAAATATGTCTCTTACTCTTCCAAATAATGTATGAGCGTAACACCCACAATTTTATTAGAATATAATTAGATAAATACTTTTGAGGTTAATTAAATTGTTGGAAGGTGGAAAAGATAAAATATATATGTGAAATATATGTTAAATATCCTTAACATATAAATATTGTTAGTAAAAGTTAAAATAGTAAAAAAGCCAAAAAGGTAAAAGTTAAAAAATAATAATAAGTAAATAAAATAAATCAAAATTAAAAAGAATATTAGATAGTGAAAGATGATAAAAACTTAGATATTTATTAAATATTAATTAATTAATATATAATAAAATAATAATAATAAAATAAATCAAAATTTAATTTATTTTTGAGTGGTGAAAGATAAAATATAATTATTAATAATTAATTAATTATATATATGGTTAGTAAATGAAGAAGAAAATTAAAACAAAATTTATCATATTCTTCCTTCAAGAAAACTGACCACCATTAAAGAGAAAAAGACGAGATTTTCATCATTATCAACACTAAAATTTCTAAAGAATTCAAAGGATTGAAGAAAGTTTTGGTGAAAACACGACTGTTAGATAAATTTTCTTGTAAATTTAAGAAGTTCTTTGGAAATTTATAAATATATCTAATTTGAAAATTTGATGGAGTGTGGGATAATTATTTAAATGGTGTGGAAAGATGTTAGTTTGATATAGAAGTAATGATTTTAAAATTAGACTGAAGAAATGATTGAGTTTGATTGAAGTTTAAGAGAGGTAGTAAGAGATTTAGGGTTTTCCGTAAGAATAGGTATTAATAGAATTTAATTGTTTAAAATGTGTTAGAATATGATTCTAACCATAGATATTAACTTAAAATATGATTTGGAATTGGTTAGAATGATTGCCCAAAATTAAAGTACATTAGGGTAAAAATTGAAAACTTGAAGGAAATGTGGTAAATTGAATTTTATTAGTTAAAGTATATAGAAATGTGATTATAATAAATTATGTACACTCACATTTTGATTAGAAAATGAGTGGAGCCAAATTCCTAAATCAAAGTGGTGAAGGGCATTGAGTAAGCTTAGTCTTAGGTGGAGATTTGGCTTGCATTGTATCAATAGTGAGGCTAGTACATACTTTGGTAAATATTATTTCAATTGCATTATTTTAGACATAACACATTGCATATGAAATGTATGTGCGATGCTACTTAAACAATTGGTGTTGGTGTGTGATATTCATTGTTTGAGGCAAAAAAGCCTAGTTTACATAAAAGATGATATGTAAAGTCACTGAAGTATGGCTACAATTATTGTTATGTATAGATGAAACAAAAGTGAATTATGTATTAAAATGAAAAATTAGCCACATTTACATTGTGGACAAAAAAAATGTTGGTTATGAATGGAAATTTGGAAAGTGAATATAAAATGTGGAAAGATATGAAAAGTTGAATACGACGAATGTGTATTGCATGCTGCCTTATATAAAATCTAGTTTCGAAAAATTATTTTTAGAATTATTTGGCATGCCATACGCATACAAGCTAGACATGTTGGTGTCACAGTTATGACTACGCCGTTGGGCGAGACACGCTGGTGTCATAGTTATAGTTATGCCTTCTTGTTTGATACGCTAGTGTCAGTGCTTTTGATATAGGCCAAAATAATATTTCTAGAATTAGATTAATGTACAAAGATTTTTGGATCCAATGTGTGTTAGTGAATTATATGTATTCATATGACATTGATATATGATGCATAATGAATTATATGTATTGATATGACATTGATATATGATGCATTCTCAAGAATTATATTTATAATGACGTTCTTAAGAATTCTATTTATAATGTCATTTGTTATTACCAAAGTATGTACCATTAAGCCGGATGCTTACCGCGATTGAATTTCATAGTGCAGGTGACAAGGTGGATCCAAAGGGTTCCACTAGACCTGATCAGATCTAGAATACTTGGAGTGTACTTGAAGTGTTTTATTGCCACTGAACCAGAGCATTCTGCTTATCATGTAAATAACTGTTTTGTTAACTTTTTAATAATATGTACATTATACTATAATGCAAAAAATGTATTGAAATAGAGTTGGGTTTATGATATGTAATTTGGAATACTTTATATATATATATGTGTGTGTGTGTGATTTTATGATGTTTGATGGTTTTGAGCCATTGGGCATTCTTGGAGAAATAGATGAATGAAAGAATATTGGGAGTGTTTTTATACAGGTTGTGAATGTTTAAATTTTTGAAAACGTCTGATTTATAGATAAAAATCTGGTAAATTTTTCTTAGAGATTTTCTTATAAAGTTGATATTTTTAATAATCAATTTGGGATTTTATGAAAATACAGACAAAACTCTAGTAAAATTTTTTAGAGATCGTCTGTGTTTTCATAAAATTCTTAAATCATCAAAATTACAACCTAATTTTAAAAAAAAATTCACAAATGTTACATGGACTCCCAAAAAATCCATAATTGCTCTCTTGCTCTCCTCACCCACATTATACACACACGCATATAAATATATATTTATAATAAAAGTACCACAAGGAACATTGTTTTTTATGGCAATGGATCTCCAAAAAAACCAGATCTCTTTTTGGATTTTCAGTTTTACTCTCTTCTCTTTTTTTTCTTTTATTTCTTTTTATAATTCTTTTTTTTCACATAAGCTAACCTTGAAATTGTAGCAATTAGAAGTCAACTTTCTAACGCGCCATTTCAATATGGCAACATTTTTTTCACTTAATTTCTTTTGTTCCTTCAAGGCAACTGCTTTAGGTTATACATTTCGCACTTAGTTTAATAAATTAAATTTATAATTTAATAGAGTAATAATAATTATTATATTTATTATTATATACATTAAATGCTAAATTAATAGAATAAATTTAATAATTGATTTTTTACTTTTTATAATAATTTTTTCAAAGATTAATTATTTGTATGAAAATTAGCAATGAAAATATTAAAACTTTCCTTGATAACTTGAAAAATAATTTAATTTATCATGATAAAATTTCTCAATTTTAATTTCTTTTTATTAAAATTTTTCCTGTATTTTTTTAACTAAAAAAATTTCACATGAACTTTATGTGACACCATGTGAAGCTATATATTCAAAAATAAAATAAAATAAAATAATTTATATAGTTTTTTTATATTTAAATTAAAAATAAAGATATATTATTTACATGGATGTAAAAAATGATATAATTTTTTTTGTTTCTTTTTTAATATATAACTCCAAGTGTCATCATATTAAGTTCATATATATTCTCAAAAAATGGAATTTGAGATTTTAATGAAAACTTAAATTAATATATTGATAATATAAATAAAAAATTCAACAGTTGTGAGTGAGATTAACCCCCAATTTAATTCATATAAAGGCAATTTTACAAAAATAAAAATAAACAAAAAAATTTTCAATAATTCTTAAAAAGAAAAAAATTATAAGGAATTAAAAATAATTGAAAAATTGAAAACCATGCATTTTTTTTTTAAATTTCTAGTTTTACCCCTTGTATATTTTTTTCTTATAAAATACTTTTTTTTTTCTCCTTCTTAAGTTTTTTTTTAGTTCCTCATTCTATGTGTTTTTCTCTGTACTAAATTCAATATTGAATTCTAAAAGGAGATAAACATATTGCTATTTTATAAGTTTAATTTTTTCATTCAATAAGTAAAAAAAAAAATTTGTTTTTATTTTTTTAAATTTTTCAAGACAAAAAAATTTTGTTCCATTCATGCAATGAGGAATATGAGCTCTCACATAAAATATTGTGAGTTGGTATTTATTTTTTCTCTCCAATCATTTTTTATTTTTAATGCCAGAAAAAATAAAATTTAAATTACGTTGTATCATATGAAATTTTTTTTAATTATAATTTAATTAATAAATAAAATAAATTTTAAATTTCAACCTTTTAATTGGCATAGATAAATGTCAAGATTAAAAATTATCTAATTTATAATTTTAATTTATTAAATGCATGTTAATAACATTTTGTTTTAATAATAAAATCAAAAAATAGATATTTTAAAAAATTATAATTAAAAAATCAAAAACATTTTTTATTTTTTTATATTCTTTAAAAATATGTTTTATAATTTTTAAAAAATATATCATCATTTTTTTATTATATATAACTTCTCATACTCCTTACAACATTTTTTTTTAATTTTATTGTCATTTTATTCACCTATTAAAAAAATTAAATTAAAATTTTATTTTAATGATACATCATAAAATTAACTAGATATTATTGATAATAATTAAAAAATAAAATTATTAAAAAATTATAAAGACAAGCGCCTCATTTTATGTGTGAATTTACAAAAAAAATATAAAAAAGAGGCGTATATACAAAAAATAAAAGAGAAACAAATATATGCAAAAAATAAAAAAATAAAGAAAAAAGATTTTATTGATATAAATATCTTCTTGAAACTAAAACCATCAAAACCATGTTCTATTGATTTCATATTTATTCAAAACTATTTCTTACCTTATAAAAAAAATCTAAAATTTGGTGATATTACTAAAAATGTTTTTATTTTTTTTAAAAAAAAGTTAAAATAAAAAAATAAAAACTATCTCGAATGCACTCTTAACTTTTTAGTTTTTGTCTATATTGGGTATTACATTTTTGCTAATTGTATATGCACTATATTAAACATATATTATATAAAGAGTGAAACACAATTTAGTATTAATTAAAATCACTATTCTTTTTTTTCAAATAAATTGTTATTTTTTATTTTTGGTTAATCTGTTTGAGTGCATATATTAAAAATAAGATCTCATGTTGGTATTTTATTTACCACACTTAGAAAAAGAGACTCGCCACACGTGTGTGAAAGAAATAAGGTTGGAACGAACGTAATGACTCTATTTACTTGCTTATCTGCTCATGCATACATGCATTACATCGCATAAAGCATTAATTCTTTCTGACTCACAGATCTGGAGTACAACAGTTCAAAGGCTTTCGATAATCTGACTTACAACTGGGAGTCAGAGTGCAGTGAAGGCTCAGTCAACTTTGAACCAAGACCAATGGATCGTGAACAAGTTCAGAATATAGTAAATGAGGCCTTCACATCCAAGATGGAAGAACTGAAGGGGGCCCCGACTAAGATTGTGAGGAGTCAACTACTTTCACTATTGAAGTACAACAATGTTGAAGTATTGCTAGTAATAAGAAGCAAAAGGATAAAGGAAAGGCCAAGGTAGTGAAGGTGGCCTTTGATGAAGACAAGGTAGTAATGGATGACGCCGATTGGGATGTGTGCTTCCAAGACCAACAAGAAAAGCTAAAAGAGAGGAATATGCTAGTTTTGAAAAGATGATTGCTAATTTGGAGAAGAAGTTTGAAAAAAGTTGAAGGTTGAGGAGGTGGACAAGCTATTTGAGCAAGATGAAGAGGTTCCTTACAAGTTTAAGATGCCTTAATTTGCTAAGTTTGATAGAACCGGCAATCCACATCTGCATATCAAACAGTATATCACTGTCATGCAGTCTGTCAAGGCTACTAAGACTCAAACTCTGAGATACTTCATACTTTTATTGGACCCTGCTGTGCAAAACTGGTTCAATACCTTAGAAAAGAACACTCAAAAGGACTGAAATTTACTGTATAAAGACTTCATCCAGCAGTATGGGTACAATGTTGAATTTGAAGTGACTCTGATGGAGGTAGAATCAATAAGCCAAAAGTTGAATGAAAATTTTATTGATTATGTGAAGAGATGGAGGAATAAAACTGCATTGCTTAAAAAGAAGCTAGATGAGTCTGATCAGATCAGGAAGATAGTAAGAGGTGTCCTACCTCATCTTCATGAGCGGATGTCTCACACTCTTATCAGAGACTTCAAAGACCTTATCCAAGATGGATTGCAAATAGAAGAGTGGGAAAGAGAGAAGAATCTTTTTTTCCCGAAGAAGGAACAAAAGGGAGAATTATCAGTCTAGCAATTAGAATATACAAAAATCAGTGGATGTCAATGCAATAATTGGTCAAGCAAATAATAGAAGACAATTTTCAGAGTTGGAAAAACTTCTATCTTGGGTTTTTAACAAGTTACAAAAAAAAGAGGTTATTACAGCCGTTGGCTCCTTGATAGTTACATGATCCTCTGCCATTAAACTTTGATGCCAAGGCCTTCTGTCAATTCCATCAAATACAAGAGCATGAGGCAGATAAATGTACTCGTTTAAGGCACGAGATCCAAGATTTGATTGACAGTAAAAAGTTACCTGAGCTTGTTAAGCCCAACACCAAGAGCAATCCTTTGCTTAAATTTGGAAGAGTGCCACCACCAGCAACCTTCATGATAGGGGAAAAATTGGATGAAAAGTTTGTTTTGTCGTCTTTTCAAGACATAGATAAAGAAACTACAAAAATGGAGGTTCTGCCTGGCAAGATTAAATCAACTATGGGTGAGAAAGCACTGACCATTTGTGTTGTGCATGAATTGGAATCTAAAAAAGAAGAGTGGGTTTGGTCTGAACCCTAAAGTACATAATACTCACCTCAACATATCCAAGCAGACTCCAACTCAACAAACCTCCCTTAGCTTGAATGTTGCTCATTTTATTTTGCTTTCTTTGATATTTTATTGAAATAATTATGTTTTTTAAATTAAAATTATTTGAATAAATTACTTTTATTGAATTTATAATTGTATTGGTTTTTGTCATTTTGGTGCTCAACCGATGACGAATCTAGCTTGATATTCATAAAATAGTATATCTATGCATCATAATTTGAATGACTTTACAAGGTGAGAGTATTATTCTATAGAATTGAGCTGTGTATGCTTACTTAGAAAGGGCTCCTGCATAATTACCTGTTTCTAGATTCTAGTTGATCTTAGAACATGCTTTTACAAACTTTCGAAGCGAAATTAAACTTTGCTTATTTAAGAGATAAATGATTTAGGCATTGTTTGATGAGCCAACAACTAGCATCTACCCTATTAATATCAAATCCTAATTTTTCCCTTTAAGCCTTCATGATATTTTAGCTTTCTTTGTATTGGCTTATAAACCTTGATAACCTAATTGAGCTTTATGACACATATGGAAAGTCTAATGACCACTAAGTTACCGGGAAGGCAAGAAGATAGACGAAGGGTTTGCTCAAACAAGACTATGAGGAAAAGTTAAAGTTTTCCTAAATTTAGGTCTGATGGCATCAAGATTACAAATGATTCATCCTCATTGAAGAAGACTAGTGATGCTCTATAGTTAGAAGCATAGGATAGTACGAACAAGAAGACTACCTTAGAGTTAAAAAAAGAAGGAAAAAAAGAAACGAAGAAAAAAAGAAGAAAGAGGAAAAGAGAAAAATAAAAATAAAAATAAAATTTTGAAAGAGAAGTTCAGAAAGCTAACAAAGTTCTTTTTACCTGAAATAATAGAAGACTTTTACTCAGCCTACGAGAAGAAGTTTAACTTGAATTGGTCCAACTCAACCAGAGATTCAGCCAAAATCAGAGAACGACCATCTAGTTCATGATACCCATCACATCTCCTATACAGTAATCTTGAAAGTTCTATAGAGAAAAAGGACAAAATGATGAAATGCTAAAAGAGAGAAAAGAAAAGAAAGAAAGAAAAAAGAAAAAGAAGAGAAGAAAAGGAAAAGAGGGTCTCAAACTTTTTGCAAAGGCAAAAACTATTCTAATTAAGATAAAGATAAATGTCAAGAAGATGGAAGAACATTCAAAGCTCTATCTTTTCATGCTTCCAACTATCTAAGGTTCCAACAAAAGGTTTGCAATGTGAAAGTTTATCCATAGTGTCACATCAGCTCCAATTTTAAAATTACCTTCTCTTAACTCATGTCCCTTATAAACCTCATTTCAAGCCTATTAAAGACTTGTTGATCTATCTTGGTAGGTAGAGTCTATTAGTAGAGATAGTTTGAAAAAGCATGCATATAAGATAGATAATATTTAAACTTAATGAAACCTTTGGCCGACTAATGTGTATGTGTCTATATAAAGTGCAACAGCACTTGCTCAAAAGGAAATTATTCTCAAATTTAGTACGATAACTAGGGTTATGATGTTATAAATGTATTAATTTGGAAAAATCAAGTCTTGAGGTATATTGATACTAATTTGGTAAAACCAGCATATGGTTTTTAAATTTCAAAATATTTTTTTGTCACATGATCTTCAAGTTTAGGAAAGTGCATTGCACTGTCGAATTATAAAGGACACATTGGGTAAAGGAAATGATCATTTGAAAGGTTATAAAATAGCTACCAACTAATATACCGAATCATGGTTTGAAACAGTTGTCTCATATATCTTTGACTATCCTACTTGGGCCCCATTACTCTTATCTTGAAAATGAAGTTGTGGACGTGACATCTCCTGATGATCCAATGCAAGGCCTACACAAATGTCCTGAAGGTAAAAATGGGAGTGCCTTGGCTTATCATCTTGGTCTGTGAGTTAATAGAACTACCGTAAGTATCACCCATGCACATCATACATACCGTGCATATATAATCATGTCATATTGCACTTTGTTGTCTTGTGTTGAAGTGAATAGGCAATACCTTGTGAAGTAAACAATCAAAAGTAGATATGAAATTAGGGAGCATGAAAGGGCCATTGCAAAAGAAAGATGAGATGCATGCTTGTGCAAGAAACTAGACAAAACACAAACATCAATCATAATCTGCGTGGGAATAAAATCATTGGTTTGAGCCTACACAGGGGGCAAAATATCCTCTTTTCAAATTTTAATTTTATGTGTGTACAAAATATTTTCAGACTTTCAATATTCTACCACGCAAGAGGGTAAAGAGAGGATATAAAGACTATCTAAAAATAGTTAAATTTTTTGCAAATCAAAGAACTAAAAGAATAGAACAAGAAGAAAGTTATAACTCTTAAATGAATGAAGATACAAAAGACAAAAGATCAAGACTAAGGTCCAAGAATAGAAGATCAATCCAGCTAGAAAAGCTGAAGTCTATTTATAAAACAAGTAGCTAGAAGAATGCTAGAACTCTCACATGACAGAATATCAGTCTAACTAGAAGAGCTGAAGTCGATTCATTGAAGAATGGAATCGAGTGGCTAGAAGAAAGCCAGAATTCTCAAATGACAAAAGGATGGTCAAGCTAGAAGAGTCGAAGTCCATTGCAGGTCCAAAATCCAAGTCCAGTCTCAGGTCGAGAACCCAAATCCAATATTAGGTCCAGAAACTAAATTCAGTCTCGGATCAAGAACCTAAATTCAATCTTGGGTCCAAAACCTAAATCTAACTCGGGTATAGAACCCAAAATCAATTAATTTAGGTCTAAAACTCAAATCAATTCGAGTCAAGAGTCCAAATCCAGTCTTGAGTTGAGAACCCAAATCCAGTCTCGAGTCCAGAACCCAAATCTAGTCTCGGATCTAGAACTGATCCTCAACCAAGATCAGCTTAAAGTCATATTACTTTTCACTCCCTGAATGAATTCAAGATCATTCAAGCAGGGGACAAAACTGTAGACCCTTAATTTTTACCCTAAGTGAGTTCGATCCTAATTAATAGAGACCAAGCTAAATTTGGTCCGACTTTAGAGGCTTAAACCTAGCTTAAAGCCCTAAATTAAGTTGGTCCAATTTTAAAAGGCCCAAAGTAAGATGATTCAATTATGATTTTTTGTATGATATTTATTTATATACTTATGGATTTATATTTATTTTGGTATTTGAATTTTAAGATGTAAAAAGCATATTTTTATCAAATAGTGGGTATCCTATTTTATTTAGTTTTTGACATTAGACATTATTATAAGAGCATGTTTTCATCTTGTATGGGTGCTTATTTTGTTGGTTTGTTTGAACTTTCTTGATTTTAATATAATGAATATTTCTATATTTCTATTGCATGTAGTAAGAATGGTATGATAATAAGTTAAAAAATTCGATAATATATTGACCTAAAAAGGAGGCCGGTTCTAATGAACCGGACACTATGGGAGTGTTGGGTCATTTTCACATTCTCCATGAACACTCAACTTTCCAAACCCAATAAGATATTGGAAATTCCTTAGGAATCGAGTCATCCACCCTTTTCTTTTTTCCTTTCCATCTGGATGGCGACTCCATTTTTTTTGGGTTTAGGCCTGTGTTCTCTAAGGCCCTGAGCCTAATAGTGCTGAAATCGCAAGAACCATTTCATCGGGTGTGGAGGGGCAAAAATCCCTGCTCATAATAATATTATTTTTTTTATCATTCACACAATAATATTAAATTTTCGCAACAACTTGCGATATAAATTTCTGCTTGTTTGAACCCAAGAAGAGACTTGATTTTTGGAAGTTAATGGTTTGGTCACAAGCTACCTCATAATTTGAAAGAATGGTTTTTACATTACTACACTCCTCAATAGAAGTATTAAAAAAGAGGAAGCTATCATATGAAAAGAAAAATAAATGGTAGACACGGGATAATGTCTATTAAGTTTACAACTATGGATATCCCCATGTCTTTTAGCTTCTTAGAGTAAAACTAAGAATCCCTCTACACAAAAAATAAATAAATAAGAGAAAATGGGATCTCCTTGTCTCAAACCCTTATTTGGAATAATAAGATCAAAAGTAGAACCATTAAGAGCAACATCATATATTACAGTTAAAACACATAACATAATAAACTCAACATCATATTTTTCAAAAACCCTCAATCAATTCTATCATACACTTTGCTAATATCAATTTTTAAGAGCCACATTTCCATTTTTACCTCTATTCTTTTGTCTTGAAATAGTGAATAATCTCATAAGCTATCAAAACATTATTTGTAATTAATTGCCCCGACACAAAGGCTAATTGATAAACAAAAATAATATTTGGTAAGATAAGCTAGCAATTTAGCTAAGATCGATCTTGTAGACAACATTTCACAATGAAATAGGACTAAGATAGAGGAATGATTATCTTTTTAGGTAAAAGAATAGTAACGATATTAGTTAAATAAGGAGGAAATGTTCCTATAGATAGCCAGGACTGACAACGGGCCATCATATTTTGACCCACAATATCCCAAAAATGCATATAAAAGGTTGAATTCATTCCATCAAGTCTTGAGGCTTTTCATTTAAAATGTAGCAGTTTTAAATTCCTTAGGATGAAGAAGCTAACAACTAATCATTATATATCTCAAACACATGAGACTACATCTTAGAAATTGCTAAACTCCAATTATCATCTAAAATAAAAAAAATAAAATTTGAAAATAATTAATAGCCACGACCCCTAAGTCCTCCAATTTTGTGTGTATAGTCCCCTCATCATTATAAAAAATATGGATGGAGTTAATTCTCTTCTTATCTATTGCCTGAGCATGAAAATAATGAGTGCTCATATCTCCATATCAAAGCCAAAAATTCTTAGCCCTCTACTTCCAATATAAATCATATTCTGTAAGAGCTAAATTTAACTGATTATTAATCTTCCTCTACTCCTTACTAATATACCCCTTTCTCTAGTTTGTTGTAATTAGGCCTTCAACTAATTAATCTTAGTATTAAAATTACCACCAAAAATTTTACTCCACTATTGAAGAGTTGATGAACAAACATGAATTTTACTCTCAAATGGCAAAGGGCTTGAATTTTTCCAATTTGATTTCATCACATCATAAATCCCTTAATGTAATATACTGAAACTTGAATTTCTTTTTCCTTGGCCTAAACTGACTTCTACATAAATCCAAAAGGATAGATCTATGATCACTTGGGCTTGTCAACAAATTATCCAATTTACAATTTGAAAACATCGCCAACCAAGTTTGATTAGCCTAAGCTCTGTCCAATCTTTCAAGGGTCAAATTACCAGACTCTATCCAATCTTTCAAGGATCAAATTACCAGACTGTCTCCCCTTCTCCCACGTGAAATTAAATCCATGGAGAGGTAAATCAACCAGTCCACAAAATCCAATTACTTCACAAAACCCATTTGTACCAATGAATGGAATTTCCAACTAAAGATAGACTGAACCATTTCAGAATATGCTCATTTGTGGCAGGAGTAGTCTTTATGAGGATTACATACCAGCTCAAGTGAATTTCAAGGTCTCCAGTTCCATCAAACTTTGGAATATCAGGGAGTTTAGACTTGGGTGGCAAGGGGTTTCTTCTTCCATAAACATCTTGTCAAGTTTAACTATTTCATCTCTTTGATGGACTATTGCTGATATTTCTTTTCAAGGGCATCCATTCTTTTAAACATTGATTTTCCAAAACTAGTGACCTCCTTTTTGAGAGCTAGGCTAATGCATTCATAGTTTGCATCCGGGTCATCAAACATATTATCGTCATCTTTGATAACGACCCTCTTTCCCTTGGTCTCTATGTTACTGGCTGATCCCTCTGCCTGGACATTTGATGCCCCTAGATTTTACATCATCTTTATCATAGTGGCCATTTGGTCTTTTATTTCTGCTATTTCAGAGCTTATTAATGCCTTAACCCTTTCCTCATCCATGACTATTAACATGTACTCTATTGAACCTTTTTCAAAATCTTATTATCTATAGCCCACTTTGCTCAAAGCCTACAAGCCAAAAAATAGATGAAATACATACATATGCTAAGACAGAATTTAGAGGTGTGTACCTGGTTTGTCTGGGGAAGCTTGTCCTCTTTCTAATGGTTTCTCTCATTACTCCCACACTCGTATTCAATGGTGACTCTCTTTCCTTGGTTTTCTGGTTTTATAGTTTTTGCCACCAGGGGGTAATTCCTGTGATGAGATCCTAGAACTCTTGAGAACTTATATCCTCTTGTATTACTATGATTATTTGAATCGTTTAAAAGGAAGACACCCAAAAAGGTGGTCCAATAATGCTTTAGTATACAAAAGGGAAGTTCCTAGGTGCAATAGAAGCATTTTACAATTGACATGTTTTAAGCTTTTGTTGATGAATCCATATGCTTTAACAAGGTAAAAGATATGGACTATATAAAAAATGAGCATAAAACATACCAATTATAGTTGTTGAGGTAATCCTTAGGGTATATTACTAAATTGCTCTATATGTATTTTTCAGTCCAAGGTAAAAATAGGCTTAGGCTCCTACAGCAAGATATACCCGAGGATACGAGGTATGCAAGTGGGTATATAATGTTTGTTCTCTATATCTTGGTGGAAGTATATGATATCTCTTTCACAATATAACACATGTATTTTGGACTTCCTAACACATGCACACTGATGCAACTACTACAATGCAACTACTACTGATATTCTAAATTAGTTTATTAACACATGAATCATTGGAATCAACTTCTCGTAAGGAGTCCCTAGTGGAGTAGCCACTGTGAGCGCTTGGTTCGTCTATGCTCATTTATCTTTTCAAGCCTCAACACTATCGTGTTATTGACCTCAGGAATTCGACAAGAACAAATATGTGGAAAGTGGAGTTGACACTTGGTAGGATCGAGAAAAATGATAGGGGGTAGCATACTCTTGATTCCTTCTCGAAGAATCTATAACTCCTCTGAATTTGGGTTTGGGAAGTAAGCTAAATATGAGAATAATAATGACGATGGTCTCCACTATTTGCATATGCTTGAGTTCAATGAATAGGTTTCCTTTATGATTCACGTGTTATTAATAATTATTCAGAATATCAAACGACATAAATATATGAAGATAAAAATCATAATCAATATAAAATATATGAATGGTACATATAATGCATGTTTGTACAGAAATCACCTACGAACACCCACCAAAGCGGAAAAGATGCTCTTTACAAAATGATCTTGGAAGGAAATTTAATTAACTACATATCTTTGAACAAATCCTAAACATTAATCTAAATGGAAAAATTACATTAGGCCCTATGTACGTTAGATCAACTAAAAAAGAATGCGACGGGTATTAATGAATATAATAAAAGTATATAATCAGCATGAGTTATGAATTAACATAAAGAATATAAATGAATTAAAATTGAAATAAGGAAATGAGATAACAAGAATTAAATTAAAAATTAAATTAAAAACTGTTGAACTCGATAATATATGATTTTCGTGTTTGACAATTATGAAATTTGCTGAGCTAAATTAAAGACTTATTTTTATAATGGATATAAACGCCTTTGATATTCTGCTAAAAGATTATCGAATTCGGTAGTAAAAACTACCGAACTCGACATTCTTTCCCAGATCATAGAAGAAATCTTTTTTGAGGTTATATGTGTATGATCCAACTGTCCATGGTTTTATTTAAGTTCATTTTCATTATGCTCAGTTGATTTTAACTCATGAAAATACCTTGTAAAGTTCTTAAAGTCACAATATCTTTATATTTGAAATATTCAAATTTTACCTCTAAGAACACATTGATTTTGACATGGTTTTTTCACTGCTTAATGGTCATATGTAAATCATTTTGAGTTGATTGAGTATTAGTAACTTATTTTAGATTGATAATTGGCATATGGGTGGATTATAATTAATTTTAAATGAGTTATAGAAATACCTACAAAGGATTCCAAATCTTACTGCCAAGGGCTTTTGATCTGCAAGAATCTCCCGCTATAGTGATCTCCTTTGGCTTTTGTTGATTGAATCTTCTAATCTGAGTGTTAGGCTTATTGTTTATGACTTTTGATTGGAAATGTGAACTTTGAATTGTTCGCCTTGAATCCTCTAAAATGGTATAACAGCCTTCTATATATATAGGCAAAAGATGTCTAAAAACAAGAACTATCAAGGTGGATAATAAATAATTGTTGAGTTGGATATTTAACTACTTTTGCCAGTTCAATGAATCTAGTCCTTTGTTTTCCCCCTCGATGATTCCTGTAACTATTGAATACAACAATATGATTGTCAATTTCCATAATTCCTCCACAATTATGCAAAAGATGTCAAATTTAGACATCTACAGTGGGATACTTAAGTCTAACGTGTTGGTTAATATGATTGTCAATTTCGATAATTCCTTCAGAATTATGCAAGAAAATGTCAAATATAGATATGGACAGTGGGATACTTGAGTCTAACATGTTGGTTTTCTTTTATCTCTAATATGATCTCAATTCTGAAAACAGAGGGCTCAAACTAGTGTTCTGATATGTTAAAACTCATTTTGAATTTTCAATGATTCCAAGATATAAAATTCATTGAGATGATTCCAAAAACTAAATTCACAAATCATATATGATGGAATGCCGAATTCATCTCCTCCATCGTGAGGAACAGTAATTTTTTTAATTATTAAAAATCGATGTTCAATTAAATATTTTGGTATTGCTCCTCAGAACCATTTCTTTCTTTTTTTTTTTTGTTTTTTTTTTCTCTTATCATGATTGCTATTTCTCAACACTGTGACTAAAAAATGATTATAAGCATGAGTTATAAGAAATGTACTGAGTGGAAGACTGCATGGAAGAAGGAAGAGCATTGTGCTCAACAAGCCAGTCCAGAATTTGAATCACAGAGAAAGTGGGACAACCTATTCTAAGAGTCAGAGTCCAAAGGTCCATTTTAAAACTATAGTTCACTATTTTAGCACTTAAAAATCAAACATCAGCAAGGAGAAATAACTTTTGTTTCGGATGGCGATGGCAAAACCATGAGTGGGGCAAAGAGTGATCACACCTACAGCAAAAGTGTGTACCCCATAATGTTTAGGAGTTAATCTAACAGCGGAAGTGTAGCTTTTTAATATTTTCTTCAAAAGCAATACTCATTCATTGCTCTAACAACGACTAGAGAAATGAGATTCAGAAAATGTTTCCCACCGTGTTTAATAGGGAAAAAAAACAGAAACCAATCATTCAGCATATAAATGGGACTAGAGCCGTTGATAATGTTCTGTGCCTCGCATGATAGATTGACAAGCATGCTCAGGCAACCAAGACAGATTTTATCAATTGTAAACTAAAGAACAAAAACTCCCAACAGTTAAATATTTGATCTATAGTTTTATACAGTGGGCGAAGAAAAATTGCTGCATTAATGGCATAAGACTACGTTCCAACTACTACTGCTCACAGTTACAGATCCAGAAAATGTGTATTTAGCAGACCATAATAGATTAACCGAGGAAATTCATAATCACCAAATGAAGCACCAAATTGCAGAGAACAAAATCAGCAAAAGCACGCTCTGGGGGTAAATCCTGCAATCCAATGAAATAAAAACATCCAATTACTTGATTGTGAAAACATAATATTTGGAGAAAATAACCATTATAGTCAAAAGCGCACCAGGCGCTCGCCTAGGCGCAATTGACCTTGAGCACTTTTAAAATTCCAAAGCTAGACGCCTTTAACCAGGCGCTGGCCTTTTGCGCCTAAGCAGCTTTTTTATAGAATGTAAAAAGCACAAAAGCGCAAAATATATATTTTTTCCTAAATTTATGTAGTAAATATTTTTTTTCCTTATTGATAGCTTATATTTTTAGGAAGCTAGAAAATCTTAAGTCTTTCAGAAAATTTAAACTCTTTTAGGAAATCTAAAGTTTTTTAGAAAATTAAAGTGTTTAAGGAAATCTAAAAGTCTTTAGGGTTTTTAAAATTTTTATTTCATTCAAAATAAAAAAGCTTATCAAAATAAAAAACTAATAGTCTAATACAACAAATAAAATTCAAAAAACAAAATCAAAGTGATAGAAAACACATGAGTGGTTCCCAAGCCATGAGCAAGGGAGATAAAGATGAGTATTTTTATACCAATCCAACTCTTTTTTTTTTCCTTTTCATGTTACTGTTTTATTTTTTATTTTTTAAATTTCTGTTTTATTTTTTTTTCTTTCTGTTTTATTTTTCTTTCCTTTTTGTTTCACTTTACTATTATTTGCTGCCGTTTTCATGTAAGTATGTTTTTACATTACAATTCTTTGCTGCTTTTTTACTAGTGATGGATTTTAGACTTTTAGTGTTATTTTTGCCAAGTTATAGTCCAAAATATTTTTGATTTAAGCTGACTTTTAAAGCTAATTTTACTTATTTGAAGTTTTTTTTATTAAATTTTAGTTTAATATGCTTGCTTACATCTACATTATTTTGGTTTTAACTTATTTAAAACTTATTTTTATTTGATATTAGCTTTGTTGCTTGTCCAATTTTAGTTATCTTTTACTTTTTAGTAGTTTTTATAATGTTAAATTAATATAGCTTCTAATATATTTTACTCTAAAAGATGTATTATTTGCTATTACTAGTAATTAGTATTTTACAATAACTCTGCGCCTCAATTCAATCAGGTCATCGCTTTTTTTGCGCCTTGCACCTAAGGCGATACAAGGATGTATCGCCTTAGTTGTGCATGAAGCTTTTAACTACCTTGAAAATAACAAACTTGCTTTCATTTACACCCTTGCTAGTGAGGGGAGGGGAAGATGGGAAATGGAGTGATTCTACTTAAATTTGAAAAATGAAATCAGAATTTTCTCACTTAACTCTCATCAACTAATGGGGGAATAAGATGAAGTATATGGCAATCTCACTTTGAATTCCTTGTTTTCTTTGTTCACATGAATTCGGAGACAAACTGGAAAAAAATAAAATTAAAAATTAAAAATCATTCATAGCCTCAATCTCCATTTAAACTTGTTGAATCTTAAAAGAGAATGATTTTCTATATATTTCATAATGAACAATATACATATATATATATATACAAGATTCTAGACTAAATTAAGATAAGTCAAAATAAGGTAAGTCCTAAATCTAATCCTATAAATAATATATAACATTTGACTTTCCATAACACTCCCCCTCAAGTTGGAGCATATATATCAATCATGCCCAACTTGTTACAAAAATAGTTAACTCGAGAACTCATCAAAGCTTTGGTGAAAATGTCACCAAGCTGCTCGCCTGTCTTGACGTACTCAGTAGATATAACACCACACTGAATCTTTTCTCGAATGAAATGACAATCTATCTCTATGTGTTTAGTACGTTTATGAAATACTGGATTTGAGGCGATATGGAGTGCAGCTTGATTGTCACACCACAACTTTGCTGGTGAGGATGACTTAAAACCAACTTCTTCCAATAACTGATGAACCCAAATAATTTCACAAGTTGATTGAGCCATAGCTCGATATTCAGCTTCTGCACTAGAACGAGACACTACACTCTGCTTCTTGCTTTTCCATGATATCAAGTTCCCTCCTACAAACACACAATACCCTGTAGTTGATCATCTATCAATTTTTGAACCTGCCCAATCCGCATCAGAAAAACATTCAATATTCACATGTCCATGATTACTATAAAGAATACCACGCCCTGAAGAGGCTTTCAAATAGCATAGAATTTGCCCTAACGCTTCCCAACGAGTGACAGTAGGAGAAGACAGAAATTGACTTAAAACACTTACTGAGTAAGCAATATCTGGTCGTGTCACTGTAAGATAATTCAATTTTCCAATCAATCTTCTATACATCTCTGGATCATGGAACAATTCACCTTCAGTTATAAACTGTTGGTTAGGAATCATTGGAACATAGCATGGCTTGGCACCCATCTTGCCAGTATCTTTCAATAGATCAACTACATATTTCCTTTGTGACAGGAAAATCCCTTTCTTACATCTAGATACCTCAATACCTAGAAATTATTTCAAGAGACCCAAATCTTTTGTCTGAAACTGAGACTGAAGATATGATTTAAGTGATGATATACCAGCCAAGTCACTTCCTGTAATAACAATATCATCAACATAAACCACAAGTAAAATCACTCCAGCATCTGAACTTCTAAAAAACACAGAATGATCAAAAATACTCTTCTTCATGCCAAATTTCTGCACCACAGTAGAAAACCTTCCAAACCAGGCTCGAGGACTTTGCTTCAAGCCATAAAGAGATTTGCGAAGCTTGCAAACCTTACCCTTCTCCCCCTGAGCAACGAAACCTGGTGGTTACTCCATATAAACCTCTTCTTGGAGATCACCATGAAGAAAAGCATTTTTCACATCCAACTGATGCAAAGGCCAACCATAAGTAGCTGCAAGAGAAATAAACAATCTAATAGATGTCAATTTGGCCACAGGAGAGAAAGTATCAGAGTAATCAACTCCATAAACCTGAGCATATCCCTTTGCAACTAAACGGGCTTTAAGCCGAGCAACAGACCCATCAGGATTAACCTTAACAGTGAATACCCATTTGCATCCAATAGCCTTTTTTCCTTCGGGAAGAGTCACAAGATCCCAAGTACCATTGTTATCCAAAGCTGCCATTTCGTCTGCCATTGCTGCTTGCCAACCAAAATGAGACAGAGCTTGGGAGACAGAGGTAGGAATAGAAATCGAATCTAGGTGGCTTACAAAACAACGCGATGAGGAAGACAAATAATCATAACACACAAAGGAGGAAAGAAGATAAGTACATGAGCGTTTACCTTTTCGAATAGCAATAGGAAGATCAAGATCTTGGGGTGGAGCTTCTGTCGAAGCATCAGGCGGAGGATGTGAGTCAGCAGCGATCGATCTTCTAGAATAAACCTGGTCAAAACGAGGACGAGTAGGTGCTGGTGCAGGAATATCAAGAGAAGAATCGGAAACAAAAGGGTTAGGTGTAGGAGCAAAATCAACACGCTGATGCACAGTATAAACTAAAAGATCATCTTCCTCCTCCTGTCCTGCATAAGTAGAAGAGGAAGAAAATAATGGTGTTTGTTCAAAAAAGGTAACATCTATAGAAACAAGATACCGATTCAAGTCAGGAGAAAAACATCGATACCCTTTCTGTTGACGAGAATATCCAAGAAAGACACAACGGAGGGATTTGGGATTTAATTTGGTAACCTGTGGACGAACATCACGCACAAAACAAGTGCACCCGAAGATACGAGGACTAATCGGAAACAACGCTTTAGAAGGAAATAACACATTGTATGGAATTGCACCATTAAGAACAACCGAAGGCATACGATTAATGAGAAAACAAGCAGTGGACACAGCATCAGCCCAAAAATGCTTAGTTGCTTTCATTTGAAAAAGGAGGGCTCTGGAAACTTCAAGAAGATGTCTGTTTTTCCTTTCTGCAACCCCATTTTGGGGAGGTGTATCAACACAAGAGGTATGATGAAGAATGCCATTCTGTGACATATAGGATTGAAAAAAACTAGACAAATATTCCTTGGCATTATCACTCTGTAATATACAAATAGATTTTTGAAATTGAGTTTTAATTTCAGCACAAAATGAACAAAATATAGAAAAAATCTCAGAACGATGTTTCATTAAGTAAAGCCAAGTAACGCGAGAAAAATCATCCACAAAAGTAACAAAATACCTATAACCAGTTTGGGAAGTAACAGGACATGGACCCCAAACATCAGAATGGACTATCTCAAAAGGGGACGAAGCCCGTTTATTGACTCGAGACATTAAATGTGAACGATGATGTTTAGCAAACTGACACGACTCACAATCCAAAACAGACAAAGACTGGAATTGCGGATATAACTTCTTTAGGGAAGATAAAGATGGGTGACCAAGCCGACAATGAACTTCAAAAGGAGAGATAACACCAGCACATGCCAAAGATGTTGATATTTGATCATCCAAACGATATAGGCCATCCGACTCACGTCCTTTACCAATAATTTGCTTCGTCAAAAGATTCTGAAATACACAAAAGAAAGGAAAGAAGGTGACACAACAATTCAATGTTTGAGTGATTTTGTTGACCGACAATAGATTAAATGAGAATTTAGGCAAACACAAGACTTTGGACAAAGGAAGGGATGGAGTGGGATTGGCAGTACCAATACCAGTAACAGAAGTCTTAGATCCATCAGCTAAAGTAACATTCCTACGAAATTTATCAGGTTCCTTTAATGAAGATAAGAGACTAGGGGTACCTGTCATGTGATCTGTGCACCCAGAATCAATAACCCATTTTGATGAGGCAGACATAAGACATGTGTTAGGTGTACCTGAATTGGCAGCAGCAGCAACAGATGAATCAACCATCTTAGATGAACGGAATTGAGATAATTCAGCATATTTGGCAGCTGAAATGGTCACAGTATTATCTGAGGAAACATTCCCGGATTCTTGAGTAGCCATATGCGCTCTATGTTGTTTGTTCAGTAGCTTCTTGCAAAACCGTTTAGTATGACCCGGCTCATGGCAATAATAGCAAACAACAACTGAATCCCGATTACTACCACCACGATTATTGCCTCCTTTACCTTGGTTCCCATGTTGTCCTGAATCACGACTCACAAGAGCACTTTGAATAGGAGGTAAAGAAGCAATAGGATTAGAACTTTCGTTGCGTAGCACACGAGAAAAAGCTTCTTTCAGATTCGGAACTTCACTGCTAGAAAGGATTTGAGATTTGGCAGTCTCAAATGTAGGAGACAATCCTGCAAGAAAACTCATAACCACCATTTGCTCTCTTTGGGTTTGCTGAACCTTAATGTCAGAACTAAATGGCATAAGAACATTAAGTTCTTCATAGATCCTCTTCACCTCAGCAAAATATACTTTAAGAGGCCTATCCTGCTGCTCTACTCGATATAATGCCTTACATGCATCATACATACGATTCAAGTTTCCTTTACCTGAGTATAAGAATTCAAGGTACTCCATTAACTCTTTCACATACTCACAATGACCAATTAAACCAACTACATCACTGCCAATGCAAATTTTAATTTGCAAAAACAATCTAGCATCTTCTCTTTTCCAAGCTTGTTTATCCTTACCATCTGGTGGATCATTAGTCAGGTAATCATCTTTTTCAACACTCCTTAAATAAATTCTAATAGTTCTGCTCCAATCTAAAAAATTGTTTTCATTCAATTTATGATCTGTGATTCGATTAACTATTGGAATAACATCAGTGACAACAGTTTTTGAATCTCCCATAATGCAAGGCAAGGACCACACAACAAATCACAAAACAGTAACAATAGCAGAACCAAAAAATAGAGAAAACAGCACCTGACCAAGGCTGGACCAGCAGAATACGAAAACACTACCAAAAAACGACCCCGAACCAGAAAAAAAGATCGCCGGAAAACACCTCACGCGCTGCCACGCGCCGGCGCGTGAATCTGCCGGAAAAATTCAACCGGCGCGTGAGCTTCACTCACCAAACTTCAGGCCGCCGGATTTCGGGAACAGGCCGATCTGAGACCTGCGCTTCTGCCGGGAAGGGCTGTGATAAAAAGAAAACAGTCTAGATAGATGACCGGACAGCACAGTAGCTTTGTGAATAAATACCGAAACAGAGAAAGAATTCTCTCGAACGCTCTCCAAACAGAGCAACAGAATTCACACTCGCTTTGATACCATGTTGAATCTTAAAAGAGAATGATTTTCTATATATTTCATAATGAACAATATACATATATATATACAAGATTCTAGACTAAATTAAGGTAAGTCAAAATAAGGTAAGTCCTAAATCTAATCTTATAAATAATATATAACATTTGACTTTCCATAACAAAACTGAAACACAATTAAGTGAAAGAGTTAATGTTCTAGTGCTGCCTACTCACCAGCAAGGACTGCTGTACCTACACAGGAAAGTACACCTGACAGAAAAGAATTGAATGGAAATGAACCAACAATGGCCATGTAAGCAACCTGTTAATCAGCAAAACAAGTTAAAAATGCCTCAGATCCACATAGTATAATCAGTAGCCAAATTTGGATTTTGGATTAAATAGATAACCTGAAAAAGATCTAGTAATTATGGGGGAGAAAAGGAACTGGTGACAAAATTATAAATGGAAGTTCAGTTAACATTCTCAATAAAATGTACATTGAAACTGGTGCCTGGGCATCTGATAGAATTTGAACAAGATCTTCATGTTCAATTAAAATTTACATACATTACACTTCACAACAATTTGTCACATTTGCTTATATGCTCATTCAAATAAGTCGCTTTTAATATTTATCTATATAGATCATTTAGCTCTTGCCATCATCCACATCACCAGCACTTAATGCGCTAAAATCCAGTAACAACTCCCAAAGAAAACAAAATTATACCAAAAACAAAAAAGCACAAAAGAAAATTCAGTTACACAAGTACATAAACTACTAAACTAGGGAATAATTCAGAAAAAAAATGCAACATACTAACAGAGAACAAAGTAAAATTACTCTGCCATCCACCATTTTAGGATATACAGCAACATTTTGCTTAGATATTCTGAAATATGGGCATGGGGCCAGGTTAACTGATTATATTTGAATGGGTTTTATCAAGTTAAGAGTTCATAGAACAGTATATTGGTTGATCAATCCTGAGATGAATGATTATTTGACATAAACCCAAATACAAACATGATCCATTATATATTAATGAATAACAAGGCATTATTATTTTTCATGTGAAATGTTTTCTCAAAAATAAAAAAATAAAAAAAATCATGTCAAATATAATTAGTTCATATTTCTTCAGTCTATCTCTTAATACTTCCGAACGTATGATATTTTGTTTTTTTAGTTAATTAGTCATTTTAGCATGCCAATTTCAGGTTGAAGGTCAACCAATGATGCAACATGAATATCTCATGCCACAAGTCAATTGATTATGACAGCAGCTGTTGGTGAATTTACCCATTCCAATTAAATTCAGCACTCTATATAGAACTTTTCACATAATGAGACTAATGCAACCTAATGTCTCTTGGCAACTCCTCAATTTTAAACAAGACAAAAGGATGGCCAAAATGTTGGCTGTGCAACTCAACTATTCTGGAAAATCTGTGTTGTTACAAATTTCATCTCATTATAGAGGAGAGGAAGAAAGAAAGACGTAGACTCAAACCAACTTGGAGAAGAATAGTACTAGAGGTATAACAACCATCAGAAGATGTAGTCTAGAATTTGGAGTAATATATATATATACCCAACTCTAATTAATTTTGGAGATCAAAACCACGTTGAATTGAGTTGTACAAATTTTATATCATAAAATTATAGGTCTAACGAGTCAATCTACCCAAAACTATATGCGGTTTGCAGTTGTACCCCCTGTTTTTAAAAATTTGATTATTAAAGCCCAACTTCAAAATTTGATTGCAACTGCAACATATTGGTCAAAATTGAAAAAAAAATTATTTTATTCTTACTTGAATAAAAAAATAATTTGTATATTTTTCTTCCTTCCAGTCCTACCTCTAGCTCCTTCCTCGATCTCTCTATCAAAATCAAAACAAAAAATCATGCACAGGACAAAGAAAAATCCCCAAGAAACTCAAAATTGATCTAAAAGATATTTTCAGTAGGCAGAAAAGGAGTGGCCAAGAAAAAATAATGCAAAAATGACATCACCTTTCTTTCCCATTAAACCTCGAATTAACAACTATTTATATATTGCTTTTCAAGAATCCCAATTTTCAAATTTTCAAAATCCCTAAGCAATAGCCACTCTCCTTCAAGGTTCAAGCTGCAAGGCTTCCTGCTGGTGCATGTTCTCTTTCTCTTATATGAATTTACAAATTGAGATAGAAATAATTTGTTAATTTTCAGATCTGAGTTCTCTTGGCTTTGAATAAAGAATGGGTTCTCTTGGTTTTGAATCAGAGGTGGAGTTAGATGGTGGCTGTGGAAGCATGTTTCAACCAGCGCAGAATTGTTAAGGGAGAATGCTGGGATTTTGTTTTGAGCAATTCCCCGAAAAAATAAACTTATTAGAGATTTAATTAATGGCACTTTGTTTTAATTTTGATAAAGAGACAGGTGATATTTGAGAGGCAAAGAGATCGAAGAAGGAGGAAGGGGGGTAGGATTGGAAGAAAATTTATAATTAATAAATTATTGTTTTTTACTCATGTTCCACTTCAATTGTAGTATAAGAAAAAAAAATTTTATTCTACTTTAATTGTCATTTTTATAAATTCAAGGTAATATTAATTATAAAATTTAAAATTTACCTTTGAGTATTAAATACTTCTAAGATTAATAATTAATAGGAAGATACTATAAATTTTTTGTAAAATTTATAATAACTAATGATTATCTTGATTTGTGTAATTATTCTAAAAACGATAATTGAAGTGAAATGAAGAGAGTATTCAAATAGAAGTAAAATAATAAAAATTAATTAATTTTGACCAAAATGGTGCAATTGAAGTCAAATTTTTTAAATTAGGGTTTAACAGTCAAATTTTCAAAAATTGGGTATAATTGCAAAACCACCTATAGAGGGAAAAAAACACATTGTAGATATGAAAATCACAATTGCAAAGGCAAACTTCAGAAAAAAAAAAAAAAAAAAAAGAGATCTTGCTGACTTCAATTTGAAAGAAAGACACATTGCATTTGAGGGGAAAAAGGCAAGATTCAATTTTAATAATCTGCAGTAGGCATTCCAGAAAATAACTTCAAATTTGGGATTATTTTCACTTGGTTGAAAATGCTATGAATAAAATATAACAAATTAAATGTATGGAATACGTGAATTGATAAAATTGTCTTGGTGAAACATACATTCTGAAAAACAAAAGGCCAACAAGTCTTGTTCCTTTTTCTTCTTGAAGGTTCTACTTCAATAAATGAATAATGAAAAAAAGAAAATAGAAAAATAGACAGTAAATATTCACAATCATAGTTTGAATAAGTCCACTAGGAATGCTTACATTTTGTAGAAGTACATAGAGCATCATTGATCGTGAATCAAAGGCCAAACCCATCAAAACAATTGCAATTATTACAATACATAATGCAAATTTTGCAACATTTTCACAAATCACAAGGGTAAAAAAAAAATGAAAACTAAGAATTAACAATGTTGAATTTTCATCATTCTGTAACAATAAAAAATTTTAAAAACTAAAAAAAAGGAAGTTTTGACCAAAAAGGTGTCCCTTTTTGAATTCTGGACACGGAAGGGAGTTTTCGGAAACAGGTTATGAGAGTTTAAGAAAGTCTCATATTAGATATGAGAGTTCTGGTATTTTTTTGAATTAAAAAATATACTCTCAAACCAAGTATGACAGTACAAAAACTAACAATTTAATGACAGATTAAATATACTCTCATACTCAATTTGAGAGTACAGAGAGATGAATACAAAAGGTCCAACCATAAGGTGACACGTCACTAGCCATCAGAACTCTCATACTCAGTATGAGATTTAAGTTTAAACCAGAAACTGACAATGACGTTTCTTCACCATTTTTTCAGTTTCTCTCTCCTATATCCATTTCAGAACTTTCTCTCACTAAAAATAGATGGCCGGCGACTGAACTGGGTAGAATGGCGGTGGCGGTGGGGAAGGGAAGTGGAGACCGGCGGCAAGAGGTTAATAGATCTAGTGTTTATGTATTTTATTTTTTTAGTAGTAATAAAAATATATATAGAGGAGGTTGTGAACTGAACTGAAAGAGAAGTGCCATTGTTGTGGGTGAGTGAGAAAACGTAGGTGAACTGAACTGAAAGTAGGATCCTTTTTTTTATTTATTTTATAATATATTTTTTATTTATATAACATATTTTATAATTAGGAAAAATATTTTTAATTAATTTTAAAAATTTATTATTTTTATTAAATAATTTTATTAAATAAAAAATATATTATGTATAAATGAATATGATTTTTTTAATTAAATAGATTAAAAATAATATAATTTGAATAATAGTAAAAATAATATGTATAATTATTTTATAATTAATTATTTATGAATAGTATTATTGATAAATATTTTAATTAATTTTAAATAATTTTAAGTACATATATTATGGTTTATATTTTAAATAAAAAAATATAGTAACAAATAAATATAATGTAATATTTGGTTTAATAATAAATTTTTTTTTACTTAATTCAAATTAAATATAAATAATAATAATTTATTTATTTTTTTTTAATATCTTAATTATTTTGGAGATTGTGTTAGACTACTAGATTGTGAATTTAGATGGAAATTGTAGGACACACAATTGATTTTGTATATATAAAGTGTATTTTTTATTTTCATAAATTAATTTGACACACAATTGATTTTGTATATATAAAGTGTATTTTTTATTTTTATAAATTAATTTAATTAAAAATAAGAAAATTATGCAGCAACAGCAGCAGCAGCAGCAACAATAATAATAATAAAATTACACGACGTGCAGATATGGATATAGACGGAGCATCGTCTAGTTCCTCATAGGGAGAACAGCAGCAGGTCCGTTCTATTATTAATCAGGGACCAGACGACCATGAGTTATTGATTCTACAGGGTAAACATCGATCAGGCAAGGTCTTCCGAGGCGATGGGATGGCTAATTCCGCATTGAAGTGCATGCGAGCTGACTCGCAGATTTGGGAGTATTTGTCAGTTGAACCTTAGCGGACCCGTGACTTCATTGAGCAGTTGGGTTTTGGGTTGTTTTCGAGGATACGTTTCATTTTCTATGACTGGCCCCTGATCATTGCTTTAGTGAAGCGTTGGAGGCCAGAGACTCACACGTTCCACCTACCATTCGGTGAGGCGACCATCACCTTGCAGGACGTGGAGGTCCTTTTTGGTTTATGGGTAGATGGAGAGCCAGTCACAGGCAGATTTGAGCAGCTAGAGGGTGGTTGGCTTCAGTGGATCGAGGAGCATTTGGGGTTGGCGCCGGAGGAGGTGGAGTTGCAGGGCCAGCGGCTGTATCACCGCTACTTAGAGAGACGTATTGCTCATGCAGTCGAGGTTGGGGATGCAGATCACGTATATTTACAGAGAGCTCGATGCTTTGTCATCTGGTTTTTCGGCGGGGCCTTGTTATGTGACTTGACGAAGAACTCAGTGAGCCTGACCCTGGCGCATAAGTTGACTGACGTGGAGGAGTGTAGACAGTACAGCTGGGGCAGCGTTGTTCTGGCTTCTTTATACAGGGCGATGTGTACTGCAGCCCTCAGATCGAGATACATTCATGGGCCGTTGCTGCTACTTCAGGTATTATGTTTTGTATAAGTAATTGTTTGAATTTTTAAATATTAATATATATATAATTAATAACATTTTCTTCCACCGTACGCAGGTATGGGCGTGGGAGTAGATCAGTACATTTCGTCCTACACTCCTTACCGAGGATGCGGCAGCTTTACAGGGTTGTCCGAGAGCCAGCAGGTTTGTATTTTAGTAAAAAAAAATTTATTAAAGTTTCTGCAGATGTTAATGATATCTAACTATTTTATTTTTGAAGGTGGCATGCGGCAAAATATTGCGGGGACGTCACCAGTCATAACCTGGCGGCGTATAGGGGCCAACTGGCGATCCTGCGAGAATGCGATGTATGACATCAAATTTCTTATATAAATATTTTGTTTATTTTTTTGTTAGTTAGAAACTGACAATTTTTGTTTTCATAGTTCATCTGGATGCCGTATACTGATGCCGTACTGGCCTTCCTTCCCGACCAATGTATTACGGGACAGCATGTCTGGACTAGCCAGACACAGCTCATATGCCTTGATATAGTGGAGTTCCATGTCCCGCACAGAGCGATCCGACAGTTCGGCTTCTTGCAAACTCCACCTACTCGAGATCTGCTTCCTTCATCGGATGACGAGTTTAAGCAGCTGCACGGACTAAAACAGACCGGACGGTCAAATCATGATTGGGCGAATCACCATCGGGTGCATGTGGATCGGTGGAGGGACAGAGCCCAACACGTGTTCCAGGGTGAGTATATTGGTCACCCAGCGGCATCGCTAGATTACTTAGCATGGTACCAGAGGCGAACGGTCCGGTTCATCACGAATCCGGAGGACAAAAGGATTGAAACACATCAGGGATTCATCGGAGCAGCGGAGGCAAATATTTCCATGGTATGTATTTATAGTTAAGTTAACTATATATTGTCTGTATATTTAAATATTTTAATTAATATATTTCAAATTTACAGTCCCGCAGCTTGAGGCAGGCGAACCGCGATATGATCGCCTATAGAGAAGTCGTTAGGCGTGGCCAGTGGACAGCGGAAGAATGTGAGGCTGCTCTGGATCGTCTCATAGTCATGACTTCGCGATCGTTAGAGATTGAGCACACACAGAATGATGCGGAGCCTTCGGCGGTTATGTCCAACCGAGCCAGAGGGAATTGGGCGGACAGAGACAGGAAGAGCAAATGGGTCGTGGGGGCCGCCAGGCTAATAGCGGACGACGAGTACGAGCCCGCCATAGAGCAGCACCTCTGCCACCTTCCCCCCAGTTACATCCTCTGCCACCTTCCCCCCAGTTACATCCTCTGCCAGCTTCCCCTCATCTACATCAGCAGTCACCTGTATTTCAGCAGCCACCGTCGCCACAGTTTTTTCAGCTGCTTACATCGCAGCAGCCATCTCAGCAGACTGTCGGATCAGATTTTGGCGATTAGTTTATTCTCTCCCAGGAGGCTGCCCCATCTATTGATATGGATACCGTATTTGCAGCAGCTGAACGGGCTAACGCCTTAAGGCTGCCTGCGAATGTGGATCTCGATTTATCATTAGTTGTCAGCAGCCCTCCCGCATCTGGCCTCAAGACTCCAGTCACTCCACAGGTGTGCGATGCTGATACTGATCTTGGGCCACGACCCATAATTCCATCTCGGTTTCCTGGTTCCTCACATGTGAAGGATCCGAGGCTTCCTAAAATCGGTAGGCGTGATAATAATTAGATATTTAGTATATTATTATTTTTGTATCTTCATACATATTTAGTTATCTTGATATATATTTACTTATCATATATTTACATATTTAGTATATTATTATTTTTTAGATATTTAGTATTTTAAAAAAATCTAAATCTATGACTTTTATTTGTATTCAGATTATTTGTTAGTAGTTAGATATAATATAAATTACTTGCATAAAAATTTAAAAAAAATGAAAATTGACAGATTTGAGATATACTCTCATACTCGGTATGAGACTTTTGTGAAAAAAAGACAAAGGCGCCTGGCTTTTGACCACAATACTCTCATAGACATTATGAGAGTTATTAGCTATAATATTTTATTTATCATTAGTAAATATTAAATACACATAATTTAAATAATACATAATTAAATATACATTCGTAATTAAATATACGTAATTAAACTAAACATTCATAATTAAATATACATAATTAAAATAATAGAAATTAAATGACACATAATTAAAATAATTATAAGTAAATACACATTATTAAAATTAAAATCACATAATTTTCAAAAAATTAAAATTAAATAAAATAAAACGTAATTATAATAATTATTAAACATAATTAAAATCATTAAAAAAACTACACTTAATTAAGAAAAATACATGTGGACTCCCATTCCGGGAATTTTTCTAAAATCGCATCAATAGCAGAAAGGATACCCTTGTGACGATCGGATATAATGCATGTCCACCGGTCACCAAGAACATTCAACTTCAAATATTTTAGGAACCACTTCCAGCTATGTGTTGTCTCATCGTCCACGACCGCAAACGCTACTGAAAAAATATTATTGTTTGAGGTCTTGGCCACTTTTTACTATCAATTTTCCCTTATAAGACCCTCGGAGGTGCGTTGCATCAATAGAAACAACCGGACGACAAGCCTTAAATGTTTCAATTGACGGGTCAAATGCCCTGAACACGTACCGAAAAATGCGTCTCGCATATGAACCGCCTTTGAACTTGTACTAAATCACTGTGCCCAGATTCTTTGCCTGAACTGCAGCTAAATATCTAGGCAGCTCCCTAAAATTTGACTCCCATATCCCAAATAGTCCCTCAATTGCTTTTCTTCTCCCGTGCCAAGCTTTTTTATAGTTGACATCAACTCGGTATATTTTTTTCACATCTATCTGAATTAGACGTACCTTGTAGCCTGTGTCCTCCTTAATTTTTGGAGTAATTAAGGCAGCAATATCCGAGGATGTCACATTTTTGCCTTGATTGCCGATGTTTGCTCCCGCACAGTTGTGTTCCGCAACCCACTTCACCATTCTCCACTTGCCCGAACTAGCTTGTTCCGATGCCCGTATACTCCAGTTGCAATATACTCCGTGCAGTCTTTCCTGTGGATATTTAGGACTATGGGTTTCGCATTCAACTGCCCAAGTTTTCTTTTTGCTCTCGACCTTGTGGTATGTCATCCCTTTTTTTTGCGGACCATGCCATAATAGCATTTATCACATGCTGCTTGTTCTTGAAATAAGTACCGATACCAATACTCTCGATATTGCCATCCCACATATTCGGTAAGTTTGCATTCTCCTCCTCCGAATCTTCCACGCCAATGTCTCTATAAATAAAATGACCCGAAGGTACATCGATTTCATTGCCAGAATCATACTCTGATGGCACGTAGGATTCATCGTCACTACTTGAAAAATCTGACATCTCTTCTTCACTATCCTCGTTTTCTCTTTCATCCGGACTGTTGACTGCTCCGATTTCTTCATTTTCTCCATCACCTGGACAGTTGACTGCTCCAATTTCCTTATTTACTCTTTCATCTGTACTGATCCCTGCCCCAGTTTCTACTTCTTGATATTCACTATCATGTGCCATGCCACTTGTTTCGCCAGCCCCACGCGGTTCAGGCGCATGATAAAAGTCAGAAATTTGTTCTGTTGTTATATATAATTCTGGCAAGTTCAACGCATACATGCATAAAAACTGAATATTCCGGTTGTCCCGAATAATGATGTACCTTCTCATTCCATTGTATTCTGTCCACACCAAATAAAAACAAAATCGCAGCATATTTCGATTACTCCCCAACCCACACTCGTTGCATACCACATCTACAAGCTGCTCAAAAGATAGCTGACAATCAATGCATATTGTCGCGTCTGCCACGTTAGGGTTGTAACCAACCATACCGTCGATGAGAGGTAATGCACTGCTCCAATATAAATTTAACGGAAATGGAGTAGTATAAGACATTTCTCAAGAACACTAAAAAAACAGAGGGAGCCAGCTTATTATTATTATTATTATTATTATTTTTTTTTTTTTTTTGTGCTCCAAATGTAGCTCGTATATGATATATATTGGCTAAGAAATCTCATACTCATTATGAGAACACACTACCCGATGTTTTTTTTTTATTTCCCATCAACCGTGCACTTTTTCTGTTACTGTCAGAACTTGATTGTCAATGTTGCTTGTTGCAGGTGGTGAAAATTTTTCTGGGCAATGTACTCTCAAACTAGGTATGAGAGTTTTTTTGTCCTGTAGTCATTTGGTTGATGGCGTGTGAAGTTTCTTTTTTCTCCAAGTACTCTCATACTGAATTTGAGTGTGGTACTCCCCAACCCACACTCGTTGCATACTACATCTACAAGCTGCTCAAAAGATAGCTGACAATCAATGCATATTGTCGCGTCTGCCACGTTAGGGTTGTAACCAACCATACCGTCGACGAGAGGTAATGCACTGCTCTAATATAAATTTAACGGAAATGGAGTAGTATAAGACATTTCTCAAGAACACTGAAAAAACAGAGGGAGCCAGCTTATTATTATTATTATTATTATTTTTGTGCTCCAAATGTAGCTCGTATATGATATATATTGGCTAAGAAATCTCATACTCATTATGAGAACACACTACCCGATGTTTTTTTTTTTATTTCCCATCAACCGTGCACTTTTTCTGTTACTGTCAGAACTTGATTGTCAATGTTGCTTGTTGCAGGTGGTGGAAATTTTTCTGGGCAATGTACTCTCAAACTAGGTATGAGAGTTTTTTTGTCCTGTAGTCATTTGGTTGATGGCGTGTAAAGTTTCTTTTTTCTCCAAGTACTCTCATATTGAATTTGAGAGTTTCTGGCATGCTTCACATGTGTCTGTACTCTCAAACTAGATATGAGAGTTTTTTGTCCTGTAGTGGTTTGGATGAGTGGCGCGTCAACTTTCTTTTTTTGCAAGTATTCTCATACTGAATTTGAAAGTTTCTCGCATACTTCACATGTGTGCTGTTTTGACCTTACTCTGATGCTTTTCGGCCTTCAATTGTTGACACGTGTACTCTCATAACAAATTTGAGAGTTCTTAATTAAAACACCCCATTTGTCCAAATTTTAAACATTTCAAAATTTATTTTCACAATTTAAAAATGAGTACACTTTATCTTAAGCACTCACAAAAAAGAAAAAAGAGAACTTAAGAAAGTTGTACAGCTGTAGCAGTGATTGAAAATGTGAAAATTATACAACATTTGGAGAAATTAAAAGATTTCAGGAGCAGAGACCTGTGGAATTAGGCATATTAGATCAAATTGCAATAAACAAAAATTGCCAAAACAAAACAAATGAATACCTGGATCAGAGCAGTGGACACAGCAAAACCCACATAGAGATCGATGATCTGCAATAAAAATAACTCAAAATTAGCTTGATATTATGTGCATGTTCGAATTAAGAGAGAGGAAGAGAGAGAGAAAGAGACCTTGAGGTTCGTAGGAGTGGTGGCATAAGCAGAGCGCAGGGACTGAAAGAGAGCTTGGGCGTCTTTGCTCGACGATCTCCCCATTTCCAACAATCACTTTACCGAACAAGAGACTGAGAAGAGACTTCCTTTTTTATCCTTTAGGGATTCAGATTGAGGCTATTTATGTCATTTCGCATTTTTATTATTTTTATTATTATTATTTTGGTGCAGTACAAATATCACCTTCCTCTCTTTCTCCATTAAACCGGAACCAACCAGCTTCACCTTTTGATAGTTGGCTTTGAAATGGCGTCGTTTTTATCATCTTCTGCAATTTCCACTCTTGCCGCTTCTTCCTTTCCAACTCGGCTAAACTCCCATTTTCAGAATCGGTACTCATCCTTCTTCTGATTTGTTAAATTTGATTGAAATTGAAACTTGATTTGTGAAGCTTGATTGCTTCTGAATAGTAATTAAAGTTTTTTTCTTTAATTAAAGAACTGTAATTTAGCTCAATTTCTATTGTAAATGAATTATATAGAAGTTGAAATAGAAAATTTGAGAATTGAGAATTTTATAGTTTAGTATTAGGAGTGTGGAAAATTATCATATTCTAAATACTCTTAATACAAGGTTTTTGACACTTTATATACTATCAAGCATAATGAAGTTTGATCAATAATTTCAGGGATCTAAAGCTAAATTTAAATATTATATACATATATATATTTATTGATAAAAAAAAATTCCTTTTTTTATATAAATTTTATTATTCACTGGGAGCCCAACTGCTCTATTCTCAAAATGAAATTAGGTCCTTTTAGTGAAATTGTTGTTTTTTGTTATTAATTTTTTATTATGAAAGAAAATTTTATTTATTTTTATTCGTTGGTGTCAAGATAGAAAAATAGTTTAGTTTGTCACAGTTATCAACCTGTCTTCCAAGATACAAACTTTTACTATAGCACAGAAATATTAAAAATAAAAAATAGAACCCAATTTTTTATGTTTTATATTTTTCCTAATATGACACTTTTTCAAATTATAAATAGTATAAGTTGGCTATTTTAACATGTACAACATGAAAAAGGTACTTTCCAGGGATATCAAGGATATTATCATTTACATAAACCTAGCTTATAGTAATACTTGTGGTCGCGCTTTGGAGATGACAGCTAATTGGTAAACAATATCATTAACTTTTACCATGGAGGTGCAAAAAAGGTCAATAAACTCAATTCATAATCCATCAAGGTAACCTTCATATGATGCTTCATTGTACTTTCTCTGGTACATATCTTGTAGTGAATAAAATTAGAATTCATTGGGAAATGAACATAAAAACTGCAATTTTGCTTCTCTGAGATTTTTTTTACAGCCTCCTAAGGATGGCTTATGTCTTGTTATATCAATGGCAATGCTTCTCACTTTAGATTTAACTGTAAGCTGTATTTTTTTTTAGAGTCATCTTCTGTTGTAGAGAGCCAGATGAGACAGTGATAACCTTCCCAGTTTGTGTATGACGAATAAAGTTATTATGGAAGCAGAATTTTTATGTTAATTGGCACTGATCAGGTTGTGCTGCTATTATTAGATAGACATTAAATATGATATTAAATGTCTTTTATTAGATACTCACGGATCTCTATTATAAGTGTTAGAAACAAGACAATTAGTAGGCATTCGATAGACATTAAATGTGATATTATTAGATTTTTCTGATTATGGTCTACTAGTATTTCTCATGTCGAATGCACAATGATTTGAGTTTGAAACTAAAAACTGATGTCCTTATTCAATCTGTTTCCAGTTTGTGTAAGTTTCATGTCAAATGCAACATGCTGAAGCAAATGTAAAGGATGATGTCAGATCTTCCACAATTGATGTTGCTGCTGATGTGAAGACAGAACGGGTACAAACTGGCAGCTTTTACAGCCTTATCACAGTCTTCTTTTTGCTTGTGCAAAACTTTTTTCATTTTTTGGCACTTCATTGAAAGAATCTCACCAGTATGCTTTTCCTTAGTAGGTCGTAGTCTTAGGAGGCAGTGGTTTTGTTGGTTCCGCAACATGCAAGGCTGCTGTATCTAAGGGCATAGAGGTTATAAGCTTAAGCAGGTCTGATACATGTTTCAAACAACTAGCGTGCATGTTTATTTATATGTTGATGGTTTCTTGCTGTTATTTATTTTCGTGCACAACATTGGTCCTAAATATTGGATTTCTTAACCATTATGAAACTTTGTTTGTTATCTTGTTCTTGCTTTCTTCATTATTGGAGACTGAAACTTTCATTATTCCTCAGGTCAGGGCGTCCTATGTACCCTGGTTCATGGGTAGATCAGGTTTCTTGGATACCAGGCATGTTCTATGCTTTATGCACTCTTGAATAGATTGCCAGTGTTGTTATTGAACCAATTATACTGCAATAAGGTTGTAGCTCCAGTATAGATATATTGTACAACAGGTAGAAAAAAATGCAGTAATTTTTCTAGAAAATTGATGACTATGGCAAAGGAAGTAATATTTTGATATTTGGATGTCAATATTGTGTCCTAGCTCGGCTATCTATTTGACTCAGAATCCTCTAGAAAACAAGCAACTGGATCTTTGTCCTTGGTCCTGCTTTGATCTGTCTCAAAAGTCAATTACTTGTAGATTTTAACCTTGTCAAATGAAACATTTTTTTTTCTGTAATGTTCTCTTGGAAATGAAGAGCATCAATAGCAGAGCTGATATTTGGTTCATTTAGTGCATGATAAACATCATAATCTCTCTGAACACCTTGAGTATTTATTCCATGGATAAAAGCCATGAAGTCAATTATAATCCACTGAATTTCTAGTGAAAAGCAGGTAGGCATTTGAAAGAATTAAAGTTGAATAGTGTTATTATAAATCTTGATAAAAATGTGTTATTATGTTAATGGAATTTTAATACCTGCAACTGATTGCTGTTTCATGATGTAGAATGGCAGTCCTCTGCAATGTTACAAAAATCTTAAGCATTGTCTCAGTACCCTTATGATATTCAGATATGAAATTAATTCCTTCACTGCAAATCTCTTCTATCTCATAGTCAGTTTGATGCAATTATTGATTTACGCGTTCCTTACCTCAAGAATCATTGGCACCTGCCTCTACTCAATTTTACCATGTTGCCACTGCTGTTTGGTCATGTACCTTTTCTTTTGTTTTTTCTTCATTTAGCTCATGCCTTAACTGCTTGGGATTAAGGGATGCCAAAGGTGTTGATTTGGGAAGTACTGCCTCATATCTACATCTAACATCACTTGGCATCATTAGAGTTATTTCTGCTCACCGAATATCAATGTTAACTTTGGGAAGAATATTGAACATTGTGATCCAATTTGTTGTATTCATCTTGTCCTGCACACTCGGTGCACAAAATTAACTGGTTATATATAGGAATTAAAAATTTAAACTTGGTGTCAACCTGTGAACACTTGTGAGCCTTCAGAACATCTAGCATAGTTGTGAAAATTTGATATGCAGTCTGTTCTGTGCTTTGCCTATACTATTTATGAATAACTGATGCAAAATATGCAAAAATGTTAAAATTGTCTTTCGTATTATGCAGGAGATGTTTTCTATGCAAACTGGGATGAAGTTCTAGTTGGAGCCACTGCAGTGGTTTCAACACTTGGAGGTTTTGGCAGTGAAGAACAGACGCAAAGGATGAATGGCGATGCTAACATTGCTGCAGTGAAGAACAGACGCAAAGGATTTTGGTAAGAATCCTCGATTATCAGGTGAATTTAACTTTAAATCATTATTTAAATGGAACTGATCACATCTACCAGGAGGTAAGCTTTTCTGTAACCCACTTAATGAGTCATTTTTTGGTTTTGTGGCTAAGACCTTTTAGAAGAACCATGTGATATACACTCATGCAAATGTTGTTTCTGGAGTTTTTGTTTGAAATGCATGAGGGTAGTTACCCAGCCTCTTTAGGATTCATTTTGAAATCCCATTATGGTCATGATGACTGATATTTGAAAGAAATTAATGAGCTATTTGGTATCATTTCTGTTATTAGTTTTTGGTTTTTGTTGTCCTATGCTAAAGCTTTGTAACTTTGGAAATGGGTAAGCAAGGAAAAAAGCACTGTTAGTGGTATTACCTTGTTGTGACATTCTGTTTTTCTCATTACCTCCTTTTGGCATTTTGTTTTTATCTTTTAAACACCAAAATACAAAAATATGTTTTAATAATACAATTTTCTTTTTGCATTTGAAAAACAAAAACTAAAACCGGCCAGACCAAGTAGGCCCTATGGGTCCAGTTGGCACTATTGTTGAGAAAAAGATTAATTTGAATATTATTGATGGGAGACCACTGAAATTTTTTTTAAAAGGGAAAATTGACATGTTTTAAGTTTAGTAGTTACTTAGATGTGGTACATTTTGGGCCATGATATGGGGACAAGGGGGATGGATGTGGTACATTTTGGGCCATGATACGGGGACAAAGGGGATGGAATACGCCACTCAAACTTTGGGGTTTAGCGGGGGTAGACCTGGTTGTAAGCTAATCAAGTAAATAGTAGGTGATCTACAATTATCAGGGTTGTGCTTTGTATTGGTTAAATTTTACACCTAGATGCATTCCGTAGTAATTTTTTTATCTATAATTTTTAGTGAGTGAAACACACATGAGAAATAGTGAGTTGAAACTGGAAAAATAATATATAAGTCAATTAAGCTTATATTGTAAGTTTTAATTAAAATATTACATGAATGGGTTGATGGCCTTTTTTTATTAAAACAATGAGATATATCTATGTAAAAGTCAATCATTTAAATCTTGGAAGGGAAGAAATATCGGGTAAAAAGAGAACTTTAGAACAACAAAGAGAAAAAAAGAAAAAAAATAACCTTGTGTCTTAATCTGGTGCAATGTATAGCAAACTCATATTAGGCTGGGCATTCATAATGATTATTAAGCATCTCATACTGGTTTTTAGATTCATGAAATGTAAATATTGAGAGGACTCCTATTATTGTTAAATATAGTGTTGGAGATATTGACTTTTCCCAAATGATCAAATTTCTATTTTTATTCTTTAAGTTGGCAGCATCCTTATATCATTTTAGGTACTTTTAAAAATCTCCTCATAATATAATTTTTCCAAACACATAGGTTCTTTTATTCCTATATTACACACTAAAAATCCTTCTATTCTTAAATGTTTTTGATCAAAATGACATTGATGAAAGTACAAGTTGTGGTATTATGTTTTTAATCAACATAATCTCGATACTAGTTTGTGAAAGAATATTTATTGATATAATTTTAGAACTTCCTGGTTTGTTTTTCTTGTTCTTAGATTTATTATTACATTTTTTTTATCTAGTCTTGTGGAAAAATAACAATATGAGAATTTTTTTTTAAAATTTAAGGTGATACTTTTTAAATTATTATTTTTTTTTGGCATAAGTTTTCTCCTTGATATAAAAATTTGATTTTTTTATTTGTGTAATTTAATTTTCCAACAAAGTAGCTAAACACATACCATATAAAATATTAAAAAATGTTGCAATAACTTGCTGTGATTTGATTTTGACAATGTTCTTGAATTTGAATGCTCTCGGGTGTTGTTTTAAGATCTGTTTTCGTTTATGGAAAAAGGCGAGTTGATGGTTTTGAGATACCTCTAGATTTGATTGGGGGACCGCTGGAGAGAATTCTCCGTGCAACTGAAAACTTCACCCGTCCATTAAGTTCGCTTCCAGCATCAGATCTCCTCTTGGCACCACCAGTTAATGTCGATGATGTCGCATTAGCGGTGATAAATGCAGTAACAGAAGATGACTTCTTTGGTTTCTTCACAAAAGAACAAATCAAAGAAGCTGCTGAAAGAGTTAAAAGTATAAAATAAACTCAGTAAACTAAACAGGAATGAGAGCTCGAGTTCTTGATAAATGCAGACGCTAAATGCTATCTTATACTTTCGAATAAAACTTTTTACAGTTTATTTTGCTTGTCGTGTGTGGAACCATATAAGTAACTTAAATCTGCATTCTCCAAATTCGAATGCATGGCAGATAGAAGAGATGAAATGTAATGGGGGAAGATGCTTGTTCTGTAATTTGAAGTATTTTTTTTTTATTTTTTAAGCATTGGGAATGAAGCACGTGAATAAAATAGTATATTACAAGTACAGATATTTTAAGTACATATATTGATGGGAAATATGTATCACAGTATATATATTGATGTCGACAGATAATGAAATTTTTTCACTGCAATTAAATCTTTGATTGAAATATAACCAAATATTCATGAGAAAAAGCAGCCTTGTTAACGGCTAGCTGTACCAACACAGTAGACATGAAAGTAAAATCATCTTTCACAAGATCCACAAGTACGGTCTTTAGCTCATGCTTAAAAACAAAAGGAGAAAGAGCAGCAGTTTCTGTAACGTCGTGTCAGCAGCATTGAATAAATGCTCAGTGGAGGGAATATCAAGGAAGAGTTTTAAACGCCTTTAAAGTATGGGTGCTGAAGAGCATCACGAGCTGTAATTCTGTGTCTTGGATCCAACTGAAGCATTTTCTGGTGAACAAAGAAAAAGGCAACAGATTTTCATATAATATAATACATGATTATTTATTGGTTGTCTTGTAAGGTGATCCACTATTGCCGTTGTTATTTATTCTCGCAGCAGAAGATTTTTCTAGAGGATTAAACAGAATGGTAGAAAATCGGATAATGCCTTACAAGACAACCAAAAATTGTGAGATAATATCACACATTGCTTTTGCGGATGATCTACTTATTTTTATCAGTGGCAATGTTCATAGTACTAGAAACTTTATGGATTTCTTCTTTCGTTATCAAATGAATTCCGGACAGCTTGTTAATCTTAATAAGAGTTTCTTTTATTGTTCCTCCAAGTGTACAAATAATTATAAGACAAGGATGAATGCAATTCTTAATATTTCATTCAATTCCTTACCTTTTATATATCTTGGAGCTCCCATTTACAAAGGCATAAATAGAGCTGGGTATTGTTCATATCTTTTACATAATATTGGCAGGAAATTGCAAGGTTGAACTAAAAAGTTTCTCACAAATGGTGGAAGATTGCTTCTGATTAAACATGTCCTCACTTCCATTCCCATACACACTCTTGGAGCCATGATTTTGCCTCAAAATGTAATCAAGATTATTGAGCGGAAAATGGCGGACTTCTTTTGGGATTCCAGCATGGAGCATCGAAAGTATCACTGGATTTAGCTACAGCAAAATGTGTTTTCCCTTTGATGAAGGGGGCCTTGGTCTTCGTTCTTTTTCGGCTCTCCAACAAGCTTTCTCACTTAAGCTTTGGTGGAGATACAATGAAGCTGAATCTGTTTGGGCAAGGTTTATGCAAGCAAAATATCTTAGAGATGGTTTTATGCAATTTAAGACCTATGACTCGTATACTTGGAAGCGGGTTTGTAAAATTCATACCTTTGCTGCCTCTTTGTTTGATGTTAATGACACTGGTCCTTATTGGAAGGAAGATGGAGCAAATGTGTTCACTCTTAAAAGGGCGTAAGAAGCTTCTCGGGCTAGGCATTCAACCACACTATCAGCTCGTTCGATATGGAATAGGAAGATTCCTGCAAAGCTATCTATTTTTACCTGGAGAATTCTTCAGCACGCCATCCCATATCCAACACGTTTGTAGAAGATGGGTATTCATATGGCTTCATGTTGTCCGTTTTGTGTTCAAGCTGAAGGAACAATCAATCACATTTTTTATCATTGCTCTAGTGTACAGCTGATTTGGAGTTACTTCAGGGAAACATTCATTGGTAAAACTTCGGTATCAGCTACTTTAAGGCAAGAGCTTCTTCAATGGTGGATTTCGGCCTCAACTCACGTGCCGCTGGGAATTATACTGAGGTGTGTGTCTCAAGCTGTATTATTTTTTATTTGGAAAGCTTTTTGTTCAGCAACTTGGGGAACAGATAGACTATACCCTCCTGCCATTATCGAGCAAATTTGTAATTGGATATATAAATGGGGTCTTGCTCAAACCAGTTCAAAGATTATTGTCAAATTCAAAAAATTTCCAGTTTTGCTACCAACTTCGATGGGTAGGAAGTTGGCGATCAAACTGGTCCATTGGTGCAAACCACCCGCTGGAACTCATAAATTGAATGTTGATGCTTCGGTTTCTCCAATTTCAGCAGCTGGTGGCGCAATTCTTAGAAATTCAGAGGAAACAATAGTTGCTGCATGCTGCTTCAATCTTCCTACAGCTGATGCTACTACAATAGAAATTAAAGCCATAGAATTCAACATCAGATGGAGTCTTCAATTCCCAGTTTTTCCTTTGATACTAGAAACGGATTCTATAGAGGCTGTTGATACAATTATAGCTGGAAGGGATAGGCAGGCAGAGCAGATCCGAAGGCTACATCCCCAACAAATATCTCATTCATTCACACTTATCGAGAAGGCAATCAAGCGACAAATTATTTAGCTAGATTTGGTCGTTTACATTCTTTAAACCAAAATTTTTTCTCTTTTACTTCTCTGCCCCATATTTTAAAGGGGATTGTAATTTCGGATAATTTTGATTCTCCGGATATAAGAATTAATAAAAAATAATCGCTTTTGAGGTTTGGTTAGGGTGGATTTCAGACGCACAGGTCACCTGTCGCTATCTCTGAGTTGCCTAATCAGATAAGGGGGTTGATCGGTTTCATAAATATATATATATATATATATATAATACATGATTTTCATATAATACATGAACAGAAAAATCCCAACATAAAATAGCCTATGGTGCATTAGTATAGGCGATCTCACAAAAATTTGGTTTTTCATACATTACTCGAGGTAAGCATAGCAGTAATTAAACTTACACAGAGAAGATCAACTCCATCTCGTTCAAGACCAGGGAACTCTTCTGCCAGATCCTGCACGTCAGACACAATATATATTAAGAAAGGAGTTGAGGAAATGAAATATAAAGAAAACCATTCCACAGCATCTATTACCTTGGGAATATAACTATGGAAATTACCAATATAGGCGCATAATGCAGTTATTCGAGGCCAGGTTTCCTCGGTGTGCCCAAGAATCTTCAATAAGAAATATAATGTAAGATTGCACCTCAACAAGCAAGTCATGCACCACAATAATGATGTTTGAATCTGACTAATACCTGAAAATGGATATCAGTTGATCTATAAAAGCATGTCGTGTATTCTTCTCTTCATCTGTAGCAGGGAATATACGATTCTGTTTCACCATCTCGCCAAATATACAACACACTGACCATATATCAACCGGAGTAGAGTACTTGGGAAGGCCTAATAAGAGTTTAGGTGCCCTGTAACTGATATTCCTCACCTAGAAATTACAATTTAAAACAAGAAAGTGAAGTGTGAGACATCATGCAAAAATAAGAATTAAAGGTTTTAACAGCCTGGAAAATGACCTGACACCAATATTCTTGTTTTTATAAGTACAGGGAAGAGAAACTGTATATCCATGGAAAGCTCAAAGTAGCTACTATATTATGCACAATAAGAAAATATATTAAAAGTAGAGAATCATGATAGCAAGCAAAGTTGATACACTAGTACTGTAGACTCCTGCAGGAACTTGAATTGATCTGGCCAGTCCAAAGTCAGCAAGTTTCACTATCTCCTTGTCTGTATCAATCAGCAAATTGCTAGGTTTTATATCCCGATGAAGTACATTATGAGAATGGCAATATTCCACACCACAAAGAATCTGCCGCAGATACCTCTGTCAAAAAGATAAGATGGAAATTACAGACCACATGAAGTCATTATCAAACTCAGAAGCATTATTTGGGGCTTATGAATGCTTCATGAGGATTACATTTACTGGTACATAACTTCTTTTCTCCTGGCCTAGGATGTTTCTCATACTAACAATAAATTTTATCCTCATGATTTTTCTGGTTCATGATACTATAATCACTTTGATTTTCTTATGAACATATTCTTGTGATCAATGTGCATATACATGATTAAATGGCTCATTTCAGGAGATTTAAATGAAAGAAAAAGCAGACAGTAAGAATAAGAATTACAAAATGCATACAGTGGCATGAAACCTACTTGTTGATATACTTTTAGAAGAAAAGGAAGAAAAAAGAAAATGCAAGATTTTATTTGAAATTTGTTTCAGGAAAGGTTACCTAATTGTTTTTCTTGATTAACTAAACTAGAAAACAGAAATAATACAACAAAAATCTTTAGCGATCAGGTATATTTTTTTTTTTGGATAAAAGAGGAGATTAAAACCATTAAATGGTTACAGTCCTGGGATGTGCTGCTCCAGAATAAGGGCCGAAGATCATCAGGTGGTCCAGCCAGCTCATGATAGCCAATAGGACAGAAAATTCCAAAATGTGCTAGCCAATCTGCACACTTGTTAGCTTCCCTATAAACATGCCTCACCCGCACCTCCCAACTTCTCTCCAGAAGGTTGTGAATGCTAGCCACAAGGCTCCTACCCACAGTTAGAGGAGTCGAATTCTTTGTTACAATATAAATAATGTTTATAATACAATATAAATAATGTTTAACTCACTTTTATTAGAACTGGATCCTGAAAATATTGTGGATTGTTGGTGATGAACTTATTCAGATCAGTGTCTAGATGCTCAAAAACAAGATATAGATTTGTCCCATGTCTCTTTATATCCAGCAACCTGTAACCCATAATTGCAAAATCATTCAGTAATAACAGTAAGTGGTAAACATAACCGAAAAATTAAAGGAATCAGAACATAAAAAATTTGGTCTACTGTTCCATTAATACATCATTGTAATGTAGTTCAGACGTAATATCCAGAGTTGATTTATGCATTAAAAAACAAATTCAGACTTGCACATGCCCATAAATTTTTTTTTAGTTAATGTTTCATAAGCACGTAATTATCTGGACATCAGCATTAGCTAAGAGTACAATAATTAGAGAAATAACAGTGTAGTCTTCCAAGTACTTAAATACAATCAGACACCGAAGGTGCTTTCCTAGAACAAACAGCAAAAGTGAGGAATAAAAAGAAAATGCTACACACAAAATTCAAATTCAACATCCACTGCAATGTAAGGTGCTTCCAAAAGAAATAAATGAATTGATAAATAATAAATAAGGGAAGACAAGGATAAAATTGTTTCACAGCGATTATACGGAATTAAAAAAGAACCACAGAATGCTCTGACATCTCAATATTAATGTCATTTTGATCCACAAAATATCACCAAATCAGTCATTTCACTATTATATCTTACACCTTTAGACTATTCTGCAGATAAACGACACATTAGGGGTGCCTAAGTTCTTATGGTAACATATGTCTTTTCATCTTTTAAAGCTCTAAAGACAGAAATGGAATTTTAAATGTCAATAAAATCATCTTTTAAAACTGTACAATTTTGGAAAGACGGATGAAAAATTTTGCCAATTTTCGTTATGTTAAATGAGTACTATTATGATGCCTTAAATAAATAAACCACAGTAATGGTGTTTACTTGACAATGTTAACATGGCCCATCTCCTTGAGTACAGAAACTTCTCTTACAGTAAAGCTATGCACGCCATCAATGTCAGATAGAACAGCCCATTTGATAGCTACATCCCGGTCATTATTTTTGTCCCGACACTTATAAACCTGGCTAAAGCTACCACCTCCAATCAGCTCAATCTTCTTGTACTTCCAACGCTTTACCTTTTCCATTTTACCAAATCAGAACGCCTAACACAAAAGAAATGAAAATGACAGAACAATCAGATTATTGAGATCAACATAGAAGCAGAAGCATTGCCTTGTTAAATTATTCTCTTCCACAAATTTTTTGTGTAATTCCAATAATTTTCAAGAATTCTCTCTCTTTAATCCGAGCAATAACAAATAGAAGGTATGTGAAATTAGTCTCTGATAATTAATCTCAATAATTACTCATTCATCACTGTGAAAAAGATCGTCGAAATAGTAATTAAGCATTGGAAATATCATCGAAATGTGATTAAGTGAACAATCTTTCCTCATAAGATTCAGAATAATTATGTAATTATTAACAGGAAAATGGGTATGTATCATGTAATTATGTAATCATTAACCCGTTCAAGATCTCTATCGCCGTAAACAATCTCTATCAACAGGAGAATAAGAAAATGGAAAAGAAACTCGAATTGTGGTGAAAAAAGGAAAAAGAAGAATGTTCCGTATGGTTGCCGAGAAAATTGAGGGTCAAATTGGACAGAAGAAAAAAAAGATACACAGTCAGTATTAAAACAAATCTTGAAAGTTTATCGTTAATAATTGCATATATTTTACTACATTTTCTCGGCAGCCAAACAGGATTTAAGAGAATCGTCTTACTTGAGTCTTGAGTCCTGAGTTGAAATTCGCTGATCACGCCTTCAAGAATCACTAGAGGGAGAGACAGCGAGCCGTAAATATTAATACCACGCAAGTTATAGCTGTTGAAACGGCATTTCCCGCCCATGCATCAACTGACTGGAGTCCTCTGGAGTTATTTTATTTTAACATCATTAGGATCTTTTCAAAACAAATTATAATTAATATTATTTATTAAAATTATCATAAATAAATTATTTAAGTAAATATTAGTGAGAAACTTTATTAAATAATAATTCAAAAGAAGTTTTAAATCATAACAAATATATTAAATATTTATAATTTCTCAAATTAAAAAATATTTATATCGATAATAATTATTCAAATAAATAAATTTGCCCGTGTTATACTACAATTTATGATATTTTATATTATTTTAAATAAAAAATAATTTTATATATTAATATTTTTAATACTATATATATAAATATATATAGTATTAAAAATTTTTATATTTACATTTTATAAAAATATTTATAATAAAATATATCTAATGTATTAAAATATTTTTTTAAATTGATTTGAGAATTCATTGATAAAAAAATTATCACAATATTTATTTTAATTCTATTTACTTTAATTAAAAAGAAAAAATTTAAAAAATAATTAAAATTAGTAATCTGAATAAAAGATAAGTGAAAATTTATTACTTATTCACTAAAAAAAGCTTAATTAATAATTAATATTTGTAAGGAATATTTAGGTTATAAATTTGTAATGACTTTGTAATGTATTAAGCACATATAGACAAATTAGCGTCAAATATTAATAGATTTATATTATCCGTCATGAACTTGGAATTTTATTATGAGTTTCCATGTGTATAATTGAAAATCTTGCAACAATAATTAAGAACATATTTTTTTTCATACATAATTAATAGGGACAAATTATCTTAAACCCTTACTAATAGCGACAAAATTTTATTATAATGTTACAAGTAGTGAATTGTGTGTATCGATATTTTTTTTTTGATATTCTTAAAAGATATAACCCCCACACTGGATATCAATAAGTATTTTAATAATTAGGATTTTTAAAAGGTAAAGTTTTCGGTATGCTCTCAGTAGCATGAGTTTTTCGTTCTGCGTCTCTTGGTTGTGAAGTTTTTCTCATGGATCACGAAGCCACTCCACGTTCAGTTGAAGATGATGAAGAGGAAGGCATCTCCTTCAATATTGAACTTACGATTCCTGATCTCTCATATGACTTTTGCCTTGTGGGAATGTTCTTGACTTATAACCTGATTAATTTCAATTCAATGAAATCAGTCTTAGCTGTTTTGTGGCACCCGTTGGGAGGTGTATCGATCCAAGAAATTGGGGCTAAAAGATTCATATTCAGGTTCTTTAATCAAGTGGATCTGGATCGGGTGTTGGAGGGTGCCCCATGGCTCTTCAATAAGCAACTGCTGGTGTGGAGTAAGATAGATCCGAATATGGACCCCCTTCGAATACCTCTAACGGAAACAGATGTTTGGGTGGTGATGAGGGACTTGAAACTCGGATTCATGAAGGAGAAAGTGGCTAAATCTCTGGGAGATTTTGTTGGTAAGTTTATTTGCAATGACACCAAATTTTTAACTGAATCTGCAGCATTGGGGGACTTCTCTATGCGGGTTAGAGTGAAGCTGGACATTAGGAAGCCCCTTAGAAGGAGGAAGAAGCTATTGGATGCTAAAGGAGAGGCATTCTATGTGCGTTTCACATATGAAAGGCTCTTCGTTTTCTGCTATTTGTGGGGCATCTTAGGCCATACAGATTCTTTTTGTGAGCTTAGGCTGAGAAAGAAGCCGGAAGAGCTGAGTTTTGGGTGGGACGAGCAGCTCCGGGCAGTTCCTCGCCGGACTCGTCGTTCTCCGAGTCAGTGGTTGAATGAAAGTGAAAAGTCTATTTTTGGGGAGAGAATGGAGGCGGTAATGGGGGAGAGGTCTGGTACGAATATGGGAACTCAATATTTATATTCCCATTATTTTCGGAATTCCCTTTATGGCCTTAATGATGAGTTGGATGCTACCAGGGAGGATATTGGAAGGATGGAGGCTGCGTCACTTGGAAGGATGAGTCTTGATGGGTTAGAAGAGGAAATTGGGCCCAATAATATGGTTGATGAGCACAAAAAGAGGCCCATGCATGATAAATCCAAATTGCCTGCTAATATTTCCCATACCAAGGATTTGTTAGGAGGAGCTCCACTCGGTACCAATGGTTCGGGTTCAAAATCAGCGGTTGATCCCGTTAAGCGGGATAGCCGGAAGCAATGAAAATCATAAGCTGGAACTGCCGAGGGGTGGGCAACTCTCGGGCAGTTAGAGCCCTTAAGGATGTGGTCCTTAATTATAAGCCCGACATTGTTTTTTTGATGGAGACGAGGTCTCATGCTAGTCGCATGGAGGATCTTAGAAGTGAATTGTTTTTTGATCAATGTTTTTGTGTGGATAGAATAGGCTTGGGTGGTGGCCTGTGTTTGCTTTGGAAGGCCCATGTGGACCTTTCTATTTTATGTTATTCTAATAATGTTATTGACTGCAAAATAAAGAATAATAATTCTTGTTTTTTTTTCGGTATACGGGTTTCTACGGCTTTCCGGAATCTAATCATAGACATGCTTCTTGGGATCTCCTTCGATCTTTAGCTTCCCGTTATACATTGCCTTGGATTATTTCAGGAGACTTTAATGATATTGCCTCTAATTGTGAGAAGATGGGTGGGCCTCTTAGGCCTATTTATTTAATCAATGGGTTTAAGGAGGCCATTATGGATGCTGGGTTAGTTGACCTTGAGACTGATGGTCCTTTTTTCACCTGGGTGGGTACAAATCCTAATGGGGAGAGGATCCAGGAGAGGTTGGATAGGGTCCTAACCAACTCACAGTTTGCCTCTTTGTTTAGTGAAGTGACGGCGTCGGTTTTGCCTACCCCTGTCTCTGATCACTACGCGATTTTTATTAATACTTGCCCTGTGGATGATAACACTCCTGCTCGTAATTTCTTTAGAATCGACAACTCTTGGCTAACAGAAGATGGCTTTGAGATGATTGTGCGTGTTAACTGGACCCAAGACGCAAATCGTGACTTCATTACGAGAAGGAATGATCTTATTAGTGGGATCAGAAAGTGGGGGCGTAATCGCAATAAAGAATTGTAATATCCCTAATTGTGCCCTAGTAGTCTTGGTGTTATTGTTGTTGCACTTGAATTATGTATATATGATAAGTTGATAAGAAATTGGAAGAGAATGTTTTTGTTTGGTGGTTGGGAAAGAAAAGAGGGTTTAGAGATAATTGTATATGTTGCTTATATGGTGATATATATAACATATAAAGTGGTCAAAATGGAAAGTCAAGGAAAGAGGATATTTTTGTGTTGGTTGTGAAATTACTTAAATGGGTATAGATATGACAAAAGCTTAGTTAAATGGATGAGGGTATTATAGTAATTTTTTTTGGATGGGTATTTAATGCCTATTGACTTTGTGTTTCTTCATCATTTCTTCTTCTTCTTGTTGTTGTGTGGCCGGCTCACCAAAGAGACAAGAGAGCAAGAGAACAAGTGATGGTTTTGATGATTTCAAGCTCAAAGTGAAGGAAGTTTTCAAAGTTACAAGTTGGAGTTTCAAGGAATTTCATTATTTGGTAAGTTTTCTCTTGTTTACCCTTGTTATTTTTGAAGTTATGCTTGAGTTGAGTTGTGATTTGATGATGGTATGATTAAGTTGCTTAGGTGTGATTTTAAGTATTGATTTTTCTTGATAGATGAGAAGTTGAGTTGGTGAAGGTGTTGGAAGTGATTGTGTTGAGTAAGAGTTGTGTTTAGTGAAATTTCTTTCTGTTTTACAATTAGTAAAGGCTGTGACTTGTATGATTTTTAATTAATTATAGAAAAATGTTCTTGAAGTGAATTTTTGATATGTTGTGCCTCTATGAGTCTAGAATGACTGAAAAATATGTTGATTCGATTTTGGAATGGTTATGAGTTTAGAAAGATTATTTTTATTAGACCTGTTCCAGCAGGTACCTTAACTGAGACAGCTATATTTCGGGATTTTTAATAAAATGTAGAAAAATCATATCCAATTTAATTTTGGATATGTTGTTGCTTAGTGAGTCTAGTATTTGAGAAAAATAATTTGGAACCACGTTGATTGAATTTGATTTATGGAATTCACAAAGTTCAGAACTGCTGCCAGGATGCAGGGCAATTGGGGCAGTCTGGTTAGGTGAACTATTTGACCAAGCTTTTGTGTTAAGTTTGATCTGAAATTTTAAAGGAATGATTTTAAGATACAAAACTAAATTCTGTAAAAATTTTAGAATTTTTAGTCAAGTAGATTATTTTATACAATTTTTCAAAATAAGGATAAAATGGAGTCTAAAACCAGAATGTACTATTTATATGGTCATTTTGCTAATATTCCTTTTGGATTAGGTTGTGAATGATATAATCAAATGCATGTGTAAGGTCCTAAAACTATGAATCATATCAATTGTTCTTTGCCCTAATTGCATTGTTGAGATTGAACAATGTTATGTTATGCATTGTGAATGGTAATGTGTTTCATGAGTAATATACCTTGAAATTGAAATGTATATCAAAGATGCAATGATAATTCAAATAAGATATGATATGAGACAATGCCATTGTGATTGGCTATGATGATGAGAATTTGAGAATGGAAATGGTAACTATATAATAAATGTATTGTTTGTTTAATATGTTATTCAGTTTCAGAGTTCTGGATTTGGGTGGCATGCCTAAGAAATGATGAAAGGTAACAGTCTTGCCGGGTTGAGGATCTCCTCATATGTGTTGAGTTGATGGTCCAAGAGACTGGGTCTGTTACACTATGAGAATTGTGAATATAAGATATATGATTTGTAACAGTCTTGCCGGGTTGATGATCTCCTCATATGTGTTGAGTGATGGTCCAAGAGACTGGGTCTGTTACACTATCCATGGATAGAGATACATGTATATACATTGCCTACGGGCGTGATTATTGTGACTATGAACCAAATCAGTAACTCTGAACTCTGAATATCGTATTAAATACTTGTTGGGCCCATAGGTGTCAAGGTTATATGAATGTCCTAAATAATGTTATGAGCTAATGAAATGGGATGTTGTTTATTGAGTATGATTGATTAATGTTGAATGTGGAAAGATGTTGAAATGTGGTATGCTCATATGACTATGATTTGTGAAATGCATAATTATGTGGTTAACTTTATATGTATGATGTTGATCTTATCATTAACATATGTGAAATTGCATTACATTAAAGCATACCATTAGCATGTTTTATCTTACTAAGCCGTTGGCTTAGCGCGATAGTGTTTAATCGCGCAGGTAATAGAGTTGATAGAGTTGAACCCGAGAGTTCATCAAGACCAAGTGAGAGTAGACCTTGAAGAGTTGATTTTGGGAACTTAAAGATCATAAGAGAATTGCCAATCATGTATACTTCTGTATATTTTGTAAAGAAATGTTTAATGTGTAAATATGTACATATTTTATAACTTCCGCTGTGTAATATTTAAATGTATATATATATATATAACTAATATGTTTTGTTTTATCAGTAAATGATTTACTTTTCTATAATGTATAATGATAAAGGTATTGTATCAAGTTTAAAGTGTTTTGAATATTAAGAAAACCGTACCATCCCTATGTTTGGTGCACTTATGCTACATTGTTGTGGTTGTAGTGTGTGTGCATTGGATATGGGGGTGTTACAATTGTTTTGGTATTAGAGCCTAGGTTTGAGATTCTCAGCCTAGGTAAAATGTAATAAAAAGAATATTTTACTTAAAAAGTTGGTTTTGAAATAATATACATGTTTGGGATTGGCAACCTCTGATCTTTAATAAGATGTAGTATGTTGTGTTTGCAGACTTAGGTTGTGATGGATTCTCACTCACGACAGTCAGTTGAGGGTAGTGCTGAGAGCATTGCTCCTGCTGAGGGAGCTAGAGTTGATAGTGTTGAGGAGGCACCTGCTTCGGTGTCGGGTAGACCAGCTGGAGAGGAGGTTCCGCCAGCCTGGTTTAGGCATATGATGGAAGTTATGAGGCAAGCACCAGTGCAACCAGTGCCACCACCCCCTCAGCCTTTGGTATCTGTGAGGCACTATGATAAACTAAGGAAGTATGGAGCGGAGGATTTCCTTGGTACTACTGATCCAGCTGTAGCAGAACAGTGGCTTGACAAAGCACAGAGGATCTTTATTCAGTTACAAGCCACCCCTGAGGAAAAATTTGACTATGCAAGATCTTTGCTACAGAAGGACGCCTACGATTGGTGGAAGACGGTGCCCCATTCTATGGATGATCCTCCAACACTGTCTTACACTGATTTTCTGAGGGAATTTGAGTTGAAGTATACTCCTAGGGAGTATAAAGACATGAAGAAGATGGAGTTCTTAAGCTTGAAGCAAGATAGCAAGACTGTAACTGAGTATGAAGTTGAGTTTATTCGGCTGAGTCAGTATGCTGGGGGTATCATTGCTGATGAGATTGATAGATGTCAGCGTTTTGAGGAGGGATTGAGGCCCTCAATCATGTGCTTAGTGGCTGGATCCAGATATCAGGATTTCCCATAGCTGGTGGCAGCAGCTCGAAGTGCAGAGCGAGCTCAAGTTATTGCAGCTGCTTCAGAGGAAGAGGTTAGGGTTAGGAGGCCCCAGTTTGAGGCAGGGTCTTCTTCTGCAAAGAGGGGTAGAGGAAGTTTTGTTCCTCGGAGTAGTAGGAGCCAGAGACCAGCGGGTAGGTCAGTGCAGTTCCAGAGGCAGAGATTTAGACCTGCAGCTTCAGTAGCGAGTGCTCCTACTCCTGGAGTTCAGAGATCCACCTTACCTGTGTGTAACCAGTGTGGTGGAAGACATGGGGGCGTTTGTTGGAGGCATAGTAGATCAGGGGTATGCTTCAGGTGTGGATCACCTGACCACTTGGTGAGAGACTGTTCTGAGAGGCAGGAGCAGATGCCAGTTGATTCTGCTGCTTCTCGAGCTAGTGTGAGGGGAGGCAGAGGAGGCAGAGGTGCCAGCCGGGGAGGTAGACCAGGATTCAGTTCTAGAGGAGGTGCTACATCTAGGGAGGGTAGACCAGAGGAGGTTGGATCTTCCCAGAGGATGTATGTTATGCAGAGGCAGCCAGATACATCGGCAGTCATAGCTGGTACTTTTTCTTTATTTAATACTCCAGTACTTGCTTTGATTGATCCGGGTTCCACGCATTCATATATTAGTGCATCTGTTTTGCCTGTATTTGATGTGCATGCTGAGTCCCTAGGATTTGATGTGTTGGTGACAAATCCGTTAGGACATAGTGTGGTTGTGAGTAAGGTGCACCGGGATAGTGCAGTGAGGGTGCAGGGTGAGGAGTTCCTTGGAGATTTGATTGAGATGCCATTTAAGGAATATGATGTGATCTTAGGCATGGATTGGCTATCTCGACATGGAGCTGTGGTGGATTGTAAAAAGAAAATTGTTTCTTTGAGAACGGGTGATGGTAGAGAGGTGATAGTATCTAATGAGCAGGAACAGCTAGCCTCCTTATTTGTTTCAGCTGTTGCAGCCAGGAGGTTGATTAGAAAGGGGTGTGAAGCCTATCTTGCTCATGTGGTGGATACTAGAGTGAAGGTTTCCCCTATTGATAGCATTGCCACAGTTGCTGAGTTCCCGGATGTATTTCCAGAGGAGTTGCCAGGGTTACCTCCTGAGAGAGAGGTGGAGTTCGGTATTGAATTGTTGCCTAGTACCACTCCTATCTCCATTACTCCTTATAGAATGGCACCATCAGAATTGAGGGAGTTGAAAGTGCAATTACAGGAGTTGTTGGACAAAGGATTTATTCGCCCCAGTGTTTCTCCTTGGGGAGCTCCTGTGCTATTTGTGAAAAAGAAAGATGGTACTATGAGGTTGTGTATCGATTATAGGCAATTGAACAAGGTGACCATTAAAAATAAATATCCTTTGCCTAGAATCGATGATCTCTTTGATCAATTGAAGGGTGCAGCTGTGTTTTCTAAAATTGATTTGAGATCTGGGTACCATCAGTTGAGAGTCAAAGCTGAAGATGTTCCTAAGACCGCTTTTCGGACCAGGTATGGGCATTATGAATTTTTAGTTATGCCTTTTGGTCTGACGAATGCACCTGCAGCTTTTATGGATTTGATGAATAGGGTGTTTAGGCCCTATTTGGATCAGTTTGTAGTGGTCTTCATCGATGATATATTGGTGTATTCGCGGAATGAGGAGGAGCATGACATGCATCTGCGGATTGTGTTGCAGATTTTGAGAGAGAATCAGTTATTTGCCAAATTGTCGAAGTGTGAGTTCTGGTTGGATCAAGTAGCTTTTCTCGGACATATTGTTTCTGCAGAAGGCATCAGAGTTGATCCGAGCAAAGTTGAAGCCATTTTAAATTGGAGTCCACCCAAGTCTGTGACAGAGATTAGAAGTTTTCTGGGTTTGGCAGGCTATTACCGGCGGTTTGTGAAAGGGTTTTCTTTGATAGCTACTCCACTCACCAGATTGCTTCGTAAGGGAGTGAGGTTTTTGTGGACAGATCAATGTCAGGCGAGCTTTGAACAGTTGATAGATATGTTGACTCAAGCGCCTGTTCTTACTTTACCTGTTGAATGCAAACCATATGTGATCTACAGTGATGCTTCACATAGAGGTTTAGGGTGTGTATTGATGCAGGAAGGGAAAGTTATAGCTTATGCATCTCGGCAGTTGAAACCGCATGAGCTTAACTATCCGATCCATGATTTGGAATTGGCTGCCATTGTGTTTGCATTAAAGATTTGGCGCCACTATCTGTTTGGGGAGAAATGTTTCATCTACACTGATCACAAGAGTTTGAAGTATTTGGGTGTCCAGAAAGAACTCAATCTTCGTCAGAGGAGATGGTTAGAATTGATTAAAGACTACGACTGCTTGATTGACTATCATCCAGGTAAAGCAAATGTTGTTGCTGATGCCTTGAGTCGGAAGTCTTTAGCTGGTTTAACAGTCTACTCGCTCTCGTTGCTTGTTGAGTTGAGAGCATTGCATGCCAGTTTTGTAGTTTGTGACGATGGTGCATTGTTGGCACAGTTGCTTTTGAAACCAGTTTTGTTAGATCAGATCAAAGAGGCTCAGTTGATTGATATGAAGATTCAGAAGATTATTTCAGATTGCAAGAATGGGAAGACTAGAGATTTTGTTGTGAAAGATGATGGGAGTCTCTGGTTTAAGAACCGATTGTGTGTACCCGATGATGCTGATTTGAAAAGGGTCATTTTGGAAGAAGCTCATCAGTCAATGTTTGCTATGCATCCGGGTAATACGAAGATGTATCATGATTTGAGACAGCATTATTGGTGGATTGGTTTGAAGAGAGACATTGCTGAGTTTGTATCGAAATGTCTCACCTGTCAGAAGGTTAAAGCAGAGCATCAAGTTCCAACCGGGTTGCTTCAACCATTGTCAGTGCCAGAATGGAAGTGGGAAAGAGTGACAATGGATTTTGTGTCTGGTTTGCCATTGACACAAAAGAAGCATGATGCTATATGGGTGATTGTGGATAGATTGACTAAGACAGCTCATTTCCTTCCGGTTCGAATGGATTATTCTTTGGAAAGGTTGGCTGAGCTGTATATCCATGAGATTGTGAAACTGCATGGTGTTCCAACTTCTTTAGTGTCTGATCGAGATCCTAGGTTTACTTCCAGATTTTGGAAGAGTTTGCATAGTGCTTTAGGTTCTCGACTGCATTTCAGCACTGCTTTTCATCCACAGACGGATGGACAGTCAGAGAGGGTGATACAGATTATTGAGGACATGTTGAGAAGCTGTGTCATCGATTTCTCTGGAAGTTGGGATAGGTTTTTACCTCTTGTGGAGTTTTCTTACAACAACAGTCACCAATCCAGCATTGGTATGGCACCGTTTGAAGCATTGTATGGCAGACGGTGTAGGACACCTCTTTGTTGGAATGAGCTTGAAGATAATAAGTTGGTTGGTCCTGATTTGATTCAAGAAACTGAAGAAAAAGTGAAGTTGATTCGAGGCAGGTTAAAAGCAGCTTCAGACCGACAGAAGTCTTATGCAGATCTGAAAAGGAGAGATATAGAGTTTGATGTTGGAGATAAGGTATTTCTGAAAGTGTCTCCTTGGAAGAAGATTTTGAGGTTCGGTCGGAAAGGAAAATTGAGTCCTCGTTTCATTGGGCCGTATGAAGTGTTAGAAAGAGTTGGGCCAGTGGCGTATCGACTTGCTTTGCCACCTGAGTTGGATCGTATTCATAATGTATTCCATGTTTCTATGTTGAGGAGATATAGGTCGGATCCATCTCATGTGTTGCCATTTGAATCTATTGAAGTGAGCCCAGACTTGACATTTGAAGAGGAACCAGTTGCTATCTTGGCATGTGATGTAAAAGAGTTAAGAAATAAGAATGTGCCTTTGGTAAAAGTTCTATGGAAGAATCATGCAAGAGAGGAAGCAACTTGGGAAAGTGAGCATACCATGCGAGACCAGTATCCTCAGTTATTTCAGAGTTAATTTCAGGTAATTTCGAGGACGAAATTTCTTTCTAGAGGGGGAGAATTGTAATATCCCTAATTATGCCCTAGTAGTCTTGGTGTTATTGTTGTTGCACTTGAATTATGTATATATGATAAGTTGATAAGAAATTGGAAGAGAATGTTTTTGTTTGGTGGTTGGGAAAGAAAAGAGGGTTTAGAGATAATTGTATATGTTGCTTATATGGTGATATATATAACATATAAAGTGGTCAAAATGGAAAGTCAAGGAAAGAGGATATTTTTGTGTTGGTTGTGAAATTACTTAAATGGGTATAGATATGACAAAAGCTTAGTTAAATGGATGAGGGTATTATAGTAATTTTTTTTGGATGGGTATTTAATGCCTATTGACTTTGTGTTTCTTCATCATTTCTTCTTCTTCTTGTTGTTGTGTGGCCGGCTCACCAAAGAGACAAGAGAGCAAGAGAACAAGTGATGGTTTTGATGATTTCAAGCTCAAAGTGAAGGAAGTTTTCAAAGTTACAATTTGGAGTTTCAAGGAATTTCATTATTTGGTAAGTTTTCTCTTGTTTACCCTTGTTATTTTTGAAGTTATGCTTGAGTTGAGTTGTGATTTGATGATGGTATGATTAAGTTGCTTAGGGTGTGATTTTAAGTATTGATTTTGCTTGATAGATGAGAAGTTGAGTTGGTGAAGGTGTTGGAAGTGATTGTGTTGAGTAAGAGTTGTGTTTAGTGAAATTTCTTTCTGTTTTACAATTAGTAAAGGCTGTGACTTGTATGATTTTTAATTAATTATAGAAAAATGTTCTTGAAGTGAATTTTTGATATGTTGTGCCTCTATGAGTCTAGAATGACTGAAAAATATGTTGATTCGATTTTGGAATGGTTATGAGTTTAGAAAGATTATTTTTATTAGACCTGTTCCAGCAGGTACCTTAACTGAGACAGCTATATTTCGGGATTTTTAATAAAATGTAGAAAAATCATATCCAATTGAATTTTGGATATGTTGTTGCTTAGTGAGTCTAGTATTTGAGAAAAATAATTTGGAACCACGTTGATTGAATTTGATTTATGGAATTCACAAAGTTCAGAACTGCTGCCAGGATGCAGGGCAATTGGGGCAGTCTGGTTAGGTGAACTATTTGACCAAGCTTTTGTGTTAAGTTTGATCTGAAATTTTAAAGGAATGATTTTAAGATACAAAACTAAATTCTGTAAAAATTTTAGAATTTTTAGTCAAGTAGATTATTTTATACAATTTTTCAAAATAAGGATAAAATGGAGTCTAAAACCAGAATGTACTATTCATATGGTCATTTTGCTAATATTCCTTTTGGATTAGGTTGTGAATGATATAATCAAATGCATGTGTAAGGTCCTAAAACTATGAATCATATCAATTGTTCTTTGCCCTAATTGCATTGTTGAGATTGAACAATGTTATGTTATGCATTGTGAATGGTAATGTGTTTCATGTGTAATATACCTTGAAATTGAAATGTATATCAAAGATGCAATGATAATTCAAATAAGATATGATATGAGACAATGCCATTGTGATTGGCTATGATGATGAGAATTTGAGAATGGAAATGGTAACTATATAATAAATGTATTGTTTGTTTAATATGTTATTCAGTTTCAGAGTTCTGGATTTGGGTGGCATGCCTAAGAAATGATGAAAGGTAACAGTCTTGCCGGGTTGAGGATCTCCTCATATGTGTTGAGTTGATGGTCCAAGAGACTGGGTCTGTTACACTATGAGAATTGTGAATATAAGATATATGATTTGTAACAGTCTTGCCGGGTTGAGGATCTCCTCATATGTGTTGAGTGATGGTCCAAGAGACTGGGTCTGTTACACTATCCATGGATAGAGATACATGTATATACATTGCCTACGGGCGTGATTATTGTGACTATGAACCAAATCAGTAACTCTGAACTCTGAATATCGTATTAAATACTTGTTGGGCCCATAGGTGTCAAGGTTATATGAATGTCCTAAATAATGTTATGAGCTAATGAAATGGGATGTTGTTTATTGAGTATGATTGATTAATGTTGAATGTGGAAAGATGTTGAAATGTGGTATGCTCATATGACTATGATTTGTGAAATGCATAATTATGTGGTTAACTTTATATGTATGATGTTGATCTTATCATTAACATATGTGAAATTGCATTACATTAAAGCATACCATTAGCATGTTTTATCTTACTAAGCCGTTGGCTTAGCGCGATAGTGTTTAATCGCGCAGGTAATAGAGTTGATAGAGTTGAACCCGAGAGTTCATCAAGACCAAGTGAGAGTAGACCTTGAAGAGTTGATTTTGGGAACTTAAAGATCATAAGAGAATTGCCAATCATGTATACTTCTGTATATTTTGTAAAGAAATGTTTAATGTGTAAATATGTACATATTTTATAACTTCCGCTGTGTAATATTTAAATGTATATATATATATATAACTAATATGTTTTGTTTTATCAGTAAATGATTTACTTTTCTATAATGTATAATGATAAAGGTATTGTATCAAGTTTAAAGTGTTTTGAATATTAAGAAAACCGTACCATCCCTATGTTTGGTGCACTTATGCTACATTGTTGTGGTTGTAGTGTGTGTGCATTGGATATGGGGGTGTTACAAGAATTCTGGAGGAGGAGAAATATTGTGGTCAGGCAACTAGAATTGGACAAAGGGATATCTGATGGGACGGAAATTATGAGATTAAAGGAGGAATGGAACAAGATCTTATTGACTGAAGAAACTAGAAGGAAACAGCAAGCAAAGTTATTCTAGTACAATAACGGGGATAAGAATACAAAGTACTTCCACAGGCAAATTAAAGGCAGAAGATCTAGAAACAGAGTTAAACATTTGATGAATGGTGAAGGCCAGTTGGTTTCAGATGTGGAGAGTATGTCTTCCCTGGTTCAAGAGTATTTTGCGAACTTGTTTGAGAAGGATAGTGGGACTGATTTTCGCAGGCTGGTGGGTTTAGTGGAGAGGGTGGTTTTGGTTGAGGATGCTGAAAGTTTGACTGCCCCTTTCAGAAAAGAGGAGTTCTGTAACTCTGTTTAGTATGCATCCAGACAAGGCTCCTGGACCGGATGGTTTGAATCCGGCATTTTTTCAGAAATATTGGCATATCTTAGGGGATGACATCTTTAAGGCGGCTATTTCTTGGCTCCAGGCACGTACTTTTCCTACTGATCTGACTATGACAAATATTGTGTTGATCCCTAAGAATGCTAATCCGAAGTCTGTTAAGGATTTTAGACCGATTGCTTTGTGCAATGTTATTTATAAAATCGTGTCTAAAACCTTAGCCAACTGAATGAAGAGAATTCTCCCTCAGATCATTGCTATGAACCAATCTGCTTTTGTTCCAAACCGGCTTATCACGGATAATATTTGTGTTGCCTTTGAAACTGTCCATAATTTAAAGAATAGAAGAGTTGGTGAACTGGGTTACTGTGCGATGAAGATTGATATTAGTAAAGCCTATGATAGAGTGGATTGGGCTTATTTGTTGGCTATGATGTCTGCTATGCGTTTCCCTGAGAGCTGGATCAAGTGGATGTCAATGTGTGTTTCGAATGTGTCGTACATGGTAAATTTGAATGGTTCTTTGATTGGTCCTATTATTCCTGGGAGAGGCCTCCGTCAAGGTGATCCAATATCCTCTTATTTATTTCTTATTTGTGCTGAGGGATTATCTATTTTATTTAGAGAAGCTGAGCTGGCTGGTGTGCTTCATGGATGTAGAGTTGGGCGGGGTTGCCCTCGAATTTCGCACCTCCTCTTTGCGGACGACTCGCTTTTCTTTTTTGAGGCCACCTTAGATGAGGCCAGAGCTGTGAAGAGTATCCTTCAGGAGTATGAATCTGCATCTGGTCAGTCTATTAACTTCCAGAAATCTGGGATTATGTTCAGTCCATGTATTCAGAATAGTGTGCAAAATGATATCTCTTCGGCTTTGGGTGTCTCAAATCCGTTAAGAAGTGGGGCATATTTGGGTCTCCCTTCTCTTGTAGGAAGGAACAAGAGGCAGATTTTCAGCTTTATTAAGGACAAGATTTGGAAGCGAATTAATTCATGGAATAATAGATTCTTATCAAGGGCAGGCCGTGAAGTGTTGATCAAATCTGTTATTCAAGCTATCCCTTCTTATTGTATGTCGGTCTTCCTCCTTCCACAGTCTTTGTGCAATGAAATTCAGGTCATTATGAACCGGTATTGGTGGAACGGGAAAAAAGAAGTCGGCAAAGGTATTAATTGGCTGTCATGGGATAGGATGGCGCTTCCAAAAGGTGGGGGAGGAATGGGATTCCGAGATCTTCATCATTTTAATATTGCTTTGCTTGGTAAGCAAGGGTGGCGGCTGCTTACCCAATCTGATACGTTGTTCTATCAGATCTTCAAAGCTAAATATTTTTCTTCAGGGGATTTTTTGAAAGCTAATAGAGGTAATAACTCTAGCTTTGTGTGGACCAGTATCTTTGCTACCATTGAGATGTTGAAGAGGGGAATTCGGTGGAGGGTAGGAGATGGGGAGAGTATCTTTGCAGGGTCGGATCCTTGGATCCCTAAACAGGATTCATTTGTGGCAGATGATGGTAATATGTTCATTAGTCCGGCTGTGAAAGTAGCAGATTTGTTGAAGGTGGGGGAGCGGAGATGGAACGTGGAGAAGCTGATGGAATTGTTTTCAGCTAGAGATGTAAGTGCTATTTTATCCATTCCTCTAAGTTTGTTTCCTAACAAAGATTCTGTGATGTGGCACTTTGAGAGGCGGGGCTTATACTCTGTTAAGTCTGCTTATTTTGTTAGTAATAATGTGGGAGGTAGTGTTTGGACTCATAATGTGTTGTGGAAGAGGATATGGAATTTGAAGATTCCTCCTAAAATTCGTGACTTTGTATGGCGGGCAATGAAGAACACGCTGCCTACAAAACTTAATTTACAAAGTCGAGGAGTTGATATTGATACTATTTGCCCTCTTTGTTTTGTTGCTGAATCGGTGGACCACGCCTTGCTTAATTGCGCTAAGGCGATGTCGTGTTGGGATGTGGTGCAAATTTTCCCTCTTATTCCTAATGATATGTGGTCTGATAAATTCAACTGGGTTTGGAATTCCTTAGGAAGGGAAGGGGCTGAGTTGTTTTCTTTTGTCTCTTGGCACCTGTGGAACGCGAGAAACGATGTTATTTAGACATCTAAATATATGTCTGCACAGCAGATTGTGTATAATGCTATTTCTCATCTTGTTGATTGGAGATCTTTGAGTAACCTTCGATAATCTGTCTCTCGGGTGGAGCAAGAAAGTAACAATGACAGCCATCTTTCTCTCTTACATAATCATGGGTGGAGTATGTTCTTGGATGCTGCTATTTTCCAACAAGAGGGTTGTACTGGTTTTGGCTGTCATTGAATCTGCAGAAGGAAGCTGGTTGGGTGGTATTTCCGGTTTTATTGAGGGTGTTCTGGACCCAGCTGTAGCAGAGATGCTTGCCTGTAGAAACGCTCTGTTGTATGCCCAGCAGGTCTTGACTGGAGAAGGCTGCATGTACACTGATAATCAGGCAGTAGCTCGAGCTGTGTCTGCTTCCTCAGTGGATGCTTCGAAGTTTGGTCTCCTTGCACAAGATTGTTTTTCTATTCTTTGTGATTTACCCAATGTTAATGTCAAGTGGGTTAAGAGGCAATCTAATGGGGTTGCGCATTGTTTAGCGCGGTACTCTATTCGTTTTTCCCGTTTTGTAATTTGGGAAACGATTCCGGATGTTTTATCATCCCATTATCAGTAATGAAATTTGGCTATTTGCCTTTCAAAAAAAAATAATAATAACCCCCACATTGATTTTTTTTTCTCTCTTCATTTTTATATCTTTCCTGTTGTCTCCATCTCGCTCTCTCTTTCTCTAAGTTTTTCCCATCTCTATCTTGCTCTCTCCTTCTTTTATTTTGCTGATTCTCCTTCTCTTCTCCTTCTTTATTTTCATTTCTTTGATTTTCTGCTCTCTCTTTGTTTTTGCTCATTCTCTTTTTTCATCTATGGGTTGCAATTTGTAGGTTTTGGTAAGTGTTTTTTATTTAATGTTTTCATTTAATTTGTTTGTTTTTTTTTCTATATGTATGGATTGTTTTTTATTAGGTTTTAGGATTTCTTAAGATTTTGGGTTTTAGGATTTTTAAAAATTGTGATTTCTACTATTGGATCTTAGAGTTTTTAACAATTTGATTAGGTTTCTACTATTGGGTTTTTAACAATTAGTATGTTTCGGTATAATTTGTGTTTAGTGAATTTACTGACTTTGTTGAAGTGGGTTTGTGGTTTTTCAATGAATTTGTGGGTTTTTATTTTATTTTATTTTTATTTTTATTAATTTCCTCTTTCTTTTTCTCGTTTTAAGTTTTCTTTCTTCTCTGTTTTTATAGTAGACAAAATAACTTTTCAATAGAGAGCTTTTGATCATAAAAGCTTGATTTAGGTCAGATCAATTTTTCATATTTGAATTATTCTGCTTTGATTTATATTTTTTTATGCGTAATTGGACTTTAGATTCTTCTTTTTTGTTTTTTTTTTAAATTTTATCATTAGAATTATTGAAATAAAGTTGATGCAGGGACAAAACTAGGGGGTCTTAAGTGGTCCATGGATCCCTTCCCACCTCATCGATGGTCAGAGGCCCTTATTGGAGGGCTTTTGGTCATCAATGAAGTCTAAGGGAGCCCTACTCCCAGACTTGGTGTGGGTTGCAAATGAGAGTAAATGGTTGAAGACAACCTCTCAACCTCATTATTTTTTTTAATTACCCCTTATTAAAATGATATCGTTTTAGTTATAGGTAGTATGTTTTAATTATCCCAACTATGGGTAATCTTTTTTTTTAATTACCCTAGTTCAACAACATTTTTTCAGTCAAAGGTAATTTAAGAAAAAAAAATTGGGTTGTGAAGAACATATTATACATATTCTTCATGACCATGGACCACTTGGTGAGAACAAGCAATTAAGCGATAGATGAGCCCAAGCCATAGCCACCAAGTGCCAGGAAAGGAGGAGGAGCCGCCATTGTTGCCGCCGGATGCCGGATTTTCATCGCTGGAGTGAGGTATCTACTAAAGCCCTATTTGTTTTCATTTTATTGATTTGTGTTATGTGTTGTATTGTGATTACGTTTAGGTAATTTGGGGTTTTTTCTTCAGAAATATAGAATGGAATTTAATTTATTAGATATTAATTATAATAATTTATTTTAATTAATTTGTGTTGTTAGGTTAAATTGAATATAAATTATAAATTGAAATATTGGATATAAATTAAAAATTGAATATAAATTGTTATTTGATTGAATTGAATATAAATTATGTCATGTGTTGTTGCGATTATTTTCCTTTGTTGTGTGTTATGTTGTGATTATGTTAAATTGATTATAAATTATAATTTGAAATATTGAATATAAATTAAAAATTGAATATAAACTGTGATTAAATTAAACTGAAAATAAACTATAAATTAAATATAAATTGTGATTAAGTTAAATTTAATATAAAATATAAATTGAATATAAACTAAAAATAGTGATTAGGTTGTCAATATAATTGCACAATTAGTTGTTATATTACAATAATATTGAAATAAACGGCGAAATTAAACATTAAATTTTATTTTGAATTCTTCTGCAAATTTTTGGCCATAAAATTTTGACTCCTATCATCCAAATCCTTGTTTCGCCATTGAATTAGTGTTAATAATAAAATGTTGTGAGGTAAGTGTTTTTTAAATGTTTGGTATTGAGGACACTACATGTTGAATTTGAGTTTGGTGAAGGTATTTGGTTGCTGAGAGAATTTATTAAGAGAAAATTGTTTGGTAGCTAGGAGAATAAGGGAAAGTCAAGGAAAATTAAATTTGTAAACTTTAGAAAGTGAGCTTTTGAGAACCTGCCTTATTGGAAGTTGCAGGACCTAAAACTTTAAAAACTTTTAATTGTAACGAGTAGGATACTTAGTTGTCGTTTCTAGGTATCTTACTGCATTATCATTGTGATAGTAAAGTTTGTTTGATTACTAAGAAAATGTAAGAAAGAAAAAGAAAGAGTATCTTAAATTTTTCTTTAGCTGCTTAGTGTAATAACCTATAATTTTAAAATTTTTTAAAATATCATTTAAAGATAATAATAATAATAATAATAATAATAATAATAATAATAATAAAGAAATTTGAGATGAAGTTTGGTTGAAAAAGAATTGAAAACGGAGGAAAAAATTAAAAATTAATATAAAAATTTTAAATTTTAAAATAAAATAAAATAATAATATATATAATATATAATATAAAAAAGGAGAAGATAAGGACAAAATGGGCTGAAAAAAGAAAGAAAGAAAGGAAGCAAGGAAGAGAAAGGGAGAGGGAGAGAGAGAGGAAAAAAAATGAGCACTCTATGGTTTTTCGGTGATAACTTCATCATCGGACCTCCGATTGATGCATCGTCAGTGACATTGAAAAGATAACATCTAGAAAAAGATAAAAACACTATAATTGCTCTAATCGGCATTTGGATGGCTCCAAATATGCTTCCCAAATTTGCTATAGTGAATTTCAGCTAACTCCGGCGACTGAAACTTTACATGGTCATATCTCCCTCATCCAAACTCTGATTCAAGTGATTCAAGATGCTTAGAATTCTATTTTCATAAGATTTAATTTGAGTACTATTAGACCATGAGGAGATCACCGGAGTGAGAGAAAAATTTCAATGAAAATAGAAACTTTTTGGTAAGATTTAGACAATTTTTCGGCGAGTTAGTTGACACTTCTAGTATGATTGAGCTGCTGACTTCATTATCTTTCTAACGATACCAATCATGATTCATTTGAATATTGAAACCTCCTAAATGGTGATGTGAGTGATAACCGATGAGAATTCTGGCAACGCTTCGGCAATGCTCTGGCGATCCAATTTTGATGTTCCGTTTAAAATTTTAGATGCGTTGATTGATTAATTAAAATATTATTAATTATTAATCAATTAATTGAGTTAATTTAATTAACAAATTATGCTTTAAAATTCATAAAATTAAATTAATTGAATTATAATAATAATTTAACAAATTAAGTAATATTATTGTTAGTAAGATAAGGAGATGCCATTTTTAATTTTAAATGGCAAATAATAATAATTATTAATTATGGATAATATTACCATCATTGTTATTAGTATAACAAGCTAAGAGAGAACCTAAGAGTATAATACTTATGTAAATATGAATGTATGTCAAGAATTACCACAGAACCGATATGATATTATCAGTGATGAAGAAGAATTAAATTTTCAAGTTCAAGGTGAGTTATAATGTCTATCCCTTCCTTTGTTGCTTTGGAGTTTTTGATGAATTGTGAGCCGCTGTTGATACTTGAACCATTTGATATCTTTTGTTGATTGTGTTTTTATAATTGTGAATTGTGAAATCCTATGTGGCCTCTAGGTCTATGTGATCATACCAAGCTAATTGTTTAGCCAATATGATAAAATCTCAACTTGATGAGAGTTATACTATCATGCTATTTGCACATAGAGATTTGTGATAAAAAGGGTAAAGTTATTGCCCTTATGTGTGTGTGATGTATGATAGTAATGGAATGTACATGATAATATATTTTCTTCAGTACTATTGCTATGTGTTTATCTATCATATTATTCATTTGCTTTTATAATATCGGTTTAAATATTATGGGCTCTTTTGTGGATTAAATTTAATTGTTAAACTTTTATTGAGCTACCACCTTATGTTATTATTATTCTTAAACTTTGAGATAATTTTATTGTGCATCCTATCTTGTGGCACTATAATCTCACTGATCGAGCTAACGACTCACCCAATCATCTATGGTTTCAGGTAAACGTTATCCAAGTCCATGAACTTCTCGATTTTCTTTCTTCTAGCAAGAAGCAATGAACAATATAATTAACTAATAATTATTAAATATAATAAATATGTTAAGTTATATGTATTTTAGATGCTTCACAGTACTGTTATGAATGGTTTAGTAGGGTGTGGAGGTAAATTATAATATCATGTAAATAATATGATATAAATATGTGTTATAAATGACATCAAAATAAATGTAAAATAATATATTATAAGATTAAGGGATAATTAAATAACATGTATGAATATGTTAGTTTAGTTATAGTTCTACACCGTGCCTGGTGACTGGTGCGTCGCGCCTAGTGCCGTAGCAATACCGCAAGTGTACGGGTCGACCAAGTAATAAAGTAGTGAGTGAGTTATCGTTCCACTGAGGACAAGGTCAATTACTAGTGTAATCCTTAACCATTGTTTAGCAAATCAATAGGTTTGTGATGTGATGTAATTTAAAACAATTAATTTAATAACTGAAAGTAAAGGAAAATTAAATGTTGTGCAAAAAGGATTGATAATAAAAAATACTATCCAGATATTGAATCCCCCTAGCCTCAATGATATTTATGAACAATCAATTCAGTTAAATCATTTAATAGATTTGAGTTGGCATTCCTCTAAATTAGACTAAAACCTCTCTCAAGTGGATTAATCCCTAATCACTAAGTAGAGTGCCGGAATCTCTTCTCAAACACAATTAAATAGATCCTGCATTAAGAACAAGAAACTATAAACCAAAGGATCTTGTAAGTCTATCTCTAGCACTCCAATCAATCCTCAACCCTTATGAGTATTCAATTCATATCAAGCTTTCTCAAGTCAATAATATGAAAATGGCAACCAATCAATAAGCATGCTATTATCAATTGGAAATAAATCATTAAGCATCATAAGAATAAAACAACTCAATCAAATGATTCAACTAAATATAATTATTCACTCCATACAAATAAGCTAGGGTTCATCAATATCTAGATAGAGAAGGAATTAGTTCATATTCAAAATAAGAAAAACAGAACAAGAGAAATGAGTAAAAGAAATCAAACAATCCATGGCGAATAATTTGTATTTCTTCACTTCAATCCTTGATTCTTGGTTTAGATCTTATATAGGATGTATCTCCTTCTTCAAGCTTAGCTCAAAGCTCTTCTCCTCTCTCTGTTCTCTGTTCTCTGTTCCAAAAACCATCCCCCTTCTCCATTTTTCTTCTCCTTTTTAACTCTCTTCCAAGCTCACAGCCCATACCTTCCAGCTCACACCCCATACCTTCCATCTCACACCATTCTCCCTTGTCTCCCATATTCTCTTTGTTTTATCTTTCTTTTTATCATTTAGGTCAGCTTTTCTTTTCTTTAATCTTTCTTTTGGCAAAAGCACAGTCCTTGTCCCCCACTTATTCCTCAATCAGTGCAAAGAATTCAACTTTTTCATAGGTGACACGGCCATTGACATGCCCATGTCACTGGGCGTGTCACAGCCACTGTGATTTTGAATATAAGGCACGTCCAGTGACACGCCCATGTCACTGGGCGTGTTACAACTACTGTGAGTCATTGAAAAAGGCACGCTCGGTGACACGCCCATGTCATTGGGTGTGTCAATGCTTTTGTATGCAGCATCAAAGGCATGTCTATTGACACGCCCGTGTCCATGGGCATGTCCATTGGTGAATTTTGGTCTTTTCTTCTACTTTCATCCGTAATTCCTCCAAAATGACCATAAGTCTCAAAATACAGAGAATTCCTGAAATTAACCCTAAAATACACTTGAACAAACAAATTAAACTCAATTGGATAATAATCATATTAAGAAATAGGGATAAAATATTATCAGCTCATCATTTTCATTAGGGACCACCGTTATCCCTCCTTTCTTTGGTACTACCTGAACTGGGCTCACCTAAGAGCTATCCGAGATTGGATAGATAATCCCTGCATCAAGTAGTTTTATTACTTCAGTCTTCACTACATCTTTCATCTTTGGGTTTAGCCTCCGATGTGGTTGCACTACCGGCTTGAATTCGTCCTCCATCAGTATCTTGTGAGTGCAATAGGATGGACTGATACCCTTGATGTCTACTATCTTCCAAGCTATCACTTTCTTATGTTTCTACAGCAACTGGATAAGCTTCTCCTTCTGCTCAAAAGATAGGTGGGAACTCAGAATTATTGGCAGTTTCTTATTCTCCGCCAGAAATCCATACTCAAGGTGATCCGGAAGGGGCTTTAGTTCCAAGTTGGGTGGATCAATCACCGATGGTTTTGGCTTCTCTTCCTTTGGCATCTCAATAGTCTCATATGCCCTGCATTTGAATGAATTTCTTGCTTCAAGAAAAGCAAGCTGCTCCATTGCTTCTTGATCCTCAACATTTTCCTGCAATAAACACAACTCAAGGGGATCCTTGTAAACAATGTTAGTAACACAATTTACAGTCTCATGCTCAACAACATTATTACATGATTCCGCCTCATCAAGTGAAAGTGAATGTTTCATAGCATCATGTATCCTAAAAATAACTTTCTCATCACCCACTCTCAAAGTTAAAGTGCCATCATGAACATCGATAAGGGCACGGGCTGTATTTAAAAATGGCCTACCAAGAATAAGTGAAACATCCGCATCCTCATCAATATCAATGACAACAAAATCATTGGGAAAAATGAAATCTCGGACTTTTACCAACACATCTTCTATAATGCCACGAGGGTGGACTACTGACTTATCAGCAAGTTGGATGGTCATAAGTGTTAGTTTATGTTTACCAATACCTAACTCTTTGAAAATTTTATAGGGCATAACACTTATGCTAGCCCCCAAATCAGCTAATGCACTCTTGACCTCAAGGTTACCTATTAAACATGGAATGGTAAAACTTCCTGGATCTTTTAACTTCTTAGGTAACCTCATTTGCAAAATTGTTGAACTCTTTTCAGATAACTGCACTAAAGACACTTCCTCAAGTTTCCTTTTGTTAGAAAGAATGTCTTTCAAAAATTTAGCATATTTAGGCATCTGTGACAAAGCTTCAGCAAATGGAATATTAATGTGCAATTGTTTAAAAAGTTCAAGAAACTTACCGAACTGAGCATCAATCTTGTCCTTGTTCAACCTTGCTGGATAGGGTACTCTAGGTCGGTATTCCTTCAATATGGGGTTGCTTTCTTGCGGCTGCTTCTCTTTCTCACTTTCCAATGCAGTTTTCTCTCCCGAAGTGACAGGAAGATTGTCTTCTTTTTCTTTTTCTTATATTTCAGCCCTTTTCTCTGCCACTTCTCCTCTTTTCTCATCCACATTACCTCTGATTTCTTTTCCACTCCTTAGTGTAATTGCCTTGAGCTGCTCTTTAGGATTTGCCTCAGTGTTGCTAGGCAGACTTCCTTGTGGCCTCTCACTGAGCAACTTGACAATTTGCCCCACCTGCTTCTCCAAATTATGAATGGAGGCTTGTTGATTTCTTAGGGTGGTTTCAGTTGATTGGAGCCTAGTTTCAGAAGCTGCTATAAATTTCTCCATCATGTCCTCCAAATTACTCTTTCTTAGAGGGGCAGCTTGTTGATGTTGGGGCTGCTGGAATCCAGGGGGAGGTCTTAGATTATTTTGATTATTCCATGAGAAATTTGGATGATTTATCCACCCCGGATTGTATGTGTTGCTGTAGGGGTTATTCTATTGTTGCCTTGGCATATTTTCCACATAATCTACTTACTCTTGCCTAGCAAACATGTTGCCACTTTGGCAATCTTGACTTTGATGTCCACCCCCACACCATTCACAAGACATCACTTGCATTACTTTCCCAGAAGAAGAGGCCAAAGAATCAAATTTTTTATTCAATGCTTCCAATTGGGCTGTCAAAGCCACCACATGATTTAATTGGTGTGAACCCATGACTTTCAGCTTTCCTTGCTCCCTTGGGGCTTGCCACTGATAATTGGTGATAGCCATGTCTTCAATTAAATCCCTTGCTTGTTCGGGCATCTTATTGTTTATGATACCACCAGCTGCTGCATCAATAGATTGCTTACTTACGTAATTCAACCCATTGTAAAATGTTTGAATTTGAAGCCATAGTGGAAGTCCATGATGAGGACACCTTCTCAACAAATCTTTAAATCTTTCCCAGGCATCATAAAGGGTCTCACCATCTTGCTGCAGAAAGGATGAGATATCATTCCTCAACTTAGCGATTTTGGATGGTGGGAAGTATTTTTCTAGGAATTTCTCTGCCAACTGACCCCATGTGGTGAAGGCTCCTGGAGGAAAAGATTTCAGCCACTTCTTTGGTCTATCTCTAAGGGAAAATGGGAACAACCTCAACCTAATTATATCATCTGAGACATTATTTATCTTGAATTTGTCACATATCTCCAGAAAATTCTCAATATGTGCATTAGGATCTTCATCAGGAAGCCGTCGAATTGACAAGTCTGCTGCACCATTTGAATTACATTTGCTTTTATTTTGAAGTTGTTTGCAGCAACTGTCGGTCTTCGGATAGTAGATTCAACTCCATTTAGATTGAGCTTAGCAAACTCCTGCATTGTTCTTGCCCCAGCTCCTTCCATCACTTCAAATACTTCTTCTTGTTCTATTTCCAGATTTATTTCTGTTTCTGCATCTTCCAGAACTGCCTCCTCTTCTTCCTTTTGCTTTCTCCTCAACATTCTTTCTAATTCTAGGTCTAACTCAAGTAGTTGGGCTGAGCTAGCTCTGGTCATAAACGGTAAGAAATACCTAAAATGATAGTAAACAAGTAAGAATCAATATTAAAAACAAATGAAAATAAAACTAAATCAACAGTCTTAATTATATTACTAATATTGAAACCGTTGTCCCTGGCGGCGGCGCCAAAAACTTGGTGCGTCGCGCCTAGTGCTATAGCAATACCGCAAGTGCACGGGTCGACCAAGTAATAAAGTAGTGTGTGGGTTATCGTTCCACTGAGGACAAGGTCAATTACTAGTGCAAACCTTAACCGTTGTTTAGCAAATCAATAGGTTTGTGATGTGGTGTAATTTAAAACAATCAATTTAATAACTGAAAGTAAAGGGAAATTAAATGTTGTACAAAAAGGATTGATAATAAAAATACTATCCAGATATTGAATCCCCCTAGCCTCAATGATATTTATGAACAATCAATTCAGTTAAATCATTTAATAGATTTGAGTTGGCATTCCTCTAAATTAGATTAAAACCTCTCTCGAGTGGGTTAATCCCTAATCACTAAGTAGAGTGCCGGAATCTCTTCTCAAACACAATTAAATAGATCTTGCATTAAGAACAAGGAACTATAAACCAAAGGATCTTGTAAGTCTATCTCTAGCACTCCAATCAATCCTCAACCCTCATGAGTATTCAATTCATATCAAGCTTTCTCAAGTCAATAATATGAAAATGGCAACCAATCAATAAGCATGCTATTATCAATTAGAAATAAATCATTAAGCATCATAAGAATAAAACAACTCAATTAAATGATTCAACTAAATATAATTATTCACTCCATACAAATAAGCTAGGGTTCATCAATATCTAGATAGAGAAGGAATTAGTTCATATTCAAAACTAGAAAAATAGAACAAGAGAAATGAGTAAAAGAAACCAAACAATCCATGGCGAATAATTTGTATTTCTTCACTTTAATCCTTGATTCTTGGTTTAGATCTTGTTTAGGATGTATTTCCTTCTTCAAACTTAGCTCAAAGCTCTTCTCCTCTCTATGTTCTCTGTTCTAAAAACCGTCCCCCTTCTCCATTTTTCTTCTCCTTTTTAACTCTCTTCCAAGCTCACAGCCCATACCTTCCAGCTCACACCCCATACCTTCCATCTCACACCATTCTCCCTTGTCTCCCATATTCTCTTTGTTTTATCTTTCTTTTTATCATTTAGGTCAGTTTTTCTTTTCTTTAATCTTTCTTTTGGCAAAAGCACAGTCCTTGTCCCCCACTTGTTCCTTAATCAGTGCAAAGAATTTAACTTTTCCATAGGTGACACGGCCATTGACACGCCCATGTCACTGGGCGTGTCATAGCCACTGTGATTTTGAATATAAGGCACGTCCAGTGACACGCCCATGCCACTGGGCGTATCACAGCTACTGTGAGTCATTGAAAAAGGCACGCTCGGTGACACGCCCATGTCACTGGGCGTGTCAATGCTTCTGTATGCAGCATCAAATGCACGTCTATTGACACGCCCGTGTCCATGGGCATGTCCATTGGTGAATTTTGCTCTTTTCTTCTACTTTCATCCGTAATTCCTCCGAAATGACCATAAGTCTCAAAATACAGAGAATTCCTGAAATTAACCCTAAAATACACTTGAACAAACAAATTAAACTCAATTGGATAATAATCATATTAAGAAATAGGGATAAAATATTATCAATTGTGCACTTATCAATGACCTTAAGCTTACCTGGACCCTAGGACCGTCACATTTTCAAAATTGGAATATAACACTTAGCATTTATTTTAGAGTTAGAAAATCTTGAGAAATTTATTTGAATATTACAAAGTTTCACTTTTTAATGGTTAGAGTCAAAGAACATGATAATGCCCATATGTTTCGAGTTAATCAAATTATTCTTAGTCAGTGTATATTTTTCCCCTCTAATTAAGACTTGAAATAAAATGAAGACAACCATGTACTTTAATCTAATAAAACTATCATGTTTTAAATTTATTATAATTAGATGGATATAATGGAATGATTAGTTCATTGTTCCTTCCTATTTTTTTCTTGCTTTCTTAAGTTTGTGGGAGTAGTTTATAATGTTTAGAATTGGAGACATGAGAGAGTTTATAATGCTTTCATTATTAACATCAATTCCATTTTTAAATTTAATTTCTTCTGAAAAGAGTTTTCTCTTTTTTGTTTTTCCCTCTTTCTTTTTCTTCTTAGTTATGTAATTGCATGAGAGTTTACTTGCTAAATTGAATCATTGCATACATTCGCATAAATTGGGTTTATAATATACTGCAAAAACCAACCACAACTATATATTTTTATATATTATTTAATACTCAATTTGAAATATAGGACATGTAAAAGTCAAATTTCAAGGGGTGATTGGTGATACTTCGATTTAGTGAGTGAGTTGTTTAATTATAGGTACCATAAAAGCTTGTAATTTAGCCTTGATTATTTATCAAGATTTAATTGACCAATAATTATTAAGTAGACTTAATTCTTGAATTAGCTAGCAAATTTAGCATTGAACCTTAATTTAAGATAGCATGAACATAAAGTTTATTTATTTGTTTGTTAAATATGAAGATATTAAGCTGATAACCACTTCCAAATTTAATGTTTTAACTAAATAAAATTTATTCATTTTACGAAAAATATAGGTGGAAACATATCATTTGAATATGAATTCAACTTATATACAATTTTCTCTTTATTAAAATGTAATACCCTGCCCCTTGGGTACATGCAATTTAATAATCACCGATCGATAAAATAGTAAATATGAAAAATTAAGCTCCTAGAGGGAAAACCTTAATCTCAAATGGAAATTCTTCCCAACCATAATTAAAAGGATTAAAAACTACGACTACTTAATTAATTAAGTAGCAAATAGAAAAAAAAAAAGACAAAGTGGGACCTACCTAGCTAAGGTTAACAAGGGTGAGAAGATAAACTTGCATTTTCAAAATGGATAAAGTGTTTAAAAGCACAAATTGATAAAGGGAATTTATTAAAGTGGTATGTTATGTATGGGTTAAAAGAACAACTACATTAGCAACTAAAATGGTTAACTAGGGCTAAAAATCTATAAGTCAAAATTGAATTGGAATATACAAGAATAAACTAATTAAACTAATCCAAATTGATTATGTTAGGAAGGAAATTAAAGTTATATTAGAATCATAAATTTTAGGGGTTAAATTTACAATCAAATTAAAAATTTGGTTGTGGCCAAATAAAATTAGTTGTTAATAAATTAAATGCAATGGTAAAAAACTATTGCATAACTATATAAGAAATTAAATGAATGAAAATAATAACATTGTGGCGGGTGAAGGTGTAGGGTGAGAAGATAGGATTACTAAGCAAACAAATGGAATGGTGCATGAAGAAGTAGCAACACATATCCATATAACATAAAATTTCTAAGCAACCCAAGAAAATTCTAATAACAAGTAAGATAATCTGCCATTTTGAGTTTGAGAGAAAATCATGTACAACTCGAGAAAAATAAACTAATACACCCGATGTGGCCCTGATTGTTTTATTTATAATTGTGATTGTTTGACTCTCATCCAAAAGTACCTGATTCTATTAGTCTTGTATTTGGTCATTTTCTATGTTAAATTAAAACTTATTTTAAACTGAATTCTCTAATGTTAGGCCGATTATTTTCATTGTGCCAACATACTGGATCATTGACATCTACTTACATAATTTGATATTTATTGAATTCAAATTATTACTGCTTTGTTGAAATCTTTGTCTAATGTTCTTAACATTATGACAAGGCTTAACTAAGATGGGGGATAAACTACCGAACAATACACATTGAGTTTTGATATGAGCAAAGAGGAAAGTTACCACCCTAATTACTAGCTTATGGCCTCCCTGTTTATATTGTCCCATGACCTGATTGATTGTACTAGCCTATGGCCTACTTATTTATACTAGCCTATGGCTTACCTATTTATACTGGCCTATGACTTGCTTAATTATACTAGCTTATGGCATGTCTATTCTAAATGTCACATTGTTAGATTTTGTCACTATTTATTATTTATAATTAATTAACTCTTATTTTCTGTTTTTACTGAATATTCAGCCTCTAACTAATTAAGCTTGTTGACTGCTATTTTATCCTTGTTGTGATTTTGATCCTAAAATAAATTGATTGAAGAATTCAACACTATGATTATACTAAGTTAAAAGGATAAGAGGAGCAATGGTAGTAAAAATAATAACAAAGATAATGGTAACATGAAGTTTTGCCAAATAAGGGATGGAATTTCATAATAGTTTGGTAAACGAATAATAGTAGCATAAAATTTGCTTCAAGGAAGGTCAAAATTTCATAAGGGATTAACTCTAGTATTGATACTTTCAAGTGATAATCACGTGTAAAAATAATAAAAAGGTATGGTTCACAATACTAGAAATTTTAATAAGATACTTAAAGTACTTAAATAAAGGTGAAACTAAAATTAAATTAGAAAATCTGAACACTCATTGAGTTTGTGACTCACCCCTCACCTTTATTTTTCTAATGTTATTTTACAGGTAGGATAACTCTAGCAGTAGTTGCATTGTGGTATCGAAAGGTAGCCAATAAAGACAACCAGAAAAAAAAGAATAGGATTTATATAATTTGAAAATTACAATGTAAAAAAAACTTAGTGGAATTTTGCTATTTATATTGTACTAATATTGGGTTCTATGCAGTTCTGTTGGGTTTATTGACTTGAGCCCTAAAACCATTACACTCCATATTTGAGTTATGACATAAAAAAAAATAGATTTCCACTTCTCTTGATGAGTGCTTTCACCAAGAACAACAATAAATAGATGCTGGAATAATGAAAGTCGACCAGGGGTTTTGTTACTCCTATTGTTACTCCATATCGAGTAAAAAAAACCCACCAGGCAGCTATAAAAATAATTAGTTTGCTACTCTTTATCAAGTCAAAAAGAACATAAGCAAGTTAAGTTCTAGTATGACGGTAGCAACCTTCTATAGGATTCCATGAAACGCTTTAACTTTGTGTAATCAGATTATGAAATTTTGAGCCATTCTTTAAACATGTTTTATTTTTAAGAAACTTCCTAATGCAATGTCCTCTACATATTTTATGTGTATGATAAATGATTTGTTTATTTGTTTTGTTGTTTTTGCATGATTTGTTTTATTCTGGCAATTTTATATAAGTTCACAAGTATTGTATATCCATTTGTAAGTTTGGTTAACTAATTTGCATCTTTTAAATATTTGTTTTATTTTAGAATAAGTTATTCATATATATTTATTCATAATGCCTGCAATTAATTGTTGATTAATGAAGTTGAGAGTACAAAGTAGAAATATTGGGAATGTTTTATTTGATGAATGTGAATTAATGAAGTTGTGATTTGTGAATTGCAAAGTTTATTTTTTATTCCATGCAAAGCACTAGGCTTCAATTTTTCTTATATGCAATCACGTAACTACAATTGAACAAATCCAACTATTAATGACCTTATTTACTGATCTGACTTAGTTAATAACCTTATCAAAGTTAAAGAAAAAGATTCAATAGGTAAAGTAAATGGACAAAACTTTGATTAGAGAAGTACATTCAATCTTCACCTTTTTTTATGGAAAAAAAGGACAAACTAAATACATGAATTAGCATAAATCTCTTAAGATACAAATATTATCCAGCCATAATTAACATATTCACAAAAAGATAATCATATTAAAGATTATAAAGGTGATGCAACCTCACTTTTTATTTCTAACATTCTATTTATGCTTGAAACTTTATAAAAACATCATCAAATTCTTTTAGTATGATAAATAGTAATTTAATAGGTTTAGAATCAAAATGAAGGAAATAAATATTCATAGATGAAATATTGCTTATACCTCAAGTGTTATTCCCAATTCTATTTCTCAAAGTCTCAATTTATGAAAAAAATAGATCATTAAATGATTAAAATTTTTGATATATTTAAATTTAAAGATCTATGTATTATAAACATTTAGAAATATTTCCTACTTTGCTTGATATTAACTGTGGTACAATACAAGTCAAGCTAACTAACTACCTCCAGCACCAAAATTAATTGAAAAGCAATGTACAAAATCATAATTTATTTTAAAGTTTAATCATAGGTAGCCCTTTTGGTGATAAGCCTAGGCAGAGAGATATTATCAATAATTCTAAAAATACATGCTTTGTGGATATATCTGCATTTAATGATATAAACCATGTACTCTTGAATAGGTTTGGTCCACGCCCTTGGAGCAATAAGGATGCATATTTATAAAAATTTTTAAATAAATTGCAATGTATGATAATATACTACCATAAATCTAATTGAAATTTTATCTGTTTGTTTTTTATGTTAGAAAATTATAAAATGTGCATCCAAATTGTCAATGGACGTATTTAAGGAAAAGAGAGAGAAAGGTATCTTAAATCCTAAATTTATTGAGGTTATTGAGCAATTTATTGAGTTTGTAAAGCAACACCCACTATATATGGATGGTAGTGAGATTCGTTGTCCTTATAATCATAGAAAGTGTGAAAATCATAATTTTGAAATATTATAAACGTTAGGAGAAGTATCATATCAGTTAGCCTTACTGTTGAACTTGGAACATATACATCATATATTTCATATATCCATATTATGGAAGTACATACCAGATCTGGAACATGTACTACAAGAACCTGTAGTAGAGTAATAGCCTAATATTAGATATAAGGGAACACCTATAGCAATAACTGACCATATGATCAGATGATTACGAAATAAAGATATTCCAATGGTAAAAGCATTTTGTCACAAACAAACTAGTGAAGAATATACATGGGAGACAGAAGTAGAAAAGCAATGTTTGTACCTAACACTATTCCATAATTAGGTATGTCCTCTAAAATTCTTAGACAAATTTTATTTTAAGTGGGGAGAATGTAATACCCCAACCCGATAGAATTAATTCTATATAGTGGCATTAGAGAAATTTATTTAAGCAGGAATTAGAAATTGAAGTATATACATATATATAAGACTCTAATCAAGTTACATACCTAGAAATTTAGTTAACAAAATTTAAATTTAAACCTTAAAAATAAAATTGGGTAATTAAACTAATTAGCTATACTTAAAAGTTAGACTAGATTAAACTAATTATGGAGTTACTACTTAATGTTCATTAGTGTGTAAAGAAGTGAATAGAGATAAGATTAAATGCATGCATGAACCATGCAATGTGTAAAGAAGAAGAAAATAATGCCAAGATAAAATGATATATTAAGGACAATTAATGGGAATTTTCCAAGTAAGAAGAGAAACAAAAAAAAAAACTCATGTAGAAATTGGTGAAAAAGTTGGATAAGAAACCAAACTTTATATATATATATATGTGTGTGTGTGTGTGTGTGTGGGTGTGTTATAATATCTAGACACATGTGAGTCCGTGGCATTAAGAGGCCTAACTAAATGAAAAGTGTCTTCCGATAAGGTTTAAGGGAAGCTAATTGTAAGAAAAAAAATGAATAAGGAAAGTTTAAACTAACTTCTTCATCTTTTACATGAAATAGGGAAGAATTAAATAGCTAAAAAAAAGTTGAGTTCTTGTCATTTCTTTGAACAAATAAAAATCATTGCAGCTATTTAGGGATTAGGTTTGTTAAATAACCATGGAACAATTGAACTGTGTGGCTTTAAAGCAAGGAAAAAAGAAGAGAAGAAGGTAAGTAAGAAATCTGAAAAATTTAGAGTTAAAATCTTTTTTTTCTTAAAACAATCTCAGTACAAGTTTGGGATTAAGAAATGAGTAATATTATGTTTATTTTCATGAAATTTTAACATGAAAAATTAGAAAGAAAGATGTTAGAAAATCTATAAATTTAATCATTGTTGAGAGGAAAGCATGGATATTCGAATAGAACATACTACAGAGGAAGAAAAGGCATATGTATACATTTTATCTAGGGACAAGTTAAACCAGAACTTCTAACTCATAAAACTTAGTTTAACTAACCTTTAATTAAAGGAAATGAAGGTCTAATAGTTGGAATTCATATTAGCATGAATTCGAAATAGAAACATAAGGTGATAATCCTTAATTAATGAGAATTTATGGAGAAAAAAAGAGCTAGAAAAATATACATATACGTATACATACGATGCAACTAGAAGGAATAATCTGGAATGGATTGGATAAAAGTATGAACTTACATATAAAGTAAGAGAATGAGATTTTAAATAAAATTTAAATGGATTATAGACAATGTTAAGTGAAGAACATATAAAGCTAGATAATAAACGAGTTAAGAGGTTAATTTAAGAGCTAAACTAAATACATTAAGGCCTATGTATTTGCCAATTGAATTTGAATTGAAAAGGGCAACCAATAATGAGTAAGGGTTATGACAACCATAAATTTTGATTTAAATATTATAGATACAAAATATAAATATATGTAAATATAACTGGGCATATACAACAAATAAGTAGGAATGCTAAACTTGGATTGGAATTTTCATGCATCACGTAAAAGTATGGTGAAGTAATATAAAGAAGGAATTTAGCAACAAATTGCCAAGTAGCTGAATAAACCGAATATTGCAAGAATTGGAATAAAATAAATAAAATTAGTAAATGAGCATTAAAGTATAACTTAAATCATAACCCTAAAAAATGGGGAATAATTATAATAAGTAAATAACAATAACATGCATCATATGTTAGGGTTATGATGACAAGTAATGTGATAATAGCAAATATGTTAATATGTAATGTAGGAAGAAAGGAGGTGGGAGGACCTTCTGGTCTAAAACATTAGGCATCATTGAAGGCAGCAAGTGAGTGATAACCTAATGTGATTCTTGACCAAATTTTTGTTCAACTACGTTGCTTAACTCTTATTAAACAGTATCTGTATTTTTATTAACAACTCAGTTATTGTCCACACGTTTGCATTTCTATTTCATGAAAGCCCATTTGCTTCATAACTGATTATTGTTGCTTGTTATATAAATTGCTTCCAACCTCCATAGTAGTTCTTAACTGATTGTTATTAATCTTCTGTCGAGATTATTTATTAAATTATTATTGTTGGCCAAACATTATGACATGATCCAATTCTAGTAGGTTATATTCCAACTCTATTAATGCTTCGCTATATACAATATAAAGTAAGATGTATATGAATGATTAAACCTTGCTTATGGTGTAAATAAATAAGACCTTTAAGGATTTTATATTTGTATAGGCATGACAGTTACAATATCTAATGGCCTAATACATCTACAGCCCCCTAAACTTGGCAGCTTTAGTCTTTTACCCCCTGTATTTATGCATTTACCATAATGCACCTTGCACTTATCTATTTTGTTCTAATAGATACTTATATAATCATATATTGGTCACTTTGCCCCATGTACTTATCTATTTCATGCTCAACAGATACTTAGATAAAGATAGTGCTACAGGTGCATGTAAGTATATATTTGATACAAAATATATGAGTACAAGGAGCAAAGTAACCAATATGTAATTATATAAATATCTATTGGAACAAAATAGATTAGTACAGGGGGCAATCTGACAAATACATAAATGTATAGATTAATCAGGGGGCAATCTGGCAAATGCATAAATGCATAGATTAGTATAGGGGGCAAAATAGCCAAAGTTGCCAAGTTCAGAGGGCTGCAGATATATTAAACTATATCTAATAATAAATCTAATAAAGATCCAGGGATGGTCCATTGTGATATTTGATGGCTTTAGCTATCTCGAACTCTAGGACTGTCTCGTCTCCTTAAATTGGGGTGTGACAAGAATAGCCAAACCCTCGAAACCACTACTTGGTACTTCAGTTTCACTATACAAACAGACTCTCCACCCCTTGATATTAACCAAAAACTGAGCCCAAACCCTCCTTTTGGACCATCCATGTTGTATTACATGTACCACCACATAGTGGTTTCAACCATCTGTGCAGTGGTCATATCCATATATAAGGACCAACTTCTAGTTCTTTGAGTTCTTGGAGGACCCTACCTCATCCTATCTAAGTTTACCCGATAAGACTCATCCAAATCACCCTATTCTGTCCCTATCATGTTTAGAACTCATCCCCTTATCACCCAATCACTATAAATACCCTAAACCAATTCCATTTGAAGGGTTACAAGTATTGAGCTACCATTATTAAGTCTTAAGCAAAAGAATTAGATGAACCACCTTTTCATTTAGAAGCACAAACCTCATAACTTGAATTCCATACCTAAAACACCTCTCATTCAATACTTAAATCCATTCAAAAAGGAGCTTTTTAACTATTTCTAAGCAATTAAGGAGCACTTTTCATTCATATTGCATCAAATTGGAGTTAATTAAGTCCAAGACTTGTGGGAGTCACATATAATTTGATTACAAATTGCTAAAAGTTATTGTATTCATCACTTTAGGTCAGTACTTTATCTCTCTAAGTTCCTTTTATTTGAGTCTAATTACTTAAAATGAAAGTGAATTGGCCTAAATAAGGTTATTTCACATAATAAACCTGAGAGTCAATCAACTATAAATATCTATTTGACTAAAACATTCCTTGATTGTTGTTTTTTATTCACTTGCTACCATAAATAAACTTTAAATATGTTTTCATATGGAATGATGAGATTACATGATTAAAGGGCATGATAACTTATGATTGGAAGGAATTGAACTTAATGATATATTCTTTATGATTTCCTTTGTTAACTCAATGCCATGTATATCATGTAATTGTTGTAATATCTTAATAATTGATGTTCATTTCATATCATATTTTATGTATATTTGCTTTATATATATATATATATTATAAACTGCTATTAAAACTTTCATATTTAGGGCCTTTTGATAAAAGTAAATAATGACACATTTAGATCACTTAACTTAGCATTCAACAAATTACCATCATCGAATCTAGTATGGATAATTGGGTTGACCCTCTTCACCAAGGATCATATGTTAAGTCAGCCCACCTATTTCAAAATCATTTTTCGGTTTGCACCAAGTGGCGACTCTGTTCGACTCGTTCACAGTTGTGAGAATTCCATTGTGGTGAATACAGAGACCGCAAGGTAGGATGTGATCTCTATTGTGCTCCATGTGATCATCCTCTTCATTATTGTGGTCGTGAAAAACTTGACATGGGCGTGAGAGCCTTAGCGCATCCTACTAGCCTCACCAAGGCCTTTTATGTGACTTTTGGTTCAATGGACTAGGCTGGGCATGGTTACGATATTACTTTCGCTGTTGTGATTCACAAGTACATTAGAGAATTTGTATTTTCCTAAATCTTGTAGAATAATCACCTGAAGAAAAAATTCCATTTGCGATCAAAATATAGTATAATTGACTAGGGAATTCATCAATAAGGTTTTCTTTGAGTTTGATTTCTAATTTTCCTTTAATTATAGGCAGACATTGTTCGAATCATACATGTTTTTATGTGGGGTGTTACAGAGCTACACAACAATAACAACCCAAAAGAGCAACCCCTGAAAAATCCAACAAACTTAACAATAATATCAATTAAGAAACCTTGGAAACAAAAAACAAACATAAAATTAGTTCATACAATAAACCCAATCAAAGTAAAAACAATAATCTACAAGTAGTCACAAAATACAAAGAGGATATGAGCATATATGAGTATATGTGTATTATTGCTTTAATACTATGTATATATATTATTACTCAAAGAAATTAATAAATAAATTCTTTTATTTAATATTAAGTAACACACATTTTGAGATTGACTAATAATCAAAAGATTATGCTCAAAATTATAGAAAATATCACCTTACCTATAGAAAGATCATCATTCCTAAATTGAGCCAATTAATGATCATACACTTGAAATTGTTTTCAAAGTTCACATTTTCCCCAAAACTCACATTTTTCTCCTTTCTTGAAATAAATGTTTATTAAATAATATTATATTTATACACTAAAAGAGCCAGAAAGAACATTTTTTATATTATAAAAGTTAATTTTCAAAAAGTTATGCTTCTTTTTTTAATTTCTTGTTTTAACCTTTTTTTGCTTTTGTTTTTTTCTCTTACCTCTTTTTTTCCCATGTAAGCATTGTACAATCATCTAATTGCTTTTTTCCTTTTTTTTTGTTCCTTTGAACTTTTTTTTTCCTTATTAGTGTATTTTTGTTCTTAGTCTAAGCAGATGGTTCACCCAGTAAGTTTCAAGTGGGATTTGGATTTGCAACAAAGGGGCAACATTGCTCAGTTTTTTTTTTGAAAAAAAAATATAATGATTTTTTATACTATTTTGTACCAAGTAGTAATTAGGTAACATATTATTTTTCATACTGCCTCAAAATGTTGTAACTGTAACCTAAAATATAAATTATCTTTATTTTTATCCATTTAAAGATATTTTATTTTTACCAGCCTAGTCAAAATTTTAATATATTTATTTATTATTCTACCACTTTTATATTTCTCTTTTATCTTATTAAATTTATATTTTTTTCTGTTCAAAAAAATTTAATAAGTAATAAATTTTCACTTTTTTGTATTCAGACTATTCATTTCAATTTTTTTTTCTAATTTTTCTTTTTAATTAAAGCATTATAATTAAAAAATTAATATTTTGATCATTCCTTTGATTAAATTTCAAATCATTTCAAAAAGGATTAATTGCCAAAAAAAAACATGAACTTTAGTATTTTTTTTTAATTTTATCATAAACTCTTCAAAGTGTCAAAAGTTTGTATGAACTATGAATTTTGTTTCATAATTGAACCAATAAAATAGCCGACGTGTCGGTTTTTATTACTGATATGAAATGTTGAGGTGGATAATAAAAATAGGTTAATTACAAAAAAAAAGCCTGAGTTCTAATATATTTTCATTTTATCACAAACTTTTTAAAAATATTAAAAAGTGTGTGAACTATGCATTTCGTTTCAAATTTTTCATTTTTACCAAGAGAAGTTATTTTATTTGGTAAAATGTTGATGTGTCATTTTTTATAAAATTATCTAAGTTGAAAAATATTATTAGTGTGTTGTATTGTATTTCTTGAAAAATAATTCCTAAATTGAAGAAAATAAATTAAAAAAACCTACATTTTCTATGTAATAATATGTGGGTTTTCTCTTTAACATAAATGAATTCTCTTTAAAAATTATTGGCTATCCTTAGACAATAAACTTTATTTTGATCTTTAACCACCAAATTGAAAAGCTCTAACTTTTGCACCAAGTGTTTTTGGATCAAAAATTAGGAAATTAAAAGTTCTCTGCAAAACATGCTTATCACGATCATGCCATTATGTCCCAACATAATATGCTTACACTATAGAAATTGCGGTCATAAGACCAATGGCAATAATTAATGGTCTGACCATGAGACAGCTAACACGAATAGTTATTGATCGAGAGTAAAAAATTTCCTTAAGTCACAGTAAGGTTTGTATTTAGAGGCGTGGCAACTTCTCAGGTAGTAAGACCAAGCTTGCAATTGTGAAATTCCTGAAGGCAAAATCCAAAGAGTTGGCAATAAGGATCCAGCCAGGGTTTATGGCCTAAGCCTTGTTGTTAGAGTTACTCAGTCATTGTGATCTAGAAGCGGTGCATAGGGGCCATTCAAACCATTAGAAGATTTTGGTGAATTTTTGGTGACCCAATAAGAAAGAGCCATGTGGAAAGAACAAATCAAAAGAAAAGAAAACTAAATGTTCTCGCAACCGTTATGGTGAAATCTTGACTACAAGAATCATTTAGGGTGGCGCGTAATGTTTCCACATGGACTAGCTATTTGAACTATTCGGTAGGCATAGTATCAATCTGACTACCAAACTAGTCTCAGAACCATTACATGAGGTAGGCTAGAAGCCTCTAACAACATTTAATGCAAAAGATTTTGTTTGGTGAAGGCTTGATCTTTTGGTATTCAACTCCAACGACTCTATAGAGTTATGAGGGCTATAAATACCTTACCAAACACTGTTTATTATAATCTTTTAATCAATTATTAGCCAAAATCTTGCACTTTCAATTCGCATTGCCTTGTATCCTTTTTATGTTAGTGTATGTGCCCTATGCCATTTATTTGGATCTTTATGTTATACATTCATTATTAATAAATGAGGTTTTATTATCATTATTGTTTGTTTGCATGTTACACAATTTTGATATTTGTCCCTGGTTTATTATTGTTATAGAGATAAAAAAAATAATTCTTAACCAGTATGAACATTGATTTGATAATCATCAGATGGTTATGTGTATAGTGATACAAATCAATTTCATAGATACTTGTTAGAGAACAATGTATTGGATAGACCCATCATGAGATTACTACATGGGTTAGTGTCATAAGTAAATCTCATGATAGTTATGTATTAATTCTTTAACTTGAGATTGTCATAGTTTCCAATATAAAGACTATTATATTTTGACATGATCAAACATTATCCGTAACTGGATAGTAATAAAGGTTATGATCATATATGATAGAAATTTTGTAGAGGATAATGGACAATCAAGATAGAATTTGTCCCTCTCTTTGAGAGAGATATCTTTTGGGCCCCTCGATGAGTAAGACTGTGAAATGCATGGCCGTGCTCAAATGAATTGATAGTGTGATCAATTTCATTTGTTTTTATCAGTCTACTTGGAGATCGAGTAATCATAAGTTTGAACAATATAAGTATGACGTTGACCATGACTTATGTTCAAGCTAGATATCGTATGATAAAGGGATTAATGCATGTACTATTATTAGGCAAATTGGATATTCCTTATATTAATTGGGTAGTTGTAACGCCTTGCTAGAGGCTAATTACGACTTTTTGGTTTAATAGAGATTAAATTGACTGCCAATTAATATGGGCCTATCGGGTCACACACAAGAATGCGCTTTGGGCTTGATATAATATTAATAATATTAATATTAGATATTAATATTTATTATTATTATTATTTTCATTTTCATTTTTTTATATATTATTAGATAATATATTCAGAATCCTTATTAGATTTGGATTCTGATTTTGACTTACCTTATCCAATTTCGAATTGGATTCTGGAGTGAATATATTCACTCCAGACGTTAAGTCTTCTCAGAGGAACCCTAATACGTTTTAGAAAAAACATTTTTCCAGCCTTCGCCGTTGTAGAGAGCTAGTACTCCAGACGGTAGCATTCGTGTGGATACGCGATAGAGGGTGTTTCGCGATCGAGGCATCTCTTCCAAACTGTGATTTCGAATCATCAACAGGTTAGTTCTTTGAACACTTTTGTCGAATTAAACGAACAACATGGATCTTGATGGGAAATCAAAGATCAAAATTTTTTCCGCTGCGTGTTTTTGGTTTGCAGTGATCTCCTTGATTTCCTAACATTTTATTCATTATTTTTTTTTTGTTTGGATGTGAGCATTAAACTCCTGGTAGAAAATTTGGAGTGATCTTGTAAAACACTTAGTTAAAGAGTGAGCCTTAGATAAAAACTCTTATAAAGATTGTGAGGAAGCATAAACCTTGTAAAAGTTTAGTATAAACTTGTAAAACACTAATTTAGTGTTGAGCTAGTAAAAACCTATAAGATAGTGAAATATTCAACTAGTAGATTGAGGATGTAACACCCTTATATCATATATACATACAATACGTACATTATGTATACATACACCATGTATATTTAAAATATATATACAGAATATCAGAGTGTCACAAGTCCAGTCATTTCAAAATTTTCATTAGTATAAAAAAATATTTTAATTCTTTAAATATATTTCAGTAGTTAAATTAACATCTACACTAATAATAAAATTCCCAACATACTTTAAAGAAAAATCTCTAAAAAAAATTCACTAGAATTTTATATGATTTTCAGACATTTCCAAAATTAACATACACAACCTGCATGAAAATTTACACTTTCAAAAATCCACATTTGTTCACACACCAACAATGTAACATTTGTATTTTCATTAAAAAAATATTAATTTAAACAAATAATTTAGAATGTTAATTAAAGTGTTGGAAGTAAGAAAATGTCAAATGTATATGTAAAATTTATGTTGAATATATATAACATATAAAGTCAAATGGTAAATAGTAAAGTCAAATGGTGAATAGTAAAAAGGGTTAAAAAGTTAAAATAATAATAAATAAAAAATTAAATAATAATAATAATAAAATAAAATAATTTTTTTGATAGTGGAAGATGGTGAAAAAGTTGGATATTTATTAAATATTAAATTAAATTAATTATGAGTGGAAGGAAGAAATTTAGAATTTTAAAATAAATAAATAGTTAATTAATTAAAATAATAAGAAAAGAAAAGGAAAAGAAATTTATATCTTATTCTTCTTCTTCTTCCTATCTACGATGTCCACCATGGATGAAGAGAGGGAGCTTTGGCTTCCTTAACTAGATCAAGATTTCATCAATTTTCAAGAAGCAATGGGTGATTTTGGCGGATTTTCAAGTGAAAGGTAAGGTTTCTTCTAAATTTAAGAAGTTTTATGGAATTTTAAGATTATGTGAAATATGAAATTTTGAAAGAGGCTAGGATAATTGTTCAAATAGGTATGAATGATGTTAATTTGATGTAGAAACAAGAATTTTATGGTTAAATGGTTGAAATAATTATATTTGGTAGAAGTTTGAAAGAGGTAGTGAAGAACTTAAGATTACCATGAGACTTTTGTAAAGAATTGGTTTAAATTGAATTTAATTATTTAAAATATGTTAGAATATGGTTTTGAAGATATATTTAAACTTAAATTATGTTTTGAAAGTGGTTGGAATATATTTCCAAAATTAAAGAAGATTAGGGCATTGGAAGAACATTGTTAAAGAATGGAGGTTTATGAAATTAAATTGTTTAAAACATGTTATAATATAATTTTAATGATGGAAATAAACTTAAAATACAATTTGGATTGGGTTGAAATGGTTTTCTAAAATTAAAGAGAATTTGGATGAAAATATGAAAGTTTGAGAAAATGAGGCTAAATTGATGTATAATAGTTAAAATATGTAGAAATGTGATTCTAATGCATTATGTACACTTACATTTTGGCTATGTATTTAGTAGATAGTAATTGCCCAAATCAAGTAGGAAAGGCATTTTGGAAAGTCAAGGGTAGTGTAACATCCAAAATTTTTGAAATTTAATAAAATAAATTATAATTTAATTGGATAAATAAAATAAATAATTTTAAATGAAAAAGTGAAATATATATGTGATATATATGCAAAATATACATAACATATACAAAGTCAACAAAAGTCAAATTTTAAAAGTCAAAAGTCAAAGGTCCAAGGGTATTTTTATAATTAAACTTTAAAATTTCAAAAATTATTTAAATATTTCAAAAATAAATTATTTTTAATGGAAGATAATATTTTGGAGTTTTAATTAATTAAACAATTAATTAAAAATATAATTAATTAATACATAAATAAAGGTGAAAATTGAAAGTGGAAAGAAAGAGAAAATATTTTTTGATCTTCTTCTTCTTCTCTCCTTCTAGCCAAATTGCCATAGCCATGAAACTCATGCTTTTTGCTTCTTCCATGCTTCAAGAGTTGAAAGAAATTCAAGGTTTTAAGTGAAGATTTGGAGTTTCCTGCTTAAATTAGTAAGTTTACTAACTTTTTCTCTGAATTTTCATGAGAGTAAGAATATGTTTGTTTTGGGTTTATGAAGTACTAAGATTTAATTATTGGAATTGATATGTATGAAATTATTTTAAGTGGTTAACAATGATTTTAAGGTTGGATTGAAGAAATGGATAAGTTTGAGTAAAGATTGGTGAAGAGAGAGAATTTAGGGTTATGAAATTCTTGGGTTTGTGAAATTATAGATTTTAATTGTGCAAATTGATTCTAAATGAGTTGTTTTGGTGCATAAACAAGTATTTTAAAGCGAAATATTTGATTTGGCTAAGTTTGATTAGAGTTTGGGAATGAAAGTGTTGATTTAAGATTTTGGAGAAGGGCATTTTCAAAGTTGGTGAATTGATTGGTTTTATTATTTAAAGCATGTTCTTTAGTGATAAAAGTGATGAATATAAGCTTGAAATGATAATTGGACTGAGTAGGAATGGAAAGCCTTCAATGGGGAAGGTTATGCCATTTTAGGATTTTGGACATAAGTGTGAGTTTATGTAATGTAATTATTTTAAACATGTTATAATATATTTTTAATAATATAAATTAGCTTAAAACACCAAATTGAATGATTCAATATGGTTTTTCAAAGTTAAAATGAGGTGAACCTTAACTTTGAAATTTTAGTTTGAATGATGTTTAATTATAGTTTAATATTGGAAGTGCCTTTAAATGTGATACTAAATGATTATTTATGATAACATTTGGTATAGACATTGAGGAGATTTGACTTGCCCAATCCAAGTATTGAAGGGCAAGTTGGAAGAGAAGGTTGGTGATAAACTTTGAATAAATTGGGTATGTTTGCTTGACATTTGGGCTTAACACATTTTGGTTGGAAAATGTGTTAAGTTACTTGATGCATTGAATATACATGAACATTGAATATGAATAAATTGTATTATGAAAAGCCATTGATAATGGCTAAATTGAGTAAAAAGTGAAATATGCGCAATATGTGAAAATGACCCAAAGTGTTTGGGTAATGTGATTTGTTGTGTATGCATTAAAGATATTGTGAAAAGCCATTGGCAATGGCTAGATTGCATAAAATGTGACTTATTTATGAATTATGTGAAAATACCCAAAATATTTAAGTAATGTGCTTTAATGCAAAATGTGAGACATTGTAATGATATATTAAGATTTGATGAAATGTGATAAATTGAAATGAAATGATATTGATATGAATGAGAAAAATGAAAAAAGAGGCAATGTGCCTAGTTGATAATGAGAAATGAGGCAATGTGCCTAGCTTGATTATGGGAAAATGAGAAAGAAATTGATGATGGAAAATATGAAATAATTGTGTGCCTAGTATGTTATTCAATTTCTAGAGTTCTGTGTTTGACGGCATGCCTATGAGGTTATCTTCATTATTTGCCTTCGGGACTTACTTTTGAGTAATTATTTGATTTTCCTTTGGGGCTAGACATTTGGCATCATTGTGATATGATTTGCCTTCAGGACTAGCTTTTGAGCAATTATTATGATCTGCCTTCTGGGCTAGCTTTTAGCAATTACTTGATTTGCCTTTGGACCTAGACACATAGTGTCAACTTGAACCAAAATAGTAACTTTGAAATTTGAATGGCATATTAGATCCTTTGGGCTTATGCTTGTGTTTATTCTTATGTGAATTATTAAATGATATAAGAATATGTTCAAAAGTGAGCTTAGATGCCACATTGTGACAAAGCATTTTGCATTGGCATTTCTTTACAGTTTTATTATTATCAAAGTTTGTACCGCTAAGCTTTTAGCTTAACGAGATTGTAATTTATCGTGCAGGTGACAGGTGCGATCCTATAGAGCCAGAGAGTTCTAATATACCATGTCAAGTCTAGGTTGAGGTTGCTTGTTAAGTTGATTTTGCTACATCAAGATCAGAGCCATTTTGTCATCATACATACATATATATTATATTATAGTACAATTTGTTATGATGTATTTTATGATTATGTTTTTGGAGAATGAATTGTAAATTATAAAGAATATTTGGATAAATTATGTAATGTGGGGTTTGACATGTGTTTTAACATAAATATATGTATATGTTTAAATATTTTGAGAAATGTGGAGAAATTGTGAATTTGGAATGAAAGGTGTGTTTTATTATGTATTAGGAGTGCTTCTTTTGCAGGTTATGTTTCGTTAAATTTTTAGGATATTCTATTTATAGACAAAACTCTAGCTAATTTTTTCCAGCGATTTTTATGTAAAATGCTTATTTTGAAACCTATAATCTATAAAGAATATTTCATTTACTATTTAAATATACATTTTAAAGTATTTGAGATTTAAAATTGGTAAAGTGTAAATTTTTATAAAACCGGGTTGTGACATTCTTATACCTTATATGTTTATTTTATATATACTGGGTGTATATACTATACGTATATATGGTATAAGAGTGTCACAGGTAGGGTGAGATCTTAGCTTGAATTTTGTCTTGGACTAAGGCTAGAACATACTTTTAATAATTTAAATATATTTGCATTTAATTTGTCTTAACACATTTTAGATAGAAAATGTGTTAAGCTACTTGGTTATTTGAATATGCATATACATTGTGTTATGATATATGAATTGATGAGTATGCATTTTGTATATTGAGAAAAGCCATTGTTAAAGGCTTAAAATGAGTGAAATGTGATTTATGTGCATTATGTGAAAATAACCCAAAAATATTTGTGTAAATGATTGTAATGCTAAATGTCATACATTGTGATGAAATGATGAGATATAATGAATTAAAGTGATTTGGCATTATAATGGATGAGAAATTGGAAAACAAGAGGAAATGAGTTAAGGAAAATTGATTATGGAAAATACGAACTATTTGTGTGTGCCTAGTATATTATTCAATTTTCAGAGTTCTATGTTTGGCGGCATACCTATGAGATTATTCTCATTATTTGCCTTTGGGGCTAGACACTAAGTGTCACTGATATATGATTTACCTTTGGGCTAGACGTTGGACGTCACTATGATTTACCTTCGGGCTAGACGATGGTCGTCACTTATATTGCTTTCGGGCTAGATACTGGGTGTCAAAATAAGCCAAAACAGTAACTCTGGGATTTAAATAATGTATTAGGTTATTTGGGCCTAATTCTTGTATATGTGTTAATGTGATGCTTAGGAAGAATGATAAATATGAATTAAAGTGGAATTGCATATCACATTGTGAGATGTCATGAGACATCACCATGCATTGTCATTTCTTTTAAAGTTTTACTATTATCAAAGTATGTAACACTAGGCAAATAGCTTAGCATGAATTGTCCATCGCGCAGGTGACAAGATAAAGGCGGAGAACTCTGTTTGACCTAACTAGTCTAGAGTCTTTGGATAGTACAAGAAGTTTATCGGTTTACCACCAGACCAGAGGCCACCGCATATCATATAGCTGTTAATTTGTTTTAATAAACACATTATGTTTTGTATACATTATAGATTTTATGAAATTGTTACAAATTTAAAGTAAGTTTAAGTAATGTAAAATTTTATGAGACATCATCTGTACATTTAAATGAACATATGATACTATTGATTTTTGGATTATAGAAATAATTATTTAGAGATATGAATGAGTGAATATGTTTTGGGTGTGGACTTTTGGTGCAGATTGGATATGTTTGTTTTGTTGGGGATACTCAAACTGCAGACAAAATTCTGACGAAATTTTTTCAGAAATTTTCATTAGCAAAGGTTATATTAATTCTTAAATTGTTTATACTTATATTTATTTATTTAATATATGGTCTCTAAAGAATAAATTATTTTATTAGAATTAATAAAGAATTTTTCAATGACTTAAACAATGACATTCTTGTAATTTGTATACGTATATTATATATACGGTGTGTATGTATGGTACGTATATAGGATACAAGGGTGTTACAAACAAATCTCCAATTATGTCAAGCAATTCACCTAAAAGTCTTTATTTTATAAATGCACATGCTTCATAAAAGTGATTGTTGTTTACAAACCTTTCAAAGCATACTTATACAAACTTTACATAAAGCATAAAATACATACAAAAATCTAAAATGCACTTTAATAGAAATTATATATGTATGCAAATGGCACAATTGGTCTTGCGGCGCTCTAGATCACTAAGTATCTACCACAGTTTGGATTCCTCTGATCGGTGACTCTCTTACTTTTGTAATTTACATAACCACGCTAAACTTTATAGCTTAGTAGTACATATTTATATATAATAAACATTATACACACACACATTCTTACTTCTCATTTTATTCATGTTTATACATATGCACATCTCTTTATTTTCTAATCTCAATTATCAAGTCTAGTACACAATATTGATTTCATGACCTAATTCTGCTTATGTTATCTTAGTCTCTAGACCTAGCTTTGCTGAGGTCTATTAACATATGTATTTTTAGTCACATATCATAAATCATCTTACAATCAAATCATTACATTCCATTATCCACAACATAACACACATATACACATAAACATATCACACACACACATTGGGGCCAAATAACCTTATACAATATTTCGGTTCTAGAGATATTGTTAAGGTCTATAGAGACACTCGGGATCTAAGTGTCATATTCGTTTCCTATTAACACCTCTGTGTTTAGTCCCGAAGGTAAGTAATAGCCCAACATCTAGCCTGAAGGTAAATAATAGTGATGTCTAATATCTAGCCAGAAGGCAAATCATATTAATAGCACTAAAAACAACTCTCTAAAACAAGATATTATATAAGGTAACCACACATCATTTCATATTATTATTAATTTCACAATTCCAATATTTTGCAACACATTTCTTCTTCTTTTTAGCCACATTCACAATGTGACTAGTAAATTATATTTTTTGTGCATTTATCACATTTCTCATATATCTCGTGATCATGTCAAACTATAATCACCAGCACATATCTCCTTAATCATCATACTACATATTCATTTGTCATTTCTATTTTCATATTTCTATAATCGTTTCCCTATGTTCACATATCATTCATTTTATCATCATTCTTCATCATCCTCATGTCATAATACATAAACACATTTCATTTCATATCACCAATTTATATTCACATTACTTATTCTTGAGTTACACTCACAATATGACTCACTTCATACATTTTATCCATTATATTATATTTTCCCATAATTATGTAGAATTCATATGTTTCCATTATATTATAAAATTTATCATTTTGTCATTATCAACACATTAGCTAAAAATAATGTCAATTTTTAAAGAATATTATTTATTAACTAAAGTAAGTCAAATATATTCTTTTCTCACCACTTTATCCATATTATACTTTATACTATATAACATTGATATACTTCTTGTATATCATATGCTAACATCAATTTACATTGGATAATTGCCCAATGTGACACACCTCATACAACTATGCAACATTACATGAGTTATGTGAATGTCCATATTTTAAAGTAACCATATATGTATTGTGCCAAATCACATTTTATGAAAACAGAAGATATTAAAATATTTACTAACCTCTAATTTACCAAATTCCAAGCTAATTTCTTCTTCCGACACTAACTTTCACTTTTGTCCTTCACCACTTTAATTTCACAACTTCATCTCACTTGGTCCTAAATCAAATTATAGATTAAAATAAATCATTAATAATATATTCCGAGTCATTTAAATATATTGAACACCGATTATTCTCATTCATTCCAATTCCACGAAAATCCTATTTCAAACTACTACTTCAGTCAAACTAACATTCTACCTATCCATTTCCATTATTCAACCATAAAATCATTATTTATGTATCAAAATAATATCAAAACACTTCAATTCAAAAATTATAAATATCTCTTATACAAACCCTATTTTCACATTTTTTTATATAAGCCCTAACTTCATCCATACTTAACCATATTAAATTTCCAACCATAAAATCACTATATATATATATATATATTATAACAAAGTTAAATTATTCCATTTCAACAATTATATCCATTCATACAAAAACTCTAATTTTTTACATAACCCTAAATTTATCAACTTTGTGCAATCTTGCCCATAATCAATTTTTAACCATAAAATCATTATATATATATATATAAACAACATTAAATCAATCTATTATAAGAAGTATATTCATCTATATCAAAATTTGTATTCACACATAATCATCCCATTACCTAAATTGTCCATAACCCTAAACCAACTCTTTAATAATTCAAAAGTTCATTTAAGCATAATTTAAGTTTAAACCCTCACTAACATATTTAATCACAACTACAAATTAATACATACTCAATTCTTTCTTCATTTAACTCCATATTCAATTTTTTTCCCAAATAACTCAAGTAATCAAATCTATCACAATTAATTCAAATATTATAGTTTAATAAACTTTTATAAGCATAAAGAATCAAATAAAATCCAAATAATAACAAACTATTAAATATACAATTAATAACCTCTTTCAAAATGGCTCTTCCTATCTCTTTTCCCAATTTCTTTGGTACTTTAATGATTTTCTTGAGAAATCATGCATAATCTAAATAAATCCTATCAAAATCTCGAATTACTTTTCAAAAGAGTCATAATTTTTCATGTAGAAAATGAAGAAAGAAGATGAAGTGATAGTGTTGTTGGTGGCATACAGGTATGATGAAGAAGATGAGGCCTTTTATAAATTTCCTTTCCAATTTTACCCTCATTAATTTAAATATTTATATAATATTTAATTATTTAAATTATCAGATATTTTTCATTTTCCTTTCCATAATTACATTTAATTTAATTTAATTTAATTTAATTTAATTTAATTTAATTTAATTTAATTTATTATTATTTTATTTTCCTTCTTCTTCCTAACAATATATATTAATACATTAATTAATTAATTAAATCTTTAATTATTTAATTATTTCTCTCATAAATTTCTAACTTCATATTTTGTTTCTTCGTTTGACTTTCTTTCCCTCTATTATTATTATTATTATTATTATTATTATTATTATTATTATTATTATTATCAACTTTTCCAATACAACTTTATACTTAATATATATATGTGGTGTAATGTTTAAAATTTTAAATACTAAACTTTAAATTTAATATAGATAATTGATAGTGGGCAAAATAATAATTTAAGTCAATTGCTTAAAATTGACTTACTGTGTTACAATGTAAAAGTGATTGGTAATGTATATATTAATGTTTACAAGTGAAAATTCTAATGCACAGAATAGAAATGTTATGCTCAAGTTATTGAATTGATCAATAACTTTCTAAGTGTTATAATGATTGAAAGTGTATATAATGATATAAGATACAAAGTGCTCCAAAGTATAGTACTAAATTTAAGTGCCAAAATTATAGATTGAATGAAATTATCCTATATATGAAACTGAAAAGTAAGACTTACTGAAAAATAAAATGAGCATATTATGAGCAATGTTAACAAATGAGAAAGTAAGTTTTAAATAAAATGATTCATAAAGAGAAAAATTGCAATACCGAAAGTATAGTATAACATGATGACTTTTATAAAGTTAAAGTTATTATTTTGTATAATCAAAATATTATGTTGATTTGTTATTGAAAATAATTAATATATTAAAATATTTCTTAAAACTGAGTATTATTACTATATTTTCATAAATATTTTTCTTTAATATTAAGCGACAAAATATATTTATATAAGTACTACTAAGTTTTGCTTAGCGTGCTAGAATTATTTTTTGACACATAGGTATCATGTCATTGGAGCAAGTTAAGCAGTGAAATTAAGGACTTCAGAAATTATCTACAGTACATATACAGATCTTTTGTATATTGTACTCATAAGTTATGAAATGTATATATATAATTTAATTTGGCTATTTGAGAGATTGTACAAATTTATAAACTTGAAAGGAATATATGTATTTAGAAGACCAAGTTTGAGATTCTAGTGAATGATTATCAAATAAAGCAATGTTTTATATATTTATTTTGGATTGACAAACTTATAATGGTTATCTGATTTATAATTAATATTTGGTTTATTGGAGATTAGTTTAAATATTGGATTTATAAGTATTGTATTATACAAATTGTATTATTATTTGAAGATTTTTGTTAATAACATTTTGAAAGGAAACTTTGTCAATGAATTGATTAGAGAACTGACAGTATATCGAGTAATATTTTTTGATAGTGTTATGCGAGAATTGTCAGGGGATGTTACATGTGGTATATTTTTTGTATAATTTTTACCTATATGAATATGTAATGTATATCTCATATATACATCAAGTATTCATTATATGTATATCATATATATATTAAGTATATAAAATATATCCAACATATGTAATAAGTATAAGATATGTATATAATATGTTTAAACTAGGTGTACATTAGGTATATACAACACATATACCTTTCCAATATTTTAATCAACGTCTAAGTACATATTTAATCTATCTAAAACTATGGATATTACCGAGGAGTGGACATAGGATATTCTTATTTGAACTACTATAAATCCTTATGTCTAATTTTCTTATTCCTTAAATCTTTTAAATTTTAATTTCTCCTTCATTTTTATAAAGAATCAATTCACCCCCTCTTAGTGGCCTAAGGAACAACAAAAATAAATTTTGATAATGGGTTTTAAGTAATGTATTCTTTCTTTCTTTTTTTTTGCATGATTGAAATTGAATATGAGTGTATTTATCTTTATATAATTGGTATTTTATTTTGGAGTTATTTTGAATATGACTTTAGAAGTGGATTATTAAGAAATTAATTTTGTGTTGTTGGAGTTGATTTTGTAATTTTGTTTAGTGATATTTACATTTGTTACTTAGCACTTTCAATTGAAAAGCTAGAATTCTTGATTTTTTTTTTCTATTTCTAAAATTTTGGGGATTATTTTTAAAGAAATAAAATACAAGCTAGCAATATTTTTCTAACTCAGATAATTCATAAAAATTGACATATTAACATTTTATTAGGTAAAATAACCTATCTTAGTAAAAAAAATAAAATAAAAGGTTTGAAATGAAATATATAGTTCATGCGTTCTTTTGATATTTTTAAAAAGTTCATAATAAAAAATATTAAAGTTTATGTATTTTTTTATATAATTAATCTATTTTTTATTCACCTCAGTGGTTTACATCGATAACAAAATCTGACACGTCAACAATATTACATGTCAAAATGGTTTTCCCAGTAAATATGACAAAATTAAAACAAAATTCATAATCTGTGCACTCTTTCAATATTTTGGAAAGTTTAAGATAAATTTGAAAAACAAAATGCTAAAGATCATTTTTTTTATAATTATCCCATTCAAAAATTATCTTAATATATTAGACATATTTTATTATAAATAGTTTTAAGACAAAATACAAAAAATACTTAAACTTTACCTATTTTTTCAATTCTATCATGGACTTTTAATTTGATAAATCAAGTAATGAATTTTTTTTAATTCAATTATATTACGGATTGGTGATTATGCTACCTGACAAAAATGATGATGTGTCAGTCTTTTTCCAGTATTTTATTAAAAAAAATAACAAATGGGTCTTACTTTCTCAAGGCATGAAAGTAACACCCATTACTTTCGCAACACATAAAAGTAACACCCAATACTTTCACAAGGCACAAAAGTTACATGTTCCTTACTTTCGCAAAACACATCTTTCACTTAAAGCACTTGAGTTTTCTTCCTTCTACGAATTCTCACATCTTTGTGAAAATCTTTTCACTTATTACTTAACCAATACACTAACAATGGAAAATCTATATATAATACACAAATTATATAATAACTATTTTTTGCTTTTTCCAATGCAAGAATTGAAATTTTTTAACATGGGTACTTCAATGGATTCATTCTCGGAGAAGTTCTTTCATTTAGTTTATGAGAAGGAGACATCGATGAAGCAATCAAATGATTAGTGTTGCACATTTAATGGACAGATATTGACTTTGTTTACATTGTCATTATATATAGCTACTATATTTTCATTGTTAGATGCTTTCGTTATGACTCAAGTTATGGAAAGAAGAGTTAGTATGTTTTTTGGTGGACTCCTTTTTGCTATTGGTGCATTTGTTTAGTGGCTTTGCCAAAAATTATGGATGCTTATTGTTAGGGATTGTAATATCTTTATACCTTAAATACGTATAATATATATACCTATATATATGTAAATACATACTCAATAGAATGTTCATTAGCCATATTTACAATATAACTCATTCCGTATATTTTATCTCTTTTCAAATCCACACACATATATCTAAATTTCCATATTTTTCCCATACAATATACGTATATACCATTGTTATTTATTACCTTTAAACCATATATTATGACTATGTCTACTCACATATTTTTATACATAATTTTCCAAGTTTCCATACCTATTTTTATATCCTTATTCCTTGGATCAATTTCCTATTTTTCTCACTATACTTCCTCACATTGCATATAATTTAACTTAAATGCATACATTTTTAAATTATAATCACAATATATCCCATAATCACCAACATGTTCTTAAATTTACTGATAATACATAACACTAATACTCTTTATATATTTCAAATACAACTATCATTTTACATTGAACCAATGCCCAAGTAATACTCATCGCCTATATTGCATAAGACATCGTTGTTTCCTTTAACACTCTCACAACCCTTATTTTCACTCTTTTATACTTTATTCAAACTTCAACAAATCAAATTTATTTTCATCATTTTACCATGAAATCATTATTCATATACCAAAATATTACCAAAATAATTAAATTTAACAATTATAAACATTTCTTGCAAAAACCCTATTTTCACGTATTACAACCATAAATATCAACTTTATCTCAACCACTCATATTAATTTTTCACTTATAAATTCATAGCATTTACATTATAATAATCCTAATTCATCTCATTTCAATATTTAAAATCACCCATGTTGGAAACCCTATTTATACATACTCTTTCCATAACCCTAAACTTACTCAAACTCATCCATATTAAGATTCTAACGAAAGAATCATACAATATACATTAAAATAACATTTAATTATTCCATTTCAATAATTATCATCATCCATTCCAAAATCCTAATTTATACAACTTCACTACATAACCCTATTTTAACCATTTAAGCTCATTTTCACTAACAAACCATCAAATCATCACTTCTCCATCATATTAACTTAATTACTAACAATTTAAACAAATAAAACACATTTTCTCTCTCTAAACATTCCATACATAAACTTAAAAGCTCAAAAATAAAAGCTTTAAAAGATGTACTTACTTTTTTTGTTGATTCTTTCTTCAAAATTACCTTATTTCTCTTGAAATCTTTGCAAAATCTAGTGTATTTGAAGAAGTAATTTCTCTCTCTCTCCATGAATTTCGGCTCCAAGGAAGAAGATGGCTTTTCTTTTATTTTCCATCTTCATTTCTAGCCATTTATATTAATTAATTAATTAATTTTTTAATTTTTCATAACCACACATCTTCCTTCTTTTGACTTTCTTTTATTATTTATTTATTTAATTACTTATTTATTATCCACTTCCCATCCATAAATATTCATGTATATGTCTCTTATATTAAAGGTATATGAATATGTCATTGATATTTTGTATATACTTTTACATAACTAACACTTAGACAATGTATACTTTATGTGTATACTATGTGTACAACACGTGTATATCTTATATATATTAGGTGTACAATATGCATTTAACATATACAATAGGTATATGTTAGGTGTATGCTTTGTATATATTATATATCTTTTATGCATACATTAAGCACACACTCACATATACCTCTACCAACATTTTAATTAATCATCAAATACTTTTTAATTTAATTAAAATCATGGATATTACAACTCTCTCCCCCCTTAATTAATTTCGTCCTCAAAATTATCTACTAGAAACCCAAATCATTCACAACAAACTCAACCATAATTTTTTTTAACTAATTACCACCTCAATCCACTTATTCTTTACTCTCCCCCATATGAATATGCTTAATCATTTTTTTCATTTCTTAAATTAACACCAAGAACTCTCAATTTTTATCAAGATCAACATATCATAACTATTTAATTCACTAATAATTTCAAGTAGAAAGATTTTACCTTCATCCACATCCGAGATACCCTGCCTCCTCTATAATCCATAAACCCTTTGTGTATTCCTAAACTCTTCCTGTCTGCTCACTGATGAAGACTCTCCTCTCTGACTAAATTCTGCCGTACCTCTTCTGATACGTCTACCTCCTCCAACACTCAGTCTGGATACACTTGTCCTTGATTGTCTAGCTCTAGGTGGATTTGGGCAATCCCTCACATAATGATCCCTATATCCACACCTGAAACAACCTCCTGAGCTAGGTCCACAATAGTGCATCCTACCACACTGAACTCAAATGGGTGGAATATACCTCCGAAATGTAGGGGTAGGGGCACTAACATTTACTGACACAAAGCCTCTACTTTGACTGAATTGTCATATTAGATTGCCCTTGACCCTCACCAACACTCTGCTAAGAATCTTCTCACCCCCTCTTGCGAGATACTAACTCTACCTAAGTTTGAAGTCTCCTAGCTCTACTCTCCTCTGCTATAGCTACGGCTGCAAGTCCATGAGCCTTCTCCATACTACGTGCAGCCGACACTAACTTATTAAAATCCTCATATTGCACTGCAACCACCTTACACATAATAGATGGCTTTAATCCCCCTTCAAATTTCCTACATCTATCTACCTCATCAGTTTTAATTCCTCCTGCATACTTATTGAGTCTCAGAAATTTCTTTTCATACTCCGTTACACTTTTCTCTCCCTATTTCAAATTAAGAAATTCTCTCTTCTTTTTATCCTTATAATCCCTGGGTGTGTACTTTTCTCCAAATTCCCCAAGAAAATCATCATATGAGAGCACTGGTGGATCAACCAACCCCTGAGGAACTATCTTTCATCAATCATGCGCATCTCCCTATAAAAGAGAGAGGGCATAATCAAATTTCTCTTATGCAGAAATCTGTAACTGGACAAACACTCTCTCCAACCTATCTAGTCACTGCTCTGCTTTGGCTAGGTCCACAGTACCAAAGAAATCTACAACCTCATACTTTCTCAACTTGTCATACTTCCTAGTCGGCAGCTGCTACTGCTGCACTGGGGCCGGACAGAGCAATTCTGCCATCTGTTAAACCCATATTGGAGGACATTGCATCTCAATTCTAAATACCCCTGAAGCCTTTCTAGCATCAAATTTACATCTAGCTCCATCCTTACTTGATGACATACTCCTTACACTATCATCCGATCCACATTCTCCAGACGCCATCTCACCCTATATTTGCAACAACAAAATACATATTACCATATCAAAGACCAATTTAGGTGTCAATGCATATGCATATATTAAAATTCAATTCACATTTTAAAATTTTCCCTCTCTCATTTTTCAAAAATCCACATAGGTCGAGAATCTCAAACCTAGGCTTTGATACCAAAATAAATGTAACACCATTATACCTTAAATATGTATAATACATATACCTATGTATATATAAATATATACTCAAGATGCAAAGGTACTACAGTATTTACATCTAAAATCCTCATTCCAATATTTAAATAAATTATAAATTTATAAAAGTAATTCTCTAAAAAAATTTTGCTAGAATTTTATCTGTAACTTATATAAATCTCAATTTCAACGATCACACAATGTGCATCAAATTCCACTCCCAAAATAACCTTTACAATCGATCATCAAATCACTATTTTATTAATTTACACATTAAGTCCAACACAACCCTTATCAAAATACTTTATAAATGTACATGTATAACATTCCCAAAGTAAGTTAATATACATATAATTTGTCTCATAATTTATTTAAAAAAACAAGTTTAAAATCTGAAAATTATACATGTATGCAACCCTGACACAATTGGTCTTATGAAAAAATAGATACTGCAAGCTCAGCTCACACTAGACCACTCTACTATGCAGTCCTGCCACCTGCGCGATACATCTAACTACGCTAAGAATTTGCTTAGTGGTACATATTAAGAATAATAAACAATTAAATAAAAATTACTTATCAATACATTAAGACCACCACATAATGCATCACATATACTCTCAAAGATACCCGTGGTTTCATAAACCACTCATACACACACACACACACACACTCATACACACACACATTAGGCCCAACTAATTTCTGCACCAAACCAATTGAATTCACCTCGACACGGAGGCAAGTGTCACATCAACCATCTGAAGGCTGCCCCTATAGACACCGAGGCTAGTGTTAAATCATCACCCGTAGGCCACCTCTATAGACATCGAGGGCAAGTGTCACTCAAATCACCCGAAGGCTGCCCTCTCTTGATACCGGAGACAAATTGTCTATCATTGCTCGAAAGCCGTCTCCTCAGCGTAAATATACTTGACACTAGTATGTCTTGCCCGAAGGCATAATACCTCACCTGAAGGCACAATATTCACCATGACCTACTATTGGAAAGTTGACTCAACTATACCAACAACAACTTTTTATAATCATTCCATATTACACAATAAACACATTTTCTCTTTTGCATACCCATTTCACATTCACAATACAAATCGTGAGTCACATTCACAGTGTGACCCAATTCCACACAATTTATCACATATCTCAAACATAACCATTTCCATTTACACATTCAAATATATTTCATATAACCAATTAACACTCACTTTATGATAATCACCATTCCACATATTTTTTCTCTTTTGAAATCCACACATGTATATCCAATTCCCACATTTTTTCCTGTACAATATGCATATATACCATTGCTATTTATTACCTTTAATCAATATATTATGACTATGTCTACTCACATATTTTTATACATAATAACATTTTATCACCATGTTTCCAAGTTTCCATACCCATTTTCATATCCTTATTCCTTGGATCAATATCCTATGTTTCTCATCATACTTCCTCACATTGCATATAATTTAACTCAGATGCATACATTTTTAAATTATAATCACAATATATCACATATTCACCAACATGTTCTTAAATTTCCTTATAATACATAACACTAATACTCTTTATATATTTCAAATACAACCATCATTTTACATTGAACCAATGCCAAAGTAATACTCATCACCTTCATTACACAATACATCCTTGTTTCCTTTAGCACTCTTACAACCCTTATTTTCACTCTTTTCTACTTTGTTCAAACTTCAACAAATCAAATGTATTTTCATCATTTTTCCATGAAATCATTATTCATATACCAAAATATTACCAAAACAATTCAATTTAACAATTATAAACATTTCTTACAAAAACTCCTATTTTCACTTATTATAACCATAAACATCAACTTTACCTTAATTCACTCATATTACTTTTTCACTTATAAATTCATAGCATTTGTAATGGTCAAGATTTTAAACATGAAACTTTTTAACTAATATTGATAATTGATAATGTATAGTGATAAAAGTAATGTGGATAAATGTTATAAGCAGAGAATAGTGAATAGTATATCTCAAAATTTACTGAATAAATTATTTTTATGGTTTTACGGGACTAAAAATTGAATTAGAATCAGAGGTTAAGAGTGACGGTGCACCATAGTTAAGATGAGGTGGCCAAACTAGATTAAACTATATATATATAAGTGGATATGTGTGTGAATGTGTAGAACCTTCTCCTTTCTTCTTGCTTCATCATCCACGCCTATCATCATCTTCATCATCAAAACTCCTCCTTTCTTCCTTCTTTTCAAAACTTTAGCCAAAACTTAAGAGAAAATCACATCTAGGTATAAGTTTTTAAAGAATAAGCTAGAAAATGTGAGATTATCAGCAAGTGATCAAAGAAAAAAAGGGAAAATGGAGAAGAAGAGAGATTTTAAAAGAGGTATGTGCTTATGTATTTTAATTTGCAAATATTTAAATTTCTATGAATTTTAATATTTGAATTGATTGATCGAGTCATTTATAATAAATTGTTTCTTAAAATTATTGATTAAATGGATTGTTGATTGAAAAATGAATTAAAAAAATTTATGGGTGGTGAGTATGATTCTTAATTCAATTTTTATAAGAATTGGAAAGTTTAATGTTGTTTTAGCTATAAGTGATGATTGAAGACTTGATTAATTGATGTGTGATTAAAGTATTTGATCTAGACTCTGTCTATGTCAAAGAAACTAGTTTTCATTCAATTTTTTTTTTATCATAGATTTGGATATTTTGTGTTTAAGTGGTTGAGTGTACAAATCACAGAATTTTGTCTGACACAGCCAGTGACATGGCCATGCCACCGGGTGTGTCAATGATGTTGTGTTTCAATGTTGATGACATGACCAGTAACACACTCGTGTCATTGGGCGTGTCATAGCTATTGTGATGAAAGTTAAATGACACGACCAGTGACACTTCCGTGTCGTTGGGCATGTCATAACTACTGGATACAAGTTAAATGACACGAGCAATGACACACCTATATTGTTGAGCGTGTCAAACCTTCTGTAAATGGGCAAGTGACATGGTCATTAACACGCCCATATTATTGGGTGTGTCACTTGAAGAAATTGCCTAAAGTAGTTCTTTTCCTTGTCTTTCATCTATGATTTCGGCCTAAATGACTATAAGGCCTCAAAGTGTAAAAGATTTTTAAAATCAACCCTAAAAAGTAGTGCAATAAATTTTGAATATATGATAAATATGTGTAATATCAAGTATTGATCAAAGAATTATTCCATTGAAGTGATATACATAATTCAATGTTAATCAAAATTAATGAATTGCCCAATTCATAATGATTTTGGATCTGGCTTTGGGTTGAATGACTAACCAGAGGAATGATAGCCATAGTGATAGTGGGCACTTCGTGCCATTAATGGACACATTGTATCATCAGTGACAGTGGGCATAATTGCCATTATATATTCTTGAGATTTTGCATTAAAATTGCTACATTAACCTGTTATCCAAATCTATGATCTGAGTTCAGTATGTATGGACATATTTAATGAAGTTATCTAAATTGAGAATATATATAAATATGATGTTATGAATAATGAAAGAAATGCAAAATAATAATATAAGTCAATTACTTAAAATTGACTTACTGTGTTACAGTATGAAAGTGATTGATAATGTATCAATTAATGTTTACAGGTGAAAGTTCAAATATACGGAATAGAAATGTTATGCTCAAGTTATTGAATTGATCAATAACTTTCTAAGTGTTATAATGATTGAAAGTGTATATAATGATATAAGATTTAAAGTGCCCCAAAGTATAGTATTAAATTTAAGTGCCAAAAATTATAGATTGAATGAAATTATCCTATATGTGAAACTGAAAAGTAAGACTTACTGAAAAACAAAATAAGCGTATTATGAGCAATATTAACAAATAAAAAAGTAAGTCTTAAATAAAATGATTCATAAAGAGAAAAGTTGCAATACCGAAAGTATAGTATAGTATGATGACTTTTATAAAGTTAAAGTTATTATTTTGTGTAATCAAAATATTATGTTGGTTTGTTATTGAAAATAGTTAATACATTGAAATATTTTTTAAAACAGAGTGTTATTACTATATTTCCATAAGCATTTTTCTTTAATATTAAGTGACAAAGTATGTTTATACCAGTACCACTAAGATTTGCTTAGCATGTTAGAATTATTTTTTGACATGCAGGTATCATGTCATCGGAGCAAGTTAAGCAGTGAAATTAAGGGTCTCAGAAATTATCTACAGTACATATTGAGATCTTTTGTATATTGTACTTATAAGTTATGAAATATATATATATATATATATATAATTTAAGTTAGCTATTTGAGAGATTGTACAAATTTGTAAACATAAAAAGAATATATGTATTTAGAGGACGAAGTTTGAGATTCTAGTGAATGATTATCAAATAAAGCTATGTATTATATATTTATTTGATTTAACAAACTTATGATGATTATCTAATTTATAATTAATATTTGGATTATTGGAGATATTGGAGATTGGTTTAAATGTTGGATTTACAAGTATTATATTATACAGATTATATTATTATTTGAAAATTTTTGTTAGTAACACTTTGAAAGAAAATTTTGCTGATGAAATAATTAGAGTACTGACAGTATATTGAGTAATATTCTTTGATAGTTCTAATAAGAATTGTCAGTGGATGTTATAATATTTATATTATAATAATCCTAATTCATCTCATTTCAATATTTAAAATCGCCCATGTTGGAAACCATATTTATACACACTCTTTCCATAACCCTAAACTTACTCAAACTCATCCATATCAAGATTCTAACCAAAAAATCATGCCATTTTCATTAAAATAACATTTAATTATTCCATTTCAACAATTATCATCATCCCTTCCAAAAACCTAATTTATACAACTTCACTACATGACCCTATTTTAACCATTTAAGCTCATTTTCACAAACAAATCATCAAATCATTACTTCTCTATCATATTAACTCAATTACTAACAATTTAAACAAATAAAACACACTTTCTCTCTCTAAACATTCCATACATAAACTTAAAAGTTCAAAAATAAAAGTTTTAAAAGATGTACTTACTTGTTTTCTTGATTCTTTCTTCAAAATCACCTTATTTCTCTTGAAATCTTTGTAAAATCTAGTGTATTTGAGGAAGTAATTTCTCTTTCTCTCTCCCCATGAATTTCGGCTCCAAGGAAGAATATAACTTTTCTTTTATTTTTCTTCTTCATTTCTAGCCATTTATATTAATTAATTAATTATTTATTTATTTTTCAATTTTTCCTAGCCACAAATCTTATTCCTTCTTTTGACTTTCTTTTATTATTTATTTATTTATTTGCTTTTTTATTATCCACTTCCCATCCATATATACTCATGTATATGTCTCTTATATTTAAGGTATATGAATATGTCATTTATAATTTATATATACTTTATATAACTAACACATATACAATATATACTTTATGTGCATACTATGTATACAATATGTGTATATCTTATATATGTTAGGTGTACAATTGCATTTAACATATACAATAGGTATAGATTAGGGAAAAAAATATATCAATGGTGTCTGAACTTTTTTATTTTTGTCATTTTGGTTTATGAACTTTTTTTTATTCACTTTGGTGACTGAACTTTTTTCACAAAAAATAACTTGGTTGCTCCGACCTATCGAAAAATAGCAAATCGGCCGAAAAAAATTTGTCAAAGCAACCAAGTTATTTCTTGTGAAAAAAGTTCAGATACCAACATAAACAAAAAAAGTTCATACACCAAAATGATAAAAATAAAAAAGTTCAAACACCATTGATATATGTTTTCCTAAATTAGGTGTACACTTTGTATATGTTATATATCTTTTGTGCATATATTAAGCACATACTCACACATACCTCTATCAACATTTTAATTAATCATCAAATACTTATTTAATTTAATTAAAATCACATATATTACAGGAATGAGTATCGATCCAATTGGTCGGCTTTTAGGAGTTGACCAATCAAACCATTATCTATTGGTCAGAAAATTTATTTTTGAAAATCGACCATTATTAGTCGAATTTGATTGATTTTGTCGAGTTTGTTCGATTTTAAAACCTATTAACCTAGTTAGTTTAAATCAATATGGTTGGTTGGATTGATCGGGTTGGTAGTTGGGTCGGTTGATTTCAGGCTATTTGATTAACCCTACTTATTGTTGGTCAATTGTCACTTGGTGCTAGTATGTGCCAATCAAGTATAATTTATATTTTTATTGGTATTATTTTAACTAATTTTTTTTGTTTATTTGATTGATCAATCATATATGCATTGTTAAAAAGTTTTAGGTTTATGCAGTTTGCGCCAATTAATCATTTGGAAGTGACTCCCTACATATACAAAGATGCATTGAACATGTTTTTCCAATTATCTATAACAATTGGGATTCTCATTGCCAATTGTTTAAATTATTTCTTTACAAAGATTAAAGGAGGAAGAACGTGTATAAGGGAGAAAATCCAAGTGGTTTAAGTGAGGGAGGTGTTTTGCGAAAATAATGGTTACTTTCGTATTTTGCAAAAATAACATACGTTACTTTCGTGACTTGCAAAAGTAACGTCTATTTATTATTTTTTGAACTAAAATATTAAAAAATATTGACATGTTAATATTTTATGAGGATATAAAACTCTAACCAATAATATAATGAAATTGAAAAAAAAGTTTTGTCAAAACTAAAAAATTTGCAATATAATTGAAAAAATAGATAAAATATATATATTTTTTATTTTGATCATATTTTATAATATATAAATATAAAAATTTTTAATATTATTTTTATGTATATTAATACATAAATTATTTTTTCAGGTTAGCGTGGAGAAAGTTGTATACTTGCTATTACTATTTTGAATTAATAAGTCCATATTATTTGAATCTATTAAATTAAAATTTACAACTATTTGTTTTGGTATCAAATTTAATAAATCTAACGCCAACTATTTAAAAGCGTTTAGTTTATTAGCGCACAACTCGACTCCACAATGCAATAAACAGCAGTTTTAGCTTTTGTCTCGCAAAGGGGTTTTGGCTGATAACCCAGCATATAGACAAGCGCAGAAAGGAGATAATATGGGAAAAGAAGGAGAACTATGGGATGATTCCGTGCTTATTAAGGCTTTCGACGATGCCGTATCTATGTACAAGGTATTTTCTTAAGTTTTACTTCTCTATTTTTGATTTTTTTTACAGGATGTAATCTTCTTTTTCTGTCTACAGAAAATGCATGGAAATAAAGGCAAGGATGGAGGAATTATTGCAGATGAAAGTCATGAGGCTATTAGGTATACTAAAACCCAAAAGCCCTTTTTCATTTTTGCTTCATTTCCTTATAAAATGTCATGGAAGCAATGGTATTGAAATTGAAAAAAAATGTTTTATTTAGTTGTGAATTTCAAAATTTTATATATAATAGGGTTGGTTTAGTTCATTGAATTCAGTTTGAATATGTGTGTGTGTGTGTGTTTAATTAGTTTTGAATTGTCTTATAGTGAATAATTTTTCATTTTTATGATATGATGTTTTAAATGTTAAATGTATGTAGAGATGCAGATAACAATAATGCTGCATCAGACACTGCAATAGAATTAGGAGAGACTAAAATCCCACACAAGTTGAGGAAAAACATTGTTCAACTTCTGTTGAGCCTGCACCTTGTATGGATTCGTCAATTGGTCAATGCACCCAAGCAGTCAATGACTATTCAAATTCACAAAATGGACAAGATTATAACCAGTTGCTTAATCAGTACTAGGGCTGAGCATGAATCCTGGAGATTTTCGAACCGAACCGAATATTCGGACCGAAATATCCAGAACCGAAAAAAACCGTTGACTTTTTGATTTTTTTTCGAAACGAACCATACCGATTTTTATAATATGAAATGGTTATGGATATTAGGTAATATCCGTACCGAGAACCGTACTGAACCGAATAACTGAAATAATAACTGATTTTTTATTAATATAATATAAAAGTTATCATATTGATTTATTACTTAGTATTTAATATTATATAAATGATTAAAGTGACTTCATAATTTAACTGTCAAATAAAATAAATATGAATATAAAAAAATATAATTAATGACCATACATAATTAATTACTATAGTTAGGGAAGCAGGAACATGGGGTTATGTTGGATGAAGTTTTGGTTCCTAAAACCAAGCAGTTCAAATATTTGGGTTCGGTGTTCCAGAATGATGGCCGTATAGATGAAGATGTGGCTCACAGAATACAGGTAGGGTGGTTGAAGTGGAAGGGTGCAACTGGGGTTCTATGTGATAAGAAAATACCTTTGAAAGTGAAAGGTAAATTCTATAGGACGGTTGTTAGACCTGCGATGCTCTATGGTAGTGAGTGTTGGGCACCAACGGGATAACATTTGCATAAGATGAGTGTGGCAGAAATGAGGATGCTAAGATGGATGTGTGGACATACCAGACTGGACAAAATTAAGAATGTTCATATTCGACAAAAAGTCCAAGTAGCGGATGTCGAAGATAAGGTGAGGGAAGGAAGACTTAGATGGTATGGGCATGTTTTAAGAAGACCTCCTAATGCTGCGGTTCGTAAGTGTGAGAATTTGTTGATTGAGGGGGCTAGAGGTCGTGGAAGACCTAGAACTGTGTGGAATGAGGTGATAGCAAGAGACTTACGTGCCTTAGATCTTGATGCGGATTTGATTAATGACAGACTTGAATGGAGACGTAAAATCCGTGTCTTGGAAGGGGCCTAAGGCTGGAGTATCTTTTTTGGTGTCTTTTGAGCTTATTTTGTTGAGGATCCATACAGTCGATCCCAACTTGTTTGGGACTAAGGCTTAGTTGTTGTTGTTGTTGTAGTTAGGGATATGATTACTGTAGTAAGTCTTCACAGCAACAAGCAACACCTGGTGGTCTTGCAGCTCCAGCGGATTAAAATTTTAGAAAATATTGTGTCAAAGATTAATGTGGAGATTTAAAACCCAATGTTAGTAGTGTTGTTATTAAATTATATATATGTGTATATGAAAGGTGTGTTATTGTGTTTGATTTGTCTATCTTACTTATTTTTATACATTTAAGTTACTTATTTTGAATTTTCAATAATTTAGTGTTGGATATGATTTATTAATATGTTTATATGAATAATTGCTACCACCAGTACTAATGATGGTAATTCATACTAATTATAATAATCTGTGCTTAATAAAGTAACTTGAAGTAATAATATTAGTAGTTTTTAATAACAATAATGGGTGTGAATATTAATAATAATTAATACTAATGAGTAATGATAGTGAATTACTTATGTATTTTATTTGGAATTTGTAATTATTTGGAGTTTAGACAAAATTATTTGATGCTAGATGTTGGACATTTTAATTTTATAAATTGTTTGTAATGTAGATATTGGAGTTTAGATAATTTTATTTGATACTAGATGTTGTAAAATTTTAATTTTATGAATAATTTGTAATGTGAATATTGAAATTTTATTTAACTTTCTATTTTTTTTATGGCTAAAATAATAAAATATTATTTTATTGCTTAAATTTGAAAAAAAAACAATTCCAAATCTCTGAATCTCCGTCTCCGTTTGGAACCGGAACCGTTCCATTAGAACTGAATCTCCGAACCGGACCGAACCAATTTTTCAGAATAATAGAATACCGGATATTTTATATTTCGGTTCCAGTTCCGGTTCCAGTGATTTTACAATATTCGAATTTCGGTTCAGTTTCAAATATTTTTTAGATCTCCTGGCCGAACCGGTCCATGCACAACCCTAATAAGTACTATGATCTTGAGGAGAAGAGGCAAAGGATTCTGCATCAGCTTCAGCAACTTGGTGGTTATGACTACCAAAATCCTCCTGCTGAAGGGTTTGGTTGTAGTCAGCATTGGGGTAGCTGCTCCAATTCCCAAGATTGTTCTGTCCCTGCTTTCTGCTGTTCATATTGTCCATATGCTTGTCATTGTTCAGCGGCTCTGTGCACCTCACTTCCAGCTTGTTCTTCTGTTGGAACATGTGCTGTTAAACCATGTCCTGACTCTTCTGCTGTCATTGGTCCTGAAAAGTGTGCCCCTCTCGTAGATGGTGAAATTGTTAAAACAGCAATGGAAGCTGCAGAAAAAGCAATAACCTCTATGAAGACAATGTCATCCCTTAATTCTGGTACAGAAGGTAAACCCATCTTTTCCAAAATAATCTTTTCTATTGAAATATTTTGTACTTTCCCATTTTTCTTCACAATAAAAGAAAATAGAGGTTTTTTGAATTTTACTTGACGTTTATAGGTGTTGTGAATAGTCTATAATGTAAAGGGTAGTATAGTCTTTTTGTTGTTTTTCTTAGGTTTCTCTATCTTGTCTATATATATGTGTAATTCCTCTTCTTTGAATATAAGAAATAGAGAGAATTTCTCTCCCAAATCACAACATGGTATCAGAGCAAAGGTGAGAGGGCTGTATATTTTTCCGGTTGGGGGCTGTTTTTCCGGCAGAAGTGCATTTTCCGGCAGCTGAACCCTAGTTTTTAGGGGCTGCCATTTCTGTTTTGAGGTGTTGCAGGTGTCCAGTAGCGACACAGCCTCCCTCAGCCCCTTGCCAGGCCGCCGACCAGCCTTCGCCAGAAACCCGGTCGCCGGATCTCCAGCGCGTGAAGCCCACGCACCGCCAGAAGCTTCTGTTCCCTTCTCCACGCTCCGGCGCGTGTGGGCGCGTGCGGCGTCCCTGGTCACCTCCTCCGGCCAGTTTTTCTCCGACAGCCTCCTTTTTGTACTGCGACCCCACCTATCTGGTTAGTTCCCTGATCCGTTCTGCTGCCTAGTGGCATTTTTCTTGGCTGCCTCTGTTTTTTTCTTGCTGCTGCTACTTCCTTTTTTGGGTGATCATTGTTCTATTGAGATGTCTAAGTCAGAAAGTCATGATAATGCTAATCCATCGTTGCAAATCAAGTTGAAAGGTGCGGTAAATTATCTAGTTTGTCTAGGACATGCTATTTATCCATCAGTGCAAGAGGGTATACGGGCTACCTTACCGGTACTAAAACTCGTCCGGCTGAAACTGATTCTAAATTCAGTTCATGGGAATCTGAAAATGCCCTTGTTATGTCATGGCTATTGAACTCAATGGAACCTAGACTTGCTAATGGTTATTTGATGCTTGACACGGCCCAGATGATATGGGAATCTTGTAGAAAGTCTTATTCTGGCATAGGAAATGCAGCCTTGGTGTTTGAACTTTGTCTAAAATTGGAAGGCTTGAAACAAGGAGAATTATCTGTGGATGATTACTATGCTGCTCTAAATGAGGTGTGGAGACAGCTGGATTATTATGATGAGTTTCATGCTAAATGTCCAGATGATGCGGTTCAATATCACAAGAAAATTAAGAATGGGCGTATATTCAAGTTTCTGGCAGGTTTGAATCCAGAATATGATCCTGTCCGAGTTCAGGTATTGGGGAAGACCCCGATGCTATCCTTAGAGGAAACTCATGCTTACATCCAACAGGAAGAATGTAGGAGAAGAACTATGATGAAATCTCCAGTAATTGAAAAAGCTGGACTAGTAGCATCACAAGCTACTCGTACCACTATTACTCATGAGGAGGATACTCGGTTTTGTGATCATTGTAACACTCCTGGTCATACCAAGGAGAAATGTTGGAAATTGATTGGGCGACCGCGTGGTGGTGGCCGTGGAAGAGGCCGTGGTCGTGGTGGAGGAAAATCAGGACCACCTCGCTATGTAGCAAATCAAGTTGAGGTGAATACATTTTCAGACCCTACTCCTACACCTACTACCTATGCTCTCTCTACAGATTGCCTATCCGTTGAAGAGTTGCAAGCCTTGAGAAGCCTCCTTCGACAGGGTACACCATCCTCATCCAATGCTACATCTCATTTTTCAAAGTCAGGTATGGCACTTCTCGTCAATTCTATGAATGATTCTTGGATTATAGACTCAGGAGCAAACAAACATATGACAGGCTCTTTAGACAAATTCATTGATTACTCACCATGCACTAATATGGAATATGTTCGTATTGCAAATGGCTCTTCCGCGCCAATTTCTGGTACAGGTTTTGTAAAGTGTACACCCAATCTTGATTTGAAATCTGTTCTTCACATTCCTAGCTTCCCAGTTAATCTTTTATCTGTACTTGCTCTTACCAATGATCTTCAATGTAGAGTTGTTTTTTATCCAACCCATTGTTTTTTGTAGGATCTGAAGTCAGGGGAAACGATTGGTCATGGTAGAGTGCATGATGGCTTGTACCTCCTTGAGAAGAAATCCCAAGCCTTGTTAGGGAAGAGTAGTGATGTGAGTCAAGAAGTGATTATGTGGCATAGACGGTTAGGACATCCATCTTTTGTAGCTCTTAAACGGTTGTATCCGAACCTATTCAGTCAGTGTTCTGTTGAAACTTTATTTTGTGATGCTTGTGAACTAGCTAAACATACGAGGAATACTTATGTTTCTCATGATAATAAAAGTTCTATTCCTTTTATGACTATTCATTCTGATGTATGGGGACCTAGTTTTATTGTTTCATTATCTGGTTATCGTTGGTTTGTTACCTTTATTGATGACTGCACTAGACTCACTTGGGTGTATCTGTTGAAATCAAAGAATGAAGTTTTTTCTTGTTTCCAGTCTTTCTATAACATGATTTGTACACAATTTGATGCTAAGGTGAAAATCTTACGATTTGATAATGGGACTGAGTATATGGATGGTATGTTTCAATCATATCTAGATGCTAAGGGAATTATCCATCAAACTAGTTGTGTGAACACTAGTGCACAAAATGGGGTAGCTGAAAGGAAAAATAGACATATATTAGAAGTTGCTAGATCCCTTTTATTTACAATGAATGTCCCTAAACATTTTTGGGGGGATGCCGTGCTTTCAGCTGCATACCTAATTAACCGGATGCCCCTTAGAACTCTTAACTTTAAGAGTCCGATAGAAGTTTTACAGGGTCATACATCCTATACTGTTCCACCTAAGGTGTTTGGTTGTGTGTGTTTTGTTCACCATAGGTATGGGAATAAACTTGATTCTAGAGCTTTAAAATGTGTGTTTGTGGGTTATTCTGGAACGCAAAAGGGCTACAGGTGTTATCATCCTCCATCTCGAAGGTATTTTGTCAGTATGGATGTGACCTTTCGGGAAGTTGAACCTTTTTTTCTTCCTACTCCTCTTCAGGGGGAGATTAGAGTAGAAGAGGAGTCTACCTTTCCTCCTCCCTTGATTTCTGTACCTGAGTCTATTAGAAACTTAGTCACTATTGATAGTGAGCAAGAAAAGATTGATCTCGAGGAAAGGAGGAAGGGTAGACTAGATAGGCCAGATTTACAAAGGTACACTAGAAAGGAGAAAGCCAAAGCTGTTATGCATGATACTGGTGATCAACCATTACCCCTGCCATCAGTTCCTGAGTCAGCGGAAACACCACTCAATGTAAGTGATTCTAATTCTGACTTAGTTATTGATCCTAACCTTATGGTTGACGATTTAAATGTTCCTATTGCTTTAAGAAAAGGTGTGAGGTCTTGTACTCAACATCCAATCTCAAATTTTGTGTCATATGATCATTTGTCTCCATCCTATAGAGCCTTTGTCTTGTCTATTTCTTCTGTTTCTATTCCACAGAATTGGCAGGAAGCATTTCAAGACTCAAAGTGGAAGGAAGCAATGGTGGAAGAGATGAGGGCTTTGATGAAAAACGGGACATGGGAACTTGTTGACACAGTGAGGGACAAGAGACCGGTTGGATGCAAATGGGTGTTTACTGTGAAACATAAGGCCGATGGTACAGTGGAAAGGTACAAGGCAAGACTTGTGGCAAAAGGGTATACTCAAACATATGGAGTTGATTACCAAGAAACATTTGCTCCTGTTGCGAAGATGAATACAGTAAGAATTCTCTTGTCATGTGCTGTCAACCTGAATTGGGATTTACATCAATTTGATGTAAAAAATGCATTTCTGCATGGAGACTTAGTAGAAGAGGTGTATATGGATATACCTCCTAGTTTTGAGGGTCAGAAGACTATGGGAAAAGTTTGTAAGTTAAAGAAGGCCCTATATGGTTTAAAGCAATCTCCAAGAGCGTGGTTTGACAAACTTAGTAAAGCCATGGTTTCCTTTGGCTACTTACAAAGTGATGTTGATCATACCTTGTTCATTAGACATCACAATGGTAAGATCACGCTGCTAGTTGTTTATGTTGATGATATGGTGGTAACAGGAGATGATGCTGAGGAAGTTCTTCGCTTAAAGAAATTGCTAGCAAGAAAATTTGAGATTAAAGATCTTGGAAATCTGCGATACTTTCTTGGAATAGAAGTGGCTCGATCCGAAAGAGGAATATTCATATCCCAAAGAAAGTATGTCTTGGATCTCTTGGAAGAAACTGGTATGTTGGGGTGTAAACCTATTGACTCTCCTGTTGAAGCAAATTGCAAACTCCAAGCAGGTGTAGGGGACTCAGTTGACATTGGTCAATATCAAAGACTTGTAGGTAGATTAATCTACCTATCACATACTAGGCCTGACATTGCGTTTGCAGTTAGTCAAGTTAGCCAGTATATGCATGATCCCCGTGACTGCCATTTGGAAGCTGTTTTTCGTATCCTACGGTATCTGAAATCTGCTCCTGGAAAAGGTTTGCTTTTCTCAAAACATGAGCACCTTGAGATAGAAGCATATACGGATGCAGATTGGGCAGGGTCACTTGATGACCGTAGATCAACTTCAGGCTACTGTACTTTTGTTGGAGGCAACTTGGTCACCTGGAGGAGTAAAAAACAGAGCGTTGTTGCTCGCTCAAGTGCTGAAGCAGAATTTAGAGCTATGGCACAAGGTGTGTGTGAAGTACTGTGGCTAAGGAAGCTAATGGAGGAGTTAAAAATCTCCAAATATGGAACCTCTACCTTGTTCTGTGATAACAAGGCCGCTATTAGTATTGCTCAAAATCCTGTTCAACATGACAGGACAAAACATATTGAGATTGATCGGCACTTTATCAAAGAGAAACTTATTCAAGGCCTATTGAAGCTTACTCATGTAACTTCAAATAACCAAGTTGCAGATATTCTTACCAAGGGGCTAAACTCTAGACTCTTCCAAAGATTAGTGTGCAAGTTGGGAATGTGTGATATCTATGTACCAACTTGAGGGGGAGTGTTGTGAATAGTCTATAATGTAAAGGGTAGTATAGTCTTTTTGTTGTTTTTCTTAGGTTTCTCTATCTTGTCTATATATATGTGTAATTCCTCTTCTTTGAATATAAGAAATAGAGAGAATTTCTCTCCCAAATCACAACAATAGGAAATACAGCAGTCATCAATGGCCATCAACCAACACTTACATTGATATTACATTGAATATCAATTTATCTTTGTGGGTGTCTTTGGTCTCTTGATATGAACCTAATTGCTGATATTTCTTGGATGGACATGTCTTTGAATTAAATATTGAAGCTTCTTTGTATAACTGAAGTGAAGATCAAAACAAACACCCTCTATGACTGATTTTGAAACTAATACCTTACCTTTAAAATTTTCTTTTGGGCCTAGTTTGGTGCATTAAATCTAAGCAATTGTTCTCTCTAGATTAGAAAATTATTGCTGATCTTATCACCAACAGATTATCATGTATATAATTGACTATTTTTTGTCAACAGAAATGTAATATAGGACTTGTTTGGTATTCGAGGATAATTCTGTTTTTCCGCTTTTGTTTTCCAAAATGGGAAAATGATAAACATTTGTTTGATCCCTCAAAGCAAATGGCAAGACTAAACAGCAAAAATAATGTTCTTAATATGCATGGAACCCTTTAAGGAATCATAAGGCCTGGGAATTATGCGACCATTTTTCATTTTAAGAAAAGCTTAGGTAATTAGTAGGATTCAAGTTTTCCTTTAGAAAGGTATTTGATTGCATTTTACTTATCTTTTTTCTTAGGAGTTTGACCTAAAACATTGAGGAAGAAATGTTCTTCGATGTGTAAAATAACAACTCTGAGAAAGAAATGTAGGATTAACATTGAAATTGGGGTAACAAATGGGGAGAATGGTGAATATCCCTTGTACTTGACCAATTTCCTAATCTTTATTTGATCCTGAGTATTGAGGTATTTAAAATCTCGTTATAAGTTGCTGCTTGTTTGTTTACCTTTAGCTGGTTCTGAATTGCATTTCTGCTTTTAGGAAAATGCCTATGAGTGCCTTTTCTCTCAAGTGGAAGGCTTCAAGGCTTTCAATATTGAGAGTCTTTCTTATCTTTTTTCAAGGCTTTTAATTTTGATTTTGATTAATATATTGAGCTTCTAAAAGATCTCAACATATAGAAAATTGGTATTTCAAAAAGATGTTATTAGTGATTTTAAATTTAAAATAAAATTATTTTATTTTTTAAGAGGTAGGAGGTATTAATTTATATATATATGTTTTTTAAATTTTAAAATATTATATATAAATTGAATAAATACAACCACTTGATATTTTAGAAATTGAAATATAGTTTTTTAAGCATAAGGAGGAGGAGAAGTTCATGGGTGATATATAAAACGAGATATAAAGAACAATTAATTCAATGTAGTAGAACAAAGAAGAATTCTCTTTATTTTTGTGCATAATGATTTATGCACAAGGGTCAAATACACAATGATAGGAAAGGAAAAAATATGTACAAGGAAAGGGACAATTTCAAGCACAATCAAGCATAGAATCAGGCATAATTACAGAGGATCATTCCAACTGTAATACCAGTTTGTAATTCCGACACTACCACTCAGTTGGTTCATGTATATTAGACATTCTCAACTTGCAGACTAGAATATGGCCTGATTTGCTGCTTGGGCTCTTAGTGAACACATTAGCCAGTTACTCTTTTGAACACAACTCAATGATCCATTCACTACTTTTTCTTTATGAAATATCAGTTAATCCCTATATGTTTGGTCCGATAATGTTAAATTGGATTGTGCACTATATTGATTGTAGCTTTATTTTCACAAAATAAAGACAAATTGCTCATCTCGGACAACTTCAATTTTTCTATCAATTTTCTTAACTACAATAACTCACAAATGCCTTCTTTGATGGTTCTATATTCTGTCTCTGCTTTGGATCATGCTTTCACATTTTGCTTCTTGCTTCTCCGAGTTACTAGATTCTGCCAATAACAGTACAATAACCTGATGTTGTTCTCTTATTATCAAGATTTCCAACCAAATCTGCAGTTTTAAAGGCTTTTTATCTAGGAGTGACCATTTTTTGAAAACGGTAGTCCTTTTCGAAGTGCAGATTTCAAATATCTCAAAATATGAAAAATAACCTCTAAGTGAGGTGGTCTAAGGTCATGCATGTATTGACTTACTAGGTTCACTGAGTAGGCTATATCTAGTCAAGTATGAGAGATATAAATTAATCTCTCAACCAACCTTTGGTATCTCCCCAAGTTTTGCTTTCAGTATGTGATTAGTTTCAATAGGGAACTCCACGGCTTCACATCTTAATAAGCTAGTTTCCTTTGAGAAATGAAGATTCCTTTGTCTAATCTAGCCACCTCTATTCCTAGGAAGTATTTTAATTTACTTAAGTCTTTAATCTCAAAATCTTTGGGCCAAAAGTTCCTTTAGATGGACAATCTCGTCCTTGTCATCTCATGTCAGTATGTCACAACAATGTCATTAACATAGACAATAAGCAAGTCATACCTTTGCAGTGTTTTATAAATAGAGCATGATCAACATCGCTTTGATAGTATCCAAAGGAAATCATGGCCTTGCTAAACCTATCAAACTATGCTCTTGGTGACTGCTTTAGTCTGTAGACTTTCCCTTTAGTTTGCTCATCATCAAACCTTTGAGGGGCTTCCATGCATATTTCTTCCTCCAAGTTTGCAGAAAGACATTTTTAACATGAAATTGTTGTAGGTCCCATTCAAGATTTGCTGCATATGACAGTGAGATTTGATAGTATTCATTTTTTGAAATTGTTGAAAAAGTTTCTTGATAATTCGCCCCATATGTCTAGGTGATTGCCACCAATATAGTTTCACATATTTCAAAGGTACCATCTTTGTTGTGCTTTATAGTGAACACCCATTTACATCCAACTAGTCTCTCCCCCGTAGGAGTAACAAGATCCCATGTCTCATTTTTTGCTTAAGCCTTCTTATCCTCTCCCATAGCTATGTCTTCCATTTGGACTAAGATGTTTTCTTCCAATCCTATGGCATAGAAACAGAGAAAACAGACAAAAGAAAGGCTCCATGAGAAGGAGATAAACAGTCATCGTTTGGATATAGGCTGTTTGGTACAAGTATTTACTCATTTTCTTACATCAATAGAAAGATCAAAATCATTAGCAAAAGGGTTAAAGTTAGACTGAGAATTAAAATTATCAAGAATCAGAGTCTCACCACATAATTCTTTAGGATCAGGATGTTTAGGAGGACTAAGTCGAGCACATTGTGATAGATAAGAGGAATAAAGTAAGAGGTAGACTTAAAACTAACTTGGAGTTAGATGAGTGACAAATGATTTAAAGGCATTATGATTATCAAAATACATAGTCCAAAATCGTTTGGTTGGAGTAGAAACAAAAGATCCATATAGCCAATCTGAATTAATTTTGAATTGAGGTTAAGTGAGTATGTGTGTGTGTGTGTGTGTGTATATATATATCTATGTATGTATATATTCATTGTCATATTGTTGTAGGTTTAGTTTTGTTATTATCATATAGTTATATATAATGGAATTTGCCTATGACTTTCGTAATTTGCTTTGTTAGTTTTATAGCCAAAAATATTTTTGAACTATAATTATCATAGTTTCATTCTTATCTCTGATATCAAATGATATCTTAAAGTTATTTATCAAGATAAATCTGGATAAATGAACGTATGTCAAGAAATTTTGCTAAAATAATGTAAAAGGTTAATATCATATCATGGACACTTGAAACTTGATATATCACATGATATAATGAAGGTTAAGCCCATGTCTTTTTTGGTAGAATAGTGCATAAACTAGCCTTTTTCCCCTCCCTTTTACATAAGCTGCTGACTCAGTACAGAAGAAAAGTTTATCTCTTGGCTACAGCTGCATGCCATTTTTGAGATTCCAAATTATCTAGGGATCAATTTTTATGTTTCCTCCTCAAGTTGAGGATATTGGGCATATTTGTGGGATTGAAACTTTGATTGTGATATCTCTCTCCCTCTCCACCTCCTTTTTTTTAAGGGAAGACAGTGTGCTTTTTAATAAAGGATGCAAATGATTGGATTTGTTGACTTGAAACTTATAGAACATTACTTTTGAAATCATATTTTTCATTCAATTTGACCAAGCTTTCAAGTACTTGGCTACCAGATAAAAGCTAAAATGCTAATTTCAAACTGTTAGTGAATAATTGGACAAATTTTCTAATTAATGAACATTGGGGATCATTTTTCTTTATCACCAATTTGAACTGCATAAGTTTTTGATATGCAATGACTAGAATGATAAGTAAAATCAAAGGTGAAACATTCAACCAGTACTTGGAAAGCCAAGCACTTCTAGTTTTAAAGCAGACCTCAATGAATAGGAAGTTAAAGAAATATGCTCAAGCATTGACAATGCTTCTAGATGTGCTTTCTTGAATATTCTGTTCTGCTATTCAGTGCTTTCCCATGTGATACAGGTAAAGAGAAAGGGAAAGGCAGTGAGGAGGAAATGTCTCGAACCACCAACTCTGGAACAGATCTGGGTGTTGTTTTAAATGCTTGGTACTCTGCTGGCTTGTACACGGGCAAGTAAGTTATTATTTCATTTTCTTCCTTGAGATTCTCTGCTCCACATTCTTACTTTATCTACCTTAATCTAGGAATATGATCAGAAGGCATTTTCAGGGTAAACATGTAATTAGAATACAACTTGTTTGATATGCGATGCAATAATTGCTGAATTTTCGGGGTGTTCACATGTAGCTAGGGCTACAATAAGTCCAAGGTGCTTGGAACTTGGTTTGATGAAACCTCATTTGAGGTCGTTCATTATGGTTGATGAGTCAAGTTAATCTCATTTTTAAGGCATGTCTAATAAATGATGCAAGTCCAAATTAGTTAAAATTTAACTTGGTTATGCTCGCTTTTAGGCTTATGAATCAACTCACATATAAATATACTAGCAACTTGATTTTGAATTTAAGATCAATATATTTTTATTTACAATAAGCATAGAGGTACTTACTGCATAACACTTTAAATCAGTTGTATTTTTCTCAATTTTGTAATGTGTACTGACTGTATCATCTTTAAAAATAACACATTTCATCATACAAATTATTGAAACAATAAATATTTGATAATAAATGTTACTAATATTTTTTTTTAAGAAAAAGTTTATTTTTTTCCTAAATTAAGAGATTGAACAAGCTTAAGGTGGACATAGCGAAGAGAGACAAGGATAATTTTAAACTAACTTGGATAAAAGTGGTTTAACATGATCTTACGGTTTTGTATCTCTTCAAAGATGTGACCCATAATCGCTCTAAGTAGAAAAGAGAACCTATATAGTCAACCCTAATTAAATTGGTATTAAAGTTTTATTGAGTTGAGTTGAATATTTTTTCCTAAACAAAAACTTAAGTTTGTTAAAACAAATAATTTGGTTTAGGCTTGTTTAACAATTAAGTTATATATAACAATAAAAAAAGTTATATATGATCAGAGTTGTTGCAAGCTGGAGTTATTTTGTTTGATAAATAGCCAAAAATAAGCTTAAATCTTGGCTACATGATTCATTTCTCTGATATGAAAATCATGTTCATACAAGAGAAATTGCGCAGGTAGTCGGTATTGATCTCATGGCCCCTATCCCTTGGTTTACCTATCAAGCCAACCCCCTCTAATATATTTCTTCTTCAGCAACTTTTTTAATCTTTTTGCTTATGGGATTAAGTTTATTTAATGCCCAACTATAACAAGGCCAAGAAACCCCATATCAAAATCTAAGCTATACAAGGATGGAATATTATAGGGAAGAAGTCCCAGAGTCTACAAATCTCGTATAAGTAAAATGTAAGTTCAGGTTTGTTTTCGGAGAATGCATATGGATTTCATGATAAGCTGATGAGATTCTTGTAATCTGTTCATCTATTTCGCCACTCATGTAGAGTTCTGATATTGGGGTGTATCGATATTATGAATTGATTATGGCATATGTATGGTTGTTCACTTTACACCTTGTTTGCTTCATTATTTGTCATGGTATCACAGGGATGGTATGGTTTAATTTTTTATTTGTTTTAACTTCCATCTCTACAGGATAATTTCTCATGGTAATGTCAAGATTTCATAATTAATTATGAATTTTGATAAGTTTTTCAAATCACCAATTTGGTTGTTCTTCATAGTTTTAAAATTGTCTTTTAAAAGTATTCTCAATAAATTTCTAAATATCAAATATATCTAGGATTTTACAAATTTTCTAAATACCAAATATACTAATTTCATATGATTTTACATAAATTTTATTATATTATATTATATAATTTTTCTTAATATGATAAATAATATTTTGCAGTGTCATATTATAGCATATATTATTAAATTATGCCATCGTTCAAATAGTATCTTAATCTTGTGAGACTTTACATTCTTGCGCAGGTATCTAACAGAGCAATCTATTATGAAGAAATGACGCTGATAGCGCATTCTGTAGAGATGCGGTAGCAGAATTTCTATTACAGGACTCAAGTTTTGGTAATTCTTAATGCGTAACTTCGTACACAAGCAAAATATTTTGTTATATTGAGTCATGATCAAATTAGCAAAAAGCTCTACTGGTTTTGCTGGAAATATGTCACTTATTTGATTGTAATTCTATAATTAAATAAAAATTATATTCTAAGAGTATATTATTAAATAATATTTATTATTATTATTTTTATTTTGATGTTAAACTTGCTTTCCAAATTTTATCTATTATTGATAGCTTTTCCATCATAACAATGCTGCTAAATTCTAATCTTCGAAGTTCTATAATTATTGGAATAAAATAGAACAAAATTACATTTTTCTTACAAGATTTTGATCTCAATAAGTTGAGAATGAAGAATGAAGAGAGAACACTTTTCTAAATCAGGAAGAAACAATTATTGTTTTTTTTTAATTAACTTGAAGTTTGATAATCACAACTTAATTTTAATTTCTCCTTCATTGGACTATTGTTCCAATCATTCACAAGACGATTTTGCAGTTCAAAAGCTATCACTTTGATTGGCAATTCAAAGGAATTAACCATTGCAACAAATTATCTCACATTCATTTTATTACATACGGTTGGTATGCATAATATTGCACTTAGAGAATAAGCTTTCTCAAAATATATTTTAAGCTTTCTTGAGAGTGATTTAATTAGTGTTCTTTATTGTTTAAGAGCTTTTTAGTATTTCTTAAATTATTTATACAAAAAAAAAAATTTATTTTCTTTTAGGTTCTTTTATTTTCCTCACACACATTTCACAAAGGGAAAAAGGGATTCGCCTTAATATGGCGAAGACAAATGAGATATTTAGTTGGCAAACAACCATTGCAAATTCACCGGAGAAAATGTTTGACCTTAGGGGAACATTAATACTCGAGAGAGACTTTCAAAAAGTTTGATCAGATTCCATTCCTAGAATCTTAACTGTCTGCATAAGCCTATGGTAGCAAGAACGCACAGAGAAAATTTCTTTTCTATCCCAGCGCCACACCCACACATCTGAAGCAGACTTGAAACTAAGTGGAATATTTAAAAAACATCCCTTGGAACAAACAATCTCCTCACCATATCACAATCCCAAGCCTTCTTTTGTGCTAGCAGTAATTGGTCTACAGTTGCCAGCTGAAAATCTGAGGGAAGATCAGACATGATATAAGATTTGTCAAAATTTGGAAGCTATGGTTCACCAAAAATGAAAACCTCTTACCCTAAGCCAATCCTCCCTTGACAACCCTTTTTGAGTACTTGTTGAGCCGGCATAATACTCTCCCACACATAACTTGTGTTACTCCTAGGAGTAGCTCCAAGAAAAAAAAATACTTCCTCAATTTCATTTTAAGTGTCATGTAAGAATAGTGTGCACAGACCAAGAAAATGGTTACCCATTATAAATTTCATAAAATTTTTATTATAATTTACCTAAATAACATTTCTTATCTTTCTCACTTCATTTATTTTATTTCATTAGTTAATAGGGCAATATTGAAACTTTTGAATTAATACTCTCTTGAATTCTTAAAAGCGTGAAACAAAATTTTTTTTCCTACACCATATTTGAAATGAAGATAATATTTTGCCTTGAAAATATGAGTCACCAAGGATTGAGGATTAACTAACAAGTTCCATCCATGTTTTCCCAATAATGAAATATTAAATTCCTGAAGTTTTCCAAAGCCTAATGCACCCTTCTATTTAGACCAACACATTTTGCCCCACCTAAGCTAATGAAGACCATGTCGCTGACTATTAAAGCACCATCTAAAAAAGTTAAATAGATATCCCACCTCCCTGCACGAGACATCTAGAAGGAGATAAACAAACATAATGTATGATGGAATTGCTTATAACACAACCTTCAATAGAATTTCTTTGCCTGCTTTGGAAAGATACTTATTTTTCCAGTTGGAGATCTTTTGCCAAATTCGTTGTTTAATAAATTAAAAAATTTTCTTCTTTTTACAACCACTAATAGATGGTAGACCAAGATAGGTTCCAGGTGAACTTGAAGTTTGAATATTCAACCTATTACAAATAGCTTCATGATCTTCAATTGGTGTATTAGAGTTGAAAAAAAAAACAAAGAACAATAGACTTATAATAGTTAATCACTTGTCCTGAAGCCATCTCATATATACCAAGAGAGAGACTGTTGAATGCTGAATGTTTCCTGATTTGAGGCCTTAAAGAAAAGAAAACAATCTTCTGCAAATAAAACAATCATTTGCAAATATATACATACATACATATACATACATACATACATATATATATATATGTATATATATATATATATGAGAAATCGACAGGGTCCTCTAACAACCTTACAACCATGGATCCTTCCCAAAACTTCAAATTTACTAAGCAAAGATGACAAACCTTCAGCACATAGTACCCCTCCTAGAATTTATAAGGCCTGATTTGAGCCCATTTACATTTATCTTAAAACTCTCTAAAATTACACACATCTTGACAATCTGAATCCATCTACTACTAAATCCCAATTGGGACATCATTTTCTCTAAAAAAAACCATTCAACACGTTTGTACGCCTTACTCATATTAAGCGTTAAAACGCTGGCCAACCTACGCCCTTAGGGTTTTATGCTTCAGATAATGAAGAATCTCTAGTGCAATCAACACATTATCTATAATACCAGGTAGAACTACCTTAAGCGATTAGCCAAGACCTTCAACACTATCTTATAAATTGCATTAAAAAGAGCTATCAGTTGAAGATCTGCAACTCTCTTAGGATGTGGGTTTCTTTGGAATAAGAACTGTAGGCGTCGAATTTCACTATTTAGGCATTAATCATGTTCGAAGGACCTATATACACATATTTGTAGCATCAATGCCAATTATATCCTATAAAGCTTGATAAGACCCAGGATTCATTTTGTCTGGGCCAGAAGATTTATCTTTATGCATAGAGAACACAACTCTTCAAACCTCATCACAATGAAATAAGCTTCCAAAAGCTTTTAGTGTTCCTCAATAATCTTACTTTCCACACAATTTAAAACCAGATCACTTTCTGAAGCACAATATGTGAACAAGGTCTTAAAATAATCAAGCACCAACTAATCCAACCCAAAATCCTAGTAGCATCATGAGCCTTTATCATCCTTAAGACAAGTAATAGAATTTTTCCTTCACCTATCATAAACTGAGGAATGAAAGAATTGAGAATTCAAGTCACCTGACTGGAACTAGTGTTGCTCCATGCTTTATCTCTAAAAGCTGCTTTTGGAGGAGTGCAAGATACTTGGCTTAAGTTATTTTATATCGTTCCACAGAAACCTGATCACACAAGCGAAACACCCCAAACTAAGTAACCTACTAGCTTGAGGAGCTAGTTAGGGGAGATGCCCGCTTGAGGCACTAGCTTAAGGTGCTAGCACATCATGTAATATCCTCATACTCTATATACGTATAATATATACATTTCATATATGTAAAATACATACATAGAATATAAGAGTATCACTGTTTCAGCCTTTAGAAAATTTCAAGAAAATTCCAATGAAATAATTTATTTCTTAAAACATAATTTTATTAAATAAACAAATGTATTTATATATAATTAAATATTAAAGTAGCATTTTTATAAGATCTCTAGAAAAAAAAATTCATCAGAATTTTATCTATATTTCGGATGTTTCAAAGAAAAAACACAACTCAACCTGTAAAAGATTTTTCACTCCCAATAAACATGTAAATATTCATTTCTCCAACATTCTTCCAAAATATATATATATATATATATATACACACACACACACATACAAAAGTAATCCAAATTTGTAACATTTAGGCCAAAACATCATAATTTATAATATAAACAATAACTAATATAATTACATATACATGCGTACATTACACAAAATCTTTCCCCAAAACTTATTTAATATATGTATGCATCACTCTCCGAGTTGGTCTCGTAACGCACTTAATCTCCAAACTCCAACTTTAGTTCTGATCATACCAGCTTGCACTTCCAATCACCTGCGCGATATACACTACCACGCTAAGCCCAAGAGCTTAGTGGTACATTTATATTTCTTTTATATAATAACTATACAAATTACACACATATTTATTATTCTTTTTTTTTTCAAATTATAGCTTTTGAGTCTATTTATAAAACCTTAACTTTTATTCAATACTTCATATATAAATTATATTATCAATTTCTCAAATACACGCATTCACAAACTCACTAGCTTAATTCCCTTATTCAATTACCAAGTTCAATGCTATGAGTGGGGATTTTCGCCCCCACTCCCATGTGAAATAATTATTGTGACTTCGGCACTTTAGGCTCAGAGCCTTAAAGAACACGGGCCTAAACCCAGAAAAAATAGAGTCGCTACCCGGATGAACCAAGAAAATAGAAAGGAGTAGATGACTTGATTCCTAAGGAATCCCTAACCCCATAATAGGTTCAAAAAGTTGGGTACATGTGGGAAATGTGAGAATGACCCAACACCCCCACAATGCCCGGTTCATTGGAACCAGCCTTCTTTTCAGGTCTAAATATTATATAATTCTTAATTAATATGATATAATCCATACTAAATACAATAATTAAAACAAAAGCATTATTGTATTAAAATCAAAGTAATGTTCAAACAAAATAAATAAGTGGACACCCATCTGAAAATGAAAACATGTTCTTACATTGTTCAATGTCTAAAACTAAATAGGACACCCATCAAAAGATGAAAATATGTCCTTTACATTAATCTCAAAATATGAAAATAATTTAAATTACATGAAGCTTAACTAATGGGATACCCACAAAGTGGAAACATACCTCTTACATTTTTAATACCAAGATGATAATAATAATAATAATAATAATAATAATAATAATAATAATAATAATAATAATAATAAACAAAACATTCATCCATCGTAAATTAAACAAATTAAAATCAAAATCAAATAAATCAATCATCAAAATATATAATAAACTACATAATCAAATCTAAAACTAAATAAAGCAATAAATGTACAAGTTTAGGGTTTACATTTTAAATTAGGGTTTTAGAATTTTAATAACTAAATTAGAATTTTAAATAAAGAAAGTTAATCACAAAGACTTATAATACACAAATAAATATTAACCCCTTCGACAAGCCCATCCGGCGGTCCCACTAGCCGGTTATCGGGCGAGGATCAAAGGGGCAGCGCCCCATCAAGTTTTGAAAACTGGTTTTTAGGGTTTAGGAAAATATGATTAGGATTTTTTAGGATTTTGGAAAACAAGATTAAAAACTGACTTTAGAACTTTTAATATTTTAAAGATTGATTTTAGGGTTTAGTTTTTTAAAAACAAATTGTTTTAGGGTTTAATATTGAAAGCAAGTTGCTGTCATATTTAACGTTTTAAAGAAAATCTGTTTTAAAACTTAGGGATATTGGAGAATTGATTTCTTGGGCCAGTGGAATTTTAAAAATGGTTTTAATAATCCGTTTTGAAAATCAATGAAAATGTTTAATGTAGTTTGATGAACGAACAACACATAAACCTTTTAACACATCCGAATGAACTATATTTTACATGGCTACTGTATATTTGTGTCAATTAAATAATGAAAGCAAATAATGACTACTGGATATCTTAATCAATGAAATAATCAAAGCAAACAATGAAGCCAGAAATGAAAAGTAAAACAATGAAACGGAATATTTGAAGTATTGTGATCTTAAAAACGATTAAATGAAAGATTGCAAACCTCTATCGTAGGTTCCACCAATATTCAAGCTTGTAAATCTTGGTTGAAATGAGATGAAGACAGACATATAGCACTGCCTTCTGGTTTGATAGTTTTGATGTTTTTGTTCTCTGCTCTATCGAGTTGCTAGGGTTTTTATTTGTTGTTTCTTTTTTAACTGTTGCCGCTTCCTTTTGTTGCCGACGCTCTGCTACTATTTAAAATCTGTATTTATAAGGGACGATTAGGTTAAACTTTGTAAACCCGTATCAGTTTCCTACTTAGCCACGATTTTCATCTAAGACATATAGAATTATATGAGACATATCAACTTAAAACCATTCAAATTCATGATAAAACTTCACCATATCGAACTGAATTCAAAGCCAAAACAAAGCATGTCGAACTGGGGAAGGCCCAAATTGATATGGACCTTCCCATATCGATTTTAGGGCTTCCCAAAAATTGATATGGGAGTCCCATATCGATTTGGGAAGGTCCCAAATCAATATGGACCTTCCCATATCGATTTTAGGGTTTCCCAAATCAATATGGGAGTACCATATCTAATTGGACCTGACCAAATTCCCAAAAAATGTCTATTAGGGTTTCAAAGATTCAACCGTCATATTTTAGGCCTTAAAAATTAGACCAATCAAATTTAAAAGCTTAAAATAGGTTTAAGCCATTAAGAATGGACCGATAAATACTTATACCATTTTTAATTAAGACCAAACTAGCTTAGAGCCAAAATCAAGGTTCTACAAGTGCACTCAATATCGATTCCACGACCCAACTATGTTCCGCTTATCTCAGTTTTTAGATCTAGCTCTGCTCAAATCTATCAGCATGTACATTATTATTCTCATAATTTAGTCACAGCCTATTACCATGCATTATTCATCAATTTATCTCACATACTTTATCTTATCACAATCAAATCATCATATACTATTATTCACAACACAACATATATATATATATATATGCATAAACACATCACAAACACACACATTGGGCCTAAACAACCTTCTACAATATTCCAATTTCAGAGATATTGTTATGGTCTATCGCAACACTGAGAATCTAAGTGTCGTATTCGTTCCCTAATAACACCTATGTGTTTAGGTCCGAAAGCAAATAATAGTGACGTCCAGTGTCTTGACCAAAGGCAAATAATAGTAATGCCTAACATCTGGCCCGATGAAAAATAATAGTGATGACCAGCATCTGGCCTGAAAGCAAATAATAGTGACGCTCAGCGTCTAGCCCAAAGGTAAATAATATAGCACTAAAAATAATTCTCTGGAATAAGATACTATACAAAGTAACCACAAATTTCATACTTTTTTTTCCCAATTTACCACTCATAATCTGTAATATCCCTAATTATGCCCTAGTAGTCTTGGTGTTAGTGTTGTTGCACTTGAATTATGTATATATGATAAGTTGATAAGAAATTGGAAGAAAATGTTTTTGTATGTGTTTTGGAGAAGAAATTTAGGGTTTAGAGACAAATGTATATGTTGTGTATATGATGATATATATAACATATAAATGGGTCAAAGGAAGAGTCAATGCAAGAAGATATTTTTGTGGAATGTGCAATTACATATAAGGGCTTATATGAGACAAAAAGTTAGTTATATTATTGAGGGCATTTTGGTAATTGCTTGGATAAGATCACTTGGTGGAGATTAAAAGCAAATTTGACTTTGTGTCTTCATCATTTCCTTCTTTCTTTCAAGAGGTGCCGGCTCTCCAAAAACCAAGAGAGAAAGAGAGGTGATCTTGAGGTTTGAAGCAATTTGAAGAAGGAAGCAAGGGTTTTGGTTAAAGATTTGTGGATTTCTTCATCTAAGGTAAGATCTTTTCTTTAAATTCTTCAATTCTTTTGAAGTGGTGTGAGAAAGGAATTAGGGTTTGTTGGTTTGATGATGAGATGAGTTGTGTTTAGTGAAATTCTTTTTCTGTTTTACAATTAGTAAAGGCTGTGACTTGTATGATTTTTAATTAATTATAGAAGAATGTTCTTGAAGTGAATTTTTGATATGTTGTGTCTCTATGAGTCTAGAATGACTGAAAAATATGTTGATTCGATTTTGGAATGGTTATGAGTTTAGAAAGATTATTTTTAGTAGAACTGTTCCAGCAGGTACCTTAACTGAGACAGCTATATTTCGGGATTTTTAATAAAATGTAGAAAAATCATATCCAATTGAATTTTGGATATGTTGTTTCTTAGTGAGTCTATTATTTGAGAAAAATAATTTGGAACCACGTTGATTGAATTTGATTTATGGAATTCACAAAGTTCAGAACTGCTACCAGGATGCAGGGCAATTGGGGCAGTCTGGTTAGGTGAACTATTTGACCAAGATTTTGTGTTCAGTTTGATCTGAAATTTTAAAGGAATTATTTTAAGATACAAAAATAAATTCTGTAAAAATTTTAGAATTTTTAATCAAGTAGATTATTTTATACAAATTTTCAAAATAAGGATAAAATGGAGTCTAAAACCAGAATGTATTATTCATATGAATCATATCAATTGTTCTTTGCCCTAATTGCATTGTTGAGATTGAACAATGTTATGTTATGCATTGTGAATGGTTATGTGTTTCATGAATAATATACATTGAAATTGAAATGATAATTCAAATAAGACATGATATGAGACAATGCCATTGTGATTGGCTATGATGATGATATTGAAAGAAAGAAGGCATGTTTGCCTAAATGTGATGAGAATTTGAGAATGGAAATGGTAACTATATAATAAATGAATTGTTTGTTTAATATGTTATTCAGTTTCAGAGTTCTGGATTTGGGTGGCATGCCTAAGAAATGATGAAAGGTAACAGTCTTGCCGGGTTGAGGATCTCCTCATATGTGTTGAGTTGATGGTCCAAGAGACTGGGTCTGTTACACTATGAGAATTGTGAATATAAGATATATGATTTGTAACAGTCTTGCCGGGTTGAGGATCTCCTCATATGTGTTGAGTGATGGTCCAAGAGACTGGGTCTGTTACACTATCCATGGATAGAGATACATGTATATACATTGCCTACGGGCGTGATTATTGTGACTATGAACCAAATCAGTAACTCTGAACTCTGAATATCATATTAAATACTTGTTGGGCCCATAGGTGTCAATGTTATATGAATGTCCTAAATAATGTTATGAGTTAATGAAATGAGATGTTGGTTATTGAGTATGATTGAGTAATGTTGAATGTGGAAAGATGTTGAAATGTGGTATACTCATATGACTATGATTTGTGAAATGCATAATTATGTGTTAACTTTATATTTATGATGTTGATCTTATCAATAACATATGTGGCATTGCATTACATTTAAGCATACCATTAACATGTTTTATATTACTAAGTCATTGGCTTAGCGCGATAGTGTTTAATCGCGCAGGTAATAGAGTGGATAGAGTTGAACCCGAGAGTTCATCAAGACCAAGTGAGAGTAGACCTTGTTGAATCCATTTTTGGAGCTTAAAGATCAGAGCAGACTTGCCAATCATGTATATTTCTTTATATTTTGTAAAGAAATGTTTAGTATGTAAATATGTAAATATTTTATAACTTCCGCTGTGTAATATTTAAATATAGGGGTTGTCACAAAACCTTTATTTTATGTTGCACTAGAAGTGTAAATTCTTTTTGCAGGTTGTAGTTGAGGTTACAAGGGGGATTTATTGGGAGTGTACTGAGAATGATTTTGTTTGCATTGGTTTGTGTAAAATGTTTTTAAAAATAAGAAAAAAACCGGTTTTGTCGACACTTGGGACTCAATTTTTAGGCGAAACTATGGCAAAATTTTTGTAAAAAAAATCTGAACTAAAATTTGACTAAGTAAAATTGGTAGCAACATTAGGTTAGTGTGGCGCCTCTACTCAGCTTACACATGTAGGTCGGGAAGGGGTGTTACAATTGTTTTGGTATCAGAGCCTAGGTTTGAGATTCTCAACCTAGGTAAAATGTAATAAAAAGACTATTTTTACTTAAAAAGTGGTTTTGAATAACATATACGTTTGAGATTGGCAGTCTCTGATCTTTAATAAGATATAATCTGCTGTGTTTGCAGTGTTAGGTTGTGATGGATTCTCACTCACGACAGTCGGTTGAGGGTAGTGCCGAGAGTATTGCCCCTGATGATGGAGCTAGGGTTGTTAGTGTTGAGGAGGCACCTGCTTCGGTGTCAGGGAGATCAACTGGGGAGGAGGTTCCGCCAGCTTGGGTTAGGCATGTGATAGAGGCTTTGAGGCCAGCACCAGTGCAACCACAGCCACCACCACCACCCCCATAGCCTTTGGTAGCAGTGAGGCAATATGATAAACTAAGGAAGTTTGGAGCAGAGGATTTTATAGGTACTACTGATCCAGTTGTGGCTGAGCAATGGTTAGACAAAGTTCAGAGAATATTTGTGCAGTTGCAAGCCACTCCAGAGGAAAAGTTTGATTATGCAAGATCATTGTTGCAGAAGGATGCTTATAGTTGGTGGAAGACAGTGCCCCATTCTATGGAAGATCCCCCAACATTGTCCTATGCAGATTTTCTGAGGGAGTTCGAATTGAAGTATACTCCGAGGGAGTATAAAGATGGGAAGAAGAGAGAGTTTTTAGATTTGAAGCAAAACAACCGGACTGTGACGGAGTATGAGGTTGAATTTATCCGGTTGACTGAGTATGCCGGGGGCATTATATCGGATGAGATAGATCGATGCCGGAGATTTGAGGAGGGGTTGAGGCCCTCTCTTATGTGCCATGTGGCTGGTTCTCGGTATCAGGATTTTTCTCAGCTTGTGGCAGCAGCTCGGAGTGTGGAGAAAGCTCAGAATATTGCAGCTGCTTCTGAGGAAGAGGTTAGGATTAGAAGGCCCCAATTTGAGGCAGAGTCTTCTTCTGCTAAAAGAGGTAAGGGAAGCTTTACTCCTCGGGTCAGTAGAAGTCAAAGATCAGCTGGTAGGTCAGTGCAGTTCCAGAGGCAGAGATTTAGACCTGCAGCTTCAGTAGCGAGTGCTCCTACTCCTGGAGTTCAGAGATCCACCTTACCTGTGTGTAACCAGTGTGGTGGAAGACATGGGGGCGTTTGTTGGAGGCATAGTAGATCAGGGGTATGCTTCAGGTGTGGATCACCTGACCACTTTGTGAGAGACTGTCCTGAGAGGCAGGAGCAGATGCCAGTTGATTCTGCTGCTTCTCGAGCTAGTGTGAGGGGAGGCAGAGGAGGCAGAGGTGCCAGCCGAGGAGGTAGACCAGGGTTCAGTTTTAGAGGAGGTGCTACATCCAGGGAGAGTAGACCAGAGGAGGTTGGATCTTCCCAGAGGATGTATGTTATGCAAAGGCAGCCGGATGCATCGGCAGTTATAGCTGGTACTTTTTTTTTATTTGATATTGCAGTACTTGCTTTGATTGATCCCGGATCCACCCATTCTTATATTAGTGCATCTGTTTTGCCTGTGTTTGATATGCATGCTGAGTCCCTAGGATTTGATTAGAAAGGGATGTGAAGCCTATCTTGCTCATGTGGTAGATACTAGAGTAAAGGGTTCTCCCATTGATAGCATTGCCACAGTTGCTGAGTTCCCAGATGTTTTTCCCGAGGAGTTGCCAGGATTGCCTCCTGAGAGAGAAGTGGAGTTTGGTATCGAATTGTTGCCCGGTACCACTCCTATTTCGATTACTCCTTACAGAATGGCACCAGCAGAATTGAGGGAGTTAAAAGTGCAATTACAGGAGTTGTTGGACAAAGGATTCATTCGCCCCAGTGTTTCTCCTTGGGGAGCTCCTGTGCTATTTGTGAAGAAGAAAGATGGTACTATGAGATTATGTATCGATTATAGGCAATTGAACAAAGTGACCATTAAGAATAAATATCCTTTGCCTAGAATCGATGATCTATTTGATCAGTTGAAGGGTGCAGCTGTGTTTTCCAAAATTGATCTGAGATCAGGGTACCATCAGCTGAGAGTCAGAGCTGAAGATGTTCCGAAGACAGCTTTCCGGACCAGATATGGGCATTATGAATTTTTAGTTATGCCTTTTGGTCTGACGAATGCACCTGCAGCTTTTATGGATTTGATGAATAGGGTATTTAGGCCCTATCTGGATCAGTTTGTAGTGGTCTTCATCGATGACATTCTGGTGTATTCGCGGAATGAGGAGGAACATGATATGCATCTGCGGATTGTGTTGCAGATTTTGAGAGAGAAGCGGTTGTTTGCTAAATTGTCGAAGTGTGAGTTCTGGTTGGATCAAGTAGCTTTTCTCGGACATATTGTTTCAGCAGAAGGCATTAGAGTTGATCCAAGTAAAGTTGAAGCTATTCTGAATTGGAGTCCACCTAAGTCTATGACAGAGATTAGAAGTTTTCTAGGTTTGGCAGGCTATTACCGGCGGTTTGTGAAAGGATTTTCTTTGATAGCTACTCCACTCACCAGATTGCTTCGTAAGGGAGTGAGGTTTTTGTGGACAGATCAGTGTCAGGCGAGCTTTGAGCAGTTGAGAGATATGTTGACTCAAGCACTTGTTCTTACTTTACCTGTAGAAGGCAAACCATATGTGATTTACAGTGATGCTTCACATAGTGGTTTGGGATGTGTGTTGATGCAGGAAGGTAAAGTTATAGCTTATGCATCTCGATAGTTGAAACCGCATGAGCTTAACTATCCGACCCATGATTTGAAATTGGCTGCCATTGTGTTTGCATTGAAAATTTGGCGCCACTATCTGTTTGGGGAGAAATGTTTCATCTACACTGATCACAAGAGTTTGAAGTATTTGGGTGTCCAGAAAGAACTCAATCTTCGTCAGAGGAGATGGTTAGAATTGATTAAAGACTACGACTGCTTGATTGACTATCATCCAGGTAAAGCAAATGTTGTTGCTGATGCTTTGAGTCGGAAGTCTTTAGCTGGTTTAACAGTTTACTCGCTCTCGTTGCTTGTTGAGTTGAGAGCATTGCATGCCAGTTTTGTACCTTGTGATGATGGTGCATTGTTGGCACAGTTGCTTTTGAAACCAGTTTTGTTAGATCAGATCAAAGAGGCTCAGTTGATTGATATGAAGATTCAGAAGATTATTTCAGATTGCAAGAATGGGAAGACTAGAGATTTTGTTGTGAAAAGTGATGGGAGCCTATGGTTTAAAAACCGATTGTGTGTACCCGATGATGCTGATTTGAAAAGGGTCATTTTGGAAGAAGCTCATCAGTCAATGTTTGCTATGCATCCGGGTAATACGAAGATGTATCATGATTTGAGACAGCATTATTGGTGGATGGGGTTGAAGAGAGACATTGCTGAGTTTGTATCGAAATGTCTCACCTGTCAGAAGGTTAAAGCAGAGCATCAAGTTCCAACCGGGTTGCTTCAACCATTGTCAGTGCCAGAATGGAAGTGGGAAAGAGTAACAATGGATTTTGTGTCTGGTTTGCCATTGACACAAAAGAAGCATGATGCCATATGGGTGATTGTGGATAGATTGACTAAGACAGCTCATTTTCTTCCGGTTCGAATGGATTACTCTTTGGAGAGATTGGCTGAGCTGTATATCCATGAGATTGTGAAACTGCATGGTGTTCCAACTTCTTTAGTGTCTGATCGAGATCCCAGGTTTACTTCCAGATTTTGGAAGAGTTTGCATAGTGCTCTCGACTGCACTTCAGCACTGCTTTTCATCCACAGACGGATGGACAGTCAGAGAGGGTGATACAGATTATTGAGGACATGTTGAGAAGCTGTGTCATCGATTTCTCTGGAAGTTGGGATAGGTTTTTACCTCTTGTGGAGTTTGCTTGCAACAACAGTCACCAATCCAGCATTGGTATGGCACCGTTTGAAGTATTGTATGGCAGACGGTGTAGGACACCTCTTTATTGGAATGAGCTTGGAGATAATAAGTTGGTTGGTCCTGATTTGATTCAAGAAACTGAAGAAAAAGTAAAGTTGATTCGAGGCAGGTTAAAAGCAGCTTCAGACCGACAGAAGTCTTATGCAGATCTGAAAAGGAGAGATATAGAGTTTGATGTTGGAGATAAGGTATTTCTGAAAGTGTCTCCTTGGAAGAAGATTTTGAGGTTCGGTCGGAAAGGAAAATTGAGTCCTCGTTTCATTGGGCCGTATGAAGTGTTAGAAAGAGTTGGGCCAGTGGCGTATCGACTTGCTTTGCCACCTGAGTTGGATCGTATTCATAATGTATTCCATGTTTCTATGTTGAGGAGATATAGGTCGGATCCATCTCATGTGTTGCCATTTGAATCTATTGAAGTGAGCCCAGACTTGACATTTGAAGAGGAACCAGTTGCTATCTTGGCACGTGATGTAAAAGAGTTAAGAAATAAGAATGTGCCTTTGGTAAAAGTTCTGTGGAAGAATCATGCAAGAGAGGAAGCAACTTGGGAAAGTGAGCATACCATGCGAGACCAGTATCCTCAGTTATTTCAGAGTTAATTTCAGGTAATTTCGAGGACGAAATTTCTTTCTAGAGGGGGAGAATTGTAATATCCCTAATTATGCCCTAGTAGTCTTGGTGTTAGTGTTGTTGCACTTGAATTATGTATATATGATAAGTTGATAAGAAATTGGAAGAGAATGTTTTTGTATGTGTTTTGGAGAAGAAATTTAGGGTTTAGAGACAAATGTATATGTTGTGTATATGATGATATATATAACATATAAATGGGTCAAAGGAAGAGTCAATGCAAGAAGATATTTTTGTGGAATGTGCAATTACATATAAGGGCTCATATGAGACAAAAAGTTAGTTATATTATTGAGGGCATTTTGGTAATTGCTTGGATAAGATTACTTGGTAGAGATTAAAAGCAAATTTGACTTTGTGTCTTCATCATTTCCTTCTTTCTTTCAAGAGGTGCCGGCTCTCCAAAAACCAAGAGAGAAAGAGAGGTGATCTTGAGGTTTGAAGCAATTTGAAGAAGGAAGCAAGGGTTTTGGTTAAAGATTTGTGGATTTCTTCATCTAAGGTAAGATCTTTTCTTTAAATTCTTCAATTCTTTTGAAGTGGTGTGAGAAAGGAATTAGGGTTTGTTGGTTTGATGATGAGATGAGTTGTGTTTAGTGAAATTCTTTTTCTATTTTACAATTAGTAAAGGCTGTGACTTGTATGATTTTTAATTAATTATAGAAAAATGTTCTTGAAGTGAATTTTTGATATGTTGTGCCTCTATGAGTCTAGAATGACTGAAAAATATGTTGATTCGATTTTGGAATGGTTATGAGTTTAGAAAGATTATTTTTAGTAGAACTGTTCCAGCAGGTACCTTAACTGAGACAGCTATATTTCGGGATTTTTAATAAAATGTAGAAAAATCATATCCAATTGAATTTTGGATATGTTGTTGCTTAGTGAGTCTAGTATTTGAGAAAAATAATTTGGAACCACGTTGATTGAATTTGATTTATGGAATTCACAAAGTTCAGAACTGCTGCCAGGATGCAGGGCAATTGGGGCAGTCTGGTTAGGTGAACTATTTGACCAAGATTTTGTGTTCAGTTTGATCTGAAATTTTAAAGGAATTATTTTAAGATACAAAAATAAATTCTTTAAAAATTTTAGAATTTTTAATCAAGTAGATTATTTTATACAAATTTTCAAAATAAGGATAAAATGGAGTCTAAAACCAGAATGTATTATTCATATGAATCATATCAATTGTTCTTTGCCCTAATTGCATTGTTGAGATTGAACAATGTTATGTTATGCATTGTGAATGGTTATGTGTTTCATGAATAATATACATTGAAATTGAAATGATAATTCAAATAAGACATGATATGAGACAATGCCATTGTGATTGGCTATGATGATGATATTGAAAGAAAGAAGGCATGTTTGCCTAAATGTGATGAGAATTTGAGAATGGAAATGGTAACTATATAATAAATGAATTGTTTGTTTAATATGTTATTCAGTTTCAGAGTTCTGGATTTGGGTGGCATGCCTAAGAAATGATGAAAGGTAACAGTCTTGCCGGGTTGAGGATCTCCTCATATGTGTTGAGTTGATGGTCCAAGAGACTGGGTCTGTTACACTATGAGAATTGTGAATATAAGATATATGATTTGTAACAGTCTTGCCGGGTTGAGGATCTCCTCATATGTGTTGAGTGATGGTCCAAGAGACTGGGTCTGTTACACTATCCATGGATAGAGATACATGTATATCAATTGCCTACGGGCGTGATTATTGTGACTATGAACCAAATCAGTAACTCTGAACTCTGAATATCATATTAAATACTTGTTGGGCCCATAGGTGTCAAGGTTATATGAATGTCCTAAATAATGTTATGAGTTAATGAAATGAGATGTTGGTTATTGAGTATGATTGAGTAATGTTGAATGTGGAAAGATGTTGAAATGTGGTATACTCATATGACTATGATTTGTGAAATGCATAATTATGTGTTAACTTTATATTTATGATGTTGATCTTATCAATAACATATGTGGCATTGCATTACATTTAAGCATACCATTAACATGTTTTATCTTACTAAGTCGTTGGCTTAGCGCGATAGTGTTTAATCGCGCAGGTAATAGAGTGGATAGAGTTGAACCCGAGAGTTCATCAAGACCAAGTGAGAGTAGACCTTGTTGAATCCATTTTTGGAGCTTAAAGATCAGAGCAGACTTGCCAATCATGTATATTTCTTTATATTTTGTAAAGAAATGTTTAGTATGTAAATATTTTATAACTTCCGCTGTGTAATATTTAAATATAGGGGTTGTCACAAAACCTTTATTTTATGTTGCACTAGAAGTGTAAATTCTTTTTGCAGGTTGTAGTTGAGGTTACAAGGGGGATTTATTGGGAGTGTACTGAGAATGATTTTGTTTGCATTGGTTTGTGTAAAATGTTTTTAAAAATAAGAAAAAAACCGGTTTTGTCGACACTTGGGACTCAATTTTTAGGCGAAACTATGGCAAAATTTTTGTAAAAAAAATCGGAACTAAAATTTGACTAAGTAAAATTGGTAGCAACATTAGGTTAGTGTGGCGCCTCTACTCAGCTTACACATGTAGGTCGGGAAGGGGTGTTACATAATCAACATCTTTATCACATACATTATAAATGTGGCTCACTTCCACGTTTTTGTGCATGATTAGGACTTTTCATAACTTGTACATATCATCGTATTACTTATCAGCATGTTCACATTCTTACCACAATTCACTTTCGTATACATAATTTATATCACATTAGATATTACTTAAATACAATTGCAATGTGAATATTTATCACATTAGCAATAGTTATCTTGTATTCCCACAATTTATGCACAACATTAATACTAGCCATAATTCTATGGCTTATCACCAAATTCATAAAATATTACACATATCATAAACAATAACACACACATAGTCTCATTTTATCAATTTTTATATTTTTACTTATTTCATATTTTTAATATTTTTCAATCACATTACATTTTATATTTCATTCTCATCTTTTTAAATCATTTTCGATTATTGCTTGACCATTACTTATATTCTCGATTACATTTCACATTTTTCATCTTATTATTGTATTTTATTAATTTTCTAAATTCCTTACATTTTCTATTTATTTTCATTGATCAATTTCTCAATAAAACATATATTACATACCTATGCAACAATGTATAGATTACTTGTTTAACCTTCTTTTCAATTATATTTCATCTTACATATTATTTCTACATTTAGTCTTAATATTATCAATGTACAATACTACTACTTTAAAGGAACAAGAATATCCTTTAAAGCACACCAAAATAAGTAATGTCATTCATATAAATTTAATTTAAGAGTTACCAAGGAATGTACTAACCTCAATTTATCAATTTCCAAGCCAATTCCATCTTCCAACTCAAACTTCACCAATGTCCTTCTTCACTTTGATTTTACAAGTTCACCTTAATCAATCCTAAACCGCATTATAAGTTCCAATATAGCATTACAACTTATTTTAACACACTTTAGTCATTCAAACACCAATTATATCATTTCTACACAAAATTTCACCAAAATCTTATTTTCACTATTACTACCTTATTTAAACTTCAACCAAACCCACTAATTTCTAACATTTAAATATAAAATTATTATCTATATATGTAAATAACATTAAATTCGTCCATTTCAACAATTATAGCTATCCATACCAAATTCCTAAATTAAACATAACCTTTCCCATAACTCTAAACTTAACAAAACTCTCTCATAATTAATTTCCAACCATAGAATCATTACATACATATTAAAACAACATTAAATTATTCCATTTTCAACAATTATAATCACCCATATTTGAAATCCTAATTATACATAATCATTCCAAAACTACAATTCCATCATTTTTTATTCTTTTCAAATAATCAACCACCAATTCATCACATATTTACCTTACCAACTATAATTCTACCAATTAACAATTTTTAATAAACTTTGTCTCTCCGGATATTCAAAACATAATCTTAAAATGGAGAAAAATAAAGCTTAGAAAAGGTTTACTTACTTGTATTCTTGATTTCCTTTTTAAAAAAATCATTTGATTCCTTAGGATTTTTTATGGATTTTCATATCTTTGGCAAGATCGTTCTTTTCTCTTTTCTCTCTCTTTGGTTCAGCCATGGAAAGGAAACAAAGAAAAGATGAAGTCTTTTCTTTAATTTTCCATCCTTACCCTTCTTTATATTTAATTAACTAAATATATCTCAACTTTAATCTTCCATCAATTAGCTCATTTCCTTATTTGACTTCTCTTCTTCTTCTATTATTATTATTATTATTATTATTATTAACTTTTCCAACACCACTTTATACCTCATATATATTAACTATATCGCATGCATATGTAAATGTCATATATATTTTACTTATATTATATATATATATTATTTACATATATATGTAATGTATATATTATGTATATATAATGTATATTTAATATATATATACCCATATGTATATATATATTATGTGTACCATATGTACACACCAAGTATACTATATATTTGTATTATATATGTCAAGTATATAATATATATACATATAACCAACATATATTATATATAATTTGTATATACTATATATATACTAGGTATACATTAGATATATATAACTCTCATACCTCTAAATACTTATTTAATTTCTTCAAAATCACGGATATTATAATTCTCTATCCCTCAAATAATTTTATCCTCAAAATTACTCATCGTGGTAATCAAATTTCACTAAAATTAATTATCAATCTTCGCTTTTTGCATAATTAATTTTCAAATTTATTGTCACCACTTATCATCATTAGTGGCCATATAATCTTTTACTCTTCCCCTTATAGATACTTTTAATCATTTTTACAATTACAATTGTAAAGATCAATAATAAATATTAACTATTCACTTACTTATATCCAATGTACATATAGTTTCTAGTTCTCCAAGCATACAATTAAATTCCACATCCACGCTTCCATTTATTAATCAATTATAAGTCATTACCTATCATCAAGTATTTAAATAGTATTAAACTAACTATTTATATTGTACAAACAAATTTACAATTTCATCCAAAAACTCACATGTGTCAATACAATATCACGCGCATACATTTCAAATCATTTCTATCATTTGCTTTCAAATTTTTTGATTCACCTAAAATCAATAATGATTCCTTAATCTGTCATACCTTTTATTATATTTATATTTTGTTTCTCAAATTATATTATTCCCTTACAATTAACATAAAATTCTATGATCAAGTACAATTATTTTTTTATTCATTCTTCAACTATGCACTTATTTAATTATAAATATAAATATGTCAACCTCTTCTCATATAAATCTTACTTTTCAAACTCATCCAATAAATTAATCTCATTGCTATCTTTGATAATCTAATATCAATTATAAGTACTCGCAAAATTTACTCATCAAATTTTGATTAATTCCATCCACTTAAATCAAACGGACCATATCTTGATTAATCAACTAAATACCATTTATAAAATAAATTAAAATCTATTTGTTATGAAATTATTATATATCCATTATTAAATTTTTACATCCACCTTAAATATCCAAAAATATATTATCACTTTTCTCATAACATCTACTTCCACATAACACTTTAATAAACACATCTCAATCACGCAACCAGATATGGATTACATACATAACCTCAACTCACATTAGCTTAATAAATCATTTATAGAAATTCACATTTTAATTGCTCAAAATAGGGAACAACATTTAAATTTTTATTCACTCATAATAAATCTTAACTAATACTATATTTCACTTTCATACATTCTCAATATATTTCAATAATAAATAAATTTGCTGACATATACTAATTCTCCATTTAATTTTAATTATGAACTCTTTGTTTCAATTTATTAAAAACTTCATATTCCTTCTTCATACCTCTACCCAATCGTATATAAATTTTCATAATTTTCTTAATTTATTTGTCATATGAAATTAATTTCATATGACAAATAAATTAAGAAAATTATGCATGACTTTCTCGCTTTCATATCAATCTCACTTTTTTATTTTTCATTCCTCACCTAATTTTCACAAAAGATTGTAACTTTTTAACCATATGCACTTGATACATATATGGACTTATATTTAAAACGTTAGATTTTTTCAAGCTGATTTACTATATTTAAAAATTAAGTTTTCCAAACTCACAGAATCTGTCTCTTTAATAATTATTCTGGTAGCATCTGGTTATACATTTTTTTCAGGTAACAAAAATTAATAAAAATTTATGAAAATTTAACCATATGTTTTAGGAATACATATGATATTTGATGTAAAATTTAAAATTTTTCTGGGTTGGTTTGCTATATTTTTTAAATATGTTTCCCAACTTCTACAGATTTTGAGTTGTTGGAACTACTCTAACAATCTGTGTTCTATTTTTCTTTAATAGTAATTCATCTTTAAAAATTATAAAATTTTAAACATTACATTATAATATATAGAAAACTTCCCATTAAATTTTCAAGCTCATTTAACATTTCTAGATTTGTTTAAAAATTCAGACAATATCACTTTGCAGCACACATGTAAAATTTTCAGTAACTATAACACTCATCTCTCATGCTTTTTATATCATTTCCTTACTATCACTTATTCATCAATTGGATTGATATGAATTTCAAATAAAAATTCTAAAAATTCTTAATCTATAATCTCTAGAATAACGTTTATATTGCACTACTCTAATATATGCATTCCAGATATCATCTCAATTTATATCTGTTACATCAAACGAATATTGTCACACTAGAGACCAACACAGATGTCAATGTGTATGCATATATTAAAACATAAATTACTATTTCAAAATTTTCTTTGCTCATTGTTGAAACCCACCTAGGTCTAGAATCTCAAACCTAGGCTTTGATACCAAAATAAATGTAATACCCTTATATCATATATACGTATAATAGATACATCTCATATATGTAAAATACATACATAGAATATTAGAGTATCACTATTTCAGCCTGTAAAAAATTTCAAGAAAATTCTAATGAAATAATTTATTTCTTGAAACATAATTTTATTAAATAAACAAATGTATTTATATATAATTAAATATTAAAGTAGCATTTTTATAAGATCTCTGAAAAAAAATTTATCAGAGTTTTATCTATATTTCGAACGTTTCTAAAAAAAATATAACTCAACCTGCAAAAGATTTTATACTCCCAATAAACATGTAAATATTCATTTTCTCCAGCATTCTTCCAAAATATATTCATATATATATACACACACACACACACACACACACACACACACACATACATACAAAAGTAATCCAAATTTGTAACATTTAGGCCAAAACTTCTTAATTTACAACATAAACAATAACTAATATAATTACATATATATACATACATTACACAAAATTTTCTCCAAAACCTATTTAATATATAAAATCAATGTTTATAATGTCATTATATATGTATGCATCACTCTCCGAGTTGGTCTCGTGGCGCGCTTGATCTCCAAACTCTAACTTTAGTTCTAATCATACTGGTCTGCTCTTCCAATCACTTGCGCGATACACACTGTCGTGCTAAGCCTAAAAGCTTAGTGGTACATTTATATTTCTTTTATATAATACCTATACAAATTACACACATATTTATTATTCTTTTTCTCGACTTATAGCTTTTCAATCTTTTTATAAAACCTTAACTTTTATTTCATACTTCATATATAAATTATATTATCAATTTCTCAAATATACACATTCACAAACTCACTAACTTAATTCTCTTATTCAATTACCAAGTTTAGTGCATACAATATCAATTCCATGACCCAACTCTGCTTGAGTTATCTCAATTTTTAGATCTAGCTCTGCTCAAATATATCAACATGTACATTATTATTCTCATAATTTAGTCACAACCTATTACCATACATTATTCATCTTACAACTCAAACTTCACCAATGTTCTTCTTCACTTTAATTTTACAATTTCACCTTAATCAATCCTAAACCAGATTATAAGCTCGAATATAGCATTAGCAACTTATTTTAACTCACTTTAGTAATTCAAACACCAATTATATCATTTCTACACAAAATTTCACCAAAATCTTATTTTCACCATTACTACCTTATTTAAACTTCAACCAAACCCACTCATTTCTAACATTTAACCATATAACCATTATCTATATATTTAAATAACATTAAATTCATCCATTTTAACAATTATAACTATCCATACCAAAATTCTAAATTAAACATAACCTTTCCCATAACCCTAAACTTAACCAAACTCTCTCATAATCAATTTTCAATCATAGAATTATTACATAAATATTAAAACAACATTAAATTATTCCATTTCAATAATTATAACCACCCATATTTGAAACCCTAATTATATATAATCTTTTCAAAACTGCAATTCCATCGTTCTTTATTCTTTTCAAACAACAACCACCAATTCATCACATACTTACCTTACCAACTATAATTCTATCAATTACCAAATTTTAATCAACTTTCTCTCTCTATATATTCAAAACATAATCTTAAAATAGAGAAAAATAAAGCTTGGAAAATGTTTACTTGTATTCTTGATTTCTTTTAAAAAAAAATTCATTTGACTCCTTAGGATTTTTGATGGATTTTCATGTCTTTGGCAATATCATTCTTTTCTCTTTTCTCTCTCTTTGGTTCGGCCATGGAAATGAAACAAAGAAAAGTCTTTTCTTCAATTTTCCATTCTTACCCTTCTTTATATTTAATTAACTAAATATCTCTTAAATTTAATCTTCCACTAATTAGCTCATTTCCTTGTTTGACTTCTCTTATTATTATTATTATTATTATTATTATTATTATTATTATTATTATTATTATTATTATTATTATCAACTTTTCCAACACCACATTAATTTATATATTAATTATATCTTATGTATATATATATTATATATATTTTACTTATATTATATATATATTACGTATATTATATATATATATATTTATTTATATATATATGTAATGTATATATTATGTATATTTAATATATATATATACCCATATGTATATATATTATGTGTACCAGATGTACACACCAATTATATCATATATTTGTATTATATATATATATATCAAGTATATAATCTATTTACATAAAAGCAACATATATTATATATATAATATGTATATACTATATATGCACTAGGTATACATTAGATATATATAATTCTAATACCTCTAAATACTTATTTAATTTATTCAAAATCACTGATATTACACATCAAGTATAGGAAAAAGAATCTCACATCAAATTTGAGATGAGATGAGAAGTGGTTTATAAAGACCAACTCAATACTATCTAAGTAACTTGAGTTAATCATTTTAGGGCCAAAGGTTGAGCCTTAAAATGAGCAGGTTATTTAGAGTCAATATTAGGTTAGGTCGTTATAATTGGTATCGGAGCAATCGACTACTTGAAAATGAAGTGCTAGTGTTATACGAGACTAAGTGCTACATCGTGAGAGCTGCCTCTAGAGCCTGTAGGAGCCACCTCTAGGTCTGCATTGCTTGGTAGGGAAGAATTCTAGACTAAGCCCAAATGTGAATATGAATTAGTCTGCTTGCAATGGACGTTGCATCTCAAAGGAGGGGAAATTATAACACCCAAAACTAAGTGACCAGCTAGCTCGAGGAGCTAGTTAGGTGAGGTGTCTGCTTGAGGTACTAGCTTAAAGTGATTAAGTTAGCACGTCATGTATAGGAAAAAGAATCTCATATCAGATTTGGGATGAGATGAGAAATCTTTTATAAAGGTCAACTCAATACTGTCTTTGTAACTTGAGTTAACTATTTTAGAACCAAAGATTGGGCATGAGCAGGTTATTTAGAGCCAATATTGGCGGGATATTACAGTAAGCCCTCCAAGTTGTGTAACACCTCTTTACCCTGGTCAAGTCGCTTCCTAAAATCTTTTACTGCTGGCCCACCCCCACCTAGATAGATCCTGACTACACTTAGCAAGTCTCAAACAGATTGGAAATCCAATATATTGATTCCTACTATGAGCAACAATTTCTTGGCATTTACCATCCTGAATCCAAGCATTTTCAAATCGGAGTCACCTTGACCGAGCAACAAATTGACAAGTTTGAATTTGAAAGAAAAGATGGGAATGATCAGAACATAAAGACTCCAAATTATATTGTCACATCCGCCCACCGCATTTATACTTAGTAGTCACGTGCACAATGAGAGGAGGGGAAAGGAGAAGATAATTCCTGACAACGGCCCCAGACAAGGCTATAGGACCAATGGGACCTTAATTGAAGAAATGCAAAGTTTTGGGGAGGTGACTGTAATTTTCAAAAGTTTTGGGGAGGTGACTGTAATTTTAAAAAGTTTTGGGGAGGTAACTGTAATTTTCAAAAGTTGTACTGGAGGTTCTTAATAGTGCACATAACAGACTCCAAAAATGGAAAGTAGAGAAAAATCGGGTCACAACGACGCGTAACGGTTTTTCTAGAAAACGCACGGTTTGGAAGATATAGGGGATTTTGACTAGGGACATTTTGGTCATTATACATGAAACCAAAGTAGGAAATAAACACACGAGTGTGTAAAGGATGTCGAGGGGTTGAATATGAAATAATCGTCAGTAGAAATGGAGCCCGGGCAAAACCCGAGCAGAGAAAGGACCTAAAGGTAATTTTGTAAAAAGTCGAGGGCTTATTGGTAATTTTTCAAAATGACTTGAAAACCTAAAATAGACCTTAAAAATAGAAAGTAGAGGTCGAGAGGATCAAAACCATATGTAGTTTGCCTCGTGGAACTGTACGGTTTAAAAGTTACGACCGATTAATCGCCGGAGGGTATTTTGGTCTTTTCACTTCCACCCAAGCACCAAGGGGGCCATGTGTGATAATTTGAGGGTTAATTTGGTAAATTTCCAAGGGAGGACACATGGCATAGTAATTTTCTAGAAAAGGACACATGGCAAAATCTTGTTTAAAGACACTTTTGGGTTGGATTAATCTTAACCCTTCAAAATGAAATTAATTAAATAAATGGAAAATGGAAAAATATAAAAAGGGAGAGAAGGATGATTAAAGAACTAAGAACACATATTTTTCTCTCCATTTTGATAGGCATGGCCGAATTCTCTCCACCAAAAAAGGGAAGGAATTTTTTCAAGTGTTCAAATGGATTTTTAGAAGGAAAAACTTAATTTTAAGGTAAGGATTCCAATTCTAGCTTTAGTTTATTCATTTGATTTATAGTTTTCAATTTATCAATGAAAGAAAAGTTGGGAAGATTATGGGAAAGTTAAGAAAGTGAAGAGAAATTAGATTAAATGATCCATACATGTAAAAGTGATGAATAAATGGTAATTAGTTGCTTTAGATAGCAAGAATCAAGGCTTGAACATATGGTTTCTATCATGTTCTTATTATGGAAGTTATGAAAATTATAGGAAATCAAAGGGATAAAGAAGAAGAAGGGAAGAAAGAATAGGACAAGCAAGGAATAAAGCAAATAAACAAGGTTTGGTACTTTACCATAAAAGAAATTTTATTTTTCTTACAAACTTTGGTTTATGGAATTTTTGATGTTGATGAACTTTAATTAGTTGATTTAAGTTAAACATGCAAAAGTTATCAAAGGGAAGTGTTTGAATCTTCACTTTATCATTAAAGAAGACTTCATATTGATTTGAAAAAGAAAAATAAACTATTCCATGTATTTCATATGTTTGGGCCGAAATGGTCCCAAAGTGACAGCTTTCTGGACTATTTTTGTGGCAATTGTTTGAGGTAGCTAATGAATGAATTTTTTAACGAAATTTTACGTGCAATTAGTCAACATATAAAATAAGTTTTCTGTAAAATTTTAGCAAAAAATAAGATCATTTACCTGGTCAAATGCATGACTGAAACAGACTGAAATTTTTGATTGGTCATGCCATTTTGTGTTGCCGATTTTACGTGCCGCGAAACTATTCATTTGGTCAATTTGTGATTTTTGAGGAATGCTTTGAAATGTTTGATGTGTTTAGTATGGATGTTAAATATGTGGAAAAGGGTAATGGTTTGACTAAAGAATGTGGTGCGCGGCGTAAATGGCAAAGCGCGATGGGAATTTAAAATGATTTCTCGAGTCATTCTAAAATGAGGTTTGAGACTTAAATTAAATCATTTTAACCTTTTTGCTCTACTGGATAGTTGGGAGTGGTAGATAAGGGTATGGTGCACTATACTAACTTATGCAGTACTGCCACTTATTGTGTTTGATACACCCCGGCGGTTACATTTGGGTATAGGCCGTGGAGCGAAGATGTTGTGAAATTGTGATTGGAATGCTCCGGCGGTTACCTACGAGTATATGCCATAGAGTGGAATTGGTTATAACCATGGTGGTGAGGGCCACCTATGTTACAGTAGTGAGGGCCACTGCCTTATCGCTATGGTTCCCTATATGCCAGTAGAGTCTGAGCCAAAGTCCTATTTTTCTAAAACTACGTACTGCAATATGAGTTTGAATTATGGTTTACAATTGTTGAAAGTATATCTACACTGAATGGACAATAACTTTCATCGGTTTAATGTTGGTTGATTCTTTATTTAATTATTTCCTTTTAGTTCAAATGCTTTCATGTTTTACTTATATTTTCATCGTTAAAGTACTCACTGAGCGTCATTGCTCAGCGAGTTGAGTTTTCTTGACTCGTAGGTTCGGAGCAGTAGATTTCGGTGATTAGCATCGAGCAGCACAACACAGCGCAGCACCTCAGAGTAGCCTTTCATTTCCTATATTATGAGTTAGCTAGTTGTGGCATGCATATGTATATATTTATATGTAAGATTGGGAAGTACTATGTTATACTGTACGTTAGTAGTATGTAATAATAATAAACCTCTACTTTATTTTGTATTAGAAGTGTGAATTCTTCTTGTAGGTTGTAGTTGAGGGTATAAGGGGGATTCATTGGGAGTGTATTGAAACTAATTGTATTCGCATTGGTTTGTGTAAAAATATTTTCAAAAATCAGAAAAATCAGTTTTGTCGACACTTGGGACCTAAATTTCTAGGCGAACCTCTGGCAAAATTTCTGTAAAAACCGAAACTAAAATTTGACTAAGTAAAATTGGTAGCAAAATTAGGTTAGTGTGGCGCCTCTACTCGGCTTACACATGTAGGCCGGGAAGGGGTGTTACAATTTTGGTATCAGAGCCCCGGTTTAGCCGCTTCTGGGTAATCCAACATAGGAGGATGTACGTTTTATGTCGGGAGTGGCCATTACCGACGTAAAACGAGATATCCTATAGTAAATAGGAGATAAAAAGTAGGCATCATTGAGGAAGGAAATATAGGAAACTAAATAAGGGTATGTTTGCACATATTTGATTAAGTGTTTTGTCTTTATATACATGCCACATAGGGTTTAATAGTGCTGCTGAGCTATGCTGTTTTTTACTGTGAGTTATGTGTTAGAATATAGATGTCGCGAGAGTCCTCTCAAAGAGCCGTAGAGGAGGAAGTTGAATCTCGACCGTCACATACTGTAGAGACGCATGTATCTGAAACACCGGAGGCTGAGCAAACCCCAGCGGGAGCTCCTCTTTCGAATGAGATGTTACAACAGATGGCTGTAGCGCTGCGACAGATAGCAGGCGTTGCCCCGTCACCAGCGCCAGCACCAGCACCCGTACTAGTACCTGTTGTAGGAGGGGAAAGGAAACCCCCGATCGAAAAGATAAGAAAGTACAGGGCGAAGGAGTTTAGGGCCCGAAGGGACGATGATTCTTCTACAGCCGAGTATTGGCTGGAAGGAACGGTACGAGCCTTAGATCAGTTACAGTGTACGCCAGAGGAGCGAGTGGTATGTGCTACTTCCTTATTAGTGGAAGAAGCATATATATGGTGGGACACAGTTCAACAACGAGTTCCACCGAAACAGAGGACATGGGATTTCTTTGTGAATGAGTTCAAGAGGAAGTTTATATTGGAGGCATACCTAGATGCCAAGAAAAAGGAGTTTCTACACTTAAAGCAAGGTCGACTGACCGTTGCCGAATATGAGAAAGAATTTACTAGGCTGAGTAGGTATGCCAAGAAGGCAATTGAAGACAAACATGAAAGGTGTAAGCAATTCCAGGATGGTTTGAATAATGAGATTAGGATGCAGTTAATTGCTACTAATATCAAGGAATTTTTCGAGTTGGTCACTAGGGCTCTGGAAGTAGAGCAATGTCAGAAGGATGAGCGAAATAGGAGACAGAGGGTAAGACCAAGAAGGGATACCCAGAGTTATTCAGAAAATTTCCAGCTATCAAGGAAACAATTTAGAGAAGGTAGTTCCATGGGAGGAAATCAGAGCAGGTTATCCAGTCAAAGGTCGATTTGGGGCGGCCCGAGTCAAGCTACCTTTGTAGCCAATACTGGTGGGTCTGGGAGAGGACAAGGAAGAGGGCGTGGCCAAGATGGAGGTAACTTTGCTCAGTCCGAAACTATCGGAGGAAGTGAAAACACCCATCCACGTTGTGTTCAATGTGGGCGTAGGCATTCAGGAAAATGTTGGGGCAAGGCCTGGGTATGTTTTATTTGTGGAGCGAAGGACCACTTTAAACGAGAATGCCCCTTAAGACAGCAAAACACACTAGATAATACCGAAGGATCTCGAGCTGTAGCTAGAAGGGGAAAGGGGCAGAGGTAGAGGGCAAAGCTCTTCGCAAATTCAATCCGAAACGATGGACAGACATGAAACTAGAGCTCCTACCAAGATGTATGCAATGAGGGCACGTGAAGAAGAGGAAGCCCCCGACATCATAGCAGGTTAGCTATTTATGTTTGGAATACCAATTTATGCTTTAACAGATCCAGGTTCTTCATACTTATATATATATATGTATGTATGAAAAAAAAACAAATGGATTTAGAAGTAGAACTTGAAACAGATAGAGTGTTAGTTACAAATCCTTTGGGTAGTGAGATGGTTACCAGGAAGGTAATAAAGGATTGTCCGGTAGAAGTACACGGACAAAATTTCTTAGGTGATCTGCTTAAGTTGCCATTCCAGGAATTTGACGTAATACTTGGAATGGATTGGCTGACCAAACATAAGGCATTAGTGGACTGCGAAAAAAAAAAAAGAAAGACGGATCCCTAAGACTATGTGTAGATTATCGGCAGTTAAATAAGCTGACGATTAAGAATAAATACCCGCTACCACGGATAGACGATTTATTTGATCAATTGAAAGGTGCGGGAGTTTTTTTCAAAGATTGATCTACGATCCGGCTATCATCAACTGAAGATTAAAGATGAAGATATACCAAAGACTACATTCAGAACCCGATATGGACATTATGAGTTTATCGTAATGCCTTTTGGGCTCACGAATGCACCTCCGGTATTCATGGATTGGATGAACCGGATTTTCCATCCTTATTTGGACCAGTTTGTCGTGGTATTCATCGATGACATACTGGTTTACTCAAAGAATGCAGAGGATCATGACCGGCACTTGAGAATCGTGTTACAAACATTGAGGGAGAAGCAGTTATACGCCAAATTCAGCAAGTGTGAATTTCAGCTAGAAGAAGTGGCCTTTTTAGAACATATTGTATCGGCGGAGGGAATAAGAGTTGATTATAAGAAGGTAAAAGCAGTATTGGATTTGAAAGAATGCTATTGGTGGCCAGGGATCAAGAGAGATGTGGTAGATTACATGGCGAAATGTTTAACCTGCCAACAAGTAAAGGCAGAACATCAACTACCCTCGGGACTTCTACAACCTATTACGATTCCAACATGGAAATGGGATCGCATAACTATAGATTTTGTGACGGGACTGTAACACCCCGATACCCTATATAAGTACTATGCGTATACCTAGTATACATACAGTAAATATATAAAGTATAAGGATGTCACTTTTCGTTACCTTTTAAAAACCTGTAACAGAGTTCAAACCATAATACATTAATTTAAATAACATTTACAAAATCATTATCTTTATCAAAAACTTCATTTATACATATAAATACTCTCTTGTCAGAAATACATCATAATTAAAGTTTATACATGTATGCATTACCCTCTAGTTGGTCTCGACAAACTTTACTCTTCTTGTGGCATAACAAAAGACTTCATATCTTCCATCTATATACCTGCGCGAATAAACACCCGCGCTAAGCCCGAGAGCTTAGTAGTCCAACTATAAAATATTAACATATAGTATAGAAGTATTGACATATAATGATACATCAATTCAATATATAATTAGGTCTTATCATATCTTCTTTTCTTTTTAATTTCATCTTTAATATATCCTAGCTAATTTCAAATATGATGTACATATATACATAATATTATCACCAACCCCAATGCATCACCAATACTCAAAACCAATATATTAATACCCCTACATTATATATACCATACCAATCATTATTGCAATACACAAATTACATATCATACAAATCATAAATCACATTTACAATAAAGACAACCTTTATCATCAACCACAATTCATTTACATATTACACTTAATAACATTATATTATTCACAATTCACCAAGCATAATTCATTATTAATACTCACAATCAATATTTCAATACTTGCAATTCACATTGACAATAAAGACAGACTCGGGCCCAAAACACTAATATGTTATTCAAAGTTCAGAGTTACTGCTTTGGTTCATAGTCACAATCATCACGCCCGTAGGCAATGTATATACATGTATCTCTATCCATGGATAGTGTAACAGACCCAGTCTCTTGGACCATCAACTCAACACATATGAGGAGATCCTCAACCCGGCAAGACTGTTACAAATCATATATCTCATATTCACAATTCTCATAGTGTAACAGACCCAGTCTCTTGGACCATCAACTCAACACATATGAGGAGATCCTCAACCCGGCAAGACTGTTACCTTTCATCATTTCTTAGGCATGCCACCCAAATCCAGAACTCTGAAACTGAATAACATATTAAACAAACAATTCATTTATTATTTCATTATCAATCTCATCATCAATTAGGCCAACATGCCTTATCTCTTTCAATTGAATTATCATAGCCAATCACAATGGCTTCATATCATATCATATCTCAATCCATATGATACATATAGCATCATTGATATCACATTTCAAAGTATATTATTCATATAATACATTGCCATACACAAGATTCACAATGCATATAACATAACATTTTCTCACTTCTCAAAACACATTAACATCATTCATTACTAGAGCATTTATCATAACAAATTGCACATACCTTAAGAATGATCCTCATTTCTTCCTACCTTTCCCATTTCATATTTCATCCTTTATATATATTCTTCATTTACATTCACAATATAATAGCTTATTTAACACTTTCATCCCAATGTGTTAATGTTCAAAGACATATAAGGATATACAATCAAATAGGGTTTATGCTTACCTGGTTAATGATCTTCACATCCTTCACATCATTCAATCATCACCTTAGTCCAATTATGTTAACAATATAATAGATCACTTAACACATTTGCAAACAAATGTGTTAAGCCTCAAATTATATAATTAAATACAATCATATGTATAGGTACTTACCTCAAGAACTAGTCCCATCAATCTATACATTTCTTTTCTTTCCAAGAATTCTCCACATTTAGGTTAATGCAACCCAATCTCTTCAAAACCTAATCCAAAGGAATATTAGCAAAATGACCATATGAATAGTACATTCTGGTTTAAGACTCCATTTTATCCTTATTTTGAAAAATTGTATAAAATAATCTACTTGACTAAAAATTCTAAAATTTTTACAGAATTTAGTTTTGTATCTTAAAATCATTCCTTTAAAATTTCAGATCAAACTGAACACAAAATCTTGGTCAAATAGTTCACCTAACCAGACTGCCCCAATTGCCCTGCATCCTGGCAGCAGTTCTGAACTTTGTGAATTCCATAAATCAAATTCAATCAACGTGGTTCCAAATTATTTTTCTAAAATACTAGACTCACTAAGCAACAACATATCCAAAATTCAATTGGATATGATTTTTCTACATTTTATTAAAAATCCCGAAATATAGCTGTCTCAGTTAAGGTACCTGCTGGAACAGGTCTAATAAAAATAATCTTTCTAAACTCATAACCATTCCAAAATCGAATCAACATATTTTTCAGTCATTCTAGACTCATAGAGGCACAACATATCAAAAATTCACTTCAAGAACATTTTTCTATAATTAATTAAAAATCATACAAGTCACAGCCTTTACTAATTGTAAAACAGAAAAAAATTCACTAAACACAACTCTTACTCTTCCATCACCAACACCAACCTAGCTTCTTATCTTTAATTCCATTTCAACACTTTTACACACACCATACACAAACACACTCCATCAACCATCCATATCAACTCACCAATCCCAAACACAATTTCAAAAGAACAAAGGAAAATCAAGAGAAAGAACTTACCTAAGTTGTTGAATTCCACAAATCTTCAATTAAATCCTTTGATTCTCCCTTCAATTTGATGTTAGAATTAAACAAATCTCACTTTGCTCTCTCTTGTCTAAGGAGGAGCCAACCAACGTGGAGAAGAGAAGAAGAAGAAGAAGGAAATGAAGAAAAGACAAAATATCACCTCTTTAAATCTCCACCAAGTGATTCAACAAGAGTAATTACCTAAACACCCTTATACCATTTGTCTTGATTACCATTCATTACATGCCCTTTATAGTAACTTCACACTTAACAAAAATAAATATCTTCTTTCCTTGACTCTTCATTTTGACCAACTTATATGTTATATATATCATCATATACACAACATATACCATTCTCTCTAAACCCTAAATTCTTTCCCAAATCACATATACATAAACATTCTTTTCTCTATTTCTTTTCTCTTGTAATTTAACACATATATTCAATCCAATTATATAACAACAACAACAACATAATCACAACTTCTAGGGCATATATGAGGATATTACAATTCTCTCCCCCTTAAATAATTTCGTCCTCGAAATTATCAGTACCATAACAATTTATTCTTAACAAAATACTATCTTAACTCTCATATGAAGTTAATTATACGCTTAAGTCATTATATCATCAAATCATATAACTCCAACTCTCCTCTTTAGAATCAACCACCTTCTTTAAATTCTATAACTCATCATTCTATATGTTTATACATCTGGTTACTTTCTTAATCAAACATTCAAAAGATCACATTACATTTCCTATTAATATCTTTATACCAGAATCAGATCATCATATAGCACAATAATACTTTGTCAAATCTTTATATTTAATATATTTTGTTATTTCACCTCTGTATAATTACTCTCTTAACTTTAACATTAAAAACCATTGACTTATATCTGAACATTAATTATCCCTTCATTACAATCACTGTCTAAATAGACATTTATCACTCTCAATAGATAACAAAATCCTGATTTTTCATAAATGGAGTTATTTCTTTAGCATGCTTTTCACTTAACTTACATATTAATACATTATCTTTCAACTTATTTTATAGATAACCAATCTTTTTCTCTTCTTATCATGATTAACAATTACTATACTCCACTCATTCATGTCCAATCATACTTTAAAATTTACATCATATACATTATCATGTAAATACCTATTTTCTTAATACAACTATACACATTAAATTTTATTAATGATCCATAATCTTAGCCAAATTCAGATCAATTAATCTATCTGTCACAATATACCCACGTTCCAATCTTGTTCAATTCCAACCAACGATTAAGTAATCTAACTTATCATGAAATTTCACAATTTTCATATAAGTATAAATATAACTTAATTCCATAAGAGCAAACTTATATTCAATTTCTGCTCTCTTTCAATCTATTTTCAGTCAAATCATCATGATAACAAATCACTTCTAATATCTTTTAATATACACATAGTTTATTCTTTATTATCTTAGTATAATTTCCACCAATTCTCATAAAAATGTTATATCATACTTAATATCTATAATTCATTCACTCAAACTTTGAGTTCATTCCCTTAAACCTCAAGTTACATACCATAAACATATTCAGTATAACTTTCATTCATATAATATAATTTCTCCCTTTTACTAACTCTTCACATTTCCTATCATTGGTATATTTATTTTGATTACCTTTTTGTCATATTATCCATAACTCAACACATTTCAAAATTTTTTTAATTTTTTTTTAATTTTTTTTAATTTTTTTTTTCACAGTTATAACCAAATTCTTAACATAAAAAAAAATAATAATAAGGTACAACTTTAACCATCATAATTTTTAACTATACTTCTCAAACAAAATTGTCAACCTCACCAAATCCGTATTACAATCATTATATCTAAGATCCAAATCCATGGATAACAAATTAACCGATCCAAAATACTGAACAAAACACATGACTTTAAGAGATTAATATTCAAACCTAGAACTTTCAATTCAATACTGTTCTTTTATAATTCTATTCTCAATCTTAACATTTTTAGTATAACAGAAGTTAACACATTCCAACTTCGTTTCAAACAATTTGTATTCGCTTATATGATCCTTATCAACTTAACTCATGCTTTAACAATATTACTATATACATATTCAATCATATACAGTTCTTATACAATTTCTATTCATCACTTCATTTCTAATCCATCTACAATCTCTTATAATATAATTACATAGAACTTTTCATATGTGAATACTTTGAAACTCTAAATATAATATAATCATCAAGTTCAATACTCATTATAACAATTTCCACTGTCCAATATTACTCAAGTTCTTTCCATTCTCACTTCCATCACATAATCCATCTAGCTTTACACAGTTCAAGACCTAATCTCTCTTAGGTCCACTAATACATATAACATTGTTTTTCCATATCACTAATTCTATAATTATACCACATATATCTTCATAAGCCATCCTCATAATGTGATTCACAAATGTGTTTATATATCATAATTTCATTCATATTGGAAAACTCAATTCACATATCATATACATGTATACACTTAATTATATGCTCTTATAGTATTTTCCTTTTTCATACATTCAATACAAATTTAGTGTTTATCATTTTCTTTTAAACACTATCCTTCTCATTCTTCCAATATGATATAAAGTATTTATTCACACTACAAACATATATATTCCGACTATAGTAACACTTCATATTCATCTCAGTCACATTCCCAATGTGACATCTCTTTCACTTTCGTCTTTAAAAATATTTAGTACACTCCCATATTCATTCTTACCCTGTTCAGTAAAATGACTTAAAATAACTCATTTCTATTTACTTATCCACTTCCTTGATTATTTCAAAACAAATTCTCATACTATCAATCACATTACTCAATTCATAATACTTCCATATGCAATACTAGTCATTTCACTTAGCTCATGCATTGCATATACAGTTAACTATCAATATCCCAATAATCTTTATCAAATTCCACTAAAACTTTAACTTCTCAATTTACTACTTCGTTTAAGCTTCAATTTGCCAAACTCATCTTTTCTATCATCACTTTAAAAACATCTTACAAATATATATCACAAAGCAATATTAAAACATATAATTTCCACAATCATAAAGCTCACTTCAAAAATCTCAAATATCACATATTATCACCATTACCATGAGCTTTCACAATATCCAAGCATCTCACATTTCTAACATTGAATTTACTATGCTCGCATTATAGTAACAATACTAAGTTATATTCTTACTTAACCACTATCATCTCTTTTTCCTTTAAACACAACCTTAACTGTATACACATCCCAACTTTACATAATCACACTTTGTCTCTACTAAACAACTCATTCAACATTCCACCATACTCTCCTCATTTAAATAACATAACTTTCAATTTTAACAATTCGATATCATTTCCGCTGTCTAGTAAATTCAACATTAGCAAAACCAACATAAACTTTATTATAAAGAGGTTCAAAGTATAGAAGAAAAAGTACATACTCTTATCTTGATTTGATTTTCAACTCATTTTCAAATTTATTCTCCTTTTCATTTCTTTATGTTTCAATTCATATTATGTCCTACATAATATTGCTCATAAACATCAACATTACATTCCATGTTGCACACAACATGACATTTTCATATGCATCATCAATATACATATATCATATTACATTTCACAATTAGTTTCTCATAATCAATTAGGCACTATGCCTCAATTATAATTCATTTCCAACATCATTGTCAACAATCATAATTTCTCATCACATCAAAATAGTATACACATATATCATCAACTATATTGAACATCTCATATAACACAAATATTCTATAATTCATATAATGCCACATCCGAGACCAACCTAGGTGTCAATGCATATGCATGTATTACAAATTTCATTTTAAACTTTTCCTTTTTACTTTTATTTAAACTTTTCAAAAAAAAAATTTTTTCTCACTTAGGCCGAGAATCTCGAACCTAAGCTCTGATACCAAAATAATTGTAACACCCCGATACCCTATATAAGTACTATGCGTATACCTAGTATACATACAGTAAATATATAAAGTATAAGGATGTCACTTTTCGTTACCTTTTAAAAACCTGTAACAGAGTTCAAACCATAATACATTAATTTAAATAACATTTACAAAATCATTATCTTTATCAAAAACTTCATTTATACATATAAATACTCTCTTGTCAGAAATACATCATAATTAAAGTTTATACATGTATGCATTACCCTCTAGTTGGTCTCGACAAACTTTACTCTTCTTGTGGCATAACAAAAGACTTCATATCTTCCATCTATATACCTGCGCGAATAAACACCCGCGCTAAGCCCGAGAGCTTAGTAGTCCAACTATAAAATATTAACATATAGTATAGAAGTATTGACATATAATGATACATCAATTCAATATATAATTAGGTCTTATCATATCTTCTTTTCTTTTTAATTTCATCTTTAATATATCCTAGCTAATTTCAAATATGATGTACATATATACATAATATTATCACCAACCCCAATGCATCACCAATACTCAAAACCAATATATTAATACCCCTACATTATATATACCATACCAATCATTATTGCAATACACAAATTACATATCATACAAATCATAAATCACATTTACAATAAAGACAACCTTTATCATCAACCACAATTCATTTACATATTACACTTAATAACATTATATTATTCACAATTCACCAAGCATAATTCATTATTAATACTCACAATCAATATTTCAATACTTGCAATTCACATTGACAATAAAGACAGACTCGGGCCCAAAACACTAATATGTTATTCAAAGTTCAGAGTTACTGCTTTGGTTCATAGTCACAATCATCACGCCCGTAGGCAATGTATATACATGTATCTCTATCCATGGATAGTGTAACAGACCCAGTCTCTTGGACCATCAACTCAACACATATGAGGAGATCCTCAACCCGGCAAGACTGTTACAAATCATATATCTCATATTCACAATTCTCATAGTGTAACAGACCCAGTCTCTTGGACCATCAACTCAACACATATGAGGAGATCCTCAACCCGGCAAGACTGTTACCTTTCATCATTTCTTAGGCATGCCACCCAAATCCAGAACTCTGAAACTGAATAACATATTAAACAAACAATTCATTTATTATTTCATTATCAATCTCATCATCAATTAGGCCAACATGCCTTATCTCTTTCAATTGAATTATCATAGCCAATCACAATGGCTTCATATCATATCATATCTCAATCCATATGATACATATAGCATCATTGATATCACATTTCAAAGTATATTATTCATATAATACATTGCCATACACAAGATTCACAATGCATATAACATAACATTTTCTCACTTCTCAAAACACATTAACATCATTCATTACTAGAGCATTTATCATAACAAATTGCACATACCTTAAGAATGATCCTCATTTCTTCCTACCTTTCCCATTTCATATTTCATCCTTTATATATATTCTTCATTTACATTCACAATATAATAGCTTATTTAACACTTTCATCCCAATGTGTTAATGTTCAAAGACATATAAGGATATACAATCAAATAGGGTTTATGCTTACCTGGTTAATGATCTTCACATCCTTCACATCATTCAATCATCACCTTAGTCCAATTATGTTAACAATATAATAGATCACTTAACACATTTGCAAACAAATGTGTTAAGCCTCAAATTATATAATTAAATACAATCATATGTATTGGTACTTACCTCAAGAACTAGTCCCATCAATCTATACATTTCTTTTCTTTCCAAGAATTCTCCACATTTAGGTTAATGCAACCCAATCTCTTCAAAACCTAATCCAAAGGAATATTAGCAAAATGACCATATGAATAGTACATTCTGGTTTAAGACTCCATTTTATCCTTATTTTGAAAAATTGTATAAAATAATCTACTTGACTAAAAATTCTAAAATTTTTACAGAATTTAGTTTTGTATATTAAAATCATTCCTTTAAAATTTCAGATCAAACTGAACACAAAATCTTGGTCAAATAGTTCACCTAACCAGACTGCCCCAATTGCCCTGCATCCTGGCAGCAGTTCTGAACTTTGTGAATTCCATAAATCAAATTCAATCAACGTGGTTCCAAATTATTTTTCTAAAATACTAGACTCACTAAGAAACAACATATCCAAAATTCAATTGGATATGATTTTTCTACATTTTATTAAAAATCCTGAAATATAGCTGTCTCAGTTAAGGTACCTGCTGGAACAGGTCTAATAAAAATAATCTTTCTAAACTCATAACCATTCCAAAATCGAATCAACATATTTTTCAGTCATTCTAGACTCATAGAGGCACAACATATCAAAAATTCACTTCAAGAACATTTTTCTATAATTAATTAAAAATCATACAAGTCACAGCCTTTACTAATTGTAAAACAGAAAAAAATTCACTAAACACAACTCTTACTCTTCCATCACCAACACCAACCTAGCTTCTTATCTTTAATTCCATTTCAACACTTTTATACACACCATACACAAACACACTCCATCAACCATCCATATCAACTCACCAATCCCAAACACAATTTCAAAAGAACAAAGGAAAATCAAGAGAAAGAACTTACCTAAGTTGTTGAATTCCACAAATCTTCAATTAAATCCTTTGATTCTCCCTTCAATTTGATGTTAGAATTAAACAAATCTCACTTTGCTCTCTCTTGTCTAAGGAGTAGCCAACCAACGTGGAGAAGAGAAGAAGAAGAAGAAGGAAATGAAGAAAAGACAAAATATCACCTCTTTAAATCTCCACCAAGTGATTCAACAAGAGTAATTACCTAAACACCCTTATACCATTTGTCTTGATTACCATTCATTACATGCCCTTTATAGTAACTTCACACTTAAAAAAAATAAATATCTTCTTTCCTTGACTCTTCATTTTGACCAACTTATATGTTATATATATCATCATATACACAACATATATCATTCTCTCTAAACCCTAAATTCTTTCCCAAATCACATATACATAAACATTCTTTTCTCTATTTCTTTTCTCTTGTAATTTAACACATATATTCAATCCAATTATATAACAACAACAACAACATAATCACAACTTCTAGGGCATATATGAGGATATTACAGGGACTACCAATGACAAGAGACAAACATGATGCAATATGGGTGATAGTAGACCAGCTAACTAAGTCAGCTCAATTCTTACCAGTAAGGATGAACTACTCCCTGGATAAGTTAGCAGACTTGTACATTAAAGAGATTGTACAATTTCATGGAGTTCCAACATCGATCATATCGGACAAAGATCCACGTTTTACGTCGAACTTTTGGCAAAAGTTCCAAATAGCTTTGGGAACTCGAACGGACTAGAGTACATCGTTTCATGCACAGACGGACGGACAGTCAGAGAGGGTAATCCAGATCTTGGAAGATATGTTAAGAGCGTGCATATTAGAATTCAAAGGTAGCTGGGAGAAGTACTTAAGTTTAATGGAGTTCGCTTACAACAACAGCTACCAGTCCAGCATACAGATGGCTCCTTATGAAGCACTATAAGGACGAAAATGCAGGACTCCAATTTGCTGGACGGAATTAAGCGAAGCAAAGATCTTGGGCCCGGAGATAGTTAAGGAGACCGAGGAGAAAGTAGAAATTATCCGGGATCAGTTAAAAGCTGTGGCGGATAGACAAAAATCATACGCGGACCTGAAGAGAAGGGACATAGAATTCAATGTTGGTGATAAGGTATTTCTTAAGGTTTCACCATGGAAGAAAGTGCTAAGATTTAAATAAAAGGGTAAGCTAAGTTCAAGGTTATTGGGCCTTACAAAGTTATTGAACGTATAGGTCCAGTAGCTTATCGGCTAGCAATACCATCCGAGCTAGACAAGATACATAACGTATTCCATGTGTCGATATTAAGACGGTATCGTTCGGACCCGTCACACATCGTAAAGACCCAGGATATTGAAGTTCAGCCTGATTTGACAAATGAAGAAGAACCAGTGAAAATCTTGGCATGGGAAGTGAAAGAACTTCGGAATAAAACGATTCCATTAGTCAAAGTACTCTGAAGAAACCACAAGGTGGAGGAAGCAATACCCATATTTGTTTCCACCTGATGGGCTTCGGGGCGAAGCCTAAATTAACGAGGGAGGAATTGTCACATCCGCCCACCGCATTTACACTTAGTAGTCACGTGCACAGTGAGAGGAAGGGAAAGGAGAAGATAATTCCTGACAACGGCCCCAGACAAGGCTATAGGACCAATGAGACCTTAATTGAAGAAATGCAAAGTTTTGGGGAGGTGACTGTAATTTTCAAAAGTTTTGGGGAGGTGACTGTAATTTCAAAAAGTTTTGGGGAGATAGTTGTAATTTCCAAAAGTTGTACTGGAGGTTCTTAATAGTGCACATAACAGACTCCAAAAATGGAAATTAGAGAAAAATCGGGTCACAACGACGCGTAACAGTTTTTCCATAAAACGCACGGTTTGGAAGATATAGGGGATTTTGACTAGGGACATTTTGGTCATTATACATGAAACCAACGTAGGAAATAAACACACGAGTGTGTAAAGGATGTCGAGGGGTTGAATATGAAGCAATCGTCAGTAGAAATGGAGCCCGGGCAAAACCCGAGCAGAGAAATGACTTAAAGGTAATTTTGTAAAAAGTCGAGGGCTTATTGGTAATTATTTAAAATGACTTGAAAACCTAAAATAGACCTTAAAAATAGAAAGTAGAGGTTGAGAGGATCAAAACCATATGTAGTTTGCCTCGTGGAACTGTACGGTTTAAAAGTTACGACCGATTAATCGCCGGAGGGTATTTTGGTCTTTTCACTTCCACCCAAGCACCAAGGGGGCCATGTGTGATAATTTGAGGGTTAATTTGGTAAATTTCCAAGGGAGGACACATAGCATAATAATTTTCTAGAAAAGGACACATGGCAAAATCTTGTTTAAAGACACTTTTGGGTTGGATTAATCTTAACCCTTCAAAATGAAATTAATTAAATAAATGGAAAATGGAAAAATATAAAAAGGGAGAGAAGGATGATTAAAGAACTAAGAACACATATTTTTCTCTCCATTTTGATAGGCATGGCCGAATTCTCTCCACCAAAAAAGGGAAGGAATTTTTTCAAGTGTTCAAATGGATTTTTAGAAGGAAAAGCTTAATTTTAAGGTAAGGATTCCAATTCTAGCTTTAGTTTATTCATTTGATTTATAGTTTTCAATTTATCAATGAAAGAAAAGTTGGGAAGATTATGGGAAAGTTAAGAAAGTGAAGAGAAATTAGATTAAATGATCCATACATGTAAAAGTGATGAATAAATGGTAATTAGTTGCTTTAGATAGCAAGAATCAAGGCTTGAACATATGGTTTCTATCATGTTCTTATTATGGAAGTTATGAAAATTATAGGAAATCAAAGGGATAAAGAAGAAGAAGGGAAGAAAGAATAGGACAAGCAAGGAACAAAGCAAATAAACAAGGTTTGGTACTTTACCATAAAAGAAATTTTATTTTTCTTACAAACTTTGGTTTATGGAATTTTTGATGTTGATGAACTTTAATTAGTTGATTTAAGTTAAACATGCAAAAGTTATCAAAAGGAAGTGTTTGAATCTTCACTTTATCATTAAAGAAGACTTCATATTGATTTGAAAAAGAAAAATAAACTATTCCATGTATTTCATATGTTTGGGCCGAAATGGTCCCAAAGTGACAGCTTTCTGGACTATTTTTGTGGCAATTGTTTGAGGTAGCTAATGAATGAATTTTTTAACGAAATTTTACGTGCAATTAGTCAACATATGAAATAAGTTTTCTGTAAAATTTCAGCCAAAAATAAGATCATTTACCTGGTCAAATGCATGACTGAAACAGACTGAAATTTTTGACGAAAATCCAGATTTTTACTATTCATTTGGTCATGCCATTTTGCGTTGCCGATTTTATATGCCGCGACACTATTCATTTGGTCAATTTATGATTTTTGAGGAATGCTTTGAAATGTTTGATGTGTTTAGTATGTATGTTAAATATGCGGAAAAGGGTAATGGTTTGACTAAAGAATGTGGTGCGCGGCGTAAATGGCAAAGCGCGATGGGAATTTAAAATGATTTCTCGAGTCATTCTAAAATGAGGTTTGAGACTTAAATTGAATCATTTTAACCTTTTTGCTCTACTGGATAGTTGGGAGTGGTAGATAAGGGAATGGTGCACTATACTAACTTATGCAGTATTGCCACTTATTGTGTTTGATACACCCCGGCGGTTACCTTCGGGTATAGGCCGTGGAGCGGAGATGTTGTGAAATTGTGATTGGAATGCTCCGACGGTTACCTAAGGGTATATGCCGTAGAGCGGAATTGGTTATAACCATGGTGGTGAGGGCCACCTATGTTACAGTAGTGAGGGCCACTGCCTTATCGCTATGGTTCCCTATATGCCAGTAGAGCCTGAGCCAAAGTCCTATTTTTCTAAAACTACGTACTGCAATATGAGTTTGAATTATGGTTTACTATTGTTGAAAGTATATCTACAATGAATGGACAATAACTTTCATCAGTGGTTGATTTTTTATTTAATTATTTCCTTTTAGTTCAAATGCTTTTATGTTTTACTTATATTTTCATCAGTAAAGTACCCACTGAGCGTCATTGCTCAGCGAGTTGAGTTTTCTTGACTCATAGGTTCGAAGCAGTAGATTTCGGTGATTAGCATGGAGCAGCACAACACAGCGCAGCACCTCAGAGTAGCCTTTCATTTCTTATATTATGAGTTAGCTAGTTGTGGCATGTATATGTATATATTTATATATAAGATTGGGAAGTATTATGTTATACTGTACGTTAGTAGTATGTAATAATAATAAACGTCTACTTTATTTTGTATTAGAAGTGTGAATTCTTCTTGTAGGTTGTAGTTGAGGGTATAAGGGGGATTCATTGGGAGTATATTGAAACTGATTGTATTCGCATTGGTTTGTGTAAAAATTTTTCAAAAATCAGAAAAATCAGTTTTGTCGACACTTGGGACCCAAATTTCTAGGCGAACCTCTGGCAAAATTTCTGTAAAAACCGGAACTAAAATTTGACTAAGTAAAATTGGTAGCAACATTAGGTTAGTGTGGCGCCTCTACTCGGCTTACACATGTAGGCCGGGAAGGGGTGTTACATATTTATAGTAATAAATGCAAACAAATTTTGCTATGAATCTGTAGCAAGAATCCTGCCAAGTCTTTCCTCAACCCATTTATCTATTCCCCTCCCTCTCCCCCTCCCTCTCTCTCATGTAAATTAGTATCCCACTATAAAGAGACAGAAAAGGCAGATAACCAAGTGATACATCACAAGTATTTCATAATAGATTGCATTGAATATATTACAACTTTACATATTAAAATATATTATATAATATAGTTTATATCTTGTGTTCTTAGAAAACAATGAAAATAATTATATCCAATTATACTCTTGCTTTTCTTAAAAGTTAGCCAAAAAAATGAACTTTAGTGGGAATTAACTTACAAAAAACTGTCTCCCAAAAGTATTTCTCCCTAAAAGTATGAAATTTGGTAACCTCATTTGTAATTCTAACATTAAAAGGCATTTCTCATTCATGTGGCCTTCTTAAGAACATAGTCTCTCTCTTAAACTAAAGGAAATTTTATATTACTACTCTTAAAAAGAGATTTTTTTTTCCAAAATTACTTTAACGAATTTGTTTTTTATTTTTACTAAAAAAACGCATTAAACTTCTAAAAATGCTGATATTTTTTCCTCATCGATCCCATATGTGTATTCTATATAGATCTTATGTAGATATTGATTAAGAGAATTAGTAGATACACATTTTGCTATTTAATTATTCTCTTATAACTTAAATTTATAATTTTATTATTTTAAATTTCAGTAGTTACAATATATAATACATATATATATATACAAGACACATAGAACATATACATAATAAAAAAAGATAATACTTCTCACTAATAATAAACTCATCATATTTTAGCACAAATATAAAGCAAATTTATCATATTAAAAAAATAATATGATTTAGAATTAAAAATGTCATACATAAAAAAAATCTACATAACATCAATAAAATAATAAAAGAGGATTATATTTTTTTACTAATTATAACACAATATATATTAATATAAATACACAACATATACATCACATTAAAATCATTATATGATTTAAAAGTTAAAATACAACACAAAAAGAAATCCATCTACACATATTTGTGTTTGTATAGATGGTATAAATATTTTTTGTGTGTGAATGTGAATATATTTATGTATGATGTTTATATGTTGAAAAAATTAAACACACAAGTTGAAATATTTCGATATCGACCAAAGGAATTTAGTTACCTAAGAAAATAAAGATTACCTAAATTCAGACGATAAAGAAGAATTTTCAGTCCTTCCAATGTGGACTCACGTAGAACATCACACTACCGAGGTCCGAAGGAAGGAAGTTGAAGAAGGCGGTGGTAACGTAGATAAGATTCTGCGCCCCACTATCCTTATTAACCTCTATCGACATCGTTTGGTAAAATCCCTAAAAGGCGATTGATTCTTAGAGACTAATGAGGAATAGACAAACTTTAGGACTCCAACTTCCACTCTTTCAAACTTGTCTTAGGTCAAATTCAAATCTCATCCTCTCTCGTTGGAAAAGCGATTCAATCAGATATGCGAAATCTAATAATATCTAAGGTTGTAAAGCGGATAAGCGACGGACAATATGTTGCAACTTAGCAAGGAAGCTTTCTAAACTGCTTATTACTCTAAGACTGTTTTGGCAATAACTAGCTTTTGAAGCACCGAATAGGGATACGTACTTGGCGCATTTAAGAAAAGAGAGAAGCTAGCGTCCGATTCCATGCTTCCCTATGCTATTGACAAATTAACTTAAGCAAATATTAAAATAAAATAAATACAACTCAAAAAAGATATAACAATCTACATATTGAAAAGGAATAAATAAAAAAAATTCACCAAAGGAAAAAAATTTCTCTTTAAAATATTTTATCAAATATGCAAAATATATTACAATTAAAGAACAATAAAACTATAAATATTACAATTGAAGAACAAAAATAAAAAAAAATACAAATATGTTTACAAAATATTAAATAATATGAAAGATTAAATTAATTTTCTATATACAAAAAATAAAATAAAATAAAGAAAGAAGAAGAGAGAGCGAAGAAAAAAATGGAGGAGAAAAATGTTGATAGAGAAAAAAAAAAGATATATTTGAAAAAACAAACTATATGGAAATTAAAACAAAAAAATATAAAAATGAAAAAAAAAAGTATAATAAAATTGAAAACTGAAAGTAAAATATATACATATATATAGTATAATTTCCTCTAAACTAAAACAGCATGGCCAATAATGCAGTTTCAGTTTCAATCCAGATGAATTAAATAGCAGATGATGTTGCGGTGCTCTACTCCTTTTTAGCATTTACTACAGAGACATCATAATAACTATGACCGTAAATGAGCCAAATTAATTAAGCTCGGCTTGGACCAGTATGGGAAAACTTATTCGGGCTTGAGATTGAACCATTTATTTATTAAATAAATCAAACCCAAACGAAGAAATACTCGACTCGTTATTTCATAAACCAACTCATTTAAAAAGTTCGTAAGTTAAACTTGCAAACTAACTCGTTTATTATTCTGAATTAGAAATATGTATTATTTTTTGAAACTGTATATTAAAAATATACATAGTTTAATTAATTTATATTTTAAATTATATATCTCATTTTGAAGAAATAAATTATTATTTTGAAGAAATAAATTGCATCATATAATTTTTTTTGTATTTTTGTTTGTATAATACAGATAACAAAAAAAGTAATTATTTAATTAATAATAATATAAAATATGATGGCTTAACATATATATACTAAATATTTAGAAATATTTAGTATAATATATAAGTAATATAAATAATTTAATAACTGAGTAATTTATAATAGAATATAAAATTATATTAATACAATATTTTATTTTTATTAATATATAATCATAATACTCATTCTTTATAAAAACATTGTTACTTTTAGTATTTCTACTTTAAAAAGGTAAAAAAATGAAGAAAAAATATAAATTAAAATAAACTCAATGAACTCGTTAAACTCAGTGAAATTAAACTCGGGTTCAAACTTAAAATACATAAGTTGGATCGATATAAGCTCCGATTCGACTCAAGCTCGATTCGAGTTCAAGTTTAAACTCGACTATTTTATGTCGAATCAAGCTTGAATGAACTTTTCAAAACTCGGCTTGGCTCGTCTACAACCTTAACAATAACCGAATACCTATAGATATTCACAAAAGCCTCATCCATCAGTCACAAAATTACTTGGATAAAACAGCTTACACGAAGGATTACTGAGGTTTAGCAGCTGTTCCACAGTGCTCCAAAAGTCAATGATTGATTCTAAGAAGCTTATTGTCAACTATTAATTTCATTGAATATTTTACACGGTCAAATGGCACTTCTCTATGGTCCTAATGATCTCCCAAGCAAATTTTTCATCACCCATAGACCAAGTGCAGCAAAAGAAAACTGCTGTTGATACTCTTTGAGGACTATCGATTATTCTGTAAGGGCATTCATCTTTTAAACATGCAGACACATGAAATGACTCAACTTGAAGATGTTCCCCAAGATTTTGAATGTTCCTTCCAGGAAAATCAATACTTAGTTCTCTGAATAATTGCTGAAGCCAAAAGCAATTCTGTGAGAGCCCAAGTACTTCACCTGTTGAGTCAAGATCTCTTCTAGCCTCATCTAAGTAGCCAACAGTTACAGGACAACAATACGCAGACTGCACGTTGTATCTTTTTTCTCCCAACATGAGTAGGAGTTCATCTTGGTGCACAACCCTGGCCTTTTTACCTTTTTCCATAACCAAGATTCCCTCGGTAACTCTTTCATCAGTTGCCTGAAGCCGAGAGGTGCAGTTTGTGCTATCTAAAATTAAATCAGATGTATTTTCTGAACTTGTGTTCAAAAACTCGAAATTAGGACTCGAGCAACTCTGGATGAACATGTCTGAGGCATCCGCTTTCACAAGCACAGTAGAAGGAATGCACACAGTATCACCATTTGTAGGAACATAACATTGAATTCCCAATCCAGACTGAATTCTTTCTTTAAGAGTAGCCATTTTAGGCTTCTCTCCATGTACTAGTATCACATGCTTAGGAGAGGGAAATTTAACAAGATCCATAATCCCCTTGGCCTGTATGAGGGCTAAAAGAAAATTGATGAATCTGGCAATATAAAGATAAGGTCAGTAATGTTACTAAGAATAGAGTAGAATCACTAGCACAGGAGAGCATTGGGGCGTTTCCTAGTCATGCACATACATATTGTTGCATTCATACAGCATGCACCTGCATCTCAAATACAATCCATTTGAGATGGAAAATAGCAGCCCCAGTGATTCAGATGAAAATATAGCCAATCAAAATCATAATAATAGAAGAGTTTGGAGAGGAATATACACCTGACATCGCAGATCAATTTGGGTGTCTTTATCAAATGAATTTTAGTGGGTTTACCCGACATCAATTTATGTCCTATGGTTCCAGCCACACAATATCTAAGAGAGAAAAAGATTTGGTGAATTTGGAAATATTTCAATAAAGTTTATTCGAACTGAAAATGAAACATTTCAGGCAATAAAAGAAATACCAAAAATTAAGAAAGAAAAAAGGATCTAAAAGCAGCTAGATATGACAAACTGTTTTACTTGTATTTTGATTTACCTGAGCCTGTGCATCACTCTAGTACACATGCATCAACCAATACAAGTGTGATCGAATAAATACTTTTTTTTATCACACCTCAAGAACCAAAAGCAGAGGAATATGAATTATACAATAAATGATTCCATGAACATGCAGGAGATGTTCAGTATGTATTATCGTTTAATGTGCCTAAGAAGAATTTGCATATTCTATACTGAAAAAATTTTGGGTGAGGATATTTACACCCCACAAAAACAATACACACACCTCTAAAATATTATTTGTAAAATACCCTTAATAAAAATTACATTAAAGGATATATGAAATTGTAATATTTACAATTTTACCATTTATATTTACACTCAATCCTTTCAAGTTATTATACATGCATCATCTTAAACCCTAAAACTACTTCAATCTATTTCACTTCTTTCATTTTTCACTTTTCTAACTCTCAAATACCATTCACCCTCCCACTTCAATTATTCCAGTCTTTTATTATTTAAAGTTAAAATATGAAAAATGGCATGAATTATGAGTCCCTATAATAGTTTAAAGTAAGTATTTATTGGTTTAAAATAACGTAATAAAGTTAAGTGATTTTAGAATAATGCTAGTTCGGCCAAAGGTTGATGCACAATTAAATATATTTTGTTGCATATTATTGAATAGCTTAATTTATTTATCAAACAGTAGCCGAACAAAAGTAAGTATTCAGCTCTAGTTCGATGAATTGTTACTAAATTTTGGCTCTGATTTGTTGAACATATTTTATTGTTCACCTGAAGCTGATGCAATATCGGTTTTATGGAATTTTATCTTGCTAAATAAAAACCTTTTTCATCACTATCCTACTAAATAAAAGATTATATTCATTGATCGACTGTTGAACAATTGTATATCAATTATAATTAATATTCAAAAATTCATACCAAAATATGTATATTATATGAAATTAAATGAAGAAAAATTTACCTCCAATCAAACTTCCAAAATTTTGAAGAAAAAATTCAAAAATATCATCTGCTCATCTCTTTTACGATTCATTCTTTTTCTTTCTCAAAAGTGAAGGTTGATAAAATAACCCTAAATAAAATCCTAATATCTTCTTAAATAACATTTTAACCCCCCACCCCCAATCGTACATCTAAATTCCAAACCTTTAAAATTTTTTCATTAATAATTAAAATTATAAATAACCCTAAAATTTAATTATTCTCCACATAGATCTCTTATTACTCCTGAAATGAAGCAAATGAAACATGAATTTAAAGTTGAAAAGCACAAGGAGGAAAGGATCCACCGTACTCTTGCTATAAAGCTGATTCTTCCTTTGTTGATAGAAAAGAACAAATCGTAAGAGAAAAAAAATTGAGAGATGAGTTTTAATGGGTAGGGTGTGTAAATAAAAAATTAGGTATAATAAAATAAAAGGTATTGAAGTTTTTTGATGGAGTGTAGTAATAAAAAGTTAAATTTTAGATTTTATAATAAGGGTGTATTAATAAATTGTGGTGTGTTTAGTGTCTTTGTAGGGTGTAAATATCCCCACCTAAATTTTTTAATGATTTGATACCATGCATGGGTATTTCACCTAGAGGTCTTGAGTTGCTTCACCTTGTTCTAGAAAAAAGATGTCAAACAAAGATAAATAGTAAATATTTGATGTTTACGCGGTCACAAGCATGAAATGGAAGCTTATAATATTATGCTGTTGTATATGATTTTTCACAATTAGGTTACAACTGGCAGTTAGAATTCTTAACAAGGAAATATTACAAGATTCATCTCGGAAGGTGCCCAATGCTTAAAAACCTCAAGAGAGAAGCCACCATTAATCATTCCAGGAGTGGCAAAGAGAACACAAGGCCCAGAAGCATCTATAAGAGAACGTTCAAAATTATGAACTGCAACATCGAATCAAACCCGTGAATAAGAGACAAAACTTACTATGTATCACTATTAAAAAAAAGAACATAATTATCCGATCAGTCATTTCATATGAGTCACTAGGCATGTAGTCTGAATCACGACATTGCTTCATTCATTACTCTCAAGATGGCCTGACATCCTCAATTAATTCTCTTACAGTTTTGATAACTTCATCTGAAGCTGCTTTACATATTAGAATGTTAAAAGGAAAATGAAGAGGTTTGTTAACATCTTTACAGCATTTATTTCACAAACCAAACTATAGGATCACCCAAAGCCATCTAATCTAGCATCATCTTCATAACATCTGAAAGGTGTTATGAAGTTCTTAAGGAAATATAATTATAGTTCTATTATGGAAATCCCAAGATAATTATAGTTCTTAAGGAAATGAAGATAATTATAGTTCTTAAAGATAATTATAGTTCTTATGGAAATCCCAACATTTGAATAAATTCTTAAGGAAATATAATTATAGTTCTATTATGGAAATGAAGTTCTCAAATTTCCACTTTAATCTTTAGAACAAATCCCAAGAGTATGAATTAGAATTTCAGAACAAAGAAGATTTTACTTTATGTGAGACCGGTAATTAAAGTGTAAGTGATGGTGGGGATTAGTGGTAATTTGAGATATTGTACTGGTGACGGTAACATTGTGGTTGCGGAAGAGGGTGGTGATCATAGAAATTTTGATTATTATTTTGATCAATATGAGTGCAGACCCTTAATTTTTTATCCAGTTCGGTCCAATATATTTTAATTAGTCCAAAATAATTTTTGTGTTATCTAATATATTTTAATTAGTCCAAAACAATTTATGTTATCTTAATTAAATAATATTTGCTTTAGTATCTAATTTTTATTAATAAAAAATAAACAAATAATAAAAATAAACAAATAAATAAAAATAAAAATCGACGACGAAAAATTTCGTCGCCGAAAAGGGTTGCAGAGAAATGGCCCCGCAGGATTTTCCTACGGGCAAAATGGACAAAGCCATTTCGCCCGCAGACCAATTTTTACCCAGCAGCCCGCAGCTAGCTGCGGCAGCTTTTTTGCCAGCGCAATTTTTCCGCAGCAGTTTTTTTTCCCAGCGCAATTTTTTCGACGCAAATTTTTCTGAAAATAAATACAATTAAGTTTCGGTTTTCTTTTCTTAATAAATGTTAGATTCCGTGAATAAATAAAATTAATCATAAAAATATTCTATAAATAAGGACTAAAACAACACAGAAATGGAGGTGAAATTTGGGATCGAAATTGGAGAAAAAAAAAGGACAATCGAGTGAATTGAAAAACTTTGAATCAATCGGACTTTTTGAGAGAAGCAAACAAGCAAATTCAATCCATCAAAGGCAACCATCTTGCCTTTGTTCTTATTCATTCAAGAAGTAATTTTTGGTAGAACTAACAAACAAAGGTATGGATATCTAATTTTTTTTACAGTAGCTTGAATCATCCAATTATTACTTTTGATTCTAAAAACCTTAATTAGTTTCTTTATTTTCCAAAAATCTTAAAATTGTTGTTTCTATTTCTTCAAAATTTTAAAACACTAATCTACTTTCTAACTTTTCAAAACCTTAAATCGTTTCATTAATTTACCAAAACCCTAATCTACTTTCCAATTTTCCAAAACTCTAAATTAAATTCGTTTCTTTTCAAAAACCCTAAAAAATATATTTTCTGTTTCTATAAACATTAAATCATTTTTCTTATTTCCAAAAGCTTTTAAAAACCCTAAACTATTTTCTTCAACGTCAAAATCAAAGACACCAAACTAAACTAGCTAACCTAAACCCTAAAATTCTCTAAAACCCTAATTCCCCCAAAACCTCAAACCCTAATTTTTCTAAACCCTAATCCTTTAAACCTTAAATCCTTATAAACCTAAATATTAAAATTCAACACAGTAAGTAGCTAATAATCATGAATCTAATGTTTTAAAGTGTCCAAACCTTAATTTCATGATTTCACTCCTCAAACACTAATTTGGTTAATCAAAAAACTTTATCAACCTCTTAAATTATAAAACTTTAATCCATTTCAATTCCTTTAAAACTTACAGTAGCTTAAACCCATAAATTTCAAAACCCTAAACATATTAAATAAAGAATCTTAAATAGAAACAGTAGCCCTAATTTGAATCTTTACTTGTTTTATTTAATTTTATATTTGATTATGTAGTCTATTATATGCTTTAATTTATTTTCAATGCTTTGTTGATTTATTTAAGTTCAATTCTTGATTTATTTAGTTTATCATGGATGGATGTTTACATTCTATTGATGTTTGATATATTTGATGAATGATTTATTTATGATGAATAGTTATTTACTTTTATCGATTTATTTAAATTTTCAAATGTTGTAAGAGGTATGTTTCCACTTGGTGGATACCTCATTAGTTAAATATTATGTAATTTAAATTACTTTTCTATTTTAGAACCAATGTAAAGGACATGTTTTTACCTTTCGGTGGGTGTCCTATTTAGGCATGGATTATGTAAGGACATGTTTCCATCTTCGGATAGATGTCCATTTATTTATTTTGCTTGGACATTATTTTGATTTTCAATATATCAATGCTTTATTTTAATTATTGTGTGTAATACGGATAATATTATTATATTTAAGAATTTTATAATATTAAAACCTGTAAAAGAGGCCGGTTCCAATGAACCGGGAGTTGTGGGGGTGTGAGGTCATTTCTCACCTTCCCTACACGTACCCAACTTTTCGAACCCATTAGGGGGCTGGGGATTCCTTAGGAATCGAGTCATCCACCCCTTTTTTTTTCTCAGCCCGTTCGGGTGGTGAATCCATTTTTTCCGGACTTAGGTCCGTGTTCTCTAAGGCCCCGAGCCTAAACAGTGCCGGTGTAGCAAGAACCATTCCACCGGGAGTGGGGGCAAAAATCCCCGCTCACAGTGGTGACTCCACTGGGGATAAGAGAAATTGATTTCGTTGGTCTTTTTATTATTCTATTCTTTCTTATAATGATATTATCAATTGCATCATATTATATTGCATTGTGTGCGGGAGTTAGGACGCCCTTGTTACCCGCGTTGTGTTATGCAAGGGATACCATACTTTCACTCAAGTTATGGAGATCGAGCATGACATAACCACTCATAGCCTCGTACCATTTGGTATATATTTGATATGGGAACCTAAGCCTTTTTACCCAATGACTAAAGCTCATGTAATTGGCCTAGTTACTTTCCTTAAATTTTACCCCAAATGCATGTTGTTTGAGTATGGTTAATTTATTTTGGCTTAAATCATGACTTATTTGGTTTGTTCTTTTTCTAATATGACATAAGTATATTGTAAGCTCAAAATAGATTTTTCTTTAAAATCCAAAAGACCAAAGCTATTTTCAAAATTTTTCAAGATGGTCTTTGGTCATAAGACTTTTCTAAAAAATTCTTTTGCTCATGGCCCAAATACTAAGCCCAAAATCCATTTTTCTAAAATATTTTTACAATAGGCCTAAACAAAATTATTTTCATCCAACCTTTTCTTACAAAGAGCTTGCAAATTATTTAGGTTAATTATGTAAATACCAAAAATCAATTGTGAGCCTAGTTTATACTAAGAATAATTAATCATGGGCTTGTTTTTGGCATGAATCATTAGTTACTTTTTCAAGTGAGAAATCTATTTATAATAAACCTCTTAAATTAGTTTTAATCCAATATAGCATAAAAGCTACTTTAGTGGGTTTAATGGATTAAAATCTAATTAATGGAAATTATTATGAAATGATTTCCATTTTTGAAAATATAACTATTGGTTGAAACGTCTGAGAGAAATATTCGAAAACAAGGTACCCCATGTTGGTATTTTGTTAACCATATACCTAGGAAAAGAGACTCGTCATTCGTGTGTGGATGTTATAAGGTTGGAAGGAACGTCCTAATTATCTTTCTTTGTTGATTGTTTGTGCATACATACATGCATACATTTGCATCTCATATCATTGATCCTCTCTGGCTCACAGCCCTGGATTACTACATCTCAAAAGCTTACGACAATCCGACCTACGCCGGAGACGAAGTATCTAGCAACGACTCAATCACTTGCTCACCAAAAACAATGGAGCCCGAACAAATTCAAAGAATGGTGGATGAAGCCCTCAATGCCAAAATGGAAGAAATAAAAGAGCCCTAGCTGAGACCATGAAGAACCAATTGACTGCAATTTTAAAAAATCATGCCAAAACATCTGCTAGCACTAAGAAGCCAAAAGACAAAGGGAAGACTAAAGTTGGTGAAGTAGTTTTTGATGATGATAAGGTAATCATTGATGATGATTTTTAGGCTCAATACTACCAAGATCCTCAAGACAAAAAGGAGCCGAAGGTTGTTGAGAATGCAACTATTGAAAAGACTGGGACTTTTGATGTTGAAAAGATGATTGTTGAATTAGAAAAGAAATTTGAGAAGAAACTGAAAACCGAAGAAATGTCCGAAGTTGACAAATTATTTGAGCTAGATGAAGAAGTTCCGTACAAGTTCAAGATGCCATCTTTTGCGAAGTTTGATGGAACCGGAAATCCTCATCTCCATGTGAAGTAGTATATCACTGCTATGCAGTCTGTCCGAGCTACTAAGGCTCAAACTCTAAGGTACTTTATGCTCTCATTAGACCCTGTTGTCCAAAATTGGTTCAATACCTTAGATGAAGGAACACAAAAAAGTTGAAATTTGCTATACAAAGCCTTCATCCAACAATATAGATACAATGTTGAAATGGAAGTTACCTTAATGGAAGTTGAGTCCATTAGGCAAAAGGCCAAATGAAAATTTTGTGGACTATGTGAAGAGATGGAGAAACAAGGCCGCTTTGCTCAAGAAAAGGCCCGATGAATCTGATCAAATAAGGATGATCGTGAGAGGCGTCCTGTCCAATCTCCGTGAAAGGATGTCTCACACCCTTATAAGGGATTTCAAAGATCTTCTCCAAGCTGATCTACAAATTGACGAGTGGGAAAGGGAGAAGAATCAATTTTCAATAAAAAGGAATGAGAAAGGGAACTACCAGTCGGGCAATCAAAGCACACAAAAAGAAGTTGATGTTAATGCCACTAGTCAAGGAGGAATGAGGCAGTTTTCAGAATTAGGGAAGCCACTGTCTTGGGTTCTCAATAAGCTACAAAAGAGGGGATTATTACAACCCTTGACTCCTCGTCCTTTGCCTAATCCTCTTTCACCTAACTTTGATACTAATGCATTTTGCCAATTCAATCAAAGGCTTGGACACGAAACGGACAATTGTATGAAGTTGAGGCATGAGACCCAAAATTTAATTGATAATGGCAAGTTGCCTGAGTCGGACAAGCCCAATACCAAAGGTAATCCATTTTCAAGGTTCAACAGGGTGCCACCACCAGCAACCTTCATGGTAGGAAAAGGATTAGAAGAGGATTTTGTTTTATCATCCTTTCAAGATGGGGATATTGAAGATATGAAAGGAAAAAAAGCTTAAGCTCAACAAACTTTCCTTAGCTTGAATGTTGCTTTTCAATTTTACTTTCTTTAATATTTAATTAGAACTATCGTGTTTTTCAAATTTAAATTTGTTTGAATAAAAATTTTATTGGTCTTTGTTCATTTTGGTGCTCAACCAATGAGGAATCTAGCTTGATAATTCATGAATTAATATATCTAGGCATCATGACTTGAATGACTTTACTAGGTGAGGGAATTGCTCTATATCATTGAGTTGTGTATGCTTACTTAGAGAGGGCTCCTGCATAATTACCTTTGTCTAGGTTCTAGTCAGTCTTAGAACATGCTTTGACAAACTTTTGAGGCGAAATTGAACTCTGTTTATTTAAGGGAGAGATGATCTAGGCATTGTTTGACGAGCCAACAACTAGTATCCACCCAATTAAATATCAATCCCTAGTTGTCCCTTTGAGCCTTCATAAAATTTTAGCTCTCTTTTCATTGGCTTACAAACTCCAATAACATACCCTGAGCTGTTGTGATACTTTTGACAAGTCTTATGATCACTAAGATGAAGAGGTGAGAAGATCAAAGAAAGCAATGATTAGTCAAGATCATGAGGATAGTTGAGGTTCTCAAGACCATAAAGATAGTTGAAGTTCTCAAGACCATAAGGGTAGTTGATGTTTTTAAGACCATAAGAGTAGTTGAAGTTTTCCTAATATCTCCAATATATCAAGACGACATCAGAGTAACAAATAATTTATAGAAGATTTATGTCACTCCACTCATCCATTATTAGAAATACAAGTTGGTACAAACAAGACAACTCTATTTGAGCTAGAACCAAAAAAGGAAAGAAAGAAAGGAAAAAGAAAGAAAGAAAAGAAAAGAAAAGAAAAGAAAAGAAAAAAGAAAAAAGAAAACAAAAGAAGAAAACAAAAGAAGAAAACAAAAAGGAAAAGATAAAAAGATAAAACCTAAAAAGGCGATTCAGAAAGCCAACTGAGTTCTCTTTTATCTAAAGCAGCAAAAGGCTTCCATTTGGTTTATAAGGACATTTTAACTTGAATTGGTCCAACCCAACCAAAGATTCAATCAAAATTGGAGGAAAAAAGGAAGAAGACCATCCAATTCTTGAAAGTTCTGTACTTAACAGTCCTACAAGGAAGAAGGACAAAAATGATAAAATGCTCAAAGAAATGGAGGAGTAAGAAAAATAAAAAAGAAAGAAAAGGGAGAAGAAGAAAAAAAATGAATTTGGGTACTAAACTTTATGCAAGGGCAAAGACTGTTCCAATCAAGATCCAGATTAAAGCCAAGAAGATAGAGAGAATTTGGAGTCTAGCAAGATTGCTCCCAATTGTCTAAAGTTCCAACAAGAAATTTGTAGTGTGAAGGTTTGTTCTTTGTGTCACACTAGCTCCAATCTCAAAATGGCCTTCATTTAAACCCGTGTCCCTTATAGACCCCATTTCAAAACTATTAAAGACTTGTTGATCTCTCTTGGTAGGTAGAGTCTATTAGTGGAGATAGTTTGGATGAGCATGCATATGAGATAGACAGTATTTAAACTCAATGAGACCTTTGGCCAAGTAATGTATGTGTATGTGCCTATCTGAAGTACAACAATTCTTGCTTAAATAGAAATAATTTCCGAGTTTAGTACGGTAACTAGGGTTGTCATGTTATAGATATGTTAATTTGGAAAATCAAGTCCTAAGGTACATTGACATTAATTTGGCAAAGCCAACATTTGATTTCAAAATCAAAATTCAAAAAAAAAAAGTGTTTTGCCATACAAAGCCTTCAAGATAAGGGAAGTATATTGAACCTCCAAATGACACATTGGGCAAAGGAAATGATTATTGGCAAGGTCATGAAGAAGCTATCAACTGACATGCTGAGACAAAGTTTGAAATAGATAAATCCTTGACTCTGCTGCTTGGGGTCTCCTTTATTCATATTTTCAACATCTTGAAGATAAAAGCCATAAATGCAAAGCTTTCTATCATTCCAGTGCAAGAACTGAACGGGCATCTGAAAGAAATCCGTGAGAGCACTTCTGCTGATCACCTCGGTCTATAAGTCGATGGAACCATTGTAAGTATTATTCATGCATATCACGCATACATGAGCATATCATATTGCACTTTCTTGTCTTGTATTTTCTATTCTTTGTCAAAGCGAACAGCGAATACCCTGGAGGTAAAGAATCAAAAAAAGTTATTGAATCAAGGGGGCATAGAAAGCCCATTGCTTGAGAAGGCTTCAGTAATTTTGCAAAGAGAAGAAATGTACTTGTGCGAAGAACTAGACAACAAAAACATTAATCAGAAAAACTAGACAACAAAAACATCAATCAGAGCCCGCACAGAAAAATCATGGATTTGAGCCTACACAGGGGGCAAAGTTTTTCCTTTTCAATTTTTAGAGTTTATATATAAAACATTTTTGAACTCACTTGCAAATATTTCGCCACGCAGGGGGCAATGAGAAGATACAAGGTCCAATTAAAAATAGCTGAATTTTTGCAAAAATGAAGAACAAAAAAATGAAACATTAGAACTCTCAAAAGAATGAAGATGCAAAAGACAAAAGATCATAGCTGAAGCAAGGGTAAAGACCCAAAGTCCAAAGGATGAAGATCCAATTTTAAAGGGTGAAAACCCGAAGTCTCAAAGGATGAAGATCCATTTTCAAGGGTAAAGACCCAATCTCTAATGGATAATGATCCATGTTTTAAGGGTAAATTCCTGATTTTCAATGGATAAAGATCCATGTTTCAAGGGTAAAGACCCGATTTCCAATGGATAAAGATCCATATTTCAAAGGGTGAAGGCCCGATTTCCAATGGATAAAGATCCATATTTCAAAGGGTGAAGGCCCGAAGTCCAAAGGATGAAGATCTATTTTCAAGGGTGAAGACCCAATTTTCAAGGATGAAGATCCATTTTCAAAGGTGAAGACCTAATTCCAAGGATGAAGATCCAGTTTAAAGGATGAAGATCCACTTTCAAGGGTGAAGACCCGATTTCCAAGGATGAGGATCCATTTTCAAAGGTGAAGACCTGATTCCAAGGATGATCCACTTTCAAGGGTGAAGACCCGATTTCCAATGATGAAGATCCATTTTCAAAGGTGAAGGCCTGATTCTAAGGATGAAGATCCATTTTCAAAGGGTGAAGACCCGAAATCCAAAAGGATAAAGATCCATTTAGAAGGGTGAAGACCCTATCTCCAAAGATGAAGATCCATTTATAAGGTGGAAACCTGATCTCAAAGGATGAAGATCCACTTTCAAGGGTGAACACCCAATCTCAAATGATGAAGATCCATTTTAAGGATGAAGAACCACAATGCATAGAACAGCCGGAGTAGTCAGACTTTTCAATTGATAAAAGGTCAGTCAAACTTAGTCTCGGGTCCAAGTGCCGAATCTCGGGTCCAACTACCCAAATCAAATTCAAGCTCGGGTCCAAGTGCCCAACCTCGGGTCCAAGTGCCCAAATCAAATTAATCTCGGGTCCAAAAATCCAATATCGGGTCAAGTATCCAAATCAAGATTCAGTCTCGGGTCCAAGTACCCAAAACAAATTCAAGTAACCATCTGTGAACCTCGGATTCCGCCCGAAAAGGATCCGGGCGAACGTTCACTCGTTGTCGGGAGTCGCCACTCAGTTTATTTTGTTCGAAGGGAAAAACTAAGAAAACCCTTGTTTGACTCCAATAATGCATCCAATGTAAAGGCTTCTAGTCTGCGAACCCAAGGAGGATTCGGGGACTATGTCATGCTTTTGATTAACTTGCAAAAATTGAACAAATTTAAAGACAAAAAGATTGTTGGTAGTTTGTGGACTTGCTATTTGGGGTGAATCCCAAATATGCCTACATACTCTCGTTTTTATGAGACATCAAAGCCCATGTAGTTCGGAAAAGCCTATTTAAAGGCGATGAAAATTATGCTTCATGCATGTGTGTGTGTATGCTTCGTGCATTTGTCGGGCATTTTGCCAAATTTGTGAGATTTAGCACTTAGTGTTAAATGGTGAGATTTGGGTACTTTGTACCAAAGGAATGCAATTTTTAGGCCTTTGGCCTGTGTTGTCGGGCTTTTTGCCAAATTTGTGAGATTTAGCACTTAGTGCAAAAATTGTATAATTTCGGGTACTTAGTACCAAAAGAGTTCGATTTAGGCTTCATGCCAAAAGTTCATTTTGATAATGCCGTTTAGGTACTTAGTACCAAAGAGATGCAATTTAGGCTCCGTGCCGAAAAGAGCTAATTTTATTTACAGCTTAATGCCGAAAGGGTGATTGATTAGTCCGTTAGGCCCTCAGACCTAAAAAGATTAGGCCTTTGACCGAGAAGAAATTAAGAAGAAGATTAGAATGCTTATGATATGCTCGAATTGACCAAAGATGAATTATGATATTACCTTGATCAGAATTTTTCCACTTCTAAGTTCCAGATCTTGTTTCTTTGCACTTTTGAGTATGATTCTTGGTTTCTACAACACAATATTAGAAATTTTTAAGCATAAAAATTTCGTCAGCATCTGGGCATTGGAAGTCCGAAAGTCTCCTCTTTTCGAAAATCTGAAGCCTATATATAGGCAAAATCGGGCTGAACGGCGGCCGGGCTGCCGTGAACGGCGGCTGAGCCGCCGTAAGTACGGCCGGGCCGTCGTCCCCACGGCGGCTGGGCCGCTGGTCCCGGCGGCTGGGCCGCTGTCCTGGCCCACCGCGACTCGCGCTACTTCTGTTAAAATCAACTTTCCGGGAGCTACGGGCCTCCAAAAATTATTCCGAGACCATATCCGTGATCCTTGCGTCGCACCGGACATTTCAAGTACCATGAAGACATACTTTCGGTGGAGTTTCACCGTTGTTGCCCGGTCCAGCCTGGTCTGAGGAAATTGGCTTTCCGAGCCTCAAAATTCGAGTGTTCACAATTGCCCCCCACTGGGGGTCCATAAAAATGATTTATGGAACTCAGTGGTCTTCTGAAGAGCGAATTTTGAGCGAGGTGCAAAAAGACCCGCATTTTCATATTTTTCTATAAATAGGCTCATTTCATTCAATTTTCATTTGCTTTCATTCATTCTTCTTCTTTCACTTCTTTCAAATTTTCTTTCGACGATGGATTTTACCGGCTTTGAAGACCTCGAAATCTCACTCCCTCCCTGCGATCTTTTACTTGAGGAGGAGAAGCATAGTTCTCGGACCGGCTGCTATGAGGTGAGTACATTCCCGTTTGTCCATCTAGTATGCATGCTTAGGAATTTTATTTATTTCCAGTAAGGAACTTAGAAATAAATTTTAGGAACATTTCCTTTACATGTACTAGTAATGAATTAGGATCTGTATCAGGCTTCATTATGTTCTGCCATCAGTAATTATTTCTAGTAAAGAACTTAGAAATAATCCTTTAGGGATCCGTACCCGGCTGGGGAAAGAACTTAAATCTTTTCTGAATTTGTCCATCTTTTCTGAATTTGAATTTTTTTGAATTTTTTTTTTTTTTTTAGAATTCTACGATCAAGATATCTATAGCTGAGCGTCCGATGGTTACTATTCCAGCTTACATCTTTGATGCTGGGCACCCAGTGGGGGATCTTATCAGACCTGCTTTCCTCCACCATTTGAGGGCTATAGATGTGGGCAGAGATATCCACCGGGATTTGATCTGTGCTTTAGCCGAGCGCTGGTGGCCTACTACTGACACCTTCCATTTTTCTTGGGGGGAGATGACAATGACGCCTACTGACTTTTCCATCATTTCTGGGATTCCCTTTGGCGTTGAGATGGTGGAGTCCTATGATGACTGGCGGCAGGACATTTCTTCAGCCGACATGATTACTCTGATCGGGGTCGACTATCCTCGATATCAGGCGCCTCGCTGCATTCAGCGGAGGTGGCTTGTGGAGCAAGCGCCAGGTATCTACACTGGTTACGAGACAGGCAACCTTACTGCTGACCAGACGGCCAGGTTTACCTTGCTTCTCCTGTTTGCTAGCTCTTTCTTATCAAACAGGAAAGACGCAGTGAGTCTCAATGTGCTGAAGAGCCCACTTGACCTGACACGGCTTCATACGTACGATTGGGCTAGCATGATGCTGTGTAGGTTGTATGACGACATGTCAGACCTCTGCTATACCCGTATTACTCCGTGTGGCTTGTATTACTTCTGGGAGGTAATGTAAAGAACATTTCCCCTATCTTTATATATGTTGACATACACAAACTCTGATACCTTCTCTTTCTCTTTCTTTTTTTTTTTTTTTTAGACTTGGGCTTACGAGTACTTTCCTGACATCGCCCCTTTTCTTCGTGAGATACCTGCCCCCGCAGATCCTCTTTCCCCCATTGCTTGGAGGTGGTATAGAGAGAGGGTAGAAGTACCAAAGAGGAAACTTCCCATCAGAGTGCTGAGATCGTTCTTCGACAGCTGCCCAATGGACTCAGTAAATGCTTTATCGTCATCTTTTTTATTATATTAGAGAAAATGATTCACTAATATAACAAATGTTTACAGGTTGCATCTAAAGTGATGTCTAGCCGACTGGCAGAGTGGATAGCTCAAGATTACAGCTTTCAGCGATCAGAGTTTCTGACTCGACGACGATTCATACTTCCCCATCCAGAATTTCGGCGGTATTATCTCGCTGAGAGGGTGACTTTCCAGATTGCCGGTTTCTATGCAGTTCCCGTGGATCCCCCTGATGATATGCTATCTTCAACACTTCTGCCTGTTACTGTGTCCCAGTATGAGGGCGACCCTTTCGAGTCGGCTTATGCCCCGGATGAGGAGGATTATGACTTCTACTGTCTTCATCGACTGATGCCACGCATTGGGGCACGATTTGACTCTGTACCCCCTTATCGGTCTTCCCACTCTTCGGCTCCCACTTCTAGCACTCCGAGAGACCATCCCTCTCCCAGCCGGCGAACTGACAGACCCTCTTCCTCTAGGGCTGAGACTTCCGCTTTCGGGGCTGGACCATCAGACACTGGAGGAAGCAGCAGTTCATCTCATTTGAGGCCTCCCGCATCCGTCCTTACAGCTGCCGGCCAATTTGACCCTATTTTAGCCGATTTGAGGCTGCCTTATGCTGTTCGTCATCATGCACCTGGTGGTTGGGTGACCCGACCAATTAGTGCAGAGGGTGCATTATATCAGAGCTTTGCTCATGTCACTCAGGTATATTCTCATAGAATTTTTCATGAAAAGGATTCATAAAATTCTCTTGAGATTGATTGTGATTTCGTCTCTTTTACAGGTACTAGAGGGCCTGATCACGGAAATGGCGGCACTGATTACTGCTTTCTCGGATGAACTATCTGGTGCTTTGACTGAGGCTGCTTACGAGAGGCAGAGTAGGCCGCAAAGACGGAGAGGCCGGCACTGATTTTTTTTCATATTTTGTCTTGAACTATGCTTGCTGTATTTGAATTATTTTCCTTCTGTACTTTGTACCTTTCATGTTTTTCAGCTGTTATCTGAACTTATCTGTAAACCTGCACTTATTTATTAGTATTAACAGCACATATGTATGCATGATGCTTTTTCTTTTTAGAAATCTATTTTAAAAATAAATCCCTGACACAATCCCAAAAAATAGCACATAACAGGGCCTAAACAGGGCCAAAACATGAGAATTTTACAAAACACCAAAAAGAAAGAGGAATCAGGACGGTCGGTGGAGGCCGAGCCGCCGCGTACGGCGGCCGAGGCGCCGTGCTCGGCGGCCGAGCCGCTGCCCGGGCTAGACCAGTATAAAAATCAAGGTTGTCTTACATCTGTGGGCCAGAAAGCAATCCTCTTACTGAAAGATCTTATATATATTATTTTTTTTTCAAATAACAATGAATCCTCTTTTTAATCACGTGATGCATAATTGGACCAAAAGTCTCCACAATGTTGAAAGGATCAACATGGGGAGGTACGGGTTGAAAGCTGTCGCCACACTCAGAGGTGTAGCAGTAGACTGGGATTTCTTGCACTCTTGCATCAGGTTTTGGGATCCCCAAGCCCATGTTTTCAGATTTGGGGCTCGGATGGAGGAAATGTGTCCTCTTTTTGAGGAGTTCTGCTCGATCATTGGGTGCGATCCAAATGCCCCTCTTGTGAGGCATGAGGTCCAAATCGGGTATGTGGGATCTTTTCAGAGGCTTTTTAGCTTCACAAAACCCCAAGCCCAAGCTATGATTGTAGATGGGGATAAGGCGATGCTGCTTCCCCTAATTGATGAGTTCCTGACCGCCGATTTTGAAGACGATGTTCAATTGAGGCATAGAATGCGAGTCTTCGTCTTTTGTCTGTTAGCTGGGTTCCTCTTCAACCGTGACCCCGGCTTTGGAGATTTGAGACTTTGCCCAATGGTTAGGCAAATGGAAGAGCTCAACTGTATTGGGGGCATGATCCTAGCTGAGACTATTCAGAGTCTTGACAGATGTGCACTTGGATTTGAACGTTGGACCGTCACCCCGGTCATCCTTCAGGTAATTTATACCTTTTGTTTCTTTTGCTTATTCCATCATCTCTCTTTTCCTTTGTAAAATAGAAAGGATCTATTTTTTCAGGTTTGGCTGAGAGATCATCTTCGAGTGGTTGCAGCCCCCCAGACTTTGACCTACAACCCTTCGCAGTACCGCACCAGGAAAATTCAGATTTCTTTTCCCTCTATGGCCGAATGGACTGTTTGGCTGTTTGAGCTTGGACCGGAAGAATTATTATGGTTCGTCCCTTGGTACAGGATTCCTCAATTCATAGAGGCAAATGCCATGCACAACCATGTCTACCTGCTTGGGTTCACTCACAGTACTTGGTACAGTGCTTCCCGCGTCCTTAGGCAGATGGGTATTGATCAGAGAGTTCCCCTTCCTGTCGGGCTTACCATTGCTTCTCCTATTACCCCCGGGGTTACTCGGACTGTTCTACAGACTTGGGTGAGAGACCATCGGATGATCAGGCCTGGTGCAGAGCCTTCCCTCGTTCAGCCCACTCCAGAGTACAGGACCTGGTTTATAGCTGAGGTTTGGCCCGTTGAGAAACCGAGGAGGTGCACATTGCTGTAGGAGTTGGAGGGAGAGGGGGTGTAGGATTTGGATCCCAGGGTGACTCCGTTGTCTTTTCTGTTTTTTGGGTTGTTTTTTACCTTTTTGGTTTTTTGAATGTATAGGACTTGTAGTCTGACTCTTTTGATGAACCGACTGACTCTTTTTTGTAATGACCGACTCTTTTTGTAATAGATGATTCTCTTTTGTAATGAATGATTCTTAATGGATGACCCTTTTGTTTGCTTTCCAAGCATCATCTACTTTATTTATTTGCTCTTATTTTTGCCTAAGCCGTCCTTTCGGATTTTCAACTTAGCGAGCTTTTACCCATTCTTGCCTAAGCCGCCCTTTGCGGGTTTTCAGCTTAGCGGGCCCCACTATTGCCTAAGCCGCCCTTTGTGGGTTTTCGGCTTAGCGGGATTTTTCTGTTTGTTTTGTTTTTGTTTTTTTTTTTGTTTTGTTGTTTTCTTTTGGCAAAAGAAAGATGAATGAATGATTTCTATTAAAATTTAGACCGTGCTCAAGGAGAGCTGCCTACATATCTCGAATTAGTTTGCGAGAATCAGGTCTAATGTAGTTCATTACAATGCATGATCATGCATAATATTTCTTTGGTTGATCCAGATTGCATGGGTTTGTGAACTCCAGACCATCCAAATCAGACAAGATGACGGCTCCGCCGGAAAGTATTTTCTTCAAAATGTAGGGTCCCGCCCAATGAGGACGAAACTTCCCACGAGGATCTGTAACAGGTGTTCTGATCTCCTTCAAAACCAAACAACCTTCTTCCAACTTTCGATCTTTGACCTTTTTGTTGAAATGTCTGGCCATTCGCCTTTGATACCCTTGAATCTGATGTAGAGCTTGAAGTCTTTTTTCATCCAAACTCAACAACTGATGATGATAATTGCTGATCCATTCAGCTTCATTTATCTGACTTTCTTGAATTATCCTCGCCGATTGAACTTCCAGCTCAATGGGGAGTACTGCTTCCATTTCCGTATACCAATGAATACGGGGTTGCCCCAGTAGGAGTTCTAACTGATGTTCTGTATCCCCATAAGGCCAATGGCAACTTCTCATGCCAACGCCTATGTTCCTTGATCATTTTCTGTATGATCACTTTTATAGACTTGTTCGCTGCTTCTACAGCTCCATTTGTTTGAGGTCTATAAGGAGAGGACTTATGATGCTGGATTTTCTTATCCTGCAAGAGTTTAGCAAATTCTGCTTGGAAATGAGTTCCATTATCTGTGATAATCTCGAATGGTGTTCCGTACCGACAAAGGATGTTGGTTCGGACAAACTGTGCTGCCTTTTTGGCGTCTAATTCCGCATAGGAAGCTGCTTCAACCCACTTTGTGAAGTAATCCACTGCTACCAAGATAAACTGATGTCCATTCGATGCTTTTGGATGTATTTTACCAATTATATCAATTCCCCAAGTAGCGAAGGGCCATGGAGAAGTGATTGGATTCAGGGCAACAGGAGGTTGCTTCTGTAGCTTAGCAAATATCTGACATTGATGACATCCTTGCACAAATGCCACACAGTCTGCATTCATGGTGGACCAGTAATATCCTAGATTGGCAATTTTTCGAGCCAAGGCGATCCCATACATGTGTGGTCCTGATTCGCCACCATGTACCATTTCCATGATCTGCTCAGCTTCTGCCTCATTCACACACCTTAGGTGCATTCCATTCCAACTTCTTTTGTAGAGGGTATCTCCATTAAGAATGTAACCTGTGGCAAGCTGCCTTATTGCCCTCTGATCAACCTTTGATGATCCCTCCGGATAATTTCCATCCCTGAGATAACTCTTGATATCCCAAAACCACGGCTTACCATCGGCCAAGTGCATTACATGGGCGGGTTGCTTCTGAAGCTGAACTTTCAATGGACGAATAACTTTCCCCTCCTTGATATTGATCATGGAAGCTAAAGTAGCCAAGGCATCAGCAAACTGATTCTTTGCTCTTGGGAGATATTCGAAGGACAGATCATTGAACTGTTGTGCCAAATGATCAAGGCGTTGTAGGTAAGGAACCAAACGCTCTTCTCTTATCTTCCATTTCCTTAAGGCTTGTGATACTATTAAAATAGAATCACCATAGACCTTTAGGTCCTTAATCCCCAATTCCAGGGCGGCTTCAAGCCCATTAATGCAAGCTTCATATTCTGCTTCGTTGTTTGTGCAGCTAAAGTCAAGCTTAACTGTGAATGGAATGTATTCTCCACAAGGAGCTTTGAACACAATCCCAATTCCGTTTCCATGATAATTGGATGCCCCATCAAAATACATCTCCCAAACACTGCTTTCCACGTTCAAGAGGTCTTCATCAGGGAAACCCATTTCTCGCATCTCGTCATTCACGGGTAATTCTGCTAATTGGTCAGCTATTGCGCCACCTTTCACAGCTTTCCTTTGAACAAATTTCAAGTCAAAGGCTGCTAATGTTGACACCCACTTTGCCATTTTGCTGTCCAAAACAGGCCTCTCCATAAGGAATTTCAAGGGACTCTGTTCTGCCATGACATAAGTAGTGTAAGAAGACAAGTAGTGTTGCAACTTCATGCAAGCCCAATACAACGCTAAACACAACTTCTCAATCTTGTTATACTTTAACTCATAGTCCAGCATCCTTTTGCTGAGGTAGTAAATTGCATTTTCTACCTTTGTATCTTCAGCCTCTTGAGCCAGCATTGCACCCACGGCTTCATCTGTTACAGACAAATACAAGAGCAGAGGCTTTCCCATTCTGGGAGGTTGTAGAATTGGCGGACTTAACAAGTATTCTTTGATCTTGTCGAAGGCCTTCTGACAGTCTTCATTCCATTCTTGTGAAGCACCTTTTCTTAGTAGCTTAAAGATAGGACCACAAGTCTCAGCCAACTGTGATATGAATCGACTGATATATTGTAATCTACCTAGCAAGCCTCGAATCTCCTTTTCTGTTCTTGGCGGAGGCATTTTCAGAATAGCCTTTGACTTTGCTGGATCAACTTCTATTCCTTTCTTGCTGACCAGATATCCCAAAAATAAGCCCGATGTTGCTCCAAACAGACACTTTGCAGGATTAAGCTTTAAATTGTACTTGCGAAGTCTAAGGAAGAACTTCTCAAGCGCTTCAACGTGTTCTTCTGGAGATTTTGACTTGACAATCATATCATCGACATATATTTCTACTTCTTTGTGAATCATGTCATGAAAGACTGTTGTCGCCATCCTTTGGTAGGTAGCCCCTGCATTTATTAATCCAAAAGGCATGACCCTGTAGCAGAAAGTGCCCCATTCTGTGATGAAAGCTGTCTTTTCTTTGTCTGGTGGGTGAACTAGGATCTGATTGTACCCAACTGCGAGGTCAGTCATGGAAACCATCATATGCCCAGCCATCCTGTCTATCAGCAAATCGATGTGAGGTAGCGGGAAATCATCCTTGGGACAAGCCTTATTCAGATCTCTGTAGTCAACACACATTCTGACCTTTCCATCTTTCTTCGGGACCGGCACAATGTTTGCTAACCATGAAGGGTAGGCAATTGGTTCTATGAACTTATTGTCCAGTTGCTTGGCAACCTCCTCTTTAATTTTCAAGGACCATTCTAGCTTCATTCTTCTCAGTTTCTGCTTAACCGGCTTCGCATCGGGGTATAGCGGAATCTTGTGAACTGCTATGGCTGGGTCTATTCCCGTGATATCACTTGCCTTCCACATGAAGAAGTCGACATACTTCCTGATGCAATCGACAACCTGTTCCTTATTCACACAATCATATGCAATGTATGTATGTTCATTTTCTTTGCCAATTATTATCTTTTCATTTATTTCTTTTATTTCATTTATTTCATTTTTGCTAGATAATACTTGGAAAGCAAAAGACAAAGGGTAACCAAGAATCCAAACAATTTCATTGATAATAACGGAGTCATTCTCCAAGATTACATTAGACTCGACATTAGGGTTTTCTAAATCTGAACTTACAGAAGACTCAGAATTAGACTCTGACTTGGTTTTTGACTCAGAATTAATACAAGACTCGGTACAAGACTCAAGTTCAGGGTGTGACACAGGACTAGGTTTAACCTCAGCAGCTTGTCCCTCCTCGGCGTACCAGTTTCTCATCGGTCCATCCGTTGTCTTGATCAGCTTTGTGAAATCCCTATTGTCTTCAAAATTGGTTATCATAGCAACCTCATCAAAGAGACTAGGCCGCATGAAATCTTCCATTTGGGGGTCAGTTTCAGGTTCTGGCTCTTCTTCTTTTATGGCCACAACATCAGCAAACATTTCAAAACCCGGTAGCTTCTTTCCGGTCATAGGAGAATAGAATGGCTCCTGAAAACCACGGTGATGAACTGCCTTTCCAGGTTTGCAAAAATGACCATTCAGAGTTCTAAAGTAAGGGCGCATTTTGAGGCTTCTTGCCCCCCAATTTCCCTTTTTCTTCCTTCCACGCTCAAGCTCTTCTATTTCCTCGTCTGTAGGTTTGTATCCCAAGCCAAAAGTTCCCTTATTCTCTAGTTCTTCCCATGGCCGTACTACAGGTGTCTTTCTCCCAGACTTGATCATTTCCATTCCGGGCAATAGACCTACCCTCAGCATCATTCCCACTAGGCAGTTGATTTGGACCTCCCCAAAGTCATATGAGACAAATGGCCCTTTTGGCTTTTCACCTTCTATGCATTGAACTATGTCGTACTGAAACCCAGTCAAGGTCATGGCGGTTTCACCAGGAACAACCTCAAGGAGAGACTGATCCATGGTTTTCCTGTTGATTTCGCAGGTGTCCCCTTTGATAGTGATGATTTTTCCTTCAAAAGGGAATTTAAGTTTTTGGTGTAGTGAAGAAGGTACAGCGTTAATCTGATGAATCCACGGCCTTCCAAGGAGGAGATTAAAGCTCGCGGGTACATCAATGACCTGGAATGGTACTCCCATTTTCACCGGCCCAATAGCAATTTCTAGAGTGGCAACACCCAAAATTTCTCTTCGAGTGTTATCATATGCTCTCACAATCTGATCAGAAGGTGTAAGATCTGTAGTCTCCAATCCCAAACAGCTTGCTACTTTCAAAGGACACACATTTAAGGCTGACCCATTATCAATGAGAACCATGGGCACAGTCTTTCCCCCAGTCTGTATGGTGATGTATAGAGCATCATTGTGTTTACTGCCATCTTCTGGTAGGTCTGCATCAGAAAATCGGATACTCAATGTCTTGGTTGATTGGGTCAAAGTGGCCACCAAAGCTTCTGGGCTTGTGTCCACAGGTGTATCAAGTTGACTCAAAGCTTCGCTGAGAGCCTGGCGGTGTGGGAATGAGGAAGCAAGGAGTTCCCAAATTGACACCTTAGCTTGAGTTTGTTTAAGCTGAGTGAGGACAGGGTCTTCTTTTGGCTCTGGTGTTTTCTTATGGGGGGGATTTGAGGTTGTAGGGGTTTTTCCCAAGTCAAGTGGCTGATATTGTCTTCCACTTCTTGTCAGAGCACTGACCTCTTCAGCGAGGTCTTTCAAATCTAACACACACACTTCATTCATTTCCAAAAGAAGTTTGAAAGGATCAAACAGCTCTTCTTCCACAGTAATGGCGTGGATGGAATGATTGGGCAAAGGGTTAGTGTTGATATTTGGTTGCCTCCTGAGGGGGATGATGTCACCACTATCCACCAGATCCTGGATGCGGTTTTTGAGTGTCCAGCAAGCATCTGTTTTATGCCCATTCCCTTGATGGTATTCACAATATTCATTGACTTTATAACTGGAAGGTAATGGGTTTGGAGGAGGTCTTGGGTCTAAAGGCTTCAAATATTTCCCTTCCACAGCCTTTTTAAACACCAAATGAAGGGGTACCCCAAGGTCAGTATATTGCCTTCTTGGCTGATTTCTCGGCCCAAGATTGCCCACACGTAAAGGATTCGCAGGGGCAATATTGGCCACTTGATTGACCTTGCTTGAGGAAGGAGTTTGGCTTTGTTTCTTATATTTCGATGCAGCCCCCTCATCCACTATTTTACCCAACTGTATCAAATCTTCTACCTTGGTTGCAGTTGCAATGAGTGATTTGAAAGTAGGTAGATATTGGGTTTGCAGTTGAGCCTGATATGTAGGTCTTAAATTCCTGATTATAATATCAATCTGCTCTTGTTCTGAAGGGCGATTGATCATCTGGGCGGCTTTTGCCCTCCACCTCGTAAGGAACGAGGAGAAGGGTTCATTGTTGTTTTGTTTGGTGGTCTCAAGTTCCCTTCTGGTGACATCTACCTCAATATTGTAGTGGTATTGAGAGTTAAATGCATTGCAGATGTCTTCCCATGTCATAATCTTGGAACGGTCTAGACTCACAAACCATTTAAGAGCAGCCCCAGTCAGGGATTGTTGGAAGAGTTGAGCAAAGAGCTCATCATTTAAACCCCAAGGACTCAAGGCCCCCACATACATCTTCAAATGGGTTTTAGGGCAAGTGGTCCCATCAAATCTGTCCCATCCCCGGCATCTTGAATTTTGGAGGTAATCTGGCTTGGGGAAACAAGGATAAGGAATCCATGTCTACCACATCTTTGTGAGTTTTCATGGCAGTGATTGACCTCTCAAGCAATTCAAGTTTCCTTTTCAATTCATCTGTCTCGTTCTTGGAGGGTGGATCCTCCAAATTGATAACAGGGGTATTAATCTGAGCAGTCACGGGGGTACTAGTTTGCCCCACAATGGGTTCCTTCCCCAAATTTCCAGGAGTAGAGGCTGTCTTTGGTGCTCCTTCTAATTCAGCCAGAATGGCTACCCTTTGGGCGGCTAAAGCTTCATCAATTTTTTCTTGCATTCTAGCTTCAATTTCCTTAACCTGACCATCCAGCAAGGCCTTAATCTGTTCAATTGTGGCCATTTCAGTAATTGGAGTAGTTTGTGAAGTTGGGGTAGTAGAACTTGTAGGGGATAGCACAGTTGGTGTTGGTGTGTCTGGTGTAGGTGAAGGCACACGGACAGAGGGTACCTGAAAAGGTCAAGGGCAAAAAAAATCAGGGTGGTGTGTAGGGTAGGAAAACTCTTGGTCCACTTATGTACATCAAAATTTTTCCCCAAAACGATGTTGTTATGTTGCATGAATGCACCTCATCACATCACAATTCATTTTAATGGAATGCGGTACTATCATTGGGTACATACAACCTAAGGGAAGGTTCTATTGTTATGTAAAAATAGAAAATCGGCTTATCATAGGGACCCTTGAGTCTTGAGTAAGATATACCTAACCACATGTGAAACAAGGAGTTTCGCGTGGGTCCAACAGTACGATTACTCATGGGCCACTCCAAAAGGATTGGAATGGTTTGCGACAACAGGGAGGACGCTTTGGCTGTCCGCCGGCATAATCAAGGAGACCTGCCGGTCAGCGCTACTTGCTATCCAGACTCAGAACTTTGAACAGAAAGAGAAGAAATTCATTTGAAAATAATTTTTTATGCAATGGAGGAAAAGGATTCCCCCATATATGCAAGAGAAAAAGATTCTCTGAATGACAAAACAAATGCACAAGTAGTCAAACAATAGATCCATCAAAGGGAAAAGATTCCTTTCTTCAATCTTCAGTCCAATATCCTTAAAGAAAGGATATATAATGCTAGGGTACCCTGTAAAATGAATAAAAATACCCTAAAGAAGGGCAAATTGGTTAAACAAATAATAACAATCTACTAGGAGCCCATAAATCGTTTTTATGGTCCCTAGTGTAAAATCAATCAAATAAGCAATAGTAGTCCACTTAGAATCCCATAAATCATTTTTATGGTTCCCCAGTGGAGTCGCCAATTTGTGAACCTCGGATTCCGCCCGAAAAGGATCCGGGCGAACGTTCACTCGTTGTCGGGAGTCGCCACTCAGTTTTTTTTGTTCGAAGGGAAAAACTAAGAAAACCCTTGTTTGACTCCAATAATGCATCCAATGTAAAGGCTTCTAGTCTGCGAACCCAAGGAGGATTCGGGGACTATGTCATGCTTTTGATTAACTTGCAAAAATTGAACAAATTTAAAGACAAAAAGATTGTTGGTAGTTTGTGGACTTGCTATTTGGGGTGAATCCCAAATATGCCTACATACTCTCGTTTTTATGAGACATCAAAGCACATGTAGTTCGGAAAAGCCTATTTAAAGGCGATGAAAATTATGCTTCATGCATGTGTGTGTGTATGCTTCGTGCATTTGTCGGGCATTTTGCCAAATTTGTGAGATTTAGCACTTAGTGTTAAATGGTGAGATTTGGGTACTTTGTACCAAAGGAATGCAATTTTTAGGCCTTTGGCCTGTGTTGTCGGGCTTTTTGCCAAATTTGTGAGATTTAGCACTTAGTGCAAAAATTGTATAATTTCGGGTACTTAGTACCAAAAGAGTTCGATTTAGGCTTCATGCCAAAAGTTCATTTTGATAATGCCGTTTAGGTACTTAGTACCAAAGAGATGCAATTTAGGCTCCGTGCCGAAAAGAGCTAATTTTATTTACAGCTTAATGCCGAAAGGGTGATTGATTAGTCCGTTAGGCCCTCAGACCTAAAAAGATTAGGCCTTTGACCGAGAAGAAATTAAGAAGAAGATTAGAATGCTTATGATATGCTCGAATTGACCAAAGATGAATTATGATATTACCTTGATCAGAATTTTTCCACTTCTAAGTTCCAGATCTTGTTTCTTTGCACTTTTGAGTATGATTCTTGGTTTCTACAACACAATATTAGAAATTTTTAAGCATAAAAATTTCGTCAGCATCTGGGCATAGGAAGTCCGAAAGTCCTCCTCTTTTCGAAAATCTGAAGCCTATATATAGGCAAAATCGGGCTGAACGGCGGCCGGGCTGCCGTGAACGGCGGCTGAGCCGCCGTCCTCACGGCGGCCGGGCCGTCGTCCCCACGGCGGCTGGGCCGCTGTCCTGGCCCACCGCGACTCGCGCTACTTCTGCTAAAACCGACTTTCCGGGAGCTACGGGCCTCCAAAAATTATTCCGAGACCATATCCATGATCCTTGCGTCGCACCGGACATTTCAAGTACCATGAAGACATACTTTCGGTGGAGTTTCACCGTTGTTGCCCGGTCCGGCCTGGTCTGAGGAAATTGGCTTTCCGAACCTCAAAATTCGAGTGTTCACACCATCTCATCAAAAATTAAGTCTTATTGTTTTTCACTTTCTAAAGTCTCAGATCGTTCAAGCAGGGGGCAAACTGTAGACCCTTAATTTTTTACTCAGTCCGGTCTAATATATTTTAATTAGTCCAAAATAATTTTTGTTATCTTAATTAAATAATATTTGCTTTAGTATCTAATTTTTATTAATAAAAAATAAATAAAAATAATAAACAAATAAATAAAAATAAAAATCGGCAACGAAAAATTTCGTTGCCGAAAAGGGTTGCGGTGAAATGGCCCGCATGCCAATTTTCGCCCCGCAGCCAGCTGCGGCAGCTTTTTCGCCAGCGCAATTTTTCCGCAGCAGTTTTTTTCGCCAGCGAAATTTTTCCGACGCAAATTTTTTCGAAACCAAATACAATTAGGTTTCAGTTTCCTTTTCTTAATTAATATTAACTTCCGTGAATAACTAAAATTAATCATTAAAATATTCTATAAATAAGGACTAAAACAACACAAAGGGATGTGAAATTTGGGATCGAAATTGAAGGAAAAAAAAAAGGACAATCGAGTGAATTGAAAAACTTTGAATCAATCAGACTTTTTGAGAGAATCAAACAAGCAAATTCAATCCATCAAAGGCAACCATCCTGTCTTTGTTCTTATTCATCCAAGAAGTAATTTTTGGTGGAACCAACAAACAAAGGTATGAATATCTAATTTTTTTTTACAGCAGCTTGAATCATCCAATTGTTACTTTTGATTCTAAAAACCTTAATTCGTTTCTTTATTTTCCAAAAATCTTAAAATTATTGTTTGTTTCTTCAAAATTTTAAAACCCTAATCTACTTTCCAACTTTTCAAAACCTTAAATCGTTTCACTAATTTACCAAAACCCTAATCTGCTTTCCAATTTTCCAAAACTTTAAATTAAATCCGTTTCTTTCCGAAAATCCAAAAAAAATATTTTCTGTTTTTATAAACCTTAAATCGTTTTTCTTTTTTCCAAAAGCTTTTAAAAACCCTAAATTATTTTCTTCAACTTCAAAACCAAAGACAGTAACCCCAAACTAAACTAGCTAACATAAACCCTAAAGTTCTCTAAAACCCTAATTCCCCTAAAACCTCAAACCCTAATTTTTTCTAAACCCTAATCCTTTAAACCTTAAAACTTTATAAACCTAAATATTAAAATTCAACACAGTAAGTAGCTAATAATCATGAACCTAATGTTTTAAAGTGTCCAAACATTAATTTCATGATTTCACTCCTCAAACACTAATTTGGTTAATCAAAAAACTTTATCAATCTCTTAAATTATAAAACTTTAATCCGTTTCAATTCCTTTAAAACTTACAGAAGCTTAAACCCACAAATTTCAAAACTCTAAACATATTAAATAAAGAATCTTAAATAGAAACAATAGCCCTAATTTGAATCTTTACTTGCTTTATTTAGTTTTATATTTGATTATGTAGTCTATTATATGCTTTAATTTATTTTCAATGCTTTGTTGATTTATTTAAGTTCAATGCTTGATTTATTTAGTTTATCATGGATGGATGTTTACATTCTATTGATGTTTGATATATTTGATGAATGATTTATTTATGATGAATGGTTATTTACTTTTATCGATTTATTTAGATTTCCAAATGTTGTAAGAGGTATGTTTCCACTTGGTGGGTACCTCATTAGTTAAATATCATATAATTTAAATTGTTTTTCTATTTTAGAACTAATGTAAAGGACATGTTTCTACCTTTCGGTGGGTGTTCTATTTAGGCATGGATTATGTAAGGGCATGTTTCCATCTTCGGATGGATGTCCATTTATTTGTTTTGCTTGGACATTGTTTTGATTTTCAATATATCAATACTTTATTTTAATTATTGTGTGTAATATGGACAATATTATTATATTTAAGAATTTTATAATATTAAGACTTGTAAAAGATGACGGTTCTAATGAACCGGGCGTTGTGGAGGTGTTGGATCATTTCTCACATTCCCTACACGTACCCAACTTTCCAAACCCATTAGGGAGTTGAAAATTCCTTAGAAATCGAGTCATCCACCCCTTTGTTTTTTCCCGGTCCGTCCGGGTGACGACTCTATTTTCTCCGGACTTAGGTCCGTGTTCTCTAAGACCCCGAGCCTAAACAGTGCCGATATCGCAAGAACCATTCCACTGGGAGTGGGGGCAAAAATCCCCACTCACAATAAGCATTTTGAGTATTAAGTTCCATTCCTGTGAACAATAGCATTGGAAACTAGGAAATTACAAATTCTGACACTTATTATAGAATCCCAAAATCCTTGGTTTTAAATAAAAAATGCAATTCCAACATCCATTTCACTACAGATGAATTTTTAAAACAATGGAATCAGAGGTTTCTTTGCTTAATTGGTTCGGAACAGGTATATTTAGTAATGTATTTTTCCCCTAATATCATGCAAGAGTAATATAAGAATATGCCCCTAAAAAGTGTTACTACATTTTGAAGATAACTGTATGAAGTACCATTTTTAAAATCAAAAGAATTGTGTGTAGTATGCATCTCTTTGACCTTCTGGCTGGTCTAGCCAATGAACATTTTATAGTACAAATTAGCTTGAATGGTCCAACCTGAAAAATAATGCAAATCACATTCATAAGCTTGGGTTATCGTACCCCTGTCTGCAAAGGAAAAAGGAATAAGGACACAGACAAACACACACACAGCAACAATCTTGATAAAACTAGTAAATCCTCAAGAGCAGTCCTAAATAAATTAGGAATACATGTTAAATGCCTGATGATGAGAACACAAAAAAATTAGCATTAATGAGACTTGCTTGAAAAAGGGATCAAGTGGGCAAACAGTAACAGGAAACAAAGAGATACAATTACATTCTTATTCTATAAAAATGCTGCTCTGGAATTCTCCCATTTCAAAGCTAATAATGACAGTCATGCAATTAAGATAGTCTTTGCAGCGACTGTAATACTTCTTTGCAAGTCTCAAAAGGAGTTAAACCTATTGGATCACAAATCCAACATAAGATGATGTGTGCATCCATCTAGATCTTAACAATTTGTAAAAAGAGATCCTTCTGTATAAAATAAATATACTAGTTCCACACCAAAGTGTTTATCCTCTTTCAAAAGGTCAAAATTTTAAGGCGATAGTAAACAATGCATTTAACACCTAATAATTTAATTCTACAATCATACAAATCTTGATGGCAACCACACAATCATTAACTTCATTATGCAGAGGTAAATAAGTTTTACGTCATGATGATAGGAAATATGGTAAAAACAGAAAAGAAATCACAAAAGAATGGATCATAAGAGAGGTATTTGATAATTAAGGACACAGTGTTTAACCAATTAAGGGCACATAGCATACCTGCAGAGAAGTATATAGGAACCTTTAGATTCATACGCTCCCAGTAATCATCCAACAATATCAGAGCTCCTGAATGAAAATTGAAGAGATGGTCAAAACGAGTGCAAAACCAGAGTTCAAAACATTGACAGATTCAAGGCATATGTAACATTCTATATTCAAATAAAGAGTTTACTAAGATTCATATAGCAGTCAAGAAAATATTAAAATAACAGCAACAAATTAAAATGAATAGTCAAATGCAAAAGAAAGAGAACAAGAAAATTAATGTATGCATGTGCTTATAACAATTAAAATACAGTACAATTTAGCAACTTGCCGTCTAACATTAGGGCTCAATGAGAAAAACAAGGGTTTTATTTCCCTTAGGATTAGGAATAGTCCTCAAAACATTCATTTTGAGATTCAAATATTCAATTTTAGAACAAACGCCATTTGATTTGCTTGAAAATAAGAAAAACGAACACTACAATTCTAACATTTAATGGCCCAATCATTAAAGAAAGGAACATTGTGGAAGCTAATGGAGAGATGATGATTCATAATTCCCAGCAACAATCAGAATGCTCCGCGAATAGCTGCAAATTTACATAACTCTTTAAGGATATGTGAGAATAATGATTAGGCCTAGGATTCAATGGTTTTGGCTAGATTTGCAGTGACCGCCAACAGTGGCCTGTCAGAGATTTAAGTCACTTGAATTAAACATATAGCTTCAGAAAGCTACATTCTACAAATGTACAGTTAAGTGTAGGAAAATTATAGCCAACATGAAACAAATAGCTGTTTTGATAAAATACCTGAGCTCTTCCAAGTGCAAAGGTAGGAATAAGCACCTTGCCACCACCAGCAACACATTTATGAACCTACATTAATTGGATTTCCAAAATATATAGTTGGCGATGAGACAATATTAACCTCAACTAGAAAATATATCTATCTCTGAACAAACTGTACAGATATATAATTCTAATCATATTCTTATCAGCAATTAATATCTGTCAATAATGCAACACTGAATTAAACCATCCCTGAAGCAAGGAACATATGCATATCAAAAGAAAAAGCAATGTTTATAATAAATACCAGTAATATAAAATTTTAGTTCACTGATCCATCCACTACTGAATTCTGTATCCTGTCAATGATCTTCAAAGCATTTAATGAAAGAGAGACACATGCCACATTAATTAACACATGATAGAATTTTCCTCTTTTCTTCAAGTATATCAATAAAAGCTAAAATTAAGATAAAGAATAACAAGGATCTATATGCATAATGACACAGGAAATAACAAAGATCCAAAAATATGTGCATCATAAAGAATTGACAGGTTTGTTTACATACAATTTTAAGAAATTCCCTCTCTCGAGCATATTTTGAATCACGTACTGTCGTTGCATATGTAGACCTGTGAGAGGAATTTATAAGAACAAGACAGTAAAAGTTTAGAAAACTCAGTTTTGTAAAAGCTATAAAATATTGTAATGCAGGACAAGTTTTAAAACATGACTGTAATAGAACAAGAAAGAAGCACATAAAAGTAAAATTTTATGACGTTTGATCATAAAATTTGCAGTTCGCCAAACATTGAAAATATTTAAGATTGCAAAAGAGAGTCTTAAAAATATATTCACCCGAAAAGACATGTAACTGGTAACTTGAGAGTTTAAGACCACATGTTTAATTTAGTTCACTTATACAGAATGAAAGAGGGACAACAGTCATTGTGAAGAATACTTTTCATGAAAGTACACAACATTTGGATGTTGATTGCCATACAATCAGGAATAAGCTGCAACAAGGATTTATTTCCACAGCCTATATTGCTTCAAAGAATCGGCTGGCAGATCTGTATACCAAGGCCCTCAGTGCTAAAGTTCATCATTTGTTGTTGTCCAAGATGGGATTGATTCATCAATCTCCATCTTGAGGGGCTGTTAAATTATATGTATTTTACCATTTTACCATTTTGTACAGCTCTTTTAGGGTTATAACTATGTTTCTTTTATTTGTAAAGGACATAATGGTAATTGTGTATCTAATATATATTCATCACTTTGTGCTGCTATCAATGAATGAATACCAGAAGTTTCCATCTAACTTTCTTTCGTTTTCTCTGTAAACCAAACACTCAGATTAATCCTTCTACAGAATCAGATCCATGGAAGGATTAAAGTAAATGGAAGAGAAAAAACTAAAAGTCAGTGGAAGGAGTAAAATTAAAAGAGAGAGAGAGAGAGAGAGAGAGAAATAACTGAAGAACAGTAAAAAGAATAACAAAAGGCAAGACAAGGACTAGAGGAGAAACACTCTTAACAGGGCAAGTTTTGAACAAATCGTGTAAAGAAACAATACTACTTTGTCTCTAGCCATGCAGGAAGTTTTGTTTGAATAAACTGCTGTTCCTCTATTTCTTTTGAGTATTTGAGTACAGAAAAAAATCTAAAAGACGTGCAAAACCTCAAAGAAGGTGCCCCAGAAGGCATAAAATCTTATTTTATAACAGTATCAGTGTTTCAAGTGAAATTAATAACTCCTGGGATTTATTTTAGACAGGCGCACACCTTGTGTGCCTTGCGCCTCCAGCAAGGCACTCGCCTAAACGCATTAGCCGCACACCTCATTAAGTGCACCTTGCCTTGGTGATTTAGAAGCGCTAACTCCTACCCTCACCTTGCCTTACCGCCTAGGCACATGTCCGATGTGCTTTTAACTACGCTGGTCATACATATTTACCTTTTTCAATAATAAAGTTTCCGTAAAAATACTAATCAATCTCAACTATAAAAAGACGATTATAGTGTTGAACTCCATAGATGAAATACATTGAAAGAATAAATTCCTCAATGAAATTGAATTTACAGCAATATACAACCTCTATTTATACAAGAGAATATTTAATTTATTGACAAAATTAAGGAGGAAAATAAAGAAAAAATTTAAAAGGAAATTAAGGAAGAATTTAAGGGAAGAAGACAAAAGCCATAATTTAATGAAGACTTTAAGGAAAATAAAAAAGTAATTGTCTTTTTCACACTCCCCGTTAAGCTGGTAAATGGATATCATCCATTCCAAGCTTGCGTATTATTTGTCGAAATATTATTCCAGTCAAACCTTTAGTAAGCACATCGGCCAACTGATCATTAGTGGAAATAAAGGGAGTATAGATCAGACCACTATCAAGCTTTTTTTTAATAAAATGTCTATCAACCTTAATATGTTTCGTACGATCATGGTGTACTGGATTATAAGTAATGTCGATAGCAGATTTATTATCACAATAGAGCTTCATAGGGCCTTCCCATATAATTTTAAGATCATTTAGTATAATCTTTAGCCACAAGAGTTCACATATCCCGAGAGTCATAGCTCTAAATTCAGCTTCAGCACTAGACCCGGCAACTATATTCTGCTTCTTGCTTCTCCAAGTTATAAGGTTACCTCCTACGAAGGTACAATATCCCGAAGTGAACCGTCTATCAACTGGAGAACCTGCATAGTTTGCATCTGTATAACACTCTAGAATCAACCTTTCTTCCTTTTTAAACATAATTCCTACTCTAGGAGAACTTTTCAAATATTGCAAGATTTTATTCACAGATTTGAGATGTTTCTTTTGGATTATGCATAAACTGACTTGCAACACTAATAGCATATGCAATATCAGGCCTAGTATGAGATAAATATATGAGTCTACCAACAAGCCTTTGGTAAGACCCTTTATCAACCGCTACATCTTCTGGAAAATCTCACAATCTATAATTTGTTCTATAGATGTGTCCACAGGCTTACAACCCAACATACCAGTATCCTTCAAAAGATCTAACACATATTTTTGTTGAGAGATGAAAATTCCTTTCTGAGAATGAGCTACTTCAATACCCAAGATATATTTAAGTTTTTCAAGTTCGTTGATCTCAAATTTTTTCAGTAACTACTGCTTCAAGTTATCCATTTCCTAAAGATTATCTCTTGTGACTATAACATCATCCACGTACACAATAAATGCACATACTCCCCCAGAAGTAGAATGCCTTATGAATAAAGTGTGATCGCCTTGACTTTGTTTATAGCCTAACGAAAGCATCACTTTAGTAAACTTATCAAACCAAGCTCGTGGAGATTATTTGAGCCCATATAATGTCTTCTTCAATTTGCAAACCATGTTTTTGGTTGTTGAACAAACAAAGCCTGGAGGAATCTCCATGTATATTTCTTCTTCAAGATCATCATGAAAAAATACATTTTTCACATCAAACTGTTGTAGTGGCCAAGAGTAATGAGCAGCTAGAGTCAATAAAATTCTGACTGCATTCATTTTAGCCACTGGAGCAAATGTCTCCAAATAATCAACACCATAGGTTTGAGTGTATCATTTAGCAACCAACCTCAGCTTATATTGTTCTAAGGTACCATCAGAGTTATACTTCACAGTAAACACCCATCTGCATCCAACTGGCTTCTTTCCACTAGGTAGTTGTACTATATCCCAAGTGTTGTTCTTCTCAAGTGCATCCATCTCAACCTGCATAGCATTTTTTTAACTTTTATTTCCTAACGCTTTAGATGATGTATTTCCCACCTCTTGAATTGTTGATTTAGGAGCTACTAGTCACATGACCAACTCCTTTCATAAATTTACTTCATGCACCCCTTGCCTAAGCAATAAAAAAATAACCACAACTGATGGATCAATTACAACCGTAGCTGGTCATGGAGATATCAATTTGAATGAATCTCTATGTCTAAAAGATGATCTCCATGTTCCAAAATTGTGTACCAATCTTATTTCTACCCATAAGTTAACCACTGATTCTAATTGTAGTGCATCTTTCTATCCTTCTTGTTGTGTTTTTCAGGACAGAGACATGAAGAGGATGATTGAACGTGCTAAGAAAAGGGATGGTCTCTACTATCTAGAAAATCCAAATGACCGAAATGAAAATTTGAGTTTGTCACCTACTGCCTTTCTTTTTGATATGTTAAGAGTGTAGAAAAAGTAACATTTTACTCCATCGTCGTCTTGGACATCCTTCTTTTAGTGTTTTGAAAGTTATGTTTCCTTCTCTTTTTAAAGGACTTGCTATTGAATGTTTTCATTGTGATGTATGTGAATTGGCTAAACACAAACGAGCCTCTTTTCCAATAAGTAATAATAGAACTGTGACTCCTTTTGCTCTTATTCATAGTGATATTTGGGGACCATCTACTTTTGCTAATATTTTAGGAGCAAAATGGTTTGTGTCTTTTATTGATAATTGCACTTGGGTTACTTGGATTTTTCTTTTAAAAATAAGTCTGATGTAAGTCACATCTTTCCTATTTTTTATGAAATGATTAAAACTCAGTTTGGGGTAGGAATAAAAAGATTTCGCTCAGACAATGCAAAAGACTTTTTCAATCATACACTATCTTCTTATCATCAAAAACAGGGTATTGTACATGAATCATCTTGTGTCTATACACCCCAACAAAATAGAGTAGCTAAAAGAAAAAATGGTCATCTTCTCTCTGTCACAAGAGCTTTTTTATTTCAAAACAATGTCCCAAAATATTTTTAGGGTGAAGCAGTTTTAACAACAGCTTATCTTATCAATAGGCTTCCTACAAAAGTTCTTGATTTCAAAAGTCCTATGCAAATTCTTTCACAGTTTTTTCCCAACTATACTTTCTCAAACAATTTAACTCCAAGGATTTTTCGATGTGTCATTTGTTCATTTACATACTACAGAAATAAACTTGATCTAAGAGCTCAAAAATGTGTTTTCATTGGTTATTCCTCTACTCAAAAGGCTTATGTGTTATCATCCTCCTACTAAAAAGGTATATGTATCTGCTGATGTTACATTTGTTGGGCATGAACCTTATTTTCCAAACCCTTCTACAATATAGGAAAAAACTTAGTATTAATGAGGATGGAGATTTCTTTTTTCCTAAGTTGTCAGATCCCAACTCTGTGTTTAAAAATCCTTTAGATTCACCTACAGTCCCTACTCCTATATCTATAGATGAGTTTAAAAATTCTCCAGTTTTGCAAAATGAATTACATGGGAACCAAACCCAAAAATCTGTTTGTCCATTACAGGTATATTCTAGAAGAATGGAACCATTACCTAGACCTGAGCATGTTCCATCAACTGAATCTACCCCTGATCCTATCACTGTAAGTAATTCTACCATTAACAATTTAGATATTTCTATTGCTATAGAAAAGGTAAACGGACTTGCACTAAATATCCAATCAACTTATATATGTCATATAACTCTTTTTCTACTCTCCATAGAACATTTCTAGCTAACCTTCAATTTATTTTTATTCCAAAGACATTATCTGAAGCATTAGGAAATAAAAATTGAAAAAAGGCTATGCAGGTTGAGATGGATGTACTTGAGAAAAACAACACTTGGGATCTGGTACAACTACCTAGTGGAAAGAAGCCAATGCACTTGTACCTGTTGAAAGCTGTGGTTTTTGTTTCTGTAGGGTCTCCAACAAACCCTTGAGCTTTTCTACTTCTTCAATGCTAAAAGCATTATGAGAACCAACACTCTCCATATTAGAAGTTGCAGTATGTGCATGTCCCTTTCCTCTTGATTGGCCTCCTTTAAAATTTTGAGGTTTACCATGAAGCTTCCAATACTTTTTTCTAGTATGTCGGGGCTTTTTGCAAAAAAGTACACCATAGAGTCTTTGGCAATTTTAGAGACATCTTCATGTCCATCCTGACCAATGTGTTGCTCTATGTTGGAATTTTTGATGGTTTTGGACAATAGAGTAGAACTTTCTACATGTGGTGTTTCAAACATAATGCCTATCCTAACTTCTTCGGATAGAACAATTGCAATTGCTTCATTCAATGAAGGTAATTCCTCCTTTCCAAGGATCTATGTTCTTACTGCATCAAATTCCACGTTCACGCCAGCTAGGAATTTATATACTCTATGTTTTTCAACAAACCTTTTAAAGATAACAGCATCTTCACTGCACTTCATCTGAATGCAATGGCAATGGTCTATTTTTTGTCATAGGCCCTTCAAAAAGTTGGAATATTCTGTGACGGAGCGACTTCCTTGCTTGGCATTTGAGATCTTTGTTTTAATTTCATAAATTTGAGCAACATCATGAACCTTGGAATAAATCTATTTAACAGCCTACCATATGTCTTTGGTTGTACCAAAAAACATGCAAGTATCACTTATTTCAGATAGCATAGAATTCCATAGCTAAGACAACACCATAGAGTTCCTCATCCCATGCATCAAATTTGGGGTCTCCTATTTTTGGACCTGTACCTAATAAGTGGCTTAACTTTTCTTTTCCTATGAGAAAGGTCCGAACCAATTGAGATCATTTTAAGTAGTTTTTTCCATTCAACCGATAGGTTGTCTGGATATTTTGCAACTCACTTGTTGAATTTTGAATGGCATTATCCACTATAAAAACTCCAAAAGTTGATTTTATTTTATTGGTGTCATTCATTTTTCAAATGGGTAAAAAGATAGACCCAAAAAAAAGAAAAAATGATGAAGTATTGGTCTGAATAACAACAAAAGAAAATATAACAGACAAAAAAAAAACCCACCAATAATAATTGCCTAACAAGTGGCTCCAATACCATGAAAGAATGAATTCCTTAATGAAATTGAATTTACAGCAATATACAACCTCTATTTATACAAAGAATATCTAATTTATTGCCTAAATTAAGGAGGAAAATAAGGAAGAATCTTAGGAGGAAATTAAGGAAGAATTAGGAAGAATTTAAGAAAAGAAGACAAAAGCCATAATTTAAGGAAGACTTTAAGGAAAAGGAAAAAGTAGTTGTCTTTTTCACATACATAAATAACAGAAATGCAAATTTATTAATTAACCCTAACCCTAATTTGGTTGTACAGTTTGTAAGACAATATTGAAAAGAAAACAAAAGAAATCAAAAGATAAGCCAAAAGCTCGATTTTTCTGGTTACAAAACCAGGAAAATAGACTACCAGTAACGATTTTTTATTACTCATAATTTGCCCCTAAAGTTAAATATCACAGCCTATTCATGACCTAAAATCCCACTACAGTAAGGTCTTGAAATCAAATAAAATTTAACATGATTCAAAGAAAAATAACCAAATACTAATATAATAAGATTTTGATCCTTCTAAATAAAAATTAAAACTTTTAACCCTGCATCACCTTAGTTCAACATCAAGATTTAGAAATCTACAAGTGAAACACAAGCAGCTAGTACCGGAAGCAGAGAGGATCTAAACAAACAGGTTATATGTTTCCACATACTCTGTTATGAGAAGATCTAGTTGCAGTAGATCAATTTGAGTTGCTCCAAGATGTCTATCTGGAGTCAGATTGTAGCCTTCTGTGTATACCATAGCAGAGTCTCCCACCTTTGCATAAAACATTGCAGCTCCAAGAACCTTGAAAACAAAACAAAAGAGGAAAAAGGAACAAATGTTATGTAAATCAAAGCTGTAAACAACATAGCGCTCATTCTAGAATTTAAATAATTTTTGAACCATTTAAAATATTGGTGCCAGGAACAATGTGGTACAGGTAATATCTATTTGCACATAAAACATGTAGCCAACAAGAATTTCCAACAAAAGAAAAGGTGACAACATCTAATTTACTGTCAATTCCTATTGTACTCCCCCCTTTTCAAAGGAACTGCAAATATTGCACATTAATTTCATGTAAAGTTAATTCTCCCCCCAACCAAGTAATCAAGAAATTCTTTCATGATATATTAAGCATTTACCCTCGCAAAAGGAGCAAAATCATGATTTACAAAGCAAATCTTCGAATGCCAATCTTGATGTTTCAAAGTAAAGACCATCATCAATAACCAGCATGACAAGTTCTTTCTTAAGAGTTCTTAGTTTTAGATATAAATGTTGATCTCCCAGAAATCCTCACTAAGTTTTTTATTATTTACACTGATGAAAAACATGCAAGCAGACCCAATTTGCTAGATAAACATTAATTTTTCTGCAAAATTTCATGTAAAAAAGTGCTTTATTCCTAGGGGTTTGATGCTTGAAGAAGGTATGATTCAGCCTGCCCATACAAATAGCACAAAGAATTAGCTTCAGCAAATTTCAGTTTCACTAACCTCAATTTTCTGGGAGAATGTAGAAAACTTTATAATCAGGATGTACTCACAAGAAAACTAGAGGCAAAAGAAAGATGTGCAACAGTTCCAATGAAAAGTTATTTCTATACAGAAGTTGAGATGATATAGCAACAGTTTAGCTAAAATTACATTATTTTAATGCTAGCAGTCAGCCAATTATTGGTCTTTCTAAAAATATTCTTCTGACAAAAGAAAAAATTCCAAAAGGTAAGATAACCAGCCAATTCTGAAAGAAACAACTTCCTGCAACAGAGTAGTTGTCTTGTAACTATATACAAACAGAGGCTGCCAACTGAATCTGCACTAGTAGAAATTTAGTGAAGAATATCTTACATGACCTGCATAGTAGGCACGGATTTGAAGATCTTTATCAGCCTGTACACTCTGCTTCAGATCCACTGCTATGACTGCAATCCAAAATCAGATGAAAGAAGTAAATCTTACATCAGATGTAAAACTATAAAGAAAGCTACATTAACAGACACACATTAAAATTGCATGCCTTTTATATCAATTGCAATATTTTGATTACAGAAAATGCCAAAAGATTTTACACATTGTCACAAAAATTGAGACCATAAGCATATACTTAGTTTGTACACTCAATTTTGTTAAACTATGTTATTTCATGTTTTCTTATAAAGAGAATCAAAAGGTTCAAAGCAATTGCGTCTGCGATATTGCACCTACTAGTCCCCTCAATTATTGCCTGACATGAAAGAAAAGACACAAAGGATGAAATTCTATTATGCTCCCCTCAAAGAAATTTAAGAATTCCCATGTATCTTATCCAACTTTAATTAGCTTTTTAATATCCTCATCCCAAAACTATAAGAGAAGTTGACATGTTAGCTCAAGTAATATGCCTACCATTACAAAATCTAAAACAAGTTGGGCAAAAAAGATCCAACCCTCCAACAAAATAATGAAGACATTAGAAATTTAAGCAATCTTTCAGCCACAACTTTAATTTTTCATATAGTATATAGACACTCAAAAATGACTAAATGGCTTTATGTGTTAATTGGCCAGAATAGCTGGCACCATATTGTTTAACACAGCATGGGTTGCTTCTTAGCAATCTTCATTAAAGCTTCTAGCAAGAAGTCAACACTTAAGTATGAACCTCAATTTAGGGTGTCATAAAGAATAGAAATTTTATTTGGAATTTCACAGCTGGATGCCTATATAAATTTCACATGTTATATGTGACATGGCTTCATTCATGCCCTTTCAATGATATCATGCAAGTTTCTGACACATTTTTGGGGGAAACTCTTGGCTGTTCAGAAGTTCTATCTGTTGTCATTTAATAAAGATCTGACAAGTTTGTGACAATGCCAGGCACTCAAGAATTCCACAGATCATGCTTCAGAAAAGCAGTTTACATCACTAGCAAATTAACCAAATTTCAGTATAACAATACTGATTTTCAATCTCCTTCAAGATATATATATATATAAAAAAAAAAAAAAAGGTAGCATATCAAATTCAGACACAATAGCTTAAGGGCTTTAAATAATAGAATAGGAAATGGAAACAGTGAAGTGGAATTCATACAAATTATCCGATTTAACCCCCTGCTACCATGAATTTTTTTAAGACCATTAGCAAAAGTACACAAATCAGAAACTTCAAATAAAGTAATAAAAGCATATGGAAATTAAGTGAATAATAACCTAAAGTAGTAGAGCATGTTAGATTAAAAAAAGGAAACATTTGGAGTATTAGTGGATATAAACCACAAGAAGAAAGGCTTTACATGTTTCAGATAAAATTAGAGAAATATGTGAGCTAAGAAAGGTACACTTGTCATGGGATGAAATCAACCAAAGAAAAGGATAGAGATGGTTTTAAGGAGTTTATATCATTCTAATGTTTCTCAATTAGAAGATATTACTTGTTCATTTAACGTTTCATAGTGATTGGTGAATCTCCTGCAGAAAATGGAAAATAATCTACAGGCATCCCAAAATGAGGCATTCAATGGAACAGTTGAGGGATATGCTTAATTCATTTGCCCTTCCTCCTCGCATTTTAAACACAGTTTCTAATCGTAGTCCGCATGCGTCGTCTTTAGGCCAAAAACTCATAGCAGTTTGGTTTGGGAATTCAATACTTTTTGGTACAATTCAATTAAATTTGGTACAATCTGGGAATCGAAGAAATCAATTATAAAATTAGCTTCGTCACTCAATTTTTCAATCAACACGGCTATCCAACAACCAATAGTAACCAGCAGAGAACACAGATTAACATGTATTTTTCATAGCAATAAAAACAACATGCATTTTCCATTCAACCAAGCAACCAGCAAAGAAGATACAGATTAACAAATCCAGAAACCAGCAGATTAACAAAGCCCATCAATCCTAACACATATCAACCAGAAAAAATAAAGACACAACTTACCCGGACCATAACACCAGCAGGGGAGAACACGAGCAAACCAAGCAGAGATTAACCAAAACACGAGCCCAGAAATTCAAAGCCAAACAATTTCTCACCCGCAAAATCGGTGACCGACGGAGCACTGCAAATCGGTTGAAAGAAATTAGAGAGGAAAGAGGAGGACCATCTTCTCATCTTTAAAACCCCTGCCAATCTTCTTGAGGATTTAAAACCCAATATTCTTCAGAAATAGGCGAAGAGAGCAACAGAGGGAAAAAAAAATTTAAAAACCGTTACCAGGGTTTGACACTATGATTGGTAGTACAGCTTTCTATGCTATGGTATAGTGTCAGCACTAAGCGGTTTACCAGGAAGATGACGTGGTATTTTAAGTTATTTTTGTTTAATTTAATGGTATATTTTAGTTCAAATAAATAAAATAATTAGAATATAGTTTAGTTTTACATTAAAATAAATTTAACTGGAGTCTGTCTCAATAATTTCACTTTATATCATACTCAGACAGGCAGAATCTCATTAATTGCTGGTCTCTCTGGCACAAGAGTAGATGTCCCTCCAGCTAGCTCAACTCTAACTTCATTTCTACACTCAACAGAAGCTACACGCTCCGCACTACCTTTAGCAGACTGACGTGTCTGAGACGCCATAATTACCTATATCTGCAAGCACAGCATAATTTGCTACATCAGAGATCAGAAACTATCAGTACTAATGTATGTATCTTATTTAAAAACTATATTTTAAAATCTAAATTTTTTTTTCTTACAATCCACCTAGGCTGAGAATCTCAAACCTAGGCTCTGATACCAAAATAAATGTAACACCCTTATACCCGATATATATACACTATATATACCTCCACATATATAATATACGCATAGAGGATACAAGAATGTTACAACCATTTTAAACAATCAAATCATTATTTGTAAAATCTTCAACTTTAAAATATATATAATCTTAAAACATTCAATTGATACCATATAAATAATAGTTGAGATATTACTTGATAAAATATATATATATATAACTTTATTTTTAAAAGCTCAACCAAAATATTTTCGATAATTTGCGGAATATACATATATATATACATCAAAAATAATATGTACAAAAATATAAAATATATACATGCTAGCAGTTAGTATCTGATCTTGATGTCCAAATCAACACTTCTCTCACAATCTCAAGTCTAGACTCGACTTGGTCTAGCTGAACTTTCCGGCTCAACCGGATCTATCATGCCACCTACACGATGAACCACAATCGCGCTAAGATAGAAGCTTAGTGGTACAAACTTTGATAACAATATTATTCAATTGCAGTGCTAATGCATAACATATAAGGATATCATATCTCATAACATTTTATCATTATATCTTAATAAATTATTCAATTATTCCACAATTCATAATTCACATTAAAGCAAAGATAAGTATGGACCCAAAAATGATCTAATATACCATTCAAATTTTAGAGTTACTACTTTAGTCTATAATGACACCCTATGTCTAGCCCCTTAGGCAATATATCTATGGATTAATCCAACTATGATTGAGTTTACGACCCAGTCATTTCACCCAGCCTAGCTTCAAGGATTTATTTTTAAGGTTTATGACCCGGTCATTTCACCTCAAAAATATTTTCACATTGACCCCCAGCGTCTAACCCGTAGACAATTCATAGACATGCCGCCAAATTCAGAACTCTGAAAATTGAATAACATACTAGGCACACAATCTATTCATATTTCTCATAATCAATTTCTTTATCATTGTCACATAATCAAGCTAGGCACATTACCTTTCTTTCTCATCTTTTTCTTACTTTTCTCATTTGTATCAATATCAATTCATTATATTAAGTTTCCACATATTTCATCACATTATACCATATTTCTTTTCATTTACAACACATTACTCAATTACCTTAAGTATTTCAACATAATTCACAATGTGCAAATCATAGCATATTATTTATGTACCAATCATGTAGTAACTTAATGCATTTACCAACCAAATGTGTTAAGTCCCAAAGTCATGTAAATATAAATAATTATTCAAAGTTTATACTTACATCTAAGAGCAGCAAACACCACTTCCAACCTCCTCTTCCAAAATATCCCTCTACACTTGGATTAGGGTAGCTCAAGTCTCTTCAAAGCCTAAACCAAATGTGATTATAAATAATCACTAAGTGATACACAAAGAAAAATAAGGAAAGAACACGAGCGTGTCCATGATCATTCCCTAAACCCACAACACAGAAGCTTTAACACACTCAGTAACATGGGCGTGTCACTGCACATGTAAATACTTCAACAACACAGTAGCTACGACACGCTCAGTGACATGGGCGTGTCACTGCTCTTATCAATTCTCCTCCAACACAGTAGCTATGACACTCTCAGTGACATGGGCGTGTCACTGCTCGTGTCAATTCTCCTCTAACACAGTAGCTATGACACGTTCAGTGACATGGGCGTGTCACTGCTCATGTCAATACTACAACAACACAATAGCTATGACACGCTCAGTGACATGGGTGTATCACTGCTCGTGTCACCAACACTGAAAACAGAACTATCGACACGCCTAAAGACATAGCCGTGCCACCGGGGGTGTCAGGCCAAATACCTGATATCGACACAATATTACCACATCTAACTATCATCTTTCTTGAACCTTTTCAACTCATATAAACTCAGCCAAAACCATCATTATACCACATGATACTTGTATAAACATCAACACAAACTCAATTACAAGCAAAAATTCACAATCACAACCAGGACTTCTCAACCCAAAAGTTACACAATTCCAAAACTCTTATTCTTTTCACCAAACTGAACCCTTTTCTTCAATCCAACCCTAAATTCATAGTTATCTGCTCAAAATAACTTCAAATATATCAAAATCAACCATTAAAACAAATCACACCAAACATCCAATTTACATATACACAAACTTCATAGAAATTGAAGGAAACAAGTTGAAAACTTACCAAATATGAAGAAAATTCTCAAAACTCTAACTTGAACACTTGCAATTCTACAATTTCTTGAGTTAGCAAGAAGCAACTTCTCTCTCTCTTGATGAAGATGATGGTCGGCTCAATGAAGGAAGAAGAAGAAGAAGATAAACATCAAAACAACTATTCCACTTTTAACCACACAAATCCCTACTTTTTCCTCTTTTAATCTCCACCAAGCAATATATTATTATAATAATTAATCTCAAATATATCATCTTCCACTATCATTAATTAATTACTATTTTAATAATTAAAATATCTTTTGACCTTATCAAGATATTGACTTGAATATAACATGTATATCTTCATATATACAACATATACACATCTCCTTCATTTTTCTTTTTTTTTCACTTAATTGCATATAAATATATACTTTTAAATCCTTTAATAAATTTTCAACAATTAATATTTTTAATTTTTTTTTGGGATATTACAATATACATACATTATAGAAAATCACACTCATAACACTAACATCATTTATCATCATATTCTTTGTATTTTCTTTATTATTATTAGCTTTATGTTTATACTTACATATATATATATATAAATTTATATATATTCCACAATTCATAATATCATTCTTGTCTACCATAAACACATATACTGGGCTCAATTTCCTTATACAATAAACTAGTTCCAGAACAATTGTTTTGGCCTATCTCATTACAATAACACTAAATGTGTCTCGCTAATGGACGTAGCAATATCTGTGACACCCATTGTCTAGCTCCATCATGTATAGCATGCCAACTACCAAATACAATCTTCTGGCAACTAGATATTGTATAAGGTACACACAATACACATTTATTTTTCAACATATTCTCACATCTCAACTCATATCGTGGTTTTCATTAACCATCATCATATATAATGCCAATGTGGCTTACATCCACATTTTGGTGCATAAATTACACTTCTCATATCTTTAACAAATATCACATCCACATTTTATATTACATGATTATCACAACAATAGCAGGTCTTCTCTACAGCCAAGACCGTGCCTCACATAAAACACAAAATAATTATCAATACACATTTCATGACTTTTTTTATCTTTATATAACATTATCACTTGCCATAATTCTATAGCTTACTCACATTGCACAACACTTCATACATATTTCACATTAAATTGCTAATACTATAGTACAACTCATATATAAAGTATTTTAATATCATCATGACATGTTTTATACCAAGATATTAATAACATCAATCTGTATATCTCAATTATACAATTCAAATCCTTTCTTTCCTTCTCAATTCATAACACTTAATTCAATACTCCATACTTTGGAAGTTTCTCATTAACTGAGATTATATTAAGTTTTCAAACTAACAATAATATCATATTCATCTCATCTTTATCATATTTATTATTCATTTATAATTTACACTTGATATCCGACCACATTTTTCGTTTCATATTTTCATCATGCAATCATGACCACACTCACCATATGACTCATCAACATATTAACATTTTGCATAATCAACATTTTTTATTAATATTATTCACTTTATAATCATATATACATTTTTAATTCAATATATATAAAGATATAACTATGCAAGCCATGACTCACGGATGAAAGACAAGAAAAAGAACTATTTTGGGTAAAATTCTTTAATTGACATGCCCAAAAACATGGGCGTATCACTAGCTGTGTCATTTATCTACTTTACAAAAACTTTGACACACCTAGTGACATAGACGTGTCACTGTCCCTGTCATTTATATTAAGAAACAGCATCTACGACATACCCAGTGACATGGGAGTGTCACTGCTCCCTGTCAGGCTAAATTTCTATGTATAAAATCTAAACTGAAGTATGAATTAGGGACCTAATAGCCATAACTATGGTATTCCAAAACCACTTTTTCATACCATATTTATCAACAAAACACACACCTATCAACTTAGAATGATGCAAACCAAAATCAAGAGTATAATTCAAGTATATACTTACTCAAGATTATATGTACAAATCAAGGAGATTATATGTACAAACCTTAGTTAATCCAAGTTTACTCTTCTTCTCTTGATCCCCTTAGCCTAAACAGAAAATCATAATAATAATCATCATATAATTCATTCATACAATCATTTACATATCAATTTACTAAATTCACAACTCATTTCTACAAAACCCTTACTCTTTTCCTCAATTCCAACTACCCACCATCATCCTCAACATCTAACCATATTCACTTCATTTGTGCATCAATTCAACATTTATATATACTTGACCTACCATAGTTATCATCTTATTTAATTAATCATCACTTTCTCTCACTAATCATATCGCACACATATGTATACTTAAAATCCATAAAAAATAAGCTCAAGAAAAAGAGCACTTACTTGAATTCTTTGTCAAATCTTCAATATCCACCTTCAAATCTCTTAAAACTCTTTATGAATTTGGTGTGTATATGAATAAAATCAAGCTCTCCTCACTCTCTCTCAATTCTCACATTCAAAGAGGAAGAAGAATAAAGAAGGCTCTTTTCTTTAAATTTTTATCCTTATCTTTAATATATATATAATAATATTTATGTTAATAATTAATTTAACCACCACCAATCATATCCTTCCATCTTTAAACTTTTCACTTCTTCTTATCATGATTATCTTTAGTATTATTATTATTATTAATTAATTAATTAAAATTAACTTTCTCTATACCAATGTATACCTCTATATGTAGTGTATATATTGGTATATGTAGATGTCTTATATATTCTAGTTATATCTCACATATATTTCAAATACAAATATTATATATATAATATCCATCATACACATCCATCTCATATTTTTTCTACCTATTTCACCAATATACTCTCCCATAATTATTATTCCAAAGTACATAAAAAATCGGGGTATTATATAAAAAATTATGAGAAATTCCTAATTGATTAGAAAATTCAAAAAATGATTTATTTTCAAATTCAGTTCCATGGTCACTTCTAATTTTCGTAATTAAATAACCTTTTTTCATTTTGAATCCTTTTAGCAAAGGATTTGAAAGAGTTAAAAGCATGATTCTTATAAGCAATGAAACAAATCCAAGCATATCTAGAGAGTAATCATCCACTAAAATATAGGCTTAGAGCATACCCACTATACTAGTAACCCTACTAATTCTAAATAAATTCATGTGAATTAGTTCTACGGGTCTAGATGTGCTTATAATATTTTTTAGACTTGAATGAGCTTCAGTGTTGCTTGCCCTTTTGATTGAGAGAAATTTCTATTATCTCGGTAAAGTGTAAAAGTTTAAAAAATAGTCTAGGTAAGACTTTACATAGAGACACAACTTCTCTTGGTAGTACCAAGAGAAGAGAGTATTCTCTTGGGAAAGTGTTTAACGAGAGAAATACGAATCTCTTGGTAAATTTAACCTAAAATAAAAATAGTTTGTTATTACCGAGAAATAAGTAATTTCTCTCGGCATTACCAAGAGACAAATAATTTCTCTCGGTATTACTAAGAGAATTACTAATATGTTGATAAATTTAACCTAAAATAAAAAAAGTGTTTATTTTTAGCAAGAGACAAGTAAATTTATCAAGAAAAATTACTAATTTCTCGGTAAATTTAACGTAAATTAAAAATGATTTGTTTTTTTCAAGACCAAAAGAGATTACTTGTCTCTAAGTAAATTTAACCTAAAATAAAAATGGTTTGTTATTACCGTGAGATAAGTTATTTCTCTCGGTATTACCAAGAGATAAGTAACTTCTCTCAGTGATACCAAGAGAAATTACAAATCTCTCTGTAAATTTAACTTAAAAAAAGAGTTTGTTTCTATTAAGAGACGAGTAATTTTTCTCTGTATTACTGAGAGAAATTATTAATCTCTCAATAAATTTAATCTAAAAATTTTTTTTTGTTTTTACCGAGAGAAAAGTTACATCTCTCGATAATAGTGAGAGATAGCGTTTTCTCTTGGTAAATTTAACTTAAAATAAAATAGAATTTATTTTTACCAAGAGAAAAGTTACATCTCTCGATAATAGTGAGAGATAGCATTTTCTCTCAATAGCATTGTATTATTTGCCAAGACATTATGTATTTTGTCGGTATGAACAGGTAATTACTGTGAGAAAATTATTTCTCTCGGTAAATTTAATAAAATTTTTGGTGCCAAATCCTCGCTCCAAAAATTACCAAATATTTTTATTAAGAGAAAAAACTTCTCTTGAAAAATTATAAACCTTTACCGAGAGAATATATTTTGTTCGATAAATAAAATAAAAAATGCCCGATTTTTTATAGAAGTAAATATGTTCCCGATAAATAATAATATCTCTTGGCAAATTATATTATTTACGGACAGATTTTATAATTTCTTGATAAATTAAAATTTTGATTTTAGTAAAATAAAATACCAAGTGATTAAAATTTCTCTTGGCGAATTGTATTATTTGCCAAGCGATTATGTCTTATGTCGGTAGTCAAATAAGCAATTACTAAGTGAAAGTTATTTCTCTTAGTAAGTTGAATTAATTTTTTTTGAGAAAAATAAAATACCGAGAGATTGACAGGTATATCGATCAGTAATTTAATATAAGCCCAACCCTAAACTTTTCTTTCTCCTTCTTTTTTCACTGGTCATTGCTTATCCTAACTCCTTTTTCTTCTTTCTATTCTTTCTCTTCTTGCTTTTTTTTTGGCCATTTTTGCTGCTGCTCGTTGGTTGGTGCTGTTGTCACCTGCAGGTGGTGCAGTTTTCTTCAAATGTGAGTGAATTTTTTTTTATTTTATATGTAGATTTTTATGTATTTTGTTATTTTTTGTATTTTGTTATTTTTTTTTGTTAAAGTTTGGTTGGTTTATGTATTTATGTTTGTTGATTTATTTTATTATTTTTTAAATTTGGTTTAGTTAATTTTTTTTGCTTATTTTTTTTTGTTAAATATATGCTGGATTTTTTGTTTAATGTATTGATGTATTTGGTTCTCTACAATTTGCTTAATTTTTGTATTTTGTTTTATTAAATTGAATTTTGGTTTTGTTTTTTTTTTGTTTTTTTTTTCACTGTGTTGTAACTTTTTTTTGGAAAAATTAGTGTAGGTTTGAATTTCTAATTTTTGTTATTTTATTAATTTATAAGTTTCTAAAAAGTAGGTTTGAATTAGTTTGGGTTCATAATTTATGCATTTTTGTAATTTTTTTTGTTAGATTTTTTTTAAATGTGAAAGAATTTAGTTTATGGTTTGTGTTGATGTACATTATAAAGATGTAATTTTTTAGTTATTTATTTAATTATTATGATAAAATTTAAAATATGTTCAACAATTTTATTAAATGTTTAAATATATTTTTTTTTCTGGAATTAGTTGATATAACATTATTGTAATGGAACAAAATTTAATTTTTCTGTATTTTTTAAAATTTTTTATTTAAATTATTAAGAATAAATTTGTTTAATTAATAAATCAGGTCCATTTGTTGCAACAACTGGCCCATATGTATAATACTTAATTCAAGAAAAATGAATAAGGTCCAATAAAAAAATTAATTAATTTATAAGCATATATATTGTGAAACTATATAGTAGTGCATTCAATCAGTACTATTTGTTATTTGTTTTATTTTTGTAAGTGGATTGTTTGAGCTATGGAAATGTTTATTTTGCAACTATTTATAAGATAATTTATTAATAATTATGTTATAAATAGATAAATAGCAAAGTGGTTTATGATTTATTTATACGAAGCGTTTGATTTTGTGATATATTGCTATAGTCTGGGTGATATAAGGGTGAGAAATTAGAAATGTAAAAGGAGGTTGTTTCTCTAATTAGTTCACCTTATCTAGTGTTTTGAAGTGTTGCTCTAGTTTACCAGTTTCTTTTCTTGAAATCTTGTAATGGGCATGATATTGGCGATTCTCATGATATTCAATCAATCTCATCTTCTTCAGAAGGGATTATCTCATTTGAAATAACGGTGATCGAGTCAGAGTCAGACCCTTTTCTTTCTTCTTTAATCTTATTGATTATTGTTCTAGTTGGTGTTGTTTTTACTGGGTTCGTTTCTATTATTAGATATCAATTAATGTGCTTTCTTTATTATACGCGATGATTATAGTTTCTTTTTGGCATTTTCTTTAATGGGTTTATTCTCTTACTGAGGTTGCTTGCTTGCTCCTCTGTTTTGTGATTTTTGAAGTTTATTAGTAATGATTCAATGAAAATGATAGTTGGAATTGTTTTGATTGCTTCTTATTATTTTGATTTGAAAAATGTTAGCCTAACTTGACTAAACTCAGATTTTTAACAATTGATATGGGAAAAAAGTGGGTTTTGTTAATACTTGTTCTTGCCATGTTTGATACTTATGGCAATCTGAGGACGTGAATTATAATGATAAAATGTACTTATGTGTGTGCTATGAATTCCCATACTTTGTTTTTTAAAGATTTATTAATTATTTAGCCCATTATTTATGTTTGATTTATTAGTTGTATATTAATAAACTATATTACTATTAGTATAAAATGTAATTAAACTTAAACATTAAATTTGCATTATTATAATTTTAGGCCAATGTCCATTTAGTTAAAATAGAGATTTGGGCATAATCTTATATTTATTTGAAATTAATAATAATTTATTAAATTATTAAATAATTTTACAATTAATGCACTAGAAAATTGCTAGCATAACCTATTTATGATATAAAATTAATATGATCCAATAGTAGTTGCTGGTGTTTATGAATAACTTCATAAGAGAAACATTCAATCTTCACAGTGGTAGCATTCGCCTCCTCTGCCTTCGCCATCACCTTCACCGGCTGATTCGACTTCATAGGATTTTTTTAGTTTTTATTTTATTTAATCCATTTGTAATACTACATTTAATATATTTTATTTATTAATATAAATTTACATTTTATTAATAGTAGTATTAAATATAATTGTATTAATAATTGTATTAAATGTAATTAATATAATATAAGAATATAATTTCTTAAATTTAATATAAATTTATTAAATATATACAATTTTAGTTTATCAATAGATATATATTTGTTAGAATTTTTCTTAAAAATATCGATAAAAAATTATTTTCATAGTAAATTACCAATAAATATTTATGTCGGTATTATTAACAAAAAGCCTAATTGTTGGTAATGCTGACAATTTTTCCTTCGGCATTGCCGACCAAAACTTATAATGCCAATATTTCAAAGACTTTTTCTATGGAGTTACCAACATAAATATTCGTCGGTATTACCGATCGATTTGATCCTTTATTGGTAATACCAACAGATTTTCAAATTGGCCGATAAATTTTAGAGAAAATTTTTTCTCTTTTAATTTTTGTCGATAATTGTATTACCAATAAAGTTTTTACAAGAAATTTTTTTTTGTCGATAATCGGTTGGTAATTTTATTTATCGATAAAAAATATAGATTACAGACAAAATTTTTCGCCAATAATTCGGCCAGTACATTCTTGTGGTGATTGATATAATGGTCTAGCCCTTTGCATCCTCTTCTTGGGATATTTTGGAGGATGATGATGAGTGTGATGGCATGCACATGTGCATTGTGATTATGGATGCTAGTGCCTTTGTGCATTCTTAGTATATATAAATGCATAATTAGCTCTTTGAGGCTTAGTTCTAGAGTTTTTTGTGTCTTGATTGGTCATTTTAGAACTCTTAGGCTTGGTGTGTACATTTTAATTGTAATATCCTCATTTATGCCCTAGAAGTTTTGCATATTGTTGTTGTTGTTATTGTTATAAATTGGATTGAATGTATATGATGTGTTAAGAAAAGAAATTGGGAGGAGAATGCTTGTGTATATGTGTTTTGGAAAGATAATAGGGTTTAGAGAGAATGGTATATGTTGTGTATATGATGATATATATAACATATAAATGGGTCAAAGGAAGAGTCAAAGGAAGAGAGATATTTTGTGTTAAGTGTGTAATTACATATGTGGGCTTATATGAGACAAAATGTTAGTTATATGGTTAAGGGCAATTTTGTAATTGCTTGGTTAAGATTACTTGGTGGAGATTAAAAGCAAAATTTGACTTTGTTTCTTCATCATTTTCTTCTTTCTTTCATGAAGTGGCCGGCTCCTCCATAGACAAAGGGAAGCAAGAGGTGAAGAGAGGTTCTTGATGAGTTGAGTTCAAAATTGAAGGAAGATTAGGTGTTCAAGTGTTGATTCAAGAAGTTTTTAACTAAGGTAAGATTTTCCTTTTGATTTCTTTTATTCTTTTGAAGTGGTATGGGAAGTTAATTAGGGTTTGATGATTTGATGATGAGATGTGTTTATGATATGTTTTCAAGTGTTAAATTGGTTTTAAGTTAATAGTTTAAATAGGTGTTGTTGTTGGAAGTGGTAAATGTTGATTTTGAAAGGTGGAGAAGGATGGTGATTTTAGTGTTTTGAGATGGTGTGTGTTTAATTGTTATATTAATGTGTTGTGAAGTAATTCTTGTGGTGAATATGTGTTTAGAACATTGATTATGTTCATTTGAAACATGTTATATGATGAATATTGTGTTTGAGTGCAATTGAAAAAGTGTTGGAATTGGTTAAGATTATGTGCATGGGTGACACGGCCAGAAGCCATGAAGAGACACGCCCGTGTCATTTATTTGTGTTGGCTACTGCCTCTTTTATTTTTAAAGACACGGCCGTGTTCCTCAAGTGGGCTGGGCGTGTCCCTCAAATGAGTTGGATATTGTTTGATTTCTTGGTTCTCTTTTTGCATGGTTTGGATTCTTCAAAGGTAGTTTGGTCTCTAAACCTAAACATAAACATTTTAAACATACTTAACCCAAGGAATGACTTAATCAAACACTTGTGGATGATACTAAAGCTATGAATAATATAAATTGTTCTTGCATTGTTGAGATTGAACAATGTTATGTTATGCATTGTGAATGGTAATGTGTTTCATGAGTAATGTGGAATGAAATGTTGATATTTATAAATGATGCTATGTGAGATATAATGTGATCATGGATGAGATAAATATACATTTGAATAATGAAGTGTTATATTGTAAAATGAAATGTGAAGCCATTGTTATTGGCTAAGGTGATTCAATGGAGATGAATGAGGCATGTTTGCCTAAATGATAATGAGAATTGAGAATGAAATCTAAATGAATTGTGTGGCTAATGTGTTATTCCATTTTCAGAGTTTGTTGTTGGTGGCATGCCTAATAAGTGTAACAATCTCTTGAAGTTAGGTTGGATTGAATCCTTGAAGCCTAATTGAGATGTTACCACCCTTGAAGCTAGGTTGGGTTAGTTCTTGAAGCCAAGTTGGGTTGAAGCTTAGCATGCTTTGCTCCCCTTGAAGCTTGGTTAAACTTAATCCTTGAAGCCTAGTTGGGTATATGATATTGATAAATGTGATAACAAACCAAAGCATTAACTCTGAAAATTGAATGGCATATTAGTGTATCTTGGGCCCAATGCTTGTCTTTGTTTAATGGGAGTCATGATTTGTTTATTGTTGTTCATGGATGATTAAGTGATTAAATAATGAAGTATATGCAATGATGTTGAAATGTGATATGCATATATGTTTATTGGTTATAAAATGTAAAGGAATGTTATTAGCTTTGCATCTATGTTGTTATATATATGATATGAATTAGAATTGACATTGTATTGCATTAAAGCATATCAATAGCATATTTTATCTTACTAAGCCATTGGCTTAGCGCGATAGTGTTTAATCGCGCAGGTAATAGAGTTGATAGAGTTGAACCCGAGAGTTCATCAAGACCAAGTGAGAGTAGACCCTGAAGAATCCATTTTGGGAGTTTAAAGATCAGAGCAAACTTGCCAATCATGTATACTTCTTTATATTTTGTAAAGAAATGTTTAATATGTAAATATGTACATATTTTATAACTTCCGCTGTGTAATATTTAAATGTATATATATATAACTAATATGTTTTGTTTTACAAGTAAATGATCTACTTTTCTATAATGTATAATGATAAGGGTATTGTATCAAGTTTTAAAGTGTTTTGAATGTTAAGAGAACTGTAGTATTCCTATGTTTGGTGCACTTATGCTACATTGTTGTGGTTGTAGTGTGTGTGCATTGGATATGGGGGTGTTACATTTCTCCATTACTTCCTCAATATTATAAGTTTGAGGAGTAGAGACTTTTATGAATGTGAGTGCTTTGAAAGGCAAATATGCGTCATCTTGAAAGGCAAACCAATATCACTTTTGAAGAGTATTTATGTCATCTTAGAAGACTAATCAATGTCACTTTGAAGGGAAAATCAGAACCATCATGGAAGACAAATCCTTGTTATTTAAGAAGAAAAATCAATATCACTTTGGAAGGCAAATCAGAGTCATATTGGAAGACTAATCTATGTCATATTTGGAGATTAATTAATGCCACTTTGAAAGCAAATCTGTGTCATCTTGGAAGGCAAACCAGTGTCACTTTCAAAGACTAATCTATGTCCTTTTAAAAGACAAATCAATATCATTTTAGAAAGAAAAATCAAGCCACTTGGAAGACAAATCAGTGTCATTTGGAGGGCAAATCAAAGCTATCTTATAAGACTAATATATGTCACTTTGCAAGGCAAATCAGGGCCACCTTTAACAGACAAATCTATGTCACTTTGGAAGGCAAATCAGACCCATCTGGGAAGATGAACCTGTGTCATTTTGGAAGACTAATATGTGTCATTGTGGAAGACAAGCCTATGTCACTTTGATACACTAATCAGGGTCATAATGGAAAGATAATCATTATTTGGGTGGAAGGAAAATCTAAGTCACTTAGGAAATCTAATCCGAGTTAATTTTGAGAAACTAATTGAAAATTAATTTAGGTCATCCAATCGAAGGCTGATATGGGGTAATCAACCTTAATGATTAATCATGTCATTGGAATCCTTGTATGTTTATCAAGCAATCAAGGTAAGTATGTTCTGACTTCGTGCACTACACTTTAACTTGCTAATCCCTAGTGGTTAGCAAGAGTTGTGAAAGTTGTTTAGATCAAAATGTTTTTAGTCCTTATCAAAATTTAATGAAATTCAAAAAGGTGAATATTGATTGAATTCCATTAAAGTGAAGACAAGCTGTTAGTGTCTAATTTTGACTAAGTGATTTTCACAACTCATAACCCAATTATGAAAACCAAATTTAACTTGAATTTTGAATAATTCCTTTTGGGTAAGCCTTTGAATTGAAGGAATGGATTTATTAGAGTAAAAAATGGACCTATAGTGATGGACATAGCTTCTGAATTAAAAAGACTACTTAAAATGGCTTATCTTGCACAGTCAACTTCAACTGGTCCATTCGGGTCTGTCTAGTGTTTATTTTTAGGTGATTATAGTGCCCACACATCTGTACCAGACTGAATTTTTAATATGGGGAGGATATCTATGTGGAAATTGTAACATCCTGATTTTTAAGATTCTTGATGTTTGGAATGAGAAACAATGTGATTTTGGATCCCATAGGCATGACATTAGTGAGCTATAGCCATGGCATCTGTTTTGGTTCTGTTTAAGGATTTATCCTAATTTGGTAGTGTCGGTTTCAACCCTATGGTCATGGCAATGGAGCGGCCATGGTCGTGGATTTGTGGATTGGACTATTGGGAAATTTGATTTTAGAATGGCAGTGGCAATTTGGATCCAATGCGCATGGCTTTTGGGGTGCCACGATGGTGGCGATGGTTTGACTGAGGCGGTGCAAGGTGCTGAGATGTCCCCCATGGGTGTGGCTTTTGGGTGCCACAATTGTGGCCTTCATTTATATATATATGGTTCTAGAATTTTCTAAGTCATTCAATCGGCTATTTTCACTTTCTCTCTCAAAATATTCTCTTTCACTATAGAAAACCCTTGATTAAGTAAGAGAAACATAAGATCTATTGATAGAACTCCTTTAGAAGTGATTAACAAGAGGAGATCTAAATCAAGACTAAGAAGGAAAAAGGAAAAATGTTAGTTGTATGCTGAGATATTGTGTTATTAGTTGTATTATGATAGAAATGAGGTGATTTTATGATTATTGTTAATTTGGAAGTTTATTATAGTTTTGATTTAAGAGAAACTTGAGAGTATTGAGTATTGATCTAAATATTGTGAATTAAAAGGAAAAGAGAAGATTTAAGTTGTATAAGTAAGATATATATATTGATGTTATCAATAACTTGGGTATCCATATCTTGATTAGGAATCAAGTTGTGAAGAATTATAAGGGAGCGAAGATTTGATGAATTTGATGTTAAGTAGGCTTTTAGAGGTAAGTACATAATTGTACATATTGTATTTGTTATGTTTTATCAATTGAATTGATAAAACATACTATGATGATAGTGAAATATATATTCATGAATTATGTGATTTAAATATGAATTTGACATGTATTGTTTATGGCATTGTAACACCCTTATACCCTATATACATACAATATATATTTTCAGCATATGTAAAATATGCATATACGGTATAAAAATATCACAGACCAATTTAATAAAAATTTTCACATTTCTATTTTAAGATTTCAAATACTAATATATAAAATAAATAGTATATAAATATTCTTAACAATTTATATTATATATTTCCAAAACATATCATAACATATATAATATCAAAATACATTGTAATATCAAATATCTACATGCTGGCAATTGGCTCTGATCTTGATGTACCCAAAAACAACTCTTCAAGCTCAATAAAAACAAACATAGACCCGACCACGTCTAGTAGAACTCTCCGGCTCTACTAAATCATCCATGACACCTGCGCAACGAATTACCATTGCGCTAAGCTGAAGCCTATTGGTATAAACTTTGATGATAACAATAAAACTCAATGCAATGCCAATGCATAATGCATATAGATGTCACGTCATTCTACTTTCTTATATTTTTCAAATATTTCATAATCACAACTCATAGCATTATATTGCTCAATTGTATCACAATTCATAATTTACATTAAAGCAAAGACAAGCATGGGCCCAAAAAGGATCTGATATGCTATTCAAATTTCAGAGTTACTGCTTTGGTCCATAATGACACTATGTGTCTAGCTCCGTAGGCAATATATCCATGGATAATATAATAGCCCCGTCTCTTGGACCTCAACTCGGCTAGACCATTAGGCTCCAGTATCTTGGTCCTCAACCCGGCTAGACTGCTACAGTTTTTGAGGCTTACGACCCCAAAAATATCATATTTATCAGTTGGCCTGGCCTACGACCCAGTCTTTTCACCATTCCAGCGTTTAGCTCGTAGGCAATCATAGGCATGCTGCCAAACTCAGAACTCTAAAAATTGAATAACATACTAGGCACACAATTTATTCTTATTTCTCATTATCAAATTCTTTCATAATTCCTTTATCAAAACTTTTCTCATTTTCTCATGATCAAACTATGCACATTGCCTTATTATATCATCTTTTTCTCACATTTTTTTTATTTTTTTATTTTTCTCATTATTAATTTCTTTCTCATTGTCACATATTCAATCTAGGCACATTGCCTTATTTTCACATTTTTTTTTCTCATTTTTCACATCTTTCTCATTTTTCTCATTTTTCTCACTTTTCTTATTTTTATCAATATCAATTTATTTCATTATTTCACAAATCTCATTTTTGCATTCACAACACATTACCCAATTACTTTAGGTATTTTCACATAATATACATATTTTACATTCTACACAATTTAGCCATTATCAATGGCTTTTCACAATGCATTTAACACATATATGACATTACAAATGTCATAGCACATTATTCAGACTCAATTAAAGAACCAAGTAACTTAAACACATTTTCCAACCAAAATGTGTTAAGCCCAAATGTCATGCAAATATAAACAATATATTCAAAGTTTGTACATACCTCCACTAGCAACCCAAAGCAAGCTTAACACAACCTCCAATCCTATCCTTCCAACTTGCCCTTCACCACTTGGATGAAGCAAATCAATCTTCCTCAATGCCTATACCAAATGTGATCATACATAACCATTTAATATCACATTCTAAGATATTCTCAACATCAAACTATAATTAAACATCACTCTAAGCCAAATCTCAAAATTAAGCTTCACCTCACTTTAACTTTGAAAAACCATATCAAGCCATTTAAATTAGTGTTTTAAGTTTATTAATATCATTAGAAACATGTTTTAGCATATTTAAACCAATTACATTAATTACCCACATGCTTATGCTCAAAACCCTAAAATGATATAACCTTCACCATTGAAGGATCTCCATTCCAACTCAATCCAATTATCATTTCAATCTTATTTCCACCACTTATATCATTAAATAACATGATTTAAGCATTAAAATCAAACAATTAATCATTCTTTGAAAATTTACTTTTCCAAAACCCTAAATTAATACTACCATTCTCAAACTCCAACCAAATACAACTAAATCTTATATTTTGACTTTAAAATACTAGTTTATGAATCAAAACAACACATTAATTTACACAATTATAACTTATGATTTCAAAAATCCAAATGTTCCATAGACAACCATGGAAGTTTCGGCCATGGAGTATGGAAGAAGCAAAATCTTGGGCTAGACAACCATGGAGGTTTCGGCCATGGAGAAGAAGAAGAAGAGATGAAGACTTTCTTTTTTTTTTCTTTTTCTTTTCATCTTTTATTTTAAACCATATATATATATTAAAATAATTTAATAATTAATAATTTAATTATTTATTTAATAAATTAAAAGTTATAAATTTCCTCTTCCATTAAAAAATAATTTATTTTTAAATTATTTTATTAATTTTGAATTTCTAAGATTTAATTACCAAAATACCCTTTTACTTTGACTTTTCTTTTAAAAAGTATTGACTTTTATATGTTAAGTATATTTTACATATATATCACATATATGTTCCACTTTTCATTTAAAACCCCTTCATTTTTCATTTAAAACCATTAATTTAATTTATCCATTTAAATTATAATTTATTTTATCAAAATTTCAAAAATTAGAACTTTTTAAAAATTTGGGATATTACACATATGTACAAATAATGTGTATCTTATATACACATCAAATATACCTTATATGTGTATTAATTATTAAGTATGTAATGTATTAATCCAACATATACAATTAATATACCATATGTATATGTTATATATTCTCTATATATATATTGAGTATATACAATTTTATATCTCCAAATACTTATTTAATTTCTCCAAAATCACGGATGTTACAATTTTCTCCCCCTTAAATAATTTTGTCATCGAAATTATCCAGTATGGTAATAAATCATCCAAATCATTATTTTAGCAAATTACATAATTTCTATTCTCCCCCTTAGGTTCATTCTTAATTTCCTTTTTACCATTCCCTAACACATCATTATACTATCTATTTACTCAAACAGTCACAACAAATTATCATATCATTAATAGAATTGTCAATAGACAAAAATTAGTTCATCTCTTTAATATATATACCCACACACCTATTGTACTAAAGATATTTGATCACTTCATTGTCTTAAAAATATACTCTCATCACCTTAATTTTAAATGTTGATAACTTTTATCTTAATACAATAATTTTACACATCTTCACTTTGATCCTACTCTTTATACAATTACCACATATTAATTTGACATCACCATTATACAGCAGCAAAATCTTATTTCCTTAATAAGATTCATTCCCATTATACTATAACTAACATTTTTCTCTTATAATTATTTGAAACTAATATAACTTAGCTCCTTTCATATGCATATACATATCAGAATGCTGTATTAAACATATTATCATATAGGTTGCATATTCTTAATGCAACTACATACATTGAATTTAATAAATACTTGTAAACTTGTTACATTTCAGATCAATTGATCTAACTATCACAATATGACAATCACAACCTTATTCTATTCTGATCAACCTTTAGTCTATTTTAAATTCATCAATTTGTTTTCAATTCATGACCTAATTCTATTAGGTCAAATTTATTCTCAAATTTTAATTCTCTTCGAATTCATCATTACAAATAATATTCACTTCCCCTAGTCTCGTTTACTTTACACATTATTTTCATCAACTTATTCATTTTATACCACTTTCAAACACATTCATTATAACTCTTACTTACATTTCATAATTCCTTTCATTTACCATTTTCTCACATTTCTTATAGTTGCCCTATTTACACAAATCACTTTTCTTACACATCATTTAAAGCTCATCATATTTTCACAATTCTCTTCTGTTTCCACACTTTCTATAATTATAAACAAATTTCTAGTATAAAATTATAAGATACAACTATGTAAACCATAAGTCTTGACCATGTTTCTTGAAGCATAACTATCAATCTCACCAAAACTATCCAATGGTTATGCCATAATAATGGTCACGCCTGTGGATTATAAATAAATACTGCTCCTCTATTATTCTTCTTCAAATATTTCCAATCACAATGTTAAGTTCGTATCGCAAAAATCACATATTCATTTTCTAATCTTTTGCTACACAAAAAGTTAATACGTTTCAGCTCTGTTTCAAAGCAATTTACTCTTGATCACTTGATCATCATTAGCCTAACTAATGTTTCAACAATATTATCATTAACATCTCTTACATATACTGTAACACCCCCACATTTAGTACACACACACTACAACACCACAATGTAGCATATGTGCACCGAATATAGGAGTGCTACGGCTTTTCATCAATATTCAAAACATTTTTATATAATACCATCATCTTTCTCAATATACATTATAGATATATTAATACATTTAAGTAGTACACAGCGGAAGTTATAAAATATTTACACATATGAAAACATTTGAGTATTTATTTATCATTACATATATATATTTACAATATAAACAAAATCTTTACAAAATATAAAAGAGTTATACATGATTGGCAAATCTCCTCTGATCTTTAAGTTCCCAAAATCAACTCTTCAATGTCTACTCTCACTCGGTCTAGAAGAGCTCTCGGGTTCAACTTTATTACCTGCGCGATTAAACACTATCGCGCTAAGCCAAGGGCTTAGTAAGACAATTCATGCTAATGTTATGTTTTAGTGCAATGCAATGTTTCACATTTGTATTAATAAATCAACATCAATGATACACACAATTAGTAAAGATCATACTCAATAAACAATATTCCGTGAATAGTCCGTTTCATCATATAAGTAATATTAACATTTCATTACATTAGAACAACATTTATGTTATACATAAAACCTAGACACCTATGGGCCCACAAGTATTTAATACGATATTCAGAATTCAGAGTTACTGCTTCAGTTCATAAACACCATTATCACGCCCGTAGGCAACATATACATATATATCTCTATCCATGGATAGTGTAACAGACCCAGTCTCTTGGATCATCAACTCATCTAACTCGAGGAGATCCTCAACCCGGCAAGACTGTTACAAATATAATATTTCATAATATCAATTATCATAGTGTAACAGACCCAGTCTCTTGGACCTCAATTCAACTCAATTTGAAGAGATCCTCAACCCGGCAAGACTGTTAACTTTCATTAAATAGGCATGCCTCCAAAAAAAACTAGAACTCTGAAACTGAATATCATATTAAACATACACTTATTTCAAACTCTTTATCAATCTTTCTCATCAATTAGGCAAACATGCCATACATCATTCAATTATATCATCATAGCCAATCACAATGGCTTTATAGCATTTCATATCTCAATTCATATTGTGTATATAGCATTATTAGTATCACATTTCAAAGTACATTATTCATAATACACATCACCATTCACAAGCCTCACAATACACAATACATAACCTTATTCATGTAATATCATATGCATTATCAAATCCATATCATCTCACATTTCATGATTCAACAATGATGTTAGACAAATGATATCTATTTTGATCCTTGACAACTCAAATGGATGATCTATTTTAACATGTATATGAAAATCTTGTTGTAGGATTAGATTGCTTCCAATAAGGTGAACAGAACCTTTCTAGCGGTCGCGCCTCACCTGAATACGACCGCCCCATACAATTACAAGATAAAACCTTATTACAGTAGGTTTCGCGGCCAGAAGCCAGACCTAAGTCGCGACCGCACCTCACAATCAAAAGATAAAACATTATTACAGTAGGTTTCGCGGCCAGAAGCCCGACCTAAGTCGCGACCGCACTTGAATAATAACGACCGCCCCAAATTACGTGTCTCTCATGCATAAACCCTAAATGTAACCAACCCTCTTCCAAATGCATTTTAACATATAATTCCCAACACAAACTCACTCAAATGGATATAACTCATGTCATAACACATATTCATCACAATAACCACTTAAACAACACATTTGAACACAAACCATCTAAAAATCCTAACTCAAACTTTACTCTTGATTTTCCACTATCAATCTTCACTTATTTTTCCATAATCACAACCAAACCAACACCAATTCCAATTTTTTTACTTTAAATCAATTCTAACACTTGCAAACACATATCAAATACACCAAATCATTACATCAACAAATCACACTTCACTTTAAACATAACTTCAAAATTTACAAAGGAAAAACAAGAGATTTCTTACCTTAGATGAAGAAATTTCACAAATCTCTAACCAAACTCTTTGATTGCCTCTTCAATTGAACTCTAGCATCAAGAACACTTCTCTTCCTCTTTCTCTCCTTCAATCACCGGCACCCAAAATGAAAAGAAAACAAAATAGCCACAAGTCAAACACTTTTCCATCTTTTAATCTCCACCAAGAGATTTCTAAAGGTAAATTACCTCAATACCCTTAACCATATAACTCACCTTTTGTCTCATATAAGCCCATTTAAGTAATTACACACTCAACACAAAAATATCTCTTTTCCTTTGACTCTTCCTTTGACCCATTTATATGTTATATATATCAACATATACACAACATATACCATTCTCTCTAAACCCTATTTTCTTTCCCAATTTCTTTTCTCTTGCAATTATCATATATATACAATCCAATATAACAACAACAATAATAAAAACATCATAACCAAGACTTCTAGGGCATATATGAGGATATTACAATTCTCCCCCTCTAAAAAGAAAATTTCGTCCTCGAAATTACCTGATATCAACTCTGAAACAACTGAGGATATTGCTCTCGCATGGATTGTTCACTTTCCCAAGTTGCTTCTTCTTTTGCATGATTCTTCCATAGAACCTTCACCAATGGCACTCTCTTGTTTCTCAGCTCTTTCACATCATGTGCCAAGATAGCAACTGGTTCCTCTTCAAAAGTCAAATCTGGGCTCACTTCGATAGATTCAATTTGCAACACATGAGATGGATCCGATCTGTACCTCCTCAACATAGAAACATGAAATACATTATGAATACGATCCAACTCAGGTGGCAAAGCAAGTCGATACGCAACTGGCCCAACTCTTTCCAAAACTTCATACGGTCCAATGAAACGAGGACTCAATTTCCCTTTCCGACCGAACCTCAAAATCTTCTTCCAAGGAGACACTTTCAGAAATACCTTATCTCCAACATCAAACCCTATGTCTCTCCTTTTCAGATCTGCATAAGACTTCTGTCGGTCTGAAGCTGCTTTTAACCTGCCTCTAATCAACTTTACTTTTTCTTCAGTTTCTTGAATCAAATCAGGACCAACCAACTTATTATCTCCAAGCTCATTTAAACAAAGAGGTGTCCTACACCGTCTGCCATACAATGCTTCGAATGGTGCCATACCAATGCTAGATTGGTGACTGTTGTTGTAAGCAAACTCCACAAGAGGTAAAAATCTATCCCAACTTCTAGAGAAATCAATGACACAACTTCTCAACATATCTTCAATAATCTATATCACCCTCTCTGACTGTCCATCCGTCTGTGGATGAAAAGCAGTGCTGAAGTGTAATCGAGAACCCAAAGCACTATGCAAACTCTTCCAAAATCTTGAAGTAAACCTGGGATCTCGATCAGACACTAAAGAAGTTGGAACCCCATGCAACTTCACAATCTCATGGATATACAGCTCAGCTAACCTTTCCAAAGAATAATCCATCCGAACCGGAAGGAAATGAGCTGTCTTAGTCAATCTAACCACAATTACCCATATGGCATCATGCCTCTTTTGTGTCAATGGCAACCCAGACACAAAATCCATCGTCACTCTATCCCACTTCCATTCTGGTACTGATAATGGTTGTAGTAATCCAGTTGGAACTTGATGCTCTGCTTTAACCTTTTGACAGGTGAGACATTTCGACACAAAATCTGCAATATCTCTTTTCAAACCAATCCACCAGTAATGTTGTCTCAAATCATGATACATCTTTGTATTACCCGGATGCATAGCAAACACTGACTGATGTGCTTCTTCTAAAATGACTCTTTTCAAATCAGCATCATCGGGTACACACAATCGGTTCTTAAACCAAAGACTCCCATCACCTTTCACAATAAAATCTCTAGTCTTCCCATTCTTGCAATCTGAAATAATCTTCTGAATCTTCATATCAATCAACTGAGCCTCTTTTATCTGATCTAACAAAACTGGTTTCAAAAGCAACTGTGCCAACAATGCACCATCATCACAAGGTACAAAACTGGCATGCAAAGCTCTCAACTCAACAAGCAACGAGAGCGAGTAAACAGTTAAACCAGCTAAAGACTTCTGACTCAAGGCATCAGCAACAACATTTGCTTTACCTGGATGATAATCAATCAAACAGTCATAGTCTTTAATCAATTCCAACCATCTCCTCTGCCGAAGATTGAGCTCTTTTTGAACACCCAAATATTTCAAACTTTTGTGATCAGTGTAGATAAAACATTTCTCCCCAAACAGATAGTGTCGCCAAATCTTCAATGCAAACACAATGGCTGCTAGCTCCAAATCATGGGTCGGATAGTTAAGCTCATGCGGTTTCAACTGTCGAGATGCATAAGCTATAACCTTACCTTCTTGCATCAGAACACACCCCAAACCACTATGTGAAGCATCACTGTAGATCACATATGGTTTGCTTTCAACAGGTAAAGTAAGAACAGGCGCTTGAGTCAACATATCTCTCAACTGCTCAAAGCTAGCCTGACACTGCTCTGTCCACACAAATCTCACTCCCTTACGAAGCAATCTGGTGAGTGGAGTAGCTATCAAAGAAAACCCTTTTACAAACCGCCGGTAATAGCCTGCCAAACCCAGAAAACTTCTAACCTCTGTCACAGACTTGGGTGGACTCCAATTTAAAATGGCTTCAACTTTACTCGGATCAACTCTAATGCCTTCAGCTGAGACAATATGTCCGAGAAAAGCGACTTGATCCAACCAGAACTCACACTTCGACAATTTGGCAAACAACTGCTTCTCTCTCAAAATCTGCAACACAATCCGCAAATGCTTGTCATGTTCCTCTTCATTCCGCGAATACACCAGAATGTCATCGATGAAGACCACTACAAACTGATCCAGATAGGGCCTGAACACCCTATTCATCAAATCCATAAAAGCTGCAGGTGCATTCGTCAAGCCAAAAGGCATAACTAGAAACTCATAATGTCCATACCTGGTCCGAAAGGCGGTCTTGGAAATGTCTTCAGCTTTAACTCTCAATTGATGGTATCCAGATCTCAAATCAATTTTAGAAAACACAGCTGCACCCTTCAATTGATCAAAGAGATCATCGATTCTAGGCAAAGGATATTTATTTTTAATAGTCACCTTGTTCAATTGCCTATAATCGATGCACAACCTCATAGTACCATCTTTCTTCTTCACAAATAGCACAGGAGCTCCCCAAGGAGAAACACTGGGGCGAATAAATCCTTTATCCAACAACTCCTGTAATTGCACTTTCAATTCCCTCAATTCTGCTGGTGCCATTCTATAAGGAGTAATAGAGATAGGAGTGGTACCAGGCAACAACTCAATACCAAACTCCACCTCTCTCTCAGGAGGCAATCCTGGCAACTCCTCTGGGAATACATCTGGGAACTCTGCAACTGTGGCAATACTATCAATGGGAGAACCCTTCACTCTAGTATCTATCACATGAGCAAGATAAGCTTCACACCCCTTTCTAATCAACCTCCTGGCTGCAACAGCTGAAACAAATAAGGAGACTATCACCTCTCTACCATCACCAGTTCTCAAAGAAACAATTTTCCTTTTACAGTCTACCACAGCTCCATGTCTAGATAGCCAATCCATACCTAGGATCACATCATATTCCTTAAATGGCATCTCAATCAAATCTCCAAGGAACTCCTCACCTTGCACCCTCACTGCACTGTCTCGGTGCACCTTACTCACAATCACACTATGCCCTAACGGATTTGTCACCAAAACATCAAATCCTAGGGACTTAGCATGCATATCAGACACAGGCAAAACAGATGCACTAATATAAGAATGTGTGGAACCCGGATCAATCAAAGCAAGTACTGAAGTATCAAATAAAGAAAAAGTACCAGCTATGACTGCCGAAGCATCTGGCTGCCTCTGCATAACATACATCCTCTGGGAAGATCCAACCTCCTCTGGTCTACTCTCCCTGGATGTAGCACCTCCTCTAACACTGAACCCAGATCTGCCTCCCCGGCTGCGACCTCTGCCTGCACGACCTCCCCTCACACTAGGTCGAGAAGCTGCAGTATCAACTGACATCCGCTCCTGTCTCTCTGGACAATCTCTAATAAAATGCTCAGGAGATCCACATCTGAAGCACACAGCTGACCCACTATACCTCCAACAAGTACCCCTATGTGATCCACCACACTGAGCACACACAGGTAGAGCGGATCTCTGAGTCACTGGGGTTGGAGCACTCGCCGCTGAAGCTGCAGGTCTAAATCTCTGCCTCTGGAACTGCACTGACCTACCAGTTGACCTCTGACTCCTACTAACTCTAGGAACAAAGCTTCCTTTACCTCTCTTAACAGAAGAAGACCCTGCCTCAAACTGGGGCCTCCTAACCCTAACCTCTTCCTCTGAAGCAGCTGCAATAACTTGAGCTCGCTCCACACTCCGAGCTGCTGCCACTAGCTGGGAAAAATCATGATATCTAGATCCAGCCACTAGACACATGATAGAGGGCCTCAATCCCTCCTCAAATCTCCTGCATCTATCTATCTCATCAGCTATAATGCCCCCAGCATACTGGCTCAATCGGATAAACTCAACCTCATACTCAATTACCATCTTGCTATCTTGCTTCAAACTTAAGAACTCCATCTTCTTCATGTCTTTGTACTCCCTAGGAGTATACTTCAATTCAAACTCTCTCAGAAAATCCGCATATGACAAGGTCGGTGGATCATCCATAGAATGGGGCACTGTCCTCCACCAGTCATATGCATCCTTCTGTAGTAAAGATCTTGCATAATCAAACTTTTCCTCCGATGTGGCTTGCAACTGAATAAAAATCCTCTGTACTTTGTCAAGCCACTGTTCTGCTACAGCTGGATCAGTAGTACCAAGGAAATCCTCCGCTCCATACTTCCTTAGTTTATCATAGTGCCTTACTGGTACCACAGGCTGAGGGGGTGGTGGCACTGGTTGCACTGGTGCTTGCCTCATAACTTCCATCATATGTCTAAACCAGGCTGGCGGAACCTCCTCTCCAGCTGGTCTACCCGACACCGAAGCAGGTGCCTCCTCAACACTATCAACTCTAGCTCCCTCAACAGGAGCAATACTCTCGGCACTACCCTTAATCGACTGACGTGAGTGAGAATCCATCACAACCTAACACTGCAAACACAGTAGAATACATCTTATTAAAGATCAGAGATTGCCAATCCCAACATATATTTTATTCAAAAACCACTTTTTAAAATCAAAATAGTATTTTTCTTACATTTTACCTAGGTTGAGAATCTCAAACCTAGGCTCTGATACCAAAACAATTGTAACACCCCCACATTCAGTACACACACACTACAACACCACAATGTAGCATATGTGCACCGAATATAGGAGTGCTACGGCTTTTCATCAATATTCAAAACATTTTTATATAATACCATCATCTTTCTCAATATACATTATAGATATATTAATACATTTAAGTAGTACACAGCGGAAGTTATAAAATATTTACACATATGAAAACATTTGAGTATTTATTTATCATTACATATATATATTTACAATATAAACAAAATCTTTACAAAATATAAAAGAGTTATACATGATTGGCAAATCTCCTCTGATCTTTAAGTTCCCAAAATCAACTCTTCAATGTCTACTCTCACTCGGTCTAGAAGAGCTCTCGGGTTCAACTCTATTACCTGCGCGATTAAACACTATCGCGCTAAGCCAAGGGCTTAGTAAGACAATTCATGCTAATGTTATGCTTTAGTGCAATGCAATGTTTCACATTTGTATTAATAAATCAACATCAATGATACACACAATTAGTAAAGATCATACTCAATAAACAATAGTCCGTGAATAGTCCGTTTCATCATATAAGTAATATTAACATTTCATTACATTAGAACAACATTTATGTTATACATAAAACCTAGACACCTATGGGCCCATCAAGTATTTAATACGATATTCAGAATTCAGAGTTACTGCTTCAGTTCATAAACACCATTATCACGCCCGTAGGCAACATATACATATATATCTCTATCCATGGATAGTGTAACAGACCCAGTCTCTTGGATCATCAACTCATCTAACTCGAGGAGATCCTCAACCCGGCAAGACTGTTACAAATATAATATTTCATAATATCAATTATCATAGTGTAACAGACCCAGTCTCTTGGACCTCAATTCAACTCAATTTGAAGAGATCCTCAACCCGGCAAGACTGTTAACTTTCATTAAATAGGCATGCCTCCAAAAAAAACTAGAACTCTGAAACTGAATATCATATTAAACATACACTTATTTCAAACTCTTTATCAATCTTTCTCATCAATTAGGCAAACATGCCATACATCATTCAATTATATCATCATAGCCAATCACAATGGCTTTATAGCATTTCATATCTCAATTCATATTGTGTATATAGCATTATTAGTATCACATTTCAAAGTACATTATTCATAATACACATCACCATTCACAAGCCTCACAATACACAATACATAACCTTATTCATGTAATATCATATGCATTATCAAATCCATATCATCTCACATTTCATGATTCAACAATGATGTTAGACAAATGATATCTATTTTGATCCTTGACAACTCAAATGGATGATCTATTTTAACATGTATATGAAAATCTTGTTGTAGGATTAGATTGCTTCCAATAAGGTGAACAGAACCTTTCTAGCGGTCGCGCCTCACCTGAATACGACCGCCCCATACAATTACAAGATAAAACCTTATTACAGTAGGTTTCGCGGCCAGAAGCCCGACCTAAGTCGCGACCGCACCTCACAATCAAAAGATAAAACATTATTACAGTAGGTTTCGCGGCCAGAAGCCCGACCTAAGTCGCGACCGCACTTGAATAATAACGACCGCCCCAAATTACGTGTCTCTCATGCATAAACCCTAAATGTAACCAACCCTCTTCCAAATGCATTTTAACATATAATTCCCAACACAAACTCACTCAAATGGATATAACTCATGTCATAACACATATTCATCACAATAACCACTTAAACAACACATTTGAACACAAACCATCTAAAAATCCTAACTCAAACTTTACTCTTGATTTTCCACTATCAATCTTCACTTATTTTTCCATAATCACAACCAAACCAACACCAATTCCAATTTTTTTACTTTAAATCAATTCTAACACTTGCAAACACATATCAAATACACCAAATCATTACATCAACAAATCACACTTCACTTTAAACATAACTTCAAAATTTACAAAGGAAAAACAAGAGATTTCTTACCTTAGATGAAGAAATTTCACAAATCTCTAACCAAACTCTTTGATTGCCTCTTCAATTGAACTCTAGCATCAAGAACACTTCTCTTCCTCTTTCTCTCCTTCAATCACCGGCACCCAAAATGAAAAGAAAACAAAATAGCCACAAGTCAAACACTTTTCCATCTTTTAATCTCCACCAAGAGATTTCTAAAGGTAAATTACCTCAATACCCTTAACCATATAACTCACCTTTTGTCTCATATAAGCCCATTTAAGTAATTACACACTCAACACAAAAATATCTCTTTTCCTTTGACTCTTCCTTTGACCCATTTATATGTTATATATATCAACATATACACAACATATACCATTCTCTCTAAACCCTATTTTCTTTCCCAATTTCTTTTCTCTTGCAATTATCATATATATACAATCCAATATAACAACAACAACAATAAAAACATCATAACCAAGACTTCTAGGGCATATATGAGGATATTACATATACACATTCGTTCATATGCTAATTTACACAATTTCCATTTATTACTCCATTTCTAATCTATCTCTTATAAAAATTTTCATTCATATATATATATATATATATTTCTATTTCCATACTTTCTTCATTATACTTTCCTTTTCCTTACAATCTCTTATTTATACGCATATACTTTAGGCCCAAAATACTATACAATCATCAAGTTCAGTTGTTAAAATAATAATTTCACCGTCCAGCTCTGTTCGGATCCTTTCTCAATCTCAATTCATCACATGACCTAACTCTACGCAGGTCAAGACCTAATCTCTCTTAGGTCTATTAATACATGCAATATCATTCTCAATATCACCAGACACGTATTTGTATAAGGTAGTAAACACTCGATAACAATTTTTTTAATCATCCACATACACCTTCGTAAGTCATAATTATAATGTGACTTACTTTCCACATTTTCTTACATATCATATTTGTGTTCATATAGAAAAAAATCTCAACACACAAATCATACAATTATACTCAATTCCTCTTTTACATACAACCTATACAAAGTTAACATTTATCACCTTTCAGAGAATATTATCATTTCTCATTCTTTTGACATTACTTAGGTTATTCATCAATTCAACATATATATACACTCTGAGCACAATATAATTAACATCTTCCTTATTTAATCACCCATCTCTTAAATAAGTTTTTTATTATATATATATATATTTTTTTTAACACCTCACATAAATATTAGTCACATTTTCAATGTGACATCTCTCTCACATTTTTTTATGCATTTATCATACCCTTCATATCCCTTTTCATCATTTCCAAAGCAATTACCTAAAGTAACTCATTTTTACTTACTTAATCATTTCCCTTTTATTTCATAACAAATTTCTATATTATCAATCATATTACACGTTACATGATATTTTCATAAATAATATTACTCATTCAAAATTACTCTTATGCTTATTAAACATTAAACTATTAATATCTAAACAATCTTCATCAAAATTCTCTTACAACTCTAAATTTCCAACTTACTACTTTACTTAAACTTCATTCTATTAATCTCATTTTCAAGAGCTAACTTTATAAACTTTATTTTTATATTAATATAACATCAAAACACATCACTTTCACAATTATGGAAACTCATTTCAAAAATTCAAATTTCATATATTGCAACCAACAACATGAACCTCACCAAATCTCATCCATGTCACATTTCCAATCTTAAAATCATAACTTTTACATTTAAACAACACTAATTCATTTCATTACACTAATTAACACCATCCATTTAGATATTTTAATTTTACACACTCAACCCTAAATTATGCATCATTATTCCATAATAAATAATTCGCTATTATATATGATTTCACTCCTTGATTTTAATTATGAACTCTTTGTTGCAAATTATTAAAAACTCTATATTCCTTCTATACTTATACCCATATGCATATAAATTTTCTATAATTTTCTTCATTCATTTGTCTCATAAAATTAATTTATTACTTACTGACACAAAACTGCATGACTTCCTTAGTTTCATGTCAATCTCACTTTCAATTTTTATATTCCTTACCAATTCTTTATAAAAGCTTGTAAAATTTTATCCATGTGCACTTGACACATATATGGACTTATATTTAAAGTTTTAGATTTTTTTCCAAGCTGATTTAATATATTTAAAAATTAAATCTTCCAAAATCAGAGAATCTGTCTTTTTAATAATTTCTCTGGCAGCACCCGGTTGTCCATTTGTTTCAGGTATCAAACCTTAATAAAAATTCATGAAATTTTAACCATATGTTATAGGAATACATATGATATTGTGTGAAAATTTTCAGATTTTAATGGTTTGGTTTACCATAGTTTCTAATTTTATTTTTTTCTCAATTTCTACAGATTCCAAGTTGCTGAAATTACTCTAACAATCCGTGTTCTTCTATTTTTATTAATTAGAGATTCATCTTTAAAATTTATAAAATTTTATACATTGGATTCTAACATATAGAAAACCTTTCTATTAAATGTTCAAACTCATCCAACATTTCTAGATTTATCCAAAAATTCAGACAATATCACTTTGCTGTACACCTATAAAATTTTTTGTAACTATCATGCTCATTCCTCAAACTTTTTATTTTTATATATTAAATCATTTCCTAGATTATTTTTCTAATTTCACTTATTCATCAATTGAATCAGCTATAAATTTTAAATTTCAAATAAAAGTTTCAAAAATTCTTAATCCATAATCTCTAGAATGACGCTTCCACTGCTCTACTCTGATCTATGCAACCCAGACGCCATCTCAACTCATATCCATTATATCAAATGGACATTGCCACATTAGGGATCAGATAAATTGCCAGTGCCAATGCATGCATCATAATTGAAAATTATTTTTTTAATTCTAATTTTCTCTCTCTAACAACCCACCTAGGTCGAGAACCTCAAACCTAGACTCTGATACCAAAATAAATATAACACCCTTATACCCTATATACGTACAATACATATTTTTAGCATATGTAAAATAGCATATATGGTATAAAAATGTCACAGACCGATTTAATAAAAATTTTCACATTTTGTTTTAAGATTTCAAATACAAATATATAAAATAAATAGTATATAAATATTCTTTACAATTTATATTATATACTTCTAAAAACATATCATAACATATATAATATCAAAATACATTGTAATATCAAATATCTACATGTTGGCAACTGGCTCTGATCTTGATATACCCAAAAACAACTCTTCAAGCTCAATAAATACAAACCTTGACCCGACTAGGTCTAGTAGAACTCTCCAGCTCTACTAAATCATCCATGACACCTGCGTAACGAATTACAATCATGCTAAGCTGAAGCCTAGTGGTACAAACTTTGATAATAACAATAAAACTCAATGCAATGCCAATGCACAATGCATATAGATTTCACGTCATTTTACTTTCTTATATTTTTTAAAAATTTCATAATCACAACTCATAGCATTATATTGCTCAATTGTATCACAATTCATAATTCACATTAAAGCAAAGACAAGCATGGGCCCAAAAAGGATCTAATATGCTATTCAAATTTCAGAGTTACTGCTTTGGTCCATAATGACACTATGTGTCTAGCCCCGTAGGCAATATATCCATGGATAATGTAACAGCCCCAGTCTCTTGGACCTCAACCTGGCTAGACCCTTAGGCCCTAGTATCTTGGTCCTCAACCCGGCTAGACTGCTACAGTTTTTGAGGCTTACGACCCAGTATTTTCACCCCAAAAAAATCATATTTATTAGCTGGCCTGGCCAACGACCCTGTCTTTTCACCACTCCAGCGTTTAGCCCGTAGGCAATCATAGGCATGCCGCCAAACCCATAACTCTAAAAATTTAATAACATACTAGGCACACAATTTATTCTTATTTCTCATTATTAAATTCTTTCATAATTCCTTTATCAAAACTTTTCTCATTTTCTCATGATCAAACTAGGTACATTGCCATATTATATCATCTTTTTCTCACTTTTTTTTTTCATTTTTTCATTTTTCTCATTATTAATTTCTTTCTCATTATCAAATATTCAATCTAGGCACATTGCCTTATTTTCACATTTTTTTTCTCATTTTTCTCATTTTTCTCATTTTTAACAATATCAATTTATTTCATTATTTCACATATCTCATTTTTGCATTCACAACACATTATCCAATTAATTTGGGTATTTTCACATAATATACATATTTCACATTCTACACAATTTAGCCATTATCAATGGCTTTTCACAATGCATTTAACACATATATGACATTACAAATGTCATAGCACATTATTCATACTCAATTAATGAACCAAGTAACTTAACACATTTTTCAACCAAAATGTGTTAAGCCCAAATGTCATGCAAATATAAATAATATATTCAAAATTTATACATACCTCCACTAGCAACCCAAAGCAAGCTTAACACAACCTCCAATCTTATCCTTCCAACTTGCCCTTCACCATTTGGATGAAAAAAATTAACCTCCCTCAATGCCTATACCAAATGTAATCATATACAATCATTTAATATCACATTCTAAGGTATTCTCAACATCAAACCATAATTAAACATCACTCTAAACCAAATCCCAAAATTAAGCTTGACCTCTCTTTAACTTTGAAAAATCATATCAAGCCATTTAAATTAGTTCTTTAAGTTTATTAATATCATTAGAAACATGTTTTAGCATGTTTAAACCAATTACATTAATTAACCACATGCTTATGCTCAAAACTCTAAAATGGCATAACCTTCACCATTGAAGGATCTCCATTCCAACTCAATCCAATTATCATTTCAATCTTATTTCCACCACTTATATCATTAAATAACACGATTTAAGCATTAAAATCAAACAACTAATTATTCTTTGAAAATTCACTTTTCCAAAACCCTAAATCAATACTACCATCTTCATACTTTATCCAAACTTAACTAAATCCATCATTTGATTTTAAAATCCTTGTTTATGCATCAAAACAACACATTTGGAACCAATTTGTACAATTAAAACTCATGATTTCAAAAACTTAAATGTTCCATAACCCTAAATTCTCTCTCTTCACCAAACTCAACTTAAATTCAACCATTTCTTTAATCCAACCTTAAAATTATTGTTAACTATCCAAAATAACATCATACACACCCATTCCAATAATTATAACATGCAATATCAAAACTCCAAACTCAACATAATCCAATTTTCTATAGAATTCAAAGAAAAGAGTTGGAAACTTACTAATTTTGGTGGAAATCACCAAAAATCCACTTTGAATACTTGAAATCATTCAATTTTTTAGAGTATGGAAGAAGCAAAATCTTTGGCTAGACAACCATGGAGGTTTCGGCCGACAACCATGGAGGTTTCGGCCATGGAGAAGAAAAAGAAGAGATGAAGACTGTTTTTTTTTCTTTTTTTTTCATCTTTTATTTTAAACCATATATATATATTAAAATAATTTAATAATTAATAATTTAATTATTTATTTAATAAATTAAAAGTTATAAATTCTCTCTTCCATTCAAAAATAATTTATTTTTGAATTATTTTATTAATTTTAAATTTCTAAGATTTAATTATCACAATATCCTTTTACTTTGACTTTTCTTTTAAAAAGTATTGACTTTTTTATGTTATGTATATTTTACATATATATCACATATATGTTCCACTTTTTCATTTAAAACCCCTTCATTTTTCATTTAAAACCATTAATTTAATTTATCCATTTAAATTATAATTTATTTTATCAAATTTTCAAAAATTAGAACTTTTCAAAAATTTGGGATATTATACATATACACAAGTAATGTGTATCTTATATACACATGAAATATACCTTATATGTGTATTAAATATTAAGTATGTAATGTATTAATCCAACATAATTAATATACCATATGTATATGTTATATATACTCTAGATATATACATATTGAGTATATACAATTTTATATCTCCAAATACTTATTTAATTTCTCCAAAATCACGGATGTTACAGGCATGATTTAGTTATTTGAGTATGGCTAATTGTAATAATAGTGTAAAGTGTGTTAAGTGCAAAATGTGCATTAATATGCTGTAGAGAGCCATATATGTATCGTATGTGAATTGTGAAATGAATAAAGTGATGAATATGATGAAATGGGAAATGTGTAACGAATGTAGAAAATGGTGAAGAATGATGAAATGTGAAAAGCATGACAAGAAATGAAATGTTAAATGTGAATTGAAATGTGTAAAACCTTATATAATATTAATTTTCAGAGCATTATGTTTGGTGATATTGCCTTCGGGCTAGACGCTAACATTATTATATTGCCTTTGGGCTAGACATTGGGTATCAAACATGAGTCCAAAGCAATGACTCTGGAACTTGAATATTATATGGGTTTTCTTATGGGCCCAGTGCATATGAATAACTTGTAAGATGATTTTGTAATGAATATGATGATGTTGTTGTCAAATGAAAATGTATGTAAATGTGGTTTTTAAATTAAATGTATCAAGCATGGTATTTCTTGATTTGTACTACTAAGCTTTCAAGTTTGGCACGGTTGTATGAATCGTGCAGGTTAGTAGATTGCTTTTCAAAAGATGTTGATCGGTTCTTGCCACACAGAGATTTGAGATGCTTTGAGACCAACTTGGAAAGTGTTGCATTCATGTATAGATTTACCATTTTGTGAATTGAGCATATAGATATAAGCTATAAAAAGAAAGGTACATTGAGATTATAAGTTTGAGTAAATTGTATTTTATAGAATTGTGTTTTATTTAAATCAAGATTCCCTTTTTGTTAGTCATACAAATATTTTAATGTTGAGTAGAAGTAGTTCAAAATATTTTATAACAATGCATTCTTATAATATGTATATGTGAAGTATGTATATATGGGTTATATGTACTATATGTATACATAAAATAAGAGTGTTACATTTTGTATTAGAGCTTAGATTTGAGATTTTCAGTCTAAGTGAGTTTTTGAAAATGAAATGAAAATTTTTGAAAAGTGAAACGAGTTGTAATACATGCACATGCATTGACACCTAGGTTGATCTTGGATATGGCATTATGTGGCTTATGATGGGATGTGTTTGAATTATATAAGTTCGATGATAGTGTGGAAAAATGAGGTTGCACATGAGAGTAAAGCTAGAGAAAGAAATGAGATTGGAAAATTTTTAAGTTTGTGCGATTGTTTAAAGAAGTGGAATAATTGATAAGAAATTAAGTTTGTGAACATTGTTAGAATTGATTTATAATGTTATAAAAGAAAGTGAAATACTTGCACATTAATAGGAAAAAAATAAATGAAATAATGTTGAATTAAATGAGTTATGCTGGTTGTAGTATACTGTGATAAAATGTGTATAAGTAAAAGATTGTAAGGAAAAGAGAAGTATAATGAAAAGAGTGTGGAATGAAAAGTTAGTTTGCCTAGAGAGGAATGAAATTTGAATTAATAAAATTTTATGCAAGCACATTGAGTGTTATTTAGTAAAATTGTTGTAAGAGAGGAATGAATGAGAGTTTGGTAAGGCAAGATTGGAAATGGAGTTTTTGTTGAATAATTGTATAAAATTGATATGTGAATAAATATGTATATATAAATGAGTTGTTGATGATAATGTTGTTGGATCATGTATTTAGGCTAATGAAGAACAAGTGAATAAGAGTAAATTATTTTAAAACAGAGTTGGTATGCGTTAACTCTTTGTGTAGTAAGAGTTTAGGGAGTAAATGTGTAATTTTGAGATGCCACGGGCGTGTAACCACTGGAACACAAGAGTGGCATTGAGATTAGAATTGTTTGAGAAAGAGTTGCAGTGAAGGCAATGTTTATTTGTAACCCACGGGCGTGGGCTTGAGATGACACCACCGTCGTTTTGGTGAGATTAATAGTTTTATTTTATGAGATACTGGCAAGACTTATAGTTTGCATGGTCGTGTCTCAAAATCCTATGTTAAAGATTTGTTTATAACCTTCGAAAGTATGAAATGAGAAGAGAATTATGAAAATATGATTAGTTAGGGATAAATGAATGAATTGTGAATGGTTATGGAAAAGAAAAGAGTAAATGGAATAATGTGAAAAAAAATCAATTTTGTAAAGTGTGGTAATAAGATGAAAGTGCGGAAAGATAATGGAAAAGAAATGTGAATATGGAAGAAAAATGAATGATCTGAAAAGATGTATATTGACTGTATATAATCATTAGCATCAATAAGTTGAAATGAATATTATTTGTGATGATGGATCCAAAGAGAATCAGGATTTGAGAATAAGTTTGACATAGTAGAGTTACATCATAAGTTGAGATAGAATGATAAATTTTAAACGAGCTAAGTGTTGGTTTAAATAGAGTAAGGCTATGATGCTGGTATTATGATAGTTAGATTATGGTAAGTTTGTGAGTAAGTATTGAGATTCAAAATGTATAGTTGTATTATGAGTATGAGAGATAAGTGACAATGTATATGATGTAACATTATGATATGTGTATGGATATGAAATGAGTTAAGATATATCAGTTGTAAATGATTATAAGAGAAAGATGTTAATTATATTATTATTGGAATGTATATATATATATATATATATATGTTGGGTGATGAATAGCATATGTGAATGAATCTTAATAAGAAAATAAGATTTTGTTGTTGTATACTGGTTATATTGAATTAAAATGTGGTAATTGTATAAAGAATATCAAAGTGGGGATGTGTAAAATTATTATGTTAAGACTTGTTAATTGGAAATTAAAAATTGTTATCATTTGTGATTTTACAAATATCTATTTGTAAATATAAGAAAGGGGTAATTAAATAGAGATATAATTCTAGAAATGACTGTGGTAACTGGATAGTCAGTATAAAGGTATAAATCAATAACCTTTAAATTTAAGATTATGAGAGTATATTTCATAAGATGATGAAGTGATAAGATATTTTCAGTGTAGCAGATGTGTGATGTGTATACACTAATGAGATGAATTGATTTTTTCTAATGACAATTTGCTTGATGATATGATAATCTATCATGATTGTTGTGATTAGAATGGAAAGTATGATAAGTAATGGAATTGTGAAATTGAGAATGACCCTAAGGGGGAGAGTAGAGATTAGGTGAATTGATGAAATAATGATTTGATGAGATAATTAATTTCATATGAGATTTTAAGATTGTATTTTGATTTGGATGGTTTATTACCGTACTGAATAATTTCGAGGATAAAATTATATAAGGGGGAAAAGAATTGTAATATCTCAATTTTTGGGATTCTTGATGTTTAGAGTGAGAAACAATGTGATTTTGGATCCCACGGGCATAGCATTAGTGAGCCACGGTCGTGGCATCTATTTTGGTTTTGTTTGAGGATTTATCCTAATCTAGCACTGTCGGTTTCAAACCCACGGGCGTGGCAATGGAGGGGCCACAGCCATGGCTTTTGGGGTGCTACGATCGTGGCGATGGTTTGACTGAGGCGGTGCAGGGTGCTGAGCTGTCCCCCACTGGCGTGGCTTTTGGGTGCCACGGTCATGACCTTCATTTATATATATGTCATTCTAGAATTTTCTAAGTCAGTCAATCGACCATTTTCACTTTCTGTCTCAAGTTTCTCCCTCTTTCACTATAGAAAACCCTTGATTAAGTAAGAGAAACACAAGATCTATTGATAGAACCCCTCTAGAATTGATTAATAAGAGGATATCTAGATTGAGACTAAGAAGGAAAAAGGAAAAAGGATAGTTGTATGTGTAGATATTGTGTTATTAGTTGTATTATGATATAGATGAGGTGATTTTGTGATTATTATTAATTTGAAAGTTTATTATAGTTTTTATTTAAGTGAAACTTGAGAGTATTGAGTATTGATCTAAATATTGTGAGTTAAAAGGAAAAGAGAGGATTTAAGTTGTATAATTAAGATACATATATTTATATATATATTGATGTTGTCAATAACTTGGGTATCCATATCTTGATTAGGAATCAAGTAGTGAAGATTTAGAAGGGAGTGAAGATTTGATGAATTTGATGTTAAATGGGCTATTAGAGGTAAGTACATAATTGTATTTGTTATGTTTTATCAATTGAATTGATAAAACATGATAGTGAAATGTATATTCATGAATTATGTGATTTAAATATGAATTTGACATGAATTGTTTATGGCATGATTTAACATTTGAATATGGCTAATTGTAATAATAGTGAAAAATGTGTTAACTGAAAAATGTGCATTAATATGTGGTGGAGAGCCATATATGTATCGTATGTGAATTGTGAAAGAAATTGTAAAATGAATAAGGTGATGAACATGATGAAATGGGAAATGTGTAACGAATGTGGAAAATAGTGAAGAATGATGAAATGTGAAAAGCATGACAAGAGTGTGTCATGATAAATGAAATGTTAAATATGAATTGAAATGTGTGAAACCTTATATAATATCAATTTTTAGAGAATTGTATTTGGTGATTTTGCTTTCGGGCCAAACGCTGGCATTACTATTATTGCCTTTGGGCCAGATGTTGGGCATCATTATTATATTACCTTCGGATTAGACACTGGGCTTCACTATTATTTCCTTCGGGCCAGACACTGGGTATCAAACATGAGTCTAAAGCAATGACTCTAGAACTTGAATATTATATGGGCTTTCTTATGGCCCCAGTGCATGTGAATGACTTTGTAAGATGATTTTCTAATGAATATGATGATGTTATTGTCAAATGAAAATGTTTGTAAATGTGGTTTTTAAGTTAAATTTAACAAACATGGTATTTCTTGATTTGTACTACTAAGCTTTTTGAGCTTAGCGCGGTTGTATGAATCGGCAGGTTAGTAGAATGTTGTTCAAAAGATGTTGATCGGTTCTTGCTACATAGAGATTTGAGGTGCTCTGAGACCAACTTAGAAAGTGATGCATTCATGTATATATTTACTATTTTATGAATTGAACGTATGTATATAAGCTATAAAAAGAAAGGTACATTGAGATTACAAGTTTGAGTAAATTGTATTTTATCGAATTGTGTTTTATGTAAATCAAGATTCCCTTTTTATTAATCATACAAATATTTTAATGTTGAACAGAAGTAGTTCAAAATATTTTGTAACAATGCATTCTCATAATCTGTATATGTGCAGTATGTATATATGGGTTATATGTATTGTATGTATACAGAAAATGAGAGTGTTACATATATGGGGTACATCCACACGGATAGATAAAAAATGCGTGCAAATGTCGTGGATGGCCTAACTCGTGCAGTCAAATTCCACGAGCCCATTCGGGTTCGTCCAATGTCTATTTTAGGTGATTGTAGCTCCCATGTATCCATATTAGACTGAATTTTAATCTATTAGAGGATATTTATGCCTATATAGGGTACATCCATATGGATAGATTGGATATCTACGCTAATGTCCTATATTAGATATGGTAAAAAAAAAATCAATTTTAGTGGTTTTGAAGGATTCTATTCCTTCAAATCCAATCATATCCAATTTGTTTCTCTAAAATTGACCCTTATCTATTTTAGAAGTTGTCTTGTGAGACCCTATCCTATAAAAACATCTTAAACCTAACTTTCAAAAGGGGGAACACACTCTTGAAACCTAAAGAATCACTTAACGCTCTAAAATACTCTTCTTTCAAATGATCTGACCATTAGTTTCAACAATAAAACCACAAAATTTTAGACCTAAAACACTCCCTATTCATTACGTAAATTCATCCCAAAACAAGTTCCAACTTGTTCCTAGCCATCAAGGAACATTTTTAACTATTTTGCCTCAAATTGAAGTTGATCAAGATCAAGACTTGTGGGGATTCAATTTAATATGATTTCAACATTCAAAGTTATTGTATTCATAACTTTAGGTCAGTGTTTCATCTCTCTAAGTTCCAACATTGAATTCTAATTGCTTAAATAAAAGGCAATTGGCCTAAAAACAAGATCATATAATTGAATTTGGTAAAACTTGAGGATTAATCTTTCATAAAACTTTTTGTTTATTTAAAATCATCTTTTGAACCTTATTAATTTTTGATTAACTTACTGCCATAAACTTGTTCTATGTTTGTTTTTTCATAAATGATAATGAGATTACATGATCAATTAGCATAATGATTTAGGATCCAAAGGAAGTATGCTTAACAAGGTTGATTCTATGTTCTCCTTTGATAGCGATGGTATTTGGTACATTATTTAGTTGTTGTAAACATGATAATGTTTTATGTATTCTTTGAGTAATCATATGGTTAATTGGCTTGATTAGAAGGAATTGAGCTTAATGTAAAATCTTTTGGGATTTCCTTTGATTATATAATGCTAAGTATATTATTTGGTTGCTCTCATGATTCTATGTGATTAATTCACATTATATAATGTGAAGTTTAGTTTATGGACATATCTTGTATAACTTACTTATATTTGATGTATAGTTGTCATAATATGATGATGTTATAATTGCTCCTTGCATATCATGCATGTTTACTTAATTTATATATTTTCTTTTATATCAATTATCATTAGAAATTGCATTATAAAAGGCTTATAGGCAAATGCAAAGAATGGTCCACGTAGATATACTTAGCCTATTGAGTAGATTACCATCATTGAACTCAATATAGAGAATATGGCTGACTCTCTTCACCAAGGATCATCTATTAATTCAACCCACATTTTGAGCTATGTATTTTCAGTCTGCATTGAGTAGCGACTCCGTTCAACCTACTCACAGGCTACATAAAGAAGTGAAGCAGTTGAAGACAATCCTTCAACAATAGCTTCAAAATCATGAAGAATGTGATTAGACGTTCCAAGAGCGGCTGGATGCCTATAAAAGGAAGTTAGAAGCTTATGCACATGAGTGAGAGCAACAACTTAGGGACCAGATGCAATAAGAGATCCAGGCATAGCTGGATCAATTCATGCAGCGCTTTCTCACCTTCTAAGATTAATCTAGTCTTCCAACACCTCTACTTCTACCACCACCACCACCTTTACTAGCATCTCAACCTCTAGCTTCTTCATAGGTATATTGGAATATATTTTACAGATTCAATATTTTATTTACTTATTATTTTATAGTGTATATATTTTATTATTGATTTTAGTATATTACATTATTTATCATTTTTTAATTAATTACAATTATTAATATAATATTTTTATATGTTGACAATATTATTTAAGAATACAATTATCTTAGTTAAAATTTCCAAAAATTTGTATCAAAATGAAATCTTTTAAAATGTATATTTTTAAATTTATTAACTAATTACTGAGAGAAGAAAAATAGTTAAATAATTATCAACTAATTAATAAATTAAGAAAAAAAGGTAAATTTATACTCCGATTCATTACCAACAGATTTATTAATTTTAAATAAATAAATAAATATACTTATTATTGATTATTGACTGAATTACTTATTTTAGATAAACAATTAAAATTTTTTTTGATTAATTACCAACTGAATTATTAATTTAAAATAAAAAAATTATTAATCATATCGACCAATTACCGATAAAATTACCAATTTTAAATATATAAGTTAAAATTTATGTTGATTGATTACCATTAGAATTATCAATTTTAAATAAATAAGTTAAAAAAGTATACTAACCGATTACTAAATGAATTACTAATTTTAAATAAATAACTTAAGAAAATATATCAACTCATTATCGACCATATTACCAATTTTAAATAAATAAGTTAAAAAATATATAGAACAAATACCGACTTAAATTAAAAATTTTAAGAAATTTTGGCAAAAAGTTATCGACTACCTTACTGTCATTAATTACAAGATACTCTATATTCTTTTAGCAATATAATGGAACAATTTAAGGAATGGACGTGTTCTAGGCAAGTATTTGGTATTCATCAACAGATTTTATTATGTCTCGGGAGTTTTCTTATCGACAAGTTTAATGTGGATTATTTTGTTTCGCCAAAAAACTTTCGCAAAATTTCTTTGTCAATAGAATTTCCTTTTTTCCTAATGAATCTTTCCATAGATAATTCACATATTTTTTTTATAGTGTCAGTGATTTATTATTTTATATTTTTCAAAAAAAAAAAAATCCTCTTCCAGCCACAGTTCTATTTCCATCAATAAATTTTAGTCATGATATTTTATTGTAATGTTTAATTAAAAGTTGAAATTTTAATGGATTTGAAAAATTGGATTAAATTTGACCATATCGTAGTCAAGTAGTTTAAAATTATTTTTTATCAGAATGAATCAAATTTGATGTGACCCAAATGAGTTAAAAAATAATAATATCAAATTTAACGTTTAACAAAATTGAATCAGATTTCTTGGCAGCAAGAACTCGCACCTTACATGGCTTCGTGAATCCAATTACATCTAAAGCCATTGCCATTAGGGAAGCATTAAGTTGGATTAAAGATCAAAGTTAGAACAAGGTTATCGTATATTCTGATTGTCAGCTAATTGTAAACTATATAAAAAATAAGTCCATCCTTTCCTCATCTTTAGGCTTAGCCCTTGATGATTGTTACTCCCTTATCTCATCTACTAGGCGAGTTCTATTCAATTTTGTCCACCGATCTACGAACATTGTGGCTCATTCTCTAGCAAGAGTTGCACTTTCTGTTTCAGATAAAGGAGATTGGGTTGATAACCCTCCTTCATGGATTGTTAACACTTTGGTTTTGGATTAATAATATTCCCTACATTTAGTTTTATTTTTTTAATAAAAATTAATCAAAATTTTAATGATGGATATGTTTTTATTATTAATTTACTTTGAATTAATTTATTGCGAAATTTATATTTAATATCAAGTTCTTTTACGTAATTAATATATATATTTAATATAAAAATAAACTTAATTATTATTAATTCATTCTTGTAATAATAAAAAGTTAAAGTTATTTACAAAATATCAATTGATAGAATATATTTTGATTAATATAATTAAATATAATATATTTTTAAAACATATTTAATTATTTTATTTAATAGCATTATCTTTTTGAAATTTAAAATTTTTTAGTTATTTGCTAGAATAAAAAATATGTTGTGAAAGATATTTATTTATTATGCTATTTACATGTTTAAAAATTATTTATGTGAAATATACCTTAGATATTATATATATTTTTTACTTAAGTTGTATATGAAATATTTTAAAATAGTAATATATATTTTATTATTATTATTTTAAATATTTTATATATAATTAAAAGAATTCATCATATAACTCGATTCAATTTAATCCACATATTTAAAATTAATTACTGTTCGACCAAAAACTCTTTCACTTACTAGAAATTCAAATACAATTGTAGTGATCTAATTAAATAAAAATAGAACTCGAATGAATTCAACTGAAAAATAACCTTAATCCAAAATGGTTAGATACAAAATTCAAACTGAGTTAACCTCTAAAAGAAGACGAAAAAAAAAATCATTGGAGCGAGAGTAGCCCGTCTTGAATGCCGGGCAGACAAGGACCGAAGTGCCTTTAAAAATGGTCAGGAATGGTCTCCATCAACCCCCACACTGCCTATGGAGAGAAGATGTGAAAGGACAAAGCTGCCATCCATTGCATTGCCATCGCTACCGCTACTTTGTCAGCGAGGCGTCAGCCATAAAGCAATAGATTGCAAAATGATTTGCCTCCTTTCTTGGCTTTCAATTTTTTCCTTTTCTCGCCTCTTTCCATTGGCTTTCACATAAGTCCGTTTGTCTTTCACGCTGCCCCCATATTGTGACATGTCAATTTCCCCTTCTCTTTGACACGGTGCAAAGTGTATGAATGTATAAAACATTTTCTCATCTCGTCTCATTATCCCTCTTGCATGTCATTGTTATGCAAACAATTCTCTTTGTGTGTATTTGAAAGCTAACAAAAGTTTGTGCACGCCAATTATGTTAGAATTAATTTTAAATTGTTAAAATTAATCCTCTAATTAATCATAAGTATGGGCTAAATATATTTAAATATTAAATATGTATTGCAGTCAAATTAAAATAGTCAAATTAAAGTTATGATCAAATAAGGATTGTTGACTATTGATGTGTCCTACTCGTAATAGAATTATAAGTGTAGAGACCGATAAAATTTCTGTTTTGTTGAAGAACCAACATAGAAATCATCATCATCAGTTACAAATAAGGGGTCGTGGTCTCCAGAGGAACATAAAATTTTTTAGAGAACATTGCATTCCTTCAGTAGTGCTTCCGCATAACCTAAAGTGTGTATCCCCTGGAAGGCGACAAACCCCAGAATCGTCTTCAGCATCAAAATACGATGATGTCAGGCACGCAATTCTACCCTTTGCAATTTAATTTGAATAATCTAGTGATCTATGCGTATTTTAGGTTTTAGGGGAATTAAGTTTTCTTCCCCTTTCATTTAGGGGAATCAGGTTTTCTTCCCCTTTCAATTGGTATCAGAGCCCTATGCTAGGTTGCTAGATTTTCCGATTAAATTGCGGTATTGATTATTGTTTTAATTCTAGAAAATTAATTCGGTGATTGTAATTTTCGAGAATTAATTTAAAATCGAAATTATTAATCCGAAATCAATTTTGGTTTGATTTGTTTTGGATTAAATTACTGTTATTATTTAATTGATTCTGGAAAAATCAATTTCTGAACTTGAATTTGTGCTTGTGATTTTTTCTGGAATTAATTAATTTTTGGATTAATTAATTATGTAATTAATTAATTAAAAAAATCTGTTTTGAAACTGTTTAGTGAACAGTGTTTCTTGAACAGTATTTCGTTGTTCTTCGTTTTGGTTTAGAAGAACACAGTTAAGGATTTTAATTAATTGATTAAATCTTTATGAAATTTTGATTTGATCTTCGATTAAAGCGTAAAAAAAAATTCATTTAATTTTAAAATTTCAATTTAAAATTTAATTCAATTGAGTTTAAATTTTGGTATTTTAGTCCTGATTATGTCTAATATTTTTAATAATAAATTAATTAAAGCAATAAGTCACCAAAGTGGCCTCTATTTTTTTAATTAATTTTTTTGGGATATTAGACAGGTGTATTAAAATTCGTTGCGGGTAGTATGCCAGCCCAAAGGAAGGCTGCTATCTGGCTGAGTTTTGAATACACGTGTTGCAATAAATATGTGACAATTATTTGGTTTTATCCATGTGGATAATATATCGGCCCAAAGGAAGGTTATTATCTGACGGGACTAATTGTCAATATTTTAATTGCTACGTGAGATACCAATTACAGTTAATATTTTATGTCCAAAGATGAGAATATTAACGTTGTGCCTGGTATCTTGTTTCCATTATTTAAACTCAAAATCAAGTTTATAATTTGTGGATCGTGAGCGTACAATTTTTTATTTTTCTTTTTCTCTGAATTTAGTTAATATGCTATATAAACTCCTAGTGTACCTTTTCTTTAGAGGTTAAACTTAGATTTAGAAATTCAAACATGTTGATTTATCTGGGACGCATGTATTTGGACTTAGCATTTAGGAAGGATGAACATATTTCTCCTACTGAAGAGAGCAAAGATGCTCAGAGGGTTCAGTATGAGAAGTGGGAGATTTTTTATCTTGCTTGGGTCCAGTGATCATGCATCAAAGAATCTCAAAAATATTTGAGGAGCCACTCTGCTAAAGCTATAATGCTATGAACTACCTTGCCCAACTAGAAAGCGACTATGTCAAGTGTGATGAAGTCAAAGTGGGGACATTTTCAGCAATCTAATTTTCGTTAGGTATACTGGCAATGGTAGTATTAGGGAGCATATTCTGAGCATGTCCTAAATAGCCAAGAGGCTAAAGGCTCTGGATTTGGTTTTACCAGATGACTTTTTAATCTATCTAGTTGATGGCTAATAAAGGGGAGAATGCTCGTTTGGTTGCTTCAGCAGATAAGGACAAAGGTGAAAAGAAGAATAATACTGCTAATAGAAGGACTGTCCCAATTATATCACGCAACGTATAAAGAAGGGTAGTACCTTGTTTGGTTTATTATGAGGTTAATTCAACTTTAGTATCTAGAAACACTTATTGAATGGATTACAGTGCTACTATTCATATAAATGTTTCATTGTAGAGTTACTTGAACTACTGAAAACCAATTGACGGTGAAAGATACGTCTATATAGTAAATGACAAACTGGTAGAAGTAGAGACATAAAAACATTTTAGATTGTGTTTAAGAACTGGATATTATTTGAATCTTATAGATACTTTTGTTATACTATCTTTTAGATAGAATTTGGTCTCTGTTTCTTATTTGGACAAATTTGTTTTTTACTTGTTCATTTAGAAACAGATAATTTACTTTATCAATAGATTCAAATATTTGATACTAGTTTCTTAAATGTTTATGATAATCTATATACGTTAAATGTCAATGCTTCTTATAATGAAACTCTGCATGTGAGTACTAGAGATATCGAAGGAAAGCTGGATATGGATAACTCAGCTGAACTTTGACACAGATGTTTGGATTACACATCCAAATCTAAAATAGAACATCTTGTGTCAAATGGTATCCTAGATACATTTGATTACACAGATTTGGATTTCTATGTTAAGTATACTAAGTTAAAATAGACCAAACATAGAGATTAGGTGTTATTAAGTCTTCAGTCATCTTAGAGTTGATATATATGGATATCTGTGGTTTATTCTCTATAGCATCATGAATGACCAAAGATAATTCATATCATTCATAAGATGATTACTCACGTTAAAGGTACCTATATCTCATTCATGAAAAATCTAAGTCTGTGGACGCTTTATTTTAATCTTATAAGGCTGAAGTTGAAAATCAACTCGGAAAGAAGATTAAATCTATTACATCTGACTGTGGTTGTGAGTACTGTGGCAGATTTAATAGCTCAGGTGCGTAGCGTTCTGGACCAATTGTTATTTTCCTACAGAAATGTGGTATAGTCCATCAGTACACAATGATTGGTATAACCAGTATGAATGGTGATGCTGAGAGACATTACAAGACTCTTTTGGATTTGATGAGGAGTATGATTAGTCATTCATCCTTATCAGAGTCTTTTCTAAGAAAAAAATATTAAATATAGCAGTCTATCTTTCTAATTAAGTACCAATCAAAGCAGTCTAAGTACTTTCATACTTACGGGTATCCAGCTAAGGCTAGGCCTTATAGGCCTAATAAGGGTAAAATTGGACTCCAAATATGTTAACTGCTACTTTATTGGTTATTCTGAGTGATCATAGGGTCTAAATTTTATATTCCTACTACCATATTAGTGTATTGAGATGTGTATTATGACATTCTTTAGGATGTTGAGCTTGAGGGGGGAAATAAGGTTATAAACATTGTCTTTGAGGAGAGATCAAGTTAGGAAATTTTGATTCTCATCATTGTTTTCTGGAGTGGTAGTGTCACTCTTATTCTAGAAGCAATTCTAGATCCAATATAAGACAATGTTAAAGAACTTCCCATCAGTTTGAAGATCCGTTCTTCATTAGGATCAAGCTCATCAACCTTAAGAATTTGAGCCAGAACATGTGCCTTTAAATAGGTCCTTTAGAGAGAAGAGAAGTGCTATTCTAGATGTTTATGTAGTATTTCTATAGTATTCTAACTCTCATAAGTGGATTGAGGCAATGAGTGAAGAGTTTAAGTTTATGCAAGACAATAAAGTTTGGAATCTTATCCCATTACCTGAAGGAAAGAAACCTATTGGTTTTAAATGAATATTTAAGACCAAAAATAAAAAAAATAAAAAAAATAAAAAATAAAAAAAAATTCTAAAGGTAATATTGAGAGATATAAAGCATGTCTTGCAGTTAAAGGCTTTACTCAGAAGGAATGGATTGACTATAAAGAGATCTTCTATTTGGTTTTATTGAAGGACTCTTTTAGGACAATCATGGCTCTCGTTGCACAATTGTTCTTGAGTTTCATCAAATGGATATTGAGATTGTGTTTATCTATGGAGACATTGATAAAACAATCTATTTGGTGCAGTCAGATTGCTTTGAATAAGGAAACTCAAAGCTATTGATATGCAAATTAAGAAAATCCATTTATAGGCTCAAGCAAGCATCTCGTTTGTGGTACTTTAGTTCCATCAAGTAGTTGTCTCATTTGGTATTGAGACAAATGCTATTGAGGACTATGTATATCACTGTGTGTTTCACTAATTCAGTGGGAGTAGGTTTATTTTCTTGGTTTTATGTGTAGATAGCATAATTTTTGTTACCAACTGTAAGGTCTTGTTGCATGAAAGGTTTAGATAAAGTTTCTTTTATATTAGGGATCCAGATACTTCGAGATCACTCTCGATGTATTCTTGGATTATTACAAAAGAGCTACATTTAGAATATGCTCAAGAGGTTTGGTATGCAAGAATATAAACCAATTTATACCCATGATCATCATAGGTGATAAGTTTAGTCTCATACAGTGTTTTAAGGATGAACTTGAGGTTCAGTAGATGTAGCAGTTTCCTATGCATCGGCAGTTGGGATTCTGGTGTATACTCAAATTTATACTTATCTGAATATTGTGTTTATAATTGGCATGTTAGGTTGATATCTCAGTGATCCAAAAATGAATCATTGGAAGGCAGCCAATAAGGTTTTAAGATATATTCAGAGAATAAAGGAACGTATGCTCACATACAGAAAGTCAGATTAGTATGAGATCATTTGGTATACTGATTCTGACTTTATCGAATGTCTTGAGTAGCAAAAGATCCACATTAGACTACATTCCATGGTTTTGGAATTTGTAGTATGCTATGAGACATTTGATCATGAATTTTTTTTTTTACTTTGTTGAATGTCACAGGGCTGCACATTATGGCTAGCATTGAAAATGCTAATAAAGTTTTAAGTGTGACATTTATTCAGCAGTTTGATTCTCCAATGACAGTAGAAGCTATTTGGTATTTAGTTTCTGGCTGTAAATGGAGAAAATACAGAGTGGACAGATATCCATAGAGCATGTTAGAACGAACTCCATAATTATAGATCCTCTTACTAAGGCATTGATACCGAAAGTCTTTCATGAGCACACTGCTCATGTGGGTGTCATATTGTTTGAGGATGTTTAGTTTCAGTGGGAGTTTTGTTCATTATGTTTTGAATGCTCTATTTGGTTTTGGATATGTTAATTCAGTTTCTGCAGAAAATGAAGTATTCACTTTTGTTTATTACACTATGTGTTATTTTTGTGGTTGATCTCAATTAAGTGTGACCAGTTGGAAACAGGCATGATTAGATCATATTACATGTAGTTTCCATGCTACACTCCTATTATTGATCTATGTCATTTGAGAGTATTGGTAATGTGATTGATGGTGGTTTGAGTCACGATGAATGTGGCGACTGGCTTTTCAGTCCTTTATCGATATAATCAATGGACGAGATTGTTTGAGGCACCTTCAGTATGACTGCTTTTATGAGCTCATTAAGGTATATACATTTATATTTAATATATGTTAGCCCAAGTGGAAGATTGTTAGAATTAATTTTAAATTGTTAAAATTAATCCTCTAATTAATCATAAGTGTGGGCTAAATATATTTAAATATTAAATATGTATTGCAGTCAAATTAAAATAGTCAAATTAAAGTTATGATCAAATAAAGATTGTTGACTATTGAGGTGTCCTACTCGTAATAGAATTATAAGTGTAGAGATCGATAAGAATTTCTGTTTTGTTGAAGGACCAAAATAAAAATCATCATCATCAGTTATAAATAAGGGGTCGTGGTCTCCAGGGGAACATAACATTTTTTAGAGAACATTACATTCCTTCAGTAGTGCTTCCGCATAACCTAAAGTGTGTATCCCCTGGAAGGCGACAAACCCCAAAATCGTCTTCAGCATCAAAATACGATGATGTCAGGTACGCAATTCTACCCTTTGCAATTTAATTTGAATAATCTAGTGATCTATGCGTATTTTAGGTTTTAGGGGAATTAAGTTTTCTTCCCCTTTTATTTAGGGAAATTAGGTTTTCTTCCCCTTTCAAATGATGCCATAACAATTTCTAGTATTTAATTATTTAAATTATTTGATAATATTTATTTTACAAAAAAATTAATTAAGTTAAAATCTTTAAGATGATAAATTAAAATATATAATTTTTAATTTTTAATAAATATAATAAATTACTAGAACATTTAATGTATCTAATTATGACAAAAATAATAGTTAAAACTATAAAAAATATGACTAATTATTTTAGCCACAATAACAAACTATGTTACTAGAAGTGACATAATTAAAAGTTAGCCACACAAATTAAAACTTTTGTGGATGAAAATTAATTTATTTAGCTACAAAATTAATTTTCTTACGACTATATATTATAATATTTTGTCGTAAAAAATGAAACAGGCTGCAAATAATTGAATAAATTAGTCACACTATTAATACTTATAGTTATATATATATATATGTTTTTGTTACATTTTAATATAACCAAAACTGAATAAATCTATATTTTTGAAACACTTATAATATTGTGGTAAATATTTTTACATCTTAGCTATAAATTTAATAAACTTAAAACTAAAACAAAAATAGATTTTCTTGTCATAAAGGTAATATAATGGCTAAAACATTATTTTTTAGCTACAAACCTAATAAGTGGTAACTAACTAGTATAATTAATTGTTATGAAAAAGAAAATATGCAAAAAAAAAATAGTAGCAAAATGTAAAGATATTTACTTAAAAACTAATTTAGAGATTGAAAGAAATTAAACTAATTTTGGAAGAGGGGTGAAAGAATAATTATGAACCATCCGTAACTTTAATATACATAAAAATAATTAATATGAAGGAATAACTAAGTATGTTGAAACATATATGTACATTGTATATACATAAGGTATATATAATATATACACATATACATTACAAGTCTTCTTCTTCTTCTTCTTCCTCCAACCTTGGCCTATTTTCACAGCCAAGAAAGGGAAGAGATTCTTCTTCTTAAACACTATAAATTTCACTAAAAACCTTAGTAAATCAAGTTGATTTTGAAGATTAATGAAGAATTCAAGTAAGATATATTCCTTAAGCTTGTTTTTCTTTAGTTTTAAATGATGTAACTATTTTTTTAGAGAGTGAAATTAGTTTATATTAAAATAGAAGATGGTTATGAAGTGATTGTGATGTGTTTATGTTGGATTTGAGGTTAAATGGTCAAAGTGAGTTTAAAATATGAAACTAGGGTTTATGAAAATATTGAAATTAGAGTTTTTGTTGGGGTTTGGTTAATACTAGTATAATTAATGATTATTTTGAGTAATTTAAGTATGAATATATTTTTAATTGAAGAATTGAACTTTTGTTTGGTTTAGAAGTAGTTAAGTCAAAGTGATTCAAGAGGTAAAGCTTAGGGTTTCTTGGAATTGAAGCTTGGAAAGTGTTATTGGATTAATTTTGGAGCTAAGTAAGGTTTGTACATACTTTAAAAATATTTAAGTAAAATGTTCATATTTGACATAATCTACATTGGAACTTTTAAAGGTTGATTGATTTTCTTTAAAATGAAGTTATTTATAAATTCTATGCATTTTAACAAAAATGTGATTTGAGAATTGCTTTGGGTTTAAAAATTATTATATTATGGTGGATTTGTAACATTTTAATTTTAATACCCTTACACCATATATACGTACAATATATACATCCGATATATGTAAATACGCATATACAATATGAGAATGTCATAATTTTCAATCTTATTAAATTTGTATAAATTCAAAAAATATTTTAACAACTTAAATATACTTTAATAAATAAATGAATAATATTCATTAATGATTTAAAAACTAAAAAATATATAATTTAACGAAAAATCTCTGAAAAAACTCGCTAGAGTTTTGTCTGTAATTTGAATAAATCCTAAAACAACAAGCATACAACCTGCATAAAAATTTTATATTTTCAGAATATTAATAATTTTATTCATTCTCCAAACTCGCTACTTTATTAATATAGAATTAAAATGTCAACACTTTAACTTTATCTATTAAAATAAAAAACTGACGTAGATATATACACACGATCATCTTAAATCTTTACAAACCAACACAAGTGTTATGAGTTAATTTACATAAACCAAAATACTTAAATCATAAATATACATGTATGCAAATGAAATCGTTAGTCTTGCGGAAGTCTAGATCGCCATGTATCTACCACAGTCTGAGTTTCACTGATCAGCACGTTCTTACCTGCACGATTTATACAACCGTGTTAAGCTTTACAACTTAGTGGTATATATCTATAAATAATAAATATTATACATATGCATTCTCACTTCTTATTTTATATATGGTGTATATATATCTATACCTCTTTATTTTTCAATCTCAACTATCAAATCCAGTACACATAAGAATAATCTCATAATCTAATTATGCTTAGGTCAATTTTGTCTCTAGAATCAGCTTTGCTTAGGTCTATCAACACTGATATTTTTAATCACATCATAATTCATCTTACCATCCAAACATCATATTCCATAATCAATTCTTTTATCCCATTGCCTCTTTTACTCATTTTTCTCATTCATAACAATGCCAAAATCACTTTATTTTATTATATCTTATCACTTTATCACATTGCATGTCATTTAGCATAATAATCATATTACCTAAATATTTTTGTATTATTCTCACATAATTCACATAAACTACATTTTACTCATTTTAGCCATTAATAATGGCATTTCACAATGTACATAATGCCTACTCATCAAGTCACATGTCATATCATAATGTATATGAATGTTCTAATAGTCAAATAACTTAATATATTTTCTATTCAAAATGTGCTAATCTAAATTAAATGCAAATATATTTAAATTATCAAAAGTATGTACATACTTTGATAATAATGAAACTTTAAAAGAAATTACAATGCATGGTGCTGTTTCATGACATTTCACATTGTGATATGCAATTCCACTTTAATTCATATTTATTGTTCTTTCTAAGCATTACATTAACACATACACAAGCATGAGCCCAAATAAACTAATATATTATTCAAAATTTAGAGTTACTATTTTTGTCCATATTGATACCAAGTGTCTAGCCCTGAAGCCAAATCATATATCAGTGACGCCTAGCGTCTAGCTCTGAAGGAAAATAATGAGGATAACCTCATAGGCATGCCACCAAACACAGAACTCTGAAAATTGAATAACATACTAGGCACATAAATAATACATGTTTTCCATATTTCAAATGTTTGCAACATATTTCATCTTTCTAGCCACAACCACAATGTGACTAGTAAATCACATTTCTAGTGCATTTATTACATTTTTCATATCTCTTGTGATCATATCAAACTATGATCACCATCACATATCTCATATAAGTATCAAATTTTTATATTTTTTTTCTCATTTTATAATTATTATCTACATTTCACATTCTTTTTCCACATTTTTGACTCATAAACTACATCATCATCACATTCAAATCAAATGTGGCTCACTTCCACATTTTAGTGCACAAATTACACTTTTTATATTTTGCATAAACATCATATTACACATCATATATTCATTATTAGCACGTTTATCATATTTTATCAATTTTCATCATATTTATTCTTCCACCACAATTTTTCTTATTTTTCATATTCTTTATCTATTTATATATATATATACATATTTTATATTTTATCCTTTTTCATATTTTTTTTATCAAATTTTATATTCATGAAATGTGACTCATTTTCTATATTTTCTCACGAGTCATAAATATGTCCATTTTGGACATCATACCATATATATATATATATATCAACCTACATTGCACTTTCACCAATATGACACCCCTTATATAACTATGCCATATTGCATAGATTATATGCAAATCCATATTTAAAAAAAAATAGCATTATACATATATAGTGCCCATTTACATTTTAATGAAAACACAAAATTCAGTAATATGTACTAACCTCTTTTCTCTTTTCTAAGCCAAAACCCTCAATTCAATTTCTTTTATCACTTTAACCTACACATGTATAATTTCATAATAAACAACATTACTCATTTAAAGTCACTTACATATTCATTGATTATTAATTTATCATTATTTATTCAATTATCATCAAAATCTCATTAATACTCTAATTTTACCATTCACTATTTTATTTAAATTTCATTCTACCAATTTCATTTTCAAAATTTAACTATAAAAATATTACTTTCATATCAAATTAACATTAAAACAATTCACTTCCATAATTATAGAAATCTCTTTCAAAAATCCGAATTTTACATATTATAACCATCAACATTAACTTCACCAAAACTCATCTATATTATATTTCCAACCTTAAAATCATATTATTTACATTAAAATAACATTAATTCATTTTATTACAACAATTAACATCACCTACATCAAAATACTATTTTTACATAACTAAACCTTGATTCAAACTTTATCCAAATTTGCCCATAATTAAATTTTATCGATAGAATCTTTACAAGCATATAAAAATAATATTAAATTCATTCATTTCAACAATTATCTTCATCCATATAGAAAATTCTAATTACACATAACCATTCCAAAACTATAATTCTATCATTCTTTGTTCTTTCAAACAATCAACCACCAATTCATTATATAATCATCACTTTAACTTTATTTCTATCTATTTTAGCAATTATCAAATTCCCTTCAATAACTCAATTCTCACATATTTACTCCTAAAACCCTAATTCTTCCAATTAGGCATCTTTTGGTTCTTCCAATCCTAAGTCAAATATAAATTAAAATATATCATTAATAATATATTTCTACTCATTTTAACTAATTAAATATCATTGACTTCAATTCTACTAAATTTTCACCAATTGCCCTTCAATTCTTTAAATATTCCACTTCACCTTACTCAACTCCTAACCAAGTTATGAGTTTAAATATGACATTAGAATCTCATTTTAACACGATTAAATCAATTAAATTCAAATTACATGCATTTAATCAAAAACCCCAATCAAAACCCTAAGCACCCTTACTACATCTTCCAAACTTCTACAAACCTAATCATTTCTACTATTTAACCATAGAATCTTTACTTCTACACTCATACAATTTTAAAACAACCCATTTAATCAATTATCAATTCCTACATCAACAATTGAATTTTTACATATTTAAATATTTAAAGATAACTTATTGAAAATTTAAGAAAACTTACTTACCTCTTGCAAAATCTCCAAAACTATCTTTGTACTCTTGAAATCTTTAGAAAATTTGGTGTATCAAAAGATGAAATACTTCTCTTTGTCCATCCATGGAACTTTGGCCAAATCTTGGAAAGAAGAAGAAGAAGTAATTTCTTTTTAATTTTTTACTTCTTTCTTTTTCTCATCCACTTATATATATACATATTTAATTAATTATTAAATATTATGTTCTTTTTAATACTTCTCTTTCTTTTCCTATCCATACATGAATTTTAATTTAATTTAATTATTTATTTTTATGTTCTTTTTTCTTTCCAACCATAATTAATTAATTAATATTTAATAAATTTTCATATTTTCATCATCTTCCACTATCAACAATTATTTTTAATTTTGATTTATTTTATTCTTTTTTTTAAAATGATTTTTAATTTCCACCATGTATTTCTTTCTTAGTTTGACTTTCTTTTCTTTTCTATTTATTTATTTATTTACTATTTTTTCATCTTCCCATCTTTCCATCCATAAATAATCATTTATATGTTACATATATTTTATTTATATGTATATATCATATATATGTTACTTATATATTACATATACTCTTATGTACATATTTATGCAATGTACTTATCTTATGTATATATAAATTTAATATATATCAAGTATGATATATATATATATATATATATCAAGTATAATATATTTATACATATAACCAATATACATAATATTTATATCTAATATGTATATAATATGTATAAATTAAATATACATTAGGTATATCCGACACCTATATCTCCAAATACTTATTTAATATTTTCAAGATCACAGATATTACATTAATGAGGCACATTATTATTAAGGGAAATAATGTGTAATGTGAATGTGATCATGAGATATGATGAATATGTGAGAATTATGGAAATTGATAATTTGAGATAAGAATGTGAAAATTTGATGTAATATTGTTATGGTTGGTTGCCCTGCACAATTTCTTATTTTAAAATATTGAATTTGGCATTGTCGAGTTGGCATGTTAATGATATGTCATAACGTTATATATTTCTTTGGGTGAGATACATTAATATCACATTTATTATTACGCTTTCGGGTGAGATACACTGGTATTATGATACTTCGATATCAAGGAGACATTATTTATACGTCTTCGGGTGAGATATACTGGTATCACATCATACTTAGTCTCCGATATCGAGACTTTTGAGTCACGATAATCCAAATCAATCTTTTTGCAACTTGAATATTGTGTAGAGATTTGTTTGAGTCTAATGTGCTTAATTATCATATGTTTTTAAGATTTATAAGATAATCTATTGTTAATGGTCCATTGCATTCTAACTAAAGATGAATTTACTTTATGTTAATAAATAAATTTTTGTTTTAAAAATATTATATTATCAAAGCATATATCATTAAGCTATTAATATAGCGTGATTAAATTTTATCGCGCAGGTGGCAGAGTTACAAAGAAAAAAAATCTTAAAAGTTTTGAGCAGGTCTAGAGTTGACGCTGATATTAGAGCTAGAATAACTTGCCACAAGACATATTTTGTTGGTGATGCATTGCATATATAGTTTTGTATCCGGTACATTTTTGGTTTTGTACATTATAAGCTTTATATATATATATATATTTATGTTTAAGTAAACAAAGTTTTAAAATGTTATGTCAATATAAGTTGTGCGCAATTTTTATTTCTTAAAAATTTGGATGTAAATTGGTGTAGTGATGGATTTGGAGAAAATGAAAATTTGAAAGTGTTTTTCCTACCGGTTGTATAATTTTGGAATTTCGGCTTTTATATATTTATAGGCGAAACTCTTATGAAATTTTATCAGATATTTTTATGTAATTTAATCAAAGATATTTTATATTATTAAAATATATATTTATGAGCTTACAACATTTAAACTTTTGAAAAGTATTTATTTTGGTACTAAAGTATTAGTTGGCTGATTCTACAGTTAACTACAATAGTATTTTTATATTATATATATGTATTTTATGTATAAAAAGTATAAGGATATTACAAATTAGCTCAATAATTACCACATGCCCCGTGAAAAGTATTTAGAGAGTCTCTTGCGGAACATTATTATTCTAAACCATGTAGGAATCTGAGAATCATATTGCATTGTCCATAGGAAAGCAAAGCTAATATGGGAGGTTAGTTTTAACGTTTAATAGATAGTTGTCAATAATTGGAACCTATTTTAATAAGTAGAATTAAGAGTAAACTATGTATAATTTGTTTTTGCAGGAATCTTAATTAAAAAATTTTATGAATAAGACCATAAATATATTTAAAAATAACAAATTTTATATGGCGTATTATTGATAGTGAACGTCGTGATTTTCAATTAGCATAATATTGATTAATTAATAATTTTTTATTTATATACTTTTATTTTATTACAATGATTTTATTGAAATCCAGAAATTTAGACAAAAAATATTTTTCAAAAAACAATTAAAGTATGAATAAATACACAAATTATTTTTTGCAAAACCAATGAAAATTTATATTAAGAAAAGAATTGACTAATTATAGAGTTTTTAGGGCGCATTATTACTTAAATATAGAATTTTATATAGTCTAAGTTTCTTGCTATTTTTTATTTTAAATTCTTTGCAGTCTAATTGTGTGGGAATGAAACAAAATTTTACAATTAAATACTTCATAATTTTTAAGTTAAAAAATATTGAATATATGAAAAAATTTATAAGATTATTTATCGTATTAGTACATATATTAAATTATTTTAATTAAAATAATTATATAAACTCCCATTCCATTGCTACTCTTTTCTCTGCATGTCAATCATTCTCATGGTTTTCTCTGCTTTTGACTTTAACACTCATTTCAAAAATTTATATTGTTTAATTGTCATTTTAATGAATAAATTTTATCATATATATTGTACCAATAAGATGATAATGGAAAAAAAATATTGCAACTCAAATCATAGATATTACCATTATGTTAATAAAAAATTTTAAAATTTTAAAGTTCAAATTAGAATTATAAATTAATACCGTTAATTTAGTCGAATTCATACTTAATTCTTATACATTATTTCATTAATTGAAATTTTATTAATTTGCAATTTTTAAAATGTTTTTATTGCTCTAAATTATATAGTGTAAGCTATAAGATATAGAAAAATAATTATAGTTACACCCGTTATATCTTATAACAAATTAGTTATTAAAAATTTTAATCTATCACACATTAATTATTTATATAATAATAAATTATTTTTAATCACTAATTCATTTATGCGACTATAATTAAATTTTTATAACTATCCTTGTTATAAATTTTAATCTTGGCTACTAAGTAGCTATATTATTTTAGTATAGTTAAAGTATATAGTATTAGCTACAAGACATATAAAATGTATTAGCTTCAAGACGTATAAATTTAATCATAGCTATACATGTTATATCTTATAAAAAATTAGTTATTAAAAGTTTTAATTTGCCACACATCAATTATTTGTATAACAATAAATTGTCATTAGTCACTAATTCATTTATATGGCTAGAATTGAAAATTTATTACTACTTTGCTATAAACTTTAAATCTTTGTGACTGATTAGATTAAATAGTTATAATTTTTCTATGTAGCTAAATTAAATTTAAATATTGTTATAATATTGAGATATTGAAACAAAAATAATATATTTGTTACGGATTATCAGTCTTTATAACTAACCAATTTAATAAATTATATAATTATGAAAATTTAATTTTTATAGCTAACACTGTAACACCCCCTTACCTAATCTACAATTAAATTAGGTGTAGGGATATCACATTTTGTGCATAAAGCACCTAAGCAATTGCCAAATAGCTTTCATCATATATACAATACTCATAAATAAAAAAAAATTACTTGTATTTAATTTTAGTCAATCTTCATACTTTGATATAAATATACCATATATAGAATTTTTAAACAAGCATATATGATAAAATATGGTTACAAAAGTTTTTATAATAACTCATTGCATGTTCACATGATATATCACTACATACTACATGTATATAGAAAATGAGTGTCAAAATATTTCTAAGGATGGTAGTGCAACAACCACAAAATCTTGATGATAAGGTGACTCTAGACTTTACTGCATATCTACTCCTCTTTCTGTCTTGATAAACACTTTCTATCTATCTTCTGTTCCTGCACGAGGAAAAAAAATCTTATGTGCTAAGCTTAAGCTTAGTAGTGTGCACTTAATTCAAATGACCTTAATAGTCATTTTACAAAAAGCAAAATATAATACAAATAACAAATGCCATCAATTATTTGTACACATGTCAAGGTTAAAAACATATTATTATTCAATTCAAATTATAATATTTATATCAAATTTCTTTATTGTCTAAGTTAATAAAATTTCAATCTGCATAATATCTCAAAGACGTACTTTTTGAATTTAATTTCTCTTTTTTTTTGTCCACAATAACCTATGATAGAATTGTATATATTGGATAACTGAACACTTAGTGTCTTTGACTGGTTTTATACTGGCATTATATGCTATACTCAAATCATTGACCGAACACTCAGTGCCTCTATGGTCTTTCATCAATCCATTGCCATGATACATATAATGTAATACAGCTAATAACTTCTTTAATTGTCATGCCGACCTATCCAAACCTGTAATTTACTGTTTAGATTTACTTGGGCTCACGATGCCACATAATTAATTTTTATTGCACATATCTTTCCAAATTCAAGATGTCATTTCTCATATTCACATAATTTAACAAAAGCAAAAGGCATAAATGCAAATAGACTTCTACCTTTTTTTTTTTTTCAATTTTCATATAACAAGTATTTTGATAATACACATGCATATAAAATTTTCATAAGAAATAAACATTAATAATTTCAACAAAAATCAAATATTTGTGCTTCACAGTCTTTTAGAATTATGACCAAGAAATTACAATATAAATTTAGCTTTCTTCATTTAATTTTTAGATCTAACTCTTAGCTTAAATATGAATTTTGAATAATTTAATTTGGACTTATGAATGAAGAGATATGCAAGTTAAATAAACATCTTTCTAAAAACAAAATTTAACTTCACCATATATAAGACAACTTTAGTGAACTGACAGAGACCAAATCTGGGCATAATATAGCTAAAATTTGCAAATTTAGCCTTCATAAGATTTGTTCCTTGGGTCTTAACTTTCTATATGATCAAGAATCACTCGATTTAGAGCTATCTAAGGTGAATTACATGCATTTGAATATGGATAGTTCAAAATTGAATTTCACTAGTTCCATATTCTATGTTAAAGATTCTAGCAATTTTTAAGGTCAAATGCATACATTTTTTGGGGAACATTTATCCATGAAAGTTCTAGAATTATATATTATAGGATAAAGAATCACTAGATTTGAAGCTCTCCTAGGTGACTTATGCCCATTTCAATATGGATTGGTCAAGGTCAAATTTCACTAGTTTCATATTTTATGTAAAAATATCTAGCAATTTTTAAGGTAGCTTACTTACATTTTCTAGGACACATTTCTATATAAAAGTTATAGAATTATGTCTTAACTTTCATTTGACATAATTTTCATGTCATTTGGACATAATTTTCATGTCATTTGGAGCTGTATAATGCAAGTTATGAACCTCAAAACTACTACTATTTAGAATACTTTGCAAAATTTCATATTTTCACAATATGACCACTCCAAAGACCAAGCTCACCAATTAATTATTCCACCATTTACACGTGCCAAACAATGGAAATTCATAAATTTTTCTAGGAAATATTACCAAAATTTCCAGAAATCAAATATAACTTAAAATCTTAAAACTAATATAAATATAATTAAAAAATGAGAGATTAAGAGTGCACAAACTTGTTTGAAGTTTCTAGATTTCCAAAACTGTTCACAACACCTACTTCACCTCTTTTCTTTTCCCTTTCTCCTCATTAGCATCTTCAAAAAAAAAAATTTTGTTAATCAATCTCAAATAAATTCTCATGTGCTCATGCGATGAGAAGAAAAGATCAATGAAAACCTTAATCTTTCTCTCATCTAGGATTTCCATTACCTGATTACTATTTACCCATTCTTAAACCATAAAATCTCTTGATCAAATCAAGTAATTTTCACCAAATAACACTTAATCTTTATAAAATAGGTGTTGTATAAAAGAAATCAAGAGAAAAGATTAGGGGATTTGAGCTTGATTAAAGAAGAATAGAGAATTTGAGAGGAAGTGAGGGATTGTGGCTAAGAAAAGATGAAGAAGATGGTGGTGGTGATACATCTAAGTATCTACTATTTACAAAAAAATGTCGATTTTATTAACTTAATTAATCTTACTTAGCTTAGTCAATTTAGTCAAAGTTTGACATTTTTACCTAATTTGCCCAAATTTTTTTCTAGTGAGTTAGTATTCATCTTTTAAAAAATACTCAATATCTCCATATAACACTCTTATACCCTATATACGTTCAGTACATATATCCTATATATATATAAAATACATATACAAAATATAAGAGTGCCACCATAATTGCCTATGGAAATCTCATATACTCAATAAATAAAATAATTACAATTTTAATAGAATAACTTATTAAATAAATACACTTATATTTAGTATTTTAGAAAATCCTTATAAGAAAATCTATAGGAAAGATTCGCTAGAGTTTCACATGTAATTTCATAGAATTCAAAATTAAAAAATCACACAACCTACAATTTGAAAAGCACTCACAAAATATAATTCATCCACATTCATCCTTCTTTTCGACCACACCAAGAAATTTCACAACTATATATTTAAAATAATATAAATACTTATACAATATTTTACTATATCGTACCTTCAATAGCATACTTATAACTTCTTAAAAATTTATAAATATTACCATTATATATCTATATACCCAATGATTCTAAAAAAAAAAACCATGTACATTGCAAATTTACATTTCAATTTATTAAAAGTATTCTCATTCACATAACGTTTCTCCAAATCATGCTTAACATATATATATAGACAAAACTATATAAAATTTCCTTAATCTCATATATATTCACATGTGGTTAACAAATCTGGTACTTTCAAATAGCCTTATACATGATATGCAACACTATTAGTCTAGTCTCGTGGCACACACACAACCTCCAAGTCTTAATCACAGTTTGGACTTCTCTAGGATGTATTTCTAATACTTGCACGATATAAACTACCGTGCTAAGCTGTAGAACCTAGTGGTACATAAACTATTTAAAAATTAATGCACATGTACACATTCATTCACACACTTTATATTTCCTAACTGTATAAAATATCAACAAATCTTAGATCATCAAAATTCCCATATTAACAACATCACCAATACTCAAATTTTATACACATATCATAAACAAAAACTTACACATTGGACCCTAAATCCTTATATAATATACAAGTTCCAAAACATTGCTATAGCCTATCACGACACCATCGTATTTAGCCCTCAAGGCATAGTATATCAGTGATACCAATGTGTCTCATTGAAGGCGTAATCATGCCTGTGACACTATCATATCTTACCCAACATAATGATATCTATGACACCGGCATGTCTAGCCCGAAGGTGTATGTCATGCCAAATATCACCAAACCCAACCTTCTGGAACTAGATATTGAATAAGACAACATGCATCACATTTTGACCATTTCCATTTCTTTTTTCTATAATCATGTATAATTTCATCATTTCATTATAATCAACCACAATTCCATGTTCTCATGTTTTCACATTATCCTCATGGTCACTTTAAACTAATTTCTTATATTCACCATATTCCTTAACTAATTTCCACGTTTTCCATTCAGATTAAACATATTACTTAGCCACAATGACAACTTGACCTATTTCCTCATTCTATTTTATTTTCCACATTTTTATATTTATTTTCCACATTTTTATATTACATTTAACATAATATACATTTCATACAAAATGTACATAATAATTACTTTAGCCATAATACAACGGCTTAACATTTATATTCCATGCCTTTCACTTACTTTTAAATAATACAATACCATATATCTTATCAAAACAAATATTAAAGTGGCATAACACATTCACAATCTCATAATGTGTTATGCCAACTCAAAGGGAATTCAAACATAATTCATTAAAGTATGTACTAACCTCTCGGAGTTTCAAAATCAACTTCAAGTCACCTTCCAACCCTTACTTTCCAAAAACTCTAAATGCCTCCACTTGGACAACTTTGATTCTTTTACTCCTACATCAAATAATAAATAGCAATAGGTCACTAAAATCATATTTCTATGCCTTTTATTCAAAACCATCACCAATTTTACAAATTTTAACCAATTTCCAACAAAAACCTTAATTCCCCTTTACTGATTCTTTCAAACAACCACCTAACCTATCCATTTCCTTCAACCAATCATAAATTCATTACATACACATCAATATAGCATCAAAATGATACACTAAAATAATTATAATCACTTCTAATTTCACATAATCCCTTTAAAAACCTAACTTCATCAAACCTTACTCATATTTAACTTCCAACCATAAAATTATCATATACATATTAAGATAGTTTCAAAACAACCCACTACAACAATTGTAGCCTTCTCCACCTCAAATCCATAAATCACATATTCATAAAAACTATAAAAAATTAAGCTCAAAGCAAAGATTACTTACCTATAACTTAAGAGTTCTTCAAAACTTTCTTAATTCCTTGGAAATCCTCACAAAATTTGATGTAATTAAAGGGGAAAAATCCTTCCCTTGTCTTCCATGGAATTCAACCAAGAGGGGAAAGAAAAAGAGGAAGATAATAGTTTGACTTTTTGTTATTCTTTTCCCTCTTAACAACTAATATATACATATATTTTAAACAATCAGTCTAATTAACTAATAATTAATAATTTATCTCATCCACCCAATATTAATTTAATTTTTAATTATTATTATTATTATTTTTAACTTTTTACCTTTTTTACTTTGACTTTTTGTCTTTTAGTACGTTTATATGTTATGTATATTTTACTTATATTTCACATATACATTTATTATTTCCCTCCTTCTAACACTTTAATTAACCTTCCAAATTATTTATTTAATTATATTTTAATAAAATTGCGGGCATTACAACTCTCTCCTCCTTAAATAACTTTATCCCCGAAATTAGCTACTATAGTAAACTAAACCATCCAAAACAAACACAACTCTAAACGCCTCATAAAACCAACTTCCACCTCAATCATAAAATGTCTACTCTCCCCTTTATGAATGTCCTTAATCATCATTTTCATTTTTCATTTTTTTCCAGACCTTATTATTTGTTTGCCATTCAACTTTCCATACCTTTAATGATTAATAACTATCACACCTTGCTCTAAATACTTAAAATTCATATTAATAGTAGATACTACCGATACACTATTATAAAATAAGCCTATCAAAGATCAATCAATGTATAAACCATAATACCAAGTAAAGAGTCTTTGCCATTATTCACAATTGTAACTGTAACACCCCTATATCCTGTATACGTACCAAGCATGCTTAAACGATCGTAATATACGTATACTGAATATAGAAAATGCCACGGTTTAAAAAGACACAACAATATCTTTGTAAATAAGTGAAACCAATCTCAAACATTTTAAAAGAAATCCAAAAGACACCATATATAAAAACATTTATCAATTCATAGCGAAAGTTATTACAAATATTTTATAAATCAAAGTTTACAAAACATAGAATAAATACATGATTGGCAGCTCTTCTCTGATCTTTGAGTCCCAAAAGAAAAATCCTCAATGTCTAGTCTCACTTGGCCTCGAGGAGCTCTCAGGTTCAACTCTGTCACCTGCGCGATCAAACACTATCGCGCTAAGCCAACGGCTTAGTAGTACAAAGTATGCTAGCATTATGCTTTAGTGCAATGCCATGTCACACATTTTAGTAATAAATCAACATCATAGATGAAAGGCTAACAACATATCTTTATATTTCATAAACTACACATATATATATATATACATATCACATTTCAACATCCTTCAATATAACTCATTAATCAATCATCTTACCATTCATGAATCACATTAAACAAAGACAAACATGGGCCCAAAACAACTAATATACCATTCAATTTTCAGAGAAATGCTTTGGTTCAATCATCACATTTATCATTATCATAAACCCAACTAGGCTTCAAGGATTAGGTTCAACCAAGCTTCAAGGGGAACAAAGCATGCTAAGTCTCAACCCAACTTGGCTTCAAGAACCAACCCAACCTAGCTTCAAGGGTTGTAACATCTCAATTAGGCTTCAAGGACTAGACCCAACCAAGCTTCAAGGGGAGTAAAACATGTTAAACTTCTACCCAACTTGGCTTCAAGGATCAAGCCCAACCTAACTTCAAGAGAGTGTTACTATCATTAGGCATGCCACCAACAACAAACTCTGAAAATTGAATAACACATTAGCCACACAATTCATTTATTATTTCATTCTAAATTCTCATCATCAATTAGGCAAACATGCCTTATATCTTTCAATTGAATCATCATAGCCAATCACAATGGCTTCACATCACATTTGAGTTACCATAGCCAATCACAATGGCTTCATATCATATCATATCTCAATTCATATTATACATAAAGCATCATTGATATAACATTTCAAAGTATATTATTCATATAACACATTACCATTCACAAGATTCACAATGCATAAAACATAACCTTGTTCATATAGTATCATATGCATTATCATTATCTTCAAATGTATATTGAATCTCAACAATGTAAGAAGAGCAAAGAAATAATCACAGTAGCCAACACATTCAAGGGACACGGCCAAGCTTGTGGCCGTGTCTCTCAAAACGAATTGGCAGTGGCAGACATGGGCAAGGGACACGGCCGTGTCTCTCCAAAAATCATCCAACACGGCCACATTTTCCTTAGACTTGGCCGTGTCTCCAAAATTCTATAGGTTGGCCGTGTCTCTTCCTTGGTTTGGCCGTGTCTCTCATGATTAAAAACCCTAAACATGGCCAAATCTCTTTTAATTGAATTTAAACACATTATGCACAACATAACCTCATTCAAATGAATATAAACAATATCATTAACACATATCTTGCATGCTCATCACAACATTCACATTAACAACACATTTGATCACTCAACACTTCAAAACCCTAAACCAATCTCACTCTTGTTCTTTCAATATCCACCTCCATTTAACTTACCATTTTCAAACCAAAACCAATCCCAATTTAACTTTATAACTTACAATCAATCTCAACACTTATAAACACATCTCAAACACACCTAATCATAAAATCAACAATTCATAACTCACTTCAAACACAACCTCAAAATAACAAAGGAAACAAGAGAGTACTTACCACAATTGAAGAAATTTCACAAATCTCCAACTTAATCCTTTGATTCTTTCTTCAATTTGATTTTTGAAATAAACAAATTTCACTCTTGCTCCTTTGCTATGGAGGGTCGGCCAACATAAGAGAAAGAGAAGAAGAAGAAAAGAAAATGAAGACAAGTCAACTTCTCTTCTTCTTTAAATCTCTACCAAGCAATTCTAACAACATAATTACTTAAATGCCCTCATCCATTTAACTTAACTCTTATAACTTATATGCCCATTTAAGTAATTTCACATATCTCAAATAAATATCTTCTTCCCTTGACTCCTCATTTGACCAACATATATGTTATATATATTACAATATACCTAACATATACACTTTCTTTCTACACATTATTTCCTTATTAAACCATATATAAACATTCTCTTTTCAATTTCTTTTCTTATCAACATAACATATACACATAATTCAAACAAACAACAATTATATCCAAACTTCTAGGGCACACATTGGGATATTACAGTAACAATGTAATTCCTCTGCATCACGTAAATTCTTTGTGGAATTATATTCTTTTCTTTTCTACCAACTAATACAGACTTGTCTTTTTTACTCAAATAATTTCATAACCTTTAAATTAAAGAATATCAAGCTAAATTTCAAAATTGAGTACCAACTCACTAGAATCACTTTTAAAATATACACCTGTTTATTTATTTTCTTTCTATATTCACAAATAGGTAGTTGTAATACCACATAATAATAATAACCACAATCACCAAACACTATGTCTTATTGTATAATCTTACATTTTCCACCATAACTTACTATTCCCGTTAAACATACTATCCAGTCTCTTTATGCACTTAACTTAATCCTTAAATAGTCTTTTTTCTCATTATCAATAATAACACAATATACTATAATGTGGTCTTCACCAAATATTCTTTACAAATAATAACTTCCTTCTCTTTAAGCATTACAATTAATATGATTTAAATTACCTCTCTCTCTCTCTCTCACACACACACACACACACATATATATATGACCAATTATTTGAAATCATCAAATGATGATACTGCTAGGTGTATATCAGGTATACAGCCTGTATATTTAGACTTTATTCACAGTCATTTACTCATACCATTTATTTGATTCCTTTATTTTTCTTTTACTAGCTTTTCACTCATTCTTTTTCCACCATTCCAAACGGTTAGTGATCACTCATTTAATCACTTACCCTCTCTTAATTTCCCCAAGTATATCATATTAGTTTACTAATCATGTACAAGTAGTATTTGTTTATTCTTTTAATGTATATACTTACTTAAATGTTTAAATACATTTATCAAGTATCTCATCATGTCTTTGCCTTTATCTAGATTTCTCCATTCAATGAGTTATTTTTCCATCAATTTTCCTTTGTAAACCCCATTATACACTAGATTCATTCTTTAAATATCTTTCCCTTCAACTCCAATAATAATCAAACATACTAATCATGATCCTCATCCTGTCCCCTCTACATATAATCACTTCTTCCTCTTAACTCTAACAATCTATATATTTCAACTATTTAAATACCTTCATATATAATTTCACATTAATTTTGGTCATCACATGGTGTTGCCATTAGGTATATAATAAGTATACAATATGTATATATATACCCACTATTTTCAATATTTAACTTCCATCATTTAATTATTTCTTCTCTTCTACTCTTTATTTTCTTTTCCAAAAGATTTGAAGTCTCTAATAATTTATTAATCTATCAATTTTCTTACTTTGATTCTTAAATTATTTATTCTCTAAAAATATTCTTGTGAGCGGGGATTTTCGCCCCACTCCTATATGAAATGATTCTCGCGACTTCGGCACTATTAGGCTCAGGGCTTTAGAGAACACGAGCCTAAACTTGAAAAAAATGAAGTCGCCACCCGGACGGGCTGAGAAAAAGAAAGGGGTGCATGACTTGATTCCTAAGGAATCCCCAACCCTCCTATTGGGTTCGAAAAGTTGGGTATGCATGGGAAAGATGAGAATGACTTGGCACCCCCACAACGGCCGGTTTTAATCCTTTTCAGGTCTAAATATTATTAAATTCTTAGTTATTATAGCATTGTGCATATTACATGCAATTATAAAAATAAATAAACATCCATTGCATTAAATTGAACCAACCAATCAAAATGGGCACCCATCCAAGGATGGAAATATGCCCTTATAATCATCTAAGTCCATAAGAATAAATAAAATAGGACACCCACCAAAAGGTGAAAATATTATCATTACAAAATTCTAAAGTTCATAAAATAAATTACATAATTAAAAATAATTAAGACACCCGCATATTGAAAACATGCCTTTTACATAACTTAAAATTCAAATAAACACATATAGTTCAATTAAAATAAAATGAATAATAAAATAATCAAAATGCATCATTCATCATAAAAGCATGTAACAATAAATCAAATAACCCAATCTAGGTTATATTCTTAAACTATGCATTAAACATAAACAATTAGGGTTTCACATGTGAAATTAGGGTTTATTGGTATAAATTAGGGTTTTAAGTTCTGTAATATTAGATTAGGGTTTTTAATATAAAAATTTACGGTTTAATATGAAAACTAGTTAAAACATGTAAAATTAGGATATTGGAAGATGAACTAAAGCTAAACATATAAAATATATTTTAGACAATGCAAGATTAATGTTTAATGTTTCAGATCAAATTAAAATCTAAGGTTACAATGTATGAACTTTATTAATTTGGTGAAACATCACAATATGTCTAATTTAAGAACCACTAGAAATTTGAACAAAATAATAGAATTATACCTATGTGTTGGCTCCACCAATATTAGTATGTTGAATTAAGCTTGCTGTTCGGGCTGCTGCCTGCTTGGATCAACTATAGTCTTGGTCAATGAAACAATTCGAAGACCAATGCTTTGTTCAGCTACTGCCCTCCTTGATTGCTTTGTTTTGCTTCTCTGTCTCTATGTTTTATTTTGGTTTCTGTCAACCTTTTTAATTGTGTTGTTGTTATTATTGCTTAATTGTTAATTCCTATTGCTTGATGTCACCCCTTGCTCGCTTAATTGCTTTATATTTATAATGTTATATTAGGGTGAACTTTTGCCGCCGTCCTAATGCTGCTCCAATACTTCCTTTTCATCTAAGAGTCCCTATAATTTTAACTCAATTAGGAACCTTAAATTCAGCTAGAAACTCATCTCATATAAAATTTGGAGACCACAATTCGATATAAGTGCCTCATATAAAATTTGGAGACAAGGTTCATATCAAATTTGGTGTTCCAAATTCGATGTGAGGTGCCTCATATCGAATTTGGGCCACCAAATTTGACATGAGGCTTCCTCATACCAAATTTAGGTGACCAAATTCGATATGAGGCTTCCTCATATTGAATTTAGCATCCAACTGACCTAAATTGACTGCATCAACTTAAATCAGTTCAACCGGACTAATTTTAATTGTATTGGATCTAATTAAACCATAATAAATTTAATTTGGGCCTCTAATTAGAATCAAGTTTAATTCAGCCTCTTTCAATTGGAGTTGAGTTCAATCTGGGCTAAAATTAAGGGTCTATATTTTTGCCCCCTACTTGAACGATTTGAGAGTTTAGTAGAAGAGAGTGAAAAGCATTGATACATCTTCTGAAGTTTGCACCAACAATCTGTAAAATGAAACACAAAGTAAAACGAACAAAAATCCAAAGGATGGATAATATATGGTAAAAAACCATTGAGTATCGACATCCGACTGTTGAACAATTCTAATATCTCAAACAGGCTATTGGGCAACTCTAATATCCCAATGAAATCACCAAGTGACTCTAATATCTTGGTTTTGATGAATTGGAACTAGTTTGGGTTCTGAACCCAATGTTGGTTTTGGGTTCTTGACCCGAGATTAAATTTGGTTTCAAAAATATTTTGGGTTATGGACCCGAGTTAGTTTAGATTCTAGACCAAGATTGAGTTATGGACTAAAAAATAGTTTGGTTCTTGATTCGAGTTAGTTTGGGTTCTGGGCCAGGATTAGTTTGGATTCTAGACCTTGATTGGTTTTGATTTTGGACCTGGATAGGTTTGGTTGGGTTCTAGACCTGAGACTGGATTTAGGCAACTCTAATATCCCAATAGGTTTATCAGGCGACCCTAATATCCTAAGGAAATGATGAAATGACAAAACTATTGAGCTACTCTAATATCTCAACTTGTCAATGGGCAACTCTAATATCCCAATGGGTTCATCAGGCAACTCTAATATCCTGATGACCAATCAATAAAACTATTGAGCAACTCTCATATCTCAACAAGTCATTGGACAACTCTAATATCTCAATGGATCTACCGAGTGAATCTAATATCTCGATAAAATACCGAGATTTTAATGTCTTAGTGAGTGAAAATATCGAGCGATTCTAATATCCCAGCGAAATCTACCAAGTGATTCTATATCTTGGTGTAAACCCTTAATTTTTGACCCAGTCCAATATGATATTTTTAAACAGTCTAAAATATTTTTTGTGGTGTTTTAATTAAATAATATTTATTACTTATAATATTTATTTTTAATAAAAATAAAAAAAGTAATAATAAAAAAGGATAAAAAATAAATAAATAAAAATCGGCGATGGAAGAATCGGCAACAAAAATTTTTCATCACTGGCGGCGAATTGGCAAGTAATAATAAAAAAGGATAAAAAATAAATAAATAAAAATTGACGATGGAAGAATCGGCGACAAAAATTTTTCATCACTGGCGACGAATTGGCCACAAGCCAATTCGCTGCAGATTTTTCCTACGGCAAAATTGCCACAGGCCAATTCGTCGTAGGAAAATCCTGCAACGAATTGACTAGCCCTTGGTCAGCGTTTGTAGAACTTCTTTGCCAGCGCATTTTTACTCGCCCGGCCGCACGCGGTTTTGCCAAAACCCTATTCTACTTGGTTTTTAATTTTATTTTCTAAAATTTTTTTATTTCCTTAGCCAATTAGTATTAGGTTTTTTTATTTTTTCTTATAAATATCACATTAAAGACATAAAATAGAGGATCTAAATTTTTTTTTATCAGACTTTGGACTTTTGAGATTTTCTCGGCCAAAAAAAAGAACCTTGAAGAAGTAAGAGGCAGTGAGTAAGCAACAATAATCCATCAAAGGCAGCCTACACTGTCTTTATTATTGTTCAACCAGAATTCAAAGATTGTGGTGGAACCGACAACGGAGGTTTGAATCTCTATTTCTTTGCTTATGTTTACAATAGCTTCATCATACATTTTGATAAATTATTTAAACATGCATGTTTTTGTTATTTGATCAATTGTTCTACTTACTATCCAAACTTTATTTAAAATCCTAAAAAGCATTTTTCCAGAATCCTAATGCCTTAATACCCGTAAAACATATTTTTGAAAATTGAAACCCTAATTACACCTTTTTAAAACCACAAACCACAAATCTAATTTCTTAAACCCTAAGTTATTCAAACCCTAAATCTTAATTAATTATGTTTTTAAATCTTCACAGTAGCTTGTTCCATTAAATCACCAAAGCATTAGATTATTCAAATAATGTTTTAAACGTCCAGTAGTCATATTACATATAAGTATTTATAAAAAAATTCCATGTTAAAGTGGTCTTAAAGTTTTTATAATAATCATGTTTTGATAAAACCCTAACACCAGTAAACTCTAAGACCCAAACCCTAATTTGTCTTGTAATTCCTAAAACCCCAAAATAGTTTTGCAATAATCAAAACTCTAAATTATTTTCCAAAATTCTAAGATTTAAAATTGCTTTCTTAAATCCTAATCTATTTTCCAAATATCCAGTAACCCCAAAAATTAACTTTGAAACCTTAGATCCCAAATTCTTAAGCTCTTCTTCCAGAACCATAAATTATTCTTCAAACAAACCTTAAAGTGCTTTATTTTTCAAAAAACCCTAAATCATTTTTCTCGAATCCTAAATTCTTTAAAACCCTAATTCTAAATGCCAAAACCTTAATTCCTCAAAGCCAAAATTTAGAAATCATAATTTATTAAACCAACACCCAGTACTTCCAGTAGGCTAAAGCCATAACCAAAACCCTATTTCCTCAAACTTTAAATCCCAAAACCCTAATTTCTTAAATCCTAAATCTTAAACCTTAACCTTGTTTATTTAATGGATTGAATTCTAATTTTATTTATTTATTTGATTATGTGACTTATTGTATGTTAATGATGAATGGTTTTTTTTTATTTTATTTTATGAATGGTTTGCTTTTATTTATAATTAGATGATTGAATATTCTTTTATTTGTCTTAGTTTTAAAATTGTAAGAGGTATGTTTCCACTATGTGGGTATCTCATTAGTTAAACATCATGTAATTTATTTTATTTTAAAGTTTTTTGGATGATGTAAGGACATATTTCCATCCTCAGATGGGTATCCATTTATTTGTTTTGTTTGAACATTGCTTTGATTTTAATAAAGTATTTATTTATTCTTATGATCGAATGTAGTATGGATAATATCATTATATTTAAGAATTTTAAAATATTAAGACCTGCAAAGGAGGCCGATTCCAATGAATCGGCATTGTGGGGTACTGGGCCGTTTCTCACCTTCCTCACACGTATCCAACTTTTTGAACCCATTAGGGGGTTGGAGATTTCTTAGGAATCAAGTCATCCACCCATTTCTTTTTCTTGGTCCGTCCGGGTGCCGACTACATTTTTTTCGGGCTTAGGCCTGTGTTCTCTAAGGCACTAAGCCTAAACAGTACCAAAGTTGCAAGAACCATTCCACCGAGAGTTAATATGGATACCCCTATATCGAACTGGGGCATTCCTAATTCGATATGGACACCCATATCTAATAAGGAAAGCCCTAATTCGATGAAGACCCTAGTCCATGTCAACTTAAGAAGTTTTTAATTCGATATGGTCAAGTTTAGCCTTCAGTTGGTTTTAGTTTGACATGATCATGATTTATCTGAAAATTCATTTTTTTTAAATTCGATATGCCTCAAAACACTGTGCTTGATCAGGAAACATACTGATTCATGATGTTGAACCTAATCGCTCCTTATAAATATAGGTTTGAAGAACTAGGAAGGGGACAACAAGAAGCAGTAAAATGAAAAAGCAACAAGCAGAAAACAATAATCAACCAGAAACCCTAGTAGTATTAAGGGAGAGTTAACAGAGACAGAACACCAATTATCAAGAAACTAGGAGGCAGTGACATAGTGCCTTTACTTTGTTCAACTGAGATTTTACAGCCGGTGCAAATATAAAGCTTGTATCAACGTGAAATATCAGAGGAATCAACAACGAAGGTTTACAATTCTTTCTTCAATCCATTTTAAATTCACAGTAATTGCATGATTATTTATTTTATTGAATGTTTTTTAGTTAATTGTTGTGTCTTCATAACATATCCAGTAGCTTTGTTCTTAAGTCCAAAAATCAGTTTATGTCCAGAAAACCTCTTTATCCATGGAAGATTATTCAACCCTAAATAAAATATCACAGTAGCTTCTTAATATTACGATAGCAGTAATAATCATTCACATAAAATATTGATTTGGGTTAAATGCTTAGAGGTTCAAAGTTTATAAATATAGTTATAATAATTTTATTTTATAAAAGTAATTACGGTAGATTGGTTTTCTTAGCAGTAACATTATTTTAGCAACCAAAACCCTAATTTTCATTTGTAAACCAATAAAACCAGTTTTCAAACCCTAAAACCAATAAAACCAGTTTTCAAACCTTGAAACCCTAAAACCCTAATAAACTTGATTTAGAAACCCTAAACCAACTTGTTTTGATTTAAAAACCCTAGTTTAGGAAAACCCTAATTTCTATAAATATAAAATCCTAACTCACATAGAAACTCTAATTCTCCAACAATACAATATCATGTAAACCGTCTACCTTTTGGGAGGCGCTACCCCCTTGACCCTCGTCCACTAACAGGTTAGCGGGACCGCCGTACGCTATCCCTCGTCAATGGGGTCAATATTTCTTTGTGGATTATAATTCTTTGAGATTTACTTTAATTTCCTTTTATCAAACTCTAATTTATTATTTTTGTGATAATTAAACTATGTTTGGATTAATTGTTATGTTTGGATGGTTTAATTGGTTAATTATTTATTTGGAGTTGTAAAAGGCATGTTTTCACTTTGTGGGTGCCTTGTTTATTTAATTTGCTTATTTTATTTTATTTATATTTGGACAACAATTTAAGTGGCATGTTTCCACTACTTGGTGGGTGTCCCATTTTGTTTATCTTATTTTATTCTTATGGACTTGGATATTGTAAAGGCATATTTTCATCCTCAGATTTATTTGGACTTATTTTGATTTTTAATGCGATGATTATTTATTTCAATATTTACATGTAATATGGATGATTTTATAATATCTAAGAATTCAATAATATTTAGACCTGAAAAGGGAGCCGGTTCCAATGAACCGGGCGTTATGGGGGTGCTGGGCTACTTCTCACCTTCCTCATGCGTACCGAACTTTTCGAATCCAATAGGGGGCTGGAAATTTATTAGGAATCAAGTCATCCGCCCCTTTCTATTTTTCCGACCCAACTGGGTGGTGACTGCATTTTTCTGGGTTTAGGCCCGTGTTCTTTAAGGCTCTGAGCCTAACAGTGCCAAAGTCGCAAGATCCATTCCTCATGGGAGTAGGGGCAAAAATCTCAGCTCACAAAACTTCAAATAGTCCATTTAGGGTTATCTGTCATTTGATTCATGTAATTCCAGTTGTATTGGATTCATGGTCACATGGGCTATCACTTAGAGTCAATAATTAAGTTTTTCCATTAGGTGCAAAATTAGCAATTCACAGCTATCCCCCAATAATGGTTACTTTGTTTTGAGAAAGGAACCATGATGTGTGAATCGCTATATAAGGCTTAGGTTTAACCTAAGTCTACAATGATGAGCCTAGGTCTAAGTTGATTATGCATTCGACCTAATAAACCTATGTTTAGGTTTTAATAACTCGATAAGACCTAAGTCTAAATTGATTTTTAGGTTTTAACTTGATAAAACCTAAGTCTAAGTTGACTCTAGGTCTAAGTTGATTAGGCGTTCAACTTGATAAAACTATGTCTGACTTGGCTCTAGGCCTAAGCTAAATTTAGGCTCAACTTGATAAAACTATGTCCGAGTTAGCTATGGAGCTAAGTTGATTCTGGGTTCAACTTGATAAACCTATGTCTGTGTTGGCTATGGGCCTAAATTGATTATGGGTTCAATTTGATAAATCTATGTTTGAGTTGGCTCTAGGCCTAAGTTGATTCTGAAGATGATTTTTTTTAAGGTTTTAACTCGATAAAACTTGAGTCTAAAAAAAGATTTGATTTTAGGTTTAACCTTTTAAACCTAAAGTTTATTTTAGGTTTAACGTCTAAACCTAAACCTTGAAAATATGATGTTGAGCAAATTCTTGTCTTGTAGAGCTATTTTCATTTGAGTTGATTGGTGATCGTGATACCTTCTAGGTTTACAAAAATAGTAGTTTTTCCAAACATTGTCTGCTTGAGAAGGCATAAATTGGCGTTTGAGGGATTTTGGACAACCTTTTTATTAAAGTGTCTTGCTAATTTCTACATCGCTTCTCTTATTGCTAACATGATGTTGATCACATTCTTGTCTTGATTGGTAGGACGAATTTCATTTAATAAACCATAAAACATGAAGCTAATGTTATGTGAACCCTTTGGTGCACATTTTAGTGATTGCCAACCATTTTTTCTTTGTTGTTGGCTTCAATTTCTTCCCTAGTTCTTGGTGATGATGATGCAATTTTCCCCTTCCTTTTTTTTCTTTTTTTCCCATTCCTTTCATTTTTTCTTTTTCTTTTTCTTTTTCTTTTTTTCTTTCTTCTTTTTTTTTATCTTATCTTATTTTTTGTTTTGTTTTTGATTGTTATTTGAAATGATCCTAAGTGGTGCTTCAAAAGTTGTTGAGTTGGAGAAACTGAATAACTTCTTAATGACCTTAATACCAATCATTTTATAGATTCTTCTAGAATATCGATCCTTACCCATGATGATGCAATCTTTATGTGAAGGTTTGATGAATTTATTTTTCTTTTTATTCATTTTTATATTTTTATTTTTCTTGATGTTTTATTTGAACCATTCTAAAAAGATAAAATGGTAAGAAAATCTGGGATTTTTATTGATAAGTGGAACATTACAAAAAGGACTAAATTTTGCTTAGACTTGAAATTTGACACTGACACATACTCAGACTAGACTTTAAACTTTGACTTTGATTGATTCAAGCTTTGACTAGTAGACTTCGACTCTTAAGATTCGGTGATGCGAACCCTAAGTAGCGACTTGAGACACAACATTGAATACATTTGGAAATGACTCATTAGAAAGCCAAATCTATTTTTTTTTTATCTAAAACCTTAACCTAAACCTAACAATATAGGAGTGAACCTTGAAATTAACACACTCAAGTGATTAACTCTATGTGTGGAAGTTGACTCAAACAAGAATCAAAATAAGAGATAAACCTCTCTTAAAACAATGACCAGGTTCTTACATTTTAATTGATCAAAATTCTAGAACCTCTTATAAGTAGAAAAGAATGCCTTATATAGGCTACATAGAAAAAAACACCTAACCCTAAAAGGAAACAAAGAGTATTTAGGAAGTAATTACTCTTCTCCTAATCTAACTTGGAAACTTAAAGCAACTAGGGTAAATCCCTCTTAAGTTAATATTACATCTAATATTAACCTAAAATAAGATGTCTCCCTTAAATTAATACTATATAAAATATAAAATATCAAAATAATTTAATACAAAAATTAGTTCGTCAAAAGGAAGTTTAGTTCATGATGGCTTGTGTGACTGGGAGTTGATGTATGACCATACATCTTGAATGCTATACTGGAAGTAAAATGGTTCAAAGATACAGTAAGGTTTGTGATAAGACGTACGATCATAAGCTTGGGCGTGATATCAAAAGTGTGACTACCAACAAAGTTGAACCAGGCCTTGATATGCATGGTGAACTCTAAGCCTATAGTTGGAATATATCTTGCATTCTTTAATGGTAGCTAAATTTGTCCCTAGTCCTTGAATGATAATCAACAAAACTTTCTTGAACTTCTACAAGTATCCCCTTGCGATGGGTTCACTAGTTAAGTGAAGTGGATCCATGAACTTCGGTATGGTTAGCTCCTTAGTTGCATCATTCCCTTTGAGAAGATTCATCCTCGAATCATCATCTTCATAGTAAAAAAGGAGATAAATTAGCAACATTAAAAGTAGCACTAACATTATACTTACCCGGCAAGTCTATCTTGTAAGCAATATCATTGTTGTGCTCCAAGACTTGGAAAGGTTCATCTCTTCTTAGGTAAAGTTTAGACTTTCTTTGATTTGAAAATCTCTCTTTCCACATATGTATCCAAACCCAATCACCCATCTCGAACATAAGCTTCCTTCTTCATTTGTTAACTTTATTTGCAACTTGTTGGTTCCTCCTTTCAATGTGGGCCTTTACATCTATACAAATCTTCTTCACCAACTCTGCTTTCTTCTTGCCATCTAAGCTATATCTTTCATTACAAGGAAAAGCAACTAGATCCAAAGGTAATAAAGGATTAAAATCATAAACAATTTCAAAAGGAGTTTAACCTGTGATAGAATGCACAACTCTATTATATTTAAATTAAACTAATAGAATGCATTCTTCCCAATTTTTAGTTTCTTTATAATAATTGTACATAGCATTGTTCCTAATGTCCTATTAACCACTTCAGTTTGTCCAATAGTTTATGGGCGATAAGTTATAGAAAATAGCAATTTTATTCCTAGTTTATTCCATACAACTTTTTAAAAAATAACTAAGAAACGTAACATCCCTATCACTACACTAACAATAGTTCTAGATATGCCATGCAATCTTACTGTTTCTTAGAAAAATAATTATGCTATGTGTGTGGCATCTTCCATTTTATTGCATGATATGAAAGGTGCCATTTTAGAAAAATGATCAACCACAACATAATTGAATCCTTACCTTTCCTAGATCTAGGCAATCCTAACACTGTACCTGAAGCATCACACTTAATTTCAAAAGTTTTAGTAAAATCATATAAATATAAAATGGGTATGTTGCATAGTTTTTCCTTAAAGAGAGAAAAAACATTATCTTGTTCTACACCCCAAACAAAAGATTGATTTTTCTTAATTACTGTAGTTAAAAGTGCAACTATGGTGCTAAAATCTTAGACAAATTTTCTATAAAAGATAACCAATCCATGGAAACTTCTAACCTCACTAATAGATTTAGGGGTTGGCCAATACTTAATAGCACTAACTTTTCCTCATTAACTTCAATGCCACCTTTAATTACAACAAATCCTTAGAAAATGACCTTATTTATATAAAAACAATAGTTTTTCAAATTAGCAAATAATTTTCCTTTTCTCAAAATATTCAAGACATTACGCACATGAGATACATGATCATCTAAAGATTTTGAATAAAAGAGAATATAATCAAAGTACATAACTACATATTTGCCAATTAAATCTTTTAAAATATGGTTCTTTAATCTCATAAAAGTACTAGGTGCATTAATTAGTCCAAAAGGCATAACTAACCATTTATATAAACAATATTTTGTTTTAAAATTTGTTTTCCATTTACCCTCTTCTTTCATCCTAATTTGATGATAACCACTTTTGAGATCAATTTTATTAAAAATAATACTACCACACAACTCATCTAACATGTCATCGTACTTAGGAATGGGAAGGCAATACTTTACTGTTATGTTGTTGATTGCTCTACAATCCATTCATATCTTCCATATAAGCAAAATCAGAATGACATAAGGACTCATTCTTTCCCTCACATAGCTTTAGTCATCAATTCCTCTACTTTCCATTAAAGTTCTTTGGTCTTCTCTAGATTACTTCTATAAGTTGGCTTGCTTGGAATGGTAGCTCTAGGGATGAAGTCTATTTGCTGCTCAATTCCTCTAAGAGGTGGCAAGCCAATAGGAACTTCCTTAGGAAATACATCTTTAAACTTTTATAAGAGAGAAACAAAAAACACTTGGCAAGAAAGGATCAAGGTTAACTTTGTTTGAGAAAATCTCTTTATGCATAAGTATACTTTTTGTGAGTATAAAGCCTCCATAATTTCTCTCCCCTTTGTATAAAAATCCTTTTTTTTATTTTGCTCATAAATGATTCTCTATTTTTATCTTTACTTTCTCTCGTTTCTTTTGGATCTCCCATTTCTTTCTTTTCTCCACTTATTTTTTTTATCTTCACTATTATTTTCTTTTTCTCTTTAAATTCTTTTAAGTTCATTCTTATAAACTTCCCTTGGTGAAAGTGGTGCTAAGGTGATCTTATGTCCTTCTTTCTCAAACATATAGTGATTAGTGTATCCACTGTGGATGACCCTCCTATCAAATTGCCAAGGCCTTCCTAGAAAAAAGATGACCAAGTTACATTGGTACTACATCAAACAATAGTTCATCCTTATACTTGCCAATCTTGATGACCACCAATACTTGCTTAGTAACCCTAATCTCGCCATAATCATTCAACCACTTCAACTTGTATGGCTAGGGATGTTTAAAGGTAGGCAATCCTAATTTCTCCACTAGGGTTGTACTTTCAACATTGGTTACACTTCCTCCATCAATGATCACATCGCACACTCTATCTTGAATTAGACATCTAGTATGGAACAAGTTCTCACATGGATCACACTCTTCTTACTGAATTTGTATGTTTAAAGTCCTCTTAGTTGTTAATGATCTCCCACTTTCAGTAATAGTTGTTGGCTCATCTTCACTCTCATCCTCTTCCTAATTAGTAGGTTTCTCTTCTTTATCTTCTTTATTGTCATTAGCTGAATATACCTCTCCATCAAACATACACATGATCCTAGATTAGGATAATCTCGTTTGAAGTGTCCAACTCCTCCACACTTGAAACACTTAATTTTAGAATTATAAGATGGTTCTAATTTTCTTTTATCCTTGGTAGGTATAGTTGTCTTAGGTGCTTCTTTGGACTCTAGCTTAGGCTTAGATGAGGCAACTTTCTCTTCTTTATTCCAAGAAGTCTTGTAAGCAGAAGTGGTGGCAAATTGGTTCTTCTTCTTGAATCGCCTTTTTACTTTTATGGCAAGGTGCGATAGCTCCTCCAACTCCATGTATGGTTGCAATTCCACTATGTTGAAAATCCCCCTATTAAGTCCATTGAGAAATCTAGTAGTACTCTTCCATACTTCTTGATCCTAGACTAAGATTTTAAAGGTGGTTGTATAACTCTTTATGATAGTGACTTCGTACAAACCATCTCCTCATAATTGATTTCAGATCTCTCCATTCTTTAATAAGTCTTTCCCTATTTCTTCTTCTCTTTTGCTTAGTACCATCTTACCATATTATTGCATAATCTTCAAAAGCGGCTATAGCTAGCTTAACATTCTTATATTCAGTATAATCATGAGAATCAAATACAAGTTCATTCTTCTTTTTCCAATCAAGGTATTCTTTTGAGTCCATCTTGTAATGAAAGGGAGGAATTTTTAGTTTCACTCTTCCACTATCCCAATTAACTTGTCTTCTTCTGGGTCTAACTTCCTCCTCTTCTCCATTATCTCCATAAGATTTTTCTCCTTTTGAATCTTCTTTTGCTTGATTTCTCCTATTATCTCCTCTTCTTTAGGCATTAGGAACATTATTGGGTTTTCCTCCTACTACCGAAACTTCTACTAATACCAATCCATTATCTCTAAGTTGTCGGCTTAAAAGCTCTATGGATTCAGCCATTGCATCCATTGGATCAACCAATCCTTGAGTTCTTCTACCTTCACTACTCATCTCAAAACTTGGTTATGAGCTTCAACAAAAGGTTAGTAAAATAAGAAAACTTGTGTATATAATTTCCTCACTTCACTCCCTTACGTATTTCACTCAAATAAGATGTCACTCAAGTTCACTCGTGTTTTGCACTCAAGTTATTTGGTTTTTCTCTAGATGAACTCACACTCTTGCCTTTTTTCACTTAAAAACCTCTTATCAAGACTATTGTATAGGATAAAAATCAACACAAGGTGTTAAACCACAAGAGTATGTTAAAATAGCAAATTATTGAATATTGGGGTCAATCTTATAGAATGTTTCATGTTCAGAGGTGCGACCGCATTGGATTTGGTATGACTACAATTTAGGTGGGGCGACCACTAAAATTCATTAGTTAAACTTCAATTTTAGATAGTAAGGTTTGTGGTAGGTTGCTCGAAGAGAGGTGTGAATGTTAGAGCAATTGCATGACTGCGAGAAAGGAAGTGAAATTGCTACACACAAAGTTAATTAGGTTATGAAAATTTATAGGTTTTCCTAATTTTAATCAACTCTTTGTAGCTTCTAGGTTCAAACATTTTGTTGGATGGTTGTAAACTCAATTGCGACAACTTTTAATGAAGAATTTGACTCAACAATGAATTTTTTGTGTTTTCTTTTTTCTTTCCTTCCTTGTTTTTATTTCTTTTTCTTTCACCTCTTTATTAAGATGAACAAGAATAAGAACTTTAAATTAAATAGAAAAAATAGATAGGATAAATAGATAGTATGGGGAACTTGATTTAGAGCTAGGCTCTAATACCAAACTGATGTGAACCCGTAGTAGCGACTTGAGACCCAACACTGAACATGCTTCGAAGTGACTCATTGGTAAGCCAAATTAGATCCTTAATCCAAGACTTTGATCGAAACCTAACAATGTAGGAGAGAACCTTGGTATTAATAAACTCAAGTGATTAACTCTATGTGTGGAAGTTGATTCAAATAAGAATCAAAACTAGAGATAAACCTCTCTTAAAACAATAACAAAATTCTTACATTTTAATTGATCAAAATTGTGGAATCCCTTACATTGATAAAAAGAATGCCTTAAATAGGCTATAAAGAAAACCAAACCCTAAAAGGAAATAAAGATTATTTAGGAATTAAGAGCTTTATGGTCCGAAGCTCTGGTTATAAGGTAGGTTGCTTGATGGGGTTGAGCATGAGTACATTCTATCAAGGTACCAGGGTTATACGATAGATGGGACACACTCAGGGGTACCATCAGATAGAGCTGTCTACCCTTCTTATTTGATTCATTCTGTAACATCCCATACCCTATATACGTACAATATATATACCCCTTGTAATATCCCAAACTATAACCTAAAATTTTGAAAATGCTTACTGTTATAATGGAATTAAATGCAAATTGTATTTTTGATTAAGTGGAAAGATAAGAGAGAAAAAGAGAAGCAGTGTGTATATGTTGTATATATAGAGATATATACAACATATACAAGTCAACAAGTGAGATGGACAAATGAGATATTTAAATTATTTAAAATAGAGTTAAATTAAGTGGAAGATGATATTTATTATTTTAATATAATAATACTTGGTTGATATTTAAAGAGAGTTTGTGTGGTTTAAGAGGTGAGAGTTGTTTGACTTTGCTTTTCTATCATCTTCTTCTTTCTTCTTTTGGGTTAGCCGTCCATCACCATAGCTAAAGGGAAAGAGAGGTTTTGTTTCTTCCAAACTCAAGATTGAAGGGTGTTTCAAGAGATCAAGTTGGAGTTTTAAGGATTTTCTTCACTTTTGGTAAGTTTCCAACTTGTTTCTTTGTGATCATTTGGAGTTTGTGTATTTGAGTTTGGTGAATGGTTGTTGTAGATGGGTTTTGGGTTGATTTGATATGTTTGAGGTTGTGTTTTTTTGTTAGCTTTGATTTTGGGGTTGGATTGAAGAGAAAGGGTTAAGTTTGGTGATAGAGACAAGAGTTGTGGGTGTTGTGACCTTAAGTTGTGAAGTATGATTGTGATTTGTGTTTGATGCATGAAATTGAGTTGTTTTGATGTTATGCAAGTTTATTATAGTTTATTGATGGTTTTGGGTAAGTTTCTTTTGGAGTGGAAAAGGGTTTAAGAATGATGTTTGTTGGATGTGGTGTTTTTGGTGTCGGAATCAGGTTTTTGGCCTGACAGGCTCAGTAAGACGGCCATGTCTTTAGGCGTGTCATAGGTTCTATTTTTAGTATGGGTGACACGATCAGTGACACGCCCATGTCACTGAACGTGTCACAGCTTCTGTGTAGTGGTAGTATTGACACATCCAGTGACATGCCCATGTCACTGAGCATGTCAAAGCTTTTGTGTTATGGATTTAGGGCACGACCAGGGACACGCCCGTGTTGTTGGACGTGTCATGTGTGGAGATTGCCCTAGTTAGTTCTTATCCTTATTTTCTTGTGTGTATTACTAAGTGAGAATGTATAATCACCTTTGGATTAGGTTTTGAAGAGATTGAGTTGCCCTAATCCAAGTGTTGAAGGATTCTTGGAAGAGGAGGTTGTTAGATTGGTGTGAGTTGCTCTTGAGGTAAGTACAAACCCTACATGATTACATACATTTACATGATTTTGGGACTTAACACATTTGGTTGGAAAATGTGTTAGGTCACCTATTATATTGTTTATATATGAGAATGGTGCAATGATTTGTATTATGTGAATTATATGTTGAGGATTCAAAATATATGAACCATGTAAGTTGTGATGTGCACTCAAATGATGAAATGTGAAGCCATTGATGTTGGCTATAATGATGTAAATGAAATATTGAGGCATTGTGCCTAGATGATCATGAGAAAATGAGAATGGATTTGATAATGAAATGATGAAAGAATTGTATGCCTAGTATGTTATTCAATTTTTAGAGTTTTGTTGTTGGTGGCATGCCTAAAAGTAACAATCCCTTGAAGCTGGGTTGGGCTTGGTCCTTGAAGCCAGGTTGGGTTGATGCTATGCTCCCCTTGAAGCTTGGTTGGGCCTAGTCCTTGAAGCCTAGTTAGGATGTTACATATGAGATGCTTCTCATTGTGATAATGATTCACCTACGGGCTTGATAAATGTGATTATTGGACCAAAACAGTAACTCTGGAATTTGAATGGCATATTAGTTTCTTTTGGGCCCATGCTTGTCTTTGCCTAGATGTGAATCATGAATGATGAAACAATTGAACAATATAATGAAATGTAATGTTATGAAATATGATATCTTTGTATATTGTTTACTATTCTTAAAAGTTTGACATTGGCATTACATTGAATCATTTTGTTATTATGGTTAGTACCACTAAGCCGTTGGCTTAGCGCGATTTTGATTTATCGCGCAGGTGACAGGATAGATCCGGTTGAGCCGAAAAGTTTAGCTAGACCGAGTCGAGTCTAGGCTTGTGATCCCTTATGAAGTGTTGATTTTATACTTCAAGATCAGAGACGAATTGCCAAGCATGTATAAACTCTATATTTTTGTAAATATTGATTTTGATGTATACATATGTTTATTCCGCTACATTTTCCGCTGTTTAATAAAAATGTTTGTTCCACATGCAATGGATGATCCACCGGTCCTGACTTATGGTGATTTTTTTGTGGAAGTTTGAGCAGAAGAATACTTCGAGGGAGTATAAGGATGCCAAGAAGATGGAATTTCTAAATTTGAAACAGGATAACCGGACGGTGACAGAGTATGAGATTGAGTATATCCGGTTGAGTCATTATGCCGGTGGGATTATTTCAGATGAGATAGACCAGTGCAGGAGATTTGAGGAGGGGTTAAGACCCTCTATTATGTGTATTGTTGCAGGTTCCCGGTACCAAGATTTTTCTCAGTTTGTTGCAGCTGCCAGAAGTGTTGAGAGAACATAGGATATTACATCAGCTGCTACTGAGGAGGAGACTAGAGTTAGGAGACCCTAGTTTGAGGCAGGGTCTTCATCTATGAAGAGAGGTAGAGGAAGCTATTTTTTGAGAGTCAGTAGGAGCTAGAGGCAGTCTGGTAGGTTAGTTCAGTATCAAAGGCAGAGACCAAGACCTACAGTTTCTGTAGCTAGTGCTCCGACTCCAATGGTTCATAGGTCTATTCCACCTACATGTGTTCATTATGGTAGGGCAAATGGGGGTGCTTGCTGGAAGACGATTGGACCAGGAGTGTGTTTTAGATGTGGGTCACCAGATCATTTCATCAAAGATTGTCCTGAGCTACTGGAGGATAGACAGACTGATACTGCTGCTTCTTGACCCAGTGTCAGTAGAGGAGGTCGAGGGGGCAGAGGTTTTAGTAGAGGTGGTCGACCCGAGATTAGTTAGAGAGGAGGCTCTACATCTGGAGGCAGTAGGCCAGATGAGGGTGGGTCATCTCAGCAAGTGTATGTGATGCAGAGGCAACCGGATGCTTCAGCAGTTATTGCGGGTACATTTTCTTTATTTGGCATTTCAGTTCTTGCTCTAATTGATCCAGGATCTACGCATTCATACATAAGTGTATCTATTTTTCCTGTATCTCAATTGCATTCTGAGTCCCTAGGATTTGATGTTTTGGTGACAAATCCTTTAGGGCATAGTGTGGTAGTTAGCAAGGTGCATCGAGATAGTTCAGTTGTGGTACAGGATGAGGAGTTTTTCAGTGATTTGATTGAAATGCCTTTTAAAGAATATGATTTGATTTTAGGCATGGATTGGTTGTCTAAGCATGAGGCTATGGTAGACTGTCAAAAGAAGTGTAACCAGTGATGGTAGAAGTGTGATGGTATCTAGCGAGCAGAGATAACTTACATCCATATTTGTTTCAACTGTTGTAGCTAAGAGGATGATTCAGAAAGGGTGTGATGCTTATCTTTCTCATGTTGTAGATACCAGAGTAGTGGGTTCTCAGCTTGATAGTATATCAACAGTTGCTGAATTTCCAGATGTTTTTCCTGAGGAGTTGCCAGGGTTACCCCCTGAGAGAGAGGTTGAGTTTGGTATCGATTTATTACCTGGTACCACTCCCATCTCTATTACTCCCTATCGAATGGCACTTGCTGAATTGAGGGAATTAAAGGTGCAGTTGCAGGAGTTGCTAGATAAAGGGTTTGTTCGCCCGAGTGTGTCTCCGTGGGGAGCACCTGTTTTGTTTATAAAGAAGAAGGATGGTACTTTGAGACTGTGCATGGATTATAGGCAGTTGAATAAGGTGACCATTAAGAATAAGTATCCTTTGCCTAGAATAGATGATCTCTTTGATTAATTGAAGTGAGCAGCAGTATTCTCCAAGATTGATATGAGATCAGGGTACCATCAATTGAGAGTAAGAGCTGAAGATGTATCTAAGACAGCTTTTCGCACAAGGTATGGGCATTATGAGTTCTTGGTGATGCCTTTTGGATTGACGAATGCACCAGTAGCTTTTATGGATTTGATGAATAGGGTGTTTAGACCCTATTTAGATCAGTTTGTGGTAGTCTTTATCGATGATATTTTGGTGTATCCGCATAATGAGGAGAACCATGATGAGCATCTGCGGATTGTATTGTAGACTTTGAGAGAAAAGTAGTTGTATGCTAAGTTGTCTAAGTGTGAGTTTTGGCTTGATCAAGTGACTTTTCTCAGTCATGTGGTGTCAGCAGATGGTATAAGAGTTGATCCGAGTAAAGCTGAAGCCATTTTTAATTGGAGTCCACTGAAGACAGTGACTGAAGTTAGAAGTTTTCTGGGTTTGCCAGGCTATTATCGACGGTTTGTGAAAGGTTTTTCTTTGATAGCTACTCCACTCACCAGATTACTTCGGAAGGGAGTTAGATTCTTGTGGACGGATCAATGTCAAGCAAGTTTTGAGCAGTTGAAGGAGATGTTGACTTAAGCTCCTGTTCTTACCTTGCCTGTGGAAGATAAACCATATGTGATTTACAGTGATGCATAGCATAGTGGTTTAGGTTGTGTTTTGATGCAGGAGTGTAGAGTCATAGCTTATGCTTCTCAGCAGTTGAAGCCGCATGAATTGAATTATCCGATGCATGATTTAGAATTGGCAGCCATAGTTTTTGATTTGAAGATTTGGAGACATTATCTTTATGGGGAGAAGTGTTTCACCTATACAGATCACAAGAGTTTGAAATATTTGGGTGTTCAGAGAGAGCTGAATCTTCGACAGTGACGGTGGTTGGAGTTGATTAAAGACTATGACTATTTGATTGATTATCATCCTGGTAAGGTAAATGTAGTTGCTGATGCCTTGAGTCGAAAGTCTTTGGCAGGTTTGACTGCATATTCGCTCTCGTTGCTTGTTGAGTTGAGAGCGTTGCATGCTAGTTTTGAATCATGTGGTGATGGTGCTTTGTTAGCTCAGTTGCAATTGAGACTAGTATTGTTGGATCATAGTAGAGAGTCTCAGTTGGCAGATGAGAAAATTTAGAAAGTTGTATCAGATTTCCAAAAAGGAGAGAGTTGAGATTTTCTTGTGAGAGATGATGGCAGCCTTTGGTACAAAGATAAATTGTGTGTTCCTGATGATGCAAGATTGAGAAAGATTATTTTGGAGGAAGCACATCAGTCGACTTTTGATATGCACCCTAGGAGTACCAAGATGTATCATGATTTGAAACAATATTATTGGTGGTCAGGTATGAAGATGGACATAGCGGAGTTTGTATCCAAATGTCTCACTTGTCAGAGAGTAAAAGCCGAGCACCAAGTTCCAACAAGGTTGCTTCAACCTTTATCAGTGCCTGAATGGAAATGGGACCGAGTAACGATGGATTTTGTGACTGGTTTGCCGTTGACTCAGAAGAAGCATGATGCCATCTGGGTGATTATTGATCAGTTGATGAAGACAACTCATTTTCTTCCAGTTAGAATGGATTATTCTCTTAAGAAGTTGGCTGAGCTGTATATTAGGGAGATAGTGAAGTTGCATGGAGTTCCAATTTCTTTGGTGTCTGATCGAGATCCCCGGTTTACTTTAAAGTTTTGGAAGAGTTTGCATGCTGCTTTGGGTTCTCGGTTATATTTTAGCACTGCTTTCCATTCTCAGACAGATGGGCAGTCAGAGAGAGTGATACAGATTTTAGAGGACATGTTGAGAAGCTGTGTTATTGATTTCTCTGGGAGTTGGGACAAATTTTTATTACCGATAGAATTTGCCTATAACAACAATCACCAGTCAAGTATTGGAATGGCACCTTATGAGGCATTGTATGGTAGAAGATGCAGGATGCCTCTATATTGGGATGAGGTTGGAGAAGGTAAGTTTATTGGTCCCGACTTGATTAAAGAAATGGAAGAGAAAGTGAAGATAATTCAGGATCATTTGAAAGCAGCCTTAGACTGATAGAAATCATATTTGGATTTGAAGAGGAGAGATATAGAGTTCAGTATTGGAGATAAAGTTTTTCTGAAAGTGTCTCCTTGGAAGAAGATTCTGAGATTTGGTCGTAAAGAGAAGCTGAGTCCTCATTTCATTGGGCCTTTTGAGATACTGGAAAGAGTTGGACCAGTGGCCTATAGACTCACTTTGCCTCCTGAGTTGGATAGAATCCATAATATCTTTCATGTTTCTATGTTACGGAGGTACATATCAGACCCATCTCATATCTTAGCAGTGGAATCTATTGAGGTGAGTCTGGATCTGACTTTTAAAGAAGAACTAGTGGCTATTTTGGCACATGAAATGAAAGAGTTGAGAAATAAGAAAGTACCACTTGTGAAGGTTCTTTAGAAGAATCATGCTAAGAAAGAGGCAACTTGGGAGAGTAAGCAAGTGATGTGAGATCAATATCCCCAGCTGTTTCAGACTTGAGAATAGGTAATTTTGAGGACGAAATTTATTTTTAGAGGGGGAGAATTGTAATATCCTAAACTATATCCTAAAATTTTGACAATGCTTATTGTTATAATGGAATTAAATGCAAATTGTATTTTTGGTTAAGTGGAAAGATAACAGAGAAAAAAGGAGTGTGTATATGTTGTATATATAGAGATATATACAACATATACAAATCAACAAGTGAGATGGTCAAATGAGATATTTAAATTATTTAAAATAGAGTTAAATTAAGTGGAAGATGATATTTATTATTTTAATATAATAATTCTTGGTTGATATTGAAAGAGAGTTTGTGTGGTTTAAGAGGTGAGAGTTGTTTAACTTTGCTTTTCTATCATCTTCTTCTTTCTTCTTTTGGGTTAGATGGCCATCACCATAGCTAAAGGGAAAGAGAGGTTTTGTTGCTTCCAAACTCAAGATTGAAGGGTGTTTCAAGAGATCAAGTTGGAGTTCTAAGGATTTTCTTCACTTTTGGTAAGTTTCCAACTTGTTTCTTTGTGTTCATTTGGAGTTTGTATATTTGAGTTTGGTGAATGGTTGTTGTAGATGTGTTTTTGGTTGATTTGATATGTTTGAGGTTGTGTTATTTTGTTAGCTTTGATTTTGGGGTTGGATTGAAGAGAAAGGGTTAAGTTTGGTGATAGAGACAAGAGTTGTGAGTGTTGTGACCTTGAGTTGTGAAGTATGCTTGTGATTTGTGTTTGATGCATGAAATTAAGTTGTTTTGATGTTATGCAAGTTTATTATGGTTTATTGATGGTTTTGGGTAAGTTTGTTTGGAGTGGAAAACGGTTTAAAAATGATGTTTGTTGGATGTGGTGTTTTTGGTGTCGAAATCTGGTTTTTAGCTTGACACGCTCAGTAACACGGCCATGTCTTTGGGAGTGTCATAGGTTCTATTTTTAGTATGGGTGACACGATCAGTGACACGCCCATGTCACTGAGTGTGTCATAGCTTTTGTGTAGTGGTAGTATTGACACATCCAGTGATACGCCCATGTCACTGAGCGTGTCAAAGCTTCTGTGTTGTGGATTTAGGGCACGACCAGGGACACGCCCGTGTTGTTGAATGTGTCATGTGTGGAGGTTGCCCTAGTTAGTTCTTATCCTTATTTTCTTATGTGTATTACTAAGTGAGAATGTATAATCACCTTTGGATTAGGTTTTGAAGAGATTGAGTTTCCCTAATCCAAGTGTTGAAGGATTCTTGGAAGAGGAGGTTGTTAGATTGGTGTGAGTTGCTCTTGAGGTAAGTACAAACCCTACATGATTGCATACATTTACATGATTTTGGGACTTAACACATTTGGTTGGAAAATGTGTTAGGTCACCTATTATATTGTTGATATATGAGAATGGTGCAATGATTTGTATTATGTGAATTATATATTGAGGATTAAAAATATATGAACAATGTAAGTTGTGATGTGCACTCAAGTGATGAAATGTGAAGCCACTGATGTTGGCTATAATGATGTAAATGAAATATTGAGGCATTGTGCCTAGATGATCATGAGAAAATGAGAATGGATTTGATAATGAAATGATGAAAGAATTGTGTGCCTAGTATTTTATTCAATTTTCAGAGTTTTGTTGTTTGTGGCATGCCTAAAAGTAACAATCCCTTGAAGCTGGGTTGGGCTTGGTCCTTAAAGCCAGGTTGGGGTTGATGCTATGCTTCCCTTGAAGCTTGGTTGGGCCTAGTTCTTGAAGCCTAGTTGGGATGTTACATATGAAATGTTTCTCATCGTGATAATGATTCGCCTACGGGCTTGATAAATGTGATTATTGGACCAAAACAATAACTATGGAATTTGAATGGCATATTAGTTTCTTTTGGGCCCATGCTTGTGTTTGCTTAGATGTGAATCATGAATGATGAAATAATTGAACAATATAATGAAATGTAATGTTATGAAATATGATATCTTTGTATATTGTTTAGAATTCTTGAAAGTTTGACATTGGCATTACATTGAATAATTTTGTTATCATGGTTAGTACCACTAAGCCGTTGGCTTAGCATGGTTGTGATTTATCGCGTAGGTGACAGGGTAGATCCGGTTGAGCTGGAAAGTTCAGCTAGACTGAGTCGAGTCTAGGCTTGTGATCCCTTGTGAAGTGTTGATTTTGGACTTCAAGATTAGAGATGAACTGCTAAGCATGTATAAACTCTATATTTTTGTAAATATTGATTTTTATGCATACATATGTATATTTCACTATATTTTCCGCTGCTTAATAAACAAATATTTTATCTATAATGATGATTTGATTAAAGGTTGGTTTGTTTCAAATAGACTGTGACATCCTTGTATTTGGTATATGTATATTACAGATGTGGGTGTATGTGGTGTACGTATATGGGGTATAGGAGTGTTACACCCCGTATACATATAATATATATAATATAAGGATGTCACATTATAGTATTGTTTAAACATTTACCTTAATTCCACATCAATTAAATAATTGATAAAAAGAACATTTTAAATTATCAAATCTCATTCTTTAGAAGTAACATTTCCAAAATCATTAAACTTTTCATTTAATTATATATATACATTTATACATTGTCTTTCCAAAATTCACTTATATACATATACATATGATCAAAATACAACATAAGACATTGTACAAGCATGCACCACCTTCTAGTTGGTCTTGTAATACCCTTAGTTCTCTTTTAGCACAACTCTCCAATTCTCGAATCAACCATCTACTCACCTGTGTGATTCATACAACCATGCTAATCTCGAAAGCTTAGTGGTACATGTAAACAACATATACATACATTACAGAAAATCACATTCACAACACTAACATCATTTATCATCATATTCTTTCATCATTTACCAATTTACATGCAATGCCAATGCACAAGGTACTTCATGTCACTATGTGACCTACCATTTCATTATAGATACATTTTTCAATCATCTTACAATTCATATGAAACAAACACAAGCATGGGCCCAAATAATATAATATATTATTCAAATCCTAGAGTTACTGTTTTGGTCCATATTGACACCCAATGTCTAGTCCAAAAGCAAGTGACGCCCAATATCTAGCCCGAAGGCAGTTTATAGTGATGCCCAGCATTTAGCCCAAAGGCAGGTGACGTCCAACGTCTAGCCTGAAGGCAAATCAAATAATTGCTCAAAAACTAGCCCCGAAGGAAAATAATGAGGATAACCTCATAGGCATGCCACCAAACACGAAACTCTGGAAATTGAATAACATATTAGGCACATAATTATTTCATATTTTCCATTATTTATTTCTTTCACATTTTCTCACATTCAACTAGGCACATTGTCTCTTTTCTCATTATCATCTAGGCATATTGCCTCATTTCTCAATTTTCTCATTCATTTCAATATCATATCATTTAATTTCATCATTTCAATGTCATATCATTTCATATAATCATTTCTCATCATTTCATCACAATGTATCACATTTTACATTAAAGTACATTACCCAAATATTTTGTGTATCTTCGCATAATTCACATACTTATACAATCTAGCCATTTCCAATGGCTTTTCATAATCTCTTTAATGCATACATAACAAATCACATTACCCAAACACTTTGGGTCAATTCACATATTGCACATATTTCACTTTTTACTCAATTTATCCATTATCTATGGCTTTTCATAATGCATTTAATGCTTACAAGACAAATCACATGTCATAGCACATTGTTCATCCATGTTCAATGTAACAAATGCCATAACACATTTTCCTATCCAACGTGTGTTAAGCCCAATGTAATGTAAACATAATCCAAACTCAAGCCAAACTCCTTAAATCTTCACTTCCTCTAACTCTTCATAACTTGATCTTCTAATCAAGTTATTAACAACATCAATCTATATATCTCAATTATACAACTCAAATCCTCTCTTTCCTTCTCAACTCATAACACTTAATTCAATACTCCATACTTTGTAGTTTCTCATTAATTAAGACTATATGAAGTTTCCAAACTAATAATAATATCACATTCATCTCATCTTTATCATATTCATTATTCATTAATAATTCACACTTAACATCCAACCACTTTTCCCATTTCATATTTCCACCATGCAAGCATAAGCCACACTCACCATATGACTCATCAACATACCAATATTTAGCACAACCAACATATTTTATCATAATTCTTCAAGTTAAAATCATATATTTATACTTTGAAGCCTTATGGTCATTTAGGCCTGAATCATGGACGAAAGACAAGGAAGAAAGCTATTTTGGGCAAATTCTTCAACTAACACGCCCAACGACATGGGCGTGTCAATGACTATGTCATTTGCCCACCTTACAGAAGCTTTGACATGCCCAGTGACATGGGCGTGTCACTGCCCTGTCATTTATCCTGCATTACAGTAGCTATGACATGCCGAATGACATGGGCGTGTCAGGATAAATCTCTAGGCACACCCATGACATTCCAAAACCACTTTTTCACACCATTTTCATCAATACAATACTCACATATCACATAAGCAACTCCAAATCATATTAAATCAAATATGTATAAACTTAAGATCATATATACAAACTCAAGATCATATGTACAAATCAAAGAGATTATATGTACAAACCAAAGAAGTTATATGTACAAACCTTTGGTTACTCCAAGCTTACTCTTCTTTACTTCTTGTTAATCTAAACACAAAATCATGACAACAATCCTCATATATTTCATTCATGCAATCATCTATATATCAATTCACTCAATCCCCAACTCAATTCTACAAAACCCTTACTCTTTTCCTTAATTCCATTTACTTCGTCTATGCATCAATTCATCATATATATATACCTCAATATATTATTGTCATCATCTTATTCCATTAAACATCACTTTCTCTCACTAATTATATCATACATATATATATATATATATAATCCATAAAATAAGCTCAATAAGAAGGTACTTACTTGAATTATTTGCCAAATCTTGGCTATTTCATTTAATCTCTCTTGAATCTCTTGTAAAATTTGATATGTAGTATAAAAAGTTCACTCTTTGGATTCTCTCTCTCTATCTCATGTTGAAGAAGAAGAAGAAGAAGCACTTGTCTCTTCTTTTCACATCCTTATCTTTATATAAATAAAATATTATAAACAATTTCTACCTAAAATTCTCCACCACTCATCTTCTTCCTTCTTTTGACTTTGTGCTCCTCCTTTATTATTATTAATAATAATTAAGTAATTAAGTAATTAAAATCAACTTTCCTTACAACCAATTATACCTCATGTATATGTGGTGTATATGTTGAATATATGTATATGTCTTATATATGTCATGTTTATTTTAAATATATTATATATATAACATACACATATATATTACATCTATCATACATATTTATCTTATATTTTCTCTATCCAACATAACTATTTACTCTCCCATATTTACTATTCCAAAATACATAAAAATCGTGTTACACATGCAATTTCCAGGGATACCATGGGGGTTTGGACATGGTCTTATCACACGGTTCAACCTAGTTTGAGTACTGAGAGGAACAGGGAGTATGATGACTGGTTGATTAACAATGTATGACCTAATGAGAAGAGGCGAAGAGCTACCTTACTGATTGAGCTGGAGGAGACTAACATATAGGTTGTGAGGACCGCTTCAAGGACTGACTCATGTGTTGGATGAAAGAAGAGGACTCGAGACTGACTTAGGTTTTAGATTACTAGGATTCCACTATATTTCTACCATGTCTTTTGTGTTTTTACTTTTCTTTAGTTTTAATAAGGTAGATGAAATAAGTCAAAATAAAAATGAGATTTATTTATTGATTTATTTACTCTAGTTGACTGAAACAACATTTATTACTTATTTCTTTTTTACTTTAGCTCTAATTGTTGCTCTAGTAGCCTTTGCAGGTTTTTGACTCGATGAGCTGTCCTAACTTTTGCATATGTTGCCTTTTTGGATTTTCAACTTAGTAAGGGCCCTTTCTTTCAAACCTTGACATTAATACTTGGGGAAAATGGATTTTTATTAATGATTTAGACCAAACTTGGAGGGTTGCCTAGATATCTCTCTTACACTAATTGGACAAAAGATATCCTAAGTACTAAACAATTAAACTTACTATTATTTGGATGTTAAGTTGATGTGAATTGAAAACTAAAATTATCTAATGATCAAGCTAAACTAAAATTTGAAATTAAATGTAATATTTTTAGCATTAGGGTTAAACCTATCCTCATAGATTAACTGTGGATTTCCTAAAGTATCGACTCAATCTAAATGTACTCTTGATTGTTGGTTGGGTTCTCCTAAGTTAAGACTTAGTCTCTTTCAAGTACTAAACTCATGATCACAAGAAAATGGGCCAATTCATTAATATTTGTGAGTAACCTTTGTTTCAACCTATTTAGTGTTTACCCTATCCCTAGGTGCAAACTTAAACCTAAGATTGTTACCTCCTTAAACTAATATTATGCTTCTACTCTCGCTCCATCACACAATACCATAGATCAATTAATTATTGGCTAGATAATCAAAGCATTAAGATTAAAGAAAATAAAATAATCAAGAGTAAAATTTAATTGAATCAAATTAAATAATTACTCCATAGATAAATCAAATAGGAAAGGTTTAACCCTAATAATGTTTTCAGTTACTCATGATTGAAATAAAAATTAAAAAAAGAGTAAAAAATAGAAGACATAATTGAAACTAAAATTAAAATAATATAAATGGAAACAAATTGAAAATATCAAACTTGGAAATAAGAAAACCTCTTGAACTTGAATTTCTCTAGAACAAAAGTCTTCCTTCTCTTTAAGTAAATTCTAACTTAAAATCTAATGTATCAAATGTGGGGAAGGTCTAGGGTATTTATAGGGGTATAGTGAACTTCTTTTACAATTATTAAAAGGTTAGGATATGTTTAGATGAGTCCTTATTGAAAAAGAAGTCAAATTTTAGTTGAAGTAAAACAAATCCTAACAAAATAAGGAAGCTATAAAATTTGTACAGAAATTTGAAGTACATTTTCTAGATAATAAAGTTTTAATCTAGGCTTGGGCTCTTCATAAGAATGTAGATCTTGAAGCATAGATGAATTTAAGCTTTTGAATCACTCAATTTGGACTTTGGAAGCTCAAGTTATAGCCTTTTGAAGTAAACTAGTCTAGACATAAATCCTATTCCAATTTGGATTCATAGTTCTGGCTTTGCACAACTATTTAGATACCCCAACAAACTCAGATTTGTGCAAATAAGACCATTATGAAATCTTGGGATGTCTTCTAAAAACTTTATGATTAATACTTTCTCATTCTAGAGCTCTATGATTATCAAAATCTCAAGTAAAACTTCAAAGGTTAAATCTATCTATGTCTAAAAATCACATAATATGTTCAGACAACAAATGTTTGGTTCCCATGGGCGTGGCAATGGAAAGCCATGACTATAGGATTAAATTTGCTTTTGGATTTTCTTTGGCAGGTCCTAATTGAAGTCCATAGGTGTGGCATTGAGTGCCACGGGCATGGATCTTGACTTCCTTTGCCTTTTTGCACATTTTTCTTCAATTTTCCTCAATTTTTAATCAAAAAACTTGTATTTTGACATTTTCAAGCTAAAATAGAATAAATTCTAAATTCAATAAAGAAAATACATCAAATTCAATTGAAAAAATTAAAAATAGGGTTAGAATTATCTAAAATAATAGTCAAAATACAACTCCATCAACTCCCCCATACTTAAATCATTCCTTGTCCTCAAGCAACAAGAATAATCTCATTCATAACAAGCCTCATTATATGTTAAATATTCTCAAGATTTTGATATGTAAAAATTTAAACAAATAAAATTTCAAAATTCAATTCTAAATCAAGTTCCATAACTATACTTACTTCATTCTCCCCTCCTTTATTTAAGAAGTTAGCCAATTGTAATAAATTGTTGCACTTCAAATAGACAATACCCCTTGCATTCATTAAAGATTTTTATATAGTTTAAATAAACTCGCTTATTCTCATATACATGTTTAATCAAACTTTCTCCACTAACATACCTCACTAACTTAAGAAAAATTAAAAAGATATTTTTAAAGCTTGTAATGTGGTCTAAAAGGGTTAAGGCTAAAGTGACACTAAATAACTAGTTCTTTCATCTTTTGAATACCTTCTAACTGTAAGTTACCTTTAGTTATAGCTCTTCTTTATATTGTTGTTGGTGAGTCTTTTGCTTTGCTCCCTCTTCTCTTGACTTAGCTTGTCCTACTTTACTTTGATGTACTTACTTGATAGGGATTTATTTTTACTTTCTTTTTTCTATTTTTTTTTCATGTTTTCCATTTTTTTAAATTTTTTCTCTTCTTTTTTATTTTCTCCCAAACTTGAACTTTGATTAGGAGGCTTATTCATAGGAGCCATGATATACTTAATTTACTCTCTAAATTTACTTGAGCATAAATAAATTTACAGTAAAAGATAACTAAACCTCAAAAGGGTAGTCATTAGGGCTTCTTTAATCAAAAGAATCAAAAGCTTAAAAATATTCAATTTGGCTCAAAGGGGACAACTATAGGCAATGTTTAAATAAGGTGGATATAAGAGTTTGGCTAAACAAACAATGCCTAAATCATCTTTCTCCCTACCTAGCAAGGTTTAATTTTTCCTTAAAAGTTCTTTTAAATATGTTCAAGGCATAGGCATAAGATAATAAAAAATAAATGATAAAAGAGTAGGAGCCCTCTCTAAGTAAGCATACACGATTGGCCACTTTCAACTAAAATTAAGAACTCATTCAGTTTGAAATCCATAAAATATAGTACTTTACAAAATCATCGACTCAAAATTTAAAATTTTAAGAGATAAATTTAAGTATATCAACATAATTAGCATTATTGAATCATAAATAAATATTGGCCTGTCAAGAACTCAACCATACAAGTGCAAGATTTCAAACAATAAAAATTTTAAAATTTTCCACTATGCCATAAAAATATTTTCAATAGGTACCCCATATCCCAAAATTTATGAAAAACTTAAATAAGTTTAAAAGGGAATATAATACATTACTAAATTTTGTGGTTAAACTCCCCCAAACTTGAATCTTACCATTATTCTCAGTAGTTAAGGAATTGGGTGGTGTAAGGGTTGTGCATGCTCATTAATTTTGCCCCTTAAAAGTAAAATCGATCTTAGAGTTCACATCAATACAATTTTGACCTAAAATAGGAACAAAGACACAAAACCAAAGACTAGAGAAAAACATAAGCTAAAATAAAACATTAGGTTGCCTCCTAATAAGTGCTATTTTTATAGTTTATAGCTCGACTTCCATGGGTTGAGTGTTAGTTGCTGAAGTGGTAGACATTCCCAGTTTCTAATAGATTGCTAATAAAATAGGGCTTTAGACAGTGGGCGTTAACCTTAAAAGTTTCCCTTGATTGGTTTTGAATTTTAATAGCTCCATAATGGTTCACTTTCACAACCTTGAATAGACCCAACCATTGAGACTTAATCTTTCCTAGGAAAAGCTTTAATCTTGTGTTGTACAATAAAACTAGCTCCCTTTATGGAATTGCTTTAGTTGGATGTATCTATCATGCCATGCTTTTGTTCTTTCCATATAGATCGTAGCATTCTCATATGCTTAAAGTCCAACCTCATCCAACTACTAAGTTGTAATAACCTTCTTTGTTCTGTGGTTTCCAAATCCATGTTCAATTACTTGATAGCCCAATAAGCTTTATGCTTAAGTTCCACTAGTAGATGGCATGCCTTCCTAAAAATAAGGCAATAAGGTGAGATGCCAATAGGAGTTTTGAAAGCCGTACATAAGCCCATAATGCATCATCAAGCTTCAGTGACTAATCTTTCCTTGAAGTGCTCACCGTCTTCTCCAAAATCCATTTGAGTTCCCTATTTGAAATTTCAACTTGCCCATTAGTTTGAGGGTGATAAGGAGTGACGACCTTATGGTGTACTCCATACTTCTTAAGTACATAATCAAAACTTTTGTTGCAAAAATGAGTATCACCATCGCTTACTATTGCTCTTGGAACTTTAAACCTTATGAAACTGTTCTTTTTGATGAACTAGATCACTATCCTTGAATCATTTGTTGGACTTGCTATTGCTTTCACCCACTTTGATACATAGTATAACACTCTTATACCCTATATACATATAATATATATACCCCGTATATGTAAAATATGTATATAGAATACAAGATGTCACCGTTCTAGTCATTAAAAAATTTTACTATAATTTTCAATAAGATAATTTGTTTCTTTAAAGATAATTTATTAGATAAACAAATATAAATATAAGTAATTCAAATATTAAAATAATATTTATTAATGAAAATCTCTGAAAAAATATTGCCATAGTTTTGTCTGAAACTCAACCTGCACAAAATTTACACTCCCAAAATATATTCATTCATTTTTTCGTATCTCCAACATCATCCACACAACCCAAAATCTTAAAATTTCATGATCATTGTATCTACAATCATACCTCAATATTTACATTACTTAAATAAACATTAAGTTTATAACATTTTTATATAACCCATAATTTATACAAAACATAATGTGATTTACCCAAAAAAAAAAAATTACATGTTATGTAGTGGCCTATAGTATGGTGGAAAACTGAAATACTTCTGGTATTATCCACAAATCCTAGACCTGGTTTGGTCTAGCAAGACTCTCAGTATCAACCCTATCACATGTGTGATAAAATTTAATTGCACTAAGCTACTAGCATAGCAACACATATATTGATGTCTATAAATAATAAAATGCACAAAATTGCTAGAAACACATTATGTTCCCATGCAATACATTATATTTATAATTAGTCAATTTTACATAGTTACCAACACACACTGGACCCAAAATCCTTATACAATATACAAGTTCTAGCAACATTATTTTGGATTATCTCGACGCTGGCAATCTAAGTCAAATACCACCATAAGGCGTGTCCATTGATGACACCAGCATGTCTCGCTGAAGGCATAATCATGTATATGACACTAGCGTATCTCGCCCAGTGTAATCATATCTATGACACCAGCGTGTCTCGTCTGAATGCGTATGGCAAGACAAACAACACCAAATACAACTTTCTGGAACTAGTTATTAAATAAGGCAACATGCATCACATTTATCCGTTTTCATTTCTTTTTCCATGATCATGTATAATTTTCATCATTTCATCATAATTAATCACATTTCTCATATTCCTAGTCACATTTACAGTGTGGCATTCTTTTTCAGATTTCCTATGTATTTATTACACTTTTTTTTTACTGACGACATGTACAATTGCCATAATTCAACAACTCAACATATCATAATTTATGCGTTTCACACTTTATTATATAAAACAATGTATTCAACATATGGATGCCAATAATAAAGTAGCTTAGCACATTAGCGCATTCCTAAAATCACAATGTGCTAAGCCAAACCAAATGCAATTTAAACACATGAATTTAAAGTATGTACAAACCTCTTAAGTGCCAAATCACTCTTCCTACTTCCACTTTCCAAAAGCCCTTCAATTCCTTGATTAGGCAAGTCCACTTTTCACAATCCTAAACCAAGTTTTAAATTAATATAAGTCATTAAAAATATATTTCTATTCATTTAATTCAATCAAATATCATTCACTTCAATTCTATCCAACTTCCACCAATTGCGTTTCAATTCTTTAAATATACAACTTCACCTTACTCAACTCCTCACCAAATTATAAGTTTAAATATTGCATTAGGATTCCATTTTAATACATTTAATCAATTAAATTCCCATTTATACTTAATCTACCCAAGAATTGCTCCAAAACCCTAATTACCTTACTAACTCTTCCAAATTCCTACCAAACCCATTCATTTAAATCATCCAACCACAAAATCATTACTACTTCATCAAAATAACATCATTATAATTCAATTCAATAATTATATTCTTTTCTATACAAAATCCTAATTTTTGCCATAAACCTCAACTTCACCAAAACTTAACTATTTTCACTAATCAATCTTAAAATAATTCGATATACACCAAAACTACTCCACAACAATCCATATTAACAATTATAAACACCCCAATAAAAATCCAAATTTACACATAATCTTAAATTGAAAGAAAAGTTCTTAAATTAAGAAGAAACCTTACCTAATATTGATGAAACCTCAAAATCACTTCAAATCCCTTGAAAATCTTGTAGAATTTGGTGTGAATGAAGGAAAAAATATCTCCCTTTCTTTATCCATGGAAGAAAGAAGAGGATGGTGGCTTTTTATATATTTTGATTTTCAAATTTGCCCCTTATTAAATTATGAAATTACCAATTAATTAATTAATATAATAATAAGATATTTCTTATTTCTTCCCATCCATAAATTAATTTAATTTAATTTTTATTTTTTTAATTATAAATATTTTTTAACTTTTTACTTTTAACTTTGACTTTGACTTTTGACTTTTTGTCTTTTATGAAAATGTATATATTAGGTATTGTTAGGCATATATCATGTATACACTATATATATTTTGTGTATGCATTAGGTATATACCTTGCATATTCTTCATATAACACTCTATTTACCATCCATACATCTTATTTAATTAATTATAATGAGGTTATGAATGTCACACATAGACTACTACCACCAAGATGTATTGATTATTTAATGAAGATGGAAAAGGGCCCATGAAGTCTATCCCCCAAAAATCAAATAGTTCAACTTCAAGAATGGAGTTGAGTGGCATATCTCTTGAGATGTTTATGGTTTATGGACAATGACCGTAGGCTTGAACAAAAGCTATTGTATCCTTGTACTTGATAGGCCTAAAGAATCCAGTTTGCAAAATTTTAGCAATTGTCTTTGAAGTACTTGAATGACCTCCACATTCTTTTGAGTGACAAAACTCCAAAAATGCTTTTGCCATACCTATAAAATTTGAATAGTAAAGGCTCCTCTCATATGTAGTGCTTGACATCCACAAGGAATTTCTTCCTTTTATTTTAAGAAATTTCAGGTAGAAGAAAACCCTTTGTGAGTAATTGAGAAGGTCTGCATACCATGGGGTGTAATATTAGTAAATAATTTCTCATCACGGAATGACTCATTGGTGGGAAGCTTATTGTTTTCACTATCTTGCCTTTAGAACCTTGAAATGTGGTCAGCAACTAGATTTTCAGCTCCTTTTTTTTTTATCTTTGATCTCCAAATTGAACACTTGGAAGTGTAGGATCGATTGAGTCAACCTTTGTTTAGCTTCCTTCTTGTTCATGAGATACTTAATAACTATATGGTTTGTGTAAACAATAACTTGGTAGCTCAAAAGGTAAGATCTGAATTTGTGTAATGCAAAAATAATTGTAAGCACCTCCTTTTCCGTTGTTGCATAATTGATTTGAACTTGATCAAGGGTATGACTTACATAGTAGATCACATGGCTTTTCTTATCTTTCCTTTGACTTAAAATAGCTCCAATTGCATAGTCACTTGCATCACATATAAGCTATTAAAAGCATCATGAAGGGAAGGGACCAATCTGGTGGTGAAATACTAGGAGTTGAAGTCAATGTTGCGTTTAACCTATTAAAAGCAACTAAGCAATCATTAGTAAAATTAAAAATAGAATCTTTAGTTAATAATTCACACAAGGGTTTAACAATTTTAGAAAAATCATTTATGAAGCATTTATAAAACCCTGCATGACCCAAGAAACTTCAAACTCCTTTGACATTGGTGGATGGTGGTAGCTTTTCAATTATCTCCAGCTTAGCTCTATTTATTTCAATCCTATCTTGAGAGACCTTGTGTCCAAGTATGATGCCTTCTTATATCTTCACATCTTTTGAGAACTTATTCTAAATTCTGCAAACAACTATCAAAAGTAGAACTATATACAGTAAAATCATCCATGAAATTTTTTCCTATATATTCTACTGTGTCAGAAAATATAGTCATCATGAATCTTTGAAAAGTAGCTGGTGCATTACATAATCCAAAAGGCATTCTTCTATATGCAAATGTTCCATATGGACAAGTGAATGTGGTCTTCCTTTGATCATCAAGTGCTATAGAAATTTGAAAATAGCCAGAGTATCCATCACGCAAATAAAAATAGGTATTACCCACAAGTCTTTCAAGCATTTAATCTGTAAAAGGTAAAGGGAAGTTATCATTGTGAGTGGCTTTATTCAACTTCCTATAGTCAATACACACATGCCAGTCGGTGACTATTCATGAGGGAATTAATTCATTGTTATCATTTGTTATTATAGTCATCCCTCCTTTTTTAGGTACAATATGTACAAGAATAACGCATGATCTATCAGAAATTGGGTAGATAATTCTTTCATCTAAAAGCTTAGTCACCTCATCTTTAACAACCTTCTTCATGTTTGGGTTCAACATCCTTTGTTGATAAATTACTGGTTTAGAATTATCCTCCAATAACATTCTATGCATACAAATTAAGGGGTTAAATTCCTTTGATATCAGATAAAGTCCAACATATTATTTTTTTATATTTACCAATTAATTCTAAGATTTGACTTAATTGACTTTCATTTAAATTGGCATTCATAATTATAGGCAAAGAATTATTAGGACCAAGCAAAGCATACCTTAGATGATTAGGAAGAGGTTTTAATTCCATACCTTACATGATTAGGAAGAGGTTTTAATTCCAAGTCAGGAGCTTGTTTAATAGAAGGAGGGAGAGTGGGATACCTTTTCCAAGCTCTTTGAAGTGTCAAAAAGGTACCTTTTGAATTGCTTCTAAGGTTAAAGCAAAGGCAACAACTTCCTCATCTTCATCTTTTAGAGTTAAACTATGTGAGAAGCATGCTTCCAATAGGTCTTCAATGAACATCTTTTAGAGTTAAACTATGTGCAAAGCATGCTTCCAATAGGTCTTCAATGAACTAGTTTTCAAACATCTCTTATACGCAATTCATGAATGATATCAATTCTGAAGCAGTTATCTATAAAAGCAGGGCTTTTTACGAATTTTCTAGGTTGAATTCTACTTTTTTATCTCACACTTGAAGGGTGAGCTTGCCTCTATGAATATCAATCATTGCTCCAGCTCTAGTAAAAAATGGCATTCCAAGAATAAGTGGAATCTCTAAGTCTACATCCATATCAAGTATCACAAAATCCACAGGAATATAGAGCTTTTTCACTTTTACAAGAACATCTTTAACTATTTCAACTGGATATTTGACTGATCGATCTACTAGTTGAAGGGACATCCTTGTTGGTCTAAGGTTGGTGAAGCTAAGTCTTTTGCAAATTATACTAGGCATCAAGCTTACACATGTTCCTAAGTCATATAAACCTTTATGAAATTTGACTTTTCCAATTGTATAGGGGATTGAAAAACTCCCTCGATCTTTCAACTTTGAAAGAAGTTTATTTTTAATCACTATACTGCACTCCTCAGTAAGTGCAATCTTTGCATTATTTTCAAGCTTGCTTTTGTTGGAAAGTAACTCATTAAGAAACTTCACATAGGTAGGCATTTAAGCTAATGCATTTGCAAAAGGAATGTTAATGTGAAGTTGTTTAAAAATTTCTACAAATTTTTCATATTGCTTATCTAACTTTTGCTTTTTTTAGTCTTTGTGGAAAGGGGATCAGAGGCTTATATGACTTGATAATTTCTTTAGGTGCCTCTTTAACTTCAACTTTGTCTTGCTTTTCCTCTTCTTTTGAAGGATGTAAAGCAGAAGGTGGAGTCTTCCTCATGGGTGGCTCTTCAAGTTGCTTTCCATATCTCAACACTACAACTTTCCATTACTCCCTTGGGTTCACTTTAGTTTGGCTTGGTAGAGCTTCTTAGCTGTGAGTATTAAGTGAAGTTGTTATTTGCCCCACTTGGATCTCAAGGTTTCTATTTTCAATTGCAAGTTGTTCCATTCTTGATTCAATCTTCTCGCATATCTTTTCAATTGTATCAAAGTGTTCAAAAGCGACTCCAATGAATTTTTCCAAGGTGGCCTCATAAGATGGCTTTTCAGGTTGTGGCACTTGACTTTGGTTCCTCATGAAAGGTGGTTGGTATGGTCCCTTTCAAGATAGATTTGGATGATTTCACCATGAGAGGTTGTAATTATTGCCTTAAGGAGGATTAAAGCCTCTATTTTGATTTCCCACAAATTGTACTTGCTCCATTATTCGACAATCAACAATGTCATGGTTTCCTCCACATCCTTCACAAGTTGATGGTAAAGATGCCAATTTGACATGTTCTAATTGTTTGGTGAGTGCATCTACCTTGGCTAGAATCAAGGAATAGTTGTCAACTTTATGAGGGCCAACAACCTTTCGTGTATTATTCCTTATGAAGACCAATGATAATTATTTGCTTCCATCTCTTTAATTAGTTCATAAGCATCCTTGGGTACCTTATTCATAATAACTCCTCCAGTTGCTACACCAATTGTACTCTTAATAGATGGTGTAAGCCTATTGTAGAATGTTTGAATCAAGAGCCAATCCGGTACTCCATGATGGGGACATCTCCTTTAAAGATCTTTGAACCTCTCCCAAGCTTCATATAAAGTTTCTCCATCAGATTGGATGACGCTAGTGATGTCGTTCCTTAGTTTATCAATTTTAAATGGTGGGAAGTAATTGGCTAAGATTGATGAAGCTAATTGATCCCATGTGGTAAATGTGCCCAGTGCTTTATATAGGAGTCATCTCTTTGCTTTATCTTTCAATACGATTAGAGCCTTAAATGAATGGCATCATTAGAAATACCATTAGTTCTGAAAGTATCATACATCTCCAATAAGGTGGCGATGTGAGTGTAGGCATCTTCATGATCAAAGCTACAAAAGGTTGATTGGTGAATTAAATTTATGAGTGAAGACTCGAGTATAAAATTGTTGGCTTCAACTAATGGTGTAATATCCTTTATCTTAGAGAAATTAAGTATATAAAGGTATATGTGTTGTATATACCTAGTGTATACATAATATATACACAATATATTTATTGTATGTTGGATATATGTATATATTATAATATATACATATAGTAGTACATATATGGTATACCTAATGTATACATGGGGTACACATGATATATTTATAGGTAAATATATATATTAAATATACAATATATATACATAATATAAATACATTACATAAACATATACATAAAAGTATATGTAACATATAAGTAATATATATATGACATATACATATATATATAATATATACTACATTTATGTGAAGTATAAATTGGTATTGGAAAGTTGATGATGATGATAATGATGATGTTGATGATGATGATGATGATCATAATAATAATAATAATAATAATAATAATAATAATAATAATAATAATAATAATAATAATAATAATAGGAAAAGAGAAGTGTGAAACCTCAAAGAAGGAAGAGATATGATTGGTAGAAAATTATTTAATTATTTTATATATAAAGAGATAAATATGAGAATTAAAAGAACCTATCTTATTCTTCTTCGCCATTTGGACGTGAGATTGACAGAGGGTGAGGAGAGTTTGGTTTCCTTCATATACATCAATTTATAAGAGATTTAAAGAGAATTTAAGAAGGTTTTGAAGGTTTTGCAAAGAATTCAGTAAGTATTTTTTATTAAAGCTTATAGTTTTGAATATGTATGAATATGTTTGATATAGTTAGAGAAAGAAAGTATGTTTTAATTATTAGAATAAATAGAAATGAAGTTAGAATGACAAGTATGTAGTGATTTGTTGGTTGGATGATTGAAAAGAGTATGATTGATGAATTTAGGGTTATGGACAAATATGAGTAAATTAGGATTTTGGTGTGAATGGCTATAATTGCTGAAATGGATAAATTTAATGTTGTTTTAATATGTGTGCGATGATTCTATGGTTAGAAATTGGTTATGGGCAAGATTGGATAAAGTTGAGATTTAGGGCTAGGTTATGTGAAATTAGGGTTTTGAAAGGAGGATGATATAATTATTGAAATGAGTTGATTTATTATTATTTTGGTATGTAATTAATGATTTTAAGGCTAAATGTTAAAAATGAGGTTGGTAGAATAAAGTTTAAATAAAGTAGTAAGTGGTGAATTCAGAGTTTTAATGAGATTTTGATGAGAATTGTATAAATAATGGTAACTTGATATACAATGAGCATGCAAGTGACTTTAAATAGATAATGTTACTTATTGTTGGACTATGTATGTGTAGGTTAAAGTGTTAAGAGGTGGAGTTTAGAGTTTGGCTTGGAAAAATGAAAAGAGGTTAGTAAATATATTTATTTACTTGAAATTTTGTTAAATGTGAACTGACAACATGTATGCAAAGTGTTTGAAATGTGGGAAAATCACATAGTCTATGCAATGTGGCATAGTTATGTGATAGTGTTACGTTGGGTATTTGCTCAATGTAAAATTTATAATTTATACATGAAAGTATAGAATTTGAAAGATGAACTATTGTAGTATGAATATTTCAATGGTTATATGTATAATGTAGTATTTATGAGTCATGCTAAAAATGATTGAAAAATATGAGATTTAAATAATGTGATAAGAAATCAGAAAGAAGGTAGAAAGAAAAATAAAAATCTTGGAAGAAACCTCTATGTAGAAAAATAATTAAAACATGGAAAAAAGAAGAAGGCAAAGTGATCATGAGAAGTAGTGATCATTTGAAAATGTAAATAATTTTAAAATGTGGAATATATGGAAATCGGGTAAAAAGAATGAAATATGCTAAAAATAGTTGGAAAAGATGAGAAAGGTAATGTGAAAAGTAATTATAAAGAATAATGTAGAAATAACTAAAATGTAGATATTGTAAAGAGGAAATGAATATGAATTTTTGAGAAATTGACAAAAGATATGGAAGCAGGAAATGGATAAATTGAAATGGGTCATTTTATGATTTTTTTTATAATGATAGGGAATGTGTTTAAAATATGGAAATGAGTCACTTTTTAAATGTGACTCATGGGTTGTGTAAGTAGATTGAGAATTATGGAATATGATTCTTTAATGATGATGTGAGAAATGTATTTACTGAGATAAAGTATGGAAGTGATCACTGATAGGTGCATATTTATCTTATATTTTCTATCATATTTAGCATGCAATTGACTTGAATTAATATATTCTAAGCTTTTTTATGTGCTTTTATTTCATTATTTTAGCTGGGCTCGAGATTGAGAATAAAACCCCCATCCTTACTCTACTCTCCTCCACATCCTTCTCAATCTTTTGATTTCGATGCTTCCAGCAAGCAGCTGACAGCGAGTGAGCCTTCACCCTTACTTGGGGATTTCAATGATTCAAAACTCATAAGGCAATTCCTTTGCTCCATATCCATTCTCGAGGTGAGAGAGACCAACTAATCCCATTCTAGGTGCTTTGCTACCCGCAGGCCCATTCGCGTGCGCTGCCGATTTTGCCAAAACCTTCTTTTGTTCGGTTTTCTAATTTTTTTTTCTAAATAAGCTATATTTCCTTAATCAAACAGAATTATCATTAGGTTTTTGCTATAAATAACAATTTTAAAAAAATAAATAAAGGGACTTTTTCTTTTGGGATGCTGGAAAATTTTGAATTTTGGATTATTGGAGACTGTTTTCGGTAGAAGTTAAGAACTCTAAAGCTATAGCAATTTTTAACAAGAAGATTAAGGCAGCAAGCAAGGAAGTAGTGATTGTCTTGGTGTTAGCTCATCCCAGATTTTCATCAAACAATTTTGGTGGAGCCTTCAAACATAGGTATGTTTATCTAACTTTTTTAATTAAAAATCATCTTCATCCATTAATCATTGATCAATTAAAATTAATAAATTACAACTCTCAAAACTCATGTAATAATCCCATAATTGTGAAAATCAACAGATAAAGTTTTATTTATTTCTTTTAAAGAACACAGTAGCCATCAATTAGCTTTTATTAAAAAATTTTTATTACAGTAGCTATTTTGTTATATTAATTATTGCAGTAGCTTAGTTTTTTGTTAATCAAACTATAAACCATTTAAAATTGTAAAATGCTAATTAAATCAATTTTTCAAAATTTTAATGTAGCCATTCTCTTTTCAAAAATAAAATGTAATAGTATTAGTTTTCTTAGAAATCTAAACCCCAATTTAATTTAAACCCTAATCTATTTTGTTAAAACCTTAATTAATTCTTTTTCTTTATTTAATCATCACAATAGCTTATTCTTTTTTAATGTTTAAGTTATAATCTTATTTTCATAGGTTTTTACCTCATTTACTTAAATCTTAAATTCTAATTTTAATCACACAGTAGCATAAATCTTCTAAAAAAATAAATAAAAATAACAATAATATTAGTTCCTTAAAATTTTAAAACCCTATTTAAATATAAACTCCAAAACCTTAAATGTTATTTAGGGAACCCTAATTTGATACATAAACCTAAACTTGCATCTTTATTTGCTTCATTATTAAATGAATATTTATTGTATATTTTGATTAGTAATTTATTTATATTTTCGATTTATATCTTCGATGAATGATTGGTTGGTTATTTTTATTGATTTGCTTTGGTTTCAAAATATAGTAAGAGGTATGTTTCCATGTTTTGGGTACCTCATGTATTGAGCATAAAGTAGTTTAATTTATTTTAAGTTTTGGATCAATGTAAAGGATACGTTTCCACCAATTGGTGGGTATCCTATTTTATTTATTTTCTCTTAGATATTGGACAATTGTAAAGGCATGTTTCCATCCATGGATGGGTGCCTCTTTGTTTGTTTTGTTTGAAAGTTGTTGTGATTTTAATAAAGTACTTATTTGTTCTTATGATCTCACATAGGATGGATAATATTGTATTAATTAAGAATTTTTTAATATTAACACCTAAAAAGGAGGCCGGTTCTAATAAACCGGACATTGTGGGGGTGCTGGGTCATTCTCACCTTCCCACACTTACCCAACTTTCCTAACCCATTAGGGGGTTGGGAATTCCTTAGAAATTGAGTCATCCACCCCTTTCTTTTTCTCAGCCCGTCCGGTGGTGACTCCATTTTCTCCGGGCTTAGGCCCGTATTCTCTAAGGCCTCAAGCCTAACAGTATCAAAGTCGCAAGAACCATTCTACGTGGGAGTAGGGGCAAAAATCCCCGCTCACAGTATATTAATTTTAGCTCAATTGGAGATTAAAAGAAGAAGGAGATTAAGCTAGAGGAAGACTTGGTCGTCTCTGTCGGATTCTTCATCAACCTCGTTTGAACTCTCTATTTAGTTTATAGTTTTAAGTTTACATTTTATTTAATGCTTTGTTATTTTTTTATTTTGAATATTAGGATGATGAACTTTGTGTTTTGTTTCTTAATTTCTATTTTATCTAAGTTTAATTTAGTTATGAGCAACTAATCACTTTGTGGGATTAGGTGGATTTGGATGTTTGAACTATGGGTTTGATTATAATCTATTAATATACAAAGATTGATTTTCTTTTATCCTTGGTTTGATGATTTTGGTTTAATTGATTAGCAATTGTTTGGCCACCAATTGTTAAATTTAAAGAATCATATAAAATGCAAAAGTTAAATGTGATTTTTGATGTGGAATCATCAACCTTGAGTGATTAAGTTTAGAGATAAATTAATTGCTTAGGGATCCAGAATTAATATCTTGATTAAAATGAATTGGACTTTGATTATTTGACATGAGAATAGTAATTTAATCAATTTTCAATTATATTCCCCTTGCTTGAGAGAGAAGTGAATGAATTGAGTGATATTGGATATTTACGATTTAAGAATTGAAACTTAATGCTTCATTAATTAGACCCATAGTAAAAACTCCAATAAAATCTAATCCTACTCCTTTACCATTGATTATTTGCACACTTAGTTTAGAGTAATTGACTTGGATAGATATAGATTAATTCGGTAAAAATAAACTGTTGCAATTTGCTAATTTTCAGATAATAGTTACATTGAATTTTAGTTAATCAAATTGATCCTTCCCTGTGGGATCGACTCTTACCTTCACTATATCACTTGTTACGAGCTGTGCACTTGCGGTTTTAAAATTGATATATACAAATCGACTAACAATCACAAGTGAGTTGATCACTTAAGGAATATGTAGAAATATGAATATAGAGATGACAAATGAATATGTAACATGTGATAGTGATCATAATTTGACATGATCATAAGAGTTGTGAAAATGTAATTTACTAGTCACATTGTGGTTGTGGCTAAAATGATGATGAAAATATAAGGCCAATATTGGAAATTAAAGGTGTTTCAATGAGAATTGAAATGAAATGTGTGGTTGCCTTATATAGTATCTTGTTTTAGAGTATTGTTTTTGGTGCTATTGATATGATTTGCCTTCAAGCTAGATGCTGGACGTCACTATTATTTGCTTTTAGGTTAGACATAGGGCATCACTATTATTTGCCATCTGACTAGACACTGGTGTCACTATCATTTTTCTTTAGGGCTAGGTACAAATTTTTCAATAGAGGACGGTTGCGACACTTAGATCCCCAATGTCGCGATAGACCATGGCAATATCTCTGGAACCAGAGTATTGTATAAGGTTATCTGCGAACAATATGTGTGTGTGATATTTTCATGTGTATATGTGTTGCGTTATAGATAATGGAATAAGATGATTTATAACATGTGACTGAAAATACATATATTTATACATGAAGAATAAAAATGAAAAGTAAGAATGTGTGTATAATGTTTATTATTTATATATATGTACCACTAAGATGTAAAACTTAGGTCAGTTAGGTGAATCATTCAGGTGAGAGAGTTGCTGATCAGAGAAACTCAGACTGTGGTAGATGTTTGGTGATCTAGAGTGTTGCAATACCAATGATGCTATTTGCATACATGTATATTTATGATTTAAGTATTTTGGTTTATGTAAATTAACTCATAACAATTGTGTTGATATATTAAGATTTGAAATGATAGTGTATATATATATTTACATCGGTATTAAATTCTAATATAGAAAGTTTAAAATTTTGAGATTTAAATATGTATTAATGGAGTGGGAGTTTGGGGAATGAATGAAAGTATTAATGTTTTGGAAGTGTTAAATTTTTATGCAGGTTGTGTGCTCGTCATTTTGAGATTTATTCGAATTACAGTTAAAACTCTAAATTTTCTCAGAGATTTTTCATTAAATTTTGTATTTTAGTTTTTAAATTACTTATGAATATTTTTATTTATTTATTAAAGCATATTTAAGTTGTAAAATATTTCCTTAAACTTATAAAAATTTGATAAGACTAAAAACTGTGATATTCTCATATTGTATATGTATATATTATATACCGGATGTATGTATTATATATATATGATATAAATATGTTACAAATAGTCTCATAATGCTTGATCCAATATCAACAGTAGGTAAGATATAGTCCTTGAGAGTTCTAGATTAAGCTCTCGGTGCCCCATTGTTCAGTCCCTCATTATTTGCCATTTCCCTTATTCTTTAGATGAGTAAAGAGGATTGTCAATAAGAAATTCGGCATAAGTTCCCTCTACTTTATTCTTTAGCCTTTCCTTCCTTTCTTTGTTTTGCTTGCAACAAACCTTTCAATTTTAGGGTTATAGGGTACAAGTTGGGTGTTTGGATTATTGCGCATATAAACCCTAAAATCTGCAAGGAAAAGAAAGAAACTTTAAAATAAAAATAAAAATAAAAGATCCAAAGTAATAGTAGTTTAATATTATTAATATTAGAATGGTCACCTTCATTGGCAATGGCATCAAAAGCTTGTTAGGGCCTAGCCTGCCTATTTTCATTTGCACATATCATAATCAAGTAATAAAACAGTGAGTAGAGTATTGTTCCCATAAGGAAGGGTATCCTAAGTACTAAAAAAATAAACTAACTATTATTTGGATGTTAAATTGATGTGAATTGAAAACTAAAATTATCTAATAATCAAGCTAAACTAAAATTTGAAATTGAATCCAATTTTTTTGGTATTAGGGTTAAACCTATCCTCATTGCTTAACTGTGGATTTCCTAAAGTATTGACTCAATTTAAATATACTTTTGATTATTTGTTGGATTCTCCTAAATTAAGACTTAGTCTCTCTCAAGTACTAAATATAATGTTGAATTTAATGTTGTATTCACTCTCATGATCATAAGCAAATTAAGCCAACTCATTAAGATTTGTGAGTAACCTTTGTATCAACATCTTAAATGTCTTTCCTATATCTAGGCATAAATGTAAATGTAAGATTGTTACCTCATTGAACTAATATTGTGCTTCCACTCCTATTCCATCACACAATATCTTAGACTAATCAATTATTGGCTATATAATCATAGCACTAAGATCAAAGATAAAAAAAAATAATCAAGAGTAAACTTTAATTGAATGAAATTAAATAATTACTCCGTCGATAAATAAAATATGAAAAGTTTAACCCAAATAGGATTTTTAGTTACTCATGAGTGAAATAAAAATTAAAAAGAAAAAGTAGAAAATAGAAGACATAATTGAAATTAAAATTAAAAGAAAATAAAAGAAAATAAATAGAAAAGATCAAACTTGGAAAGAAGAAAGCCTCTTGAACTTGAATTGCTCTTGAACAAAACTCTTCCTTCTTTTCAAGTCAATTCTAACCTGAAATATGAAAATTTTTAACCTAAAATCTAGTATCAGTTGTGAGGAAGGTCTAAGGTATTTATAAGGGCTTAGGGAACTTCTTTTGAAAGTAGAAAAAAAATGTTAGGATAGGTCTAGAAGAGTCCCTATTGAAAAAGAAGTCCAATTTTATTTGAAGGAAAATAAATCCTAACAAAATAAGAAAGCTAAAAACTTTGAAGCAATTTTTCTATCTGATAAAGTCTAAATCTAGGCTTAAAAGCTTCATAATAATTATAGATTTCAAAATTTAGATGAATTTAGGATTTTCAATCACTTAATTTGGGCTTTAGAAGCTCAAGTTATGACCTTTTGAAGTAAATTGATTTGGACAAAAACCTTATTCCTATTTGGATTCATAGTTTAGACTTTGCACAGCTATTTAGATGCCTAAACAAACTCTGATTTGTACAAATAAGACCATTCTGAAAATCTTGAGATGTCTTTTAAAAACTTCATGAACAATACATTTCTATTCTAGAGATATAAGATTATTAAATTCTCAAGTAAAATATCAAAGGTCAAATCTATCTAAGTCTGAAAATCACATAATATGTTCGAACAATAATTGTTTGGTTGCCATGGGTGTGGCAATGGAAAGCCATGATTGTGGGATTAAATTTGCTTCTGGATCTTCTTCGGTAGGTTCTAATTATTGAAGTCCATGGGCATGACATTGAGTGCCACAGGTATAGGTCTTGATTTTTTTGCCTTTTTGCACCTTTTTCTTCAATATTTCTTAACTTTTAATGAAAAACTTGTATTTTAACATTTCCAAGCTAAAATGGGATAAATTCTAACTTTAATAAAGAAAATACTTTAAATTCAACTGAAAATAATTAAAAATAAGGTTAGAATTATCTAAAATAATAGTCAAAATGCGACTCTATTAGTAGTTCTATTACAATGTAATTAAAAATAATATCTCTTAAGCTGAACGAGGTTGGTTGGGTTTCCTAATTCTATACCATCTAGGTCCACCAGGATCACATCTCCACCTAATAGGATCTTCTTTAGTAGATAAGGCCCAAACCAATTTGGCTTGAATTTCCCTCTAGGATCATGAACTTGAGCCCTGATTTCTTTTAGAACTAGAATTCCTTCTTATAAACCTCGTTCCTTGACCTTCTTATGGAAATGCCTTTCCAGGTTCTGCTTATAACCCTGCATTTTAAAAAGGGCATCCATCCTCTTTTCATCAATGACATTTATTTGCTCATGATACCCTCTTATTCATTCTATTTCTATCAACTGGCATTCTTGCATGACCCAAGCCGATTATACTTCAATCTCAATTGGCAGAACAACCTCCATGCCATAAACTAAATAATATAGGGTTGCCCCCAGTTGGTGTCTGAATAGAAGTACAATATCCCCAAATTGTAAAAGGTAGTTGCTCATGCTAGTTTTTATGATTGGTGATTATTTTCTATAGGATATTCTTGATGCTCTTATTGGTAATTTCCATAGCTCTATTAGTTTGATGCCTACATGGTGAGGATCAATGATGCTATATCTTGTGATTTTCCAATAAGGAGACTACTTCTCTTTAGAAATAGAACCCATTGTCTATAATGACTTCAAAAGGAACTCCAAACAAATAAAGGATATTGGTTTGGATAAGATGGGTGACCATTTTGGAGTTGAGAATTCTAAAAGATGCTGTGTCAATCCATTTGGTGAAGTAATTAGCTGCTACAATGATATATTCATGCCCTTCGGTGGACTTCGATCTAATATTGCCTATCATATCCAATCCCTAAGTTGGATACAATGGCAAGGGTGGTTGATGTTTATGCTTAGCATGAATTTAGTAGTCATGACATTCCTTCACAAAAATGATACAGTCTTGATATAAGGTCAACCGGTAATATCCTAACTTCATAATCTTTCTGGCTAAGAACTCACCATCATGTGTGGTCTAGAATCTCCCCATAAACCTCCTCCATTACCTGCATAGCCTTCCCTTCTGTAAGGCATCTTAAGTGGATGTTATCCCAGGTGCATTGCCGTAGTACATCACCATTTAAGATGAAGTGAGTAGACAATTGTCTCATGGTCTTTTTTGTCAATCTTTGTTTCACCATCTGGATATTCACCTTCTTTGATAAATTTAAGGATGTCCCAATACCACGACTTATCATTTTCTTCTTCTTGAATGCGTATACAAAAGGCAGGCTTTTGTTGCACTTCAATTATAATAGGCTTGAACACCATACTATTGTTCATGTCTATCATTGAAGCTAAGGTTTTTAAGGCATTGGCAAACTTGTTTCTTGCCCTTGGAAAATAATGGAAGGAAAGTTCTTGAAATTTTTAAGCTAAATCGTTAAGACGTTTATAGTAAGGAACCAAGCATTCTTCTCTAATTTTCAACTTTCCCAATGCTTGAGACACTATCAGAGCTAAATCCCTAAATACTTTCAAGTGATTAACCCAAAGATTTAAAGTAGCATCAAGGCCTATGATACAGGCTTTATATTCTGCCTTGTTATTAGTAACTTCAAAGGTTAACTTGACAACAAGAGGCAACTACTGTAACACCTTTGTACCATATATATGTATAATACATACACCCTGTATATGTAAAAATACGTAAATAAAATATAAGAATGTCAACATTCTTATCATTTGAAAATTTTCCTTAAACTTATGAGAAATATTTTAGTCCATAAAATATACTTTAATAGACAAGTAAATATACTTGTTAGACATTAATCATCAAAAATACAAATTTTTAAGAAAATATCTGGAAAAAATTTGTCATAGTTTTATCTGTAAATTAGACATTTCCAAAACCAAGCAACCCAACTTGCATAAAATTGTACACTTCCCAATACATTCACTCATCCTTTACTTTAAAATCTTCTTTTAAATATGCTTAACATCATATAAATTTTATATATAAGAAAACATTTCAACTTTCAAATATCCAATTTAACTTCTAAGTTACAATAATTTTATGTAACTTATAATTTACACAAACATAATATAATTAACTAAAAACAACTACATTTACATGCTATGCAGTGACTCTGGTCTAGTGGTAATATGGAAAACTTCTAGCACTATCCATAAGTCCTAGACTCAGTCAAGTCTAGCAGAGCTCACTCTATCTACCATGTCACCTGCGTGATAGAATTCAATTGCTTTAAGCTAAATAGCCTAGCAGTACATTCTTTGATAATAATAAATGGCATTATGAATTAATTTTCTAAAAATGCTACATGTCTCAATGTCAAGAAAAATGCATATAATTCATCATCATAATATAATCACCAACACACATTGGGTCCAAAAATCCTTATACAATAATCTAGCTCCAAAAATACCATTTTGGCCTATCCCAACAATGATGACACCGACATATCCCTTCCGAAGGCATAATCAATACAGTGACACCAACTTGTCTCATCTAGTGGTGTAACCAAATCTGTGACACTAGTGTGTCTAGCCTTAAAGGTGCATGGCTTGCCAAACACAGTTTTCTAGAGCTAGACATTATACAAGACAACATGCAGTACATATTCATCATATTATACTTTTTATACATTTCACATTCATTTTCATCATTTCTAATCACATTCAACATCATTCTTAGTCACAAGCTAAATGTGGCTAATTTCCCATTTTAATACATAATTCACTTTTTTTCATTTATAAATAACAATATTAGTAGCCATACTATAATGGCTTTACATATCATCTTTTATGCAAATTAGGCCTTTTTGCCTTAAACAATGCATATCGCATACAAACACCAATTGTTCAAGTAGCATAACACATACATTTCACATGCAACATGTTATGTTTAAGACAATGCAATTGAAATAATACTTACCAAAGTATGTACTAACCTCAAAATTGATAAAATCCAAACAAAACGTTCCTGCTAACACCAACTTTGACCAATGGCCTTCACTACTTTGATTTGGCAACATGTCTTTACTCACTTCCTAACCAAATTATGAATTTATATAAGCCACCAGAAACATTAATCTACTCATTCTATCTACTCAAACTTAAATTATTACATTCCCTTCAAATTTTCAAAATTTTCACTAACCTTCTTTAATTTTAGAAATCTATTCTAATCAATTCCAAATCAAGTTTTAAGTTAATTTCTATAATTAGAATCATATTTTAACACAATTTAACCATTTAAACACTAATTACATCAATTTTAACCCAATTCATGTAACATCCGTGTTTTTACTAAACAAAATCTTACTAAATTAAATAAGTAAGTTGGAGGGTTAAATAAGGTGTTGCAAGTGAAAAACGATGAAATGTATATGTGAAACATAAAGAAAATATCCATAACATATGAAGTCAAGTAGTCAAAGTCAAAGTCAAAAGGTAAAATAGTAAAGTTAAAAGTTAAATAATAATAATAATAATAATAATAATAATAATAATAATAATAATAATAATAATAATAATAATAATAATAGAGATAGTGGAAGATGATGGAAAAAATTAGTTAATTAGTTAGTTAGTTAATTAATTAATTAATATATATGTGGCTATTAATTAAAGAAGAATAAAAATCACCAATTTATGTTCATCTTCTTTCTCTTTTTCCTTTTAATGTGTTGATTTTTAATATGGTCCAAGGGGAGATTTTTGCTTTTATTTTATATCAAATTCTTTAAGATTTATAACAGTTTTTGGATGATTTTTAAGTTTCTTCAAACAAAGGTAAGCTTTCTTGGAAGTTTAAATAGTTATATTGAAATTTAGATTATGTATGATTTGGGTTGTTGAAGACGTGTGTTATAATTGTTTAAGGGGAGTGGGAAGATGTTAATTTGTTATAGAAACAATGATTTTAAGGTTAAATTGAGGAAAAGATGAAGTTTGGGTGAGTTAGTAGTGAATTTAGGATTCCCATGGCACTTTTGCAAAGAATTGGTTTAAATTAAATTTAACGGTTTAAAATTTGTTAGAATATAGCTTTAAAGATATAATTGAACTTAAAATAAGAATTGGAATGGGTTAGAATAGATTTCTAAAATTAAAGAAAGTTAGGGCAAATTTTGGTAGTTTGAGGAAATAAGAGGAAATGAATGTAAATTTAGTTTCATTGCTTAGAATATGTTAGAATGTGATTATAGAGACATAATTGAACTTTAAATTCAATTTGGAATTTATTAAAATTAACTTTCAAAGTTAAAGTTCATTAGGGCAAGAAAAGGGAAACTTGAAGGAATTATGTTACATTGAATTTTACTAGTTAAAATACTTAGAAATGTGACTCTAATTAATTTTGTTCACACACATTGTTGCATATAAGAGGTTACTACATACTTTGGAATTTATTTTATTAAATTGCATGGTTTGAAACATTACACATTGTATATAGTGAATGTGTTATGTTACTTGAGTTTTGGTGAATGTGTGTGTGTGAGGCATTGTTTGTAGTAATAATAAATAAAAAGTATAGTTTGTAACATGTTAAGCCATTAAAGTATGACTAATTGCGATGTTAAGTGAAGAATATGAAAAATGCAAGTAATGCACTAAGAAGTGAAAGTAAGCTATAGTGACAATGTATGTGTTAATGTTATAACAAAATGAGCATTAATTTTGAAATAAAATATAAAGTATTAATGAAAATGATAGAAATAAGAAATGTGGTTGCATGATATCCTTGTATATAGTTTAGTTCCGAAATATTATTGTTGGAAATTTATTACGCCTTCGCGTGAGACATTAGTGTCACAGATTTATTGGGCCTTCGGGTGAGACACACTGGTGTCACAAAGTTAGTATGCCTTCGGGCGAGACATGCTGGTGTCACAGATGATTGAGAGAGCCTAAGGTAATATTCCTAGAACTAGACTTATATATAACGATTTTTCGGCCCAATGTTTGTGGTTGCTATGATTGTTGTTAAAGACATTGTATGTAAGTTGTTTAACATCAGTACATAGTGCATTACATAATATTTACTTTTAATGTTATTTTTAGTACTAAAGTATGTACCTCCAGGCTTTTAGCTTGGCGCAATTTGCTCATAACACAGGTGACGGGTTGGAGATAGAGAGTTCTTTTAGACCAGACCATGTCTAGATTTTGTTTGGGTTTGTACTTAAAGTTAGTTAGCCTGCCACTCGAGCAGAGCCACTGCATTGCATGTAAATATTTTATTTTTGAACAAATTCATTATGTATGTATAAATTATGGGTTGTATAAAATTGTTGTAGCTTTGATGTATAGTTATATAATGTTTATAATATATGAATATATATATGGAGGAAGATTTTGAGGTTGAAATTAGAATGTATATATTTATTTTGGGAGTGTAAAATTCTTTTGCATATTGTGTTATTTGAATTTTGAGAACATCTAAAATACAAACAAAACTCTAGTGAATTTTTTCTAGAAATTTTTCCTTTAAAATTTATATTTTTAGTAATTAAAGAAATTTTGTATATATTTATTTATCTTTTAAAGTGTATTTTAAGGATTTAAATATTTTTTGATAATTATAGAAATTTTAAAAAGTCTGGGAATATGACATTCTTATATTTTGTATACATATTTTACATATATTGGGTATATGTGTTGTATGTATATATGGTATAAGTATGTTATAACTCACCATAAAAACCCTAAATCCCCTTCTTCTTCTCCCAATCTTCAACCAAACTCACTCAAATCCATCAAATAATCATAGATCTTTACTTCCACACCAAAATAACATCATACAAATCCATTTTATGAATTAAAACATCTTCCATCAAAAGTTGAATTTTCACATAGTCCATAAATTCAAAGAAACCTCTTAAAATTCAAAGAAAGCTTACCTATTAGTTGTATTTTCCCCAAATACTCCTTGATTCCTTGAATTCTTTGTGAAATTCGAGTGCTTAGAAGAAGAAGAAAAATTCCCTCTTTTCTCCTTAGATATTTTGACCTCCTTAAGTTGAAGAAGAAGATGATGAAGAAAATTTAGTTTTTAATTTTATTCTTCTTCTTTCATAGCCACTTATATATATTTAATTAATTAACTAATTAGTTATTAATATTTCATTATTTACATCGTCCACTAATAATTAATTTAATTTTGAATTATTTATCATATATATATATTTTTTTTCTTTTACCTTTTCACCCTTTGACTTTCAGTGTTCACTTTTGACTTTTTGTCATTTTGTAAAGTATTGTATATTTTGTATATATTAGGTAAATATTAGGTATATGTCATGTATATACTATATATATCTTGTGTATATATTAGGTATATACCATTCATATGCTTCAAACAACACTCTATTTATCCTTCAGACACCTTGTTTAATTAATTCTAATGAGACTACAAATGTTACAACTACTCCCTAAAAGAAGAAATTAAAACTGCATCGACACCAAACCATTTATTGTTAAAGGCACCATCAAAGTACATTTCCTAGGTGTCAACTTTTGCTTGTAATATAGCTTCATCTAGAAACTCAGGTTCTTTCATTTCATCTTGGACTGGTGCAGCTACAATTAGTCCACAATAATGATGCCCTTTATTGCTTTGCAAGGGACATACTTGAGGTCAAAAGTGGTAAGATAGCCATCTAGCATGCCATTCTACTATCTCAAACTGGTTTTCTCAACAAGTACTTAAGAGGAATCCTTTCTGCTATGACATGGGTAGTGCATGAGCTGAGGTAATGTTGAAGCTTATGATAGACCCAGACCAAGGCTAAGTAGAGATGACCAATCTGGGTATAGTTGAGAACATAGGCAAGCATTTGCTTTCTTAGGTAATAGATGGCAAACACCTTTCTTGACTCAGCTTCTTCTTGTACTAGCATTGCCCCCATTACTTTAGCAGTTACTGATAGATACAGTAATAGAGGCTGGCCAAGCTGAGATGGCTATAAAATTGGAGGATTCAAGAAGTACTCTTTAATCTTCTCAAAGGCTTTCTAACAATCTTGGTTTCATTGTTTAGAGGCTCCATTTCTTAGAAGTTTGAAAATTGGACCACAAATGTTGGTTAATTGGGTTATAAATCAATTGATGTAACGACTGTAGTTTTATTAAAATATAATTAAATGAACAATTTGAAAGGTTAATTAAGGTTTTGGTAGAAGGAAGTAATTAATGTATAGGTAGTATATAAATAAAAAATACATAACAAACAAATGTCATTAGAAAATGATAAAGTCAAAGGTTAAATAGTGAAAAGGGTAAAATGGTAAAATACCAAAAGTAAAGTTAGAAAAAAAATTCAAAATTAAATTATTTTTGGTGGAAGTTATTAATTAAGGATTTTTAATAATTAAATAATTAATTATATTATTATTATTATGTGGATAGGAATTAAGAAAGAAAATTTAAAAGTTAATTTAATTCTTCATCTTCTTCTTCTTCTTAGTTGTTGCGCTCGACTAATTACTACTACAAGCGACACTCACAAGTATACGAGGTAGTTGTAGCAACGGTGATCGCCCCAAGGTCGTCTCACAAGAAAGGAATTATTTTGCAATAGCTTGATTGACAAGTAAATTTAAAAAAAACAAGAGTGTGATATGTTGGAATGGTGAAAAGTAATTTTAATTTAAAAGTAAACGAGTAGTAGTTGGGTAAGATCTATTCAATTCTAGGAATGGTGCATAGGGTTATAGATCAATTTAATCAAAGCTTAATTCTCAAATTATCCATTAGTATAACCTTGTATTTTAATTTGTTCATTGAGTTTAATTAGTGATTACCAATTTATTAGTTTTCACATTCATGAATTAACAATAACCAATTGTTTTGAATTTGCAAATTAATAAACCCTAGAACTTATATTTCTAATTCATTCTTAAGGTAGTTGATTACATAGTTCCAATATCGAATTTCACCTCTCGGTCCATCGTTCAATATTAAGTGATTAATAGGTGGCCAATCTATCAACCTAACATTCAATCCAATGCAATCAACCAACAATAAGGTATACTAATGGAATTATCAAATCAAGTCATCTAATTAAATCTACTACAACCCAAGGCATGAGTGAATTAGCTCATCATCAATTTAAAATAAATGTCCATCTCAATATTCATCAAATCAAAATTATACATTGTAATATTAATGTTCATAATAAAACAACAACAATATAGAAATGAATCAAAAGAGAGAATATGACAAACCCCTTGTAGATGCCAAAAGTTAGACTACTTGTCTTCCTCCTAGCTTCCACCTTGATGTGTGATGAACAACTTACAAGCTCCCTAAATCAATGGCTCTCCTCTTGAAGGATGGAATGTAACTTTCTCAGGCTCACAACTCCAATCAAGCTTTCTTGAAACCCTAATTGTCTAAGAAACTTGCTCACTCAATTTAATCCCTAATATTGATTGGCTCTTGTCTATGGAAGAAATGAAGAATGAATGTGAATGAAGATGAAGAGAGAATGGTGTCTCTCTTCTTGAAAAATCAAAACAAAAACTAAGAACTCCTTCAAAAATAGCCAACGTGTATATATTACTCCACTCTCATCTTCTTTTAATTTTTTAAGAAACATCCATCTCTTGCAAACTCACACACCACACTTGTCTCCCACCTTTTTCTTTGTTTTATAATTTTTTTCATAAATTAGGCAAACTTTTTGATCTTTAATTATTTCTTTTTTAAAAGAGTCACCTATTGTCCCCCATCTTGTCTCCTAATTCATACAAAATGATTGAAAGAATTTCCACAAGACACGGCCAAGTCATGAGTGACTTGGCCGTGTCACTCATTTTCTTATGGACACGGCCAAGTCATGTGGCCGTGTCCATGGCTGCCTCAAAATCTCCTTTCTTTTTCATGTGGGACACGGCCAAGTCATGTGGCCGTGTCCATGGCTGCCTCAAAATCTCCTTTCTTTTTCATGTGGGACACGGCCAAGGCCCTGGCCAAGTCATGGGGCATGGCCAGTGACTTGGTCGTGTCTCTTAAGTGTGTTCTCCACTGTGCTTCCATTCTTGCTTTGTTCTTTAGATGAGACACGGCCAAGGCCTTGGCCGTGTCATGTGACATGGCCAATGGCTTGGCCATGTCTCTTCGGTGTGTTCAGGTCTGTCTTTGCTTCTTTGATTTCACTCTTTGGCTTCATCAAGTGAGACACAGCCAGTGGCTTGGCTGTGTCTTCTCCCATTGTCTGCTTCTGCCAATTTGTTCTAAAGGACATGACCAGTGGCCTGTCAAATCAGGCCGTGTCATGTGTGTTGCCTTGGATGAGGGACATGGCCAATGGCTTAGCCATGTCTCTTGGGTGTGTCACATGATTTTTCACCTTTTTTAAACCTTCAATTCATTATTTTGAGCTTCCATCTAAATCAAACACTTCAAGCAAACTTTAAACACAAATTAAAAAAATATTAACTTAAAGCCAATAAAATTAACCTAAATATATATACATATATGATTAAAACAACTACCCACACTTAATCCTTTGCTTGTCCCCAAGCAAAGTTAAAATAAAAACAAGTAAACAAGAAAATTTAGCCAAGGTCAAGAGTTATAAGAGTATATCAAGACTTCCAATTTCTTAAATCCGCAATCAATATCAAACCAAATAAAACCAATACTCATTCAATTTAGTGGTTTTTTATACATAACCAATGTTGACACTCCCTCACCAACTCTTGAAGTATTTAAATAGGTAGTGTTTACACTCATAACATTCAATGACAGATTATCACCATAAGCTTGCTTATCAATCAAACTTCCACCACTAAATTTCAATCAATCATCAATCATAAGGTCTTTTATTTGGTTGTAATGGGGCTAAGGTAAAGGCATGACATTTAGAAAATGTGAGCTGATTCATTAAGTTCAAGAGCACTTCAAGAATGAAGTAATCGATCATATGTATAACCCAACAATCCCAAAATACCTTCCACTCACCTACCACTTGACATTAAAGAGCTTTTCAAGGGAACTCACTTATTAAATTTTGTAATGATCATTCCCAAACTTATTCCAACCCTATGAAAAAAAAAACAACTTCTATTATTTTGATTTTTCTCTTTCTCTTTTTATTTTTTTTTTATTTTTAGGGTTTGCAACTAAAGAAGACAATAATTTATAATTTTGAACCCACTAAATTTAACCCCACACTTTATTTAACACAACACTCAATCATAAATGCTCTTAAAATGCTCTTGGCCTAATGCAAGGGTAATAGTTAAAACAATAAGGTTCAAGCTAATGGTGTTTGAAAAAAAAAAGAAAAGAAAAAATGAAATAAGCTCAAAATTGGCTAACTAAGGTCGGATATAAGGTTGGTCTCTTTAAGCCAAAATGGGTTCACCTAATTGCCTTAATCATATTGATGCCTAATTGAAATTTTTATATAGTCTCAAAATGCATGTCAAAGCAAGTTCTTGCAATTCATCAATCAAAGATGTTTACACACAATAAAGAATAATAAGTTGATAGCTCAATTCCTCACTAGTTTAAAGGTAATGTAATGAATAATCACCAAATCAACAATAAGCATAAATTTTATTCAATTCTCCAATTCATGCTTCAAAAATTAAAAGGTCATCTATCAACCATCTTATAACAATTGAACTTAAACAATATGTAAGGTAAGGCAAAATATTTAAAAAAAATGACTAAAATAAAGACTTAACAACAACAACAAGATTACGAAAAAAAAAAGCAACTTCCATTTATGAAAAAAAAACTTAGCACCCCACACTTTAAGATTGACATTGTCCTCAATGGAAACTAGGAGAAATCAAAGGAGGTAAGAGTTAAAGTACAACCTGATTTTTATCATTTTCGTTATGAGGCAAGTGCTACCTTTCATCCTCAAACATTATTTGTTCAAGATTAAAAAGCAATAAATATAAAATAACCAAACTAAAATATAAAATTTTAGTAATAAACAGCGGTACAAAAAACAACAACTAAAATATTCAAAAACTGAAAATAAGAAACATAAGAAGTGTCTTCAAAAGGGCAGAAGCTGATATACTCTACAACGGTGGAGGATATGACGACGAGGCTACTGAAGGGTAGAGGCTAAGAATCTTTGCGAGGTTGCTATTGATTTATTCTAACTGGGCGAGGACTACATCATGATTACGATCTAACTTGCTTTCCAATGTTCAATCCTACTAATAATCTCCTGATTATTCAGTGCCAGAGCATCTTCATTCAAACTGAGTGAATTTGAGTCGGACTCCTCATCAACTCGTGGCCTCTTTTGTCGGTCCTCTGATGCAACCTGCTCATCTAAATGCATAACATAAGCCCCTCTCCTCTGTACAACCATGTGCATCTTTTCAAGAGTAGCAAGATCGAATGAATCATTCCTGAAAATTTTAGTCATTTGGCAAGTGCTCAGATCAAATCCATTAATAAGTGCTACAACCAAGGTGGTCACCAATCTACCTATGCAAATTGTGCCCTTTTTCCTATTTTCTACGCTATCAAACACATAGCCAACCAATAGCCGACACTTATGGGTATATCATTGCTAGCACAATCTAAGAAAAATAGCTCGTTTAGTTCCACAACGTCCGTGCTTTCTTTCCTTGCAAAGAACCCACAAGACATAAATTGATGCAGATACCTCAAGGCAGGATTTATCAATTTGATTGCTTTGGCCAATTTGGCCACATACATACCCCCTGAGCCTATTCCCCCCATGCGAATTGTTGTTTAAAACCTTTAGGAATGCATTTTTTCCCTTCTTGGTGAAAATCAAAAATAGCATTTAATTGCTCAATATCAATAACACATTGTTTTCCAAGCAATTTAAAGCTAAACCTAGTGAAAATCTTCGTTTCATTTCTTTCAACCTTAAGGGAGGTTAAAAATTCTATGGTGAGTTTTTGGAATTGCAAAGATTTAAGGGAAACTGATTTTTCCCATCCAAGGTTTTGAACATATGTAGCAAAATTGTCTCTAATTTGGAGAGTATCAAGGGATTCATCGCTCATATACCTTGTCAGAAAGAAACCATGTGCTAGAAGAGTTGACCTCTTTGAAGATGATGAAGAGGATGATGGAGGTTGCCTCCTCTTGTAGTGGGACACCATTTTTGTTCTAGGCATCTTGATTTTTGGTGAAAATCAAACTTTGATGGATTTAATGGAGTTTTGAGTTGAAAATTGGAAGATTGAGTGGGTTTAATTGAGTTTTGAGTTAGAGAAATGGAAGATTTGGTGAAATTTTTAAGTTTTGAGAGATGGGGATGGAGGTTTAGAGAGAGATGCGAGAGAAAGAAGAAGGGAAAACCAAGGTTAGGGATGAACAAAAAGGACATGATCGGGTTTTTAAAGAGGGTGACACAGCCAAGCTTGAAATGGCTTGGCCGTGTTTGGGCTTTTAGGAGGGACACGGCCAGTGGCATGGCCGTGTCCTATGGGCATGTTCGGGTCTATGTGTTTGGGTGTCGGGTAAGGGGTTGAAGACACTAGCTGGCGCTTGGGCATGTCTGGGTGACACGGGAAGCCTTCGGGCCGTATCCACGCCTGGGAAATCTGGGTTTGCTTGACATGGCCAGTGGCTTGGCCGTGTCAAGTGGTTGTGTCCTCTACTGCCAAAATTTTTTATTTTATTTTTTTATTTAAACAAATGTGTCACCCAAGTCTAAGATATGCTCTTATCTTCCTGGCTTTACCCTGAAACTTCATCAAAAATAAAAATTGATCAACGCACCCATTCTAATCTCTTAAAACAAAACGAAATTTAAATGACAAAACATGAAGATTTAACCATGAAAAGAAATATAAACCGATGGGTTGCCTCCCACTGAGCACTTCTTTAATGTCATGTAGCTGGACATTGTTGCATCATTTGTCTATAAACATCAAACCTTCAATAGTTTTTGCAATATTAATTTCTTCAAGATAGGGCTTCACCCTTTGTCCATTTACCTTAAATGTCTCATTAGTTTTCAAATTGAGTAACTCAATAACCCCATATGGGAATGTTTGAATTGTAATATCCCAAAATGTACCCTAGAAGTATTGGAGTAATTATTGTTATTATTGGATTAAGTGTATTTATTTTATTGGAAAGAGAGTTGAGGTTAGAGTAATGTGTATATGTTGTATATATTGTGATATACTTAACATATACAAATATTTGTTTGAAGGGTATAAAGGTAATTATTTTGAAATTGAGTTAGTGGATTAAGATGGGTGGATGGTGATGTTTGAGATTATTTTATTTTTTATTTGTGTGGAGGAGAATGTTTTGAGGAGAGAGAGGGTTAATGTTTGACTTTTCTTTCTTTTCCTTTTCTTCCTTCTTCCTCTCTTCTCGTGTCTCTCATTTTCCTTTTCTTCTTCTTTCTTTGCTTTGGACGGCAGCAGCAAGAGAATAAGAGAGAGGGAGAGATTTGACCTTCCAAGCTCAAGATTGAAGAAGTTTTCAAGAGATCAAGGAGGAATCTAAGAGTTTTCTTCATTCTTGGTAAGTTTCCTCTTGATTCCCTTGTTTTCTTTGAGTTTGTGTTGTGGGTTTGGTGATTTATGGTTGTTGGTATGGATATGTTTGAGTGTGTTGTGTTTAAGAGTGTTGGGTTTACTTGATCTTTGATTCTTGGGTTGGATTGAAGAAAAGAGTAAGATTGAAAGGAAGAATAAGTTTGTTGGTTAAGATTGAGTTGTGGTTGTGTTTAGAGTTTTTGATGATGTTGTGATTTGGTGTTGGATGTGTATTTTGAGTTGTGTTGGTGTTTTTGCAAGGTTGTTATGGTTTTGGGTGTGTCTAGTTGAGTTTTGTTGAAGTGGAAGATGGTGGAAAATTGTTGTTTGTTGGTTGGATTGTTGTTTTGGCCGGAATCTGGGTTTTTGGCCTGACACGCTCAGGAGCACGTCCAGGTCTTTAGGCGTGTCAATTGTGTTGGATGGCAGTAGGTGTGACACGGCCATTAACACGCCCGTGTTAGTGAGCGTGTCATAGCTACTGTGATTTTAGGGAATTGACACGGCCAGGAACACGTTCATGATGTTGGACGTGTCGATACTTCTGAGAGACAGTAGGTATTACACGCCCAGTGACACGCCCGTGGTCCTGAACGTGTAAATGCTTCTGTGTTGTGGAGTTAGGGCACGGTCAGGGACACGCCCGTGTGGGCGAGCGTGTCCAGTTTAGAGTTTGCCCTAATTGATTCTTAGCCTTATGATCTTATGTGAGTTTCCTCATTGTTCTGAATTAGGTTGTGAAGAAGGTGAATTGCCTTAATTATTTGGTGAAGGACTTGTTAAGAGGAAGTGTTTAGAATTGTGTGGATTTCTTTTGAGGTAAGTACAAACCTTGCATTATAACATACATTCATGTGATTTTGGAACTTATACATTTGAGTGTGAATGTACTAAGTAATTTCATTGTATTGTTGATATGTTTGAATAATGTTATGTTTTATACAATATGAACCTCATGAAATGTAATATGGTATATGTATGTGTTATGAAAATGAAAGATGTGATGATAAGATGATGTGTAAAGCCATTGTGATTGGCTATATTGATTCAAATGAGGCATGTTTGCCTAGTTGATTGTGGAATGAGAAATGAATTGAGAAAAAAATTTATAAAGAGATATATGAAATGGTTGTGTGCCTAATATGTTTATTCAAATTTCAGAGTACTGGTTTTGGTGGCATGCCTATATAAAGGTAACAGTCTAGCCGGGTTGAGGATCTCTTCAATTGAATTGAATTGATGATCCAAGAGACTGGGTCTGTTACACTAAATGAAATGTGAAAATGAAATTTATGAAAAGTAACAGTCTAGCCGGGTTGAGGATCTCCTCGATTAGTCGGGTTGATGGTCCAAGAGACTGGGTCTGTTACTAGTAACAGTCTAGCCGGGTTGAGGATCTCCTCATGTTAATGGGTTGATGGTCCAAGAGACTGGGTCTGTTACACTATCCATGGATAGAGATATGATATATATTGCCTACGGGCTTGATCATTGTGATTATAAACCAAAGCAGTAACTCTGAACTTTGAATATCATATTAAATGCTTGTTGGGCCCATGTGTGTCTATGTTAAATGTGTGAGTAATGGATGATGATACAATTATTGAAATAATGAAATGTAACATCCATAAAATAAAGTGTATTGAGTATGATCTATATTGTTTGAATGTATGACATAGCATAATATCATTATAGTTTGTTCTACTGAGCTGTTGGCTCAGCGCGATTGTGGTTTATCGCGCAGGTGACAGGATTGAACCCGAGAGTTCCTCTAGACCTAGTGAGTCTAGGTGTTGAAGAGTTGATTTTTGGACTTAAAGATCAGAGAAGAGCTGCCACTCATGTATATATTTTATATTTGTAACTTTTGATTTTGATGCAAATGTATTGGGAAACATTTGTTATATTTTCCGCTGCGTTTTAAATAAACTTTCTATCTATTTCGTTTTATAAACTCATTTAAAAGTTTTGAATTTGTTCATAGTATATAAGAGTCATGTCATGTGTGTTTTGTAACCGTGACATTTCTATATTCAGTATATGTATATTACGATTGTATTAGCATGCTGTGTACGTATACGGGGTATAGGGGTGTTACAATTGTTTTGGTATCAGAGCCTAGGCTTGAGATTCTCAACCTAGGTAAACTGTAAGAAAAATGATATTTTGATTTTAAAAGTTGGTTTTGAATAAAATATATATTTAGTATTGGCAGTCTCTGATCTTTAATAAGGTGTATTCTGCTATATTTGCAGATATAGGTTGTAATGGATCCTCATTCACGTCAGTTTGTTGAGGGAAGTGCAGAGAGTGTAGCTCCGGAAGAGAGTAGAGATGAGGTTAGAATTGATAGAGCCGGTGAGGCACCTGCTTCTGGGTCAGGGAGACCAGTTGGTGATGAGGTTCCACCAGCTTGGTTCAGGCATATGATGGAAGTGATGAGACAAACACCAGTGCAACCACCGCCACCACCACCTCAGCCTCAAGTACTAGTGAGACAGTATGATAAGTTGAGGAAGTTTGGGGCAGAAGATTTTCTGGGTACTATAGATCCAGTAGTGGCTGAGCAGTGGCTAGATAAAGTACAGAGGATCTTTATTCAGTTGCAAGCCACTCCAGAGGAAAAATTTGATTATGCTAGGTCATTATTGCAGAAGGATGCATATGACTGGTGGAAAACAGTGCCTCACGCTATGGATGATCCACCTACCTTGTCTTATGCTGACTTTCTCAGAGAGTTTGAGCTAAAGTATACTCCTAGGGAGTATAAAGATGTTAAAAAGATGGGGTTTCTGAGTTTGAAACAAGACCACAGGACAGTAACAGAGTATGAGGTCGAGTTCATCAGATTGAGTCATTATGCTGGAGGTATTATATCTGATGAGATTGACAGATGCAGAAGGTTTGAGGAGGGATTGAGGCCCTCTATTTTGTGTCTTGTGGCTGGTTCCAGATACCAGGATTTCTCCTAGCTTGTTGCTGCAGCTAGGAGTGTAGAGAGAGCCCAGGGCATTGCAGCATCTGCTTCTGAGGAGGAGACTAGAGTGAGAAGGCCCCAGTTTGAGACAGGGTCTTCATCTGTGAAGAGAGGTAGAGGCAGCTTTGTTCCTAGGACCAGCAGGAGTCAGAGGCCAGTTGGTAGGTCAGTGCAGTTTCAAAGACAGAGATCGAGACCTACGGTTTCAGTGACGAGTGCTCCGACTCCAACGGTTCAGAGGTTCACTCCACCTATATGTGCTCAGTGTGGGGGGTCACATAGAGGCGTTTGTTGGATAAGTAGGGGACCAGCTGTGTGCTTCAGATGCGGATCCCCTGATCATTTCATTAGAGAATGTCCTGAGGTACAGGAGCAGAGGTCGGTGGATACTGCAGCTTCACGACCTAGTTTTAGCAGAGGAGGTAGAGGAGGCAGAAGTTTTAATAGAGGGGGTCGATCTGGGTTCAGTCAGAGAGGAGGCTCTTCATCTATGGACAGTAGACCAGATGAGGCTGGACCTTCCCAAAGAGTTTATGTGATGCAGAGGCAGCCAGATGCTTCAGTTGTTATTGCTGGTACATTTTCTTTATTTGGCATTTCAGTACTTGCTTTAATTGATCCAGGATCTACTCATTCATACATAAGTGCATCCATTTTGCCTGTGACTGATTTGCATTCTGAGTCCCTAGGATTTGATGTCTTGGTGACAAATCCTTTAGGGCATAGTGTGGTTGTTAGTAAGGTGCATAGAGATAGTGCAGTTGTTGTGCAAGGAGAGGAATTTCCTGGTGATTTGATTGAGATGCCATTTAAAGAGTATGATTTGATTTTGGGCATGGACTGGTTGTCTAGACATGAAGCTGTGGTAGATTGTAAGAAGAAGTGTGTTACTTTGAGAACTAGTGATGATAGAATTGTGATGGTATCTAGCGAGCAGAGACAATTTGCATCCTTGTTGATTTCAGCTGTTTCAGCTAGGAAGCTGATTAGAAAAGGGTGTGATGCCTATCTCGCTCATGTTTTGGATACCAGGGTAGAGGGTTCTCAGTTTGATAGCATTCCCACAGTAGCTGAGTTTCCAAATGTATTTCCAGAGGAGTTGCCAGGATTGCCTCCTGAGAGAGAGGTAGAGTTTGGTATTGATTTGTTGCCAGGTACCACTCCTATCTCTATTACTCCTTATAGAATGGCACCTGTTGAATTGAGAGAGTTGAAGGTGCAGTTGCAGGAGTTGCTGGATAAAGGATTCATTCGCCCTAGTGTTTCGCCATGGGGAGCTCCTATTTTGTTTGTAAAGAAGAAGGATGGTACTATGAGATTGTGTATCGATTATAGGCAATTGAATAAAGTGACTATCAAGAATAAATATCCTTTGCCTAGAATTGATGATCTCTTTGATCAATTGAAGGGAGCAGCAGTATTTTCCAAGATTGATTTGAGATCAGGGTACCATCAGTTGCGGGTCAGAGCTGAGGATGTGCCCAAGACAGCTTTTCGAACCAGGTATGGGCATTATGAGTTTCTAGTGATGCCTTTTGGGTTGACGAATGCACCTGCAGCTTTCATGGATTTGATGAATAGGGTGTTTAGGCCCTATCTGGATCAGTTTGTGGTAGTTTCATTGATGATATTTTGGTGTATTCTCGTAATGAAGAAGAGCATGACAAGCATCTGCGGATTGTATTGCAAATCTTGAGAGAGAAGCAATTGTATGCTAAGCTGTCAAAATGTGAGTTCTGGCTAGATCAAGTAACTTTCCTCGGTCATATAGTTTCAGCAGATGGCATTAGAGTTGATCCGAGTAAAGTTGAAGCTATTATGAATTGGAGTCCACCAAAGTCTGTGACTGAAGTTAGAAGTTTTCTGGGTTTGGCAGGCTATTATCGACGCTTTGTGAAAGGATTTTCTTTGATAGCTACTCCACTTACCAGATTACTTCGAAAAGGAGTTAGATTTGTATGGACTGATCCGTGTCAAGCTAGTTTTGAGCAGTTGAAAGAGATGTTAACTCAAGCACCTGTTCTCACTTTACCTGTGGAAGATAAACCATATGTGATCTACAGTGATGTTTCACATAGTGGTTTGGGTTGTGTTTTGATGCAAGAGGGTAAAGTGATAGCTTATGCTTCTCGACAGTTGAAGCCACATGAGCTAAACTATCCAACCCATGACTTGGAGTTAGCAGCCATTGTGTTTGCATTGAAGATTTGGCGACATTACTTGTATGGAGAGAAATGTTTTATTTACACTGATCACAAAAGTTTGAAATATTTGGGGGTTCAGAAAGAGCTTAATCTTCGACAGAGACGGTGGTTGGAATTGATGAAAGACTATGATTGTTTGATTGATTATCATCCAGGTAAAGCAAATGTTGTTGCTGATGTCTTGAGTCGGAAGTCTTTAGCAGGTTTGACTGCTTATTCGCTCTCTTTGCTTGTTGAGTTGAGAGCTTTGCATGCTAGCTTTATATCTTGTGATGATGGTGCATTGTTGGCACAATTGCAGCTGAGACCAGTGTTGTTAGATCAGATTAAAAAGGCTCAATTGATTGATGAGAAAATTCAGAAGATTGTTTCAGATTGCCAAAAAGGGGAGAGCCGAGATTTTCTTGTGAAAGGTGATGGGAGCTTATGGTTTAAGAGTAGACTCTGTGTGCCAGATGATATTAGTTTGAGAAGGATTATTTTAGAAGAAGCACATCAATCAGTTTTTGCTATGCATCCGGGCAGTACGAAGATGTATCATGATTTGAGATAGCATTACTGGTGGTCTGGTATGAAGAGAGACATTGCAGAGTTTGTATCCAAATGTCTCACATGTCAGAGGATTAAAGCAGAGCATCAGGTCCCAACAGGGTTGCTTCAACCTTTATCAGTGCCTGAGTGGAAATGGGAAAGAGTGACTATGGACTTTGTGTCTGGTTTACCATTGACACAGGGGAAACATGATGCCATTTGGGTGATTGTTGATAGGTTGACTAAGACAGCTCATTTTCTTCCGGTTCGGATGGATTATTCTCTTGAGAGATTGGTTGAGCTGTATATTAGTGAGATTGTGAAATTGCATGGAGTCCCAATTTCTTTAGTGTCTGATCGAGATCCGAGGTTCACATCGAGGTTTTGGAAGAGTTTGCATGGTGCTTTGGGTTCTCGATTACACTTTAGCACTGCTTTCCATCCGCAGACAGATGGGCAGTCAGAGAGAGTGATACAGATTATTGAGGATATGTTGAGAAGCTGTGTCATTGATTTCTCAGGAAGTTGGGACAGATTGTTGCCACTTGTGGAATTTGCTTACAATAACAGTCATCAATCTAGTATTGGTATGGCACCATTTGAGGCATTGTATGGAAGAAGGTGTAGAACACCTTTATGTTGGAATGAGACTGGTGAAGGTAAGTTAATTGGTCCTGATTTGGTTAAAGAGACAGAAGATAAAGTGAAAATAATTCGAGATAGGTTGAAAACAGCTTCAGATCCGCAGAAATCTTATTCGGATTTGAAGAGGAGAGACATTGAGTATAATGTGGGAGATAAAGTATTTTTGAAAGTGTCTCCTTGGAAAAAGATTTTGAGATTTGGTCGAAGAGGGAAATTGAGTCCTCGTTTCATTGGACCATATGAAGTATTGGAAAGATTGGGACCGGTTGCTTATCGGCTTGCTTTGCCACCAGAGTTAGACAGAATCCATAATGTCTTCCATGTTTCTATGTTGAGGAGGTACAGGTCAGACCCATCTCATGTGTTATCAGTGGAATCTATTGAGGTGAGTCCAGATCTGACTTTTGAAGAAGAACCGGTTGCTATTTTAGCATATGGGATGAAAGAGTTGAGACATAAGAAAGTGCCAATTGTGAAGGTTCTTTGGAAGAGTCATGGTAGAGAAGAATCAACTTGGGAGAATGAGCAAACGATGCTAGAACAATATCCTCAGTTGTTTCAGACTTGATTTCAGGTAATTTCGAGGACGAAATTTCTTTTAGAGGGGGAGAATTGTAATATCCCAAAATGTACCCTAGAAGTATTGGAGTAATTATTGTTATTATTGGATTAAGTGTATTTATTTTATTGGAAAGAGAGTTGAGGTTAGAGTAATGTGTATATGTTGTATATATTGTGATATACTTAACATATACAAATATTTGTTTGAAGGGTATAAAGGTAATTATTTTGAAATTGAGTTAGTGGATTAAGATGGGTGGATGGTGATGTTTGAGATTATTTTATTTTTTATTTGTGTGGAGGAGAATGTTTTGAGGAGAGAGAGGGTTAATGTTTGACTTTTCTTTCTTTTCCTTTTCTTCCTTCTTCCTCTCTTCTCGTGTCTCTCATTTTCCTTTTCTTCTTCTTTCTTTGCTTTGGACGGCAGCAGCAAGAGAATAAGAGAGAGGGAGAGATTTGACCTTCCAAGCTCAAGATTGAAGAAGTTTTCAAGAGATCAAGGAGGAATCTAAGAGTTTTCTTCATTCTTGGTAAGTTTCCTCTTGATTCCCTTGTTTTCTTTGAGTTTGTGTTGTGGGTTTGGTGATTTATGGTTGTTGGTATGGATATGTTTGAGTGTGTTGTGTTTAAGAGTGTTGGGTTTACTTGATCTTTGATTCTTGGGTTGGATTGAAGAAAAGAGTAAGATTGAAAGGAAGAATAAGTTTGTTGGTTAAGATTGAGTTGTGGTTGTGTTTAGAGTTTTTGATGATGTTGTGATTTGGTGTTGGATGTGTATTTTGAGTTGTGTTGGTGTTTTTGCAAGGTTGTTATGGTTTTGGGTGTGTCTAGTTGAGTTTTGTTGAAGTGGAAGATGGTGGAAAATTGTTGTTTGTTGGTTGGATTGTTGTTTTGGCCGGAATCTGGGTTTTTGGCCTGACACGCTCAGGAGCACGTCCAGGTCTTTAGGCGTGTCAATTGTGTTGGATGGCAGTAGGTGTGACACGGCCATTAACACGCCCGTGTTAGTGAGCGTGTCATAGCTACTGTGATTTTAGGGAATTGACACGGCCAGGAACACGTTCATGATGTTGGACGTGTCGATACTTCTGAGAGACAGTAGGTATTACACGCCCAGTGACACGCCCGTGGTCCTGAACGTGTAAATGCTTCTGTGTTGTGGAGTTAGGGCACGGTCAGGGACACGCCCGTGTGGGCGAGCGTGTCCAGTTTAGAGTTTGCCCTAATTGATTCTTAGCCTTATGATCTTATGTGAGTTTCCTCATTTTTCTGAATTAGGTTGTGAAGAAGGTGAATTGCCTTAATTATTTGGTGAAGGACTTGTTAAGAGGAAGTGTTTAGAATTGTGTGGATTTCTTTTGAGGTAAGTACAAACCTTGCATTATAACATACATTCATGTGATTTTGGAACTTATACATTTGAGTGTGAATGTACTAAGTAATTTCATTGTATTGTTGATATGTTTGAATAATGTTATGTTTTATACAATATGAACCTCATGAAATGTAATATGGTATATGTATGTGTTATGAAAATGAAAGATGTGATGATAAGATGATGTGTAAAGCCATTGTGATTGGCTATATTGATTCAAATGAGGCATGTTTGCCTAGTTGATTGTGGAATGAGAAATGAATTGAGAAAAAAATTTATAAAGAGATATATGAAATGGTTGTGTGCCTAATATGTTTATTCAAATTTCAGAGTACTGGTTTTGGTGGCATGCCTATATAAAGGTAACAGTCTAGCCGGGTTGAGGATCTCTTCAATTGAATTGAATTGATGATCCAAGAGACTGGGTCTGTTACACTAAATGAAATGTGAAAATGAAATTTATGAAAAGTAACAGTCTAGCCAGGTTGAGGATCTCCTCGATTAGTCGGGTTGATGGTCCAAGAGACTGGGTCTGTTACTAGTAACAGTCTAGCCGGGTTGAGGATCTCTTCATGTTAATGGGTTGATGGTCCAAGAGACTGGGTCTGTTACACTATCCATGGATAGAGATATGATATATATTGCCTACGGGCTTGATCATTGTGATTATAAACCAAAGCAGTAACTCTGAACTTTGAATATCATATTAAATGCTTGTTGGGCCCATGTGTGTCTATGTTAAATGTGTGAGTAATGGATGATGATACAATTATTGAAATAATGAAATGTAACATCCATAAAATAAAGTGTATTGAGTATGATCTATATTGTTTGAATGTATGACATAGCATAATATCATTATAGTTTGTTCTACTGAGCTGTTGGCTCAGCGCGATTGTGGTTTATCGCGCAGGTGACAGGATTGAACCCGAGAGTTCCTCTAGACCTAGTGAGTCTAGGTGTTGAAGAGTTGATTTTTGGACTTAAAGATCAGAGAAGAGCTGCCACTCATGTATATATTTTATATTTGTAACTTTTGATTTTGATGCAAATGTATTGGGAAACATTTGTTATATTTTCCGCTGCGTTTTAAATAAACTTTCTATCTATTTCGTTTTATAAACTCATTTAAAAGTTTTGAATTTGTTCATAGTATATAAGAGTCATGTCGTGTGTGTTTTGTAACCGTGACATTTCTATATTCAGTATACGTATATTACGATCGTATTAGCATGCTGTGTACGTATACGGGGTATAGGGGTGTTACATGAATTACTTGAAATGGTCCGCTCCAACGGAACTTCAATTTTCTGGGAAATAATTACATTCTGGAATTGAATAGGAGGACTTTCATTCCCAGTTTAAAAGTTCTTCGAAGGATCATCCTGTCATGAATAGCTTTTGCCCTTTCCTTATAGATTCTTGAAATCTCATAGGCCTCATTTCCAAGCTCATCAAGCTTAGAAATTTGCAACATTCTTTGCTCCCTTGCTCCTTATAAGTCCATATTTGTAGTCTTTATTGCCCAATAGGCTTTATGCTCCAATTCCACCGGTAGGTGGCAAGCCTTGCCAAAGACCAACCTATATGGTCTCATTCCCAATGGTGTTTTGAAAGCAGTTCTATAAGCCCATAATGCTTCTGGAAGTCGGATTGACCAATCCTTTCTTGTTGTGCTCACCGTCTTTTCCAAGATCCATTTAATTTGCTTGTTGGAGATCTCGGCTTGTTCAGATGTTTGAGGGTGGTATGAAGTTGCCACTTTGTGTCAGATGCCCATCTTGGTCATTAACTTCTCGAACCATTTGTTACAAAAGTGGCTTCCTCCATCACTTACTATTGCCTTTGTTGTTCCGAACCTGCTCAAAATATTCTCCTTCAAAAATTTCAAAACAACATTAGCATCATTCGTCCTAGTAGGGATAGCCTCCACCCACTTAGACACATAATCCACTGTAAGAAGAATATATTCAAAACCAAATGACTTGGGAAATGGCCCCATGAAGTCTATCCTCCATACATCAAAAATTTCAACCACAATAAATATATTGAGAGGCATTTCATTCCTTTTGCTAATGTTTCCTACTCTTTGGCATTTATCACATCCTGTACAGAAATCATGAGCATCCTTAAAAAGAGTAGGCCAATACAAATTGCTTTGAAGAATTTTCTCGGCGATCTTCTTTCCTCCAAAATGCCCTCCACAATACATGTTGTGGCAAAATTGTAACACTTGTTTTTGTTCTTCCTCTGGTGCACATCTTCTTATAATTTCATCCCTGCAAATTCTAAACAAATATGGCTCATCCCAAAAATAGTACTTACATGAATGCAAGAACCTCTTCTTTGCTTGAAAATTCAAATCCTTTCTCACAACATCGCAAGAGAGATAGTTAGCAATATCTGCATACCAAGGACACGGCCAATGGCTTGGCCGTGTCTCTTGAGTGTGTTCTCCACTGTGCTTCCAAAGAAGCAAAGGCAGACATGAACCCCTTTCGGCGATGAAATTTTTCAAAATTTTTTTATTTATATTTATTATTAATATTTTTTTATTAATAAAAATTAAATACTAAAACAAATATTATTTAATTAAGATAACAAAAATTATTTTGGACTAATTAAAATATATTGGATAACACAAAAATTATTTTGGACTAATTAAAATATATTGGACTGGACTTGGTAAAAAATTAAGGGTCTACACTTTGTCAAAGATGTTAGAAAATCTAATGAAGATGGATTTGCTACAACCATTGGCACCTCAGACTCTACACAATCCTTTGCCTCCAAACTTTGATACTTTTTGTCAATTTTATCAAACTCAAGGGCACGAGATAGATAAATGTGTTTGATTACGGCACAAGATCTAAGATTTGATTGACAGTGGAAAGTTGCCTGAGCCTGATAAGCCCAACACTAAGAATAATCCTCTGCCTAAATTTGGAAGGGCGCCACCGCTTGCAACTTTCATTAAGAGTTTTATCTTGTCATCTTGTCATGATATGGATAGAGAAGCTGTTAAAGAGGATGTGCTACTAAGCAAGCTTGGACTAACTGTGGATGATGAAACAATGATCCTTGATGATGAAAAAAATCCCTGCCCTTGATATTTCTAAATAAATGAAGTATCTTTGACTCCAACGCAAAGAACCTCCCTTAGCTTGAAGTGTTGCTCTTTTTATTTTGCTTTTTTTAGTACTTATTTGGAACAATTATGTTTTTCAAATTATGTTTGTTTGAATAAATTATTTTCATTAAATTTTTTGATGGTCTTTATTCATTTTGGTGCTCAACCAATGACGAGTCTAGCTTGATAATCTTAAATAAGTATATCTATACATTATAATTCGAATGACTTTACTAGATAAGGGAATTATTCTATAGCCTTGAGTAGTGTATGCTTACTTAGAGAGGGCTCCTACATAATTACCTTTGTCTAGTCAGTCTTAGAACATGCTTTGACAAACTTTCGAGGTAAAATTGAACTTTGCTTATTTAAGGGAGAGATGATTTAGTCATTGTTTGGTAAGCCAACAACTAGTATCCATCCAATTATATATCAATCCCTAGTTGTCCCTTTGAGCCTTCATGAAATTTTAGCTTTCTCTTTATTGGCTTATAAGCCCGATAACCTACCCTGAGTTGTTGTTACACTTTTGACAAGTCTTATGATTAATGGAAAAAGAAAAAAGAGAAGAAGAAAAAGAAAAAGAAGAATAAGAAGAAAAAGAAGAGAAGAAGGAAAAAAAAGAAAAGGAAAAGAAAATAAAACACAAAAGGCAGTTCAGAAAAGCCAACCCGAGTTTTCCCTTTACCTAATGTAGTAGAAGGCAAAGACAATTTGAATTAAATTGGTCCAACCCAACCAGAAATTTAACCAAAATTAGAAAGAAGAAATGTCATCTAGTGCTTGAATGTCCTGTACTTGACAGTCCTACAGGGAAGAAGGACAAAATGATAAAAGGGGTAAAAAAACAAAATAAGAGAAAAAAGAAAATAAGAAAAGGAAAGGAATATGGATGTCAAACTTTTTGCAAAGGCAAAGACTGTCCTAATCGAGATCTAGATTCATGTCAAGAAGAAAGAGAATGTTCAAAGCTCTATCTTTTCATACTTCGAACTGTCTAAATAAGAAATTTGTAGTATGAAGGTTTGTCCATTGTATCACATTAGCTCCAATCTCAATGATGACTTTCATTTAACCCGTGTCCCTTATAGACGCCATTTCAAGCCTATTAAAGACTTGTTGATCTCTCTTGGTAGGTAGAGTCTATTAGTAGAGATAGTTTGAATAAGCATGCATATGAGATAGATAATATTTAAACTCAATAAGACCTTTGGCTAAGTAATGTGTATGTGCCTTTCTGAAGTGCAATAGTTCTTGCTCAAACAGAAATGATTCCTGAGTTTATAGTGGTAACTAGGGTTGTCATGTTATAGATATGTTAATTTGGAAAATTGAGTCATGAGGTAAATTGACATTGATTTGGCAAAGCCAACATTTGATTTCAAAATCAAATTTTAAAATTAAAAAAAAATGGAAAAAAATTTCTTACAAAACCTTCAAGTTAAGGGAAATATGTCGAACCATCGAACCGCGAAGGACACATTGGGCAAAGGAAATAATTATTGGAAAGGTTATGAAGAAGCTACCAATTGACATGTTGAATCATAGTTTGAAATGGATGTATCTCTGACTCTGCTGCTTAAGGTCTCCACCACTCATGTCCTCAACATCTTGAAGATAAAAGCCATAAATGTGAAGCCTTCTATCATTCCAATGTAAGACCTGAACGAGCATCTGGAAGAAGTCAATGAGAACACTTCAGCTGATCATCTCGATCTGTGAGTTGATGGAACTACTGTAAGTATTACTCATACATATCATGCATACATGAGCATATCACACTGCATTTTTCTTTTTCAAAATTAAACAACAATACTCTATGAAGAAAACATGAAGCAGATATGGAATCAAGGGGCATGGAAGGCCCATTGCTTAAAGAAGCTCCAGTCATTTTGCAAAAGAAGAAATGCATGCTTGTACAAAGAACTAGACAATACAAACATCAACCTGAGCCCACATAGAAAAATATCATGGGCTTGAGCCTACACAGGAGGAAATGTATCTCCTTTCAAGGAGATAAAAGGAGATGATATAAGAGACAGCTAAAAAAAGCTGAATTTTTAAAAAAAGTAAAAAAAAAAGAACAAAACAAGAAGAAAGTAAGAATCCCAAAAGAAATAATGATCCAAAGGACAAAAGATTAGTCCAGCTAAAAGAGCCAAAGCCAGTGTAAGGACCCAATCTCCAATGGATAAAGATCCATATTTCAAAGGTAAAGACCCGATCTCCAATGGATAAAGATCCATATTTTAAGGGTAAAGACCTGATCTCTAATTGATAAAGATCCATGTTTCAAGGGTAAAGACCCGATCTCCAATGGATAAAGATCAATATTTCAAGGATAAAGACCCGATCTCCAATGGATAAAGATCCATGTTTTAAGGGTAAAAATCCAATCTCCAATGGATAAAATCCATGTTTCAAGGTTAAAGATTCGATCTCCAATGGATAAAGATCCATATTTTAAGGATAAAGACCCAATCTCCAATAGATAAAGATCCATGTTTCAAGGGTAAAGACCCAATCTCCAATGGATAAAGATCCATATTTCAAGGGTAAAGACCCAATCTCCAATGGATAAAGATCCATATTTCAAGGGTAAAGACCCAACCTCCAATGGATAAAGATCCATGTTTTAAGGGTAAAGACCCGATCTCCAGTGCAAAAAGATCTCTATTTGAAGGGTAAAGACCCAATCTCTAATAGATAAAGATCCATGTTTCAAGGGTAAAGACACGGCCTCCACATGTTTTAAAGGTAAAGACCCGATCTCCAATACATAAAGATCCATGTTTCAAGGGTAAAGACCCGATCTCCAATGGATAAAGATCCATGTTTGAAGGGTAAAGACCTGATCTCCAATGGATAATAATCTATGTTTCAAGGGTAAATACCCGATCTCCAATGGATAAAGATCCATGTTTTAAGGGGTAAAGACCTGATCTCCAATGGATAAAGATCCATGTTTTAAGGGTAAAGACCCGATCTTCAATGGATAAAGATCTATATTTCAAGGGTAAAGATCCAATTTCCAATGGATAAAGATTCATATTTTAAGGGTAAAGACCCGATCTCTAATGGATAAAGATCCATGTTTTAAGAGTAAAGACCAGATCTCCAATGGATAATGATCCATGTTTCATGGGTAAAGACCTGATCTCCAATGGATAAAGATCCATGTTTCGAGGCTAAAAACCCGATCTCCAATGGATAAAGATCCATGTTTCAAGGGTAAACACCCGATCTCCAATGGATAAAGATCCATGTTTTGAGGATAAATACCAGATCTCCAATGGATAAAGATCCATGTTTCAAGGGTAAAGACCCAATTTTCAATGGACAAAGATCCATGTTTCAAGGATAAAGACTCGATCTCCAATGGATAAAGATCCATTTTTTATGGGTAAAGAGCCACAATCCATTAAAGAATGGAATAGCTGGTTAAACCAGAATTCTCAACTGATAAAAGGTTAGTCTCGGGTCTAAGTACCCAATTCCAATCCATAACCCAAATCAACCCAACCGTTATCAATCTCAGGTCGAGAGCCCATCCTCACCCAAAATCTACTCAAAATCATATTACTTTTCACTCTCTTCTGCTGAAGACTCAGATCGTTCAAGTAGGGAACAAACTGTAGACCCTTATTTTTTGACGAAGTTTAATCCAATATTTTAAAATAGTATGAAATAATTTTTATTATTTATTTATAATTTTTATTATTTAATATATTAAAAAAAAGAAAATTATAAATATTTATTTTTAATATAATATTTATTTTTAATAATAAAAATAAAATAAAAAATAAAAAATCGGAAGGATGAATAGGTGAGCGGCACGCGGTAAGCCAGTTCACTGCAGGCTGAATCTTTCCAATCGTACGCAGCAATGGCTCGCAGCCCAGTACCAATCCTCACAGATGCTTACAGCAACCTCGCCAGTCCTCCCAGCGCCTGCGTGCAGCAGGCCCAATTCCTCACAGCCCGCACCTTCGGGCAATTTTTGCTTAAACCTTATTTTACTCAATTTTTTTCCTAAATAGTTTATAATTCCTTACCAAAGCAGTATTAAGAATTAAAGAAGGACTTTTTCTATAAATAACACACTAAAAGAATTAAAGAAGGACTTTTTCTTTAGAATGAAAAAAAGAGGGTAGCAACTATTATGGACTTTTGAACTTTTTGGATGACTGGAGACTTTAAATAGCAACCCTAGAAATAATTAAATTGGAGCAAAAATCATCGAATAAGGAAAGCAACTGGAAGTTCCAAGGCAATTGCCAAATTGCCAAAGTTTAACCAAAAGAAGTAATTGATTCAAGCGGTAGCAAAAATCAAACAAAAGCTTGGTTCAAATCTTTTAATTTCGGTGGAGCCAACAAACGAAGGTTTGTTTGTTATGTTTAATTCATTTAAATTATAATAGCCACATTATCTTTATCTCATGCATTAATTGACAAGGTATTCAAACAAATCAATAGCAATATTTATGTTTGTTTTATTCATCACAGTAGCTTAATAATTTTTAAAATAATAACAATAATATTAGTTTTGCAAATCAAAACCCTCTTTTCTAAATTTAAACCCTGAAATATTAAATTTTGAATCTAAACCTATAAAACCCTAATTTTATTCAAGAAATCCTAATTCAAGATGTAAATATAAATTTGTATATTTATTGCTTTATTTAAGTTAGATGCATGTTTATTATATATTTTTATAGATGGTTTATTTAATCTATGATGATCGATTTATTTGATTTTGATGTTTGATTTAATTAATTTATTATGGATGAATATTTTCTTAATTATTATTTATTTATTAAAATTGTAAGAGGTATGTTTCCATGATTGGGTACCTCATTAATTAAGCTTCATGTGATTTAAATTATTTTCATATTTCAGGATTAATGTAAAGGACACGTTTTCACCTTTTGGTGGGTGTCCTATTTAGTTTTAGACATTGAACGATGTAAGGATATGTTTTCATTAGGTGTCCATTTATTTGTTTTGTTTGAACATTACTATGATTTTTAATAAAGTATTTGTTTATTCTTATGATTGCATGTAGTATGGATAATATCATTATATTTAAGAATTTTATAATATTAAGACCTAAAAAGGAGGCTGGTTCCAATGAATCGAACGTTGTGGGGGTGCTGGGCCATTTCTCACCTTTCCCATGCATACCTAGCTTTCTAAACCCAATAGGTCGTTAAGGATTCCTTAGGAATCGAGTCATCCACCCCTTTCTTTTCTCGGCCCGTCTGGGTGGTTACTCCATTTTCTCCAAGCTTAGGCCTGTGTTCTCTAAGGCCCCGAGCCTAATAGTGCAGAAGTCGCAAGAATCATTCCATGTGGGAGTGGGGGCAAAAATGCCCACTCACACATTGTAGATCCAATCGAGGCAAAAGTAGTGGCTGGACAGAGTTGAGAAGGTGTTTGTGCTACTAGAGGTCATTGTCGAGGAGAAATTCAATTATGCCATTTTTCTTCTATATGGAGATGTATAAGATCGGTGGAAGATCATTCCACATGGACTAAACCGACCTCCAATGTTGTCATCTGATGATTTACTGAGAGAGTTTGTGAAGAAGTTTAAACCCATAAACTATAGAGATGCAAAGAAGAAGGAATTCTTGAATTTGAAGCAAGGAACGAAGACGGTTATAGAGTATGAAAAATACTTCCTTTCATTGAGCAAGTATGTAGGTGACATAATGATAGATGAGATTCGAGGAGGGGTTAAGGCCATACATTATATGCCAGGTGGTTGTAGTACAGTAAGAGAATTTCTCCAAGATGGTATACATTTCCCTAAATGTTGAGAAAGCCCAAGGGCTTGCAACTGCAGTTAGGGCAGAGGAGAGTAGAGATAGGAGACCTCAGACTGAGGCAAGGTCTTCATCTTTAAAGAGAGGTTAAGGGATTTTCATAGAGGTCTGGTAGAGGCCAGGGGTAGCCTAACAATTCATCACAATAACAGAGATAGATGCAAGTCCTGCAACCTCAGTAGCTGGTGCCTTAACCCCAGCTTCTTAGAGATCTTCTCAACCTATTTGTGCCCAATGTGGATGAATGCATAAGGGTGTTTGCTGGAGGACCAGTACACCAGCTTATTTCAAATGTGGCTCTATAGACCACTTTATTAGAGATTGTCCACAATTGCCAGAAGCTGGTCAGGCAGAGACTATTGTGACTAGACCCAGTGTCAAAGGGGGGTCGAGGCAGTAAAGGTGGTGGTAGAGGTGGTAGAGCAAGTTCTAATTAGAGGGGAGGATCCACTTCCAAGAGTAGAAAGGAGGAGGTTGGGTCATCACAGAGGGTGTATGTGATGCTGTGATAGCTGAATGCCTCAGATGTGATAGCTGGTGCATTTTATCTACTTGGTATTTTAGTTCATGCATTGATAGACTTTTATTTGACATATTCATACATCAATGGATCCATATTTCCTATGAGTGATGTACATTTAGAGTCCTTAGGATTTGATGTGTTGGTTACCAATCCTTTAGGGCACAGTGTGGTAGTTAGCATAATATACCAAGATAGTCCAGTTGTAGTTCATAATGAGGAATTTCTTGGTAAATTGATTGAGATGCCCTTTAGGGATTATGATCTTATTCTGGGTATGGATTCTCTATCCATACACTAGATAATAGTAGGTTGTCAGTAGAAGTGTGTTACCATAAAAACACATGATGGAAAGAATGTGGTGGTATTAAGTGAGCAGAGACGTCTCTCATCCACATTTAATTATGCTATTTTGGCTAGAAGAATGATTCGGAAGGGGTGTGAAGCTTACTTGGCACATTTAGTGGATACTATAGTAGAGAGCTCCAAGCTTGACAATATTCCTATAGTGGCAGAGTTTCCTGATGTGTTCCCAGATGAGTTCTAGGGCTACCTCTAGTGCGAGAGGTAGAGTTTGGCATCGATGTGATGCCAGGTATCACTCATATCTCTATTACCCCTTATCGGATGGAACCTGCAGAATTGAAAGAGTTGAAGGTACAGTTGCAGGAGTTGTTAAATAAAGGTTTCATTCATCTTAGTGTCTCATATGGGGAGCACTAGTTTTGTTTGTTAAGAAGAAGGATGGTACTTTGAGATTATGCATTGATTACCAATAGTTGAATAAAATGACCATCAAGAAAAAGTAGCCATTGCCTCATGTTGATAATCTTTTATACCAGTTGAAGGGGGCAGCTGTATTTTTCAAGGTTGACTTGAGATCAGAGTATTATTAGTTGAGGGTCCAAGATGCAGATATACATAAGACTGCTTTTCACACGAGGTACGGTCACTCTGAGTTTTTAGTGATGCCTTTTGGTCTAATGAATGCACCCACAACATTCCTGGATTTGATGAACTGAGTCTTTAGGCCATACTTGGATCAGTTTGTGGTAGTATTCATTGATGACATTTTGGTTTACTCGTATAGTGGGGAAGATCATGTTAGGCATTTGCGGATTGTATTACAAATATTGAGAGAGAAATAGTTATATGCCAAATTATCCAAATGTGAGTTCTAGTTGGATTTGGTGAGTTTCCTTAGACATGTGGTTTCAACAGAGGGAATTAAAGTTGATCCAAGTAAGGTTGAGGCAATCTTGAATTGGAGTCCACTAAGGAATTTGATAGAAATTAGGAGATTTTTGGGGTTGGTTGTTTATTATCATCAGCTTGTGAAGGAATTCTCCATGAAAGGTATGCCACTCACCAGAGTACTTAAAAAAGATATGAAATTTGTGTGGACAAATCGGTGCCAAGCAAGATTTGAGCAATTGAACAAGATGTTGACTCAAGCTCCTGCTTTTGCCATACCTGTGGAAGGTAAACCATGTGTGATGTGCAGTTATGCTTGAAATAATGGATTGGGATGTGTGTTGATGAAAGAGGGTAGAGTTATTGCATATCCATGTAAACAGTTGAAGCCTCATGAGTTAAATTATCTGACTCATGATTTAGAGTTGGAAGCATAGTGTTTGCACTGAAGATTTGGCGTCATCATTTTTATGGAGAGAAATGTTTCATTTACACTGATCATTAGAGTCTAAAGTATCTGGGTGTCCAAAAAGAGTTGAATTTTTAACAAAGGTGGTGGTTAGAATTGATAAAAGATTATGACTGCCTGATTGACTACCACGTCGACAAATATGGTTGCGAATGCATTGAGCCGAAAGTCCATGGCAGGGTTGACTGCCTATTCACTCTTGTTGCTTATTAAGTTGAGAGTGTTACATGCTAGATTTGAGATTTGTGATGATGGTGCTCTTATGCCTCATTTGCAGGTGAGCCCATTACTGCTTGATCAAATTAAAGAAAAATAAAAAAATAGATGTCAAACTCTAGAAGATTGTGGAGGATTGTCTTAAAGGGGAGAGTAGTGATTTCAATGTTAGAGATGATGACAGTTCATGGTACACAGATTGGTTATGTGTTCTTGATGAGTTGGTTTGAGAAAGAAGATTTTAGAGGAAGCACATCAATCTCCTTATGCTATGCACCCTAGGAGTACTAAGATGTATCAAGATTTAAAGCAGCATTACTGGTGGTTAGATATAAAGAGAAATATAGCAGAATTTGTATCCAGATATTTCACTTGCCAAAGAGTAAAGGCTGAGCACCAAGCTCCTTCAGGGTTGTTGCAACCATTATTAGTTCCTGAGTGAAAATGGGAGCAAGTGACTATGGATTTTGTGTCTATAATGCCTTTGACCCAGAGGAAGATGATGCAATCTCGCTAATAGTTAATAGAATAATGAAGTGAGCTCACTTCCTTTTGGTCAAGATGGATTATTCTCTTAATAAGCTAGTTCATATATATGTGAACGATATTGTTAGATTGCATGGAGTCCTAGTTTCACTAGTGGCACACCGAGATCCAAGATTTACATCTAAATTTTTGAAAGAGTTTGAAACATGCATTAGGTACTCGGTTACACTTTAGCACTGCTTTCTATCCATAGACTGATGGGCAATCAGAGAGAGTAATATAGGTACTAGAGGATATGTTGAGGAGTTGTATCATTGAGTTTACAAGAAGTTGGGATAAACATTTTCCATTGATTGAGTTCACCTACAATAATAGTTATTAGTCCAATATTGAGATGGCACCATATGAGGCTTTATATGGCAGAAAATACATAACACTATTATATTAGGATGAAGTTATAGAAGGAAAGTTGATAGGTCATGATTTGACCAAAGAAATAGAAGAGAAAGTTAAAATAATTCAAGGTCAATTGAAAGCAGCTTCAGACCAATAGAAGTCCTACTCGAATTTGAAAAGGAAAGATATAGAGTTCAATGTAGGTGATAAGGTGTTCATGAAGGTGCCTCCATGGAAGAGAATCTTGAGGTTCGACCTAAAAGAAAAGTAGAGTCCTCACTTCATCGAACCATATGAGGTAGTAAAGAGAGTAGGACTAGTGGCTTATAGACTGTGTGCTTTACCACTTGAGCTAGATAAGATACACAATGTCTTCCATATCTCTATGCTTTGGAGGTACAAATTGGATCCATCACATGTACTATTAGTTGAATCTATTAAGGTGAATCCGGATCTGACTTACGAAGAAGAACAAGTGGTAATCTTGGCACAAGAGGTGAAAGAATTGAGGTATAAGAGGGTGTCATTGGTTGAAGTCCTATGGAGGAATCATTCCATGGAGGAGGTGACATGAGAGAGTTAGGAGGTTATGCAGAGCCAATATCCTAAACTCTTTCGGAGTTATTACCATGTAATTTTGAGGATGAAATTATTTAAGGGGGAGAGAGTTGCAACGGCCATATTTTTATTAAAATATAGTTAAATGAATAATTTGAAAGGTCAATTCAAGTTTTGGTAGAAGGAAGTAATTTATGTATAGGTAGTATAAATAAAATATACATAACATATAAATGTCATTAGAAAATAAAAAAGTCAAAGGTTAAATAGTGAAAAGGATAAAATGGCAAAAAGCCAAAAGTAAAAGTTAAAAAAATTCAAAATTAAATTATTATTTGGTGAAAGATATTAATTAAGGAATTTACATAATTAAATTAGAAGGTCAAAGGTTAAATAGAGAAAACGGTAAAATTGTTAAAAGATAAAGGTTAAAGTTAAAAAATTTCAAACTAAATTATTTTTTGGTGGAGGATATTAATGAAGGATTTTTAATAATTAAATAAATAATTATATTATTATATATGTATGGATAGGAATTAAGAAAGAAAATAAAAACCTAATTTAAGTCTTCATCTTCTTCTTCTTCTTAGCCTAGGCTGAATTGAGGAAAGGGGGAGGTTCTTGCTTCATCCAAACACTCAAAATTCTACCAATTTTATAAAGATTAAAGGTGATTTTGGAGGATTTACAAGTGATAGGTTAGCTTTCTTGAAAATTTAAGAAAGTTTCTTGGCAATCGAAGTATGTCAAATTAAGATTTTTGGAGGAGGTTGTTATAATTGTTTAAATGGTTTTGATGATGTTAATTTGATCTGTACAAAATGATTTTATGGTTAATTGATGCATTTGTTTAGGTTTGGTTGAAGTTTTGAAGAAGAAGAAGAGAGCGATTTAGGATTTTTTGGGCAAAATTTGTAAAGAATTAATGTAAATTGAATTTAATTGCTTAAATTGTATTAGAATGTGATTCTAAAGACATAATTGAACTTAAAACTTGATTTAGAATGAGTTAGAATAGAATTCCTAAATTAAAGTGCATTAGGGCAAAAGTTGGAAATTAAGTAGGAATATGATAATTTAAGTTTGAGTAACTAAAATGAGTAAAATTATGATCCTAATGAGTTATTTTTAACTTATAATGTGGATTAGAGTTGAGTAGAATCAAATTGCCTAACCAAAGTATGAAGGGCATTAGTAAAAGTTAGTGTTTAGAGGAGGAATTGACTTGCATTCTGTTAATTGTAAGGTTAGTACATACTTTGATAATTATTATTTTAATTGCATTGTTTAAACATAACACATTCCATGTGAAATGAATGTGTTGTGCTACTTGAACAATTGGTGTTGGTATATGATATGCATTGATTAAGACAAGAAGGCCAAATTTGCATAAAAGATGATATGTAAAGCCATTATAGTATGGCTACTAATATTATTATGTATAAATGAAAAAAAAAGTGAATTGTATATTAAAATGGGAAATTAGCCATATTTAGCTTGTGACTAAGGATGACATTGAATGTGTTAGAAACAATGAAAATGGAAGTGAAATATGTAAAAACATGGAAAAATATAATATGATAAGTATGTAGTGCATGTTGTCTTATATAATGTATAGTTCCAGGAAACTGTGTTTGGCATTGTTTGGCATGCCATAGACCTTCCAAATGGAGTTTCCTAGAATATAACCCTCTAGACCTCAAGCCTCAATTATCCAACTTCTTCAAGATATTCATGGTCAAGTAACCTGCCAAGGGACAAAGATTGATGGCCTCACCTCCCAAGTTTCTGATCTTCATATTGACATCCAACAAATTCAAGGAGCATTGGGACTCTCTTAATGTATTGTAATAAATGAAGATGACCAAAGCCTCTCTCCTTTATTCATGGTTCCTATCTTCATGAAGAATAACGTGAAGAAGCTGCATCTCATCTTTGAGAAGAAGGACATAATGAAGAAGAGGAGGAAAAGGAAGAAAAGGAAAGTGAAGAGGAAGATGATGAAGATCAAGATGAGGATTAAATAGGATAACCTATTTACTGCATTGTTATGTTTTTCAAGCATTCTCATCTTCATATTTAATGTATTGTTGTGTTTGCTTCTTTTACTAATTTAATCAAATTTCGTATGATTTCATACTTATCTTTGCCTTTGTCAAAGGGGGACAGATTAATGAAAAAGTTAGACTAATAGTTAGATTAATTACATTATTGAACTTAATCATATATTAAGGGGGAGCACACATTAAGAGGGAGCAAAATAAATTCATCAAGCAAACTTTCAATTAATTAAAATTTTTGCATTTCAAATCAATTTAATTACCAAAGTCAAAAAGAGAGAGATTGTTAGACAAAACCCCTTGAACTAATTCAATATATTTTGTTCTTAGGTAATTAAATTGAATGGCATTAATGTTTGAACTAAGTTTTACTTTGCAAAAACTTAATTTTTTAAGAAAAATTAGAAAGTCTGATGGGACCACTAAAAGTACCGATCAGACCATTGAAAGATAAAATATACAGAAAGATTCATGATCCTATGTACTCTCACATTATTATCGTACTAGTAAAAGTCTGACCAGACCAAACCATTTTCTGACCAGACTTTTCGTACTAGTGAAAGTCTGACTAGACCACACCATATTCCGGTCAGACTTATAAGGATGATTGTTGAATAAAAACAATCACAGAGAGTTTCACGACTAGAAGTACTCCCACATTCTCACCGGACCATGAGATGTCCGACAGGGCCACTAGCAGTCCGACCAGACCATTAAAAAGAACAAATATATAAAAACTTCTAGAGAGTTTCATGGTGAAAGGTACTCTCGATTTCTGAGCATACCACTAACATCTCAATAGGACTATAAGAAATTTCGACTGGACATTTCAAAATTATGTCCATTATTTTTCACTCAATTGGTGGAAGCCATGTGTACCAACCATTGGATGAGCATTTGTCAAAAATTTAAATGTCCGATCAGACCTAAGCTAGTTCGACCATGAAATTGCTCTGACTAATAATTCAATTAGGGAATAATAATCAAACATATTGGAAACCACTTCAAATGGCTACTTGAAGACTTAAAGGCTATAGGCACACCAAGAAACATCATTTTTCAATAGGATTGTGATTGTAATAGCCAAGTTTAACAACCTTCGTTTCTTTGCACAAAATTTCTAATTGTATTTATTGAGTGTTGGGTGTGAGCATGAAACACCATTGTAAGTTTGAGTGTGACATTTGAAACACTTAGATTTTAGAGTGAGCCTGGAAAAACTCTTGTTGGGTTGTGATAAAGTTACTTAAACCTTGTAAAATTTCAGTGTGAGCTTGTGAAAATACCAAGTTAGAGTTGAGCTTGTAAAAACTCAATATTAATGGAACCTTAACAAGTTGTAAAGGGAGTGGATGTAGGATTGAGGTAATCTGAACCACTATAAATTCTTTGTGTTTGTTCTTTTATACTCTAATAATCTCTTACCTTGTTTTGTTTTTAATTTTTAATTTACCATCATTTCATCAAGACAACCAATTCACCCCCTCTTGGTTGCCATCTTGGGACAACATGGGATTTAAATGAAACTTGAAGTTATTATAATGTTAAATTAATTGATTTTGCAGAAAATTGTGTTAATGAAATTAAATGTTACTTGAAGTATATTGCATGACTTAGTTTAAAAAATTATTTGGATTATTCAAAAGAGAATTATTTATTTATGGATAGAAAATGCACATTGAGATAAATGACTATTTAAAGTACTTAGGTAGTTTTGTTTTAAATAAGTTGTGTTTAAAAATTAATGATAGTCGAATTTATAAAATTATATGGTTAAGATGTTTTTATTTAGAGTTGTGATGGAAAGAGGCAAAAAATGGTGTAAATGAAGAATATTGGTAATAGGAAGATTAATGTCAAGGAAGAAAAGTTTAATAATAAATTTATTTCAAGTTAATATTTATGTTTTAGATATTATTTGATTGATTTGTTTATAGATATTTATATTTGAATTTAATTATGATTTTGGAGTACCATATACTATTTTCTTGGTTCAAATGAATGGTTTGATAATGAATCATTAATTAAATCATAGGAAGTATAAGTAGCTAATAGAAGTTTTATTTTATTGTTAGTGGAATTTGGAGAAAATTGTTGAAAAATGTAATTTAGAAATCAAAATGAGTATATAATTAGTGTATAGAAAAAAAATGATAAGTGCAGGTGATTAGTAAATATTAGAATTATAGACCCTTAATTTTTGCCCAAATTGAACTCAACTCCAATTGAAAGGGGCTAAATTAAACTTGATTCTAATTAGAGGCCCAAATTAAATTTATTATGGTTTAGTTAGATCCAATACAATTAAAATTAGTCTGGTTGAGCTGATTTGAGCCAATACAGTCAATTTAGGTCGGTTGGTTGCTAAAATTTGACATGAGGCACCTCGTATCGAATTTGGGCCTCATATTGAATTTGGTGGCCCAAATTTGATATAAGGCACCCATATCGAATTATGGTCTCTAAATTTGATATGAGATGAGTTTTTAGTTGAATTTAAGGTTCCTAATTGAGTTTAAATTGGGGGGACTCTTGGATGAAAAGGAAGTATTGGAGCAGCATTAGGACGGCGAGCAAAAGTTTGCCCTAATATAACATTATAAATACAAAAGCAATTAAGCGAGCAAGGGGCAACATCAAGCAGTAGGAATTAACAATTAAGCAATAATGACAACAACACAATTACAAAGGTTGACATAAATGAAAACAAAACATAGAAACAGAGAAGCAAAAATAACAATTAAGGAGGGCAGTAGCTGAACAAAGCATTGGTCTTCAAATTATTTCACTCGATCAAGACTATAATTGATCCATGCATGCAGCAGCACAGACGACAAGCTTGATTCAACATACTAATATTGGTGGAGCCAACACATAGGTATGATTCTATTATTTGTTCAAGCTTCTAATGGTTCATGAATTAGACATATAGTGATGTTTCACCAAATTAATAAATTTCATACACTGTAACCTTAGATTTTAATTTGATCCGAAACATTAAACACTAATTTTGCATTGTCTAAAATACATTTTATATGATTAGCTTTAGTTCATCTTCCAATATCCTAATTTTACACGTTTTAACTTAGTTTGCATATTAAACCTAAATTTTTATATTAAAAACCCTAATCTAGTATTACAAAACTTAAAACCCTAATTTATACCAATAAACCCTAATTTCACATGTAAAACCCTAATTTTATATGTTTAATGACTAGTTTAAGAATATAACCTAGTCTGGGTTATTTGATTTATTGTTACATGCTTTTATGATGAATGATGCATTTTGATTATTTTATTACTCATTTTATTTTAATTGAACTATATTTGTTTATTTGAATTTTAAGGTATGTAAAAGGCATGTTTCCACTATGTGGGTGTCTTAATTATTTTTAATTATGTAATTTATTTTATGAACTTTAGAACTTTGTAAAGGACATATTTTTATCTTTTGGTCGGTGTTCTATTTTATTTATTCTTATGGACTTGGGTGATTGTAAAGGCAAATTTTCATCCTTGGATGGGTGCCATTTTGATTGGTTGGTTTAATTCAATGCAATGGATGCTTATTTGTTTTTATAGATGCTTGTAATATGGACAATGTTATAATAACCAAGAATTTAATAATATTTAGACCTGAAAAAGAGGTCGATTCCAATGAACCGAGTACTTTGGGTGTGCTGGGTTATTCTCACCTTCTCCACGTGTACCCAACTTTCGGAACCCAATAGGGGGTTTGGGATTCCTTAGGAATTGAGTCATCCACCCCTTTTTTTTTCCAGCCCATCCCGGTGGCGACTATTTTCTCCGAATTTAGGCCGGTGTTCTCTAAGGCCCTAAGTCTAATAGTGCTGAAGTCATAAGAATCATTCCACATGGGAGTGGGGAGAGAAAATCCCCACTCATAGTGGCGAATCCACTAGGGATAAGAGAAGTTAATTTTGTTGGTTTTCATATTATTTTATTCTTTCTTGTTATGATGTTATACATTGTACCATATTAAATTACATTATGTGTAAGAGTTAGGATGCCCATGTTACCCATGTTGTGTTATATAAGGGATACCATACTTTCACTCAAGGTATAGAGATTGAGCATGGCATAACCACTCATAGCCTCGTACCTTTTGGTATTACGTGCTATGAGAGCCTAAACTTTTCAACCCAAAGACTAAAAGCTCACGTAGTTAGCCTAGTTACTTTCCTTAGGTTTTTACCCAAATAATTATTGTTTGACTATGATTGATTTGTCTTAGTTTGAACCATGGCCTATTTGGTTTATTCTTTTTCTAATATGACCTAATTATGGTGTAAGCCCAAAGTAATTTAAAAGCCCAAAATTATTTTACTCATTAAAGACCAAAATGATTTTATTCTTTTAAACCAAAAGACCAAAAATATTTTCACTCTTTTTCAAAGATGGTTTTTGGACGTGAAACCCTTTTTAGATGGGCCAAAATCCTTTTATATTCAGGGCCCAAATACAAAGCCTAAAATTCATTTTTAAACAAACCTTTTTACTATAGGCTTTGAAATAAAACTAATTTTGAATTTCATTCAAATTAAAACCTTTTTCAATGGGCTTTTAAACATTTATTAAAACTTTTCTTAAGTAGGCTTACAACTAGTTAAGTCAATTATGGAATACTAAAAATCAATTATTGGCCTAGTTTATACCAAGCTTTGTTAATCTTGTTCTTGTTTGTGGGATGAATCATTAGTTGCTTTTCCAAATGGGAAATCTATTTATGATAAACCCTTTAATTTAGTTTTAATCCAATATAGTATGAAAGTTATCTTCTTATTGGACCAATGAATTAAGACTTAATTAAATAGAATTATCGTGAACTGACTTCTAAGGCTAAAAATACAACTATTGGTTAAACCCATACGAGTGAATTATTCAAAAATAAGATACCCTATGCTGGTATTTTGTTGACCATATACCTAAGAAAAAGAGACTCGTCATTCGTGTATTGAAGATATAAGGTTGGAAGGTTCGCTCCTAATCCTTTGTTTTGTTTATTACTTGTGCATCCATGCATACATGCATATATATATTGCATCACATTAATCCTTTCTGGCTCACAGTCCTGGAGTACAGCAGTTCAAAAGCCTATGATAATCCACCCTATGCCGGTGATGTAGAATCCAGCCATGACTCAGTCAGTTTCTCACCAAAAGTAATGGAACCTGAATAGATTCAGAAAATGGTGGATGATGCAATCAACTCTAAGAAAGAAAATTAAAATAGGTCTTGGCTGAGACCATGAAGAGTTAGCTGGATGCACTATTGCGGAACATTATTGAAGCATCTGCTAGTACTAAGAATCAGAAAGACAAGGGAAAGGCTAAGGTTGGTAAGTGGCTATGGATGATGACAATGTGATGATGGATGATGATGATTGGGTTAGTATTTCCAAGATTCTCAAGATAAAAAGAAAGAAGCAAAGTCTGTAGAGAAGTCAACTATTGAAAAGACTAAAACCTCGGATGTGGAAAAGATGATTGCTGATTTGAAAAAGAAGTTTGAAAAGAAGCTGAAAACTGAAGAGATGTCTGTAGACCCATAATTTTTTACCCAATCTGGTCTGATATTTTTTATATAGTCCAAAATAATTTTTATGGTATATTAATTAAATAATATTTATTTTAATAATAAAAAAGGTAAAGTTAAATAAATAAAAATAAATAAATAAAAATAGGTGACAAAAAATCGACGGCTAAAATATTTGTCGCCGAAGGTGAATCAGTCACAGGCCAATTCGCCCGCGGGAAATTCCTGTGGGCGAATCGGCCATAGGCCATTTCACCGTAGGAAATTCCTGCGGTGAATTGGCGCCCGCCCGTAATTTTCCCTCGCAGCTCTCGCAATTCCAGCCCGCAGTAAGTTTTTTGTCAGTGCAATTTTCCAATGCAGTTTTTTCCAAAATCAAATTCTATTTGGTTTTGGTTTCTTTTCCTAATAGGTTTAATTTCCTTAAACAATTAGAAGTAGGTTTATTATTTTTCCTATAAATACCACTTTAAAATACAGAATTAAGGGACTTTGTGGATCGAGAGGAAAAAATTGTTTGATTGGATTGGAGACTCAACCATTCGATAGGCCAAAAGAAAAGCCCTAGCAAGCAAGAAACAAGAAGCAATCAATCCATCAATGGCAGTGAAACTGCCTTTGTCTTTGTTCATCCAGAAGCAAATTGTGGAGGAACCAACGAACGGAGGTTTGATCATAAATCTTTGATTTGATGTTATTTACAATGTTTCTATCATTTGTTTTTGATATTAAGTTAGTAACCTAAATTATTGAACTTAGTAATATGTTTTACATTAAATCGTACATTCATCCAGTAGCCTTAGTCAGTGATCAAAATTTCAAAACCCTAAAACTATTCTTCTATTTCCAAAAACCTTAAAAACCCTAAATTGTTTCTTCTGTTTCCAAAAACCTTAAAACCCCTAAATTGTTTCTTCTGTTTTCAAAACTTTAAAACCCTAAATTGTTTTCCCCGAACTATTTTCATCTAAACCCTAACTTTTTGTCCAAAGTTTTCAAATGTCTTCTTAAATCTCCAAACTCTAATCTTCTTTACAGTTTCTAAAAATCATAATTATTTTTATAAAACTCTAAACTATTTTCTTAAATCCTAAAATCAAATATGTTTTCCAAAATATCAAAAACCCTAATTTTCTCAAAACCTAATACAATAAACCCTAGTTTTCCTAAACCCTAAATTCTTAAAGCATCAAAACTTTATGACAAATTCATCAACACCCTAAACCCTAATTCTTAAAACCTCAAAATTTTATGACAAACAAATCTAAACCCTAAAGCCATAATCCAATAAACCTAAAATCACAATCCAGTAAACATGAATTATAAACCTAATGTCTTAAGATTCCAAAACCCTAATTTCATGATGTTAGCCCTAAACCCTAATTTGATTAACCCAAACCCGTACTACTTTCTTAAATTTATAAAACCCTAATCCATTCCATTTTTCCAAAACCTTCACAGTACCCTAAATAATAATAATAATAATTCCAAAATCCCCAAAACCCTAAATGTTAATTAAAGAACCCTAAATTGAGACATAAACCTAAATTTATATCTTTACTTGATTTATTTAATTTTAGATTTAATCATGTAGTTTATTATATGTTTTGATGGTTGATTTATTTAATTTCAATGCTTGATTTATTTAATTTATCATGGATGGATATTTTCTTTATTGTTATGATTATTATTTGTTTGTTTTAATATTAAAATGTAAGAGGTATGTTTTCACCTTGTGGGTACCTCATTAGTTAAGTATTATGTAATTTAAATTGCTTTTTATATTTTGAAACCAATGTAAATGACATATTTCCACCTTTCGGTGGGTGTCCTATTTAGTTTAGACATGGTTGATATAAGGACATGTTTCCATCTTCAGATGGGTGTCCATTTATTTGCTTTGTTTGGACATTGCTTTGATTTTAATATAATAATATTTTATTTTAATTGTCGCATATAATATGGATAATATTGTTATATTTAAGAATTTTATAATATTAAGACATGCAAAAAAGGTCGGTTCCAATAAACCGGGCTTTGTGGGGGTCCTGGGTCATTTCTCACCTTCCCCATACGTACCCAACTTTTCGAACCCATAAGGGGTTGGGGATTCCTTAGGAATTGAGTCATCCACCCCTTTCTTTTTTCCGGTTCATCCGGGTGGTGACTCCATTTTCTCCGGGCTTAGGCCCATGTTCTCTAAGGCCCCGAGCCTAAACAGTGCCGAAGTTGCAAGAATCATTCCACCGGGGGTGGGGGTAAAAATCCCCTCTCACAGTGGCGACTCTACTAGGGATAAGAGAAGTTGATTTTGTTGGTCTTTATATTATTCTATTCTTTCTTATCATGGTATTATCCATTGCATCATATTAGATTGCATCGTGTGCGTGAGTTAGGATGCCCGTGTTACCCGTGCTGTGTTATATAAGAGATACCATACTTTCACTCAAGGTATGGAGATCAAGCATGGCATAACCACTCATAGCCTTGTACCATTTGGTATATACTTGCTATGGAAACCTAAGCCTTTTAACCCAAAGACTAAAGCTCATGTAATTGGCCTAGTTACTTTCCTTAGGTTTTTACCCCAAATGCATGTTGTTTGACTATGGTTAATTTATCTTGGTTTAAATCATGGCTTATTTGGTTTATTCTTTTTCTAATATGATCTAAGTACATTGTAAGCTCAAAATAAATTTTTCTTTAAAGTCCAAAAGACCAAAACTATTTTCAAAACTTTTCAAGGTGGTCTTTAGACATAAAACTTTTCTAAAAACAAATCAACAATACTTTTCTCATGATCCAAATACAAAGCCCAAAATCCATTTTTTTCTAAAATCTTTTTACAATGGGCTTAGAAACAAAATTATTTTCATCCAACCTTTTCTTACAAAGAGCTTGCAAATTATTTAGGTCAATTATGAAATACCAAAAATCAATTGTGAGCCTAGTTTACACTAAGAATAATTAATCATGGGCTTGTTTTTTGGCATGAACCACTGGTTACTTTTTCAAGTGAGAAATCTATTTATAATAAACCTCTTAATTTAGTTTTAATCCAATATAGCATAAAAGCTATTTTAGTTAAGATTCAATGGATTAAAACCTAATTAATAGGAATTATCATGAACTAATTTCTATTTTTTAAAAATATAATTATTAGTTGAACGTCCGAGCGAATTATTTGAAAAACAAGATACCCCATGTTGATATTTTGTTAACCATATTACCTAAGAAAAGAGACTCGCCATTCGTGTGTGAATGCTATAAGGTTGGAAGGGACATTCTACTTATCTTTGTTTATTATTTGTGCATACACGTATACATACATTTGCATCTCATATCATTAATCTTTTCTGGCACATAGACCTGAATTACGACAATTCAAGAACATACAACAATACCACCTACAACATTGATTTTGATTCAAGTGCTTCATTGGGAGGATGGATGCAAACCAACTAAGGGATATAATCAATGAAGTTGTCAAAGCTAGGATGGCCGAGCTATAAGATCAATTGGTTGAAATTATGAAGACCCAGTTGATTGAAATTCTGGAGCTCATCAACAATGCTAATCAGGCATCTCCCATTGACATAAGAAGGAAGGGAAAGGCAGCATCAATGGGGAACATGCTCATTAATAGAGATCGAATGAAAAATGAAAGATCAATCCCTATTCTACAAGACCAACTGAACCATGTGCTACCTAAGTGGAGCAATAAGGGCGGCTATCACCCTAATGGGCAAAGTCAAAGGGAAAAAGGAGGTGTTGAGAAAAATGCAACAATTGAGCCAACAAAGAAGTGTAAATTTTCAAACTTAAGGGAGCCTTTGTCAAAAATGTTAGAAAATCTAATGAAAATGGATTTGCTACAACCATTGGCACCTCGGCCCCTACATAAGCCTCTACCGCCAAATTTTGATGCCAAGGTCTTCTGTCAATTCCATCAAATGCAAGGGCATGAGACAGATAAATGTGTTCGATTAAAGCATGAGATCCAAAATTTGATTGACAATGAAAAACCACCTGAACCTGATAAGCCCAACATTAAGAATGATCCCCTGCCTAAACTTGGAAGGGCGCCACCCCTTACAACCTTCATGAAGAGTTTTATCTTGTCATCCTGTGATGATATGGATAGAGAAGCTGCTAAAGATAATGTGCTACTAATCAAGCTTGGGCTAATTGTGGATGATGAAGCAATGACTTTTGATGATGGAAAAAATCCTTGCCCTTGATATGCCTAAATAAATGAAGTATCTTCAACTCCAACTCAATGAACTTTCCTTAGCTTGAATGTTGCTTTTCAATTTTGCTTTCTTTAATATCTAATTGGAACAATTGTGTTTTTCAAATTTAAAGTTGCTTGGAATAAATTACTTTCATCAAAATTTTTGTTGGTCTTTATTCTTTTTGGTGCTCAACCAATGAGGAATCTAGCTTGGGTACATCAAGATCAAAGCCAATTGCCAGCATGTACATTTTTGATATTATGTATGTTATGATATGTTTTTGAAGCATATATTGTAAATTGTAAAGAATGAATAATTTTGTTTAAGATGGGCTTTATATATAATGTTGATATATATATATACCTATATGTATAAGTATTTTGAGAAAATATGGAGAAATTGAGAAGTATTGGTGAATTGATTTTATTTGGAGTGTTTGTTTTATGCAGGTTGTGTTTTGTTAAATTTTGGAAACGTTTAAATTACAAACAAAACTCTGGTAAAAATTTTCCCAGAGATTTTCATATAAAATATTTATTTTGGATTTCTATAACAAGCAAAGAATATTTATATACTATTTGTTTTACATATTAGTATTTGAAATCTTAAAACAGAAATGTAAAAATTATTATTAAATCGGTCTGTGACATTTTTATACCATATATGCGTATTTTACATATGCTGAAAATATGTATTGTACGTATATAGGGTATAAGGGTGTTACATTTATTTTGGTATCAAAGCCTAGGTTTGAGGTTCTCGACCTAGGTGGGATGATAGATAGAGAAATTTGGAATAAAAAAATGAAATTTCAATTATAATGCATGCATTGGCACTGGCAATTTATCTGATCCCTGATGTGGCAATGTCCATTTGATATAATGGATATGAGTTGAAATGGTGTTTGGGTTGCATAGATCAGGGTGGCGCAGTGGAAACGTCATTCTAGAGATTATGGATTATGAATTTTTGGAACTTTTATTTAAAATTTAAAATTTATAGCTAATTCAATTGATGAATAAGTGAAATTAGAAAAACAATCTAGAAAATAATTTAAGATATAAAAATAAAAGTTTTGAGAAATGAGCATGATAATTACAGAAAATTTTATAGATGTAATGCAAAGTGATATTGTCTGAATTGTTGGACAAATCTAGAAATGTTGGATGAGTTTGAACATTTAATAGAAAGTTTTTCTATATGCTAGAATCCAAATGTATAAAATTTTATAAATTTTAAAGATGGATCTCCAATTAAGAAAAATAGAATAACACAGATTGTTGGAGAAATTTCAGCAACTTAGAATCTATAGAAATTGAAAAACAAAATAAATCTGGAAACTATGGTAAACCAACCCAAAAAAATCTAAAATTTTACAAAATATATCATATGTATTCCTATAACATATGGTTAAAATTTCATGAATTTGTATTAAGGTTTGGTACCTAAAAAAAATGGACAACTGGGTGCTGCCAGAGAATTATTAAGGAGATAAATTCTCTGATTTTGGAAGATTTAATTTTTAAATATATTAAATCAACTTGGAAAAAATCTAAAACTTTAATTATAAGTCCATATATGTGTCAACTGCACATGGATAAAAGTTTACAATCTTTTATATAGAATTGGTAAGGAATATAAAAATTAAAAGTGAGATTGACATGAAACTGAGGAAGTCATGCAGTTTTGTGTAAGTAAGTAATAAATTAATTTTATGAGACAAATGAATGAAGAAAATTATAAAAATTTATATGCATATGGGTATAAGTATAGAAGGAATATGGAGTTTTTAATAATTTTCAACAAACAGTTCATAATTTAAATCAAAGAGTGAAATCATATATGATAGCGAATTATTTTGTAATATCCCAAGATATGCCTTAAAAGTTTTGGAGTTATTGTTGTATTTGGACTTAAGGTATATGTATATTTGGGAAATATAACTACAATATAAAAGACATATACATATACATCACATATACATGAGAGATAAATTGGGAGTAGGAAAAGTGAGTTATATATATATATAATTAATTATAATAATAAAGATAATAAGGACAAAAAGAAGAGAAGAAGAAAGTCAAAGGAAGTATATGTGGTGGAGATTATTGGAGGAATTATTATTATTATTGTTATTGTTATTATTATTATTATTATTATTATTATTATATATATATATATAAGTGAGATAAGAACGAGGGGAAGAAGAGAGTTCATTCTTTCTTTCTTCTTCTTCTTCTTCATCTTTTCTTCTTCGTGAGAGAGAGAGATATGGAGAGAGAGAAGCTAGAGAGAGAAAGGTGGTTTTGCTTCTAATTACACCAAAGATTAAGGATATCAAGAGATTTGCAAGTGGAGTTGAAGGTTTGGCAAGCTATTCATGTAAGTACTCATTTCTTGAGTTGATTTTATTGATTACATATATGTGAGTTTTTATCTCCTTTTTTTGATTTCTTTTAATTGAAGTTAGTTTTGATATGGTTGGTGTGGAAGATGATGATAAATTGGGGTATTTGTGAGGATGATGATGAATTGTGGAGTTAGAGTTTAGTATAAATGAATTTGGTACTTTGAGTAATTGATTATAGTGATGTATATATATATTGGTTATTATGATGATATAATGAAGTTATATAAATGTTAAAGTGATAGGAAATTGATAAATATTAACAAAGATGATGGTTAAGAGGGTTGTGGTGTGAATTTTAAAGGGCTTGGATGAATTTTGAAGTATTTGGTCTTTAAATCATTGAAGGACACGGCCAAGATATGAGAGACACGGCCAAGTTAGGGCAAACTTGGCCGTGTTGGATGATTTTGGAGAGACACGGCCACTAGCTTGGCCGTGTCCCTTGACCGTGTTTGCCACTGTCTATGTTGTGTTGAGAGACACGGCCGTGTCCATTGCCCGTGTCTGCTACTGGATTTTTGTGTTGAGAGACACGGCCACTGGCTTGGCCGTGTCCATTGCCCGTGTTTGGTACTGTCTGAATTGGTGTTGAGAGACACGGCCACAAGCTTGGCCGTGTCCCTTGAATGTGTTGGCTAATGATATTTATTCTAAACAAGTCATACATTGTTGGATCTTCAAATGTCTTTTGTATCTAAACACACTTAAAACAATAATGATCCAACCAAATGTATATGGAAGATTTTAAATCTATGAATAATGTAAATTGTTATGTGTATATCAATGATGATATAGGAAATGTGGAAGATATAATGATCATTGAAAAAGTATGTGCAATGCCATTGATTATGTATACTTGAGTGATGAATTGATCAATATGATTTGATGATAATGTTGATGCATATGATACTATATGAACAATGTTATGTCTTATGCATTGTGAATCTTGTGAATTGCAATGATGATATATTTATATATATTGTGAAGGATATGATGAAGTAATTGATTATGTACAATTGAATAATGAAATATTATAATATAAGTTGAGACATGGTATGATATGAGGCCATTGTGATTGGCTATGATCACTCAAATGAGATGTGAAGCCATTGTTATTGGCTATGATGATTCAATTGAGATATGAAGCCATTGTGATTGGCTATAGTGATTCAAATGAAATATGAAGCCATTGTGATTGGCTATAGTGATTCAAATGAGATGTGAAGTCATTGTTATTGACTATGATAATTCAATTGAGTATGAAATGAAAATGTTGATTCAATTGTGTTCTGTCTAATATGTTGATTCAATTTTCAGAGTTCTGGATTTGGCGGCATGCCTAGAAAATGTGAAAATGTAACAGTCTTGCCGGGTTGAGGATCTCTTCAATTTGAGTGAATTGAGGTCCAAGAGACTGGGTCTGTTACACTATGTGAATTATTGATACGAAATATATGAAAAGTAACAGTCTTGCCGGGTTGAGGATCTCTTTGAATTGAGATGAATTGAGATCCAAGAGACTGGGTCTGTTACTTGATAAAATGTGAAATGTGAATTGTAGTAACAGTCTAGCCGGGTTGAGGATCTCCTCGAGTTTAGCCGAGTTGATGATCCAAGAGACTGGGTCTGTTACGCTATCCATGGATAGAGATATGAGATATATTGCCTACGGGCTTGATTATTGTGATTATGGACCAATGCAGTAACTCTGAACTTTGAATAACATATTAGTGTCTTTTGGGCCCGAGTCTGTCTTTGTTGTCAATGTGATATTCAAATGTTGAAATAAATGAGTAATGAGATCTATGGCTGCCTTTATTGGAAGTGTGATTCATGATTGATGAATTGTGAATAAAATGATGTTGTGAAGTATGATTTTGTAATACGTGTATTGATATATTGAGGAGCTTTGTTGAGATATGAGTTTATGAAAATGTGGTATGATGTGTAAAATGTATATGAATGTGGAATTTGTGAGATTGGTTTTCATAAAGGGTTGAATAAGTCATTGAATGGTGATTTGTTAAAAGGATGTATATGTATATGTATATGAGATAGAAATGGTAAGTATCGTGTTGTGAATGTTCTATATAAATATGTATATAATGTATGAGACTAGTGGGGAACATATGAAGAATGCATTGAGAAAGGAAAACGTGGTAAGAGAACAATAAAACATGATGCTAAAAATATAAGGTATGATTCTTTTGTAAAGTATTTTTTAATATTTATTTGTACTACTAAGCTCTCGGGCTTAACGCGGATTTGTAATCGCGCAGGTGGTTATGCGGTTGATCTGGAAGTCCAGCTGTTATGCCACGCGAAGGGTAAGTGTGTCTCGAGACCAACTAGAAAGTGATGCATATATTTTATGATTTTAATTATGTTGTATATTTATAAGAATAATGTTTTTCGTAAATGTTTCTTTAAATTAATGCAATACTTCTTGAACTCAGATAAAGGTTTTTAAATTGAAACTAGAAGTGACATTCTTATACTTTATATACGTATTGTATATATACTAGGTATATGTATAGTACTTATATAGAGTATGGGAGTGTTACATATTATTTTGGTATCAGAGCTTAGGTTCGAGATTCTCGGCCTAAGAGAAATTAAAAAGAAAATTTTTGAAGAGTTTAAATAAGAATTGAAAAGAAGATTTTGGAAATGCAATTGGTAAGACATGCATATGCATTCACATCTAGGTTGGTCTCGAACGTGGCATTATGTGATTTGTGATGTATTTGAATTACATGAGATATATGATAATGTGTAAATGAGGTTTTATATGAAAATAAATTTTGAAATGTTGATAATTGAGAGGTGATTGTGATATAAAGAAATGATATGGAATTTATAAGTAAAAAGTTTGATTATTGATATGTGTTTGACATATAAAGAAATGGCTAGAAGAATAAAGTTGAGAATGAGTTAAAAACAAAATTTAGATTAAAGTATGAAATCTTTCCTCTATTATTTGAATCTCTTTCCAATAAACTTTATGTTTGGATTTTTAGAAAGAGGAAATGTTGTTGGATGGGTAATATGAAAAGATATGTTATTTAAATGAAAGAAGTACAGTGAAATATTGAATGAGTTGATTAGTATAGATTAAGTGTGATAATTTAAGGTGTGGATATGTAAAGTTAAGGTTGTGTTTAAAGGAAAAAGAGATGATGTTGGTTAAGTACGAAGTGATATGGGTGTTGTTTGTATTGTTAAATACAAACATGATGATTTCAATGTTAGAAATGTGATATGGTTGAATATTGTGAAAGCTCATGTTAATGGTGGTAATATGTAACATTTAGATTTTTGGAATGAGCTTAATAGTTGTAAAACATATATGTTTTGGATGTTGCTTTGTGGTATATACATATAAGATGATTTAAAGTTGATATTAAGAGAATGAGATAAATAAGTTGAAAGTTTATAGTTTAATGGAATGTGGATAAAGATCATTTAAATATTGATAGTTTAATGTATTTAATTACATGAGATATATGAAATATATAGTAGTGCACATGAAAGTATTATGAATTGGGGAATGAGATTGATAGTAGGAAAATTTGGTTTGAAATAAAAGAAAAGGAATTGATCAAATGGGAAATGAGTTACTTTAAGTAATTTGATTGGAAAGGATGAAAAAGAATATGAAAGATATGTTAAAGGTATTTAAAAACAAATGTGAGAGAAATATCACATTGGAAATGTGATTAAGTTCTTTGTGAAATAATATTATAAGTAGAGTGTATATATTTATTGAAGTTAATGAATAACTTAAGTTATGTTAAAAGAATGAGAATGATAAGAGTTAAAGGAAAGTGATCAATCTTATATTTGTATAAACTATATGCAAAAGAAAATTTTAATAAATTGCGTAATTATGTGTATATGTAAAGAGGATATGTGAAATGAACTTTTCGACATGAATGTAATGGTTATATGTAAGAAAGGTGGGAAGTGAGTCACAATATAAACGTGACCTATGAATGTGTATATAATACGTTTATTATATTATACCATTGCATGTTTAATGGTATTAGAAATGAGATTGCATATAGTAGTGGAATTAATAAGGATTAAATCTTAATTTATGCAGAATAGAGTATGTGATGAAATAGAAAATGAGAATGAATGTGGGTAATATTGAGTAATGAAATTGTTATTGCAATAACTAAGTGAGGCTATCATAAGATATCTTGGAACTCAAAGACTCTGTGTGTGGAACTGTTTTATGTATAAGTGTAAAATAAGAAATTGTAAGGAAAGAGAGTTATGTATTTGAAAATTTTTAGAGGAGATGGTTTGGAAATGGAGTAATGAATGAAACTTGTGTAAGATTTGTATATGATTGAAAGTTGGACGTAGAAAATGTTAAAGATAATATTATTGAACATGAGTTAGGTTAATGATGATCAAATAAACAAAAGCAAACTGTTTTGGAGATGGAAATAAAATGTGTTAATTCTTGGTGTAATAAAAGCTTGGAGAATAAATATATAATTTTTGTGATATAATATAATATTATAATTGTAAAGGTTGGAAATCGAATAATAGAAGAACAAGATTGATTTACAAACCCCAAATGTGATTGTTTATATATCATGGTACTATGATTTGATTAGTGTGATTAGTTGGGTAGTTTTATTATCTTCAGATTTGGAGCTGAGATGATATAACTGTGGTACAGTTTTGGTGAGATTGATAACTATGTTTCTAAAAACATGGTTAAAAGATATGGTTGAAGCCTGTCTAGATGATATGATTGAATAATGAGATATTCAATATAGTTGATGATATATGAGCATACTATTTTGATGTGATGAAAAACCATAATTGTTGACAATGATATTAGTAATGAAGTATAATGGAGGTAAAGTACCAAATTGATTATGAGAAATAAATGGTGAAAAGATAAATGAACGGACTTATCTGCCTCCTGTAGAACCATACAGACCCATTGTGTTGGGCAACCGAACTTGGACTATCGACCTGGTTGGGGAAAAGTTCGTGTATGAAGCTATAGTTGTTAGTTATATTGATAAACTTTGAATAAGTATGAGAGATGATGATATAATTAATGAAGTAATGAAATGTATATTTATAAGCATGGTTCTTATTGATTGAATATATGAATTTGAAAAGATTAGAATTTGAATATAAGTTTGACCTAATGGAATTAGGTTATATATATATATATTGTGAAATTCAATGATATATTTCGATAAGTTAATTATTGGTTGAAATCTAATAAGGTTGAAATGTTAGTATATTGTGTTAAATAGATCGATTGATCTAGACTTCGCTGAAGTTGCAAGTCAATATGGAGATTTAATATGTACAGTTGTACTGGGAATATAAATTTAAATGGTTATGTGTATGATGTAATATTCTGGCTTACGAATGAACATAAATAAATTGAATTACATCAATTGTATTTGGAGAGGTAAAGGGAAATGTTGCTGACCTGTGAAGTAAGTTTAAAAATATGATATTAATATTTATATTAAGTGAGAAGCAAGTTAAAGAAAGTCAGGATATTGTTATCAATTGAGATTTGGTAAATATTTATTTTGAAAGTGATTGTGAGAACAGAAAAATCAATGCTAGGATATTAATTAATGACTTTTGAGGTTAAAGTTAAGAGAATATCTACAAAGAGATAAAGTGATAATCTGACTTTAATACAAAGATAAAAATTCATTGGATATGTATGAGTTATCTGAATTGTTTTGTTGAGAAAGTAATAAGATATATATATACCTATACAATGATGAGTTATGAATTTCAGAGAAAATGATTGTTTCTAAGGGGGAGAGTAGAAGTTATGTGACTTGATAAAATCATAATGTAAGAATACGATGATTTTCATATAATGGTGATTTGTTCTAAATGGATTGTTACTATGTTGGATAATTTCGATAACGAAATTACTTAAGGGGGAGAGAATTGTAATATCCCAAGATATGCCTTAAAAGTTTTGGAGTTATTGTTGTATTTGGACTTAAGGTATATGTATATTTGGGAAATATAACTACAATATAAAAGACATATACATATACATCACATATACATGAGAGATAAATTGGGAGTAGGAAAAGTGAGTTATATATATATATATAATTAATTATAATAATAAAGATAATAAGGACAAAAAGAAGAGAAGAAGAAAGTCAAAGGAAGTATATGTGGTGGAGATTATTGGAGGAATTATTATTATTATTGTTATTGTTATTATTATTATTATTATTATTATTATTATTATTATTATTATTATTATTATTATTATTATTATTATTATATATAAGTGAGATAAGAACGAGGGGAAGAAGAGAGTTCATTCTTTCTTTCTTCTTCTTCTTCGTCTTTTCTTCTTCGTGAGAGAGAGAGAGATATGGAGAGAGAGAAGCTAGAGAGAGAAAGGTGGTTTTGCTTCTAATTACACCAAAGATTAAGGATATCAAGAGATTTGCAAGTGGAGTTGAAGGTTTGGCAAGCTATTCATGTAAGTACTCATTTCTTGAGTTGATTTTATTGATTACATATATGTGAGTTTTTATCTCCTTTTTTTGATTTCTTTTAATTGAAGTTAGTTTTGATATGGTTGGTGTGGAAGATGATGATAAGATGGGGTATTTGTGAGGATGATGATGAATTGTGGAGTTAGAGTTTAGTATAAATGAATTTGGTACTTTGAGTAATTGATTATAGTGATGTATATATATATTGGTTATTATGATGATATAATGAAGTTATATAAATGTTAAAGTGATAGGAAATTGATAAATATTAACAAAGATGATGGTTAAGAGGGTTGTGGTGTGAATTTTAAAGGGCTTGGATGAATTTTGAAGTATTTGGTCTTTAAATCATTGAAGGACACGGCCAAGATATGAGAGACACGGCCAAGTTATGGCAAACTTGGCCGTGTTGGATGATTTTGGAGAGACACGGCCACTAGCTTGGCCGTGTCCCTTGACCGTGTTTGCCACTGTCTATGTTGTGTTGAGAGACACGGCCGTGTCCATTGCCCGTGTCTGCTACTGGATTTTTGTGTTGAGAGACACGGCCACTGGCTTGGCCGTGTCCATTGCCCGTGTTTGGTACTGTCTGAATTGGTGTTGAGAGACACGGCCACAAGCTTGGCCGTGTCCCTTGAATGTGTTGGCTAATGATATTTATTCTAAACAAGTCATACATTGTTGGATCTTCAAATGTCTTTTGTATCTAAACACACTTAAAACAATAATGATCCAACCAAATGTATATGGAAGATTTTAAATCTATGAATAATGTAAATTGTTATGTGTATATCAATGATGATATAGGAAATGTGGAAGATATAATGATCATTGAAAAAGTATGTGCAATGCCATTGATTATGTATATTTGAGTGATGAATTGATCAATATGATTTGATGATAATGTTGATGCATATGATACTATATGAACAATGTTATGTCTTATGCATTGTGAATCTTGTGAATTGCAATGATGATATATTTATATATATTGTAAAGGATATGATGAAGTAATTGATTATGTACAATTGAATAATGAAATATTATAATATAAGTTGAGACATGGTATGATATGAGGCCATTGTGATTGGCTATGATCACTCAAATGAGATGTGAAGCCATTGTTATTGGCTATGATGATTCAATTGAGATATGAAGCCATTGTGATTGGCTATAGTGATTCAAATGAAATATGAAGCCATTGTGATTGGCTATAGTGATTCAAATGAGATGTGAAGTCATTGTTATTGGCTATGATAATTCAATTGAGTATGAAATGAAAATGTTGATTCAATTGTGTTCTGTCTAATATGTTGATTCAATTTTCAGAGTTCTGGATTTGGCGGCATGCCTAGAAAATGTGAAAATGTAACAGTCTTGCCGGGTTGAGGATCTCTTCAATTTGAGTGAATTGAGGTCCAAGAGACTGGGTCTGTTACACTATGTGAATTATTGATACGAAATATATGAAAAGTAACAGTCTTGCCGGGTTGAGGATCTCTTTGAATTGAGATGAATTGAGATCCAAGAGACTGGGTCTGTTACTTGATAAAATGTGAAATGTGAATTGTAGTAACAGTCTAGCCGGGTTGAGGATCTCCTCGAGTTTAGCCGAGTTGATGATCCAAGAGACTGGGTCTGTTACGCTATCCATGGATAGAGATATGAGATATATTGCCTACGGGCTTGATTATTGTGATTATGGACCAATGCAGTAACTCTGAACTTTGAATAACATATTAGTGTCTTTTGGGCCCGAGTCTGTCTTTGTTGTCAATGTGATATTCAAATGTTGAAATAAATGAGTAATGAGATCTATGGCTGCCTTTATTGGAAGTGTGATTCATGATTGATGAATTGTGAATAAAATGATGTTGTGAAGTATGATTTTGTAATACGTGTATTGATATATTGAGGAGCTTTGTTGAGATATGAGTTTATGAAAATGTGGTATGATGTGTAAAATGTATATGAATGTGGAATTTGTGAGATTGGTTTTCATAAAGGGTTGAATAAGTCATTGAATGGTGATTTGTTAAAAGGATGTATATGTATATGTATATGAGATAGAAATGGTAAGTATCGTGTTGTGAATGTTCTATATAAATATGTATATAATGTATGAGACTAGTGGGGAACATATGAAGAATGCATTGAGAAAGGAAAACGTGGTAAGAGAACAATAAAACATGATGCTAAAAATATAAGGTATGATTCTTTTGTAAAGTATTTTTTAATATTTATTTGTACTACTAAGCTCTCGGGCTTAGCGCGGATTTGTAATCGCGCAGGTGGTTATGCGGTTGTTCTGGAAGTCCAGCTGTTATGCCACGAGAAGGGTAAGTGTGTCTCGAGACCAACTAGAAGGTGATGCATACATTTTATGATTTTAATTATGTTGTATATTTATAAGAATAATGTTTTTCGTAAATGTTTCTTTAAATTAATGCAATACTTCTTGAACTCAGATAAAGGTTTTTAAATTGAAACTAGAAGTGACATTCTTATACTTTATATACGTATTGTATATATACTAGGTATATGTATAGTACTTATATAGAGTATGGGAGTGTTACATATTTATTATGGAACAATGATGCATAATTTAGAGTTGAGTGTGTAAAATTAAAGTATCTAAATGGATGATATTAATTAGTGTAAGGAAATGAATTAGTTTTGTTTAAAAGTAAATGTTATGATCTTAAGATTGAGATGTGATATGGGTGAGATTTGGTAAGGTTCATGTTGTTGGTTGTGTTATATGAAATTTGAATTTTTGAAATGGGTTTCCAATAATTGTGAAAGTGAAGTGTTTTAATGTTATATTAATATAAAAATAATGTTTATAAAGTTAGCTCTTGAAAGTGAGATTAATAGAATGAAGTTTAAGTAAAATAGTAAATTGAAAATTTAGAGTTGTAAGGGAATTTCGATGAGGATTATTTAGATATTGATAGTTTAATGTTTAATAAGCATGGGAGTAATTTTGAATGAGTAATGTTACTTATAAAAGTACTAACTAAGGTGTAATGTGGTTGATAATATAGAAATTTATTATGAAATAAAGGGAAATGATTAAACAAGTGAAAATGAGTTACTTTAATTAATTGAATTGGAAATGATGAAAATGGATATGAAAGGTGTGATCAATGCAAAAACAAAAAAATGTGAGAGAGATGTCACATTGGAAACGTGACTAAGATTTATGTGAAGTGTTAAAAATATATATATAATAAGAAACTTATTTAAGAGATGGGCGATTGAATAAGGAAGATGTTAATTATGTTGTGGTCAGAGTGTGTATATATGTTGAATTGATGAATAACGTAAGTAATGTGAAAAGAATGAGAAATGATAATATTGTTGAAACATGAGTTAGGCTAATGATGATCAAGTGATCAAGAGTAAATTGCTTTGAAATAGAGCTGAAACATGTTAAATTTGTGTATCAAAAGATTAGAAAATGAATATGTGATTTTTACGATACGAACTTAACATTGTGATTAGAAATGTTTGAAGAAGAATGATAGAAGGGCAGCATTTATTTATAAGCCACGGATGTGACCATTATTATGGCATGACCGTTGGATAGTTTTGGTGAGATTGATAGTTATGCTTCAAGAAACATGGTCCAGACTTATGGTTTGCATAGTTGTATCTTATAATTTTATACTAGAAATTTGTTTATAATTATAGAAAGTGTGGAAACAGAAGAGAATTGTAAAAATATGATGAGCTTTAAATGATGTATAAGAAAAGTAATTTGTGTAAATAGGGTAACTATAAGAAATGTGAGAAAATGGTAAATGAAAGGAATTATGAAATGTGAGTAAGAGTTATAATAAATGTGTTTGAAAGTGGTATAAAATGAATAAGTTGATGAAAATGATGTGTAAAGTAAATGAGACTAGGGGAAGTGAATATTATCTGTAATGATGAATTCGAAGGGAATTAAAATTTGAGAATAAATTAAACCTAATAGAATTAGGTCATGAATTGAAAACAAATTGATGAATTTAAAATGAACAAAAGGTTGGTCAGAATAGAATAAGGTTGTAATGGTCATATTATGACAGTTAGATAAATTGATCCGAAATGTAATAAGTTTACAAGTATTTATTGAAATTCAATGTGTGTGGTTGTATTAAGAATATGCAAGCTATATGATAATGTGCATAATACAGCGTTTTGATATGTATATACATATGAAAGGAGCTAAGTTACATTAGTTTCAAATAATTATAAGAGAAAAATGTTAGTTATAGTATAATTGGAATGAATTTTGATAAGGAAATAAGATTTTATTGTTGTATAATGGTGATATTAAATTAATATGTGGTAATTGTATAAAGAGTAGGATCAAAGTGAAGATGTGTAAAATTACTGTGTTAAGATAAAAGTTATTAACATTTGAATTTAAGGTGATGAGAGTATATTTTTAAGATAATGAAGTGATCAAATATCTCAAGTGCGATAGTTGTGTGGTGTATATATATTAAGGAGATGAACTAATTTTGTCTAATGATAATTCGATTGAAGATATAATAATCTGTTGTGACTGTTTGAGTAAATAGATAATATAATGATGTGTTAGGGAATGGTAAAAAGGAAATTAAGAATGAACCTAAGGGGAGAATAGAAATTATGTAATTTGGTAAAATAATAATTTGGATGATTTATTACTATACTGAATAATTTCAAGGACGAAATTATTTAAGAGGGAGAAAATTGTAACATCCATGATTTTGGAGAAATTAAATAAGTATTTGGAGATATAAATTGTATATGCTCAATATATATATATATCTAGAGTATATATAACATATACATATGATATATAAATTGTATATGTTGGATTAATATATTACATACTTAATATTTAATACAAATATAAGGTACATTTGAAGTGTATATAAGATACACATTACTTGTGCATATGTGTAATATCCTAAATTTTTGAAAAGTTCTAGTTTTTGGAAATTTGATAAAATAAATTATAATTTAAATGGATAAATTAAATTAATGGTTTTAAATGAAAAATGAAGGGGTTTTAAATGAAAAAGTGGATAATATATGTGATATATATATATATACATAACATATAAAAATCAACACTTTTTAAAAGAAAAGTCAAAGTAAAAGGGTATTTTGGTAATTAAATCTTAGAAATTTAAAATTAATAAAATAATTCAAAAATAAATTATTTTTGAATGGGAGAGGGAATTTAGGACTTTTAATTTATTAAATAAATAAATAATTATTAAATTATTTTAATATATATGTTGTCCCAAGATGGCAACCAAGAGGGGGGGGGGGGGTGAATTGGTTTCCTCAAGAAGTAATGACAATTTAAAAAACTCAACAAACAAGAAGTGCGGAATATAAAGATTGTTGAGTGATGAAGGAAGAAAGAACACACAAGATTTATAGTGGTTCGGATTTACTTCAATCCTACATCCACTTCCTTAACAACTTGTTAAGGTTCCACTAGACTTTGAAGTTTTTACAAGCTCACTTCCAACTTTGGTGTTTTCACAAGTTCACACCTAACTTTACAAGTGTTTTTCTAAGGCTCACACTTACAACCCAATCAAGAGTTTTACAAGGCTCACTCTCACAACCTAACAAGAGTTTTACAAGGCTTACTCTCACAACCCAAGTGTTTCCCAAGCTTACACTCAAACTTATACAATGGTGTTTTCAAATGCTAACACCTAACATACATTACAATTCAAATGTAAGTTTAAGTAATAGAAAATTTGTTGCTTGGCTATCAAAATCTGATTTCTTGCTTGCTCTCTCTTTTCTTTTCTCAGAGAGACATTGTATTTATAGCCAATGTGGTCTTACTAGCCGTTATAGACATTAAGAATAATGTATTGGTAGATTAGACCTTCTTTACTTAAACTGCCCGAAGCACTTCGCGGTCGCCCTTCATGCAAGGATGGTCGCGCTCATGCTTCTCGCGGTCGTCCTTTAACAGGGGACGGTCGCTACTTTTGAAAAGACTTCAACGGTCGAATTTTAGTGCTGTGCAGCTGGAATCTTGCCCACGATGTGTTTGTCGGGACGGTCGCGCCAAGCAGTGGTGCGGTCGCCCTTTTTGAATATTGAAGTGGGTTTACAACGGTCATGTCACGTGTCACTTTCTGACAGAGCAAAAGAGATGTCCGCCATAATTTGAATCTTCGCGGTCGCCTTTGGTAGCTTTTCGCGGTCGAACTCACATACTCGCATCGAGCTTCTGGACGCACCTGAGGACGCGAACACTACTGTCTCTTTGAGCAATTTCTTCTTGAATTGTTGGGCGGTCGCGACTCTGAATGGGGCGGTCGCTAAAGTGATAAGCGAGGTCGAGTTATTCACCGTTCTTGTCACCGCGAACCTTACTGTGATTGTAATGATTTAAGTTCCTTGAGTAGCGGTCGTGCAAATATTCGGACGGTCGCTATGCTGTAGGAGCGGTCGCGACGGAGGTCGAACTTCTGACCGCGAAACCTACTGTGACAAGGTTTCATTCTGTAATTGCTTGGAGCGGTCGTATTTAGGTGATGTGATTGTTCTGTTCACCTTTAATTGAAGCAACCTAATCCTGCAACAAGATTTCTCAAACACAAGTTAAATAGATCATCCATTTGAGTTGTCAAGGATCAAAATTAAGATCATTTGTCTAACAATCTCCCCCATTTTGACTTTGACAATTCAAATGGAATGATGAGAAAAATAATAAGTCTAAAATGCTCCCCCTTAACATATGCAACAATCATGGTTAAGAGCATTTGTGATTTAGTAGTTTATCTTGGTGCAAACATTTTTCTCCCATAAACATTTTTTCTTATTTGCAAATGTTCAATAAATTTCAACAAGAAATTAACTCCCCCATAAACATTTTTCCCTAATTTGCAAATGTTCAAACAGATTGTTCTTATTTCTCCCCCATAATTTTATTGACATTCCATTTATACCACATTCCATTTTGGTATTTTCTCTCCCCCATTGGCATAGGCAAAATGAAATAAATGTTAAGCAAAAATATTAACAAAGCAAATGAAAGGAAATATAAACATTATATAGATTGAAGTGGAGGAAAATACAAAACAGAAAGCAAATTAGCAAACATATGAAAATGCAAGCAAAAACAGACTAAAGCTAAGCTATTCTGAGTCATCATCTAACTCTAACTCTTCTTCAACTAAAGGAGCTTTCCCCTTATCTTGAGGTGCAACAGAGGCAGAGCTAGTGCTAATGGACTCTTCTTCTTCAGCAACGCTTTGGGTGTGATCACTTATATCCCAATCTTCAAGATTGCATAGAGGCAAGTCCAATTTGCCTTGCATGTCATAAAGATCATGGTGCATGTGGGATATAAGGTCTATCCTTTTGTTCAAGTGCTGGAATCTCTTGGAGACACTCTTCTTGAACTTAGAGAGTTTCCTTGAGAGAGTCTTGATAGCTTGGAGGATGAGTTGTGTGGAGAATGAAGCAGTTTCTTTAGCAGCTTTTGATGAAGTTGCTTTTGGAGGTAATTCTACTGCAACTTCTACAGAATCTCCCTCTTCCTCAATTGTATACATTGGCCTTTTCTTTTGTTTATCCATAACTCCTTTCTTGCCATAGCAGTATACATATGACCCTTCTATCTTCCTTACACAACCAGCATGCTCTAAGTAATCCATTGTGATAGCATTGGAGGCTAGAGTGAAAGGGTTCCTCAAAGTAGCTAAGTTCAAATTATTCAGAAGGTTTAGGTGCCTAGCTATTTGAGTAACTTGAGAGGATAGGAAGAAGGTACCAGTTCTTGTAATAGCATGATGATAAAAGGTATCAATCAAGAACTTGGTGGTGTTCATTTTGATGTTATGGGTGAAAGCATACAGAAATATAAGATCTCTTTTGGTGACTTTCTCATTCCCATCAGCTCTTTGGTGAATGGTATAGGTGATAATCCTATGGAGCATCCAGTGGGTGAGAGATTTGATATGTCTGGCTTTAGATTCCTTTTCAAAAGAGGTTTCAATGGAAATTTCTCTCCAGAAATCAGAAAGTGTTGGATTTGAGAAGATTTGGTCATTGTAGGAGGTTATACCTTCAGAGGGGAAGTTCCAAATGTTGCCAAAATCTTCTAGAGATAGGGCTTGGTATTGATCAAAGAGCTTAAATCTAACCCCATACCACCCTAGTGCAGAATTTGCACTCTTCTCTATTTGAAGAGACATTAAAAACTCCTTACTCAGACTAGAGTAGCCTACCTCTTCTGGAAAGACAAATTTTTCCCATCCAAGGACATCCAACAATCCTTCAATTTCGTCCTTGATGTTCAAGGCAGACAGCATCCCACCAAAAGGTGATTTGGTGCCATCAACCTTCTTTTTCTTAAGCATAGCATACCTAATGTCTTCCTCAGAGGTTTGATGATGAGGTTTGTGAATTTTTTCACCCCTTTTTGACTGTGGAGGAGATGGAGGTTCAGCAATAGGTTCTCTAATAGTGATTCCTGGAACTCTCTTAGCTTGACCCTTAATTTTGGAAGTGGTTTTTCTTTTGGAAGCCATTAGAAAAGAGAGTAGAAGTAAATTGGAAGACAGAGGGTGATTGAGAAGTAGAAGTTTTTAGGGTTTCAGAAGGAAGTTTGTGTGCTTTGATAGGCAAAATATCAGATAAACTGATGCAAAACACTCTTAAATAGATGAAGTAAAGAAAATAGCCGTTTATGACTGTTGAGAGTTAAGAGTTGCGACCTGTCACAGCCAACGGTTATAAATTTTTGAGCAGAGTGTACAGGGTGCGGTCGCAGATTTAATAAGGTGCGATCGCGACATGGGGTACAACGTCCATTATTATGATCAGTACGCTCGCGAGTGAAGAAAACAACTGTAACGGTCGAAACTTTTCAAATTCGTGCGGTTGCGCACAAATTTTCTCGACCGCGCTCAGAGTCATTAGTTTGAATGAAACTGACAGACAGGATAGCGACCGCTAAAGAATACTGGAGCGACCGCGACATACTTAAAAATGAAAGATTCAAGGAAAGATGGAAAATATTTCTATTGTGTTAAGAAACATTAAATTCATGCACATAGAAACCTTATTGATAGGCAATTAATTCAGAGTGTTTCCATCAATCATTCCTAAATTAAGTTTAATAAAATTAAGTCTATCTTCATTCAAGGGTTTTGTAAAGACATCCGCAAGTTGATTTTGTGTTTCAATAAATTCTAGAATTATGTTCTGATTTTGCACATTTTCCCTTAAAAAATGATGTCTAATATCTATATGCTTGGATCTAGAATGTTGTATAGGATTCTTAGACAAATTGATAGCACTAGTGTTGTCACATTTAATGGAAATATTGTTAAAAACTTTACCATAGTCAAGCAATTGTTGTTTCATCCATAATACTTGTGTGCAACAAAAACAAGCTGCAACATATTCAGCTTCCGTTGTGGATAAAGCAACTGATGCTTGTTTCTTACTATGCCAAGAAACTAAACAATTACCAAGAAAGTGACATGCTCCTGTTGTGCTTTTTCTATCTAAGATACTACCAGCATAATCTGCATCTGAAAATCCTATAATATGAAATGATGTGTTCTTTGGATACCAAAGTCCTAAATGTATTGTACCACTCAAATATTTCAAGATTCTCTTTGTGGCATTCAAGTGTGATTCTTTAGGACAGGTTTGAAATCTAGCACATAGACATACACTGTACATTATATCAGGCCTAGATGCGGTTAAGTAAAGTAGTGATCCGATGATACCTCGATATTTCTTCTCATCTACTGCTTTACCATTGTCATCTTTACCTAATTTCAATGATTTGCTCATAGGAGTTTTGCTAGTTTTGCAGCCATCCATTCCAAATTTCTTGATGAGTTCTTTTGTATATTTGGATTGGTTGATGAAGATCCCATCTTTACATTACTTGACTTGTAGTCCAAGGAAGAACTTGAGTTCACCCATCATGCTCATTTCAAATTCCCTGGTCATACAAGAAGCAAATTCTTTGTACAAGGCTTCATTAGTAGCTCCAAATATTATGTCATCCACATAAATTTGTACAATCAAAATGTTGTGCTTATCCTTTTTAACAAAAAGAGTTGTGTCTACTTTTCCTTTTGAAAAACCATTTTCAAGCAAATATGCACTAAGTTTATCATACCAAGCTCTAGGTGCTTGCTTTAATCCATATAAAGCTTTGGTAAGTTTGAAAACATGATCAGGAAATTTGTAGTTTTCAAAACCAGGAGGTTGTTCAACATAAACTTCTTCATTTATGAGTCCATTTAGAAATGCACTTTTAACATCCATTTGATAAAGCTTAAAATTCATATGACATGCAAAAGCAAGTAATATTCTAATAGCTTCTAATCTGGCTACTGGAGCAAAGGTTTCATCATAGTCAATACCTTCTTCTTGATTATAACCTTTGGCTACCAATCTTGCTTTATTTCTAATAATGTGACCATTTTCATCAAGCTTATTCCTATAAACCCATTTGCATCCTATTATAGAATGATCTATAGGTCTAGGAGTAAGTTGCCAAACATTATTTCTTTCAAATTGATTAAGTTCATCTTGCATTGCAGTTATCCAGTTTTCATCATTTAAAGCTTCCTCAATAGTTTTTGGTTCAATTTGAGAAACAAAAGCAACATTAACATCAATATGATTAATTTTAGATCTAGTAATTACTCCCTTTGATGTTTCTCCAATGATGAGTTCCTTTGGATGATCTTTCTTGTATTGCCAATCCTTAGGTAGATCTTGAGTCTCTTCTTCAAGTTGATTGATCTTTGGAGCATCAATAGATTCAAGAGGTTCAAGAGTACCTGCAGGGTCATTGAAAGTAATACCTTTCTTTTGATCAAGTTTAGATGATTCATCAAATACAACATGCATTGATTCTTCTATAACTAGAGTTTTTATGTTAAATACTCTATATGCTTTGCTATATGATGAATATCCTAAGAATATGCCTTCATCTAATTTTGATGAGAATTTACCAAGATTATCCTTGGTATTCAATATGAAGCATTTGCATCCGAATACTCTAAAATATCCAATTCTGGGTATTCTTCCATTCCATAGCTCATAAGAAGTTTTATTAGTTAAATGCCTTTTATAAACACGATTTGCAATGTAACAAGCTGTATTAACGGCTTCCGCCCAAAAATAAGATGGTAAATCATATTCATTGAGCATTGTCCTAGCCATTTCGATTAAAGTTCTATTTTTCCTTTCAACTACACCATTTTGCTGTGGAGTTCTAGGAGCAGAAAAAATGTGTGAAATGCCAAGTTCATTGCAAAAGTTTTCAAAGTTTTCATTTTCAAATTCTTTGCCATGATCACTTCTAATAGATGTGATCACATATCCTTTTTCATTTTGAACTCTTTTTGCAAAGGTTTTGAAGTAATTAAAGGCTTCATTCTTTTGAGCTAAGAAATTAACCCATGTGAATCTAGAGTAGTCATCAACAAGAACAAATGCATATGATTTGCCTCCTAAGCTTGTAACTCTATTTGGTCCAAACAAGTCTAAATGAATGAGCTCTAAAGGTCTAGAGGTGCTTATAACACACTTTGATTTAAATGAGCTTTTATGTTGCTTACCATGTTGACAAGGTTCATAAATTCTGTCTTTATCATATTTTATCTTAGGTAAGCCATCAACTAAATTCTCATTACAAATATATTTCAATTGATCCATACCAGCATGTCCTAGTCTTCTATGCCATAACCATGCATCATTATTAGTGGACATTAAACATGTATGATTAGAATGTATGCTTACATTGTAAGTGTTGTTTGTTCTAGTACCCTTAAATATGATAACATCATTTGAATTTGTGATTTTGCATTCCTTGGAATCAAACTTAACAAAGTATGCTTTATCACAAAGTTGACTAACACTTAGCAAGTTATGTTTCAAACCATCAACAAGCCATACATCTTCAATTAAATCCTTACCAATAGAACCAATGGAGCCAACACCAAGAATTTTACCTTTAGCATTGTTTCCAAAAGTTACGTTACCTCCATGTTTATAGGTAATACTTGTAAAGAGCTTTGCATTTCCAGTCATATGCCTTGAGCATCCACTATCCACAAGCCATGTGCTTTCATTGGTAGTAGATTTTAGGTATACCTGCAAGCCAATTGTGATCATCCTTTTTTAGGTACCCACATATAGTTGGGTCCTTGATGGTTAGTAGAAAGAGTGTCTTCTAACTTGAGATGAGCCTTTCTTATATAACAGGAAAAATTTTTGTGTCCAAATTTCATGCAATATGTGCATTGCCATGGTATTCTATGCTTCTGCATTTTTCTTTTTGCATTATACATACAACTACAAGTATGTGATTTCTTTTGTACAAGTTTAGTGAACAACAATGCATAATTATCTTTAGCTTTATTTCCTAGTGAACCATAAGAAGTTCTTTTAGACTTGGTGCAAGCATCTTTGATATGAACATTAGAAATTCCAATTGTAGATGCTTTCACAAATGTTGGTTTGCTAGGTGCAATGTTGGTTGAGCCATTGAATCCTAATCCATATTTCAAGGAAGGTGATCTTTGACTATTAATTAATGTGTTCAATGCTTCCTTTCCTTTATGAAATCTGGAAATTGATTCTTTTAGTTCTTTTAGTTCATGCTTCAATGCCTCATTCTCTTTAATCACTTTTTCTAAGTCATGTGAGCTTTTATTTAATTCTCCTATTGTATTCATCAAATGTTCATTTGAGGTTTTCAATTCTAAGGTAGAGTTCTTTAAGCATATAAAATCCTTTTCTAACTTAGAGTTTTTCTCTTTATAGAGCATCATTTTGGAGAAATATTTTTCTATTTTAGAATTCATGTGCTCAATCAAGTCACTATCATCTATATCATTTATATAATCATGTGCTACAAGATCAAAGGATTGAGTACTTACCTCATTGGAGTCATCTTCAATAGCCATGAGACAAAGATTTGCAATTCCTTCCTCTTCTTCTTCTTCACTTGAGGAAGAGTCATCCCATGTGGCTTTGAGAGACTTTTTCTTTTCTTTATCCCATTTCCTTTTGTTCTTTAATTTGTAGCAATCCGACTTGATGTGACCGGTTTTTCCACATTCATAGCATTTTACCTCATTTTTCTTTTCTTTATCTTTGAAGGAGAATTTAGGAAGTGTTCCTTTGTTTGCTTGTAATCTTTTCTTCCTTTTCCATTCATTCATTCTTTTTGAGAACATTGCCATTTCATCTTCATCATCAGTACCTTCATTGCTTGAGCTCTCAGCTTCTTTGATTGCTTTGAGTGCAATTGGTTTTCTCTTTTCTTTCTCACCTTGATCTTCTTCTTTTTCACTGTGCAGCTCAAAAGTGAGTAATTTACCAACTAGCTCGTCGGTTCTTAATGTGCTGAGATCATGAGCTTCTTCTATGGATGATACTTTGGATTCAAAGTTCTTTCTAGCTCTTAGGGCTCTCAAGATTTTACTGTTTACATCACCTTGATCATATACCTTGCCATACTTTTTTAGTTCATTGACAATAGCAAGCAAACGATTTGTCATGTCGGTGACATTTTCATTTGGTTTCATCTTGAATAGCTCATACTCATGAACATGCATTTGTTTCTTGGTAAATCTTACCTGAGTTGTACCTTCATGGTAGTTTTCAAGTGTTTTCCAAATGCAATGTGCACAAGTTAAATGTTGAACTCTTCCACCTTCTTCTCTTGAAATGGAGTTCATCAAGATGGAAGCGGCTCTATTGTTCTTTAATCGATCTCTGATATTGCTAGCTGACCATTGTGCTTTGGGAAGTGGAACTTGAATGCCGTCGACTTCATAAGTGGGAGATTTCCATTCATTTTCCACGAAATCCCATAGTTCAATCCCTTCACTGTCTAGAAACAAATACATTTTGTGTTTCCAGTATGAATAATCAGTTCCATCAAAGTAGGGTCTAAGAACAGAGTTAAGATTTCCATGAGAGCTTGATGAAGAAGAAGTTGCCATTGTGGATCAGATTTCACAATTAAGTTCAAGAAATCTCAGGGCTCTGATACCAATTGTTGTCCCAAGATGGCAACCAAGAGGGGGGGTGAATTGGTTTCCTCAAGAAGTAATGACAATTTAAAAAACTCAACAAACAAGAAGTGCGGAATATAAAGATTGTTGAGTGATGAAGGAAGAAAGAACACACAAGATTTATAGTGGTTCGGATTTACTTCAATCCTACATCCACTTCCTTAACAACTTGTTAAGGTTCCACTAGACTTTGAAGTTTTTACAAGCTCACTTCCAACTTTGGTGTTTTCACAAGTTCACACCTAACTTTACAAGTGTTTTTCTAAGGCTCACACTTACAACCCAATCAAGAGTTTTACAAGGCTCACTCTCACAACCTAACAAGAGTTTTACAAGGCTTACTCTCACAACCCAAGTGTTTCCCAAGCTTACACTCAAACTTATACAATGGTGTTTTCAAATGCTAACACCTAACATACATTACAATTCAAATGTAAGTTTAAGTAATAGAAAATTTGTTACTTGGCTATCAAAATCTGATTTCTTGCTTGCTCTCTCTTTTCTTTTCTCAGAGAGACATTGTATTTATAGCCAATGTGGTCTTACTAGCCGTTATAGACATTAAGAATAATGTATTGGTAGATTAGACCTTCTTTACTTAAACTGCCCGAAGCACTTCGCGGTCGCCCTTCATGCAAGGATGGTCGCGCTCATGCTTCTCGCGGTCGTCCTTTAACAGGGGACGGTCGCTACTTTTGAAAAGACTTCAACGGTCGAATTTTAGTGCTGTGCAGCTGGAATCTTGCCCACGATGTGTTTGTCGGGACGGTCGCGCCAAGCAGTGGTGCGGTCGCCCTTTTTGAATATTGAAGTGGGTTTACAACGGTCATGTCACGTGTCACTTTCTGACAGAGCAAAAGAGATGTCCGCCATAATTTGAATCTTCGCGGTCGCCCTTGGTAGCTTTTCGCGGTCGAACTCACATACTCACGTCGAGCTTCTGGACGCACCTGAGGACGCGAACACTACTGTCTCTTTGAGCAATTTCTTCTTGAATTGTTGGGCGGTCGCGACTCTGAATGGGGCGGTCGCTAAAGTGATAAGTGAGGTCGAGTTATTCACCGTTCTTGTCACCGCGAACCTTACTGTGATTGTAATGATTTAAGTTCCTTGAGTAGCGGTCGTGCAAATATTCGGACGGTCGCTATGCTGTAGGAGCGGTCGCGACTGAGGTCGAACTTCTGACCGCGAAACCTACTGTGACAAGGTTTCATTCTGTAATTGCTTGGAGCGGTCGTATTTAGGTGATGTGCGACCGCGAGAATTGTTCTGTTCACCTTTAATTGAAGCAACATAATCCTGCAACAAGATTTCTCAAACACAAGTTAAATAGATCATCCATTTGAGTTGTCAAGGATCAAAATTAAGATCATTTGTCTAACAATATATATATGGTTTAAAATTAAAGAGTGAAAGGAAAGAGAAATAAAAAAAAATAAAGTCTTCTTCTTCTTCTTTCCTTCAAGGCTGAATTTTATGGCTTCAAGAGAGGGATTTGCTTCTTCCATACTCCAAAAATTGAAGAGATTTTAAGGATTCAAGTGGAGTTTTAGAAGTTTCTTCATCAATTGGTAAGCTTTCTTACCAAATTTTCAAATTCTATGAAAAAGTGTGTTATGTAAATTTTGGAATTCTATAGTAGCATGATTTAATTGCTTAATTGGATATGAATGAAGTTGTTTTGATTGGTTATTAATGATTTTAAGGTTGGATTTGTAATATCCTCATGTATGCCCTAGAAGTCTTGGTTATATTGTTGTTGTTGTTATTGTTATAAATTGGATTGAATGTATATGATGTGTTAAGAAAAGAAATTGGGAGGAGAATGCTTGTGTATATGTGTTTTGGAAAGAAAATAGGATTTAGAGAGAAGGGTATATGTTGTGTATATGATGATATATATAACATATAAATGGGTCAAAGGAAGAGTCAAAGGAAGAGAGATATTTTTGTGTTAAGTGTGTAATTACATATGTGGGCTTATATGAGACAAAAGGTTAGTTATATGGTTAAGGGCAATTTGGTAATTGCTTGGATAAGATTACTTGGTGGAGATTAAAAGCAAAATTTGACTTTGTGTCTTGATCATTTTCTTCTTTCTTTCATGAAGTGGCCAGCTCCTCCATAGACAAAGGGAAGCAAGAGGTGAAGAGAGGTTCTTGATGAGTTGAGTTCAAAATTGAAGGAAGATTAAGTGTTCAAGTGTTGATTCAAGAAGTTTTTAACTAAGGTAAGATCTTCCCTTTGATTTCTTTCATTCTTTTGAAGTGGTATGGGAAGTTAATTAGGGTTTGATGATTTGATGATGAGATGTGTTTATGATTTGTTCTCAAGTGTTAAATTGGTTTTAAGTTAATAGTTTAAATAGGTGTTGTTGTTGGAAGTGGTAAATGTTGATTTTGAAAGGTGGAGAAGGATGGTGACTTTAGTGTTTTGAGATGATGTGTGTTTAATTGTTATATTAATGTGTTGTGAAGTAATTCTTGTGGTGAATATGTGTTTAGAACATTGATTATGTTCATTTGAAACATGTTATATGATGAATATTGTGTTTGAGTGCAATTGAGAAAGTGTTGGTTTTAGTTAAGGTTATGTGCATGGGTGACACGGCCAGAAGCCATGAAGAGACACGCCCGTGTCATTTATTTGTGTTGGCTACTGCCTCTTTTATTTTTAAAGACACGGCCGTGTTCCTCAAGTGGGCTGGGCGTGTCCCTCAAATGAGTTGGATATTGTTTGATTTCTTGGTTCTCTTTTTGCATGGTTTGGATTCTTCGAAGGTAGTTTGGTTTCTAAACCTAAACATAAACATGTTAAACATACTTAAACCAAGGAATGACTTAATCAAACACTTGTGGATGATCCTAAAGCTATGAATAATATAAATTGTTCTTGCATTGTTGAGATTGAACAATGTTATGTTATGCATTGTGAATGGTAATGTGTTTCATGAGTAATGTGGAATGAAATGTTGATATTTATGAATGATGCTATGTGAGATATAATGTGATCATGGATGAGATAAATATATACTTGAATAATGAAGTGTTATATTGTGAAATGAAATGTGAAGCCATTGTTATTGGCTATGATGATGTGATTGAAAGAAATAAGGCATGTTTGCCTAAATGATGTTAAGAATTGAGAATGAAAATGATAATTGAATAATAAATGAATTGTGTGGCTAATGTGTTATTCCATTTTCAGAGTTGGTTGTTGGTGGCATGCCTAATAAGTGTAACAATCTCTTGAAGCCAAGTTGGGTTGAAGCTTAGCATGCTTTGCTCCCCTTGAAGCTTGGTTGAACTTAATCCTTGAAGCCTAGTTGGGTATATGAGATTGATAAATGTGATCATAAAACCAAAGCATTAACTCTGAAAATTGAATGGCATATTAGTGTGTCTTGGGCCCAATGCTTGTCTTTGTTTAATGAGAGTCATGATTTGTTTATTGTTGTTTATGGATGATTAAATGATTAAATAATGAGGTATATGCAATGATGTTGAAATGTGATATGCATATATGTATGTTGGTTATAAAATGTAAAGGGATGTTGTTAGCTTTGCATCTATGTTGTTACATATATGATATGAATTAGAATTGACATTGTATTGCATTAAAGCATATCCATTGCATGTTTTATCTTACTAAGCCCTTGGCTTAGCGCGATAGTGTTTAATCGCGCAGGTAATAGAGTTGATAGAGTTGAACCCGAGAATTCATCAAGACCAAGTGAGAGTAGACCTTGAAGAATTCATTTTGGGAACTTAAAGATTAGAGCAAACTTGCCAATCATGTATACTTCTTTATATTTTGTAAAGAAATGTTTAATATACAAATATGTAAATATTTTATAACTTCCGCTGTGTAATATTTAAATATATATATATATAACTAATATGTTTTGTTTTATAAGTAAATGATCTACTTTTCTATAATGTATAATGATAAGGGTATTGTATCAAGTTTTAAAGTATTTTGAATGTTAAGAGAACCGTAGCATCCCTATGTTTGGTGCACTTATGCTACATTGTTGTGGTTGTAGTGTGTGTGCATTGGATATGGGGGTGTTACAGGATTAAAGAAATGGTTGAGTTTGGGTAAGAATGGGTGAAGAGAGAGAATTTAGGGTTATGTAATTTTTGGGGTTTTGAAATCATGGTTTTTAATTGTGTAAATTGATTCCAAATGAGTTGTTTTGATACATAAACAAGTATTTTAAAGTAAAATATTGGATTTGGTTGTGTTTGGTTGGAGTTTGAGAATGGAAGTGGAGATTTAGGGTTTTGGAAATGTGATTTTCCAAAGTGGTTGAATTGTGTGATTTTATTTGTTTAAGCATGTTGTTTAGTGTTAATGTGATGAATATAAGCTTGAAATGAGTAATGGATTGTGTTGGAATGGCAAACCTTCAATGGGGGGAAGGTTATGCCACTTTTGAGATTTTATGTATAAGAGTGTTTTGTTATAATGTAAATGATTTAAATGTATTAAAATGTGTTTTTAATGATATTAATAAACTTAAAACACTAATTTAAATGGCTTGATATGGTTTTTCAAAGTTAAAGTGAGGTGAAGCTTAATTTTGGGATTTGGTTAAGAGTGATGTTTAATTATGGTTTGATGTTGAGAATATCTTAGAATATAATATTAAATGATTATGTATGATCACATTTGGTATAGGCATTGAGGGAGGTTGATTTTTTCATCCAAGTGGTGAAGGGCAAGTTGGAAAGATAGGATTGGAGGTTATATTAAGCTTACTTTGCTAGTAGAAGTATGTACAAACTTTGAGTATAATGTTTATATTTGCATGACATTTGGACTTAACACATTTTAGTTGAAAAATGTGTTAAGCTACTTGGTTCATTGATTGAGTATGAATAATGTGCTATGACATTTGTAATGTCATATATGTGTTAAATGCATTGTGAAAAGCCATTGATAATGGCTAAATTGTGTAAAGTGTGAAATATGCATATTATGTGAAAATACCCAAAGTAATTGGGTAATGTGTTGTGAATGCAAAAATGAGATATATGGAATAATGAAATGAATTGATATTGATAAAAATGAGAAAAATGAGAAAAATGAGAAAGATGTGAGAAATGAGAAAAATGAGAAAAACAAAGGTGAAAATAAGGCAATGTGCCTAGATTGAATATGTGAAAATGAGAAAGAGATTAATAATGAGAAATATGAATAAATTGTGTGCCTAGTATGTTATTCAATTTTCAGAGTTCTGGTTTTGACGGCATGCCTATGATTGCCTACGGGCTATATGCTGGAATTGTGAAAAGATTGGGTCGTAAGCCATGCCAGCTAATAAATATGATGTTTTTGGGGTGAAAAGACTGGGTCATAAGCCTCAAAAACCGTAGCAGTCTAGCCGGGGTGAGGGCCAAGATATTGGGGCCTAAGGGTCTAGCCGGGTTAAGGTTCAAGAGACTGGGGCTGTTACCTTATCCATGGATATATATATTGCTACGAGCTAGACACATGGTGTCATTATGGACCAGAGCAGTAACTCTGAGATTTGAATAGCATATTAGATCCTTTTTGGGCTCATGCTTGTCTTTGCTTTAATGTGAATTATGAATTGTGATACAATTGAGCAATATAATGTAATGAGTTGTGAGTATGAAATATTTGAGTGAAATGATGTGACCTCTATATGCATTGTGTATTGGCATTACTTTATATTTTTATTATTTTCAAAGTTTGTACCACTAGGCTTCAGCTTAGCGTGATTGTAATTCGTCGCGTAGGTGCCATGGACATTTTGGTAGAGCCGGAGAGTTTTACTAGACCTGGTCAGGTCTAGGTTTGTATTTATTGAGCTTGAAGAGTTGTTTTGGGTACATCAAGATCAGAGCCAATTGCCAGCATGTACATTTTTTATATTATGTATGTTATGATATGTTTTTGAAGCATATATTGTAAATTGTAAAGAATGATTTGAATAATTTTGTTTAAGATGGGATTTTATATATAAATTTAATATATATATATACCTATATATATAAGTATTTTGAGAAAATATGGAGAAATTGAGAAGTATTGGTGAATTGATTTTATTTGGAGTGTTTGTTTTATGTAGGTTGTGTTTTGTTGAGTTTTGGAAACGTTTAAATTACAAACAAAACTCTGGCGAAATTTTTTCTAGAGATTTTCATATAAAATATTTATTTTGGATTCCTATAACAAGCAAAGAATATTTATATACTATTTATTTTATATATTAGTATTTGAAATCTTAAAACAGAAATGTAAAAATTATTATTAAATCGGTCTGTGACATTTTTATACCATATATGTGTATTTTACATATGCTGAAAATATGTATTGTACGTATATAGGGTATAAGGGTGTTACATTTATTTTGGTATCAGAGCCTAGGTTTGAGGTTCTCGACCTAGGTGGGATGATAGAGAGAGAAATTTGGAATAAAAAATGATTTTTCAATTGTAATGCATGCATTGACACTGGAATTTATTTGATCCCTGATGTAGCAATGTCCATTTGATATAATGGATATGAGTTGAGATGGTGTCTAGGTTGCATAGATCAGAGTGGCGCAGTGGAAACGTCATTCTAGAGATTATGGATTATGAATTTTTGAAATTTTTATTTGAAATTTAAAATTTATAGCTGATTCAATTGATGAATAAGTGAAATTAGAAAAACAATCTAGGAAATAATTTAAGATATAAAAATAAAAGTTTTGAGAAACGAGTATGATAATTACAGAAAATTTTATAGAAATACTACAAAGTGATATTGTCTGAATTGTTGGACAAATCTAGAAATGTTGGATGAGTTTGAACATTTAATAGAAAGTTTTTCTATATGTTAGAATCCAAATGTATAAAATTTTATAAATTTTGAAGATGGGTCTCTAATTAAGAAAAATAGAAGAACACAAATTGTTGGAGAAATTTCAGCAACTCAGAATCTGTAGAAATTGAAAAACAAAATAAATATAGAAACTATGGTAAACCAACCCAGAAAAATCTAAAATTTTACAAAATATATCAAATTTTCAAAATGGGAAACCTGTTGATGACTAGCGGCTAGCTCTTCTTGACGTTTCTTATTTTGTTCTTAAAGTAAGCCAGAAAGAAAAAGTGTAAGAGAATACATAATCATGCATACATATAGCATAAATTATCATGGAACAAGAAAACCTACCAGGTAATTCATGTCAACGCCCTGTGGATGAGATGGCATATCCGGTGGACTAGAATGAGCAAATGAAGGAGCAGTAAAAGAAGGTCTAGCTTCATGATCAAATGAGCCAACAGTCTGCAACAATCATTAAAAAGTCAAAATAAGTTAAGAAAGAAGCGATTGCAATGGAAAAATGGTAAAAGCTTACCTGAGAAGTGCTACCCCAAGATGTGGAACAAACTCTCCTCCCTCTCCATGATATTCCTCTTCATCTCTATTCTCATTTTCTTCAGGAATTTTTCGTACACCAACAAGAGATACATCAAAGTTCAAAAGCCCTATTTGAATAAACTGGATATAAGATGCACCCGGTGGATAGAGAAAGGTTTCAACATCATAACCGTGCTGAGCCAACCACCATGCATTCTCCGAGATTGATGTGATATTTAAAGTATATTTCGAGCAACGCATCGGGATCCCCCACTGCTTGGGACCAAGAAACCACTCATATACTCTCTCTCCGAGAAACCAGCCACTAGACACAGGGCCGGCAATGACTTGGCGGGTATGTTGAAAAGGCAGTGTGGCATTCATGGAGGAAGTCCAATTCGTCCGCTCTTCTATGTTCCACCAGGCCAAATTAACCTATAAAAAGATATAAGGTAAGTGAACTTTTATATTAAATTTAAAGTATACTAATGATATTTTACCTGACCCCAGGTTAAGCATGTAATATCCCAAACTATACCCTAAAATTTTGGAGTGTTAATTGTTGTATTGGATTAAATAATTTAAAGTGTATATGTTATGTATATGGAGATAAAAACAATATATACAAGTCAATGGGTCTTATAAGTCAAAAGAGATATTTTGATTAATTAAATAGATTTGTTTAATGTTAGTGGAAGATGATGTAGTGGATTTAATATTATATTGTTTTATTGCTTGGTTGAGAGTGTTTTGAGGAGAGAGTAGCTGTAGTGGTTGACTTTCTTTCTTTCTTTCTTCCTTTCTTTCTTTTTCTTTGTTCATCTTCATCTTCTTCTTTTCTTCTCTTTGGCTGGCCACCCTTAGCAACCAAAGGAAAAGAGATTTTGTTGCTTCCAAGCTCAAGAGATTGAAGGATTTCAAGAGATCAAGTTGGAGTTTTAAGGATTTTCTTCACTTTTGGTAAGTTTCCAACTTGTTTCTTGGTTTTCTTTTGAGTTTGTGTTCTTGGGTTTGTTGGATGGTTGTTTTGGTATATTTAAGGGTTGTGTTGTTTTGTTAACTTTTATTTTGGGGTTGGATTGAAGAGAGAAAAGGGATGAGTTTGGTGAAAGAGGCAAGTGTGTGGATTGTGTGATTTTTGAGTTGTGAATATGGTGGTGTTTGTGTTTGATGTTTGTAATTGAGTTGTTTTAAGGTTTACTCAAGTATTATATGGGTTGTTGATGGTTTTGGTTGAGTTTATGTGTTGTTGATATGGTTATTGGAAGATGATTGTTGGTTGTGGCTTTGTTGGTGTCGATTTTAGAGTTTTTAGTTTGACACGCCCAGAAGCATGGCCATGTCTTTGGGCTTGTCATTGGTTCTGTTTTTTGGGTTGGTGACACGAGCAGTGACACGCCCATGTCACTGAGCGTGTCACAGCTTCTGTGTAGTAGTAGCATTTACACGGCCAATGACATGCTCATGTCACTGAGCGTGTCATAGCTATTGTGTTGTTGGAGGATTGACATGGCCAGTGACACGCCCATGTCACTGAGCATGTCAAAGCTTCTGTGTTGTGAGTTTAGGGTACGGTCAGGGACACACCCGTGTTGTTAAGCGTGTCAAGTGTAGAGTTTGCCCTAGATAGTTCTCTTTCTTATTTTCTTCTTGTGTATCACTAAGTGAGTGTTGTGGATCACCTTTGGATTAGGTTTTGAAGAGAGTTAAGCTACCTTTATTCAAGTGTTGAGAGTTATCTTGGAAGAGGAGTTGTTAGAGTGGTGTTGTTGCTCTTAGAGGTAAGTACAAACTTTGAATGATTGCATACATTTATATGACATTGGGACTTAACACATTTAGTAGAGAAATGTGTTAAGTTACTTGATACATTGTTGATGAATGAGTTATATGTTATCATATGCATAATGTGAATTATGTTGATGTATCATTGCAATTGAGTAATGTATTGCATATGAAAATAAATGTGGAATAATGTGGTAAGACATGTGAAATCATAATGTAACAAATTAATATTGGTACAAAAGAGAAAAATGAGAAAATATGATATACTAGGGCAATGAGCCTAGTTTGATTATGAGAAATGAATTATGAAAGAAATTGATAATAAGATAAATAAATTAATTGTGTGCCTGATATGTTATTCAATTTTCAGAGTTCTGGGTTTGGCAGCATGCCTATGAATCGCTGGGCAGGTGAAAAGACTGGGTCGTAAGCCGAGCCCAGCTGAAAAATGTGAAATATGATGTTTTTAGGTGAAAAGACCTGGTCGTAAGCCTCAAAAACTGTAACAGTCTAGCCTGGTAGAGGACCAAGATACTGGGGCCCTAGGGTTTAGAAGGGTAAAGGTCCAAGAGACTGGGTCTGTTACATTATCCATGGATATATATGTATGGCCTACGGGCTCGATAAATGTGATTATGGACCAAAGCAGTAACTCTGAACTTTGAATAGCGTATTAGTTTTGTTTTAGGCCCATGCTTATCCTTGCTTTAATGTGAATTATGAGATATGATGCAAATGATTATTAAGTTGAGATATAATGCAATGAGTTGATATATTCATATATATATATATATTGTGCATGAGCATCGCATTGATTTATATTGAATCAAAGTTTGTACCACTAAGCTTTCTGCTTAGAGCGATTGTGGTTCATAGTGCAGGTGACAGGGTAGATTCGGTTGTGCTGAAGAGCTCGTCCAGACTGAATCGAGTCTAGGCTTGAGATTAGAGGTAGTTGTGGACATCAAGATTAGAGACGAACTGCCAGCATGTATAAACTTCATATTTTTGTACTTATTGATTTTGATGTAAACATATGTATTTTCCGCTGCTTAATTAACAAATGTTTTGAACAGACTGTTTTAAATAAGCTTTTGGGTACTAATGTTATATATATATATGTATGTATTTTAATGAAGAAATATTTTCTCTATTACTATTTATAATATAGGTTAAATGTTTTAAGTTTATTCGGACTGACTTATGATGCTTATTTGTTAAAGATTAAGGTTTGGTTTATTTAAAATGAACCATGGCACCCCCTTATCCGGTATACGTATATCAAGTGTTGTGTGGGTGTATGCGGTGTGCGTATATTGGGTACGGGGATGTTACAACTGTTTTGGTATCAAAGCCTAGGTTTGAGGTTCCCAACCTAGGTGAATTGTAAGAAAAAGAAAATTTTGATTTTAAAATATTGTTTTTAAATAAGATACATGCATTGGCACTGGCAGCTTCTGATCTTTGATGAGGTATTTTCTGCTGTGTTTGCAGATATATGTAGTGATGGCGTCTTAGTCACGCCAGTCTGTACAAGGTAGTGCTGAGAGTGTAGCTCCTGTTGAGGGTGGAGATGGAGCTAGGGTTGAGTTAACTGGTGAGGCACTTGCTCTTGTGCCAGAGAGACCCACTACTGATGAGATTCTGCCGGTTTAGTTACGGCATATGGTAGATTTGTTGAGGCAGGCTCCAGTGCAGCAGCCGCCACCGCATCCACAGCCACAAGTACCGGTGAGGCAGTATGATAAATTGAGAAAGTTGGGAGCTGAGGATTTCTTTGGTACTAGAGATCCTGCAGTAGCTGAGCAGTGGTTGGATAGAGTTCAGAGGGTATTTATCCAGTTGCAAGCCACTCCTGAAGAGAAGTTTGATTATGCTAGATCTCTTCTATTGGTGGAAGACGGTTCCCCATGCTATGGATGATCCACCGACTTTGTCTTATGGTGATTTTCTGGGGGAGTTTGAGCAGAAGTATACTCCGAGGGAGTATAAGGATGCTAAGAAGATGGAGTTTTTGAATCTGAAGCAAGATAACCGGACGGTGACAGAGAATGAGATAGAGTTCATCCGGTTGAGTCACTATGTCGGTGGGATTGTTTCAGATGAGATAGACCGGTGTAGGAGATTTGAGGAGGGGTTGAGGCCCTCTATTATGTGTATTGTTGCTGGTTCCCGGTATTAGGATCTTTCCCAGCTTGTTACAGTGGCCCGGAGTGTTGAGAGAGCATAGACTATTGCAGCAGCTGCTACTGAGGAAGAGATCAGAGTTAGGAGACCCCAGTTTGAGGCAAGGTCTTCATCTGCAAAGAGAGGCCGAGGAGGTCATTTTCAGAGGTTCAGTAGGGGGCCAGAGGTAGCCTGTTAGGTCAGTACCACATTAGAGGCAAAGATTGAGACCTACAGTTTCTGTGGCTAGTGCACTAATCGCAGTGGCTCAGAGGTCTACTCCACTTACATGTGTCCATTGCGGTAGGATACATGGGGGCGTTTGCTGGAAAATTGTTGGATCAGCTGTGTGTTTTAGATGCGGGTCGCCTGACCATTTCATCAAAGATTGTCCTGAGCTACAGGAGGATAGGCAGGCGGATACTGTAGTTTCTCGACCTAGTGTGAGAGGAGGTCAAAGTGGTAGAGATTTCAGTAGAGGTGGTAGACCTGGGTTCAGTCAGAGAGGAGGCTCTACATCCGGAGGCAGTAGGCCAGATGAGTTTGGGCCTTCTCAGAGAATGTATGTGGTGCAGAGGCAGCCGGATGCTTCAGCCGTCATTGCGGGTACATTTTCTTTATTTGGCATTTCAGTTCTTGCTTTGATTGATCCAGGATCTACTCTTTCATATATAAGTGCATCCGTGTTGCCTGTGTCTAAATTGCATTCTGAGTCCCTATGATTTGTTGTCTTGGTGACAAATCCTTTAGGACATAGTATTGTGGTGAGTAAGGTGCACCGAGATAGTCCAGTGGTTGTTCAAGATGAGGAGTTTCTTGGTGATTTGATTGAAATGCCTTTTAAGGAGTATGATTTGATCTTAGGCATGGATTGGTTGTTTAAGCACGAGGCTGTAGTAGATTGTCAAAAGAAGTGTGTTACCCTGAGAACCAGTGATGGTAGAAGTGTTATGGTATCTAGTGAGCAGAGACAACTTGTATCCTTGTTTGTTTCAGCTATTGCAGTTAGGAGGTTGATTCGAAAAGGGTGTGATGCTTATCTTGCTATGTTGTAGATACCAGAGTGGTGGGTTCCCAGCTTGATAGTATACCCACAGTTGCTGAATTCCAAGATGTGTTTCCCGAGGAGTTGCCAGGGATACCCCTTGAGAGAGAGGTTGAGTTTGGTATCGATTTGTTGCCTGGTACCACTCCCATCTCTATTACTCCCTATCAAATGGCACCTACTGAGTTGTGAGAGTTGAAGGTAAAGTTACAGGAGTTGTTGGAAAAAGGGTTCGTCCTAGTGTGTCTTCGTGGGGAGTACCTGTTTTGTTTGTAAAGAAGAAGGATGGTACTTTAAGATTGTGCATTGATTATAGGCAGTTGAATAAGGTGACCAACAAGAATAAGTATCCTTTGCCTAGAATAGATGATCTCTTTGATCAGTTGAAGGGAGCAGCAGTTTTCTCCAAGACTGATTTGAGATCAGGGTACCATCAGTTGAGTATCAAAGAGGAAGATGTTCCTAAGACAGCTTTCCGCACAAGGTATGGGCATTATGAGTTTTTGGCAATGCCTTTTGGATTGATGAATGCACCTACAGCTTTTATGGATTTGATGAACAGGGTGTTTAGACCCTATCTAGATCAGTTTGTGGTGGTCATTATTGATGATATTTTGGTGTATTTATAACACCCCTAAATTCCAAATACGTTCACTACATATCACCAACATGTAATGAACATACATAGAACTTAAGAATGCTACATTTTTTCCATAAAAAATTTGCAATATATATATATATAGTATAATGGTATTTACTATTAAAATAAAACAAAATAAGTATAAACATTTGATTTAATACGCAGCGGAATTTATCAAATGTATTTGCATATATAAATATGTCCAAGTACAAGTTTACAAAATTATATACATATACATTAAATCCAATACTTTACAAAACATAAAGAGTCTATACATGATTGGCAGCTTTCTCTTTGATCTTTAAGTCCTACACAACTCTTCAATTCCTAGACTCACTCGGTCTAGTGGATCTCTCGGGTTCTTCTCTAACACCTGCGCGATGAACACAATCGCGCTAAGCCAACGGCTTAGTAGAACAACTACACTATCAAAATGCTTGATGCAATGCTCATGACACTCAATCAAGTAAATAATACATAGCAAGTCATAACTTATTCATCATAAATTATCATACCATAATTACATTTCAGAACATTATAATATATCATTACGCATCAATTTCATTAGGCAATGATCACGATTCATAAATCCTAAATTACATTAAACCTAAGACATACCTGGGCCCAAAACACCCTAATATGTTATTCAAAGTTCAGAGTCCCTGTGTTTGATTCAATAACACAATCATCAAGCCCGTAGGCAATATGTATCATATCTCTATCCATGGATAGCGTAACAGACCCAATCTTTTGGACCATCAACCCATTAACATGAGGAGATCCTCAACCTGGCTAGACTGTTACAAATTCTCAAATGGAAGTGGTTTACGGGTCTCCCATTTCACCATCATTCTATATTCACATTTTACAACTGGAATCGGTTTACGGGCCTCCCATTTCACCTATCCAGTGATTCATAAACATTACTCAAATTGGACTCGGCTTACGGGCCTCCCATTTCGCCTATCCAATGAGTTATAGGCATGCCATCAAATACAGGACTCTGAAAGTTGAATCAACACATTAGGCATACTAACATTTCATTTATTCTTTCTCAATTCATTTCACAATTCATAATTTATTAGGCAATCATGCCTCAACCATTTCATTTGAATCATCTTGGCCCAAGCACAATGGCCTCACATATCATCTTAATTATCATAATCAGTCACAATTCACATTACATTATCATATAAGCAACATGCTTTACATTCTTTACTTACTTCAAATAAAACAGAACAGAACGACTATCGCGGTCGTACCAAGCTAAGTCGCGACCGTTCTACACAATCAAAAGATAAAATTTATCACAGTAGGTTTCGCGGTCAGAAATCTGATCTGAGTCGCTACCGCACTTCACAATCAAAGATGAAACCTTAACACAGTAGGTTTCGCGGTCAGAAGTTCGATCTAAGTCGCGACCGCACTTCAATAATCGCGACCGCCCCAATTCACGTGTCTCATGCATAAACCCTAACTTTAACAAACTTTCTTTTGTTTAACATCAAACACATTATACACAACATAACCTCATTTAAAATGGACACAATCAACATCCTCAATACTTATTTACATCATCAAAACACATTAATAACACATTTGATACCACAACACATTTACAACCAAAAGAATGTTAAGCTTACACATTATATGCATGTTTGTAAACAAATAGTTGTACTTACCTTATAAACACTCAAACAACTCCAAGAAATCTTCTCTTCCAAAGATTGTTCACTTTACAATTAAGATAAACCACTTCTTCCAAAACCTAATCCAAACAATAATATAATACATCAATTTCTATAACATTGACAACACTTACAAACTCAAACCCTAACACAAACTCAACACAACCACTTCCAATACCAACACCAACTCAACTTCTCATCTAACAAGCAAAATCAACACTTAAAATCACACCATAACCCAATGAATCACACCATCATCAAAACACAACTCAACTCAAACCAAGCTTCAAAAATAACAAAGGCAAACAAGAGAAAACTTACCAATTAATGAAATTCCTTGAAATTCCAACTTGTAAACTTGAAAACTCCTTCCAATCCAAGCTTAAAATCATCAAAACCTTCAATTATCCTCTTGCTCTCCTTGTCCCTTTGTTCAGCCGGCCACACCAAGAAGAAAGAAGAAATATCAACCACAAGAAACAAAGTCAACTCTTCTTTAATCTCCACCAAGTATTCCAATTCAAACAATTACCAAAATACCCTTAACTATATAACTAACATTTTGTCTCTTATGTGCCCAATTATGTAATTACTCACTAATAAAAGAAATATCTTCCTCCACTATCCAACACCTTGACTTTCCATTTTGACCACTTTATATGTTATATATATCACCATATACACAACATATAAACTTGTCTCTAAACCCTATTTCCTTTCCCAATCACCATACATAAACATTCTCTTCCAATTTCTTATCAACTTATTACAATATAAACATAATTCAAGTGCAACAACAATAACACCAAAACTACTAGGGCATAATTAAGGATATTACAGTATTCGCATAATGAAGAGGAACATGATAAGCATCTGCAGACTTTGAGAGAGAAGCAATTGTATGCTAAGCTGTCGAAGTGTGAGTTTGGCTTAATCAAGTGACTTTTCTGGGTCATGTGGTTTCAGCAGATGGTATTAGAGTTGATTCGAGTAAAGTTGAAACCATTTTTGAATTAGAGTCCACCGAAGTCAGTGATTGAAGTTAGAAGTTTTCTGGGTTTGGCAGGCTGTTATCGACGGTTTGTGAAGGGTTTTCTTTGATAGCTACTCCACTCACCAGATTACTTCGGATGGGAGTTAGATTTGTGTGGATAGATCATTGTCAAGCATGCTTTGAGCAGTTGAAGGAGATGTTGACTCAAGCTCCTGTTCTAACTTTGCCTGTGGAAGATAAACTATATGTGATTTACAGTGATGCTTCACATAATGGTTTAGGTTGTGTTTTGATGCAAGAGGGTAGAGTTATAGCTTATGCTTCTGGCAGTTGAAGCCGCATGAGTTGAATTACCCGATGCATGATTTGGAGTTAGCAGCTATAGTGTTTACTTTGAAGATTTGGTGACACTACTTGCATGGGGAGAAGTGTTTCATTTATACGGATCATAAGAGTTTGAAATACTTGGGTGTTCAGAGAGAGCTGAATATTTAGCAAGGACGGTGGTTGGAGTTAATCAAAGACTACGACTATTTGATTGATTATCATCCTGGTAAGGCAAATGTTGTTGCTGATGCCTTGAGTCAGAAGTCTTTGGCAGGTTTGACTGCTTATTCGCTCTTGTTGCTTGATGAGTTGAGAGAGTTGCATGCTAGTTTTGAGCCTTGCGGTGATGGTTCTTTGTTGGCTCAGTTGCAGTTGAGACCGGTGTTGTTGGATTAGATTAAAGAGGCTCAGCTGGCAGATAAGAAAATTCAGAAGATTGTTTTGGATTGCAAAAAGGGGGAGAGTCGAGACTTTCAGGTGAGAAGTGATGGTAGTTTATGGTTCAAAGATAGATTGTGTGTTCCTAGTGATGCAAGACTGAGAAAGATTATTTTGTTGGAAGCACATCAGTCAGCTTTTACTATGCACCCTGGAAGTACCAAGATGTATCATGATTTGAAGTAACATTATTGGTGGTCAGGAATGAAGAGGGACATAGCGGAGTTTGTATCCAAATGTCTCACTTGTTAGAGAGTGAAGGCCGAGCACCAAGTTCCTTCAAGGTTGCTCCAACCTTTATCAGTGCCTGAATGGAAATGGGAGCGAGTAACAATGGATTTTGTGACTGGTTTGCCTTTGACTCAGAAGAAGCATGATGCAATTTGGGTGATTGTTGATCGGTTGACGAAGGCAGCCCATTTCCTTCCAATTCGGATGGACTATTCTCTTGAGAAGTTGGCTGAGCTGTATATCAGTGAGATAGTGAGATTGCATGGACTCCCAATTTCTTTAGTGTCTGATCGAGAACTTCGGTTTACTTCAAGGTTTTGGAAGAGTTTGCATGCTACTTTGGGTTCTCGATTGCACTTTTAGCACTGTTTTTCATCCGCAGATAGATGGGCAGTCAGAGAGAGTGATACAGATTTTAGAGGACATGTTGAGAAGTTGTATCATTGATTTCTCTGGAAGTTGGGACAGATTCTTGCCATTGATGGAATTTGCTTACAACAACAGTCATTAATCTAGTATTAGAATGGCACCTTATGAGGCATTGTATGGTAGAGGATGCAGGACACCTCTATGTTGGGATGAAGTTGGAGAAGGCAAATTGGTTGGTCCTGATTTGATTCATGAGACAGAAGAGAAAGTGAAAATAATTCGGGATCAGATGAAAGCAGCCTCAGATCGGCAGAAGTCCTATTCAGATTTGAAGAGGAGAGACATAGAGTTTGATGTTGGAGATAAAGTATTTTTAAAAGTGTCTCCTTGGAAGAGAATTTTGAGATTTGGCCGCAAAGGGAAGTTAAGTCCCCGTTTCATTGGACCTTACGAGGTACTGGAGAGAGTTGGACCAGTGGCTTATCGACTAGCTTTGCCTCCTGAGTTGGATAAAATTCACAATGTCTTCCATGTTTCTATGCTACGAAGGTACAGGTCAGACCCATCTCATGTATTGTCAGTGGAATCCATTGAGGTGAGTCTGGATCTGACTTTTGAAGAAGAACAAGTGGTCATTTTGGCACATGGAGTGAAAGAGTTGAGACATAAGAAAGTGCCAATTGTGAAAGTTCTTTGGAAGAATCATGGTAGAGAAGAGGCAACTTGGGAGAGTGAGCAAGCGATGCGAGATCAGTATCCTCAATTAATCCAGACTTGAGAACAGGTAATTTCGAGAATGAAATTATTTTGTAGAGGGGGAGAATTGTAATATCCCAAACTATACCCTAAAATTTTGGAGTGTTAATTCTTGTATTGGATTAAATAATTTAAAGTGTATATGTTATGTTTATGGAGATAAAAACAAAATATACAAGTCAATGGGTCTTATAAATCAAAAGAGATATTTTGATTAATTAAATGGATTTGTTTAATGTTAGTGGAAGATGATGTAGTGGATTTAATATTATATTGTTTTATTGCTTGGTTGAGAGTGTTTTGAGGAGAGAGTAGTTGTAGTGGTTGACTTTCTTTCTTTCTTTCTTTCTTTCTTTCTTTCTTTTTCTTCGTTCATCTTCATCTTCTTCTTTTCTTCACTTTGGCCAGCCACCCTTAGCAACCAAAGGAAAAGAGATTTTGTTATTTCCAAGCTCAAGAGATTGAAGGATTTCAAGAGATCAAGTTGGAGTTTTAAGGATTTTCTTCACTTTTGGTAAGTTTCTAACTTGTTTCTTGGTTTTCTTATGAGTTTGTGTTCTTGGGTTTGTTGGATGGTTGTTTTGGTATATTTGAGGGTTGTGTTGTTTTGTTAACTTTGATTTTGGAGATGGATTGAAGAGAGAAAAGGGATGAGTTTAGTGAAAGAGGAAAGTTTATGGATTGTGTGAATTTTGAGTTGTGAATATGCTGGTGTTTGTGTTTGATGTTTGTAATTGAGTTGTTTTAAGGTTTACTCAAGTATTATATGGGTTGTTGATGGTTTTGGTTGAGTTTGTGTGTTGTTGATATGGTTATTGGAAGATGATAGTTGGTTGTGGCTTTATTGGTGTCGATTTCAGAGTTTTTGGACTGACACGCCCAGGAGCACGGCCTTGACTTTGGGCATGTCGTTGGTTCTATTTTCTGGGTTGGTGACATGAGCAGTGACACGCCCATGTCACTGAGCATGTCACAACTTCTGTGTAGTAGTAGCATTTACACGGCCAGTGACACGCTCATGTTACTGAGCGTGTCATAGCTACTGTGTTGTTAGAGGATTCACACGGCCAGTGACACACCCATGTCACTAAGCGTGTCAAAGCTTCTTTGTTGTGAGTTTAGGGGACGGTCAGGGACACGCCGGTGTTGTTGAGCATGTCAAGTGTAGAGTTTGCTATAGATAGTTCTCTTTCTTATTTTCTTCTTGTGTATCGCTAAGTGAGTGTTGTGGATCATCTTTGGATTAGGTTTTGAAGAGAGTTGTGCTAGCTTTATTCAAGTGTTGAGAGTTATCTTGGAAGAGGAGTTGTTAGAGTGGTGTTGTTGCTCTTAGAGGTAAGTACAAACTTTGAATGATTGCATACATTTATATGACATTGGGACTTAACACATTTAGTAGAGAAATGAGTTAAGTTACTTGATACATTGTTGAAAAATGAGTTATATGTTATCATATGCATAATGTGAATTATGTTGATGTATCAATGCAATTGAGTAATGTATTGCATATGAAAATAAATATGGAATAATGTGGTAAGACATGTGAAATCATAATGTAACAAATTAATATTGGTACAAAAGAGAAGAATGAGAAAAATGAGAAAATATTATATACTAGGGCAATAAGCCTAGTTTGATTATGAGAAATGAATTGTGAAAGAGATTTATAATAAGATAAATGAATTAATTATGTGCCTAGTATGTTATTCAATTTTCAGAGTTCTAGGTTTGGCGGCATGCCTATGAATCGCTGGGCAGGTGAAAAGACCGGGCCGTAAGCCGAGCCTAGCTGAAAAATGTGAAATATGATGTTTTTTAGGTGAAAAGACCGGGTCGTAAGCCTCAAAAACTGTAACAGTCTAGCCGGGTTGAGGACCAAGATACTGGGGCCCTAGGGTCTAGACGGTTTGAGGTCCAAGAGACTGGTTCTGTTATATTATCCATAGATATATATATATATATCGCCTACAGGCTTGATAAATGTGATTATGGACCAAAGCAGTAACTCTGAACTTTGAATAGCATATTAGTTTTGATTTAGGCCCATGCCTGTCCTTGTTTTAATGTGAATTATGAGATATGATGCAAATGATTATTAAGTTGAGATATAATACAATGAGTTGATATATTCATATATATATTGTGCATGAGCATCGCATTGATTTATATTGAATCAAAGTTTGTACCACTAAGCTTTCTGCTTAATGTGATTGTGGTTCATCGCGCAGGTGACAGGGTGGATCCGGTTATGCCGGAGAGCTCGTCCAGACCGAATCGAGTCTAGGCTTGAGATTAGAGGTAGTTGTGGGCATCAAGATCAGAGATGAACTGCCAACATGTATAAACTTCATATTTTTGTACTTATTGATTTTGATGTAAACATATGTATTTTCCGCTACTTAATTAACAAATGTTTTGAACATATTATTTTAGATAAGCTTTTGGGTACTAATGTTATATATATATATATATATTTATGTATTTTAATGAAGAAATATTTTCTCTATTACTATTTATAATATAGGTTAAATGTTTTAAGTTTATTCGAACTGACTTATGATGCTTATATGTTAAAGATTTAAGTTTGGTTTGTTTAAAATGAATTGTGGCACCCCCTTATCCGGTATATGTATATCGCATGTTGTGTAGGTGTATGCGGTGTGCATATATGGGGTATGGGGGTGTTACATCTGTTTTGGTATCAGAGCCTAAGTTTGAGGTTCTCAACCTAGGTGAATTGTAAGAAAAGGAAATTTTTGATTTTAAAATATTGTTTTTAAATAAGATACATGCATTGGCACTGGTAGTTTCTGATCTTTGATGAGGTATTTTCTGCTGTGTTTGCAGATATAGGTAGTGATGGTGTCTCAGTCACGCCAGTCTGTAGAAGGTAGTGTTGAGAGTGTAGCTCCTGTTGAGGGTAGAGATGGAGCTAGGGTTGAGTTAACTGGTGAGGTACTTGCTCTTATGCCAGAGAGACCCACTACTGATGAGATTCCACCGGTTTGGTTACGGCATATGGTAGATTTGTTGAGGCAGGCTCCAGTGCAGCAGACGCCACCGCAACCACAGCCACAAGTACCGGTGAGGTAGTATGATAAATTGAGGAAGTTCAGAGCTGAGGATTTCTTTGGTACTACAGATCCTGCAGTAGCTGAGCAGTGGTTGGATAGAGTTCAGAGGGTATTTATCCAGTTGCAAGCCACTTTTGAAGAGAAGTTTGATTATGCTAGATCTCTTCTGCAGAGAGATACGTATGATTGGTGGAATACGGTTCCCCATGCCATGGATGATCCACCGACTTTGTCTTATGGTGATTTTCTGCGGGAGTTTGAGCAGAAGTATACTCCAAGGGAGTATAAGGATGCTAAGAAGATGGAGTTTTTGAATCTGAGGCAGGATAACCGAACGATGACAGAGTATGAGATAGAGTTCATCCGGTTGAGTCACTATGCCGGTGAGATTATTTCAGATGAGATAAACCGATGTAGGAGATTTGAGGAGGGTTGAGGCCCTCTATTATGTGTATTGTTGTTGGTTCCTAGTATCAGGATCTTTCCTAGCTTATTACAGCGGGCCGAAGTGTTGAGAGAGCACAGGCTATTGCAGCAGCTGCTACTGAGGAAGAGATCGGAGTTAGGAGACCCCAGTTTGAGGCAGGGTCTTCATCTGCAAAGAGAGGCCGAGGAGGTCATTTTCAGAGGTTCAGTAGGGGGCCAGAGGCAGCCTGTTAGGTCAGTACCACATCAGAGGCAAAGATTGAGACCTACAGTTTCTGTGGCTAGTACACTAATTCCAGTGGCTCAGAGGTCTACTCCACTTACATGTGTCCACTGCCGTAGGATACATGGGGGCGTTTGTTGGAAAATTGGCGGACCAACTGTGTGTTTTAGATGCGAGTCGCCTGACCATTTCATCAGAGATTGTCCTGAGTTACAAGAGGATAGGCAAGCAGATTCTGCAGTTTCTCGACTTAGTGTGAGAGGAGGTCGAAGTGGTAGAGATTTTAGCAGAGGTGGTAGACCTGGGTTCAGTCAGAGAGGAGGCTCTACATCCAGAGGCAGTAGGCCAGATGAGGCTGGGCCTTCCCAGCTAGTGTATGTGATGCAGAGGTAGTCGGATGCTTCAGCCGTCATTGTGGGTACATTTTGTTTATTTGGCATTTCAGTTCTTGCTTTGATTGATCCAAGATCTACTCATTCATATATAAGTGCATCCATCTTGCATGTGTCTGAATTGCATTCTGAGTCCCTAGGATTTGGTGTCTTGGTGACAAATCCTTTAGGACATAGTGTTGTGGTGAGTAAGGTGCACCGAGATAGTCCAGTGGTTGTTCAAGATTAGGAGTTTCTTAGTGATTTGATTGAAATGCCTTTTAAGGAGTATGATTTGATCTTAGGCATGGATCGGTTGTCTAAGCATGAGGCTGTAGTAGATTGTCAGAAGAAGTGTGTTACCCTGAGAACCGGTGATGGTAGAAGTGTTATGGTATCTAGTGAGCAAAGATAACTTGCATACTTGTTTGTTTCAGCTGTTGCAGCTAGGAGGTTGATTCGAAAAGGGTGTGATGCTTATCTTGCTCATGTTGTAGACACCAGAGTGGTGGGTTCTGTGAGCGGGGATTTTTGCCCCCACTCCCAGTGGAATGGTTCTTGAGACTTCGGCACTGTTTAGGCTCGGGACCTTAGAGAACACGGACCTAAGTCTGAAGAAAATGGAGTCGCCAACCGGACGGGTCGAAAAAAAGAAAGGGGTGGATGACTCGATTCCTAAAGAATCCCCAACCCTTTAATGGGTTCAGAAAGTTGGGTACATGTAGGGAAGGTGAGAAATGGCCCAGCACCCCCATAACGTCCGGTTCATTGGAACCGGCCTCCTTTACAGTTCTTAATATTATAAAATCCTTAAATACAATAATTTTATCCATATTACACACAATAATTAAAAGAAAGCATCAATATATTAAAATCAAAGCAAGGTCCAAGCAAAACAAATAAATTGACACCCATCCAAAGATGGAAACATGTCCTTACATCACATGCCTAGGCCCCACCAAAAGGTAGAAACATGCCCTTTACATAAGTTCTAAAATAGAAAAGCAAATTAGATTACATGATAGTTAACTAATGAGGTACCACCAAGTGCAAACATACCTCTTACAACATTTGGAAGTCTAAATAAATTGATAAAAGTAAATAACCATTCATAATAAATAAATCATTCATCAAAGGTAATTAAATATCAATAAAAAGTAAACATCCAGCCATGATAAATAAAATAAACCAAGCATTGAATTTAAATAAATTAAAGCATATAAAAATAAATCAAAGCATAATCAAATATAGAATTGAATAAAGCAAATAAAAAGTCCAAATTATAGCCACTATTTCCATTTAGGGTTCTTTATCTCATGTGTTAAGGTTTTGAGAATTTCATGAGTATAAGCTACTGTGACTTTTTATGGAATTAAAATAGATTGAGGTTTTATGTTTTAATAGGTTGGTAAGACTCTTTGATTAAACAAATTAAGGTTTGAATGGTAAAATAAGGAAACTAGGGTTTTAGACACTTTAAAATACTTTGATTTATGATTTTCGGTTATTGGGTTTCTAAGCTACTGTGTAAATTTAATCTATTTATTGTTTTATGGTTTTAATGTTTTAAAAGGATTAGGGCTCATAAAAATTAGGATTTAAAATTTTAAAAGGATTAGGATTCATTATTTTGAATTTTGGAAGTTGAATTTGGGTTTAGTATTTTTAGAATTTAGGGTCACGGGTGGTGAATTAATTTTTAGAAAATTGGAAATCAATTTGATAATTTCATGAAGTTTTATGAATTTAAACAAACAAATTAAAGTTTTTATAAGTAGAAAAGATGTTTTTTAAGGGTTTTTGAATGAAATAGAACCTACTTTAAAATTTTTAAAGAAACATAATTTAAATCTTAGTTTTGTTGAAAAATATGATCAATTAGAGTTTTAAGATTTTTAAGAAGTAAAAATAACAATTTTAAGCCTTTTGGAAGATAAACCAATGAAATAAAGCTTTTAACTTTAGAAAAACTAATTTAAAATTCTAAGATTTTAGATTTTGAAAAAAAAGAGTAAATTCCTAGTTTTAGCTATTGTGTAAAAAAAATAAAGAAATTAGAATTTCATACCTTCTTTTGTAAGTTGCACCAAAATTGCTTATTGGATGAACAAGCTCAAAAGACCAGCCTTTTTGCCTTTTGAATCCCTTAAATCGTGTTTCTGCTCCTTTTAAAATCAATTGAATTCAAGCTTTTTGTAACACCCCGATACCCTATATAAGTACTATGCGTATACCTAGTATACATACAGTAAATATATAAAGTATAAGGATGTCACTTTTCGTTACCTTTTAAAATATTTATAATAGAGTTCAAACCATAATACATTAATTTAAATAACATTTACAAAATCATTATTTTTATTAAAACTTCATTTATACATATAAATACTCTCTCGTCAGAAATACATTATAATTAAAATTTATACATGTATGCATTACCCTCTAGTTGGTCTCGACAAACTTTACTCTTCTTGTGACATAACAAAAGACTTCATATCTTCCATCTATATACCTGCGCGAATAAACACCCGCGCTAAGCCCGAGAGCTTAGTAGTCCAAATATAAAATATAAACATATAGTATAGAAGTATTGATATATAATGATACATCGATTCAATATATAATTAGTTCTTATCATATCTTCTTTTCTTTTTAATTTTATCTTTAATATATCCTAACTAATTTCATATATGATGTATATATATACATAATATTATCACCAACCCCAATGCATCACCAATACTCAAAACCAATATATTAATACCCCTACATTATATATATACCACACCAACCATTATTGCAATACACAATTTACATATCATACAAATCATAAATCATATTTCCAATAAAGACAACCTTTATCATCAACCACAATTCATTTACATATTACACTTAATAACATTATATTATTCACAATTCACCAAGCATAATTCATTATTAATACTCACAATCAATATTTCAATACTTGCATTTCACATTGACAATAAAGACAGACTCGGGCCCAAAACACTAATATGTTATTCAAAGTTCAGAGTTACTGCTTTGGTTCATAGTCACAATCATCACGCCCGTAGGCAATGTATATACATGTCTCTCTATCCATGGATAGTGTAACAGACCCAGTCTCTTGGACCATCAACTCAACACATATGAGGAGATCCTCAACCCGGCAAGACTGTTACAAATCATATATCTCATATTCACAATTCTCATAGTGTAACAGACCCAGTCTCTTGGACCATCAACTCAACACATATGAGGAGATCCTCAACCCGGCAAGACTGTTACCTTTCATCATTTCTTAGGCATGCCACCCAAATCCAGAACTCTGAAACTGAATAACATATTAAACAAACAATTCATTTATTATTTCATTATCAATCTCATCATCAATTAGGCCAACATGCCTTATCTCTTTCAATTGAATTATCATAGCCAATCACAATGGCTTCATATCATATCATATCTCAATCCATATGATACATATAGCATCATTGATATCACATTTCAAAGTATATTATTCATATAATACATTGCCATACACAAGATTCACAATGCATATAACATAACATTTTCTCACTTCTCAAAACACATTAACATCATTCATTACTAGAGCATTTATCATAACAAATTGCACATACCTTAAGAATGATCCTCATTTCTTCCTACCTTTCCCATTTCATATTTCATCCTTTATATATATTCTCCATTTACATTCACAATATAATAGCTTATTTAACACTTTCATCCCAATGTGTTAATGTTCAAAGACATATAAGGATATACAATCAAATAGGGTTTATGCTTACCTTGTTAATGATCTTCACATCCTTTACATCATTCAATCATCACCTTAGTCCAATTATGTTAACAATATAATAGATCACTTAACACATTTGCAAACAAATGTGTTAAGCCTCAAATTATGTAATTAAATACAATCATATGTATTGGTACTTACCTCAAGAACTAGTCCCATCAATCTATACATTTCTTTTCTTTCCAAGAATTCTCCACATTTAGGTTAATGCAACCCAATCTCTTCAAAACCTTTGAGGGACACGGGCAGCACCACTTGAGGGACACGGTTAGGGCAATTCAACCTCTTCACAATCTAATCCAAAAGGAATATTAGCAAAATGACCATATGAATAGTACATTCTGGTTTAAGACTCCATTTTATCCTTATTTTGAAAAATTGTATAAAATAATCTACTTGACTAAAAATTCTAAAATTTTTACATAATTTAGTTTTGTATCTTAAAATCATTCCTTTAAAATTTCAGATCAAACTGAACACAAAATCTTGGTCAAATAGTTCACCTAACCAGACTGCCCCAATTGCCCTGCATACTGGCAGCAGTTCTGAACTTTGTGAATTCCATAAATCAAATTCAATCAACGTGGTTCCAAATTATTTTTCTCAAATACTAGACTCACTAAGAAACAACATATCCAAAATTCAATTGGATATGATTTTTCTACATTTTATTAAAAATCCCGAAATATAGCTGTCTCAGTTAAGGTACCTGCTGGAACAGGTCTAATAAAAATAATCTTTCTAAACTCATAACCATTCCAAAATCGAATCAACATATTTTTCAGTCATTCTAGACTCATAGAGGCACAACATATCAAAACTTCACTTTAAGAACATTTTTCTATAATTAATTAAAAATCATACAAGTCACAGCCTTTACTAATTGTAAAACAGAAAAAAAAATTCACTAAACACAACTCTTACTCTTCCATCACCAACACCAACCTAGCTTCTTATCTTTAATTCCATTTCAACACTTTTACACACACCATACACAAACACACTTAATCATACTATCCATAAACCTAACTCAATCCATACACAACTTCAAAAAGAACCAAAGCAAACAAGAGAAATCTTACCAAAATGATGAAATTCCTTGAAATTCCAACTTGGTTACTTGGAATCTCTCTCAACTTTGGAGCTTAGAACATCAAACCCTTCTTTTACTCTCTTGCTTTCCTTTGTCTTAGGTGAGCCGGCCACACAAGGAAAAAGAAGAAGAAATGATGAAGAAAACACAAAGTCAATAGGCATTAAATACTCCTCCAAAAGAAAATTACTATCTTACCCACATACACATTTTAATTCTCTTTACAAGCTCTTGCCCATTTTGGTAATTTCACATTCAACAATTTAAATATCTTCTTCCCTTGACTAAGCACTTTGACCAACATATATGTCATATATATTGCCATATACCCAACATATACACTATCTCTCTCTGTACAATTCTTTCCTTTGCAAATACACATATTCATTTCTCTCAAATACTTTTACCATTCAACCAAACCCTATACAAATATACCACTTATCAATTACACATTCAAATCAATTACAACAATATTATCATAACTTCTAGGCACACTTAGGGATATTACAATTAGACATATACATATACATCACATATACATTAAATCCAAATACAACAACTCCTCCAAAACTTTTAAGGTATATCTCGGGATATTACAATTCTCTCCCCCTTAAATAATTTCGTCCTCGAAATTAACCAGTTCAATAACACTCCCTTCTTAACAATACGCCATCTTAAATCTTCATATATTATGAATAGTATTCTTATATTCTGGTTTCATCCAATCACATAATGTGTATTCTTCCTCCTAGAATCAATCATCTTTTTCAATTCCATAACTTGTCATAATATATATATCTTATTACATTTTATCCAATATTCAAAATAACTCATTACAATCCCAAATACCTTATCTATGTACAAGAATCCAATCATCTTCGTCCCATTATTACATTCAAATACTTTACCACTTCATCTCTTTATAACTATTCTCTTAATTTACACTAAAAAAAAATCATTGATTCACCACCTTGGTGAAATCTAGATCATTCGATCAATTTGTCACAATATACCACATTCAATCTGGTTTGATTCAAACCAATAATTAACTTATTTAAATTTATCATTGGATTTCACAATATATATAACTTAATTCCCTTAGATTCAACTTATTTCCACCTTCTAATTCCTTTAACTCCATATTCAACTTTTTGAAACTATGATCATTAATAACAAATCACTTCCAATTATCTTTCAATATACACATAATTTATCTTCTATTATCTTAGTACAATTTCCACCAAATTCGCAAGATTATCTCGTACCATATTTATTACTCATAATTCACTCATTTAAACTTTATAACCATCCACTTATTCAACTCATACCATAAACATATTCAATATAACTTTCAATCACAAATTACACTTTTTCCCATTTATCATCTCTTCACCTTTTTATAACATTACTATAATTACAATAATTGCCTTTTTATTACATTATTCATAACTCAAAATATTATCACAATTCTCTTTCCTTTCTTTACTTTTCAAAATTATAACCAAATTGTTAACACAAAAGTTATAAGATACACATTTACCAATCATAACTTTCAACCATGATACTAGAAACATAATTGTCTGTTTTACCAAAATTGTGCTACAATCAAATCATTTCAATCCAAATTCTGTGGATAACAAAGCTAACCGACCACACACCTTAAACAAATCATATGGCCATAAGAGCTTAATGGTCACATTTGTAACTTATAGATCAATACTATTCCTTAATTATTCTGTTTCCAAACTTTTCAATTACACTGCTAAGTTGGATCACAAGGATTATATATCCATTCTCCAAACTTTGGCTACATCAAGATTTAGCACATTCCAACTTCACTTCAAAACACTTTGTTCTTGATTACTTGATCATTAATAGCCTAATTCATATTCAAATATGTTATCTTTAACATCTCCTATGCACAACATTTGATCATATACAATTTTTACCCAAGTTCGTTCATTACTCTATTTCCAATTTATCTCTTCTCGAAATTTCATACATTATACTTTCTTCTTCCATTACAATCTCTTTCTATACCTGTATACATAAAACATTTCCTCATACACTTACTTTGAACCTATAACCATATTACTGTCCAATATTTCCCAAATAAATTCTCATTTCATCATCATAGCATATACATTATTGAATGCTCTCACATTTCATATACTCTTATTGATATATTCATAGCAATTTACATTATACACATATAACATTATTCATAGGTATCAATGATATAATAGATTTCTTAACACATTTATAATCAAATGGTTTAAGGTTCAAAGTCATATAAATATATGAAATCAAATAGGGTTTTGTACTTACTATTCATAGCTTCTCAAACCATATTCATTTTATGTAATTGCTCAAGTGTTATAATCATTTCATTACATTTCTCATTTCATATGCAATTCATTACTCACTGACATTGATGCCTCAACAAACTCACCTTATGCACATCACAACATATAATACATTCATATATTAGTCTCATTTTTAAGCCTTTAGATCACAAATTACAGGTCATATCAACATTTAAGTCCCCACGGTCGTGGCCTTCAAGAGCCACGGTCGTGGTATAGAAAACTCTTCTGTGCTACCAAAATGCATAAAGACACAGTCATGTTTGTAACCCCACGGTCGTGGCCCTCACTTACCTCCAATCCGGGACTGTTTTTCCAAGACAACTCAAGTATTTTACATTTATTTCTTCTCATTGCACAACATCATTCTTATCCCTTTTTGACATGGCTTAAGTTATTTATCAATTCCACACATATATATATCCTAACCATAATAATACTTCACAAATTCTTAGTCACCTTACCAAGGTGACATCTCTCTCACCTTTATTTTGAAATGCATTTAATATATCATCTTTATATCCGTTTGTTTACCATTCAACGTATATATATATATATATATTACCCATATATTTATACATATGTACATTACACCCAATAATATACACATTGAGCCCAATAGCTCCTATACACTTAATTATATGCTCTGATTTTTATTTTCCTTTTTCATACATTCACTACAAATTTAGTGTTTATCACTTTCTTTTAAATACTATTATTCTCATTCTTCCAATATGATAAAAAGTATTTATTCACACTACAAATATATATATTCTGACTATAATAACACTTCACATCCATCTTGGTCACATTCCCAATGTGACATCTCTTTTACTTTCATCTTAAAAAAAACATTTAATATACTACCATATCTATATATATATATATATTTTTACAATAAAATGACTTAAAATATTAATCATAATACTTTCATGTGCAATATTAATCATTTCACCTGGCTCAGGTATTGAATATACATTAAACCATCAATATCCAATCAATCTTTATCAAATTCTAGTAGAACTTTAACTTTTCAACTTACTACTTTGCTTAAACTTCAATTTACCAAACTCATCTTTTCTTAAAAGCAACTTTAAAAACATCTCGGATATATATATATATATATCTATATATCACAAAGCAATATCAACACATATTTCTTCCCCAATTATTAAGCTCATTTCGAAAAATCTCAAATATCATATATTATTACCATTACCATGAGCTTTCACAATATCCAAGCATCTCACATTTCTAACCTTGAATTCACAATGTTTGCATTATAACAACAATACCAATTGATATTCTTACTTAACCAATATTATTTTATTTATTTTTTTTTAAACAAAACCTTAACTTTATATATATATCCTAAACTTTAAATAGTCACACTTTATCTATACTCATCAACTCATTCCATATCCCACCATACTCTTTTCATTTCAATAACATATCTTTCAATATTATCAATCCAGCAATATTTCCTCCATCTAACTAACCCAACACAACCTTATTATAAAGAGATTCAAAGTGTAGAAGAGAGAGTACATATTCTAATCTTAATTTTGTTTCCATCTCATTTTCAGCTTTATTTTCCGTTTCATTTCTTTATACTTCAACACATTCAACACTTTCCTTTACTAGCATAAATTTCCATTTTTAATTATCAATTAGACTTATATAAATTCATATCATTTCATTTTCTAATTTTATTTTCATGTAAAACATCATTCAAACATTAACATCCATCTCATATAACATAGATATACTACAAATCATATAATGCCACCTCCGAGACCAACCTAGGTGTGAATGCATATGCATGTATTACAAATTTCATTTTCAAAACTCTTCTTTTTAATTCATTTTAAGCGTTTCAAAACTTTTTCTTTTTAATTTTACTTAGGCCGAGAATCTCGAACCTAAGCTCTGATACCAAAACAATTGTAACACCCCGATACCCTATATAAGTACTATGCGTATACCTAGTATACATACAGTAAATATATAAAGTATAAGGATGTCACTTTTCGTTACCTTTTAAAATATTTATAATAGAGTTCAAACCATAATACATTAATTTAAATAACATTTACAAAATCATTATTTTTATTAAAACTTCATTTATACATATAAATACTCTCTCGTCAGAAATACATTATAATTAAAATTTATACATGTATGCATTACCCTCTAGTTGGTCTCGACAAACTTTACTCTTCTTGTGACATAACAAAAGACTTCATATCTTCCATCTATATACCTGCGCGAATAAACACCCGCGCTAAGCCCGAGAGCTTAGTAGTCCAAATATAAAATATAAACATATAGTATAGAAGTATTGATATATAATGATACATCGATTCAATATATAATTAGTTCTTATCATATCTTCTTTTCTTTTTAATTTTATCTTTAATATATCCTAACTAATTTCATATATGATGTATATATATACATAATATTATCACCAACCCCAATGCATCACCAATACTCAAAACCAATATATTAATACCCCTACATTATATATATACCACACCAACCATTATTGCAATACACAATTTACATATCATACAAATCATAAATCATATTTCCAATAAAGACAACCTTTATCATCAACCACAATTCATTTACATATTACACTTAATAACATTATATTATTCACAATTCACCAAGCATAATTCATTATTAATACTCACAATCAATATTTCAATACTTGCATTTCACATTGACAATAAAGACAGACTCGGGCCCAAAACACTAATATGTTATTCAAAGTTCAGAGTTACTGCTTTGGTTCATAGTCACAATCATCACGCCCGTAGGCAATGTATATACATGTCTCTCTATCCATGGATAGTGTAACAGACCCAGTCTCTTGGACCATCAACTCAACACATATGAGGAGATCCTCAACCCGGCAAGACTGTTACAAATCATATATCTCATATTCACAATTCTCATAGTGTAACAGACCCAGTCTCTTGGACCATCAACTCAACACATATGAGGAGATCCTCAACCCGGCAAGACTGTTACCTTTCATCATTTCTTAGGCATGCCACCCAAATCCAGAACTCTGAAACTGAATAACATATTAAACAAACAATTCATTTATTATTTCATTATCAATCTCATCATCAATTAGGCCAACATGCCTTATCTCTTTCAATTGAATTATCATAGCCAATCACAATGGCTTCATATCATATCATATCTCAATCCATATGATACATATAGCATCATTGATATCACATTTCAAAGTATATTATTCATATAATACATTGCCATACACAAGATTCACAATGCATATAACATAACATTTTCTCACTTCTCAAAACACATTAACATCATTCATTACTAGAGCATTTATCATAACAAATTGCACATACCTTAAGAATGATCCTCATTTCTTCCTACCTTTCCCATTTCATATTTCATCCTTTATATATATTCTTCATTTACATTCACAATATAATAGCTTATTTAACACTTTCATCCCAATGTGTTAATGTTCAAAGACATATAAGGATATACAATCAAATAGGGTTTATGCTTACCTTGTTAATGATCTTCACATCCTTTACATCATTCAATCATCACCTTAGTCCAATTATGTTAACAATATAATAGATCACTTAACACATTTGCAAACAAATGTGTTAAGCCTCAAATTATGTAATTAAATACAATCATATGTATTGGTACTTACCTCAAGAACTAGTCCCATCAATCTATACATTTCTTTTCTTTCCAAGAATTCTCCACATTTAGGTTAATGCAACCCAATCTCTTCAAAACCTTTGAGGGACACGGGCAGCACCACTTGAGGGACATGGTTAGGGCAATTCAACCTCTTCACAATCTAATCCAAAAGGAATATTAGCAAAATGACCATATGAATAGTACATTCTGGTTTAAGACTCCATTTTATCCTTATTTTGAAAAATTGTATAAAATAATCTACTTGACTAAAAATTCTAAAATTTTTACAGAATTTAGTTTTGTATCTTAAAATCATTCCTTTAAAATTTCAGATCAAACTGAACACAAAATCTTGGTCAAATAGTTCACCTAACCAGACTGCCCCAATTGCCCTGCATACTGGCAGCAGTTCTGAACTTTGTGAATTCCATAAATCAAATTCAATCAACGTGGTTCCAAATTATTTTTCTCAAATACTAGACTCACTAAGCAACAACATATCCAAAATTCAATTGGATATGATTTTTCTACATTTTATTAAAAATCCCGAAATATAGCTGTCTCAGTTAAGGTACCTGCTGGAACAGGTCTAATAAAAATAATCTTTCTAAACTCATAACCATTCCAAAATCGAATCAACATATTTTTCAGTCATTCTAGACTCATAGATGCACAACATATCAAAAATTCACTTTAAGAACATTTTTCTATAATTAATTAAAAATCATACAAGTCACAGCCTTTACTAATTGTAAAACAGAAAAAAAATTCACTAAACACAACTCTTACTCTTCCATCACCAACACCAACCTAGCTTCTTATCTTTAATTCCATTTCAACACTTTTACACACACCATACACAAACACACTTAATCATACTATCCATAAACCTAACTCAATCCATACACAACTTCAAAAAGAACCAAAGCAAACAAGAGAAATCTTACCAAAATGATGAAATTCCTTGAAATTCCAACTTGGTTACTTGGAATCTCTCTCAACTTTGGAGCTTAGAACATCAAACCCTTCTTTTACTCTCTTGCTTTCCTTTGTCTTAGGTGAGCCGGCCACACAAGGAAAAAGAAGAAGAAATGATGAAGAAAACACAAAGTCAATAGGCATTAAATACTCCTCCAAAAGAAAATTACTATCTTACCCTCATACACATTTTAATTCTCTTTACAAGCTCTTGCCCATTTTGGTAATTTCACATTCAACAATTTAAATATCTTCTTCCCTTGACTAAGCACTTTGACCAACATATATGTCATATATATTGCCATATACCCAACATATACACTATCTCTCTCTATACAATTCTTTCCTTTGCAAATACACATATTCATTTCTCTCAAATACTTTTACCATTCAACCAAACCCTATACAAATATACCACTTATCAATTACACATTCAAATCAATTATAACAATATTATCATAACTTCTAGGCACACTTAGGGATATTACAATTAGACATATACATATACATCACATATACATTAAATCCAAATACAACAACTCCTCCAAAACTTTTAAGGTATATCTCGGGATATTACACTTTTTCCTTTATGGATTTGGATTTTCTTTTTCGAAGCTACCGTTGGATTTCGGCTCCCCCCTTTTTTCTTTTTGTTTGATCCTTATTTATAATAGTTTGATATAGTTTATTCCTAATTAGTCACGGCAAGTAATATTAATAAAAAAAAGATACCAAAACCTAATTGAATTAGGTTTCGAAAAATTTGCGTCAGAAAAATTGCGCTGCTGAAAAAAATTGCAGCAGAAAAAAATAAGCTGGCAAAAAAAAACTGCCGCAAAAAAATTGCGGTAGTGGGCGGGCTGGGGCGAAATGCCCACGGGCCCGCGTGACGATTTTTTCGTCGTCGATTTTTCCGACTCTGATTTTTATTTTTATTTTTATTTTTTGACTTTTATTTGTTAATTTTTATTTTTATTAATAAAAATTAGATACTAACGCAAAAATTATTTAACAAAAATTATTTTTTACCAATGAGACAACAAAAACCATTTAGGACTAAATAAAACATATTGGACCGGATTGAGTCAAAAATTAAGGGTCTACAATTTGCCCCCTGCTTGAATGATCTGAAACTTTAGTGAAAGAGAGTGAAAAGCAATAAGACTTAATTTTTGAGATGGCTGAGGTTTTGGGTTCTGGACCCGGTTTGAGTTCTGGACTCAAGGATAAATTCTAGGTTCTAGACCTAAGAAAAATTTGGGTTCTAGACCTGGTTCGAGTTCTGGACTCAAGGATAATTCTAGATTCTCGACCTAAGAAAAATTTGGATTCTGGACCCAGTTCAAGTTCTGGACTCAAGGATAATTCTAGGTTCTCGACCTAAGAAAAACTTGGGTTCTGAACCTAGTTCGAGTTCTGGACTCAAGGATAATTTTAGGTTCTCGACTTAAGGAAAATTTGGGTTCTAGACCCGGTTCAAGTTCTGGACTCAAGGATAATTCTAGGTTCTCGACCTAAGGAAAATTTGGGTTCTAGACCCAAGGAAGATTCTAGGTTCTGGACCTAAGGAAGATTTGGGTTATGGACCCGAAAGGTTTGGATACTCGATCCTAAACTGGATTTGGATACTCGATCCTAACTGGATTTGGATACTCGATCCTAAATTAGATTGGGATACTTGATCTAAACTGGATTTAGATACTTGATCCTAAATTGGATTGGGATACTCGATCCTAACTAGACTTGGACACTCGATCCTAAATTGGATTGGGATACTCGATCCTAACTGGACTTGGATACTCGATCCTAAGTAGGATTGGGACACTTGATCCTAAACTTGATTTGGATACTCGATCCTAACTGGATTTGGATACTCGATCCTAAATTGGCTTTGGATACTCGATCCTAAACTGGGCTCGGATACTTGATCCTAAATTGGCTTTGGATTTGGGTACTTGGACCTAGGATTGGGTACTTGGACCTGAAATTGATTCAATTTAGGTACTTGGGCCCGAGATTGGGTACTTGGACCCGAGATTGGGCACTTGGACCCAAGATTGGATTGATTTGATTTTGGTACTTGGACCCGAGAATGAGTGCTTGGACCCGAGATTGGGTTCTTGGACCCGAGATTGATTTGAATTTGGGTGCTTGGACCCGAGATTGAGTTTGACTGACCTTTTATCATTTGAGAAATCTGACTGCTCCGGTTATTCTATGCATTGTGGTTTTTCACCCTCAAAATGGATCTTCATCCTTTGAGATCGGGTCTTCATCCTTGAAAATGAATCTTCATCTTTTGACATCGGGTCTTCACCCTTGGAAATGGATCTTCATCCTTGGAGATTGGGTCTTACCCTTGAAACATGGGTCTTTATCCTTTGAGATCGGGTCTTCACCCTTGCAAATGGATCTTCATCCTTTGAGATCGGGTCTTCACCCTTGCGAATGGATCTTCATCCTTTAAGATCGGGTCTTCACTCTTGCAAATGGATCTTCATCCTTGGAGATTGGGTCTTCACCCTTGAAAGTGGATCTTCATCCTTTGAGATCGGGTCTTCACCCTTGAAAGTGTATCTTCATCCTTTGAGATCGGGTCTTTACCCTTGAAAGTGGATCTTCATCCTTTGAGATCGGGTCTTCACCCTGGCTTCAGCTCTTTTAGCTGGACTGATCTTTTGTCATTTGTGTCATCATTCTTTTGATAGTTCTAATGTTCCATTCTTTTTGTTCTTCCTTTGCAAAAATTCAGCTATTTTTAATTGGACCTTATATCCTCTCCTTTTCCCCCTGCGTGGCAAGATATTTGCAGGTGAGTTTGAAAATGTTTTATATATAAACTCAAAAAATTGGAAAGGAGAAACTTTGCCCCCTGTGTAGGCTAAAACCAAATATTTTATCCATGCAAGCTTTGATTGATGTTTTTCTTGTCTAGTTCTTTGCATAAGCACGCATTTCTTCTTTTGCAAAATGACTGGGGCTTCCACAAGTAATGGGCTTTCCATGCCCCCCTAATTTGACATCTTCTTTTGATTCTTCACTTCACAGAGTGTTTGCTGTTCACCTTGATAAAGAATAGACAATACAAGACAAGAAAGTGCAATGTGATATGCTCATGTATGCATGATATGCATGAATAATACTTACAACGGTTTTATTGACTCATAGACCGAGGTGATCGGTAGAAATGTTCTCATTGGTTTCGTTTTGACGCTTGCTCAAATCTTGCATTGGAATGATCAAAATCTTTTGCATTTGTGGCTTTTATCCTCAAGATGTTGAAAACATGAGTGGTGGAGACCCCAAGCAGCAGAGTCAAGGATTCATCTATTTCAAACTCTATTTCAGCATGTCAATTGATAGCTTCTTCATGACCTTGCCAATATTAATTTCCTTTTCCCAATGTGTCCTTTAGAGGTTCAACATACTTCCCTTAACTTGAAGGCTTTGTATGACAAATTTTTTTTTTAATTTTTTGAATTTTTTGAATTTTGATTTTGAAATCAAATGTTAGCTTTGCCAAATTAATGTCAATGTACCTCAAGACTTGATTTTTCAAATTAACATATCTATAACATGACAACCCTAGTTACCGTACTAAACTCAGGAATTATTTCTATTTAAGCAAGAACTATTGCACTTCAGATAGGCACATACACATTACTTGGTCAAAGGTCTCATTTGAGTTTAAATATTGTCTATCTCATATGCATTTATCCAAACTATCTCCACTAATAGACTTTAACTACCAAGAGAGATCAATAGGTCGTTGATAGGCTTGAAATGGGGTCTATAAGGGACACAGGTTTAAGTGAAGGCCATTTTGAGATTGGAGCTTATGTGACACAATGGACAAACCCTCACACTATAAATTTCTTGTTTGAACTTTAGGCAGCTGTGAGCAATCTTGCTAGACTTCCAAGTTCTTTCTATCTTCTTAGCATTAATTTGGATCTTGATTAGGACAATCTTTGCCCTTGCAAAAAGTTTAAGACCCAAATCTGTTTCTTTTCTTCTTTTCCCTTTTTCTTTCTTTTTATTTTTCTTACTCTTCCCTCTTCTTTCTCTTTATTTTCCTTACTCTCCCCTTTCTTTGAGCATTTTATCATTTTGTCCTTCTTCCTTGTAGGACTATCAAGTATAGAACTTTTAAGAACTGGATAGTCTTCCTCATTTTCTCCAATTTTGGTTGAATCTTTGGTTGGGATAGACCAATTCAAGTCAAACCATCCTTATAGAAGCCTTTTGCTGCTTTAGGTAAAAGAGAATTCAGTTGGCTTTCTGAACCGCCTTTTTAGGTTTTATCTTTTTTCTTTTCCTTTCCTTTTTTCTCTTTTCTTTTTCTTTTCTTTTGTCTTTTCTATTTTTTTTTATTTGTTTTATTTGGTTCTAGCTCTAAAAGAGTTGTCTCATTTGTACTAGCTTGGGCTTCCAATAATGGATGAATGGAGTAACATGAATCTTCTTTAGCAGAGATATTAGAAAAAACTTCAACTACCCTTATGGTCTTAAAAACATCAACTACCCTTATAGTCTTGAGAACTTCAACTATCTTTATAGTCTTGAAAACTTCAACTATCCTCATAATCTTGACTAATCATTGCTTTCTTTGATCTTCTTGCCTCTTCATCTTAGTGATCATAAGACTTGTCAAAAGTATCACAACAACTCAAGGTAGGTTATTGGGGTTTGTAAGCCAATGAAAAGAAAGCTAAAATTTTATGAAGGCTTAAAGGGACAACTAGGGATTGATATTTAATTGGCTAGATACTAGTTGTTGGCTAACCAAACAATGCCTAGATCATTTCTCTCTTAAATAAGTAGAGTTCAATTTCGCCTCGAAAGCTTGTCAAAGCATGTTCTAAGACTGACTAGGACTTTGACAAAGGTAATTATGCAGGAGCCCTCTCTAAGTAAGCATACACAACTCAATACTATAGAGGAATTCCCTCACCTAGTAAAGTCATTCGAGTCATGATGCCTAGACACATTAATTTATGAACATCAAGCTAGATTCCTCATTGGTTGAGCATTAAAATGAACAAAGACCAACAAATTTTTTTATAAAAGTAATTTATTCAAACAAATTTAAATTTGAAAAACACTATAGTTCCAATTAAAGAAAGTAAAATTGAAAAGCAACATTCAAGCTAAGGAAAGTTCGTTAGATTAAGCTTCTTTTCCCTTCACATCTTCAATATTTCCATCTTGAAATGATGATAAAATAAAATCTTCTTGTAGTCCTTTTCCCACCATGAAGGTTGCCGGTGGAGTTACTCTTCCAAACTTAGGCAAATGATAATTCTTGGTATTGGGCTTATCCGGCTCGGGTAACTTACCACTATCGATTAAATCTTGGATCTCATGCCTTAGACGGGCACATTTATCTGTTTCATGCCCTTGCATTTGGTGAAATTGACAGAAGGCCTCGGCATTGAAGTTTGGTGGCAATGGATTATGTAGTGGTCAAGGAGCTAACGGTTGTAACAACCCTTTCTTTTGCAGCTTGTTGAAGACCCAAAACAAAGGCTTCCCCAGATCTGAGAATTGTCTTTTATTTCCTTGACCGGTCACATTAACATCAACTTCTTTTTGCGTGCTTTGATTTTTGAACTGGTAATTCCCTTTCTCATTCCTTTTTATTGGAAAGCAATTCTTCTCTCTTTCCCACTCTTCAATTTGCAGACCAGCTTGGAGAAGATCTTTGAAATCCCTTATAAGAGTGTGAGACATCCTTTCATGGAGATTGGGCAAGACACCTCTCACGATCATCCTTATTTGATCAGATTCATCGGGCCTTTTCTTGAGCAAAGCAGCCTTGTTCCTCCATCTTTTCACATAGTCAACAAAATTCTCATTTGGCCTTTGTCTTATGGACTCTACTTCCATTAAGGTAACTTCCATCTCAACATTATACCCATATTGTTGGATGAAGGCTTTGTAAAGCAGATCCCAACTCTTTTGTGTTCCATCATCTAAAGTATTGAACCAATTTTGGACAACAGGGTCTAATGAGAGCATAAAATACCTTAGAGTTTGAGCCTTAGTAGCTCGGGCAGACTGCATAGCAATGATGTATTGCTTCACGTGAAGATGAGGATTTCCGATGCTATTGTACTTAGCAAAGGAAGGCATCTTGAATTTATAAGGGATCTCTTCATCTTGTTCAAATAAATTTTCAACTTCGGACATTTCTTCGATTTTTAGCTTCTTCTCAAATTTCTTTTCTAAATCAGCAATCATCTTTTCAACATCGGATGTCTCGGTCTTTTCAATAGTTGCCTTCTCAGCAACCTTTGGTTCTTTCTTCTTTTCTTGAACATCTTGGTAGTATTGAGCCCAATCATCATCATCACCAATGATCACCTTTCCATCATCAAAAGCCACTTCACTAACTTTGGTCTTCCCTTTGTCCTTTGGTTTCTTAGTGCTAGCAGACGCCTCGGCATGGTTCTCTAAGATTGCAGTCAACTGGTTCTTCATGGTCTCAGCTAGGGCCTCTTTGATTTCTTCCATCTTGGCATTGAGGGCCTCAACCACCATCCTTTGAATTTGTTCAGGCTCCATTATTTTTGGTGAGCAAGTGATTGAGTCGTTGCTAGATACTTCATCTCCGGCGTAAGTTGGATTATTGTAAGCTTTAGAACTATCGTAATCTAGGGCTGTGAGCCAGAGAGGATCAATGATATGAGATGCAAATGTATGCATGTATGCATGTATGCATAAACAATCAATAAATAAGGATAAATAGGACGTTCCTTCCAACCTTATAACATCCACACACGAATGGCGAGTCTCTTTTCCTAGGTATATGGTTAACAAAATACCAACATGGGGCATCTTGTTTTCGAATAATTCCCTCGGATGCTTCAACCAATAGTTATATTTTTGAAAGTGGAAATCCATCCATGATAATTTCCATTAATTAGGTTTTAATCCATCCAACCAATTAAAGTAGCTTTTATGCTATATTGGATTACAACTAAATTAAGAGGTTTATTATAGATAGATTTCTCACTTGAAAAAGGTAACTAATGATTCATGCCAAAAACAAGCCCCCACTCCCGGTGGAATGGTTCTTGTGACTTCGGCACTATTTAGGCTCGGGGCCTTAGAGAACACAAACCTAAGTCCGGAGAAAATGCAGTCACCACCCGGACGGGCCAGGAAAAAGAAAGGGGTGGATGACTCAATTCCTAAGGAATCCCCAACCCCTTAATGGGTTCAGAAAGTTGGGTACGTGTAGGGAAGGTGAGAAATGGCCCAGCACCCCCACAACGCCCGGTTCATTGGAACCGGCCTCCTTTACAGGTCTTAATATTATAAAATTCTTAAATACAACAATATTATCCATATTACACACAATAATTAAAAGAAAGCATCAATATATTAAAATCAAAGCAAGGTCCAAGAAAAACAAATAAATGGACACCCATCCAAAGATGGAAACATGTCCTTACATCACATGCCTAGGTAGGACACCCACCAAAGGTAGAAACATGCCCTTTACATAAGTTCTAAAATAGAAAAGCAAAGTAGATTACATGATAGTTAACTAATGAGGTACCCACCAAGTGGAAACATACCTCTTACAACATTTGAAAGTCTAAATAAATTGATAAAAGTAAATAACCATTCATAATAAATAAATCATTCATCAAAGGTATTTAAATATCAATAAAAAGTAAACATCCAGCCATGATAAATAAAATAAAACAAGCATTGAATTTAAATAAATTAAATCATATAAAAATAAATCAAAGCATAATCAAATATAGAATTGAATAAAGCAAATAAAAAGTCCAAATTATAGATACTATTTCCATTTAGGGTTCTTTATCTCATGTGTTAAGGTTTTGGGAATTTCATGAGTATAAGCTACTGTGACTTTTTATGGAATTAAAATAGATTGAGGTTTTATGTTTTAAAAGGTTGGTAAGACTCTTTGATTAAACAAATTAAGGTTTGAATGGTAAAATCACGAAACTAGGGTTTTAGACACTTTAAAATACTTTGATTTATGATTTTCGGTTATTGGGTTTTTAAGCTACTGTGTAAATTTAATCTATTTATGGTTTTATGGTTTTTAATGTTTTAAAAGGATTAGGGTTCATAAAAATTAGGGTTTAAAGTTTTAAAAGGATTAGGGTACATTATTTTGAATTTTGGAAGTTGAATTTGGGTTTAGTATTTTTAGAATTTAGGGTCACGGGTGGTGAATTAATTTTTAGGAATTTGGAAATCAATTTGATAATTTCACGAAGTTTTATGAATTTAAACAAACAAATTAAAGTTTTTATAAGTAGAAAAGATGTTTTTTAAGGCTTTTGGAATGAAATAGAACCTACTTTAAAATTTTAAAAGAAACAGAATTTAAATCTTAGTTTTGTTGAAAAATATGTTCAATTAGAGTTTTAAGATTTTTAAGAAGTAAAAATAACAATTTTAAGCCTTTTGGAAGATAAACCAATGAAATAAAGCTTTTAACTTTAGAAAAACTAATTTAAAATTCTAAGATTTTAGATTTTGAAAAAAAGCAAATTCCTAGTTTTAGCTACTGTGTAAAAAAAATAAAGAAATTAGAATTTTATACCTTCTTTTGTAATTTGCACCAAAATTGCTTCTTGGATGAACAAGCTCAAAAGACCAGCCTTTTTGCCTTTTGAATCCCTTAAATCGTGTTTCTGCTCCTTTTAAAATCAATTGAATTCAAGCTTTTTCCTTTATGGATTTGGATTTTCATTTCCGAAGCCACTGTTGGATTTCGGCTTCCCCCTTTTTCTTTTTGTTTGGTCCTTATTTATAATGGTTTGATATAGTTTATTCCTAATTAGTCACAGCAAGTAATATTAATAAAAAAAAGAAACCAAAACCTAATTTAATTAGGTTTCGAAAAATTTGCGTCGGAAAAATTGCGTTGCCGAAAAAAATTACCACAGGAAAAAATACGCTGGCAAAAAAAAAAACTGCCGCAGAAAATTGCAGCAGTGGGCGGACTGGGGCAAAATAGAAAAGCTATTTCACCTGTAGGAAATTCCTGCGGGCGAAATGCCCACGGGCCCAAGCGAAGATTTTTTCTTCGCCGATTTTTCCGACTCCGATTTTTATTTTTATTTTTATTTTTATTTTTATTTTTATTTTTATTTTTATTTTTATTTTTATTTTTATTTTTATTTTTTTGACTTTTATTTGTTAATTTTTATTTTTTATTAATAAAAATTAGATACTAAAGAAAATATTATTTAACAAAAATTATTTTGGACCAATTAGACAACAAAAATCATTTATGACTAAATAAAACATATTGGACCAAATTGAGTCAAAAATTAATGGTCTACAGGTTCCCAACTTGATAGTATACCTACAGTTGCTGAATTCCAAGATGTGTTTCCCGAGGAGTTTCCAGGGATACTCCTGGAGAGAGGTTGACTTTGGTATCGATTTGTTGCCTGGTACCACTCCCATCTCTATTACTCCCTATTGAATGGCACCTGTTGAGTTGAGAGAGTTGAAGGTGCAGTTGCAGGAGTTGTTGGATAAAGGGTTTGTTCATCCTAGTTTGTCTCTGTGGGGAGCACCTGTTTTGTTTGTAAAGAAGAAGGATGGTACTTAAAGATTGTGCATTGATTATAGGCAGTTGAATAAGGTGACCATCAAGAATAAGTATCATTTGCCTAGAATAGATGATCTCTTTGATCAGTTGAAGGGAGCAGCAATTTTCTTCAAGATTGATTTGAGATCAGGGCATCATCAGTTGAGAATCAGAGAAGAAGATGTTCCTAAGACAGCTTTCCGCATAAGGTATGGGCATTATGAGTTTTTGGTAATGCCTTTTGGATTGACGAATGCACCTGCAGCTTTTATGGGTTTGATGAACAGGGTGTTTAGACCCTATCTAAATCAGTTTGTGGTGGTCTTTATTGATGATATTTTGGTGTATTCGCGTAATGAAGAGGAACATGATAAGCATCTGCGGATTGTACTACAGACTTTAAGACAAAAGCAATTGTATGCTAAGCTATCGAAGTGTGAGTTTTGGCTTAATCAAGTGACTTTTCTAGGTCATGTGGTTTCAGTAGATGGTATTTGATGTAAACATATGTATTTTCCGCTACTTAATTACAAATGTTTTAAACAAACTGTTTTAGATAAGCTTTTGGGTACTAATGTTATATATATATATATATGTATTTTAATGAAGAAATATTTTCTCTATTACTATTTATAATATAGGTTAAATGTTTTAAGTTTATTTGGACTGACTTATGATGCTTATATGTTAAAGATTAAAGTTTGGTTTGTTTAAAATGAATTGTGGCACCCCCTTATCCGGTATAAGTATATCACATGTTGTGTGGGTGTGTGTATATGGGGTACAGGGGTGTTACAGCTGTTTTGGTATCAAAGCCTAGGTTTGAGGTTCTCAACCTAGGTGAATTGTAAGAAAAGGAAAATTTTGATTTTAAAATATTTTTTTTAAATAAGATACATGCATTGGCACTGGCAGTTTCTGATCTTTAATGAGGTATTTTCTGCTGTATTTGCAAATATAGGTAGTAATGGTGTCTCAGTCACGCCAGTCTGTAGAAGGTAATGCTGAGAGTGTAGCTCCTGTTGAGGGTAAAGATGGAGCTAGGGTTGAGCTAACTGGTGAGGCACCTGCTCTTACGCCAGAGAGATCCACTACTGATGAGATTCCACCGGTTTGGTTATGGCATATGGTAGATTTGTTGAGGTAGACTCCAGTGCAGCAGCCACCACCGCAACCACAGCCACAAGTATCGGTGAGGTAGTATGATAAATTAAGGAAGTTCGGAGCTGAGGATTTCTTTGGTAATACAGATCCTGCAGTAGCTGAGCAGTGGTTGGATAGAGTTCAGAGGGTATTTATCCAGTTGCAAGCCACTCCTGAAGAGAAGTTTGATTATGCTAGATCTCTTCTGCAGAGAGATGCGTATGATTGGTGGAAGACGGTTCTCCATGCCATGGATGATCCACTAACTTTGTCTTATAGTGATTTTCTGCAGGAGTTTGAGCAGAAGTATACTCCAAGGGACCATAAGGATGCTAAGAAGATGGAGTTTTTGAATCTGAGGCATGATAACCGGACGGTGATAGAGTATGAGATAGAGTTCATCCGGTTGAGTCACTATGCCGCTGAGATTATTTCAGATGAGATAAACCGATGTAGGAGATTTGAGGAGGGGTTGAGGCCCTCTATTATGTGTATTGTTGCTGGTTCCTGGTATCAGGATCTTTCCCAGCTTGTTGCAGCGGCTCGAAGTATTGAGAGAGCATAGGCTATTGTAGCAGCTGCTACTGAGGAAGAGATCAAAGTTAGGAGACCCCAATTTGAGGCAGGGTCTTCATCTGCAAAGAGAGGCTGAGGAGGTCATTTTCAGAGGTTCAGTAGGGCCCAGAGGCAGCCTGTTAGGTCAGTACCACATCAGAGGAAAAGATTGAGACCTACAGTTTCTGTGGCTAGTGCACCAATCCCAGTGGCTCAGAGGTCTACTCCACTTACATGTGTCCACTGCAGTAGGGTACATGGGGGCGTTTGTTAGGAAATTGGTGGACCAGCTGTGTGTTTTAGATGCAGGTCGCCTGACCATTTCATCAAAGATTGTTATGAGCTACAGGAGGATAGGCAGGCAGATTCTGCAGTTTCTCCACTTAGTGTGAGAGGAGGTCGAAGTGGTAGAGATTTTAGCAGAGGTGGTAGACCTGGGTTCAGTCAGAGAGGAGGCTCTACATCCGGAGGCAGTAGGCCAGATGAGGCTGGGCCTTCTCAGAGAATGTATGTGATGCAGAGGCAACCGGATGCTTCAACCGTCATTGCGGGTACATTTTCTTTATTTGGGATTTTAGTTCTTGCTTTGATTGATCCAGGATCTACTCATTCATATATAAGTGCATCCATCTTGCATGTGTCTGAATTGCATTCTGAGTCCCTAGGATTTGGTGTCTTGGTGACAAATCCTTTAGGACATAGTGTTGTTGTGAGTGAGGTGCACCGAGATAGTCCAGTGGTTGTTCAAGATTAGGAGTTTCTTGGTGATTTGTTTAAAATACCTTTTAAGGAGTATGATTTTTTCTTAGGCATGGATTGGTTGTCTAAGCACGAGGCTGTAGTAGATTGTCAGAAGAAGTGTGTTACCCTAAGAACCGGTGATGGTAGAAGTGTTATGGTATCTAGTGAGCAGAGACAACTTGCATACTTGTTTGTTTCAGCTATTGCAGCTAGGAGGTTGATTCGAAAAGGGTGTGATGCTTATCTTGCTCATGTTGTGGATACCAGAGTGGTGGGTTCCCAGCTTGATAGTATACCCACAGTTGTTGAATTCCATGATGTGTTTCCCAAGAAGTTTCCAGGGATACCCCCTGAGAGAGAGGTTGAGTTTGGTATTGATTTGTTGCCTGATACCACTCCCATCTCTATTACTCCCTATCGAATGGCACCTGCTAAGTTAAGAGAGTTGAAGGTGCAGTTGCAGGAGTTGTTGGATAAAGGGTTTGTTTGTCCTAGTCTGTCTCCATGGGGAGCACCTGTTTTGTTTGTAAAGAAGAAGGATGGTACTTTAAGATTGTGCATTGATTATAGGCAGTTGAATAAGGTGACCATCAAGAATAAGTATCCTTTGCCTAGAACAGATGATCTCTTTGATCAGTTGAAGGGAGCAGAAGTTTTCTCCAAGATTGATTTGAGATCAGGGTACCATCAATTGAGAATCAGAGAGGAAGATGTTCCTAAGACAGCTTTTCGCACAAGGTATGGGCGTTATGAGTTTTTGGTAATGCCTTTTGGATTGACGAATGCACCTGTAGCTTTTATGGATTTGATGAACAGGGTGTTTAGACTCTATCTAGATCAGTTTGTGGTGATCTTTATTGATGATATTTTGGTGTATTCGCATAATGATGAGGAACATGATAAGCATCTGCGGATTATACTGCAGACTTTAAGACAGAAGCAATTATATGCTAAGCTATCGAAGTGTGACTTTTGGCTTAATCAAGTGACTTTTCTAGGTCATGTGGTTTCAACAGATGGTATTAGAGTTGATCCGAGTAAAGTTGAAACCATTTTGAATTGGAGTCCACCGAAGTCAGTGACTGATGTTAGAAGTTTTCTAGGTTTGGCAGGCTATTATCAACGGTTTGTGAAGGGTTTTTCCTTGAGCTACTCCACTCACCAGATTACTTCGAATGGGAGTTAGATTTTTGTGGACAGATCAGTGTCAAGCATACTTTGAGCAGTTGAAGGAGATGTTGACTCAAGCTCCTGTTCTTACTTTGCTTGTGGAAGATAAACCATATGTGATTTACAGTGATGCTTCACATAATGGTTTAGGTTGTGTTTTGATGCAAGAGGGTAGAGTTATAGCTCATGCTTCTTGGCAGTTGAAGCCGCATGAGTTGAATTACCCGATGCATAATTTGGAGTTAGCAGCTATAGTGTTTGCTTTGAAGATTTGGAGACACTACTTGTATGGAGAGAAGTGTTTCATTTATACGGATCATAAGAGTTTGAAATACTTGGATGTTCGGAGAGAGCTAAATCTTCGGCAAAGACGGTGGTTGGAGTTAATCAAAGACTATGACTATTTGATTGATTATCATCCTGGTAAGGTAAATGTTGTTGCTGATGCCTTGAGTCGAAAGTCTTTGGCAGGTTTGACTGCTTATTTGCTCTTGTTGCTTGTTGAGTTGAGAGCGTTGCATGCTAGTTTCGAGCCTTATGGTGATGGTGCTTTGTTGGCTCAATTGCAGTTGAGACCGGTGTTGTTGGATTAGATTTAAGAGGCTCAGCTGGCAGATAAGAAAATTCAGAAGATTGTTTTGGATTGCAAAAAGGGGGAGAGCTGAGACTTTTAGGTGAGAAGTGATGGTAGTTTATGGTTCAAAGATAGATTGTGTGTTCCTAGTGATGCAAGACTGAGAAAGATTATTTTGGAGGAAGCACATCAGTCAGCTTTTGCTATGCACCCTGGAAGTACCAAGATGTATCATGATTTGAAGTAACATTATTGGTGGTCAGGTATGAAGAAGGACATAGCGGAGTTTGTATCCAAATGTCTCACTTGTCCAAGAGTGAAGGCCGAGCACCAAGTTCCTTAGGGGTTGCTCCAACCTTTATCAGTGCCTGAATGGAAATGGGAGTGAGAATTATCTTGTTTACACCTTTCGACTGTGGATGAGTAGAGTAGGATGAATCTGCTTCAATGAATCCTTTATTGCCTTGATAGATCTAAGATATGAAGTCCATTTCAAGTAAACTTCAATTATCTTTGTGATATTGACTATACATCCTTTCCTTGATCTTCTTTAGTCCTTAGTACCTTAGTGATCATCAGACTTGTCATAAATGTCACAACAGTTCAAGGTAGGTTATTAGGGGTTTATATGCCAATAAAAGCAAGCTAAAAATTTCATAATGGCTCAAACGGAAAAACTAAGGATGATGTTAACATGGGTGGATACTAGCTGTTGGCTTACCAAATAATGCCTTGATCATTTCTCCCTTAAATGAGCAAAGTTCAATTTCACCTCGAAAGTTCGTCAAAGCATGTTCTAAGATTGACTAAGATCTAGACAAAGGTAATTATGCATAAGCCTTCTCTAAGTAAGCATACATAGCTTTGTGCTATAGAACAACTCCCTCACCTAGTAAAGTTATTTAAGTCGTGATGCATAGATACACTAATTATGAATATCAAGCTAGACTCATCATTAGTTGAGCACCAAAATGAACAAAGACCAACATAAATAAAAATTTGATAAAAGTAATTTATTTAAACATTCTTAATTTGAAAAACATAATTATTCCATAAAACATTAAAGAAAGAAAATGAAATAAAAACCAAACAAGCCAAGGGAAGTTTGTTGAGTTAGAGTAAAAAAAAATTGCTTCATCCACTTGGACATGTCAGGGGCAAGAGCCAAAACTAGTAACCCCTTCCTCAGTAGTATCTCCATCTGTATGTTGCAAAGATGACAAGACAAAAACTTCCACCAATCCTCCTTCTATCATTAAGGCGGTTGGCGGTGGCACGATTTCAAATTCAGGCAAAGGATTGCTTTTTGGTGTTGGTCATGCTAGGTTCAAGCAACTTTTCACTATCAATCAAATCTTGGATCTCATGTTTGAGTCACAAGCATTTGTCTGTCTCATGTCCCTGTGTCTGGTGAAATTGACAAAAGGCTTTAATATCAAATTTTGGCTATAAAGGATTCGGCAAAGGTCGAGAGACCAATGGCTATAACAACCCTTTCTTCTATAGCTTGTTGAAAACCTAAGATAAAGGTTTCCCTATATTTGAAAACTATCGTTTATTTGCTTGACTAGTTGCATTGACATCTACTAACTTCTGTGTACCCTGACTGCTAGACTGATAACTTCCTCTATCATTCCTTCTTCTAGAAAAATGATTCTTCTCTCGTTTCCATTCTTCTATCTGTAAGACAACTTGAAGAAGATCTTTGAAATCTCTGATAAGGGTATGAGACAGTCTCTCACGAAGGTTGTGCATGACACCTCTCACCATCATTCTGATCTGGTCAGACTCATCGGGCCTCTTATTAAGCAATATAGCCTTATTCCTCCACCTCTTTATATAGTCAACAAAATTCTCATTCTGCTTTTGTCTGATTAACTCTACCTCTATTAGGGTGACTTCCAATTCCACATTATACCCATACTGTTGGATGAAGGCTTTGTATAACAAATCATAGTTCTTTTGAATACTTTCCTCTAAGGTGTTGAACCAGTTTTGCAAAACATGATCTAGTGAAAGCATGAAGTACCTTAGAGTTTGAGCCTTAATAGCTCGAGCATACTGCATAGTAGTGATATATACTTTGCATGCAAGTGAGGATTCCCTATGCCATTGTACTTGGTAAAAGCAGGCATTTTGAATTTGTGAGGGATTCCTTCATCATCTTCAAATAGCTTGTCAATTTCTGACACCTCTTTGGCCTTCAGGTTCTTCTTAAATTTTTCTCTAAATCTGCAATCATCTTCTCGACATTGGAAGATTCAGCTTTCTTTTCTATAATCTTCTTTTCTTTCTTATCTTCTTGTTGATCTTCGAAGCATTATTCCCATTCATCATCATCTATAGCTTTTTTGTCTTCATCAGATGCCACTTTGACTATCTTTGCCTTTTCCTTATCCTTCTTTTGCTTTTTGTTACTAACGGATGCTTCAACATTATTGTCCTATAAAAGTGAAAGTAGTTGGCCTCTCACAGTTTCAGCTAGGGTCTTCTTCAATTCTTCCATCTTGGAGTTGAGGGCATCATCCACTAATTTCTGATCTTGCTCAAGATCCATCGCTTTTGATGTGAAATTGACTGAATTCTCATTGAACTTTAAGTCACTGAAGTAGGTTGGGTTGTTGTAGGCTCTTGAATTGTTGTACTCCAAGGCTATAAGCCAGGAAGGATCAATGATATGAGATGCAATGTATGTATACATGTACGCATGGATGCATAAGTAACAAACAAAATAAATCAACTCAACATAGTAAGAACGAACCTTCCAACCTTATAACTTCCACACACGAATGGTGAGTCCCTTTTTCTAAATATATGGCCAATAAAATACCAACATAGGGTATCTTATGAACAATTCACTCTGACTGTTTTAACCAATAGCTATACTTTCAAAATTAAAAGTAAGTCTATGATAACTCCCATTGATTAGATTGCAATCCATTGGATCAACAATAGATAGCTTTTATGTTATATTGGATTAAAACTAAATTAAAAGGTTTATAATAAATAGATTTCCTATTTGAAAAAATAGTTATTAATTCATGCTTCAAACAACATCATGATTAATAAGTTATAGTGTAAACTAGGCCCATAATTGATTTTAGATATTCCATAGTCGACCTAATTAGTTTAAGCCCATTGTCAAAAATGATTTTGTTTCAAATCCCATTGTAAAAGATTTGTTTCAAAATGAATTTTGGGCTTTAAACTTGGGCCATGAGGTGAAAAATATTTTTGTTTCAAAGCTCATTGAAAAGATTTGTTTGAAAATAGGTTTTGGGTTTTGAACTTGGGCCATAAGGTGAAAAAGAATTTTGATCCGTCTTAAAAGGATTTTTATGTCCAAAGACCATCTTTGAAAAAAATTTTGCAAACAGTTTTGGTCTTTTAGGCTTAAAAATTATTTCGGGCTTACAATATAATTAAGTCATATTAGGAATGGAACAAACAAAATAAGTCATGGTTCAAACTAAGATATATTAATCATAGTCAAAGAGTAAGCACTTGGGTATTGTAACATCCAAAATTTTTGAAAATTTCTAATTTTTAGAAAATTTGATAAAATAAATTATAATTTAAAAGGATAAATTAAATTAATGGTTTTAAATGAAAAATGAAGGGATTTTAAATGAAAAAGTGGAATATATATGTGATATATATACAAAATATATATAACATATATAAAAAGTCAATATTTTTTAAAAGAAAATGGTATTTTGGTAATTAAATCTTATAAATTCAAAATTAATAAAATAATTCAAAAATAAATTAATTTTGAATGGAAGAGGGAAATTAGGAATTTTAATTTATTAAAAAAATAATTAAATATTAAATTATTTTAATATATATATATATATGTGGTTAAAAAAATGAAAAGGAAAGAATATTAAAAGTCTTCTTCTTCTTCTTCTTCTTCTCAAGAACGTGGCTTCCATGGAAGTTTGAAGACCAAGGATTTTGCTTCTTCCATACTCCATAAATTGAAGGAATTAACAAGTTTCAAGTGGATTTTTTGTGATTTCCACCAAAATTAGTAAGTTTTCATCTCTTTTCTTTGAATTCCTTGGAAATTTAGATTATGTGAGAATTTGAATTTTTATGTAGGATGTTATAATTGTTGGAATTGGTGTGTATGATGTTATTTTGGGTAGTTAACAATGATTCTAAGGTTAGATTGAAGTGATGATGGAGTTTGGTTAAAGAATGGTGAAGAGAGAGAATTTAGGATTATGGATTTTTGAAGTTTTGAAAACATGAACTTTAATTGTGCAAATTGTTTCCAAATGAGTTGTTTTGATTCATAAACAAGTATTTTAAAGTCAAATATTGGATTTGGTGGTGTTGGGTTGGAGTTTGAGAATGGAAGTGGAGATTTAGGGTTTTGGAAAAGTTATTTTCCAATGTGGTTGAATTGTGTGATTTTATTTGTTTAAGCAAGTTTTTTAGTGTTAAAAGTGATGAATATAAGCTTGGAATGAGCAATGGATGTGTTGGAATGGAAAACCTTCAATGGGGGAAGGTCAGGCCATTTTTAAGATTTTGTGTATAAGAGTGTATTTTTATAATGTAAATGATTTAAATGTATTAAAATATGTTTTTAATAATATAAATAAACTTAAAACACTAATTTAATTGTAGTAGAATGGAATTCTAATGTTGAAGTAAGGAAAGGCTAAATTTTTAAAAATTTGTAGGAGTGATGTGTAATTATGATTTAATGTTGGAAATGCCATTAAATGTTATACTAAATGATTATTTGCTACCACATTTAGTTTAGGCATTGAGGGAGATTGATTTGCTCTATCCAAGTGGTGAAGGGCAAGTTAGAAAGATTGGATTGAAGGTTGTTTTTAACTTGCTTTGGGTTGCTAGTGGAGGTATGTACAAACTTTGAATATAATGTTTATATTTGCATAACATTTGGACTTAACACATTTTGGTTGAAAAATGTGTTAAGCTACTTGGTTCATTGATTGTGCATGAATAATATGTTATGACATTTGTAATGTCATATATGTGTTAAATGCATTGCGAAAAGCCATTGATAATGGCTAATTTGTGTAACATGTGAAATATGCATATTATGTGAAAATACCCAAAGTAATTGGGTAATGTGTTGTGAATGCAAAAATGAGATATGTGTAATAATGAAATGAATTGATATTGATAAAATTGAGAAAAGCGAGAAAAATGAGAAAGATGTGAAAAATGAGAAAAAAAAAGTGAAAATAAGGCAATGTGCCTAGATTGAATATGTAAAAAAGAGAAAGAGATTAATAATGAGAAATATGAATAAATTGTGTGCCTAGTATGTTATTCAATTTTCAGAGTTCTGGGTTTGGCAGCATGCCTATGATTGCCTACGGGTTATATGCTGGAATGGTGAAAAGAGTGGGTTGTAAGCCAGGCCAGCTGATAAATATGATGTTTTTGGGGTGAAAAGACTGGGTCGTAAGCCTAAAAACCTGTAGCAGTCTAGCCGGGTTGAGGACCAAGATACTGGGGCCTAAGGGTCTAGCCGGGTTGAGGTCCAAGAGACTGGGGCTGTTACATTATCCATGGATATATATATTGCCTACGGGGATAGACACATGGTGTCATTATGAACCAAAGCTGTAACTCTGAAATTTGAATAGCATATTAGATCCTTTTGGGCCGATGCTTGTCTTTGTTTTAATGTGAATTATGAATTATGATACAATTGAGTAATATAATGTTTTGAGTTGTGCATATGAAATATTTTAAAATATATATATAAGAAAGTGGATTGATGTGACATCTATATGCATTATGCATTTGGTATTGCATTGAGTTATATTGTTATTATCAAAGTTTGTACCACTAGGCTTCAGCTTAGCGTGATTGTTTCCATCACGCAGGTGACAGGGTAGACCCAGTTGAGCCAGAGAGTTCTTCTAGACCAGGTCGGCTCTAGACTTATAGTTGAGCTTGTAGAGTTGCTATCGAGATCAGAAACACTGCCAGCAACATGTATATATTTTTATGTTATTGTACATTTTGAGTTTTATGCATAATATATTATGTTTTGAATTTTACGTATTGTATATTATAAAGAATGTTTGGGTCAATGTATTTGAAATGGGAGAGTAAGTGTGTTTTAAATTATATATATCTATATGTATAAATGTTTGAGAAAATTGGTGAAATTGAGAAGTATGGTTGAGAAGGTGATTGGAAATTATTGGGAGTGTTTTCTTTTTGCAGGTTGAGTAATTGCTAAATTTTGGAATATCCAAAATACAGACAAAACTCTAGCGAATTTTTCCCAGAGATTTTTATATATATTATTTATTTTGGGTTCTTATAACAAATAAATAATATTTATATTCTATTTAATTTTTATATATTTAGAATTTGAAATTTTAAATTGGAAATGTAAAAAAAAATTAGTAAATCCATCTGTGACATTTTTGTACTGTATATGTGTATTTTACATATGCTAGAAATATGTTTTGTACTTATATAGGGTATAAGGGTATTACATTTGTTTTGGTATCAGAGCCTAGGTTTGATTTTCTCGACCTAGGTGGGATGATAGAGAGAAAATGGGGGATTTAAAAAATAGTTTTTAATTGTAATACATGCATTGGCACTGGCAGTTTCTGATCTCTGATATAGAATTTTCTGCTATGTTTGCAGATATAGGTAGTTATGGCATCTCAATCGCATCAGGCTGCTGAGGGTAGTGCAAAGAGTGTGGCTCCAGATGAGGGCAGAGATAGAGCTAGAGTTGTATCTGCTGGTGAGGTATCTATTTCTATGCCTGTGAGACTAGCAGCTAATGAGGTTGCTCCTGGCTGGGTATGGCATATGGTAGAGTTGTTGAGGCAGGCTCTAGTTTCGCAGCCGCCACAGCCACAGCCGCAGCCGCAGTTGCCGGTGAGGCAGTATGATAAATTGAGAAAGTATGGGGCTGAGGACTTTGTTGCTACTACAGATCTTGTTGTAGCAGAGCAGTGGCTAGACCGGGTTCAGAGGATGTTTATTCAATTACAGGCTAGTCCAGAAGAGAAGTTTGATTATGCCAGATCTCTTATGCAGAGAGATGCATATGATTGGTAGAAGATGATTTCACATGCTCTAGATGATCCACCAGTCCTGACCTATGATGATTTCTTGCGGGAATTTAAGAAGAAGTATACTCCGAGAGAGTATAAAGACGTAAAGAAGATGGAGTTCCTGAGTCTAAGACAGGATACTAGGACAGTGTTTGAGTATGAGATCGAGTTTATCCGGTTGAGTCACTATGCTGGTGGGATTATTTATGACGAGTTTGACAGGTGCAGGAGGTTTGAGGAGGGACTGAGACCCTCTATCATGTGCATCATTGCAAGCTCTCGGTATCAGGATTTCTCCTAGTTAGTTGCAGCTGCCAGGAGTGTTGAGAGGGCATAGAATCTTGCAGCAGCTGCCAGGGTTGAGGAGACCAGAGTTAGGAGACCCCAGAGTGAGGCAGAGTCTTCAGCAGTGAAGAGAGGCCGAGGGGGACATTTCAGAGGTTTAGTAGGAGTCAGGGCCAGTTTGGCAAGTCAGTACAGCAGCAGAGACAGAGACAGAGACCTGCAATTTCAGTGGCTAGTGCTCCGACCCCAGTGGCTCAGAGACCTACTCCACCTACTTGCGTTCATTGTGGTAGAGTACACGGAGGTGTCTGCTGGTGGAGAGGTGCTTCGGGAGTGTGTTTTAGATGTGGGTCATCAGACCATTTTATCAAAGATTATCTCGAGCCACCAGAGGTTAGGCAGGCAGATACTGCATCTTCTCAACCCAATGTCAGAGGGGGTCGTGGTGGCAGAGGTTTTAGTAGAGGTGGTCACCCTGGGTTTAGCCATAGAGGAGGCTCTACATCCGGAAGCAGTAGGCCAGATGAGGCTGGCCATCTTAGCAGGTTTATGTGATGCAGAGGCAGCCGGATGCTTCAGCCGTCATTGCGGGTACATTTTCTTTATTTGGCATTTTAGTCCTTGCTCTATTAGATCTTGGATCTACGCATTCATACATAAGTGCATCCATCTTTCCTGTGACTGAATTGCATTCTGAGTCCCTAGGATTTGATGTCTTGGTGACAAATCCTTTATGGCATAGTGTTATGGTGAGCAGGGTACACCGAGATAGTCCAGTTGTTATTCAAGATGAGGAGTTTCTTGGTGACCTGATTGAGATGACTTTCAGGGAATATGATCTGATTTTGGGCATGGATTGGTTATCCAAGCATGGGGCTATGGTAGACTATCAGAAGAAATGTGTTACTTTGAGAACACAGGATGGTAGGGATGTTATAGTATCTAGTGAGCAGAGGTATCTTTCATTTATATTTGTTTCAGTTGGGAGAATGATTCGGAAGGGATGTGAGGCTTATCTTGCTCATGTTGTAGATACTAAAGTAGTGGGATCCCTACTTGAAAGTATACCCACAGTTGCTGAGTTTCCAGATGTTTTCCCTGATGAGTTGTTAGGGGTACCTCCTGAGAGAAAAGTGGAGTTTGGTATTGATTTGTTGCCTAGTACCACTCTTATCTCTATTACCCCTTATCGGATGGCACCTGCTGAGTTGAGAAAGTTGAAGGTGCAGTTGCAGGAGCTATTGGATAAAGGGTTTGTCCGCCCTAGTGTGTCCTCGTGGGGAGCCCCTGTATTGTTTGTGAAGAAGAAGGATGGCACCATGAGATTGTGTATTGATTATAGGCAGTTGAATAAGGTGACCATTAAGAACAAGTATCCTTTGCCTCGGATAGATGATCTCTTTGATCAGTTGAAGGGAGCAGCAGTATTCTCTAAGATTGATCTGAGATCAGGGTACCATCAGTTGAGAGTCAGAGATGTGGATGTACCCAAGACAGCTTTTCGTACAAGGTATGGGCATTATGAGTTTCTGGTGATGCCCTTTGGATTGACGAATGCACCAGCGGCTTTTATGGATTTGATCAACAGGGTATTCAGACCATATTTAGATTAGTTTGTGGTGGTCTTCATTGATGATATCTTAGTGTATTCACGTAATGAGGAGGATCATGATAGGCATTTGCGGATCGTATTGCAAACTCTAAGAGAGAAGCAATTGTATGCTAAACTGTCTAAGTGTGAGTTCTGAGTATTAGAGTTGATCTGAGTAAAATTGAGGCTATCTTGAATTGGAGTCCACCAAAGACTGTGACAGAGGTTAGAAGTTTTCTAGGATTGGCAGGCTATTATTATCGATTTGTGAAGGGTTTTTCTATAATAGCTACATCACTCACTAGATTACTTCGAAAAGGAGTTAAATTTGTGTGGACAGATCGGTGTCAGGCGAGTTTTGAGCAGCTGAGGGAGATGTTGACTCAAGCTCCTATCCTTACCCTGCCTGTGGAAGGTAAACCATATGTGATATATAGTGATGCTTCACACAATGGTTTAGGTTGTGTTTTGATGCAGGAGGGTAGAGTCATTGCTTATGCCTCTCGACAGTTGAAACCGCATGAGCTGAATTATCCAACGCATGATTTGCAATTAGTAGCAATAGTCTTTGCCTTGAAGATTTGGCAGCATTATTTGTATGGGGAAAAGTGTTTCATTTATATAGATCACAAGAGTTTGAAATACCTAGGTGTTCAGAGAGAGCTGAATCTTTGGCAGAGACGGTGGTTAGAGTTGATTAAAGACTACGACTGTTTGATTGATTATCATCCTGGTAAGGCAAATGTTGTTGCTGATGCCTTGAGTCGAAAATCTTTGGCAGGTTTGATTGCTTATTCGCTCTTGTTGCTTATTGAGTTGAGAGCATTACATGCTAGATTTGAGTCTTTTGATGATGGTGCTTTGATGGCTCAGTTGCAGTTGAGGCCAGCCTTGTTGGATCATATTAGGGAGGCTCAATTAGCAGATAAGAGAATTCAAAAAATTGTGTTGGTTTGTCAGAAAGTTGAAAGTCGAGACTTTTATGTGAGGGGTGATGGCAGTCTATGGTATAGAGATAGATTGTGTATTCCTGATGATGCAGAATTGAAAAGAATGATATTAGAGGAAGCACATCAATCACTTTTTGCTATGCACCCTGGGAGTACCAAGATGTATCAAGACTTGAAGCGACATTATTGGTGGCCAGGTATGAAGAGGGACATAGCAGAGTTTGTATCCAGATGTCTCACTTGCCAGAAAGTGAAGGCTGAGCACCAAGTTTCTTCAGGATTGCTCCAACTATTATCAGTGCCAGAGTGGAAATGGGAGCGAGTGACAATGAATTTTGTGACTGGACTGCCTTTAACTCAGAAGAAGCATGATGCAATATGGGTGATAGTTGATTGGATGACGAAGACAGCTCATTTTCTTCCAGTTTGAATGGATTATTCTCTTGAGAGATTGGCTGAGCTGTATATTAATGAGATAGTCAGGTTGCATGGAGTCCCAGTTTCATTGGTGTCGGATCGAGATCCCCAGTTTACTTCGAGGTTTTGGAAGAGTTTTCATAATGCTCTAGGTTCTTGATTGCATTTTAGTACTGCTTTCCATCCTCAGATAGATGGATAGTCAGAGAGAGTGATACAGATTCTGGAGGATATGTTAAGGAGCTGTATCATTGATTTTGTCGAGAATTGGGACAGATTTTTGCCATTAATTGAATTTTCTTATAACAATAGTCATCAGTCGAGTATTGGGATGACTCCTTATAAGGCTTTATATGGTAGGAGATGCAGGACACCTTTGTGTTGGGATGAAGTTAGAGAAGGTAAACTGGTTGGTCCCGATTTGATTAAGGAAACAGAGGAGAAAGTGAAGGTGATTCGGGGTCGTTTGAAAGCAGCTTCAGACTGACAGAAATCTTATTCAGATTTAAAGAGAAGAGACATAGAGTTCATTGTAGGAGATAAATTATTTCTGAAGGTGTCTCCATGGAAGAAGATTTTGAGATTTGGCCGCAAAGGGAAGTTGAGTCCTCGTTTCATACGACCATATGAGGTGTTGGAGAGAGTTGGTCCAGTGGCTTATAGACTAGCTTTACCACCTGAGTTGGATCGAATACATAATATTTTCCATGTCTCGATGCTTCGAAGATATAGGTCTGACCCATCTCATATCTTGTCAGTGGAGTCCATTGAGGTAAGTCCAGATCCGACTCACGAGGAAGAACCAATGGCGATTTTGGCACGAGAGGTTAAAGAATTGAGGAATAAGAGGGTGCCACTTGTGAAAGTCCTTTGGAGGAATCATGCCACTGAGGAGGCGACATGGGAAAGTGAGCAGGTGATGCAGAGTCAGTTTCTCCATTTGTTCCAGACTTGAGGACAGGTAATTTCGGGGACGAAATTTGTTTTAGAGGGAGAGAATTGTAACATCCAAAATTTTTGAAAATTTCTAATTTTTAGAAAATTTGATAAAATAAATTATAATTTAAAAGGATAAATTAAATTAATGGCTTTAAATGAAAAATGAAGGGATATTAAATGAAAAAGTGGAACATATATGTGATATATATGCAAAATATATATAACATATATAAAAAGTCAACACTTTTTAAAAGAAAATGGTATTTTGGTAATTAAATCTTATAAATTCAAAATTAATAAATTAATTCAAAAATAAATTAATTTTGAATGGAAGAGGAAAATTAGGACTTTTAATTTATTAAAAAATAATTAAATATTAAATATTAAATTATTTTAATATATATATGTGGTTAAAAAAAAGATGAAAAGGAAAGAATATTAAAAGTCTTCTTCTTCTTCTTCTTCTTCTTCTTCTTCTTCTCAAGAACGTGGCTTCCATGGAAGTTTGAAGATCAAGGATTTTGCTTCTTCCATACTCCATAGATTGAAGGAATTAACAAGTTTCAAGTGGATTTTTGGTGATTTCCACCAAAATTAGTAAGTTTCCATATCTTTTTTTTGAATTCCTTGAAAATTTAGATTATGTGAGAATTTGAATTTTTATGTAGGATGTTATAATTGTTGGAATTGGTGTGTATGATGTTATTTTGGGTAGTTAACAATGATTCTAAGGTTAGATTGAAGTGATGATGGAGTTTGGTTAAAGAATGGTGAAGAGAGATAATTTAGGGTTATGGATTTTTGGGGTTTTGAAAACATGAACTTTAATTGTGCAAATTATTTCCAAATGAGTTGTTTTGATTCATAAACAAGTATTTTAAAGTCAAATATTGGATTTGGTGGTGTTGGGTTGGTGTTTGAGAAAGGAAGTGGAGATTTAGGATTTTGGAAAAGTGATTTTCCAATATGGTTGAATTGTGTGATTTTATTTGTTTAAGCATGTTGTTTAGTGTTAAAAGTGATGACTATAAGCTTGGAATGAGTAATGGATTGTGTTGGAATGGAAAACCTTCAATGGGGGAAGGTTAGGCCATTTTTGAGATTTTGTGTATAAGAGTGTATTTTTATAATGTAAATGATTTAAATGTATTAAAATATGTTTTTAATAATATAAATAAACTTAAAACACTAATTTAATTATAGTAGAATGGAATTCTAATGTTGAAGTAAGGAAAGGCTAAATTTTTGGAAATTTGTAGGAGTGATGTGTAATTATGATTTAATGTTGGAAATGCCATTAAATATGATACTAAATGATTATTTGCTATCACATTTAGTTTAGGCATTGAGGGAGATTGATTTGCTTCATCCAAGTGGTGAAGGGCAAGTTAGAAAGATTGGATTGAAGGTTATTTTTAGCTTGCTTTAGGTTGCTAGTGGAGGTATGTACAAACTTTAAATATAATGTTTATATTTGCATAACATTTGGACTTAAAACATTTTGGTTGAAAAATGTGTTAAGCTACTTGGTTCATTGATTGTGTATGAATAATATGCTATGACATTTGTAATGTCATATATGTGTTAAATGCATTGCGAAAAGCCATTGATAATGGCTAATTTGTGTAACATGTGAAATATGCATATTATGTGAAAAATGAGAAAGATGTGAAAGATGTGAAAATGAGAAAAGTGAGAAAAAAAAGTGAAAATAAGGCAATATGCCTAGATTGAATATGTAAAAATGAGAAAGAGATTAATAATGAGAAATATGAATAAATTGTGTGTCTATTATGTTATTAAATTTTCAGAGATCTGGGTTTGGCGGCATGCCTATGATTGCCTACGGGCTATACGCTGGAATGGTGAAAAGACTGGGTCGTAAGCCAGGACAACTGATTGGGGTGAAAAGACTGGGTCGTAAGCCTCAAAAACTGTAGCAGTCTAGCCGGGTTGAGGACCAAGATACTGGGGCCTAAGAGTCTAGCCGGGTTGAGGTCCAAGAGACTGGGACTGTTACATTATCCATGGATATATATATTGCCTATGGGGCTAGACACATGGTGTCATTATGGACCAAAGCAGTAACTCTGAAATTTGAATAGCATATTAGATCCTTTTTGGTCCCATGCTTGTCTTTGTTTTAATGTGAATTATGAATTATGATACAATTGAGTAATATAATGTTTTGAGTTGTGCTTATGAAATATTTAAAAAAAATATAAGAAAGTGGATTGATGTGACATCTATATGCATTATGCATTTGGTATTGCATTGAGTTATATTGTTATTATCAAAGTTTGTACCACTAGTCTTCGACTTAGCTCGATTGTTTCCATCGCGCAGGTGACAGGGTAGACCCAGTTGAGCCAAAGAGTTCTTCTAGACCAAGTCGGGTCTAGACTTGTAGTTTAGCTTGTAGAGTTGCTATCGTGATCAGAAACTCTGCCAGCAACATGTCTATATTTTTACGTTATTGTACATTTTGAGTTTTATGCATAGTATATTATGTTTTGAATTTTACGTATTGTGTATTATAAAGAATGTTTGGGTCAATGTATTTGAAATGGGAGAGTAAGTGTGTTTTAAATTATATATATCTATATGTATAAATGTTTGAAAAAATTGGTGAAATTGAGAAGTATGGTTGAGAGGGTGATTGGAAATTATTGGGAGTGTTTTCTTTTTTGCAGGTTGAGTAATTGCTAAATTTTGGGATATCCAAAATACAAACAAAACTCTGGCGAATTTTTCCCAGAGATTTTTATATATATTATTTATTTTGGGTTCTTATAACAAATAAATAATATTTATATTCTATTTAATTTTTATATATTTAGAATTTGAAATTTTAAATTGGAAATGTAAAAAAAAATTAGTAAATCTGTCTGTGACATTTTTGTACCGTATATGCATATTTTACATATGCTAGAAATATGTTTTGTACGTATATAGGGTATAAGGGTGTTACAGGTATAAACCTAAGGAAAGTAACTAGGCCAACTACATAGGCTTTAGTCTTTTAGTTAAAAATCTTAGGTTCCCATAGAAAGTATATACCAAATGGTACAAGTCTATGAGTGGTTATGTCATGCTTAATCTCCATACCTTGAGTGAAAGTATAGTATCTATAATATCCCAATGTATGCCCTAGAAGTTTTGAATGTTATTGTTGTTTTAATTGGATTAAATGTATATGTTAATTTGAAAGAGAAAAGAATTTTTAAAGGAAGTGTATATGTTGTTTATATGGTAGTATAAATAACATATGCATAAGTCAAAAAGGGATGGTCAATGGAAGAGGATATTTATTTGTGATATGTGAAATTACTTAAATGGGCATATGAGTGACAAGAGTTAAGTCTAAATGGATGAGGGCATTTAAGTAATTGTTGTGTTAAAATTGCATGGTGGAGATTTAAAGAAGAAGAGAAGTTTGACTTGTTTTATTTTCTTTTCTTCTCATTTTGGGTGGCCGGCTATACCAAAGGAAAGAGAGAGCAAGAGAGGTGTTCTAAGTTCTAAACATCAAATTGAAGGGAGAATCAAAGGATTAAGTTGGAGATTTGTGAAATTTCTTCAATTGAGGTAAGTATTCTCTTGTTTCCTTTGTTCTTTTGAGGTTGTGTTTGAAGTGAATTATGAATTGTTGTTTTTATGATTAGGTGTGTTTGAGATGTGTTTATAAGTGTTGAGATTGATTGTAAGTTACAAAGTTAAATTGGTGTTGGTTTTGGTTTGAAGATGGTAAGTTAAGTGGATGTTGATTTTGAAAGAATAAGAGTGATGTTGGTTTAGGGTTTTGAAGTGGTGAGTGATTAAATGTGTTGTTGATGTATTGTTAATGTGAATATTGTGATGAGCATGCAAGATATGTGTTAATGACATTGTGTATATTCATTTGAATGAGGTTATGTTATGTATAATGTGTTTAAATTCAATCAAAAGAGATTTGGCCATGTTTAGGGTTTTTAATCATGAGAGATACGGCCAAACCAAGGAAGAGACACGGCCAAACTAAAGAATTTTGGGAGACACGGCCAAGTCTAAGGAAATTTTGGCCGTGTTGGGTATTTTTGGAGAGACACGGCCGTGTCCCTTGCCCATGTCTGCCACTGCCAATTTGTGTTGAGAGACACGGCCACAAGCTTGGTCGTGTCCCTTGAGTGTGTTGGCTACTGTGATGGTTCTTTGCTCTTTTTGTATTGATGAGATTGAACATACATTTGATGATGCTATATGTAAAATGTGAAGGAGATGATGAAGTAATTGATTATGTATAGCTTGATGGGAGTAGTTCTTGAGGTAAGTACAAACTTACCTAGATGCATTCTTTTATATGATTTTGAGACTTAAAACAATGTTAATTAATTTATTATATTGTTAATATAATGTGACAAGTATTATGACTTGTATAGCGTGAAAGAGACGAGGATCATTCAAAAAGGTATGTACAATGCAATTTATTATGATAAATACTTTCATGATGAATTACCTGAATGTAAATTGAGACATAAAGAGATGTGAAACTAATGTTCTGAGTTATAATGATATGTTTGTTTAGTTAATGTAATTGAGGTTGTATATTATATGATGATTCAAATGAGATATGAAGCCATTGTGATTGGCTATGATAACTCAAATGTGATGTGAAGCCATTGTGATTGGCTATGATAACTCAAATGTGATGTGAAGCCATTGTGATTGGCTATGATGATTCAATTGAAAGAAATAAGGCATGTTTTCCTAGATGATGATGAGAATTGAGAATGAAAATGATAATGAAATAATAAATGAATTGTGTGGCTAATGTGTTATTCCATTTTCAGAGTTTGTTGTTGGTGGCATGCCTAATGATAGTAACAATCTCTTGAAGTCAGGTTGGGCTTGATCCTTGAAGCCAAGTTGGGTAGAAGTTTAACATGTTTTACTCCCCTTGAAGCTTGGTTGGGTCTAGTCCTTGAAGCCTAATTGAGATGTTACAACCCTTGAAGCTAGGTTGGGTTGGTTCTTGAAGCCAAGTTGGGTTGAGACTTAGCATGCTTTGTTCCCCTTGAAGCTTGGTTGAACCTAAATCCTTTAAGCCTAGTTGGGATAATGATAATGATAATGTGATAATAAAACCAAAGCATTAACTCTGAAAATTGAATGGCATATTAGTGTCTTTTGGGCCCGAGTCTGTCGTTGTTGTCAATGTGTTATACAAATGTTGAAATAAATGAGTAATGAGATCTATGATTGCCTTTGTTGAAAATGTGATTCATGATTGGTGAATTGTGAATAAAATAATGATATGAAGTATGATATGTAATATGTATATTGATAAAATGATGGTGAGTATTAGTGATGGATTGTGGTTGGTGTTAATGATGTGTATATATGTATATATAATATATGAGATTAGTAGAGATATTTGAAAGGTGCAATTCAAAAGGAAAAACATGATAAGAAACTAATGGTACATGAAAGTGATATTTCATTATATGCTAGAATTTCTATAATGTATGTTTATATGTTATATTTGTACTACTAAGCTCTCAGGCTTAGCGCGGATGTGTAATCGCGCAAGTGACTAGGTGGAAGATATGAAGTCTTTTGTTGCCACGAGAAGAGTAAGAGTTTATTGAGACCAACTAGAGGGTGATGCATACATGTATAATTTTTAATTATGATGTATTTCTGACAAGAGTATATTTATATGTATAAATGAAGTTATGATAAAGATAAGATTATGATATATATGTAAGATCATTAAAAGTATAATGATTTTGCAAATGTTCTTTAAATTTATGTATTGTGGTTTGAACTCTGTTAAAGGTTTTAAAAATGTAACGAAAAGTGACATCCTTATACTTTATATACTTACTGTATGTATACTAGGTGTATGTATAGTACTTATATGGAGTATCGGGGTGTTACAGTATCCCTTACATAACATAACATGGGTAACACGAGCGTCCTAACTCACACACATAATGTAATATAAAATGATGCAATGGATAATATCATAATAAGAAATAATAAAATAATATAAAGACCAACGAAATCAACTACTCTTATCCCTAGTGGAGATTTTTGCCGCCATCCCATGTGGAATAGTTCTTGCGACTTTGGCACTATTAGGTTCAGGGCCCTAAAGAACACAGGCCTAAACCCGGAGAAAATATAGTCACTACCCGGTCTGGCCGGAAAAATAGAAAGGAGTGGATGACTCAATTCCCAAGGAATCCCCAACCCCCTATTGGGTTTGAAAAGTTGGATATGCATGGGAAGGTGAGAAGTGGCCCAGCATCCCCATAACGTCTGGTTCATTAGAACCGGCCCCCTTTTTAGGTCTAAATATTATTGAATTCTTAGATATTATAAAATCATCCATATTACATGCAAATATTGAAATAAATAATCATTGTATTAAAAATCAAAATAAGTCCAAACAAATCCGATGATGGAAATATGTCTTTACAATATCCAAGTCCATAAGAATAAAATAAGATAAACAAAATGGGACACCCATCAATTGGTGGAAACATGCGCTTACATTGGTGCCCAAATATAAATAAAATAAAATAAATTAATTAAATAAATAAATAAATAAGGCACCCACAAAGTGGAAACATGCCTTTTACAACTCCAAATAAACAATTAACCAATTAAACAATCCAAACATAAAAATTAATCCAAACATATAGTTTAATTATCAAACAAATAATAAATTAGAGTCTAATAAAAGGAAATTAAAGTAAATCACAAAGAATTACAATCCACAAAGAAATATTAACCCCGTTGACTAGGGATCGTGTACGGTAGTCCCGCTAGCCAGTTAGCGGGTGGGGGTTCAAGGGAGCAGTGCCCTCAAAAGGTAGACAGTTTACATGATATAGTATTATTGGAGAATTAGAGTTTCTATGTGAGTTAGGATTTTATATTTATAAAAATTAGGGTTTTCCTAAACTAGGATTTTTAAATCAAAACAAGTTGGTTTAGGGTTTCTAAATCAAGTTTATTAGGGTTTTAGGGTTTCTAAATCAAGTTTATTAGGGTTTTAGGGTTTCAAGGTTTGAAAACTGGTTTTATTGGTTTTAGGGTTTGAAAACTGGTTTTATTGGTTTATAAATGAAAATTAGGGGTTTTGGTTTCTAAAATAATGCTACTGCTGAGAAAACCAAGCTACTGTAATTACTTTTAGAAAATAAAATTATTGTAACTATATTTATAAACTTTGAACCACTAAGCATTTAACCCAAATCAATATTTTATGTGACTGATTATTACTACTATCATGATATTAAGAAGCTACTATGATATTTTTTTTTAGTGTTGAATAATCTTCCATGGATAGAGGTTTTCTGGACATAAACTTATTTTTGGACTTAAGAATAAAGCTATTGGATATGATATGAAGACACAACAATTAAATAAAAAAACATTCAACAAAATAAAAATAATGCAATTACTGTGAATTTAAAATGGATTGAAGAAAGAATTGCAAACCTCCATTGTTGGTTCCTCTGATATTTCACATTGATACAAGCTTTATATTTGCACTAGTTGTAAAATTTCAGTTGAACAAAGTAAAGGCACTGTGTCACTGCCTTCTAGTTTCTTGATGATTGGTGTTCTGTGACTCTATTAACTCTCCCTTAATGTTGCTAGGGTTTCTGGTTGATTATTGTTTTCTGCTTGTTACTTTTTCATTTTACTACTTCTTATCATCCCCTTTCTGGTTCTTCAAACCTATATTTATAAGAAATGATTAGGTTCAACATCGTGAATCAGTATGTTTCCTGATTAAGCACGATGTTCTGAGGCATATCGAATTAAAACAATTTGAATTTCCAGTTAAACCCTGACCATGTTGAACTAAAATCAACTAAATTTGAGGCTAAACTTGACCATATCGAATTAAAAACTTCTTAATTCGACATGAACTAGGGTCCATATCGAACTGGGGCTTTCCCAATTCGATATGGGTGTCCATATCGAATTGGGAATGCCCCAATTCAATATAGGATGTCCATATCAAATTGGGGCATCCCCAGTTCGATATGGACACATGCCCAGTTCAATATGGACACATCCATATCGAACAGGGAAGCACCAGTTTGACATGGATGCCCATATCAGACTGGACAGGCCCAATTCCACATGCACGACCCATTATCGAACCAAAATGACTTTTAGACTATTTTTTTTTAGGTTTAAAAACTCTATTTTGGACTAAACTGGACTCATTTAGGCCTTTATAAAATTTGGACCAATCAAGATAAAAGCTTAAAGTAAATTTAAGCCATTAAGAATGGACCAATAAGCACTTAGGCCATCTTTAGTTAGGACCGAACAAGCATAGGTCCTAAATCAAGGGTCTATAAGCTTTTAACTAAAATCAATTCATTGATGGCTATATATCCTTAATTTTTCATCATAAAATGAAATGTTAGTCTATTTTGGTCACAATGCAACTTGAAACACTCAAAAGGGACGCCAGACAAAGGAGAATGAGCCTTTAAAAAATTACTATACAAGAATAGGTCTATTGCGACAACTCAACAGGCCTATTACACGGTAGTGGCAGGCTACCTCATGGTAGCTAGTGTTTTCGCCTAGCAACCAAAAGCTATCGTAAAGAGGTAAAAACCTACCAAGGCACCCTAGTCCAACATTTTTTTTATTTTTCCAATTTTAATCCTCAAAATCTCTATAAATAGGTCTCCAAACTTCAGTTTTTCTGCACACCAATCATCCAAGCAAATATAATTGCTAGTTATGTTACTTTCTTCCTCTTTTTTCTTCTTTAAAAGAAAAGGTTCAATCTTCCTCAATGCGAATCGTCTAAGATTTGCTTCCTTGGCGAATTTAGGTGCTAGTCAACTTGGGATTGCATTTTCCTTAAACCTTCCAAAGCCAATTGCTTCTTTAGCAACTAAAAACACTAATGAAAGTAGAACTCTCGTCTGGATAAATACTTAAGCCACCACCACCATGACTATAAATAAAGGTATGAACCTTCAACTTTAGCTCTTCTTTCTCTTAAGAATTTATTTTTAGATTGATTAATTGCTTGAATTTCAAAAGACTATCATTTGGGATTTTGAATTGAACTTGGAACCCAGACTTTAAAAATCCAAAACTAAAATTTAATCATAGATTTAGGTTTAAACATTAAACATAAAATTCAATCATAGACTTAGGTTTAAATATTAAACCTAAAAATTCAATCAGACATAGGTTTAAATATTAAAATTAAAATTCAACCATAGACTCAGGTTTAAACATTAAACATAAAATTCAATCATAGACTTAGGTTTAAATATTAAACATAAAAATTCAATCAGACATAGGTTTAAATATTAAAACTAAAATTCAACCATAGACTTAGGTTTAAACATTAAACCTAAAATTGAACTATAGATTTTGGTTTAAATATTAAACCTAAAATTGAATCATAGACATAGGTTTAAACATTAAACCTAAAATTGAATCATAGACTTAGGTTTAAATATTAAACCTAAAATTCAATCACAGATGTAGGTTTAAACATTAAACTTAAATGACAATCCTAAACTCATGTTTAAAAATTAAACCTAAAATTGGGTCTTAGACTTAGGTTTAAACATTAAACCTAAAATTGAATCTTAAACTTAGGTTTAAACATTAAACCTAAAATTGAACGTAGACTTAGATTTAAACATTTAACCTAAAATTTGACTTAGATTTAGGTTTAAACATTAAACCTAAAACTAGACCTAAACTTAAACAAACCTAATTTAAGTTTAAAAAAAATCATAATTTTGAGTTCAAAACCAACCATTACAAAATGGTTGGAACTGCATAAGCTTTAATTCTTATTCAAATGAGATATTTAGGCCTACTTGTAATATTAGTCCAAGTACCATGTCTATGCTATAAAATTATCCAATTTTTCAATTCTCTTCAAATTATCATCTTTAATATAAACTTTGACCATTTTTAATTGTCTTTTGGGGAAGTGTTCTCATCCTAGAATCCATAAGGCTAGAGTTGAAATCTCCTAATTTTGGATTTTGAGATGTAATTTAATTTTATACCTTATCCTTGAATGGATGAATGTATAGATGAATGTATGAAAATAGTTTGTCATAATCATATTATAATTTTCATTTCATGAAATATATTTTGTAAGTTCTTATTTAATTTAAGGCCAAACTTCTTTTACTTTAAATAATCCTAAACCTAACTACCAAATCTAGCATTTGGTTTACGGATAGTGATTTTTATCCTTGGGATAATGTTTAAGTTGAGTTTAGGGTTTTTCTTAAATTTTATCTTCTTTCTCTTAAAAAATAAATTTAAGTGGAGATCATTTCAAAAAACCATTTTTACTTGAATCGAATGTAGCCTACGACGGTAGAGTGACCTCAGTACTTTCATGTGAGATTTAGCCTAATTTTTAAGTATTTCGGTTGCCATCCCTTGGTGAGTCGGGCATGATGCTCAGGCAGAGCCTCACACTCCGCCAACTCACTAAAGGTACCATTTCTCAACTTACTTGTGAAGATTGCTGATGATATCTCTAAGAGAAAGGTATCTCCTCCTTCTATTTATATTTTTTTACATGAAAGTGCAGTGAATGAATGGTCTGTCACTGCATGCATGAGATGCTCAGTAATTAATTTTTTATGCCAAATTAGAAATGAAAAATGTTTATTTGTGAAAATAGAAGTGAGTGGTGATCAGTTTGGTGGCTATTTGCAAGAAATGGTGATCGATCGGTAATGGATTAGTGGCAGTGATGACGGAGATTAGACTCTCTGTCTCTATTCTCTCATCAGCTTTCTCCTTTCTACCTAACTCTCTAAGATCTATTGGGTATTTAAAAACTTCATCAATAGTAAGGCCACCATAAATTAAAATAAAATCCACCACCATCAACGTTAATGGCCATAAGGAGCCCAAAGAGCATAATTTATTCTTTAAACTCTAACATTCAATAGCAAATGGCATTTGCAATAGATCATAAGAAGGCCAACGAGCATCCAAAGGACTTAGTGGACACAATTTTCGTGGGTTATGTAGAGATTTGCACCTTGGTTCTATTAGCTTTTTCCATTGGAGTGGAAAAGTGAAGCCATGGGTTTTCTTTGACTCAAATGAGGCTTTGTTGATTTTTTTTTATCAAAGGTGAGGTTTTGTTGATAGGCCAAAACAATATGATTCCATTTTCATTTTTTTCATAATAAATTAAATAATTAAATAACTAATAATTAAATAATTAAAAGATTAATTAATTAATTAATTAGCTAAAAATATCCAAGCCTACTATGTCAGTTGCCTATTAGGCTCAAAAAAATTTCTAGCCTATCTAAAAATAGATTTGAAGCAAACAAAAATAACTTCTTTCCTCAATTGGCATGAAAAAAAAATATGTGTAAATTGAGAAAATGATTTTAGAGGAATTTTTAGGAGGTTAAGCCTTTTTATTTTTATATTTTATATAACAAAAATAAAGTGATAACTCACTAAATTTTTTAAATTAAAGAATAAAAAAATATTAATTTTCCAAAAGTTATAGATGCTTCTACATGAGCCCAAATGAACATTCTGATTTCAAACAGGGATGAGATCTCATAATCCTAAAAATAAATCACAACATATTTACCAACAAAAAGTTACAACACTTGATTCATAAGATAAATAAATATGTTAAGTGCATTTGAAAGACTTAAGGGATTCACTAACCACTCAAACAACTTCTTCTTTCATTTTGAAAGTCATTTTTCAATCATCTTGAAGCCTAATCCAAATCTAATGATGATAATAATTCTTCAAATCCAATTTCATAAACCACTTAGCTTTATGCAATCTGTGCAATATATTGTTGGGAAAAATTCAACATATGGGCCCATATATGTTGCCTTATAAATGTGTACAACCTTATGAGCTCAAAATTTTACTATTATATAAGGTATTACAAACAATATCGTCCACTAACCATACTAATATGGGATTAAAGAAATTTTTGTCACATTTATTGTAACTGTAATATCCTAAAATTTTGAAATAAATATTTATTTTAAAAATTAATTAAAGGATTTAAAAGTGTATATATTTAATTAAGTGAAAAGAAAGGAAAAAGGAGATGTGCATATGATGTATATATGTAGATATATGCAATATATACAAGTCAATATCTTAATTAGGTCAAAAGATATTTTAATTATTTAAAATAGATATTAATTATGATAGTGGAAGATGAGATATTTGGGATTAATTATAATAATAATATATTGCTTGGTGGAGATTAAAAGAGGGAAAAGTGGGATTTGTATGGCTAAAAAGTGAAATAGTTGTTTTGATGTTATCTTCTTCTTCTTCCTTCTCCTTTGAGGCCGACCACCACCATCATCAAAAGGGAAAGAGATTTTGCTTCTTGCTAACTCAAGAAATTGAAGGATTTCAAGTGTTCAAGTTGGAGTTTTAAGGATTTTCTTCATATTTGTTAAGTTTCCAACTTGTTTCTTTGATTTTCCTTTAAAAGTTTGTATGTGTGAATTGGATGTTTGGTGTGATTTATGTTAATGGTTGATTTTAGTATGTTTGAAGTTATTTTGTCTAGTTAACTATGAATTTGGGGGTTGGATGAAGAAAAGGGTTCAGTTTGGTGAAAAGAATAAGAGTTTTGGATTGTGTGATTTTTGGGTTGAGAAGTCTTGGTTGTGATTGTGTATTTTTGCTTGTAATTGGGTTGTGTTGATGTTTATATAAGTATCATGTGGTAATGATGGTTTTGGCTGAGTTTGTATGAGTTGAAAAGGTTAATGAAAGATGATAGTTGGATGTGGGAATTTTTGTGTCGATGGTTCTGTTTTCAGTGTTGGTGACACAATCAGTGACACGCCCATGTTACTGAGCGTGTCATAGCTACTATGTTGGAGTGGAATTGACACGAACAGTGACACGCCCATGTCACTGAGCGTGTCATAGCTTCTGTGTTATTGTAGTATTTACACATGTAGTAAAATACCCATGTTACTGAGTGTGTCAAAGCTACTGTGTTGTGGGTTTAGGGCACGGTCATGGACACGCTCGTGTTGTTGAACGTGTCATGTGTAGAGTTTGCCCTAGATGGTTCTTTTCCTTATTTTTTCTTTGTGGATCACTTAGTGATTATGTATAATCATATTTGGTTTAGGCTTTGAAGAGACTTGATTTACCCTAATCCAAGTGTTGAGGGATATCTTAGAAGAGGAGGTCGAAGTGGTGTTTGTTGCTCTTAGAGGTAAGTACAAACTTTGAATAATTATTTATATTTACATGGTATTGGGACTTAACACATTTGGTTGGGAAAATGTGTTAAGTTGCTTACTACATTGTTGATGCATGAGTAACATGCTATGATTTGCATAATGTGAACTATGTGAAATATATGATGATGATTCAAAATGTATGGATAATGCAATTTGTTATGTATACACTAATGATGGTATGTAAAGCCATTGGTGATGGCTAAAGTGATATAAATGAGATATTAGAGGCATTGTGCCTTGTTGATCATGAGAAAATGAGAAAGGATTTGATAATGGAATTATGAAAGAATTGTATGCCTAGTATGTTATTCAATTTTTAGAGTTTTGTGTTTGGTGGCATGCCTAAAAAGTAACAATCCCTTGAAATTGGGTTGGGCTTGGTCCTTGAGGCCTAGTTGGGTATTACATGATGTAGCAAACTCTTGAAGCTGGTTTGGGCCTAGTCCTTGAAGCCTAGTTGGGATGCTACATATGAGGTAATCCTCATTGTGATTATGATTCACCTTCAAGCTAGACAAATATTGTTATATTGGACCAAAGTAGTAACTCTGGAATTTGAATGACATATTAGATCCTTTTAGGCCCATGCTCGTCTTTGCTTTAATGTGAATTATGAATGGTGGAATAATTGAGCAATATAATGAGATATAATGTTATGAAATATGATATCCTTATGTATTGTTTCTAGTTCTTGAAAGTTTGACATTGGCATTACATTTGAACTATATTGTTATCAAAGTTTGTACCACTAAGCTTTGGCTTAGCGCGATTGTGGTTCATCGCACAGGTGACAAGGTAGATCCGGTTGAGCCGGAGAGTTCAACTAGACCGAGTCGAGTCTAGGCTTGAGATTATGAGAGCAGTGTTGATTTGGACATCAAGATCAGAGACAAACTGCCATCATGTATATAATTTGTATTGTTTTTATAAATATTGATTTTAATGTATATGAATATGTATGTTCCGCAAGCTATAAAAAAAATGTTTTGGATTAATCTTTGGTAATGAAGTAATATATATGTTTTAACAAGTGCTGTTTCATTTACTATCTATATGATATCAGTGGAATGTTTTAAGATTATACAGATTTTATAAGTGATGATTGATTATTTTAAAAAGGTTGTGACATTCTTGTATCCTCTATACGTATATTATCTGTAGCGGGTATATGTAGTGTACGTATATTAGGTATAAGGGTGTTACAGTAACTAAACCCATCGAGAATCAAACCCATCCCATAATCAAAGAGCAATCAATTACATCATAGAATAAGCTACGCTTCCGCAAAATTCTTTTCTCTTATTCTCATTGAATCTAATATGGAGTATGATTTTAAGTTATAAGAAGTGAATGATATTTTCTATAAGTGGTATCAAATCCACTCCATTGTTGATTCTACGAGAAATTTTGAATTGAATATTAGGGTTATTATTATTATTAGTGGTGGTGGTGGTGGTGGTGTTGGTGGTGGTGTTGTTGTTGTTTTGATAAAATCAAACATGTGAGTAAGTTAATTTTTTAATTTATAATTAAAACATATAATTTAAGACATTGCTGAGCCGTTGATAATACAATGATTTAAGAAAGTTTATGTGCTGCACTATTTTCGATTGTTGAAGCGCCACTAGGCTTGATTAAGGCCATGATGTTAATTTTTAAAAAAAATGACTACAGTGCTTTTGTTTTTTGTTTTTTGTTGTTTTTTTTGTTGTTTTTTTGTTTTTTATTTTGGCATCAAGCACTCAAAATGGGATTACAATGTTTTTTTTATTTTGTTTCATTGGCCCTGCAACACTTAGGATCATTGTAGTTTTCTTTACATATATATATATAAGCATAATTATAATATTTTTTTTACAACTATCACATTGATTTTTATGTCAAACACCATTGATTTATGGACCATGAATAAGTATATATTAATTTACATTTACACTTTTAGATGATTTATATTTTGTGACTAAAGCTTCAATCTTTAGTTTGATGTACATGGGTATCCTTCAAATTCACATATATTCGGTTATTAAATGATTGAATCTACATATTTAAAATTTGGTATTTCTATTGTTTTATTAGGATGATTATGGATTTTATATATTTAAAGAATTGAATAAAAATCTATAAATGGTAAATGTATAAATATATGTTTTATATATATGGTGATGCATGTTATAGTTTAATTTATGTTACCATATTATGATAAAGCTCCACTGCCTAGTAGATGTGTGTGTGTGTATACATAAATATATATACATACATATATATTATGGAAATCAAATGAGGCCACATGATTTAATGTGAATGACTTTTACAATGATTTAATATAATTTCATTCACATTTGGCCTTAATCTTATATTGTTAACATTATCATTTTTAAATAATTTTGGTACATCATTATAACTTTTATAATCTATCTGACATTTAATATAACTAGTTGAAATAAGAGATTGCCAAAGTGACCCCTCTAGTATAGATTAGCTAATAGAAAATGTTAAGATGTTTGTGTTTATGTTAATTCATGCGGGTATTAATTAGACTAAAGGAAGAATAATATTTTGCCGAATTGCAAAAACACCTATGGTGATAAATATGTAACAATTATAAGATTTCCATGTGAATGATAAGTTGATCCAAAGATAAGCTTCTTATTTAATGGGAGTTATTGCTAATATTTGATCACTACATCAATAGTACCACTTATAAATTAATATTACTATCCAAATACTTGATATTAATGTTAGGCTATGTATCTTGAGGTGTACTCAATATTTATTTAAAAATTAAAAATTAAGCATTTAGCTTGTTAACATATATATATTTATTTGGTTTGTTCTTTGTACAACAATTACATCTGCTACTACTGTGTCTACTAATGCAAATAATAATCCCATACTTTATGGATCAAATTTCAAGGATTGGAAAGATAATGTATCAATCGTTCTTGGTTATATGGATCTAGACCTTGCATTGAGAACTGGGCAACCCCCTCCTCTTATGGATAGAAGCACTCCTGAAGTCAGTAGAAATTTTAAGGAGTAGGAGTACTCTAATCACTTAAGTCTAATGATCATTAAGCCTGGAATTTTGGAAGCTTTTAGAGAGGTGGTGTCTAACAAGATTACTAATGCCAATGAGTTCCTTGTTGAAATTGAGAAACATTTTGCAAAAAATGATAAGGCTGAAACAAGGGAAACATTAGGGAGTACATCATGGAGATGTCTCATGTTGCTTCAAAACTTAAGACACTAAAGCTCGAGTTGTCTGAAGACCTACTCATGCATTTAGTATTAATATCACTTCCTACACAATATAGTCAATTCAAAGTCAATTATAATTGTCAAAAGGAGAAATGGACTCTCAATAAGCTCATTTCATATTGTGTATAAAAAAAAGATAGATTAAAGCAACATAAATCTCAAAGTGCTCATCTGGCTAGCACCTCTAAAAATAAGGGCAAAAAGTGAGAAAAATAATGAAGCTGCTAATAATTCTGGGCAAAAGAAGCCTAAACAAGAGAAAGGATGTTTCTTTTGTGGAAAGCTCGGACATGTAAAGAAGGATTGTGCCAAATACCACGCTTGGCATGCAAAGAAAGGTACATTTCTTACATTGGTATGTTATGAGGTAAATTTAGCTTCTATCTTAAGAAACACTTGGTGGTTGGATTCTAGTCCTACTACTCATATAAGTGTTTCTATGCAGGATTGCCAAAGTTGCCAAAAGCCAATTGATGTTGAAAGATACATCTATGTGGAAAATGACAAATCAGTGGAAGTTGAAGCGATTGGACACTTTAGGCTATTATTAGGAACTGGTATTTATTTGGATTTGAAAGGCACATTTATTATACTGTGTTTTAGATGAAATTTAATATCTATTTCCTCATTGGAAAAATCTAGTTACTTTTGTTCTTTTGGAAATAATTTATTTACTCTTTGATTAAGTTCTAATATAATTGGTAACGGTTCATTTAGTATATTTGATAACCTATATTCACTTGATACTATTGCATCGTATAGTGAAACCTTGCATGATAATTCAGCAAAATTATGGCATAAGCGCTTAGGTCATATTTCAAAAACAAGAATTGAGAGACTTGTGTCAGATGACATTTTACATTCGCTTGATTTTTCAGACTTTAATATTTGTGTTGAATGCATCAAAGGAAAACAGACCAAACAAAAGAGATTAGATGCCAATAGATCCTCAGGAGTCTTAGAATTAATACATACATATATTTGTGGCCCATTCCCTTAAGCTTCATGGAATGATCTGCAACACCCTTTTACCCTATATATATATATATAATACATTCACCCAATATATGTAAAATATGCATATAAAGTATAAGAATCCTACAACTCAGTTTAATAAAAAAATTTATATTCCAAATTTAAAATCTCAAACACTTTAAAATGTATTTTTAATATACCAATAAAATATTCTTTATTAGTTTTAGGTTCCCAAAATAAGTATTTTATATAAAAATCTCTAGGAAAAATTCTTCAGAGTTTTGTCTGTAAATTGGACATCCTAAAAAATTTCAACAATACTCAACCTGCAGAAAACACACTACCAATAAATAATAAATCACACTTTTCACCCCAACTTCTCAAACTCCTCCCATTTCCTCAAAACATTTATATACGTACATATATATATATACAACACATATACACATTTCCACATTATACAATTTATCCAAAGTATTCTTTATAATTTACAATACTCTAAAAAATATAAGCATAATATACATAATGATAAAATGTATTATAGCATAGGGTGTATACATAGTGGCAACCTACTCTGACCATGTGGCAGCAAAATCACCTCGAGCTCAACCAACCTCAAGTCTAGACCTGACTAAGTCTAGATATACTCTCCGGATCTACCAGATCAACCTTGTCACCTACGTGATGAATGTCAATTGCGCTAAAGTAAAAGTCTAGTGGTACATACTTTGATAATAATGAAACTTTTAAAGAAAGGATAATGCATTATGTTGTATCATGACATTTTATAATGTAATATGTAATTCCACTCTATTTCACATTTATCATTCTTTTTGCACATCACATTAACACATACACAAGCATTGGGCCCAACTAACCTATTACATTATTCAAATCTCAGAGTTACTAGTGGTCAATTTTGACACCCAATGCCTAACCCAAAAGCAATACAAGTGACGCCCAGTGTCTAGCCTGAAGGTAAATCATAGTGACGTCGAACATTTAGCCCGAAGGCAAATCATATATCAGTGATGCCCAACATCTAGCCCCGAAGGTAAATGATGAGAATAATCTCATAGGCATGCCACTAAATACAAAACTCTGAAAACTGAATAATATACTAGGCAACACACAAATAGTACATATTTTTCATAATCAATTTTCATATCACATTGCTTCTTTTTCTCATTTTTCTTATTCATAATAATGCCAAATCACTTTAATTTAACTTTTTTTTATCACTTTATCACAATGTATGTCATTTGGTATTACAATCATATTATCCAAACATTTTTGGGTTATTTCACATAATTCACATAAACCATATTCTATTCATTTTAGGCATTAATAATGGCTTTTCACAATGTACATAATGCATACTCATCAATTCTCATGTCATATCACAATGTATATGAATGTTCAAATGGTTAAGTACCTTAACACATTTTCTATCCAAAATGTGTTAAGCGAAATTAAATGCAAATGCATTTATATTATCAAAAGTATGTACATACCTCACTTTAACACTCCAAGCCAAGCAAAAATGTCTCTTTAACTTCCACTTCCACAATGGCCTTCAACACTAAGGTTGGGCAACTTGCTTTCACTAAATGCCTATTCAAAATGTGAGTAAATATAATCATTTAGAATCGCATTTTAATGCATTTCAAATATAAAATCCTAATTAAGCATCATTCCAATCACTTTCCCAAAATTTGACTTCTCTTACTTTAACTTTAGAATTCTATTCCATCACATTTTAATTGATGTTTTAAGTTTATTTTATCATTAAAAATTTATTAGAACATGTTTTAACCCATTAAATCTAATAAACACACATTCTATAACAAAACCCTAAAATGTGCCCTAAGCCTCTTCATTACGAATTCTTCATTCCAACCCCTTCTAAATGTTAATCCAAGGCCATTTCTATCATTTAAATCATTTAATAACATGATTTATTTATTAAAATAAAAAAAACAACCATACTTTAAAAATTCTTTTCCAAAACTCTAAAATCAACACTACCTCTCTCAATCTCTAATCAAACTTTATTAAATCCATCATTTGACTTTAAAATCCTTGTTTAAGCATCAAAAAAACATCTTTGGAATCCATTTGAACAATTAAAATACATAATTATAAAATTTCAAATTATACATAACCCTAAATCATCTTCTTCATCCAAACTCAAGCCAAATTTAATCATTTCTTCTATCTAGCTTAAAAATCATTACTTACTACTCAAAATAGAATCATACATACACATTCAAGCAATTAAATCATGCTATAACAAAACTCCAAATCCAACATATTCATAGTTTTCATAAAATTTAGAAATTTGGTAGGAAAGCTTACCAATTGATGGAGAAACTTCCAATTCTTTTGCCAATCCTTGAAAATCCCTTCAAACCTTGTTGTATGGAAGAAGAAAAAACCTTCCTTTTCCTTCAGTGGAGAGACGGCCCCTTGGAGAAGAAGAAGAAGATATGAATTTTTTTTAATATTTTCTCTTTCTTTCCACTTATAATTTAAGACCATATATATATTATTTTAATATTTTTAATTAACTATTTATTTATTTTAAAAAAGATAATTTTTGTCTTCCATTCATAAATAATTTATTTTTAAATTATTTAATTAATTTTAATTTTATAATGCATATTTACAATTTTGTCATTTGACTATTGACTTTATTCTTTAAATATTGACTTTTGTATATATTATATATATTTAATATATACTTCACATATAGATTACATTTTATCACTTCTAATCCTTCAATTTTTTATTTAAATTATTTATTTACTTCATTTAATTTAAATTTTGAAAACTTAATGGATGTTACATGGTCAACGATATTTTATATCATTCATAGATGATTACTCACGTTATGGGTATCTATATCTAATTCATAAAAATTAGAGTTATCGGATGTATTCAAAACTTTCAAAGCTGAAGTTGAAAATCAACTTAGCAAGAAAATAAAATGTGTCAGATCTGACCATGGTGGTAAGTACTATGGCAGATATGATGGCTTAGGAGAACAACATCCTAGGCCATTTGCTAACTTCTTAGAGGAATGTGGAATCATCCCACAGTATACCATGCCAGGTACACCTAGCATGAATGGTGTGGCTAAATGACGAAATAGGACTCTTAAGGATATGGTTTTGAAGCATGATTAGTCATTCTATCTTACCAGAGTCACTTTGGGGAGAAGCACTAAAGATAGCAGCTATATCCTTAATAGAGTGCCAATTAAAGCAGTTATCAAAATACCTTATTAGCTTTGGACAAGCTAAAAGCCTAGTTTGAAGCACCTTCACATTTAGGGATGTCCATCTGAGGCTAGGCCTTATAGGCCAAATGAAAAGAAATTGGACTCCAAAACAATAAGTAGCTAGCTACTTTATTGGTTACTCAGAGTGATCTAGAGGGTACAAGTTTTATGATCCCATAAAAAATCAATTTTTGAAAAGAGAACTGTAACATTTTTTGAGGATGTTGAGTTTGGGGGGAGGGGGGGGGGGGAATAAGTTTATAGATATTATCTTTGAGGAGGAATTTGTTTTAATCCCTACTACTGTTTTAGAAAGTATGCAGGTTTCCATACCTGTCATTGCTCAAGAAACAGATATGGAACCAATAAGAGACAATATTAAATGACTCCCTACTCAAGTTGAAGTGATTGTTCCTGAAGAAAAAACTCGACAACCTCAAGAGCCAACGCCACTAAGAAGAACCATAAGAGAGAGAAAAATGCCATTTCGAATGATTATATAGTATTCCTTCAAGAACATGAAGAAATTGATGGAATGGTAGAAAATGATCCAATCAATTTTCATCAAGCCATGCAAGATTTCAACTCTTAAAAATGGATCGATGCAATGAATGAGGAGTATAAGTCTATGCAAGACAATCAAGTTTGGGACCTTGTCCCATTACATGAAGGTAAGAAACCCATTGGTTGCAAATGGATATTTAAGACTAAGAGGAATTCAAAAGGTAATGTGGAAAGATATAAGGCTTGTCTTGTAGCTAAAGGCTATACTCAAAAGGAAGACATTGATTATAAAGAGATTTCTCTCCAGTTTCATCAAAGGACTCTTTTTAAGACAATCATGGCTCTTGTTGCATACTTTGACCTTAAGTTACCCTAGATTGATGTTAAGATAATATTTCTCAATGGCAACATTGATGAAACAATCTATATGATGCAACCAGAAAACCATATATCTGGAGATCCAAAGAAAATGGTTTGCAAATTAAGTAAATCCGTATATGGGCTTCAACAAGCTTTCCATCAATGGTACCACAATATTCATCAAGTAATTGTCTCAAATGGTTTTAAGTCAAATATTGTTGAAGATTATGTGTATCACAAGTTTAGTGGGAGTAGGTATATATTATTGGTTTTGTATGTTGATGACATACTCCTTGCTACCAATGATAAAGAAATGTTGCACGAAACTAAGAAATTTCTATCAAAGAAATTTGAAATGAAAGATCTTGTTGAGGCTTCTTTTATTTTAGGAATCAAGATACATCAGGATCGTTCTTAGGGTATTCTTGGATTATCTCAAAAGAACTATATAGAAAAGGTGCTTAAAAGATATATGCAAGATTATAAACCAAGAGATACCCCTGTTGCTAAGGGAGACAAATTCAATCTCAAACATTGCCCTAAAAATGACCTTGAAATTAAATAAAATGCAAAAGATTCCTTATGCTTTAGCAGTCAGGAGTCTAAATATATTCAGGTTTGCACATGTCTAGGCATAACATTTATTGTTAGAATGCTAGGCTGATATTTAAGTAACCCTAGGATGGATCACATACTTGCAAAGAAGAATTACATGCTAACATATAAGAAGTCATATCATTTGGAGATCATTGGGTATTCGAATTCTGACTATGTTGGATGTCAAGATAGTAGAAGATCCACTTCAGGCTATATTTATATGTTGGCTAATGGAGCTATTTCTTAGAAAAGTGCTAAGTAAACACTTATAGCTTCTTCCACCATGGCTGCAAAATTTGTAGCATGTTATGAGGCATCCAACCATGGATTATGGATGCAAAATTTTGTCACTGGGTTGTGCATTTTAATTGGTAAAAGACCACTAAAGTTATATTGTAACAATAATTCAGCGATTCTATATTCCAACAACAATAGAAGCTCTAATCGATCAAAATATATTAACATAAAGTTCTTAGTTGTAAATGAAAGAGTATAGAATATACAGATTTCTATAGAGCACATTGAAACAAACTTCATGATTACGGATCCACTTACTAAGGGATTAATACCAAAAGTCCTTCATTAGCACACTACTCATATGGGTGTTATATCATTTGATGATATTTTATTTTAGTGGGAGTTTATTTATATATGTATGTTTTGTTGCTTTATCTTATGTTATGGACACATTTTATGCATTATATTTTCTACAAAAACAAAGTATTTAGTACATTCACACTCTACCTAATTTGTTAAAGATTGATCTCAATAAAGTTTACATTCGGACCAGTTGAAAATAGGCATGTAGGATCACATAACATGTAATTTCCATGCTAAAATCCATAATTGATCTATGTCATTTGATTATATTGATATGTGTGATTATTGATGGGTTTAGTTACACTAAATGTAAAAATTCATTTAATCTCATATTAGTATGGTCAGTAGATGAGATTGTTTGGAATACCTTATATAATGGCAAATTTTTGAGCTCATAAGGTTGTATACATTTATAAGGCAATGGTGTTGCTGCCCAAGATTACAGTGTTTTTGGCATATGTTGCCCAGGATTACAGTGTTACAATTTTTTGGCATATGTCACCCAAGATTATAGTATTTTGGCATATGTTGCCTTATAAATGTGTACAACCTTATGAGCTCAAAATTTTACTATAATATAAGGTATTCCAAACAATCTTGTCCACTGACCGTACTAATATGGGATTAAAGGAATTTTTATCATATTTAGTATAACTAAACCCATCAAGAATCAAATCCATCCCATAATCAAAGAGCAATCAATTACATTATGGAATAAGGTACGCTTCTACTAAATTATTTTCTCTTATTCTCATTGAATCTAACATGGAGTATGATTTTAAATTCTAAGAATTGAATGATATTTTTCTACACATATCACCTGACCTCAAAATGGAGAACTTATAATTAACCAACTGTTATCTTATTAATTACCCATTTATCCATATAAATCCTGCAACTGTCATCTTTCTTTGAAATCAGTAAAGTAGGTAAAGCACAAGGACTCATATTATCCTGGATCTGCCCCCCTTTAACAGCAATTCCTCTACCTTCTCTTTTAGGATCTTATTATCCTTTAAACTCATTCTGCAATGAGGCAAGTTGGCTGAACTTCAAATTCCAGAGATCAAATCCATATGATGTTAGCTATCCCTCATAGGTGGTAACCCATCAAGTACCTCTTCTAACATCAGTTCACAAAATTCCATATCGACAAAGATTTTACAACTTCAAATTGCTTCTCCACTTGCATTTCATCCTCTGTCTCACACACTTGTTTCACAATTAATGCATGAATCTTCCTGCTCTCTTTGATTTTTGTCTCAAAATCCCAATAACAGTTTAGAAATTATGTGGAAATAACTAAGTAATTAAAATGCCTTAAAAAAAACTAAGTAATTAAAATAAATAAATTCTGTCAAAATAACTAGAATTTTTAATATAAATTTTATAAAATTAAAAATAAAATTTATGGTATGTACAAAAATGCTATATCTCTCAACAAAATATAATATGAAAATACATTTTATTTGAATTTTATTTATAATATTAATGAACTACACATTTTTTAATTTATTTATTTCAATCAGGCGTAAATTTTTCTTTAAGTGTTTAGTTGATTTATAAATTTAGCTTTATCGGACTTGTAGTTTAATTGGTTATGACTTGATTGAAGTTCTTGTTTTATAAAGGTGAAACTTAGAAAAGAGAGTTATTACTTTCTTTTCTTTTTTGTGTTTTTTTACTTGGATTTTAACACCATTAACTTTTTTCCTTTTTATTAAGCACTTTCTTCGACCATAAATGGCTACCAAATAAGAAGGGTAAAGAGTTAAGTATTTCATTTTCACGATGATTTTATTACCATGCACTTCCTTTTGCTTTCTCTTTTGCCTCCTAATTAAAGAAAAAGTTGAAAGAGAAATCTCTTCTCACTAAAAGCTGAAATGATACCCTTAGAAAACAACACAAACAAAAGTTCTACAAGCAAAGTTACAAGAGCTATATTTTAGGACGCTTGACTTTAGATATTCTGGTGGTGATAATTATATAATAATTAAAAGGTGACTAGTATATCTACCCTATATACTACTGCTTAATTTCTGATTATTCTTTGACAAATACTGAAAAAATCACTTTAATTCCCTGTTATTAAGTTGTCGCTTTGTCAAGGAATGATGATTGTTGATTGAAAGAGAAAGTATAAGCATTATTGTATGATTCAAGCTTGTTGGCCATGCTTTTAATTTCTCTTATATACATGAAAGTGTGGATATTACATATATATAGCTTACCAAATATTTCCACTTGAGTTTTTCATTTTGGCTTTAATTTACATGTATATTGCATAAACGAGGCTGCCAATGAAGGGTGCAGTTTATAAATTGATGAAAATAAGGTTGAGGTTATCAATAAGATTTAGTTTAATAATGGTATTCATTAGAGTTATCTTGAGACATATAAGTTTTTAGAGTCAAAATATTTTTTAATTGTTTGAAAAAAATAAATTAAAAATATTGTTAATAGATGTTTTGAAACTCGTAAGAATTAAGATTAAAATATGTTAAAACTCGTTTCTATAAATAAATTTTAGTGGCTTTTATTCAAAATTTACAACATAGCATCTTACACAACCCAATACTAATTTTTATAGTTTTTGTAAGGAAGTCTTTGGTCTAGATTTTGTTGGAATCTGGGCCAAATAACACTATCTAGCTAGCTCAATGCATGAAAGAAAAAGAATAAAAGAACAAAAAATAAATGAAATGGGGGTTTAATGTAAATGCTTTACCAACCTACATTATGCAGGCAGTGATTGACGACGAGACAAGAAGAGTTGGACCCATATATATATATATATGGATTATGTGAGAATTGACAAGAGTTTGATTAGCACAGGAAACTTGCTTACAAATTGGGGATTATTTGGACTAATATGAGGCCAAAAGCATAAAATTCTGTACACCTGACTAGAAAACAAAATTTTGGTAGGAATCTAACTGTACATAAAGACTTATTACTCTTGTCTTCTCTCTACACTTTTCCCATTGCCTCTCTTCAATAATTATCCTTCTCACACATCAAACATATTTGTGGTGGTGGATTCTTCACATTGCTAATTTCATCATTTTTAGCCCAAATCTGCCTACTCAATAATCAATCAACACTGTTTTTTTATTTAGTATAAATCATTTTTAGGGAGTCAAGTCGGACAAAACCTAAAAAAAGGTAAAACTTTCCCTGCCAAATTTTAACACAATATCAACATTATTTCTAAGAAGCACAGCTCTTACATAGAAACTAGACTGCTGCTATTGAAGTTCATTACCATTTTAGGTAGAATTAATAGTAATGCAAACAAGTCATCAAGTGGGGTAGATTTGAATCTCACTATTATGAACTTGAGTTACTTTGACTTGCAACATCTTGACGTACTATCGAAAATTTATAATTTCGAATGGTTCAATTATATATTAAATTTAATTATTTAAGCGAATTACTTACTAAATTTATGCCAACAAAGTTAAAAGAAATCATTGAATTATTTTGAATTTGTTTACTTTGGCTCTAACTAAGTGAAATATGTCAAGGTAAAAGTTTTATTAAGTTTGGTCAGATATTTTTCAGTATCCGATCCGTCTCGATATATTTATATTAGGTATGGGTAGTTTTATAAATGAGTTTGAATTCGTACAAATAGTATTTTTACTACCCGTAGCGAATTCAAATTGGGTTCAGATACAAATCTCTGAGTACTCATTTTTCAAACTCGATTATATATTAATTATATTTTATTAAATTTTAATTATAAATTTATTATATTTTATTTTAATAATAAAATTATATGATATGAAATTATTTTAATAAAATTTTGTTAATATTAAATTTTTATTTATATTTATTTAATTAAAAAATTATAATGCATATTTTAAATTTTATTATATTTTTAAATTTTTACGTTTAAATAGATAATTAAATAGATACGAATAATAAATAAATAGTATTAAATGAGTTTAAAATAGATAAAAAATATAAATAATAATTATAATTGGGTTAAGTTCAGGTTCATATAATTTAAAGATGAAATTAAATAAGATACCTGCCTTTTGGTTTTTATTTTTAAAGTTACGGTGCAATTTTTTTTTCAATTCTAACAAAACATGCACTATTTTTTTTATTTATACTTTTTTGAAAGTTGTTTTTTATTTTTTTCCTGATTTTTTTATTTTAGTTTTATTTATATTTTTATATTATATTTTCAATATACATATAATATATATATATATATAATATACAAAAATATACATATAATAATTAATAACATATGCTTAGTATATATTAAGCATCCACTAAATATCTATCAAATATTTACTAAACATTATAAAATATCTTTCAAATATATCTACATAGTGTTTTCAATATTTTTTAACCTTATTTTTTTAATTTTATATTCATACAACGTACATATAATGTATATAAATATATAACATACACACAACATCTATCAAACATCCACAATATCTATCAAATATATATAATATCTATAAAATACTATACAACATCTATACAACGAAATTAATTTTTTTAATTTTTTATGTTTATAATATGTAAACTTTTTTAAAAAATAAATTTAATGAATTTATTAATATATTTTTATATATTTATTTTTTTGTGAGTTTTATTTTTTTGTAATTAAAATTAAAATTTTTCTTTTTAAAATTTAATAATTTTTTATGCTGAAATTATAATTCTTTTTAAAATTAATTTGAATTACTTTATTATAAATATTTTTTATTTAATAGTGAAGTTTGAAAAAAAATTAAAAATTGAAGTAAAATATTGATTATAGTGAGAGAAGAGGTATTTAAAAAAAAAACTCTTATTTTTTGGAGAGTCAAATATTTGTGAAAATTTGCTCTAATTTTTATAAAAGTGTAAATATTTTTATTTTTTATAATATTTTTAAAATAAAATTTATTTTTAAGATAATTTTATAAATATTTTTAATTTAAATTTAAATGTGTTTGGATTTAAATGGGTGATTTTCGCAAATATTCTAACGGTTGCTATTTCTACTTATATGGAATTGAGAAATATAAATAATTATGATACCTTAGCACAATTCTTCATGTCAAAAGCCAAATTCTCCCAAGTTTGAAGTAAATTTAATGAATAACAGAGTGCAACCTATGCTTTTTGACCATATGTTTTCTGGAATTACTCGCTACCCTTTTCAAGCAGTAGCAGTAATTATATAATTTTTAATTTCCGAATTTCAAATAATTTATTTTTTGAATTCTTTCACGACATTAATTTTTTTATCTCGAATCAGATCCATATTGGGTTTCCTAATTTTTATTTTTAAGTGTGTAAGAAAAAGGAAAAAGTCTAATTAAAGTCTCTGACAATCAGAATATTTTATTAATTTTATAAAAATTGTTAAAAAAAAAGAATGTTATTTTTATCCACTATTTTTCACTCAATATAACCTTTCATAAATAATTTTTTTAATATATATATATATATATATCTTTTGTCGACTGATTTTAGGAGGTTAACGTTGTTGAAAAAGAAAGCAGTAGAAAGGGCTTATAATGTGTTTGGGCAATCTCATTTAAAAGTTTATTATATTTATTAGTTGAAGGAAAATCCTTAATATGTCGGTGATCAGAGTCAATCTTTTACAAAACAAAAGGGCTAAAAGTTCTCTCTTTCTAATTAAACGCTCCATTCAGTTCTAGCAAAATTAAAATTGAAGACTTGGTGAAGCAAAATGCTAGTTAAGTTTAACCACAGTAAATAGGGCAAAAATCCTAAAATAACTGAATAAAAAAAATTAAAAAGTGATTTTTATTGCATTCACTTTTGCCTGCGGGAAATTAGGGTTACTATTAGTCTCTAGGCACTTTCAGAGAAGCTTCCCTTGATATATGCTTACAAATTGAAAGATACAATCTTTTTTTTATAAAGCAAAATTATTAAAGTCCAAAGTTTTATCTATATATGCTAAATTTAAAGTGCAATGATAAAGTTAATCATTACAAGAATAATTAAATAACTGTTCCTAGAATGACATCAAAGGTTTAGAATTTCGGCATTATATGAGGCAAAATATATATCACTATATAATTAATATAAGCTGATTAGTGATAAAATTAAAGCGTAATTAAACAATTGCTATGTAAAGGGAAATTTATAATTCTATCCATGAACATTTAGTTTTATTAAAAAAACAACATTTATATTAAGTTTGTCTTCGAAACTTTCATGTGTTCCAGTCACAATTAGAGTCAAATTAAAAAAGAAAAAGAGAAAAAAAAATTCTTAAATGGAATTCCATTTTTAGTTGAAAAAGCAGAATGGTTTAAAATTTATTTTTGAAAAAATAATTACACCTTTATTTACCAGTCTTTTTCTAGCTTATGTTCTAAATAAAGGGTTTCGTTTTCTTTGTTCGTAAAGTATAAAAAGAATGTGAAAATGCCAAGGGATGAATATAGAGAGTGAGACCCAATTCCTTTCTGTAAAATTATACAAAATATATATATATATATATTTATAAATGTAATAAAGTGCTCCATTACAATTACCAAGGATCACTTCATCCTTTAAGATAGTTAAATGTTGTTTTTCTCCTCCCTTTCTCTCTCTAATTAAAAATTTTCCTTTTTTTTTTCTCTTAGTGCATAACATACAAAATCAATTAGATTTCATATTTACGTAGGAATATCATATGTTGATTTGGATATCACACAGCTTGACAGGAAAGACATGGCTTTTTCCACTCTTTCTCCTTTTGTTTGCTTTCTGTCTTTTTTGGCTCCTTGTCCTTCTTTAGCTCTCTTTATCTTTTCTTTTCTTTTCTTTTTCCTTTCTCTTTCTTTTTCTTTTCTTTTCTTATCTTTTCTCTGATTTTCTCAGCTGGGTACCTGATTCTCTTCCTTATCAGAGATATAATGATTTCAAAATGATAGTACACAGTAATAGATTTTTAGATTTTGGATATTAGATTTTTTCATCAATGTGGTCTGCCCAATGTGAACTCCAAATTAGGCTTCTTGGGGTTAGGACTCGATCCTGAAAGGGTTGATGAGCTCACATCTGATATTCTTTCATAGCTTAAGCTCTTTGGATCCACGTCCTTCTGTATATATAAAAAAATAAAATAATATAAAAATTAATATTTTTAAAAATTACATATAGAAGAAAATTAACTAACTAATTAATTAATATATAGAGAATACAGAAACAGGGAAATGAATTAAAATAAATGTCTATTATTATAAGGGAAGAGTGTGAAAGTGGGAATCAAAAGGACATTTTGACTGGGAGAATAATAGAATATTTATCAAAGATAAAGAAAAGAAACGTTTGCCATAGAGAAAGAAAAAGAAAGAGAGAGTACATTTTCGAAAGCCTGTTAAAGTTATGTGGAGTACTGTATGCAGCTCTCTCAAATAATACAAATTATTACATAATATTCATAAATTACAATTATTCTATTACAATATTGTATTATTATTATAAAATTTTGACCCTACTAGTTATAGCTACTCAACTTATTGACCTGAATCCACCTACAAAAAATAATTAAAAAAATAAGACTATAAGATTATAGGTGTTGATAGCTATAGAGACAAGTTTAATAATGCAGACACAAATTAAAACCCATTATTTATTTTTAATTCTGAATGAAAATAAATTTTATTTTGAAAAAAAAAATATTGTGGGGAGGGGGGTTGGGTAAACTTAAAAAAGCAAGAGCTTTCCACATCAAAAGAACACCTTTTTTTATCTCCAATGCTTTCGTATTTCTAAATTACTAAAATGTCCCTTGAATTTTGCTGAATGAAACTATTATATATTATAAAACCAGCTTTTGAAAGGCTTCTGCCTTTCTTCCTTCTTTCTAATTTGCGTGAGTTAATGAAAAAAGAAAAAGAAAGCTAAGGCATCTGCTTTTTGTTCAATCATTTCAACAAACATCTGTGCATGGAGAATATATTTTAATTTCTTTTATTCAAACTGGGGGAGGATAATTTGAGAAAGAAAGATTTAAGAGATTTGGTAATATATATATAGTACCTCAAGAACATGAGATGGTAAGCTTATTCCACCAGAATCCTTTGGTTTCACATGCAACCAAGCTTCCCTGCTACAAACCAACATATTGAGAGAATATTTCCTATCAGTGGAAGCCTCTATGCATGCAGAGAAGAAAAAGCAAAAAACTGATAAAAGAAACCTATCTTTTACTGCCTTATTTATACTTCTCTTCTTACCTTTTACATGAATTTTTATTATACATGATATGCTGGTTGAAATAAAGTTGAATTAACCCATGTGATAGCCCATTACCTTGAACAACAAATTCCATGGAAATTTTCAAAGGGCATATCACTTTGGCACCAAGATTTCCACTAATGGGTCCATCACAAGGGTTTTAGCTTTGACACTAAGTTTTCTAATTGTAGGACCCATTTTGAATAGCTCTAAAATTTGAGCCCACAAAATCCAAGAGAAAGAGATATCTCCATTTTTTAAGGTGGAAATGTGATTCTTTCTATTATACCTTGCAATGGTAGCCGGAGAGTGTCATGTGCTTGTTTTTCTTTCTTTCTTTTTTACCTCTTTTTCACCCACAACAAGAGCAGCTCTATATATATATATATATATATATATATATATATATATATAATTACCCCATCTTGTGGATTGTGGACAGACAGAACATTGCAGTGAAATGATCTTCATGAGGATATATCCTTTTCTTGTGGTTTTCTTGCATGTAATTGTGTTCGTATGTTGTGGATGTTTTTGTGCAGAGAGTGATAAAGAAGAAAGAAGAAAAAGAGAAGCTGTGCTCTATAACAGAGAATCATTACCTAAACGAAAGAAAAAAAAAACAAAAAAAGGGTTTGTTTTTCTTTAAATTAATTAGTCCAACATGCTATACTTTTACTTTTTAATCACGTATATATAGTAATATTGCACGAAGTCCAAAGACTTGAGCGGTAGGTTAGATTTACATTTTTTTTTTCCAAAAAAGAGAGACAAGAAAAAGCAAAAGAAAAGTCATAGTAAATGTATGATAAGATAGCAATTATCGCCATTCCCCTCTTCTGTTTTGTCCTTAGAATTTGCAAGCGAAACTATTCCCAAACACAACATTTTGAAGTGTAAAGTTTAAGCATGATTAGTTGGAAATTTACCCAATCAACTGTGTGTATTAAAATAAAAAAGACTAAATTTCGCCTACACTAGTGTATATATAGTTGAATGTGATAATAATTTATGGAGAATGAAAGGTATCAGGGTTTTTCAATAGGTAAAAATAATAAACATAACAGTTACATTACTTAAAATATCTTCTAGTTTGGGTCTATAATATGAGAACATGCTCATGATGTAGATTAGAATTTTCCCAAAAAAACATTAGATTCATCAGATTTTTAAGAATGATGGAACCCGTATTTTGGTATAATGAATAATTTATTTACTAGCTTTAGTGCTTCTTAGATAAAATAAATGCAACTAATATCGAGCAACCAAAGATTTAGTTAATTTAGAATCATTGTTTAGCAAATTTGCTTTTTTCTTTTTCTTTTTTTTGAGGTGATTAAAAATTGTTTCAGGGAAATAGTTCCTAAGATTTTTAATTTCTTGAATTCTTGAGCATGCATTCAACCTATTGAAGTGTTAGCTCAATCAATGGGTTCGCAAGATTATGGAATCATATCTTATATACATATGCTTGTTATAGATTCGATCTTTGGTTTCTAATTGTCCTTAATTTATTCTACAATGTAGCAGCATAACACTCAAAAATGAAAAAAAAAATAAAAATAAAAAATTTGTAGAAATGAAGCTCACCTTGAAGAATTGCTCCAAAGGCCAGGATAGTCGTTATCCTGATGGTGACCACTTGATCTTCCTTGTTGCATTGTTAGTTCAGATCTTCTTGATGAGTTTTGAATATCAAACATCATATCTTCAGAAGTATCTCCTGATGATCCGTTATCAAATACATCTGATTGCCCTGTAAGCAAAAATACAAAAAGGGTAAGTAGCAGCAGCAGCAGCAATAATAATAGTATTACTATTATTAATAAGCAAAAGAATCGTCAAGACTTTTAGTAGCATCTTTCTTTTGTTTAATTAGTTCCAACTATAGTTTGAACTTATAATATCTTAACTTGAAGATGACTAAAGCTCTTCTGTAAGAATTTAGCGGCATTGATATAATCTTATATGTATAAAAAAAAAAGAATTAAATTCAGACACTAATTAACCTGAAGAAACTGCTGCTCGATCTGTTGTCTTTACCGTCCGATACATCTGCAGATACAGTTTTCAGAAAAAAAATTCACTTTCGATATTATTACAATAAGCTTAGAGTAATAATTAAAAATGACATTAAAATATATACGTATACAGACAAAAACAAATACAGGAAAACGAAACCAATCTACTGTTGAGGATACTGCAACAATGGTCTGATGCAGTGCAAGTACGAACTGTAAAAAGTGAATAATATGTTGTAACTACAAACACAAGCATTTACCGTTAAGTAAATGCAAATGTATATTTATATATAGATTATTAACCATGGTTAAGAAGCGTGGTTAATAAACCCATCTGAGATAGATATCATTGAGAAATGATGGTGTTTTGTACTTGTTTATTTTATATTTTTTTCTTTTTTCCATTTGTGTAAGAAAATATATATATATATATATAGATAGATAGATATAAGAAAAATAATTGGGCTGAGTGTAAGCTTGTCTTCGCTTGGGTATGACTCATTTTGAATTCCTCGGGCTTTGTCTCACTTGATTTCTGAAATCGATAATACACAACACACGCACTCTCTCTCTCTCTCTCTCTCTCTCTCTGTCTGTTGGTGTGTGTTAATTGATATTTACTTTGTCTGGTTCGTTCTTCCAGCAAAAAGCTGTTTATTAGCTAGCAGCACCATCAGATCTAGCAGAAAAAGATGTGCTAAGGATTTGAGAGACCCTCTGCAGGGAAACATTGGAATTTGTAATTTATGTATTAAAACCTTCCAGTAATGTAGGCTATTAAAAAGCAAACTCAGTTTACGAGTACCATTATGAAGACTGGTATAAATTTAAGACTGGGGCATAAAATTTTTATCTTGGTATAAAACAAACAACAAGTGCAAGTTATATATTAAGCCTTCAACATTTGTTTAATTAATTAAAACTATGCTTTAAAAATTGAATTTGAAAAACCCAGTTTAAATTATATAATAGAGAAAAGATTTAACAATAGAATTTGAAAAACCCAGTTGAAATTAATAGAGAAGATGTTGATTATCTACCTGTAAGTGAGATTTAACATGGGCCAAGGTGAGATCTTTCACATCCATCAGCTCAAGAACTGACTTGGGTGTTGCCCCTAAACCCCACAAGTGAAAAACCAAAGAAGAAGAAGAAGAAGAGGAAGGGTCAATTTTCTTTCAAATGTTTCTCTTTATATTTACCGAAAAAGATAAAAGAATGAAATAAAATGGAGAGATATAATAAAAATTATTCAAAAAGCTAAAAAGCAATAAGGCCACGGGAAAGCAAGAAATAGAATGGAGCATACTTTCATGGCCACCTAGCAGCTCAACAGCATGAACAAAGCGAGCATGAAGGGTAGTAGTCCACCGCATCCTTGGTGCTCTGATGCTTCGTTTAGGTGGAAACCTTGACATTAATCTTGATCTCATCAAACTTGGAGACTGAAATGGACTTAAGCTAGTGGAGTTGGAGTTATTAGTTGTCAAAGAAGAAGAATTAGTTTGAGAGCAAGTGCTGCCCAAAGGTTGCTGAGAGAACCGAAAAGAAGGTAGAGGTGGAGGAGGATTTTGGTACACTGGAATTCCTCTGATGGGTCTCAAAAAACAAAGGTCTTGGCTAAGAACTTGTTGCTGCTGCTGCTGCTGTTGTTGAAAGAGGGGATGGGTATGGTGGTGATGGTGTGGGTACTGGTTGTTTTGTTGAAATGAATGAAAAAGATTGTTCCCATTATATTGGCTAGAGTTTTGAAGGAGGTGAAAATGGTTGGAGTTGGAGTCTGAAACCCTTGGATTTGATAAAGAGAGCTCAAAACAGGTATCACGCTTTGCCATTGAAGACATACTGTTTCTTGAGGAGTCCAAAGCTCTATTCCAGAATCCCAAATCCATTTCTTCTTCTGCTCTTCTCAATGTTGAAGTGGGTTTACTGTTGGGAGGGCTGATTTGAAGAGATAAATCTGGTTGTGCTGGGAATAGCTCCATGGCTGAGCAACCAAACAAGCTCCCTTTATTTAAGCTACAGTACCTCCCGTGTTTGTTAGCTGGTTCTTCCTGTACTAGGGCAATGGAAGTGAGTAAGGTTGTCAAGGATTAAGAAAGATTATTTTTAATTCTTTTTAATTTTGGGGGGTTAAAGATTATTTGGTAAAAAGGGTTTAGAAATTTGCAGGTGAGATTTTTCTGGGGTTATCTTTGGGATGGGCTTTTGGATCAATTTAAGAGTAGTTGCAGAGATTTGAGATTGAGAGATAAGAAAAAGGAGAAAGAGAGAGAAGAAATGACAGATATGAAGTAAATGGTTGTTTCTTTTGTGTGAAGTATTTGCGAGAAAAAGACACTTGAGGGGCAACCAGAGGAGAAAGAGAGGCGTTTCTTTTGTGGACGTGGGAGGGGTAGGGTACAGGGTTTGAAACAGGAAAAAAAAAGGAAAAAGTGGTAATGCAAAAAAAGTAAATATAAGTCTGGGACTTTGATTCCTTTTAACTATAATTCTTTTTTTTTTTTAACCCTTTGTTTTTCTTTTCTTTAACTTTCTTTAATTTTCTTTAGAGGATAAAAAGAAAGATTTATTGCGAACTTTAACGTGTGCATTTGTCCCTCAGCAACTCATACTGCCTTTCTACCCCCCCACTCGCACACTCTTCCTTGGACCCAAGTCTAATTTTTTACTTAACCCTAAAATCCAAACAATTTCCTTATATAATAATAATAATAATAATAATAATAATAATAATAATAATAATAATAATAATAATAATAATAATAATAATAATACATGGCCTATTAGAAAGTAGAAGGCAATTATTATTATTATTATTATTATTATTATTATGAAATCAACTCTCAAATTTTAAAATATATATAAATTATCATTTTATACACTTAAATTAATAAATAAATAATAATTTTTTAAACATTCAGTATTAAAAAATTACAAATTAATTTAAACTCGTACTAAATATACTCATTAAGAATATAAATTATTCTATCTCAAATTTTAAAAATTCTTTTTTTTTTTTGCTTAAAAGAAAAAAAATTAAAAATTATTCATATGCATAACTCAAATTTGAAAAATCTTCTTAAAAGAGAAAAGACTTTTACTATGATATTTTTGCTCTTAGGATTAAATAAACAATAATATTAAATTAATATTATTTATATATTTATTCTTTAAGAGAAAAAATATATTGATATCTATTTTATTTTTATTTTTATTTTTATTATTATTATGAAGTATATGAAAATATTTTTGATAAAAAAAAAGTACATCAAAACGAGTTATATATGCAGGAGAGAGAGAGAGAGAGAGAGAGAGAGAGAGAGAGAGAGCCAAGTCTAAGCACTTTCCATATCGTAGGGTTTAATAATTTTCCAAATCCAATTACAGCCACTCATTGTGGTCATCATGGAACCCTAATTCTCACAAATCAAATAATGCTTTCTGTTTAACTTTTGACCATATCATTTATCTCGTCGTTGTATCACGAGAAGTTGAGACTTTTGACAGTCATTTTTTTTTTCTGTGAGATTGACAGTCTTGTTGTTATGTGGTTTTCTGGATGGTTTTCCTTAATTAGGCTGAGGTAAAAGTCAAATCACCTTTCACTGCGCCTATGCTAGTGGAGTTGCTTTTTTATTTTTTATTTTTTCTGGTAGTAATTTTGTAGATATGTCTCTTCTGTTTATGTACTTACTCCTGCAATGGATGGAGCACAAGACTCTGACCATTACCCATATGAGTTTCACACAACAAATGGTTATGTAAATTAAATCACCCAAATAAATAAATAAATAAGAACATTATTATTTAAGCATAGCCAAATTTAAGAGCGTTTTTGGCTTGCAAATTAGCAGTTTCCATTCTATTATATGCATCCATATAAACAGAATAGAAGAATTATTGATATGTCGGGTAAATTAATGTACATTTAGATGAATGTATATTTTAAGTGAGTCATTATTTAGATTTGTGTTTAAAGAGTAAAATTATAAATAAAAAAGTTATATATTTAATTAATGACTAAATTGTTAATTTTTTAAAAATTACAGTCATTACTGTTAATTGTTTCTTTTTTAAAAAAGAACACAAAAATAATTTTTTATTCTTTAATCTATAAAGTAGTGATAGGTGCAAATTAATCCTATATTTTTTTATTATATTTAATATGTAATTGACTTGAATTAATTTATTCTAAGTTTATTTATGTACTTTTATTTTATTATTTTAGAATTAAAATTATTTTAAATTAATTTCTTAAAAGTGTAAATAAACTGAAGTTTTTAGGTATAATTTGACCTTTTAAAATTCAAATAAAATTTCAGTGGTTTAAAGTGCAAAATTATTAAAGTGGTTTATGAAGTTGATAGAGAACATCTCAAGCTTTTCAAAGAGTCATAATTTGTTAAATTCTGAGTTCATTTGGGCCTTCAACTTTAAAGTCGAATTTAGACTTAAATTTCAGAGGCAGAAATTAAGTCCGAGTCAATAATAGTAATTAGGCCATAATTTGAGCGTCTGAAGTCCGAATAAGGTGATTCAAAAGTCTAAAACTATCTACTCTTCTGGGGCTACAATATTACTGAAGAGGTTAATTGGAGATAAGGACTATATCTGATAGAAAATTGAGAAATTTTGAATTTAAATTCTGAAACAGAGATTGAATAGAAGTAGGATTCTGATTTGGAAGAAGAATTGGCTGGATATCAAAGGGGACACGAACAGTATATGGGAGATAATCATTCTAGAGTATTAGATTATTTTTTTCTTCATATTTTATTTAAAGAAAATTAATTTTAGCTCAATTGGAGATTAAAGGAAGAAGGAGATTACGTTAGAGGAACACTTGGTCGTCTCTGCCGGATCCTTCATCAATCTCGTTTGAACTCTTTATTTAGTTTATATTTTCTAGTTTACATTTTAATTAATGCTTTGTTATTTTCTTATTTTGAATATTAGAATGATGAATTTTGAGCTTTGTTTATTAATTTATATTTTATTTAAGTTTAATTTAATTATGAGCAACTAATCTCTTTGTGGGATTAAGCATATTTGAATGTTGAAACTATGAGTTTGATTATAATCTATTAATATACATAGAGTGATTTTCTTTTATCCTTGATTTGATGATTTTGGTTTAATTGATTAGTAATTGTTTAGTCACCAATTGTTAAATTTAAAGAATCATATAAAATGCGAAAGTTGAATGTGATTTTTGATGTAGAATCGTCAATCTTGAGTGATTAAGTTTAGAGATAAATTAATTGCTTAGGGATCAGGAATTAATATCTTGATTAAATTAAATTGAACTTTGATTATTTGACATGAGAATAATAATTTAATCATTGTCCAATTATATTCTCCTTATTTGAGAGAGAAATAGATGAATTGAATGATATTGAATATCTAAAATTTAAAAATTGAAACTTAATGCTTCATTAATTTGGCCCATAGTAAAAACTTCAATGAAACTTAATTATACTCCTTTACCGTTGATTATTTGAACACTTAATTTAGAGTAATTGTTTTGGTTAGTTTTAGACTAATTAGGTAAAATTAAACTTTTGCAAATTGATAATTTTCAAATAATAGTTAAATTGAATTTTAGTTAATTAAATTGATCATTTCCTGTGGAATCGGCTCTTACTTGCATTATATTAATTGTTACGAACCATACACTTGCGGTTGTTAAAATCAATATACACAAATGGACATAACAACTAGATAATATGTAATTTTAATTTTCATAGTAGCTCATTTTAAGTTAAAAAAAATTATTTAATAGATGTAAAAACAACATAATTAAATTATAAAATTATAAATCATAAAAAAATCATTAACATGGCAATATTATGAAAGTGATGGAATATATATATATATATATATATAACAAACCGGTAAAAAAAATTAGGATTAAAGCTCAAATTGGCTCATAATTTTTCAATTGTACCCAATCACATCTAAAATTAATTTTAGAATCAAATTAATTATTAATATTTGAAACTTGGTCAAATCAAACCGAAAATTATTATCAAGGTCAATTTAGTTCTTTTCAAATTTTAATTTTGGGTATATTTGATTTTTTATTAAAAGAATACAAATTTTAAATAAAAAAATAAAAAAATAAAATTTAATTTTAACAAAATAAAAATTACTTAAATATTTTAAAAATATAAAAATATAAAAATTTATTTTGTTCTCAATTTTTTCAATCACTCAACATTTTTCTCACCTTTCCTACATAATAAACAAAATTTTCATTTATTTTTCTTTTTCTCAAAGAAAAAAAACTAAACATTGATAAATCTAGGAAAGGAAGCTCGAGAAGCATTTCCAACTAAAAGCAAGTTCAAATCAGAAGGGATAGTATTATGCTAGTGAAATAAAAAAAAAAAAAAGAGAATTGAAAACCTAATTAACCAAAGAAATCAGCAACTGAAGTGATTTCATGATAAACATGACAAATTTGAACAATTCAATTCAATTGTGGCTCAAAAGATCCCTAATATGAGGGACCAAAACATCATAAGTTGGTTGGGAAGAAATATCATTACTAACAAGTGAAAAACACTCTGGTTATCAACTTCAAGTAGAATACTTTGCCAGTTTCTGCACCAAATTTTCTAAACCGCAAAAAGATACTTCATAATTGCATTACCCAAATGATTAAAAACTACCAAAAAAATTACTTTTTGCAACTTGAAAAATACCGCTTACAACAGCTTCTTTAAAACTTCCCCAAAAAACTCCATCAGTGTTAATAATCACTGCATTCAGAAAATTGACATTGTTAACCCATCTATCTAATATAATGAGCTTATAATTAGAAAGATAACCCAACCAGAATAACATAAGTTATTTTGTATGACAAAATCCAACTTGTTATAAGCCTAATGTATCATACCTTTACCAGAATTACTTGCTTTACTGAAATTAATACATGATTTACTACGGCCTATAATATTTTTTATGCCTATATATAAAGTTGGTATGCAAGGTGATGGGAGGATAAGGGAAGACTAGTTAGTCGCGATGGACCTATACTTCGAACTAGAAGAAATTATAGACTTGGAGCAGGAATGAAAGAGATTCTAATTCAACATTCTCTAGAGTTAATATTCGTAGCTAGGACTAGTACCATGCATAGAGGAATAAGCGATGCCATTGAATTTGTTGTAAGCGCTTATATTGGAGTCTTGGCATGAACGGACGGTATAATAAGAAATAAGACTTTTTTCTTTCGTTTGCTAGTGAATGACAATGACCATTATAATGTGGGGAATTTTACAAAAAAATATATATATATACACCCTAAAAGTAAACTTTTTCCAAAAATAAGGAAAAACAATAAAAATATTTACATTTTTAAAAAAAAATACATAAAATTTTCAAAAATATCTCTTTTTTCAACATTTTGTGTATATTGAGTAAATACTGTGTAGATATAGATTAAGAGTATTAATATATATACAATTTGTTATCTAAATCATTCTCTTATAATTTAAATTCATAATTTTACTATTTTAAATTAAAAAATTACGTGATTCAACTATTAAAATAGAAAATACATCTATAAAAAATATTTACATAGCATTTATAATATTTAAGCAATATCTATAAAGTAGTATAAGAGAATACACATATTGTATATATCTGTGTCATTGTATATATATTGTGTAGATTTTATGTGAATGTTATATAAATATTGTGTATATTATCTATATATTGAGTGTTTACTGTAAATTTTTTTTTATATGTTATATATATGCTAAAAAAATTATATACACATATTGAAATATAAAATTAACTCAAATAAATATTAAAAAAAAAATAAACACAAACAAAAAGATATAACCATATCCAAACAACGAATTGAAAAGGAATGCATGAAAAAAATTATATATAAAAAAAAAGAGAATTCTCTTTGAAATATTTTTATCAAATATGTAAGTGCATTCGTATTAAAGAATGAGAAAAAATCTTTAACACTACAATTGAAGAACAACTAAAACAAACAAAAAAATGCATATATTTTCACAAAAAAAATATAAAAGATCAAAATAATTTTATGCAAATATAGAAAAAATAAAAGAACATATAGGGAGATGGATAGAAGAGAAAAAGAAAAGAGCGAAAAAAAAAAGGAAAAAAAATGTTGATGGAGTAGCATATTTTTAAAAAAAAAAAAAAGAAAAAAAATCTGAAAAAAAGGTAAATATGAAAAAAAAAAAACCCACATAAAATTGAAAAAGGAAGCTGAAACTGAGTTATACGGCTCAAATTCAACTATAATATAAGACTGTTTTTCTAGATGGTCCAAAAATAACTACTAAAATACTTGTCAAAAATCAACTAGTAAAATAATCTAATCAAAATAACATAAGACCAATACACCTTATTTTTACATACATTCCAACTATACTAGTAAGATGCAAAACAAAAGCTCGCCAATTAAAATTAGTAATATCAACTAACTGATTGAGTGATTGTAAACCTGAGCTGCCCTGCAATTATTTTAATCTTAGAACATGAACTGCTACTGTAATGATTTTAATCTTAGCATCCGTAATAATTTTAATAATTTTATTTATTTGGCCAATTCATAGTCATTTATTATGGTATTCTAATTTTAAGATAATAATTAATTTTTTAGTTCTAGGAAATTAGGATTGGCAAATTTTTGCGCTTTTTCTTTGATATATAAAATTCAATTTTTTTTAAAATAAAATTGCGTCCAATTCACCTGACAAATAAAAAAAACCCTGGACTAATTTTCTACTAATTTTAACATTAGGTTCTATTCGAACGTATCTCAGATATCAATGATTAACTTGGCATTAAAATTAATTCTAATTGGATACAATTAAAAAAATAGGGGTTAATTTGAGTTGCAATGCAAAAATTTATCGAGTTAAGAATATAAAATATTTACTAAATATTTATTATAAATTAAATATCACTAAAAAAGTAAATAATAAGATGAAATGTTTTAAGACAAAGTATACGAGTAATATTGCTATTTATCAAGTGAAAAAGATGTAGTGTACAATTGTCTTTGAAATGGTGTATCATATAGACTCTTGAGAACACTCTGATCCTTTGAGATTTGTGTGATTTAAGCGTACCAAGAATGTCAAATGCGTAATTTCAAAAAAAAAAAAAAAAAAAAGAGAATGTCAAATGCGTCCTTTCAAAAAAAAAAAATGTCAAATGTGTAGACTTCAACTGTAGAATTTGTGCAATATAATTGCCGCGAAGAAGGGTAAATTATTATTTTATTTTTAAATTTCAATCTAATTATTGAATTGATTTTTCTTATTCAAAGTTTTTTTTTTTTATTTTGAAATCTCTTTTTCAAAGTTAATTAAAAGTCTTTGAGCTTTGTTTCCATCCAATAAATAAGTCTTTCCTTTAATTTTTATATTTTTTCAATTTTTTTTGAAGAAAATATTTTTTCAATGTTAATTTATCCAATTTCATTGCTTCCAATTTGCCGCTCCAAATAATTCACATAACCCCCAAAAGGGTGTCTATCAATTCATATTTTGTCTTCAAAAACCAATTCGGTAACATGATTTCAGACAACCCATAAAAATATATATACAATTTATACTCAAATCAACCACATTTGAGATCCAAAAAATGGGGCAAAAATATAATTATAAATATATAAAAATGCATTTCAATAATGCAACAGAGAAATCTTATACTCAAAGCAAAAGCAAATGGAATGAATATTTTGTAAATGAATTGATTTTATTTATGTTAGATGGTAAAGCGACATCCCAGTAGAATGAAATTCCAATGCTAGCAACAAAAGCAAAAGAATTTTTACTAATTATAGCCAAAAGTCACAACATATATGACTTCAAAATTGGATTTTTTTTTACTTTTGATTTAAAAAATATTTAATATAGATTCGAAATTTAAGGGTTTTTTTTATGATGATTATTGTAACGGTGATGATGGAAGGCAATAGGTGGTGATGTGGTGGTAGTGAGGAACGGGAGTAGAAAAATAGGTGGGAGTATTTTGACTGTTAAATATTATTTTTAAATTTTTTTTTAAAAAAGGTGGAAGTATGAAAATATTCATTTTTAATCATTAAAGATACAGTAATAATTTCATTAAAAAAGATAAAGTAATAATTTATCATTAAAAAAATGTCGCAGCGAATCTAATTGAAATTAGGGGCGAAGCCCAAATTACAAGTAAGGTGTAAACTTGATTAAATACGTATACACAGCATAATGAAGGATGATTTTTTTAATCCAATTATTTATTCATTGTATCATTTTGAAATACCAAGTATATTTTTGGATACAATTAATCAAACAGAATCTAGTACTAAATACACACATCTTCTTACATAATAAATTTAAAATCATTTTTCTTTTCATATTAATGCTAATAAATGAAATGTTTCATTTGTAAAATCAAGTTTTTATTTAAATAATTTTATAAACTTATAAATTTAAATTATAAGTTTAAAAAAAAAACTTAGACCAACTTATTTAGTTTATTTATTTCAGTAAATAATCTTAATAATATAACTCTATATTATTTTAGTCATTTTAACAGTAAAAGTGTAAATTAATTAAATTTTTACTAAATATATTAGATATTTATCAGTCACTTATGATCACTCAAAATAAATAAATAATAATTATATTTAATCATTTATATTTAAAACCCAACTTCCCATATAATTTATTGATTTTTATCAATCTTCTTATTGTGCAATAACTAAATCTCTAAAATGAATTACTAGAAAAAAAAGAATTTTTATCTCTTGTAAAATAATATTTCTTTGAGCGTTCATATTATAGTATTACTTTTCTTTTTATAATTTCCGTCAATGATTGCACTGTGAATGGCATGAAACAAGAAAACCTTTTGAAGCTAATGTTTCATTCTCGAACATATTTTCAATACAAAAACTTTTCAAAAGCGTTTTGGGAAATTTCAAAAGAGTTCTTCACTATTCCTTTTTTGAATTTTGAAAATTCTAAGTAATAAATTGAATGACTTTTTTTAGGCCTTTTTTTTTTCTTTTTTGGGCCGGTAGATATACAACCCAATAGGGGTACCCTCGTGCCAACTCTCATATGCTTAACTCGCCTCCCTATATATATATATCAATTAGAAACAAATTCCATCTACACTAAACTTACAAGTCAAAGTTATATCTATCAATTGACTTTTATTTTTTTCTTTTAATTTATTTTTATATTAATTTAATTATATTTATTTGAATATATCATTTAATAACTATATTTTGTCTGAAATAATTGCTCTTAACAAATGGCACTTTTTAGAAAAATTGTAATAATGTATATAATTTGCCTACAATTTAGGTCAATAATAGAAAAAATAATAAAAATGATGAAATATTTTTAAAGAAAGAAAGTAATATATTTATTTATCATCAAATTACCCCAAAAAATACCCTCGTATTTTGTATTAACTCACATTAATATTCTTCCTATTGTTTCGTTCCAATATTCATTCTAAAATTTCGAAATTGATCAACAAACCCTAAGTTCCATCTCTAGCTCTTGCTTATTCGAAAATTATTAGCAAACTCAAAGATCTCATACATTACTTTCAAAATTTTAGTTACAATCAAGCTTTGCTTGACTCCTTATTTTCTTGTTTTGTGCAAAACTAAGTCACTCGTATCTCTGTAAGTCGTAATATGGATTTTATTTGGATGTCATTATCTTTGCTCTTTATGCATGTTTATTTGAGTAGCCGCGCGATGGGTTGAACTAGAAATGCTGCTGTATATAGGTTTAACAACAATGTGATGTTAATGCATTTTTATGTTATTATTGAACAAGAAGTCATTGTTGTCCTCGGTTTAAATAGAAGCTGGTGGGAATGGGTTTAACAAGTTAAAATGTCAATTTAATGCGACTCTTAAAGATGGTGTTAACGCGAGTGGGATTAACTACATTGCAAATAAAGACCATTTTAGTAACTCAAATACCAGTGATATGATTCATTTGTACATTGTTAATATTTTGCATAACATGGTTCTTATCACCATGCAAATTAACTTTTTAATCTTTAATTGTTATGTTATCAAGTTGAGAAAAGAATAATGTAATGTGTATAAATGAGAAAGTCATTGATGTAGAATACTATATTATTTATGAAAATAAAAATTTTGTGTCCTATAATTGTTATGTATTATTTGAAAATAACAGTCATTCGTTGATGTCAGTTGTTACAATATAGTTAGAATATGTTTTTTCTTATATTTAATTCAAATAGTATGGAATCAGAAAGTTAGTCAGATAGAAGTGAGAATTCTTATATCAAATAAACAATTTAAGGAGAAGTTGCTTAAGCTTCTAAGTCCAAGAGCTTTGTCAACCACTGCTAAGAGAGGTGTTTCCAAAAAGAGAAAGTCTAACTCTCAGAGGAACAAGAGCAGGAGTAAGTCCAAGAAAGTTATAAGGACTGTTAAATTTACAACTGCCAATATTGAGAAAGATAAAGTAAAAATTGATGAATTTCATGATGGTGATGGAGATGGTGATGCTGATCCTGGTACAGTGGAGATTGAAACCAGTTATAATGTTGGTATAGTTACTACTAACACTATTTACTTATAAAAATTCCTTATAATTATATATCATATATATGATTTTATATGTAATGTCTATTTTTCTAGAAAGATGATTATGTAATACATAGGAAAATGTGGAGGCATTTACAAATTAACCCAGTCGGGATGGGGTGTATAGTTATAACTATTATAAAAGATGCATTGGGAAAAAGTGGTTGTAAAGTTTAAATTTCCTAATAATTGACAAGTATATAATGGATGTATTTATATATATTCACACATATTTGAAATATGCTTATATTAATGATTTGTTCTCTTGCAAATTGAATCATTTTATGAATATAATGTAGGCCACCTTTTATGAATGGTGAACACTAGTTTCTGCCTTCAATGAATCCACAGTGTGATCCTCCATCAAGTTTATAATTTGAATGATGATGAGATATCTTTTAAATTAAGAGAGAAGGTTGTGCACCTAAGATGTGAGAAATTTTGTTTACTTGCTAGTTTACCCTTCAATAGGAAGGAGGAGATCAAAGGTGGTGGGAATTACTAATAGATAAAGTTAGGCATATCACCAACGAAAAACTATGTAAAATGTTTCAAGAGTGCAAGACATAGAGTTAGAGAGAAAACTAGGTGTTGCATACTTGGTGGATCTTCTTATTTTAGGCAAATCCATTGATCCAAGCTAGACAAGAAAGTTTTTAGTATTTTTGATGTTGACGTGTTCAACAAAATTACATGGGTAAAATAAGCTGGAAATTTCTAATTCCCAAGATCAAGTATTTACTGGATGTGAAGAAGAAAAATATAGAGGTGGCTACTCTTTATCGGGATTTTTCGTTATTTTTTCAATGGAAGTCATTCCTCATTTAAAAAATATTGGTGTACAAAGAATCAGAAGTGGTTTCCCAAGGTTGGTGAACTAGAGGATGGGACCCAAGACTTTCTTTAGGTACTTTCTATATATTTTTGTGTATAATATTATATTATATTGTTATACACATAATTTTATTTTTACTTTTATTAAAGGATATGATCCCCTCTTCAATTGAAATGATGAATGTTGAAGCTGCTCACCCACATTTGTAGAATGGAATTAAAAGTCAATAAAGGGGATGTGAATGTGGAGAGCACTTCCCAAGCCATTATCCCTTACGAGCCTATTTCACCACTTCCTTAACCACCACAAGACAATATCCGTTCTAAAAAATCAGCTAAGAAATTTCAGGTATGAATATAATATAATTGCCATGATTATTTCCTTATTCTTTGCAAAATTAAATAGCACTTTAGGACATGCTACTAATATGGTTCCATCATTTGAATACTACAAAAAACTGAAAATTTAGTGACGGTTGTAAAGGGTTTTTAGCAACGGTTATAACACCTCTTCTAGCGGTTTTGAAACTATCACTAATTAATGAGTCGCTAGGTTATTTCATGGCGGTTTTAGCCAACCACTGGCATAAACGTTGCTAAATGATAACTTGCGACGGTTGCTAGATTTCACTTGATATAACTGTTGTAAAAAATCAATATAAAATTTATTTTGAAAATGTAGCGGCGGTTATAAAACCATTGCTATATTTTTTTAATTAATATTTTGCGACAGTTTCATAACTGTCACAGTTTTTTAAATAATATATATAGTTACTTTTTTGCGACGGTTATAAACCGCTGCAAAATTTATTTTATAATTTACGTTATTACTTTGTGTGATGGTTATAAACCACTACAAAATTTATTTTATAAATTAAGTTATTACTTTTTGTGACAAATAATAACTGTCATAAAATTTATTTTATAGTTAAGATTACTACTTTTTGCAACAATTTATAACCGTTGCAAAATATAATTATTTTCAATATTAATAATTGCAACAATTTTCAACATGTGTCCATATTTGTAATCTTGTATCCATATTTATAAACCTATATACAATAATAATTCTCAATAAAATTTCATAATAAAAATAACATTTACCGATATTGTACTTTGAAACAACAAATGATTCATGTATAATCAACATGTATCTAATAATATTTCTCAATAAAATTTCATAATAAAAATTTTAACATCCTCTAATAATCCTCACATAAAACTACTAGAGAATGTCACTTAACATGCTATCTATCTTGTAACCATTCAGAACACTACTTTTAAGAAATACTAGGAGCAATTTGATCAAATTATCGATAAAGCTTCCTTTGGAATCGTCACTAAACAAAATTTTTTAATATAAAATCATAACTTGTCACATAATATTTTTTTTTTACTTTTTTTTCGACATTCAATCCAACTCTAATATCTCAAATGGAAATTAATTCCATTCATGTATCAAAGAGTCTATTATAAACTCAATAGCTCACAATACTATATATATCAAATATGATCAGAATTTGTGGTCATTAAGTCTCTAAATATAAATGATATAACCATGCTTACAAATTTGTACAACATTCCAATATTATCTATTGCACTAAACAATATATCAATTCTATAAATAATTTATATACACAAGAATTATTCACTATAGTACCAGTAGTTTCAAACATCTTCACTTTAAATCCTCAACTTCATTCGTTGCATTATACATGCATGTCAGAAGCATTCTAGCACGCTAAACCAATAGCTTAGTGGTGCTTATATAAATATATTTTACCACTTAATATTAAAGAAAATATTTATAAAATTATAGTAATAAAACTCAATTTTAACAAAACATTTTAATATATCAAGTATTCTTAATAACAAACTAATGCAATATTTTGATTACATAAAATAATAATTTTAACTTTATAAAAACTAATCATGTTATATTATACTTTCGGTATTGCAACTTTATCCTTATTAACCTATTTCATTTAAGAGTTGCTTCCGCATCTGTTAATATTACTCTTATTACATTTACTGTGTTATTCAGTAAGTCTCACTTCTTGGATTTACATATAGGACATATGCATTCAATTTTATAACTTTAGCACTTTGATTTAATACTATAGTTTGGTACACTTTGTTTCAATTATCACTATATGCACTTTTAATTATTATAACACTTATAAAATTATTGATTAATTCAATATTTTGAACATAACCGTTTTATTCAATGCTTTAGCAATTTCGTTCGAAGTGTTATTATATACATTATCAATCGCTTTCACATTGAAACACAGTAAGTCAATTTTAAATAATTGACTTATAATATTATTTCGTATTTCTTTCAATATTCATAACATCAAATTCACATATATTTTCTTGCCCTCATATACCGAGTTTTAAATCCTAGGTCTGAATAGCGGGTCACTGATGATAAATAAATGCCCACTGTAAGTATATGATCAAAGGTCCACTATAGACAAAGGGACCAAAGGTCCTCTATGATGCAAAGTGTCCACTGATGACTTAGATGCTAATATCACTGGGACACAAAAGGTATCCTCTATGGCACAGAGTGCCCACTGTCACTATAGTCATCTACCCTCTGACTAGCCATTCAACTTAAAAACTAGATTTACATCAGTATAATAAGGCTATATATATTTATTTCACCATTTCAAGTGAGTTCTTTAATTATAATATTTATTATCATAAAACACTTCCTCTTTTATTTGTTCGTTTATCAGTGTAAATTTATAGGTTATAAATGATTATGAACAATTATTTCAAATACATTATCATATGTATTTCCATAACATTTGTATCTAATTAATTTAGTTAATCTTATTTATTCCTCAATCATTATTTTTCAATTCACTTTCACGTTTCCACTAAAATAATGAAATCTAAGTGATTTCCACTTCTATTTATTTAATTCTTTCTTTAACATAGTCAAAATCCATGACCTATTATTTCACTTTAAGATTTTGTATACATATATATAATGTATTTACTACATCTAACACACTCACATATATCGATATATACATATTTCTATATATATATAGATACATTTCACTAGCAGTGCATTTCCATATTATAAACTTTTATTAATTTCTTATACATAACGTTTACTTTCTTAAATATATATATATATATATATCACTACCTTGATCCTTGAGATATCATTTTATTAGAAATAATAAACTATTTTCGAATCTTATTGGATTCTTTCTTTTCACATTATCAATTTCTTTTTTGTATATTGTCATTAATCAATATCTATCAACTCTTTAACATTTTTATATACACTCTATAACTTATCTTAAATTACTAAATAATATTACAATCAAGTATATGATAAACATAAAATATGTATATTTCATATTCTTATTTTCATTACTCAATCAATTCTTACAGATACTTCTTACTTTCCTTATCTCGCTCTCTACACCATTTGGAACATCGGTGATTTATCAATCTATATAATTTAACCTCTAAACACTTATGTATATAATCAATGAATTGTCTTAAATTATCAAATGATATTGTTATCAACTATACACAAGGTATATGACTTGTATACCTTTACCGCATGAATTTCCATAAATAAACTAATCACTTTATTCTTCACTTGAGTTTCCTAACTTGCTTTCCGAATTATTTAAAATAAAAAATAATTCATTAGTATATCATTCATCATATCTTATTTCTCAAATCATCTTATCCCTTATATAAGTATTATAAAATCTACAAATCTTATACAATTATCTTTTAATCCTTCTCTAACTATACACTTGTTTTGATTACTAAAGAACATATATTAATTTCCTCTTATAAATTTCACTTACTAAACTAAATATTTAATATCAATCTCTTTCTAATTATAAAACTCAATTTGAGTTTTGATTATCATTTATCAATCAATAAAACTTTCACTCCTCAAACTCTTTATCATTTTATTTTTACATAGTTTAACCATATAACTATATAATTACTTTACACATAACTTTAAACATAACTTTCTTAACTCCAAGTTTTTCTTTAGTGGATTAACCAATAACTTTACATATACTTTCGGTTAATAAATAATTGGTTCACCACTCTAATTTTTCTAAGTGGCATACTTTAGATAGCTATTTGGCTCTAAAATATAAATTACTTTCAAACCAAATAATTAACATTTCAATAACTCCAATTATCATAAACATAACGTTACTTTCAAGATATCAAATCCTTTAACTCTAAAATCTTCCAAACTTTATACATTCTAAACCATCTTCAAATAGAAACATATTTGTTTGACATATTATAAATAATTACTTTTCTTCCAATCTTTACACTTTTTATACAATCCTAACTTTCAACATTTAACATTGTATATACTTAACACAACTTATCATTTTCTACTCTTTTTCATATTTTTAACACATATACATGAATTCTCAATACAAGGGTAAGAAACACAAATATACAAGCCTCATACCATATCATATATCATAAAATACAAGCCAAAAATAATACCTAAACACCCCACGACTGTGGCAACTCAACCATACACCTGTGGAATATAATACGAGGCTACCAAACACCTTTGGACACCACCACTGTCATGGCACTCAAGGGCCACGCCTGTGGCATGCAAAACAATACTGTTTCTTCAAAAAGTTTTAAGAAAACAAACTCAATCCAAGGTCCACAGTCATGGCACTTAAGGGCCACGCCCATGGCATCCTAAAATTATGTAATTCTTACATTAAACTACATAAAACATAAACAAATGGAAGATCTATGGTAAAGTTGTATCAAAACCAAAATTTTGATATAAAAGTGATTCCCATCAAATACTTCACCTATTCATCATTTACCAAATCATTAACAATTAGATTTCACAACCATCATCAAGATTAAAAACAACATCAACACATTCAATTATTATATATCTCACACCAAAATTCATTTATTCAATATCTTAAGAAATAAGTCATTTAAGTGACTTAAATAACTAATTCAAACTTTAAAACTCAAAGAAACTCAAATATTGGTAAACTATAATACATAAGCACATGCCTTTTCAAAAACCACTTTCTTTCTCTTTTTCCTCTTTCTCTTTGATCACTTGTTGATAATTTCACCTTCTCTAGCTTATTCTTCTAAAAACTTATAACTAGATGTGATGTCCTTTTAAATTTTGGCTAAATCATTGAAAAGAAAAGAAGAAAGGAGAAGTTTTATTGGTGATGGTGATGATAGGCATGGAAGATAGAAGAAGAGAGAAGAAAATGCTACACAAACATGTATATATATATATTACGTTTAATCAGGTGAGGGTAATCTCATTTTAACTATGGTGCACCCTCTTTCTTAACCTTTGATTCTAATTCTGTTTTTAGTCCTATAAAACTATAAAAATAATTTCCTTAGTAAATTTTAAGATCTACTATTCACCATTTTCTATTTATATCATTTATCTAAATCACTTTTATCATTATGCATAATCAATTATCAATATTAGTTAAAATGTTCACTATTTAAAATTTTAAACATTACGAAAATAACATTCAATGGTATTATACTTTGAAACAACAAAACATTTAGGTAAGTTTTCAACTTAAAATCCTACATAAAAAGATTATCTCAAAACACTTAACTCCCCAAAAAACAACCAATACACAGTCCAATTCTCAACATAAGTAGAAAATTGTGAAGATACTAAAATCCCATATCCAACCAAGTAATAGATAATAAAGAGTATCGAGTCAATTAACATCTTCATGATTATTTTGGCTAGCAAATGATGATGGTCTCACAACTGCTGGTGAGTCTTGTCTACTCACTTTATCACGTGCCTAAATACAGAGAAGCAAAATTACACTTTAAATTTTTGATGTTTAATAAGTAATTATCTTATATATAACAATTAAATAGAACAATTCAAATAATATATATGCAAAGAACATACCATTCTAGAAACAGATCTGTAAACTCAGCAAGCACGTCCCCATCAACCTCTTGTAAAAGATAAGTTAATACTCCTTGAAGCTCTCATCGTATAACTGTTTCTACTTCCAATACTCCTTGAAGCTCTCTTCATATAACTATTTATATGTAATACTCTTATACCCTATATATGTACAATACATACTTAAAGTGCATATATAGAATACAAGAGTACTATAGTAATTATCTGTAGAAACACTCTCATTTGATAATGTAAAAATACAACATTATAAATATATATACTGCAAAGGAATAAATATAGTTAAAATATAATTTTATTAATTTATAAAAGAAAATCTCAAGAAAAAATTTGCCAGAATTTTTTTCTGTAATTTCAATAATCCTAAAATTAAACAAAACAAAACCTGCAAGAAAAACAACACACTCCTAAAATGATATTTCTCCAAAATCATTCTTTTTACCATTTCACATCTAAGTATTGCAAATATAATTGTTACATATAATTTACATTTACAAAAATTGTACAAAATTTTACATGTAATGCAGTATAATTGTTTGGTCTTGTGGCAAATTCCTACCTTCACGGTCAAACACAAAGCCTAAACCTGCTCAGGTCTATCTGGACTTCCCTGTTCTGCATTTCTAACATCTGTGCAATACAATTCAACCGTGCTAAGCTCAAAAGCTTAGTGATACATACTTTGATAAGAAGAAATATTTAAAGCCAATACTTTTGCTCATTCTGTAAAAATACTTTGTTCCTCATTTAATATGCAATGCTCGTTTAATATTCTTCAAATCTTAGATCAAATGTACATGACACAAACATATACATTTGTCTCAACAAATCCCTACATAATATCTATGTAATATCCTCATATATGCTCTAGAAGTTTTGATTATGTTATTGTTATTGTTGTTGTTGTTATATTGGATTGTATATATATGTGTTAATTGCAAGAGAAAAGAAATTGGGAAAGAAAATAGGGTTTAGAGAGAATGGTATATGTTGTGTATATGATGATATATATAACATATAAATTGGTCAAATGAAGAGTCAAGGGGGTAGAGATATTTATTTGGTTATTGGTGAAATGACTATTAAGGGCATTGGATTAAAAAGAAAGCTAGAACAAATGATAAAAGGGTGTTTTGGTAATTGTTTGAATTGGAACACTTGGTGGAGATTAAAAGAAGAGTTAACTTTATTTTTGTGGTTCATTTCTTCTTTCTTCTTTGTGTGGCCGGCTCCTTCATAGACAAAGGAAAACAAGAGACAAAGTGAAGATCTTGATGTGTTAAGCTCAAATTGATGGAAGATTGAAGTGATCTAGTGGATGATACAAGAAGTCTTATAACTTTGGTAAGTTCTCTTGTGATCTTTGTGTTTATTTGAAATGATATTTGAGTTTGATATATTTTTAAGAGTGTGTTGGTTGATTTTGAGATGTGAGAAGTGTTTGAGTGATTGGATGATGGATGTTGAGTATGGATTGAAGAAAAGAGTAAGTGGTTGGAAGAGATGATGTTGTATATGTGGTGAGGGTTTTGAGATGATTTTGTGTTTTGTGCTTGATGTGTGTTTGGCTTGTTTTGGTGTGTTGCAAGTTTTAGATGAGTTTTGAGTATGTTTTATTAAGATGGTGTGAAGTGGATGTTGTTGGATAAAAGTGTTTTGTTGAGTGTTTGGTTGTTTTGGTCGGAATCTTGATTTGTGGCCGGACACGCCCATGAGCACGTCCAGGGTCTTTAGGCGTGTCAATTGTGTTGGAGGCAGTAGGTTTGACACGACCAGTAGCACGCCCGTGTTATTGAGCGTGTCATAGCTACTGTGAGATTTGAGAATTTACACGCCCAGGAACACGCCCATGTTGTTGAGCGTGTAAATACTTCTGTGTTGTGGAGTTAGGGCACGGTCATGGACACGCCCGTGTGGGTGAGCGTGTCAGGGTTAGGGTTTGCCCTAATTAATTCCTAATTGGATTATCTCTTGTGTATCCCTAAACAAGTATATGCTATTACTTTTGATTTAGGTCTTGAAGATAGTGATTAATCATTGATTTAAGAGGTAGAAGGATCTTGAACAAGGAAGTGTTAAGAGTGGTGTGATTTGTTTTTTGAGGTAAGTACAAAACCTATATGATTGTATGTAAGTACAAAACCTATATGATTGTATGTAAGTACAAAACCTATATGATTGTATGTAAGTACAAAACCTATATGATTGTATGTAAGTACAAATGTGACATTACTACATTGTTAATTTATATGAGCAATGTGTGTTGTTATGTTTATATCAATGATGATATATATATATATATATATGAATAATGTGAATGACATGATGATGCAAATGATTGTGTATATGAAAGAGTGAAATGCTATGATGTGAATGGAGATGAAATGGAATATAAAGCCATTGTGATTGGCTATGTTAATTCATTTGAGAATGAAATTGATAACAAATTAATGAATGAGTTGTGTGGCTAATGTGTAATTCTATTTTCAGAGTTTGTTGTTGGTGGCATGCCTAATGATAGTAACAATCTCTTGAAGTTAGGTTGGGCTTGATCCTTGAATCCAAGTTGGGTTGAAGTTTAACATGTTTTACTCCCCTTGAAGCTTGGTTGGGTCTAGTCCTTGAAGCCTAATTGAGATGTTACAACCCTTGAAGCTAGGTTGGGTTTGGTTCTTGAAGCCAAGTTGGGTTGAGACTTAGCATGCTTTGTTCCCCTTGAAGCTTGGTTGAACCTAATCCTTGAAGCCTAGTTGGGTATATGTGATAATGATAAATGTGATAAAACCAAAGCATTAACTCTGAAAATTGAATGGCATATTAGTGTGTCTTGGGCCCAATGCTTGTCTTTGTTAATGTGAGTCATGATTTGTTTAATGTTGTTCATGAATGGTTAAATGAATAACTAATGAGGCATATGAAATGCAAAGGTATGTTGTTAGCCTTGCATATATGATATTACATGTATAATATGGATTGAGAATTGGCATTGCATTGCACTGAAGCATAACATTAGCACATTTTGTCTTACTAAGCCGTTGACTTAGCGCGATAGTGTTTGATCGCGCAGGTAATAGGGTTGAACCCGAGAGCTCTTCGAGACCGAGTGAGAGTAGACAGTGAAGAGTTGATTTTGGGAACTTAAAGATCAGAGGAGACTTGCCAATCATGTATAACTCTTTTATATTTTGTAAAGTAATGATTTTAATGTACATATGTGTATATTTGTAAATATGGAATTAAATGTTTTCATATATGTAAATATTTTCTATATTCCGCTGCGTATTTAGTAACGGTATATATATATATTTGTTTTATATAATAAGTTAATGACTTATTTTCTCTAATGTATAATGAGAAAGCTTCTAGTATCATTTAAAATGTTTTGAATGTTAATAAAATCCGTAGCATCCCTATGTTCAGTGCACGTATGTTACATTGTGGGGTTTGTAGTGTGCGTGTATTGGATGTGGGGGTGTTACAATCTAAATTCTAGAAATATTAATTTGGCCTATCGCGACTCGTAGGTTCAACGCCGGGAATCTAGTGTCATCTAATACTACCCGAAGGTTGTTCCCTCTTGACACCAGAAGTCAAATGTCATATAATACCACCGAAAGGCTGCTTTCTCAACACTATAGTTTCCAACACAAGTGCATCTCACTTGATGGTGTAATAAAACATCATGACATATCTTTGGCATACCAACTTGACAATACCAAATGCAATTTTCTGCAACAACCTATTGTATAAGGCAAACATACATCACACATCTTTCACATTCTACCCATTCTTATCACATTTGTCCTTTTTCCACATTTTTCACATTCCATAATCATTTCCCACATTTTTCAATCACATTATGCATAATTCTTAGTCACATTCACAATGTGACTCTTCTTCCACATTTCCAATGCATATTTTACACTTTCAATACTTTGTACTTAACATTAACATATACCATTATAAATTAGTTTAAAATCCCAAACACCATGCATTAAACCTATTTTATTAGCAACAATGTATATATTATATGAAAAACCAATTTCAAAGTGACATAACACATTCTCAAAATAACAATATATGATGCCAAATCAAATATAATTAAAGCACAAGTTGTCAGAGTATGTACTAATCTTTAAAAGTTTCAAAATCAACTCCAATTCACTCTCCAACTCTTACTTTCCGTAAACCCTAAATGCTTCTACTTAGGCACTTTGGATAAATCACTCCTAAACTAAACAACAAGTAAAATCATTATATTAGAATCATATGTCTACTCAATTTACTCAAGACAATCACTAGTTATATAATTTCTAACCAACTTCCAACAAAACCCTAATTTCCCATTTACTACCTTTCTCAAACTTCACCTAACCATAAATCATAGCATACGTACCAAAATAACTTCAAAACAACCCATTTCTACAATTATCACTACCTCCGTCAAAAACTCAAAATTCACATAATCATAAAACTTAACAAAAAAAGCTTGAATTGATGAAAAATTACATAATTCTTTGTATAATCCTCAAATTCACCTTAAATCCTCTGGAATTCTCATAAAATTTGGAGTATAAGATGAAGCAAAATCCTCCCTTGCTCTATAATGGAATTCAGCCATGGTGAAGAAGAAGAGAAAGTAGGATTTTTAATTTCTTTATTCCTAACCATAAACACACACATATATATAATTATTAATTAATTAATTAATTGTAATATCCCTATGCATGCCCCAGAAGTTTTGTATGTTGTTGTTGTTGTTGTTATTGTTGTTGGTTTAAATTGAGAAAAGAAAATATATGTATATGTGTTTTGGGGAAATTTAGGGTTTAGAGACAAGTTTATATGTTGTGTATATGGTGATATATATAACATATAAAATGGTCAAAGAGAAAGAGTCAATGCAAGAGGAGATATTTTTATATGGCATGTGGAATTACTTAATTGGGTTCATAAGAGACAAAAGCTAAGTTAAGTGATAAGGGGTATATGAGTAATTGCTTGAAATGAAATGCTTGGTGGAGGATTTTTGGTAATTAGTAATTATATTATTATTATTATTATTATTATATACATATATGTGGCTATCGTGGAAGAGGAAAAAGAAATGAAGATACTCTCTTCTTCTTCTTCTTCTTCTTCTTCTTCTCCTTTTGGTTCTTGCACGAGAGAGAGAGAGAGAGGTAGAGAGATGAGTTGATCTTCACCTAAACCTTAGGGTTTTAAGAGAATTGAAGGAAGAATCAAAGGATTAGGTGGAGATTTGGTGGAATTCATCAATTGAGGTAAGTACTTACTTGTTTTCCTTTGTTAATGTTTGAGATAGGTTGTGATGGATTGATTTCATGATTTAGTGTGTTATATATGTGTTTACAAGTATTGAAATTGATTACAAGCTAGAGGATTGGATTGGTGTTGGTTTTGTTGGAAAGATGGTAAGTATTCTCTTGTTTTCTTTACTTAATTGGAAGTTGTGTTGGAAGTGAAGTAAGGTTTGATGATTTTGTGTTTTGGTGGATTTGAGATGTGTTGTGTTGTGTGTTCAAGTGTTAAATTGATTTTAAGTTATGAGTTTAATTAGAGGTTGTTGTTGGAAATGGTGGAGATGTTGATTTTAGGGTTTTGAGTTGAGATGTGTTTAATTGTTATATTAATGTGTTGTGAAGTAATTCTTGTGATGAATATGTGTTTAAAACATTGATTATATTCATTTGAAGCATGTTATATGATGAATATTGTGTTTGAGTGCAATTAGAAGAGAATTGGTTTTGGTGATGGGTGACTCGGCCATAGGCATTGAAGAGACACGGGCGTGTTCATCAATTGAGTTGGGCGTGTCAATTGTTGAATTGGCTACTGCTTCTTTTGTTGTTAGTGACACGGGCGTGTCCATCAAAGGTGCTGGGCGTGTCAATTGTTTGAATTGGCTACTGCCTCTTTTGTTGTTAGTGACACGGGCGTGTTCCATCAAGTGGCTGGGCGTGTCCATCAAATGGGTTGGGCGTGTCCTACAAATGAATTACATATTGCTTTATACTTTGTTTCTTTTTACATTGTTTTGATTCTCAAAGGTTCCATTGTTTCTAAACTTAAACAGGAACATTATAAATATGTTTTAAATACAAGAATGATCTAATCAAAGGAATGTGGAAGATCATAAAGCTATGAATCATATCAATTGTGTTTTGCCCTAATTGCATTGTTGAGATTTAGCAATGTTATGTTATGCACTTTGAATGATATGTTTGCCTAGTTAATGTAATTGATGTTGTATATATATATATCAATGAGACAATGCCATTGTGTTTGGCTATGATGAATGATGCTATATGAGATATAATGTGATCATGGATGAGATAAATATACACTTGAATAATGAAGTGTTATATTGTGAAATAAAATGTGAAGCCATTGTTATTGGCTAATGTGATTCAATGGAGATAAATGAGGCATGTTTGCCTAAATGATAATGAGAATTGAGAATGAAATCTAAATGAATTGTGTGGCTAATGTGTTATTCCATTTTCAGAGTTTGTTGTTGGTGGCATGCCTAATAAGTGTAACAATCTCTTGAAGTTAGGTTGGATTGGATCCTTGAAGCCTAATTGAGATGTTACCACCCTTGAAGCTAGGTTGGATTAGTTCTTGAAGCCAAGTTGGGTAGAAGCTTAGCATGCTTTGCTCCCCTTGAAGCTTGGTTGAACTTGATCCTTGAAGCCTAGTTGGGTATATGATATTGATAAATGTGATAACAAACCAAAGCATTAACTCTGAAAATTGAATTGCATATTAGTGTCTGTTGGGCCCGAGTCTGTCTTTGATGTCTATGTGATATACAAATGTTGAATTAGATGAATAATGAGATCTATGATTGACTTTGTTGACAATGTGACTTATGATTGGTGAATTGTGAATTAAACACTGTTATGAGGTATGATATGTAATGTGTATGTATTGATATGTTGATTGTGAGTATTGGTGATGGATTGTGGTTAGTGTTAATGATTGCCTTGTTGGAAATGTTATTCATGATTGGTAAATGGTGAATAAAATAATGTTATGAAGTATGTTGTGGAATGTGGGTATTGAAATATGATTTAGTTGAGATATATGAAAGGTACAATCTAAAAGAAAAGATATGATAAGCTAAAGTTACATGGAATTGATATATCATTATATGCTAATATTTTTATAATGTATGCGTATATTATATATTTGTACTACTAAGCTCTCGGGCTTAGCGCGGTTGTTTGATCGCGCAGGTGACCAGATGAAAGATATAAAGTTTTGCGTTATGCCACGAGAAGAGTAAGAGTTTGTCGAGACCAACTAGAGGGTGATGCATACATGTATAATTTAATTATGATGTACTTTTATCAAGAATGTAATCATGTGTATAAATGATGTTTCGAGAAAGATAAGATTATTGTATATTTATAAGATCATTAAAAGTATATCGATTTTGTAAATGTTCTTTAAATTAATGTATTGTGATTTGAAATATGTTAAAGGTTTTTTTAAATTGTAACGAAATGTGACATCTTTATACTTTATATATTTACTGTACGTATACCAGGTATATGTGTAGTACTTATATGGAGTATCAGGGTGTTACATTAATTAACTAATTAAATATTTAGATATTTTCAGTCTTCTTCCTATCCATAATTAATTTTTACTTTTTATTTTTTTATTATATTTACATTTTAACTTTTAACTTTTTATCTAATTTTGTCTTTTAGTGAAAATATATATATTATATATATACCATGTATACATTAGGTATTAAATGTATATTCTATGTACAACTTATGTATCCATTAGGTATATACTATACATATCTTTCTTCCATCACTCTAATTAGCCATCCATATTAACTAATCTTATATCTATTAAAAATACAGATGTTGCATTCTTCTTCCAACTGAGATTCCAACTTGGGCACTCTTTCATGTAGTTGAGTAGCGGCGATTGATGATTGTGATGATAATGTCCCACTAGAAGTATGACTTGTGTTGCCTAAGACTTGAGTGAGGGATGGGCTAAATCCTAATCCTTGAACTCGGCCTGGATGCTCTTTTCCCAATACTTTAGCAAGAGAATCTTTAAGTTAAAGGGATCAAGATGAAGCATCTCTAGACTTAATCTATTGCATTTTCTCCTATACAAATGAAAAACAACTATCCAAATTTGAATGTAAACATTGTTTATGTATATTCTAATAAAATTCAACAAAAAAAAATGAAAGTAATTAGAATACTTACACTTATTTCTATAGCTTCATTACAAACATACGATCCATCTTTTTTTTTTTGCATGTTATTATGCATACCTTTCCTCTGCTCATAGGTCTCCCACATTCATGTTCCTACACTAATATAAATATACTTAGATATATATAACTAAAGCTTTAAATTGGGAAGGAAAGTATTAATTACTAACTCAACTTTTCTCCTAGAATTGCTTTTGGATCCTCCAATATGTGGATAGTTAGCATTTTTCAATTTTTAATGTTCTTTGCACATTTTTCCTATCAATCCATAAATAAGCATATGTTAATTATATACATGTATTAATATAATGAACCATATATGTAAATCAATATTACCTTTGTCTATTCATCTAGACGGTAATCTAAGAAAAATGTCCATTGATCACGATTAATCACCAGTGGGTGCTTGGCAATGTTGGCTTCTCTAAACACAGTAGGTTCATAAAACTCATGAAATAGTTTATGCCTACTATCCTTCAATTTTTTCCCAATATTTTTCAAGATATAATTCTTGGCAAATGGATCATCAACTTGCAGTTTTTTCTTCATAATAAATAATAATACTTGTCAAATATGATCAAATATTTTACATGTAATATAAATCAAATTAAAATATCAATCTACACAGCTTTATAATATTATTGAAAACATTTTCTTTGTAAATTTTTGGAACTCCATGCCAAGATCCAATGAGAATGGAATTAAAATCAGACCCTATATCTCTTAAAAGACCAACACCTTCTCCAAGAGGTTGATGCTCAGTATTGGATGGAATCTATAACACCCTTATATCATATATACGTATTATGCATATACCCAATATATATAAAATATGTGTCTACGGTATAAAAATATCATAATCTGGTTAAATAAAAAAATTTCACATTTCCAATTTAAAATTCTCAAACACTTTTAAATGTATATTTAAATAATAAATAAAATATTTATTATTTACTATAAGTACTATTATACGAAAATATTTGAAAAAAATTCACCACAGTTTTATCTGTAATTTGGGTATTTCAAAAATTCAACATAAACACAACCTGCATAAAAATACTCCTAATAAAAAAAATCACCCAATTCCACCTCAACTTCTCAAATCCTCCATATTTTCTCAAAATATTTATACATAAACATAGGTATATATCAAAAACACATATAAAATCCCACATTATATAATTTGTCCTAAAATATTCTTTATAATTTTACAATGTGTACTCCAAAAACACAACATAATATACGTATTAGAAAAATGTACTATGATATAACATACATACATGATGGCAAATGGCTCTGATCTTGATGTACCCAAAAACCAACTCAACAAGCAACCTTAAATCTAGACCCGACCTGGTCTAGAAGAACTCTCCGGATCAACCGGATCACCCTTGCCACCTGCTTGATGAATTACAATCATGCTAAGCTAATAGCTTAGTAGTACAAATTTTGATAACAATAAAACTGTAAAACAATGCCAATGCAAAATCCTTTTACATGATGTTTCATAATGTAGTACTCAATTTTACCTTAACGCATATCCTTTAATCATTTTATAATTCACATAAGAACAAACACAAGCATGAGCCCAAATAAACTAATACATTATTCAAATCCCAAAGTTATTGTTTTGGTCCATAATGCCACTAAGTGTCTAGCCCCGGAGGCAAATCAAGTAATGCTCAAAAGCTATCCTCGAAGGAAAATCATATCACAGTGACGCAAGCATCTAGCCCTGAAGACAAATCAAAGAATTGATCAAAAGCTAGCCTCGAAGGCAAATAATGAGGATAACCTTATAGGCATGCTGCCAAACATAGAATTCTGAAAATTGAATAAGATACTAGGCACACAATTATTTAATATTTTCCATCATCAATTTCTTTCTCATTTTCTCATAATCAACTAGGCACATTACCTCATTTCTCATTATCAATTTGACACATTGCCTCATTTTCTCATTTTTCTCATTCATATCAATGTCAATTCATTTTAAATCATTATATTTCATCATTTCATCAAAATGTATGCACATTTCTCATTAGAAACACATCACCCAAATATTTTAGGTTATATTATCATATTTCATATAAATCACATATTATGCAATTTAGCCATTAACAATGGCTTTTCATAATGCATATAATGCATACATAACATTACACATATCATAGCACTTTGTTCTTGAATGATCAATGCATCAAGTAGCTTAACACATTTTTTCAACCAAAATGTGTTAATCCTAATTTAATGCCAACATGTCTAATTAATCAAAAGTTTGTACTTAACTTAGAAAACACTCAAAAGCAAGCTACAAATCTCCCTCCAACCTTCACTTCCAAGTTGCCCTTCAACACTAGGGTTGGGCAAACTACTTCCTCTCAATGCCTATGCCAAATATGATCATAAATAATCATTTAATATCACATTTTAAGACATTCTCAACATCAAACCATAATTAAAAATCACTCTAAAAAAATTCTAAAATTGTGCCTTACCTCACTTTAACATTGGACAACCATGCTAATCAATTTTAAATTAGTATTTTAAGTTTATTTATGTCATTGTAAACATATTTTAACATATTTAAACCAATTACATTAATTAAACACATGCTTTAGTACAATATCCTAAAATGACATAACCTTCCCCATTGAAAGTTCTCCATTTCAACTCATTCCAATTATTAATTCAAGCTTATTTCCATCACTTTTATCATAAAATAACATTCTTTAAACATTAAAATCAAACAATTCACCGTACTTTAAAAATTCACTTTTCCAAAACCCTAAATCAACACTACCCTTTTTAAACTCTATCCAAACTTAGTCAAATCCATCATTTAACTTTAAAATCCTTGTTTATGCATCAAAACAATACATTTGGAACCATATTGCATAATTAAAACTCATGATTTCACAAACCCAAAAGTTATATGACCCTAAATTCTCTCTTTTCACCAAACTTCACTCAAAATCAACTATTTCTTCAATCCAACCTTAAAAATTATTAATAACTAATCAAAATAGCTTCATTTATATTCATTTAAACAATTTAATCACACCCATTCAAAACTCCAAGGTTCACATAATCTTAAAAAGAAGGAAAATCAAGCTTTAGAGAAGAGGTACTTACTTGATTACTTGCTAAGCCTTCAATATCCACTTAAATCCTCTTGAATCTATTGTAGTATTTGGTGCATAGCATAAAATTATACCATTATCTTCCTCTCTCTCAAGTTATAGGTTCCATAAAAAAAGAAAGAAGATGACCACTTTTGTTGCTTTCTCATTTCCTATCCATAAGTATAAATATATTAATTAATTAATTAATTAATTTCTTTTTAATTCTCCACCACATGTCTTCTTTCTTCTTTGACTTTCTTTTCTTTTTATTTATCACCATCATCATCATCATCATCACCTTTTTCACCATAATTGTATACTTTATATATATTAACGGTATATTTTATATATACATATATGTTATATATATTTTACTTATCTATTATATATACATGTATGTACATATTGATATAATGTATATTTTATGTATATGTAATATATATTTAATATAGATTAATTTTACTCATATGTATATAATATATATCCTATGTATACATCAACTATACCTTATATGTACTTTATATATTAGATATAATATATATATCAACATATATAATAATTATTATATGATATGTATATACTATGTTTACACTAAGTATACATTAAATATATACAATACTTTATGCCTCCAAATACATATTTAATTTTTCTAAAATCACGGATATGACAATTCTTTCACACTTAAATAATTCTATCATTGAAATTATCCAGTACGGTAATAAACCTTCCAAATTAAAACATAATCTTAAACTCTCATGTGAAATTAATCATTTTATCAGATTACATAATTTCTACTCCGCCCCTTAGGGTCATTCTCAATTACCTTTTCATAATTTCATAATTCATCATTATGCTTTCTATTTAATCAAACAATCACAATAGATTATTATATCATCAATCGAATTATCATTGAACAAAATTAGTCCATCTCTTTAGTATATATATATCACACATTTGTTACACTTAAGATATTTTATTACTTCATTATCTTAAAAATATACTCTCATAACCCTAAATATAAAGGTTAATAACTTATATCCCAACACTGACTAGAATAGCCATCACAGTTATTTCCAGAATTGTATCTCTATTTAATTACCCCTTACCTATATTTATAAATAGTTATTTATAAAAATCACAAATAGTAACAATTTCCAATTTCTATTTATCAGGTATGAACACAATAATTTTATACATCCCCACTTTGATCTCAATCTCTATACAATTACCACATATTAATTCAATATCACTAGTATACAACAACAAAATTTTATTTTCTTATTAAGATTCATTCCTATAGGTTATTCATCAACCCAACATATATACATTTCGATCATAATATAATTAGCATCTTTCTCTTACAATCATTTACAACTAATATATCTTAACTTCTTTTATATCATATACATATTAGAACATTACATCATATACATTGTCACATATCACTTATACTCTTAATACATCTGTATATTTTGAATCCCACTAATTACTCTTAAACTTGCCACATTTCAGATTAATTAATCTAACTACCACAATATGACCATCACACCCTTATTCTATTCTAGCCAAACTTTAGCATATTTTAAATTCATCATTCTGTTTCAATTCATGACCTAACTCTATTAGGTCAAACTTATTCTCATATCTTAATTCTCTTTGGATTCATCATCACAAATAATATTCATTTCAACTTATTAGAGCTAATGATTGTATACAACCAATATACATCCTTTCAAATAAATATATCTTTTTTACACAATTTTCACATAAATCTCATGATCATCTGCTACCTTATTCATTTCCCTTAGTCTTATTCACTTTAAATGTCATTTCATCAACTTATTCATACTATAATATTTTCAAACACATTCAATATAACTCTTACTCACATTTCACAATTCTTCTCATTTATTATCTTCTCACATTTCATATAGTTACTCTATCTACATAATCACTTTCCTTACACATCCTATATAGCTCATCATATTTTCACAATTCTCTTTTGTTTTCACACTGTCTATAGTTATAAATAAATTTCTAACATAAGGTTATGAGTTTCAACTATACCAACCACAAATCTTGCTTGCATCTCATGAAGCAAAACTATCAATCTCACTAAATGTATTTTACAGTCGTATCATCTCAAGCCATGCCTCTGAATTACAAATAAACACTGCCTTCACTACAACCCTTTCTCAAACAATTCTTATCTCAATGCTATGCCCATGTCTCAGTGGTCATACACCCATGGCATTTCAAAATCACATATTTGCTCTTTAAACTATTACTACATGAAGAGTTAACACATATCGATTTTGTTTTAAAACAAGTTACCCTTATCCATTTATTTCTATTAGCCTAAACATATGATCCATCAACATTACCATTAACAAATCATATATATCTATATTTATTCATACACCAATTCTATACAATTATTCAACAAAAACTCCCTTTCCAAATTTAAAATCCATTTATCAATTATATCTTAATTTATCCAATAAATTTTTACCCATTTCTCTTTCTTAAATCAAATAAGTAATTATATAGGGTTACACACATACAATAATACTTCAATAACACCTTTTTCACATCTTTAAGTGATCAACTCAATACTTGACCACTTTCACATTATACCACATTGTCACAATTTCCAGGTGATCAACCTTTTCATGATCACCTTCACCTCACAAATTCATATTATTTCACATATTTTTAAATCATCCACATACATTTCCATAAGTCACATTCATAATATGACTTACTTTTCATATTTTTTTACATATCATAATAGTGTTCATATTGGACAATTTTCCACACATATCATATACATATGTATACACAATCACACAATTATACTCAATTCCTCATTTTTATAATATTATTTAGGTCATTTTCCAATTTTTCCATCTTATATATATATATATTAAATAAATTATCCTTATTCATTTTTTTCTCACTTTATATAAATCTTAGTCACATTTTCAATGTGACTTCTCTCTCACATTTTTCATACATTTATTATATTCTTCATATTCATTTTTATCACCACCAATCAAATTACTTAATGAAACTCATTTTCACTTTCATAATCATTTCTCTTTATTTCATATCCAGTTTCTATACTATCAACCACATTACACATTACATGATACTTTCATAAACAATATTACTCATTCAAAATTACTCACATGCTCATAAAACATTAAACCATCAATATCTAAACAATCCGAATCACAATTCTCTTACAACTCTAAATTTTCAACTTACTACTTTACTTAAACTTCATTCTACTAATCTCATTTTCAATATTTAACTTTATAAACATTATCTATATATTAATATAACATCAAAAACACCTCACTTTCATAATTATGGAAACCCATTTCAAAATTTCAAATTTCACATAATGCAACCAACAACATGAACCTCACCAAAAATCCATGTCGCATTCCCGATCTTAAGATCATAACATTTACATTTGAAAAACACTAATTCATTTCATTACACTAAGTAACATCATCCATTTAGATACCTAATTTTACTTACTCAAACCCTAAATCATGCATCATTTTCCATAATAAATAATTCCCTATCACATACCATTTCTCTTTTTAATTTTTAATTATGAACTCTTTGTTATAAATTATTAAAAACTCCAGATTCCTTCTTCATGATTCTACCCATCTTTATTTAAATTTTCATAATTTTTTTATTCATTTGTCTCATGAAATTAATTTATTACTCACTTACATAAATCTGCATGACTTCCTCAGTTTTATGTTAATCTCATTTTTCCATTTTTCATTCCTTATAAATTCTTCATAAAAGATTGTAAACTTTTAACCATATGTACTTGACACATATATGAACTTATATTTAAAATTTTAGATTTTTCCAAACTGATTTACTATATTTAAAAATTAAGTCTTCTAAACCTACATAATCTGCCTCTTTAATAATTCTTCTGGAAGCTCCTGGTTATCCATTTTTTTTAGGTATCAAACCTTAATAAAAATTCATGAAATTTTCACCATATGTTCTAGGAATAATATGATATGTTTTTTAAAATTTCAGAATTTTCTGGATTGGTTGTCGATAGTTTTTAAATATATTTCTCAATTTCTACAGATTCTAAGTTGCTTGAACTGCTCCAACAATCTGTGTTCTTTTATTTTTCTTAATTAGTAATTCATCTTTAAAAATTATGAACTTTTATAAATTAGATTATAACATATAGAAAAACTTCTTATTAAAGTTTCAAGCTCATCCAACATTCCTAGGTTTGTCACAAAATTCAAACAATATCACTTTTCTGCACACATACAGAATTTTCTGTATCTATCATACTCATCTCTCAAACTTTTTATTTCACATCTAAATCATTTTTCTTAATATATATAGATATATTTTTTTTCCAAGTGAAAGCTTCAAAGTTCCTAAATTTAAATTCTCTAAAATGACGCTTCCACTCCGCTACCCTGATCTACATGTCCTGGACGCTACCTCAACTTACATCTGTTACATCGAATAAACTTTGTCACATCAAAAATTAGATAAAATGCTAGTGCCAATACATGTATCACAATTTAAAACCATATTTAAGATTCCTATTTTCTCTCTCTAAAAATCCACCTAGGTCGAGAACCTCAAACCTAGGCTCTGATACCAAAATAAATATAACACTCTTATAGCCTATGTACATATAATACATACACCTAGTATATATAAAATACGCGTATAAGATATAAAAATATCACAACCTGGTTTTATAAAAAAATTTCACATTTTTAATTTAAAATTCTCAAAAACTTTTAAATGTATATTTGAATAATAAAAAATATTTATTATTAACTATAAGTTCTAAAATAGTATTTTATATGAAAATATCTGAAAAATATTTGCCACAGTTTTATCTGGAATTTGGGTATTCCAAAAATTCAACATAAACACAACCTGCATAAAAATACTCCCAATAAAACAAATCACCCATCTCCACCTCAACTTCTAAAATCCTCCATATTTTCTCAAAATATTTATACATATACATAGGTATATATCAAAAACACATATAAAATTCCACATTATATAATTTGTCCCAAAATATTCTTTATAATTTTATAATGTGTACTCCAAAAACATAACATAATATACATATTAGCAAATTGTACTATAATATAACATATATACATGATGACAAATGGCTCTGATCTTGATGTATCCCAAAACTAACTCAACAAGCAACCTTAAATCTAGACTCAACCCAGTCTAGAAGAACTCTCCGAATCAACCAGATCACCCTTGCCACCTGCGCGATGAATTACAATCACGCTAAGCTAATAGCTTAGCAATATAAATTTTGATAACAATAAAACTGTAAAACAATGTCAATGCAAAATGCTTTTACATGATGTTCCATAATGTAGTACTCAATTTCACCTTAACACATATCCTTTAATCATTTTATAATTCACATAAGAAAAAATACAAGCATGAGCCCAAACAAACTAATACATTATTCAAATCCCAAAGTTTCTGTTTTGGTCCACAATGACACCAGGTGTCTAGCCTCGAAGGCAAATCAAGTAATGCTCAAAAGCTAGCCTCGAAGGCAAACATATCACAGTGACGCTAAACGTCTAGCCCCGAAGGCAAATCACATTATTGCTCAAAAGCTAGCCCCGAAGGCAAATAATGAGGATAACCTTATAGGCATGCCGCCAGACACAGAACTCTAAAAATTGAATAACATACTAGGCACACAATTATTTCATATTTTTCATCATCAATTTCTTTCACATTTTTTCATAAACAACTAGGCACATTGCCTCATTTCTCATTATCAATTAGGCACATAGCCTCATTTTCTCATTTTTCTCATTCATATCAATGTCAATTCTTTTTAAATCATCGTATTTCATCATTTCATCAAAATGTATGCACATTTCTCATTAGAAACACATCACCCAAATATTTTGGGTTATATTATCATAATTCATATAAATCACATATTATGCAATTTAGCCATTAACAATGGCTTTTCATAATGCATATAATGCATACATAACATTACACATGTCATAGCACATTGTTCATGAATGATCAATGCATCAAGTAGCTTAACATATTTTTTCAATCAAAATGTGTTAAGCCCAATTTAATGCCAACATGTCTAATTAATCAAAAGTTTATACTTACCTTAGAAAGCACTCAAAAGCAAGCTACAAATCTCCCTCCAACCTTCATTTCCAAGTTGTCATTCAACACTAGGGTTAGGAAAACTACTTCCTTTTAATGCATATGCCAAATGCGATCATAAATAATCATTTAATATCACATTTTAAGGCATTCTCAATATCAAACCATAATTAAACATCACTCTAAATAAAATCCTAAAATTGAGCCTTACCTCACTTTAATATTGGACAACTATGTTAATCCATTTAAATTAGTGTTTTAAGCTTATTTATGTCATTATAAATATATTTTAACATGTTTAAACCAATTACATTAATTAAATACATGCTTTAGTACAAAACCCTAAAATGGCATAACCTTCCCCATTGAAGGTTCTCCATTCCAACTCATTCCAATTATTAATCCAAGCTTATTTCCATCACTTTTATCATAAAATAACATGCTTTAAACATTAAAATCAAACTATTCATCATACTTTGAAAATTCACTTTTCCAAAACCCTAAATCAATACTACCCTTCTTAAACTCTTTCCAAACTTAGTCAAATTCATCATTTGACTTTAAAATCCTTGTTTATGCATCAAAACAACATATTTGGAACCAAATTGCACAATTAAAATTCATGATTTCACAAACCCAAAAGTTTCATAACCCTAAATTCTCTCTCTTCACCAAACTTCACTCAAACTCAACCATTTCTTCAATCCAACCTTAAAATCATTAATAACTAATCAAAATAGCTTCATTTATATTCATTTAAGCAATTTAATCACACCCATTCAAAATTTCAAGCTTCACATAATGTTAAAAAGAAAGAAAACCAAGCTTTAAAGAAGAGGTACTTACTTGATTACTTGTTAAGCCTTCAATATTCACTTAAATTCTCTTGAATCTATTGTAGTATTTGGTGTATGGAAGAAAATTGTACAATTCTTTTCCTCTCTCTCAGGTTACGAGTTCCATAAAAAAAAGAAAAAAGATGGCCAATTTTGCTTCTTTCTCATTTCCTATCCATAAGTATACATATATTAATTAATTAATTAATTAATTAATTAATTTCATTTTAATTCTTCATCGCATGTTTTTTTCTTTGACTTTATTTTCTTTTTATTTATTATTATCATCATCATCATCATCATCATCATCATCACCACCACCTTTTCCACCACAAATGTACACTCTATATATATATGGTATCTTTTATGTATATGTATATGTTATATATATTTTACTTATATATTACATATACCTTTAAGTACATATTTATATAATGTATATATTATGTATATGTAATATATATTTGATATATATTTTTCTCACATGCATATAATATATATCCTATGTATATATTAACTATACCTTATATATATTATATATATTAAATAAAATACATATATCCAACATATATAATAATTATTATATGATATATATATATACTATGTATACACTAAGTATACATTAAATATATACAACACTTTATACCTCCAAATACGTATTTAATTTTTTAAAATCACGGATATGATGGAATCATGACTCTTGTTCCATTCAAAAGTGTCTAAATATCTTGTACCCTCAAATGAGCTTCTTTGATTGTTCCACTCTCATCTAAGAAAAGATAAAATAATATTACTAATATCGCATTAATAATTATATATATGTTAAATTTAGATTTCATAACAATTGTATTCATTGTCCAATGCTTTCTAGATCTATGTCCAAAATCTAATGGCCCTGATTGAGTAAGTGCAAATGATTGGGAATGGGATAAATTAGATGGTTTCATCTCTGATGAGGCAACTGGCTGAGAATGAGGAGTAAATGGTTGTGGTTAGGATAGAGCAAATGGTTGTAGCTAGGATGGATCAGATGGTTGTGGCTGGGATGGAGAAGATGACTGGGATTGGGATGCACTAAGTGATATAGATTGATCACTTGATCTTTCATATTTTGATTTTGCAGGATGCTCCACATGTTCTGAGACAACTTGAAAACATTTAGCTTTAGGCATCTTGTACCTTTAAACACAAGTAAATATGTTAAATAACATATAATTATGTGACACATATATAAAATGCTATACATTTGTCTATTCATATAAATTTATAAAAAAATATATATATAGCAAATATCTTATTTGTCTATTTTTATTCAAAATGATATATACCAAAAAGAATTTGTTACAATGAAAATAGTTTATTCATACTATATTTTCATCTTCATCAAATATAAGCTCATCACCTACTTCTTCCCTAGTCAATGGCAAATCTCTATTCTCATTTTTTCAAACCACCTATCTAAGTCTTTTTTATTGATAAGGGACATTTTCATAGTATGAATCTTGATTTTCATCTTCGCCCATGTCATATAAGTCTCTTAGCTTTAAATGCACAATAGTGCTCCATTCTCTATCTACTTCATCCTCCACATAATACACAAGTTGTGCCTCTGAAGCTTTAATAAATGGTTTATGATCTTTATAACACTAATATGTATTAATAGAGAAAAATTCATGGATGTGAAGCCAAATTCATCAACTTTGATTCCTCTATTAGTAGTGGTATTTTCCTATTAACATTTGAATAAGTTAACCATGAAATGACAGTGATAATATAACTAGATGATATCTATTAGTTTTCCATAATAAGGTGCATTTCCTTCCATGCAATTACTATCGCGACTGCTTGCATAACTTATAATTCCAAATGATCCAAAGACGCCACTATTTTGATTCTTCAAATCTTCTTCTCATGTGACTATTTAAAATTTAAATCCATTAACATTATAAGCACTAAACCTCCTTACTTGAAAAAATGGTCCTCATTCTAAATAAGTGATGTCATCTGAAAGTGTTTGGTTTACATCATTCATAATCTATTATGAAAATGGAAGTATTTTATTAATACTAGATAAATCATTCATAATTCTATGAAATCATTAAATTAATGATGATAATAGCATGTACGTACACGTTTCATAAATCAATCAATGAATCTTTTATGAACCACCTTGTAACACCCTTATACCCAATATATGTACACTACATATACCTGCTATATGGAATATACGTATAGAGGATACAAGAATGTCACAACCTTTTTAAACAATCAAATCATCCTTTGTAAAATTTGTATACTCTTAAAACATTCAGTTGATATCATATAAATAGTAAATAAAACAATACTTGTTAAAAACATATATGATTACTTCATTACCAAAGGTTTATCCAAAATATTTTTGATAGTTTGCGGAATATACATGAAACTAATATGTACAAAAATATAAAATATATACATGCTGGCAGTTCATCTCTGATCTTGATGTCCAAAACAACACTGCTCTCATAATCTCAAGCATAGACTTAACTCGGTCTAGCTAAAATCTTCAGCTCAACCAAATCTAACTTGTCACCTTGTTTAGGTCATTTTTGTACTTGTTTTTTGTATGATTTTATGTGTGTTTTAGTTAATGTTTAGATTAATTATTGTTTTAAGTGTGTTTAAAGTGTTTTTTGTAGGTTTAGGTACAAAAACACCCTTGGAAGATCAAAACAGGGCAAGAAAAGCATGAACCAAGCAAGACACGGCCAAGCCAAAGCAAGCTTGGCCATGTCCCTCAAAAGAAATTCAAGGCAGAAGCAGACACACCCAGAGACATGGCCAAGCCTCTAGCCGTGTCTCACTCAAAGAGAAAATCAAAGAACAAGCCAAAGAAGAGAAGGAAAAGAAGGAAAATGAGCAACAGTAGGTGACACACCCAAGGGACACGGCCAAGCCACTGGCCGTGTCCCTCCAAGCATGTCAAACACGGCCGAGTTCACTTAAGCTTGGCCGTGTCACTCACCATTCCGAAGAAACAAAGAAAGAAGAAGCCATAGTGAGGGACACAGCCAACTGTCTTGGCCGTGTCCCATGGAAATCAAGAGACAAGGCCAAGCCAAGAGTGGCTTGGCCGTATCACACCAAAAAACGTATAAATTCTTTTGCACGATAGAAAAAGAGAGGAGAACGGCTAGGGTTTGAGTGAGAGAAAAGAAAAGAGAAGGAGAGGAAAAACATAATTTGGGATAAGGAGAGAGTGACACTCTCCTTGTCCCTCATCTTCATCCTCCATCTTCATCTTTTCAATCTTCCATTGACAAGATCTTTGAGGTTCTTTGGGATAAGTTGGGTTACAAGCTCTTAAAGGTTGAAGAAGCTTCATTGAAAGGTTTGGTGACTTGAGAAAGCTCCATTCCATATTACAAATGAGAATCAACCATTGAAGAGGGCTTGAGTTCTTCATCATACATCAAAGTGGAGTTAGGAGGAAGATTAGTAATCCTACTCTTGGCATCTTCAGAAGGGGTTTTTCTATTCTCTCTTTTAATTCATTTCAATATTGTTTTTGTTATATTAAGAGAATTGATATTGCAATTGGACAATTTGTATTTGATTTATATTGAGTTGAATGAATGTTTTAAATTGATGATGTTGAATTAAATACCCATACCTAGGGTTTGTAGTATATTTGGTTGAATGTTTTGATTTGATATTTACATTGATGTTCCTTGTTGATTGGTTGATTGTATTGTATTAAATGCTAGGTTGATAGATTAGCTACCTATTAATCTTTGAATATTGGATGATGGACCGAGAGGTGAAATTCGATATAGAAACTATATAATCGACCACCCTATGAATGAATTAGAAATATAAGTTCTAGGGTTTCATTAATTTGTAATGTAAAATAATTGGTTATTGCTAATTCATGAATGTGAGAACTAATGTAATTGTAATTGACTAATTAACCTTAAGGAACAAATTAATTACAAGGCTATATTAATGGATAATTGAGAATTGAGCTTTGATTGAATGTACCTATAACCCTAGGCACTTTCCTAAGAACTTAATTGATCTTGTACACCCATCACACACATCAAACCCTAAGTACGTTGATTTTAGGTTTAAATTGTTCTTTAGCATTCCAAACAATAAACTCTTGCTTTTAATTTAATTGCTTTAATCAAGCTATTACGAACCACAACTTTTTGGGGAAACGACCTTGGGGCGATCACCTTTGCTACAGCTACCTCGTATACTTGCGAGTGACGCTTTGCAGTAGTACTTAATTCTAGCGCAACAAGTTTTTGGCGCCTCTGCCGGGGAAGGTTGTTTAAGTAGTGATAGTTTGATTTTCTTTTAATTTAATTATTTGTTTGTTTTCTTTAAGTTGCTAAGTGCCTTTTGTAAAGATGCAGTTTTCAAGGCACGGGCGAGTTTATGATAGGAACGATGATTCTGAAATAGCATGGCAATTAGCAGAATTGACGAATCAACTTAAGGTGCTAAATGCAATAGGAAGAGCACCTATGCCACACCAAGAGATATGTGCAACATGTGGCAATGTAGGCCATAGTGCAAATACGTGTTCAATGGGTTTTGGATGATACCAAGAATGGCAAGAGGAAGACTATGACTACCAAGGTTTCCAGCAAATGGGTAGAAATGACACATATTCCAGTCCTTATAATCCCAACTGGGGAGGCCAACCAAATTTTTCTTGGGAAAATCAGCAGCACATTCCACCTCTAAATTTTTTTCAACCTTACGAAAGAGACTCTTACTCTCAAGAGCAATATTCAAATCAAAATTACCTTAAGACACCTACACTTGAAGATAGTTTGAATGCCTTCATTCGAATTAGCGAGCAAAATCAAGATAAACTTAAGGAACCCACTTTGGAAGATAGTTTGAATGCCTTCATTCAAATTAGTGCACAAAATCAAGATCAATGCAAGAAATCCACAGTGGAAGATGATTTGAATGCTTACATTCAAATTTGCATACAAAATCAGGAAGGGATCAATGAGAGGATTGATTCTTTGGAGGAATCATTGAAGAGGGTGGAAATTCAAGTTAGGCAACTGGCACATCAACTCCAAGCACACCAAGAAGAGGAATTTCCTAGCCAATTGGAGCAAGTCAAGGTAATCACAAATTTGAGGAGTGAACAAGTAATATATAACAAATTTTGTGATTCTTTGGATGCAGGCACTAATCAAGAAGATAATGGCGAGGAGATACAAACCAACATTGAGGAGTTGAGCCAATCAAACGAGAAGGAGAATTTGGAGGCATTAACCTCACCAAAGTTGCATGAATTTTCCAATCCTGACAGGCCATCAATTCCATTTCCATGTAGCTTGAAGGATGAGGAGCAAGATGCTGAGGTTGTTGAGATGGGACTTGACATTGTTAAAGTGGATGAAGAAGTGATTCAACCAAATTTGGTTGAACTTAAAGAGTCCCCAAAAGTCATTTATACTACTCTTGGTGGTAAGGAAGAGCAGAAATCTGATATGCCCAGGTTGCACAAAGACAAAGATTATTACCATGTTCCTATAGCACTGGAGGATCACCCCGAGGCGACCTTCACATGTCCCTTTGAGACAGGTTCTCTTCAAGGAATACTATTAAGGGGTTGCCATACATCGGGTACATTTCAAAGTTACATTTTGTTCATCCTCTCAGTCATGGGCTCAAATTGCATTATGGGTGGAAGGAGCCCTACACATCGTATATGGGAACGATGGAAATCAGGTTTCATCTAAACCCCCTCTGTAGTATGCATGCTCACATTGAGGACAATGTGAATCTTTAAGTGTGGGGTACATTTTATGTTTTGTGTTTTTACTTTTAAGTGAATTTTGTGTTTTTATTTTTTTTAAGTTTAATAATGTTTTACCTTGAATAAATCAATTTTAGAAAGTTCAATTGTTATAAAAATTGTTGATAGATGACCTTTGAATTTTTGAAGCATGAATTTGAGAATTGAGTAGAATTGGTGCTTATTGTCAATTTTGTTGATTTTTCTTTGCATTGCCATTAACCTAGTGAGGAATTGAGCCATCAACATATTATTCTTTTTGTGGGTAAACATCTTTGATTGATGATTTGCTAGAACTTCCTTTGAAATGTTTTTTAAGACTACATAAAAATTTCAATTTGGCATCAAGATGATTAAGGCAAACCCACTTTGGCTTAAAAAGACCAACCCTATTTTTAACCTTAGTTAGCCAATTTTGAGTATATTTTATTTTTCCTTTTCTTTCTTTTTCACAACATCATTAGCTTGAACCTTATTGTTTAACTCTTACCCTTTCATTAGGTCAAGAGCATTTTAAGAGCGTTTTATGACCGAGTGTTGTGTTGAATTAAGTGTGGGGTTAAACTTAGTAGGTTTAGGATTGCAAAGCAAAATAATAAAAATTAAATTAAAAAAAAGAAAGAAAAAAATAAAAAAAAGAGAAAAAAAGAAAAAAAATATATAATAATAAGAATAATTGTTGTTCTTGTTGAAAGGGTTGGAATGTATCATTTCAAGATTTAAAAAGTGAGTTTCCTTGAAAAGCTCTTTAATCTCAAGGGGTAGATGAGAGGAAGGTGTTTTGGGATTGTTGGGTTATGTATATGATCGGGTACTTCATTCTTAAAGTGCTCTTGAACTTAATGATTAAGCTCACATTTCCTAAATGCCATGCCTTTACCTTAGCCCCATCACAACCCAATAAAGACCTTTTGATTGATGCTTGATTGTTATTTGTGGTGGAGATTTGATTGATAAGCAAGCCTATGGTAATAATCTTTCATTGATTGTTACGAGTGTAAACACCACATGATCAAACACTTGTAAGAGTTGGTGAGGGAGCGACAACATAGGTTATGCATCGATTTTGTTTGATTCGATATTGATTGTGGATTTAGGGATAAGGAGGTCTTGATGCATCTTTATAACTCTTGAACTTAACAAAATTTATCTTGTTAGTGTGTTTTGATTTTAGCCTTGCTTGGGGACAAGCAAGGAATTAAGTGTGGGGTAGTTGTTTAGGTCATTTTTGTACTTGTTTTTAGTATGATTTTATGTGTGTTTTAGTTAATGTTTTGATTAATTATTATTTTAAGTGTGTTTAAAGTGTTGTTTTTAGGTTTAGGTACAAAAACACCCATGGAAGATCAAAACAGGACAAGAAAAGCATGAACCAAGAAGAACATGGCCAAGCCAAAGCAAGCTTGGCCATGTCCCTCAAAAGAAATTCAAGGCAGAAGCAGACACACCCAGAGACACGGCCAAGCCTCTAGCCGTGTCTCACTCAAAGAGCAAATCAAAGAACAAGCCAAAGAAGAGAAGGAAAAGAAGGAAAATGAGCAACAGTAGGTGACACACCCAAGAGACACGGCCAAGCCACTGGCCGTGTCCCTCCAATCATGTCAAACACGGCCAAGCTCACTTAAGCTTGGCCGTGTCACTCACCATTCCAAAGAAAGAAAGAAAGAAGAAGCCACAGTGAGGGACACGGCCAACTGTCTTGGCCGTGTCCCATGGAAATCAAGAGACACGGCCAAGCCAACCTTGGCTTGGCCGTGTCACCTCATGGAAAGGAAGAAAAGAAGAAGAGACACGGCCAAGCCACTCTTGGCTTGGCCGTGTCACACCAAAAAATGTATAAATTCTTTCGCACTACAGAAAAAGAGAGGAGAACGGCTAGGGTTTGAGTGAGAGAAAAGAAAAGAGAAGGAGAGGAAAAACATAATTTGGGATAAGGAGAGAGTGACACTCTCCTTGTCCCTCATCTTCATCCTCCATCTCCATCTTTTCCATCTTCCATTTACAAGATCTTTGAGGTTCTTTGGGATAAGTTGGGTTACAAGCTCTTGAAGGTTGAAGAAGCTTCATTGAAAGGTTTGGTGACTTGAGAAAGCTCCATTCCATATTGCAAAGGAGAATCAACCATTGAAGAGGGCTTGAGTTCTTCATCATACATCAAAGTGGAGTTAGGAGGAAGATTAGTAATCCTACTCTTGGCATCTTCAGAAGGGGTTTTTCTATTCTCTCTTTTAATTCATTTCAATATTGTTTTTGTTATATTAAGAGAATTGATATTGCAATTGGAAAATTTGTATTTGATTTATATTGAGTTGAATGAATGTTTTAAATTGATGATGTTGAATTAAATACCCATACCTAGGGTTTGTAGTATATTTGGTTGAATGTTTTGATTTGATATTTACATTGATGTTCCTTGTTGATTGGTTGATTGTATTGTATTAAATGCTAGGTTGATAGATTAGCTACCTATTAATCTTTGAATATTGGATGATGGACTGAGAGGTGAAATCCGATATCGAAACTATATAATCGACCACCCTATGAATGAATTAGAAATATAAGTTCTAGGGTTTCATTAATTTGTAATATAAAATAATTGGTTATTGCTAATTCATGAATGTGAGAACTAATGTATTGGTAATTGACTAATTAACCTTAAGGAACAAATTAATTACAAGGCTATGTTAATGGATAATTGAGAATTGAGCTTTGATTGAATGGACCTATAACCCTAGGCACTTTCCCAAGAACTGAATTGATCTTGTGCACCCATCACACACATTAAACCCTACGTACGTTAATTTTAGGTTTAAATTGTTCTTTAGCATTCCAAACAACAAACTCTTGCTTTTAATTTAATTGCTTTAATCAAGCTATTACGAACCACATCTTCTTGGGGAAACGACCTTGGGGCGATCACCTTTGCTACAGCTACCTCGTATACTTGCGAGTGACGCTTTGTAGTAGTACTTAATTCGAGCGCAACACACCTGTGCGATGAACCACATTCGCACTAGGCCAAAGGCCTAGTGATACAAACTTTGATAACATTATAATTCAAATGTAATACCAATGCATAACACAAGGATATCATATTACATAACATTATATCTTGATAAATTGCTCAATTATTCCACAACTCATAATTCACATAAAAAAAATACAAGCATAGGCCCAAAAGGATCTAATATGACATTCAAATTCCAGAGTTATTGCTTTGGTCCAATATGACACCATGTATCTAGCCCGTAGGCAAATCATAATCTCAATGAGGTTTACCTCATATGTAACATCCCAACTAGGCTTCAAGGACTAGGCCCAACCTAGCTTCAAGGGTCTGCTACATCATGTAACACCCAACTAGGCTTCAAGGACTAAGCCCAACCCAGCTTCAAGGGACTGTTACTTCTTAGGCATGCCGCCAAACATGAAACTCTGAAAATTGAATAACATACTAGGCACACAATTCTTTCATAATTTTGTTATCAAATCCTTCCTCATTTTCTCATGATCAATCTAGGCACAATGCCTCAAATATCTCATTTATATCAATATAGCCATCACCAATGGCTTCACATACTATCATTAGTACATACATAACAAATTGCATTATCCATACGTTTTGAGTCATCATCTTATTTTTCACATAGTTCACAATGCACAAGTCATAGCATTTTATTCATGCATCAACAATGTAGTAAGTAACTTAACATATTTTTCAACCAAATGTGTTAAGTCCCAATGTCACGTAAATATAAACAATTATTCAAAGTTTGTACTTACCTCTAAGAGAAACAAACACCAATTCAACCTCCTCTTCTTAGATATCCCTTAACACTTGGATTAGGGTAGCTCAAGTCTCTTCAAAGCCTAAACCAAATGTGATTATACATAATCACTAAGTGATACACAAAGAAAAATAAAGAAAAGAACTATCTAGGGCAAACTCTACACATGACATGCTAAAAAACACAGGCGTGTCCATGACTGTGCCCTAAACCCACAACACAGAAGCTTTGGCATGCTCAGTAACATGGGTGTGTCACTGCATGTGTCAATTCTCCTCTAACACTGTAACTATTACACGCTCAGTGACATGGATGTGTCACTGCACGTGTCAATTCTACAACACAGTAGCTATAACACGCCCAGTGATATGGGCGTGTCACTGCTCGTGTCACTAACACTGAAAACAGAACTATCGACAAGCCCAAAGACATGGCCGTGCCATCAAGTTTGTTAGGCCAAAAACCTGATATCGACACAAAAATGCCACATCCAACTAATATCTTTCATTAACCTTTCCAACTCCATACAAACTCAACCAATTCCACCATAATACCACAGTATACTTGTATAAACATCAAAACAACTCAATTACAAACAACAATACATAAACACAACCATTACTTCTCAACTAAAAAATTACACAATCCAAAACTCTTATTCTCTTCACCAAACTTAACCTTTTTCTTCAATCCAACCCCAAACTTCATAGTTAACTAGACAAAAGAACTTCAAACATACTAAAATCTACCATAAACACATACCACACCACATATCCAATTTACATATACAACTTTCATGGAAATCAAAGAAACAAGTTGGAAACTTACCAAATATGAAGAAAATCCTTAAAACTCCAACTTGAACACTTAAAATCCTTCAATTTCTTGAGTTAGCAAGAAGCAAAATCTCTTTCCCTTGATGAAGATGATGGTCGGCTCAATGGAGGAAGAAGAAGAAGATGAAAATGGTGAACTCCTCTTTTTACCAACTAAACCCCTATAACCACACAATTTTCCCTCTTTTATTCTCCACCAAGCAATAAATTATTATTATAATTAATCTCAAATATGTCATCTTCCACTATCATTAATTAATTACTATTTTAATAATTAAAATATCTTTTGACCTAATTAAGATATTGACTTGTATATAACATGCATATCTTCATATATACGACATATACACACTTCCCTTTTTCCTTTCTTTTCACTTAATCAAATATATACACTTTTAAATCATTCAATTAATTTTCAATAATTAATATTTATTTCAAAATTTTGGGATATTACAATTCTCCCTCTCTGAAAATAAATTTCATCCTCGAAATTACCTGCTCTTAAGTCTGGAACAACTGAGGATACTGATCCCGCATCATCTGCTCACTCTCCCATATTGCCTCTTTAGTAGCGTGATTCTTCCAAAGAACTTTCATAAGTAGCACTTTCTTATTTCTCAACTCCTTCACTTCACGTCCCAAAATAGCCACTGGTTCTTCCTCATAAGTCAGATTTGGACTCACCTCAATAGATTCTACTAACAGAATGTGATATGGGTCTGACCCGTATCTTCGAAGCATAGAGACATGGAAGACATTGTGAATTCGGATCTAATTCAGGCTGTAAAGCTAATCTATAGGCAACTGATCCAATTCTCTCCAATACCTTATAAGGTCCTATGAAACAAGGACTCAACTTCCCTTTGCGGCCAAATCTCAAAATTTTCTTCCAAGGAGACACTTTCAAAAATACTTTATCCCCTACACTGAACTCTATGTCTCTTCTTTTTAAATTAGAATATGATTTCTGTCGATCTGAGGCTGCTTTCAGATGATCTCAAATTATTTTCACTTTCTTTTATATTTTCTTAATCAAATCGGGGCTGCCCAGTTTACCTTCTCCAACCTCATCCCAACACAAAGGTGTCCTGCATCTTCTACCATACAATGCCTCATAAGGTGCCATTCTAATACTGGATTGATGACTCTTATTATAAGCAAACTCAATCAGTGGTAAAGATCGGTCCTAACTCCTAGAGAAATCAATGATACAGCTTCTCAACATGTCCTCTAAAATCTGTATCACTCTCTCTGACTGCCCATCAATCTGAGGATGAAAAGCAGTGCTAAAATGTAATCGGGAACCCAAAGCATCCTGCAAACTCTTCCAAAACCTTGAAGTAAATCGGGGATCTCGATCCAACATCAAAGAAACTAAAACTCCATGTAACCTTACTATCTCACTGATATACAGCTCAGCCAACCTCTCAAGAGAATAATTCATTTGAACTGGAAGGAAATGAGCTATTTTCTTCATCCGATCAATAATCACCCAAATGGCATCATATTTCTTCTGAGTCAAAGGCAAACTTGTCACAAAATCCATCGTTAGTCACTCTCATTTCCACTCAGGCACTGATAATGGTTGAAGTAATCCCGAAGGAACTTGGTGCTCAGCCTTCAATCTCTGACAAGTGAAACATCTGGATACAACCTCTGCTATGTCCCTCTTCATACCTGACCACCAATAATATTGTTTCAAATCCTGATATATCTTGGTACTCACAGAGTGCATAGCATAAACTGACTTATGTGCTTCCTCCAAAATTACCTTTTTTAGTCTTGCATCATCAGGAACACACAATTTATTTCTGTACCACAAACTGCCATCAGTTCTCACGTGAAAGTCTCGACTCTCTCCTTTTTGACAATCCAATACAACTTTTTGGATTTTCTCATCTGCCAATTGAGTCTCCTTAATCTGATCCAATAACACTGGCCTCAATTGCAACTGAGCCATCAATGCACCATCATCACAAGACTCAAATCTAGCATGCAATGCTCTCAACTCAACAAGCAACGAGAGTGAATAAATAGTCAAACCTGCCAAAGACTTTCGACTAAAGGTATCAACAACAACATTTGCTTTACCAGGATGATAATCAATTAAAAAATCATAGTCTTTAATCAACTCTAACCATCATCTCTGCCGAAGGTTCAACTCTTTCTGAACACCCAAATATTTCAAACTCTTGTGATCCATATAAATAAAACACTTCTCCCCATACAAGTAATGTCGCCAAATCTTCAAAGCAAAAACTATAGCTGCTAACTCCAAATCATGCGTCGGGTAACTTAGTTCATGCGGCTTCAACTGTCGAAAGGCATAAGCAATGACTCTACCCTCCTAAATCAATACACAACCTAAACCACTGTGTGAAGCATCACTGAAAATCACATATGGTTTACCTTCCACAGGCAAAGTAAGGACTGGAGCCCGAGTCACCATCTCCTTTAGCTGCTCAAAGCTCGTCTGACACCGATTTGTCCACACGAATCTAACTCCCTTTCGAAGTAATCTGGTGAGTGGAGTAGCTATCATAGAAAAACCTTTCACAAACAGTCAATAATAGCCTGCCAAACTTGAAAAACTTTTAACCTCTATCACAGTCTTGGGTGGACTCCGATTAAAAAAACCCTCAACTTTACTCAGATCCACTCTAATACCTTGTGCTGAAACCACATGACCGAGAAAAGTCACTTGATCAAGCCAAAACTCACATTTAGCCAGCTTAGCATACAACTGCTTCTCTCTCAAAGTCTGTAATACAATCCGTAAATGCTTGTCATTATCCTCCTCATTACGAAAGTACACCAAAATATCATCAATAAAAACCACCACAAATTGATCTAGATAGGGTCTGAATACCCTGTTCATCAAATCCATAAATGTTGCTGGTGCATTCATCAACCTAAAAGGCATCACCAAGAACTCATAATGCCCATACCTCATGCTAAAAGCTGTCTTAAATATATCTTCATCTCTGACTCTCAACTGATGGTATCCTGATTTCAAATCAATCTTAGAGAAAACTGTTGTTCCTTTCAACTGATCAAAGAGATCATCTATCCTAGGCAATGGATACTTGTTCTTGATGGTCACTTTATTCAACTGCCAATATTCAATGTACAATTTTAAGGTGCCATCCTTTTTCTTCACAAATAACATAGGCGCTTCCCACGGGGACACACTAGGGCGAATGAAACCTTTATCCAATAATTCCTGCAACTGTACCTTCAGCTCTCTTAACTTAGTAGGTGCCATACGATAAGGAGTAATAGAGATGGGAATGGTACTAGGCAACAAATCGATACCAAACTCAACCTCTCTCTAGCAATACCTCAGGAAAAACATTTAAAAATTCAGCAACCGTGGGCATATTGTCAAGCTGGGAACCCACTACTCTGGTATCTACAACATGAGCAAGATAAGCTTCACATCCTTTTCGAATCATCCTCCTAGCTAAAATAGCTAAAACAAACATGGATTAAAGATGTCTTTGCTCACTAGATACCATCACACTCCTTCCATCACAGGTTCTCCGGGTAACACACTTCTTTTGACAGTCTACCACAACCCCATTCTTAAATAACCAATCCATGCCTAAAATTAAATCATACTCTCTGAAAGGCATCTCAATCAAGTCACCAAGGAACTCCTCATCCTGAACCACAACCGAACTATTACGGTGCACCTTGCTAACTATAACACTATTCACTAAAGGATTTGTCACCAAGTGTAACACCCCTTCCCGGCCTACGTGTGTAAACTGAGTAGAGGCGCCACACTAACCTAATGTTACTACCAATTTTACTCAGTCAAATTTTAGTTCCAGTTTTTACAGCAATTTGGCCAGAGGTTCGTCTAGAAATTGGGTCCCAAGTGTCGACAAAACTGGTTCTGATTTTTTAAAACATTTTTACACAAACTAATGCGAACACAATCAGTCTCAATACACTCCCAATGAATCCCCCTTATAACCTCAACTACAAACCTACAAGAAGAATTCAGACTTCTAGTACAAAATAAAGTAGAGGTTTATTATTATGACATACTACTAACGTACAGTATAACATAGTAATTCTCAATCTTATATATATATATACATGTCACAACTAGTTAACTCAAAATGAAAACTAAGAGATCTACCCTGAGATGTTATGGGTCTGGTCGTCGCTTCCCAAGAGTTAGCTGCTACTCCGAACCTACGAGTCAAGGAAAACTTAACTCACTGAGCAATGTCGCTCAGTGGGTACTTTACCAATGGAAATAAAAGTAAAGAGTATTTGTACAATTAAGGCAATAAAATATATGAATGTTAAATACTATAAGCAATAAAATATAAAGCTCACTTCAATGAAATAAAAACATACTTCCCGAAAAAGAATTTCAAGTTTTTCAAAAGATTTCAACTAAAATTGTAAAATTATTCACAATTCAACTTATGCCATAAAATAGTCGTGTCATAGTTTGTAAATTTTTGCTCTACTGGTAAAAGCAGAACCACAACGATAAGGCAATGGCCCTCACCACTGTAGCATAGGTGGCCCTCACCACCGATATCAAATCACAAGAATGGCCCTCACCATCCTGGTTATAACCAATGGCCCTCACCATTGAGTTCAGATCATAACAATTCAATCACAATATCAAGCAGTACTGCATAAGTTAGTATAGTGCACTATACCCTTATCTACCAAGTTCAACCACCAAGTAGAGCATAAGGGTTTAAAATTCAAATCCAAGATTTCCACAAATTTTCAAATGATTTGCACACCCCTTTTCATTTTTATTAAGTCATGCCATTTCTTCGTGTACTAACTCTGTGGCTAAAGGCCGTTTCATTTCCAAGTGTTTACCACCATTCCCAGTCATTTCCACACACTTCAAATCACATTAGAACAATTCCCAAAAATGACCAAAAGAATAGTAACACGGCGCGTAAAATCGGCAACGCAAATGGCATGACCATATGAATAGTAAAATCTGGTTTTCGTCTAAATTTCAGTCAATTTCAGTCATGCATTTGACTAGGTAAATGATCTTATTTTTGGCTGAATTTTACAGGAAACTTATCTCATATGTTGACTATTTTCATGTAAAATTCGTCGAAAAATTCCATCGTTTGCTGCCTCAACCGGCTGCCCAAAGTTGAGTCCAGAATTGGCTCCCAAAGGGCACCAATTCGGCCCCCACTTGCATTTGGTGCAAAATTGTTTATTATTATTATCATTATTTTTTTAAACCCATTTCAAAGTTTCCCTAATAATGCAATGAAGACTTAAACACTTCCCTTTTAAAATAACTTGATTGTTTAAATCAATTTGGACTAAATGGAGTTCATAAACTCTTTTACCAAAATCATTGAAAACATTAGATTTCAATTGAATTTAAACAACCCAATCACCACATGGATTCAAAAATACCACTCAACAATTGAATTCAAACTCAAACAACACATTTAGGCATTCATAGCAAAAGTTCCATAGATAAATTTTTGACAAGAAAATGAAAGAAAAATTAATTCTTCCAAGGTAAAGTACCAAACCTTGTATTTTAATTTCCTTTTGCTTTCCCTTCTCTTTCAAGCTCTTCCTTCTCCTTATTTCCACCCTTGCCTACAAAAATTTCACAACACAACCTCAACCATAAACCCTAGAAATTTAGAACATGCACTACCCTTCCATTTCTTTTCAAATTAATTCCTAATCTAACCTTATTAAACCTTAGAAACCTTAATTCTTCCATTTAATTAATCAATATCATCACTACTTAAGTTTTCCCCAAATCCACCATACGAGCCCTAATTTTAATCTCTCAAATTACTCATTAAAACCTGAAATTAGGATTAGAAATGAACTTACCTTAGTTTAGGACCTTGGATTCCACCAAAACCTTTGATAATAAATCGTAAAACTTGAAAATCACCACCTTTCTTCCTTCTCCTATGGCTTGGACGACTCTCCTTCTCAAGAGGGATTTTTTGCTTTCATCTTTCATGTGTTTTTGGTCCAAATGGCTGCCCAATTTGGCTAATAATGTGTTAAGACAAATGCTTAATTCCAATTGGTCCACTTTAAGGCAAAATGACCATTTTTCATTGGTACAATTGTCTCTCTCTTTTATTTATTTAAGGCCCAAGCCATTGGGCTTTCTTTTAATCATATTATGGCCCCTCTTCTTCCCTTTGCTGTAATTTTATGATTTAGGATGTGAAAAGACCAAAATACCCTCCGGCAATTGATTGTCTGTAACTTTTAAACCGTACAGTTTCACGAGGCAAACTACATATGGTTTTGATCCTCTCGACCTCTACTTTCTATTTTTAAGGTCTATTTTAGGTTTCCAAGTCATTTTGAAAAATTACCAATAAGCCCTCGACTTTTTACAAAATTCCCTTTAGGTCCTTTCTTTGCTCGGGTTTGCCCGGGCTCCGTTTCTACTGACGATCATTTCATATTCAACCCCTCGACGTCCTCTATCCACTCGTGTGTATATTTCCTACTCTGGATTCATGTATAAATTTTAATTAATAATGACCAAAATACCCCTAGTCTACATGTCTTCGTTTCTCTCTAACGGGGCGTTTTCGAAGAAAGTCACAGTTCATAGTTTTTACCCGGTTTTTCTCTAGTTTTCATTTCATTAAACTATCACATACATTATTAAGACTTCCCGGAATGGTCACCCTTCGCCGTTAGTTATGCACGTTTAACCCCGGTCCTTTAATGAATTATAGCTTAACGGTCTAGGGTTAGCCGGATCTCTTTAGCATGCCTACTTTGTCAGCATGTGTGAATAATGTACACGTAATTACTGTACATACCTGCTATGGCCGGTCGTGACACCAAGACATCAAATCTTAGGGACTCAGAATGCAAATTAGTCACAGGCAAGATGGATGCACTAATGTATGAATGAGTTGATCCAGGGTCTATCAAAGCAAGAACTAAAGTACCAAATAAAGAAAATGTACCAACAATGACGGTAGAAGCATTCGGCTTTCTCTGCATCACATAAACCTGCTGTGATGGCCCTGCCTCATCTAGTCTACTGCCTGTGGTAGAACCTCCTCTCTGACCAGACCATGTCCGACCTCCTCTGCTAGCACCTCTGCCACCACGACCCCTCTAACATTGGATCAAGAAGCTGCAGTATCTGTCTGTTTATCCTCTGGTGGCTCTGGGCAATCTTTGATAAAATAATCAGGCAACTCACATCTATAACATACTCTTGGTCCACCTGTCTTCCAGCAAGCACCCCCATGTGCCCTATCACAATGGACACAAGTATATGAAACTGGTCTCTGAACTACTGGGGTCGGAGCACTAGCCATAGAAACTATAGGTCTCGATCTCTGCCTTTGTTGTTGTACTGACCTGTCAGACTGCCTCTGGCTCCTACTGAACCTCAAAAAATATCCCTTTTGGCCTCTCTTTATAGATGAAGACCCTGCCTCACTCTGAGGTCTCCTAGCTCTGGTCTCCTCATCTCTAGTAGCTCCTGCAAGACCTTGCGCTCTCTCAACACTCCTGGCTGCTGCAACCAACTGGGAAAAATTCTGATACCAGAAGCCTGCTATAATGCACATGATAGAGGGTATCGACCCCTCCTCAAATCTCTGACACCGGTCAATCTCATCAGAAATAATTCTGCCAGCATATTGACTCAACTGGGTGAACTCTATCTCATACTTCGATATTGTCCTGGTATCCTACTTCAAATTCAAAAACTCTATTTTCTTCGCTATACTCCCTCGGAGTATACTTCTGCTCAAACTCTCGCAAAAAATCATCATAGGTCAAGGTTGGTGGATCATCCAAGGCATATGGAACCCTCTTTCACCAGTCATATGCATCCCTCTGCAGAAGTGATCTGGCATAATTAAACTTTTTCTTCTGGAGCAGCCTGCAGCTGGATGAATACTCTCTGGACTCTATCTAGCCACTACTTAGCCACAGCAGGATCTGTAGTACCCATAAAGTCCTCAGCTTCAAACTTCCTCAACTTATCATGTTGCCTCATAAATACTTGCGGCTGTGGCTGCGATGGCGGTGGTAGTGGCTGCTGAACTGGAGCCTGCTTTAACAACTCTACCATATGACGTACTCAAACCGGCGGAATCTCTTCAACTGCTGGTCTCTCTGGCACAGGAGCAGGTGCCCCACCAGCTATCTCAACTCTAGCTCCATCTCTACCCTCAACAGGAGCCACACTCTCCGTACTACCTTCAACAGACTGACGTGTTTGAGATGCCATAAATACCTATAACTGCAAACACCGCAGAAATTGCCACATCAGAGATTAGAAACTGCCAGTGCCAATGCATATATTATATTTAAAAACCATAATTTTAAATCTCAATTTTTCCTTTCTTACAATTCACCTAGGTTGAGAACCTCAAACCTAGGCTCTGATACCAAAACAAATGTAACACCATTATACCCAATATACGTACACTATATATACCTGCTATATGTAATATACGTATAGAGGATACAAGAATGTCACAACCTTTCTAAATAATTAAATCATCCTTTATATATCTGTATACTCTTAAAACATTCAGTTGATATCATATAAATAGTAAATAAAACAATACTTGTTAAAAACATATATGATTACTTTATTACCAAAAGTTTATCCAAAATATTTGCAGAATATACATAAATACATGAAACCAATATGTACAAAAATATGAAATATATACATGCTGGCAGTTTGTCTCTGATCTTGATGTCCAAAACAACACTGCTCTCACAATCTCAAGCCTAGACTCGACTCGGTCTAGCTGAACTCGCCGGCTCAACTGGATCTACCCTGTCACCTACATGATGAACCACAATTGCGCTAAGCCAAAGGCCTAGTGATACAAACTTTGATTACATTATAATTCAAATGTAATGCCAATGCACAACACATAAGGATATCATATCACATAACATTATATCTTGATAAATTTCTCAATCATTCCACAACTCATAATTCACATAAGAACAAACACAAGCATGGGCCCAAAAGGATCTAATATGCCATTCAAATTCCAGAGTTATTGCTTTGGTCCAATATGACACCATGTGTCTAGCCCGTAGGCAAATCATAATCACAATGAGGTTTACCTCATATGTAACATCCCAACTAGGCTTCAAGGATTAGGCCCAACCCAACTTCAAGGGTCTGCTACATCATGTAACACCCAACTAGGCTTCAAGGACCAACCCCAACCCAGCTTCAAGGGACTGTTACTTCATAGGCATGCCGCCAAACACAAAACTCTAAAAATTGAATAACATACTAGGAATGCAATTCTTTCATAATTTCGTTATCAAATCCTTCCTCATTTTCTCATGATCAATCTAGGCACAATGCCTCAAATATCTCATTTATATCAATATAGCCATCACCAATGGCTTCACATACTATCATTAGTGTATACATAAAAAATTGCATTATCCATACATTTGAGTCATCATCTTATTTTTCACATAGTTCACAATGCACAAGTCATAGCATTTTATTCATGCATCAACAATGTAGTAAGTAACTTAACATATTTTCCAACCAAATATGTTAATTCCCAATGTCAGGTAAATATAAACAATTATTCAAATTTTATACTTACCTCTAAGAGAAACAAATACCACTTCAACCTCCTCTTCTAAGATATCTGTAGATCCTTAATTTTTGACCAGTCCGATCCAATATATTTTAATAATTTTTGTGTTGTCCAATATATTTAAATTAGTCCAAAATAATTTTTGTTATCTTAATTAAATAATATTTGCTTTAGTATTTAATTTTTATTAATAAAAAAATAATAAACAAATAAATAAAAATAAAAATCGACGACAGAAAATCGGCAACGAAAAGGGGGGCGGCGAAATGGCCCGCAGGCAATTTCACCCGCCCCAGCTGCGGCAAATTTTTTGCCAGCGAAATTTTTCCACAGCAGTTTTTTTTTGCCAGCGAAATTTTTCAGCAGCAGTTTTTTTCACCAGCGAAATTTTTTCAATGCAAATTTTTCCGAAACCAAATTCAATTCGGTTTCAGTTTTCTTTTCTTAATCAATGTTAGATTCCATGAACAAGTGAAATTAATCATCAAAATCTTCTATAAATAAGGACTAAAAAACAACACAGAGGAGGGATCGAAATTGAGGAGGAAAACTTTGAAAGGAAATCGAATTTTAAAAAATTCCTTCTGGTAGTGAAATTGATCGGACTTTTGAGAGAGCAAACAAGCAATTCAATCCATCAATGGCAGCAAAGCTTGTCTTTGTTCTTGTTTATCCAAGAAGTAATTTTTGGTGGAACCAACAAACGAAGGTATGAATATCTAATTTTTTCACAGTAGCTTGAATCATCGAATTGTTACTTTTGAATGTAAAAACCTTAATTCGTTTCTTTGTTTTCCAAAAATCTTAAAATTGTTGTTTCTGTTTCTTCAAAATTTTAAAACCCTAATCTGCTTTCCAATTTTTCAAAACCCTAAATTGAATCTTTTTCTTTCCAAAAACCCTAAAAAATATCTTTTCTGTTTCTATAAACCTTAAATCATTTTGTTTATTTTCATAAAGCTTCTTAAAACTATAAATTGTTTTCCAAATTCTAAAATCAAATACATTCTCTAAAACACTAAAAACCCTAATTCAACTTCAAACCCAAAATAGTAAACCCTAAACTAGCTAACATTAAGCCTTAGTTTTCTTAAACCCTAATTCCCTTAAAACGTTAAACCCTAATTTTTCTAAACCCTAATCTTTTAAACTCTAAAACCTTATAAACCTAAATGTTAAAATTCAAACACAGTAAGCCTAAAATTCAACACAGTCAATAGCTAATAATCATATAATATAATGTTTTAAAGTATTCAAACCCTAGTTTTATGATTTCACTTCTCAAATACTAATTTGGTTAATCAAAGAATTTTATCAACCTCTTAAATTATAAAACTTTAATCCATTTCAATTCCTTTAAAATTCATAATAGCTTAAACCCATAAATTCTAAAACCTTAAACACATTAAATAAAGAATCTTAAATAGAAATAGTAGCCCTAATTTGAATCTTTATTTGCTTTATTCAATTTTATATTTGATTATGCTTTGATTTATTTTATATGCTTTAATTTATTTAAGTTCAATGCTTGGTTTATTTAGTTTATCATGGATGGATGTTTATATTCTATTGATGTTTAATATTTTTGATGAATAATTTATTTATGATGAATGGTTATTTACTTTTATCGATTTATTTAGATTTCCAAATGTTGTTAGAGGTATGTTTCCACTTGGTGGGTACCTCATTAGTTAAATATTATGTAATTTAAATTGCTTTTCTATTTTAGAACCAATGTAAAGGACATGTTTCTACCTTTCGGTGGGTGTCCTATTTAGGCATGGATTATGTAAGGGCATGTTTCCATCTTCGGATGGGTGTCCATTTATTTGTTTTGCTTGGACATTGTTTTAATTTTTAATATATTGATGCTTTATTTCAATTGTTGCGTATAATATGGATAATATTGTTATATTTAAGAATTTTATAATATTAAGACCTGTAAAGGAGGCCAGTTCCAATGAACCGGGCGTTGTGGGGGTGCTGGGCCATTTCTCACCTTCCCCGCACGTACCCAACTTTCCGAACCTATTAGGGGGTTGGGGATTCCTTAGGAATCGAGTCATCCACCCCTTTCTTTTTCCCGGCCCGTCCGGGTGGCGACTCTATTTTCTCAGGACTTAGGCCCATGTTCTCTAAGGCCCTGAGCCTAAACAGTGCCGAAGTCGCAAGAACCATATCACCGGGAGTGGAGGCAAAAATCCCCGCTCATAATATCCCTCAACACTTGGATTAGGGTAGCTCAAGTCTCTTCAAAGCCTAAACCAAATGTGATTATACATAATCACTAAGTGATAGACAAAGAAAAATAAAGAAAAGAACTATCTAGGGAAAACTCTACACATGACACGCTCAACAACACAGGAGTGTCCATGACCGTGCCTTAAACCCACAACATAGAAGTTTTGACATGCTCAGTAACATGGGCATGTCACTGCACGTGTCAATTCTCCTCAGAGATAGTAGCTCTGACACACTTAGTGACATGGGCGTATCACCGTAGGTGTCAATTCTACAACAATACAGTAACTATAACACGCTCAGTGATATGGGCGTGTCATTGCTCATGTCACCAACACTAAAAATAGAACCATCGACATGCCTAAAGACATGGCCATGCCACTGGGCGTGTCAGGCCAAAAACCTGATATCGACACAAAAATGCCACATCCAACTAATATCTTTCATTAACCTTTCCAACTCCATACAAACTCAACCAATTCCACCATAATACCATAGGATACTTGTATAAAATTAAAAGAACTCAATTACAAACAACAATACACAAACACAACCATGACTTCTTAACTCAAAAATCACACAATCTAAAACTCTTATTCTCTTCACCAAACTTAACCTTTTTCTTCATTCCAACCCCAAACTTCATAGTTAACTAGACAAAAGAACTTAAAACATACCAAAATCTACCATAAACACATACCACACCACATATCCAATTTACATATACAACTTTCATGGAAATTAAAGAAACAAGTTGGAAACTTACTAAATATGAAGAAAATCCTTAAAACTCCAACTTGAACACTTGAAATCCTTCAATTTCTTGAGTTAGCAAGAAGCAAAATCTTTTTCCCTTGATGAAGATGATGGTCGGCTCATTGGAGGAAGAAGAAGAGATGAAAATGGTCAACTCCTCTTTTTACCAACTAAACCCCTATAACCACACAATTTTCCCTCTTTTAATCTCCACCAAGCAATAAATTATTATTATAATTAATCTCAAATATGTCATCTTCCACTATCATTAATTAATTACTATTTTAATAATTAAAATATCTTTTGACCTAATTAAGATATTGACTTGTATATAACATGCATATCTTCATATATACAACAAATACACACTTCCCTTTTTCCTTTCTTTTCACTTAATTAAATATATACACTTTTAAATCATTTAATTATTTTTTAATAATTAATATTTATTTCAAAATTTTGGGATATTACACACCTTGTCTATCTTAACTTGTAGTCATGTACGACTCCTTAGCTTTCTCTTTGTCTCTATTCTATATTCCTTATGAAAATAATGATGTGTTTAAATCTATCCCAAAACTTATTCTTCATATAGTTCTACAAAGGAAATGTACTCACTGTAAAAAGGGATATACTTCTATGCAATTGATTAAAACATGACATTGGATTAAAATATGTTCAAGTACCAACTGGTCTACAAATCATTGAAAACATCGTAACTCTTTTAGAAGATCCATTATCAATTGCTGCATCATCAACACGAGGTGTTTGTTTGAATATAGTCTCCATGTTATCTAAATATCTTGCACAAAAGTTAAGAATTTCTTCAGATATGTATCCTTTAGCTATACAACCTTTTAGTTTTGCTCTGTTATGAACTTCTAACTTTAAATGTCCTAAGTACCTATAAGATCATAAAATATTAACTCATGATAAGAAAATGAAATAATAATTCATAAAATTTAGTTTCTATTATGTACCTCTCTACGGGATACATCCATCAACTAAATTAACAATTAGATTAGCCATGAACGTATAAAAAGGAGGAAATAACATTTCCATTTTGCGAAGAGTGAGCACAATGCAATCCTTAAGATTATCCAAGTCTTGAAGATTCAATGCCTTGGTACATATTTGCAGAAAAATGACCATAAATCAATCAAAATTATAGAGAAAAGTGTAGACAATACACTCCTTATTACATTTGGGAGTAATTGCTCTATAAGAATATGACAATCAAGACTTTTTACCCAAACAACTTTTGTTGTTTCAAATTAACACATCTAGATAAGTTACTTGAATAACTATAAGGAGAAACCAAGTTTCTCAAAATCCTTAGAAATATGTCCTTTTGAGCATTACTTATTGTAAAAAGAGTAGGATAATATTTTTCATTTTCATTCGGCCAAAGGTCTTCTCTTAAACCCATTGATTGTAGATCATTGCAGGCATTTAAATGATCTTTAGTCTTTCCACTTTCATTTAGCAAGGTTTATATCACATTGTCACACACATTTTTCTCTATATGCATAACATCAAGATTGTAATTAATCAAGTTATACTTCCAATATGGAAGATCAAAAAATATTCTTTTCTTTCTCCATTGTTGGGTCTCACTAGATTCTTTATCATGCCTACATGTTTTTTTCCTCTAATTTTTGACTCTTAAGCTTTTCCAAATATAACTTTATCATTCTCCAATTGTTTCAAAAATGTCTATTCTTGATAGTTGTACTGGTGGACTCCCTTTTTATTGGTTGCCATCAAAGTGAATTCGATATAATCTTAATTTGTGCCCATTTTCTAAAAAGTAATGATAACCTATAAAACACCACTTTTTACTATATGGGAGGCGATAAGACTCTACATCAAAGTTACATGATGGATAAGCTAGTTTAGCATATGTATTCAACCCAGATAGTGTCTCATAACCAAGAAAATCACTTGTTGTCCATAAAAAAGCATCTTTCATTAAGAAACTTTCATTTGATGCAACATTATAGGTTTCTATCCCAACCCACAACTCATTCAACTAATCGATTAGAGGCTGTAAATAAACATCTATATCGTTGCCTGACATTTTTTTTTACCAGCAATGAGCATTGAAAGAATGAAAGAGGTTTGTTTAATACATTTCTAAGGAGAGTATAATATGGAATGAGAATCACTATCCAAATGCTATAACTAGTGCTTATATTTCCAAAAGGATTAATCACATCACTACCTAAACCAAGATGTACATGTCATCCATCAGATGTAAAATTTGGAAATGTTAAATCAAATTTTTCTATGCCTTAGAGTCTCTTGGATGCAGCATCAATCCATTTGTATTACCCCTACTAGCATGCCATATCATATCTGTAGCAAACTTTGAAGACATGAACAAGCATTGTAATTGTGGTATTAATGGAAAATAACAAAGAACCTTTGCAGATTGCTTTTTTTTTTTTGTTTCTTCACAATTGTAGGCATAGAGTTTGAATTTCCCTGTCTTTGGTTTCCACCTTGATATGCCACATATTTTGGATGATTGTCTTTCTTTATCCAATCCTCTATACAACATGCAATCATTTGGACATGCATGTATTTTGTTATAATTAAGGCCAAGTTTATTTATGAATTTCTTGGCCTCATAAAATGTTTTAGGAATCTTTGCATATTGGAATGCATCATGCAATAATTCCACTATCATTGACATTGGTTTATCACTAATCCCATAAATGCACTTAATGTGGTATAATTGTTTTTTTTTTTTTTACCAAAAATGACAATTTTGAGTATTTTGAACACCCTTCATATATTTCTTGTTCTCAATCTTTAGTAACTCATAAAATTTCTGAACTTCATCATTCTGCTCCCTATTTATGTCCTCTATTCTCATTTCCTCTTTATTTTGTATTTTGTGTGACGTACACTATAAAAAATTACTTATTAGTGACCAATGAATTTTGTTGCTAATGATGTACTTTTCATCGCTACTAGCATTAGTGATGGTTTTATAGTTGTTGCACATCATAGAAAATACTTCCCTTACAAAAGGTTTTTTTGTGTGATGAAATTATTGCTAATAATTTTATATGATAAAATTATGTTATTGCTAATAACTTTAAAAGTGATTGCCAATGAGGCTATAAATGAGGAGAATAGTTACAATTTTTTTATGACGATGTAGACCCTTAATTTTGGCCCTAAGCTAGTCCAATCCCAGTTAAAGAAGCCGAAGCAAAATTCAATTCATTTTTAAAAGCTTAAACCTAGTTTATAGCTTTGATTTAGATCGGTCCAATTTTAAAAGGCTTAAAATTAGCCGGTTCAACATTTAAAGCTCTAAAATGGTCCGATCCAATCTTAAAAACCCAAAAGCAATCTGGTCCAACTCAAACTTAGCTTAGCCAATTCGCTACCAGGCTGGCCATGGTGAATTGGCCTTACAAATTCGCCACATGCCATGCCTGGGGTGAATTGGCATAGCTAATTCACCATAGGCCATGCCTGTGCCAATTCAGCAAAGGAGCATGGAGTAAGGCCTATACGAATTGGATAGCACAATTCACCATGAGTCCTTAATTAGGCAAATTTAAGTCTTTAATCAGGCAGTGCGCATCTAGAGTCCTAATAAGGCACGAATAAGGAGAGGGAATTTGGGGAACGGTTCGCCCTAATTATGCTAATAAATACATAAGCTTTAAACAAAGGGAGGGAGGATTTGACGAAAGCAATTAAAAGAGACAAAAGAGGCAGCAACAAATATCACAACAAAAGCAAGTCAATAATCATAACCAAGGCAATATTTAGGCAATTGTCAAATTGCTGAAGGTTTACTAAAGAACTAGGTTGATTCAGGAAGTAGCACATGTCAAACTTGGTTCAACTCTTTCAATTTGGTGGAGCCAACAAACGAAGGTTCATTTTCTGTATTTAACTCATTTAGATTACAAAAGTACTTTTGTTATTATTTAATGCAATAATTTACAAATTATTTAAACAATTTAGTAGCAATGTTTATTTTTCAAAATAATGCTATTCATCATAGTAGCCAATATTAAACCTTAGCTCTTAGCCAAAAGCTCTGATCTCACTTACAAAACTATAAAACCCTAGTTTGCACCCACAAAACCGTAGTTTTCATGAAAACCAAACAAATCTAGGATCCAAACCCTAAATTCCAGAAACTTTAAACTTTTAAACCCTAAAAGCCTAATTCTGTAAATACCAAGTCTAAAACCCTATTCCTAAACACTAGATCAAAACCCTACTTCCATAAATACAAAACCCTAATTTTATAAATATAAAATCATAGCTTAGATAGAAACCTTAATTCCTCAACAAAATCATATCATGCAAACCATCTACCTTTTGGAGGCACTGCCCCTGATCCCCCACAAGGGGCACTGCCCCCTTAACCTGCGCCCGCTAGCCGGCTAGAGGGACCACCGTAAGCTCGACTCTCATCGTCATGCCCTATATTTTATTAATGGTTTAATATTAAGATCTATTTGAAAATTATAATTTTATAATTAACTTTAACTTCATTAGTTTAGCCCTAATTTACAATTATTTATGCAATGATTGGTTATTTGTTTGATTACTTGCTTTACCATGGATGGCTATTAAGTATTTATTGATTGTATTTTTAATAGACTTGTAAAAGGCATTTTTTCACTCATGGGTGCCTTATTTGTTTAATTTATTTATTTTATGTAGTTTAATTTATTTAAAGACTTTGGGATAATTGTAAGGGACATGTTTCCACCAATTGATGGGTGTTTTATTTTTATTTACTTGCACTTTGGACATTCGACATTATTGTAAGGGCATGTTTCCATTTTGTACAGGTGCCCATTTTATTGGTTTGGACTTTCTTAATTTTAATAAATATTTCTTTATTTCTATTGCATGTAGTATGAATGATATCTAATGCTTAAGAATTTAATAATATTTAGACTTAAAAAGGATGCTAGCTCTAATGAACCGGGCGCTATGGGATGCTCGGTCATTCTTATCTTCCCCATGCGTACCCAAATTTTTGAACCCATTAGGGAGTTGGGGATTCCTTACGAATCGAGTCATCCACCTTTTTTTTTTCCTGGCCTGTTTAGGTGGCGACTCCATTTTCTCTAGATTTAGGCTCGTATTATCTAAGGCTCTGAGCCTAACAGTGCCGAAGTCGCAAGAACCATTCCACATGGGAGTGGAGGCAAAAATCCCTAGTCACAAATGATTATTTTCCCTCGCTATAAATGTGATGATGTTGTTGCTAATAATTTTTTGCAATAAAATTATGTCATTGCTAATAACATTAAAAGTGATCTCTAATTAGACTGCAAATGAGGAGAATAGGCTATAAAATTTTATTTGCGATAATTATTTGCCCTCGCTATAAATGTGATGATGTTGTTGTCAATAATTATTTGCAATAAAATTATGTTATTGCTAATAACTTTAAAAGTGATCACTAATAAGTCTAGAAATAAGAAAAATAGGCTATGAAATTTTATTTGTGATGATTATTTACCCTTGCTATAAAATTTTAGCAATGAGTATTTCATAATTATTTCTAACCAATATGTGTTGTTGCTATTAATACATTTGTTATTGCAAATTATTATTAGCAATGAAATAGATTTTTTTGCTTAAAATATATTATTTTAAATGCTAATATTGTTTTTAGGTATAAATGTATTGAAATTGTTTTTAGCCACAATTGTTATAATACTTTTATTATTGAATTTTTATTGTTATAATTGCATTTTATTTATATTGTTTTCTTATTAGTGTGTATGAATAGAACTGAATAAAATAAAATATCTAACTAAATTCAAAGATAACCAAAACCTTATTTTTGATATTCTAAAATAATAAAGTTAATAATCCTAATAAAGACCACAATATCCATGAAAATCTGGCAAGAAGAAAAAACATTGCAACCAATTTTAAAAAAATTGAAATTGTGATAAAAAGAGAACTAGTCATCATCTTCAAAACTATTTTCAAGACAATCATCAACACATTGATCTCCTATTTCACCTTGATCATTGGTATCGGCCTATAAAAAATTTACAAATATTATTACTAACTTATAATTAAAAAAATACAGAAAAATAATATAGTTTGAAAAACATTCGACAGTCTCCTCTATATATTGGAGGATCCTCCTTGTAAGAAAAATAAATTTCAAGCACAAGCAACTCAATTTATTATTCAAAAGTAAGCATGTCTCATAATTTTTATTATAACATTTTAATTATGTCAAAATGAGTTGACAAAAGCAAAAATATTGGCTAAGAGAATTATGTTGTAACAAGTCCACCGAAATTAAAAGGGAAGGAATGAAAATGATAATGAGACTGAATATGCAATTTAAGTATGAGTAAGAGTGTAGTATGTACATGCATTGCATGAAATGCAATGCATTAGTACTTGTATGAGAGAATCAAAACTTAATTTCTTATAATGGAGGTAAGTGTTTCAAACTAGTTAATGGGTAGCTAAGATTGATAAAGAACTAAAATTTTATTCGAATAAATTGAAAGATGAAATGTGTATATTTGAAATAGAAGCCCAATAAGTTCTAAACAATTTAAATTTAAAAAATTAGTTACATATCGCATCAGATGGTTGTAGTGTATCAGATTCCAATGGTTTTATACCATATGATTGTAGAAGATTTTGGATGAGGATGGGTATATGATTTTCCAACGCATTGTATTTATCTTGTAATGCATTGAAACATTTCTCCCATTCTTCACTTTCTTTCATTTTGTTTTATGCACATTGCTTACTACATCTATGAGAAGAAGATGAACCACATATATCTTTGGGCTTCAAGCCTACATCCATGCCTATCACTCGACCATGAATAGGCTCCATAGTTACTTTACAATATATCTCCCATTCATTTATAGGCATATCTTTAACTGTTGCACTTGATCTCATTTCTCCATTTGTTCCTATAGATAACATAATAATAAGAAACAACTCAACAACTTAACAAAATTATTGAAGAAAATAAAAATATAAATATAAAAAAGTATCATTACATGAAGTCCTTTTGCTTTTGTAGTAGTCTGAGTGCTATTTTCTTTTTCATATGAAGCCTTTTCTATTGTGCTATAGGGCTAGGCTCTTTTCTTGTTTTTTGCACCCACAATAATTTCAAAAATACTATTGAATATATATCAATTATAAAATATTAACATATTAATACTAACTAATTAAATTTTCATACCTCTTCAGCTCTGAATTTTACAGCTGGCACAAATCTAGCGGTAGAAATCAATTTAGATTTCTCTCAATTATCTTTGTTCCTTTGACTTTGCTCTTGCATACACCATGGGTAGAAAATTAGTTGGCGATATAGTACATATTCTGAATGAGCTTGAATGACTATAAAATGCATATGTACAGTTTCACTTACTATCCATTTATTTGAACACCAGTTATCAACTATTTTTGCCCAAATTTTTGGGTTAACACAACTAGGAGGATAAAGCACGACATTCCTCGATAATTGCATATTTTTTAAACACCTCATTTCTCAATTTGGACATCCAATTTGTGTAATTACTCTTCACATACAACTCAAATGCATTTCATAGTGTCTCATTTGTATATTCATGAGCAAATCCATATTCTTTAAAATGAGCAAATAAAGTGTCCAATTGGTATTTTGGATACTCAGTAAAATTATTCCATGCTCTATAAATTTATTGGTGAAATAGGTTGCTAATTTCATGGCAAGTTCGAGGAGTTATAAATATAATTAACATTTATTAAACATTAGAACATTGACTAATTCAATCATTTTATATAAAGCACAATGAAAGCAATCAAATTATAATGGTAATGAAAATAAAATAATTTGAAAAATTATGAGTATTACATGTAACTAAAAATCACTAATAGAGTGTTATGTCCTGGTGCTGCTCCTTTACCCTTTCCACACTCTTTTTTCTTTTCAGTGATGAGAGCTTTTAAAAAAAAAACTAAAATATAACATCATTTATAAAAATTAAAGGCATTTGATAAGAACAAAAGTAAGGAATAATCAAAACATGAGGTTCCACATTGCCTTAAATATTGGCCTCAGTTGTAGTGCCTACTTGCACTTATGTCATATTTGCAAATTCCACTTATGGATTAGTAAGCACGGTGGTATTATTTTCTGCAGTGATACTACATACTCCATTAGTGTTATCAACGCCAGTTGTGTTATTAGATCCATGTCTCTGAATTTTGTTGTTGAATATGCACTTGCTTTCTACCATTTTTTGCACCTTAAGGTAAAATAAATTTATAGAGGATATTGATTGTATCTTTTTAGCATGCTCCAAAATATAGTATATCATACATCAAAATACAATAAACTCATTACACAAAAATTCAAAAAATTCACATTATACATAGAAACATAATTAAACCAATAAATTTAATGATAAATGTAATACCCTTATACCATATATACATATAATGCATACACACGATATGTGTAATATACGCATATACAGCACAAGAATGTTACAGTTTCTAGTCTTATCAAATTTTTATAAATTTAAGAAAATATTTTATAACATAAATATACTTTAATGAATAAATAAAAATATTTATTAATAATTTAAAAACTAAAAATACATAATTTAATGAAAAATCTTTGGAAAAATTTGCCATATTTTTATTTATAATTTAGATAAATCTCAAAACAACGAGCACACAACCTGCATAAAAATTTAACACTCCTAAAATATAAATTACATAAAATCCACCAATCACCAAAAATTCTCCTGTTTACCACTTACAACATTATTTATCATAATTAAGTTTTTACATAATTATATTTAAATAATCATTTCAAGTCTTTAAAACCAAACCAAGTATTATGATTCAATTTACATAAACCAAAATGCATACTACAAGACACAAATATACATGAATGCAGTTGGCCCAGTTGGACTCATGGCACTCTCGAACTTTAAAAAATCACCTACAATCAGGATCTCTCGGATGAACTATCCTCTTACTTGCGCTATTCAAGCAACCGCGCTAAGCTATATAGTTTAGTAGTACATAATCTCAAATGCAATATATATATTGCATTCAATTATACTTTTATATAACAATACTCATGCAACATCTTTACTTTCAATTTATAACTCACATACATAGAACATTTCCACACACATACACTTTGAGCCCAACAAACCTATACAATTATCAAGTCCAATTATCACAATCACAATTTCTTGGTCCAACTCTGTTTGGGTCCATTTTCAATCTCAATCTTATCATATGACCTAGCTCTACTCAGGTCAAGACCTAGTCTCGCTTAGGTCTATCAATGCATGCAATATCATTCTTAATATCACCGGACAAGTAATTGTATAGGGCAACCAACCAACAATAACACTTTTCATATTTTTAAGTGATCAACCTTATCATGATCACCTTCACGTCACATTTCACATTATTTCATATTTTTAACATTTTCTATATTTTAAGATCATCCACATACACATCTGTAAGTCACATTCGCAATGTGACTTTCCACATTTTCCCCACAAGTCACAATTGTGTCCTTATTGGACAACTCACCACATATATCATATATATGTATACACACAATCACACAATTATACTCAATTCTTCATTTACACACAATATATATAAATTTAACATTTATCACATTTCATGGAATACTATCATTTCTCATTCCCATGACATTACTTAGGTCATTTCCCAATTTTCCCATCTTATATAATATAATATATAAATCATCCTCATTTTTTTTATCTCTTCATCACACTTCACATAATTCTTAGTCACATTTCCAATGTGACATCTCTCTCACATTTTCTATGCATTTACCATACTCTTCATATCCATTTCTATCATTTCCAATCAAATTACCTAATGTAGCTCATTTTCTCTTCCTTAATAATTTCTCTTTATTTCATAATCAATTTCTATATTATCAACCAAATTAAATATTACATGGTACATTCATAAGCAATATTATTAATTCGAAATCACTCACATGCTCAATATAAATTAAACTATCGATATCTAAGCAATCCTCATCAAAATTCCATTACAACTCTAAATTTTCAACTTACTACTTTACTTAAACTTCATTCTACTAATTTCATTTTCAACATTTAACTTTAAAAATATTATTTATACATTAATATAACATAAAAATAATTCACTTTCACAATTATGCAAGCCTCTTTCTAAAATCCAAATTCAACATAATGCAACCAACAACATGAATCTCACCAAATCTTATCCATATCACATTTCCAGCCTTAAAGTCATAACATTTACATTGAAATAACACTAATTCATTTCATCACACTAATTAACACTATCCATTTTAGAAACCATAATTTTACATACTCAAACCCTAAATCCAATCTTTATCTAAACTTGCTCATATTTAATTATCAGCTATGGAATCGTTACATACATATATAAAGAACACTAATTTCATTCATCCCAACAATTTTAACCATCTATACCCAAAACCCTAAATCATGCATCAATTTTTCATAACCCTAAATTTTCACAACTTATCCATATCAACCAACCAACCAACATTCCACCATATTCTCTTCATTTTAATAACAATTTTACTCATTTAAACAATTAACCATCACTTTCTCTCTCTAACAATCCATACATAATCATCAAATAAAAGAAAACAAAGCTTTAGATAAGAGCTACTTACTTGATTCTTTAATAATTCTTCAAAACCACCTTGAATCCTCTAGAATTTCCTATGAATTTGATGTATTCTGAAAGAAATATCTCTTCCTTTCACTCTAATGAAAGAAGCAAAAAGAAAAAGATAAAGCCTCTTCCTTCAATTTCCATTCTTATCATTTCATTTAATAATTAAATAATAAAATATCTTAATACCTTTAATATCCACCAATTAAATTATTTCTTTCTTTGACTTTCTCTCTTCTCTTATTATTATTATTATTATTATTATTATTATTATTATTATTATTATTATTATTATTATTATTATTATTATTATTATTATTATTATTATTTCTATCAACTTTTTAACACTAATTTATGCCTTATATATGTAGTATATATTTTATGTATATGTATATGTAATGTATTTATATTATATATATCTAATGTATATTTAATATATGTATTTACCCATATATATCATGTGTACTCTATGTATACATCAAATATACCATATATATATGTATATTATATCAAGTATATAATATATGTACAAATAACCATTATATACAATATATATAATATGTATATACTATATATACATTAGGTATACATTAGATATATACAATAATTATACCTCTAAATACTTATTTAATTTCTCTAAAATCAAGGATATTAAAATAAATAAGTGAAAAATTATCCATACGTTTCGTTATAAAATTCCATTCTCAACATCATTTTTAACCTAAATCAATTCATCGTCCTCTTCACTATTAATATGAGAATTATAGTTTTCAATCTCATCTTCTTAGCATGGTTCATCATCATCAGGCATTTCAAAAAGTTTTCTTGGCTTGGTTTCAATGAAAAATCACCAATTATGATCTTCCATTCTCTACACATAATAAACTTGACTAACTTGGTTAGCTAACACAAAAGGCTCTTGAGTATTTAGTCTGCGTGTTGTATTTATGCATACAGCTCCGTGATGATCTTTCTTGTACTCAATTCCTTTTCAACTAATATCATACCAATCACGCATAAACAACACCACTCTAATTTCTTCTGTATAGAAAAGCTCAATAATATTATGAATTGAACCATAATAAGGAATATGGCCATTATCATTCTCTCATCTCACAACAACTCCACTATTCTATGTTCTTTTAGTCTCCTCTCTTTTTCTTGTATGGAATTTATAACCATTAATATAATACCCTGAATGACATGTATTTCTTTTTGGGCCCTGAGCTAAAAAAAGCATGTATGGATTAATCTGCCCATCTCCTTCATTATGTGATTGGATAATTTGTCAAACTACATTAAACATTACAATGAACCAAAAATTACTTACCCTATTTTTGAACCACTTAATAAGGTGACGTCTATATTCCACTTTAATAATACTAACACCTATATCTTTTAAGTTGTTTTTATGCTCTTCGCATCAATTTTAAAAATTACAATTTTACTTCTTTGATTAGATTTAATATATAAATAAGGTAAATAATTTTGGCTAAGTGTCTTACTCGATAAAAGGCTCAACTTCATCATAATTTTGCATGACATAAAGTGTAGCAGCATTCCATAATTTTTCTTCTAACACTTAGATTGCTTGTTTTCCTGAAGATCACCCTAGAATTGGGAAAAAAAATAATCTATATGGTCCTGATGGTTCACCTCCCTTATCATCATTTCTCTTAATTCAGTTAAATATCATTTCAATCCCATCCATTTAATGAGAGCAGAAGATTATGCATTCTTTTGGTACATATGCCTCTGCAATTGATCCTTCTAGGCATGCATAGGTAATTTCATAATTGTGTTAGGGTTTGGCAACTGCTAGGCAAGGTTGGAAAAATTTAAAATTCTTATAATAAGGTTTGCGATTGTCGGAGTGACCATACTAAGATATGTGTGAGCACATAAAATGTATAGTGAATGCAGGAAGGTTGACCAAAAATCTCAAATTTGGATAATAGGGTTTGTGATGGCTAGTGTGGTAGGGTTTACAACTGCGAGACTCTAATGGTAAATTTTCAATTTTTACAGAATAGTTCGCAATGGGTGTCAGGTTCAAGGGTGCGATCGTGAGAAATTTTTGACCTAAGGATCCGAGATGCAGTAGGGTTCATGGTGATGAGAGTAAATGCATGAATGGACATAAGAAGGTTATAGTGAACATAAAAAAGAAAGTGTGGCCTCAAGGGAGGTGACTTTTGGTGGAAGTTTAAATGTCAAGAGTTTTAGGGTACAAATGTTTTTGGGAATTTTATTTTACGGACTCCTTTTTTTTATAGAATTATAGATCTAAAGACTCAATTGGACAAAAAAACACAATTGGATATAATGAAATGGAAATTTTGATGATTAATTGCTAGATTCTAAGGATATAATGGAAAATAGCAATAAAAACAACTAAGACATTTTTTTTAATCTTTTGATCTAATATTGAAGGAAATAAAGATGAAGACAATAAAGAACACAATTGATGGAACTTGATTTGGAATTTACAAAATCACACAAACACGATCACAAAATTGAAAGAATAATAATTTTTTTTATTATTATGATTTTTCCTTTTTAATTAAGAACATAATGGCACAAAGAGAACAATAACAACAATAGGAACATAAAGAACACAAAGACAAAATAAGAAATTTTAATTTAAATAAGATAGGTAGATAAAAGGATAGATGGAACTTGATTTAAAGCCTTACTATGATACCAAACTGATGTGAATCGACATGAACTTGCCTTGAGACTTTGCACCTTTGTGCTTAGATCAACCCCTTGGAAAGCTAAATCAAGTCCTTACGTAAGTTTGCCTCAACCCAACTAATAAAGTGGAAGAGAACATTGGTATATACCTCACCCAAGTTATTAACTCTCTTTAAAGGGTTTGATTATACAAGAATTAAAGTAAGAGACGAAGTCTCTCGAGAACAAGAAGTTCTGATAATTTACTCAAATTCATCAACTATCCATTACAAAGTTCATAAGGAAGCTTAAATACCATCTAAGTGTTAGGTGCCCCAGTTTAGGGTTTTTGGTAGCTATTACAAGATTATACCTATAGTTAGACAGGTTATCCAAATCACACTTAAAACTAACCCCAAACTACTTTTGGGCTTTAGACAAAATATGGTCCAATTACAAGAGGTCATATCAAAGTCCAAACTAAAGTTCCAACACATATGAAAATGTAATAAAATACAATTATAATGAAAATTCACTAAAACCAAAACAAACAATTTCAAATGATCTTCTCGGGCTAAACCACACAGTGGAGTTCGCGGTGGGCACGATCGCTAGACTATCATAACTAACAAATAATTTCAAAGTTAGTTATTCGAAGGACTCTTGTTCTCAATAGTAAGTGTAAATAGAACTTAATTTGTAATATCCCACAATGTACCCTAGAAGTTTTGGTATAATTGTTGTTTAATTGGATTTAATGTATATGTTGTGTATATAGCTAGATATATAACATATATACAAGTCAATGAGAAAGTCAAAGGAAGAGATTAATTATTATTGATTGTGTTTAAAGAATTAATTAATTATGAGTGGGATTAGAGTTGGTGGTAGTGGAAAGATATTTGTATTATTTTAAGATTAATTGCTTGGATGAGAGGATTTTGAGGAGAAGTGGTTGGGATGTGACTTTGCTTCTTCTTCTTTCTTTCTTCTTCACGTGGGCTTTGGTTTTCATTTCTTCTTCTTCCTTTGTTTTTCCTTTGGCCGGCTGACATAGAGACAAGAGAGCAAGGGAGAGATTTGAACGTTCAAACTCAAGATTAAGGAAGTCTTCAAGTGAACAAGTTGGAATCTAAGAGTTTTCTTCATCCTTGGTAAGTACTTCACTTGATTCTTTGATTTCTTTGAGTTTATGAGTTGAGTTTGTGGATGGTATGTGAATATGTTTGATTATGATGGGTTTAAGAGTGTTTGGGTATATTGATTTCTGGATTTGGGGGATGGATTGAAGGAAAGAGTAAGTTGTTGGAAGTGAATGTATTGTGGTTGTGTTTTGGGTTTGTGGTGATGATTTTGATTTGTGTTGGAAGGATGTTTTTAGTTGTTTTGGTGTTTTTGTTATGGTTTTTGGGTATGTTGAGTTAAGTTTGGTTGAAGTGGATTTTGGTGAAAGGAAGTGATTTGTTGGTTGTGTTGTTGTTTTGGCCGAAATCTGGGTTTTTGGCCTAACACGCCCATAGGCACGACCAGGATTTTTGGGTGTGTCGATGGTTATGTGTTTTGGATGGATGGCATGTGCAGTGACACGCCCATGTCACTGAGCGTGTCATAGCTTCTATGTGGCAGTAGGATTGACACGGCCAGTAACACACCCGTGTTATTGAACGTGTCATGGCCACTGTGTTTTTGGAGAAATGACACGGCCATGAGCACGCTCATGTTGTTGGTCGTGTCAATATTTTTCTGAGAGGCAGAATGTATTACACGCCCAGTGACACGCCCGTGTTGTTGAGTGTGTAAAAGCTTCTGTGTTGTGGAGTTAGGGCACGGTCATGGACACGCCCGTGTTGGTGAGCGTGTCATGTTTAGAGTTTACCCTGGTTGGTTCTTAGCCTTATGTTCTTATGTGAGTTTCATCTTCCTTTTGGAATAGATTGTGAGAAGGTGAATTACCCTAGTTCAAGTGGTGAAAGATTCTTGGAAGAAGAAGTGTTTAGAGTTGTGTGGGTTGCTTTTGAGGTAAGTACATACCTTGCATTGTTGCATACAATTATGTGGTAATGGAGCTTACACCTTTTGATATGAATGTACTAAGAGATCTTATTGCATTGTTGATATATATATATATGAATAATGTTAACCTTGTGAAATGTAATGTATTGTATGCATATTGATGATAATATGATAAATTGTATTGATGTTATGAGAAGCCATGATTATTGGCTATGATGATGTAAATGAATTACAATTGAGGCATGGTTGCCTATTGTGAATATGAGAATGAAAAGATTTTGTGTAAAATGTGTTATTCAACCTTCATAGTTCTGATTTTGGCAGGCATGCCTATTGTAGTAACAGTCTAGCCGGGTTGAGGATCTCCTTGGTTTATCCAAGTTGATGGTCCAAGAGACTGGGTCTGTTACTTTATAAATGTGAAATGATAAATGTGAATTGAAGTAACAGTCTAGCCGGGTTGAGGATCTCCTTGGTTTATCTAGGTTGATGGTCCAAGAGACTGGGTCTGTTACAAGTAACAGTCTAGCCGGGTTGAGGATCTCCTCGAGTTTAGCCGAGTTGATGGTCCAAGAGACTGGGTCTGTTACGCTATCCATGGATAGAGATATTTGTATATTACCTACGGGCTTGATTATTGTGATTATGGACCAAAGCAGCAACTCTGAACTTTGAATAACAAATTAGTGTCTTGTGGGCCCATAGGTGTCTATGTTGAACGAGTATAATGGATGATGATATAATTATTGAAATGTTGAAATGTAACATTCATAAGTATGATCTTTATTGGTTGAATGCATAACATTGATATTGACATTGCATAATATCATTATGGTTTGTACTACTGAGTCGTTGGCTCAGCGCGAATGTGGTTCATCGCGCAGGTGGTAGGATTGATAGGGTTGGGACGGAGGATTCAGCTAGACCTATTTGAGTTATACTTGAAGAGTTGGATTAAAGCTTAAAGATTAGAGGGTCAAGCTGCCAATCATGTATATATTCTATGTTTTGTAGATTTTGATTTTTATGTATTTAGACTTGTAAAAGTTTGTAATAACTTCCGCTGCGGGTTATTAAACGTTTTATTTATTGTGTCTTATGAATTTCTTTTAAATGATTGAGATTTGTTTTCACTTATTTTTAAAGATATGACTTGTGTATTTTATAAACGATGGCATTTCCATATTCAGTATACGTATATTACGATCGTATAAGCATGCTGTGTACATATACGGGGTATAGGGGTGTTACAATTATTTTGGTATCAGAGCCTAGGTTTGAGATTCTCAGCCTAGGACAAGAGTAAGAAAAAGAATATTTTGATTTTAAAAAGTGGTTTTTGAATAAAATACATGTTTGGCATTGGCAGCCTCTGATCTTTAATGTAGTGTATTCTGCTGTGTTTGCAGATATAGGTTATAATGGATCCTCATTCACGTCAATCTATTGAGGGTAGTGCGGAGAGTGTAGCTCCTGATGATGGAGCTAGAGTGGATAGAACTGGAGAGGCCCGTGTTTCTGTGTCAGGGAGACCAGCTGGTGAAGAGGTTCCGACAGTTTGGCTTAGGTATATGGTTGATTTATTGAGGCAGGCACCAGTGCAGCCACCGCCACCCCCACCCCCACCCCAGCCTTTGGTACCAGTGAGACATTACGATAAACTAAGAAAGTTTGGAGCAGAAGATTTTCGGGGTACTATTGATCCAGCAGTTGCTGAGCAGTGGCTAGATAAGATACAGTGGATATTCATTCAAATGCAAGCCACTCCAGAAGAAAAGTTTGATTATGCTAGATCACTGTTGCAGAAGGATGCATATGACTGGTTGAAAACAGTTTCGCATGCTATGGATGACCCACGTACATTGTCCTATAGTGATTTTCTACGGGAGTTTGAGATGAAATATACTCTGAGGGAGTATAAAGATGTGAAGAAGATGGAGTTTCTGACCTTGAGGCAAGATCACCGGTCTGTAACAGAGTATGAGCTAGAGTTTATCCGGTTGAGCCACTACGCCGGGGGTATTATCTTGGATGAGATTGATAGGTGTAGAAGGTTTGAGGAGGGATTGAGACCCTCAATTATGTGTCTTGTGGCTGGTTCTAGATACCAGGATTTTTCCCAACTGGTTGCAGCAGCTAGGAGTGTGGAGAGAGCTCAGAATATTGCAGCAGCTGCTACAGAGGAGGAGACCAGGGTTAGGAGACCCCAGTTTGAGGCAGGGTCTTCATCTGCAAAGAGAGGTAGGGGAAGTTTTGTTCCCAGGATCAGTCGGAGTCAGAGACAGGCTGGTAGGTCAGTTCAGTTTCAGAGACAGAGATCGAGACCTACAGTTTCAGTAGCGAGTGCTCCTACTCCAGTAGTTCAGAGATCCACTCTACCTATTTGTGTTCAGTGTGGGGTTTCTCATAGGGGTGCTTGTTGGAAGAATAATGGACCAGCTGTGTGTTTCAGATGTGGGTCGCCGGATCATTTTATTAGAGAGTGTCCGGAGATGTAGGAGCAGAGGCCGGCAGACTCTGCAGTTTCTCGACCTAGTCTCAGAGGTGGTCGAGGTAGTAGAGGTTTCAGCAGAGGGGGTAGACCTGCATATAGTCAGAGAGGAGGATCTTCATCCAGGGTTAACAGGCCAGATGAGGCTGGGCCTTCTCAACGGGTATATGTGATGCAAAGACAACCTGATGCTTCTGCAGTTATTGCTGGTACTTTCTCTTTATTTGGCATTTTAGTTCTTGCTTTAATTGATCCAGGCTCTACACATTCATATATTAGTGCATCTATTTTGCCTGTGTCTGAGTTGCATTCTGAGTCTCTAGGATTTGATGTGTTGGTGACAAATCCTTTAGGGCATAGTGTGATTGTTAGCAAGGTGCACCGAGATAGTGCAATTATGGTGCAAGGTGAGGAGTTTTGTGGAGATTTGATTAAATTGCCTTTTAAAGAGTATGATTTGATTTTGGGTATGGACTGGTTGTCTAGGCATGGAGCTGTGGTAGATTGTCATAAGAAATGTGCCACTTTGAGAACTAGTGATGGTAGGAGTGTAAGGGTGTTTAGTGAGCAGAGACAACTTGCATCCTTGTTTGTATCAGCCGTAACAGCTAGAAGATTGATTAGAAAAGGGTGTGATGCTTACCTTGCTCATGTTGTGGATACTAGAGTAAGGGGTCCTCAGCTTGATGATATAACCACAGTTGCAGATTTTCCAGATGTGTTTCCAGAGGAATTGTCAGGGTTGCCTCCTGAGAGAGAGGTTGAGTTTGGTGTCGACTTGTTGCCTGGTACCACTCCCATCTCTATCACTCCTTATCGCATGGCACCTGCTGAATTGAGAGAGTTGAAGGTGCAGTTACAGGAGTTGTTGGATAAAGGGTATATTCGCCCCAGTGTTTCTCCTTGGGGAGCTCCTGTGTTGTTTGTGAAGAAAAAGGATGGTACCATGAGGTTATGCATTGATTATAGGCAATTGAACAAAGTGACTATTAAGAATAAATATCCTTTGCCTAGAATTGATGATCTCTTTGATCAACTAAAGGGAGCATCAGTGTTTTCTAAGATTGATTTGAGATCAGGGTATCATCAGTTGAGGGTTAGAGCTGAAGATGTTTCAAAGACAGCTTTCCGCACCAGGTATGGGCATTATGAGTTTTTAGTAATGCCTTTTGGATTGACAAATGCACCTGCAATTTTTATGGATTTGATGAATAGGGTGGTCAGGCCCTATCTGGATCAATTTGTGGTGGTTTTCATTGATGATATTTTGGTGTATTCGCGTAATGAGGAGGAGCATGACAAGCATTTGCGGATTGTGCTGCAGATTTTGAGAGAGAAGCAATTGTATGCTAAGTTGTCGAAGTGTGAGTTTTGGCTTGACCAAGTGACTTTTCTGGGTCATATAGTTTCAGCGGATGGTATAAGAGTTGATCCAAGTAAAGTTGAAGCTATTTTGAATTGGAATCCACCAAAGTCAGTGACTGAAGTTAGGAGTTTTCTGGGTTTGGCAGGCTATTACCGACGGTTTGTAAAAGGTTTTTCTTTGATAGCTACTCCACTCACCAGATTGCTTCGGAAGGGGGTTAGATTTGTGTGGACGGATCAGTGTCAAGCTAGCTTTATACGGTTGAAAGAAATATTGACACAAGCACCTGTTCTTACTTTACCCGTGGAAGATAAACCATATGTGATTTACAGTGATGCTTCACATAATGGTTTAGGGTGTTTTGATGCAAGAGGGTAAAGTCATAGCTTATGCTTCTCGACAGTTGAAGCCGCATGAGCTTAATTATCCGACTCATGATTTGGAGTTGGCGGCTATAGTGTTTGCTTTAAAGATTTGGCGACATTATTTATATGGGGAGAAATGCTTTATTTATACGGATCACAAAAGTTTGAAATATTTGGGGGGTTCAGAGAGAGCTTAACCTTCGGCAGAGGTGATGGCTGGAGTTGATCAAAGACTACGACTGTTTGATTGATTATCATCCTGGTAAGGCAAATGTTGTTGCTGATGCTTTAAGTCGGAAGTCTTTGGCAAGTTTGGTTGTTTATTCGCTCTCGTTGCTTGTTGAGTTGAGAGCATTGCATGCTAATTTTGAAATATGTGATGATGGTGCATTATTGACTCAACTGCAATTGAGACCAGCATTATTAGGTCAGATTAAGGAGGCTCAGTTGACAGATGAGAAAATTCAGAAGATTGTATTAGATTGCCGAAATGGAGAGAGCCGGGATTTTCATGTGAAAAGTGATGGTAGTCTTTGGTTCAAAGATAGGTTGTGTGTTTCTGAGGATAACAGTTTGAAAAGGATAATTTTGGAAGAAGCACATCAATCGGTTTTCGCTATGCATCCGGGTAGTACAAAGATGTACCATGATTTAAGACAGCATTATTGGTGGTCTAGTATGAAGAGAGACATAGCGGAATTTGTGTCCAAATGTCTTACTTGTCAGAAAGTAAAAGCGGAGCATCAAGTTCCAACAGGGTTGCTTCAACCTTTAATAGTGCCTGAATGGAAATGGGAGAGAGTGACAATGGACTTTGTGTCTGGTTTGCCATTGACGCCAAGGAAACATGATGCTATTTGGGTAATTGTTGATAGATTGACAAAGACAGCTCACTTTCTTCCGGTTCGGATGGATTATTCCCTTGAGAAGTTGGCTGAGCTGTATATCTGTGAGATTGTGAAGTTGCATGGAGTCCCAATTTCTTTAGTATCGGATCGAGATCCCCGGTTCACTTCGAGGTTCTGGAAGAGTTTACATGGGGCTTTGGGTTCTCGATTGCATTTTAGCACTGCTTTCCATCAGCAGACAGATGGACAGTCAGAGAGAGAGTGATACAGATTGTTGAGGATATGTTGAGAAGCTGTGTCATTGATTTTTCTGGGGGTTGGGACAGATTTTTACCACTTGTGGAATTTGCTTACAACAACAGTCATCAATCAAGTATTGGTATGGCACCATTTGAGGCATTGTATGGTAGGCGATGTAGAACGCCTCTATGTTGGAAGGAAACTGGTGAAGGTAAGCTAATTGGTCCTGATTTGGTTAGAGAGACTGAAGAGAAAGTCAAGATGATTCGGAATAGATTGAAAGCAGCTTCAGACCGACAAAAGTCTTATTCAGATTTGAAGAGGAGAGACATTGAGTATAATGTGGGAGATAAAGTATTTTTGAAAGTGTCTCCTTGGAAGAAGATTTTTAGATTTGGTCGTAAAGGAAAACTGAGTCCTCGTTTTATTGGACCATATGAAGTTTTAGAAAGAGTTGGACCAGTTGCTTATCGTCTGGCTTTGCCGCCTGAGTTAGATAGAATCCATAATGTCTTTCATGTTTCTATGTTGAGAAGGTATAGATCGAATCCATCTCATATTTTGCCAGTGGAATTTATTGAGGTGAGTTCGGATCTGACTTTTGAAGAAGAACCAGTGGCTATTTTAGCATATGGGATGAAAGAGTTGAGACATAAGGAAGTACCAATTGTAAAGGTTCTTTGGAAGAATCATGGTAGAGAAGAATCAACTTGGGAGAATGAGCAAGCGATGCTAGACCAATATCCTCAACTTTTTCAGATTTGATATCAGGTAATTTTTGAGGACGAAATTCTTTTTAGAGGGGGAGAATTGTAATATCCCACAATGTACCCTAGAAGTTTTGGTATAATTGTTGTTTAATTGGATTTAATGTATATGTTGTGTATATAGCTAGATATATAACATATATACAAGTCAATGAGAAAGTCAAAGGAAGAGATTAATTATTATTGATTGTGTTTAAAGAATTAATTAATTATTAGTGGGATTAGAGTTGGTGGTAGTGGAAAGATATTTGTATTATTTTAAGATTAATTGCTTGGATGAGAGGATTTTGAGGAGAAGTGGTTGGGATGTGACTTTGCTTCTTCTTCTTTCTTTATTCTTCACGTGGGCTTTGGTTTTCATTTCTTCTTCTTCCTTTGCTTTTCCTTTGGCCGGCTGACATAGAGACAAGAGAGCAAGGGAGAGATTTGAACATTCAAACTCAAGATTAAGGAAGTCTTCAAGTGAACAAGTTGGAATCTAAGAGTTTTCTTCATCCTTGGTAAGTACTTCACTTGATTCTTTGATTTCTTTGAGTTTATGAGTTGAGTTTGTGGATGGTATGTGAATATGTTTGATTATGATGGGTTTAAGAGTGTTTGGGTATATTGATTTCTGGATTTGGGGGATGGATTGAAGGAAAGAGTAAGTTGTTGGAAGTGAATGTATTGTGGTTGTGTTTTGGGTTTTTGGTGATGATTTTGATTTGTGTTGGAAGGATGTTTTTAGTTGTTTTGGTGTTTTTGTTATGGTTTTTGGGTATGTTGAGTTAAGTTTGGTTGAAGTGGATTTTGGTGAAAGGAAGTGATTTGTTGGTTGTGTTGTTGTTTTGGCCGGAATCTGGGTTTTTGGCCTGACACGCCCATGGGCACGACCAGGATTTTTGGGAGTGTCGATGGTTATGTGTTTTGGATGGATGGCACGTGCAGTGACACGCCCATGTCACTGAGCGTGTCATAGCTTCTGTGTGGCAGTAGGATTGACACGGCCAGTAACACGCCCGTGTTATTGAACGTGTCATAGCCACTGTGTTTTTGGAGAAATGACACGGCCATGAGCACGCTCATGTTGTTGGTCGTGTCAATATTTTTCTGAGAGGCAGAATGTATTACACGCCCAGTGACATGCCCGTGTTGTTGAGTGTGTAAAAGCTTCTGTGTTGTGGAGTTAGGGCACGGTCATGGACACGCCCGTGTTGGTGAGCGTGTCATGTTTAGAGTTTACCCTAGTTGGTTCTTAGCCTTATGTTCTTATGTGAGTTTCATCTTCCTTTTGGAATAGATTGTGAAGAAGGTGAATTACCCTAGTTCAAGTGGTGAAAGATTCTTGGAAGAAGAAGTGTTTAGAGTTGTGTGGGTTGCTTTTGAGGTAAGTACATACCTTACATTGTTGCATACAATTATGTGGTAATGGAACTTACACCTTTTGATATGAATGTACTAAGAGATCTTATTGCATTGTTGATATATATATATATATGAATAATGTTAACCTTGTGAAATGTAATGTATTGTATGCATATTGATGATAATATGATAAATTGTATTGATGTGATGAGAAGCCATGATTATTGGCTATGATGATGTAAATGAATTACAATTGAGGCATGGTTGCCTATTGTGAATATGAGAATGAAAAGATTTTGTGTAAAATGTGTTATTCAACCTTCATAGTTCTGATTTTGGCAGGCATGCCTATTGTAGTAACAGTCTAGCCGGGTTGAGGATCTCCTTGGTTTATCCAGGTTGATGGTCCAAGAGACTGGGTCTGTTACTTTATAAATGTGAAATGATAAATGTGAATTGAAGTAACAGTCTAGCCGGGTTGAGGATCTCCTTGGTTTATCTAGGTTGATGGTCCAAGAGACTGGGTCTGTTACAAGTAACAGTCTAGCCGGGTTGAGGATCTCCTCGAGTTTAGCCGAGTTGATGGTCCAAGAGACTGGGTCTGTTACGCTATCCATGGATAGAGATATTTGTATATTACCTACGGGCTTGATTATTGTGATTATGGACCAAAGCAGCAACTCTGAACTTTGAATAACAAATTAGTGTCTTGTGGGCCCATAGGTGTCTATGTTGAACGAGTATAATGGATGATGATATAATTATTGAAATGTTGAAATGTAACATTCATAAGTATGATCTTTATTGGTTGAATGCATAACATTGATATTGACATTGCATAATATCATTATGGTTTGTACTACTGAGTCGTTGGCTCAGCGCGAATGTGGTTCATCGTGCAGGTGGTAGGATTGATAGGGTTGGGACGGAGGATTCAGCTAGACCTATTTGAGTTATACTTGAAGAGTTGGATTAAAGCTTAAAGATTAGAGGGTCAAGCTGCCAATCATGTATATATTCTATGTTTTGTAGATTTTGATTTTTATGTATTTAGACTTGTAAAAGTTTGTAATAACTTCCGCTGCGGGTTATTAAACGTTTTATTTATTGTGTCTTATGAATTTCTTTTAAATGATTGAGATTTGTTTTCACTTATTTTTAAAGATATGACTTGTGTATTTTATAAACGGTGGCATTTCCATATTCAGTATACGTATATTACGATCGTATAAGCATGCTGTGTACGTATACAGGGTATAGGGGTGTTACATAATTTATATTAGCTACTTTAGCATTTTATTCCTTTTTCATTTATTTCAATAAATTATTTAACATTGCATTTGTTCTCATTATTGTAGTTTTGATTATGGAATGTTTATCTCAAAATTGATAGTCTGCTTCTTGACCAAGTCGCTTTTAGCACGCAATGTAAAGCAAGAATTCATGGAAAATATGTGACTTAGTGTTTGCATCCACTCATGGACTAATGGTATGCAGAAGAGGAATGAGATATATAAGAGTGATATGAGGTTGATTAGAGTTGTATATGACTATATGTGGATTTTATTTAGCCCAGAGATGATATAGTGGACTCATTTATTATTGTATCAAATATGTGGAATTATTTATATAATTTACATGGTTATTTATGTCATACATGATTTTCTTATAAAATAACAAATTAATGTATGTAAATGAAATTTAAATGTGTATACCATTTTTTATATTGCCTTAATTTTTAACCAATTAGTAGTGCCTCATTTATTATTGCACCAAAATGATTTCATTATTTAATTAATTAGCATTATTATTGTATGATGTACATGAGTTTGTTGTAAAATTCAAGGTAATGTCTATCAATGACATTTACATATTAATAAATTCTAGTGGAATGTATGTCAATGACATTTATATATGCAAACAACTAATTTTATAATTTCAGTAGTTAACATTATTATGCTATGATTTGCTTGAAGATTTTTTAAAATTACATATTAATGCATGGGAATGAAAAATAACTTTCGAGAAAGAACAACTTAATTTCAAATAGTATTAGATTAATTATTTTGTCATATGAAAATAATATAGGTAAAATATAATTGTAAATATGTTGTATAACGAATGTGCATCTACAAACTATTTTTTAAACAACACAATTAGGAAATACAATCACTTCACCTGTAATTTTGTAATTCTTGAAAGTATTGAGTCAAACCATAATTTTCAATAGTAGATTCATGTCTGCACCAATTAAATTTTTAATAGATGAAGTGTGCTCAAGTATATACTTGAAGATGTTTATACTTTCACATCACTAGCGTTATATTAATTACAAAAATAACTACATGTCAATAATTTTTCACCATTAAATAAAAATTCACTCCATTATCGTCTAAACACAACTTGAATAGCTTATAACAGACGTCAGATGAAGGAGAACAGGCTTAAAACATTCTGCTACGCAGCATCGGGCTCGTTGTGACAACACAATGGTCCCGTTGCTAGCACTACTGTGCCATTGGACCTGTTGCAACAACACAATGGGCCTATTGATGGCACTGTTGCGAGATAGCCCTGTGGCTGCCACTAGGCTGCTTCATGGAAACCACAGTGCTACAGGTGCCATAAGGACATGAATTAGTGCCGCGCGCCATTGGTTTTGTGATTTAGAGACCTAATATAGATTTTTACCCTTTTGACCCTAAAAATCACTATAAATAACCTTATTTCACCTCATTTTCTTTATCCACTCAACCAATCAAACCTAATAGCTATTTGTTTTATCTTTTCCATCATTTCTTCTTTTTTAAAGGGAAAAGGTTCATTCTTCCTTAGTTTGAACTGTCTAAAATATTTTTCCTTAGAAATTTTGGGTGTCAGTATGTTTGATTTAGCTTTCCTTAAGTCAAATCAAACCCAGTTGCTTCGTTAGCAACCTTCAAACCCTAAACAAAGTGGAACTATGCTTTGGTCACACTTTTAAGGTGCCACCAGTTAAAGCTTCAAGAAAGAAGGCAAGAAACCCTAATTTCTCTTATTTTGTTGTTGTTTCTAGACTCCCTTCTTTTACCCTAATTTTGAAGACCATCCTTTGGTCTTTGAAACTAAATTTAATTGACCCCTTTTGACCTAATTTTAAACACTATCCTTTTCTCTTTAAAATTAGTATTAAATTTGGACTTGAAATAATTAATTGGTTACTTAATTTAATTTAATCATTTTTCTCAAAATAATTTGGAATATGAACTTATTTTAATTATGTCAATTTCCTCAAATTAAGTTGGATATGAACTTAATTTAATTCAGTCATTTTTATTAAATTAATTTGGAATATTAATTTTCTTATAATTCAATCATTTTTTCTCGAATAAGTTGGAATATGAACTTAATTCAATTCAATCATTTTTCTCAAATTAAGTTGGAATATTAACTTAACTTAATTCAATTATTTTTTTTCTCAAATAAAGTTGGAATATGAACTTAATTTAATGCAATCATTTTTCTCAAATTAAGTTAGAATATGAACTTGATTTAATTTAATCATTTTTTCACAATTCAAGGTAGAATATGAACTTAATTTAATTCAATAATTTTTCTCAAAATAAGTTAAAATATGAAATTAATTTAATTTAATCATTTTTCTCAAATTAAGTTGGAATATGAACTTAATTCAATTCAATCAATTTTCTGAAATTAAGATGGAATATGAACTTAATTTAATTATGTCATTTTTCTCAAATTAAGTTGGAATATGAACTTAATTTAATTCAATCATTTTTCTAAAATTAAGTTGGAATATGAACTTAACTTAATTCAATTATTTTTCTCAAATCAAGTTTGGAATATGAACTTAATTTAATGCAATAATTTTTTTTTTCAAATTAAGTTAGAATATGAACTTCATTTAATTCAATCATTTTTTTCTCAACTCAAGTTAGAATATGAACTTAATTTAAGTCAATCATTTTTCTCAAATTAAGTTGAAATATGAAATTAATTTAATTTAATCATTTTTCTTAAATCAAGTTGGAATATGAACTTAATTCAATTCAATTATTTTTCTTAAATTAATTTGGAATAAGAACTTAAATTTCCAAAATCAACTTTCTTCAAATTAGGATTTAAAATTTGGGTTTTAGACTTTGGTTTAACATTAAACCTAAAATAAACCTAGACTTAGGCTCACATAGCTTATGTTAGAAAATTAACTTTTCAAGAGTTAAATCAACCATCTCACATTGATTAGAACTCTATGGGCTTTAATTTTTATTCAAATGGATATGCAGACCTACTTAGAATATCAATCCAAGTATCCAGACCACTTTGTAAAATAAACCTTCACTTTTCAATTTTTAACAGATAATTTGTTTAAATTATGAACTTCCTTTCTTTTATGAACTTTATTAGCTTTTCCTTTGGGAAATATATGCTTAACCTAGAATTCATAAAGCTAGAGTTGAGATCCCTTACTTTTAGGTTTTCAAATATAAAGTTTAAATTAATTTTCATCTTTTATTGCTATGAATGAATATTACTGACCATACCATTCATGTTATAATTTTCATTATATGAAATTTAATTTGTAAGTATTTATTTAATCCAAGGCTAAACTATTTTTACTTAAAATAAGCCTAAACCTAGCTCCCGAATTCATCATTTGGTTCAAGGCTATTGATGTTCATCCATGGGATTTAACTGGAGCCAACTTTAGGGTTTTATTGAATTTTCCCCTTTTCAAAATAATTTTAACTGATGACTCTCAAAACAATTTTTCAAAATTATTTTTACTTGAACCGAGAGTAGCCAACAAAGGCATAGTAACCTCAACACTTTTTGTGAGACTTAGCCCAATTTTTAGTATTCCAACTTGAATCCTTTGCAGGATAGGCTAGGTGCTTGGGCTGAAGCCTCGCACTATGTAATGTTATCAAATAAATATTTATTTTAAAAAAATTATTGTAATTATGTTGTATGGATGAATGTGCAAATACAACCTGCTTTTCAACATATTCATAATTATGATAATAACTCAAACTTAATGCAGTTGTAAATCTTTTGGATTATCGATGGTAATTAATATGAAACTTCATTTCCAATAGTAAGATATCTTTGCACCATTTCATCTTACTTAATGTGCAACACCCTTATATCCTATTTACGTATAATATATATATCCCGTATACATAGAATACATATATAGAATACAAGAGTGATACGATAATTCACTGTAAAATCACTCTTTCCAAATATATTAATAATTAAAAGATAATTAAATGAATTTATAGGAGAAAATTCTCTGAAAAATTTTACCAGACCTTTTTCTGTAATTTTAATAAACCACAAAACTGCGAATTCACAACCTGTATAAAAATTTTCATTTCCAATAGTCCATATTTACTCAAATCTTCTCAATCTCAAAAACACATTCAAAACATGTTCAAATTATTTATCTTTATTAAATTCTTATTTACATACACACACCATGATCCCAAATTCTCTTTACAAACACAAATATTAAAAACTTATATATATTAGCAGAATGTTAAACACAAAAAACAATTATACATAAATGCATTATGCACTGTTGGTCTTGTGGAGCCCCATAATATCATTCATGACCTAAATTTCTCTGATCTTCTATTTTCTCACCTGTGCGATTCACACAATCGCGCTAAGCTAAACAATTTAGTGGTACAAATATAATAATCATAAATATATATTTCAAAGATGTTCAATTTCATGATACAACACACATTATTTGCACAAACCTTCACCTAAAGCTTATGGTTTCATAAATGATAACTAGTATCATATGACCATGAAAACACACATGCATTCACACACACACACACATTCACACATTGGGCCTAACCAGCTCCTGCACAATACCCACGTTCCGGGATTATTAATTCAATCCATCTCAACACCAGGGCAAGTGTCACATAAATCACCCAAAGGCCACCTCTAAGAACACCAAGGCTCGTGTTAAATAATCACCTGTAGGCTGCCTTTATCGCCACTGAGGGTAAGTATCATATAAATCACCCTAAAGATGCCCTCTCTTGACACTAGAGATAAGTGTCACATAATTCACTCGAAGGCTGCCTCCTCAGTACAATGCCATTTCTGATATTTTGAAACATAACATTGTGTAAGTACATATATTACACAACACATCATAACATACTACATATCATTGAGTTAGATTCACAATGTTACTCACTCCACACATTTTTTCACATTTCTCATATCTTATGAATTTTTCATTATTTTTATTCATTTTTCCTAATTTTTTATAGTTTTAGCTCATCAAATTTTCAAAACCATAAGTCACATTCACAATGTCACTCATGTTCCACAATTGATCACAAGTCACAAATATGTCCATATTGGACATCATATCACATAACATAAATATATCTTACATATATCATACAAAAACATCAATCTACATTGGACTATTGCCCAATGTGACACTCATCACATAACTATGCCATATTGCATAGATTATGTGATTTTCCACATTTCCAAGTATTTTACATACATAATGCCAAGCCACGTTTAATAAAATCTCAAGTAAATAAGCATATGTACTAACCTCTTTTATTTTTCCCAAGTCAAACCTTAAACTTCACCTCTCTTATCACTTTAACATACACATATACAGTTCAATAATAAGCAGCATTATATATTTAAAGTCACTTACATACACATTCTATATTAAATTACCATTATATATACAATTCTCATCGAAACCCCATTAAATGATCTAAATTCATCACTTACTACCTTATTCAAACTTCATTTTATCAACCTAATTTTCAACATTTAATCTTAAAATTATTACTTACATAAAAAAATAACAACAAATCAACTCATTTCCATCTCAACTTCCATGCAAAACCCAATTTTTACATAATATAACTATTAACATTAACTCACCAAAACCTACTTATATCACATTTTCAACCTTAAAATCATAACATTTACATTAAAACAATACTAATTCACCTCATTAAAATAATTATCAACATCCATATTTGAAACCCTAAATAAATATAATAGGTCTATAACTGTAACACCCCTATACCCTATATACATACTATACATATACCTTGTATACATACAGTACATATATAAAAATATAAGAATGTCACATTATAGTGTTTAAACCCCAACCATTATACTTTTCATTTGATTACATATATATAAATTTACATATTATTTCCAAAATCCATTTATATATACAAATACATACACATATACATATGATCAAAATACAACATAATAAATTGTACATGCATGCACCCCCTTCTAGTTGGTCTTGAAGCACTCTTATTCTTCTCGTGGCAATATCTTTTGACTCTCAGATCTGGAATATACTCACCTGCGCGATGAACAACTCATGCTGAGCTACAAGCTCAGTGGTACATACTTGATAACACAATCCTAACATGACAACATGATATAAAGATACATCAAAATTTAATATAAAAACAAATATATATATATAATTAACATTTATAATACAATGGGCCCATAATCCTTATATAATAAACTAGTACCAAAACCATTATTTTGGTTTATCTCATCACAATGACACCAATGTCTCTCGCTAGTGGACATATCAATATATGTGACACCCAGTGTCTCATCCACAGTGTATATCAACAGTAATGACACCAATGTGTCTAACTCAGGGCCGTAGCAATATCTGTGACACCCAGTGTCTCACCCCATACATATATGGCATTCCAACTACCAAACACAATGTTTTGGAAACTATTTATAATATAAGGCAACAAACAACATTTCACATTATGTTTATATATGTCATTCACCATATGGCTGATCAACATACTAACATTTATCATAATTATCATATTTTATCCTTGTTCTTCACTTTATAATCATAAATACATTCTAAATACAACATATATAAAAACATAGCCATGCAAGCCATTTACTACACCCGTATAGTACGAAATATGACAATAAACGTCAACTACCAACCCCACCGCTGTGTCATCCAATAGCCATGCCAGTGAGATGTGAAATGAAGCTGTAAAACATCATTTAAGACCCCATGATCGTGGCCCCCAAAGGCCACACCCATGGCATTCATTCCTCTTCTGTTTCTTCACCGTTTTCACACAAAACAACCCCTCATCCAATCCCACGACTGTGGCCCTGCATGGCTATGCCCATGGCATCCCATTATCACTCTTTTACACCATTTTCAACAACAAAACACACATACCTATAAACTTAGAATGATTCAAACCAAAAACAAGAGCATGATCCAAGTATATACTTACCTTTTTCTTTTGAATCTCAAATTTGAGAAGTAACTTCTTTGCATAATAATTTCTTCCAACCTTTCACCTCCTTCTATTGATTTCACCAATTTAATTGAATCAACACCAAATCAAATTATAGGTTTCAAGGTAATATTAGAATCTCATACAAACACCCTTAAAAACCCTAGACCAAATCCAAATCTCAAAATTAGTCAAAGCCCTCAAAATCCTAAGTCTCATCTTACTCTTCCAAACCTATTTATTCAACCAAATTTATTCAATCACTCACTCCAGTTTAAATTCAACACTTCAATATTATTTAACTTCAATTTAATCATTTAAATAATTATCCAATTTATTATAAATTCTATTCATTAGAAAATTCATCAAGAATTAAAAAAAACTTACTTATTACTTTCTTAACATCAAAGTTCTCACAAACTCTTGAAAATTCTTGGTAAAACTTGTTGATTGAAGAAATTAGAATAACTTCTTTCTTTCTTACCCATGGAGTCGGCCAAAGGATAAAGAAAAGAAGAAAAGATGAAATTTCTAGAGATTATTTACTTGTCCCATATCTTTACACTAACAAAATATAAATATATATAATTAATTATTTAATTTATATATTTATATAAAATATTATTATTATATATATTATCTTTTTCTACTTTTAACTTTTTACTTCTTTTACCATTTACATTTAACATTTATATGTTAGATATATATCATTTATATTTAATCTTTTTATATGTGAAGTAAATGTTATTTATATGTTGTTTATACTTCTATCTCTTTTATCTTAACCATCCTTAATCTCTTGTCAATTAATTATCATATTTTCACCATCTATATATATATCAACACACATACAACTTTAACATATCATATCTATCATCATAAATAAACATCACTTTCTCTTACTAACCATATCATACATATATGTAAAATTCATAAAAACAAGCTTAGAAATGAACACTTACTTGAATTCCTTGCTAAACCTTCAATATCAACTTACATCCTCTTAAAATCCTTGTGAATTTGATGTATAGATGAAAAGTTCGCTCTCTTCCTATTTCTCTCTCAACCTCATGTTCAAAAGAGAAGAAGAAGAAGAAGAAGAAGAAGAAGAAAGAAAGAAGAAGAATACTCTTATTTTCCCATCTTTATCTCTTATATATGTATAATAATATAACCAATTTCCACCTAATTTTCCACCAATCATCTTCTTCCTTCTTTTGATTTTGTCTTCTTCTCTTCATTATTATTATTATTATTATTATTATTATTATTATTATTATTATTATTATTATTATTATTATTATTATTAACTTTTCCTACTCCAATGTATACCTCATGTATATTGGTGTATATGTTGGGTGTATATATATCTCTTGCATATTCTATTTATATTTTCAATATATTTCAAATGCATAATATATATGTATAATATCCATCATACACATACATCCACCTCATATTTCTCTACCTCTCACACCAATATATACTCCCGTATTTACTATTCTAAAGCACATCAAAATCAGGTTATTACAATAACCCTAAATTTTCCAATCATGCACTTTTCAATCATCCAACCAAAAAATCTCTGTATAATCATCATTCTAACTTCATTTCTATATATTTTAACAATTTAAGCACACTTTCTCTCTTCAACCCAAACTTTACATAATCATAAAACCAAGAAAATAAAGCTTAAAATAAAAGATACTTGATTCCTTTGATAATCCTTCAAAACCATTTTAAATCCTTTTGAAATCTCTTATAAAATTTAGTATTTGGAAAAAAATTGTGCTCTTATCTCTCTCTCTCAACCTCATGTTGAAGAAGTAAAAGAAAAAGAAGATGAATAATGATCTTCCCATTCTCATCTTTTAATATATATAAAATAATAAAATAATTTTTCACCAATCACATTTCTTCCTTCTTTGACTTTTCTTTCTTCTCTTACGATTATTATTATTATTATTATTATTATTATTATTATTATTATTATTATTATTGTTATTATTACTACTACTACTATTATCATCATCATCATCATCGTTCACTTTTCCAACACCAAATTATACCTCACATATATGTAATGTATATTTTATGTATATATATATGTCTTATATATGTTACTTATATTTTACATATACTATTATGTACATATTTATGTAATGCATATACTCTATATATGTAATGTATATTTAATGAATATAAATATCCATATACATAAATAATGTGTATCCTATATACACATCAAATATACCTTATATTTGTATTATATTTAAAAAGTATGTAATATATATATATCCAACATATACAATTAATATATAATATGTATATGTTATGTATACACTAGGTATATATTGGGTATATACAACTTTTACACTACTAAATACTTATTTAATTTCTCCAAAATCATAGATATGACATGATGAATCTGCTTGCATATTTATATAACCCCATATGGAAAACATTCACTAAAAAATTATTATATCAGTTTTGAAAGGCTCTTTACAAAATTTCTTAAAATTTTCTTCTTTAATCCAAATCACACTGATCAATGGCTTCACCTACTAAATTTTTGGACTCGACATCACCTTCATTTGAAGCTTGCTTTATGACCTTGTTGCTCCAAATTTTGATTTTCATAATAGGTCGCAAGTCAACCTAAACATTAACAATTGAAACTACATTCTGGTATGTATATGTGTGAGTAGGGAGTTTTGCCCCCCACTCCTGGTGGAATGGTTCTTGCAACTTCGGCATTGTTTAAGCTCGGAGCCTTAGAAAACACGGACCTAAGTCCGAAGAAAATGGAGTCGCCACCCGGACAGGCCGGGAAAAAAGAAAGGGGTGGATGACTCGATTCCTAAAGAATCCCCAACCCCCTAATGGGTTCGAAAAGTTGGGTACGTGTGGGGAAGGTGAGAAATGGCCCAACACCCCCACAACGCCCGGTTCATTGGAACCGGCCTCCTTTACAGGTCTTAATATTATAAAATTCTTAAATATAACAATATTATCCATATTACATGCAACAATTGAAATAAAGCATCGTTATATTAAAAATCAAAGCAATGTCCAAACAAAGTAGATAAATAGACACCCATCCGAAGATGGAAACATGCCCTTACATCATATATGTCTAAGCTAAATAGGACACCCACCAAAAGGTAGAAACATGTCCTTTACATTTGTATAAAATAAAAGCAATTTAAATTACATAGAACTTATTTAATGAGGTACCCACAAAGTAAAAACATACCTCTTACAACATTTGGAAATCAAAATAAATCGATAAAAGTAAATAATCATTCATCATAAATAAAACATTCATCAAAGATATTAAACATCAATCAAAATATATAATAAACATTCATCCATGATAAATTAAATCAATCAAGTATTGAAATTAAATAAATCAACCATCAAAAAATATAATAAACTATATAATCAAATCTAAAATTAAGTAAAGAAATAAATATATAAATTTAGGGTTTTAAAGAATTATCAATTGAATTTAGGATTTCGGAACTTAGGGTTTTAGAAACTAAAGTTTTATAATTAGGGTTTTGAAATTAGAATTTTTAGGGTTTTTGAAAATAGGGTTTTGGAAACTAGGGTTTTGGAATTAGGATTTTTAAAACTAGGGTTTTGGAATTAGGGTTTTGGATAGTTAGGGTTTTTGGAATTAGGGTTTTGGATAGATAGGGTTTTTGGATAGTTAGGGCTTTTGGAATTAGGGTTTTGGATACTTAGAGTTTTTGGAATTAGGGTTTTTGATAGTTAGGGTTTTTGGATTCGACTTACTGCCTAAAAAAAACATAATTTTGGATTTGAAGAAATAAATTAAGGTTTTGGAAAAATAATAAATATTTTGGAGTTTAATAATGAAATGGTTTAGGCTTTTGGATAAAAAAAGTTTGAGGTTTCGAGTTTTAATGAAATAACATACGGTTCTTGAAGTTAAAGTAAACAAGATAGATTTTAACAATTAATTGTTGACTACTGGATAGTTTTATGTTTTATGAAATATGCCAGTGGGATTACCAATACCAATTGATCAATGTGATAATTAAAGAAAATGATTAAAGTTATTAAAACAAAAACCAAAGTAAAAAATTAAAGTTATTAAAATAAAAACCAATTTACTGTATGTTCAAAGATCAAGATACTGTATGTTCAAAGATCAAGTTACTTCATGCATGTTCTTATTAATCAAAGAAACGAAACTCCTGCAAAACATAAATAATTCATTATTAAAGATCAAACTTTCGCTTGTTGGTTCCTCCACAATTAACTTCTGGATGAACAATTAACAAAGACAACATTGCTGTCTTTGATGGATTGATTACTGATGAATGTTTGCTGCTAATCTTTTCTGTTTGTTGTCGTCTCTCTGTAATGTTCCTTGCCGTCCCCTCTTAATGCTTTTCTCTTGTTGATGTTTTCTCCCCCCTTCTAAATTCTAAAACGTTAATATTTATAGCCAAACCTCACTCAGAATCCTTAACCTAATATAAATTAGTCCCTAAAATAAATTCTAGTTGAATTAGGAAACCTATTGAACCCATGTTGACCTGTTGCCCTAGGTCGACATAAGACCAACCTCATGTTGACCTTGGGCTGCCCAAGTTGACATGAGGTATGCTCATGTCGATCTTGGACTGCTAAGGTCGACATGAAGCATGCTAATGTCTCCCAGGCCGGCCTCACTTAAATTATTCTGGCCTTTTTTAACTTATGGACCAAAAAATTTTAATTTGGACCAATTCCACTTGATTTTAGGGTTTTACAATCAAATATATGCCTCTTTAATCCGAACTGACTCCTTTAAAAATTATACTAGGTTTAAATATTTAAAGTAGGATAAAATTTTTTTTGGCATCCTTTAATTAGGACCATATCAAATTGGGGTCAAAATTAAGGGTCTATAGTTTGCCTCCTGCTTGAATGATCTGAGACTTTAGTAAAAGAGAGTGAAAACCAATAAGACTTAATTTTTGATGAGATGGTTATTTGAATTTGTTTTGACTGACCTTTTATCAGTTGAGAATTCTGGCATAACTGGTTGTTCCATTTTTATGAATTGTGGGTCTTTACCCACCAAAAATAGATCTTTATCTATTGAAAATTAGGTCTTTAACCTAGGAACATGGATCTTTATCTATTGGAGATTGGGTCTTTACCCTTAAAACATGGATCTTTATCCATTGGAAATCGGGTCTTTACCCTTGAAACATGGATCTTTATCCATTGAAAATCTGGTCTTTGCCCTTGAAATATGGATCTTTATCCATTGGAAATCGGGTTTTTACCCTTGAAATATGGATCTTTATCCATTGAAAATCGGGTCTTTACCCTTGAAACATGGATCTTTATCCATTAGAGATTAGGCCTTTACCCTTGAAATATGGATCTTTATCCATTGAAAATCGGGTCTTTACCCTTGAAGCATGGATCTTTATCCATTAGAGATCGGGTCTTTACCCTTGAAGCATGGATCTTTATCCATTAGAGATCATGTCTTTACCCTTGAAACATGGATCTTTATCCATTAGAAATCAGGTCTTTACCCTTGAAACATGGATCTTTATCCGTTGGAAATCGGGTCTTTACCCTTGAAACATGGATCATTATCCATTAGAGATCGAGTCTTTACCCTTGAAACATGGATCTTTATTCATTGGAAATTGGGTCTTTACCCTTGAAACATGGATCTTTATCCATTGGAAATTGGGTCTTTACCCTTGAAACATAGATCTTTATCCATTGGAAATCAGGTCTTTACCCTTGAAGAAAAATGGATCTTTATACATTAGAAATCGGGTCTTTACCCTTGAAACATGGATCTTTATCCAATGGAAATCGGGTCTTTACTCTGGCTTCAGCTCTTTTAGCTGGACTGACCTTTTGTCTTTTCATTCTTTTGAGAGTTCTAATGTTCCATTTGTGAACCTCGGATTCCACCCGAAAAGGATTCGGATGAACGTTCACTTGTTGTTAGGAGTTGCCACTCAGTTTTTTCTGTTCAAAGGGAAAAACTAAGAAAACTCTTGTTTGACTCCAATTAATGCATCCAATGTAAAGGTTTCTAATCTACGAACCCAAGGAGGATTCGGGGACTATGTCATGTATTTGATTAACTTGCCAAAAAGAAACAAATTTAAAAGAGATGAAGAAAAGAAGACAAGCAGATTGTTAGTAAATTGTGGACTTGCTATTTGGGATGAATCCCAAATATGCCTACATACTCTCGTTTTTATGAGAGATCAAAGCCCATGTAGTTCGGAAAAGCCTATTTAAAGGCAATGATGCATTATGCATGTGTGTGTGTATGCTTCGTGCATTGTCGGGCTTTTGGCCAAAATTGTGAGATTTTGAGCACTTAGTGCCAATTTTGATGAAATTTGGATACTTAGTATCAAAAGAATGCAATTTAGGCTCCGTGCCAAAAATATTAATTGATTCATGGCTTAATGCCGAGATATTGGTTGATTAGTTAACTAGGCCTTAGACCTAAAAGGATTAGGTCTTTGACCAAAAAGAAATTAAGAAGAAGGTGGAATGCTTAAGATATGCTCGAATTGACAAATGATGAATTAGGATATTACCTTGTTTACAATTTTCCCACTTCTAAGTTCCAGATCTTGTTTTCTTGGAATATGATCCTTGCTTCTTGTAACACAAGGTTAGAAGTTCTTAAGCATGTGAAAATAAAGAATTCGACAGCACGAGGTCCCGGGATGCCAAAAGCCAACCCTTGTTCTGAAAATTTGGAGGCTTTTTATAGACAAAATCGGCAAGACGGCGGCTGGGCCGCCAGTCATGGCGGCCGAGCCGCTGGGAATGTGACCAGCCGAAAAGACGGAAAAAAGCAAAAAGCAGTGGCGGCTGGGCCGCCGGGGTCACGGCGGCCGGGCTGCTGGTCCTAGCGGCGGAGGGCGGGCCGCCGGTCCCGGCGCTTCTGGCCCCAAATTTGTCTGTCGGCTTGCATGATTTTCGCTCAAACTGATTTTTCGGGAGCCACAGGCTTTCAAAAATTATTCTGAGACCATATCCGTGATCCTTGCGTCGTTCCAGACATTTTAAGTACCATGAAGACATACTTTCAGTGAAATTTTACAGTGGACCCCCGGTCCGGCCCGGTCATTTGCAGTCTGAGAAAATTGGCTTTCCGAGCCTCAAAATTCTAGTGTTCACAATTGCCCCCCACTGGGGTCCATAAAAATGATTTATGGAGCTTAGTGGTTGTCAGAAATGAGAATTTTGAGCGAGGTGCAGAAAGACCCGTGTTTTCACCTTTTCTTTATAAATAGGCTCATTTTCATTTGCTTTCATTTCTTCTCTTTCCTTCAAACTTTCTTTCAATGGATTTCACTGGCCTAGAAGATTTTGAGATTCCAATCCCTCCCTGCAGTCTTTTACTTGAGGAAGATAAGCACAGCTCCTGAACCGGCTGCTATGAGGTAAGTACCTTCCCCTTTACTCATCTAGTATGCATGCTTAGGAATTTTATTTATTTCTAGTAAGGAACTTAGAAACAAATTTTGGGAATCTTTCCTTTACATGTACTAGTAATGAATTAGGATTAATACCAGGCTTCATTATGTTCTGCCATCAATAATTATTTCTAGTAAAGAACTTAGAAATAATCTTCTAGGAGGTCACACCCGGCTGGGGAAAGAACTTAAATTTTTCTGAATTTGTCCTCAAATTATCCCCAATAATGAAATTTTTTTTTAGGACTCTACGATCAAGATATCTATAGCTGAGCGTCCCATGAGCACTATTCCGGCTTACATCTTTGATGCCGGGCATCCGGTGGGGGATCTTATCAAACCTGCTTTCCTCCACTGTTTGAGGGCTAAAGATGTGGGCAGAGATATCCACAGGGAGTTGATCTGCGCGTTGGCCGAGCGCTGGTGGCCCACTACTGACACCTTCCATTTTGCTTGGGGGGAAATGACGATGACGCCTACCGACTTTTCCGTCATTTCCGGGATTCCCTTTGGCTTTGAGATGGTGGAGTCCTATGATGACTGGCGGCAGGAAATTTCTTCAGCCAACATGATCACTTTGATCGGGGTTGACTATCCTCGATATCAGGCGCCTCGCTGCATTCAGTGGAGGTGGCTTGTGGAGCAGGCGCCAGTTATCTATACTGGTTACGAGGTTGGTGACCTTACTGCTGACCAGGTGGCCAGGTTTACCCTGATTCTCCTGTTTGCTAGCTCCTTTTTAACAAATAGGAATGATGCAGTGAGTCTCAATGTGCTGAAGAGCCTACTTGACCTGACACGACTTCATACATACGATTGGGCTAGCATGATGTTGTGTAGATTGTATGACGACATGTCAGACCTCTGCTATACCCGCATTACTCTATGTGGCCTGTATTACTTCTGGGAGGTAATGTAAAGAACATTTCTCTTATCTTACATATGTTGACATACACCAACTCTGATATCTTCTTCATTTTTTTCATTTTTCATTTTTCATTTTCATTTTTTTTTCAGACTTGGGCTTACGAGTACTTTCTTGGTGTAGCCCCTTTTCTTCGTGAGCTACCTGCCCCTGCAGATCCTCTTTCTCCCATTTCTTGGAGGTGGTATAAAGAGAGGGTAGAAGCACCAAAGAGGAAGCTTCCTATCAGAGAGCTGAGATCATTCTTCGACAGCTGCCCAATGAACTCAGTAAATTCTTTATCCTCATCCTTCTTTATTATATTAGAGAAAATGATTCACTAATATAATAAATTTTTACAGGTTGCAACTACAGCGATGTCTAGCCGGCTGGCAGAGTGGATTGCTCAAGATTATAGCTTTCAGCGATCAGAGTTTCTGACTCGCCGTCGATTCATACTTCCCCATCCAGAGTATCGACAGTATTATCTCGCTAAGAGAGTGACTTTCCAGATCGCCGGTTTTCGTGTAGCTCCCATGGATCCCCCTGATGATATGCTATCTTCGACGCTTCTGCCTGTTACTGCGTCCCAGTATGAGGGCGATCCCTTCGAGTCGGCCTATGCCCCAGATGATGATGATTATGATTTCTACTGTCTTCAGTGGCTGATGCCATGATTGGGACTCGATTCGACTCTGCACCACCTTATCGATCTTCCCATTCTTCGGCTCCCACTTCTAGCACTCTGGGAAACCATTCCTCTTCCAGCTGGCGAGCTGACAGACCTTTTTCCTCTAGGGCTGAAGCTTCCACTTTCAGGGCTGGACCATCACACACTGGAGCAAGCAGCAGTTCATCACATTTGAGGTCAATTGGACCCTGCTTTAGCCGACTTGAGGCTGCCTTATGTTGTTCGTTATCATGCACCTGATGGTTGGGTGACCCGACCAATTAGTGCAGAGAGTGCACCCTATCGGAGCCTTGTTCACATCACTCAGGTATATTCTTTTAGAACTTTTCATGAAAAGGATTCATAAAATTCTCTTGAAATTGATTATGATTGTCTTTTTTATAGGTACCTGAGGGCCTAGTTGCTGAAATGGCGGCACTGATCACTGCTTTCTCGGATGAGCTGACAGGTGCTTGGACTGATGCTGCTTATGAGAGGCAGAACAGGCAGCAAAGACGGAGAGCCCGGCGCTGATTTTTCATACTTGTCTTGAACTATGTTCGATGTATTTGAATTATTCTCCTTATGTACTTTGTACTTTTCATGTTTTTCAGCTGTTTTTTTGAACTTATCTGTAAACCTGCACTTATTTATTAGCATTAACAGCAAATATGTATGCATGATGCTTGTTTTTTTAGAAATTTGTTTTCAAAACAAATCTCTGAAACAACCCCCAAAAATAGCACATAAAAGGGCCTAAACAGGGCCAACATACAAGAATTTCACAAAACATCAAAAATAGGAATCAAAATTGGGTCGGCGGCGGCCGGACCGCAGACGACGGTGGCCGAGCCGCCACCTGGGCCAGGGCAGTATAAAATTCGAAGTTAACTTGCATTTTCGGGCCAGAAAACAGGTTTTTCACTACAGGATCGTATTTTTCTCTCAATAATGAACCCTCTTTTTAATCACGTGATGCATAACTGGACCAAGAGCCTCCATAATGTCGAAAGGATCAACATGGGGAGATACAGATTGAAAGCTATTGCCACCCTTAGAGGTGTAGCTGTGGATTGGGATTTCTTGCATGCTTGTATCAGATTTTTGGATCCCCAAGCACCCGTTTTCAGATTTGGTGCCCGAATGGAGGAGATGTGTCCTCTTTTTGAGGAATTCTGCTCAATTGTTGGGTGTGACCCAAATGCCCCTCTTGTAAGGCATGAGGTTCAAATTGGCTACGTGGGGTCTTTTCAGAGGCTTTTTAGCCTCACAAGGTCCCAAGCTCAAGCTATGATTGTGGATGGGAATAAGGCGATGCTGCTTCCTCTGGTTGATGAATTCCTGACTGCTAATTTTGAAGATGAGATTCAACTGAGGCATAGGATGAGAGCTTTTGTCTTTTGCCTATTAACTAGGTTTCTTTTCAACCGTGATCATGGCTTTGGAGATTTGAAGCTTTGCCCTATGATTAGGCAAATGGAAGAACTTAACTGTATCGGGGGTTTGATTCTGGCTGAGACTATTCAGAGTCTCAACAGAAGTGCACTCGGATTTGAAAATTGGACTGTTACTCCGATCATCCTTCAGGTAATTTTGTTATACCTGTTGTTTCTTCTTATTTCATCATTTCTCTCTTTTTTTTATAAAATAGAAAGGATCTATTTATTATTTTTTTTTCAGGTTTGGCTGAGGGACCATCTCCGAGTGGTTGCTGCTCCCAATGCTTTGACCTATAACCCTTCTCAGTACCGCACCAGGAGAATCCAGATTTCTTTTCCCTCTATGGCTAAGTGGACTATCTGGTTGTTTGAGCTCGGACCAGAAGAATTGCTATGGTTCATCCCTTGGTACAGAATTCCTCACTTCATGGAGGCAAATGCAATGCACAACCATGTCTATCTCCTTGGTTTCACTCATAGCACATGGTATAGTGCTTCTCGGGTCCTCAGATAGATGGGGATTGATCAGAGGGTTCCCCTTCTTGTTGGGCTTACCATTGCTTCCCCTATTACCCCCGGAGTTACTCGAGTTGTTCTACAAACTTGGGTCAGAGACCATCAGATGATCAGGCCTTTTGCTGAGCCTTCCCTTGGTCAGCCTACTCCAGAGTATAGGACCTGGTTTATAGCTGAAGTTTGGCCCTTTGAAAAACCCAGGAGGTATGCCTTGCTGCAGGAGCTGGAGGGAGAGGAGGTGGTTCCTCTTAGCGAGGAGAAGATAGATGTCGCAGAGAGTTCTGGAACTAAGGAAGATACCAAAGACTCTGCCCCACGTAGGAGGTGTAGGATTTAGATCCCAGGGTGACTCCATTGTCTGCTTTTTTGGGTTGTCTTTTTACCTTTTTGGTTCTTTTGACATTTTGGGGTTATGACTTGACTTTTTGATTGGTTGGATATTTCATGGGATGAATGACTCTTACTGAATGACTCTTTTTGTAACAAATGATTCTTTTTTGTAATGAATGATTCTTAATGAATGACTTTTTTGTTTGCTTTCCAAGCATTATCTACTTTATTTATTTGCTCTAATTTTTGACTAAGCCGTCCTTTCGGATTTTCAACTTAGCGAGCTCTTACCCATTCTTGCCTAAGCCGCCCTTTGCGGGTTTTCAACTTAGCGGGATTTTATTTATTTATTTATTATTTTTTTTATAATATTAGCAAAAGAAAAATGAATGGATGATTTTTATTAATATTTAGACCGTGCTCAAGGAGAGCTGCCTACATATCTCGAATTAGTTTGCGAGAATCAGGTCTACTGTAGTTCCTTACAATGCATGATTATACATAATATTTCTTTAGCTGATCCAAATTGCATGGGTTTGTGAACTCCAGACCATCCAAATCAGACAAGATGACGGCTCCGCCGGAAAGTATTTTCTTTAAAATGTAGGGTCCCGTCCAATGAGGAAGAAACTTCCCACGAGGATTTGTAACAGGTGTTCTGATCTCTTTCAGAACCAAACAACCTTCTTCCAACTTTCGATCTTTGACCTTTTTGTTGAAATGTCTGGCCATTCGCCTCTGATACCCTTGAATCCGATGTAGAGCTTGAAGTCTTTTTTCATCCAAACCCAACAACTGATGATGATAATTGCTGATCCATTCAGCTTCATTTATCTGACTTTCTTGAATTATCCTCGCCGATTGAACTTCCAGTTCAATGGGGAGTACTGCTTCCATTCCGTACACCAGGGAATACGGGGTTGCCCCAGTAGGAGTTCTAATTGATGTTCTATATCCCCACAAAGCCAGCGGTAACTTCTCATGCCAACGCCTATGTTCCTTGATCATTTTTTGTATGATCACCTTTATAGACTTGTTCGCTGCTTCTACAGCTCCATTTGTTTGAGGTCTATAAGGAGAGGACTTATGATGCTGGACATTCTTATCCTTCAAGAATTTAGCAAATTCTACTTGGAAATGAGTTTCATTATCAATGATAATCTCAAATGGCATTCCGTACCGACAAAGGATGTTGGTTTGGACAAACTGTGCTGCCTTTTTGGCGTTTAATTCTGCATAGGAAGCTGCTTCAACCCACTTTGTGAAGTAATCCACTGCTACCAAGATAAACTGATGTCCATTTGAGGCTTTTGGATGTATTTTGCCAATTATATCTATTCCCCAAATAGCGAAGGGCCATGGAGAAGTGATCGGATTCAGGGCAACGGGAGGTTGCTTCTGCATCTTAGCAAATATCTGACACTGATGGCATTCTTGCACAAATGCCATGCAGTCTGCATTCATGGTGGACCAATAATATCCTAGATTGGCAATTTTTTTCAGCCAAGGTGATCCCATACATGTGTGGTCCTGTTTTTCCACCATGTACCATTTCCATTATCTGCTTAGCCTCTGCTTCATTAACACACCTTAGGTGCATTCCATTCCAACTCCTCTTGTAGAGGATATCTCCATTAAGAATGTAACCTGTGGCTAGCTGCCTTATGGCCCTCTGATCAACCTTTGATGATCCCTCTGGATAACTTCCATCCTTGAGATAACTTTTGATATCCCAAAACCATGGTTTACCATCGATCAAATGCATTACATGAGCGGGTCGTTTCTGAAGCTGAACTTTCAATGGACGAATGGCTTTCCCCTCCTTGACATTGATCATGGAAGCTAAAGTAGCCAGGGCATCAGCAAACTGATTCTTTGCTCTTGGGAGATATTCGAAGGACAGATCATCGAATTGTTGTGCCAAATGATCAAGGCGTTGTAAGTAAGGAACCAAACGCTCTTCTCTTATCTTCCATTTCCTTAAAGCTTGTAATACTATTAAAATAGAATCACCGTAGACCTTTAGGTTCTTAATCCCTAATTCCAGGGCGGCTTCCAGCCCATTGATGCAAGCTTCATATTCTGCTTCATTGTTTGTGCAGCTAAAGTCAAGTTTAACTGCAAATGGAATGTATTCTCCACAAGGAGTTTTGAACACAATCCCAATTCCATTTCCATGATAATTGGATGCCCCATCAAAATACATCTCCCAAATACTCCTTTCCACATTCAAGAGGTCTTCGTCAGGGAAACCCATTTCTCGCATCTCGTCTTTTACGGGTAATTCTGCTAATTGGTCAGCTATTGCGCCACCTTTCACAGCTTTCCTTTGAATGAATTTTAAGTCAAAGGCTGCCAATGTTGACACCCACTTAGCCATTTTGCTGTCCAAAATAGGCATCTCCATAAGGAATTTCAAGGGACTCCGTTCTGCGATGACATAAGTAGTGTAAGAAGACAAGTAGTGTTGTAACTTCGTACAAGTCCAATACAAAGCTAAACACAACTTCTCAATCTTGTTATACTTTAACTCATAGTCCAGCATTCTTTTGCTGAGGTAGTAAATTGCATTTTCCACCTTTGTACTTTCAGCTTCTTGAGCTAGCATTGCACCCATGGCTTCATCTGTTACAGACAAATACAAGAGCAGAGGCTTTCCCATTCTGGGAGGTTGTAGAATTGGCGGACTTAACAAGTATTCTTTGATCTTGTCGAAGGCCTTTTGGCAGTCTTCATTTCATTCTTGTGAAGCACCTTTCCTTAGTAGCTTAAAGATTGGACCACAAGTCTCTGCCAATTGCGATATGAATCGACTGATATACTGTAATCTACCTAGCAAGCCTCAAATCTCTTTTTTTGTTCTTGGCGGAGGCATTTTCAGAATAGCCTTTGACTTTGCTGGATCAACTTCTACTCCTCTCTTGCTAACCAAATACCCTAAAAATAAGCCTGATGTTGCTCCAAATAGGCACTTTGCAGGATTAAGCTTCAAATTGTACTTGCGAAGTCTAAGGAAGAACTTCTCAAGTGCTTCAACATGTTCTTCTGGAGATTTTGACTTAACAATCATGTCATCAACATGCACTTCTACTTCTTTGTGAATCATGTCATGAAAGACTGTTGTCGCCATCCTTTGGTAGGTAGCCCCTACATTTATCAACCCAAAAGGCATAACCATGCAGCAGAAAAGTGCCCCATTCTGTAATGAAAGCTGTCTTCTCTTTGTCTGGTGGGTGCACTAGGATCTGATTGTACCCAACTGTGAGGTCAGTCATGGAAACCATCATATGCCCAGCCATCCTGTCTATCAGCAAATCGATGTGTGGTAGTGGAAAATCGTCATTGGGACAAGCCTTATTCAAATCTCTATAGTCAACACACATCCTGACCTTTCCATCTTTCTTCGGGACTGGCACAATGTTTGCTAACCAGGAAGGGTAGGCAATTGGTTATATGAACTTATTGTCCAGTTGCTTGGCAACCTCCTCTTTAATTTTCAAAGACCATTCAGGCTTCATTCTTCTCAATTTCTGCTTAACCGGCTTCACATCTGGGTATAGTGGAATCTTATGAACTGCTATGGCTGGGTCTATTCCCGTGACATCACTTGCCTTCCACATGAAGCAGTCGACATATCTTCTGATGCACTCAACAACCTGTTCCTTATTCACACAATCATATGCAATGTATGTATGTTCATTTTCTTTGCCAAGCATTATTTTTTCATTTATTTCTTTTATTTCATCTATTTCATTTTTGCTAGATAATACTTGGAAAGCAAAAGACACAGGGTAACCAAGAACTTGAACAGTTTCATTAATAATGGCGGAGTCATCCCCCAGAGTTACATCATATTCGACATCAGGGTTTTCTATTCCTGAAGCTAAGAAAGACTCAGAACTAGACTCTGACTCAGTGTTTGACTCAGAATTTGACTCAGTACAAGTCTCAGGTTCAGGGTGTGACACAGGACTAGATTTGACTACAACAGCTTGTCCCTCCTCGGCATACCAGTTCATCAGTGGTCCATCTGTGGTCTTGATCAGCTTTGTGAAGTCCCTTTTGTCTTCAAAATTGGTTATCATAGCAACCTCATTAAAGAGACTAGGCTGCATAAAATCTTCCATTTGTGGGTCAGCTATAGGTTCTGGCTCTTCTTCTTTTATGGCTAAAACATCATCGAACATCTCAAAACTCGGTAGCTTCTTTCCAGTCATAGGAGAATAGAATGGTTCCTGAAAACCATAGTAAGGAACTGCTTTTCCAGGTTTGCAGAAGTGACCATTCAGAGTTCTAAAATAAGGGCGCATTTTAAGGCTTCTTGCCCCCCAATTCTTCTTTTTCTTCCTTCCATGCTCAAACTCTTCTAACTCCTCATCTGTGGGTTTGTACCCCAGGCCAAAAGTTCCCTTATTCTCAGGTTCTTCCCATGGCCGCACTACGGGTTTTTTCCTCCCAGACTTTATCATTTCCATTCCGGGCAGCAGACCTACCCTTAGCATCATTCCCACCAGGCAATTGATTTGGACCTCCCCAAAATAATATAAGATAGATGGCCCTTTGGGTTTTTCTCCTTCAATGCATTGGACTGTATCATAATGGAAACCAGTAAAGGTCATGGCGGTTTCGCCAGGAACAACCTCAAAGAGAGACTGATCCATGGTTCTCTTGTTGATTTCACAGGTGTCACCTTTGATAGTGATGATTTTTCCTTCAAAAGGGAACTTAAGTTTTTGATGTAATGAAGAAGGGACAACATTATTCTGATGAATCCACGGCCTTCCAAGGAGGAGATTAAAGCTTGCGGGTACATCAATGACTTGGAAGGGCACTCTCATTTTCACCGGCCCAATAGCAATTTCCAGAGTGGCAACACCCAAAATTTCTCTTTGAGTGTTATCATATGCTCTAACAATCTGATCAGAAGGTGTAAGATCTATAGCCTCCAACCCCAGACAGCTTGCTACCTTCAAGGGACATACATTTAAGGCTGACCCATTATCAAATAGAACCATGGGCACAGTCTTTCCCCCAGTTTGTATGGTGATGTATAAAGCATCATTGTGTTTACTTCCATCTTCTGGTAGGTCTGTATCAGGAAATCGGATACTCAATGCCTTGGTTGATTGAGTCAAAGTGGCCACCAAAGCTTCTAGGCTTGTGTCCACTGATGTATCATGTTGACTTAAAGCTTCGCTGAGAGCCTGACGGTGTGGGAATGAGGAAGCAAGGAGCTCCCAAATTGACACCCTAGCTTGAGTTTGCTTAAGCTGAGAGAGGACAGGGTATTCTTTTGGCTTTGGTGTCTTCTTATGGGGGTGATTTGAGGTTGTAGGGGCTTTTCCCAAGTCGAGTGGCTGATATTGCCTTCCGCTTCATGTCAAAGCGTCGACCTCTTCAGCAAGGTCATTCAAATCCAACACACACACTTTATTCATTTCTAAGAGAAGTTTGAAGGATCAAACAGCTCTTCTTCCACAGTGATGGCGTGGATGGAATGATTAGGCAAAGGGTTAGTATTAATGTTCGGTTGACTCCTGAGAGGAATGATGTCACCCCTATCCACCAAATCCTGGATGCGGTTTTTCAGAGTCCAGCAAGCATCTGTTCTATGCCCTTTTCCTTGGTGGTATTCACAATACTCATTGGCCTTATAATTGGAGGGTAATGGGTTTGGAGGTGGCCTTGGGTCCAAAGGCTTCAAATACTTCCCTTCCACGGCCTTTTTAAACACTAGATGAAGGGGCACCCCAAGGTCGGTATATTGCCTTCTTGGCTGATTTCTCTGCCCAAGATTGCCCACACGTAAAGGATTCGCAGGGGCAATATTGGCCACTTCATTGACCTTGCTTGAGGAAGCAGCTTGGCCTTGTTTCTTATACTTTGAAGCAGCTCCCTCATCCACTATCTTACCCAATTGTATCAAGTCTTCTACCTTAGTTGCAGTTGCAATGAGCGATTTGAAAGTAGGTAGGTATTGGGTTTGCAGTTGAGCTTGATATGTAGGTCTTAAATTCCTGATTATAATATCAATCTGCTCCTGTTCTGAAGGACGATTGATCATTTGGGCGGCTTTTGCCCTCCACCTCGTAAGGAACGAGGAGAAGGGTTCATTGTTGTTTTGTTTGGTAGTCTCAAGTTCTCTTCTAGTGACATCCACCTCAATATTGTAGTGGTATTGAGTGTTAAATGCATTGTAGATGTCTTCCCAGGTCTTAATCTTAGCACGGTCCAGGCTTACAAACCATTTTAGGGCAGCCCCAGTCAAGGATTGTTGAAAGAGTTGAGCAAAGAGCTCATCACTTAAACCCCAAGGGCTCAAGGCCCCCACATACATCTTCAAATGGGTTTTAGGGCAAGTGGTCCCATCAAATCTGTCCATCCCAGGCATCTTGAATTTTGGAGGCAATCTAGCTTGGGGAAACAAGGATAAGGAATCCATGTCTACCACCTCTTTATGAGTTTTCATGGCAGTGATTGACCTTTCAAGCAATTCAAGTTTCTTTTTCAGTTCATCAGTTTCATTCTTAGAGGGTGGATCCTCCAAATTGATGACAAGGGTATTGTTCTGAGCAGTCATGGGGGTACTAGTTTGCCCCACAATGGGTTCCTTTCCTAAATTTCCAGGAGTAGAGGTCGTCTTTGGTGCCCCTCCCAATTCAGCCAGGATGGCTACCCTTTGGGCAGCCAAAGCTTCATCAATTCTCTCTTGCATCCTAGCTTCAATTTCCTTAACCTGTCCATCTAGCAAGGCCTTAATCTGTTCGATAGTAGCCATTTTAGTAATTGGAGCAGTTGGTGAAATTGGGGTAGCAGGACTTGTGGGTGATTGCACAGTTGGAGTTGGTGTAGCTTGCGTGGGTGAAGGCACACGGATAGTGGATACCTGCAAAGGTTAAGGGCAAGAGATCAGGGTAGTGTGTAGGATAGGAAAAACTCTTGGTCCACTTATATACATCAAAAGTTTCCCCCAAAAGATTTTTCCCCCAAAATAATGTTGTCATGTTGCATGAATGCACCTCATCACATCATAATTCATTTTAATGGAATGTGGCACTATCATTGGGTACATACAACCTAAGGGAAGGTTCTATTGTTCATGAAAAATAGAGAATTGGCTCATAATAGGGACCCTTGAGTCTTGAGTAAGATATACCTAACCACATGTGAAACAAGGAGTTTCGCGTGGGTCCAACAGTACGATTACTCATGGGCCACTCCAAAAGGATTAGAATGGTTTGCGACAACAGGGAGGACGCTTTGGCTATCCGCCGGCATAATCAAGGAGACCTGCCGGTTAGCGCTACTTGCTATCCAGACTCAGAATTTTGAACAGAAAGAGAAGAAATTCATTTGAAAATAATTTTTTTATGCAATGGAGGAAAAGGATTCCCCCATATAATGCAAGAGAAAAAGATTCTCTGAATGACAAAATAAATGCACAATTAATCAAACAAGGGGTCCATTAAAGGAAAAAGATTCCTTTTGTCAATTTTCAATCCAATATCCCTAAGGAGGGGATATATATTGCTAAGGTGCCCTGTAAAATGAATAAAAGTACCCTAAAGAAGGGCAAATCAGTTAAATGAATAATAATAGTCTACTAGGATCCCATAAATTATTATTATTATTATTATTTTGTTATGGTCCCCAGAAAGATTCTTTTAGTCAATTTTCAATTCTAATGTCCTTAAAGAAAGGACAACCATTGCTAAGGTACCCTACAAAATAAATAAAAATACCCTAAAGAAGGGCAAGTTAATCAAATAAACAATAGTAGTCTACTAGGATCTCATAAATCATTTTCATGGTCCCTAGTGTCAAATTAATCAAATAAGCAATAGTACTCCACTAGAATCCCATAAATCATTTTTATGGTCCCCAGTGGAGTCGCCAAATTGTGAACCTCGGATTCCACCCGAAAAGGATTCGGATGAACGTTCACTTGTTGTTAGGAGTCGCCACTCAGTTTTTTCTGTTCAAAGGGAAAAACTAAGAAAACCCTTGTTTGACTCCAATTAATGCATCCAATGTAAAGGTTTCTAATCTACAAACCCAAGGAGGATTCGGGGACTATGTCATGTATTTGATTAACTTGCCAAAAAGAAACAAATTTAAAAGAGATGAAGAAAAGAAGACAAGCAGATTATTAGTAAATTGTGGGCTTGCTATTTGGGGTGAATCCCAAATATGCCTACATACTCTCGTTTTTATGAGAGATCAAAGCCCATGTAGTTCGGAAAAGCCTATTTAAAGGCAATGATGCATTATGCATGTGTGTGTATATGCTTCGTGCATTGTCGGGCTTTTTGCCAAAATTGTGAGATTTTGAGCACTTAGTGCTAATTTTGATGAAATTTGGATACTTAGTATCAAAAGAATGCAATTTAGGCTCCGTGCCAAAAATATTAATTGATTCATGGCTTAATGCTGAGATATTGGTTGATTAGTTAACTAGGCCTTCGTCCTAAAAGGATTAGGTCTTTGACCAAAAAGAAATTAAGAAGAAGGTGGAATGCTTAAGATATGCTCGAATTGACATATGATGAATTAGGATATTACCTTGTTTACAATTTTCCCACTTCTAAGATCCAGATCTTGTTTTCTTGGAATATGATCCTTGCTTCTTGTAACACAAGGTTAGAAGTTCTTAAGCATGTGAAAATAAAGAATTCGACAGCACGAGGTCCCGGGATGCCAAAAGCCAACCCTTGTTCTGAAAATTTGGAGGCTTTTTATAGACAAAATCGGGCTAGACGGCGGCCGAGCCGCTGGGAATGCGACCAGCCGAAAAGACGAAAAAAAGCAAAAAGCAGTGGCGGCTGAGCCACCGGGCCGCCAGTCCTAGCGGCGGGGACGCCGCAGGAGGCAGCGGGCGGGCCGCCAGTCCCGGCGCTTCTGGCCCCAAATTTGTCCGTCGGCTTGCACGATTTTCGCTCAAACTGATTTTTCGGGAGCCACAGGCTTTCAAAATTTATTCTGAGACCATATCCGTGATCCTTGCGCCGTTCCAGACATTTCAAGTACCATGAAGACATACGTTCGGTGAACTTTTACCGTGGACCCCCGGTCCGGCCCGGTCATTTGCAGTATGAGAAAATTGGCTTTCCGAGCCTCAAAATTCGAGTGTTCACACCATTCTTTTATTCTTCCTTTTTGCAAAAATTCAGCTATTTTTAATTGGACCTTATATCCTCTCCTTACCCCCTTGCGTGGTAAAATATTAGAAGTGAGTCAAAATGTTTTGTTCAAGTATAAACTCAAAAATTGAAAAGGAGAAACTTTGCCCCCTGTGTAGGCTCAAACCCATGATTTTTCTATGCAGGCTCTGATTGATGTTTTTGTTGTCTAGTTCTTCGCAAAAGCACGCATTTCTTCTCTTTGCAAAATAATTGGAACTTTCTCAAGCAATGGGCTTTCCATTCCCCCCTAATTTGATATCTTCTTTTGATTGTTTACTTCACAGGGTGTTTGTTGTTCATTTTAATAAAGAATAGACAAAACAAGACAAGAAAGTGTAATGTGATATGCTCATGTATGCATGATATGCATGAATAATACTTACAGTCATTCCATTGACTCACAGACCGAGGTGATCAGCAAAAGTGTTCTCATTAGTTCCTTTCAGATGCTCATTTAGGTCTTGCATTGGAATGATCGAAAGCTTTGCGTTTATGGCTTTTATCTTCAAGATGTTGAAAACATGAATAATGGAGGCCCCAAACAGTAGAGATACTTCCATTTTAAATTATATTTTAGCATGTCAGTTGGTAGCTTCTTCATAACCTTGCCAATAACTATTTACTTTGCCCAATGTGTCCTTTGAGGTTCGATAATTCAACAAACTCCCCTTAACTTGAAGGCTTCATAAGACAAAAATATATATTTTTTTGAAATCAAATGTTGGCTTTGCCAAATCAATGTCAATGTACCTCAGGACTTGATTTTTCCAAATTAACATATCTATAATATGACAACCCTAGTTACCAAACTAAACTCGGGAATTATCTATATTTAAGCAAGAATTGTTGCACTTCAAATAGGCACATACACATTACTTGGCCAAAGGTCTCATTGAGTTTAAATATTGTCTATCTCATATGCATGCTTTTTCAAACTATCTCCGCTAATAGACTCTACCTACCAAGAGAGATCAACAGGTATTTGATAGGCTTGAAATGGGATCTATAAGGGACATGGGTTAAAGTTAAGGCCATTTGTAAGTTGGAGCCGATGTGACACAATGGACAAACCTTCACACTACAAATTTCTTGTTTGAAATTTAGGCAGCTGGGAGCAATCTCGCTAGACTTAAAATTCTTTCTATCTTCTTAACATTAATCTGGATCTTGATTAGGACAGTCTTTGCCCTTGCAAAAAGTTTGGTACCCAAATTTTCTTTTTTTCTTCTTCTCCCTTTTCTTTCTTTTTATTTTTCTTACTCTTCACTTTCTTTTGAGCTTTTTATCACTTTGTCCTTCTTCCTTGTAGGACTGTCAAGTATAGAACTTTCAAGAACTAGATGGTCTTTCTCCTTTTTCTCTGATTTTGATCAAATTTTTAGTTGGGTTGGACCAATTCAAGTCAAACTTTCCTTATGAAGCAAATGGAAGCCTTTTGCTGCTTTAGGTAAAAGAGAAATCCGTTGGCTTTCTGAACCATTTTGGGATTTTTTTTTTCTTCTTTTTTTTTCTTTTTTCTTTCTTCTTCTTCTTCTTCTTTTCTTTTTTTTGGTTCTAGCTCTAAAAGAGTTGTCTTGTTTGTACCAACTTGGGTTTCTTATAATGGATAAGTGGAGTGGTATAAATCTGCTTCAGTCTTTAACAGGGATAAATCATTTATTACTCTGATGTTGTCTTGTTATATTGGAGATATTAGGAAAACTTCAACTATCCTTATGGTCTTGAAAACTTCAACTACCCTTATTGTCTTGAGAACTTCAACTATCCTCATGGTCTTAACTATTCATTTCTTTCTTTGATCTTCTTGCCTCTTCTTCTTAGTGATCATAAGACTTGTCAAATGTATCAAAGTAGCTTAGGGTAGGTTATTAGGGTTTGTAAGCCAATGAAAAGAAAGCTAAAATTTTATGAAGGCTCAAAGGGACAACTAGGGATTGATATTTAATGGGTGGATACTAGTTGTTGGCTAACCAAACAATGCCTAGATCATTTTTCTCTTAAATAAGAAGAGTTCAATTTTGCCTCAAAAGTTTGTCAAAGCATGTTCTAAGACTGAATAGGACCTAGACAAAGCTAATTATGCATGAGCCCTATCTAAGTAAGCATACACAACTCAATGCTATAGAGTAATTCCCTCACCTAGTAAAGTCATTCAAGTTATGATATCTAGATACATTAATTTATAAATATCAAGCTAGATTCCTCATTGGTTGAGCACCAAAATAAGCAAAGACCAATAAAAATTTTGATGAAAGTAATTGATTTCAAGCAACCTTAAATTTGAAAAACACAATAGTTCCAAAATATTAAAGAAAGTAAAATTGAAAAGCAACATTCAAGCTAAGGAAAGTTCATTGAGTTTAAGCTTCTTTTCCTTTCACATCTTCAATATCCCAATCTTGAAAGGATGATAAAACAAAATCTTCTTCCAATCCTTTTCCTACCACGAAGGTTGCTGGCAAAGGATTATTGTCTGTGCTGGTCTTATTAGGCTCAGGCAGCTTACCACTGTCAATTAAATTTTGGATCGCATGTTTTAATCACAAGCATTTGTTTGTCTCATGTCCTTGTGTTTGATGAAACTCACAAAAGGCTTTAGTATTAAATTTTGGGGGTAAAGGATTCGGCAAAGGTCGAGGGGCCAATGGCTGTAATAGTCTCTTCTTTTGTAGTTTGTTGAAGACCCAAGACAAAGGCTTCCCCAGATCTGAAAACTGCCTTCTATTTGCTGGACCAATTGTATTGACATCAACTTCTTTTTGCGTGCTTTGATTGCTAGGCTGATAATTCCCTTTCTCATTCCTTCTTATTGAAAAGCAATTTTTCTCCCTTTCCCACTCTTCAATTTGTAGACTAGCTTGGAGAAGATCCTTGAAATCCCTTATAAGGATATGAGACATCCTTTCATGGAGATTGGCAGGACACCTCTCATGATCATCCTTATTTGATCAGATTCATCAGGCCTTTTCTTGAGCAAAGCAGCCTTATTTCTCCATCTTTTCACATAGTCCACAAAATTCTCATTTGGCCTTTGTCTAATGGACTCAACATCCATTAAGGTAACTTCCAACTCGACATTATACCCATATTGCTGAATGAAAGCCTTGTATAACATGTCCCAGTCTTTTTGAGTACTTTCCTCTATGGTGTTAAACCAATTTTGGACAACAAGGTCCAATGAGAGCATGCAGTACCTTAGAGTTTGAGCCTTAGTAGCTCGGGTAGATTGCATAGTAGTGATGTACTACTTCACATGGAGATGAGGATTTCCAGTACCATTGTATCTAGCAAAGGATGGCATCTTGAATTTGTACGGAACTTCTTCGTCTAGCTAAAATAATTTGTGAACTTTAGACATTTCTTTGGTTTTCAACTTCTTCTCAAATTTCTTTTCTAAATTAGCAATCATCTTCTCAACATCAGACGTCTCAGTCTTTTCAATAGTTGCCTTCTCAACAACCTTCAGCTCCTTTTTGTCTTGAGGATCTTGGTAGTATTGAGCCCAATCATCATAATCAATGATCACCTTATCATCATCAAAAGCTACTTCACCAACTTTAGTCTTCCCCTTGTCTTTCTTGATGCTAGTAGATGCTACGTCATTGTTTCCTAAAATTGCAGCTAGTTGATTTTTTATGGTCTCGGCCATGGCCTCTTTTATTTCTTCCATCTTGGCATTGAAGGCATCATCCACCATTCTTTGAACTTGTTCGGGCTCCATTATTTTTAGTGAGTAAGTGATTGAGTCATTGCTAGATTCTTCACTTCCAGCATAGGTCGGATTGTCGTAAGCTTTTAAATTATTGTAATCCAGGGCACTGAGCCAGAGAGGATCAATGATATGAGATGCAAATGTATGCATGTATGCAGTTTGCACAAACAATCAACAAAGAAGGACGTTCCTTCCAACCTTATGACATCCACACATGAATGGCGAGTCTCTTTTCCTAGGTATATGGTTGACAAAATACCAACATGGGATACCTTGTTTTCGAATATTTTCCTCGGACGTTTCAATCATTAGTTGTATTTTCTAAAATGGAAATCAATTCATAATAATTCCCAATAATTGGGTTTTAATCCATTTAACCAACTATAGTAGCTTTTATGCTATATTGGATTAAAGCTAAATTAAGAGGTTTATTATAAATAGATTTCTCACTTGAAAAAGCAACTAATGATTCATGCCAAAAACGAGCCCATGATTAATTACTCTTAGTATAAACTAGGATCACAATTGATTTTTGGTATTTCGTAATTGACCTAAATAATTTGCAAGTTCTTTGTAAGAAAAGGTTGGATGAAAATAATTTTTTTTTAAGCCCATTGTAAAAAGATTTTAGAAAAAAAATTATTTTGGCCTTTGTATTTGGGTTATGAGCAAAAGAATTTTTAACTTGTTTTGAAAAAGTTTTATGCCCAAAGATCATTTTAAAAACGTTTTGAAAATAGCTTTGGTCTTTTAGATTTAGAGAAAAATTTATTTGAGCTTGCAAATGTACTTGGGTCATATTAGAAAAAGAACAAACCAAATAAGCCATGATTTAAGCCAAGACAAATTAACCATAGTCAAACAACATGCATTTGGGGTAAAACCTAAGGAAAGTAACTAGGCCAATTAAATGAGCTTTAGTCTTTGGGTTAAAAGGCTTAGGTTCCCATAGCAAGTATATACCAAATGGTACGAGACTATGAGTAGTTATGTCATGCTCGATCTCCATACCTTAAGTGAAAGTATAGTATTCCTTACATAACACAACACGGGTAACACGGGCATCTTAACTCACACACAATGCAATCTAATATGATGCAATGGATATTATCATTATAAGAAAGAATAGAATAATATAAAGACCAATGGAATCAACTTCTCTTATCCCCAGTGGAGTCGCCATTATGAGCGGGGATTTTTGCCCCCACTCCCGGTGGAATTATTCTTGCGACTTCGGCATTGTTTAGGCTCGGGGCCTTAGAGAACACGGACCTAAGTCCAGGGAAAATGGAGTCGCCACCCGGACGGGCCGAAAAAAAGAAAGGGGTGGATGACTCGATTCCTAAGGAATCTCTAATCCCCTAATGGGTTCGAAAAGTTGGGTACGTGTGGGGAAGGTAAGAAATGGCCCAGCACTCCCACAACGCCCGGTTCATTGGAACCGGCCTCCTTTACAGGTCTTAATATTATAAAATTCTTAAATATAACAATATTATCCATATTACACGTAATAATTAAAATAAAGAATCATTATATTAAAAATCAAAGCAATGTCCAAACAAAGCAGATAAATGGACACCCATCCGAAGATGGAAACATGCCCTTACATCATATATGTCTAAGCTAAATAGGACACCCACTAAAAGGTAGAAACATGTCATCTATATTTGGTATAAAATAAAAGCAATTTAAATTACATAGAACTTAATTAATGAGGTACCCACAAAGTGGAAACATACCTCTTACAATATTTGGAAATCAAAATAAATCGATAAAAGTAAATAACCATTCATCATAAATAAAACATTCATCAAAGATATTAAACATCAATCAAAATATATAATAAACATTCATCCATGATAAATTAAATCAATCAAGTATTGAAATTAAATAAATCAACCATCAAAAAATATAATAAACTATATAATCAAATCTAAAATTAAATAAAGTAATAAATATATAAATTTAGGGTTTTAAAGAATTATCAATTGAATTTAGGATTTCGGAACTTAGGGTTTTAGAACCTAGAGTTTTATAATTAGGGTTTTGAAATTAGGATTTTTAGGGTTTTTGAAAATAGGGTTTTGGAAACTAGGGTTTTGGAATTAGGGTTTTGGATAGTTAGGGTTTTTGGATTCGACTTACTGCCTAAGAAAAACATAATTTTGGATTTGAAGAAATAAATTAATGTTTTAGAAAAATAATCAATATTTTGGAGTTTAATAATGAAATGGTTTAGGCTTTTGGATAAAAATAGATTGAGGTTTCAAGTTTTAATGAAATAACATACGATTTTTGAAGTTAAAGTAAACAAGATAGATTTTAACAATTAATTGTTGACTACTGGATAGTTTTATGTTTTATGAAATATGCCAGTGGGATTACGATAACAATTGATCAATGTGATAATTAAAGAAAACGATTAAAGTTATTAAAACAAAAACCAAAGCAAACAATTAAAGTTATTAAAATAAAAACCAATTTACTACATGTTCAAAGATCAAGATACTATGTGTTCAAAGATCAAGTCACTGCATGCATGTTCTTATTAATCAAAGAAATGAAACTACTATAAACATAAATAATTCATGATTAAAGATTAAACCTCCGCTCGTTGGTTCCTCCACAATTAACTTCTGGATGAACAATTAACAAGGATAGTGTTGCTGTCTTTGATGGATTGATTACTGATGAATGTTTGTCTCTAATCTTTTTTGTTTGTTGCTGTCTCTCTGTAATGTTCCTTGCTATCTTGTTAATGTTCCTTGCCGTCCCCTCTTAATGCTTTTCTCTTGTTAATGTTTTCTCCCCCCTTTTGAATTCTAAAACATTAATATTTATAGCTGAACCTCACTCAAAATCCTTAACCTAATATAAATCATTCCCTAAAACAAATTCTAGTTGAATTAGGAAACCTATTGAACCCATGTCAACCTGGTTGCCCTAGGTCAACATAAGACCAACCTCATGTCGACCTTGGGCTGCCCAAGTCAACATGAGGGATGCTCATGTCGATCTTAGGCTGCCAAGGTCGACATGAAGCATATTCATGTCGACCTAGCCTCCCAAGGTCGACATGAAGCATGCTCATGTCAACCTAGCTTACCCAAGTCGACATGAGGCATGCTCATGTCGATCTCGCCTCATGTCGACTTGGGCTACCAAGGTCAACATGAAGCATGCTAATGTCTCCCAGGCCGGCCTCACTTAAATTATTCTAGCCTTTTTTAACTTATGGACTGAAAAATTTAATTTGGGCCAATTCCACTTGATTTTAGGGTTTTACAATCAAATATATGCCTCTTTAATCCAAACCGACTCCTTTAAAAATTATAAACTAGGTTTAAATATTTAAAGTTGGATAAATTTATTTTGGCATCCTTTAATTTGGACCATATCAAATTGGGGTCAAATTAAGGTTATACAATATGCTGTACTTCATCAAATATATTTATTATAAACTTTATTTTTTTAATTGCATTATTTATTAAAAAATTAACAGTGTTTTTATTTTGCTATACAGTCTATTCTAACAAAGTTGTTTGAAAATCATATGTTGACAATCAAGGATAATGATATCAAGGAAAAATAGGGTTTGGACTTTGAATAGTGAAGATGGAATCAATGTGTTTAGCATTAAAGTTATAGCCCGTCATGACAAACATGTCATTTTAGATGTCATGATTGAACAAGGATGGGAAGAACTTTGCAAAAAAGTGAAGCTAAAAATTCTAATGAGGTTGGTAAACAGACTAGGCCTAATATTTATGCTAATCAACACAAATCCATAAAAAGATTTGTAATACGTTTTTCAACATTTTTATAATATTTACCTAATTTTATAATATATATTTCTTTAATTTTAGTATAATGATTTGAAGCTTAGCCATAATCTTTAAAATATTATAGATAATATAATAATTAACATAGGGCAACAATTATATTATATGGATGTATTAAAACAACAACATTAATTCAAAAAAGTAGTTCGTACATTAATAATATAAAGAATGTTCATGCAATGATATATATTGTAATTTCAGGACCGACCAAATAAATTAGGAAAATTTAAGTTTATTTAATGATAATAATATATATGACATAGCAGTGTTAGTGATGTGGAATCCCAAGATTATAACGAATTTGAAATCTTAACACACAAATTCAGTATACTAAAAACCTTAGATGATGTTTATCCTACTAAACCTCTAATTGACTTGTAACTAAAAACATAGATAATTGTACAAAATTAAAGAAGAACTAGAAAGAATGCCACACCTTGATAAGTTGATTCCAATTCTTGATGCAAAAAGAAGAAGATGAACCCTCTCTTGAAGTGAAATTCTGCTAAGCCAAATAAACTTTAATAGAATGACCAAAAACTATTGTCTTACAACCGTAAATGAGTTATAAATTGCTAAACCCTAATTAGGGTTACAAAGTAGTTTTTGGTTGGCTAATCAAGGTTTTAAGAACTAATAAAATATACAAAGTTCAAATTTAATACAAAACAAACAAGGCCCTTACCTTTTTAAATAAGTATAACTAGTGGGCCTTAATAAATATTAAATAATAGGCCCATATGCTTGGATTAAATTTATGGGCTGCTTCTCCTCCATATCCTTGGTATCAAAGGCATGTCCACCAAGCCTTTCTTTTATGAATTTCCTCACAAAGCCTTGAAAGGCATATTTAAGTTTTTTGACGTGCGATCTTATAATTGGCCCATTTGGTAAAATGAGCTCCATGCCATGTTGGCCACCTCTTCTTGCTTTGCCAGCCTTGTTCACATTGCCATCTTTGTTCACATCAATCCCTCCCTCCTCAAAAATATTCATCCTTGAATCTATATCCATATCAAAAGGAGAAAAATCAGATACATTAAAGGTTGCATAAATTTGATACTCACCCGGCAAGTCAATTTTATAAGAGTTGTCATTAATCTTCTCTAGCACATAGAAAGGACCATTGCATGGATCCAACTTTGATTTACTTAGGTTGGAAAACCTTTCCTTCTTTAAATACACCCATACCCAATCACCAGGTCAAAAGTAACTACTTTGCGCCCTCTATTGGCTTAATGTACATAATGCTCATTCTTCTTTTGAATATGCTGTATAGCCTTGTCATGTATAGTCTTGACCAATTCAGCCTTCCTCTATCCATATAGGTTAGTAATCTCATGTAGTGGCAAAGGCATTAAATCCTTAGGAGTGAGAGGTTTATTTTAAAAGGTGAGAATCTAGTGGAAGAATGCAAACTATGATTATAAGCAATTTCAACTAATGGAAGACACTCTTCCCATGTTCTCAAATTCTTACCTACCACAGCATGCAATAAAGTCCCCAAAGTTCTATTCATCACTTCAGTTTGTCCTTAGTTTGTGGATGACAAGTAGTAGAAAATAATAGCTTAATACCTAATTTTGCACATAAAAATCTCCAAATGTGGCTCAAGAATTTAACATCATGATTAGAGACTATTGTCCTAGGTATGCCATGCAAACGCACAACATCTCTAAAGAATAAATCAACTATATTTGTTGCATCATTAGTTTTATGACAGGCTATGAAATGTGCCATTTGCTAAATCTATCCACAACAATAATATGCTATCTCTGCCTCTCTTTTTCATAGGTAAACCTATTACAAAATCCATAGAAATGTCAACCCAAGGCTCATTAGGAACATGTAGAGGGGTATACAATCCATGAGGCATAGATTTGGACTTAGCTTACCTATATGCAATGCATTTAGAACAAATTATCTTAACATCCCTACGTATGTGTGGTCAATAAAAATGCAGAGAAAGTATGTCCAAAGTCTTATGCACACCAAAATGACTAATCAATCTAGCATTATATGACTCATGCATAAGCAATTCCCTTAATGAGCATGCATGTACACATAATTGATTTCCAAAAAATAAAATCCATCATGCCTATAAAAATTTTGAAAAGTAGCATGTTCATAAGCAACATACGCATTAGCAAAATCAAAATATGTTACATACATATCCTTAAGCTGCTCAAATCCTAACAACTTAGAATTAACTATAGTGATTAGAGCATACTTCCTTGATAATGCATCATCAACAACATTATCTTTACCTTGCTTGTAGTAAGTCACATAAGGAAATGCCTCAATGAATTCTACCCATTTTGCATGCCTATTATTTCACTTCCCTTACCCTTTGAGGTTCTTAAGTGACTCATGGTCTGTACGAATCACAAATTCTTTTGGAAGCAGGTAATGCTGTCACACGTCTAGTGTTCTCACTAGGGCAGACAACACCTTATCGTAGGTAGAGTACTTTAATTGAGCTCCATTCAAATTCTCACTGAAAGATGCTATGGGATATTTTCCCTGCATCAACACAACACCTATACCAATCCTAGAAGCATCATATTCAAGTTCAAAAGTTATATCAAAGTCAAGTAAACATAAAATAGGAGCAGAATACAACCTATCTTTTAAAGTGTTAAAAGCCCTATTATGTTCCTCTCCCCACTTAAACCCAACATCCTTTTTAATTATTTTAGTTAAAGGAGTTGCAATATATGAGAAATCTTTCACAAATATTCTACAAAAACTAGCTAACCCGTGAAATCTCCTTACCTCAAACATACTCTTAGGTGTAGGCCATTCTTGAATAGCTTTCACCTTTTCAGCATCTACCTCAACCCCTTTAGCACTCACAAGAAAGCACAAGAAAACAAGTTTATCAATACAAAAAGTACACTTCTTCAAATTATCATACAACTTCTCTTTCCTTAGAACCTTTAAAACTAACCTAACATGCATGATATGCTCATCTAGAGACTTGCTGTATATGAGAGTGTCATCAAAATACACAACAACAAATTTTTTAAGAAAATTATGTAAAACATGGTTCATTAACCTCATAAATGTGCTAGGTGCATTAGTCAAACTAAAAGGCTTAACTGTCCATTCATATAAACTATATTTTGTTTTAAATGTAGTTTTCCACTCATCACCAGGTTTCATCTTAATTTGATGATATCTACTTTTCAAATCTATTTTAGTGAAAATACATGCACCATATAAATCATCTAACATATCATCTAATCTAGGAATGGGATGGCAATAATTTCTTTAATTTTGTTGACTGCATGACAATCCAAACACATCCTGTTTCATCTTTCCTTGTCACCAAAAACACCGGCATGACACACTGGCTAAGGCTCTCTCTCTCATGCCCCTTCCCTAACAATTCATCTACTTGCCTTTGAAGTTCCTTTGTCTCTTATGGGTTACTTCTATAGGAAAAAATCAATATGGAAAAACATCATTAAAAACATTATCCATTAAAAGATTTGTAATACCATTTTCAACATTTTTATAATTTTTAGCTAATTTTATAATATATATTTCTTTTATTTTAAGTATAATGATTTGATGCTTAGCCATAATCTTTAAAATATTATAGATAATATAATAATTACCATCGAGCAACCATTATATTAAATGGAAGTATTAAAACAACAACATTAATTCACATAAGTAGTTTATACATTAATAATATAAAGAATGTTAATGCAATGATATATATTGTAATTTCAGGACCAACCAATTAAAATAGGAAATTTTAAGTTTATTTAATGATAATAATATATATGACATATCAGTGTTAGTGATGTAGAAGCCCAAGGTTATCAAGAATCTGAAACCCCAACACATAAATTCAGTATACCAAGAACCCTAGATGATTATTTGTCCTACTAAACGCTAATTGACTTACAACAAGAAATGTAGATAATTGGATAGAATTAAAGAAGAACTAGAAAGAATTCCATAAGTGTTACCTTGATAAGTTAATTCCATTTCCTGATGCAACAAGAAGAAGATGAACCCTCTCTTGAAGTGAAATTTGGTTAATCCAAATAAACTTTAATAGAATGATAAAAAAATTGTTATCTTACAAACCTAAATGAGCTATAAATACCTAAACCATAATTAGGGTTACAAAGTAGTGTTTGGTTGGCTAATCAAAGTTTTAAGAACTAATAAAATAAACAAAGTTCAAATTTAATACAAAACAAACAAGGCTTTTACTTTTTAAATAAGTATAACTAGTGGGCTTTAATATATAATAAATAATAGGCCCATATACTTGGATTAAATTTATGGGCTGCTTCTCCTCCATATCCTTGGTATCAAAGGCCTATCCACCAAGCCTTTCTTCCATGAATCACCTCACAAAGCCTTGGAAGGCAGATTTAAGCTTTTTGGCCTATGATCTTGTAATTGGCCCACTTGGTAAAATGAGCTCCATGCCATGTTGGCCACCTCTGCTTGCTTCACCAGCCTTGCTTACCTGGCCATCTTTGTTTGCATTAGTTAGATTTGATAAGTACCATAAAATTTTGTTAAATGTCAAAGTTCTATTACATTGTATAAGTTAATTTTGAAAATAGTAATGCTCTTGTTCCCATAAAGCATTAAATACACCATATACTTTTATAATAAATGTAGTAAATGGTGTTTTGATGTCAGAGATGAAGATGCTTAGGATCTTAAGGTTCATACAAGTTTGGTCGGAGGTACATTTTATTATAAAGTTTTATTAAATGGTGCAGTCTGAGGAGCAGTCTCTCCAAACCATTTTGCAACTGTCCCTTCTTAAAGGTGACCGTCCATACATCTTGAGAGAAAATCATATCAATTGGCAGTAGTGTTTGAGATCTTGAGTGCTCCTAGAAGTTTGACGTGAGACATCCAATCCAACTGCTATTTCAATACTAGCACGACTGCACCTTTCATATTTTGGCAGAAAATTACTTTGTCAAATGAAGAAGTGACACTTGGAATGACCATTGTAAGAGCAGGTTTAAATTCAAAAAGGGTGACCATCCCCTGACTTTGGGTGACTGTCTCGACAACCAAAGGATGGGCAAAATCCCACTAGCAGAGCACTCACATTTGATCATTGAAAGAATTTTTAGATGGAGCGATCATCCCTATACAGTGGTCGACCGCCTAACTTGCCTGGGCGAACATCCACTATGCCTGGACGATGCCCCCTGTGGAAAGTTTTTGTTAACACAAAGACTAGCGAAATAAAATATGTCTCATGACTCATAACGGCTAGTTAGACCATATTGGCTATAAATACCTTAAGAAATATATTGTTTAAAGGTTCATAAGATTGATATAGCTAAGAAAAACTACTTTTATTTTCTTTGTATCAAAATCTATACTTTTATTTTCTTTGTATCAAAATCTATCCTCCTTCAAAGATAAAGATAAAAAGAATGAAGTGAAATGTTATAAATGTGGAAAATTCGGTCACATCAAATCAGATTTCTTCAAGTTGAAGAACAAAAAGAAGTGGGATAAGGAAAAGAAGAAATCACTAAAAGCTACATGGGATGATTCTTCCTCGAGTGAAGAAGAAGAATAAGAGGAGGAAGGAATTGCTAATCTATGTTTCATAGCTATTGAGGACGAAAATGACTCCAATGAGGTAAGAACTCAATCCTTGAACTTAATTGCATATGATAATGATGTTGATGATGCTTTATATGATAGTGATTTGATTGAACATAATAACCTTAGAGTGAAAAAGTATTTTTCTAAGATGAAATTTTATAAGGATAAATGTTATAAGCTACAGAAGCATTTTGTATGCTTGAAAAACTCTACATTAGAATTAAAGACCTTAAATGAACAATTGTTGAAATCAATTGATGAAATGAATAAAACTTCACATAGCTTGGATAATTTGATCAAGGAAAATGAAATTTTAAAGGATGAACTAAAATAGCTAAAAGAATCAATTTAAAAATTTCACATGGGAAAAGAGGCATTAGACACATTGATAGATAATCAAAGGTCACCCTATTTGAAACATGGCTTAGGATTCAATGGCTCATCTATCACTACATCTAATGCGCCAACATTTATAAAAGTATCGACAACGCAAACCTCTAGTGTTGAAGTTGTAAAGAACACTAGTGCATAAAACAAATGTAAAAGTCCTAAAAGAATTACATTGGGTTCACAAGGCTCTAAAACTAGAATTCCAATAGCAAATCATGCATTCATGTATACTATGCATGTACATAAACATAAAAATGTGCAAAAACAATCTCATTCAACACACACTCACAATTGTTTGCATGTTTCTTTGAATATCAATATGAAAGTGCATAAGTATAAAGCATTATATCGATGCACATATTATATGAAAATTGGACATAAGAGCACATTTTGCTGTATTAGAAAGCTCATCTTATGTTAGAGGATACTTTTACTACTATCCCCTGTGAGTGGGGATTTTCGTCCCCACTCCCATGTGGAATAGTTCTTATGACTTTGACACTATTAGGCTCAGGGCCTTAGAGAACACGTGCCTAAACCCGGAGAAAATAGAGTCACCACTTGGATAGGTAGGGAAAAAGAAAGGGGTGGATGACTTGATTCCTAAGGAATTCCCAAATGCTTTAATAGGTTTGAAAAGTTAGATACACATGGGAAAGGTGAGAAATGGCCCAGCATCCCCATAAAGCTTGGTTCATTGCAGCCACCCTCCTTTTTAGGTCTAAATATTATTAAATTCTTAAGCATTATAATATTATCCATATTACATGCAAATTAAAATAAATAAATAATCATTATATTGAAATTAAACAAATAAATAAATGGACACCCATCGATTAATGAAAATATGCCCTTACAAATGTCCAAACGTCCACAAAAAGAAAACAAAGTAAATAAAATGTGACACCCACCATAGGTGGAAACATGTCCTTTACATCAATCCAAAGTCTTTGAAATAAAATAAAATACATAAACTCAATAAACAAGGCACCCATGCTTGATGGAAACATGCCTTTTACAATTCTCTTTAAAAATGCATATAAATCTAAGGAAAAGAATAAAGCAAGGAAAAATTATACAACACATATGAAAATAATTGAATAATTAAAAAGAAAATAAACAAATAGATCTTAATATTATCCTATTAAGTAAATATAGTAAGCTATGACGAGGGTCGCACCTACAACGGTCCTACTAGCTGGTTAGCGGGCGGGGGTCAAGGGGGTAGCTCCCCTTGTGGGGGATCGGGGCAGCGCCCCCAAAAGGTAAATGATTTTCAAAATAAGTTTTATTGGGAAATTAAGATTTCTATCTAAACTAGGGTTTTATATTTGTAGAAATTAGGATTTTTCTAAACTAGGGTTTTTAATTCAACATAGGTTGGTTTAGGGTTTCTAAATCAAGTTTACTAGGGCTTTAGGGTTTTAAGGTTTGAAAACTAGTTTATTCTTTTTAGGATTTTAAAACTAGTTTTATTGGTTTATAAATGAAAATTAGGGTTTTGTTTACTAAAATAATGCTACTATTGAAAAAGCCAAGCTATTGTGACTACATTTATTAATTTTAGATCACTGCAATATGTTTAATTCAAATTAACATTGCATGATATCAATTTCTATGGCTACTGTGATTTTGAAAATAGGTTAAATAAACTACTATGGACAAAGTATTTTATTGGACAATCAAAATAGGGTTTGTGGGCATGAGTCTTAAAATAATTTACTGGATATTTTATGAAACAAACAGGAGAATGAAATAAAATAATTCAATGAAATAATAATGTATGAATTACTGTGAATGTTAAAATAGATTTAGATAAGGAATTTCAAACCTCCATTGTTGGTTCCATCGATATTTTACGTTGATTTAAGCTTTATATTTGCACCTGCAGTTAAATCTCGATTGAACAGAATGAAGATAGTCGTCCACTACCTTCTTTGTCCAAATATTTAATGTTCTCTGTCTCTGCTCACTCAATACTCAATATTGCTTCAATACTGGTTGCTAGGGTTTTTTCCATTTAATTGTTGCCTACTGCTTGATAGTTCCTCCCTTTGGCTGTAGTTTTAAAACCTGTATTTATAAGAACATATTAGGTTAAACCCTATTAAATGAGTGTTAGTTTCATAAGTATGCACGGTCCTTCTGAGGCATATCGAATTAAAATAATTTGAATTCAGGATAAAACATGACCATAACGAACTAAAAATACTTCAATATGATATGAACTAGGGTCCATATCGAACTGGGCATGAACTAGTTCATATGGATGTCCATATCGAACTAGGTTTGTCCTAGTTTGATATGGACAAGGTCCATATCAAACTGGGCAGGCCCAATTCGACATGTCGAACAAAAATAGCTTTTTAGACTATTTTTAGGTTTTAAAACTTGCTTTCAGACTGTTTCAAGGTTTAAAAGTTGCTTTTAGATTGTTTAAAATTTTTAAAAATTAAACCGGACTCATTTGGACCTTGTAAAAATTAGACCAATCAAAATAAAAGCTTAAAATAGATTTAACCATTAAGAATGGATTGATAAGTACTTAGGCCATCTTTAATTAGGACTGAACTAGCTTAAGATCAAAATCAAGAGTCTACAACCCCCAAGAGCCCAACTTTATTTGGGCACCTAAAAGAAGATGCACATTATTATTTTGTAGGTTTGCTTAAAATCTACTATCAATGAAAGCATTTGGCTTGTAGATAGTGGATGATCAAGGCATATGACGGGGAATGCAAAGCTTTTTATAACACTCACTTATAAGCATGGAGGTAATGTTACTTTTGGAAATAATTATTAAGGTAAAATCATTGGCATTGGTTCCATTCACATGCTTGGTAAGAATTTGATTAAAAATGTGTCGCTTGTTGATGGATTGAAGCATACTTTTCTTAGTGTAAGTCAATCATATGATAAAGGATATGGTATAAGTTTTGACTCCAAAGGATGCAAAGTTACCAATTTAAATAGTGAACTTGCATTCAAAAGGAGCTAGAATTGCCAACAATTAAAATTGACATACATTCCAATAATGCATTTGAATGTTTGATTTCTATTAATAATGATGCTTGGTTATGGCATAAAAGACTAGGAAATGCTAGTATGGATCATCTATAATGCATTAGTAAGGAAAAACTAGTTAATGGTCTCCCTGAGGTAAACTTTCATAAGGATAAGGCTTGTGTACCTTGTCAATTTGGTAAGCAACATAAAAGCTCATTCAAATCTAAGATTATTATAAGCACTTCTAGACACTTAGAACTTATTCATTTGGATTTTTTTAGACCAAATAGTGTTGCTAGCTTAGGTTGCAGGTTATATGCATTTATACTTGTTGATGATTACTCAAGATTTACATGGGTTAATTTCTTAGCTCAAAAGAATGAAGCTTTCAATCAATTTAAAATATTTACAAAAAGAGTTCAAAATAAAAAAAGGCTATATAATCACATCTATTAGAAGTGATCATGGCAAAGAATTTGTAAATGAGAATTTTGAAAACTTTTGCAATGAATTTGGTATTTCACACAACTTTTTAGCTCCTAAAACACCACAACAAAATGGTGTGGTTGAAAGGAAAAATAGAATATTGGCTGAAATGGCTAGGACAAGGTTCAATGAGTATGATTTACCATTTTAATTTTGGGCATAAGCTGTTAATACCACATGTTATATTTCAAATTGTGTTTACAAAAGGCCTTTGATAAATAAAACTTCTTATGAGCTATGGAATGGTTGAATATCCAAAATTTCATACCTTAGAGTGTTTAGATGCAAATACTTTTTTATTGAATACTAAGGATAATCTTGGAAAATTCTCTTCCAAATCGGATGAAGGCATATTTTTAGGATATTCATCATCTAACAAAGTATATAGAGTATTTAAAAAGAGAATACTAGTAGTTGAAGAATCAATGCATGTTGTTTTTGATGAATCCTCTAAACTTGATCAAAAGAAAGGTAGTGTTCTTGATAATTTTGTAGGATCATTTGAACAATAAGAAATAATTGATGTTCCAAAGAATAATCATGATGAATAAGAAGAAGAATATCAAAAGATTAGCAACACAAGAAGGATCATTCTAAAGAATAAATCATTGGTGATACATCAAAGGGAGTAACTACTAGATCCAAATTTAAATACTTAGATGTTAACATTGCTTTTATTTCTGAAATTGATCCATGGACGATTAAGAAGGCTTTTAGTGATGAAAGTTGGGTAATTGCTATGTAATATGAACTCATCCAATTTGAGAGAAATAATGTGTGGAAACTTGTTCCTAGACCTAAAGACCATCCGATTATAGGATGTAAATGGGTAACTAGGAATAAGCTTAATGAAAATGGTCTCATTACTAGAAACAAAGCTAGATTGGTAGCCAAAGGCTATAACCAAGAGGAAGGCATTGACTATGATGAGATATTTCCCTTCATTGCTAGATTAGAAGCTATTAGGATATTACTTGCATTTGCAGGTCATATGAATTTTAAACTTTTTCAAATGGATGTGTGAGCGGAGATTTTCACCCCCACTCCCGGAGAAATGGTTCTTGCGACTTCGGCACTGTTTAGGCTCAGAGCCATAGAGAACATGAGCCTAAGCATGGAGAAAATAGAGTCGCCACCCGAACGGGCTGGGAAAAAAGAAAGGGGTAGATGACTCAATTCCTAAGGAATCCCCAACCCCCTAATGGGTTCAAAAAGTTGGGTACGTATGGGGAAGGTGAGAAATGACCCAGCACCCCTAAAATGCCTGGTTCATTAGAACCGGCCTCCTTTGCAGGTCTTAATATTATAAAATTCTTAAATATAATGATATTATCCATACTACATGCGATCATAAGAATAAATAAATACTTTATTAAAATCACAACAATGTCCAAGCAAAATAAATAAATAGACACCCATCCGAGGATGGAAATTTGTCCTTACTTCGTCTATGTCTAAAACTTGATAGGACACCCACTGAAAGGTGAAAACGTGTCCTTTAGATAGATCCAAAAACTTTAAAATAAATTAAATTACATGATGCTCATAATATGAGGTACTTTAAAAAATGGAAATATACCTCTTACAATTTTAACAAATAACAATAATAATAAAGAAATAATCTATCCATGATAAACAAATCAAATACCGAAATTAAATAAATCAATCATCAAAACATATAATAAACTACATAATCAAATCTAAAACTTAAATAAAGTAAATAAAGATACATATTTAGGTTTACATCTTGAATTAGGTATTCTAGGATTTTTTAAGGTTTTTAGATAGGAAATCAGGTTTCAAACATGAAATATGATTTTATGGGTATTTGGAATCAAACTAGGGTTTTTTAAATTAATATTAATATTATTTAAAATATTAGGCTACTGTAAAGGTTTTTGAAAAATATAATTAAATAGGATTTTATGGTTTTAAGAAAATAGTGTAGGGTTTATACCATGTAATTAGGGTTTGGGAAGAAATAAATTAGGGTTTGGTATTTAGGAAAACTGACTAAAGTTTTAAGGTTTATATGATTTAAGTCACTGTGACAATACTTTTTAAAGAGCTTAAATGAAGCTACTGTGAGTTTTTTATGGAAAAACCTTAAGTGAGGTTGTTGTAGTATTTTGGTTAAATAATCATGCAGCAGAAAACAAATAACACATAGCAAATATCCTGAGCCAACAAGTTTACTGGATCTAGTTTATATGAGTTAGTAAAACAATAATAGTATTTTTCACCCCATGCAAACTAGCATGAATTGATTTTAAAAGAAATAGCCTACTGTAACCTTAATTAGATGAAGAACGAACATATTCCATATTTAAAACAATCAAAACATATTGTATTAATTTAATTTAGAGTGTACCGTTGTTTGTTGGCTCCACCAAAATTATTGGATAAAAATTCTGGGTGAGCTTTTCCAAGATAGTGAGTGCACTGCCTTTATAAGTTTTGTGTGTCTTTGATCTTCTTTGTCTATCGTCCTCTCTGTTTCCTTTGTTGATGAAACTTGCTAAGGTTTGTTTGTTGATGAAGTTTGGTTACTAAGTTTCTCACGAGTCTCAAGAGTCAGCCAAAGTCAAAAAGTCTCCCAGCTCTCTCCCCGAAAAAATAAAGGTCTAAAAGTTTTTTTTAAATAATTGCCACCCCCTAGTCCGTGTGTTTAATACTATTATTTATAGGTAAACAAAAAGACCTAATCCTATTTTAATAAGAAAATACCAACTGTTTAGGAAAAATTATAAAACCGGGCAAAACAAGATTTGGTAAAAATCGACAATGTGTGGGCTGCTAGGCCTGCAGGCTGGGTAAATTGGGCAGTGCCCAGTTCGCCGCAGGCAGCTCCTGCTTGAATTCCCTTGCCGTGAGGCAGCGCTGCCGTGCCTTTTTCGTCGATTCGTCTGATTTTTTATTTTTTATATATTTTTATTTTTTATTTGTATTAAAAATAACTATTAAATATTATAAGTAATTAAACATTATTAAAATAATTAAAATACCAAAAAATTATTTTAGACTATTTAAAAAAAATATCAGATTGGACTGGGTCAAAAGTTAAGGGTCTACAGTTTGCCCCCTACTTGAATGATCTGAGACTTTCAGTAGAAGAGAGTGAAAAGCAACATGTCTTTGAGCAAATTTTGGATGAGGATGGGTACTTGAATTTGATTTGGACCCGAGACTAGATTGTGTTTGGGTTTTTGGACTCGAGATTGGATAATTGGACCCGCGACAGAATTGGATTTGGGTACTTGGACCCGAGATTGAGTACTTGGGCTTGAGATTGGGTACTTCGACCTGAGATTGAATATGATTTTGGTACCTAGACCCGTGATTAGATTGGGTACTTGGATCCATGACTGAATTGGGTACTTGGACCCAGACTAGATACTTGGACTCGAGATTGGATACTTAGATCTGAGATTGGGTTCTTTACATTATTTATATGAAAACAAAAAGGCCTAATCCTATTTTAATAAGAAAATACCAACTATTTAGGAAAAATTATAAAATCGGGTAAAATAATGTTTGGTCAAAAATCGGCAGTGCAGGCTGCTGGGCCAACTGGGCAGTGCCCAGTTCGCCGTAGGTAGCTCCTGTGGTGAGTTGGCAGCAGTTCGCCATAGGTAGCTCCTGCTGTGAGCTGGCAGTGCCCAGTTTGTTGCTGCGGCGAACTGGCATGCCCAGTTTGCCACAGGCAACTCCTGCGGCAAAGTCCCTTACTGTGCGGCCTTGCCTCGCTCGCTGATTCATCCGATTTTTTTTTATTAAAAATAACTATTAAATATTATAAGTAATTAAATATTATTAAAATAATTAAAATGGTTAATTAATGAGAATGTTTATATTGAACAACCTCCCAGTTTTGAAGATTATAAATTTCCAAATCATGTTTTTAAACTTACCAAAGCACTATAAGGATTGAAATAAGTTCCAAGAGCTTGGTATGATAGACTTAGTGTATATTTGCTTGAAAATGGTTTTTCAAAAGGGACAGTTGACACAACTAATGCATAACATTTTGATTGTGCAAATTTATGTTGATGACATTATATTTGGTGCTACTAATAAATATTTATGCTAGGAATTTGCTTCTTGTATGACTAGGAAATTTAAAATGAGCATGATGGGTGCAAAGCAAGTAATACAAGGATAGGATCTTCATAAACCAATCCAAGTACACAAAGGAACTCCTTAAGAAGTTTGGAATGGATGGTTGTAAAACTAGCAAGACTCGTACGAGCACATCTTTGAAGCTTGACAAAGATGAAAGTGGTAAGGCAGTAGATGAGAAGAAATATCGAGATATTATCGGATCACTATTTTACTTAACTACCTCTAGACCCGATATAATGTATAGTGTATATTTGTGTGCTAGGTTTCAATCATGCCCTAGGGAATCTCATTTGAATGCTGCCAAAAGAATTTTAAAATACTTGAATGGTACATTGCATTTAGGACTTTGGTATCCTAGAAATACATCATTTGATATTTTAGGCTTTTCGGATGCGGATTATGTCGGTAGTCTTTTGTATAGAAAAACCAAGACTGTGAGATGCTATTTTCTTGATGATTGCTTGGTTTCTTAGTTTAGCAAGAAGCAAGTATTGGTTGCTTTATCTATTGCTGAAGCTGAATACATTGCTGCATGTTTTTGTTGCATGGAAGTTCTATGGATGAAACAATAATTGATTGATTATGGAAAAACATTTGATCATATTCCTATTAATTGTGATAACACTAGTGCCATTAACTTATCTAAGATTCCAATTCAACACTCTATGTCTAAACATATAGATATTAGGCATCATTTTTCAAGAGATAATGTACAAAACCAAAATGTTGTCTTAGAATTCATTGATAAACCAACTTGCTAATATCTTTACAAAACCATTGAATGAAGATAGACTAAACTTCATTAACCATAACATAGGAATGATTGATGGAAGCTCCTTGAATGATTAAACTATGTATTGTGTTAAATATTGATGTGTATATAAGGTTATATCATCAATTAAAATCATCAATTTTGATCATAAATTGTTCATACAAAATTATATTTCCTTTCCTTCTTTCTATTTTTCTTTTCTTGATTAGTGCGGTCATCCTGCCCTATCTCTCAGTCATGAGTCTATTTGATTATTTCATCTTAGATAAACCTTCAGCGGTCAGGCAAATATCTTTTCTTATATGTAGCGAGTGTTTCATCGGTATAATGGTCGTACCATGGTTTTTTACGGGCGTTTTTATGCAAAAAGATGGTCGTGCCCTGTACACTCTGCACAACATTTTTCTAACCATTAGTTGTCTATTACTTTTCATTTTTTCACTCTCTAATAGCTAGAAATGGCTAGTTTTTCACATTTTCTCTATTTATACCAATAAACTATAGTTACATACTTCTTTGATCACTTCTATCTTATAAACAACACCTCAAACACAAAGAACATCTCTATCTCTTTCTTCTCTTAAATATCAAATGACTCCCAAGAAGAATATTCCATCTAAGGGAAAAGGAAAAGGGAAGAAGCCATTGGGTATTGTCATTAGGGATCAACAAGAAGCTCCTCCCTCTCCTCTACAACCTATAAGAGGTGAGAAAGTCCATAAACCTCATCACCAAACCTCTAAAGAAGATATTAAATATGCCATTCTTAAGAGGAAGAAGATGGAGGGAACCAAAAGCCCCTTTCGAGGCATGCTTATAGCACTCAACATAAAGGATGAAATTGATAGATTTCTAGATGTTCTTGGGTGGATAAAATTTGTTTTCCCTGATGAGGTAGGATTACCTAGCTTGAGTAAAGAGTTCTTGATGTTCCTTCAAATAAAAAAGAGTGATAACTCTGCCTTAGGTTGGTATGGGTTTAGATTTAAGTTATTTGATCAATACCTTGCCTTAACCTTAGAAGATTTTGCAAAAATTTAGGACTTTTCAACTGGAGGAGCCACATCCTATAATGATACAACCTTTTCAAACCAAACCATCTCTACCTTTTGGCAAAAAATTTCTATAGAAAAATCCTTTATGAAGGAATCTAAGGCTAGATGCATTAAATCACTCAATCATTGGATGTTCCATAGGGTTACAACCTATGCAATCCACCAAAGGGCTGATGGAAATGAAAAAGTCAGCAAACAAGACTTGATTTTCTTCTATGCCTTCACTCACAACATGCCCATCAACACACCCAAATTTTTTATAGATACATTCTATCACTATACAACCACCAAGTCAGGAACCTTCTTTCTTTCCTCACATATCACTTAAATAGCTAGGCACTTGCATTTTTTAAATGACCTCAACCTAGCTACCTTGAGAAATCCATTTGACCTCTCTTGTAGTGTTATCACCATGGAGTACCTAGAACATGCTGGTTGGGTTAGAAATATTAATGTCTCATATTCTTAACTCTTTAGGAAAATGGGTGTAGTGGATAGGCATAAAAAGAGACCTATATACACTATAGAAAGAGAAGGAGAATTTATGGAGTTTGCTGTGGAAATGCCTCACAACCCCTCTACCTCCAAGTCTAGCAATATTGGCTCTCTAACCAAACTCGTAATCAATCTCTTTCTAAGCAATCAGTTCACTTCAAAAGGGATGTGTCCAAGAGATTATAGCACTTGAATAAGAGAATTGATCTTCTATCCCATATGCATCATGATCTATATGACATGCAAGGCAAGATGGAGTTGCCTCAATGTGATCTATAAGAATGGGATGTGAGTGATCATCTAGAGAGCGCTTTTGAAGAAGAATCCTTAGAAGATGATAATAGCCCTAGCTCTAACAGTAGTGTGCATCCCCCTTTTAACAAGGGAAAGGCCCCAATGGAAGAAAAAGAACCTGAAGATGAAGATTTTGATTGATTTGCAATTATTTCTTTAAAGTTTCACTATTATCAAAGTATATACCACTAGGCAAATAGCTTAGCATAAATTGTCCACCATGTAGGTGACAGGATAAAGATGGAGAACTATCTTTGACCTAACTAGGTCTAGAGTCTTCGGATAGTACAAGAAGTTTATCGGTTTACCACCATACCAGAGGCCACTGCATATCATGTAACTGTTAATTTGTTTTAATAAACACATTATGTTTTGTATGCATTATAAATTTTATGAAATTTTTATAAATTTAAAGTAAGTTCAAGTAATGTAAAATTTTGTGAAACATCATCTGTACATTTAAATGAACATGTGATACTATTGATTTTTGTATTATTAAAATAATTATTTGGAGATATGAATGAGTGATTATGTTTTGGGAGTGTGGACTTTTGGTGCTGGTTGGGTATGTTTGTTTTGTTGGAGATATTCAAACTACAAAAAAAACTCTAGTGAAATTTTCTCAGAGATCTTCATTAACAAATATGTTAATTCTTAAATTTTTTATACTTGTATTTATTTATTTAGGCTTACGAATACTTTCCTGGTGTCGCCCCTTTTCTTCGTGAGCCACCTGCCCTTGTAGATCCTATTTCTCCCATTGCTTGGAGATGGTATAAAGAGAGGATAGAAGCACCAAAGAGGAAGCTTCCTATCAGAGAGCTGAGAGCGTTCTTCGACAGCTGCTCCATGAACTCGGTAAATATTTTCTCCTCATCCTTATTTATTGTATTAGAGAAAATGATTCACTAACATAATAAATTTTTACAGGTTGTATTTACAGCGATGTCTAGCCGGCTGATAGAGTGGATTGCTCAAGATCACAGCTTTCAGCGATCACAGTTTCTGACTCACAATCGATTCATACTTCCCCATCTAGAGTATCGACGGTATTATCTCGCTGAGAGAGTGACTTTCTAGATCGCAGATTTTCTATGTAGCTCCCCTGGATCCCCCTGACGATATGCTATCTCTGACGCTTTTGCCTGTTACTGCGTCCCAGTATGAGGGTGATCCCATCGAATCGGCCTATGCCCCAAATGAGGATTATTATGATTTCTACTGTCTTCAGCGACTGATGCCACACATTGGGACACGGTTTGATTCTGCACCACCTTATCGGTCCTCCCATTCTTCGGCTCCCACTTCTAGCACTCTGGGAGACCATCCCTCTTCCAGCTGGCGAGCTGACAAACCCTCTTTCTCTAGGGCTGAGGCTTCCACTTTCAGGGCTGGATCATCACATACTGGAGCAAGCAGCAGTTCATCACATTTAAGGCCTCCCCCATCCATTCTTGCGGCTACCGGTCAATTGGACCCTGCTTTGGCCGACCTGAGGCTGCCTTATGCTGTTCGTTATCATGCACCCGACGGTTGGGTGACCCGTCCAATTAGTGTGGAGGGTGTACCATATCAGAGTCTTGTTCATATCACTCAGGTATATTCCTCTATAACTTTTCATGAAAAGGATTCATAAAATTCTCTTGAAATTGACTGTGATTCTGTCCTTTTTTTTATAGGTACCTGAGGGCCTAGTTGCTGACATGGCGGCACTGAACACTGCTTTCTCTAATGAACTGACGGGTGCTTGGACTGATAGTGCTTATGAGAGGCAGAACAGGCCACAAAGACGGAGAGCCCGGCGCTGATTTATCATATTTGTCTTGGATTATATTTGTAGTATTTGAATTATCTTTGCTCTGTTCTTCGTACTTTCCATGTTTTCCTCCTATTATTTGAACTTAAGTACAAACCTGTATTAATTTGTTAGTATTAACAGCAGATATGTATGCATGATGTTTATTTTTTAGAAATCTATTTTCAAAAATAAATTCCTGAAATAACCCCAAAAATAGTACCTAAAATAGTCTAAACAGGGCCAAAACACAAGAATTTCAACCGCCGGGGAGGCCCCGGGGCAGTATATGTATACGAAAAAAACAGAATTTGAAGTGCATTTTCGGGCCAGAAAATAGTTTTTTTACTGCACGTTCTCTCAACAATGAACCCTCTTTTTAACCATGTGATGCATAACTGGACCAAGAGCCTCCATAATGTTGAAAGGATCAACATGGGATGTAACACCCCGATACCCTATATAAGTACTATGCGTATACCTAGTATACATACAGTAAATATATATAAAGTATAAGGATGTCACTTTTCGTTACCTTTTAAAAACCTGTAACAGAGTTCAAACCATAATACATTAATTTAAATAACATTTACAAAATCATTATCTTTATTAAAACTTCATTTATACATATAAATACTCTCTCGTCAGAAATACATCATAATTAAAATTTATACATGTATGCATTACCCTCTAGTTGGTCTCGACAAACTTTACTCTTCTTGTGGCATAACAAAAGACTTCATATCTTCCATCTATATACCTGCGCGAATAAACACCCGCGCTAAGCCCGAGAGCTTAGTAGTCCAAATATAAAATATAAACATATAGTATAGAAGTATTGATATATAATGATACATCGATTCAATATATAATTAGTTCTTATCATATCTTCTTTTCTTTTTAATTTTATCTTTAATATATCCTAGCTAATTTCATATATGATGTATATATATACATAATATTATCACCAACCCCAATGCATCACCAATACTCAAAACCAATATATTAATACCCCTACATTATATATATACCACACCAACCATTATTGCAATACACACTTTACATATCATACCAATTATTATTGCAATACACACATTACATATCATACACTCATTATTGCAATACACACATTACACATCATATCACTCATTATTGCAATACACAATTTACATATCATATAAATCATAAATCATATTTCCAATAAAGACAACCTTTATCATCAACCACAATTCATTTACATATTACACTTAATAACATTATATTATTCACAATTCACCAAGCATAATTCATTATTAATACTCACAATCAATATTTCAATACTTGCATTTCACATTGACAATAAAGACAGACTCGGGCCCAAAACACTAATATGTTATTCAAAGTTCAGAGTTACTGCTTTGGTTCATAGTCACAATCATCACGCCCGTAGGCAATGTATATACATGTATCTCTATCCATGGATAGTGTAACAGACCCAGTCTCTTGGACCATCAACTCAACACATATGAGGAGATCCTCAACCCGGCAAGACTGTTACAAATCATATATCTCATATTCACAATTCTCATAGTGTAACAGACCCAGTCTCTTGGACCATCAACTCAACACATATGAGGAGATCCTCAACCCGGCAAGACTGTTACCTTTCATCATTTCTTAGGCATGCCACCTAAATCCAGAACTCTGAAACTGAATAACATATTAAACAAACAATTCATTTATTATTTCATTATCAATCTCATCATCAATTAGGCCAACATGCCTTATCTCTTTCAATTGAATTATCATAGCCAATCACAATGGCTTCATATCATATCATATCTCAATCCATATGATACATATAGCATCATTGATATCACATTTCAAAGTATATTATTCATATAATACATTGCCATACACAAGATTCACAATGCATATAACATAACATTTTCTCACTTCTCAAAACACATTAACATCATTCATTACTAGAGCATTTATCATAACAAATTGCACATACCTTAAGAATGATCCTCATTTCTTCCTACCTTTCCCATTTCATATTTCATCCTTTATATATATTCTTCATTTACATTCACAATATAATAGCTTATTTAACACTTTCATCCCAATGTGTTAATGTTCAAAGACATATAAGGATATACAATCAAATAGGGTTTATGCTTACCTTGTTAATGATCTTCACATCCTTCACATCATTCAATCATCACCTTAGTCCAATTATGTTAACAATATAATAGATCACTTAACACATTTTCAAACAAATGTGTTAAGCCTCAAATTATGTAATTAAATACAATCATATGTATTGGTACTTACCTCAAGAACTAGTCCCATCAATCTATACATTTCTTTTCTTTCCAAGAATTCTCCACATTTAGGTTAATGCAACCCAATCTCTTCAAAACCTTTGAGGGACACGGGCAGCACCACTTGAGGGACACGGTTAGGGCAATTCAACCTCTTCACAATCTAATCCAAAAGGAATATTAGCAAAATGACTATATGAATAGTACATTCTGGTTTAAGACTCCATTTTATCCTTATTTTGAAAAATTGTATAAAATAATCTACTTGACTAAAAATTCTAAAATTTTTACAGAATTTAGTTTTGTATCTTAAAATCATTCTTTTAAAATTTCAGATCAAACTGAACACAAAATCTTGGTCAAATAGTTCACCTAACTAGACTGCCCCAATTGCCCTGCATCCTGGCAGCAGTTCTGAACTTTGTGAATTCCATAAATCAAATTCAATCAACGTGGTTCCAAATTATTTTTCTCAAATACTAGACTCACTAAGCAACAACATATCCAAAATTCACTTCAAGAACATTTTTCTATAATTAATTAAAAATCATACAAGTCACAGCCTTTACTAATTGTAAAACAGAAAAAAATTCACTAAACACAACTCTTACTCTTCCATTACCAACACCAACCTAGCTTCTTATCTTTAATTCCATTTCAACACTTTTACACACACCATACACAAACACACTCCATCAAACTCAAACAAAATTCCAAATAGAACAAGAGAAATCAAGAGAAAACTTACCTTAAATGAAGAAATTCCACAAATCTCTAACCAAAACCCTTGATTCCTTCTTCAATTTGATTATAGAACTTCAAACACCTCCCTAGCTCTTTCTCTTCTTCAATGGCCGGCCTCTTCAAGAAAGAAAGAAGAAAATACCAACAAGTCAACCACTTTTCTTCTTTTAATCTCCACCATGCAACTTAACCAAAGAAAATTACCTCCATGCCCTTCATCCATTTAATTAATCTTTTGTCTCATATATACCCATATATATAATTTCACATGCCACAAATAAATATCATCTTGTATTGACCAACCCTTTTGACCAATGTATATGTTAGTTATACAACCATATAAACAACATATACACTTCTCTCTACACCCTCTTTTCTTCTCAAAACACAAATACCTATACATTCTTTTCCCAACTTCTTTTCTCTTGTAATTTAACACATATATTCAATCCAATATATAACAATAACATAATCAAAACTTTTAAGGTATACATGAGGATATTACAATTCTCTCCCCCTTAAATAATTTCGTCCTCGAAATTATCTAGCATAATTGTAATCCATTCATAATACTATACCATCTTAACTTCCATATGAAGTTAATTATACGCTTAAGTCATTATATCATCAAATTATATAGCTTCAACTCTCCTCTTTAGAATCAACCACCTTCTTTAAATTCCATAACTCATCATTCTATATGTTTATACATCTTGTTATTTCCTTAATCAAACATTCAAAAGAACTCATTACATTTCTTGTTAATGTCTTTATATAAGAATCAGATCATTCTATAGTACACTTATACTCCATCTAATCTTTATATTTAATATATTTTGTTATTTCACTTCTGTATAATTACTCTCTTAACTTTAACATTAAAAATCATTGACTTATATCTGAACATTAATTATCCCTTCATTACAATCACTGTCTAAATAGACATTTATCACCCTCAATAGATAACAAAATCCTGATTTTTCATAAATGGAGTTATTTCTTTAGCATGCTTTTCACTTAACTTACATATTAATACATTATCTTTCAACTTATTTATAAATAACCAATCTTTTTCTCTTCTTATCATGATTAACAACTACTATACTCCACTCATTCATGTCCAATCATACTTTAAAATTTACATCATATACATTATCATGTAAATACCTATTTTCTTAATACAACTATACACATTAAATTTTATTAATGATCCATAATCTTAGCCAAATCCAGATCAATTAATCTATCTGTCACAATATACCCACGTTCCAATCTTGTTCAATTCCAACCAACGATTAAGTAATCTAACTTATCATGAAATTTCACAATTTTCATATAAGTATAAATATAACTTAATTCCATAAGAGCAAACTTATATTCAATTTCTGCTCTCTTTCAATCTATTTTCAGTCAAATCATCATGATAACAAATCACTTCTAATATCTTTTAATATACACATAGTTTATTCTTTATTATCTTAGTATAATTTCCACCAATTCTCATAAAATGTTATATCATACTTAATATCTATAATTCATTCACTCAAACTTTGAGTTCATTCCCTTAAACCTCAAGTTACATACCATAAACATATTCAGTATAACTTTCATTCATATAATATAATTTCTCCCTTTTACTAACTCTTCACATTTCCTATCATTGGTATATTTATTTTGATTACCTTTTTGTCATATTATCCATAACTCAACACATTTCAAAATTTTTTTTTTCACAGTTATAACCAAATTCTTAACATAAAAAAAAAATAAGGTACAACTTTAACCATCATAATTTTTAACTATACTTCTCAAACAAAATTGTCAACCTCACCAAATCCGTATTACAATCATTATATCTAAGATCCAAATCCATGGATAACAAATTAACCGATCCAAAATACTGAACAAAACACATGACTTTAAGAGATTAATATTCAAACCTAGAACTTTCAATTCAATACTGTTCTTTTATAATTCTATTCTCAATCTTAACATTTTTAGTATAACAGAAGTTAACACATTCCAACTTCGTTTCAACCAATTTGTATTCGCTTATATGATCCTTATCAACTTAACTCATGCTTTAACAATATTACTATATACATATTCAATCATATACAGTTCTTATACAATTTCTATTCATCACTTCATTTCTAATCCATCTACAATCTCTTATAATATAATTACATAGAACTTTTCATATGTGAATACTTTGAAACTCTAAATATAATATAATCATCAAGTTCAATACTCATTATAACAATTTCCACTGTCCAATATTACTCAAGTTCTTTCCATTCTCACTTCCATCACATAATCCATCTAGCTTTACACAGTTCAAGACCTAATCTCTCTTAGGTCCACTAATACATATAACATTGTTTTTCCATATTACTAATTCTATAATTATACCACATATATCTTCATAAGCCATCCTCATAATGTGATTCACAAATGTGTTTATATATCATAATTTCATTCATATTGGAAAACTCAATTCACATATCATATACATGTATACACTTAATTATATGCTCTTATAGTATTTTCCTTTTTCATACATTCAATACAAATTTAGTGTTTATCATTTTCTTTTAAACACTATCCTTCTCATTCTTCCAATATGATATAAAGTATTTATTCACACTACAAACATATATATATTCCGACTATAGTAACACTTCATATTCATCTCAGTCACATTCCCAATGTGACATCTCTTTCACTTTCGTCTTTAAAAATATTTAATACACTCCCATATTCATTCTTACCCTGTTCAGTAAAATGACTTAAAATAACTCATTTCTATTTACTTATCCACTTCCTTGATTATTTCAAAACAAATTCTCATACTATCAATCACATTACTCAATTCATAATACTTCCATATGCAATACTAGTCATTTCACTTAGCTCATGCATTGCATATACAGTTAACTATCAATATCCCAATAATCTTTATCAAATTCCACTAAAACTTTAACTTCTCAATTTACTACTTCGTTTAAGCTTCAATTTGCCAAACTCATCTTTTCTATCATCACTTTAAAAACATCTTACAAATATATATCACAAAACAATATTAAAACATATAATTTCCACAATCATAAAGCTCACTTCAAAAATCTCAAATATCACATATTATCACCATTACCATGAGCTTTCACAATATCCAAGCATCTCACATTTCTAACATTGAATTTACCATGTTTGCATTAAAATAACAATATCAACTTATTTTCTTACTTAACCAATATCATCTCTTTTTCCTTTAAACAAAACCTTAATTTTATATACATATATCCCAACTTTAAATAATCACACTTTGTCTATACTAACTAACTCATTCACTATTCCACCATTCTTTCCTCATTTTAGTAACATATCTTTCAATAATAACAATCCAGCAATATTTTCTCTGTCTAACAACCTCAACATAAACATTATTATAAAGAGGTTCAAAGTATAAAGGAAAGAATACATATTTTAATCTTGATTTTGATTGCTACTTATTTTCAACTTTATTCTCCTTTTTATTTCTTTATGTTTAAATTCACATTATGCCCTACATAATATTGCTCATAAATATTAACATTACATTTCATGTTGCACACAACATGACATTTTTCATATGCATCATTAATATACAAATATCACATTACATTTCACAATGCGTTTCTCATAATCAATTAGGCACTATGCCTCAATTATAATTCATTTCCAACATCATTGTCAACAATCATAATTTCTCATCACATCAAAATAGTATACACATATATCATCAACTATATTGAACATCTCATATAACACAAATATTCTACAATTTCTATTATGCCACATCCGAGACCAACCTAGATGTCAATGCATATGCACGTATTACAAATTTCATTTCAAAACTTTTCCTTTTTATTTCTATTTAAACTTTTCAAAAAAAAATTTTTTTTTTAATCTCACTTAGGCCGAGAATCTCGAACCTAAGCTCTGATACCAAAACAATTGTAACACCCCGATACCCTATATAAGTACTATGCGTATACCTAGTATACATACAGTAAATATATATAAAGTATAAGGATGTCACTTTTCGTTACCTTTTAAAAACCTGTAACAGAGTTCAAACCATAATACATTAATTTAAATAACATTTACAAAATCATTATCTTTATTAAAACTTCATTTATACATATAAATACTCTCTCGTCAGAAATACATCATAATTAAAATTTATACATGTATGCATTACCCTCTAGTTGGTCTCGACAAACTTTACTCTTCTTGTGGCATAACAAAAGACTTCATATCTTCCATCTATATACCTGCGCGAATAAACACCCGCGCTAAGCCCGAGAGCTTAGTAGTCCAAATATAAAATATAAACATATAGTATAGAAGTATTGATATATAATGATACATCGATTCAATATATAATTAGTTCTTATCATATCTTCTTTTCTTTTTAATTTTATCTTTAATATATCCTAGCTAATTTCATATATGATGTATATATATATACATAATATTATCACCAACCCCAATGCATCACCAATACTCAAAACCAATATATTAATACCCCTACATTATATATATACCACACCAACCATTATTGCAATACACACTTTACATATCATACCAATTATTATTGCAATACACACATTACATATCATACACTCATTATTGCAATACACACATTACACATCATATCACTCATTATTTCAATACACAATTTACATATCATATAAATCATAAATCATATTTCCAATAAAGACAACCTTTATCATCAACCACAATTCATTTACATATTACACTTAATAACATTATATTATTCACAATTCACCAAGCATAATTCATTATTAATACTCACAATCAATATTTCAATACTTGCATTTCACATTGACAATAAAGACATACTCGGGCCCAAAACACTAATATGTTATTCAAAGTTCAGAGTTACTGCTTTGGTTCATAGTCACAATCATCACGCCCGTAGGCAATGTATATACATGTATCTCTATCCATGGATAGTGTAACAGACCCAGTCTCTTGGACCATCAACTCAACACATATGAGGAGATCCTCAACCCGGCAAGACTGTTACAAATCATATATCTCATATTCACAATTCTCATAGTGTAACAGACCCAGTCTCTTGGACCATCAACTCAACACATATGAGGAGATCCTCAACCCGGCAAGACTGTTACCTTTCATCATTTCTTAGGCATGCCACCCAAATCCAGAACTCTGAAACTGAATAACATATTAAACAAACAATTCATTTATTATTTCATTATCAATCTCATCATCAATTAGGCCAACATGCCTTATCTCTTTCAATTGAATTATCATAGCCAATCACAATGGCTTCATATCATATCATATCTCAATCCATATGATACATATAGCATCATTGATATCACATTTCAAAGTATATTATTCATATAATACATTGCCATACACAAGATTCACAATGCATATAACATAACATTTTCTCACTTCTCAAAACACATTAACATCATTCATTACTAGAGCATTTATCATAACAAATTGCACATACCTTAAGAATGATCCTCATTTCTTCCTACCTTTCCCATTTCATATTTCATCCTTTATATATATTCTTCATTTACATTCACAATATAATAGCTTATTTAACACTTTCATCCCAATGTGTTAATGTTCAAAGACATATAAGGATATACAATCAAATAGGGTTTATGCTTACCTTGTTAATGATCTTCACATCCTTCACATCATTCAATCATCACCTTAGTGCAATTATGTTAACAATATAATAGATCACTTAACACATTTGCAAACAAATGTGTTAAGCCTCAAATTATGTAATTAAATACAATCATATGTATTGGTACTTACCTCAAGAACTAGTCCCATCAATCTATACATTTCTTTTCTTTCCAAGAATTCTCCACATTTAGGTTAATGCAACCCAATCTCTTCAAAACCTTTGAGGGACACGGGCAGCACCACTTGAGGGACACGGTTAGGGCAATTCAACCTCTTCACAATCTAATCCAAAAGGAATATTAGCAAAATGACCATATGAATAGTACATTCTGGTTTAAGACTCCATTTTATCCTTATTTTGAAAATTTGTATAAAATAATCTACTTGACTAAAAATTCTAAAATTTTTACAGAATTTAGTTTTGTATCTTAAAATCATTCCTTTAAAATTTCAGATCAAACTGAACACAAAATCTTGGTCAATTAGTTCACCTAACCAGACTGCCCCAATTGCCCTGCATCCTGGCAGCAGTTCTGAACTTTGTGAATTCCATAAATCAAATTCAATCAACGTGGTTCCAAATTATTTTTCTCAAATACTAGACTCACTAAGCAACAACATATCCAAAATTCACTTCAAGAACATTTTTCTATAATTAATTAAAAATCATACAAGTCACAGCCTTTACTAATTGTAAAACAGAAAAAAATTCACTAAACACAACTCTTACTCTTCCATTACCAACACCAACCTAGCTTCTTATCTTTAATTCCATTTCAACACTTTTACACACACCATACACAAACACACTCCATCAAACTCAAACAAAATTCCAAATAGAACAAGAGAAATCAAGAGAAAACTTACCTTAAATGAAGAAATTCCACAAATCTCTAACCAAAACCCTTGATTCCTTCTTCAATTTGATTATAGAACTTCAAACACCTCCCTAGATCTTTCTCTTCTTCAATGGCCGGCCTCTTCAAGAAAGAAAGAATAAAATACCAACAAGTCAACCACTTTTCTTCTTTTAATCTCCACCATGCAACTTAACCAAAGAAAATTACCTCCATGCCCTTCATCCATTTAATTAATCTTTTGTCTCATATATACCCATATATATAATTTCACATGCCACAAATAAATATCATCTTGTATTGACCAACCCTTTTGACCAATGTATATGTTAGTTATACAACCATATAAACAACATATACACTTCTCTCTACACCCTCTTTTCTTCTCAAAACACAAATACCTATACATTCTTTTCCCAACTTCTTTTCTCTTGTAATTTAACACATATATTCAATCCAATATATAACAATAACATAATCAAAACTTTTAAGGTATACATGAGGATATTACATGGGAAGATATGGACTGAAAGCTGTTGCCACCCTTAGAGGTGTAGCTGTGGATTGGGATTTCTTGCATGCTTGTATCAGATTTTGGGATCCTCAAGCCCACGTTTTCATATTTGGTGCCCGGATGGAGGAAATGTGTCATCTTTTTGAGGAATTCTGCTCAATTATTGGATGTGATCCTAATGCCCCTCTTGTAAGGCATGAGGTCCAAGTTGGCTATGTGGGACCTTTTCAGAGGCTTTTCAACTTTGCAAGGCCTCAAGCTCAAGCTATGATCATGGATGAGAGTAAGGCGATGATGCTTCCTTTGATTGATGAATTTCTGACCGCTAATTTTGATGATGAGGTTCAACTGAAGCATAGGATGTGAGCTTTTGTTTTCTGCCTGTTAGCCGGGTTTCTTTTCAACCGTGATCCTGGCTTTGGAGATTTGAAGCTTTTCCCCATGGTTAGGCAAATGGAAGAACTTAACTGCATTGGCGGTATGATTCTGGCTGAGACTATTCAGAGTCTTGACAGAACTGCACTCGGATTTGAAAATTGGACTGTTACCCCGATCATTCTTCAGGTAATTTTATTATACCTTTTGTTTCTTCTCATTTCATCCTCCCTCTTTTTTGTTTGTAAATAGAAAGGATCTATTTTTTCAGGTTTGGCTGAGAGACCATCTCCGAGTGGTTGCCGCTCCCCATGCCTTGACTTATAACCCTTCTCAGTACCGTACCAGGAGAATCTAGATCTCTTTTTCTTCTATGGCTAAGTGGACTATCTGGTTGTTTGAGCTTGGGCCAGAAGAATTGTTGTGGTTCATCCCTTGGTATAGAATTTCTCGCTTCATGGAGGCAAATGCAATGCATAACCTTGTCTGCCTTCTTGGTTTCACTCATAGTACATGGTATAGTGCTTCTCGCGTCCTCAGACAGATGGGGATTGATCAGAGGGTTCCTCTTCCTGTTGGGTTCCATTGCTTCCCCCATTACTCCTGGAGTTACTTGAGCTGTTCTATAAAATTGGGTTAGGAACCATCAGATGATCAGGCCTTTTGCAGAGCCTTCTCTTGTCCAGCCTACTCAAGAGTATAGAACTTGGTTTATAGCCGAAGTTTGGCCAATTGAAAAACCAAGGAGGCTTGCATTGCTGCAGGAGTTGGAGGACGAGGATGTAGTTCCTCTTAACGAGGGGAAGACAGATGTTGCAGAGAGCTCCGGACCTAAGGAAGATACCGAAGACTCTGCCCCACGTAGGAGACGTAGGATTTAGATCCTAGGGTTGACTCTATTGTCTGCTTTTTTTTTTTTTTGGATTGTTTGTACCTTTTTGGTTCCTTGGATGTTTGGGAATTATGGTTTGACTCTAAGGATGACTCTTTTTGTAATGAATGATGATTATTTTTTTCATTTGCTCTCCAAGCATTATCTACTTTATTTACTTGCTCTAATTTTTGCCTAAGCCGTCCTTTCGGATTTTCAACTTAGCGAGCTCTTACCCATTCTTGCCTAAGCCGCCCTTTGCGGGTTTTCAACTTAGTGGGATTTTTATTTTTATTTTTATATTTTTTATTTATTTATTATTTATTTATTATTTATTATTATTTTTTATGTTGGCAAAAGAAAAATGAATCAATGATTTTTATTAAAATTTAGACCGTGCTCAAGGAGAGCTGCCTACATATCTCGAATTAGTTTGCAAGAATCAGGTCTAATGTAGTTCCTTACAATGCATGATTATACATAATATTTCTTTAATTGATCTAGATTGCATGGGTTTGTGAACTCCAGACCATCCAAATCAAACAAGATGATGGCTCCGCCGGAAAGTATTTTCTTTACAATGTAGGGTCCAGCCCAAAGAGGACGAAACTTCCCACGAGGATCTGTAACAGGTGTTCTGATCTCTTTCAGAACCAAACAACCTTCTTCCAACTTTTGATCTTTGACCTTTTTGTTGAAGTGTCTGGCCATTCACCTCTGATACCCTTGAATCTGATGGAGAGCTTGAAGTCTTTTTTCATCCAAACCCAACAACTGATGATGATAATTGCTAATCCATTCAGCTTCATTTATCTGACTTTCTTGAATTATCCTTGCCGATTGAACTTCCAGTTCAATGGGGAGTACTGCTTCCATTCCGTACACCAGTGAATATGGGGTTGCCCCAGTAGGAGTTATAATTGATGTTCTATATCCCCACAAGGCCAGTGGTAATTTCTCATGCCAACCCCTATATTCCTTGATCATTTTTTGTATGATCACCTTTATAGACTTATTTGCTGCTTCTACAGCTCCATTTGTTTGAGGTCTATAAGGAGAGGACTTATAATGTTGGATCCTCTTATCCTTCAAGAGTTTAGCAAATTCTGCTTGGAAATGAGTTCCATTATCAGTGATAATCTCAAATGGTGTTCCGTACCGACAAAGGATGTTGGTTCGGACAAACTGTGCTGCCTTTTTGGCATCTAATTCTGCATAGGAAGCTGCTTCAACCCACTTTGTGAAGTAATCCACCGCTACCAAGATAAACTGATGTCCATTCGAGGCTTTTGGATGTATTTTGCCAAATATATCTATTCCCCAAGTAGCGAAGGGCCATGGAGAGGTGATTGGATTCAGAGCAACGGGAGGTTGCTTCTGCAGCTTAGCGAATATCTGGCACTGATGGCATTCTTGCACAAATGCCACACAGTCTGTATTCATGGTGGACCAATAATATCCTAGATTGGCTATTTTTTGAGCCAAGGCGATCCCATACATATGCGGTCCTGATTCGCCACCATGTACCATTTCCATTATCCGTTTAGCCTCTGCTTCATTCACACACCTTAGGTGCATTCCATTCCAACTTCTTTTGTAGAGTATATCTCCATTAAGAATGTAACCTATGGCTAGCTGCCTTATTGCTCTCTGATCAACCCTTGATGATCCCTCCGGATAACTTCCATCCTGAGATAACTCTTGATATCCCAGAACCATGGTTTACCATCGGCCAAATGCATTATGTGGGCAGGTTGCTTCTGAAGTTGAACTTTCAATGGACGAATGGCTTTCCCCTCCTTGATATTGATAATGGAAGCTAAAGTAGCCAGGGCATCAGCAAACTGATTCTTTGCTCTTGGGAGATATTCGAAGGACAAATCATCGAATTGTTGTGCCAAATGATCAAGGCGTTGTAGGTAAGGAACCAAACGCTCTTCTCTTATTTTCCATTTCCTTAAAGCTTGTGATACTATTAAAATAGAATCACCATAGACTTTTAGGTTCTTAATCCCCAATCCCAGGGCGGTTTCGAGCCCATTGATGCAAGCTTCATATTCTGCTTCATTGTTTGTGCAGCTAAAGTCAAGTTTAACTGCAAAGGGAATGTATTCTCCACAAGGAGTTTTGAACACAATCCCAATTCCATTTCCATGATAATTGGATGCCCATCAAAATACATCTCCCAAACACTTCCTTCCACATTCAAGAGGTCTTCGTCAGGGAAATTCATTTCTCGCATCTCGTCTTTTACGGGTAATTCTGCTAACTGGTCAGCTATTGCCCCACCTTTCACAGCTTTCCTTTGAATGAATTTTAAGTCAAAAGCTGCCAATGTTAACACCCACTTTGCCATTTTGCTGTCCAAAACAGGCCTCTCCATAAGGAATTTCAAGGGACTCTATTCTGCGATGACATAAGTAGTGTAAGAAAACAAGTAGTGCTATAACTTCGTGCAAGCCCAATACAATGCTACACACAACTTCTCAATCTTGTTATACTTTAACTCATAGTCCAACATCCTTTTGTTGAGGTAGTAAATTGCATTTTCTACCTTTGTATCTTCGGCTTCTTGAGCTAGCATTGCACCCATGGCTTCATCTGTTACAGACAAATACAAGAGCAGAGGTTTTCCCATTCTGGGAGGTTACAGAATTGGCGGACTTAACAAGTATTCTTTGATCTTGTCGAAGGCCTTCTGGCAGTCTTCATTCCATTCTTGTGAAGCACCTTTCCTTAGTAGCTTAAAGATAGGACCACAAGTCTCTGCCAACTGCGATATGAATCGACTGATATATTGTAATCTACCTAGCAGGCCTTGAATCTCCTTTTCTGTTCTTGGTGAAGGCATTTTCAGAATAGCCTTTGACTTTGCTGGATCAACTTCTATTCCTTTCTTGCTGACCAAATATCCCAAAAATAAGCCTGATGTTGCTCCAAATAGGCACTTTGTAGGATTAAGCTTCAAATTGTACTTGCGAAGTCTAAGGAAGAACTTCTCAAGTGCTTCAACGTGCTCTTTCGAAGATTTTGACTTAACAATCATATCATCAACATACACTTCTACTTCTTTGTGAATCATGTCATAAAAGATTGTTGTCGCCATCCTCTGGTAAGTAGCCCCTGCATTTATCAATCCAAATGGCATAACCCTATAACAGAAAGTGCCCCATTTTGTAATGAAAGTTGTCTTCTCTTTGTCTGGCGGGTGCACCATGATCTAATTGTACCCAACTGCGAGGTCAGTCATGGAAACCATCATATGCCCAGCCATCCTGTCTATTAGCAAATCAATGTGTGGTAGCGGGAAATCGTCCTTAGGACAAGCCTTATTCAAATCTCTATAGTCAACACACATCCTGACCTTTCCGTCTTTCTTTGGGACCGGCACAATGTTCGCCAACCAGGAAGGGTAGGCAATTGGTTCTATGAACCTATTATCCAATTGCTTGGCAACCTCTTCTTTAATTTTCAAAGATCATTCAGGCTTCATTCTTCTCAACTTCTGCTTAACCGGCTTTGCATCGGGGTATAGCGGAATCTTATGAACTGCTATTGCTGGGTCTATTCCCGTGACATCACTTGTCTTCCACATGAAGCAGTCCGCATATCCTCTGATGCACTCAACAACCTGTTCTTTATTCACACAATCATATGCAATGTATGTATATTCATTTTCTTTGCCAATTATTATCTTTTCATTTATTTCATTTATTTCATTTTTGCTAGATAATACTTGGAAAGCGAAAGACACAGGGTAACCAAGAACTTGAACAGTTTCATTAATAATGGCGGAGTCATCCTCCAGAGTTACATTATATTCGACATCAGGGTTTTCTATTCTTGAAGATAAGGAAGACTCGGCACTAAACTCTGACTCGGTGTTTGACTTAAGACTTGACTCGGTACAAGACTCAGGTTCGAGGTGTGACACAGGACTAGGTTTGATCGTAGCTGCTTGTCCCTCCTCGGTATACTAGTTCATCAGTGGTCCATCTGTTGTCTTGATCAGCTTCGTGAGGTCCCTTTTGTCTTCGACATTGGTTATCATAGCAACCTCATCAAAGAGACTAGGCTGCATGAAATCATCCTCCGCTTGTGAGCCAGTTATAGGTTCTGGTTCTTCTTCCTTTATGGTCAAAACATCATCGAACATCTCAAAACCTGGTAGCTTCTTTCCAGTCATAGGAGAATAGAACGGCTCCTGGAAACCACAGTAAGGAACTGTTTTCCCAGGTTTGCAGAAGTGACCGTTCAGAGTTCTAAAGTAAGGACGCATTTTGAGACTTTTTGCCCCCCAAGTCTTCTTTTTGTTCTTCCCATGCTCAAACTCTTCTATCTCCTCGTCTGTGGGCTTGTACCCCAAGCCAAAAGTTCCCTTATTCTCAGGCTCTTCCCATGGCCGCACTATAGATGATTTTCTCCCAGACTTTATCATTTCCATCCCGGGTAGCAGACCTACCCTCAGCATCATTCCAACCAGGCAATTGATTTGGATCCCCCCAAAGTCATATAGGATAAATGGCCCTTTGGGCCTCTCTCCTTCGATGCATTGAACAGTGTCGTAATGGAACCCAGTCAAGGCCATAGCAGTTTCACCAGGAACAACCTCAAAGAGAGACTGATCCGTGGTTTTCTTGTTGATTTCACATGTGTCCCCTTTGATAGTGATGATTTTTCCTTCAAAAGGGAACTTAAGTTTTTGATGTAATGAAGATGGTACAACATTATGCTGATGAAAGCCCGCGGGTACATCAATGACTGGAACGGCACTCCCATTTTCACCGGTCCAATAGCAACTTCCAGAGTAGCAACACCCAAAATTTCTCTTCGAGTGTTATCATATGCTCTAACAATTTGATCAGAAGGTGTTAGATCTGTAGCCTCCAACCCCAGACAGCTTGCTACTTTCAAGGGACATACATTTAAGGCTGACCCATTATCAATGAGAACTATGGGTACAGTCTTTCCCCCAGTCTGTATGGTGATGTATAGAGCATCATTGTGTTTCATGCCATCTTCTGGTAAATCTTCATCAGAAAACCTGATACTCAATGCCTTGGTTGATTGGGTCAAAGTGGCCACCAAAGCTTCTGGGCTTGTGTCTACTGATGTATCAAGTTGACTCAAAGCTTTACTGAGAGCCTGACGGTGTGGGAATGAGGAAGCAAGGAGCTCCCAAATTGACACCTTAGCTTGAGTTTGTTTAAGTTGAGTGAGGACAGGGTCTTCCTTTGGTTCTGGCGTCTTCTTATAGGGGTGATTTGAGGTTGTAGGGGCTTTTCCCAAGTCGAGTGGCTGATATTGTCTTCCACTTCTTGTCAAAGCATCGACCTCTTCAGCAAGGTCATTCAAATCTAACACACATACTTCATTCATTTCTAAGAGAAGTTTGAAAGGATCAAACAGCTCTTCTTCCACAGTGATGGCGTGGATGGAATGATTGGGCAAAGGATTAGTATTAATGTTTGGTTGTCTCCTAAGAGGAATGATGTCACCATTATCCACCGGATCTTGGATGCGATTTTTCAGAGTCCAGCAAGCATCTGTTTTATGCCCATTTCCTTGGTGGTATTCACAGTACTCATTGGCCCTATAATTGGAGGGTAATGGGTTTGGAGGAGGTCTTGGGTCCAAAGGCTTCAAGTATTTTCCTTCCACGGCCTTTTTAAACACCAGATGAAGGGGCATTCCAAGGTCGGTATATTGCCTTCTTGGCTGATTTCTCTGCCCAAGATTGCCCACACGTAAAGGATTCGCAGGGGCAATATTGGCTGCTTCATTAACCTTGCTTGAGGAAGCAGCTTGGCCTTGTTTCTTATACTTCAAAGTAGCTCCCTCATCTACTATCTTACCCAATTGTATCAAATCTTCTACCTTAGTTGCAGTTGCAATGAGCGATTTGAAAGTAGGTAAGTATTGGGTTTGCAGTTGAGCTTGATATGTAGGCCTTAAGTTCTTGATTATAATATCAATTTGCTCTAGTTCTGAGGGGCAATTAATCATTTGGGCAGCCTTCACCCTCCATCTCATAAGGAACGAGGAGAAGGGTTCATTGTTGTTTTGTTTGGTAGTCTCAAGCTCTCTTCTAGTGACATCTACCTCAATATTGTAGTGGTATTGAGTGTTAAATGCATTGCAGATGTCTTCCCAGGTCTTAATCTTGGCACGATCCAGGCTTAAAAACCATTTAAGGGCAGCACCAGTCAAGGATTGTTGGAAGAGTTGAGCAACCCCAAGGGCTTAAGGCACCCACATACATTTTCAGGTGGGTTTTAGGGCAAGTAGTTCCGTCAAATCCGTCCATCCCAGGCATCTTGAATTTTGGAGGCAACCTAGCTTGGGGAAACAAGGATAAGGAATCCATTTCTACCACCTCTTTATGAGTTTTCATGGCAGTGATTGACCTTTCAAGCAATTCAAGTTTCTTTTTCAGTTCATCAGTTTCAGTAGCATTCTTAGAGGGTGGATCCTCCAAATTGATGACAGGGGTATTATTCTGAGCAGTCATGGGGGTACTAGTTTGTCCCACAATAGGTTCTTTCCCTAAATTTCCAGAAGTAGTGGCCGTCTTTGGTGCTCCTCCCAATTCGGCCAAGATGGCTACCCTTTGGGTAGCCAAAGCTTCATCAATTCTTTCTTGCATCCTATCCTTAACCTGTCCATCTAACAAGGCCTTAATCTGTTTAATAGTAGCCATTTCAGTAATTGGAGTAGTTGGTGAAGTTGGGGTAGTAGGACTTGTGGGTGATTGCACAGTTGGAGTTGGTGTAGCTTGTGTAGGTGAAGGCACACGGATAGTGGGTGCCTGCAAAGGTTAAGGGTAAAGGATCAGGGTAGTGTGTAGGGTAGGAAGACTCTTGGTCCACTTGAATATATCAAAAGGTTTTCCCCAAAACAATGTTGTTATGTTGCATGAATGCACCTCATCACATCATAATTCATTTTAATGGAATGTGGCACTATTATTGGGTACATACAACCTAGGGGAGGGTTCTATTGTTACATGAAAAATAGAGAATAGGCTTATAATAGGGACCCTTGAGTCTTGAGTAAGATATACCTAACCACATGTGAAACAAAGAGTTTCGTGTGGGTCCAATAGTACGTTTACTCATGGGCCACTCCAAAAGGATTGGAACGCTTTGGCTGTCCGTCGGCATAATCAAGGAGACCTGCCGGTCAGCTCTACTTGCTATCCAGACTCAGAACTTTGAACAGAAAGAGAAGAAATTCATTTGAAAATAATTTTTTATGCAATGGAGGAAAATGATTCCCCCATATAATGCAAGAGAAAAAGATTCTCTAAATGACAAAACAAATGCACAATTAATCAAACAAGGGTCTATCAAAGGAAAAAGATTCCTTTTGTGAATTTTATTCCGATATCCTTAAAGGAAGGATATATATTGCTAAGGTACACTGCAAAACAAATAAAAGTACCCTAAAGAAGGGTAATTAATCAAATAAGCAATAGTAGTCCGCTAGAATCCCATAAATCATTTTTATGGTCCCCAGTGGAGTCGCCAAATTGTGAACCTCGGTTTTCCACCCGAAAAGGATTCGGAGGAATGTTCACTTGTTGTTAGGAGTTGCCACTTAGTTATTTTTTTTCTGTTCAAAGGGAAAAACTAAGAAAACCCTTGTTTGACTCCAATTAATGCATCCAATGTAAAGGTTTCTAATCTGCGAACCCAAGGAGGATTCGGGGACTATGTCATGTATTTGATTAATTTGCCAAAAGAAACAAACCCAAAAGGGACGAAGAAAAGAAGACAAGCAGATTGTTAGTAAATTATGGACTTGCTATTTGGGGTGAATCCCAAACATGCCTACGTACTCTCGTTTTTATGAGAGATCAAAGCCCATGTAGTTCGGAAAAGCTTATTTAAAGGCAATTATGCATTTATGCATGTGTGTGTGTATGCTTCGTGCATTGTCGGGCTTTTTGCCAAAATTGTGAGATTTTAAGCACTTAGTGCTAAATTTGATGAAATTTGGGTACTTGGTACCAAAAGAAAATGCAATTTAGGCTTCATGCCAAAAGGTTGATTTTAATTGTGATGAGCTTCATGCCAAAAAGTTTAGGTCTTTGACCAAACAGAAATTAAGAAGGAAGTGCAGTGCTTATGACATGCTTGAATTGACAAATGATGAATTAGGGTGTTACCTTGCTTAGGATTCTCCCACTTCGAAGTTCCAGATCTCGTTTTCTCGGATCTTGGATTATGATTCTTGATTACGGTTTTTTTTTTCAATTGATTCCTGCAGCATAATGTTAGATTTATGCAAAGAAAAGTCCTAAAAGAGGTCCTTAAGTGTATGGAAAACAGAGAATTCGTCCGCCCGAAACCCCATGAAAAACCGAACCAAAAGCCGAACCCTGTTTCTGAAAATTCAGCAGCCTTTTATAGACAAAATTCGGACTGGACGGCGGTCGGACCGCCAGTCCGGCGGTTGGACCGCCGTAGCTCGCCAAAAAATCGGGAAAGGGTAATGCCGGCGGTTGGACCGCCGTGGCTAGCAGAAAAATCGGGAAAAGGGCAACGCCGGCGGTCAGACCGCTGGTTTCGACGGTTGGACCGGCGTGGTCGGCGGTCGGACCGCCAAGCTCGGTGGTTCAGCCCTAAAAAAAATCGCACGATTTTCGTTCAAACTGATTTTCCGGGAGCTACGGACCTCCAAACATTATTTCGAGACCATATCTGTGATCCTTGCGTCGCTCCGGACATTTCAAGTACCATGAAGACATACTTTCGGTGAACTTTGTCGTGAACCTTCGGTCCGGCTCGGTCTCCTGCAGTCTGAGAAAGCCGGCTTTTCGAGCCTCAAAATTCGAGTATTCACAGTAGTAGAAGGATCCTCTAACTTGAGATGAGCTTCCCTAATGTAGGAAAATTTGCTCTTATGCCCAAATTTCATACAATATGTGCATTGATACAATTTTCTATACCAGTTTTCAATTGAAATTCAATGAACTATGCATACAATTAGAAGTATGAATTTACTTTTGTACATTTTTATGTTTTTTTACATGCCTAGTATACATGAATGCATGATTTGCTCTTAGAACTTTAGTTTAGAGTCTAGTGAACCTAATGTAATCCTTTTAGGATTTCTAGGTTTAGTTTGTGCATTAGTGTTCTTTATAACTTCAACACTAGAGGTTTGAGTTATAGATGCTTTTGCAATTATTGGTGCATTGGATGTGGTGTTGGATGAGCCTTTGAATCCTAATCCATGTTTCAAGAAGAGTAACCTTTGATTGCCTATCAATGTATTTAATGCCTTTTTTCCCTTATGAAATTTTGAAATTGATTCTTTAAGTTCTTTTAGGTCATGCTTCAAAATTTCATTTTCCTTGATCACATTTGCTAAGCTATGTGAATTTTTATTCATTTTATCAATGAATTTCAACAATTGTTTATTTGAGGTTTTTAATTCTAATGTAGAATCTTTTAAGCACACCAAATCTTTTTCTACCTTATACTATTTATCATTATAAAATTTTATCATAGAAAAATACTTTTCTACTCTAATGTTCATTAGTTCAATCATATCACTATCATCTAAAGCATCATTAATATCATATGCAATTGAGTTCGAGGATTAAGCACCTACCTCATTAGAGTCATCCTCAATAGCCATGAGATATAGATTAGTGATTCCTTCCTCCTCTTCTTCTTCTTCTTCGCTTGAGGAAGAATCATCCCATGTAGCCTTGAGTGATTTTTTCTTTTCCTTATCCCACTTCTTTTTATTCTTCAACTTGAAGCAATTTGATTTGATGTGATCGGTACATTTCACTTCATTCTTTTTATTTTTATCTTTGAAAGAGGATTTAGAAAAAGTACCTTTTCTAGCCTTCAATCTTCTCTCTCTTTTTCAATCACTCATTCTTTTTGAAAACATAGCAATTTCTTCTTCTTCATCACTATCTTCATTCCTTGAGCTCTCAACTTCTTTGATTGCCTTGAGTTTTCTCTTTTAGTGTGCAATTTAAAGGTGAGTAGTTTTCTAACAAGTTCATCGGTTCTCAAAGAGCTAAGGTAATGAGCTTCTTCAATTCAAGAAACCTTAGACTCAAAGTTCTTTTTTGCTCTAAGTTCTCTTAAGATCTTGCTATTAACATCATCTTGATCATATATCTTACCATATTTCTTTAATTCTTTGACAATGGCACGCAACCGATTTGTCATGTCAGTGACATTTTTGTTGGCCTTCGTCTTGAATAGCTCATACTCATGTACATACATTTGCTTCTTGGTGGGTCTCACTTGGGTAGTACCCTCATGATAGTTCTCAAGAGTTTTCCAAATGTAATGTGCATAAGTGAGATGTTGAATTCTCCCACCTTCATATCTTGATATTGAATTCATCAAGATGGAGGCTGCTTTATGGTTCTTGAACTGATCTCTCACATTGGCATTTGACCATTGTGATTTAAGAAGAGGAACCTTGACACCATCAACTTCATGAATAGGAGGTTTCCACTCATTTTCAACATAATCCCAAAGCTATATTCCTTCACTATCTAGGAATAAAAATATCTTATGTTTCTAATTTGAGTAATTTGTTCCATCAAAGTAGGGTCTAAGAAGAGAATTGAGATTTCCATGAGAGGTTAAGGTAGGTGAAGAAGAGGTTTCCATTTTGTATCAAATTTCACAATTAAGTTTAAGAAATTTTGAGGCTATGATACCAATTGTTTTCCCAAGATAGCAATCAAGAGGGGGGTGAATTAGTTTATTTGAAGAATTGATGGTAAATTGAAAAATCAAAATTAAATCAAAGCAAGAGTAGGAGTAGAGAAGAATGAACACAAGAGAATTTATAATTCCTTAACAACTTGTTAATGTTCCACTAGTCTTGAGCATTTACAAGTTTAACTCTAACTTGGTGTTTCTGCAAGCTCACACCAAACTTTATAATGGTTTGAGATCAATCCTCACAACCCTTACAAGAGTTTTCTTAGGCTCACTCTCACAACCTAAGTGTTTCCAAGCTAACATTTAAACTTATAATTTTGGTGCTTAATGCTCACAAACACTCTAACAATTCAATTGTTAATTGTAATAAGTGAAAATGGAAGTATATTGCTTAGGCTATTACAATCAAAAAATTACCCTTGAATAAGATGTTTCTTGGAGTATATATAGTCAATATGGTCCAAGTAGCCATTATAAGTCATGTGGTGAATATTAGTAGGCTGGTCCTTACAATAATAGGAAATTTTCTCAAAGAGCGATCACCCATGCACTTGGAATGGTCACCCTTGCACTTTCGGCGGTCATCCATTGCATAAGGACAGTCGCTCCATTTAAAAATTCTTTAAATGGTCAAATGTGAGTGCTCTGCTAGTGGAATTTTGCCCATGCTGTGGCTGTCGAGAAGGTCACCCTTTTTGAATATGAAAGTGGCTTTATAATGGTCATTCCATATGTCACTTTCTTATTTGACAAAGAGTTTTTTTGCAAAAATATGAAAGGAGTGGTTGCGCTAGTGCTGAAATCTAGATCAAACTTCTGGGCGCACCCAAGGTCATGAACACTACTATCAATCCTTGTGATGTTCTTTTAAAATGAATGGATAGTCACTATATAGATGGGACAGGCATGACAAAGTATAAAGAGACCACTCCTCAGGCCGTACTTATCACCGTGTTCCCTACTATTAATGTTGGAGATTTGGTCACTTGAGGTGTGATCGTCCCAAGAAATGGACAGTCGCAAATAAGGCTTTCTCGGTTGCTACTAAGGTCGAGACTTTGACCGCGAACGCTACTATAACTGAACTTGTCCTTTGAATCTTCAGGGGCAGCCGTTCTTTGGCCTGGTGTGACCACACCTTTTGCCCTGTTCTAGTAATGTATTAAGCAACCTATTCTTTCATCAAGTAACTTAAAGACATATTAAATGAATCATTCAATTTGAGTGCTAAAGATCAAAATTGAGATTATTTGGCTAACAATATTATAAAGCTTTAACATGAGGAAAATCATATTAAATGTGTATGTATTATGTATTGTTGTTTTTAAATATGCACTACTAAGTAGTAGGCTTAGCTTGGTTGTATGAATTGCGCAAGTAACAGGGTTGCCGATCAGAGGTGTAACACCCCCATGCTCTGTATAAGTACTATACATATACCTAGTATACATACAATACGTATATAGAATATAGGAATATCACTTTTAGTTTTAAATTTCAATACCTTTAATCAAGTTCAAACAATATTACCTTAAATTGAATAACATTAACAAAATCATTATACTTTCAATGATATTAATCTGAATTACCAAAACTTCATTATTACATATAAATATTGTATTATGAACTATACATCATACTTAAATCATACATGTATGCATCACCTTCTAGTTGGTCTCAGAACACTCTTACCCTTCTCGTGGCATAACTGCTTGATTTCCCGATCAACCGCATAATCACCTGCACGATCACACAACCGCGCTAAGCCCGAGAGCTTAGTAATACAATTAAATCATATACACATATAATAGAGAAAATCATATTTTCATTTTAACTTATTATGCCATTATTTTCTTACCAGGTTTTTTCTCTTTTTGGCTATACTTTATATATATATATATACTTCTACTAGTGTTTTACCAATATGCATATTCATACATTTTATTTCAGTAATTCACAATCCAATGACTTATCAAAGTCTTCATGAAACAATATCAACTATTTCCACATTCATATACATTTCACACATCATATATCATCATATACAATTTACACATCATAATTCATCATTTCACATAGCTTCTCAAGCTATACTCATCTTCAATAATTCACTTATGTATTGTATGCATCTCATTCCATGATTATCATCATATATTTCAATCCATAGCTATCATCATGTATCTCATTATTCATTTATTCCATTATTCAAGAATCACATATATATACAAACACAAGCATGGGCCCAAAATACTAATATGCCATTCTACTTTCAGAGTTAATGTTTTGGTTTAATTATCACATTTGTCATTATCCCTACTAGGCTTCAAGGATTAAGGTTCAACCAAGCTTCAAGGGGAACAAAGCATGCTAAGTATCAACCCAACTTGGCTTTAAGAACCAATCCAACCTAGCTTCAAGGGTTGTAACATCTCAATTAGGCTTCAAGGATTAGACCCAACCAAGCTTCAAGGGGAGTAAAACATGTTAAACTTCAACCCAACTTGGCTTCAAGGATCAAATCCAACCTAACTTCAAGAGATTGTTACTATTAGGCATGCCACCAACAACAAAACTCTGAAAATGAATAACATATTAGACACACAATTCATTCATGATTTCATTATCAATTTCATTTCCAATTGAATCATCATAGCCAATCACAATGGCTTCATATATCATTTAGATCATCATAGCCAATCACAATGGCTTCATATATCATTTAGATCATCAATTAATATCATAGCATTTCATCTTTCAAATACACAATCATCTATCTCATATATTACACATTTCATATATCATCATTACCAATCACAAAAACATCACATTTCATTTAGTCTCACTTCACATTATAATACTTCATAATCAAGCACATTAAACATTCATCAAGAATGATCATCATTGATGTATATATATATATAATTTACCTTATTCTTAGATTTGGAATCCTCCACATACATTTGTTTCACATATATTTGAAATGTAGAAACCATAATGCCTTTAGAGAATCCAACAAGACAAGAATAATCAAGAATAAGAATCATTAACTAACAAATTTGAGGGACACGGCCAACACCATTTGAGGGACACGGCCAAGCTTGTGGCCGTGTCTCTCAACCACAATTGGCACTAGTGAACACGAGCATGCAACACGGCCGTGTCTCTCAACACAATTTCAGGCAGTAGATGACACGATCAAGGGACACGGCTGAGCCAGTGGCCGTGTCTCACAACAAAAATCATACAATCACAGACACGGGCAAGGGACACGGCCGTGTCTCTCCACAAAAATCAGGCAGTAACAAACACGGGCAGAGGACACGGCTGAGACTGTGACCGTGTCTCTCCCAAAATCAATTCAACACATCCAATTTTCCTTGACTTGGCCGTGTCTCTCCTTATTTTTGGCCGTGTCACTCCTATATTTAAACCCCAAACCTTAATAAGTCTCCTTTGATTGCACCTAAACACTTCATACACATCATACTATCCTTCCAATGAATTTAATCAACATCACTAACACTTATTTCACATGCACATCCATATTTACATTACCAAAACACATCAACAACACATTTGATTCCTTAACACATTTACAAATGAATATGTGTTAAGTTTCAACATCATATTAATATATGAATTTAGATAGTTTACTTACCTTAAAAATCATTCTCAAATCTATTCAATTTACCTTCCAAGAGCTCTTCACCACTTTAACTAGAGCAATCCATTTCCTTCACAACCTAAATCAAATCAAATAATAAGATACTTAAATTCCAATGCACATATTCAATTATCAAACTCATATATTTTATATTCTTAACTTCCTTAAACACAACATACATCACTCATATATCAATTACTCAAATCCCCAATTCATTAACACTAAACCCTTACTCAATAATCCCAACAATTCATCATCATCCTCACCAATAACCACATCAAATCCAAACTCAAACCATAGAAATCAATGCAAAGGAATGAATACTTACTTGATTATTTACCAAATCTTGAATAAAAATCTTCAATTCTCTCCAAAATCACCATCTCTCTCTCTCTCTCTCTCTCTCTCTCGACACACGAAGAAGAAGGAGCAGAAGAAGAAGAAAGAAAGTTCTCGTTCTTTCTTTCGTTCTTATCATCTATATATATATATATAATAATAATAATAATAATAATAATAATAATAATAACAATAACAATACTTTAAATCTCCACCACATAATCTTTCTTTGACTTTCTTCTTCTCTTCTCTTTTTGTCCTTATTACTATCATTATTATTAATTAACTATACAAATATATATATATACAATTCACTTTTCCTACACCATATTATATCCCATGTATATGTAATGTATATGTATATGTCTTATATATTATCTTTATATTTCCCATATATACATATACATCAAATCCAAATACAACAACAATAACTCCAAAACTCTTAGGGTATATTCCGGGATATTACAATTCTCTCCCCCTTAAATAATTTCGTCCTTGAAATTATCCAATACAATAACAACCCATTTATAACAAATCACTATCTTAATTTTATCAAATCACATAACCTATACTCTCCCCCTTTAAGTCAATCATAACTCATCATAATTAATCTATTTTCATCTTATAACTTCCTCAACAGAGCCACTCAGATCGCTCATTACATTCCCAATGAATTTTCTTTTATACAATAATCAACTCATCTTATAGTTTATACATATATTCCATTCATCTATTACATTCAAGATATTTATATCACTTCATCCCTTTATAGACAATCAACTTTAACCTTGGTAATTATGGAATTATATCATACTATTGCTTATCTTGTCATTACAATCACTTTTGAAAATAGCCATTTATCAAACCTTGATTAGTAACAATCTTTCCATTTTTTTTACACTTAAATCTTTCTTTATTATATCTCACTTAACATTAATAATGATATAACCTCTTTAAACTTACTTAACAGATAATCAACCTTTTTCCTTTATCATTAATTACAGCTGATATAATTCAATTCATCAATGTCCATTCATTCGTCAAAATATTACATCATATATATATATCATTTAAATTTTTATATTCTTAGTACAACTATACATATTAAGTCTTAATAATGATTCACAATCTTAACATAACTTAGATCATTTGATTCTCTCTATCACAAAATATTCACATTTCAACCTTGTTCAATTCAAACCAACAATTAACTTATTCAAATTTATCATTAGATTTCACATTATATATATCCTCATTCCATTCAACCAAACTTATATTCAATCTCTGATTTCTTCAAATCCATATTTAATCAAATTATCCTTTCTACCAATTTTTATGATAATCTCATATCATATTGATTATGTACAATTCATTCACTTAAACTTTAAACCCATTCACTTTATACCATACACATATTTAGCATAACTCTCAATCACCTTTTTGTAATTTCTCTCTTTTTAATATCTTTTCACATATCACACCATTGCTATCTTAACAGTAAGTGTTATCCATGCTTAACACATTTTTATAATTCTCTTCTTTTATCTTACGTTTCACAAGTATAACCAGATTTCCAACATAAAATATTAAAATATCACTTTACCACATCATAATTATCAATCTCATCAGAACTACACTATAGTCATGTTATCTCACTCCCAAATCATAAAATAACAAATTAATCAACCACAATATACTAAACTGATCATAGGATTATAAGAATTTAAGGGTCATGTTTAAAACTTATAAATCCATATGGTTCTTTTATTATTCTTTTTTTTCCAACTTTTCCAATTACGATATTAAATTGGATTTTAAGAATTTTGTAATGCAAGGATTACATATCCATTCTCCAAACTTTTACTACATCAACATTTAACATATTTCAACTCCATCTCAAAACAATTTGCTCTTGATTATTTAATCATCAATAGCCTAATTCATATACAACAATATTATCTTTAACATCTCCTATGCACAACATTCCATCATATATATATTACACAAATTTCATTCATTACTCCATTTCCAATTTATCTCTTCTAAAAACTTCATACATTATATTTTCTTTTTTTTTTCCCTTACAATCTCTTATTACACATATATGCATAGAACATTTCCTCATATAAATACTTTGAGTTCCAAAACATCTCATGATAACCTCATTTAATTATTACCATCACAATCTCACTATTCAATATTACCCCAAATCCATTTTCATCTTCTATTTCATTACATACTCTATAACATAAATTAGGATTTAATCTCTATTAGGTCTACTACTATATGCAATCTCATTTCTAATACCATTAAACATGTAATGGTATAAAATAATAAACATAGTATATACACATTTATAAGTCACGCTAATAATGTGACTCACTTCCCACCTTTCTAACATATCACCATTACATTCATGTCGAAAAGTTCACTTCACATATCCTCTTCACATATCTACACACATATATATATAACCTAATTCCATTAGGTCAAACTTATATTCAAATTCTAGTCTTTTCAAATTCATATATTGTTGATTCAAACCACAGTTCCATGCCTTATTAAGATATTCATAAATTAATACTAACAATGTCCATATTCCTATTATACATCACAATGTATTTCAATGTTGTATTTACACATCTCATCATTCACATAATCTTATTTCAATAATTATATCATTATCTCTCATTCTTTTAACATAGCTTATTTTATTTATTAACTCAACATATATATACTCTTTCATAGTAATATTTCACAAAAATCTTAGTCACATTCCCAATGTGACATCTCTCTCACACTAGTCTTTAAATACATTTAATATATCTTCATATCCATTTTCATCCTTTCCAATCAAATGACTTAAAGTAACTCATTTTCACACACTTACTCACTTTCCTTTGACTTCAAAATAAATTCTCATACTATTAATCACATTACTCAATTCATAATATTTCCATATGCAATATTATCCATTTCACATAGCTAATGTATTGAATATACCTTAAACCATCAATACCCAAATAATCTTTATCACATTCCACTAAAACTTTAACCTTTCAACTTACCACTTCACTTAAACTTCAATTTACCAAACTCATCTTTATTAACATCAACTTTAAAACCTTATATATATCACAAAGCAGAATTAAACATATAATTCTCACAAGTCTTAAGCTCATTTCAAAAATCCAACTATCATATATTATCACTGTTACCATGAGCTTTCACAATATGCAAACATTTCACATTTCCAACATTGAAATCACAATGTTTACATATAGAAAAACAGTACAGACTATACACATATCATCTCTTTTTCTTTTAAACACAACCTTAGCTTTATATACCCCAAACTTTAAATAATCACACTTTATCTATATTACTCAATTCATTCAATAGTCTACCATACTCTCTTCCTTTAGATAACATATCCTTCCATAATAACAATCTCACCATATTTCCTCTTTCTAACAAACTAAACATAAACTTTGTCATAAAGAGATTCAAATCATAGAGGAAAGAGTACATACTCTAGTCTTGATTTTATTTTCAACTCATTTCCCACTTTATTCCCTTTTTCATTTCTTTATTTTCCAATCACTTTTCAATAATCAATACTTCAAAATTTACTTTTTCTTAAGTAAACTTTCACTCTTGAATTTATCAATTAATCTTGTACCAATTTTCATATCATTTCTTTTTCCAATTATTACCTTCATATAAAATTTTATTCACACACTATCATTCATCTCATGTAATTCAATTACATTACAAATCATATAATGCCACGTTCGAGACCAACCTAGATGTGAATGCATATGCATGTATTACAAATTTCATTTCAAAACTTTTCTTTTTACTTCTCTTTAAACCTTTCAAAACTTTCTCTTTTTAATAAATTTTTTTTTACTTAGGCCGAGAATCTCGAACCTAAGCTCTGATACCAAAATAATTGTAACACCCCCATGCTCTGTATAAGTACTATACATATACCTAGTATACATACAATACGTATATAGAATATAGGAATATCACTTTTAGTTTTAAATTTCAATACCTTTAATCAAGTTCAAACAATATTACCTTAAATTGAATAACATTAACAAAATCATTATACTTTCAATGATATTAATCTGAATTACCAAAACTTCATTATTACATATAAATATTGTATTATGAACTATACATCATACTTAAATCATACATGTATGCATCACCTTCTAGTTGGTCTCAGAACACTCTTACCCTTCTCGTGGCATAACTGCTTGATTTCCCGATCAACCGCATAATCACCTGCGCGATCACACAACCGCGCTAAGCCCGAGAGCTTAGTAATACAATTAAATCATATACACATATAATAGAGAAAATCATATTTTCATTTTAACTTATTATGCCATTATTTTCTTACCAGGTTTTTCTCTTTTTGGCTATACTTTATATATATATATATACTTCTACTAGTGTTTTACCAATATGCATATTCATACATTTTATTTCAGTAATTCACAATCCAATGACTTATCAAAGTCTTCATGAAACAATATCCACTATTTCCACATTCATATACATTTCACACATCATATATCATCATATACAATTTACACATCATAATTCATCATTTCACATAGCTTCTCAAGCTATACTCATCTTCAATAATTCACTTATGTATTGTATGCATCTCATTCCATGATTATCATCATATATTTCAATCCATAGCTATCATCATGTATCTCATTATTCATTAATTCCATTATTCAAGAATCACATATATATACAAACACAAGCATGGGCCCAAAACACTAATATGCCATTCTACTTTCAGAGTTAATGTTTTGGTTTAATTATCACATTTGTCATTATCCCTACTAGGCTTCGAGGATTAAGGTTCAACCAAGCTTCAAGGGGAACAAAGCATGCTAAGTATCAACCCAACTTGGCTTCAAGAACCAATCCAACCTAGCTTCAAGGGTTGTAACATCTCAATTAGGCTTCAAGGATTAGACCCAACCAAGCTTCAAGGGGAGTAAAACATGTTAAACTTCAACCCAACTTGGCTTCAAGGATCAAATCCAACCTAACTTCAAGAGATTGTTACTATTAGGCATGCCACCAACAACAAAACTCTGAAAATGAATAACATATTAGACACACAATTCATTCATGATTTCATTATCAATTTCATTTCCAATTGAATCATCATAGCCAATCACAATGGCTTCATATATCATTTAGATCATCATAGCCAATCACAATGGCTTCATATATCATTTAGATCATCAATTAATATCATAGCATTTCATCTTTCAAATACACAATCATCTATCTCATATATTACACATTTCATATATCATCATTACCAATCACAAAAACATCACATTTCATTTAGTCTCACTTCACATTATAATACTTCATAATCAAGCACATTAAACATTCATCAAGAATGATCATCATTGATGTATATATATATATATAATTTACCTTATTCTTAGATTTGGAATCCTCCACATACATTTGTTTCACATATATTTGAAATGTAGAAACCATAATGCCTTTAGAGAATCCAACAAGACAAGAATAATCAAGAATAAGAATCATTAACTAACAAATTTGAGGGACATGGCCAACACCATTTGAGGGACACGGCCAAGCTTGTGGCCGTGTCTCTCAACCACAATTGGCAGTAGTGAACACGAGCATGCAACACGGCCGTGTCTCTCAACACAATTTCAGGCAGTAGATGACACGATCAAGGGACACGGCTGAGCCAGTGGCCGTGTCTCACAACAAAAATCATACAATCACAGACACGGGCAAGGGACACGGCCGTGTCTCTCCACAAAAATCAGGCAGTAACAAACACGGGCAGAGGACACGGCTGAGACTGTGACCGTGTCTCTCCCAAAATCAATTCAACACATCCAATTTTCCTTGACTTGGCCGTGTCTCTCCTTCTTTTTGGCCGTGTCACTCCTATATTTAAACCCCAAACCTTAATAAGTCTCCTTTGATTGCACCTAAACACTTCATACACATCATACTATCCTTCCAATGAATTTAATCAACATCACTAACACTTATTTCACATGCACATGCATATTTACATTACCAAAACACATCAACAACACATTTGATTCCTTAACACATTTACAAATGAATATGTGTTAAGTTTCAACATCATATTAATATATGAATTTAGATAGTTTACTTACCTTAAAAATCATTCTCAAATCTATTCAATTTACCTTCCAAGAGCTCTTCACCACTTTAACTAGAGCAATCCATTTCCTTCACAACCTAAATCAAATCAAATAATAAGATACTTAAATTCCAATGCACATATTCAATTATCAAACTCATATATTTTATATTCTTAACTTCCTTAAACACAACATACATCACTCATATATCAATTACTCAAATCCCCAATTCATTAACACTAAACCCTTACTCAATAATCCCAACAATTCATCATCATCCTCACCAATAACCACATCAAATCCAAACTCAAACCATAGAAATCAATGCAAAGGAATGAATACTTACTTGATTATTTACCAAATCTTGAATAAAAATCTTCAATTCTCTCCAAAATCACCATCTCTCTCTCTCTCTCTCTCTCTCTCGACACACGAAGAAGAAGGAGCAGAAGAAGAAGAAAGAAAGTTCTCGTTCTTTCTTTCGTTCTTATCATCTATATATATATATATATAATAATAATAATAATAATAATAATAATAACAATAACAATACTTTAAATCTCCACCACATAATCTTTCTTTGACTTTCTTCTTCTCTTCTCTTTTTGTCCTTATTACTATCATTATTATTAATTAACTATACAAATATATATATACAATTCACTTTTCCTACACCATATTATATCCCATGTATATGTAATGTATATGTATATGTCTTATATATTATCTTTATATTTCCCATATATACATATACATCAAATCCAAATACAACAACAATAGGGTATATTCCGGGATATTACAAGAGGAATCCAGACTGTGGTGGATACTTGGTGATCTAGAGTACCGCCATATCAATAGTGCCACATGCATACATTTGTGGTTTATAATTATTTCAGTTTATGTATATTGACTCTCCACTCTTGTATATTGAATGAAGAATTGGAATTGTGATATAACGTATTTATGTATTTAACTAAGATAAATAATTTATATATTTTTTTATTAAGTTTTGGAGAATTGGGAGGATTTATAAATGAAATTGATTATTGGAAGTGTTAAATTTTTATTCGCAGGTTGGGTGTTTATTTTTTTGGGAATGTTCAAATTATGGAAAAAAAAACTCTAACTAATTTTTTTTAAATTTTTTTCATTAAAATCTATATTTTTTAATTAATTATTAATTAGTATTTTTTATTTATCTATTAAAGTACAATTTAAGCATTAAAATATCTTTCTTTAAATTATGGAAATTTTAAAATGATAAGGATGTTAATATTTTTATATTCTATATACATATGTTACATATATGGGGAATATGTACGACACGTATATAGAGTCTAAGAGTGTTACATTCTTCCTCTGATTTTATACAAATTAAATAAGTGTATGGAGGTTAATTAAAGTGTTGGGAGAGATATATGTATAGTATATACCTAATGTATATATAAACTATACATAATATATACCTAACATATACTTATTATATATATTGGATACAAGTTATATACTTAATATATACAAGATATACACATTGTATACATAATGTATACATAAAATATACATTATATATACATATACACAAAGATATATAGCATATATTTACAGTATAAATGACATATACATATGCATGAAATATAAATGACATATAAATAAAGTATAAAGGAAATATATATATAAATATATATATAATTATGAATGCGAGATGATAATTAAAATAAATAGATAATAAAAGAAAAATAAAGTCAAAGGAAGAAGAAAATATGTGGATGGGATTAAAGTGGAAAATAATAAAATAATTAATTAAATTAATATATATGGATAGTAAAAGAATAAGAGAATAGAAAAGAGGACTTCATCTTCTTCTTCATCCAAGTTGCGCCAAATTGTTAGAGGGAGAAATGGAGGATTTTTTATTCTTCAATCTTTAAATTTTTACAAGAATTTTCAATAAAATAAGTTGGTTTTGAAGGAAAATCAAGAATTCAAGTAAGTTGTTCTCCTAAAACTTGTTGTTTGAGTTTTTAAAGTTATGTTTGAAACTTCTAGAGAAAGAAAGTTGTGTTTAATTGTTAAAATTGACAGTAATTGAGTTAATATAGTGGATATGTGATGATTTGATGACCAATTTGTGGAGATGAGCATAAATGATGAAATTAGGGTTTTATAGTGAATATGTATAAGTAGGGTTTCTAATATAGGTGTTTATAATTATGGTAATAGATTGATTTGGTGTTGTTTTAATGTATATGTTATGATTTTAAGGTTTGTCATTGAATATGAGTGACTTTGGATGAAGTTAGGATTTGTGGAAGGTTATGTGGAATTAGGGTCATGGATGGAGGTTGATAAAATTATTGAAATAAGTTATTTCATTATTATTTTGATATGTAAGTAATGAATTTATGGTTAAATGTTGGAAATATATGGTGAAGTTGAATAAAGCAGTAAATGGTAAAATTATAGTTTTATTGGAATTTTGAAGGAAATTGTATGTTTAGTGGTAGTTTGATATAAATTGACTATGGAAATGAATTTAGATTAAACATTGCTGCTTGTTGTTGGGTTTATATGTGTGTAGGCCAAATTGGTGGAAGTGGTAGAGTTTAAGTTTTTGGCTTGGAAAGGGGTTTGGAGTGGATTTGGAAGCAAATAAGGTTAATACATGTTTTAATAATTATTATTTGAATAATATTGTAGTTGGCAAAACATATTGTGATTTGAGAATGTGTTATGTCACTTTCATTTTTAGATTTGATAAGGATATGTGCATTTATAATTAAGAGAGTGATTAATGAATGAGGTATGAAAGATGAGCCATTGTAGAATGGCTATTGCAATGGTTATGTGCATAATGTATAAAATGTGAAATATGCTAAAAATGAATGGAAAAGATGAGAAATGAACAATATGACAAGAAATGATAAAGGAAATGTGGAAACTATGAAAGAAATAGTAAATATGATTAAAGTGAGAAATGTGATAAAAAGATGAGAATGTGAAAAGATAAAATGTTATTATGTGTTTGTAAACTATACAATTTTTTATCCAGCACTGTTCAGATTAATTATGCATATATTGATAGACCTGAGTAGAGCAAGGTCATGAGATTGAGATTGGAAATGGATCTGAGCAAAGCTAGGCCATCAAAATGATGTTGTGATAACTGGACTTAAAAATTATATATGGGATGCTGGGCCTAATGTGTGTATATGTGAATATATGTGCATTGTATAAATATTGCAAGTTGCATTATGAGAAGTGAGTTTGGATATATATATATGATGAATGAACTATAAAATAAATGGTGATTATAACAATATTGTAAATTACATTATGAGAAAGGTATTTAAATTTATGTATATATGTTGTTTTTAAATATGTGCCACTTAGCTATGGGCTAGCACGATTGTATAAATCGAACAAGGGAAAGAGTTATCGATTAGCGGGATCCAGGTTGTGGATGATATTTGGAGATCTAGGATACCACAAGACCAACAATGTCGACTGCATATACATATAATTGTGGTTTTTATTATATATGTAATACCCTTATACCCTGTATACGTATTACACATACACCCGGTATATGTAAAATATGCATATACAGTATAAGATGTCACAGTTTCTAGTCTTATCAAATTTTTATAATATCAAGAAAATATGTCAAATCTTAAAGTGTGTCTTATTATATAAATAAAATATTTTTTAATAATCCTAAATACTGAAAATACATAATTTAAAAGAAACTCTCTAGGAAAACAACGAACAAACAACTTGCTTAAAAGTTTAACACTTCCAAAACATTAATAATTTGATTCCTTCTCCAAACTCACCACTTCATTAATACAAACTTAAAATCTCAACACTTTACACTCTATCTATTAAAATCAAATACTGATATAGATATATACACTGTCACCTTAAATGTAATATCCCAAATTATACCCTAAAATTTTTGGAAATGTTAATTGTTGGAATTGAATTAAATGATTTAAGTGTATATTTAATTAAGTGAAAAGATAATAAGAAGATGTGTATGAGTTATGTATATGGATATATACAATATATACAAGTTAATGTCTTAATATGGTCTAAAGATATTTTTAGTATTTAAATAGATTTAATTAAGGATAGTGTAAGATGACATAAGTGGGTTTATTCTATATTAATTAAATACTTGGTGGAGAGTAATTTGAGGAAAGGTGTTTGGTTAAAAGAGAAGACTGTGGTTTGACTTTCTTCTTCATCTTCTTCTTTCTTCTTTGGCCGGCCAACATTATCAACCAAAGAAAAAGAGATTTTGTTGCTTCCTAACTCAAGAATTTGAAGGATTTCAAGAGATCAAGTTGGAGTTTTAAGGATTTTCTTCTCATTTGGTAAGTTTCCAACTTGTTTCTTTGATTTCTTTTGAGTTTGTGTTTATGAGTTTGGTAAATGGTTGTTGTAGATGTGTTTATGGTTAATTTGGTATGTTTGAAGTGTTTTGTCTTGTTAACTTTGATTTTTTGGAGTTGGATTGAAGAGAAAGGGTTAAGTTTGGTGAAGAAAGCAAGAGTTGTGGGTGTTGTGTAACTTTGAGTTGTTAAATATGGTTGTGATTGTGTTTTGATGTTTGTAATTGAGTTGTTTAAATGTTTACTCAAGTATTATATGGTATGTTGATGGATTTGGTTGAGTTTGTGTGGTGTTGATAAGGTTAAAGAAAGGTGATAGTTGGATGTGGTATTTTTGTGTCGATTTTAGGGTATTTGGCCTGACACGCCCAGTAGCACGGCCATATCTTTGGGTGTGTCATTGGTTCTATTTTTTGGGTTAGTGACACGACGCACTGAGCGTGTCACAGCTTTTGTGTTGGAGGAGGATTGACACGCCCATGTCACTGATCGTGTCATAACTTCTATGTTGTTGGAGGATTGACACGTCCAGTGATACGCACATGTCACTGAGCGCATCATAACTTTTGTGTTAGAGGAGAATTGACATATGCAGTGACACACCCATGTCATTGAGCATGTCAGAGCTTCTGTGTTGTGGGTTTAGGGCACGGTCAGGGACACGCCCATGTTGTTGAGCGTGTCAAGTGTAGAGTTTGCCCTAGATAGTTCTCTTTCTTATTTTCTTTTATGTATCACTAAGTGAGTGTATATAATCATCTTTGGATTAATTTTTGAAGAGAATTGAGTTACCCAATCCAAGTGTTGAAGGATTCTTGGTAGAGATTATTAGAGTTGGTGTTTGTTGCTTTTAGAGGTAAGTACAAACTTTGAATGATTGCATACATTTACATGACTTTGGGACTTAACACATTTGGTGGGAAAAAATGTGTTAAGTTACTTAATATATATTGTTGATGAATGAGTTATATGTTATGATATGCATAATGTGAATTATGTTAAAGTATCAAATCAATTGAGTAATGTGTTGTAAATGAAAAAGAAATGTGGAATAATGTGATAAGATATGTGAAAACATAAAGTAACAAATTGATATTGATACAAAAGAGAAGAATGAGAAAGGTGAGAAAATGATGAAATATTGAGGCAATGTGCCTAATTTGATCATGAGAAAATGAGAATGGAATTATGTAAATATTTGATAATGAGATAAGTGAATAAATTGTGTGCCTAGTATGTTATTCAATTTTCAGAGTTCTAGGTTTGGTGGCATGCCTATGAATTGCTGGGCAGGTGAAAAGATCGGGTCGTAAGCCAGGCCCAGTTGATAAATGTGATGTTTTTAGGGTGAAAAGACCAGGTCGTAAGCCTGAAAAACAAATCCTTGAAGCTAGACTGAGTGAAAAAACTGGGTCATAAGCTCAGATCTAGTTAGATTATCCATGGATATATATATTGCCTACGGGGCTAGACACAAGGTGTCATTATGGACCAGAGCAGTAACTCTGAACTTCGAATAGCATATTTGATCCTTTTTGGGCCCATGCTTGTCTTTGTTTTAATGTGAATTATGAAATGTGATGCAAATGATTAATATATTGAGATATAATGTAATGAGTTGTTATATTCAAATGTGTTGTGCATTAGCATCGCATTGATCTATATTGAATCAAAGTTTGTACCACTAAGCATTTTGACGAACTGCCAGCATGTATAAATTTCATAATTTTTGTACCTATTGATTTTGACGTAAACATATGTATATTCTGCTGCATTCTCTACTGCTTATTAAACAAATGTTTTGGATAAACTTTTGGGTAATGATGTTATATATATATAAATATGTATTTTAACAAGGAATGTTTTTCTCTATTACTATTTATAATAAGTTAAATGTTTTAAATTTACTCAGATTGATTGATAAATTTGAAGTAAAATTTTAAAGATTAGTTTGTTTAAAATGGACTGTGACTCTCTTATATCCTCTTTACGTATATCACATATAGTGTGTGTATGTGGTGTACGTATATTGGGTGTAGGGGTGTTACAACTATTTTGGTATCAGAGCCTAGATTTGAGGTTCTCAACCTAGGTGAATTGTAAGAAAAAGAAAATTTTGGTTTTTAAAATATGGTTTTTAAATAAGATACATGCATTGGCACTGGCAGTTTCTGATCTTTGATGAGGTAATTTCTGCTGTGTTTGCAGATATAGGTAGTGATGGAGCCTCAGTCACGTCAGTCCATAGAAGGTAGTGCTGAGAGTGTAGCTCCTATTGACGGTAGAGATGGAGCTAGGGTTGAGATAGCTGGTGAGGCACCTGCTCCTACGCCAGAGAGACCAGCTACTGATGAGATTATGCCGGTTTGGTTACAGCATATGGTAGAATTGTTGAGGTAAGCTCCAGTGTAGCAGCCGCCACAGCAACCACAGCCGCAAGTATCAGTGAGGCAATATGATAAATTGAGGAAGTTCGGAGCTGAGGATTTCATTGGTACTACAGATCCTGCAGTAGCTGAGCAGTGGTTAGATAGAGTTCAGAGGGTATTCATTCAGCTGTAAGCTACTCCTGAAAAGAAATTTGATTATGCTAGATCTCTTCTGCAGAGAAATGCATATGACTGGTGGAAGATGGTTCCACATGCTATGGATGATCCACCAACCTTGACTTATGGTTATTTTCTGCGGGAGTTTGAGTAGAAGTATACTCTGAGGTAGTATAAAGATGCAAAAAAGATAGAGTTTCTCAGTCTGAGATAGGATAACCGGACAGTGATAGAGTATGAGATTGAGTTTATCCGGTTGAGTCATTATGCCGATGGGATTATTTCATATGAGATAGACCGGTGTAGGAGATTTGAGGAGGGGTTGAGACCCTCTATTATGTGTATTGTCACAGGATCCTGGTATCAGGATCTTTCCCAGCTAGTTGCAGCTGCCAGGAGTGTTGAGAGAGCACAGGGTATTACAGCAGCTGCTACTGAGGAGGAGACCCCAGTTTGAGGCAGGGTCTTCATCTGCAAAGAGAGGCCGAGGAGGTCATTTTCAGAGGTTTAGTAGGGCCAGAGGCAGCCTGGCAAGTCAGTACCACATCAGAGGCAAAGATCGAGACCTACAGTTTTTGTGGCTAGTGCACCGACTCCAGTGGCTTAGAGGTCTGCTCCACTTACTTGTGTTCATTGTGGTAGAGCACACGGGGGTGATTGCTGGTGGAGAGGTACTTCGGGAGTTTGTTTCAGATATGGGTCACCAAATCATTTTGTCAGAGATTATCCAGAGCCACCAGAGGATAGATAGGCAGATTCTGCAGTTTCTCGACCTAGTGTCAAAGGAGGTCATAGTGGCAGAGGTTTTAGTAGAGGTGGTCAACTCGGGTTTAGTCAGAGAGGAGGCTCTACATCCAAAGGCAGTAGGCCAGATGAGGCTGGGCCATCAAAGCGGGTGTATGTGATGCAGAGATAGATGAATGCTTCAGCCGTCACAGTGGGTACATTTTCTTTATTTGCATTTCAGTTCTTGATTTGATAGATCCTGGATCTACGCATTCATACATAAGTGCATCCATCTTGCCTGTGTCTAAATTGCAATCTGAGTCCCTAGGATTTGATGTCTTGGTGACAAATCCTTTAGGGCATAGTGTTGTGGTAAGTAAGGTGCATCGAGATAGTCCAGTTGTTGTTCAGGATGAGGAGTTTCTTGGTGATTTGATCTAGATTCCTTTCAAGGAGTATGATTTGATCTTAGGCATGGATTGGTTATCCAAGCATGGGGTTGTGGTAGATTGTCAGAATAAGTGTGTTACCCTTAGAACCAGTGATGGTAGGAGTGTGATGGTATCTAGTGAACAGAAACAACTTGCATCCATGTTTATTTCAGCTATTGCAGCTAGGAGGATAATTCGAAAAGGGTGTGATGCTTATCTTGCTCATGTTGTAGATACCAGAGTAGTGGGTTCTCAGCTTGATAGCATACCCACAGTTGCGTAATTCCCTGATGCTTTTCCTGTGGAGTTGCTAGGGATACCCCCTAAGAGAGAGGTTGAGTTTAGTATTAATTTGTTACTTGGTACCACTCCTATCTCTATTACTCCTTATCGAATGGCACCTGCTGAGTTGAGAGAGTTGAAGGTGCAGTTGTAGAAGTTGTTGGATTGTTCACCCTAGTGTGTCTCCGTGGGGAGCACCTATTTTGTTTGTGAAGAAGAAGGATGGTACCTTAAGATTGTGCATTGTTTATCGACAGTTGAATAAGGTGACCATCAAGAATAAGTATCCTTTGCCTAGGATAGATGATCTCTTTGATCAGTTGAAAGGAGCAGCAGTTTTCTCTAAAATTGATCTGAGATCAGGGTACCATTAGTTTAGAATCAGAGAGGAAGATGTACTCGAGATAGCTTTTTGTACAAGGTATGGCCATTATGAATTTTTGGTGATGCCTTTTTGGTTGACGAATGCACAAGCAGCTTTTATGGATTTGATGAATAGGGTGTTTAGACCCTATCTAGATCAATTTGTAGTGGTTTTTATTGATGATATTTTGGTATATTCGCATAATAAGGAGGATCATGACAAGCATTTGCGGATTGTATTATAGACTTTGAGAGAGAAGCAGTTGTATGCTAAGCTGTCTAAATGTGAGTTTTGGCTTGATCAAGTGACTTTTCTTGGTCATGTGGTTTCCGCATATGGTATTAGAGTTGATCCGAGTAAAGTTGAAGCTATCTTGAATTGGAGTCCACCAAAGATGGTGACTGAGGTTAGAAGTTTTCTGGGTTTGGCAGGCTATTATCGACGGTTTGTGAAAGGTTTTTCTTTGATAGCTACTCCACTCACCAGATTGCTTTGGAAGGGAGTTAGATTCGTGTGGTCAGATCGGTGTCAGGCAAGCTTTGAGTAGTTGAAAGAGATGTTAACTCAAGCTCCTGTTCTTACTTTGCCTATGGAAGATAAACCATGTGTGATTTATAGTGATGCTTTACATAGTGGTCTAGGTTGTGTTTTGATGCAGGAGGGTAGAGTCATAGCTTATGCTTCTAGGCAGTTGAAGCCGCATGAGCTGAATTAATTGACGCATGATTTGGAGTTGGCAGCCATAATTTTTGCTTTCAAGATTTGGCGACATTACTTGTATGGGGAGAAGTGTTTTATACAGATCACAAGAGCTTGAAATACCTGAGTGTTCAAAGAGAGCTGAATCTTAGGCAGAGACGGTGGTTGGAGTTGATTAAAGACTATGACTATTTGATTGATTATCATTCTGGTAAGGCAAATGTTATTTCTAATACCTTGAATTGGAAGTCTTTAGCAGGTTTTACTGCTTATTCACTCTTGTTGCTTGTTGAGTTGAGAGCATTGCATGCTAGTTTTGAAGCATGTAATGATGGTGCTTTGTTGGCTCAGTTACTGTAGACCCTTAATTTTCGACCCAATCTAGTCCAATATATTATAGTTAGTCCAAAATAATTTTTATGGTATCTTAATTAATTTTAATAGTTATTTTAGTAAAAAATGGTGAAGTGAATAAAAAATAACAAAAAAAAAACCGGAGACGAAAAAATCGTCGCCAAAAGTCAACACGGGCGAAATGGCAATAAAAGGCAGCAATTGGACTTGAAAGGAAATTGGGGAGGAAAAAAAGGAAAAACTTAAGAAAAGTGATAGGACATTAAAGCTCTTTGGACAGTGAAATCAATTGGACTTGTTTTGAGAGAGCAAGCAAGGAATTCAACCCATCAAAGGCAGCAAATCTTGTCTTTGACCTTGTTCATCCAAGAAGCAATTTTTGGTGTAACCTACGAACGAATGTTTGAATTATTAATTTCTTTTTGTTTCTTACAGTAGCTTTGTTCTTTATTTAATTCATAGATTACACACTCAAAACTTCAATCTTTGAAGATGTAATAACTTGATCTTTATTTCCAGAAACCTTAAGTGACTTCCTCAGTTTCTAGAAACTTTTAAAAACTTTAATCCATTTCTTTCTTTTTCCAAAAAACCTTAAATCATTCTAAAACCCTAAAAATCATCCTTCTGTTTCCCTAAAACCTCAAAAACCTAACTTATTCCTTCTGTCCCCAAAAATCCTAAATTGTCTCTTTTGCTTTTATAAACTTTAAATCGTTTTCTCTATTTTAAAAAAAAAACCCTAAATTATTTTTTCTGTTTCTTCATAATATCAAAACCCTAATCTACTTTTCAACTTTCCCAAAATATTAAATCCTTTTATTAATACCCAAAACCCTAATCTATTTTCCAAAGTTTCAAAACCTTAAAACCTTAAACTTCACTTTACAGCTTCTAAAAATCACATAAAGCTTTATAAAACTATAAATTGTTTTCTCAAACTCTAAAAATAAAATCCATTCTCCAAAACACTAAAAACCCCAATTCAACTTCTAAACCCGAAACAGTAAACCCTAATTCCTTTAAAACCATTAAACCATAATTTTTCTAAACCCTAATTCTTTAAACTCTAAAATCTTATAAATCTAAATGTTATAATTCTACACAGCAGGTAACCGTAAATCATAAATCTAAATGTTTTAAAGTGTTCAAACCTTAATTTCATGATTTCACTTCTCAAACACTAATTTGGTTAATCAAAGAACTTTATCAACCTCTTAAATTATAAAACTTTGCTCCATTTCAATTCTTTTGAAAGTCACAGTAGCTTAAATCCATGAATTTCCAAAACCCTAAAAACATGAAATAAAGAATCTTAAATAGAAACAGTAACCCTAATTTGAATCTTTACTTGCTTTGTTCAATTTTATATTTGATTATGCTTTGATTTATTTTATATGCTTTAATTTATTTAAGTTCAATGCTTCATTTATTTAGTCTATCATGGATGAATGTTTATTTTATATTTTGATTAATTCCTTTGATGAATGATTTATTTATGATGAATGGTTATTTACTTTTATCGATTTATTTAGATTTCCAAATGTTGTAAGAGGTATGTTTCCACTTTATGGGTACCTCATTAGTTAAATATCATATAATTTAAATTTCTTTTCTATTTTAGAACCAATGTAAAGGACATGTTTCTACCTTTCGATGGGTATCCTATTTAGGTGTGGGATGTAAGGGCATGTTTCCATCCTTGGACGGGCGTCCATTTATTTGTTTTGCTTGGACATTGTTTTGATTTTAATATAATGATGCTTTATTTCAATTGTTGCATGTAATATGGATAATATTGTTATATTTAAGAATTTTATAATATTAAGACCTATAAAGGAGGCCGGTTCCAATGAACCGGGCATTGTGGGGGTGCTGGGCCATTTCTCACATTCCCCACACGTACCCAACTTTCCGAACCCATTAGGGGGATGGGGATTCCTTAGAAATCGAGTCATCCACCCCTTTCTTTTTCCCGGCCTGTCCGGGTGGCGACTTCATTTTCTCTAGACTTAGGTCCGTGTTCTCTAAGGCCCCGAGCCTAAATAGTGCCGAAGTCGTAAGAACCATTCCACCGGGAGTGGGGGCGAAAATCCCCGCTCACAGTGGCGACTCCACTGGGGATAAAAGAAGTTGATTCCGTTGGTCTTTATATTATTCCATTATTTCTTATAATGATATTATCCATTGCATCATATTAGATTGCATCGTGTGCGTGAGTTAGGATGCCCATGTTACCCGTGTTATGTTATGTAAGGGATACCATACTTTCACTCAAGGTATGGAGATCAAGCATGGAATAACCACTCGTAGCCTCGTACCATTTGGTATATACTTGCTATGGGAACCTAAGCCTTTTTACCCAAATACTAATGCTCATGTAATTGGCCTAGTTACTTTCCTTAGGTTTTACCCCAAATGCATGTTGTTTGACTATGGTTAATTTATCTTGGCTTAAATCATGGCTCATTTGGTTTGCTCTTTTCTAATTTGACCCAAGTACATTTGTAAGCTCAAATAAACTTTTCTCTAAATCCAAAAGACTAAAGCTATTTTCAAAACTTTTCAAGATGGTCTTTTGGCATAAGACTTTTTCTAAAAATAAATCAAAAACTCTTTTTCTCATGGCCCAAATACTAAGCCCAAAATAAGTTTTTTCTAAAATCTTTTTACAATGGGCTTAAAAATAAAATTATTTTTATCCAACCTTTTCTTACAAAGAGCTTGCAAAATATTTAGGTCAATTATGAAATACCAAAAATCAATTGTGAGCCTAGTTTATACTAAGAAATAATTAATCATGGGCTTGTTTTTGGCATGAATCATTAGTTACTTTTTCAAGTGAGAAATCTATCTATAATAAACCTCTTAATTTAGTTTTAATCCAATCTAGCATAAAAGCTACTTTGGTTGGATAAATGGATTAAAACCTAATTAATGGGAATTATTTTGAACTAATTTCCATTTTTGAAAATATAACTATTGGTTGAAACGTCCGAGGGAATTATTCAAAAATAAGATGCCCCATGTTGGTATTTTGTTAACTATATACCTAGGAAAAGAGACTCGCCATTCGTGTGTGAATGTTATAAGGTTGGAAGGAATGTCCTATTCATCCTTGTCTGTCTATTGTTTGTGCATACATGCATATATTTGCATCTCATATCATTGATCCTCTCTGGCTCATTGCCCTGGATTACAAAAGTTCAAAAGCTTACGACAATCCGACCTACGCCGGAGACAAAGTATCTAGCAACGACTCAATCACTTGCTCACCAAAAGCAATGGAGCCCGAACAAATTCAAAGAATGGTGGATGAAGCCCTCAATGCCAAAATGGAAGAAATAAAAGAGATCCTAGCTGAGACCATGAAGAACCAATTGACTGCAATCTTAGGAAACAATGCCAAAGCATCTGCTAGCACCAAGAAAGTAGAGGGGAAGGCTAAAGTTGATGAAGTAGCTTTTGATGATGATAAGGTAATCATTGATGATGATGATTGGGCTCAATACTACCAAGATCCTCAAGAAAAAAAAGAACCAAAGATTGTTGAGAAGGAAACTATGGAGAAGATCGAAACTTCTGATGTTGAAAAGATGATTGCTAATTTAGAAAAAAAATTTGAAAAGAAACTAAAAACCAAGGAAATGTCTGAAGTTGACAAATTATTTGAGCTAGATGAAGAAGTCTTGTACAAGTTCAAGATGCCATCTTTCACAAAGTTTGATGGAACCAGAAATTTTCATCTCCATGTGAAGCAGTATATCACTGCCATGCAGTCTTCCCGAGCTACTAAGGCTCAAACTCTAAGGTACTTCATGCTCTCATTGGATCCTGTTGTCCAAAATTGGTTCAATGCCTTAGATGATGGAACACAAAAGAGTTGGGATCTGCTTTACAAAGCCTTCATCCAACAATATGGATATAATGTCGAGATGGAAGTTACCTTAATGAAAGTGGAGTCCATTAGGCAAAGGTCGAATGAGAATTTTGTGGATTATGTGAAGAGATGGAGAAACAAGGCCGCTTTGCTCAAGAAGAGGCCCGATGAATCCAATCAAATAAGAATGATTGTGAGAGGGGTGTTGCCTAGTCTTCGTGAAAGGATATCTCACACCCTTATAAAGGATTTCAAAGATCTTCTCCAAGCTGGTCTACAAATTAAAGAGTGGGAAAGGGAGAAAAATCGCTTTTCAATAAAAAGGAATGAGAAAGGGAACTACCAGTCAGGAAATCAAAGCATGCAAAAAGAAGTTGATGTCAATACAACTGGTCAAGCAAATAGAAGGCAGTTTTCAGATCTGGGGAAGCCTTTGTCTTGGGTCTTCAACAAGCTACAAAAGAAGGGACTATTACAGCCATTGGCTCCTAGACCTTTGCTGAATCCTTTACCCCCAAAATTTAATACTAAAGCCTTTTGTGAGTTTCATCAAACACAAGGACATGAGATGGACAAATGCTTGCGATTAAAACATGAGATCCAGAATTTAATTGACAGTGGTAAGCTTCCTGAGCCTGATAAGACCAGCACAAAAGACAATCCTTTGTCTAAGTATGGAAGAGTACCTCCACCGGCAACCTTCATAGTGGGAAAAGGATTGGAAAAAGATATTGTTTTATCATCCTTTTAAGATGGGGATATTGAAGATGTGAAAGGAAAAGAAGCTTAACTCAACAAACTTTCCTTAGCTTGAATGTTGCTTTTCAAATTTTGCTTTAATATTTAATTAAAACAATCGTGCTTTTCAAATTTATTTGAATAAATTACTTTTATCAAAAATTTTGTTGGTCTTTGTTCATTTTTGTGCTCAACCAATGAGGAATCTAGCTTGATAATTCATGAATTAATATATTTATGCATCATGACTTGAATGACTTTACTAGGTGAGGGAATTACTCTATAGCATTGAGTTGTGTATGCTTACTTAGAGAGGGCTCCTGCATAATTATCTTTGTCTAGGTCCTAGTCAGTCTTAGAACATGCTTTGACAAACTTTCGAAGCGAAATTGAACTCTGCTTATTTAAGAGAAAAATGATCTAGGCATTGTTTGGTAAACCAACAACTAGTATCCACCCTATTAAATATCAATCCCTAGTCGTCCCTTTGAGCCTTCATAAAATTTTAGCTTTCTTTTCATTGGCTTACAAACCCCAATAACCTATCCTGAGCTGTTGTGATACTTTTGACAAGTCTTATGATCACTAAGGTGAAGAGGCAAGAAGATCAAGGAATGGAATGCATAGCCAAGACTGCAAAAATAGTTGATGTTTTCAAGGCCATAAGATAGTTGATGTTCTCAAAACCATAAGGGTAGTTGAAGTTCACTTACTATCTCCAATATATCAAGACAACATCAACATCAGAGTAACAAATGATTTATCCCTATTAAAGAAGATTTATGTTACTCCACTCATCCATTATTGGAAGCCCAAGTCAGTACAAACAAGACAACTCTCTTAGAGCTAGAACCAAAAAAAATAAAAAAAAAAGAGAAGAGAATAGAAGAGAAAAAAAAAAGAAAAAGAAAAAGAAAAGGACAAAAGAAAAAAAGGACAAAAGGAAAAAAAGGAAAAGAGAAAAGGAGAAAAAGATAAAACCTAAAAAGGCGATTCTAAAAGCCAGTTGAGTTCTCTTTTACCTAAAGCAACAAAAGGCTTCAATTTGGTTCATAAGGACATTTTGACTTGAATTGGTCCCAACCCAACCAAAGATTCAATCAAAATCAAAGAAAAAGGAGAAAGACCATTCAGTTCTTGAAAGTTTTATACTTGACAGTCCTACAAGGAAGAAGGACAAAAGTGATAAAATGCTCAAAGAAAGGGAGGAGAAAGAAAAATAAACGGAAAGAAAAGGGAGAAGAAGAAAAGAAATGAATTTGGGAACCAAACTTTTTTGCAAGGGAAAAAATTGTCCTAATCAAGATTCAGATTAATGCCAAAAAGATAGAAGGAATTTGGAGTCTAGCAAGATTGCCTCCAAGCTGCCTAAAATTCAAACAAGGAATTTATAGTGTAAGGGTTTGTCCATTGTGTCACAACAGCTCCAATCTCAAAATGGCCTTCACTTAAACCCATGTCCCTTATAGACCCCATTTCATGCCTATCAAAGACATATTGATCTCTCTTGGCAGGTAGAGTCTATTAGTAGAGATAGTTTGAATAAACATGCATATGAGATAGACAATATTTAAACTCAATGAGACCTTTGGCCAAGTAATGTGTATGTGCCTATCTGAAGTGCAACAGTTCTTGCTTAAATAGAAATAATTCCCAAGTTTAGTATGGTAGCTAGAGTTGTCATGTTATAGATATGTTAATTTGGAAAAATCAAGTCCCGAGGTACATTGACATTGATTTGGCAAAGCCAACAATTGATTTCAAAATAAAAATTCAAAAAATTCAAAAAAAAATATTTTTGTCATACAAAGCCTTCAAGTTAAGGAGAGTATGTTGAACTGTCGAATCTCGAAAGACACATTGGGCAAAGTAAATGATTATCAGCAAGGTCATGAAGAAGCTACTAGCTGACATACTAAAACATAGTTTGAAATGGATGTATTCCTGACTCTGCAACTTGGGGTCTCCACCACTCATATTTTCAACATCTCAAAGATAAAAGCCATAAATGTGAAGCATCTTGTAATTCCAGTGCAAGAACTGAACAGGCCTCTAAAAGAAATCCATGAGAGTATTTCAGCAAATAATCTCAGTCTGTGAGCCGATGGAACCATTGTAAGTATTATTCATGCATACATGAGCACATCACATCGCATTTTCTTGTCTTGTATTTTCTATTCTTTGTCAAAGTGAACAACAAATACCCTGCGAAGTAAAGAATCAAAAGAAGATATTGAATCAAGGGGGGCATGGAAAGCCTATTTACTTGAGGAAGCTCCAGTCGTTTTGCAAAAGAAGAAATATGTGCTTGTGCAAAGAGCTAGATGGCAAAAACATCAATCAGAGCCCGCATAGAAAAATCATGGGTTTGCGCCTACACAGGGGGCAACGCTTCTCCTTTTCAATTTTTGAGTTTATGCATAAACAAAATATTTTGAATATCTTGCCACGCAGGGGGCAAGGAGAAGATATGAAGGCTAACTAAAAAGGCTTAATTTTTTTGTTCATGTTTAATTAATGAACAAGAAAAAGAATTCTCAAAAGAATAAATAATCATCATCAATCAAAAGAAAAAATTAGAAAGAAAATGCAAAAGACAAAAGGTCAGTCCAGCTAAAAGAGCTAAAGCCAGGGTAAGGACCCGATTTCCAATGGATAAATATCCATGTTTCAAGGGTAAAGACCCAATTTTCGATGGATAAAGATCCATGTTTCAATGGTAAAGACCCGATTTCCAATGGATAAAGATCCATATTTCAAAAGGTAAAGACCCAAAGTTCGAAGGATAAAGATCCTTGTTTCAAGGGTAAAGACCCGATTTCAAATGGATAAAGATCCATGTTTCAAGGGTAAAGACTCAATTTCCAATGGATAAAGATCCATATTTCAAGGGTAAAGACCCGATTTTCAATGGATAAAGATCCATATTTCAAGGGCAAAGACCCGATTTCCAATGGATAAAGATCCATATTTCAAAGGACCCAAAGTCCAAAGGATAAAGATCCTTGTTTCAAGGGTAAAGACCCACTTTCCAATGGATAAAGATCCATGTTTCAAGGGTAAAGACCTGATTTTCAATGGATAAAGATCCATATTTCAAGGGTAAAGGCCCGATTTCCAATGGATAAAGATCCATGTTTCAGGGGTAAAGACCCAATTTTTAATGGATAAAGATCCATATTTCAAGGGTAAAGGCCCGATTTCCAATGGATAAAGATCCATGTTTCAAGGGTAAAGACCCGATTTTCAATGGATAAAGATCCATATTTCAAGGGTAAAGACCTGATTTCCAATGGATAAAGATCCATATTTCAAAGGGTAAAGACCCAAAGTCCGAAGGATAAAGATCCTTGTTTCAAGGGTAAAGACCTAAAATCTGAAGGATAAAGATCCTTGTTTCAAGGGTAAAGACCCGATTTCAAATGGATAAAGATCCATATTTCAATGGTAAAGAGCCGATTTCCAATGGATAAAAGATCCATGTTTCACGGGTAAAGACCCAATCTCCAATGGATAAAGATCCATGTTCCTAGGTTAAAGACCTAATTTCCAATAGATAAAGATCTATTTTTGGTGGGTAAAGACCTACATTTCATAAAAATGGAAGAACCAGTTATGCCAGAATTCTCAACTGATAAAAGGTCAGTCAAATCAAATCAATCTCGGGTCCAAGTACCCAAATCAAATCAATCTCGGGTCCAAGTACCCAAATTCAATCCAATCTCGAGTCCAAGTACCCAAATCAAATTCAATCTCCGGTCCAAGTACCCATTCTCGGGTCCAAGTACCCAAATCAAATCAATCTCGGGTCCAAGTACCCAAATCAAATCAATCTCGGGTCCAAGTATCCAATCTCAGGTTCAAGTACCCAATCCCGGGTCCAAGTAACCAAATCAAATTCAATCTCGGATCTAAGTACCCAAATCAAATTCAATCTCGGGTCCAAGTACCCAATCTTGGGTCCAAGTACCCAATCCAGGGTCCAAGTACCCCAATTCAATCTAGTCTCATGTCCAAGTACCCAAATCAAATTCAATCTCGGGTCCAAGTACCCAAAACAAAACCTCAACTATCTCAAAAATTAAGTCTTATTACTTTTCACTCTCTTTTACTAAAGTCTCAGAACGTTCAAGCAGGGGGGAAAACTGTAGACCCTTAATTTTCAACCCAGTCCGGTCCAATACATTTTAGTTAGTCCAAAATAATTTTTATGGTATCTTGATTAATTTAATATTTATTTTAGTAAAAAATGGTGAAGTGAATAAAAAATCAAAAATAATAAAAAATAAAAAATAACAAAAAAAATAGGCGATGGGAAAATTGGAGACGAAAAGATCTTCGCCGAAAAATAGCGTGGGTGAAATGGCCCGCAGGCCAATTCGCCGGCTGGTTACGGCAGCTTGTTCGCCAGTGCAATTTTTCCGCAGCAGTTTTTTTTTTTTCCAGCGAAATTTTTTCGACCCAAATTTTTCGAAAACTAATACAATTAGGTTTCGGTTTCCTTTTCTTAGTGAATGTTATATTCCGTGTATAACTAAAATGAACCATAGAAATCTTCTATAAATAAGGACTAAAATAACATAAAAAAAGGGGAGGAAAAAAAGAAGGAAATTGGATCGGAAATTGAAAGGAAAAACTTAAGAAAAGTGATCGGAAATTAAAGCTCTTTGGGCAGTGAAATCAATTGGACTTGTTTTGGGAGAGCAAGCGAGCAATTCAACCCATTAAAGGCAGCAAAGCTTGTCTTTGACCTTGTTCATCCAAGAAGCAAATTTTGGTGTAACCTACGAACGAAGGTTTGAATTCTTAATTTCTTTTTGTTTCTTACAGTAGCCTTGTTCTTTATTTAATTCATAGATTACACGCTCAAAACTTCAATCTTTGAAGATGTAATAACTTGATCTTTGTTTCCAAAAACCTTAAGTGATTTCCTCTGTTTCTAGATACTTTAAAAAACTTTAATTGATTTCTTTGTTTTTCCAAAAAACCTTAAATCATTCTAAAACCCTAAAAATCATCATTCTATTTCCCTAAAACCTCAAAAACCTTACTTATTCCTTTTGTCCCCAAAAACCCTAAATTGTCTCTTTTGCTTTTATAAACGTTAAATCATTTTCTCTATTTTCAAAAAACCCTAAATTATTTTTTATGTTTCTTCATAATATCAAAACCCTAATCTACTTTTCAACTTTCCCAAAATCTTAAATCCTTTTATTAATACCCTAAAACCCTAATCTGTTTTCCAAAGTTTTAAAACCTTAAAACCTTAAACTTCACTTTACAGCTTCTAAAAATCACATAAAGCTTTATAAAACTATAAATTGTTTTCTCAAACTCTAAAAATAAAATCCATTCTCCGAAACACTAAAAACCCCAATTCAACTTCTAAACCCAAAACAGTAAACCCTAATTCCTTTAAAACCATTAAACCCTAATTTTTCTAAACCCTAATTCTTTAAACTCTAAAATCTTATAAATCTAAATGTTATAATTCTACACAGCAGGTAACCATAAATCATAAATCTAAATGTTTTAAAGTGTTCAAACCTTAATTTCATGATTTCACTTCTCAAACACTAATTTGGTTAATCAAAAAACTTTATCAACCTCTTAAATTATAAAACTTTGCTCCATTTCAATTCTTTTGAAAGTCACAGTAGCTTAAATCCATGAATTTCCAAAACCCTAAAAACATGAAATAAAGAATCTTAAATAGAAACAGTAGCCCTAATTTGAATCTTTACTTGCTTTGTTCAATTTTATATTTGATTATGCTTTGATTTATTTTATATGCTTTAATTTATTTAAGTTCAATGCTTCATTTATTTAGTCTATCATGGATGAATGTTTATTTTATATTTTGATTAATTCCTTTGATGAATGATTTATTTATGATGAATGGTTATTTACTTTTATCGATTTATTTAGATTTCCAAATGTTGTAAGAGGTATGTTTCCACTTTATGGGTACCTCATTAGTTAAATATCATATAATTTAAATTTCTTTTCTATTTTAGAACCAATGTAAAGGACATGTTTCCACCTTTCGATGGGTATCCTATTTAGGCGTGGGATGTAAGGGCATGTTTCCATCCTTGGATGGGTGTCCATTTATTTGTTTTGCTTGGACATTATTTTGATTTTAATATAATGATGCTTTATTTCAATTGTTGCATGTAATATGGATAATATTGTTATATTTAAGAATTTTATAATATTAAGACCTGTAAAGGAGGTCGGTTCCAATGAACCGGGCATTGTGGGGGTGCTGGGCCATTTCTCACCTTCCCCACACGTACCCAACTTTCCGAACCCATTAGGGGGATGGAGATTCCTTAGGAATCGAGTCATCGACCACTTTCTTTTTCCCGGTCCGTCCGGGTGGCCACTCCATTTTCTCCGGACTTAGGTCTGTGTTCTCTATGGCCCCAAGCCTAAACAGTGTCGAAGTCATAAGAACCATTCCATTGAGAGTGGGGGCAAAAATCCCTGCTCACAGTTACAGTTGAGGCCAGTCTTGTTGGAGCATATTAGAGAGTCTCAATTGGCAGATGAGAAAATTCAGAAAGTTATTTTGGATTGTCAAAAGGGTGAGAGCCGAGATTTTCATGTGAGAAGTGATGGCAGTCTTTGGTACAAATATAGATTGTGTTCCTAATGATGTGAGATTGAAAAAGATTATTTTGGAGGAAACACATCAGTCGGTTTTTGCTATGCACCCTGGGAGTACCAAGATGTATCATGATTTGAAGCAATATTATTGGTGGTCAGGTATGAAAAGGGACATAGCAGAATTTGTATCCAAATGTCTCACTTGTCAGAGAGTGAAGCCCGAGCACCAAGTTCCTTCGGGGGTTGCTCCAACCTTTATCAGTGCCTGAGTGGAAATGGGAGCGTGTAACGATGGATTTTGTGATCGGGTTACCTTTGACTCAGAAGAAGCATGATGTCATTTGGGTGATTGTTGATCAGCTGACTAAGACAGCTCATTTTCTTCCAGTCAAAATGGATTATTCTCTTAAGAAATTGGCTGAGCTGTATATCAGTGAGATAGAAAGATTGCATGGAGTCCCAATTTCTTTAGTGTCTGATCGAGATCCTCGGTTTACTTCAAGGTTTTGGAAGAGTTTACATGATGCTTTGGGATCTCGGTTACATTTTAGCATTGCTTTTCATCCTCAAATAGATGGACAGTCAGAGAGAGTGATACAGATTTTAGAGGATATGTTGAGAAGTTGTGTCATTGATTTCTTTGGGAGTTGGGATAGATTCTTGCCATTGATGGAATTTGCTTATAACAATAGTCATCAATCTAGTATTAGAATGGCACCTTATGAGACATTGTATGGTAGAAGATGCAGGACGCCTCTATGTTGGGTTGAAGTTGGAGAAGGTAAGTTGGTTGGTCCCGATTTGATAAAAGAAATGGAAGAGAAAGTGAAGATAATTTAGGATCGTTTGAAAGCAGCTTTAGATCGACAGAAATCCTACTTAGATTTGAAGAGGAGAGACATAGAGTTCAGTATTGGAGATAAAGTATTTTTGAAAGTGTCTCCTTGGAAGAAAACTTTGAGATTTGGCCACAAAGGGAAGCGGAGTCGTCATTTCATTGGACCTTATAAAGTACTGGAAAAGTTGGACCAGTGGCCTATAGACTAGCTTTACCTCCAAAGCTGGATTGAATTCACAATGTCTTCCATGTTTCTATGCTACGGAGGTACAGGTCAGACCCATCTCATATTTTTTCAGTGGAATCTATTGAGGTGAATTTGGATCTGACTTTTGAAGAAGAACCGGTGGCTATTTTGGCACATGAAGTGAAAGAGTTGAGATATAAGAAAGTGCCACTTGTGAAGGTTCTTTGGAAGAATCATGCTAAGGAAGAGGCAACTTGGGAGACTGAGCAAGTGATGCGAGATTAGTATCCCCAGTTATTTCAGACTTGAGAACAAGTAATTTCGAGGACGAAATTTATTTGTAGAGCGGGAGAATTGTAATATCCCAAATGATACCCTAAAATTTTTAGAAATGTTAATTGTTGGAATTGAATTAAATGATTTTAGGTGTATATTTAATTAAGTGAAAAGATAATAGGAAGATTTGTATATGTTATGTATATGAAGATATATACAATATATACAAGTTAATGTCTTAATATGGTCTAAAGATATTTTTAGTATTTAAATAGATTTAATTAAAGATAGTGGAAGATGACATAAGTGGGTTTATACTATATTAATTAAATACTTGGTGGAGAGTAATTTGGGGAAAGGTGTTTGGTTAAAAGAAAAGAGTGTGGTTTGGCTTTCTTCTTCATCTTCTTCTTTCTTCTTTGGTCGACCACCATTATCAACCAAAGGAAAAGAGATTTTGTTGCTTCCTAACTCAAGAATTTGAAGGATTTCAAGAGATCAAGTTGGAGTTTTAAGGATTTTCTTCACTTTTGGTAAGTTTCCAACTTGTTTCTTTGATTTCTTTTGAGTTTGTGTTTATGAGTTTGGTGAATGGTTATTGTAGATGTGTTTATGGTTGATTTGGTATGTTTGAAGTGTTTTGTCTTGTTAACTTTGATTTTTGGAGTTGGATTGAAGAGAAAGGGTTAAGTTTGGTGAAGAAAGCAAGAGTTGTGGGTGTTGTGTAACTTCTATGTTGGAGGAGAATTGACACGTGCAGTGACACACCCATGTCACTGAGCATGTTAAAGCTTCTATGTTGTGGGTTTAGGGCACGGTCAAGGACAAACCCATGTTGTTGAGCATTTCAAGTATAGAGTTTTCCCTAGATAGTTCTCTTTCTTATTTTCTTATGTGTATCACTAAGTGAGTGTGTATAATCATCTTTGGATTAAGTTTTGAAGAGAATTGAGTTACCCAATCCAAGTGTTGAAGGATTCTTGGTAGAGAAGATTGGAGTTGGTGTTTGTTGCTTTTAGAGGTAAGTACAAACTTTAAATGATTGCATACATTTACATGACTTTGGGACTTACCACGTTTGGTGGGAAAAAATGTATTAAGTTACTCAATATATATTGTTGATGAATGAGTTATATGTTATGATATGCATAATGTCAATTATGTTGATGTATCAAATCAATTGAGTAATGTGCTGTAAATGAAAAAAAAATGTGGAATAATGTGATAAGATATGTGAAAACATAAAGTAACAAATTGATATAGATACAAAAGAGAAGAATGAGAAAGGTGAGAAAATGATGAAAAATTGAGGCAATGTGCCTAATTTGATCATGAGAAAATGAGAATGGAATTATGTAAGTATTTGGTAATGAGATAAATGAATAAATTGTGAGCCTAGTATGTTATTCAATTTTTAGAGTTCTGGGTTTGGCTGCCTGCCTATGAATTGCTGGGCAGGTGAAAAGACCGGGTCGTAAACCTCAAAAACATATCCTTGAAGCTAGACTGAGTGAAAAAATCGGGTCGTAAGCTCATATCTAGTTAGATTATCCATGGATATATATATATATATTGCCTATGGGGCTAGACACAAGGTGTCACTGTGGACCAAAGCAGTAACTCTGAACTTTGAATAGCATATTAGATCCTTTTTGGGCCCATGCTTGTCTTTGCTTTAATGTGAATTATGAAATGTGATGCAAATGATTAATATATTGAGATATAATGTAATGAGTTGTTATATTCAAATATGTTGTGCATTAGCATTGCATTGATCTATATTGAATCAAAGTTTGTACCACTAAGCTTTTTACTTAGCGCGATTGTGGTTCATCGTGCAGGTGACAGGGTAGATCCGGTTGTGCCGGAGAGCTCATCTTGACCAAGTCGAGTCTAGGCTTGAGACTTTGAGATCAGAGTTGTTAGTGGACATCAAGATCAGGGATGAACTGCCAGCATGTATAAATTTCATAACTTTTGTACCTATTGATTTTGATGTAAACATATGTGTATTCTGCTGCATTCTCCGCTGCTTATTAAACAAATGTTTTGGATAAACTTTTGGGTAATGATGTTATATATATATATATATGTATTTTAACAAGGAATGCTTTTATCTATTACTTTTTATAATAAGTTAAATGTTTTAAATTTACTTAGATTGATTAATAATGATTTGAAATAAAGTTTTAAAGATTGGTTTGTTTAAAATGATTTGTGACACTCTTATATCCTCTATACGTATATCACATATAGTGTGTTTATGTGGTGTATGTATATTGGGTGTAGGGGTGTTACATTAAATCTTTATAAACCAACACAAGTGTTACATTAAATCTTTATAAACCAACACAAGTGTTATCAGTTATTTTACATAAATCAAAATACTTAAATCATAAATATACATATATGCAAATGGCATCGTTGGTCTTGCGGCAGTTAGGATCACCAAGCATCTACCGCAATCTGGGTTCCACTGATTGGCAATGCTCTTACCTGCGTGATTCACCCAATCACACTAAGTTTTACATCTTAGTGGTACATGTCTATAAATATTAAACACTACATGCACATTCTTACTTCTCATTGTATTCATCATATATATATATATATACATATGTATATCTCTTTATTTTCTAATCTCAACTATCAAATCCAATACCCATATTATTAAATTTATGACCCAATTATACTTAAGTCATCTCAGTCTCTAAATTAAGTTTTGCTCAGGTTTATTAACATATGTATTTTTAGTCACAAAATGTAATTCATCTTATTTTATTATCCACAATACAATGCACATATACACATACACATATCACACACACACATTGGGCCTAAATAACTCTATACAGTATTCTGGTTCTAGAGACATTGTCATGATCTATTGCGACACTAGGGAGCTAAGTGTCTCATCTATCCCCTATTGACACCTCTGTGTCTGGCCTTAAAGGTAAATAATAGTGATGCCCAGTGTCCGGCCTGAAGGTAAATCATATTAATAGCACCAAAAATAAGTCTCTAAAACAAGTTACTATATAAGGCAAATGCACATTTCATTCCACATTTTCATTTAAACATCGTTAATTTCCATATTTACAATGGTTTGCAACATATTTCATCACCTTTTTAGCCACAATCACAATGTAACTAGTAAATCACATTTCTAGTACATTTATTACATTTTTCATATCTTTTATGATCATATCAAACTATGATCACCATCACATGTCTCACAAATTATCACATTACATATGCATTTGTCAATTTCTCATAAATTCATAGTCTATTCCTCTTTACAGTATATATACTTTAGTCATATCCACTTTATTCTTCATAATTACTTTTCACACTATACTTTCTCATCTTTTCCATATTTTTTGTTCATCAAATCGCATATCTGTAAGTCACATTCACAATGTGGCTCACTTTCCAATTTTCTCACAAGCCACAAATATGTCCATATTAGACAACACAACATATATATTTTACAATATAACTATGCCACAATGAATTGCTTATGTTCAAAACCATATTTTACAATAATATCATAAATTCATAATGCACACTTATATTTAAAATTTTATACAAGGTTTAGTAATATATACTAACCTTAATTTTGTCATGCTTCAGGCCCTAATCACCTTCCAACTTTAATTTCACCAATTTCCATTCAATACTTTGATTTTACAAATTCACTTTACTTAATCCTAAATTAAATTGTAAGTAGAAATAATCCATTAGCCACATATTCCAAGTCATTTTAATCATTCAATCATCAATTATTCCCATTCTTCTCAAATTCCACCAAAAACCCTAATTGCCCTTACTACTCCATTCAAACTTCCACCATACCCATTCATTTCCACCATCCAACCATAAATTCACTACACATACATTAAAACAACATCAAAACAATTCATTTTAACAATTATAAACATCATCATCAAAAATCCTAATTTCACATACTCATGCCATGAACCCTATTTCCACTATAATCAGCTCATATCCAATTTTTCAACCATAAAATCATTGTATCCACATCAAAATAACATCAAATCCATCTATTACAATAATTATAAACACCCTATCAAAAGTCCAAATTCCACATAATCACCCATAACCCTAAATTCATCAACTATATTCATTTCAAACAACTAACCAACAAATCATCATATACACATCCTTTCAACATCATTACTATCTACTTTAGCAATTTAAAATAACTTTTTTCTCTCTAAACCAAATATTACATAAACATAAAACTAAAGAAAATAAGCTTAGTTTAAAGAAACTTACTTGAAATCTTGTTCTTTCTTCAAAATCTCCTTAAAAGCCCCTTGAATTTCCTATGTAATTTGATGTATATAGAAGGAATTCTCTCTTTCTTTCTCTCTCTAGCTCCAAAATTTCTGCCATGGATGGAAAAATGAAGAAGAAGATGACTTTTTATACTTTATTCTTCATCTACTATCCATAAATATCAATTAATTAATTAATTAATTAATTATATTTCTTTTAATTTCATCCACTCATTTTCTTCTTCCTTTGTCTTTTCTTATTGTTATTTATTTATCTATTTATTTATCATCCACCACCTATAATTATGTATATGTATATGTCATTTATATCTCATGTATGTAACTTATATTTTATTTATATGTTATATATTTTTATGTATATATATATATGTAATGTGTATTTTATGAGTATATCAAGTATACATTATGTGTATATCTTATATATATTATGTGTATGTCTAGCATTCTCTCTTTCAACATACTAACTACCCTCCAAATTAATTATTTAACGATAATCAAAATCCTCGAGTGTTTCAATATATTTTGGTTCATGTATATTAATTCACAATACTTGTATATTAAGTGAAAAATTAGGATTACAATGTATATATGTAAATATAAATTTAATTAAGATAAATAATTTGAATATGTTTTTGGAGATTTAGGAAGATTTGTGAAAATGTAAACCTTGGAGTGTTCAACTTTTATTTGTAGGCTGTGATGTTTGATTTTGGGAATATTGAAATTTCAGATAAAACTCTAGTAAACTTTTTCCATAGAATTTCTTTTATAAATTTATAAATTATTTTTAATAGTAAACTTAGAGATTTATATGTATTTATTGGTATACCTTTATTTTCTAGATATGTATTGTATGTATATATAGTATATATATTATAAGTATTTAGGGTGTAAGGGCATTACAAGCCCATCAACAATGGAGTCTGCATCGACCCCAAGCTACTCTAGCCTCTCATGGAAGGCTTTATTCACTTTTTGCTTCCATTCATACCTCCCGATGCATTTCTCAAAGGCCTGCTCTGCCTGATGAAGAGAATTAGCATGTGCAACCTGCCAAAAAGGAAAAGTGGATTTATGAATCATTGCATTTTAAGCAGAAGACATTTAAACATTTAAATCATACATACATATTTGCATAGTCTGAGTCTGTAGGGTTAGCTAATTCTTCAACCCCATGATGAGATGGTCGGCATATTTGAGTGAGGATCAGGGACATTGCATCAAGGATGAAAGTTAAAAGAACTTCAAACTACAAGAAAATCAATTGGGAAGCTTAAGAGACTCTTAAGTGCAGTGTCTAAAGGAAGGAAATTAGTCAAAATCTCAGGGAAATCAACTGTACCCCTAACATAACTGGCCCTCTAGGTTGTAATATGTGAAGAACATGTTTGACTAAGGTAGCCAGTCTTTAATAATCTCTAAACTACCAGGAAAAGACAAGGGAGCCTAGGTGGAGGAACCTGTCTTGAAAGCTATTTTGATTAATTATTAATGATTTTCAAGTTAAATGAAATAAAGGATTAAGTTTGGGATTAGTTGGGTGGAGAGAGAGAATTTAGGGTTATGAAAAATTTGGATTCTTGGAATCATATGTTTTAATTGTGCAAATTGATTCCAAATGTGTTGTTTTGATGCATAAACAAGGATTTTAAAGTCAAATGGTAGACTTGGTTAAGTTTGGTTAGAGTTTGGATGAGGTAGTGTTGAGTTTAGGGTTTTGGAAAGAGAATTTTTAAAGAATGGTGAATTGTTGAATTTTAATGTTTAAATCATGTTAATTCTTGGTATTAGTGAAGGAAATAAACTTAGATTAATTATTGGAATAGGTTAGAATGAAATACCTTCATTGGTGAAGGTTATGCCATTTTAGGGTTTTGAATAAGAGTGAGTATTTAAGTAATGTGTATGAATGAAACATGTTAAAATATGTTTTTAATAATATAAATAAACTTAAAACACTAATTTAAATGGAATAGAATGGAATTCTAATGTTAAAGTAAGGAAAGGATAAATTTTTTGAATTTATATAAGAGTGATGTCTAATTAGGGTTTAATGTTAGAAATGCCTTAAAATATGATATTAAATTATTGTATTTAATCACATTGTATATAGGCATTAAGGAGAAGTGAATTTCTCAATCCTAGTGCTGAAGAGCAATTTGGAAGTGAAGTTTGGTGGGAGATTTAAAGCTTGCATTTAAGTGCTTAGTGAGGTAAGTACATGCTTTGATAGTTTTAAAGTACTTGCATTTAATTTTGGCTTAACACATTTTAAATGGAAAATGTGTTAAGCTACTTGATTATTTGAAAATCTATATGCATTGTGTTATGGCATGTGAGTTGATGTGTATACATTATAAACATTGTGAAAAGCCATTGTAAATGGCTAAATTGTATGGAATGTGATTTTATTATGAAATATCATGTGATGTGATGAAATGAAATAACATTGATATGAATGAGAAAAATAGAATATGAGAAAGGAATTGAGAATGGGACATATGAAATAATTGTGTGTCTGGTATATTATTCAATTTTCAGAGTTCTGTGTTTGGCGGCATGTCTAGGATGTAACAGTCCCTTGAAGTTGGGTTGGGCGTAGCCCTTGAAGCCTAGTTGAGATATTACATATGAGGTTATCCTCACTATTTGCCTTTGGGCCTAGACGCTTGGTGTCACTATGATATGATTTGCCTTCGGGGCTAGACACTAAGTGTCAATTTGGACAAAAATGGTAACTCTGAAAATTGAATAATGTATTATTTTATTAGGCCCATGCTTGTATGAGTGTTTGTATGAATCATAAACAAATGAAAATTTATGTTATTAAATTGAATGGAATACTACATTGTGGCATAGCATGCAAATGCATTATGCATTGTCATTGTGTTAAAGTTTTACTTTTATCAAAGTTGTACTGCTAGACTTTTAGCTTTTTGCGATTGTAATTTATCGCGCAGGTGACAGGGGAGATTCGGTCGAGCCAGAGAGTTCTTCTAGACTGGGCCGGGTCTAGATTTGAGATTGCTCATTGAGCAAATTTTGGACACATCAAGAACAAGCCTTTTGCCATCATGTATACATTTTATGTTTTTGTACATTATGAAATCATGTATATTATGTTTATGATTTTAAAGTATATGTATTGTAAGTTATAAAGACTTTTGGATAAATTTTGTAGGATGGGTTTTTATAAGTGTGTTTTGGATATATATATATATATATATATGAATATGTATAAATGTTTTGAGAAAATGTGGAAAAATTAAGAAGTTAAGGTGAAGATGTGGTTTATTGTTTATTGGAAGTATTCTTTATAAATTTTGGAATGTATTACAGATAAAACTTTGGCGAATTTTTCCAAAGATTTTCATATAAAATGTTTATTTTGAGTTCATATAACAAGTAAAGAATTTTTATTTACTATTTAATTTTATATATTTAGTATTTGAAATTTTAAATCAGAAATGTAAAATTTTTTATTAAACCGGGTCGTGACATTTTTGTACCGTATATGCATATTCTATATATACTAGGGGTGTGTATTATTCGTAACATCTCTAATATTTTTGGAATTAAATAAAATAAAATAAATTTAAATTTAAATAAGTTAAAGAAATAATTTAAATAGAAAATGAAAGAATTTTAAGTGAAAAAAGTATAATGTATATGTGAAATATGGCTAACATATACTTAACATATACATTAGTCAACTATTTTAAAAGAAAAGTCAAAAGTCTAAGGGCAAAATGGTAATTATATCTTATAAACTTAAAATTATTTAAATAAATTAAAAATAAATTATTTTTGGTTAGAAGAGGTAATTTGGGGTTTTAAAATAATTAAATAATTATTTATTTATTAAAATAAAATAATATTTATATATGGTCATATTTTTTTAAGTGGAAAGAAAGAGAAAATTAAAAATTAGCCTTCTTCAAAAAAAAATGAAATTCTATTGCTCCATGGGAGTGATTTTTTTTCATCCAAATACTCATTTTGATAAGAATTTTTAAAAATTAATTGATGTTTTGGTGGATTTCCAATAGGTTAATAAGCTTCTTTTCTTAATTTTTCATTTTTTTTTATGAAACTATGAATATGTGGATTTTGGGATTTTCTATTAGCATGATTTAATTGTTTAATTGGGTATGAATGAAGCTATTTTGATTAATTATTAATGATTTTCAAGTTAAATGGAAGAAAGGATTAAGTTTGGGATGAGTTGGGTGAAGAGAGAGAATTTAGAGTTATAAAAAATTTGAATTTTTGGAATAATGTATTTTAATTGTGCAAATTAATTCCAAATGTGTTGTTTTGATGCGTAAACAAGGATTTTAAAGTCAAATGGTAGATTTGGTTAAGTTTGGTTAGAGTTTGGATAAGGTAGCGTTGAGTTTAGGGTTTTGGAAAGAGAACTTTTAAATAATGGTGAGTTGTTGAATTTTAATGTTTAAATCATGTTAATTCATGGTATTAGTGAAGGAAATAAGCTTAGATTAATAATTGGAATAGTTTAGAATGAAAAACCTTCATTGGTGAAGGTTATGCCATTTTAGGGTTTTGAATAAGAGTGAGTATTTAAGTAATGTGTATGAATTAAACATGTTAAAATATGTTTTTAAAAATATAAATAAACTTAAAACACTAATTTAAATGGAATAGAATGGAATTCTAATGTTAAAGTAAGGAAAGGCTAAATTTTTTGAATTTATATAAGAGTGATGTCTAATTAGGGTTTAATGTTAGAAATGCCTTAAAATATGATATTAAATTATTGTATTTAATCACATTGTGTATAGGCATTAAGGAGAAGTGAATTTCTCAATCCTAGTGTTGAAGAGCAATTTGGAAGTGAAGTTTGGTGGGAGATTTAAAGCTTGCATTTAAGTGCTTAGTGAGGTAAGTACATGCTTTAATAGTTTTAAAGTACTTGCATTTAATTTTGGCTTAACACATTTTTAATGGAAAATGTGTTAAGCTACTTGATCATTTAAAAATCCATATACATTGTGTTATGGCATGTGAGTTGATGTGTATGCATTATAAACATTGTGAAAAGCCATTGTAAATGGCTAAATTGTATGGAATGTGATTTTATTATGAAATACCCTGTGATGTGATGAAATGAAATAACATTGATATGAAAGAGAAAAATGAAATATGAGAAAGGAATTGAGAATGGGACATATGAAATAATTGTGTGTCTAGTATGTTATTTAATTTTCAGAGTTTTATGTTTGACGGCATACCTAGGATGTAACAGTCCCTTGAAGCTGGGTTGGGCATAGCCCTTAAAGCCTAGTTAGGATGTTACATATGAGGTTATCCTCACTATTTGCCTTTGGGGGTAGACGCTTGGCATCACTATGATATGATTTGCCTTCGGGGCTAGGCACTTGGTGTTAATTTAGACCAAAACGGTAACTCTGGAATTTGAATAATGTATTAGTTTATTGGGCCCATGCTTGTATGTGTGTTTGTGTGAATCATAAACAAATGAAAAATTATGTTATTAAATTGAATGGAATACTACATTGTGGTATAGCATGCAAATACATTATGCATTGGCATTGTGTTAAAGTTTTACTTTTATCAAAGTTGTACTACTAGGCTTTTAGCTTAGCGCGATTGTAATTTATCGCGCAGGTGACAAGGGAGATCCGGTCAAGCTGTAGAGTTCTTCTAGACTAGGCTAAGTCTAGATTTAGGATTACTCATTGAGAAAATTTCGGACACATCAAAAATAAGCCTTTTGCCATCATGCATACATTTTATGTTTTTGTACATTATGAAATCATGTATATTATATTTATGATTTTAAAATATATGTATTGTAAGTTATAAAGACTTTTGGATAAATTGTGTAGGATGGGTTTTTATATGTGTGTTTTGGATATATATATATATATATATATGAATATGTATAAATGTTTTGAGAAAATGTGAAAAAATTGAGAAGTTAAGGTGAAGATGTGGTTTATTATTTATTGGAAGTGTTCTTTTTGCAAGTTGTGTAATTGATAAATTTTGGGATGTTCAAATTACTGATAAAACTCTGGTGAATTTTTCTCAGAGATTTTCATATAAAATGTTTATTTTGAGTTCCTATAACAAGTAAAGAATATTTATATACTATTTAATTTTATATATTTAGTATTTTAAATTTTAAATCAGAAATGTAAAATTTTTTATTAAACCGAATCGTGACATTTTTGTACCGTATATGCGTATTCTACATATATTAGGTGTGTGTATTATACGTGTATAGAATATAAGGGTGTTACACCACTACTCTTATTTTCTATATCTTGAAGATGAAGCTATGGACATGACGTCTCTTGATGATCTAGTAAGACCTACATGAACATCTCAAAAGATACCAATGGGAGTACTTTGACCTACCACCTCAGTCTGTAAGTCAATATCACCATTGTAAGTATCCTTCATGCATATCATGCACTCATGCATATATGAGCATATCACATTGTATTTTTTTATTATCTGCCTATCGTTGTCAAAGTAAATAGGTTACACTCTATGAAGTAAATAATCAAGAAACAAGCATGGAATTAGGGGGCATGAAAGGCTCATTACTTGAGAAAGATCCAATCACTTTGCAAACATAAAGATGCATACTTGCTTAAAGAATGAGGCAAAACAAAGACGTCAATTGAAGCCTGCATGGGAACAAAATCATTGGCTTGAGCCTACACAGGGGGCAAAGCTTCTCCTTTCAATTTTTAATTTTATAAATGTATAAAATATTTTTATACTCTCTTTCAATGTTTTTCCAAGTAGGGGCAAGGGAAGATATGAGGGTTAAAAATAGCAAAATTTTTTGTTAACTCATTAAATCAATTTTTTACAAGTATCTCGGGTCCATAACCCAAATCTAATCTCAGGTCCAGAACTCAAATACAATCTCGGGTCTATAACCCAAATCCAATCTTGAGTTTAGAACCCAGATCCAAGTCTTGGGTCCATAACCCAAACCAAATTTTGGGTCTATAATCTAATATAGCCCAAAATAGGGTCCAAAACCCAAATCCAATCTCAGGTCCAAAGCCCAAACCAAGTCCTAGGTTCAAAACCCAAAACCAAGTCTCAGGTCCAGAATCCAAATCCAGTCTCAGGTCTAAAACCCAAATCTAATCTCGAGTCCAGAAACCAAACCAAGTCTCGGGTTAGAACCTAAAATCAAGTCTAGGTCTAGAACCCAAAACCAAGCCTCGGGTCTGGAAATCAAAACTAATATCAGGTTTAGAACCCAAACTAGGAGGTTATCTTCGTCCAAAATTAGCTCAAAGTCACATTTCTTTTCACTCTTTGAATGAATTTAAGATTGTTCAAGTAGGGGGTAAAATGTAAACCTTTAATTTTGTCCCTAGGCAAGTTTGATCCTAATTGATTGAGTCCAAGTCAAATTTGGTATGTTCTTAATGGCTTAAACCTAGTTTAAATCTTTAAATTAGATCGGTCCAATTTTATAGGACCCAAATAAAGTCGGTTAAATTTTTAAAGTCTGAGTTATGTCTGATTTGAAGTGAGAAAGAAGTTTGGTTTGGCTTAATTATGTATGGGCATAGCCCATATCTAATTGGACACTCTAATTAAATATAAGCCCATGCCATATCAAATTAGGCCTTGTCCAATTTGATATGAGTGTGTTCATATCAAATTGGGCACACACTCATATCAAATTGGACAAGCTCCAATTTGATGTGAACGTGTTCATATCAAATTTGAGATAGTCCAATTCGATATGAATGTGTTCATATTGAATTAAAGCTAATCCAATTCGATATGAACATCATTCATATCGAATTGGACACATTTTAATTTGATATGAACTTTTGTTTTACATCTTAATTCATGCCAAATACAGATTGACTTTGGTCTAAATTCTAATTAAGCTCGGATAAGTTGGGGTTAATAATCGGCTATAACCTAATTATTCCAGTAAATATAGGTTTAATGAGCAATAATGAGAAGAGAGGAGAAAAAAAAAGCAATTAATACACAGAAACCAAAACACATAATCAACACACACAGAGGCAAAAGCAATTGCTAAATTGTTGAGGTTCAGCCAGGACTCAATTTGATCTAGGCAGTGGCATAAAACAGATAGCTTGGTTCGACGTTAAACTTTGGTGGAACCTGCAAATGAAGGATTGGTTTTGTTATTTAACTTGTTTAAATTTGTAGTAGCAATTCCCATTCCTTAAAACAATACTATCTCTTGCACTAGCTTATTTAAATTAATATCCAGTGACCAAGAAGTTATGAATTTAATTGCAATAGCCAAACATTAACATTATTTAATCTAATATGCTTTCACTAAAAAACCATAATTCATTGAGATTTAGCCCTAAGTTGTATGTTCTAACCTTAATTCATATCCAAAAACCCTAATTTCACCTAAAAATCCTAATCTTGTTTTCAAAACCCTAATACCCTAGTTTTATCCCTAAAACCCTAATTTTCACCTAAAAACCCTAATCTTATTTTTAAAAACCTAAAACCCTAGTTTTATCCCAAAAATCCTAATTTTCTCCTAAAGACCCTAATTTACATCAATAAACCATAATCCCATATGTAAAACACTAATCATATACCTAATTTAATATTAAATCCTAGATTTGATTATTTAATTTATTATTGTTTGCTTATGATGGATTTACTTTTATGATGAATGATTGAATCATTTGATTATATTTGGTTGATTATCTTGATTTCAAGGATGTAAAAGGTATGTCTCCACTTTGTGAGTGCCTTGTTTTATTTTGGTAATTGAGTGTGAATTGGCTTTGAGATTTGTTGAGCATCTTGGGTTTAGAAAATTTATCCGCCAACTTTGTCCTGAATTTGTTTTTCCCTCTAGAAGAACTGTAACTAGAGATATGTTTGAATTTTTGTTGAAGAGAAAAAAAAATTAAAAAAGGTGTTGCAAAATGATTCTTCTAGAGTATGTCTCACCATAGATACTTGGACTTCAATGCAAAGAATTAATCACATGTCTCTCACTGCACATTTTATTGATAAGAATTGGAGCTTGTGCAAAAAAGTAATTAGTTTTTTCCAATTACAAATCATAAGGGTGATGATTTGAGTCAAAGTGTGGAGAAATGTTTGCTTGATTGGGGAATTGATAGACATGTGACTGTGACAGTTGATAATGCTTCCTCAAATAATACTGCAATATCAAGTTTGAAAAAGGAAATATCTAAATGGTGTCCAACAATATTAGGGGGTATATATTTGCACATGAGGTGTGTGGCTCATATTGTCAACTTGATAATTATGGAGGGGTTGAGCGATATTTTTGAGTCTATAGATAAGGTGAGATGTGTTGTTAAATATATCAGAGCAAGAATTTTGGGTTTCATTCAACCTGTCTTTGCCATCAGATCAGAGGGAATCATCATCAAGGCATTCAGCTTTTCAGGCGACATCCAGCTTCAATAATAGGGATAGCATCATCAGTGTTGCTTAAGAAAAGATAATAATTTAAAAAGTGATGGTGCATAATTAGATAATATAAGTTAAGAGAGATTAAAAAAAAAGGTTTAAGTTAGATGACTTGGAAAAAATTAATTCTTTTGTTTGATTATACAGACCATAAAAATGAATTGTCATCTCTTAATTTATTTTTCTATCACCTTAGGTCCATGTTCTTGTAGTTTGATATGACTATAAGAAATAAGCCCAAGTACTTTGTTCGTTACTAGATTTTGTCATGCTTATTTGAATCCCATTTTCAATGTAAATTACTCTTTTAATTATACCTTTTTGTTTATTTCTTTTTTTTTATTTTATGCATGGTTATAAGAAATTAACTTGGACTTTAATTTAATAAAATTAAAAATATGTTATATACCAAAGACATTGAGAGAAGATTTTATAAAAATATATAATTAAGAACTCAGTAAACTCTTAAAATACTTACTTATTCTTCTTGTCAATCACTAATTGATAAAATAAATAAATTTCAAATGAATTTTAAAATAGTGAAAATAATATATTAAATTATTAATTTTTTTCACAAAAATTAATATAAGAAAAATTAGCTAAAAAGGAATTCAAAAAATTAATTAAATATAATAGGTAGACCAAGGAGAATAGAAGATACTGCATACTGAAATATAATATAATTAATAAGTAAATTTTTTTAATGTTATAGACTTGAAGTTGAATTAATTTCAAATTAATATGATTTTGATGATGTAAATTTTAAATATATCATATATGCATGCAACAATGAGCCAATGAGATATATAACCCAGTTAGGCAGTTACTATATGTTGAAAATTGACACATTATAATTCAATTTCAAACAATTGGAGAAAGTGACATTCATTAAAAAAATTTGGTTAAATGAAAAATTAACCAAATCGACCGAGCTGGTTTGGTTAATTAACCAAACTGACCAAATACTCATTTCGGTCGGTTAGGTCAGAAATTAGTTCTTCTACTCAAATCCAATGGAAATTTCTAATGAAGATAACTATAAATACACCACTAACCACCATTTTAAGAGACTTTTGAGCATTTATTATCTAACCACTTACAATTTTATTTCTTATTATGCCTTGTATCAAATTAGGTGTGAGCATTAAACAAAAAGTGTTAGGATTGGTTTAAGAGTGAGCCAAGGGAAAAACTCTTGTTTGGGTTGTAAAGATACACATACGTCATACAAGTTTGGTGTGATCTTGTGAAAACACTAAGTTAGGTTTAACTTGTAAAAATCAAAGTCTAGTGGAATACTCAACTTGTTGTTGAGGAGTAGATGTAGGATTAATTTGATTCAAACCACTATAAACATTGTGTGTTCAATCTTTTAACCCTATCCTCTTTTTTATTTTTAAAATTTTTAATCTTCTTTAAATCACCAAATCAACCAATTCACCCTTCTCTTAGTTGTCAAGTGGACCTACAAAATATGATCAAATAAGTTTAAAATACTACTAACCAAGCATACAATCATACTTTTAGATCGAATCTACCAATTCTAAAATTTCTATGCAAAAGTTCTAATTTCTAATTGTTTATGCCTTATTCTAGCTAAATGTCAATAAGAAAGGTGTTTTTTCTAGTTTTGCAAGTCGAAGTACACAAATATAAACATGATGAGTCAATACCATAATATGTAAAAATTTTAGGCCAAAATGTAAATAAGCAAAATTTTAAGGCAAAACGTGAAAATTCGATAAATACCTCGACAAGTTAAGTCAAAGACATATGAGTCTGGGCATCCACCAACAAATCACCCACGACTGCTGCATCGATTGATTGTGGAGAAGCCATCTTCAAGCAACAACAATTGAAATCCTAGAGAGAGAAGCTCTGCCTTAGTGAGAGAAAGCAACTACACAAATGAGGTGCAACAACCCCTTTATATAGAGATGATCCCAAGGGTCTAATATGTTGTTCAACAATGAAGTCCAAATTTAGTTGCATTAGAACCGATCAACTCTCAATGATGACATCGTCACCATACAGTCAAAATAAGCCTAGAAGTAATTTGGCATTACAAATAAATTACGGATGCCATATTAGAAAATCAGCTTTTGAGGCTTTACATCAGCACACAAATTGGTGAAATAGCTTTATATGATCTGTAAGCCCAAGTTAGTAATAGAAAAAAGTAAGGTTGATCCTCAGAATTGTACCTAGTTCATACCATCTCGTTTGTTAAATCCATTTCATCTAATGTAAATGGGAGAAACTGTGAACTTCTAATTTTACACCCAGATTGAAGCCCACAAGATAACAAATCCAATGAAACTAGAATTGTGTAATTTGGATTTGGGACGAGCTCGAATGGGCTAAAAGAGGTGAACCCATAGAAGGTGGCTGCACGCCGTGAGGTAACTGTCGCACTTGAATTGTGAATCCCACATTGGAATTTCATCTTTTCTTCTACCTTTGACCTCTCTATATATAGTGAGCCTCCCCCAACTTCCAAACTACATCGACCTATTTGCTACTTTCTTTCTCTCTTTTCCCTCTCTTATTTTCTAAAAAAGGAAAAGGTAATTCCTTCTTGGTTTTGGAAAGCCTAGGACTCACTTCATTAGCTTGTTTTGATGCAATATTTTAACCTAGTATGGAGCCATGAACTTGACTTAATTACTCACTTGGCTTAACACTTAAATTAACAAACCCACTCTAGGACTTCTTATTCAACCCCTTGAATTTTGGAGTCAAGTTCGGCTCAACCTTGTCATTAAGGAAGTTCAAGCCAAGTTGGAGATCAAGCTCAACTTAAGCCTTCCCCAACTTGGAATTAAGGAGTGGTGAATCCCTATAAGGCCTAATTTTCAAAGCAAGAAAGAAATCAAGCAAGGTATAACACCTTACCCTTAATCTTTTTCAATTCGGTAACATACCAAACTTATCATCAAAAAATGTTAACTTAAATAAACCAAACATCATTGCAATAAATGGAATGAACTGCAAGATTCTGATTTCCATTCAAAGGGATAAAAAAAGGTACATCTTAATATTTTAGCCCAAATGACAAACCAAATTAAAAGCCACAAATTTAGCCATCTTTCTCCCCTTCTCTTTCTTTTCTTCTTCTCCTTCTTTTCTCTCTTATTTGTTATGGTTAAACTCCTCTCCTTCTAGATTTATTTGACAAATTACTTTGTTTGTATTTCATTTATTTGGAAAACGTGTGCCTAATGTAGAATCTATAAGGGCTAGAGTTAGGATCCTCTTTGAGTTGGTTTTCAATGTAAATTCATTTCTTTATTTCTTTAGCAGATGTCATCTTATTAAATTATCATGCTTATAAACAATCATTCATACTATAATTATCATTTGGGAAATTATGAGTTTTTTAAAAGTTAAAATTTTCTTAAAGGTCAATCTCTTTTTTACTTAACTTGAAAACCTAGTTTGAGATCCATAGTTTGATTCAAGTCTAGTGCATTTTGAGCATAAACATTATTGAGAGTGAACTAAAATGGGTTTTTTCTTAAGTTTTTCTAAGAATAAAAATAATTTAAGGTGGCAACTCTATAAAAACCATTTTTAAAAATTAAGCCAAAAACAAACCCGAGCTTAACAAACTTAATGTAGAATGTACACGACACTTTTGTATGAGATTTAGCTCAAATGAGCATTTTGATTCTCTTAAATGGCTGGACTAAAGCTCAAGCAAGGCCTTGCACATTGTCTCAAGCAAGGCCTCGCACATTATCAAAGTATGATATATAGATTTGCAGTGTTATTGAGTGATTCATGGTTATGGAATTGTTTTTTTCTTTTTTGTAGAAGTAAAAATCTATGAGTTTTGTTGTGTTGTTTATTTTCCTTTAAGCTAGATCTAGTCTTCTTCTTCTTTTTTTAGACCATCTTCTTGATAAAATTTAGAACATCTTCGGTTAGATTGATTTTTTTTATTTGTAGCTATATATTGTATTTATTTTTTAGTTTTTGTTTTGTTTTTCTATTTTATTATTCTTGTGCTATATTGGTTGTTTTTAGGCTTATTATATATGAATTTTATGTTATTTTGATTATATTGCATATATATTATGTTTTTAACAAATTTATCTATTTTTGAAAAAGTAACTCTTTTTCCATTTAAATTCTACTTATGTTGTCCCAGTTCAATCCAAAATTATTTTGTTGCCACTCACAAGCAAATAATTATCATCTATCTTTCTCATTGTCGTTCAAGCCATAATTGAAACCCATATTCCGAAACTCTTCTTCTATTCTGAAACTCTTCTTCTTTACATAATCTCTTTTCTTTTTGTTAGTTTTATTTATTACATACTTACAAGCATTATTATAATTATCATATATGAGAGGAATTCTAAAACACAAGACTTATCTAACAATATGATTAATCTCTTGTTTAATGACAAGCATATGATTAATCTAATCTTCTACTACCTTCGTTTTATTTAAATTATTGTCTTTGTCTCATATATACTTATTAAGAAAATGATTAAATTCTATCAATATTATACAAAATTATTTTGAATAGACTAAAATGTCCACTATTAACTCATTAATATTAAAAATATTATACTCTCATCTCATTAATTAATTCATTAATAACAAGGGTATACTTAAAAAATGCTAATTAATTTTTATTAATTTTATAAAATGATAATATAAGTGAGACAATTTTTTTTTTTGCAAAACCGACAATTTAATTAGGATGGAGGTAGTATATGAGGCCAATTTTTGCCTCATAGAATGTTTGATTTAGAATTGATGCATGTAATTTTGGTTTGACAAGAAAATTGAGTGAAAATTAATAATATTAAAAAAATTTTACTTATAGAAATATATATTTTAATATGCCATAGGTATACCATCATAGGTAATTACCAGTCTATTATTAGTATATTATTGGTTTATTATAGTATATTTTGTACTACTTATTTATTTGCTCTCATTTTTTGCATTTGTAATTTTGTATTTATAAGAATTTTTGCAAGATTGGTTTGTTTGTCTTATGTAAATGAACGTTTGATTAATTAATTGAATATGATTTGTTATGCATAATAATATTTTTTTATTTATTTTATAATAAACTTATAATAATCTAATAATAAACTTTATATATGCTATATAAAACTATTAATAGAAAGTGTAATTTCTATTATATTTGAGTTATTGTTCAACAATATTTGTTTTATAATAAAATTTAAAATTGTATCATTGAATTATTACAAAATAAAAAAATGAAAAATCATTAATATGCAATTTGTGTATAATAAATCAAAAATATACTAAGCATAAATTCGTTATAGATTTTTGGTATTTGATATTATTTGATAAAAAAAATTTAGTATATTTAATAAGGTTTTTTAAGGTTGATAAATTTATAGCATTAAGAGTTTTTGACAAGTTTATAAAAAGCCTATATATATGTATAAAAAAGAAATCAACCATATGAAGAGAATATTACATTGATCACCCTTTTTTTCGCTTTTATTTTTCAAAAATACGATTGTTTGTTTTATTTTTACATTTTTAACTCTCTTTTTTTCATTTTTATTATTATTTTAATTTTTTTATTTTTATGGATATTTTGCATTTTATGTCGCATTCATTCCGTGTTTCATTCCTTTCATTTTCTAGTCAATTTTTTCTCTCTTTTTAAGATTTTGGCCTTTTAATTTCTTCTTATTTCTTATGCTTTTTTCTTTGTGTTATTGTTTTGTTCATGTTTTTTCTCCTTTGATTTCCTTTTAATTGTTTTTTTCCTTCAAGTTTTTCTCTGGGTAAATCAAGAAAGAGGGCTATTATTATTGTTGAAGTTGTTTCTTTAGATGAAAGTTCTATTAAAACTGTTGAAGTTCATAAGTAGAAAATACTAAAGGAGCCTTATTTGGTGTCTGAGATTGACTTTTTCTAAATTATTTTATAATAATTTTATTGTTTTTTTTTCTAATTAATTGTATTGTGATTTTAATGTTTTTTAACTGTAATATTAGAATTTTTTTTTTATTCTTCAGCTATAATGTATTTTACATGTTCAATAAAAATATTTCAAAGGAAATTTTCTTTCTTTGTAAATTTTACATTGTTCTTTTCAATTATATTCATTGAATGAGTATATACCCTTTTCTTTTGAATGTGTTTTTTTTTTTTTGATTTGTGTTCATATTGTTTGTAATGTATGAGTGTTGCATGTAAATGTTAAACAATATTTATACAACATCTACATAATATATACACTATAATTAAAAATATATAAAAGTTGTAACTCAACATATACAAAATATTTATACAATATTTACACATCTTCATGACTTTTACACTATGCATAAGAAAAATTAAAGGCTGAAATATAATATATATAAAATATTTACATAATATTTATATAATAGTTAAAAATATACACACTATAATTTAAGAACATATAAATATTATAACTCGGTATATATGCAACATTAATACAATATTTACACTATACTTAAAAGTATATAAAGGCTGAAATATAATATATACATAATATTTACACAGTATCTATAAAGATAATTAACAATATATACAATATTATTAAGAACATATACACTATAATTAAAAACATTTTTGTTGTTTTGGAAGGTAGTTTGGTAAATTTGTAAAATTTTCTTTTCTTTTCGTATTTATGAAATTAGCAAAATACTTTAGGTTCGTTATGTAAATTTTACCTTATGAATGTGATTTTGAGAGAAAAAATATATTTTATTATCAACATTCGATTTACTTCAGTCTTAGGTCCACTTCTATTTCTATCGGATGTTTATTTATTTTATGTTTGGAAAATTTACACAGATTATGGAAATTGCGTATCCCATTTTCAAATCTATGAACATCAAGTTTGTTTTTCATTCCTATGACTTCACTCTTTTTTTTTACAGTAATTTTTATTTTTTCTATTTTATTTATTTTTTATAAATAATTTTATTATTGTCATATTCATAATATATATACAAAATACATAATATATATACACAAATATATATAAAATACATATATAACAAATATAGATGTATGCACAACATACACCAAACACATATATAATATCTACATAATTTATTTAATATTTTTATTTTTTTTATTTTGTATACACATAACATGTACATAATATATACAATAAATACATAACATATACACAATATCTATAGAGATCTATATAATATATATATATATAACATACACACAACATCTATATAACAAATTAATATTTTTTAAAACTTTATTTTGTATATGCATAATATGTAAAATTTATTTAAAAATAAATTTAATAATTTTTATAAATATATTTTTATATATTTTAATTTTTTATATTAATTTTGTTATGTTCTTTCTTGCTTGTAATTAAAATTAAAATTTTTACTTTATAAAAAATAATACATTTTATATGCTTAATATATAATTTAAAATATTAATTTTTATTATTTTATTAAAATATATTTATTTAATAGTAAGTTTGAAAAAAAAATTATGAAAATTGACATAAAATATTGTTTATAGTGAGAGATGAGATATTTTTGGGAAAAAAAAATTATTTTAGTGAGGAATGAGATATTTTTGAAAATTTAATCTATTTTTCTAAAAATGTAAATTTATTTTTGCAGTTTTCTTTTTAAAAAAGTTCATTTTTATGTGTAATTTTGTAAAAATTCATTATGTTTTTGTGATATTTACAAAACTACCCAAAAAAAATAAACTTTATTTCAAAAATATTGTAAACAACAAAAATATTTATACTTTAGAAAAAGTTAGAGCAAATTTTTAAAGATACTTCACTCCTCACTAAAATAAGATTTTTTTAAAAATAAATTCTCTCACTACAAACAATATTTTATTTTAATTTTCATCTTTTTTTTTCAAACTTTACTGCTAAATAAATATATTTTAATAAAATAATAAAAATTAATATTTTAAATTATATTTTCAATATATAACAAATATTAACTTTTATAAAGGAAAATTTTTAATTTTGATTACAAATAACAAATAAAACTCACAAAAAATATAAAAAAGTAAAATATATAAAAATATATTAATAAAAATCATTTTATTTATCTTAAAACAAATTTTACATATTATATACATAAAAAAGAATAAAAAAATATTAATTTGGTTATGTAGAAGTTGAGTATTTTGTATATGTTTTGTAGATATTATAGATATTGTGTGTATATTATGAAAGGAGTTTACTGCAGTTTTTCTTTTTAGAATAAATCTGAGTCTTTAGGGATATTCACTTGTATTTGAATTGTTCCAAGTTAATGTTACCACTTGGCTTTATTTTCTCTAAGTGGGTTGCTTTCTTGATTCTATTAAGATCATGTATTGAATGGCTATTTAAAGCCAAAGTTATTATTAATAAAATATCATTCAATCCAGCTTGTTATGTTCTTGTTCTTGATTCTATTAAGATCATGTATTGAATGGCCGTGTCACCTGGGTGTGTCATCTTCTGTTTCTCCTTTGGTCTTCTTCGTTCTTTGAAGATGAGAGTGACACGGCCAGTGGCTTGGCCGTGTCTCCTGGGTGTGTCAGCTTCTGTGTCTTTTCTTTGGTTCTTCTTTGTTCTTGGCTTAGGATGGGACATGGCCAAGCTTGTGGCCGTGTCATGTGACACGGCCAATAGTTTGGCCGTGTCACCTGCCAGTGTCAACTTCTGCCAAATTTTTCTTTCTTTCTTGGTTTCTTTGGTTTTGCCTTTTAGGTGAGACACGTCCAGTGGCTTGGCCGTGTCTCCTGCCCGTGTCATGATCTGCCAAAAATTTCCTTGAGGTGACACGGCCAAGCTTGATTTGGCTTGGCCATGTCTTGCTTGATTTATGCTCCTCTTTCTTTGTTTTGATCTTCCAAAGGGGGGGTTTTTGCACTTTAACCTAAAACAAACACTTAAAACAAACTTGAAACAAGAATCAAATGAAACATTAACCAAAACACATAAACATCATACTAAAAACTAGTACCAAAAATGATCTAAACACTAGGATAAATCAAAACTACCAAAATGCATGAAATCACTAAATAAACATATTAAAACTACCAAAATGCATGAAGAAAACAATAATTATCATAATAAATAAATAGCAATTTTATGACAAAAACTAATAAAACAACTACCCCACACTTAAAACTTTGCTTATCCTCAAGCAAATTTACATAGCATAAATTAAAAACTCAATTAACCTTAACTATAATTCAAGTATATAAGATGAAATCCTTTAATACTCAGCAATAAATAAATGAAATTTACTTCAATCAAGATTTTCTTAACTCATTCATTAATTCAAACATAACAAATCTCATCTCTCATCTAAGTGTTTCACTCAATTTCAAAGGTTAATTCACTCAAACCAATCATGACTGCATACTTCTATAAACTTGCTTAATTATCCAATCTCTCTCACTGATTTTTCTCAAGAAATAATCCGAAGGTCTTTTCGTTTGGATATAATGGGGCTAAGGTGAAGGTGTGAGAAAAGACATTTAAGTTAGAACATCAAGAAATGGAGTATCTAAATTAGACAATAATCTTGCGTAGAAACTTGTAACTCTCTCAAATGGCATATTCACCAACCCTTGATAGTCTCACATACTTGCATACTTAAAGAAAAGTAAATGAGTCGAAATTCCTCTTTGATGACTAATGCTAGAAAATATATGAATTTTGTATATATATATATATCTTCTCTTTTTATTTTTATTTATTATATATATATATACAAAATATAAAATTGCATTGAACATCTAGCTCAAATGTAGAGGAAAAGAATGATCGACTCTTAGTCAAATACAATCTGCAAAGTATGCATTTCAACCCCAAATCTTACTAAAGCAATACTTTTTATTATTATTATTATTTTATTTTAATTTTTTTTATTGCTTACCCCACACTTATCAATTAAACCATCCTATTGTCATATCATAAGAAACTTCATTCCTTAATGAAGGTATGATAATAATAGAAAAATGTTGAGTTGTGAATTGTGTTGATCAATCAAGAAAAGGTCAAAGGCTCAACTTGGCTCATTAAGAAATTCATAATTAAGGGAGGTCTTTTTAAGCTAAAGGGGGTAATCCTAATTTGCCTTCATCATTTTAAAACTTGAAATGAAATCATAATGTGAGTTCAATTAGTATGCAAAAGCAAGCTCTAGAGATGCAAAATCATGAAGGTGCACACTTAAGAAAAGAAAATCGATTGACAATAATATTCAATCTATAAGGCTCAAAACTCACAAAGGGTGGGTTCTCAAATATTTATATGTCATGAATTGCAGAATGTGAAAATTGATCCTGAATGAATTCAAATGCTAATCTCTATGCTAATACTAAAGGCTCAAATGTAATGCTAGAATTACAGAAAAGTCAATAAGTTTTTAACAATTATGCCATGAAAAACGCACAATATAACACACAAAGAAAATAAAACAAAAATTAATGGAAAGCTTAAAGATTGAACAAGGCCAAGAACACGGCCAAGCCTTTTGGCTGTGTCTGAGCCTGTGTATTTAGGGCTTGCTTGACATGGCCAGTGGCTTGGCCGTGTCAAGTGGCAGTGTCCTTCACTGCCATTTTGTTTTTTTTTTTAATGATATGGTTTATTTGTGTCACCAAATCTAAAAGAAATGCAATCTTCTTCCTTGCTTAACCCTAAAACACATTAAAAAATAAAAACCGATTAAAGCACCCATTCCAATTTATTTAAACCAAACATGAAATTAAAATTGCTAAATATGAAATTATAACTATGAAAAGAAATGCAAACCGATGGGTTGCCTCCCATTTAGCGCTTCTTTAATGTCATGTAGCTGGACATTACTGCAAGAATTAAGGATCGTAGATCAAAGTACTATCGACGATCCTTACTTCTTGGAACCTCTCATTATATGGTTTAACTCTCTGTCCATTTACTTTAAAAGTTTCATTCGTTTGAGAGTTAAGTAATTCTATAGCACCGGAAGGATATACCTGAGTTATCTCGAAAGGACCGCTCCATCGAGACTTGAGTTTTCATGGAAACAGTTAGAGACGAGAATTGAAAAAGCAAGACCTCCATATCTGGGCTCAATGTCTTTCGTACTAAAATTCGATCATGAAGTGCTTTAGTACGGTCCTTATAAATCCTCGAACTCTCGTATGCCTCATTTCTTAGTTCATCTAACTCTGAAATTTGCAGAAAACGTTCTCTCTTTGCCTTGTCCAAATCTAAATTTAGAGTTTTAATTGCCCAATACGCCTTGTGCTCTAACTCCACGGTAAATGACAAGCCTTACCAAAAATAAATCAATATGGACTCATACCCAAGGGAGTCTTGAAAGCAGTTCGATACGCCCACAATGCATCATTCAATCTACTTGCCCAATCATTCCTTGATGAGTTGACTGTTTTTTTCAGAATTCCTTTAATTTGCTTGTTGGATGTCTCAACTTGTCCTGAAGTCTGTGGATGGTATGGGGTCGCCACTTTGTGTTTCACACCCGACTTGTGCATTAACTTCTCAAAACGTTTATTGCAGAAATGACTTCCCCCATCACTGACTATCACTCTTGGTGTGCCAAATCTGCTAAGAATGTATTCCTTCACAAATTTAACAACCACATTAGCATCATTAGTTCGGGTGGGGATTGCCTCCACCCATTTTGAAATATAATCAACAGCAACTAAAATGTACTCATAACCAAAAGATTTGGAAAAAGGACCCATGAAGTCTATTCCCCAAACATCAAACAGTTCAACCACAATATAAGATTAAAGGGGCATTTCTAATATTACCCACTCTTTGACAGCGGTCACAATGCTTACAATATTCTTGAGCATCTTTGAATAGAGTAGGCCAATAAAGTCCACTTTGAAGCACTTTTTCTGCAGTCTTTCTCCCTCCAAAATGACCACCTCAGTGAAGATCATGACAAAATTGAAGAACACTCAGTTGTTCTTCCACAGATACACACCTGCGAACTATCTCATCTTTGCATATCCAGAATAGGTAAGGTTCATCCCAGAAATAGAATTTACTCATGTGCAAAAACCTTTTCTTTTCTTGAAATGACATGTCAGAGCGCAAAATACCACAAGCAAGATAGTTAGCAATATCTGCAAACCAAGGTGGATTCGTTACCATAAACAACTGCTCATCAGGAAATGCTTCTAGATTTCTATGAATGCTATCAGATGCAAGATTTTCACCAAAGAATGGTAACCTAGATAAATGATCAGCTATAACATTTTCACTTCCCTTAGTATCTTTGATTTGAAAATCAAATTCTTGCAACAATAGCACCCATCTAATTAAACGAGGTTTAGCATGTTATTTTGTCAGGAGATATTTTAGAGCTGCATGATCTGAATGCACAATAATTTTAGACCCAATCAAATATGCTCTAAACTTATCTAAGGCAAAAACAACAGCTAGCATTTCTTTTTCAGTTGTTGTGTAATTAACTTGTGCACTATTTAGGGTCAAGCTAGCATAATAGATCACTCTCAAAAATTTCTCAACCTTTTGCCCAAGGACAGCTCCTACTACATGGTTGGAGGCATCACACATAATTTCAAAAGGTAAAGACCAAACATGAGCTACAATTACCGATGCACTGGTCCATTTTTTCTTAAGGGAATTAAAATCTTGCATGCATTGTATAGTAAATTCAAATGGAACATCTTTCCTAAGCAAATGACACAATGGTTGGCTTATTTTAGAAAAATCTTTAATAAACCTCTGGTAAAAACCTGCATGCCCAAGAAAGCTTCTTATTCCCTTAACAGAGGTAGGTGGGGGTAATTTAGCAATCAACTCTACCTTAGCTTTATCCACTTCAATCCCTTTACTAGACACAATATGGCCCAATACAATGCCGTGAGTAACCATGAAATGACTTTTTTCCCAACTCAAAGTGAGGTTACATTCAATACATCTTTCCAGCACAAGAACAAGTTTACTAAGGCAATTATCAAAAGAGTCACCAAAAATAGAGAAATCGTCCATAAATACCTCAATAAAGTCATCTATCATGTCCGTGAAAACTGACATCATGCATCTCTGAAAAGTTTCAGGTGCATTGCACAAGCCAAAGGGCATACGCCGAAATGCATAAGTCCCAAAAGGGCAAGTAAAAGTGATCTTGGATTGATCCTCTGGTGCTATCGCCACCTGATAATAACCTGAAAGTCCATCCAAAAAGCAATAATGTGAGTGTCCAGAAAGTTTATCCAGCATCTGATCAATAAAAGGAAGAGGGAAATGATCTTTCTTTGTGGCATTATTTAACTTCCTATAGTCTATACACATCCTCCACCCAGTGGTAGTCTTAGTAGGAACCAATTCATTCTTTTCATTTTTTACCACAGTGATTCCTGATTTCTTAGGCACTACATGTACTGGGCTAACCCACTCACTATTAGCTATTGGGTATATCACTCCTTCATCAAGCAATTTAAGCACTTCCTTCTTAACCACTTCACTCATGTTTGGGTTAAGGCGTCTTTGGGTCTCTCTCACAGGTTTAGCTCCCTCTTCTAAGATAATTCTATGCATGCATATTGAAGGGCTAATACCTTTGATATCACTCAACCCCCATCCTATAGCTCTTTTCAATCTTTTTAATTCACTCACCAACCTCATCTCTTCCCTTTCACTAAGTTCGCTAGAAATTATCACAGGTAAGGTGTTGTGATCTCCTAAAAACACATATTTCAGGTTTTCAAGCAACTCTTTTAGCTCTAACTCAAGTGAAGGATTATTCTCTTATTTTTGGATGGAGGGGAGCTCAAATGATGGTTCCTCTTTAAGTTCCTCTATTTCAGCACTTTCTAACATATCAATGCAACTGGCTACTTCTAAGTCAAAAATATCCAATTCACGGTCTAAGGTCAGTGCCAGCTCCAATTTATCCGAAGAACCTATTTGCAAGAAAACATCTGAAACAATTGCGTCAATACAATCAATCAAAGAGCAATCCTCATATATTGCAGTTGTAGGAATGGGAGAAGTGTTAAAAATAGAAAATTCAACCGTTTTTCCCAAGACAGTCATTGATAATTTACCATTTTTAACATCAATCAAGGTATTGGTCGTAGCCATAAAAGGCCTACCTAGTAGAATAGTGTGTGCGGATGGTGTAGGGTTATTTCCTTCCATGTCAAGAACTATAAAATCCACAGGCACTATTAACCCACCAACCTTAACTAACACATCTTCTATAATTCCTTTTGGGAATCTAAGAGATCTGTCAACTAATTGCAAGACCATCTTAGTAGGTTTAAGTTCCCCAAGTTTTGATTCAAGATACACAGAATAAGGCATCAAATTAATACTGGCTCCTAAATCACACATGCCATCAGTCCCCTTTCCATTACCCATAGCAATTTTAATTACAAAGCTAGCAGGATCCTTTAGCTTCGGAGGTAGTTTATGTTGCAAAACAGCACTAGCTACCTCTGATACTATCACCTTTTCATTTGGCTCATACCTCTTTTTCTTGGTGTTCAATTCCTTGAAGAATTTGGCATAAGCCGGCATATTCTTTATTGCTTCAAGTAAAGGTAAGTTAATACTTACCTTAGACAGCATGTTGAAGATGTTTGAAAATTGCTTATCTTGTTTATCATTCTTCAATCTGCTGGGGAATGGTATAGGCTGTCGATAAGGATTACTTGCCTTGTGTAAATCTGCTGAAGGAGATTTCTCCATTGATTTTTCTCCATCATCCTTGTCCCCTGGTTCTCCTTCTTTGTCTTTTTCTTGATTACCTGCATTCATAGAATTATTTTCAACATCATTATTTATTACCTTGCCACTTATAAGAACAGTCACTGCTTGTGCTTGCTCAGGTTGACTTGGAAATTTCCTTTCTGTTGAATCTGCATATGTTGTGCAAGTTGTCCCACTTGGGTCTCCACTTTCTTGAAAGATGCTTCCAATGAATACAACCTTTTGTTATTCATCTCTTGATTCTTGGTACTGACTTGAATAAAAGCATGTAACCTATCCTCCAAACTCTCTCTCTTAGGCTGCCCTTGATTTGAAGATTGTCCTAGCAGTTTATTTTGTCTCTGGAGTAAATGGAAAGGTTGTTGAGAATTATTTGTTGCCCAGGAAAAGTTTGGATGATTCCGCCAACCAGGATTGTAAGTGTTTGAAAAAAGATCATTTCGGGCCCTTGGTTGGTATCCCCCCATAGAATTAACTTGCTCAGTCTCATCTCCATAAGACTCGTACGCAGAGGGGCATATATTTGCTCCATGCCCAAAAGTTCCAAAAATTCCACACACTTCTTGAGTGGATGAAGAAACATTGTTCTTCATGTTCAGCATCTGCACTTGCCTTGTCAATTCAGCTATCTGATTGGCCATCTCACTGTTGGCTTCCACTTGATTTACCCCTTTACTTCTTCCTCTTACACTTTTCTATTGGGAATTAGCTCCCAACATTTCAAAGATTTCATAAGTCTCTTCTGCTGTCTTTTCTCCCATAGCTCTCCCAGCTGCAACAGTATTCTGAAATTGTTGGGTTAGGCCATCGTAGAAAAACTTATTCAACAGTTGAAGTGGGTAGTGATGGTGTAGACACTGAATTAACAACATCTTGAACCTGTCCCAAGCCTCATGAAATGGCTCTCCTTCAAATTGAGCAAATGTAGCTATTTTTCCTCTTAATTCGGCTGTCTTCTGATGTGAGTAAAATTTGCCCATAAACTTGTTATAGACTTGCTCCTGAGTTGTCAAAGAATTTTCAGGAAACATCATAAGCCAACTTTTTGCCCTATCCTTTAATGTGTATGGAAAACACCTCATCCTCAACCGGTCTTCTGTTAGTCCTCCCAATGGAAATGTGTTGAGGGTGGAGTAGAAATCCCGAATAAAATTCAAAGGATCCTCATTCGGAACTCCATAGAAAGATGGCAGCATGTTGTAATGGATATTCTTCAACTCATAATTTCTTGCTGCATCTGTCAATCTTATACATGAGGTGGAAGTACCAATGAAAGGTTTGGCAAAATCTCCCATAGTTCTTTGCCTTTCATCTCCCATATTGGTAGATTGTGCAGTATTCAACTTAAAGTCAGAAATTTCCTCCTCTGTATCAAACCCGATATATAGTTTAAACTCTTCTCTGCTCCTTTTCACTCTCTGAATTTCTAAAATAAGTGGGTAAAGCTCTCCTCCGAGTGATCTCCTACCTTGCATAAACATAATTTCTGGAAAAAGGAATTATTAAAAGCAAAAGAAAAATAAAATAAAATGTAAACAATGAAAAATAATTTAAAATATTTATGACTAATAAACAATTACGCCAATTAGCCTCCCCGGCAATGGCGCCAAAAACTTGTTGCGCTCTAATAAACACTACTAAAACCACACTCGCAAGTATACAAGGCTGCTGTAGTATTTCGGTGAACACCTCAAGGTCATCTCTCAAGGAAGCTAGATAGGCTAATTATTTATCAAATCATAATGAACAAATTATTAATTAGCAGTTTTTGATTTATAAGATTGAATTGCTGAACAACTAATGAAAACAGAAATGAATTGAATTTATAGCAATGAAAGGAAACTAAACAAGGATATTGATTCACTTAATAGAAAAGCCTAGGGTTTGCACTTCTCTACTAACTTATATGTATGAATGGCTATTTCTCTCAACTGATTTAATTTCAAAGATCAGATTTCAAGCAACTTAATTAATCAAATTAAGCAAATAAGCTCTCGCATTCAATCCTTTATCAATTAATCCTACCACAATCAAAATGATCATTTCCTCAGGTTTATATTTCTAATTCACCTAAGTCCCTAATCAAATTAATCCAGGATTAGATTTCATTTCTCAATCCTTCATCTAAATACCTAAATCACATAATTGGTGGCCAATCAATTATATATTAGCATTAATCCATTCAATTAAGGTAAGAGAAATAAATTAGTTAAGAGCAATAACCAATTCATACAATCATAGTAGATCCATACAAGCCCTAGACTAGATCAAAATTAGTTCATAGTAATGCTATCAAACAAATTCATCTCATTAAAATTCAAAGAAATCAATTTAGACATCAGAGTATTCATAAACAAAATTTCAATGAAGATGAGAGTGACACGGTCAAGCTCCTGCTTGGCCGTGTCACCTGGGTGTGTCATCTTCTGTTTCTCCTTTGGTCTTCTTTGTTCTTTGAAGATGAGAGTGACACGGCCAAGCTCCTGGCCATGTCATGTGACACAGCCAGTGGCTTGGCCGTGTCTCCTGGGTGTGTCAGCTTCTGTATCTTTTCTTTGGTTCTTCTTTGTTCTTGGCTTAGGATGGGACATGGCCAGTGGCTTAGCCGTGTCACCTGCCAGTGTCAGCTTCTGCCAAATTTTCCTTTCTTTCTTGGTTTCTTTGGTTTTGCCCTTTAGGTGAGACACGACCGTGTCTCCTGCCCGTGTCTCCTGCCCATGTCATGATCTGCCAAAAATTTCCTTGAGGTGACACGGCCAAGCTTGATTTGGCTTGGTCATGTCTTGCTTGATTCATGCTCCTCTTTCTTTGTTTTGATCTTCCAAGGGGGTTTTTGCACTTTAACCTAAAACAAACACTTAAAACAAACTTTAAACAAGAATCAAATAAAACATTAACCAAAAACACATAAACATCATACTAAAAACTAGTACAAAAAATGATCTAAACACTAGGATAAATCAAAACTACCAAAATGCATCAAATCACTAAATAAACAGATTAAAACTACCAAAATGCGTGAAGAAAACAATAATTATCATAATAAATAAATAGCAATTTTATGACAAAAACTAATAAAACACTGTTTAACTGTAAAGTTCAACTATGTTGTATGTTCTATTGAGGAGTCAAAAGACATTAATGCTCTTACTGTTGATGAGTTACAAAGCTCACTAATAGTGCATGAACAAAAATTTCAGAGACATAATGGTGAGGAATAGGCTTTGAAAGTAACATTTGAAGGAGGAAGAGGTTGTGGTCGTGGTCCCAATAGAGGAAGAGGAAGAGAGAGAGGTCGTGCAAACTTTAGCAAGGCAAATGTAGAGTGTTACCGATGCCATCAACTTGGACATTTTCAATATGAATTTCCTTCTGGAAATAAAGAAACAAATTATGTAATATCCCAAAAATTTTAAAAATACTAATTTTTAAAAATTAATTAAATGATTTAAAAGTGTATATATATATAAATAAGTGAAAAGAAAAGAGAAAAATGATGTGTATATGATGTGTATATGTAGATATATACAATATATACAAGTCAACATTTTAGCTTAGTCAAATGATATTTTAATTATTTAAATAGATATTAATTAATAGATAGTGGAAGATGATATTTAATTTTAATTATTATAATAATAAATATGCTTGGTGGAGAATTAAAGAGAAAATTTGTGTGGTTTATGAGAGTGTTAGTTGGTAGTGGACTTGATGATCACTATTTTTATTTTCTTTTTCTTCCTCCATGGTAGCCGGCCATCATCATCCAAGGAAAGAGAGAAGTTGCTTCTTGCTAACTTAAGTAATTGAAGGATTTCAAGTGTTCAAGTTGAAATCTTAAAGATTTTCTCCATATTTGGTAAGTTTCCAACTTGTTTCCTTGATTTTCTATGGAAGTTTGAATGTGTGAATTGGATGTTTGATGTAGTATGTGTTTATGGTTGATATTGGTATGTATGAAGTTGTTTTGAGTAGATAACTATGAATTTGGGGTTGGATTGAAGAAAGGGTTAAGTTTGATGAAGAGAATAAGAGTTTTGGGTTGTGTAACTTTTGAGTTGTGAAGTATGGTTGTTATTGTGTATTTTGCTTGTAATTGAGTTATTTTGATATTTACACAAGTATTATATGATATAATGGTGGTTTTGGTTGAGTTTGTATGAATTGAAAAGGTTAATGAAAGATAATAGTTGGTTGTGACAATTATGTGTGAATATCATATTTTTGGTCTGACACGCCCGGTGGCATAGCCATTTCTTTGGGCGTGTCGATGGTTCTATTTTCAGTGTTGGTGACATGATCAGTGACATGCCCATGTCACTGAGCGTGTCATAGCTACTGTGTTGCTGTAGAATTGATACGTGTAGTGACACGCCCATGTTACTGAGCATGTCATAGCTACTGTGTTGTTGTAGTATTTACACGTGTAGTGCACGCCCATGTCACTGAGCGTGTCATAGCTACTGTGATATTATAGTATTTACAAGTGCAGTGACACGCCCATATCACTGAGCGTGTCAAAGCTTCTGTGCTGTGGGTTTAGGGCACGGTCATAGACACGCCCGTGTTGTTGAGCGTGTCATGTGTAGAGTTTATCCTAGATAGTTCTTTGTAACACCTCTATACCCTGTATACGTACCAAGCATGCTTAAACGATCGTAATATACGTATACTGTATATAGAAAATGGCACAGTTTTAAAAGACACAACAAATATCTTTGTAAATAAGTGAAACCAACCTCAAACAAATAAAAGAAATCCAAAAGACACTATATATAAAATGTTTAATAATTCACAGCGGAAGTTATTACAAATATATTATAAATCAAAGTTTACAAAACATAGAATATATATATATACATGATTGGCAGCTCTTCTCTGATCTTTAAGTCCCAAAAGAAAAATCCTCAATGTCTAGTCTCACTTGGTCTCGAGGAGCTCTCAGGTTCAACTCTGTCACCTGCGCGATCAAACACTATCGCGCTAAGCCATCGGCTTAGTAGTACAAAATATACCAACATTATACTTTAAGGCAATGTAATGTCACACATCTAAATCATAAAGTTAACATCATAAGTGAAAAGCTAACATCATACCTTTATATTTCATAAACCATACACATAGAAGCACATCACATCACCACATCACACTACATTTAATGTCATAACAATATTCATATTTCATCTTCATAGTTCCATTGATTTTACCATTCAAGAATCACATTATATACAAAGACAAGCATGGGCCCAAAACACTCTAATATGCCATTCAATTTTCAGAGTTAATGCTTTGGTTTTATTATCACATTTATCATTATCATAAATCCAACTAGGCTTCAAGGATTTAGGTTCAACCAAGCTTCAAGGGGAATAAAGCATGCTAAGTATCAACCCAACTTGGCTTCAAGAACCAACCCAACCTAGCTTCAAGGGTTGTAACATCTCAATTAGGCTTCAAGGATCAAATCCAACCTAACTTCAAGAGATTGTTACCATTAGGCATGCCACCAACAACAAAACTCTGAAAATGAATAACACATTAGACACACAATTCATTTATTATTTCATTCTCAATTCTCATCATCAATTAAGCAAACATGCCTTATGTCTTTCAATTGAATCATCATAGCCAATCACAATGGCCTCATCTATAATTCATTTGCATCATTATCACCAAACACATTGGTTTTACATCTCATTATATCTCAAATCACATTGATCAATTCATCACTCAAGTATACATAATCAATGGCATTGCACATACTTTTTCAATGATCATCATATATTCCACATTTCCTATTTCATCATTAATATATACATAACAATTTACATTATTCATGGATTTAGAATCTTCCACATACATTTGTTTGGATCATTATTGTTTTAAGTGTGTTTAAAGTGTTTATGTTTAGGTTTAGGTACAAAAATACCTTTGGAGAATCAAAACAATGCAAGAAGAACAAAGAATAGAAACATTAACTAACACATTTGAGGGACACGGCCAAGCTTGTGGCCGTGTCTCTCAACACAAATTTGGCAGTAACAAACACGGGCATGGGACACGACCGTGTCTCTCCAAAATCAATCCAACACGGCCCAAATTTCCTTGGCTTGGCCGTGTCTCTCATGAATTGGCCGTGTCACTCATGAATTGAAACCCTAAAACATGTACAAGTCTCCTTTGGTTGCACTCAATTTCATTATACACAATATAACTTAATTCAAATGAATGTAATCAATGTTCTAAACACATATTTTACATATTCATCACAATTTGCACATTAACAATACATTCAATCACTTACCACTTCAAACCCTAAAAACCAACATCACTCTTAACTTACCATCTTCAAACCAAAACCAACACTTCCAATATCAACAACAATATAACTTCTTTACTTACAATCACTTTCAACACTTAAAAACACACCACAAGCACAACTAATCATAATACTAACAAATCAAAACTCACTTCAAACACCACTTCAAAAAGAACAAAAGAAAACAAGAGAGTACTTACCTTAAATGAAGAAATTTCACAAATCTCCAACTTAATCCTTTGATTCTTCCTTCAATTTGAGCTTAGAACTTCAAGATCCTCTCTTGCTCTCTTGCTCCCTTTTGTCTTTGGATGAGCCGGCCACCATAAGGGAAAAGAAGAAAAGATGATGAAGAAAAGTCAAATTATCATCTCTTTAAATCTCCACCAAGCAATTCTAACAAGACAATTACCAACATACCCTCTTCTCACTTGTTCTAACTACCCTTCATCCACATGCCCTATTTAGTAATTCCACTCATCCCAAATTAAAATATCTTATTCCCTTGACTCTCCATTTGACCAACTTATATGTTATATATATTAACATATACACAACATATACATTCCATTAACACAATCATTTCCTTTGCCAAAAACATATATACATTTAATTCAAATTAAACAACAATTATATCCAAACTTCTAGGGCACACATTGGGATATTACAATTCTCCCCCTCTAAAAAGAAATTTCATCCTCCAAATTACCTGATATCAAGTCTGGAATAGTTGAGGATATTGATCTCGCATTGATTGCTCACTCTCCCAAGTTGCCTCTTCTCTTCCATGGTTCTTCCACAAAATCTTCACCAAAGGCACTTTCTTATTCCTCAACTCTTTCACTTCACGTGCCAAAATAGCAACTGGTTCTTCTTCAAATGTTAAATCTGGGCTCACTTCGATAGATTCAATTGGCAACACATGAGATGGATCCGACCTGTATCTCCTCAACATAGAAACATGAAATACATTATGGATCTTATCCAACTCAGGTGGCAAAGCAAGCCGATAAGCAACTGGTCCAACTCTTTCCAAAACTTCATACGGTCCAATGAAGCGAGGACTCAATTTCCCTTTTCGACCAAACCTCAAGATCTTTTTCCAAGGAGACACCTTCAAAAATACTTTATCTCCCACATTATATTCAATGTCTCTCCTCTTCAAATCTGAATAAGATTTTTGTCGGTCTGAAGCTGTTTTTAACCTATCTCGAATCATTTTCACTTTCTCTTCAGTTTCTTTAACCAAATCAGGACCAATTAACTTGCTTTCACCAAGTTCATTCCAACATAAAGGTGTCCTACACCGTCTACCATACAATGCCTCGAATGGTGCCATACCAATGCTGGATTGGTGACTGTTGTTGTAAGCAAATTCAACAAGTGGTAAGAATCCATTCCAACTTCCAGAGAAATCAATGACACAGCTTCTCAACATGTCCTCGATAATCTGTATCACTCTCTCTGATTGCCCATCTGTTTATGGATGAAAAGCAGTGCTGAAGTGCAATCGAGAACCCAATGCACCATGTAAACTCTTCCAAAACCTTAAAGTAAACCAGGGATCTCGATCAGACACTATAGAAATTCGGACACCATGCAACTTCACAATTTCATGAATATATAGCTCAGCTAACCTCTCCAAAGAATAATCCATCTGAACCGGAAGGAAATGAGCTGTTTTAGTCAATCTGTCAACAATCACCCAAATAGCATCATGCTTCCTTTGTGTCAATGGTAAACCAGATACAAAATCCATGGTTACTCTATCCCATTTCCACTCAGGTACTGATAACGATTGAAGTAACCCTGTTGGAACTTGATGCTCAGCTTTTACCCTCTGACATGTAAAACATTTAGACACAAAATCTGCAATGTCTCTCTTCAGACCAGACCACCAGTAAAGCTGCTTCAAATCATGATACATCTTTGTACTACCCGGATGCATAGCAAATACTGACTGATGTGCTTCTTCTAAAATGATCCTTCTCAAATTAGTATCATCGGGTACACACAATCTGTTCTTAAACCAAAGACTTCCATCACTTCTCACAATGAAATCTCGACTCTTTCCATTCTGACAATCTGAAATAATCTTTTGAATCTTCTCATCAGCCAATTGAGCCTCTTTAATCTGATCCAACAAAACTGGTTTCAATTGCAACTGTGCCAACAATGCACCATCATCACAAGATACAAAACTGGCATGCAACGCTCTCAACTCAACAAGCAACGAGAGCGAATAAACAGTCAAACCTGCTAAAGACTTCCGACTCAAGGCATCAGCAACAACATTTGCCTTACCAGGATGATAATCAATCAAACAGTCATAGTCTTTAATCAATTCCAACCATCTCCTCTGTCAAAGATTAAGCTCTTTTTGGACACCCAAATATTTTAAACTTTTATGGTCTGTATAGATAAAATACTTCTCCCCATACAAATAGTGTCGCCAAATCTTCAATGCAAACACAATGGCTGCCAACTCTAAATCATGGGTCGGATAATTGAGTTCATGCGGTTTCAACTGTCGAGAAGCATAAGCTATAACTTTACCTTCTTGCATCAGAACACAACCCAAACCATGATGTGAAGCATCACTGTAAATCACATATGGTTTATCTTCCACAGGTAAAGTAAGAACAGGCGCTTGAGTCAACATTTCTCTTAACTGATCGAAACTAGCCTGACACTGATCTGTCCACACAAATCTAACTCCCTTTCGAAGCAATCTGGTAAGTGGAGTAGCTATCAAAGAAAATTCTTTCATAAACCGTCGGTAATAGCCTGCCAAACCCAGAAACTTCTAACTTCAGTCATAGACTTTGGTGGACTCCAATTCAAAATAGCTTCAACTTTACTCGGATCAACTCTAATACCCTCTGCTGAAACTATATGACCGAGAAAAGTAACTTGGTCAAGCCAAAACTCACACTTCGACAGTTTAGCAAACAATTGCTTCTCTCTCAAAATCTGCAGCACAATCCGCAGATGCTTATCATGCTCCTCCTCATTACGCGAATACACCAGAATGTCATCAATAAAGACCACTACAAACTAATCCAGATAGGGCCTAAACACCCTATTCATCAAGTCCATAAAAACTGCAGGTGCATTCGTCAAACCAAAAGGCATAACTAGAAACTCATAATGCCCATACATGGTCCGAAAAGCAGTCTTAGGAACATCTTCAGCTCTGACCCTCAACTGATGGTACCCTGATCTCAAATCAATTTTGGAAAACACTGCTGCACCCTTCAATTGATCAAAGAGATCATCAATTCTAGGCAAAGGATATTTATTTTTAATAGTCACCTTGTTCAATTGCCTATAATCGATACACAATCTCATAGTACCATCCTTCTTCTTCACAAATAAGACAGGAGCTCCCCACGATGAAACACTAGGGCGAACAAACCCTTTATCCAACAACTCCTGCAACTGCACCTTCAGTTCTCTCAGTTCAGCAGGTGCCATTCTATAAGGAGTAATAGAGATAGGAGTGGTACCAGGCAATAATTCAATACCAAACTCCACCTCTCTCTCAGGAGGTATCCCTGGCAACTCCTCTGGAAACACATCTGGAAACTCTGCAACGGTGGGTATACTATCAAGTTGAGAACCCTTTACTCTCGTATCTACAACATAAGCAAGGTAAGCATCACACCCTTTTCTAATCAATCTTCTAGCTGCAACAGCTGAAACAAACAAGGATGCTAGTTGTCCCTGCTCACTAGATACTAACACCTCTCTACCATCACTGGTTCTCAAGGTAACAACTTTCTTTTGGCAGTCAACCACAGCTCCATGTCTAGATAACCAGTCCATGCCTAGGATCACATCATATTCCTTAAAAGGCATCTCAATCAAATCTCCAAGAAACTCCTCACCTTGAACCACTACTGCACTATCTCGGTGCACTTTACTAACAATCACACTATGCCCTAACGGATTTGTCACCAATACATCAAATCCTAGGGATTCAGCATGCACATCAGACACAGGCAAAATAGATGCACTAATATATGAATGTGTGGAACCCGGATCAATCAAAGCAAGTACTGAAATACCAAATAAAGAAAAAGTACCAGCTATGACTGCCGAAGCATTTGGTTGCCTCTGCATCACATAAATCCTCTGAGAAGATCCAGCCTCCTCTGGTCTACTCTCCCTGGATGTAGAACCTCCTCTAGAACTGAACCCAGATCTACCTCCTCTGTCGAAACCTCTGCCTCCTCGACCTCCCCTCACACTAGGTCGAGAAGCTGCAGTATCCACTGACATCTGCTCCTGTCTCTCAGGACAATCTCTCACAAAATGATCGGGAGATCCACATTTGAAACATACCCATGCTACACCAGTCTTCCAACAAGTACCACCATGTGGCCTACCACAATGAATGCATCTGGGTAAGGTGGATCTCTGCATCACTGGGGTCGGAGCACTCGCCACTGAAACTGTAGGTCTAGATCTCTGCCTCTGAAACTGTACTGACCTACCCGCTGGCCTCTGACTCCTACTAACCCAAGGAACAAAACTTCCTTTACCTCTTTTCACAGACGAAGACCCTGCCTCAAACTGGGGCCTTCTAACCCTGATCTCTTCCTCTGAAGCAGCTACAATAACCTGAGCTCTCTCTACACTCCTAGCTGCTGCAACCAGCTGAGAAAAATCATGATATCTAGATCCAGCCACCAGACACATGATAGAGGGCCTCAATCCCTCCTCAAATCTCCTGCATCTATCTATCTCATCAGATATAATACCCCCAGCATACTGACTCAACCGGATAAACTCTAGCTCATATTCCGTCACAGTCCGGATGTCTTGTTTCAAGCTTAGAAACTCCATTTTCTTCACATCTTTGTACTCCCTAGGAGTATACTTCAATTCAAACTCTCTTAGAAAATCAACATAGGACAATGTTGGTGGATCATCCATAGCATGAGGCACTGTCTTCCACCAGTCATATGCGTCCTTTTGTAACAATGATCTTGCATAATCAAACTTTTCCTCTGGAGTGGCTTGCAACTGAACAAATATTCTCTGTACTTTATCTAGCCACTGCTCAGCTACAGCTGGATCAATAGTACCCAAGAAGTCTTCTGCTCCATATTTCCTTAATTTATCATACTGTCTCACTGATACCAAAGGCTGTGGGGGTGGCGGTGGTGGTTGTACCGGTGCTTGCCTCAACAAATCAATCACATGCCTAAACCAACTTGGCGGAACCTCCTCACCAGCTGGTCTCCCCGACACAGAAGCAGGTACCTCTCCAGCACTATCCACTCTAGCTCCCTCTCTAATCTCATCAGGAGCTATACTCTCAGCACTACCCTCCACTGACTGACGTGAGTGAGAATCCATCACAACCTATATCGGCAAACACAATAGAATACCTATCATTAAAGATCAGAGACTGCCAATGCCAAACATGTATATTATTCAAAAATCCACTTCTTAAAATCAAAACACTCTTTTTCTTACACTTGAACTAGGTTGAGAATCTCAAACCTAGGCTCTGATACCAAAACAATTGTAACACCTCTATACCCTGTATACGTACCAAGCATGCTTAAACGATCGTAATATACGTATACTGTCTATAGAAAATGCCACAGTTTTAAAAGACACAACAAATATCTTTGTAAATAAGTGAAACCAACCTCAAACAAATAAAAGAAATCCAAAAGACACTATATATAAAATGTTTAATAATTCACAGCGGAAGTTATTACAAATATATTATAAATCAAAGTTTACAAAACATAGAATATATATATATATATACATGATTGGCAGCTCTTCTCTGATCTTTAAGTCCCAAAAGAAAAATCCTCAATGTCTAGTCTCACTTGGTCTCGAGGAGCTCTCAGGTTCAACTCTGTTACCTGCGCGATCAAACACTATCGCGCTAAGCCATCGGCTTAGTAGTACAAAATATACCAACATTATACTTTAAGGCAATGTAATGTCACACATCTAAATCATAAAGTTAACATCATAAGTGAAAAGCTAACATCATACCTTTATATTTCATAAACCATACACATAGAAGCACATCACATCACCACATCACACTACATTTAATGTCATAACAATATTCATATTTCATCTTCATAGTTCCATTGATTTTACCATTCAAGAATTACATTATATACAAAGACAAGCATGGGCCCAAAACACTCTAATATGCCATTCAATTTTCAGATTTAATGCTTTGGTTTTATTATCACATTTATCATTATCATAAATCCAACTAGGCTTCAAGGATTTAGGTTCAACCAAGCTTCAAGGGGAATAAAGCATGCTAAGTATCAACCCAACTTGGCTTCAAGAACCAACCCAACCTAGCTTCAAGGGTTGTAACATCTCAATTAGGCTTCAAGGATCAAATCCAACCTAACTTCAAGAGATTGTTACCATTAGGCATGCCACCAACAACAAAACTCTGAAAATGAATAACACATTAGACACACAATTCATTTATTATTTCATTCTCAATTCTCATCATCAATTAAGCAAACATGCCTTATGTCTTTCAATTGAATCATCATAGCCAATCACAATGGCCTCATCTATAATTCATTTGCATCATTATCACCAAACACATTGGTTTTACATCTCATTATATCTCAAATCACATTGATCAATTCATCACTCAAGTATACATAATCAATGGCATTGCACATACTTTTTCAATGATCATCATATATTCCACATTTCCTATTTCATCATTAATATATACATAACAATTTACATTATTCATGGATTTAGAATCTTCCACATACATTTGTTTGGATCATTATTGTTTTAAGTGTGTTTAAAGTGTTTATGTTTAGGTTTAGGTACAAAAATACCTTTGGAGAATCAAAACAATGCAAGAAGAACAAAGAATAGAAACATTAACTAACACATTTGAGGGACACGGCCAAGCTTGTGGCCGTGTCTCTCAACACAAATTTGGCAGTAACAAACACGGGCATGGGACACGACCGTGTCTCTCCAAAATCAATCCAACACGGCCCAAATTTCCTTGGCTTGGCCGTGTCTCTCATGAATTGGCCGTGTCACTCATGAATTGAAACCCTAAAACATGTCCAAGTCTCCTTTGGTTGCACTCAATTTCATTATACACAATATAACTTAATTTAAATGAATGTAATCAATGTTCTAAACACATATTTTACATATTCATCACAATTTGCACATTAACAATACATTCAATCACTTACCACTTCAAACCCTAAAAACCAACATCACTCTTAACTTACCATCTTCAAACCAAAACCAACACTTCCAATATCAACAATAATATAACTTCTTTACTTACAATCACTTTCAACACTTAAAAACACACCACAAGCACAACTAATCATAATACTAACAAATCAAAACTCACTTCAAACACCACTTCAAAAAGAACAAAAGAAAACAAGAGAGTACTTACCTTAAATGAAGAAATTTCACAAATCTCCAACTTAATCCTTTGATTCTTCCTTCAATTTGAGCTTAGAACTTCAAGATCCTCTCTTGCTCTCTTGCTCCCTTTTGTCTTTGGATGAGCCGGCCACCATAAGGGAAAAGAAGAAAAGATGATGAAGAAAAGTCAAATTATCATCTCTTTAAATCTCCACCAAGCAATTCTAACAAGACAATTACCAACATACCCTCTTCTCACTTGTTCTAACTACCCTTCATCCACATGCCCTATTTAGTAATTCCACTCATCCCAATTTAAAATATCTTCTTCCCTTGACTCTCCATTTGACCAACTTATATGTTATATATATTAACATATATACAACATATACATTCCATTAACACAATCATTTCCTTTGCCAAAAACATATATACATTTAATTCAAATTAAACAACAATTATATCCAAACTTCTAGGGCACACATTGGGATATTACATTCTTTTCCTTATACACTTTGGGTATAAGGATGTTACAAATTATGTGAAACTTGATGAGGAAGAAGAAATGTTTTTAATGTCTTATGTGGAGTTGTATAAGGCCAAATGAAAAGATGCATGGATCCTTGATTCGAGGTGTTCTAATCACATGTGCAGCGATCAAACTATGCTCACTGAACTCAATGAAAAATTTTGACATTTAGTCAAATTGGGGAACAACACTAAGATGGATGTGATGGGAAAATGAAGTGTGAAACTATTGATGGATGGAGTCAATCATGTTGTTACTGAGGTATACTATATTCCAGAGTTGAGAAATAATCTCTTAAGCATGGGGCAGTTGCAAGAAAGAGGCTTGGCTATTTTAATTAAGGGAGGGATGTGTAAGATATTTCATCCGGAGAAGGGTTTAATAATTCAAACCAACATGAGTGCTAATCAGATGTTTATCTTGCTACCTCAGTCTCAAGCCCCATCTCAAATACAATATGGTCAGTGTTTTCACACAATAACTCAAGACTTGTTTCATCTTTGGCATCGGAGGTATGGGCATCTGAGTTGCAAAGGTTTAAGAACCTTACTATACAAGAACATGGTACATGGGCTTCCTCAACTCTCTATCTCAAGTGTGACATGCACTGATTGCATCAACAGGAAGTAACACCGCGAACCTAATCCAAAGAAGAGTACCTGAAGAGCAACTCATAAGTTGAAACTTATTCATGCAGATATTTGTGGTCCGATCACTCCTACATCCAATAGCAACAAGAGGTACATTTTGTTAGTCATTGATGACTATAGTAGAAAAACATGAATATATTTTCTAGTAGAGAAGTTGGAAGCTTTAAATTGTTTTAAATACTTTAAGACTATGATTAAAAAAGAAACAGGGTTATTTGTGAAGTGTTTTCGCACTGATATAGGAGGGGAATTCAATTCAAATGAGTTCAATGATTTTTGTAAACAAAGTGGGACCAAGAGGCAATTAACTATCGCTTATACTCTACAAGAGAACGGTGCAGCTGAAAGAAAAATAGAACTGTGATGAACATGGTTCATTCCATGTTATCTGACAAGAACATTCCCAAGACCTTTTGGCCAGAGGCAGTGAACTGGACCATTTATGTCTTAAACAGGTGTCCTACATTGGCAATCAAGGATGTTATACCAGAGGAAGCTTGGAGTGGAGTGAAACCCTCAGTAGATCATTTCCGGGTCTTTGGTTGTGTAGCACACGTTCATGTTCCAAAAGAAAGGAGGACTAAACTTGATAATAGAAGCATTACTTGTGTATTATTGGGAGTTAATGAGAAATCAAAAGATTATAGGCTATTCGACCCTGTAGCTAAGAGAGTTGTTGTGATTAAAGATGTGATTTTTAAAGAAGAAAGACAATGGGATTGGGATGTGAGGTATAAAGAACAAACAACAGAAAACTTAAAATAGAGTAATGATGTTAGTGAGAATAAAGAAGGGGTGAGAGAAAATGGGAATAAATAAAATATTGATGGAGAGGAAGGAGAGCCTTGTGATAAGGGAGTTAGAGAAGAGGAAGATGGCTCTAATGAGGGTAAAGAGAGAGTAAGGGAGTTGAGGCAATCTCATAAAAGGCAACCTCCTACGTGGATGGGTGATTATGTTAGTGGTGAAGGCCTATTTGAGGATGAAGTTTATATAGCAGTAGTGTAGTCAACTAATCCCTTATATTTTGAAGAAGCTTTGAAGAGTGTAACTTGGAGATTAGCCATGGATAGTGAAATCAAATCCATTGAAAAAAAATCAAACATGGACACTAATTGAGCTACCAGCTGGGGCCAAGAAAATAGGAGTGAAGTGGGTTTACAAAACCAAATATAATGAGCAAGGGAAGATTGATAAGTACAAGGCTCATTTGGTAGCTAAAGGGTACTCTCAGAAGTTTAGAGTGGACTATACAGAAGTTTTTGAACCAGTAGCAAGAATAGATACAGTAAGAATGATTATTACGCTAGCTGCATAGAAGAATTGGATGATTTTTCAGCTGGATGTCAAATCAGCTTTTCTCCATGGTGAGCTAAGTGAAGATGTTTATTTGGAGCAACCAAAAGGATATAAAAAAAAGGCAATGAGCATCTAGTTTGCAAGTTACACAAAGCCTTGTCTGGATTAAAATAAGCTCAATGAGCTTGGTTTAGTCAAATCGAACCACATTTTATCGATGAAGGATTTCAAAGATGCGATAGCGAGCAGACACTATTCATAAAGAAAATCAAAGAAGAAAAAATTATCATTGTAAGTGTTTATGTTGATTATTTAATTTTTACTGAAAATGATGAAGTTATTGATATGAACCAACCATGAGGTAAGGATCCATTGGTGCTTCCAAATGGCCCATTGACTAGGAGCAGAGCTAAGAAGTTTGGAGCAGCTATGGGATTGCATATTCAAGATCAAATTTCAAAGGAAGTGACTGAAATGGCAATGGAAAAGTGCACAATAGAGCTTGAAGAAGGCACACCAAAGCTGATTATGATGCTTAGTGTGAATATGGAAGCTAAAGGCTAGCTAAAGAGGTCCAACATGAAAAAAAGGTCCATGGGGGTTCATATGCAGCCTTGGGAAGTAATTTAAGGCCCATGGATAGCCCAAATATTGTGGGGCGTGTTCTTATTTTAAAGGGTTTTAGTTTGGCCCTTTTTTTATACTTTATATTTTCCTTAGTGAGTTAGGATGTGTGGTTTCCTATTTAGTTATTTCAGAATATTAATTTGTTTCCATACTTTATATTTTCCTTAATGGTTTAGGATTTTGACTTTGTAGCTTTCCTTTTCCCATTAAAATTAGGGTTTCGGATTTATGTGTGCCTTTTAGTATAAATAGGGCCTTATTTTTCTTGTAAGGACACTTAATGACAAATTATATTCTCAATTTTCTTATTGAAAATTTCGGCCATCATAGAACAGGAGTGGATTCTCTTTTTCTTTTGATTGCATCAAGAATTAGATTTACTTATCAATTTCGATTGTGGTGTTCTTCTAATTCGAGCTTCCTAAATCCTTCCGTTATAAGTGTTCGTTCTTTGCTAAGCAATTGGGTGCTTTAGAAGGTGGTTTTTCCTTCGTTCTTGGTTTTTCTTCTATCAATCGTGCGTTGGGGTTTGAGGCCTTCATTGCCATAGGGTTCCGCGTCATCTGGTATCAGAGCCAATTACAGGTAAATCTTTATCTATCTGTCTTTCTAGGGTTGTTTTAGTTGTTCCGTTAGGGTTCTAATTGGATTTTCGAATTAGGGTTATAGAATTCTTTGTTCAATTTAGAAATTGTGTTCTTGCCTTTTGATTCGAAATACGTTTTTCTTATTTCGAATTGGGTATAAATTGGACTGGAGGCTTTGTGTTTTGTTGGTGATCCAAGGATAGTGACCATATCCTAAAAAAAAATAGTACAATGTCACTTCAACAAAAATTCTTTGCTTTTCTAGTAATTTAAGGTATTAGAATCATTTTGAATCAGGTTGAAAGTAATTTAAAATTTGGCCACCAATTTTGGTCAATTGAGGGGCTGTTTTATTACGTTCTTCTTGCTGATTTGGAAGTTTCATTTTTTGAAATTGATTTATTGGGGAGTCTTGATACTAGCTTTCTTGGGTAGAATTATTAGGTCCATAAACTAACTTGCTAAGGTGAGTTGGTTTTGATACATTTTGACCAGATTCATCATATTTTTTGACCTCTTTGTTTCTATTTCTTGTTTGAGCTACAGTTTTGATTCCGTGACATTGCTAGAGTATTATTTGTTTAATTGTATACTCTGGTTGATATAATCGTGTGACATAAAATTTTCTTGTGTTGCCTCCAAATTTGTCAAGTTTCTTTCTAGGTGTCATTCTAGGATTTAGGTTCTAGTTCCTTGAATGTGCTTGGTGATTGATTTGTGAGCCTTTGTTCTGAAGTGCAATCGAAGAATTAGTGAAGGTGAGTTCTTTGTTTTGTGAGATAATGAGTAGCAATTCTAGTAGAGATAAAGGCATAGCTATTGAGAAAGAAGAGATGAGTATCCGGGATATTGCAGATGATCTTGAGACGTACAAGCAAGCAAATTAGGACAATATGGAAATGTTGACCTAGATTTAGGTCAATCTTGTTTTTGATCTTGGCAAACAAATTGAAGTGATCTAATGGCTTCAATGAGTGTCTATATGGCAGGAAAGCAACTTAGAATGAGCTGAAATGCAAAGAAATTTGAAGATTTCCTAAGTGCAGAAAATCTGTCTTTGAAGGGATGCGCGACCATCCCAAGGGGGTGCGCGACCATCCCTAGACGCGCGACCATCCCAAAGGGGTTGCGCGACCATCCAAACTGTCTTGGTTTGACAGAGAGGTTCGCGGTGGCGTGGAGCGGTGAATGACTCGACGCAAGACAATGCGCGACCGCTCCTACAGAATAGCGACCGGCCAAATATGTGCACAACCGCTACTCAAGGAATTTAAATCATTACAATCACAGTAAGATTCGCGGTGACAAGAACGGTGAATGACTCGACCTCGCTAACCACTATAGCGACCGCCCCATTCAAAGTCGCGACCGCCCAACAATTCAAAAAGAAATTGCTCAAAGAGACAGTAGTGTTCGCGTCCTCAGGTGCGTCCAGAAGTTCGACGCGAGAATATGAGTTCGACCGCGAAATGCTACCACGGGCGACCGCGAGATTCAAATTATGGCGGACATCTCTTTTGCCCTGTCAGAAAATGACACGTGACATGACCGTTGTAATCCCACTTCAGTATTCAAAAAAGGGCGACCGCACTTTGTGATGCGCGACCGTCCCGACAAACACAGCATGGGCAAGAAACGGTCCGACAAACACATCATGGGCAAGATTCCAGCTGCAGAGCACTAAAATTCGACCGTTGAAGATTTTTTAAAAGTAGCGACCGTCCCTGGTTAAAAGGACGACCGCTTGAAGCATGAGCGCGACCATCCTTGTATGAAGGGCGACCGCGAAGTGCTTCGGACAGTTTAAGTAAAGAGGTCTAATCTGCCAAGACTTTATTCTCAACATCAATAACGGCTAGTAAGACCACATTGGCTATAAATACAAAGTTTCTATGAGAAAACAAAAAAGAGACAACATTGAGAAAAGATTTTCATAGCCAAGCAACAAATTTTCTTTTACTTAAACTTGTATTTGAATTGTTATGAATGTTAGGTGTTAGCATTGAAAACACCATTGTATAAGTTTGAGTGTAAGCTTGGGAAACACTTGGGTTGTGAGAGTGAGCCTAGTAAAACTCTTGTTAGGTTGTGAGAGTGAGCCTTGTAAAACTCTTGTTTGGGTTGTAAGTGTGAGCCTAAGAAAAACACTTGTGAAGTTAGGTGTGAACTTGTGAAAACACCAAAGTTAGAAGTGAGCTTGTAAAAACTTCAAAGATTAGTGGAACCTTAACAAGTTGTTAAGGAAGTGGATGTAGGATTGAAGTAAATCCGAACCACTATAAATCTTGTGTGTTCTTTCTTTCTTCAATTACTCAACCAACTCTATATTCCGCATTTCTTGTTTGTTGAGTTTTTTAAATTGTCATTACTTCTTGAGAAAACCAATTCACCCCCCCTCTTGGTTGCCATCTTGGGACAACAGGAAAGAATAGCAAATACGTTGGCTAGCTTGCAGCAGTCCATGGAACGCTTAATGCAAGCACAACAACCTGCTCCAATAAGGCTACCGCATAGAATTCTACAACCAGCAAGAGCTGAAGAGAGAGAAGAGCCAATTAGGAGGAGGGTACCAAGAGGTGCATATGAGAGAGGCCGTGTGGCTGATTATGGATTTGAAGAAGGAGAAGCTAGAATTTATCAAGCACCTATCAATGATAATGATTTGACTTCCATCAAAATGAAGGTTCCTGAATTTAGAGGGAACAACAATGCTGAAGAATACATTGAATGAGAGCGCAAAGTAGAGCAAATTTTTGAGTGCCATAATTATTCTGAAGAAAAGAATTCACACATTGCAGCTGTAGAGTTCAAGGGATATGCAACATTCTGGTGGGATCAACTAAAATCCACTAGAAGAGGCAAGGGGTTGAGAGCCGTACCCGCATGGGAGGAGTTGAGAGACCTGATGAGGCAGCGTTTTATCCCTTCTCATTATTATAGGGATCTTTATAATCGCTTAGCACGACTGGTGCAAGGTGGCAAGAGTGTAGAAGAATACCACAAGAAGATGGAGATGATCATGGCTAGAGCCAATATTGAGGAAGATGAACAACGGATGATGTCTAGATTTCTTGGAGGACTTAATCAGAATATTGCAAGTGAGTTGGACATGTATGATTACAATTCCATGGAGGAGATGGTTGATAAAGCTATGAAGATAGAGAGGAGGTTAAAGAGCAAGAGTTCCACCAAACTTGGCTATGGAAGACCACAAAATGTGTTTGGGAGTAATTCGGCCTATAGAGGACCCCAATATAGTGGTGGGGCAAATTCAGCCAATATGGGTGGAGAGAAAGGAGAGTTCAAGAATTCATTCCAGAAAAGCAATGCTGCAACCTCCAGTGGAAAAGGGCCATCTAGTGGTCCAAACAAGCAAACAAGTATGCCTAACACTACCACTCCTAGTAGGGAGATTAAATATTTTAAGTGTTTAGGGAATGGGCATATTGCATCCCAATGTCCAAATAAAAGAGTTATGATTGCTACAGCTGATGGTGATGTTGTGTCTGATTCTGAACCTAGTGATAATGATAATGATGATGTTGGGAACTTTGATTCTCCTATATATGATGATGTTGGTAGTGATGAGCATGTTGATTGTACTTTGTTAGCTGAGCGCGGTGAATTGTTAGTTGCTAGGCGTGCATTGAATATGCAGGTGAAAGAGGAAAGTCTAGTACAGCGTGATAATATTTTTCATACTACATGCTTAGTGAATAATAAGGTTTAAACACTTATTATTGATAGTGGGAGTTGTACTAATGCTGCAAGTACTACTATGGTTGAAAAATTGGGGTTAGAATGTATGAAGCATCCCAATCCTTATAAGTTGCAGTGGTTTAATGATAGTGGTGAGGTGAAAGTAACTAAGCGAGTGAGGATACCATTTTCAATAGGCTGGTATAAAGATGAAGTTGATTGTGATGTAGTTCCTATGCAAGCTGGACATATGTTGTTGGGCAGACCGTGGCAATATGATCGGAGAGCGCAACATGATGGGTTTTCTAATAGGTACACATTTACCTATGAAGGAAAACAGGTCACTCTTATTCCATTATCACCCCTAGAAGTGTATGAAGATCAAAGAAAGATGATTGAGGCAGAGAGGCAAGTTGGGGCTACCAATTCAAAAATTAAAGGGAGTTTGAGAGAACATGATAAGGTGAGTGAGAGTGAAAAGAAAATGGGAAAAGAGGCCAGAAAAGAAACAAAACAAATAAATGGCCCATTGGTGAGAGAAAATAAGAAAGAAGGGAGAGCAAAACAAACTTTTTATGCAAGAGCGAGAGAGGTTAATTTTGCAATGTCTATTGGGCAGCCATTATTGCTCATTAGATACAAAGAAACTTTGTTTGCTGACACTAATGTTTCGCTTGATAGTTTGCCTTCTAGTTTTGTGTCTTTGTTGCAGGATTTTCAGGATGTGTTTCCAGATGAATTACCAAGTGGATTGCCACCGCTAAGAGGAATTGAGCATCAAATAAACTTTGTGCCTGGTTCTACCATCCCAAATAGACCAGCTTACCAGAGTAATCCCGTGGAAACGAAAGAGATGCAAAAGCAAGTAGATGAGTTACTGGAGAAAGGGCTGATTAGAGAGAGTTTGAGTCCGTGTGCTGTTCCTGTGTTGTTGGTTCCAAAGAAGGATGGAACGTGGAGAATGTGTGTTGATTGTAGGGCTGTAAATAAGATCACAGTGAAGTATCGGCATCCTATACCATGACTTGATGACATGTTGAATGAGCTGCATGGTGCCAGGTATTTTTCTAAAATTGATCTTATGAGTGGATATCATCAAATTCGTATGAAACCTGGTGATGAATGGAAAACAACATTTAAAACTAAATATGGTCTATATGAGTGGTTAGTAATGCCTTTTGGGTTGTCTAATGCACCTAATACTTTTATGAGACTAATAAACCATGTTTTGAGAGCTTATTTGGGCAAATTTGTTGTAGTCTATTTTGATGATATTCTGATTTATAGTAAGACTTTGGATGACCATGTTGAGCATGTTAGGCTAGTTTTGGGAGTATTGAGAAATGAAAACTTATATGCTAAGCTTAAGAAATGCACATTTTGCATAGATAGGCTTGTGTTTCTTGGTTTTGTTGTGAGTGCGTAGGGCGTTGAAGTAGATGGAGAGAGAGTGAAAGCTATAAAGGAGTGGCCTACTCCAAAGAGTGTGAAGGACGTGAGGAGCTTTCATGGATTGGCTAGTTTCTATAGGAGGTTCGTGAAGGACTTTTCTACTATTGCAGCACCGTTAACTAGCATAATCAAAAAGGAAGTTGGGTTCCAATGGGGAGAGGAGCAACAAAAAGCCTTCGACTGCCTGAAAGGAAAGTTGACATCCACTCCTATTTTATCATTACCTAATTTTAAGAGTACATTTGAGATTGAGTGTGATGCTTCTGGTGTAGGTATTGGAGCTGTATTGATGCAAGAGAAAAAGCCCATAGCCTATTTTAGTGAGAAACTCAATAGTGCACAATTGAACTATTCCACTTATGATAAGGAGTTGTATGCCTTGGTGAGAGCATTGGACGTGTGGCAGCATTACCTCCTTCCAAAGGAGTTCGTGATACATACGGATCATGAGTCCCTCAAACACTTGAAGGGACAAGGTAAGTTGAACAAGAGGCATGGTAAGTGGATAGAATTTATAGAACAATTCCCTTATGTTGTTAAATACAAGCAAGGAAAGGATAATATAGTGGCTGATGCGTTGTCTAGAAGATATACATTACTATCTGTGTTGAGTTCTAAATTGCTTGGTTTTGAGTACGTTAAGGACTTATATGTAGGTGATGTTGATTTTGGCAATGTGTATGTTGCATGTGAACATGGAGCTTTTAATTCATTTTATAGGCATGATGGATACTTGTTTAAGGGAAATAAATTATATGTGCCTAAATGTTCCATGCGTGATTTGCTTGTGTTAGAATCTCATTGTGGGGAATTGATGGGACATTTTGGGGTAGCTAAGACTTATGATATCTTTTTTGAGCATTTTTATTGGCCGTCTATGCGTAAGGATGTTGAGAGATTGTGTTCTGCTTGTATTGCTTGTAGACAAGCGAAATCTAAGTCTATGCCTCATGGTCTATATATGCCTTTACCTGTACCTAGTTCACCTTGGATTGATATTAGCATGGATTTTGTGCTTGGATTGCCTAGAACTAGAAAAGGTAGGGATAGCATTTTTGTAGTTGTTGACAGGTTTAGTAAGATGGCACATTTTATTCCCTGTCATAAAGCTGATTATGCGATTGTTGTAGCTGATTTGTTCTTTAGAGAAGTAGTTCGACTACATGGGGTGCCTAGGACTATTGTGTCTGATAGAGATGCTAAGTTTTTGTCCCATTTTTGGAGAGTTTTATGGGGTAGATTAGGAACTAAGCTTTTGTTTTCTACTACTTGTCATCCACAAACAGATGGGCAAACAGAGGTAGTTAATCATACACTTGGTACATTGTTGAGAGCTATAGTGGGAAAGAATTTGGCTGCTTAGGAAGATTGTTTACCTTTTATTGAGTTTTCTTATAATCGTTCTATTCATTCTTCTACAGGTTATTCGCCATTTGAGCTTGTTTATGGTTTTAACCCATTAACTGTACTTGATCTTATTCCTTTACCTTCACATGAGCTTGTTAGTTTAGATGGAGACAGGAAAGCAGAATTGGTGAAGGCTATGCATGAGAAAGCTCGAGCTAATATGGAGAAAAAGAACAAGTCATAGAGGACGCAAGAAGATAGTGTTTGCTCCTGGGGATTGGGTTTGGGTACACTTTTGAAAGGAGAGGTTTCCAAATCAAAGGAAGAATAGGCTTTATGCATGTGGTGATGGTCCATTTCAAGTGTTGGCAAAGATCAATGATAATGCATACAAGATAGACTTGCCTGGTGAGTATGGTGTTAGTACTACTTTTAATGTGTCTGATTTATCTCCTTATGATGATGCAGATTTGAGGACAAATCTTTTTGAAGAGGGGGAGAATGATACGAACCAGCCACGGTCCATGGGGGTTCATATACAGCCTTGGGAAGTAATTTAAGGCCCATGGACAGCCCAAATAGTGTGGGGCGTGTTCTTATTTTAAAGGGTTTTAGTTTGGCCCTTTTTTATACTTTATATTTTCCTTAGTGGGTTAGGATGTGTGGTTTCCTATTTAGTTATTTCAGAATATTAATTTGTTTCCATACTTTATATTTTCCTTAATGGTTTAGGATTTTGACTTTGTAGCTTTCCTTTTCCCATTAGAATTAGGGTTTCGGATTTATGTGTGCCTTTTAGTATAAATAGGGCCTTATTTTTCTTGTAAGGACACTTAATGACAAATTATATTCTCAATTTTCTTATTGAAAATTTCGGCCATCATAGAACAGGAGTGGATTCTCTTTTTCTTTTGATTGCATCAAGAATTAGATTTACTTATCAATTTCGATTGTGACGTTCTTCTAATTCGAGCTTCCTAAATCCTTCCGTTATAAGTGTTCGTACTTTGCTAAGCAATTGGGTGCTTTAGAAGGTGGTTTTTTCTTCGTTCTTGGTTTTTATTCTATCAATCGTGCGTTGGGGTTTGAGGCCTTCATTGCCATAGGGTTCCGCATCAATTATGATGTCTGAATTTAAAAGCTCTATGTTAAGAGAATTCGATATGTCGGACTTGGGAAAATGACATTTTTTCTTAGGATCGAAGTGCTGCAAAAATCTGATGGTATTTATATATGCCAAAGGAAATTTACATTGGAGGTTTTGAGAAGGTTTGGTATGTTGGAAACCAATTCAGTGAGCAGTCCAATAGTTCTAGGTTTCAAAATAAGCAGAAACAAAAATGGACAATTTATTGATGAGACGTACTACAAGCAGCTGGTAGGTAGTTTAATGTATCTTACTACCACAAGACTTGACATGATGTTTGTTACTTGTCTCATAGGTAGATATATGGCAAAACCAATGGAAATTCATCTACAAGCAGCTAAGAGAGCACTTCGATACTTAAAAAGGATTGTGAACTATGGAATTCATTATAAAAAGGGAGGAGATGGAGAGTTGTTAGGGTTTACAGATAGCAACTATACTGAAGATATGGAAGATAGGAAGAGTACATCTGGCTATGTGTTTTTAATAAATTCAAGTGTTGTTTCATGGTGTTCAAAAAAACAACCTATTGTGACTTTATCAACCATATAAGCTGAGTTTGTGGCAACTGCAGTCTATGCTTGTCAAGGAGTTTGAATGAAGAGAATTTTAAAGGAGCTGGGACATTCTGATGGAGGCTATACTATTGTGATGTGTGAAAACAACTCAACCATCAAGCTGTCTAAAAATCCAAATATGCATGGTTGTAGCAAGCATATTGATGTGAGGTTTCATTTCTTAAGAAATCTTACTAAGGAGGGTACAATTGAATTAGTTCATTGTGGGAGTCAGGATCAGGTGGCGAACATAATGACCAAACCATTGAAGCTTGAAGTTTTTCAGAAGCTTCGAAAGCTACTGGGAGTATGTGAAATTTCTAGTATAAATTAATTGTTTCACAACATTTAGTTTAAGGGAGGAAATGAAAGGAGTTTACTACATTTTTTCTTTTTAGAATAAATCTGAGTCTTTAGGGATATTCGCTAAAGACTCGAATTTATATTTGCTAAAGACTCGTATTTGAATTGTTCCAAGTTATTGTTGCCACTTAACTTTATTTTTGCTAAGTGGGTTGCTTTCTTGATTCTATTAAGATCGTGTATTGAATGGCTATATTAAAGCCAAAATTATTGCTAATAAATTATCATTCAATCCAGCTTGTTGTGTTCTTGTTCTTAGTTTCATTTTAGATCAAAGTTTCCAACTGTGTATTTATTATATATGTTGTTTATATATTATGTAAATATTGTGTGGATAGCGTTTGTATGTTATTTGAATTAAAAAAAATAAAGTTAAAAAAAATATTAAATAAATTACGTACATATTTGGCAGATATTTTGTGTATATTGTATAAATATTGTTGTAGATGTTATAGATATTATTATAGATATTGTAGATATATATGTATTTTGTATATTTTATATATATTATATATATATATTAAAAATATGACATCAAAAAATTTATTTTGAATATAAAAATATAAACAAAAACTAAACAAAAAAATAAAGTAGAAAAAAAAATAAAATCAACATAATTTTTTTGTAAAAATGAAAAACAAATTGCATGTACACTAAAAAATAAAAAATAAAAATAAAATCTTTTTTTAACACATAAAAATAAAATCTTAATTCCGTTGTTTTGAAAACTGTATAGTGAATTTATGTATACAACATAAATTTCTCTATATTTTTTAGAAAAATGACACCCTCCACTATATTTTTAAAAAATTTTATCTTTTTACGAGAGATATTTTAGTTATTTTATTATAAATTCGTAATAAACTCATTATAAATTGTGTAAAATTCATAAACTCATTATAAACTAATGATAAACTCATTATAAACTCATTTAAACTCTTTATAAACTAATAAAAATCTTGTATTTTAGTAAATATTTTATAAATTTTAATATTTTGATAAATATTTTATAAATATAATAAATTTAAAATTATTTTTAATTTTTTTTTATATTTTTGTCAAAAGCATATATTTTTTCCACTGTTATGGGCTTCGTTCTCAGACTGTTACGTGGCCCAAACCTATACATAAAGCCTAGCTTTGTAGTTGCTATTTTTTTTTTAAAAAATAAAGATATTTAGGAAAATTCAAATTCTAATATGGTAGGGCCAGCAAAGATGGATAAAATTAAATTAAATAAACAACGGCTAGTTCCTTTATTTCAAATCAACATTTCCTTAGCTTTTCTCTTCTATTGAAGAAGACGAAGCAGTAATGGAAGATATTCAAATGGAGGTATTGGATCCGGAGTCTGAGTTTCTTGCCTCAAAACAGGAGACAGGTTACGAATGGGAACTCTTCAAGGAAAACGTGAGGCCCTTGAGAGAGGTCGTAACGTCCGCCAATTGAACGACGCCCTCAAATCCCACACAGACAATCAGCTAAAGAAGTCTCTTCTTGAGACTCGAAGGTCCTTCTTCTTCTCTTTCTTCTTCTTCTTTTTATTATTATGCAACTTGTGATTATTTTTCTTTCTGATTGTGTTTAGGAGGTTGATTGAGGCGCAATTGATGAGTATAAAGGGGGTGATCCTCTCCTGCCATGGCTCGAGTAAGTACTTTCTGTTATTTTCATATTGGGGAACTGACTCATTTCACTGAATCAGTGTAATTTTTTTTTTCATTTTACTTAAAAATAAAGAAAGTGAGATACTGTTTGTTAAGGAATAGGATTCTGTTTCCTAGTTTGTATCAACTTCTTGTTAAGGAAACACTTCTATATCTGTTTCCTAATTTATATCAAAGTCTATACACTGTATGTATAAATACCTGTTTATAATTTAATAAAGGCATCTCAGATTTACCCTAAATCTAACATGGTATCAGAGCTTTACAAGGTTTAAAAACCCAGAATTTTTTTTTTCGATCTAGCTCTAAAACATGGCTTCTAGTTCGAACTCTCACACCGGATCTCCACAACTTAATCACCAGATATCAATTAAGCTAACATCTGAAAATTTTCTGCTATGGAAAACTCAGTTTTTCCCAATGGTCAGTGGTTGTGGTTTGAAGCACCATCTTGATCTCAGTACTCCACCGCCGGCGCGAGCAAACTCGGATGGCACACCAAATCCAGAATTCGCAAAATGGGAAGTCAACGATTAGCTTGTACTTAGCTGGATTGCATCATCAGTCTCTGAACATGTGTTAACCAAAATCGTTGGGCTCCAAACCGCCAATGAAGCATGGACAAAATTACAGACTGTTTATGCTGCAGGAAATAAATCTCAAATCCGGGAGCTCCGAGGTCAGCTCCACAATCTTCAACGTGAAACTTTGTCAATTGAAGAGTATATGTCCCATATTAAACTCCTAGCTGATCGTCTCTCTGCTTTAGGACAAACCGTCCCTGATGATCAACTAGTTGAGTTTGCCTGCAATGGTCTTGGATCAAGCTATAGTAGCTTTATCCGTTTATTAGATCAAAGTAATGTCGATGTTGACTTTGATGATTTGCATGCTCGGCTATTGACTGAAGAACGCCGACTCAAGAAAGAAGAGAAAGCAACTGTTCTTACTCCGTCTGCACAGTATTCGCAGACTCAATATCACAACGCTCAAGGACGAGGAAGAGGGCGTTCTAGAGGATGAGGACGTGGTCGCAACAATTTTGGACGTGGATATAGTTCTGAAAATTATTCCTCTTCATACAATAATTATTCAAATCAATCACAAGCTCCTCACAACACTTCGACTCTCACTTGTTTCAATTGCAATGGGCATGGGCATATATCCCGTGTCTGCCCTTCTCCCAAAAGCAACGCTGGAAGTCAGAGACATCAAGTTCGGCCAGCAGCAAATATGGTCTCCAACCGTGTGCAACCTTCAGCTCCGTGGTTGATGGATAGTGGTGCAACTCATCATTTGACCAATGATTTGGATAACCTTGCGATTCACTCTGAATATACTGGTCCTGAGGAAGTCGCTTTAGGTAATGGTTCCAAACTCCCAATTTCTCATATTGGTAATTCTTCCATTACTGTTTCTGATTGTAAGTTTACTCTTCGTGACATTCTGTGTGTTCCTGAAGCTATTCAAAATCTATTATCTGTTTATAAATTTTGTATTGCTAACAATGTCTCTGTGGAATTTTATCCTCAATTTTTTTATATTAAGGACTTGGAAACGAGGGAAATTTTGCACAAAGGACTGAGTAAAGAAGGGCTGTATCCATTGTCAGCCGAAACTCTCAGCAAATTCGGCAAAATTCTAGCAAATTCTGCATCTCTCACCACTTGGCATGCACGTCTAGGACATGCAAATTTTCCCACTGTCCGGAAAGCTATAGAGTCACGTTTAATTTCATCATCTATGTTGCCTAAGTCGTTATGTCCTGCTTGTTTAGTCTCTAAGAGTCATAAACTACCTTTTGTTTCTTCAGATTTTCAAGCAAGTGGTCCTTTAGATTTGATTTGTTCTGATGTATGGGGTCCTGCTCCAATTGCTTCACCTGACAATTTCAGATATTATATTATTTTCTATGATCATTATTCAAAATATACTTGGATTTATTTTATGCAATACAAGTCTGAAGTTCTTTCCATATTCAAGCAATTTAAACTTGTGATAGAGAAGCATTTTAATCGTTCAATTAAGATGTTTCAGGCTGATTGGGGTGGCGAATTTCAAGCTTTAACCACTTATCTTCATGATAATGGTATTTCTCAACGAGTATCCTGCCCATATACACCAGAGCAAAATGGTTGTGCAGAAAGAAAACATAGGCACATTGTTGAAACAGGGCGTGCCTTACTCACTCATGCAGGAGTTCCTCACCGATATTGGACAAATGCTTTTGCCACTGCAGTATATACCATCAACCGATTTCCTACACCAAATCTTGATCATATGTCACCTTTTGAGAAATTGTTTAAAATTCGGCCAAACTACAAAAATCTTAGAGTATTTGGTTGTTTGTGTTATCCATGGTTAAGACCATATACTAAAAATAAATTGCAACCTCGTTCGAAACCGTGTGTCTTTTTGGGTTATAGCAGACAACATAAGGGTTATCTATGTCTTGATTTGTCATCTCTAAAATTCTTTGTCTCACGTCATGTTCTTTTTGATGAGCAGGTGTTCCCTTTCATTGGTCAATCTTCACAAAGCACTACTATCCCATCGCCACCAGCTTCACCACCGGTTTTTGCTCTTCCACGAGTTCCAGCAACCACATCTCATCAACAGCAAGGTTCTGAATCAATACCTATTGCTCATGAATTACCAACAGCAGAAAGTTCCATGTCTGCAACACCGATTCAATCAATTACTCCAGCAGCTGAAACTTTGGTTGAATCAGCCATTGTCGAATTAAATCCACAACCGATTCAAGTGGCTGAATCGAATCCGATTGGTTTGGCCGAAGCAGCTTCACCAGTTCCAGCCTCGGCTCGTCGACACCTCATGTTCACAAGAACACAAACTGGTTCACTCCGACCAAAACAACCATTCTCTATGACTGCTTCGGTTGGTATAGATTCTACTCCACTTAATTTTACTCAAGCCAGTAAAGATTCCAAGTGGCGTACAGCTATGCAGGAAGAGTATAATGCTCTTATATCTAATGGAACTTGGCAGCTGGTACCTCCATCATCGACACAAAATATAATTGGTTGCAAGTGGGTGTATCGAACAAAGTTGAAATCTGATGGTTCGATTGATCGATTCAAAGCACGATTAGTGGCCAAAGGATATCATCAAAGGCCAGGCATTGATTTTGATGATACCTATAGTCCGGTGGTTAAGCCTACTACCATTCGGCTTATGCTAGCGTTGGCAATGCAAAATAATTGGTTTATTGAGCAGCTGGATATCTCAAATGCTTTTCTCCATGGTTATCTTGATGAAGATGTGTTCATGACTCAACCGCAAGGATTTATAGATCCTCATAAACCGGATTATGTTTGCCACTTAAAGCGGTCACTTTATGGTCTAAAACAGTCACCTCGAATGTGGAATCAAAGATTGAGTGATGCCTTGGTTCAATTCGGTTTTCATGGTTCTAAAACCGATACTTCTCTTTTTTACTACAACAACGGCACCAGTAGATTATTCTGTCTAGTATATGTGGATGATATTTTAATCATTGGAAATGATTCTACCAAGGCAAAATCATTGCTCACAAGCCTGGAGCAACAATTTGCTATCAAACCAATGGGGCGGCTATCCTATTTTTTGGGAATTCAAGCTACATGGGAAAAGGATGGTTTATACTTAAATCAGACGAAGTATATTTCTGATTTACTCCAACGAACGCAGATGGCCGAATGTAGCATTATCAATACACCTTCAAATGCTACCGAAAAATTGTCTTTGCAGAGTGGAGATCCATTTCATGACCAAACCTTATATCGCAGTGTTGTCGGTGCTCTTCAGTATTTAACCTTCACTCGACCTGACATTGCATATTCGGTGAACAAAGTGGCTCAGTATATGCATGCTCCAACAACTATACACTGGATGGCAGTTAAGCGTATCCTACGCTATTTGAAAACAACACCAAATCATGGTCTCTTCTTTTCTGTAAATTGGGCATCTGCTCTTCAAGGTTATTGTGATGCAGATTGGGGTGGATCGGTTGATGATCGCAAGTCAACTACTGGGTATGCAGTGTATTTTGGCAAATCCTTAATTTCCTGGGTCTCTCGAAAACAGAGGTCTGTTTCACGATCCTCCACCGAAGCTGAATACAGAGCTATTGCTTCAGTGGCATCTGAAATCATCTGGTTGCAGTCTTTGTTGATCGAAATTGGAGTCAAATTGTCGTCTTCACCAATCGTTTGGAGTGACAATATCAGTGCTACTTACTAAACTGTCAATCCTGTTTTTCATTCCAGAACGAAACATATGGAGATTGATTTTCATTTCGTTCGAGATTTGGTCAAGAAGAAACAATTGTTTGTTCGATATATTGGGGCGGATGATCAAATTGCTGATGTTTTAACCAAACCTTTACACAAGACACGTTTTCAGTATTTCAGAGACAAGCTGCACCTCCATCCTCCTCCGGTGTAGCTTGCGGGGGAGTGTTAAGGAATAGGATTCTGTTTCCTAGTTTGTATCAACTTCTTGTTAAGGAAAAGCTTCTATATTTATTTCCTAATTTATATCAAAGTCTATATACTGTATGTATAAATACCTGTTTATAATTTAATAAAGGCATCTCAGATTTACCCTAAATCTAACACTGTTGTTCTTATGCTCCAATCTGATTATTTAACCAAAATATCACCTTTTGAAGGTGTATTAGATGGGTTCAGGAGTCATTTCCGCCTGGTGAAGATTGCTCTGGATTGATAGTGATATATGAACAGTGTGTGCGTGCTTTTTGTCATTCAGATCGATACAAGGATGATCTTCGCTATCTCAAAGTGTGGCTTGAATATGTGGGTTCCTCTACTGTTTTTGAATTTTTTTTTAAGAATTCTTTCCTTATCTCTAGCGCCTATTTTAGGATTTTCTGTTGCTCTCATAATGATCTCATTTCAGGCTGAAAACTGTGTTGATGCGGAAGTCATCTACAATTTTCTTGATGTAAATGAAATTGGAAAGTCACATTCTGCATGCTACCTGGCATATGCTTTGCATATGGAGTCCAAGTCTAAGATGAAGGCCGCCAATGACATATTCAATCTTGGGATATCCAGGTAAGTCTTTTTCTAGTTCTTCATAACATAGAAGTGCTGATTCTCTATTTTTTTTTTCCATCATCTAATAGAAATTGCTTGCTAAAAAAAAAGCTTCTCTTTTTTCATTTAGGATTTATGCTATTGAAATACAAATTCCGTTCATGTTTCAAAATTGTAAAAAAATTGGCTCATGTTTTTTCAAGTTGGTCTTATTGTTGGTGGAATATACATGGTAAAATAGTCTTTGCTTAGAAGTAGTATTTACTTTAAAAATCTTGCCTAGACCATGATCTATGGTCATATCATGGATCTATCCAATAGAAGATTACCATTCCGACTGAACATTATATTGCAGATCCTACTGTCCTGGTTAAATTCATTGAGAATAGCTGTCATTTCCTTTATTTTTTTGGCAAGCATGCATGTGCACTTGTGAATCGTTATCTGCTTCCTTTGATGTGGTGTTCCAGGTTTGGATATAAAAATACGATTAAGCCTCTTCCTAATGGGAACAAGAAAAGCTAATCACAATTCATAATTAAAGTTTCGTGTTGATAGAATTGTTTACATGAATTTTATTTGCAAACAATAATGGACCAGTGAATGCAAAAAAGTGTCCACAAAAACTGCACAATCATGATGATTATGCTAGTGCAATTTAACATCATGAAATGGATTCTGCATTTGGTTCTGGATTGTGCAGAATATGTTAAGAGGTGAAAATTATTTGGGTTTCATCATGTAACACTTCTTTTAGAATATGTTATTCTATATCTGTGAAAATCATTTCCTGCTTCTCTGCTGTAACATATGTCTAACAAAAGCAGCCATAGAACATTATCTCTTGTTTTAATATGCTAGATTTATGCAGGGATTGATGAATAATCAGACCTGGATATCTGATAGGAAGCAGCCATAGAACATTATCTCTTTTTTGAATATGCTAGATTTATGCAGGGATTGATGAATAATCAGACCTGGATATCTGATAGGTGTTTCTACTATTGCAGGGATGCTCAACCAATTGAAATATTGAAGAATGCCTACAAGAAATTTCTCATTAGATCAATGAGAAGACCAAAACTTGGTGGAGGTATGCTGTATGCAACTTTTGTTGTGTAAATCATATTGCTTTCATATGAAGTATAGATATTTTGATTCATTTTAACTTTTAGGACTCTGGAGAAATTCACTTGCCAGCACGAAACTTTGGATATCTGATAGTTGTTTCTACTATTACTGGGATGCTCAACCAGTTGAAAAATTGAAGAATGCCTACAAGAAATTTCTCATTAGATCAATGAGAAGACCAAAACTTGTGGAGGTATGCTGTATGCAACTTTTGTTGTGTAAATCATATTGATTTCATATGAAGTATATATATTTTGATCCATTTCAAATTTTAGGACTCTGGAGAAAATCACTTGCCAGCACGAAACTTTGGAACTGTGCTGACTACTTCAGAAAATAGTAAGTTTGTATTGTTGCTTTCCTGCCATCTCAACTTTCTATATGCTAAAAATTGTCTATGATCATCTAGTGAGGCAAAATATGGAGATTTCTATATGCTAAAAATTGTCTATGATCATCTAGGGAGGCAAAATATGGAGACTTCTTCTGATATTGCCAGGAACAAATTGAAGGGAGACGGGTAAGCATTTTAAATGCCAGCATAGTTGCCGTGGATTGTTTGAGAGTTTTCTTTTCTTTAATCATTTCAAACCTTTCTTTTATTGCTAAACTCTTCTTCCATTATGAATTAACCATTACAGGTAGGAAATTTGCTACAGATTCTGCCAAAGAATGCATAATTACTGAAATAACGAAAGGCTATAACCAAACGTAACAAAATCAGACATGGGATGATAGATTCGGCCAGGATTGCATTAAGTCACACTTTTAATGCCTAATTTCCACTGTCAAATAAATTTTCTATTGCATTCTGATTTGAATTGAAAGAACAGTAGCAAAAATGGAAATGTCATCAAAATTATCTAGCTGTTTAGTTTTAATTAAGTTGTAATATTTTTGAAGTTATTGTAGTTCATAGAATTCCAATTTTACACGGTTTTGATGGTGTAGTTGTCCCAAAGCATCACTATTCTGTTTCATCTTTTTTTGTGTGTTTTTCAGTTTTATATCTTGTTAGAAATGATGAAAATTGTTATGATGCCAAAATTCTTTTTCTTCTTCAGCAACGAACAGTTATTTTATTTGTAGAAAATGCAAAATAAGTTGTGAAGTGATTGCGACTCCCCACCATGCTTTCTATTTATTATATTGAAGATGCTACTCCTGTAGCCTCATATTGTACCCAAATTTTGGTTGCATAAATACAAGAATCTCTCTTATTTATTCCTCTTCCCTACTGGCATGAGATGATGTCCTACAATATGTACCTAGTGATATTTCGCGTTGTCATTAGCAAGCTACCATGTATGTTCTCACACGTTCTCTGTTTTGTTTTCATTTTATAGGACTCAAAAGACTCCTTTTTCTATTTATAAAGACTCAAATACTGACATCATTCTGGGGCATCAGCCTGGCAAGTCAAAAACAGATTTCAATCCTTGGAACAGTCTTGGAGCTCGCGCTGAGAGAAACAGAAAATAATGCAATACGTACCAAGTGGACAACTCACAAGGTATCCCTTTCTGGAAAAAAAAATCCTCTCCAATTCTCTCTAGAATACAGTTTTTCCACAACTTCATATAAAACACCTAACCTTAAGATTTTGACTTGTTTCAGATTCCACAAAGACCTGGGCCTAGAGCTGGAGGAGCAACTGCAAGTGCCTGCTGCATTGAAGTATCCATTCAGTAGGGAATGCTATTCTCAAGGGAAAATGGAATTACTCACTCCACAAATTCCGGAATATGTACCTAGTGATATTTCGCGTTGTCATTAGCAAGCTACCCTGTATGTTCTCACACGTTCTCTGTTTTGTTTTCATTTTATAGGACTCAAAAGACTCCTTTTTCTATTTATAAAGACTCAAATACTGACATCATTCTGGGGCATCAGCCTGGCAAGTCAAAAACAGATTTCAATCCTTGGAACAGTCTTGGAGCTCGCGCTGAGAGAAACAGAAAATAATGCAATACGTACCAAGTGGACAACTCACAAGGTATCCCTTTCTGGAAAAAAAAATCCCCTCCAATTCTCTCTAGAATACAGTTTTTCCACAACTTCATATAAAACACCTAACCTTAAGATTTTGATTTGTTTCAGATTCCACAAAGACCTGGGCCTAGAGCTGGAGGAGCAACTGCAAGTGCCTGCTGCATTGAAGTATTTGTTGATGAGGAATTTGTGGAGTGAGTAATTCCATTTTCCCTTGAGAATAGCATTCCCTACTGAATGGATAATTTATATATTTTTTAGCATATATCACGAGCGAAGATCACATCAAGACGCCTGCTCTAAGTCAATTGATGACTCTACTCTTCAATATGTACACATTATCTTCTTATTGATATCATCATCAACCCATATCAGTTATTGACTTGCTATTAAATTTCCTATCAGAACTGATACGTCACATGGTGATGGTGGCAAGTCTTCAACTTTGCAGCTGAGACAGGTGGATGGCATAGATATTAAAAAGTAAGTGGTAGCTCCAGATTATGGCATTCCACACAATTGCAATAAGAGGTGACCTATTCAAACTTTCATTTGCAGGGATACGGAGTTATTGAGGGAGAACCCATTACGCAATTTCCCTTTGCACAGCCTTCCCAGATAATCGATGTGATGTCGAAATGTTGTTATGATCTCTGGCATAGCATGGATCGACTTTTATCTCTTAAGTCTGATCTCTGTCTACGAAATTTATTTCTTCTGGTGGATGACTTTAGATGGTTTTACTTGGAGCTTTTGTTTCTGAAATTATTGATTTGCTGAGTTATTCGAAGTATGTTTCAGAAAAGCATACATGGAGTGTGCTATATTGATCGTGTTTTAATTAATTGTACATTCATTTGTACTTAACGTGAGTTTATCTCTTATGAGATAACAATCGTGCATTAATTGTACATTAACAGCCTTTTTTTTTGAGAAATTAACAGCTTTCTTTTTTTTTTTGTATTAACTAATTTCATAAAATTTATTTACTAATTCATAATTTTATGTAGTGTTTAAATGAAAATTTATTTAAAAATCTACTTCTTTGGTCTTATATATCTATTTTTACAAGTTATTTAAGTATAAATGAAAATCTACTTTTTTGGTCTTAAATAATTTTGCGTATTGTTTAAATGAAAATTTGTTTAAAATTCTACTTTTTTGGTCATATATATCTATTTTTGTTACTTTGGTCTTATATATTTAAGTATAAATGAAAAGTAACAACAATACAAGTTATTTAAGTAGGATAAAATTTAATTTGAAGTTAGAAAAATTGCATATTTAATATGAAATTCATAGATTTATTTTCTCTCAATGCAATGCAAAACCATTTTTACTAAGTTTAATTGGGATAGAATTATTTTGTTCTATATACTTCAAATTTATCTTGTTCAATCTTGATTTTGAATTTTATTCAGATTAAATTCCGATTCTATACATATTTGAATTATAAATTAATTAATGAGATTAATTGAATTTAAATTCAAATTTAATTTAATCAATGAAGAACCTTATGCTTGGATTGCTAGTTTTTAAGAGTTAAAAACTTAGTTGCACAAAGAAACCAAAATAAATATTTCTTTTATATTTTTGCATTGAGCATAATTCATCTAAGGCTATATGAAATGACATGGTGGTTTTTTTTTTTTTTTTTGAGCAAGAAATGACATGGTTGGTGGTTTGAAAATAGGTAAAATGATCAATCTGATTGATCATATACAATGATTTTTTTTTATTTTAATAAATAGGGTCTGTATGTCACTGTTTTTCTCTATTTCTATTGTTTTTTTTTTTTCTGTTGTATTTTTTTTCTCACCTAACTCCCCTCACTTGTTACTTATAATTGTTAATGCTTTTCTCTATTTCTATTGTATTTTTTTTTTCCCTCATCTAACTCCATTCAAATGTAACTTATGATTGTCATTGCTTTTTCTCTGTTTCCACTGTATTTTTTTTCACCTAACTCTACTCAAATGTAATTTATGATTGTTATAAGAGGCGGAGATAATGTATTCTGAGTAGGATCTGTCGACCTCACTCAATTTTTTAATAAATATATATATTTTTATATTTATACATACATTTTCTTAGAATTGACCCATTATACTATATAAATTGAACCCACTAAAAAAAATTTCAAATTTACTCAATGAAAATAAACTCAAAATTAATAAATAATTTATAGCCTAAGAAAAATAATAATTTATAGCCTAAAAATTAAACTATATCTATCCATTCTCTATTTTAATACTTTCAAAATATGAAAATTTATGTAGGACAATTGTAAATTTGAATTTATTTTTTTATATATTATGATCAAATATTAAATAAATTTCTATTATTTTATTTTAAATAGGTCTTTTTTATAGTATTAATTTTGACTCCACTCATTGAAATTTCTGACTAGGCTGTTATTGTTTTTCTCTATTTCTATTGTATTTTTTCCTTATCTAACTCCTCTCAAATATAACTTAATAGAGATGTGCCAAATGCAAGGAGCAAGAAAATTGCAAGGAACGAGAAAAAGGGAGTGCTCTTTATATGTATATAATTTATTTAGGTTTGACCTAATCGGTTTCCTTATTTTGAGGAAATTAACGTCGGATATATATACATAATCAAGCCATATAATTTAGAATTATTTTATTTATATTGATGATGAATAAAGATAAATTATGCATCCTAATGATGAAACTTAATAAAAATAAAATACTCCCTCTGTCCATAAATATATATCCACTTTGTCTATTTTATTATTATTAAGAATATCATTTATTAGTGTTATTTTTTTTAGTAAATTACCTTTCATAAAATAAAGTAATTAGTGCTAATCTATTTTGAAAATGGAATAAGGGGGTAATTATCTCTTGATTTTTTCAAAGCCTATGCAAGGTAGATATTCATGCACGAGAGAGTAAAAGAAATCCCTTACCCAACATTAAGTCCAATCTGTTCAATTACCATCAAGAAAATGAGAATACTTTTCAAGAAGGGAGATTTACAAAATTGGCCAAAAAAAAGTAATTTTATTTTAAAAATACTATAAAAAAAATAAAAATATTTATACTTTAAACAAATTGAAGCAAATTTTGAAAAAAAAAAATACCTTAGTCTTCATTAAAACAAGAGATTTTTTTAAATATATTTTTTTCACTATAATCAATATTTTACTTCAATATTCATTTTTTTTAAAACTTTACTATTAAATAAAAATATTCTAATTAAATAATAAAAGATATTTTAAATTATATTTTCAACATATAAAAATTATTTATTTTTATAAAAAAAAATTTAATTTTAATTTTAATTTAACATTCATAAAAAATAACATTTATAAAAATATATTAATAAAAGTCATTAATTTTATTTTTAAATAAAATTTAGATATTATACATATTTAAAAATAAAAAAATATTAATTTCGCTACGTAGATGTATAGATATTTAATAGATATTCTGTATATTTAGTTGATGTATGTATATTATAGATTTATTTGTGTATGTTATATGTATTTTATATAGATATTGTGTGTATATTGTGTGAATGTAAAATTAAAAAAATAAAATAAAAAAAATATTAAAAATATTATATAGATGTTTGATAAATATTTAGTAAATATTTATATAGATATTGTTTGTTGTATATGTATTTTGTATATACTATATATATTTCTTTTTTTTTATTAAGGATAGGATATAAAAAAATTATTTTGAATAAAAATATAAATAGAAATAAATAAAAAATTAAAAAATCACTATTTCAAAAAAGTAAAACGTAAAAAAAAAAAATCACACCGTCCCAAAATTGGAAAAAAGTAAAAATACCATATGCACAAAGTTGAAAACTGGCCGTCAAAATTGCCTGGCCTTTCTTGCCTTTCAACTAAAAAAAAATTACATCCTTTATTATATTTTTAAAAAATTTTATTTTTTATCAGGAGTATTTTAATTATTTTATTATAAATTTATAATAAATTCATTATAAACTATGTAAAATTTATAAACTCATAATAAACTCATTATAAACTCTTTGTAAACTGTTTATAAACTAATAAAAATATAATATTTTGATAAATATTTTATAAATTTTGATATTTTAATAAATATTTTATAAATACGATAAATTTAAAATTATTTTTAATTTTTCTTATATTTTTTTTTGTTAAAAACCCTTTCAAGAATGGGTTATCAGCAAATCCAAACCCACTTCACAAGAATATATCCATAAATAATCGAACTATAAAACGAGATTCCTTATTCATTATTAAATTCATACCCAAGTGTTTTAATGTTTTTGCTATGTCATTTATTTATTTCATTTCTAAATTTTTTAAAATTTTCTAAGACTTCAGTTGTCATTCCTCCTTCCACTAAAAGGCAAACAAGATTCACATTAACAAAATTAAGAATAATTCGCCCTCTCCACTTTTGTAATTCATTATACTAATTAATATAAGAAACAAATTCAGAACTCCAAAGCATAAACCTCCAAAAATAAATACAGAAACGAAAAAAAAAGTATATCTGGATTAGACAGTAAAGAGAAAAAAGACATTTCTCTGCATTTATTCAAGTAGTCATTTGCTACAAAAAGAATAAAGAACCTAAGAGGAAGCAGCAGAATGACCTTAAAATGGAGGTGCAGTGAGAATACCCACCTTCCCTCAAGAATTAATTTCACTGATAAAAACAAATTTACAGAGTTACTAACCAAATTCTACTTTTAGCTTGCAGGGAGGTTCTCCTGCCAAAGACGGAAAAACAACCCGGCCTGAGAACCAGAAGAATCACCATCCGTGCAAAGCACCCCAATTTGAGGCCTGCACAAAGAATAAAAATTTTCCTATTTTACTGCTGCTCCCACAATTAATCTTTTGGAACTTTTCCGTGTTGTTAGCACCCCATTAGAGAAAATAAAGTTAGAAAAGTCAGGCTCTAGACTCTAGTTGATGCTCCAGACGCAGGCCAACCAGTTTCCTCGTCAATTTTGTGATCCAAAAGTCAATCTAGCCTGCTCTCTGACCCTAGAAATGATGGGCCTCTGACTTTAAGACGCTTTGGCCCAATCTCTATAGGGGGTGGTTCCCTTGTTGTCTTTCCTAACTCATACTGGAACTTGTCCACTCTGTGGTGCTCTCGCTGTCTGCTCGATGCTTCATCATTCACCTTCTTAAACTTGATAGAGATGGGAATACTACTTCCCCTGGTAAATCTGTCCCTCGATCCATTCTCTGGAGCCTCCTTACAATTGGAAGTTGATGTATGATTGCGATTTGGTTCATCATAAGTTCCGCTGCATTCTGATGACATTGTTCGGCCATATCTTCCTTCAAATTGGAGCTTTTTCAATCTTCTCAGCCCCTGTTTTATTGAAAGAATCTTAGTAAAGATAAAATTCAAAAAAATAAAAAAATAAAAAATGAAAAGCGTCTGTCAAAGTGCAGAAAAATTAGAGCATAAAAAGAACCAATAACAAGAGATGAAAATCAAGTCCATTTGCTTCACAGACAACTCCCAAAATAGCAGAGCACAAGAGAAGGAAAAAGAGAACAGTAATATAAATAAGAATACGCAACATCCAATAGCTGATAGCTTAAAAAGATATAAATACATTTCAATCATACCCCTTAGAGGCTAAGAGAAATAATGATTTAAATTTAGAAACCCATTCCATCTTACGTACGTGCACTGGTGCTTAAGAGTCTTCCATTTCAGTTCATAAATGAAAATGTTTTCTTGAAAAAGATTTAACCAGAAAAAGAAGGTCCAGCTAGGAAACAAAATAAGTTCAAAAGACTATATCTAAGAACTGAGCACAATACACTCAATAAAAAAAAATAAAAATCACATTTAAAGACCAATTCTAAAGTACGTGTTATGTTCTTTTAGAAAATTCATCTCAGCTCCACCATGAACTCCGGTTTCATGCCCACCAATGCCAGTTGATTTTTTTCACCTTTTCCTTTTTCCAATATGTTGTCTCTGCCTCCTGTGCTGATTTGTTCTTAATTTTTTTTAATCCCAGTTTCCACATTAGATTCTCACATATCTACAACTCAACCCTCCTCTTTTACTTTCAAAACCAGCGACACTAGTAATTCAGCTCCCCCATTTTTTCAGTTTTTTGGGGTGATAAAGCGAATTTTATTGTTTTTCATAAAGTTAGAAGGGCATTGTTGGATAGTGGTTATATTGAAAGATTAAAGTGCTACAGATCACTGCATTAGAGCTTGGAACTCAAACCATGAATAAGTTATCAGCATAAAGGGAGGACGATACTACCTGCTCAAATTGTGAATAGGTTTCCATTTCCCATTACTAAAACAGACTGCACACAGAAAATGGCAAGAAGTACAAAATAAATAAATACCTGGTGTTCACAATTGTTCGAGGAGCCATTATCAGCCATAACTCTTTTTTCCACTTTGAGAGAAGACCGCCGCTTAACCCAAAATATCTCTGAGTCAGAATCATCATCACTGTGATTATCTACACTAGGTCTAGCCTCTGATCCAAAATGATCTCCATGCTGGGTACTCAGGCATTCATTATGAGATAGAGAGGACTCATGCATGCTATGTGATACTTGCTCAGAGAACCTTTCAGAATCAAGATTCCCTATGTTAAAGTCGCCACACCCCTTTACCTTCTAAAGATAACCAAATAATAAAAGAAAAAATAGCACTTCATTAATTATAATGTTGAAAGACCAACTCTTTCACTATTTGCAACTATGACTGGTACAGAAAATGAAAAAGAAATGAATAGGCAACCGTTTTAAGGAATAAGAATCTTACACTGTTGGCTGCTGAAGCGCTTTCGATCAGCTCCCCAGGAGGGCAAAGAGCAGAAGCAGAACAAGAAACAGAAGTTTTTGACACTTCAGGTCTATAATTTTCAATGCCATATACGAATGTAGAATAGGCAAGGTCTTGTGACTGATACTGAGTTGTTGCAGCAGTCTTGGCGTTAAATTGAAAATTTATTTCACAATAAGGAGAGTATCCATCCTCTAAAATGCCTGGAAACATATTTGAAGATGGATAGGAATACAAATCATCTCCATTTCTTGCTTGCTGTTGAATCTTCTCTAGTACTCCATCTTCCTTCTCAAACCTCTTGGCTGCAGCTTCCATTGCTGTAATATCCTCCCTCAAAAATAATGTATGATTTCTTCCACATGGAAAGTCAAGCGACTTAAAATCTGGATAGGAGATCAAGACCATAAGTTAACAAGAAGATGAGGTCAGCAAAAAGATGAAAATAAAATATCATACAATACAGACACAAATCAGTAAAAATGGATATGGAGCAAACATACCATGACGAAGGCACACAGGATGCATGTCACAGTTGCAGTTAAGTAAAGCTAAATAGCAGTCCCGTTTGCACAAGCTACATAGACTAGTTCCATGCATATTTCTAACAAGGCCAGTGCACACCCCTGATTTCATAAGAGACCAGCGAGCATGATGCTGGAAACGCATCAGTTTGACAAAAGAAACCTCAATGCAATGATGAGAAACCAATTCTGCAGATGAATAATCCAGATCTTCAATTTCCAGGCTTGTAGATAGAATCATAGCTTCTTTGCATAGAAGTTCCTCATGAGGAAGAAGAGGCATCCTTTGTAGAATTGCATAACGCCGGCTAGCTACAGCTCCCATAGGAAACCAATCACCAATTGCAAAATTTACAGCCTCACCACAATTAAAACCTACAGTTTTACAAGAGTTAAAATATGATTGCTGTAATCACGCTGAGATAAGTACTCAACATTCTTCCTCAGCAAATGGAGATAAAAATATCTTACCATGGCTAAATCCAGCATGATAAGCTCTGGGGAAGGTGATAATAAACTCTCCAGGTTTTTGCACAGCCTTGTAGACAGGGACACCATGTTCCAACAATATATTTGGAGGAAACAAAGTCGTTTTCCCCAAAAGTACATCGAAAGCTCCATCCTCACCATCAGTTGACAGAATATCATGGGTGTACACATGTTCCCTAACAACCTTTTCAAATTCTAAAGCTGCATGACCAGGAATTCCATACCAAGTTTTTGATGCTCCACAGTGATGATAATTGATACTGCCATAACAGTACCAAAAGAAAATTTAAGGCTTCCACAAAATTTGACATTCTTATGAAATATAAGATAGTAAAGAATGCACTATAGCTCGACAGCTGTTATACACATGACCTACCTATATAAATAATGATCTTCCACATGCCAAGCAAACATACTAAATAACATTCCAATGTAAAGCATGGGATCCGTCACCCCCTGAAATACACCCAATGCAAGTCAAGAAGTGACAGGAAGTATGAAGACAAACATTTAAATAGATATTTATAGTCTAGTTACCGGAATAGCTGTTTCCAAAAGACGTAACAGGGACTTGGGCAGTCGTGAAACATTCTGAAAGCACAATCAGATATAACAATTGATTAGGCTTGATGCATATTCTAAAATTAAAGAATCTTTAAGATGCTAATAACTGACATTGCTTTCAACAAACAGTTTAATATTCATCCAAGAACCAACAATTTATTCACACAAATCAAAGAAAATAAAAACTCTGACAAGAGAGTCACAATTATGTCATTTATAGGGAGAAACATCTGACCAGTGATATAAATCAAAATGGGATATTAACAGACAAGAAATATCCTACTTGTTTACTAACATTATTCACTTTCCACCAACAGACAATCCCTAGCAAAAGCCCATTACTCGGTCATGTTCCTAGTGAAGGCAATATGTCAAGCACACAGTATGGTGTCTATCCGTTGCAGGGAAGAACATCTCCACTCTACATACAACACATTATTCCCTGATCAACAGACCCATTGTTCAAGCATATTACCCCATATCCACAGTACCATATCCCATGGACCAGTCCAAGATTGCCAGGGCACCTCACTCATATCTGCTGAGACAGGAAGTTTGATTGAGGGCTTGCCAAACCATCCTCTCACTCCAAAGGGATATAGTCCCAAAACTTTTTATGTTATACATTGCTGTTGACAATTCAATATATTTTGATGTGTGAGCCATTTTGCATTTTAACGGTCACCAGATCATCCTCCAAGTCAATAAATACATAAAACATCGCAGTAAGATGAAAACTACAGCTAGTACTATAACCAGTGAAATTCAATTTCCATGCAGTATTTTTTTTGTCATCGTAAAATTAAACATATGGCATTTCATCGTAACAAGGTACAGGAAATGACAAAAGTAAAGGCTAAACCAACACCTTCAAATTCCATTTGCTATTTCCAAGCGGATCACTAACAGATGATGAAAAGGCGCTACCATCAACATCACAAGCATATTCAACTGTTTCTGTCTTTCCACAAGCAATTTCATGCCAAAATTCTTTTTCCAAGTATGTCGCTGGAAGACAACTGGCACTACAGTATCTACGAGCATAAATCTTGTTTGCCATTTTCTCAAAATCACGAAAGGTATAATTTCTGAAAAGTTACAGCCATCTTTAAGCCAAACAGAACACTATCAACAATTATTCACTTTGAAGCAAGAAAACTCACCTTCCACTCATAAAAAAAGTGACTCTATCATCAGCATCCCATTCTGCAAGACGAAGAGGCTGCACTCTAGTTGTGAACTTGAATCCTGCTTTCTCCCTCATGAGTACAATTCCAGCAGGAACAGAAGCACTTAAAGGGGAAACAATCTTGCATATACCTGTACTTCAGAAAGAAAAAAATGGATCAAAATTTGCCTGATGCACAAGATTTAAATCACAGCTATTTGTAGCTGTTTCAAGGAGTAACAGGCAAAATCTAATAGTTGTGGATGGCACTATTATAAACTTTGTTAAGAAATTAATTTACAAAACAAAGATATATACAGTATAATGGCTGGCTGTAGCAGCCAGTAACATAAAAACCATAACAGAGCGTTGTGCATGTGATTCTCGAATCAATAGGCCAAAAACTGGCACACAAGCAATGCTAGGGAAATACAAATAAGTGCACTGAACCTCCAAAAATTCAATAACTTTATCCAATTTGACAATACAACTTTGATTGCATTCATACAATTGGCAAGTGTTAACTTTGATCGCACTCATCCAATTGGCAAGTGTTTCTCAGTAACCATTATCAAAAGAGATTGTCTATTCAGCAAATATCCCTTACCATATCTTGAAGCTTCTGGAGCTATTTTCTGTAAGTACACCAAAGGATCCTCAAACTCCTCCTTTGCTGGATGGTATACAGGGCATTCTGGGATTTTCTCAGTCCATTCTAGGTCACTTGTATCAAACTTATCCACTTTTCGCTTCAAAAAGGAATCCTTCCCCCTTGAAACACCATTTGATGGAACAAATGATTCCACATTACCATGTAACCTGACACCATATGATGATGAAGCTCTTAAAGCATCTCCTCCGCTTCTACTCATCATATTGGTGACACTTATAGTCTCTGTAGCAGTTTCTGATCTCATCCGCTGAAGCCTTTTACGCTTCAGAAATTCTAACCCATTTCTAGCCTCTTTGGACAAACAGACCCTTCCTTCCACCTGTCAAAAAGAAAAGCAATATGATGAGACCTAATAACTCTAGAACAGACAAAGCAGATCTGGCGCCTAGACACCAAAAAACAAAGAAGAAGAAGAAAGACAGAGATGGAACAACCGTGTTAAACGAATTGACCTATCATAATTTAAAAAAAAAATAATCAAATCATGCCACCCAGAAATTAATTCATGATATTTGCAATTGCATATACATTCTAAATTAGCTTCAATTTCGGGCTTAAGTCAAACTAATAGTGAGCAACTCGTGCTCGAATTATAAAATACTTGAATTAATTGAGTCGAGTTCAAACTTGAATAACTCAAGTGACAAGTCAAGCTGAATTTGAGTATTATTATAATACTCAACTCAAGTAACTTGCGAGTCTAATCAAAGATTGAGATTTTATATAATTTGAAATATTTACATAAATAATTTACTTATTCAGGTTTTACTTTGATATCAATAAAATAAGTTAATTAATTTTTTCCAATGATAATTAATCTTCACTGAGTCGAGTTTGAACATTATGAATACTTGTTCAAGCCAAGCACTTGAAACTCCAGTTGTGTTTGAGTCTCGAATTTTCTAATCAAGTCGAGATCAAGCTCAACAATATTTCAACCTGACTCTAGATTAAAAACGCGCACCAATGTGCCAAAAATGAAGGGCTGAAACAATGCAAACATAAAAATGAGAATCCTACAACCAAAAATTAGATTGAGGCTCTGAAAACCGTCACAAAATATCGATACAAGAAATCATATTTCACTAACCATAGCTTTTCAAAATATGTAAAGTTTTTAACTGTATTGTTTGCTGGAGAAAAAGTAATTCCTTCTATATTTCCACCAAGTATAATATATGACCAAGTCAACCGCATATTACCAAATCAAATAATCACCTATCCCCACAATCAAGGCCTGAAATGAGCGTCAACTGGACCAATCTTGAATTGTGAGTCAAATGACTCAACAAATCATTAAATTTCTAATAGATACAAATGTTTCCAAAAAAGAAAACACAAATTGGCCTAACTTGATATATGACCATATCAACTCAATACAATTACTATTCAATTTGAACTCTTAATCATATATGGAGAAATTAAATGCATGTTAAAAGCTAATATTCAACGAGTACAAGCGTCAAAATGGAAGTTATATTTTACCACCGAGGCAAATAATAAACCAAAATTGAAAATAATATTAATAATTTAACCCTTTGACTAGATCAAACTGCATGCAACTTATTCACCGATCAAAATCAAACCCGAGATTAAGAAAGGAAAAGTAAAAACTAAAATCAGGTTTCACTTTCGTAAAATTTGTTTAGCAAAAATATCATGATTAATAATAAAAGACGAAAAATAAAACCAGCTTCCTTCAGAAGTATTTAAAATAAAAGAAAATGCAAAAGAAGGAGGATTTCCACGAATCAAATCGCCAGAAATGAGAGATTCAACAAATCCAAATGACTTTCTAAAAATAGAAATACAAAAACCAAAGGCAAAAATTTATCTAAAAATTGAAGAGACCGTTGCATATCAGAACAATGCTCTAAGATCTTACCAATAATAAACCACAGTTAAAAAAATTCAAAGACCAACCAGTAAAATTATATATAAATATACATACACACAGAGACACAATTGGTAACTAATTCAAAAATTACAGGTATATAAGCTTACAATCACATACCATTTCATTCCGCAATCGCGCTCTTTTTGCCTCCGTTTTTTGTGAGGTTTTAGGTACAAAACCGAGTCTAGAAATTCGAAATCCAAACCCTAGATCACGATCTTCTCCATCAAAAAATCATAGCGGAGAACCAAGGAGCCCACATTTTCTAAAAACGCGCCAAACAAGAACAAAACGAGTCAAACTCAGAGATCCAAATCGTTCCCCAACGGTCTCAGCAGAATGGAAGAAAAATAAATCTCGAAATCTCAGGTAGAACACAAAAAGCGGTTTTCCGTAAGAAACGGAAGCTGTTCGCGGGAGAGAAGAGCGGTTTCCCGGCGAGGGAAGGAAGTTTTCTGGTTGAAGGTAGGAAGGGAGAGAGAGAGAGAGGGGAACAGTAGATGAGAGAGAAAGGATAGGAATGGCTTAGAAAACCGAAAAAGAGCTAAAAGAGGATAATTTATAGTTTTATAGTGAAAAATAGTTGCTTTAATGTAATTTTGTAATTTATTTTTAAAAGTTTTTTTTAATTAAATCATGAAGCAAATAGAGAGAGAGAGAAGAATTGAGAAGGAAAGTGGTGGTTGTTAGGTGGTTCAACTAACCGGCCAAAACGCGTTTTTTTTGGGATACCTTCGCTCTGCGTTTCGCTGCTTTTGGAAGCTTTCCATTTTCAGCATTTGACCATTTTGACCCCGTATAACTGGATTAATAGCCAAATATTGTCAAGGGCCCCAATCTATATTTTAAAATATCCAAAATTGAAAATATTCTTAAAACTTATAAAAAAGGAAAATTATCTTAAAAATATTCAATTTCTTTATTTATTCACAGCTTTAAATTTAAAAATATCCATTTATAATTTACATCTTCATATCAATAACATATATAATATTTATATAGCAAAAATATACATAAAATATATTTTTATTAAACTTAAAAATAATACTTTTCAAATTTTTAAATATTATGATATATTTAAAAATATTTTCGGATAAATTTAAAATTGGATGTTTTAAAATTTTTAAAAATGATATATCATATAATTTTTTTTATTTTATAATTATATTTTTTTAAAAAATTTACATAATTTGATTTTAATTTCTAATTAATTTTTTTTATACATCAAAATTCGTTTAAAAGGAAGGAAATTATCCCACTTGGAAAATCTGATCTGCTGCGTTACCTATACAGTACTGATAGTTCAACGGCATTTTGATCCTTAATGACCAACGAATGTCAATTAGGCCAAATTTGTATTTGACATATTCCATTTTAAGAATTAAAAAAAAATGAAAATTAATGGAGATAAAAGAATGGCATATGAAAAGAAAATTAAAGTAGATAAAAGAAGCGCATATGAAATTGAAAATAAATAGTATTTGATTAACTTTATTTTTAGTTTATTTCACCAATATTGTCTAAATTTTTTAATTTGTTTCATTAATATTTTTAAATTTTAATTTGTTTTGATAAAATTACTCAACTTTAACTTCATTTCATTAAATCTCTAACTTCATTTTATGATCAGAGATGATTTTATGAACTTCACATTGTGTTATATGAACTGCACTTAGCATCGTATGAAATTATATATATATATATAATATATAATTTTCTAAATTGAAGTTTGGAAATATTAGTAATACAAATAAAAAAATTAATATGATACCGCGTATCATAAAAATTAAGCTTTTTGAACAAAGAAAATTGGTTAAATATGTAATATATTATTATTAGACATAAAAATATTTTCTTCTATTTAAATTGATCGTGTCAGCGTAAAATATAAATTTTCAAAATAAGTATATAAAAAAGGTCCAACTATAGTAGTTATAATAAATTTATTGATAGAAACAAAAGATTATATTCATATAATTCCATACAACGTTAGTGTGTGTGTATATATATATATATATATAGACATTAAAAAAACAGATTACTAGAACCAAATGAATTTTTATATTATCTTGTTAAATTTATTTAGATATATGAACAACATCTTACCTGGCGAAGACTTTGTAAATTACTCAAGGGCTATAAATATAAATAAGTATTAGTTTAGATATGTTTTTATTTGACTAGTTAATTAATTGTACATATTAACTCATTTAACTCATTCTCTATGACAATTTTTTGTGATTTGTTCTTGATCATGGTACCATAGCAACATGAGATCCTTTAAAATCTTATCTTTTTTACTTTTGATTTTAGATTTTGATTATATATCAGCATTTGATTATATAAGTTTTGTTTACTCTTTTTTGATCAGAGATGATTTCATGAACTTCACATGCACTTAGCATAGTATGAAATTACATATAAAAAAATACGTAATTTTTCAAATTAAAATTTGAAAATATTAGTAATACAAATAGAAAAATTAAGCTTTCTGAACAAAGGAAACTTGTTAAATATTAGTAATACAGGCCCGACTAGACGCGCATGCATGAATGGTCTCATCGAGTGCAGATGGTCCGCACTATGAGCTGCTCGGATGACCTTTTCAACTTCTATAAATAGAAGTCATCTCTTCTTATTTAGGGACTAGAATTTTAGATTATGAAACTCTGCCGAATTATACTCATGATAAAAATTAATATACTCAATTTTATTTTATTGTTATTAATTCATTAATCTTATTATTTTTTTTTTTTGCACAAGTGGGGTTACGAAAGGGCAAAATTCTCTAACATTTTTGTCAAGCAAAAGTGTTTACCAAAGGTATTGTGCTCTTTCCTACCTCAGTTTCAATTCAGTGATCTAAATTAATTAAAATTAGTTAATTAAAAGTTATTTGTAACTAAAAACATGAGTTATTTATGGCTCTGATTCACATTGAGAGGGAATAAGTAAGCATACTCGAAATATTGTTCCGAGTAACGAGCCATCACTTAAACAGCTAAATGGACCTTTCATTTTAATTTTCTTTCTATTATTATTTATTATTTTCCTTAGTACTATCATTATTCATCTTTCTCTTTGTTCTTAATATTTTAAGGCTCCATTGTGAATTTGGTGAGTTTTGTAATAGTCGCCATTGTGTTTTTGTTTATTTAACTTTTTTCTTGTAAGTTAATTAATTGAGAATTTGTGTTCAACCTAGAATCCATAAAGGGTTAAAATTGAAGTTCCCCTGAAATTATCATTTTAGTAGAGTTGTAATTTTTACTTTTTTGCACCACATTTTATAGATGTTATGTTATTAAATACTTATGCTCATAATAATATCATTCATGATTAATTGTGACATAATCAATTAAAATCATATTTTTTCTTAAATAAAAAAAGTTAAAATCAATCAAAGAGAGATGAAAAGTCAATTTTTTTCATCAAATTGGTATAAAAACTTAGTCTAGAACCCATCGTGATTAGTTTTGGACTAGTTACCTTTTTGGGTAAAAATTAATTTAATTTAATGGAGTTAATTAAATGAGTTTTTTCTTAATTTTTTCATATAAAATTAAACTAAAATGATGACTCTCCAATCTCTACTTTTTAAAATAAAAGTCATCATCCTTTTTTCAAAATATCTTTTTAAAAAAATAAAAAGAAATAAATCTTTTTAAAATAAAAGATAATTTTAAACAAGTACTTACAGAATTGACTGGAGACCATAAGCGGTAGTGTCGTGTGAAACTTAGCTTCGATGGGCATTTCAGCTCCTAATTTTTGAGCTGGCCGGACGGGTGCTCGGGTAAGGCCTCACATATATATATATATATATATATATATATATATTTGGACATTAAAAAAAGATTACTAGAACTAAATGAATTTTTATATTATATTGTTAATTTTATTTAGATAAATGAACTACATCTTACTTAGTGAAGATTTTGTAAATTACTTAAAGGCTATAAATGTAAATAAGTATTAGTTTATATATGTTTTTATTTGACTAGTTAGTTAATTTTATACATTAACTCATTTAACTGATTCTGCATAACAATTTTTGTGATTTGTAATTGATTATGGTATCATAGCAACATAAGATCCTTTAATATCATTTTTTTCTTTTGATTTTGGATTTTGATTATATATCAGTATTTGATTATATAACTTTTGTTTATTCTTTTCTATGATCTTGAGAAATGAAAAGTGTAGCAGGCCAGAATGACGATGAGTCGTCACTCAGTGCATATCAAGAATACATATATCAAAAGGTGAGTTGACACAAGGATCAATCCAATTCTCTTTACTGGGCTCAAAGATGGCTAAACTACTAGTCACTAGGTCAAGTAATCTATATGCACTACTCTTTGTATTTTCCAATGAGCTCTTTTAGATATGCAAATATAATGACAATTGATATATATAATGAATATATTAAACAAAAAAAAGTGTATGCATGTCCATGGCAATAATATCATGGTGTGAACCCCCTATTTTACAACCTAATTCAGAAAAATGATGAAAACTAAAATAAGAAAATTATTTTGAATAGGCAAAAAATATTCTGCAAAAAAAGGGCGGTTGCACCACGCGGTGCAACATGGCCGCGGGGACCAAGCATGGTTGCACCACCTGGTCTCGCTGCATCATGCGAGGACAACAGCAATGAGTGAAGCCGTCTGCATATAGCAGAGATGAGCCGCGACTTATGCTGCCCAATCCCCCTATCCGACCTCTATAAATAGGGGTCCCCCTATTGTTGAGGGATCTAAAATTTCTGATAACCAAATTATGACTTTGCCAAATTGCTTTTTAACCAAAATTAGCTAAATTATTTATTCTTTCATTCATTAAAATTAATTTTCTTCTCTAAAATTATTTTAATTTCACTTAATTGTATAATCAAGTGAAGTTATGAAGTGGCAAAGTTCTTCAACCTTTTGTCAAGAAGAAACTATCGCCTGAGGTATTATTTTTTTTTCACCCTTATCTCTTTCCATTCTGTAATTAATTAACTAAAATTGGTTAATTAAAACCTTTTGTAATCACATGCATGAACTACTTATGGCTCTAATTTTCATTTGCATGGGATAAGTAGGCACACTTGGGATATCACTCTAAGTGGCGAGTCCTCACCTAAATACCTAAAATTGGTCCAATTAATTAATTGCTGCTATTTTTTCATATTTTTCTTTATTATTATTGTCTTCTTGCTATTCATTATTACACATTGCTTTATTTTTATTAATGTTTAGAATGGATGCATTTTCTTAATGTCTTTTATTTTCTTTAAATGAGCTTTAGTCGGAGATTTATACATGATCTAGCACCTATAAGGGCTATAGTCAATGCTCTCCTGTGTATGAATTGTGAAATTATAATAATTTATTTTTATTGTATGTTGTAGATGTCATATTAATAAATTTGCCCGTTGCATATTTAATAACATTTCATTATTAATCTTAACATTAAAAGTACATACAAAATCATTTTAATCACAAAGGTTAAAAATAGTCAAAGATAAAATATTTTTATCAAAACTCACTTGAAAGCTTAGTCCAACACCCATCGTGATTGGTTTCAGACTAATGTCTTTTTAGATAAAAATTAACTAAATTTAATGAGGTTAATTAAATGGGGTTTTCCTTGAATTTTTTTAAATAAAATAATTTAAGGTGACAACTCCCCAATTTTCACTTTTCAAAATAAAAAGTCATCATCCCTCTTCAAAAATAAAAAGGAGAGTTTTAAAAAAAAATAAGAGAAATAAATCTTTTTTCAAAATAAAAGATTTTCTTTAAATCCACGCTTACCAAATCGATTGAAAACCGTATGCGGCGGTGTCATTTGAGATCAAACCTAAATGAGCATTTCAGCTCCTAATCCTCAAGTGGGCCAAATGGGTGCCTGGGCAAGGCCTCACAACTGGTGACTTTACTGAGGACTTTTAAAATTTTCAAAATAAAATTTTAATGGGCTCTTTTCAAAACCTTTTTTCTCTTTGATTGATTTTCTCATTTAATTCATCCATAAGGGTTTCTTACCCTTTATTTTTAGAAAACCTTGAACTGCAAGTAGCATCCATTTGGCAACCTTTATTATGTATGTTGGAGGATAGCGAAAGCGTCCAACTAGGGTTGGCAACGGGGCAGGGTAAGAATGGGAAGCCAATCCCCATGGCCCCATCCTCATCCCTGCTACTCTGACGAGTAGGGCTGTAATCGAGCCGAGCCGAGTCGAGCCGAGCCAAGCCGAGCTTTGAAAAGCTCAAGCTCGGCTCATTATAAAATAATCGAGTTCGAAGTCGAATTCGAATCGAGCTCGAGCCGAGCCCGAACTTGTATCGAGTCAGCTCATATATCATGTATTTCGAGCTTGAACTCGAACTTAATTTAAATAAGTTTAACGAGCTCAATAAACTTATTTTAATTTTTATTTTTCATTCACTTTTTCTAAATTTTTATAAAAGATATACTAAAATTTATGTTGAAAGATGAATAATATAATTGTATATTAATAAAAATAAAATATTATATTACTATAATTTTATATTTTACTATAAATTACTAAGCTATTTTATATTGTATATTATTTAATTTATTTATCACATATACCATATATTAATAAATTATATAAATTAAGTTAGTCAAAAATTAATATATTCGCATATATAGTTTAATATATATAAATTAAATTATATATATTTTTAATCCAATACATTAAATGAGCTAGCTTACGAGCTTAATTCACGAGCTTTTTAAATGAGCTAGCTCGCGAGCTAACGAGCTGAGTATTTCATAACTTGAGCTTGGCTCATTTAACAAATGAGCAGTTTGAGCTCGAGCCTGAACGAGCTTTTACCGAGCCGAGATCCAAGCCGAGCTCGAGTAGCTTGGCTCATTTACAGCCCTACTGACGAGGACAAATTCAGCCCCGTCCCTGTCCTAGCGGGAAATTTATCTTTATTTAATTTTTTTAAATTAAAATATAACAATGTAAAAAATTCATAATTCATAATAATTATACAATCACCAACATGATAATCTAATAATTTTACACAATAAAATTAAAAAATATAACAAAATAAAATACATCAAATTGAATTTATTTTATATATGAAAATAACTAAAACAACACATAATAATTCTCTATTTCCTTCCTCTAGATTTGAGAATATCATAAACTCTCAATTTTGCTTGTCCTCATGATAATATGTGACATTCAATAAATAAAATAAATCAAATATAAATAGACAAAATGATATATATATATATATATATTAAATAACAATAATTTTATTTTTCAAGTGTATACAACTCAACTCAACTCAAGACTATAAAATAATTAAAATAATTTATTTATCTCTTCCTCATTATCAATATCTTCATAAAATATACAACATTCAGAATGAGCAGTCGAACAAGTAGCTAAAAAAATAAAAAATAAAGTAAGTACAAATAATAATTTATATTGAGAAAAGAAAGTAAATAATACTTTTAATTAAAATTTATTATTATTATTAGTTTCATGATAAAAATATAACAGATTGGGGTTATTATGCAATTAATTATCATACTTTATGCAGCTGTAAGTATTATAGTGATTGGATTTGATTTAGGTCATGTTTTGAAGTTCTAGTGCTGAAATTAGGTGAGTAGAGGTGATGGTATGCAAGATATATGTAGGATATCACCAAGAAAAGAAAGAAAAGTGATGATCAAATGTCAAAGAATCTAGCTTGAAATTTGTGAAGCAGCACGCAAGAGTTCCATCTTGAGTTGTCCGTGGATGAATGTCAAAGAATCAATGAATTGAAGAAAAATGATGGTAAGGCTTGCTTGATTTGAGAGGTTGAAACATTAACACTAGAAAGAGATAAAGATGATGAGCAAGTGCTGCGGCTACTAGCTTTAAACTGTGGAGAGACTAAAAATTTTAGAATATTTGATTTTAGGGTTTAAATGTTAATTTATATGTAACATCCGAATTTTTATTAAAATATAAATAAATAAGTAAGAAGGTTAATTAAGGTGTTGAAAGGTAGAAAATATAAATCTATATATGTGTGAGCAGGGATTTTCACCCCCACTCCCGGTGGAATGGTTCTTACGACTTCGACACTGTTTAGGCTCGGGGCCTTAGAGAACACAAAACCTAAGTTAGGAGAAAATGGAGTCGTCATCCTGACGGGCCGAAAAAAAAAAAAATTGGGTGGATGACTCGAATCCTAAGGAATCCCCAACCCCCTAATGGGTTCGAAAAGTTGGGTACGTGTGGGGAAGGTGAGAAATGGCCTAGCACCCCCACAACGCCTGGTTCATTAGAATCGACCTCCTTTATAGGTCTTAATATTATAAAATTCTTAAGTATAACAATATTATCCATATTACACACAATAATTGAAATAAAAGCATCATTATATTAAAAATCAAAACAAAGTCCAAGCAAAAAAAATAAATAGACACCCATCTGAAGATGGAAACATGCCCTTACATCATCCACGTCTAAGCTAAATAGGATACCCATCATGAGGTAGAAACATACCCTTTACATTGGTCTAAAATATAAAAGCAATTTAAATTACATAGAACTTAATTAATGAGGTACCCACAAAGTGAAAACATACTTCTTATAACATTTGGAAATCAAAATAACTCGATAAAAGTAAATAACCATTCATCATAAATAAATCATTCATCAAAGATTTTAAATATCAATCAAAATATAAAGTAAACATTCATCCATGATAAACATTCATCCATGATAAATTAAATAAATCAAGTATTGAAATTAAATAAATCAAAGTATATAATAAACTACATAATCAAATAATGTAAGTAAAGATACAAATTGAAGTTTACTGTTTCTCATTTAAAGCTCTTTAATTAATATTTAGGATTTTGAAATTTATTAGTTTAGGCTACTGTAAGTTTTTAAGGGAATTGAAATAGATTAAGGTTTTATAATTTAAGAGATTGATAAGGTTCTTTGATTAACCAATTTTTGAGGGGGTAAAATCATGAAATTAGGGTTTGGATATTAAAACATTAGGTTTATGATTTACGGTTACTAGATTATTATTTTGAATTTACTATATTGGGTTTGAATGTTTTAGGTTTATAAGGTTTTAAGGTTTTAAGGATTAAAGGGTTAGGTTTTAGGAAAACTAGGGTTTAAGATTTTAAGGGAATTAGGGTTTAAGAAAACTAGGGTTTAAGGTTAACTAGTTTGGGGTTACTTTCCTGGTTTTGAAGTTGAATTAGGATTTTTAGTGTTTCGGAGAATGTATTTGATTTTAGAATTTGGAAAAACAATTTATAGTTTTATGAAGCTTTATGTGATTTTTAGAAACTGTAAAGTGAGTTTGAGTTTGGATATTTAACAAAACATTTGAAATTTGGGAAAAGAATTAGAAGAAAACTAGTTTAGAGTTTTATGGTGTTTTTTTTTTGAAAATAAACAAAATGATTTAAGGTTTATAGAAATAGAAAAGATATTTTTTAGGGTTTTTGAAAAGAAAAGGATTCAATTTAGGGTTTTGGAAAATTTGAAAGCAGATTAGGGTTTTGGTAAATTAATGAAACAATTTAAGGTCTTGAAAAGTTGGAAAGTAGATTAGGGTTTTAAGATTTTGAAGAAACGAAAACAGCAATTTTAAGATTTTTGGAAAACAAAGAAACGAATTAAGGTTTTTAGAATCAAAATAAATGATTGGATGATTGAAGCTACTGTAAGGAAAAAAGAGATTAGATATTCATACCTTCATTTGTTGGTTCCACCAAAAATTGCTTCTTAGATGAACAAGAACAAAGGCAAGATGGTTGCCTTTGATGGATTGAATTGCTTGTTTGCTTCTTCTTCTCTAAAAAGTTCGATCGTTTTCCCTGCCAAAAAGTTTTAAAGTCCGATCTCTTTTTCTAAGTTTTTCCTTCACTGGATTCCCCCACCCTTTCTGTGTTGTTTTAGTCTTATTTATAGGAAATTTCAATGATTAATCTTAATTGTTTATGGAATTTATCATTAATTAGGAAATGGAAACCGAAACCAAATAGAATTTGGTTTCAAAAAAAATTGCGTTGGAAAAATTTCGCTGGCGAAAAAAAAATTACTGCGAAAAAATTTTGCTGGGGAAAAAGCTCCTGCGGGCTGCTGCGAGGATTGCCATGGGAACCTGCAAGCTGGGCGAGCGAAATTGGCTGCGAGCCATTTCGCCCACAGAAAAATTATGCGAGCGAAATGGCTTTGGCTATTTCGTCCTAACTTTTCGGCGATGAATTTTTTCGTCAACGATTTTTTCGTCGCCAATTTTTATTTTTATTTTTATTTATTTATTTATTTTTTATTAATTATAAAAACTAAATATTAAAACTAATATTATTTAATTAAGATAACATAAAAATTATTTTGGACTAATTAAAATATATTGGTCCGGACTGGATAAAAAATTAAGAGTTTACAGTTTGCCCCCTGCTTGAACGATCTGAGACTTTAGTAAAAGAGAGTGAAAAGCAATAAGACTTAATTTTTGAGATGGTTACTTGAATTTGTTTTTGGGTACTTAGACCCAAGACGGAACTTGATTTGGGTACTTGGACCCGAGACTAGATTGAGTTTGGGTACTTGGACCCGGGATTGGATCCTTGGACCCAAGATTGATTTGGGTACTTAGACCCGAGATTGGATACTTGGTCCTGAGACTAGATTGAATTTGAGTACTTGGACCCGAGATTGATTTGGTTTAGGTACTTGGACCCGAGATTGGGTACTTGGACCCGAGACTAATTTGATTTGAGTTCTTGGACCCGAGAATGGGTACTTGAACTCGAGACTGAATTTGATTTGGGTACTTGGACTCGAAATTAAATTTGATTTGGATACTTGGACCGGAGATTGGATTGAATTTGGGTGCTTGGACCCGGGATTGATTTCTTGGACCCGAGATTGGGTGCTTGGACTCGAGATTGATTTGATTTGGGTACTTAGACTCGAGAATGGATACTTAGACCTGAGACTGAATTTGATTTGGGTACTTATACCCGAGATTGAATTTGATTTGGATACTTGGACCCGAGATTGGATTGAATTTGGGTACTTGGACCCGGGATTGGGTGCTTGGACCCGAGATTGATTTGATTTGGGTACTTGGACCCGAGACTGATTTTGATTTGGGTACTTAGACCCGAGATTGGATACTTGGACCCGAGATTGAATTGAATTTGGGTACTTGGACCCGGCATTGATTTGATTTGGGTACTTGGACCTGAGATTGGGTACTTAGACCCTAGACTGATTTGAATTTGGGGGCTTGGACCCGAGAATGAATTAAATTTTGGGTGCTTGGACCCGAGACTGAGTTTGACTAACCTTTTATCGGTTGAGAAGTCTGACTGCTCTGGTTGTTCTATGCATTGTGGTTCTTCATCCTCGTAAATGGATCTTCATCCTTGAAGATCGGGTCTTCACCCTTGTAAATGGATCTTTATCCTTTGAGATTGGGTCTTCACCTCTGTAAATGGATCTTCATCCTTGTAGATCAGGTCTTCACCCTTAAAAATGGATCTTCATCCTTTGAGATCGGGTCTTCACCATTGAAAATGGATCTTCATCCTTTGAGACGTCGGGTTTGAAATTGGATCTTTATCCATTAGAGATTGGGTCTTTACCCTTGAAATATGGATCTTTATCCTTTGAGATCGGGTCTTCACCCTTGAAAATGAATCTTCATTGAGATTGGGTCTTCACCCTTAAAAATGGATCTTCATCATTTGAGATCGGGTCTTGACCCTTGAAAATGAATCTTCATTCTTTGAGACTTCGGGTCTTTACCCTTTGAAATTAGATCTTCATCCTTGGACTTTGGGTCTTCACCCTTTGAAATGGGATCTTCACCCTTTGAGATCGGGTCTTCACCCTTTGAGATCGGGTCTTCACCCTTGAAAATGAATCTTCATCCTTTGAGATCGGGTCTTCACCCTTGAAAATGAATCTTCATCCTTTGAGATTAGTCCTATATTAGCTTCAGCTCTTCTAGCTGGACTGATCTTTTATCTTTTGCATCTTCATTCTTTTGAGAGTTATAATGTTCCATTCTTTTGTTCTTCCTTTTTGCAAAAATTCAGCTATTTTTAATTGGACCTTATATCCTCTCCTTGCCCCCCTGCGTGGTAAAATATTAGAAGTGAGTTTGAAAATATTTTGTATATAAATTCAAAAAATTGAAAAGGAGAAACTTTGCCCCCTGTGTAGGCTTAAACCAAAGATTTTTCTATGCGGGCTCTGATTGATGTTTTTGTTGTCTAGTTCTTCGCACATGCACGTATTTATTCTCTTTGCAAAATTACTGCAGCTTCCTCAAGCAATAGGCTTTCCATCCCCCCTTGATTCAATATCTTCTTTTGTTTCTTTACTTTGTAGGGTATTTACTGTTCACTTTGACAAAGAATAGACAATACAAGACAAGAAAGTGCGATGTGATATGCTCATGTATGCATGAATAATACTTATAGTCTTCCATCGACCCATTGACCGAGGTGTTCAGTGGAAGTGTTCTCATTGGTTCCTTTCAGATGCTTGTTCAGGTCTTGCATTGGAATACAAGAATGCTTCCCATTTATGACTTTTATCTTCAAGATGTTAAAAATATGAATAATAGAGACCCCAAGCAGCAGAGTCAGGGATGCATCCATTTCAAACTATGTTTTAGCATGTCAATTGGTAGCTTCCTCATGACCTTGCCAATAATCATTTCCTTTGCTTAATCTGCCCTTCGAGGTTCGATAGTTCAACATACTCCCCTTAACTTGAAGGCTTTGTATGACAAAAATATTTTTACATTTTTTGAATTTTGATTTTGAAATCAAATGTTGGCTTTGCCAAATCAATGTCAATGTACCTCAAGACTTGATTTTTCCAAATTAACATATCTATAATGTAATATCCCTATGCTTGCCCTAGAAGTTTTGTATGTGGTTGTTGTTGTTGTTGTGGGTTTAAATTGAGAAAAGAAAAGTATATGTATATGTGTTTTGGGAGAAATTTAGGGTTTAGAGACAAGTTTATATGTTGTGTATATGGTGATATATATAACATATAAGTTGGTCAAAGGACTTGGTCAAGGGAAGAAGATATTTATATTGTTAAGTGTGAAATTACCAAAGTGGGCAAGAGATAATTAAGGGAATTAAAATGTGTATGAGGGTGTTATAGTAATTTTCTTTTGGATGGGTATTTAATGAAGGTTGACTTTGTGTTTTCTTCATCATCATTTCTTCTTCTTCTTCTTGTGTTGGCCGGCTCACCATAGACAAAGGAAGACAAGAGAACCAAGCAAGGTTTTGATGTTTGTAGCTCAAAAGTTGAAGGAGATTTCAAGAAAATCAAGTTGAGGAATTGTGGAATTTCTTCAATTAAGGTAAGAAATCTCTTGTTTTCTTTGGTTATTTTGAAGTGGTGTTGGAAGTAAATTAGGGTTTGGTTGATTTTGTGATTTGGTGTGTTTGATATGTGTTTGCAAGTGTTAGAATTGATTTTAAGTTAAAAGATGGAATTGGTGTTGGTTTGGTTGTGAATATGGTAAGATTTGTGGAGGATGTTAGTGGAGAGTCAAGAGTGAAGTTGGAGTTAGGGTTTTGGTGTTGGGTGACACGGCCAAGTCATGAAAATTTGGGAGTGTTGGATTGGTTTTTGAGAGACACGGCCGTGTCCCTTAGCCGTGTTCACTACTGGATGTTGGTGTTGGGAGACACGGCCACAAGCTTGGCCGTATCCTATGCCCGTGTTTGCTACTGTCAAGTGAGGTTGAGAGACACGGCCACAAGCTTGGCCGTGTCCCTCAAAGGTGCTGCCCGTGTCCCTCCAATGTGTTGGTTAGGGTTTTATTTCTTTGTTCTAATTGCATTGTTTTGGTTTTCCAAGGGTAGGTTGGTCCCTAAACCTAACCCTAAACACTTTAAAAACACTTGAATCAATGAAAGATATAATCAAATGCATGTGTAAGGTCCTAAAATTATGAATCATATCAATTGTTCTTTGCCCTAATTGCATTGTTGAGATTGAACAATGTTATGTTATGCATTGTGAATGGTAATGTGTTTCATGAGTAATATACATTGAAATTGAAATGTATATCAAAGATGAAATGATAATTCAAATAAGACATGATATGAGATAATGCCATTGTGTTTGGCTATGATGATGCATTTGAAAGAAATAAGGCATGTTTGCCTAAATGTTGTTGAGAGTTGAGAATGGAAATGATAATTAAATAATAAATGATTTGTGTGGCTAATGTGTTATTCCATTTTCAGAGTTTGTTGTTGGTGGCATGCCTAATAAGTGTAACAATCTCTTGAAGTTAGGTTGGATTGAATCCTTGAAGCCTAATTGAGATGTTACCACCCTTGAAGCTAGGTTGGGTTAGTTCTTGAAGCCAAGTTGGGTAGAAGCTTAGCATGCTTTGCTCCCCTTGAAGCTTGGTTGAACTTAATCCTTGAAGCCTAGTTGGGTATATGATATTGATAAATGTGATAACAAAACCAAAGCATTAACTCTGAAAATTGAATGGCATATTAGTGTGTCTTGGGCCCATGCTTGTCTTTGTTTAGTGTTGATTATGAATGGTTAAATGAATATTAATGAGATATATGAAAAGATATTGAAATGTGATATGTAATATGAAAGTATGTTGTTAGTTTTGCACATATGATGTTACATGTATAATATGGATTGAGAAATGACATTGCATTGCACTAAGTCATATCATTTGCATGATTATCTTACTAAGCCGTTGGCTTAGCGCGATAGTGTTTAATCGCGCAGGTAATAGAGTTGATAGAGTTGAACCCGAGAGTTCATCAAGACCAAGTGAGAGTAGACCTTGAAGAATCCATTTTGGGAGCTTAAAGATCAGAGCAGACTTGCCAATCATGTATACTTCTTTATATTTTGTAAAGAAATGTTTAATATGTAAATATGTACATATTTTATAACTTCCGCTGTGTAATATTTAAATGTATATATATATATATAACTAATATGTTTTGTTTTATAAGTAAATGATCTACTTTTCTATAATGTATAATGATAAGAGTATTGTATCAAGTTTAAAGTGTTTTGAATGTTAAGAAAACCGTAGCATCCCTATGTTTGGTGCACTTATGCTACATTGCTGTGGTTGTAGTGTGTGTGCATTGGATATGGGGGTGTTACAATTGTTTTGGTATCAGAGCCTAGGTTTGAGATTCTCAACCTAGGTAAAATGTAATAAAAAGAATATTTTACTTAAAAAGTTGGTTTTGAATAAAAATACATGTTTGGGATTGGCAACCTCTGATCTTTAATAAGATGTAGTATGTTGTGTTTGCAGTGTTAGGTGTTGATGGATCCTCATTTGAGACAGTCAGTTGAGGGTAGTGAGGAGAGCGTTGCTCCTGATGATGGAGCTAGGATTGATAGTGTTGAGGAGGCACCTGCTTCGGTGTCGGGTAGACCAGCTGGAGAGGAGGTTCCGCCAGCCTGGTTTAGACATATGATGGAAGTTATGAGGCAAGCACCAGTACAACCACCGCCACCACCTCCTCAGCCTTTGGTATCTGTGAGGCACTATGATAAACTAAGGAAGTATGGAGCGGAGGATTTTCTTGGTACTACTGACCCAGCTGTAGCAGAGCAGTGGCTTGACAAAGTTCAGAGAATATTTGTTCAGTTGTAAGCCACTCCAGAGGAAAAGTTTGATTATGCAAGATCCTTGTTGCAGAAGGATGCATATAGTTGGTGGAAGACAGTGCCCCATTCTATGGATGATCCACCTACCTTATCCTATACAGATTTTCTGAGGGAGTTTGAATTGAAGTATACTCCAAGGGAGTATAAAGATGGGAAGAAAAGAGAGTTTCTAGATTTGAAGCAAGATCACCGGACTGTAACTGAATATGAGGTTGAGTTTATTCGATTAAGTCAGTATGCTGGGGGTATCATTGCTGATGAGATTGATAGATGTCGGCGATTTGAGGAGGGATTGAGGCCCTCGATCATGTTTTTAGTGGCTGGATCCAGGTATCAGGATTTTTGACAGCTTGTGGCAGCAGCTCGAAGTGTAGAGCGAGCTCAGGGTATTGCGGTTGCTTCAGAAGAAGAGGTTAGGGTTAGAAGGCCCCAGTTCGAGGCAGGGTCTTCTTCTGCGAAGAGGGGTAGCCCCAGAGACCGGCGGGTAGGTCAGTGCAGTTACAGAGGCAGAGATTTAGACCTGCAGCTTCGGTGGCGAGTGCTCCGACCCCTATGGTTCAGAGATCCACCTTACCCATCTGCATCCATTGTGGTAGGCCGCATGGTGGTCCTTGTTGGAAGGCTGGTGTTGCAGGGGTATGTTTCAAGTGTGGGTCACCTGATCACTTTGTGAGAGATTGCCCTGAGAGGCAAGAGCTGATGTTAGTTGATACAGCAGCTTCTCGACCTAGTGAGAGGGGAGGCCGAGGAGGCAGAGGTAGCAACCGGGGAGGCAGATCTGGGTTCAGTGCTAGAGGAGGTGCTACATCCAGGGAGAGTAGACCAGAGGAGGTTGGTTCTTCCCAGAGGATGTATGTTATGCAAAGGCAGCCAGATGCATCGACAGTCATAGCTGGTACTTTTTCTTTATTTAATACTTTAGTACTTGCTTTGATTGATCCGGGTTCCATGCATTCATATATTAGTGCATCTGTTTTGCCTGTGTCTGATATGCATGCTGAGTCCCTAGGATTTGATGTGTTGGTGACAAATCCGTTAGGGCATAGTGTGATTGTTAGTAAAGTGCACCGGGATAGTGCAGTGAGGGTGCAAGGTGAGGAGTTCCTTGGAGATTTGATTGAGATGCCATTTAAGGAATATGATGTGATCTTAGGTATGGATTGGCTATCTCGACATGGAGCTGTGGTGGATTGTAAAAAGAAAATTGTTTCTTTGAGAACGGGTGATGATAGAGAGGTGATAGTATCTAATGAGCAGGAACAGTTAGCATCTTTGTTTGTTTCAGCTGTTGCAGCCAGGAGGTTGATTAGAAAGGGATGTGAAGCCTATCTTGCTCATGTGGTGGATACTAGAGTGAGAGGTTCTCCTATTGATGATATACCCACAGTTGCAGATTTTCCAGAGGAGTTGCCAGGATTGCCTCTTGAGAGAGAGGTGGAGTTCGGTATTGAATTGTTGCCTGGTACCACTCCTATCTCTATTACTCCTTACAGAATGGCACCAGCAGAATTGAGGGAATTGAAAGTGCAATTACAGGAGTTGTTGGACAAAGGATTTATTCGCCCCAGTGTTTCTCCTTGGGGAGCTCCTGTGCTATTTGTGAAGAAGAAAGATGGTACTATGAGGTTGTGTATCGATTATAGGCAATTGAAAAAGGTGACTATTAAAAATAAATATCCTTTGCCTAGAATCGATGATCTCTTTGATCAATTGAAGGGTGCAGCTGTGTTTTCCAAAATTGATCTGAGATCAGGGTACCATCAGCTGAGAGTCAGAGCTGAAGATGTGCCGAAGACAGCTTTCCGGACCAGGTATGGGCATTATGAATTTCTAGTTATGCCTTTTGGTCTGACGAATGCACCTGCAGCTTTCATGGATTTGATGAATAGGGTGTTCAGGCCCTATCTGGATCAGTTTGTGGTAGTGTTTATAGATGATATTCTGGTGTATTCGCGGAATAAAGAGGAACATGACATGCATCTGCGGATTGTATTACAGATTTTGAGATAGAAGCAGTTGTTTGCCAAATTGTCGAAGTGTGAGTTCTGGTTGGATCAAGTCGCTTTTCTCGGACATATTGTTTCAGCTGAAGGCATTAGAGTTGATCCAAGTAAAGTTGAAGCTATATTGAATTGGAGTCCACCCAAGTCGGTGACAGAGGTTAGAAGTTTTCTGGGTTTGGCAGGCTATTACCGGCGGTTTGTGAAAGGGTTTTCTTTGATAGCTACTCCACTCACCAGATTGCTTCGTAAGGGAGTGAGATTTTTGTGGACAGATCAGTGTCAGGCGAGCTTTGAACAGTTGAGAGAAATGTTAACTCAAGCGCCTGTTCTTACTTTACCTGTTGAAGGCAAACCATATGTGATCTACAGTGATGCTTCACATAGAGGTTTGGGGTGTGTATTGATGCAAGAAGGGAAAGTTATAGCTTATGCATCTCGACAGTTGAAATCGCATGAGCTTAACTATCCAACTCATGATTTGGAATTGGCTGCCATTGTGTTTGCATTGAAGATTTGGCGCCACTATCTGTTTGGGGAGAAATGTTTCATCTACACTGATCACAAGAGTTTGAAGTATTTGGGTGTCCAGAAAGAACTTAATCTTCGTCAGAGGAGATGGTTAGAATTGATTAAAGACTACGACTGCTTGATTGACTATCATCCAGGTAAAGCAAATGTTGTTGCTGATGCCTTGAGTCGGAAGTCTTTAGCTGTTTAACAATTTACTCGCTCTCGTTGCTTGTTGAGTTGAGAGCATTGCATGCCAGTTTTGTACCTTGTGTTGATGGTGCATTATTGGCACAGTTGCAATTGAAGCCGGTTTTGTTAGATCAGATCAAAGAAGCTCAGTTGGCCGATAAGAAGATACAGAAGATTGTTTCGGATTGTCAGAGTGGAAAGGGTAGAGATTTTATTGTGAAGAGTGATGGAAGTCTCTGGTTCAAGAGCAGATTGTGTGTACCCGATGATGCTGATTTGAAAAGGGTTATTTTGGAAGAAGCTCATCAGTCGATGTTTGCTATGCATCCGGGTAATACAAAGATGTATCATGATTTGAGACAGCATTATTGGTGGATTGGGTTGAAGAGAGACATTGCTGAGTTTGTATCGAAATGTCTCACTTGTCAGAAGGTTAAAGCAGAGCATCAAGTTCCAACCGGGTTGCTTCAACCGTTGTCAGTGCCAGAATGGAAGTGGGAAAGAGTGACAATGGATTTTGTGTCTGGTTTGCCATTGACACAAAAGAAGCATGATGCTATATGGGTGATTGTGGATAGATTGACTAAGACAGCTCATTTCCTTCAGGTGCGGATGGATTACTCTTTGGAGAGGTTGGCTGAGCTGTATATCCATGAGATTGTGAAGTTGCATGGTGTTCCAACTTCTTTAGTGTCTGATCGAGATCCCAGGTTTACTTCAAGAATTTGGAAAAGTTTGCATAGTGCTTTGGGTTCTCGACTACACTTCAGCACTGCTTTTCATCCACAGACAGATGGACAGTCAGAGAGGGTGATACAGATTATTGAAGACATGTTGAGAAGCTGTGTCATCGATTTCTCTGGAAGTTGGGATAGGTTTTTACCTCTTGTGGAGTTTGCTTACAACAACAGTCACCAATCCAGCATTAGTATGGCACCGTTTGAAGCATTGTATGGCAGACGGTGTAGGACACCTCTTTGTTGGAATGAGCTTGGAGATAATAAGTTGGTTGGGCCTGATTTAATTCAAGAAACTGAAGAGAAAGTAAAGTTGATTCGAGGCAGGTTAAAAGCAGCTTCAGACCGACAGAAGTCTTATGCAGATCTGAAGAGGAGAGACATAGAGTTTGATGTTGGAGATAAGGTATTTCTGAAAGTGTCTCCTTGTAAGAAGATTTTGAGGTTCGGTCGAAAAGGAAAATTGAGTCCTCGTTTCATTGGGCCGTATGAAGTGTTAGAAAGAGTTGGACCAGTGGCTTATCGACTAGCTTTGCCACCTGAGTTGGATCGTATTCATAATGTATTCCATGTTTCTATGTTGAGGAGATATAGGTCGGATCCATCTCACGTGTTGCCATTTGAATCTATTGAAGTGAGCCCAGACTTGACATTTGAAGAGGAACTAGTTGCTATCTTGGCACGAGAAGTGAAAGAGCGGAGAAACAAGAGAGTGCCATTGGTGAAGGTTCTATGGAAGAATCATGCAAAAGAAGAAGCAACTTGGGAAAGTGAGCAATCTATGCAAGAGCAGTATCCTCAGTTGTTTCAGAGTTGATATCAGGTAATTTCGAGGACGAAATTTTCTTTTTAGAGGGGAAGAATTGTAATATCCCTATGCTTGCCCTAGAAGTTTTGTATGTGGTTGTTGTTGTTGTGGGTTTAAATTGAGAAAAGAAAAGTATATGTATATGTGTTTTGGGAGAAATTTAGGGTTTAGAGACAAGTTTATATGTTGTGTATATGGTGATATATATAACATATAAGTTGGTCAAAGGACTTGGTCAAGGGAAGAGGATATTTATATTGTTAAGTGTGAAATTACCAAAGTGGGCAAGAGATAATTAAGGGAATTAAAATGTGTATGAGGGTGTTATAGTAATTTTCTTTTGGATGGGTATTTAATGAAGGTTGACTTTGTGTTTTCTTCATCATCATTTCTTCTTCTTCTTCTTGTGTTGGCCGGCTCACCATAGACAAAGGAAGACAAGAGAACCAAGCAAGGTTTTGATGTTTGTAGCTCAAAAGTTGAAGGAGATTTCAAGAAAATCAAGTTGAGGAATTGTGGAATTTCTTCATTTAAGGTAAGAAATCTCTTGTTTTCTTTGGTTATTTTGAAGTGGTGTTGGAAGTAAATTAGGGTTTGGTTGATTTTGTGATTTGGTGTGTTTGATATGTGTTTGCAAGTGTTAGAATTGATTTTAAGTTAAAAGATGGAATTGGTGTTGGTTTGGTTGTGAATATGGTAAGATTTGTGGAGGATGTTAGTGGAGAGTCAAGAGTGAAGTTGGAGTTAGGGTTTTGGTGTTGGGTGACACGGCCAAGTCATGAAAATTTGGGAGTGTTGGATTGGTTTTTGAGAGACACGGCCGTGTCCCTTAGCCGTGTTCACTACTGGATGTTGGTGTTGGGAGACACGGCCACAAGCTTGGCCGTGTCCCTCAAAGGTGCTGCCCGTGTCCCTCCAATGTGTTGGTTAGGGTTTTATTTCTTTGTTCTAATTGCATTGTTTTGGTTTTCCAAGGGTAGGTTGGTCCCTAAACCTAACCCTAAACACTTTAAAAACACTTGAATCAATGAAAGATATAATCAAATGCATGTGTAAGGTCCTAAAATTATGAATCATATCAATTGTTCTTTGCCCTAATTGCATTGTTGAGATTGAACAATGTTATGTTATGCATTGTGAATGGTAATGTGTTTCATGAGTAATATACATTGAAATTGAAATGTATATCAAAGATGAAATGATAATTCAAATAAGACATGATATGAGATAATGCCATTGTGTTTGGCTATGATGATGCATTTGAAAGAAATAAGGCATGTTTGCCTAAATGTTGTTGAGAGTTGAGAATGGAAATGATAATTAAATAATAAATGATTTGTGTGGCTAATGTGTTATTCCATTTTCAGAGTTTGTTGTTGGTGGCATGCCTAATAAGTGTAACAATCTCTTGAAGTTAGGTTGGATTGAATCCTTGAAGCCTAATTGAGATGTTACCACCCTTGAAGCTAGGTTGGGTTAGTTCTTGAAGCCAAGTTGGGTAGAAGCTTAGCATGCTTTGCTCCCCTTGAAGCTTGGTTGAACTTAATCCTTGAAGCCTAGTTGGGTATATGATATTGATAAATGTGATAATAAAACCAAAGCATTAACTCTGAAAATTGAATGGCATATTAGTGTGTCTTGGGCCCATGCTTGTCTTTGTTTAGTGTTGATTATGAATGGTTAAATGAATATTAATGAGATATATGAAAAGATATTGAAATGTGATATGTAATATGAAAGTATGTTGTTAGTTTTGCACATATGATGTTACATGTATAATATGGATTGAGAAATGACATTGCATTGCACTAAGTCATATCATTTGCATGATTATCTTACTAAGCTGTTGGCTTAGCGCGATAGTGTTTAATCGCGCAGGTAATAGAGTTGATAGAGTTGAACCCGAGAGTTCATCAAGACCAAGTGAGAGTAGACCTTGAAGAATCCATTTTGGGAGCTTAAAGATCAGAGAAGACTTGCCAATCATGTATACTTCTTTATATTTTGTAAAGAAATGTTTAATATGTAAATATGTACATATTTTATAACTTTCGCTGTGTAATATTTAAATGTATATATATATAACTAATATGTTTTGTTTTATAAGTAAATGATCTACTTTTCTATAATGTATAATGATAAGAGTATTGTATCAAGTTTAAAGTGTTTTGAATGTTAAGAAAACCGTAGCATCCCTATGTTTGGTGCACTTATGCTACATTGTTGTAGTTGTAGTGTGTGCATTGGATATGGGGGTGTTACATATAACATGACAACCCTAGTTACCGTACTAAACTCGGGAATCATTTCTATTTAAGCAATAATTGTTGTACTTCAGATAGGCACATACATATTACTTGGCCAAAGGTCTCATTGAGTTTAAATATTGTCTATCTCATATGCATGCTTATTCAAACTATCTCCACTAATAGACTCTACCTACTAAGAGAGATCAACATGTCCTTAATAGGCTTGAAATGGGGTCTATAAGGGACATGGGTTAAAGTGAAGGCCATTTGCAAGTTGGAGCCGATGTGACACAATGGACAAACCTTCACACTACAAACTTCTTATTTGAACTTTAGGTAGCTTGGAGGCAATCTTGCTAGACTCAAAATTCCTTCTATCTTCTTGGCAATAATATGGATCTTGATTAGGATAGTTTTTTCCTTTGCAAAAAGTTTGGTACCCAAATACATTTCTTTTCTTCTTCTCCTTTTTTTTATTTTATTTTTCTTACTTATCCATTTCTTTGAGCTTTTTATCATTTTATCTTTTTTCCTTGTAGGACTGTCAAATACAGAACTTTCAGGAACTGAATGGTCTTTCTCCTTTTTTCCTCCAATTTTGATTGAATCTTTAGTTGGGTTGGGCCAATTCAATTCAAAATGTCCTTGTAAACCAAATGGAAATCTTTTGCTGCTTTACGTAAAAGAGACCTCTATTGGCTTTTTGAACGACCTTTTTAGGTTTTATCTTTTTTTTCCTTTTTCCTTTTTTCTTTTTTCTTTTTTTTTGTTTTTTTTTCTTTTCTTTGTCTCTTTGTCTCTTTCTTCTCCTTTTTTCCTTTTTTCTTTTCTTTTCTTTTTCCTTTTTGGTTCTAGCTCAAACAGAGTTGTCTTATTTGTACCAACTTGGGTTTCCAGTAATGGATGAGTGGAGTAACATAAATCTTCTTTAACAGGGATAAATCATTTATTACTCTAATGTCGATGTTGTCTTGATATATTGGAGATATTAAGTGAACTTCAACTACCCTTATGGTTTTGAGAACATCAACTATCCTTATGGTCTTGAAAACATCAACTACCCTTATGGTCTTGAGAACTTCAACTATCTTCATGGTCTTGAAAACTTCAACTATTCTCATGATCTTGACTAATCATTGCTTTCTTTGATCCTCTTGCCTCTTCATCTTAGTGATCATAAGATTTGTCCAAAATATCACAACAGCTCAAGGTAAGGTTGTTGGGGTAAGCCAATGAAAATAAAGCTAAAATTTTATGAAGGCTCAAAAGGACAACTAGGGATTGATATTTAATTGGGTGGATACTAGTTTTTGACTCGTCAAACAATGCCTAGATCAAATCTCTCTTAAATAAGAAGAGTTCAATTTTGCCTTGAAAGTTTGTTAAATCATGTTCTAAGACTGACTAGAACCTAGACAAAGGTAATTATGCATGAGCCCTCTCTAAGTAAGCATACACAACTCAATGCTATAGAGCAATTCCCTTATCTAGTAAAGTCATTCAAGTCATGCTTAGATACATTAGTTCATGAATTATCAAGCTAGATTCCTCATTGGTTGAGCACCAAAATGAACAAAGACCAATAAAATTTTAATGAAAGTAATTTCTTCAAACAAACTTGAAAAACATAATTGTTCAAATTAAATATTATAGAAAGTAAAATCGAAAAGCAGCATTCAAGCTAAGGAAAGTTCGTTGAGTTTAAGCTTCTTTTCCTTTCATATCTTCAATATTTCCTTCTTGAAAAGAGGATAAAACAAAATTTTCTTCCAATCCTTTTCCCACCATGTAGGTTGTCGATGGAGGTACTCTTCCAAACTTAGACAAAGGATTGTTCTTGGTATTGGGCTTGTCCGGCTCAGGCAACTTGCCACTATCAATTAAATTCTGGATCTCATGCCTCAACTTCATGCAATTTTCTGTTTCGTGTCCAGGCCTTTGATGGAATTGGCAAAATACATTAGTATCAAAGTTAGATGGAAGAGGATTAGGAACAGGACGAGGAGTCAAGGGTTGTAACAATCCCTTCTTTTGTAGCTTATTAAGAACCCAAGATAGAGGTTTTCCCAATTCCAAGAATTGTCTTTTATTTCCTTGACCAGTCGCATTAACATCAACTTCTTTTTGCGTGCTTTGATTGCTAGGCTGATAATTCCCTTTCTTATTCCTTCTTATTGAAAAGTGATTCTTCTCCCTTTCCCACTCTTCGATTTGTAGACCAGGTTGGAGAAGATCTTTGAAATCCCTTATAAGGGTGTGAGACATCCTTTCACGGAGATTGGGCAGGACGCCTCTCATGATCATCCTTATTTGATCAGATTTGTCGGGCCTTTTCTTGAGCAAAGCGGCCTTATTTCTCCATCGTTTCACATAGTCCAAAAAATTCTCATTTGGCCTTTGTTTAATGGACTCCACTTCCATTAAGGTAACTTCCATCTCGACATTATACCCATATTGTTGGATGAAGGCTTTGTATAGCATATCCCAAGTCTTTTGTGTTCCTTCTTCCAAGGTATTGAACCAATTTTGGACAATAGGGTCCAATAAGAGTAGGAAATATCTCAAAGTTTGAGCCTTAGTAGCTCGGGCAGACTGTATAGTAGTGATATACTGCTTCACATGGAGATGAGGATTTCTGGTTCCATCAAACTTCGTAAAAATGGCATCTTGAACTTATGTGGAACTTCTTCATCTAGCTCAAATAGTTTGTCAACTTCGGACATTTCTTCAATTTTCAGTTTCTTCTCAAATTTCTTTTCTAAATCAGCAATCTTCTTCTCAACATCGGATGTCTCGGTCTTTTCAATAGTTGCCTTCTCAACAACCTTTGGCTCCTTTTTGTCTTGAGGATCTTGGTAGTATTGAGCCTAATCATCATCATCATCAATGATCACCTTTTCATCATCAAAAACTACTTCACCAACTTTAGTCTTCCCTTTGTCCCTTGGCTTCTTGGTGCTAGCAGATGCTTCGGCATTGTTTCCTAAAATTGCAGCTAGTTGATTCTTTATGGTCTCGGCCATGGCCTCTTTTATTTCTTCCATCTTGGCATTGAGGGCTTCATCCACCATTCTTTGAATTTGTTTGGGCTCCATTGCTTTTGGTGAGCAAGTGATTGATTCGTTGATAGCTTCTTCGCTTCCGGCGTAGGTCGGATTGTCGTAAGCTTTTGAACTATCGTAATCCAGGGTTGTGAGCCAGAGAGGGTCAATGATATGAGATGCAAATGTATGTATGCATGAATGCACAAACAATTAACGAACAAGGACAAATATGACATTCCTTCCAACCTTATAACATCTACACACGAATGGCGAGTCTCTTTTCCTAGGTAATATGGTTAACAAAATACCAACATGGGGCATCTTGTTTTCGAATATTTTCCTCGGACGTTTCAATCATTAGTTGTATTTTCAAAAATGGAAATCAATTTAGGATAATTCCCATTAATTAAGTTTTAATCCATTCAACCAACTAATGTAGCTTTTATGCTATATTGGATTAAAACTAAATTAAGAGGTTTATTATAAATAGATTTCTCACTTGAAAAAAGTAACTAATGATTCATGCCAAAAACAAGCCCATGATTAATTATTCTTAGTATAAACTAGGCTCACAATTGATTTTTGGTATTTCGTAATTGACCTAAATAATTTGTAAGCTCTTTGTAAGAAAAGGTTGGATGAAAATATATTTTGTTTCTAAGCCCATTGTAAAAAGATTATAGAAAAATGGATTTTGGGCTTAGTATTTGGGCCATGAGAAAAAGAATTTTTGATTTGTTTTTGTTAGAAAAGTCTTAGGTCCAAAGACCATCTTGAAAAGTTTTGAAAATAGTTTTGGTCTTTTAGACTTTAAAGAAAAATTTATTTTGAGCTTACAATATACTTGGGTCATATTAGAAAAAGAGCAGACCAAATAAGTCATGATTTAAGCTAAGATAAATTAACCATAGTCAAACAACATGTATTTAGGGTAAAAACCTAAGGAAAGTAACTTGGCCAATTACATGAGCTTTAGTCTTTGGGTAAAAAGGCTTAGATTCCCATAGCAAGTATATACCAAATGGTACGAGGCTATGAGTGGTTATGCCATGCTCGATCTCCATGCCTTGAGTGAAAGTATGGTAGCCCTTACATAACACAACATGGATAACACGGGCGTCCTAACTCACTCACACGATGCAATCTAATATGATGCAATGGATAATATCATTATAAGAAAGAATAGAATAATAAAAAGACCAACGGAATCAACTTCTCTTATCCCCAGTGGAGTCGCCACTGTGAGCGGGAATTTTCGCCCCCACTCCCGGTGGAATGGTTCTTGCGACTTTAGCACTGTTTAGGCTCGGGGCCTTAGAGAACACGGACCTAAGTCCGGAGAAAATGGAGTCGCCACCCGAACGAGCCAGGAAAAAGAAATGGGTGGATGACTCGATTCTTAAGGAATCCCCAACCTCCTAATGGGTTCGAAAAGTTGGGTACGTATGGGGAAGGTGAGAAATGGCCCAGCACCCCCACAATGCCCGGTTCATTGGAACCGGCCTCCTTTACAGGTCTTAATATTATAAAATTCTTAAGTATAACAAAATTATCCATATTACACACAATAATTGAAATAAAGCATCGTTATATTAAAAATCAAAACAAAGTCCAAGCAAAACTAATAAATAGACACCCATCCGAAGATGGAAACATGCCCTTACATCATCCACGTTTAAGCTAAATAGGACACCCACCATGAGATAGAAACATGCCTTTTACATTGGTCTAAAATATAAAAGCAATTTAAATTACATAGAACTTAATTAATGAGGTACCCACAAAGTGAAAACATACCTCTTACAACATTTGGAAATCAAAATAAATCGATAAAAGTAAATAACTATTCATCATAAATAAATCATTCATCAAAGATTTTAAACATCAATCAAAATATAAAGTAAACATCCATCCACGATAAATTAAATAAATCAAGTATTGAAATTAAATAAATCAAAGCATATAATAAACTACATAATCAAATAATGTAAGTAAACATACAAATTGAAGTTTACTGTTTCTCATTTAAAGCTCTTTAATTAATATTTAGGATTTTGGAATTTAATGGTTTAGGCTACTGTAAGTTTTTGAGGGAATTGAAATGGATTAATGTTTTATAATTTAACAGATTGATAAGGTTCTTTGATTAACCAAATTAGGGTTTGAGGGGTAAAATCATTAAATTAGGGTTTGGATATTAAAACATTAGGTTTATAATTTACGATTACTGGATTATTATTTTGGATTTACTATATTGGGTTTGAATGTTTTAGGTTTATAAGGTTTTAAGATTTTAAGGATTAAAGAGTTAGGGTTTAGGAAAACTAGGGTTTAAGGTTTTAAGGGAATTAGGGTTTAAGAAAACTAGGGTTTAAGGTTAGCTAGTTTGGGGTTACTATCTTGGTTTTCAAGTTGAATTAGGGTTTTTAGTATTTCAGAGAATGTATTTGATTTTAGAATTTGGAAAAACAATTTATAGTTTTATGAAGCTTTATGTGATTTTTAGAAATTGTAAAGTGAGTTTGAGTTTGGATATTTAACAAAACATTTGGAATTTTGGAAAAGAATTAGAAGAAAACTAGTTTACAGTTTTATGGTATTTTTTTGGAAATAAACAAAATGATTTAAGGTTTATAGAAATAGAAAAGATATTTTTTAGGGTTTTTGGAAAGAAAAGGATTCAATTTAGGGTTTTGGAAAATTGGAAAGCAGATTAGGGTTTTGGTAAATTAATGAAATAATTTAAGGTTGTGAAAAGTTGGAAAGTAGATTAGAGTTTTAAGATTTTGAAGAAACAGAAATAACAATTTTAAGATTTTTGGAAAACAAAGAAACAAATTAAGGTTTTTAGAATCAAAAGAAATAATTGGATGATTGAAGCTACTGTAAGGAAAAAAGAGATTAGATATTCATACCTTCATTTGTTGGTTCCACCAAAAATTGCTTCTTGGATGAACAAGAACAAAGGCAAGATTGTTGCCTTTGATGGATTGAATTGCTTGTTTGCTTCTTCTTCTCTAAAAAGTTCGATCGTTTTTCCTGCTAAAAAGTTTTAAAGTCTGATCTCTTTTTCTAAGTTTTTCCTTCACTGGATTCCCCCTCCCTTTCCATGTTGTTTTTAGTCTTATTTATAGGAAATTTCAATGATTAATCTTAATTGTTTACTGAATTTATCATTAATTAGGAAAAGGAAACTGAAACCAAATAGAATTTGGTTTCGAAAAAAATTGCGTCAGAAAAATTTTGCTGGCGAAAAAAAATTACTGCGGAAAAATTTTACTGGCGAAAAAGCTGCTGCTGCCTGCTGCGAGGATTGTCATGGGAACCTGCAAGCTGGGCGAGCGAAATTGGCTACGGGCCATTTTGCCTGCAGGATTTTCCTGCGGGTGAAATGACCCAAGGCCATTTCATCCTAACTTTTCGGCGACAAATTTTTTAGTCGCCGATTTTTATTTTTATTTTTGTTTATTTATTTATTATTTATTATTAATTATAAAAACTAAATACTAAAACTAATATTATTTAATTAAGATAATATAAAAATTATTTTGGACTAATTAAAATATATTAGACTGGATTGGATAAAAAATTAAGGGTCTACAATATGTAAAATATATATTAAATATACATAACATATAAAGTCAAATGGTAAGTAGTAAAAGTCAAAAGTTGAATAGTAAAAGGTGAAAAAGTTAAAAATAATAAGTCATCTTCAACTCAAAGTTTTTTGGAAATTGCTTAGTTGATTGAATAGAAGTTTTAGTTGATTTCGTCCTTACCAATGAACTCTCAATTCTATGATAGTCGCTTTTCTTATTAACAGAGATGAAGCAAGCCCCATAAGATTTTTAAAGATCGTCCAAAAGAGAAATCTTTTGAGGATTGTTGTGAAGAAGTTTTGACTCTACTTAAAGAGGAGAAAGCATATAGGCTTTCATTGATGGAGTCAAGGATTGAAGATGAGATTGAAGAAGAGTTAGTGTATGCTAAAGAAATAATCCTAGAAAAAGGTTTGCTTCCATTTGAAATTTCTAGTGAAGAATCTATGCTATCTTTATAAGATGAAGATAAGAAACCTACTAAAGCGGAAAAAGTTGTGATTCAATAAGAAGTAGAAGAAGTTAAAGAAGATATTTTAAGTTAAAGCAATGTGCATGAAGTTGAAGATGATAGGGAGAACACTATTGTCATTCTTAACAATACTTATTCTTTAATACAATCTTCTCTAACAAATTTTGTGTTACCTCATGACTTCTTTGATGACACTTTTGCAGAATTTTAGATTTCCCACAAACTTCCAATTCTTAACATCATAGAGAGAGGAAGATGGCTACCTTGTGTAAATTTGATTTTCTTTCTTCAACACTATAAAGTTCGAGTTTGTGTTCACACCAATAAGGGAAGAATGGTACGGTTAAGAGAATCTAAATACTTCCATGACACTTTAATTTATGATTCAAGAGTGAATAATCTTGAAAAGGGGGAGTATGATGTGAGCACGCCTATGCAAGATCTCATTAATAAGGAAGCAATAGTTCCAACATTGAATGGCTTGTGCTTCTTCACTACTTTAATGCATGATTTAAGGGTGAATCATCTTGAAGAGGGGGAATATAATGTAAACATGGGTAGACAACCAATGAAAATCATGGCTGTGATACTATTTTTTGAAGCATTGGAGGTCAAATGGCATAAATGGAGCATATTTTGTAATTTCCATATTAGAATAAATTTGACCTTTGAAGCTTCAATAGGGATTTTGATGATCATATAGTTCTAGCATAAAGAAGTGATCTTCATGAACTTTTTGAGGACTTCTTAATCTTTCCAGAATGATCTTGTTTGTATAAATTTGAGTTTTTTTGGGCCTCCAAACAACAGTTTAAAGTCAAACCTGGAAACTAAATCAGAATCTAGATTGCAATATGTTTTCTATCTGAACCAATTTACTTCAAATGGCCATAATTCAAGTTTTTGAAGAAAAAAACTGAGTGATTCAAAAGTCCAAATCCATATAAACTTCTAGAGCTGCAATTCTTATGAAGAGACCAAGCCTAGAATTTGACTTTATTAGATAGTAAATTGGCTTCCAAGTTTCTATATCAATTTTAGAATTACTTTATTTCCTTATTTAATTAGGATTTGATTATTTTGTTATTATTTGTTTTTCCTTTTTAATTAGGATTAAGATTATCTTATTTAAGCTTATTATCAATAATGGATTAAATATTTATTTATCTAGATTATTTAGATTTTCTACTTAGATAAGGAAAGATTGTTTACTTCCTAAACAATCTAGTAGTCCATTAGGATTTTCTTGTAGCCTATATAAAGGCACTAATCTCTATATTGTAAGAGAGTTAATAATTCTAGAATTTTGATAAATTAAAATCTAAGAACTCTATTCTTATTTAAGAGAGGTTTATCTCTTATTTTGATTCTTATTTGAATCAACTTCCACACATAAAGTTAATTAATCACTTGAATGTATTAATACCAAAGTTCTCTACTACATTATTAAGTTTGGGTTAAGGTCTTGGATAAAGGATCTGATTTGGCTTTCCAAGGAGTCACTTCCAAGAGTATTCGGTGTTGGGTCTTAAGTCGCTACTTAGGGTTCGCATCAAGCTTACTTCTGAAGCTTAGCATATATCTGGCAATTGTTGCACTTCTTGATGAAACTTGCACAATCCTCTCTCATGGTGAACCACTAATAATCCAAATTAGCGATTTTTCAAGCCAAGGCTATCCCATTCATATGGGGACCCTACTCGTCACTGTGAACCCATTCCATTATCTATTGTGCTTTAGATTAATCCACACACCTGAGGTAAATGTTGTTCTAGGAATGCTTTTATAGTAAATTATCATTTAGAATAGACTGACTTGCTAATTGTCTCAAAGTTATTTGGTCTACTTTTAAGGCCTGATCATGATATCCACCCTTTTAAATAAAATTGAAAATGTCCCAAAACCATGGCTTCTTATCTAACACCTAAACTACAAACACAATAAGTCGGCTGGGTTTTCACCTCAATGGTGATCAGACGAATTGCCATCCATATTGGTCATAGAGGCTAAAGTGGCTAAGGCATCAACAAACTAGTTCTTACTTCGAGGAACGTAACAATATGAGACCTCTTTAATTTGATGTGCTAGATTCTATAGGCGTTGGTGGTAAGAAACAAAATGCTCTTCCCTTATTTTCCATTTTACTAATACTTGAGATACAATAAGAGTAGAATCTCCATATACCTTTAAGTTTTTGACATTCAACTTTAAGGCTATCTCTAACCCAATAATGCAAGCTTCATATTCTGCCTCAAAGTTTATGACTTCAAAAGCCAGCTTAATTGCTAGTGTGATCTGCTCTTCCTCTGGGCTGATGAGGACAATATTGGTACTATAGCCTTTGTGATTGGATGAAACATAAAAGTACATGACCCATACCTATTTATTGATAGTCATGATATCTTCATCTGGGAACTCTGGTTCCTCAATAATGTCCTAAACCAACACAGTAGCCAATTGATCAACCACTACACTACCTTTGATTATCTTAAGGGCTACAAATTCAAGGTTAAATGCAGCTAAAACTACTAGTCATCGGCCTATCTTACTATCCAAAATTGGCTTTTCCATAAGAAACTTCAAGGGGTCCTAATATGCAATTATTTTCATGGTGTAAGAAGCCAAATAATGGCATAGTTTATGACATACCCATACCAAAGCCAAATGTAACCTCTCAGTCAAATTTTATTTGAGCTCATAGGCTAATAAGCTCTTACTAAGGTAATAAATGGCAAACTCTCTTCTTGAACCTTCCTTATGTTGAGTGAGCATGACTCTCATTGCTTCTTCAATTACTGAAAGATAGAGGAATAATGGGTCCCTGAGCCTTGGAGGTTATAAAAATGCTGGTGATAAAAGGTACTGCTTGATTTGCTCAAATGCTTCTTGACATTTGTCATTCCATTAGACTGGGGCATCCTTCTTGAGTAATTTGAAAATGGGTCCATATACATCGGCCATTTGAGAAATGAAACGACAGATGTATTGCAGGTGACCCAAAAATCTCCCGATTTCTTTCTCCATGTTGGGTGCTAGCGTATGTAAACTTGCATTAGATTTAGCAAGATCAACCTCGATCCCTCGAAATTCACCATGTGTCCTAGGAATATGCTAGAAGCTATTCCAAACACACATTTAGCAGGGTTGAGTTTCAATTTATATTGACTGAGTCTAAGGAAGAATTGTCTTAAAGCCTCTATATGCAACTCAGATTTCTTTGACTTAATGACCATATCATCCATATAAACTTCCACCTCTTAGTGTATAATTTCATGGAAGAGTGTAGTGTCCATTCTTTGATAGGTTGCCCTGGCATTTTTAGTCCAAAGGGCATAACCTTGTAATAATAAGTACCCCATTTTGTAATGAAGGTCATCTTTTCTTTATCAAGATGATGAATTGGGATTTGATTATATCTAGCATAGAGGTCAGTTAATGAAACAACTTCGGACCTAGCCAATCGGTCAACTAGAAGATCAATATGGGATAGAGGGAAGTCATCTTTTGGACATGTCTTATTGAGATCGATATCTATAATCCACATAAATGCAAACTTTCCCATCCTTCTTTGGTATTAACATAATATTAGCTACCCATAGAGAGTACATGATGGGCTATATGAACCTGTTTTCCAGTAGCTTAGCTATTTCTTCCTTAATCTTTAAGGACCATTATGGCTTGAGCCGACAGAGTTTTTGCTTAACTATTTTCATGTGATCGATTGTGGGGACTTGTGAATCGCTATAAAAGGATCTAGTTTGATCATATCACTCACTTCCCATTCAAAATAATCTTGGAATTCTTTGAGACCTTCAAATCCTGCTTATGGATAAATGAGGATGCAATGTTTTTTTTTTAAACTTTTGATGTTCCCAAGTTTATTGCTCATTTATCTTCATTAATTTCATGAATATTGAATATTTCATAATGCTCATTAGAAGATAAAGGGAAGTAAATGGAAACCTAGGAGCTTTTATTAATGATCAAATGGTTACAAGGTCCTTTATTACAAATAGACTCAGGATTGTATGACTCAGAGGAGTCAAAATCTAAAACGACAGACTCAGACTCTGAACTAGTGGACTCAAACTAGAACTCAGTGTTAGAAGCTAACTTGGTGTAGACTCTTAATTTTTGACCTAGTCCAGTCCGATATTTTTAAACAGTCCATAATAATTTTTGTGGTATTTTAATTAAATAATATTTATTTTTAATTAAATTAAAATAAAAAAAAGATAAAAAATATAAATAAATAAAAATTGATGACGAAAGAATCTGGGACGAAAATCACTGGCGTGGGAAAACCTGCGACGAATTGGCCATAAGCCAATTCTCCACAAGTTTTACTTGCGGCAAATTGGCCTGTGGCCCGCGCCCCCAACCCGCAGGAAATTTTCTCCAGCGCAATTTTTTTGAAACCCTATTCTACTTGGTTTTTAATTTTATTTCCTAAATGATTTTTATTTCCTTAACCAATTAGTATTAGGTGTTTTATTTTTTCTTATAAATACCACATTAAAGATAGAAAAAGGGATTGGGATTTTTTGGCCAGGGAGAGGATTGGACTTTTGGGATTGAGACTTTTGAATTTTTTTTTCAAGAACTATTCAAATTCCTTTTGGCAGTTGATTGGCAATCTCAAGCTTGAAGGATCAAGAGACAACAAACAACATACAACCATCAAAGGCAGCCCACACTGTCTTTATTATTGTTCAACCAGAATTTAAAATTGTGGTGGAACCAACAACGGAGGTTTGAATCTCTTTTACTTGTTTATGTTTACAGTAGCCTCATTACTCAATTGGATTAATTGTTTAAAAGTACAATAGATGATCAATTGTTCTACTTACCATCCAAACTCTATTTAAAACCCTAAAAATTATTTTTTAAAATCCTAATGCCTTAATACCCGTAAAACATATTTTTAAAATCTAAAACCCTAATTACACTTTTCTAAAACCACAAAACAATAGACTATTTTCTTAAAACCCTAACCAAATCTATTTTTCTAAAAGATTCACAGTAGCCTATTCTTTTCAAATACCTAACTTAAAATTCATTTTTCATGATCTTCAATCTTATTTATTTAAACCCTAAACTTTAATATTATTTCCATAAAACTTTCAAAATCCTAAATCTTTAAAACATCCAGTAGCTATATTACTTCTTTTATATTAAATATGTCTCAAATATGATTAATCCAATAAACTAAATTATAAGACCCTAATTGTTAAACATGAAACCAAAGAAACCTAAATTGATGCAAGAACCCTAAATTTATATACTTACTATTTTATTTAAATTAGATGAATGCTTATTATATATTTTGATTGATGTTTGATATCTTTGATGAATGATTTATTTATAATGAATGGTTGGCTATTTTTATTAATTTGTTTTGATTTCAAACATTGTAAGAGGTATGTTTCCATGTTCTGGGTACCTCATGTCATGAGCATCATGTAATTTATTTTATTTTAAAGTTTTTTGGACAAATGTAAAGGACGCGTTTTCACTTTTCGGTGGGTGTCCTATTTAGTTTTAGATATGGATGATGTAAAGATATATTTCCATCCTTGGATGGGTGTCCATTTATTTATTTTGTTTGGTTATTGTTGTGATTTTAAAAAATTTATTCTTATGATCGCATGTAGGATGGATAATATCATTATATTTAAGAATTTTATAATATTAAGACCTGAAAAGGAGGCCGGTTCTAATGAACCAGGTGTTGTAGGGGTGCTGGGTCATTTCTCACCTTCCCCACACGTACCCAGCTTTTTGAACCCATTAGTGGGTTGGGGATTCCTTAAGAATCGAGTCATCCACCCCTTTCTTTTTCTTGGCCCATCCGGGTGGTGACTCCATGTTCTCCAGATTTAGGCCCCTGTTCTCTAAGGCCTTGAGCCTAAACAGTGCCGAAGTCACAAGACCCATTCCACCGGGAGTGGGGGCAAAAATCTCCGCTCACACTTGGTACTTGACTTTAAACTCAAATTGGATTATTGGCTTGGTATCTAACATAGGCCTTAAATCTAACTAGAGGGTTGACTCTGGATCAGACTGTAGGTGGGGGTAGATATTAATGATGGATCCATTCTTTTTGAAATACCAATTGTTGGGTATTCCCATAACTAATTGGATCAGGTGGCTGAAATCTAATTTGACTCATTCTAATACAACTATTTGAAATAGACTAGGCTCTATATCATCTTCAAAATCTTTTCCCGTCTCCAAGGCAAGCTCGCTATCTTCTAAGCTAAGCCCAAAATCAAAGAAAATTTCAAAACTTGGAGTTAGTTCATTAGTGATGGGATTCTGCCATGGTTCAGGAAATCCATAATAAAGGAAATATGTTCCTTATTTAACAAAGTATCCATTCAAGATTCTAAAATAAGGTTTTATGGGCCAGCCAAACACTTCTCCCATTTTCTTACATTGGGTTCTTTGCTTAGCTCTCTTTTTGATCTTTGCTATATCCTCTTGAGTGAGTCTATAGCCTAGGCCAAATGGTGGCTAAATTGAAGGGTAATTTGGAAACTGTGAAATTCCTTGTTGATTTTTATCCAATCCCAATTCAAAAAAAATAGTTCATATGTTTGAGGATATTGGCAATTACTAGACTACCATATGGATTAAAATCAAAGAGAACAAGTTCTTTACCTGTCTCTCCTTCTATGAACTGGACCGAATCAAAGGTGGACTTGAGGTTGAAGGTCTAATTTTCCACTTGGTATAGTAACCACTCCATCTTTGTATGGAAACTTGAGCTTTTGGTGGAGGGAGAACTGAACTGCTTTGGCTTAGTGAATCTAAGGTCTTCTAAGTAGCAGGTTAAAGCAAACTAGGACATCTAAAACTTAAAAAAGTATTTCATGTTCTACAAGGCCAATTGTTATTCTGATATTCGCTACTCCCCAAACTTCCCTTTCACTATTATCATAAGCCCTTGTAATATGGTATGATGGTATGAGTTTAGACTTATCAATTCCCAGGCATCTTGCAACTTTAAGCAGGCAAACATTCAATGCCAAACCATTATCCACTTGTACCATGGATACTATTTTACCATGGGCTAAGACCGCGATGTAAATAGCATGGTTATGGCCAGTTTCCCTAGTAGAAAGGTCCTTATCTGAAAAGGAGATGGTTGCTGACTTAATTATGGAAGCAACTAAAATTTTAGGAGTAGTCTCATCTGGCATTTGAATCTAACTTAAGGCTTTACAAAGAGCTTAGATATGAGGATAACTAGATTGATAGAGGATACAAATAAAAAGACTGGCTTGGGTCTTTTTGAGTTGTTTCAATATAAGATCCTCTTTAGGTTAGGTTTGCTTTTGGTGGTGGCACTAACTATGAAAGTTGAAGTGTGGCTGCATAACTCGTCCGCTTCTTATCATTGCATTGACCTCATCCATAAATTCATTTATGTCTAACACATAGTAATAATCATGGATCAACAAGGTGGGATCCAATTCACCATCATCTAAGGAAGCGATAGTATTGATACCTTGGTGGGTTGGCAAAAGGTTAGTGGAGATGTTGGGCCGAATTAGAGGCATAATGGATTCATTTTCAATGAGATCTTGGATCCAATATTTGAGGTTTCTGCACACATTTGTCTTATGGCCTATGCTTTGATAGTACTCATGGTATTTGTTAACATTCCACTTTTTGGGAAGTGGAATAAGAGCAGGCTTAGGATCGAAGGGTTGAATCAACTAGCCTCTAAGGCTTTTTTGTAAACTAAAGTGAGGGGTATACCCAAATCAGTGAATGTTCTTTGTTGTTGGACCTATGCAAATGAAGCTATGACTGTGGAGTAATACTTGTTGCCACCACTTTTTGATTAGTAGTCTATAGGCCATTGTAGTTCAAATTCTTTCTGAATCTTAAGAAAGAGGTTGTCTCATCCTTGATCTAACCATTATGCATCAAATCTTAAAACTTGGTAGCAGTGGAAATGAGAGCCTTGAAGGATGGTAAATATTGACTTTAAATGTGGGCCTGATAAACAAGCAATAAGTTCTTGACAATAATGTTAATTTGTTCTTATTCTGAAGGATGATTAACCCATCTGTGTTGCCTTTCCTCTTCATCTCATAAGGAATGAGGAGAAAGATTCCTTTTGACCCTACTTAGTTATTCCAAAGTCCATTCTTGTGATGTCCACTTTAATGTTGTAGTGGTAATGTTTGGTGAAGGCATTATAGATATCCTCTTAGGTCTAATATTTCTTTTTATCTAGGTCTATGAACCATCTAACATCAGTGCCTATGAGGGACCTTGGAAAAATTGTACAAGGAGCTCATCATTGAGTCTCATGGGTTTGAGGGCTTCCACATACACCTTAGTGTGAGTCTTAAGGCAAGTAGTCCCATCAAATTTGTTCATCTTAAGCATTTTAAACTTTAGTAATAATGGGGCTTCATGATATAGGGTCATAGACTCGAGGTCCAAGGTCTCATCTTTATATTTAAAGTTTTCAATATGCTTCTCCATTGCTTCCAGTTTTTCCATGAGAAGATGCATTTTAGGGTGCTCTCCCCTTTGAAAAGGATTCACAGGGGAACCAAGTAGTGGAACATTGGGTAGTTCAGTTGTGGTTCCTTGGTGGGTATGGTCAATGATGGGTACATGCTGAGTGAATGATGAACCAATGTTTAGATGCTTTTCACTCAGCATGTTCTGAACTCCAGTCATGATGGATTTGTATTATTCACTCAGTGAATCAACTATTGTCTTGTTCAAATTAGTTTGCTGACTAAAAAGGATGGTCTTAAAGCTCTCCTGTTGCCTCTTAAGGATGGTCTCGATGAAAGCTTGCATTTTAAAGGAATCAGTAGGCTAAGCCATGAGTACCTTTGGAGGAAAAAGAAAGTAGAGTTAGTGGCATAATTAAGGTTGCATATTATGATGCAAAGTGTTGGCAAATGTTTGGTTTATTAGAGCTTGGATTTTAGTCAATATGGTTTCCTGGAGGTTATCTTGTTTGACAAGAAATTTTGTAACTGAGTCTTTTATAGCATGGGCTGGTTCATTTTAATGGTTCATTTGACAAGAAATAGACTTTTCTTCTTGGCTCATGGTGTGACCTTTGCAGGGAAAGAAATAAGTTCAATGTAAGATAGATTTTAATGGGGCAGGCGAAAAATTCATTTTGGGTGGTCCATAAAATTTTAATGTTATTCTTTTCTTCTTTCTCTTAAAAAAAAGATTTTTCCCTTTTAGATTTTGTTAAAAAAAGATCAATTATTAATAGTCTGGGCAATATGGCTCGTGTTCTTATGAGGTTGATGTTGCTTCATTTTTGGGTGGGCCAAGGTGATGTTCCATCATTTTTATTTATTTAGTTATTTTTGAACAAAGGTTAGGCCAGTGTGGCCTTGATCCCATATTTTTTAGGTAATTAGCCTATTAAACTTTTTAATTTTAGTGTGGACTAAAGAAATTTGGCTTAGGCCCAAGCTTATCAGTTTATCATTTTGGATAAATCAAGGTGACTTAGGTTTGATGTGGCTTAAGGCTATAACTTCAATTTTGAATTAATTTTTAAGGGTAAGAATGGTATGAATGGAATGCATGTATGTATGCATGAATGAAAACCATTTTATGAGGATGGTGTAGGACTATGGTGCATACCTCTTAAGAGTAGGGTCTATGGCCTTTATATGAAAATGTTAGTTTGGTCCAAAGGGTCTCATCATACAAGGACAACAATATACCTAACCACATGACAGATAATGAATATGGCATGAATCCAACAGTACGTGCATATCTATTATACGTCAAAAGGATTAATGATTCATCATGGGTTAGATGTAGGGTTGTCAAAGAGGGTGATACAGGTATAATGGATATGTGAATATACATATGTATATACATATATATTCAAAGTATCCAAATACTTAATTTATATCAACAAACTTTAACCTTTATAATATTTATACAAATTGTCATATTATATACACATATTTAAGTACAAAATTGAAATATATACATGATATGTTGGCTGTCTAGTCTCGCGGCAAAAGCAAACTTCAAGTACACTATCATTAAACTTGGGCAGGTCTAGTAGAACACTCTAACATAGGGTGATATAGCTGTGTCATTGAATTTACTAACTAAGTACCCATCTATGTGAATCTTAGATCTCGTTCGGATATTAGAGAAACTAAGACATCATATAACTTCACAATCTCATTCACATAAATCTCAGTCTGTTTATCAAGAGAATAATCCATCCTGACTAGAAGGAAGTGAGCTGACTTTATTATTCAATCCACTATCACCCAAATTGCATCATGCTTCCTCTAGGTTAAAGGTAATCCCAACATAAAATCCATAGTCACTCGTTTCCACTTCCATTTAGGAACTAATAATGGCTACAATAATCCTAAAGAAACTTGGTGCTTGTTTAGACCATTTTTGTACTTGTTTTTAGTATGATTTTTATATGTTTTTAGTTAATGTTTTGATTGATTTTTGTTTAAAGTTTGTTTAAAGTGTTTGTTTTAGGTTTAGGTGCAAAAACACCCTTGGAAGATCAAAAAAGTGCAAGAAGAGCATGAATCAAGCATGACATGGCCAATCCAAATGAAGCTTGGCCGTGTCACCTCAAAGTAAAGAAATGGCAGAGCTTGACACGGCCAAGCCACTGGCGGTGTCTCATTTAAGGAGCAAAACAAAGACCAAAGCAAAGAAAGAGCAAAAAAAAGAATCAGAAGCAAACACACTCATGTGACACGGCCAAGCTTGTGGCCGTGTCAATCAACTCTTGGCTTGGCCGTGTCACTCCTTGAAGAACAAAGATTAGAAAGAAAGAAAGAAGAAGGCAGTGAAGGACACGACCAGTGTTTTATTAGTTTTTGTTATAGTTTTGTGTCTTGTTTGTTATGTTAATTATTGTTTTATTTAGGTATTTTGTTAGTTTTAATTGGTTTGTTTAGTGTTTTCTTTAATTGTGTAGTTTTAATTTATTTCTGTGTTTCTGTCATTTTTTATTTAATTTTTAGTATGTGTTTATGTTTCGTTGGATATTGTTTATTTAATACTTGTTTAAGTTTTGTTTGCCAGTTTTGTTTAGGGTTAAAACAGCAAGGAAACAAATTGAAGATGAAAAGGGCAGTAGCTGACAAAGGCAGAGGACACGGCCAAGTCATTGGCCATGTCCCATACCTAGATTAAATTGAAGAGCAAGTCCCAGTAGCAGACACAAGCAAGGGACACGGCCAAGTCACCTGGCCGTGTCCCTCCAAAGAAGAGCAACACGGCCAAGTCACCTTGACTTGGCCGTGTCTCACTTTTTACCGAAGGAAAGGAAGGAAAAAATTTCACAGAGGTGGACACCTGCAGGGGACACGGCCATGTCATGAGGCCGTGTCCCTCCAACAAGCCCTCACACGGCCGTGTCCCTCCAACAAGCCCTCACACAGCCGTGTCCCTCATCACCTGGCCGTGTCCCTAATGAAACAAACGCGCAACGAATTTTAAGGCCGACGTTTCGTATAAAAGAAAAAAGAAAAGTTAGGGTTAGGTTGTTGACGATTTTTAAGAGCAAAGTTCAGCCGTCTGAGAGAGATCTTAGGGTTTAAACATTTGTTTTCTTGGATTTAGATTAGATTGTTCATGCCATTGTTTCATCCTTCTTGCAAGATTCGATCAAGAGATTCATCAAAAACTTCAAGGAGTTTGTAACTTGGTTTTATTCTTAAACTTTGTCTCTTTAGTTTCATTGAAATTGTGTTTATGAACATTATCATGTCTAAATTGATTTCTTTGATTATTAATGAGATGAGTATGCTCGATAACATCATGAACTAATTTAATCTAGTCTAGGGTTTGTATGGATTTGCTATGAATTGTATGAATTGGTTATTCTCTTAACTAATGATTTCTTTAGCCTTTATTGAATGAAATAATGTTAACATATAATTGATTGGCCACCAATTGTGTGTTTTAGGTATTAGATGATGGATTGAGAGATGAAATCTAATGCTAGAACAATTCAATTAAGGACTTAGGTGAATTAGAGATATAACCTATTAAAAAGATTGTTTCAATTATAACAAGATTAGTTGTAACAGGTTTGAATGCGAGAGCTTACTTCCTTGACTCAATTAATTAAGTTGTTTGAGATTTAATCTTAGAAATTAAATTAGTTAAGTGGAATAACCGTTCATACATATGAGTAGTAAAGAAGTACAAACCCTAGACTCTTTTTATCAAGTGAATCAAAACATAAGCTATTATTTATTTTTATTTGTTTTCAACCTAAATCAATCTTCTTCATTACTTTGCAATTTAAATTACTTCAATTACTTGTTACTTTTACTTTGATAATCAATTACCTACTTTGGCTTCCTTGTGAGACAACATTGGGGCGATCACCTTTGCTACAGCTACCTCGTATACTTGCGAGTGACGCTTTGTGGTAGAGTTAATTTGAGCGTAACAAGTTTTTGGCGCCGCTGCCGGGGAACTTGGTGGGCTAATCTTTGGCTTCTTCAACCTTTAAGAGCTTATTTAACCCAATTTATCCCAAAGAACCTCAAAGATCTTGTCAATGGAAGATGGAGAAGATGAAGATGGAGGATGAAGATGAAGGGATAAGGAGAGTGTCACTCTCTCCTCATCCCAAATGTGTTTGCTCTCTCCTTCTCTTTTCTTTTCTCCCTTTCAAACCCTAGCCATCTCCTCCCCTTCTCTTTTCTTTTCGAGCAAAAGAATTTATAGAAGTTAAGGGTGACACGGCCAAGCTTGATTTGGCTTGGCCGTGTCTCTCATTTTTCTTTGGGACACGACCAAGCTTGCTGTTGCTTCAGTTTGGAGAGACATGGCCAAGTGACATGGCCATGTCGCTTGCATGTGTCGCCTACTGTGATGACTTGGCCGTGTCTCACCAATTCCAAAGGCAAAGAAGACTAAAAACTCACAGTGGAAGACACAGGCAAGGGACACGGCCAAGTCACCTGGCCGTGTCCCTCCAAAATGGTGCAACATGGCCAAGTCACTTCTGACTTGGCCGTGTCACTCAACAAAGAAGAGAAAGAAGAGAGGCAAGCAGTGGTGGACACAGGCAAGGGACACGGCCAAGTCACTTGGACGTGTCCCTCATGAAATAAACGAGCAACAAATTTTAAACCCGACGTTTCGTATAAAAGGGAAAAGAAAGTTAGGGTTTGGGGGTTGACGATTTTTGAGAGCAAAGTTCAGCCGTCTGAGAGAGATCTTAGGGTTTAAACATTTGTTTTCTTGGATTTTGATTTTACTTTGGATTAAACTAGTTTAGATTAGATTGTTCATGCCATTGTTTCATCCTTCTTGCAAGATTCGATCAAGAGATTCATCAAAAACTTCAAGGAGTTTGTAACTTGGTTTTATTCTTAAACTTTGTCTCTTTAGTTTCATTGAAATTGTGTTTATGAACATTATCATGTCTAAATTGATTTCTTTGATTATTAATGAGATGAGTATGCTCGATAACATCATGAACTAATTTAATCTAGTCTAGGGTTTGTATGGATTTGCTATGAATTGTATGAATTGGTTATTCTCTTAACTAATGATTTCTTTAGCCTCTATTGAATGAAATAATGTTAACATATAATTGATTGGCCACCAATTGTGTGTTTTAGGTATTAGATGATGGATTGAGAGATGAAATCTAATGCTAGAACAATTCAATTAAGGACTTAGGTGAATTAGAGATATAACCTATTAAAAAGATTGTTTCAATTATAACAAGATTAGTTGTAAGAGGTTTGAATGCGAGAGCTTACTTCCTTGACTCAATTAATTAAGTTGTTTGAGATTTAATCTTAGAAATTAAATTAGTTAAGTGGAATAACCGTTCATACATATGAGTAGTAAAGAAGTGCAAACCCTAGACTCTTTTTATCAAGTGAATCAAAACATAAGCTATTATTTATTTTTATTTGTTTTCAACCTAAATCAATCTTCTTCATTACTTTGCAATTTAAATTACTTCAATTACTTGTTACTTTTACTTTGATAATCAATTACCTACTTTGGCTTCCTTGTGAGACGACATTGGGGCGATCACCTTTGCTACAGCTACCTCGTATACTTGCGAGTGACGCTTTGTGGTAGAGTTAATTTGAGCGCAACGAGTTTTTGGCGCCGCTGCCGGGGAACTTGGTGGGCTAATCTTTGGCTTCTTCAACCTTTAAGAGCTTATTTAACCCAATTTATCCCAAAGAACCTCAAAGATCTTGTCAATGGAAGATGGAGAAGATGAAGATGGAGGATGAAGATGAAGGGATAAGGAGAGTGTCACTCTCTCCTCATCCCAAATGTGTTTGCTCTCTCCTTCTCTTTTCTTTTCTCCCTTTCAAACCCTAGCCATCTCCTCCCCTTCTCTTTTCTTTTCGAGCAAAAGAATTTATAGAAGTTAAGGGTGACACGGCCAAGCTTGATTTGGCTTGGCCGTGTCTCTCATTTTTCTTTGGGACACGGCCAAGCTTGCTGTTGCTTCAGTTTGGAGAGACATGGCCAAGTGACATGGCCATGTCGCTTGCATGTGTCGCCTACTGTGATGACTTGGCCGTGTCTCACCAATTCCAAAGGCAAAGAAGACTAAAAACTCACAGTGGAAGACACAGGCAAGGGACACGGCCAAGTCACCTGGCCGTGTCCCTCCAAAATGGTGCAACATGGCCAAGTCACTTCTGACTTGGCCGTGTCACTCAACAAAGAAGAGAAAGAAGAGAGGCAAGCAGTGGTGGACACAGGCAAGGGACACGGCCAAGTCACTTGGACGTGTCCCTCATGAAACAAACGCGCAACAAATTTTAAACCCGACGTTTCGTATAAAAGGGAAAAGACAGTTAGGGTTTGGGGGTTGACGATTTTTGAGAGCAAAGTTCAGCCGTCTGAGAGAGATCTTAGGGTTTAAACATTTGTTTTCTTGGATTTTGATTTTACTTTGGATTAAACTAGTTTAGATTAGATTGTTCATGCCATTGTTTCATCCTTCTTGCAAGATTCGATCAAGAGATTCATCAAAAACTTCAAGGAGTTTGTAACTTGGTTTTATTCTTAAACTTTGTCTCTTTAGTTTCATTGAAATTGTGTTTATGAACATTATCATGTCTAAATTGATTTCTTTGATTATTAATGAGATGAGTATGCTCGATAACATCATGAACTAATTTAATCTAGTCTAGGGTTTGTATGGATTTGCTATGAATTGTATGAATTGGTTATTCTCTTAACTAATGATTTCTTTAGCCTCTATTGAATGAAATAATGTTAACATATAATTGATTGGCCACCAATTGTGTGTTTTAGGTATTAGATGATGGATTGAGAGATGAAATCTAATGCTAGAACAATTCAATTAAGGACTTAGGTGAATTAGAGATATAACCTATTAAAAAGATTGTTTCAATTATAACAAGATTAGTTGTAAGAGGTTTGAATGCGAGAGCTTACTTCCTTGACTCAATTAATTAAGTTGTTTGAGATTTAATCTTAGAAATTAAATTAGTTAAGTGGAATAACCGTTCATACATATGAGTAGTAAAGAAGTGCAAACCCTAGACTCTTTTTATCAAGTGAATCAAAACATAAGCTATTATTTATTTTTATTTGTTTTCAACCTAAATCAATCTTCTTCATTACTTTGCAATTTAAATTACTTCAATTACTTGTTACTTTTACTTTGATAATCAATTACCTACTTTGGCTTCCTTGTGAGACGACATTGGGGCGATCACCTTTGCTACAGCTACCTCGTATACTTGCGAGTGACGCTTTGTGGTAGAGTTAATTTGAGCGCAACAAGTTTTTGGCGCCGCTGCCGGGGAACTTGGTGGGCTAATCTTTGGCTTCTTCAACCTTTAAGAGCTTATTTAACCCAATTTATCCCAAAGAACCTCAAAGATCTTGTCAATGGAAGATGGAGAAGATGAAGATGGAGGATGAAGATGAAGGGATAAGGAGAGTGTCACTCTCTCCTCATCCCAAATGTGTTTGCTCTCTCCTTCTCTTTTCTTTTCTCCCTTTCAAACCCTAGCCATCTCCTCCCCTTCTCTTTTCTTTTCGAGCAAAAGAATTTATAGAAGTTAAGGGTGACACGGCCAAGCTTGATTTGGCTTGGCCGTGTCTCTCATTTTTCTTTGGGACACGGCCAAGCTTGCTGTTGCTTCAGTTTGGAGAGACATGGCCAAGTGACATGGCCATGTCGCTTGCATGTGTCGCCTACTGTGATGACTTGGCCGTGTCTCACCAATTCCAAAGGCAAAGAAGACTAAAAACTCACAGTGGAAGACACAGGCAAGGGACACGGCCAAGTCACCTGGCCGTGTCCCTCCAAAATGGTGCAACATGGCCAAGTCACTTCTGACTTGGCCGTGTCACTCAACAAAGAAGAGAAAGAAGAGAGGCAAGCAGTGGTGGACACAGGCAAGGGACACGGCCAAGTCACTTGGACGTGTCCCTCATGAAACAAACGCGCAACAAATTTTAAACCCGACGTTTCGTATAAAAGGGAAAAGAAAGTTAGGGTTTGGGGGTTGACGATTTTTGAGAGCAAAGTTCAGCCGTCTGAGAGAGATCTTAGGGTTTAAACATTTGTTTTCTTGGATTTTGATTTTACTTTGGATTAAACTAGTTTAGATTAGATTGTTCATGCCATTGTTTCATCCTTCTTGCAAGATTCGATCAAGAGATTCATCAAAAACTTCAAGGAGTTTGTAACTTGGTTTTATTCTTAAACTTTGTCTCTTTAGTTTCATTGAAATTGTGTTTATGAACATTATCATGTCTAAATTGATTTCTTTGATTATTAATGAGATGAGTATGCTCGATAACATCATGAACTAATTTAATCTAGTCTAGGGTTTGTATGGATTTGCTATGAATTGTATGAATTGGTTATTCTCTTAACTAATGATTTCTTTAGCCTCTATTGAATGAAATAATGTTAACATATAATTGATTGGCCACCAATTGTGTGTTTTAGGTATTAGATGATGGATTGAGAGATAAAATCTAATGCTAGAACAATTCAATTAAGGACTTAGGTGAATTAGAGATATAACCTATTAAAAAGATTGTTTCAATTATAACAAGATTAGTTGTAAGAGGTTTGAATGCGAGAGCTTACTTCCTTGACTCAATTAATTAAGTTGTTTGAGATTTAATCTTAGAAATTAAATTAGTTAAGTGGAATAACCGTTCATACATATGAGTAGTAAAGAAGTGCAAACCCTAGACTCTTTTTATCAAGTGAATCAAAACATAAGCTATTATTTATTTTTATTTGTTTTCAACTTAAATCAATCTTCTTCATTACTTTGCAATTTAAATTACTTCAATTACTTGTTACTTTTACTTTGATAATCAATTACCTACTTTGGCTTCCTAGTGAGACGACCTTGGGGCGATCACCTTTGCTACAGCTACCTCGTATACTTGCGAGTGACGCTTTGTGGTAGAGTTAATTTGAGCGCAACAAGTTTTTGGCGCCGCTGCCGGGGAGTCTAATTGGCGTAATTGTTTATTTTTCTTTAAAAAAAATCACATTTCAGATTATTTTCATTGTTTTTCATTTTATTATATTTGTCTTTTGCTTTTGATATTTCTTTTCTAGAAATTTTTGTTTATGCAAGGCAGGAGATCACTCGAAGGAGAATTGCACCCATTCATTTCAGAAATTTAGAGAGTAAAAAGGAGCAGAGAGGAGTTTGAGCTCTACACCGGATTTGATACTTCAGAGGAAGACATTTTGGATTTTGAGTCAGAATCTGAAAAATCTGTAAAGATGGCTGAAGAAAGGCAAAGAACCATGAGAGATTTTGCTAGACCTGTCATTGGGACTTCCACTTCTTGCATAAGACTGACAGATGCAGCAAGGAACTATGAGTTGAAGAACATTCACTACAACATGCTGCCATCATTCTATGGAGTTCCAAATGAAGATCCTTTGAATTTTATTCGGGATTTCTACTCCAACCTCAACACTTTTCCTTTGGGAGGACTAACAGAAGATCAGTTGAGGATGAGATGTTTCCCTTATACTTTGAAGGATAGGGCAAAGAGCTGGCTCATGATGTTGCCTGAAAATTCACTGACAACTTGGGAGCAAGTTTACAATAAATTCATGGGCAAGTTCTATTCACACCAAAAGACAGCTGAGTTGAGAGGGAAGATTGCTACAATCTCTCAGTTTGAAGGAGAGCCATTTCATGAGGCTTGGGACAGATTCAAGATGCTATTGATCCAGTGTCCACATCATTACTACCCACTTCAACTCCTTAATCAGTTTTTCTATGATGGTCTCACCCAGCAATTTCAGAACACTGTTGATAATGCAGCTGGGGGAGCCATGGGAGAAAAGACAGCTGATGAGACTTATGAGATCTTTGAGATGTTGGGAGCTAATTCTCAACAAAAGAGTGTAAGGGGAAGAAGCAAGGGGGTAAATCAACTAGAAGCCAATACTGAAATGGTTAGTCAAATAGCTAAGTTGACAAGACAAGTTCAGATGCTAAACATGAAGAACAATATTTCTTCATCTACTCAAGAAGTGTGTGGAATCTATGGGACATTTGGGCATGGAGCAAATATATGTCCCTCTGCATATGAGACTTTTGGGAATGAAGCTGAGCAAGTTAATGCTATGGGGGGATTTCAACCAAGAGCCAGGAATGATCCTTACTCCAACACTTACAATCCTGGTTGGAGGAGTCACCCCAATTTTTCCTGGACGACAAATAATGCTCAACAGCCTTTCCATTTGCTCCAGAGACAGAACCAGCAGGGCCAATCCTCAAATCAAAATCAAGGTCAGCCTAAGAGAGAGAGTTTGGAGGAAAGTTTACAAGCTTTTATCAAAGTCAGTACTCAAAATCAAGAGATGAACAACAAGAGGCTGGATTCCTTGGAGGCATCTTTTAAGAAGGTGGAGACCCAAGTGGGGCAACTTGCACAACAGATGCAGATTCAACAAAAGGGGAAGTTTCCAAGTCAACCTGAGCAGGCACAAGCAGTGACTGTTCTTAGGAGTGGCAAGGTAATTAATAATAATGTTGAAAATAACTCTGTGAATGCAGGTGAGCAAGAAAAGAAAAAGGAAGGAGAACAAGAGAACAAAGGTGCTGAAGAAAGATTAATGGAGAAGACCCCTACACTAGATTTGCACAAGGCAAGCAATCCATACAGGCCACCTATACCATTCCCTAGCAGGTTGAAGGAAGATAAAAAAGATAAGCAGTTTTCAGATATCTTCAACATGCTATCTAAGGTAAGTATCAACTTACCCTTACTTGAAGCAATTAAGAACATGTCGGCTTATGCTAAATTCTTCAAAGAACTGAATACCAAGAAAAAAAGGTATGAGCCGAATGAAAAGGTGATAGTTTATGAGGTAGCTAGTGCTGTTTTGCAGCATAAACTACCTCCTAAACTAAAGGATCCTGGAAGCTTTATTATTCAGATTACTATGGGAAATGGAAAAGGAACTGAGGGCATGTGTGATTTAGGGGCTAGTGTGAATTTAATGCCTTATTCTGTTTATCTTGACTTGGAATTAGGGGAACTTAAACCAACAAAAATGGTATTGCAATTAGCTGATAGATCTCTTAGATTCCCGAAAGGGGTTATAGAAGATGTGTTAGTTAAAGTTGGTGGTTTGATAGTTCCTGTTGATTTCATTGTTCTTGACATGGAAGTAGGTAATTCTTCACCATCTGCACACACCATTCTACTGGGAAGGCCTTTTATGGCGACTACCAATACTTTGATAGATGTTAAGAATGGAAAATTATCAATGACTGTTTTGGGACAAACTGTGGAATTTTCTATTTTTAACACTTCTCCTATTCCTACAACTGCTTTATATGAGGATTGTTCTTTCATTGATTGTGTTGATGCAGTTGTTTCAGATGTTTTCTTGCAGACAGGTTCCTCTGATAAATTGGAGCTGGCATTGACTTTGGATAGTGATTTGGAAATTTTTGATACAGAAATAGCCAGTTGTCTTGAGACTTTAGAGGATGCTGAAATAGAGGAGCTTAAGGAGGACCCAATTTTTGAACCTTCCCCCATTGAAGAAAAAGAGAAGAACCCCTCACTAGAGTTAGAGCTGAAAGAGTTACCTAAGAACCTGAAATATGTGTTTTTGGGAGATCACAATACTTTACCTGTGATAATATCTAGTGAACTTAGTGAAGGGGAGGAGATCAGGTTAGTGAGTGAGCTTAAAAGATTGAAGAGAGCAATAGGATGGGGATTGAGTGACATTAAGGGTATTAGCCCTTCCATGTGCATGCATAGAATCACTTTAGAGGAGGGAGCTAAACCTGTGAGGGAAACCCAAAGGCGCCTTAACCCAAATATGAGTGAAGTGGTTAAGAAGGAAGTGCTCAAATTGCTGGATGAAGGAGTAATTTATCCAATTGCTAATAGTGAGTGGGTGAGCCCAGTACATGTAGTTCCTAAGAAATCTGGAATCACTGTGGTGAAAAATGAGAATAATGAGTTGGTTCCTACTAGGACTACTACTGGATGGAGAATGTGCATCGATTATAGGAAGTTGAACAATGCTACAAAGAAAGATCATTTCCCTCTTCCTTTTATTGATCAGATGTTAGATAAACTTTCTGGGCACTCACATTATTGTTTTCTGGATGGCCTTTCAGGTTACTATCAGGTGCCAATAGCTCCAGAGGATCAGTCCAAGACAACCTTTACTTGCCCTTTTGGGACTTATGCATTTCGACGTATGCCTTTTGGCTTGTGCAATGCACCTGCAACTTTTCAGAGATGCATGATGTCTATCTTCTCATATATGATCGACGATTTTATTGAGGTATTTATGGATGATTTTTCTGTTTTTGGTAATTATTTTGATAATTGCCTCGATAAACTTGTTCGAGTGCTTGAGAGATGCATTGAATGTAACCTCACTTTAAGTTGGGAAAAGAGTCATTTTGTGGTTACTCAGGGCATTGTCTTAGGTCATGTGGTGACAAGTAAAGGGATTGAGGTGGATAAGGCTAAAATTGAATTGATTGCTAAGTTACCCCCACCTACCTCTGTTAAGGGAATAAGAAGTTTTTTAGGGCATGCAGGATTTTACAGGAGGTTTATTAAGGATTTTTCCAAAATAAGCCAACCATTGTGCCATTTATTGGGGAAAGATGTTCCATTTGAATTTACAGCACAATGCATGCAAGCTTTTAATTCCCTTAAGGAAAAATTGACTAGTGCACCTGTGATTGTAGCTCCTGTATGGTCTTTACCTTTTGAAATCATGTGTGATGCTTCTAATCATGCAGTAGGAGCTGTTTTTGGGCAAAGGGTTGACAAATACTTGAGGGTAATTTATTATGCTAGTTTAACCCTGAATAGTGCACAAATGAACTACACCACAACTGAGAAGGAAATGTTGGCTGTTGTTTTTGCTTTAGACAAATTTAGAGCTTATTTAATTGGGTCAAAAATTATTGTTCATTCTGACCATGCAGCTCTTAAATATCTTTTAACAAAACAGCATGCTAAACCGCGCTTAATTAGATGGGTGTTGTTATTGCAAGAATTTGATTTCCAGATCAGGGATACTAAGGGTAGTGAGAATGTTGTTGCTGATCATCTATCCAGATTACCCTACTTTAGTGAAAATCTTGCATCTGATAGCATTCATAAAAATTTAGAAGCATTTCCTGATGAGCATTTGTTTGTGGTAATTAATGCACCTTGGTTTGCAGATATTGCTAACTATCTTGCTTGTGGAATTTTGCGATCTAACATGTCTTTTCAGGAAAAGAAAAGGTTTCTACACTTGAGTAAGTTTTATTTTTGGGATGAACCTTATCTATTCCGGATTTGCAAAGATGAGATAGTTCGCAGGTGTGTTTCTGAGGAAGAACAACTAAGTGTTCTTCAATTTTGTCATGACATTCACTGTGGGGGTCATTTTGGAGGAAGAAAGACTGCAGAAAAGGTGCTTCAAAGTGGTTTTTACTGGCCTACTTTATTTAAAGATGCTCAAGACTATTGTAAGCACTGTGATCATTGCCAAAGAGTAGGTAACATTGGGAGGAGGAATGAAATGCCCCTTCAGTCATATATTGTTGTTGAACTGTTTGATGTGTGGGGAATAGACTTCATGGGTCCTTTCCCCAAGTCCTTTGGTTATGAGTACATTTTAGTTGCTATTGATTATGTTTCTAAATGGGTGGAGGCAATCCCCACCCGTACTAATGATGCTAATATTGTTGTTAAATTTGTGAAGGAAAACATTCTTAGCAGGTTTGGCACACCAAGGGTGATAGTCAGTGATGGGGGGAGCCATTTTTGCAACAGGCTTTTTGAGAAGTTAATGCATAAATCCGGTGTGAAGCACAAGGTGGCAACCCCATACCATCCACAGACTTCTGGACAAGCGGAAACATCCAACAAGCAACTAAAAGGAATTCTGGAGAAAACAGTCAACACATCCAGGAAGGATTGGGCAAGCAGATTGCACGATGCACTATGGGCATATCAGACTGCTTTCGAAACTCCTCTAGGTATGAGTCCATATCGATTGGTGTTTGGAAAAGCTTGTCACTTACCAGTGGAGTTGGAGCACAGAGCATATTGGGCAATCAAGACTCTGAATTTGGACTTGGACAAAGCGAAGAGAGAAAGATTTCTACAAATTTCAGAGTTAGATGAGTTGCGGAATGAGGCTTATGAGAGCTCGAGAATTTACAAGGATCGCACTAAAGCACTTCATGATAAAATTGTAGTGTGAAAGACATTGAGTCCAGGTATGAAGGTTTTACTTTTTAACTCACGACTCCATCTTTTTCCAGGTAAACTCAAGTCTCGATGGAGTGGTCCTTTCGAGATAACTCAGGAATATCCTTCTGGTGCAATTGAATTACTTAACTCTAGAACAGGTGAGACTTTCAAAGTGAATGGACAGAGAGTTAAGCCATACAATGAAGGATTTCAGGAAGTGAGGGTCATTGACAGTACTTTGATTCATGATCCCTAGACTTTGCATGATGTCCAGCTATATGACATTAAAGAAGCGCTAAATGGGAGGCAACCCATCGGTTTGCATTTATTTTTCATAGTTGTAATTTTAAGTTTAGCAAGTTTTGATTTATGTTCGGTTTCAATAAATGGACTGCGCTTTGATCGGTTTTTCTTTACTTTGTGTTTCAGGGTGTTTAACGAAGAAGGGTTGCAAAATCATTGAAAAAAAATGTTTAAAGTTAATAAAATGGCAGTAGGTGACACGGCCAAAGGACTTGGCCGTGTCCCTTGGCCGTGTCACACACTGGACACGGCCAAAAAATTCTTCAAAAATTTGAACGATTTTGCACCTTCGTACAGAATTGGACACACCCAGGGGACACGGCCGTGTCACCTGGCGGTGTCCCCCAAAATCATGAGACACGGCCGTGTGCTCTCCACTTGGCCGTGTCCCTTCAATTTCACACACAGACACGGCCAAGTCAGCACACACACGGCCGTGTCCCTTCAATTTTTGACTTTTAAAAGCCCGATTTTGCCCGTTTCTTTTCATAAATCCCTAACTTTTCTATTTCTTCTCTCTCGCTCTCTCGCTCTCTGCAACACCAAAACCCTTGATTTTTATTTTCAAAACTCCATCTCTTCCATTAAAACTTTAAATTTCTTCAACAAAACTTGAGATAATCACTTAAAACTTCCTCTTTACTCATATTATTTTGATTTAATTCAGTTTTGGGTGTTAATTTCTCAGATTTCATGTCGCCAAGAACTAAAATTGTACCACACCGCAAGAAGAAGAAATCTGGTGCCGAAGGAGCTTCATCATCCTCCTCAACTGTATCTCTCAAGAGGGCAAGTCTTTTGGCTCGGGGTTTTTTCCCGACAAGGTATGTGAATGACGAATCTCTAGATGCTTTGCAAATGAGAACTGCTTTTTATAGATATGTGCAATATCTTGGGTGGGAGACTTTTGTCTCATTGAGACCTCTGCAGTTTGAGGAGCTCACCCTCGAATTTTTGACAACTCTTAAGGTGGAAAGAGATGATAAGAGAATTTGCAGGAGACTGATGTTTAAATTAATGGGTAGATCATTTGTGCTTACTATTGATCAGTTGAATGATATCTATGGGTTTCATCAACATGGGGAAAGATCGATACCCAAAGATTTTAGACAACAATTTGCTTGGGGTGCCTTAGGCTCGGGCACTTATGTAGCCAAATCGGCCAAAGCATCTAAATTAAGGAACCCTACTTTGAGATATTTGCACAGGTTTATGTCATGTGGGTTCTTTGCTAGGAAGGAAAGCCCAGGTGTGGTTTAGTCGAGTGAGTTATTTTTCTTGGATTGTGTTTTGAATGAAATGAATATTAGTGCCGCTATTGGTTAGCCGATATTTTTGACACTGTAGCTAATAAAAGGAGGGGGGCTATTTGTGTTGGAGGATTGATCACTACATTAGCAGTAGCCCTGGTTGAGGATTTTGACCCGAGTACTACTCGGATGACCCGTATTTTGGGTAATGATTCCTTGGATTTAGCTACCCTTGAGAAGATGCACATGGTGGTGCATAGGAGAGGGACTTTTGTGATGCCTTCAGCTGAGCCTAAAGCACCGGGGGACAGGCAGAAGAGAGCCCTGGTTGAAGAGGAGTCAGACTCGGATTCTTTAGGTCTAGATGAGGATGCTCCGGTCTCGGAACATCAACAGGTACTTCTGAGGATTGAGGCCCTGGAGGGCAAAGTGGATCGACTGGATGGCAAGGTGGACCGAAACCATGCTGAGTTATTGCAGCAGTTGGAGCAGATTAACAGTAACCTTGCGACGATCTTGAGTCTCCATCCCTCAGCTGCATCATCTTCCCGCCCACCTTTTCCTTAGATTTTGAGTCCTTGCTTTATTTTGTTTAATGTACTTTTGTTTTATTTTTCATTTTTGTTTTTCATGTTAAAACTTTTGTGTTTGGATATTTTATTGTACTTTTGTTATTAAACTTTTGTGTTTGTGATGGAAAGCTAGGGTTTTTGCCTCACCAGGTACATGGAAGACAGGTTGTCCTTTAACTCTTTTTATTTATTATTCTTGTTTTCCATTGAGGACAATGTCAATTTTAAGTGTGGGGTACTTTTTAAACTTTCCTTTAATTCTTGTTTTGCTTATTGTGGTTGTTTTGTTCATTGTGTTTGTTGTGCATGGCATAATTGTTGAAAATTTATTGATCTTTTCTTTAATTCTAGCATTATAGTTGAGACTTTGGTATCAGCATAGAAATGAGCATTTGAATTCACTCGGGATCAATTTTCGCATTTTGCAATTCATGACATGTAATCTTTGTGAACCCACCTGTGTGAGTTTTGAGCCTTATAAATTTGATATTTTTGTCAATTGATTTTCTTTTCTTAAGTGTGTACCTTCATGATGTTGCACCTCTAGAGTTTGCTTTTGCATACTTATTGAACTCACATTATGATTTAATCTCAAGTTTTAAAGTGATGAAGGCAAATTAGGTTAGCCCCTTTAGCTTAAAGAGACTCCCCTTTATATTGATTTCCTTAGTGAGCCAAGTTGAGCCATTGACCGTTTCTTGTTTGATTAACACAATTCTCAACTTAACATGTTCTTATTATCATCATACCTATGCATTAAGAAATGGAGTTTTATAATTTGACAATAGGGTAGTTTATTTCAAGTGTGGGGTAAGTAAAAAAAAAAATAATAAAAATATATGGAATTCCTAATTGAGGGTTGAAATGCATACTTTGCATATTGTATTTGATTGAGAGTCATTGTTCTTTTCCTCTACATTTTAAGCTAGATGTTCCATGTAACTTTATACTTTGTATATATATATATAATAAATAAATAAACTAAAAAAAAAGAGATATATATATATATATACAAAATTCATATATTTTCTAGCCTTAGAGGAATTTTGACTCATGTACTTTTCTTTTAGTGTGCAAGTATGTAAGATTGTTAAGGGTTGGTGAGTATGCTATGTAAGGAGTTATGAAATTCTTAGCAAGAGTAGTGTCTAATTTAGATACTCCATTTCTTGATGCTCCAGCTTAAATGTCTTTTCTCACACCTTACCTTAGCCCCATTACATCCAAATAAAAGACCTTCGGATTATTTCTTGAGAAAATCAGTGAGGGAGATTGGATAATTAAGCAAGTTTATGGCAGTATGCACTCATGAGTGGTATGAGTGATTAACCTTTGAAATCGAGTGAAACACTTAGTTGAGAGATAAGATTTGTATGTTTGGATTAATGAATGCGTTAAGAAAATCCTTGATTGAAGGAAATTGCAATTATTTATGTCTGACTCTTTAAGTATCTCATTTATATGCTGGAATTTTAGTTAGGGTTGTTTGAGTTTTTAATTTATGCCATGTGGATTTGCTTGAGGACAAGCAAAGTTTTAAGTGTGGGGTAGTTGTTTTATTAGTTTTTGTTATAGTTTTGTGTCTTGTTTGTTATGTTAATTATTGTTTTATTTAGGTATTTTGTTAGTTTTAATTGGTTTGTTTAGTGTTTTCTTTAATTGTGTAGTTTTAATTTATTTCTGTGTTTCTTTCATTTTTTATTTAATTTTTAGTATGTGTTTATGTTTCATTGGATATTGTTTATTTAATACTTGTTTAAGTTTTGTTTGCCAGTTTTTTTTAGGGTTAAAACAGCAAGGAAACAAATTGAAGATGAAAAGGGCAGTAGCTGACAAAGGCAGAGGACACGGCCAAGTCATTGGCCATGTCCCATACCTAGATTAAATTGAAGAGCAAGTCCCAGTAGCAGACACAAGCAAGGGACACGGCCAAGTCACCTGGCCGTGTCCCTCCAAAGAAGAGCAACACGGCCAAGTCACCTTGACTTGGCCGTGTCTCACTTGTTACCAAAGGAAAGGAAGGAAAAAATTTCACAGAGGTGGACACCTGCAGGGGACACGGCCATGTCATGAGGCCGTGTCCCTCCAACAAGCCCTCACACGGCCGTGTCCCTCCAACAAGCCCTCACACAGCCGTGTCCCTAATGAAACAAACGCGCAACGAATTTTAAGGCCGACGTTTCGTATAAAAGCAAAAAGAAAAGTTAGGGTTGGGTTGTTGACGATTTTTGAGAGCAAAGTTCAGCCGTCTGAGAGAGATCTTAGGGTTTAAACATTTATTTTCTTGGATTTTGATTTTACTTTGGATTAAACTAGTTTAGATTAGATTGTTCATGCCATTGTTTCATCCTTCTTGCAAGATTCGATCAAGAGATTCATCAAAAACTTCAAGGAGTTTGTAACTTGGTTTTATTCTTAAACTTTGTCTCTTTAGTTTCTTTGAAATTGTGTTTATGAACATTATAATGTCTAAATTGATTTCTTTGATTATTAATGAGATGAGTATGCTCGATAACATCATGAACTAATTTAATCTAGTCTAGGGTTTGTATGGATTTGCTATGAATTGTATGAATTGGTTATTCTCTTATCTAATGATTTCTTTAGCCTTTATTGAATGAAATAATGTTAACATATAATTGATTGGCCACCAATTGTGTGTTTTAGGTATTAGATGATGGATTGAGAGATGAAATCTAATGCTAGAACAATTCAATTAAGGACTTAGGTGAATTAGAGATATAACCTATTAAAAAGATTGTTTCAATTATAACAAGATTAGTTGTAAGAGGTTTGAATGCGAGAGCTTACTTCCTTGACTCAATTAATTAAGTTGTTTGAGATTTAATCTTAGAAATTAAATTAGTTAAGTGGAATAACCGTTCATACATATGAGTAGTAAAGAAGTGCAAACCCTAGACTCTTTTTATCAAGTGAATCAAAACATAAGCTATTATTTATTTTTATTTGTTTTCAACCTAAATCAATCTTCTTCATTACTTTGCAATTTAAATTACTTCAATTACTTGTTACTTTTACTTTGATAATCAATTACCTACTTTGGCTTTCTTGTGAGACGACATTGGGGCGATCACCTTTGCTACAGCTACCTCGTATACTTGCGAGTGACGCTTTGTGGTAGAGTTAATTTGAGCGCAACAACACATTCATTATGTGTCTACCTTTTTTATCAAGTCTAACGCTTTGTTGTAGAGTTACTTCTTTGAATATATATATATCTTTCCCGCTGCCGGGGATCAATAATGTGAGTTTTGTTTCAGATTATGTTCTAAAGCTAGAAAACATATGGATTTTGTATATATATATATATCTTTTTTCTTTTTCTTTTCTTTTTCTAACATTCATTATATATATATATATACAAAATATAAACTTGCATGAAACATCTATCTTAAAATGTAGAGGAAAAGAATAATTAACTCTTAATACAATGTGCAAAGTATGCATTTCAACCCCAAATAGCAATACCATTTTTTTTCTTACCCCACACTTTGAAATAAATCACCCTATTGACATATCATAAAAACTCCATTCCTTAATGCAGGTATGATGATAATAAGAGAAAATTGAGCTGTGAATTATGTTGATCAAACAAGAAAAAGGTTAAAGGCTCAACTTGGCTCACTAAGGAATTCAATATTAAGGGAGGTCTTTTTAAGCTAAAGGGCTAACCTATTTTGCCTTCATCATTTATAAACCTGAGATTAAATCATAATGTGAGTTCAATTAGTATGCAAAAGCAAACTCTAGAGATGCAAAATCATGAAGGTGCACACTTAAGAAAAGAAAATCAATCATTTAATCTATAAGGCTCAAAACTCACAAAGGTGGGTTTTCAAAGATTATATGTCATGAATCGCAGAATGTGAAAATTAACCCTGAAAGAATTCAAGTGCTAATCCCTATGCTGATTCTAAAGTCTCAACTACAATGCTAGAATCACAGAAAAGATCAATAAATTTTCAACAATTATGCCATGCACAACAAATACAATAAACAAAACATAACAAACAAAACAAAAATTAAAGAAAAGCCAAAGATTACCCCACACTTTAGAATTTCCATTGTCCTCAATGGAAAACAAGAGTAATAAAGAAAAAGAGTTTAAGGACAACCTGTTTTCCATCGCACCCTGGTGAGGCAAAACTCTATCTTTCAAACACAGATGTGCAAAAACAAAATGCAAGAGAGCTTTAGGGTTTCTATTTATTTAAATTAAACATAAAATCAAAATTGCAAAATATAAAATTATAACTATGAAAAAGAAATTCAAACTAATGGGTTGCCTCCCATTTAGCGCTTCTTTAATGTCATAAAGCTGGACATCATGCAAGACTAGGAATCATGAATCAAAGTACTCACTGATCCTCACTTCATGAAATCCTTCTTTGTATGGTTTAACTCTATGTCTATTTACTTTAAAAATCTTTTTGGTTCTGGAGTTTAGCAATTCAATGGCACCAGAAGGACATACCTTAGTTACCTCAAAAGGACCACTCCATCTTGACTTGAATTTACCTGGAAACAGACAGAGTCGATAATTAAAAAGTAAAACTTTCATACCTGGACTCAATGTCTGTCGCCTAATAAATCTATCATGAACCGTTTTAGTGTGATCCTTATAATTCTTTGAGCTCTCATATGCCTTTGGGTTAAGGCATCTTTGGTTCTCCCCCACTGGTTTAACTCCCTCTTCTAAAGTCAGTGTCAGCTCCAATTTATCTGGGGAGTCTGTCTGCAAGAAATCACCTGAAACAACTGCATCCACACATTCAATGAAAGAACATTCCTCATATAAAGCAGTTGTAGGAATGGGAGAAGTGTTAAAAATAGAAAAATCCACAGTTTGTCCTAAGATATTCATTGACAACTTACCATTTTTAACATCTATCAAAGTGTTGGTAGTAGCCATGAAAGGCCTACCCAGCAGAATAGTGTGTGCAGATGGTGAAGGGTTACTTCCTTCCATGTCAAGTATTATGAAATCCACAGGTACTATCAACCCTCCAACCTTAACTAACACATCTTCTATAACCCCTTTCGGGAATCTAAAAGACCTATCAGCTAATTGCAACACCATTTTTGTCTGTTTAAGCTCCCCTAGTTCTAATTCTTTAAACACAGAATAAGGCATTAAATTCACACTAGCTCCTAGATCACACATGCCTTCAGTCCCTTTCCCATTCCCCACAGTAATCTGAATTATAAAACTACCAGGATCCTTTAGTTTGGGAGGTAGTTTATGCTGCAGAACAGCACTAGCTACCTCAGAAACTATCACCTTTTCATTCATCTCATATCTCTTTTTCTTGATGATCAGCTCTTTGAAAAATTTTGCATAAGCCGGCATGTTCTTTATTGCCTCAAGTTAGGGTAAGTTAATACTTACCTTAGACAACATGTTGAAGATGTTAGAAAATTGCTTATCTGTTTTATCATCCTTCAACCTGCTAGGGAATGGTACAGGTGGCCGGTATGGGTTGCTTGCCTTATGTAGATCTGCTGTAGGGGACTTCTCCACTGATCTTTCTCCAGCACCTTTGTTCTTTGGTTCTCCTTCCTCCTTGTTCTCTTTGTTACCTGCATTCACAGAATCATTTTCAACATTGTTATAAATTTCCTTACCACTTTTAAGAACAGTCACTGATTGTGCCTGCTCAGTTTGGCTTGGGAATTTCCCCTTTTGTTGAATCTTCATCTGTTGTGCAAGTTGTCCAACTTGTGTCTCCACCTTCTTAAAAGATGCTTCTAGTGAATCCAGTCTCTTGTTGGTCACCTCTTGATTTTTTGCACTGACTTGGATAAAAGCTTGTAAACTTTCCTCCAAGCTCTCTATCCTAGACTTCCCTTGATTTGAGGATTGGCCCAACTCTTGATTCTGTCCTTGAAGCAAATGGAAAGGCTGCTGAGAATTACTCTTTGCCCAAGAAAAATTTGGGTGATTCCTCCAACTAGGGTTGTAAGTGTTGGAGTAAGGATCATTTCTGGCCCTAGGTTGGAATCCTCCAATAACATTGACTTGCTCAGCATTACCAAAAGACTCATATGCAGAGGGGCAAATATTTGCTCCATGCCCGATAGTTCCACAAATTCCACAAATTTCCTGAGTGGATGAAGAAATATTGTTCTTCATATTCAGCATCTGCACTTGCTTTGTCAACTCAGCTATCTGACTGACCATCTCACTATTTGCTTCTAGTTGATTCACCCCTTTACTTCTTCCCCTGACACTTTTCTGTTGAGAATTAGCTCCCAACATCTCAAAAATATCATAAGTTTCAGCTGCTGTCTTTTCTCCCATGGCTCCCCCAGCTGCATTATCAACAGTGTTCTGAAATTGCTGGGTTTGACCATCATAGAAAAACTGGTTCAGAAGTTGAAGTGGATAATGATGATGTGGACACTGGATCAATAACATTTTAAATCTGTCCCAAGCCTCATGAAATGGCTCTCCTTCAAATTGAGAGAATGTAGCAATCTTCCCTCTCAACTCAGCTGTCTTTTGATGTGAATAGAACTTGCCCATGAACTTGTTATAAACTTGCTCCCAAGTTGTCAGTGAATTTTCAGGCAACATCATGAGCCAACTCTTTGCCCTATCCTTCAAAGTATAAGGGAAACATCTCATCCTCAACTGATCTTCTGTTAGTCCTCCCAAAGGAAAAGTGTTGAGGGTGGAGAAAAAATCCCGAATAAAATTCAAAGGATCTTCATTTGGAACTCCATAAAATGATGGGAGCATATTGTAGTGAATGTTCTTCAACTCATAGTTTCTTGCTGCATCTGTCAGTCTTATGGAAGAAGTGGAGGTTCCAATGAAAGGTCTAGCAAAGTCTCTCATTGTTCTTTGTCTTTCTTCAGCCATTTTAACAGATTGTGCAGATTCTGACTCACAATCAGAAGTGTCCTCCTCTGAAGTATCAAATCCTGTGTAAAGCTCAAACTCTTCCCTGCTCCTTTTCACCCTCTGAATTTCTGGAATGAATGGATGTAGCTCTCCTTCGAGTGATCTCCTGCCTTGCATAAACAAAATTGTCTAGAAAAAGAAACAATTAAAAGCAAAAGACAAAATAAAATAAAATGAAAACAATGAAAAATAATCTAAAATATATATTTATATATATATATATATTTAATAAACAATTTTGCCAATTAGCCTCCCCGGCAGCGGTGCCAAAAACTTGTTACGCTCAAATTAACTCTACCACAAAGCGTCACTCGCAAGTATACGAGGTAGTTGTAGCAAAGGTGATCGCCCCAAGGTCGTTCTCTCAAGGAAGCTAAAGTGGTTAATTGCTTATCAGATTATGTTTAACAAGTAATAAAGAGATTTATAAATTGCTAAATAATGAAGAAGATTGATTAAAGTTTAAAACAATAAAAGTAAATTGAGCTGTGTTTTGATTCACTTGATAGAATGGTCTAGGGTTTGCACTTCTCTACTACTTATATGTATGAACGGTTATTCCTCTTAACTAATTCAATTTCAAAGATTAAATCTCAAACAACTCCACTAATCAAGTCAAGGAAATAAGCTCTCGCATTCAAACCTCTTTCAACTAATCTTGTTATAAGTGAAATAATATTTTTAATAGGTTATATCTCTAATTCACCTAAGTCCTTAATTGAATTGTTCAAGTATTAAACTTCATCTCTCGATCCATCATCTAATACCTTAAAACACATAATTGGTGATCAATCAATTATATATTAACAATATTCCATTCAATCAAGGCTAACGAAATTATTAGCTAAGAGAATAACCAATTCATACAATCATAGCAGATCCATACAAACCCTAGACTAGATCAAATTAGTTCATAATGATTTCAAGCATACTCATCTCATTAATATTCAAAGAAATCAACTTAGACATGCTAATGTTCATAAATACAATTTCAATGAAAATAAGAGATAAAGTTCAAGAACAAAACCAAATTACAAACTCCTTGAAGCTTCTGAAGAATCTCTTGTTCAAATCTTGCAAGAAGGATGTCTCAATGGCTAGAACAATCTAATCTAAGCTAGTTTTAATCCAAAGTGAAATCAAAATCAAGAAAACAAATGTTTAAAAACCCTCAGTTCACTCTCTTGACGGCTCCAAATCTGTTCTAAATCGTCAACTCCCCGAAACCCTAACTTTCTTTTCCCTTTTATACAAAATGTCGGCTTTAAAATTCGTTGCACGTTTGTTTCATGAGGGACACGGCCAAGTCAGAAGTGACTTGGCCGTGTGAGTGCCTTTTGGAGAGACACGGCCAGGTGACTTGGCCGTGTCCCTTGCCTGTGTCTTCCACTGTGAGTTTTTAGTCTTCTTTGCCTTTGGAATTGGTGAGACACGGCCAAGTCAGAAGTGACTTGGCCGTGTTGGAGCATTTTTGGAGGGACATGGCCAAGTGACATGGCCATGTCGCTTGCATGTGTCGCCTACTGTGATGACTTGGCCGTGTTTGAGCATATTTGGAGGGACATGGCCATGTTTGAGGTGACTTGGCCGTGTTGCTTCATTTTGGAGAGACATGGCCAAGTGACATGGCCATGTCGCTTGCATGTGTCGCCTACTGTGATGACATGGCCATGTCGCTTGCATGTGTCTCCTACTGTGATGACATGGCCATGTCGCTTGCATGTGTCACCTACTGTGATGATTTCTTCTTCTTCAGTCTTGGTTCCTTGGCTTTTTTTAACCTAAAACAAAACTCAAACAAACTTTAAACAAAAAAAATAAATAAACAATAACTAACAAAACATAAACACCATACTAAAAACTAGATCAAAAACGACATAAACACTGAAATAAACTATAATTACAAAATTAACAAAAACACTAAATAAACCGATTTAAACTAATAAAATACCTAAATAAAACAATAATTATTATAATAAACAAGACACAAATCTATAACAAAAACTAACAAAACAACTACCCCACACTTACAACTTTGCTTGTCCTCAAGCAAATTCACATGGCATAAATTAAAAACTCACACAACCTTAACTATAATTCCAGTACATAGATGAAATACTTTAAGAGTCAGACATAAATAATTACAATTTCCTTCAATCAAGATTTTCTTAACTCATTCATTAATCCAGACATACAAATCTCATCTCTCATCTAAGTGTTTCACTCGATTTCAAAGGTTAATCACTCAAACCACTCATGACTGCATGCTACCATAAACTAGCTTAATTATCCAATCTCCCTCACTGATTTTCTCAAGAAATAATTCGAAGGTCTTTCATTTGGATGTAATGGGGCTAAGGTAAAGGTGTGAGAAAAGACATTTAGGCTGGAGCATCAAGAAATGGAGTATCTAATTTAGACAATACTCTTTCTAAGAAACTCATAGCTCCCTCAAATAGCATACTCACAATCCATTAACACTTCACATACTTGCATACTTCAAGAAAAATAACGAGTCAACATTCCTCTAAAGCTAGAAAACATATGGATTTTGTATATATATATATATCTTTTTTCTTTTTCTTTTTTTTTTACCCCACACTTTGAAATAAATCACCCTATTGACATATCATAAAAACTCCATTCCTTAATGCAGGTATGATGATAATAAGAGAAAATTGAGCTGTGCATTATGTTGATCAAACAAGAAAAAGGTTAAAGGCTCAACTTGGCTCACTAAGGAAATCAATATTAAGGGAGGTTTTTTAAGCTAAAGGGCTAACCTATTTTGCCTTCATCATTTTAAAACCTGAGATTAAATCATAATGTGAGTTCAATTAGTATGCAAAAGCAAACTCTAGAGATGCAAAATCATGAAGGTGCACACTTCAGAAAAGAAAATCAATCATTTAATCTATAAGGCTCAAAACTCACAAAGGTGGGTTTTTAAAGATTATATGTCATGAATCGCAGAATGTGAAAATTAACCCTGAAAGAATTCAAGTGCTAATCCCTATGCTGATTCTAAAGTCTCAACTACAATGCTAGAATCACAGAAAAGATCAATAAATTTTCAACAATTATGCCATGCACAACAAATACAATAAACAAAACATAACAAACAAAACAAAAATTAAAGAAAAGCCAAAGATTACCCCACCAAGTTTTTTAAAATGGTATACGACATGGCCTCAAAAATCTTAGAAAAGCCAAAGATTACCCCACCAAGTTCCCCGGCAGCGGCGCCAAAAACTTGTTGCGCTCAAATTAACTCTACCACAAAGCGTCACTCGCAAGTATATGAGGTAGCTGTAGCAAAGGTGATCGCCCCAATGTCGTCTCACAAGGAAGCCAAAGTAGGTAATTGATTATCAAAGTAAAAGTAACAAGTAATTGAAGTAATTTAAATTGCAAAGTAATGAAGAAGATTGATTTAGGTTGAAAACAAATAAAAATAAATAATAGCTTATGTTTTGATTCACTTGATAAAAAGAGTCTAGGGTTTGCACTTCTTTACTACTCATATGTATGAACGGTTATTCCACTTAACTAATTTAATTTCTAAGATTAAATCTCAAACAACTTAATTAATTGAGTCAAGGAGTTAAGCTCTCGCATTCAAACCTCTTACAACTAATCTTGTTATAATTGAAACAATCATTTTAATAGGTTATATCTCTAATTCACCTAAGTCCTTAATTGAATTGTTCTAGCATTAGATTTCATCTCTCAATCCACCATCTAATACCTAAAACACACAATTGGTGGCCAATCAATTATATGTTAACATTATTTCATTCAATAGAGGCTAAAGAAATCATTAGTTAAGAGAATAACCAATTCATACAATTCATAGCAAATCCATACAAACCCTAGACTAGATTAAATTAGTTCATGATGTTATCGAGCATACTCATCTCATTAATAATCAAAGAAATCAATTTAGACATGATAATGTTCATAAACACAATTTCAATGAAACTAAAGAGACAAAGTTTAAGAATAAAACCAAGTTACAAACTCCTTGAAGTTTTTGATGAATCTCTTGATCGAATCTTGCAAGAAGGATGAAACAATGGCATGAAAAATCTAATCTAAACTAGTTTAATCCAAAGTAAAATCAAAATCCAAGAAAACAAATGTTTAAACCCTAAGATCTCTCTCAGACGGCTGAACTTTGCTCTCAAAAATCGTCAACAACCCAACCCTAACTTTTCTTTTTTCTTTTATACGAAACGTCGGCCTTAAAATTCGTTGCGCGTTTGTTTCATTAGGGACACAGCCAGGTGATGAGGGACACGGCCGTGTGAGGGCTTGTTGGAGGGACACGGCCACATGACATGGCCGTGTCCCCTGCAGGTGTCCACCTCTGTGAAATTTTTTCCTTCCTTTCCTTTGGTAACAAGTGAGACACGGCCAAGTCAAGGACATGGCCATGTCATCACAGTAGGTGACACATGCAAGCGACATGGCCATGTCATCACAGTAGGCGACACATGCAAGCGACATGGCCATGTCACTTGGCCATGTCTCTCCAAAATGAAGCAACACGGCCAAGTCACCTCAAACATGGCCATGTCCCTCCAAATATGCTCAAACACGGCCAAGTCATCACAGTAGGTGACACATGCAAGCGACATGGCCATGTCACTTGGCCATGTCCCTCCAAAAATGCTCCAACACGGCCAAGTCACTTCTGACTTGGCCGTGTCTCACCAATTCCAAAGGCAAAGAAGACTAAAAACTCACAGTGGAAGACACAGGCAAGGGACATGGCCAAGTCACCTGGCCGTGTCTCTCCAAAAGGCACTCACACGGCCAAGTCACTTCTGACTTGGCCGTGTCCCTCATGAAACAAACGCGCAATGAATTTTAAAGCCGACGTTTCGTATAAAAGGGAAAAGAAAGTTAGGGTTTCGGGGAGTTGACGATTTAGAACAGATTTGGAGCCGTCAAGAGAGTGAACTGAGGGTTTTTAAACATTTGTTTTCTTGATTTTGATTTCACTTTGGATTAAAACTAGCTTAGATTAGATTGTTCTAGCCATTGAGACATCCTTCTTGCAAGATTTGAACAAGAGATTCTTCAGAAGCTTCAAGGAGTTTGTAATTTGGTTTTGTTCTTGAACTTTATCTCTTATTTTCATTGAAATTGTATTTATGAACATTAGCATGTCTAAGTTGATTTCTTTGAATATTAATGAGATGAGTATGCTTGAAATCATTATGAACTAATTTGATCTAGTCTAGGGTTTGTATGGATCTGCTATGATTGTATGAATTGGTTATTCTCTTAGCTAATAATTTCTTTAGCCTTGATTGAATGGAATATTGTTAATATATAATTTATTGATCACCAATTATGTGTTTTAAAGTATTAGATGATGGATCGAGAGATGAAGTTTAATACTTGAACAATTCAATTAAGGACTTAGGTGAATTAGAGATATAACCTATTAAAAATATAAACTTGTTACGCTCAAATTAACTCTACCACAAAGCGTCACTCGCAAGTATACGAGGTAGCTGTAGCAAAGGTGATCGCCCCAAGGTCGTTCTCTCAAGGAAGCTAAAGTGGTTAATTGCTTATCAGATTATGTTTAACAAGTAATAAAGAGATTTATAAATTGCTAAATAATGAAGAAGATTGATTAAAGTTTAAAACAATAAAAGTAAATTGAGCTGTGTTTTGATTCACTTGATAGAATGGTCTAGGGTTTGCACTTCTCTACTACTTATATGTATGAACGGTTATTCCGCTTAACTAATTCAATTTCAAAGATTAAATCTCAAACAACTCCACTAATCGAGTCAAGGAAATAAGCTCTCGCATTCAAACCTCTTTCAACTAATCTTGTTATAAGTGAAATAATATTTTTAATAGGTTATATCTCTAATTCACCTAAGTCCTTAATTGAATTGTTCAAGTATTAAACTTCATCTCTCGATCCATCATCTAATACCTTAAAACACATAATTGGTGATCAATCAATTATATATTAACAATATTCCATTCAATCAAGGCTAAAGAAATTATTAGCTAAGAGAATAACCAATTCATACAATCATAGCAGATCCATACAAACCCTAGACTAGATCAAATTAGTTCATAATGATTTCAAGCATACTCATCTCATTAATATTCAAAGAAATCAACTTAGACATGCTAATGTTCATAAATACAATTTCAATGAAAATAAGAGATAAAGTTCAAGAACAAAACCAAATTACAAACTCCTTGAAGCTTCTGAAGAATCTCTTGTTCAAATCTTGCAAGAAGGATGTCTCAATGGCTAGAACAATCTAATCTAAGCTAGTTTTAATCCAAAGTGAAATCAAAATCAAGAAAACAAATGTTTAAAAACCCTCAGTTCACTCTCTTGACGGCTCCAAATCTGTTCTAAATCGTCAACTCCCCAAAACCCTAACTTTCTTTTCCCTTTTATACGAAACGTCGGCTTTAAAATTCATTGCGCGTTTGTTTCATGAGGGACACGGCCAAGTCAGAAGTGACTTGGCCGTGTGAGTGCCTTTTGGAGAGACACAGCCAGGTGACTTGGCCGTGTCCCTTGCCTGTGTCTTCCACTGTGAGTTTTTAGTCTTCTTTGCCTTTGGAATTGGTGAGACACGGCCAAGTCAGAAGTGACTTGGCCATGTTGGAGCATTTTTGGAGGGACATGGCCAAGTGACATAATCTTGATTTCCATAATGAGAAATAATGTGATTATATATATAAGACACATAATTGAAATGTGTCTACCACAAAGCGTCACTCGCAAGTATACGAGGTAGCTGTAGCAAAGGTGATCGCCCCAAGGTCGTCTCACAAGGAAGCCAAAGTAGGTAATTGATTATCAAAGTAAAAGTAACAAGTAATTGAAGTAATTTAAATTGCAAAGTAATGAAGAAGATTGATTTAAGTTGAAAACAAATAAAAATAAATAATAGCTTATGTTTTGATTCACTTGATAAAAAGAGTCTAGGGTTTGCACTTCTTTACTACTCATATGTATGAACGGTTATTCCACTTAACTAATTTAATTTCTAAGATTAAATCTCAAACAACTTAATTAATTGAGTCAAGGAAGTAAGCTCTCGCATTCAAACCTCTTACAACTAATCTTGTTATAATTGAAACAATCATTTTAATAGGTTATATCTCTAATTCACCTAAGTCCTTAATTGAATTGTTCTAGCATTAGATTTCATCTCTCAATCCATCATCTAATACCTAAAACACACAATTGGTGGCCAATCAATTATATGTTAACATTATTTCATTCAATAGAGGCTAAAGAAATCATTAGTTAAGAGAATAACCAATTCATACAATTCATAGCAAATCCATACAAACCCTAGACTAGATTAAATTAGTTCATGATGTTATCGAGCATACTCATCTCATTAATAATCAAAGAAATCAATTTAGACATGATAATGTTCATAAACACAATTTCAATGAAACTAAAGAGACAAAGTTTAAGAATAAAACCAAGTTACAAACTCCTTAAAGTTTTTGATGAATCTCTTGATCGAATCTTGCAAGAAGGATGAAACAATGGCATGAACAATCTAATCTAAACTAGTTTAATCCAAAGTAAAATCAAAATCCAAGAAAACAAATGTTTAAACCCTAAGATCTCTCTCAGATGGCTGAACTTTGCTCTCAAAAATCGTCAACCCCCAAACCCTAACTTTCTTTTCCCTTTTATACGAAACGTCGGGTTTAAAATTTGTTGCGCGTTTGTTTCATGAGGGACACGTCCAAGTGACTTGGCCGTGTCCCTTGCCTGTGTCCACCACTGCTTGCCTCTCTTCTTTCTCTTCTTTGTTGAGTGACACGGCCAAGTCAGAAGTGACTTGGCCATGTTGCACCATTTTGGAGGGACACGGCCAGGTGACTTGGCCGTGTCCCTTGCCTGTGTCTTCCACTGTGAGTTTTTAGTCTTCTTTGCCTTTGGAATTGGTGAGACACGGCCAAGTCATCACAGTAGGCGACACATGCAAGCGACATGGCCATGTCACTTGGCCATGTCTCTCCAAACTGAAGCAACAGCAAGCTTGGCCGTGTCCCAAAGAAAAATGAGAGACACGGCCAAGCCAAATCAAGCTTGGCCGTGTCACCCTTAACTTCTATAAATTCTTTTGCTCGAAAAGAAAAGAGAAGGGGAGGAGATGGCTAGGGTTTGAAAGGGAGAAAAGAAAAGAGAAGGAGAGAGCAAACACATTTGGGATGAGGAGAGAGTGACACTCTCCTTATCCCTTCATCTTCATCCTCCATCTTCATCTTCTCCATCTTCCATTGACAAGATCTTTGAGGTTCTTTGGGATAAATTGGGTTAAATAAGCTCTTAAAGGTTGAAGAAGCTTCATTCTAAGGTTTGGTGACTTGAGAAAGCTCCATTCCATCTACCAAAGGCAAGCTCCATTCCATATTGCAAAGGGGAATCAACCATTGAAGAGGGCTTGAGTTCTTCATTAAATATCAAAGTGGAGCTAGGAGGAAGACTAGTAATCCTACTCTTGGCATCTTCACAAGGGGTTTTTCTATTCTCTCTTTTAATTCATTTCAATATTATTTTTGTTGTATTAAGAGAATTGATATTGCAATGAACAATTTGTATTTGATTTATATTGAGTTGAATAATGTTTTAAATTGATGATGTTGAGCTAAATACCCATGCCTAGGGTTTGTAGTATATTTGATTGAATGCTTTGATTTGATATTTACCTTGTGTTGGTTGATCGCATTGGCTTGTATGCTAGGTTAATAGATTAGCTATCTATTTATCTCTAGATATTGAATGAAGGACCGAGAGGTGAAATCCGATATCAAAACTATGCAATCGACTACCCTATGAATGAATTAGAAATATAAGTTCTAGGGTTTCATTAATTTGCAAATGTAAAATAATTGGTTATTGCTATTTCATGAACGTGAGAAATAATGAATTGGTAATTGACTAATTAACCTTAAGGAACAAATTAATTTACAAGGTTATGTTAATGGATAATTGAGAATTGAGCTTTGATTGAATGGACCTATAACCCTAGGCACCTTCCCAAGAATCGATTTGATCTTGTACAACCTTCATACATCAACCCTACACTCCTTAATCTTAGGTTTAAATTGTTCTTTTACAATTCCAAACAACAAACTCTCTTTTAAATTACTTGCTTATCAAGCTATTACGAACTACACCTTCTTGGGGAAACGACCTTGGGGCGATCACCTTTGCTACAGCTACCTCATATACTAGCGAGTGACGCTTGTAGTAGAACTTAATTCGAGCGCAACAAGTTTTTGGTGCCGCTGCCGGGGAAGGTTGTTTAAGTAGTGATAGTTTGATTTTTTTATTTAATTGTTTATTTGTTTTTCTTTGAATTGTTTGTTTGTTTTGTTTGATTTTCTTTTAATTTAATTATTTGTTTGTTTTTCTTTAAGTTGCTAAGTGCCTTTTGTAAATATACAGTTTTCAAGGTACGTAGGGGTTTATGATGATAACCCTAACTCTAACATGGCATGGCAATTAGCAGAATTAATGAACCAACTTAAGATGCTAAATGCAAGAGGAAGAACACCTATGCCTACTCGTGAAGTATGTTCAGCATGTGGCATTGTAGGACATAGCGCAAACATGTGTTCATTTGGTTATGGACAATACCAAGAGAGGTAAGAGGAAGAATATGCCTATGAAAGTTTCCAGCAAATGGGTGGAAATGACCCATATCCCAGACCTTATAATTCAAGCTGGGGAAGCCACCCAAATTTTTCTTGGGAAACTCAACAGCAAATTCCACCTCAAAATTTTTTTCAACCTTACCAAAGAAATCCTTACTCTCAAGAACAATATTCAAATCAAGATCACCTTAAGAAACCCACATTGGAGAATAGTTTGAATGCCTTCATTCAAACTAGCGTACAAAATCAAGATCACCTTAAGAAACCCACATTGGAGGATAGTTTGAATGCCTTCATTCAAACTAGCGCACAAAATGAAGATCGACTTAAGAAACCCACTTTGGAAGATAGTTTGAATGCCTTCATTCAAATTAGTGCACAAAATTAGGATCAATGCAAGAAATCGACAGTGGAAGATGATTTGAATGCTTACCTTCAAATTAGCACACAAAATCAGGAAAGGAGCAATGAGAGGTTTGATTCTTTGGAGGAATCATTGAAGAGGGTGGAAGCTCAAGTTAGGCAATTGGCACATCACCTCCAAGCACACCAAAAAGAGGAATTTCCTAGCCAACTGGAGCACGTCAAGGTAATCACAAATTTGAGGAGTGAACAGGTGATATATAACAGTTCTTGTGATTCCTTTGATGCAGGAACTAATCAAGAAAAAGATGGTGAGGAAATACAACCATACATAGAGGAGTTAATTCAATCAAAGGAGGAGGAGAATTTGGAAGCATCAACTTCCACAAAATTGCATGAACCTCTAAATCCTTGTATGCCACCAATCCCATTCCCAAGCAGGCTGAATGAAGAGAAACAAGGTATGCAACTTTCTAAACTTTATGACATGCCCTATAGTGAAGATAAGCTTGAGGTAGCCATGACCTTAGGAGTAGAGCCTAATTTTTCCAATTTAGAAATTGAGGAGAGCAATTTACTATTAAATAATAAGATTGTTGAGGGGGAACTTCAAATTGCTAAAGAGGATGAAGAAGTGGTTCAACCAAACTTGGTTGAACTTAAAAAGACCCCAAGAATTTTGAAAGTCGTTTTGGTTGGGGAGTACAGTAGGCAACAAATTATCATCTCTCCCACCCTTGGTGGTGAGAACGAGCAAAAACCATATATAACCATGTTGCAAACTGAAAAAGATTCTTACTGCGTCCCTATAGCATTAGAGGATCAAGTTAAGACAACCCTCACATGTTCTTTTTGAACAATTGCTCTTACAAGGATGCTACCTAGGCTTTTCAATACATTGGGCACATTTCAGAGTTGCATGTTGTTCATCCTCTCACACATGGGCTCCAATTGCATTATGGGTGGAAGGAGCCCTACACATCGTATTTAGGAACGATGGAAATCAGGTATCATCTAAACTCTCTTTTAGTTTATGCATGCTCACATTGAGGACAATATGAATCTTTAAGTGTGGGGTAGTGCATTTTGTGTTTTTACTTTTTAAGTTTAATAATGTTTTACCTTGAATAAATGAGTTTTATAAAGTTCAATTGTTATAAAAATTGTTGATAAATGACCTTTGAATTTTTGAAGCATGAATTTGAGAATTGAGTAGAATTGGTGCTTATGTCAATTTTGTTGGTTTTTCCTTGCATTGCCATTAACCTAGTGAGGAATTGAGCCATCAACTTATCATTATTGTTATGGGTGAACATCTTTGATTGATGAGTTGCTAGAACTTGCTTTGACATGCATTTTAAGATTACATAAAAATTTCAATTAGGCATCAAGATGATTAAGGTAATTAGGTGAACCCACTTTGTCTTAAAAAGACCAACCCTATTTTTAACCTTAGTTAGCCAATTTTGAGCTTATTTTTTTTCCTTTTCTTTCTTTTTCACAACACCATTAGCTTGAACCTTGTTCTTTAACTCTTACCCTTTCATTAGGTCAAGAGCATTTTAAGAGCGATTATGACCGAGTGTTGTGTTGAATTAAGTGTGGGGTTAAATTTAGTAGGTTTAAGATTGCAAAGCAAAATAATAAAAATAAAAAAAAATAAAGAAAAGAAAAGAAATATATATATATATATAATAGTAATAAGAATAATTGTTGTTCTTGTTGAAAGGGTTGGAATGTATCATTACAAGATTTAATAAGTGAGTTCCCTTGAAAAACTCTTTAATGTCAAGGGGTAGATGAGAGGAAGGTATTTTGGAATTGTTGTGTTATGTATATGATCGGGTACTTCATTCTTAAAGTGCTCTTGAACTTAATGATCAAGCTCACATTTCCTAAATATCATGCCTTTACCTTAGCCCCATTACAACCCAATAAAGACCTTTTGATTGATGCTTGATTGTTATTTTGTGGTGGAGATTTGATTAATAAGCAAGCCTATGGCAATAATCTTTCATTGATTGTTATGAGTGTAAACACCACCATGATCAAACACTTGTAAGAGTTTGTGAGGGAGTGACAACATTGGTTATGCATGGAAAGCCACTTAATTGCATTGGTGTTGATTTTGTTTGATTCGATATTGATTGCAGATTTAGGGATAAGGAAATTTTGATGCTTCTTTTATAACTCTTGAACTTAACAAAATTCATCTGATTAGTGTGTTTTGATTTTAGCCTTGCTTGGGGACAAGCAAGGAATTAAGTGTGGGGTAGTTGTTTAGATCATTTTTGTACTTGTTTTTAGTATGATTTTTATATGTTTTTAGTTAATGTTTTGATTGATTTTTGTTTTAAGTTCATTTAAAGTGTTTGTTTTAGGTTTAGGTGCAAAAACACCCTTGGAAGATCAAAACAGTGCAAGAAGAGCATGAACCAAGCATGACATGGCCAAGCCAAATGAAACTTGGCCGTGTCACCTCAAAGTAAAGAAATGGCAGAGCTTGACACGGCCAAGAGACACGGCCAAGCCACTGGCTGTGTCTCATTTAAGGAGCAAAACAAAGACCAAAGCAAAGAAAGAGCAAAAAAAAAGAAGCAGAAGCAAACACACTCATGTGACACGGCCAAGCTTATGGCCGTGTCACATGAGACATGACCAAGCCACTCTTGGCTTGGCCGTGTCACTCCTTGAAGAACAAAGAAAAGAAAGAAAGAAAGAAGAAGGCAGTGAAGGACATGGCCAGCAAGCTTGGCCGTGTCCCAAAGAAAAATGAGAGACACGGCTAAGCCAAATCAAGCTTGGCCGTGTCACCCTTAACTTCTATAAATTCTTTTGCTCGAAAAGAAAAGAGAAGGGGAGGAGATGGCTAGGGTTTGAAAGGGAGAAAAGAAAAGAGAAGGAGAGAGCAAACACATTTGGGATGAGGAGAGAGTGACACTCTCCTTATCCCTTCATCTTCATCCTCCATCTTCATCTTCTCCATCTTCCATTGACAAGATCTTTGAGGTTCTTTGGGATAAATTGGGTTAAATAAGCTCTTAAAGGTTGAAGAAGCTTCATTCTAAGGTTTGGTGACTTGAGAAAGCTCCATTCCATCTACCAAATGCAAGCTCCATTCCATATTGCAAAGGGGAATCAACCATTGAAGAGGGCTTGAGTTCTTCATCAAATATCAAAGTGGAGCTAGGAGGAAGACTAGTAATCCTACTCTTGGCATCTTCACAAGGGGTTTTTCTATTCTCTCTTTTAATTCATTTCAATATTGTTTTTGTTGTATTAAGAGAATTGATATTGCAATGAACAATTTGTATTTGATTTATATTGAGTTGAATAATGTTTTAAATTGATGATGTTGAGCTAAATACCCATGCCTAGGGTTTGTAGTATATTTGATTGAATGCTTTGATTTGATATTTACATTGATGTACCTTGTGTTGGTTGATTGCATTGGCTTGTATGCTAGGTTAATAGATTAGCTACCTATTAATCTCTAGATATTGAATGAAGGACCGAGAGGTGAAATCCAATATCGAAACTATGCAATCGACTACCCTAAGAATGAATTAGAAATATAAGTTCTAGGGTTTCATTAATTTGCAAATGTAAAATAATTGGTTATTGCCATTTCATGAATGTGAGAACTAATAAATTGGTAATTGACTAATTAACCTTAAGGAACAAATTAATTTACAAGGTTATGTTAATGGATAATTGAGAATTAAGCTTTGATTGAATGGACCTATAACCCTAGGCACCTTCCCAAGAATCGATTTGATCTTGTACAACCTTCATACATCAACCCTACACTCCTTAATCTTAGGTTTAAATTGTTCTTTTACAATTCCAAACAACAAACTCTCTCTTTTAAATTACTTGCTAATCAAGCTATTACGAACTACACCTTCTTGGGGAAACGACCTTGGGGCGATCACCTTTGCTACAGCTATCTCGTATACTTGCGAGTGACGCTTGTAGTAGAACTTAATTCGAGCGCAACAGTGCTCAGCTTTTGCCCTCTGACAAGTGAGACACCAGCCACATATTTTGCTATATCCCTCTTTATACCTAACCACCAATAATGCTTCTTTAAATTTTGATACATCTTGGTACTTGCAAGGTGCATAGCATAAGAAGATTGATGTGCTTCTTCCAAAATTCTCTTTTTCAATTCAACATCATTAGGGATAAACAACATATCCCTATACCATAAGCTGTCATCCTCTCTCATAAGAAAATTCCTACTCTCCCCCTTATGACAATCCTTCACAATCTTCTGGAGTTTTAAATATTTCTTCTATGCTTCTTTAATCTAATCTAACAATATTGGCCTCACCTGCAATTGAGCCATAAGTGCACCATCATTACAAACCTCAAATCTAGTATGTAGGGCTCTTAAATCAACAAGCAACATGAGAGAATAGGTAGTCATCCCTGCAATGGCCTTTCGACTCAAGGTGTCTAAAACTACATTTGCCTTGCCAAGGTAGTAATCAATCAAATAGTCATAATCTTTTATCAATTCCAACCACCATCTCTGATGAAGATTTAGCTCCTTCTGAACACCTAGATACTTCAAACTCTTATGGTTAGTATAGATGAAATATTTCTCTCCATTCAAATGATATCACCAAATCTTTAGTGCAACACTATAACTCATAGGGTTTCAATTGTATGGATTCATAATAAATAACTCTACCTTCCTACATCAACACACATCCCAAACCATTATGTAAAGCATAACTATGGAGCACCTATTGTTTACCTTCCACAAGTAGAGTAAGAACATGAGCTTGATTCAACATATCCTTTAACTTCTCAAAACTAGATTGACAAGATCCGTCCATACAAATTTGACATCTGACGGTAGTAACCTGCCAACCCCAAAAAACTCCTAACTTTTATCACATTATTTGGTGGACTCCAATTCAAAATTGACTCAACCTTACTTAGATAAACTCTAATGCCCTCTGTTGAAACCACATGTCCAATGAAAGTCACCTGATCCAACTAGAACTCACATTTGGATAACTTGGAATATAATTGTTTCTCCCTCAAAGTTTGTAACACAATTTGTAGATGCTTAATATGGTATTCCTTACTATAAGAGTAAAGCAAAATGTCATCAATGAACACTACCACAAACTAGAACAAGTATGGTCTGAAGACTTGATTCATCAAATCCATGAATATTGCTAGTGCATTGTCAGCCTAAAAGGCATCACTAAGAACACATAATGGCCATATCTCATGCGGAAAGCAGTCTTAGGCACATCTGCATCTCTAATTCTCAACTGATGATATCCAGATCTCAAGTAAATTTTGGAAAATATTGTTTCCCCTTTCAATTGATCAAAGAGATCAACAATATGAGGCAATGGGTGCTTGCTCTTGATGGTCACTTTATTCAATTACTGGTAATAAATGTACAATCTCAAAGTGTCATCCTTCTTCTTAACAAACAACACTGGTGCTCCCCACAGTGAGACATTATGGTGAATGAACCCTTTATCTAGCAATTTTTGCAACCGCACCTTTAACACTTTCAATTCTACAGGTGCCATTTGATAAGGAGTAATAGAGATAAGAGTGGTATCGGTATCACATCGATACTAAACTCCACATCTCGAACTGGTTGTAGCCCTGGAAACTCATATGAGAATACATAAGGAAACTTTGCCACTGTAGGAATACTGTCAAGCTTAAACCCCTCAGCCCTAGTATCCACTATATGCACTAAGTAAGCTTCACACTCTTTTTGAATCAAACTCCTAGCCAAAATAACTTAAATAAATATAGATGAGAGATGTCTCTGCTCACTTGATACCACTAGATTCTTCCCATGATGTGTTTTTCAGGGTAACATGCTTCTGTTGACAATTCACCACTGCCTAATGTCTAGATAACCAATCCATACCCAGAGTGAGGTCATAATCCCTAAAGGGCATCTCAATCAAGTCATAAAGAAACTCCTTATCTTACACCACTACAGAACTATCTTGGTATACTCTGCTAACTACCACAATGTGCCCTAAAGGGTTAGTAACCAACACATCAAACCCTAAGGAATGTGAATGTACATCACTCACAGCAAAGATGGATGCACTAATATATGAATGTGTCAAACCAGGGTCTATCAATATATGAACTGAAGTGCCAAGTAAAAAAAAGTACCAGTTATCACATCCGAGGCACTCGACTACAACAACATCACATACACCCTCTGTGATGACCCAACCTCCTCATGTTTACTCCCAGCTATAGATTCTCCCCCTCTGACTGAACCTTACTCTACCATCTCTGCCACTACCTTTATCGCCTTGACCCCCTTTGCCACTGGGTCTACACACAAACATCTCTGCCTGACCAGCCTCTGGCGACTTTGGACAATCTCTGATAAAGTGATTTATGGAGCCACATCTAAAACAAGTTGGTGTACTAGTCTTCTAGCAGATACCTCTATGCATCAGTCCACACTGGGCATAGATAGGTGGAGGTGATCTTTAAGATGCTAGAGTTGAGACACTAACTACTGAGGCTGCAGGCTCCTGCCTCTGTCTCTACTACTATGTTGATCTTTTAGGCTGCCCCTGGCCGCTACCTAACCTCTAATAAAAACTCCATCGACCTTTGTTTGAAGATGAAGACCATGCCTCGGCCTGAGGTCTCTTGTCTCTACTCTCCTCTGCCCTAGCTATAGCTGCGAGCCCTTGGGCTTTCTCAACATTCTGAGTAGCAGATACAAATTGGGAGAAATTCTTATACTATACTGCCACCACCTAGCACATAATGGATTGCCTCATCCCCTCTTTAAACCTTTGGCACCCATCTATCTCATTTGATAAAAGATCACCTGCATACTTACTCGATCAGAGGGAATTCTTCTCATATTCTGTAACTATCTTCATTCCTTGCTTTAGACTCATAAATTCCTTCTTCTTGGAATCTTTATACTTATGCAGTGTATACTTCTTCTCAAACTCTTGTAAGAAATCCTTATTTAACAATACTGGTGGATCAGCCACCTTGTAAGGATTAGTCTTCTACTAGTCATAGGCATCCCCCTATAGAAGAGATAAGGCATAGTTGAACTTCTCTTCTGTAGTAGCCTGCAACTGGATGAATACCCTCTGGACTCTATCTAGCGACTAGATCAACAATGCCTATAAAACCCGTAGCCTGATATTTTCTCAACTTATCATACTACCTAGTTTGCTGCTGCTGTATCGGGGCATGTCATAACAACTTCACCATCTATTGTACCCATACTAGCAGTATATCCTGAACTATTGGTCTAGCTGGCATTGATGCCTCTCTAAAGAATTTTTCACTAACTCCAGCTCTGCCCTGTGAGCGGAGATTTTTGCCCCCACTCCTGGTGGAATGGTTATTGTGATTTCGGCACTGTTAGGCTCGGGATCTTAGAGAACGCGGGCCTAAATCTGAAGAAAATGGAGTTGCCACCTAGATGGACCGGGAAAAAAAGGGGTGGATGACTCGATTCCTAGGGAATTCCTGACCCCCTAATGGGTTCAAAAAGTTAGGTACGTATAGGGAAGGTGAGAATGACCCAACATTCCCACAATACCCAGTTCATTGGAACCGACCTCCTTTTCAAGTCTAAATATTATAGAATTCTTAATCATTATGATATAATCCATACTACATGTGATAATTAAGATAAAAAAAACATCATCATATTAATAATCAAAATAATGTTCAAACAAAACAAATAAATGGACACCCATCCAAAGATGGAAACATGTCCTTACATCATCCAATATCTAAAACTAAATAAGACACCCACCAAAAGATGGAAACATGTCCTTTACATTGGTCCCAAAACTTAAAATAATTTAAATTACATGAAATTTAACTAATGAGGTACCCACAAAGTGGAAACATACCTCTTGCAATTTTGAAACTAAGGTAACAAATAAAATAACATTCAATCATCCAATATAAATTAAAGCAAACCATCCATAAAATAAAATAAACCATTCATCATTAAAATATAACAAATCACATAATCAAACAAATAATTAGAATTAGAATTAAAACCATTAAATAAACAAAATTAGGGTTTCATATTTTGAGATTAGGGTTTTAGATTTTAAAATTGTAGTTACTGTGTTATAATTAGGAGGCTTAGAAAATAAGGTTTTAGACTTAGGGATTGGATTTGGGGTTTTGGAATTTAGGGTTTGGTTTAGGTTTAGTTTAGGGTTTCTGGATGTTAAGAACTTGGTATAGGTTTTAGGAATGAAGGCACAGGTTATTGGATAAGGTTTAGGTTTTGGTATTTAAAAATTGGTTTTATGTTTATAGAATTAAAAGGTTTAGGGTTCTGGGCATTTGGATTTAAGGAATTTAGGGTTCTAGAATTTGGGATTTAGGAACTTGGTTATTGGATTAGGTTTTCTAAATAGGTTGGAAGCGAGGGTTTGGAAACTAAGGTTTAGGTCTTAGGATTTGGTAATTAAGGTGGATGTTTACTAGATTTTGGGTTTAATTAGGACTTTTGGATGTCTAAGGTTGATTTAGGTTTTGGGAATTAAGGTGGATGTTTAGATTACTAGGTGTTTAAACAAATAGTCAAGACTCATGAAAATTAGGATCAAATCAACTAGTGAATAAAAAAATCCTCCAAATCATTGATTAATTTTTAAATATAAGAAAAACATACTCATTGCATGTTGAAACAAATTGTAAATCTATAGATTAAGCCACTATAAATTTAAATGAATTTAATGATTGAAGATAAACCTCCGTTGTTGATTCCACCAAAATTAATGAATTGAAACAAGCCCTATGCTTTTGCCTGCTTGGATCAATTGATGTTTTTGGCTGGAGATCGCCTAATTGTTGCTTCTATGTTACTCTGTTAAACCGTGCTAATTACTGATTTTGTTCTTCACAATTGTTGTTGTTTTCCATTTTAATGCTAAGCATCAGTATTTGTAGACAAAATTAGTTTTAAAATAAAACCTAAAAACTTAATCCTACGGTTCAAATGAAATCCACCTTAATTATGTAGTTAATAAGCGAATTAGAACCGAATTAGTGGGCCATGACGAATTGGAAAAGTGCCAATTCGCCATGATAAGAAACCCATGGCTATCATGGGGAATTGGGAGTCACCAATTGGCCATGGATGCTTGTCCATGGCAGTTTGGCTTACTAATTCGCCATGGTCATCCCACCATGGTGAATTGGCAATAGCGAATTCGCCATGGTTTGGATTTTTGGTTCGGTCTGGTTTATTTTTATGTTTTAAAATTGAATTACATATGAATCGGATTATGTTTAGGGTTTTATTATCAAACTAAATTATTTTTGGACCGACCCTGATTTATAAAAGTTATAAACTAGATTTTAGACCTTTATAAATTGGGTTAACTTATTTTTAGACCTTGCAGAACTAAAACTGACTCATTAAAAGCTATAAACTAGGTCTAAACTTTTCAAAATCAGAGCAAATATAGTTTGGCTTTTGTTAATTGGGATCGGACTAGCTTAGAGCTAAAATCAAGGGTCTACAGTTTATCACCTGCTTGAACGACCTTAAATTTATTTAGGGAGTGAAAAGTAATATGATCTTAAGCTAATTTTGGACAAGGATGGGTTCTGGACCCGACGTTGGTTTGTGTTCTAGACCTGAAAATGGATTTAGGTTCTGGACCCGAGGCTAGATTTGGGTTTTGGACCCAAGATTGATTTCGGTTCTGGACCCGATTTGAGTTCTAGACTCAAAAATGATTTGGGTTTTGGACCTAAGGTGTTTTGGATTCTGGACCCGGTTTGAATTTTGGACTCTAAAATAATTTGGATTTTGGACCCGAGGTGATTTGGGTTCGAGACTCAAAAATAATTTGGGTTCTGGACTCGAGATAGTTTGGGTTTTGGACCCAGTTTGAGTTCTGGACTCAAAAAATAATTTAGGTTCTAGACCCAAGGTGGTTTGGGTTCTGGATCCGGTTTGAGTTCTGGACTCGAAAATAATTTGGGTTTTGAACTTGAGGTAGTTTGGGTCTGGACCCAGTTTGAGTTTTGGACTCAGAAAATGATTTGGGTTCTAGACCAGAGGTGGTTTGGGTTCTGGACCCAGTTTGAGTTCTGGACTCGAAAATAATTTGGATTTTGGACCTGAGGTGGTTTGGGTTCTGGATCCGATTTGAGTTTTAGACTAAAAAATGATTTGAATTCTAGACCTGAGATAGCTACAAAAAATAATTATAGTCAATAAAGTTTTTTGCAAAAAATGCAAAAAATTAGGCTATTTTTTATTATACCTACATACTCTTGCCCCCTTTGTGGAAAAATATATTTTATTGCCAAATAAAAAAAAATTTTTAGGCATGCATAAAATATCTTTTACTATTTTTATTTTGTCCTGCATCAAAAAACAAATTATAAGTCACCTACTATTATAAAAGCACTTATGTTTTTGAATTATTGGATAAAACGTATGCCGTAACTGTCAGATATAGGAGTCTTGACTTTAAAGCAAAGCAACAAATTTGGATAAATGCATCTTATGTCAGTGCCATGCCTTATACTCAACCATCAGCTACAATCCTACACTTTTCTTTTCTTTTCTCTTTTACTTTTGCTATTCGTCCTTTTATGAATCACTTTGGTTGTTTAAACTTTCACAAGCTTATAAAATTGCAATTCATTTATTTCAAGTTTCATCTTCTGTATTTAAAACTTCAGTGCTCTCTAAGCTCCTTTGTCCTTCATTTTTAAACTTTTAGTATTCATCAATTGATTTTAACTTATAAATGGAAGGTGTGCAACATGCTTCAAGGGCTGGACTTCGGTCTGATGCTGACCTACTAGACTATATCTGAGCACATGAGAATGGGGTAGTACCCTCCTAGCTGGGATGGATCACCATCGTAGCACAGTTGAACGGTCTGAAGTAAGTATTATTTTATTGCAATTTAAATACTTACTTTTTCAAAATTAATTAATATGTTTACCAACGAAGGAAATATGCATGAATTTAAATTTTGACAAGAAAAAATAGATAAATATGCATAAATTTACATAATGAATATACTAAATTTTTATGTATGGATTTATGAAAATGAAAACATAGAATTTACTTAGCAAGTACTTAAATATATAAAAGAAATATTTGTACAAACACAAATTTATAATGTTTTAAATGAAAATATTGCTTATTTAATCGTGAAAATTGCTTTATACATAGAAACTAATTGACGGGAGTTTTTTTTTCATTTTTTATTGATGAAAAGAAATTTATAAAATTTATGTAAAAAATAATGAAATGCAACTTAGTTTTTTAGATTTTTAAATGATGAAAATAAATTTATAAAATTTATGTTACAAATGCATGAAAAGTGGTTTGACAGGAGTGATGTAGCACAATTATAAAAGAAAGAAAATATGACTAATATTTATACATAAATTGAAAATTAATTTAAATAAGGCATTAGTTATGAAAAGTAGGAGAGTTCACTTACCTTGTCTAACTTACCTGTCTTATTATAGCATGACCCTTGTGTCGTTTGTGGCAGAGGGTGTGTCTATAAAGCCCATTAGTGGTGTAAACGAGCACCACCTCCTATGAAGAGGATGATTAGGGAATATGGCTTCGAGGATTTTGTGTTGCAATTGCCAACCAGGGGTTTTCAAATTGACAGGGCTGTGGTCCAAGCACTTGCAAAGTGCTAGATGGACACCACTCACACTTTTCATCTGCTTGTCGGAGAAATGACCATTGGTCCGGTCGATTTTACTGCTATAACGAGCTTGAGGTGCCATATGGTTCTAGTCCCTTTAACTAATAGTATTTTAACATCGACTGAAATCTGACAATTCATTGGTGTGAGATCTCAGTTAAAGGGACCGTGTAATATCAAATACGAACCTATTCGGGAGGACTAGATGAACTACATAAGGCCCATAGAAGGCGGATGAGCATAGCAGTATACCTGTGGGTTCGTATTGTATTTGTTTGAAGCAACCATTCTATGCAGTATCGAGGCTGCTATCCATCTATTGGTGTTACGAGCCCTTTCCAACCTAGAACGAGTACCATTTTATAATTGGGGAGAAGCTGATCTTGCATGTCTTTATCACGGTCTTGACAAACTATGCAGAAGGAAGATATCTATTACTGGCTTCATGGTCATTGTCGAGGTATAAATCTTTACAACTAATAATGCGTGTTTGCATATGAATATGATTTTTCATTGCTTTTGTAGGTTTGGGAATACAAGCATAACCTTATGAGGGTACCTATACTTGATGGACCAAGAGTCGGATATCCGAGATTGAATTTTTGGCTATTAGAATGTAGGGAAGTGCCAGGTAACCACCAAGTGCATACTCAACGGTATTACCTGAGTCGTCTAACTTGAGACAAGGTAAGAAATAAAATTAGTATTTAAAATTTATGAAATGGATAACTTACCTTTTGCATGATTATGTAGGTGGAAATTGCTTGGTGGAGAGATGATGAGAGGACTTAATGGACCCCTGTCATGAGTAATGCACTGATTTTGTAGAATTCTTGACGAGTCATTACGAGATCAATTTCCAATGGTTGGTATCTTGTTGAGCGAGTATATATAATTGGTTCCTTGGTCTGGATCAGCGGAGAGTTCCTACAAATATCCCAAGATACACCGTAGACATCACTTTCATGTCGGATGATTCTTGGAGGCTTGCGAGAAATGGATACCAGATTGACCCTTTATTTTTTCCACCAAATGTATCATATGCCCAATTTATCCAAAATCAGCTTTTGAATTTTGAAGTTTCTGTTGTTGGGGTTGATGGTATGGAAGAACAAGATGATGAAGAATATGATGAGGAAGAAGAAGAAGAAGAAGAGAGAGAGGGAAATAGTAAAGATGATGGTGACGATGATGAGGAGGATGAAGGCGAGGGTGAGGATGCCACTGTTGTTTTATCGCAACTTGATCAAACATGTTCTCTTATTTATTCAAGATCACTGTTCATGGAACTTTTGTAATCTTGAATTTTTGCAAGTGGTCGAGCAATCAAGCGGTCCTCACCAAGACAACGCCGGTCCATCTCATGTTGTCCTGACTCAGCCATATGCTCTGTCTCTACCGTATGTTCTGCCCACAGTGCCCTATGCTGGTCCATCTTTCGAGCTTTAGGACTTTGATATGAATTACCTAGTTTGGAACTTTTTTTTAAATGATGTATGTTGTATGTATGCATGTGTGCATGAAATTACTTTCTCTTTATCTGGCTCACACGAATGCTCGAAGAACAAAACAGGAAGCTGCAAGAAGAATTGACTGCCACCTGTTGGCGTGCTACTTATCTTGAAGGTCTATATCGTCAGTCAGAATAAAATTTTCGAGACTTTCTATTTCAGGACATGAGAGATCCCAATGCTTCTTCCTCTAGGGGACCCCAGATTGACGACCATGATACATCTCCCCCCTTTCCATCCTACGAATGTTACAGACCTGCCTTTCAGAGTGACCAAGATTCAAATATACCACCTCCTCCCTCAAGCGATAATTTTTTCAGGGCTTTATTCGACTGTGGATTGCCTCCTTCTTCCTAGTAATCAACTTGTAATAAATTTAAACAAAAATTATGTACATTATACTCTCATTATAATAATAATAACAATAATAATAATAATAACAACATTAACAGTAGCAAGTTTCTGTAACTTTGACTTTTCAATTTTTTTCCTTTACTTTTCTATATTTATTATTATTATTATTTTAATATGTACACAGAAAGTCCATGAAAAATCTAATATTTTGGATTCATCATGGATTAAAGTTTCCAAAACCTTAATGTATTCGGTGTTCCAGCCAATCAAATAAAAATTCTTTCCTAAAGCGGCTTGGATTTAAAATCATTGCCCATTCCTTTTGCATTTTGGCATACAAACCAATGATTATATAAATCAACTATAATCATTCATTCAAGACATTCCAAGCAATAATTCTTTGATAGAGATAAACCTTGTACAATTAGATCAAAACAGCTTCAATTTGCCTTCAAACCCATCGCAATTGATTCCAAATAATTTCAAAACCCTTAATTTCAGTTTATACCATTATTAACTTGAATTAATTACAACTATTAGGCCAATAATGACCAAGGCCAATTTGAGAAAAATGAAGAATTTATTTAAAAGCATCAACGCAACACACTGGGAACAACTATCATGCGCTTAACTGAATATTTTCAATATTTTAAAATGCTTTCAAAATATCAAATTGGAACAACCATTCTTACATGCCATGGCTTATTTTTGGGATATAAAAATTAAGACTTTCAAGATAAATAACTTTGAGATATGTCCAATAATCAAAGAATTTTAAGCTATTCTTGGATACCCAAGCAATTAACCATTGACGTTGCCCATATTGACTTTCAAAACTCAACAAAAGATGCAGATGTTGTTTCAGCTTTCAAAACTTGAAGTTATGCAATTAACTAGAGGTGAGAAAATTCTATTCAGTCCCTTGATTGACTTTTGCACTTCTCATTTTGCTCCTACAAAAACTTGGGGATGCATGTTCTGTTTATGTTTACTTGGCCAATTCTTGGTTGTTTCTGTTGACGGTGACATCGATCCACGAGTACTAGATATCGTTGACCAAATGGATGGAGGTTTGTCACTAGTACCCATGATTTTGGCTGAAGCCTTGGTTGGGCTAGACCAATTCAAATTAGAATCTTCAAGGAGATTGGCTGGGAGTCCGCTGCTGCTTCAGGTAACTACCTAAATCGCCCTTTCATTTTTTCAATTTAGGCTCTTCTTTTTATTGATTGCTCTGATTTTTGCCTAGCCCGCCCTTGCAGGTTTTCGAGACTAGCGAGTTGTCCTAATTTTTGCCTAAGCCACCCTTATGGGTTTTCAACTTAGTAGACTTTTTTTAATATTTTTGTTATTATTGGTTCTAACGTTTGCCTAGACCGCCCTTGCGGGTTCTCGAATCTAGCGAATCACCCTAATTTTTGCTTAGGCTACCCTTATGGGTTTTCAACCTAATGAGCTCTTCTCTCCCCTTTTTTAATGAGTATGGCTATCGTTTTTCATATCTGGCTATAGGAGCACCTCTGCTTACTCGACACCTCATCCATGAATTTCACCAAATATCTACCACAACACCATTCTCCAAGAAATTGTTCCGTCCTGCCTCTTCATATGCTGACCGGATCGATTGGATTAGGTCACGAGCTGTGATCAACATCTGTTGGTTGGTACCTTGGTGGAAGATCACCCATGTCACCACTCAGACATATCTGATATATGTTTCCTCTTGCTACTCTTTGTCAAGGCACTTGCTATGATCCTCATCGACTTGACCGCTAGCATAGAGCCGAGCCTCGAGGTTCTGAGTTTACTCCTGACTTGGACAAGCCTCGTCTAACTGAAGCTTTCTTAGATAGATTAAAGTAAAGCTTGTTTGCACGCCACACTTATCATCTGCCATAGATATTACATTTGTCAATTGTCTTAGAAAAATAATATTAGGATGAATAATAATGCTAATAAAAAGATATTTTCTTTTCTTTTAAAATTTGTCATCATGTTTTGGTATTGTAGTATTTATTTTAACCTAATAGTCAAATAAATTCAAAATAATGCACATAGAATAATTTTAAAACCAACTTTGTTTATTACATTAGGGAACAACCAAAAAACATTAAGCCAGCATACACAAGATCACTCTTATCACCAACCAGCCCTTTTGGATTTTCTAATTGACAATTTTCTCTCATTTAGCCCTAATTATTGCCTAGCCTGCCTTTTGGGTTTTCTGAACTAGCGACCTACTTTAACTTTTGCCTAGACTACCTCTTTGGGTTTTCAACCTAGGGAGCTTTCTTTTTCTTTCTTTTTCTTTTTTTTACACATAGAACCTCTTCAACCTATCAATATTTATTGGCTCACTAAACTCGTTCTCATCCATGTCTGACAACTTGACTGCACCTTTGCTCAATTTGCTTTACAATGTATGGTCCTTCCCAGTATTTGGCTTGCACTGCTTCAACACTAAGTCACCAATCTTAAGCTTTCTAACCTTAACTCTTATATTATAAGCTAAAGCAATTTTCCTTTGATACAACTGGTGATGATATAATGCCTTCAACCTTCTTTCTTCTAATAAGGCCAGCTGTACATATCTGCTTGCTACCCATTATGTCTCAGGCAATTTAGCTTCCAGGACTACCTATAGCAATTTGATCTCAATCTCAATTGGCAACACAACTTCCATCCCATAAACTAAGTAAAACGGCATCATTCTAGTCAGGGTTCGTACACTGGTCCTATACCCCCACAAAGCCAAAGGAAGAACTTTTGACCAATCCCTGTATGTCATAGTCATCTTGAATAGAATTGGCTTAATCATTTTATTAGTTGCTTCCACTGCACCATTAGCCTTTGGTGTATAAGGCGAAGATAGGTGATGATGAATCTAGTACTTCGAGAATAAATCTTTAATTGCTCCTTGAAACTACACCCTATTATCTGACACCATATTGTGCAAAACCCCATATCTGCAGACGATATTCTTTTCAATAAACCTAACCATTTATCTTGCCCCCAGCTTATTGAAAGACTCAGTTTCAACCCATTTTTAAAAATAATCAACTGCTACTATAATGAACCGATGACCGTTTTAAGCCGTCAGATGTATCTCCCTAATAATGTTGATCCCCCAAGTTGCGAAAGGCTAGGGTGAAGACAAAGAATGTAATTTTTCAAGAGGCAGGTGATTCAAATTCCTGTGCATTTGGCACTGCTGGCACCTTCTTACAAAATCAATACAGTCTTTTTCCATAGTCAGCCAATAATAGCCTTATCGAATTATCTTCTTAACCAGGGCCAATCAGTTCATGTGGGGTCCATAACTTTTGACATGATCTGCTCAACTTCAGATTTCTTTAAGCATCTTGCATCAGGCCATTTTTGATACAACTCCCTATGAAAGGTGATGTATTGCGAAGACCATCATCTTATAGCCCTTCTCTCTTCTTTTGTTGCATTCTGCAGATACTCCCTACTTTCCAAAAATCATTGTATGGTGTTATACCATGCATCATGGTCCGTGTTGGTTTCTATGACCATTTCATACAAATAACAAGAGTAGATGAACTGGTCAAAACTAGAGGCTTAAGAAATAACTTCACAGGTTCTTCCATACCAAAGCCAAGGTGGCTAAGGCATCGACCATCTGGTTCTCTTCCCTTGGCAAGTGTATGAATATGCACTCCTTGATATTCTTCTTCATTAAGGTCAAATAGTCATGGTATGGTTTCAATTTTTCTTCCTTCAACACCCACTCACCATTCACCTGGGACACTACCAATAGAGAATCACCAAAGACTTGTACTTTATCTACTTTCATGATGATTAGGGTTTCTAGGCAAAAAATGAAAGCTTCATACTTGACCATGTTGTTGGTTGCCCCAAACTTCAACTTCTTGGCTAGAGGAATGAGCTCCCCTTCAGGAAATTCCAAAATTACTCCTAGACTAGCACCTTTTCTATTTACTGCTCCGTCAAAGTACATTTTCCACCCTTGTACCTCTATGGCATCTAAATGTTCATTGGGAAATTCCAAAACACTTCCTTACTATCCGACAATGGCTGTTGTGCCGGAAATTCTGCTACTGCTCTTCCTTTAATGGGTTTTTTGGTTATATATTCAATCTCAAACTATTCCAAAATGATCAATCATCTGCCATATTTCCCAATCAATGAAGGTGTTTCCCTTAGATACTTTACTGGATCCATCCTGGAGATTGCTTGCACACTATAAGACTGAAAATAATTTTGCAACTTCTTAGATGACAACCCCATGACTATGCATGTCTTTTCAATGATACTATACTTGACTTCATAAGGCACAAGCTTTCTACTTAAGTAATAAATTACATACTCAACTCCCAATTCCTCGGCTTGTGCTAGCATTGCTCCTATTTACTCTTCTTTTACTGCTAAGTATATTAATTATGGTCTGTCGGGCTTAGGCAGCTTTAAAACTGGTGGATTCATTAGATACTCTTTGATACGTTCAAAGGTCAAAGGCCTTTTGACATTTATCATTCCACTTGAATGGCTAGTTCTTTTTAAGCAGTTTAAATATTGGTTGACATTTCGTGGTAAGTTTTGCTATGAATCTGCTAATGTACTGTAACCTGCCAATAAACCCCCAAACTTCCTTCTCTGTTTTAGGGGCTGGCATATCACAGATTGCCTTAACTTTGTTGGGATCAATGTCAATGCCATTTGGACTAATCACATGTCCCAACAACTTGCCTGAAGTAACCCTAAACACACACTTCTTTGGGTTCAGCCATAGCTTATACTTCACTGCCCTCTTAAAGAATAACTCTAGGTTTTGAAAATTTTGCTCCCCTATATCCGACTTCACCATCATGTCATCAACATAAACCTCGACTTCCTTGTGCATCATGTCATGAAACAAAGTGGTTGCCATTCTTTGGTAGGTTGCTCCAACATTCTTTAACCTAAACGGAATCACCCTATAGCAAAATATACCCCCATGTCGTACTAAAGGCAATTTTAACTTTATCATCTTAGTGGATTAAAACCTGATTGTATCCGAAAAATCCATCTACGAATGAGTGTAGCATGCTAGAGGCTGCACTGTCAATAAGAATATCTATATGGGTTTGTGAGCGGGGATTTTTGCCTTCACTCCTGGTAAAATGGTTCTTGCGACTTCAACACTGTTACGCTAAGGGCTTTAGAGAACACGGGCCTAAGCCTGGAGAAAATGGAGTTGCCACCCGGGCGGGCCTAAACAAAAGAAAAGGGTGGATGATTCGATTCCTAAGGAATCGACAACCCCCAAATGGGTTCAAAAAGTTGGGTACGTATGGGGAAGGTGAGAAATGGCCCAACACCCCCACAATGCTTTGTTCATTGGAACCGGCCTCCTTTACAAGTCTTAATATTATAAAATTCTTAAATATAATGATATTATCCATACTATATGCAATAATTAAAAAAAATATTATTATATTAAAATTAAAGCAATGTTCAAACAAAATAAATAAGTTTTTCTTGCGGGAAATTGGCCCATGGCCAATTAATCATAGGTGTTCCTACGACGAATTGGCTCAAGCCAATTCGTCGCTAGCATCTTTCGTCGCCGGTTCTGTCGTCGTCGATTTTTTTATTATTTATTTTATTTATATATATATATTAAAAATAAATAAATAATAAATAAAAAGTAAAATAAATAATAAATTTTAAAATAAATAATATATACTAAAAAAATTATTTTGAACTGTTTTAAAATTTTTGGATTGGACTGGATCAAAATTTAAGGGTCTACAGTTTGCCTCCTGCTTGAACGATCTGAGACTTGGTTAAAGAGAGTGAAAAGTAACATGACTTTGAGCAGATTTTGGATGAGGATGGGTTCTCAACCCGAGGTTGAAAATGGTTTGGGTTATTGATCCGAAAAAGATTTAGGTACTTAGACCCGAGATTGGGTACTTGGACCCGATAATGGATTGGATACTTGGACCCATAATTAGGTACTTATACCCAAACTGGGTACTTAAACCCGAGATTGAATTTGATTTGGATAATTAGACCCGAGGCTGAATTTGATTTACCTTTTATCAGTTGAGAATTCTGGCTGCTCCAGCCGTTCCATTCTTTAATAGATTGTGGGTCTTCACTCTCAAAATATATCTTCATCCTTGGATCTTGGATCTTCATCCTTGGCATCAAGTCTTCACTCTTCAAAATGGATCTTCATCCTTTGGACTTCGGGTCTTCACCCTTTGAAATTGGATCTTCATCCTTGGCTTCAGGTCTTCACCTTGAAAACAGATCTTCATCCTTGGAGATCGAGTCTTCACCCTTTAAATTGGATCTTCATCCTTGGCATCGAGTCTTCACCCTTCAAAATGGATCTTCATCCTTTGGACTTTGGGTCTTCACCCTTTAAAATGGATCTTCATCCTTGGAGATCGGGTCTTCACCCTTGAAAGCGGATCTTCATCCTTGGTAATGGGTCTTCACCCTTCAAAACGGATCTTCATCCTTGAAAATTAGGTCTTCACCCTTGAAATTGGATCTTCATCCTCGGCAGGGTCTTCACCCTTGAAATTAAATCTTCATCCTTTAAGATGGATCTTCATCCTTGGTAGGATCTTCACCCTTTAAAATGAATCTTCATCCTTTGGACTTCGGGTCTTCACCCTTTAAATTGGATCTTCATCCTTTTGAACTTTTAGCCTATATTGGCTTCACCTCTTCTAGCTGGACTAATCTTTTGTCCTTTTGTATCTTCATTCTTTTGATAGTTCTAATGTTCCATTCTTTTTGCACTTTTTGCAAAAAATTTAACTATTTTTTAGCTAGCCCCTTATATCTTCTCCTTGTCCCCAAAGATTTATTTTCATGCAAGCTTTGATTGATGTTTTTGTTGTCTAGTTCTTCGTAAAAGCATGTATTTCTTCTTTTTGCAAAATGATTGGAGCTTTCTCAAGCAATGGGCCTTCCATGACACCTGACTCCATGTTTGCTTCATGTTTGCTTTATAGAGTATTGTTGTTTACTTTTGACAAAGAAAAATCCAGTGTGATATGCTCATGTATGCATGAGTAATACTTACAGTAGTTCCATCGACTCACAGACTAAGGTGATAAGCTGAAGTGTTTTCATTGACTCTTTCCAAATGCCTGTTCAGGTCTTGCATTAGAATGACAGAAAGCTTTGCATTTATTTGGTTGATAACTGCTTTATGACATGATCTTGCAAGTGATTCTTTCATTAGCCTTCTTGTTCCCATTGTTTCCTTCAGGGTTTGATAATGCAACATACTTCCCTTAACTTGAAGGCTTTGTATGACAATAATAATTTTTTTTTCTTTTCTTTAAATCTTAAAATCATTTTTTTAGCTTTGTCAAATCAGTGTCATTGTACCTCAGGACTCAATTTTTAGAATTAATATATCCATAACATGACAACCCTAGTTACCATACTAAACTCAGGAATCATTTCTATTTAAGCAAGAATTGTTGTACTTCAAATAGACACATACATATTACTTGGCCAAAGGTCTCATTGAGTTTAAATATTGTCTATCTCCTATGCATGCTTATTTAAACTATCTCCACTAATAGACTCTACCTACCAAGAGAGATCAACAGGTCTTTTATAGGCTTGAAATGGGGTCTATAAGGGACACTGGCTAAATGAAGTTCATTTTGAGATTGGAGCTGATGTGATACTATGGACAAGCCTTCACACTACAAACTTTAGACAGTTGGGAGCATGAAAAGATAGATCTTTGAGTGTTCTCTCATCTTCTTAGCATTAATCTAGATCTTGATTGGGACAATCTTTGCCCTTGCAAAAAGTTTGGCACCCAAATTCATTTCTTTTCTTCTTTTCCCTTTTCTTTCTTTTTATTTTTCTTACTTTCCCTTTCTTTGAGCATTTTATCATTTTGTCCTTCTTCTCTGTAGGATTGTTAAGAATAGGACTTTCAAAAACTAGATGGTCTTTCTCCTTTTTCTTGAATTTTGATTGAATCTTTGGTTGTATTGGACCAATTCAAGTCAAACTATCCTTATAAACCAAATGGAAGCCTTTTACTACTTTAGGTAAAAGAGAACTTGGTTGGCTTTCTGAACCATTTTGGGTTTTCTTTTCTTTTCTTTTTCTTCTTTTTTCTTTTCTTTTTTTTTCATCTTTTTTTTGGTTCTAGCTCTAAAAGAGTTGTCTTGTTTGTACCAATTTTTATTTCTGATAATGCATGAGAGGAGTGGCATAAATCTTCTTAACAGGGATAAATCATTTGTTACTCTAATGTTATCTTGATAGATTGGAGATATTATGTGAACTTCAACTACCCTTATGGTCTTGAGAACATAAACTATCCTTACAGTTTTGGCTATGCATTCCATTCTTCGATCTTCTTGTCTCTTCTCCTTAGTGATCATAAGACGTGCCAAAGGTATCACAACAGCTCAAGGTAGGTTATCGGGCTTATAAGTCAATAAAGAGAAAGTTAAAATCTTATGAAGACTCAAAGGGAGAACTAGGGATTGATATTTAATTGGGTGGATACTAGTTGTTGGCTAACCAAACAATACCTAGATCATCTCTCCCTTAAATAAACAGAGTTCAATTTCTCCTCAAAGTTTGTCAAAGCATGTTCTAAGACTGACTAGGACGTAGACAAATGTAATTATGTAGGAGCCCTCTCTAAGTAAGCATACACAACTCAATGCTATAGAATAATTCCCTCATCTAGTAAAGTCATTCAAATCATAATGCATAGATACGCTAATTTCTAAATATCAATCTATATTCGTCATTGGTTGAGCACCAAAATGAACAAAGACCATGAAAAATTTAATAAAAATAATTTATTCAAACAATCTTAAAAAAAGTAAACATAATTGTTCCAAATAAGTACTAAAAAATAAAAAGAGCAACATTTCAAGCTAAGGGAGGTTCGTTGAAACGGAGTCAAAGATACTTCATTTATTTAGACATATCAAGGCAAGAATTTTTTTCATCATCAAGGATCATTGCTTCATCTTCCATAGTTAATCCAATCTTGCTTAGTAGCACATCCTCTTTAGCAGCTTCTCTATCCAAATCATGACAAGATGACAAGATAAAACTCTTCATGAAGGTTGCAAGCGGTGGCGCCCTTCCAAATTTAGGCAGAGGATTATTCTTAGTGTTGGGCTTATCAAGCTCAGGCAGAGAATATTGTGAGCTTCTCTTTATCTTCTATCTGTCTAATGAGATCAGGTCCTACCAACTTACTCTCACTCAATTCCATCCAACAGAATGGAGTTCTACATTTTTTTCCATATGATGCTTTATATGATCCCATACTAATACTTGTCTAGTAGCTATTATTATAACAATATTCTACTAATGTTATATGTCTATCCTAACTACCTTCAAATTCAATAATACAACTTCTAAGCATATCTCTAAGTATCTGTATCACCCTTTTCGATTGGCCATCAGTCTATAGATGGAATGCAGTGCTGAAATAAAGTTGAGTACCCAATGCTTTCTGAACACTCTCTCAAAATTTTGAAGTAAAGCGTGGGTCTCTATCTGATATGATAGACACTGGCACTCTATGGAGTCTGACTCCATGAAATTTCACTATTTCATTTATATAAATTCTGCAAGTCTATCCACTGAATAGTGAGTTCTAATTGAAAGAAAATAAGCTAATTTAGTTAACCTATCAACAATCACCCAAATTCCATCATGTTTCTTTTGAGTGTTTGGAAGACCAGTCACAAAACCATAGTAACTCTATCCCATTTCCATTATGGTATTGTGATGGGTTGCAGAAGACTTGATGGTACTTGATGTTCTGCTTTGACTTGGTAACATATTAAGCATTTGATTACATACTCAATAATGACTCTTTTCATACCAAGCCGTCAATAGAAAGGCTTCAAATCCCGATACATTTTGTTGCTTTTTAGATGTACAATATATTTGGTATTCTGAGATTCTTTAAGGATATTCTCCTTTAACTCCTTCACATCAGGAACATATTGTCAACCCTTATAATACAAACCACCAATTTTTAGAATAACATGATCTGATTTTTTTTACCTTTGTGCACTTTGTTCCATCACTTCTAACAACTTTTAGTTCCTTGGTTGGGCCTCTATAACTTTCTGCTTAAAGTTAGCTCAATTCATAGTTTTGTCAATATAACATATTATATTATTTTTAGTTATATAACATAGATATTACATTTAGTTTTTTAACATAACAATTTATTACCTGCCAATGTCTTTCGTCTTAGAGCATCAGTCATTAAATTAGCCTTTCTAAGATGGTAATCAATGATAAAATCAAAATCTTTGATTAATTACATCCATCTTCTTTTCCTTAAGTTAAACTCTTTCTGGGTAGGCAGATATTTCAAACTTTTATGATCAACATAAATATAGCATCTTTCACCATACAAGTAGTGTAGCCAAATTTGTAGAGCAAATATAATGGGTGCAAGCTATGAATCATGTGTGGGATAATTCAACTCATGTGGTTTCAACTACCTAGAAGCATAGGCAATTACTTTGTCTTCCTGCATCAATACACAACTAAGTCCCTGATGAGAAGCATCATTATAGATCACATGATCTTTACCTAGAGTTGGTTGTGTCAAAATAGGTGCTTTTGTCAACATTGCCTTTAATTGTTCAAAGCTAGTTTGACATTGATCATCCTACCTGAATTTAGTTTCCTTTCTAAGCAATTTAGTCAGAGGAAGTGCTATATTAGAGAATCCTAACATAAATCTTCTATCGGATCTAGCTAAGCCAAGGGAACTTTGAACTTTTGTTACATTCTTTTATGGTTGCCAATTTAGAATAGTTCAATTTTACAAGGATCCATATGAATATCATCAATTGATACTTCGTGTCCTAGGAATGCCACCCCTGTTCACCAGAAGTCACATTTGATAGCTTAGCATATAATTGATTCTCTCTTTTTGTCTGTAGCACAATCCTCAAATGTTTATCATGCTCCTTCCTGTTCTTGGAGTAGACCAGTATATCATTTGTGAAAACAACAACAAACTAGTCTAGATAAGGCTTGAAGATTTGATTCATTAAGTCCATAAAAACTGCTGGGGTATTGGTCAAATCAAATGGCATGACTAAAAATTCATAATTTTCATATCGAGTTCTGAAAGATATTTTTGGAACATCAGCCTCTTTAACTTTAATCTAATAATAGCCCGATTTAAGATTGATTTTAAAGAAAAACACTTGCTCTCTATAATTGATCAAACAAATCATCAATTCAAGGAAGTGGATATTTATTCTTGATTGTCACTTTATTTAACTATAGATAGTCAATACACAATCATAATGTACCATCTTTCTTTTTCACAAAAAGAACTGGTACACCCCAAGGTGACACACTCAGTCTGATGAACCTTTTATCAATCAATTCTTACAGGTGCACTTTTAAATTCTTCAATTTTGGAGGTGCCATCCTATAAGGGGATATGGAAATCAGTGTTGCACTTGGAACAACATCAATGACAAATTCCACTTTCCTTTATGGAGGCAGTCCAGGTAATTCTTTTGGAAAGACATCTGAAAATTCACACACAGTAGGTATATCTTCTAAAGCCTTGCTTGAGTGTCGTGTGTCAAGTACATAAGCAAAATAGGCTTTACATTTGTTCCAGATTAAACTTTTAGCCTTAGCAGCAAAAATTAAACAAGAAAGGTAAAACTGCCTTTTTCTGTAACACCCCTATACCCCGTATACGTACACAACATGCTTATATGATCGTAATATACGTATACTGAATATAGAAATGCCACGGTTAACAAAACACACAAATCATCCCTCGGATGAATTATGAATAAATTTAAAATGTTTAAGGGAATTTATAAAACACAATAAATAAAAATATCTATTCAAAATGCAGCGGAAAATATAACAAATATTTTTAAGTACATATACATTAAGATAAAAATTTACAAAACATGAAATATATACATGATTGGCAACTTGACTCTCTGATCTTTAAGCTCTAAACCAACTCTTCAAAACCTCAACTCAACTAGGTCTAGCAGAATTCTCCGGCTCAAACCTATCACCTGCGCGATGAAATACAATCGCGCTAAGCCCACGGCTTAGTGGTACAAACCATAACAATGATATGCTTCGTGCCTTGTCAATGTCATACATTCAAACAATAGAGATCATACTCATAAATGTTACATTTCATTATTTCAATAATTGTATCATCATCCATCACACACATTCAACATAGACACACATGGGCCCAACAAGTATTTAATATGATATTCAAAGTTCAGAGTTACTGCTTTGGTCCATAATCACAATGATCAAGCCCGTAGGCAATATATATACATCTCTATCCATGGATAGTGTAACAGACCCAGTCTCTTGGACCATCAATCCAATAAACTTGAGGAGATCCTCAACCCGGCAAGACTGTTACCTGTAACAGACCCAGTCTCTTGGACCATCAACCTGACTGAAATCGAGGAGATCCTCAACCCGGCAAGACTATTACTTATCATATATTTCATATTCATAATTCATGTAGTGTAACATAACCAGTCTCTTGGACCTCAATTCAACTCAAATTGAAGAGATCCTCAACCCGGCAAGACTATTACTTATCATATATTTCATATTCATAATTCATATAGTGTAACAGACCCAGTCTCTTGGACCTCAATTCAACTCAAATTGAAGAGATCCTCAACCCGGCAAGACTGTTACCTTTTTACATTTTATAGGCATGCCGCCAAATCCAGAACTCTAAAATTGAATAACATATTAAACATACAATCAATTCATTCACTTCTTTACTATTCTCTTTCTCAATTCATATCTCATAAACACATAGGCAATCATGCCTTAATAATTTCATTTTGCATAACCATAGCCAACAACAATGGCTTCATTATATCTCAACTCACATTTCATATATCATCATCAATATACATATAACACATCACATTTCACAAGGTTAACATTATTCATATATATATATATATCAACAATGCAGTAAGATTTCTTAGTACATTCATATCCAAATGTGTAAGTTTCAAAATCACATGAATGTATGCAAAAATGCAAGGTTTGTACTTACTTCAAAAGCAACCCACACAACTCTAAACACTTCCTCTTTCAAGAATCTTCCACCACTTAAATTAGGGCAATTCACCTTCTTCACAACCTATTCCAAAAGAATGATGAAACCCACATGAGATCATAAGGCTAAAAACCAACTAGGGCAACCTCTAAACATGACACGCTCAACAACACGGGCGTGTCCCTGACCGTGCCCTAACTCCACAACACAGAAGCTTTTACACGCTCAGAACCACGGGCGTGTCACTGGGCGTGTAATATATTCTGCCTCTCTGAAACATTGACACGTCCAACAACATGAGCATGCTCATAGCCGTGTCAATTTCCCAATAACACAGTGGCTATGACACGTTCAATAACACGGGAGTGTTACTGGCTGTGTCAATCCTACTGCCACACAGAACCATTGACAAGCCTAAAGACCTGGACGTGCTCATGGGCGTGTCAGGCCAAAAACCCAGATTCCGGCCAAAACAACAGAACACCCAACAAATCACTTCTTCCACCAACATCCACTTCAAACAAACTTAACTACACACATCCAAAAACCATCTCAAACTTGCAAGAACACCAAACCAAGACAAAATATACATTAACCACACATCATCAATATCATCACAAACCCTAAACACCACTACAACACTATCTTCACCAACAAACTTACTCTTTCCTTTAATCCAACCTCAAAATCCAAAATCAATTAAACCAAATACTCTTAAACACAACACAATCAAACCAAACACCTATCCATCACAACTTCAACTCACAAACCCAAAGAAATCAAAGAATCAAGTGGAAGGACTTACCAAGGATGAAGAAACTCTTAAATCTCCAACTTGATCTCTTGAAAACTTCCTTCAATCTTGAACTTGGAAGATCAAATCTCTCTTTTGCTCTCCTGTTTCTTTGATGGCCGGACAACAAAAGGAAAGGAAAAGAGAAGGAAAAGAAATGAAAGAAATCCACGAAGGAAGAAGAAAAGAAAGAAAACCAAAGAAAGCAAAGTCAACTCTTTTTCCTTAAAACCCTCTCATCCAAGCATTTAATATAAAATAATCAAAATATCATCTTCCACTTCCACTAACTCTAATCCCACTTAATATTAATTAATTCTTTAAACACAATTAATAATAATTAATCTCTTCCTTAGACTTTCTCATTGACTTGTGTATATGTTGTATATATTTTCATATACACAACATATACACTCTCTTCACTTCTTTTCTCTTTTCTTTACAAATTAACATATACACATAATCCAAATAAAACAACAATTATATCAAAACTTCTAGGGCACACTTTGGGATATTACATTCTCCCAGGACAACATCAATGTTTTCTGAATTCTTAAAAGTCACAAGTTCTCTATGATAATCCATGGCTGCTTGATGTTATGATAACCAATACATTCCTAAAATCATATAAAAATAATGGAATGGAATTTCAATCAAATCATCTGGAAGTTCTATGTTATGAATTCTAATTGGATAATTCTGGTATACTTTGATTACTCTCACACTATGGCCTAAGGGATTAGCAACTTTTGTATTATACTTAAGTTTATTAGCATGCATATTCTTCCCAATGGCTATAGTTGTGCATATGTATGAATGTTTGGATCTAATAATGCATAAACATCGAGGCCAAGTAAGTAGAATTTACCCACAATAATATTTGGAGCGTCCTATGTAATATCCTCATATATGCCTTAGAAGTTTTGATTATATTATTGTTATAAGTTGGATTGAATGTATATGAGATTTGAAAGAGGAAAGAAATTAAAAGAGAATGTGTATGTGTTGTTTTAAAAAAGAAAGTAAGGTGTAGAGAGAAATGTATATGTTGGGTATATGGTGGTATAACTAACATATACATTAGTCAAAAGAGAGAGTCAATGAAAGGGGATATTTATTTGGATATGTGAAATTACTATTATGGGCATTCAAATGACAAAAGTTAAGTTAAATGGAAAAGGGTATATAGGTAATTGCTTGGTTAAAATCTTTGGTGGAGATTTAAAGAAGAAGAGGAAGTTGACTTTTGTTTATTTTTCTTTTCTTCTCTTTGGTGTGCCGGCCATTCAAGAAAGGAGAGAGCAAGAGAGGTGTTCTTGATGCAAGAATCAAATTGATGAAGCAAGCAAAGGGTTTGGTTAAAGATTAGTAAAATTTCTTCATTTAAGGTAAGACCTCTCTTGTTTTCCTTTGTTAATTTTGAAGTTGGGTCTAAAAGAAATTGTGATTGGTTGATGTGATGATTTGGTGTGTTTGATATGTGTTTATAAGTGTTTAAATTGATTGTGAGATTAAAAGATTGAATTGGTATTAATTTGGTTGTGAATATGGTAAGATATGTGAAGGTTGATTGTGGAAGATCAAGTGGGAAGTTGGTTTTAGGGTTTGGTATTGGTGAATGTTTTAATGTAATGTTTATGTGTTGTTTAAGTGGTTAATGTGATGAATATGTAAGATATGTGTTGATAACATTGATTAGAACCAATTGAATGAAGTTATTGTTGTGCTAAGGAAGAGAAAATGCATTTGGAAGAGTGTTGGTTTTGATTAGGGTTGTGTTCTTGAGTGACACGGCCAGAATTAATGAGAGACACGGCTAAGACTTGAGAAATTTGGGTGACACGGCCAAGTTGGAGGGATTTTGGCTGTGTTGGATAGGTTTTGGGGTGACACGGCCACTGGCTTGGCCGTGTCCCTTGACCGTGTTTGCTACTGCCTGATTTATATTATGAGACACGGCCGTGTCCTTGCCCGTGTCTTCCTCGGGAAGTTTTGATTTTGAGAGACACGGCCACAAGCTTGGCCGTGTCCCTTGGGTGTGTCTGCTACTGTGATGGTTTTTGGTTCTTCATGCATTGTTTGATTCTTCAAAAGTCATTTGCTCCTAAACATTTTATATACACTCTAAATACTTTGTAATCAAAGAATGACCTAAACAAATGTATGTGGATGATTCTAAACCTATGAATAATGATCTTTGGATTAGGTTTAAAGAGATTATGTTGCATTAACCTAATGTGGAGAATTCTTGGAAGAGAAAATGTATAGATGGATGGGAATAGTTCTTGAGGTAAGTACCAATACATATGATTGTATTTATTTACATGATTTGAGGCTTAACACATTTGTTTGCAAATGTGTTAAGTGATTTATTATATTGTTAATATAATTGGATTAAGGTGATGATTGAATGATGTGAAGGATGTGAAGATCATTAAAAAGGTAAGCATAAACCCTATTTGATTGTATATCCTTATATGTCTTTGAACCTTAACACGTTTGGATGAAATATGAAATGGGAAAGGTAGGAAGGAATGAGGATCATTCTTAAGGTATGTGCAATTTGTTATGATAAATGCTCTAGTAATGAATGGTGTTAATGTGTTTGGAGAAATGAGGAAATGTTATGTTATATGCCTTGTGAATCTTGTGTATGGCAATGTATTATATGAATGATATACTTTGAAATTGTTATATCAATGATGCTTTATGTATCATATGGATTAAGATATGATATGTTGTGAAGCCATTGTGATTGGCTATGACAATTCAATTGAGATATGTGAGGCATGTTTGCCTAAATGATGCCATTGTGGTTGGCTATGATGATGTAAATGATGATTGAGGCATGTTTGCCTAAATGATGATGTGAATGAGAATGAAATTGATAATGAAATAATGAATGAATTGTGTGTCTAATATGTTATTCATTTTCAGAGTTTTGTTGTTGGTGGCATGCCTAATGGTAACAATCTCTTGAAGTTAGGTTGGGCTTGATCCTTGAAGCCAAGTTGGGTTGAAGTTTAACATGTTTTACTCCCCTTGAAGCTTGGTTGGGTCTAGTCCTTGAAGCCTAATTGAGATGTTACAACCCTTGAAGCTAGGTTGGATTGGTTCTTGAAGCCAAGTTGGGTTGATACTTAGCATGCTTTGTTCCCCTTGAAGCTTGGTTGAACCTAATCCTTGAAGCCTAGTTGGGATAATGATAAATGTGATAATTAAACCAAAGCATTAACTCTGAAAGTCGAATGGCATATTAGTGTTTTGGGCCCGAGTCTGTCTTTGTTGCCAATGTGAAAGACAAGTGTTGAAATAAATGAGATTTATGGTGGATTCATAATTGATATGATATGTAATGTGTGTGTTGCAATATTATTGTGAGCATTGGGAATGTGATTCATAATTGATATGATATGTAATGTGTGTATTGCAATATTATTGTGAGCATTTGAAATGTGATTCATGATTGGAATGATACATATAATGTGGGTATATTAATATATTGATTTTGAGTATTGGTGAAGGATTGGAGTTAGTGATGATATTATGTATATATATATACATCATATATGGAATTAGCTAGGATATATAAAAGATGCAATTAAAAAGAAAAGAAAATATGATAAGAATTAATTATACATTGAATTGATATATCATTATATGCTAATACTTCTATATTACATGTTGTATTTTATATTTGGTTTACTAAGCTCTCGGGCTTAGCGTAAGTGTGTATTCGCGCAGGTAAATAGGAGGAAGATATGAAGTCTTTCGTTATGCCACAAGAAGAGTATAAGTTTGTCGAGACCAACTAGAGGGTAATGCATACATATATAACTTTTATATTGATGTATTTATGTCGAGAAAGTAATTATATGTATAAATGAAGTTTTTGATAAAAATAATGATTTGGTAAATGTTATTTAAATTAATGTATTATGTTTTGAAATTTCTTTTACAGGTTTTTAAAAAAATAATGAAGTGACATCCTTATACTTTATATACTTACCGTATGTATACCAAGTATATATGTATAGTACTTATATAAGGTATCGGGGTGTTACATCCTATGACAATGTTGGCAAGGTGTAGAAATTGTCCATGAAGACAAGCCTGCAGGAGTACTATATATACCCTCTCGAGATCTCTGAAAACCTGCTCCACTAGTGTGAATTCCTCTACTCTATCCCTGTGTTTGAATATTTCTTTGTCTTTTCTAACCACCCTGCTATTGCTTCCTAGATGATCCCTTCCTTTGTTGCTGTCTTATTTTCTGCTCTTGTTTGGTTTCATTGTCTATGGCCACTGCTACATTGACAAGAGTAGAAAACTCCTTAATTATCATTACTACTAAATAGACTCGGATTTGGCCATTCAAACATTGTTCAAACTGCTTGCACTTCTCTTCCACAGATGTAACTAACTCAGGAAAATACTTGCTAAGATTAATAGACTACCACTTATACTCTGATACAGATAACTATCTTTGCTTTAAATACAAAAAATCTCTACATTTCTCTTCTATGTAAATTTCACTAATGTATTTCCTTTTAAACTCCTCCTGGAAAAATATCTAGGTGAGTCTATCTACTAAAGTAGTTTGCTGCATGTATCCCATTAGTCATAAGCTTGTTCTTATAGTAATAAAAATGCACACTCTAACCTCTCCTCATCAGTGCAGTGAAGAAGATCAAAAACTCTCACAATCCTCTCCAGTTAATACTTTGCTTTAGAAGATTCATCAGTATCACGGGCTCTAAAATCTATCACCCCAGTTTTCTAATTCTTTCTAAGGGAGATCTTTGTGGTACCGGCAGTGTAACACCCTTATACCCTATATACATACAATACATATTTCCAGCATATGTAAAATACGCATATACGGTGCAAAAATGTCATAGACCAATTTAATAAAAATTTTCACATTTCTGATTTAAAATTTCAAATACTAAATATATAAAATTTAATAGTATATAAATATTCTTTACTTGTTAGAGGAACGTAAAATAAACATTTTATATGAAAATCTCTGGAAAAAATTCGCTATAGTTTTATCTGTAATTTGGATATCCCAAAATTTATCAATTACACAACCTACAAAAAGAATACTTGCAATAAACAATAAACCACATCTTCACCTTAACTTCTAAATTTTTCCACAATTTTCTCAAAACATTTATATATATAGATATATATATATATATAATTTAGAACACATTTAAACTCCCATTTCAAATAACTTAACCCAAATATTCTTTATAGTTTATAATACATAAAATCAAAAAATATGATATTATATGCATAATACCCAAAGTATACAATAACATAAAATATATACATACTGCCGACAGTGTTTCTGATCTTGATATCAACTCTACAAGCATAATCACAAGTCTAGACCCGACTTGGTCTAGAAGAACTCTCCGGCTCAGCCGAATCTACCCTGTCACCTGCGCGATGTAAACAATCGCGTTAAGCCAAAAGCCTAGTAATACAAACTTGATAAAATAAAACTTAAATTTAATGCCAATGCACAATGCATATGGATATCACATCATTCCATTTTCTCATACTTTTCAAATATTTCACAATCCACAATTCAAATAAAAAGAGACTTGGCCATGTTTAGGGTTTTTATTCATGAGAGACACGGCCAAACTAAAGAAGAGATATGGCCAAAACTAAAGATTTTTGGGAGACACGGCCAAGTCTAAGGAAATTTGGCCGTGTTGGATGATTTTTGGAGAGACACGGCCACTGTCTTGGCCGTGTCCCTTGATTGTGTCTGCTACTGCTTGATTTCTTCATTCATTTGGTTTCTTTGGATTTAAGGGAGACACGGCCAAGCTAGGGGAGTCTTGGCCGTGTTGGAGCTTTTGGTTGAGAGACACGGCCACAAGCTTGGCCGTGTCCCTTGAGTGTGTGAGCTACTGTGATTGTTCTTTGCTCTTCTTACATTGTGGAGATTGAACATACACTTGATGCATGTGATACTATGTGAACAATGTTATGTTTTATGCATTGTGAATCTTGTGAATGGTAATGTGTTATATGAATAATGTACTTTGTAATGTTATATCAATGATGCTATATGTAAAATGTGAAGGATATGATGAGGTAATTGATTATGTATAGCTTGATGGGAGTAGTTCTTGAGGTAAGTACAAACTTACCTAGATGCATTCTTTTATATGATTTTGAAACTTAAAACAATGTTAAGTGATTTATTATATTGTTAATATAATGTGACTAGTATTATGACTTGTATAGTGTGAAAGAGACGAGGATCATTCAAAAAGGTATGTGCAATACAATTTATTATGATAAATACTTTTATGATGAATTACCGTAATGTAAATTGAGACATAAAGAGATGTGAAACTAATGTTTTGAGTTGTAATGATGATTCAAATGAGATATGAAGCCATTGTAATTGGCTATGATAACTTAAATGTGGTGTGAGGCCATTGTGATTGGCTATGATGATTCAATTGAAAGAAATAAGGCATGTTTGCCTAGATGATGATGAGAATTGAGAATGAAAATGATAATGAAATAATAAATGAATTGTGTGGCCAATGTGTTATTCCATTTTCAGAGTTTGTTGTTGGTGGCATGCCTAATGATAGTAACAATCTCTTAAAGTTAGGTTGGGCTTGATCCTTGAAGCCAAGTTGGGTAGAAGTTTAACATGTTTTACTCCCCTTGAAGCTTGGTTGGGTCTAGTCCTTGAAGCCTAATTGAGATGTTTCAACCCTTGAAGATAGGTTGGGTTGGTTCTTGAAGCCAAGTTGGGTTGAGACTTAGCATGCTTTGTTCCCCTTGAAGCTTGGTTGAACCTAAATCCTTGAAGCCTAGTTGGGATAATGATAATGATAATGTGATAACAAAACCAAAGCATTAACTCTGAAAGTCGAATGGCATATTAGTGTCTTTTGGGCCCGAGTCTATCTTTGTTGTCAATGTGATATACAAATGTTGAAATAAATGAATAATGAGATCTATGGTTGCCTTTGTTGGAAATGTGATTTATGATTGGTGAATTATGAATAAAATAATGTAATGAAGTATGATACGTAATGTGTGTATTGATATACTGATTGTGAGTATTAGTGATGGATTGTGGTTGGTGATAATGATATGTATATACGTATATAATATATGGAATTAGTCGAGATATATGAAAGGTGCAATTAAAAAGGAAAAACATGATAAGAAACTAATGGTACATGGAATTGATATATCTTTATATGTTGGAATTTTTATAATGTATGTTTATATTTTATATATGTACTACTAAGCTCTCGGGCTTAGCGCGGATGTGTAATCGCGCAGGTGACTAGGTGGAAGATATGAAGTCTTTCGTTATGCCACGAGAAGAGTAAGAGTGTGTCGAGACCAACTAGAGGGTGATGCATACACGTATAACTTTTAATTATGATGTATTTTTGATGAAGTGTATTCATATGTATAAATGAAGTTTTGATAAAGATAAGATTATTATATATATGTAAGATCATTAAAAGTACCATGATTTTGTAAATGTTCTTTAAATTAAAGTATTGTGATTTGAACTCTGTTAAAGGATTTATAAATTGTAACGAAAAATGACATCCTTATACTTTATATACTTACTGTATGTATACCAGGTATATGTATAGTATTTATATGGACTATCGGGGTGTTACAAACTAGCTGGTACGTTCCTTATTTCATAATAGTTTATGCTATATGTATGCATGATTATGTATGCTCTTACCTTTTCCTTCTTGGCTCACAGTGGATGCTTGAAGAACAAAATAAGAAGCTTCAAGAAGAGTTGGCTACAAGTCATCAGCAGGCTTCTCATTTTGAAAGTTTATATCACTAATCCGAACAAAATTTCTATGACTTCCGATTTCAAGGAATGAGGGATCCCGATGCTTCTTCATTGAGAGGCCTGTTGCGCTCGAATTAACTCTACCACAAAGCGTCACTCGCAAGTATACGAGGTAGCTGTAGCAAAGGTGATCGCCCCAAGGTCGTCTCACAAGGAAGCTAAAGTAGCTAATTGATTATCAGATTAAAAGTAACAAGTAATGAATAAATTTAAATTGCTAACTAATGAAAAAGTTTAATTGAAGTTTAAAACAATAAAAGTAAACAAGAGCTGATGTTTTAATTCACTTGATAAAAAGGTCTAGGGTTTGCACTTCTCTACTACTTATATGTATGAATGGTTATTCCTCTTAACTAATTCAATTTCAAAGATTAAATCTCAAACAACTTAATTAATTGAGTCAAGGAAATAAGCTCTCGCATTCAAACCTCTTACAACTAATCTTGTTATAATTGAAATAATCTTTTCAATAGGTTATATCTCTACTTCACCTAAGTCCTTAATTGAATTGTTCCAGCATTAGACTTCATCTCTCAATCCATCATCTAATACCTATAACACATAATTGGTGGCCAATCAATTATATATTAACAATAATTCATTCAATAAAGGCTAAAGAAATTACTAGCTAAGAGAATAACCAATTCATAAAATTATAGCAGATCCATACAAACCCTAGACTAGATCAAATTAGTTCATGATGCAATCAAACATACTCATCTTATTAATATTCAAAGAAATCAAATTAGACATGATAATATCCATTAATACAATTTCAATGAAAATAAAGAGAATAAGTTCGAGAACAAAACCAAGTTACAAACTCCTTGAAGCTTCTGAAGAATCTCTTGTTCAAATCTTGCAAGAAGGATGCATCAATGGCTAGAACAATCTAATCTAAGCTAAAGTAATCAAAAGTGTAAGCAAAATTAAAGAAAACAATTGTCAAAACCCTAAGCTCACTCTCAGACGGCTAAATCAGCTCTCCAAATCGTCAACAGTCCCTAAGAAAAACCCTAACTTTTATATTTATACGAAACCTCAGCGCGTCTTCATTGATCCTTGAGTGACACGGCCAAGTTAGAGTGAACTTGGCCGTGTTGGAGGTGAATTTGAGGGAGAGACACGGCTAAGTTGATGGTGACACGGCCAAGTTGGACCATTTTGGAGGGACACGGCCAGTGACTTGGCCATGTCGCTTGCATGTGTCACCTACTGTGAGAATTGCTCTTCTTTGCTTTGGATTTAGGTGAGACACGGCCAAGTTGATGGTGACTTGGCCATGTTTGAGCATTTTTGGAGGGAAATGGCCATGTTTGAGGTGACTTGGCCGTGTTGGATCATTTTGGAGGGACACGGCCAGTGACTTGGCCATGTCGCTTGCATGTGTTCACTTCTGCTTGCTTTTTTTTCTTCTTTTCTTCTTTGGTTGAGTGACACGGCCATGTTAGAGGTGACTTGGCCGTGTTGGAGCTTTTTGGAGGGACACGGCCACTGACTTGGCCGTGTCCCTTGCCTGTGTTTGCTTCTGTGAAGATTTGCTTCTCTTTTGCCTTGGAACTAAGTGAGACACGGCCAAGTGAAGGTGACTTGGCCGTGTTGATCTTCTTTGGCGGGACACGGCCACTGACTTGGCCGTGTCCCTTGCTTGTGTCTCTCTCTGTCACTTGCTCTTCCTTTTTAACTTGGTATGGGACACGGCCAGTGACTTGGCTATGTCCTCTGCCTGTGTCAACCACTGCTCCCTTTTCCTTCAATTTGTTTCCTAGCCTTTTTTAACCTAACACAAAACTTGTAACAAAACTTTAAACAAGAAATAAATAAACATTAACCAATCAAAACATAAACACATACTAAAAATTAGATCAAAGCAACATAAACACTGAAATAAACTAAAACTACCAAAATTAATGTAAACACTAAACAAACCAATAAAAACTAACAAAATACCTAAATAAAACAATAATTATCATAATAAACAAGACACAAATCTATAACAAAAACTAATAAAACAAGGTCCCTAGACTGATGACCATGAGATCCTTTCGTCTGCTTCTGATGAGGACCATGACAAATTGAAACTCCAAGGCAATAGGGGTTTCAGTACTTCTGCTTCGGATGATCCCGGGACGAGTAATTTGCCCCCTCCTCCAACAGGCGACGACTTTTTCAAGTCTTTATTTGGTAACCTTCCACCACCCTCTTAGTGATATGCAAATATTGTAGCAATTGTAAAACATTGTACAATAATGAAAAATATACAATTTTCCTCTTTATTGTAATCCTTCTTCTTCTTCTCTTTTTTTTTTGTATCGCTCTAACTTTTGCCTAGTACGCCCATGCGGGTTTTCGGAACTAGTGAGCTGTCCTAATTTTTGCCTAAGCTGCCCTTGCGGGTTTTCAACTTAGCGAACCTCTTTTCTTTTCTTTTTCTTCACAAATTTGGCTTTAGGAGCGTCTCTGTTTGCTTGATACTCTCTCCATGGATTTTGCCAGATACCTGCCACATCATCATTTTGCTAGGAAGCTACTCCATCCTGCTTCTTCATATGCTGACTGGGTCGACTGGATTCACTCACGCTCTGAAGTCAATGTCTGTTGGTTGGTACCTTGGTGAAAGATTTCTCGTATCACCATGCAGACATACTTGATGTATGTTCCCCTTGCTGCTCTTCGTCAAGGTACATGCTATGATCCTCGCGGACTTGGGCGTCAATATGGAGCTGAGCCTCGTGATTCTGACTTTGCTCCTGATCTAGACATGCCTTGCTTGACTGAAGCCTACTTGGATCGGCTGAGGCAAAGCTGGCCTGTATGTTACACTTATCGACTGCCATAGCTTTTACATTTGTCAATTCAAAAAGTATTTTGTTAGGATGAAAAATAACTAAAGTAATAAAAGATGCTTCTTTTCCATTTATAATTTATCATCACCTTTTGCAATTATGATTATTTATTTCATCCGTATCTGGTCAAATACTTATAACAGTGCACATAAAACAATTTTAACATTAATTCTGTTTTATTAAATTGGGGAACAACCAAACATAAAACTAGCATACACAAGATCACTCCTATTGCCAATTAGCCCTTTCAGGTTTTCTAATTGACAATCTTCTCTCATTTAGCCCTAATTGTTGCCTAGCCCGCCCTTCCGGGTTTTTGGAACTAGCGGACTGCTCTAACTTTTTCCTAGGCCACCCTTTTTGGGTTTTCGACCTAGCGAGCTCTCTCTTTTTTATTTTTCATACATAAAACTTCTTCAACCTGTCAATATTTACTGGCTCACTAAATTCATTCCCATCCATGTCTGATAACTTCACCGCACCTTTGCTCATGACCTGTTTCACGACATATGGCCCTTCCTAGCTAGGCCTGAACTTCCCTTTTGGATCAGATATATTAGGCTTACATTGCTTCAATACCAAATCCCCAACTCTAAATTTTCTCATTTTAACCCTTCTATTGTAGACTCGAGCTATCTTCTTTTGATACAGTTGGTGATGATACAGTGCTTTTAACCTTCTCTCTTCTAATAGAGCTAATTGTGTGTATCTGCTTGCTACCCATTTCGTTTCAGGCAGTTCATCTTCCAAGACTACTCTTAGTGACTTGATCTCAATTTCAAAAGGCAATACTGCTTCCATACCATAAACCAAAGAGAACGGGGTCATCCCAGTAGGTATTCGCACACTTATCCAATATCCCCATAAAGCAAAGGAAAGCATTTCTGACCAGTCTCTGTAAGTCTTAGTCATCTTGGACATAATTTGCTTAATTTTTTTGTTCATTGCTTCTACTGCACCATTAGCCTTTGGTCTATAAGGAGAGGATTGATGATGATGGATTTGGTACTTGGAGAATAAATCCTTAACTTCTCCTTAAAACTGTACTCCGTTGTCTGATATCACACTGTGCGGGACCCCATATCTACAGATGAGATTCTTTCCAATAAACCTAGCCATTTGACTTGCACCCAGCTTGTTGAAGGATTCGGCTTCGACCCATTTTGAAAAATAATCTATTGCTACCATAATAAAACGGTGCCCGTTTGAAGCTGTCGGATGTATTTCTCCTATAATGTTGATACCCCAGGTGGCAAATGGCCAGGGTGAAGACATTGAATGCAGTTCTTTAGGAGGCATGTGATTCAAGTTACCATACATCTGACATTGCTGGCACTTCTTGACAAACTCAATACAGTCTCTCTCCATGGCCAACCAATAGTAACCTTGTCGAATAATCTTCTTAACTAGGGCCAAACCACTCATGTGCGGACCGCAACTTCCCGCATGTATTTCAGACATGATGCGCTCCACTTCAGGCTTTCTTAAACATCTCAAATGCACTCCATCAGGCCATCTTTGATATAACTCTCCATGGAAGGTGATGTATTGCAATGACCACCTCCTTATGGCTCTTCTCTCTTTCTTTGTTGCCCCCGGCGGATATTCTCTTTCCTCCAAAAATTGCCTTATAGTATCATACCATGCATCATGGTCCGTATCAACTTCCATGATTGTCTCATATTCATTACAAGGAGTTGATGAACTGGTCAAGATCAGAGGTTTAAGGAATAGGCTGGCAGGATTTTCCCATACCAAAGCCAATGTGGCTAGGGCATCAGCCATCTGATTTTCTTCTATTGACAAGTGTATAAACCTACACTCCTTAAAATTCTTCTTCATCATGGTCAGGTAACGGTGGTATGGTTTTAATTTTTTCTCTTTCAACTCTCACTCTCCATTTACTTGGGATACTACTAGCAATGAATCGCCATAAACTTCCAACTTATCCACCTTCATAATCATTAGGGTTTCGAAACCGAAAATACAAGCTTCGTACTCTACCATATTATTGGTTGCCCTAAATTTCAACTTTTTGGCTAAAGGGATGAGTTCCCCTTTGGGCGATTCTAGTATAACTCCCAAACCTGCTCCTTTCATGTTCGCTGCTCCATCAAAATACATTTTCCACCCTTGTACTTCAATTGCTTCTAAATGTTCATATGGAAATTCCAAGATTACCTCTTCACTTTCTGGTAATGATTGTTGAGCCAGGAATTCTACCACCGCTCTGCCCTTGATTATTTTCCTGGTTACATACTTAATCTCGAATTCTTCTAATATTATCAACCATTGACCATATTTCCCAATTAAAGAGGGTTTCTCCCTTAAGTACTTCATTGGATCCAACCTGGAAATTGCTTGCACACTATACGATTGAAAGTAATGTCGCAACTTCTTAGAAGACCAAACCACGGCTATACATGTCTTTTCGATGATACTATACTTAATTTCATAAGGTAGGAGCTTTCTACTCAAATATTAGGCTTACATTGCTTCAATACCAAATCCCCAACTCTAAATTTTCTCATTTTAACCCTTCTATTGTAGGCTCGAGCTATCTTCAAGGAAGGAAAAAAAGAAATTCAATTCAACTTTTTTCTGGAACAGCAGTAGCACGATTTAGAGGATTCAAAGGCAAAAAAAAGCTTGTCTTTGGAGCTAGTTCATCCAAGAAGAATTGTTTTTGGAGAAATCATCAAAAGAAGGTGTGTGTTAATTAATTTTCTTTAATTGTTTTTTTTACACAGTAGCAAATTTATGAAATCAAAATTAAAAACCTTTGAACTTTAATTTAGTCTTTTTAAAGCAAAAAAAAACCTTATTTCATTAGTTTATCTTCCAAAAGGCTTAAAATTGTAATTTTTTTCTTCTTAAAAATCTTAAAAATCTAATTGAACATATTTTTCAACAAAACTAAGATGTAAATTCTGCTTCTTTTAAAATTTTAAAGTAGGCTCTATTTCATTCAAAAAGCCTTAAAAAACATCTTTTCTACTTATAAAAACTTTAATTTATTTGGTTAAATTCATAAAACTTCATGAAATTACCAAATTGATTTCCAAATTCTTAAAAATTATCAAATCCAAATTCAAATTCAACTTCAAAAATTCAAAATATCAAATTGATTTCCAAAATATCAAATCCAAATTCAACTTCCAAAATTCAAAATAATGAACACTAACCCTTTTAAAACCTTAAACCCTAATTTTTATGAACCCTAATTCTTTTAAAACATTAAAAAACATAAAAACCAAAATTTTACACAGTAGCCTAGGAACCCAATAACCAAAAATCACAAATTAAAGTATTTTAAAGTGTTTAAAACCCTAGTTTCATGATATCATCATTCAAACCTTAATTTTGTTAATCAAAGAGTCTTACCAACCCTTTAAAACATAAAACCCTAATTTATTTTAATTCCATAAAAAGTCACAGTAGCCATAATTTGACTTTTATTTGCTTTATTCAATTCCATACTTGATTATGCTTTGATTTATTTCTTATGCTTTAATTTATTTAATTTCAATACTTGATTTATTTAATTTATCATGGATGGATGTTTATTTTCTATTTTAATTAATAGCTTTGATGAATGATTTATTTATGATGAATGATTATTTACTTTTATCAATTAATTTAGATTTCCAAAAGTTGTAAGAGGTATGTTTCCACTTGGTGGGTACCTCATTTGTTAAACATCATGTAATTTAATTTGCTTTTCTATTTTAGAACCTATGTAAAGGGCATGTTTCTACCTTTTGGTGGGTGTCCTATTTAGGCATGTGATGTAAGGACATGTTTCCATCCTTGGATAGGTGTCCATTTATTTGCTTTGTTTGGACATTGCTTTGATTTTAATATATTGATGCTTTCTTTTAATTATTGTGTGTAGTATGGGTAATGTTATTATACTTAAGAATTTTGTAATATTAAGACCTGTAAAGGAGGCCGGTTCCAATGAACCGTGCATTGTGGGGGTGCTAGGCCATTTCTCACCTTCCCCACACGTACCCAACTTTCCAAACCCATTAGGGGGTTGGGGATTCCTTAGGAATCGAGTCATCCACCCCTTTCTTTTTCCCGGCCCGTCCGGGTGGCGACTCCATTTTCTCCGAACTTAGGTCCGTGTTCTCTAAGGCCCCGAGCCTAAACAGTGCCAAAGTCGCAAGAACCATTCTACCGGGAGTGGGGGCGAAAATCCCTGCTCACAGTGGCGACTCCACTGGGGATAAGAGAAGTTGATTCCGTTGGTATTTTTATTATTCTATTCTTTCTTATAATGACATTATCCATTGCATCATCTTAGATTGCATTGTGTGCGTGAGTTTGGATGCCCGTGTTACCCGTGTTATATTATGTAAGGGATACCATACTTTCACTCAAGGTATAGAGATCGAGCATGGCATAACCACTCATAGCCTTGTATCGTTTGGTATATACTTGTTATGGGAACCTAATCCTTTTTAACCCAAAGGCTAAAGCTCATGTAATTGGCCTAGTTACTTTCCTTAGGTTTTACCCCAAATGCATGTTGTTTGACTATGGTTAGTTTATCTTAGTCTAAATCATGGCTTATTTGGTTTGTTCTTTTTCTAATATGACCTAAGTATATTGTAAGCTCAAAATAAATTTTTCTTTAAAAACCAAAAGACCAAAACTATTTTTAAAATTTTTCAAGATGGTCTTTGGACATAATACTTTTCTAAAAAATAAATAAATAAATTCCTTGGCCCATGGCCCAAATACTAAGCCCAAAATCCATTTTTCTAACCTTTTTTACAATGGGCTTAGAAACAAAACTATTTTCACCCAACCATTTTTACAAAGAGCTTGCAAAAATATTTAGGTCAATTATGAAATACTAAGAATCAATTGTGGGCCTAGTTTATACTAAAAATAAATTAATCATGGGCTTGTTTTTGGCATAAACCATTAGTTACTCTTTTCAAGTGAGAAATCTATCTATAATAAACCTCTTAATTTAGTTTTAATCCAATATAGCATAAAAGCTATTTTAATTGGTTGGATGGATTAAAACCTAATTAATGGGAATTATCATGGATGGATTTCCACTTTCGAAAATATAACTATTGGTTGAAACGTCCGAGGGAATTATTCAAACGCAAGATACCCCGTGTTGGTATTTTGTTAACCATATACCTTGGAAAAAGAGACTCGTCATTCGTGTGTGGATGTTATAAGGTTGGAAGGATCATCCTAATTACACTTGTTTATTGGTTGATTGTGCATACATGCATACATGCATACATTTGCATCTCATATCATTGATCCTCTCTGGCTCACAGCCCTGGATTACGAAAGTTCAAAAGCTTACGACAATCTGACCTACGCCGGAGACGAAGTATCTAGCAACGACTCAATCACTTGCTCGCCTAAAACAATGGAGCCCGAACAAATTCAAAGGATGGTGGATGAAGCCCTTAATGCTAAGAAATCAAAGATGCCCTAGCTGAGACTATGAAGAACCAATTGACTGCAATCTTAGAGAATCATGCCGAGGCATCGGCTAGCACTAAAAACCCAAAGGACAAAGGGAAGACTTAAGTTAGTGAAGTGGTTTTTGATCATTGATGATGATGATGATTGGGCTCAATACTACCAAGAGGTTCAAGAAAAGAAGAAAGAATCGAAGGCTGTTGAGAAGGCAACTATTGAAAAGACCGAGACATCCGATGTTGAAAAGATGATTGCTGATTTAGATAAGAAATTTGAGAAGAAGCTGGAAACTGAAGAGAAGTCTGAGATCGACAAACTATTTGAACAAGATGATGAGGTCCCTTATAAATTCAAGATGCCTTCCTTTGCTAAGTACAATAACATCGGAAATCCCTGTTGCGCTCAAATTAACTCTACCACAAAGCGTCACTCGCAAGTATACGAGGTAGCTGTAGTAAAAGTGCTCGCCCCAAGGTCGTTCCCTCAAGGAAGCTAAAGTGGCTAATTGATTATCAAATTAAAAGTAACAAGTAATGAATAAATTTAAATTTCTAACTAAAGAAGAAGTTTAATTGAAGTTTAAAACAATAAAAGTAAACAAGAGCTGATGTTTTGATTCACTTGATAGAAAAGTCTAGGGTTTGCACTTCTCTACTACTTATATGTATGAACGGTTATTCCTCTTAACTAATTTAATTTCAAAGATTAAATCTCAAACAACTTAATTAATTGAGTCGAGGAAATAAGCTCTCGCATTCAAACCTCTTACAACTAATCTTGTTATAATTGAAACAATCTTTTTAATAGGTTATATCTCTAATTCACCTAAGTCCTTAATTGAATTGTTCCAACATTAGACTTCATCTCTCAATCCATCATCTAATACCTAAAACACATAATTGGTGGCCAATCAATTATATATTAACAATATTCTATTCAATCATCTCATTAATATTCAAAGAAATCAACTTAGACATGATAATGTTCATAAATACAATTTCAATGAAAATAAAGAGAATAAAGTTCAAGAACAAAACCAAGTTACAAACTCCTTGAAGTTTCTGAAGAATCTCTTGTTCAATCTTGCAAGAAGGATGTCTCGTTGGCTAGAACAAATCTAATCTAAGCTAGATTAATCAAAGTGAAATCAAAATCAAGAAAACAAAATGTTAAAACCCTAGCTCTTTTCTCTGATGGCTCAAACCTATCTCCAAAAACTCAACAGTCCTTAAACCCTAGCTCTCCTTTCCTTTTATACGAATGTCCGCTTTAAAAAATTCACTGCGTGTTTAGATCATGAGGGACACGGCCAAGTCAGAAGTGACTTGGCTGTGTGAGTGTTCTTTGGAGGGACACGGCCAGGTGACTTGGCCGTGTCCCTTGCCTGTGTCTATCACTGCTTGCCTCTCTTCTATTTCTTCTTTGTTGAGTGACACGGCCAAGTCAGAGGTGACTTGGCGGTGTTGCACCATTTTGGAGGGACACGGCCAGTTGACTTGGTCGTGTCCCTTGCCTGTGTCTTCCACTGTGAGTTTTAGTCTTCTTTGCCTTTGGAATTGGTGAGACATGGCCAAGTGGAGATGACTTGGCCGTGTGAGTCTTCTTTGGAGGGACACGGCCACAAGACTTGGCCGTGTCCCTTGCATGTGTCTGCTACTGGGACTTGTTCTTCTTTTTAACTTGGTATGGGACACGGCCAGTGACTTGGCCGTGTCCTCTGCCTGTGTCAGCCACTGCCCCTTTCTCCTTCAATTTGTTTCCTTGCCTATTTTAACCTAACACAAAACTCAAAACAAACTTTAAACAATAAGTAAATAGACAATAACCAACAAAACATAAACACAATACTAAAAACTAAATAAAAAATGACATAAACACTGAAATAAACTAAAACTACCACAATTAAAGAAAACACTAAACAAACCGATAAAAACTAACAAAATACCTAAATAAAACAATAATTATCATAATAAACAAGACACAAATCTATAACAAAAACTAATAAAACAACTACCCCACACTTAAAACTTTGCTTGTCCTCAAGCAAATTCACATGGCATAAATTAAAAACTCAAACAACCTTTAACTATAATTCTAGTGTATAAGATGAAATACTTTAAGACACAGCATAAATAATCGCATTTTCCTTCAATCAAGATTTTCTTAACTCATTCATTAATCCAGACATACAAATCTTATCTCTCATCTAAGTGTTTCACTCGATTTCAAAAGTTAATCACTCAAACCACTCATGATTGCATACTACCATAAACTTGCTTAATTATCCAATCTCCCTCACTGATTTTCTCAAGAATTAATCCGAAGGTCTTTTATTTGGATGCAATGGGGCTAAAGTGAAGGTGTGAGAAAAGACATTTAAGCTGGCGCATCAAGAAATGGAGTATCTAAATTAGACACTACTCTTACAAAGGCACTCATAACTCCCCCAAATGGCATACTCACAATCCCATTAATACTTCACATACTTGCATACTCAAAGAAAAATACACGAGCCGACATTCCTCTTTTGCAAACAAATGCTATAACATATGTAAATTTTTGTATACATATATATATACTCTTTTATTTTCTTCTCTTTTTTTTATTTTCTCTTTTTTCTTTTTCTTTTATAATAATTTTTTTTATACATATATATACAAAATATAACATTGCATAGATCATCTAGCTTAACATGTAGAGGAAAAGAATAGTCAACTCTTAATCAAATACAAAGTGCAAAGTATTTTCTTTAAGTATGCAACTCTTAATCAAATACAAAGTGCAAAGCTTCACTCTCAGATTATCTATGTTTTAACCTAACACAAAACTCAAAACAAACTTTAAACAAGAAGTAAATAGACAATAACCAACAAAACATAAACACAATACTAAAAACTAAATCAAAAACGACATTAACACTGTAATAAACTAAAACTACCACAATTAAAGAAAACACTAAACAAACCAATAAAAACTAACAAAATACCTAAATAAAACAATAATTATCATAATAAACAAGACACAAATCTATAACAAAAACTAATAAAACAATCCCCATCTTCATGTGAAGCAGTATATCACTGCCATGCAATCTGCCCGAGCTACTAAGGCTCAAACCCTAAGGTGCTTTATGCTCTCATTGGACCATGTTGTCCAAAATTGGTTCAATACCTTAGATGATGGAACACAAAAGAGTTGGGATCTACTTTACAAAGCCTTCATCCAACAATATTGGTATAATGTTGAGTTAGAAGTTACCTTGATGGAAGTAGAGTCCATTAGGCAAAGGCCGAATGAGAATTTTGTGGACTATGTGAAAAGGTGGAGAAACAAGGCCGCTTTACTCAAGAAGAGGCCCGATGAATCCGATCAAATAAGGATGATTGTGAGAGGGGTGTTGCCTATCCTTCGTGAGAGAATGTCTCATACACTCATCCGTGATTTCAAAGACCTTCTCGAAGCTGGTTTGTAAATTGAAGAATGGGAAATGGAGAAGAGCCGATTTGCAACAAAAAGGAACGAAAAAGGGAGCTATCAACCTGGTAGCCAAAGCATGCAAAAGGTCGTCGGTGTTAATGCTACTAACTAAGGAACAAGGAGAAAATTTTTTGAATTGGGAAAATCGATGTCTTGGGTTCTGAACAAGCTTAAAAGAAAGGGATTGCTACAACCCTTAAATCCTCGTCCTTTGCCTAATCCTCTCCCACCTAATTTTGACACCAAAGCATTTTGTCAATTTCACCAAATGCAAGGACATGACACGGATAGATGTGTGAGGTTGAGACATGAGATTCAAAATCTAATTGATAATGGGAAGCTACCCGAGCCCAATAAGCCAAACACCAAAGACAACTCATTACCAAAATTCAATAGGGTACCACCGCTGGCAACCATTATGATTGGAGGAGGTTTGCATGAGGACTTTGTCATGTCTTCTTTTCAAGATGTGGATGAGAAAGCAACCAAAGAAGAAGAGGCATTTGTCAAAATTGAACAAGCTATGATGAGTGGAGAAGTAGCAATTTGTGTTGTCAATGGGTTTTGGGATTCAAGTGACAGTGATGATGATATTGTATCCAAAAAGGAGGAGTGGACTTGGTCCGAGCCCGAAGAAGATAAGGTGATGAATACTAGATCCGGCAAGCCTTATGCAAGGCCACCACCTAAGGAGGTAGAAATTAATAAGGGGAAGGAAGTTGAAGTGGAAGAAGATGATGTTGTGCTTAAGCAATTGAAAAGAACCCAAGCAAGTGTTAGCATTTGGGACTTGTTAGCTACTTCTAAAAAGCGCCGAGAAACTATGGCCAAAGCCTTAGCTAGCATGCCCATTTCTACCTCTACAACACCGGAGGAGTTAATCAACTTCATAAAAATTGGGGAAGTAATGAAATGTGAAGAGGTCCAAGAAAAAAGTGAAGTTAATATGGAAGCAGTTTCTTTTTCTGATGCGGACTTACCGGAGGAGGGGAGAGACCACATCCGCCCTCTCTTTATCAAAATAGAAGTCAAAGGGAAGAGGACTCCATGTGTAATGGTCGATGATGGGTCCGCCATAAATATTTATCCACTTAAGATACTGCCAAAGCTAGCCATGTCAATAAGAGATCTAAACCCAACCGAGGTGACAATTCATGCTTATGACAACACTAAGAGGCATGCCGAAGGGACTTTCAAAGCGGCTGTCAAGGTTGGTCCAATTGAATCTATTATTGAGTTTGTTGTTTTAGACATACCAGTTACCTTTGCCTTACTCTTGGGGCGACCATGGTTTCATCCTCTTGGTGGAGTTCCTTCCACCCTTCATCAAAAGATCAAATTTCCCAACGGAAATGAGACAGTGGTCATTGAAGCTAAAGATAATGAGATTGTTAACGTCCTAATGGTTGAAAGGCCTCTCAATGGTTTTCAAGTGGTTGCAATTTCTGATGATGAAGTAATGGACTCCAAAGTCTTGAATATGATGAAGAACATGAACTACCTTCCCGGAGCTGGTCTTGGAAAGGGTAAGGTCAATTTGACAAAGTTGCCAGATTTTAGAACTCAAACATCCAAGAAGGGGTTAGGATATGATGAAGACGACAATGTCCAGCCAAAGAAGAGTGAGAAGATGAGCTTCCCACCACTTGAAGAGATCTTTGTCAAAGCTCCAGATATGGGACCACTCCAAGGAAAGCCTGAGCCAATCATGTTCACGGGTAAGTTAATCCCCGGTTTTGAAATTTTTGTAGATGTTGCTGAGCTAGTGGAGCAAGTGAAGAAAGAGCTCACCCTGTCAATCAACAAAGAGAAGAATGAAGCTACCCTGAAAGCCGAGAAGACTCCGGAAGAGATTGCTGCCCTGGTTGAAGAAAAGTTTGAAGACATCCTGCTTTATGATTCTGAGAACAATGATTTTGACTTTGATTTTAATTTGTCTACTTTGTATGAGGATGATGATGTTTTCTTTTCTAAAATGAATGCAATAAAGTCTGATTTTGCTTACTTGTGTGATGTTTCTCCTGATGGTTGCATACATTCAAATAGCAGTTACATGAGCATCTTTAATATTAATTCTGTTAACACACAATCATTAAATTTAGGAACAACTGAAAATCCTAAAAACATTAGCATAGCATTCGATCTTACTCCTGATGAGAGAGAGAGATTTGAAAAAATATTTAAAAAATATGAAGAAGTGTTTGCTTGGTCTTATGAGGATATGCCTAGGATAGATCGAGACCTAGCCGAGCATCATATTCCTACTTACACTCACATTAAGCCTGCCAAACAAAAGCTTAGGCAACTAAGACCTGAGTGGGCTGAATTGGTTAAAGAAGAGGTCACTAAACAAATACAAGTGAAGTTCCTTCAAGTGATAGAATATCCAGATTGGTTAGCCAACATAGTACCCGTGCCAAAGAAAGATAGAAGGATAATGGTCTGCGTGGACTATAGAGATTTAAACAAAGCTTCCCCTAAGGATGATTTTCCTTTACCTCATATAGATGTTCTCATTGATAGTGCAGCCTCTAGCGTGCTACACTCGTTTGTAGATGGATTTTCCGGATACAATCAAGTGTTAATGGCCCAAGAGGATAAAGCCAAAACTGTCTTCACTACTACATGGGGTATATTTTGTTATAGGGTGATGCCTTTCGACATAAAAAAATGCCGGAGCAACCTACCAAAGGATGGCCACCACACTATTTCATGACATGATGCACAAAGAAGTTGAAGTATATGTTGATGATATGATGGTGAAGTTGGATACAAGGGAGCAACACTTCTAGAACTTGGAATTATTCTTCGATAGAGCTTTGAAGTATAAGCTAAGATTAAACCCGAAGAAGTGTGTATTCGGTGCTACCTCAGGTAAATTGTTGGGACATGTGATTGGTCCGAATGGTATTGAGATAGATCCTGACAAAGTCAAAGCAATCAGAGATATGCCAGCTCCAAAGACAGAGAGAGAAGTTCGGGGATTCATTGGTAAACTGCAATACATTAGTAGATTTATAGCAAATCTCACAACAATCTGTGAGCCTATCTTCAAATTGCTTAGAAAGAATCAGCCGGTCGTATGGAATGAAGAATGTCAAAAGGCCTTTGACCGAATAAAAGAGTATTTGTTGAATCCACCTGTTTTGAAACCACCTAAACCCGGCAAACCTCTATTACTATACTTAGCAGTAGAAGAAGAATCGATAGGAGCCATGCTAGCCCAAGCAGATGAGTCGGGGATTGAGCATGCCATTTACTATTTGAGTAGAAAGCTCCTACCTTATGAAATTAAGTATAGTATCATCGAAAAGACATGTATAGCCGTGGTTTGGTCTTCTAAGAAGTTGCGACATTACTTTCAATCGTATAGTGTGCAAGCAATTTCCAGGTTGGATCCAATGAAGTACTTAAGGGAGAAACCCTCTTTAATTGGGAAATATGGTCAATGGTTGATAATATTAGAAGAATTCGAGATTAAGTATGTAACCAGGAAAATAATCAAGGGCAGAGCGGTGGTAGAATTCCTGGCTCAACAATCATTACCAGAAAGTGAAGAGGTAATCTTGGAATTTCCATATGAACATTTAGAAGCAATTGAAGTACAAGGGTGGAAAATGTATTTTGATGGAGCAGCGAACATGAAAGGAGCAGGTTTGGGAGTTATACTAGAATCGCCCAAAGGGGAACTCATCCCTTTAGCCAAAAAGTTGAAATTTAGGGCAACCAATAATATGGTAGAGTACGAAGCTTGTATTTTCGGTTTCGAAACCCTAATGATTATGAAGGTGGATAAGTTGGAAGTTTATGGCGATTCATTGCTAGTAGTATCCCAAGTAAATGGAGAGTGAGAGTTGAAAGAGAAAAAATTAAAACCATACCACCGTTACCTGACCATGATGAAGAAGAATTTTAAGGAGTGTAGGTTTATACACTTGTCAATAGAAGAAAATCAGATGGCTGATGCCCTAGCCACATTGGCTTTGGTATGGGAAAATCCTGCCAGCCTATTCCTTAAACCTCTGATCTTGACCAGTTCATCAACTCCTTGTAATGAATATGAGACAATCATGGAAGTTGATACGGACCATGATGCATGGTATGATACTATAAGGCAATTTTTGGAGGAAAGAGAATATCCGCCGGGGGCAACAAAGAAAGAGAGAAGAGCCATAAGGAGGTGGTCATTGCAATACATCACCTTCCATGGAGAGTTATATCAAAGATGGCCTGATGGAGTGCATTTGAGATGTTTAAGAAAGCCTGAAGTGGAGCGCATCATGTCTGAAATACATGCGGGAAGTTGCGGTCCGCACATGAGTGGTTTGGCCCTAGTTAAGAAGATTATTCGACAAGGTTACTATTGGTTGGCCATGGAGAGAGACTGTATTGAGTTTGTCAAGAAGTGCCAGCAATGTCAGATGTATGGTAACTTGAATCACATGCCTCCTAAAGAACTGCATTCAATGTCTTCACCCTGGCCATTTGCCACCTGGGGTATCAACATTATAGGAGAAATACATCCGACAGCTTCAAACGGGCACCGTTTTATTATGGTAGCAATAGATTATTTTTCAAAATGGGTTGAAGCCGAATCCTTCAACAAGCTGGGTGCAAGTCAAATGGCTAGGTTTATTGGAAAGAATCTCATCTGTAGATATGGGGTCCCGCACAGTGTGATATCAGACAACGGAGTACAGTTTTAAGGAGAAGTTAAGGATTTATTCTCCAAGTACCAAATCCATCATCATCAATCCTCTCCTTATAGACCAAAGGCTAATGGTGCAGTAGAAGCAATGAACAAAAAAATTAAGCAAATTATGTCCAAGATGACTAAGACTTACAGAGACTGGTCAGAAATGCTTTCCTTTGCTTTATGGGGATATTGGATAAGTGTGCGAATACCTACTGGGATGACCCCGTTCTCTTTGGTTTATGGTATGGAAGCAGTATTGCCTTTTGAAATTGAGATCAAGTCACTAAGAGTAGTCTTGGAAGATGAACTGCCTGAAATGAAATGGGTAGCAAGCAGATACACACAATTAGCTCTATTAGAAGAGAGAAGGTTAAAAGCACTGTATCATCACCAACTGTATCAAAAGAAGATAGCTCGAGCCTACAATAGAAGGGTTAAAATGAGAAAATTTAGAGTTGGGGATTTGGTATTGAAGCAATGTAAGCCTAATATATCTGATCCAAAAGGGAAGTTCAGGCCTAGCTAGGAAGGGCCATATGTCGTGAAACAGGTCATGAGCAAAGGTGCGGTGAAGTTATCAGACATGGATGGGAATGAATTTAGTGAGCCAGTAAATATTGACAGGTTGAAGAAGTTTTATGTATGAAAAATAAAAAAGAGAGAGCTCGCTAGGTCGAAAACCCAAAAAGGGTGGCCTAGGAAAAAGTTAGAGCAGTCCGCTAGTTCCAAAAACCCGGAAGGGCGGGCTAGGCAACAATTAGGGCTAAATGAGAGAAGATTGTCAATTAGAAAACCTGAAAGGGCTAATTGGCAATAGGAGTGATCTTGTGTATGCTAGTTTTATGTTTGGTTGTTCCCCAATTTAATAAAACAGAATTAATGTTAAAATTGTTTTATGTGCACTGTTATAAGTATTTGACCAGATACGGATGAAATAAATAATCATAATTGCAAAAGGTGATGATAAATTATAAATGGAAAAGAAGCATCTTTTATTACTTTAGTTATTTTTCATCCTAACAAAATACTTTTTGAATTGACAAATGTAAAAGCTATGGCAGTCGATAAGTGTAACATACAGGCCAGCTTTGCCTCAGCCGATCCAAGTAGGCTTCAGTCAAGCAAGGCATGTCTAGATCAGGAGCAAAGTCAGAATCACGAGGCTCAGCTCCATATTGACGCCCAAGTCCGCGAGGATCATAGCATGTACCTTGACGAAGAGCAGCAAGGGGAACATACATCAAGTATGTCTGCATGGTGATACGAGAAATCTTTCACCAAGGTACCAACCAACAGACATTGACTTCAGAGCGTGAGTGAATCCAGTCGACCCAGTCAGCATATGAAGAAGCAGGATGGAGTAGCTTCCTAGCAAAATGATGATGTGGCAGGTATCTGGCAAAATCCATGGAGAGAGTATCAAGCAAACAGAGACGCTCCTAAAGCCAAATTTGTGAAGAAAAAGAAAAGAAAAGAGGTTCGCTAAGTTGAAAACCCGCAAGGGCAGCTTAGGCAAAAATTAGGACAGCTCACTAGTTCCGAAAACCCGCATGGGCGTACTAGGCAAAAGTTAGAGCGATACAAAAAAAAAAAGAGAAGAAGAAGAAGGATTACAATAAAGAGGAAAATTGTATATTTTTCATTATTGTACAATGTTTTACAATTGCTACAATATTTGCATATCACTAAGAGGGTGGTGGAAGGTTACCAAATAAAGACTTGAAAAAGTCGTCGCCTGTTGGAGGAGGGGGCAAATTACTCGTCCCGGGATCATCCGAAGCAGAAGTACTGAAACCCCTATTGCCTTGGAGTTTCAATTTGTCATGGTCCTCATCAGAAGCAGACGAAAGGATCTCATGGTCATCAGTCTAGAGACCTTGTTTTATTAGTTTTTGTTATAGATTTGTGTCTTGTTTATTATGATAATTATTGTTTTATTTAGGTATTTTGTTAGTTTTTATTGGTTTGTTTAGTGTTTACATTAATTTTGGTAGTTTTAGTTTATTTCAGTGTTTATGTTGTTTTGATCTAATTTTTAGTATGTGTTTATGTTTTGATTGGTTAATGTTTATTTATTTCTTGTTTAAAGTTTTGTTACAAGTTTTGTGTTAGGTTAAAAAAGGCTAGGAAACAAATTGAAGGAAAAGGGAGCAGTGGTTGACACAGGCAGAGGACATAGCCAAGTCACTGGCCGTGTCCCATACCAAGTTAAAAAGGAAGAGCAAGTGACAGAGAGAGACACAAGCAAGGGACACGGCCAAGTCAGTGGCCGTGTCCCGCCAAAGAAGATCAACACGGCCAAGTCACCTTCACTTGGCCGTGTCTCACTTAGTTCCAAGGCAAAAGAGAAGCAAATCTTCACAGAAGCAAACACAGGCAAGGGACACGGCCAAGTCAGTGGCCGTGTCCCTCCAAAAAGCTCCAACACGGCCAAGTCACCTCTAACATGGCCGTGTCACTCAACCAAAGAAGAAAAGAAGAAAAAAAAGCAAGCAGAAGTGAACACATGCAAGCGACATGGCCAAGTCACTGGCCGTGTCCCTCCAAAATGATCCAACACGGCCAAGTCACCTCAAACATGGCCATTTCCCTCCAAAAATGCTCAAACATGGCCAAATCACCTCAAACATGGCCGTATGTTCGCGCCCTATAGTTCGTTACCGCGACATTAAGAATGTCAATATATTTGTTTCTATTTAACATGTTGGTGATGAATATGTTATGTTTGTTTGATGTCTTGGCATGGTGCATAGCATGGCCTTATGACCTATGTGATTGGTTTATTCATATCTTTATTTTGGGTAAATACGGCCTGCGTGTCGTTTATTTTGTTGTAATTTATTTTACTAGTAGTTAGATTTTCTTTTATTGTAATATATGAAGATTCAAGCTACAATGTTTGTGATGGAGATTCATACCAAGGAGAAGATGGTTCCATGGTGATGGAAGCACAAGCTCAAGTTTTGAAGATATGTAATATTGCAAGTGTTGTAATAGATAGGTTTTTCACCTAGGGTTGCCTTTATGATCTTCATTTGGTCTCTTGAAGATCATATTTAGTTTGGCCATGCTATGTCACGTTTACATATTTTGTCATTTGGTATATGATGCTTATGTGATAAATTATATATATGCATATAGGATGCTAAAATATAATGATATGTAATGCAAGACATGATAATAATTTAGTTGAACCCTCATTAATAATTTAAGTCTAAATGCCATCCACGTTTTGAACACCTATCAAAACTAAGATTGTATTAAAGTAGGTATTGCCAAAGCAATATGCTTTAAACATTCCTAGCTAAGTAGGATGAGTAATAGTGCTACTCATATGTTTTAAAATTGGTTAGACTTAATTAGGCTATCAAAATGGTTTTGGGCCTAAGGCATTAGATGGAATTCAACATGCTATGACATATGATGTCAATATTCCATAATTACTAAGAGTTACATGAGATGTAATTGGTAAAGATGTTACCTACCTAAATAAATTGATTTTAAGCGTCACGCCAAAGCTGAGTTTAGAATTAAGTGAAATACGGATCTTAGCCTACTAAAATATTTCTTTAGAGGGTTATATTTTTTAGTAGGAGTTTAAATAATTTTAACCTCATTATTAATTAAAATTTGACTTTGCATATTTATCAACAGATGGCTGCTAATAACAATTCCACCTTATCACTGCGATCTATCCTTGAGAAGGAAAAACTGAAAGAATGTGGGACTAATTTTGTTGACTGGTTTAGGAACCTGAGAATTGTTCTCAAACAAGAGAAAAAGTCCTACGTGCTTGATGAAGCTATCCCTGACCCACCTCCTGCCGATGCTTCTAATGCTGCTAAGAGTAAGCATAAGAAGCATGTGGATGATTCCAATGACATAGGATGTCTTATGTTGGCTACTATGTGTCCAGGACTTCAGAAGGATCTGGAACACTTAGAGGCTTATGAGATGAGTGTGCATCTCAAACAAGCTTTCCAACAACAGGCTAGGCAAGATAGGTTTAACACCGTTGTTGCATTATTTGACTGCAAAATGTCTGAAGGTGAATCTGTTAGTGCTCATGTTTTGAAGATGAAAGGCTATCTAGATCACCTTGCTAGACTTGGATATCCCCTGAGTTTAGAACTCTCCACGGATTTGATCCTACATTCATTGCCTAGCAGTTTCTCACAGTTTGTCATGAACTATAACATGAATGACATGGAGAAATCCATTCCTGAGCTACATGGTATGCTCAAAACTGCTGAGGGGAATATCAAAAAGCCTACCCAAATATTGAATGTCAATATTAAACAAATGAAAAAGAAAGCCAAAGATACTAAAGGCAAGGGTAAGGCAAAAGGTGCTAAAGGGTCCAAGGGACAAGCTAAACCAAAACCTGTACCTAAGGCTAAAGTTCCTAAGGAAGGGACTTGTTTCCATTGCAACAAGCCTGGGCATTGGAAGAGAAATTGTCAACTCTATTTGGATGAGTTAAAGAAGTTGAAGGGTAGTGCGACTACATCTTCAGGTATTTATGTTATAGAAATTAATTTATCTATTCCTTCTTCCTGGGTATTAGATACCGGATGTGGATCTCATATTTGTACAAATATGCAGGGACTCAAAAGGAGTAGGATGCTGAAGAAGGGCGAAGTGGACCTACGTGTTGGCAATAGAGCAAGAGTTGCTGCTATGGCTGTAGGAACTTATGAGCTTGTTATGCCCAATGGGTTTTTGTTAATTTTGAACAATTGCTTTTATGTTCCTACTATGAGTAGGAATCTTATTTCAGTATCTGTTTTGGATGATGAAGGTTATTCATTTTTGATTAAGAATAAGAAATGTTCTATTTTTGATAAAAAATGATCTGCTTTATGGTATTGCAAATTCTTATAATGGCCTTTATATCCTTAATCTTGATGATTCTAATGGTAATTATATCTATAACATAACTTCTAAGAGAACTAAGCCAAATGAGTTAAACCCTACTTATTTATGGCATTGTCGCCTTAGCCATATAAATGAGAAACGCATTTCTAAGCTCCATCAAGATGGATTATTAGATTCATTTGATTTTGAATCATTTGAAACTTGTGAGTCTTGTTTGCTTGGTAAGATGACAAAGGATCCTTTTACTGGTCATAGTGAAAGGGCTAATGATTTATTGGGCTTGATACATACGGATGTATGTGGTCCTTTTAGCATTAGTGCCAGAGGAGGATTTCGATACTTCATTACTTTTACTGATGATTTCAGTAGGTATGGCTATGTCTACCTAGTGAAACATAAGCATGAGTCTTTTGAAATGTTTAGAACTTTTCAAAATGAAGTACAAAATCAACTTGGTAAAACAATTAAACTACTTCGATCAGATCGAGGTGGTGAATATTTGAGCCAAGAGTTTGATGATCATCTAAGGGATTGTGGAATTGTTTCACAACTGACTCCTCCAGGAACTCCACAGTGGAATGGAGTTTCTGAAAGGAGAAATCGAACTCTATTAGATATGGTTCGATCAATGATGAGTCAAGCGGATCTTCCTTTATCTTTTTGGGGTTATGCCTTAGAGACAGCTGCATTCATTCTGAACCGTGTACCATCTAAGGCGGTTGAAAAGACACCATATGAGATATGGACAGGTAAGACACCTAGTTTGTCTTTTCTTAAGATTTGGGGTTGTGAAGCTTATGTGAAAAGACCAGTTTCAGATAAGTTAGCTCCAAAGTCTATCAAATGTAATTTTGTGGGGTATCCTAAGGAAACTAAAGGATACTATTTCTATACTCCTTCAGAGAACAAAGTGTTTGTTGCTCGAAATGGGATCTTTTTGGAAAGGGAATTTCTTTCTAAGAGAACTAGTGGGAGTATAGTAGAACTTGAGGAAACTCAAGTACCACAAGAAATCATTGAGCCGTCTATAGAGCCTATTTCAGAACCACAAATAGTTGTGGAGTCTGAAGATGTAACACAAATCCCTCGCAGGTCTGATAGGACACGTCGTCATCCAGAGAGATATGGATTTCTTGTGACTGATGATAGTGAAGTAATGCTCATAGATCAAGATGAGCCTACTACCTATCAAGAAGCTGTGTCAGGTCCAAATTCAGACAAATGGCTTGGAGCCATGAAATCTGAGATGCAATCTATGTTTGACAACCAAGTTTGGTCTTTAATTGATCCTCCAGAGGGTATTAAGACTATTGGTTGCAAATGGGTTTTCAAGAAGAAAACTGACATGGATGGGAATGTGCAGACCTATAAAGCAAGGCTTGTTGCAAAAGGTTTCAAGCAAACTCATGGTATAGACTATGATGAAACCTTTTCACCAGTTGCTATGCTTAAGTCTGTTAGAATTCTCATTGCCATTGCAGCATACTATGATTATGAGATATGGCAAATGGATGTCAAAACCGCTTTCCTTAATGGAAACTTGCTTGAGGATGTGTATATGACACAACCTGAGGGTTTTATAAATCCTGAGAATTCTACAAAGGTTTGCAAGCTTCAAAAATCCATTTATGGATTGAAGCAAGCATCTCGAAGCTGGAATCTTCGTTTTGATGAAACAGTTAAGAACTTTGGTTTCATCAAGAATGAAGATGAACCTTGTGTCTACAAGATGGTTAGTGGGAGTGCAGTAGTGTTTTTAGTCTTATATGTGGATGACATATTACTCATTGGGAATGATATCCCTACCTTGCAAAAGGTTAAGACTTGGTTAGGGAATTCTTTCTCAATGAAAGACTTAGGTGAGGCTGCCTATATCCTTGGTATAAAGATCTATAGAGATAGATCTAGAAGGATAATTGGCCTGAGTCAAAGTACATACATAGATAAAGTGTTGAAGAGGTTCAACATGCAAGATTCCAAAAAGGGATTCTTGCCTATGTCTCATGGCATTCATCTCAGCAAGAGTCAATGTCCTATGACATCTGATGAGCGAGATCGAATGAATAAGATTCCTTATGCTTCTGCTATAGGATCTATTATGTATGCCATGCTATGTACTAGACCAGATGTCTCATATCCATTAAGCGCAACTAGTAGATTTCAAGCTGATCCTGGTGAAGGTCACTGGACAGCTGTTAAGAATATTCTTAAGTACCTTCGAAGGACTAAAGATGTATTCTTGGTTTATGGAGGTTTGGAAGATGAGCTAGTTGTAAATGGTTACACAGATGCTAGTTTCCAAACTGACATAGATGATTTTAGATCGTAGTCAGGTTTTACATTCACATTGAATGGTGGAGCTGTTAGTTGGAAGAGCTCAAAACAAAGCACTGTGGCTGATTCTACAACAGAGGCTGAGTATATAGCAGCATCAGATGCAGCTAAGGAAGCAGTCTGGTTGAAGAAATTCATCACTGAGCTAGGAGTGGTGCCTAGCATTGCAAATCCTGTGGACATTTATTGTGACAACAATGGTGCCATAGCACAGGCAAAAGAGCCTAGATCTCATCAAAGGTCTAAGCATATACTCAGGCGTTTTCACCTCATTCGAGACATTATCGATAGAGGAGATATCAAGATATGCAAAGTTGACACAAATGATAACATAGCAGATCCATTAACAAAGCCTCTCTCACGGGTCAAGCATGATCAGCACACTAGATCTATGGGTCTTAGAAATTTGTAGGCCTAGTGCAAGTGGGAGATTGTTAGTGTATGTGCCCTAGGCCATTTATTTGGATCTTTATGTTATACATTCATTATTAATAAATGAGGTTTTATTATCATTATTGTTTGTTTGCATGTTACACAAATTTGATATTTGTCCCTGGTTTATTATTGTTATAGAGATAAAAAAAAATAATTCTTAACCAGTATGAACATTGATTTGATAATCATTAGATGGTTATGTGTATAGTGATACAAATCAATTTCATAGATACTTGTTAGAGAACAATGTATTGGATAGACCCATCATGAGATTACTACATGGGTTAGTGTCATAAGTAAATCTCATGATAGTTATGTATTAATTCTTTGACTTGAGATTGTCATAGTTTCCAATATAAGGACTATTATATTTTGACATGATCAAACATTATCCGTAACTGGATAGTAATAAAGGTTATGTTCATATATGATAGAAATTATGTAGAGGATAATGAACAATCAAGATAGAATTTGTCCCTCTCTTTGAGAGAGATATCTTTTGGGCCCCTCGATAAGTGAGACTGTGAAATGCATGGCCGTGCTCAAATGAATTGATAGTGTGATCAATTTCATTTGTTTTTATCAGTCTACTTGGAGATCGAGTAATCATAAGTTTGGACAATATAAGTATGACGTTGACCATGACTTATGTTCAAGCTAGATATCGTGTGACAAAGGGATTAATGCATATACTATTATTAGGCAAATTGGACATTCCTTATATTAATTGGGTAGTTGTAACGCCTTGCTAGAGGCCAATTATGACTTGTTGATTTAATAGAGATTAAATTGACTGCCAATTAATATGGGCCTATCGGGTCACACACAAGAATGCGTTTTGGGCTGGATATAATATTAATAATATTAATATTAGATATTAATATTTATTATTATTATTATTTTCGTTTTTATATATATATATTATTAGATAATATATTCAGAATCCTAATTAGATTTGGATTCTGAATTTGACTTACCTTATCCAATTATATATATTATTAGATAATGTATTCAGAATCCAAATTAGACTTGGATTCTGAATTTGACTTTCCGTATCCAATTTTGAATTGGATTCTGGAGTGATTATATTCACTCCAGACGTTAAGTCTTCTAAAAAAAGAGGTAACAATAAAATAAAGAGGAACGAAAAAAGGTAACCCTAATACGTTTTTAGAGAAAACGTTTTTCCAGCCTTCGCCGTTGCAGAGAGCTAGCACTCCAAACGGTAGCATTCGTGTGGATACGCGATAGAGGGTGTTTTGCGATCGAGGCATCTCTTCCAAACTGTGATTTCGAATCATCAACAGGTTAGTTCTTTGAACACTTTTGTCGAATTAAACGAACAGCATGGATCCTGGTGGGAAATCAGAGATCAAATATTTTTTCCGCTGCGTGTTTTTGTTTGCAGTGATCTCTATGATTTCCTAACACAATTCTCACAGTAGGTGACACATGCAAGCGACATGGCCAAGTCACTGGCCGTGTCCCTCCAAAATGGTCCAACTTGGCCGTGTCACCATCAACTTAGCCGTGTCTCTCCCTCAAATTCACCTCCAACACGGCCAAGTTCACTCTAACTTGGCCGTGTCACTCAAGGATCAATGAAGACGCGCTGAGGTTTCGTATAAATATAAAAGTTAGGGTTTTTCTTAGGGACTGTTGACGATTTGGAGAGCTGATTTAGCCGTCTGAGAGTGAGCTTAGGGTTTTGACAATTGTTTTCTTTAATTTTGCTTACACTTTTGATTACTTTAGCTTAGATTAGATTGTTCTAGCCATTGATGCATCCTTCTTGCAAGATTTGAACAAGAGATTCTTCAGAAGCTTCAAGGAGTTTGTAACTTGGTTTTGTTCTCGAACTTATTCTCTTTATTTTCATTGAAATTGTATTAATGGATATTATCATGTCTAATTTGATTTCTTTGAATATTAATAAGATGAGTATGTTTGATTGCATCATGAACTAATTTGATCTAGTCTAGGGTTTGTATGGATCTGCTATAATTTTATGAATTGGTTATTCTCTTAGCTAGTAATTTCTTTAGCCTTTATTGAATGAATTATTGTTAATATATAATTGATTGGCCACCAATTATGTGTTATAGGTATTAGATGATGGATTGAGAGATGAAGTCTAATGCTGGAACAATTCAATTAAGGACTTAGGTGAAGTAGAGATATAACCTATTGAAAAGATTATTTCAATTATAACAAGATTAGTTGTAAGAGGTTTGAATGCGAGAGCTTATTTCCTTGACTCAATTAATTAAGTTGTTTGAGATTTAATCTTTGAAATTGAATTAGTTAAGAGGAATAACCATTCATACATATAAGTAGTAGAGAAGTGCAAACCCTAGACCTTTTTATCAAGTGAATTAAAACATCAGCTCTTGTTTACTTTTATTGTTTTAAACTTCAATTAAACTTTTTCATTAGTTAGCAATTTAAATTTATTCATTACTTGTTACTTTTAATCTGATAATCAATTAGCTACTTTAGCTTCCTTGTGAGACGACCTTGGGGCGATCACCTTTGCTACAGCTACCTCGTATACTTGCGAGTGACGCTTTGTGGTAGAGTTAATTCGAGCGCAACAGGCCTCTCAATGAAGAAGCATCGGGATCCCTCATTCCTTGAAATCGGAAGTCATAGAAATTTTGTTCGGATTAGTGATATAAACTTTCAAAATGAGAAGCCTGCTGATGACTTGTAGCCAACTCTTCTTGAAGCTTCTTATTTTGTTCTTCAAGCATCCACTGTGAGCCAAGAAGGAAAAGGTAAGAGCATACATAATCATGCATACATATAGCATAAACTATTATGAAATAAGGAACGTACCAGCTAGTTTGTAACACCCCGATAGTCCATATAAATACTATACATATACCTGGTATACATACAGTAAGTATATAAAGTATAAGGATGTCATTTTTCGTTACAATTTATAAATCCTTTAATAGAGTTCAAATCACAATACTTTAATTTAAAGAACATTTACAAAATCATGGTACTTTTAATGATCTTACATATATATAATAATCTTATCTTTATCAAAACTTCATTTATACATATGAATACACTTCATCAAAAATACATCATAATTAAAAGTTATACGTGTATGCATCACCCTCTAGTTGGTCTCGACACACTCTTACTCTTCTCGTGGCATAACGAAAGACTTCATATCTTCCACCTAGTCACCTGCGCGATTACACATCCGCGCTAAGCCCGAGAGCTTAGTAGTACATATATAAAATATAAACATACATTATAAAAATTCCAACATATAAAGATATATCAATTCCATGTACCATTAGTTTCTTATCATGTTTTTCCTTTTTAATTGCACCTTTCATATATCTCGACTAATTCCATATATTATATACGTATATACATATCATTATCACCAACCACAATCCATCACTAATACTCACAATCAGTATATCAATACACACATTACGTATCATACTTCATTACATTATTTTATTCACAATTCACCAATCATAAATCACATTTCCAACAAAGGCAACCATAGATCTCATTATTCATTTATTTCAACATTTGTATATCACATTGACAACAAAGACAGACTCGGGCCCAAAAGACACTAATATGCCATTCGACTTTCAGAGTTAATGCTTTGGTTTTGTTATCACATTATCATTATCATTATCCCAACTAGGCTTCAAGGATTTAGGTTCAACCAAGCTTCAAGGGGAACAAAGCATGCTAAGTCTCAACCCAACTTGGCTTCAAGAACCAACCCAACCTATCTTTAAGGGTTGAAACATCTCAATTAGGCTTCAAGGACTAGACCCAACCAAGCTTCAAGGGGAGTAAAACATGTTAAACTTCTACCCAACTTGGCTTCAAGGATCAAGCCCAACCTAACTTTAAGAGATTGTTACTATCATTAGGCATGCCACCAACAACAAACTCTGAAAATGGAATAACACATTGGCCACACAATTCATTTATTATTTCATTATCATTTTCATTCTCAATTCTCATCATCATCTAGGCAAACATGCCTTATTTCTTTCAATTGAATCATCATAGCCAATCACAATGGCCTCACACCACATTTAAGTTATCATAGCCAATTACAATGGCTTCATATCTCATTTGAATCATCATTACAACTCAAAACATTAGTTTCACATCTCTTTATGTCTCAATTTACATTACGGTAATTCATCATAAAAGTATTTATCATAATAAATTGTATTGCACATACCTTTTTGAATGATCCTCGTCTCTTTCACACTATACAAGTCATAATACTAGTCACATTATATTAACAATATAATAAATCACTTAACATTGTTTTAAGTTTCAAAATCATATAAAAGAATGCATCTAGGTAAGTTTGTACTTACCTCAAGAACTACTCCCATCAAGCTATACATAATCAATTACCTCATCATATCCTTCACATTTTACATATAGCATCATTGATATAACATTACAAAGTGCATTATTCATATAACACATTACCATTCACAAGATTCACAATGCATAAAACATAACATTGTTCACATAGTATCACATGCATCAAGTGTATGTTCAATCTCCACAATGTAAGAAGAGCAAAGAACAATCACAGTAGCTCACACACTCAAGGGACACGGCCAAGCTTGTGGCCGTGTCTCTCAACCAAAAGCTCCAACACGGCCAAGACTCCCCTAACTTGGCCGTGTCTCCCTTAAATCCAAAGAAACCAAATGAATGAAGAAATCAAGCAGTAGCAGACACAATCAAGGGACACGGCCAAGACAGTGGCCGTGTCTCTCCAAAAATCATCCAACACGGCCAAATTTCCTTAGACTTGGCCGTGTCTCCCAAAAATCTTTAGTTTTGGCCATGTCTCTTCTTTAGTTTGGCCGTGTCTCTCATGAATAAAAACCCTAAACATGGCCAAGTCTCTTTTGATTGTATTAAAACACATTGTGCACAACATAATCTCATTCAAATGGATATAATCAAGGTCATTAACACTTATTTTACATGTTCATCACAATACTCACATTAACAATACATCAACAACACATTTAATCACTTACCACTTCAAAACCCTTAAACCAACATCACTCTTATTCTTTCAATATCAACATCCACATAACTTACCATCTTCAAACCAAAACCAACACCAATTTAACTTTGTAACTTACAATCAATTTCAACACTTATAAACACATCTCAAACACACCAAATCATAATAACAACAAATCACAACTCACCTCAAACACAACTTCAAAATAACAAAGGAAAACAAGAAAGTACTTACCAAAAATAAGGAAATTTCACAAATCTCCAACATAATCCTTTGCTTCTTCCTTCAATTTGATAATAAAATTTAGAACACCTCTCTTGCTCTCTTTTTCCTTTGGTAGCCGGCCACCCACATGAGAAGAAAAGAAAATCCATACAAGTCAAACTTCTTTTCTTCTTTAAATCTCCACCAAGCAATTCTAACCAAGCAATTACCTAAATGCCCTCATCCATTTAACTTAGCTTCTTTCGCTTATATGCCCATTTAAGTAATTTCACATATCACAAATAAAATATCTTCTTGCATTGACCATCCATTTTGACTTATGTATATGTTATTTATACTACCATATATGCAACATATACACTTCCTTTAAAAATTCTTTTCTCTTTCAAATTAACATATACATTCAATCCAATTAAAACAACAATAATATTCAAAACTTCTTGAGCATACATTGGGATATTACATAGTTCATATTGATACCCTAAGTATGAGATGGCGTATCCGGTAGGCTAGAATGAGCAAACGAAGGGGCAGTGAAAGAAGGTCCAACCTCGTGATCAAACGAGCCAACAGCCTGCAACAATCATTAAAGAATCAAAGGAAGGAAAAGGAGTTGCAAGGGAAAAGTGGTTAAAGTGCAAAAAACTCCCTTGGAAGATCAAATCAAGGAAAGAAGAGCATGAATCAAGCAAGACATGGTCAAGCCAAATCGATCTTAGCCTTGTCACCTCAAAAGAAATCTTGGCATAACATGACACGGGTAGGCGACACGACCAAGCCACTGACCGTGTCTCACCTAAAGGACAAAGTCAAGAAGGACCGAGCAAAGAAAGAAAAGAAACAGTAGGTGACATTGGCAGGCGACACGGCCAAGCCACTGGCTGTGTCTCTCCTAAAGGGTAAAGTCAAGAAGGACCAAGCAAAGAAAGACAAGACACAGAAGTTGACACATCCAGGAGACACGGCCAAGCCACTAGCTGTGTCACTCCCATCTTCAAAGAACAAAGAAGACCCCGATCTCCAAGGATGAAGATCCATTTTCAAGGGTGAAGACTCGATCTCCGAGGGTGAAGATCCATTCTGAGGGTGAAGAATCACAATGCATAGAACATCCGGAGCAGTCAGACTTCTCAACTGATAAAAGGTTAGTTAAATTCATTCTTGGGTCAAGTACTCAATCTCGGGTCCAAGTACCTAAATCGAATTCAACTCAATCCCGGGTCCAAGCACCCAAATCAATTCAAGCTCGGGTCTAAGTACCCAATCTTGGGTCCAAGTGCCCAATCTCGAATCCAAGTGCCCAATCTTGGGTCTAAGTACCCAAATCAAATCAATTTAGGATCGAGTATCCCAATACAGTTAGGATCGAGTATCCCAACCCAGTTTAGGATCGAGTGTCCAAATCCAGTTAGGATCGAGTATCCAAATCCAGTTTAGGATCGAGTATCCAAATCCAAATAGGATTGAGTATCCGAGTCTAGTTTAGGATCGAGTATCCAAATCTCTCGGGTTCAGAACCCAAAATTTTTCTTAGGTCCAGAACCTAGAATCTCCGTTGAGTCCAGAACTTGAACCGGGTCCAGAACCCAAATTTTCCTTAGGTCCAGAACCTAGAATTATCCTTGAGTCCAGAACTCGAACCGCGTCTAGAACCCAAATTTTCTTTAGGTCAAGAACCTAGAATTATCCTTGAGTCCAGAACTCGAAGTGGGTCCAGAATCCAAATTTTTCTTAGGTCCAGAACCTAGAATTATCCTTGAGTCCAGAACTCGAACAGGGTCTGGAACCTAAATTTTCCTTAGATCCAGAACCTAGAATTATCCTTGAGTCCAGAACTTGAACCGGGTCCGAAACCCAAATTTTTCTTAGGTCCAAAACCTAGAATTATCCTTGAGTCCAGAACTCGAACAGGGCCTAGAACCCAAATTTTCCTTAGGTCCATAACCTAGAATTATCCTTGAGTCCAGAACTCGAACCGGGTTTAGAACCCAAATTTTTCTTAGGTCCAGAACCTAGAATTATCCTTGAGTCCAAAACTCGAACCGGGTCCAGAACCCAAAACCTCAACCATTTCATCAAAAATTAAGTCTTATTGCTTTTCACTCTCTTTCACTAAGATTTCAGATCATTCAAGCAGGGGGCAAACTGTAAACCCTTAATTTTTGACCCAATCCGGTCCAATATATTTTATTTAGTCCAAAATGATTTTTGTTGTCTAATTGGTCCAAAATAATTTTTGTTAAATAATTTTTGCTTTAGTATCTATTTTTTAAAAATAAAAAATCAAAATAAACAAATAAAAATTAAAAAATAAAAATAAAAATAAAAATCGAAGTCGAAAAAATAGGCAGCAAAAAATCGTCGCGCAGGCCCCTGGGCACGGGCCCGTGGACATTTCGCCTGCAGGAAATTCCTACGGGTGAAATCACTGTGCTATTTCGCACGCAGAAATTTTCTGCATGCGAAATAGCTTATGGACCCAATCCGCGCGCGCTGCCGCAGTCGGCTGTAGCATATTTTTTTGCCAGCGTAGTTTTTCTGCAGCAGTTTTTTTCGGCAACGCAAATTTTCCGACGCAAATTTTTCGAAACCTAATATAATTAGGTTTTGGTTTCTTTTTTTTATTAATATTACTTACCTTAACTAATTAGGAATAAATAACCTCAAACTATTATAAATAAGGACCAAAGACAATTAAAAAAGAGGAGGCAAAAATCCAAGAGGAGTTTGGAAAATTTGAAACCAAATCAAGGAAGGAAAAGAAGAAATTCAATTCAACTTTTTTTCTGGAACAGTAGTAGCACGATTTAGAGGATTCAAAGGCAAAAAAAAAAAAGCTTGTCTTTGGAGCTAGTTCATCCAAGAAGAATTGTTTTTGGAGAAATCATCAAAAGAAGGTATGTGTTAATTAATTTTCTTTAATTGTTTTTTTTTACACAGTAGCAAATTTATGAAATCAAAATTAAAAATCTTTGAACTTTAATTTAGTTTTTCTAAAGCCAAAAAAAACCTTATTTCATTAGTTTATCTTCCAAAAGGCTTAAAATTGTATTTTTTTTCTTCTTAAAAATCTTAAAACTCTAATTGAACATATTTTTCAACAAAACTAAGATGTAAATTCTGCTTCTTTTAAAATTTTAAAGTAGGTTCTATTTCATTCAAAAAGCCTTAAAAAACATCTTTTCTATTTATAAAAACTTTAATTTATTTGTTTAAATTCATAAAACTTCATGAAATTATCAAATTAATTTCCAAATTCTTAAAAATTATTCACCACCCGAGACCCTAAATTCCAAAATATCAAATCCAAATTCAACTTCCAAAATTCAAAATAATGAACACTAACCCTTTTAAAACCTTAAACCCTAATTTTTATGAACCCTAATCCTTTTAAAACATTAAAAAACATAAAAACATAAAAACCTAAATTTTACACAGTAGCTTAGGAACCCAATAACCAAAAATCACAAATTAAAGTATTTTAAAGTGTTTAAAACCCTAGTTTCATGATATCATCATTCAAACCTTAATTTTGTTAATCAAAGAGTCTTACCAACCCTTTAAAACATAAAACCCTAATTTATTTTAATTCCATAAAAAAGTCACAGTAGCCATAATTGGACTTTTATTTGCTTTATTCAATTCCATACTTGATTAGGCTTTGATTTATTCTTATGCTTTATTTTATTTAATTTCAATACTTGATTTATTTAATTTATTATGGATGGATGTTTATTTTCTATTTTGATTAATAGCTTTGATAAATGATTTATTTATGATGAATGATTATTTACTTTTATCAATTAATTTAGATTTCCAAAAGTTGTAAGAGGTATGTTTCCACTTGGTGGGTACCTCATTAGTAACAACTCTTGAAGAAGAGCCTGTAGCCACTCCAAACCTACCATTTATGAAAACAGGCTCCACTTCCTCTACTAAACCCCTGAGTTTGGGCTTGAATATTTCTCTGTCTTTTCTGGCTACCTTGTTGCTATTCACTAGAAAATCCCCTCTTTGATTGTTGTTTTCTTCCATGCTCTTGTTTAATCTCATTTTCTATAGAGACTGTCGCATTAACAAGAGGAGAAAACTCTTTATTCCTCATTGCTATTAAATACACCCGAATCTGACTGTTCAAACCTTGTTCAAACCGCTTTACACATCTCTTCTTCAGATACAACCAACTTTGGAAAATATTTACTGAGGCAAACAAACTATCTCTCATATTTAGACATAGATAATTGCCTTTGCTTAAGATACAAAAATTCCCGACGCTTCTCCTCCAAATAGATCTCATTAATATATTCCTTTTTAAATTCTTCTTGAAAAAATGCCCAAGTAAGTGTACCTGCAGGTACACCTTTTTGCTTTGCATCCCACCAGGCAAAAGCTTGTTCTTGCAATAAGGAAACTACACATTCTAATCTTTCCTCATCAGTACAATGCAGAATATCAAAATTTCTCACAATCCTCTCCATCCAATACTCTGCTACTGAAGACTCATCAGTGTCGCAAGCTTTAAAATCTTCTGCTACCAATTTTCTAATTCTCTCCAAAGGAGATCTTTGGTGTACTGGCAGTGGAGGTTGTGCAGGAGGAGTAACTCTTACAATTGCCTAAGGATTTCCCCCATATTTCTCACAAATTGAGGATCTAATGCAATTTGTTCCACAGAAGGATCCGATGGCTGCTGATTTCCCATACTAGCTTGACTGTGTGAGGACGCAGCTTGATCCTCGGCACCTTGACGGGATTCAGAGGCCATCTTATACCTTTAAACATAAAAAAAAAAAATCAACCGCATCAAACATTTGTTCAATTGTATAGTTCACATAGCAATGATAGTTGTACTTCACTTTTCTTTTAACCCACAACTTAGAACCGTCTAAACCTGCTCCGATACCACTAATTGTAACACCCCCTACATAGACCATACACTTACCTACATAGGAGATGTCACCTAACATTTACAATTGTTCTATATATGTACTAAAGAATTAAAGTCATAAAACCTTTAAGCAATAATGAAATTGTTAAGTTTTCTATATTACACACATATATCCATATATTTATAAAGCACTCTTAATGAAAACTTACATTATGATAAAATTCTCAAACTAGTACAATTGTCATACAAAATTAGTTTTGCTATGTGAACCATAAAGATTACAATATTTACAATATTGTTCATTGAACCTTGATGATGCAGTTGATCAAGAATGCAAGTCTCTCACTCTGCGGTCTCAACACTCCTTATTTGATCTGCGCGTCAGAAAACAATTCTAACACGCTAAGCAAAGCTTAGTGGTGCTTGTGTATTTATAATATGCAAGAAAATTTAATAAAAAGAGGTCTAGCAATTAAATAATTTAGAAACATCGAATTGCATTACTTTCCAAATGTAAAATAAATAAATTAACTAAATTCATTGTAAATTGAAATACTAAGCACAATTAGATTCAGAATTGAGTAATTTATCGACAACTAAATAACACATTGTTTTCATTATATATAACTATTTTAATTATGCCCATACACACTGATCTCAGATTCTAGATTTGGATAACGGGTCACTGATGGCAATTTAATGCCACTGTATAGAATTTTGGCCAATGGCCCACTATGGCACGAATGCCCACTGAGTATGATGACACAGAGTGTCTTTTGATGGCACAGAGTGCCCACTAACACTTTGCATATCCTCCCTTTTGGCTAGCCATTCAATCCTAAGCTAGATCTAAAATCAGTATGATTAGGGTAATTCATTAGTTTGTAGTTAACACAGAATAGTATATATCATTTCAATGAAACAATACTTTCATTAACATTTAGTATTATATATATTTATCACAAATTCAAAGTTTATCACTCTTTTTCTTACTTTCAACACTTATACATAAATTCCCAACACAAAAGTAATAAACATAAACATATTAGTCTCATACTAGGCCCGTATATCACAAAAAACAAGTCAAAAACATCATTTAGGTATCCCACGGCTGTGGCATCTCAACCCCACGCCCGTGGGATACAAAATGAAGCTGTAAAATGATTTTGAAGACCCCCACGGTCATGGCCTTCCAGGGCCATGGCCGTGGCATTGAGAATGGCTCTGTTTTATCAAAATTCTTAAAGAAATAGTCACGTTTTCAATCCCACAGTCGTGGCACTCATTTGCCACGACTGTGGCATTGATTTTGGGTCTCTTTTCGGAGTAATTCTTCCTCCAACAGTTCCAACTTTGATGCCGCGCCCGTGGCACCTTTAAGCCATGCCCGTGGCATCCTAAAATTATGTCTTCTGCACTTTTAACTTCATGAAACACAAACATATTTAAAATTTAAGCTAATAATATATTAAACTCAAAATTTTGACATAAAAAGAATTCATATCAAATATTTTACTACAACTTCACTAAATCAAACTTTCAATCATTTCACATGGATAAAAAAACATTAAACCATTCAATTCTCATAAAGGTTGAGTTAAGAATCAAAAACCATTGTGTAAAGGTTATTTTTCACTCAACAATCCATTTAATCAATATTTTCAAGAAATATATCAGTATAAAGAATAAATCATTAAAACTCAAAAATTAATATATTTGCAAATTATAAATCAAAAGCACATACCTCTTCAAACTCTTCTTTTTCTCTAATTACTTATTAATAATCCCAACTTTCTATCTTAATCTTCTTAAAACTTATAACTAAACATTAGTTTCTCTTTGGTTTTGATCAAAATCTTGGAAGGAAGGAAGCAAGAAGGAGTTTTGATGGTGAGAATGGAAGTGAACGTGGGAAGAAGAAGAGGAAAGAAAGAAAGAAATGCCTCTAAGCATAACACCTGTCCACACACCTACACACACTTATATATATATATTAATATGGTGTAGCCAATCTCATCTTAGTTATAGTGTACCCTCTTTCTTATCCTTTGATTCTAATTCAATTTTAAATCTCGTAAAACAGTAAAAATAAATATTTACTTCGGTAAATTTTTGAGATCCACTATTTACATCACCTATCCATATCTCTTATATCACAATTCACTATTAATTATCACTATTAATTTAAAAGTTTAGTATCTAAAATTTTAAACATTATAATTCTCCCCCTCTAAAGGAATTTCATTCTCGAAATTTACCTGTTATAGATGCTTGAAATAATTGAGGATATTTTTGTCTCATTATCTCTTCGCTTTCGCAAGTGGCTTCCTCTCTATCGAATGATTCCTCCACAACACTTTTACTAAAGGAATGCGCTTATTACTTGACTCCTTTATTTCATGAGCTAAGATAGACACTGGTTCTTCTTCATAATTCAAATCTGGCTGAATTTCAATAGACTCTACTTGAATCACATGTGTAGGATCTGATTTATAGCGCCTAAGCTTCGACACATGAAATTCATTATGAATCTTACCCAATTCTTGAGGCAAAGCTAGTCGATAGGCTACTAGACCTACACGTTCAAGTATGTCATATGGTCCAATGAACCTAGGATTTAATTTACCTTTCCTTCCAAAGTGAAGAACTTTCTTCCATGGTGATACTTTTAAAAATACCTCATCCCCCATATTATACTCAATATCATGCCGTTTCAAATCTGCATAAGATTTTTGTTTGTCCATTGCAATTTGTAATCGATCCTTTATAAGCATTACTTTGTCTTTAGTTTATTTTATGAGATCAGACCCTACAAGTTTGCTCTCATTCAATTCCACCAACACAATGGAGTTCTACACTTCCTTCCATAGAGTGTCTCATAAGGAGCCATTCCAATACTCGTTTGATAACTGTTGTTATAAGCAAATTCTACTAAAGGCAGATATATATCCCAGCTACTTTCAAAATTGATTACACAACTCCTAAGCATATCCTCAAGTATTTGTATCACCCTTTCTGATTGGCCATCTATTTATGGATGAAATGCGACACTAAAATGAAGTCGAGTACCCAATGCTTTCTGAAAACTTCCCCAAAATCTAGATGTAAAGCGAGGGTCTCGATCTGAGATAATAGACATTAGTACTCCATGAAGCCTGACTATCTCATTAATATACAACTCTACAAGTTTATTCATTGAATAGTCATCTCGAATGGGAAGAAAATGAGTTGATTTAGTTAATCGATCAACAATTACCCAAATTGTATCATGCTTCTTTTGGGTATTTGGAAGTCCAATTACTAAATCCATAGTGATTCTATCCCACTTCCATTCTGGTATTGATATAGGTTGCAACAGACCTGATGGAACTTGATGTTCTGCTTTGACTTGCTGACATACTAAACATTGAGTTACATATTCAGTAATATCTCTTTTCATACCAGGCCACCAATAATGAGATTTCAAATCCTGGTATATTTTATTCCTTCCAGGATGCAGTATACATAGTATTGTGAGCTTCACCAAGAATACATTCCTTTAGTTCCTTCACATCAGGTAAACACAATCGATCTCTATAATACACTCCACCATCTTTTGACAGAACATAATCTGGCCTTTCCCCTTCATGCACTTGTTTCAAAAGTTCTAACTGTTTTTAATTTTGTTTCTAAGCTTCTATCACTTTTTGTCTAATGGTTGGATCAACCCTTAATCTGCTAAAGTCTTTCGACTTAAAGCATTGGCTACCACATTAGCTTTCTTAGGATGATAGTCAATGATACAATCATAATCTTTGATCAATTCCATCCATCTTCTCTTCCTTAAATTCAGTTCTTTTTGTGTTGGCAAATATTTTAAACTTTTATGATCAGTGAAAATATAACACCTTTCACCATACAAATAATGTCGTCAGATTTTAAGAGCAAATACAATAGCAGTTAACTCCAAATCATGTGTAGGGTAATTCAATTGATGAGATTTTAATTGCCTAGAAGCATAAGCAATTACCTTACCCTCTTGAATCAATACACAACCAAGTCCTTGATGAGAAGCATCACTATAAATAACATAGTCTTTACCTGGAATCGATTGGGTTAAGACAGGTGCTTCAGTTAATATTGCCTTCAATTGTTCAAAACTAGCTTGACACTGAGTATTCCATTCAAATTTAATTTCTTTTCTCAGGAGCTTAGTTAAGGGAAGTGCTATCTTCGAAAAACCTTGAACAAATCTTCTATAATATCCAGCCAACCCAAGGAATATTTGGACTTCTGTTGTATTCTTTGGTGGCTGCCAATTCAAAATAGTCTCAATTTTACTTGAATCCACATGAATACCATTAGCTGACACTACATCCATCAACCAAAAATCACACTTCGATAATTTAGCATACAATTGATTCTCTCTTAGTTTCTGTAGTATAATTCTCAAATGATTATCATGATCCTCTCTATTGCAAGAATAAACCGGTATATCATCAATAAAAACAACTACAAACTGGTCCAAATAGGGTTTAAAGACTCTATTCATCAAGTCCATAAAAGCTGCTGGAGCATTAGTTAAACCAAAGGGCATAACCAAAAATTCATAATGTCCATATCGAGTTCTAAAAGCCGTCTTTGGAATATCTATTTCTTTAATTTTCATCTGATAATAACCCGATTTAAGATTAATTTTAGAGAAAACACCCGCTCCTCTCAACTGATCAAATAAGTCTTCAATCCTAGGTAACGGGTACTTATTCTTAATAGTCACTTTATTCAACTGTCGATAATCTATACATAATCTTAAAGTACCATCCTTCTTCTTTACAAACAAAACTAGTGTTAGTGCACCCCAAGGTGAACACTAGGTTTTATAATTCCTTTGTCAAGCAATTCTTAGAGTTGCACCTTTAATTCTTTTAATTCCGAAGGTGCCATTCTATAAGGTGGAATAGAAATTGGTGTTGTACCTGAAACTACATTAATAACAAATTCCACCTCTCTCTCTGGTGCTACTCCAGGTAATTCTTCCGAAAAAATATCCAAAAAATCACTCACTGTAGGTATGTCTCCCAAAACCTTGCTTGAATGTCGTGTATCATTAACATAAGCAAGATAAGCTTCACATATCTTCCTAATTAATCTTCTAGCTTTAGCTGCAGAAATCAAACTAGAAGGATAAAATTGCTTTTCTCCTTGAACTACAATTTCCCCATAACCTGAAATCTTAAAAGTTACAACTTTACTACAGCAGTCCATAACTGCTTGATATTGGAACAACCAATCCATTCCCAAGATTACATCAAAGGCATGGAATGGTAGTTCAATCTAATCAGCAGAAAGTTCCACATCATGAACTCTAAGTGGACAATTTCGATATACTCTATTTACCTTCACACTATGGCCTAAGGGATTCGTAACTTCTATCTCATAATCAAGTTTATCAACACACATTTTCCTTCCTAAAGCTATAGTTGTACAAATATAAGAATGTGTAGAACCAGGATCTAACAATGCATACACATCAAGACCAAGTAAAGAAAATTTACCAACTACAACATCAGGAGCATCCTGGTCTTCCACAGCTTTCATGGCATAAGCCCTAGCTGGAGCATTGCCTCGAGTCTGAGGTCTATCTACTGATTTAGATCCTCTCTGCTGACTAACACTAGGTCGACCTCCTCTACTTGACTTACAACTTGACTGAGACCTCTGTACAGAACTTTGTCATTCCACAACTTCTAATTCTTTTATTGATGGACAATCTCTGATTTTATGTTCCAAAGAACCACATTTCCAACAAGCCCCCTTTTTAAACCAACAATCTTCACTTGCATGACCCTTACCACAATATTGACTGCAACATCCTAAACTTTTAAAAAATTCTAATTTTTGAAAAATTGGATAAAATAAATTATAATTTAAAAGGATAAATTAAATTAATGGTTTTAAATGAAAAAGGAAGGGATTTGAAATGAAAAAGTGGAATATATATGTGATATATGTGCAAAATATACATAACATATATAAAAGTCAACACTTTTTAAAAGAAAATGGTATTTTGGTAATTAAATCTTATAAATTCAAAATTAAAAAAATAATTCAAAAATAAATTATTTTTGAATGGAAGAGGAAAATTAGGACTTTTAATTTATTAAAAAAATAATTAAATATTAAATATTAAATTATTTTAATATATATATGTGTGTGTGTGTGTGGTTAAAAAAAAGATGAAAGGAAAAAGAATATAAAAGTCTTCATCTTCTTCTTCTTCTTCTTCAAGAACGTGGCTTCCATGGAAGTTTGAAGACCAAGGATTTTGCTTCTTCCATACTCCATAAATTGAAGGAATTAATAAGTTTCAAGTGAATTTTTGGTGATTTCCACCAAAATTAGTAAGTTTCCACCTCTTTTCTTTGAATTCCATGGAAGATGAGATTATGTGAGTTTTGATATTTTTATGTAGTATGTTATAATTGTTGGAATTTGTGTGTATGATCTTATTTTGGGTAGTTAATAATGATTCTAAGGTTAGATTGAAGAGATAATGGAGTTTGGTTAAAGAATGGTGAAGAGAGAGAATTTAGGGTTATGGATTTTTGGGGTTTTGAAAACATGAACTTTAAATGTGCTAATTGGTTCTAAATGAGTTGTTTTGATTCATAAACAAGTATTTTAATATCAAATGTTGGATTTGGTGGTGTTGAGTTGGAGTTTGAGAATGGAAGTGGAGATTTAGGGTTTTGGAAAAGTGATTTTCCAAAGTGGTTGAATTGTGTGACTTTATTTGTTTAAGCATTTTGTTTAGTGTTAAAAGTGATGAATATAAGCTCAGAATGAGTAATGGATTGTGTTAGAATGGAAAACTTTCAATGGGGGAAGGTTATGCCATTTTTGAGATTTTATGTATAATAGTGTATTTTTATAATGTAAATGATTTTAATGTATTAAAATATATTTTTAATAATATAAATAAACTTAAAACACTAATTTAATTATAGTTGAATGGAATTCTAATGTTGAAGTAAGGAAAGGCTAAATTTTTGAAAATTTGTAGGAGTGATGTGTAATTATGGTTTAATATTGGAAATGTCATTAAATGTGATACTAAATGATTATTTGTTATCACATTTGGTTTAGGCATTGAGGGAGGTTGATTTGCTTCATCCAAGTGGTGAAGGAAAAGTTGGATAGATTGGATTGAAGATTGTTTTTAGCTTGCTTTGGGTTGCTAGTGGAAGTATGTACAAACTTTGAATATAATGTCTATATTTGCATAACATTTGGACTTAACACATTTTGGTTGAAAAATGTGTTAAGTTACTTGGTTCATTGATTGTGTATGAATAATATGCTATGACATTTGTAATGTCATATATGTGTTAAATGCATTGTGAAAAGCCATTGATAATGGCTAATTTGTGTAACATGTGAAATATGCATATTATATGAAAATACCCAAAGTAATTGGGTAATGTGTTGTGAATGCAAAAAAAAAAAAAGAGATATGTGTAATAATGAAATGTATTGATATTGATAAAAATGAGAAAAGTGAGAAAAGTGAGAAAGATGTGAAAGATGTGAAAAATGAGAAACATGAGAAAAAAAATGTGAAAATAAGGCAATATGCTTAGATTGAATATGTAAAAATGAGAAAGAGATTAATAATGAGAAATATGAATAAATTGTGTGCCTAGTATGATATTCAATTTTCAGAGTTCTGGGTTTGGTGGCATGCCTATGGTTGCCTGCAGGCTATACGCTGGAATGGTGAAAAGACTAGGTCATAAGCCAGGCTAACTGATAAATATGATGTTTTTGGGGTGAAAAGGCTGGATCGTAAGCCTCAAAAAATATAATAGTCTAGCCGGGTTGGGGACCAAGATACTGGGGACTAAGGGTCTAGCCGGGTTGAGGTCCAAGAGACTGGGGCTGTTACATTATCCATGGATATATATATTGCCTACGGGGCTAGACACATGGTGTCATTATGGACCAAAGAAGTAACTCTAAAATTTGAATAGCATATTAGATCCTTTTGGGCCCATGCTTGTCTTTGTTTTAATGTGAATTATGAATTATGATACAATTGAGTAATATAATGTTATGAGTTGTGCTTATGAAATATTTGAAAAATATAAGAAAGTGGATTGATGTGACATCTATATGCATTTGGTATTGCATTGAGTTATATTGTTATTATCAAAGTTTGTACCACTAGGCCTCGGCTTAGCGCAATTGTTTTCATCGCACAGGTGACAGGGTAGACCCAGTTGAGCCAGAGAGTTCTTCTAGACCAGGTCGGGTCAAGACTTATAGTTGAGCTTGTAGAGTTGCTATCGAGATCAGAAACACTGCCAGCAACATGTATATATTTTTATGTTATTGTACATTTTGAGTTTTATGCATAATATATTATGTTTTGAATTTTACATATTGTATATTATAAAGAATGTTTGGGTTAATGTATTTAAAATGGGAGAGTAAGTGTGTTTTAAATTTTATATATCTATATGTATAAATGTTTGAGAAACTTGGTGAAATTGAGAAGTATGGATGAGATGGTGGTTGAAAATTATTTGGAAATGTTTTCTTTTTGCAGGTTGAGTAATTGCTAAATTTTGGAATATCCAAAATACAAACAAAACTCTGGCAAATTTTTCCTAGAGATTTTTATATATATTATTTATTTTGGTTCTTATAACAAGTAAAGAATATTTATATTCTATTTAATTTTTTATATATTTAGAATTTGAAATTTTAAATTGAAAATATTTAAAAAAATTTAGTAAACCGGTCTATGACATTTTTGTACCGTATATGTATATTTTACATATGTTGAAAATATGTATTGTACGTATATAGGGTATAAGGGTGTTACATTTGTTTTGGTATCAGAGCCTAGGTTTGAGATTCTCAACCTAGGTGAATTGTAAGAAAAAGAAAAATTTTGATTTTAAAATATGGTTTTTGAATAAGATACATGTTTTGGTACTAGCAGTCTCTGATCTTTGATGAGGTATTTTCTGGTGTGTTTGCAGATATAAGTAGTGATGGCATCTCAGTCACGTCAGTCCATAGAAGGTAGTGCTGAGAGTGTAGCCCCTGAAGAGGGTAAAGATAGAGCTAGGGTTGATAGAGCTAGAGAGGCACCTGCTCCTGTGCGAGAGAGATCAGCTGCTGATGAGGTTCCTCCAGTTTGGTTACGACATATGGTAGAATTGTTGAGGCAAAATCCAATGCAGCAGCCGCCACCGCAACCACAGCCATAAGTGCCGGTGAGGCATTATGATAAATTGAGAAAGTTTGGGGCTGAGGATTTCTTTGGCACTACAGATCTTGTAGTAGCTGAGCAGTGGTTGGATAGAGTTCAGAGGGTATTTATCCAGTTACAAGCCACTCCTGAAGAGAAGTTTGATTATACTAGATCCCTTTAGCAGAAAGATGTTTATGATTGGTGGAAGACGGTTCTGCATGCCATGGATGATCCAGCTACCTTGTCTTATAGTGATTTTCTGCGGGAGTTTGAGCAGAAGTATACTCCGAGGGAGTATAAGGATGCTAAGAAGATGAAGTTTCTGAATCTAAGGCAGGATAACTTGACAGTGACAGAATATGAGGTAGAGTTCATCCGGTTGAGTCATTATGCCGGTGGGATTATTTCAGATGAGATACACCGATGTAGGAGATTTGAGGAGGGGTTGAGACCCTCTATCATGTGTATTGTTGCTGGTTCCCGGTATCAGGATCTTTCCCAGCTTGTTGCAGCTGCCGAAGTGTTGAGAGAGCGCAGGCTATTGCAGCAGCTGCTACTGAGGAGGAGACTAGAGTTAGGAGACCCCAGTTTGAAGCAGGGTCTTCATCTACAAAGAGAGGCCAAGGAGGTCATTTTCAGAGGTTCAGTAGGGCCAGAGGCAGCCTGCTAGGTCAGTACCACATCAGAGGCAGAGATCGAGACCTATAGTTTCTGTGGCTAGTGCACCGACCCTAGTGGCCCAGAGATCTACTCCGCCTACATGTGTCCATTGTGGTAGGATACATGGGGGTGTTTGTTGGAAGATTGGTGGACCAGCTGTGTGTTTTAGATGCGGGTTGTTTGACCATTTCATCAGAGATTGTCCTGAGCTACCGGAGGACAGGCAGACTGATTCTACAGTCTCTCGACCTAATGTCAAAGGAGGTCGAAGTGGTAGAGATTTCAGTAGAGGTGGTCAACCTGGGTTTAGTCAGAGAGGAGGTTCTACATCCAGAGGCAATAGGCCAGATGAAGTTGGGCCGTCTCAGCGAGTGTATGTGATGCAGAGGCGGCCGAATGCTTCAACTGTCATTGCAGGTACATTCTCTTTAATTGGCATTTCAGTTCTTGCTTTGATTGATCTAGGATCTACGCATTCATACATAAGTGCATCTATCTTACCTGTGAATGAATTGCATTCTAAGTCCCTAGGATTTGATGTCATGGTGACAAATCCTTTAGGGCAAAGTATTGTAGTGAGCAGGGTGCACCGAGATAGTCCAGTTGTTGTTCAGGATGAGGAGTTTCTTGGTGATTTGATTGAAATGCCTTTTAAGGAGTAGGATTTAATCTTAGGCATGGATTGGTTGTCTAAGAACGGTGTTGAGGTAGATTGTCAGAAGAAGTGTGTTACCCTAAGAACCAATGATGGTAGAAGTGTGATGGTATCTAGTGAGCAGAGATAACTTGCATCCTTGTTGGTTTCAGCTGTTGCAGCTAGGAGGATGATTCGAAAAGGGTGTGATGCTTATCTTGCTCATGTTGTGGATACCAGAGTAGTGGTTCCCAGTTTGATAGTATACCCACAGTTGTTGAATTCCCAGATGTGTTTCCCGAGGAGTTGCCAGGGATGCCCCTTAGAGAGAGGTTGAGTTTGGTATCGATTTGTTGCCTGGTACCACTCCTATCTCTATTACTCCCTATCGAATGGCACCTGCTGAGTTGAGAGAGTTGAAGGTGCAGTTGCAAGAGTTGTTGGATAAAGGGTTTGTTCGCCTTAGTGTTTCTCCATGGGGAGCACCTGTTTTGTTTGTAAAGAAGAAGGATGGTACTTTGAGATTGTGCATTGATTATAGGTAGTTGAATAAGGTGACCATCAAGAATAAGTATCCTTTTCCTAGGATAGATGATCTCTTTGATCAGTTAAAGGAGCAGCAGTTTTCTCCAAGATTGATCTAAGATCAGGGTACCATCAGTTGAGAATCAGAGAGGAAGATGTACCTAAGACAGCTTTTCGCACAAGTTATGGGCATTATGAGTTCTTGGTAATGCCTTTTGGATTAACGAATACACCAGCAACTTTTATGGATTTGATGAACAGGGTGTTTAGACCCTATTTAGATCAGCTTGTGGTGGTCTTTATCGATGATATTTTGGTGTATTCGCATAATAAGGAGGAGCATGATAAGCATTTGCGGATTGTATTGCAGACTTTAAGAGAGAAGCAGTTGTATGCTAAGCTGTCGAAGTGTGAGTTTTGGCTTGATCAAGTGACTTTTCTGGGTCATGTGGTTTCAGCAGATGGTATAAGAGTTGATCCGAGTAAAATTGAAGCTATTTTGAATTGGAGTCCACCAAAGTCAGTGACTGAAGTTAGAAGTTTTCTGGGTTTGGCAGGCTATTATAGACGGTTTGTGAAAGGTTTTTCTTTGATAGCTACTCCACCCAACATATTACTTCAGAAGGGAGTTAGATTTGTGTGGACAGATCAGTGTCAAGCAAGCTTTGAGCAGTTGAAAGAGATGTTGACTCAAGCTCCTGTTCTTACCTTGCCTGTGGAAGATAAACCATATGTGATTTACAGTGATGCTTCACATAGTGGTTTAGGTTGTGTTTTGATGCAATAGGGTAGAGTCATAGCTTATACTTCTCGGCAGTTGAAGCCACATGAGTTGAATTACCCGATGCATGATTTGGAGTTGGCAACCATAGTGTTTGCTTTGAAGATTTGGTGATATTATCTTTATGGGGAGAAGTTTTTCATTTATATAGGTCATAAGAGTTTGAAATACTTGGGTGTTCTGAGAGAGTTGAATCTTCGATAGAGACGGTGGTTAGAGTTGATCAAAGACTATGACTATTTGATTGATTATCATCTTAGTAAGGCAAATGTTGTTGCTGATGGCTTGAGTCGAAAGTCTTTGGCAGGTTTGACTCCTTATTCGCTCTCGTTGCTTGTTGAGGTGAGAGCGTTGTATGCTAGATTTGAATCTTATGATGATGGTGTTTTAATGGCTCAGTTGCAGTTGAGGCCAGTTTTGTTGGATCATATTAGAGAGTCTCAGTTGGCAGATGAGAGAATTCAAAAAAAAAATTATGTTGGTTTGTCAGAAGGGGGAGAGTCGAGACTTTTATGTGAGGGATGATGGCAGTTTATGGTGCAGAGATAGATTGTGTATTCCTGATGATGCAGAATTGAAAAGAATGATATTAGAGGAAACACATCAGTCACTTTTTGCTATGCACCCTGGGAGTACCAAGATGTATCAGGACTTGAAGCGACATTATTGGTGGTCAGGTATGAAGAGAGACATAGCAGAGTTTGTATCCAGATGTCTCACTTGCCAGAAAGTTAAGGTTGAGCACCAAGTTCCTTTAGGGTTGCTCCAACCTTTATCAGTGCCAAAGTGGAAATGGAAGCGAGTGACAATGGATTTTGTGACTGGACTGCCTTTGACCCAGAAGAAGCATGATGCAATCTGGGTGATAGTTGATCGGATAATGAAGACAACTCATTTTCTTCCGGTTTGGATATATTATTCTCTTGAGAGGTTGGCTGAGCTGTATATCAATGAGATAGTCAGGTTGTATGGAGTCCCAGTTTCTTTGGTGTTGGATCGAGATCCCCGGTTTACTTCGAGGTTTTGGAAGAGTTTGCATGATGCTTTGGGTTCTCGATTGCATTTTAGTACTGCTTTCCATCCTCAGACAGATGGACAGTCAAAGAGAGTGATACAGATTTTGGAGGATATGTTGAGGAGTTGTATCATTGATTTTACCTGGAATTGGGACAGATTTTTGCCATTAATTGAGTTTGCTTATAACAAGAGTCATCAGTCGAGTATTGGGATGACTCCTTATGAGGCTTTATATGGCAGGAGATACAGGACACCTTTGTGTTGGGATGAGGTTGGAGAAAGTAAATTGGTTGGTCCCGATCTGATTAAGGAAACATAGGAGAAGTGAAGGTGATTCGGTGTCATTTGAAAGCAGCTTCAGACCGACAGAAATCTTATTCAAATTTGAAGAGAAGAGACATAGAGTTCAGTGTGGGAGATAAAGTGTTTCTGAAGGTGTCTCCATGGAAGAAGATTTTGAGATTTGGCCGCAAAGGGAAGTTGAGTCCTCGTTTCATAGGACCATATGAGGTGTTGGAGAGAGTTGGTCCAGTGGCTTATAGACTAGCTTTGCCGCCTGAGTTGGATCGAATACATAATGTTTTCCATGTCTCGATGCTTCAGAGATACAGGTGTGAGCGGGGATTTTTGCCCCCACTCACGGTGGAATGGTTCTTGCGACTTCGACACTGTTTAGGCTCGGGGCCTTAGAGAACACAGACCTAAGTCCGGAGAAAATGGAGTCGCCACCCGGACGGGCCAGGAAAAAGAAAGGGGTGGATGACTTGATTCCTAAGGAATCCCCAACCCCCTAATGGGTTTGGAAAGTTGGGTACGTGTGGGGAAGGTGAGAAATGGCCCAGCACCCCCACAACTCCCTGTTCATTGGAACCGGCCTCTTTTACGGGTCTTAATATTATAAAATTCTTAAATATAACAATATTATCCATATTACACACAAAAATTAAAATAAACCATCGATATATTGAAAATCAAAATAATGTCCAAGCAAAACAAATAAATGGACACCCATCCAAAGATGGAAACATGCCCTTACATAATCCATGCCTAAATAGGACACCCACCGAAAGGTAGAAACATGTCCTTTACATTGGTTCTAAAATAAAAAAAGCAATTTAAATTACATGATATTTAACTAATGAGGTTCCCACCAAGTGGAAACATACCTCTTACAACATTTAGAAATCTAAATAAATCGATAAAAGTAAATAACCATTCATATAAAAGATATTAAACATCAATAGAATGTAAACATCCATCCATGATAAACTAAATAAATCAAGCATTGAACTTAAATAAATCAACTAAGCATTGAAAATAAATTAAAGCATATAATAGACTACATAATCAAATATAAAATTAAATAAAGCAAATAAAGATTCAAATTAGGGCTACTGTTTCTATTTAAGATTCTTTATTTAATGTGTTTAGGGTTTTGGAATTCATGGTTTTAAGCTACTGTAAATTTTTAAAAGAATTGAAATGGAGCAAAGTTTTATAATTTAAAAGGTTGATAAAGTTTTTTAATTAACCAAATTAGTGTTTGAAGAGTGAAATCATGAAATTTGGGTTTGGACACTTTAAAACATTATATTTATGATTTACGGTTACTGGACTGTTGTTTTAGACTTACTGTGTTTGAATTTGAATATTTAGGTTTATAAAATTTTAAGGTTTAAAGGATTCGGGTTTAGAAAAATTAGGGTTTCATGGTTTTAAGGGAATTAGGGTTTAAGAAAACTAGGGTTTAAGGTTAGCTAGTTTAGGGTTCACTGTTTTGGGTTTTGAAGTTGAATTAGGGTTTTTAGTGTTTCGGAGAATGGATTTGATTTTAGAATTTGGAAAAAAAAATTTATAGTTTTTATGAAGATAAACAAACGATTTAAGGTTTATAGAAATAAAAAAGATATTTTTTAGGGTTTTGGAAAGAAGCAGATTCAATTTAGGGTTTTTGGAAAGAAACAGATTCAATTTAGGATTTTGAAAAATTGGAAAGCAAATTAGGGTTTTGGTAAATTTTGAAATGATTTAAGGTTTTGAAAAGGTAGAAAGTAGATTAGGGTTTTAAGATTTTGAAGAAACAGAAACAATAATTTTTTTATCTTAAGTGATGAAGCTACTGTAAAGAAAACTAAAGAAATTCATACCTTCGTTTGTTGGTTCCACAAATAATTATTTCTTGGATGAACAAGAACAAAGACAAGATGGTTGCCTTTGATGGATTGAATTTGCTTGTTTTCTTCTCTCAAAAAGTTCGATTGATTCAAAGTTTTTCAATTCACTCAATTGTCCCTTTTTTGCTCCTGAATTTCGATCTCAGATTTCACCTCCCCTTTCTGTGTTGTTTTAGTCCTTATTTATAGAAGATTTTTATGATTAATTTTAGTTATTCACGGAATCTAACATTAATTAAGAAAAGGAAACCGAAACCTTATTGTATTTAGTTTCAAAAAAATTTGCATCGCAAAAATTTCGCTGGAAAAAAAACTGCTGCGGAAAAATTGCGGTGGCAAAAAAGCTACAGCAACTGGCTGCGGGCTACGGGGCAAAAATTGGCCTGCGGGCCATTTCGCCATAGAAATAATCTGCGGGCCGCAACCCTTTTTGGCAATGAAATTTTTTGTCGCCGATTTTTATTTTTATTTATTTGTTTATTATTATTATTTTTTAATTTTTATTAATAAAAATTAAATACTAAAGCAAATATTATTTAATTAAGATAACAAAAATTATTTTGGACTAATTAAAATATATTGGACAACACAAATTATTTTGGACTAATTAAAATATATTGAACCGGACTGGGTCAAAAATTAAGGGTATATAATTTGCCCCCTGCTTGAACGATCTGAGACTTTAGTAAAAGAGAGTGAAAAGCAATAAGACTTAATTTTTGATGAGATGGTTATTTGAATTTGTTTTGGGTACTTGGACCCGAGACTGAACTTGATTTGGGTACTTGGACCCGAGACTAGATTGAATTGGGGTACTTGGACTTGGAATTGGGTACTTGCACCCGAGATTGGGTACTTGAACTCGAGATTGAGTACTTAGACCCGAGATTAAATTTGATTTGGGTACTTGGACCCAAGATTGAATTTGATTTGGGTACTTGGAACTGGGATTGGGTACTTGGACTCGAGATTGAATTTAATTTAGGTACTTGGACCCGAGATTGGGTTGATTTGGGTACTTGGACCCAAGATTAGGTACTTGGACCCGAGCTTGAATTTGATTTGGGTACTTGAACCCGAGCTTGAATTTGATTTGGGTACTTGGACCCGAGCTTGAATTTGATTTGGGTGCTTAGACCCGAGATTGGGTACTTGGACCCGAGATTGAGTTGATTTGGGTACTTGGACCCGAGATTGGATACTTAGACCCGAGCTTGAATTTGATTTGGGTACTAGGACCCGAGATTGAATTTGATTTGGGTACTTGGACCCGAGATTGATTTGATTTGGGTACTTGGATCCGAGATTGGGTACTTGGACCCTAGACTAATTTGATTTGGGTACTTGGACCCGAGTATGGGTTGAATTTGGATACTTAAACCCGAGATTGGATACTTTAACATGAGATTAGGTACTTGGACCCGAGATTGAATTGAATTTGAGTGCTTGGACCCGAGAATGAATTTGATTTGGGTACATGGACCCGGGACTGAATTTGGTTTAGGTACTTGGATCCGAGATTGGGTTTGACTGACCTTTTATCAATTGAGAAGTCTGACTATTCCGATTGTTCTATGCATCGTGGTTCTTCACCCTCAAAATGGATCTTCATCCTTTGAGATCGGGTTTTCACCCTTGAAAATGGATCTTCATCCTTTGAGATCGGGTCTTTACCTTTGAAAATGGATCTTCATCCTTTGAGATCAGGTCTTCACCCTTGAAAATGGATCTTCATCCTTTGAGATCGGGTCTTCACCCTTGAAATGGATCTTCATCCTTTGAGATCGGGACTTCGCCCTTGAAAATGGATCTTTATTCCTTTGAGATCGGGTCTTCACCCTTGAAAACGGATCTTCATCCTTTGAGATCGGGTCTTCACCCTTGAAAATGGATCTTCATCCTTTGAGATCAGGTCTTCACCCTTGAAAATGAATCTTCATCCTTGAAAATGAATCTTCATTCTTTGAGATCGGGTGTTCACCCTTGAAAATGGATCTTCATCCTTTGAGATCGGGTCTTCACCCTTGAAAATGGATCTTCATCCTTTGAGATCAGGTCTTTACCCTTGAAAATGGATCTTCATCCTTGGAGATTTGTCCTATATTGGCTTCAACTCTTCTAGCTAGATTGATCTTTTGTCATTTGCATCTTCATTCTTTTTATAGTTCTAATGTTCCATTCTTTTGTTCTTCTTTTTTTGCAAAAATTCAGCTATTTTTAGTTGGACCTTATATCCTCTCCTTGCCCCCCCCCCCCAAGGATTTTTTTTTCATGCAAGCTTTGATTGATGTTTTTCTTGTCTAGTTCTTTGCATAAGCACGCATTTCTTCTCTTTGCAAAATTACTGGAGCTTTCTCAAGCAATGGGCTTTCCATGCCCCCCTGATTTGACATCTTCTTTTGATTCTTTACTTCACAGAGTGTTTGCTGTTCACTTTGATAAAGAATAGACAATACAAGACAAGAAAGTGTGATGTGATATGTTCATGTATGCATGATATGCAAGATAATACTCACAGCAGTTTCATTGACTCACAGACCGAAGTGATCAGCAGAAGTATTCTCATTGAATCCTTTTCGAATCTCGTTCAAGTCTTGCATTTGGAATGATAGAAAGCTTTGCATTTATGGCTTTTATCTTTGAGATATTGAAAACATGAATAATGGAGGCCCCAAGCAGCAGAGTCAGGGATTCATCTATTTCGAACTATGTTTCAGCATGTCGGTTGATAGCTTCTTCATGACCTTGCCAATAATCATTTCCTTTGCCCAATGTGTCCTTTGGAGTTTCAACATACTTCCCTTAACTTTAAGGCTTTGTAAGACAAAATTTTTTTTTTTTTATTTTTGAATTTTAATTTTGAAATCAAATGTTGGCTTTGCCAAATTAATGTCAATGTACCTCAGGACTTGATTTTCCAAATTAACATATCTATAACATGACAACCCTAGTTACCGTACTAAACTGAGGAATTATTTCTATTTAAGCAAGAACTATTGCACTTCAGATAGGCACATACACATTACTTGGCCAAAGGTCTCATTGAGTTTAAATATTGTCTATCTCATATGCATGCTTATTTAAACTATCTCCACTAATAGACTCTACCTACCAAGAGAGATCAACAGGTCTTTAATAGGCTTGAAATGGGGTCTATAAGGGACACGGGTTTAGATGAAGGCCATTTTGAGATAGGAGCTGGTGTGACACAATGGATAAACCCTCACACTACAAATTTCTTGTTGGAACTTTAGGCAACTGGGAGCAATCTTGCTAGACTCCAAATTCCTTCTATCTTCTTGGCATTAATCTGGATCTTGATTAAGACAATCTTTGCCCTTGCAAAACGTTTAAGACCCAAATTCGTTTCTTTTCTTCTTTTCCCTTTTCTTTCCCCTTTATTTTTCTTACTCTTCCCTTTTCTTTCTCTTTCCTTACTCTTCCCTTTTCTTTATTTTCCTTACTCTTCCCTTTCTTTGAGCGTTTTATCATTTTGTCCTACTTCCTTGTAGAACTGTCAAGTACAGAACTTTCAAGAACTAGATGGTCTTTCTCCTTTTTTCTCCAATTTTGATTGAATCTTTAGTTGGGTTGGACCAATTCAAGTCAAAATGTCCTTATGAACCAAATGGAAGACTTTTGCTGCTTTAGGTAAAAGAGAACTCAGTTGGCTTTCTGAACCGCCTTTTTAGGTTTTATTTTTTTCTCTTTTTTTCTTTTTTTTTCTCTTTTCCTTTTTTTCTTCTTTTTTTTTCTTTCTTTTCTTTTCTTTCTTTTTCTATTTTTTTTCTTCTAGCTCTAAAAGAGTTATCTTGTTTGTACTAACTTGGGCTTCCAATAATGGATGAGTGGAGTGACATAAATCTTCTTTACCAGGGATAAATCATTTGGTACTCTGATGCTGTCTTTATATATTGAAGATATTAAGTGAACTTCAACTACCCTTATGGTCTTGAAAACTTCAACTGCCCTTATGGTCTTGAAAACATCAACTACCCTTATGGTTTTGAGAACTTCAACTATCCTCATGGTCTTGAGAACTTCAACTATCCTCATGATCTAGACTAATCGTTACTTTCTTTGATCTTCTTGCCTCTTCACCTTAGTGATCATAAGATTTGTCAAAAGTATCAGAACAACTTAGGGTAAGTTATTTGGGTTTGTAAGCCAATGAAAAGAAAGTTAAAATTTTATGAAGGCTCAAAGGGACAACTAGGGATTAATATTTAATAGGGTGGATACTAGTTATTGGCTAACCAAATAATGCCTAGATCATTTCTCTCTTAAATAAGCAGAGTTTAATTTCGCCTCAAAAGTTTTTCAAAGCATGTTCTAAGACTGACTAGGACCTAGACAAAGGTAATTATGCAAGATCCCTCTCTAAGTAAGCATACACAACTCAATGCTATAGAGCAATTCCCTTACCTAGTAAAGTCATTCAAGTCATGATGCATATATATATATTAATTCATGAATTGTCAAGCTAGATTTCTCATTGGTTGAGCCCTAAAATGAACAAAGACCAACAAAATTTTTGATAAAAGTAATTTATTCAAACAAATTTAAATTTGAAAATCACAATAGTTCCAATTAAATATTAAAGAAAGTAAAATTGAAAAGCAACATTCAAGCTAAGGAAAGTTTGTTGAGTTTAAGCTTATTTTCCTTTCATATCTTCAATATCCCCATCTTGAAAGGATGATAAAACAAAATCCTTTTTTAATCCTATTCCTACCATGAAGGTTGCTGGTGGTGGCGCCCTGTTGAACCTTGGAAATGGATTACCTTTGGTATTGGGCTTGTCCGGCTCAGGCAACTTACCATTATCAATTAAATTCTGGATCTCATGCCTCAACTTTATACAATTATCCGTTTCGTGTCCAGGCCTTTGATGGAATTGGAAAAATGCATTAGTATCAAAGTTAGGTGGAAGAGGATTAGGCAAAGGACGAGGAGTCAAGGGTTGTAACAATCCCTGCTTTTGTAGTTTGTTGAAGACCCAAGACAAAGGCTTCCCCAGATCTGAAAACTGCATCATTCTTCCTTGACTAGTGGCTTTAACATCAACTTCTTTTTGTGTGCTTTGGTTGCCCGACTGGTAGTTCCTTTCTCATTCTTTTTATTAAAAAGCGATTCTTCTCCCTTTCTCACTCTTCAATTTGTAGACCAGCTATGAGAAGATCTTTGAAATCTCTTATAAGGGTGTGAGACATCCTTTCACAGAGATTGGGTAGGATGCCTCTCACAATCATCCTTATTTGATCGGATTCATCGGGCCTCTTCTTTAGCAAAGCAGCCTTATTTTTCCATCTCTTCACATAATCCATAAAATTTTCATTTGGCCTTTGTCTAATGGACTCAACTTCCATTAAGGTAACTTCCATCTCAACGTTGTATCCATATTTTTGGATGAAGGCCTTGTATGGCAAATCCCAACTCTTTTATGTTCCATCATCTAAGATATTAAACTAATTTTGGATAATAGGATCCAATGAGAGCATAAAGTACCTTAGAGTTTGAGCCTTAGTAGCTCGGGCAGACTGCATAGCAGTGATATACTGCTTCACATGGAGGTAAGGATTGTTGGTTCCATCAAACTTTGCAAAAGATGGCATCTTGAACTTGTACGGAACTTCTTCATCTAGCTCAAATAGTTTGTCGACTTTGGACATTTCTTTGGTTTTCAGTTTCTTCTCAAATTTCTTTTCTAAATCAGCAATCATCTTGTCAACATCAGATGTCTCGGTCTTTTCAATAGTTGCCTTCTCAACAACCTTTGGCTCCTTTTTATCTTGAGGATCTTGGTAGTATTGAGCCCAATCAGCATCATCAATGATCACCTTATCATCATCAAAAGCTACTTCACCAATTTTAGCCTTCCCATTGTCCTTTGGCTTCTTGGAGCTAGTAGACACTTCGGCATTATTTCCTAAAATTGCAGCTAGTTGATTCTTTATGGTCTCGGCCATGGCCTCTTTTATTTCTTCCATCTTGGCGTTGAGGGCATCATCCACCATTCTTTGAATTTGTTCGGGATCCATTGTTTTTGGTGAGCAAGTGATTGAGTCGTTGCTAGATTCTTCACTTTCGGCGTAGGTCGGATTGTTGTACGCTTTTGAACTATCGTAATCCAAGGCTGTGAGCCAGAAAGGATCAAATGATATGAGATGCAAATGTATGCATGTATGCCTGTATGCACAAATAATTAACAAACAAGGACAAATAGGACGTTCCTTCGAACCTTATAACATCCACACACGAATGGCGAGTCTCTTTTCCTAGGTACATGGTTAACAAAATACCAACATGGGGTATCTTGTTTTCGAATATTTCCCTCGAACGTTTCAACCAATAGTTATATTTTCAAAAATGGAAATCAGTTTATAATAATTCCCATTAATTAGGTTTTAATCCATTTATCTAACTATAGTAGCATTTATACTACATTGGATTAAAACTAAATTACGAGGTTTATTATAGATAGATTTCTCACTTGAAAAAAGTAACTAATGGTTCATGCCAAAAACAAGCCCATGATTAATTATTTCTTAGTATAAACTAGGCTCACAATTGATTTTTGATATTTCATAATTGACCTAAATATTTTTGCAAGCTCTTTGTAATGAAGGTTGGATGAAAATAATTTTGTTTCTAAGCCCATTGTAAAAAGATTTTAGAAAAAACATATTTTGGGCTTAGTATTTGGGTTATGTGTAAAAGAATTTTTGATTTATTTTTAGAAAAGTCTTATATCCGAAGATCATTTTGAAATGTTTTGAAGATAGTTTTGGTCTTTTTAGAGAAAAATTTATTTTGAGCTTGCAAATGTACTTGGGTCATATTAGAAAAAGAACAAACCAAATAAGCCATGATTTAAGCCAAGATAAATTAACCATAGTCAAACAACATGCATTTGGGGTAAAAACCTAAGGAAAGTAACTAGGCCAACTACATGAGCTTTAGTCTTTGGGTTAAAAAGGTTTAGGTTCCCATAGCAAGTATATACCAAATGGTACGAGGCTATAAGTGGTTATGCCATGCTCGATCTCCATACCTTGAGTGAAGGTATGGTATCCCTTACATAACACAACACAGGCAACACGGGCGTCCTAACTCACGCACACGATGCAATCTAATATGATGCAATGGATAATATCATTATAAGAAAGAATAGAATAATATAAAGACCAATGGAATCAACTTCTCTTATCCTCAGTGGAGTCGCTACTGTGAGCGGGGATTTTTGCCCTCACTCCCGGTGGAATGATTCTTGCGACTTCGACACTGTTTATGCTGGGGCCTTAGAGAACACGGACCTAAGTCTGGAGAAAATAGAGTCACCACCCGGAGGGGCCGAGAAAAAGAAAGGAGTGGATGACTCAATTCCTAAGGAATCCCCAACCCCCTAATGGGTTCGAAAAGTTGGGTATGTGTGGGAAAGGTGAGAAATGGCCTAGCACCCCTCCTTTACAGGTCTTAATATTATAAAATTCTTAAATATAACAATATTATCCATATTACACACAAAAATTAAAATAAAGCATCGATATATTGAAAATCAAAACAATGTCCAAGCAAAACAAATAAATGGACACCCATCCGAAGATGGAAACATGCCCTTACATAATCCATGCCTAAATAGGACACCCACCGAAAGGTAGAAACATGTCCTTTACATTGGTTCTAAAATAAAAAAGCAATTTAAATTACATGATATTTAACTAATGAGGTTCCCACCAAGTGGAAACATACCTCTTACAACATTTAGAAATCTAAATAAATCGATAAAAGTAAATAACCATTCATATAAAAGATATTAAACATCAATAGAATGTAAACATCCATCCATGATAAACTAAATAAATCAAGCATTGAACTTAAATAAATCAACTAAGCATTGAAAATAAATTAAAGCATATAATAGACTACATAATCAAATATAAAATTAAATAAGGCAAATAAAGATTCAAATTAGGGCTACTGTTTCTATTTAAGATTCTTTATTTAATGTGTTTAGGGTTTTGGAATTCATGGTTTTAAGCTACTGTAAATTTTTAAAAGAATTGAAATGGAGCAAAGTTTTATAATTTAAAAGGTTGATAAAGTTTTTTAATTAACCAAATTAGTGTTTGAAGAGTGAAATCATGAAATTTGGGTTTGGACACTTTAAAACATTATATTTATGATTTACGGTTACTGGACTGTTGTTTTAGACTTACTGTGTTTGAATTTGAATATTTAGGTTTATAAAATTTTAAGGTTTAAAGGATTCGGGTTTAGAAAAATTAGGGTTTCATGGTTTTAAGGGAATTAGGGTTTAAGAAAACTAGGGTTTAAGGTTAGCTAGTTTAGGGTTCACTGTTTTGGGTTTTGAAGTTGAATTAGGGTTTTTAGTGTTTCGGAGAATGGATTTGATTTTAGAATTTGGAAAAAAAAAATTTATAGTTTTTATGAAGATAAACAAACGATTTAAGGTTTATAGAAATAAAAAAGATATTTTTTAGGGTTTTGGAAAGAAGCAGATTCAATTTAGGGTTTTTGGAAAGAAACAGATTCAATTTAGGGTTTTGAAAAATTGGAAAGCAAATTAGGGTTTTGGTAAATTTTGAAATGATTTAAGGTTTTGAAAAGGTAGAAAGTAGATTAGGGTTTTAAGATTTTGAAGAAACAGAACAATAATTTTTTTATCTTAAGTGATGAAGCTACTGTAAAGAAAACTAAAGAAATTCATACCTTCGTTTGTTGGTTCCACAAAAAATTATTTCTTGGATGAACAAGAACAAAGACAAGATGGTTGCCTTTGATGGATTGAATTTGCTTGTTTTCTTCTCTCAAAAAGTTCGATTGATTCAAAGTTTTTCAATTCACTCAATTGTCCCTTTTTTGCTCCTGAATTTCGATCTCAGATTTCACCTCCCCTTTCTGTGTTGTTTTAGTCCTTATTTATAGAAGATTTTTATGATTAATTTTAGTTATTCACGGAATCTAACATTAATTAAGAAAAGGAAACCGAAACCTTATTGTATTTAGTTTCAAAAAAATTTGCATCGCAAAAATTTCGCTGGAAAAAAAACTGCTGTGGAAAAATTACGCTGGCAAAAAAAACTACTGCGAAAAAATTGCGCTGGCGAAAAAGCTGCCATAGCTGGCTACGGGCTGCAGGGCGAAATGGCCCTAGCCATTTCGCTCGCATGATTTTCCTACAAGTGAAATGGCCCCGCAACCCTTTTCAGCGATGAAATTTTTCGTCGCCGATTTTTAATCGTCGATTTTTATTTTTATTTTTATTTGTTTATTATTATTATTTGTTTATTTTTTATTAATAAAAATTAAATACTAAAGCAAATATTATTTAATTAAGATAACAAAAATTATTTTGGACTAATTAAAATATATTGGATAACACAAAAATTATTTTGGACTAATTATAATATATTGGACCGGACTGGGTCAAAAATTAATGATCTACAACAGGTCTGGCCCATCTCATATCTTGTCCGTGGAGTCCATTGAGGTGAGTCCAGATCTGACTTACGAAGAAGAACCAGTAGCGATTTTGACACGAGAGGTTAAAGAATTGAGAAATAAGAAGGTTTCACTTGTGAAAGTCCTTTGGAGGAATCATGCCACTGAGGAGGCGACATGGGAAAGTGAGCAGGCGATGCAGAGTCAGTTTCCCCATTTGTTCCAGACTCGAGGACAGGTAATTTCGGGGACGAAATTTATTTTAGGGGGAGAGAATTGTAACATCCTAAAATTTTTGAAAATTTCTAATTTTTGAAAAATTGGATAAAATAAATTATAATTTAAAAGGATAAATTAAATTAATGGTTTTAAATGAAAAATGAAGGGATTTTAAATGAAAAGGTGGAATATATATGTGATATATATGCAAAATATACATAACATATATAAAAGTCAACATTTTTTAAAAGAAAAGGGTATTTTGGTAATTAAATCTTACAAATTCAAAATTTATAAAATAATTCAAAAATAAATTATTTTTGAATGGAAGAGGAAAATTAGGACTTTAATTTATTAAAAAATAATTAAATATTAAATTATTTTAATATATATATGTGTGTGGTTAAAAAAAAAAAGATGAAAGGAAAAAGAATATAGAAGTCTTCATCTTCTTCTTCTTCTTCTTCTTTAAGGACTTGGCTTCCATGGGAGTTTGAAGACCAATGATTTTGCTTCTTCCATACTTCATAAATTGAAGGAATTAACAAGTTTCAAGTGGATTTTTGGTGATTTCAACCAAAATTAGTAAGTTTCCATCTCTTTTCTTTGAATTCCATGGAAGATGAGATTATGTGAGTTTTGAGATTTTTATGTAGTATATTATAATTGTTGGAATTGATGTGTATGATCTTATTTTGGGTAGTTAACAATGATTCTAAGGTTAGATTGAAGAAATGATGGAGTTTGGTTAAAGAATGGTGAAGAGAGAGAATTTAGGGTTATGGATTTTTGGGGTTTTGAAAACATGAACTTTAATTGTGCTAATTGGTTCTAAATGAGTTATTTTGATTCATAAACAAGTATTTTAAAATCAAATATTGGATTTGGTGGTGTTGGGTTGGAGTTTGAGAATGGAAGTGGAGATTTAGGGTTTTGAAAAAGTGATTTTCTAAAGTGCTTGAATTGTGTGATTTTATTTTTTTAACCATGTTGTTTAGCGTTAAAAGTGATTAATATAAGCTTAGAATGAGTAATGGATTGTGTTGGAATAGAAAACCTTCAATGGGGGAAGGTTATGCCATTTTTAAGATTTTATGTATAATAGTGTATTTTACAATGTAAATGATTTTAATGTATTAAAATATGTTTTTAATAATATAAATAAACTTAAAATAGTAATTTAATTATAGTTGAATGGAATTCTAATGTTGAAGTAAGGAAAGGCTAAATTTTTGGAAATTTATAGGAGTGATGTGTAATTATGGTTTAATGTTGGAAATGCCATTAAATGTGATACTAAATGATTATTTGTTATCACATTTGGTTTAGGCATTGAAGGAGGTTGATTTGCTTCATCCAAGTGGTGAAGGGAAAGTTGGATAGATTGGATTGAAGATTGTTTTTAGCTTGCTTTGGGTTGCTAGTGGAAATATGTACAAACTTTGAATATAATGTCTATATTTGCATAACATTTGGACTTAACACATTTTGGTTGAAAAATGTGTTAAGTTACTTGGTTCATTGATTGTGTATGAATAATATGCTATGACTTTTGTAATGTCATATGTGTGTTAAATGCATTGTGAAAAGCCATTGATAATAGCTAATTTGTGTAACATGTGAAATATGCATATTATGGGAAAATACCCAAAGTAATTGGGTAATGTGTTGTGAATGCAAAAAAAAAGAGATATGTGTAATAATGAAATGTATTGATATTGATAAAAATGTGAAAAGTGAGAAAAATGAGAAAAATGAGAAACATGTGAAAAATGAGAAACATGAGAAAAAAAATGTGAAAATAAGGCAATATGCCTAGATTGAATATGTAAAAATGAGAAAGAGATTAATAATGAGAAATATGAATAAACTGTGTGCCTAGTATGTTATTCAATTTTCAGAGTTCTGGGTTTGGTGGCATGCCTATGATTGCCTACGGGCTACACGCTAGAATGGTGAAAAGACTGGGTCGTAAGCCTCAAAAACTGTAGCAGTCTAGCCAAGTTGAGGACCAAGATACTAGGGCCTAAGGGTCTAGCCGGGTTGAGGTCCAAGAGACTGGGGCTGTTGCATTATCCATGGATATATATATTGCCTACGGGGCTAGACACATAGTGTCATTATGGACCAAAGCAGTAACTCTGAAATTTGAATAGCATATTAGATCCTTTTGGGCCCATGCTTGTCTTTGTTTTAATGTGAATTATGAATTATGATACAATTGAGTAATATAATGTTATGAGTTGTGCTTATGAAATATTTGAAAAATATAAGAAAGTGGATTGATGTGACATCTATATGCATTATGCATTTGGTATTGTATTGAGTTATATTGTTATTATCAAAGTTTGTACCACTAGGCTTCGACTTAGCGCGATTGTTTCTATCGCGCAGGTGACAGGATAGACTCAGTTGATCCAGAGAGTTCTTCTAGACCAGATCGGGTCTAGAATTGTAGTTGAGCTTGTAGAGTTGTAATCGAGATTAGAAACACTACCAGCAGCATGTATATATTTTTATGTTATTGTACATTTTGAGTTTTATGCATAATGTATTATGTTTTGAATTTTACGTATTGTATATTATAAAGAATGTTTAGGTCAATGTTTTTGAAATGGGAGAGTAAGTGTGTTTTAAATTATATATATCTATATGTATAAATGTTTGAGAAACTTAGTGAAATTGAGAAGTATGGTTGAGATGGTGGTTGAAAATAATTTGGAGTGTTTTCTTTTTGCAGGTTGAGTAATTGCTATATTTTGGGATATCCAAAATACAGACAAAACTTTGGCGAATTTTTCCCAGAGATTTTTATATATATTATTTATTTTAGGTTCTTATAACAAGTAAAGAATATTTATATTCTATTTAATTTTTTATATATTTAGAATTTAAAATTTTAAATTGAAAATATTTAAAAAAAATTAGTAAACCGATCTATGACATTTTTGTACTGTATATGTGTATTTTACATATGTTGAAAATAATTATTGTACATATATAGGGTATAAGGGTGTTACATTGACAAGGTGTAGTAACAACTCTTGAAGAAGAGCCTATAGCCACTCCAAACCTGCCACCTCTAGATTTATGAAAACTAGCTCCACTTCTTCTATTAAACCCCTAAGTTTGGGCTTGAATATTTCTGTCTTTTCTGGCTACCTTGTTGCTATTCACTAGAAAATCCCTTCTTTGATTGTTGTTTTCTTCCCTGCTCTTGTTTAATCTCATTTTCTATAGCGACTACCGCATTAACAAGAGTAGAAAACTCTTTAATCCTCATTGCTATTAAATACATTCGAATCTGACTGTTCAAACTGCTTACACTTCTCTTCTTCAGATACAACCAACTCTGGAAAATATTTACTGAGGCGAACAAACTGCCTCTCATATTCAGACACAAATAATCGCCTTTGCTTAAGATACAAAAATTCCCGACGCTTCTCCTCCAAATAGATCTCACTAATATATTCCTTTTTAAATTCTTCTTGAAAAAATGCCAAAGTAAGTCTACCTGCAGGTACACCTTTCTGCTTTGTATACCACCAGGCAAAAGCTTGTTCTTGCAATAAGGAAACTGCACATTCTAATCTTTCCTTTTCAATACAATGCAGAATATCAAAAACTCTCACAATCCTCTCCATCCAATACTCTTCTACTGAAGACTCATCAGTGTCACGAGCTTTACAATCTTCTGCTCCCAATTTTCTAATTCTCTCCAAAGGAGATCTTTAGAGTACTTGCGGTGGAGGTTGTGTAGGAGGAGTATCTCTTACAATTTGCCTAATATTTCTCACAAATTGAGGATCTAACGCAATTTGTTCCGCAGAAGGATCCGATGGCTGCTGATTTCCCACACTAGCTTGACTGTGTGAGGACGCAGCTTGATCCTTGGCACCTTGAAGGGATTCAGAGGCCATCTTATACCTTTAAACATTAAAAAAAAATCAATTGCATCAAACATTTGTTCAATTGTATAGTTCACATAGCAATGACAGTTGTACTTCACTTTTCTTTTAACCCACAACTTAGAACTGTCTAAACCTGCTTCGATACCTCTAATTGTAACACCACCCCCAACATAGACCATACACTTACCTACATAGGAGATGTCACCTAACATTTACAATTGTTCTATGTATGCACTAAAGAAATAAAGTCATAAAACCTTTAAGCAATAATGCAATTGTTAAGTTTTCTATATTACACACATATATCCATATATTTATAAAGCACTCTTAATGAAAAATTACATTATGATAAAATTCTCAAACTAGTACAACTGTCATACAAAATTAGTTTTGCTATGTGAACCATAAAGATTATAATATTTACAATATTTTTCATTGAACCTTGATGATGCAGTTGATCAAGAATGCAAGTCTCTCACTCTGCGGTCTCAACTCTCCTTGTTTGATCTGCGCGTCAAAAAACAATTCTAACACGCTAAGCAAAGCTTAGTGGTGCTTATATATTTATAATATGCAAGAAAATTTAATAAAAAGAGGTCTAGCAATTAAATAATTTAGAAACATCGAATTGCATTACTTTCCGAATGTTAAATAAAGAAATTAACTAAATTCATTGTAAATTGAAATACTAAGCACAATTAGATTCAGAATTGAGTAATTTATCGACAACTGAATAACACATTGTTTTCATTATATATAACTATTTTAATTATGCCCATACACACTGAACTCAGATTCTAGATTTGGATAACGGGTCACTGATGGCAATTTAATGCCACTGTATAGAATTTTGGCCAATGGCCCACTATGGCACGAATGCCTACTGAGTATGATGACACAGAGTGTCTTTTGATGGCACAGAGTGCCCACTAACACTTTGGATATCCTCCCTTTTGGCTAGCCATTCAATCCCAAGCTAGATCTAAAATCAGTATGATTAGGGCAATTCATTAGTTTATAGTTAACACTGAATTGTATATATCATTTCAATGAAACAATAATTTCATTAACATTCAGTATTATATATATTTATCATAAATTCAAAGTTTATCACTCTTTTTCATACTTTCAACACTTATACATGAATTCCCAACACAAAAGTAATAAACATAAACATATTAGCCTCATACTAGGCCCCTATATCACAAAATACAAGTCAAAAACATCATTTAGGTACCCCACGGCCGTGGCATCTCAACCCGAAGCCCGTGAGATACAAAATGAAGCTGTAAAATGATTTTGAAGACCCCCACGGTCGTGGCCTTCCAGGGCCAAGGTCGTGGCATTGAGAACGGCTCTGTTTTATCAAAATTCTTAAAGAAACAGTCACGTTTTCAATCCCACGGTCGTGGCACTCATTTTCCACGACCGTGGCATTGATTTTGGGTCTGTTTTCAGAGTAATTCTTCCTCCAACAGTTCTAACTTTGATGCCACACCCGTGGCATCCCAAAATTATGTCTTCTGCACTTTTAACTTCATGAAACACAAACATATTGAAAATCTAAGCTAATAATATATCAAACTCAAACTTTTGACATAAAAAGAATTCATATCAAATATTTTACTACAACTTCACTTAATCAATCTTTTAATCATTTCATATGGATAAAAACAACATTAAACCATTCAATTCTCATAAAGGTTGAGTTAAGAATCAAAACCCATCATATAAAGGTTATTTTTCACTCAACAATCCATTTAATCAATATTTTAAAAAATATATATCAGTATAAAGAATAAATCATTAAAACTCATAAAAATTCATATATTTGAAAATTATAAATCAAAAGCGCATACCTCTTTAGACTCTTCTTTTTCTCTAATTACTTGTTAATAATCCCAATTTTCTATCTTAATCTTCTCAAAACTTATAACTAAACACTAGTTTCTCTTTGGTTTTGATCAAAATCTTGGAAGGAAGGAAGCAAGAAGGAGTTTTGATGGTGAGAATGGTGGTGAATGTCGGAAGAAGAAGAGGAATGAAAGAAAGAAATGCCTCTAAGCATAACACCTGTCCACACACCTACACACACTTATATATATATTAATCTGGTGTAGCCAATCTCATCTTAGTTATGGTGTACCCTCTTTCTTATCCTTTGATTCTAATTCGATTTTAAATCTCATAAAATAGTAAAAATAAATATTTACTTCGGTAAATTTTTGAGATCCACTATTTACATCACTTATCCATATCTCTTATATCACAATTCACTATTAATTATCACTATTAATTTAAAAGTTTAATATCTAAAATTTTAAACATTACATGAACCCTATCCAGCCACTGCTCTGCCTTGGCTGGATCAACAAAACCAAAGAAGTCAATCCCATATTTTCTTAGTTTGTCATACTTCCTAGTCTACAGCAGTAGCTACAGTATTGGGGCCGGATGGAGCAACTCCACCATTTGTTGAACCCATACTAGATGTCCCTGTACCTCAGGTCTAGCTACCTCCGAAGCCTCTCCAATATCAACTCTATCTCCCACTCCTCCCTCACCTGAAGCTATACTCCCCACACTATCTTCTGAGCTACATTCTCCAAATGCCATCACAATCTTTATCGATCACAAAAATTAAATAATACCATATTAGAGACCAACTCAAGTGCTAATACATATGCATGTATTAAAACTCAAACCACATTTGAAAATTTTCCCTTTCTGTCTCTTCCCAAAACCCACCTAGGTCGAGAATCTCAAACCAGGCTTTGATACCAAAATAAATGTACCATCTTTATATCTTATATATGTATCATACACACACCCTGTATATGTAAAAACATATATACATAATATAAGAATGTTAACTTTCTTATCAATAGAAAATTTTCCCAATTAAGAAAAATATTTTAATCCTTAAAATGCAGTTTAATACATGATTTATTATACACCTTAGTAATCCAAAAATACAAATTTTAAAGAAAATCTATGGAAACAATTCGCCAGTATTTTATCTATATTTTGGATATTTTCCAAAAATTGTCAAATTCATAACCTACATAAAATTAAACACTCCCAAAAGAGTATTTTTCAACCATTCTCGAAACCCCCCACTTCATTAATATACAATCAAGTCTCATAACTCAAAACATTGTTTAACATAATTTAATACAGATATGCATATATACAACCATCGAAATCCTTAGAACAAACACAAGATTATAATTTAATATACATAATTCAAAATACATAAAACTATAACTATACCTGTATGCGGATAACTCTGGTCTTGAAGCACTCCAGAACTCCAAATATCACCCACAATTTGAATCTCCTTGATCGGCAACTTCCTCACCTATGCAATAAAATTCAATCGTGCTAAGCATCCAACTTAGTTGTACATAATTCCCATAATAATAAACATATATACATCGAAATATTTAAATTTCATAAAGATTCTTATAGTATAAATATAGCCATTGATGCGGAACCCATGGATCAAATATTACATCTAGAACCCCACATACACATCTAGCATAGAATCTTAGAACTCAAAAACAAATCCTCCCTACCAAACCCACAACTAACCTGTAATTGAGAACTTGGGTGATTGGGATGAAGAAATGAATTGATTTAAACGCCACAAGTCAGACTTGATAAGTTAGAACCAATTCTTCATGCAACAAGAATAAGAAGAAAACCTCTCAAACTTGTCAATTACATTCAGTATAAACTGGAAATTCATAGTAGCCCTCTTGAGTTCTTTTTCCCCTCCCTATATAGTTGGAAAAGAACTAATGGCTTAAAAGTCTAGGTTTACATGTATCTAGTCACAATAGCATTAATTATTCATCCACATCAATAATATATTCTAAATTACTGCCCATAATTCTGACAATATTGATGGGCAGATTCTACATGCATTTTGGTGTTGGTTCACATGTGTCTAGTTACACTAGCACTAAACTACATCAATATTATATTCCAAATTCATGCTAATGCCCATCACCATACTTATGGGTAGATTCTTCATGCTTCTTGGTGAGTTTCTAACTTCCTCTTCATGATCCATCATATTCAGTATAAGTTGGTCTCCCTCTTCATTAATCCACCTTTGAATGAAGTGTTGGAACACATGCTGCAGTTTCTTTGATTGTGATCTTGTGATTGGTCCACTTGGCATGATGATATCATCATCATATTTGCTGCCTTGTGTAGATTCATCAAGCTTGCTTATAGTTTCCTCATCATTCCCTCCTTGCTCAAAAAGATTTGTCCTCAAATCTGGACCTACATCAAAAGGAGAAAGATCACTAACATTGAAAGTTGCAGAAACATTATACTCACTCGGTAGATCAATTTGTAGGCATTATCATTGATTTGTTCTAAAACTTGGAATGGGCCATCTCCCCTTGCATCCAACTTGGATTTCTTTTGTTTAGGAACTCTTTCCTTCCTCATATGAACTCATACCCAATCACTAGGTTGGAAAATCACATGTTTCCTTCTTTTATTTGCATTATGGGCAAATGATTCATATTTCTTCTTAAGATGAGCTCGTGCCTTCTCATGTATCTTCTTAACCAACCTTGCTTTCTTTTCACCATCTAAGTTAGTAATTTCATTTAATGGCAAAGGAAACAGATCAAGTGGTGTAAGTAGGTTAAAACCATAACAATTTCAAATGGTGAATAACCTGTAGAAAAATGTATGCTTCTATTATATGCAAACTCCACTAATGGCAAACAATCTTTCCAAGTTTTCAAATTCTTGCCCACAACAGCACGTAACAAAGATCCTAAAGTCCTATTTACCACTTCTATTTGTCCATTAGTTTGTGGATGACAAGTTGTAGAAAACAATAATTTAGTACCTAACTTATTCCACAAAACACCCAAAAAATGACATAAGAACTTCACATCTCTATCACTTACAATTATTTTAGGAATGCCATGCAAACGAACTACTTCCCCAAAGAACAAATTAGCAATATTTGTAGCATCATCAGTTTTGTGACATGCAATGAAATGAGCCATTTTACTGAATCTATCGACAATAACAAATATGCTATCTTTCCCTTTTCCTAGTCCTAAGCAGCCCCAAAATAAAGTCCATAGATATTTTAATCCAAGGTGCATTAGGAATAGATAAAGGAGTATACAGCCCATGAGGTAAAGGCTTAGATTTTGCTTGTTTACATGCAATGCACTTGGCACAAATTCTTTCAACATCCTTTATCATGTTTGGCCAATAGAAATGTTCATGCAGAATGTCTAAAGTCTTAAATACCCCAAATGTCCCATGAGTCCTCCACTATGTGCCTCATGCACAAGCAATTCCCTTAATGAGCAACTAGGCATGCATAATCTTCCATCCTTAAATAAGTACCCATCATGTCTATAAAACTTCTGAAATGCAGAATGCTCACATGCTTTATAAACATTTGCAAAGTCAACATCATTGGCATACATATCCTTAATTTGCTCAAAGCCTAATAACTTAGAACTAAGAGTTGAGATTAAGGAATACCTTCTTGAAAATGCATCTGGTACTATGCCACGCTTATACTTTATCACATATGGAAATGGCTTAATGAACTCTATCCACTTGCCATGTCTTCGGTTCAGCTTGGTTTGCCCCTTTAGATGCTTTAATGATTCATGATCTGTATGAATAACAAACTCTTTAGGCAATAAGTAATGTTGCCACACTTGTAAAGCTCTTACCAAAGCATACAACTCCTTGTCATAAGTGGAATAATTTAATTGTGCACCATGAAGCTTCTCACTAAAATATGCAATTGGTTTACCTTCTTGCATTAAAATAGCACCTATGCCCACACCTGAAGCATCATACTCTAACTTGAAGGTCTTATCAAAATCTAGTAAAGCAAGAATTGGAGCAATAGTTAACCTTTCTTTCAACAAATTGAATGCCTTTTCATGAATTTTAGTCCAATGAAACTTTACATCTTTTTTTACCAATTTATTTAATGGTGCAGCAATGGAACTAAAATCTTTAACAAACCTTCTATAGAAACTAGCCAAACCATGAAAACTTCTTGCCTCACTCACTGTTTTAGGTGCTGGCCAATCTCTTATTGCCTTTACCTTTTCATCATCAACCTCAATACCTTGTGCACTAACCATAAAACCTAAGAATATGATTTTATCACTACAAAACATGCACTTTTTCACGTTGGCATACAATTTTTCCTTTCTCAAAACATCAAGAACAGCCCTAATATGCTCTACATGCTCATCTACTGATTTGCTATAAATGAGTATGTCATCAAAATACACAATAAAAAATTTACCAAGATATGCATGCAAAACATGGTTCATTAATCTCATGAATGTACTAAGTACGTTAGATAAACCAAATGGCATAACTAACCACTCATAAAGACCATACTTTGTTTTGAATGCAGTTTTCCACTCATCTCCTTCCTTCATCCTAATTTGATGGTAACCACTTTTCAAATCAATCTTAGTAAAAATGCAAGAACCACTCAACTCATCAAGCATATCATCAGGTCTAGGAATTGGATGTCTATACTTCACCGTGATTTTATTGATTGCTCGGCAGTCCACACACATTCTCCATGATCCATCCTTCTTTGGGACTAGTAAAATCGGAACAGCACATGGACTAAGACTTTCACGCACATGTCCCTTTGCTAGCAACTCCTCCACTTGCCTTTGAAGTTCCTTGGTTTCCTCTGGATTACTTCTATAAGCTGGTCGGTTAGGAATTGTTGAGCCCATAATGAAGTCAATTTGATGCTCAATCCCTCTTAAAGGTGGTAAACCTTTAGGTACATCTTATGGAAAAACATCTCCAAATTCCTACAAAAGAGAACTAACACAACTAGGCAAAGGGTTATCAAGGTCAGATGTAGAAATCAAAGTATCTTTGTACCTAAGTACAACCAGACTTCTTTTATCACAAAAAGCACTCCTTAACTCTTTTTATTTTGCATAGAAACACTCTCTTTTATTTTCTCTTCCTTTCTCTTTTTCTCTCACCAATGGGCCATTTTTATCATTCTTTTTCTCACACTTGGCTTCTTGTATTCCATTTTTATTTGTTTTAGCCTCACCACCAGAATTCCTTTCAAATGATCTCAAAATCTTCACTTTGATCTTCATACTCTTGTTTAGGTGACAATGGAGCAAGAGTGAAATTTAAACCATTTAAGCTAAAAGAATAATGATTCTTAAAGCCATCATGCAAAGCTTTTCTATCAAACTGCCATGGATGACCAAGAAGGATATGGCTAGCATGCATAGGCACAACATCACAAAAAACTTCATCTTTGTATCTCCCAATTGCAAAAGAAAACAGAACCTGCTTTGTTACCCTCACCTCTCCATAATCATTCAACCATTGCAGCTTGTAGGGACTAGGATGTTTTGTGCATGCTAACCCAAATTTATCCATAAAATTAGTACTAGCAACATATGCACAACTACCCCCATCAATGATCATGTTGTACACTTTTCCATTCACAATGCAACAAGTATGGAAAATGTTCTCTCTTTATTACTTTCTTCATCTTTAATTTTCATGTTTAAAGCTCTTCTAATAACCAAAGATTCACCATGGGCAGGATATTCAATGATATGTTCAATTTCCTCTAATGGTGGCATGCTATCATTATCATCATCATCACTTTCATGTTCACTAGCACTATCAATTTCACCATTATCTCATATCAACATGATTTTCTTATTTGGACATTGAGATGTTATATGCCTTACTCCTAAACACCTAAAGCATTTAATGGTGTTATGTTTTTTATTAGAGTTAGATGTTTCAGAGTTACCTTTAGGGTCAGTTGAAATTTGTTTTTCCTTTCCTTTCCAGGCAGCCACCTTCCCTTTAGAATTATCATCTTTCTTTGGCCATTTTGAAGTGAAACTAGAGCTGGAATTAGAAAATCCCTTTGCTACACCCTTGAGTTTTAGTTTCTTCTCCACTTTCATGGCCATGTGTATAATATCTTCAAGCTCCACATAATGATGTAATTCAATTATGTTAGCAATCTCCCTATTCAGCCCACTCAAAAATAGAGCCATAGTGATTTCTGGATCCTCCTCTATATTAGTTCTACTCATGATCATCTCCATCTCTTTATGGTAATCCTCCACTGATATGGATCCTTGAGTTAACTGCTGCAATCTTTGGTGAAGCTCTCGATAGTAGTAAGATGGTACAAATCTCTTTCTCATCAAAGTTTTCATTTTAGCCCAAGTAGTGATGGTTCTTTCTCCATTTCTTCTCTTGGAAATCATCAATTGATCCCACAAAATTAGTGCATAATCTGTGAATTCAACTGCTACAATTTTAACTTTCTTCATTTCACTATAATTATGACAATCAAACACCAACTCAACTTTTCTTTCCCATTCAAGGTAAGTTCAGCATCATTTCTCCCCTTGAATGATGGTATCTTCATTTTTATTGAAGATATGTTATTGCCCTTTGTTGAGGTCTTCTTTGGGCAATTGATTCCTCACTTTCTTCATCATCTTCCCTTTCTACCTCATCATCATTCATCATGTTTCCTCTCCCTCCAGTCTGCCCCCTTCGATTAGTATTATTTTGCTGCCTTTGTATTATGCTGTCTACATCACCTCTCATGTTATTTATGACCAAATTAAACCTTTCAAATTTCCTTTGCATTGCCTCTAACATGAAGGCTATGTCATTCATGGTCATATCACGTTTTTCACCTCCAGAATTTGGCATGGTATAAGAACCTGCAAGAAAATGTTAGTAAAGAAAAAATTTCTCACCACACTCCCTTACGTGTTTCACTCAAGATCAGATTGTCACTCTTCTTGTATTTCACTCAAAACCTGGTCCTTGTTAGCTCTCAATTCTTCTTTTATCAAGTTGAATTTCAGAACTAAATCCACTTAAATCAAGTAAAAACAAGTTTTGTTTTAAAGACTCTATAAGGAACCTAATGAACAAAATGAATTCAGCAATTCTAGAAGCAATTTAATTTAAACAACAAGAACTGAAAGTTAACACAAGAAGTAAAAAGTATTTGTGTTAATCAAACTAAAGTAACTATGATTGAGAATTAGCTACTTAATGCATACAAGAAACAAGAGGTACATAAAAGAATGAAACTAAGAATACAAAGAAAAACAATTCTAGATATTGAAAATAGATTTCAAATCACTCCAATGAGTAATCTGAATATGCAACCTAAATCTATTCCCAAAGCAAGCTATACTCTAAATATCATATTTTAAATGCTAAATGGATGTATAATGAGGAGCTGATGTAATTTGATCAAATATAATAAGGTAGCAAGCTGTTAATGGTATAAATATGCAAAAAATCTCAAAACTTGTGTAGAAAAATATTGGACAGAACCAGGTACGAAATTTTTTTTTTATGTTGAGGAAGTTGAATCTGATTCTTTTTTTTTATCTTTTCCTTCTTTTTTTTTTTTTTGAACTTTCAATAAACAAGGATAGAAATTGAAAAGATAAACAAAAATCCATAGATTTAAAGAACAAGAACAAGGTGCAACAAGAACAAAAAATGAAGAGACATAGAAAATAAATCTGGTTCTTTTTTTTCTTTTTCTTTTGGATAATTAAAACATAAAAGATAGCTAGAGATTTATCTTCAAGCCAAAGCTCTGATAACAAATGATGCAGAACCCATGGATCAAATATTACATCTAGAAGCCCACATACACATCTAGCATAAAATCTGATAACTCAAAAACAAATCCTCCCTACCAAACCCACAACTAACCTGTAATTGAGAACTTGGGTGATTGGGATGAAGAAATGAATTGATTTAAATGCCACAAGTCAGACTTGATAAGTTAGAACCAATTCTTCATGCAACAAGAATAATAAGAAAACCTCTCAAACTTGAAAACACAACAATTACATTCAGTATAAACTGGAAATTCATAGTGGCCCTCTTGAGTTCTTTTTCCCCTCCCTATATAGTTGGAAAAGAAGAACTAAAGGCTTAAAAGTCTAGGTTTACATGTATCTAGTCACAATAGCATTAATTATTCATCCACATCAATAATATATTCTAAATTACTGTCCATAATTCTGACAACATTGATGGGCAGATTCTACATGCATTTTGGTGTTGATTCACATGTGTCTAGTCACACTAGCACTAAACCACATCAATATTATATTCCAAATTCATGCTAAAGCCCATCACCATACTTATGGGCAGATTCTTCATGCTTCTTGGTGAGTTTCTGACTTCCTCTTCATGATCCATCATATTCAGTACATGTTACTCTCCCTCTTCATTAATCCACCTTTGAATGAAGTGTTGGAACACATGTTGGAGTTTCTTTGATTGTGATCTTGTGATTGGTCCACTTGGCATGATGATATCATCAACATATTTGCTGCCTTGTGTAGATTCATCAAGCTTGCTTATAGTTTCCTCATCAGCCATATTTTCTTAACCATTCATTCATAATATATATATTATGTATTCAAGTCTACAATCACACACAATCACACATACATTAGGCCCAATAATCCCTATAAAATTATTTTGTCTAGGTACCGCATCAAATTCATAACCCAGCTCTACTCGGGTCCATATTCCAATTTCATTCATGTGACCTAGCTCTGCTCAGGTCTGTCAACATATGCATTATCAATCTCAACTGTCTGAACAGGCAACTGTATATGTCACAAACACGTAACAATATATTATTCTTTCACATTCTCAACTTTTGTCACATTTTCTCATACTCACTTATCACATTCACATTTTTTAGCTCCTCAAATTACATATCCGTAAGTCACATTTACAATATGACTCATGTTCCATAATTCTTCATAAGTCACAAATATGTACATATTGGATATCATACCACATAACATAATTATACCTCGCATATATCACGTATATACATTAATCTACATTGGACTATTACCAATGTGACACCCTTCACATGATTATGCCACATTGTATAGATTATGTGCATATCCATATCTTATAGTAACATTATACAGATATAATTCACATTATTATTTAATTTAAACACAAGTTTTTGGGATATGTACTAACCTTTTTTCACTTTTCAAGCCTTATTTTTTGTGAAACCCTACACTTTTCTACTTTTATCAATATGGCCTACACACACATAACCCAACAACAATTAACATTACTCATTTAAATTCACTTCCATGCTCAATGTATATTAAACTATCATTATCTAAAAAATTTTCATCAAAATCCCATTAAAACCCTAAATTCACAACTTATTACTTTGCTTAAACTTCATCCAACCCAACTCATTTTCAACTTTTAACCATAAAATCACTACTTACATACCAACAAAACAATAAAACAACTCATTTCTATAATTATCTCAACCTCTATTCAAAATCCTAATTTCACATTACAAGTTCATAAATTCTAACTTTATCCAAGCTCACCCATAATCAATTTCTAATCATAGGATCAACATATATATATATATATTAAAAAAACATTAAATTTATCCATTAACATAATTATCATCATCCATATTAGAAACCCTAATTACACATAATCCTTCCATAACCGTACTTCCATCATTTATGGTCAATTCAAACAACAAACCAACAATTCATTATATACTCATCATTTTAACATTATTTCTATATATTTTAAAATTTTAATATCTCTTTCTCTCTTTAGTCATCCTAAACATAAACTGAAAATATATAATAAAACAAAGCTTAAATACTACAAAACTTACTTGATTCTTGTTTTTTTCCTTCAAAATCACCACCAAACCCTTTAAAAATCTTGAAAAATCTAGTGTTTAGAATAACTCTCTCTCCCTCTCTTTCTCTCTCTAATTCTTCTTCTTTAATGGATCCAATTCATTAAATATATATTATCTCATAATATATTAAAGCCAATTTAATTAATTTTGCACTCTTTTAGTGTGTAACCCTTGAGGTTTTCAAACACATTGGTAGCTAAATACCAATTTTATCTTTAATTAAAATTAAGGTTTCCTAAAATGAACTCTTTATTTTTCTTATTGATTCTCCAATCAACTAATTAATACTAGCAGGCGAATACTGACTTCTAGTAATTCATCATGGCCACCCAAGTATTGAGAAAATCAAGTGGTTTGACTTTAATCTTTCCATAGATAGTAACCATGTAATAAACTTCTTACATCATACTATATCTCATTTGATTCAGAGTATGGATTTTGTATCAACTCTCTCTAGACTGACTACGTCACACCTAGCCCAAATATATTAGTTCTTATTTCTAAAGCCCATTATTCTATAAAAGGAATCCTTTAGACTCTCTCAAAAATCCATCCACCTTGGCTAAGGATCCTCAAAATAATGTCTTCCTACAAGAGGCCATGAGATATACTCTCCTTATATCATGAGTGATGTATCCTCTGTTGATCTTTCAACTATCTTCGAATATCTCAAGCAATACCCAATGTCTATCCTATGAGTGATCTCTCATAAGACAATAAGGAATGGGATTAAAGTTGTGCACTTGATATCCAAGATACCTTGGAGACCTCAAGTCTAAAGATATTTTTCACAACTACTATGATGAGATAAAATCACTGACGATATCCATATGACTATCTCATAGTCAGGTTATCCAATGAGCTTGTTTTTCCAAAAAGCATCTACATATTAACTCTAAGTATCACTATGCCTACAACTTATAAGAACAAGTGCTTGATCTTATTAAGAAGTATAACATGTGCTAGTCTTCATCTTAATAATGTATCATCTTGTTAATACTATGATTAGAGGTAATTTCAATTAGTATAGATACACTTGCATGTAATAAGAATTTCATATCATGATCTCATCATGATTTCCTTTATACTATGTTTCATACTAGGCACTTTATTAAATAGTTTAAGATATATAATTAACTACATATATCACATGAATACAAAATAATAAAGAATGTCTTATTTCATTAATAAAAACAAATTTAATGTGCATATGAAAACATAAATTTATTATCTCTGGGGTATATATATAACACCTTCATACTCTATATATGTGTAGTATATATCTTGTATATGTAAAACACATATCTAAGATACAAAGATACTACAGTAAATGTTTATATAAATGCCTATTTAATAGTAAAAATAATACTGTTAAAAAATTTAATTTTATTTAAAAGTAAAATATCTGAAAAAAAAAATTGCTAAAATTTTGTCTGTAATTTTAATAAATTCCAAATTATCAAAAACACAACCTGCAACAACAAAATACACTCCCAAAGTAAAATTTTCTCAAACTCCAACATTTCTTCCATCATCACTAAACAGTTCACAAAAATATGAAAAATGTATTTATTTGCATTTACAATACTATAATTATATAAACATATTCATAAAATGTTATTATGTACAATACACATAATGTATTTAACAAAAACTTGAAATTTATCTCTACATGATATGCAATCGAACATCAAAAGTTAGGCCTTGTGGCAAACTCTAACTTCACAATCAAACTCACAACCTAGACCCACCTAGGTCTATCAGAATCTTTTCACTCTGCAAATCTATCACATGTGTGATTCATTCAACCGCGCTAAGCTTGAAAACTTAATGGTACATACTTTGATAATATAAATGATTTAAAACCAATGCACATTTTTCATGTCATATAGTAAATCATGTTTTCATCACAATATAGCACTCATTTGCACATTATTATCACATGATAACATCTAATATCACTGCTATATTATATTCATTATTTATCTATTAACTCTTCTCTTATATACGTCACATCTTACAACACATACATTGGGCCAACAAGTCTCAACACAATATCCAAGTTCCAGAATAATTAATTTAGTCTATCACAATATCGGTTTCACGATCCAGCTCTGCTCAAGTCTATCTTCAATCTCAATCTCAAAACCTAACTCTGCTCAAGTTTATCAAAATACCTTCAGATCCATTGACAAGATGTAGCTATGCTCAAATCTATCAATATATGCAACATCAACATCAACTTTCTAAAATAAGTAATTGTGCAGAGCTAACACACAACAACACATTATATTTTCACATTCTCATTTCATTTATCAATTCTTTTCTCATGCTTTCCACATGTTCCATTGTAACACCCATAAATTTTAAACATTGCTAAATAGTTAATTTGGAGGGTAGTTAGTATGTTATAAGAGAGAAATGTAAGATATATGCATAATATATACAAGATATATACTTAATGTATACATTAAATATACATTACATATATATTACATATACATATACATGGCATATAAATAAAATATAAGTGAAATATAAATTTATACATATATAATTATGAGTGGGAAGATGGAAATAAATAAAGAAAGAAAGAAAGTCAAAGGAAGAAGAATAATATATGGATGGGAATTAAAGAAAAATAATTAATTAATTTAATTAATATTTATGGATAGTAAAGAAGAAGAGGAAAAACACTATTCTTCCTTTAATAAGCTTGGCCAAATTTCGTGAGGAGAGAGAGAGAGATTTCATCTTCAAATACTCTAGGTTTTACAAGAAGTTTAAAAGAAATAAAATGATTTTGAAGGTTTACCAAAAAATAAGTAAGTATTTTTTTTAATTCTATCTAGTTTTATTTGATTTTTATGATGATGTTGAAAATGGCTAGAGAGAGAAAGTGATTTTAAATTGCTAAAATAGATAGTAATGAAGTTAAAATGATGAGTTGAGAGTTGGTTGATTGAATTAGACATAAATAATGAAATTAGGGTTTGGTAGGAAATATGTGTAATTAGGGTTTTTAATATGGGTGGTTATAATTATGGTAATGGATGAATTTGGTCTTATTTTAATATGTATGTGATGATTTTATAGTTAGAAATTGAATATGGGTAAGCTTGGATGAAATTAGGGTTATGGGTATGTTTTGTGTAATTAGGATTTTTGAAAGAGGTTATGATAATTATGAAAATGAGTTGTTTTATTATTATCTTGATATGTAAGTAATGATTTGATAGTTAAATATTGGAAATGAGTTGAGTTGGTTGAAGTTTGGATAAAGTAGTAAGTTTTGAATTTAGGGTTTTAATGGGATTTTGGTGAAAATTGTATAAATAATGATAGTTTGATATACATTGAATATGGAAGTGAATTTAAATAAATAATGTTACTTGTTGTTGGATTTATGGGCATGTAGATCAAATTGGTGGAAGTGGTGGAATTTAGGATTTTGACTTGGAAATAGTTTTGGAGGGAATTTGGGAAGCAAATAAGGTTAGTACATACTTTAATAGCTTATGTTTTAAATACATTTGATTTGGCATAACACACTGAGATTTGGTAAATTTGTTATGCTACTTTAATGCTGGTTTTATTTGATATATGCATTATATTAATAAATAAATAAAAAGAGAGAGAATTGCATATAATGTGAATTGTCAAACTATTGTAGAATGGTTAATGACAATATTATGTCTAAATTGTGAAAAGTGTATAATATGTATTAGAAATGAGGAAAATGGGCCATATTGTGAATATGGCTTAGAGATATGTTTTTATAAGATTGGAAATTATCAAAAAAAGTATAAACAATGTCATGAGAATGAGAAATGATAATAATTTATTAAATGTGATTAAAAATGTAGAATTGAGTATAATGTGTGAATGAAATGTGTTATGTTAGTATGAGTTGAGATTATGCATGTAATCTATGTTTAGTTGCATAACTGTGATGTGTCTATTAATATGCAATGTGGAAGTGGATGCTATGAGAAGAGGTATAAGTGATCATGGATCGAGATGATCGCTTAGCAAATGTTGAACACGGATATGAAAGTGAGTGAATATGATATAATGTGGAAAAGAGTCACATTATGAAAGTGACTCATGGTTAAGTTATATGATTGATTAATAATATGTGAAAGATGAAAAATATAGAAATAGTGATGAGAAAGAGAAAATGAAATATAAATATGAAAATGTGATAAAAAGTGATGCATCTTGTCTTATTCAATATCTAGTTCCAGAAAGTTATTTTTAATATTGTTCGACATGCCATAAGCCTTTGGGCAAGACACACTAGTATCACAGATATGATTATATTAGGCAAGACACACTGGTATCACATACATAATTACGCATTCAATGAAACACGTTGATATCTCTGATATATTGTGCCTTTAGGGCTAGACACATTTGTGTCACGATGGGTGTTTTATTAGTTTTTGTCATAGTATTGTGTCTTATTCATTATGATAATTATTGTTTTCTTTAGGTATTTTGTTAGTTTTAATATGCTTATTTAGTGTTTTCATTAATTTTGCTAGTTTTAATTTATTTAAGTGTTTATGTTATTTTTGTCCTAGTTTTTAGTGAGTGTTTATGTTTTGTTGGTTAATGTTCATTTAATTCTTGTTTAAAGTTTGTTTCAAGTTTTGTTTTAGGTTAAAAAGCCAAGGAACCATGAAGAAGGAAAAATTGGACAGTGGCTGACACATGCAGAGGACACGGCCAAGCTTGTGGCCGTGTCCCATACCAAGCTAAAGAGGAAGACCAAGACACAAAGGTGGACACACTCAAGGGACATGGCCAAGCTTATGGCCGTGTCCCTCCAAAAAAGCTCCAACACGGCCAAGTTGCTTAAGCTTGGCCGTGTCTCACTTAAGTCCAAAGGAAAAAGAAAGATCAACATCAAGCAGTAGAAGACACAAGCAAGGGACACGGCCAAGCTTGTGGCCGTGTCCCTCCAATGCACCTCCAACACGGCCATGTCTCATCCAACTTGGCAGTGTCTCTCATGGACCAAAGGCAACGCGAATTTTTTAAAGCGTAGGTTTCATATAAATGTAAAAATTAGGGTTTTCTTGAGGGGGGAGTTTGAGTTTAGATTGAGCAGTCAAAGAGAGTTTTAGGTTTCATAACTTGTTTTCTTTGATTTTGATTACACTTTTGGATTAAAACTAGCTTAGATTAGATTTGTTCTTGCCATTGATATATTCTTCGAGCAAGTTCTGAATAAGAGATTCTTCAAGAGCTAAGAAGTTTGTAATTTGGTTTTGTTCTCGAACTTTATCTCTTTAATTTCATTGGAATTGTATTTATGGATATTATCATGTCTAATTTGATTTCTTTGAATTTTAATGAGATGAGTATGTTTGATAGCATTATGAACTAATTTGATCTAGTCTAGGGTTTGTATGGATTTGCTATGATTGTATGAATTGGTTATTCTCTTAACTAATAATTTCTTTAGCCTTGATTGAATGAATTATTGTTAATATATAATTGATTGGCCACCAATTATGTGTTTTAAGGTATTAGATGATGGATCGAGAGATGAAGTTTAATGCTGGAACAATTCAATTAGGGACTTAGGTGAATTAGAGATATAACCTAGGAAAAGATTATTTCAATTGTAACTAGATTATTTGAAAGAGGTTTGAATGCGAGAGCTTATTTCCTTTATTCAATTAATTAAGTTTCTTGAGATTTAATCTTTGAAATTAAATTAGTTAAGAGGAATAACCGTTCATACATATAAATAGTAGAGAAGTGCAAACCCTAGACCATTTTATTAAGTGAATCAATACATCAGCTTAATTTACTTTTATTGCTCTAAAATTCCAATCGATCTGTCTTCATTAGTTAGCAATTTAAATTTCTTCATTACTTGTTATTTATTATCTGATAATCAATTAGCTACTTTAGCTTCCTTGTGAGACGACCTTGGGGCGATCACCTTTGCTACAGCTACCTCGTATACTTGCGAGTGACGCTTTGTGGTGGAGTTAATTAGAGCGCAACAAGTTTTTTGCGCCGCTGCCGGTGAGGCTATTTGGCGTAATTGTTTATTAGTCATAGATATTCTAGATTATTTTTCACTGTTTTCATTTTATTTTATTTGTCTTTTGCTTTTAATAATTCTTTTTTCTAGAAATTTTGTTTATGCAAGGCAGGAGATCACTTGAAGGAGAGCTATATCCATTTATTCCAGAAATTCAGAGAGTGAAAAGGAGCAGGGAAGAGTTTGAACTGTACACCGGATTTGATACTACAGAGGAGGACACTTCTGATTTTGAGTCAGAATCTGCACAATCTGTTAAAATGGCAGAAGAAAGACAAAGAACTATGAGAGATTTTGCTAGACCTGTCATTGGAACTTCCACCTCTTGTATAAGATTGACAGATGCAGCAAGAAATTATGAGTTGAAGAACGTTCATTACAATATGTTGCCATCATTCTATGGAGTTCCAAATGAAAATCCTTTGAACTTTATTCGGGATTTTTATTCTACCCTCAACACTTTTCCATTGGGAGGACTAACAGAAGATCAGTTGAGGATGAGATGTTTCCCTTATACATTGAAGGATAGGGCAAAGAGCTGGCTGATGATGTTGCCCGAAAATTCTTTGACAACTTGGGAGCAAGTTTATAACAAATTTATGGGCAAGTTTTACTCACATCAAAAGACAGCTGAATTGAGAGGGAAGATTGCTACATTCTCTCAATTTGAAGGAGAGCCATTTCATGAGGCTTGGGATAGATTTAAAATGTTATTGATCCAGTGTCCACATCATCACTACCCACTTCAACTTCTTCATCAGTTTTTCTATGATGGTCTACCCCAGCAATTTCAGAACACTGTTGATAACGCAGCTGGGGGAGCTATGGGAGAAAAGACAGCTGATGAAACTTATGAGATTTTTAAGATGTTGGGAGCTAATTCTCAACAGAAGAGTGTAAGAGGAAGAAGTAAAGGGGTGAATCAATTGGAAGCCAATAGTGAGATGGTCAATCAGATAGCTGAATTGACAAGGCAAGTGCAGATGCTGAACATGAAGAATAATATTTCTTCATCTACTCAAGAAGTGTGTGGAATCTGTGGAACTCTTGGGCATGGAGCAAATATATGCCCCTCTGCATATGAGTCTTTTGGTAATGAAGCTGAGCAAGTCAATGCTATGGGGGGATTTCAACCAAGAGCCAGGAATGATCCCTACTCAAATACCTACAATCCTGGTTGGCGGAATCATCCTAATTTTTTCTGGGCAACAAATAATTCTCAGCAGCCTTTCCATTTGCTCCAAAGACAGAACCAACAGCAGGGTCAATCCTCGAATCAAGGGCAGTCTAAGATAGAGAGTTTGGAGGAAAGTTTACAAGCTTTTATCCAAGTCAGTGCTAAAAATCAAGAGATGACCAACAAGAGGCTGGATTCATTAGAAGCATCTTTTAAAAAAGTGGAGACTCAAGTAGGGCAACTTGCACAACAGATGCAGATTCAACAGAAGGGGAAATTCCTAAGTCAACCTGAGCAGGCACAATTAGTGACTGTTCTTAGAAGTGGTAAGGTAATTAACACTAATGTTGAAAATAATTATGTGAATGCAGGTGACCCAGAGAACAAGAAGGAAGGAGAACCAGAGAACAAAGGTGCTGGAAAAAGATCAATAGAGAAATACCCTTCAGCAGATTTACACCAGGCAAGCAATCCATACCGGATACCATTCCTGAGCAGGTTGAAGGAGGATAAAAAAGATAAGCAATTTTCTAACATCTTCAACATGCTGTCCAAGGTAAGTATTAACTTACCTTTACTTGAAGCAATAAAGAACATGCCGGCTTATGCCAAATTCTTCAAAGAGCTGATCACTAAGAAAAAGAGGTATGAGCCGAATGAAAAGGTGATAGTTTCAGAGGTAGCTAGTGTTGTTCTGTAGCCAGTGCTATTCTGTAGCATAAACTAACTCCCAAGCTAAAGGATCCTGGTAGCTTTATAATTCAAATTACTGTGGGGAATGGAAAGGGGACTGATGGCATGTGTGATCTAGGAGCCAGTGTAAATTTGATGCCTTATTCTGTGTATCAAGAATTAGAACTAGGGGAACTTAAACCAACTAAAATGGTATTGCAATTAGCTGATAGATCTCTTAGATTCCCGAAAGGGGTTGTAGAAGATGTGTTAGTTAAGGTTGGAGGGTTGATAGTACCTGTGGATTTTATAGTTCTTGACATGGAAGGAAGTAACCCTACACCATCAGCACACACTATTTTGCTGGGCAGGCCTTTTATGGCTACTACCAACACTTTAATAGATATTAAAAATGGTAAATTATCAATGACTGTCTTGGGACAAACTGTTGATTTTTCTATTTTTAACACTTCTCCCATTCCTACAACTGCTTTATATGAGGAATGTTCTTTAATTAATTGTGTTGAAGCAGTTGTTTCATATGTTTTCTTATAGACAGTTTCCTCAGATAAATTTGAGCTGACACTGACCTTAGAAGAGGGGGCTAAACCAGTGAGGGAGACCCAAAGGTGCCTTAACCCAAAGGCATTTGAGAGCTCGAAGAACTATAAGGATCGCACTAAAGCACTTCATGACAGATTTATTGTGCGACAGACATTGAGTCCATGTATGAAAGTTTTACTTTTTAATTCTCGACTCCATCTATTTCCAGGTAAACTCAAATCTCGATGGAGTGGTCCTTTCAAGATAACTAAGGTATGTCCTTCTGGTGCCATTGAATTTCTTAACTCTCTGTGAACCTCGGTTTTCCGCCCGAAAAGGATCCGGGCGAAAGTTCACTCGTTGTCGGGAGTCGCCACTCAGTTTATTTTGTTCGAAGGGAAAAACTAAGAAAACCCTTATTTGACTCCAATTAATGCATCCAATGTAAAGGTTTCTAATCTGCGAACCCAAGGAGGATTCGGGGACTATGTCATGCATTTGATTAATTTGCCAATTTAGAAAAGAATCTAAAAGGAAAACAGAAAGGAAGAAGAACAGATTGTTAGTAAATTGTGGACTTGCTATTCGGGGTAAATCCCAAATATGCCTACATACTCTCATTTTTATGAGAGATCAAAGCCCATGTAGTTCGGAAAAGCCTATTTAAAGGCGATGAAAATTATGCTTCATGCATGTGTGTGTGTATGCTTCGTGCATTTTTCAGGCATTTTGCCAGAGTTGTGAGTTTTAGCACTTAGTGCAAAAATTGTATAATTTCGGGTACTTAGTACCAAAAGAGTTCGATTTAGGCTTCATGCCAAAAGTTCATTTTAATAGTGCCATTTAGGTACTTAGTACCAAAGAGATGCAATTTAGGCTCCGTGCCAAAAAGAGTTAATTTTATTTACAGCTTAATGCCGAAAGGGTGATTGATTAGTCCATTAGGCCCTCAGACCTAAAAAGATTAGGTCTTTGACCGAGAAGAAATTAAGAATAAGATTAGAATGCTTATGATATGCTCGAATTGACCAAAGATGAATTATGATATTACCTTGATCAGAATTTTTCCACTTCTAAGTTCCAGATCTTGTTTCCTTGCACTTTTGAGTATGATTCTTGGTTTCTACAACACAATATTAGAAATTTTTAAGCATAAAAATTTCGTCAGCATCTGGGCATCGGAAGTCCAAAAGTTTCTTTACTTTGAAAATCTGAAGCCTATTTATAGGCGAAATCAGGCTGGACGGCGGCCGGGCCGCCGGTCACGGCGGCTGGGCTGCCAGCTACGGTGGCCGAGCCGCGGTAAACTGCTGCCGAGCCGCCGGTGTCACGGCGGCTGGGCCGCCGTCCTGGCCCACCGCGACTCGCGCTACTTCTGCTAAAACCGACTTTCCGGGAGCTACGGGCCTCCAAAAATTATGCCGAGATCATATCCGTGATCCTTGCGTCGCACCGGACATTTCAAGTACCATAAAGACATACTTTCGGTGGAGTTTTACCGTTGTTGCCCGGTCCGGCCTGGTCTGAGGAAATTGGCTTTCCGAGCCTCAAAATTAGAGTGTTCACAATTGCCCCCCACTGGGGTCCATAAAAATGATTTATGGAACTCAGTGGTCTTCTGAAGAGCGAATTTTGAGCGAGGTGCAAAAAGACACGCATTTTCATTTTTTTTCTATAAATAGGCTCATTTCATTCAATTTTCATTTGCTTTCATTCATTCTTCTTCTTTCACTTCTTTCAAATTTTCTCTCGACGATGGATTTCACCGGCTTTGAAGACCTCGAAATCCCACTCCTTCCCTACGATCTTTTACATGAGGAGGAGAAGCACAGTTCTCGGACCGGCTGCTATGAGGTGAGTACTCTCCCGTTTGTCCATCTAGTATGCATGCTTAGGAATTTTATTTATTTCCAGTAAGGAATTTTATTTATCCAGCTATAAATTTTAGGAACCTTTCCTTTACATGTACTAGTAATGAATTAGGATTAGTACTAGGCTTCATTATGTTCTGCCATCAGTAATTATTTCTACTAAAGAACTTAGAAATAATCTTTTAGGAATCCACACCCGGCTGGGGTAAGAACTTAAATCTTTTCTGAATTTGTCCAACTTTTCTGAATTTTTTTTTTTTTTAGAACTCTACGATCAAGATATCTATAGCTGAGCGTCCGATGGTCACTATTCCGGCTTACATCTTTGATGTCGGGCACCCAGTGGGGGATCTTATCAGACCTGCTTTCCTCCACCATTTGAGGGCTATAGATGTGGGCAGAGATATTCACCGGGATTTGATCTGTGCTTTAGCCGAGCGCTGGTGGCCTACTGCTGACACTTTCCATTTTTCTTGGGGGGAGATGACAATGACGCCTACTGACTTTCCATCATTTCTGGGATTCCCTTTGGCGTTGAGATGGTGGAGTCCTATGCTGACTGGCGGCAGGACATTTCTTCAGCCGACATGATTACTTTGATCGGGGTCGACTATCCTCGATATCAGGCGCCTCGCTGCATTCATTGGAGGTGGCTCGTGGAGCAAGCGCCATGTATCTACAATGGTTACGAGACAGGCCACCTTACTGCTGACCAGACGGCCAGGTTTACCTTGCTTCTCTTGTTTGCTAGCTCCTTCTTATCAAACAGGAAAGATGCAGTGAGTCTCAATGTGCTGAAGAGCCTACTTGACCTGTCACGGCTTCATATGTACGATTGGGCTAGCATGATGCTGTGTAGGTTGTATGACGATATGTCTGACCTCTACTATACCCGTATTGCTCCCTGTGGCTTGTATTACTTCTGGGAGGTAATGTAAAGAACATTTCCCCTATCTTTATATATGTTGACATACACCAATTCTGATATATATATATATATATATTTTTTTTTTCAGACTTGGGCTTACGAGTATTTTCCTTGCATCGCCCCTTTTCTTCGTGAGATACCTGCCCCCGCCGATCCTCTTTCCCCCATTGCTTGGAGGTGGTATAGAGAGAGGGTAGAAGTACCAAAGAGGAAACTTCCCATCAGAGGGCTGAGATCATTCTTCGACAGCTGCCCAATGGACTCAGTAAATGATTTATCGTCATCTTTTTTATTATATTAGAGAAAATGATTCACTAATATAACAAATTTTTACAGGTTGCATCTGAAGTGATGTCTCACCGACTGGCAGAGTGGATTGCTCAAGATTACAGCTTTCGGCGATCAGAGTTTCTGACTCGCCGTCGATTCATACTTCCCCATCCAGAGTTTCGACGGTATTATCTCGCTGAGAGGGTGATTTTCCAGGTCGCCGGTTTCCGTGCAGTTCCCATGGATCCTCCTGATGATATGCTATCTTCGACACTTCTGCCTGTTACTGTGTCCCAGTATGAGGGCGACCCTTTCGAGTCGGCTTATGCCCCGGACGAGGATTATGACTTCTACTGCCTTCATCGACTGATGCCATGCATTGGGACACGATTTGATTCTGTACCGCCTTATCGGTCTTCCCACTCTTCAGCTCCCACTTCTGGCACTCCGAGAGACCATCCTTCTCCTGAGCGGCAAACTGACAGACCCTCTTCCTCTAGGGTTGAGACTTCCGCTTTCGGGGCTGGACCATCAGACACTGGAGGAAGCAGCAGTTCATCTCATTTGAGGCCTCCCGCATCCATCCTTACAGCTACCGGCCAATTTGACCCTATTTTAGCTGACTTGAGGCTGCCTTATGCTGCTCGTCATCATGCACCTGGTGGTTGGGTGACCCGACCAATTAGTGAAGAGGGTGCATTATATCGGAGCTTTGCTCATGTCACTCAGGTATATTCTCATAGAACTTTTCATGAAAAGGATTCATAAAATTCTCTTAAGATTGATTGTGATTTCGTCTCTTTTACAGGTACCAGAGGGCCTGATCACGGAAATGGCGGCACTGATTACTCCTTTCTCGGATGAACTGTCCGGTGCTTTGACTGAGGCTGCTTACGAGAGGCAGAGTAGGCCGCAAAGACGGAGAGGCCGGCACTGATTTTTTTCATATTTGTCTTGAACTATGCTTGCTGTATTTGAACTATTCCCCTTCTGTACTTTGTACCTTTCATGTTATTCAACTGTTATCTGAACTTATCTGTAAACCTGCACTTATTTGTTAGTATTAACTGCACATATGTATGCATGATGCTCCCTTTTTTTCACGTGATGCATAATTGGACCAAAAGTCTCCACAATGTTGAAAGGATCAACATGGGGAGGTACGGGTTAAAAGCTGTCGCCACACTCAGAGGTGTAGCAGTAGACTGGGATTTCTTGCATTCTTGCATCAGGTTCTGGGATCCCCAAGCCCATGTTTTCAGATTTGGGGCTCGGATGGAGGAAATGTGTCCTCTTTTTGAGGAGTTCTGCTCGATCATTGGGTGCGATCCAAATGCCCCTCTTGTGAGGCATGAGGTCCAAATCGGGTATGTGGGATCTTTTCAGAGGCTTTTTGGCTTTACAAAACCCCAAGCCCAAGCTATGATTGTAGATGGGGATAAGGCGATGTTGCTTCCCCTAATTGATGAGTTCTTGACCGCCGATTTTGAAGACGACGTTCAATTGAGGCATAGAATGCGAGCCTTCGTCTTTTGTCTGCTAGCTGGGTTCCTCTTCAACCGTTACCCCGGCTTTGGAGATTTGAGACTTTGCCCAATGGTTAGGCAAATGGAAGAGCTCAACTGTATTGGGGGCATGATCCTAGCTGAGACTATTCAGAGTCTCGACAGATGTGCACTTGGATTTGAACGTTGGACCGTCACCCCGGTCATCCTTCAGGTAATTTATACCTTTTGTTTCTTTTTTTGCTTATTTTATCATCTCTCTTTTCCTTTGTAAAATAGAAAGGATCTATTTTTTCAGGTTTGGCTGAGAGATCATCTTCGAGTGGTTGCAGCCCCCCAGACTTTGACCTACAACCCTTCGCAGTACCGCACCAGGAAAATTCAGATTTCTTTTCCCTCTATGGCCGAATGGACTGTTTGGCTGTTTGAGCTTGGACCGGAAGAATTATTATGGTTCGTCCCTTGGTATAGGATTCCTCAATTCATAAAGGCAAATGCTATGCACAACCATGTCTACCTGCTTGGGTTCACTCACAGTACTTGGTACAGTGCTTCCCGCGTCCTTAGGCAGATGGGTATTGATCAGAGAGTCCCCCTTCCTGTCGAGCTTACCATTGCTTCTCCTATTACCCCCGGGGTTACTCGGGCTATTCTACAGACTTGGGTCAGAGACCATCGGATGATCAGGCCTGGTGCAGAGCCTTCCCTCGTTCAGCCCACTCCAGAGTACAGGACCTGGTTTATAGCTGAGGTTTGGCCCGTTGAGAAACCGAGGAGGTGCGCATTGCTGCAGGAGTTGGAGGGAGAGGGGGTGTAGGATTTGGATCCCAGGGTGACTCCATTGTCTTTTCTGTTTTTGGGTTGTTTTTACCTTTTTGGTTTTTTGGGGAATATGACTTGACCTTTTTGTATTTTATAGGCTTAATGACTCCTTTTGTAACAGATGATTCTCTTTTTGTAATGAATGATTCTTAATGAATGACCTTTTTGTTTGCTTTCCAAGCATTATCTACTTTATTTATTTGCTCGTCCTTTCGGATTTTCAACTTAGCGAGCTCTTACCCATTCTTGCCTAAGCCGCCCTTTGCGGGTTTTCAGCTTAGCGGGCCCCACTATTGCCTAAGCCGCCCTTTGTGGGTTTTCGGCTTAGCGGGATCTTTTGTTTTTTTTTATTATTTTTTTTTTTTCTTGGCAAAAGAAAGATGAATGAAAGATTTTTATTAAAATTTAGACCGTGCTCAAGGAGAGCTGTCTACATATCTCGAATTAGTTTGCGAGAATCAGGTCTAATGTAGTTCATTTCAATGCATGATCATGCATAATATTTCTTTAGTTGATCCAGATTGCATGGGTTTGTGAACTCCAGCCCATCCAAATCAGACAAGATAACGGCTCCGCCGGAAAGTATTTTCTTTAAAATGTAGGGTCCCGCCCAATGAGGACGAAACTTCCCACGAGGATCTGTAACAGGCATTCTGATCTCTTTCAGGACCAAACAACCTTCTTCCAACTTTCGATCTTTGACCTTTTTGTTGAAATGTCTGGCCATTCGCCTTTGATACCCTTGAATCTGATGTAGAGCTTGAAGTCTTTTTTCATCCAAACTCAACAACTGATGATGATAATTGCTGATCCATTCAGCTTCATTTATCTGACTTTCTTGAATTATCCTCGCTGATTGAACTTCCAGTTCAATGGGGAGTACCGCTTCCATTCCGTATACCAGTGAATACGGGGTTGCCCCAGTAGGAGTTCTAACTGATGTTCTGTATCCCTACAAGGCCAATGGCAACTTCTCATGCCAACGCCTATGTTCCTTGATCATCTTTTGTATGATCACCTTTATAGACTTGTTCGCTGCTTCTACAGCTCCATTTGTTTGAGGTCTATAAGGAGAGGACTTATGATGCTGGATTTTCTTATCCTGCAAGAGTTTAGCAAATTCTGCTTGGAAATGAGTTCCATTATCAGTGATAATTTCAAACGGCGTTCCGTACCGACAAAGGATGTTGGTTCGGACAAACTGTGCTGCCTTTTTGGCGTCTAATTCTGCATAGGAAGCTGCTTCAACCCACTTTGTGAAGTAATCCACCGCTACCAAGATAAACTGATGTCCATTCGAGGCTTTTGGATGTATTTTGCCAATTATATCGATTTCCCAAGTAGCGAAGGGCCATGGAGAAGTGATTGGATTCAGGGCAACAGGAGGTTGCTTCTGTAGCTTAGCAAATATTTGGCATTGATGACATCCTTGTACAAATGCCACACAGTCTGCATTCATGGTGGACCAGTAATATCCTAGATTGGAAATTTTTCGAGCCAGGGTGCTCCCATACATGTGTGGTCCTGATTCGCCACCATGTACCATTTCCATGATCTGCTTAGCTTCTGCCTCATTCACACACCTTAGGTGCATTCCATTCCAACTTCTCTTGTAGAGGATATCTTCATTAAGAATGTAACCTGTGGCAAGCTGCCTTATTGCCCTCTGGTCAACCTTTGATGATCCCTCCGGATAATTTCCATCCTTGAGATAGGTCTTGATATCCCAAAACCATGGTTTACCATCGGCCAAGTGCATTACATGGGTGGGTTGCTTTTGAAGCTGAACTTTCAATGGACGAATGACTTTCCCCTCCCTGATATTGATCATGGAAGCTAAAGTAGTCAAGGCATCAGCAAACTGATTCTTTGCTCTTGGGAGATATTCGAAGGATAGATCATTGAACTGTTGTGCCAAATGATCAAGGCGTTGTAGGTAAGGAACCAAACGCTCTTCTCTTATCTTCCATTTCCTTAAAGCTTGTGATACTATTAAAATAGAATCACCATAGACCTTTAGGTCCTTAATCCCCAATTTCAGGGCGGCTTCAAGCCCATTAATGCAAGCTTCATATTCTGCTTCGTTGTTTGTGCAGCTAAAGTCAAGTTTAACTGCGAATGGAATGTATTCTCCACAAGGAGTTTTGAACACAATCCCAATTCCGTTTCCATGATAATTGGATGCCCCATCAAAATACATCTCCCAAACACTGCTTTCCACGTTCAAGAGGTCTTCATCAGGGAAACTCATTTCTCGCATATCGTCATTCACGGGTAATTCTGCTAATTGGTCAGCTATTGCGCCACCTTTCACAGCTTTCCTTTGAACAAATTTCAAGTCAAAGGCTGCTAATGTTGACACCCACTTTGCCATTTTGCTGTCCAAAACAGGCCTCTCCATAAGGAATTTCAAGGGACTCTGTTCTGCCATGACATAAGTAGTGTAAGAAGACAAGTAGTGTTGCAACTTCGTGCAAGCCCAATACAACGCTAAACACAACTTCTCAATCCTGTTATACTTTAACTCATAGTCCAGCATCCTTTTGCTGAGGTAGTAAATTGCATTTTCCACCTTTGTATCTTCGGCTTCTTGAGCTAGCATTGCACCCATGGCTTCATCTGTTATAGACAAATACAAGAGCAGAGGTTTTCCCATTCTGGGAGGTTGCAGAATTGGCGGACTTAACAAGTATTCTTTGATCTTGTCGAAGGCCTTTTGACAGTCTTCATTCCATTCTTGTGAAGCACCTTTCCTTAGTAGCTTAAAGATAGGACCACAAGTCTCAGCCAACTGTGATATGAATCGACTGATGTATTGTAATCTACCTAGCAAGCCTCGAATCTCTTTTTCTGTTCCTGGCGGAGGCATTTTCAGAATAGCTTTTGACTTTGCTGGATCAACTTCTATTCCTTTTTTGCTGACCAGATATCCCAAAAATAAGCCCGATGTTGCTCCAAACAGACACTTTGCAGGATTAAGCTTCAAATTGTACTTGCGAAGTCTAAGGAAGAACTTCTCAAGTGCTTCAACGTGTTCTTCTGGAGATTTTGACTTGACAATCATATCATCGACATACACTTCTACTTCTTTGTGTATCATGTCATGAAAGACTGTTGTTGCCATCCTTTGGTAGGTAGCCCCTGCATTTATCAACCCAAAAGGCATAACCCTGTAGCAGAAAGTGCCCCATTCTGTGATGAAAGCTGTCTTTTCTTTGTCTGGTGGGTGAACTAGGATCTGATTGTACCCAACCACGAGGTCAGTCATGGAAACCATCATATGCCCAGCCATCCTGTCTATCAGCAAATCGATGTGTGGTAGTGGAAAATCATCCTTGGGACAGGCCTTATTCAAATCTCTGTAGTCAACACACATCCTGACCTTTCCGTCTTTCTTCGGGACTGGTACAATGTTTGCTAACCATGAAGGGTAGGCAATCGGTTCTATGAACTTATTGTCCAGTTGCTTTTCAACCTCCTCTTTAATTTTCAAAGACCATTCTGGCTTCATTCTTCTCAATTTCTGCTTAACCGGCTTTGCCTCTGGGTATAGCGGAATCTTGTGAACTGCTATGGCTGGGTCTATTCCCGTGACATCACTTGCCTTCCACATGAAGCAGTCGACATACTTCCTGATGCAATCAACAACCTGTTCCTTATTCGCACAATCATATGCAATGTATGTATGTTCATTTTCTTTGCCAATTATTATCTTTTCATTTATTTCTTTTATTTCATTTATTTCATTTCTGTTAGATAATACTTGGAAAGTAAAAGACACAGGGTAACCAAGAATCCGAACAATTTCATTGATAATGGTGGAGTCATTCTCCAAGATTACATTAGACTTGATATTAGGGTTCCCTAAATCTGAAACTACAGAAGACTCAGAATTAGACTCTGACTTGGTTTTTGACTCAGAATTAGTACAAGACTCGGTACAAGACTCAAGTTCAGGGTGTGACACAGGACTAGGTTTAACCTCAGCAGCTTGTCCCTCCTCGGCGTACCAGTTTCTCAGCGGTCCATCCGTTGTCTTGATCAGCTTTGTGAAGTCTCTTATGTCTTCGACATTGGTTATCATAGCAACCTCATCAAAGAGACTAGGCCGCATGAAATCTTCCATTTGGGGGTCAGTTTCAGGTTCTGGCTCTTCTTCTTTTATGGCCACAACATCAGCAAACATTTCAAAACCCGGTAGCTTCTTTCCGGTCATAGGAGAATAGAATGGTTCCTGAAAACCACGGTGATGAACTGCCTTTCCAGGTTTGCAAAAATGACCATTCAGAGTTCTAAAGTAAGGGCGCATTTTGAGGCTTCTTGCCCCCCAATTTCCCTTTTTCTTCCTTCCACGCTCAAACTCTTCTATTTCCTCGTCTGTAGGTTTGTACCCCAAGCCAAAAGTTCCCTTATTCTCTGGTTCTTCCCATGGCCGCACTACAGGTGTCTTTCTCCCAGACTTCATCATTTCCATTCCGGGCAATAGACCTACCCTCAGCATCATTCCCACTAGGCAGTTGATTTGAACCTCCCCAAAGTCATATGAGACAAATGGCCCTTTTGGCTTTTCACCTTCAATGCATTGAACTGTGTCGTAATGAAACCCAGTCAAGGTCATGGCGGTTTCACCAGGAACAACCTCAAGGAGAGACTGATCCATGGTTTTCTTGTTGATTTCACAGGTATCCCCTTTGATAGTGATTACTTTTCCTTCAAAAGGGAATTTAAGTTTTTGGTGTAATGAAGAAGGTACAGCATTAATTTGATGAATCCACGGCCTTCCAAGGAGGAGATTAAAGCTCGCGGGTACATCAATGACCTGAAAGGGCACTTTCATTTTCACCGGCCCAACAGCAATTTCTAGAGTGGCAACACCCAAAATTTCTCTTCGAGTGTTATCATATGCTCTCACAATCTGATCAGAAGGTGTAAGATCTGTAGTCTCCAACCCCAGACAGCTTGCTACTTTCAAAGGATACACATTTAAGGCTGACCCATTATCAATGAGAACCATGGGCACAGTCTTTCCCCCAGTTTGTATGGTGATGTATAGAGCATCATTGTGTTTACTGCCATCTTTTGGTAGGTCTGTATCAGAAAATCGGATACTCAATGTCTTGGTTGATTGGGTCAAAGTGGCCACCAAAGCTTCCGGGCTTGTGTCCACTGGTGTATCAAGTTGACTCAAAGCTCCGCTGAGAGCTTGGCGGTGTGGGAATGAGGAAGCAAGGAGTTCCCAAATTGACACCTTAGCTTGAGTTTGTTTAAGCTGAGTGAGGACAGGGTCTTCTTTTGGCTCTGGTGTTTTCTTATGGGGGTGATTTGAGGTTGTAGGGATTTTTCCCAAGTCAAGTGGCTGATATTGTCTTCCACCTCTTGTCAGAGCACTGACCTCTTCAGCAAGGTCGTTCAAATCTAACACACACACTTCATTCATTTCCAAGAGAAGTTTGAAAGGATTAAACAACTCTTCTTCCACAGTAATGGCGTGGATGGAATGATTGGGCAAAGGGTTAGTGTTGATATTTGGTTGCCTCCTGAGGGGAATGATGTCACCACTATCCACCAGATCCTGGATGCGGTTTTTGAGTGTCCAGCAAGCATCTGTTTTATGCCCATTCCCTTGATGGTATTCACAGTATTCATTGACTTTATAACTGGAAGGTAATGGGTTTGGAGGAGGTCTTGGGTCCAAAGGCTTCAAATATTTCCCTTCCACAGCCTTTTTAAACACCAAATGAAGGGGTACCCCAAGGTCAGTATATTGCCTTCTTGGCTGATTTCTCGGCCCAAGATTGCCCACACGTAAAGGATTCGCAGGAGCAATATTGGCCACTTGATTGACCTTGCTTGAGGAAGGAGTTTGGCTTTGTTTCTTATATTTTGATGCAGCCCCCTCATCCACTATTTTACCCAACTGTATCAAATCTTCTACCTTGGTTGCAGTCGCAATGAGCGATTTGAAAGTAGGTAGATATTGGGTTTGCAGTTGAGCTTGACATGTAGGCCTTAAATTTCTGATTATGATATCAATCTGCTCTTGTTCTGAAGGGCGATTGATCATCTGGGCGGCTTTCGCCCTCCACCTCGTAAGGAACGAGGAGAAAGGTTCATTGTTGTTTTGTTTGGTGGTCTCAAGTTCTCTTCTAGTGACATCCACCTCAATATTGTAGTGGTACTGAGAGTTAAATGCATTGCAGATGTCTTCCCATGTCATAATCTTGGAACGGTCTAGACTCACAAACCATTTAAAGGCAGCCCCAGTCAGGGATTGTTGGAAGAGTTGAGCAAAGAGCTCATCATTTAAACCCCAAGGACTTAAGGCTCCCACATACATTTTCAAATGGGTTTTAGGGCAAGTGGTTCCATCAAATCTGTCCATCCCCGGCATCTTGAATTTTGGAGGTAATCTGGCTTGGGGAAACAAGGATAAGGAATCCATGTCTACCACCTCTTTGTGAGTTTTCATGGCAGTGATTGACCTCTCAAGCAATTCAAGTTTCCTTTTCAGTTCATCTGTTTCGTTCTTGGAGGGTGGATCCTCCAAATTGATAACAGGGGTATTAATCTGAGCAGTCACGGGGGTACTAGTTTGCCCCACAATGGGTTCCTTCCCCAAATTTCCAGGAGTAGAGGCTGTCTTTGGTGCTCCTTCTAATTCAGCCAGAATGGCTACCCTTTGGGCGGCTAAAGCTTCATCAATTTTTTCTTGCATTCTAGCTTCAATTTCCTTAACCTGACCATCCAGCAAGGCCTTAATCTGTTCAATTGTGGCCATTTCAGTAATTGGAGTAGTTTGTGAAGTTGGGGTAGTAGAACTTGTAGGGGATAGCACAGTTGGTGTTGGTGTGTCTGGTGTAGGTGAAGGCACACGGACAGAGGGTACCTGAAAAGGTCAAGGGTAAAAAAATCAGGGTGGTGTGTAGGGTAGGAAAACTCTTGGTCCACTTATGTACATCAAAATTTTCCCCAAAAACAATGTTGTTATGTTGCATGAATGCACCTCATCACATCACAATTCATTTTAATGGAATGCGGCACTATCATTGGGTACATACAACCTAAGGGAAGGTTCTATTGTTATGTAAAAATAGAGAATCGGCTTATCATAGGGACCCTTGAGTCTTGAGTAAGATATACCTAACAACATGTGAAACAAGGAGTTTCGCGTGGGTCCAACAGTACGATTACTCATGGGCCACTCCAAAAGGATTGGAATGGTTTGCGACAACAGGGAGGACGCTTTGGCTGTCCGCCGGCATAATCAAGGAGACCTGCCGGTCAGCGCTACTTGCTATCCAGACTCAGAACTTTTAACAGAAAGAGAAGAAATTCATTTGAAAACAATTTTTTATGCAATGGAGGAAAAGGATTCCCCCATATATGCAAGAGAAAAAGATTCTCTGAATGACAAAACAAATGCACAAGTAGTCAAACAATAGATCCATCAAAGGAAAAAGATTCCTTTCTTCAATCTTCAGTCCAATATCCTTAAAGAAAGGATATATAATGCTAGGGTACCCTGTAAAATGAATAAAAATACCCTAAAGAAGGGCAAATTGGTTAAACAAATAATAACAATCTACTAGGATCCCATAAATCGTTTTTATGGTCCCTAGTGTCAAATCAATCAAATAAGCAATAGTAGTCCACTTAGCATCCCATAAATCATTTTTATGGGTCCCCAGTGGAGTCGCCAGATTGTGAACCTCGGTTTTTCGCCCGAAAAGGATCCGGGCGAAAGTTCACTCGTTGTCGGGAGTCGCCACTCAGTTTATTTTGTTCGAAGGGAAAAACTAAGAAAACCCTTATTTGACTCCAATTAATGCATCCAATGTAAAGGTTTCTAATCTGCGAACCCAAGGAGGATTCGGGGACTATGTCATGCATTTGATTAATTTGCCAATTTAGAAAAGAATCTAAAAGGAAAACAGAAAGGAAGAAGAACAGATTGTTAGTAAATTGTGGACTTGCTATTCGGGGTAAATCCCAAATATGCCTACATACTCTCATTTTTATGAGAGATCAAAGCCCATGTAGTTCGGAAAAGCCTATTTAAAGGCGATGAAAATTATGCTTCATGCATGTGTGTGTGTATGCTTCGTGCATTTTTCAGGCATTTTGCCAGAGTTGTGAGTTTTAGCACTTAGTGCAAAAATTGTATAATTTCGGGTACTTAGTACCAAAAGAGTTCGATTTAGGCTTCATGCCAAAAGTTCATTTTAATAGTGCCATTTAGGTACTTAGTACTAAAGAGATGCAATTTAGGCTCCGTGCCAAAAAGAGTTAATTTTATTTACAGCTTAATGCCGAAAGGGTGATTGATTAGTCCATTAGGCCCTCAGACCTAAAAAGATTAGGTCTTTGACCGAGAAGAAATTAAGAATAAGATTAGAATGCTTATGATATGCTCGAATTGACCAAAGATGAATTATGATATTACCTTGATCAGAATTTTTCCACTTCTAAGTTCCAGATCTTGTTTCCTTGCACTTTTGAGTATGATTCTTGGTTTCTACAACACAATATTAGAAATTTTTAAGCATAAAAATTTCGTCAACATCTGGGCATCGAAAGTCCAAAAGTTTCTTTACTTTAAAAATCTGAAGCCTATTTATAGGCAAAATCGGGCTGGACGGCGGCCGGGCCGCCGGTCACGGTGGCTGGGCCGCCAGCAACGGAGGCTGGGCTGCCAGCTACGGTGGCTGAGCCGCGGTAAACTGCGGCCGAGCCGCCGGCGTCACGGCGGCTGGGCCGCCTGACACGGCGGCCGGGCCGCCGTCCTGGCCCACCGCGACTCTCGCTACTTCTGCTAAAACCGACTTTTCGGGAGCTACGGGCCTCCAAAAATTATTTCGAGACCATATCTGTGATCCTTGCGTCGCACCGGACATTTCAAGTACCATGAAGACATACTTTCGGTGGAGTTTTACCGTTGTTGCCCGGTCCGGCCTGGTCTGAGGAAATTGGCTTTCCGAGCCTCAAAATTCGAGTGTTCACACTCTCGAACAAATAAGACTTTTAAAGTAAATGGACAGAGAGTTAAACCATATAAAGAAGGATTCCAAGAAGTGAGAATCATTAACATCACTTTGATCCATGATCCCTAAGTCTTGCAGTGATGTCCAACTATATGACATTAAAGAAGCGCTAAATGGGAGGCAACCCATCGGTTTGCATTTCTTTTTCATAGTTGTAATTTTAAATTTAGCAAATTTTGATTTTATGTTTGGTTTAAATAAATTGAATGGGTGCTTTGATCGGTTTTTATTTTTCTAATGTGTTTCAGGGTTGATCGAAGAAGAGTTTGCAACTTCTATGAGATTTGGTGATATAAAATAAAAATAAAAAAAATGTTCAAATTGGCAGAAGGAGACACGGCCAAGCCTCAAAAAAAATTTTTTTTGCACAGTTTTCACAGTGGGTGACACGGCCAAGCTTCACCAAAGTTTCTTTGTTTTTATTTTTTTGTAACTTTTCTTCACAGAGACAAACACACTCATGGGACACGGCCAAGTCACTTGCCGTGTCCCTCAAAACACATCAGACACGGCCGTGTCAACCCAGACTTGGCCTTGTCTCCTCACTTTTCCACTTTAAAAAACACGATTTTTCACTGTTTGTCCATTCAATCCCTAGTTTTCTTTCTGATCTCTCTCTCCCAAAACTCCATTGTTGTGTTTCAAAAGCTTCAAAACCTCCATTTAATCTCAATTTTCTTCACCAAAACTAAAATTAATCCATTAAAACTTTTTTTTCTCTTACAAAAGATCGATTTAATTAGTTTGTGTCAAATTTTTCAGATTTTTCAAGATGCCAAGAACAAAGATATTTTCACACCGCAAGAAGAAGAGACCTACAACTGAAGGGGCTTCTTCATCTTCATCGTTTTTATCTTTGAAGAGAGCGAATCTTTTGGCTCGGGGTTTCTTCCCGACGAGGTATGTTAATGATGAATCCCTTGATGCTCTGCAAATTAGGACTAATTTTTATCGTTATGTGCAAATTCTTGGGTGGGAGAACCTAGTCTCCTTGTGACCTTTGCAGTTTCAAGAGCTGACTTTGAAATTTTTGACATCTCTTAAGGCTGAAAGAGATGAACAAAAAATTTGCTCTAGGATGAGTTTTAAATTGCTTGGAAAATCATTTGTAATTAATATTGAACAATTGAATGTTATATATGGTTTCCATCAACATGGGAAAAGGTCGGTACCTAAAGAGTTTAAACAACAATTTGCTTGGGGAGCATTAGGCTCGGGGACTTATGTGGCCAAATCGGCCAAAGCATCTAAATTGAGCAATCCCGCTTTGAGGTATTTGCATCGTTTTATGTCCTGTGGATTCTTTGCTAGGAAGGAGAGCCCGGGTGTTGTGGAATTGAGTGAGCTCTTTTTCTTGGATTGTGCATGTAATGTCATGCCCATTAGTTTCGGCTATTGGTTAGCCGATATTTTTTATAGTGTGGCCAATAAAAGGAGGGGGGCAATTTGTATTGGAGGGTTGATTACCACATTAGCAGTAGCCCTTCTTGAGGATTTTGACCCGAGTACCAGCCGCATGACTAGAAATTTGGGTAATGACTCATTGGATTTGGCCACATTAGAGAAGATGCATATGGTGGTGCACAGGAGAGGGGCTTATATGATGGCTTCAACTGAGCCAGAAGTACCGGGGGATAGACAGAAGAGAGCACGGGTTCAAGAATAGTCCGACTCGGATTCTCTTGATCTAGATGAGGATGCTCCGGTCTCGGATAATCAAGAAGTACTTATTAGGATTGAGGCCCTGGAGGGAAAAGTAGATCGACTGGAGGGCAAGATAGACCGTAACCATGCTGCGGTCTTGCAGCAGTTGGAACAGATTAATAGCAACCTTGCAAAGATTTTGAGTCTTCATCCCTCGGCTGCATCATCTTCACATCCTCCTTCACCGTAGATTTTGAGTTCCTTGCTTTATTGTGTTTAGTGTATTTTTGTTATTATTTTTTGTTTTTAATGTTAACATTTTATATTTTGGATATTTTATTTTTATATATTGTATTTTGTTTTTGAACATTTGTGTTTGTGATGAAAAGTTAGGGTTTTGCCTCACCAGGGTACGATGGAAGACAGGTTGTCCTTTAACTCTTTTTCTTTATTATTCTTGTTTTTCCATTGAGGACAATGTCATTTATAAGTGTGGGGTAATCTTTAAACTTTTCTTTAATTCTTGTTTTGTCTTTGTTTTTATTGTGTGTTATGCAAGGCATAATTGTTGAAAACTTATTGACTTTTTCTGTGATTCTAGCATTATAGTTGAGACTTTAGTATCAGCATAGAGATTAGCATTTGAATTCATTCAGGATCAATTTTCATATTCTGCAATTCATGACATATAAATCTTTGTGAACCCACCTTTGTAAGTTTCGAGCCTTATAGATTAAATATTATTGTCAATTGATTTTCTTTTCTTAAGTGTGCACCTTCATGATTTTGCATCTCTAGAGCTTGCTTTTGCATACTAATTGAACTCACATTATGATTTCATCTCAAGTTTTAAAATGATGAAGGCAAATTAGGCTAGCCCTTTAGCTTAACAAGACCTCCCTTAATATTGAATTCCTTAGTGAGCCAAGTTGAGCCTTTGACCTTTTCTTGTTTGATCAACACAATTTTCAACTCAACTTTCTCTTATTATCATCATACCTGCATTAAGGAATGGAGTTTTTATGATATGATAATAGGGTGGTTTATTTCAAAGTGTGGGGTATGCAAGTAAATATATATATATATATAGTATTGCTATTTGGGGTTGAAATGCATACTTTGCACATTGTATTTGATTAAGAGTCGATTATTCTTTTCCTCTACATTTTAAGCTAGATGTTCCATGCAATTCTATATTTTGTATATATATGTATTAAAAAATAATTAATATTTGATAAAAATATATAAAAAAAGAGAGAAAATAAAAGAAAAGATATATATATATATATACAAAATTCATATATTTTCTAGCATTAGAAGAATGTCGACTCATGTATTTTTCTTTAAGTATGCAAGTATGTAAGATTATCAAGGGTTAGTGAATATGCCATTTGAGGGAGTTGTGAGTTTCTTAGCAAGAGTATTGTCTAATTTAGATACTCCATTTCTTGATGCTTCAGCTTAAATGTCTTTTCTCACACCTGCACCTTAGCCCCATTACATCCAAATAAAAGACTTTCGGATTATTTCTTGAGAAAATCAGTGAGGGAGACTGGATAATTAAGCAAGTTTATGGTAGTATGCAGTCATGAGTGGTTTGAGTGAATTAACCTTTGAAATCGAGTGAAACATTTAGATGAGAGATGAGATTTGTATGTCTGGATTAATGAATGAGTTAAGAAAATCTTGGTTGAAGGAAATTGCAATTATTTATGGCTGAGTCTTAAAGGATTTCATCTTATATACTGGAATTATAGTTAAGGTTGTTTGAGTTTTTAATTTATGCCATGTGAATTTGCTTGAGGACAAGAAAAGTTTTAAGTGTGGGGTAGTTGTTTTATTAGTTTTTGTCATAGTATTGTGTCTTATTCATTATGATAATTATTGTTTTCTTTAGGTATTTTGTTAGTTTTAATATGCTTATTTAGTGTTTTCATTAATTTTGGTAGTTTTAATTTATTTAAGTGTTTATGTTATTTTTGTCCTAGTTTTTAGTGAGTGTTTATGTTCTATTGGTTAATATTCATTTAATTCTTGTTTAAAGTTTGTTTCAAGTTTTGTTTTAGGTTAAAAAGCCAAGGAACCATGAAGAAGAAAAAATTGGACAGTGGCTGACACATGCAGAGGATACGGCCAAGCTTGTGGCCGTGTCCCATACCAAGCTAAAGAGGAAGACCAAGACACTCAAGGGACACGGCCAAGCTTGTGGCCCTGTCCCTCCAAAAAAGCTCCAACACGGCCAAGTTGCTTAAGCTTGGCCGTGTCTCACTTAAGTCCAAAGGAAAAAGAAAGATCAACATCAAGCAGTAGAAGACACAAGCAAGGGACACGGCCAAGCTTGTGGCCGTGTCCCTCCAATGCACCTCCAACACGGCCGTGTCTCATCCAACTTGGCCGTGTCTCTCATGGACCAAAGGCAACGTGGTTTTTTTAAAGCGTAGGTTTCGTATAAATGTAAAAATTAGGGTTTTCTTGAGGGGGGGGAGTTTGAGTTTAGATTGAACCGTCAAAGAGAGTTTTAGGTTTCATAACTTATTTTCTTTGATTTTGATTGCACTTTTGGATTAAAACTAGCTTAGATTAGATTTGTTCTTGCCATTGATACATTCTTCAAGCAAGTTCTGAACAAGAGATTCTTCAAGAGCTAAGAATTTTGTAATTTGGTTTTGTTCTCGAACTTTATCTCTTTAATTTCATTGGAATTGTATTTATGGATATTATAATGTCTTATTTGATTTCTTTGAATTTTAATGAGATGAGTATGTTTGATAGCATTATGAACTAATTTGATCTAGTCTATCGTTTGTATGGATCTGCTATAATTGTATGAATTGGTTATTCTCTTAACTAATAATTTCTTTAGCCTTGATTGAATGAATTATTGTTAATATATAATTGATTGGCCACCAATTATGTGTTTTAAGGTATTAGATGATGGATCGAGAGATGAAGTTTAATGCTGGAACAATTCAATTAGGGACTTAGGTGAATTAGAGGTATAACCTAGGAAAAGATTATTTCAATTGTAACTAGATTATTTGAGAGAGGTTTGAATGCGAGAGCTTATTTCCTTTATTCAATTAATTAAGTTGCTTGAGATTTAATCTTTAAAATTAAATTAGTTAAGAGGAATAACCGTTCATATATATAAATAGTAGAGAAGTGCAAACCCTAGACCATTTTATTAATTGAATCAATACATCAGCTTAATTTACTTTTATTGCTCTAAAATTCCAATCGATATGTCTTCATTAGTTAGCAATTTAAATTTCTTCATTACTTGTTATTTATTATCTGATAATCAATTAGCTACTTTAGTTTCCTTGTGAGACGACCTTGGGGCGATCACCTTTGCTACAGCTACCTCGTATACTTGCGAGTGACGCTTTGTGGTAGAGTTAATTAGAGGGCAACAATGGGCCAAATCAATATTTCTGGGACTTGGATATTATATATGAATTTATTGGGCCCAATGTGTGTGTTTGTGATGTGTTTATAATATTGAAAAGTGTTAAAGTTTGTTAAATGAGTATTGCATGGAAATGGATACTGATTACATAATGTATTATTTGTTATGGAAGCATGAAATGGTTTTTAAATTGTTTATATTATTATAGTGCATACCACTAGGCTTTCGAGCTTAGCGCGGTAGTGTGTATTGCACAGATATTAGAAGTGTAGATCAAGGTGAACCAATGTGTGATTGAGACTTAAAGTTGTGAGTGTCACGAGACCAATCTTGAAGGTGTTACATTCATGTCTTATTTATGTATTATGTAATGTGGATTTTGTATAGAAAATGAACATCATTCATATATTAAACATGCTTTGGGAAATATTACATATGTATATGACACTTTTTGATGTAATTTGATGATATATTAAAGAAGTGATGAATTTGTATAAAAATATGTATTTGGAAGTGTTACTTGATTTGCAGGTTGTGGTTTTGATTGATAATTTAGGATTATTAAAATTACATATAAAATTCTGATAAATTTTTTCTAGAGATTTTCTCATAAAGATTTTCCGAAATACTAAATATAAATGTATTTATGTACTAAATTAGTTTTCTAAAAATGTAATTATTTTATTAATTAAAACTTAGTCAATTGTGTTGGCATTCTTGTATTCTGTATATGTACTTTATATATATAAAGTATATATATTGTACATACATGGGGTATAAGGTGTTACATCCATAACCATTTCTCACATTTTCAATTACATTACATATAACCCTTGTTCACATTCATATTATGATTCATTTTCACATTTTACATATCACATTGCATAAAAACATAATCATTTATCTTATCACATTCAACCAACATATCACAATCATAACTACACACATATATATAATGTTACTTTAAAGGAACATCAACATCCCTTAAAGTATGTCAAAATATAATATGCCAAACATGTACATTAGATTAAAATGTTAAAAAAAACATTTGCTAACCTCAAATAGTTCCAAACTAATGCAATTTCTCCTTTCCAACCTTTACTTCATCCAAAAATCTAATTCCTTCAACTAAGAAAATTGGATCTACACACTCTTAAACCAAATAATAAGTCAAATTATTTTATTAGGACCATATTTCTACTCATTAAATACAAACTAATTACTAATTACACAATATCTAACAAAAACCTAAGTTTTCCCTCAGTACCTTTCTCAAACTCCACTCAACCAAAGTCTTGTTCATCATCTAATCATAAAATCATCACTTATATATTAAAACAACATCAAAACAATCCATTTTAATAATTAAGAGAACCGAAACCCTAATTTCACATAACCAACACTAAAATTCTAATTTCACCAATCATACTCATCTCAATCAATTAATCACCAAATTACCATATATCCATTATATTAGATTTACTAGTATCAATTTAACAATTTAAATTAACTTTCTCTCTCTCTACCCTTAACCTAACACAACCCTAAAATTTAAAGAAAACAAAGCTTAAGAAGAGATTACTTACTTGATTCATTGATTTCTCTTTAAAACCAACTTGATTTGTTATGATTTTTAGTGAAATTTTGAGTATTTAAAAGAAAGTCTCTCTCTTTCTCTCTCTCATGGAGGTTCGGCCTTGCTTGAGAAGAAGATGAAGACTTTATTATTTTTCTTCTTCCTTCCCATATCTATATATTATTTAATTAGATATTTTATTATTTTTCTCTTTAATTTCCATCCATATATTTTATTTCTTTCTTTGACTTTCTTTTATTTATTTATTTATTATTATTATTATTATTAGCTTTCTAACCATAAATATATATATTTTTTGTATATATTATATATATATCTTTATACATGTGTATATATCATGTATATTTTAGGTATATGTTATGTAATCAAGATTTATAGTATGTATATATAACGTATATACCATGTATATACTATGTATATTCAATGTATATATTATATATATTTTATATATATATTAGGTATATACTATCATATACCTCTCCCAACACTCTAATTGACCCTCCATATAAATTTTTAATTGTGTCTAAAATTATTGATGTTACACATATACCTAATGCAAACTCCTTGCATGCCATGAAATCTCAAGTAAATAGCCAAAACATTGCATTTGAAATAGATCATTGACCAAGGAATTAATGCTAAGAAGGCCTCAGCAATAAACAATCTAGAAAAGTAAAAAAGAGAAGACTTAGGCTCTCAAGATTCCTCACAAGGCTTAAGAAGATAACACTAAAATTTTATCATTGAAAGACAATATATTAGCTATTGGTAGAAGAACATTGTTAAAATGGAAGAAAAATTAAATAAAATTTTGTGTCAACTGCTAAACCCAGAAGGCGGCATCCTAGATGTTAGTGGGTTGCGGATGAAGCTCATGCCTTAGGAACCTCACCTTTGAATACTTTGTCAATGTCAATACTGTACCAAATGCTTTCCTTGCCCCTATTTTTTATTCTTTTTTATATGTGGATATGATAGAGGAGATGAAAGCAGGGAAGGATGATGAAAAGAATGATGGGTTGTTGAAGAGTGATGATGAAGAACAACTTCATCTATGTGGTTGATTTTATAGGTTTCATTTTTTGGGGGTTTTTCAATTTTATTTAATTATTTTAAAATAGGAAAAATATAAAAACAAAAATAATATGGACCCCATTAATATTATTTAATAAATATATTCAGTCACATCAATAAACATATAATGGCATTAAAATTATCATTAACTCAAGGACTAAAATAGTTAATTTTTTTAAAATTCTAGTTAATTTATCTTTAAAATTAGCTTAAATATAAATAGATACGTTTGCTGTAACTTAAGGAGCAAAGATGCACCTTCTTCCAATAATATTTTTATTAACCAAATAAATAATTTAAGAAAAATTCAACTGACTTGATGGTTCATATGAAATTTAATACCACTATATTACAATTTAAGATAAAGAGTCTTAATTAATAAATGTATCTTATTTTATTTTAATATATTATTTAGAAGTTATTTATGATAAACCAAAGAAATAAGTTAGGTTAACTATATTTTTTATAAACATTTCCTCTACTTTAAAATTATATATACACTAAACCAGCCACAAAAAACAATAATTCTCGTGGCAGTAGAATTCCGAGTTAACTGTGGACATTTTTTTTTCTAGTTTATCCCAGTTTTTTTTTATTAAATGATTCAATAGATTAGAACTCCACATTTCACATTTTCTCTTTTCAGCACCTGATACTGAAATTAACAAAAAAAAAAAAATTTACTGTCAAAAGTATATAAAAAAAATGTTTTCGTAAACTTTATTGAAATTAGCATTCAATATTTTTACTGCTAAAAGATTATCAATAATTATAATTTCTTTGCTGCTAAAATTATCAATAGCAACAATTATTATTTACCCTGCACTTAATTGACTTATTTGATAGTGATGAGTTTTTTAATAAATTTTATTTTACTTTCTTTCTTTTTTTTTTACATTTTTATCTTTCTTTTTTATATTGTATTTCCTATTTTATATATATTTTTTAATATTTTGTTCTTTTATTTATTTTATTTTTTATCTTTATTTTTTATTAATTAAAATAAATAATTTCATAATTTGAATGTAATTTTCTTTACTTACATACACGAGTTAAAGTTATTAATTATTATTTTACCTTTTAACTAATTAGCTCCTATATTTTACTCTTAATTAATTATATTTTTTAACTCTATATGCATACATATCATTTTAAATATAAATATATAATAAATACGTTTTTATAAAAATAAAAGTTTAAAATAATTAAAAATTTTCTATATAAAATTACTTTTATCATGTTATATGGTAAGAAAATTACAAATATCAAGGAGAAAGAAAATTCTAATGTTAATAATTTTTTTCTAAAGATAAAAAATACTATGTTTTTTCTTCTTCTTTTTTTTGTAGTGTTGGAAAAGTAAATTATTTTTTTTTTTGAAGAGTACTATTATTATTTAATTTTGTGCAGGTGTATTTTCTCTCTCGAAATGGGATTGGAGGATAGGTTCTTTTTAGCTTTTGTGATGGGGATGCTAATTAGTTTTTCACTTTGGAAAATTTTATGCTCTTTGGCGGCGGCGGCTCAGCTTTAACTTTTAGTCAACTTTTTTCGAATACGTCTCGGCTTTCCTTTTATGAAAGCCGGCTTAAATTTTCTTTATATCCAATGGATTAAGCCAAAGATACTGCAATCATTTTGGAATAACTCATTTTTCAATTCTATTTTTTTTAAGAAAAAATTGATTGAACTCTGAATTTTTTAAATGTATGTTCAACCTTGTATTTTACTTCTATGCCATTAATTTTTGATTACATTAGTGTCTGAATTTAACAATACTCCCTCCTCTTTATATATATATCTCACCCATCAATTTCAGTAAAATTATTATATTTAACTTATGTATATAAATTAAAAAATTATTAAATTCTATAAATATTATATAAAATTATTTTAAATAAATTAAAATATTATTTATTAACTCGTTAATATTAAAATTATTATATCATTAATTTATTAATTAACTTATTAATAATAAAAATATAACTAAAATATAATTACTTTTTTAATTATATAAAGTGATGATTTTAGTAAAATATTTTTTTTTACAAAAGTGATAATTTTTCTGGAATCAATGGAGGATTTTTTTAATTTTATCTCATATTATTTATATAAATTCAATAAAAGTTATCAGAATTTTAATAAATAACAAAAGTTAAACTCTTTATTAATGTGAACTTATATTTGTTTTTATAATTTAAAAAATATCAAATTTAAGCTTATGGGTTGTCTCAACGGGCCACCTAATTTCTCCCATTAGGGAGGTTAGGGGTTCGAACCCCTAAAATATTTTTCAGGGTTCGAACTTTTTTAAAAAAAAGCATATGAGTTAAATTAAAAAGAGTACAAAAAAAAACTTTGTCGGTTGTTATGAGCTCGGTAGAAAGAACAGTTAATCTATTGGAAAAATAACACCCTCCACCATATTTTTAAAATTTTTTATTTTTTTACTAGGGATATTTTTATCATTTTATTATAAACTCATTATAAACTATGTAAAATTTATAAACTCATCGTAAACTCATTATAAAGTCTTTGTAAACCAATAAAAATTTAGTATTTTGATAAATATTTTATAAATTCTGGTATTTTAATAAATATTTTATAAATATAATAAATTAAATTATTTTAATTTTTCTTATATTTTTATCAAAAGCCCTAATGTATTAGCTAAAAAACTAATAGTTTAGTTTAGCTAACTATAACAGTGACAGGATTTCAGATTTGGATTTGGATTTTCAGATTTGGCAGTGATTTTATTCGAATACAAGTTTTAAAGCAAAATCCATTTTTGCAAAACTCATATTAGTCTAAAAGAATATTTCAAATCAAAAGTTCCCATACTATAAATATTTCAAATCCATCTAAATATAATATAAGTAAATTTGAGTAATAATAATAATATTTCAAATCCATACTTTTTCATGGTATTATGTACATATCAGATATATCATGATGATTTTTTAAAAAATATATATATATTTTAAAATATATGTCTTTCACAATAGAATTTGATAGATTTTGAAATTTTGGCATGGCATTTAAATCAACTTATTATAATAATAAAAGAGAAATCGTAAATTCCAAAATAAAAAATAAATTTAAGAAATCTTAAAAGCATACTTGATTTAAATATTATATCAATTGAAATTTTATCTAATTAGAAATCTTTGAAATTAAGAAAAATAAAATAAAAGGAACACACACACATATATATATTGTGTGAAGTTGATATAATTCTTTTGAAATTTAAATAAACATATTTTTAATTTTTTTCTCATCATAGCAATTTACTCTTAAAAAGTATTCCGTCTATTCCATAAAGATAAACTCATTTTTTATTTCACTAGAATTAAAAAAATATTAATTATTTTTATTAAAAATTTAAATTTGCATATAATTTTTTTATTATATTCTTATTTTAGTATGCGATATATTTAATAAGTATTATTAAATAATGGTATTAAAGAGAATTTACATAATAACTAATTTATTAAAAATATAAGTGGATTATAATTTTGAACAATTAAAAAATAAAAGTGAGTATATTTTTATAAGGGGAAGGGAGTAATTTTTTTTAAAATTATATGCTTCGTCCCTTTTGTGTTTTTTCAAAAATATTTTATAATTTTAAGAGAATTCAGTATTATTTTTTAAAAATTTAATTGAAAATACATTATATATATAAACATATATATGTATATATTCAATATATATTTTTGATACATTAATTTTATAAATTTAAAATGGATATTTTTAAAATTGAGAGAGAGAGAGAGAGATTTTGGGTGGAAAGCTTGCACAAAATTAATTACTATAAACCCTAAATCATTAAATGGAGTAACTTTACAAAGTACACGGACAACAAGGTTGGAAGTTAATGAACCTTTAATGGGAAATTCAACTGTAAATGGTTTATAAGATAAGAAGTAGCCCCCGCTTTCACATTTCGGTAAAGAGATTAAGTACGTACAATTGTGTGTATGAATAACAAAAAGTTCGAATATTAGTTCATCAATGAAAGAATTTATTCATATTTGTTGAACGAATTTAAATTTTTTGAATTAGATAATTTTCATTTATTTTAAATTTTAATGTGTATTATAATATATATATTTTTTCTAAATGAAATTAAATTTATATAATATGCGAAAATTGATTATCTCATTTAATGTGTTATTTTATAAAATTTAAAAAAAAAGTTAATTATTCTTTTTAATTTTGTTATTGTTATTATTATTAATATCATTATATTAAATGATATTGAAAAAAATATTAAAAAATATTATTTTTTTTAATATATTTAAAACACTTTAATAATTATCTTGATAATTGCGAAAGTGTTAAAAATGAATCTTCCAATTAGACAATTCCACTGTTCGATTTCATATGCACACGTGTCAAGTGGAGAAATGAGTGGCTAATTGGCACATGGGCGGCTATGTTGGCTGACTCTGAAAACCTTTTTTTCAAACTCCAATTTGCTGAACAAGACAAATGGCTATCGGCTGTGGCTACTGCCGTTTTCTTGGATTTCATTAATCCGATTTAATTATAAATTTGTGTATTTTATGTTAAGCATGTGATTAGGTCTAAACACAAAAATCACACAACTCAAGTGCCAAATTAATTAATTAATTAAGTGATAGTCGTATGGTAAAGTATTGCTTATTTTATAAATTCACACATATATAATATGAACATAAAAACATAAAATATGAACATATTTTACCTTTAGCAGTTCATAATTGTGGCATTTATAGTTCATTATTTCCATATTTACTTGTCATATAAAAAATTTCAAAGTTAAATATTCAAGATGTAATTGATTAGAATTGAACAATTATAAATTTAAAAATTTATTTATTTTTTTAAATTAAACATCTAATAATATAAAATTATCAAAAATAAAACTTAAAATATTAACATTTATATTTCTTACTATACAAAAGATATTCTATTTAAAAGATTTTTAATTTGCTTAGGGAGCATATTTTCATAAGTTAATAATTTACAATTCTTTCATTTAAATAAATAAATGAAACATTATAAAAAAGAAATCTAATTTTTTATTGTTTATTAAAATTTCAATCAGCCATACAATAAAAGTAACTCTTACATAACCAAAAATATATATTGTTTTATGCTAAAAAAATCCATGTATAAGTTGTGAAATTTAAAGAGAAAAAAAACTTTATTATTATTTTTTTCTAAAAGAAACAATGTAATGTACCATTATATGCTTCTAATTTCATTTCTAAAGTTAGATTAAGCTACAGGTGACGCTAAAATATTATTTTTCTCGATAATTTAATTTTGAATGAAAGTTGTATTTTTATGTAAAAATTTTATAATATTATGATAGAAAATAATATCAAAAATTACAAAGAAACAACATTGCATAACTATGTATAGTCCATCTAACATATCTTAAAAAAATTATAGTCATAAATGTGTGGTCGGCACTGATGCTTTCTTGTATGGTATGGAGTCATATTGTTTTCAGTTGGCTTTGAATGTAAGTTGTTGGTTGCTTCTGAACTTATTTTTTTTATTAAAAAAAATCTAATTTTCTTTTTCTTTTTCTTATTTTTCTCTTCTTAGTATAAAGTTTACTTGTACTACCATATTGTTAATTACTACATTTATATATTTTAAACAGACTTTTTATTTATAGATTAATTGAAACGGTTTTACTAATTATTAATGATTTTATTCAATTAAATAGTAATCATGTTAATAAATGAAAAGCCTTATGTTCAGAGCGAAATTTACTGAAAAACAAAAAGGTGTATGCATTGACAAACCCAGGATTTAAATTTAGAAGGAAACATATACTCTTTTAATTTTTATTTTTCAAAGTTTTAATGGTATAAAATTGATTTATAAATTAAAAAAAAAAAACTGTATCATGCATTGGCACTGTTGGCAGACCTAAGATTTAAACTTAGAGAAATATATATATATATTGAATTTTTTTAAACCAATTTTAGTGGCGTAAATGTCTTTTATAGATAAAATAAAAAATGGAAAGTTTAAAAAATTTTAAAAGTCTTAGAGTTCGAGGTTAAAATCAATTTATATGCGGGGTAAAAAAATGCATGTAGAATTGAAATATTTAATGAAGTCTGGGGGATAAAGACAAAATTTTAAAAGTTTAAGAACTAAATTAGAGAATATATAGATATATATACATATGTATGTGTGTTTGAAAACTTAAATTTATAAGAATTTAATGGGTTTTATTTTATTTTTAATTAGATTAAATCAAAATATATTATTTTAAATAAAAAGATTTTTTGAAACAATTTAATTCATTTAATAAAATTTACTACTAAAATTTAAAATATTATTATTGAAATTAAAAATGACTTTAAAATATTATGGGTAAAATGCAAAATGATTATTGTTTTTTAATTATTATAAATAATAAATTCGAATAAATTTTATCATTTTAAAATTAATTCTAAACACATGAATTCTATTATATGTATTTAATTGAATTTCATTAAATTCATTTTTCACATTGAGTCCTAGATTTTGTCAATAAAGAAATATTTGAAGTAAACTTTTTCAATAGTATGAGAAAAGGTAAAAAATAGGAAAATTAAAATTTTGAAAAGAATTCATTGCATTCATGTATTATTTAATTGATATTAGAATATCAGATTTTTTTTTTTTTGAACATTTGGAATTTCAGAACTTGATTTGGAATCCAAAAAAGCTTTTCTTGAAATGCAACCAAAGAAGTCTTGTTTGTAAAGATTGATGCCAAAGTCATCCTTTGCATCAAATTATAATATATATATATATATATATAATTTGTCTCTGACTCTGTGTTGTGTTAATGTGATGCGTGTCACATTCTCTCTGTTGATTCCTTTAGGAATATTATACCATCTATTAAATATTAATTAACTATCTCATTCTCACCTACTATTTTTTCTTTTTTATTTCTAAATAAACATTTATTTTTTCCTTTTTTCTTTCTCTTTTTATCCAATTAGCACTATACCAACTACGTTAATCATTGATCAAAATTTTAAAATCTACCAAATTAATAATTTTTTTTTACTTTTATAAATTTGACTCCACTATCCTATTTGAAACTTTATAATTCTAAATAGGATTTTAATACCACTTCATAAAATTAAATTTATAAGAAGTCATCTTATTATTTTTTTTTCTTTATACAACTGTATTTATGTAGGTCCTAGCAAAAATTTATAGAGATCAATATATATATATATGCAATGTCTTCTTATTTTTTTTAATTGGCCTATATATTTTCATATTGATATTTAAAGTTAAATTTTGATAGATAATAATAATTAATATATGTACTGAATCATTTAAAAATATATATATAAATTAAATAAAAAAATATGGAATAAAATGTAAATCCACAACTAATTATTGCAATTAGAGTCCAATTTATTAAAAGAAGCATTGGAATATGGTGGCAGTTGGTATGTAATATTATATATAGATATAAAAAATTCAACATATCCTTCACATGTTATATATATAAATATAAATATAAATATATGAAAAGAGTGCCTTATCACAACCTAAACCAATAAGGAAGTGACGAAAGAAAAGGTTAATTAATTAATTAATTAATTAAGGAGAAGATAATAGGTTGGTGATCAAACACTTAATCATAAGAAACACTTAATTTTCCTAATTATAATTACATGAATGGTTTTCTAATTATAATTACATGAATGGCGTTAGTGCAGTCTTAATCAGCATTACGTGTCTCTCTATACAAGGCTGCATTCCACATTGTTGGAAATTAGGACCTCTAAATTAACATTATTTTTTATACTTTCTGGCCATGAAAATGGGGAAATATTAAAACATGAAAGTGACTTTTTTTTGAAGTGGACATATATTCTTCCCTCACTTTTTTTTTCTTTTAAAGAAGAAGAATTTAATTAGATTAGGTTCACATTGATTAAATCATGGACAGAATATTATTTTTAATGACATGGTAGAAAAATTGTGAAGAAAATATGTTCTTATGACTTCATCAATTATTAAGAATGTTAGTCAACAACACATGCATAATATTTGATATATTTTAGGATTAAAAACATATATGTTATTTTCAATAAATAGTAATTGCATGTTAAATAAAAATTTAATAATTGTTGAGATTTAGATGCAAAATAGCTTTTAAGAGTATATATATATATATATTTCATTTTTAAATTTAATGTGTTATGTAAGTAAAAATATTAATTATGAGACCGAATTGAGGACTTAAATGACTCATAAATTCAGGATTTTGAGTTAAGATGTTCTGTTTGATATAGAAGTGTATCCTTTGCTAAGGACAAAAAATCCACAAAAAAATTTAGTTCCCCAAGTCCAAATGATGGCCTATGAAGCAAGTGTCACTCTCTTGAAAGAAAGACTGATGGAATGCATGGGCTTCCGGTGACACGTAAAAAATAATTTTTTTATAAAATTATGAAAAAATATAAAAATATAAAATTTATTAATATTTTTAAATGTACTAAAATTTTTTATTAATTTATAATTTTTTTGAATAATTATTAATTTATAAATTTATTAGATTATATTTATTCATTTGATAATTTTTATAAATTTATTATGAATTTATTATATAATTTTACAAAACATTTAAAAAACTCATGATAAAATATATAAAAATTTAATAACATTAATAAGAAACGTAATTTTTCCTAAAAGCTAAAGTAAGGAAAAAAAATACTTTTTTTCAGGTATAATTCAAGTTGAATGTAGAATCTCAAACTTGAAGAAAGCAAGTACAACTCTTTAAAAAAATACTGTTGAATTATAATGGAATATATATGTAAGGGAGAGACTGTTGAAATATTATATATGAATGAAAATCCCATATCTTTCATCAAAAAAGAAAAAGAAAAGAAAATCCCATCTCAGAAAAATAAGAAATTTGATCAGAAACTTATAAGTGGAAAAAATTCATAAGCTCATTACTTTAAAATTTTGTATTAAGATCTAGTATCAAAAAATTGATATTAAATTTCTGTTTAATAGTCGGTTTGGTAAGTTGGAACTATAAGGCAAAATAATTTAAAAATTAAAAAATATTATATAAATTAAAATATTTTTGTAAAATAAAATTATATTTCGAATTCATTTGGGAAAGAATAAAAGAAGAATAATTCTATTTTAAATGGATGACAATTTTTATATTGTGCGATAAATATCAATTTAAAAGAATAAAATAAAAGTCTCCAAAATTAATATGAATAAAAAAATAAAAGGTTTACAAAACTAAAAATAGGTATACTTAACTCAACCAATCGTTAGTCCCAAACAAAATTAAAAATAGGCATATATAAATAAAAATATATAATTTTAGTATATTTTAATTTGATTTAATTTTAATCAATTTTTATTCAAATTATAGTCAGACTAAAAAGTTTAATTTTAATTATTTTTAAATCAATTCATGTAATGTTTGAATTTTTAAATAGTAATTTTCTGACAAATATTAATATTAGACTGTGTATAGTGATGAAAGTGACTTGAATATTTAAAATGAGTAAAAAAAATAGGATGTGATAAGTTTTAAAAAATTAAAAATTTAATCTAGGTATAAACGAAAATATTATTTTTGAAAAAGAGCCTTAGAGTGATAGAAATTTATAAAAATACTATTGTGATTAAGAGATGAATTTTATTGAAATTAAAATGTAAAATATGGATAATAGAGCCTTAAATTAATTAAAAAATTATTTTTAAAACTTTATAAAATTAAAAATCGAATTAGAAAAAGAAATTAGAAAGTGGAAATACCATAAATAGAGTGAGCACACCCTTACTCATTCAAAACTTTAGATATTATATAAAATGAAAATTAGAAGCTTCTTCCATCTTCTTCCCATCAGCTCACGCCACTCACCTCTTCACCATCACCATCTCTATTTTCTTCTATCTTCTTTCATTACTATGTATTAAAACACAAAGATCTTCACTTATAACTCTAAATTTTTATAGGAATTCACTAACTTATGAGAGAATTAGTAAAACTATTATCATATGAGCAAAGAAAAGAGAAAAGGGAGAAGTTATTTGAAAAAGGCATATGTTTGTGTATTATAATTTACAAATAATTATTTTCCTTTAAATTTTAATGCTTGAATAAGTTAATTGAGTCATTTTAATTGACTTATTTCTTAAAGAATTGAATAAATGAGTTGTTGTACAAGAAGTTGGTTGAATAATTTTTTTATATAAAGAGTTGGGTCTTTACTTCAATTTTGTAAAAATTAAGTTTATTGGTATGAGTTTTAGCTAAGAGTGATGATTGTGGAGTTTTATTTACTAAGTTAATTGCTAAAGATTTGATTAATAAAGGGTTTGAGTAAAGTGTTTGATATTGATTTTTTTTTATGTGAAAGGTTTGGTTTTTAATTCATTTCTTTCATAGTTACTAAATGTGTTTATGTTGTTTTAGCTTAAAATGTAAGTTGGAACAACTTTAGCTCACTAAAAAGTAAATTTTAAAGTTTGGAATATGCTGAGATCCACATGGCAGTGTGAATTTTTCAGCTATTGGAATTTTACTTCTAGTAACATTTTGAAATGCACGGGCATATAGATTTCTTAGGCACACCCGTGTCTATTCTGTAACCCTAGCTTTTTTCTTTTTTAACACAAAAAAAACTTCATTTCATTTCTAAATGCAATTTTCCTTTCAATTAATCTTTATATTGCAAGTGTTTCTAAAAAATTTGCAAAATCTTTCAATATGAAAGGTTAGTGCTTGTATTTTATTTACTTTGCTATTAAATGAATTTATTTTGATCTTAACTACTCAAGGAAGCCAATTTTTCAATTAAATAGATCATTTGTAAAGGGATTATTTATAAAGTGATTTGTGAAAAGAGTGATAGCAAAACTGTGATTCTTTGATAGTAAACTATCTTTGTAATATATAAAGAGTGATTATGTTATTCTTTAACTTAAATTATGTTTAATTGACTATTGATTTTATTTAAATGATGATTTAGGGCTATAGGTCTTACTCTTGATCAAAAGGGTTTAAATGATTATTTAAAGTGATTAGAATATTAACTCTTTGTGAAGAAAACTATGTGATTAATACTTAATGATTATTTGAAGCGTGTGTTAGTTGTAAAATTGACATATTTACTTATTTGCCATGGATTAGAAGTACAGATGAGGCTAAATGATTACGGATATCTTAAGGTGAGCAAATGATGTATAAACAAGTTGAAGTGAGAAAGAAAGGAACGAAAGTGCTACCGTATAAGGATTAAAATATGATTTAATTGTATATTTATGAAGAATTTGATTTTAATTGTGTATTTGATATATCAAGTGAACGTAGTGGTAAATTATTAAGTTATACTTGGGGATACATGAAATTGTTGTGAGATTATTATAAATAAGGATGAGCTTAACCTAGAGAGTGAAGCGAGAAGGTAAAACTTATATGAGAAGAATTTGATACATAACCTTTGATGAGTAGAATAAGTGTAAAGTTAGCGAAATGACTAAAGACAATTGAATGTTGGAATACTTGTTTATGATTAAGTGATGGAAAAGAAGCTAGTGACTATTGTCTTTATAAAGAAAGTAAGGTTGACTAAATCATATTGCAGTAAAGTATAGTAATATTTATAAAATTGTATAAAGTTAAAGAGTGTAAGAACAATGAAAATGAAAGTGTTATGGAAAGAGAAATGTAGTGAGAAGAGTTATCTTGAGTAGAGCAGATATAATATTTAACATAAAGCGATTTAATGTAAATGTATTGAATTTAGTAGGATTGATTCACTTATAGTAATCTAGATTGGAATTTGATTTCATTCCTAGATATTTAAATATTATTTATTTCGCTTGAATGAATAGAGTTAATCGTGAAGTGTTAAGTATATTTGTGATGATGATAGAAAAAGTAATAGTTTTGAGATGCAAAGGAACTTACAATTGTTGGAGGAGCATTTTCCTTATATTAAAGTGTTTTTTATTAAATTATTATAGTTATCTAAGCTTGATATAATTTAATTGACTTGAGAGAGTAGAGTTAGTAGTGAATTAGTAACAAACAATAGTCATTTAATATGCATGAGTGTATCACACGGCCGTGTTGTGTAAATTCTTTTGCGAAAGACAGAAGTAAATTAAATTGCATGGCCATGACTCAAAAGTGCCACACGCCCGTGTCCTGAAATTTAAATAAGAAATTATAATTTTAAAATGTTATAGTTTTTAAATCCTAGTGGCAATTAAGAAAGCTAAATACTTAGTAAAGAAAGATGATAATGATAATTAATAAATATTTAAGAACAATGAAATAAGTGTATTGCCTAATGTTACTGTTAATAAATCTAGTATTCGGATTAAATGGCTAGCAAGAGAGTGGACATCCATAGTGATAGTAGATACTCTATGCCATCAGTAGACACTAAGTATCACATATTCAGTGGGCATTCATACCATAGTGGGTCATTGGCTAAATTCTATACAATAAGCATTTACTTGTCATCAGTGACCTGTTATCTGAATCTAGGATTTGAAACTTAGTATGTGGGCAAAAGTGTGATGACAATAAAGCATATTGATAATATAATTATATTAATATATGAATTAAGAATATTGATATAAAAATGATAACAAGTGTTAAGACCTAGGAATGTTATATTGAAATAAACCAAAGTACTAAATCATACATATGTGTGTGTGTATTTATAGATTGATTAAACATGTAGCATTGTAAATATAAATATGTTTAGATAAAAGTCTTTAATATATATATATATATATATATATTGGTGTGTCAATTATAACAAGTGAGATTTTATAATGTCTATACGAACTAAATATTGTTGAACAGAAATAATAAAAGAATTTAAGCATCAACTTGTGTAACCATGTTAATTGAAAATATCCTACAATGTTAACATAAACCATGATATGCAAGTGACAAGTACAACGAAAGTGTTCAGAGTATTAAATATGTGAAAGTATTTGTTATTAGGGAGAAATAAGAGAAACATTATCTAATGTAGTGAATTCATAATGTACGTATTATAAGTGATCTTGTATTAATTTTGCAATGATTAAGTGTACTAAAATTATTTATTTTGATTTCAAAATATGTATTCAATAGTATTATTATAAATACTTTATTTGTAATCATTGGTAAAGTGTGTGTGTACAAGCATCACTAAGTAATGAGTTTAACGTGTTGAGATTTTTCTAACACGCAGGTACAGTGGATCGGTGAAAGACTAAGAGTTGATGGATAGAGATTTCAGAGATTAATTATGGAGAGAAGTAAAGTTTTTAGGAAGATTTCTGATGTGAATTACATATATATTGACTAGTGTTTTGATATATTTAAAGGTTGTATCATTATTTGGAATATTTAGACGTTGTATAAATATGTTCACAGTGAATGGATTATATAAATATATTTGTATGTAGTCATTTATATTGATAAACTGAATAATTTATAAAATTTACTTTGATTTATGGATGATATTCCTCTAATGAAATTCATGTTGAAGTTATTGTAGCTTGTTTGATTGTTGGAGGTGCAAAGTTCTTTTAAGTATATTGCAATAAATGTTGAAATTTTTAGTTAGTAAAAAGTGCGGAAGAAATTTATGCCGATATAAGTGTTATATATACTTATTGAAATGTATATATTTTGAGTTGAGCCAAAATAACGTAAGTGTATAGAGTAGCATTTTCTGATAGTTCAAAAATAGAATTATCAGGGTATGTTATAATCCAAACCATACTAATAATAAAACTATAACTATAAATTTTTAGTTTGAATTTGATTGAATTAATTTGATGTCGTCACTTTTCTTAATTTTTGAACATCCCCATCAATGAATTTGGATTACAAAGTCCTATGATTGAAAAAAAAATCTTGAAACATCTAAATTGTTTTAATTTACCAAAAATTAAGGTAAATTATTTTTTAAAACTTATTCGTAGTCGGGAAAAAAAATAGAGAGAGAGAGAGAGCTTTAACTCAATTTTACTAGTTCATTTCTTTTTTTTTAACGACAAAGTTGTTATTATTTTTTTTAAGAATCTTTATTTTATTTGTGCAATTCTTTTTTTTAAGGATAGAGTTTTTAGTTTTTTTTTTGGATTTTTATTTTCTTTGTGCGAGAGTTCTATTTCAAAGTAATTATTAATATTTAATGGATGAATTAATTGTGAACAAAGTTAATAAATTTTAAGATTTATAAATTTGATTTGAACACCTTCATTTAATTTAAATAAGTAATTTATTTAATTTAAGTATATTAGAATCAATTCATGCTTCAACTCGTTTAATATATTGATATGATCTAAATAAAAAATAATAATTCTTTAATCAATTTTAAAGTTATTTTTGAAAGTAATAAAATAAATGCAACTGATTCAATTTAAATTGTATAAGTTCATTTGTAATGCAATTCAAATCTCCTCCATATAATATGTAATAATGATAGTGTTGATTTTTGGATTAGATTGGTTCATGGGTAAATTTAAGGGTCCTAGGTGGTTCACAAATTGTTTTGATCATTTATGTGTTTATTTTAGTGTGATTTTATTGGCTTTTGATTGATTTTTCTTTTAATTTGTGTTTAAAGTTTGTTTGAAGTATTTGATTCAAGTTGAAGAACAAAACAATGGAGCTTTAATTCAATTTGATGGATTATTAAGTGGAAAAACATGAGACACGGCCGAGACACTTCATAGCTTAGCTGTGTCCCTCATCCAAGGAAAGAGGCAGAAAAATTTAGCAGAGCTTGACACAAGCAAGAGACACGACCAAGTCACTGACCATGTCACATGACACAGCCAAGGCCTTGGCCGTGTCCCACCAAAAGAGCAAAGCAAAGAAGAAGCAAGGATTATATGTAGAAGTGAAGACACTCAAGGAACACGGCCAAGCCATTGGCCGTGTCACATGACACAGCCAAGGCCTTGGTCGTGCCCCATCTAAAGCTCAAAGCAAACAATGGAGAACACACTCAAGAGACACGGTCAAGCCACTGGCCGTGTCCCACTTAGAAAATGAAGAAAGTAATGAGGTAGCCATGGACAAGGTCACATGGCTTGGCCGTGTCCATAAGAAATTGAGTGACATGACCAAGTACTCATGACTTGGCTATGTCTTGTGAGAATTCTTTCAATTATTTTATATGAAATGATGGACAAAATGGGGGATAATAGTTTCTATCTTTTAAAAAGAAACAATAAAAGATCAAAAATGTTGTCTAATTCATAGAAAGAAATATAAAATAAAGAAAAAGGTGGGAGACAAGCGTGGTGTGTGAGTTGGCAAGAGATGGGTGGTCTCTTAAAAAATTAAAAGAAGATGAAAGTGGGGGAATGCATATACACATTTTGGAGGCTTCAAAGGGGGAGTTCTCTCTTGGTTCATCTTCTTGTTCTTGGTCTTGAGAGAGACCATGAACATCACCTTCATCTTCATCTTCCATAAATAAGATTCTTAACATTTTTGGGGATAAAATCGGGTGAGAGAGTGAAGGTTTAGGATTTGAAGAAAGCTTGATTGAGGAGTTGGGGGCTTGAGAGAGTGACCATTCCGTCTTTCAAGAGGAGAGCCACTAATTGAAGAAGGCTTGTTAGTTCTTCATCATATTCATGGTGGAGCTAGGAGGAAGACTAGAAGTTCAACTCTTAGCATCTTCAAAGAGGTTTTTATATTCTCTCTTTTGATTCATTTTTAGATTGTTATTGTTTGTTAAGAACTTTAATATTTTAATGTACAATTGTGATTTGATTTATATTGAGATGAATATTTATTTTAAATTAATGATGATGAGTTAAATTACTCATACCTAGGGTTTGTAGTAGATTTGATTGAATAACTTGATTTGATATTTTCAATAATATACCTTATTATTGGTTTATTGCATTGGATTGAATATTAGATTGATAGATTAGCTACCTATTGATCTCTAGATATTGAATGAAGGACCGAGAGGTGAAATTTGATATTGAAATTATGCAATCAACTACCCTAAGAATGAATTAAAAATATAAGTTCTAGGGTTTTATTAATTTGCAATTTCAAAACAATTGGTTATTGTTAATTCATGAATGTGAAAACTAATGAATTGGTAATTACTAATTAAACTTAAGGAATAAATTAAAATACAAGATCATATTAATGGATAATTTGAGAATTATGCTTTGATTAAATTAATCTACAACCCTAGGCACCATTCCTAGAATTGAAATAATAATGTACAATCATTACACACATTCCTTTTAATTTTAATTGCTTTTCACACTACTTCAAACATCACACTCTTGTTTTTAAATTTTTTGCTAATCAAACTATTGCAAAACAATTCCTTCCTTGTGAGACGACCTTGGAGCGATCACCGTTGCTACAATTACCTCGTATACTTGTGAGTGTCGCTTGTAGTAGTGTTAGTCGAGTGCAACACAAACCCTCATTAACTATATATATACATACATGCAATATTCTTATACCATATATACGTATGATACATATATTTCATATATTCAAAATATGTATATAGAATGTAAAAGTGTCACAGTAAATCCATAATAAAAATTCTCATTTAAATTAGTACAAATAATTATTAATGAATAATAAATACTTAGGTATTAAATTGTTAAAAAAAATACAAATTTACAAAGAAAATCTTTTAAAAAAAATTATCAGAATTTTGTCTATAATTCCAGTAAATTCTAATTCAATTATCACAACCTGCATAAAAAAATCACACTCCCAAAATATACATATATAATATCTAGCTTTTTTCCCCAAATATTTCAAAACTTTCCAATTATTTATCGTTTTATAAATATTCCAAAAAAATCATAAACTTAACCAATGTGCATTTCAAATTTATATTTTAAGTAATAGTACCTATCAAATTGTCCACACACATATATAATATCTTTACTATATAAAATTCACATTACATCGTACATATAAGTATACATGAATGCATTACTCTCTAAGTTGGTCTCGTGGCACCTACAACTTCAAGTCTCAAACACATGTAGGTTCACCCTGATTTGCACTTCTATTATCTTCGCAATTCATACAACCGCGCTAAGCCATATGACTTAGCGGTACATATATAATACAACATTAACATAATAGCTTTATAATTACAACATGCGTCATATTTAAGTAATACACAAATTAATTTTACTTTTTTTAAATCATAAATAACTACATACGTTAGGTCTAACCTTCTTATACAATTATCTAGTCCCAGGCTCATTGCCTTGACCTATTTCATCTCGCTAGTAGATGTAGCTATCATCTGTGACACTCAGTATCTCATCCATAGCGTATGACATTGCCAACATCCAAGCGCAATCTTCTGACAACTAAATAATATATAAGGCACATATAGTACACATTCATCTTTCAACATATTTTCACATCTCAACTCATATCATAGTTTCCACACACCATCATCATATATAATGAAAATATGGCTCACTTTCACATTTTAGAGCACAAATTGCACTTTTTACATTTTACACAATATCACATTAAGCCATTTTTAATGGCTTATCATGCCATAATCAATACAAATCAAGCATTTCATATAATTTTACACATAATATCTTGGTAGCCATTCTGCAATATCCCATTATTCACATCACATGCATTAAATACTCTTTTTCTTATACAATACACATGCCCTTTATCAACTCCAATAATGTAAGTAACATAACACATTCTTCAATTAATAATGTGTTATGCTAACTACATTATTGTTCTCATAATAATGATTATAATAGCATGTATTAACCTTGTTTTCTCTTTTCAAGCCTTAACTTGATAAAACTCTATACTCTTCTACATCTTTCAATATAGCCTATACACATATAATCCAACATTAATTGCATTACTCATTTAAATTTACATTGCAACCCATTATATATTAAATCACCATTATTCAAACCATTTTCATTAAAATTCTATTAAAAGTATAAATTCACCATTTACTACTTTATCCAAACTTTAACTAACTCAACTTATATCCAACATTTAACCTAAAAATCATAATTTACAAATCAAAATAACATTAAAATAACCCATTACAACAATTACAAACACCATTTCCAAAAACCCTAATTTCACATAAAATGGCTATAAATACTAACCTTCCCAAAACTTACTCATGCCATACTTTCAACCATAAATTCATAGTGTTTACATTAAAACAACATTAATTCATCTCATTTCAACAATTAGAACTACCCTTAGATGAAACCCTAATTGCCCATAATCTTTCATAACCCTAAACTCATCACTTTTGTTTATTTCAACAAACCAACTAACAAATTATCATCTACTCATCATTTATTCATTACTTTAACTTTATTTATATCAATTTTAGCATTAAATCACTTCTTTCTCTTTCTAACCATCTAAAAAATAATTATACAACCAATAAATTTAAACTTTAAAGAAAGGGGACTTACTTGATACTTTAATCTTTCTTCAAAGCCAATTTGAAATCTTAAGAATTTTGGTAAAATTTAATGTATTTAGGAACAACTCTCTCTTTCTCTCTCTCTCTCTCCATGGAAAACCAAAGAAGAAGATGAGGTCCTTTTTACTATTTTCTCTCTTCTTACCATCCATAAGTATGTATATATATTAATTAGTTTACTAATTAATTAATTATTTATTTAAGTTACTTTAAATACCCACCATAAATTCCCTTTTTCCTTTGACTTTTCTTTCTTCTCTTTATCGTCATCATCATCATCATCATCATCACCTTTTCCACCACAAATGTATACTTTATATATATATATATATGGTATATATTTATGTAAATGTATATGTCATATATATTTTACTTATATATTACATATACATTTATGTACATATTTATGTAATGTATATATTATGTATATGTAATATATATTTAATATATATTTTACTCATATATATATAATATATATCCTATATATACATCAAATATACATTATATGTACATTATATATATATTAAATATAATATATATCCAACATATATAATAATTATTATATGATATGTATATACTATGTATACAGTAGGTATATATTAAATATATACAACACCTTATACCTCCAAATACTTATTTAATTTCTCCAAGATCATGGATGTTACAATATATATGTGTAGAGGTGTGCAAAAATTGTAAAGCCGACCGAACTAAATGGTTTTGGCCAGCCTCAGTTGGTATGCATTTCTTTTACAGTTTGCAACGATTTAAATTCTTAAATATCATCAAGTAACTATGGATCGGTCAGTTTGATGTTTAGATTTTTATTTCAATTCAAGATCGACTGACAATTATCTGTATATATGTATTCTATGGCATACAACGTCGTTTTGTCCCATATATAAACATCCTAAAATGTGATGCAATCCTAGCCATATGTTTCTTTTAAATTATTCTCTCTCTTCTGACAATTCTATGAATTATCTCTCTCTCTCTCTCTCATTCTCTTACTTTAATATTCTTCTAAAACTCACTCCGACTCTCAAGTTTCAACTAATTTCTTTAAAATATTATGATTTTATTCTAAGTTTCTCCAATCCTCCACCAATTTTAACCATTTATTTTGAGTTTTCTCAATTTTTCTGAGTTTTGTTTGATTTTTTTAGTTTTTGTTTGTTTTTCTACTTTTTTTAGGATTTTTTGAAATCTTTATTATTTTTAGCTAAATTTCTATGTTGTTTTAGATTTATGATAGAGTTTATGTTTTTATTTTCTTTGTTTGGGTTTGTCTTTTTATTTGGATTTTTGGTAGGAATAAAAAATATGCCTTTTTGGAATATAGACAATGACTCTGACGTTAGTTGTTTTGGGTCCATTTTCACTGCTTCCTCCTTCGTTCATGGTGCTGCTTCAAGTTCAAAGAATCAAAATATGCCTCAGTTCATGGTGCTGATTCAGGTTCAAAGAATTAAAATATGCCACTGTTAATGCTATTTTTATGTATTGTTTCTTTTAATTATATAAAAATGATTTTATTTTATATAATGGTTTTCTATTTTTTTTTATTTATTGTATGATTTTTTAAATTTATTTTATAAAAAATTTCAATATCTTAAGATTTTAATTTATGATTTTGTTTATTTTATTTTATAGAAGGATTTTGATATTTGAAATTTATTATTATTATTATTATTATTATTATTATTATTATTATTATTATTATTATTATTTGCATGTGCATGTATGTTGATAATTCTGATTTCAATCTGACATCACCCATTTTCACCCGAATAAACATGTACATTGGTCGGTCGATCGAAATATTTTGCTAATATGGTCTGCTTCAGATGGATATTTTGATTGAGATGTCAGGTTCGGTCGGTTTTACAAATATCTTAAAATCGACATAACCCGATCTGTGCCCAGCCCTACATATATGTGTATATTTATTAATATATATATATGTATATGTATAAATATGTAAAACATATTATGATAAATGTAATATATTCAAAATAAGTGCTGCTCGAATACCTTCTACGGTTTAGGTTTGCTGCCTCCTCAAACACGGAATCAACACCATCGTCGTTGGCGGCCCCTTCTGGGCCGGCCGGCCGGACATTCGCAGATGCTGTCAGAAAGGGAGTCTCGATTATTCCTAATGCCACTGTTATTCCTTCTTCTGCTGCAGAATCGGAGGTTCTACCTAAGAAAACCTTCCGATTCAAAGGAGCTCCTGCTATCTCATTCATGGATGAAGAGATTCAACAATATGCTTTGCCTTTCAAATTCGCTTTAGTGGGTCTTTTTGCATCTGGTCGCCCCTCAATGAAAGGTTTGAAAAAAGGTATGGATTCAATTGGTTTTTTGGGTGATTTCACAGTGGGTCTACTTGATGAACGCCACGTTTTGATTAAATTCACGATTGAAGAGGATTTCTTAAGATTTTGGTTGCGCCAACTGTGGTTCTTCCATGGATTTGCAATGAGAGTTTTCCGTTGGACCCCTGATTTCTTTACTGAAATAGACAGCCCTCTTTATCCTGCATGGGTTACTCTTGAGAACTTGCCGGTGCATCTATTCCAAAAGAAACCTCTCTTTCAAATTGCTCATCTAATTGGTACCCCCCATTGAAGCTGGACTCTGTAACTTCATCACTGACCCGCCCTTCAGCAGCTAGGATTTGTGTAGTGGTGGATCTTTCTAATGAATTAGTAGATAAACTCTGGATCCAGAATGGTAAATCGAGCTTCTTTCAACTTGTAATCTATGAAAATCTACCCATGTATTGTGTTAATTGCTGTAAAATGGGCCACTCTCCATCGTCCTGTTCTTGAACTGAATCTGCTGGGAAAGACAATGAAGGTCCTGGTGCTGTTGCTCAAGATTCTAAACCTGAGAATAAGATTTGGGTTCCAAAGCGTGATTCAGCTAACAACGTTGGCGAATTGCAAGGTATTGCTTCTGATCGAATTTTATCTGTCTCTCGGCCTCCCCCAATTCCTACACAGGTTCAGAGTGAGTTGCCTCCTGATTCTGTGGATTCCCCTGAACTTGCTTTGATAGATGCTGTTGTTAATGTTAATTCCTCTGTTAAAAATGATAATTATGGTTCTGATATTCCTGTGCATTCATCTCTTGCTGTTGATGTTTCTAATTTGGCAACTGCTTCACAAAATTATCACAATCACGATGTTTTAAATACTGCTACTGCTTCTTCAGAGCTAGTGCAGGTTGAGAAGCAACATGCTCCAGTTTTGCCTTCTCAACCTTGCATTTCAAACCCGTTAGCTCAACTGGTCGTTAGTGATCAGGAGGGACATGATGGTAATGAGTCTGATACTGATCTTCCTCTCTCAGAAGACAATCTGGTCATTGGTGAATGTGACAATTTGCAAACAGTTCCTGCCTTACCTTATGGGGCAGAGGTTAAGCGTGTTACTAAGGGTCGAGGTCGCAAAAAACAAATGGGGAAAGGTCCTAAAAAGCAGAATGTCTCTAGCTCTCTTGTTGATCATCTGGATTCTTCTCAATGAATATTCTTTTCTGGAATGTCAGAGGTATTTCTTCATCATTATAAAATTCATCTGTAGAGACCATAAGATTGGTTTATTTGTGTGTATTGAACCGCTGGTTGCTTCCCATAAGATGAATTTTATAGCTTCTAGACTGGGGTTTCATAACAGTTTTTCATCTACTGATAACAAATTATGGATTATGTGGCTTGACCAAATTTTTACATTAAGCAATTTTAGAGTGATAAACCAAGCTTTATCTTGTGATGTTCTTTACCATTCTCTTAACTTTCACTTTCGCTTGACTTCAGTTTATGGGTATCATTCTAGAACTAGTCGAACTGCTCTATGGGAATCCCTTTGTGATTATTCTAGAACTTGCTCTTCTCCATGGCTGGTTGGTGGTGATTTTAATACCGTTAAATTCCCATCTGAGTATAGTGGTAATGGTTCCCCGGACTGGTTAGCTATGCAGGACTTTGTGGATTGTACTGATGATTGTTCTTTGATTGACATCCCTTTTCAAGGGTCGGATTTTACTTGGACGGGTGTCCGCTCCAATGGTATAGTTTGGGAAAGGCTTGATCGGATCCTTGCTAATCTGGAATTTTTCAATTATTTTGATATGCTTAGCAATTGGCATTTAAATATGACTTCTTCGGACCATTCTCCTATGCTTCTTGGTTGTCAAGCTGTAACTCAAAAAGTTCCTAAACAATTTAAATTCCAGCATATGTGGTTGCAGAATGATACTTTCCTTCCTTTTGTGAGAGATCGATGGTCCTCTTCTTTTTCAGGTGGAGGTATGTTTGGTTTATTTTTGAAATTGAAAGATCTCAAAAAGGGTCTTCGGGAATGGAACAGAAATCACTTTGGGCATTTATTTAATGATATTGCCAAAGCTGAATAAGATGTTGAGGAAGCCGAGGCAATGTATGTTCATAATCCCTCTGCGGAGACCCATAGTAATTGGCAAGCTAAGCAAGCCGAGCTCCTTCAGAAATTGAAATTGGAAGAAATCTTTTGGCGCCAAAAGGCTCACGTTTCTTGGATTCAGGATGGAGATCAGAATACTAGATATTATCATAATTTTGTCAAGATGAGGCGCAAACTTCATCGTGTTGTTTCGGTTGTGGGAGCTGATGGTTCTAGAATTGTTGAGCAAAATGCTTTAGGTGAAGAGGCAGTTCGGCATTTTCAAACTCTTTTTTCTAGCAATGATAGTGAAACCGATTCAATTCATAGTGTTCTTCAATATTTGCCTTCTTTGGTTTCGGATATGGACAATGTTTTGCTGGTGAAAGTGCCAGAGGATGAAGAGATTAAAAATGCTGTTTGGCAACTAAACCCTGAGAGTGCCCCGGGCCCGGATGGATTTGATGGTTTCTTCCTCAGAAAATGTTGGGATATTGTGAGATGGGATGTTTGTAGTGCTATTAAAGAATTTTTTTCTTGGGGTTCCTGTCCCTTGCAGTTTTAATAGCGCTCAAATAATTCTTATCCCCAAGATAGAAAATCCCTCCTCTTTAAACCATTATAGATCCATCTGCTTAACCACATTTGTCAGTAAAGTTTGTACTCGGATCCTTGCCAACCGTTTGTCACCTATTATGGATTTATTGATTTCCAAAGATCAGGTGGGGTTCCTGAAAGGAAGGTCAATTCATGCCCAAATTATGCTGGTGAATGAGATGATTCACGACATAGATAAGAAAACGAGGGGACATAATCTGGCAATTAAACTGGATATGGCTAAGGCTTTTGATAGGGTATCGTGGAATTTTTTGAAGGCGGTTTTGCAGAAGTTTGGTTTCTCTTCTAAATTTACCTCTCTCATCATGTCTTATTTCTCTTCAGCTCGTCTTTCGATTTTAGTGAATGGTGTGAGCTATGGCTTCTTTAAACCGAGTAGAGGGGTTAAACAGGCTGACCCGTTATCTCCTTTGCTTTTTATTCTAGCTTCGGAAGCCTTCTCTAGAGGTTTAAATGCTCTGATGTCTTCTGGGGTTATTACTCCTTATAAGCTTCATCGTCACTGCCCGATTGTATCGCACTTGGCTTTTGCGGATGACTTATTGATCTTCATTACAGGCGATGTTCGATCTATAAAGGGTTTTAAAGGGTTTCTATCTGATTACCAGTCTTCTTCCGGTCAACTTATTAATTTTGATAAAAGCGCTTTTTATTGTTCTAATAAAGTGAATATGGCTAAGGTCACTCAATTTGAAAAGCTTTTATCTATTCGCAAGAGCGTTCTCCCCTTTACATATTTGGGTGCCCCAGTTTATCAAGGTATAAATAGATCATCTTATTGCAAGGACCTCATTAAGAAAATTGATTTGAAGCTCCATGGTTGGCTGAAAAGATTTTTATCTCCTGGAGGTAAGCTCATTCTTATTAAGCATGTTTTAAGTTCAATACCAATCCATATCATGGGGGCAATGTTGCTTCCTAAAACTGTAATCCGTGCTATTGAACGTAAATTTGCTTCCTTCTTTTGGGGTTCAAGTCGTCATCATTGGGTAAGCTTTTCTAAAATGTTGTTTCCTACGGAAGAGGGGGGTCTTGGAATTAGATCTATTTCTGCCATTCAAGATGCTTACTCCATCAAGCTTCTTTGGATGTTCTTCCGCGGAGATTCTCTTTGGGCACATTACATGCGTAATAAATATTTCCGAAAGGGGAATATGACCTTCTTGCAAACTGACTCTTGCACCTGGAAGCGTCTTTGTCATGCCTATAACTCTTTCTCCGATCATTTGATTATCGATGGGAACTATGTGGCTTGGTCGGATGGAAGTAGTGATGTGTTCAAACTTTCAATAGCTTATGACTTGGTTCGCCCTCGTCACAGATCCTCTATGGTTGGTAAATCGTTGTGGTGTAACACCCCCATATCCAATGCACACACACTACAACCACAGCAATGTAGCATAAGTGCACCAAACATAGGGATGCTACGGTTTTCTTAATATTCAAAACACTTTAAACTTGATATAATACCTTTATCATTATACATTATAGAAAAGTAAATCATTTACTGATAAAACAAAACATATTAGTTATATATATATATACATTTAAATATTACACAGCGGAAGTTATAAAATATGTACATATTTACACATTAAACATTTTTTTACAAAATATACAGAAGTATACATGATTGGCAATTCTCTTCTGATCTTTAAGTTCCCAAAATCAACTCTTCAAGGTCTACTCTCACTTGGTCTTGATGAACTCTCGGGTTCAACTCTATCAACTCTATTACCTGCGCGATTAAACACTATCGCGCTAAGTCAACGGCTTAGTAAGATAAAACATGCTAATGGTATGCTTTAATGTAATGCAATGCCACATATGTTATTGATAAGATCAACATCATAAATATAAAGTTAACCACATAATTATGCATTTCACAAATCATAGTCATATGAGCATACCACATTTCAACATCTTTCCACATTCAACATTAATCAATCATACTCAATAACCAACATCTCATTTCATTAACTCATAACATTATTTAGGACATTCATATAAACTTGACACCTATGGGCCCAACAAGTATTTAATACGATATTCAGAGTTCAGAGTTACTGCTTTGGTTCATAGTCACAATAATCACGCCCGTAGGCAATGTATATACATGTATCTCTATCCATGGATAGTGTAACAGACCCAGTCTCTTGGACCATCACTCAACACATATGAGGAGATCCTCAACCCGGCAAGACTGTTACAAATCATATATCTCATATTCACAACTCTCATAGTGTAACAGACCCAGTCTCTTGGACCATCAACTCAACACATATGAGGAGATCCTCAACCCGGCAAGACTGTTACCTTTCATCATTTCTTAGGCATGCCACCCAAATCCAGAACTCTGAAACTGAATAACATATTAAACAAACAATTCATTTATTATATAGTTACCATTTCCATTCTCAAATTCTCATCATAGCCAATCACAATGGCATTGTCTCATATCATGTCTTATTTGAATTATCATTTCAATTTCAATGTATATTATTCATGAAACACATAACCATTCACAATGCATAACATAACATTGTTCAATCTCAACAATGCAATTAGGGCAATTCAACCTCTTCACAACCTAATCCAAAAGGAATATTAGCAAAATGACCATATGAATAGTACATTCTGGTTTTAGACTCCATTTTGTCCTTATTTTGAAAAATTGTATAAAATAATCTACTTGACTAAAAATTCTAAAATTTTTACAGAATTTAGTTTTGTATCTTAAAATCATTCCTTTAAAATTTCGGATCAAACTGAACACAAAATCTTGGTCAAATAGTTCACCTAACCAGACTGCCCCAATTGCCCTGCATCCTGGCAGCAGTTCTGAACTTTGTGAATTCCATAAATCAAATTCAATCAACGTGGTTCCAAATTATTTTTCTCAAATACTAGACTCACTAAGAAACAACATATCCAAAATTCAATTGGATATGATTTTTCTACATTTTATTAAAAATCCCGAAATATAGCTGTCTCAGTTAAGGTACCTGCTGGAACAGGTCTAATAAAAATAATCTTTCTAAACTCATAACCATTCCAAAATCGAATCAACATATTTTTCAGTCATTCTAGACTCATAGAGGCACAACATATCAAAAATTCACTTCAATAACATTTTTATATAATTAATTAAAAATCATACAAGTCACAGCCTTTACTAATTGTAAAACAGAAACAATTTCACTAAACACAACTCTTACTCTTCCATCACCAACACCAACCCAACTTCTCATCTATCAAGCAAAATCAATACTTAAAATCACACCATAAGCAACTTAATCATACCATCATCAAATCACAACTCAACTCAAGCATAACTTCAAAAATAACAAGGGTAAACAAGAGAAAACTTACCAAATAATGAAATTCCTTGAAACTCAAACTTGTAACTTTGAAAACTTCCTTCACTTTGAGCTTGAAATCATCAAAACCATCACTTGTTCTCTTGCCCTCTTGTCTCTTTGATGAGCCGGCCACACAACAACAACAAGAAGAAGAAATGATGAAGAAACACAAAGTCAATAGGCATTAAATACCCATCCAAAAGAAAATTACTATAATACCCTCATCCATTTAACTAAGCTTTTGTCATATCTATACCCATTTAAGTAATTTCACAACCAACACAAAAATATCCTCTTTCCTTGACTTTCCATTTTGACCACTTTATATGTTATATATATCACCATATAAGCAACATATACAATTATCTCTAAACCCTCTTTTCTTTCCCAACCACCATACAAAAACATTCTCTTCCAATTTCTTATCAACTTATCATATATACATAATTCAAGTGCAACAACAATAACACCAAGACTACTAGGGCATAATTAGGGATATTACAATTCTCCCCCTCTAAAAAGAAAATTTCGTCCTCGAAATTACCTGAAATTAACTCTGAAATAACTGAGGATACTGGTCTCGCATGGTATGCTCACTTTCCCAAGTTGCTTCCTCTCTTGCATGATTCTTCCACAGAACTTTTACCAAAGGCACATTCTTATTTCTTAATTTTTTTACATCACATGCCAAGATAGTAACTGGTTCCTCTTCAAATGTCAAGTCTGGGCTCACTTCAATAGATTCAAATGGCAACACATGAGATGGATCCGACCTATATCTCCTCAACATAGAAACATGAAATACATTATGAATACGATCCAACTCAGGTGGCAAAGCAAGTCGATACGCCACTGGCCCAACTCTTTCTAACACTTCATACGGCCCAATGAAACGAGGACTCAATTTTCCTTTCCGACCGAACCTCAAAATCTTCTTCCAAGGAGATACTTTCAAAAACACCTTATCTCCAACATCAAACTGAATGTCTCTCCTTTTCAAATCTGCATAAGACTTCTGTCGGTCTGAAGCTGCTTTTAACCTGCCTCGAATCAACTTTACTTTTTCTTCAGTTTCTTGAATCAAATCAGGACCAACCAACTTATTATCTCCAAGCTCATTCCAACAAAGAGGTGTCCTACACCGTCTGCCATACAATGCTTCAAACGGTGCCATACCAATGCTGGATTGGTAACTGTTGTTGTAAGCAAACTCCACAAGAGGTAAAAACCTATCCCAACTTCCAGAGAAATCGATGACACAGCTTCTCAACATGTCCTCAATAATCTGTATCACCCTCTCTGACTGTCCATCTGTCTGTGGATGAAAAGCAGTGCTGAAGTGCAGTCGAGAACCTAAAGCACTATGCAAACTCTTCCAAAATCTGGAAGTAAACCTAGGATCTCGATCAGACACTAAAGAAGTTGGAACACCATGCAGTTTCACAATCTCATGGATATACAGCTCAGCCAACCTTTCCAAAGAGTAATCCATCCGAACCGGAAGGAAATGAGCTGTCTTAGTCAATCTATCCACAATCACCCATATGGCATCATGCTTCTTTTGTGTCAATGGCAAACCAGACACAAAATCCATTGTCACTCTTTCCCACTTCCATTCTGGCACTGACAACGGTTGAAGCAACCCGGTTGGAACTTGATGCTCTGCTTTAACCTTCTGACAAGTGAGACATTTTGATACAAACTCAGCAATGTCTCTCTTCAAACCAATCCACCAATAATGCTGTCTCAAATCATGATACATCTTCGTATTACCCGGATGCATAGCAAACACTGACTGATGTGCTTCTTCCAAAATGACTCTTTTCAAATCAGCATCATCGGTTACACACAATCGGTTCTTAAACCAGAGGCTCCCATCACTTTTCACAACAAAATCTCTACTCTTTCCATTCTGACAATCTGAAATAATCTTCTGAATCTTCTTATCAGCCAACTGAGCCTCTTTGATCTGATCCAATAAAATTGGTTTCAAATGCAATTGTGCCAACAGTGCACCATCATCACAAGCTACAAAGTTAGCACGCAAAGCTCTCAATTCAACAAGCAACGAGAGCGAGTAAACTGTTAAACCAGCTAAAGACTTCCGACTCAAGGCATCAGCAACAACATTTGCTTTACCTGGATGATAGTCAATCAAGCAGTCGTAGTCTTTAATCAATTCTAACCATCTCCTCTGACGAAGATTGAGTTCTTTCTGGACACCCAAATACTTCAAACTCTTGTGATCAGTGTAGATGAAACATTTCTCCCCAAACAGATAATGGCGCCAAATCTTCAATGCAAAAACAATGGCAGCCAATTCCAAATCATGGGTCGGATAGTTAAGCTCATTCGGTTTCAACTGTCGAGATGCATAAGCTATAACTTTCCCTTCCTACATCAATACACACCCCAAACCTCTATGTGAAACATCACTATAGATCACATATGGTTTGCCTTCAACAGGTAAAGTAAGAACAGGCGCTTGAGTTAACATTTCTCTCAACTGTTCAAAGCTCGCCTGACACTGATCTGTCCACAAAAACCTCACTCCCTTACGAAGCAATCTGGTGAGTGGAGTAGCTATCAAAGAAAACCCTTTCACAAACCGCCGGTAATAGCCTGCCAAACCCAGAAAACTTCTAATCTCTGTCACAGACTTGGGTGGACTCCAATTTAAAATGGCTTCAACTTTGCTCGGATCAACTCTGATACCTTCTGCAGAAACAATATGTCCGAGAAAAGCTACTTGATCCAACCAGAACTCACATTTCGACAATTTGGCAAATAACTGCTTCTCTCTCAAAATCTGCAACACAATCCGCAGATGCATATCATGTTCCTCTTCATTCCGCGAATACACCAGAATGTCATCGATGAAGACCACTACAAACTGATCTAGATAGGGCCTGAACACCCTATTCATCAAATCCATAAAAGCTGCAGGTGCATTTGTCAGACCAAAAGGCATAACTAAAAATTCATAATGCCCATACCTGGTCCGAAAAGCGGTCTTAGGAACATCTTCAGCTTTGACTCTCAACTGATGGTACCCAGATCTCAAATCAATTTTAGAAAACACAGCTGCACCCTTCAATTGATCAAAGAGATCATCGATTCTAGGCAAAGGATATTTATTTTTAATGGTCACCTTGTTCAATTGCCTATAATCGATACACAACCTCATAGTACCATCTTTCTTTTTCACAAATAGCACAGGAGCTCCCCAAGGAGAAACACTGGGGCGAATAAATCCTTTGTCCAACAACTCCTGTAATTGCACTTTCAACTCCCTCAATTCTGCTGGTGCCATTCTATACGGAGTAATAGAAATAGGAGTGGTGCCAGGCAACAATTCAATACCGAACTCCACCTCTCTCTCAGGAGGCAATCCTGGCAACTCCTCTGGAAATACATCCGGGAACTCAGCAACTGTGGCAATGCTATCAATAGGAGAACCTCTTACTCTAGTATCTACCACATGAGCAAGATAGGCATCACACCCCTTCCTAATCAACCTCCTGGCTGCAACAGCTGAAACAAATAAGGAGGCTAACTGTTCCTGCTCATTAGATACTATCACCTCTCTACCATTACCAGTTCTCAAAGAAACAATTTTCTTTTTACAATCTACCACAGCTCCATGTCGAGATAGCCAGTCCATGCCTAAGATCACATCATATTCTTTAAATGGCATCTCAATCAAATCTCCAAGAAACTCCTCACCTTGCACCCTTACAACACTATCTCGGTGCACCTTACTCACAACCACACTATGCCCTAACGGATTTGTCACCAACACATCAAATCCTAGGGACTCAGCATGCACATCAAATACAGGCAAAACAGATGCACTAATATATGAATGCACGGAACCCGGATCAATCAAAGCAAGTACTGGAGTATTAAATAAAGAAAAAGTACCAGCTATGACTGCCGATGTATCTGGCTGCCTCTGCATAACATACATCCTCTGGGAAGATCCAACCTCCTCTGGTCTACCCTCCCTGGATGTAGCACCTCCTCTAGAACTGAATCCTGGTCTACCTCCCCGGCTGGCACCTCTGCCTCCTCTGCCTCCCCTCACACTAGCTCGAGAAGCAGCAGAATCAACTGGCATCTGCTCCTGCCTCTCAGGACAGTCTCTCACAAAGTGGTCAGGTGATCCACACCTGAAGCATACCCCTGATCTACTATGCCTCCAACAAACGCCCCCATGTCTTCCACCACACTGGTTACACACAGGTAAGGTGGATCTCTGAACTCCAGGAGTAGGAACACTCGCTACTGAAGCTGCAGGTCTAAATCTCTGCCTCTGGAACTGCACTGACCTACCCGCTGGTCTCTGGCTCCTACTACTCCGAGGAACAAAACTTCCTCTACCCCTCTTTGCAGAAGAAGACCCTGCCTCAAACTGGGGCCTCCTAACCCTAACCTCTTCCTCTGAAGCAGCTGCAATAACTTGAGCTCGCTCTACACTTCGAGCTGCTGCCACAAGCTGTGAGAAATCCTGATATCTGGATCCAGCCACTAAGCACATGATCGAGGGCCTCAATCCCTCCTCAAATCGCCGACATCTATCAATCTCATCAGCAATGATACCCCCAGCATACTGGCTCAGTCGAATAAACTCAACCTCGTACTCAGTTACAGTCTTGCTATCTTGCTTCAAGCTTAAGAACTCCATCTTCTTCATGTCTTTATACTCCCTAGGAGTATACTTCAACTCAAATTCCCTCAGAAAATCAGTGTAAGACAGTGTTGGAGGATCATCCATAGAATGGGGCACCGTCTTCCACCAATCGTAGGCATCTTTCTGCAGCAAAGATCTTACATAGTCAAATTTTTCCTCAGGGGTAGCTTGTAACTGAATAAAGATCCTCTGAACTTTGTCAAGCCACTGCTCTGCTACAGCTGGGTCAGTAGTACCAATGAAATCCTCCGCTCCATACTTCCTTAATTTGTCATAATGCCTCATCTGTACCTGAGGCTGAGGTGGTGGTGGAGGTGGCTGCACTGGTGCTTGTCTCATTACTTCCATCATATGCCTGAACCAAGCTGGTGGAACCTCATCACCAACTGGTCTCCCTGACACAGAGGCAGGTGCCTCCTCAACACTATCAACTCTAGCTCCCTCAGCAGGAGCAATACTCTCGGCACTACCCTCAATCGACTGACGTGAGTGAGAATCCATCACAACCTAAGTCTGCAAACACAACATACTACATCTTATTAAAGATCAGAGGTTGCCAATCCCAAACATGTATTTTATTTCAAAACCAACTTTTTAAGTAAAATATTCTTTTTATTACATTTTACTTAGGCTGAGAATCTCAAACCTAGGCTCTGATACCAAAATAATTGTAACACCCCCATATCCAATGCACACACACTACAACCACAACAATGTAGCATAAGTGCACCAAACATAGGGATGCTACGGTTTTCTTAATATTCAAAACACTTTAAACTTGATACAATACCTTTATCATTATACATTATAAAAAAGTAAATCATTTACTGATAAAACAAAACATATTAGTTATATATATATATACATTTAAATATTACACAGCGGAAGTTATAAAATATGTACATATTTACACATTAAACATTTTTTTACAAAATATACAGAAGTATACATGATTGGCAATTCTCTTCTGATCTTTAAGTTCCCAAAATCAACTCTTCAAGGTCTACTCTCACTTGGTCTTGATGAACTCTCGGGTTCAACTCTATCAACTCTATTACCTGCGCGATTAAACACTATCGCGCTAAGCCAACGGCTTAGTAAGATAAAACATGCTAATGGTATGCTTTAATGTAATGCAATGCCACATATGTTATTGATAAGATCAACATCATAAATATAAAGTTAACCACATAATTATGCATTTCACAAATCATAGTCATATGAGCATACCACATTTCAACATCTTTCCACATTCAACATTAATCAATCATACTCAATAACCAACATCTCATTTCATTAACTCATAACATTATTTAGGACATTCATATAACCTTGACACCTATGGGCCCAACAAGTATTTAATACGATATTCAGAGTTCAGAGTTACTGCTTTGGTTCATAGTCACAATAATCACGCCCGTAGGCAATGTATATACATGTATCTCTATCCATGGATAGTGTAACAGACCCAGTCTCTTGGACCATCACTCAACACATATGAGGAGATCCTCAACCCAGCAAGACTGTTACAAATCATATATCTCATATTCACAACTCTCATAGTGTAACAGACCCAGTCTCTTGGACCATCAACTCAACACATATGAGGAGATCCTCAACCCGGCAAGACTATTACCTTTCATCATTTCTTAGGCATGCCACCCAAATCCAGAACTCTGAAACTGAATAACATATTAAACAAACAATTCATTTATTATATAGTTACCATTTCCATTCTCAAATTCTCATCATAGCCAATCACAATGGCATTGTCTCATATCATGTCTTATTTGAATTATCATTTCAATTTCAATGTATATTATTCATGAAACACATAACCATTCACAATGCATAACATAACATTGTTCAATCTCAACAATGCAATTAGGGCAATTCAACCTCTTCACAACCTAATCCAAAAGGAATATTAGCAAAATGACCATATGAATAGTACATTCTGGTTTTAGACTCCATTTTATCCTTATTTTGAAAAATTGTATAAAATAATCTACTTGACTAAAAATTCTAAAATTTTTACAGAATTTAGTTTTGTATCTTAAAATCATTCCTTTAAAATTTCGGATCAAACTGAACACAAAATCTTGGTCAAATAGTTCACCTAACCAGACTGCCCCAATTGCCCTGCATCCTGGCAGCAGTTCTGAACTTTGTGAATTCCATAAATCAAATTCAATCAAAGTGGTTCCAAATTATTTTTATCAAATACTAGACTCACTAAGAAACAAAATATCCAAAATTCAATTGGATATGATTTTTCTACATTTTATTAAAAATCCCGAAATATAGCTGTCTCAGTTAAGGTACCTGCTGGAACAGGTCTAATAAAAATAATCTTTCTAAACTCATAACCATTCCAAAATCGAATCAATATATTTTTCAGTCATTCTAGACTCATAGAGGCACAACATATCAAAAATTCACTTCAATAACATTTTTATATAATTAATTAAAAATCATACAAGTCACAGCCTTTACTAATTGTAAAACAGAAACAATTTCACTAAACACAACTCTTACTCTTCCATCACCAACACCAGCCCAACTTCTCATCTATCAAGCAAAATCAATACTTAAAATCACACCATAAGCAACTTAATCATACCATCATCAAATCACAACTCAACTCAAGCATAACTTCAAAAATAACAAGGGTAAACAAGAGAAAACTTACCAAATAATGAAATTCCTTGAAACTCCAACTTGTAACTTTGAAAACTTCCTTCACTTTGAGCTTGAAATCATCAAAACCATCACTTGTTCTCTTGCCCTCTTATCTCTTTGATGAGCCGGCCACACAACAACAACAAGAAGAAGAAATGATGAAGAAACACAAAGTCAATAGGCATTAAATACCCATCCAAAAGAAAATTACTATAATACCCTCATCCATTTAACTAAGCTTTTGTCATATCTATACCCATTTAAGTAATTTCACAACCAACACAAAAATATCCTCTTTCCTTGACTTTCCATTTTGACCACTTTATATGTTATATATATCACCATATAAGCAACATATACAATTATCTCTAAACCCTCTTTTCTTTCCCAACCACCATACAAAAACATTCTCTTCCAATTTCTTATCAACTTATCATATATACATAATTCAAGTGCAACAACAATAACACCAAGACTACTAGGGCATAATTAGGGATATTACATGTGGGATAATGTTGTGCCGAAAAAATACTCGGTCTTTACTTGGAAACTCATTAACAAAGCCTTGTCGCTTCCTTTACAGTTATAGCAGATTGGAGTTCACCTGGCCCCTTGCTGTCCGTTCTGTGTTTCTGGTCCACCCTCGGTTGATCATATCTTCAGGCAGTGTGATTCCATTAGCAGAATATGGAAATTCTACAAGGCACATCTCCTTTCGTTTGATCGTGGCAAACAAGTAACTCTCCGCCATGAGCTTATGTCTTGGTGGATACACTCAAAAACTTCAACTATGAAAGGTAAACTCTGCTTGCTAGTTCCACAGGTCATCATTTATTCCATTTGGTCGGAATACTGCCGATGTGTATGGGGTGGCAAAACCTTTTTCTGCTCCAATATTGATCTTTTGGCTTCGAAAGTGCTGTTGCATTGGGGTGTTGCTTTTTCCAATGCTAAATTTGCCTCTCCTTTAGCCTCTTTTGCTGATTTTTTGCCACCTAGCTTTGGGATCTCAAAGCCAAATCCAAAATTAATTTACTGGAAGTGTCCAACAGCTGGTTTTCTAAAATTGAACATTGACGCCTCCTTTACTATGGTTGGTTCTTCGGGGGGAGCTATTCTTAGAAATGATTTGGGACACTTTTTATCGGCTATTTGCTTTACTTTAAAGGCAGCAAATTCAGCTGAAGCAGAGCTCTTAGCTGTTAATGAAGGTTTGAGATGGGGTGTTTCTTTGGGCTATGATCGCATCCAAGTTGAAGTTGATGATTCTTCGGTGGTTTCTATTTTAACGCAGCAACATTCCTTCTGGCCCATCCAGTTTCGTTGGCTAGCTTCCCTCTCAAGTACCTTCTATTTTCATCATACTTTTCGTGAAGGCAACAAGGCGGCACATTATTTGGCGCAATATAGCAGACTAAATAATTTTTCTCGAAGATTTCAGTCTTTTGAATCCCTTCCCAAACTTATAAAAGGTGTGATTATCACAGATTGCATGGGACTCCCAAATTTTCGTTTTCAATAATTTATTTTTTCGGTCTTTTCTTTATCTTCCACTGCCTGCTTTATAAAGGCTTTGTACTAAACTCTTGGGTTCTTAATCCCCAATTTAATAAAGATTATGGTGGCTCCGTTCACCTTTAAATAAAAAAAAATGTAAAACATATTATTAATAAGGTATTTGAAATATCCTTTTCACATTATAAACATTTAAAAATAATCATAATAAGTAGTTGTATTATTTTAATTTATACCAATGATACTATTGCTTATCTCTAAATAATATACCTAATTAAATAGCGATGCTTAAATATATTTTTATTTGGCAAATATTCATTATTAATTATATTAAATTATTTATTTTGCTATAAAATTTTTAATCATTAGGGATTATCAGTCATAAATTTATTTTTAATTTGTCTTAATTTAAGAATAACAATATTCTTGTTTAAAATTTATCCCTAAATTATTAAATTTTTATAATACTATGTATGAATTTTATTTAAGTTTATAAATTTAATAAGTATGAATTTATATTTAAATAAAAATATTATTTATGTTTTGAAATTGTAAAAAATGAAGAATATTATATTAATTTTGTAGTTATGGATTCACTACAATTAAACTTGGATAATATAATTTTAAACCATTAATATATAATTTACTAATCAGAATATAAAAATACTACAAATTAGATGTAGACTCGTATGATATAATTATCACCTCTCAATTATTGTCAAACTAAGAGCAAAAATTAGTTGTTGCACCACTATAATATTAAAAGAATTAATTTTATTGAATTTTATCTTACATTTATTTGCAATCAACTTATATTCTAAATGTAATTTTTTTGATTTTGACCTCCTTTCAATTGAATCCTAGTTCTTCCATGACGAATGAATAAGACCCATAGGGCTCAAAATATTTAAATAATAATTAAATAGTTGTAGGCCCTTAATTTTGGCCCGGATTAAATTCAAGAAGCTTAATTTGGTCTGTTACAATTTTAAAGAGCTTAAACCTAGTTTAAAAAGCTTGAATCAAACTGGTCTAATTTATAAAGGCCCAAATTAATTTTATACAACAGGTTCAGTTCAAAAATTATAAAAAAATGGATTCGGTTTGAGTTGGACTAGGCCCAAATAGACATGAGATAAGGCTCATATCGATTTGGCAACTCCAAATTGACATGGACCCTGTGATTAGACGATTCTAAAAGAGTTTGGTTTGTTTAGGAATCCTAATGGTGCTTAAATTGTGCAAATCTCGAAACTAGATTAACAAGCAGTGTGAACCCTAATTGATAGATTATAAATAGATTGAGCCAGGGGTCAGTGATGATTAAGTAATAGAAACAACAATTAAAAATAAAATAAGCAGAAAAATAGAAAGCAATTGCAAAAGAAGGCAGTAGCTAAATTTACATTAAAAATCATAAGCAATCTTCAGATTACTTGACCCAGCCAAAATTATAGTTGATCCAGACAATAGCATCGTAAAGTTTGTTTCAACAAATTAAATTTGGAGGAGCCGACATGTAGGTATATTGTTTGGCCAGTTTAATTTGGTTTCATGGATTATGTTCATTGTTAGTTAATTGTAAGAATTGCAAATTTTTTATGAATTATTTACAGTAAGTCATTTAGCTTAAGATCACATCCAACCGGAATATCCATGACATATTTTTAACCTTGTTTAGTAAATTTCTAAATACCCTAATTTCTAAAACCCTAATCCTAAAACCCTAATTTCTAAAACCATAATCCTAAAAACCCTAGTCCTAAGACCCTAATTTCTAAAACCATAATCCAAAACCCTAAATCCGAATTCCCAAAAGCCCTAATCCAAAACCCTAATTCCATAGATTCTGAAGCCCTACTCCAAGACCTCAATCCTTTTGGTTTAACCCTAGTTTGTATGTTTGAGCCCTTAATTGCACTTTTAACCCAACTTTATATATTTTAATCTTAATTTGTATCTTTATACCTTAATCTTGATTGTTTGATTTATTTCATGATGGATGAATGATATATTTAGATTACTTATTGATGATTAATCATGTAATTTATATTAATTATTTATTGTGGATGATTGATTTATATTCAATTATTATTTGGATTTTAAGGTATGTAAAAGGCATATTTCCACCATGTGGGTGCCTTAGTTATTTTTAATTATGTAATTTACTTTATGAACTTTGGGACTTTGTAAAGAATATATTTTCATCTTTTGATGGGTGTCCCATTTTATTTTTTTATGGACTTAGATAATGAGCATGTTTCCATCCTCGGATGGGTGCTTATTTTGATTGGTTTATTTGACTTAATCATATGATGAATGTTTATTTTATAATTACATGTAATATGGATATTACTGTAATAATTTAAGAATTTTATAATATTTAGACCTAAAAAGGAGACCGATTCTAATGAAGCTGGCGCTATGGGGGTGCTAGATCATTCTCACATTTCCTATGCATACATAACTTTCTGAATCCAATAGGGGATAGGAAATTTCTTAGGAATCGAGTCATCCACTCCTTTCTTTTCTTTTCCTACCTATCCAGATAGCGACTCTATTTTTTTCAGGTTTAGGCCCATGTTCTCTAAGGTTCAGAGCCTAATAGTGCCGTAGTTGCAAGAACCATTCCACCGGAGATGGGGGCAAAAATTTCCGCTTACAATATTATATTTGGATAATATTTATAGAGTATGAATGAGATTAGGAATCCTATTTCTAATTTGACTTTGATTTTTTATAAACTCCTATAAAAGGGGTAAAAGGATCATAATCCAAGTTTTAGCCAAAATATCTCAAGGAAAAAAAAAGAATTAGTTTTCTCTCTACAGTTTTTCTCTCTTAGGTTCTCTATGAATTTCTTCTTCCATAAGAAATATTTCCTTTGTGAGTAAGAATGCAATTGTGAGGTTATTTTAGGTTTTAGCCTATGGAAAGTAGGGATTTTTCCCTCTATGATTAGTGCCCTTCATGATTAGTTATACAAGCAACGGTTCAAGTCTTCTATGTTAATATTAAGTTAATGCAAGAATATTGGGTAAGGTTTAGATTTAATATGTTAACTAGGGGATTTATTGATATTTATTAAGTTTTATGAGTTCATAACAGTGTGAACCCCTTAATTTTGCACCTAATTCGTAAAATTAGGAGAATTAAAATTAAAAAATTACTGAAAGTGCACATACATATTTTTTGCATTAAAAAAAATCTTCCATGCAAAAGGGCTGTGCCACATGGCGCGAATGGCCGAGTAACTTCTCCAACTTCTATAAATAGAAGTCCTCTCATCTTATTAAGGGATCCAGATTCTGGACGTTGAAACTCTGTCAAATTGTATTTTAACTAAAAATATAATTCAAATATTCAAATTCTCCTCTTACATTGAGTAATTTTTTAGACTATCATCAATTTCATTCAATTTCCCATACAAATGGAGTTACCAAGCGGCAAAGCCCTCTAACCTTTTGTCAAAAAGAAGTGACTGCCGAGGTATCATTTTATTTTCTACATCTATTTTCATTCGGTAATTAATTAATTAAAATTGGTTAATTAAAGCCCTTTGCATCTAAAGACATGAACTACTTATGGCTCTGATTTCTATTCACATGAGATAAGTAAGCATACTTAAAATATTATTTCGAGTGGTGAGCCCACACCTAAACAATCAATCGATCCTTCTTATTTTAATTTCTTATTATTTATTTATTATTTCTGTTAGCATTCCTCCTTTTTCTTTTTTTCTTAATATTTTGGGCCCCGTTATAAATTTGATGAGTTTTGCAATGGTCTCCATTGTTACTTTATTTGTCTACCTTTTTCTTTAATTAACTAATTAGTTTGTGATTTATGCTCAACCTATAACTCATAAGGGCTAGAGTTGAAGCTCGAGATGAAGCTCTTCTGAAATTATTATTTTTGATGGAGTTGTAATATTTATTTCCCTTCTTGCATTCTATGGATGCCATATTATTATAATGTTCATGCATCATAATCATGTCGTTCATAATTAACCATAGCATAAACTATAAAAATCACATTTTTCTCTTAATCAAAAGAGGTTTAAATCAATCAAAGATGGATAAAAATTATTATTTTTGTTAAATTGGTACGAAAACTTAGTTCAGAACCCATCGTGATTAGTTTTGGACTAGTGGCCTTTTTGGATAAAAATCAGTTTAATTTAATAGAGTCAATTAAATGGATTTTTTCTTAATTTTTTCAAATAAAAATAAACTAAGGTGATGACTCTCCAATTTATGCTTTTCAAAATAAGTGTCATCATCTCTTTTCAAAATAAAAGAAAAGTTTTTTTTTTAAAATGAAATAGACAAATCTTTTCAAAATAAAAGATAAATTTAAACTTGTGCTTATTGAACCGACTAGAGACTATATGCGGCGATATCATGTGACACTTAGTCCAAATGCGCATTTTGGCTCTTGATTCTCGAGTGAGCAGGATCTGTGCTTGGGCGAGGCCTCACAAATAGACTAAAAAAATAGTATAAAGGCATTGAAAGTTGAGTTTTAATTGATATAAATATTCATAGACATTTTCCCATTTTTCTGCAGCCAGCAGGTTCTAAGGTTGCGGGTGATGAGCCTGCCACTTACAAGTGGTGGTGAGCTCATCATTTGCTTGTAAGTGGCTTACCTGCCATTTATAAGTGGCATGCTCACTACATGCAGGTGGCAATTTGCTTGCAAATGGCGAGCATGCCACTTGTAAAGTGGCGAGCTTACTACTTCCAAGTGGCCAGTTCACCACTTTCCCTTCTTTTCAGTTTTGTGCAACTTTATATTATTCCAATGTTTAAGTGATGTTCAATTAAAATATTCATTAGATTAATTCTTGATTAGAATGCATGACTATGGATGTGAATTAGTTTAATTTATAGCATGCATAAATAGTTGCATTTTTATTTTCCATTTTAATTACATTTAATGTATTTACAATTTCAATATAATTTTATCTTTCTAGATTAAATGTATTAGGTTATTTCTTTATGCAATTTTACTTTCTTGTATTTTCTGTTTTGATATTTATATTGGTATGTTTCCTCCAATAGGTGCCTATTTATTTATCTGCATCCATACATGATGCATATGAGCATAACCAACATATGTAAATGTTTATATATATTATTTTTGCATTTTCTTTTTATGTACTTTTTAACAATGATTGGAGAATAATGTTTCTACTAATTAAAAACTCAATAATAAATGAATCTGAAAAAAGAAAAGGTGGATTCCAATGATATAAGCCTATGTGGATGCTAGGATCATTCCTATTTGTCCTCATGTATACCTAACTTTATAAATCTAGTAGGGGGTTAAGATTCCATAAGAATCGAGTAGCTACCCCCTTCTTTCCTAGTCTTACCAGGAGATGACTCCAACATCTCAAGGTCTAAACTTGTGATTCATGAGGTCTCAAACTTAAATAGTGTTGAGGTCATAAGCAAAATTCCATTGAGAGCCTGAAGCACCTAGAGCACTCATAAAGCTTCAATAAATAAGTTGTCAATAGTTTGACTCTATTGAATGCAAAATTTTATCATAAATGTGATTTGGAGGGGATATTTATAGCCTTCAACCACCAAGTTTCTTGTTAGAGGGGAAGACTGGGAAAGAGAACTTCAATAACCAAAAAATCAATATTAAATGCTCTGACAAAGCCCAATCGCAGTCGTGAGCTTTGTGTCATGGTCGCAAACTACTTATTGTAGTGAGAATTGCTTCATATATGTGTAAAGCCTAAATTTTACACCTAAATCAAAGCCAAGGGGATTATGAATCTAATGCAATTAGAATTGCGCAAATCAAATGCTAGATGGGAAGGAAAAAAAAGCTCGAGGAAGAGCTACCGCGTATGGGCCGTGTTGGCCATTGTGGAGGTAGCCATGAATGTTATGGATTACGCGATTACCACTCATAACTTGCAATTTTTTTTGTCTTTTTCCCTCTTTTGTCTTTTTCCATGCAAATAGTAGCTATTTTCACTTCCAAAACACACCATGAATAGATACTAAGCAATTACTTTGCCACTCTTCTTCTTCTTCTAGTACTACATTCTTCTCTTATTCTATTATTTCTTTTATTCTTTTAGTTTTCCAAAATCTTAGGCGCAAGCCCAACTCAAGTCAAGACAAGGCCAAGTCTCCTTCAAGTCAATTTCAAGGTCCAAAAGACCTTCTAGTCAAGTCTAAAAGTGGAACTATGGAGTGGACAAACTCTTTAATCCTTCTCCAAAGTAAGCAAGGTTAAATATTCAAAGGTAACTCTTTAAACTTTATCCTTTTTTCAAATTCAGTGATATAACTAAACATCAATCAAAATATGATAAATTAATCAACTTAAACCCTTTGCAATAAAAGATATGAACTACTGAGGGTCTTGATACCCATTCAAAGGGATATGTAATTACATCTTGGGATTTCAACCCAAATGACAGGCCCACTTAAAAGTTAAGAAATCAATTCTTTCTTCTTTATCTCCCTTTGTTATATTCTCAAGTAATTATTTTGGGGAATGTGTGCCTATCCTAGTACCTATAAGGGCTAGAGTTATGATCTCTTATTTTGAGATTGTTTAATGTAATTATAATTTCTTTACTTGCTTTACTTAATGCTTTGAATGGATGTCATATATTAAATTGCTCATTCACACTATTAATATCATTAATCTTATTACTTGCCACTCATGAAAATAATTTTTTTCAAAAGTTAAAGTTTCACTAAAGAGAAATCAAATTTTACTTAATTTGAAAATCTAATCCAAAACTTATAATGATTAGTTTTGGAATAGAGCAATTTTGGGCTTAATCAAACATTAAATTATTTTTGGAATGAAATTAAATGGATTTTTCCTTAACCTTTTTCCAAAATAAAATAAATCAAGTTGACAACTCTCAAATAAAATAGTTTTTCAAAATAAAAAAGCCATCTTTTTCAAAATAAAAGGAAAGCCTTATCAAAATAAAAGACATAATTTTTTAAATCCGTGCTTACCAAACTAAGCAGAGATCGTACGTAACTATTTTGTGTGAAGTTGAACCCAATTGAGCATTTCATCTCTCTTAAACGGGCGGGATTGGTGTTCGGATGAGACCTCACAATCAATCTTATGATACCTTTTTATCTCTAATGGATACCTAATGGCTAGTACATGTGGTGTTCTATCATTGGCTGGAGTTGCAACGCTTGGCTCTTACTAACCACCAGATGAACTTCGCAGTCGCTATAGAGGAAGTTGCGATCATGAGGCTTGAAAGTTAAAAATTCTTCATCCAATTGGCTGCCACATGTAATATCCCTAACTATACCCTAAAATTTTTGAAATACTTATTGTTGTTTTTGGATTAAATGTTTTAATTGTATATATGTTTAAGTGGGAAGATAAGAAAGGAAAGAGGAGTGTGTATATGTTGTATATATAGAGATATATACAACATACACAAGTCAACATTTAATTAAGGTCAAAAAGAGATTTTGTAACATCCCTTGACAATTCTCATTAGAACTATCAGAGAATGTTATGCTATATACTTTCCGTGCTCCAATCAATTCAGAGAAAACTCTCTTCATAAATAAAAATTTTCAAATAATAATACAATATGCATATCACAACACTTATAGGTCCAACTTTTAGACCAATTTTCAATCATCCAAATACTAGTTACAAACCAGATAACTATCATACACTTGTCAAATCAAATGATTATATACATTCCTTTCTTTAATAGTCAGTCACTTTAATTCTCACACTTCATCCTTTAAATACATATATTCCTTTCATGTTTACACAATTGTACAATCTCTCAAATAGCCAAACTGAAGTATCTATATATATTTATCACTTATGAATACAATATACATAAGATCTTCATCTGTTCTTATCTTGCTCCGATGTCCTGATACCTACGTGTCAGAAAATAATTCTAACACGCTAAGCAAAGCTTAGTGGTGCTTATATACACATATTTTATCACTTAATATTAAAGAAATATATTTTTGAAAATATAGTAATAACACTTAGTTTTAAGAAGTATCAATATATGAACTAATTTCAGTAACAAATCAACATACCATGCTGATTACACAAAATAATAGCTATCCCTGTATAAAAGTTATTATATAATACAATACTTTCGGTACTGCCACTTGTCTAGTTAAGAATCATTTTATTCAAGACTTGCTTTCTCATTTGATAACATTGTTCACAATACGCTTATTTTATTTTCAATCAGTCTTCCTTTTCAAGTTCACATATAGTATCATTTCATTCAATCTATACTTTTGTTCACTTAATTTGAGTACTATACTTTAGAGCACCTTGTATCTCACCTCATTATATACACTTTCAATCATTTGATATACTTTGGAGCACTTTGTATCTCACATCATTATATACACTTTCAATCATTTGATATACTTTGGAGCACTTTGTATCTCGTATCATTATATACATGTTCAATCATTTGAGTAATTCAATACATTAAGCATAACATTTCCATTACGTGCATTAGAACTTTCACTTGTAAGCATTAATATATATATTAACACTCACTTTTACACTGTAACACAATACTTCAATTTCAAGTAATTGACTTATATTATTATTTTACATTTCTTTCATTAGTCACAACTATCATGTTCACATATATTTTCATTAATTATGCCCATACATACTAAATTCAGATCATAGGTTTGGATAACATGTTAGTGTAGCAATTTTAATGCCAAATCTCAAGAATGTATAATGACAACTATGCCCACTGTCACTGATGACACAATGTGTCCATTAATGACATGAGGTACCCACTATCACTATGGCTATCCTTCATCTAGTTAGCCATTCAATCCAATGCTAGATCTAAAATTAGTATGATTTGGGCAATTCATTTATTTTGATTAACATTGAATTATGCATATCACTTCAATGGAACAATTGTTTGATCAACACTTGGTATGACACATATTTATCATATATTCAAAATAAACTGATCACATAATTTGTTAGGGTTAATTTCAATTTTTTTTTTTTTGTATCTTAAGACCATATAGTCATTTAAAAAGACAAGAAAAAGAGCCATTTTGGGCAAATTTCTTCAAGTGACATGCCCAATGACATGGGCGTGTTATTGGGTGTGTCTTTTGCTCATTTCACAGTAGCTTTGATACGCCCACTGACATGGGCGTGTCACTGGGCGTGTCATTTATTTTACAATTCAGTAACTGTGACACACCCACTGACATAGGCGTGTTACTGGCCATGTCAGGCAAAAATTCTGCATTTTGCACACTTAACCATTTTAATTCAACATATTCAAAATCTATGATAATAATGAATCAAATCCAAATTTTTTTAACATAAAAGAGTCTACATCTAATATTTTACTCAAACTTCAATTAATCAAACCTTCAAATATCACTTATGGCTTAAACAACATCAAATACCCAATTCTTATAAAGATTGAATTAAGAATCAAACTCACCACATATAAGTTCTTTTAATTCATTTTTCACTCATCAATCCATTTAATCAATATTTTTAAGAAATAATTCATTATAATGACTCAATCAATCAATTCAAACATTCAAACTCATAAAAATTCAATTATTTACAAAGTATAATACATAAGTACATATGTCTTCAAACTCTTCTTTTTCTCTAATTACTTGTTGATAATCTCAACTTTCCAGCTTAATCTTGTAAAACTTATATTTAGATGTGATCTTATCTTAAGTTTTGATTGAAATCTTGGAAAGAAGGAAGAAAGAAAGAGTTTTGATGATGAAAATGGTGATGAACGTGGATGGTGAAGAGAAAAGGAAGGAGAAGCTTCTACATAACACACCTGTCCACACACACACACACACATATATTAATCTAGTGTGGCCAATCTCATCTTAATTGTGGTGCATCCTCTTTCTTATCCTTTGATTCTAATTCGATTTTTAATCCCATAAAACCATAAAAATAATCTCTTCAGTAAATTTTTGAGATATAAAATTTACCATTCTCTACTTATAGCATTTATCCACATTACTTTTATCACTATACACTATTAATTTTTCAATATTAGGTAAAAAGTTTCCTATTTAAAATCTTGATCATTACAGATTTATTAATTATTTTTTTTAAATGGGAATGAGATAAGTGGAAGATGATATTTATGAATATAATATTATTATAATTGCTTGGTGGATATTAAAAGAGAGAATTGTATGGTTAAGAGAGGTTGTGAGTAGTTGACTTTGCTCTTCTTTCTTCATCTTCTTCTTCTTCTTTCTTTGTTGGCCGGCTACCTCCATAGCAAGAGAGAAAGAGAGATTTTTTGCTCTTTCAAACTCAAGATTGAAGGGTGTTTCAAGTGATCAAGTTGGAAATCTAAGGGTTTTCATCACTTTTGGTAAGTTTTCCACTTGCTTCCTTGGTTTTCTTTTAAGTTTGTGTTTTGAGTTTGGTGTATGGTTGTTGTTGATATGTGTATGTTTGATTGTGATGTGTTTGAGAGTGTTTAGTCTTATTGACTTTGATTCTGGGGTTGGTTTGAAGGAAAGGTTAAGTTTGGTGTTGGAAAGCAAGTGCTGTGTTTTGGGTATGTGATGAGTTGTGATGATGATTGTGATTTATGTTTTGATGTATGTTTGGGTTGTTTTGGTGTTTTTGTAAGTTTATTATGGTTTATTGATGTGTTTGGTTAAGTTTGTTTGGAGTGAAAGATGGTAAAAGAAAAAGGTTTGTTGGATGTGGTGTTTTTATTGCCGGAATTAAGATTTTTGGCCTGACACGCCCATGAACACGGCCAAGTCTTTGGGCGTGTTAATGGTTCTATTTTCTGGATGGGTAACATGACCAGTGACACGCCCATGTCACTGAGCGTGTCATAGCTACTGTGATGTTGGTGGATTGACACGTCCAGTGACACGCCCATGTCACTGAGCGTGTCATAGCCACTGTGTTGAGGGAGGATTGACACGGTCAGTGACACACCCATGTCACTGAGCGTGTCAAAGCTTCTGTGTTGTGAGTTTAGGGCACGGTCAGGGACAAGCCCGTGTTGTTGAGCGTGTCATGTGTAGAGTTTGCCCTAGTTGGTTCTTATCCATATTATCTCATGTGTATCTCTAAGTGAGTGTGTATCATCCCTTTTGGATTAGGTTTTGAAGAGATTGAGTTGCCATAATCCAAGTGTTGAAGGATTCTTGGAAGAGGAAGTGGTTAGATTGGTGTGAGTTGTTCTTTAAGGTAAGTACAAACCTACATGGTTGCATACATTTACATGATTTTGGGACTTAACACATTTGGTTATAAATGTGTTAAGTAATCTATTACATTGTTGATATATTTGATTAATGTTATGAATTGCATAATGTGAAAGATACGATAATCATTCAAGATATATGTACAATGCAATTGGGTATGTATACTCTAATGATGAGATGTGAAGCCATTGTTGTTGGCTATAATGATGCAACTGAAATAATTGGGGCATGGTTGCCTAGATGATTATGAGGAAATGAGAATGGACTTGATAATGAAATAATGAAAGAATTGAGTGCCTAATGTGTTATTAAATTTTCAGAGTTTTGTTGTTGGTGGCATGCCTAAAAGTAACAATCCCTTGAAGCTGGGTTGGGCTTAGTCCTTGAAGCCAAGTTGGGTTGAAGTTTAGCATACTTAACTCTCCTTGAAGCTTGGTTGGGCCTAGTCCTTGAAGCCTAGTTGGGATGTTACAAACCCTTGACGCTGGGTTGGGTTTGGTCTTTGAAGCCAAGTTGGGTTGATGCTTAGCATGCTTCACTCCCCTTGAAGCTTGGTTGGGCCTAATCCTTGAAGCCTAGTTGGGATGATAAATGTGATAATTAAACCAAAACATTAACTCTGAAAGTTGAATGACATATTAGTTTCTTTTGGGCCCATGCTTGTCTTTGTTTAAACGTGAGTCATGAATGATGAAACAAATGAATAATATAATTTAATGTAAGGTTTTGAAATATGATATTCTTGTGGATTGTTTATAATATTTGCAAGTGTGACATTTGTATTGCATTAAAGCATATTGTTATCATGGTTTGCACCACTAAGCCGTGGGCTTAGCGCGATTGTGGTTCATCGCGCAGGTGACAGGGTAGATCCGGTTGAACCGGAGAGTTCAGCTAGACCGAGTCGAGTCTAGGCTTGTGAAGTGTTGATAGTGGACTTCAAGATCAGAGACGAACTGCCAAATATGTATAAACTCTATATATTTTGTAAATATTGACTTTGATGTATATATATATGTAAATACCGCTACATTTTCCTCTGCTTAATAAATAAATGTTTTATCTATTATGTTTTATATTATAGCTATTTTTGTTTTAAGTTTTCTCATATTATTACTAAAAGGAAAGATTGGTTCGTTTAATATAAACCCTGACACTCCTGTATCTGGTATACGTATATTACAGATGTAATTGTATGTAGTGTGCATATATGGGGTATAGAAGTGTTACACCACATGTCAAATTTTTCATTAGTGTGTTGTATCCCGTTAGTTTTGCTTTGACTAATATGAATGGCACAATGGTGAGGCCCTTCCTCACGGTAGTACACTGCTAGGTGCAATTAGACTTTAGGCACTAAGCTCACTGTGTATGCTTTTGCCATTTTTCAACTTAAGTAATGGAGCTTCTTTGTGGTCACTCTCCTTTCATGGTCACAAGCTGGCCATCACAATGAAATAAGAGAATATGTGGCAAAGCGCGATCTCTACTATGATCAAGTGATTTTTACTTCATCATTGGCACGGGAGTGATTTGTTTGGTGCTTGTTAGATGCTTGAATTTCTAGGATGTGGTTCGCAAGCGTCACTGCAATCTTTACCATGACTTTTGGTTCAAAGTTCTAACATGCAGCATGATCATGATGATGCTGACACTGACTTGAATTACAAGTCTACATAGTGTTTTTAAGTTTTACCTACACTACAAGAAAAACTGAATCAGACAACGGTCATCAGACAACGGTTAAGGAAAAAACCATTGTATGAAAAAAACAGACAACTGTTTTATTTTTTCCCCAAAAAAGCGTTGTCTGATTAATTTTCAGACAACTGATTTTGGTGTTTTTTTTAACCGTTGTCTATTATGTTTAATTTTGGTCACACCAGACAACGGTTTTTTAGGGACCGTTGTGTAATATATGTTCAGACAACTGTTTTTCTGGTCATACAAAACCGTTGTCTTATAAGATGATTCAGACAACGGTTTTTTCGAAAATGTTGTATAATTCAGCGTTTCAGACAACGGTTAAAAAAAACCGTTGTCTGAATCAAGCATACAGACAACGGTTTTTAGGAACCGTTGTGTAATATATGTTCAGACAAGTGTTTTTTTGGTAAAAAAAAATCGTTGTCTGATAAGATGTTGTCAGACATTAGTAAAAAAATCGTTGTCAGACATTAGCATACATTAGTATATATACAAGTATATATTAGTATATACAAGTATATATATTAGTATATATTAGTATATACAAGTATATACATTAGTATATATTAGTATATATACAAATATATATTAGTATATACAAGTATGTATATTAGTATATACAAGTATATACAAGTATATACATTAGTATATATACAAGTATATACAAGTATATATTAGTATATACAAGTATATACAATAGTATATATTAGTGTATACAAGTATATATAAGTATATATTAGTATATACAAGTATATACATTAGTATATATTAGTATATATACAATTATATATATTAGTATATACAAGTATATATTAGTATATACAAGTATATATTAGTATATATTAGTATATATACAAGTATATACATTAGTATATATTAGTATATATAAGATGTTGTCAGACATTAGTAAAAAAATCACATTAGTTAATATATTAGCATATATACAAGTATATATTAGTATATACAAGTATATATATTAGTATATATTAGTATATATAAGTATATACATTAGTATATATATAAGTATATATTAGTATATACAAGTATATACATTAGTATATATTAGTATATACTTGTATATATAAGTATATATTAGTATATACAAGTATATACATTAGTATATATTAGTATATACAAGTATATATATTAGTATATAAAAGTATATATTAGTATATATACAAGTATATATTAGTATATATTAGTATATATACAAGTATATATTAGTATATACAAGTATATATACAAGTATATATTAGTATATATAAGTATATACATTAGTATATATACAAGTATATACATTAGCATATATACAAATATATACATTAGTATATATACAAGTATATACAAGTATATATTAGTATATACAAGTATATACATTAGTATACATTAGTATATATAAGATGTTGTCAGACATTAGTAAAAAAATCGTTGTCAGACATTAGTAAATATTAGTATATATACAAGTATATATTAGTATATACAGGTATATATATTAGTATATATTAGTATATATAAGTATATACATTAGTATATATACAAGTATATATTAGTATATACAAGTATATATTAGTATATACAAGTATATACATTAGTATATATTAGTATATACAAGTATATATAAGTATATATTAGTATATACAAATATATACATTAGTATATATTAGTATATATACAAGTATATATTAGTATATAAAAGTATATATTAGTATATATACAAGTATATACAGGTATATATATTAGTATATACAAGTATATACATTAGTATATATTAGTATATATACAAGTATATATTAGTATATATAAATATATATATTAGTATATAAAAGTATATATTAGTATATATACAAGTATATACAAGTATATACAAGTATATACATTAGTATATATACAAGTATATATTAGTATATATTTAGTATATATAAGTATATATTTAGTATATATAAGTATATACAAGTATATTCAAGTATATATTAGTATATATTAGTATATATCTAGTATATATTTAGTATTTATTAGTATATATTAGTATATATTTAGTATATATAAGTATATATCTAGTATATATTTAGTATATATTTAATATATATTAGTATATATTAGTATATATTTAGTATATATTAGTATATATTAGTATATATAAGTATATATCTAGTATATATTTAGTATATATTAGTATATATTTAGTATATATTAGTATATATAAGTATATATTTAGTATATATTAGTATATATAAGTATATATTTAGTATATATAAGTATATATTAGTATATATCTAGTATATATTTAGTATATATTAGTATATATTAGTATATATTTAGTATATGTTAGTATATATAAGTATATATTAGTATATATTAGTATATATAAGTATATATTTAGTATATATTTAGTATATATTAGTATATATTTAGTATATATAAGTATATATTAGTATATATTAGTATATATTAGTATATATTTAGTATATATTAGTATATTTAGTATATATTAGTATATATAAGTATATATTTAGTATATATTAGTATATATAAGTATATATTTAGTATATATAAGTATATATTAGTATATATCTAGTATATATTTAGTATATATTAGTATATATTAGTATATATTTAGTATATATTAGTATATATAAGTATATATTAGTATATATTAGTATATATTTAGTATATATTTAGTATATATAAGTATATATCTAGTATATATTTAGTATATATCTAGTATATATTAGTATATATTAGTATATATAAGTATATATTAGTATATATAAGTATATATTTAGTATATATAAGTATATATTAGAATATATCTAGTATATATTTAGTATATATTAGTATATATTAGTATATATTTAGTATATATTAGTATATATAAGTATATATTAGTATATATTAGTATATATTTAGTATATATTTAGTATATATAAGTATATATCTAGTATATATCTAGTATATATTAGTATATATTAATATATATAAGTATATATCTAGTATATATTAGTATATATAAGTATATATTTAGTATATATTTAGTATATATAAGTATATATTTAGTATATATTAGTATATATAAGTATATATTTAGTATATATTAGTATATATAAGTATATATTAGTATATATAAGTATATATTTAGTATATATTAGTATATATAAGTATATATTTAGTATATATTTAGTATATATAAGTATATATCTAGTATATATTTAGTATATATTAGTATATATTAGTATATATTAGTATATATTATATAAGTATATATCTAGTATATATTTAGTATATATTAGTATATATTTAGTATATATTAGTATATATAAGTATATATTTAGTATATATAAGTATATATTTAGTATATATTAGTATATAAGTATATATTTAGTATATATTAGTATATATTTAGTATATATTTAGTATATTTAGTATATATAAGTATATATTTAGTATATTTAGTATATATAAGTATATATATTAGTATATATAAGTATATATAAGTATATATATTAGTATATATTAGTATATTAGTATATATAAGTATATATTTAGTATATATTAGTATATATAAGTATATATATTAGTATATATTAGTATATATACAAGTATATTTAGTATATACAAGTATATATATTAGTATATGCAAGTATATATTAGTTTATACAAGAATATACATTAAGTATATATTTAGTATATATTAGTATATATAAGTATATATTTAGTATATATTAGTATATATAAGTATATATTTAGTATATATAAGTATATATAAGTATATATTAGTATATATACTAATATATACAAGTATATATATTAGTATATAAGTTTATATATTAGTATATATATATAAGTATATATAAGTATATATAAGTATATATTAGTATATATGCTAATATATACAAGTGTATATGTATACAAGTATATATATTAGTATATATTAGTATATATATAAGTATATTTAGTATATACAAGTATATATATTAGTATATACAAGTATATATTAGTTTATACAAGAATATACATTAGTATATATTAGTATATATACAAGTATATATATTAGTATATATAAGTATATACATTAGTATATACAAGTATATATAAATATATACATTAATATATACAAGTATATACATTAGTATTTATAAGTCATCTATATATGTGAATTTATAAATTTAATTTAACAAAATTCTGAAAAATTCATTTTGTTTCAAAAGAGAGATGTCAAAACTTCAAAAATTTTTAACACTTAAATTCCCCCCTTTTTTTCCAAAAAAAAATTTCATTTGCCCCCATTTTGCAAAAAAAAAACACGGCCGTTTTAACTTGCTTATGTACTGATTTGGGGATTTTTCGTTTATACTTGCAGGGTTGGCTTGTCTCTGGTTCACCGAAATCAACACTTTGTGGGGTTGGAAATGGATGTGGGTGTAGGCAAGGGTCTAGCCGTGGAAGCCCAAATGGATCATCCAGAGTCTCCTCACCGCCGGCCACATGGGATTTGCTTTATGCTGCTGCAGGTGAAGTAGCAAGAATGAGAATGAACGAGGAAGGCTATGGCTTCAATAGTCATAACAGAGGCATCTTAGGTCCACCTCGAAATCCATCTCCAGTCTCTTTTTCGTTGAAAAACTCAAATCATGATATTGGTCTTTATCCGGAGCAGTCACTTTCTTACCAGATCTGGGTATTCTTTTTAGTCTTGGCTTTTACATTAATTGTTTTTGCTTTTTACAGATCTGGGTATTCTTTTTAGTCTTGGCTTGATACTAATTAAGATTTTATTAATTTCTTAATAGCTTGCTCAACTGTTCTAGTACCAGCCAGATTCGTACAGGCCTTGAACTTGAACTTGGAAGAAATGGGTAGTCAGCCACAGTTGAAAGTTGCGAGATTAAGTTAGCCCCTCTTCTCATACCCTCAGGTTTCATTTAACACTTTTTTTTTTGCTCTTTCTCTAATTCCTTGTCTTTTTTTTAAAGATTTCGCTTGCCTATAGATTAAGTTAACCCTGAGAAAATTAAAATTTTGAACTCGAATTCTATGTTTAATTCTATTTTTTTAGTTTTTGACACTGAATTTTATTGATGGAGTTGCGTAATGTTGGGTTTTGTTGAATCTGATTGCTTGTATATATATATATATATGTATGTATTTTGAGTCTAACAGAGATGATTCAAGCAGGAAGATTGAGGATAAAACAGTAAATGAAGAGTATGGATTGGTTTTTGGAGAGTCTTAACTAGTGGATCTTAAAAATTTTTCTTCAAGTTAGTTGGAATTTGAAGTGAATAAGAGGAGGAGAGACAATGCTTACAAGGAAGTGTTACAGAGTTATATATATAATTTTTTCAGCATTTGGAACAAGTCATCAAATCTAGAATTCCAGGTCTTCAGTCTCTTATCAACAAAACAATTGCTGAACTAGAAGCAGAATTGAGTCGTCTTGGGAAGCCTGTTGCTACTGATGCTGGGGTGAGGTTGAAATGTATTATTGCTTCTACTTTCTCGCACTACTTCTCTTTCTGGTTTTGTTACATTATTGCGCATCTGATAGAAGTTGGGCGGCCTTCTGATCTTACTAACACCTTTTCTCTTCCTTTTAATTTGCATTATTTCTTTTCAAATGTAGGGAAAGTTATATATGATCATGGAAATCTGTCGTTCATTTGAACAAATATTTAAAGAACGTCTTGACAGCATGTATGTATTTTGATACTGCTGTGTGTTTTTTTCGATGAATTGGAATATAGTATTATTCATCTTGTGTCGGTTTGCAACTTGATCTTGCGTTGGATAATACATATTGTCTGCAGACGTCCTGGCGGTGATAAAATTTATGCTGTGTTCGATATTCAGTTACCAGCTGCTTTGAAAAGGTTGCAATTTGATAAACAGCTGTCAATGGACAATGTCAGGAAGCTAATCACTGAAGCTGATGGATATCAGCAGCATCTAATTTCTCATGAACAAGGTTATCGGCGTATTATTGAGTCTGCTGTGGTGACTATCAGAGGTCCTGCTGAGGCAGCTGTAGATGCGGTATGCATTTATGTTTCCACTGTCAAATTATATCTTTGATGATGGTATTGTGCAGAGTTTTAATTGAGATAGATGTGGCTATGCATAACTATTTAAATATATGCAGTTGAACTTTTATCTTTGGACTATTTTGTATCTGTATCAAGTTGCATGTGCATAGACAATTGCATTGCTATTTTTTTCTCATCTCTTTTGATAAATCTTTTTACTTGCAACTTGAAGTAACTGCATGTTTTTTTTTCGATCTTAATCTCATAGACTCTACTCCTTTCAAATTCTTCTTTGTTGTTGGTCATTTTCAAATTAACATTTTATGAATGTTTTTCCAAGTTAAGGCTGTTTCATTTTCTCTCTATTACTGCATTATGAATTGACAAATGAAGACACATTTCTACATAGTAATACATGCTTTTATGAGGAACAGTATGGCATTTCCGTTTGTGCTTGGTTCGCATTGTTTGCTCACGGGCTTTGCCTATGTTATCGTATATTTTTATCATAAAACATCGGGAGATTGTTTCTTTTATTTTGTCTTTATTAGGTGTACTGTTCATGGTGATAAGTTGTCTGATCAGCGTCTGTTTTCATGTGTCACTTGTGGAATTTTGAGCTTTGATTGTGTTGCTGTAATTCAACCAAGAGAAGCAGCTGTTAGATACCTCACATCTGCTGATTGTAGCTTCTTTAACGATTGGATTGTTGGTTCTGGTGTAACTAATGATGGTTTCACCATTGCTGTAGGAGATGCAAATACTTTAGAGCAGAATTCCTCTATGAGTATGTTATGTCTTTAAATGGTCTTCTTTACATGATATAAATATAGATCAAGTATTTTATAATTAATGTCTGACAATTATCATATTGGCGTGAACCATGTATATTGGAGTTGTCACATTCGTGATTGTGATTGGATAGTACCGCATTTCTTTGATTGGCTGATACAGACCTCAAAAGTTGTTGCCAATTGATGATACCATAGAGGGTGTTACTGGGAGTCTGTTTGATGCTTACTTAAAACGTGAGTTTTTAGTTGCCTTTCAATTTTTTCCCTGTTCATGTATGGTCTTGTGCTTTAAGATGTAGAAGATATCTTCTAGTATTCAGTTCACAAACGACTTATATGCACTTTTAATCAATCATGGTCCCAGGTTTATGATAGTTGGGATCTTTAGCTTTTCTTCAAGCCAATTATCAAAACAAACTCAGGATTATTATTTTTTTTCACTTTCTTATTTGTTTCTTGGCAACAGCTCCTGTTGCTCTGAGAGCCAAAGAGAGGCTGCTTTATTACTTGGACAGTTTGCTGCAACAGACTCAGATTGCAAGGTAAAGTCAAGCTTGCCTTTTAACTTCATTTTCTTTTTTTTATTTTTGAGTTGGTTTCTATTTCTAATTGTTTAGAAGATGGAAATAAATTAAGTAAATATTATTCTCTCCTTCTTAAGTCTAAGGTTGTTTTTCCAGCTGTCCCTTTTGCAGATAAACACAGAGTTAACTTTTGTAAATCGATGGGGTTGAGACTCATTTGCCTTCCAATTTAGGATTGACTTCGCCAAATATTTCATGAAGCGTCATTCAAGTTGAAGTTAATAGTATAATTTAGTGATATATGTATAGTGTTGATTTTTTTTTAGTTTGTTAATATGTTGAATGGTTGAATTTGTGGAGGTTTTTTTATTCCCAAATTTGCAATCCTCCATTGTAAAGTGTTGTCTTATATGTATAATGTACAGTTTAACAGACAATGGTGGTGAAATGGAAATGAACATTAAAACTATTGTCTAATATTCAGTGTGCCATATTAATCAGACAACGGTTTTTAATAAGAAAGCATTGTATAAACCTTAATCAGACATCGCCTCAATACACAACGGTTTTTGTCTTCATCAGACAACGGTCAAAAAGCGTTGTCTAAACCTTCATCAGACAACGGTTAAAAACCATTGTCTGATAAAACTAAAAACCGTTGTGGAAACCATCTTCAGACAACTGTTAAAAACCATTGTCTGAAATGCTATCAGACATCGCCTCAATAGACAACGGTTTTTGTCTTCATCAGACAACGGTCAAAAAGCGTTGTCTAAACCTTCATCAGACAACGGTTAAAAACCGTTGTCTGAAAATTTAGAAACCGTTGTCTGACAATTTATAAACCGTTGTGGAAACCATCAGACAACGGTTAAAAACCGTTGTCTGAAAAATTAGAAACCGTTGTCTGAACCATCATCAGACAACGGCCAAAAACCGTTGTCTGATAAAATTAAAAACCGTTGTGCAAACCTACATCAGACAACGGTTTTAAAACCGTTGTCTGAAATGCTATCAGACATCGCTTCAATAGACAACCGTTTTTGTCTTCATCAGACAACGGCCAGAAAGCGTTGTCTGATTCAGTTTTCCTTGTAGTGCTAAGATCTGTCATATATTCACTTGATGTAACATTAGTAACATTCAATCTAATTACCTAAGATCAAAATAGAGCCATGTGACTAAGGAATTGATCAATAGAATCTTTTAGGCCTTCAAGGGGATTAAGACAAGAGAACCCTTATCCCATATTTATTTCTGTTATTTCTATTAAATTTAAACTTAAATATATGTATTTTTGAATCTGACAATCTTTTGCTCATTCAAGTTATCAACTATCCTCAGAATGCCTTTTAGAAACTAAAGCATTAGTCTGAAAATCAAAGATGAAGCAGCTTGCTTTTGGGATGCTCTTTTATATTTGTTGATAGAATTTGTAATAGGACAATAGATTGGTTGGCTTCTGTTGTCTGCAAAAAAAATCATTTAGAATTTGATTGGGTGATACCTTTAAAAGTGATTGGATGACAAATCACCCTTATTTCTTGGATATATTACTTTCGCATGATTCTTCAACTTAATATAAATCTCTTGTTATTTGGAAAAAAACGATTCTTCAATTTATATACTTTTAAGTTACTTATATATATATTTTATATAGAGCCATTTTAAGATATGGTTTTATTATTATTATTATTATATATAGAGGGCCAAGTTTGAGGTATGGTTTCTTTTAAATATGACTTCAATTAATGTTGACTTTAATTAAGTATTGAGATATTTATTTTATTTTATTTTATCTTTTTACATGTGAAAATAGAAAGACAAATATGCAAACTCCACGCTATAGAACTCCGCATCCACAAATTTCATTTTCACATTTCATCATCTTGATTTCCTAGTCTTTAATATCTTGAAAGTTGATGTGATTTAATTTAGAATCAAATTCAAAAGTGGCTTTTCATATTATATTCATATTACGTTTTAGTTATTTTATTAGGTCATAAAAATAATTCTTTGATAATTTGTAATTTTGAGTATAAATTATTTATATTTTCACTTACACATTCTTCATATATAATTCTTTCAAAGAGTGAGAAATCAAACTGGATTAATAGTTTAATTTTTAAGTACTTAATACAAATATTGTCAAAAATAACTGTATATTATTATAAAATATATATATGATTTGATTAATAATGTAAAAGGTAGAAGGTACATTTGATAATATAAACTATTACGAATATGTAATATAGAGAGAGAGTTGACGGACAAATGACAGCATATTGGAGAGATGCTTTCAAACAAAAATAACTTATAAAAGAAATTTTCCAAAAAAAAAGGATAAGAAATATACTTTTAAAATAAATATAGGAACAAAATAGAGAGAGACAGCCACCAAATAAGCACAACTTTTGCACTTTCTTCATTTAATTTGTCAGAAACTATAGCATTTTCTTTTTATTATTATTATTATTATTATTAGGCAATAAAAATTTTGCAAGGAATCACGTTGACGTTACTTACAATGACGAAACTAATCGTTCATCGAGAGAGAATAAAGAATGAGTGATCGGTGGTTTACCGATAATGACTTGGCTGTTTTTGCTGATATGAGAGCTTAGTTCAGCTCTCTCTCTTGTACAATCTCTCTCTTGCACAGTTTCTCTCTCAATTCTTATTTTTATAAAAAAATTACAAGTCGATCAATATTTTCTTCTATTTTAATATATATAATTGCTGATGAAAAAAAATTATCAGTCCCTGTATGATTTTCCTGTAGGTCCGTCCTGATTACTTACTAAAAAGGAAAAGCGAGCCTTAACTTTTGCACTTTTTATTTGTCGCGACACTTCCATATTTCACATTGCCTCCGCGTTTTCACATTATAATTATACTATTTTCCTATATCTCATCACATCTGATTTGGCTTGTCTTTGCTTCCAATATTAAATTTTCATGTGTAATAGAAACTTTTTTAAATGTAAAATAATCATATATATATAGAGAGAGATAGATTTTATCCAAAACTTTTTTTAATTAGTTTCAAATTATCTATTTATTTTGACATGTTCAGCATTATCTTATAAGAAAAAGGTTTAGACTTGGAATGAGATTGAGGGGAAAAGGAGTGGATGTTGACGTGGAATGTCCTTGGTGTGGGGAGGAGGAGGACATGAATCATGCTCTTATTGGGTGTCACAAAGCAAAGGGGGTTTGGAGGTATGGAGGGTATGAGGTTGAAGATGCTAACATACATTTTATCAATTTTTTCGTGCAGGTACTACATGGTGGAAATAAAGTTAAATTCAAGAAGCTGCTAGTTTATGCTAGACAAATATGGTTAGCAAGGAATGATAAAGTGTGGAATAATCATGTGGATAGTTGCTATACTATTCATTTGAAGGCACTTGAAAGCTTGTCTTTATGGGATCAAACGCAGCAACAGCATAAAGAGCATCTGAGCAGTTTAGTCACCAGGCGGACTGGACAGTTGCTGCCTTTTTCACATGGGCGGTCATATGGTAACATCGAGGATCAGTGGTCGGCGTTCGTCGATGGTTCGGTTTTTGCACAGGAAGGTATGCTTGGTTTTGGAGCTGTGATTGAGGATGAAGAAGGCAATTTTATTAAAGCTATTTCAGGCCATTACACGGGAGGCACAGATGCCCTGATGGCGGAAGCTTTAGCATTGAGAAGCTTTCTTTCATTTTTCAAGGAGTTTAATTTTGCAGCTCCTGGTTCTATCTTCATTGACTCTCAATTATTATTTTTTGCTTTGAGTTCTTGTAACACAAATAGGTCAGATGTGGGTAATATCGTGCTAGATTGTAAGCTTCTTTTGATGGACTTCCCACATTTGGCGTGTCGGTGGATTCGTAGGCAGGCAAATAGTCGAGCTCACTGTTTAGCTAGAGTTGCTATTCGCTATGCTCATCTACGAGTCTGGGATGCTGTTCCCGGTTGTTTACAAAATTTCTACCAGTATTAATGAAATTCTGAGATTTTACTCTTCAAAAAAAAAAAAAAGAAAAAGGTTTAGACTTATCCCCTTTTTTTTATTTTACTTCCTCCATTTTATTTTAAAAACTGTATAAAAATAATGAACATAAATTAAAAAAATAATTAATCATTATAAATTTTATAAAAATTTTATTATAATTTATCTAAATATTATTTTTTCATATTTATTACTTTACTTATTCTTTTTTATTAAATAGGAGGGTTAATTAGGGGCAATATTAAAATTTTTTAATTAATACTCTTTTAAAATTCTAAAAATGATATAAAAAATTTTATTACACGACACTTGAAATAAAACAGATGAAGTATTAAATAAATTGCTTTTTTTAAATAAATTAAATCCAAATTTATTTGAATTTAGATTTTAAAATTTTGATTATAGTTTGGTCACTCTTTGACTCAATATTATTAGACTCAATCTCAAAAAATGATGATTTCAAATTTAAATTTTAATTGAGATTAAATTAATAAGAAAATAAAAGTAAAGGCTTATTATTATTGTAGATAAATTAATTAATTGTTTAATATTTTTATAATATTATACTCGCTCCGTCATATAAAGATTATCTATTATTCTATTTTGAGTTGTTTTAAAATGGTTGTCAAACTTTTATTTATAGAATGTATTTAATGTCTTTTTTTTATTTTATTCTCTAATAAATTTATAAATTAAATAAAAAATTAATTATAGTTTAAACTATTTTTAAGGTAAAATAAATATATGAAATAGAGTAAAATAGAGAAACATAAAAATTATTAAAGTATTAATTATATTTTTAAAAAATTTATAGAAAAAAAGTTGATAATCTTTATAGTAATAAATTTTTATTACTATAAATTATTATAGAAAAAATAGTAATAAAGTTTTATTTGACATAATAAATTATTATTTTTATTAAAAATTATAAGACTAAGGAGATTAACGGGGTAATTTTATTTTATAATTATGATTATAATAAAATTAAAATTTTAATTAATAAAATAAAAATCATTTTCTAATTAATTAATTAAAATTATTTGTATTTTTCTTATTTTTTTATTTTTATTATGAGGTATATTTATTAAATATTTTTAATAAATGATATTAAATTAAATATAATAAAAAAGAGAAATCAATTATTTTAATTAATTAATTTTTAAATATATATATATATATAAATTAGAAAATGAGAGGCTAGTTTTAGGTTATGAGACAGAACGCAAAAAGATTCTTCATTTGTCACTTTGTCGGTTGAACCTTTTGTTTATTCTGTTTTCAATAATATACTTTCACATTAATTAATTAATTAATTAAAAAAATAATATTATGGATAAGTGAGCTCATCACAATATGAGTTTTATGATTCTCATGACACGTCACCATGTCCGCCTTTTTGTGCCTCGGTACTTTACTCATCTCTCCCCTCCTATTGGTTAACCCTTTATTTCCTTTTTTTTTTCTCCTTTCAATAATCAATACAATAAATGGACTCTGTTGTCTACAGATGATTAAATGTACTAACAGGGAATCAAATAACCCCTCAGCCATGCATTTTGTCTGCAAGCTTAATAAAGAAACACACACAAAAAAAGGAAACAAATAAATAAGAAAATAAGTTTATACAAAATGTAGCAAAATTCATTTAAAAAATAATTTAATTTTATCAATAAAATTGAATTAAAATTTTCAAATAAAAATTATTTCAAATTATAAATTATTTTTTAGTTTTTTGTATTTATTTAACAGTAATTAAGAATATATACGTTGTATAATATATATTTTTATAATTTGATGATAAAATTAAATCTTAAATAGATTATTTATTATGAAATGATATGAGTGGTAATTATTTTAAATTTATTTTTTATATTAAAAGAATTAAATGTTGTAAAATTTCAAACTTTATTTTAGGCTAATTTTAAATTATTTTAATAAAATATAATTTTAATTTAACCTTTATTCTGGCACTCTAATTAGCCATATTTTAATTTAAACTAATTATTTTTTTATTTCATTTCAAATATCATAAAAGAATAATACACATAAATTAAAAAATAATTAACTATTATAAATTTTATAAAAAATTTATTATAATTTATCTAAATATCTATTTTCATATTTCTTATTCTACTTATTTTTTTTATTAATTAATAAAATTAATATTTAAAATTTTTAATTTATACTCTTTTTAATTATTAAAAGTGACATTTAAAATAAAACAGTGAAAATATCATTTGACCGCTACCAACTTTTCGATTCAGACAGCTATAATACTAAGTAAATTGTTAATTATTGAGCATTAAATATTAAAATTTTAAAATATATCCATATATATATATATTATAAATGGGGCTTATGGTCTGATTTCTGAGTATGTGTATTTAGTAGGCACATAAAATTAGAGAAAATTGCGTGATAAGATTTAATTAAACATTTGATAATTTATTCAACACTTAAAATTAAAATTTTAAATATTTATTTGTTTTAAATTATTTAATAATATTTATCTTATAAATTTTTTTTGAAGAAATTTATCTTATAAGTTTTAATTAAGATAAAATCAGTTAAAATAATAATTGATTCGATTTTTCAATATTTAAAATTTTACGTTTATTTTATTTAACATTTAATTTTTAGTTTTATATTTAAATATAATTTTAATTAGAATGAATTAATGGCTTGTAAATCAAAATATTAACTGTGATGTTGGATGAAAATGAATTTGTTAATTAATGAAAAAATAAGTGAAATCAGAACAAATTAATTTAAATTATTTAAATATTATTCCTCAAAAAGAAAATATTATTTAAGTGTTTAGCCTGGCCATATTCGTCAACCCATTGTCGCTTCTTGAATGCTGTGGGCATTGGATCAGCAGCCCAATTATTTCTTTAATGATACCATGTATCTGTTTAGTCCATTGTTCTGATTAAATTATTTATTCGAATTAGATTATTTAAACCAAATCTACTTATCAACTACAACAAATCCATTCCTTAGTTTAAACGTATTGAACGTAGACTAACTTAAAAATTAGTGTCTGGATATCAATTTGTTAATAAGAATTATAAGTTTTAATGGATTTCACTTTTAGAAATTTTGATATATATATTTTTAATTCAGACTCAATAATTTACAAATAAAATTTTATTTCCTTTAAAAATGTAAAGAATTGTAAATATCAAAATTTAATTTTTTTTTATATATATGACAAGAATTATATAATACGTAATCATAAATTGTTTATAGATTTAGATTTAAGTTTGGTAAATATTAATTTTCTTAAAAAAGACACTTGACATGGATTATCTCAATTTTCAAAGCGAAATAGTCGTAGATGTAATGCTAATTTTGAAGTAAAAAAGTAAAAAAGAAGGTAGAGATAATGTGGAAACATGTTAAGCTTTGACTGGTATAAATGTTAGGCAAAGACCCTGACTTCAAAGTTCAAAACTTCTTTTGTCATTTTCAGCTTGAATGAGTCTTCGAGATTAAAACTAATAAATTACTTTAATATAATTTGACGGTTCCGTCCATAGAATCTCTCCCAAACAAACAAATTACAAGTCTAATTCATATCTTCCTCTTTTGTTATTTACTTGTGTTGGTCAAGCTTAAGGATTAGACATTTTATCAAATCCTTCCAATCTCTAGAAAAAATATATGGACTTTTTTTATAGTTCCATTTATGCTCATTTCTCATGTATAGACTACCGACTAGTCAAAATCAAAGACACCGCTTTTTTATTTTCATTTTTCCTCTCATGAGTTTTTTTTTTTTAATTAAGAAAATGGACATCTAAATTTTTTTTTAAAAAAAAATTTAAGAGAGGGTATTTAAGATTTGAATTTAAAATATAAAGAATAGCAACACATATTTCTTTTTTCAATGAATGAAAATAATATTTATATATTGCATAATTAAAAATATAAGTTTTTAAATTTCTAAATTAAATAATTTCTTTTGTGGGGTATCCTCGATTAATACAGCCTTAGATGCTTCAATTATTAATTTTAGTATTATACTATTTTTTATATTAATTTTGTACAAAATACATGAAATACTTTAATTTATGAACAACATCGAAATTCAGAAATTATTTACTCCAATTCAATCTATAGCAGTGAACTCTTTCATCCCGAAATTTTTAACTTGGAATAAATCAAATTTATTCGAGGAGGATTCAAACCTACGACAAATTTCTTCGAGTAGAATTCAAATCTATGACCAATCAGTTAACAATATATATATATATATAGATAAATGTATAATAAAGTAATTAATTTATAAGCATATAATGACATTAATTTTTATAAACATATATTGTAAAAAAGTAATTAATTTTTTTAAACATAGAGTAATAATTAAAATAACATGCTTTCTTATCCAAAAAAATTAATTAACAAAAAAAATCATAAAAATTAGAGAAAAATTGTAAGTATAAAGACCACAAATTAAAAAAACGAAGTATTAAATACTTAGCTGTAATTTGGAGTGCACAAGTTTGATTTTCGCAAATAGCAAATAAAATATAATGCGAGTGTGTGTCAGAAATGAATTCTAGAAAAACAAAGATAATAAAAATCAAAGTTGATCTAATCACTAATTTTATAATTACACGACTAAATTACTTCTAAATTTTTAGTTTCACCTACTAAAAATGGATTTATTAAAATGACCATCATTTAATTATATGAAAAAAAATAAGTAAAGAAAAAGATGATTGAAGAAACTAGCTAGATGCTTGTATTAATTGCAAAATGTAATAATTAGAATCAGTTGAGTAAGAATTCAATTACAAAATTATGATAAAGGAAATAAAAAATTAATAAAAATTAAAATATAATGTTATTTTTAAATTAGATGTTGTAATTTGAATGAAATTATTGAAATTGAAATTGATTTATTTGAATTTGCTTGTCTGATTTGTGAGATTGGTTGCTTGGAAGTTGAAAATGAGAGAGAGATCTTCAGTTCACATATTTATAGAAGCTTTTCTAATAACTTTTTAACTTTCGCCATTTATAACAACATATATTCTTTATTTACATCAGACTTGAGGATTAATAGCTTAGATCAAAATATCCAAGTTCAATTAATTAACTTAAACTAATTAAATAACCAAACTCAATCAAAACAATTAAATTTATGAACTAAAAATATTTATTTACAGGCTTAAAGTTACAATTAAAGCGTATAATTAACTTAATTATGATGTTAACAACTATATATTGAATTTAAAGTTATATATATTTTGAATTTCAAAAAAGTAATTATTTTATCTTTTTCCAATTTGTTTAATTTATTTCATTATAAACATAGTTTTGACTCTAATGAGTTTTGATCCAAAAGTAAAATAATCCTTAGTTATAAATAGCATCTATCCTCTTAAATTTTTGTGTCCCCAATTTAGTTGATGTATAAAAGACCATAGTTCGAACAAGCCCACCATCGTTTGTAGTCCATTCCCATGGCTTTATTGGGCCAGAATGTGGCCTTACTGGGCCGGTATTCAGTTGGTGTGTTTGAAGTGGTACGCTTTAGAGAAGGATAGCAAACTGAGGCATTTACAAAAATATTTACACTTTTTACAAAGAAGTTAGAATAAAATTTTAAAAATATTTTATTTCTTAATAAAATAATAAGTTTTTTTTTTAAAAAAATACCCCTTCTTTCACTAAAATTAATATTTTACTTATTTTTTCTTTTTTTTTAAACTTCACAATTAAATAAAAATATTCTAATAAAATAATAAAAATTAATATTTTAAATTATTTTTTCAGCATAAAAAATATTAATTTTTATAAAAAAAAATCTTAATTTTAATATAAAAAATAAATAACACTTACAAAAAATAAAAAAAATATTAATAAAAATTATTAAATTTATTTTTAAATAAATTTTACATATTATACATATAAAAAAATTAAAAAAATATATTAATTTCGTTATACAGATATTGTATAGATGTTTGGTAAATATTATATATGTTTAATAAATTTTTAGTAGATATTGTAGATATTTAGTAGATGTTATGTGTATGTTATATATTTATTTTTGTATATTTTATGTATTTTATGTAAATATTGTGTGAATATTATGTATATGTTATATGAATAATTTTTTTTAAAAAAATAAAGTTAAAAAAATATTAAAAATATTTTGTAGATGTTTAATAGATATTTGGTAAATGTGCAGATATTTATTAGATGCTTAATATATACTTAATATATGTTATTAATTGTTGTGTGTATTTATATATTATATATATATTTATTTTTTTTTGTATATATATTAAAAATATGGCCTTAAAAAATATCATAAGAATTTTAAATACATATAAGCTCGTATAATGCTTATAAACTAAATTTTATAAGCTAAACCAAATACTCTCTAAATAAATTGTGTAATATCTCTCTTTATTATGTATCTGCGAGTCAGAGTACCCATATGCTTATTATACTCTGCTTCCTTTCCAGGCCATATGGATTGGGGGATGTCTGTTCCTAACCCTGTTATGAATGTTATTCTCCAAGATTATAATGAATAATACTCTTCTTTGAAAAAAAAAAAGTGCTTTCTTTGCCCTTATTATGAAAGTACAAATTAAATTGGATGGAAAACCACAACAAAATGGAAGAATATTTAATTTTCTTAAAAATTACAACAACAAACTCTATATACGCTTGATACTGCATTAATGGCAGTATCAGATTTGCTAAGGACAAATTAAAGAAGGCAATAAAATTAAAAATATTCCCCATTAATATACAATTGATGAAATTCAGGTGGTTCTTTCTTTCCTTTGAGAAGGAAAACACCATTGTTTCTAATGCTCCAATTGCATTTAGTACATTTTAATCTTTCTTGGTATGCCCAAAAAACTCCTTGTTGTGTATCATTTATATAAATATAACACCAAAACAATGGATACATTATATCATATAATTCCCATGATATTTTTTCTCCTGGTTTTAATACCAGAAAATTGTCCTTTCTAGCATCGCAAATGAAACCCACATCATGACTTGCTCTATTTGTAATTTTTACCTTCACAGTTGGAATGAGAGAATTCAAAAATTCAAGTATTTGAAAAGGTTTAGCTAATGAAGGAGCCACTGATGACAAAATGAGAATTATACAGAGTGTGATTTCTACAACTTTATTGCTTCTGGAGGTGATCATGATGCTGATAATTATTAATACCAAAATAATAATTAATAGTCTTATAATTATTGAATGAAATTATAATTCTCTTCAGCAAACAATCATATATATTTATATAATAAATGTTCCAGGAAAAAGATTTATTAATTTGACTGTCCTTAATTTTTTGAGTTGTTTGGTCAAAAATTGAAAGAATGCTGCGGACTTGGTCAATATAAGCCTCTGTTTTCATTAGAGGATTGACCTCAAGGATAATAATGAAATAACGATATGAAATTTGATTTTCTTGTTCGCAAAAAAAAAAAAAAGAATCTTTTTAGAGTATTTAATATAATTACAAAAAATGTTAAACTTTTTTTATTTATTTTTCATTATATAACAAATTTACATAGATTTTATTGAATTTCATCTAATTAAAGATTTTTTTATTATAAATTTAAACTTTTTACAAGAAGTATTAAATTGCACTAATTTAAGTAAGAAATTAGTTATATGAGCTTGATTTATTCACTTTTTACTAAAATAAGGGTTCTTTTTTAAAACTACATATTCACTCGTTACAATTAATATTTTACTTTAATTTTTATCTTTATGTTTTTTTTTTCATAATTTACTATTAAATAAATATATTCTAATAAAATCATAAAAATTAATATTTTACATTATTTTCATCACATACGAATTATAATTCTATAAAGAAAAAAAATTTAATTTTAATTATAAAAAATAAATAATACTAAAAAAATAAAAAGTAAAAAATATAAAAACATATTTATAAAAATCATGAAATTTATTTTTAAATAAATTTTACATATTATATATATATAAAATAAAAATAAAAAATTAATTTTATTTATGCAGATGTTTGGTAGATATTCTGTATATATTTTATAGGTATTTTGTGTAAGTTATGTACTTATTATCTAAGTTTTATGTATTTTATATAAAAATTATTAAATATTATGTAAATATTATGAGAATAAAAAATTAAAAAATTAAAAATTAAATAAATATTAAAAATATTATGTAGATTTGTAGTAGAAGTATTGTAGATATTGTAGATGTAGTTTATATTGTTGCGTGTATATTTTGTATATATTGTATATATATATTATGTATTTTTATATATTTTGAAAATATGATACTATTTTTTTTAAATAAAAAATATAAATAAAATAAATTAGAAAAAATAGAAAAAAAAATAAAACTGAAAAAAAAAACAAAAATTACCATAGAAAAGGTGATTTTGAAATAAAATTGTTGTTGTTTTACCTGTTTAAAAGAAAACTTTATTGGGCCTCTAAAAGTGGAAACGCAAACCCAAAAACACTGCCTGTGTTGTTTTCTCTTAATTCTAATTTATTGTGATTAGGGGTAACTACAAAATTAACCTAAAACTAACTCCTGAAATATATTTTTTTTTCATATTTATGCTAATTAACTTATTTATTAACAAAAATACGATACTCTTTCGGATAAAGAAAATTTCATTAAACACAAAATCGAATACACTTTTTCACTTATCAAAATCTAAACATCAATTCAATCGATAAATAACACAAGTTCAAGAAGAAGAAGAAGAAGGTGGATAATATGAAAATGAAGAAGATAAAACAATTCGACAATTTTGATTCAACAAGTATTAAAATCAATTAAATTTTAGATCTGAAAATAAATAAAAAAAATATTATATTATCATTATATATTAGATCTATAATATATATTTATTCTGATTTCAAATATAAAACATAAAATTTAGATATAAATACGTTTAAATAATGCTATAATATCAGTTTAAAAATTGATTGTCAAAACATATATTTTCATATAAATACTAAATTTAAAAATAAAATTAGCTTACGCATGTGTGTATCAGTATGTATAGGTATTTGAAGTATATATCTAAAGTGAATATCAGATTACATATTTTGTGTCAGTATATAATGATTTATGAATAATATACTTATACATAAGTAATACATTTAAAATTTTTATCAGTTTAAAATTTTTAATTTTAGTATGTGCAGGTATATTAAGCATATGCTTATTGAAAAAAGAATTTATTTAAAATAAATATTAGTATATAACTCTCTATGACTCAGTATATGATGATATATAAAACATATTCATAGATGTAAGTAATATATTTAAAAAGAAAATCAGTTCACATTTTTGTTTGTCAGTATATATAGGTATACAAAACATATACCTAAATGTAAAAGTAATGTATTTGATATTAATATCAGTTTAAGATATTTATTTTTTAGAATATGTAGGTATATGATGCTATATGAATAATATACTTATATATAAGATAATATACTTATATTTAAGTAATGTATTTAAAATTTTTATCAGTTTAAAATTTTTAATTTTTGCATATGTAGGTATATGAAGCGTATACATATTAAAAAAAGAAATTTATTTAAAATAAATATCAGTATATAACTCTCTGTGACTCAGTATATGATGATTTATGAAACATATTTATAGATGTAAGTAATGCATTTAAAAAAAATATTGGTATCCTGATATTTTTAATATGTTTAATTATATTATATAAAAATACATTTTATTAAAAAGTTTTTATTTTTTATTAGGTAAAAAATGGGGACAATTCCAACGTTATTTTAACATAATGGTAAATGGGACAACTTAAAATACACAGATTTTGAAGTAAATTGAATCCTTATACATGAAGAATGCAAATATGAAAAAATATTGCAAACGATTATGTTGCAATTGAAAAAAAAACACAGAAGAATAAAAAATACGGGTGGAGTATCAGATTTCTTCTGGATATCTAGCCTTAAAAATTCAAGATGATAGTAGTTTGTTGTTTTACATCCAGCTGAAGAAGAAGAAATTAGATATAATGAAATATCCACTATGTATAACAATTGAAGAGGAAAGTTTAGGAATGAGTATATTTGAATTCTATCAACAGTACAATGCACCTCAGAAATAGGGACAAAGCTCAACAAAATCACAAGACAATAATGTTGTAACTGATATTGTGCATTATGCAAATATATTGAGCAAAAGTGTAATTGAAGAAGAAGACCAACAAAATTCAGAAGAAGTTAACAGTGAATCATCATCAATAATTACCAATGCAACACATCCAGACATTAAAAAAGGTCAGATCTATAAAGATAAAGAGACTTTTAAATTTGTGGTGAGCCTATTTGCAATAAAAAATCATTTTCAGTACAAAGTTAAAAAGTCATGCAACAAGGAATATGTTGTAGTTTGCTATAATCAATAATGCAAAAGGTTTTTGAGAGCAGCAAAAATAGGAAAAAAAAAACTTGTTTGTGGTTAAAAAATATCATAATGTTCATACTTGCTCATTAGAAATTAGAATGAGTGACCATAGATAAGCAACATCTTTGGTAATTGGTGATTGCATCAAGACAAAGTATTTAGATATCAAGAGATCTTATAATCCAACAGATATTGCTAAAGATATTAAAGAAGAATATGGTGTAAACCTCAAACATATGAAGGCATGGAGAGCAAAAGAAAAACATTGGAAAAGTTAGAGGCAAACCAAATGAATCTTATAAACTTATTCCAAGATTTTTATACATGATAAATACTACAAATCCAGGATCAATTACAGAACAGAAACAAAAGGAAAATGGCTCATTTCTTTATGTATACATTACTTTAGATGCATCAATAAAAGGCTAGACTTACTGCAAACCTATAATGGTAGTGGATGGAACATTTTTGAAAGGCAAATATGGAGGGACATTACTCACGGCGTCAACACAAGATGCTTCTGGTAATATTCTCCCTCTAGCTTTCTCAATTGTTGACTTTGAAAATGATGATTCATGGGAATGGTTCTTAAAAAAAAATATAAAAGGAACATTTGGCTTTAGAAATGGAATGTGTGCAATCTCTGATAGGCATGAAAGTATCATTAAAGCCATGAAAAATATTTACCTTGAAGTTATGCATGGTTACTACATGTTTCACTTGTTGAATAATTTGAAAATAAACTTCAGAAGAAATAAAAAAAAAATAAAAGATTTGTTCTTCAAAGCAGCAAGAGCATATACTATAGAAGATTTCACACATTACATAGAAGAGTTAAACAATATTGATGAAAGAATTCTACATTATCTGGAAACTATTGGGTATGACAAATGGGCAAGAGTTTATGGAACTAGCAACATATATTAGACTATGACTTCAAATATTGCTGAATCGTTGAATATCACAAATAAAGCTGTAAGCGAATTACCAATAACTACTCTATTAGAATATTTAAGATCACTTCTACAAGAATAGACTTGGACAAACAGAAATGTAGCATTATATACATTCACAAGATTGACAAAAAAGGCTGAGGATATACTAAATCAAAGCCTCCTTGAATAATTAAAGTTACAACTATGAAGAATATATGTAGGTATATGATTCATATACCTTCATATACCTATATTCGTGGAAAAAGAATATCACTATAAAATTTTTATTTATTATCATATATAGGTATTTCTTATATATATCATATTATATATTGTTTATGTTCTACTTATATTCATGATATATTTTATTTCTTTAAAATATTAACATTTAAATGAATCAATTTATTACTAATAAAAAATTATTTAAATGCAGGTTAAACCATCAACAATAAATTTATATAAAGTCATGGACAATGAAGTTCAGTTTGTAGTTAACTTGAAGGAAAGAACTTGCACTTGCAACAAATTCTAAATAGATGAAATTCCATGCAAGCATGCAGTTGCAATAATGATGGAAATGGATCAAGACCCTTATTTGTACCGCTCAAAATACTATACTAAAGAAACATTTCTTCAAACTTATGCAGCAACTATTTTTCCAATTGCAAATCAAAATACATGGATTATACCAGATGAAATAAAGAGAATTACAGTACTACTACTAGAATTCAAAGTCAAGGCTGGAAGACCTAAAAAAAAGACACAAAGGAGCATGGGAGAGTAACAACAAATGCAGCAAATGTGGACAACAAGGGCATAATAAAAAAACTTGTAGAAATGCACCAAAATAAATATATCATATATATATACACATATATATACATGATATATCATTTTATGAGACAAATTTAATTAAATAAGATGATTGTTACAATTTAATACAGTAATGCATTTCAAAAGATAAAATATATATCTGTTATTATTTTAATATATGAATGTATATGTACTATATGCCTATATATACCTATTGCCAATAGCTACTCTATTGGAATATTTAAGATCACTTCTACAAGAATGTACTTAGACAAACATAAATTTAGCATAATATACATTCACAACATTGACAAAGAAGGCTGAAGATATACTAAATGAAAGCATATATATATAGGTATATATAAGTATATGATTCATATACCTTCATATACCTATATGTTAGCCTCCTTGAATCATTAAAGTTATAGGTATGAAGAATATATGTAGGTATATATAATTATAAGATTCATATACCTTCATTTACCTATATGAAAGCCTCCTTGAATAATTAAAATTACAGATATGAAGAATATATGTAGGTATATGATTTATATACTTCATATACCTATATTCATAAAAAAAGAATATCACTATAAAAATTGTTATTTATTATCGTATATAGGTATTTCCTATATATATCAGATTATATATTATTTACAAGTTAATACAGTGATGCATTTCAAAAGAAAAAAAAATATCTGTTATTATTTTTAATATATGAAGGTACATGTACAATATATCTACATATACCTATTGCCAATAACTACTCTATTGGAATATTTAAGATCACTTCTACAAGAATGAACTTATACAAAAAGAAATGTAGCATTATATATATTTACAAGCTTGACAAAGAAGGCTGAAGATATACTAAATGAAAGTCTATATATAGTTATATGTAGTATATGATTCATATACCTTCATATACCTATATGAAAACCTCTTTAAATCATTACATGTATGAAGAATATATATAGGTATATATAAGTATATGATTCATATACCTTAATAAAAAAGAATATCACTATAAAAATTGTTATTTGTTATCATATATAGGTATATATGTCAGATTATATATTATTTACAAGTTAATACAGTAATGCATTTCAAAAGATAAAATATACATATGTTATTATTTTTAATATATGAAGATATATGTACAATATGCCTACATATACCTATTGCCAATATCTACTCTATTAGAATATTTAAGATCACTTCTAAAAGAATAGACTTATACAAAAAGAAATGTAGCATTATATATATTGACAATATTGACAAAAGAATGCTGAAGATATACTAAATAAAAGTCTATATGTAGGTATATATAGGTATATGATTCATATACCTTTATATACCTATATGAAAGCCTCCTTAAATCATTATAGATATGAAGAATATGTAGGTATATATAGGTATATAATTCAGATACCTTCATATACCAATATGAAAGCCTCCTTGAATAATTAAAGTTACATGTATGAAGAATATATGTAGGTATGTGTAAGTATATGATTCATATACCTATATTCGTAGAAAAAGAATATCACTATAAAATTGTTATTTATTATCATATATAGGTATTTCTTATATATATGAGATTATATATTGTTTACATTCTATAATATAATAGTATATAAAGTTGCATGAACTATATAACTACATAAAATTATTGGCTTAAAAAATAAATTTGCATCAGTAATATGAAGAAAAATATTTACCTTTCATTAATCCTAAAATATTTACAACTATACCAAAAATTAAAAAAACAAAAAAAAACATATAAACTTTGATATAAAAAAAGATCATAACATCCAATATCATTTACTTATTTCTTAGAATTGTAATTTCCTTTTCCTCTTCCTGGCATCCTTCCTTTTAACTCTTCTAAACAATTCATCACTGCTTTCAATAGTTCTATCAAGTTTACCCATACCATGAGTGTACAATGAAAAAGCCAATCTCATTAGATATCGATCCATATTAAACTCCTCCGACAAAGTTTTAAAACCATGAACATAAAATTTTGCAAAAGCAAACATGAAGACACCACAATCACTATAAAAGTAGAAATACAAAATTAAAATAAATAATAATATAATAAAAAAAAATATAAAAAAATATAAAAACCTATTAACTTGAACTGGAGTTGAATCCACGACAACCATATCAAGAGCATCAAAAGCACCCTTGGCATTATAAACTTCCTTTTTAATGTCATTTCTATTTTTCACCACATCAAGCATATGAAGATAATTTGGAAGAACAACACAAAATGGTCTCAAATAGTAGTAGCTTTGTCATTTCTTGCACTTCTCATGGAATTTTAAGCATAAATACACCTATCTATAATAGATAAGTATCCAAGAATCCAATGTTTCTCATCACTTTGATGTATATGAATAAAAAAAATCATCAACCTCATCCCAACGGTGATTACATAATAGAAGATGCCCTGAAATATAGTCTGCCACAACATCATCAATAATTTAAAAAACCTTCATTTCTTTGCCTGAATTAACGAACTTATTATATCTCCACATAATATTATGATAAAATAATAAGTCAGTAGTGCTGAATTTGACTTTGATGTTTTTATTATATCTACTCTTCTTTCCTAGATAATAAAGTAAGATATCAATATGCTGTAAAAAAAAATACACATAACAAATTAATAACAAAAAATAATAAAAAAATAAAAGCTGCAAACAAAAGAGAAAAAGTAAAAACTTACCAAATCAGCCAAAAAACAACCACTATAAGCAAGATCATGAAAAAAAGCTTTATCATCAACACTAGCAACAGAAAAATCCATAGTTCTAAACAAATCCCTTTCATTCTTGTAGTATAAATTTTTACTAAAAAAATATATTCAAATAATAATAATAATAAATTATAAAAAAATAATAAAAAATTACCAATTCTTTCTTTTGTTAAATCTTCTCTCCAACCACATATTAAATGATATACGATTGACAAAGCTCGATTTGCCTAACAAATCGCCATCCAAAACCATATAAATCTTTGCCTTAGAAACTCCCTTACTAGAAGTACCAAATTTAGTAGTGTAAGTAGATTTAATAATAGCAGATGGTTTAATATCTCTTTTAGCATTAATATCAGAATCAACAAGACCAAGTAAAAAATTGAGATGATTAGTATCACCCTAAAAAAAGAAAAAAAAAATTAAACCTTTTAACACATATAAATTTATTAAAAAATAAAATCAATAATTAATAAAAAATTACATATGAATATAAAGAAAATATCTGAGAAGATTTCAAGGAAAATAACAATTGAGCAGTGTTTTCATCATTTCCCTTCAGAACATTAAATGTATTTTGATAATTAAAAAATATAAAAAAATAATATTATTATTTTAATTTTTTTTAAAAATACCTTATGAAATATTTTAAATTCTATTTCATCAATTTCAACTAGAAAAGAAGAACCATAACCAGAAGCAGCTGAAGTATACTTATTAATAACATTAATAGCTCCCTCAGTAATGTCAACTTGAGCTAAAAAACTAGAATCAAACTCTGAAGAACTTGAAATGGCCTTTTTACTAAACTTAATTTCACCAACATCATCAGCAACAAGACAAGTACCCTCACCAACAACACCAGAAGCATCAAATTAACTGCAACTTCATCTTTATTTTCAACAACAACAGAAGCAATAACATCTTTTTCATTAAAACCAAAGTCACTAATAGCTTTATCTCCAATAACATTTTCTTCACCAATTCCCTTTATAGAATAGTCAACAATATTTTCTTCATCAATTTTAACATCATCAAACTCATTTATAATAGAAAAATCAGCTATAACATAAGAAATAACCTTATTTACAAAATCTACATTGTCTCAATATCACCATCACCATCTTTAACAACACTAGGCACATCTTCAACATCCATAGAAACATTTATTTCCTTTATCTAAAAAAAATAAACTACTTAAAAGTTATATGAAGGTATATGTTACATATAACTACATAAAAAACTATAGAAAAATAAAATATAAAAATATTATATATAGTAATAAACAGGTATATGAACTTATATGTAATATATAACTACTTAAAAATCTAAACAAAAATAAAAAATAAAATAATTCTACATAACTTATATAAAGTTATATGAAAATATATGTTACATATACATAGAAATATAAAACAATGCAATAAAACATTATATATAAGTTATATGAAAGTAAATGAATAACTATATAAAAATTTGAAGAAAAACAAAAAAGAAAAGTATTGTATAACACAAAAATATGAAGGTATATATTACATATACCTAGTAAAAAAACTGAAGAAAACAATGCAATAAAAGTACTATATATAAGTTATATGAAGGCAATAAAAATATTATATAGAAGTTATATGAAGGTATGTGTAAGTATACAAAGGTATATGTTATATATACCTAATTAAAAATCTAAAGAAATGAATGCAATAAATGCATTATGTACAAGTTATATGAAGGTATACAAAGGTATATGTTATATATACCTATTAAAATTCTGAAGAAATGAATATAATAAAAGTATTATGTAGAAGTTATATGAAAGTATATGTTTCATATACTAACATAATAAAATTCAACAAATCCAAAAGAACATACCTCAAATTGTTCTTTCTCATCATTATCATCATTATAATCATCTTTAAAATCAACATAATTATCACTATTAATAATATCAACATATTCATTAACATTATCCTATAAAAAATAAAAAATATAGTTAAAAAATTAAGTGTAAAAATTAACAATAACACTACTTATATGTAATTACAAAAAAAGAAGAATTAAAATACCTCAAAAACAATCTTCTTGGATATACCAACCAACAAATCAAAAACTTCACTAAGTTTCTTGTCAAATACAGACATCATTGGTTTACTATCTTTTTTCAAAGACTTCAAATCTTTATCTAATTTATCTTGCTTTAAAGAAACATCAACAACTTGACTCAATAACTTTTCTTGTTTAGAAGAAACATTATTCAACTCCTTTTTCATACTATTAATGCACTCATCAAGAACACTATTTGACTTTCTCTTCTTACTCTTTGCCTTCTCAACATCAACACCAGCAACACTATCACCAAAAGCAACAAGATTGTCAACATCACAATCCATCTTATTCACATTGTCACCATCTTCATTAATATCTTCATGCTCTATAACATTATACATCATACCCAACTTTAACTTCTCTATTTCAACTTCATTTGGATAAACATTTACTAAATCCAACTACATACAAAAAGGTAAATAAATAAAAATAAAATAAAAAAAAGAATATAAAAATTAAAGAATATAAAAAAAAACATAAAACCAAAACATACCTTCAAGGTACGACAAGAAAGAATATTTTCAAAATATTTCAAATATGGGTTAGAAATGAAAGACTAACAAGCAAGATGAGGAAAACAACTCTAAACTTTTACACCAAACTTTCCACCAAGCAATGCATAACACTCATAAAACCAACATTGAAGCACAAGTGGAAATCCAACTAATCTATAAAACTTAATATCACGCTTCCTAACAGTCTCACTAAATTTCTTTTTAAGACTATTAATAGTAAGATAAAAAATATCCAACCCAAAAGGATAATCAAAATAATTACCACTATCAATAATATCAAAATCCTCCTTATGAATCAATTTATCCTTAGGAGAAGATAAAAAAAAGATGCAAAACATACAAAAAAGCAACTTTAACAGCATCCTCATCACATTTCCATTTTTTTAAGAAAGCAATTCTTAATAACAAACTTAGAAATCCTAAAATTACCACTAAAATAATGAGAAACTAACTTATTATCATCTTTAGAAAATAAAAATTTATTCCTATCACCAACGGATTTTAACCCAATAACCAAACTAAACTCACAAATACCAAATACCAAATCAACACCATCAAAATTAAACACCATCTACTTAGGATTAGCTTGCTTCACCTCCCTCAAAACCAAAGAATAAAATAGATGCTAAATCTTAAAAGGAAGAATATCTAAAATAAAACCAAAAGGTGTTTGACGAAACAATTCCAATTGACTAGAACTTAAAACATACTTTAAATTAGAAATAATTTCATACTTCATCTGAAAACCAATTTTAATAGCATGAAAATCTTTAGCAGCCAACACCTGAAAAAAAATACTAACTATAATAAAAAAAAACTCAAAATCTCTGTATTTATTAAATATACTTAAAAAACAAAAAAATTAAAAAAATATACATTCTCAAAACTACAATACAATAAAAATACCTTTTTAGGAGAAGATTTTACACCAACAACAGGTTTCTTGGGAGACTTCTTCATCAATTTCTTACCCATATCAATACCAGATTTCTTAGGCGACTTCTTCAATGATTTCTTACCAAACTTCTTAGATGAAGTCTTACCCATACCAGTATGATATTTCTTCAGACTATTCTTAATAATAGAAGGTTTTTTCAAAAACCTAATAATTTGAGAAGGAGTTCTATGATTGCGAACAGAAGATGGAGACTTAACCATACAGTGAAATCAAGAGAAAAATGGCTACTCAAATAATGAAAATAAAGAAGGAAAGTGGAGAAAATGCAGAGACCACGATCGAAAAAGAAAGAAAATGGATACTGAAAACCTGGAGAGAAGAAAGAAAATGCAGCGAAAAAGGAAACTGAACACTCGGAGAGAAGTATCATATTTTTGTAATAAGAAAACATAAAATATTTTAAAACTAAAAAAATAAAAAGTTAAAAGTGAAAATAAAAAGTAAGTGAAGTAAAAATAAAAATAAAACCTAAAAGGTAGTATATCATGTAATTTCCTCTTGTGATTATGTCAAAGTGAATGGGCCGAAAACAAAGGAAGGCACCTCTTAAGATGCATCTTTAATTTCCATTTCAATTTAGTATCTTTCACATCAACATGTCCAAAGCCTATCCATGATAGATACCTCTCCTTCTCATTAATTTAAATTCATATATTGCAAAGGTTAAAATTGTTGCTCCTTAAATAAAGACAAATTACACAAAATATTGTTTTTTTCAAAATTTCATTATTATTATTTTTTTCTTCAGTTTATAAAAGTATATATTTTTAATTTTTGTATTTTACAACATATATAAAAAATATATTAAATATATATCAAAAATATACTCAATATATATTAAAAATATATCATATTTTTATAAATTTATATATATGCATAATATTTTTATAGATTTTTTAAGTGTATAATATTTTTGTAATTTTTTATTATTTAAGTCATTTTATAAATTTCTCTTAAATAAATTTATTTTATAAGAATTGCTAAATCATAGTATTAAAAAATATAAAAACTATAATGGTTATTTTAATTAATCGCCATAAAAGCCACTAATTACCTATTTTTTATAGTGAAATAATACTTTTCGTACCTATTTTGAGAGTTGGCCACAATTGCTACTAATTTTAAAAATTGAGAAAAAATTGATGAAATTAAAGAATTTAACAATTGAAAATGATGCAATGAATTTTTTTTAATGTCATTATGCTTTTGTTATTTAGGCTAGCTTTGTTATTTAGTTTTTGTGATTTATTTTCTTGACACTTAAAATTTATATTTGTGATTTGTTTTTGATAAAGGTACTTTATTAAGAATTAGTAATGGTAAATGTGTAAGAATATGGAGGAAAACTAGATTCTACCAAACTAAATTTCATGTGTTATCAACTTATAAAAATTTAGATGCTGATGCCATGGAGAATGAAACCATAAGGGAAGAGAACTTTGTAACTAAAGAAGCAAATTTTATTCTCTCTTAAGAAATTAAGATAGGTATAAGAAACAAAGACTAATAGAGACAAAAAGTAAATGAAGAAGAAGCAATTAGAAGCTTCAATGTGTATTCTAGAAGATTACATACCATGTTTTTATACAGATGTTGTAACTAACATATTCACACACAACGTTTCTAAGTAACTTGCCTTCACTCTCACAACTAACTTCATTAAAACTGTAACACCCTTATATTTTATATACGTACAATATATATATCATACATACGTAAAGTACATATATAATATAACACCCTTATATCCTAAATACATATAATGCGTGTATCACATATACATAAAATATATACCATGATAATATAGTAATTACATTTAGAAACCCTCACTTGGATATTAAAAATAATGTATAAATTATAAAAAAATTCTCTAAAAAAATTTACATACCTGCGCGATACTCACTACTATGCTAAGCTATACAACTTAGTGATACAAATTTAGAAACAATATATATATATACATATTTAAATACATTTCTCACAATGTAATTGATAACATCAGTATAACCACCATATTTTCTTTATATCTCATTCATTATATATATACCCAAATTCACATTTCACAATGCAACTTGCATTATTTAAACAATACACATATATTCACACATATACACATCACATCCAACCACACACACAATGGGCCCAATACCCCTATACAGTAATCCCTTTTCACAATTTATTCATATTTTATCATTTTATATATTTTCCTTCATATTATTTATTACATTGTCCATTTCCTATCTTTTTATTCAATTTTAATCATATCTGCAATTTATACATTATGCGCATAAACATCTTAATAAGCATTTTACATTGGCTCAACTTTCTTGTCTTATGCCTTAATCACTTTTTTAATTATACACTACACATACCCTTATCCAATACAAACATGAAAGTAACATAACATATTTTCAAATTCACAATGTTTTATGTCATTTACAATATTATATACACAATAATAATTATAAACTTATACTAACCTTGTTTAACTCTCCAAGCCTTATCTTTGATAAAGCTCTACACTTCTCCACTTTTATCAATATGATCTACACAAAAATAACCCAACAACAATTAACATTACTCAATCAAATTCATTTCCTTGCCCAATATACATTAAACTATCATTATCTAAATAATTATAATCAAAATTCCATTAAAACCCTAAATTCACTATCTACTACTTTGCTTAAAATTCATCTAACATTTCATATCCAACATTTGACCATAAAATCATTACTTATATACCAAAATAATAATAAAACAACTCATTTCTATAACTATCTCAATCTCTTTCAAAAACTTTAATATTCACATAATATGGCCATAACCCTAACTTTATCCAAACTCACCCATCATCAATCTCTAACCATAGAATCATCATTTATATATTAAAATAACATCAAAGCCCTTCATTACAATAGTTAAATCCACCCATATCAAAGCCCTAATTTTTACATAACTTATTCATAACCCTAAATTTATCAACTATGTCAACTTCAAACCAACCAACCATCATTTTATCACATACTTATCATTTTAACATCAATTACTATCAATTTAATAATTTAAATCACTTTCTTTCTCTACCCAAGTCTTACATAACCTTCAAATTAAAGAAATCAAGCTTGAAATAGAAAATACTTACTTGAATCCTTGGTGAATCTTCAAAATCACCATAATTTCTTGTAAAATTTAGAGTATTTAGAAGACACTTTATCTCATTCTTTCTCTCTTCAATTTCGGCCAAGACATGTGTTATCTCTATTTTGATCTTAGGCAATCAAATTGAATAGGATTAATTTTTGTATCAAGTAACATTTTGCAGGACTTTAATTTTTGAAGAAATTTTAAAGAGCCTGACCGAATCAGGAGCTAGGCTGACCAAACTCAAGTGAAGTAGCCCAAATTGAGCTCTAGCATGGCCATACCTTTACCTAGCTACCGAACCAAAAGCAAGTCCGACTGCACCCATACCGAGCTGACGAGCGTTCCACGAACAAGGTGATAAGAGCACGAATGTTCCAAAATCAAGCTGACTGGACTAAAGTAAGGTATCACTGGACAAAGAACAAGATGAACAAATAAAGCACGACCTGACCAGACCGAGCTCTTTCCAAAGGATCCAGTAGATTTCACGCATAGTGTTACTCCCACATTATGAATGGTTTATCTGTCACAATCTGACCACTAACCAGTCTAAAAGCTGAGCTAAATCATCAAAACATCTAGTAGAGCTTACGATCCCTATTACTCTGAAAGTTTTACTATCTATCATACCTATGTGTTGTTTACTTTAGGAAATGGAAGTTTTACTTTACTTACCTATCTAGCAATTGTGCTTCATGCATAAAACTTGTATACAACAAAAATATGCAACAACATATTTGGCTTCTGTAGTAGAAAGAGCAACCTACACTTGTTTCTTTTAAACTAAGAAACTAGGCAATCACTAAGAAAATTACATGTATCGATCGTGCTTTTTCTATCCAAAAGGTTACCGAAAAAATCTACATCCGAAAAGCCTAGAATGTCAAATGATGTATTTCTAGGATACCAAAGTCCTAAATGTAATGTTCCACTCAAATATTTTAAAATTCTTTTAGTGGCATTCAATGTGATTCTTTAAGACATGGCTAAAATCTAGCACACAAACAAATACTATACATAATATCGGGTCTAGAAGTGGTTAAGTAAAGTATTAATATGATAATACCTCAATATTTCTTCTCATCAACTTTCTTACCACTTTCATCTTTGTCTAATTTCAAGGATGTGCTCATTGGAGTTTTGCTTGCTTTGCAACCATCCATCTCAAACTTCTTGAGAAGGTCCTTTGTATATTTGGATTGGTTGATGAAAATTCCATCCTTGCTTTGCTTTATTTGTAGACCAAGGAAGAACTTAAGTTCACCCATCATGCTCATTTCAAATTCCCTAGTCATACATGAAGCAAACTCTTGACACAAAGATTCATTAGTAGTACTAAATATAATGTCATCAACATTGATTTGCACAATTGAAATGTTATACAGTTTCTTTTTAATAAAAAGTGTTGTATCAACTTTGCCTTTTGTAAAACCATTTTCTAATAAGTAAGTACTACGTCTATCATACCAAGCTCTTGGAGCTTATTTTAATCCATATAGTGCCTTGGTTAATTTAAAGACATGATTTGAAAATTGATAATCTTCAAGACCAGGGGGTTGTTCGACAGAAACTTCTTTATTAATAAAACCATTCAAGAAAGCACTTTTGATATCCATTTGAAAAAGTTTAAAATTCATATGGCATGCAAATGCAAGTAAAATTCTAATTTCTTCTAATCTTGCTATGGGGGCAAATGTCTCATCATAATCAATACCTTTCTCTTGGTTATAGCCTTTGGCTACCAATCTAGCTTTTTTTTTTTTTTTTCTAGTAATGGACCATCTTCATCAAGTTTATTCCTATATACCCATTTGTAACCAATAATAGGGTGGTCCTTGGGTCTAGGAATAAGTTCTCATACTTTGTTTCTCTCAAATTGGTTGAGTTCATCTTGCATGGAAATCACCCAACATTCATCACTAAGAGCCTCCTCAATAGTCCTTGGCTCAATTTGAGAAACAAAAGCAATATTAGAATTTAAATATTTAAGTTTGAATCTAGTAGATACTGCCTTTGAAGTGTCACTAATGATGAGTTCTTTTGGATGATCCTTTTGATAATGCCACTCTTTGGGTAGTTCTTGAGTCTATTTATGTTCCACAATTTGTTCTAGCTCATCATTGTATTCCTTTTGATCATTGTTTATTTCAAGCTCTTCAAATGTTCCTACAAAATCATCAAGAATGGCAAGTTCATGATGAATCAAGTTTAGAAGATTCATCAAAGATAACTTGCATTGATTCTTCAACTACTAAAGTTCTCATATTAAATACTCTATATGCTTTACTATAAGTTGAATACCCTAAAAATATATCTTCATCCGATTTGGATGAGAATTTTCCAAGGTTGTCCTTGGTATTCAATATGAAGCATTTGCATCCAAATACTCTAAGGTATGAAATTTTAGATTTTCTTCCATTCCATAGCTCATACGAAGTTTTGTTTATCAAGGGTCTTTGAAATACACAATTTGCAATATAACAAGTGGTATTGACAACTTTCGTCCATAAGTAACAAGGTAAGTTATACTCATTAATTATTGTTCTAGCCATTTCTACCAAGGTTCTATTTTTCCTTTCAACCACACCATTTTATTGTGGTGTTCTAGGAGCTAAAAAATTATGTGATATTCCAAGTTCATTGTAAAAATTTTCAAATCTATCATTTTCAAATTCTTTGCCATGATCACTTCTAATAGATGTGATCACATAGCCTTTTTCATTTTGAAAAAAAATTTTGAAATGAGTAAAAGCTTCATTATTTTGAGCTAAGAAATTAACCCATGTAAACCTTGAGTAATCATCAACAAGCATAAATGCATACAACTTACCACCTAGACTAGCAACTCTGTTTAGTCCAAACAAGTCTAAATGAATTAGTTCTAAAGGTCCAAATGTGCTTATAAAATTCTTAGTTTTGAAGGGGCTCTTGTGTTGTTTTCCAAATTAATAAGGTTCACAGATTTTATCCTTATTAAATTTTATTTTGGGGAGTCCATCTACAAGTTCATCTTTTCTTAGGCAATGCAATTGATCTATATTATCATGTCTTCATCTTCTATGCCAAAGCCAAGCACCATTACTAATAGTGACTAAACATTCAAAAGCATTTTCAGAGTATAGGTCAATTTTATAAGTGTTCCAATTCTAGTTCCATTGAATGCAAGTTCACCACTAGAAGAAATTATTTTGCATCCTTTAGTGTTAAAATTGACATCATATCCTTTGTCACACAATTGACTAACATTAAGCAAATTATGTTTCAATCCATCAACCAACCATACATCATCAATCATGTTCTTACCAAGCATACCAATAGAACCTGTAACACCCCTTCCCAACCTACATGTGTAAGCCGAGTAGAGGCGCCACACTATCCTAATGATGCTACCAATTTACTTAGTCAGATTTTAGTTTCAATTTTTACAGAAATTTTGCCATAGTTTCGGCTAGAAATTTGGATCCCAAGTGTCGACAAAACTTGTTTTTCTGATTTTTGAAAACATTTTACACAGACCAATGTGAATACCATCAAATTTAATGCACTCCCAATGAATTCACCTTATACCCTCAACTACAAATCTGCAAGAAGAGTTCACACTTCTAATACAACATAAAGTAAAGGTTTATGATTATTACACACTACTAACATACCATTGTAATATAGAAATTCTCTTTTATATTTATTTATATACATGCCACAACTAGCTAACTCAAAATGGATCTAAAAGATCTACCCCTGAGATTTGCTGTGGTCTGGTCGTTGCTTCCCCAAGATTTATCTACTGCTCCGAACCTACGAGTCAAGGAAAACTTAACTCGCTGAGCGTTGTCGCTCAGTGGGTACTTTACCAATAAAAATGAAAGTGGTACATGAAAGTAAGGAAATAATTAACTCAACAATCAACCAACATTTTACCAATAGAAATCGTGATACATTCAGTGTGATATGCTTTCAATAATGTAAAATCATAATTCAAACTTATTTGCATTATATAGTTTTACGAAAGAAAATATGTCTTTGATTCAGGCTCTACTGGTATATAGGGAACCATAGTGATAAGGCAGTGGGCCTCCCCAATGTAACATAGGTGGGCCTCCCCACCGATATCAAATCACAGGAATGGACCTCCCCATCCTGGTTAACCAATGGGCCTCCCCATTGGCTTCAGTGGCCACCGATATCAGATCACAGGAATGGGCCTCCCCATCCTGGTTAACCAATGGGCCTCCCCATTGGCTTCAGTGGCCTCACCACTGAATAAAATATCATATCACAATGATGAGCAGTACTGCATGCGTTAGTATAGTGCACCATACCCTTATCTACCACTCCCACTATCCAGTAGAGCAAAAAGATTTAAATGATTCAATTTAAGTCTCAACTTCATTTTAGAATGATTCAAGAAATCAATTTAATTCCCATCGCACTTTGCCATTTATGCCGCGCAACACATTCTTTAGTCAAACCATTCCCCTTTTTCTCATATTTAATATCCACAATAAACATATTAAACATTTCAAAGGATTCCTCAAAAGATCACAAATTGACCAAATGAATAGTGTTGCGGCGAGAAAAATCGGCAACGCAAAATGGCATGACCAAATGAATAGTAAAATCTGGGTTTTCGTCAAAACTTCAGTCCACTTCAGTCATGCATTTGACCAAGTAAATGTTCTTATTTTTGGCTGAAATTTTACAGAAATCTTATTTCATATGTTGACTAATTTCATGTAAAATTTTGTTGAAAAATTAATTCGTTTGCTGCCCCAAACTATTGCCACAAAAATAGTCCAGAAGCTGTCACTTTGGGACCATTTCGGCCCAAACATTTGAAATGCATAGGATAGTTTATTTTTCTTTTGCAAATCAATATTAAAGCTTCTTTAATAGTAAAGTGAAGATTCAAACACTTCCCTTTAACAACTTTTGCATGTTTAACTCAAATCAAACTAATTTAAGTCCAAAACAACTTACCAAATCAACTTGCCAAGTTTTCTCAAAACATTTGGTTTCAATTAAATTTAACAACCCAATTGCCATAAGAAAACAACAACATACTCAAATATTTAATTTAAACTCAATCAATATATTTAAACATCAACTTCAAAACTTCCATAAACCAAAGTTTGTAAGCAAATAGAATTTCTTTTATGGTAAAGCACCAAATCAAAAGTAATTATTCAAAGGTAAAGTACCAAACCTTGCTTTTCCTTGCTCTTCTTATCTATTTCACTTCCTTTCCTCTCTAATCTCCTTGATTTCCTATGAATTTAATATGTCACATATGTAAGAACAAACCCTAGATATGAACATGATGCTACCTTATAATTTTCTAACAATCCTTTACTTATTCTTACTAATAATCACCATTTTCATCATTTCCTTTAAGTAGTTTATCATTTTTCACTATAATCATCAACTTACTAATTCTTTCCCAACATGAACATAATATCAAATCTTCCTAAACATAGCCTAATACCTAATTCTAATGAAAGAATAAGACTTAGGATGATATCTTACCTTATTTCCTATTGAATTTCACTTGAGAAATGGCTTGGACTTGAAACTTGTCTCCTTGAAAATGGAAGGAAGGGGGAGCACGACTTAAAGAAGAAGAAAAGTGGTGATGGTGGTGTCTTTTTGATTCTTACTTGTGTTTGGAAGACCATAATTAGTTATTTATAATTTAATTTCCATTTAATTATTTATTTATTTTCAATGGCCATGATTTGTCCAACACATTTGGATTTAATGGCTAGGATTTGGTTTATTTTCAATGGCCATGATTTGTCCAACACATTTGGATTTAATGGCTAGGATTTGGTTTATTTTCAATGGCCATGATTTGTCCAACACATTTGGATTTAATGGCTAGGATTTAGCCACTTGAAAGTGGTTTTTTTTTGTTCTTTTAATATGTTGCCCCCAAAGTTATATTTAATTACAAAATCGCCCCTCCAGTGGAAATGTCCAAAATGTCCTTATCGGAAAATCGCCCGTAACTTACAAACCGTGCGTTTTCAGGAAAAATTGAAACCCACGGTTATGACCCGATTAATCTCGAGAATATTCTTCCGGGGTCGGATATGGGCACTATTAAGAACTTCCGACACTTAATTTTTAAGTTTACATAGTTGCCCCTAACTTTTGAGAAATTTCCACTTAGGTCCTTTTGATATCCCTTCTTGACCTTGCTGTATTTCTTTATTAATATCATTTTACTCACAACCCTAAATTAAGTAATTCTTATGCCCACTGAAACTATACATCCGGGGATATATTGTATCAAAATTTGAGGTCGATCCGAGCTATATCTGATTTTTGACTGTCCTTTGAAGTCAAGCCTACTATGCTGTCCTGAGGCAGCTTGCACATTGTCTAGTAAATCCATCATATCTTATTCTGTACAACTCCAAATTGAGTAATTTTAAGTTATACGTCTAGCTAAGACACAAATAAACAATTAAGTCTTCTTTGAGACTCTCTAATTCTGTCATTGACTTGGATGAAATTCGAGTTTAATTTATAGGTCATGTTCTAAACTCCTTTGCTGTAAGCCTAATTCATATCCTCAATGTCTGTTTCTTACCAATCTGGAATTCGGGATGTTACAGAACCAATGCCTATAATTTTTCCTTTAGCTTTATTTCCAAAAGTTACATTACCTTTTTGCTTTTAAGTAAGAGTTGTAAAAAGTTTTGTATTACCAGTCATGTGCCTTGAGTATCCATTATCTACAAGCAAAATACTTTCATTGACAGTGGATTTTAAGCATGCCTATAAGGTAATAATGTTTATCTTCTTTTAGGTACCTAAATGAACCTGGGTCCTTAGGAGTTAGTTATAGAAGGATCCTCCAATTTGAGATGAGCCTTTCTGATGTAGCAATATGTACTTTTGTGATCAAATTTCATGCAATATTGGCATTGATACAAGGTTTTATGTTTTTGCATCCTTTTTCTATTAAATTTTGAAGAGTTAGATTTGCAATCACAAGTGTATATGGGATAGGATTGTCTATGTGAATGCTTGTGGTATGGTTGTTGTAACACTCTTACACCCTATATACATACAATACAAACATCAAATATATGTAATATACGCATATACAGTACAAGAATGTCACAACCCATTTTAATAAAAACCTTACTTTTCGAATATGTATAATCTTAAACAATTTAACAGATATAATTTAAATAAGAAATAAGATATTACTTGTTAAAAATACATACATATCCCCATTATGAAATTTTTAACCAAAGCATTCTTTATAGTTTACGATATATATACACATCAAAATATAGTATAATATACATGATGTCAAAATGTATGAAAATATAAAATATGTACATACTGGCAGTGTGTCTCTAATCTTGATGTCCAACAATCAACTCTACACTCAAGATCTCAAATCTAGGCCCGGCTAGGTCTAGACAAACTCTTTGGCTCTACCGGATCTACCCTGTTACCTGCGTGATAAATTACAATCGCACTAAGCCAAAAGCCTAGTGGTATAAACTTTGATAATAATAACGTTCAAATGCAATGCCAATATACAATGCATATGGATATCATATCTCATATTATTTCATCTTAACATATTTCTCATTTGATTCACCATTCATATTTGATTCACCATTCATAATTCACATAAAGACAAACACAAGCATGGGCCCAAAAAATCTAATATGCTATTCAAATCCCAAAGTTACTATTTTGGTCTAATTTGACACCATGTGTCTAGCCCTGAAGGCAAATCAAGTAATTGCTCAAAAGCTAGCCCCGAAGGCAGATCATATCACAGTGACACCCAACGTCTAACCCCGAAGGCAAATCAAATAATTGCTTAAAAGCTAGCCCTGAAGGCAAATAATGAGAATAACCTCATATGCATGCCGCCAAACATAGAACTCTAAAAATTGAATAACATACTAAGCACACAATTATTTCATATTTTCATTATCAATCTCTTTCTCAGTTTATCATGATCAAGCTAGGCACATTGCCTCATTTATCTCATTTATATCAACATCATCATATCATCATAATGTATCACATTTTTTGCAATCTAGCCATTACCAATGACTTTACATAATATCTTTAATGTATACACAATAAAACACATTACCCAAACACTTTGGGACATTTTCACATCTTGTATATTTTCCACTTTTACTCAATTTAGCCATTATCAATGGCTTTTCATAATACATATAATGCATTTATGAAATTACACAAGTCATAGCATATTACTCATGCATAATCCATGCAGTAAGTATCCTAACACATTTTCCAACCAATATGTGTTAAGTCCAAATGTCATGCAAATATAACCAGTTTATTCAAAGTTTGTACTTACCTCTAAAAGCAACAAAACAAGCTCAAACACCACTTTCAACCTTCTCTTCCAAGATATCCTTCAACTCTTGAATTGGACAAATCAAGTCTCCTCAAAGCCTAAATCAAATGTGATTATAAATAATCACTTAGCATTGCACTTAAAGGTATATACATGATCTCTCAACATAAAGATAAGAGCCATAAAGGAAACATAAGGAAAAGAGCTATATAGCGTACAATCTATAAATGACACGCACAACAACACAGGCATGTTAATGACCGTGCCCTAAACCCACAACACAGAAGCTTTAACACGCTTAGTGACATGGGCATGTCAATAACCGTATCCTCAGCTCTGCATTATAGTAACTACGACACGTCTAGAGACATGGGTATGTCACCGCCCATGCCAAAACTCTTACATCACAGTAGCTGTGACACGCTCAGTGACATGGGCATGTCACTGTATGTGTCAATACTATAGCATTACATAAGCTATGACATGATCAATGACATGGGCGTGTCACTTCACGTGTCACCAACACTGAAAATAGAACCATCGACACACCCAATGACATGGCTGTGTCACTGGGAGTATCAGGCCAAATTCCTGATATCAACACATAATTTTCATATTCAAAATTATCATTCTTTGCTCATACTTTGAACAATCTATCTTTCCATTTTCAACTCTATTCATACTCAACCAAATCCATCATTTAACTCTAAAATATTTGCTTATGCATCAAAGCAACTCAATTAAAATCAAATTACACAATTTAAAACTATGAATTCATAACTCAAAAGTTACATAACCCAAAATCTTTCTCTTCACCAAACTTAACTTAAATTTAAACCTTTCTTCAATCAATCCTTAAAATCATGATTAATCACTTAATATAATCTCATTAATACCCAAATAGACAATTAAAACATGCTACTTCAACAACCCAAAATCCACATAATAAATCTTCCATAGAATTCAAAGAAAGAAGTTGAAAAACTTACCAAAGTTAACGAAAATCACCAAAAATCCCCTTTAAACACTTGAAATCCTTCAATTACTTGAGCTTAAAAGAAGAAAATCTTCTCTTGTTCAATCATGGAGAACCGGCCAAGGAAGGAGAAAAGAAGAAGATGAAGACCAAATAATCACTCTCTCTCCACCCACTTACTCTTTTAACCACAAAATTTTCCACTTTTAATCTTAGCCAAGCATATATATATTATTTAATTAACATCAGTATCATCTTCCACTAGCTATACAGTTAACTTTTTTTAATTATTTAAAATAAGCTTTGACTTTTAAAATATCAACTTATATATCTTATGTATATTTTCATATGTATAATATATACATTTTACTTTTTCACTTAAAATCTTTTTTTAAAATCATTTATTCAATTTATTAACTTATAATTTATTTATTTAATTTCCAAAAATTAAAATTTTTAAAATTTTAGGATATTACAATTCTCTTCCCCTAAAAACAATTTCGCCCTCTAAATTACCTGCTCTTAAGTTTGGAATAACTGGGGATACTGACTCCGCATTGTCTGCTCACTCTCCCATATTGCATTCTCAGTGGCATGATTCCTCCAAAGAACTTTCATAAGTGACACCTTCTTATTCCTCAACTCTTTCACTTATAGTGCCAAGATTGCCACTGGTTCTTCCTCATAAGTCAGATTTGGTCTCACCTCAATCGACTCTACTGATAAGATGTGAGATGGGTCTGACCTGTACCACCAAAGCTTAGAGACATGGAAGACATTATGAATCCAATCCAACTCAGGCGGCAAAGCCAGTCTATAGGCCATTGGACCAACTCTCTCCAGTACCTCTTATGGTCCTATGAAACGAGGACTCAACTTCCCTTTGCGGCCAAATCTCAAAATCTTCTTCTAAGGAGATACCTTCAAGAACACTTTATCTCCCATACTGAACTCTATGTCTCTTTTTTTTAAATCTGTATAGGATTTCTGTCGGTCTGAGGCTGCTTTCAGATGACCTCGAATCACCTTCACTTTCTCTTCTGTTTCCCTAATCAAATCGGGATCGATCAATTTATCTTCTCCAACCTCATCCCAATATAGAGGTATTCTACATTTCCTGCCATACAAGGCCTCATAAGGAGCCATCCCAATATTGGGCTGATGACTGTTGTTATAAGCAAACTCAATTCGTGGCAAGAATCTGTCTTAGCTCCCAGCAAAATCAATGATACAGCTTGTAACACCCCTATACCCCATACACGCACACTACATACCACCTCAATGTAATATATGTATACCAAATGCAGGAATGCTACGGTTTTCCTTACAAGCAAAACAGTTCTTTTAAATAGTAATATATATATTAAACATCTTAAAATATTCCAGCTATATTATAAAGTTCCATAAATAAAATATTCTTTTTCATTACTCAATATAGAAAATATAGTAATTAGACTTGTATTATAAAACAAATTAGATATGATAGTTTGTTTAATACGCAGCAGAATTTATAAAATATTTACATTTATACATATGTTTACATCAAAATCAATACTTTGCAAAATATAAAGAAGTTATACATGATTGGCAGCTTTTCTCTGATTTTAAGTCCAAACTCAACTCTTCAATGTCTAGACTCACTCGGTCTCGAAGAACTCTCGGGTTCAACTCTGTTACCTGCGCGATGAACCACAATCGCGCTGAGCTAATAGCTCAGTAGTACAACTCATACTAACATTATGCTTTAATGCGATGCAATGTCACAATTCTACATTTCATAAACCATACATAAGCATATCACATCTCATAATTGTACATTAAATCTTATTATTCATCATTCATAATTTACATTGACAATAAAGACAGACATGGGCCCAAAACACACTAATATGTTATTCAAAGTTCAGAGTTACTGCTTTGGTCCATATTGACACCTTGTGTCTAGCCCCGTAGGCAATATCTATCCATGGATAATCAACTAGATTTGAGTTTACGACCCGGTCATTTCACTCAATCTAGTTCCAATAATTTATTTTTGAGGTTTACGACCCAGTCATTTCACCCCAAAAACATCACGTTTCACATTTATCAACTGGATTCGGCTTACGACCCGGTCATTTCACCTATCCAGTTATTCATAGGCATGCCGCCAAACTCAGAACTCTGAAAATTGAATAAACATATTAGACATATAATTATTTCATTTATCTCTTTATCAATCTCTTTCTCAATTCACTTTACATTTCATTTCCATAATCATAGCCAACACTCATGGCTTCATATCTTTCACATTATATTTCATCATCTCATTAATCAATTCATTATTCACATGGATATAATCAATGGCATTAACACATATTCTACATGCTCTTCAAAACATTCCCATTATAGCCAATTATATCTCAATTCACAATATCATATGAATGTATGCAATAATGTGGTTTGGACTTACTTCAAAAGAAACTCACACAACTCTAAACACTTACCTTTCAAGAATCTATCACCACTTGAGTTAGAGTAATTCACCTTCTTCACAACCTATTCCAAAAGAATAAGGAAACTCACATGAGATCATAAGGTTAAGAACCAACTACGGTAAACTCCAAACTTGACACGCTCACACACACGGGCGTGCTCCTGACCGTGCCCTAACTCCACAACACAGAAGCATTTACACGCTCAGCACCACGGGCGTGTCACTGAGCGTGTAATACATTCTGTCTCTCAGAAATATCGACACGTCCAACATCAAGAGCGTGCTTATGGCCGTGTAAATCCTCCAAAATCACAATAGCTATGACACGCTCAACAACACGGGCGTGTTAATGGCCGTGTCACATCTACTGCCATACAGAACAATTGACATGCCTAAGGACCTGGACGTGCTCCTGGGCGTGTCAGGCCAAAAACCCAGATTCCGGCCAAGACAACACCATAACCAACAAATCACTTCTATCCATCAACATCCACTTCAAACAACCTTAACAAAACATACCCAAAACCATCTCAAACTTACAACAACACCAAAAACAAGCCAAAACACACGTCAAACACAAATCACAAACTTCATCAAAACTCTAAACACAACCACAACTCAATCTATACAAATCAACTTACTCTTTTCTTCAATCCAACCCCAAATCCAAAACCACTTAAACCAAATACTCTAAAACACAACATAATCAACCCAAACACATTCTCAAACACAACTTCAACTCACAAATCCACATAACTTCAAAAACAACACAAGAAATCAAGAGAGAACTTACCAAAGATGAAGAACTCTTAAACCTCCAACTTGATCTCTTGAAAACTATCTTCAATCTTGAACTTGGAAGAACAAATCTCTATCTTGCTCTCTTTCTTCTTGATGGCCGGACAACACAGAAAAACAAAGAGAAGGAGAGAAGTGATCCACGGCAAGGAAAGAAAGAAAGAAGAAAACCAAAGTCAAATCCACTTTTTCCTTAAAATCCTCCCATCCAAGTATTTTTAATATAAACAATTACAAATATCTTCTTCCACTTACTCTAACCCAAAAACAATTAATTAAATAATCCCTTAAACACAATTAATCAATAATTAATCTCTTCCTTTGACTTCCTCTTTGACTTGTGTATATGTTGTATATATTTACATATGTACAACATATAAACTCTCTCTTCACTTCCTTTCTCTTTCCAATAAAACACAAATACACTTAATTCAATTACAACAATAATTATACCAAACTTCTAGGGTACACTTTGGGATATTACACAGCTCCTCAACATATCCTCTAGAATTTGTATCACTCTCTCTGACTACCCATTTGTATGGGGATGGAAAGCACTGCTAAAATGCAATTGAGAACCTAAAGCATCCTACAAACTCCTCTAAAATCTCGATGTAAAATGGGGATCTCGGTCAGATACCAAAGAAACTGGGACTCCATGCAACCTCACTATCTCACTGATATACATCTCAACCAATCTCTCAAGAGAATAATCTATCCAAACTAGAAGAAAATGAGCTATCTTCATCATCCGATCAACTATCACCTAGATAGCATCATACTTCTTCTTCTGGGTCAAAGGCAGTCCAGTCACAAAATCCATCGTCACTCGCTCACATTTCCACTCTGGTGCTGATAATGGCTGAAGTAACCCTAAAGAAACTTGGTGCTCAGCCTTCACTCTCTGGCAAGTGAGACATCTAGATACAAACTCTACTATGTCCCTCTTCATACTTGACCACCAATAATATTGCTTCAAATCTTGATGCATCTTGGTACTCCCAGGGTGCATATCATAGAGTGACTAATGTGCTTCCTCTAAAATCATCCTTGGCCGTGTCACCACTTGAGAACAAAGAAAAGAAAGAAGGCAGAAGACGACACTGGCAAACGACATTACCAAGCCACTGGCCATGTCACATGACATGGCCATGTCACTTGAAGCTTGGCTGTGTCACAACTTGAGAACAAAGAAAAGAAAGAAGGCAGAAGGCGAGACTGGCAAGCGACATGGCCAAGCCACTGGCCATGTCACATGACATGGCCATGTCGCTTGAAGCTTGGCCGTGTCACTCCATGAAACCAAAGAAAAGAAAAAGAAAGAAAAGGAGCAGCAAGAGACACGACCAACTAGCTTGGCCGTGTCCCAAAGAAAGATGAGAGACATGGCCAAGCCACTCATGGCTTGGCCATGTCACCTATTAAATGTTGAATTCTCTTGCACGATGTGTGGACAAAGTGGGGAACAAGGGTATTATTTTTGCCAAAAGTAATATTAAACAAAGAGAATGTGAGGAACAAGGGAGAGTGGTGTGAGTTGGAAGGCATGGGTTGAGTTTTGAATGAATTAAAAAAAGAGAAGAAGAGGGAAATTAGATTGGTTCTTGAACAATTTCTGCAAAAATGTGGGGAGAAGGAGAGAGTAACACTCTCCCTTGTCCCTTCATCTTCATCTCCATTTCCATCCTCTCCACCTTCTCCATCTTCCATTGATAAGTTCTTTGAGATTCTTTGGGATAAATTGGGTTAAACAAGCTCTTAAAGGTTGAAGAAGCTTCATTCAAAGGTTTGATGACTTGAGAAAGCTCCACTCCATCTTCCAAAGGCACAATCAATTGAAGGGTTGGTGACTTGAGAAAGCTCCATTCCATATTACAAAAGGGGAATCAACCATTGAAGAGGGCTTGAGTTCTTCATCAAACATCAAAGTGGAGCTAGGAGGAAGACTAGTAATCCTACTCTTGGCATCTTCACAAGGGGTTTTTCTATTCTCTCTTTTAATTCATTTCTTATTGTTATTGTTGTATTAAGAGAATTGATATTGCAATGAACAATTTGTATTTATTTTATATTGAGTTGAATGAATTTTTTAAATTAATGATGTTGAGCTAAATACCCATGCCTATGGTTTGTAGTATATTTGATTGAATGTCTTGATTTTATATTTCCATTGATGTTCCTTGTTGATTGGTTGATTGTATTGCATTAAATGATAGGTTGATAGATTAGCTACCTATTGATCTTTGAATATTGGATGACAGACCCAGAGGTGAAATCCGATATCGGAACTATACAATCGACCACCCTATGAATGAATTAGAAATATAAGTTCTAGGGTTTATTAATTTGGTAATGTAAAAGAATTGGTCATTGTTACTTCATGAATGTGAGAACTAATGGATTAGTAATTGACTAATTAACCTTAAGGAACAAATTAATTTACAAGGTTATGTTAATGGATAATTGAGAATTGAGCTTTGATTGATTGGACCTATGACCCTAGGCACCTTCCCAAGAATCGATTTGATCTTGTATCACATTCACATATCAATCCCTACGCACGTTAATTTTAGGTTTAAATTATTCTCGCACCATTCCAACACAACAAACTTCTGCCTTTAAATAAATTGTCAATCAAGCTGTTACGAACCACACCTTCTTGGGGAAATGAGCTTGGGGCGATCACCTTTGCTACAGCTACCTCGTATACTTGTGAGTGATGCTTTGTAGTAGTACTTAATTCAATTTAGGGTTTTGGAAACTTGGAAAGCAGATTAGGGTTTTGGTAAATTAATGAAATGATTTAAGGTTTTGAAAAGTTAGAAAGTATATTAGGGTTTTAAGATTTTGAAGAAACAAAAACAAAAACTTTAAGATTTTTGGAAAACCTAGAAACGAATTAAGGTTTTTAAAATCAAAAGAAACAATTGAATGATTGAAGCTACTGTGAAAAAATTAGATATAGAAATTCATACCTTCGTTTGTTGGTTCCACCAAAAATTACTTCTTGGATGAACAAGAACAAAGGCAAGATGGCTGCCTTTGATGGATTGATTGTTTGGTTGCTTATTCTTCTCTCAAAGAGTCCGATTGATTTCACTGCCAAAGGTTTCTCCTAATGCAATCGATTCAAAGTTTTCTCAAATCGATTCTCCTCTAAATTTTTCCTTTCATCGATTGTCCTCCCCTTCTGTGTTGTTTTTGGTCTTATTTTATAGATGATTTTGATGATTAATCTTTAATTTTTACGGAATCTAACATTAATTAGGAAAAGAAAACCGAAACCAAATTGAATTTGGTTTCGAAAAAAATTACGTCGAAAAAATTTTGCTGGCGCAAAAACTGCCTTGGGAACTTGCGGGCTGCGGAATTGCCTGTGGCCATTTCGTCCGCAGAAAAAATCTGAGGGTGAAATGGCCCAAGGCCAATTCGTTCAACCCCTTTTTGGAGATGAAATTTTTCATCGCCGATTTTTATTTTTATTTATTTGTTTATTTTTATTATTTTTTATTAATTATAAAAACTAAATACTAAATCAAATATTATTTAATTAAGATAACACAAAAGTTATTTTGGACTTATTAAAATATATTGGACAATACAAAAATTATTTTGGACTAATTAAAATATATTAGACCTGACTGGATCAAAAATTAAGGGTCTACAATTTGCCCCTTACTTGAACGATCTAAGACTTTAGTAAAAGAGAGTGAAAAGCAATAAGACTCAATTTTTGAGATGGTTGAGGTTTTGGGTTTTGGACCCGGTTCGATTTCTGGACTCAAGGATAATTTTAGGTTCTGGACCTAAGTGTAATTTTAGGTTATGGACCTAAGGGTAATTTTAGGTTCTGGACCTAAGAGTAATTTGGGTTCTGGACCTGAACTAAGTTTTGGACTTAGAAGAAATTCTAGTTTCTGGACCTAAGGATAATTTGGGTTCTGGAGCCGAGCTAAGTTCTGGACTTAGAAGAGATTCTAGGTTCTGGACCTAAGGATAATTTGGGTTCTGGACTCGAGCTAAGTTCTGAACTTAGAAAAGATTCTAAGTTCTGGACCTAAGGATAATTTGGGTTCTAGACCCGAGCTAAGTTCTGGACTTAGAAGAGATTCTAGGTTCTGGACCTAATCAAAATTTGGGTTATGGATCCGAGCTAAGTTCTGGACTTAGAAAAGATTCTAGGTTTTGGACCTAAGGATAATTTGGGTTCTGGACCCGAGCTAAGTTCTGGACTTAGAAGAGATTCTAGGTTCTAGACCCAAGCTAAGTTCTAGACTTAAAAAAGATTCTAGGTTCTGAATCTAAGGATAATTTGGGTTCTGGACCTGAGCTAAGTTCTGGACTTAGAAAAGATTTTAGGTTCTGGACCTAAGAAAAATTTGGGTTCTGGACCCGAGCTAATAAAGATTTAATTATTTGCAAAAAGTACTTTTTTGGTTTCAAAAGGTTTGACTAATTTTTATGCACATATCTTCTCCTTGCCCCCTGCGTGTAAAAATATTTACACATACGCAAGCATTTGAATGATTAAATTGAATAATTGAATTTACTGTTTATTTACTGTGTAGTCACTGTTTATGCACTATTTACTATTCATAAATAGTAATAAATAGTATTTTACTATTCATCAATAGTAATTTACTATTCATAAATAGTAAAATTTACTATTCATCAATAGTAAAATTTACTATTCATGAACAGTAAAACTTACTTTTGAATTTTATTTTTTTCCTTGCCGTTTCTCTTTATAAACCAACGAATTCCTTCATTTCATTCACAGCAAAATCTATAATTTCTATAATTCTCTCAAATTCTTTCAAATTTAGCACATAGTTTTCAAAAAAATGCATGCTTCAAGGTCAGGGACTCATTCTAATGTTGAGTTATTAGAATTTATTCGACATCATGAAGACGAAAATATAGACCTACTAGCCAGGATGCCGCTTCATCGTAGTTCAAACCAAAAGAGCGCGGTAATTATTTCTGCTTTTTCTTTTCGTCTTCCTTTTTTATTTTTTTATTTTTTTATTTTTTTATTTTTATGTTTGTCTTTATTTTTTATGTATATATTTTTTATTATTTTTTAGAAAATTTAGGAAAAATAAATTAATTTAAGCAGATAGAATAATATGTACTTACCTGGTATTAACTTACCTGGCTCTGTGTTAGCATGATCGTTGCGTTGTTTGGGCCGGAGGGTGTATCTACAAATCCCGACAATAGTATGATGTAGTGTCTTCTCGGGTAAAGCAGATTATCCGAGATTGCGGCTTTGAGAGCTTCATCTTACAATTGCCATACGAGGAGTATCTGATAGACCGGAGCGTGGTCCAGGTGTTTGCAGAACGATGGTTGGACACAACCCACACTTTTCACTTGCCCATTGGAGAGATGACAATTGGTCCAGTCGATTTTACTGCTATAACCGGCCTTCGATATGATGGCATTCCAGTTCCTCTGACTAACGATATTTTAACATTTGAAGAAATTCAGCAATTAATTGGCATGGAACCATCATATAAGGGGCCTTTTAAGATAAAAATTGAACTGATTTGTAGCTATTGGATGAACTACGAAGGAAGGGTTCACAGAGACACGGCCCAACAGTATGCTTTAGGATTTTTGTTATATTAGGCAGCACTGAATCTGCCATCCATTTGTCAGTGCTGAAGGCGCTTTCTTATTTCAGAACAGTACCATCTTGTGGCTGGGGTGAAGCTGGCCTCACCTGTCTTTACCATGGTCTTGATAAAATTTGTCGAAATAAGAAGTCTTTTGTCGGCTTGATGGCGGTTGTCGAGGTATTCTTCTTCCACCAATGTCAATTCCACTCTTTTGTTGCATAAATTTAATTTTTATTATTGTTGTAGGCATGGGCATACGAACATAACCTCATGAGGGTGCCTGGTATTTCCTGAGAGAGAATTGGGTATTCGAGATTAAATTTCTGGTTGTTAGATCGCGTGGAAGTTCCCGGCTCTCACCACGTGCATACCCAACGCTTCGTGTTGAGCCGCTTAACCTGGGACCAGGTAAAATAGTGTTATTATGCTCTAAAATTTATGTGAAAGTTTACTTACCTTATGTTATCTTGCAGGTGAATTTGGCCTGGTGGAACCCAGAAGAGCGGACAAACTGGTCTCCCTTCATGAAGGTTGCGCTATCTTTCTAACATACTTGCCTAGTCATCGCTGGCCCAGTGTCTAGTGGTTGGTTTCTCAGAGAGAGAGTTTATGAGTGGTTTCTTGGCCCAGAGCAGTGGAGGGTTCCAATGCATTGCCCGGAATATACTTTAAATATTATGTTAATGCCGGAGAATGCATGGTGGTCGGCTCGGTATGGTTATGGTGTTGAGACATTTCTCCATCTAACAGGTGCATTTTATTCCCATTTTATTCAAAGAAGGCTCTTGAACTTTGATGTATCTCCTATTGGTGTATGGAAAATTCCTGAAGAAAATGAGGGTAGAGATGAAGAGGAACATCATGGAGATGCAGGAGAGTTCGTTCCACATCTCGAGGCTAGTACTTGTCAGGTAAAACTTTTACCATTCTTCCTTTACCACTGCTTCTTTATTTTTTGATTCTTTAATGATTGTTGCAGGCTGTTGGCTCATTTGATCATGAGGCTGGACCTTCTTTTACTGCCCCTTCGTTTGCTCATTCTAGCCCGCCAGATATGCCATCTCATTCGCAGGGCATTGATATGAATTACCTGGTAACTTCTCTTATTTCATGGTAATTTATGCTATATGTATGCATGATTATGTATGCTCTTACCTTTTTCCTATCTGGCTCACAGCGGATGCTTGAAGATCAAAATAAGAAACTTCAAGAAGAGTTGGCTGCAAGTCATCAGCAAGCTTCTTATTTCAAAAATTTGTATAATCAATCAGAATAAAATTTTTGAGACTTCTGATTTCAGGGGATGAGGGATCCTGGCGCTTCTTCATCAAGAGGCCCCCAGACTGATGACCATGAGATCCTTTCGTCTACCTCCGATGAGGACAGTGACAGATCAAAACTCCAAGGTAATAGGAATTTTGGTGCTTCTGCTTCGGGTGATCCCGGGATGAGTAATTTGCCCCTTCCTCCATCAAGCGATGACTTTTTCAGGGCTTTATTTGATGACCTACCACCACCTTCTTAGTGATATATAAATATTGTATCAATTTTATAAACATTGTACAATAAGCATAAAAATAATACATAATTTCTGCCTTTACTGTAACTAACTTTCTTTTTTTTTGTCACTACTACGCCACAATTATTATACTCTTTTTTTATCACATCATAAACAGTGCATCACAATTTCCTTTTCATAGTCGCATCACTTTGCTAAAACCAAATGCAACACAGTAAAGGATTTTGTCGCTAATTCTTTTCCTTATGCCATATGGTCTCGCCCTTTCCCATCACCTTTTCCTTATCAATTTTGGAAGGGCTTGTTTCCTCTATATAAATCACCTTTTACACCTAATTTCATACAGAAGCCAAAATACTTTCCATTTCAACATAAAAACTCCTTTACCAATTTTTATTTTTCTTTCATTCATCAACCATGACCGAACATCATTTAAAGAAGATAAAAATTCTATTTAAGAATATGGATGCCATTCACTGGAAGCAAATTTCATGGTCAAAACTTGATATTTTAAAGTGTTTTCAAAATGTTAAATTAGACCACTCCTTCTTACATGCCATGTCTTCCTTTTGGAATATGGATTCTAGGGCATTTAAAATTAATGGCTTTGAAATATGTCCCTTGATTGAAGAATTTGAGGCCATCCTTGGATATCCAAATAATCAACAAATGACATTACCTACATTGATTTCCAAGACTCAACAGAAGATGTAGATGTTATTTCAAATTCCAAAACCCAAAGTTCTTCAGTTGATGAGAGGTGAAAAAAATTCTACTTGCTCCCTTGATTGATTTTTGTCTTTCTCATTTGGCTCCTACTAAGGAATGGGGGCGCATGCTTTGTCTTTGCTTGCTCTGCCAATTCTTGCTTGTTTCTCCCCATGGTGATATTGATCCACGAGTATTGGATATTATGGACCAAATGGAAGGAGGCTTGTTGCCGATACCTGTGATCTTAGCAGAGACTTTAGTTGGATTAGACCGACTTAAATCAGGATTGTTAAAGAGACTGACTGGGAGTCCGTTGTTGCTTTAGGTAATTACCTAAACTGCCCTTTCGGGTTTTCAATTTAGGTTTTCTTTTTCTTCTTTTTATTGCTCTAATTTTTGCCTAGTCCCCCCATGCGGGTTTTCGAAACTAGCGAGCTATCCTAATTTTTACCTAAGCTGTCCTTGCGGGTTTTCAACCTAGCAGACTCTTTATATATATATATATTTATATTGCTCTAATTTTTGCCTAGTCTGCCCATGTGGGTTTTCAGAGCTAGCGAGCTGTCTTGATTTTTGCCTAAGCTGCCCTTGCGGGTTTTCAACTTAGCGACTCTTTTTTTTAATTTAATTCTTTCCTTACAGATTTGGCTTCAGGAGCATCTCTATTTGCTTGATACTCTATCCATGGATTTTTCTAGATATCTGCCACGTCATCATTCTGCTAGGAAGCTACTCCATCCTGCTTCTTCATATACTGACTGGGTTGACTAGATCCACTCACATGCTGAGTTAACATCCGCTGGTTGGTACCTTGGTGGAAGATTTCTTGTATCACCAAGCGGACATACTTGATGTATGTTCCCCTTGCTGCTCTTCGTCAAGGTACATGGTATGATCCTCGCTGTAGCATCCCACTCAGCTGCCCGGACGGTCACTGGCCCAGCTGTCAGGTGATCTTAGGCCCTTCGATCCGCCCTCAACCCAATAGGCCTCCACAGTACTGGACTGCCCTCACGGGCCCTCCAGCAAGATTTGTTTATTTGGCTTAAATGGTCTACAAACCATTCAAGTCGCCTCCCCAGATCGAACACCTGACCTCTCCCTTAAGAGAGCCAGCGAGCGCAATCCAGTACCAATTCTTCCAGCACACCTAACCTCTCCCTTAAGAGAGCCAGTGAGCGCAATCCAGTACCAATTCTTCCTGGTTTGTACACCATTTAAGCCAAATAAACAAATCCTGCTGGAGGGCCCGTGAGGGCAGTCCAGTACTGTGGCAGGCCTGTTGGGTTGAGGGTGGGTCGAAGGGCCCAAGATCACCTGACAGCTGGGTCGGTGACCGTCCGGGCAGCTGAGTGGGATGCTACAATTAAAAAATAATTGTAACACCCCCATACTCTATATAAGTACTATACATATACCTTGTATACATGCAGTACGTCTAGTTCCAAACAATAATACATTTTACATAAAGAACATTTACAAAATCATTATACTTTCGATGATCTTACATATATATATATATAATGATCTTGTCTTTATCAAAATTCATTTATACATATGAATACATTTTTATCAAAATACACATAATTAAATTGTACATGTATGCACCACCTTCTAGTTGGTCTCGAAATACTCTTACCCTTCTCGTGGCATAACGATTTGACTTCAGATCAACCACCTACTCACCTACACGATTTACATAACCGTGCTAAGCTTGAATGTAACACCCCAATACTCCATATAAATACTATACATATACCTAGTATACATACAGTAAGTATATAAAGTATAAGGATGCCACTTTTCTTTTTACCTTTCAATACCTGTAACAAAATTCAAACCATAATAGGTCAATTTAAAGAACACTTACAAATTATTGTCTTTATCAAAACTTCATTTATACATATAATATAACATACTTAAAGTGGATACATGTATGCATTACCCTCTAGTTGGTCTCGACAAAATCTTACTCTTCTCGTGGCATACCAAAAGACTTCATATCTTCCACCAAGCTACCTGCGCGATAATACATCCGCGCTAAGCTCGAAAGCTTAGTAGTACAAATATAAAATACAAACATATATCATGGAAACACTAACATATAAAGATATCTCAATTCCATATACTTTTAGTTCTTATTAAGTTTATCCCTTTCATTTGCACCTTTCATATCTTTCAACTAATCTCATATCTTATACACATATAAACATAACATTTCTACCAAGTCCAACCCATCACTAATATTCACAATCAACATCTCAATACACACATTATACATCATACTAATCATAAGTCACATTTCCAATTAAGACAATCATTGTCATCAACCACAATTCATCAATTGAATTCACAATCAATGCTAATACACACATTATACATCATACCAATCATAACATTTCTTTATTCACAATTCAACATTGATGATTCATCACTAGTGCTCATAATCAATATTTCAATGCACATATTACATATCATCAATCACATGTCCAATGAAGTATACCAAAGATTTCATTATCCACTTCTTTCAACATTTGTATATCACATTGACAACAAAGACAGACTCGGGCCCAACAGACACCACTATGTTATTCAGAGTTCAGAGTTACTGCTTTGGTCTATAATCATAATCATCAAGCCCATAGGCATCATATATCAATATTTCTATCCATGGATAGTGTAACAGACCCAGTCTCTTGGACCATCAACTCATCATGAGGAGATCCTCAACCCGGCAAGACTGTTCCCAATCATATATTTCATATTCACAATTCTCATAGTGTAACAGACCCAGTCTCTTGGACCTCAATTCAACTCAATTTGAAGAGATCCTCAACCCGGCAAGACTGTTACCTTTTTCATTTTATAGGCATGCCTCCAAACCCAGAACTCTGAAGACTGAATAACACATTAAACACATATTTCACTTATTGTTTCATTATCAATTTCAATCTCAATGTTCATTATCATCTAGGCAAACATGCCTTATTTCTTTCAATTAGATCATCATAGCCAATCACAATGGCTTCACAACATATCATATCTCAATCCATATGATACATATAACATCATTGCTATAACATTACAAAGTACCTTATTCATATAGCACAATACAATTCACAAGATTCATAATACACAAAACATAGTATTGTTCATATAGTATCATGTGCATCATCATTATAATACTCAACATCAATTACATTAACCAAATGAACATATCATTATTCAATCACATGATTCACATTATACATATAGCATCATTGCTATAACATTACAAAGTACATTAAAGTAATTCTTCATAAAAGTGTTTATCATAATAAATTTGCATAGCTCATACCTTGTTGAATGATCCTCTTCTCTTTCACACTATACAAGTCACATTAGATTAACAATGTAATAATTTACCTAACATTATTTAATTATACTCAATCAATTGTATTCTCATACATTAATATTCATCAAATCATTCACATCTTTCATTTTCCCATAACACAATTATATATATACATATCATTAATGATATAAACACATCAAAATACATTAGTGATATACATTAACAATGCAATCATGCAACATTGGTACTTACCTTAATAACATTTCACACCACTCTAAACTCTTCTCCACTCACTAGTTCTTCACTTCACAAATTAGGGCAATTCAACCTCTTCACAACCTAATCCAAAAGGAATATTAGCAAAATGACCATATGAATAGTACATTCTGGTTTTAGACTCCATTTTATCCTTATTTTGAAAAATTGTATAAAATAATCTACTTGACTAAAAATTCTAAAATTTTTACAGAATTTAGTTTTGTATCTTAAAATCATTCCTTTAAAATTTCAGATCAAACTGAACACAAAATCTTGGTCAAATAGTTCACCTAACCAGACTGCCCCAATTGCCCTGCATCCTGGCAGCAGTTCTGAACTTTGTGAATTCCATAAATCAAATTCAATCAACGTGGTTCCAAATTATTTTTCTAAAATACTAGACTCACTAAGCAACAACATATCCAAAATTCAATTGGATATGATTTTTCTAAATTTTATTAAAAATCCCGAAATATAGCTGTCTCAGTTAAGGTACCTGCTGGAACAGGTCTAATAAAAATAATCTTTCTAAACTCATAACCATTCCAAAATCGAATCAACATATTTTTCAGTCATTCTAGACTCATAGAGGCACAACATATCAAAAATTCACTTCAAGAAAATTTTTCTATAATTAATTAAAAATCATACAAGTCACAGTCTTTACTAATTGTAAAACAGAAAAATATTCACTAAACACAACTCTTACTCTTCCATCACCAACACCAATTTAACTTCTTATTTTAAAATCAATTTCAACTCTAATCAACAAATCATCAACACACTTAATCATACTATCAATAACCCTAACTCAACTCACACACATCTTCAAAAATAACAAAGGCAAACAAGAGAAAACTTACTAAAATCATGAAATTCTTGAAATTCCAACTTGTATACTTGAGATCTTCCTTCACTTTTGAGCTTCAAATTCCAAAATCATCACTTGCTCTCTTGCTTTCCTTTGTCTTTGAGTGAGCCGGCCATCAACAAGAAGAAGAAGAAGAAATGATGAAGAAAACACAAAGTCAATAGGCATTAAATACCCTTCCAAAAGAAAATTACTAAACTACCCTCAACCATATAACTAAACCTTTGTCTTTTACAAGCCCATGTTGGTAATTTCACAATCACAAATAAAATATCCTCTTCCCTTGACCAAGCCCTTTGACCAACTTATATTATATATATATGACCATATACACAACATATACACTTCACTCTACACAATGCTTTTCTTCAAACAACATAATTACCACTTATCAATCACACACTCAATTCAATAATAACAACATTATCATAACTTCTAAGCACACTTAGGGATATTACATTGAAAGCTTAGTAGTACAAATAAATAATATAAACATACATTATAGAAAATCATACTCATATATTAACTTCATGTATCATTATTTTCTTATCATGTTTTCCCATTTCAATTACACTTTTCATATATTTCTACTAATCTCATAATTATATACATATACACATATATCATTAACATAAACCACAATTCCATAACTTGTTAGAACATTCATAAAATAATATTCACAATGTCCACATCCATACACATATTACATGTCATATTATACTTTTAGAATCTCATCTTTCAGCATAGCTTCTCAGGCTATATTTCTTTTCAATAATTTACTTATGTATTGTAACCATATTATACTTCATAAAAATTATATGTCATTATACTATTCAATTAATTCATTATTCATAATTCACCTCTAAGCAAAGACAAGCATGGGCCCAAAAGACACTAATATGCCATTCAACTTTCAGAGTTAATGTTTTGGTTCAATTTTCACACTTATCATTATCATTATCCCAACTAGGCTTCAAGGATTAGGCTCAACCAAGCTTCAAGGGGAACAAAGCATGCTAAGTATCAACCCAACTTGGCTTCAAGAACCAAACCCAACCTAGCTTCAAGGGTTGTAACATCTCAACTAGGCTTCAAGGACTAGACCCAATCAAGCTTCAAGGGGAGTTAAGCATGCTAAACTTCAACCCAACTTGACTTCAAGGATCAAGCCCAACCTAGCTTCAAGAGATTGTTACTATTAGGCATGCCACCAACAACAAAACTCTTAAAATGGAATAACACATTAGACACACAATTCATTCATTAATTCATTATCAATTTTATTCTCATTTGCTCATAATCATTTAGGCATCCATGCCTCAATCATCTCATTTGCATCATTATAGCCAACAATAGTGGCTTCACATCTCATCAATAGAGTATACATAACCAATTGTATTGGACGTATATTTTAAATTCATCATCATTTAGGCAAACATGTTTTACTTATTTCATTTGAATCATTATAGCCAACCACAATGGCATCACATTTCATCATATCTCAATTCACATTTAAGCAATTCATCATTAAAGTATTCATCATAACCAATTGCATTGCACATACCTTTTGAATGATCATCATATCTTTCACATTATACAAATCATAACATTAATCAAATAGTAATAACAATATAGTAGATTACTTAACACATTTATAACCAAATGTGTTAAGTCTCAAAATCATGTAAATGAATGCAACCATGTAAGTTTGTACTTACCTCAAGAAGAACTCACACCAATCTATACACTTCCTCTTCTAAGAATTCTTCACTATATGGATTAGGGTAACTCAACCTCTTCACAACCTAATCCAAAAGGAATAATACACACTTATTTACAAATACACATGAATTCCAATACAATTATTCACCTATTAGTCTCATACTAGACCCATAGATCACAAATTATAAGCCAACACAACTATCTAGGACCCCACGGTCGTGGCCTTACAACCCCACGGTCGTGGCCTTACAACCCCACGGTCGTGGCCTAGCAAACGAGTCTGCCCATTCTGTTCTAAAACCCCCACGGTCGTGGCCTTCAATGCCCACAGTCGTGGCATCCAAGGGCCACGGTCGTGGCATCCATTTTGCTTCTGTTTCGTACCAAACTCATGTATTCTATATTTTTAATTTCAATAAACACAAACATATAGAAAATCCAAGATAATAATTGATCAAACTCAATATTTACATCAATCACCTATTAATTTAACACTTATACAACTTCAACATATCATAATAATAATCATTATATACATCATCCATATATCAATTACTCAATTTCCCCAACTTATTTATATTAAACCCTTACTAAACAATTTCAACAATCCATCATCATCCTCATAAATAACCATATTATCATCATCTAAATACCAATTCAACATATCTATATACTTCAATCTTTCATTACCATCATCTTCACACACTAACTATATCAAATATAAACACAATCAATAGAAATCAACACAAAGAAATGAACACTTACTTGAATTCTTTACCAAATCTTCAATATCCACCTTCAATTCTCTAAAAGTCCTTAAGAATTTGATGTGTATGCCAACAAAATCACATCTCTCTCTCTCTCTCTCTCTCGTTCAAGAAGAAGAAGAAGAAGAAAGAAAGAAAATAAAGAAAATCCTCTCTTTTCCCTTTCAAACTTATCTTATATATATAATAATAATAATAATAATAATATAATTAAATATCCCTAAAACTTCTCCACCACAAGATTTATTCTTTCCTTTGACTTTCTTTTCTTCTTTTTCTCTTGTCATTATTATTATTATTACTTACTTTTCCTACACCAATATATACATCATGTATATGTGATGTATATGTTGCTATATGTATATCTCATATATATTGTATTTATATTTCCCATATTTTTTCAAATACCATATATACATATCATCCTTCATATACATCTATCTCTTATAATATTTCCTTTTAATTAATTTATCTTCTTTTGACTTCCATTTCTTTGACTTGTATATGTTATATATATATCTATATATACAACATATACACTCTCTCTTTACTTCTTTTCTCTTTCCATTAAACATATACATTAAATCCAAATACAACAATAATTCCAAAACTTTTAGGGTATACTTTGGGATATTACAATTCTCCCCCTCTAAAAAGAAATTTCGTCCTCGAAATTATCCAATACAGTAACAATCCATTCTTAACAAAATACCATCTTAACTTTCATATGAAGTTAATTATATTATTAAGTTATTATGTCATCAGATCACATAACTTCTACTCTCCCCCTTAGAGTCAATCATCTTCTCTAAATTTCATAACTCATCATTATATATATTTATATCTTATTACTTTCTTAACCAAACATTCAAAATAACTCATTACATTCCCAATTAGTTTATCTTTGTACAAGAATCAGATCATCTTATAATATATTTATACTTCGTCCAATTATTACATTCAAGATATTTTATTACTTCATCTCTTTATAAATACTCTCTTAACTTTAACCTTAAAAATAATTGATTTATATCTTAATATTGGTTATCCCGTCATTACAATCACTTTCAGAATAGACATTTATCAAACCTTAATTGATAACAATATCCTTATTTTTCATACACTTAATTCCTTCTTTAGCATGCTTCTCACTTAACATAAATATTAGTACAACGCCTTTAAACTTACTTTACAGGTAATCAACCTTTTCCCTTTTATCATCATTTACAGCTGATATAACTCAATTCATTCATGTCCATTCATTTGTCAGAATATTACATCATATACATTATCACTTATATCTTATACTCTTAGTACAACTATACATATTAAATTTCAATAATGATTCGCAACCTTAGCAAAATCTAGATCAATTGATCTATCTGTCACAATATACCCACGTTTCAATCTTGTTCGATTCAAACCAACAATTAACTTATTTAAACTTATCATTAGATTTCATAATATATATGACCTAATTCCATTAGGTCAAACTTATATTCAAATTCTAATCTCTTCGGATCCATTTTTCAGCTTTTTGAGATTATGATTATTAATAACAAATCACTTCAAGTAATCTTAGTACAATTTCCATAAAATTCTCATGATTATCTCATACCATATTTATTACCCATAGTTCACTCACTTAAGCCTTAAGTCCATCCACTTATTCACTTTATACCATAAACATATTCAGTATAACTTTCAATCACATTTTGTAATTTCTCTCATTTAATTTCTCCTCACATTTCATACCATTACTATTTTTACAATAATTACCTTTCTATCATATTATCCATAACTCAAAACATTTTCACAGTTCTCTTTTCTTCTATACTTTCTGTGATTATAAACAAATTTTTAACAAAAAATGATAAAGTACAACTTTACCAATCATAACTCTTGACCATGTTTCTAGAAACATAATTATCAATCTCACCAATACTATACCACAGTCATGTTATCTCAGTCCCAAATATGTGGATAACAAAACTAACCGGCCAGATATACTAAACAAATCATATGGCCATAGGAGATTAATGGTCATGCCTGTGGCTCATAAATCAATACTGTCCCTTTATTATACTGCTTCCAACCTTTCCAATTACAATGCTAAGTTTGTATCGCAAGGATTACATATTCATTCTCTAAACTTTTGCTACACTAAGAGTTAACACATTTCAACTCCATTTCAAACCAATTTGCACTCGATTATATGATCATCATTAGCCTAATTCATGTTTCAACAATATTACTATTAACATCTCTTACATATACATATTCGATCATATGCAAATCTTACAAAATTTCCATTTGTTACTCCATTTCTAATCTATCTCTTCTAAAAATTTTTACACATTATACTTTCCCTTTTTCCTTACAATATCTTATTATACATATATACATAAAACCTTTCCACATGTAAATACTTTGGAACTCAAAAAATTTTATGATCATCAAGTTTAGTGATTACCATAACAATTTCACTGTCCAGTATTACTCGAGTCCATTCACACTCTCAATTCTGTCACACAGTTTATCTAGCTTTGCGTAGTTCAAGACCTAATCTCTCTTAGGTCCATTAATACATGCAATATCATTCTCAATATCACTAGACCAGTAGTTATACCACATACACATTCATAGGTCACATTCATAATGTGACTTACTTTCCACATTTCTTACAGAATACAATTACATTCATATCGAAAAACTCATCTTACATATCCTATACATGTATACACATACTCATGCAATTATATTTAATTCCTCTTTTGCATATAATTTATACAAATTTAACATTTATTACTTTTCATTGAACATTATCATTCTCATTCCTTTAACATGACTTAGGTTATTCATCAACTCAACAAATATATACACTCTAACCATAATAATACTTCACATAAGTCTTAGTCACATTTCTAATGTGACATTTCTCTCACATTTGTTTTTAAAAACATTCAGTATACCATTCATATCCATTTTCATCATTTCCAGTCAAATTACTTAAGTAACTCATTTTCACTTGCTTATTCGTTTTCCCTTTATTTCCAAAACATATTTTTGTATTATCGATCACATTACACACTTCATAATACTTTCATGTACAATAATATTCATTCCACATAGCTCATATGTTTAATATACATTAAACTATCAATATCTAAATAATCCTCATCAAAATTCTATTAAAACTCTAAACTCTCAACTTGCTACTTTACCAAAACTTCAAATTACTAATCTCGTTTTCTTAATATCAACTTTAAAACAATATATATATATACCGTCATGTAATATCAGAACATCTCATTTTCACAATTATTAAAGCTCATTTCAAAAATCCAAATTTCACATATTACTACCATTAACATAAGCTTTAACAACACTTAAACATATCACATTTCTAACATTAAAATCACAATGTTTACATTAAAACAACAATATAAATAACACCATTATATCTCCTTATGTTTACCAACATCATCCCTTGTTTAAAAAAAAAACTTAACTTTACATACCCAAACCTTAAATTGTCACACTTTGTCGATACCAATCAACTCACTCAATATTCCACCATACTTTCTTCAATTTAATAACATATCTATCCATTTTAACATTCAAACAATATTTCCTCTCTCTAGCAATCCAAACAAAAGCTTTACTAGAAAGAGATCCAAACTTTAGAGAAAAGAGTAATTACTTTTAATCTTGATTTTTTTTCTTTAACTCATTTCCTTAACTCATTTCCAACATTATTCTCATATTCATTTCTTTATGACCTTTTTCACAAGCATACTTCCATAATCAGAAATTTCAAAATTTACTTTACTTAAGTAAACATCAATTCTTTAATTTATCAATTAAACTTGTACAAAATTTCCTATATCATTTCTTTCTCTAGCTTTACTTACATGTAAAACCTCATTCACACACTATCATCCATCTCATATAATTCAGATATACTACAAATCACATAATGCCACATCCGAGACCAACCTAGGTGTTAATGCATATGCATGCATCACAATTTCATTTTTTTCAAAAATTTTTCTCTTTTTGATTTAAATCTACTTAGGCCGAGAATCTCAAACCTAAGCTCTGATACCAAAATAATTGTAACACCCCCATACTCTATATAAGTACTATACATATACCTTGTATACATGCAGTATGTATATAAAGTATAAGAATGTCACTTTTCATTTCAGATTAAAAACCTTACCTCTAGTTCCAAACAATAATACATTTTACTTAAAGAACATTTACAAAATCATTATACTTTCGATGATCTTACATATATATATAATGATCTTGTCTTTATCAAAATTCACATGAATTCTAATACAATTATTCACCTATTAGTCTCATACTAGACCCATAGATCACAAATTATAAGCCAACACAACTATCTAGGACCCCACGGTCGTGGCCTTACAACCCCACGGTCGTGTCCTAGCAAACGAGTCTGCCCATTCTGTTCTAAAACCCCCACGGTCGTGGCCTTCAATGCCCACGATCGTGGCATCCAAGGGCCACGGTCGTGGCATCCATTTTGCTTCTGTTTCGTACCAAACTCATGTATTCTATATTTTTAATTTCAATAAACACAAACATATAGAAAATCCAAGATAATAATTGATCAAACTCAATATTTACATCAATCACCTATTAATTTAACACTTATACAACTTCAACATATCATAATAATAATCATTATATACATCATCCATATATCAATTACTCAATTTCCCTAACTCATTTATATTAAACCCTTACTAAACAATTTCAACAATCCATCATCATCCTCATAAATAACCATATTATCATCATCTAAATACCAATTCAACATATCTATATACTTCAATCTTTCATTACCATCATCTTCACACACTAACTATATCAAATATAAACACAATCAATAGAAATAAACACAAAGAAATGAACACTTACTTGAATTCTTTACCAAATCTTCAATATCCACCTTCAATTCTCTAAAAGTCCTTAAGAATTTGATGTGTATGCCAACAAAATCACATCTCTCTCTCTCTCTCTCTCTCTCGTTCAAGAAGAAGAAGAAGAAGAAAGAAAGAAAATAAAGAAAATCCTCTCTTTTCCCTTTCAAACTTATCTTATATATATATATATAATAATAATAATATAATTAAATATCCCTAAAACTTCTCCACCACAAGATTTATTCTTCCCTTTGACTTTCTTTTCTTCTTTTTCTCTTGTCATTATTATTATTATTATTATTATTATTATTATTATTATTACTACTTTTCCTACACCAATATATACATCATGTATATGTGATGTATATGTTGCTATATGTATATCTCATATATATTGTATTTATATTTCCCATATATTTTCAAATACTATATATATATCATCCTTCATATACATCTATCTCTTATAATATTTCCTTTTAATTAATTTATCTTCTTTTGACTTCCATTTCTTTGACTTGTATATGTTATATATATCTATATATACAACATATACACTCTCTCTTTACTTCTTTTCTCTTTCCATTAAACATATACATTAATTCCAAATACAACAATAATTCCAAAACTTTTAGGGTATACTTTGGGATATTACACTCGCCGACTTGGCCGTCAGTACGGAGCTGAGCCTCGCGATTCTGACTTTACTCCCGATTTAGACATGCCTTGCTTGACTGAAGCCTACTTGGGTCGGCTGAAGCAAAGCTGGCCTGCACGTTACATTTATCAACTGCCATAGATTTTACATTTGTCAATTCAAAAAGTGTATTGTTAGGATGAAAAAATAATTAAAGTAATAAAAGATGCTTCTTTTCCTTTTTATAATTTGTCATCACTTTTTGCTAGTGTTTATTTATTTAAATCATACCTGGTCAAATACTTATAATAGTGCATATAGAACAATTTTAACATTAATTCTATTTTATTAAATTGGGGAACAACCAAACATAAAGCCAGCATACACAAGATCACTCCTGTTGCCAACTAGCCCTTTCGGGTTTTCTAATTGATGATTTTCTCCCATTTAGCCCTATTGTTGCCTAGCCCGCCCTTTCGAGTTTTCAAAACTAGCGGACTACTCTAACTTTTGTTTAGGTCGTCCTTTTTGGGTTTTCAACCTAGCGAGCTCTCTCTCTCTCTCTCTCTTATATATATATATATATCATACATAAAACCTCTTTAACCTGTCAATGTTTACTGGCTCACTAAACTCATTCCTGTCCATGTCTGATAACTTCACCGCACCTTTGTTAATGACTTGTTTCACTACATATGGCCCTTCCTAGCTAGGCTTGAACTTTCCTCTTGGATAAGATACATTAGGCTTACATTGCTTCAACACCAAATCCCCGACTCTGAGTTTTCTGATTTTAACCTTTCTATTATAGGCCTAAGCTATCTTCTTTTGATACAGTTGGTGATGATACAGTGCCTTTAACCTTCTCTCTTCTAGTAAAGCTAATTGCATGTATCTACTCACTACCTATTCCATTTTAGGCAGTTTGGCTTCCAAGACTACTCTTAATGACTTGATCTCAATTTCAATTGGCAACACTGCTTCCATCCTATAAACCAAAGAGAACGGTGTCATTCCAGTAGGTGTTCGCACACTTGTCCTATATCCCCATAAAGCAAAGGGAAGCATCTCTGACCAATCCCTATAAGTCTTGGTCATCTTGTACAGAATTTGCTTAATTGTTTTGTTTATTGCTTCTACTACTCCATTAGCCTTTGGTCTATAAGGAGAGGATCTATGATGATGGATTCGATACTTTGAGAATAAATCCTTAACTGCTCCTTGAAACTGTACTCCATTGTCTGATATCACACTGTGCGGGACCCCGTACTGGCAGATGAGGTTCTTTTCAACAAATCTAGCCATTTGACTTGCACCCAGTTTGTTGAAGGTTTCTGCTTTGACCCATTTTGAAAAATAATCTACTGCTACCACAATGAAACGGTGATCATTTGAGACTGTCGGATGTATCTCTCCTATAATGTCGATACCCCAAGTGGCAAATGGCCAGGGTGAAGACATAGAATGCAATTCTTCAGCAGGCATGTGATTCAAGTAACCATACATCTGACATTATTGGAACTTCTTTACAAACTCAATACAATCCTTCTCCATGGTCAACCAATAGTAACCTTGTCGAATAATCTTCTTAACTAGGGCCAAACCACTCATTTGCAGACTGCAACTTCCCGCATGTATTTCTGACATGATACGCTTCACTTTAGGCTTTCTTAAACATCTTAAATGCACCCCATCAGGCCATCTTTGATATAACTCTCCATGGAATGTGATGTATTACAATGACCACCGCCTTATGGCTATTCTTTCTTTCTTTGTTGCCCCCGGCGGGTATTCTCTTTCTTCCAAAAATTGCCTTATAGTGTCATACCACGCATCATGGTCTGTATCAGTTTCCATGATTGTTTCATATTCATAGTAAGGAGTTGATGAACTAGTCAAAATCAGAGGCTTAAGGAATAAGCTGGCAGAATTTTCCCATACCGAAGCCAATGTGGCTAGGGCATCAGCCATCTGATTTTCTTCTCTTGATAGGTGTATAAACCTACACTCCTTAAAGTTTTTCTTCATCATGGTCAGGTAATGGTGGTATGGTTTTAATTTTTCTTCTTTCAACTCCCACTCTCCATTTACTTGGGATACTACTAGCAATGAATCGCCAAAAACTTCCACCTTATTCACCTTCATAATCATTAGGGTTTCCAAACCAAAAATACAAGCTTCGTATTCTACCATATTATTGGTTGCCCTAAATTTTAAATTTTTGGCTAAAGGGAAAAGTTCCTCTTCGGACAATTCTAATATAACTCCCAAACCTGCTCCTTTCTTGTTTACTGCTCCATCAAAATACATTTTCCACCCTTGTACTTCAATTGCTTCTAAATGTTCATCCGAAAATTTCAAGGCTACCTCTTCGCTATCTGGTAATGGCTGTTGGGCCAGGAATTCTTCCATCGCTCTACCTTTGATTGTTTTCCTGGTTACATATTCAATCTCAAATTCTTCTACTATTATCAACCATCGACCGTACTTTCCAATTAAAGAGGGTGTCTCCCTTATGTATTTCATTGGATCCAACCTGAAAATTGCTTGCACACTATATGATTGAAAGTAATGCCGCAACTTCTTAGAAGACCAAACCACGGCTATACATGTCTTTTCAATGATACTATACTTAATTTTATAAGGTAAGAGCTTTCTACTCAAATTGTAAACTGCATGCTCAATCCTTGACTCATCTGCTTGGGCTAGCATGGCTCCTATTGACTCTTCTTCTACTGCTAAGTATAGTAATAAAGGTTTGCCGGGTTTAGGTAGTTTTAAAATAGGTGGATTCAACAAATACACTTTTATTCGCTCAAAGGCCTTTTGACATTCTTCATTCCATATGACCGGCTGATTCTTTTTAAGCAATTTGAAGATAGGCTCACAAATTGTTGTAAGTTTTGCTATGAATCTGCTAATGTATTGTAATTTACCAATAAATCCCCGAAATTCTCTCTTCGTCTTAGGGGCTGGCATATCCCTAATTGCTTTAACTTTGTCAGGATCAATCTCAATGCCATTTGGACCAATCATATGTCCCAATAATTTACCTGAGGTAACCCCGAACACACACTTCTTCGGGTTCAATCTTAGCTTATATTTCAAGGCTCTATCGAAGAATAATTCCAAGTTTTGGAAGTGTTGTTCTCTTGTATCCGATTTAACCATCATATCATCAACATATACTTCAACTTCTTTGTGCATCATGTCATGAAATAGTGTGGTGGCCATCCTTTGGTAGGTTGCCCCAGCATTCTTTAAGCCGAATGGCATTACCCTATAATAAAATATACCCCATGTAGTAATGAAAGCAGTTTTGGCTTTATTCTCTTGGGCCATTAACACTTGATTGTATCCAGAAAATCCATCTACAAATGAGTGTAGCACACTAGAGGCTACACTATCAATGAGAACATCTATATGAGGTAAAGGGAAATCATCTTTAGGGGAAGCCTTATTTAAATCTCTATAGCCACACATACCCTTATTCTTCCATCTTTCTTCGGCACAGGCACTATGTTGGCTAGCCAATCTGGATATTCTATCACTTCAAGGAACTTCACTTGTATTTGTTTAGTGACCTCTTCTTTAACCAATCAGCCCACTCAGGTCTTAATCGCCTAAGCATTTGTTTGACAGGTTTCATGTGAGTGTAAGTAGGAATATGATGCTCAGCTATGTCTCGATCTAATCCAGGCATATCCTCATAAGACCAAGCAAACACCTCTTCATATTTTTTGAATATTTTTTCAAATCTCTCTCTCTCATCAGGAGTAAGGTCGGATGCTATGCTAATATTTTTAGGATTTTCGATTGTTCCCAAATTTAATGATTGTGTGTTAATAGAATTAATATTAAAGATGCTCATGTAATTGCTATTTGAATGTATGCAACCATCAGGAGAAACATCACACAAGTAAGCAAAATCAGACTTTATTGCATTCATTTTGGAAAAGAAAACATCATCATCCTCATACAAAGCAGACAAATTAAAAACAAAATCAAAATCATTGTTCTCAAAATCATAAGGCAGGATGTCTTCAAACTTTTCTTCAACCAGGGTAGCAATCTCCTCCGGAGTCTTCTCGGCTTTCATGACAACTTCTTTCTTCTCTTCCGGATTGGATTCTTTGTTGGCTGACAAGGTGAGCTCTTTTTTCACTTGCTCCACTAGCTCGACAACATCTGCAAAAATTTCAAAACTTGGGATCAACTTTCCCATGAACATGATTGGCTCGGGCTTTCCTTGGAGTGGTCCCATATCTGGAGCTTTGACGAAGATTTCTTCAAGTGGTGGGAAGCTCATCTTCTCATTCTTCTTTGGCTGGGCATTGTTGGCTTCATCATATCCCAACCCCTTCTTGGTAGTTTGAGTTTTAAAATCCTGCAGTTTTGTTAGACCGACCTTTACCTTTCCAAGACCAGCTCTGGGAAGGTAGTTCATGCTCTTCATCATATTCAAGACTTTGGAGTCTACTACTTCATCACCAGAAATTGCAGCTACTTGGAAACCATTGAGGGGTCTCTCAATCACTATAGTGTTAACAATCTCATTATCTTCAGCTTCGATGACCACTGTCTCATCTCTGTTGGGGAACTTGATCTTTTGATGAAGGGTGGAAGGAACTCCACCAAGAGGATGAAACCATGGTCACCCAAGAGTAAGGCGAAGGTAACCGGTATGTTTAAAGCAACAAATTCAACAATAGATTCAATTGGACCAACCTTGACAGCAACTTTGAAAGTTCCTTTGGCATGTCTCTTAGTGTTGTCATAAGCCCGAATGGTTACCTCGGTCGGGTTTAGATCTCTTGTTGACATGGCTAGCTTTGGCAATATCTTAAGTGGGCAAACATTTATGGCAGACCCATCATAGACCATTACACATGGAGTCCTTTTCCCCTTGACTTCTATTTTGATAAAGAGAGGGCAGATGTGATCTCTCCCCTCCTCTAGTAAGTCCGCATCTGAAAAAGCAACTACTCCCATATTAACTTCACTCTTTTCTTGAACATCTTCACATTTCATTACCTCTCCAATTTTTATGAAGTTGATTAGCTCCTACGGTGTTATGGAGGTAGAAATTGGCATGCTAGCTAAGGCTTTGGCCATAGTTTCTCGGTGCTTTTTAGAAGTAGCTAATAAGTCCCAAATGCTAACACTTGCTTGGGTTCTTTTCAATTGTTTAAGCACAACATCATCTTCCTCTTCTTTATTTCTTACTTCAACTTCCTTTCCCTTATTAGTTTCTACCTCCTTAGGTGGTGGCCTTGCATAAGGCTTACCGAATCTAGTGTTCATTATTTCATCTTCTTCGGGCTCGGACCAAGTCCACTCCTCCTTCTTGGATACAAGATCATCATCACTATCGCTTGAATACCAAAACCCATTGGCAACACAAATTGCTACTTCTTTACCCCCCCCATAGCTTGTTTAATTTTGCCAAATACCTCTTCTTCTTTGGTTGCTTTTCCACCCACATCTTGGAAAGAAGACATGACAAAATCTTCATGCAAACCCCTTCCAATCATGAAGGTTGCCGGTGGTGGTACCCTATTGAACTTTGGTAATGGGTTGTCTTTAGTGTTTGGCTTATTGGGCTCAGGAAGCTTCCCATTATCAATTAGATTTTGGATCTAATGTCTTAACCTTACACATCTATCAGTGTCGTGCCCTTGCATTTGGTGAAATTGACAAAATGCTTTAGTGTCAAAATTAGGTGGGAGAGGGTTAGGCAAAGGACGAGGATTTAAGGATTGTAGCAATCCCTTTCTTTGAAGCTTATTGAGAACGCAAGACATCGGCTTCCCTAATTTTGAAAACTATCTCCTTGTTCCTTGGTTAGTAGCGTTAACACCGACTGCCTTTTGCATGCTTTGGCTACTAGACTAATAGTTTCCTTTCTCGTTCCTTCTTGTTGAAAAATGGTTCTTCTCTCTTTCCCATTCTTCAATTTGCAAACCCGCTTGGAGAAGGTCTTTGAAATCACGGATGAGTGTATGAGACATCCTCTCATGAAGACTAGACAACACCCCTCTTACAATCATCCTTATTTGATCGGATTCATCGGGCCTCTTCTTGAGCAAAGCGGCCTTGTTTCTCCATCTCTTCACATAATCTACAAAATTCTCATTCGTCCTTTTCCTAATGGACTCTACTTCCATTAAGGTAACTTCCATCTCGACATTATATCCATATTGTTGGATGAAGGCTTTGTAAAGTAGATCCCAACTCTTTTGTGTTCCATCATCTAAGGTATTGAACCAATTTTGGACAACAAGGTCCAATGAGAGCATAAAGTACCTTAGAGATTGAGCTTTAGTAGCTCGAGCAGACTGCATGGTAGTGATATACTACTTCACATGGAGATGAGGATTTCTAGTTCCATCAAACTTCGTGAAAGATGGCATCTTGAACTTATACGGGACTGTTTCATCTAGCTCAAATAATTTGTCAACTTCAGACATTTCCTTGGTTTTTAGTTTCTTCTCAAATTTCTTTTCTAAATCAGCAATCATCTTTTCAACATCAGAAGTTTCGGTCTTCTCCATAGTTGATTTTTTAACAATTTGTGGTTCTTTTTTCTTCTCTTGAGCATCTTGGTAGTATTGAGCCCAATCATCATTATCATCAATGATCACCTTATCATCATCAAAAACCACTTCACCAACTTTAGTCTTCCCTTTGTCCTTTGGCTTCTTAGTGTTAGCAGATGCCTCGGCATGATTTTCTAAGATTGTAGTCAATTGGTTCTTCATGGTCTCAGCTAGGGCCTCTTTTATTTCTTTCATCTTGGTGTTGAGGGCATCATCCACCATTCTTTGAATTTGTTCGGGCTCCATTGCTTTTGGTGAGCAAGTGATTGAGTCATTGCTAGATACTTCATCTCCAGTGTAGGTCGGATTGTCGTAAGCTTTTGAACTATTGTAATCCAGGGCTGTGAGCCAGAGAGGACTAGTGATATGAGATGCAAATGTATGTATGTATCACAAACAATTAACAAACAAGGACAAATAGGACATTCCTTCCAACCTTATAACATCCACCCACGAATGGTGAGTCTCTTTTTCTAGGTACATGGTTAACAAAATACCAACATGGGGTACTTTGTTTTCTAATATTTTCCTCAGACGTTTCAACCAATAGTTATATTTTCAAAGATGAAAATCAGTTCATGATAACTCCCATTAATTAGGTTTTAATCAATTTAACAAACTAAACTAGCTTTTATGCTATATTGGATTAAAACTAAATTAAGTGGTTTATTATAAATAGATTTCTCACTTGAAAAAAGGTAACTAATGTTTCGTGCCAAAAATAAGCCCATGATTAATTACTCTTGGTATAAACTAGGCTCACAATTGATTTTTGGTATTTCGTAATTGATCTAAATAATTTGCAAGCTCTTTGTAAGAAAAGCTTGGATAAAAACCATTTTGTTTCTAAGCCCATTGTAAAAAAGATTTTTAAAAAAACATATTTTGGGCTTTGTATTTGGGTCATGAGCAAAAGAATTTTTGATTTGTTTTTAGAAAAGTCTTATGTCCAAAGACCATCTTGAAAAATTTTGAAAATAGCTTTGGTCTTTTAGACTTTGAAGAAAAATTTATTTGAGCTTACAATGTATTTAGGTCATATTAGAAAAAGAACAAACCAAATTAGCCATAATTTAAGCCAAGATAAATTAACCATAGTCAAACAACATGCATTTGGGGTAAAACCTAAGGAAAGTAACTGGGCCAATTACATGAGCTTTAGTCTTTGGGTTAAAAGGCTTAGGTTCCCATAGCAAGTATATACCAAATGGTATAAGGCTATGAGTGGTTATGCCATGCTCGATCTCCATAGCTTGAGTGAAAGTATGGTATCCCTTACATAACACAACACGGGTAACATGGGTGTCCTAACTCACACACACGATGCAATCAACTTCTCTTATCCCCAGTGGAGTTGCCACTGTGAGCGGGGATTTTTGCACCCACTCCCGGTGGAATGGTTCTTGCGACTTCGGTACTATTTAGGCTTGGGGCCTTAAAGAACACGGACCTAAGTCCAGAGAAAATGGAGTCACAACCCGGACGGGCCAGGAAAAACAAAGAGGTGGATGACTCGATTCCTAAGGAATCCCCAACCCCCTAATGGGTTAGGAAAGTTGGATACGTGCGGAGAAGGTGAGAAATGGCCTAGCACCCCCACAACGCCCGGTTCATTGGAACCGGCCTCCTTTACAGGTCTTAATATTATAAAATTCTTAAGCATAACAATATTATCCATATTACACACAACAATTGAAAGAAATCATCATTATTAAAAATCAAAACAATGTCCAACCAAAACAAATAAATGATACCCAACCAAGGATGGAAACATGTCCTTACATCCCATGCCTAAATAGGACACCCACCGAAAGGTAGAAACATGCCCTTTACATTGGTCTAAAATATAAAAGCAATTTAAATTACATGATATTTAACTAATGAGGTACCCACAAAGTGGAAACATACCTCTTACAGCACTTGGAAATCAAAAATAAATCGATAAAGGTAAATAACCATTGATCATAAATAAATCATTCACCAAAGATATTAAACATCAATTAAAATATAAACATTCATCCATGATGATTTAAATAAACCAAGCATTGAACTTAAATAAATCAAAGCATATAAAATAAATCAAAGTATATAATGAACTACACAATCAAAGCAAGTAAAGATACAAATTTGACGTTTACTGTTTCCATCTAATGTTTTTTAATTAATATTTAAGATTTTGGGATTTTAATATATTAAGGTTTATGCTACTGTAAGTTTTAAAGGAATTGAAATGGATTAAAGTTTTATATTTTAAGAGGTTGATAAAGTTCTTTGATTAACCAAATTAGTGTTTGAGGGGAAAAATCATGAAATTAGGGTTTGGATATTAAAACATTAGGTTTATGATTATTAGCTATTGAATTGTTGTTTTTAGGCTTACTGAGTTTGAATTCTGATATTTAGGTTTATAAGGTTTTAAGGTTTAAAGGATTAGGGTTTAGAAAAATTAGGGTTTAAGGTTTTAAGGGAATTAGGGTTTAAGAAAACTAGGGTTTAAGGTTAGCTAGTTTGAGGTTACTGTCTTGGTTTTGAAGTTGAATTAGGGTTTTTAATGTTTCAAAGAATGTATTTGATTTTAGAATTTGAAAAACAATTTATAGTTTTATGAAGCTTTATGTGATTTTTAGAATCTGTAAAGTGAATTTGAGTTTGGTTATTTAACAAAACATTTGGAATTTTGGAAAAGAATTAGAAGAGAGCTAGTTTATAGTTTTATGGTGTTTTTTGAAAATAAACAAAATGATTTAAGGTTTATAGAAACAGAAAAGATATTTTTTTAGGGTTTTTGGAAAGAAAAGGATTCAATTTAGGGTTTTGGAAAATTCGAAAGCAGATTAGGGTTTTGGTAAATTAATGAAACGGTTTAAGGTTTTGAAAAGTTAGGAAGTAGATTAGGGTTTTAAGATTTTGAAGAAACAGAAACAACAATTTTAAGATTTTTGGAAAACATAGAAACGAATTAAGGTTTTTAAATAAAAAAAAACAATTGAATGATTGAAGCTACTGTGAAAAAATTAGATAAAGAAATTCATACCTTCGTTTGTTGGTTCCACCAAAAATTACTTCTTGGATGAACAAGAACAAAGGCAAGATGGCTGCCTTTGATGGATTGATTGTTTGGTTGCTTATTCTTCTCTCAAAGAGTCCGATTGATTTCACTGCCAAAGGTTTCTCCTAATGCAATCGATTCAAAGTTTTCTCAGATCGATTCTCCTCTAAAATTTTCCTTTCATCGATTGTCCTCCGCTTCTGTGTTGTTTTTGGTCTTATTTATAGATGATTTTGATGATTAATCTTAATTGTTTATGGAATCTAACATTAATTAAGAAAAGGAAACCGAAACTAAATTGAATTTGGTTTCGAAAAAAATTGCGTAGGAAAAATTTGGCTGGCGAAAAAAAACTGTTGCGGAAAAATTTTGCTGGAAAAAAAACTACCGTGGGAACTTGCGGGATATTGAATTAATGGCCCGCAGGAAAATCTTGCGGGCGAAATGGTCCAAGGCCATTTCGTCCGACCCCTTTTTGGCGACGAAATTTTTCATCGCCGATTTTTATTTTTATTTATTTGTTTATTATTATTATTTTTTATTAATTATAAAAACTAAATACTAAAGAAAATATTATTTAATTAAGATAACACAAAAATTATTTTGGACTTATTAAAATATATTGGAAAACACAAAAATTATTTTAAACTAATTAAAATATATTGGACCGGATTGGGTCAAAAATTAAGGGTCTACACCCTGGCTCCTACTGAATCTCTGAAGATATCCCCCTCAGCCTCTCTTCATTGATAAAGTTCCTCCCTCACTCTGGGGTCTTGTAGCTCTGGTCTCATCAATCCTAGCAGCTGTTGCAAGACCCTGTGCTCTCTTAACACTCTTGGCAGCTGCAACCAACTAGAAAAAGTCTTGATACTAGGAGCCTGCTATAATGCACATGATAGAGGGTCTCAACCCCTCATCAAACCTCCGGCACCGGTCAATCTCATCAGAAATGATCCCACCAGCATACTGACTCAGCCGAGTAAACTCTATCTCATACTCCGTCACTGTCTTAGTATCTATAGACCCTTAATTTTTGACCCAGTCTGGTTCGATATTTTTTATATAGTCCAAAATAAATTGTGGTATTTTAATTAAAAAATATTTATTTTAGTATTTATTATTTATAATTTTTAATAAAAATAAGAATGGTAAAGTTAAAAAATAAAAAATAAAAAATAAAAATAAAAATAAAAATTGGCAACGGAAAAATCGGCCTGGCCAATTTGGCCTTGGGCTATTTCGCCGCAGGAACCTTGGGCCAATTTGCCGCAAAAAATTCCTGCGGTGAATTGGCACCCACCTGCAACTATTTTAGCTCGCTCTCAAGTTTTTGCCTGCAGCAATTTTCAGCGCTCGCAATTCTTGGCCCGCGAGAGATTTTTTGCCAGCAAAATTTTCCAATGCAATTTTTTCCGAAACCAAAATCTATTTGGTTTTGGTTGGTTTCTTTTCCTAATTGGTTTTAATTTTCTTAAACAATTAGAAGTAGGTTTTTAGTTTTTCCTATAAATAACACATTAAAACTCAGAATTAAGGGATCGAAAATTGGTTTTTACTGGAGAAAAACTTTGGACTTCTGACTGAGAAAAAAAGGGACAGAAAAACCCTAGCAAGCTAGAGACATCAGCAACAAGAAGCAATCAACAATCCATCAAAGGTAGCAACACTGTCTTTGTCTTTGTTCATCCAGAAATCAGTTTTGGTGGAACCAACGAATGGAGGTTTGATTTTAAATCTTTGCTTCGATTATATTTACAATGTTATTGCCATGTTTTCTTTTAAATACATCTATCATTGATTTTTGTTTCAGTAACCTAAATCATTAAACATGGTAATATGTTCATCCAGTAGCCTTAATCAGTGATCAAAACTTCAAAACCCTAAAACTATTTTTCTTTTTCCAGAAACCTTAAAGACCTTAAAACTATTCTTCTGCTTCCAAAAGCTTTAAAACCCTAAATTATTTTTTCGAACTATTTTCATCTAAACCATAACTTTTTGTCCAAAATTTCCACATGTTTTCTTAAATCTCCAAACCCTAATCTTCTTTACATTTTCTAAAAATAATAATTATTTTTATAAAACTCTAAACTGTTTTCTTAAATCCTAAAATCAAATATGTTTTCCAAAATATCAAAAAACCCTAATTCTCTCAAAACCCAATACAGTAAACCCTAGTTTTCCTAAACCCTAAATACTTAAAACCTCAAAATCTTATGACAAATAAATCTAAACCTTAAAACTCAATCCAGTAAACCTAAAATCACAATCCAGTAACCATGAATTATAAACTCTAATGTCTTAAGATTCCAAAACCCTAATTTCATGATGTTACCCTTAAACCCTAATTTGATTAACCAAAAAACCTTACTACTTCTTAAATGTATAAAACCCTAATTCATTCCAATTTTCCAAAATCTTTACAGTATCCTAAATAAAAAGAATAATAATTCTAAAATCCCAAAACCCTAAATATTAATTAAAGAACTCTAAATTGAAACAGTAAACCCTAATTTGTATCTTTACTTGCTTTATTTAATTTTAGATTTGATTATGTAGTTTATTGTATATTTTGATGGTTGATTTAATTTCAATGCTTTATTTATTTAATTTACCATGGATGATTATTTTCTTTATTGTTATGATTATTATTTGTTTGTTTTAGTATTAAAATTGTAAGAGGTATGTTTCCACTTTGTGGGTACCTCATTAGTTAAATATCATGTAATTTAAATTTCTTTTATATTTTGGACCAATGTAAAGGACATGTTTCCACCTTTCGGTGGGTGTCCTATTTAGTTTAGACATAGATGATGTAAGGACATGAATCCATCTTCGGATGAGTGTCCATTTATTTCCTTTGTTTGGACCATACTTTGATTTAAATATAATAATGCTTTATTTTAATTTTACATGTAATATGGATACTATTATTATATTTAAGAATTTTATAATATTAGACCTAAAAAGGAGGCTGGTTCTAATAACCGGGCGTTGTAGGAGTGCTGGGCCATTTCTCACCTTCCCCACACGTACCCAACTTTCCAAACCCATTAGGGGGTTGGGGATTCCTTAAGAATTGAGTCATCCACACCTTTCTTTTTCCCAGCCCGTCCAGGTGGCAACTCCATTTTCTCCGGGCTTAGATTCGTGTTCTCTAAGGCCCCGAGCCTAAACAGTGCCGAGTCGCAAGAACCATTCCATCGGGAGTGGGGGCAAAAATCCCTGCTCACAGTGGCGACTACACTGGGGACAAGAGAAGTTGATTCCATTGGTCTTTATATTATTCTATTCTTTCTTATCATGATATTATCCATTGCATCATATTATATTGCATCGTGTGTGTGAGTTAGGATGCCCGTGTTACCCGTGTTGTGTTATGTAAGGAATACTATACTTTCACTCAAGGTATGGAGATCGAGCATGGCATAACCACTTATAGCCTCATACCATTTGGTATATACTTGCTATGGGAACCTAAGCCTTTTAACCCAAAGACTAAAGCTCATATAGTTGGCCTAGTTACTTTCCTTAGGTTTTTACCCCAAATGCTTGTTGTTTGACTATGGTTAATTTATCTTGGCTTAAATCATGGCTTATTTGGTTTGTTCTTTTTCTAATATGACCTAAGTACATTGTAAGCTCAAAATAAATTTTTTCTTTAAAGTCCAAAAGAACAAAGCAATTTTAAAAATTTTTTTAATGGTCTTTGGATATAAAACTTTTCCAAATCAAAAATTCTTTTTTCATGACCCAAATACAAAGCCCAAAATCCATTTTTTCTAAAATCTTTTTACAATGGGCTTAGAAACAAAATTGTTTTTATCCAACTTTTTCTTACAAAGAGCTTACAAATTATTTAGGTCAATTACAAAATACCAAAAATCAATTGTGAGCCTAGTTTATACTATGAGTTATTAATCATGGGCTTGTTTTTAGAATGAATCATTAGTTACTTTTTTCAAGTTATAAATCTATTTATAATAAACTTCTTAATTTAGTTTTAATCCAATATAGCATAAAAGCTACTATTAGTTGGTTGAATGGATTAAAACCTAATTAATGGGAATTATCATAAACTGATTTCCATTTTTAAATATAACTATTGGTTGAAACATCCGAGAGAATTATTCAAAAATAAGATACCCCATGTTGGTATTTTGTTAACCATATACCTAGGAAAAGAGACTTGCGATTTGTGTGTGGATGTTATAAGGTTGGAAGGGATGTTCTACTTATCTTTGTTGATTGTTTGTGCATACATGCATACATACATTTGCATCTCATATCATTAATCCTTTCTAGCTCACAGCCCTGGATTAAGATAGTTCAAAAGCTTATGACAATCCGACCTATGCCGGAGACGAAGAATCTAGCAACGACTCAATCTCTTTTTCACCAAAAGCAATGGAGCCCGAATAAATTCAAAGTGTAATATCCCCATGTATGCCCTAGAAGTCTTGGTTATGTTGTTGTTATAAATTGGATTGAATGTATATGTTATGTGATAAGAAAAGAAATTGGTAAGAGAATGCTTATGTATATGTATTTTGGAAAGAAAGAGGGTTTAGAGACAAGTTTATATGTTGTCTATATGATGATATAACTAACATATACATAAGTCAAATAGAGAGTCAATGCAAGAGGATATTTAGTTGAGATTTGTGAAATTACTTAAATGAGCACATATGAGACAAAAGGTTAATTAAATGGATGAAGGGCATTTAAGTAATTGTTTTGTCAAATTGTGTGGTGGAGATTTAAAGAAGGAAAAGTGTTTAACTTGTGATTATTTGCTTTTCTTATCATTTTGGGTGCCGGCCATTGAAGAAAAGAGAGAGCAAGAGAGGTGTTCTTGAAGCTAGAATCAAATTGAAGAAGGAATCAAGGGATTTGGTTAGAGATTTGTGGAATTTCTTCATTTAAAGTAAGTACTCTCTTGTTTTCCTTTGTTAATTTTGAAGTTGTGTCTAAGGTGAATTGTGATTTGTTGATGTGATGATTTGGTGTGTTTGATATGTGTTTATAAGTATTAAAATTGATTGTAAGTTAAAAGATGGAATTGGTGTTGGTTTGGTTGTGAAGATGGTAAGTTTAAGTGGATGTGGATAGTGGAAGATCATGTGTGAAGTTGGTTTTAGAGTTTGGAATTGGTGAATGATTTAAGGTATGGTTAATGTGAATATTGTGTTAATCATGCAAAATAAGTGTTAATGACTTTGATTACATCCATTTGAATGAGTTTGTGTTGTGCATAATGTGTTAGAATGCATTTAGAAGAGTTTAGCTATAATTAGGGTTTGTGTTCTTGAGTGACACGGCCAAAAGCAATGAGAGACATGGCCAAGCCAAGGAAATTTGGGCGTGTTGGATTGATTTTTGAGAGACACGGCCGTGTCCACTACTGGATTTTTATGTTAGGAGACACGGCCACAAGCTTGGCCGTGTCCTATGCCCGTGTTTGCTATTGGAATTTGTGGTTGAGAGACACGGCCACAAGCTTGGCCGTGTCCCTCAAGTATGCTGCCCGTGTCCCTCAAATGTGTTAGTTAATGTTTTTATTCTTTGTTCTTCTTGCATTGTTTTGGTCCTCCAAAGGTAAGTTGGTACCTAAACCTAAACCTAAACACTTTAAACACACTTAAATCAATGAATGACATAAACAAATGTATGTGTAAGATCCTAAAGCTATGAACAATGGTATGTTATATGCATAATAAGAATTGAGACATAAAGAAATGTGAATGATATGATTGAATAATAATATGTGTGTTTAGATAGTGTAATTGATGTTGTATACTATGATGAAATGAAATGTGAAAGATATAATGTTATGAAGAATTGTTTTATTGTAATGTGAGATGATTAAAGCATTGTTGTCTAATTTGCTTATGAGAATGAAATGACTTGAGAAAGTAATGTTAAAGATTGTTGAACGGACCTATAAGTCTCCTGCGGAACCATGCGGACCCAGTGAGTTGGGCAACCGATCTTGGACTACCGACCTGGGTGGGGAAAGGTTCGATACAATCAGTATTATACGTACCTATTTGCCTCCTGCGGAACCATGCGGACCCATTGGGATGGGCAACCGAACTTGGACTACCGACCTGGTTGGGAAAAAGGTTCGTTACTGATAGTTTTATACGTGCCTATCTGCCTCCTGCGGACCCTTGGGATTAGAGGGCAACCAACCTGGTTGGGGGAGGGTTCGTATATGAAGCTATGGTTATGGGCTTTAATGATGAATTTGAATGAAGTATGTAATTGATTGTGACATTGCATTTTAGTATAATGTTATTATATCTTGTAATACTAAGCCGTTGGCTTAGCGCGATAGTGTTTGATCCCGCAGGTAACCGAGTTGAACCTGAGAGCTCCTCGAGACCAAGTGAGAGTAGACCTTGAAGAGTTTATTTTGGGACTTAAAGATCAGAGAAGAGCTGCCAATCATGTATATATTCTACAGTTTGTAAATGTTGGTTTTTAACCTATTTGTAATAACTTCCGCTGTGAATTAATAAATATTATATATATATATGGTGTCTTTTGGATCTCTTTTAAAATATTTGAGTTGGTTTCAATTACTTACAAAGGAAATTGTTATGTATCATTTTAAAACTGTGGCATTTCCTATATTCAGTATACGGATACTACGATCGTTTAAGCATGCTTGGTACGTATACAGGATATAGGGGTGTTACACAAAGAATGGTGGATGATGCCCTCAACGCCAAGTTGGAAGAAATAAGAGAGGCCCTGGCTGAGACCATGAAGAACCAATTGGCTGCAATTTTAGGAAATCATGCTAAAGCATCTGCTAGCACTAAGAAGCCAAAGGACAAAGGGAAGACTAAAGTTGTTGAAGTGGTTTTGATGATGATAAGGTGATCATTGATGATAATGATGATTGGCCTCAATATTTCCAAGATCCTCAAGACAAGAAGAAAGAACCGAAGATTGTTGAAAGATTAGCTATGGAGAAAACTGAGACTTCTGATGTTGAAAAGATGATAGCGGTTTAGAAAAGAAATTTGAGAAGAAGCTGAAAACCGAAGAAATGTTCGAAGTTGACAAATTATTTGAGCTAGACGAAGAAGTTCCATACAAATTCAAGATGCCATCCTTTGCGAAGTTTGATGGAACTGAAAATCCCCATCTCTATGTGAAGTAGTATATCACTGCTATGCAGTCTGCCCGAGCTACTAAGGCTCAAACTCTAAGGTACTTTATGCTCTCATTGGATCCTGTTAGAAGAAGGAACACAAAAGAGTTGGGATCTGCTATACAAGGCCTTCATCCAACAATATGGATACAATGTTGAAATGGAAGTTACCTTAATGGAAGTTGAGTCCATTAGGCAATCACCAAATGAAAATTTTGTGGACTATGTGAAAAGATGGAGAAATAAGGCCACTTTGCTCAAGAATAGGCCCGATGAATCTAATCAAATAAGGACGATTTTGAGAGGGGTGTTGCCTAGTCTTCTTGAAAGGATGTCTCATACACTCATCCGTGATTTCAAAGATCTCCTCCAAGCTAGTCTACAAATCGAAGAATGGGAAAGAGAGAAGAACCAATTTTCAACAAGAAGGAATGAGAAAGGAAACTATCAGTCTGGTAACCAAAGCATACAAAAGACAGTCGGTGTTAATGCTACTAGCCAAGGAACAAGGAGGCAGTTTTCAAAATTGGGGAAACCGATGTCTTGGGTTCTCAATAAGCTTCAAAGAAAGGGATTGTTACAACCCTTAAATCCTCGTCCTTTGCCTAACCCTCTCCCACCTAATTTCGACACTAAAGCATTTTGCCAGTTTCATCAAATGCAAGGGCATGACACAGATAGATGTGTGAGATTGAGGCATGAGATCGAAAATTTGATTGATAGTGGGAAGCTATCCGAGCCCAACAAGCCAAACACCAAAGACAACCCATTACCGAAGTTCAATAGAATACCACCACCGGAAACCTTCATGATTGGAGGGGGTTTACATGAAAGTTTTGTCATGTCTTCTTTTCAAGATGTGGATGGAGAAACAACCAAAGAAGAAGAGGTATTTGGCAAAATTAAACAAGCTATGGTGGGTAAAGAAGTAGCAATTTGTGTTGTCAATGGGTTTTGGGATTCAAGCGATAGTGATGACGATCTTGTATCCAAGAAGGAGGAATGGACCTGGTCTGAGCCCGAAGAAGATGAAGTAATGAACACTAGATCTGGTAAGCCTTATGCAAGACCACTGCCTAAGGAGGTTGAAATTAATAAGGGAAAAGAAGTTGAAGTAGGGAACAAAGAAGAGGAAGATGATACCGTGCTCAAGCAACTAAAAAACCCAAGCAAGTGTTAGCATTTGGGATTTATTGGCTACTTCTAAAAAGCACCGAGAAACTATGGCCAAGGCCTTAGCTAGCATGCCAATTTCCACCTCCATAACACCGGAGGAGCTGATGCCCTAGCTACATTGGCTTCGGTATGAGAAAATCCTATCAACATATTCCTCAAGCCTCTGATTTTGACCAGTTCATCAACTCCTTGCTATGAATATGAGACAATCATGGAAACTGATACAGACCGTGATGCGTGGTATGATACTATAAGACGATTTTTGAAGGAAAGGAATACCTGTCGGGGGCAACAAAGAAAGAAAGAAGAGCCATAAGGCGATGGTCTTTGCAATACATCACCTTTCATGGAGAGTTATATCGAAGATGGCCCGATGGGGTGCATTTGAGATGCTTGAGGAAGCCTGAAGTGGAGCATATCATGTCAGAAATACATGCGGGAAGTTGCGGTCCGCACATGAGTGGTTTGGCCCTAGTTAAGAAGATAATTCGACAAGGTTACTACTGGTTGACTATGGAGAGAGATTGTATAGAGTTTGTAAAGAAGTGCCAATAATGTCAGATGTATGGTAACTTGAATCACATGCCTCCTAAAGAATTACATTCTATGTCTTCACCCTGGCCCTTTGCCACTTGGGGTATCGACATTATAGGAGAGATACATCCGATAGCCTCAAAGGGTCACCGTTTCATTGTAGTAGCAGTAGATTATTTTTTGAAATGGGTCAAAGCCGAATCCTTCAACAAATTGGGCGCAAGTCAAATGGCTAGATTTATTGAAAAGAACCTCATCAACAGGTATGGGGTGCCGCAAAGTGTGATATCAGACAATGGGGTACAGTTTCAAGGAGCAGTTAAGGATTTATTCTCGAAGTACCAAATCCATCATCACCGATCCTCTCCTTATAGAACATAGGCTAATGGTGCAGTAGAAGCAACAAACAAGACAATTAAGCAAATTCTGTCCAAGATGACCAAGACGTATAGGGATTGATCATATATGCTTCCTTTTGCTTTGTGGGGATATAGAACAAGTGTGCGAACACCGACTGGAATGACATCGTTCTCCTTGGTTTACGGGATGGAAGCAGTGTTGCCAATTGAAATTGAGATGAAGTTGTTAAGAGTGGTCTTGGAAGCTGAACTACATGAAACGGAATGGGTAGGGAGCAGATACACACAGTTAGCTTTACTAGAAGAGAGAAGGTTAAAAGCACTGTATCATCATCAACTGTATCAAAGGAAGATAGCTCGGGCCTACAATAGAAGGGTTAAATCAAAAAACTCAGAGTCAGGGATTTTGTGTTGAAATAATGTAAGCCTAATGTATTTGATCCAAGAGGAAAGTTTAGGCCTAGCTGGGAAGGGCCATATGTTGTGAAACAAGTCATGAATAAGGATGTAGTGAAGTTATCAGACATGGACGGGAACGAGTTTAGTGAGCCAGTGAACATTGACAGGTTGACGAGGTTTTATGTATAAAAAAAAGAAGAAAAAAAGGAAAAAGGAAAAGAGCTCGCTAGGTTGAAAACCCAAAAAGGACAGCCTAGGCAAAAGTTAGAGCAGTCCGCTAGTTCCGAAAACCCGAAAGGGCGGGCTAGGCAACAATTAGGGCTAAATGAGAGAAAATTATCAATTAGAAAACCTGAAAGGGCTAATTGGCAATAGGAGTGATCTTGTGTATGCTGGCTTTGTGTTTGGTTGTTCCATAATTTAATAAAACATAATTAATGTTAAAATTATTCTATGTGCACTATTATAAGTATTTGACCAGATATGGATGAAATAAATAAACACAACAGCAAAAGGTGATGACAAATTATAAAAGGAAAAGAAGCATCTTTTATTACTTTTATTATTATTTTTTCATTCTAACAATACACTTTCTAAATTGACAAATGTAAAATCTATGGCAGACAATAAGTGTAACGTGCAGGCCAACTTCGCTTCAGCTGATCCAAGTAGGCTTCAGTCAAGCAAGGCATGTCTAAATTGGGAGTGAATTCAGAATCACGAGGCTCAACTCCATACTAATGACTAAGCCAGCGAGGATCATAGCAATTACCTCGACGAAGAGCAGCAAGAGGAACATACATCAAGTATGTCCGCATGGTGATACGAGAAATCTTCCACCAAGGTACCAACCAACGGATGTCGACTTCAACGCGTGAATGAATCCAGTCAACCTAGTCAGCATATGATGAAGCAGGATGGATTAGTTTCTTAATGGAATGATGCCATGGTAGATATCTGGTAAAATCCATGGATGGAGTATCAAGCAAGCAGAGACACTTCTGAAGCCAAATCTGTGAGGAAAAATTAAATTAAAAAAAAGAGTCCGCTAAGTTGAAAACCCACAAGGGCAACTTAGGCAAAAATTAGGACAGCTAGCTTGTTCCGAAAACCCACATGGGTGGACTAGGCAAAAATTAGAGCAATATGAAATATAATAAAAAAGAGTCCGCTAAGTTGAAAACCCGCAAGGGCAGCTTAGGCAAAAATTAGGACAGCTCGCTAGTTTCGAAAACCCGCATGGGCAGACTAGGTAAAAATTAGAGCAATATAAAAAAAGAGAGATGAAGAAGAAAGAGAAAACCTAAATTGAAAACCTAAAAGGGTAGTTTAGGTAATTACCTGAAGCAACAATGGACTCCCGGTCAGTCTCTTTGACGATCCTGATTAAAGTCTCGGCTAAGATCACGGGTATCGGCGACAAGCCTCCTTCCATTTGGTCCATGATATCCAATACTCGTGGATCAATATTGCCATCAGAAGAAACAAGCAAGAATTCGCCAAGTAGGCATAGACAAAGCATACATACCCATGCCTTAGTAGGAGCCAAATGAGAAAGGCCAAAGTCAATTAAGGGACCAAGCATAATTCTCTCACCTCTCATCAACTGTAGAACTTCGGCTTTGAGATTTGAAGTAATAGTTGCATCTTCTGTTGATTCTTTAAAATAGGTAACGCCATTAGTTGATTATTTGGATATCCAAGGATGGCCTCAAATTCTTCAATCAAGGGACATATTTCAAAGCCATTAATTTTAAATGTCCTAGAATTCACGTTCCAAAAAGAATCCATGGCATGTAAAAAAGAATGGTCCAATTTAACATTTTGAAAACACTTCAAAGTATCAATCTCTTACCAAGATATTTGTTTTCAATGAATGGCATTCATATTTTTAAATAGAGCTTTTATTTTCTTCAAATGGAGTTCGGTCATTGTTGATGAATGAAGGAAAATAAGAATTGTTAAAAGGAGTTTTTACGTTGAAGTGGAAAATCTCTTGGTTTTTGTATGAAATTATGGCATGAAAAGTGATTTATATAGGAGGATTGTGCTTTTCCAAAATTGATAAGGAAAAGTGAGGCCGAGATGCATGGGGATAAGGAATTGGCGACGAAAGAATCTTAAATTGCTGCATTGCATTTGGTTTTATAGTAATGCTGTGTAAATGTTAAATATGAAGAGGAAAGTATAATAATTATATCGTAGTAATAATTATGATAAAAAAAGAAAAAAAAAGAAAAAAAAAGAGAGTTGCAGTAAAGGTAAAAATTATATATTGTAATTATTATTCTTATACTTCTTATATGTTGATACAATATTTATACATCACTAAGAAGGAGGTGGTAGATCCTCAAATAAAGCTCTGAAAAAATCATCGCCTGTTGGAGGAGGAGGCATATCACCCATCCCAAGTCCGTCCGAAGTAGGAGCACCAGAATCTCTATTACGTTAGAGTTTCTATCTATAACGGTCCTCATAAGAAGTAGACGAAAGCATCTCATGGTCATCAGTTTGGGGGCCTCTAGATGAAGAAGCACCAGGATCTCTCATCCCTTGAAAACGGAAGTCTAAAAAATTTTGCTCTGATTGATGGTACAAATTTTCAAAATGGGAAACCTATTGATGACTAGCGGCCAGCTCTTCTTGAAGTTTCTTGTTTTGTTCTTCAACCATCAGCTGTGAGCCAGAAAGGAAAAGAGTAAGAGCATACATAATCATGCATACATATAGCATAAATTACCATGAAACAAGAAAACTTACCAGGTAATTAATCAATACCCTGTGGATGAGATGACATATCTAATGGACTAGAATGAGCAAATGAAGGAGCAGTAAAAGAAGGTCCAGCCCCATGATCAAATGGGCCAGCAGCCTACAACAATCATTAAAAAAGTCAAAATAAGTTAAGAAAGAATCAATTGCAATGGAAAAATGGTAAAAGTTTACCTAAAAAGTGCTAGCCCCGAGATGTGGAATAAACTCTCCTCCCTCTCCATGATGTTCCTTTTCATCTCTATCCTCATTTTCTTAGAAATTTCCCGAACACCAATAGGAGATACGTCAAAGTTCAAAAGCCCAATTTGAATAAACTGGGTATAAGACGCACCCAGTGGATAGAGAAAGGTTTCAACATCATAACCGTGCCGAGCTAACCACCATGCATTCTCTGGCATTGATGTGGTATTTAAGGTATACTCCGGGCAACGCATCGGGATCCTCCTCTGCTCGGGACCAAGAAACCACTCGTATACTCTCTCTTCGAGAAACCAGCCACTAGACACAGGGTCGGCAATGACTCGGCGGGTATGTTGAAAAGGCAGTGCGGTATTCATGGAGGAAGTCCAGTTTGTCTGCTCTTCTGTGTTCCACTAGGCCAAATTCACCTACAAAATGACATAAGGTAAGCAAACTTTCACATAAATTTTAAAGTATACTAATGCTATTTTACCTGGTCCCAGGTTAAGCAGCTCAAGACAAAGCGTTGGGTATGCACATGGTGAGAGCTGAAAACTTCTACGCGATCTGACAACCAGAAATTTAATCTCGGATACCCAACTCTCTCTTGGGAAATACCAGGCACCCTTACAATATTGTGCTCATATGCCCATGCCTACAACAATAATAAAAATCAAATTCATACAAGAAAAGAATGGAATTGACATTGGTGGAAGAAGAGTACCTCAACAACTACCATAAAGCCGACAAAAGACTTCTTATTTCTGCAAATTTTGTCAAGACCATGGTAAAGATAGGCAAGACCAGCTTCACCCCAGCCGTAAAGCGGTACCATCCTCATATTAGTAAGGGCCCTCAACACCGAAAAATGGATGGCTGATCAGTGATGCCTAAAATGGTCGACCCGAGCAAATACAGTAAAAATCCCTGAGCATACTGTTTGGCTGTCTCTGTAAACCCGTCCTTCGTAGTTCATCCAATAACTACGAATTGGCTCAATTTTTTTTTTAATCTTGAAAGGCCCTTTAAATGATGGTTCCATACCAATTAATTGTTGAATTTCTTCAAATGTCAGAATATCATTGTTAAGAGGTGCCGGAAGGCCTCAATACCGAATGCCGATTATAGCAGCAAAGTCAACCAGACCAATTGTCATCTCTCTAATGGGTAAATAAAAAAGTATGAGTTGTATCCATCCACAGTTCTGACAATGCTTGAACGACACTCCGGTCTATCGGATACTCCTCGGATGGTAATTGCAAGATGAAGCTCTCAAAACCGCAATCTCAGATAATGTGCCTTATCCGAGAAGGCGCTACATCATACCATTGTCAGGCTTTGTAGACGGCGTCCGCCCCGAATAACGCAATGATCACGCTAACACGGAGCCAGGTAAGTTAACATGAGGTAAGTATATCATTATATTAATACCACCGATTTTTAGGCTAAATTAATTTATATTCTATTTTTAGTCTATTTATTTACTTAAATTCTTAAATATATTCATCTAATTAATTTATTTTTCCTAAAAATAAAAAAGAAAAAGAAAACCAAAAAATTTAAAGAAAAAGAAAACAAACAAAATATATAGAAAAAAATAAACAGAAAAAAAAGAAAACGAAAAAAAACAAACACAAAAAATAATAAAAACATAAAAAAAACACAAAAATAATTTATTGTTAAAATAAATAATTACCTTGCTCTTTTGATTTGAACTATGATGAAGCGGCATCTCGGCTAGTAAACTTATATTTCTATCTTCATGCCGTCGAATAAACTCTAATAACTCAGCATTAGATCGAGTTCCTAATCTTGAATCTTGCATTTTTTCTAAAACTGTATGCTAAACTCTCTAAAATGAAAGAATTATAATTATGTATGAATGAAATGAAGAAGTTTGAATGAAATGAAGAGCTGAGTGCTGTGTTTATATAGAGGAATGGCAAAGGAAAAGACGAAAAAGAACAGTATTCTCGTGAAAAGAAAAAGGAAAAGTGAATTTTACTATTTACAAATAGTAGGTTACTATTTATAAATAGTAAGTTACTATTTACAAATAGTAGATGAATAGTGCATGAATAGTGACTACATAGTAATATAAATAGGAAACTCAATTATTCAATTTAATCATTCAAATACTTGCGTATATATAAATATTTTTGTACTTTAAAAATATTTTTACACGCAGGGGCAAGGAGAAAATATATTTATGGTAAAATTTAGCTAAATTTTTTTGCAAATTCCTTTAGTATACTACTGACTATAATTATTTCTTTGCAGACAATTAAAACTCTCTTAGCTCGGGTCCGCAACCCAAATTATCCTTAAGTCTAGAACTTAGCTCAGGTCCAGAACTCAAATTACCCTTAGGTCCAAAACCTAAAATTCCTCTTAAGTCCAAAACATAGCTCGGATCCAGAACCCTAATTATTCTTAAGTCCAAAACTTTGCTCGGGTCCAGAACCCTAATTATTCTTAAGTTCAGAACTTAGCTTGGGTCCAGAACCCAAATTACCCTTAGGTCCAAAACCTAAAATCTCTCTTAAGTCCAGAACTTAGCTCGGGTCCAGAACCCAAATTACCCTTAGGTCCAGAACCTAAAATTCCTCTTAGGTCCAGAACCTAAAATCTCCCTTAAGTCCAGAACTTAACTCGAGTCCAGAACCCAAATTACCCTTAGGTCCAGAACTTAAAATTCCTCTTAAATCCAGAACTTAGCTCGGGTCCAGAACCCTAATTATTCTTAGGTCCAGAACATAAAATCTGTCTTAAGTCCAGAACTTAGCTCGGGTCCAGAACCCAAATTACCCTTAGGTCCAGAACCTAAAATTACCCTTGAGTCTAGAACTCGAACCGGGTCCAGAACCTAAAATTACCCTTGAGTCCAGAACTCGAACCGGGTCCATAACCCAAAACCTAAAACATCTTAGAAAAATTAAGTCTTATTGCTTTTCACTCTCTTTTGCTGTAGTCTCAGATCGTTCAAGCAGGGGGCAAACTGTAGACCCTTAATTTTTGACCCAGTCTGGTCCGATATTTTTTATATAGTCCAAAATAATTTTTATGGTATTTTAATTAAATAATATTTATTTTAGTATTTATTATTTATAATTTTTAATAAAAATAAAAATGGTAAAGTGTAATAAATAAAAAAATGAAAATAATAATAATAAAAATAAAAATCGGGAATTGAAAAATTGACGACGAAAAAATTCGTTGCCGAAGGTTGAATCAACTAGGCCAATTTGCCCGTAGGAATTTCCTGAATTGACGTTCGCTTGCAATGATTTTCGTTCGCTCGCAAGTTTTCGCCCGCAGCAATTTTCAGCGCTCGCAATTCTTAGCCCGCATGAGATTTTTCGCCAGCGCAATTTTCCAACACAATTTTTTCCGAAACTAAATTCTATTTAGTTTTGGTTTCTTTTCCTAATTGGTTTTAATTTTCTTAAATAATTAGACGTAGGTTTATCATTTTTCCTATAACTAACACATTAAAACTCAGAATTAACGGATTAAAAATAGGTTTTACTAGAGAAAAACTTTGGGCTTCTGACTGAGGAAAAAAGAGACAGAAAAACCATAGCAAGCAAGAGACAATAGCAACAAGAAGCAATCAACAATCCACAAAGGTAGCAACACTGCCTTTGTCATTGTTCATCCAGAAATTAGTTTTGGTGGAACCAACGAACGGAGGTTTGATTATAAATCTTTGCTTCGATTATATTTATAATGTTATTGCCATGTTTTCTTTTAAATACATCTATCATTGATTTTTGTTTCAGTAACCTAAATCATTAAATTTGGTAATATGTTCATCCAGTAGCCTTAATCAATGATCAAAACTTTAAAACCCTAAAACTGTTTTTCTTTTTCCAGAAACCTTAAAGACCCTAAAACTATTCTTCTGCTTCTAAAAGCTTTAAAACCCTAAATTGTTTTTCCGAACTATTTTCATCTAAACCATAACTTTTTGTCCAAAATTTTCAAATGTTTTCTTAAATCTCCAAACCCTAATCTTCTTTACATTTTCTAAAAATCTTAATTATTTTTATAAAACTCTAAACTATTTTCTTAAATCCTAAAATCAAATATGTTTTCCAAAATATCAAAAAACCTTAATTCTCTCAGAACCCAATACAGTAAACCCTAGTTTTCCTAAATCCTAAATACTTAAAACCTTAAAATCTTATGACAAATAAATCTAAACCTTAAAACTCAATCCAGTAAACCTAAAATCACAATCCAGTAACCATGACTTATAAACTCTAATGTCTTAAGATTCCAAAACCCTAATTTCATGATGTTACCCTTAAACCCTAATTTGATTAACCAAAAAACCTTACTACTTCTTAAATATATAAAACCCTAATTCATTCCAATTTTTCAAAATCTTTACAGTAGCCTAAATAAAAACAATAATAATTCTAAAATCCCAAAACCCTAAATATTAATTAAAGAACTCTAAATTTAAACAGTAAACCCTAATTTTTTTATCTTTACTTGCTTTATTTAATTTTAGATTTGATTATGTAGTTTATTATATATTTTGATGGTTGATTTAATTTCAATGCTTGATTTATTTAATTTACCATGGATGATTATTTTCTTTATTGTTATGATTATTATTTGTTTGTTTTAGTATTAGAATTGTAAGAGGTATGTTTCCACTTTGTGGGTACCTCATTAGTTAAATATCATGTAATTTAAATTTCTTTTATATTTTAGACCAATGTAAAGGACATGTTTCCACCTTTCGGTGGGTGTCCTTTAGTTTAGACATAGATGATGTAAGGATATGTTTCCATCTTCAGATGGCTGTCCATTTATTTCCTTTGTTTGGACCTTACTTTGATTTTAATATAATGATGCTTTATTTTAATTACTGCATGTAATATGGATATTATTAATATATTTAAGAATTTTATAATATTAAGACTTGAAAAGAGGCCGGTTCCAATGAACCGGGCGTTGTGGGGGTGCTGGGCCATTTCTCATCTTCCCCACATGTACCCAACTTTCCAAACCCATTAGGGGGTTGGGGATTCCTTAGGAATCGAGTCATCCACCCCTTTCTTTTTCCCGGCCCGTCCGGGTGGCGACTCCATTTTCTCCGGGCTTAGGTTCGTGTTCTATAAGGCCCCGAGCCTAAACAGTGTTGAAGTCGCAAGAACTATTCCACCGAGAGTGGGGGTAAAAATCCCCGCTCACAGTGGCGACTGCACTGGGGACAAGAGAAGTTGATTTCGTTGGTCTTTATATTATTCTATTCTTTCTTATCATAATATTATCCATTGCATCATATTAGATTGCATCGTGTGCAGACAGTATCCTGCCTCAAATTCAGGAACTCGATTTTCTTCGTATCCTTATACTCCCATGGAATATACTTCTGCTTGAATTCTCATAGAAAATCATCATAGGTCAGGACTAGTGGATCATCTAGAGCATATGAAACCGTCTTTCACCAATCATATGCATCCCTTTGTAAAAGAGATCTAGCATAGTCAAATTTCTCCTTTAGAGTAGCCTGCAGCTGGATGAACACTCTCTAAACCCTGTCTAGCCATTGCTCTGCTACAGCAGGGTCTATAGTATCAACAAAGTCTCCATCTTCAAACTTTCTCAGCTTATCATACTTCCTCGTGGGTAACTGCGGCTGCGGCTGCTAAACTAGAGTCTGCCTCAACAGCTCCACCATATGCCATACCCAGCCTGGCGGAATCTCATCAGCTATTGGTCTCTATGGCACTAGAGCAAATACCTCTCTAGTGATCTGAGCTCTAGCTCCAACTCTACCCCCTCAGAAGACACACTCTCTGCACTACCCTCTACAGACTGATGCATCCGAAAAGCATAACTACCTATAAATGCAAAAATAATAAAAATTACCATATCAGAGATCAGAAACTGGCAGTGCTAATGCATTTGTTACAATTGAAAGCCATATTTGAAAATCCCCATTTTCTTTCTCTCACAACACACCTAGGTTGAGAACCTCAAACCTAGGCTCTGATACCAAAATAAATGTAACACCCTTATACCCTATATACATACTATACATACATCCAACATATGTAATATATGCATATACGGTACAAAAATATCACAATCCATTTTAATAAAAACCTTACTTTTTGAATCTATATAATCTTAAACAATTTAACTGATATAATTTAAATAACAAATAAAATATTACTTGTTAAAAATACATACATACTCCCATTATAAAATTTTTAACCAAAACATTTTTTATAGTTTACGATATATATATATATATCAAAATATAGTATAATATACATGATATCAAAATGTACAAAAATATAAAGTATGTACATGTTGGCAGTGTGTCTCTAATCTTGATGTCCAAAAATCAACTCTACACTCAAGATCTCAAATCTAGTCCCGACTCGGTCTAGACAAACTCTCTGGCTCTACTAGATCTACCTTGTCACCTGCGCGATAAATTACAATCGCGCTAAGGCAAAAGCCTAGCAGTACAAACTTTGATAACAATAAAGTTCAAATGCAATGTCAATACACAAAGCATATGGATATCATATCTCATATTATTTCATCTTAACATATTTCTCATTTGTTTCACCATTCATAATTCACATAAAGACAAAAACAAGCATGAGCCCAAAGAATCTAATATGCTATTCAAATCTCAGAGTTACTATTTTGGTCCAAGTTGACACCATGTGTCTAGCCCCAAAGGCAAATCAAGTAATTACTCAAAAGCTAGCCCTAAAGGTAGATCATATCATAGTGACGCCAAGCGTCTAACCCCGAAGGCAAATCAAATAATTGCTCAAAAGCTAGCCCTGAAGGCAAATAATGAGGATAACCTCATAGGCATCCCACCAAACACAGAACTATGAAAATTGAATAACATACTAGGCACACAATTATTTCATATTTTCATTATCAATCTCTTTCTCATTTTCTCATGATCAAGCTAGACACATTGCCTCATTGATCTCATTTATATCAACATCATCATATCATCATAATGTATCACATTTTATGCAATCTAGCCATTACCAATGGCTTTACATAATATCTTTAATGTATACACAACAAACCACATTACCCAAACACTTTGGGACATTTTCACATCTTGCATATTTTCCAATTTTACTCAATTTAGCCATTATCAATGGCTTTTCACATTACATATAATGCATTTATGAAATTACACAAGTCATAACATATTACTCATGCATAATCCATACAGTAACTTAACACATTTTCCAACCAAAATGTGTTAAGTCAAAATGTCATGCAAATATAACCAATTTATTCAAAGTTTGTACTTACCTCTAAAAGCAACAAAATAAGCTCAAACACCACTTTCAACCTTCTCTTCCAAGATATCCTTCAACTCTTGAATTGGACAAATCAAGTCTCCTCAAAGCCTAAATCAAATGTGATTATAAATAATCACTTAGTATCACACTTAAAGGTATATACATGATCGCTCAACAACAAGATAAGCACCATAAAAGAAACACAAGAAAAAGAGATATCTAGGGTACAAAATGATATGCTCAACAACACGGACGTGTCAAATGACCGTGCCCTAAACCCACAACACAGAAGCTTTGATATGCTCAAAGACATGGGCGTGTCAATGACCATGTCCTTAGCTCTACATTACAGTAGTTATGACACATCCAGAGACATGGGCGTGTCACTGCCCATGCCAAAACTCTTACATCACAGTAGTTGTGACACGCTCAGTGATATGGGCGTGTCACTACACGTGTCAATACTATAGCATTACATAAGCTATGACACTCTCAGTGATATGGGCATGTCACTTCATGTGTCACCAACACTGAAAATAGAACCATCGACACACCCAATGATATGGCCGTGTCACTAGGCATGTCAGGCCAAATTCCTGATATCAACACATAATTGTCACATTCAAAGTTATCGTGCTTTGCTCATACTTTGAACAATCTATCTTTCCATTTTCAACTCTATTCATACTCAACCAAATCAATCATTTAACTCTAAAATACTTGCTTATACATTAAAGCAACTCAATTAAAATCAAATTACACAATTTAAAACCATGAATTCACAACTTAAAAGTTACATAACCCAAAACTCTTTCTCTTCACCAAACTTAACTTAAACTTAACCCTTTCTTCAATCAACGCTTAAAATCATGATTAATCACTTAATATAATCTCATTCATACCCAAATAGACAATTAAAACATGCTACTTCGACAACCCAATTAATCTTCCATAGAATTCAAAGAAAGAAGTTGGAAAACTTACCAAAGTTAATGTAAATCACCAAAAATCCCCTTTGAACACTTGAAATCCTTCAATTACTTGAGCTTGGAAGAAGAAAAATCTTCTCTTGTTCAATCATGGAGAACCGACCAAGGAAGGAGAGAAGAAGAAGATGAAGACCAAATAATCGCCCTCTCTCCACCCACTTACTCTTTTAACCACAAAAATTTCCACTTTTAATCTTAGCCAAGCATATATATATTATTTAATTAACATCAAATGTCATCTTTTACTAACTATACAATTTACTTTTTTTTTTAATTATTTAAAATAAACTTTGACTTTTAAAATATCAACTTGTATATGTTATGTATATTTTCATATATATAATATATACATTTTACCTTTTACTTAAAATGTTTTTTTAAATCATTTATTCAATTTATTAACTTATAATTTATTATTTAATTTCCAAAAATTAAAATTTTCAAAATTTTGGGATATTACAGTTGTGTTTATGTTTCGTGTATATATATGTATAATTTACTCTTAGAATTTTAGTTCTAAGGCCTAGTGAGCCTTGAGTAGTCTTTTTAGGACTTATAGGCTTAGTATGTGTGTTTGTATTATTTGCATCATCAACACTAGAGGTTTGAGTTGTAGAGGTTTTAACAAATATTGGCGCATTGGATGCAGTAGTAGATAAGTTATTTAACCATAAACCATACTTGGAAGAAGGTGACCTTTGAATACTAATTAATGTATCTAAGGCTTCCTTACCTTTATGAAACTTAGAGATATAGTTCTTTAGTTAATTTATTTCTCCTTTTAAAATATAATTTCCATGGAAATTTTCTCTAAGCTAGATGAGTTTCTAGACATTTCATCAATAGATTTCAATAATTGTTTATTTGATGTTTTTAATTCTAAAGTAGAATTGTTTCAAGAAACAAAATCTTTTTCTATCTTGGAGCATTTTTCTTTAAGAATTTCATCTTAGAGAAATATGTTTGGACTTTTAAGTTCATATGTTCAACCAAATCACTATCATTTAAGGCATCATCCACATTATCACTAAATGCATTAGAATTTAAGGATTGAGTACCTACCTCGTTGGTGTGATCATTATCATCTCTAATAGACATGAGACATAGATTTGCAATGCCTTGCTCTTCCTCTTCTTTTTCTTCACTTGAGGATTCATCATACCATATGGATTTGAGAGATTTTTTCTTTTCTTTGTCCCATCTCTCCTTGGTCTTCATCTTGAAGCAATCCATTTTGATGTGACCTGGTTTGCCTTATTCATAGCATTTAACTTCATTCTTTTTTTTCTTTTTCTTCGAAAGAGGTTTTGGATGAATTACCTTTATTTGCTTGCCATCTTCTCTTTTTATTCCATTCACTTGCTCTTCTAGATAGCATGACCATTTCTTCATCATCATCACTGTCTTCTTCACTTGAGCTCTCAACATCTTTGGTGACTTCATTTTCTTTTTTGGTGTGTAATTCGAAGGTGAGAAGTTTTTTGACTAGCTCATCGGTCCTTAGTGTGCTAAGGTCATGAGCTTCTTCAATTGAGAAGACCTTTGATTCAAAGTTCTTCTAAGCTCTAAGTACCCTCAATATTTGGCTGTTGAAATCACCTTGATCATAGAACTTTCCATATTTCTTCAAGTCATTGACAAAAGCAAGTAACTAATTTTTCATTTTAGTGACATTTTTATTGGGCTTCATTTTGGAAAGTTCATATTCATGTACAAGCATTTAGGTCTTCATGGACCTCACTTGAGTTGTACCCTCATGATAATTCTTAAGAGTTTTCCAAATGCTATGTGCACATATGAGATTTTGAACACTTTCACCATCTTTTCTAGACAATGATTTCATCAAGATGGAGGCTGCCCTATCATTCTTATTGAAAGTCTGTAGATCTTTAATTTTTGCCCTAAGCTAGTTCGATCTAGATTAACAAAGGCCAAGCTATATTTGACCTGATTCCAAAAGGCTTAAACCTAGTTTATAGATTTTAAATAAGTCAGTTCAGTTTCGTAAGGCCTAAAATAAGTTGGCTCAATTTTTAAAGGCTTAAACCTAGTTTATAACTTTTAAATAAGTTGGTCCAGTTTCGAATGGCTAAAAAAAAGTTAGTTTAATTTTTAAAAGCCCTAAACCTAGTTCAATTTATTGTTTAAAAATTAAAACAGGTTTGATTCAATTTTTAAAATGCAAAATTAAGTCGAACTAAATAGTAAAAGAAAAACCATGACGAATTAGGACATCCATTCACCATGGCCATTGGCTCATGGTGAATTGGCTCCCCAATTTTCCATGAACCATGGTCTATGGAAAATTGGGAGTCCCAATTCACCATGACCCATGGCTCATGGTGAATTAGGCATTCCTAATTTGCCATGGTCTTTAAAATTTGGTTTTTAATTTTCACCCGACTATTTTAATTTCCTAATTAAGATTGGATTTTGTTTTAACAATTAGATTAAGTGTAATATGGTTTTGAATTAAACCTTCTTTGCCTATAAATAACAACATTTAATATTAAAATAGGCTTGAAAAATTATCAAAGAGAGGATCAATAATTAGCACGGCTTAGTAAGAATTAAACACTTGTTTCAATTAAGCAATAACAAGGAAATCTCCAGCCAAAAGCTATAATTCATCTAGGCAGGCAGTAGCAGAAGCAGAAGCAAGCTTGTTTCAATTTATTAACTTTGGTGGAACCAACAAATGGAGGTTTGGCTTTATCCTTTAATTTGTTTAAATTCATGGTAGCTTCTCATCCTTGATTTACAATTAGTTTGAATATCCAGGACATGCATTCCCTTCTAACAACATCATTAAATGTTTGAAGATTGTGAAGTTGTCTTGGTCCAGTAGTGAACTTAAATCCCATAGCCCTAAATATTTTGATTACTTGGTTTAAAGACTATAATTTGAATTCAATGTTCATGTAATCACAGTACACATCAAAACCTTAAAACTTAATCTATAAAACCCTAGTATCTAGAACCCCATAATCCAAAACCCTAGTTTTAAAATCTTAAATCTCACCCAGTAGCCAAAACCCTAATTTAAAATACTAAATTCTAAAAACCTAAACTTTATCTAGTAGCCCTAATTCCCTAAACTTCATCTAGTAACCAAAATCAGTAGCCTAAATTCCTAGAACCCTAATCTGCCTTCCAAAATACCAAAATCCTAATTCTATTTTCTAAAACCAAAACCCTAATTTCATTTTTTCTAAAACCAAAACCCTAAATTTATTTTCCAAAATACTAAAACCCTAATTCTATTTTTCTAACACTAAAACCCTGATTATATTTTTCTAAAATTAAAACCCTAATTCTATTTTCTAAAACCAAAACCCTAAAATTGTCTTTCAAATGCCAAAATCCCAATTTTATTTTTCTTAAAATCCATAACCCTAATTCCTAAATTTCCTAAAAACACTATTTCCCAAACCCCAACTCATTTAAAAACCCTAATTTCCAAACCAAAGCCCTAATTTTCAAATTAAAACCCTAAAACTATATTTTTAACTTTTCAAACCCTAAGTTCAGTATTTAAACCCTAATTTTATATATTTAATGCTTTAAACCCTAATTTTAATAATTTAGGTTGCTATATGCTTTTATGGTGGATGATCTATTTTATTTGGTTTATAATGGATGTTTCATTTTTTTTATTATGCTTGAATGGTTTAAATTATTTGGCTAATTATTTGTTTGGATTTTAAAGTTGTAAAAGGCATGTTTCCACTTTATGGGTGCCTTGTTTACTTAATTTGTTTATTTTATTTTATTTATATTTGGGAACCAATGTAAGTGGCATGTTTCCACCAATAGGTGGGTGTCCCATTTTATTTATCTTGTTTACTTGTTTGGACATTCGACATTGTAAAGGCATGTTTCCATCCATGGATGAGTGACTATTTGGTCTGCTTTTATCTTAATAAAATGATTGATGCTTATTTCTTTGTGTGTAATATGGATAATGTCATAATCTTTAAGAATTTAATAATATTTAGACTTGAAAAGGAGGCCGGTTTCATTCTCACCTTCCCAAGCATACCCAACTTTTCAAACCCATTAAGGGGTTGGGGATTCCTTAGGAATTAAGTCATCCACCTCTTTTTTTTCCCAGCTCTTCCAGGCGGTAACTCCATTTTCTTTGGATTTAGACCTGTGTTCTTTAAGGCCCTAAGTCTAATAGTGTCGAAGTCGCAAGAACCATTCCAAATGGGAGTGGGGGCAAAAATCCCCGCTCAAAGTGGTGACTCCACTGGGGATAAGAGAAGTTGATTCCATTGGTCTTTATATTATTTTTTCTTTCTTATTATGATATTATCCATTGTATCATTTAGATTGCATTGTGTGCTTGAATTAGGATGCCCGTGTAACTCGTGTTATTTATGTAAGGGATACCATATTTTCAGTTAAGGTACGGAGATCGAGCATGACATAACCACTCATAGCCTCATACCATTTGGTATATACTTGCTATGGGAACCTAAGCTTTTAAACCCAAAGACTAAAGCCCATGTAATTGGCCTAGTTACTTTCCTTATGTTTTTACCCAAATGCTTATTGTTTGACTATGATTGATATATCTTGGTTTGAACCATGGCCTATTTTGTTTGTTCTTTTTCTAATATGACCTAATTATATTATAAGCTCAAAATAGTTTTATTTCTTTAAGCCCAAAAGGCCAAAATTATTTTCAAAAAATTTTAAGATGGTCTTTGGATATAAAACTTTTCTAAATGGGTCAAAAATCCTTTTCTACCTCGTATAAAGCCCAAAATTCAATTTTAACAAACCTTTTTATAATGGTCTTTGAAATAAAATAATTTTTTCACTTCATTTTTCAAACTTTTTCTTAAATGGGTTTACAATTAGTTAGGTTAATTATGAAATACTAAAAATCAATTATGGGCCTAATTTATACTAAGACATGTTAATCATGGGCTTGTTTTTGGCAGAATCATTAATTATTTTTCCAAATGGGAAATCTATTTATGATAAGCCTTTTAATTTAGTTTTAATCCAATATAGCATAAAAGCTATCTTTTTTTTGGACTAATGGATTAGGGCTTAATTAATGGGAATTATCATGGACTGATGTCTAAGTTTGAAAATACAATTATTGGTTAAAACCGTCTGAGTGAATTGTTCAAAAAACAAGATTTCCCATGTTGATATTTTGTTAACCATATACCTAAGAAAAGAGACTCGCCATTTATGTGAGAAAGATGTAAAGTTGGAAGGTTCGTTCTTACTCTTTTGGCTCCTTTGTTTATTTGTTACTTGTGCATCCAAGCATACATGCATTACATTACATGTCATTAATCCTTTCTGGCTTACAGTCCTGGAGTATAGTTGTTCATGAGCCTACAACAATCTGACCTATGCTAGTGACGTCGAATCCAACAACAACTCAGTCAGCTTCTCACCAAAAGTAATAGATTCTGAGCAAGTTCAGAAGATGATAGACGATGCACTCAACTCCAAGATGGAAGAACTAAAGGGGGCCCTAGCTCAGAAAGTGAAAAGCCAACTAGACACACTATTAGGGAATACTGCTGAAGCATCTGCTAGTACTAAGAAGCTGAAGGATAAAGGAAAGGCTAAGGTTGGTGAAGTAGTTTATTGATGATGATAGAGTAGTAGTTGATAATGATGATGACTGGGCTCAGTATTTCCAAGATCCTCAAGATAAGAAAAAAGAGTTGAAGGTTGTGGAGAAATCAACTACGAAAAAGACTAAAACTTTTGATGTGGAGAAAATGATTGCTGATCTGGAGAAGAAATTCAAAAAGAAGTTAAAAATTGAAGAGATGTCAGAGGTGGATAAGGTTTTTAAACATGATGAGGAAGTCCCTTATAAGTTCAAGATGCCTTCTTTTGCTAAGTTCAATGGAATTGGAAACCCTCATCTTCATGTCAAGCAGTACATCATTGCTATGTAGTCTGCTTGAGCTACCAAGGCTCAAACTCTAAGGTCCTTTATGCTCTCATTATATCCTGTTGTGCAAAATTGGTTTTAGAGAAAAGTTCTCAGAAGAGTTGGGATTCATTGTACAAAGTCTTCATCCAACAATATGGATACAATGCTGAGTTGGAAGTTAATTTGATGGAGGTTGAATCAATCAGACAGAAATAAAATGAGAATTTTGTTGACCATGTAAAAAGGTGGAGCTGCATTGCTCAAGAAGAGGCCCGACGAGTCAGATCAGATTAGGATGATTGTGAGAGGGGGTGCTACCTAATCTTCGTGAAAGAATGTCCCACACTCTTATCAGAGATTTTAAAGACCTTCTTCAAGCTGGTTTGCAAATAAAAGAATGGGAGAGAGAGAGAAGAATCATTTTTCTATAAGAAGGAACGAGAAAGGAAACTATCAATGTGGCAATCAAAGCATGCAAAAGGCAGTCAATGTCAATGCAAATGGCCAAGGAGGTAGAAGGTATTTTTTGAGATTGAGAAAACCATTGTCCTGGGTTTCAATAAGCTACAGAAGAGAGGGCTGGTACAACCATTAACTCCTCGCCCATTACCAAATCCTTTATCACCTAACTTTGATGCTGAGGCATTTTGCCAATTTCACCAAATGCAAGGGCATGAGATAGACAAATACTTAAGATTGAGGCATGAAATCCAGAATTTGATTGATAGTATGAAGTTGCTCGAACCTGACAAGCCTAGCACAAAGGACAATCCATTACCAAGATTCAATAGGGTGCCACCACTGGCAACTTTCATGATTGGAGGATGTTTAAAAGAGAAATTTGTACTGTCTTCTTTCCAAGATGTGGATGATGGGGCAACTAAAGAAGAACTGGTGCTTAGCAAGGTGAGTAAGCTATGGTTAAGAAGGAAGTAGTCATTTATGTTGTGAGAGAGTTTTGGGATTCAACTGATAGTAATGATGATTTTGAGCCAAGAAGGAAGAGTGAACCTGGTCTGAGTGTGAAGAAGATGAAGTAATGAACACTCACTCTGGTAAGCCTTATGCAAGGCCACCACCAAAGGAAGTAGAAGTTGATAAAGGGAAAGATGTTGAAATAGGCAATAAAAAACAAGATGATGATGCTGTTCTTAAACAATTAAAAAGAACTCAAGCTAGTATTAGTAATTGGGATTTACTAGCTACATCCAAAAAGCATCGAGAAACTATGGCCAAAGTTATGACTAGCATGCCAATTTCCACTTTTGTAACACTAGAGGAGTTGGTTAGTTTTATGAAAGTTGAAGGAGTGATGAAATGTGAGGATAATAAGAGGAAGAACAAGATTGATGTAGGAATGGTGTCATTTTCAGATGCTGATTTGCCAGAAGAGGGATGAGATCACATTCGACACTTTTTATCAAAGTAGAAGTCAAGGAAAAAAGGACTCTATATGTTATGATTGATTATGGATCTACCATAAACGTCTGCTCGCTCAAGATCCTAGCAAAGCTAGTTATGTCAACAAGGGATCTAAGTCCAACTGAAGTGACAATTAGGGCTTATGATAACACTAAAAGGCATGTCGAAGGAACTTTCAAAGCTATTATAAAGGCTAGCCCTATTAAATCCTTGGTAGAGTTTGTGGTCATGGATATACTCGTCACTTTTACACTATTGTTGGGGCAACCTTGGTTTCATCCTCTTAGTGGAGTTCCTTCTACACTCCATCAAAAGATTAAGTTCCCAAATGGGGATGAGACAATAGTTATCGAGGCTGAAGACTATGAAGTGGTGAATGCTCTGATGATTGAGAGGCCCCTTTATGGGTTCCAAGTGTCTATTATTTCTGATGATGAGATGGTGGACCCCAGAGTCCTGACTATGATGAATAATATGAATTACCTACCTGACGCTGGCCTTGGGAAAGGAAAGGCAGGTATAACAAAGCTTCAAGATTTCAAGACTCAAACCTCCACGAAAGGGTTGGGATATGATGAAGCAAATAAATGTTTCATGCTGAAAAAGAATGAGAAGATAGTTTTGCTCCGCTAGAAGAAGTGTTTGTCAAAGCTCCATACATGGGACCACTCCAAGGAAAGCCAGAGCCAATAATTTTCATAGGAAAGATGATTCCAGGCTTTGAGATATTTGCTAATGTTACTAAATTGGTTGAACAGATGGAGATAAAGCTTAACCTACCAGCTAATAAAGAGACTAGCCTAGAAGAGAAAAAGGAAGGTGTCTTGAAGATCTAGAAGACTCCAGAGAAAATTCCTGCTCTCATTGAAGAACATTTTGAAAGTATTGTAGTTTCTGATTATGAGAATAATGATTTTGATTTTGATTTTAATTTGTTTGATCTGTATGAGGATGATGATGTTTTTCTTTTCTAAGATGAATGCAATAAAGTCTGATTTTGCTTACTTGTATGATGTTTTTCCTGATGGTTGCATACATTTAAGTAGTAATTACATGAACATTTTTAATATTAACTCTATTGACACACAATCATTAAATTTGGGAACAATCGATAATCCTAAAAATATTAGCACAACATTTGACCTTACTCCTTAAGAGAGAGAGAGAGAGATTAGAAAAAAATATTTAAAAAGTATGAAGAAGTCTTTACTTGGTCTTATGAGGATATGCCTGGAATTGATTGAGACATAGCCGAGCATACAATTCCCACTATACTCATATGAAACCTATCAAACAAAAGCTTAGATGGTTAAGACCAGAATGGGTAGAACTGGTTAAAAAAGAAGTTACTAAGCAGATACAATTGAAGTTCCTTGAAGTGATAGATTATCCTGACTTGTTAGCTAACATAGTATCCCTGCTAAAGAAAGATGGAAGAATTAGGGTTTGTGTGGACTATAGAGACTTGAATAAGGCTTCTCCTAAAGATGATTTTCCTTTACCCCATATAGATGTCCTTATTGATAGTGCAACCTCTAGCATGCTACACTCATTTGTAGATTGATTTTTCAGATATAACCAGGTGTTATGCCTAAGAGGATAAAGCTAAAACTGCCTTCATCACAACGTGGAGTATATTTTGCTATAGGGTGATGCCGTTTAGGTTAATGAATGCTGGAGCAACCTACCAGATTGTGATGTCTATTTTGATGGTATGATGGTGAAGTCGAATACAAGAGTGCAACATTTTCAAAATTTAAAAATATTATGTAAAAAAGCAGTAAAGTATAAGCTAAGGTTGAACCCAAAGAAGTGTGTGTTTAGGGTTACTTCAGGAAAGATGTTGGGACATGTGATTGGTTCGAATGACATTGAGATTGACCTTGATAAAGTTAAGGAAATCAAGCATATTCCAAACCTTAAGATGGAGAAAGAAGTTCGGGTGTTTATTGGAATGTTACATTACATTAGCAGGTTCATAGCAAAGCTTACCATGATTTGTGAACTAATCTTAAAATTACTTAAAAAGAACTAGCCAGTCAAGTGGAATGATGAGTGTCAAAGAGCCTTTGAGAGTATAAAAGAGAATTTATAGAATCTACCTATTTTGAAACAATATAAAGCCAATAGACCTTTATTACTATATTTAGTAGTAGAAGAAGAGTCGATAGGAGCAGTGCTAGCATAAGCAGATGAATCAGGAGTTGAGTATGTAATTTACTATTTGAGTAGGAAGCTCCTACCTTATGAGATTAAGTATAGTATCATTGAAAAGACTTGTATAGCTGTGGTTTGGTCATCTAAGAAGTTACAATATTACTTTCAATCTTATAGTGTGCAAGTAATTTCCAGGATAGATCCAGTGAAGTATTTAATGGAAACACCCTCGTTGATTGGGAAATATGGCAGATGGTTGATAATTTTAGAAGAATTCAAGATTGAATATATAACCAAGAAAACTATTAAAGGAAGAGCAGTAGTAGAATTCCTAGCCCAACAACCATTGCCTGACAATGAAGAAGTTATTTTGGAATTTCCTGATGAACATTTAGAGGCTATAGAAGTACAAGGGTGAAAAATGTATTTTGACAGAGTAGTAAATAGAAAAGGGCTGGCCTGGGAGTAATTTTGGAATCGCTTGAAGGAGAGCTCATCCCTTTAGCTAAGAAGTTGAAATTTCAGGCAACCAACAACATGGTAGAGTATGAAGCATGTATTTTTGGCTTGGAAACCCTAATGATTATGAAGGTAGATAAAGTGTAGGTCTTTGGTGATTCATTGTTAGTGGTATCCCAAGTGAATGGAGAGTGGGAATTGAAAGAAGAAAAGTTGAAGTCATACCATGATTATTTAACAATGATGGAGAAGAATTTTAAGGAGTGCAGATTTATACACTTACAAAGAGAGGAAAACTAGATGGTCGATGCCCTAGCCACCCTGGCGTCAGTATGGGAAGATAATGTTAAGCTATTCCTTCAACCTCTGGTTTTGACCATTTCATCGACTCCTCATTATGAATATGAGATAGTCATAGGAACTAACATGGACCATGATGTGTGGTATGACACTATAAGACAATTCTTAGAAAGTAGGGAATACCCACAAGATGTAACAAAGCAAGAGAGAAGGGCTATGAAGTGATGGTCTTTACAATACATTATCTTTCATGGAGAGTTGTATCGAAGATGGCCTGACGGGGTACATTGAAGGTGCTTGAGGAAGTCTGAAGTTGAGAAGATCATGTCGGAGATACATACGGGAAGTTATGGACCTCACATGAATGGGTTGGCCTTGGTTAAGAAGATAATTCAAGAAGGTTACTATTAGTTGACCATGGAAAAAAACTGTATTGATTTTATGAAGAAGTACCAGCAGTGCCAGATGTATGGGAACTTGAATCACTTGCCTCCTGAAGAATTGCATTCTATGTCTTCACCCTGGCCTTTCAACTTAGGGAATTGACATTATTGGAGAGATACATTCGATAGCTTTGAACGATCACCGGTTTATTGTAGTAGCAATGAATTATTTTTCAAAATTGGTTGAGGCCAAATATTTTAACAAGCTGGGGGCAAGGCAAATGGCTAGATTTTTTAAAAGGAACATCTCTATAGGTATGGAGTCCCATATAGTGTAATATCATACAATGGGTGTAGTTTCAAGGAGCCATTAGGGATTTATTCTCGAAGTACCAGATCTGTTACCATCAATTCTCCCCTTATAGGCCAAAGGCTAATGGTGCAGTGGAAGCAATGAATAAGACGATTGAGCAGATTCTGTCCAAAATGACCAAGACATATAGGGATTGGTTAGAAATGCTTCCTTTTACTTTATGGAGGTATGGGACTAGTGTGAGAACCCCGACTGGAATGACACAATTTTCCTTAGTTTATGAGATGGAAGTAGTGTTGCCAATTGAAATTGAGATCAAATCATTGAGGTTGATCTTGGAAGCTGAATTGCCTGAGACAGAATGGGTAGTGAGTAGATATATGCAGCTGGCCTTATTAGAAGAAAGAAGGTTGAAGGCACTATATCATCATCAGTTGCATCAAAGAAAGATAGCTTGGGCCTACAATATAAGGGTTAAGATCAGGAAGCTTATAACCGATGACTTAGTATTGAAACAATGCAAACCTAATGCCTCTGCTCCTAGAGGAAAGTTTAGACCTAGTTAGAAAGGGTCGTACATTATGAAGCAAGTCATGATCAAGGGTGCAGTCAAGTTGTCAGACATGAACGGGAATGACTTTAGTGAGCCAGTGAATATTAATAGATTAAAGAGGTTTTATGTTTGAAATAATAACAAAAAAAGAAGCTCGCTAGGTCGAAAATCTAAAAGGGTGGCTTAGGCAAAAGTTAGAGCAGTTCACTAGTTTTGAAAATTTGAAAGGGCAGGCTAGGCAAAATTTAGGACTAAATAAGAGAAAATTGTTAATTAGAAAACTCAAAAGGGCTAGTTGGTGATAGGAGTGATCTTATGCATGCTGGCTTTATATTTTTGGTTGTTCCCCAATTTAGTAAAATAGAGTTAATGTTAAAATTATTCTATGTATTCTATTTTGAATAATCTGACCATTAGGTAAAACAAATAACACAATAGCAAAAAGTGATGATAAATTATAAAAGAAAGGAAAACATCTTTTATTATCATTATTGTTCATCCTATTATCATTTTTTTTTCTAAAGAATTGACCAGAGTAAAATTTATGGCAGACAATAAGTGTAACATGTAGATATTTGGTGAAGTCCATAGATGGAGTATCGAGAAAGTAGAGCTGCTCCTGTAGCCAGATCTGTAAAAAGGATAATAATAAAAAAAGGTCCTGTTAGGTTGAAAACCCGCAAGAGTGGCCTAAGCAAAAATTAGGATAGTTTGCTAGCTCTAAAAACCTACAAGGGTAGTCTAGGAAAAAATTAGAACCAGTAAAAAAAGAGTCCACTAGGTTGAAAACCTACAAAGGTGGCCTAGGCAAAAGTTAGGACAACTTGTTAGTTTTGAAAACCTACAAGGGTAGTCTAGGCAAAAATAAGAGCAATAAAAATAAAAAAGGCCTAAATTGAAAACCTAAAAGGATGGTTTAGGTAATTGCCTACAGTAGTAAGAGACTTCTAGCCAACCTCCTCGAAGAATCTACCTTGAATTGATCCAATCTAACTAAGGTCTTCGTCAAGATCACGGGTACTGGTGACAATCCTCCCTCCATTTGGTCCACAATGTCTAGTATTCATGGATCAATGTCATCATTGGAAGAAACATGTAGAAATTGGCCAAGCAAGCACAAACAAAACATGCATCCCAAAGCTTTGGTAGGAGCTAAATGGGAAGTGTAAAAAACAATCAATGGACCAAGTAAGATTTTCTCACCTCTGGTCAAAAAAGGACCTTGGGTTTTGAGTGTTGAAACAACATCTACATTTTTTATGAGTCTTTGAAGTTAGTATGGGTAATGCCATTGGTTGATTACTTGGGTATCTGAGAATAGCTTTAAATTCTTCATTCATAGGACATATTTCAAAGTTGTTTATCTTAAAAGTCATAGTTTTCACATCCCAAAAGGAGGCCATGGAATGTAAGAAGGAATGGTCCAACTTGACATTTTGAAAGCACTTTAAGACATTGAGTTGAGATCATGTTATTTTTTTTCTAGTTTGTAGCCTTGATGTTCTTGAATAAATTCTTTACCTTTCTCAAATTAGCTTCTGTCATTATGGGAGCGTAGCAATCATAGTTAATTTGAACTTAGAAGGAAGAATTGATGGCGTGCTGCGATTGAAGATTTCGAGTTATTTATGTTGTTGTGATGAAATTTACGGGGGATGAATTTGTTGAGAATTGTAACGAGCATATTACTAGGATTGGTTTGGACTATAAATTGTCACTAATTTAAATAGACAAAGGCTTTAGACCAAGGTGCATAAGGAAAAAGGGTGTGCATGTGGAATGTGTGCCGAATTGGTTTTGGCTTTGTAAACCTAAATCCTAGTCTGTGATGAATTTAAATTTGGAATTCATCATGGACATTTTGTATGTTTTATAAAAAAAATGATGATGGTACAAAACAAAAAAAGTCAACATTACAGGGAAGTTACATTATTACCATTATTATTATTATTATACATTAAATACAAGTTTTTTTTGTTCAAGTTTATTACCAATTGATCACTGAGAAGAGGGAGGCAGTCTAAAGTCAAATAAAGCCCTAAAAAAGTCATTGTCTGATGGAGGAGGAGATATATCATCCGCCTGGAATCCACTCAAAGAAGAAACACATGAGTCCCTATCACCTTGAAAGTCGGGTCTGTAATAGTCATCAGTTGAAAAAGGAGGAGTCACATTATGGCTATCATTCCGGGGCCCCCTCAAAGAAGAAGCACTAGGATCCCTCATGCCTTGAAACTGGAAGTCCCAAAAATTTTGTTCCTCCTGATGGTATAATTCTTTAAATTGTGCTACATGTTGACGACTGGCATTTAATTCTTTCTGCAGTTTTTTATTCTATTTCTCAAGCATCCGCTGTAAGCCAGACAAGAAAAAGGGTAAGCCCATGCATTTTGATGCATACATACATCATATATCATTATGAAACGGGATGACAGACCAGGTAACTTGGATCGAAGCCTTGAGGATAAGATGGCATATCTGGAGCAAATGGAGAGAATTGCCATTGTATTAGAGTAGCATACAGTAGGATAGCTTCCTGACTGGGACCACCTAACTGCTCGACCTCCTACAAAAATTCAAGTTAGACAAATGCAAATGAAAAGCCATCCTGGACAAGCACAAGAACATATTTGATCAACCTGCAAGGAGACAACCATGGCATCATCACTCCCATCTTCATCCTCATCTTCACCTTCCTCTTCATCCTCACTTTCAACCTCCCCATTATCCTCATCATCATATTCACCTTCTCCTCCCTCCTCTTCTTCTTCCTCCTTATCATATTCTTCCTTATCTGGCTCCTAAATACCTTCAACTCCGATAGAATAAACTAAAAAATTCAGAAGTTGATCCTGAATAAACTAAGCACATGATACATCTGGTGAAAACAACAAGGGGTCAATCTAGTATCCATTTTGTGCATGTATCTAAGAATTATCTGGCATGGCAGTAATGTCCATAGTATATCTCAAAATACCCACAGGAACTCTCCGCTGATCTAGACCAAGGAACCAATTATACACCCGCTCTCCGAGGAACCAACCACTGGAAATTGGCCTCGTAATGACTCGACGAGAATTTTAAAAAGGCAAACAGCACTCATGACCGGAATCCATGCAGTCCTCTCATCATCTCTCCACCAAGAGATGTCCACCTACATATTTATCAATAAGGTAAGTTATCCTTTCTATAAAATTTTACATACTAATTCCATCTTTTACCTTGTCCCAAGTTAGATAACTCAAGTGATACTATTGGATATGCACATGGTGACTGCTCAGCAACTTCTTGCGGCCTGATAGCCAAAAATTTAGCCTCAGGTATCTGACTCGTAGTCCATTAAGTAAAGGTACCTTGACAAAGTTATCCTCGTATGCCCAAACCTGCAGAAGCAATGAAAAGTCAAGTTCATATACACACGCACATTATTTGAATCGTCGATTGTGGAAATTTATATCTCAACAATGACCATAAAGCTAGTAAAAGATATCTTTTTTCTATAAAGTTTGTCAAGGTTGTGATATAGGATGTAAGACCGGCTTCTCCCCAGTTATAAAATGGCACACGCTCTAGGCTTGAAATGGCTCGTAACACTGATAGATAAATAGTAGCCTCGGTACTACATAGAATGGTCGATGCCAGTAGATACAGCAAGAACCCCCGGGTATATTGCTTAGCTCATCCACCTTCTATTAGTCTGGTGTAGTTCATCCAGTACTCTCGAATTGGTTCATATTTGATCTTATATGGGCTTTTGAACTTGGGCTTCACGCTAATCAATTGTTGAATTTTAGCCAATGTTAAAATATTATTAGTCAAAGGGACTGGACTCCCATGGTACCTCAGGCTCGTTATAGTAGTAAAATTGATTGGACCAATAGTCATTTCTCCAATGGGTAGATGAAAAGTATAATTGGTGTCCATCCACTGCTCTGTAAGTGCTTGGACCACACACCTATCTATTTGTCAGTAATTGCAAGATGAAGTCCTCAAAGCCACATTCCCCAATCATTCTTTTCAAGGGAGGTGGCACCCGTTTGTACCACTACTGGGCTTTGTAGACACACCCTCCACTGTGAATGATACAAGGGTCATGTTGCCATCAGGTAGGTAAGTTAGAAATGATAAGTAAATTCTATTGATTTCCATGTATAATGTCTTATCTAAAATAATTTTCAATTTATTTTATCTCTTTTTATGTATTTTTGCTAAATCACTCTCATCAAACCATTTTCATGCATTTGTTACACAAATTTTATAACCATCAAGTGGGACAACTTGCACAACAGATGCAGATTCAACAAAAGGGGAAATTTCCAAGTCAACCTGAGCAGGCACAATTAGTGACTGTTCTTAGAAGTGGCAAGGTAATTAACAATAATGTTGAAAATAATTTTGTGAATGCAGGTGATCAAGAGAACAAAAAGGAAGGAGAACCAGAGAACAAAGGTACTGGAGAAAAATCAATGGAGAAATCCCCTTCAGCAGATTTACACAAGGCAAGTAATCCATACCGGCCACCTATACCATTCCCCAGCAGGTTGAAGAATGATAAACAAGATAAGTAATTTTCAGACATCTTTAACATGCTATCTAAGGTAAGTATTAACTTACCCTTACTTGAAGCAATAAAGAACATGCCTTATGCCAAATTCTTCAAGGAACTAAATACCAAGAAAAAGAGGTATGAGCCAAATGAAAAGGTAATAGTGTCAGAGGTAGCTAGTGCTGTTTTGCAACATAAACTACCTCCAAAACTAAAGGATCCTGGTAGTTTCATAATTCAATTATTATGGGTAATGGAAAGGGAACTGATGGCATGTGTGATTTAGGAGCCAGTGTAAATTTGATGCCTTATTCTATATATCTTGAATTATAATTGGGGGAACTTAAACCTACAAAAATGGTGTTGCAATTAGCTGATAGATCTCTTAGATTCCCGAAAGGGGTTATAGAAGATGTGTTAGTTAAGGTTGGTAGGTTGATAGTGCCTGTGGATTTCATAGTTCTTGACATGGAAGGAAGTAACTCTACACCATCCGCACACACTATTTTATTGGGTAGGCCTTTTATGGATACTACCAACACCTTGATAGATGTTAAAAATGGTAAATTATCAATTACTGTCTTAGGGAAAATAGTTGAATTTTTTATTTTTAACACTTCTCCCATTCCTACAACTGCATTATATGAGGATTGCTCTTTAATTGATTGTATTGATGCAGTTGTTTCAGATGTTTTCTTGTAGACAGGTTCCTCGGATAAATTGGAGCTGGCACTGACCTTAGATGGTGGTTTAGATATTTTTTATTCAGAAATAGCCAGTTGCCTTGAGACATTAGAGAGTGCTGAAATGGAGGAACTTAAGGAGGACCCAGTTTGTGAATTTCCCTCCATCCAAAAAGAAGAGAAGAATCCTTCACTTGAGTTAGAGCTGAAAGAGTTACCTAAAAATCTGAAATATGTGTTTTTAGGAGATCACAACACCTTACCTGTGATAATATCTAGTGAACTTAGTGAAGGGGAAGAGATGAGGTTGGTAAGTGAGCTAAAAAGATTGAGAAGAGCAATAAGATGGGGATTGAGTGACATAAAAGGTATTAGCCCTTCAATGTGCATGCATAGAATCACCTTAGAAGAGGGAGCTAAACCTGTGAAGGAGACCTAAAGGCGCCTTAACCCAAATATGAGTGAAGTGGTTAAGAAGGAAGTGCTCAAATTGCTGGATGAAGGAGTAATATATCCAATAGCTAATAGTGAGTGGGTGAGCCCAGTACATGTAGTGCCTAAGAAATCTGGAATCACTGTGGTGAAAAATGAAAATAATGAATTGGTTCCTACTAGGACTACTACTGGATGGAGAATGTGTATCGATTATAGGAAGTTGAACAATGCCACAAAAGAAAGACCATTTCCCTCTTCCTTTTATTGATCAGATGTTGGATAAACTTTCTGGACACTCACATTATTGCTTTTTGATGGACTTTCAGGATATTATCAGGTGCCGATATCACTAGAGGATCAATCCAAGACTACCTTTACTTGCCCTTTTGGGACTTATGCATTTCGGCGTATGCCCTTTGGCTTGTGCAATGCACCTGCAACTTTTCAGAGATGCATGATGTCTGTCTTCACAGACATGATAGATGATTTTATTCAGGTATTTATGGATGACTTTTCTGTTTTTGGTAGTTCTTTTGATAATTGCCTCAATAAACTTGTTCTTGTGCTTGAGAGATGCATTGAATGTAACCTCACTTTAAGTTGGGAAAAGAGTCATTTCATGGTTACTCAGGGCATTGTCTTAGGTCATGTTGTGTCAAGTAAAGGGATTGAGGTGGATAAGGCTAAAGTTGAGTTAATTGCTAAGTTAACCCCCACCTACCTCTGTTAAGGGAATAAGAAGTTTTCTTGGACATGCAGGTTTTTACCGGAGGTTTATTGAAGATTTTTCTAAAATAAGCCAACCATTGTGTCATTTGCTTGGAAAAGATGTTCCATTTGAGTTTACTGCACAATGCATGCAAGCCTTTAATTCCCTTAAGGAAAAACTGACTAGTGCACCGGTAATAGTAGCTCCTGTTTGGTCTTTACCTTTTGAAATCATGTGTGATGCCTCTAATCATGCAGCAGGAGCTGTTCTTGGGCAAAGGGTTGATAAATTTTGAGAGTCATATATTATGCTAGCTTGACCCTGAATAGTGCGCAAATGAATTACACAACAACTGAAAAGGAAATGTTAGCTGTTGTTTTTGCCTTAGATAAGTTTAGAGCATATTTAATTGGGTCAAAAATTATTGTGCATTCTGATCATGCAGCTCTAAAATATCTTTTGACAAAACAACATGCTAAACCATGCTTAATTAGATGGGTGTTATTATTGCAAGAATTTGATTTCCAAATCAAAGATACTAAGGGGAGTGAAAATGTCATAGCTGATCATTTATCTAGATTACCTTTCTTTAGTGAAAATCTTGCATCTGGTAGCATTCATAAAAATTTAGAAGCATTTCCTGATGAACAGTTGTTTGTGGTAATTAATGCATCTTGGTTTGCAGATATTGCTAACTATCTTGCTTGCGATATTTTGCGTTCTGACATGTCATTTTAGGAAAAGAAAAGGTTTTTACACTTGAGTAAATTTTATTTTTGGGATGAACCTTACTTATTTCGGATATGCAAAGATGAGATAGTTCGCAGGTGTGTATCTGAGGAAGAACAACTGAGTGTTCTTCAATTTTGTCATGACCTTCACTGTGGTGGTCATTTTGGAGGAAGAAAAACTGCAGAAAAGGTGCTTCAAAGTGGTTTTTACTGGCTTACTCTATTTAAAGATGCTCAAGAGTATTGTAAGCACTGTGACCGCTGTCAAAGAGTAGGTAACATTGGGAGGAGGAATGAAATGCCCCTTCAGTCATATATTGTTGTTGAACTGTTTGATGTTTGGGGAATAGACTTTATGGGTCCTTTTCCCAAGTCTTTTGGTTATGAGTATATTTTAGTTGCTGTTGATTATGTTTCAAAATGGGTGGAGGCAATCCCCACCCGTACTAATGATGCTAACGTGGTTGTTAAATTTGTGAAGGAAAATATTCTTAGCAGATTTGGCACGCCAAGAGTGATAGTAAGTGATGGGGGAAGTCATTTTTGCAACAAACGTTTTGAGAAATTAATGCACAAATCTGGTGTGAAACACAAGGTGGCGACCCCATACCATCCACAAACTTCTAGACAGGTTGAAACATCCAACAAGCAAATAAAAGGAATTCTAGAGAAAACAGTCAACTTATCAAGGAAGGATTGGGCGAGTAGATTGCATGATGCATTTTGGGCATATCAGACTACTTTCAAGACTCCTTTGGGTATGAGTCCATATCGATTGGTTTTTGGTAAGGCTTTTCATTTACCAGTGGAGTTGGAGCACAAAGCATATTGGGCAATCAAGACTCTGAATTTAGACTAGGACAAAGCAAAGAGAGAGCATTTTCTGCAAATTTCAGAGTTAGATGAGCTGAGGAATGAGGCATATGAGAGCTCGAGGATTTATAAGGGTCACACTAAAGCACTTCACGACAGAATTATAGTGCGAAAGACATTGAGTCTAGGTATGAAAGTTTTACTTTTTAATTCTCGACTCCGTCTGTTTCCAAATAAACTCAAGTCTCGATGGAGTGGTCCTTTCGAGATAACTCAGGTATATCCTTCCGGTGCCATTGAATTGCTTAACTCTCAAACAAATGAAACTTTTAAAGTAAATGGACAGAGAGTTAAACCATATAATGAAGGATTCCAAGGAGTAAGGATCATTGACAGCACTTTGATCCACGATCCTTAAGTCTTGCAGTGATGTCCAGCTATATGACATTAAAGAAGCGCTAAATGGGAGGCAACCCATCGGTTTGCATTTCTTTTTCATAGTTATAATTTTAAATTTAGCAATTTTGATTTTATGTTTGGTTTAAATAAATGGAATGGGTGCTTTGATCGGTTTTTTTTATTATTTTTCTAATGTGTTTCAGGGTTGATCAAAGAAGAGGTTTGCAATTTCTTTAAGATTGGTGATTTAAAAATAATAATAATAATAATAAAAAGAAAGTTGAAAATGGCAGTAGGTGACACGACCAACAAGCTTGGTCGTGTCCTTGGCCGTATCACATGGGACACGGCCAAGCTTCACCCCAAAACCCTCTTCTTTTGTTTTTGTAACTCTTCTTTACAGTAGGTGACACACCCATGGGACAAAGCCAAGTCACTGGCCGTGTCCCTCAAAACACACCAGACACGGCCAAGCTCACCCAGGCTTGGTCGTGTCCCTTCAATTTTACTCTTTAAAAACACGATTTTCGCACTTTGTCTTTCATTCTGATCCCTAGATTTGTTTTTGGTTTCCTTTCTCTCTCTCGACTCCTCTCTCACAAAACCTCCATTGATTGTGCTTCAAAGCTTCCAAACTTCCATTAATTCTCAATTTTTTTCACCAAAACTAAAATTAATCTGTTCAATCTTCTTCTTCTCTCACAAAAGATCAATTTAATCAGTTTAAATTTCAAATTTTTTTTTTCAGATCTTTCAATATGCCGAGAACGAAGATGGTGTCCCACCATAAGAGAAAGCAACCTCCAACTGCAGTTGCATCTTCATCTTCCTCGTCTTCATCTTTGAAGAGACCAACTCTTTTGGCTCAGGGTTTCTTCCCGACGAGGTATGTCAGTGATGAATCCCTTAATGCTTTTCATATTAGGGATAATTTTTATCGGTAAGTTCAAAATCTTGGGTGGGAGAACCTAGTCTCCTTGCGACCTTTGCAATTTCAAGACCTTACTTTGGAATTTTTGACATCTCTTAAGGTTGAAAGAGATGAACAAAAAATTTGCTCTAGGTTGAGTTTTAAATTGCTTGGGAAATCATTTGTGGTTAGTATTGAACAATTAAATGGTATATTTGGTTTCCATCAACACGGTGAAAGGTCGGTACCTAAGGAATTTAAACAACAATTTGCTTGGGGAGCATTGGGCTCGGGAACTTATGTGGCCAAATCGGCCAAGGCGACTAAATTGAGCAATCCCGCTTTGAGGTATTTGCATCATTTTATGTCTTGCGGATTCTTTGCTAGGAAGAAAAGCCCAGGTGTAGTGGAACTGAGTGAACTATTTTTCTTAGATTGTGCATGTAATGCAGTGCCTATTAGTTCCGGCTATTGGTTAGCCGATGTTTTTGATAGTGTGGCAAACAAAAAGAAGGGGGCTATCTGTATTGGAGGATTGGTTACCACATTGTCAACAGCCCTCCTTGATGATTTTGACCCGAGTACCTGTCGTATGACTAAAATTATGGGTAATGATTCATTGGATTTGGCTACACTAGAGAAGATGCATATGGTGGTGCATAGGAGATGGGCTTATATGATGGCTACAGCTGAGCCAGAAGTACCGGGGGACAGACAAAAGAGAACACGAGTTCAAGAGGAGTCCGACTCGGATTCTCTTGATTTGGATGAAGATGCTTCGATCCCAGATAATCGAGAGATACTTAATAGGATTGAGGCATTGGAGGGCAAGGTAGATCGTAACCATGCTGCGGTCTTGCAATAGTTGGACCAAATAAATAGCAACCTTGCTAAGATATTGAGTCTTCATCCCTCGGCTGCTTCGTCTTCACATCCTCCTTCACCGTAGATCACATTGGCTCTAATTTTTGGAGAGATTTCCTTACTTTCTTGTGTTTAGTTATTACATATTTTTGTTGTTATTTTTCGTTTTTGTTTTAATGTTAACATTTTATATTTTGGATATTTTATTTTTATTTTGTTTTTGAACATTTGCTGTTTGTGATGGAAAGTTAGGGTTTGCCTCACCAGGGTACGATGGAAAACAGCTTGTACCTTAACTCTTTTTCCTTTATTATCCTTGTTTCCATTTAGGACAATGTAATTTCTAAGTGTGGGGTAATCTTTAAGCTTTTCTTTAATTCTTGTTTTGTTTGTCTTTGTGTGTTATATTGTGCGTTGTGCATGGCATAATTGTTGAAAACTTATTGACTTTTCTGTGATTCTAGCATTATATTTGAGACTTTAGTATCAGCATAGAGATTAGCATTTGAATTCATTTAGGATCAATTTTCACATTCTGCAATTCATGACATATAAATCCTTGAGAACCCACCTTTGTGAGTTTTGAGCCTCATAGATTGAATGTTATTGTCAATTGATTTTCTTTTCTTAAGTGTGCACCTTCATGATTTTGCATCTCTAGAGCTTGCTTTTGCATACTAATTGAACTCACATTATGATTTCATCTCAAGTTTTAAAATGATGAAGGCAAATTAGGTTAGCCCTTTAGCTTAAAAAGACCTCCCTTAATTGTGAATTCCTTAGTGAGCCAAGTTGAGCCTTTGACCTTTTTCTTGATTGATCAACATAATTCACAACTTAACATTTTCTTATTATCATCATACCTGTATTAAGGAATGGAGTTTCTTATGTTATGACAATAGGGTGGTTTAATTCATAAGTGTGGGGTAAGCAATAAAAAAAATGTATTGCTATTTGGGGCTGAAATGCATACTTTGCACATTGTATTTGCTAAGAGTCGATTATTCTTTTCATGTATATTTTAAGCTAGATGTTCCATGCAATTGTATATTTTGTATATATATTAAAAAAAAGAGAGAAAACAAAAAAAAAATAAAAGGGAAGATATATATATATATACAAAAATTCATATATTTTCTATCATTAGTCATCAAAAGAGGAATGTTGATTCATGTACTTTTTTTTAAGTATGCAAGTATGTGAGAGTATCAATGGTTGGTGAATATGCCATTTGAGGGAGTTATAAGTTTCTTAGCAAGAGTATTGTCTAATTTAGATACTCCATTTCTTGATGCTCCAACTTAAATGTCTCTTCTCACACCTTCACTTTAGCCCCATTACATCCAAAATAAAGACCTTCGGATTATTTCTTGAGAAAATCAGTGAGAGAGATTGGATAATTAAGCAAGTTTATGGTAGTATGCAGTCATGAATGGTTTGAGTGAATTAACCTTTGAAATCGAGTGAAACACTTAGATGAGTGATAAGATTTGTATGTCTGGATTAATGAATGAGTTAAGAAAATCTTGATTGAAGTAAATTGCAATTATTTATGACTGAGTCTTAAAGGATTTCATCTTATAAACTGGAATTATAGTTAAGGTTGTTTGAGTTTTTAATTTATGCCATGTGAATTTGCTTGAGGACAAGCAAAGTTTTAAGTATGGGGTAGTTGTTTTATTAGTTTTTGTCATAGATTTATATCTTATTTATTATGATGATTATTGTTTTCTTTAGGTATTTTGGTAGTTTTAATCTGTTTATTTAGTGTTTTTGTCATTTTTGCCTAGTTTTTAGTGTGGTGTTTGTGTGTTGTTAGTTAATGTTTATTTGATTCTTGTTTAAAGTTTGTTTCAAGTGTTTATTTTAGGTTAATATGCAAGGAACCATATTAAGGGCAAAACCAAGGATCAAGAGAGGAAGGAAAAACCAACAATCAAGAGAAAGGAAAATTTGGGCAGCGACTGACACACTCAGAGGATACGGCCAAGCCACTGGCCATGTCATATGACACACTCAGGAGACTTGGCCGTGTCCCATACCAAGCTAAGGAAGAAGACCAAGAGTTCAGAAGGTGACACATTCAAGGGACACGGCCAAGCTTGTGGCCGTGTCCCTCCAAACATGTCAAACACGACCAAGTTCACCAAAGCTTGGTCATGTCACACATCATTCCAAAGAATAAGAGATGAAATTCACACAGAAGAAGACACACTCAGGGGACACGGCCAAGCTTGTGGCCGTGTCCCTCCAAGCACCTCAAACACGGCCAAGCTCACCTAAGCTTGGCCGTGTCACTCATGAATTAAATGAAGAAAGAAAACAAGGATTTTTGGAGCGAGGTTTCGTATAAATAATAGAATTAGGGTTTTTGTAAAGGGTTGGAGAGTTTTTAGAGTTTTTGGAGCTTTTTGATCAGCCGCCAGAGAATAAACTTAGGGTTTTTCCATTTGTTTTCTTTGAGATTATTGATTACACTTTGATTCTAACTGATTAGATTAAATTTGTTTTTGCCATTGCAACATTCTTCTAGCAAAGATCTGAACAAGAGATTCTTCAGGAAGCTAAGGGAGTTTGTAATTTGGTTTTGTTCTCAAACTTTATCTCTTAAATTTCTTTGGGATTGTATTCATGAATTCTTTTATGTCTAAACTGATTTCTTTGATTTTAATGAGATGAATATGTTTGATAACATCATTATGAACTAATTTGATCTAGTCTAGGGTTTGTATGGAACTACTATGATTGTATGAATTGGTTATTGCTCTTAACTGAATTTATTTCGTTAGCCTTGATTGAATGGAATTATTGTTAATATATAATTGATTGGCCACCAATAATGTGTTTAAGGTATTAGATGAAGGATTGAGAGATGAAGTCTAATGCTGGAACAATTCAATTAAGGACTTAGGTGAATTAGAAATACAACCTAAGAAAAGGATTATTTCAATTGTAACAAGATTACTTGAAAGAGGTTTGAATGCGAAAGCTTATTTCCTTTATTCGATTAATTAAGTTGCTTGAGATCTAATCTTTGAAATTAAATTGGTTGAGAGGAATAACCGTTCATACATATAAGTTAGTAGAGAAGTGCAAACCCTAGACCTTTCTATTAAGTGAATCAATATATTAGCTCAGTTTACTTTTATTGTTTTAAACTCCAATCGATCTGTTTTCATTAGTTGTTAGCAATTTAAATTTATTATAATTTATTATTTGCAACCTGATAATCAATTAGCTTATCTAGCTTCCTTGTGAGACGACCTTGGGGCGATCACCTTTGCTACAGCTACCTCGTATACTTGCGAGTGATGCTTATAGTAAAACTTAATTCGAGCGCAACAGCTAACACACTAAGAGACACAACCAGGACAGAAAAGACACGACCAAAACACCAATTTATTAAAAAATTTTAAAATTGGCAGTAGCAAACGCGGCCAGATGACATGGCTGTGTCAATGATCGTGTCTTGCCATTCTAAAAATAGGCTCCAAACAAAAAACCAAACACGCTTAAGCAACACGACCATGTCGCATAGACACTATCAAGATAAGGAGAATAACTTGGCAGTGTCTCCTTGCAGACCCTAAATTTTTGACCCAGTCCGGTTCGTTATTTTTTATATAGTCCAAAATAATTTTTGTGGTATTTTAATTAAATAATATTTATTTTAGTATTTATTATTTATACTTTTTAATAATAAAAAAATAAATAAACAAAAATAAATAATAATACAAAATAAATAAACAAAAATAAAAATAAAAATAATAAATAAAAATAAAAATCAGTGACGAAAAAATCGGCGACGAAAAATTCGTCGTCAAAAGTGGAATTGGCCAAGGCCAATTCACCTGTAGGAATTTCCTGTCGCGAATTGGCTGGCCGCCAAGCCAATTTCGCCAGCTCTTGCAGTTTCCAACGCTCGCAGTTTTCGCCAGCAAATTTTCCAACGTAGTTTTCCCGAAACCAAATTCTATTTGGTTTTGGTTTCTTTTCCTAATTAATTTTAGTTTCCTTAAACAATTAGAATTAGGTTTATGATTTTTCCTATAAATAACACTTTAAAACTCGGAATTAAGGGAATTGGATTGAGGGGAAAAAATTGGTGTGATAAAAAATTGGACTTTTGAACTTGGATTGGATCGGAGTAAAGAAAAGACTGAAAACCCTAGCAAGAGACATTACCAACAAGCAAGCAATCAACAATTCATCAAAGGCAGCAACCTTGCCTTTGTCTTTGTTCATCCAGAAAGTAATTTTTTGGTGGAACCAACGAACGGAGGTTTGAATCTCTATTTTCTTTATTTATTTCTTTACAGAAGCTTCATTATTCAAATTGAATTAATTGTTTCATCATACAAATGGATCAAAACTTTAAAAAACCCAAAAATGTTTCTTCTGAACTTTAAAACCCTAAAGTTGTTTCTCTTCTATTTTCAAAACCTTGAAACCCTAAAATTGTTTCTCTTCTGTTTCCAAAAGCTTTAAAACCATAAACTATTTTCCCCAAACTATTTTCATCCAAACCATAACTTTTTGTCCAAAATCTCCAAACCCTAGTTCTCTTTACGTTTTCTAAAAATCATAATTATTTTTATAAAATTCTAAACAGTTTTCTTAAACCCTAAAACTAAACATGCTTTCTTAAATCCAAAAACCCTAACTTTCTCAAAAAACCAAAATAGTAAACCCCAAGTTTTTCTAAACCCTAATTCAGTGAACTTAAAGCCCCAAACTAGTTAATCTAAACCCTAAATCCATAATCTAATAAAACTAAAATAACAATCCAGTAAACATGAATTATAAATCTAATGTCTTAAGATTTCAAAACCCTAATTTCATGACGTTACTCTTAAAACCCTTATTTGATTAACCAAAAAACCTTACTACTTTCTTAAATTCATAAAGCCCTAATCCATTCCAATGTTACAAAACCTTTACAGTAGGTTAACCAAATAACAATAATAATTTTAGATTTGATTATGTAGTTTATTATATGCTTTGATGGTTGATTTATTTAATTTCAATACATGATTAATTTAATTTATCATGGGTGGATGTTTTCTTTATTGTTATTATTTATTTGTTTTGGTTTCAAAATTGTATGAGGTATGTTTCCACTTTGTGGGTATCTCATTAGTTAAGTATTATGTAATTTAAATTGCTTTTATATTTTGGACCAATGTAAAGGACATGTTTTCACCTTTTGGTCGGTGTCCTATTTAGTTTAGACATGAATGATGTAAGGACATGTTTCCATCCTCGGATGGGTGTCCATTATTTACTTTGTATGGACATTGCTTTGATTTTAATATAATGATGCTTTATTTTAATTGTTGCATGTAATATGGATAATATTGTTATACTTAAGAATTTTATAATATTAAGACCTGTAAAGGAGGCCGGTTCCAATGAACTGGGCGTTGTGGGGGTGCTGGGCCATTTCTCACCTTCCCCACACGTACCCAACTTTCCGAACCCATTAGGGGTTGGGGATTCCTTAGAAATCGAGTCATCCACCTCTTTCTTTTTCTCGGATAATCTGGGTGGTGACTCCATTTTTCTTCGGGCTTAGGTCTGTGTTCTCTAAGGCCCTGAGCCTAAACAGTGCCGAAGTCGCAAGAGCCATTCCACTAGGAGTGGGGGTAAAAATCCCTACTCACAGTGGCAACTCCACTGGGGATAAGAGAAGTTGATTCTGTTGGTCTTTATATTATTCTATTCTTTCTTATCATCATGATATTATCCATTGCATCATTTAGATTGCATCGTGTGTGTGAGTTAGGACGCCCGTGTTACCCGTGTTGTGTTATGTAAGGAATACCATACTTTCACTCAAGGTATGGAGATCGAGAATGGCATAACCACTCATAGCCTCGTATCATTTGGTATATACTTGCTATGGGAACCTAAGCTTTTTAACCCAAAGACTAAAGCTCATGTAATTGGCCTAGTTACTCTCCTTAGGTTTTACCTTGAATGCTTGTTGTTTGACTATGGTTAATTTATCTTAGCTTAAATCATGGCTTATTTAGTTTGTTTTTTTCTAATATGACCTAAGTACATTGTAAGCTCAAAATAAAATTTTCTTTAAAGTCCAAAAGATCAAAGTAATTTTCAAAACTTTTCAAGATGGTCTTTGGACATAAAACTTTTCTAAAAACAAATCAAAAATTCTTTTGCTCAAAACCCAAATACTAAGCCCAAAATCTATTTCTCTAAAAATCTTTTTACAATGGGCTTAGAAACAAAATTGCTTTCATCCAACATTTTCTTACAAAGGGCTTGCAAGTTATTTAGGTCAATTATGAAATACTAAAAATCAATTGTGAGCCTAGTTTATACTAAGAATAAATTAACCATGGCCTTGTTTTTGGCATGAATCATTACTTTTTTCAAGTGAGAAATCTATCTATGATAAATCTCTTAATTTAGTTTTAATCCAATATAGCATAAAAGCTACATTAGTTCGTTAAACCTAATTAATGGGAATTATCATGAACTGATTTCTATTTTCGAAAATATAACTATTGGTTGAAATGTCCGAGGGAAATATTCAAAAACAAGATACCCCATGTTGGTATTTTGTTAACCATATACCTAGGAAAAGAGACTCGCCATTCGTGTGTGGATGTTATAAGGTTGGAAGGGACGTTCTACTTATCTTTGTTGATTGTTTGTGCATACATGCATACATGCATACATTTACATCTCATATCATTGATCCTTTCTGGCTCATAGCCCTAGATTACGATAGTTCAAAAGCTTACGACAATCTGACCTACTCCGGAGACGAAGAATCTAGCAATGACTCAATCTCTTTTTCACCAAAAGCAATGGAACCTGAACAAATTCAAAGAATGGTGGATGACGCCCTCAATGCCAAGATGAAAGAAATAAAAGAGGCCCTGGCTGAGATCATGAAGAACCAATTGGCTGCGATTTTAGGAAATCATGCCGAAGCATCTGCTAACACTAAGAAGCCAAAGGACAAAGGGAAGACTAAAGTTGGTGAAGTTGTTTTCGATGATGATAAGGTGATCATTGATGATGATGATGATTGGGCTCAATACTTCCAAGATCCTCAAGATAAAAAGAAAGAATCGAAGATTGTTAAAAGATCAGCTGTGGAGAAAATCGAGACTTCTGATGTTGAAAAGATGATCACGAATTTAGAAAAGAAATTTGAGAAGAAACTAAAAATCGAAGAAATGTTCGAAGTTGACAAATTATTTGAGCTAGATGAAGAAGTTCCGTACAAGTTCAAGATGCCATCTTTTGTGAAGTTTGATGGATCTGAAAATCCTCATCTCCATGTGAAGTAGTATATCACTACTATGCAGTCTGCCTGAGCTACTAAGGCTCAAACTCTAAGGTACTTTATGCTCTCATTGGATCCTGTTATCTAAAATTGGTTCAATACCTTAGATGATAGAACACAAAAGAGTTGGGATCTGCTATACAAGGCCTTCATCCACCAATATGGATACAATGTTGAAATGGAAGTTACCTTAATGGAAGTTGAGTCCATTAGGCAATGACCAAATGAAAATTTTGTGGACTATATGAAAAGATGGAGAAATAAGGCTGCTTTGCTTAAGAAGAGGCCCGATGAATATGATCAAATAAGCATGATTGTGAGAGGGGTGTTGCCTAGTCTTCGTGGAAGGATGTCCCACACACTCATCTGTGATTTCAAAGATCTTCTCCAAGCTGGTTTACAAATCGAAGAATGGGAAATAGAGAAGAACCATTTTTCAACAAGAAGGAACGAGAAAGGACACTATCAGTCTGATAACCAAAGCATGAAAAAGGTAGTCGGTGTTAATGCTACTAGCCAAGGAGCAAGGAGGTAGTTTTCAGAATTGGGGAAACTGATGTCTTGGGTTCTCAATAAGCTTCAAAGAAAGGGATTGTTACAACCCTTAAATCCTCGTCCTTTGCCTAACCCTCTCCCACCTAATTTCGACACTAAAGCTGTAATATCCTCATTTATGCCCTAGAAGTTTTGCATATTGTTGTTGTTGTTATTGTTATATATTGGATTGAATATATGTGTTAAATTGTAAGAGAAAAGAAATTGAGAAGAGAAAGTATATGTATATGTATTTTGGGAAGAAATAGGGTTTAGAGACAAATTTATATGTTGTGTATATGTTAATATATATGACATATAAAGTGGTCAAAAGGCTTGGTCAATGCAAGAGAAGATATTTATTTGAGATTGGTAAATTACTTAATTGGGCACATATAAGACAAAAAGATAATTATGTGAATAAGGGCACTTTGGTAATTGCTTGGATAAAATCACATGGTGGATATTTAAAGAAGGTTTGATTTGTGTTTTCTTCATCATTTCTTCTTCTTCTTCTTGTTGATGGCCGGCCCTCCATAGCCAAAGAGAAAGAAAGAGACAAGTGATGGTTTTGATGATTTCAAGCTTAAATTGAAGAAAGATTAAGTGTTCAAGTGTTGATTTAAGAAGTTTTTAACTAAGGTAAGATCTTTTCTCTAATTTCTTCAATTCTTTTGAAGTGGTATGATTAAGTTGCTTATGGTATGATTGTAAGTATTGATTTTGCTTGATAGATGAGAAGTTGGGTTGGTGTTGGTGATGGAAGAGTAAGATTGGTGTTTAGTGAAATTGTTTCTGTTTTAGGATTAGTAAAGGCTGTGACTTGTATGATTTTTAATTAATTTTAGAAAAATGTTCTTGAAGTAAATTTTTGATATGTTGTGCCTCTATGAGTCTAGAATGACTGAAAAATATGTTGATTCGATTTTGGAATGGTTATGAGTTTAGAAAAATTATTTTCATTAGACCTGTTCCAGCAGGTACCTTAACTGGGACAGCTATATTTCGGGATTTTTAATAAAATGTAGAAAAATAATATTCAATTGAATTTTGGATATGTTGTTGTTTAGTGAGTCTAGTATTTGAGAAAAATAATTTGGAACCACTTTGATTGAATTTGATTTATGGAATTCACAAAGTTCAGAACTGCTGCCAGGATGCAGGGCAATTGGGGCAGTCTGGTTAGGTGAACTATTTGACCAAGATTTTGTGTTCAGTTTGATCTGAAATTTTAAAGGGATGATTTTAAGATACAAAACTAAATTCTGTAAAAATTTTAGAATTTTTAGTCAAGTATATTATTTTATACAATTTTTCAAAATAAGGATAAAATGGAGTTTAAAACCAGAATGTACTATTTATGGTTAGGGTTTTAATTCTTTGTTCTTCTTGCATTGCTTTGGTTCTCCAAAGGTAGGTTGGTCCTTAAACCTAACCCTAAACACTTTAAACACACTTGAATCAATGAATGTTATAATCAATTGTTCTTTACCCTAATTGCATTGTTGAGATTGAACAATGTTATGTTGTGCATTGTGAATGGTAATGTGTTTCATGAGTAATGTGGAATGAAATGTTGATATTTATGAATGATGCTATGTGAGATATAATGTGATCATGGATGAGATATATATATATATATATATATATACTTGAATAATGAGATGTTATATTATGAAATGAAATGTGAAGCCATTGTTATTGGCTAAGATGATGTAATTGAAAGAAAGAAGGCATGTTTGCCTAAATGTGATGAGAATTGAGAATGGAAATGAATTGTTTGTTTAATATGTTATTCAGTTTCAGAGTTCTGGATTTGGGTGGCATGCCTAAGAAATGATGAAAGGTAACAGTCTTGCCGGGTTGAGGACCTCCTCATAGGTGTTGAGTTGATGGTCCAAGAGACTGGGTCTGTTACACTATGAGATACATGATTTGTAACAGTCTTGCCGGGTTGAGGATCTCCTCATACGTGTTGAGTTGATGATCCAAGAGACTGGGTCTGTTACACTATCTATGGATAGAGATACATGTATATACATTGCCTACGGGCGTGATTATTGTGACTATGAACCAAAGCAGTAACTCTGAACTCTGAATATCGTATTAAATACTTGTTGGGCCCATAGGTGTCAAGGTTATATGAATGTCCTAAATAATTTTATGAGTTTAATGAAATGAGATGTTGGTTATGGAGTATGATTGATTAATGTTGAATGTGAAAAGATGTTGAAATGTGGTATGCTCATATGACTATGATTTGTGAAATGCATAATTGTGTGGTTAACTTTATATTTATGATGTTGATCTTATCAATAACATATGTGGCATTGCATTTCATTAAAGCATACCGTTAGCATGTTTTATCTTACTAAGCCGTTGGCTTAGCGCGATAGTGTTTAATCTCGCAGGTAGTAGAGTGGATAGAGTTGAACCCGAGAGTTCATCAAGACCTAGTGAGAGTAGACCTTGAAGAATCCATTTTGGGAGCTTAAAGATCAGAGCAGACTTGCCAATCATGTATAAATTTTATGTGTTGTAAAACTTGAGTTTTGATGTATATGAATTTGTAAATATGTAAATATTTTATAACTTCCGCTGTGTAATATTTAAATATGGGGGTTGTCCCAAAACCTTTATTTTATGTTGTACTAGAAGTGTAAATCCTTTTTGCAGGTTGTAGTTGAGGTTACAAGGGGGATTTATTGGGAGTGTACTGAGAATGATTTTGTTTGCATTGGTTTGTGTAAAATGTTTTTAAAAATAAGAAAAAAACCGGTTTTGTCGACACTTGGGACTCAATTTTTAGGCGAAACTATGGCAAAAATTTTGTAAAAATCGGAACTAAAATTTGACTAAGTAAAATTGGTAGCAACATTAGGTTAGTGTGGCGCTTCTACTCAGCTTACATATGTAGGTTGGGAAGGGGTGTTACAATTGTTTTGGTATCAGAGCCTAGGTTTGAGATTCTCAACCTAGGTAAAATGTAATAAAAAGAATATTTTTACTTAAAAAGTGGTTTTGAATAACATATACGTTTGAGATTGGCAGTCTCTGATCTTTAATAAGATATAATCTGCTGTGTTTGCAGTGTTAGGTTGTGATGGATTCTCACTCACGTCAGTCGATTGAGGGTAGTGCCGAGAGTATTGCTCCTGCTGAGGGAGCTAGGGTTGATAGTGTTGAGGAGGCACCTGCTTCGGTGTCGGGTAGACCAGCTGGGGAGGAGGTTCCGCCAGCCTGGTTTAGGCCTATGATGGAAGCTATGAGACAAGCACCTGTGCAACCACAGCCACCGCCACCACCCCCTCAGCCTTCAGTACCAGTAAGGCACTATGATAAGCTAAGGAAATATGGAGCAGAGGATTTCTTTGGTACAGTTGATCCGGCTGTAGCAGAACAGTGGCTTGATAGAGTTCAGAGGGTATTTGTGCAGTTGCAAGCCACTTCAGAGGAGAAGTTTGACTATGCAAGATCTTTGCTATAGAAGGATGCCTACGACTGGTGGAAGACAGTGCCCCATTCTATGGATGATCCTCCAACACTGTCTTACACTGATTTTCTGAGGGAATTTGAGTTGAAGTATACTCCTAGGGAGTATAAAGATGGGAAGAAAAGAGAGTTTCTAGATTTGAAGCAAGATCATCGGACCGTAACTGAATATGAAGTTGAGTTTATTCGACTGAGTCAGTATGCTGGGGGTATCATTGCTGATGAGATTGATAGATGTCGGCGATTTGAGGAGGGATTGAGACCCTCGATCATGTGCTTAGTGGCTGGATCCAGATATCAGGATTTCTCACAGCTTGTGGTAGCAGCTCGAAGTGTAGAGCGAGCTCAAGTTATTGCAGCTGTTTCAGAGGAGGAGGTTAGGGTTAGAAGGCCCCAGTTAGAGGCAGGGTCTTCTTCTGCGAAGAGGGGTAGAGGAAGTTTTGTTCCTCGGAGTAGTAGGAGCCAGAGACCAGCGGGTAGGTCAGTGCAGTTCCAGAGGCAGAGATTTAGACCTGCAGCTTCAGTAGCGAGTGCTCCTACTCCTGGAATTCAGAGATCCACCTTACCTGTGTGTGACCAGTGTGGTAGAAGACATGGGGGCGTTTGTTGGAGGTACAGTAGATCAGCTGTATGCTTCAGGTGTGGATCACCTGACCACTTTGTGAGAGACTGTCCTGAGAGGCAGGAGCTGATGCCAGTGGATTCTGCTGCTTCTCGAGCTAGTGTGAGGGGAGGCAGAGGAGGCAGAGGTGCCAGTCGGGGAGGTAGATCGGGATTCAGTTCTAGAGGAGGTGCTACATCCAGGGAGGGTAGACCAGAGGAGGTTGGATCTTCCCAGAGGATGTATGTTATGCAGAGGCAGCCAGATACATCGGCAGTCATAGCTGGTACTTTTTCTTTATTTAATACTCCAGTACTTGCTTTGATTGATCCGGGTTCCACGCATTCATATGTTAGTGTATCTGTTTTGCCTGTCTCTGATTTGCATGCTGAGTCCCTAGGATTTGATGTGTTGGTGACAAATCCGTTAGGGCATAGTGTGGTTGTGAGTAAGGTGCATAGAGATAGTGCAGTAGTGGTGCAGGGTGAGGAGTTCTTAGGGGATTTGATTGAGATGCCATTTAAGGAATATGATGTGATCTTAGGTATGGATTGGCTATCTCGACATGGAGCTGTGGTAGATTGTAAGAAGAAAATTGTTTCTTTGAAAACTGTTGATGGTAGAGAGGTGATAATATCTAATGAGCAGGAACAGCTAGCCTCCTTATTTGTTTCAGCTGTTGCAGCCAGGAGGTTGATTAGAAAGGGATGTGAAGCCTATCTTGCTCATGTGGTAGATACTAGAGTAAGAAGTTCTCCCATTGATAGCATTGCCACAGTTGCAGAGTTCCCAGATGTGTTTCCAGAGGAGTTGCCAGGATTGCCTCCTGAGAGAGAGGTGGAGTTCGGTATTGAATTGTTGCCTGGTACCACTCCTATCTCTATTACTCCTTATAGAATGGCACCAGCAGAATTGAGGGAGTTGAAAGTGCAATTACAGGAATTGTTGGACAAAGGATTTATTCGCCCCAGTGTTTCTCCTTGGGGAACTCCTGTGCTATTTGTGAAGAAGAAAGATGGTACTATGAGGTTGTGTATTGATTATAGGCAATGAAACAAGGTGACTATTAAAAATAAATATCCTTTGCCTAGAATCGATGATCTCTTTGATCAGTTGAAGGGAGCGTCAGTGTTCTCCAAAATTGATTTGAGATCTGGGTATCATCAGTTGAGAGTCAAAGCTGAAGATGTTCCTAAGACCGCTTTTCAGACCAGGTATGGGCATTATGAATTTTTAGTTATGCCTTTTGGTCTGACGAATGCACCTGCAGCTTTCATGGATTTGATGAATAGGGTGTTTAGGCCCTATTTGGATCAGTTTGTAGTGGTCTTCATTGATGATATACTGGTGTATTCGCGGAATGAGGAGGAACATGATATGCATCTGCGGATTGTGTTGCAGATTTTGAGAGAGAGGCAGTTGTTTGCTAAATTGTCAAAGTGTGAGTTCTGGTTGGATCAGGTAGCTTTTCTCGGACATGTTGTTTCAGCAGAAGGCATTAAAGTTGATCCGAGCAAAGTTGAAGCTGTATTGAATTGGAATCCACCTAAATCAGTGACAGAGGTTAGAAGTTTTCTGGGTTTGGCAGGCTATTACCAGCGGTTTGTGAAAGGATTTTCTTTGATAGCTACTCCACTCACCAGATTGCTTCGTAAGGGAGTGAGATTTGTGTGGACGGATCAGTGTCAGGCTAGCTTTGAGCAGTTGAGAGAAATGTTGACTCAAGCGCCTGTTCTAACTTTACCTGTTGAAGGCAAACCATATGTGATCTACAGTGATGCTTCACATAGAGGTTTGGGGTGTGTATTGATGCAAGAAGGTAAAGTTATAGCTTATGCATCTCGACAGTTGAAACCGCATGAGCTTAACTATCCGACCCATGATTTGGAATTGGCTGCCATTGTTTTTGCATTGAAGATTTGGTGCCATTATCTGTTTGGGGAGAAATGTTTCATCTACACTGATCACAAGAGTTTGAAGTATTTGGGTGTCCAGAAAGAACTCAATCTTCGTCAGAGGAGATGGTTAGAATTGATTAAAGACTACGATTGCTTGATTGACTATCATCCAGGTAAAGCAAATGTTGTTGCTGATGCCTTGAGTCGGAAGTCTTTAGCTGGTTTAACAGTTTACTCGCTCTCGTTGCTTGTTGAGTTGAGAGCATTGCATGCCAGTTTTGTACCTTGTGTTGATGGTGCATTATTGGCACAGTTGCAATTGAAGCCGATTTTGTTGGATCAGATCAAAGAGGCTCAATTGGCTGATAAGAAAATTTAGAAGATTATTTCAGATTGTCAGAATGGGAAGACTAGAGATTTTGTTGTGAAAGATGATGGGAGTCTATGGTTTAAGAACCGATTGTGTGTACCCGATGATGCTGATTTGAAAAGAGTCATTTTAGAAGAAGCTCATCAGTCAATGTTTGCTATGCATCCGGGTAATACGAAGATGTATCATGATTTGAGACAGCATTATTGGTGGATTGGTTTGAAGAGAGACATTGCTGATTTTGTGTCGAAATGTCTCACTTGTCAGAAGGTTAAAGCAGAGCATCAAGTTCCAACCGGGTTGCTTCAACCATTGTCAGTGCCAGAATGGAAGTGGGAAAGAGTGACAATAGATTTTGTGTCTGGTTTGCCATTGACACAAAAGAAGCATGATGCCATATGGGTGATTGTGGATAGATTGACTAAAACAGCTCATTTCCTTCCGGTTCGAATAGATTACTCTTTGGAGAGATTGGCTGAGCTGTATATCCATGAGTTTGTGAAACTGCATGGTGTTCCAACTTCTTTAGTGTCTGATCGAGATCCCAGGTTTACTTCCAGATTTTGGAAGAGTTTGCATAGTGCTTTAGGTTCTCGACTGCACTTCAGCACTGCTTTTCATCCACAGACGGATGGACAGTCAGAGAGGGTGATACAGGTTATTGAGGAACAAGAAAGTGCCATTAGTGAAGATTCTTTGGAAGAATCATGGAAAAGAAGAAGCAACTTGGGAAAGTGAACAATCCATGCGAGAACAGTATCCGTAGTTGTTTCAGAGTTGATATCAGGTAATTTCGAGGACGAAATTTTCTTTTTAGAGGGGGAGAATTGTAATATCCTCATTTATGCCCTAGAAGTTTTGCATATTGTTGTTGTTGTTATTGTTATATATTGGATTGAATATATGTGTTAAATTGTAAGAGAAAAGAAATTGAGAAGAGAAAGTATATGTATATGTATTTTGGGAAGAAATAGGGTTTAGAGACAAATTTATATGTTGTGTATATGTTAATATATATGACATATAAAGTGGTCAAAAGGCTTGGTCAATGCAAGAGAAGATATTTATTTGAGATTGGTAAATTACTTAATTGGGCACATATAAGACAAAAAGATAATTATGTGAATAAGGGCACTTTGGTAATTGCTTGGATAAAATCACATGGTGGATATTTAAAGAAGGTTTGATTTGTGTTTTCTTCATCATTTCTTCTTCTTCTTCTTGTTGATGGCCGGCCCTCCATAGCCAAAGAGAAAGAAAGAGACAAGTGATGGTTTTGATGATTTCAAGCTTAAATTGAAGAAAGATTAAGTGTTCAAGTGTTGATTTAAGAAGTTTTTAACTAAGGTAAGATCTTTTCTCTAATTTCTTCAATTCTTTTGAAGTGGTATGATTAAGTTGCTTATGGTATGATTGTAAGTATTGATTTTGCTTGATAGATGAGAAGTTGGGTTGGTGTTGGTGATGGAAGAGTAAGATTGGTGTTTAGTGAAATTGTTTCTGTTTTAGGATTAGTAAAGGCTGTGACTTGTATGATTTTTAATTAATTTTAGAAAAATGTTCTTGAAGTAAATTTTTGATATGTTGTGCCTCTATGAGTCTAGAATGACTGAAAAATATGTTGATTCGATTTTGGAATGGTTATGAGTTTAGAAAAATTATTTTCATTAGACCTGTTCCAGCAGGTACCTTAATTGGGACAGCTATATTTCGGGATTTTTAATAAAATGTAGAAAAATAATATTCAATTGAATTTTGGATATGTTGTTGTTTAGTGAGTCTAGTATTTGAGAAAAATAATTTGGAACCACTTTGATTGAATTTGATTTATGGAATTCACAAAGTTCAGAACTGCTGCCAGGATGCAGGGCAATTGGGGCAGTCTGGTTAGGTGAACTATTTGACCAAGATTTTGTGTTCAGTTTGATCTGAAATTTTAAAGGGATGATTTTAAGATACAAAACTAAATTCTGTAAAAATTTTAGAATTTTTAGTCAAGTATATTATTTTATACAATTTTTCAAAATAAGGATAAAATGGAGTTTAAAACCAGAATGTACTATTTATGGTTAGGGTTTTAATTCTTTGTTCTTCTTGCATTGCTTTGGTTCTCCAAAGGTAGGTTGGTCCTTAAACCTAACCCTAAACACTTTAAACACACTTGAATCAATGAATGTTATAATCAATTGTTCTTTACCCTAATTGCATTGTTGAGATTGAACAATGTTATGTTGTGCATTGTGAATGGTAATGTGTTTCATGAGTAATGTGGAATGAAATGTTGATATTTATGAATGATGCTATGTGAGATATAATGTGATCATGGATGAGATATATATATATATATATATATACTTGAATAATGAGATGTTATATTATGAAATGAAATGTGAAGCCATTGTTATTGGCTAAGATGATGTAATTGAAAGAAAGAAGGCATGTTTGCCTAAATGTGATGAGAATTGAGAATGGAAATGAATTGTTTGTTTAATATGTTATTCAGTTTCAGAGTTCTGGATTTGGGTGGCATGCCTAAGAAATGATGAAAGGTAACAGTCTTGCCGGGTTGAGGACCTCCTCATAGGTGTTGAGTTGATGGTCCAAGAGACTGGGTCTGTTACACTATGAGATACATGATTTGTAACAGTCTTGCCGGGTTGAGGATCTCCTCATACGTGTTGAGTTGATGATCCAAGAGACTGGGTCTGTTACACTATCTATGGATAGAGATACATGTATATACATTGCCTACGGGCGTGATTATTGTGACTATGAACCAAAGCAGTAACTCTGAACTCTGAATATCGTATTAAATACTTGTTGGGCCCATAGGTGTCAAGGTTATATGAATGTCCTAAATAATGTTATGAGTTTAATGAAATGAGATGTTGGTTATGGAGTATGATTGATTAATGTTGAATGTGAAAAGATGTTGAAATGTGGTATGCTCATATGACTATGATTTGTGAAATGCATAATTGTGTGGTTAACTTTATATTTATGATGTTGATCTTATCAATAACATATGTGGCATTGCATTTCATTAAAGCATACCGTTAGCATGTTTTATCTTACTAAGCCGTTGGCTTAGCGCGATAGTGTTTAATCGCGCAGGTAGTAGAGTGGATAGAGTTGAACCCGAGAGTTCATCAAGACCTAGTGAGAGTAGACCTTGAAGAATCCATTTTGGGAGCTTAAAGATCAGAGCAGACTTGCCAATCATGTATAAATTTTATGTGTTGTAAAACTTGAGTTTTGATGTATATGAATTTGTAAATATGTAAATATTTTATAACTTCCGCTGTGTAATATTTAAATATGGGGGTTGTCCCAAAACCTTTATTTTATGTTGTACTAGAAGTGTAAATCCTTTTTGCAGGTTGTAGTTGAGGTTACAAGGGGGATTTATTGGGAGTGTACTGAGAATGATTTTGTTTGCATTGGTTTGTGTAAAATGTTTTTAAAAATAAGAAAAAAACCGGTTTTGTCGACACTTGGGACTCAATTTTTAGGCGAAACTATGGCAAAAATTTTGTAAAAATCGGAACTAAAATTTGACTAAGTAAAATTGGTAGCAACATTAGGTTAGTGTGGCGCTTCTACTCAGCTTACATATGTAGGTTGGGAAGGGGTGTTACAAAAGCATTTTGTCAATTTCATCAAATGCAAGGGCACGACATGGATAGATGTGTGAGGTTGAGGCATGAGATCCAAAATTTGATTGATAATGGAAAGCTAGCCGAGCCAGACAAGACCAATACTAAGAATAATCCTTTGCCTAAGTTTGGAAGAGTACCTCCACCATTAACCTTCATGGTAGGAAAAGGATTGGAAGAAGATTTTGTTTTATCAACCTTTCAAGATGAAGATATTGAAGATGTGAAAGGAAAAGAAGCTTAACTCAAAAAACTTTCCTTAGCTTGAATGTTTCTTTCCAATTTTGCTTTCTTTAATATTTAATTGGAACAATTATGTTTTTTCAAATTTAAAAGTTGTCTGAATAAATTACTTTCATCAAAATTTTTATTGGTCTTTGTTCATTTTGGTGCTCAATCGATGACAAATCTAGCTTGATGTTCATAAATTAATGTATCTAGGCATCATGACTTGAATGACTTTACTAGGTAAGGGAATTGCTCTATAGCATTGAGTTGTGTATGCTTACTTAGAGAGGGCTCCTGCATAATTACCTTTGTCTAGGTGTAGACCCTTAATTTTTGACCCAGTCCGGTCCGTTATTTTTTTATATAGTCCAAAATAATTTTTGTGGTATTTTAATTAAATAATATTTATTTTAGTATTTATAAAAATGGTGAAGTTAATAAAGAAAATAATAAATAAATAAAAATTAAATGAACAAAAATAAATATAAAAATAAAAATTGGCGATGGAAAATCGGCGAAGAAAAATTCATCGAAAGTGGAATTGGCCAAGGCCAAATCGCCTGCAGGAATTTCCTATGGGCCATTTCATCGTAGGAAATTCCTACGGTGAATTGGCTGGCCGCCCAGCCAATTTTGCCAGCTCTCGTAGTTTCCAACGCTCGCAGTTTTCTCCAGCGAAATTTTCCAACTCAATTTTTTTCAAAACCAAATTCTATTTGATTTTGGTTTCTTTTCCAAATTAATTTTAGTTTCCTTAAACAATTAGAATTAGGTTTATGATTTTTCCTATAAATAACACTTTAAAACTCAAAATTAGGGGACTTTGATTGGGGGGAAAAAATTAGTGTGGTCGAAAATTTGTTTTACTAGAGTTAAACTTGGGACTTCAGATTTGAGAGGAGCAAGAAGAAGCAATCAATTCATTAATGGCAGCAACCTTGCCTTTGTTATTGTTCATCTAGAAAGCAATTTTTGGTGGAACCAACGAACGGAGGTTTGAATCTTTATTTTCTTTATTTATTACTTTACAGTAGCTTCATCATTCAAATTGGATTAATTGTTTCATCAAACAATTTGATCAAAAACTTCAAAAACCCTAAATCATTTCTTCTGTTTCTAAAAAATTTAAAACCCTAACCTAATCTCTATTCCAAAAATTCAGTAGGCTTATGTTTTTAAGCATCAAAAGCTTTAACCCTAATTAATCCTTCTTTCCAAAATCACACAGTAAGCATTATTCTTTTAAAAATAACACTAGTTTCTTTCAATTTCAAAACCCTATTTTCTAAATCTTAAACCCTAAAATCTTAATTTTCAACACCAAAACCTACAACTCTAAAAGCCAGTTTTCAAAATCTTCCGGGTGCGGCCCCGTACTCCGTAAGGGGCACTGCCCCCTTGACCCGCCGGCTAACCGGCTAGCGGGACCGCCGTATGGGCTCGGATCAATATTTATTTGTGTATTATAAGTTTTTATATTTAACATCCTTTGTTATGATTATTCTAGCTTTATTCAAAATATAAACCTAAACCCTAATTTATTCAAACCATAAATCCTAATTCTGTTTTCAAATCTTCACAGTAGCTTTTTATAATTTTATCCACTGGATATTTTAATCTTTCAATAACTCCATTAAAGACTTTCTATGTTTGTTTCATCTAAAAGTACCTGAGTAGTTATTATATTCAATATTAAAACCATAATTAACTTTGATCACGGTAAAACATCAAATCCTAAATCATAATCTGCAAAATAAAGGTTTCAAACCATAAAACCCTAATTCATGAAGTTTGCTTAAAACCCTAACTAAACCTACCTTTTTTTTATGTCACAGTAACATTATTTTCATAAAACATCTAAAACCTTAAATCTTTTAAACATCCAGTAGCTATGCTATTGCTTTAAAATATTTCTCAAAACCCTAGTTATTGAGCATAAAACTCTAGAAACCCTGATTAATGTATGGATCCCTAAAGTTAAAATATTTACTATTTTATTTACATTAGATGAATGTTTATTATATATTTTGATTGATGTTTAATAACTTTGATGAATGATTTATTTATGATGAATGGTTATTTACTTTTATCGATTTATTTTGATTTTCAAATGTTGTAAGAGGTATGTTTCCACTTTGTGGGTACCTCATTAATTAATTTCTATGTAATTTAAATTGCTTTTATATTTTGGAGCAATGTAAAAGACATGTTTCTACCTTTTAGTGGGTGTCCTATTTAGTTTAGACATGAACAATGTAAGGACATGTTTCCATCCTCGGATGGGTGTTCATTTATTTGCTTTGTTTGGACATTGCTTTGATTTTTAATATAACGATGATTTATTTCAATTGTTGCTTGTAATATGGATAATATTGTTATACTTAAGAATTTTATAATATTAAGACCTGCAAAGGAGGCCGGTTCCAATGAACCGGGCGTTGTGGGGGTGTTGGGTCATTTCTCACCTTCCCCACACTTACCCAACTTTCCGAACCCATTAGGGGGTTGGGAATTCCTTAGGAATCGAGTCATCCATCCCTTTCTTTTTCCAAGCCTGTCTGGGTGGCTCCTCCATTTTCTCCGGACCTAGGTCCGTGTTCTCTAAGGCCCCGAGCCAAAACAGTGTCGAAGTTGTAAGAACCATTCCACCGGGAGTGGGGCCAAAAATTCCCGCTCACACTAGGTCCTAGTCAGTCTTAGAACATGCTTTGAAAAATTTTTGAGGCGAAATTGAACTCTACTTATTTAAGGGAGAAATGATCTAGGCATTGTTTGGTTAGCCAACAACTAGTATCCACCCAATTAGATATCAATCCCTAGTTGTCCCTTTGAGCCTTCATAAAATTTTAGCTTTCTTTTCATTGGCTTACAAACCCCAACAACCTACCCTGAGCTATTGTGATACTTTTGACAAGTCTTATGATCACTAAGGTGGAGAGGCAAGAAGGTCAAAGAACGGAATTGTAACACCCCTTCCCGACCTACATATGTAAGCCGAGTAGAGGCGCCACACTATCCTAATGTTGCTACCAATTTTACTTAGTCAAATTTCTAGTTCCGATTTTTACAGAAATTTTGCCATAGTTTTGCCTAAAAATTGAGTCCCAAGTGTCGACAAAACTGGTTTTTTTTTCTGATTTTTAAAAACATTTTACACAAACCAATGCAAACAAAATCATTCTCAGTACACTCCCAATAAATCGCCCTTATAACCTCAACTACAACCTGCAAAAAGGATTTACACTTCTAGTACAACATAAAGTAAAGGTTTATTATGAAATACAGTAGATAAAATATTTGTTCACTATCCATAAAATTTATACATTTCTTTGGCAGTCAGTCTTTGATCTTTAAGCCCACTATCAACACATCAAAATCTAGACTCGACTCGGCCTAGAGGAACTCTCTGGTTCTTCCCTGTCACCTGCACGAAGAATCACATTCGCGCTAAGCCAACGGCTTAGTGGTACAAATTACAGTACTATGATGCTTTAATGCCATGCTAATGTCACACAATAAAGATTCAAGATCAATTCAAGAGAATATTATATTTCAAATCTTACCGGTTTCAATAATGTATGTATAGTAGTCATCTCATTATTCATTTGTTTCACCATTCAATAGTCACATTTAAACAAACACATGCATGGGCCCAAAAATAATCTAATATGCTATTCAAAGTTCAGAGTTACTGTTTTGGTCTATAATCATAATCATCAATATATTTATCCATGGATATTCAACTAGATTTGAGTTTACGACCCAGTCATTTCACCCAATCTAGTTTTGAATAATTTGTTTTTGAGGTTTACGACCCGGTCATTTCACCCCAAAAACATCACATTTCACATTTTTCAACTGGAATTGGCTTACGACCCGGTCATTTCACCTATCCAGTTATTTATAGGCATGCCGCCAAAACCAGAACTCTGAAAATTGAATAAACATATTAGGCACACAATGAATTCATTTATCTCATTATCAATTTCTTTTCATTTCATTTCTCATAATTGATTAGGCAACCATGCCTCATATCTCATATGATCTCAAATCACAATAGGGCAATTCTTCATAATATCATATCTTTCACATTTCATTTCATCATCACATCTTTTACATTTCATATTCCCTATTTCATTTCATCATTCAAATGGATATAATCAATGGCATTAACACATATTTTACATACTCATCACAACATTCACATCATACCAAACATACATTATTAATATGCATTAACAATGCATTAGATTTCTTAACACATTTACAATCAAATGTATGTTAAATCTCAACATCATATGAATGTATGAATGTATGAAATAATGTAATTTGTACTTACCTTAAAACCAACTCATACCAATCTATACACTTACTCTTCCAAGAATCCTCAACACTTAGGCTAGGGCAATTCAACCTCTTCACAATCTAATCCGAAAGGAGTATTAGCAAAATGACCATATGAATAGTACATTCTGGTTTTAGATTCCACTTTATCCTTATTTTGAAAAATTGTATAAAATAATTGACTTGACTAAAAATTCTAAAATTTTTACAGAACTAAATTTTACATCTTAAAATCATTCCTTTAAAATTTCAGATCAAACGGAACACAAAATCTTGGTCAAATAGTTCACCCAACCAGACTGCCCCAATTGCCCTGCATCCTGGCAGCAGTTCTGAACTTTGTGAATTCCATAAACTAAATTCAATCAAAGTGGTTCCAAATTATTTTTCTCAAATACTAGACTCACTAAGAAACAACATATCCAAAATTCAATTGAATATGATTTTTTTACATTTTATTAAAAATCCCGAAATATAGCTATCTCAGTTAAGGTACCTGATGAAACAGGTCTAATAAAAATAATCTTTCCAAAATCATAACCATCCCAAAATCGAATTAACATATTTTTCAGTCATTCTAGACTCATAGAGGCACAACATATCAAATATTCACTTCAAGAACATTTTTCTATATTTAATTAAAAATCATATAAGTCACAGCCTTTACTAATTGTAAAACAGAAAAATTTTCACTAAACACAACTCTTCCTCTTCCATCACCAACACCAACCTAACTTCTTATCTTTAATTCCATTTCAACACTTACAAACACCCCACAAGCAATCCTAACCATATTATCAACAACACTTCATCAAACTCAAAAATAACTTCAAAAACAACAAGAGTAATCAAGAGAGAACTTACCAAAATAATGAAATTTCTTGAAATTCCAACTTGTTTATTTGAAATCTCCTTCAATTTTGGTCTTGGAAAATCAAATCCCTCTTTTGCTCTCTTGCTTGAGTGATGGCCGGCCAAACCACAAAGGAAGAAGAAGAAAAATAAAAATGAATGGCAAAGTCAACTTTACTCTCTTCTTTAAACCTCCACCAAGTAATTTAAAAAGAAAATTACTTAAATACCCTCACCTATTTATTTTACTTCTCTTTCACTTGTTACCCTATTTAGTAATTTCACAAATAACAAATTAAATATCTTCATCCCTTGACCATCACATTTGACTTGTATATATGTTGTATATATTGCCATATACACAACATATACACTTTCTTTTAAATTTCTTTTCTCTCCCAAATTAACATATACATTTTAATTCAAATAAAACAACAATTATACTAAAACTTCTAGGGCACATTTTTGGGATATTACAATTCTCCCCCTCTAAAAAGAAATTTCGTCCCCAAAATTACCTGATATCAAGTCTGAAACAGTTGAGGATATTGATCTCGCATCGCTTGCTCACTCTCCCAAGTTGCCTCTTCTCTACCATGATTCTTCCAAAGAACCTTTACAAGTGGCACTTTCTCATTTCTGAATTCTTTCACTTCATGTGCCAAAATAGCAATTGGTTCTTCTTCAAAAGTTAGATCCAGACTCACCTCAATAGATTCAACTGGTAAAACATGAGATGGGTCAGATCTATACCTTCGCAACATAGAAACATGGAAAACATTATGGATTCTATCCAACTCAGGCGGCAAAGCAAGACGATAAGCAACTGGTCCAACTCTTTCTAATATCTCATACGGTCCAATGAATCGAGGACTTAGCTTCCCTTTTCAACCAAATCTCAATATCTTTTTCCAAGGAGACACTTTCAAAAATACTTTATCTCTAACATCAAACTCTATGTCTCTCCTCTTCAAATCTGAATAAGATTTCTGTCGGTCTGAAGCTGTTTTCAACCTATCCCGAATCATCTTCACTTTTTCTTCAGTCTCTTTAATCAGATCAGGACCAACCAATTTGCCTTCCCCAATTTCATTCCAACATAGAGGCGTTCTACATTTTCTTCCATACAATGCCTCAAATGGTGCCATTCCTATACTGGATTGATGACTGTTGTAGTAAGCAAATTCTACAAGTGGCAAAAATCTGTCCCAACTTCCAGAGAAATCAATGACACAGCTTCTCAACATATCCTCAATAATCTGTATCACTCTCTCTGACTGCCCATCTGTCTGCGGATGAAAAGCAGTGCTAAAATGCAATTGAGAACCCAAAGCACCATGTAAACTCTTCCAAAATCTTGAAGTAAATCTAGGATCTCGATCAGACACTAAAGAAATTGGGACTCCATGCAACTTTACTATCTCATTGATGTACAATTCAGCTAACTTCTCAAGTGAAAAGTCCATCCGAACCGGAAGAAAATGAGCAGTCTTTGTCAACCTATCAACAATCACCCAAATGGCATCATGCTTCCTCTGTGTCATAGGCAAACCAGACACAAAATCCATTGTGATTCTCTCCCATTTCCATTCAGGCACCGTTAAAGGTTGAAGCAACCCTGTTGGAACTTGATGTTCAGCTTTCACCCTTTGACAAGTGAGACATTTAGACACAAATTCTGCTATGTCTCTCTTCATACTAGACCACCAATAATGATGTCTCAATTCATGGTACATCTTTGTACTTCCCGGATGCATAGCAAAAACCGATTGGTGTGCTTCCTCCAAAATAACCTTTTTCAAACTATCATTATCAGGAACACACAATCTATCCTTAAACCAAAGGCTACCATCACTTCTCACAAAGAAATCTCGGCTCTCCCCGTTTTGGCAATCTGAAACAATCTTATGAATTTTCTCATCTATCAATTGAGCCTCCTTAATCTGATCTAACAATACTGGTCTCAGTTGCAACTGAGCCAACAATGCACCATCATCACATGCTTCAAAACTAGCATGTAACGCTCTCAACTCAACAAGCAACGAGAGTGAATAAACAGCCAAACCTGCCAGAGACTTCCGACTCAAGGCGTCAGCAACTACATTTGCCTTACCAGGATGATAATCAATCAAACAGTCGTAGTCTTTGATCAGCTCTAACCATCGCCTTTACCGAAGATTCAACTCTCTCTGAACACCCAAATATTTCAAACTTTTATGATCCGTATAGATAAAACATTTCTCCCCATACAAGTAGTGTCGCCAAATCTTCAAAGCAAATACTATAGCTGCCAATTCTAGATCATGTGTCGGATAATTAAGCTCATGCGGCTTCAATTGCCGAGAAGCATAAGCTACAACTTTACCCTCTTGCATCAAGACACATCCTAAACCATTATGTGAAGCATCACTGTAAATCACATATGGTTTATCTTCCACGGGTAAAGTAAGAACAGGTGCTTGAGTCAACATTTCTTTCAACTGATCAAAACTAGCTTGACACTGATCTGTCCACACAAATCTAACTCCCTTTCGAAGTAATCTGGTGAGTGGAGTAGCTATTAAAGAAAAACCTTTCACAAACCTTCGATAATAGCCTGCCAAACCCAGAAAACTTCTAACTTCAGTTACTGACTTTGGTGGACTCCAATTCAAAATGGCCTCAACTTTACTCGGATCAACTCTTATACCATCTGCTGAAACTATATGACCGAGAAAAGTTACTTGGTCAAGCCAAAACTCACACTTTGACAGCTTAGCATACAATTGCTTCTCTCTCAAAATCTGTAACACAATTCGCAGATGCTTGTCATGTTCTTCCTCATTACGTGAATACACCAAAATATCATCGATGAAAACCACCACAAACTGATCCAGATAGGGCCGAAACACCCTATTCATCAAATCCATGAAAGCTGCAGGTGCATTCGTCAATCCAAAAGGCATTACCAAAAACTCATAATGCCCATATCTTGTGCGAAAAGCTGTCTTAGAAACATCTTCAGCTCTAACCCTCAATTGATGGTACCCTGATCTCAAATCAATTTTGGAAAACACTGCTGCTCCCTTCAACTAATCAAAGAGATCATCAATTCGAGGCAAAGGATACTTATTCTTGATAGTTACTTTGTTCAATTGCCTATAATCGATGCGCAATCTTAAAGTACCATCCTTTTTCTTCACAAACAACACAGGAGCTCCCCACGGAGAAACACTAGGGCGAATAAAACCTTTATCCAGCAACTCTTGCAACTGCACCTTCAACTCTCTCAATTCAGCAGGTGCCATTCGATATGGAGTGATAGAGATGGGAGTGGTACCAGGCAACAAATCGATACCAAACTCAACCTCTCTCTTAGGGGGTAACCCTGGCAACTCCTCAGGAAAAACATCTGGAAACTCCGCAACTGTGGGTATACTATTAAGTTGAGAACCCATTACTTTGGTATCCATAACATGAGCAAGATAAGCAACACACCCTTTTCTAATCAACTTTCTGGCTATTATAGCTGATACAAACAAGGATGCAAATTATCTCTACTCACTATATACTAATATACTTCTACCATCACCAGTTCTCAAAGTAACACATTTCTTTTGACAATCCACTATAGCTCCATGCTTAGACAACCAATCCATGCCTAAGATCAAATCATATTCTTTAAAAGGCATTTCAATTAAATCACCAAGAAACTCCTCACCTTGAACTACAACAGCACTCTCACGATGCACCCTACTTACCACAACACTATGTCCTAAAGGATTGGTCACTAAGACATCAAATCCTAAGGACTCTGAATGCAATTCAGACACAGGCAAGATAGATGCACTTATGTATGAATGAGTAGATCCTGGATCTATCAAAGCAAGAACTGAAATGCCAAATAAAGAGAATGTACCAGCTATAACTGCTGAAGCATCTGGCTGCCCCTGCATCACATATACTCTCTGAGAAGATCCGGCCTCGTCCGGTCTACTGTCTCTGGATAAAGATCCTCCTCTCTGACTAAACCCAGATCTACCACCCCTACTAAAACCTCTGCCCCCTCGACCACTTCTGCTGACACTAGGTCGAGAAGCTGCAGTATCAACCTGCCTATACTCCTGCATCTCAGGACAATCTCTAATAAAATGACCTGGTGACCCACATTTATAACACCCAGCTGATCCACTAATCTTCCAACAAACACCCCCATGGGTCTTACCACAATGCTCACATACAGGTGGAGTAGACTTTTGAACCACAGGGGTCGGAGCACTAGCTACAGAAGCTGTCGGTCTCGGCCTCTGTCTCTGATACTGAACTGATCTACCCGACTGTCTCTAGGTTCTACTAGTTCTCGGAACAAAACCTCCTCGACCCCTCTTCATAGATGAAGACCCTGTCTCAAACTGGGATCTCCTTACCCTGGTCTCTTCCTCAATAGCAACTGCTGCAATACCCTGGGCTCTTTCCACACTCCTAGCTGCTGCAACAAGCTGGGAAAAATCCTGGTATCTAAAACCAGCCATAAGACACATAATAGAGGGCCTCAATCCCTCCTCAAATCTTCTGCACCGGTCTATCTCGTCTGAAATAATACCTCCAGCATAGTGACTCAACCGGATGAATTCGACCTCATATTCTGTCACAGTCCGGCTGTTCTGCTTCAAATTCAGAAATTCCATCTTTTTCACATCTTTATACTCCCTCGGAGTATATTTCAGCTCAAACTCCCGTAGAAAATCACTGTAGGACAATGTAGGTGGATCATCCATAGCATGAGGAACTGTCTTCCACCAATCATAGGCATCTTTCTGCAGGAGGGACCTGGCATAGTCAAAATTTTCATCTGAAGTAGCTTGCAACTAGATGAATATTCTCTGCACTTTATCTAACCACTACTCAGCCACTGCAGGATCGGTAGTACCCAAGAAATCTTCAGCCCCATATTTCTTTAACTTGTCATAATGTCTTACCAGCACCTGAGGCTGTGGTGGTGGTGGTGGTGGTGGCTGCACTGGAGCTCCCCTCAACAGTTCTACCATATGCCTTAACCAACCCGGTGGAGCCTCCTCAGCAGCTGATCTCTCTGGCACAGAAACAGGTGCCTCACTAACCCTCTCAAATCTAGCTCCATCTCTACTCTCTTCAGGAGCTACACTTTCCGCACTACCCTCAACAGACTATCGTGAATGAGATGCCATCTCTACCTATATCTGCAAACACAGCAGAATATTCCTCATTAAAGATCAAAGACTGCCATACCAAAACATGTATTTTACTTAGAAACCCACTTTAAAAATCAAAATATTCTTTTTCTTACAATTGACCTAGGTTGAGAATCTCAAACCTAGGCTCTGATACCAAAAATTGTAACACCCCTTCCCGACCTACATATGTAAGCCGAGTAGAGGCGCCACACTATCCTAATGTTGCTACCAATTTTACTTAGTCAAATTTCTAGTTCCGATTTATACAGAAATTTTGCCATAGTTTTGCCTAAAAATTGAGTCCCAAGTGTCGACAAAACTAGTTTTTTTTTTATTTTTAAAAACATTTTACACAAACCAATGCAAAAAAAAAATCATTCTCAGTACACTCCCAATAAATCCCCCTTATAACCTCAACTACAACCTGAAAAAAGGATTTACACTTCTAGTACAACATAAAGTAAAGGTTTATTATGAAATACAGTAGATAAAATATTTATTCACTATGCAGCGGAAAATAACAATATATACAAATTCATATATATCCAAACTCAAGTTTTACAACCCATAAAATTTATACATTTCTTTGGCAGTCAGTCTTTGATCTTTAAGCCCACTATCAACACCTCAAAATCTAGACTCGACTCGGCCTAGAGGAACTCTCTGGTTCTTCCCTGTCACCTGCGCGAAGAATCACATTCGCGCTAAGCCAACGGCTTAGTGGTACAAATTACAGTACTATGATGCTTTAATGCCATGCTAATGTCACACAATAAAGATTCAAGATCAATTCAAGAGAAAATTATATTTCAAATCTTACCGGTTTCAATAATGTATGTATAGTAGTCATCTCATTATTCATTTGTTTCACCATTCAATAGTCACATTTAAACAAACACATGCATGGGTACAAAAATAATCTAATATGCTATTCAAAGTTCAGAGTTATTGTTTTGGTCTATAATCATAATCATCAATACATTTATCCATGGATATTCAATTAGATTTGAGTTTATGACCCAGTCATTTCACCCAATCTAGTTTTGAATAATTTGTTTTTGAGGTTTATGACCCGGTCATTTCACCCCAAAAACATCACATTTCACATTTTTCAACTGGAATCGGCGTACGACCCAGTCATTTCACCTATCCAGTTATTTATAGGCATGCCGCCAAAACCAGAACTCTGAAAATTGAATAAACATATTAGGCACACAATGAATTCATTTATCTCATTATCAATTTCTTTTCATTTCATTTCTCATAATTGATTAGGCAACCATGCCTCATATCTCATATGATCTCAAATCACAATAGGGCAATTCTTCATAATATCATATCTTTCACATTTCATTTCATCATCACATCTTTTACATTTCATATTCCCTATTTCATTTCATCATTCAAATGGATATACTCAATGGCATTAACACATATTTTACATACTCATCACAACATTCACATCATACCAAACTTACATTATTAATATGCATTAACAATGCATTAGATTTCTTAACACATTTACAATCAAATGTATGTTAAATCTCAACATCATATGAATGTATGAATGTATGAAATAATGTAATTTGTACTTACCTTAAAACCAACTCACACCAATCTATACACTTACTCTTCCAATAATCCTCAACACTTAGGCTAGGGCAATTCAACCTCTTCACAACCTAATCCAAAAGGAGTATTAGCAAAATGACCATATGAATAGTACATTCTGGTTTTAGACTCCACTTTATCCTTATTTTGAAAAATTGTATAAAATAATCTACTTGACTAAAAATTCTACAATTTTTACAGAACTAAATTTTACATCTTAAAATCATTCCTTTAAAATTTCAGATCAAACTTAACACAAAATCTTGGTCAAATAGTTCACCCAACCAGACTGCCCCAATTGCCCTGCATCCTGGCAGCAGTTCTGAACTTTGTGAATTCCATAAATTAAATTCAATCAACGTGGTTCCAAATTATTTTTCTCAAATACTAGACTCACTAAGAAACAACATATCCAAAATTCAATTAGATATTATTTTTCTACATTTTATTAAAAATCCCGAAAGATAGCTGTCTCAGTTAAAGTACCTGCTGGAACAGGTCTAATAAAAATAATCTTTCCAAAATCATAACCATCCCAAAATCGAATTAACATATTTTTCAGTCATTCTAGACTCATAGAGGCACAACATATCAAAAATTCACTTCAAAAAAATTTTTCTATATTTAATTAAAAATCATATAAGTCACAGCCTTTACTAATTGTAAAACAGAAAAATTTTCACTAAACACAACTCTTCCTCTTCCATCACCAACACCAACCTAACTTCTTATCTTTAATTCCATTTCAATACTTACAAACACCCCACAAGCAATCCTAACCATATTATCAACAACACTTCATCAAACTCAAAAATAACTTCAAAAACAACAAGAGCAATCAAGAGAGAACTTACCAAAATAATGAAATTTCTTGAAATTCCAACTTGTTTATTTGAAATCTCCTTCAATTTTGGTCTTGGAAAATCAAATCACTCTTTTGCTCTCTTGCTTGAGTGATGGCCGGCCAAACCACAAAGGAAGAAGAAGAAAAATAAAAATGAATGGCAAAGTCAACTTTACTCTCTTCTTTAAACCTCCACCAAGTAATTTAAAAAGAAAATTACTTAAATACCCTCACCTATTTATTTTACTTCTCTTTCACTTGTTACCCTATTTAGTAATTTCACAAAGAACAAATTAAATATCTTCATCCCTTGACCATCACATTTGACTTGTATATATGTTATATATATTTCCATATACACAACATATACACTTTCTTTTAAATTTCTTTTCTCTCCCAAATTAACATATACATTTTAATTCAAATAAAACAACAATTATACTAAAACTTCTAGGGCACATTTTTGGGATATTACAGGAATGCATAGCCAAAGCCGTAAGGATAGTTGATGTTCTCAAGACCATAAGGATAGTTGAAGTTCACTTAATATCTCTAATCTATCAAGATAACATCAGAGCAACCAATGATTTATCTTTGTTAAAGGAGATTTATGCCACTCCACTCATCCATTATTGGAAACCCAAGGGTGTACAAACAAGACAACTCTGTTTGAGCTAGAACAAAAAAAAAGATAAAAAAAGATAAAAAAGATAAAAAGATAAAAAAGATAAAAAGGAAAAGAAAGATAAAACCTAAAAAGGCGGTTCAGAAAGCCAACTGGGTTCTCTTTTACCTAAAGTAGCAAAAGGCTTCCATTTGGTTTATAAGAAAACTTTGACTTGAATTGGTCCAACCCAACCAAAGATTCTATCAAAATCAGAGAAAAAGGAGAAAGATCATCCAGTTCCTGAAAGTTCTGTACTTGACAGTCCTACAAGGAAGAAGGACAAACTTTTTGCAAGGGAAAAGACTGTCCTAATCAAGATTCACATTAATGCCAAGAAGATAGAAGGAATTTGAAGTCTAGCAAGATTGCTTCCAGCTGCCTAAAATTCAAACAAGAAATTTGTGGTGCGAGGGTTTGTCCATTGTGTCACAATAACTCTAACTTACAAAATGACCTTCATTTAAACCCATATCCCTTATAGACCCCATTTCAAGCCTATCAAAGACCTGTTGATCTCTCTTGGTAGGTAGAGTCTATTTGTGGAGATAGTTTGAATAAGCATGCATATGAGATAGACCATATTCAAACTCAATGAGACCTTTGGCTAAGCAATGTGTATGTGCCTATCTAAAGTGCAATAATTCTTGCTTAAATAGAAATGATTCCCGAGTTTAGTATGGTAACTAGGTTTGTCATGTTATAAATATGTTAATTTGGAAAATCAAGTCCTGAGGTACATTGACATTAATTTGGCAAAGCCAACATTTGATTTCAAAATCAAAATTCAAAATTGAAAATTCAAAAAAAAATTCAAAAAAAATTACAAAGCCTTCAAGTTAAGGGAAATATATCGAATCATTGAACCTCCAAAGGACACATTGGGCAAAGGAAATGATTATTGGCAAGGTCATGAAGAAGCTACCAACTGACATGCTGAAACATAGTTTGAAATGGATGAATCCATGACTCTGCTGCTTGGGGTCTCCACCACTCATGTTCTCAACATCTTGAAGATAAAAGCCATAAATGCAAAGCTTTCTATCATTCCAATGTAAGACTTGAACGAGCGTCAAAAAGGAGTCAATAAGAATACTTATGTTGATCACCTCAGTCTGTCAGTCGATGGAACCATTGTAAGTGTTATTCATGCATATCATGCATACATGAGCATATCACATTGCATTTTCTTTTAGTGTATTGTCTTCTTTTTGTCAAAATGAACAACAAACACCCTATGAAGTAAAGAATCAAAAGAAGATATTGAATCAAGGGGGCATGGAAGACCCATTGCTTGAGGAAGTTCTAGCATTTCGCAAAAGAAAGATGAAGTGCATGCTTATGCAAAGAACAAGACAAAATACAAACATCAATCAGAGTCATAAGAAAAGTTATTGGTTTGAGCCTACACAGGGGGCAAAGTTTCTCCATTTTAATTTTTTAGTTTATACGCATACAAAATATTTTCAAACTCACTTTCAAATATAGTTTAGGATCGAGTATCCAAACCCAGTTTAGGATCGAGTATCAAAATCCAATTAGGATCGAGTATCCAAATCCAATTTAGGATTGAGTATCCAAATCCAGTTAGGATCGAGTATCCAAATCCAATTTAGGATCGAGTATCTAAATCCAGTTAGGATCGAGTATCCAAATCCAGTTAGGATCAAGTATCTAAATCCAGTTCAGGATCGAGTATCCAAATCTAGTTAGGATCGAGTATCCAAATCAAGTTCAGGATCGAGTATCCAAATCCAGTTAGGATCGAGTATCCAAATCCAATTTAGGATCGAGTATCCAAATCTAGTTTCATGTCCAGAACCCAAATTACCCATAGGTCCAGAACCTAAAATCTCTTTTAAGTCCAGAACTTAGCTTAGGTCCAGAACCCAAATTATCCTTAGGTCCAGAACCTAAAATCTCTTTTAAGTCCAAAACTTAGCTTGGGTCCAGAACCCAAATTACCCTTAGGTCCAGAACCTAAAATCTCTTTTAAGTCCAGAACTTAGCTCGGGTCCAGAACCCAAATTACCCTTAGGTCCAGAACCTAAAATTATATTTGAGTCCAGAACTCGAACCGGGTCCAGAACCCAAAACCTCAACCATCTCAGAAAAATTAAGTCTTATTAATTTTCACTCTCTTTTACTGAAGTCTCAGATCATTCAAGCAAGGGGCAAACTGTAGACCCTTAATTTTTTACCTAGTCCAATCCGTTATTTTTTATATAGTCCTAAATAATTTTTGTGATATTTTAATTAAATAATATTTATTTTAGTATTTATTATTTTTAATTTTTAATAATAAAAATAATAAATAAATAAATAAATAAATAAACAAACAATAATAATAATAAATAAATAAATAAATAAATATAAAAAAATCGGCGACGAATTAATGGAATTGGCCAAGGCCAATTCGCCTGCATGAATTTCCTGCAAGGCCATTTCGCCGCAGGAAATTCATGCGGCGAATTGGCTGGCCGCCCAGCCAATTTTGCCAGCTCTCGCAGTTTCCAACGCTCGCAGTTTTTATCAACGAAATTTTCCAACGCAGTTTTTTCGAAACCAAATTCTATTTGGTTTTGGTTTCTTTTCCTAATTAATTTTAGTTTCCTTAAACAATTAGAATTAGGTTTATGATTTTTCCTATAAATAACACTTTAAAACTCAGAATTAAGGGACTTGGATTGAGGGGGAAACTTTGGTGTGATCGAAAATTGGACTTTTGAACTTGGATTGGATCGGAGTAAAGAAAAGACAGAAAACCCTAGCAAGAGACATTACCAATAAGCAAGCAATCAACAATTCATCAAAGGCAGCAACCTTGCCTTTGTCTTTGTTCATCCAGAAAGTAATTTTTTGGTGGAACCAACAAATGGAGGTTTGAATCTCTATTTTCTTTATTTATTTCTTCACAGAAGCTTCATTATTCAAATTAAATTAATTGTTTCATCATACAAATTGATCAAAACCTTAAAAACCCTAAAACATTTCTTCTAAACTTTAAAACCCTAAAATTGTTTCTCTTCTATTTTCAAAACCTTGAAACCCTAAAATTATTTCTCTTCTGTTTCCAAATGCTTTAAAACCATAAACTAATTTCCCCGAACTATTTTCATCCAAACCTTAACTTTTTTTCCAAAATCTCCAAATGTTTTCTTAAATCTCCAAACCCTAGTTCTCTTTACGTTTTCTAAAAATCATAATTATTTTTATAAAACTCTAAACAGTTTTCTTAAACCCTAAAACTAAACATGTTTTCTTAAATCCAAAAACCCTAACTTTATCAAAAAAAAAAAAAACAAAAACAGTAAACCCTAAGTTTTTCTAAACCCTAATTCAGTGAACTTAAAACCCCAAACTAGTTAATCTAAACCCTAAAGCCATAATCTAATAAAACTAAAATAATAATCTAGTAAACATGAATTATAAACCGAATGTCTTAAGATTTCAAAACCCTAATTTCATGACATTACTCTTAAACCCTAATTTGATTAACCAAAAAACCTTACTACTTTCTTAAATTCATAAAACCCCAATCCATTCCAATGTTACAAAACCTTTACAGTAGGTTAAACAAATAACAATAATAATACTAAAATCCCAAAACCCTAAATGTTAATTAAAGAACTTTAAATAGAAACAGTAAACCCTAATTTGTACCTTTACTTGCTTTATTTAATTTTAGATTTGATTGTGTAGTTTATTATATGCTTTGATGGTTGATTTATTTAATTTCAATGCTTGATTTATTTAATTTATCATGGATGGATGTTTTCTTTACTGTTATTATTTGTTTATTTTGGTATTAAAATTGTAAGAGGTATGTTTCCCCTTTGTGGGTACCTCATTAGTTAAGTATTATGTAATTTAAATTGCTTTTATATTTTGGACCAATGTAAAAGACATGTTTCCACCTTTTGGTGGGTGTCCTATTTAGTTTAGACATGAACGATGTAAGGACATATTTCCATCCTCGGATGGGTATCCATTTTTTTGCTTTGTTTGGACATTGCTTTGATTTTAGTATAATGATACTTTATTTTAATTGTTGCATGTAATATGGATAATATTGTTATACTTAAGAATTTTATAATATTAAGACCTGCAAAGGAGGCCGGTTCCAATGAACCAAGCGTTGTGGGGGTGCTGGGCCATTTCTCACCTTCCCCACACGTGCCTAACTTTTCGAACCTATTAGGGGGTTGGGGATTTCTTAAGAATCAAGTCATCCACCCCTTTCTTTTTCCAGGCCCGTCCGGGTGGCGACTCCATTTTTCTCTGGGCTTAGATCCGTGTTCTCTGAGGCCCTGAGCCTAAACAGTGCTGAAGTCGCAAGAACCATTCCACCGGGAGTGGGGGCGAAAATCCCCGCTTACACTCCTCTCATCCTTTGAAGACCAAATCTCACAGAATTAGACACAACCACTTAGCTTGGCCCTATTCATGGTAGTGTCCAATCCAAATACCCGTGAAACAATAAAGACAAGTACAATTTGGTCATGCCACTCATTTTAAAACCTTTAAGACCCGACCCTCTTCCTCACTTCTCTCTCATTCAAACCCTAAAACTCCATTTTTCACTCTCCCACACCGTTCCTAGCATGGCCAAGACATCACCCATCGCCCAAAACTCAAAATTTTCATCAAATTTCTTAATTTTTCTTGAACAAAACACCATCAAACATTCTTTCATTCCACTTCTAGCAAGATCAAGATGACAAAGGCATAGATGGTGTCTCACCATAGAAGAAAGCAACCTTCATCATCTTCTTCATCTTCTTCAAGAAGATTGGCCTTTCAAGCTAGGGGATTCTTGCCCACAAGGTATATTAGAGATGAATCTCACAATGGTTTACAAATTAGGGAAAATTTCACTATGTATATGAAGAACCTAGGTTGCGAGAAATTCATCACCCTTAAACCTTTGCAATTTCAAGAGCTAACTATTTGAGTTTTTTTTCCTCTATTAAAGCAGACAGAGATGAATCTAAGCTTTTCACTAGGCTAGGATTCAAATTGAATGGGAAATCATATATGATTGATATTGTGCACTTGAATGATATATTTGGTTTTTAATTAAGGTGTGGAAATAATTGTACATAAGGACTTTAAACAATAATTTACATGGCAACATTAGGACCAGGCAGAACTTATGTGGCTAAATTGGCCAAAGTAACTAAATTGAAAAGCTCCATATTGAGATACTTGCACCAATTCATGGTTTGTATCTTCTTTGCTAGAAAGAAAAGTCCTGGGGTAGTTGAACTTAGTGAGATGTTTTTCTTAGATTGTGCTAATAATGTTACACTAGTGAGCATTGGATATTAGTTAGCTGAAGTCTTTGATAATGTGGCTCGTAAAAAAAAAGGTACAATTTGTATTGGTGGAATTGTAACCATCCTTTCCATGGCTCTTGATAGAAACTTTGATCCTAATAGTTGTAACATGCAAAGGATTTTAGGCAGTGACTTGCTTGATATTGCCACTCTAGAGAAAATGTGCATGATAACTAAGAGTAGAGGGGCTTATGTGATGGCTTTTGATGAGCCAAGCATATAGAAGGACCAGCAAAAATGACAAGTTAATGAAGATGTCCCAGTTTTAAAAAATTATGAACTATTTAACAGGATCGAAGCCCTAGAGAACAAAATTGATATCAATCATGCTAAGGTACTCAATCAATTGGAACTCATCAATAACAACTTGGATAAGATTCTTAGCCTTCATCCCTTAGCTACATCATCGTCACAATTTCCACCATAATAGCTTTAAATAGCTTCAAACTAAAAGTTTTATTATTTATTTTCTATTTTCGGATATTCAATTAATATTTTTTTGTTATTAAAAACTTTACGTTTTGTTATTTCTCGTTTATCTTTATTTTGTTTTTGGAATAATTTGTAACACCCCTATACCCCATATACGTACACCATATATACTCTCAATATGTAATACATGTATACCGGATACAAGGATGTCACATTCTATTTAAAACAAACCAACCTTTCTATTTAACAATATGAGAAAACTTAAAAAATTTAAGTTATATTATAGAACATAATAGATAAAACATTTGCTTATTAAGCAGCGGCAAATGTAGCGGCATATACATATATATATACATCAAAATCCATAAATACAAAAATATAGAATTATACATGTTTGGCAGTTCGTCTCTAATCTTGAAGTCCTATAATCAACACTTCACAAAGGATCACAAACCTAGACTCAACTCGATCTAGCAAAACTCTCCAGTTCTACCCTGTCACCTGCGCAATGAACCACAATCGCGCTAAGCCAACGACTTAGTGGTACTAACCATGATGACAATATGCTTTAAATGTAATGCCAATGTCACACTTTCAAGCATTTAAAACAATATTCAAGAATGCCATTTTTCATAACATTAAATCTCATCATGTTATTCATTTGTTTCATCATTCACAGTTTGCATTAAAGCAAAGACAAACATGGGCCCAAAAGAAACTAATATGTCATTCAACTTCCAGAGTTACTATTTTGGTTCAATATTCACATTTATCAAGCCCGTAGGCGATTCATTATTACAATGAGAAACATCTCATGTGTAACATCCCAACTAGGCTTTAAGGACTAGGCCCAACTAAGCTTCAAGGGGACCTAAGCATCAACCCAACTTGGCTTCAAGGACCAAGCCTAACCCAGCTTCAAGGGATTATTACTTTTAGGCATGCCACCAATAACAAAACTCTAAAAATTGAATAACATACTAAGCACACAATTCTTTCTTTATTTCATTATCAAATCCATTTTCATTTGCTCATGATCAACTAGGCAACAATGCCTCAAAAATTTAATTTACATCATTATAGCCAACACCAATGGCTTCACATATCATCATTAGGGTATTACATAACCAATTGCATTATACATACAATTTGAATGATCATTATATATTTCACATATGCAAATCATAGCATTTATCAAATGTTTCAACAATGTAATAGATTACTTAACACATTTACAACCAAATGTGTTAAGTTTCAAGGTCGTATAAATGCATGCAACCATGTAAGGTTTGTACTTACCTCTAAGAACAACTCACACCAATCTAACAACTTCCTCTTCCAAGAATCCTTCAACACTTGGATTAGGGCAACTCAATCTCTTCAAAACCTAATCCAAAGGTGATTATACACACTTACTTAGTGATACACATAAGAAAATAAGAAGAAGAACCAACTAGGGCAAACTCTACACATGACACGCTCAACAACACGGGCTTGCCCCTGATCCCCACAACATAGAAGCTTTGACACGCTCAGTGACATGGGCGTGTCACTGGCCGTGTCAATCCACCAACATCACAGTAGCTATGACACTCTCAGTGACATGGACGTGTCACTAGACGTGTCAATACTACTCCAACATAGAAGCTGTGACACGCTTAGTGACATGGGCGTGTCACTGCTCGTGTCATCCACACTGAAAACAGAACCAACGACACGCCCAAAGACTTGGCCGTGCTCATTGGAGTGTCAGGCCAAAAACCCTGATTCTGACACCAACAACACCACATCCAAGAAACATCTTACTTAACCCTTTTCCACTCCAAACAATCTTACCCAAAACCATTAATAAACCATAATAAACTTGCATAAACACCAAAACAACTCAATACATACATCAAACACAAATCACAACCATAATCATAACTCAACCCATACACAATCCACAACACTTGCTTTTCATCACCAAACTTAACCTTTCCTTCAAACCAACTCCAAAATCAAAGCCAATAAGACCAAACACTCTCAAACACACCACAATTATACATACACATATCAACAACAACCATACACCAAGCTCAATACATAAACTCAAAAGAAAACCAAAGAAACAAGTTGGAAACTTACCAAAAGTGATGAAAACCCTTCAAACTCCAACTTGATCTCTTGAAACACCTTCAAATCTTGAATTGGGAAGCAACAAAAATCCCTTTCCTTCTAGCTGTGGTGATGGCCGGCCAAAGAGAAGAAAGAAGAAGATGAAAATGAACGTCAACCCTTTCATAACCTCTTAACCACACAAATCCTCTTTCAATAACAACCAAGCAATTTAATATAATAAAATAATAAATATCATCTTCCACCATCACATAATTTCCCTTTATAAAATAACCAAAATATCACATTTGACCATCTCATTAGTTGACTTGTATATGTTGTATATATACAACATATACACGCTCCTCCTAAGCATTATTACACACTTCTCTTTTCCTCTCTTACCACTTAATCATAAATATATATACTTTATATCATTAAATTCAATTTCAACAATAAGTATTTCCAAAATTTTAGGGTATAGTTTGGGATATTACATAATTAATATTTGTTGTTGTTAAGGATGAAGTAGCACTTTGTCTCACATAGGGAAAATATGGAAGATAGGTTTTACCTAAACCCCTTTTCTTTTAAATTATGCTTGTTTACATTAGGGACAATGTCAATCTTTAAGTGTGGGGGTGCAAAGTTTTACTTTTGACTTATTTTTGTTGAGTTTTGGTAATATAATGTTTTTCTTGAATAAACTTTGTTTGAAAAGTTCAATTGTTATAAGGTTGTTGATAGATGACCTATGAAATTTTTGAATATGAATTTGAGAATTGAATAGAAATGATGCTTGTTGTCAAATTTAACGGTTATCTTTGTATCACCTTTAAACTTGTGAGTAATTGAGCCTATTGAGTTAGATACCAACTTATTATTTTTTGTGTGAGCATTCTTGATTGATATATTTCTAGAACTTGCTTAGATGTGCATTTTGAGACCATATTAACATTTCAATTAGGCATCGAGATAATTAAGGAATTTAAGAATACCCATTCAGCTTTGAAGGCCAACCTTTAATATGTCTTTAATAAGCCAATTTTGAGCTTATTTCATTTTCCCATTTATTTATTTTACACAATAACATTAGCCATAAATTATTTTGTTCCATTTCTTTTCCTTCCATTAGGAGCAAGAGCACTTAAGAATTTAGAAATTGAAGTTGTTGTGTCAATTAAAGTGTGGGGTTAAATTTAGTGGGTTGAAAGTTGCCAATAAACACTTTGTAATTACTTTGTTTCTTTATTATATTATCTTCTTCATTATGTTATTGTTATAGTTAGTCCAAAAATAGGAATCAATCCAAATTCTATTGCGTTTTGATTTTTATTGGAAAAAAATGTACATATATATATTTAGAAATTATTATTCTTATAGCTAAGGTTGGAAGCTTGGCTATGATCTTTGCGACAAAATGAGAGGATTCTAAATCCTTTTGTTAAGGGTATTCTAGTGTCGGGTGCTAAGTAAGTAGAGGTTATTTTTGAGATTGTTAGGCCACATATATTTGGTTACTTCATTTTTGAAGTGCTCTTAAACTTAATGAATAAACTCATATATCCAAATACCATACCTTGACCTTAAAGCCTCATTACAACCAAATGAAAGACCATATGCTTGATTGTAATTGAGTGGTGGAGATTTGATTGATAAGCAAGCTTATGGTTATATTATTTCATTGAATGTTAATAGTGTAAACACCTCGTAGATTAAATGCTTAAGAGATTTAATGAGGGAGTGACAACCCTTGGTGTGCATGGAAAACTATTGAATTATATGTGCGTTAATTTTATTTGATTTGATAATGATTGTAGATTTTAGGAGAAGGGAGTCTTGATATATCCGTATAACTCTTGGACGTGATTAAACTTTTCTGGTTTAGTTTTTTTTCTTAACTTTGCTTGGGGACAAGAAAAGAATTAAATCTGTGGTAATTGTTATGGTCATTTTTATATGTGTTTTTAGGGTAATTTTATTTACTTTTTAGTTATTTTTTTTCTAATACGTTTGTTAAGTTGTTTGAAATTTTTTTGTGATTTAGGTTGGAGCACTAGCATGTGAAAATAGAGCTTAAATTCATTTGTTCAATCCAATTTAGAAGGAAAGCATTGAACATGACCAAGTTGGTCTAAGCTTGGCTGTGTCCTTCATTAAGGAAATTAAGTTTCTTTTAGCAGAGCTAGACACAGTCATCATCTTGGTTATGTCCCTGACCATGTCACATGATGTGGCCAAGACAAATTTAAAGCTTGGTCGTGTCTTTCACAAGAATGACTTAAAGTTATACATCACTGGACACATGGAAAGGACATGGTCGTGCCCTTAGCCGTGTCACACCACATGGCCAAGACAAGAAATCCCTTGGCCGTGCCCTTCCCCAAGAAACAAGAGAAGAGGAAATAGAAGCAGAAATAGTAAGAAGACACAACCATGTCTCTGACCGTGTCAGCAGACATAGTCAGAAGACACAACCATGTCTCTGACTGTGTCAGCAGACATAGTCAATCGCCAGAAAAGAAGAACCAAAAGAAGGTAGAAGCAGACACGGCCATAAGGCTTAGCCGTGTCACAAGTTATGTCCCAGGAAAAATTAAAAGACACAGCCAGGGCCAAACTGACTTGGACATGTTGCGACAGATTCCCTTTTAATTTTAACACATTTAGTGGGACAAGATACAAAAAGTGATGTTTTTGAGTAAAAAATGAAATACTTTTTAGAAAAGAAAATTTTAAAAATTGAAAAGGGGGAAAAATAGAAGTGGGGAGTATGGTGCAAGGTTTGGAAACATGGGGGAGAGTTTTGATTAAAAAAGAGAGGAGGGACACGTTTTAAGGGACTTTTAAGAGGAAGCTCTAAGAGGTTTTTTGAGGAAGATATTTACCATTTAATATTCATTCATCCATTTTTTCTACACAAGATTGGTTTTGCAAAGATTTTGGAGGAAGTTTAAAGATTCTTCATCAAACTCAAGCAAGGGTGGAGGAAGAACAAGAGAAGATCAACTCTAGTCTTCTTCAAACAGGGTTTTTGTTATTTCTTGAATTAGTTCAATTATTTCATTCCAGATTTTTGTTGCTTTTTTATGAACATTAATATTTCAATGGATATTTGTGATTTGAATTCTATTAAGATGAGTATGTGCTTTGATTTGATGATGATGAGCTAAATTATCCATGCCTAGGATTTGTAATAGATTTAATTAAATGATTTAATTCAAGCATTTCCATTAATATACCTTTTTATATGAGTTGATTGCATTGGATTGAATGTTAGGTTGATAGATTGGCCACCTATTAATCTTTAGATATTGAATGAAGAACCAAAAGCTAAAATTTGATATTGTAAATATGTATTCAACTACCCTAAGAATAAACTAGAAATGTAAGTTATATGGTTCTCTTAATTTGCAAGTTTAAAATAATTGGTTGTTGTTAATTCATGAATGTGAGAACTAACAAATTGATAATTGCTAATCAACCACAATAAATAAATTAAGTTACAAGGGTATGTTAATGGTAATTTTTGAATTAAACATTTTATTAATTTGAATTATAAATCTTGGGCATCCTTTTGAAAGTTTTAATCAATTTTGTGCAACCGTTATTTATTTTACTTGTAATCATAGAATTCTCTTAACATTCCAACAACATACACTCCATCTGTAAATTTTATTATTTCAATCAATTTATTAAAAACAAAAACCTTCCTTGTGACACGATCTTGGGACGTTACACTATTACTACAACTGCCTCATATACTTGCGAGAGTCGCTTTGTAGTAATATTAAGTAGAGCGTAATATAAACCCTGGGAAGATTCTTGATCAACCTCTTTACCATTGGAACATGAGTGCCTTATTGTAAGTTCCACTCAAGGGCTAACCATGATACTGTCAAGTGCACTTACATGAGACATGAAGTTCAAGATCTGATTGACAATCGAACTCTTGTGGATCCTGAAAAGATTAGGCCCAATACCAAGCATAACCCATTGCTTGATCATAAAGCTATCTCTCCTCCAAAAGACTTGCTTGTAATTGGGTCAGGTCTAAGTGAAGAGTACATGCTCCAATCATTTCAAGAAGTAATCCTCTCCATTACCATCTTAATATATGGGATAGTAGCAAAGAAAGTGGGCCTAAAAATGGGCCCTCTTTTTGGGATGACTTTTGTGATGAAGAGCCTATAAAACCCAACAATTAAAGTGGGTGATCCTTTTGAGCATAGAAGAGATCACATTCTACCTCACCTTCTCATACTTCATGATGATGGATTCTTACGACAATGAAACACAAGAGCTCAAACATGATGGTGTTTCATCTTATAAGGTGAAAATGGCAGAAAACTCTGACAATGTTAAGTCTAATCTGACAACGATTCCAGAGGTTTGTGACTGTACCATTCAAATAAGATAAAAGGAAGTTGGTAGTTTTTGATTAACCAATGGACAATTGGTATGTGGTAGACATTAGAAAGTTGAAATGTCAACCTTTAAATTTTTGTGACTGCATCATTTTGTGAAGCAACCACGACATTTAACCTAGAGTAGGCGGAGGGAACCATTGCCACCTTAGCCAATGATGAAATACCACACATATTAGTCATTGGCTATTCGATAAAGATAAAGGAAATCTTGTGACTACGCTAAGGAAATTCTCATTGCTATAAGCAGTTCTTGACTAAGATATAAGGTACACGGCTATGATTGGGATTTAACATGCATAATGTAAGCTAATTTGGTTAATGATGCCCATATCTCCCATATCTTAAATCTAACAGGAAAACTGATGGAAGATGGCTATAAATACAAACAATATTTATGAAAAAGCTTTAGAAATTATTTAGGGCCAAAATCTTGCACTTTGTATTTTCAAGCCTTATATTTATTACTTTGTTTGAGTTTGTTGAGTGGTTGGGTGTGAGCCATTAAGACATCATTGTAGAAATATGGTGTGAGCTAAAAAAACTAAGTTTGAGTGTGAACCTGAGAAAATACTTGCAAGGGTTGTGAATGAGCCTTAAAAACTCATTGTAATAGTTTATTATGAGCTAGAAAATGCAATATTAGCGTTTAGATTTTTCAAACCCAATGTTAGTGTAATACTCAACTTAGTTGTTAAGTCGATGTAGGATTGTTTAATTCGAACCACTAGAATTTCTTTGTGTTCTTTCTTTTTTACCCTCAGTTTTTATATTTTTAGTTGATTTCAAAATCTCCCATTGCCTTAAAGAAAACCAATTCACCCCCCCCCCCTTTGCATGTAAAGGAACACTAATTACAAATGGATTTAAGGTTATTTATTTAGGGCACAAAAGGATGGATACCCTAATTGGGGTGTTTGGTAGTAGATTCACCTAATAAAGAATTCCTAACACATTTTGGGCTTGGTCAACATGGATCCTACTTATGCAATATCACACTAAAGTCTATTATAAAAATTTTATCAAAGTTCTTACACCAAACATAGTAATAGTTTACAAATATAATAATTCCAAATGGGTCTTTCACACAACTAGCCCAAATGGCCTTCTTGAACTTGACAGTGAACTAGGCCATAATAATTCTCTAAGAGCCCAATCTAATAGTTGGAGTCCTCTTTGAACTCTTTAAAGGTTGCTAAATAACTCCATAAGACTTGCATTATCTCAAGTATTGCATCCTTGAACTTTTATGGCCTAACTATAATAACTAGTCCATCAAGTAGGCAAATGAGATCCTTATGCTTTGGTTTGGATGGTTCCTTACTTTCATCACTTTTGGCAAAGAGAGAGAAGTCTAACAAATTAAATTTAACTTGAAATTGAAAATTGAATGACTAGAATTGACTCGAGTTGAACTTAACTTTATTATTGATATGCACATTTAAGTAGGAGTCTAACTCCTGCTAATTTATTTTTTAACTAAGTACATGACTTTTGAAATGAATTAAAATTATCCTGTATGATCTACTATCCTATCCAATTCAATTTAATTGCCAAAAACAAAAAAGAATGGAGAGATTATTGACCTAAGTGATAGGTCCATCTCTATTTTGATTAATTTGTCCTTGAGTGATTATATGATAGGAAAACAAGTTGAAAATGGACAACCAATAAAGCACATTATTGATTCTTTCATACATTAATGAGTCCACACTCAGTCATGACAGCCAAAGATTCACTTTACTATGAGCATGTAATGAAATAATGAGTCAAATGTTACAATGGATACCACAATGTGTTGATGGCTAAGAAACAAAACTGCAAAATGCACTTGTGACTATGACAATGGCTAGCAACCACTATGCAAGTACTGTTTCCCCATCTTAAGTTACAGAAGAGCTCATAGTGAAAAGTTTGGAATTCAAATGCATATCACACTGTAATAGACAAATATTACTATGACTTAATTAAAAGACAAAATCAACCAAGTCATAGTGGTTATTGTGTTAGAACTCACCAACACTAACAAAGATGAGAGAGGTCTCTTAAAATCGCTATATGGATCACAACTGCAACCTTCAAATGGTTGTTAATAGTCTATAATGGCTAGTCAATTTTCCAGTTAAGGAATGCTATCTGGAAGTAGTTGTTGAATCATAGTCAAATACTAATGCCCAATTGTGACCATTATATCTCAATGGCCATTGCGATGCCATCTTTGCCAATGCAACAAGATTCATAACTATGAATGAACTCCAATAATGCATTTAATGCAAGAGATTGGCAGACAAAAACTAATATTCCTCAATTAACCATGCTATAGAGAGTATAGAGGCTATAAGTACTCCCATCTTACCATTAATTATGACATCTTAATGTTTTTATTGTAACCAAAATCTTGGAAATTTATTCTTGAGCTTATTTTTTTGTATTGTTCATTAATTGTGTGAATTGAACATTAGATTCTCTTAAAAGGTTTTAGTGTCAACCATAAACACTTAGAAAAAGTCTGGAGTGAACTAGAAGCACTAAGTTGAGTGTGAGTCTTGGAAAATGAGCCATATTTATGCAATTCAACAATTGATCCTTGTTTTGTAGCATTTGACATGTATAAGAAACTCAGAATCATTTTATAGGATTTGATTAGTTTACCTTTAACTTTCTCGAGTGCTCTTTCCTTGGACCTCCGTGTTTTCATATATTTTATGTTGACATCATACTCATCTTTTATGTTTAAATATTGTGATTGGATGCAATCAATAATGACAATTGTGTTTGCTTGTCTGTAGTCACTCATTTAGACTTCCAATGGGCAATTGTGATAGTTATGGAATTATTTAACCATGAAGAGGTTTGTTTTTCTAATTATTGTTGTCCTCAAGTACCATTTGCATTATTGACCAAAGCAAGTTACAATATATTCTTTGTTGCTTGACGTTCTTACCTTATACTGGAAATGGTTTCTAATGGTAGAAAAACTAAGTACTATTTTGAAACTGCCTTTTTTCCTTATACAACTAACCCTTTCATCTTTTTATGTATTTTATTGGTGATGATTGATGATGCGACTATCTATTTCCTATGTATGTTCTTATTCTTATTCACTTTTTTTTGTTTCACCAATTATGTTTTTACTAATCATATTTTCGCATTCCATAAAATCAATGACTGCATGTATTTATAAGATTATGTTAAGCTCTATGTATATTTTGGTCTTGAAGATATTAGAGTTGGAAATATTTGTGTTATATGCATATTTGTGTTGATAGATGTTTTGCATACTTTGTTTTGATTTTTTTTGTTCTCTAAGCATAATACATAAATTATATTTCAATTTGTTTGCATCTTTCTTCTTTAGTTGTAAATAATAATATTAATCATATACTTGCATCATCTTGTATTTTTATTGTTGGATAGCTATTTTGTAATAAGATAATTTATTTATATTTTTAATTCTTCTAAGTTGAATTTTAGTTGAGTTGAAATTAGTTACAAAAGTTTCTCAAAGTTACATTATATTGTAATTAGAATCCATTTACTTCAAATTCTATATAATTCATGTTGTCATCCCATTTTCTATTATAGTGAATCAACACCAGCATTATGTAATGCCTGTAGATTTAATAAATATAATTATATACATAATTTAAAACGGTTAATAAATATGTTAGAAGAAGAAAATTATTAATGTATACTTAATGTATACGTTAAATATACATAAAAATATAAATTTCAATAAAAAATAAAAAAGTAAAAAAGGTAAAAGTCAAAGTTAAAAAAATAAAATAATAAATAAATAAAAATTAAACTAATTTTGGATGGAAGAAAAAAAGAAAATATTTAATAATAAATATTAATTAGCTAATTAATTACAATATATATATATGGTTAGGAATGAAAGAAGAATAAAAAGTCAAAATATATATATATATTCTTCTTCTTTTCTTCTCTACGTCGAACCTCCACTGGTGATAAGGGAGAACTTTTCTTCATTAATCATCAAATTCTACAAGATTCTCCAAAGATTTAAGGTGTTTTTGAGGAATTCACAAGGAATAGATAATTTTCCTTTAATTTTGAGAAGCTTTTCTTGAAAATTTTGGATATGTGAAATTTTGAGATTTTGAAGGAGGTTTCAATAATTGTTAAAATGGTTTGATGCATAATTAATGATTTAATAGTTTGATGATTGAAATGATTGTGTTATGTTGAAGTTTTGAAGAGGTAGCAAGTAAATTAGGGTTTTTGGTGGAATTTGGGTAGAGTTTTGTAATTGATGTTTGGTTGAATAAAATGAGTAGGAATATGATACTAATGATATATTTTTACTTAAAACTTGGTTTAGGATTAAGTAGAATATAATAGCCAAGTTGAAGAATTAAAGAGCATTTGGAGAAATGAAGGTTGGAGAGTGAGATTAGCCTTGGTTGTAACACCCTAATACCCTATGTATATATAATACATACACTCGGTATATGTAAAATATGCATATACAATGCTAGAATGCCACAGGTCAATATAACTAAATATTTCCATAACTTAAATTGTACCTTTATAAATAAATAAATAAAAATATTCATTAATAATTTATATTCTAAAAATACAAAATTTAATAAAAAAATCTTCGGAAAAAATTTGCCAAAGTTTTGTCTGTAAAATGAATATTCCTAAAAATAACAACTGTCACAACCTGCAAGAAAATACACTTCCAAAAATTTTCAACCATTTCATACTTTCAAGCATCATTTCTCTAAAATACTCAAACACACATATATAAATATGGATACCTATAAATCCTAAAATTGAAATCAACTTTAATAATTTACATCAATTTCGTATATACTAATTAATGTACATAATTAAAAGATAAATTTTCAAAATAAAATTATTACATACTTGCAACTAGTCTTGGTCTGTAGCAACAAAACAAAACACCAAAGATAAGCAAGAAACTCTACTCCTGCATAGGTTCCGCAGGGCTCTCTATATCAACCTTGTCACCTATAGGATAAACAAATTGTGCTAAACAAAATGTCTAGTTATACATACTTTGATATAAATAAAAATGTAAGAATGATGCAATAATGCATGTCTTTATATGTTTATGAAGTAGCATGCATTATAATATACCAATACAAACACTTACCAATTTTAATCCATCACATTACACATTCTCACACATTAGGCACATACAAAACCATATATAATATTCAAGTTCCAGAGATATTACTTTGGACTAACATTTGACACCCAGTGTCTGGTCCAAAGGCAAATAATATTGACACTTAGCATTTGGCCCGAAGGCAAATAAATATGATACCCAGCATCTGGCCCGAAGGCAATAATAATGACAGCCAACGTCTGACCCGAAGACAAATAACTGATATATCGTATAACAATAAACACAATACTCTATAAATTGATATTACATAAGGTTTCACACATAAAACAAATAATTTCATATTTTTTTCACAATTTGGTAATTATTCCAATTTCCATTCTTCTTGAATTTTTTCCATCCTTTCTTATTATTTTCACACATTTTCATCATTTTCATCAATTTACTTGCCACATGTTCTATGTGGCCAAATTATGCCTACATTTGGCATAACTACTCATTTTTCAAAAACACATTATTAAATGCTTTTAGCCATCTTAAAATGACTCACACAATCACACATCAATGATAGAGTGAAAATTTGATCAAATATTTTATGTAATTCTAACCATGATTTTAATTATTTTCGATTGAATTTGATGGATTTTGTTTGTTTGAGTTAGAATTATAGTGTTTAAGCTTTGGAAGGCAAGATTCAAGGATTTTAATGATTAGTGTTGCAAAATCAAAGAAAAGGAAGCAAAAATGAAGAAAGAATCAAGTTCCATGCCCGTGGCCCCTAAAAGCCACGACTATGGGATTCATTTTTGGTCTGCCTCTCCAAAAATTGAAGAGAAACAAAAGTTCCAGAAGCAATATGGATGCCACGATAGTGGCAATTCATAGCCACAATTATGGGATCCATTTCCCTATTGCAAGAGTCAAGAATAGGAAGAAAAGACAGATTTTGCAGTCTTCATTTAAATTCCATGATCGTCGCAATCAAAAGGCCACGACCATGGCTAACAAAACCATCATTTACAGTTAGAAAACAACTTGGAACAGTCCAAATTAACCTAGGCCATGACTGTGGCATCCAAATACCATGACCATGGAGCAGAAATCTATGACTTTTAGCCAAACAAAATTGAATTTTAAAGATTTAAATAGCTATAACTTGAATTTGATAGCTTACCATCATCAAGAAGCCTCCAAGCACTCTATATAAACACCATTCCTGCAAGGATTCAAGTGTATGATGTTATGTTATTTGAAGTTTAGTTTTAGATTCAAGTTAGATTGAGTTTTAAGGGCAAGAGAGAGTTTGAATGCAAGTGTGGTGTAGTAAGATTAATTATTTATTCTTATACCTATATTAAATTGAGTTCTAGTCTTTCTTCTGAGAGAAGAGTGAATTAGGATTTCAAGGAAGAGATTCAAGAAGTCCAAAAGGAGTTCTTCTCCAATTCAAAGAACTGGAGTTTGATCTTTCTTGTTTTTATGTTTTCAATCTAAAATATTTGTGTTTTACTTTCAATTATGAGGAACTAAACTCTTTTTAGGGTTAGTCCCTTGTATTGATTTTATTATGGAACACTTATTGCTTATTTGATTTAACTAAGTTTACTTTTAATTATTTTATTATCTTTAATCTCAATGCTTTGATTATCTGGCTAATAATTAATTGAATTGAGATGTTATGTGATGGAGCAAGAGTCGAAGCACAACATTTGTCCATGGAGATAACAATCTTAAGGAAGTTTTTCACTTAGAGATAAGGTTAGACACTTAAGAGGTTGATTCAAGATTCTCATAAAACTTAATGAATTAATTTAATTACTTATGATCATGAGAGTAGACTTAAGGATTAAATTGATATGAGCCTTAGTACTTGAGAGAGACTTTAGCTTAATTAAGGAGAATTCAACCATTAATCAAAAGGGAATCTGAATTAAAATCAATAATTTAGAAAATCCATAATAAACTCATAAAAGTGACTTAGCCCTAAATTTTATATCATTAGATTTAAATTTAAATTTAAATAATTAATTTTTAAAAGTTTAATTTAATCATAAATCTAATTTCGTTATCCAAATAATAATCATTTTAATTGTTTAGTACTTAAAACAACCTTCCTCATGGGAATGATACTTTACTTATCACTGTATTACTTGATAAGACCTATGCACTTGCAGATAGCTAGGCCTGAGTCCTAATAAGTTCTTGGCTCTGTTGCCAAGGAAGTGACCGTTTTGATATTAATAATATTAAACTATTATTGCTTTGGATTTTTATTTTCTATTTCAATTTACTTTTAATTAAAAAAATTTTATTTTATGCGAAGAAATCTAAATACAAAACTTGAGCTAATCCAGAAATTGAACGACTTTTCAGGAAAAAGAAGAAAGAGAGGAAAGAAGAATAAATAGTGGAATGAACTTCAACAGCAATTCTTAAAATTGAAAATTTGATTGATTCATCTGACAAAGAATCAATCATGGGAGATCCTCATAATATGACACTTAAGCAATATGCTATGCCTTCGGCTCAACCAAGATCTAGCATAGCTAAACCCCCTGTTCAAGCGAACAATTTTGATTTAAAGCCTGCACTTATTAATTTAATTCAATAATCAGTTTTTCATGGCTTACCACATGAAGATGCTTATGCTCATATATCTAATTTTTTAGAAATGCGTGATACTTTTAAATTAATGGTGTATTTGATGATGCTATTCGTTTGTGACTTTTTCCATTTTCCTTAAAAGATCAAGCAAAGGATTGGCTCATTTCCAAACCACCAGGCATGTTCACAACATGGGATCAATTAACCGCAGCTTTTCTTGCTAAATATTTTCCACTAGCAAAAATGGCTAAATTGAGAAATGATATCACAAGCTTTATTCAAACTTGATGGAGAAAGTTTGTATGAAGCTTGGGAATGTTTCAAAAATCTGCAAAGAAAGTGTTCACACCATGGAGTACCTGAATGGCTTTTAATTCAAACCTTTTATAACAGTCTTCATCCAATTATCAAAGGAACAATTGATGCAGCATCAAGAGGTGCAATGATGAACAAAACTCCTTTAGAGGCCAATGATTTGATTGAAGAAATGGTAGCAAATAATTATCATTGGATTTCAGAATGAGGTATGCATTAAAGAGTTGCCGATTTACATAAAATTGATAATTTTTCTTTGCTTGCAGCTAAAGTGGATACAATTGTTAAGAAGTTGGAGCATGTCAATTTGTCATCATCATCTTCAGCATACGAAGGATGTGGAAGAAACCATGTGACAGTAGATTGTAGAATTATGGAACAAGTCCAATTTTTAGGGAATCAAAATAGGGGTCAAAACTTTCAAGAAAATAATTATAACCCAACACGGAGAAATCATCCAAATTTGTCATGGGGAAACCAAAACAGCCAAAAAGCTCTATATCAACCTCCATACATGAAAAACCAAAATCAAGTATCCACCTCTTCAGAAAAACCAGGTTATGAATCAGCTTTATAAAAATTCATAGGAGCAACATCTGAAAGATTTGATAAAGTTGAAAAGAAATTTGATGAACTTGAGTAGAAAATTAAACGTCTTTCAAAACAAAATAGAAATCTTGAATCTCAAGTAGGTCAAATTGCAGGATCACTTAATACTCGTAATCAAGGAGCCCTTCCCAGTCAAACGAAGATTAATCCAAGGGAACATTATAAAGCTGTTACTTTGAGGAGTGGTTTATAACTTAAAGAACCTCAACCAAATGAAACTCCAAACTTATATAAGGATAAGGAAAAAGAAAAAAGAAGAAGAAATTAGAGAAGCACCACAAGAAACTATTAAACCTTATGTGCTTCCAATTCCTTTTCCTCAAAGATTAAAGAAACAAAATTAGATAAGCAATATGAAAATTTTTAGAAGTTTTTAAACAACTTCACATTAATATTCCTTTCGCAAAAGCTCTCATGCAGATGCTGACATATGTGAAGTTTCTTAAAGAATTACTTTTTAATAAAAGAAAGCTGAAGGACAATGCAAAAATTGCATTAACAGAAGAATCCAGTGCAGTAATTCAAAATAAGCTTCAGTCAAAATTAAAAGATCCAGGGAGTTTTTCTATGCCTTGCCCCATTGGTGAAGTTGATTTTTCAAAAGCATTATGTGATTTAGGAACTAGTGTTAGTCTAATGCCTAGTTCTATTTGCAGAAAACTTGGCTTCACACAATTACATCCAACAAGAATGTCTCTTCAATCAGCTTATCATTCAATAAAATATCTTGTTGGCATTCTGAAGATGTTCTTATGTAAGTTGATAAGCTTTACATTCCAATAGATTTTGTGATTTTGGAAATGGACGAGGATGTTGAAATACCACTTATTTTAGGAAGGCAATTTTTGGCTACAATCGGAGCCATGATTGATGTTCAAGGAGGAACTCTTACTTTTCAAGTAGAAGAGTAAAGAGTAGAATTTAACCTAACAAAAGCAGCAAAATATCCATCATTTCTTAATGATTGTTTTCTAATTGATGTTATAGATGATTGTGTGCGGCAAACATGTGAATAAACAAATAATGATTCTTTGGAAACATGTCTTGTACAAGGTTCTACAGCAAAAGATGAAAACAAGGAAGTAGTTGCTTATGCTTTAGCTTTTCAACAAACTCCAATCATGTCCTTTCAAAAATTTGAACCTCTTGGAAAAGGTAAGACTTTACAGCTACCTTCTATTGAAAAAGCACCAGATCTAGAATTAAAACATCTTCCAAATCATCTCAGGTATGCGTATCTTGAATCAAATGATACTTTCCTATTATTGTTAGTGGTAATTTGTTCGAAATTCAATTAAGTCAAACCTTGGATTTAATTAAAAAAATATAAGAAAGTAATAGGTTTGACAATATATGATATTAAAGGAATTAGCCCTTCAATTTGTATGTATAGAATATTATTGGAAGAAAATTCTAAACCTATGATAGATCAACAAAGAAGATTAAATCTGAATATGAAAGAGGAAGTAAAGACAGGAGTGACTAAGCTTTTAGATGGAGGGATTATTTAACCTATCTCTGATAGTTCTTGGGTAAGTCCTGTACATGTGGTTCCAAATAAGGGAGGAATGACTGTTATTGAAAATGAAAATAACAAATTAATTCCATCAAGAACAATCATTGGATGGCATGTATGTATAGACTATAGGAAATGAAATAAAGCTACTTGTAATGATCATTTTCCCTTACCATTTATTGATCAAATGCTTGAGAGACTTGCAGGTAATGCTTATTTCTATTTATTAGATGGATATTCTAGATATTTTGAAATTTCTATAGCACCAGAAGATTAAGAAAAGATAACATTCACATGTCCATATGGCACTTTCGCTTATAGAAGAATGCCTTTTGGATTATGCAATGCACCAGCAACCTTTCAAAGATGCATGATAGTCAGGTTTTTAGTTGTTGAAATATTCATAGATGATTTTACTGTTTATGGTACCACTTTTGATATTTATTTACAACATTTGGAATAGGTACTTAAACGTTGTGAAGAGACAAATCTAGTTCTTAACTGGGAGAAATGTCATTTCATGGTGGAAGAAGGTATTATTCTTGGACATAAAGTTTCCAAAAGAGGAATTGAATTAGACAGAGCAAAGATCAAAGTTATTGAACAACTACCACCACCAACTAATGTTAAGGGAGTTCATAATTTCTTAGGACATGCAGGATTTTACATGCATTTTATAAAAGATTTTTTTAAAATTGCTAAGCCTCTGTGTGAATTATTAAATAAAGATGTTATTTTTAAATTTTCTAATGAATGTTTAATTTCCTTTAATAGGTTAAAAGCAATATTGACAATAACTCCTATTATTTTACCTCCAGATTGGTCGTTACCTTTCAAGCTCATATGTGATGCAAGTGATTTTGCTATTGGAGCTGTGGTAAGTCAAAAGAAAGATAAGAAAAGTCATGTCATTTATTATGCAAACCTAAACCCTTGATGATACTCAAATCAATTATGCTACAACAGAAAAAGAAATGCTTGCTATAGTTTTTGCTCTTGATAAATTCAGATCTTATCTTCTAGGCTATAAAGTTATTGTTTATATTGACGATGCACTAATAAAATATCTTATGAGCAAGAAAAAAGCCAAACTAAGGTTGATTAGGTTGGATTTTTTTTTTCAATAATTTTATCTTGAAATCTAAGATAGAAAGGGAGCTGAAAATTTAGCAGCAGATCATTTGTCAAGATTAGACAAGCACACCTATTAGGACATTTTGCCTATTAATGAATCATTCCCTGATCAATAACTTTTCTCTGCTAAAACGTATATTCCTTAGTATATTGATTTTGTGGATTATTTGGCAGGTGGTGTCCTTCCATCTGAATTGACTTATGCTCAATGGAAGAAATTTCTTACCGATGTTAAACATTACATGTGGGAGGAAACTTTATTGTTCAAACATTATGGGGATGAAATCATTCGTAGATGTGTTCTAGAAGAAGAAATAAAAAGTATTTTAGAATTTTTGTCATTCAAAAGAATGTGGAGGTCATTCTAGCACATTTAAGATAATTGCTAAAATTTGGCAATCCGGATTATTTTGGCCAAATATGTATAAAGATGCCAAAAATTTTATTCAGTCTTGTGATAGATGTGGGTAGGTAATATATTGAACATATAAGATATGCCACTTAACACAATTTTAGAGGTTGAATTTTTTGATGTTTGGGGAATTGATTTTATGGGACCATTTCCTCCATCGTTTAATAATTAATACATTTTAGTGGTTGTAGATTATGTTTCAAAATGGGTAGAAGCATTAGCAAGTCCAATAAATGATTTCAAGGTTGTAACTAGATTTATTAAGAAAAATATTTTCACTAGATTTAGAGTTCCTAGGGCTATAATAAGTGACGGAGGTACTCATTTTTGTAACAAAAGTTTTAATGCTATTCTTAAGAAATATGGAGTACACCATAAAGTGGCAACATCTTATCACCCTCAAACTAGTGGACAAGTGGAAATTTCTAATAGGGAACTTAAATGGATCTGGGAGAAAATAGTGAACAATTCAAGAAAAGACTGGTCGATTAAGTTGGATGAAGCTCTTTGGGATTGTAGAACAACATATAAGATTCCGATTGGTATGTCACCATATAGACTTATTTTTGGAAAGGCATGTCATTTACCTGTTAAACTGGAACATAAGGCATATTGGGCTATTAAGCAACTGAACATGGATTGGAATAAGGCCGGCCAAAAGTGTTTGTTACAATTAAGTTAGATGAGATTAGGATTAAAGCTTATGAGAATACCAAAATCTATAAAGAAAGGACCAAAATGTGGCATAATAAATTTATCAAATCTAAGTAATTCCAAGAGGGACAACAAGTTTTATTGTACAATTCTAGATTAAGACTCTTCCTTGGAAAACTTAAGTCTCGTTGGTTGTGACCATTTAAAGTTGAGAAGGTTTATCCTTATAGTGTAATCGATATACAAAATCAAAGTGCATAAATCTTCAAAGTAAATGGCCAATGATTGAAATCTTATTTCATTGGTGATCTAATAGATGTCGGCACCATCTATCACTTCAATTTATGAGCATTCAGTCGGAGAATGTTGAGCTATCGATAATAAACCTAGCGCATGTTGGGAGGCAACCCAGTTTCTTTCCATTTTGTTCTTTTTCATTGATTTTCATTTTAACATTTTGAATAATAATGTTTTATTTTTGTTTTGTAGGTGATTAAAAATGCCCAACCATAAGAATTTGAAGGAATAAAGGTGCACGACCATGGTCAATCATCCCTATGGTTGTGGGAATCAATTTGAAGATGTAAAATTGGAAATGGGGAAAATTTTTTGAAGAAACATAAAAGAAAAGAACTCCACAACCGTGGCCTTCAAGAGGCCACAACCATGGGTTTGATGAAGACACTGCCAATATGAAAACACAAAGGAAAATAAGAAGGCAGAGGCAAAACCAATCCCATGACCGTGGCCTCCCAAGGGCCACGACAATGGGATTACAATTGAGGCTGCCAAGGTAGGAGAGTACGAGAAAATGAAGTGGCAGATTAAAATAAAAAGCCATGACCGGGGCCTCCTAAGGGCCACAACCATGGAAAACCATGCAAAACCACTTTTGACAAGTCAAGCAGAAGACTATGACTGTGACACTTATAAGCCATAACTGTGGTACACCAGAACTATATAAACATCTTATTTTTCTCTCTCCCTTCACTTTTTAAAGCCCTGGCCACTAAAGTTTAAAACTCACTCCCAAAACCTTTCAACCCATGACCTAAACTCCATTTTCAGTCAATTTTCTTCAAATCTTCATTATTTTCAACAAATCCAACACATAAATTGTTAGAAGCAAGACATTTGCCATGAAATCAACAGCAGGCGGATCAAAAGGTGGTGGATCTAAAAGAAGGCACCAAGATAAATCATCATCATCTTCATCAACACCTTCTCAACCATCATCTCCAACACCTGAAGGACCATGCATGTACCCTAAAATTCACTTCTGTGATGAAAAGCAACGACAAAGGTACCAAAATCTCAAATCACGAAAAATTATTCCTTCTAGGTTCATAGATGGAAATGTTATTAGGAAATTGAGATGGAACGATGCATTACTTAAGATGTTTACTGATATGGAATGGATTGTGTTTTCTAGTATGTGTTATCTGACATATGCTGAATTAACCTTAGAATTCTTGAGCAGTTTTTTATTTATCCCACCAGATAGTAATGATGCCTATAATGGAAAGGTAGAATTTAGATTGGCCAATCAAATTTATAATTGGTGCATTGGTGAGTTTGGGCATGCTTTGGGATTAGTTGTATTGCAAGGAACATTTGGGAGAACTGAATGGTTTGATGAAAATGACACTTGGTCTATACTAGGGGCTTGAGAAGGTTCAATAGCAAAATATCTAAAGCCTTTAATTTTACAATCCCATTTTATCGGTATATCCATGTTGTCCTAGAAGATACCATTTTTGGATGAGGGAAGAGCCAAGGCGTAGTAAATTCCAAAGAGTTGCATTACTTTTATTGTACCATGAAGGAAAAAGTGTTCAATGTTGGGTTTTGGTTTGCCAAGAGATGTAAGGAAGTCATTAGGTAAAAAAGTGTTCAATGTTGGGTTTTGGTTTGCCAAGAGATGTAAGGAAGTCATTAGGTAAAGCGGTAAGATTATCATTGGGGAAATGATCACAAAAATTGCTGCATATCTAAATATAGGATTTGATCACATTGTACCCACCCCGGGTAAACTTACCATTGATATGAAAACCGTTTTAGCCATGAGATTAGCAAGAAAAAGAGGGAAAGAATATGAAATTTTAGGACCACTAGATGTTGATATTAATATTGACATAGAAGAGTTATTTGGAGAGGGAGGTGATTTTGAGGAACCCGAAGACCAACCACCACCTCCATCTTCTGAGGCTGGTCCATCAGCTCCACCTCCACCTTCTGAGGTCGGACCATATGCTCCACCATCAAATATATTTGATTATATTGCTAATAGACTTGATTCTTTTGAAAATGAGATGAACCGTAGCAATACAATCTGGGAGCAACACTTTGACAATATGGAGCTGCTGTTTGGAGGAGTTGAGAACGAGGTGCGTAATATTTCAACTCAGATGATGGGCCTTAGTGAGCTATTCAATTCCTTCTTTGCTTAATTCGGACTATACTACCCACCTCCACAGCAACCCCCTCCACCTGGTGACGATCCTAATGATGGCACCCACTGAGGACAGTTGCGATTCAAATTTGGTGGAGTTTTCCCTCGAAATTGTTAATTTTCTACAAACTTGTGGTACTTTGGTTTACTTTGTTTCATTATATTTGTTTTAAGAATACTTATAGTTTTATTTTCATTGTTTTAATTTATGTTATTCTATTTTGGTTTTATGGATTATATATATGGTTTAAAGTTTGAGTATGATTTAATATAATGAATTTTTCTTATATATGATATATGATAGTACCTTAGATTTCCTTATATGTTATTCTATATGTTAAAATTTTTCAATTAAAATTTTTGCAATTTTAAGGTTAAGATTTGATGGAATAATAATATCTTATAAATGTTTAACCAAATGAGCTCTTCAAATTAATTAAAAAGTAATTACTTATTGAATTTTAGTTTAAGTTTATATTCTTTCATATTATTAATTGTCTAGGCCTAGAACATGTTTAAAAGTGTTTTTGAGATGAAATTGAACCTTGCTAAGTAAAAGGAAAAAATGATTTTGGTATTATTTGTGAAATGAAATTCTTATACCCACTAATTTAACATTGTCCCTAGTTGCCCTTTTGAGCCTAAATTAAAATTTTTAGGTTGAGATTTTTTTTTTATTTTATAAGCTACATAAACCACCCTTTTCAAGGTTAATTATATTTTAAAAATTTTCTCAAACTTAAATTGTTCATATTATGAGGATAACAAGTTTATAAGAGACTCCTGAATTTAAAGTTTGGCGGAATAAAAAAGTATTACATTTTAAAAATAATAATAATAAATAAATAAATAAATTCCCTTAGAGGAGAGGAAGGAGATTAAAGAAAGGAGAAAAGTAACCAAGAATCCTCTACAAGAGCTACAAGGTAAGAAAATTTTTGAAAAGATACTTAACCTATTTTATTTAAACCTTATGTTAAGCCCTCACCTTTATGGCCCCATTACAAGCCTATCAATGACCTTTAAATTTCACTTGAATTAGTGTGGTCTATTAGTGGAGAAAGCTCAATTAAGCATGCATATGAGAGTAGGATAAGCTTGCATCAAAAAGAATATTTGTTTATCTAAAGTTTGATAATTGATTGCAACTAATTAAGTTTTTGAGTAAAGAAGGTAAGAATAAAGAAGGTAAAGTTATGAAGCTAAATTATAAACCTGAAATTTTGAAATTTTTATTCTTAAAATTTGTGTATATAAACTAACATATAAACAAAATCTGTAATATTAAATTTCAATTACTTGAGGACAAGCAATGATTTAAGTTAGGGAGAGTTTGATAGAGTGAAAATTTTATCAAATATTTTATGTAATTCTAACCATAATTTTAATTATTTTCAATTGAATTTGATGGATTTTGTTTGTTTGAGTTAGAATTATAGTGTTTATGCTTTGGAAGGCAAAATTCAAGGATTTTAATGATTAGTATTGCAAAATCAAAGAAAATGAAGCAAAAATGAAGAAAGAATCAAGTGCCATGCCCATGGCCCCTCAATGCCACTACCATGGAATTCATTTCAGGTCTACCTCTCTAAAAATTGAAGAAAAACAAAAGTTCTAGAAGTAATATGGATGCCACGACCATGGAATTTCATAGCCACAACTATGGGATCCATTTCCCTACTGCCAGAGTCAAGAATAGGAAGAAAAGATAGATTTTGCAGTCTTCATTTAAATGCCACGACCATGGGAATCAAAAGGCCATGATTGTGGCCAATAAAGCCGCCATTTACAGTTGGAAAATGGCTTGGAACAGTCTAAATTAACCCAAGTCACAACCATGGCATCCAAATGCCATGACTGTGGAGTAGAAATAGATGACTTTTAGCAAAAAAAAATGAATTTTGAAGATTTAAACAACTACAACTTGCATTTGACAGCTTACCATCATCAAGAAGCCTCCAAGCACTCTATATAAATACCATTCCTCAAAAGATTCAAGTGTGTGAGGTTATGTTATGCGGAGTTTAGTTTTAGATTCAAGTTTGATTGAGTTTTAAGGGCAAGAGAGAGTTTTAATACAAGTGTGGTGTAGTAAGGTTAATTCTTTGTTTTTATACTTGTATTAAATTGAGTTTTAGTCTTTCTTTTGAGAGAAGAGTGAATTAGGGTTTCAAGTAAGAGATTCAAGAATTCCAAAAGGAGTTCCTCTCCAATTCAAAGAACTAGAGTTTGCTCTTTTTTTGTTTTAATGTTGTCAATCTATAATTGTTGTGTTTTACTTTCAATTATGAGGAGCTAAATATTGAGTTTATTATGGAACACTTATTACTTATTTAATTTAACTAAGTTTACTTTTGATTATTTTGTTATCTTTGATCTTAATGCTTTGATTATCTGGCCAATAATTAATTGAATTGAGATGTTTTATGATGGAGTGAGTGGAAGCACAATATATGTCCATGGAGATAACAATCTTAAAGAAGTTTTTCATGTGGAGATAAGGTTAAACACTTAAGGGGTTGATTCAAGATTCTCACAAAACTTAATGAATTAATTTAATTACTTATGATCACGAGAGTAGACGTAATGATTAAATTGATATGGGCTTTAGTACTTGAGAGAGACTGTAGCTTAATTAAGGAGAATTCAACCATTAATCAAAAGGAAACTAAATTAAAATCAATAATTTAGAAAATCCATAACAAAATCATAAAGTTGACTTAACCCTAAATTTCATATCATTAGATTTAAATTCAAATAATTAATTTTTAAAAGTTCAATTCAATTATAATTCAAATTACGTCATCTAAATATTAATCAGTTTAATTGTTTAGTACTTAAAACAACCTTCCTCGTGGGAATAATACTCTACTTATCACTGTATTACTTGATACGACCTGTGCACTTATAGATAGTTAGGTCTGAGTCCTAACAATCATAAATTTCATAACATAACCATGTATCTATGCTCTTTTCATGTGTATTCACACACCAAAGTAGCATAGTCATAACTTTCACATATAATGCAACACGGCGTTCCAAGTGCATATAAATACATTTCAATCATAGTATGTGCTAGCCTCTTAACAAAAGCACTTCCAAATCAAAATGCTCACTTTTCCACCAATTCTTCAATGTGCCCTTCACTACTAAGTTGTTGGAAATCCTATCTACTCAACACCAATACCAAATGTGAATGTATAACATACATTAAAATCACATTTTAAGGTGTTAAAGCTACAAAACATCAATTAAAACACAATCCTTCAATTTTCCCTTTTCTTAGCCCTAATGCACTTTAACACTAGAACTATAATCCAACCAATTCCAAATTGAGTTTTAAGCTTAAATACATCTATAACATTATATTTTAACATGCTTTAAGCAATAAAACTCAATTTAGAAACATTCCTTCCAAAACACTAAAATGTGCCCTAACTCACTTCAATTTTGTAACTTCTTTCTAACCAACTCCAAATGGTAATCTAAGTTCATTACATCATTAAAATAATTAAACAACATAATTTCAAACATAAAACCAAAGGCACCACCACTTTTTGCCAAAACCCTTTCCAAAACCCTAATTTTCATACTTCTTCTTCCAAACCCTAACCAAACCCCAAAATTTTCTTTAATCTAACCTTAAAATTGTTGTTTACTCATAAAATTAACATCACACTTACCCATTCCAACAATTATAACAAGCTCTTTCTAAAACCCAATTCATACATATTCATAACTTTCAACCAAACTCCAAAATTAAGAAAAGAAACTTACTAACTAGTGAAGAATCCACCAAAACTCCTTTCAATCCTTTGAAAGCCCTTCAAAATTGAGTGAATTGATGAGCCAAAATTTTATTCCGTTGATGGCTATGGTGGTCACGGCTAGAAGAAGAAGAAGAAAGAAGAAGAGCTTTTTTTTATTTGATTTTTTTTATTTCATTTAATAACCATATATATTATAGTATTTTAATTAACTAATTAATTATTTATTTTTAAATCCAAATTTTTATCATCCATCAAAAATTTTTTTTGAATTATTTTATTAATTTTAAACTTTATAAAGTTTATTTATCATTTTGCCCCTCTTTACTATTCATCTTTTGTCTTTTTCTATTTTATGTTTAAAATGTATATGTAATGTATATTTTCATTATATTTCTCATATAAATAACATATACAATTTGTTTTTCTCACTTCCAACTCAACATTTCTCCCTTAAATTATTTAATTTGATTTAATTTAAATTAATTTTATTATAATTAGGTGGATGTTAATAGGTATTGGCAAATTTAGCGATTAGTACATACTTTGATGATTTATGCTTAAATTGCATTTGGATTAGCATAATACATTGTGTTTTTATGATTTTCTTATGCTACTTTAATTTTGATGTTCACACATTAAGTGCATTGTTTTACATAAAAGGGTGTGAAATGCATGGAATGTCAATTGTTAAGCCAGTGTAGCATGGCCAATGACTTTATTAAGCATAATTTGAGAAAATGTGCATTATGCATTTTAAATGGTAAAATCGGCTATATTGTGAAAGTGGCAAAAAAAAACATATTTCTAATGATTGAATTGTGTGGAAATAGAGAAAATATATGAAAAATGATGATTTATATGAGATGTATGTTTTCCTTATATAATATCTTATTCTAAAGAATTATATTTGGTGTTGTAGGATTGGCATGCCATTGTTATGTGATAATGTAGTATGTGCCTTCGGGCTAGACATGACGGTGCCATTTATGATGTAATATTTATTTGCCTACAGGCTAGATACATTAGTGTCAATAGGAGATGCACCTTTGGGTAGTATAATTAGACACATAGATCTCTAGTGTCGCAATATACCATGTCAATATCTTTGGAACTTGATTATTGTAAAGGGTCATTTGGGCCTAATGTATGAGATTGTGAAATCTTGGTGATCATTGTGAGGAATGTGTGCTCTAAAGAATAAAGCATTTCATATCATAAAGAATTACACAACGCATTGTTTTAATGTTTCTTTTGTTATCATAGTGTATATAGCTAAGCTAGTAGCTTAGCCCGATTATTCATAGCATAGGTGATAGAGAACAGACAGAGAGCCTTGCTAGACCTGACCATGTTTACGTATTTGGGTTAGCACTTGAAGTTTGTTAGTTTGCCACAAGACTAGAGCCTGCTTGCATAGCATGTAAATATTTGTTTTTGTTAAACTCATTATGTTTATATACATTATGATATTATATAAAAATGTTGTAAAATATCTAAATTACTATATATATACACATAGATATGTGATTATGAGATGTTGAATGATTTTGGGGAAATGTTTGAGATTTGGTATGGATATTGTTATTGGGAGTGTATTTTTTTTTAGGTTAAGATTATTTATTTTGGGTAATGTCCAATTTATAGACAAAACTTTGATGAATTTCATCCAGAGATTTTCGTACAAAATTTATTAATGTATTAAACAAGTATATATATTTTCCTTATAAATTACCTTTATATAAATTATATTTATTTTTGATAACGAGAGAAAGAATTTCCTACATTTCTTATAGTGACATTCTTGTATCTTGTATAAGTATTTTACATATGGAGGGTGTATGCATTGTATGTATATATGGTATAAAGGTATTAAATTTATTTTAATATCATAGACTAGGTTTGAGATTCTCAACCTTTGATATTTTAACTTACAAAGGAAATTTTAAATTGTGATTTTAAATGTGATACATGCATATGCATTGGCATCTAAACTAGTCTCTGATATGGAAATATTTTTGTTGTGACAGATATAAGTTGAGATGGCATCTAGGAAGCATAGTCTGATGAGGGAAGTGCTGAGATTATTGCTCTAGATGAAGGTAGAGTTGGAGCCATTATAGATGGAGTTGCAGAGGTTTTTATGCCATCCAGGCCAGTGGCACTGGATTTGCTAGCATGGATGCAATGGATGGCAAAGTATTTACATCATGCTCTGGCACCATAGTAAAGCATGAAATATGACAAGCTCAGAAAATATGATGCTACTAACTTTATGGGCACTACAGATCCAATTGAGATAGAGTAGTGGCTAGATAGAGTGGAGCGAGTGTTTAGAGTAGTGGCTGGATAGAGTGGAGCGAGTGTTTGTCCAGTTGGAGTCCACAACATAGGAGAAATATGATTATGCTCTCTTTCTTTTACAGGGAGATGGCTATGATTGGTGGAAGATAGCTCCACATGGGTTAGAGTGTTGACAGATAATGATTTTCTGTGACATTTTGGGAAGGAGTATACGCCCAGGGATTATAAAATGGTAAGAAAAGAGATTTTTTTTGAATTTTAAGCAAGGGGGAAAGACAGATACTAAATATGAGAAAGAGTTTTTACGACTAAATAAGTACGTAGGTGGGATCATTTCTAATGTGGTAGATAGATGTAGATAGTTTGTGGAAGGGTTGAGGCCAGCTATCAGGTGTTAGGTGGTTGTAGTGTAGTATGAGGTATTTTCTAGGCTGGTATCAGCTGCCCATAGTGTAGAGAAAGCCTAGGAGGGTACATCTACTATAGTTAGGGAGGACAGTGAGAGTAGGAGACCTTTGGTTGAGGCAAGATCATCATCATCAAAGAGAGGCAAAAGGAGTTTTCCATAGAAATTTGGCAGAGGCCAGGGGAAATCAAGTTGGTTTTATCAACAGAGATAGAGGCATGTAGCATCAATAGGTAGTGCCCCTACCCCAGCATCTCAAAGACCTACTCCACCTACTTGTGCTCAATGTGGCAAGGAATACTATGGTATTTATTGGAGGACTAGTGCACCATGAGCTTATTTCATATGCAGGTCTCGAGAATATTTTATCAGAGATTGTTTAGAGCCACTAGAGGATAGACAAATAGAGAGTGTCCAGACCTAGTGTTAAAGCAGGTAGAGGTGGTAGAGACGATTGAGGTGTTAGAGAAGTGTATAGTCAGAGAGGAGGATCTACAGTAGGGAGTAGATCGAAGGAGGTTGGAATATCACAATGGGTGTATGTGATGCAATGACAGCCGAATGCCTAAGATGTGATTACTGGTACATTTTCTTTGTTTGGCATTTCTGTTCATACATTAATAGATCATGGGTTGACATATTCATACATGAATGCATTTGTGTGCCTGTTGGTGACATGTATTCAGAGTCTATAGAGTATGAGGTGTTGGTTACCAACACTTTGGGGCACAATGCGATTATTAGCAGAGTATACCGAGATAGTCTAGTAGTGGTTCATGATGAAGAATTTCGCAGTGACTTGAATGAGATGCCCTTTAGAGATTATGATCTTATTCTTGGTATGGATTGGTTATTCAGTCATCAGGCTACAGTAAATTATCAGCTGAAGCATGTTACCCTAAAAACACGTAATGGGGAGGATGTAGCAGAAACACCTCTTATCCAGTTTCATTTTAGCTATTTTAGCTGGAAGGACGATTCGGAAGGGGTGTGAAGCTTACTTGGCATATATAGTGAATACTAAAATAGTGGGGCCTATACTCAACAGTATACCTATAGTTGTAGAGTTCCTTGATGTGTTCCTAAATGAGTTGCCATGGCTACCTCCTGTGAGAGATGTAGAGTATTGATGTGATGCTTGGTATTACCCCCATCTCCATTACTCCCTATTGGATGGCACATATAAAATCAAAAGAATGGAAGGTGCAGTTGTAGTAATTGCTGGATAAAGGGTTCATTCACCCTAGTGTGTCACCATAGGGAGCATCTGATTAAGAAGAAGGATGGCACCTTGTGGTTATACATTGACTACCACCAGTTGAACAAAGTGACCATCAAGAATAAGTAACCATTGCCTTGCATTGATGATCTTTTTAATCAATTTAAGGGGGCAACTATACTCTCCAAAATTGATTTGAGATCAAGGCACCACCAGTTGAGAGTTAAAAAGCCAAATGTACCTATGACTTCTTTTCGAAAGATTTATGAAAATAATGAGTCTTTATAAATAAATATGTTGGATTTTCACTTTAATAAATTTTCCAAATTTGACTTTTCCTTTCTTCATGACTTCATGAGTATAAAAGAACTTTTGTGATATATATTTAGTATTGTTTATATATTTGGTCTTGTCAATATTTATATAACCTCCCTTGATTCTTAATGTAATATTATTGGTTTGTTGCTTTATATATATGATTATGGCTCTCAATTATACACATTCGCGACTAGCTTCGTGAATGGCAAATAACTCTGAATGATTTGATAAAGTATCAATAATTATTTGCTTTACAATTGCCATGAAATAGCAGTATTATTACATGTAAACACATAATCTGTTTAGGACCAAGCTTTATAAGGATTAGAAAGATATCTAGCATCAACATATCCTGCCAATTCAAACTTTAGTCCTTCCGAGAAATAAAACCCATATTAGATGTGCCACGTAAATCGCATAGAAAATGTTTCACTCCATTCTAGTGCCTTCTAGTTGGTGCAAAACTAAACATTGCAAACAAGTTAACTGCAAAAGCAATATCTGGTCTTGTATTCTTAGCAAGATATGGTACTTCAAGACTAAAAATCTCTTCATTATCTTCTCATGGGTGAAAATGATCTTCTTTTACATTAAGAGAATGAATATCCATTTGAGTGCTTACTGGATAAGATTGATCTAATATAAAATTATTATAAGATTTTTTGATATATGCTGCTTGATGGACAAGAACTCCATTTGATAGATACTGTGAGCGGAGATTTTTGCCCCCACTATAGGTGGAATGGTTCTTGCGACTTTGGCACTGTTTAGGCTCGGGGCCTTAGAGAACATGGGCCTAAGTCCGGAGAAAATGGAGTCGCCACCCGGACGAGCCGGGAAAAAGAAAGGGGTGGATGACTCGATTCCTAAGGAATCCCCAACCCCCTAATGGGTTTGAAAAGTTGGGTACGTGTGGGGAAGGTGAGAAATGGCCCAGCCCCCCACAACGCCCGGTTCATTGGAACCGGCCTCCTTTACAGGTCTTAATATTATAGAATTCTTAAGTATAACAATATCATCCATATTACACACAATAATTAAAATAAAGCATCGATATATTGAAGATCAAAGCAATGTCCAAACAAAGCAAATAAATGGACACCCATCCGAAGATGAAAATATGTCCTTACATCATCCATGTCTAAACTAATAGGACACCCACCAAAAGACAGAAACATGTCCTTTACATTGGCCCAAAATATAAAAGCAATTTAAATTACATGATATTTAACTAATGAGGTACCCACCAAGTGGAAACATACCTCTTACAACATTTGAAAATCTAAATAAATCGATAAAAGTAAATAACCATTCATCATAAATAAATCATTCATCAAAGGTATTAAACATCAATAGAAAGTAAACATCCATCCATGATAAATTAAATAAATCAAGCATTGAACATAAATAAATTAAAGCATATAAAATAAATCAAAGCATAATCAAATATAAAATTGAATAAGGCAAATAAAGATTCAAATTAGGGCTACTGTTTCTATTTAAAGTTGAATTAGAGTTTTAAAATTTTAGAATTAGGGTTTCAGAGAATGCATTAGATTTTAGAATTTGGAAAAACAATTTATAGTTTTATGAAGCTTTATGAAAATAAACAAAACGATTTAAAGTTTATAGAAACAGAAAAGATATTTTTTAGGGTTTGTGGAAAGAAAACAATTGAATTTAGGGTATTGGAAAATTGGAAGGCAGATTAGGGGTTTTAAGATTTTGAAGAAACAAAAACAACTATTTTAAGATTTTTGAAAAACAAAGAGACGAATTAAGGTTTTTAAGCTTTAGAAAAGGTAAATTAAAGTTCTAGAGTTTTTTTGAATCAAAAGAGACAATTGGATGATTTAAGCTACTGTGAAGAAATTTGATATTCATACCTCCGTTTGTTGGTTCCACCAAAAATTTCTTCTTGGATGAACAAGAATAAAGACAAGCTTTGCTGCCTTTGATGGATTGAATTGCTTATTTGCTCTCTCAAAAATTCGATCGATTTCACTGCCATAAGGAATTCTAAAAATCTGATTTATTTTTCAAAGTTTTCCACCTCAATTTCGGTCCCCTCAAATTCCCCCCTCCCCCCCATCTGTGTTGTTTTAGTCCTTATTTATAGGAGATTTTTATTATTAATTTTATTTATTCATGAAATCTAACATTAATTAAGAAAAGAAAACTGAAACATAATTGTATTTGGTTTCGAAAAAATTTGCATCGAAAAAATTTCGCTGGCGAAAAAAACTGTTGTGGAAAAATTGCGTTGGCGAAAAAAACAGCTGCAGAAAAATTGCGCTGGCGAAAAAGCTGCCGCAGGTGGCTGCGGGCTGTGGGGCAAAAATTGGCCTGCGAGCCATTTCGCTAGCAGGAAAATCCTGCGACGAAATTTTTCATCGCCGATTTTTTATTTATTTGTTTATTAATATTTTATTTTATTTTTTATTAATTATAAAAATTAAATACTAAAGCAAATATTATTTAATTAAGATAACAAAAATTGTTTTGGACTAACAAAATTATTTTGGACTAATTAAAATATATTGGACCGAACTGGGTCAAAAATTAAGGGTCTACAGATACTCAACTTGAAATTCAAGATAAAATTTTGTTCTTCCAAGATCCTTCATTTCAAATTCTTTCTTGAAATAGTCTACAGTAATTGAGATATCTTCTGGAGTTCTCACTATATTTAAATCATCAATACAAACTGCAACTATAGCAAATTATAAACTTATCTTTTTTATAAAAACACATGGGCAAAGAGGATTATTTTCATATCCACTTTTCACTATATATTCACTGAGGCAATTGTATCACATTTTCCCAAATTATTTTAGCCAATACAAGGATCTCTGGAGTTTAATAGAGTACATCTATTTAGATTTTGAATTATATGCTTTAGGCATCTTAAATCCTTCTAGGATTTTCATATATATATCATTATCTAATGAACCATATAAGTAAGCTGTCACAATATTCATCAAATATATGTAGAGCCCTTTAGGCTATCAAATTGATAAAAAAAATCTAAAGGTAATGGCATCCATGATAGAGAAATATGTCTTATCATAAGCTATACTAGGTCATTATGAGAATTCTTATGCCACAAGTTGTGCCTTGTATCTCATAATTTTATTTAACTCAGTTCTCTTATGAGTCATATGAGGAAGTTGTCATAATGTATGTTGAGTCCTTTAGGGGCTGCCAAACCAACTCTAAGAGTAATTGCATTCATAATGGGGGAAATGCGTTCTTTTCATAATCTTATTTGATTCATTTCTTTTATATACAATACTTTATGGGTCTAACATCTTCTAGTGTATGGATGACTGCTCCAAATATAGTATATTTAGCAAAAGAATCTGCCTCAACCTAGATTACTTCTTTCCATTTTGGCCAATCACTTTGATGTCAAAAATTTTAAATAGTTTTAGGCTCAAGCAAATTTTGATAATTTCAACATCAACTAAATATACAAAAATATTATCAAAATTAATTTCATCTCTTTCCTACATATTTCTAGATTTTAATGATATCTCGAATTTTTTAATACCAAAACCACTTCAGGAGTTATTTCTCTAGAAATATTTGGTTGTTGATCTATGTTACTTTTGACATCTTAAGGAGTGTCATTTCAAAAATATTAATTTTTCTTTCTTTAAAAAAATAATATTTTAAACTAATACGTCTTCCTGTGAATGAGGATTTTTGCCCCCACTCCCGGTGGAATGGTTCTTGTGACTTCGGCACTGTTAGGCTCATGGCCTTAGAGAACACGAGCCTAAATCCGAAGAAAATGGAGTTTCCACCCAAATGGATTAGGAAAAGAATAGGGTGGTTGACTCGATTCCTAAGAAATTCCCAACCCCCTAATGGGTTCGGAAAGTTGAGTACGTATGGGAAGGTGAGAATGATACGGCACTCCTATAGCGCCTGGTTCATTAGAACTGACCTCCTTTCAGCTCTAAATATTATAAAATTCTTAGCTTATTACAGTATTATTCATCCTACATAAGAACATTAAAAATAAAGAATTATTGCACTAAAATCAAAACAATGTTCAAAACAAAAGCAATAAATGGGCACCCCATAAAAGATGGAAACATGCCCTTACAACCATGTCCAACGTCTAAAATAAATAGGATACCCACCAAAAGGTAGAAATGTGTCCTTTACATTAATCCAAACTTTAAAATAACTTAAATTACAGTGAACTTAAATAATGAGGTACCCAAAAAGTGAAAACATATCTCTTACACTTCAAATGAATGATTAATCAAATAAATTAAATCATTAAGCATAATAATAAAAATAAAAATCCATCATAAAATATAATAAAGCATCCATCAAAGTATAAACATGCATTAATAATTAATTCTACATTCAAATATCATATTAAACAATAGATGTACAAATTAGGGTTTTAACTTATGAATTAGGGTTTTAAAAGGATATAATTAATGTTTTAGGGTTTATGAAAATACAATTAGGGTTTTTATAAAATTAGGATTTTAAGAAAATAAAGCTAGGGTTTAGGGTTTTTTAGAAAAATAGATTAGGGTTACATAGTTTTGGAAATTGGTTTTAGGGTTTTAGGATTTAAAAAACTAATTTTGGGGCTTTACGATTTAAGAACTGGTTTTGGGACTTTAGGATTTAAAAACTAATTTTTAGGGTTCTAGGATTGAAAACTGCTTTTAGGTTTTGAGATTGAAAATTATTTTAGGGTTTTGATATTTGATGGAATGGGCTACAGGATCATTAAGGTTTTAAGGAAACTAAGCCATTGTAACTATATAAAAATTTTGATTTAAATAAATTATTTTGAAATTCAATTAAATAATTTAATGAACAATAAACATACCATCACATAAATAAAATAAAACCAATAAGAATCATGCTTAATTAAGTGGGTTATCATGTCAAGCTTCAAATAAAGCTACTGGACATTTTTATCAAAGTGCAAGAATAAAAATAACTCAATGAAACAATTATGGATGAATTATTGTGAATGCTAAAATAGATTTAGATAATGAATTTTAAACCTCCGTTGTTGGTTCCACCAATGTTTCACATTGATCAAGTTTTATATTTATATCAGCAGTAAAATCTTAGTAGAACGAGATGAAGACAGACGTGTACTGCCTTCTTGGTTTGATGGTTTGATGTCTCTGCTCACTCAATCTTTGATACTGCCAGGGTTTAATGCTTATTGTTTGGTCCTTTTTTCTTTCTTGATAGTTCCTCCTCCTTACTGCCTCTTGCCAGTATTAAGCATTAATATTTATAGGCAAAGTAAAGGTTAACCTAAACCTAATCTTCCTAATCCAAGACTTAAAAGGATTCTAACGTGATTAGGAAACTCAATTGCTGGCCAAAATTGCTTTGGAATTAAAGTTCATGTCGATTTGGTTGCCTGAATTGACGTAGGGCCAAGGCCATGTTGATTCGGTGTGCTAAATTGACATGAGCCATGGCTTATGTCGACTTGGGCCCTCCTGGTCGACATGAGCTATGGCTCAGGTCGCCTAGAACCCTCCCGACTCAAAATTGGTCTAAAAACTTCAATTGGGCTAAACAATTTAATTTTAGACATTTAAAATATGAACCAATTGAATATTTGCTCTTCAAAATTGGATCAACCAATTAAAAAGTTATAAATTAGGTTTAAATCTTTTGAAGTCGATTCGAATTATTTTGGGATTCTTTAATTAGGATCATACCAACTTAGGGCCAAAATTAAGGGACTGCAGTTTGCCCCTTGCTTGAATGATCTTGAATTGATTGAAAGAGTGAGAAGCAACATGATTTTTGAATTAATTTTGGCGGAAATAATTAGGCTCTGGACACGATGTTGGATTTTGAGTTCTCAAACTGATACTGGATTTGGACTCTAGGCTTGACTCGGTTTGGGTACTTGGACCCAAAATTTAATTGGTTGGGTTCTGGACCCGAGACTGTATTTGATTTGGGTTCTGGACCCGAGTTGAGTTATGGACTCAAAAAATATTTGGGTTCTGGACCCGAGATGGTTTGGGTTTTGGACCTGAATTGAGTTCTGGACTTAAAAAATATTTGGGTTCTGGACCCGAGATGGTTTTGATTTTGGACCTCAATTGAGTTCTGGACTCAAAAAGTATTTTGGTTCTGGACCTGAGATAGTTTAGGTTTCAGACTCGGATTGAGTTCTGGACTTAAAAAATATTTGGCTTTTAGACCTGAGATGGTTTGGGTTTTAGACCCGGATTGAGTTCTGGACTCAACAAATATTTGGCTTCTGGACCCGAGATGGTTTAGGTTTTAGACCCGGATTGAGTTATGGACTTGAAAAATATTTGGCTTTTGGACCTGAGATGGTTTGGATTTTGGACCCAGATTGAGTTCTGGACTCGAAAAATATTTGGGTTCTGGACTCAAGATACCTGCAAAAATTAATTATAGTCAGTAAAGCATTTTGCAAAAATTAGTCTATTTCTTACTATACCTATGTACTCTTGCCCCTTGCGTGGAAAAAATATTTATAAGTATAAATAATATTTTTTAGATATGCAAAAAATATATACCCATAATAAATATCTATTTACTGTGCACGTGTGCTTTGAATTATTGTGTTTGAAATGAAACTGAACAATTGAAAGCAAAAATTTATATAGCATTAATTGAAATGGATGAAAGACTTGACTTTTGCTTTGTTAACTTTATTAGTTTTATTTTATTTTATGATTATGATTATTTTTATTTATATATACATATATTTTTTAACTTTTGCCTAATTTTGTATTCGCGCTTCATTTTCTATATAAACTGTCAATCCCTTGCCAATTTTGTATTCAGAATACATTCTTCTCCAATATTTCTTTACAGATTTAAGTTCATGAAAGCATCATCTCATACCATGGCTGTAATTCAACATTCCTTAGGGTACGGAACATGATCAAACAATGAATTGATTACTTATCTCCGAGACAACGAGGTTGAGCAAATTTTGTTGTTACCTGGGATGCATCTCCACTAGAGTTCCGAGGAAAAGACACCGGTAAGTGTCATTTTGATGTCTATTTAATTACTTATTTACAAATTTGTTAGTATAATTTTGTTCATGAAAATTTATGTAGATTATACAAAAATAAGTATGAAAGCTAATATACAAAAATATGTGTGAAAAATTTATGTAGTAAGATTTATAGGAATTAGTGCACAAAAATATTTATGTAGCAGAATTTATAGGAATTAGTGCACAAAAATATGTATAGCAAAATTTACAAAGATATGCACGAAACTATTGATGTATTAAAATTTATAGAAATTATTATAAAATATGAAAATATGTATAAGAAATTATGTAGTAAAAATTATTGTATAAAAATGTATAATAAAATTCATTTTGTAAAATTAAAAAAATTATTATATAAAAATATGCATGAAAAACTAATTTAAGAAAATTTTATAAAAAAATAGGGCATAAAAGTATGAATGAAAAATTGATGTAGAAAATTATTTTATAAAAATATGTAAAAGAATTATCATGAAAATTTATATGTGTATAAAATTTTACAAAAAATATTGTACAAAAAAAATATTTAAAAAAATTTATAGAACTATTGTACAAAAATGTGCATAAAAAATGGATATGTGTACAAAATGTTTTTAAAAAATATGCATAAGAATTATTTTACAAAAATGTATGTGAGAATTTATGTATACTTACCCCGACTTACCTGTATTTGGATAGCATGATGGTTGTGATATTAAAGTAGGAGGAAATATTCACAAAGCCTGTAAGTTGTATGATCGGGCCCTACCTACAGTGAAAAGAATGGTTCAAGAAAGCGGCTTTGAAGACTTTATTTTGTAGCTACTAGCCTGGGGCTATCAAATTGACCAGAGTATGATCCAGGCTCTTGCAGAGCAATGGCTGGACACAACCCATACTTTTCGTTTGCCCAATGGAGAGATGACAATTGCTCCAGTCGACTTTGCTGCTATAACTAGTCTCTAATGTGATGGGACCCCTGTCCCTTTGACCAATAATATCTTAAATGAAGAAGAAATTTAACAGTTGATCGGTGTCAGGCCTCATTTTAGAGGATCCTACAAAATCAAATATGAGCCCATCCGAGAGTATTGGGTAAAGTATACTTAACCCATCCAAGACGAGCGAACGAAACAATATACTTTGGGTTCTTATTATACTTGCTCGTGGTGACCATTTTGGGCAGCTCGGAGTCTGTCATTCACTTATCATTATTGTGTGCCCTTTTCTGACTTTGGATCATGTTCCTTCTTATACATGGGGGGAAGCTGGCCTTGCTTGCCTTTATCACAACTTTGACACTCTTTGTAGGAAGAAAAGATCCTTCATTGGATTTGTAGCCATTGTCAAGGTATCACTTTCTTTAAGACTATTGATCCAAATAATGTATGTGTATAGACTTTGATCTTCTTTTTCATGTGCAGGTTTGGGCATATGAACACAATTTGGTGAGAATTCCTAACATTATGCGGCCGTGGGTTAGGATCCAAGGCTAGGTTTCTGGTTATTGGGCAGCAGGGAAGTACCCGAAAGTTACCATGTACATACTCACCGCTACCACATAAGTTGCCTAACCTGGGACCAAGTAAGAAAAATGTTAATATTAATTTCAAAATTATGATAAAAAAACAAATTACCCATTTTCTTATTTTGTAGGTGGATGTGACCTAGAGGAGAGCTTAGGAGAGAAACAGTTGGATTAGATGTATGACTGATGCAATGCCTTTGTAAGACTCCCGTCGGGTTATTGCTAGTCCAGTCTCTTGTGGCTGGTTTCACGATGAAAGAGTACATGACTGGTTCCTCGGACCTAATTGGCAGAGAGTACCAATTGATATTCCATCCTCTGTGTTGAACACCATATCTATGCCATAATCTTATTGGAGTTTCTCTAGTAATGGCTTCGATACTCATGACTTCCTGCTCCTGCCAAACGTGCCATATGCTCAATTTATCTGGGACCATCTGTTAGATTTTAAAGTGTCACCTACTGGTGTTTGTGGACTTTTTGGAGGTGAAGAAGAAGAAATAAAAGTGGAGGAAGGCAAGGAGGAAGAATATGAAGAAGAAGAAATAAAAGTGGAGGAAGGCAAGAAGGAAGAATATGAAGAAGAAGACGAAGACGAGGAGGAGGAGGGTGAGCCTTCTTCCCATTCCCATGGGGATTTCAGAGTTGGCACTTCTCAGGTATTTATCATTTTGTTATCACAACTGTTTCTTCTTAATTTGTTCTAACTATTTGCATGATTATTGTAGGCTGCTGGTTCTCCTGGTCATGGAGTTGTCCCTTTTTTTGATACTCTGATACAACATTAGTTTTCTCCGTTTACCCCTTCTTATCTGGATATGCCACCATATTTGCAAGGCATTTACCCAAATTACCTAGTCTGTCATCCTGTTCCATAATGATATATGCCTATATGCATGCATGAAAATGTATGGACTTATCCTTTCCTTGTCTAGCTCATAGCAGATGCTCGAGGAGCAGAACAGAAAGCTTCAGGAAGAGTTAGCCACCAATCGTCGACATGCTGCCCATTTTGAAGAATTATACTAACAGGAGGCACGGGACATTTGATACTTTCAATTTTAGAGCATGAGGGATCTGAATGCTTCTTCATCTAGGGGGCCCCAGACGGATATCCTGATATGCCACCTCCCTTTTCAAGTAATGATAGAATCGACTTATAGGGCAGTAGAGGTTCAAGTGCTTCCTCTTCAAGTGGATATTGGACAGATGATATGCCCCCTCCTCCAACAAGTGATGACTCTCTTAGGGCTTTATTCGATCATGGATCTCCTCCTCCTTTGCAATGATGGTCTTTTAACAACTTGTATCAAATTAAATAAGAACTTGTAATAATAATAATAATAACATTTCTGTTACTTTGACTATTTTTTACTTTTTTTAACTTTTACCTTTCTGTGTTATTATTTTTTTAATATATATGTATGCAGTATTACATGATGAATCCAAATTTGGATTTTATCATGGAATGAAATTCAAAAACCTAACATATTTGGTCACCTCCCAATTTTGATTCATTTCCTCGCGTGTCTTGGATTTTACTCACCACCCATTCCTTATTCGCTTCGGTATAATGCCTATATAAATCAGCCATGATTTGCCATGACTTGTTACAATTCACTACTTCAATAAAAAGAAACTCACATCTAACTAATTTCATCATAGCAATAAAAACAATCTCAGCGATCCATCAACACTTCCTTATAAATCCAAATCAAACTCAATTATTACGCTTTCAAAGATGACAAAAACTAATTTAAAAAAGATCAAGAATTTATTCAAGATCATCAAGACTACACACTGGGAACAATTATCATAGTCTCAACTCAATGGCTTGAAATGCTTTCAAAATGTCAAATTAGACCAACCATTCTCACATGCCATGGCTTCCTTTTGGGATGTGAAAACTCAAACTTTTAAGATAAACAACTTTGAAATTTTTCCTATGATTGAAGAATTTGAAGCTATTCTTGGATATTTGAATAATCAACCAATGGCATTGCCCATACTGACTTCCAAAACTCATCAAAAGCTACAGATGCTATTTCAACTATCAAAACCTGAAGTCATACAATTCACTAGAGGTGAGAAAATCCTACTCGATCCCTTGATCAATTTTTACACTTCCCATTTAGATCCCACAAAAGCTTGGGGACGTATGTTCTATTTATGTCTACTTAGTCAATTCTTGCTTATTTTTGCTAATAGTGATAGTGATACGTGAGTTCTGGTTATCGTGCATCAAATGGAAAAGGATTGTCCACAGTACCTGTGATCTTGGCTGAAACTCTAGTTGGGTTGGATCAATTCAAGACATAATCTACAAGAAGATTGGTTGGGAGTCTTTTGCTGCTTTAGGTAATTACCTAAACCGTCCTTTTGGGTTTTCAATTTTAGATTTTATTTTTATTGCTCTAATTTTTCCTATCCCACCCATATGGTTTTTTGGAACTAGCGAGCTATCCTAATATTTGCCTAGACCGACCTTGCAGGTTTTCATCCTAGCATACTTTTTTTTATTGGTTCTAATTTTTTCTTAGACCGTCCTTGCTAGTTTTCAAAACTAGCAAACTGCCCTAACTTTTGCTTAGCCTGTCCTGGTAGGTTTTCAACCTAATAAGCTTTTTTATGTTTTTCTTCTTCACAAATCTGGCTACAAGAGCGCCTTTACTTGCTTGACACCCCATCTGTGGACTTTGCCAAATATCTACCACGACATCATTCTACTAGAAAATTGCTCTGTCTTGCTTCCTCATATGCTTACTGGATCGATTGGTTTCATTCACGAGCTGTGATTAACATTTGTTGGTTAGTACCTTGGTGGAAGATTAACCATGTCACCATTTGGACATATTCGATGTATTTTCCTCTTGATGCTCTTCATCAAGGCACTGACTATGATCCTCATTGACTTGATCACTAGTATGGAGTCGAGCTTCAAGGTTCTAAGTTCATTCCTAACTTGAATATGCCTCGTTTGACTGAAGCTTTCTTGGACCGACTGAAGCAAAGTTGTCCTACACGCTACACTTATCGTCTGCCATAGATTTTACACTTGTCCATCTTTAGAATAGATAATGTTAGGGTGAACAACAATAATTAATAAAAGATATTTTTTCCTTTTATAATTTGTCATCACCTTTTACTATTGTGGTATTTATTTTACCCAAATGGTTAAATAATTCAAAATAGTGCACATAGAATAATTTTAAAATCAACTTTGTTTATTAAATTGTGGAGCAACCAAAAACATAAAGCCAGCATATACAAGATCACTCCTATCAACAACCATCCCTTTTGGATTTTCTAATTGAGAATTTTCACTAATTTAGCCCTAATTGTTGCCTAGCCCGTCCGTTCAGATTTTTGAAACTAGCGAACTACTCTAACTTTTGCCTAGGCCTCCCTTTCGGGTTTTCAACCTAGCGAGCTCTTATTTTCAAACATAGAATCTCTTCAACCTATTAATTTTCATTGGCTCACTAAACTCATTCCCGTCCATGTATAACAACTTGACTACACCATTGCTCATGACTTGTTTCATAGCATAAGGCCCTTCCCAGCCAGGTTTAAACTTTCCTCTTGGATCAGGGACATTACGTTTGCACTATTTTAACACTAAATCACCAACTTCAAACCTTCTAACCTTAACCCTTATGTTGTAAGCCTGATCTATTTTTATTTGATACAACTGGTGATGATATAGTGCCTTCAGCCTTCTTTCTTCTAATAAAGCCAGCTATGTATATCTGTTTGCTACCCATTTTGCTTCAGGCAATTCAGTTTCTAAGACCACTCTTAGTGATTTGATCTCAATTTCAATTGGCAACACTATTTCCATCCTATAAACTAAGGAAAATGGCATCATTCTAGTCAGAGTTTTCACACTGGTCCTATACCCCCAAAAAGCAAACAGGAGCATTTTTTACCAATCTCTATACGTCTTGGTCATCTTGGATATAATCTGCTTGATTATTTTGTTTGTTGCTTCTATTGCGCCATTAGCCTTTGGTCTATAGGGAGAAGATTGGTGATGGTTAGTCTTTTGAGAATAAATCCTTAACTGCTCCTTGAAACTACACCCCATTGTTCGATATCACACTGTGCAGGACCCCATAACTGCATATAAGATTCTGCTCAATAAACCTAACCATTTTCCTTACCCCCAGTTTATTAAAAGACTCGGCTTCAACCAATTTTGAAAAATAATCAACTACTATTTTGATGAATTGGTCATCATTTAAAGTTGTTGGATGTATCTCCCCAATAATGTTAATTCCCCAAGTTGCAAAAGGCCAGGGAGAAGACATGAAATGTAGTTCTTTGGGAGGCAAGTGATTCAAGTTTCCATGCATCTGGCACTACTGGCACTTTCTCACAAAATCAATATTGTTTTTTTCCATGGTCAGCCAATAGTAGCCTTGTCAGATTACCTTCTTAACTAGGGCCAACCCATTCATGTGGGGCCCATAACTTTCGGCATGTATTTCAAACATGATCTGCTCAACTTCGGACTTCCTTAAGAATCTTAAGTGCACTCCATAGGGACATCTTCGATACAACTCCCCATGAAAGGTCATGTATTGCAAATACCATTGCCTTATAGCTCTTGTCTCCTCCTTTGTTGTATTCTATGGGTACTCCCTACTTTCCAAGAACCGTCTAATGGTGTCGTACCATGCATCATGGTCCATATAAGTTTCCATGACTGTTTCATACTCATAACAAGGAGTCAATGAACTGGTTAGAACCAGAGGCTTAGGAAATAACTTAGTAGGATCTTGCCATACCAAAGTTAGGGTGGCTAAGGCATCGGCCATCTGGTTTTCTTCTCTTGGTAAATGTATAAATCAGCACTCCTTGAAATTCTTCTTCATCATGTTCAAATAATTGTGGTATGGCTTTAACTTCTCTTCCTTCAACTTGCACTCTCCATTTACTTGGGACATTACTAATTAAGAATCACCAAAGACCTGCACTTTATCCACTCTTATGATCATTAGGTTTTCAAGGCCAAAAATGCAAGCTTCATACTCTACCATATTGTTGGTTGCCCTAAACTTCAACTTCTTAGCTAGAGGGATGAGCTTCCCTTCAGGAAATTCCAAAATTATTCCCAAGCCAGCTCTGTAATATCCTCATATGTGGCTTAGAAGTTTTGATTATATTGTTGTTGTTGTTGTTGTGTTGTTGTTATTGTTAAATTGAATTGAATGCATATGATGGGGTAAGAAAAGAAATTGGGATGAGAATGCTTGTGCATATGTGTTTTGGAGAAAGAATTAGGGTTTAGAGACAAATGTATATGTTGTGTATATGATGATATATATAACATATAAAGTGGTCAAATGAAGAGTCAAGGTGATGGTTAAGTGGAAGAAGATATTTTTGGTTGTTAATGAAATTACATATAAGGACTTATATGAGACAAAGGTTAGTTATATGATTGAGGGTGTTTTAGTAATTGCTTGGATAAGAACACTTGGTGGAGATTAAAAGCAAAATTTGACTTTGTATCTTGATTATTGTCTTCTTTCTTCAAGAGGTGGCCGGCTCTCCAAATTGAAAAGAGAAAAAGAAGTGTTCTTGATGATAGAAGCAAATTGAAGAAGCAATCAAAGGATTTGACAAGGGATTTGTGGAATTTCTTCTTTGTAGGTAAGTATTTTCTTGTTTTCTTTACTTATTTGGAAGTTGTGTTGGAAGTAAAGTAGGGTTTGATGATTTTGTGATTTGGTGGATTTGAGATGTGTTTGGTTGTGTTTTCAAGTGTTAAATTGATTTTAAGTTATGAGTTTAATTGAAGGTTGTTGTTGGAAATGATGGTTGTTGATTTGGATGGATGGAGAAGGATGTTGATTTTAGGGTTTTGAGTTAATATGTGTTTAATTGTGATATTAATGTGTGATGAAGTGGTTTTTGTGATGAATATGTGTTTAGAACATTGATTATGTTCATGTGAAATATGTTATGTGATGAATATTGTGTTTGAGTGCAATTGAGAAAGTGTTGGTTTTAGTTAATGTTTTGTGATTTAGTGACACGGCCAAAAGCAATTTAGGGGAGTGGGCGTGTCAATTATTTGGATTGGCTACTGTCTCTTTTGGTTTTAGTGACACGGGCGTGTCCATCAAAGGTGCTGGGCGTGTCAATTATTTGAATTGGCTACTGCCTTATTTATTGTTAAAGACACGGGCGTGTTCCTCAACTAGGTTGGGCGTGTCCTTCAAGTGAGTTGGGCGTGTCCCACAAATGAATTGAATGTTGCTTGATTTCTTTGTTCTTGTTTGCATAGTTTAGATTCTTCAAAGGTAGTTTGGCCTCTAAACCTAAACATAAACATACTTAAACCAAGGGATGAATTAAAAACACTTGTGAATGATCCTAAAGCTATGAATTATATATATATATTGTTCTTGCATTGTTGAGATTGAGCCTTGTTATATTATGCATTGTGAGTGATGATGTGTTTCATGATTAATATGGAATGAAATGTTGATATTTATGAATGATGCTATGTGAGATAAATATACACTTGAATAATGAAGTGTTATATTGTGAAATGAAATGTGAAGCCATTGTTATTGGCTAAGGTGATTCAATGGAGATAAATGAGGCATGTTTGCCTAAATGATAATGAGAATTGAGAATGAGAACTAAATGGATTGTGTGGCTAATGTGTTATTCCATTTTCAGAGTTTGTTGTTGGTGGCATGCCTAATGATAGTAACAATCTCTTGAAGTTAGGTTGGATTGAATCCTTGAAGCCTAATTGAGATGTTACAACCCTTGAAGCTAGGTTGGGTTAGTTCTTGAAGCCAAGTTGGGTTGATGCTTAGCATGCTTTGCTCCCCTTGAAGCTTGGTTGAACTTAATCCTTGAAGCCTAGTTGGGTATATGATATTGATATTGATAAATGTGATAACAAAACCAAAGCATTAACTCTGAAAATTGAATGGCATATTAGTGTGTCTTGGGCCCATGCTTGTTTTTGCTTAGTGTTGTTCATGAATGATTAAATGATTAACTAATAAAATATATGCAAAGATGTTGAATTCTGATATACATATATGTATGTTAGGTTATGAAATGTAAAAGTATGTTGTTAGCTTTGCATTTATGTTGTTACATGTATGATATAAATTAAAATTGGCATTGTATAACATTTAAGCATGTCTATTGCATGTTTTATCTTACTAAGCCCTTGGCTTAGCGCGATAGTGTTTAATCGCGCAGGTGATAGAACTGATAGACTCGAACCTGAGAACTCTTCGAGACCAAGTGAGAGTAGACATTGAAGAGTTGATTTTGGGAGCTTAAAGATCAGAGCTGACTTGCCAATCATGTATAAATCTTTTATATTGTGTAAAGTATTGTTGATAATGTAAATATATGTATAATGGTAAATATGTATTTAAATGTTTTCATATATGTACATATTTTATAACTTCCGCTGTGTAATTTATAAATGTATATATATATATATAGATAACTAATATGTTTTTGTTTTATAAGTAAATGATCTATTTTTCTATAATGTATAATGATAAGGGTATTGTATTAAGTTTTAAAGTGTTTTGAATGTTAAGGATATCTTAGCATCCCTATGTTTGGTGCACTTATGCTACATTGTGGTGTTTGTAGTGTGTGTGCATTGGATATGGGGGTGTTACACGCAAGTATACGAGGCTATTGTAGTGACGTTGATCGCCCCAAGGTCGTTTCCCAAGGAAGGACTTGCAAGTAATAGTTCGATCAACTAGCAAGGTGAGTAGATGGTAGATCTGAAGTCTTTCTCTATGCCATGAGTAAAGTAGGAGTTTGTCGAGACCAACTAGAGGGTGATGCATACATGTAAACTTTTAATTATGCTGTATTTCTAACAAGAATGTATTCATATGTATAAATGAATTTTGATAAAGATAAGATTACTATATACTTTTAAGATCATTTAAAATATAATGAATTTGTAAATGCTTTCTAAATTAATGCAAAATGGTTTGGAATCAATATAACTATTTTATTTGTAATGCAAGGTGATATCCTTATACTTTGTATACGTACTGTATGTATACCTGGTATATGTATAGTATTTATATAGAGTATCGGGGTGTTACAAGGAATCTTATTTCAGTATCTGTTTTGGATGATGAAGGTTATTCATTTTTGATTAAGAATAAGAAATGTTCTATTTTTGATAAAAATGATCTGCTTTATGGTATTGCAAATTCTTATAATGGCCTTTATATCCTTAATCTTGATGATTCTAATGGTAATTATATCTATAACATAACTTCTAAGAGAACTAAGCCAAATGAGTTAAACCCTACTTATTTATGGCATTGTCGCCTTAGCCATATAAATGAGAAACGCATTTCTAAGCTCCATCAAGATGGATTATTAGATTCATTTGATTTTGAATCATTTGAAACATGTGAGTCTTGTTTGCTTGGTAAGATGACAAAGGATCCTTTTACTGGTCATAGTGAAAGGGCTAATGATTTATTGGGCTTGATACATACAGATGTATGTGGTCCTTTTAGCATTAGTGCCAGAGGAGGATTTCGATACTTCATTACTTTTACTGATGATTTCAGTAGGTATGGCTATGTCTACCTAATGAAACATAAGCATGAGTCTTTTGAAATGTTTAGAACTTTTCAAAATGAAGTACAAAATCAACTTGGTAAAACAATTAAACTACTTCGATCAGATCGAGGTGGTGAATATTTGAGCCAAGAGTTTGATGATCATCTAAGGGATTGTGGAATTGTTTCACAACTGACTCCTCCAGGAACTCCACAGTGGAATGGAGTTTCTGAAAGGAGAAATCGAACTCTATTAGATATGGTTCGATCAATGATGAGTCAAGCGGATCTTCCTTTATCTTTTTGGGGTTATGCCTTAGAGACAGCTGCATTCATTCTGAACCGTGTACCATCTAAGGCGGTTGAAAAGACACCATATGAGATATGGACAGGTAAGACACCTAGTTTGTCTTTTCTTAAGATTTGGGGTTGTGAAGCTTATGTGAAAAGACCAGTTTCAGATAAGTTATCTCCAAAGTCTATCAAATGTAATTTTGTGGGGTATCCTAAGGAAACTAAAGGATACTATTTCTATACTCCTTCAGAGAACAAAGTGTTTGTTGCTCGAAATGGGATCTTTTTGGAAAGGGAATTTCTTTCTAAGAGAACTAGTGGGAGTATAGTAGAACTTGAGGAAACTCAAGTACCACAAGAAATCATTGAGCCGTCTATAGAGCCTATTTCAGAACCACAAATAGTTGTGGAGTCTGAAGATGTAACACAAATCCCTCGCAGGTCTGATAGGACATGTCGTCATCCAGAGAGATATGGATTTCTTGTGACTGATGATAGTGAAGTAATGCTCATAGATCAAGATGAGCCTACTACCTATCAAGAAGCTGTGTCAGGTCCAGATTCAGACAAATGGCTTGGAGCCATGAAATCTGAGATGCAATCTATGTTTGACAACCAAGTTTGGTCTTTAATTGATCCTCCAGAGGGTATTAAGACTATTGGTTGCAAATGGGTTTTCAAGAAGAAAACTGACATGGATGGGAATGTGCAGACCTATAAAGCAAGGCTTGTTGCAAAAGGTTTCAAGCAAACTCATGGTATAGACTATGATGAAACCTTTTCACCAGTTGCTATGCTTAAGTCTGTTAGAATTCTCATTGCCATTGCAGCATACTATGATTATGAGATATGGCAAATGGATGTCAAAACCGCTTTCCTTAATGGAAACTTGCTTGAGGATGTGTATATGACACAACCTGAGGGTTTTGTAAATCCTGAGAATTCTACAAAGGTTTGCAAGCTTTAAAAATCCATTTATGGATTGAAGCAAGCATCTCGAAGCTGGAATCTTCGTTTTGATGAAACAGTTAAGAACTTTGGTTTCATCAAGAATGAAGATGAACCTTGTGTCTACAAGATGGTTAGTGGGAGTGCAGTAGTGTTTTTAGTCTTATATGTGGATGACATATTACTCATTGGGAATGATATCCCTACCTTGCAAAAGGTTAAGACTTGGTTAGGGAATTCTTTCTCAATGAAAGACTTAGGTGAGGCTGCCTATATCCTTGGTATAAAGATCTATAGAGATAGATCTAGAAGGATAATTGGCCTGAGTCAAAGTACATACATAGATAAAGTGTTGAAGAGGTTCAACATGCAAGATTCCAAAAAGGGATTCTTGCCTATGTCTCATGGCATTCATCTCAGCAAGAGTCAATGTCCTATGACATCTGATGAGCGAGATCGAATGAATAAGATTCCTTATGCTTCTGCTATAGGATCTATTATGTATGCCATGCTATGTACTAGACCAGATGTCTCATATCCATTAAGCGCAACTAGTAGATTTCAAGCTGATCCTGGTGAAGGTCACTGGACAGCTGTCAAGAATATTCTTAAGTACCTTCGAAGGACTAAAGATGTATTCTTGGTTTATGGAGGTTTGGAAGATGAGCTAGTTGTAAATGGTTACACAGATGCTAGTTTCCAAACTGACATAGATGATTTTAGATCGCAGTCAGGTTTTACATTCACATTGAATGGTGGAGCTGTTAGTTGGAAGAGCTCAAAACAAAGCACTGTGGCTGATTCTACAACAGAGGCTGAGTATATAGCAGCATCAGATGCAGCTAAGGAAGCAGTCTGGTTGAAGAAATTCATCACTGAGCTAGGAGTGGTGCCTAGCATTGCAAATCCTGTGGACATTTATTGTGACAACAAAGGTGCCATAGCACAGGCAAAAGAGCCTAGATCTCATCAAAGGTCTAAGCATATACTCAGGCGTTTTCACCTCATTCGAGACATTATCGATAGAGGAGATATCAAGATATGCAAAGTTGACACAAATGATAACATAGCAGATCCATTAACAAAGCCTCTCTCACGGGTCAAGCATGATCAGCACACTAGATCTATGGGTCTTAGAAATTTGTAGGCCTAGTGCAAGTGGGAGATTGTTAGTGTATGTGCCCTAGGCCATTTATTTGGATCTTTATGTTATACATTCATTATTAATAAATGAGGTTTTATTATCATTATTGTTTGTTTGCATGTTACACAATTTTTATATTTGTCCCTGGTTTATTATTGTTATAGAGATAAAAAAAAATAATTCTTAACCAGTATGAACATTGATTTGATAATCATTAGATGGTTATGTGTATAGTGATACAAATCAATTTCATAGATACTTGTTAGAGAACAATGTATTGGATAGACCCATCATGAGATTACTACATGGGTTAGTGTCATAAGTAAATCTCATGATAGTTATGTATTAATTCTTTGACTTGAGATTGTCATAGTTTCCAATATAAGGACTATTATATTTTGACATGATCAAACATTATCCATAACTGGATAGTAATAAAGGTTATGTTCATATATGATAGAAATTATGTAGAGGATAATGAACAATCAAGATAGAATTTGTCCCTCTCTTTGAGAGAGATATCTTTTGGGCCCCTCGATAAGTGAGACTGTGAAATGCATGGCCGTGCTCAAATGAATTGATAGTGTGATCAATTTCATTTGTTTTTATCAGTCTACTTGGAGATCGAGTAATCATAAGTTTGGACAATATAAGTATGACGTTGACCATGACTTATGTTCAAGCTAGATATCGTGTGACAAAGGGATTAATGCATATACTATTATTAGCCAAATTGGACATTCCTTATATTAATTGGGTAGTTGTAACGCCTTGCTAGAGGCCAATTATGACTTGTTGATTTAATAGAGATTAAATTGACTGCCAATTAATATTGGCCTATCGGGTCACACACAAGAATGCGTTTTGGGCTGGATATAATATTAATAATATTAATATTAGATATTAATATTTATTATTATTATTATTTTCGTTTTTATATATATATTATTGGATAATATATTCAGAATCCTAATTAGATTTGGATTCTGAATTTGACTTACCTTATCCAATTATATATATTATTAGATAATGTATTCAGAATCCTAATTAGACTTGGATTCTGAATTTGACTTTCCGTATCCAATTTTGAATTGGATTCTGGAGTGATTATATTCACTCCAAATGTTAAGTCTTCTCAGAGGTAACAATAAAAACAAAGAGGAACGAAAAAGGTAACCCTAATACGTTTTTAGAGAAAACGTTTTTCCAGCCTTCGCCGTTGCAGAGAGCTAGCACTCCAAACGGTAGCATTTGTGTGGATACGCGATAGAGGGTGTTTCGCGATCGAGGCATCTCTTCAAAACTGTGATTTCGAATCATCAACAGGTTAGTTCTTTGAACACTTTTGTCGAATTAAACGAACAGCATGGATCCTGGTGGGAAATCAGAGATCAAATATTTTTCCGCTGCGTGTTTTTGTTTGCAGTGATCTCTATGATTTCCTAACACCTTCAGCATGCCTCTTAGTATTATTATAAGCCCTAATAGTCACCTCGGTCGGGCTTAGATCCCTTATTGACATAGCTAGCTTGGGCAAGATTTTAAGTGGACAGACATTTATGGCAGATCCGTCATCAATCATTACACACAGAGTCCATTTTCCTTTGACCTCAACTTTGATAAAAAAAAAAAAAAAAAAAGTGGGCGAATGTGATCTCTTCCCTCTTCTGGCAAATCAGTGTCTAAGAATGACACCATTCCCACATCAATCTTGTTCTTATTTTGATCCTCTTCACATTTCATCACTCCTTCACTTTCACAAAATTGACCAGCTTCACTGGTGTTATAGAAGTAGAAATTGACATGCTAGCTATAACTTTGGCCATAGTCTCTCGATGCTTTTTTGATGTTGCTAGTAAGTCCCAGATACTAATACTAGCTTGAGTTCTTTTTAATTGCTTAACAACAACATCATCTTCTTCTTCTTTGTTCCCAGCTTCAACATCCTTCCCCTTATCAGCTTCCACTTTCTTCGGTGGTAGCCTTGCATAAGGCTTACCAGATTGGGTGTTCATAACTTTTGTCTTCTTCGAGCTTGGACTAGGTCCACTCTTCCTTTTGGGATTAGAATCATCATCACTATCGGTCGAGTCCTAAAACTCACTCACAACACAAATTGCTACTTCTTTTCCAACTACAGCTTGCTCCAACTTGCTAAGCACCACCTCTTCTTTGGTTGTTTCTCAATCCACATCTTGGAAAGAAGATAGCACAAATCTCTCATTCAAGCCTCCCCCGATCCTGAAAGTTGCCGATGGTGGAACCCTGTTGAACCTTGGCAATGGATTATCCTTCATGTTTAGCTTGTTAGGCTCGGGCAACTTCCCACTATCAATCAAATTCTGAATTTCATTCCTCAACCTCAAAACATTTATCTATTTTGTGCCCTTACATTTGGTGGAATTGGCAAAATGCCTTAGCAACAAAATTAGGTGGCAAAGGATTTGGCAATGGACATGGGGCTAATGGCTGTAACAGCCCCTTTTTCTGCAGCTTGTTGAAAACCCAAGACAGTGGTTTGCGCAACTTCAAAAATTGTCTTCTACCACCTTGGCTAGTCGCATTAACATCTACCCCCTTTTGTGTGCTTTGATTGCTAGACTAGTAGTTCCCTTTCTCATTCCTCGTTACCAAAAAGCAGTTCTTCTCCCTTTCCCATTCTTCAATTTGTAAACCAGCTTGAAAAAGATCCTTGAAATCCTGAATGAGTGTGTGAGACATCCTTTCATGAAGACTAGGTAGCACCCCTCTTACTATCATTCAAATCTAATCTGACTCGTCGGGCCTTTTCTTGAGCAGAGAAGCCTTGTTTCTCCACCTCTTCACATAGTCAACAAAGTTTTCATTTGATTTCTGCCTTATCGATTCAACTTCCATCAAAGTAACCTACAACTCAGCATTGTTCCATATTGTTGGATGAAGGCCTCATACAACAAATCCCAACTCTTTTGGGCACCATCCTCTAAGGTGTTGAAACAATTTTGTACAACTGGATCCAATGAAAGCATGAAGTACTTTAAAATTTAAGCCTTAGTAGCTCGGGTAGACTGTATGACTGAGATGTATTGCTTCACATGGAGATGAGGATTGCCAATTCCATCAAACTTGGCAAATTATGGCATCTTGAACTTATAAGGGACCTCATCATCTTGTTCAAATAGCTTATCCACCTCTGACATCTCTTCGATTTTCAACTTCTTCTCCACATCAGCAATCATCTTCTCCACATCAGAAGTCTTGATCTTTTCACCAATTGATTTCTCCGCAACCTTTGGATCCTTCTTCTTATCTTGAGGATCTAGAAAGTGCTGACCCTAGTATTCATCATCATCCATAACCATCTTGTCATCATCAAAGGCTACTTCGCCAACCTTAGCCTTTCCCTTGTCTTTTTACTTACTGGTACTAGCAAATGCTTCACCAGTGTTCCCAAATATTGCAACCATTTGGCTTCTCATGGTCTCACCCCTTCAGCTCTTCCATCTTTGTGTTGACTGCATTGTCTATCATCTTTTGAATCTGCTCAGGTTCCATTGCTCTTGGTGAGAAGCTAACTGAGTCATTGCTGGATTATATGCTATTGGCATAGGTTGGGTTGTCGTAGGCTCTTGAACTGCTATACTCTAGGGCTGTGAGCTAGAAAGGATCGATGATATGAGATGCAATGCATGTATGCATAATCAAAGAAAACAACAAGAGTAAGGACATCCTTCCAACCTTATATCACCCACACACGAATGATGAGCCTCTTTTTCTAGGTATAAGGCCAACAAAATACCAACATGGGGTATCTTATTTTTGAACAGTTCCCTTGGATGTTTTAGCCAATAGTTGTAATTTCAAATTTAGAATTCAGTCCATGATAACTCTTATTAATTAGGTCTTAATCCATTGGGTTAACAAAAGATAGCTTTTATACTGTATTAGATTAAAACCAAATTAAAGGGTTTATCATAAATAGATTTTCCATTTTGGAAAAGCAACTATTGATTCAATCTTCAAACAAGCCCATGATTAATAAGTCTTAGTGTAAACTACGCCCACAATTGATTTCAAATTTTTCATAATTGACCTATTTAGTTGTAAGCCTATAAAAGGTTTGGTAAAAATGGTTTTGGTTCAAAAGCCCATTGAGAACAAATTGTTCGAAAATAGATTTTGGGCTTTGAGCTTGGGCCATGAGGTAGAAAGAATCTTTGGAAAAAGGTTTTTATGTCCAAAGCCGTTGAAAATTTTAAAAATAGTTTTGGTCTTTTGGGCTTTAAAATTATTTTATTTTGGGCTTACAACATAATTAGGTCATATTAGGAATGGAACAAACTAAATAAGCCATGATTCAAACCAAGATATATCCAAAGAGCAAACATTTGGGTACAAACCTAAGGAAAGTAACTAGGCCAACTACATAGGCTTTAGTCTTTGGGTTGAAAAGCTTAGGCTCCCATAACAAGTATATACCAAAAGGTACAAGGCTATGAATGGTTTTACCATGCTCGATCTCCATACCTTAAGTGAAAAGTATGGTATTCCTTACATAATACAACACTGGTAACATTGGTGTCCTAACTCAAGCATACAATACAATCTAAAATGATGCAATTGATAATATCATAATAAGAAAGAATGAAATAATATAAAGACCAACAGAATCAACATCTCTTATCCCTAGTGGAGTCGCCACTGTGAGCGGCAATTTTTGCCTCCACTCCTAGTGGAATGGTTCTTGAGCTTGGGCACTGTTTAGCTCAAGGCCTTAGAGAACACAAGACTAAACCCAGAGAAAATAGAGTAGCCATCTGGACAGACTGGGAAAAGAAAGGGGTGGATAACTCAATTTCTAAGGAATCTCCAATCCTCTAATGGGTTCAGAAAGTTGGATACATATGGAGAAGGTGAGAATGACCCAGCACCCCCATAACTCCGGGTTTATTAGAACCAGCCTCATTATCAAGTCTAAATATTATAAAATTCTTAGCTTATTACAGTATTATCCATACTACATACGAACATTAAAATAAAGAATTATTGCATTAAAATCAAACCAATGTTCAAAACAAAAACAATAAATAGGCACTCATACAAGATGGAAACATGCCCTTACAACCATGTCCAACGTCTAAAATAAATAGGATACCCACCAAAAGATAGAAATGTGCCCTTTACATTAATCCAAACATTAAAATAACTTAAATTACAATGAACTTAAATAATGAGGTACCCACAAAAAGGAAACATACCTCTTACAATTCAAATGAACGATTAATCAAATAAATTAAATCATCCAAGTATAATAATTAAAATAAAACATCTATCAAAATATAAACATGCATTAATAATTAATTCTACATTCAAATATCATATTAAACAATAGATGTACAAGTTTTAACTTATGAATTAGGGTTTTAAAAGGATATAATTTAATGTTTTAGGGTTTATGGAAATACAATTAGGGTTTTTATAAAATTAGGATTTTAAGAAAATAAAACTAGGGTTTAGGGTTTTTTAGAAAAACAAATTAGGGTTACACAATTTTGAAAATTGGTTTTAGGGTTTTAGGATTTAAAAAACTAATTTTAAGGCTTTAGGAATTAAGAACTGGTTTCGGGACTTTAGGATTTAAAAACTAATTTTAGGGTTTTAGGATTGAAAACTACTTTTAGGTTTTGAGATTGAAAATTGTTTTAGGGTTTTGATATTTGAAGGAATGGACTACTGGATCATTAGGGTTTTAAGAAAACTAAGCCACTGCGACTATAGAAAAATTTTGGTTTAAAAAAATTATTTTGAAATTCAATTAAATAATTTAATGGACAATGAACACACCATCACATAAATAAATTAAAACCAATATGAATCATGCTTAATTAAGTGGGTTATCGAGTCAAGCTTCAAGTAAAGTTACTGGATATTTTTATCAAAGTACAAGAATAAAAATAACTCAATGAAACTATTATGGATGAATTATTGTGAATGTTAAAATAGATTTAAATAATGAATTTCAAACCTCCATTGTTGGTTCCACCAATATTTCATGTTGATCAAGTTTTATATTTGTATCAGCAGTAAAATCTTGGTTGAACAAGATAAAGACAGTTGTCCATTGCCTTCTTGGTTTGATGGTTTGATGTCTCTGCTCCCTCAATCTTTGATACTGCTAGGGTTTAATGCTTGCTATTTTGGTCCTTTTTTCTTGCTTAATAGTTCCTCTTTTTTACTGCTTGTTGCCAGTATTAAACGTTAATATTTATAGGCAATGTAAAGGTTAACCTAAACCTAATCTACCTAATCTAAGACTTAAAAGGATTCTAACCTGATTAGGAAACTCAATTGCTGGCCGAAATTGCTTCAGAATTAAAGTTCATGTCGATTTGGTTGCAAATAGACATGGGACCAAGGCCATGTCGATTTGGGCAACCAAATTGACATGAGCCATGTCTTATGTCGACTTGGGCCCTCCAGGTCGACATGAGCTACGGCTCAGGTAGCCTTGAACCCACCCGACTCAAAATCGGTCTAAAAAAACTTCAATTGGGCCAAAATATGAACAAATTAAATATATGCCCTTCAAAATTGGACAGACCTATTTAAAAGTTATAAATTAGGTTTAAATATTTTGAAGTCGATTCAAATTTATTTGGGCATTTTTTAATTAGGACTGTACCAACTTAGGGCCAAAATTAAGGGTCTACACTTGCTTTTGGCATGTATGACATTTATTTAGTAACATATTCATAGGATTTCCTATAGGGACAATCATTCTTTTAAGAGTGTTAGCAACCTAACATGTTATTTAATGACCCCTGGTTTTCATAAAGATATCCAACAACTTATTTATTCTGCAAGTGAATTATTCTTTAAACTTCAAAGTTCATATTAATTTAATTTATGCATATATTAAGAATGAACAAGATTGATGTATTTTAATTAATCTTTTGTGCTTTTGACTATATTTATAATAGCCTTATACCATATATATGTATAATACATACACTAAATATACATAGAGTACACATATAGAATATAAAAGTGTCACAATAAATAACTGTAGAAGCTATCATAGTTAATGTCAAAATAATTATATTATTAAAAGATAAATTTAATTGACAAATTCATGTATATTTTATCTTCAAAATAATGTAAATAATAGGAAATCTCTGAAAAAAATTTTGCCAGAGTTTTATCTATAATTTTGTCTGATCGCAAAAAAAAAAATCAAATAGTATAATATGAATAAAACAACACTCCCTAAATTCAAATTTATACAAAATCCTTCATTTCTCCAAAAACATCACTTCACTAATTTACAACCAAATATTTCATAGTTTTTTTTTTGAAAAAAAAAACATTATTTACCTTAATTACATATATAAACATAACATCCTCAAATACTCATTTAATATACATATGATTTGCTTTAAATGTACAAAAACCAAAGTACAAAATAAAAATAGTCATAAATGTATGCAACCCAGTACAGTTGGTCGCGTGGCAATACTGAAACTCCAATCTCAACCCCCCTCTGGACTACTCTGCTCCACAGTCCTAACACCTGCATGATATAGTTAACCACACTAAGCTTGAAAACTTAGTGGTACACACTTTGATAACAAAAGTAATTTTAAACAATGAATTATGCTTCAATGTACACACTGTTCACAAATGTCACCAAAGTTTTACAATATTCAAGTTCCAAACATTTTACTTTGGCCTATCATGACACGGGGGAACTAAGTGCCATATACCACCCAAAGGTGCGTCCCCTATTTACACCAGCATGTCTAGCCCAATAACAGTGATACCTATTTGTCTAGCCCCGAAGGCACATAAAATATCATCATATGTCAATGGCATATGAAACCGATAGTACTAAATATAATTCTCTGGAACAAGATATTATATATGGCGAACATACATTCCACATACACATTATCACTTTACCATTTTTTGTTCTCATCACATTTTTCATATCTTTTTCACATTTTCCACAATCATATGTAATTCCCATACTTTCATCGTAAGGTAATCACATTTATGATGTGATTGCTCGCCCATATTTCTTATGCCTTTACCATACTTTTCACAAATTATACATATCAATGTTCTTAGCCATTCTTTAATGGCCTAACATTGTGTATTTTATGTATTTCACATGATACTACTCAAAACAATGCATCTTACATGTAAAACCAATATCAAAGTAGATTAGCACATTCATAAAGCCATAATGTTCTAGGCCAGACCAAATACAATTAATACACATGTAATCAAAGTATGTTAGTACCTTGGAAATGACAAATCCAATGTTGTTTTCACCACACCTTACTTCACCGATGTCCTTCCTCTCTTTAATTCTATAATTTCACCTTACTCAATCCTAAATCAAATTATAAGTGCAAATATATCATTAGCATCTCATTCTAGCCCATTTTATTCAATCAAACATCAATTTTACCCAAATTCTACTAAAACTCTAATTTTCAACACTGCCTCTTTCAAAATTCAACAAAACCCTTTCATTTTCACCAACAAACCTTAAAACCATTAAATATACTTCAAAATAACTTCAAGGCAAACGATATTAGCAATTATTGAATTCTCCATCAAAATTCTAATTTTCACATATTCAAAATTTTCAAGAATACTTTTTAAAATCAAAGAAAACTTACCTATTTCTTGTGAATTCTTCAAAATCACCCAAATTCCTTAGAGAATCTTGTGAACTATGATTTGAAAAATCAAAAACTCCCTTTGGCTCCCTATGGAAGTTTAGCCAACATTAGAAGAAGAAGATGATGAAGACTATATCTGACTTTTTAATTTTCTTTCTTCTTTTCCAGCCATATATATTTTAAACAATTAAATAATTATTAATTAATTTTAAATATTTCATTTTTCCCTCTTCCATCCAAAAATAATTAAATTTCCATTTTTTTTTTACATTTTATCTTTTAATTTTTAACTTTAACTTTAACTTTTGACTTTTTATCTTTAAGTATATATTGCATATATATTAAGTATAAACTATTCATATTCATCTTTCATCACTCTAATTATTCTTCATTTTAGTTATTTTGTTGTTTAAAATTATGGATGTTACAATATTTATTTATCTTCCCCTGGTGATAGGAAAACTGATTTATCAAATTGATAATCTAAAAATCTTATTCTATTAAATTTTTCGTTAAAGGTCCAAGATATATAATAACAGGAAAATAATCAAAACCTATACATATATCAAGATAATATTGATAACCCATTTGATTTCTTTTAGGGGAGGCAATAAAAACATATACAGTGCAATAAAAAATTTAATATCACAAATTCTAGATAAGATATATTATGTCAGTTAAATGTAAGTATAAAGTAAAAAAATTATGATGTGTAGACAATAAAATGCAATTTAAAGGTGCATTATAAATAATAACATATATTCAAGTGGATATAGGGTGTTTTTATTTCATAAGTATATGTCTAGTAAATTATTGTAAACGCTTTATAAAAAAATTCAGCTAAATAATTTTGGGTGTGAACATGCACAAGAAAATGTTCAACTATAATTCCTACTAACATTTAATAATTGTAAAATGCTTTTGAAGTGAACTCACATTCATCATCTAGAAGAACTATCTTAATAGGATAATCAAGAAAAATTGGCTTTAAATTTATAATTCGAGCAAAAATTTAGCAAAAGCAATAGTACATTGACAATAGATAAACATGTGACCATCGAGTTGAAGCAACAATTAAAATCATAAAATATCTAAATGGTCTATAGGATAGGTAGATAGGGCCACAAATATCCCTATACATTCTTTGTAGAAATTTAAGGACTCTAAATATAATTTAGATAGTGGAGATCTTACAGTTAATTTACCTTAGGCATAGAATTTTTTTGATTTTTCAGTGGATGTCCATTTGTATTTTTAATAATACATCGCACCATGTTTGAACCAAGACAATCATGCCAAAGTATAAAATTTTTAGGATTAGTGTACTTACGATGCAACAGTGTGATTTAAACATCTTTATTTTATAAAATACAATCCAGGCAAGAAATTTGAAATTTCTTAAATATGAACTTCTGGTTCAATAACACACTTTATTTCAATAGGATATCCATTGCAGCATATTTTTTAAAACTTAGTAGATTTTTTCGAAATTTACTTGAATATAATGAATCATTGACATATAATTTTGTTCAAATTCAAAATATAAGGTGGATTCTTCTGGAGCCTTCAACCACATTTGCAAAACTAGATATCATGTTAACATTAATTTTAGCTAATGTTAACTATAACAAATATTTTTTTATCATAAAGAATTATGAGAGTTGTGACAATATATATCTTTTTAGCACTTTTACTTTTAATGTTTGTAACACCTGTATACCATATATATGTACAGTACATATATCCCATATATATATAATATGCATACAAAATATAAAAGTGCCATAAAAACTCCATAATAAAAAATTCTCATTTTAATCACAATATTTAATTAATAATAAGTAATATATACTTAAGTAGTAAATTATTAAAATATAAATTTATAGAGAAAACCTCTGGAAATCTTTTGCTAGAGTTTTATCTATAATTTTAATATTTTTAATAATCAAGCACTCAACCTACATTAGAAAAATACACTCCCAATATAAATAATTTCACAAATCCTCCACCCATCAACAATCTTTCAACTCACCACTTAAAACCTTTTGTATCACAATTAAATAATTATATAAGTTAATGCACAACAACCATCTCAATCTTTAAAATAAATACAAAACCCAAATATTATACGTTAATATGCATAAACCAAAATTTTTAAAACCAACTATACATGTATGCAATTGGCATAGTTGGTCTTATAGCACCCTAGATCACCAAGTATCAACCACACTCCGGATTTCTCTACTCAACAATTTTCTTACCTGCGCAATTCACACAACTGCACTAAGCCCAAAAGCTTAGTGGTACATACTTAAACCATACAACAATTTAAATAACATACATGCATACTTTTCAATTCATATTTTATTATTATACTATCAATACATACACTTATATTTTTGCACTTCCTTTACCTTATAATTCATATACACATAATTATTCATCACAAATTACTCAATGTTTATCCTCTAATTCTTCAAACATATGTATATTTATCTGAGTCACACAACATCATCATCACAAGATTTACATACAAATATATCTCAACCACACACACATATATTCATCAACTCAACATTTTGTTGCCACATTACCAACACAGCACATTGCTTAACTAAACTCATATAAAAACATCTCATCATTTCATTGCAATATTACCAAAACTTTACAAGACATGACATCACTTCACAAGTTGGGCCCAACTACTCTATATATAATAATCAAGTTCCAGAACAATTGATTTGGTCCATTGTGACACCAGTGTCTAGCCCATAGGCAAAATTATTTTAATTTATCGACCTAGCTCTGCTCGGGTCCTCAATCTCATGACCTAGCTCTGCTTAGGTCATGGCCCAACTATGCTTGGGCTTGTCATTATATAATCCCCAACATTAATTTTTTGGAATAGGTTATTATGCAAGGCAACACACACATCACATACTTATTCATCTCATCAAATCATATTTTTATCACCTCATTTTAATTATCAAGACTTAGCTCTGCTCAAGTCTTTCAATAACTCATTTCTCATTATTTAGCAAATTTCTCATCTCACATTCCTTCTCAAGAGTTTTCATATGTATCGTGATCATATCATTCCATGATCACTATCACATATCTCATAAATCATCACATTTACATATTAATTTCATATCTCAACACATCACAATCTATCACATTATCATCATTCTCAATCACACATTATTAATAGATCACATACAACACATTTTATTACATCTTATCATCACACCATAACACATTCATTTATTTATCATTTATACATATCATAAATCCAATATTATCACATTTATCATATTTTATCAATTTCCCTTATTTTCACATGCCTAAACTATTTTTTCACATTTTTATATTTATTTTCCACATTTTACTTTACATTTAACATAATTCACTTTTCACACAATATGCACATATCATATCAAAGTCAATATCAAAGTGGCATAACACATTCTCAAATTCACAATGTGTTATGTCAATTACAATATTATTTAAACAATAATTATTATACTGTGTACTAACCTCAAATTTGGTTAATTCCAAATCAATCTCAATCTCCAACCTTCATTTCTCAAATTTCCCTTCAATTCTTTAATTTTATTTCTCCCTTTTACTTAATCTTAAACCATATTATAAGTTCCAATATAACATTAGAAACTCATTTAAACACACTTTAATCATTCAAACAACAATTACACAAATTATATCCAAAATTTCACCAAAATCCTATTTTCATCATTACTACTTCTTTCAAACTACCATCCAACCTATCCATTCTCATCATACAACCATAAATTCATTACATACACACCAATATAACATCAAAACAATTTATTTTAATAATTATAAACATCATCATCAAAAATCATAATTTTACATAATATACTCACAAACCCTAACTTGCCAAAACTTTTTCATATCCATTTTCTAATCATAAAATCACAACATATCCATTAAAACAACATTAAATTATCCCATAACAATAATTATGTACATCCATATCAAAACCCTAATTTTTCCATAACCTTTCCATAACCCTCCAAACTTGCTCATAATCAATTTCTAACCATAAATTCATTATATATATATATATATGTTAAAACAACAATAAATTAACCATTTAAAAAGAATTAAAAACATCCCAATTAAAATCCCAATTCTTACATATTCAACTATAAAACCTTAATTTCATCAACTATGCTCGTTTCCACAAATTGTTCATCAAACCAATACATATAAATCCTAATCACTTTTTAGCTATCATTTTTCTCAATTATCCATCATTTTCTCTCTCTCCCTATTTCTAACATAATTTTAAAATTACATAAAACAAAATTAAGAAGAGAAATACTTACTTGACTCCTTGTTTTTCTTCAAAATCTCTTTAAATCCCTTGGAATTCTTATAAAATTTGATGTATAAAAGGAAACAAAACAACTCTCCTTCCTCTCCAATGGTACACGTCTAAAACAAGAAGAAGAAGAAAAGAAACATCTTTATTTCTCTTTTTCCTAGCCACCTATATATATAATTATTTATTTATTTATTTATTAGAATATTATTAAATATTTGGATATTTATCCCTTTCTTTGACTTTTCTTTTCCTATCATCATTATTATCATTATTATTACTACTACTACTACTACTACTACTATTAACATCATCTTTCCCAACAACAATTTATACATCCCATATATGTATTCTATATTCCATGTATATGTATATGTCTTATATATCCCATGTATATCTCAATTATATATTACATATATATCTCATATCTATAATATACTCATCTTATATTTCTCTCTTCTCATCCTACCTACTTAATCATCCATGCAAATTGTTCCATTATACATAAAAAAAAAAAACTGACATTTTAAATATATGCTATTTGTATCTTGATGTCTATATATATGTAATATGTATTTTATGTATACATCATATATACAATGTGTGTATATCTTGGATATATCAAGTGTATAATATGTATCCAACATATAATGATAAGAATATATGGGTATATATTATGTATACACTAGATATACATTAGGTATATACTACTCATATATCTCTCCCAACACTTTAACTATCCTCTACGTACTTATTAATTTATCTAAATTTTTGGATATTGCAAAGTTGGCAGGAAAAAATTTTTCCACCGCGAGATTTTTTTTATTAAGATCTTGTCCATAGTTTTGAAAAAATACCACATTCAATTCAAGGAATGATATTAAGCCAGTTGGACGAGTTTGATGATTTTTCATCAAAAGTTAAAAAATTTTTTAGCTACAGATAAATGAGAAATTAGTTTAAAATATTTTGTAAATCTATGCTCTCAATATCGCTACTACGGGAACACATTTGAGGTATGAAAATTTTAATATTCTCCAAAATGGTTGTAATAAATCCTTAATAATAAGATAATCAATTTTCAATTTCTCATATGAATAATCAAAAAGAAAATTATTACTTTTAAGCGATCCTGCAGGGATGATTGATTTTCTTTTCATAATATCTTTAAGATTTATAATATCGAGGTGAATCTTATTATTAAGTAAAATTCAAGTTTTTATGATATTTGACATTTTGCATACCAAATTTAAATAAAAATCATAAATTAGATATATCATAGTGTTATCAAACAGATAAGAACTAAAAATTATCATTAGAGTTTAAAGATCATAACTTTAAAATTGCAAATAATCATATCAAATTATAGTAAATATCAATTTATTTACCAACTTCACTTCAATACACAAATATTTACTCATAATTTTATATCACTTTTATTTTCATATACTATACTAAGTTATTAGATATATAAGTATAAACACAAAAATAGCTATAAATACATATTTAAATTTAAATTCCACAAGTAAAATTTTAAAATTTATTTGTTCCTTATTTTAAGGGTATATATATATTGTTCCACTTACTTCAATATTTTCAATACTCAAAAAACATTGGTTGTTTTAGGCATAAGAAAGAAAAAACCATGACAAAGGTAAAACAAATATCAATTTGCCTTTTATGTGTATATATATATATATATATTGGCAACACAAATCATAGTTATCAATCAATTAATAAGTAACTAAGTGATAAAAAATTAAAGAAGAAAATTGTATCAATTAGTTACCAATCAATTTCAAACAAAAGGTTTTTCCGAAACCCATTATTGAATAAAATTATCAAATATTGTCTCAACAATAGTTAGCCAACAAAATAAGCAATGTAAATTTGAAAACTTACAAATATGAGCAATATGTTATACTAGTGTATTGCAGTTTTTTTCTTCAATAAAATTTAGATAAAATAATAATCTCGCAACAAAATTCTTAATGATTTAACATGAAAAACCCTAAATCTCAATTTAGACAAAATTAATCATGTTAAATAATCAAGAAGTATTAAATTAAATGCGAAAGCGTACCTAAATTTATATTGCTAATAAAATTCTTGAGTCTTGTAGTTCTCAAATTTGAATACTTAGAATGAACAAGTTGGTGTGAACCTAAACATTTTTACAATTAAATTAAAATTCAGTCCCTTATAGTCATAATGCAACTTTGAATCACTCAAAATGGAAGTCGAACAAAGGAGAACGAGCTTTAGGAATTTTACTGCACAACATCAGGCCTATTGCAGTAGGGCTACCTCGCAGTAGCCATAGTTGTCCTTGTGACACCCAGTAGCGTCACAGGGAAGGCAAATAGTTCCATGTGGCACCATTTTTGGTGCCACAAAATCCTAGTCCAGAATTTTCCCATTTTGACCTTGAAAACTTCTATAAATGGTCGTCTTCCCACCTCATTTTCTTCGCTCCACTCAACTAAGCAAACCTAATTGCTAGTTGTTTCATATTTTCTCTCTTTTCTTCTTTTTTAAAAGTAAAAGGTACATTCTTCCTTAGTTTGAACTACCTAAAATTTGCTTCCTTAGCAAGCCTATTTATTTTATTTAGCTTTCCTTAAGCCGAATCGAACCCAATTGCTTTCTTAGTAACCTTTAAACCCTAAGCAAAGTGGAACTATGATCTTGTAGACCTTTAATTTTGGCCCAAATCAAATTCGGTCCCAATTAAAAGTCTAAATTAAGTCTGATACCAATTAAAAATCCCAAATTACTATATTTCTCTTAGAAATCATTATGAATCAGCCATTATCATGGCCAACTGATCATGACTCATAGCGAATAGGCTATGAGTCTATGGCTAATTCGCCAGTCCATTTAACTTTCTTAATCCTATTTAAATTCAGAGTTTCTTCATATAAAAAGGGAGTTTTCCTGATAAAATTAGGCTTCAAAATGATTAAGCTGGATTAAAACCATAATTGAGCACCATAAAAGGGGGGACCAACTAATCAAAATCGGCAGCAACTATTAGCACATAGCAACCCAGAAACAAAAAAGAATTAGAGAGGCAGAGAACAAAAATGAAACAAAAGCTGGAGGTACAGTAGCCAAAATCCCATTGATCCAGACCTATCAAAACCATTCAAGGCAGAGAAGTCGTATAGTTCATCAAGTAAGGCTTGGGCTTAGTTCAGTGATTTTTACTTGGTGGAACCTACAACATAGGTATGATCTCGAGTATCTAAATTTATTCAATTCGATAAATTATCATCTTGTTTATTTTATAATCTTGCATATTTGCTTTTTTTATTTTATTCCATAACCAAAACCCTAAAAGTGTGAGTAAAATCCTAATTTATGGATCAAACTCCGATTGCATGATAAAATCTTAATTTATTTGTCAAAGTCTTAATTCTATAATTAAACCCTAATTCTCTTTAAATTAAGCCCTAATTTTGTGATTATTTGCATGGTGATTATTTATATATTTAGTTTATTACAAGTAAATCGTAATCTCTTGTTATTTGAATTTCAAAGTTGTAAAACACATATTTCCATTTATGGGTGCCTTGTTTGTTTAAATTATTTTTCTTTAAATTGCTTATAATATGAGTAATATCATATTTAGACCTAAAAAGGAGGTCAATTCCAATGAACCAAAAATTATGGGGGTGCTAGGCCACTTCTCACCTTCTCTATGCGTACCCAACTTTTCAAACCCAGTAGAGGTTGGGATTCCTTAATAATCGAGTCATCCATTACTTCTATTTACTTCTCATCCCGTCTGGGTAGCAACTCATATTCTCCAGGTTTAAACTAGTGTTGTCTAAGGCCCAGTGTTGAAGTCACAAGAAACATTCCACCAGGACTGGGGAAAAAAATTTCTGCTCACAGTGGTGACTCCACTAGGGATAAGAGAAGTTAATTTCATTGGTCTTTATATTATTTTATTTTTTATTATTATAATGTTATTCACTACATCACTTAGAATTGTATAGTATGTGTGAGTTAGTATGCCTTATGAAACCTGTGTTATGTGAGTATAAGCGATACCATACTTTCATTTAAGGTTTGAAGATCGAGCACTGCATAACCATTGATAGCTTTGTACCTTTTGGTATATACTTGCTATGGGAACCTGAGCCTTTTATCTCAAAGACTAATGCCCATATAGTTAACCTAGTAACTTTTCTTAGGTTTACCCTAATTGCTCATTGTTTGTCTATGATTGACATATCTTGGCCCAAGTTAAAACCCATTTGGTTTGTTTTTTTTTTTCCTAAGATGACCTAATTATTGTAAAAGGCCAAAACTATTTTATGACACAAAAATTCTTCAAATTTGGGTCAACAATTGCTTTCTATCTTATAGCCCAAATATGAAGCCCAAAATTGATTTTTGAAATAAACGCTTTACAATGGGGTTTTGAAATGTTATTAAGGAAGGGCTTATAAACCATCTTTTACTTTTTGGTCCATTTATTAGGCCTTAAAATTAAAAATCTTTTTACAAGTTGTTTGAGGACAATGAAAGAATTCACTGCAAATTTAAAATGCCTCCTTTTTTAAGTTGGTGGAATAGGAAATCCCCACTTTTATGCAGTCTGCTAGAGCCACTATGGCTCAAACTCTAAGAAATTTCATGCTTTCTTTGGACCCTGTTGTGCAAAACTGTTTCAATACCTTAGAGGGAAAATCCCATAAAGATTGGGATTTGTTGTACGAAGCTTTCATCCAATAGTATGGGTACATCATTGAGTTAGAGGTAACCTTGATGGAGGTACATTGAGTTAGAGGTAACCTTAATGGAGGTTAAGTCTATCTGTAATACACTTACACCTCATACACGTATAATATATACATCAGTATATATTATATGTGTATAGAATACAAGAATGACATAGTCTCAAACTTTTCAAACTTTTCATTATTATAAGAATAATATTTAAATTCCTAGAATATACCTTAATAGATAAATAAATATATACATAAGTAATTTAAACACTAGAAATACAAATTTTAAAGGAAATTCTCCTGAAAAAATTCGCCAGAGTTTTATTTGTATTTCAGATGTTCACAAAATTCAAACAACACAACTTGCAAAAGATTTTACACTCCTAAATAAATTCAAACATCCATTTCTCCATCACCTCTTGAATTATACAACCATATATCAATATATAATATTTTTAGAATTTACAATGTTTAGCCTAAAAACACTAACAATTTACAACATTTACATGAATACAAACATTTTGTACATAATTATATAATGATTCACAAAAGAAACACTTACATGTCTGCAATTAGCTCTCGTCTTGTCGCAACCTATTTAAAACTTCTATTAAAACACAAAAACCTTAGATCTGCTCTCGTTTAGCAGAGCTATCGGTTTTAACCATGTCACCTGCACAATTAACAAATTGCACTAAGCTTTTCATCTAGTGGTACATACTTTGATAGTAGTAAAAATTTAATAACAATAATGCAAAATGCCTTTCTTTTGTAAAATTACAATGTGGCATGCAATTTCATATTAAATCTTATGAATTTTTTTCATTTTCAAACATCACATGTCACATTCACATGCATTGGGCCCAATTAACCCTATATAATATTCAAGTTCCAAAGGTATTATTATAGACCATTTTGACACCCAGTGTCTAGCCCGAAGGCAAACAATAATGATTCCCAGTGTATAGCTGAAGGAAAAGTACATAATAGTGACACTCATCATCTAGCCTGAAGGCAAATCAAATATCAATGACCCCTAGGGTCTAGCCCAAAAGTAATAAATGGTATGCTGTCATACACAAAACTCTAGAATATAATATTATATAAGCTAACACACATTTTATATACATTTTTATACTTTTCTCATACTTTGGCAATTATGTCATTTTCCATTCTTTTTGTACTTTTTCCATCATTTCATAATGTTTTCACACTTTATCATCATTTTTATCAAGTTCCTTGCCACTTTCCCATGATGGCCGAATTATGCCCTATAATTGACATAATTGCATTTTTATCACAAACAAAACTAACAATGTCTATAGCCATCTTAAAATGGCCTAAATGTTCACATATTATACTTTTCATACCTTTTAACACATGGCTATACATTTTGCATGTGAATTTACACATTTAAGTGGCATGGTCTCAATATCAAACAATAATGTAGCATGCCAAACAAATGCATTTTAAGACATTTCTATCAAAGTGTGTACTAACCTTAGATTTCACCATTTCCAAGCTAGAAAGCACACTTCCTCACCACCTCCTCAATGTGTCCTTCACCTCTAGGGTTAGACAATTACAATCTACTCAATTCCTATATAAAATGTGAATGTATATAATATGTTAGAATCGCATTTTAAAGTATTTTATATAACACCCTTATATACTATATAAGTATAGTATATATATCTTGTGTATGAAAATACGCATACAGAATATAAAAGTGCCATAATAAATTCCATATTAAAGATTCTCTTTTTAATTAACAAAAATAATTACTAATAAATAATATATACTTAAGCAGTAAATTGTTAAAATACAAATTTATAAAGAAAATCTCAGAAAAATATTTTGCCAGAGTTTTGTTTGTAATTTCATAAAATCCCAAATAATAAATTTACTCAACCTGCTAGAAAATTAAACACATATCATTCCAAAAACCATAATCTCTTCATTTCATATTCAATTATTACAAATACGGTTAATATATTTTATACACGTATACAAAATTGTACAGAATATCATATGTTTAAAACATGTTTGCATTTTCATGATACACAACACTAAAATGCCTTATTAAAATAATACATGTATGAAATACAACCGACTTGGTCTCGTGGCAAAACCCTCTTTTCAAGGTCTATTCCAACACTTAGCACTTCTCTACTTTGCACTTCTATTACCTGCGCGATTCACACAACTGCGCTAAGCCATACGACTTAGTGGTACATATAATACAGCATTGATATAATAGCCTTATAATTACAATGCCCACCATATTTGAGTAATACACAAATTAATTTTACTTTTCTTTAAATCATAAATAACCACATATGTTGGGCCCAACCTTCCTATACAATTATCTAGTCCCAGGCTCATTGTCTTGGCCTATTTCATCTCACTAGTGGATGTAGATATCATCTGTGACACTCAGTGTCTCATCCACAGCATATGGCATCGCCAACATCCAGGAGCAATGTTCTGGCAACTAGATAATATATATAAGGTACACATAATACATATTCATCTTTCAACATATTTTTACATCTCAACTCATATCATGGTTTCCACAAACTATCATCATATATAATGCAAATGTGGCTCACTTCCACATTTTAGTGCACAACTTGCACTTTTTACATTTTACACAACATCACTTTTAGCCATTTTAATGGCTTACCATGCCATAATCAAAACAAATCAAGCATTTTATACAATTTTACACATATCACCTTGATAGCCATTCTACAATGGTCCATTATTCACATCACATGCATTAAATACTCTTTTTCTCATACAATACACATGCCCTTTATCAACTCCAATAATGTAAGTAACATAACACATTCTCCAATTCACAATGTGTTATGCCAACTATATTATTGTTCTCATAATAATAATTATAATAGCATGCACTAACCTTGTTTCCTCTTTTCAAGCCTTAACTTTATAAAACTCTATACTCTTCCACTTATAGCCTACACATATAATCTAACATTAATTGCATTACTCATTTAAATTCACATTACAACCCAATTTTATATCGAATCACTATTATTCAAACCATTTTCATTAAAATTCCATTAAAAGCATATATTCTCCACTTACTACTTTATCCAAACCTCAACTAACTCAACTCAATCCATTATAAAAATTATAATCATCTATATCAAAACTTCTTATTCACACATCACCATTCCATAGCCCTAAATTCATCATCTAAGTTCATATTAACAACTTAATCAATAATTCAACACATTTTGAATTTAAATACTTCATTAGCATCACATTTCTACACACTTTAACCAAATAAACTCAATTTACCACATTCCAATAAAATTCCAAGTTTATGCCCTAATGCACTTTAATTCTAAAACACTATTCTAATCAATTCCAAATTGAGTTTTAAGCTCGTTTATGTATTTAGAATCATACTATAACACAATATACGCAATTGATTCAACAAACACTCATTCTTTACAAACTTTCCATCAAAACCTTAAATCTCATTCTTCTTCTTTCAAACTCTAATTAAAACCAAATAAATCCATCAACTAACCATAAAATCTTTACTTTCATAGCAAAATAACATCATTGAACCTCATTTATAACATCCTCCATCAAAAATTGAATTTTCACATAATTCAAAAATTTCAATAAAGCTTTTTAAATTCTCAAGAAAGCTTACTTATCACTTGCAAATCTTCCAAAATCACCTTTGCTCCTTGAAAATTGATGAAAACTTGGGTATTTGGAAGAAGTAAGCTTTTCCTCTTCATCTATGGAGGAACATGTTCATATTTGAAAGAAGAAGAAGAAGAAGAAGAAGAAGAAGAAGAAGAAAAGTGATGTTTTTATCTTCTTTTTTTATTTCTTTCTTCTTTAATTCCTGACCCTATATATAAATATTTATTTAATTAATTAATTATTAATAAATATATTTAATCTCCCACCACACAAAAATAAATTAATATTGAATTATTTTTATTTACTTATTATTATTATTGATTAATTAATTAATTATTTAATAATTATAAAATATCACACTTTTCCATCATCTTCCATTATCTAAAATTATTTTTATTTTTGATTTTTTTTTTATTATTTTATTATTATTATTTTCATCATCTACTTTTCTAACATCAAATTATACCTCACATATATGTAATGTATATTTTATGTATATGTATATATCTTATATATGTTACTTATATTTCACATATACTATTATGCACATATTTATGTAATGTATATACTATGTATATGTAATATATATTTAATGAATATAAATACTCATATACACAAATAATGTGTATCCTATGTACACATCAAATACACCTTATATGTGTATTAAATATATCAAGTGTGTAATATATATATATATATCTAACATATACAATTAATATATAATAAGTATATGTTATGCATATAGTAGGTATATATTGGGTATATACAATTTTTGTACCTCCAAATACTTATTTAATTTCTTCAAAATTACATATATGACATTTTAACCATTAACTAACAATTAAACACGTATCCTTTAAGTTCTCAAACTTTGGCCCTAACTCTCTTTAATTTTGAAACAATATTACAAATGGCATTCTAAGTTTATTTCCATCATTAAAATTATTTTATAATATGATTTAAATAATATAATCCAATAAACACTAATTCATTAACAAAACTCTTCCAAAACCCCAAATTTACTACTAACTCATCCAAACTTCATCTAAACTTTAAAATAAATCAACTATCTAACTATAAAATCTTTGTATCCTCATCAAAATAACGTCATCCATACCCATATAACAAATTAAACAACACCTTATCAAAATTCCGCATTACATAATCAAAAATTTAAGGAAACTTCAAATTTTCAAGAAAATACTTACTAACTAGTTGGAAAACCATCAAAACTTCTATTAATTCTTGAAAATCCTTCTAAAAATTGGTGTTTGGATGAACAAATTTCTTTTTTGGCCATAGAGGAATTTCGAGTAAGAAAGAAGAAGAAGAAAAAGATGGGTTTTAGAAATTGAATTTTATTTTTCTCTTCAAATTTCAACCATATATATAATATTTGATTATTTTAACTAATTAATTTAAAAACCTCAATTTTCATCTTCTATTCAAATATAATTTCATTTTGAATTATTTTATTGTTATTATTATTTTATTATTTAATTTATTAATTAATCTTTAATAAATATCTGCATTCTCATCATCTTTCACGATTAAAAATTATTTTTAATTTTAATTTATTTTATTCATTTCTATTTAGTATTTTATTATTATTTTTTTTACTTTTTATTTCACCTTTTTGACTTTTTATCAATTTACCCTTGTTACTATCTGACTTTTGCCTTCTAGTGAATTTTTATACTTTAAGTATATTTCTCACATACCCCACATATACATTTTATATTTTTCATTTTTCCATCATCTTAATTAACCTTCTACTTTATTTATTTAATTATTATTATTTTCTTTTATTTTTAATAAAATTAGGGTCATTACAATTCTCTCTTCCTTAAATAATTTTGTTCTCGAAATTATCTACTATAGTTCAAAATTACACACTAAACTCCGCTCTTTATAATATTATCCACACACTTGTTATCATAATCTACATCCATGGGCAATTAAATAATTATTTTTCTTATAAATCTTATTACTTTTCTCATGGAATTTTGGGTTCATCCTCTATGCTTAAGAATTCAATATTATATATTTTTTGTAGACATTCTTATCATATTTTACAAACTATCCCTCTATACCTTGTCACCTTCTTTCTAAACATTTCTCTATGTTTTTAATGATTACTAACAATTATATTTTACTTCGAAGACTTATAATTTATAACACCAGCAAAACATAACCCTTGCACTTATATAAGAATAAGCCTATCAAAGGTCACTCAATATATATGCAATAATACCTGACAAAGAATCTTTATCATCATTCACATTCAAAATATTGTGATTTCCCTACATCACATGAATTTTTTGTGGAATTCTAATATCTTTCTGTTTGCCACCAATACAGGCTCATCTTTCTAATTTTAATAATTACATAACTTTAGAACTTAAAAAAAAAATCAAGCTCCATTTTCTGCCAAAACTTTATTATTTACTTTAAACATACTATCCAATCTCTTTATACTCTTAACTCAATCCTTAAAATATCATTTTTTTTTCAATACTTATGATAACAAAATATCACTAGGTTTTCTTCTTTACAAATAATGTTTTCTTCTTTCTCTTTCTTCTCTCTTCTTCTTCTTCTCTCTTCTTCTTCTTTTCTTTTTTCAAATCATTTACAATAAATATGATTTAACTTATCCACATTTCTATTTATATGCACTTAACCAATTATATTAAGTCACCAAATGTTGCTACTATCAAATACATACTTGATATATAATCTGCATATTTAAACTTTATTTATAATCATATACAAGTTAAGTAATATTTGTCTATTATTTTAATACATTTACCCACTCTATATGTTCAAATACATTTATCAAATGTCTCACCAAGCCTTTGCTTTTATATAAATTTCACAATTGAATGAGTTAATCATCCATCAATTTCCTTGGTAAATCTCATTACACAATAAATTCAATATCTATATATCTTTCTTTTAACTTTAATATTAATCTGACAGACTAATTTCGATCTTCATCATGTTACCTTTACATATAATAACTTCTTTGTTTTAATTTTTACTAATTAATATATTTTAACTTCCTAAATACTCCCATATATAATTTACACAATCACTTAATTTATCACATAATGTTACTATTAGGTACACCATAAGTATATAGTTTATATATTTATATTTACTATTTTTAATATTTAATTCTATCATTAAATTATTTCTACTCTTTTATTCTTTATTTTCTTTATCTCCTTTTCCAGACAATTTTAAGTCACTAATAACTTATCATTCTATCAATTTTTTTCTTTGATTCCCAAATGTCTTGTTTATTTATTATATATGTTTCCAAAGGAAAATAATCCACAATTTACTAATTCTCATCATTTATTTTCTAATCATTTAATCTCATTCCAATCTTAGAATCCATTTACCAATAATTATAAATTATGCCAAAATTTATTCAACAAGCTTTTACCAATTTCTCCTACTTAAATCAAATAAATAATGTCTAACTATTTAAAAATTACAATCAATTCTAAGTTTAAGCTTTCATAAGCAAACCAACAAGCTTATATCGATATACTTACATTAAGTTTCATTCAATTTGATACTAATCCTTCTTACTCAAATTAATCTTTTCCACTTCAAGTTTCATTTAATAGTACTTATCTTTTCCTTTAATAATATTTCATTATTCACTCATCACATACACTTATTATCTATTCATACCATTTATCAATAATTTTCTCAAATTTTCCATCTTTCTAAATTTTGCCAACTAATAGAGTAACCCTTCTTCAATATCTTATAACTACCTTCCCTCAGCTAACTCACTACTAATTTCTTCATGTTGTAACACCCTTACACTATATATATGTAATACACATACACCAATATATGTAAAATATGTTTAAAAAATATAAAAACTATCACTGTCCGGTCTTTCAAAAAATTTCCATAATTGTAAGATAACTATTTTAAACACTTAAAATATTTTAAAAAAGTAAAAGTATTCATCAATGTTTTAAGGAGTAAAAAAGACATATTTTAAAAGAGAATCTCTGAAAAAAATTTGCCAAAGTTCTGTCTGTCTTTTGGATAATCCCAAATTCAAATTCACACAATCTGTAATAAAACATACTCCCAAATAATCACTTAGCACACCAATTTCTCCAAAATTAGCCTAATGGCTCAAATCCACTACATTTTATAAAATTTACATCCATCAATATATATATTTATATGCCTCACTTTTCAATTTCTAACATTTAACACAAAAGAAAATCTTTATAATTTACATTATATACATCTTTATAAATATAATGTACAATCTTAAATACGTTTCAAAAAGTTTAAAGTGTGTACAAGAAATGTAGATGACACTAGTCTGCGGTAGCTCTAAAATCTTCACAATAACCAACTATAGCCTAGACCTGGTGTGGTCTAGCAGCACTCTCCGGATCATCCAGATCTGTCCTATCACCTACAGGAAGAAATTCATTTGCGCTAAGCATTTTGTCTAGTGGTACATACTTTGATATAAAATGAATGATATTACATACATAATGTCCATAATGCACTATAATTCAAATGTTACCCAACATGTATCAAAATTTATTTAAGATAATAATCATTCACACTCATTAGGCTCTAAAATCCTTATATACTGGTCTAGTTTCAGAAATATTATCTTGGGCTATCTCATTCATATGCGACACCAGTGTGTCTCGCCCGAAGACGTAATGAGTCTATTAGATGTAATAAGTATATGACACCAATGTGTCTTACCCGAAGGCATAAAAATCCAACAATAATAATCCGGAACTATACTCTATATAAGGTAACATTCAAACACATTTTCTCTTATTCTACATTTCTCATTCTTTTTCATATTGTTGACTCTTAAAATGCATTATCATCATACTTAAAACAAATGTGGCTTACTTCTACATTTTAGTGCACACTTGCACTTTTCACATTATGCACACACATCACATTAAGCCATTCTCCAATGGCTTACCCTGCCATAATCAATGCAAACCGAATATTGCTATTTCATACAATGCCACACACACACATTCATCAACATCAAGTATCATAACACATTTAACATATGAAATGTGCTATGTTTCAAGCAATGCATTAATTTAAACAAGTATCAAAGTATGTACTAACTTTAAATTTAATTACTTCCAAGCTAAACAGCCCCCTTATCCCACTTCCTCAATATGTCCTTCACCACTAGGGTTGGACAAATTGCTTCTACTCAATGCCTATTCAATATTGCGAATGAATATCATACATTAGAACCACATTATAAGGTGTTTAAAGCTTAAAACACAAAGTAAAGCACATTCCTTCAATTTTCCCTTCACTTAGCCATAAGGCTCTCCAACCTTAGAAATCCAATTTAACCAATTTCAAATTGAGTTTTAAGCTTAAATATATCTAAAACATTACATTTTAACACATTTCAAGCAATAAAACCCAATTTAGAATCATTCCCTTCAAAACCCTAAAATATATCCTAACTCACTTCAACTTTGGAACTTCCTTCTAACCAACTCCAAATGGTAATTTAAGCTTACTTCCATCATTTAAATCATTAAACAACATAATTTAAATCATGAAACCAAATAAACATGCATACTTTAACCAACTTCTTCTAAAACCCTAAAATCACTTCTACTTTTTCCAAACTCTAACCAAACCTAACTTTTTCTTCAATATAATCTTAAAATCATTGTTTACTCATCAACATAACTTCATCCATAACCATTTCAACAATTATAACATACTACACCAAATTCTAAATTTTCATATAATCATAAACTTCAAAGAAATCCATTAATTTAAAAAAAAAAAAGCTTACTTGTTGGAAAGTCACCAAATCTCCTATTGATACTTGAAAATCCTTGCCAAAATTAGTGTTTGGATGAAGAAAAATTCCCCCTCCTTATAGCTATGGTGGTTTGGGTTTGGAAGAGAGAAGAGAGGAAGAAGACTTAATTTCTTAATTTTTCCTTCTTCATTAAATACTAACTATATATATATATATTATTTTAATATTTTAATTAATTAATTAATTAATTAATTTTAATTCCAAATTTCCCATCTTCCATAAAAACTATTTTATTTTTGAATTATTTTATTAATTTTAATTTTTATAAAATTTATTTACTATTTTGCCCCTATTTACTATTTATCTTTTGTCTAACTTATGTTTTACTTTATATGTAATGTATATTTTCATTATATTTCATATATATATATATGATATTTTCTCACTTCCAACACCTCAGTTAACTTTCCAACTTATTAATTTGATTTAATTTTAGTAAATTATCGGATGTTACACATGTCAACCAAGGAAATAATTCCTTATACTCCAAAATCACAATTGCATTCAAATTGAATTAAAATTATTATTATTTATTTTTTCCATAAGTAAATCAATTAAGCAAAATTCGAAATATAACCAATAACTTTAATTAAACTGAACATTAGCCTTTCTATTAAACATTGGTTATTCCACCATAATTTTCATTTACTTACTCTAGTATTTTTTTTTTCCATTTCTCTCTTAAAAACCCATATAGGCATAATAAATAAGTTGTAGATCTATTAATTTATATACAATCAAACATATATATATACATACAATTCTCAACTAGATAAATCAATAAGTTAATACTATACTCACTAATTGAATCAAATAGTTAATATCTAACTTTTTCAAATTACTATCAAATTCAAACCCCAATTTCCATTAATCTCAATATTGGACTTTTTTGTCTCAAAATTGTTTTTTTCTTTCAAATTATTTCAAGTCATTGACTATTCATCATTATTCATCTTTCCCACCTTAATTATCAAATTTACCTCTTCCTCAAAATTTTATAATGCTACATTAGTCACATATAATTAATAATGATCCCTCCTCTAGCTATACATCCATTTTGTATATCCAATTACATATATCAATATTTTTTTTCTCAACTCTTCCCCACTTTTAAGTCTTATCACCAATTAAATTGATCACACAATAATCTTGGAACCATTTCACCAATGATTACAAATATTCTCAAATTTTTCTTAACATATCATTATTAATTCCATCCATCTAAATCAAATGAATATTTAACATAAAAAATATTAATTAAATTCAATTTTAAATTTCCACAAATGAATCAACCATATATAACCTAATACATTTACATTAAATCTATTAAATTAAATATCACTCTTTACCTACCTTCAATTCTCATTCAATTGCATTTTTCTTTCTCTTTCCTTCAATCCCTTGCTTATACATATCTTAACTATATAATATTATAATAAATATTATATTTAACTTTAGACATAACTCATTTAAACCAACATTATCTCATGTATATATATAATACTTTTCTAACTTTGTATACACTCCTGCCCATAAGCAAATAATTCATACTTCAATTCTCCAAATAATAATTAGAGATATATATAAATTTTCCATCTTAATCTTCCTTCAATTACATTTTCTTTTTTTCTTGCATTCTCATATTCTTGAATAGGTACACCTTAACAACATAATTTAATAATTTCCACTACAATTAATATCAACTTCAAATTTAATCCATTTAAACCATAATTAACAAATAGTTCATTCATCTTACTAACTTATATACCTTAAACAACCATTTAGCTCTAGAAACACATTCCACCTCAAATTGATTAATTAATATTCCAAATATCATTCAAATCTTGTCTAAACCAAGTTAAAGAATTTTACTTTCTTATTTATCAAATCTTCCATAACCCCAAAATATTAAGGGTTGCTAAATACCCTTAATAACACAACCATAATTAAATATTAAAGTATTACTTTATAAAATAAAATTGTCACTTAACAAAAAGTTCCTCTAGAACTAAAATCATTTTCTTACACTTCAAATAAACATTAACTCCCCTAAATTTATGAGTCCCAGACACCATCTCAACTTATTTTTGTAACAACTCATAGGTATTGCCACATCAAGGACCAGTTTAAGAGGCAATGCATATGCATATATAACAATTTAAAATCACAATTAAAATTTTCTTTTTTTCTCTTAAAAATTCACCTAGGTCGAAAACCTCAAACCTAGGCTCTGATACCAAAATAATTATAACACTCTTATTTTAACACCTCCTGACTATCCTCTTAGAGAACTGTCAAAAGATGCTATTTAATACACTAGACAATCATATTATAATCTAATATCCAATTTAAAACATATTTAAGAAATAGTCCAACTAAAAATTTTGATAGAGTCTCCTCTACAATAATCACTATTTAAAAATTTTCATCAAGTTATACGACCTGTAAAAAAAAACACTTCCAATTTGCTTTCAATAGATCTCAACTCAAATAGCTTCAATAAACCCAATATCCATTTCATTTTAAATAATTTAAACATATATATAAATCTATAAATATAACATATATAATACATTATCCAAATTAATACTCAATCACTAAAACTTATAACTCCAACTAAAAATATATATACAATTATTCCATTCCATTTACATTTAATACAATCCTCAAATTTATCTAAATAAATAATACAATGTGAATAATCGATAATTCTCATCATTTATAAAATCTTTCGTCCATTCTCTGTAACTAATTATTGAAACTCTTATTCACCAATTGCTAACTTCGTTATGGTACATCTTACCTGCGTGTCAGAAAATTATAATACGCTAAGCTTATAGCTTAGTGGTGATTGTATATTAATACTTTGCTATTTAATTTTAATTTAAATAATTGTAATGATTAAATAATAAATCACAATTTTGAAAATAAATTAGTAAAACAAATATGTTTATAAACAAATATGTTTATAAATACAATTTTAGTTTATATTAGCAACAATAAAAACTCCTTGCAATTATTTTTTTTCAAAATAATATTGTTTATAATAAGATCTATATTCTTACATTTCAAACTCAATTAAAATAAATAAATAATAATATATAACTATATAGCAATTGTCTAGCATTTATTTTATAGTAAACATTGTATTTATAACATTAATATTTTTCTATTTACATTTTACATTTCATATTTTTCATTTGCAATTTACTTTAATAAGTTTCATAAATTCACTAGAATTGGAAATATTTTGCTAATAAAATTTATATTTTATTTTTTCAATAAGTTTTATTTATTTATAATGAAAACTTTCATTCACTTAATATTATGAACACTTTTGTTTCACTTAACACTCTAACCACTGTGATTTATGATAACATTCTAGGACATTTTCAGTCAATATACAATTTAACACTTTGGACACCTTCATTATGTTCGATTAAGTAATATTCAATTCAATAAAACTTTATTAAATCTCACTTTTTCATTATGATTGCTATATACTTTCAATACATGTCTATATAATCCAATAATCTAATATAAATAATCATTAATATATATAATTTAGAAAGTTTTTTTTATCTTTACACATTTGCCTTCATATACTGATTTTAAAATCCTAGACTCGAATAACAGGCTCACTATTGGCAAATAATGCCTACTTTCATAGATTAAATATGGTCAAAGGCCCACTGGTGGCACGAATGCCTAATAACACTGACACAAAATGTCCACTGATGGCACAAGGTGTCCACTAACATTATAGACGTCCACCCTCTAGCTAGCCTTTTTATCCGATACTAGGTTTTTTCACCCGTACATTTGGGCACTTTAATTATTTTTCTCATTAATCAAATAACATCCAAACTTTAACAATTCAAAGAAATAACTTTATATCTATTAACTCTTAACATAATTTCATAAATTATCATCACCATTCTAAAAGTGTATATTCTATGAATATACTTTGTATACATTATGTATATTTCTTCTTTAAAACTATATGCTTCTTAAATTCATAGTTACAAATAATAAACTAATTTTTTTTCACTAATTATTTGACAAATAATAATAATTTAGTTTATCTAACACATCCACATACAATGTATGAATTATTATAAATCACCAAGTAGTGTTTATGTTAGGTATACAGTGGGTATATGGTTTATATATCGAACGTTGCTTACTAAATATAGCTACCATAACTTATTTTATTCTTCACCATCTAATATATATTTACACTTTAACAATACAAATTAGTAAACTTTATTTCAATTAATTATAAGTATATATCATTTGACCCTTAATTATCAATTATGCTACAAATATTCATTTTGTTCCATAATCCTTTTTCTTCTGCAGCCATTTAATTCATCACTTTGTTAACTCTAAGTTACGTTTAAACGACACTTATCAAGGAAAGGATTTCTCACAAACCTAACACTTCCATAACCCTAACTCAACATGATTCTTCCACAGACCTAACTCAATACTTAAATATTTCAATTGTTCATTTAAATATGATTTTAAATTAAAAATCAAACTAACATACTTTTATATACCACAAAATATTACTTTGCTTTCATGATATGAAAGTTCCATAATCAAATCTTTTCACTAATTAACTCATAATAATTACTTTTATAATTTAATCCTTAATCAATTATTTTCACTAATCAATCCATAATCAAATATTATTTCAAACTAATCCACAATATATTATTTTCACAAATTAAACCTTAATCAATTATTGTCACAATTTAATATATAATCAATTATTATTACAAGATCCACAATATTTATTATTGCAAGTAATCAATTAATTTCACAATTCCGTCCATTTACTACATAAAATTTAATTTATTTCTCAACTCTTCAAAATCTGTCAGATTCTTACTTTCTCTGGTAGTCTCTTTTTCTCTATTTTTTCTCAGTACTAAATCTCCATTAACAATTATCCATATTTAAACATAAGTCATAGGCACATACATAAACTTATATTTAAATTTTCATCTTCTTTTCTAAGTTCCTTTACTATGTTTAAAAATTATGTTTTTCAAACCTGTAAATTCTGTTTTTTTACAATAACTTTACTAACAGTACATATTTTTCAATTTTATTTAGGTACCAAGCCTTTATAAAAATTTATGAACTTTTAAACATATAACAAAAACATTTTTAGGAACATTTTTATAAAAGTTTAGAATTTTATACACTTATTTACCTTATTTTTAAATTGTGTTTACTTAACTTTACAGATTCTAGTTATATAATTACTATCCTGGCATGTTCAATTTTTTATTTTATTTTTATAAATAAACTTTTATTAAAATTTATGAAATTTTAGCAATTTGTCACATATATATGATCTTATATGTAAAATTTTAGATTTTTCTAAGTTGTTTTACTATGATTTCCAATTAAATTTCACAAATCCTAAAATTCCAGCTCTACTGGCATAGTCAGGGCAGCTTATATTCTTCTATTTTTCTTTTATAATAAATAATCTTTAAAAATTATAAAATTTTATACACCATCTACTAACATATAAATAAACTCCCAGGTAAAATTCTATAATTTTTAAACCTTTCTAAGTTAGTATAATAATTTAGATAAAAGAAACTTCACAATTGATTCAATCAATATAGTTCAATTAGCTTCCATAAGCGTTAAAAATCAAAATAAAATTAAATAACAGCAAACTATCAATACACAAGCACAAACCTCCTTTCTAGTTGCTTCTCCCTTTTCTTTTCTCAATTATCCTTGGTTCCTTGATGATTTTCTTATAATTCTCACATAATATGACTATTTTCCAAAAAACAAATCTAAATTACTTTCAAGGGTTCCTAATGTTTATGTAGAAAATAAATAAAGAAGAAGAAAGAAGAAAATATGATGGAGAAGAAGGTGTGGTTCGGAAAAGTGATGGAAGAATATGGAAAAGTGTAGAATTTTTTTTAAATATTAGTTTGGTTTTAATTCTATATGGTGAGTTCACAGTAATTTTGGTGCACCCACTTTCTTAATTATTTCTAAATCCTACTTTTAATTCTATAAAATTGTAAAAATAATTTTTTAAATTATTTTAAAGCCCCATTACTCATATTTTATATCCCAATTATGGTAAAATTTAGTTCTAGGGTCACAGAGGTATTTTCATAATTTTTACCACTTAAAGATTCTTTTTTAAAAATACCAATTTTGTTCATATTCAAATTTAACTTTCAACCTTTTAAGGCTTAACTAACCTTATTTCTCCATCTATTTCAAATATCCAAGTCACTCTCACTATTGTACACACTCTAATATCTATATGTTTCAGAAATTCACTGCTTAAAAATTTTAGACATTACACTTATACCCCATATATGTACAATACATACATCAGTATATGTAAAATATATGTATAGAATACAAGAATGTCATAGTCTGAAGCTTTTCAAAATTTTCATAATTATAAGAATAATATTTAAATTCCTAGAATATACCTTAATAGATAAATAAATATATACTCAAGTAATTTAAATACTAAAAATATGATTTTCAAAGGAAAATCTCTAAAAAAAATTCATCAGAGTTTTGTCTATATTTCATGCATTTCCAAAATTCAAACAACACAACCTGCAAAAGATCTTACACTCCAAAATAAATTCAAACATCCATTTCTCCTTCACCTATTAAATTATACAACCATATATTAATATATAATATTTTTTTGAATTTACAACATTTAGCTTAAAAAGCATTACAATTTACATGTATACAAACATTTTGTACGTAATTATATAATGCTTCACAAAAGAAACATTTACATGACTGTAACTGGCTCTGGTCCTGTGGCAGCCTATCCAAAACTTATAGTAAAACCCAAAAACCTTAGACCTACTCTAGTTTAGCAGGGCTCTCGGTCTCAATCCTATAACCTATGCGATTAACAAATCGCGCTAAGCCTATTGCATAGCGGTACATACTTTGATAGTAATAAAAATTTAATAACAATAATACAAAATGCCTTTATTTTGAAAAATTACAATGTGGCATGCAATTTCATATTAAATCTTATGCACTTTTTTCTTTTTCAAACATCACATGTTACATTTACATGCATTGGGCTCAATTAACCCTATATAATATTTAAGTTTCAGAGGTATTATTTTGAACCATTTTGAAATCTAGTGTTTAGGCCAAAGGCAAATAATAATGTTGCCCAACGTCTAGCCCAAACGCAAAGTACATAATGGTGATGCCCAGCATCGAGCCTGAAGACAAATCAAATATCAATGACGCCCATTGTCTAGCCTGACGGCAATCCTAGGCATGCCGCCAAGCACAAAACTCTAAAATAAAATATTATATAAGGTAACACACATTTTATATACATTTTTATACTTTTCTCATACTTTGGCAATTATGCCATTTTCCATTCTTTTTGTACTTTTTCCATCATTTCATAATGTTTTTACACTTTATCATCTTTTTTTTTTCAAGTTCCTTGCCATTTTTCCATGATGGCCGAATTATGTCCTATAATTGACATAATTGCATTTTTATCACAAACAAAACTAACAATGTCAATAGCCATCTTAAAATGGCTTAAATGTTCATATATTATACTTTTTATGCCTTATTATACTTTTTATGCCTTTTAACACATAGATATGCAATTTCCATGTGAATTTACACATCAAAATGGCATGGTCTCAATATTAAACAATAATGTAGCATGCCAAACAAATGCATTTTAACACATTTCAATCAAAGTGTATGCTAACCTTAGATTTCATTACTTCCAAGCTAGAAAAGCACACTTCCTCACCGCCTCTTCAATGTGTCCTTTGCCGCTAGGGTTGGACAATTACAATTTACTCAATACCTACTTAAAATGTGAATGTATATAATATATTAGAATCACATTTTAAGGTATTTTAACAATTAACTAACAATTAAACACATATCCTTTAAGTTCTCAAATTTTGACCCTAACTCTCTTTAATTTTGAAACAATATTCCAATCAATTCCAAATGGCATTCTAAGTTCATTTCCATCATTAAAATCATTTTATAACATGATTGAAATAATGTAATCCAATAAACACTAATTCTTTAACAAAACTCTTCCAAAACCCTAAATTTAATACTAACCTATCTAAACTTTATCTAAACTTAAACAAATCAACTATCTAACTACAAAATCTTTGTATCCTCATCAAAATAACTTCATCCATACCAATATAACAAATTAAACAACACCCCCATCAAAATTCCATATTTCACATAATCAAAATTTGAAGAAAACTTCAAAATTTCAACAAAATACTTACTAACTAGTTGGAAAACAGCCAAAACTTCTTTTAATTCTTGAAAATCCTTCAAAAAATTGATGTTTGGATGAAACAAATTTTTTTTTTGGTGATGTAAGAATTTCGGGTAAGAAAGAAGAAAGAAGAAGAAGAAGAAGAAGGGTTTTAGAAAATTGACTTTTATTCTTCTCTTCAAATTTCAACCATATATAGATAATATTTAGTTATTTTAATTATTTATTTATTTTAAAAACCCCAATTTTCATCTTCCATTCAAATATAATTTCATTTTGAATTATTTTATTATTATTTTATTATTTAATTAATATTTAATAAATATCTACATTCCCATCATCTTCCACTACCAAAAATTACTTTTAATTTTAATTTATTTTATTCATTTCTATTTAGTAATTTATTATTATTATTATTATTATTATTATTATTATTACTACTACTACTACTACTACTTTTTACTTTTACCTCTTTGACTTTTTACCATTTTACCCTTGTTACCATTTGACTTTTGTCTTCTAGTGAATTTTTATACTTTAAGTATATTTCTCATATGCCCAACATATAAATTTTATATTTTTCATTCTCCCATCATCTTAATTAACCTTCTACTTTATTTATTTAATTTTTATTATAATTTTTTTCATTTTTTAATAAAATTATGGTCGTTACACTATTAGGCAAAGATAAAATGTGGGCTTTGCTGACTACATAAAGAGATAGAGAAATAAGGCAGCCCTTCTCAAGAAAAGACCAGATGATTAAGACCAGATACGAATGATACTCAAGGGTGCTTTGCCTCACCTTCAAGAAAGAATGGCTTATACCCTTATAAAGAATTTTAAAGATCTTCTAAAAGAAGGTCTTCAGTCGAAAGAATGGGAGAGAGAAAAGAATATATACAATGGAAAATGGAGCAATAAGAGTGGCTATCGGCATGGTGGACAAATTCAAGGAGGACAAAAAGATGTTGAGACAAATACAACAACCGAGTTGGCAAAGAAGCATTAATTCTTAGAACTGGGGAAGCCACTGTCTTGGGTCTTCAACAAATAACATAAGAAAGGGTTATTACAGCCATTAGCTCCTCAACCTTTGCCTGATCCTCTGCCCTCTAATTTTGTTACATAGATTTTTTGTCCGTTCCATTAGGTGCCTAGTCACTAAACATATCGATGTACACGATTAAGGCATGAAATACAAAACCTCATCGATGATGGAAAGATCCTCGCCCATGAAATGTTCAAGTAGATAAAGTATTTTCAACTCCAACTCAACAAACTTCCATAGGCTTGAGCACTGTTGAAATAATTATATTTTTCAAATTAAAATTGTTTGAATAAATTACTTTTATTGAATTTATAATTTTGTTGGTTTTTTTTCATTTTAATGCTTAACCAATGATGAATCTAGTTTGATATTCATAAATTAGTGTATCTATGCATCATGATCCAAATGACTTTACTAGATGTATGAATTGTTCTATAGCATTGAGCTATGTATGCTTACTTAAAGAGAGCTTATCTATAATTACTTATATCTAGTTGATCTTAGAACATATTTTGATAAACTTTCGAGGCGAAATTGAACTCTACTTATTTAAGAGAGAGATGATTTAGACATTGTTTACTGAGCCAACAACTAGTATCAACCTTGTTATCATTAATCCCTACCTTTGACTCTTTATGAGATTTTAGCTTGCTTTTTATTAGCTTATAAACCCGATAGCTTACCCTATATTGTTATGACACTTATGATAAGTCTCATGATCACTGAGGTACTAAGGTGTAAGAAGATTGAAGATAGAAGTGCTTAATCAAGACTATAAAGACTATCGAAGTTTACCTAAATTAGACCTGATGTTCAGAACTACTTCATCTTGAGATGGCATCAAAGCAATAAAAGATCCATCCTCATTGAAGCAAACTCGTGCCACTCCACTCATCCATCATTAGAAGTGTAAAACAGTATAAATAAGACAACTCTCTTAGAGCAAGGACTAAAATAAAAAAAAAAGAAAGAAAAAAGTTTTTAAAAAAAAAGAAAAAAGAAAGAAAAAAGACGAAAATAAAAGAAGAGTAAGGGTCTCAAACTTTTGCAAAAGCAAAAGTCATACTAATTAGATCCATATTTCAGTCAAGGAGATGAAAGGAAATTCAAGCTTTATCTTTTCATAAAGTAAGATAACAAGATGCCAAAAAGGTGAAAATAATGCACATAGTTTCAGAATGTTTCAAACAATAAACAGTTCCAATAGAAAGTCTATATTGTGAATGTTTGTCCATAGTGTCATGTCAGCTTTAATCTAAAATGGCCTTTGCTTAACCTAGATCCCTTATACCCCCCACTTCAAACCTATTAAAGACCTATTGATCTCTCTTGGCAGGTAAAGTTTACTAGTGGAGATTGTTTGAAAAAGCATGCATATGAGATTGACAATATGTAAACTTAAAGGGTCTGTTGGCCAAGTAATGTGTATGTGCCTATCTGAAGTACAATAGTTCTTTCTCAAATGAAAAATGATTCCCAAATTTAGTACGATAACTAGGGTAGTTATGTTATAGATGTATTAATTTAGAAAATTTGAGTCTTGAGGTATATTGACATCAATTTGACAAAGCCAACATGTGATCTTGAAATTAAATTTCAACAAAAAAAAAGGTTTTTTCTTGTCAAGCGAGCCCTCAAGCTTAGGAATGTACCCTGTGAAGTGTCAAAGTGAACAAACATGGAAGTAATTGATGAGAAGCGGACATGGAATCAAGGAGGTATGAAAGGCCCATTGCAAAAGATAGAATAGATGTATGCTTGTAAAACATTGATTGAAACCTACCCAGGGGTACAAAATTGCCAGTTTGAGCTTAAGCAAGGGGTGAAGATAGAGTATACAACTGAAAGAATAGTTAAATTCTGGAAAGTAGAATCCATTAAAGAATTGAATGGATGACTAGAAGAAAGCTAGAAATCTCAAATGAAAATATAGAAGACAGAAGATTAGCCTATCTAGAAGAGTTGAAGTCGATACAGGACAGAGATCCATTCCCATGAATAAAGAATCAAGATGAAAATCCATTCCTGCAAAGGCATACAATTTTTTTTTGGATTTGCTGATGTATTCAGAAATAAAGAATCAAAATGAAGATCCATTTCTACAAAGGCATAGATTTATAAAAGTATCCAGGATCAAATTTCTATTAGTTGGAATTTAATGGATTTGTTGAAGTATCCACAACCCTACTCAGAATTAAAGTATGATGAATTATTTGGATATGTTGAAGTATCCAAATCTCTAGCCTATATTGGATTTGCCGAAGTATCCTGATGACATAGTTTGTGGATTTGATAAAGCATCCTCAGACAAAGATGGGTTTCTTGAAGTACCCATATTTTGAACTTGGGTTTACTAAAGCACCCATATCAACTTCAATTTATTGAAGCATCCATTTAAAGATCCTAGGTTTACTGAAGCACCAGATCAGCTTGGATTTATTGAAGAATCCATTAGAAGATTCTGGATATATTTGAAGCATCCAGACCTGCTCAGGTTTATTTGAAGCACCAGAACTAGATCAGATTTATTTAAAGCATCCAAACTAGCTCATGTTTATTTGAAACACCCAAACCAGCTCAGATTTGTAGAAGCATCTGAGATTCATTTAAATTTATCGACAACATATTGCTTTTTACTTACTAAATAAATTTAAGATTATTCAAGAAGGAAAAATATTATAGACCTTTAATTTTGGCCTAAATCAAATCTACACCCAATTAAAAGCCAAATTTGAATATGGTACCAATTAAAAGCCCAAGTTACCAAATTACCCTTAGAAACCATGACGAATTGACCATGAATCATGGTGAATTGGCCATGAGTCTATGACCAATTCATTGATCCATTTAACTTTCCTAATTTTATTAAAATTCAGAGTTTGTTCAAATAAATAGGGAGTTTTCCTGATAAAATTTGACTTCAAAAGGATTAAGTCCGATTAAAACCCTAATTGAGCATTATAAAAGGGTACCGACTAATCAAAATGGGCAACAACTATTAGTACATAGCAACCCAAAAATAAAAAAGAATCAGAGAGGTAGAGAGCAAAAAGAAACAGAAGTTAGAGGCACAATAGCCGAAATCCCATTGATCCAGACCCATTAGAACCATTCAAGACAGAGAAGTCGTGTAGTTCATCTAGTATGGCTTGGGCTAGTTTAATGATTTTTCCTTGGTGGAACCTTCAACGTAGGTATGATCTCCAATACCTAAGCTTATTTAATTTGATAAATTATATTCTTGTTTATTTTATAACCTTGCAAATTTACTTTTTTATTTTGTTTCCTAACCAAAACCTTAACAATGTGGAAAACCCCAATTTATGGATCAAACCCTAATTGCATGATAAAATCTTAATTTATTGGTCAAAATTCTAATTTTATAATTAAACCCTAATTCTTTTTAAATTAAGCCCTAATTTTGCAATTGTTTGCATGGTGATTATTTATATATTTAGTTTATTATAAGTAAATTGTAAACTCTTGTTATTTGGATTTCAAAGTTGTAAAAGGCATGTTTCCACTTGTAGGTGTCTTGTTTGTTTAAATTATTTTTGGGATAATTGTATGGGACACATTTTCACTCTTTTATGGGTGTCCTCTTTCATTTGTATTATGGACTTTTGGATATTGTAAGGGCATGTTTCCATCTTTGTATGGGTGCCCATTCTATTGTTTGATTTGCTTGATTTATGGTCTGGTTTTATTTTCATATTATTTATTTCAATTGCTTGTAATGTGAGTAAAATCATAATAATATAAAATTTTAATAATATTTAGACCTGAAAAGGAGGTGGCTACTTCTCACCTTTTCCATATATATCCAACTTTTCAAACCCATTAGGGAATGAAGATTTCTTATGTATTAAGTCATCCACCCCTTCTATTTACTTTTTGACCTGTCCGGGTGGTGATTCATATTCTCTGAGTTTAGGCCCATGTTCTTTAAGGCCTAGAGCCTAACAATGTTGAAGTCGCAAAAACTATGCCACTGGGAATAGGGGTGAAAATTCTCGCTCACACGTCCGGTCACACTCTTAAGTCTCCATCAATAAAAATTTCAAGGAAAAATGTGAGAAACCCTAATTCTCTCTCTTCAATTCATTCTATGTTGTTTCTATTCTTTAATGTTTGGACCTTTCTTTTGTCTTAATTTTAAATACTATCCTTCGGTCTTTAAAATTAAATTAATTGACTCCCTTTTACCCTAATTTTAAAGACTATTCTTTGGTCTTTAAAATTAAAATTAAATTAAATCTTTTGCCCTAAATTTAAAGGTTATCATTTGGTCTTTAAAATTAAAATTAAATTTGGACCTAAGATTAATTAACTAATTAATTAATTTAAATAATTTTTTTTCTCAAAAATAAGTTGGAATATGAACTTAATTTTAATTAATCTTTTTCTTAAATTAAGTTGGAATAAGAACTTAATTTTCAAATCAAATTATTTTCAAAATTAAGCAGGAGTATAAACTTAATTTTTAATCAATCGTTTTCTCAAATTAAGTAGGAATAAGAACTTAATTTTCAATCAACTCTTTTTTAAAATTAAGTTGGAATATGAACTTAATTTTTAATCAATCTTTTTCTCAAATTAAGTTGTAATGAGAATTTAATTTTCAATCATACTTTTTTAAAATTAAGTTGGAGTAAAGACATAATTTTCAAATCAAATCATTTTCAAAATTAAGTTATAATATGAACTTAATTTTAAATCAATCAATTTTAAAATTAAGTTGGAATAACAACTTAATTTTCAATCAACCCTTCCTCAAAATTAAATTGTAATAAGAACTTAATTTTTCAAAATCAACTTTTTTTTTCAAATTAGGACTTAAAATTCGGGTTTAGACTTATGTTAAACATTAAACCTAAAATGAACCTAGACTTAGGCTTACATGGCTTAGGTTAGAAAACTAAATTTCCAAAAGTTGAACCAACTATTTCACGATGGTTAGAACTACAAGAGCTTTGATTCCTATTCAAATAGATATGTAGGCAATTACTTGGAATATCAATCCAAATACCAAGTGCACTTTGAAAAATAAACTTTTCCTTTTAATTTGTAATTAATATTTCTTTAAAATATGAACTTTCTTTCTTTTATGAATTTTATTTTTGGGAATGTTTGCTTAATCTAGAATCCATAAAGCTAGAGTTGAGATCCCCTAATTTCTTTATTTTTTTAATGTAAAGTTTAATTCTAATCTTCATCTTTACTTACTTTAATCTTATGAATTTATGTAAATTATTTGCTTAGCTTGCCATGTCATTCATGCTTTAAATTGTCATTATATGAAATTTATTTTGTAAGTTCTTATTAATCAAAGGCCAAACTCTTTTTACTTAAAATAATCCTAAACCTAGCCCCAGAATCCATCATTTGGTTCAAGACTAGTATTTTTATTCATGAGATACAATTGGAGTTAACTTTAGGTTTTTCTTGAATTTTTCTCTTTTTTAAAATAAATTTGAGTGACGACTCTAGAAATCATTTTTTTAAATTATTTTTACTTGAACCGAGGGTAGCCAACGAAGGCAAAGTAACCTTGGCATTTTTCGTGAGACTTAGCCCAATTTTTAGCATTCCGGCTTGCACCCTTTGCAGGCTGAGTTAGGCGCTCAGACTTGGGCTTCACAGTTGGTAGAAATTATCATGTTGATTGTAAATATAAAGCAGATAGGCAGAAAAAGAGAAATATGATAAAAAAATTTTATTCTGAATTAAATATAATACACCACCCATAATGAGGGATATATAATAGTGTAGGAGGACTTTAGCTAAGAATGTATAATTAGAAGATTATAATTAATTATAAGCTGGATAAGATAAAGTTAATTATAATCTTGATAAGATAAAGTTAATCCAATTAAGTAGTCATACTATAACACTTGAGGATTTTAGATATTGTTAAATAATTAATTTGGAGGGTAATTAGTGAGCTGAAAGAGAGAAACATAAGAAATGCACATAATAAATATAAGATATATACATAATGTATACTTGATGTCTACATTACATATACATTATATACACATTACATATGCATATACATAAAATATATATAATATATAAATGAGATATAAGTTTACATTTATATATATATTATGGTGGGAAGATGATAATTATGAAATAAATAAATGAATAAAAGAAAGTCAAAAAGAAGGAAAAGAATGAGTGGCTAGGAATTAACAAAGAAATAATTAAATAGTTAATTAATTAATATAAATGGGTAGAAATAAAGATGAAAAAGAAAAAAAAATATTATCTTCTTCTTCTTTCTTCAATGAGGCTGAAATATTCAAGAGAGAGAGAGAGGAGAGAATTTTGATCTTCCAATCATCAAGATCTTTACAAGTATTTAAAGGTTTCAAGGAGATTTTGAAAGAAAATTAAGAAAACAAGTAAACCTTTTCTAAGCTTGATTTTTCTCTATTTTAAGATTATGTTTGAATATCTAGAGAGAGAAAGTTGTTTAAAAATTGTTAAATTGATAGAATTAAAGTGGATAAGGTAAGTATATGATGAATTGATGGTTGGTTAGTTGAAATGAACAAAGTTGGTAAATTTAGGATTATTGGAAAGGTTATGTTTAAATTAGAGTTTTGTTGTGGATGGTTATAGTTGTTGAAATTAATGAATTTAATATTATTTTAATATGTATGTAAAGATTCTATGGATAGAAATTGGTTATGAGCGAGTTTGGATAAAGGTGAGATTTAGGGTTTGGTTATGTGCAAACTAGAGTTTTAGTATAAATGCATAAAATTGTTGTTATGGAGTAATTTAATGTTTTTAAGTGTATATGTTGTGATTTTATGGTTAGAAATTGATTAAAGGTAAGATTGGATGAAGTGATGGTTATGGACCTATTATGTGAAAATTAGGGTTTTGGGAGAGGTTTTGACAATTATGGAAATGAGTTGTTTTATTGTTGTTTTGGTATATAAGTAATGTTTTTAAGGTTAAATGTTGAAAATGAGGTTGGCAGGATAAAGTTTACATAAAGTATAAAATGGTAAAAAAAAATAGAGTTTTAATGGAATTGTGGATGGAAATTATTTAGATAATGATTGTTTAATATACATTGAGCATGGAAATAAATTTAAATGAGTAATGTTAATTGTTGTTGGGTTATGTGTGTATAGGTCATATTGACAAAAGTGGAGAGGTGTGAAGCTTGGAAAGTGAAATAAGGTTAGTGCATATCCTAAAACTTGTGTTTTCAACAAATGTGAGTTGTATTATCTATGTAAAGTATATGGAAATGTAGAAATCACATAGCCTATGTAACATGGCATAGTTATGTGGTAGTATTCCATTGGGCTTGCTTAATGTAAAATTAAGATTTATATATAAAATTGTGAACCTCGGATTCCGCCCGAAAAGGATTCGGGCGAACGTTCACTTGTTGTCGGGAGTCGCCACTCAGTTTATTTTGTTCGAAGGGAAAAACTAAGAAAACCCTTGTTTGACTCCAATAATGTATCCAATGTAAAGGCTTCTAGTCTGCGAACCCAAGGAGGATTCGGGGATTATGTCATCATTTGACTAACTTGACAATAAAAAGAAGTAAATATAAAAGGGATGAAGAAAAGAAAAAAGACTGATTGTTGGTAAATTGTGGACTTGCTATTTGGGGTGAATCCCAAATATGCCTACATACTCCCGTATGAATGGGAGATCAAAGCCCATGTAGTTCGGAAAAGCCTATTTAAAGGCGATGAAATTTATGCTTCATGCATGTGTGTGTGTATGCTTCGTGCATTTGTCGGGCTTTCTGCCAAATTGGTGAGATTTAGCACTTAGTGCTAAATGGTGAAATTTAGGTACTTTGTACCAAAAAGATGCAAATTTTAGGCCTTTGGCTTGCATTGTCGGGCTTTTTGCCAAATTTGTGAGATTTAGCACTTAGTGCTAAATGGTGAAATTTAGGTACTTTGTACCAAAAGAGTGCAATATGGCTTCATGCCAAAAGATTGATTGATTGTGAAATTTAGGTACTTCGTACCAAAGTGAGACAATTTAGGCTTCGTGCCAAAAGGTTGATTTTAACTGTGAAATTTAGGTACTTTGTACCAAAAGGATGCGATTTAGGCTCCGTGCCAAAAAGATTGATTGATTCACGGCTTAATGCCGAAATGTGGATTGATTTGTCCATTAGGCCATTAGACCTAAAAGGATTAGGTCTTTGACCGAAAGAAATTAAGAAGAAGATGGAATGCTTATGACATGCTTAAATTGACAAATGATGAATTAGGATATTACCTTGCTTAGGATTTTTCCACTTCGAAGTTCCAGATCTCGTTTTCTTGGACCTTGGATTATGATTCTTGATTACGGATTAAATTCGTCAGCATGAGGCCCGGAGTCTCCAAAAGCCAACCTCTTTTTCTGAACACCTGAAGGCAATTTATAGGCAAAATCGGGCTGTACGGCGGCCGAACCGTCGTGGATGTGATAAGCCAAAAAGACGAAAGAAGCCAAAAGTTTTCGTGGCTCGGCCGCCGATTTTGGCGGCTAAGCCGCCGGGGTCACAGTGGCTGGGCCGCCGGTTTCGTCCGGTTTTCGCTCAAACTGATTTTTCGGGAGCTAGAGACCTCCAAAAATTATTCCGGGACCATATCCGTGATCCTCACGTCGTCCCGGACATTTCAAGTACCATATCGATATATTTCTGGTGAACTTGACTGCGGACCTTCGGTCCGGCTCGGTTGTCCGCAGTCTGAGAAAATTGGCTTCCCGAGCCTCAAAATTCGAGTGTTCACAATTGTCCCCCACTGGGGTCCATAAAAATGATTTATGGGGCCCAGTGGTCGTCTGAAGAGCGAATTTTGAGCGAGGGGTAAAAGATACGCCTTTTGGCACTTCTAGATTGCTTGCAACACTTCTGATTGCATTCTGATCGCATTCCGACTTTTCTGTACCTGCACTTTCATTTATCACAAACAGTACATATGTATGCATGATGTCACCTTTTATTTTCATAAAGGCATTTATTTGCTTCTTTGCACCCATTGTATGCACAACTGGACCAAGAACCTTCAAAAGATGGAAATGATCAATATGGGTAGATATGGGTTGCTTTCTGTCACCATTCTTAGGTGGATATTGATGGATTGGGATTTTATTTATTTCCAGTAAAGAACTTAGAAATAAATTCTAGGAATCTTTCCTTTACATGTACTTGAAATAGCTCTAGTAATGAACCAGAAGTAATACCAGGCTTTGCTGTGTTCTGCTATCAGTAATTATTTCTAGTAAAGAACTTAGAAATAATCCTATAGGAAGTCAATCCGGCTGGGGAAGGAACTCAAATTTTTCTGAAGTTGCCCCCAAATTATTCCAAATAATGAAGTTGCTGAATTTTGGCCAATTGAGAAGCCAAGGAGACGTGCATTGCTGCAGGGGCTGGAGGGTGAGGATGTGGTTCCTCTTAACGAGGAGAAGACAGATGCTGCAGAGAGTTCCGGAGCTAAGGAAGATACCAAAGACTCTGCCCCACGTAGGAGGCGTAGGATTTAGATCCCAGGGTGACTCCATTGTCTCTCTTTTTTTTTTCTTTTTTTTCTTTTTTTTTTGAGTTGTCTTTTTACCTTTTTTGTTTTTCTTTCTTTTTGACATTTTGGAGTTATGACTTGACTTTTTTTTTTAACATTTTGGACTTGTGGTTTGACTCTTTTTGATTGGTTTTTGGTACTTTATGAAAGGAATGACTTTTTTTTTTGAATGAATGACTCCCTTGGGAATGAATGACTATTCTTGGCATGACTCTTTCCTTTGCTTTCCAAGCATTATCTACTTTATTTACTTGCTCTAATTTTTGCCTAAGCTGTCCTTTCAGATTTTCAACTTAGCGAGCTCTTACCCATTCTTGTCTAAGCCGCCCTTTGCGGGTTTTCGACTTAGCGGGCCCCACTATTGCCTAAGCCGCCCTTTGTGGGTTTTCGGCTTAGCGGGATTTTTTTGTTTGTTTTGTTTTTTTTTTATGTTGGCACAAGAAAAATGAATCAATGATTTTATTAAAATTTAGACCGTGCTCAAGGAGAGCTGCCTACATATCTCGAATTAATTTGCGAGAATCAGGTCTAATGTAGTTCCTTTTGGAATGCATGATCATACATAATATTTCTTCAGTTGATCCAGATTGCATGGGTTTGTGAACTCCAGACCATCCAAATCAGACAAGATGACGGCTCCGCCGGAAAGTATTTTCTTTAAAATGTAGGGTCCCGCCCAATGAGGATGGAACTTCCCACGAGGATCTGTAACAGGTGTTTTGATCTCTTTCAGGACAAAACAACCTTCTTCCAACTTTCGATCTTTGACCTTTTTGTTGAAATGTCTGGCCATTCGCCTCTGATATCCTTGAATCTGATGTAGAGCTTGAAGTCTTTTTTCATCCAAACCCAACAACTGATGATGATAATTGTTGATCCATTCAGCCTCATTTATCTGACTTTCTTGAATTATCCTCACCGATTGAACTTCCAGTTCAATGGGGAGTACTGCTTCCATTCTGTACACCAGGGAATACGGGGTTGCCCCAGTAGGAGTTCTAATTGATGTCCTATATCCCCATAAGGCCAGTGGTAACTTCTCATGCCAACGTCTATGTTCTTTGATCATTTTTTGTATGATCACCTTTATAGACTTGTTTGCTGCTTCTACAGCTCCATTTGTTTGGGGTCTGTAAGGAGAGGATTTATGATGTTGGATCTTCTTATCCTTCAAGAGTTTAGCGAATTCTGCTTGGAAATGGGTTCCATTATCAGTGATAATCTCAAATGGTGTTCCGTACCGACAAAGGATGCTGGTTCGGACAAACTGTGCTACCTTTTTGGCGTCTAATTCTGCATAGGAAGCTGCTTCAACCCACTTTGTGAAGTCATCCACTGCTACCGAGATAAACTGATGTCCATTTGAGGCTTTTGGATGTATTTTGCCAATTATATCTATTCCCCAAGTAGCGAAGGGCCATGGAGAAGTGATTGGATTCAGGGCAACGGGAGGTTGCTCCTGCAGCTTAGCAAATATCTGACATTGATGACATCCTTGCACAAATGCCACATTGTCTGTGTTCATGGTGGACCAATAATATCCCAAATTGGCCTGATGTTACACCAAAGAGTCACTTTGCAGGATTTAAGCTTCAAATTGTACTTGCGAAGTCTAAGGAAGAACTTCTCAAGTGCTTAGACGTGCTCTTCTGGAGATTTTGACTTGACAATCATATCATCAACATACACTTCTACTTCTTTGTAAATCATGTCATGAAAGATTGTCGTTGCCATCCCGTCTATTAGCAAATCGATGTGTGGTAGCGGGAAATCGTCCTTGGGACAAGCTTTATTCAGATCTCTGTAGTCAACACACATCCTGACTTTTCCATCTATCTTCGGGACCGGTACAATGTTTGCTAACCAGGAAGGGTAGGCAATTGGTTCTATGAACTTATTGTCCAGTTGTTTGGCAACCTCCTCTTTAATCTTCAAAGACCATTTCTGGCTTCATTCTGCTCAATTTTTGCTTAACCGGCTTTGCATCGGGGTATAACGGAATCTTGTGAACTGCTATGGCTGGGTCTATTCCCGTGACATCACTTGTCTTCCACATGAAGCAGTTGGCATACTTTCTGATGCACTCAAGAACCTGTTCCTTATTCACACAATCACATGCAATGTATGTATGGTTATTTTCTTTGCCAATTATTATCTTTTCATTTATTTCTTTTATTTCTTTTATATCATTTTTGCTAGATAATACTTGGAAAGCAAAAGACACAGGGTAACCAAGAATTTGAAGAGTTTCATTGATAATGGTGGAGTCATTCTCCAAGATTACATTAAATGTGACATTTGGGTTCTCTAAATCTGAAGCTATAGAGGACTCAGAACTAGACTCTGACTCGGTGTTTGACTCAGGATTTGACTTAGTACAAGACTCGGGTTCGGGTTCAGGGCGTGACACAAGACTAGGTTTGACTAGAGCAGCCTGTCCCTCCTCGGCGTACCAGTTTATCAGTGGTCCATCTGTGGTCTTGATCAGCTTGGTGAAGCCCCTTTTGTCTTCAAAATTGGTTACCATAGCAACCTCATCAAAGAGACTAGGCTGCATGAAATCTTCCACAGTGATGGCATTGATGGAATGATTGGGCAAGGGGTTAGTGTTAATGTTTGGTTGCCTCCTGAGAGGAATGATGTCACCACTATCCACAAATCCTGGATGCGGTTTTTCAAAGTCCAGCAAGCATCTGTTCTGTGCCCATTTCCTTGGTGGTACTCACAGTACTCATTGGCCCTGTAATTGGAGGGTAATGGGTTTGGAGGAGGCCTTGGGTCCAAAGGCTTCAAATATTTTCCTTCCACGGCCTTTTTAAACACTAGATGAAGGGGCATTCCAATGTCGGTATATTGCCTTCTTGACTGATTTCTTTGCCCAAGATTGCCCACACGTAAAGGATTCGCAGGGGCAATATTGGCCACTTCATTAGCCTTACTTGAGGAAGCAGCTTGGCCTTGTTTTTTATACTTCGAGATAGCTTCTTCATCTACTATCTTACCCAATTGTATCAGATCTTCTACCTTGGTTGCAGTCGCAATGAGCGATTTGAAAGTAGGTAGGTATTGAGTTTGCAGTTGGGCTTGATATGTAGGCCTTAAATTTCTGATTATGATATCAATCTGCTCCTGTTCTGAAGGGTGATTGATCATTTGGGCGGCCTTTGCCCTCCACCTCGTAAGGAACGAGGAGAAGGGTTCATTGTTGTTCTGCTTGGTAGTCTCAAGTTCCTTTCTGGTGACATCCAGCTCAATATTATAGTGGTATTGAGAGTTAAATGCATTGCAGATGTCTTCCCAGGTCTTAATCTTGGCATGGTCCAGGCTTACAAACCACTTGAGGGTAGCACCAGTCAAAGATTGTTGGAATAATTGAGCAAAGAGCTCATCATTTAAACCCCAAGGGCTTAATGCCCCCACATACATCTTGAGGTGAGTTTTAGGGCAAGTAGTCCCATCAAATCTGTCCATCTCAGGCATCTTGAATTTTGGAGGCAATCTAGCTTGGGGAAACAAGGATAAAGAATCCATGTCTACCACCTCTTTATGAGTTTTCATGGCAGTGATTGACCTTTCCAGCAATTCAAGTTTTCTTTTCAGTTCATCAGTTTCAGTGACATTCTTAGAGGGTGGATCCTCCAAATTGATGACAGGGGTATTCTGAGCAGTCATGGGGGTACTAGTTTGTCCCACAATAGGTTCTTTCCCTAAATTTCCAGAAGTAGTGGCTGTCTTTGGTACCCCTCCCAATTCAGCCAAGATGGCTACCCTCTGGGCGGCTAAAGCTTCATCAATTTTTTCTTGCATCCTAGCTTCAATTTCCTTAGCCTGTCCATCTAACAAGGCCTTGATCTGTTCAATTGTAGCCATTTCAGGAATTGGAGTGGTTGGTGAAGTTGGAGTGGTGTAGCTTGTGGGTGATTGCCCAGTTGGAGTTGGTGTAGTTTGTGTAGGTGACGGCACACGGATGGTGGATACCTGAAAAGGTCAAGGGTAAAGGATCAGGGTAGTGTGTAGGGCAGGAGAACTCTTGGTCCACTTGTATACATCAAAAGTTTTCCCCAAAACGGTGTTGTTATGTTGCATGAATGCACCTCATCACATCATAATTCATTTTAATGGAATGCAGCACTATCATTGGGTACATACAACCTAAGGGAAGGTTCTATTGTTATGTGAAAAATAGAGAATCGGCTTATCATAGGGACCCTTGAGTCTTGAGTAAGATATACCTAACCACATGTGAAACAAGGAGTTTCGCGTGGGTCCAACAGTACGATTACTCATGGGCCACTCCAAAAGGATTGGAATGGTTTGCGACAACAGGGAGGACGCTTTGGATGTCCGCCGGCATAATCAAGGAGACCTGCCGGTCAGCGCTACTTGCTATCCAGACTCAGAACTTTGAATAGAAAGAGAAGAAATTCATTTGAAAATAATTTTTTATGCAATGGAGGAAAATGATTCCCCCATATATGCAAGAGAAAAAGATTCTCTGAATGACAAAATAAATGCACAAGTAGTCAAACAATAGATCCATCAAAGGAAAAAGATTCCTTTCTTCAATCTTCAGTCCAATATCCTTAAAGGAAGGATATATATTGCTAAGGTACCCTGCAAAACAAATAAACGTACCCTAAAGAAGGGCAAGTTAGTCAAATTAATAATAGTAGTCTACTAGAGTCCCATAAATTATTTTTTATGGTCCCTAGAAAGATTTCTTTTGTCAACTTTCAATTCCAATATCCTTAAAGAAAGGATAATCATTGCTAAGGTACCCTGCAAAATAAATAAAAGCACCATAAAGAATGGCAAGTTAGTCAAATAAACAATTGTAGTCCACTAAGATCCCATAAATCATTTTTATGGTCCCCAGTGGAGTGGCCAAATTGTGAACCTCGGATTCCGCCTGAAAAGAATTCGGGCAAACGTTCACTTGTTGTCGGGAGTCGCCACTCAGTTTATTTTGTTCGAAGGGAAAAACTAAGAAAACCCTTGTTCGACTCCAATAATGCATCCAATGTAAAGGCTTCTAGTCTGCGAACCCAAGGAGGATTCGGGGATTATGTCATGCATTTGACTAACTTGACAATAAAAAGAAGTAAATATAAAAGGGATGAAGAAAAGAAAAAAGACTGATTGTTGGTAAATTGTGGACTTGCTATTTGGGGTGAATCCCAAATATGCCTACATACTCCCGTATGAATGGGAGATCAAAGCCCATGTAGTTCGGAAAAGCTTATTTAAAGGCGATGAAATTTATGCTTCATGCATGTGTGTGTGTATGCTTCGTGCATTTGTCGGGCTTTCTACCAAATTGGTGAGATTTAGCACTTAGTGCTAAATGGTGAAATTTAGGTACTTTGTACCAAAAAGATGCAAATTTTAGGCCTTTGGCCTGCATTGTCGGGCTTTTTGCCAAATTTGTGAGATTTAGCACTTAGTGCTAAATGGTGAAATTTAGGTACTTTGTACCAAAAGAGTGCAATATGGCTTCATGCCAAAAGATTGATTGATTGTGAAATTTAGGTACTTCGTACCAAAGTGAGACAATTTAGGCTTCGTGCCAAAATGTTGATTTTAACTGTGAAATTTAGGTACTTTGTACCAAAAGGATGCGATTTAGGCTCCGTGCCAAAAAGATTAATTGATTCACGGCTTAATGCCGAAATGTCGATTAATTTGTCCATTAGGCCATTAGACCTAAAAGGATTAGGTCTTTGACCGAAAGAAATTAAGAAGAAGATGGAATGCTTATGACATGCTTAAATTGACAAATGATGAATTAGGATATTACCTTGCTTAGGATTTTTCCACTTCGAAGTTCCAGATCTCGTTTTCTTGGACCTTGGATTATGATTCTTGATTACGGATTAAATTCGTCAGCATGAAGCCCGGAGTCTCCAAAAGCCAACCTCTTTTTCTGAACACCTGAAGGCAATTTATAGGCAAAATCGGGTTGTACGGCGGCCGAACCGCCGTCCACGGCGGCCGAGCCGCCTTGGATGTGACAAGCCGAAAAGACGGAAGAAGCTGAAAGTTTTGGCGGCTCAGCCGCCGGGGTCACGGTGCCGCCGGTTTCGTCCGATTTTCGCTCAAACTGATTTTTCGGGAGCTAGAGACCTCCAAAAATTATTCCGGGACCATATCCGTGATCCTCACGTCGTCCCGGACATTTCAAGTACCATATCGATATATTTCTAGTGAACTTTACCGCGAACCTTCGGTCCGGCTCGGTTGTCCGTAGTCTGAGAAAATTGGCTTACCGAGCCTCAAAATTCGAGTGTTCACAAAAATGCATAAAATTTGTAAGTTAAGCCATTGTATAATGGCTATATAGTGGTTATGTATTTAAAAAAGTAAAGCATGCTAAAATAGCTGGAAATGATGAGAAAAGTAAAATGTGATAAGTAATGTATAAAATAATGTGAAAATGTGAACGTGACTCATGGATGTGTAATTGGATGAGTTAAAATATCAAAGTTTTAAATGAGAATGAGGAAATACCATAGTGATCATGATAAGGTTGATCACTAGGAAAGTGTGGAAAGTTATTAAGAATTAATGAGTTTATGATTGTGTATAGTGATATTGTGTAATGTGTATAGTGATATTGTGTAATCGTGCCTTAAACAATTACTTGTCCAATGAAGTATGGCTGATAATGCATATGTTGATAAACCTGAGCATAGCTAGGTCTTGACCTGAATAGAGCTAGGTCATTATATTGAGACTGTTTATGGACCTGAGTAAAGCTAGATCATGATAATGATATTGATATTGTGATAATTGGACTTGATAATTGTTTAAGGGTGGTTGGGCCCTACGTGTGAATATATGTGATGTTAGTTATGGTTTGAGAAACCATAAGTATTGGTGTAGGTTTGTGTAAGTAATGTATGTTATATTATGAAATTGAGTATCTTTAAATTATATATTTGTGATTATTAAATATGTAACACTAAGCAGTATGGCTTAGCATGATTATATTTGTGATTATTAAATATGTAACACTAAGCAGTATGGCTTAGCATGATTGTGTGAACTTATGGGTGATCTAGGGTTCTGCTGACCAACTGTGCCATTTCATTCATGTAAAGTTTTGGTGTTAAGTATTTTGAGTTATGTATATTAAATTATAATGCTTGGGGTTATTTTAATGATTTGAGATGGTTGTAAAATACTCATAAAAGTATTTAATCATGTTAAATAATGTTTTGCATTATCAACTTGAACTTGTATTTCTTAATTCATGTTTTGGAGAATGGGTGAAAACTATATTTTGGGGGTGTTAAATTTTTATGCGCGGATTGTGTAATTTAAATTATGAGATTTGCTAAAATTATAAACAAAAATTTGGCGAAATTTTCTTAGAAATTTTCTTAATAAATTAGTATTTTTTGATAACTTACTACTTGAGTGTATAATATTTATTAGTAATTATCTATAGTAATTAAAATGAGAATTTTTAACTATGGAGTTTATTGATGAGAATTTTTAACTATGGAATTTATTGTGGCACTTTTATTCTGTATGTGTATTTTATATATACAAATTATATATACTATATATATTAGGATAAAAGGGCCTTATACATCCACATATCTCTTAACATTTGAAATTTTTTTCAAATGCTGCAATTTTGAAAATAATTTTCCTATTTGGATTAATTGTTTAAATTTCCCATTAAATTTTGACTACCGTTTGATATGTGTGAAATTTGTGCAATAACCCTTTTATATTATATTTTTGGATTAGTTTAGAGCTTGTCTATTAATAAGAATAAATAGACATTAACTCAATTTAACAAAGTGAAATTATGAGATTTATTTATATTTTTAACAATAAAAATATTAATATTAATTAAAAATGTTAAAATTAAAAATCCTTTTTAAATAATAAAAATATTAAATAAAAATGAAACCTAGATTTGGGTTTCTCTCACTGCTACTCTTGTAAAAAGCTAGATTCATAAAAGCATTCATGAGAAAAGGGGAAGACCCATATATAATATAGGCCACCCTACATTTTTTTTTTTAAATTTTAAGTTAGTATTTTTAAAATATATATAATATATAAAGGTTGACATCTCAAATTTTTATGTGGCCCTTTATCAACAAGATTTAAATTTTTAACCAAATTATTAATGAGAAAATTACATCATAGACAGCTTTTTATGTTTTGTTTTTAATTATACGGTCAAAACTTTGTTTTTACAATTTTATATTTTAATTTTTCAACTGTATGGAAGTAACGTATGTGGCCCGTTTTTCATTTTTTCTTCATTTAATTTGTTCTTTTTGTTTTTCTTTTTTACTTTATCTGTTTTATTTTTTCTTTTAACTGTTTATTTTCTTTCTTTCTTTTTCTTTCTTTCTTTTTCTTTTTCTTTTATCTATTTTTATACTATTTTATTTATTTTATTTTATTTGATTTAAAGTGTCCACAAATCATTATATTTTTTAAAAAAATTTCCTTTGTACACTATTTTTTGAATTTTTTATTGTGTAGTTATATATTGGTATATGTTAAATATAACTATATATATGTTAAATTGTAAGAGAATAAAACAACATATAATTGTTTTATATTTAGTTATATGTGGATATATGTATAACTAGATACATGTGATGTGAACCCCCTAGTACATGAACTAGAGACCCACTCGCATTTACGCTTGGAAGTGACTCATTGGAAAGCCAAATTAGTTCCTTATCAAGTCGTTAACCCAATTCTAACCTGTGGAAGAGAATTTTAAAATTTTCTACTTCAAAATAATTAGCTTTGTTGTAGTGAACATTGATCCTATAAGAACCATTAACAAGATAAGATGCCCTCTCAAAGAAATTTGGAAATTTCTAGTATCAATTGTCTAACCTCTTGTAAAGAGTTACAAGATGGTTTAAATAGGGTTTACAATAATAAGAGTGTTTGGCTACAAGAATACCTCCACCCTTATCCTACTAATCCAACTAAAGATAACCTAATAAAAGTCTAAGAAATTGGGCTTAACACAACATGGCCCAATCAACAAAAATAAGAATACAAATAATTAACCAAAATATTAAGTATCATCCAAATAACACAAGGTCTCATGAATAAATTAAAATAATATAATTAAATAAATAGTTAGGCTAAATAAGCAAGCAAAACTGAACTAGCCTTCAACACCCAACTTGGGTTCTTTGGCCTTCAATAAGAATATCAAGTTCTTCTCTTTACCTCTACTCGATCCATATGGCTCTATACAAGTATCAATGAATCTTTGAATATAAGCTTGTAAGGCTTGCTTCATCTTCTTGGCTCTTTGTCTTGTAATTGGACCATAAGGAATCTTCAAGTTTTGAGTTCCATCATCTTCTTCCTTAGATTTCATAACCATGCCTGCATTATTCTTTCCCTCCTAAAAAAGATTTGCGCTTGAATCTGCATCCTAATAAAAAAAGAGATAGGTTAGAAACATTAAAAGAAGCTGACATATTATACTCACTAGGAAAGTCAATCTTATAGGAGTTATCATTGATTTCCTCGCGGATCAAGCTTTGATTTCCTTTGATTTGGAAATCTTTCATTCCTCATATGCACCCATACCTAATCTCCAAGCTCAAAAGTAATTGCTTTTCTTCCTTTGTTGCTTTCTTCTTCATGTGTTATTTAGCTTTTTCATGTATGGATCTAACCAACTCTGCCTTTTCTATCCATCTAAGTTAGTAATAGTATTCAAAGGCAAGGATAACAAATCTAAAGAGATTAGTGGATTAAAACCATACACAATCTCAAAAGGTAAGTAACCTGCAGAAGAATAAATGCTCCTATTATATGCCAATTATATTAGTGGCAAATAATCTTCCTAAGTTTTCAAATTTCTTATAGTTATGGCATGTAATAAATATCCTAAAGTTCGATTAACCACCTATGTTTAACCATCTGTTTGAGGATGGCAAATAGTGAAAAATAACAACTTAGTCTCCAATTTTCCTCAAAGAACATGCCAAAAGTGACTTAAGAACTTATCATCTTTATTAGAAACAATTGTCTTAGGGATTCCATGGAACCGAACCACATCCCTCAAGAACAACTCAACAATATGTCTAGCATCATTGATTTTGTGACAAGTAATGAAGTGTGCCTACAACAAATATGATATCTTTACCCCCATTTTTGACCTAGGCAACCCTTAAACAAAATCCATAAAAATATCCACCTAAGGTTGACTAGGAACAAGTAAGGGAGTATATAACCCATGGGGTTGAACACTAAATTTAGCTTACTTACACTCCACACACCTAGAGCATATCTGATCTACATCTCTTTTCTTGTTAGGCTAATAGAAATGCTCATGCAATATGTCAAGTATTTTAGCAAGACCAAAATGACCCATCAACCCACCATTATGTGATTCCTTTTCAAGCAACTCTCTTAAATAACACATATATAGCATAATTTCCTTTCTCTCATTAGATACCATTTATGTCTATAAAATTTTTGAAATACAACATTTTCACAAGCACTATAAACATTAGCAAAATTAGGATCATTTGCATATAAAGTCTTAATGTGTTCAAAACCTAAAAACTTAGAGCTCAAAGTAGAGAGTAAAGTGTACCTTCTAGATAGAGCATTTACAATTATGCTTTCTTTACCTTGTTTGTATTCAATCGCATATGGAAAAGTCTCAATGAACTCCATCTATTAAGCATGCCTTTTGTTCAACTTTCCTTGCCCCTTCAAATATTAAGTGATTCATAATTAGTGCGAATCACAAATGCTTTGGCCAGTAGGTAGTGCTACCATACTTTTAATGCCCTCACCAAAGCATAGAGCTCCTTGTCATATGTGCAATAGTTAAGTTGTGCTCCATTCTACTTCTCACTAAAACAGGTAATTCATCACCTTTTTTGCAATAAAACAACACCTATTTCCACACAGAGGCATCACATTCAATTTCAAAAATTTTACCAAAGTTAGGCAAACATAATATAGGGGCTAAACACAATTTATCTTTAAGCAAATTGAAAATTTTTCTTATGCCTCAGTCCATTTAAAGCTTATATCTTTCTTGAATTCGCTAGTTAAAAAAGCTGCAATTGTGCTAAAATCTTTGACAAATCTCCTATAAAAGCTAGTTAGTCCATAAAAATTCCCAACTTCTTCTATAGAGGTAGGCCTTGGCCATTCCTTTATAGCCTTTATCTTTTCCTCAATAGTAAGACCTTTTTTGCTACCAATAAACCCTAAGAAAATAAGTTTATCACAACAAAAGGTGTACATCTTAACATTGCCATAAAAATTGTTCCTTCCTAAGAATTTCCAAAACAACCCTAATATTTAAGATGTTCATCCATTTTTTGTTATAAATCAGTATGTCATCAAAGTAGACAACAACAAACTTTCTTAAGAACTCACACAAAACATGATTCATAAGACTCATAAATGTACTTGGTGGATTGGTTAGGCCAAAAGGCATGACTAACCCTTCATATAACTCATATTTAGTGTTAAAGCAGTTTTCCATTCATCTTTAGGTTGCATTCTTATTTAATGATATCCACTTTTAAGATCAATTTTAGTAAAAATGCAAGCACCACTTAACTCATCAAGCATATCATCAAGTCTAGGGATAGAATATCTATATTTTACAGTGATTTTATTTATAGCTTGATAGTCGACATACATCCTCCAACTATCATCTTTCTTAGTAACAAGTAACACCTCCACTTGCCTTTAAGGCTCCTCAGTCTTCTCGAATTTGCTTCGATAGGCCGGTCTATTAGGAATTGGAGCTCCCGGTATACGGTCTATCTTGTACTCAATCCCTCTCAAGAGTGGTAATCCCTTTGACATCTCTTTAGGAAACACATTCTAAAAATCCTACAATAAAGAAACAATAACACTAAGTAAAGAGTCAAGGTTAGCTATATTTAGAAAATTCTTCTAGTACATAAGTACAATAAGAGATTTTTGGGTATAGAAAACATTTTTCAACTCTCTTTCTTTAGCATAAAAACTTTGTTTCTTTTGGCTCTCAACTATTTCTTTTCTCTCCACTCCTTTTATTTCTTTTGGACTCTCCCTTTTTACTCTCTTTCTTTTTAACTTCTTTCTCTTTCTCACCTTCTTCACTATCACTCTTGCTTTATTTTTCTCTCATTTTTCTTTTTATTTCTCTCTCATTTTTCTTTTTATTTCTCCCTCATACACTTCTTTAGGTGATAGAGGAACCAAAGTAATCTTCTTCCTATCCTTCTTGAAGGTATAGTGGTTGATAAATCTATTATGCATCACCTTCCTATTATATTGCCATGGCCTTCCTAACAAAAGGTGCCCCATTTGCATTGGAATTATAAAACCCAAATTTTACTAAATATAATTAAATAAATAATTGGGAGGGTTAGTTAAGGTGTTGGAAGGAAGAAAATAATAAGTGTATATGTGAAATATATGCCAAATATACATAACATATAAAAGTCAAATGGTAAGTAGTAAAATCAAAGGGTGAATAGTAAAAGATTTAAAAATTAAATTAAAAAAATTAAAAATTAAATTAATTTTTGTTGTAAGATCAAAAATATCATAATTAATAATTAAATAAATATATATATAATTGGTTAGGAAGGTGAAAAAGTCAAATATCTATTATCTTCTTCTTCCTTCTCTTATTTTGGCTGAATTTTGAAGGTTTTTAAGGGAGGATTTTTGATGTTCCATACACCAAATTCTTCAAGTTTATTCAAGGAGTTAAAGAGATATTAAGAAAATTGCAAGAAAGAGGTAAATTTACCTTGTATTTAGGTTGATTTCTTTAGAATTTCAATTATGTGAGAATTGGACTTTTGAAAGAGGTTTGGATAAATGTTTAAATGGTGTTGGATGATGTATAGATAATGATTCTAAGGTTGGTTGATGGATTTTTTTAGGTTTGATTAGAGTTTGCAAGAAGAAGAATGAGATTTAGGGTTTTAATGCAAAAAAATTAATTTTAATTGAATTTAGTTGCTTAAATTTTATTATAATATGATTTTAATGGTAGAAATGAGCTTAAAACTCAATTTGTAATTGACTGGAATAGTTTACTAAAATTAAAGAAGGTTAGGACAAAATTTGAAAGTTTGAAGAAAATATGATAAATTGATGTGTATTAGTTAAAAGTATATAAAAATGTTGTCCTAATGTATTATATACATTCACATTTTGATTATGTATTGTGTAGATTGTATTATCCAAACCAAGTGATGAGGACATTTTGGAAAAGTGGTGAGAAAGGTGTGATTTTAGCATGGAAGTTGCTTGAACAAAGGTTAGTACATATTTTGATAGAAATGTATTGAAATGCATGAGAATGGCATGCTACATTGTTGGTTGGCATTGATACTATGCTACTTTGATGAGTGAATTTACATGTAAAGTACATAGTTATGTGTTTAAATGCATGAATTGTGTAATGTATGAATATTTAAGCCATTTTAAGATGGTTAATGACATTGTGGAATGTGAGTATGTGAAAAAGTGTTATATGCCAATTTATGATTCTATTTCGACCACATTGTAAAAGTGGCATGGAATATGAAGTTTGTGATGAAAATGTATGAAATTGTGATAAAATGATGGAAAAAGTGCTAAAAGATGAAAAATGGCACAATTGATAATGTTATGTAAAAGTATGAAATGTTGTTTGTTACCTTATATAATATTCTATTTCAGAGTATTGTGTTTGGTGATATGAATATGACATGCCTATGATTTATCTTCGTGCTAGACGTTGGGCATCACCATTATATAATTTGCCTTCAGGCTAGATGAAGAGTGTCACTATTAATACATTTACCTTCGCACTAGACATTGTGTGTCAAAATAGTCTAAAATAATATCTCTGGAACTTGAATATTATATAGGTTCATTTGGATCCAATGCATGCGAGTGTGATATATGATGGATTTATAAGAAATATATATAAGTTCTAAATATATCTACATGCCATATTGTGGGCTCCAAAAGAAAAGCATATTGCATTGTTCTTTTAAGTTTTCTTTCATTATCAAAGTATGTACTGCTAGACAAAAAGCTTAGCGCGATTTATTGATCGCATAGGTAGCAGGTGAGAGATGGATAATCTAAAAATTTATTGGTTTGCGATCAGACTAGTGCCACTATATAACATGTAAATATGTATTTTTGTTTAATCACACAATGTTTGTATAAGCTATAGTTTATGTAAAAAGGTTGGAACTTGATATGCATGTAAATATCAAAATACATTTCGTATATATTCAAATGATCAGTAGTTTTTTTTTTTTAAACAATTTGGGTTGTGTGAATGATATTGGACAATGGGATAAATGAAAGAGAATATGTGTGTGTGTGTGTGTATATATATTTTGGAAGTATAAATTTTTATGAATGTTGAGTTTGTTTTTTTTTTTTTTTGAATATCCAAATTACAGATAAAAGTTTGGTAAATTTTTTTCAGAGATTTTTCTTCAAAAGTTGTATTTTCAGCAATTAATTACTATTATAAATAAGTTAATGCATTTACTAAATTATATTTTAAAGATTAAACTATTTTCATAAAATTAAGGAAAATATTTTTATTGTAAGGATGATAACATTCTTGTAGTTTGTATATGCATTTTACATATACGAGGTATATGTATTGTACATATATATGGTATAAGAGTATTACAAGAATAACATCAAACAATATTTCATCACGATATTTGTATATTTTGAAAGCCACAAGCAAACCACTCGCCTATATGTCTATTTCATCGTGGTATTTGTCTACATGGACCAAAGACCAACTTGCTTTTAAATTTGAAAATTACTCCTTGGAAAGCTAAATCGGTTCCTTGCCAAGTTCTTAATCTAATTCCAACCTGTGGAAGAGAACCTTGGAATTACCTATCATAAAATAGTTAACTTTGACAATCGAAAACATTGATTCAAGAAAAGAACCAATAACATGGATGAAATCTCTTCCAAGAACAAAAGTTCTTAATTTTTTATTCACTATTCAAATTCTTTGAAGACAATATTAATTAAGAGGTATTTATAGGTTATAATACTTAACCATGACCCTAATTCATAAAATGAAAACAAATCATGAGAAAATAAGAAAATTGAATTAATCTAAAATTAGTGCAAAAATTTTGGAACTATTTTTCTATCTAATGAGAATTGTATTTCTAGAAATGTAGATAAATTTAGGTTTTTGAATCACTGAATTTGAGCTTCGAAAACTCAAGTTATGGCTATTTTGAAGTAAACTGATTTAAACTAAAATTTTCCATCGATTTGGTTCCGAATTTATTTTCTAGGTCTAAATTTGAATAACTATTTGCAGGAACAAACGAACTCAGAATTGTACAAACATGGCTATTTTGAAAAGCTTGAGAAATTTTCTAAAATTTCTTGAATAATACTTTCTCATTCTAGAATTCTAAAATCATCAAAATCTCAAGTAAAACTTTAAAGGTCAAATATGCCATAAACTAAACATTACAAAATATGTCTTGTTTATGATCGAAATCTTCAATGATTCAATAATTAATATTCCATCTCCATATTCGTATCAATATGCGTTAATTTTTAAAAAGAATAATAATATATATGTATATATATATATTACATATAACTAGATATATATATATATATTATATGTAGTATTTAACAGTATATAACTAACACTACAAAAAAAGCGCAATCAGCGACGCATTCTGCGACAACTCTTATTTCGTCGCTGATTAGCGACTTTATCAACGACAACTTTACGACAAAGAATTAAGATAAGCGTCTTTCCAACATTCCGTCGCTAAATGTGTCGCTGATTAACGACAAAAAAATGGTCGTAGAATCTGTAGCTGAATAGCGATAAAAGTTCGTTTCTCGCTGAATGTGTCGCTGAATTTTGCGCCAGATCTTGGCGCCAACAATGAGTGACGACGTTACGACTAATTTACGACAAATTAGCAAAGAATGTGTTTATTTTCTATTTTAAAGTAATTGGTCGCTAATTAGTTGCTAAATGGCTCGCTGATTTGCGAGAAAAATAGTTAGTCGCAGAATTATCGTTAATTTGCTAGAATATAGCGACCAATTAGCGAGAAATTAATTTTATTTTCTATTTTAAAGTAATTGATCGCTAATTAGTCGCTAAATGGCTTGCTGATTTGCGAGAAAAATAGTTAGTCGCAGATTAGTCTCTAATTTGAGAGAATATAGCGACCAATTAGCGAGAAATTAATTTTATTTTCTATTTTAAAGTAATTGGTCGCTAAATGGCTTGCTGATTTGCGAGAAAAATAGTTAGTCGCAGATTAGTCGCTAATTTGATATATTAAAAATATATTCATTTTTTAAAAATATTAAAAGAATGTGTTTATTTTTTATTGGAAAGTTTTTTGTTGCAAATTAGTCGCTAAATTGCTTGCTGATTTGCAAGAAAAATAGTTTGTCTCAGAATTATCGTTAATTTGCGAGAATATAGCGACCAATTAGCGAGAAATTAATTTTATTTTCTATTTTAAAGTAATTGGTCGCTAATTAGTCGCTAAATGGCTCGCTGATTTGCGAGAAAAATAGTTAGTCGCAGATTAGTCGCTAATTTGTGAGAATATAACGACCAATTAGTGAGAAATTAATTTTATTTTCTATTTTAAAGTAATTGGTCGTTAATTAGTCGCTAAATGGCTCGCTGATTTGCGAGAAAAATAGTTAGTCTCAGATTAGTCGCTAATTTGCGAGAATATACCGACCAATTAGCGAGAAATTAATTTTATTTTCTATTTTAAAGTAATTGGTCGCTAATGAGTCACTAAATGGCACGCTGATTTGTGAGAAAAATAGTTAGTCGCAGATTAGTCGCTAAATTTGATATATTAAAAATATATTCATTTTTTAAAAATATTAAAAGAATGTGTTTATTTTTTATTGGAAAGTTTTTTGTCGCAAATTAGTCGCTAAATTGCTCGCTGATTTGCGAGAAAAATAGTTTGTCGCAGAATTATCGTTAATTTGCGAGACTATAGCGACCAATTAGCGAGAATTTTGCAACAGATATTAATAAGTTCTCTTTCATATTAAACTTAATTTTACATTTTAATAAAAAAAAACTTAATTTTACATTGCAAAATTATTTTTTATTTTTAAAAATAAATAAGTCTTATTTATTTATTTTTTATAAAAAATTGGAACAATTAATCTAAAAATAAAATAAAAAGTCCCACCTCGCCATCTTTGAAATCCTCTTACGCTCTCACTTGGCTTTCCCTCCTATCCATTTTCCCGCCTCTAACCCCACACTCCCACTCATCAAAAAATGCCATCCCCATTTCTCTTTTCTCTGAACCCTAATTTCTTCACCATCTCTAGCCATGAAGCGAAGAACTTGCGCCTGTCCCAGAACCGATCCCTACCTTAAATATCTCAAACCAGGCGCGTTAGCTCAACTTAGAGACTCCCGAATCAGCGCCAGATCCCACAGACTCAACTCGCTCCGTCCGATTCCTCTCCAACGATCCTCTCCGCCGTCATCTCCATCGTTTAACACCTTGCAATCTCATATCAACACCATGGATGACTTCCCTTGCTTTTCCGGTAGGATCTATGGCCCTAGTGTCAGATTCACCAGATACAACAATTAACTTGTTAAACAGTGATAGTGTTGTTGCTCATTAATCCAAACCAGTTTTAGTAGATTATTCTGTTCTATTTGTAGTTAAAGAATAGTTGTTTGCATATTTCTTTGAGGAATTATATGGAAAATTATCTTAGATTACAAATGAAATCAATAATGAAATCAAATTAACTTCCATTTTAGATCCGTTGTTACAGATTAATGTTTGATTTTGACCGCGTTTCATTATCTATTTTGAGATATTCACAAATTAAATTAGGACATGCGCATTTCATTATCTATGGTCCTCCAATATTGCCTTTAAGAAGGCTGGCTCATTACGTAGGTCTTTCAATATATTCTCAGTGTGATAAAATACTTTTTATTAGCATGTTTTAGTGAAAAATCATGTTTCTTTTTCAATATTAAATTTCAGACACAGGAATCTATCTTTTGGATCAACACATACACAATTCCAGTTGTCATATGAGGCACGGGATCATTGTCTTTGGAAAGTTTTTGTTGCTGCAGATTACTCGGATTCCGTTCTAGATTTATCTAGTTATACAAGTCATCAAAGTTATCATCCTCTTGAAGAAATTAAAGACAACAGAAGGATTCGAGACACCCGGCTCAACTCTGCTAAAATAGCAAGGACAACTGTTGAGGTGTGCATAATTTCATGGTGGTGATAAAATTAAAGTGCCATATTTATCAACATTCTCATTAAGCCATACAAGCCATACACTTATAAGTTTTTCTCTTTTTTCGAATGCATAGTCATACATTTCTTTTTGTCCCAGGCTAACAGCAGTGCTTTGCTGGTCTTTCCTGGTCCACCTTAGTTCTTTCTTTCTAGCTTGTTCACAACACAGTCTTGCACCAAAGATTTGCTAGGTGGTGAATGCAAATGTTATTCACTTTGAGGGCTTAGCTGTGAACAAAATTTAGAAAACAGAATTGCACGGGAAAAATTGATGCAATCCTGCAGCCAAGAACTTTTTTTTTTAAATCTTCTTGTTGGCTATTTAGTGATACTTAATCAATTTGTTGTTCAATGTTTATAGAGTTACACTTCAAAGGCTGTTGAAGCACATTCCTTGTCTCTGAATTTCACCTCAATATTCATTTCTATACTTATACAGTAGACGGCTGGGAATTTATGAAATATTTTTGCTTAGGCTTCACTTGATATACCAGTGTCAATTGTTTTTTAGGTTCCAAAACAATAAATCCTGACAGTGACATTCATATTTCAGTCTAAATTTGCCTGATAAAATGAAGTCTAAAATGTAATGGTGTCTGCTGCAAAATATATATGATTGGAGAAATCTTTTTAGGCGGGGATGGTAAAAAAAATAAATCATTTCATGCCTGATATCTGAGGCATGAACCAGGTGGCAATGTGGTTAGGATCTCATATATTTGGATTAGGTAATGGGAATTTGTTATAGCCCAAAAAAATTGGAATAGAAGACTGTTAAAGTGGCCAGACAAGCAACATGAAGCTTGCTACCTTTGGAGTCTATTACTTTCTATTTGGGGAACTGAAAGATTTTACTATAAGTATTTGGGTACTGATGATATCTTTGCTGTTGTATATCTTGAAGGTATTCAGCAACCCTTACAATTTTGTCTTTTACGTTGGTCAACATCAATATGATTTAAGATATTTATTATTTCCCCCCTTACGCTATAGCTTGAGCTGCATGAACACGAGTCACTTTTCTATTTACACTACTTTACCTTCAGAATGCTTTAATTGGGATTGATATTCCGATGTACGAGAATAGAAGGGAAGCCAGTGAGTATAATGTTTTTGACATTGGAAATACTGATGATATTCCATTTGGTGATGATTATTTTGAGGTTGGTTCTTCTCTTCATTTCTGTATTATTGTTTGTACATTCCTTTTTGTGATTTTGCATACTTCATACACATGAATGTTTAATAGGTAATGGAGCCTGAAGTGTCTGATGTTCCAGTTGATTGGGGGATGCCAGATACTTCCAGTTGGATTCATCCTATTTATTTTGCCAAGTGCTTGACAAAGGTGATTAAATCTTGGTTTCATGTTGAGTATTGTTTCTCGCTAACTTAGATGGGAATGTTTCACTATTCTTGGCTATTTTTTTGGATGTGTAAATCAATATGAAATGTGAAGATGATGGCTGTAATGACTGTCGATGTTTCAGTTTAATATATTTTTGGGTTGTGCTGCTGTTGTTAAAGTTTGTTCTGAAATGCCATTACTAAAGCATTGGTTAATATGGTTGCCATATTATTTTGTCTGTTTTTTCATGAATTATGTTTTGCTTGATGGCTTAGGATGAGCATGACATAGTTTTCTTAAAAGAGACCAAAAGTTGATAGGCTCTTTGTTTTATGCATGCATCTTGCTGGGTTTTGTTGATGTGGTTAATATAAAAGCTTTGCTGTTCAAATAAACATTTTCAGTTTTTCTTTTGGTTAATAGATTTCCAGGATGCCAGTTTCTTGGACATGGGCTATGGATTCCAGCTACATATAGAAAAAAAGGATATTCCATCTCCTTAAAAGTTTCAGTAGTTGTTTGTTTTAAGCTTCGAAGACATTTATTCTTATCATTTGTCATAACTGCTCTGCATCATATATGATTGGGTTAATACATGGTATTTAAATCAATCATAATTGGGTTAGCATCATATATAATTGGTTATGTTTCTTGACACAGTGAGAATAATGGTTAATTGTTCCATTTATTTATTTATTTTTCCTAGCAAACATCCTATGGTTAATTACACGGAGGAAAAGCAAAATGGGAAAAAAGATGGAATATATGTATAAACCGCTCATAAGATATCTCATTGTTACATGAATAATGGAATAGATTCTTACACTTACTTTTGTGTGAAGAACAAAAATGTGAAAACATTACACCTGGGTTCTGATTTTTAACTGTTGCAGTTATGAAAAATCTAGCTGGTAGGAAAATGATAGTGTGTGGCAACTTTTCTGGCAACTGAGTCAGCGTAAAGGAATATAATTGTTTCATGCTTGTTTATTAGTAGGATCAGACACATAACAATTGTTTTCCTTTTCTTTTATTTATTAGTAACAGTTGTTTTCCTTTTCTTTTATTTATTAGTTCTGTTAGATATATGAATATTAAAAATTCAAAATCTTGTTTCTTTGACTTCCATAAAGGTTTCCTCTGTATGTAGGGAAATGTGTTTATTATTAATGCTAGAAAAATAAAATTCTCCAGATTTATTTCTCACAGGAAACATCTATATACCTGCTTTATTCGTTGCCGAACATAAATAACATAGAATCCGGCTGTTGCACAAAAAATCTAGTGAACTGTTTTTGTATATTATGTTTGAACTTTTATATTTTCTCAATTCTTATAATCTTTTACTTCTTATCATGGCCATCAGAAATTCTTATAGTGACTAAAATATGAACAAAAGAAATTAGGCATTCTTCTGTCTTGTTCGAGTTGTATTTTTTTTATTAATTATTATTTTGCTAGTTTGCTGAGCAAAGTTTTAAGTCTAATATCTACTCTGATCATTATAATTTGATAGCCAGGGTTGTGGCCCAAGACATGGGTAGCCTTGTAGTTGTGATAATTGTAAGTGGACCAAATAGAGCTTGAGCGACGCGTGTTTGTGGAGGCTGCTGGTGGCACCGGTAAGACATCTCGTATTTATGGGCTAGGTTCTTCCTCATCCCATTATTCATGCTATGAACCATCTGGGTCATCATTTTCTGCAACGTCTGCTAATCACAATGACTCTGAGGTATTGGAAACTATGAAAGTATTACAACAAAAGGTAGAAGAGCAAGCCAAGGTTATAGCATCAATGAATGAAGTTATAGCTAATGTGCGCTCGGTGAATGATGTTTTAGATGATATGCGCTTATTCTTATCTGAGCAACGAAGGAAAACAAATGCTCCTCCTGCTCCGGCAAATGACAATGTGGAGGAAGACGATGTTCGTATGTAGGATATACTTGATAGTTGGTGTTCTCTTTGTTTGTGTTTGGAGTGTCGGATTATCAAAGTTGGTGTTTTCTTTGTTTGTGTTTGGAGTGTCGGATTATTAAAGTTTGTGTTCTCTTTGTTTGTGTTTGGAGTGTCAGATTATTAAAGTTGGTGTTCTCTTTGTTTGTGTTTGGAATGTCGGATTATTAAGACCTTATGTGTTCAATATACTTTCTTAAGGGATAAACTTTACATTTGAATTGTTTATGTATACTTATTGCCACTAATAACTTAATTATGAATGTTGTGTTATTTGATTATTATTGTAATGAATGACTATTTTATAAGCAGGTTTGGTTATTATATTTAAAATTCAACAGGTTCTTGAAAATGTGTGGACAAAAGAAAAATTGGAATACTGAAAAAAATATAGCCAAACAATTACAAATTTGAGACAAAATCAGCGACCAAAGGTGACAAAAAAAATATTGAATTCTGCAACAAATCAACGACTGAAACAACGAGAAAAATATTGCGACATATTCTGCGACACATCAGCGACAAAATTTAGCGAGCAAATTAGCGACAAATTCAGCGACTAAATTAACGACCCAAATAGCGATGAATTCAACGACTAAAGCTAAACCAGCGACGACTTTCAGCGAGAATAAATAATTCCCGCCAAAAATGAAAATGTCGTTGAATTTGTCTCTGTTTTGTCGCTGATTTGTCACTAATCAACGACACGCACAATTGGTCGCTGATTTGTCGTTGATTTTTTAGCGACCAGGACATTACCGTCCGCTCAATTTTTCTCGTTGTTCGTCGCTGATATTGTCGCTATCATATTTTGGTCGTTGATTTCGTCGTTAATTGCGTCGCAGATTGCTGTTTTTTTTGTAGTGTAATTAAATATAGGTATATATATGTATATGTGATATATACTTTAATTAAAGAATAATATATGTGTGTATATACTATGTATAACTATCAAAGAATATATATATATATATATATATATATATATATACCATTCATGCATAAAAAAACTGACTTTATGGTAAAACTGACCTTTTGTGCCCCAACTTTCGTGTTTTTGCAAATTAAAACTTGGGTTTAATGTAAAATTGAAAAAAATTTTAGGCACCATAATTTTGAAAACAGTTTTAGTTTTTATTTTAGTTTTGTAAATATCCCATTATTAATTTAAATATTTTGTCCAAAAACCTAATTTTTTTAATCAAAATTTTTATTTAAAGATTTAGTTCAATAAGGTTTTTTAGAAGAAGCACCATGAATATTAAATTATTGTTGGCCAATATATAAGGTAATTTTATTTTTTTTAATTAATTTAGAAAGTTAATTTCTCTCTCTTTTAATGGTGTTGGCCTACTCATATGAATATAATTAAGTTGTTTTATTTGATTACATCAGGTATAATTTATTTTTTAATATATTTATTAAAATATTAATTATTCTAATCAGTTGTATTTACATACATAATTTAATTTTGAGGATGAATTTTTTTCTGATTGTATATTGCTATTTATAGAAAAAGAAAATTTGCAGTTACACCAAATTTAATTATAAATATTTTTTAACAACTTAAAAAAATGTGTGCTCTTTTTTATGTGTTATATTAGATATAATAGTTATAACGTACTATGATTGTTTTTTAATTATGAATGATGATTATCATTTAATAAATATATAACCTTAATTTTTATTATTTAATAATGTATTATTTAATCTTCCTCATTATTTATTTCTGTAAATGTCCCTGCATGAGAAAGTTTCTTAGCCAACGATTGAGATGATAAGTCGTCCACAAACCTAAGCTCTCATGCGTCAGCGACATTAATCGAAGCAGATCGTTCTTCATTGCAGAAATGGGCACTTGACTTCAGCTTGTCATCAAGTGGCGACTAGACAACAGTTCTTCACAATCCAAGCACGCCAACGATACCACCAAGCAATGATCTTCCCAACAAGCTAGCGACACCCTCTGCGCGTGCATTATCAACTACTTTGTCGAAAATTCTCTTTGGTGATATGTACTATAGCATGCATGGATCACGTCACATGTATGCTATAGTGACGTGATCATTAAACTCAAATCGGTCCAAAAAATAATGTACGAAATAGTAATTAAACCAATTTAATATACGTGGCGTTAATATATACGTGACGCACCTCAAACATGGACAAAATTCAGGTCGCACTTGTGTAATCTCCTTTTCTACTCATAAACTACAAGTGTTTTTTTTTTTTTTTCCATTCCAAATTTTTGCTGAAATTGGGGTAAGATGAAGTAAACCTATTTTAAATATGTGGATTTGAGAATTGCATTGATAAAATTACAACAATTAGTTAAAATTAAAATTCATAGAAAAGGTGTCTTTTTTGTCATTGGGCCTCAAAAATATATAAATTTCCCAAATCTTTTAATTCTTTGTGATGAGCGAATTAAAAGAAAATGATTGGAAAGAAATGAATATCAATCAAGATTTTGAAATTATTTTATAAATTTACACTAACTTTTCGAAATTCATTTGCAATTTAATTCATATTATCATTTTAATGGTATTTAACTTGTAAATAGAAAAAATGTCATAGATTTACTTTATGAAGAGTTGAAATAATTTTTTAAAAATTTTATTTTGTATTCAATGTGTATATATATATAATTCTTACTTAAATCGAATATATGTACACTTGATAATAAAAAATCACTATAAAAGTAATAATCAATGGCAGATCTAAAAAATTTGATAATTATAAATATCAAAAACAAAATAAAAATATATTTATACATAGATATACCATAAACTAGAATTTAAATATATTTTTAAAATTATATAAGCTGTAATTTTAACAAGTCAAAATTAATTGAGTCTAATTTTTTTATTAGGATCTAATTGTTTTTTATTTGGGCTCTTTTTTTTATTGGGGTTCAATTTTTTTAGTTGGACTCCAATGATTAAAATTTCATTATTTCTATTTTATTGTATTAAAAATTACTTAGGGTTTTGAAAAAAAATTAGCTGGAATTCATAGTAGCATGATGATCCATCACCGGTGATAATAAAAAATATTATAATTTTATTAATTATGTTTATGTATAGCTGATCTAAATAAATCTATATATACATATATATATATATATGTATAAAAGATGATGATAAAGTAAAAAAAAAAAAAGGTTAAATAGTAGATAAAAATATAGGGAAACGCAAAAACGAAAAAGGAGAAATACGTAAATAACAATAATAACATGTAAGTAAAATTTTGAGTAGCATCAAATTGAAAAATAAAAAAGACAGATAAGCAGAAGTCAATACCCGAACCACCACCCTTGCCGACTGGCCAGGCCTCACCTTCATTTACTTAAAAAACCACAAAGCAAGGGTCACATCTTGCTGCGCTCTTGACTTCCTCTGTATTTAAATTTTTTTCCCATACTTGCGCTCTTGTCTTTGCTTCACACACACTGTTATTTACAAAATACTAATTATAGTTATTTTAGAAAATAATTATTAGATAATTTTTTTATTGATTATAATATTTTTATTTATAAATAAACTTATAATAAATATTTTATAATAACAATCACTTTTTTTCAAACTGACTGCAAATAATATTTATCTTTATCAAATCAAATTACTACTGCAACCGCTAATGTAGATACCTACTAATTTATATCCTAGTCGTACCCCTTACTTTCTTGTCAAATTACCTAAAATATCCCCACTCTTTAAAACCCTGGAGTATAATGATCTTGTAGTAAATAAGTAACATGTTCATAGGCCGAATCTTGTGCTTCAATTCTAAAACTTTAATATTTTCCATATTCAGATTCGGTCTATGAACATGTTTGAGGTGAAGGGATCATAGAGAAAGGGAGACGTTAGGTAATTTGCACTTGGGAAGGATAAATCTATGGCTGAGGTGGAGCTGTAGGATCATGGCATGAGCCTACAGCATTGATATTGTCAAGGCAGGCGGAGGTGGTGTTGGTGGTGGTGTTGTTATTGGTGGTGGTGATGCTAAGAGCTGCACCAATTTCATGGACTGTGCTGCGCAAATGGTTGTTTATGGCATTGACAATGGAGAGATTAAGCTTTGCAGATGGGATAGTGCTGGCAAGGACTTGAAGTCCAATAGTGAGAAGACAGCCTGAGTTAATATTGCTATGTCCATTTCCATCTTGTGAAACGTTGCCTTCGTTGATTGTAGAGTTGTTGATGGATTCCATAGGAACAATCACAAACCCTAAAGGAAGAAGAGGAATGCAGGATGGATCCTCGCCGCTCATTGCTAATTGGATTGAATCAACATTCACTGTAGTGTATACGATAAGGCTTCCAGATTGGTCTGTGCAACTCTCTTGTAGCATCAGCTCTACATGCTGGGAAGAATTGCTTGCAACCTAATGTAAGTGAAAAATGAATTCAGTGCAATATCAAGCAATAGAAATGTATACCCTAATTGTAAGTGGAAGGAAAAAGCTTACATTGATGCGAAGAAGAGAAATGCAATTTCCTGGATGAGAGCCATTGGCAATGTGAGCAACTTCATGTAAAGCATTCCCATTAGAAAGCACATCCAGCTGCACCATATAAATAACTATATATTAATTTTAACATAATTAATAAACTAGCAATTATAATAAAATAATAATAATTATAATCAAATTATTGAACCTGAGATCTGCGGTGTTCATCCCTCAGGAGATCAAAGACTTGGTAATGAGGATGGGGAAGCCAAGTAGTAGATGCGGCACAGAGAATGACCCCATTAGGCTGGCCAGGTTCAGTGATTTTCCTGGTAGTAATTCTAACAGTGTCATCGGAGGAATCAGATAAGGCTGTCCATGACTGCCCATTACTAGTGCTGATATTAACACAAAATGTTCTGATCATTCTTTGTGCCAATCCCATCAAATTCTTTCTTGCTTCTGGAGAAGGAATTACTGAAAATGCAACCAAAATAAATTTTATACACTAATTAAAAAATTTAATAAAAACTTTGATATAAAATATATATTTTAGCATAATTAGTTTATTAATTAAGAACCTCCAAGATCAGAAATATTTCTAGCCATTAGACTAGCAACCCTCTCGCATTGTCGTTGTAATACTCCTAACCAGCGATGAGCCCCAAATGCGAAACCATTATATACATATTGGTTAAATATCTGATGCACAGGCTTTTCCTCTATCTCTGCATGTTCCACCCAAGTAACCTGTGCCAAAAATGAACATACAAAATAAAGAAATTAACATTATTCTGTTAGGAAAAGAATTCAAAAAATATAAATGTATATCAAATGTACGTACCCTTGAGTAGCCATTGGGCATATCTTGAATAACACAACCTGAAGGATTTCTCCTGTATAGAGGAAAGGAAGTCTGAATGTTGTCACGGAAGCTATCAATGGGAAAATCAACGATTGCCCAAGTTCCTTCTTCTGCATTTTGTTGACAATATCGAAGAAAATAAGCTTCCCTCGTTGGCACCAATGGAGAAAGGACTTGCAGTTCTGCATACATCTGCTTATAATAACAAGTAATTTAAGTGAATTATTTCAGAAACAAATAATTAGAAGACAAAATATTTGTACAGTTTTTGCCTTACCAGGTGAAGAGAACCACTTGCACTAGAAACACCTGGTGTTATAATTTGCAGAGTTTTTGCTTTAGCGACGATTGATGGAAACAGATCCATCCATTTATTCTGACAAGCCAACCAAACAAAGGTGAAGAATTTGATGTTAGGCTAATTAAATTAAAATTTTCTTTTAGAGAATTTATAAAATGAAGTTACTTAGTACTTACTGCATCGAGGAAGGCTTCGACCAAGGTAACGCTATTCATTATAACTACAGCACTATCACGAGTAGCTTCTGTCCTTAACTTACTTGAATGCTGCTTTAGATTCAAAGGCCATGGAAACAACCTGGCATGCTCTTCAAGATTAAGCACTTCTTTTCCGGTCTCATTGTTTCTAATCCAAAGAGGCTCAGTTATCTGGCACATCTTAACAAGCTCATCAATGGATGACAAAGCTAGCTCCATTGCAAGATTGTTTTCGTTTTCCATCAATACAAAACCAGCCTCAGCAAAAGTGGATGTTTCAGGCAACATAGGCATAGGCATCATCTCAGTGCAAGTACCCAAAGAGTCTGGAAACTGCCTTGAGTACATGTTCATGTCCAATTCCAAGGAAGGGGGAATAAGCGGAGGAGCAGGTGCCATTGTTTGAATTGGCCTCCCACCATAGCGCGAGGCAATGCAACAAACACGTTCTAACTGCATTGGGTATTTATTAATATTAATAATTCTGGTCTGAGAAACCCCCTAACATAATTGGATTTAATATCTTCTTCTCACAAACAAGTACTTAAAGATTAATTTATTTCATTTGCAAAGGAATATTATTAATTAAATTCTTACATTTGATATCTTATGTAATAATTGATGTAAATTTACTTTCAAGTTCTACTAACTTTTGTACAATGTTTTTTTATAAGCCAAGGTTAATATATTCGAAATGAGTAAGAAATTACAAATGTATATAAAAAGTCCACTAAGAAGTTACAAATGTATATAAAAAGAAAAGTCCACTAATAATAAAGCTTCAAGAGAAATAAAATCTCCAAAAAAGAATTTTTATAGCCTATAATTTAGCTCAAATAAATTCAAATTTTATAGAACTAAAAATAGAAATTTCCAAATAAATTTTTCGTCACACCAAATGCCAAACCTAAATAATTAATTAAGTAGCATTTTAAGAAAAAGAAAGAGTTATAATATAGTTTTAATTAAATAATTAATTCTATAATACATATACGTACCTCATCTCTAAGGCGTGCATTTTCAAGTCGAAGCTCTTCAAAGGAAATCTCACCAAGTATGGCTGGCCCTCCACAACTAGGGCAGATAAGATTGCGTAATTCAGCTTGTAGCCTGTAATTATCATTCTTCAAGTTCTCGTTCTCAGTTCTCAGTATAATATTATCAGCTCGATCTTGCTGTGCCTACATTATATTTAATTTAAAATAAATAAGAAAATTTTAGTCTACACAAATATATATATATATAATAAAAAAAACATTAATAAATTTGCGCACCCATTGGGAAGCAGATGTGCAGGTAAGGGTTTAAATTAGACGCCCCACAACGTTTATTAATGGTACTGACTGTATATGCGATATATAAGCCAAGGAGCCTGCAGCTAGCCAATGCTATAAATGCGACTTTTTTTTGCTACGATGATGATGGGGTTTAGTTACAAAATAAAAACGTTACTAACGGACGCGTCTTCTAGGGAATCGTGTTCACGGTCCATTAAGAGTTTGAGACTTTGCATTGCTAACATGTATAATATATAGGTGCTTAAAAAAAAGATTTAGACATGTTATTAGGGTTAAAATGAAAATGAAAGTTGAGAGAGAAAGACGAACGCAGTCACCTTCATTTGGGTACGGCGATTTTGAAACCAAAACTTAACTTGGCGTGGTTTTAAACCAAGTTCTTGGCTAAGTTTCATCCTTTGTTTGTCATCTGGGTGTGGACATTCCTTAAACAAACTGCAAAAAAATACTTGCTTGTTTTATATCTTATCACAAAAATGTCAACTGTTGTATAATAAAAGACATCGAATAGCAAAAAAAACGAAAACAAAAAGACTGATTTTAATTTGTATATCATAATACATTAATTAAAGCCATCTTCCTCCTTGAAATAGGCATGAGAAATAAAAGAAAACCTCTCTCTTTCTTTCTCCCTCTTTATTACACAAGAACACACACTTGTTTGGCTTTTAACAAAATGGGTTTTGCTCTGCAACTAGTGAATTCAATTTAGGAATGCATGGCATTGAGAAAATTTTAAGAGGGTATAGATTGTTTTGGAGAGCTGGGTATGGATTGTTTTACATTAAAACAGCCAGCTTGTTCTTTTTTTAGTTTATTGTGAAGTCCAGTTGGAACTGGAAAAAAAAAGAAGAACAAAAGAAAAAGAGAGAGACATACGCCTCCATTTCTTGGATCTGGCGAGTAGTGTGTCTGTGGTAACGCTTCTTCTTAGTGGGAGGTTGCTCAGTGCTTTCTTGTTCATTCCCAGACTTTTCTTCTATTTGTTCACTTCCAGACCCACTTTCCATCTCCTCTTTCCCAAGCATCATTAACCCATTTTCTTCTTTCTAAATAATTTAAAACCAAACACATCACTCGAAAATCTATTATTCATGCATCTCCAGAAAAAAAAAAGGAATTTAAAAAGAAAAAAAAAAAGAATAGTTTAGACTACACTTACAGGAATGATGGGAGATAAAGCATGATGGAAGGACATGTTTGGCATGAAGTTGAAGCTAGGGTTTCCCATGGAAGAAGAGAAAAGGGTTTCTGAAGAAACCACATTCCCTCCCATATTTGACAAAACTTGGCAATCTCCATACATATTTCTTTCCTTCTTTGATAATAATAATAATAATAGTAAAACCTAATTCTCAAAGAAAATTACCCCCAAAATTCTGCTTTGCGTATGTGATGCTAATTCATCAACTTTAGACTGATCCCGTGTCTGCCATTTCATTCAAAGAAGAAAAGAGTGTATATGTAAGCAATTTTTTTTCTTTTTTTTTTAAGTATAAGCATGCAGCACAAGAAAAAGGGAACAAAACAAAAGAGCAAATCTAAAAGATTGAAGAATAAGAAGAAATATGCTTTCTTTGTAAAAATTACAGAAGATTTGATTTTCTCATATATATAAATCACGAAAAATAAGTAAAACAAAATTTGGAAAGTTTCAAAAACCATAACAGAGATTGAGAATTGAATCCCAAAAAAAAAATAAAAGCATATGAAATAAAAGTAAAACTACAAAGAGAGAATAAATACCACCAACAATAATATGTCGTTTTGGTTGTTTGGAAACTGAGAATTATATATATCTTGTTGGAAAATGGGAAGGAGAAGAAAATCACCCTATCTCTTTCTCTCCGTTCTAATTTCCAAAACCCTTTCTCTTACTCACTCTCACTCTGCTACTTAATTTTTTTTTTTTCTGTTTTTCTCTCTCTAGAATCTCTATTTCTTTCTTTGTCATAAATTGGAAATTTATTGATTTCACCATACACAGGGTTAAAGTGGGAATTTCAGTTTTAGGGTTTGACAGAAACCGATCAATTGACAATTACTCCGTTTACTGTTTTTTGTATTTCTTAATGGCTTATTGTACGTTTCCCGAAGCTTAAAAAAAATCAAAAGTCAAAAATTTCTACTTTTGCAAAACTAAAATTTCACTGGAATCTAACCTTTAATTAACTCGTGTCTTCCACCTGTAAAATTCTTTCTTGCTTTTTAATTAATTCTTTAATTAAGAGATATTGGCATGCAACTATAAAAAAAAAAATTATAATCTCTCCCTCATAAAGTAAAAGATACATTTTTTATTTTATAATAATTAAAAAATAATTATTTTAAATCATTATGTAAATTTATATATATATTATTATATTTTTTAATATAAATATATTTATTTTTATTTTTAATAAATAATATGAAATATAAGTATAATAAATATTTAATATATTAACTAATTTATTAAAATGTAAGTAAATTATAATTTAAATAAATAAAAAAGAAAGTATGTTAATACGGATGGACTATTAAATTTGTTTTAAAAATTATATTTATTTATTAATATTATCTAAAAATAAAATAAAAAATAAAATTTATATATGTGTGTCTAAAAATAGATATATATTATTTAAAGAAAATTATTCCATATAGTAGGAATCTACATACTTTTTATATATTATATTAAAAAAGTACTAAATAACAATGATGCTTAAAAAAAAGGTTTACTGTTACTAATATGGAAAAAAAAGGTTAGTTTTTTAATATGAAAAATTATTATTATTTATTGGATATGGTTTTCTCATTTCATTTTTTTTATATATATTACTATTCATCATATATAAACAATAAAACACATGTAATTAATACTATGTACGTAATATCTCAAACTATATCCTAAAATTTTAGAATATTTATTGTTGAAATGGAATTATATGATATTAAGTGGTGAGAGAGGAAACGAATGAGTGTGTATATGTTGTATATATGAGATATATACAACATATATAAGTCAACAAGTGAGATGGTCAAATGAGTTAATTAATTATTTTAAAATGGAATTAATATAAGTGGAAGATGATATTTTGGTTAATTATATTATTATAATAATGTATTTTGCTTGGTGGATATTAAAAGAGGATTTTGTGGTTAAGAGGGTTGGCTTGTGTTGACTTGTGATAATCATTTTCTATCATCTTCTTCCTCTTTCTTTTGGTTAGCCGGCCACCACCATCTTCATCAAAGAAGAGAGGTTTTGTGATTTTTAACTCAAGATTGAAGGGTGTTTCAAGTGATCAAGTTGGAATTCTAAGGATTTTCTTCACTTTTAGTAAGTTTCTAACTTGTTTCTTTGTGTTCTTTTGCGTTTGTTGGATTGGTTGTTGTAGATGTGTTTTTGGTATGTTTGAAGTGTTTGGTCTTAGTAACTTTGATTTTGGGGTTGGATTGAAGAGAAAGGGTTAATTTTGGTGAAGAGGCAAGAGTTGTGGATTGTGTATGTATTGAGTTGTAAATATGGTTATGATTGTGATTTGTGTTTGATGCAAGAAATTGAGTTGTTTTGATGTTATGCAAGTTTATTATGGTTTATTGATGGTTTTGGATAAGTTTGTTTGGAGTGGAAAAGGGTAAAAGAAAGTTGATTGTTGAATGTGGTGTTTTGGTATCGATTTCAGATTTTTGGCCTGACACGCTCATTAACACGGCCATGTCTTTGGGCGTGTCATTAGTTCCATTTTCAGTGTGTGTGACACGAGCAGTGACAAGCCCATGTCACAGCTTCTATGTTGGAGTAGTATTGACACTTCCAGTGACACGCCCATGTCACTGAGCGTGTCATAGCTACTGTGTTGTTGGAAGATTGACACGTCCAGTGAGACGCCCATATCGTGTCACTGAGCGTGTCATAGCTTCTGTGTTGGGAGAGAATTGACACGTGCAGTGACATGCCCATGTCACTGAGCTTGTCAAAGCTTATGTGTTGTGGGTTTAGGGAACGACCAGGGATGTAACACCCCTTCCCGACCTACATATGTAAGCTGAGTAGAGGCGCCACACTAACCTAATGTTGCTACCAATTTTACTTAGTCAAATTTTAGTTTCGATTTTTTTTTTCAAAAATTTTGCCATAGTTTCGCCTAAAAATTGAGTCCCAAGTGTCGACAAAACCGGTTTTTTTCTTATTTTTAAAAACATTTTACACAAACCAATGCAAACAAAATCATTCTCAGTACACTCCCAATAAATCCCCCTTGTAACCTCAACTACAACCTGCAAAAAGAATTTACACTTCTACTACAACATAAAATAAAGGTTTTGTGACAATCCCCCATTTTTAAATATTACACAGCGGAAGTTATAAAATATTTACATATTTACATATTAAACATTTCTTTACAAAATATAAAGAAATATACATGATTGGCAAGTCTGCTCTGATCTTTAAGCTCCCAAAATGGATTCAACAAGGTCTACTCTCACTTGGTCTTGAAGAACTCTCGGGTTCAACTCTATCCACTCTATTACCTGCGCGATTAAACACTATCGCGCTAAGCCAACGGCTTAGTAAGATAAAACATGCTAATAGTATGCTTTAATGCAATACAATGCCACATATGCTATTGATAAGATCAACATTATAAATATAAAGTTAACACATAATTATGCATTTCACAAATCATAGTCATATGAGCATACCACATTTCAACATCTTTCCACATTCAACATTACTCAATAACAAACATCTTATTTCATTAACTCATAACATTATTTAGGACATTCATATAACCTTGACACCTATGGGCCCAACAAGTATTTAATACGATATTCAGAGTTCAGAGTTACTGCTTTGGTTCATAGTCACAATTCTCATAGTGTAACAGACCCAGTCTCTTGGACCATCAACTCAACACATTTGAGGAGATCCTCAACCCGGCAAGACTGTTACAAATCATATATTTCATATTCACAATTCTCATAGTTTAACAGACCCAGTCTCTTGGACCATCAACTCAACACATTTGAGGAGATCCTCAACCCGGCAAGACTGTTACCTTTCATCATTTCTTAGGCATGCCACCCAAATCCAGAACTCTGAAACTGAATAACATATTAAACAAACAATTCATTTATTATATACTTACCATTTCCATTCTCAAATTCTCATCACATTTAGGCAAACATGCCTTCTTTCTTTCAATATCATCATCATAGCCAATCACAATGGCATTGTCTCATATCATGTCTTATTTGAATTATCATTTCAATTTCAATGTATATCATTCATGAAACACATAACCATTCACAATGCATAACATAACATTGCTCAATCTCAACAATGCAATTAGGGCAAAGAACAATTGATATGATTCATATAAATAATACATTCTGGTTTTAGACTCCATTTTATCCTTATTTTGAAAAATTGTATAAAATAATCTACTTGACTAAAAATTCTAAAATTTTTACAGAATTTAGTTTTGTATCTTAAAATCATCCCTTTAAAATTTCAGATCAAACTGAACACAAAATCTTAGTCAAATAGTTCACCTAACCAGACTGCCCTAATTGCCTTGCATCCTGGCAGCAGTTCTGAACTTTGTGAATTCCATAAATCAAATTCAATCAACGTGGTTCCAAATTATTTTTCTCAAATACTATACTCACTAAGAAACAACATATCCAAAATTCAATTGAATATGATTTTTCTACATTTTATTAAAAATCCCGAAATAGAGCTGTCTCAGTTAAGGTACCTGCTGGAACAGGTCTAATAAAAATAATCTTTCTAAACTCATAACCATTCCAAAATCGAATCAACATATTTTTCAGTCATTCTAGACTCATAGAGGTACAACATATCAAAAATTCACTTCAAGAACATTTTTCTAAAATTAATTAAAAATCATACAAGTCACAGCCTTTACTAATCCTAAAACAGAAACAATTTCACTAAACACCAATCTTACTCTTCCATCACCCACACCAACCCAACTTCTCATCTATCAAGCAAAATCAATACTTACAATCATACCATAAGCAACTTAATCATACCACTTCAAAAGAATTGAAGAAATTAGAGAAAAGATCTTACCTTAGTTAAAAACTTCTTAAATCAACACTTGAACACTTAATCTTTCTTCAATTTAAGCTTGAAATCATCAAAACCATCACTTGTCTCTTTCTTTCTCTTTGGCTATGGAGGGCCGGCCATCAACAAGAAGAAGAAGAAGAAATGATGAAGAAAACACAAGTCAAACCTTCTTTAAATATCCACCATGTGATTTTATCCAAGCAATTACCAAAGTGCCCTTATTCACATAATTATCTTTTTGTCTTATATGTGCCCAATTAAGTAATTTACCAATCTCAAATAAATATCTTCTCTTGCATTGACCAAGCCTTTTGACCACTTTATATGTCATATATATTAACATATACACAACATATAAATTTGTCTCTAAACCCTATTTCTTCCCAAAATACATATACATATACTTTCTCTTCTCAATTTCTTTTCTCTTACAATTTAACACATATATTCAATCCAATATATAACAATAACAACAACAACAATATGCAAAATTTCTAGGGCATAAATGAGGATATTACAATTCTCCCCCTCTAAAAAGAAAATTTCGTCCTCGAAATTACCTGATATCAACTCTGAAACAACTGCGGATACTGTTCTCGCATGGATTGTTCACTTTCCCAAGTTGCTTCTTCTTTTCCATGATTTTTCCACAAAATCTTCACCAATGGCACTCTCTTGTTTCTCAACTCTTTCACTTCCCGTGCCAAGATAGCAACTGGTTCCTCTTCAAATGTCAAGTCTGGGCTCACTTCAATAGATTCAAATGGCAACACATGAGATGGATCCGACCTATATCTCCTCAACATAGAAACATGGAATACATTATGAATACGATCCAACTCAGGTGGCAAAGCAAGTCGATACGCCACTGGCCCAACTCTTTCTAACACTTCATACGGCCCAATGAAACGAGGACTCAATTTTCCTTTCCGACCGAACCTCAAAATCTTCTTCCAAGGAGACACTTTCAAAAATACCTTATCTCCAACATCAAACTCTATATCTCTCCTCTTCAGATCTGCATAAGACTTCTGTCGGTCTGAAGCTGCTTTTAACCTGTCTCGAATCAATTTTACTTTTTCTTCAGTTTCTTGAATCAAATCAGGACCAACCAACTTATTATCTCCAAGCTCATTCCAACAAAGAGGTGTCCTACACCGTCTGCCATACAATGCTTCAAACGGTGCCATACCAATGCTGGATTGGTGACTGTTGTTGTAAGCAAACTCCACAAGAGGTAAAAACCTATCCCAACTTCCAGAGAAATCGATGACACAGCTTCTCAACATGTCCTCAATAATCTGTATCACCTTCTCTGACTGTCCATCCGTCTGTGGATGAAAAGCAGTGCTGAAGTGCAGTCGAGAACCCAAAGCACTATGCAAACTCTTCCGAAATCTGGAAGTAAACCTGGGATCTCGATCAGACACTAAAGAAGTTGGAACACCATGCAGTTTCACAATCTCATGGATATACAGCTCAGCCAATCTCTCCAAAGAGTAATCCATTCGAACCGGAAGGAAATGAGCTGTTTTAGTCAATCTATCCACAATCACCCATATGGCATCATGCTTCTTTTGTGTCAATGGCAAACCAGACACAAAATCCATTGTCACTCTTTCCCACTTCCATTCTGGTACTGACAATGGTTGAAGCAACCCGGTTGGAACTTGATGCTCTGCTTTAACCTTCTGACAAGTGAGACATTTCGACACAAAATCTGCAATGTCTCTCTTCAAACCAATCCACCAATAATGCTGTCTCAAATCATGATACATCTTCGTATTACCCGGATGCATAGCAAACATTGACTGATGAGCTTCTTCTAAAATGACTCTTTTCAAATCAGCATCATCGGGTACACACAATCGGTTCTTAAACCAGAGACTCCCATCATCTTTCACAACAAAATCTCTAGTCTTCCCATTCTGACAATCTGAAATAATCTTCTGAATTTTCTTATCAGCCAATTGAGCCTCTTTGATCTGATCCAACAAAATCGGCTTCAATTGCAACAGTGCCAATAATGCACCATCAACACAAGGTACAAAATTGGCATGCAATGCTCTCAAATCAACAAGCAACGAGAGCGAGTAAACTGTTAAACCAGCTAAAGACTTCCGACTCAAGGCATCAACAACAACATTTGCTTTACCTGGATGATAGTCAATCAAGCAATCATAGTCTTTAATCAATTCTAACCATCTCCTCTGACGAAGATTGAGTTCTTTCTGGACACCCAAATACTTCAAACTCTTGTGATCAGTGTAGATGAAACATTTCTCCCCAAACAGATAATTGCGCCAAATCTTCAATGCAAAAACAATGGCAGCCAATTCCAAATCATGGGTCGGATAGTTAAGCTCATGCGGTTTCAACTGTCGAGATGCATAAGCTATAACTTTCCCTTCCTGCATCAATACACACCCCAAACCTCTATGTGAAGCATCACTGTAGATCACATATGGTTTGCCTTCAACAGGTAAAGTTAAAACAGGCGCTTGAGTCAACATTTCTCTCAACTGCTCAAAGCTAGCCTGACACTGATCCGTCCACACAAATCTCACTCCCTTACGAAGCAATCTGGTGAGTGGAGTAGCTATCAAAGAAAACCCTTTCACAAACCGCCGGTAATAGCCTGCCAAACCCAGAAAACTTCTAATCTCTGTCACTGATTTAGGTGGATTCCAATTCAATACAGCTTCAACTTTGCTCGGATCAACTTTAATGCCTTCTGCTGAAACAACATGTCCGAGAAAAGCTACCTGATCCAACCAGAACTCACACTTCGACAATTTAGCAAACAACTGCCTCTCTCTCAAAATCTGCAACACAATCCGTAGATGCATATCATGTTCCTCCTCATTCCGCGAATACACCAGTATATCATCAATGAAGACCACTACAAACTGATCCAAATAGGGCCTAAACACCCTATTCATCAAATCCATGAAAGCTGTAGGTGCATTCGTCAGACCAAAAGGCATAACTAAAAATTCATAATGCCCATACCTGGTCCGAAAGGCGGTCTTAGGAACATCTTCAGCTTTGACTCTCAACTGATGATACCCAGATCTCAAATCAATTTTGGAGAACACTGACGCTCCCTTCAACTGATCAAAGAGATCATCGATTCTAGGCAAAGGATATTTATTTTTAATAGTCACTTTATTCAATTGCCTATAATCGATACACAACCTCATAGTACCATCTTTCTTTTTCACAAATAGAACAGGAGCTCCCCAAGGAGAAACACTGGGGCGAATAAATCCTTTGTCCAACAACTCCTGTAATTGCACTTTCAACTCCCTCAATTCTGCTGGTGCCATTCTATAAGGAGTAATAGAGATAGGAGTGGTACCAGGCAACAATTCAATACCAAACTCCACCTCTCTCTCAGGAGGCAATCCTGGCAACTCCTCTGGAAACACATCTGGGAACTCTACAACTGTGGCAATGCTATCAATGGGAGAACTTCTTACTCTAGTATCTACCACATGAGCAAGATAGGCTTCACATCCCTTTCTAATCAACCTCCTGGCTGCAACAGCTGAAACAAATAAGGAGGCTAGCTGTTCCTGCTCATTAGATACTATCACCTCTCTACCATCAACAGTTTTCAAAGAAACAATTTTCTTCTTACAATCTACCACAGCTCCATGTCGAGATAGCCAATCCATACCTAAGATCACATCATATTCCTTAAATGGCATCTCAATCAAATCCCCTAAGAACTCCTCACCCTGCACCACTACTGCACTATCTCTATGCACCTTACTCACAACCACACTATGCCCTAACGGATTTGTCACCAACACATCAAATCCTAGGGACTCAGCATGCAAATCAGAGACAGGCAAAACAGATACACTAACATATGAATGCGTGGAACCCGGATCAATCAAAGCAAGTACTGGAGTATTAAATAAAGAAAAAGTACCAGCTATGACTGCCGATGTATCTGGCTGCCTCTGCATAACATACATCCTCTGGGAAGATCCAACCTCCTCTGGTCTACCCTCCCTGGATGTAGCACCTCCTCTAGAACTGAATCCTGGTCTACCTCCCCGGCTGGCACCTCTGCCTCCTCTGCCTCCCCTCACACTAGCTCGAGAAGCAGCAGAATCCACTGGCATCAGCTCCTGCCTCTCAGGACAGTCTCTCACAAAGTGGTCAGGTGATCCACACCTGAAGCATACAGCTGATCTACTGTACCTCCAACAAACGCCCCCATGTCTTCCACCACACTGGTCACACACAGGTAAGGTGGATCTCTGAATTCCATGAGTAGGAGCACTCGCTACCGAAGCTGCAGGTCTAAATCTCTGCCTCTGGAACTGCACTGACCTACCCGCTGGTCTCTGGCTCCTACTACTCTGAGGAACAAAACTTCCTCTACCCCTCTTTGCAGAAGAAGACCCTGCCTCAAACTGGGGCCTCCTAACCCTAACCTCTTCCTCTGAAGCAGCTGCAATAACTTGAGCTCGCTCTACACTTTGAGCTGCTGCTACAAGCTGTGAGAAATCCTGATATCTGGATCCAGCCACTAAGCACATGATCGAGGGCCTCAATCCCTCCTCAAATCGCCGACATCTATCAATCTCATCAGCAATGATGCCCCCAGCATACTGGCTCAGTCGAATAAACTCCACTTCATACTCAGTTACGGTCCGATGATCTTGCTTCAAATCTAGAAACTCTCTTTTCTTCCCATCTTTATACTCCCTAGGAGTATACTTCAACTCAAATTCTCTCAGAAAATCCGCATAAGACAAGGTTGGTGGATCATCCATAGAATGGGGCACTGTCTTCCACCAGTCGTAGGCATCCTTCTGTAGCAAAGATCTTGCATAGTCAAACTTCTCCTCTGAAGTGGCTTGCAACTGCACAAATACCCTCTGAACTCTATCAAGCCACTGTTCTGCTACCGCCGGATCAACTGTACCAAAGAAATCCTTTGCTCCATATTTCCTTAGCTTATCATAGTGCCTTACTGGTACTGAAGGCTGAGGGGGTGGTGGCGGTGGCTGTGGTTGCACAGGTGCTTGTCTCATAGCTTCCATCATAGGCCTAAACCAGGCTGGCGGAACCTCCTCCCCAGCTGGTCTACCCGACACCGAAGCAGGTGCCTCCTCAACACTATCAACCCTAGCTCCCTCAGCAGGAGCAATACTCTCGGCACTACCCTCAATCGACTGACGTGAGTGAGAATCCATCACAACCTAACACTGCAAACACAGCAGATTATATCTTATTAAAGATCAGAGACTGCCAATCTCAAACGTATATGTTATTCAAAACCACTTTTTAAGTAAAAATATTCTTTTTATTACATTTTACCTAGGTTGAGAATCTCAAACCTAGGCTCTGATACCAAAAATTGTAACACCCCTTCCCGACCTACATATGTAAGCTGAGTAGAGGCGCCACACTAACCTAATGTTGCTACCAATTTTACATAGTCAAATTTTAGTTCCGATTTTTTTTTTCAAAAATTTTGCCATAGTTTCGCCTAAAAATTGAGTCCCAAGTGTCGACAAAACCGGTTTTTTTCTTATTTTTAAAAACATTTTACACAAACCAATGCAAACAAAATCATTCTCAGTACACTCCCAATAAATCCCCCTTGTAACCTCAACTACAACCTGCAAAAAGAATTTACACTTCTACTACAACATAAAATAAAGGTTTTGTGACAATCCCCCATTTTTAAATATTACACAGCGGAAGTTATAAAATATTTACATATTTACATATTAAACATTTCTTTACAAAATATAAAGAAATATACATGATTGGCAAGTCTGCTCTGATCTTTAAGCTCCCAAAATGGATTCAACAAGGTCTACTCTCACTTGGTCTTGAAGAACTCTCGGGTTCAACTCTATCCACTCTATTACCTGCGCGATTAAACACTATCGCGCTAAGCCAACGGCTTAGTAAGATAAAACATGCTAATAGTATGCTTTAATGCAATACAATGCCACATATGCTATTGATAAGATCAACATTATAAATATAAAGTTAACACATAATTATGCATTTCACAAATCATAGTCATATGAGCATACCACATTTCAACATCTTTCCACATTCAACATTACTCAATAACCAACATCTTATTTCATTAACTCATAACATTATTTAGGAAATTCATATAACCTTGACACCTATGGGCCCAACAAGTATTTAATACGATATTCAGAGTTCAGAGTTACTGCTTTGGTTCATAGTCACAATTCTCATAGTGTAACAGACCCAGTCTCTTGGACCATCAACTCAACACATTTGAGGAGATCCTCAACCCGGCAAGACTGTTACAAATCATATATTTCATATTCACAATTCTCATAGTGTAACAGACCCAGTCTCTTGGACCATCAACTCAACACATTTGAGGAGATCCTCAACCCGGCAAGACTGTTACCTTTCATCATTTCTTAGGCATGCCACCCAAATCCAGAACTCTGAAACTGAATAACATATTAAACAAACAATTCATTTATTATATACTTACCATTTCCATTCTCAAATTCTCATCACATTTAGGCAAACATGCCTTCTTTCTTTCAATATCATCATCATAGCCAATCACAATGGCATTGTCTCATATCATGTCTTATTTGAATTATCATTTCAATTTCAATGTATATCATTCATGAAACACATAACCATTCACAATGCATAACATAACATTGCTCAATCTCAACAATGCAATTAGGGCAAAGAACAATTGATATGATTCATATAAATAATACATTCTGGTTTTAGACTCTATTTTATCCTTATTTTGAAAAATTGTATAAAATAATCTACTTTACTACAAATTCTAAAATTTTTACAGAATTTAGTTTTGTATCTTAAAATCATCCCTTTAAAATTTCAGATCAAACTGAACACAAAATCTTGGTCAAATAGTTCACCTAACCAGACTGCCCCAATTGCCCTGCATCCTAGCAGCAGTTATGAACTTTGTGAATTCCATAAATCAAATTCAATCAACGTGGTTCCAAATTATTTTTCTCAAATACTAGACTCACTAAGAAACAACATATCCAAAATTCAATTGAATATGATATTTCTACATTTTATTAAAAATCCCGAAATAGAGCTGTCTCAGTTAAGGTACCTGCTGGAACAGGTCTAATAAAAATAATCTTTCTAAACTCATAACCATTCCAAAATCGAATCAACATATTTTTCAGTCATTCTAGACTCATAGAGGTACAACATATCAAAAATTCACTTCAAGAACATTTTTCTAAAATTAATTAAAAATCATACAAGTCACAGCCTTTACTAATCCTAAAACAGAAACAATTTCACTAAACACCAATCTTACTCTTCCATCACCCACACCAACCCAACTTCTCATCTATCTAGCAAAATCAATACTTACAATCATACCATAAGCAACTTAATCATACCACTTCAAAAGAATTGAAGAAATTAGAGAAAAGATCTTACCTTAGTTAAAAACTTCTTAAATCAACACTTGAACACTTAATCTTTCTTCAATTTAAGCTTGAAATCATCAAAACCATCACTTGTCTCTTTCTTTCTCTTTGGCTATGGAGGGCCGGCCATCAACAAGAAGAAGAAGAAGAAATGATGAAGAAAACACAAGTCAAACCTTCTTTAAATATCCACCATGTGATTTTATCCAAGCAATTACCAAAGTGCCCTTATTCACATAATTATCTTTTTGTCTTATATGTGCCCAATTAAGTAATTTACCAATCTCAAATAAATATCTTCTCTTGCATTGACCAAGCCTTTTGACCACTTTATATGTCATATATATTAACATATACACAACATATAAATTTGTCTCTAAACCCTATTTCTTCCCAAATACATATACATATACTTTCTCTTCTCAATTTCTTTTCTCTTACAATTTAACACATATATTCAATCCAATATATAACAATAACAACAACAACAATATGCAAAATTTCTAGGGCATAAATGAGGATATTACAAGGGACACGCCCGTGTTGTTGAGCGTGTTATGTGTAGGGTTTGCCCTAGTTAGCTCTTATTCTTATTTCTTATGTGTAATCACCTTTGGATTAGGTTTTGAAGAGATTTGAGTTTCCCTAATCCAAGTGTTAAAGGATTCTTGGAAGAGGAGGTTGTTAGATTGGTGTGAGTTACTCTTGAGGTAAGTACAAACCCTATATGATTGCATACATTTACATGATTTTGGGACTTAACACTTGGTTGAAAAATGTGTTAGGTTACCTATTATATTGTTGATATATGATAATGGTGCAATGATTTGTATTATGTGCATTATGTGAATTATATGTTGAGGATTCAAAATATATGAACAATGTAATTTGTGATGTGCACTCAAATGATGAAATGTGAAGCCATTGATGTTGGCTATAATGATATAAATGAAATATTGAGGCATTGTGCCTAGATGATTATGAGAAAATGATAATGGAATTGATAATGAAATAATGAAAGAATTGTGCCTAGTATGTTATTCAATTTTCAGAGTTTTGTTGTTGGTGGCATGCCTAAAAGTAACAATCCCTTGAAGCTGGGCTAGGCTTGGTCCTTGAAGCCAAGTTGGGTTGATGCAGAGCTCCCCTTGAAGCTTGGTTGGGCCTAATCCTTGAAGCCTAGTTGGGATGTTACATATGAGATGTTTCTCATTGTGATAATGATTTGCCTACGGGCTTGATAAATGTGATTATTAAACCAAAACAGTAACTCTGGAATTTGAATGGCATATTAGTTTATTTTGGGCCCATGCTTGTCTTTGCTTTAATGTAAATTATGAATAATGGAACAATTGAACAATGTAATGAGATTTAATGCTGTGAAATATGATATCTTTGTATATTGTTTACAATTCTTGAATGTTTGACATTGACATTACATTGAGTCATATTATTATCATGGTTAGTACCACTAAGCCGTTGGCTTAGCGCGATTGTGATTTATCGTGCAGGTAACAGGGTAGATCCGGTTGAACCGGAGAGTTCAGCTAGACCGAGTCGAGTCTAGACTTGCAATTTCTTATGAAGTGTTGATTTTTGGACTTCAATATCAGAGACAAACTGCCAAGCATGTATAAACTCTATTTTTTGTAAATATTAATTTTGATGTATACATATGTATATTCCACTACATTTTTTTTGCTTATAGACCCTTAATTTTTGATCCAGTCCGGTCAAATATATTTTATTTAGTCCAAAATAATTTTTGTGTTATCTTAATTAAATAATATTTATTTTAATATTTATTTTTTATAATTTTTAAAAATTATAATAATAATAATAATAATAATAATAATAATAAAAATAAAAATAAATCGGTGACGAAAAAATCGGCGACGAAAAAATTCCTCGTCGAATGCCGTTGGACGAAATGGCTTCGCCTGGAATTTTCCACGCCAGCGCTCGCAAGCTCGCAGCTCGTCGCAGTTTTCGCTAGCAAAATTTTTCCGACGTAATTTTTTTCGAAACTAAATTCTATTTGGTTTCAGTTCATTTTCCTAATTAATGATAATTTCCTTAAACAATTGGAATTAAGCTTATAAAATTTTCTATAAATAACAAAAAAAAAAGACACAGGAAAGGGGGGGACGATCGGACTGGATTTTAAGGGGAGAAACTTTTGAAAGAAAAAAAGGGGATCCAACTTTAAAAATTGACCGGGCTTGGCAGTGAGGGGATTAACGATCAGACTGGATTTTAAGGGGAGAAACCTTGAAAGAAAAAAAAAAGGGAATCGAACTTTTTAGAGGAGGAATAAGCAAGCAAGCAATTAAGCCATCAAAGGCAGCAATCTTGCCTTTGTCTTTGTTCATCTAGAAGATAATTTTGGGTGGAACCAACTATGCAGGTTTGATCCTTAATCATAAACTACTCATAGCTTTGTTTCTTTGATTCATAATAATATATATACAAAACTTTGATTTTTGAAGATGTAATGACTTGATCTTCGTTCAAAAAAAAACTTAAATAATTTCTTCTGTTTCCAAATATCTTTAACAACCCTAATTCGTTTCTTTTGTTTCCAAAAACCTTAATCATTTCTTCTATTTCCAAAAACCCTAAAAATTACTTTTCTATTTCTTCTAAAACTTAAGAACCCTAATTTATTTTTTCTAAACCTTAAAACCCTAAATTTTTCCTTTTATTTCCAAAAACCCTAGAAAATACTTTTCTGTTTCCAAAACTCTTAAATCGTTTTGCCTATTTCTAAAAACTTTATAAAACTCTAAATTGTTTTCTCAAATCCTAAAATCAAACATATTTTTCGAAACACTAAACACCCTAATTCTCTCAAAACCAAAACCATAAACCCTAGTTTTCTTAAACCCTAATCCTTAAAACCTTAAAACCTTATAAACCTAAACATTCAAACTCAATATAGTAAATCCAAAATAACAATCCAGTAACCAAGAGCTATAAACCTTATGTTTTAATATTCTAAAACCCTAATTTCATAATTTTACCCCTCAAACCCAAATTTGATCAATCAAAGAACCTTACTAATTTCTTAAATTTATAAAGCCCTAATCCCTTTCAATTCTCTTAAAACCTACAGTAGCCTAAACAAATAACAATAATAATATCTTAAGATTTCAAAGCCCTAAAATATTAATTAAAGAACTTTAAATAGAAACTGTAAACCTCAATTTGTATCTTTACTTGCTTTATTTTTAGATTTGATTATATAGTCTATTATATGCTTTGGTGGTTTTATTTAATTTCAATGCTTGATTTATTTAATTTATCATGGATGGATGTTTTCTTTATTATTTGCTTGTTTTAGTATTAAAAGTGTAAGAGGTACGTTTCCACTTTATGGGTACCTCATTAGTTAAATATCATGTAATTTAAATTGCTTTTATATTTTAGACCAATGCAAAGGACATGTTTCTACCTTTAGGTGGGTGTCCTATTAGTTTAGACACGTGGATAATGTAAGGACATATTTTCATCCTCGGATGGGTGTCCATTTATTTGCTTTGCTTGGACGTTGCTTTGATTTTAATATAACGATGCTTTATTTCAATTGTTGCATGTAATATGGATAATATTGTTATATTTAAGAATTTTATAATATTAAGACCTGTAAAGGAGGCCGGTTCCAATGAACTGGACGTTGTGGGGGTGCTGGGCCATTTCTCAACTTCCCCACAGTACCCAACTTTCCAAACCCATTAGGGGGTTGGGGATTCCTTAGGAATCGAGTCATCCACCCTTTCTTTTTCCCGGCCCGTCCGGGTGGCGACTTCATTTTCTCCAGGATTAGGTTCGTGTTCTCTAAGTCCCCGAGCCTAAACAGTGCTGAAGTCGCAAGAACCATTCCATCGGGAGCGGGGGCGAAAATCCTCGCTCACAGTGGTGACTCCACTAGGGATAAGAGAAGTTGATTCCGTTGGTCTTTATATTATTATATTCTTTCTTATAATGATATTATCCATTGCATCATATTAGATTGCATCGTGTGCGTGAGTTAGGACACCCCGTGTTACCTGTGTTGTGTTATGTAAGGGATACCATACTTTCACTCAAGGTATGGAGATCGAGCATGGCATAACCACTCATAGCCTTATACCATTTGGTATCTACTTGCTATGGGAACCTAAGTCTTTTAACCCAAAGACTAAAGCTCATGTAATTGACCTAGTTACTTTCCTTAGGTTTTACCCCAAATGCATGTTGTTTGACTATGGTTAATTCATCTTGGCTTAAATCATGGCTTATTTGGTTTGTTCTTTTTCTAATATGACCCAAGTACATTTGTAAGCTCAAATAAAATTTTCTTTAAAATCTAAAAGACCAAAGCTATTTTCAAAATATTTCAAGATGGTCTTTGGATATAAAACTTTTCTAAAAACAAATCAAAAATTATTTTGCTCATGGCCCAAATACTAAGCCCAAAATCCATTTTTTCTAAAATCTTTTTACAATGGGCTTAGAAATAAAATTATTTTTATCCAACCTTTTCTTACAAAGAGCTTGCAAATTATTTAGGTCAATTACGAAATACCAAAAATCAATTGTGAGCTTAGTTTATACTAAGAATAATTAATCATGGGCTTGTTTTTGGCATGAACCATTAGTTACTTTTTTTCAAGTGAGAAATCTATCTATAATAAACCTCTTAATTTAATTTTAATCCAATGTAGCATAAAGGCTACTATAGTTGGTTAAATGGATTAAAACCTAATTAATGGGAATTATTATGAATTGATTTCCATTTTCAAAAATATAGCTATTGGTTGAAATTTTCGAAAGAAATATTCAAAAACAAGATACCCCATGTTGGTGTTTTGTTAACCATATACCTAGGAAAAGAGACTCGCCATTCGTGTGTGTATGTTATAAGGTTGGAAGGAACGTCCTATTTGTCCTTGTTTGTTGATTGTTTGTGCATACATGCATACATACATTTGCATCCCATATCATTAATCCTTTCTAGCTCACAGTCCTGGATTAGGACAGTTCAAAGGCTTACGACAATCCGACCTACGCCGAAAGAGAAGAAGCTAGCAACGACTCGATCACTTGCTCACCAAAAGTAATGGAGTGTAACACCCCCATATCCAATGCACACACACTACAACCACAACAATGTAGCATAAGTGCACCAAACATAGGGATGCTACGGTTTTCTTAACATTCAAAACACTTTAAACTTGATACAATACCCTTATCATTATACATTATAGAAAAGTAGATCATTTACTTATAAAACAAAACATATTAGTTATATATATATATTTAAATATTACACAGCGGAAGTTATAAAATATGTACATATTTACATATTAAACATTTCTTTACAAAATATAAAGAAGTATACATGATTGGCAAGTCTGCTCTGATCTTTAAGCTCCCAAAATGGATTCTTCAAGGTCTACTCTCACTTGGTCTTGATGAACTCTCGGGTTCAACTCTATCAACTCTATTACCTGCGCGATTAAACACTATCGCGCTAAGCCAACGGCTTAGTAAGATAATCATGCAAATGATATGACTTAGCGCAATGCAATGTCATTTCTCAATCCATATTATACATATAACATCATATATGCAAAACTAACAACATATTTTCACATTACATATCACATTTCATATACCTCATTAGTATTCATTTAACCATTCATAATCAACACTAAACAAAGACAAGCATGGGCCCAAGACACACTAATATGCCATTCAATTTTCAGAGTTGATGCTTTGGTTTTGTTATCACATTTATCAATATCATATACCCAACTAGGCTTCAAGGATTAAGTTCAACCAAGCTTCAAGGGGAGCAAAGCATGCTAAGCTTCTACCCAACTTGGCTTCAAGAACTAACCCAACCTAGCTTCAAGGGTGGTAACATCTCAATTAGGCTTCAAGGATTCAATCCAACCTAACTTCAAGAGATTGTTACACTTATTAGGCATGCCACCAACAACCAACTCTGAAAATGGAATAACACATTAGCCACACAATTCATTTATTATTCAATTATCATTATCATTCTCAATTCTCAACAACATTTAGGCAAACATGCCTTATTTCTTTCAATTGCATCATCATAGCCAAACACAATGGCATTGCCTCATATCATGTCTTATTTGAATTATCATTGCATCTTTGACATACATTTCAATTTCAATGTATATTACTCATGAAACACATTACCATTCACAATGCATAACATAACATTGTTCAATCTCAACAATGCAATTAGGGCAAAGAACAATTGATATGATTCATAGTTTTAGGACCTTACACATGCATTTGATTATATCATTCATTGATTCAAGTGTGTTTAAAGTGTTTAGGGTTAGGTTTAGGGACCAACCTACCCTTGGAGAACCAAAACAATGCAATTAGAACAAAGAATAAAAACCCCAAACCATACAATTGAGGGACACGGGCAGCCACTTGAGGGACACGGCCAAGCTTGTGGCCGTGTCACTCAACCCACTTGGACAGTAAGCAACACGGGCAAGGGACACGGCCAAGCTTGTGGCCGTGTCTCTTAAACCAAAACTCACAGTAGCTAACACGGCTTGGGAACACGGCCATGTCACCCAAAAACTAATCCAACACGCCCAAAATCCCTTGGCTTGGCCGTGTCACACATTGCTTTTGGCCGTGTCTCCCAAAACACAAACCCTAATATGCACAACTCTCCTCCAATTGCACTCAAACTCATCAAACACCATATAACATGTTTCAAATGAATGGAATCAATGTTCTAAACACAAATTCTACATGTTTATCACAATATTCCTTATTAAAACACATCAACCAAAACATTTAGACACATACCATCTCAAACCCTAAAACCAACTTTACACTTGAACTTCCACTATCAAAATCCATTTAAACTTACAACCTTCACAACCAAACCAACCTCAATTCAATCTTTTAACTAACAATCAACTTTAACACTTGTAAACACATATCAAACACACCAAATCATCAACTCAACAATGTACAATACACCTTAGCCACAACTTCAAAATTAATAAAAGAAAACAAGAAATTACTTACCTTAAATGAAGAATTTCCACAAATCTCTAACCAACACCCTTGATTCCTTCTTCAATTTACTTCTTGCCTCAAGAACACCTCCCTTTCTCTTTGCTATTTGGAGAGCCGGCCACTTCAAGAAAGAAAGAAGAAAATGCACAAGTCAAACACCTTTTCTTCTTTTAATCTCCACCATGCATTTCATTTCAAGCAATTACTCATATACCCCTCATCACTTAACTTAGCTTTTGTCTCTTATAAACCCAATTAAGTAATTTCACATGCCATATAAAAATCTCCTCTTGCATTGACTCTCTCTCTCTTTGACCATTTTATATGTTATATATATCACCATATACACAACATATAAACTTGTCTCTAAACCCTATTTCTTCCCAAAACACATATACATATACTTTTCTTTTCTCAATTTAAACATACAACAACAACAACAACAACAACAACAACAACAACAACAACATACAAAACTTCTAGGGCATGCATAGGGATAATACAATTCTCCCCCTCTAAAAAGAAAATTTCGTCCTTGAAATTACCTGATATCAAAGCTGAAACAACTGCGGATATTGTTCTTGCATGGATTGTTCACTTTCCCAAGTTGCTTCTTCTTTTCCATGATTCTTCCATAGAACTTTCACCAATGGCACACTCTTGTTCCTCAACTCTTTCACTTCTCGTGCCAAGATAGCAACTGGTTCCTCTTCAAATGTCAAGTCTGGGCTCACTTCAATAGATTCAAATGGCAACACATGAGATGGATCCGACCTATATCTCCTCAACATAGAAACATGGAATACATTATGAATACGATCCAACTCAGGTGGCAAAGCAAGTCGATACGCAACTGGCCCAACTCTTTCTAACACTTCATACGGCCCAATGAAACGAGGACTCAATTTTCCTTTCCGACCGAACCTCAAAATCTTCTTCCAAGGAGACACTTTCAGAAATACCTTATCTCCAACATCAAACTCTATGTCTCTCCTTTTCAGATCTGCATAAGACTTTTGTCGGTCTGAAGCTGCTTTTAACCTGCCTTGAATCAACTTTACTTTTTCTTCAGTTTCTTGAATCAAATCAGGACCAACCAACTTATTATCTCCAAGCTCATTCCAACAAAGAGGTGTCCTACACCGTCTGCCATACAATGCTTCAAACGGTGCCATACCAATGCTGGATTGGTGACTGTTGTTGTAAGCAAACTCCACAAGAGGTAAAAACCTATCCCAACTTCCAGAGAAATCGATGACACAGCTTCTCAACATATCTTCAAGAATCTGTATCACCCTCTCTGACTGTCCATCTGTCTGTGGATGAAAAGCAGTGCTGAAGTGCAGTCGAGAACCCAAAGCACTATGCAAACTCTTCCAAAATCTTGAAGTAAACCTGGGATCTCGATCAAACACTAAAGAAGTTGGAACACCATGCAGTTTCACAATCTCATGGATATACAGCTCAGCCAACCTCTCCAAAGAGTAATCCATCCGCACCGGAAGGAAATGAGCTGTCTTAGTCAATCTATCCACAATCACCCAAATGGCATCATGTTTCCTTTGTTTCAATGGCAATCCAGACACAAAGTCCATTGTCACTCTTTCCCACTTCCATTCTGGCACTGACAACGGTTGAAGCAACCCGGTTGGAACTTGATGCTCTGCTTTAACCTTCTGACAAGTGAGACATTTCGATACAAACTCAGCAATGTCTCTCTTCAACCCCATCCACCAATAATGCTGTCTCAAATCATGATACATCTTCGTATTACCCGGATGCATAGCAAACATCGACTGATGAGCTTCTTCCAAAATGACCCTTTTCAAATCAGCATCATCGGGTACACACAATCAGTTTTTAAACCATAGGCTCCCATCACTCTTCACAATAAAATCTCTACCCTTTCCACTCTGACAATCTGAAACAATCTTCTGTATCTTCTTATCGGCCAACTGAGCTTCTTTGATCTGATCTAACAAAACCGGTTTCAATTGCAACTGTGCCAATAATGCACCATCAACACAAGGTACAAAACTGGCATGCAATGCTCTCAACTCAATAAGCAACGAGAGCGAGTAAACTGTTAAACCAGCTAAAGACTTCCGACTCAAGGCATCAGCAACAACATTTGCTTTACCTGGATGATAGTCAATCAAGCAGTCGTAGTCTTTAATCAATTCTAACCATCTCCTCTGACGAAGATTGAGTTCTTTCTGGACACCCAAATACTTCAAACTCTTGTGATCAGTGTAGATGAAACATTTCTCCCCAAACAGATAGTGGCGCCAAATCTTCAATGCAAACACAATGGCAGCCAATTCCAAATCATGGGTCGGATAGTTAAGCTCATGCGATTTCAACTGTCGAGAGGCATAAGCTATAACTTTCCCTTCCTGCATCAATACACACCCCAAACCTCTATGTGAAGCATCACTGTAGATCACATATGGTTTGCCTTCAACAGGTAAAGTAAGAACAGGTGCCTGAGTTAACATTTCTCTCAACTGTTCAAAGCTCGCCTGACACTGATCTGTCCACAAAAACCTCACTCCCTTACGAAGCAATCTGGTGAGTGGAGTAGCTATCAAAGAAAACCCTTTCACAAACCGCCGGTAATAGCCTGCCAAACCCAGAAAACTTATAATCTCTGTCACAGGCTTGGGTGGACTCCAATTCAAAATTGCTTCAACTTTGCTCGGATAAACTCTAATGCCTTCTGCTGAAACAATATGTCCGAGAAAAGCGACTTGATCCAACCAGAACTCACACTTCGACAATTTGGCAAACAACTGCTTTTCTCTCAAAATCTGCAACACAATCCGCAGATGCATATCATGTTCCTCTTCATTCCGCGAATACACCAAAATGTCATCGATGAAGACCACTACAAACTGATCTAGATAGGGCCTGAACACCCTATTTATCAAATCCATAAAAGCTGCAGGTGCATTCATTAGACCAAAAGGCATAACTAGAAATTCATAATGCCCATACCTGGTCCGAAAGGCGGTCTTGGAAATGTCTTCAGCTTTAACTCTCAATTGATGGTACCCAGATCTCAAATCAATTTTAGAAAATACAGCTGCACCCTTCAATTGATCAAAGAGATCATCGATTCTAGGCAAAGGATATTTATTTTTAATAGTCACCTTGTTCAATTGCCTATAATCGATACACAACCTTATAGTACCATCTTTCTTTTTCACAAATAGCACAGGAGCTCCCCAAGGAGAAACACTGGGGCGAATAAATCCTTTGTCCAACAACTCCTGCAATTGCACTTTCAATTCCCTCAATTCTGCTGGTGCCATTCTATAAGGAGTAATAGAGATAGGAGTGGTACCAGGCAACAATTCAATACCGAACTCCACCTCTCTCTCAGGAGGCAACCCTGGCAACTCCTCTGGAAACACATCCGGGAACTCAGCAACTGTGGCAATGCTATCAATAGGGGAACCCTTCACTCTAGTATCCACCACATGAGCAAGATAGGCTTCACACCCCTTTCTAATCAATCTCCTAGCTGCAACAGCTGAAACAAATAAGGAGGCTAGCTGTTCCTGCTCATTAGATACTATCACCTCTCTACCATCAACAGTTTTCAAAGAAACAATTTTCTTTTTACAATCCACCACAGCTCCATGTCGAGATAGCCAATCCATACCTAAGATCACATCATATTCCTTAAATGGCATCTCAATCAAATCTCCAAGGAACTCCTCACCCTGCACCCTCACTGCACTATCCCGGTGCACTTTACTAACAATCACACTATGCCCTAACGGATTTGTCACCAGCACATCAAATCCTAGGGACTCAGCATGCACATCAAATACAGGCAAAATAGATGCACTAATATAAGAATGTGTGGAACCCGGATCAATCAAAGCAAGTACTGGAGTATTAAATAAAGAAAAAGTACCAGCTATGACTGCCGATGCATCAGGCTGCCTCTGCATAACATACATCCTCTGGGAAGAACCAACCTCCTCTGGTCTACTCTCCCTGGAGGTAGCACCTCCTCTAGAACTGTACCCCGGTCTACCTCCTCGGCTGACACCTCTGCCTCCTCGGCCTCCCCTCGCACTAGGTCGAGAAGCTGCTGTATCAACTGACATCTGCTCTTGCCTCTCAGGGCAATCTCTCACAAAGTGATCAGGTGACCCACACCTGAAACATACCCCTGCAACACCAGCCTTCCAACAAGGACCACCATGCGGCCTACCACAATGGATGCAGATGTGTAAGGTGGATCTCTGAACCATAGGGGTCGGAGCACTCGCCACTGAAGCTGCAGGTCTAAATCTCTGCCTCTGTAACTGCACTGACCTACTCGCTGGTCTCTGGCTCCTACTACTCCGAGGAACAAAACTTCCTCTACCCCTCTTCGCAGAAGAAGACCCTGCCTCGAACTGGGGCCTTCTAACCCTAACCTCTTCTTCTGAAGCAACCGCAATACCCTGAGCTCGCTCTACACTTCGAGCTGCTGCCACAAGCTGTGAGAAATCCTGATATCTGGATCCAGCCACTAAGCACATGATCGAGGGCCTCAATCCCTCCTCAAATCGCCGACATCTATCAATCTCATCAGCAATGATACCCCCAGCATACTGACTCAGTCGAATAAACTCAACTTCATACTCAGTAACAGTCTTGCTGTCTTGCTTCAAGCTCAAGAACTCCATCTTCTTCATGTCCTTATACTCCCTAGGAGTATACTTCAACTCAAATTCCCTCAGAAAATCGGCATATGACAAGGTTGGTGGATCTTCCATAGAATGTGGCACTGTCTTCCACCAGTCGTAGGCGTCCTTCTGTAGCAAAGATCTTGCATAGTCAAACTTTTCCTCAGGGGTGGCTTGCAACTGAATAAAGATCCTCTAAACTTTGTCAAGCCACTGCTCTGCTACAGCTGGGTCAGTAGTACTAAGGAAATCCTCCGCTCCATACTTCCTTAGTTTGTCATAGTGCCTCACTGGTACCACAGGCTGAGGGGGTGGTGGCACTGGTTGTACTGGTACCTCCCTTAATTATGAATTCCTTAATGAGCCAAGTTGAGCCTTTGACTTTTTCTTGATTGATCAACACAATTCACAACTCAACATTTTTCTATTATCATCATACCTACATTAAGGAATGAAGTTTCTTATGATATGACAATATGGTGGTTTAATTCATAAGTGTGGGGTAAGCAATTAAAAAAAATATAGTATTGCTTTAGTAAGATTTATGGCTGAAATGCATACTTTGCACATTGTATTTGACTAAGAGTCAATTATTCTTTTCCTTTACATTTTAAGCTAGATGTTCCATGCAATTTTACATTTTGTATATATATATATTAAAAAAAATAATATAAAAGAAAATAAAAGAGAAGATATATATATATATATACAAAATTCATATATTTTCTAGTATTAGTCATCAAAAGAGGAATGTTGACTCATGTACTTTTCTTTAAGTATGCAAGTATGTGAGATTATCAAGGGTTGGTGAATATGCCATTTAAGGGAGTTACGAGTTTCTGAGCAAGAGTATTGTCTAATTTAGATACTCCATTTCTTGATGTTCCAACTTAAATGACTTTTCTCACACCTTCACCTTAGCCCCATTACATCCAAATAAAAGACCTTTGGATTATTTCTTGAGAAAATCAGTGAGAGAGATTGGATAATTAAGCAAGTTTATGGCAGTATGTAGTCATGAGTGGTTTGAGTGAATTAACCTTTGAAGTCGAGTGAAACACTTAGATGACAGATGAGATTTGTATGTCTGGATTAATGAATGAGTTAAGAAAATCTTGATTGAAGTAAATTGCAATTATTTATGGCTGAGTCTTAAAGGATTTCATCTTATATACTGGAATTATAGTTAAGGTTGTTTGAGTTTTTAATTTATGCCATGTGAATTTGCTTGAGGACAAGCAAAGTTTTAAGTGTGGGGTAGTTGTTTTATTAGTTTTTGTCATAGAATTGTATATTATTTATTATGATGATTATTGTTTTCTTTAGGTATTTTAGTTATTTTAATCTGTTTATTTAGTGTTTTCATTAATTTTGGTAGTTTTAATTTATTTCAGTGTTTTTGTCATTGTTGTCTTAGTTTTTAGTGTGGTGTTTATGTGTTTTTGGTTAATGTTTCTTTTGATTCTTGTTTAAAGTTTGTTTCAAGTGTTTGTTTTAGGTTAATATGCAAAATATTTCCTTAGAGAAAGAATAGCATGAAGCATGTCTCATCTTAAGGGCAAAACCAAGGAACCAAGAGAGGAAAGAATAATTTGGCAGTAAGTGACACACTCAGGTGACACGGCCAAGCCACTGGCCGTGTCACATGACACGGCCAGGAGCTTGGCCATGTCCCACACATAGCCAAGGAAGAAGACCAAAGTAAGAAGTGAAAAGAACGAAGAGATCAGTAGGTGACACACCCACTTGACACGGCTAAGCTACTGGCCGTGTCACATGACACGGCCAGGAGCTTGGCCGTGTCACACTCCATTCCAAAGAAGCATATATGAAATAAAAGTGGACATATTGAGTAGACGCGGCCAAGCCACTGGCCGTGTCACTCCATGGACTAAAGGAAGAAAGAAAACGCGGATTTTTAAGCGAGGTTTCATATAAATAAGATGATTAGGGTTTTTTAAGATAATAATTTTGATCAGCCGTCAAACAATAACCTTAGGGTTTCCATTTTGTTTTCTTAGAGAATTTTGATTACACTTTGATGCAAAACAGTCTAGATTAAATTTGTTTTAGCCACTGCAACATTATTCTAGCAAGATCTGAACAAGAGATTCTTCAGAAGCTAAAGAAAGTTTGTAATTTGGTTTTGTTCTCAAACTTTATCTCTTAAGTTTCATTGGAATTGTATTCATGAATTCTATTATGTCTAAATTGATTTCTTTGAATTTTAATAAGATGAATATGTTTGATAGCATTATTATGAGCTAATTTGATCTAGTCTAGGATTTGTATGGATCTACTATGATTGTATGAATTGGTTATTACTCTTAACAGAATTATTTCTCTAGCCTTAATTGAATGGATTAATGTTAATATATGATTGATTGGCCACCAATTATGTGTTTGAGGTATTAGATGAAGGATTGAGAAATGAAGTCTAATGCTGGAACAATTCAATTAGGGACTTAAGTGAATTAGAAATACATCCTAAGAAAAAGATCATTTCAATTGTAACAAGATTATTTGAAAGAGATTTGAATGCGAGAGCCTATTTCCTTGATTCGATTAATTAAGTTGCTTGAGATCTAATCTTTGAAATTAAATTGGTTGAGAGGAATAATCGTTCATACATATAAGTTAGTAGAGAAGTGCAAACCCTAGACCTTTCTATTAAGTGAATCAATATATCAGCTCAGTTTACTTTTATTGTTTTAAACTTCACTCGATCTGTTTTCATTAGTTGTTAGCAATTTAAATTTATTGAAAATTTGTTATTTGCAATCTGATAATCAATTAGCTTAACTAGCTTCCTTGTGAGACGACCTTGAGGTGTTCACCAAGATACTACAACAGCCTCGTATACTTGCGAGTGCAGTTCTAGTAGTGTTAATTAGAGCGCAACAGTAGGCTCCTGCGACAACTTTTTCGTCAGTGAAATTTTTCCCCAACAGTTTTTTTGCCAGCGAAATTTTTTCGACGCAAATTTTTTTGAAACCAAATTCAATTTGGTTTCGATTTCCTTTTCTTAACTAATGCTAGATTCCGTGAACAATTGAGATTAATAATCAAAATCTTCTATAAATAAGGACTAAAAAACAAAACACAGAAGGGGAAATTTAGGAGGAAAACTTTGAAAGCAAATCGGATTTTAAAAATTCCTTCTGGCAGTGAAATCAACCGGACTTTTTGCGATAAGAATAAGCAACCAAACAATCAATCCATCAAAGCCAGACACATTGCCTTTGTTCTTGTTCATCCAAGAAGTGATTTTTGGTGGAACCAACAAACGAAGGCATGAATTTCATTATTTGTTTCATTAATTTACAGTAGCTTAATCACTCAAGATTAAAAATTATTGTTTCTGTTTCTTCAAAATATTAAAACCCTAATCTACTTTCTAACTTTTCAAAACCTTAAATCGTTTCAAAATTTACCAAAACCCTAATCTTCTTTCCAATTTTCCAAAACCCTAAATTGAAACTTTTTCTTTCCAAAAAACCCTAAAAAATATATTTTCTATTTCTATAAATCTTAAATCGTTTTGTTTATTTTCATAAAACTTCTTAAAACTACAAATTGTTTTTCCAAATTCTAAAATCAAATACATTCCCTAAAACACTAAAAACCCTAATTCAACTTTCAAAACCAAGACAGTAACCCCAAACTAAACTAGCTAACCTAAACCCTAAAATTTTCTTAAACCCTAACTCCCTTAAAACCTTAAACCCTAATTTTTCTAAACAATAATTCTTTAAACCTTAAAACCTTATAAACCTAAATGTTAAAATTTAAACACAGTTAGCCTAAAATTCAACACAGTCAATAGCCAATAATCATATAATCAAATGTTTTAAAGTATTCAAACCCTAGTTTCATAATTTCACTTCTCAAACACTAATTTGGTTAATCAAAGAACTTTATCAACCTCTTAAATTATAAAACTTTAATCCATTCAATTCCTTTAAAACTCACAGTAGCTTAAACCCAAATATTCTAAAACCCTAACACATTAAATAAAGAATCTTAAATAGAAATAATAGCCCTAATTGGAATCTTTATTTGCTTTATTCAATTTTATATTTGATTATGTAGTCTATTATATGCTTTAATTTATTTTCAATGCTTTGTTAGTTTATTTAATTTTCATGATTAATTTATTTAATTTATCATGGATGAATGTTTATATTTTGATTGAAGTTTAATGTCTTTGGTGAATGATTTATTTATGATGAATGGTTATTTACTTTATCGATTTATTTTGATTTCCAAATGTTGTAAGAGGCATGTTTCCACTTGGTGGGTATCTCATTAGTTAAATTTCATGTAATTTAAATTGCTTTTCAATTTTAGAACCAATGTAAAGGACATGTTTCTACCTTTCGGTGGGTGTCCTTGTAACACCCCTACATCCTGTACACGCACACTACATAACACCACAATGTAATATACGTACACTGAATATAGGGACGCTACGGTTTTCTTTAACATTTAAATCATTTTAGATGATAAGATATTCTTTCTCATTATACATTATAGAAAATAGAGTAATTAATTTGTAATATAAAACAAAATAGATATATATGTTTACTTAATACGCAGTGGAATTTATAAAATATTTACAATTATACATATATTTACACTAGAATAAAAACTTTACAAAATATAAAGAAGTTATACATGATTGGCAGCACTTCTCTAATCTTTAAGTTCCAAAAATAAACTCTTCAATGCCTAGTCTCACTTGGTCTCGAGGAACTCTCGGGTTCAACCCTGTCACCTGCGCGATCAACCACTATCGCGCTAAGCCAATGGCTTAGTAGTACAAAGTATACTAACATTATGCTTTAATGCAATGCAATGTCACACATTTTAATAATAAAGACAACATCATAGGTGGAAAGATACTATCACACCTTCATATTTCATAAATCATACACATATAAACATATCACATTTCAAAGTCATTTCATAGATTTCATTATTCAATTATTTTACCATTAATGAATCACATTTAAACAAAGACAAGCATGGGCCCAAAAGACACTAATATGCCATTCAATTTTCAGAGTTAATGCTTTGGTTTTATTATCACATTTATCATTATCATTATCCCAACTAGGCTTCAAGGATTAGGTTCAACCAAGCTTCAAGGGGAACAAAGCATGCTAAGTATCAACCCAACTTGGCTTCAAGAACCAACCCAACCTAGCTTCAAGGGTTGTAACATCTCAATTAGGCTTCGAGGACTAGACCCAACCAAGCTTCAAGGGGAGTAAAACATGTTAAACTTCAACCCAACTTGGCTTCAAGAATCAATTCCAACCTAACTTCAAGAGATTGTTACTAATAGGCATGCCACCAATCAACAAAACTCTGAAAATGGAATAACACATTAGACACACAATTCATTCATTATTTCATTATCAATTCCATTCTCAATTCTCATTATCAATTAGGCAAACATGCCTCATTAAAGTCATTATAGCCAATCACAATGGCTTTATATTCCATCACATCTCAATCCACATTATAACAATTCATCTTTCAAATACACAATCATTAACATCATCATATCCTTCACATTATACATATAGCATCATTGATATACATAACAAAGTACATTAATCATATAAGTCAACAATGTAATAATGCAATATTTGTACTTACCTCAATAACAATTCACACAACTCTAAACACTTCCTTTTCCAAGATTCTTTTACTTCTTAGATCAATGACAAATCACTTTCTTCAAGACCTAATCCAAAAATAATAACATACACTTGCTTAGGGATACACATGAGATAATCAAGTTAAGAGTTAACTAGGGCAAACTCTAAACAGGACACGCTCAACCACACGGGCGTGTCCCTGACCGTGCCCTAACTCCACAACACAGAAGCTTTTACACACTCAGAACCACGGGCATGTCACTGGGCGTGTAATACATTCTGCCTCTCAGAAACATCGACACGTCCAACAACGTGAGCGTGCTCAAGGCCGTGTCAATTCTCCAATCTCACAGTAGCTATGACACGCTCAATAACACGGGCGTGTTACTGGTCGTGTCAATCCTACTGCCACCAACACCATTGACACGCCTAAGAATCTGAACGTGCTCATGGGCGTGTCAGGCCAAAAACTCAGATTCCGGCCAAAACAACAAAACACCCAACAAAACACTTCTTTTCACCAACATCCACTTCAAACAAACTAAACAAAACATACTCAAAAACCATCTTAGACTTACAAAAACACCAAAACAACTCCACACCTACATCAAACACAAATCACAAACATCATCTCAAACCCTAAACACAAATACAACACCATCTCTTCCAACCAACTTACTCTTTTCTTCAATCCATCCTTAAAATCCATAATCAATTCAATCAAACACTCTTAAACATATCACAATCAAACAACACACCCTTAAAACTCTATCAAACTCAAACACAACTTCAAATAAGCAAAGAAATCAAAAGAGGACTTACCAAAGTAATGAAACTTCTTGAATCACCAACTTGATCACTTAGATCTTCCTTCAATTTGAGCTTAGAACATTAAAATCCTCTCTTGCTCTCTTGCTTTCTCTTGTCTTTGGATGAGCCGGCCAACACCATGGAAAAAGAAGAAAAGAACATAAAGAAACAAAGTCAAACTTCTCTTTAAATCTCCACCAAGTATTCCAAAACAAGGAATTACCTAAACACCCTCTTTTAATTTGTTTTAACATCCTTCTTAATCACTTGCTCTTTTTAGTAAATTCACAATCAATAAATAAAATTTCTTCTTCCCTTGACCACTCATTTGACTTGCATATATGTTATATATATTACCATATATACAACATATACATTCCCTCTAAACAATCTTTTCCTTTCCAAAACACATATACATTTAATTCAAATCAAACAACAATTATATCAAAACTTCTAGGGCACACTTTGGGATATTACAATTCTCCCCCTCTAAAAATAAATTTCATCCTCGAAATTACCTGTCATCAAGTCCGAAATAATTGAGGATACTGATCTCGCATTGTTTGTTCACTTTCCCAAGTTGCCTCTTCCTTTGCATGATTCTTCCACAAAATCTTCACAAGTGGCACTTTCTTATTTCTCAATTTTTTCACTTCACGTGCCAAAACAGCAATTGGTTCTTCTTCAAATGTCAGATCTGGACTCACTTCAATAGATTCAATTGGCAAAACATGAGATGGATCCGACCTGTACCTTCTCAACATAGAAACATGGAATACATTATGGATCCTATCCAACACAGGTGGCAAAGCAAGCCGATAAGCAACTAGTCCAATTCTTTCCAAAACTTCATAAGGTCCAATGAAACGAGGACTCAGCTTCCCTCTTCGACCAAATCTCAAAATCTTTTTCCAAGGAGACACTTTCAAAAATACTTTATCTCCCACATTATACTCAATGTCTCTCCTCTTCAAATCTGAATAAGACTTCTGTCGGTCTGAAGCTGCTTTCAACCTATCTCGAATCACTTTCACTTTCTCTTCTGTTTCTTTAACCAAATCAAGACCAATTAACCTCCCTTCTCCAATTTCATTCCAACATAGAGGCATCCTACATCTTCTACCATACAATGCCTCAAATGGTGCCATCCCAATGCTGGATTGATGACTGTTATTGTATGCAAATTCCACAAGTGGCAAGAATCTATCCCAACTTCCAGAGAAATCAATGACACAGCTTCTCAACATGTCCTCGATAATCTGTATCACTCTCTCTGATTGCCCATCTGTCTGCGGATGAAAAGCAGTGCTAAAGTGCAGTCGAGAACCCAAAGCACCATGTAAACTCTTCCAAAACCTTGAAGTAAACCGGGGATCTCGATCAGACACTAAAGAAATTGGGACACCATGCAACTTCACAATATCATGGATATACAGCTCAGCTAACCTCTCTAGAGAATAATCCATCCGAACCGGAAGAAAATGAGCTGTCTTAGTCAACCTATCAACAATCACCCAAATAGCATCATGCTTTCTTTGAGTCAATGGTAAACCAGACACAAAATCCATTGTCACTATTTCCCATTTCCATTCAGGTACTGATAAAGGTTGAAGTAATCCTGTTGGAACTTGATGGTCAGCTTTTACCCTCTGACATGTGAGACATTTGGATACAAACTCCACTATGTCTCTCTTCATACCGGACCACCAGTAATACTATTTCAAATCATGATACATCTTTGTATTGCCCGGATGCATAGCAAATACTGACTGATTTGCTTCTTCTAAAATAATCCTTCTAAAATTAGCATCATCAGGTACACACAATCTGTTCTTAAACCAAAGACTCCCATCACTTCTCACAATAAAATCTCGACTCTTTCCATTCTGGCAATCTGAAACAATCTTTTGAATCTTTTCATCAACCAATTGAGCCTCTTTAATCTGATCCAACAATACCGGTTTCAATTGCAACTGTGCCAACAATGCACCATCATCACAAGATACAAAGCTAACATGCAACGCTCTCAACTCAACAAGCAACGAGAGCGAATAAACAGTCAAACCTGCTAAAGACTTTCGACTCAAGGCATCAGCAACAACATTTGCTTTACCAGGATGATAATCAATCAAACAGTCGTAGTCTTTAATCAATTCCAACCATCTCCTTTGTCGAAGATTGAGCTCTCTTTGGACACCCAAATATCTTAAACTTTTATGATCTGTATAGATAAAACACTTCTCCCCATACAAATAGTGTCGCCAAATCTTCAATGCAAATACAATGGCTGCTAACTCTAAATCATGGGTTGGATAATTGAGCTTATGCGGTTTCAACTGTCGAGAAGCATAAGCTATAACTTTACCTTCTTGCATCAAAACACAACCCAAACCATTATGTGAAGCATCACTGTAAATCACATATGGTTTATCTTCCACAGGTAAAGTAAGAACAGGCGCTTGGGTCAACATTTCTCTCAACTGTTCAAAGATAGCCTGACACTGATCTGTCCACACAAATCTAACTCCCTTTCGAAGTAATCTGGTAAGTGGAGTAGCTATCAAAGAAAATCTTTTCACAAACCGTCGGTAATAGCCTGCCAAACCCAGAAAACTTCTAACTTGGGTCACAGATTTGGGTGGACTCCAATTCAAAATATCTTCAACTTTACTCGGATCAACTCTAATACCCTCTGCTGAAACTATATGACCGAGAAAAGTTACTTGGTCAAGCCAAAACTCACACTTCAACAGTTTAGCAAACAGTTGCTTCTCTCTCAAGATCTGCAGCACAATCCGCAAATGCTTGTCATGCTCCTCCTCATTACGCGAATACACTAAAATATCATTGATAAAAACTACCACAAACTGATCCAAATAGGGCCTAAATACCCTATTCATCAAATCCATAAAAGCTACAGGTGCATTCGTCAAACCAAAAGGCATAACTAGAAACTCATAATGCCCATACCTTGTACGAAAGGCTGTCTTAGGAACATCTTCAGTTCTAACCCTCAACTGATGGTACCCTGATCTCAAATCAATCTAGGAAAACACTGCTGCACCCTTCAATTGATCAAAGAGATCATCAATTCTAGGCAAAGGATATTTATTTTTAATAGTCACCTTATTCAATTGCCTATAATCGATACACAATCTCATAGTACCATCCTTCTTCTTCACAAACAAAACAGGAGCTCCCCACGGTGAAACACTATGGCGAACAAACCCTTTATCCAACAACTCCTGCAATTGCACCTTCAATTCTCTCAATTCAGCAGGTGCCATTCTATAAGGAGTAATAGAGATAGGAGTTGTACCAGGCAATAATTCAATACCAAACTCCACCTCTCTCTCAGGAGGCAACCCTGGCAACTCCTCTGGAAACACATCTGGAAACTCGGCAACTGTGGGTATACTATCAATTTGAGAACTCACTACTCTAGTATCCAAAATATGAGCAAGATAAGCATCACACCCTTTTCTAATCAACCTTCTAGCTGCAACAGCTGAAACAAACAAGGATGCTAGCTGTCCCTGCTCACTAGATACTGTCACCTCTCTACCATCACCAGTTCTCAAGGTAACAAGTTTCTTTTGACAATCTACCACAGCTCCATGTCTAGATAACCAGTCCATGCCTAGGATCAAATCATATTCTTTAAAAGGCATTTCAATCAAATCTCCATAAAACTCCTCACCTTGCACCACTACCGCACTATCTCGGTGTACCTTGCTAACAATCACACTATGTCCTAAAGGATTTGTCACCAATACATCAAATCCTAGGGATTCAGCATGCAATTCAGATACAGGCAAAATAGATGCACTAATATATGAATGAGTAGATCCGGGATCAATCAAAGCAAGTACTGAAATACCAAATAAAGAAAAAGTACCAGCTATGGTTGCTGAAGCATCTGGCTGCCTCTGCATCACATATATCCTTTGAGAAGATCCAGCCTCCTCTAGTCTACTCTCCCTGGATGTAGAACCTCCTCTAGGACTGAACCCAGATCTACCTCCTCTGCTGACATTTCTGCCTCCTCGACCTCCCCTCACACTAGGTCGAGAAGCTGCAGTATCTACTGACATCTGTTCCTGCCTCTCAGGATAATCTCTAACAAAATGATCAGGCGATCCACATCTGAAACATACCCCTGCTACACCAGTCTTCCAACAAGTACCACCATGTGGCCTACCACAATGAATACATATAGGTAAAGTGGATCTCTGAATCACTGGGGTCGGAGCACTCGCCACTGAAACTGTAGGTCTCGATCTCTGCCTCTGAAACTGTACTGACCTACCAATTGGCCTCTGACTCCTACTAACCCGAGGAACAAAACTTCCTTTACCTCTCTTCGCAGATGAAGACCCTGCTTCAAACTGGGGTCTCCTAACCCTGATCTCTTCCTCAAAAGCAGCCGCTGCAATACCCTGGGCTCTCTCTACACTCCGAGCTGCTGCAACCAACTGAGAAAAATCATGATATCTAGATCCAGCCACAAGACACATAATAGAGGGCCTCAATCCCTCCTCAAATCTCTTGCATCTATCAATCTCATCAGATATAATACCCCCAGCATAATGGCTCAACCGGATAAACTCAACCTCATATTCTGTTATGGTCCGGTTGTCTTGCTTCAAACTCAAAAACTCCATTTTCTTCACATCTTTGTACTCCCTCGGAGTATACTTCAATTCAAACTCTCTTAGAAAATCAGTATAGGACAATGTAGGTGGATCATCCATAGCATGGGGCACTTTCTTCCACCAATCATATGCATCCTTCTGCAACAATGATTTTACATAATCAAAATTTTCTTCTGGAGTGGCTTGTAACTAAATAAATATTCTCTGTACTTTATCTAGCCACTGCTCAGCTACAGCTGGATAAATAGTACCCAAAAAATCTTCTGCTCCATACTTCCTTAATTTATCTTAATGTCTCACTGATACCAAAAGCTGTGGGGGTGGTGGCGGTGGTTGCACTGGTGCTTGCCTCAATATCTCTACCACATGCCTAAGCCAAACTGGCGGAACCTCCTCACCAGCTGGTCTCCCCGACACAGAAGTAGGTACCTCTCCAGTACTATCCACTCTAGCTCCCTCTCTAACCTCATTCGGAGCTACACTTTCAGCACTACCCTCTACTGACTGACGTAAGTGAGAATCCATCACAACCTATATCTGCAAAGAAAGCAGAATACATCTCATCAAAGATCAGAGACTGCCAATACCAAACATGTATGTTATTCAAAAACTAACTTTTAAAGTCAAAATATTCTTTTTCTTACATTTTACCTAGGTTGAGAATCTCAAACCTAGGCTCTGATACCAAAACAATTGTAACACCCCTACATCCTGTACACGCACACTACATAACACCACAATGTAATATACGTACACTGAATTTAGGGACACTACGGTTTTCTTTAACATTTAAATCATTTTAGATGATAAGATATTCTTTCTCATTATACATTATAGAAAATAGAGTAATTAACTTGTAATATAAAACAAAATAGATATATATATGTTTACTTAATGCGCAGCGGAATTTATAAAATATTTACAATTATACATATATTTACACTAGAATCAATACTTTACAAAATATAAAGAAGTTATACATGATTGGCAGCACTTCTCTGATCTTTAAGTTCCAAAAATAAACTCTTCAATGCCTAGTCTCACTTGGTCTCGAGGAACTCTCGGGTTCAACCCTGTCATCTGCGCGATCAACCACTATCGCGCTAAGCCAACGACTTAGTAGTACAGAGTATACTAACATTATGCTTTAATGCAATGCAATGTCACACATTTTAATAATAAAGACAACATCATAGGTGGAAAGATAATATCACACCTTCATATTTCATAAATCATACACATATAAACATATCACATTTCAAAGTCCTTTCATAGATCTCATTATTCAATTATTTTACCATTAATGAATCACATTTAAACAAAGACAAGCATGGGCCCAAAAGACACTAATATGCTATTCAATTTTCAGAGTTAATGCTTTGGTTTTATTATCACATTTATCATTATCATTATCCCAACTAGGCTTCAAGGATTAGGTTCAACCAAACTTCAAGGAGAACAAAGCATGCTAAGTATCAACCCAACTTGGCTTCAAGAACCAACCCAACCTAGCTTCAAGGGTTGTAACATCTCAATTAGGCTTCAAGGACTAGACCCAACCAAGCTTCAAGGGGAGTAAAACATGTTAAACTTCAACCCAACTTGGCTTCAAGGATCAATTCCAACCTAACTTCAAGATTGTTACTAATAGGCATGCCACCAATCAACAAAACTCTGAAAATGGAATAACACATTAGACACACAATTCATTCATTATTTCATTATCAATTCCATTCTCAATTCTCATTATCAATTAGGCAAACATGCCTCATTAAAGTCATTATAGCCAATCACAATGGCTTTATATTCCATCACATCTCAATCCACATTATAACAATTCATCTTTCAAATACACAATCATTAACATCATCATATCCTTCACATTATACATATAGCATCATTGATATACATAACAAAGTACATTAATCATATAAGTCAACAATGTAATAATGCAATATTTGTACTTACCTCAATAACAATTCACACAACTCTAAACACTTCCTTTTCCAAGATTCTTTTACTTCTTAGATCAATGACAAATCACTTTCTTCAAGACCTAATCCAAAAATAATAACATACACTTGCTTAGGGATACACATGAGATAATCAAGTTAAGAGTTAACTAGGGCAAACTCTAAACATGACACGCTCAACCACACGGGTGTGTCCCTGACCGTGCCCTAACTCCATAACATAGAAGCTTTTACACGCTCAGAACCACGGGCGTGTCACTGGGCGTGTAATACATTCTGCCTCTCAGAAACATCGACACGTCCAACAACGTGAGCGTGCTCATGGCCGTGTCAAGTCTCCAATCTCACAGTAGCTATGACACGCTCAATAACACAGGCGTGTTACTGGTCGTGTCAATCCTACTGCCACCAACACCATTGACACGCCTAAGAATCTGAACGTGCTCATGGGCGTGTCAAGCCAAAAACTCAGATTCCGGCCAAAACAACAAAACACCCAATAAAACACTTCTTTTCACCAACATCCACTTCAAACAAACTAAATAAAACATACTCAAAAACCATCTTAGACTTACAAAAACACCAAAAAAACTCCACACCTACATCTCAAACCCTAAACACAAATACAACACCATCTCTTCCAACCAACTTACTCTTTTCTTCAATCCATCCTTAAAATCCATAATCAATTCAATCAAACACTCTTAAACATATCACAATCAAACAACACACCCTTAAAACTCTATCAAACTCAAACACAACTTCAAATAAGCAAAGAAATCAAAAGAGGACTTACCAAAGTAATGAAACTTCTTGAATCACCAACTTGATCACTTAGATCTTCCTTCAATTTGAGCTTAGAACATTAAAATCCTCTCTTGCTCTCTTGATTTCTCTTGTCTTTGGATGAGCCGGCCAACACCATGGAAAAAGAAGAAAAGAACATAAAGAAACAAAGTCAAACTTCTCTTTAAATCTCCACCAAGTATTCCAAAACAAGGAATTACCTAAACACCCTCTTTTAATTTGTTTTAACATCCTTCTTAATCACTTGCTCTTTTTAGTAAATTCACAATCAATAAATAAAATTTCTTCTTCCCTTGACCACTCATTTGACTTGCATATATGTTATATATATTACAATATATACAACATATACATTCCCTCTAAACAATCTTTTCCTTTCCAAAACACATATACATTTAATTCAAATCAAACAACAATTATATCAAAACTTCTAGGGCACACTTTGGGATATTACAGTCCTATTTAAGCATTGATTATGTAAGGGCATGTTTCCATCTTCGGATGGGTGTCCATTTATTTGTTTTTCTTGGACATTGTTTTGATTTTCAATATATCGATGCTTTATTTTAATTTTTGTGTGTAATATGGATAATATTGATATATTTAAGAATTTTATAATATTAAGACCTGTAAAGGAGGTCGGTTCCAATGAACCAGGCGTTGTGGGGGTGCTAGGCAATTTCTCACCTTTCCCACACGTACCCAACTTTTCAAACCCATTAGGGGGTTGGAGATTCCTTAGGAATCGAGACATCCACCCCTTTCTTTTTCCTGACCCGTCCAGGTGGCGACTCTATTTTCTCCGGACCTAGGTCCGTGTTCTCTAAGGCCACGAGCCTTAACAGTGCTGATGTCGCAAGAACCATTCCACCGGGAGTGGGGGGTGAAAATCCCCACTTATAGTGGCGACTCCACTGGGGATAAGAGAAGTTGATTCTGTTGGTCTTTATATTATTCTATTCTTTCTTATAATGATATTATCCATTGCATCATCTTAGATTGCATCGTGTGCGTGAGTTAGGACGCCAGTGTTACTCTTGTTGTGTTATGTAAGGGATACCATACTTTCACTCAAGGTATGGAGATCGAGCATGGCATAACCACTCATAGCCTCATACCTTTTGGTATATACTTGCTATGGGAACCTAAGCCTTTTAACCCAAAGACTAAAGCTCATGTAATTGGCCTAGTTACTTTCCTTAGGTTTTACCCCAATTGCATGTTGTTTGACTATTGTTAATTTATCTTGGCTTAAATCATAGCTTATTTGGTTTGTTTTTTTTTTCTAATATGACCTAAGTACATTTCAAGCTCAAAATAATTTTTTTTTAAAGTCTAAAAGTCCAAAGCTATTTTTAAAACTTTTCAAGATGGTCTTTGGACATAAAACTTTTTTAAAAACAAATCAAAAAATTCCTTTGCTCATGGCCCAAATGCTAAGCCAAAATCCATTTTTCTAAAATAATTTTACAATGGGCTTGGAAATAAAACTATTTTCATCCAACGTTTTCTTACAAAGAGCTTGCAAATTTTGTAGGTCAATTATGAAAATACCAAAAATCAATTGTGAGCCTAGTTTATACTAAGAATAAATTAACCATGGGCTTGTTTTTGGCATGAACCATTAGTTACTTTTTTCCAATGAGAAATCTATCTGTAATAAACCTCTTAATTTAGTTTTAATCCAATGTAGCATAAAAGCTACTATAGTTGGTTGAATGGATTAAAACCTAATTAATGGGAATTATCATAAACTGATTTCCATTTTTGAAAATATAACTATTGGTTGAAACATCCGAGGGAATTATTCGAAAACAAGATGCCCCATGTTGGTATTTTGTTAACCATATAATAGGAAAAGAGACTCGCCATTCATGTGTGGATGTCATAAGGTTGGAAGGAACATCCTATTTGTCCTTGTTTGTCTATTATTTGTGCATATATGCATACATGCATCTCATATCATTGATCCTTTCTGGCTCACAGCCCTGGATTATGATAGTTCAAAAGCTTACGAAAATCTGACCTACGCCGGAGACGAAGTATCTAGCAACGACTCAATCACTTGCTCACCAAAAGCAATGGAGCCCGAAAAAAAATTCAAAGAATGGTAGATGAAGCCCTCAATGCCAAAATGAAAGAAATAAAAGAGGCCCTAGCTGAGACCATGAAGAACCAATTGACTGCAATTTTAAAAAATCATGCCGAAGCATCTGCTAGCACTAAGAAGCCAAAGGACAAAGGGAAGACTAAAGTTAGTGAAGTATTTTTTGATGATTATAAGGTGATCATTGATGATGATGATTATCCTCAAGAAAAAAAGGAGCCAAAGGTTTTTGAGAAGGTAACTACTGAAAAGACCGAGAATTTTGATGTTGAAAAGATGATTGCTGATTTAGAAAAGAAATTTGAGAAGAAACTAAAAACCGAAGAAATGTCCGAAGTTGACAAATTATTTGAGCTAGATGAAGAAGTTTAGTACAAGTTCAAGATGCAATCTTTTGCGAAGTTTGATGGAACCGAAAATCCTCATCTCCATGTGAAGCAGTATATCACTGCTATGTAGTCTGCCCGAGCTACTAAGGCTCAAACTCTAAGGTACTTTATGCTCTCATTGTACCCTGTTGTCCAAAATTGGTTCAATAACTTAGATGAAGGAACACAAAAGAGTTGGAATTTGCTATACAAGGCCTTCATCCAACAATATGGATACAATGTTGAAATGGAAGTTACCTTAATGGAAGTTGAGTTCATTAGGCAAAGGCCAAATGAGAATTTTGTGGACTATGTGAAGAGATGGAGAAACAAGGCCGCTTTGCTCAAGAAAAGGCCTGATGAATCTGATCAAATAAGGATGATCGTGAGAGGTGTCCTGCCAATCTCCGTTAAAGGATGTCCCACACCCTTATAAGGGATTTCAAAGATCTTCTCCAAGATGGTCTACAAATTGAAGAGTGGGAAAGGGAGAAGAATCACTTTTCAATAAAAAGGAATGAGAAAGGGAACTACCACTCGGGCAATCAAAGCACACAAAAAGAAGTTGATGTTAATGCCACTAGTCAAGGAGGAATGAGGCAGTTTTCAGAATTAGGGAAGCCACAATCTTGGGTTCTCAATAAGCTACAAAAGAGGAGATTATTACAACCCTTGACTCCTCGTCCTTTGCCTAATCCTCTTCCACCTAACTTTGATACTAATGCATTTTACCAATTCCATCAAAGGCTTGGACATGAAAGGAACAATTGTATGAAGTTGAGGCATGAGATCTAGAATTTAATTGATAATGGCAAGTTGCCTAAGCCAGACAAGCCCAATACCAAAGGTAATCCATTTTCAAGGTTCAACAGGGTGCCTCCACCAGCAACCTTCATGGTAGGAAAAGGATTAGAAGAGGATTTTGTTTTATCATCCTTTCAAGATGGGGATATTGAAGATATGAAAGGAAAAGAAGCTTAAACTCAACAAACTTTTCTTAGCTTGAATGTTGCTTTTCAAATTTACTTTCTTTAATATTTAATTGGAACTATCATGTTTTTCAAATTTAAATTTGTTTAAATAAATTACTTTTTATCAAAAATTTTGTTGGTCTTTATTCATTTTGGTGCTCAACCGATGAGGAATCTAGCTTGATGTTCATAAATTAATGTGTCTAGGCATCATGACTTGAATGACTTTACTAGATTAGGGAATTGCTCTATAGCATTGATTTGTATATGCTTACTTAGAGAGGGCTTCTGCATAATTACCTTTGTCTAGGTCCTAGTCAGTCTTAGAACATGCATTGACAAACTTTCAAGGCAAAATTGAACTCTACTTATTTAAGAGAGAAATGATCTAGGCATTATTTGGTTAGCCAACAAGTAGTATCTACCCCATTAAATATCAATCCCTAGTTGTCCCTTTGAGCCTTCATAAAATTTTAGCTTTCTTTTAATTGGCATATAACCCCAACAACCTACCCTGAGCTGTTGTGATACTTTTGACAAGTCTTATGATCACTAAGATGAAGAGGCAAGAAGATCAAAGAAAGCAATGATTAGTTAAGATCATGAGGATAGTTGAAGTTCTTAAGACCATGAAGATAATTGAAGTTCTCAAGACCATAAGGGTAGTTGTTCTTAAGACCATAAGGGTAGTTGAAGTTTTTCGAATATCTCCAATATATCTAGACAACATTAGAGTAACAAATGATTTATTCCTGTTAAAGAAGATTTATGTTACTCCACTCATCCATTATTGGAAGCCCAAGTTAGTACAAACAAGACAACTCTTTTAGAGCTAGAACCAAAAAACAAAAAAAAACAAAAAAAGAAAAGAAAAAAAAAGAAGAAAAAAAAGAAAAGAAGAAAAAGAGAAAGAAAATAAAAAAGATAAAACCTAAAAAGGCGGTTCAAAAAGCCAACTGAGTTCTCTTTTACCTAAAGCAACAAAAGGCTTCAATTTGGTTCATAAGGACATTTTGACTTGAATTGGTCCCAACCCAACCAAAGATTCAATCAAAATCAAAGAAAAAGGAGAAAGACCATTCAGTTCTTGAAAGTTCTATGCTTAACAGTCCTACAAGGAAGAAGGATAAAATGATAAAATGCTCAAAGAAAGGGAAGAGTAAGAAAAAGAAAATGAAAGAAAAGGGAGAAGAAGAAAAGAAACAAATTTGGGTACCAAAATTTTTGCAGGGGAAAAAACTGTCCTAATCAAGATCCATAATAATGCTAAGAAGATAGAAAGAATTTAGAGTTTACCAAAATTGCTCCCAGCTGCCTAAAGTTCAAACAAGAAATTTGTAGTGTGAGGGTTTGTCCATTGTGTCACACCAGCTCCAATCTCAAAATGGCCTTCACTTAAACCCGTGTCCCTTATAGACCCCATTTCAAGCCTATCAAACACCTGTTGATCTCTCTTGGTAGGTAGAGTCTATTAGTGGAGATAGTTTGAATAAGCATGCTTATGAGATAGACAATATTTAAATGTAATGAGACCTTTGGCCAAGTAATGTGTATGTGCCTATCTGAAGTGCAACAGTTCTTGCTTAAATAGAAATGATTCCCGAGTTTAGTATGGTAACTAGGGTTGTCATGTTATAGATATGTTAATTTGGAAAAATCAAGTCCTGAGGTACATTGACATCAATTCTAGCAAAGCCAACAATTAATTTCAAAATCAAAATTCAAAAAATAAAAAATGTTTTTGTCACACTAAGCCTTCAAGTTAAGGGGAGTATGTTGAACTATCAAACCTCGAAGAACACATTGGGCAAAGGAAATGATTATTGGCAAAGTTATGAAGAAACTACCAATCGACATGCTAAAATATATTTTGAAATGGATGCATCCCTGACTCTGCTGCTTAGGGTCTCCACCACTCATGTTTTCAATATTTTGAAAATAAAAGCCACAAATACAAAGCTTTCAATCATTCCAATGCAAGACTTGAACAAGCGTCAAAAAGGAACCAATGAGAACACTTCTACTGATCACCTCGGTCTATGAGTCAATGGAATGACTGTAAGTATTATTCATGCATATCATGCATACATAAGCATATCACATTGCACTTTCTTGTCTTGTATTGTCTATTCTTTATTAAGGTGAACAACAAACACTCTGTGAAGTAAACAATCAAAAGAAGATATCAAATTAGAGAGGGCATGGAAAGCCTATTTGCTTGTGGAAGCTCCAGTTTTTTTGCAAAGAGAAGAAATATGTGCTTATGCGAAGAACTACACTGCAAAAACATCAATCAAAGCTTGCATGTAAAAAATCTTTGTTTTGAGCCTACACAGGGGGCAAAGTTTTTCCTTTTCAATTTTTGAGTTTATTTACCAAATATTTTCAAACTCACTTATATTTTGCCACGCTAGGGGCAAGGAGAAGATATGAGGGCCAACTAAAAATAGCTGAATTTTTGCGAAAGGAAGAACAAAAGAATGGAACAACAAGTTAAGCCAGAATCCACAATTGATAAAAGGTCTATCAAATCGAATTCAATCTCGAGTCAAAGTATCCCAATCCAAATCCAATTTAGGATCAAGTATCCCAACCCAATTTAGGATCGAGTATCCAAATCCATTTAGGATCGAGTATCCAAATCCAGTTAAGATCGAGTATCCCAATCCAGTTTAGGATCGAGTATCTGAATCCAGTTAGGATCGAGTATCCAAATCTAGTTTAGGATCGGGTATCCAAACCCAATTTAGGATTGAGTATCCAAATCCATTTAGGATCGAGTATCCAAATCCAGTTTAGGATCGAGTATCCAAATCCAGTTTAGGATCGAGTATCCAAATCCAGTTAGGATCGAGTATCCCAATCCAGTTTAGGATCGAGTATCCAAACCCAATTTAGGATCGAGTATCCAAATCCATTTAGGATTGAGTATCCAAATCCAGTTTAGGATCGAGTATCCAAACCCAGTTTAGGATCGAGTATCCAAACCCAATTTAGGATCGAGTATCCAAAAGCGAGTTATCCAAAATCCAGTTAGGATCGAGTATCCCAATCCAAATTAGGATTGAGTATCAAAATCCAGTTAGGATCGAGTATCCAAATCCAGTTTAGGATCGAGTATCCAAATCCAGTTTAGGATCCAGTATCCGAATCCAATTTGGAAAGAGTATCCAAGTCTAGTTTAGGATCGAGTATCCAAATCTCTCGTGTCCAGAATCCAAAATCTCAACCATCTCAAAAATTAAGTCTTACTGCTTTTCACTCTCTTTTACTAAAGTCTCAGATCATTCAAGCAGGGGGCAAACTGTAGACCCTTAATTTTTGACCCAGTCCGGTCCAATATATTTTAATTAGTCCAAAATAATTTTTGTGTTGTCCAATGTATTTTAATAGTCCAAAATAATTTTTGTATTGTCCAATATATTTAAATTAGTCCAAAATAATCCTTGTGTTATCTTAATTAAATAATATTTGTTTAGTATTTAGTTTTTATAATTAATAAAAAATAAAAAATAAAATAAATAAATAAATAAATAAAAATAAAAATAAAATCGGCCACGAAAAATTTCATTGCCAAAAAGGGGGTCGGACGCCATTTCGCCCGCCCCAGCTCGCAGGCTCATGCAGCAACTTTTTTGCCACCGAAATTTTTCCGTAGCAGTTTTTTCCTCCAGCAAAATTTTTTTGACGTAAATTTTTCCAAAACCAAATTCAATTTGGTTTCGGTTTCCTTTTCTTAACTAATGCTAGATTCCGTGAACAATTGAGATTAATCGTCAAAATGTTTTATAAATAAGGACTAAAAAACAACACAGAAGGTGAAATTTAGGAGGAAAACTTTGAAAGGAAATCTGATTTTAAAAATTCCTTCTGGCAGTGAAATCAATCGGACTTTGTGAGAGAAGAATAAGCAAGCAAACAATCAATCCATCAAAGGCAGCCACCTTGCCTTTGTTCTTATTCATCCAAGAAGTGATTTTTGGTAGAACCAATAAACGAAGGTATGAATTTCATTATTTGTTTCATTAATTTACAGTAGCTTCATCACTCAAGATTAAAAATTGTTGTTTATGTTTCTTCAAAATCATAAAACCCTAATCTACTTTCTAACTTTTCAAAACCTTAAATCGTTTCAAAATTACCAAAACCCTAATCTGCTTTCCAATTTTTCAAAACCTTTCAAAACCAAGATAGTAACCCCAGTAACCCCAAACTAAACTAGCTAACCTAAACCCTAAAATTTTCTTAAACCCTAACTCCCTTAAAACCTTAAACCCTAATTCTTTAAAACATAAAACCTTATAAAACTAAATGTTAAAATTTAAACACAGTAAGCCTAAAATTCAACTCGGCCTGTAATATCCCAAAGTGTGCCCTAGGAGTTTTGATATAATTATTTTATTTGAATTAAAATGTATATGTGTAATTGGAAAGAGAAAAGAATTTAAAAGAGAGTGTATATGTTGTATATATGGAAATATATATAACATATATAAAAGTCAAATGGATGGTCAAAGGAAGAAGATATTTATTTTGTTAATTATGAAATTACTAAAAAGGGCATGTAAGTGAAAGGAAGTTAAAATAAATAGATGAGGGTATTTAAGTAATTTTCTTTTTGAAATGCTTGGTGGAGGTTTAAAGAGATGAGAAGTTTGACTTTGTGTCTTTCACTTGTTCATTTTCTTCTCTTTCCCTTTTGTTGGCCGGCCATCCAAAGCAAGAGAGCAAGAGTGAGTTTTGTTGGTTCCAAACTCAAAATTGAAGGAGTTTTCAAGAGATTAAGTTGGAAATTCAAGAAGTTCATCATTTTTGGTAAGTTTTCTCTTGATTTCTCTTGTTCTATTTGGAATTTTGTTTGAGTTTAATGGAGTGTTGTTGATGGTTGGAGTGTGTTTGTGTATGGTGTGTGTAAAAGTTTTGAAATGGAATTAAAGATAAGAAGTTAGGTTGGTGTTGGTGATGGAAGAGTAAGAGTTGTGTTTAGTGAAGTTGGAATTTTTCTGTTTTACAATTAGTAAATGCTGTGACTTGTATGATTTTTAATTAAATATAGAAAAATGTTCTTGAAGTGAATTTTTGATATGTTGTGCCTCTATGAGTCTAGAATGACTTAAAAATATGTTGATTCGATTTTGGAATGGTTATGATTTTAGAAAGATTATTTTTATTAGACCTGTTCCAGCAGGTACTTTAACTGAGACAGCTATCTTTCGGGATTTTTAATAAAATGTAGAAAAATAATATCCAATTGAATTTTGGATATGTTGTTTCTTAGTGAGTCTAGTATTTGAGAAAAATAATTTGGAACCACGTTGATTGAATTTAATTTATGGAATTCACAAAGTTCAGAACTGCTGCCAGGATGCAGGGCAATTGGGGCAGTCTGGTTGGGTGAACTATTTGACCAAGATTTTGTGTTCAGTTTGATCTGAAATTTTAAAGGAATGATTTTAAGATGTAAAATTAAGTTCTGTAAAAAAATTTTAGAGTTTTTAGTCAAGTAGATTATTTTATACAATTTTTCAAAATAAGGATAAAGTTGAGTCTAAAACCAGAATTTACTATTCATATGGTCATTTTGCTAATATTCCTTTTGGATTAGGTTGTGAAGAGGTTGAGTTGCCCTAACCTAAGTGTTGAGGATTCTTGGAAGAGTAAGTGTATAGATTGGTGTGAGTTGGTTTTAAGGTAAGTACAAACTACACTATTGCATACATTCATGTGATGTTGAGACTTGACACACATTTGATTGTAAATGTGATAAGGAACCTAATGCATTGTTGATGGATATTAAAAATCACATTATGTTTGGTAATATGTGAATGTTGTGATGAGAATGTAAAATATGTGTTAATGCCATTGATTATATCCATTTGAATAATGAACTGATTAATGTGATTTGAAATATAATATGAGATGGTTGAAACATATTTGCTTATATGATGATGAAATGAAATATGGAAATGAAATGTGACAGATATGATGTTATGAAGAATTGTTTTATTGTGATTTGAGATCATATGAGATATGATGCCATGGTTGTTGGCTATGATGATGCAAATGAGATATATAATGGAGGCATGGTTGCCTAATTAATTATGAGAAACGAAATGAAAAGAGATTGAAAAAAAAGGATAAATAAAATGATTGTGTGCCTAATGTTTATTCAATTTTCAGAGTTCTGGTTTTGGCGGCATGCCTATGAATCACTGGATAGGTGAAATGACCGGGTCGTAAGCCGATTCCAGTTAGAAAATGTGAAATGTGATGTTTTTGGGGTGAAATGACCGCATCGTAAACCTCAAAAACAAATTATTGAAACTAGATTGAGTGAAATGACTGGGTCGTAAGCTCAAATCTAGTTGATTATCCATGGATAAATGTATTGATGATTGTGATTATGGACCAAAGCAGTAACTCTGAACTTTGAATAACATATTTGTATATTTTGGGCCCATGCTTGTCTTTGTTTTCAATGTGAATCATGAATGTTTTGATTAATTATTAAATAATATTGTGAAATATAATATTCTTTTGAATTGTTTATGAAACTTGATTGTGTGACATTGGCATTGCATTAAGGCATAATATTATGGTTGTTTGTATCACTAAGCCGTGGGCTTAGCGCGATTGTGGTTCATCGCGCAGGTGACAGGGAAGAACCAGAGAGTTCCTCTAGGCCGAGTCGAGTCTAGATTTTGAAGTGTGAATAGTGGGCTTAAAGATCGAAGACTGACTGCCAAACATGTATAAATTTTATGTTTTGTAAAACTGAAGTTTTGATGTATATGAATTTGTAAATATTGTTACTTTCAGCTGCATAGTGAACAAATATTTTATCTACTGTGTTTCATAATAAACCTTTACTTTGTTTTGTACTAGAAGTGTAAATCCTTTTTGCATGTTGTAGTTGAGGTTATAAGGGAGATTTATTGGGAGTGTACTGAGAATGATTTTGTTTGCATTGGTTTGTGTAAAAATATTTTCAAAAATCAGAAAAAAACCAGTTTTGTCGACACTTGGGATTCAATTTCTAGGCGAAACTATGGCAAAATTTCTGTAAAAATTGAAACTAAAATTTGACTAAGTAAAATTGGTAGCAACATTAGGATAGTGTGGCGCCTCTACTCAGCTTACACACGTAGGTCGGGAAGGGGTGTTATAATTTTTGGTATCAGAGCCTAGGTTTGAGATTCTCAACCTAGGTCAATTGTAAGAAAAAGAATATTTTGATTTTTAAAGTGGGTTTTTGAGTAAAATACATGTTTTGGTATGGCACTCTTTAATCTTTAATGAGGAATATTCTACTGTGTTTGCAGATACAGGTAGAGATGGCATCTCATTCACGACAGTCTGTTGAGGGTAGTGCGGAAAGTGTAGCTCCTGAAGAGAGTAGAGATGAAGGTAGGATTGAGAGGGTTAGTGAGGCACCTGTTTCTGTGCCAGAGAGATCAGCTGCTGAGGAGGCTCCGCCGGGTTGGTTAAGGCATATGGTAGAACTGTTGAGGGGAGTTCCAGTGCAGCCACCACCACCACCACCACCACCACAGCCTCAGATGTCGGTAAGACATTATGACAAGTTAAGAAAATATGGGGCTGAAGATTTCTTGGGCACTACCAATCCTGCAGTGGCTGAGCAGTGGTTGGATAAGGTGCAGAGGATATTCATTCAGTTGCAAGCCACTTCGGATGAGAAATTTGACTATGCCAGATCCCTCCTGCAGAAAGATGCCTATGACTGGTGGAAAACGGTTCCTCATGCCATGGATGATCCACCTACATTATCTTATGGTGATTTTCTGAGGGAGTTCGAGCTGAAATATACTCCGAGGGAGTATAAAGATATTAAGAAGATGGAATTCCTGAATTTGAGGCAAGACAACCGGACGGTAACAGAGTATGAGATTGAGTATATCCGGTTGAGTCGATATGCCGGGGGAATTATCTCTGATGAAATAGACTGATGCAGAAGATTTGAGGAGGGATTGAGGCCCTCTATCATGTGCATTATGGCTGGTTCCCGGTACCAGGATTTTTCTCAGCTTGTTGCAGCAGCTAGAAGTGTTGAGAGAGCACAGGGCATTGCAGCAGCTGCTACTGAGGAAGAGACCAGGGTAAGGAGATCCTAGTTTGAGGTAGGGTCTTCATCTATGAAGAGGGGTCGAGGAGGTTTTGTTCCGAGAACCAGTAGAACCCAGAGACAATTGGGCATATCAGTTCAGTATCAGAGGCAGAGGCCGAGACCGACAGTTTCTGTAGCTAGTGCCCCGACTCCAGTGATTCAGAGGTCTACTCCACCTGTATGTGAGCATTGTTGTAAGACCCATGGGGGTGTTTGTTGGAAAATTGGTGGATCAGCTGGGTGTTTTAGATGTGGGTCACCAGCTCATTTTGTTAGAGATTGTCCTGAGATGCAGGAGTATAGGCAGGCTGATACTGCAGCTTCTCGACCTAGTGTCAGCAAAGGTGGTCGAGGGGGCAGAGGTTTCAGTAGAGGTGGTAGACCTGGGTTTAGTCAAAGAGGAGGATCTTCATCGCCAGATGAGGCCGGATCTTCTCAGAGAGTATATGTGATGCAGAGGCAGCCGGATGCTTCAGCAGTTATAGCGGGTACATTTTCTTTATTTGGCATTTCAGTACTTGCTTTGATTGATCCAGGATCTACTCATTCATACATAAGTGCATCTATCTTGCCTGTGTCTGAATTGCATTCAGAGTCCTTAGGATTTGATGTCTTAGTGACCAATCCTTTAGGACATAGTGTTGTGGTGAGTAAGGTGCATCGTAATAGTGCTGTTGTGGTGCAAAGTGAGGAGTTTCTTGGTGATTTAATTGAAATGCCTTTTAAAGAATATGATTTGATCTTAGGCATGGATTGGTTGTCTAAGCATGGAGCAGTGGTGGATTGTCAAAAGAAATGTGTTACTTTGAGAACTGGTGATGGTAGAAGTATATTAGTATCTAGTGAGCAGAGACAACTTGCATCCTTGTTTGTATCAGCTGTAACAGCCAAAAAGTTGATTAGAAAAGGTTGTGTTGCTTATCTTGCTCATGTTATGGATACCAGAGTAATGGGTTCTCAACTTAATAGTATACCCACAGTTGCGGAGTTTCCAGATGTTTTTCCTGAGGAGTTGCCAGGGTTACCCCCTGAGAGAGAGGTTGAGTTTGGTATCGATTTGTTTTTTGGTACCACTCCCATCTCTATCACTCCATATCGAATGGCACCTGCTGAATTGAGAGAGTTGAAGGTGCAGTTGCAGGAGTTGTTGGATAAAGGGTTTATTCGCCCTAGTGTTTCTCCGTGGGGAGCTCCTGTGTTGTTTGTGAAGAAAAAGGATGGTACTTTGAGATTGTGCATCGATTATAGGCAATTGAACAAAGTAACTATCAAGAATAAGTATCCTTTGCCCCGAATTGATGATCTCTTTGATCAGTTGAAGGGAGCAGCGGTGTTTTCCAAAATTGATTTGAGATCAGGCTACCATCAATTGAGGGTTAGAGCTGAAGATGTTTCTAAGACAGCTTTCCACACAAGATATGGGCATTATGAGTTCTTGGTAATGCCTTTTGGATTGACGAATGCACCTGCAGCTTTCATGGATTTGATGAATAGGGTGTTTAGGCCCTATCTGGATCAGTTTGAGGTGGTTTTCATCGATGATATTTTGGTGTATTCACGTAATGAGGAAGAACATGACAATCATCTGCGAATTGTGTTACAGATCTTGAGAGAGAAGCAGTTGTATGCTAAGCTGTCAAAGTGTGAGTTTTGGCTTGACCAAGTAACTTTTCTTGGTCATAGAGTTTCAGCAGATGGTATAAGAGTTGATCTGAGTAAAGTTGAGGCCATTTTGAATTGGAGTCCACCAAAGTCAGTGAGTGAAGTTAGAAGTTTTCTGGGTTTGGCAGGCTATTATCGAAGGTTTGTGAAAGGTTTTTCTTTGATAGCTACTCCACTCATCAGATTGCTTCGAAAGGGAGTTAGATTTGTGTGGACAGATCAGTGTCAAGCTAGTTTTGATCAGTTGAAAGAAATGTTGACTCAAGCTCCTGTTCTTACTTTGCCTGTGGAAGATAAACCATATGTGATTTACAGTGATGCTTCACATAATGGTTTAGGATGTGTTTTAATGCAAGAGGGTAAAGTTATAGCTTATGCTTCTCGGCAGTTGAAGCCGCATGAGCTTAATTATCCAACACATGATCTGGAATTGGCAGCTATAGATTTGCTTTGAAGATTTGGCGACACTACTTGTATGGGGAGAAATGTTTTATCTATACGGATCATAAAAGTTTGAAATATTTGGGTGTCCAGAGAGAGCTGAATCTTCGGCAAAGGCGATGGTTAGAGCTGATTAAAGACTACGACTATTTGATTGATTATAATCCTGGTAAGGCAAATGTCGTTGCTGATGCCTTGAGTTGGAAGTCTCTGGCAGGTTTGGCTGTTTATTCGCGCTCGTTGCTTGTTGAGTTGAGAGCGTTACATGCTAGTTTTGAAGCATGTGATGATGGTGAATTGTTGGCTCAGTTGCAATTGAGACCAGTATTGTTGGATCAGATTAAGGAGGCTCAACTGACAGATGAGAAAATTCAGAAGATTATTTCAAATTGCCAAAACGGGGAGAACCGAGATTTCTTTGTGAGAAGTGATGGTAGCCTTTGGTTTAAGGATAGATTGTGTGTTCCTGATAATGATAGTTTGAAAAAGGTTATTTTGGAGGAAGCACACCAATCGGTTTTTGCTATACATCCGGGAAGTACAAAGATGTACCATGAATTGAGACAGCATTATTGGTGGTTTGGTATGAAGAGAGACATAGCAGAATTTGTGTCCAAATGTCTCACTTGTCAGAGGGTGAAAGCTGAGCATCAAGTTCCAACAGGGTTCCTTCAACCTTTAACGGCACCTGAATGGAAATGGGAGAGAATCACAATGGATTTTGTGTCTGGTTTGCCTATGACACAGAGGAAGCATGATGCCATTTGGGTGATTGTTGATAGGGTGACAAAGACAACTCATTTTCTTCCGGTTCGGATGGACTTTTCACTTGAGAAGTTAGCTGAATTATACATCAATGAGATAGTAAAGTTGCATGGAGTCCCAATTTCTTTAGTGTCTGATCGAGATCCTAGATTTACTTCAAGATTTTGGAAGAGTTTACATGGTGCTTTGGGTTCTCGATTGCATTTTAGCACTGCTTTTCATCCGCAGACAGATGGACAGTCAGAGAGAGTGATACAGATTATTGAGGATATGTTGAGAAGCCGTGTCATTGATTTCTCTGGAAGTTGGGATAGATTTTTGCCACTTGTAGTATTTACTTACAACAACAGTCATCAATCCAGTATTGGAATGGCACCATTTGAGGCATTGTATGGAAGAAAATGTAGAACGCCTCTATGTTGGAATGAAGTTGGGGAAGGCAAATTGGTTGGTCCTGATCTGACTAAAGAGACTAAAGAAAAAGTGAAGATGATTCGGGATAGGTTGAAAGCAGCTTCAGACCGACAGAAGTCTTATTCAGATTTGAAGAGGAGAGACATAGAGTTTGATGTTGGAGATAAAGTATTTTTGAAAGTGTCTCCTTGGAAAAAGATATTGAGATTTGGTCGAAAAGGGAAGCTAAGTCCTCATTTCATTGGACCGTATGAGATATTAGAAAGAGTTGGGCCAGTTGCTTATCGTCTTGCTTTGCCACCCGAGTTAGATATAATCCATAATGTATTCCATGTTTCTATGTTGCGGAGGTATAGATCAGATCCATCTCATATCTTGCCAGTTGAATCCATTGAAGTGAGTCCGGATTTGACATTTGAAGAAGAACCAGTTGTTATTTTGGCACATGAAGTGAAAGAGTTGAGGAATAAGAAAGTGCCATTAGTGAAGGTTCTATGGAAGAATCATGGGAGAGAAGAGGCAACTTGGGAGAGCGAGCAAGCAATGCAAGATCAGTATCCTTAACTGTTTCAGACATAATATCAGGTAATTTCAGGGACGAAATTTCTTGTTAGAGGGGGAGAATTGTAATATCCCAAAGTGTGCCCTAGGAGTTTTGATATAATTGTTGTTTTATTTGAATTAAAATGTATATGTGTAATTGGAAAGAGAAAAGAATTTAAAAGAGAGTGTATATGTTGTATATATGGAAATATATATAACATATATACAAGTCAAATGGATGGCCAAAGGAAGAAGATATTTATTTTGTTAATTATGAAATTACTAAAAAGGGCATGTAAGCGAAAGGAAGTTAAAATAAATAGATGAGGGTATTTAAGTAATTTTCTTTTTGAAATGCTTGGTGGAGGTTTAAAGAGATGAGAAGTTTGACTTTGTCTCTTTCACTTGTTCATTTTCTTCTCTTTCCCTTTTGTTGGCCGGCCATCCAAAGCAAGAGAGCAAGAGTGAGTTTTGTTGGTTCCAAACTCAAAATTGAAGGAGTTTTCAAGAGATTAAGTTGGAAATTCAAGAAGTTCATCATTTTTGGTAAGTTTTCTCTTGATTTCTCTTGTTCTATTTGGAATTTTGTTTGCGTTTAATGGAGTGTTGTTGATGGTTGGAGTGTGTTTGTGTATGGTGTGTGTAAAAGTGTTGAAATGGAATTAAAGATAAGAAGTTAGGTTGGTGTTGGTGATGGAAGAGTAAGAGTTGTGTTTAGTGAAGTTGGAATTTTTCTGTTTTACAATTAGTAAATGCTGTGACTTGTATGATTTTTAATTAAATATATAAAAATGTTCTTGAAGTGAATATTTGATATGTTGTGTCTCTATGAGCCTAGAATGACTGAAAAATATGTTGATTCGATTTTGGAATGGTTATGATTTTGGAAAGATTATTTTTATTAGACCTGTTCCAGCAGGTACTTTAACTGAGACAGCTATCTTTCGGGATTTTTAATAACATGTAGAAAAATAATATCCAATTGAATTTTGGATATGTTGTTGCTTAGTGAGTCTAGTATTTGAGAAAAATAATTTGGAACCACGTTGATTGAATTTAATTTATGGAATTCACAAAGTTCAGAACTGCTGCCAGGATGCAGGGCAATTGGGGCAGTCTGGTTGGGTGAACTATTTGACCAAGATTTTGTGTTCAGTTTGATCTGAAATTTTAAAGGAATGATTTTAAGATGTAAAATTAAGTTCTGTAAAAAATGTTTAGAGTTTTTAGTCAAGTAGATTATTTTATACAATTTTTCAAAATAAGGATAAAGTTGAGTCTAAAACCAGAATTTACTATTCATATGGTCATTTTGTTAATATTCCTTTTGGATTAGGTTGTGAAGAGGTTGAGTTTCCCTAACCTAAGTGTTGAGGATTCTTGGAAGAGTAAGTGTATAGATTGGTGTGAGTTGGTTTCAAGGTAAGTACAAACTACACTATTGCATACATTCATGTGATGTTGAGACTTGACACACATTTGATTGTAAATGTGATAAGGAACCTAATGCATTGTTGATGAATATTAAAAATCACATTATGTTTGGTAATATGTGAATGTTATGATGAGCATGTAAAATATGTGTTAATGCCATTGATTATATCCATTTGAATAATGAACTGATTAATGTGATTTGAAATATAATATGAGATGGTTGAAACATATTTGCTTATATGATGATGAAATGAAATATGGAAATGAAATGTGAAAGATATGATGTTATGAAGAATTGTTTTATTGTGATTTGAGATCATATGAGATATGATGCCATGGTTATTGGCTATGATGATGCAAATGAGATATATAATGGAGGCATGGTTGCCTAATTAATTATGAGAAATGAAATGAAAAGAGATTGAAGAAAAAAGATAAATAAAATGATTGTGTGCCTAATGTTTATTCAATTTTCAGAGTTCTGGTTTTGGCGGCATGCCTATGAATCACTGGATAGGTGAAATGACCGGGTCGTAAGCCGATTCCAGTTAGAAAATGTGAAATGTGATGTTTTTGGGGTGAAATGACCGGGTCGTAAACCTCAAAAACAAATTATTGAAACTAGATTGAGTGAAATGACTGGGTCATAAGCTCAAATCTAGTTGATTATCCATGGATAAATGTATTGATGATTGTGATTATGGACCAAAGCAGTAACTCTGAACTTTGAATAACATATTAGTGTATTTTGGGCCCATGCTTGTCTTTGTTTTCAATGTGAATCATGAATGTTTTGATTAATTATTAAATAATGTAAGATTGTGAAATGTAATATTCTTTTGAATTGTTTATGAAACTTGATTGTGTGACATTGGCATTGCATTAAGGCATAATATTATGGTTGTTTGTATCACTAAGCCATGGGCTTAGCGCGATTGTGGTTCATCGTGCAGGTGACAGGGAAGAACCAGAGAGTTCCTCTAGGCCGAGTCGAGTCTAGATTTTGAAGTGTGAATAGTGGGCTTAAAGATCGAAGACTGACTGCCAAACATGTATAAATTTTATGTTTTGTAAAACTGAAGTTTTGATGTATATGAATTTGTAAATATTGTTACTTTCCGCTGCATAGTGAACAAATATTTTATCTACTGTGCTTCATAATAAACCTTTACTTTATTTTGTACTAGAATTGTAAATCCTTTTTGCAGGTTGTAGTTGAGGTTATAAGGGGGATTTATTGGGAGTGTACTGAGAATGATTTTGTTTGCATTGGTTTGTGTAAAAATGTTTTCAAAAATCAGAAAAAAACCAGTTTTGTCGACACTTGGGATTCAATTTCTAGGCGAAACTATGGCAAAATTTCTGTAAAAATCGGAACTAAAATTTGACTAAGTAAAATTGGTAGCAACATTAGGATAGTGTGGCGCCTCTACTCAGCTTACACACGTAGGTCGGGAAGGGGTGTTACACGGTCAATAGCTAATAATCATATAATCTAATGTTTTAAAGTATTCAAACCCTAGTTTCATGATTTCACTTCTCAAATACTAATTTGGTTATTCAAAGAGCTTTATCAACCTCTTAAATTATAAAACTTTAATCCATTTCAATTCCTTTAAAACTCACAGTAGCTTAAACCCATAAATTCTAAAACCCTAAACACATTAAATAAAGAATCTTAAATAGAAACAGTAGCCCTAATTTGAATCTTTATTTGCTTTATTCAATTTTATATTTGATTATGTAGTCTATTATATGCTTTAATTTATTTTCAATGCTTTGTTGGTTTATTTAATTTTCATGATTAATTTATTTAATTTATCATGGAGGAATGTTTATATTTTGATTGATGTTTAATGTTTTTGGTGAATGATTTATTTATGATGAATGGTTATTTACTTTATCGATTTATTTTGATTTCCAAATATTGTAAGAGGTATGTTTCCACTTGGTGGGTACCTCATTAGTTAAATATCATGTAATTTAAATTGCTTTTCTATTTTAGAACCAATGTAAAGGACATGTTTCTACCTTTCGGTGGGTGTCCTATTTAGGCATGGATTATGTAAGGGCATGTTTCCATCTTCGGATGGGTCTCCATTTATTTGTTTTGCTTGGACATTGTTTTGATTTTCAATATATCAATGCTTTATTTTAATTATTGTGTGTAATATTGATAATATTGTTATATTTAAGAATTTTATAATATTAAGACCTGTAAAAGGAGGCCGGTTCCAATAAACCCGGCATTGTGGGGGTGCTGGGCCATTTCTCACCTTCCCCACATGTACCCAACTTTCCGAGCCCATTAGGGGGTTGGGGATTCCTTAGGAATCGAGACATCCACCCCTTTCTTTTTTCTCGCCCGTCCGGGTGGCAACTCTATTTTCTCTGGACCTAGGTCTGTGTTTTCTAAGGCCCTAAGCCTAAACAGTGTCTCACAAGAACCATTCCACCGGCAGTGGGGGGCGAAAATCCCCGCTCACACCATGTTTGTATTTTGTTAACCATATACCTAGGAGAAGAGACTCACTTTTCGTGTGTGGATGTTATAAGGTTGGAAGGGAAGTTCTACTTATCTTTGTTGATTGTTTGTGCATACATGCATACATACATTTGCATCTCATATCATTGATCCTCTCTGGCTCACAGCCTTGGATTACGATAGTTCAAAAGCTTACGACAATCCAACCTACACTGGAGATGAAGTATCTAGTAGCAACACAATCACTTGATCACCAAAAGCAATGGAGCCTGAACAAATTCAAAGAATGGTGGATGACACCCTCAATGCCAAGATGGAAGAAATAAAAGAGGCCCTAGTTGAGACCATGAAGAACCAAACTGGCTTCGATTTTAGGAAATCATGCCGAAGCATCTGCTAGCACTAAGAAGCGAAAGGACAAAGGGAAGGCTACAGTTGGTGAAGTGGTTTTTGATGATGATAAGGTGATCATTGATGATAATGATGATTGGGCTCAATACTTCCAATATCCTCAAGACAAGAAGAAAGAACCAAAGATTGTTGAAAGATCAACCATGGAGAAAACTGAGACTTCTGATGTCGAAAAGATGATTACGGACTTAGAAAATAATTTTGATAAGAAGCTGAAAATAGAAGAAATGTCCGAAGTTGACAAATTATTTGAGCTAGACGAAGAAGTTTCGTACAAGTTTAAAATGCCATCCATTGCAAAGTTTAATGGAACCGAAAATTCTCACCTCCATGTGAAGCAGTATATCACTACTATGCAGTCTGTTCGAGCTACTAAGGCTCAAACACTAAGGTAATTTATGCTCTCATTGGATCCTGTTATCCAAAATTGGTTCAATACCTTAGAAGATGGAATAAAAAAGAGTTGGGATCTGCTAGACAAGGCCTTCATCCAACAATATGGATACAATGTTGAAATGGATGTTACCTTAATGGAAGTGGAGTCCATTAGACAAAGGCCAAATGAGAATTTTATGGACAATGTGAAAAGATGGAGAAATAAGGCCGTTTTGCTCAAGAAAAGGCCCAATGAATCCTATCAAATAAGGATGATTGTGAGAGGGGTGTTGCCTAGTCTTTGTGAAAGGATGTCCCATACACTCATCCATGATTTCAAAGATCTCCTCCAAGCTGGTCTGCAAATTGAAGAAAGGGAAAGAGAGAAGAAATATTTTTCAACAAGAAGGAATGAGAAAGGAAACTATCAATCTCATAACCAAAGCATGCAAAAGGCAGTCGGTGTTAATGTTACTAGCTAAGGAACAAGGATGCAGTTTTTAGAATTGGGGAAACCGATGTCTTAGGTTCTCAATAAGCTTCAAAGAAAGGGATTGTTACAACCCTTAAATCCTCGTCCTTTGCCTAACCCTCTCCCACCTAATTTTAACACTAAAACATTTTTCCAGTTTCATCAAATGCAAGGGCATGACATGGATAGTGTGAGGTTGAGGCATGAGATCCAAAATTTGATAGATAGTGGAAAGCTGCCCAAGCCCAACAAGCTGAACACCAAAGACAATCCATTACCAAGGTTCAACAGAGTACCACCACCGACAACCTTCATGATTGGAGGAGGTTTGCATGAAAGTTTTGTCATGTCTTCTTTCCAAGATGTGGGTGGAGAAGCAACCAAAGAAGAAGAGTTATTTAGTGAGATTAAATAAGCTATAGTGGGTAAAGAAGTAGCAATTTGTGTTGTCAATGGGTTTTGGGATTCAAGTGATAGTGATGACAATCTTGTATCCAAGAAGGAGGAATGGACCTGATCCGAGCCCAAAGAAGATGAAGTAATGAATACTAGATCCGATAAACCTTATGCAAGGCCACCGCATGAGGAGGTAGAAATTAATAAAGGAAAGGAAGTTAAAGTAGGAAATAAAGAAGAGGAAGATGATACCGTGCTCAAGCAACTAAAAAGAACCCAAGCAAGTGTTAGCATTTGGGATTTATTGGCTACTTCTATAAAGCACCGAGAAACTATGGCCAAGGCCTTAGCTAGCATGCCAATTTCCACCTCCAAAACACCGAAGGAGCTGATCGACATCATAAAAATTAAGGGAGCAATGAAATGTGAAGATATTAAAGAGAAGAGTAAAGTTAATACGGGAGCGATATCTTTCTCAGATGCGGATTTATCGAAAGAGGGGAGAGATCACATCCTCCCTCTCTTTATCAAAATAGAAATTAAAGGAAAAAGGCCTCTCTGTGTAATGGTTGATGATGGGTTCGCCATAAATGTTTGTCCACTTAAAATATTGCAAAAACTAGCCATGTCAACAAGGGATCTAAACATGACTGAGGTAACCATTCGGGCTTATGACAACACTAAGAGACATGCCGATGGAACTTTCAATGCTATTGTCAAGGTTGGTCCAAATGAATCTATTATTGAATTTGTTGTTTTGGACATACCTGTTTCCTTTGCATTATGTTGGGCTCGAATTAAGTACTACTACAAGCGTCACTCGCAAGTATAGGAGGTAGTTGCAGCAAAAGTGATCGCCCCAAGGTCGTCTCACAAGGAAGGTCAAGTTCGTAATAGCTTGATTAAAGCAATTAAATTAAAGGCGAGTTCATTGTTTTGAAATTGTGAAAGGGCAATTTAAACCTAAAATTAATGTGTGTAGGGTTAATGAGGTCCATTCAATCAAAGCTCAATTCTCATATTATCCATTAACTTAACCTTGTAATTAATTTGTTTCTTAAGTTTAATTAGTCAATTACCAATTCCTTAGTTTTCACATTCATGAATCAACAAAAACCAATTATTTTACATTTGCAAATAAATGAAACCCTAGAACTTATATTTCTAATTCATTCGTATTGTAGTCGATTGCATAATTCGATATCAAATTTCACCTCTTGTCCTTCATTCAATATCTAAAGATCAATAGGTAGCTAATCAATCAACCTAGCATACAATCCAATGCAATCAACCAACAACAAGGTACATCAATGGAAATATCAATTCAAAGCATTTAATCAAATATACTACAAACCCTAGGCATGGGTATTTAGCTCAACATCATCAATTTAAAACATTCATTCAACTCAATATAAATCAAATACAAATTGTTCATTCCAATATCAATTCTCTTAATGCAACAAAAACAATATTGAAATGAATTAAAAGAGAGAATAGAAAAACCCCTTTGAAGATGCCAATAGTAGGATTACTATTCTTCCTCCTAGCTCGACTTTGATGTATGATGAAGAACTCAAGCCCTCTTCAATGGATGATTCCCCTTTGCAATATGGAATGGAGCTTTCTCAAGTCACCAAACCTTCAATTGATTATGCCTTTGGAAGATGGAATGGAGCTTTCTCAAGTCACCAAACCTTTAATGAAGCTTCTTCAACCTTCAAGAGCTTGTTTACCCAATTTATCCCAAAGAATCTCAAAGAACTTGTCAATGGAAGATGGAGAAGATGGAGAGGATGGAAATGGAGGATGAAGATGAAGGGATAGGAAGAGTGTCACTCTCTCCTTTCCCCAGCCGTGTATTCCCCCTCCTTCCATTTATTTTCTCTTTTTCCGCAAACCCTCGCCGTCTCTTCCTCCTTTTTTTCTCTTTTCGTGCAAAAGAACTTAAATAAATTAAGGGTGACACGGCCAAGCTTCTGGCCATGTCATGTGACATGACCACTAGCTTGGCCATGTCTCTTACCAGTGTCCCCTTCTGCCTTCTTTCTTTTCTTTGTTCTCAAGTGGTGACATGGCCAAGCTCCTGGCCATGTCATGTGATATGGCCAGTGGCTTGGCCATGTCTCTTGCCAGTGTCGCCTTCTTTCTTCTTTCTTTTCTTTGTTCTTTGGATTTTGCTCTTTAAGTGAGACATGGCTAATGGCTTGGCCGTGTCTCTTGCCAGTGTCAGTCACTGCTTCAATTTCTTTGAGGGGCACGGCCAAGATAACGGTGACTTGGCCATGTCTACCAATTTTTCCTTAGACACGGCCAACCTTCAAGCGACATGGCCAAGCTTCGAGCGACATGGGCAGAGACATGGCCAAGATGGTGCTTGTGTTCAACACTGCTTCTATTTTCATATGATTTTATTTTCTTAGGATGAAACACAGCCAAGACAATGAGACATGGCCAAGCTTCAAGTGACATGGCCAAGAAGATTAGGCATGGACAAAGACATGGCCAAGATGAGCAGACATGGCCAAGCTTCAAGCGATACGGCCATGTCATGTGAGTGTGTCAAGTACTGCCTATTTTCTTTTCTTTCTTCATTTCTTTTGTTTTGGTCTTTAAGTGAGACACAGCCAGTGGCATGGTCGTGTCTCATGGGTGTGTCAAGCTCTGCCTTGATTTTCTTTGAGGGGACATGGCCAAGCTTGATTTGGCTTGGCCATGTCTTGCTTGATTCATGCTCTTCCTTCACTATTTTGATCATCCAAGGGAGTTTTTACACTTTAACCTAAAACAAACACTTAAAACAAACTTTAAACAAAAATCAAATGAAACATTAACTAAAAACACATAAAATCACACTAAAAACAAGCACAAAAATGATCTAAACAAATACCCCACACTTAATTCCTTGCTTGTCCCCAAGCAAGGCTAAATTCAAAATGCTAAACAAGATAATTTTGTTAAGTTCAAGAGTTATAAAGATGCATCAAGACTTCCCTATCCCTAAATCCACAATCAATATCGAATCAAACAAAATTGACACCCATGCAATTAAGTGGTTTTCCATGCATAACCTATGTTGTTGCTCCCTCACCAACTCTTACTAGTGTTTGATCATGGTGGTGTTTACACTCATAGAAATCAATGAAAGATTATTGCCATAGTCTTGCTTATCAATCAAATCTCCACCACAAAATTACAATCAAGCATCAATCAAAAGGTCTTTCTTTTGGTTGTAATGGGGGTAAGGTAAAGGCATGACATTTAGGAAATGTGAGCCTAATCATTAAGTTCAAGAGCACTTCAAGAATGAAGTAACCATTCATATATATACACCCCAACAATACCAAAACACCTTCCACACATCTACCCCTTGACATTAAAGAGCTTTTCAAGGGAACTCACTTATTAAATCTTGCAATAATACATTCCAACCCTTTTAACAAGAACAACTATTATTCTTATTCTTATTATTTTTTATTTATCTCTTTTTCTTCTTTTTCTTATTTTCTTATTTGTTTTTTTCTTTTTATTTATTTATTTTTTATTTTGCAACTAAATAACATAATAGTATGCAGTTTTAAACCTACTAAATTTAACCCCACACTTAATTCAACACAACACCTGGCCATAAACACTCTTAAAATGCTCTTGACCTAATAAAAGGGTAAGAGACAAAATATCATGATTCAAAGTTAGTAGTGTTACTAAAAAGAAAGGGAGGGAAAATGAAATAGGCTAAAAATTGTCTAACTAAGGTTAAAAATAGGGTTTGTCTTTTTAAGCCAAAGTGGGTTCACCTAATTGCCTTAATCATCTTGATGCCTAATTGAAATTTTTATGTAGTCTTAAAAAGCATGTCCAAGCAAGTTCTAGCAATTCAACAATTAAAGATGTTCACACACAAAAAGAATAATAAGTTGATGGCTCAATTTCTCACTAGTTTAAAGGCAATGCAAGAAAAAACCAACAAAATTGACAATAAGCATCAATTCTACTCAATTCTCAAATTCATGCTTCAAAAATTCAAAGGTCATCTGTCAACAATTTTATAACAATTGAACTTTCCAAAATTCATTTATTCAAAGAAAAACAAGAAAAACATTAACTAAAACTTAAACAAAAATAACTTAAAACTAAAAACACAAAATGCATCCCACATTTAAAGATTCACATTGTCCTCAATGTGAGCATGCATAAACTAAGAGAGAGTTTAGATGAAACCTGATTTTCATCGTTCCCATATGCGATGTACAATGCTCCTTCCACCCATAATGCAATTGTCGCTCATGTCTGCATGGATGGATAGCATACAACTCCGAAGGATACCCAATGTATTGCTACAGCTAAGTAGCATTATTTAAAAACATGTGAAGGTCATCTTAGGGTAATCCTCCAGTCCAATAGGAACTTTATAAAACCCTTTTTCATTGTGCAACATGTTTTTATCTGTTGTATGCTCTTCTTCACCACTAAGAGTAGAAGAGATTATTTTTCGGGACTCTTTAAGTTCAACCAAGTTTGGTTGAATCACTTCTTCATCCACTCTAACAATGTCTAGTCCCATCTCAACAATCTTAGCATCTAAAATTAGCTTACACTCCTCAATTTCTAAATTGGGCATTTCATGCTCTTCTTCTAAGGTCATTTTCATCACAATCTTATTTTCACTATCTCCTTGGGAGTGCATATTATAGATGTCAGAAAGTTGCTTACCTTGCTCCTCATCCTTCAAGCTACATGGAAATGGATTTGGTGGCCTATTAGGATTGGAAGATTCATGCAACTTTGGTGAGGTTGATGCCTCCAAATTCTCCTCCTTCGCTGATTGGCTTGGCTCCTCTATGTTGGGTTGTATCTCCTCGCCATTATCTTCTTGATTAGTGCCTGCATCCAAAGAATCACAAATTTTGTTATATATCACCTGTTCACTCCTTAAATTTATAATTACCTTGGTTTGCTCTAATTGGCTAGGAAATTCCTCTTCTTGGTGTGCTTGGAGTTGATGTGCCAGTTGACCAACTTGCATTTCCATCCTCTTTAATGATTCCTCCAAAGAATCTAACCTCTCATTGCTTCTTTCCTAATTTTGTGTGCTAATTTGAAGGTGTAACACCCCTTCCCAACCTACATGTGTAAGCTGAGTAGAGGTGCCACACTATCCTAATTGTTGCTACCAATTACTTAGTCAAATTTTAGTTCTGATTTTTACAGAAATTTTGCCATAATTCCGCCTAGAAATTTGGATCCCAAGTGTCGTCAAAACTTGTTTTTCTGATTTTTGAAAACATTTTACACATACCAATGTGAATAAGAATACCATCAAATTTAATGCACTCCCAATGAATCCACCTTATACCCTCAACTACAAACCTGCACGAAGAGTTCACACTTCTAATATAACATAAAATAAAGATTTATGATTATTACATACTACTAACATACAATTATAACATAGAAAATATCTTTTATATTTATTCATATACATGCCACAACTATCGACTCATAATGGAACTAAAAGATCTACCCCTGAGATTTGCTGTGGTCTGGTCGTTGCTTTCCCAAGATTTATCTACTGCTCCGAACCTACGAGTCAAGGAAAACTTAACTCGCTGAGCGTTGTCGCTCAGTGGGTACTTTACCAATAAAAATAAAAGTAGTACACGAAAGTATTCGAAGTAAAAAGGAAATAATAAAATCAACAATCAACCAACATTATACCAATAGAAATCGTGATATATTCAGTATGATATGTTTTCAATAATGTAAAATCATAATTCAAATTCATTTGCATTATATAGTTCAACGAAAAATAATATGTCTTTGATCCAGGCTCTACTGGTATATAGGGAACCATAGTGATAAGGCAGTGGCCCTCACCACTGTAACATAGGTGGCCCTCACCACCGATATCAGATCACAGGAATGGCCCTCACCATCCTGGTTATAACCAATGGGCCTCCCCATTGGCTTCAGTGGCCTCACCACTGAATAACATATCATATCACAATAATGAGCAGTACTGCATGCGTTAGTATAGTGCACCATACCCTTATCTACCACTCCCACTATCCAGTAGAGCAAAAAGATTTAAATGATTCAATTTAAGTCTCAAACCTCATTTTAGGATGACTCACGAAATCATTTTAAATTCCCATCGCACTTTGCCATTTATGCCGCGCAACACATTCTTTAGTCAAACCATTCCCCTTTTTCGCATATTTAATATCCACAATAAACATATTAAACATTTCAAAGCATTCCTCAAAATATCCCAAATTGACCAAATGAATAGTGTTGCGGCGAGAAAAATCGGCAACGCAAAATGGCATGACCAAATGAATAGTAAAATCTGGATTTTCGTCAAAATTTCAGTCCACTTCAGTCATGCATTTGAACAAGTAAATGATCTTATTTTTGGCTGAAATTTTACAGAAAACTTATTTCATATGTTGACTAATTGCATGTAAAATTTCGTTGAAAAATTCCTTCGTTTGCTGCCTCAAACAATTTCCACAAAAAGGTCCAGAAAGCTGTCTTTTTAGGACCATTTCGGCCCAAACACATGAAATGCATAGGATAGTTTATTTTTCTTTTGCAAATCAATATTAAGGCTTCTTTAATGGTAAAGTGAAGATTCAAACACTTCCCTTTGACAACTTTTACATGTTTAACTCAAATCAATATATTTAAGCATCAACAACAAAACTTTCATAAACCAAAGTTTGTAAAGCATCAAACCAAAATTAATTATTCAAAGGTAAAGTACCAAACTAATTATTCAAAGGTAGAGTACCAAACCTTATTTCTTTAATTCCTCTTGGCTTTTCTTTCTTCTCCTTCTTTAATTCTTTATTTCTCCTTCAATCAATTCAAGATACAACATAAACCTTAGAAATTCAAAATAATAAGTTATCCTCCATTTCTTTTCTAACCGAAACCCTAATCCAACCTTATTAATCTTTCTACATCTTGATTCTTCCATTTAATCAATTAATCTCATCACTTACTTAATATTATTATTATGTTTTTCAATTCCATATAAGACTCTAATTCCCAATCTTCCAATAAATATATAACTACCTAAAACTAATACTAAAATTAAAGTCTACACACTTAAAAACCTTAGAACTTACCTTAAAAATCAAAGTTTGGAAAAACTTGGAAGTCCCTTGGTATTTTCTTTTGTTGGCCGAATTTGGTGAGTGGAAAAAGAGAGAATTTGCTCTTCATATCACATATATTTATAGACAAAGGAAATGATGATCACCTTGCCCACTTGTCCACTTTTTCTCTTTCTTCATTTATTACACATTTATTACACATGCTAAATGTTTTCTTTTGATTGGCCAACCTTTGATTTTTATAACTTCCTTTTTCCTTTACTTCTTTCCACTTGTCTCTCTTCCCATTGGATCTCATAAAGTTGTCCCGGGTTACCCATCCGGTCCCGACACGAAACCGAGCCACATTACGTTCCGGCGATTAATCGATCATATCTTTTAAACCGTATAGTTCCATGAGTCAAACTATATATAGTTTTGATCCTCTCGACCTCTACTTTCTATTTATAAGGTCTATTTTAGGTTTCCAAGTCATTTTGAAAAATTACCGATAAGCCCTCAACTTTTTACAAAATTCCCTTTAGGTCCTATTTTTGCTCGGGTTTTCTTCGGCTTCGTTTCCACTGACGATCGTTTCATATTTAACCTCTCGCCATTCTCTACGTACTCACGTCTTTATTTCCTACCCTAAATTCATGTATAACTTTAATTGGTAATGACCAAAATGCCCTTAGTCAACATTTCTTCATTTTTCTTTAACGGGACATTTCCTGGAAAAACCGTTACACGTCGTTGCGATCCGATTTTTCTCTACATTCCATTTTTGGAATCTGTTATATGCACTATTAAGAACATCCGGTGCAACTTTCTTTGAAATTACATCTACGTCCCCAACTTTATTAAAAATTACAATTATGTCCCTTTTGTCATACAACCTTATCTAGGGCTGTTATCAAGAATTATCTTCTCCTTTTCCCTACTCTCGCTATGCACGTGTCTACACTGCATAAATGCAGTAGGCGGATGTGACAGAAGGTAAGCATTCAAATCATCTTCGACTGTGGATTTCACGAATTTATCATAGTTCTGTGCACTAATTTGAATGAAGGCATTCAATCTTTCTTCCAATGAGGGTTTCTTAAGGTGATATTGATATGAATATTATTCTTGAGAGTAAGAACAAAATAAACAAACAATTCAAAGAAAACAAGCAAATAATTAAATAAACAAAATCAAACTATCACTACTTAAACAGCCCTCCCCGACAATGGCGCCAAAAACTTGTTGCGCTCGAATTAAGTACTACTACAAGCGTCACTCGCAAGTATACGAGGTAGTTGCACCAAAAGTGATCGCCCCAAGGTCATCTCACAAGGAAGGTGTAGTTCGTAATAGATTGATTAAAGCAATTAAATAAAAAGCGAGTTCGTTGTTTTGAAATTGTGAAAGGGCAATTTAAACCTAAAATTAATGTGCGTAGGGTTAATGTGTGTGATGGTTGTACAAGATCAAATTGATTCTTGGGAAGGTGTGTAGGGTTATAAAGTCCATTCAATCAAAGCTCAATTCCCATATTATCCATTAACTTAACCTTGTAATTAATTTGTTTCTTAAGTTTAATTAGTCAATTACCAATTCATTAGTTTTCACATTCATGAATCAACAACAACCAATTATTTTACATTTGCAAAGTAATGAAACCCTAGAACTTATATTTCTAATTCATTCATAGGGTAGTCGATTGCATAATTCAGAGATCAAATTTCACCTCTCGGTCCTTCAATCAATATCTAGAGATTAATAGGTAGCTAATCTATCAACCTAGCATACAATCCAATGCAATCAACCAACAACAAGGTACATCAATGGAAATATCAATTCAAAGCATTTAATCAAATATACTACAAACCCTAGGCATGGGTATTTAGCTCAACATCATCAATTTAAAACATTCATTCAACTCAATATAAATCAAATACAAATTGTTCATTGCAATATCAATTCTCTTAATGCAACAAAAACAATATTGAAATGAATTAAAAGAGAGAATAGAAAAACCCCTTTGAAGATGCCAAGAGTAGGATTACTAGTCTTCCTCCTAGCTCCACTTTGATGTATGATGAAGAACTCAAGCCCTCTTCAATGGATGATTCCCCTTTGCAATATGGAATGGAGCTTTCTTAAGTCACCTAACCTTCAATTGATTATGCCTTTGGAAGATGGAATGGAGCTTTCTCAAGTCACCAAACCTTTCAATGAAGCTTCTTCAACCTTTAAGAGCTTGTTTACCCAATTTATCCAAAGAATCTCAAAGAACTTGTCAATGGAAGATGGAGAAGATGGAGAGGATGGAAATGGAGGATGAAGATGAAGGGATAGGGAGAGTGTCACTCTCTCCTTTCCCCAGCCGTGTATTCCCCCTCCTTCCCTTTGTTTTCTCTTTTTTCATAAACCCTCACCATCTCTTCCTCCTTTTTTTCTCTTTTCGTGCAAAAGAACTTAAATAGATTAAGGGTGACATGACCAAGCTTCTGACCATGTCATGTGACATGGCCAGTGGCTTGGCCATATCTCTTGCCAGTGTTGCCTTCTGCCTTCTTTCTTTTCTTTGTTCTCAAGTGGTGACATGGCCAAGCTCCTGTCCATGTCATGTGACATGGCCAGTGGCTTGGCCATGTCTCTTGTTAGTTTCGCCTTCTGCCTTCTTTCTTTTTTTTGTTCTTTGGATTTTGCTCTTTAGGTGAGACGCGGCCAATGGCTTGGTCGTGTCTCTTGCCAGTGTCAGTCACTGCTTCAATTTCTTTAAGGGACACGGCCAAGATAGGGGTGACTTGGCCATGTCTACCAATTTTTCCTTGGACACGGCTAAGCTTCAAGTGACTTAGCCAAGCTTTGAGTGACATGGGCTAAGACATGGCCAAGATGGTGCTTGTGTTCAACACTGCTTCTATTTTCATATGATTTTATTTTCTTAGGATGAAAAACGGCCAAGACAATGAGACATGGCCAAGCTTCAAGCGACATGTCCAAGATGATCAGACATGGGCAAAGACATGGCCAAGACGAGTAGACATGGCCAAACTTCAAGTGACATGGCCATGTCATGTGAGTGTGTCAAGTACTGCCTATTTTCTTTTCTTTCTTCATTTCTTTGGTTTTGATCTTTGAGTGAGACATGGCCAGTGGCTTGGCCGTGCCTCATGGGTGTGTCAAGCTCTGCCTTGATTTTCTTTAAGGGGAGATGGCCAAGCTTGGTTTGGCTTGGCCATGTCTTGCTTGATTCATGCTCTTCCTTCACTTTTTTGATCATCCAAGGGAATTTTTACACTTTAACCTAAAACAAACACTTAAAACAAACTTTAAAAAAAAATCAAATGAAACATTAAATAAAAACACATAAAATCACACTAAAAACAAGTACAAAAATGATCTAAACACCTTACTCTTGGGAAGACCATGGTTTCATCCTCTTGGTGGAGTTCCTTCCACCCTTCATCAAAAGATCAAGTTCCCTAACGGAGATGAGACAGTGGTCATCGAGGCCGAAGATAATGAGGTTGTTAATGCTCTAACGATTGAGAGGCCTCTCAATGGTATCAACGTAGGTGCAATTTCTGATGATGAAGTAGTGGACTCCAAAGTCTTGAATATGATGAAGAACACGAACTACTTTCCTGGAGCTAGTCTTGGAAAGGGTAAGGCCGGTTTGACAAAGCTTCCAGATTTCAAAACTCAAACCTCCAAGAAAGGGTTGGGATATGATGAAGTCAACAAAGATGTCCAGCCAAAGAAGAATGATAAGATGAGCTTTCCGCCACCTGAAAAAATCTTTGTCAAAGCTCCAGACATGAGACCACTCCAAGGAAAGCCCGAGCCAATCATATTCATGGGAAAGTTGATATCGGGTTTTGAAATTTTTGCAAATGTTGCCGAGCTAGTGGAGCAAGTGAAGAAAGAGCTCACCCTGCCAGCCAACAAGGAGTCCAATCCGGAAGAAAGGAAGGAAGCTATCCTGAAAGCTAAGAAGACTCCGGAGGAGATTGCTACCCTGGTTGAAGAGAAGTTTGAAGATATTCTATCTTATGATTTTGAGAACAATGATTTTGATTTTGATTTTAATTTGTCTGCTTTATATAAGGATGATGATGTTTTCTTTTCCAAAATGAATGCAATAAAGTCTGATTTTGCTTACTTGTGTGATGTTTCTCCTGATGGTTGCATACATTCAAATAGCAATTACATGTGCATCTTTAATATTAATTCTGTTGACACACAATCATTAAATTTGGGAACAATCAAAAATCCTAAAAACATTAGCATAGCATCTGACCTTACTCCTGATGAGAGAGAGAGATTTGAAAAAATATTCAAAAAATACGAAGAAGTATTTGCTTGGTCTTATGAGGATATGCCTGGAATAGATCGAGACATATCCGAACATCTTATTCCTACTTATACTCACATGAAACCTGTCAAATAAAAGCTTAGGCAATTAAGACCTGAGTGAGCTGAATTGGTTAAAGAAGAGGTCACTAAACAAATACAAGTAAAGTTTCATGAAGTGACAGAATATCTAGATTGGCTAGACAACATAGTACCCGTGCCAAAGAAAGATGGAAGAATAAGGGTCTATGTGGACTATAAAGATTTAAACAAGGCTTCCCCTAAAGATGATTTTCCTTTACCCCATATAGATGTCCTCATTGATAGTGCAGCCTCTAGCATTCTACACTCATTTGTAGATGGATTTTTCGGATACAACCAAGTGTTAATGGCCTAAGAGGATAAACCCAAAATGTCTTTCATTGCTACATGGGTTATATTTTGTTATAGGGTGATGTCGTTCGGCTAAAAGAATGCTGGAGCAACCTACCAAAGGATGGCCACCACACTATTTCATGACATGATGCACAAAGAAGTTGAGGTATATGTTGATGATATGATGGTGAAATCAGATACAAGGGGACAACACTTCCAAAACGTAGAATTATTCTTTGATAGAGCATTGAAATATAAGCTAAGATTAAACCCGAAGAAGTGTGTGTTCGGGGTTACCTCAGGCAAATTGTTGGGACATGTGATTGGTCCAAATGGCATTGAGATTTATCCTGACAAAGTTAAAGCAATCAGGGATATGCCAGCCCCTAAGACAGAGAGAGAAGTTTGGGGATTCATTGTTAAATTACAATACATTAGCAGGTTTATAGCGAAGCTCACAACAATCTGTGAGCCTATCTTCAAATTGCTTAAAAAGAATTAGCCAGTCCTATGGAATGAAGAGTGTCAAAAGGCCTTTGAGCGAATAAAGGCGCATCTACTAAATCCACCTATTTTAAAACCACCTAAACCTGGTAAACCCTTATTGCAGTAGAAGAAGAGTCAATAGGAGCCATGCTAGCCCAAGCAGATGAGTTAGGGATTGAGCATGCTATTTATTATTTGAGTAGAAAGCTCCTACCTTATGAAATTAAGTATAGTATCATTGGAAAGACCTATATAGGCATGGTTTGGTCTTCTAAGAAGTTGTGACATTACTTTCAATCTTATAGTGTGCAAGAAATTTTCAGGTTGGATCCAATGAAGTACATAAGGGAGACACCCTCTTTGATTGGGAAGTATGGTCGATGGTTGATAATATTGGAAGAATTTGAGATTGAGTATGTAACCAGAAAAATAATCAAAAGTAGAGCAGTGGTAGAATTTCTGGCCCAACAACCATTACCTGATAGTGAAGAGGTAGTCTTGGAATTTTCGGATGAACATTTAGAGGCCATTGAAGTACAAGGATGCAAAATGTATTTTGATAGAGCAGTAAACAGGAAAGGAGTAGGTTTGGGAGTCATACTATAATCGCCCAAAGGGGAACTTATCCCTTTAGCCAAAAAGTTGAAATTCAGGGCAACCAATAATATGGTGGAGTATGAAGCATGTATCTTTTGTTTGGAAACCCAAATGATTATGAAGGTGGATAAGGTGGAAGTTTTTGGCAATTCATTGCTAGCAGTATCCCAAGTAAATGGAAAGTGGGAGTTGAAAGAAGAGAAATTAAAACCATACCACCATTACTTGACCACGATGAAGAAGAACTTTAAGCAATATAGGTTTATACACCTATCAAAAGAAGAAAACCAGATGGCTAATGCCCTAGCCACATTGGTTTCGGTATGGGAAAATCCTATCAACTTATTCCTCAAGCCTCTGATTTTGACCAGTTCATCAACTCCATGCTATGAATATGAGACAATCATGGAAACTGATACAGACCATGATGCATGGTATGATACTATAAGATGATTTTTAGAGGAAAGGGAATACCCGTTGGAGGAACAAAGAAAGAAAGAAGAGCCATAAGGTGGTTGTCTTTACAATACATCACCTTTCATGGAGAGTTATATCAAAGATGGCTCGATGGGGTGCATTTGAAATGCTTGAGGAATCCTGAAGTGGAGCATATCATGTTAAAAATACATGCGGGAAGTTGCGTTCCGCACATAAGTGGTTTAGCCTTAGTTAAGAAGATAATTCAATAAGGTTACTACTAGTTGACTATGGAGAGAGATTGTATAGAGTTCATAAAGAAGTTCCAACAATGTCAGATGTATGGTAATTTGAATCACATGACTCCTGAAGAATTACATTCTATGTCTTCACCCTGGCCCTTTGCCACTTGGGGTATCGACATTATAGGAGAGATACATCCAACAGCCTCAAACGGTCACCATTTCATTATAGTAGCAGTAGATTATTTTTCAAAATGGGTTGAAGCTGAATCCTTCAACAAACTGGGGGCAAGTTAAATGGCTAGATTTATTGAAAAGAACCTCATCTGCAGTTATGGAGTCCCGTACAGTGTGATATTAGACAATGGGGTACAGTTTCAAGGAGCAGTTAAGGACTTATTCTCGAAGTACCAAATCCATCATCACCGATCTTCTCCTTATAGATCAAAGGCTAGTGGTGCGGTAGAAGCAACAAACAAGACAATTAAGTAGATCCTGTCCAAGATGACCAAGACATACAGGGACTGGTAAGAGATGCTTCCTTTTGCTTTGTAGGGATACAGAACAAGTGTACGAACACCTACTGGAATGACACCATTCTCTTTGGTTAATAGGATGGAAATAGTGTTACCAATTGAAATTGAGATCAAGTCTTTAAGAGTGGTCTTGGAAGCTGAACTGCCTAAAACATAATGGGTAGTGAGCAGATACGCAAAGTTAGCTTTACTAGAGAAGAGAAGGTTAAAACACTGTATCATCATCAATTGTATCAAAGGAAGATAGCTCGGGCCTACAATAAAAGGGTTAAGATAAAAAAACTCAGAGTCGAGGATTTTGTGTTGAAACAATGCAAGCCTAATGTATCTGATCCAAGAGGGAAGTTTAGGCCTAGATGGGAAGGGTAGTAGGTTGCGAAACAAGTCATGAATAAGGGTGCAGTGAAGTTATCAGACATGGATGGGAATGAGTTTAGTGAACCAGTGAACATTGACAGATTGAAGAGGTTTTATGTAAAAAAAAAAGAAGAAAAAAAAGGAAAAAGAGCTCGCTAGGTTGAAAACCCTAAAAGGGCAGTCTAGGCAAAAGTTAAAGTAGTCTGCTAGTTCTGAAAACCTGAAAGGGAGAACTAGGCAACAATTAGGGCTAAATGAGAGAAAATCACCAATTAGAAAACCTGAAAGGGCTAGTTGTCAACAGGAGTGATCTTTGTATGCTGGCTTTATGTTTTGTTGTTCCCCAATTTAACAAAATATAATTTAAATTTAAATTGTTCTATGTCCACTGTTATAAGTATTTGACCATATTTGGATGAAATGAATAAACACAATAGCAAAATGACAAATTATAAAAGGAAAAGAAGCATCTCTTATTATTTCTTTTATTTCATTATTTTTTATCCTAACAATGCGCTTCCTAAAGAAATTGACAAATGTAAAATCTATGGCAGACGATAAGTGTAAAGTGCAGGCCAGCTTTACTTTATCCGATCCAAGTAGGGTTCAGTTAAGCAAGGCATGTCTAAATCGAAAATGAATTCAGAATCACGAGGCTCAGCTCCATACTGATGGCTAAGCCAGTGAGGATCATAGCAAGTACCTCAACGAAGAGCAGCAAGAGAAACATACATCAAGTATGTCCGCATGGTGACACGAGAAATCTTCCACCAAGGTACCAACCAATGGAAGTTGACTTCAGCATATGAATAGATCCAGTCAACCTAGTCAGCATATGAAGAAGTAGGATGGAATAATTTCCTAGCGGAATGATGCTGTGGCAAATATCTGGTAAAATCCATGGATAGAGTATCAATCAAGTAAAGATGCTCCTGAAGCCAAATCTGGGAGGGAAAATTAAATTAAAAAAAAAGTCCACTAAGTTGAAAACCCGCAAGGGCGGCTTAGGTAAAAATTAGGACAGCTTGCTAGTTCTGAAAACTCGCATGGGCGGACTAGGAAAAAATTAGAGCAATATAAAAAAAGAAGAAGAAAGAGAAAACCTAAATTGAAAACCCAAAAGTGCAGTTTAGGTAATTACCTGAAGCAACAATGGACTCCTGGTCAGTCTCTTTGACAATCCTAATTTAAGTTGGTTTAATCCAACTAAAGTCTCGGTTAAGATCACGGGTATCGGCGACAAGCCTCCTTCTATTTGGTCCATGATATCCAATACTCGTGGATCAATATCGCCATTAGAAGAAACAAGCAAGAATTGGCCAAGTAAGCAAAGACAAAGTATACGTCCCCATGCCTTAGTAGGAACCAAATGAGAAAAGCAAAAGTAAATTAAGGGACCAAGCAGAATTTTCTCACCTCTCATCAACTGTAGAACTTCGGGTTTTGAAAGTTAAAATAACATCTGCATCTTCTATTGAGTCTTGGAAATCAATATAGGTGACACCATTTATCTTTTGCATGGGTATCCAAGTATGGCCTCAAATTCTTCAATCAAGGGACATATTTCAAAGCCATTAATTTTAAATGTCCTAGAATCCACATTCCAAAAAGAATCCATGGCATGTAAAAAAGAATGGTCCAATTTAACATTTTGAAAACACTTTAAAGTATCAATCCTTGACCAAGATATTTGTCTCCAATGAATGGGATTCATATTTCTAAATAGAACTTTTATTTTCTTCAAATGGAGTTTGGTCATTATTGATTGAAGGCAGAAGGAAAATTAGAATTGTTAAAAGGAGTTTTTTTGGCTTCTGTATGAAATTATGGCTTGAAAAGTGATTTATATAGGAGGATTGTGCTATTCCAAAATTGATAAGGAAAGCGTGAGACCGAAATGCATGAGGAAAAGGAATTGGAGACAAAAGTTCTTTAATTGCCGTGTTGCATTTGGTTTTAATTAATTGGTGTGACTGTGAATGTGAAAAGGAAAATTGTAGCGTAATAATGATGATAAAAAAAATAGCAGTAAAATAAATATTATATATTATCATTATTATTTTTATACTTATTGTACAATATTTCCTCAATTGACACAATATTCATACATTACTAAGAAGGAGGTGGTAGATCATCAAATAAAGCTCTGAAAAAATCATCGCCTGTTGGAGGAGGAGCCATATCACCCGTCCCAAGTCCGCCCAAAGTAGGAGCACCAGAATCTCTATTACCTTGGAGTTTCTATCTGTAATGGTCCTCATCAGAAGTAGATGAAAGGATCTTATGGTCATCATCTTGGGGGCCTCTAGATGAAGATGAAGATGCACCAGGATCTCTCGTCCCCTAAAATCGAAAGTCTAAAAAATTCTCTGATTAATGGTACAAATTTTCAAAATGGGAATCCTATTGAAGAGTGGCGGCCAGATCTTATTGAATTTTCTTGTTTTGTTCTTCAAGCATTAGCTGTGAGCCAGAAATGAAAAGAGTAAGAGCATACATAATCATGTATACATATAGTATAAATTATCAGGGAAAAAGAAAATCTACCAGGTAATTCATGTCAATGCCCTGTGGATGAGATGGCATATCCGGTGGACTAGAATGAGCAAATGAAGGAGCAGTAAAAGAAGGTCCAGCCTCATGATCAAATTAGCCAGCAACCTACAATAATCATTAAAAAAGTCAAAATAAGTTAAGAAAGAAGCGATTACAATGGAAAAATGGTAAAAGTTTACCTGAGAAGTGGTAGCCCCAAGATATGGAACAAACTCTCCTCCCTCTCCATGATGTTCCTCTTCATCTCTATCCTCATTTTCTTCAGAAATTTTCCATACACCAACAGGAGATACATCAAAGTTCAAAAGCCCTATTTGAATAAACTGGGTATAAGATGCACCCAGTGGATAGAGAAATGTTTCAACATCATAACCGTGCCGAGCCAACCACCATGCATTCTCCGGCATTGATGTGATATTCAAGGTATACTCCGGGCAATGCATTAGGATCCTCCTCTGCTCGAGACCAAGAAACCACTAGTATACTCTCTCTCCGAGAAACCAGCCACTAGACACAGGGCTAGCAATGACTCGGCGGGTATGTTAAAAAGGCAATGCGGCATTCATGGAGGAAGTCCAGTTTGTCTGCCCTTCTGTGTTCCACCAGGACAAATTCACCTACAAAATGACATAAAGTAAGTGAACTTTTATATAAAATTTAAAGTATACTAATGCTATTTTACCTTGTCCCAAGTTAAGTAGCTCAAGACAAAGCATTGGGTATGCACATGGTGAGAGCCGGGAACTTCTACATGATCTGACAACCAAAAATTTAATCTCGGATACCTGACTTTCTCTCGGGAAATACCAGGCACCCTCATAAGATTGTGCTCATATGCCCATGCCTACAACAATAATAAAAATCAAATTCATACCAGAAAAGAATGGAATTGACATTGGTGGAAGAAGAGTACCTCGACAACCACCATAATGCCAACAAAAGACTTCTTATTTTTGCAAATTTTGTCAAGACCATGGTAAAGACAGGCAAGACTAGCTTTACCCCAGCCGTAAAGCAGTACCATCCTCATATCAGTAAGGGTCCTCAACACCGACAAATGGATGGTGGATTCGGTGCTGCCTAAAATGGTTGACCATAGAAAATATAGCAAAAATCCTCTAGCATACTATTTGGCTATGTCTCTGTGAACCCGTCCTTCCTAGTTCATCCAATAACTACGAATTGGCTCAATTTTTATCTTGAAAGGCCCTTTAAATGATGGTTCCATACCAATTAATTATTGGATTTCTTCATACGTCAGAATATCATTGGTAAGAGGTACCGGAAGGCCATAATACCGGATGCCTGTTATAGCAGCAAAGTCAACTGGACCAATTTTCATCTCTCCAATGGGCAAATGAAAAGTATGGGTCGTGTCCATCCACCGTTTGGACAATGCTTGAACCACACTCCGGTCTATCGGATACTCCTCGGATGGTAATTGCAAAATGTAGCTTTCAAAACTGCAATGTCGGATAATCTGTCTTACCCGAGAAGGCGCTACATCATACCATTGTTGGGCTTTGTAGACACACCATCCGCCTCGGATAACGCAACAATCACGCTAACACAGAGTCAGGTAAGTCAACATGAGGTAAGTATATTATTATATCAATACCACCGATTTTTAAGCTAAATTTTTTATATTCTATTTTTTTAGTCTATCTATCTATTTAAATTCTTAAATATATTCATCTAATTAATTTTTCCTAAAAAAACAATAAACAAAAACAAACAAAAAATATAAAGAAAACAAAAAATATAAAGAAAAAGAAAACAAAAATAGAAAAAAATAGAAAAGGAAAATAAGAAAAAAGAAACAAAAATATAAAGAAAAAAACACACAGAATAGGAAAACAAAAAAATAATAAAAAAAACACAAAAAAAGAAAAAAAATATAAAAATATAAAAACAAAAAAGAATAATCTGCTATTAAAATAAATAATTACCTTGCTCTTTTGATTTGAACTGTGATGGAGCTATATCTCGACTAGTACATTTATATTTCCATGTTCATTCCGCCGAAAAACTCCAATAACTCAGCATTAGATCGAGTTCCTGATCTTGAAGCATGCATTTTTTTCCAAAACTCTATGCTGAACTCTCTAAAATAAAAAATGTATAACTACAGAGAAAATGAAGAAATAATACGAGATGAAGTGAAGAAATGAGCTGCTTGCAACATTTATACAGAGGAATGGCAAAGAAAAAAAGACAAAATTCAAAAGGAGAACAGTATTCTTGTGGAAAAAGAGAAAAAGTAAATTTTACTATTGATGAATAGTAAGTTACTATTCACAAAAGTAAATAAATAGTAGTGAATAGTACATAAACGGTGACTACACAGTAAATAAATAGGAAACTCAATTATTTAATTTAATCATTCAAATACTTGCTTGTATATAAATATTTTTGCACTTTTAAAATATTTTTACACACAGGAGGCAAGGAGAATATGTTTATGATAAAAATTAGCTAAATTTTTTGCAAATTCCTTTAGTATACTACTGACTACAATTATTTTTTTGCAGACAATTAAATCTCTCTTAGCTTAGGTCCAGAACCTAAATTCTCTCATAAGTCCAGAACTTAGCTCAAGTCCAGAACCCAAATTACCCTTAAGTCGAGAACTTAGCTTGGGTCCAGAACCCAAATTACCCTTAGGTCCAGAACCTAAAATCTCTCTTATGCCCAAAACTTAGCTCGGGTTCAGAACCCAAATTACCCTTAAGTCTAGAACTTAGCTCGAGTCTAGAACAGAACACAAATTACCCTTTGATCAAGAAAATAAAATCCCTCTTAAGTCCAGAACTTAGCTCGAGTATAGAATCCAAATTATCCTCAAGTCCAGAACTTATCTCGGGTCCAGAACCCAAATTACCCTTAGGTTCAGAACCTAAAATTACCCTTGAGTCCAGAACTCAAACCGGGTCTAGAACCCAAAACCTAAACCATCTTAGAAAATTAAGTCTTATTACTTTTCACTCTCTTTTGCTGTAGTCTCAGATCGTTTAAGCATAAGGCAAACTGGAGGCCCTTAATTTTTGACTCAGTCTGGTTCGATATTTTTTATATAGTCCAAAATAATTTTTATGGTATTTTAATTAAATAATATTTATTATTTATAATTTTTAATAAAAATAAAAATGGTAAAGTTAAATAAATAAAAATAAATAAATAAAAATCAGTAACAAAAAAATCATTGACGAAAAAATTCGTCGCTGAAGGTGAATCGGCCACAAGCCAATTCGCCCGTAGGAATTTCCTATGGCGAAATGGCGCCCGCCCACAGGAAATTCCTCACATCTCTCACAATTCTTGGCCCGCAGCAAGTTTATTGCCAGCGCAATTTTCCAATGCAGTTTTTTCTGAAACCAAATTCTATTTGGTTTTGGTTTCTTTTCCTAATTGGTTTTAATTTCCTTAAATAATTAGAAGTAGGTTGATTATTTTTCCTATAAATACCACATTAAAACACAGAACTAAGGGACGAGACTTTGGACTTTTGATCGGGAGGAAAAAATTATTTGATTGGATTGGAGACTCAACCTTTCGATCAGCCAAAAGAAAAGCTCAAGCAAGTAAGAAACAAGAAGCAATCAATCCATAAAAGGCAGTGACACTACCTTTGCCTTTGTTCATCTAGAAGCAAATTGTGGAGGAACCAACAAATGGAGGTTTGATTATAAATCCTTGATTTGATGTTATTTACAATGTTTCTATCATTTGTTTTTTATATTAAGTCAGTAACCTAAATTATTAAACTTAGTAATATGTTTTACATTAAATCATACATTCATCCAGTAGCCTTAATCATTGATCAATATTTCAAAACCCTAAAACTATTATTCTCTTTCCAGAAACCTTTAAAACCCTAAATTGTTTCTCTCCCGTTTCCAAAATTTCAAAACCACAAAATTACTCTTCTGCTTCCAAAAATCTTAAAAACCATAAATTGTTTCTTTTGTTTCCAAAAACTTTAAAACCCTAAATTGTTTTCCCCGAACTATTTTCATCTAAGCCCTAACTTTTTGTCTAAAGTTTCCAAATGTCTTCTTAAATCTCCAAACCCTAATCTTCTTTATAGTTTATAAAAATCATAATTATTTTTATAAAACTCTAAATTGTTTTCTTAAATCCTAAGATCAATTTTGTTTTCCAAAATATTAAAAACCCTAATTTTCTCAAAACCCAATACAATAAACCCTAGTTTTCCTAAACCCTAATTCTTAAAATATCAAAACTTTATGACAAATTGATCAACACCCTAAACCCTAATCCAGTGAACTTAACACCCAATCTAGTGAATCTAAACCCTAAAGCCATAATCCAATAAAACTAAAATCACAATCCAGTAACCAAGAATTATAAACCCTAATGTCTTATGGTTCCGAAACCCTAATTTCATAATGTTAGCCCTAAACCCTAATTTGATTAAGCAAAAACCTTTACTACTTTCTTAAATTTATAAAACCCTAATCCATTCCAATTTTCCAAAATCTTCAAAGTAGCCTAAATAATAATGAAAATAATATCAAAATCCCAAAACCCTAAATGTTAATTAAAGAACCCTAAATTGAGATATAAACATAAATTTGTATCTTTATTTGCTTTATTTAATTTTAGATTTAATTATGTAGTTTATTATATGTTTTGATGGTTGATTTATTTAATTTCAATGCTTGATTTATTTAATTTATCATGGATGGATATTTTCTTTATTATTATGATTATTATTTGTTTATTTTATTATTAAAATTGTAAGAGGTATGTTTCCACTTTGTGGGTGCCTCATTAGCTAAGTGTTATGTAATTTAAATTGCTTTTATATTTTGGACCAATGTAAAGGACATGTTTCCACCTTTCGGTGAGTGTCCCATTTAGTTTAGGCAAGGATGATATAAGGACATGTTTCCATCTTTAGGTGGGTGTCCATTTATTTGCTTTGTTTGGACATTGCTTTGATTTTAATATAATGATGCTTTATTTTAATTGTTGCATGTAATATGGATAATATTGTTATATTTAATAATTTTATATTATTAAGACCCGCAAAGGAGGCCGGTTCCAATGAACCGGGCATTGTGGGGGTGCTGGGCCATTTCTCACCTTCCCCACACGTACCCAACTTTCCGAATCCATTAGGGGGTTGGGATTCCTTAGGAATCGAGTCATCCACCCCTTTCTTTTTCCTGGTCCGTCTGAGTGGCGACTCCATTTCTCTAAGACCTTGAGCCTAAATAGTGCCGAAGTCGCAAGAACCATTCCATCGGGAGTGGGGCGAAAATCCCCGCTCACAGTGGTGACTCCACTAGGGACAAGAGAAGTTGATTCCGTTGGTCTTTATATTATTATATTCTTTCTTATCATGATATTATTCATTGCATCATATTAGATTGCATCGTGTGCATAAGTTAGGATGCCCGTGTTACCCGTGTTGTGTTATGTAAGGGATACCATACTTTCACTCAAGGTGTGGAGATCAAGCATGGCATAACCACTCATAGCCTCATACCATATGGTATATACTTGCTATGGGAACCTAAGCCTTTTAACCCAAAGACTAAAGCTCATGTAATTGGCATAGTTACTTTCCTTAGGTTTTTACCCCAAATGCATGTTGTTTGACTATGGTTAATTTATCTTGCCTTGAATTATAGCTTATTTGTTTTGTTCTTTTTCTAATATGACCCAAGTACATTTGTAAGCTCAAAATAGATTTTTCTCTAAATCCAAAAGACCAAAGCTATTTTTAAAGCTTTTCAAGATGGTCTTTGGATATAAAACTTTTTTAAAAAACAAATCAAAAATTCTTTTCTTATGACTAAAAAAAAAAAGCCAAAAATCCATTTTTCTAAAATCTTTTTACAATGGGCTTAGAAACAAAATTGTTTTTATCCAAACTTTTCTTACAAAGAGCTTGCAAATTATTTAGGTAAATTATGAAATACCAAAAATCAATTGTGAGCCTAGTTTATACTAAGAGTTATTAATCATGGGCTTGTTTTTGGTGAATCATTAGTTAAATTTTTCAAGTGAGAAATCTATTTATAATAAGCCTCCTAATTTAGTTTTAATCCAATATAGCATAAAAGCTACTATTAGTTAGTTTAATGGATTAAAACGTAATTAATGGGAATTATCATAAACTGATTTCCATTTTTAAATATAACTATTTGTTGAAATATCCGAGAGAATTATTCAAAAATAAAATACCCCATGTTGGTATTTTGTTAACCATATACCTAGGAAAAGAGACTCGTTATTCGTGTGTGGATGTTATAAGGTTGGAAGGGACGTTCTACTTATCTTTGTTGATTGTTTGCATATGCATGCATACATACATTTGCATCTCATATCATTGATCCTCTCTGGCTCACAGCCCTGTATTATGATAGTTCAAAAGCTGACGACAATTCGACCTACGCCGGAGACAAAGATTCTAGTAGCAACTCAATCACTTGCTCACCAAAAGCAATGGAGCCCGAACAAATTCAAAGAATGGTAGATGACGCCCTCAATGCCAAGATGGAAGAAATAAAAGAGGTCCTAGCTGAGATCATGAAGAACCAATTGGCTGTGATTTTAGGAAATCATGCTGAAGCATTTGTTAGAACTAAGAAGCAAAAGGATAAAGGGAAGGCTAAAGTTGGTGAAGTGGTTTTTGATGATAATAAGGTGATCATTAATGATGATGATGATTGGGCTCAATACTTCCAAGATCCTCATGACAAGAAGAAAGAATCGAAGATTGTTGAAAGATTAGCCATGGAGAAAACTGAGACTTCTAATGTCGAAAAGATGATTGCGCACTAAGAAAAGAAATTAGAGAAGAAGTTGAAAACAGAAGAAATGTCCGAAGTTGTCAAATTATTTGAGCTAGATGAAGAAGTTTCGTACAAGTTTAAGATGCCATCCTTTGCAAAGTTTGATGGAACCAGAAATCCTCACCTCCATGTGAAGCAGTATATCACTTGTAGACCCTTAATTTTTGACCCAATCTGGTCCAATATGTTTCATTTAGTCCAAATTGATTTTTTTGTTATCTAATTGGTCCAAAATAATTTTTATTAAATAATTATTTCTTTAGTATCTAATTTTTAATAATAAAAATAGAAATAAAGAAATAAAAGTCAAAAAATAAAAATAAAAATTAGAGTCGAAAAAATCGGCGACGAAAAAAATATCGTGCGAGCCCATGGGCATTTCGCACGCAGAATTTTTCTGCCTGCCAAATGGCTACGGGCCCGTTCTACGCACGCTGCCGTAGCCAACTGCGGCAGAATTTTTTCGCCATCGCAATTTTTCCTGCGGCAATTTTTTTCGACGCAAAATTTTCAAAACCTAATTCAATTAGGTTTTGGTTTCTTTTTTTATTAATATTACTTAACTTAACTAATTAGGAATAAACCACATCAAACCACTATAAATAAGGACCAAAGGCAATTAAAAAAGGGGAGGCCGAGAGGGACAAGAAAAAAAAGAAAATCCAAATTCACAAAGGAAAAGCTTGAATTCAATTGATTTTAAAGTAGCAGAAACACGATTTAAGGGATTAAAAAGGCAAAAGGTTGGTCTTTTGAGCTTGTTCATCCAAGAAGCAATTTTGGTGCAACTTACAAAAGAAGGTATGAAATTCTAATTTCTTTATTTTTTTTACACAGTAGCTAAAACTAGGAATTTGCTTTTTTTTTTTTCAAAATCTAAAATCTTAGAGTTTTAAATTAGTTTTTCTAAAGTTAAAAGCTTTATTTCGTTGGTTTATCTTCCAAAAGGCTTAAAATTGTTATTTTTATTTCTTAAAAATCTTAAAACTCTAATTGAACATATTTTTCAACAAAACTAAGATTTAAATTCTGTTTCTTTTAAAATTTTAAATTAGGTTCTATTTCATTCAAAAAGCCTTAAAAAATATCTTTTCTACTTATAAAAACTTTAATTTGTTTGTTTAAATTCATAAAACTTCATGAAATTATCAAATTGATTTCCAAATTCTTAAAAATCATGCATCACCGTGACCCTAAATTCTAAAAATACTAAACCCAAATTCAACTTCCAAAATTCAAAATAGTAAACTGTAAACCCTTTAAAACCTTAAACCCTAACTTTTTCTAAACCTTAATCCTTTAAAACATTAAAAACCATAAAAACATAAATATTTTAAATTTTACACAGTAGCTTGAAATCACCATTTAAAACTATGAATCAAAAGTAATTTTAAAGTGTCCAAAACACTAGTTTCATGATTTCACCATTCAAATATTAATTTAGTTAATCAAAGAGTCTTACCAACCTTTTAAAACATAAAACCCTAATCTATTTTAATTCCATAAAAGTCACAGTAGCTATAATTGAACTTTTATTTGCTTTATTCAATTCCATACTTGATTATACTTTGATTTATCTCTTATGCTTTAATTTAATTTCAATACTTGATTTATTTAATTTATCATGGATGGATGTTTATTTTATATTTGATTAATAGCTTTCATGAATGATTTATTTATGATGAATGATTATTTACTTTTATCAATTAATTTAGATTTCCAAAAGTTATAAGAGGTATGTTTCCACTTGGTGGGTACCTCATTAGTTAAACATCATGTAATTTAATTTGCTTTTCTATTTTAGAACCTATGTAAAGGGCATGTTTCTACCTTTTGGTGGGTGTCCTATTTAGGCATGTGATGTAAGGACATGTTTTCATCCTTGGATGGGTGTCCATTTATTTGCTTTGTTTGGACATTGCTTTGATTTTAATATAATGATGCTTTCTTTTTATTGTGTGTAGTATGGATAATCTTGTTATATTTAAGAATTTTATAATATTAAGACCTGTAAAGGAGGCCAGTTCCAATGAACCGGGCGTTGTGGGGGTGTTGGGCCATTTCTCACCTTCCCCACACGTACCCAACTTTTCGAACCCATTAAGGGGTTGGGGATTCCTTAGGAATTGAGTCATCCACCCCTTTCTTTTCCTATCCCATCCGGGTGGCGACTCCATTTTCTCTGGACTTAGGTTCGTGTTCTCTAAGGCCCCGAGCCTAAATAGTGCTGAAGTCACAAGAACCATTCCTACTATTTTTTGTTCCATCTTTGAGTGGGGGCAAAAATCCCCGCTCACATCACTGCTATGTAGTCTGCCAGAGCTACTAAGGCTCAAACACTAAGGTACTTATGCTCTCATTGGATCCTGTTATCCAAAATTGGTTTAATACCTTAGAAGATGGAACAAAAAATAGTTGGGATATCCTAGAAGGTGCGCGTCGGCTGCGCTATAGCAATACCGCAAGTGCATGGGTCGTCCAAGTAATAAAGTAGTGAGTGAGTTATCATTCCACTAAGGACAAGGCCAAGCACTAGTGCAAATCTTAACTTTGTTTAGCAAATTAATATTTTTGTGAAGTTTTGTAATGAAAGACAATTAACTTAAATAAATGAAAGCAAAGATAAATTGTGTGTTGTCTATAAAGGATTGATGATAATGATACTATCCAGATATTGAATCCCCCTAGCCTCAATTACATCACATGATAGAGTTGAATTGGCATTCCTCTAACTTAGACTAAAACCTCTCTCAAGTGAATTAATCCCTAATCACCAAATAGAGTGCCGAAATCTCTTCTCAAACACAATTAAATAGATCTTGAATTAAGAACAAGGAACTATAAACCAAAGGATCTTGTAGGTCTATCTCTAGCACCCTAATCAATCCTCAACCCTTATGAGTAATCAATTAATATCAAGCTTTCTCAAGTCAATAATATGAAAATGGCAACCAATCAATAAGCATGCTATCATCAATTGGCAATAATCATTAAGCATCATAAGAATAAAACAACTCAATCAATTAAAATCATTCAATCATATAAATAAGCTAGGGTTCTTCAATATCTAGATAGAGAATGATTTAGTTCATGTTCAATACACTTAATACAACAACAACAACAATAACATTAAAATACATAAAAGGAGAAAATAGAAAAATCCCTTTCAATGTAGCTTCTTGAATCTCTAGGAGCTGCCAATGGAAGATGGAGATGCTGGAGAGGATGGAAATGGAGGATGAAGATGAAGAGTCAAGAAAAGTGCCAATCCTTCCTTGCCCAAAATGTGTATGCACAGCCTCCTCCTCTCAAACCTCTCTTCTCTGCCTCTGTTCTCTATTTTCTGCACAAAATCTCTAGCCCTCTACAGAAAAACTTCCTCCTTCTTCCTCTTCTTCTCTTTTTATTTCCCTCCAAAGCTCAAGCTCAAGCTTCCAACTCACACCACTCTCCATTGTCTCCTATATTCTCTTTGTTTAATCTTTCTTTCCATCAATTAGGTAGGTTTTTCCTTTCTTTTTTCTTTCTTTTGACAAAAGCAATTGATTTGCAAAAGAATCAAGGTTTTTATTTGTGACATGGCCAAGCTTTAAGTGGCTTGGCCGTGTCTCTCATTTTCCTTTGGGACATGGCCAAGCCACTTGGCCGTGTCCATCACTGCCTCTTCTTTCTTTCTTTCTTTTCTTTTGTTCTCAAGGAGTGACACAGCCAAGCTTGTGGCCGTGTCACTTTGGTGTGTCACCTTCTGCTTGTTTCTTTTCTTTTTTTGTTCTTTGGTTAGGCATGGGACATGGCCAATCTTGTGGCCGTGTCATGTGACACGGCCACTGGCTTGGGCATGTCACCTGCCAGTGTCAGCTTCTGTTCTTCATTTTTCCTTCTTTGCTTTGTTCTTTGGTTTCTGTTCTTTGGGTGAGACATGGCTAGTGACTTGGGCATGTCACCTGGCCGTGTCATCTATTGCCTTGAAGAAATTTTGAGGGACACGGCCAAGCTTGCTTTGGCTTGGCCATGTCTTGCTTGATTCATGCTCTTTCTTGATTGTTTTGATCATCCAAGGGAATTTTTCCACTTTAACCTAAAACAAATACTTAAAACAAACTTTAAACAAAAATCAAATGAAACATTAACTAAAAACACATTAAAATCATACTAAAAACTAGTATAAAAACACTCTTATCAAATACCCCACACTTAAATCCTTGCTTGTCCCCAAGCAAGGCTAAAATCAAAACAAACTAAACACAAAAATTTTGTCAAGTTCAAGAGTTATAAAAATGCATCAAGACTTCCCTATCCTTGAATCTGCAATCCATATCAAATGAAACAAAATCGATACCAATGCAATTAAATGGCTTTCCATGCATAACCTATGTTGTCACTCCCTCACCAACTCTTAAAAGTGTTTGATCAAGTTGATGTTTACATTCATAACAATCAATGAAAGATTATTGCCATAGGCTTGCTTATCTATCAAATCTCCACTACTTAATTACAATCAAGCATCAATCAAAAGGTCTTTTATTTTTATTGTAATGGGGTTAAGGTAGAGGCATGGCATTTAGGAAATGTGAGCTTAATCATTAAGTTCAAGAGCACTTCAAGAATGAAGTAACCGATCATATGTATAACCCAATGATCCCAAAACACCTTCCTCTTATCTACCCCTTTACATTGAAAGAACTTTTCAAGGAAACTCACTTATTACATCTTGCAATGATTATTTCCACACATATTCCAACCCTTTCAACAATAACAACAATTATTCTTATTTTTCTTCTTTTTATTTGATTTGATTTGATTTTTTTCTGCAATCTTAAACCTACTAACTTTAACCCCACACTTAATTCAATACAACACTTGGTCATAAATGCTCTTAAAATTCTCTTGACCTAATGAAAGGGTAAGAGTTAAAACAACAAGGTTCAAGCTAAAGGTGTTGTGAAAAAGAAATAAAGGGAAAATAAAATAGGCTCAAAATTGGCTAACTAAGGTTGAATGTAGGGTTGGTCTTTTTAAGCCAAAGTGGGTTCACCTAATTGCCTTAATCATCTTGATGCCAAATTGAAATTTTTATATAGTCTTAAAATGTATGTCAAAGCAAGTTCTAGCAAGTCATTAATCAAAGATGTCCACACACAACAAGAATAGTCAGTTGATGGCTCAATTCCTCACTAGGTTGATGGTAATGCAAAGAAAAACCAACAAAATTGACAATAAGCACCAATTCTACTCAATTCTCAAATTTATGCTTCAAAAATTCAAAGGTCATCAGTCAACAATATTTATAACAATTGAACTTTCCAAAATTCATTTATTTAAAGAAAACATGAAAAACATTAACTAAACTAACACAAAAAATAAATTAAAATTAAAAACACAAAACACAAAACACAATATGTACCCCACACTTAAAATTTCACATTGTCCTCAATGTGAGCATGCATGAACTAAAAGAGAGTTTAGATGAAACATGATTTCCACCGCTCCCATATGCGATATTTAGGGCTCCTTCCCCCATAATACAATTGCAGCCCATGACTGAGAAGATGAACAACATGCAACATTGAAGTGCGCCCAATGTATGACAACCCCTATATATTATTCCTTGAAGAGAAATTGTCCCAAAGGGACATGTGAAGGTTGCCTCGGGGTGATCCTCCAGTTCTATAGGAACTTGGTAATAAGTTTTGTCATTGTGCAACATGGGCATATCAGATTTCTGCTCTTCCTTACTACCAAAAGTAGAAGGGGTGACTTTTCGGGATTCTTGAAATTCAACCAAAGTTGGTTGGATCCTTTTTTCATATATTTTGATAATGTCAAGTCCCCTCTCAACAACCTCAGCATCTAAAATTAGTTTACACTCCTTAAGTTCTAAATTGAGTATTTCATGTTCTTCTTCTAAAGGCATACCCATCTCAAACTTGTTTTCAATATCTCCTTGGGAGTCCATGTCATAGATGTCAGAAAGTTGCATACCTTGCTTCTCATCCTTCAGGTTACCTGTTGATGGACTTGATGGCCTATAAGGATTAGAGGTTTCATGCAACTTGGGTGAGGTTGATGCCTCCAAATTTTCCTCTTCCGTTGATTGGCTTGGCTCCTCCATGTTGGATTGTATCTCCTTGCCATTGTCTTCCTGATTAGTCTCTGCATCAAAGAAATCACAAAAATTGTTATATATTACCTGTTCATTTCTTAAATTTGTGATTACCTCAATTTGCTCCAATTGGCTAGGAAATTCTTCCTTTTGGTGTGCTTGGAGTTGATGTGCCAGCTGCCCAGTTAGAGCTTCCAACCTCTTCTGTGTTTCTTGCAAAAATTCAGACCTCAACTTATCTTCCACTATGTATCGATCGCATTGAAATTTTTTGGTATCTTGAATGAAGGCATTCACTCTCTTCTCCAAAGTAAGTTTCTTAGGTTAATCTACATTTTGTGGGCTATTTTGAATGAATGCATTCAATCTTTCCTCGAAAGTGGGTTCCTTAAGGTGATCTTGATTCAGTGTGTGTCTTTGAATATAGGCATTTAACTTATCCTCCAATGTAGGTTCCTTAAGGTGGTCTTGGTTTGAAAATTGTTCTTGAAAGTAAGAACTTCTTTGGCAAGGCTGAAAAAATTATTGAGGTGGAATGTACTGCTGATTTTCCCAAGAAAAATTTTGGTGGCTTTCCCAGCTTGGATTATAAGAATTGGAATATGTGTCATTACCACCCATTTGCTGGAAACTTTGGTAGCCATATTCTTCCTCGTGCCAATCTTGGTATCGTTCGAAACCAAATGAACATGTATTGGCACTATGTCCTGCATTGCCACATGCTGCACATACCATGTTAGAATTATAGTCCCTATCATAAACACCCCTGTGCCTTGAAAACTGCATCTTTACAAAAGGCACTCAGAAATTTAAAGAAAAACAAACAAACAATTAAAGAAACAAATTCAAACACAACAAACAAACAAATTTACAGAAAACAAATAAACAATTCAAAGAAAAACACACAAACAATTTACAGAAAATAAATAAACATTCTTGATAAAAAAAATAAAAATAAAACTAAATCAACAGTCTTAATTATATTACTAGTATTGAAAGCATTGTCCCCGGCAGCGGCGCCAAAAACTTGGTGTGCATCGGGTGCACTATACCAATACCACAAGTGCACGGGTCGCCCAAGTAATAAAGTAGTGAGTGAGTTATCATTCCACTGAAGACAAGGCCAAGCACTAGTGCAAATCTTAACTGTTGTTTAGCAAATTAATATTTTTGTGAAGTTTTGTAATGAAAGAACATTAACTTAAATAAATGAAAGCAAAGATAAATTGTGTGTTGTGTACAAAGGATTGATGATAATGATACTATCCAGATATTGAATCCCCCTAGCCTCAATTACATCACATGATAGAGTTGAATTGGCATTCCTCTAACTTAGACTAAAACCTCTCTCGAGTGAATTAATCCCTAATCACCAAGTAGAGTGCCGGAATCTCTTCTCAAACACAATTAAATAGATCTTGAATTAAGAACAAGGAACTATAAACCAAAGGATCTTGTAGGTCTATCTCTAGCACCCTAATCAATCCTCAACCCTTATGAGTAATCAATTCATATCAAGCTTTCTCAAGTCAATAATATGAAAATGGCAACCAATCAATAAGCATGCTATCATCAATTGGCAATAATCATTAAGCATAATAAGTATAAAACAACTCAATCAATTAAAATCATTCAATCATACAAATAAGCTTGGGTTCTTCAATATCTAGGTAGAGAATGATTTAGTTCATGTTCAATACACTTAATACAACAACAACAACAATAACATTAAAATACATAAAAGGAGAAAATAGAGAAACCCCTTTCAATGTAGCTTCTTGAATCTCTAGGAGCTGCCAATGGAAGATGGAGATGCTGGAGAGGATGGAAATGGAGGATGAAGATGAAGAGTCAAGGAAAGTGTCACTCCCTCCTTGCCCAAAATGTGTTTGCACAGCCTCCTCCTCTCAAACCTCTCTTCTCTGCCTCTGTTCTCTATTTTCTGCACAAAATCTCCAGCCCTCTACAGAAAAACTTCCTCCTTCTTCCTTTTCTTCTATTTTTATTTCCCTCTAAAGCTCAAGCTCATGCTTTCAACTCACACCACTCTCCACTGTCTCCCATATTCTCTTTGTTTAATCTTTCTTTCCATCAATTAGGCAGGTTTTTCCTTTCTTTTTTCTTTCTTTTGAAAAAAGCAATTGGTTTGTCTCCCACTTGGTCCTCAATCCGTGCAAAAGAATCAAGGTTTTTATAGGTGACACGGCCAAGCCACTTGGCCATGTCCATCACTGCCTCTTCCTTCTTTCTTTCTTTTCTTTTGTTCTCAAGGAGTGACACGGCCAAGCTTGTGGCCGTGTCATGTGACACGGCCACTGGCTTGGGTGTGTCACCTGCCAGTGTTAGCTTCTTTTCTTCATTTTTCCTTCTTTGCTTGGTTCTTTGGTTTCTGTTCTTTGGGTGAGACACGACTAGTGACTTGGGCGTGTTACCTGGCCATGTCATCTATTGCCTTGTAGAAATTTTGAGGGACACGGCCAAGCTTGCTTTGGCTTGGCCATGTCTTGCTTGATTCATGCTCTTTCTTAATTATTTTGATCATCTAAGGGAATTTTTCCACTTTAACCTAAAATAAACACTTAAAACAAACTTTAAACAAAAATAAAATGAAACATTAACTAAAAACACATTAAAATCATACTAAAAACTAGTATAAAAACACTATTGTCACTAGAAAAGGCCTTCATCCAACAGTATGGATACAATGTTGAAATGGATGTTACCTTAATGGAAGTGGAGTCCATTAGACAAAGGCCAAATGAGAATTTTATGGACTATGTGAAAAGATGGAGAAATAAGGCCGCTTTGCTCAAGAAAATGCCCAATGAATCTGATCAAATAAGGATGATTGTGAAAGGATGTCTCATACACTCATCCGTGATTTCAAAGATCTCCTCCAAGCTGGTCTGTAAATCAAAGAATGGGAAAGACAGAAGAACCATTTTTCAACAAGAAGAATGAGAAAGGAAACTATCAGTCTAGTAACCAAAGCATGCAAAAGGCAGTCGGTGTTAATGCTACTAGCCAAGGAACAAGGATGCAGTTTTCAAAATTAGGGAAAATGATGTCTTTGGTTCTCAATAAGCTTCAAAGAAAGGGATTGTTACAACCCTTAAATCCTCGTCCTTTGCCTAACCCTCTCCCACCTAATTTCAACACTAAAGCATTTTTCCAGTTTCTTCAAATGCAAGGGCATGACACGGATAGATGTGTGAGGTTGAGGCATGATATCCAAAATTTGATAGATAGTGGAAAGCTGCCTGAGCCCAACTAGCCAAACACTAAAGACAATCGATTACAAAGGTTCAATAGAGTACTACCACCGGCAACCTTCATGATTGGAGGAGGTTTGCATGAAAGTTTTGTCATGTCTTCTTTCCAAGATGTGGGTGGAGAAGCAACCAAAGGAGAAGATGCATTTAGCGAGATTGAATAAGCTATCGTGGGTAAAGAAGTAGCAATTTGTGTTGTCAATGGGTTTTGGGATTCAAGCGATAGTGATGACGATCTTGTATCTAAGAAGGAGGAATGGACCTGGTCTGAGCCCAAAGAAGATGAAGTAATGAACACTTGATCCAGTAAGCCTTATGCAAGGCCACCGCCTAAGAAGGAAGAAATTAATAAAGGAAAGGAAGTTGAAGTAGGAAATAAAGAAGAGGAAGATGATACCGTGCTCAAGCAACTAAAAAGAACCCAAGCAAGTGTTAGCATTTGGGATTTATTCGCTACTTCTAAAAAGTACTGAGAAACAATGGCCAAGGCCTTAGCTAACATGCCAATTTTCACCTCCACAGCACCGGAGGAGCTGATTGACATCATAAAAATGGAGGGAGTAATGAAATGTGAAGATATTCAAGAGAAGAGCAAAGTTAATATGGGAGTGGTATCTTTCTCAGATGCAGATTTATCAAAAGAGGGTAGAGATCACATCCTTCCTCTCTTTATCAAAATAGAAATTAAAGGAAAAATGACTCTATGTGTAATGGTTGATGATGGGACTGCCATAAATGTTTGTCCACTTAAAATATTGCCAAAACTGGCCATGTCAACAAGGGATCTAAACATGACCGAGGTAGCCATGTCAATGCTTGATTTATTTAATTTATCATGGATGGATATTTTCTTTATTATTATGATTAATATTGGTTTGTTTTAGTATTAAAATTGTAAGAGGTATGTTTCCACTTTGTGGGTACCTCATTAGTTAAGTATTATGTAATTTAAATCGAGGTTTAATCCAAGGTAGGAGCTTGATTATGATTGTGAGATTGAACAGTTTTTAATCGAATTCCTTGATTTCTCTTTGCATTTATAATCTTTCTGTGATTTATTGGGAAAATCCATCCCTTAGTTTGATTCTATTGAATGATTTAACAGGGCTCGTTAATTGTTTGATAGCAAATCTTCATAACCATTCTAATTAATTGGATACGTAATTGTTTAATTAGGTTAATAAAAGTGGTAATTGATACAAACCTAATTGGGTAAAATTTTTAGGTTGTATTAAGAAAGATTATAATCTAATTTAAATGGAAGCTCGTAGTTTCTATTAGTTAGCTCAAGGTCCTACTTGTTTTTAAGGCTGTTAACGGTTAAACCCTTCGTCGTACTTAGGGTTGCTAGTTAATTAGGGGTTATTATTAGATCGAATCTTAATAACTTAATAATACGGTAGGATTGGTTAGGTTGACATTCTTCCTAACTATAACTTGTATGTAATTTGGAATTGAGGATTATTATTTGAATCAATGATCAATCATAATAAGCTTCGAACCACGGTATACCTTGGCTGAATTCATCTCTTTGATTTCAGGTTTCAATATTAATTTCTTGCTTTACTTTGATTTTATTCAGTTTCGATTCTGTTTTTAAATCCCCAATTAACTTTTAGTTATTTGTAATTTTATAATTCAGTTCTGGTTTATTCTTGACAAGCTAGTCTCTAGGGATTCGACCATTCTCACCATATTTACAAGTTTTATTTGTAGGAGAGCAGGATATTATTTTTGGTGGATTCGGCAACCATCAAATTTTGGCGCCGTTATCGGGGACTAGTTAACTTTATTGTTTGTTGTCTTTTTGGATGACCAGGTCTGAAAATTTGTCTATAGAATTTGATCCAGAGATAGAAAAGACAACTCGTGCATTAAAGAAGAAAACTAAGGAACGAAGGTGGGCATAAGCAACTTCCACATCTGGTTTGGAAGGAGCAGCTGATGATTTGTTGATAATCTCACAGAAATTGAAGAAGGAAGTCTAGTGCAAGACGATTCCTCAACAGATTCTGATAGAGAAGAAGTGATGGCTGATAACCAAACAGTTAGAGATCTACAGGCTGCCCCTGTAGACCAGCAGCCCCTGTGTATTACTTATCCCAACTTAAATGGGTCGTTTGAGCTGAAATCTGGATTGATACATCAGCTACCTACCTTCCATGGAATGAAGACCGAGAACCCACACAACTTTTTGAAAGAATTCCATGGAGTTTGCTCTAGTATGAAGCCTCAAGGGGTGATGGAAGAGCAAATTAAGTTGAGAGCATTTCCATTTTCACTTAAAGACGCTGCTAAAGAATGGTTGCTTAACCTACCACCGGGTTCTATAACAACATGGCCCGAAATATCTCGTGTATTTTTGGAGAAGTATTTCCCTGCTTCTAGGGCTGCCATTATTCGAAGGGAAATATGTGTTATTAAGCAACGAGTTGGAGAGAGCCTTTATGATTACTGGGAGAGATTCAAGAGGTTATGTGCAGCTTGCCCACAACACGGGATGTCAGATCAGTCTTTGATCCAGTACTTTTATGAAGGAATGATAGATATGGAGAGGAAAATGGTTGATGCTGCAAGTGGGGGAGCAATTGTGAATAAAACTCCAGCCCAAGCTAGAGAGATCATAACTACTATGGCAGCAAATTCACATCAATTCCGGCAAACTGAAGAGCCTTCAAGGAAAGTCTACCAGGTAAGTAATTCTTCTGTAGATGATAGACTTAATGAACTAACATCTAAGTTTAAAACCTTTACTACAGGATTCAATGCTCGTGCGAATGTGTGTGGATTGTGCAATCTGCTTGATCACCCGACAGACTTATGTTATCAAATACAAGATGATCAGGAACAAGTCAATGCAATGGGTGGATTTTCCGGGCAGCCCCGAAGGCCATTCCCTAGTTCATCTAATGAAGGATGGAGAAATCAGCAGAATTATGGGTATGGGAATAGGCAGAATTTTCAGCAAGCTAGACCGCCTCCTCAACAAGCTTCCAACTCAAGTATGTCTTTAGAAGACATTGTTAAATCTCTTGCTACTAGTACGGCCACATTTCAGCAAGAAACTAGGAGGGAATTGAGTGGGATTACCACCAACATGAATGCCTTACAACAAGAAACAAAGAGGAGCTTGCAAAACTTGGAGACCCAAGTCAGCCAGCTTGCCTCTTCCGTGAGCAGGTTAGAGAATCAAGGAAAGTTACCCTCTCAAACAGTTGTAAATCCAAAAGAAAATCTAAGTGCAATCACTTTGAGAAGCGGTAAAGAGTTAGATACACCAGCCCTAAAGAAAGGTAGCAATGGGTCCAAGAAAGAGGTTGAAAAAGAGGTGGAAATTGAGCAAAATGAGGCCTCCAAGCAATCTGAAGTTGAACAGCCCCGAACTTATACTATCCAGCCTCCTTTCCCTGAGAGATTGGCTAAGACAAGAAGAGAAAGTGAGGAGAAGGATATTTTGGAGACTTTCCGCAAGGTGGAGGTGAACATTCCATTGCTTGATGCCATAAAGCAAATACCCCGGTATGCGAAGTTTCTCAAGGAACTTTGTACCAACAAGAGGAAGCTAGATAGTGTAGAGAAGGTGGAGATGAGTGAAGTTTGCTCCGCCATGATTCAAAGAAAGGAGCTTCCCAAAAAATGCAAGGATCGAGGTATGTTTGCTATTCCTTGTAAGATAGGCAATGTAGGAATTAAGAGAGCTATGTGTGACTTAGGAGCTTCTATAAATGTCATGCCTTTATCTATTTACTCATCTTTCAAGGGTAGCCCCTTGAAAGAAACATGCATTATTATTCAATTGGCAGACAGGTCTATTGTCTACCCCGTGGGTTTGCTAGAGGATGTCTTGGTCCAGGTAGGTGATTTAATTTTTCCAGCTGACTTTTATGTGCTTAATATGGAGGACGATAAATCCTCGAATACAACTGATTTGTTGTTTGGGAGACCTTTCCTTCGCACTGCAAGGACAAAAATAGATGCTTATGAAGGAAAATTATCTATGGAGTTTAATGGTGAGAAAGTCCAATTTAATGTTTATGAGGCTATGAAGTACCCATGTGATGTGTTTAATATAAGCTGTATTGATGTAATTGACCCCTTAGCACAAGAAGTTTTTGAATTAGATGCTATTGATGAGCTTGATTTAGTGCTTTGCAGGGATATTAATATGGACAGCATTAAAAAGCTTGAGGAAGTTTTCTTACTTGATGAAAAAGTGCAGGAAATTGTAGGAGAATTGGAGGCAAATCAGCCCCTGAAGAAAGGCCACAGCCGTGCCATGTTGCCTTCTCACCATGAGAAAATCTTACCATCTGTTTTGCAGCCCCCAAAGCTGGACTTAAAGCCACTGCCCGACCATTTAAAGTATGTATTTTTGGGAGATGGAGATACATTACCTGTAATTATCTCTAACAAACTCCGCAAGATGGAAGAGGAAGGCTTGATTCGAGTTCTTAAAGAGTTTAAAGAGGCTATAGGATGGACAATAGCCGACATTAAGGGATTAAGCCCTTCGACATGCATGCATCAGATTCTTTTGGAAGAAGGCAGCAAGCCTACTAGAGATGCTCAAAGGCGATTAAACCCTCCTATGATGGAGGTAGTAAAGAAGGAGATACTGAAGCTATTGGATGCAGGCATGATTTACCCGATTTCGGATAGTAAGTGGGTAAGCCCGGTGCAAGTAGTTCCAAAGAAGACCTGAATTACTGTGGTGGAGAATGCAGAAGGAGAGTTAGTGCCCACAAGAGTCCAAAATGGGTGGAGAGTGTGTATAGATTATAGGAAGTTGAATGCAGCCACGAGAAAAGACCACTTCCCACTTTCTTTTATTGACCAAAAGTTGGAAAGATTGGCTGGCCGTAGTCATTATTGTTGTCTTGATTGTTTTTCAGGTTTCTTTGAAATACCGATGGCACCCGAGGACCAGGAAAAGACGAATTTCACTTGCCCTTTTGGAACATTCGCCTATCGACGGATGTCGTTCGGCCTTTGCAATGCACCAGCCACGTTCCAAAGGTGTATGGTAAGTATATTCTCAGACTTTGTAGAGGAAATAATAGAGGTATTTATGGATGACTTTACCGTTTACGGTAATAGCTTTGATGAATGCCTATCTAATCTTGAGAAAGTTTTGAAAAGGTGTATAGAATCAAACCTAGTGCTAAATTATGAAAAATGCCATTTTATGGTAGATTAAGGTTTGATTCTAGGACACATTGTTTCATCTAAGGGCATTGAGGTTGATAAAGCTAAAATTGATGTGATTAAATCCTTACCTTACCCCACAAGTGTGCGGGAGATTCGTTCTTTTCTTGGCCATGCAGGTTTTTACAGGCACTTTATTAAGGATTTTTCAAAGATAGCTCAACCACTTTGCAAGCTTTTGCAAAAGGATGTGCCATTCGAATTCACAGAGGGGTGTAGAGAAGCATTTGATATGCTGAAAGAGAAGCTGATCTCTACACTAATAGTCCAGCCACCGAATTGGAATTATCCTTTTGAGATCATGTGTGATGCGAGTAACTATGCGGTGGGAGCTGTTCTCAGGCAGCAGATTGAGAAGAACCCCCATGTTATATACTATGCATCAAGGACCTTGGACAATGCCCAATGCAATTACTCTACCTCGGAGAAAGAGCTTTTGGCCATTGTCTTTGCATTGGAGAGGTTCAGGTCATATTTGTTGGGAACTAAGGTGATAGTGTTTTCTAACCATGCAGCCTTGAGGTATTTAATTAAGAAGAAGGAGTCAAAGCCAAGGCTGATTCGTTGGATCCTTTTGCTTCAAGAGTTCAATATGGAGATTAGAGATAAAAAGGGGTCCGAGAATCTTGTAGCTGATCACCTTAGTCGGTTGGTTTTGAATGAAAAGCCAACACAATTGGATGATGATTTCCCAGATGAGCGGCTCTTTGATTTCCAAAAAGTCGTTCCATGGTATGCTGATATAGTCAACTATCTAGTTGCTGGGACTTTATCGGGGGATTTGAAAAGAGCTGAGAAGGAGAAGATCAAGAGGGATGCTAAGTATTATGTTTGGGATGACCCTTATTTGTGGAAGTTTTGTTCTAACCAGGTTATAAGAAGATGTGTTATGGATGTGGAAGTACAGTCCATCTTAAGATTCTTCCATTCATCGGCATGTGGAGGTCACTTTGGTCCTCAAAGAACAGTTCGCAAGATCTTGGAGAGTGGACTATACTAGCCCACCATGTTTAGAGATTCATATGTTCATTACAAATCTTGTGAGAATTGTCAAAAGACTAGTAATTTGAGTCGCCGAGATCAAATGCCCCTAACCTCAATTTTAGTGTGTGAGATATTCGATGTATGGGGTATAGACTTCATGGGACCATTCCCATCGTCATCTGGAAACAACTACATTTTATTGGCAGTTGACTATGTTTCCAAATGGGTTGAAGCTAAGGCAACCCGGACTGATGATGCTAAGATGGTGGTGAATTTTGTGAAGACTCATATTTTTACTAGATTTGGGATTCCAAGAGTGATTATAAGTGATCGAGGAACTCATTTTTGCAACAAGGTTATGGAGAATCTTTTCAGAAAATATGGTGTTACACATCGTATCTCTACAGCTTATCATCCACAGACGAGTGGACAAGTTGAAATTTCAAATAGAGAAGTGAAGTCCATCCTCGAAAAGACAGTGAACCCCAATAGGAAAGATTGGAGTAGTAAGCTGGAAGATGCTTTATGGGCTTATAAGATAGCTTACAAGACCCCCATTGGCATGTCTCCATATCGGTTGGTCTACGGCAAACCATGTCATTTGCCGGTAGAAGTGGAGCACCGAGCTTTTTGGGCTATTAAACGCTGTAATATGGAGCTGGAGACAGCGGGAGAGCAAAGGAAATTGCAGTTACAGGAGCTTGAAGAAATTCGTAATGAGGCCTATGAAAGTTCCAAAATTTACAATGAGAAGACTAAAGCTTTCCATGATTGCATGATATCTAGGAAAAATTTTGTAATTGGGCAAAAAGTTCTATTTTTTCATTCTAAATTGAACTTATTTCCTGGTAAATTAAGGTCCAGATGGATTGGACCATTTGTTCTTATTAATGTGTTTGCTCATGGTGCAGTGGAGATTCAAAGCCTTGAAACTAATAAAATTTTCAAGGTTAATGGGCATCGTTTGAAACCGTTTTATGAAGGTTTGGAGGTTCCTCAAATAGAGAGTTTGACACTTGAGGAACCAAGGAAGTCCAACTGAGAGCTTAGGAACATCTAGCTAGAGACGTTAAACCATGGGCGCTACTGGGAGGCAACCCAGCACATGCTTGCTAAGTTTGAATTTTTGTTATATTTGTTTATGTTATTTTATTTTATGAAAAAATAATAATAAATAAAAAATAACTTGTTTGGTCAATTGATTGTTTGTGTGCTCATTTTGATTTGCGTTTAACGCTTGTTTTTCTTGCAGTCATTCTGAAAAATGGCTCGAACCAGATTTAAAAAGCACAAGTAGCCCACTGCTTCTGCGTCGACTCCACCGACACAGCCCGAACCACAACCCATTCTTTTACTCCCGCAACCTGAACCTGTTGCACCCTCCTCACCAGGATCTCCACCCATAGGACGTCTACCATACCAGATCATCAAGGACATGAGCAACACCACAACATTTCATTAGCTCGCTGACTAACGAGACAGCCCACCCCACGCTATACAAGAACCGGAGGAAGTTTCAACCTCCTGCCATGTAGCAGCTCAAATGAAACGAAACACACCAGCCTGCAACTCCACAAAACAGCCTTCCAGAAGGGATTTTCGATGAAGACAATGAAGAAGAACCAACTCTAGTGCATTCCGATCCTGAGCAGCCACCTCACAGCCCTCAAAATAGCCTTCCAGAGGGGATTTTTGAAGACATTCCTGAGGAGGAACAAGAGGTGGCAGAACCAGCCCCTAAAAAGAGAAGAAGGGCAAGAATTTGTAACGGTAAGAGTACCTATCCACCTGCTACAGAGGCACTTCACGACCATCTGCACTTCAGAAAACGTGAACATAGGAAAAGGTATGACTTTTACCAAAGTCGCTTCATAATGCCTGCTAAATCTATACATGTTGCAACTTTAGAAAAACTGAATTCATATGCTGAATTTGAGGAATTGGTTGTAAATATAGGTTGGCAAGCATATTTTGCATTAGACTTACCTTCTTTCACTGAACTAACTAGGGAGTTTTATGCTACATTCAAGTTTGACTATAAAAAGAAAAATTTCAGCATATCTACTCCGGGCACCATTCATTTTAGGTTGATGGGACGCATGCATCATTACTCTATTAATGATTTGAATTTAGCATTGGGCCTTGTTACACATGATAGCATATTGAGCAATGACTACATAAATGCATATTGTGATTATCATGTAGATGAATTTGACCAAATCAATGCATTTAGAGCACTCACTGCACTTGAACATGAGGTTTTTCACCCTGGGCATTCTAAAGCCTATCTTCTTCAGAGTGGTGCTCTTAGGTACATTCATAGGTTCATTGCTTATTCCATTTTTGGTTGTACAATGACTCCACAGTCCTTTCAAAGTCTGAATTGTTCATTTTATGGTGTATGGTAGAGAAAAAGAGGGTATATCTAGGATTTTGGTTGGCCACCCAGTTTAAAAAGAACATAAGCGGTAAGAGGCAAATGTCATTAGGATTTGTTGTCACAAAAATAGCATTGCATGAGAACCTCATTGCATTAGATAATGACTTGCACCTTGCATGTGGTATGGAGCCTCTTGACTTGGCTTGTTTAGATTGTATGCGCTTATTATGCCACGAGGAAGGTGGTGTTGTCTCTTTGATGCCTGCAGGTCAGTTAGCTGGGCCAACAACAAGGAATCCCCGTGTTGCTGTTGCTGCCAATGCTGCCCCAACCTCTTCTACACCTATTATAGCTGCCACGCATGACCAAACAACTAGAATACAGCTACTAGAGCAGCTATTAACAACAATGCAAGCTATTTTACAGCATAACACTGAACTGTTGCAGCGCAACAATGAGTTGATACAGACTTTGTTGGAACTGTTAGGAGATAGCCGTCCCAACCATGCTTCCCACTGAGGTTTGGTAGTCACTCCTCCAAACAGGGCAGTTTCTTTAACTCCTCTCTTATTTTCCGTTTTCTGCCTTGTGTCCACATTGAGGACAATGTGAGGAGTAAGTGTGGGGAGATGGATATATATATGTTGTTGCTGTGATATGTGAAATTGGACATCATTTTTGCTATGTTTTTGCTGATTATTCTTTTGCTTTTGTCTATGGCAGCATATTTTTGAACTTTACATGGTTATAATGAGCTGCTGCCATAATGTATTTTGTGAACATGTTTCTGTTTGCATCACATGTTGCTCCTGCCATGTAGATATCTATGTTGAGTTAGAGGTTAAGACACTTATCCTATGAAAATTTTGAGTAAAATTTTTTGTTTGCTTGATGCTACATGCTGATTTTGGGATTTACTCAATGGGTTTATTGTGTCCTTGAATATGATTTAGAGCTTTTAGGAAGTCTAGAGAGGAGTTCTTTGCTTTTATAACTCGGTTGAACACATGTGAGAACTTTGGATGACGAGACTAGTGGGCGAGGGTCTTGACTTGAGATTGACCTTTGCGTTTATGAGTTTTGGTTGCAAGTTGTTACACTTCGAATTCTATAAATTGTTTTGTGAAACTTAGTCTCTTTTGATAGGTGTTTTTGAGAGCAATTTCTGAAACAAAAATTTAGGATAGCTTCACGAATGCTAGAGCTCTCCTTCACGTTCCCTTGAGGCAAAATCTTTTAGGATGGACTTTACTTTGGAAATGATTTAGGCGTTCTTTTGGCCGACGTTATCATCCTTTATATTATTATCATTCCTAGGCGTTACCGTTCTCTAAGCCCCTTCTAGCCCACGAAGTATGCTGAATGCGTACTTTAAAATTCTTTTCATAGCCCACAATATAGCCATATACACCAAAAGCCTTTTGCCTACCACCCCTTTTAATGAGAAAATGGTCTTATAGACTTATTGTTTGTTTTTTTTTAGCATGCTAAAGTTCATGTCTTAGTAATTAAGGTAATTATCTAGTCTTAGTTGCTTTGTAAATAGGAAGTTGATGTAATTATATTTTCTTTTAATTTATTCAGTTTTGCATTTGTATTGTAATTAGTCAAGTCGTATTGCTTAAAAAAAAGGATTAATAAAAATTAATAATAATAATAATAATAAAAATATATATATAAAAAAAACAGAAAATGAAAAAAAAAACAGAAAAAAAAGTTGTTTATTTTTAGTTTATTTGCATTGTTTTCATGTTTAACCATTGAGTCATTGTCAAATTAGTCATGTTTAGTATGTGCATTGCTCTATTAGTTTAAATATAAAAGACTTGTTTTCTCATTCTTCTTAGCCTTTACGGGATCCTTTTCATTTGTAACTTCACCCTAGCCTTACCCGAATAAAAGACCTGTTGATCCTTGGTAGCAATTTGTCCTACATTAGTGGAGAGGGGATTTGGAGGAGAGGATATGGACATTCACTTGTTTTTAATATTATGAAGCTATGAAAATGTGTTTTTAATATTTTTGGGAATTGCTCGATTAAATGCTTGTTGATTCAGACTTCGATTGGTATGTGTGCGTGATTTTTTTTTTGAGTTCTTAGTGTAACCTTTTTCAATTGAGATTCATTGGAATGATGTTGATGGTTGGACTCTTAATTGTGATGTTGAGTTGTTTGGAGGGTTTATGTGTGTTCGATTGAGTTATGAGGTGAGGTCTGTGGTATCCTAATAGATGTTATTTTGAGCTTCGAATCATGCTTGAGGACAAGCATGGGATAAGTGTGGGGAAATTTGATAACATGCAAATCCAACATGTTTTTGTTCCTAATTTTATACTGAACTTGTCATTATTTGTGCTTAAAATAGAGTTTTTATTTGGTTTATTATTTTTATGCTAGGAAATGTTGGATTTGGTGAAAAGGAGGCAAATAGGAGCGTAATGGAAGAGTTTTGGAGTGAGGATGCAACTGCTGGAATTTCAGAGTGGAAAATCAAGACTGCCAGGCTTTACTCTTGGGCAAGACTAAGTGCAAAGGAGCTGTTGACGGGCAGCATTTAATTGGACAGCTGGCCTACACGTTTTAATCACGTTTTATACTTATTTTGGAGCGGATGAAGATGTAAAAACACTGTGTTTTGGGTCTTTATGTGATATATTCAGTTTGGCCCCACTTTTAGCAATATATAAGTTAAAAATTAGGTTTTGAGAGGACACTTTTTGCCACTCTTTGAATAGTGACAGGATTGACAAAATTTTGAATAATTTTATGATGTTTTCTTCAATAGCCATGTGTGGCTAGTCGTCCTTTTTCAGTCGAGGTTTAATCCAAGGTAGGAGCTTGATTATGATTGTGAGATTGAACAGTTTTTAATCGAATTCCTTGATTTCTCTTTGCATTTATAATCTTTCTGTGATTTATTGGGAAAATCCATCCCTTAGTTTGATTCTATTGAATGATTTAACAGGGCCCGTTAATTGTTTGATAGCAAATCTTCATAACCATTCTACTTAATTGGATACGTAATTGTTTAATTAGGTTAATAAAAGTGGTAATTGATACAAACCTAATTGGGTAAAACTTTTTAGGTTGTATTAAGAAAGATTATAATCTGATTTAAATGGAAGCTCATAGTTTCTGTTAGTTAGCTCAAGGTCCTACTTGTTTTTAAGGCTGTTAACGGTTAAACCCTTCGTCGTACTTAGGGTTGCTAGTTAATTAGGGGTTATTATTAGATCGAATCTTAATAACTTAATAATACGGTAGGATTGGTTAGGTTGACGTTCTTCCTAACTATAACTTGTATGTAATTTGGAATTGAGGATTATTATTTGAATCAATGATCAATCATAATAAGCTTCGAACCGCGGTATACCTTGGCTGAATTCATCTCTTTGATTTCAGGTTTCAATATTAATTTCTTACTTTACTTTGATTTTATTCAGTTTCGATTCTATTTTCAAATCCCCAATTAACTTTTAGTTATTTGCATTTTTATAATTTAGTTCTGGTTTATTCTTGACAAGCTAGTCTCTAGGGATTCGACCCTTCTCACCATATTTACAAGTTTTATTTGTAGGAGAGCAGGATATTATTTTTGGTGGATTCGGCAACCATCACATGTCATAGCTACTGTGATGTTGTAGAATTAACACGAGCAGTGACACGCCCATGTCACTGAGCGTGTCATAGTAACTATGTTATTGTAGTATTTACACGTGCAATGACACGCCCATGTTACTGAGCGTGTCATAGCTACTGTGTCGTTGTAGTATTTACACATGCAGTGACATGCCCATGTCACTGAGCATGTCATAGCTACTGTGTTGTTGTATTATTTACATGTGCAGTGACATGCCCATGCCACTGAGCTTGTTAAAGCTTCTGTGTTATGGGTTTAAGGCACGGTCATGGATATGCCCATGTTGTTTAGCATGTCATGTGTAGAGTTTGCTCTAGATAGTTCTTTTCCTTATTTTTCTTTATGTATCACTTAGTGATTATTTATAATCACTTTTGATTTAGGCTTTGAAGAGACTCGAGTTACCCCAAATCCAAGTGTAGAGGGATATCTTGGAAGAGGAGGTTAGAAGTGGTGTTTGTTGCTTTTAGAGGGAAGTACAAACTTTGAATAATTGTTTATATTTACATGACATTGGGACTTAACACATTTGGTTGGAAAAATGTGTTAAGTTACTACATGATTGATGTAGACCCTTAATTTTTGACCCAGTCTGGTCCAATATTTTTTATATACAGTCCAAAATAATTTTATGGTATTTTAATTAAATAATATTTATTTTAGTATTTATTATTTATAATTTTTAATAAAAATAAAAATGGTAAAGTTAAATAAATAAAAATAAAAATCGGTGACGGAAAAATCGGCAACGAAGGTGAATCGACCATAGGTCAATTCGCCTGCAGTAATTTCCTGCGGCGAATTGGCGCTCGCCCGCAGCCAGCTCGCAATCCTCTCAGTTTTTGCCAGTAAGTTTTTCGCCAGCGTAATTTTCCAACGCAGTTTTTTCCAAAACTAAATTCTATTTGGTTTTGGTTTCTTTTCCTAATTGGTTTTAATTTCCTTAAGCAATTAGATGTAGTTTTATTATTTTTCATATAAACACCACATTAAAACACAGAATTAGGGGACGGGACTTTGGAATTGGATCGGGAGGAAAAAATTATTTGATTGGATTGGAGACTCAACCATTCGATCGGCAAAAAAGAAAAGCCTTAGCAAGCAAGAAACAAGAAGCAATCAATCCATCAAAGGCAGTGACACTGCCTTTGTCTTTGTTCATCCAGAAACAAATTGTCGAGGAACCAATGAACGGAGCTTTGATTATAAATCTTTGATTTGATATTATTTACAATGTTTCTATCATTTGTTTTTGATAATAACTCAGTTACCTAAATTATTAAACTTAGTAATATGTTTTACATTAAATCGTACATTCATCCAGTAAGCTTAGCCAGTGATCAAAATTTCAAAACCCTAATACTATTCTTCTCTTTCCAAAAACCTTTTAAACCCTAAATTGTTTCTCTCCCGTTTCCAAAACTTTAAAAACCCTAAATTACTCTTCTGCTTCCAAAAACCATAAAAACCCTAAATTGTTTCTTCTGTTTTGAAAAACTTTAAAACCCTAAATTATTTTCCCTGAACTATTTTCATTTAAACCCTAACTTTTTATCCAAAGTTTCCAAATTTCTTCTTAAATCTCCAAACGCTAATCTTCTTTACAGCTTCTAAAAATCATAATTATTTTTATAAAACTCTAAACTATTTTCTTAAATCCTAAAATCAAATATGTTTTCCAAAATATCAAAAACCCTAATTTTCTCAAAACCCAATACTGTAGACCCTAGTTTTCCTAAACCTTAAATTCTTAAAGCATCAAAACTTTATGACAAGTTCATCAACACCCTATGCCCTAATTCTTAAAACCTCAGAATTTTATGACAAATAAATCTTAACCCTAAAGCCATAATCCAGTAAACCTAAAATCACAATCCAGTAAACATGAATTATAAATCTAATATCTTAAGATTCCAAAACCCTATTTTCATGATGTTAGCCCTAAACCCTAACTTGATTAACCAAAACCCTTAATACTTTATTATATTTACAAAACTCTAATCCATTCCTTTTTTCCAAAATCTTCACAGTAGTCTAAATAATAATAATTCCAAAATCCCAAAAACCCTAAATGTTAATTAAAGAATTCTAAATTGAGACACAAACCTAAAATTGTATCTTTATTTGCTTTATTTAATTTTAAATTTGATTATGTAGTTTATTATATGTTTTGATGGTTGATTTATTTAATTTCAATGCTTGATTTATTTAATTTACCATGGATGGATGTTTTCTTTGTTATTATGATTATTAATTGTTTATTTTAATATTAAAATTGTAAGAGGTATGTTTCCACATTGTGGGTACCTAATTAGTTAAGTATTATGTAATTTAAAATGCTTTTATATTTTGGACCAATGTAAAGGACATGTTTCCACCTTTCGGCGGGTGTCCTATTTAGTTTAGACATGGATGATGTAAGGACATGTTTCCATCTTTGGATGGGTGTCCATTTACTTGCTTTGTTTGGACATTGCTTTGATTTTAATATAATGATGCTTTATTTTAATTGTTGCATGTAATATGGATAATATTGTTATACTTAAGAATTTTATAATATTAAGACCTGCAAAGGAGGCCGGTTCCAATGAACCGGGCGTTGTGGGGGTGCTGGGCCATTTCTCACCTTCACCGCACGTACCCAACTTTTTGATCCCACTAGGGGATTGGGCATTCCTTAGGAATCGAGTCATCCACCCCTTTCTTTTTCCCAGCCCCTCCGAATGGCGGCTCCATTTTCTCCAGGCTTAGGTCTGTGTTCTCTAAGGCCCCGAGCCTAAACAATGCCGAAGTCGAAAGAACCATTCCATTGGAAGTGGGGGCAAAATTCCCTGCTCACAGTGGCGACTCCGCTGGGGATAAGAGAAGTTGATTCTATTGGTCTTTATATTATTCTATTCTTTCTTATAATGATATTATCCTTTGCATCATATTAGATTGCATCGTGTGCATGAGTTAGGATGCCCGTGTTACCCGTTTTGTGTTATGTAAGGGATATCATACTTTCATTCAAGGTATGGAGATCGAGCATGGCATAACCACTCATAGCCTCGTACCATTTGGTATATACTTACTATAGGAACCTAAGCCTTTTAACCCAAAGTAAAGCTCATGTAATTGGTCTAGTTACTTTCCTTAGGATTTTACCCCAAATGCATGTTGTTTGACTATAGTTAATTTATCTTGGCTTAAATCATGGCTTATTTGGTTTTTTCTTTTTCTAATATGACCTAAGAGCATTGTAAGCTCAAAATAAACTTTTCCTTTAAAGTCCAAAAGACCAAAGTAATTAAAATTTTTTTTTTCAATGGTCTTTATAAAATTAAAAAATCTTTTTTGATGACCCAAATACAAAGCCCAAAATCCATTTTTTCTAAAATCTTTTTACAATAGGCTTAGAAACAAAATTATTTTCATCAAACTATTTCTTACAAAGAGCTTGAAAATTATTTAGGTCAATCATGAAATACTAAAAATCAATTGTGAGCCTAGTTTATACTAAGAATAATAAATCATGGGCTTATTTTTGGCAAGAATCATTAGTTTCTTTTTCAAGTGAGAAATCTATTTATAATAAACCTCTTAATTTAGTTTTAATCCAATATAGCATAAAAGCTACTTTAGTTGGTTGAATGGATTAAAACCTAATTAATGGGAATTATCATGAATTGATTTCCATTTTTAAAAATATAACTATTGGTTGAAATGTCCGAGGGAATTATTCGAAAAACAAGATACCCCATCTTGGTATTTTGTTAATCATGTACCTAGGAAAAGAGACTCGCCATTCGTGTGCGGATGTTATAAGGTTGGAAGGAATGTCCTATTTATCTTTCTTTGTTGATTATTTGTGCATACATACATGCATACATGCATACATTTGCATTTCATATCATTGATCCTCTCTGGCTCATAGCCCTAGATTACGGTAGTTCAAAAGCTTACTACAATCCGACCAAAGCCGGAGATGAAGAATCTAGTAGCAACTCAATCACTTGCACACCAAAAACAATGGAGCCCGAACAAATTCAAAGAATGGTGGACGACGCCCTCAATGCAAGATGGAAGAAATAAAAGAGGCCCTGGCTAAGACCATGAAGAACCAATTGGCTGGATTTTTGGGACATCATGCCGAAGCATCTGCTAGCACTTAGAAGCCAAAGGACAAAGGGAAGGCTAAAGTTGGTGAAGTGATTTTTGATGATGATAAGGTGATCATTGATGATGATGATGATTGGGCTCAATACTTCCAAGATCCTTAAGACAAGAAGAAAGAACCGAAGATTGTTGAAAGATAAGCTATGGAGAAAACTGAGACTTCTGATGTTGAAAAGATGATTGCGGATTTAGAAAAGAAATTTGAGAAGAAGCTGAAAATCGAAGAAATGTCTGAAGTTGACAAATTATTTGAGCTAGACGAAGAAGTTTCGTACAAGTTCATGATGCCATCCTTTGCAAAGTTTGATGGAACCGAAAATCTTCACCTCCATGTGAAGTAGTATATCACTGCCATGCAGGTCGCCCGAGCTACTAAGGCTCAAACTCTAAGGTACTTTATGCTCTCATTGGATCCTGTTATCCAAAATTGGTTCAATACCTTTGAAGAAAGAATGCAAAAGAGTTGGGATCTGCTATACAAGGCTTTCTTCCAATAATATGGATACAACATTGAGATGGAAGTTACCTTAATGGAAGTTGAGTCCATTAGACAAAGGCCAAACGATAATTTTGTGGACTATGTGAAAAGATGGAGAAATAAGGCCGCTTTGCTCAAGAAGAGGCCCGATGAATCTGATTAAATAAGGATGATTGTAAGAGGGGTGTTGCCTAGTCTTCATGAAAGGATGTCTTATACACTCATCCGTGATTTCAAAGATCTCCTCCAAGCTGGTCTGCAAATCGAAGAATGGGAAAGAGAGAAGAACCATTTTTCAATAAGAAGGAACGAGAAAGCAAACTATCAGTCTGGTAACCAAAGCATGCAAAAGGCAGTCGGTGTTAATGCTACTATCCAAGGAACAAGGAGGAAATTTTTAGAATTGGGAAAATCGATGTCTTGGGTTCTCAATAAGCTTTAAAGAAAGGGATTGTTACAACCCTTAAATCCTTGTCCTTTGCCTAATCCTCTCCCACCTAATTTCGACACTAAAGCATTTTGTCAGTTTCATCAAATGCAAGGACATGACACAAATAGATGTGTGAGGTTGAGATTCAAAATTTTATTGATAGTGGAAAGCTACCCGAGCCTAGCAAGTCAAACACCAAAGACAGTCCATTATCAAGGTTCAATAGAGTACCCCCACCAGCAAGCTTCATGATTGGAGGAGGTTTGCATGAAAGTTTTGTCATGTCTTCTTTCCAAGATGTGGGTGGAGAATCAACCAAAGAAGATGAGGTATTTGACGAGATTAAACAAGCTATGGCGGGTAAAGAAGTAGCAATTTGTGTTGTGAATGGGTTTTGGGATTCAAGCGATAGTGATGACGATCTTGTATCCAAAAAGGAGGAATGGACCTGGTCTGAGCCAGAAGAAGATGAAGTAATGAACACTAGATCCGGTAAGCCTTATGGAAGGCCACTGCCTAAGGAGGTAGATGTTAATAAAGGAAAGGAAGTTGAAGTAGGGAATAAAGAAGAGGAAGATTATACCGTACTCAAGCAATTGAAAAGAACCCTAGCAAGTGTTAGCATTTGGGATTTATTGGCTACTTCTAAAAAGCACTGAGAAACTATGGCCAAGGCCTTGGCCAGCATGCCAATTTCCACCTCCATAACATCGAAAGAGCTTATCAACTTCATAAAAATTGAGGGAGTAATGAAATGTGAAGATATTCAAGAAAAGAGCAAAGTTAATATGGAAGTGGTATCTTTCTCAAACACGGATTTACCAGAAGAGGGGAGAGATCACATCCGCGCTCTCTTTATTAAAATAGAAATCAAAGGAAAAAGGACTCCATGCATAATAATTGATGATGGATCTGCCATAAATGTTTGTCCACTTAAAGTATTGCCAAAACTAGCCATGTTAACAAGGGATCTAAACCGAACCGAGGTAACCATTCAGGTTTATGACAACACTAAGAGACATGCCGAAGGAACTTTCAAAGCTGCTGTCGAGGTTGGTCCAATTGAATCTATTGTTAAATTTGTTATTTTTGATATACATGTTACCTTTGCCCTATTCTTGGGATGACCATGGTTTCATCCTCTTGGTGGAGTTCCTTCTACCCTTCATCAAAAGATCAAGTTTAATAATGGAGATGAGACAGTGGTCATTGAGGATGAAGATAATAAAGTTGTTTAGTGCTCTAATGATTGAGAGGCCTCTCAATGGTTTCCAAGTAGCTGCAATTTCTAATGATGAAATAGTGGACTCTAAAGTTTTGAACATGATGAAGTGCATGAACTACCTTCCAGAGCTGGTTTTGGAAAGGGTAAGGCCGGTTTGACAAAGCTGCCAGATTTTAAAACTCAAACTTCCAAGAAGGGGTTGGGATATGATGAAGTCAAAAAAAGATGTCCAGCCAAAAAAGAATGAGAAGATGAGCTTCCTGCCACTTGAAGAGATCTTTGTCAAGGCTCCAGACATGGGACCACTCCAAGGAAAGACCGAGCCAATCATGTTCATGGGAAAGTTGATCCCAGTTTTTGAAATTTTTGCAGTTGCCGAGCTAGTAGAGCAAGTGAAGAAAGGGCTCACCCTGCCAGCCAACAAAGAGTCCAATCCGGAAGAAAAGAAGGAAGCCATCTTGAAAGCCGAGAAGACTCCGGAGGAGATTGCTACCCTAGTCAAAGAGAAGTTTGAAGACATTCTGCCTTATGATTTTGAGAATAATGATTTTGATTTTAATTTGTCTACTTTGTATGAGGATGATGATGTTTTCTTTTCCAAAATGAATGCATTAGAATGATTTTGCTTACTTATGTGATGTTTCTCCTGATGGTTGTATACATTCAAAAAGCAGTTACATGAGCATCTTTAATATTAATTTTATTGACACACAACCATTAAATTTGGGAACAATCGAAAATCCTAAAAACATTAGCTCCTAATGAGAGGGAGATATTTAAAAAAACATTCAAAAAATATGAAGAAGTATTTGCTTGGTCTTATGAGGATATGCTTGGAATAGATCGAGACATAGCCGAACATCTTATTCCTACTTACTCTCACATGAAACCTGTCAAACAAAAGCTTAGGTGATTAAGACTTGAGTGGGTTGAATTGATTAAAGAAGAGGTCACTAAACAAATACAAGTAAAGTTCCTTAAAGTAATAGAATATCCAGATTGGCTAGCCAACATAGTACCCATGCCAAAGAAAGATGGAAGAATAAGGGTCTATGTGGACTATAGAGATTTAAACAATGCTTCCCCTAAAGATGATTTTCCTTTACCTCATATAGATGTGCTCATTGATAGTGTAGCTTCTAGCATGCTACACTCGTTTGTAGATAGATTTTTTGAATACAACCAAGTGTTAATGGCCCGAGAGGATAAAGCCAAAACTGCTTTCATTACTCCATGGGGTATATTTTGTTATAAGGTGATGTCGTTCGGCTTAAAGAATGCTGGAGCAACACACCAACGGATGGCCACCACCCTATTTCATGACATGATACACAAAGAAGTTGAAGTATATGTTGATGATATGATGGTGAAATCGGATACAAGGGAACAACACTTCCAAAACTTAGAATTATTCTTCGATAGAGCATTAAAATATAAGCTAAGGTTAAACCCAAAGAAGTATGTGTTCAGAGTTACCTCAGGCAAATTGTTGGGACATGTGATTGGTCCAAATGACATTGAGATTGATCCTGACAATGTTAAAGCAATCAGGGATATGCCAGCCCCTAAGATGGAGAGAGAAGTTTAGGGATTCATTGGTAAATTATAATACATTAGCAGGTTTATAGCAAAGCTCACAACAATCTTTGAGCCTATCTTCAAATTGCTTAAAAATAATCAGCCAGTCATGTAGAATGAAGAGTGTCAAAAGGCCTTTGAGCGAATAAAGGTGTATCTACTAAATCCACCTGTTTTGAAACCACCTAAACCAGGTAAACCCTTGTTACTATGCTTAGCAGTAGAAGAAGAGTCAATAGGAGCCATGCTAGCCCAAGCAGATAAGTCAGGGATTGAGCATGAAGTTTACTATTTGAGTAGAAAGCTCCTACCTTATGAAATTAAGTATATTATCATTGAAAAGACCTGTATAGTTGTGGTTTGGTCTTCTAAGAAGTTGCGGCATTACTTTCAATCTTATAGTGTGCAAGAAATTTCTAGTTTGGATCCAATGAAGTACTTAAGGGAGACACCCTCTTTGATTGGGAAGTATGGTCGATGGTTGATAATATTAGAAGAATTTGAGATTGAGTATGTAACCAAAAAAATAATCAAAGGAAGAGCAGTGGCAGAATTCCTGGCTCAACAACCATTACCGAATAGCGAAGAGGTAGTCTTGGAATTTTCGGAGGAAATGTTAGAGGCAATTAAAGTACAAGGGTGGAAAATGTATTTTAATGAAGCAGTAAATAGGAAAGGAGCAGGTTTGGGAGTCATACTAGAATCGCCCGAAGGGGAACTTATCCCTTTAGCCAAAAAGTTGAAATTCAGGGCAACCAATAATATGGTAGAGTACGAAGCATGTATCTTTGGTTTGGAAACACTAATGATTATGAAGGTGGATAAGGTGGAAGTTTTTGGCAATTCATTGCTAGTAGTATCCCAAGTAAATGGAGAGTGGGAGTTGAAAGAAGAGATATTAAAACCATACCACCATTACTCCTAGCAAGAGAAAAAAACCAGATGGTTGATGCCCTAGCCACATTGGCTTCGGTATGGGAAAATCTTGTCAACTTATTCCTCAAGCCTCTGATTTTGACCAGTTTATCAACTCCTTGCTAAGAATATGATACAATCATGGAAACTGATATAGACCATGATGCGTGGTATGATACTATAAGATGATTTTTAATGGAAAGAGAATACCAGTTGGGGGCAACAAAGAAAGAAAGAAGAGCCATAAGGCGGTGGTCTTTGCAATACATCACCTTTCATGGAGAGTTATATAGAAGATGGCCTGATTGTAACAGCCCTTCCCGACCTATGAATAAGCCGGGGAGGAATGTCACATCGGGATGCGAGCTCTGTTTACAATGTCTTAATTAAGAATTCTTACGAAAAATTTTTCAAAAAATTGGGCAGAGTTTCCCCTAAAAAGCGGGGTTCCCAAGTGTCGCCAAAACTGATTTTTTTTATTGATTTAAAAAAAAACACTTTTGTTCATAATTCAACTCAAGAACACTCCCAATAATAATCTCCCTTATATCCTCAACTACACCCTGCAAGAAAATTTCACACTTCTATATCGTTTCTCAAGATCGCATATCATTTGCTAAGTTTCATTACCATACTACTGTTTATTCTTTTGTTACATGCACCATAATACTTAATATGTTTAACAAACCTTTACAATAGATATAACGTACATGCCATACTACTATTTTATGTCAAAAGTCGTACCCTATTTGCCGTTGAGCTGGTGCGGGCTGCTGCAGAAATGCTGATCTTCTATCCACTACCTGCGAGTTAGACATATAACTCGCTAAGCAACTTATTGCCCAGTGGGTACTTTAACCATTGCTGAATATAAATAGTGCAAGGAAGGTTGTTGAAACACATATAAAAGTAAAATACTGCATAATTAAACTATTGTCATACAATCATCATATTTATATTTTCTAATTAAGTTAAGATTCACATTCTGTATGTAAACAACATGTAATATAACTTCATTATAATTACGAGTTAGTCTATTCCACTAGGTAATTATGAATACACCAATCTAAAAATGAGGCCTCGTATAGAGTTACGCGTGGTCTTGACCTCACACGACTAATTGCCATGGTCTTGGTCTCACACGATATGGAATATACAACATAACTGCGTGGTCTTGGTCTCACATGACTAGTTGCCATGATCTTGACCTCACATGATATAACCACATGCACGTAAGTAATATCTAGACTGAAGTCATTAAGACAGTACTGCCGGTAGGATGGCATGCCAAACCCCCTTTCCAAACCGGTTTTACCCATTTACCGAGTAGAGCATATATAACATTTCATATATACCCATTCACTTCGTATATATACCACATATTCTCCATGTATATACAATATATACTTACACAAATACCACATATACTCACATATGTATCATATGTATTCACATATATACCATATACACGCATATATATACCATATATACACGTATATACCTTATCTATATATTCACATGATAACGAACATGTATTCCATCACGTGACTTTTATCACGGTTATGAAATTCAGATTGATTTTATCCTCTTTTCCATCTAATTTATTCTTCATATTCATACTTAAACTCAATACCAAAAATAAAATGATAAAACACCCACACCAAGTTTTTGACCAAGTTAATAATGAAAAATTACCATATGAACAATAAACTCTGGTTCTTGACCCAACTTGATCCTTGTATTAGAAAATTTGTATAAAATAATCCACTTGGCTAAAAACTCAAAAAAATTTATAGAATTTATTTTTGCATCTTAAAATCATTCCTTTAAAATTTTATATCAAACTGGACACAAAATCTTGGTCAACTAGTTCACCCAACCAGACTGCTCTAGTTGCCCTGCATCCTGGCAGCAGTTCTAAATTTTGTGAATTCCGTAAAATAAATTCAATCAATGTGGTTCCAAATTATTTTTCTCAAATACTAGACTCAATAAACAACAACATATCCAAAATTCAATTGAAGATTATTTTTCTAAATTTTATTAAACCATAACCCTAGTTTGATTCAAGAAACCTTAATCCATTTTAATTTTATTAAACCTTAATAGTAGTTAAGAATTATAAACCTTAATATGCTAAAATTCCAAAACCCTAAATATTAATTAAAGAACTTTAAATGAGAAACAGTAAACTCCAATTTGTATCTTTGCTTACCTTATTTGATTATGTAGTTTGTTATATGCTTTGATTTATTTAAGTTCAATGATTGATTTATTTAATTTATTATGGATGGATGTTTATTTTATATTTTGATTGATATCTTTGATGAATTATTTATTTATTATGAATGGTTATTTACTTTTATCAATTTATTTTGATCTCCAAGTGTTGTAAGAGGTATGTTTCCACTTTGTGGGTACCTCATTAATTAAGTTCTATGTAATTTAAATTGCTTATATTTTAGACCAATGTAAAGGACATGTTTCTACCTTTTGGTGGGTGTCCTATTAGTTTAGACATTGATGATGTTAATGTAATTGGTCAAGGAAATAAAAGCCAATTCCTAGAATTGGGGAAACCTCTATCTTGGGTTTTTAGCAAGCTGCAAAAGAAAGGGTTGTTGCAACCGTTAGTTCCTCGACCACTACATAAATCATTGCCACCAAACGTCAATGCTGAGGCCTTCTGTCAATTTCATCAAATGCAAGGGCATGAAATAGATAAATGTGCTCATCTAAGGCATGAGATCCAAGATTTAATCTACAGTGGTAAGCTACCCGAGCTGGATAAGCCCAACACCAAAGATAATCCATTTCCAAGGTTCAACAGAATACCTCCACCAGCAACCTTCATGGTGGGAAAAGGATTGGAAGAAGATTTTGTTTTATCATCCTTTCAAGATGGAAAAATTGAAGATGTGAAAGGAGAAGAAGCTTAACTCAACAAACTTTCCTTAGCTTGAATGTTGCTTTTCAATTTTACTTTCTTTAATATTTTAGAACTATTATGTTTTTCAAATTTAAAGTTGCTTTAAATAAATTACTTTCATCAAAAAAAATTTTGGTCTTTGTTCATTTTGGTGCTCAACCAATGAGGAATCTAGCTTGATAATTCATGAATTAATATATTTATGCATCATGACTTGAATGTCTTTACTAGGTGAGGGAATTGCTCTATAGCATTGAGTTGTGTATGCTTACTTAGAGAGGGCTCCTGCATAATTACCTTTGTCTAGGTCCTAGTCAGTCTTAGAACATGCTTTGACAAACTTTCGAGGCAAAATTGAACTCTGCTTATTTAAGAGAGAAATGATCTAGGCATTGTTTGGTTAGCCAACAACTAGTATCTACCCAATTAAATATCAATCCCCAGTTGTCCCTTTGAGACTTCATAAAATTTTAGCTTTCTTTTCATTGGCATATAACCCCAACAACCTGCCCTGAGCTGTTGTGATACTTTTGGCTAGTCTTATTATCACTAAGATGAAGAGGCAAGAAGATCAAAGAAAACAATGATTAGTCCAGATCATGAGGATAGGTGAAGTTCTCAAGACCATGAAGATAGTTGAAGTTCTCAAAACCATAAGGGTGGTTAAAGTTCTCAATACCATAATGGTAGTTAAAGTTTTCCTAATATCTCCAATATATCAAGACAACATCAGAGTAGCAAATGATTTATCCCTATTAAAGAAGATTTATGTCCCTCCACTCATCCAATATTGGAGACCCAAGTCGGTACATACAAGATAACTCTGTTTGAGCTAGAACAAAAAAAATTAAAAAAATGAAAGGAAAAAAGATGAAAAAAAATAAAACAAAAGAAAAAAGAAGAAAAAGAAGAAAAGAAGAAAAAAAAGAAAAAAAAAGAAAAAGAAAAGCAAAAGAAAAGAAAAAGATAAAACCTAAAAAGGCGGTTCAGAAAAACAACTGAGTTCTCTTTTATCTAAAGCAGCAAAAGGCTTCCATTTGGTTCATAAGGACATTTTAACTTGAATTGGTCCAACCCAACCAAAGATTCGATCAAAATCAAAGAAAAATGAGAAAGATCATTCAGTTCTTGAAAGTTCTGTACTTGACAGTCCTACAACGAAGAAGGACAAAATGACAAAATACTCTAAGAAAGGTAAGAGTAAGAAAAAGAAAAGAAAGAAAAGGGAGAAGAAAAGAAACAAATTTAGGAACCAAACTTTTTGCAAGGGCAAAGACTGTCCTAATCAAGATCCAGATTAATACCAAGAAGATATAGAAGGAATTTGGAGTATAGCAAGATTGCTCCCAACTGTCTAAAGTTCTTGTAACACCCTGATACTCCATATAAGTACTATACATATACCTGGTATACATACAGTAAGTATATAAAGTATAAGGATGTCACTTTTCGTTACAATTTAAAAACCTTCAACAGAGTTCAAACCACAATGCATTAATTTAAAGAACATTTACAAAATCATTATACTTTTAATGATCTTACATATATATAATAATCTTATTTTTATCATAACTTCATTTATACATATAATACACTCTTGTCAGAAATATATCATAATTAAAAATTATACATGTATGCATCACCCTCTAGTTGGTCTCGACAAACTCTTACTCTTCTCGTGGCATAACGAAAGACTTCATATCTTCCACCTAGTCACCTGCGCGATTACACATCCGCGCTAAGCCCGAGAGCGTAGTAGTACAAATATAACATATAAACATACATTATAGAATTTCTAACATATAATGAAATATCACTTCCATGTACCATTAGTTTCTTATCATGTTTTTCCTTTTGAATTGCACCTTTCATATCTCGACTAATTTCATATATTATACACATATCATTAGCACTAACCACAATCCATCATTAATACTCACCATCAATATATCAATATACACATTACACATCATGCTTCATAACATTGTTTTATTCATAATTCACCAATCATAATCCATCACTAACACTCAAAATCAATATATCAATACACACATTACACAACATACTTCATAACATTATTTTATTCACAATTCACTAATCATGAATCACATTTCCCACAAAGTCAACCATAGATCTCATTACTCATTTATTTCAACATTTGTATATCATATTGACAACAAAGACAGACTCGGGCCCAAAAGACACTAATATGCCATTCAATTTCCAGAGTTATTGCTTTGGTTTTCTTATCACATTTATCATTATCATAGACCCAACTAGGCTTCAAGGATTTAGGTTCAACCAAGCTTCAAGGGGAACAAAGCATGCTAAGTATCAACCCAACTTGGCTTCAAGAACCAACCCAACCTAGCTTCAAGGGTTGTAACATCTCAATTAGGCTTCAAGGACTAGACCCAACCAAGCTTCAAGGGGAGTAAAACATGTTAAACTTCTACCCAACTTGGCTTCAAGGATCGAGCCCAACCTAACTTCAAGAGATTGTTACTATCATTAGGCATGCCACCAACAACAAACTCTGAAAATGGAATAACACATTAGCCACACAATTCATTTATCAATTTCATTCTCAATTCTCTTCATCAATTAGGCAAACATGCCTTATGTCTTTCAATTGAATCATCATAGCCAATCACAATGGCTTCACATCACATTTGAGTTATCATAGCCAATCACAATGGCTTCACATCACATTTGAGTTATCATAGCCAATCACAATGGCTTCACATCACATTATATTTCAATTCACATATTAATACTTCATTATTCAAGTATACATAATCAATTACATTGAACATTATCATCCAAGCAAATATGCTTCAATTATCTCAATTCACATTTCATAAAGCTCATATTATGCCAAACATAATATTATTGATATGCAATAATGTGGATTAGGGTTTGTACTTACCTCAAGAACCACTCCCATCAAGCTATACATAATCATTTACCTCATCATATCCTTCACATTTTACATATAGCATCATTGATGCAACATTATGAAGTATATTATTCATATAACACATTACCATTCATAAGATTCACAATGTATATAACATAACATTGTTCATATAGTATCATATGCATCATCAAATGTATGTTCATTCTCAACAATGCAAGAAGAGCAGAGAACATTCACAGTAGCCAACACACTCAAGGGACACGGCCAAGCTTGTGGCCGGGTCTCTCAACACCAAATCAACCGAGGCAGACACGAGTAAGGGAACACGGCCGTGTCTCTCAACCAACACCAGGCAGTGGCAAACACGGGCAAGGGACACGGCCAAGCCAGTGGCCGTGTCTCTCCAAAATTGATCCAACACGGCCAAATTTCCTTAAACGTGGCCGTGTCTCCCAAAAATCTTTAGTTTTGGCCGTGTCTCATCCTTAGTTTGGCCGTGTCTCCCATGAACAAAAACCCTAAACATGGCCAAATCTCTTTTGATTGAATTAAAACACATTATACACAACATAGCCTTATTCAAATGAATATAATCAATGTCTTTAACACTTATTTTACATGTTCATCACAATAATCACATTAACAATACATTAACAATACATTTAAACACATACCACTTCAAAACCCTAAAACCAACATCATTCTTATTCTTTCCATATCAACATCCACTTAACTTACCATCTTCAAACCAAAACCAACACCAATTTAACTTTGTAACTTACAATCAATTTCAACACTTATAAACACATCTCAAACACACTTAATCATAATAACAACAAATCATAACTCACCTCAAACACAACTTCACAAATAACAAAGGAAAACAAGAGAGTACTTACCTTAATTGAAGAAATTTCACAAATCTCCAACTTAATCCTTTGATTCTCCCTTCAATTTGATGTTTAGAACTTAGAACACCTCTCTTCCTCTCCCTTTCCTTTGATAGCCGGCCACACCAAATGAGAAGAGAAGAAAAAATAAAGACAAGTCAAACTTCTCTTCTTCTTTAAATCTCCACCAAGCAATTCTACATGAGGAATTACTAACATGCCCTCTTCCCATTTGTTCTAGCTTTCTTCTTAATCAAGTGCCCTTAATAGTAATTTCACATACAACAATTAAAATATCTCTTCCCTTGACCACTCTCCATTTGACCTACATATATGTTATATATATTAACATATACCCAACATATACACTTTCTCTCTACCCATTATTTTCCTTTTTAAACAATACCTAAACATTCTCTTTTCAATTTCTTTTCTTATCAACATAACATATACACATAATTCAAACAAACAAAAATTGTATCCAAACTTCTAGGGCACATGTAATATCCCCATGTATGCCCTAGAAGTCTTGAATATTGTTGTTGTTTTAGTTGGATTGAATGTGTATTTGATTTGAAAGAGGAAAGAAATTAAAAGAGAATGTGTATGTGTTGTTTTAAAAAGGAAAGTAAGGTGTAGAGAGAAATGTATATGTTGGGTATATGGTGGTATAACTAACATATACATTAGTCAAAAGGGAGAGTCAATAAAAGAGGATATTTATTTGGATATGTGAAATTACTATTATGGGCATACAAGTGACAAAAGTTAAGTTAAATGGAAAAGGGTATATAGGTAATTGCTTGGTTAAAATCTCTTGGTGGAGATTTAAAGAAGAAGAGGAAGTTGACTTTTGCTTATTTTTCTTCTCTTCTCTTTGGTGTGCCGGCCATTCAAGAAAGGAGAGAGCAAGAGAGGTGTTCTTGATGCAAGAATTAAATTGAAGAAGGAAACAAAGGATTTGGTTAAAGATTTGTGGAATTTCTTCATTTAAGGTAAGTACTCTCTTATTTTTCTTGGTTATTTTGAAGTTTTGTGTGAAGTGAATTAGGGTTTGTTGATTTTGTGATTTGGTGTGTTTGAGTTGTGTTATAAGTGTTAGTATTGATTGTAAGTTAAAAGGTTGAATTGGTGTTGGTTTGGTTGTGAAGATTGTAAGTTTAAGTGGATGTTGATTGTGAAGGATCAAGAGTTAAGTTGGTTTTAGGGTTTTGAATTGGTGAATGATTAAATGTATGGTTAATTGTGAATATTGTGTTAAACATGCAAAATAAGTGTTAATGACTTTGATTACATCCATTGGATTGAGTTTATGTTGTGCATGTTGTGTCTAAATGCCATTAGAAGTGTTTTGGCCACAATTAGGGTTTTGTTCTTGAGTGACACGGCCAAAAGCAAGTTGAGACACAGCCAAGACTTATTATTTTTGAGAGACACGGCCAAGTCTAGAGAATTTTGGCCGTGTTGGATAGGTTTTGGGGTGACACGACCACAAGCTTGGCCGTGTCCTTTGAATGTGTTTGCTACTGCCTGAGTTGTGTTAAGAGACACGGCCGTGTCCTTGCCCGTGTCTGCCTCGGGAAGTTTTGGTCTTGAGAGACACGGCCACAAGCTTGGCCGTGTCCCTTGGGTGTGTTTGCTACTGTGATGGTTTTTGGTTCTTCATGCATTGTTGGATTCTTCAAAAGTCTTTTGCTCCTAAACATTTTATATACACTCTAAATACTTTGTAATCAAAGAATGACCTAAACAAATGTATGTGGATGATTCTAAACCTATGAATAATGATCTTTGGATTAGGTTTTGAAGAGATTGTATTGCATTAACCTAATTGTTGAGAATTCTTGGAAGAGGAAATGTATAGATGGATGAGAATAGTTCTTGAGGTAAGTACCAATACATATGATTGTATTTATTTACATGATTTGAGGCTTAACACATTTGTTTGCAAATGTGTTAAGTGGTTTACTATATTGTTAATATAATTGGACTAAGGTGATGATAATGATGTGAAGGATGTGAAGATCATTAACAAAGTAAGCATAAACCCTATTTGATTGTATATCATTATATGTCTTTGAACATTTATACATTGGGATGAAAGTGTTAAATAAGCTATTATATTATGGATGTAAATGAAGAATGTAAATCACTTTATATATATAAATATAAAGGATGAAATATGAAATGGAAAGGTAGGAAGAAATGAGGATCATTCTTAAGGTATGTGCAATTTGTTATGATAAATGTTCTAATAATGAATGGTGTTAGTGTGTTTTGAGAAATGATGAAATGTTATGCTATATGCATTGTGAATGGCAATGTATTATATGAATAATATATTTTGAAATGTTATATCAATAATGTTATATGTATCATATGGATTGAGATATGATATGTTGTGAAGCCATTGTGATTGGCTATGACAGTTCAATTGAGACAAGTGAGGCATGTTTGCCTAAATGATGATGGGAATTGTGAATGATATTGATGATGAATTGATCAATGAATTATGTGTCTAATATGTTATTCATTTTCAGAGTTTTGTTGTTGGTGGCATGCCTAATAGTAACAATCTCTTGAAGTTAGGTTGGACTTGATACTTGAAGCCAAGTTGGGTTGAAGTTTAACATGTTTTACTCCCCTTGAAGCTTGGTTGGGTCTAGCCCTTGAAGCCTAATTGAGATGTTACAACCCTTGAAGCTAGGTTGGATTGGTTCTTGAAGCCAAGTTGGGTTGATACTTAGCATGCTTTGTTCCCCTTGAAGCTTGGTTGAACCTAATCCTTGAAGCCTAGTTGGGATAATGATAAATGTGATAATTAAACCAAAGCATTAACTCTGAAAGTCGAATGGCATATTAGTGTTTTGGGCCCGAGTCTGTCTTTATTGTCAATGTGAAATGCAAGTATTGAAATATTGATTGTGAGTATTAATAATGAATTATGATTGGTGAATTGTGAATAATATAATGTTATTAAGTGTGATATGTAAATGAATTGTGGTTGATGATAAAGGTTGTCTTCATTGGAAATGTGATTCATGATTGGTATGATATGTAATGTTGTATTGCAATAATGATTGGTATGATATGTAATGTGTGTATTGCAATAATGAGTGGTATGATATGTAATGTGTGTATTGCAATAATGAGTGGTATGATATGTAATGTGTGTATTGCAATAATAATTGGTATGATATGTAAAGTGTGTATTGCAATAATGATTGGTATGGTATATATAATGTGGGTGTATTAATATATTGGTTTTGAGTATTGGTGATGCATTGGGGTTGGTGATAATATTATGTATATATGTACATCATATATGAAATTAGCTAGGATATATTAAAGATGAAATTAAAAAGAAAATAAAGTATGATAAGAACTAATTATATATTGAATTGATATATCATTATATGTTAATACTTCTATACTATATGTTTCTATTTTATATTTGGATTACTAAGCTCTCGGGCTTAGCGCGGGTGTGTATTCGCGCAGGTAAATAGGTGGAAGATATGAAGTCTTTCGTTATGCCACAAGAAGAGTAAAAGTTTGTCGAGACCAACTAGAGAGTAATGCATACATGTATAACTTTTATATTGATGTATTTTGTTTGAGAAAGTAAGTATATGTATAAATGAAGTTTTGATAAAGATAATGATTTGGTAAATGTTATTTAAATTAACGTATTATGGATTGGAATTCTTTTACAGGTTTTAAAAAGGTAACAAAAAGTGGCATCCTTATACTTTATATATTTACCGTATGTATACCAGGTATATGTATAGTACTTATATAAGGTATCGGGGTGTTACAGCACACATTGGGATATTACAATTCTCCCCCTCTAAAAAGAAATTTCGTCCTCGAAATTATCTAGTATAATTGTAATCCATTCATAATATAATACCATCTTAACTTCCATATGAAGTTAATTATATGCTTAAGTTATTATGTCATCAAATTATATACCTTCAACTCTCCCCTTTAGAATCAACCATCTTCTCAAAATTCCATAACTCATCATTCCATAGGTTTATATATCTTATTACTTCCTTGATCAAACATTCAAAAGAACTCATTACACTTCCTATTAATATCTTTATACAAGAATCATATCATTTTATAGTACACTTATACTTCGTCCAATCTCTATATTCAATATATTTTATTCATTCACTTCTTTATAATTACTCTCTTAACTTTAACCTTAAAATCATTGGTTTATATCTTAGCATTAATTATTCCATCATTACAATCATTGTCTAAATAGACATTTATCAAGCCTCAATGTATAACAAGATCCTTATTCATCACAAACTGATTTACTTCTTTAACATGCTTTTCACTTAACTTAAATATTAATACATTACCTTTCAACTTATTTTATAAATAACCAATCTTTTCCCTTTTTATCATGATTTATAACTACAATAACTCCATTCATTCATGTCCAATCACACTTTAAAATTTTACATCATATACATTATCATGTAAATAATTATACTCTCAGTACAACTATACATGTTAAATCTCGATAATGATTCATAATCTTAGCCAAATCCAGATCAATTGATCTATCTGTCACAATATACCCACGTTCCAATCTTGTTCGATTCCAACCAACGATTTATTTATTTAAACTTATCATGAAATTTCACAATATTCATATATGTATATATATAACCTAATTCCATTAGGGCAAACTTACATTCAATTCCTGATCTCTTCCGATCCATATTCAATCAAATTATCATGATAACAAATCACTTCAAATTATCTTAATATAATTCCCACCAATTCTCATAAAAATTTTATACCATATTTACTATCTATAGCTCATTCATTTAAACCTCAAGTTCATTCATTTATTCATTACATACCATAAACATATTCAGTATAACTTTCAGTCACATTTTATAATTTCCCCCTTTATCTTCATAATTATAACCAAATTCTTAACATAAAATGTTAAGGTACAACTTCATCTATCATAACTTTTAACTCTGCTTCTCAAACAAAATTTTCAATCTCACCAAATCTGTATCACAGTCATTTTATCTAAGACCCAAAACCATGGATAACAAATTAACCGTTCAAATATACTGAACAACACACATGGCTTTAAGAGATTAATATTCAAGCCTGGAATTTTCAAATCAATACTGTTCCTTTATAATTTTATTCTCAATCTTTACAAATACAAGGCTAAGATATAACTCAAGAATTACATATTCCTTCTTTACATTTTTGCTATATCAGAAGTTAACACATTCCAACTCCATTTCAAACCAATTTACACTCGATTATATAATCTTTATCCACTTAATTCATGTTTCAACAATATTACTATATACATATTCAATCATATGCAGTTCCCATACAATTTCTATTCGTCACTTCATTTCTAATCCATTTACAATCTCGTATAATGTATAATTACATAGAACTTTCCATATGTGAATACTTTGGGACTCTAAATATCATATGATCATCAAGTTCAATACTCACTATAACAATACCACTGTCCAATATTACTCAAGTCCATTCTATACTCATTTTCATCACATAATCCATTTAGCTTTACACAGTTCAAGACCTAATCTCTCTTAGGTCCACTAATACATACAACATCATTTCCATATCACTAATTCTATAATTATACCACATACATATTCATAGGTCACCTTCATAATGTAATTCACACATTTTTTTTTACTTTTTTCTCATAATTTCATTCATGTTAAAAAACTCAGTTCACATATCATATACATGTATACACTTAATTATATGCTCTTATTTTATTTTCCTTTTTCATACATTCCATACAAATTTAATGTTTATCACTTTCTTTTAAACACTATCATTTTCATTCTTCCAATATGACGTAAAGTATTTATTCACACAACACACATATATATATTCTGACTATAATAACACTTCACATCCATCTTAATCACATTCCCAATGTGACATCTCTTTCACTTTCGTCTTTAAAAGCATTTAATATACTTCCATATCCAATTTTACCCTTTGCAGTAAAATGACTTAAAATAGTTCATTTTCATTTGCTTATCCACTTCCCTTTTTAATTCAAAACAAATTCTCATACTATCAATCACATTACTCAATTCATAATACTTTCATATGCAATATTAGTCATTTCACCTAGCTCATGTATTGAATATACATTAAAATATCAATATCCAAATAATCTTGATCAAATTCCACTAAAACTTTAACTTTTTAACTTACTACTCCGCTTAAACTTCAATTTGCCAAACTCATCTTATATATATATATATATCACAAAGCAATATCAAAATATATAATTTTCACAATTATCAAACTCATTTCAACAATCTCAAATATCACATATTACCACCATTATCATGAGCTTTCACAATATTCAAGCATCTCACATTTCTAACATTGAATTCACAATGTTTGCATTAAAATAACAATACCAATTTATATTCTTACTTAACCAATATCATTTTTTTTAAACAAAATCTTAACTTTATATATATATATATATATACCCCAAACTTTAAATAGTCACACTTTGTCTATACTAATCAACTCATTCAATATCCCACCATACTCTTCTCATCTTAATAACATATCTTTCAATATTAACAATCCAATATTATTTCCTCTGTCTAGCAAACCCAACATAAACTTTATTATAAAGAGATTCAAAGTGTAAAAGAAAGAGTACATATTCTAATCTTGATTTTGTTTCCAACTCATTTCCAACTTTATTCTCCTTTTCATTTCTTTATACCTCAACACATTTAACAGTTCACTTTACTTGCATAAGTTTCCATTTTTTTTTATCAATTAAAATTATATAAATCCATATCATTACTTTCTCTAGCTTTACTTTCATGTAATACAACATTCACACACTAGCATCCATCTCATATAACACGGATATACTACAAATCATATAAGGCCACATCCGAGACCAACCTAGGTATCAATGCATATGCATGTATTACAAATTTCATTTCAAAACTTTTCCTTTTTACTTCTATTTAAACTTTTCAAAACTTTTTCTTTTTAATTTCACTTAGGCCGAGAATCTCGAACCTAAGCTCTGATATCAAAATAATTGTAACACCCTGATACTCCATATAAGTACTATACATATACCTGGTATACATACAGTAAGTATATAAAGTATAAGGATGTCACTTTTCGTTACAATTTAAAAACCTTCAAGAGAGTTCAAACTACAATGCATTAATTTAAAGAACATTTACAAAATCATTATACTTTTAATGATCTTACATATATATAATAATCTTATTTTTATCATAACTTCATTTATACATATAATACACTCATGTCAGAAATATATCATAATTAAAAATTATACATGTATGCATCACCCTCTAGTTGGTCTCGACAAACTCTTACTCTTCTCGTGGCATAACGAAAGACTTCATATCTTCCACCTAGTCACCTGCGCGATTACACATCCACGCTAAGCCCGAGAGCTTAGTAGTACAAATATAACATATAAACATACATTATAGAATTTCTAACATATAATGAAATATCACTTCCATGTACCATTAGTTTCTTATCATGTTTTTCCTTTTGAATTGCACCTTTCATATCTCGACTAATTTCATATATTATACACATATCATTATCAGTAACCACAATCCATCATTAATACTCACCATCAATTTATCAATATACACATTACACATCATGCTTCATAACATTGTTTTATTCATAATTCACCAATCATAATCCATCACTAACACTCAAAATCAATATATCAATACACACATTACACAACATACTTCATAACATTATTTTATTCACAATTCACTAATCATGAATCACATTTCCCACAAAGTCAACCATAGATCTCATTACTCATTTATTTCAACATTTGTATATCATATTGACAACAAAGACAGACTCGGACCCAAAAGACACTAATATGCCATTCAATTTTCAGAGTTAATGCTTTGGTTTTGTTATCACATTTATCATTATCATAGACCCAACTAGGAATCAAGGATTTAGGTTCAACCAAGCTTCAAGGGGAACAAAGCATGATAAGTATCAACCCAACTTGGCTTCAAGAACCAACCCAACCTAGCTTCAAGGGTTGTAACATCTCAATTAGGCTTCAAGGACTAGACCCAACCAAGCTTCAAGGAGAGTAAAACATGTTAAACTTCTACCTAACTTGGCTTCAAGGATCAAGCCCAACCTAACTTCAAGAGATTGTTACTATCATTAGGCATGCCACCAACAACAAACTCTGAAAATGGAATAACACATTAGCCACACAATTCATTTATCAATTTCATTCTCAATTCTCTTCATCAATTAGGCAAACATGCCTTATGTCTTTCAATTGAATCATCATAGCCAATCACAATGGCTTCACATCGCATTTGAGTTATCATAGCCAATCACAATGGCTTCACATCACATTTGAGTTATCATAGCCAATCACAATGGCTTCACATCACATTATATTTCAATTCACATATTAATACTTCATTATTCAAGTATACATAATCAATTACATTGAACATTATCATCCAAGCAAATATGCTTCAATTATCTCAATTCACATTTCATAAAGCTCATATTATGCCAAACATAATATTATTGATATGCAATAATGTGGATTAGGGTTTGTACTTACCTCAAGAACCACTCCCATCAAGCTATACATAATCATTTACCTCATCATATCCTTCACATTTTACATATAGCATCATTGATGCAACATTATGAAGTATATTATTCATATAACACATTACCATTCATAAGATTCACAATGTATATAACATAACATTGTTCATATAGTATCATATGCATCATCAAATGTATGTTCATTCTCAACAATGCAAGAAGAGCAGAGAACATTCACAGTAGCCAACACACTCAAGGGACACGGCCAAGCTTGTGGCCGGGTCTCTCAACACCAAATCAACCGAGGCAGACACGGGCAAGGGAACACGGCCGTGTCTCTAAACCAACACCAGGCAGTGGCAAACACGGGCAAGGGACATGGGCAAGCCAGTGGCCGTGTCTCTCCAAAATTGATCCAACACGGCCAAATTTCCTTAAACTTGGCCGTGTCTCCCAAAAATCTTTAGTTTTGGCCGTGTCTCATCCTTAGTTTGGCCGTGTCTCCCATGAACAAAAACCCTAAACATGGCCAAATCTCTTTTGATTGAATTAAAACACATTATACACAACATAACCTTATTCAAATGAATATAATCAATGTCTTTAACACTTATTTTACATGTTCATCACAATAATCACATTAACAATACATTAACAATACTTTTAAACACATACCACTTCAACAAATCATAACTCACCTCAAACACAACTTCACAAATAACAAAGGAAAACAAGAGAGTACTTACCTTAATTGAAGAAATTTCACAAATCTCCAACTTAATCCTTTGATTCTCCCTTCAATTTGATGTTTAGAACTTAGAATACCTCTCTTCCTCTCCCTTTCCTTTGATAGCCGGCCACACCAAATGAGAAGAGAAGAAAAATAAAGACAAGTCAAACTTCTCTTCTTCTTTAAATCTCCACCAAGCAATTCTACATGAGCAATTACTAACATGCCCTCTTCCCATTTGTTCTAGCTTTCTTCTTAATCAAGTGCCCTTAATAGTAATTTCACATACAACAATTAAAATATCTCTTCCCTTGACCACTCTCCATTTGACCTACATATATGTTATATATATTAACATATACCCAACATATACACTTTCTCTCTACACATTATTTTCCTTTTTAAACAATACCTAAACATTCTCTTTTCAATTTCTTTTCTTATCAACATAACATATACACATAATTCAAACAAACAACAATTGTATCCAAACTTCTAGGGCACACATTGGGATATTACAGTTCTAACAAGAAATTTATAGTGTGAGAGTTTGTCCATTGTGTCACATCAGCTCCTATCTCGAAATGGCCTTCATTTAACCCATGTCCCTCATAGACCCCATTTCAAGCCTATCAAAGACCTGTTGATCTCTCTTAGTAGGTAGAGTCTATTAGTGGAGATAATTTGGATAAGCATGCATATGAGATAGACAATATTTAAACTCAATGAGACCTTTGGCCAAGTAATGTGTATGTGCCTATTTGAAGTGCAACAATTCTTGCTTAAATAGAAATGATTCCCGAGTTTAGTAGGGTAACTAGGGTTGTCATGTTATAGATATGCTAATTTGAAAAATCAAGTCCTGAGGTACATTGACGTTGATTTGGCAAAGCCAACATTTTATTTCAAAATCAAAATCAAAATTAAAAAAAATGTGTTTTACAAAGCCTTCAAGTTAAGGGAAGTATGTTGAACCTCCAAAGGACATATTGGGCAAAGGAAGTGATTATTGGCAAGGTCATGAAGAAGTTATCAACCGACAAGCTGAAACATAGTTCGAAATAGATGAATCCCTGACTCTGCTGCTTAGAGTCTCTTGCACTCATGTTTTCAACATCTTGAAGATAAAATCCATAAATGTAAAGCTTTTTATAATTCCAATGCAAGACTTGAATGAGCGTTGAAAAGGTGTCATTGAGAATACTTCTGCTGATCACCTTGGTGTATGAGTCAATGAAACCACTGTGAGTACTATCATACATATCATGTATACATGAGCATATCACATCGCACTTTCTTGTCTTGTGTTGTCTATTCCTTGTCAAAATGGACAGCAAAACACCCTGCGAAGTAAAGAATCGAAAGAAGATATTGAATCAAGGGGGCATGGAAAGCCTATTTGCTTGTGGAAGTACCAGTAATTTTGCACAGAGAAGAAATGCGTGCTTTCGGCGAAGAACAAGACGAAATACAAACATTAATCAGAGCCCGCATAGAAAAATCATGGGTTTAAGCCTACACAGGGGGCAATGCTTCTCCTTTTCAAAATTTGATTTTATGCATAAATAAAATATTTTGAATATCTTGCCACGCAGGGGGCAAGGAGAGGATATGAAGGCTAGCTAAAAAGGGCTGAATTTTTTTGCAAAAGTGCAAAGGAATAACAAGACAAAATGAAAAAAGAAGAAAATTAGAATTCTCAAAAGAATGAAGATACAGAAGACAAAAGATCAGTCCAGCTAAAAGAGCTGAAGCCAGGGAAAAGACCCAATTTAAAGGGTGAAGACCCGATCTCAAAGAAGGAAGATCCATTTTCAAAGGTGAAGATCCATTTTGAGGGTGAAGAACCACAATGCATAGAACGGCTGGAGCAGTCAGACTTCTCAACTAATAAAAGGTTAGTCAAACTCATTCTCAAGTCCAAGTGCCCAAATCAAATCAATCTCGGGTCCAAGTACCCAATCCAAATTCAATCCAATCTTAGGTCCAAGTACCCAAATCAAATCAATCTCAAGTCCAAGTACCCAATCCTGGGTCCAAGTACCCAAATTCAATCCAATCTTGGGTCCAAGTACCCAAATCAAACCCATTCTCAGGTCCAAGCACCCAATCTCGGGTCCAAGCACCCATTCTCGGGTCCAAGTACCCAAATTCAATCCAATCTCGGGTCCAAGTACCCAATCTCGAGTCCAAGTACCCAAATCAAATTCAATTTCGGGTACAAGTACCAATTTTAGGGTCCAAGTACCCAAATCAAATCAATCTCAGGTCCAAGTACTCAATCTCGAGTCCAAGTACCCAAATCAAATCAATCTCGAGTCCAAGTATCCAAATTCAATCCAATCTTGGGTCCAAGTACCCAATTTCGAGTCCAAGTACCCAAATCAAATCAATCTTGGGTCCAAGTACCTAAATTCAATCCAATCTTGGGTCTAAATACCCAAATCAAATCAACTCAGGTTCAAGTACCCAATCTCAGGCCCGAGTACCCAAATCAAATTCAGTCTCGGGTCCAAATATCCAATCTCGGGTCCAAGTACCCAAATCAATTCCAGTTTAGCATCGAGTATCCAAGTCCAGTTAGGATCAAGTATCACAATCCAATTTAGGATCAAATATCCAAATCCAATTTAGGATCAAGTATCCTAATTCAGTTAGGATTGAGAATCCCAATCCAATTTAGGATTGAGTATCCCAATCTAGTCTAGGATCGAGTATCCGAATCCAGTTTAGGATAAAGTATCCAAATCCAATTACGATCGAGTATCCAAATCCAGCTTGGGATCGAGTATCCAAGTCCAATTAGGATCGAGTATCCCAAATCCAGGTTAGGATCAAGTATCCGAGTCCAATTTAGGGTCGACTATCCAAATCTCTCGAGTCCAAAACTCAAATTACCCTTAGGTCCAAAACCTAAAAACTCTTCTAAGTCCAGAACTTAGCTCGGGTCCAGAACCCAAATTTTTCCTTAGGTCCAGAACCTAGAATCTCTTCTATGTCCAGAACTTAGATAGGAACCAGAATCCAAATTTTTCCTTAGGTCCAGAACCTAGAATCTCTTCTAAGTCCAGAACTTAGCTCAGGTCCAGAACCCAAAATTTTCCTTAGGTCCAGATCCTAAAATTTTCCTTGAGTCTAGAACTCGAACCGGGTCCAGAACCCAAAACCTCCACCATCTCAAAAATTAAGTATTATTGCTTTTCACTCTCTTTCACTAAAGTTTCAGATCATTCAAGCAGGGGGCAAACTATAGACCCTTAATTTTTGACCCAGTCTGGGCCAATATATTTTTTTTAGTCCAAAATAATTTTTGTGTTGTCTAATATATTTTAATTGGTCCAAAATAATTTTTGTTATCTTAATTAAATAATTTTTGCTTTATTATCTAATTTCTATTAATAAAAAATAGAAATAAACAAACAAAAATCAAAAAATAAAAATAAAAATAAATATCGGCGACGAAAAAATCATCTCCGAAAGTTAGCGGGCCAATGGGCATTTCGCCCGCCGGAGTTTCCTGCAGCCGAAATGTCCCGCAGGCCTATTTCACCCGTAGCTGCCTGCTTTTTCGTCAATGCAATTTTTCCTGCGGCAATTTTTTTCGCCTGCGCAATTTTTCCGCAGTAATTTGTTTTCGCCAGCGAAATTTTTCGATGCAAATTTTTCAAAACCTAATACAATTAGGTTTCGGTTTCCTTTTCTTAATAAATAATGTATGCCGTGAGAAACTAGGAAAAAGATCATTAAAACTTCTATAAATAAGGAGGCAGAAAGATGGAAAAATAAATCAGAAATTGGGACGAAAAATTGGGAGAGCTTGGGATCCGAATCTGTGAAGGAAAGGCAGTAATTCAATTCAAATTTTTTGAGGAAGCAGAAAAATAATTCAAGGCAATTCAAAGCCAGCAAAGCTTGTCTTTGATTTTGGTTGATCCAAGAAGCAATTTTGGTGCAACCCCACGAAAGAAGGTTGAATTCTTAATTCCTTTTATTTTTTTTTCATAGTAGCTAAACATCTTATTTTTTTCTTTTAATTCAAAAATATTAGGACCTTAATTCACTTTTTCTAAGGCTTAAAAATATTAAATCGCTGCTTTATTTTCCAAAAGTTTAAAGCTATTAGTTTTATTTCTTTAAAAGCTCAAAACACTAATTTACTTTCCAAATTATCAAAACCCTTAAATTACGTTTTACTTCTTTTCAAAAAGTCTTTTAAAACATCTTTTCTATTTATAAAAACTTTAATTCATTTGGTTTACTTTTATAAAGCTTCATAAAATTATCAATTGATTCATAAATTCTAAAAATAAAATTCATTACTCGAAACCCAAAATTCAAAAATCCTAAAACCCTAATTCAACTCGAAAACCTAAAATAGTGAACCCTAACCTCCTTAAGACCTTAAACCTTAATTTTTTTTCTAAACCCTAATCTTTTAAAACTTTAAAAAACCATATAAACACAAATATTTAATTTTACACAGTGAGCTTGAAACCATAATTTGATGAGTAACCGTAAACCACAAATCAAAAGTATTTTAAAGTGTTCAAACCTTAATTTCATGATTTTACATCACAAACCCTAACTTGGATAATCAAAGAACTTTACCAACCTTTTAAAACATAAAATCTTGATCTATTTTAATTCCTTAAAAAATTCATAGTAGCCATAATTTAGGCTTTTATTTGCTTTATTCAATTCTATATTTGATTATGCTTTGATTTATTTTATATGCTTTAATTTATTTATGTTCAATGCTTGGTTTATTTAATTTATCATGGATGGATGCTTTTTTTCTATTGATGTTTAATACCTTTGATGAATGATTTATTTATGATGAATGATCATTTACTTTTATCAATTTATTTAGATTTCCAAATGTTGTAAGAGGTATGTTTCCACTTGTTGGATACCTCATTAGTTAAATATCATGTAATTTAATTTGCTTTTCTATTTTAGAAACTATGCAAAAGACGTGTTTCTACCTTTCGGTGGGTGTCCTATTTAGGCATGTGATGTAAGGACATGTTTCCATCTTCAGATGGGTGTCCATTTATTTATTTTGATTGGACCTTAGTATAATTTTAATATATTGATGCTTTCTTTTAATTATTGTGTGTAATATGGATAATGTTGTTATATTTAAGAATTTTATAATATTAAGACCTGTAAAGGAGGCCGGTTCCAATGAACCGGGCATTGTGGGGGTGCTGGGCCATTTCTCACCTTGCCCACACATAGCCAACTTTCTGAACCCATTAAGGGGTTGGGGATTCCTTAGGAATTGAGTCATCCACCCCTTTCTTTTTTCCCGGCCCGTCTGGGTGGCGACTCCATTTTCTCCGGACTTAGGTCCGTGTTCTCTAAGGCCCCGAGCCTAAGCAGTGCCAAAGTCGTAAGAACCATTCCACCGGGATTGGGGGCAAAAATCCCCATTCACACATAACCACTTATAGCCTTGTAACATTTGGTATATACTTGCTATGGGAACCTAAGCCTTTTAACCCAAAGACTAAAGCTCATGTAATTGGCCTAGTTACTTTCCTTAGGTTTTAACCCAAATGCATGTTGTTTGACTATGGTTAATTTATCTTGGCTTAAATCATGGCTTATTTGGTTTGTTCTTTTCCTAATATTACCCAAGTATATTTGTAAGCTCAAATAAATTTTTCTTTAAAATCTAGAAGACCAAAACTATCTTCAAAACATTTCAAAACGGTCTTTGGACATAAAACTTTTCTAAAAACAAATCAAAAATTCTTTTGCTCATGGCCCAAATACTAAGCCCAAAATCCATTTTTTCTAAAATCTTTTTACAATGGGCATAGAAAAAAAATTATTTTCATCCAACCTTTTCTTACAAAGAGCTTACAAATTATTTAGGTCAATTACGAAATACCAAAAATCAATTGTGAGCCTAGTTTATACTAAGAATAATTAATCATCAGCTTGTTTTTGGCATGAATCATTAGTTACTTTTTTCAAGTGAGAAATCTATTTATAATAACCTCTTAATTTAGTTTTAAGCCAATATAGCATAAAAGCTACTTTAGTTGGATAAATGGATTAAAACCTAATTAATGGGAATTATCATGAACTGATTTCCATTTTTGAAAATATAACTATTGGTTAAAACATCCAAGGGAATTATTTAAAAATAAGGTATCCCATGTTGGTATTTTATTAAACATATACCTAGGAAAAGAGACTCGCCATTCGTGTGTGGATGTTATAAGGTTGTAAGGAACGTCCTATTTGTCCTTGTTTGTTAATTGTTTGTGCATACATGCGTACATGCATGCATTTGCATCTCATATCATTGATCCTTTCTGGCTCACAACCCTAGATTACGGCAGTTCAAAGGCTTACAACAATCCGACCTACGCTGGAAGCGAAGAATCTAGTAACGACTCAATCACTTGCTCACCAAAAACAATGGACCTCGAACAAATTCAAAGAATGGTGGATGAAGCCCTCAATGCCAAAATGGAAGAAATAAAAGAGGCCTTAGCTGAGACCATGAAGAACCAACTGACTTTAATTTTAGAAAATCACGCTGAAGCATCTGCTAACACTAAGAAGCCAAGGGACAAAGGGAAGACCAAAGTTGGTGAAGTGGTTTTTGATGATGAAAAGGTGATCATTGATGATGATGATGATTGGGCTCAATACTACCAAGATGCTCAAGATAAGAAGAAAGAATCGAAGATTGTTGAAAGATCAGTTATGGAGAAAACAGAAGCTTCTAATGTTGAAAAGATGATTGCTAATTTAGAAAAGAAATTTTAGAAGAAGCTGAAAACCAAGGAAATGTCTGAGATCGACAAACTATTTGAACAAGACGAGGAGGTCCCTTATAATTTTAAGATGCCATCTTTCACAAAGTTTGATGGAATCGAAAATCCTCATCTCCATGTGAAGCAGTATATCACTGCCATTCAATCTGCTCGAACTACTAAAGCTCAAACTCTAAGGTACTTCATGCTCTCATTGTCCAAAATTGGTTCTATACCTTAGATGATGGAATGCAAAAGAGTTGGGATTTACTATACAAGGCCTTCATCCAGCAATATGGATATAATGTCAAGATAGAAGTTTCCTTAATGGAAGTGGAGTCCATTAGGCAAAGGTCGAATGAGAACTTTGTTGATTATGTGCAGAGATGGAGAAACAAGGCCGCTTTGTTCAAGAAGAGGCCCGATGAATCGAATCAAATAAGGATGATTGTGAGAGGGGTGTTGCCTAGTCTTCATGAAAGGATGTCTCATACACTCATCCGTGATTTCAAAGGCCTTCTCCAAGCTAGTTTGCAAATTGAAGAATGGCAGAGAGAGAAGAACTGTTTTTCAATAAGAAGGAACGAGAAAGGAAACTATCAATCTGGTAGCCAAAGCATGCAAAAGGCAGTCGGTGTCAATGCTACTAACCAAGGAATAAGGAGACAGTGTTCAGAATTGGGGAAACCGATGTCTTAGGTTCTCAATAAGCTTCAAAGAAAGGGATTGCTACAACCCTTAAATCCTCATCCTTTGCCCAATCCTCTCCCACCTAATTTCGACACTAAAGCATTTTGTCAATTTCACCAAATGCAAGGGCATGACACGGATAGATGTGTGAGGTTGAGACATGAGATCCAAAATCTAATTGATAGTGGGAAGCTGCCCGAGCCCAATAAGCCAAACACCAAAGATGACCCATTACCAAAGTTCAATAGGGTACCACCACCGGCAACCTTCATGATTGGAGGGGGTTTGCATGAAGATTTTGTCATGTCTTCTTTCCAAGATGTGGGTGGAGAAGCAACCAAAGAGGAAGATGTATTTGGCAAAATTAAACAAGTTATGGTGGGTAAAGAAGTAACAATTTGTGTTGTCAATGGTTTTTGGGATTCAAGCAATAGTGAGGATGATTTAGTATCCAAGAAGGAGGAGTGGACTTGGTCTGAGCCCTGAGAAGACGAAGTAATGAACACTAGATCCGGTAAGCCTTATGCAAGGCCACCACCTAAGGAGGTAGAAACTAATAAGGGAATGGAAGTTGAAGTAGGAAATAAAAGAGAGGAAGATGATGCTGCGCTCAAGCAATTGAAAAGAACCCAAGAAAGTGTTAGCATTTGGGACTTATTTGCTACTTCTAAAAAGAACCGAGAAACTATGGCCAAGGCCTTAGCTAGCATGCCAATTTCTACCTCCACAACACCAGATAAGCTGATCAACTTCATAAAAATTGGAGGAGTAATGAAATGTGAAGATGTTCAAGAAAAGAGTGAAGTTAATATGGAAGTGATTTCTTTCTCGGATGCGGATTTACCGGAGGAGGGGAGAGATCACATTCACCCTCTCTTTATCAAAATAGAAATCAAAGGGAAAAGGACTCCATGTGTAATGGTCGATGATGGGTCCGCTATAAATGTTTGTCCACTTAAAATATTGCCAAAACTAGCCATGTTAACAAGGGATCTAAACTCGATTGAGGTAACCATTCGAGCTTATGACAACACCAAGAGACATACCGAAGGAACTGTCAAAGCCGCTGTCAAGGTTGGTCCAATTGAATCTATTGTTGAATTTGTTGTTTTAGACATACCTGTTACCTTCGCTTTACTCTTGGGGTGACCATGGTTTCATCCTCTTAGTGGAGTTCCTTCCACCCTTCATCAAAAGATCAAGTTCCCCAACGGAGATTAGATATTGGTCATCAAAGCTGAAGATAATGAGATTGTTAACGCTCTAATGATTGAGAGGGATCTCAATGGTTTCCAAATAGCTGCAATTTCTAATGATGAAGTAGTGGACTCCAAAGTCTCGAATATGATGAAGAGCATGAACTACCTTCTCGTAGATGGTCTTGGAAAGGGTAAGGCCGGTTTGACAAAGCTGCCAGATTCTAGAACTCAAACTTCCAAGCAAGGGTTGGAATATGATGAAGACAACAATGTCCAGTAAAAGAAAAGTTAGAAGATGAACTTCCCACCACTTGAAGAGATCTTTGTCAATGCTTTAGACATGGGACCACTCCAGAGAAAGGCGAACCAATCATGTTCATGGGAAAGTTGATCCTAGGTTTTGAAATTTTTGCAGATGTTGCCGAGCTAGTGGAGCAAGTGAAGAAAGAGCTCACCCTGCCAGTCAAGAAAGAATCCAAACTAAAAGAGAAGAAAGAAGCTATTCTGAAAGCTGAGAAGACTCCGGAGGAGATTGCTGGCCTGGTTAAAGAAAAGTTTGAAGACATCCTGCCTTAAGATTTTGAGAACAATGATTTTGATTTTAATTTTAATTTGTCTGCTTTGTATGAGTATGATGATGTTTTCTTTTCCAAAATGAATGTAATAAAGTCTGATTTTGCTTACTTGTGTGATGCTGATGGTTACATATATTCAAATAGCAGTTACATGAGCATCTTTAATATTAATTTTGTTAACACACAATCATTAAATTTGGGAACAATCGAAAAAACTAAAAACATTAGCATATCATCCGACCTTACTCTTGATGAGAGAGAGAGATTAGAAAAAATATTCAAAAAATATGAAGAAGTATTTTCTTGGTCTTATGAGGACATGCCTGGTATAGATCGAGACAAAGCCAAATATCTTATTCCTACTTACACTCACATTAAACCTGTCAAACAAAAGCTTAGGCAATTAAGACCTGAGTGGGATGAATTGGTTAAAGAAGAGGTCACTAAACAAATACAAGTGAAGTTTCTTGAAGTGATAGAATACCCAAATTGGCTAGCCAACATAGTACCCGTGCCAAAGAAAGATGGAAGGATAAGGGTCTATGTGGACTATAGAGATTTAAACAAGGCTTCCCCTAAAGATGATTTTCCTTTACCTCATATAGATGTTCTCATTGATAATGCAGCCTCTAGCGTGCTACACTCATTTGTAGATGGATTTTCCCGATACAACCAAGCGTTAATGGCCCAAGAGGATAAAGCCAAAACTGCTTACATTACTACATGGGGTATATTTTGTTATAGGGTGATGTCGTTCTGTTTAAAGAATTATGGAGCAACCTACCAAAGGATGGCCACCACACTATTTCATGACATGGTGCACAAAGAAGTTGAAGTATATGTTGATGATATGATGGTTAAATTGGATACAAGGGAACAACACTTCAAAAACTTAGAGCTATTCTTCGATAGAGCCTTGAAATATAAGCTAAGATTGAACCCGAAGAAGTGTGTGTTCAGGGTTACCTCAAGTAAACTATTAGGACATGTGATTGGTCCGAATGGCATTAAGATCGATCCTGACAAAGTTAAAGTGATCAGGGATATGCTAGCCCTAAAGACGGAGAGAGAAGTTCGGGGATTCATTGGTAAATTGCAATACATTAGTAGATTTATAGCAAAGCTCACAACAATCTGTGAGTCTATCTTCAAATTGCTTAAAAAGAATAAGCCAGTCATATGGAATGAAGAATGTCAAAAGGCCTTTGAGAAAATAAAAGAATATTTGTTGAATTCGCCTATTCTAAAACCACCTAAACCCGACAAACCTCTATTACTATACTTAGCAGTAGAAGAAGAGTCAATAGGAGCCATGCTAGCCCAAGCAGATGAGTCAGGGATTGAGCATGCAGTCTACTATTTGAGTAGAAAGCTCCTACCTTATGAAATTAAGTATAGTATCATTGAAAAGACATGCATATCCGTGGTTTGGTATTCTAAGAAGTTGCGGCATTACTTTCAATCTTATAGTGTGCAAGCAATTTCCAGGTTGGATCCAATGAAGTACGTAAGGGAGACACCCTCTTTGATTGGGAAATATGGTCGATGGTTGATAATATTAGAAGAATTTGAGATTGAATATGTAACCAGGAAAACAATAAAAGGTAGAGCGGTTGTAGAATTCCTAGCCCAACAACCATTACCAGATAGCGAAGAGGTAATCTTGAAATTTCCTTATGAACATTTAGAGGCAATTGAAGTACAAGGATGGAAAATGTATTTTGATGGAGCAGCAAACAGGAAAGGAGCAGGTTTGGGAGTCATACTAGAATCGCCTGAAGGGGAACTTATCCCTTTAGCCAAAAAGTTGAAATTTAGGGAACCTAATAATATGGTGGAATACGAAGCTTGTATTTTTGGTTTGGAAACCCTAATGATTATGAAGGTGGATGTTTTTGGTGATTCATTACTATTAGTATCCCAAGTAAATGGAGAGTGGGATTTGAAAGAGGAAAAATTGAAACCATACCACCATTACCTAACCATGATGAAGAAGAACATAAAGGAGTGTAGGTTTATACACCTATCAAGAGAAGAAAATTAGATGGCTGATGCCCTAACCACATTAGCTTCGGTATGGGAAAATCCTGTCAGCTTATTCCTTAAGCCTCTTATTTTGACCAGTTCATCAACTCCTTGCTATGAGTATGAGACAATCATGGAAACTGATACAGACCATGATGCGTGGTATGATACTATAAGGCAATTTTTTGAAGAAAGAGAATACCTGTCGGGGGCAACAAAGAAAGAAAGAAGAGCCATAAGGTGGTGGTCCTTGCAATATGTCACATTCCATGGGAGTTATATCAAAGATGGTCTGATGGGGGTGCATTTGAGATGTTTAAGAAAGCCTAAAGTGGAGCGTATTATGTCAGAGATACATGCAGGAAATTGCAGTCTACACATGAGTAGTTTGGCCCTAGTAAAGAAGATTATTCGACAAGGTTACTACTGGTTGGCCATGGAGAGAGATTGTATTGAGTTCGTAATGAAGTGCCAACAATGTCAGATGTATGGTAACTTGAATCACATGCCTCCTGAAGAATTGCATTCTATGTCTTCACCCTGGCCCTTTGCCATTTGGGGTATTAACAGTGTTGTCCCAAGATGGCAACCAAGAGGGGGGGGAGGTGAATTGGTTTCCTCAAGAAATAATGGCAAATTAAAAACTCAACAAACAAGAAATGCGGAATAGAGAAATGGTTGAGTAGTGAATGAAAGAAAGAACACACAATATTTATAGTGGTTCAGATTTTCTTAAATCCTACATCCACTTCCTTAACAACTTGTTAAGGTATCACTAATCTTTAAAGTTTTACAAGCTCACGTCCAACTTTGGTGTTTTCACAAGTTCACACCTAACTTGACAAGTGTTTTGCTAAGGCTTACAATCAAAAACCTTTACAAGAGTTTTTCAAGGCTCACTCTCACAACCTTTACAAGAGTTTTACAATGCTTACTCTCACAACCTTTACAAGAGTTTTACAAGGCTTACTCTCACAACCTAAGTATTTTCCAAGCTCACACTCAAACTTATACAATGGTGTTTTCAATGCTTACACCTAACATTCATTACAATTCAAATGTAAGTAAAATATGTTGCTTGGCTATAAATTCTTTGATTCTCTCTTTGCATCCTTTTGTTTTTCTTAGAGTAGCAATGTATTTATAGCCAATGTGGTCTGACTAGCCGTTATAGATAGTGAGAATAAAGTCTTGGCAGTTTAGACCTTCTTCAGTAACCTGTTCGAAGCTTTTCGCGGTCGTCCTTCATATAAGGATGGTCGCGCTAATGTCTCACGCGGTCGTCCTTGGTCAAGGTACAGTCGCTGCATTTAAATTTGCTTCAACAGTCGAATTTGAGTGCTCTGCAGCAGGAATCTTACCCATGCTGTGGTTGTTGGGATGGTAGCACATAAGATAGGTGCGGTCACCCTTTTTGAATACTGAAGTGGGTTTATAACGGTCATCACACGTGGCATTCTTTGACTGGGCAAAATGAAAGTCTGCCTAAATATGAATTTTGCGGTCGCTCTGGGTGCAATCTCGTGGTCGAGTTGAGACACTCCCATCGAACTTCTGGACGCACCTTAGGATGCGAACACTACTGTCAGTTTAAGCAGATTTCTCCTGAATCATCAGAGCGGTCGCAGATATCAAAGGCCGATCGCGAAAGTGATAAGCAAGATCATATCCTTCGCCATTCTTGTCACCGCGAACCTTACTGTAATTAGGATGATTTGGGTTTCTTGTGTGGCGGTCGTCCATGAATGTAGGAAGGTTGCTCTTATGTAAGTGCGGTCGCGATTAAGGTCGGGCTACTGACCACGAAACCTACTGTGATATAGTTTCATCCTTCAATTGAATGGAGCGATCGTTTCCATGTCTTGTGCGACCGCTAAACATTCTCTGTTCAGCTTTATTTGAAACAACCTAATCCTGCAACAAGGTTCTTCAAACACATGTTAAATAAGTCATTCAATTTGAGTTGTCAATGATCAAAATTGAGATCATTTGTCTAATAGACAGTATAAGAGAGATACATCCGACGGCCTCAATCGGTCACCGTTTCATTATAGTAGCAATAGATTATTTTTCAAAATGGTTTAAGCCGAATCCTTCAATAAACTGGGAGCAAGTCAAATGGCTAGATTTATTGAAAAGAACCACATTTGCATATACAGGGTCCCACACAGTGTAATATCAGACAATGGGGTACAGTTTAAAGGAGCAGTTAAGGATTTATTCTTGAAGTATCGAATCCATCATCATAGATCCTCTTCTTATAGGCCAAAGTGGAGCAGTAGAAGCAACAAACAAGACAATTAAGCAAATCCTGTCCAAGATGACCAAGACGTACAGGGATTGGTCAGAGATGCTTCCTTTTGCTTTGTGGGGATGTAGAACAAGTGTGCGAACACCTACTGGAATGACGTCGTTCTCTTTGATTTAAGGGATGGAAGAAGTATTGCCAATTAAAATAGAGATCAAGTCATTGAGAGTAGTCTTGGAAGCTGAACTGCCTGAAATGGAATGGGTAGCGAGCAAATACACACAGTTAGCTTTACTAGAGGAGAGAAGGTTAAAGGCATTATATCACCACCAACTGTATCAAAAGAAGATAGCTCAGACCTACAATAGAAGGGTTAAAATCAGAAAAATCAAAGTCGGGGATTTAGTGTTGAAGCAATGTAAGCCTAATGTATCTGATCCGAGAGGGAAGTTTAGGCCTAGCTGGGAAGGGCCATATGTTGTGAAACATGTCATGAACAAGGGAGCAGTGAAACGATCAGACATGGATGGGAACGAGTTTAGCCAGCCAGTGAACATCGATAGGTTAAAGAGATTTTATGTATAAAATAAATAAATAAAAGGAAGAAAGAGGGAGCTCACTAGGTTGAAAACCCAAAAGGGCGACCTAGGCAAAAGTTAGAGCAGTCCGCTAGTTCTGAACACCTGAAAGGGTGGGCTAGGCAACAATTAGGGCTAAATGAGAGAAAATCATCAATTAGAAAACCCGAAAGGGCTAGTTGGCAACAAGAGTGATCAGATACATCGGCAGTCAGAACTGGCCTTCTAACCCTAACTGAGGAAAAATTTGACTATGCAAGATCTTTGCTGCAGAAAGATGCCTACGATTGGTGGAAGACGGTGCCCCATTCTATGGATGATCCTCCAACACTGTCTTACACTGATTTTCTGAGGGAATTTGAGTTGAAGTATACTCCTAGGGAGTATAAAGATGGGAAGAAAAGAGAGTTTCTAGATTTGAAGCAAGATCATCGGACCGTAACTGAGTATGAAGTTGAGTTTATTCGACTAAGTCAGTATGCTGGGGGTATCATTGCTGATGAGATTGATAGATGCAGGAGGTTTGAGGAGGGATTGAGGCCCTCAATCATGTGCTTAGTGGCTGGATCCAGATATCAGGATTTCTCACAGCTTGTGACAGCAGCTCGAAGTATAGAGCGAGCTCAAGTTATTGCAGTTGCTTCAGAAGAAGAGGTTAGGGTTAGAAGGCCCCAGTTCGAGGCAGGGTCTTCCTCTGCGAAGAGGGGTAGAGGAAGTTTTGTTCCTCGGAGTAGTAGGAGCCAGAGACTAGCTGGTAGGTCTGTACAGTTCCAGAGACAGAGATTTAGACCTGCAGCTTCAGTGGCAAGTGCTCCGATCCCTATGACTCAGAGATCCGCTCCACCTAGATGTGCTCAGTGTGGGGGTTATCATAGAGGTGTTTGTTGGAAGAGTGGTGGACCAGCTGTCTGCTTCAGGTGTGGATCACCTGACCACTTTGTGAGAGACTGTCCTGAGAGGCAGGAGCAGATGCCAGTTGATTCTGCTGCTTCTCGAGCTAGTGTGAGGGGAGGCAGAGGAGGCAGAGGTGCCAGCCGGGGAGGTAGACCAGGATTCAGTTCTAGAGGAGGTGCTACATCCAGGGAGGGTAGACCAGAGGAGGTTGGATCTTCCCAGAGGATGTATGTTATGCAGAGGCAGCCAGATACATCGGCAGTCAGAACTGGTACTTTTTCTTTATTTAATACTCCAGTACTTGCTTTGATTGATCCGGGTTCCACGCATTCATATATTAGTGCATCTATTTTGCCTGTATTTGATGTGCATGCTGAGTCCCTAGGATTTGATGTGTTGGTGACAAATCCATTAGGGCATAGTGTGGTTGTGAGTAAGGTGCATAGAGATAGTGCAGTAGTGGTGCAGGGTGAGGAGTTCCTTGGGGATTTGATTGAGATGCCATTTAAGGAATATGACGTGATCTTAGGTATGGATTGGCTATCTTGACATGGAGCTGTGGTGGATTGTAAAAAGAAAATTGTTTCTTTGAGAACGGGTGATGGTAGAGAGGTGATAGTATCTAATGAGCAGGAACAGCTAGCCTCCTTATTTGTTTCAGCTGTTGCAGCTAGGAGGTTGATTAGAAAGGGGTGTGAAGCCTATCTTGCTCATGTGGTAGATACTAGAGTGAAGGGTTCTTCCATTGATAGTATTGCCACAGTTGCAGAGTTCCCTGATGTTTTTCCAAAGGAGTTGCCAGGATTGCCTCCTGAGAGAGAGGTGGAGTTTGGTATTGAATTGTTGCCTGGTACCACTCCTATCTCTATTACTCCTTACAGAATGGCACCAGCAGAATTGAGGGAGTTGAAAGTGCAATTACAGGAGTTGTTGGACAAAGTATTTATTCACCCCAGTGTTTCTCCTTGGGGAGCTCCTGTGCTATTTGTGAAGAAGAAAGATGGTACTATGAGGTTGTGTATCGATTATAGGCAATTGAACAAGGTGACTATTAAAAATAAATATCTTTTGCCTAGAATCGATGATCTCTTTGATCAATTGAAAGGTGCAGCTGTGTTTTCTAAAATTGATTTGAGATCTGGGTACCATCAGCTGAGAGTCAGAGCTGAGGATGTTCCAAAGACTGCCTTTCGGACCAGGTATGGGCATTATGAATTTCTAGTTATGCCTTTTGGTCTAACGAATGCACCTGCAGCTTTTATGGATTTGATGAATAGGGTGTTTAGGCCCTATTTGGATCAGTTTGTAGTGGTCTTCATTGATGATATACTGGTGTATTCGCGGAATGAAGAGGAACATGATATGCATCTGCGGATTGTGTTGCAGATTTTGAGAGAGAAGCAGTTATTTGCCAAATTGTCGAAGTGTGAGTTCTGGTTGGATCAAGTTGCTTTTCTCGGACATATTGTTTCAGCGGAAGGCATTAGAGTTGATCCAAGTAAAGTTGAAGCTATTCTGAATTGGAGTCCACCCAAGTCTGTGACAGAGATTAGAAGTTTTCTGGGTTTGGCAGGCTATTACCGACGGTTTGTGAAAGGGTTTTCTTTGATAGCTACTCCACTCACCAGATTACTTCGAAAGGGAGTGAGATTTGTGTGGACAGATCAGTGTCAGGCTAGTTTTGAGCAGTTGAGAGAGTTGCTGACTCAAGCGCCTGTTCTTACTTTACCTGTTGAAGGCAAACCATATGTGATCTACAGTGATGCTTCACATAGAGGTTTGGGGTGTGTATTGATGCAGGAAGGGAAAGTTATAGCTTATGCATCTCGACAGTTGAAACCGCATGAGCTTAACTATCCGACACATGATTTGGAATTGGCTGCCATTGTGTTTGCATTAAAGATTTGGCGCCACTATCTGTTTGGGGAGAAATGTTTCATCTACACTGATCACAAGAGTTTGAAGTATTTGGGTGTCCAGAAAGAACTCAATCTTCGTCAGAGGAGATGGTTAGAATTGATTAAAGACTACGACTGCTTGATTGACTATCATCCAGGTAAAGCAAATGTTGTTGCTGATGCCTTGAGTCGGAAGTCTTTAGCTGGTTTAACAGTTTACTCGCTCTCGTTGCTTGTTGAGTTGAGAGCATTGCATGCCAGTTTTGTACCTTGTGTTGATGGTGCATTATTGGCACAGTTGCAATTGAAGCCGATTTTGTTAGATCAGATCAAAGAAGCTCAGTTGGCCGATAAGAAGATTCAGAAGATTATTTCAGATTGTAAGAATGGGAAGACAAGAGATTTTGTTGTGAAAGACGATGAGAGTCTCTGGTTTAAAAATCGATTGTGTGTACCCGATGATGCTGAATTGAAAAGAGTCATTTTAGAAGAAGCACATCAGTCAGTGTTTGCTATGCATCCGGGTAATACGAAGATGTATCATGATTTGAGACAGCATTATTGGTGGATTGGGTTGAAGAGAGACATTGCAGATTTTGTGTCGAAATGTCTCACTTGTCAGAAGGTTAAAGCAGAGCATCAAGTTCCAACCGGGTTGCTTCAACCATTGTCAGTGCCAGAATGGAAGTGGGAAAGAGTGACAATGGATTTTGTGTCTGGTTTGCCATTGACACAAAAGAAGCATGATGCTATATGGGTGATTGTGGATAGATTGACTAAGACAGCTCATTTCCTTCCGATTCGAATGGATTACTCTTTGGAGAGATTGGCTGAGCTGTATATCCATGAGATTGTGAAACTGCATGGTGTTCCAACTTCTTTAGTGTCTGATCGAGATCCCAGGTTTACTTTCAGATTTTGGAAGAGTTTGTATAGTGCTTTGGGTTGTCGACTGCACTTCAGCACTGCTTTTCATCCACAGACGGATGGACAGTCAGAGAGGGTGATACAGATTATTGAGGACATGTTGAGAAGCTGTGTCATCGATTTCTCTGGAAGTTGGGATAGGTTTTTACCTCTTGTGGAGTTTGCTTACAACAACAGTCACCAATCCAGCATTGGTATGGCACCGTTTGAAGCATTGTATGGCAGACGGTGTAGGACACCTCTTTGTTGGAATGAGCTTGGAGATAATAAGTTGATTGGTCCTGATTTGATTCAAGAAACTGAAGAAAAAGTAAAGTTGATTCGAGGCAGGTTAAAAGCAGCTTCAGACCGACAGAAATCTTATGCAGATCTGAAAAGAAGAGATATAGAGTTTAATGTTGGAGATAAGGTATTTCTGAAAGTGTCTCCTTGGAAGAAGATTTTGAGGTTCGGTCGAAAAGGAAAATTGAGTCCTCGTTTCATTGGGCCATATGAAGTGTTAGAAAGAGTTGGGCCAGTGGCGTATCGACTTGCTTTGCCACCTGAGTTGGATCGTATTCATAGTGTATTCCATGTTTCTATGTTGAGGAGATATAGGTCGGATCCATCTCATGTGTTGCCATTTGAGTCTATCGAAGTGAGCCCAGATTTGACATTTGAAGAGGAACCAGTTGCTATCTTGGCACATGATGTGAAAGAATTGAGAAACAAGCAAGTGCCATTGGTGAAGATTCTTTGGAAGAATCATGCAAAAGAAGAAGCGACTTGGGAGAGTGAACAATCCATGCGAGAGCAATATCCACAGTTGTTTCAGCTTTGATATCAGGTAATTTCGAGGACGAAATTTTCTTTTTAGAGGGGGAGAATTGTAATATCCCTATGCATGCCCTAGAAGTTTTGTTGTTGTTGTTGTTGGTTTGAATTGAGAAATGGGAAGAGAATGTTTTTGTATGGTGGTTGGGAAAGAAAAGAGGGTTTAGAGATAATTGTATATGTTGCTTATATGGTGATATATATAACATATAAAGTGGTCAAAATGGAAAGTCAAGGAAAGAGGATATTTTTGTGTTGGTTGTGAATTACTTAAATGGGTATAGATATGACAAAAGCTTAGTTAAATGGATGAGGGTATTATAGTAATTTTCTTTTGGATGGGTATTTAATGCCTATTGACTTTGTGTTTCTTCATCATTTCTTCTTCTTCTTGTTGTTGGGTGGCCGGCTCATTAAAGAGAGAAGAGAGCAAGAGAACAAGTGATGGTTTTGATGATTTCAAGTTCAAAGTGAAGGAAGTTTTCAAAGTTACAAGTTGGAGTTTCAAGGAATTTCATTATTTAGTAAGTTTGCTCTTGTTTACCCTTGTTATTTTTGAAGTTATGCTTGAGTTGAGTTGTGATTTGATGATGGTATGATTAATTTGCTTATGGTGTGATTTTAAGTATTGATTTTGCTTGATAGATGAGAAGTTGGGTTGGTGTTGGTGATGGAAGAGTAAGAGTTGTGTTTAGTGAAATTGTTTCTGTTTTACAATTAGTAAAGGCTGTGATTTGTATGATTTTTAATTAATTATAGAAAAATGTTTTTGAAGTGAATTTTTGATATGTTGTGTCTCTATGAGTCTAGAATGACTGAAAAATATGTTGATTCGATTTTGGAATGGTTATGAGTTTAGAAAGATTATTTTTATTAGACCTGTTCCAGCAGGTACCTTAACTGAGACAGCTGTATTTCGGGATTTTTAATAAAATGTAGAAAAATCATATCCAATTGAATTTTGGATATGTTGTTTCTTAGTGAGTCTAGTATTTGAGAAAAATAATTTGGAACCACGTTGATTGAATTTGATTTATGGAATTCACAAAGTTCAGAATTGCTACCAGGATGCAGGGCAATTGGGGCAGTCTGGTTAGGTGAACTATTTGACCAAGATTTTGTGTTCAGTTTGATCTGAAATTTTAAAGGAATGATTTTAAGATACAAAACTAAATTCTGTAAAAACATTTTAGAATTTTTAGTCAAGTAGATTATTTTATACAATTTTTCAAAATAAGGATAAAATGGAGTCTAAAACCAGAATGTACTATTCATATGGTCATTTTGCTAATATTCCTTTTGGATTAGGTTGTGAAGAGGTTGAATTGCCCTAATTGCATTGTTGAGATTGAATAATGTTATGTTATGCATTGTGAATGGTAATGTGTTTCATGAGTAATGCACATTGAAATGTTATACCAAAGATGTTATAGTGATTCAAATGAAATATGATTGAAGCATGCATTGATGATAGGATTGAATAATAATGTGAGTGTTTAGATAATGTAATGAATATTGTATATAATGATTGCTTAACTTGCTTGTGAAAAAGAAATGAATTAAAAAGGTATTGATAAGTTTAATGAACGGACCTATCCGTCTCCTGCGGAACCATGCGGACCCAGTGGGTTGGGCAACCGATCTTGGACTACCGATCTGGTAGGAGGAAGGTTCGATATAGTCAGTATTATACGTACCTATTTGCCTCCTGCGGAACCATGCGGACCCATTGGAATGGGCAACCGAACTTGGACAACCGACCTGGATGGGGAAAGGTATGTTACTGATAATGTTATACGTGCCTTTTTGCCTCCTGCGGACCCTTGGGATTGGAGGGCAACCGACCTGGTTGGGAAAGGGTACGTATATAAAGTCATAGTTGTTGGCTATAATGATAAATTTAAATGAGTATAATGAATGGTGCTATTATATGAATATTGATGTGACATTGAACAAAGCAACATATTGAATAAATAATATGCTTTTGATTGATATATGTAATTAATTTGTGACATTTCATTTTAGCATGAATTATCTTACTAAGCCCTTGGCTTAGCGCGATAGTGTTTAATCGCGCAGGTAATAGAGCTGATAGAGTCGAACCCGAGAGTTCATCAAGACCAAGTGAGAGTAGACCTTGAAGAGTTGATTTTGGGAACTTAAAGATCAGAAGAGAATTGCCAATCATGTATACTTCTTTATATTTTGTAAAGTAATGTTTAGAATGTAAAAGTATGGATATATTTAAATATGTAATCAAGTGTTTGTAAATATGTACATATTTTATAACTTCCGCTGGGTAATATTTAAATGTATATATATATATAACTAATATGTTTTGTTTTATAAGTAAATGATCTACTTTTCTATAATGTATAATGATAAGGATATTGTATCAAGTTTAAAGTGTTTTGAATATTAAGAAAACCATAGCATCCCTATGTTTGATGCACTTATGCTACATTGTTGTGGTTGTAGTGTGTGGGCATTGGATATGGGGGTGTTACAAGAAGTGTAAATCCTTTTTGCAGGTTGTAGTTGAGGTTATAAGGGGGATTTATTGGAAGTGTACTGAGAATGATTTTGGTTGCATTGGTTTGTGTAAAAATATTTTCAAAAAAAAAAACCAGTTTTGTCGACACTTGGGACTCAATTTTTAAGTGAAACTATGGCAAATTTTCTATAAAAATTGGAACTAAAATTTGACTAAGTAAAATTGGTAGCAACATTAGGTTAGTGTGGTGCCTCTACTCAGCTTACACACGTAGGTCGGGAAGGGGTGTTACAAAATGTATCCTTTGGAGGTTCAACATACTTCCCTTAACTTGAAGGTTTTGTATGGCAAAACACTTTTTTTTCTTTTTTTTGAATTTTAATTTTTGAATTTTAATTTTGAAATCGAATGTTGGCTTTGCCAAATTAATGTCAATGTACCTCAAGACTTGATTTTTCCAAATTAACATATCTATAACATGACAACCCTAGTTATCGTACTAAACTCGGGAATTATTTCTATTTAAGCAAGAACTATTGCACTTCAGATAGGCACATGCACATTACATGGCCAAAGGTCTCATTTGAGTTTAAATATTGTCTATCTCATATGCATGCTTATCCAAACTATCTCTACTAATAGACTATACTTACCAAGAGAGATCAACAGGTCTTTGATAGGCTTGAAATGGGGTCTATGAGGGACATGGGTTAAATGAAGACCATTTCGAGATAGGAGCTGATGTGACACAATGGACAAATCCTCACACTATAAATTTCTTGTTTGAATTTTAGGCAGCTTAGAGGCAATCTTGCTAGACTCCAAATTCCTTCTATCTTTTTTGGCATTTATCTGGATCTTGATTAGGACAGTTTTTGCCCTTATAAAAAGTTTAGTACCCAAATTTATTTCTTTTCTTCTTCTTCCTTGTCTTTTTATTTTTCTTACTCTTTCCCTGAGCATTTTATAATTTTGTCCTTCTTCCTTGTAGGACTGTCAAGTGCATAATTTCAAGAACTGAATGGTCTTTCTCCTTTTTCTTTGATTTTGATTGAATCGTTGGTTGGGTTGGGACCAATTCAAGTCAAAATGTTCTTATGAACCCAAATGGAAGCCTTTTGCTGCTTTAGGTAAAAGAGAACTCAGTTGGCTTTCTGAAACACCTTTTTAGGCTTTATCTTTTTCTTTTCTTTTTTCTTTTTTCCTTTTGTACTTTTTTTCTCTTTTCTTTTTCTTTTTTTCCTTTTCTTTTCTTCTCTCTCTTTTTTTTGTTTGGTTCTAACTCTAAAAGAGTTGTCTTGTTTGTACTAACTTGGGCTTCCAATAATGGATGAGTGGAGTAACATAAATCTTCTTTAACAGGGATAAATCATTGGTTACTCTGATGTTGATGTTGTCTTGATATATTGGATATATTAGGAAAACTTCAACTACCCTTATGGTCTTGAAAGCATCAACTACCCTCATGGTCTTGAGAACATTAACTACCCTTATGGTCTTGAGAACTTCAACTATCTTCATGGTCTTAAGAACTTCAACTACCCTTATGGTCTTGGTTTTGCATTCCTTTTTTATCTTCTTGCCTCTTCACCTTAGTGATCATAAGACTTGTCAAAAGTATCACAACAACTCAAGGTAGGTTATTGAGGTTTGTAAGCCAATGAAAAGAAAGCTAAAATGTTATGAAGGCTTAAAGGGACAACTAGGGATTGATATTTAATAGGTTGGATACTAATCGTTGGCTTGTCAAACAATGCCTAGATCATCTCTCCCTTAAATAAGCAGAGTTCAATTTTGCCTTAAAAGTTTGTCAAAGCATGTTCTAAGACTGACTAAGACCTAGACAAAGGTAATTATGCAGGAGCCCTCTCTAAGTAAGCATACACAACTCTATGTTATAAAGCAATTCCCTTATCTAGTAAAGTCATTCGAGTCATGATGCATAAATATATTAATTCATGAATTATCAAGCTAGATTCCTCATTGGTTGAGCACCAAAATGAACAAAGACCAACAAAATTTTTGACAAAAGTAATTTATTCAAACAAATTTAAATTTTAAAAACACGATAGTTCCAATTAAATATTAAAGAAAGTAAAATTGAAAAGCAACATTCAAGCTAAGGAAAGTTCGTTGAGTTTAAGCTTCTTCTCCCTTCACATCTTCAATATTTCCATCTTGAAAGGATGATAAAACAAAATCTTTTTCCAATCCTTTTCCCTCCATGAAGGTTGCCGGTGGAGGTACTCTATTGAACCTTGTTAATGGATTGTCTTTGGTGTTGGGCTTATCTGGCTCGGGTAGCTTGCCACTATCAATCAAATCTTGGATCTCATGCCTTAATCAGGTACATCTATCAATCTCATGTCCTTGAGTCTGATGAAATTGACAAAAAGCCTTAATATCAAATTTTGGGGGTAATGGACTAGGCAAAGGACGAGGAACTAACGGTTGTAACAACCCTTTCTTTTGCAGCTTGCTAAAGACCCAAGACAAAGGCTTCCCCATATCTGAAAATTACCTTCTATTTGCTTGACTAGTTATATTGACATCAACTTTCTTTTTACGTGCTTTGATTTCCAGACTGGTAATTCCCTTTCTCATTCCTTCTTATTAAAAAATGGTTCTTCTCTCTTTCCTACTCTTCAATTTGTAGACTAGCTTGGAGAAGATCTTTGAAATCCCTTATAAGGGTTTGAGACATCCTTTCACGGAGACTAGGCAACACCCCTCTCACAATCATCCTTATTTGATCGGATTCATCAGGCCTCTTCTTGAGTAAAGCAGCCTTGTTTCTCCATCGCTTCACATAGTCCTCAAAATTCTCATTTGGCCTTTGTCTAATAGACTGAACTTTCATTAAGGTAACTTCGAGCTCGACATTATACCCATATTGCTGAATGAAAGCGTTGTACAACATGTCCATGTCCTAATCTTTTTGAGTACTTTCCTTCAAGGTGTTGAATCAATTTTGGACAACAGGGTCCAATGAGAGCATAAAGTACCTTAGAGTTTGAGCCTTAGTAGCTCGGGCAGACTGCATAGCAGTGATATACTACTTTACATGGAGGTGAGGATTTCCAGCTCCATCAAACTTCGCAAAAGATGGCATCTTGAACTTGTATGGAACTTTTTCATCTAGCTCAAATAATTTGTCAACTTTGAACATTTCTTCGGTTTTTAGTTTCTTCTCAAATTTCTTTTCTAAATCAGCAATCACTTTCTCAACATCGGGTATCTCGGTCTTTTCAATAGTTGCCTTCTCAACAACCTTTGGCTCCTTTTTGTCTTGTGGATCTTGGTAGTATTGAGCCCAATCATCATCATCAATGACCACCTTATCATCATCAAAAGCTACTTCACAAATTTTAGCCTTCCCATTGTCCTTTGGCTTCTTGGTGCTAGAAGATGCTTCGGCATTGTTTCCTAAAATTGCAGCTAGTTATTTTTTATGGTCTCGGCCATGGCCTCTTTGATCTCTTCCATTTTGGCACTGAGGGCTTCATCCACCATTCTTTGAATTTGTTCTGGCTCCATTGCTTTTGGTGAAAAAGAGATTGAGAAGTTACTAGATTCTTCGCCTCTGGCATAGGTCGGATTGTCATAAGCTTTTGAACTGTCGTAATCCAGGGCTGTGAGCCAGAGAGGATCAATGATATGAGATGTATGCATGTATGTATGAATGTATGCACAAACAATAGACAAACAAGGATAATTAGGACGTTCCTTCCAACCTTATAACATCCACACACGAATGGCGAGTCTCTTTTTCTAGGTATAGGGTTAACAAAATACCAGCATGGGGTATCTTGTTTTCGAATATTTCCCTCGAACGTTTCAACCAATAGTTATATTTTCAAAAATGGAAATCAGTTCATGATAATTCCCATTAATTAGGTTTTAATCCATTTAACCAACTATAGTATATTTTATGCTATATTGGATTAAAACAAAATTAAGTGGTTTATTATGAATAGATTTCTCACTTGAAAAAAGGTAACTAATGATTATGAATAGATTTCTCACTTGAAAAAAGGTAACTAATGATTCATGCCAAAAACAAGCCCATGGTTAATTTATTCTTAGTATAAACTAGGCCCACAATTGATTTTTGGTATTTCATAATTGACCTAAATATTTTTGCAAGCTCTTTGTAAGAAAAGGTTGGATAAGAACAATTTTGTTTCTAAGCCCATTGTAAAAATATTTTAGAAAAAACATTTTTTGGGCTTAGTATTTGGGCCATGAGTAAAAGAATTTTTTATTTTTTTAGAAAAAGTCTTATGTCCAAAGACCATCTTGAAATATTTTGAAAATAGCTTTGGTCTTTTGGATTTTAAAGAAAAATTTATTTTGAGCTTACAATATACTTAGGTATATTAGAAAAAGAACAAACCAAATAAGCCATGATTTAAGACAAGATAAATTAACCATAGTCAAACAACATGCATCTGGGGTAAAACCTAAGGAAAGTAACTAGGCCAATTACATGAGCTTTAGTCTTTGGGTTAAAAGGCTTAGGTTCCCATAGCAAGTATATTACAAATGGTACGAGGCTATGAGGGGTTATGCCATGCTCGATCTCCATACCTTGAGTGAAAGTATGCTATCCCTTACATAACATAACACGGGTAACATGGGAGTCCTAACTCACACAAACGATGCAATCTAAGATGATGCAATGGATAATATCATTATAAGAAAGAATAGAATAATATAAAGACCAATGGAATCATCTTCTCTTATCCCCAGTGGAGTCGCCACTGTGAGCGGGGATATTTGCCCCCACTCCTGGTGGAATGGTTCTTGCGACTTCGGCACTTTTGAGGCTCGGGGCCTTAGAGAATACAGACCTAAGTCCGGAGAAAATGGAGTCGTCACCCGGACAATCATAATGGCTCCATATCATATCATGTCTCAATTCATTTTATAATATTTCATAGTATACATAATCAATTACCTCATCATATCCTTCACATTTTACATATAACATCATTGATATAACATCACAAAGTACATTATTCATATAACACATTACCATTCACAAGATTCACAATGCATAAAACATAACATTGTTCATATAGTATCATATGCATCATCATTATCTTCAAATGTATATTCAATCTCAACAATGCAAGAAGAGCAAAGGAACAATCACAGTAGCCAACACACTCAAGGGACATGGCCAAGCTTGTGGCCGTGTCTCTCAACACCAAATCAACCGAGGCAGACACGGGCAAGGGAACACGGCCGTGTCTCTCAACCAACACCAGGCAGTGGCAAACACGGGCAAGGGACACGGCCAAGCCAGTGGCCGTGTCTCTCCAAAATTGATCCAACACGGCCAAATTTCCTTAAACTTGGCCGTGTCTCCCAAAAATCTTTAGTTTTGGCCGTGTCTCTCATGAACAAAAACCCTAAACATGGCCAAATCTCTTTTGATTAAATTAAAACACATTATATACAACATAACCTTATTCAAATGGATATAATCAATGTCTTTAACACTTATTTTACATGTTCATCACAATAATCACATTAACAATACATTAACAATACATTTAAACGCATAACACTTCAAAACCCTAAAACCAACATCATTCTTATTCTTTCCATATCAACATCCACTTAACTTACCATCTTCAAACCAAAACCAACACCAATTTAACTTTGTAACTTACAATCAATTTCAACACTTATAAACACATCTCAAACACACTTAATCATAATAACAACAAATCATAACTCACCTCAAACACAACTTCACAAATAACAAAGGAAAACAAGAGAGTACTTACCTAAATTGAAGAAATTTCACAAATCTCCAACTTAATCCTTAGATTCTCCTTTCAATTTGATGTTTAGAACTTAGAACACCTCTCTTGCTCTCTCTTTTCTTTGGTAGCCGGCCACACCAAATGAGAAGAAAAGAAATAAAGACAAGTCAAACTTCTCTTCTTCTTTAAATCTCCACCAAGCAATTCTACATGAGCAATTACTAACATGCCCTCTTCCCATTTGTTCTAGCTTTCTTCTTAATCAAGTGCCCTTAATAGTAATTTCACATACAACAATTAAAATATCTCTTCCCTTGACCACTCTCCATTTGACCAACATATATGTTATATATATTAACATATATACAACATATACATTCCATTAACACAATCATTTCCTTTGCAAAAACATATATACATTTAATTCAAATCAACCAACAATTGTATTAAAACTTCTAGGGCACACTTTGGGATATTACAATTCTCTCCCCCTTAAATAATTTCGTCCTCGAAATTATCTAGTATAATTGTAATCCATTCATAATATAATACCATCTTAACTTCCATATGAAGTTAATTATATGCTTAAGTTATTATGTCATCAAATCATATAACTTCAACTCTCCTCTTTAGAATCAACCACCATCTTTAAATTCCATAACTCATCATTCTATATGTTTATATATCTTATTACTTCCTTGATCAAACATTCAAAAGAACTCATTACACTTCCTATTAATATCTTTATACAAGAATCAGATCATTTTATAGTACACTTATACTTCGTCCAATCTCCATATTTAATATATATTGTTCCTTCACTTCTTTGTAATTACTCTCTTAACTTTAACCTTAAAAATCATTGGTTTATATCTGAGCATTAATTATCCCGTCATTACAATCACTGTCTAAATAGACATTTATCAAACCTCAATGGATAACAAGATCCTTATTTTTCACAAATGGAGTTACTTCTTTAGCATGCTTTTTACTTAACTTATATATTAATACATTACCTTTCAACTTATTTAATAAATAACCAATCTTTTCCCTTTTTATCATGATTTATAACTACTATAACTCCATTCATTCATGTCCATTCACACTTTAACATTTTACATCATATACATTATCATGTAAATAATTACACTCTTAGTACAACTATACATATTAAATCTCAATAATGATTCATAATCTTAGCCAAATCCAGATCAATTGATCTATCTGTCACAATATACCCACATTCCAATCTTATTCAATTCCAATCAACGATTAATTTATTTAAACTTATCATGAAATTTCACAATATTCATATATGTATATATATAACCTAATTCCATTAGGGTAAACTTACATTCAATTCCTGATCTCTTCCGATCCATATTCAATCAAATTATCATGATAACAAATCACTTCAAATTATCTTAATATAATTCCCACCAATTCTCATAAACATTTTATACCATATTTACTATCTATAGCTCACTCATTTAAACCTCAAGTTCATTCATTTATTCATTACATACCATAAACATATTCAGTATAACTCTCAGTCACATTTTATATTTTCTCCCCTTTTAATATCTCCTCCTATTTCATATCATTGTTATATTTATTTTAATTACCTTTTTATCATATTATCCATAACTCAAAACATTTCCATAATTTCCTTTTCTCTTTACCTTCATAATTATAACTAAATTCTTAACATAAAATGATAAGGTACAACTTTATCCATCATAACTTTTAACTATACTTCTCAAATAAAATTTTCAATCTCACCAAATCTGTATTGCAATCATTTTATCTAAGACCCAAATCCATGGATAAAAAACTAATCGATCAAATATACTGAACAAAACACATGGCTTTAAGAGATTAATATTCAAGCCTGGAACTTTCAAATCAATATTGTTCTTTTATAATTTTATTCTCAATCTTTACAATTACAAGACTAAGGTGTATCTCAAGAATTACATATTCCTTCTTTACATTATTGCTATATCAAAAGTTAACACATTCCAACTCCGTTTCAAACCAATTTGCACTCGATTATATGATCTTTATCAACTTAATTCATGTTCCAACAATATTACTATATACATATTCAATCATATGTAATTCCTATACAATTTCTATTCGTCACTTCATTTCTAATCCATTTACAATCTCTTATAATATATAATTATATAGAACTTTCCATATGTGATTACTTTGGGACTCTAAATATCATATGATCATCAAGTTCAATGCTCACTATAATAATTTCCACTGTCCAATATTACTCAAATCCATTCCATTCTCACTTCCATCACATAACCCATCTAGCTATACACAGTTCAAGACCTAATCTCTCTTAGATCCACTAATACATACAACATCGTTTTCATATCACTAATTTTTTTAATTATACCACATACATATACATGTACACATTTAATTATATGCTCTTATTTTATTTTCCTTTTTCATACATTCAATACACATTTAATATTTATCACTTTCTTTTAAACACTATCATTTTCATTCTTCCCATATGATGTAAAGTATTTATTCACACAACACATATATATATATATATATATATTCTGACTATAATAGCACTTCACATCCATCTTAGTCACATTCCCAATGTGACATCTCTTTCACTTTCGTCTTTAAAAGCATTTAATATACTTCCATATCCATTTTTACCCTTTGCAGTAAAATGACTTAAAATAGCTCCTTTTCATTTGCTTATCCACTTCCCATTTTACTTCAAAACAAATTCTCATGCTATCAATCACATTACTCAATTCATAATACTTTCATGTGCAATATTAGTCATTTCACCTAGCACATGTATTGAATATACATTTAACTATCAATATCCAAATAATCTTTATCAAATTCCACTAAAACTTTAACTTTTCAACTTACTACTTTGCTTAAACTTCAATTTGCCAAACTCATGTTTTCTTAATATCACTTTAAAAACATCTTATGTATATATATCACAAAGCAATATCAAAACATATAATTTTCACAATTATCAAGCTCATTTCAAAAATCTCAAATATCACGTATTACCACCATTACCATGAGCTTTCACAATATTTAAGCATCTCACATTTCTAACATTGAATTCACAATGTTTGCATTAAAATAACAATACCAATTTATATTCTTACTTAACCAATATCATCTCTTTTTCCTTTATTTAAACCTTAACTTTATATATATACCCCAAACTTTAAATAATCACACTTTGTCTATACTAATCAACTCATTTTCAACTTTATTCTCCTTTTCATTTCTTTATACTTCAACACATTTAACAATTCACTTTACTTGCATAAATTTCCATTTTTTTTTCAATTAAACTTATATAAATCCATATCATTTCTTTCTCTAGCTTTACTTTCATGTAATACATCATTCACACACTAGCATCCATCTCATATAACACAAATATACTACAAATCATATAATGCCACATCCGAGACCAACCTAGGTATCAATGCATATGCATGTATTACAAATTTCATTTCAAAACTTTTCCTTTTTACTTCTATTTAAACTTTTCAAAACTTTTTCTTTTTAATTTCACTTAGGCCGAGAATCTCGAACCTAAGCTCTGATACCAAAATAATTGTAACACCCTGATACTCCATATAAGTACTATACATATACCTGGTATACATACAGTAAGTATATAAAGTAAAAGGATGTCACTTTTCGTTACAATTTAAAAACCTTCAACATAGTTCAAACCACAATACATAAATTTAAAGAACATTTACAAAATCATTATACTTTTAATGATCTTACATATATATCATAATCTTATCTTTATCAAAACTTCACTTATACATATAAATATACTCTTGTAAGAAATACATCATAATTAAAAATTATACATGTATGCATCACCCTCTAGTTGGTCTCGATAAACTCTTACTCTTCTCGTGGCATAACGAAAGACTTCATATCTTCCACCTAGTCACCTGCGCGATTACACATCCGCGCTAAGCCCGAGAGCTTAGTAGTACAAATATAACATATAAACATACATTATAGAAATTCTAACATATAATGAAATATCACTTCCATGTACCATTAGTTTCTTACCATGTTTTTCCTTTTGAATTGCACCTTTCATATATCTCGACTAATTTCATATATTATATACATATCATTATCACCAACCACAATCCATCATTAATACTCACAATCAATATATCAATATACACATTACACAACATACTTCATAACATTGTTTTATTCACAGTTCACCAATCATAATCCATCACTAACACTCACAATCAATATATCAATACACACATTACACAACATACTTCATAACATTATTTTATTCACAATTCACCAATCATGAATCACATTTCCAACAAAGTCAACCATAAATCTCATTACTCATTACTTCAACATTTGTATATCATATTGACAACAAAGACAGACTCGGGCCCAAAAGACACTAATATGCCATTCAATTTTCAGAGTTAATGCTTTGGTTTTATTATCACATTTATCATTATCATAGACCCAACTAGGCTTCAAGGATTTAGGTTCAACCAAGCTTCAAGGGGAACAAAGCATGCTAAGTATCAACCCAACTTGGCTTCAAGAACCAACCCAACCTAGCTTCAAGGGTTGTAACATCTCAATTAGGCTTCAAGGACTAGACCCAACCAAGCTTCAAGGGGAGTAAAACATGTTAAACTTCTACCCAACTTGCCTTCAAGGATCAAGCCCAACCTAACTTCAAGAGATTGTTACTAATATTAGGCGTGCCACCAACAACAAACTCTGAAAATGGAATAACAAATTAGCTACACAATTCATTTATCAATTTCATTCTCAATTCTCATCATCAATTAGGCAAACATGCCTTATGTCTTTCAATTGAATCATCATAGCCAATCACAATGGCTTCACATCACATTTAAGTTATCATAGCCAATCACAATGGCTTCACATCACATTTAAGTTATAATAGCCAATCACAATGGCTCCATATCATATCATGTCTCAATTCATTTTATAATATTTCATAGTATACATAATCAATTACCTCATCATATCCTTCACATTTTACATATAACATCATTGATATAACATCACAAAGTACATTATTCATATAACACATTACCATTCACAAGATTCACAATGCATAAAACATAACATTGTTCATATAGTATCATATGCATCATCATTATCTTCAAATGTATATTCAATCTCAACAATGCAAGAAGAGCAAAGGAACAATCACAGTAGCCAACACACTCAAGGGACACGGCCAAGCTTGTGGCCGTGTCTCTCAACACCAAATCAATCGAGGCAGACACGGGCAAGGGAACACGGCCGTGTCTCTCAACCAACACCAGGCAGTGGCAAACACGGGCAAGGGACACGGCCAAGCCAGTGGCCGTGTCTCTCCAAAATTGATCCAACACGGCCAAATTTCCTTAAACTTGGCCGTGTCTCCCAAAAATCTTTAGTTTTGGAAGTGTCTCATCCTTAGTTTGGCCGTGTCTCTCATGAACAAAAACCCTAAACATGGCCAAATCTCTTTTGATTAAATTAAAACACATTATATACAACATAACCTTATTCAAATGGATATAATCAATGTCTTTAACACTTATTTTACATGTTCATCACAATAATCTCATTAACAATACATTTAAACACATACCACTTCAAAACCCTAAAACCAACATCATTCTTATTCTTTCCATATCAACATCCACTTAACTTACCATCTTCAAACCAAAACCAACACCAATTTAACTTTGTAACTTACAATCAATTTCAACACTTATAAACACATCTCAAACACACTTAATCATAATAACAACAAATCATAACTCACCTCAAACACAACTTCACAAATAACAAAGGAAAACAAGAGAGTACTTACCTAAATTGAAGAAATTTCACAAATCTCCAACTTAATCCTTAGATTCTCCCTTCAATTTGATGTTTTGAACTTAGAACACCTCTCTTGCTCTCTCTTTTCTTTGATAGCCGGCCACACCAAATGAGAAGAAAAGAAATAAAGACAAGTCAAACTTCTCTTCTTCTTTAAATCTCCACCAAGCAATTCTACATGAGCAATTACTAACATTCCCTCTTCCCATTTGTTCTAGCTTTCTTCTTAATCAAGTGCCCTTAATAGTAATTTCACATACAACAATTAAAATATCTCTTCCCTTGACCACTCTCCATTTTACCAACATATATGTTATATATATTAACATATATACAACATATACATTCCATTAACACAATCATTTCCTTTGCAAAAACATATATACATTTAATTCAAATCAACCAACAATTGTATTAAAACTTCTAGGGCACACTTTGGGATATTACAGGGCAAAAATCCCTGCTCACACCATTGTCAATCAAATCTTGGATCTCGTGTCTTAAACGAGCACATTTATCTATCTCATGCCCTTGCATTTGATGAAATTAACAGAAGGCCTCAGCATTGAAGTTTGGTGGTAGAGGATTATGTAGCGATCGAGGAGCCATCGGTTGTAACAACCCTTTCTTTTGTATCTTGCAGAAAACCCAAGATTGAGGTTTCCCCAAGTCTAAAAACTACCTCATTCCTCCTTGACTAGTGGCATTAACATTAGCTTCCTTTTGTGTATTTTGATTACTAGGCTGATAATTCTATTTTGCAGAAAAATGGTTCTTCTCTCTTTCCCTTTGATATTTTTCACTGGAGTGATAGCCTATTGCCCCACTTAGATAGCACATGATTCGGTTGGTCTCGTAGAATAGGGATTGGTCCCTCATTTTTCATTTGATCTCTATTAGCGAACATGTTCTCCATGGATGCTGCCTTAGCATTGTTGATGAGCTCTAGAACTTCAATCAATTGGGTCCTCATAATTTCTACCAATTGATCTTGTAGCTCGGCCATCCTAGCTTTGACAACTTCATCAATTATATCCCTTAGCTGGTTTGCATCCATCCTCCCAATGAAGCACTTGAATAAAAAATCAATGTTGTAGGTGATATCGTTGTACGCCCTTGGATTGCCGTACTTTAAGTCTATGAGCCAGAAAGGATTAATGATATGTCATATGATGCATGTATGCACAAACAATAGTCAAAGATAAGAAAAACGTCCTTTCCAACCTTATAACATCCACACACGAATGGTGAGTCTCTTTTTCTAGGTATATGGTTAACAAAATACCAACATGGGGTATCTTGTTTTTGAATAATTTCCTCGGACGATTTTAACCAATTGTTATATTTTCAAAAATGAAAATCAATTCATGATAATTCCCATTAATTAGGTTTTAATCCATTCAACCAACTAAAGTAGCTTTTATGCTATATTGGATTAAAACTAAATTAAGAGATTTATTATAAATAGATTTCTCACTTGAAAATGTAACTAATGATTCATGCCAAAAACAAGCCCATGATTAATTATTTCTTAGTATAAAATAGGCTCACAATTTATTTTTAATATTTCATAATTGACCTAAATAATTTGCAAGCTCTTTGTAAGAAAAGGTTGGAGGAAAATAATTTTATTTCTTAGCCCATTGTAAAAAGATTTTAGAAAAAAATGGATTTTGGGCTTAGTATTTGGGTTATGAGCAAAAGAATTTTTGATTTGTTTTTAGAAAAGTCTTATGTCCAAAGACCATCTTGAAAAGTTTGAAAATAGCTTTGGTCTTTTGAACTTTAAAGAAAATTTTATTTTGAGCTTACAATGTACTTAGGTCATATTAGAAAAAGAGCAAACCAAATAAGACATGATTTAAGCCAAGACAAATTAACCATAGTCAAACAACATGCATTTGGGGTAAAATCCTAAGGAAAGTAACTAGGGCAATAACATAAGCTTTAGTCTTTGGGTTGAAAGGCTTAGGTTCCCATAGCAAGTATATACCAAATGGTACAAGGCTATGAGTGGTTATGCCATGCTTAATCTCCATAGCTTGAGTGAAAGTATGGTATCCCTCACATAACACAACACGGGTAACACGGGCATCCTAACTCACACACATGATGCAATCTAATATGATGCAATGGATAATATCATTATAAGAAAGAATAGAATAATTTAAAGACCAACGGAATCAACTTCTCATATCCCCAGTGAAGTCGCCATTGTGAGCGGGGATTTTTGCTCCCACTCCCGGTGGAATGGTTCTTGAGACTTCGGCACTATTTAGGCTCGGAGCCTTAGAGAACACGGACCTAAGTCTAGAGAAAATGGAGTCGCCACCCGGATGGGCCGAGAAAAAGAAAGGGGTGGATGACTCAATTCTTAAGGAATCCCTAACCCCCTAATGGGTTCGCAAAGTTGGGTACGCGTGAGGAAGGTGAGAAATGGCGTAGCACCCCACAACGCCCAGTTCATTGGAACCGGCCTCCTTTGCAGGTCTTAATATTATAAAATTCTTAAGTATAATAATATTATCCATATCACATGCAACAATTGAAATAAAACATCATTATATTAAAATCAAAGCAATGTCCAAGCAAAGCAAATAAATGGACACCCATCCAAAGATGGAAACATGTCCTTACATCATCCATGTCTAAACTAAATAGGACACCCACCGAAAGGTGGAAACATGTCCTTTACATTGATCTAAAATATAGAAGCAATTTAAATTACATGATATTTAACTAATGAGGTACCCACAAAGTGGAAACATGCCTCTTACAATTTTAAATAATAACAATAAATAAAACATCCACCCATGATAAATTAAATAAATCAAGCATCGAAATTAAATAAATTAACCATCAAAGAATATGATAAACTACATAATCAAATCTAAAAATAAAGCAAGTAAAGATGTAAATTAGGGTTTACTGTTTCAATTTAAAGTTCTTTAATTAACATTTAGGCTTTTGGGATTTTAGTATTATTATTATTATTTGTTTAGCCTACTGTAAAGGTTTTGGAAAATTGGAATGGATTAGGGTTTCATGAATTTAAGAAAGCAGTAAGGGTTAATCAAATTAGGGTTTAGGGGTAATCTTATGAAATTAGAGTTTTGGAATCTTAAGATATAAGGGTTTATAAATCTTAGCTACTGGATTGTGATTTTAGGTTTATCAGATTATGGCTTTAGGTTTATAAGATTTTAAGGTTTTAAGGATTAGGGTTTAGGAAAACTAGGGTTTACCTATTAGTTTTGAGATAATTAGGGTTTTTGACATTTTGGAAAACATATTTGATTTTAGGATTTAAGAAAATAGTTTAGAGTCTTATAAAATAATTATGATATTTAGAAAATGTAAAGTAGGTTAGGGTTTGGAGATTTAAGAAAACATTTGGAAATTTTGGATAAAAGTTAGAGGAAAATGGTTTAGGGTTTTTTAAAATTTTTGAAAATAGAAGAAATGATTTAATGTTTTTAAGGTATTTGAAAACAAAAGAAACGAATTAGGATTTTTGGAGATAGAAGAAATAAATTAGGGTTTTTGAGGTTTTTGGGAAATAGAAGAAATAATTTAGGGTTCTTAAGGTTTTTGGAAACAGAAAAGTACTTTTTAGGGTTTTCAGAAACAGAAGGAACAATTTAAGTTATTGAAACAAATATCAAATTATTATATATTTAAGGATCAAAGTAATGTGTGTATGTTCTTATTAATCAAAGAAACAAAGCTGTGTAAATATATAATCTATGATTAAAGATCAAACCTGCGTAGTTGGTTCTACCAAAATTATCTTCTGGATGAACAAAAACAAAGGCAGTGTGGCAACCATTAATGAATTGTTGGTTGCTTTCTTGTTGCTAATCTTCTCTGACTAGGGTTTTCTATATTCAAAGTTTAAAATTTCAAGTTTTGATCCCCTAATCAAAGTCCTAACCCAAAGTTCCAGTCCAAGTCCCCTAATTCTGAGTTTTAAAGTCTTATTTATAGGAAAAATCATAAATCTAATTCTAATTGTTTAAGGAAACTAAAATTAATTAAGAAATGAAACCGAAACCAAATAATTCTAATTGTTAATAAAAATCAAATAGAATTTGGTTTCAAAAAATATTGCGTTGGAAAATTTTGCTGGTGAAAACTACGACCGTTGGCGAGAACTGCAAGAGCTGGCGGGCAAAAATTGCGAGCGCTGGTGAAATTGGCTGGGCGGCCAGCCAATTCGCCGTAGGAAATTCCTGCGGCAAAATTGGCCAAGGCCATTTCGCCGTAGGAGGCCCATAGGAAATTCCTGCGGGCGAATTGGCCTTGGCCAATTGGACCTTCGGATATGAAATTTTTCCGTCGTCGATTTTTATTTATATTTTTTATTAACTTCACCATTTTTATTTTTATTAAAAATTATATAAATAATAAATAGTAAAATAAATTTTTTTTAATTAAAATACCATAAAAATAACGAACCGGACTGGGTAAAAAATTAAGGGTCTACAAGTGGGAAATGAAGAAGAGGACGATGACACCATGCTTGAGCAATTAAAAAGAACCCAAGCAAGTGTTAGCATTTTAGACTTATTGGTCACTTCTAAGAAACAACGTGAAACTATGGCTAAGGCCTTAGCAAGTATGCCAATTTTCACCTCTATAACACCGGAGGAACTGATTAACTTCATAAAAGTTGAAGGAGTAATGAAATGTGAAGATATTCAAAAGAAGAAAAATTTTAATATGGGAATGCTATCTTTCTCAGAAGTGGATTTACCAAAAGAGGGGAGAGATCACATCCATCCTCTCTTTATCAATGTAGAAGTCAAAGGGAAAAGGACTCCATGTGTGACGGTTGATGATGGCTCCGCCATAAATGTTTGTCCACTTAAAATATTGCCAAAGCTAGCTATGTCAACAAGAGATCTAAGCCCAACCGAGGTAGCCATTAGGGCTTAAGACAATACCAAGAGGCACATCGAGGGGACATTCAAAGCTGTTATAAAGGCTAGGCCATTTCTCACCTTCCCCGCACGTACCCAACTTTTTGAACCCATTAGGGGGTTAGGGATTCCTTAGAAATTGAGTCATCTTCCCCTTTCTTTTTTTCGGCTCGTCCAGGTGGCGACTCCATTTTCTCTAGGCTTAGGCCCATTTTCTCTAAGGCCCTGGCCCTAAATAGTGCTGAAGTTGCAAGAACCATTCCACCGGGAGTGGGGGCAAACATCCCGGCTCACAGTGGCAACTCCACTAGGGATAAGAGAAGTTAATTCTGATGGTCTTTATATTATTCTATTCTTTCTTATCATGATATTATCCATTGCATCATATTAGATTACATCGTGTGCATGAGTTAGAACGCCCGTGTTACCTGTGTTGTGTTATGTAAGGGATACCATACTTTCACTCAATGTATGGAGATCAAGCATGGCATAACAACTCATAGCCTTGTACCTTTTGGTATATACTTGCTATGGGAGCCTAAGCCTTCTAACCTAAAGACTAAAGCTCATGTAATTGGCCTAGTTACTTTCCTTAGGTTTTTACCCCAAATGCTTATTGTGTGACTATGGTTAATTTATCTTAGTTTAAATCAAGGCTTATTTTGTTTGTTCTTTTTCTAATATGACCTAAGTACATTGTAAGCTCAACATAAATTTTTCTTTAAAATCCAAAAGATCAAAGCTATTTTCAAAACTTTTCAAGATGGTCTTTGGCATAAAACTTTTCTAAAAAAACAAATCAAAAATTCTTTTCTCATGACTCAAATACAAAGTCAAAAATCCATTATTTTTCTAAAAATCTTTTTTACAATGGTTTCTCAAACAAAACTATTTTTGCATTTCATCCAACCTATTCTTACAAAGAGCTTGCAAATTATGTAGGTCAATTATGAAAATACCAAAAGTCAATTGTGAGCCTTGTTTATACTAAGAATTATTAACCATGGGCTTGTTTTTGGCATGAATCATTAGTTACTTTTTCAAGTGAGAAATCTACTTATAATAAACCTCTTAAATTAGTTTTAATCCAATATAGCATAAAAGCTACTTTAGTTGGTTGAATGGATTAAAACAAAATTAATGAGAATTATCATGAACTGATTTCCATTTTTAAAATATAACTATTGGTTGAAACGCCCGAGAGAATTTTTTAAAAACAATATACCCCATGTTGGTATTTGGTTAAACATATTACCTAGTAAAAGAGACTCGCCATTCGTGTGTGGATGTTATAAGATTGGAAGGAACATCCTATTTTATCCATGTTTATTTATTGCGTGTAAATACATGTATACATGCATAACATCACATATCATTAATCCTTTCTAGCTCACATCCCCAGATTATGACAATTCAAAAGCTTATGACAATCCGACCTATGCCAAAGATGAAGAATCTAGTAGTGACTCAATCACTTTTTCACCAAAAGCAATGGATCCCGAACAAATTCAAAGAATGGTGGATGATGCCCTCAATGCTAAAATGAAAGAACTAAAGGGGGTCCTAGATGAGATCATGAAGAATCAAATGACTACAATGTTTGGGAATAATGCCAAAGCATCCGCAAAAACCAAGAAAGATAAGGGGAAGGATAAAGTTGGTGAAGTGGCTTTTGATGATGATAAGGTGATCATTGATGATGATGACGATTGGGCTCAATACTTCTAAGATCCTCAAGATAAGAAGAAATTGCCAAAGATTGTTGAAATATCAGTTGTAAAGAAAACTGACACTTTATATGTTGAAAAGATGATTGCTGATTGTAGACCCTTAATTTTTGACCCAGTCCGGTCCAATATATTTTGTTTAGTCCAAAATAATTTTTGTGTTGTCTAATATATTTCAATTGGTCCAAAATAATTTTTGTTATCTTAATTAAATATTTTTGCTTTATTATCTAATTTGTATTAATAAAAAATGAAAATAAACAAATAAAAATCAAAAAATAAAAATAAAAATCAGCGACGAAAAAATCGTCGCCGAAAACCAGCGCGGGCTTGGCCGTGGGCCATTTCGCCCGCAGCAAAATCCTGCTGGCGAAATGGCCCACAGGCCGTTCCCCGCCCCTTGTCGTAGCCAACTACAGTAAATGTTTTTGCCAGCGCAATTTTTCCTGCGGTAATTTTTTTTGCCAGCGTAATTTTTCCTCAGCAGTTTTTTTTTCCAGCGAAATTTTTCGACGCAAATTTTCTGAAACCTAATACAATTAGGTTTTGGTTTCCTTTTGCTTATTGAATATTGTATGCCGTGAGTAATTAGGATTAATAATAGAATTCTTCTATAAATAATGTGAGAGAAGGAAGGAAATCAGATAGAAACATGGAACAAAATTGATCCAAAACTGAGTAGGAAAGGCAGTAAATCAATCTAATTTTTTGAGAGAGCAGATAAACAATTCAGGCAATTCAAAGGCAACAAAGCTTGTCTATGATTTGGTTCATCCAAGAAGCAATTTTGGTGTAACCTATGAAAGAAGGTTTGAATTCTTAAATTCTTTTTTGTTTTTTCACAGTAGCTTAATTCATCTAGTTGTTTCTTTTAATTCAAAAATCCCAAAACCTTAATTCCCCTTTTCTAAAGTCAAAAACCTTAATTCGTAGCTTTGTTTTTCAAAAAGGCTTAAAATTGTTATTTTTACTTCTTCAAAATCTTAAAATCCTAATTGAACATGTTTTTCTTCAAAACCAAAATCTGTTTCTGTTTCTTTCAACAAACCCTAAAAACATCTTTTCTATTTATATAAACCTTAAATCGTTTGTTTACTTTCATAAAATTATCAATTGCTTTTTCCAAATTCTAAAAAACCTAAGCATTCACGGAAACCCTAATTTTAAAACACTAAACCCTAATGCAACTTCCAAACCTAAAACAGTGAACCCTAACCCCTTTAAAAACCTTAAACCCTAAATTCTTTAAAGCTTTAAAAACCATAAAAACACAAATGTTTAATTTTACACAGTAAGCTTAAAACATAATTCAATGAGTAACCATAAACCATAAATCTAAGTATTTTAAAGTGTCCAAACCCTAGTTTCATGATTTCACCATTCAAACACTAATTTGGTTAATCAAAGAACTTTATCATCCTTTTACAATATAAAACCTTAATCTATTTTAATTCCTTTAAAAACTCAAAGTAGCCTAATTCCACAAATTCCAAAATCCTAAACACATGAAATAAATAACCCAAAATGAAAACAGTAGCTATGATTTAGATTTTTATTTGCCTATATCCAATTCTATATTTGATTATGCTTTGATTTATTTTATATGCTTTAATTTATTTAAGTTCAATGCTTGGTTTACTTAATTTATCATGGATGGATGTTTATTTTCTATTGATGTTTAATACCTTTGATGAATGATTTATTTATGATGAATGGTTATTTACTTTTATTTCCAAATGTTGTAAGGGGTATGTTTCCACTTGGTGGGTACCTCATTAGTTAAATATCATGTAATTTAATTTGCTTTTCTATTTTAGAACCAATGTAAAGGACATGTTTCTACCTTTCAGTGGGTGTCCTATTTAGGCATGGGATGTAAGGGCATGTTTCCAACCTCGGATGGGTGTCCATTTATTTGTTTGCTTGGACATTGCTTTGATTTTAATATATTGATGCTTTCCTTTAATTATTGTGTGTAATATGGATAATGTTGTTATATTTAAGAATTTTATAATATTATGACCTATAAAGGAGGCCGGTTCCAATGAACCGGGTGTTGTGGGGGTGCTGGGCCATTTCTCACCTTTCCTACACGTACTCAACTTTCCGAACCCATTAGGGGGTTAGGGATTCCTTAGGAATCGAGTCATCCACCGCTTTCTTTTTTCCCAGCTCGTCCAGATGGCGACTTCATTTTCTCTGGACTTAGGTCCGTGTTCTCTAAGGCCCCGAGCCTAAACAATGCCGAAGTCGCAAGAACAATTCCAAAGGGAGTGGGGGCAAAAATCTCTGCTCATAGTGGTGACTCCACTGGGGATAAGAGAAGTTGATTCCGTTGGTCTTTATATTATTCTATTCTTTCTTATAATTATATTATCCATTGCATCATATTAGATTGCATTGTGTACGTGAGTTAGGATGCACATGTTACCCGTGTTATGTTATGTAAGGGATACCATGCTTTCACTCAAGGTATGGAGATCGAGCATGGCTTAACCACTCATAGCCTCATACCATTTGGTATATACTTGCTATGGGAACCTAAGGCTTTTAACCCAAAAACTAAAGCTCATGTAACTGGCCTAGTTACTTTCCTTAGGTTTTTACCCCAAATTTATGTTGTTTGACTATGGTTAATCTATCTTAGCTTTAATCATGGCTTATTTGGTTTGTTATTTTTTTGATATGACCTAAGTACATTGTAAGCTCAAAATAAATTTTTCTTTAGAAAATCCAAAAGGCCAAAGCTATTTTCAAAATTTTCAAGATGGTCTTTGGACATAAAACTTTTCTAAAAACATATCAAAAATTCTTTGGCCTATGGCCCAAATACTAAGCCCAAAATCCATCTTTTTCTAAGATCTTTCTATATTGGGATTAGAAACGAAATTGTTTTTATCAAAGAACTTGCAAATTGTTTAGGTCAATTATGGAAATACCAAAAATCAATTGTGAGCCTAGTTTATACTAAGAATAATTAACCATGGGCTTTTTTTTTGGCATGAATCATTAGTTACTTTTTCAAGTGAGAAACCTATCTATAATAAACCTCTTAATTTAGTTTTAATTCAATATAGCATAAAAGCTACTTTAGTTGGTTGAATGGATTAAAACCTAATTAATGGGAATTATCATGGATGGATTTCCATTTTCAAAAATATAACTATTGGTTGAAACGTCCGAGGGAATTATTCGAAAACAAGATACCCCATGTTGGTATTTTGTTAACCATATACCTAGGAAAAGAGACTCACCATTCGTGTGTGGATGTTATAAGGTTGGAAGGAACATCCTAATTATCTTTCTTCGTTGATTGTTGGTGCATACATGCATACATTTGCATCTCATATCATTGATCCTCTCTGGCTCACAGCCTTGGATTACGACAGTTCAAAAGCTTACAATAATTTGACCTATGCCGGAGACGAAGTATCTAGCAACGACTCAATCACTTTCTCACCAAAAAAAATGGAGCACGAACAAATTCAAAGAATGGTGGATAAAGCCCTCAAGGCCAAAATGGAAGAAATAAAAGAGGCCCTAGCTGAGACCATGAAGAACCAATTGACTGCAATCTTAGAAAATCATGCCAAGGCATCTGCTAGCACTAAGAAGCCAAAGGACAATGGGAAGGCTAAAATTGGTGAAGTAGCTTTTGATGATGATAAGGTGGTCATTGATGATGATGATTGGGATCAATAATACCAAGATCCTCAAGACAAGAAGAAAGAACCGAAGATTGTTGAAAGATCAACTATGGAGAAGACCAAAACTTCTGATGTTGAAAAGATGATTGGTGATTTAGAAAAGAAATTTGAGAAGAAATTGAAAACTGAAGAGGTGTCCAAGATTGACAAATTTTTTGAGCTAGATGAAGAAGTTTCGCACAAGTTAGAGATGACATCTTTTGCGAAGTACGATGGTGCTGGAAATCCTCATCTCCATATGAAGCAGTATATCAATACTGTGCAGTCTACCTGAGCTACAAAGGCTCAAACTCTAAGGTACTTCATGCTCTCATTGGACCCTGTTGTCTAAAATTGGTTCAATACCTGAGATGATGGAACGCAAAAGAATTGGGATTTGCTATACAAGGCCTTCATCCAGCAATATGGGTATAATGTCGAGTATAAAGTTGCCTTAATGGAAGTTGAGTCCATTAGGCAAAGGCCAAATGAGAATTTTGTGGACTATGTGAAAAGATGGAGAAACAAGGCCGCTTTGCTCAAGAAAAGGCCCGATGAATCTGATCAAATAATGATGATCGTGAGAGGCGTCCTGCTCAATCTCTATGAAAGGATGTCTCACACTCTTATAAGGGATTTCAAAGATCTTCTCCAAGCTGGTTTGCAAATTAAAGAGTGGGAAAGAGAGAAGAACCATTTTTCAATAAAAAGGAATGAGAAAGGGAGTTATCAGCCTAGCAATCAAAGCACACAAAAAGAAGTTGATGTTAATGAGACTGGTCAAGGAAATAAAAGACAATTCTTAGAATTGAGGAAACCTCTATCTTGGGTTTTTAGCAAGCTGCAAAAGAAAGGGTTGTTGCAACCATTAGCTCCTTGACCACTACATAATCCACTGCCACCAAACTTTAATGCCGAGGCCTTCTTTCAATTTCATCAAATGCGAGGGCATGAAACAGATAAATGTGCTCGTTTAAGGCATGAGATTCAAGACCTAATCGATAGTGGTAACCTACCCGAGTCGGATAAGCCCAATACCAAGAACAACCCTTTGCCTAAATTTGGAAGAGTGCCACCACCAGCAACCTTTATGGTGGGAAAAGGATTGGAAGAAGATTTTGTTTTATCATCCTTTCAAGATGGAAAAATTGAAGATTTGAAAGGAGAATAAGCTTAACTCAACAAACTTCCCTCGGATTGTTTGTTTCTTTTATTTTATTTTCTTTAATGTTTGATCGGAACAATCTTGTTTTTCAAATTTAAATTTGTTTGAATAAATTACTTTTATAAAAAAATTTGTTGATCTTCATTCATTTTGGTGCTCAACCAATGAGGAATTTAGCTTGATGTTTATAAATTAGTGTATCTAGGCATCATGATTTGAATCACTTTACTAGGTGAGGGAATTGCTCTATAGCATTGAGTTGTGTATGCTTACTTAGAGAGGGCTCCTGCATAATTACCTTTGTCTAGGTCCTAGTCAGTCTTAGAACATGCTTTGACAAACTTTTGAGGCAAAATTGAACTCTGCTTATTTAAGAGAGAAATGATCTAGGCATTGTTTGGTTAGCCAACAACTAGTATCCACTCAATTAAATATCAATCCCTAGTTGTACCTTTGAGACATCATAAAATTTTAGCTTTCTTTTCATTGGCATATAACCCCAACAACCTGCCCTGAGCTGTTGTGATACTTTTAACAAGTCTTATGATCACTAAGAAGAAGAGGCAAGAAGATCAAAGAATGGAATGCATAGCCAAAACCATAAAGATAGTTGATGTTCTCAAAACCATAAGGGTAGTGGAAGTTTTTCTAATATCTCCAATATATCAAGACAACATCGGAGTAACAAATGATTTATCCCTGTTAAAGAAGATTTATGTCACTCCACTCATCCATTATTGGAAGTCCAAGTTGGTATAAACAAGAAAACTTTATTTGAGCTAAAACCAAAAAAAAAAGAAAAGAAAAGAAAACGAGAGAAATTAGAGCAAAAAAAAAAAGAAGAGTAAGAAAAATAAAAAGAGAAAGAAAAGAAAAAAGAAAAGAAAACCCAAAATGGTTTAAAAAGCCAACTGAGTTCTCTTTGACCTAAGACAACAAAAGGCTTCCATTTGGTTTATAAGGGCATTTTTACTTGAATATGTCCAACCCAACCAAAGATTCGATCAAAATCAAAGAAAAAGGAGAAAGACCATCCAGTTCTTTAAAGTTCTGTACTTGATAGTCCTACAAGAAAAAAAGGACAAAATGATAAAAGAAAGGAAAGAGTAAGGTAAGAGAAAGAAAAGGGAAGAGTAAGAAGAAAGAAAAGGGAGAAGAAGAAAGGAAATGAATTTGGGAACCAAACTTTTGCATGGGAAAAAACTGTCCTAATCAAGATCCAGATTAATGCCAAGAAGATAGAAGGAATTTGGAGTTTAGCAAGATTGCCTCCAAGCTGTCTAAAGTTCCAATAAGAAATTAAAGTGTGAGGGTTTGTCCATTGTGTCACATCATTTCCTATCTCAAAATGGCCTTCATTTAAACACATGTCCCTCGTAGACCCCATTTCAAGCCTATGAAAGACCTGTTGATCTCTCTTGGTAGGTAGAGTCTATTAGTGGAGATAGTTTGAATAAGCATGCATATGAGATAAACAATATTTAAACTCAATGAGACCTTTGGCCAAGTAATGTGTATGTGCTTATCTGAAGTGCAACAATTCTTGCCTAAATAGAAGTGATTCCTGAGTTTAGTACAGTAACTAGGGTTGTCATGTTATAGATATCTTAATTTGGAAAATCAAGTCCTGAGGTACATTGACATTAATTTGACAAAGCCAACATTTGATTTCAAAATCAAAATTCAAAAAAAATAAAAAAGTGTTTTGTCATACAAAGCCTTCAAGTTAAGGGAAGTATGTTGAACCTCCAAAGGACACATTGGGCAAAGGAAATTATTATTGGCAAAGTTATGAAGAAACTACCAACAGACATGCTGAAATATAGTTTGAAATGGATGCATCCTTGACTGTGCTGCTTAGGGTCTCCACCACTCATGTTTTCAACATCTTGAAGATAAAAGCCACAAATGCAAAAGCTTTCGATCATTCCAATGCAAGACTTAAAAAAAAACCACAATGCATAGAACAACCGGAGCAGTCAGACTTCTCAATTGATAAAAGGTTAGTCAAACTCAGTCTCGGGTCTAACTAGCCAAATCCAATTCAAGCTCGAGTCCAAGTACCTGAATCAAATTTAGCCTCAGGTCCAAGCAACTAAAATCAAATCAATCTCGGGTCCAAGTGCCCAAATCCAATTCGAGCTCAGGACCAAGTACTCAAACCAAATCCAGTTAGGATCGAGTATCCCAATCCAGTTTAGGATCGAGTATCCAAAGCCAATTTAGGATCGAGTATCCCAATCCAATTTAGGATCGAGTATCCAAATCCAATTAGGATCGAGTATCCCAATCCAGTTTAGGATCGAGTATCCAAAGCCAATTTTAGATCGATTATCCTAATCCAATTTAGGATCGAGTATCCAAATCCACTTAGGATCGAGTATCCAAATAAAGTTTAGGATCAAGTATAATTTAGGATAAAGTATCCCAATCCAATCCAATTTAGGATCGAGTATCCAAATCCAGTTAGGATCGAGTATCCCAATCTAGTCTGGAATCGAGTATCCCAATCCAGTTTAGGATCTAGTATCCAAAGCCAATTTAGGATCGAATATCCCAATCAAATTTAGGATTGAGTATCCAAATCCAGTTTAGGATCGAGTATCCGAATCCAGTTAGGATTGAGTATCCAGGTCTAGTTTAGGATCGAGTATCCAAATCTCTCGGATCCAGAACCCAAAACCTCAATCATCTCAAAAATTAAGTATTATTGCCTTTCACTCTCTTTCACTAAAGTTTTAGATTGTTCAAGCAAGGGGCAAATTGTAGACCCTTAATTTTTGACCCAGTCCTGTCTAATATATTATGTTTAGTCCAAAATAATTTTTATGTTGTCTAATATATTTTAATTGGTCCAAAATAATTTTTGTTATCTTAATTAAATAAATTTTGCTTTATTATCTTATTTTTATTAATAAAAATGAAAATAAACAAATAAAAATCAGCGATGAAAAAATCATCGCCGAAAAACAGTGCGGGCTTGGCCGTGGGCCATTTCGCCAAGCAAAATGGCCTGCGGGCCGTTCCCCGCCCCCTGCCACAGCCATCTATGGCAAATTTTTTTGCTAGCGTAAGTTTTCCTGCGGCAATTTTTTTTGCCAGCGCAATTTTTCCGCAGCAGTTTTTTTTCGCCAGCGTAATTTTTCGACGCAAATTTTCTGAAACCTAATACAATTAGGTTTCGGTTTCTTTTTCTTATTCAATATTGTATGCCGTGAGTAATTAAGATTAATAATAGAATTCTTTTATAAATAATGAGAAAGAAGGAAGGAAATCAGATAGAAACATGGAACAAAATTGATCCAAAACTGAGTAGGAAAGGCAGTAAATCAATCCAATTTTTTGAGAGAGCAGATAAACAATTTAGGAAATTCAAAGGCAACAAAGCTTGTCTTTGATTTGGTTCATCCAAGAAGCAATTTGGTGTAACCTACGAAAGAAGGTTTGAATTCTTAAATTTTTTTCTTTTACAATATCTTAATTCATCTATTTGTTTCTTTTAATTCAAAAATCCCAGAACCTTAATTCCCCTTATCTAAAGTTAAAAACCTTAATTCTTTACTTTATTTTCCAAAAAAGCTTAAAATTGTTATTTTTACTTCTTCAAAATCTTAAAACCCTAATTGAACATGTTTTTCTTCAAAACCAAAATCTGATTCTGTTTCTTTCAACAAACCCTAAAGACATCTTTTCTATTTATATAAACCTTAAATCGTTTGTTTACTTTCATAAAATTATCAATTGCTTTTTCTAAATTCTAAAAAACCTAAGCGTTCACCGAAACCCAAATTCTAAAACACTAACCCTAATGCAACTTCCAAACCTAAAACAGTGAACCCTAACCCCTTTAAAAACCATAAACCCTAATTTTTTTCTAAACCCTAAATTCTTTAAAACTTTAAAAACCATAAAAACACAAATGTTTAATTTTACACAGTAAGCTTAAAACATAATTCAATGAGTAACCATAAACCATAAATCTAACTATTTTAAAGTGTCCAAACCCTAGTTTCATGATTTCACCTTTCAAACACTAATTTGGTTAATCAAAGAACTTTATCAACCTTTTAAAACATAAAACCTTAATCTATTTTAATTCTTTTAAAAACTCACAGTAGCCTAATTCCACAAATTCCAAAATCCTAAACACATGAAATAAATAACCCAAAATGGAAACAGTAGCTATGATTTAGATTTTTATTTGCCTATATTCAATTCTATATTTGATTATGCTTTGATTTTTTTTATATGCTTTAATTTATTTAAGTTCAATGCTTGATTTATTTAATTTATCATAGATGGATGTTTATTTTCTATTGATGTTTAATACCTTTGATGAATGATTTATTTATGTTGAATGGTTATTTACTTTTATTTCCAAATGTTGTAAGGGGTATGTTTCCACTTGGTGGGTACCTCATTAGTTAAATATCATGTAATTTAATTTGCTTTTCTATTTTAGAACCAATGTAAAGGACATGTTTCTACCTTTCGGTGGGTGTCCTAATTAGGCATGAGATGTAAGGGCATGTTTCCATCCTCGGATGGGTGTCCATTTATTTGTTTGCTTGGACATTGCTTTGATTTTAATATATTGATGCTTTCCTTTAATTATTGTGTGTAATATGGATAATGTTGTTATATTTAAGAATTTTATAATATTATGACCTATAAAGGAGGCCGGTTCCAATGAACAGGGCATTGTGGGGGGTGCTGGGCCATTTCTCACCTTCCCCACACGTACCCAACTTTTCGAACCCATTAGGGGGTTGGGGATTCCTTAGGAATCGAGTCATCTACCCCCTTCTTTTTTCCCGGCCCGTCTAGGTGGCGACTCCATTTTCTCTAGACTTAGGTCCGTGTTCTCTAAATCCCCGAGCCTAAACAGTGCCGAAGTCGCAAGAACCATTCCACTGGGAGTTGGGGCAAAAATCCCCGCTCACACTAATCTGGAAAAGAAGTTTGAAAAGAAGATGAAAATAAAAAAAATGTCCGAGGTTGACAAATTGTTTGAGCTAGATTAAGAGGTTTTGTACAAGTTCAAGATGCCATCCTTTGTAAAGTTTAATGGAATAAAAAATCCTCTCCTCCATGTGAAGCATTATATCACTGCTATACATTCTGCCCGAGCTACTAAGGCTCAAACACTAAGGTACTTCATGCTCTCATTAGATCCTATTATCCAAAATTGGTTCAATACCTTAGATGATGGCACACAAAAGAGCTGGGATTTGCTATACAAGGCCTTCATCCAACAATATAGATGCAATGCTGAATTGGAAGTTACTCTATTAGAGGTGGAGTCCATTAGACAAAGGCTGAATGAAAACTTCGTGGACTATATGAAGAGGTGGAGAAATAAGGCTGCATTGCTCAAGAGAAGGCCTAATGAATCCGATCAAATTAGAATGATTGTGAGAGGAGTGTTACCTAGCCTTCGCGAAAGGATGTCTCATACACTCATCCGAGATTTCAATGTTCTCCAAGTCGATATGCAAATTGAAGAATGGGAAGGGAGAAGAATCACTTTTTGGCAAGAAGGAATGAGAAAGGGAACTACCAGTCGGGTAATCCAAACACACAAAAGGAAGTTGAAGCTAATGCAACTATTCAAGGAAATAAAAGACAATTCTCAGAATTGGGGAAACCTCTATCTTTGGTTCTCAACAAGCTACAAAAGAAGGGGTTGTTACAATCGTTGGCTCCTCGACCGCTGCATAATCCTCTACCACCAAACTTCAATGCAGAGGCCTTCTGTCAATTTCATCAAATGCAAGGGCATGAGATGGATAAATGTGCTCGTCTAAGACACGGGATCCAAGATTTGATTGAAAGTGGTAAGCTACCTGAGCCGGATAAGAGCAATACAAAAAGCAATCCTCAGCCTATGTTCAACATAGTGCCACCACCAGCAACTTTCATGGTAGGAGGAGGATTGGAGGAAGATCTTGTCTTATCCTCCTTTCAAGATGGGAATATTAAAGATGTGAAAGGAGAAGAAGCTTAACTCAACAAACTTCCCTTGGCTTGTTTGTTTGTTTTTTATTTTATTTTCTTTATTTGGTGTTTTATGGAACAATTATATTTTATAAAATTAAGATTGCTAGAATAAATTACTTTCATCAAAATTTTTGTTGTTCTTTGTTCATTTTGGTTCTCAACCAATGATGAATCTAGGTTTATATTTATAAATTAATATATCTATACATTATAATTTGAATGACTTTACTAGGTGAGGAAATTTCTATAGCATTGAGTTGTGTATGCTTACATAGAGAGGGCTCCTGCATGATGACCTTTATCTAGGTCCTAGCTAGTCTTAGAACATGCTTTGACAAACTGTCAAGGTGAAATTGAATTCTGCTTATTTAAGGGAGAGATGATCTAGGCATTGTTTGGTTAGCCAACAACTAGTGTCCACCCAATTAAAAATCAATCCCTAGTTGTCCCTTTGAACCTTCATAAAATTTTAGCTTTCTTTTCATTGGCTTACAAACCCCAACAATCTACCTTGAGTTGTTGTGATACTTATGACAAATCTTATGACCACTAAGAAGAAGAGGCAAGAAGATCAAAGAAAGGAATGAATAGTCAAAACCATGAGGATAGTTGAACTTCTCAAGACCATAAAGGTAGTTGAAGTTCACCTGAATTAGACCAAATATCAAAGATAAAGTCAGGACTGAAGCAGATTAATATCACTCCTCTCATCCATTATTAGAAACACAAGTTGGAACAAACAAGACAACTCTTTTAGAGCTATAACAAAAAAAAAGAAGAGAAGAAAAAAAGAAAAAAAAAAGAGGAAAAGAAAAAAATAGAAAAAGAAAATAAAATAAAACCCAAAATGGTTTAGAAAGCCAACCAAGTTCTCTTTTACCTAAAGTAGTAAAAGACTTCCATAAGGACAGTTTGACTTGAATTGGTCCAACCCAACCAAAGATTCGATGAAAATCAGAGAAAAAGGAGAAAGACCATCTAGTTTTTGAAAGTCTTATACTTAACGATCCTATAGAGAAGGAAAAAAATGATAAAATGCTCAAAGAAAGAGAAGAGTAAGAAAAAGAAAGAGAAAGAAAAGGGAAAAGAAGAAAGAAAAGGAATATGGGTATCAACCTTTCTATAAGGGAAATGACAGTCCCAATCAAGATCCAGATTCATGTCAAAAAGAAAGAAGAATGTTCAAAGCTCTATTTATTCCTGCTTCCAATTGTCTAAACAAGAAATTTATAGTGTGAGGGTTTGTCCATTGTGTCACAAAGGCTCCAATTTACAATTGGCCTCCACTTAACCCATGTCCCTTATAGACCCCATTTCAAGCCTATTAAAGACCTATTGATCTCTCTTGGTAGGTAGAGTCTATTAGTAGAGATAGTTTGGATAAGCATGCAAATGAGATAGACAATATTCAAACTCAAATGAGACCTTTGACCAAGTAATGTATATGTGCCTATCTGAAGTGCAACAATTCTTGCTTAAATAGAAATGATTCCTGAGTTTAGTATGGTAACTAGGGTTGTCATGTTATAGATATGTTAATTTGGAAAATTAAGTCCTAAGGTAAATTGACATTAATTTGGCAAAGCCAACATTTGATTTCAAAATCAAAATTCAAAATTGAAAATTCAAAAAAAAAATTACAAAGCCTTCGAGTTATGGGAAAAATGTTGAACTATCGAACCTCGAAGACACATTGGGCAAAGTAAATTGGTAAGGTCATGAAGAAGTTACCAACTAGCATGTTGAATCCTAGTTCAAAATGGATGTATCTCTGATGCTTGGGTCTCACCACTCATGTTTTCAACAAATTAAAGGTAAAAGCCATAAAAGCAAAGCCTTCTGTCATTCCAAGGCAAGACCTGAACAAGCATCTAGAAGGAACCAATGAGAACACATCAGTTGATCATCTTGGTCTGTGAGTCGATAGAACCATTGTAAGTGTTATTTATGTATATAATGCATACATGAGCATATCACATTGCATTTTCTTACATTGTATTGTCTATTCTTTGTCAAAGTGAACGACAGATACTCTATGAAGCAATCATAAAGCAGATATGGAATTAGGGGGTTTTCGTGAGGAAGCTCAAGTAATTTTGCAAAAGAAAGAAAGAGATGCATGCTTATGCAAAGAACCAGACAAAATACAAACATTGATCAGAGCATGAATGAGAAAAATTATTGGTTTGAGCCTACATAGGGGGCAAAGTTTCTCCATTTTAATTTTTGAATTTATTCGCATAAAAAATATTTTCAAACTCACTTTCAAATATTTTGCCACGCAGGGGCAAGGAGAAGATATGAAGGTCAGCTAAAAAATTGCTAAATTTTTTGTAGATTTTTTTATTAATATTCTACTAACTGCAATTATCTTTTGCATCCACCGGATCCAGAATCCAAATTATTTTTTGAGTCCAGATCTCACCACTAGGTCTAGAACCCAAATCACTTTTTATTCCAGAACTCATCACTGGGTCCAGAACTCACCATCGGGTCCAGAATCCAAATCATTTTTTAGTCCAAAACTCACCACCAGGTCTAGAACCCAAATCACTTTTGAGTTTTAAACTCATCTCGGGCCGAGCATCCAAAATCTAATTTTGGGTCGAGAACCCAAATCTAAATTCAATTTCAGATCGAGTACATAAAAATACAATTTCAGGTTGAGCACCCAAAATCCAGTTTCAAATCGAATATCTAAATCTAGTGTCGGGTCGAGCACCCACAATCCAGTCTTGGATCGAGCATCCAAAATTTAGTTTTAGGTCTAGTACCTAAAATCAATTTTGAGTCAAGCACCCAAAATGTAGTTTATGGTCGAGAATCCAAATCTAGTATAAGATCGAGAATCCAGTTTTGGGTCGATCACCCAAAATCCAATTTTGGGTCGAGAATCCAAATCCAGTTTAGGATCAAGAATCAAGTTTCGAGTCGAGAACCCAAATCCAATTTAGGATTGAGAATCCATATTCGGGTCGAGCACCCAAATTCAATTTCAAGTCGAGCACCCAAAAATCCAATATTGGGTCGAACACCCAAAATTTAGTTTCGGGTCGAGAACTAAAATCTAGTTTAGGCTCGAGAATCAAGTTTTGGGTCGAAAACCCAAATTTAGTTTAGGATCAAAAATTTAGTTTTGGGTTGAGAACCCAAATACAGTTTAGGATCGAGAATCCAAATTCGGGTCGAGCACCCAAATTTAGTTTTAGGTAGAGCACCCAAAAATACAGTATTGGGTCGAGCACCCAAAATCCAGTATTGGGTTGAGCACCTAAAATTTAGTTTTGAGTCAAGAACTCAAATATAGTTTAGGATCGAGAATCCAGTTTTGGGTCAAGCACGTAAAATTCTGTTTCGGGTCGAGAACCCAAATCCAATTTAGGATTGAGAATCCAAATTAGGATCCAGCACCCAAATTCAGTTTTGAGTCGAGCACCCAAAAATTCAGTATAGGGTCGAGCACCCAAAATTCAGTATTGGGTCGAGCACCCAAAATTCAGTTTTGGATCGAGAACCCAAATTCAGTTTAGGATCGAGAATCTAGTTTCGGGTCGAGCACCTAAAATTAAATTTTGGGTCAAGAATCCATATTCAGTTTAGGATCGAGAATCCAGGTTCGAGTCGAGCACCCAAATTCAGTTTTGGATCGAGCACCAAAAAATTCAATATTGGGTGAAGCACCCAAAATCCAGTATTGGGTCGAGCACCCGAAATTCAGTTTTGGGTCAAAAACCCAACTCCAGTTTAGGATCGAGTATCCAAATCTAGTTTTGGGTCGAGTACCCGCAATCCAGTCTTGAATCGAGCATCCAAAATTCAATTTTAGGTTGAGTAGCTAAAATCAATTTCGGGTCGAGCACCTAAAATTTAATTTTGGGTCGAGTACACAAAATTTAGTCTCCGGTCAAAAGCCCAATTAAGTATAGTCTCGGGTTGAGAACTCAAGATATTTCGGGTCTAGAACCCAAAATAACTTCAATCTCGGGCTGAGCACCCAAAATTCAATTTTGAGTCTATAACCCAATTCCAGTTTAGGATCAAGAATCTAGATTCGGGTCGAGCACCCAAATTCATTTTCGGATCGAGCACCCAAAAATTCAGTATTTGGTCGAGCACCGAAAATCCAAAATTGGGTTGAGCACCAAAAATTCATTTTTGGGTCAAGAAACTAAATCTAGTTTAGGATCGAGTATCCAAATCTAGTTTTGGGTTGAGCAACCACAATCCAGTCTTGGATCTAGCATCCAAAATTTAGTTTTAGGTTGAGTACCTAAAATCAATTTCGGGTCCAGCACCCAAAATTCAGTTTCAAGTCGAGCACACAAAAGCTAGTTTAGGGTTCGAAAAATCAAATCCAAATCTAGTATCATGTCGAGTATGCAAAATTCAGTATCAGGTCGAGAGCCCAATCAAATCTAGTCACGGGTTGAGATCCCAAGTTATTTCGGGTCTAGAACCCAAACCAACTTCAACCTCGGGTCGAGAACCCATCCTCATCCAAAATCTACTCAAAGTCATATTGCTTTTCACTCTCTTCTACTCAAAGTCTCATATCGTTCAAGCAGGGGCAAACTGTAGACTCTTAATTTTTTCCCTAATCCAGCCCGATATTTTTTTAAACAATCTAAAATAATTTTTGTGATATTTATTTTATTTACTATTTATAATATTTATTTTTATAATATTTAATAGTTATTTTAAATAATAAAAAAATAAAAAATCAGACGGGTCGGCCTGCGGCCGCAATAGCCAACTAGGCTTGCCCAGTTCACCGCAACAATTGTCTCCGATGAATTGGGCACTGCCCAATTCGCCCCAGCAATCTTGCCCAGTTCGCCGCTGGTGCTGCCTACAGCGAACTGGCTTGCCCAGTTTGCCCAGCCCGCAGGCCTAGCAGCCCGCGCACTGTCAATTTTTCACTAAACCTTGTTTCACATGGTTTTTTAATTTTTTTTTCTAAACAGTTGGTTTTCTTATTAAAATAGAATTATGTCTTTTTCTTTTCCTATAAATAAGAATATTAAACACACGGACGTGGGGAGGGAAAAACTAAGAGGAACATATCTGTAGGACTGGAATTAATTGTTAGTAAAAAATATGGAGAGGAACATAAGGAGCAACTTTGATTAATAAATTGGCAGAGACGAGAGCAATTTGATGAAATCCTCAAAAAAGCAATTGAGTAATGGCAAGAACATAACAATTGTCCCAAGCAATTATTTCCCTCCACCAATTGCAAGCTGATTTAGGCAGTTGATAAATATTGAGTTTGATTCAACACATTCAAATTGGGGAAGCCTATGACGCAAGTACATCTTCATTAATTCACTAAATCATTTAACTTACTATGTTAATAATTCATGGATAGGATTTTGCAACAATTTTTATAATTACTTACCGACTTATCATCCAATCATCTGAAACCCTAATTTAATTAGCCTAAACCCTATTATTCTCTTTGAACTATAAAACCCTATTTTCATAAACCATCATCCTTTTTTACACTAACCTAATCTCTTCCAAACCCTAAACTTATTTTCCAAATAATCCAAACCCTAATTTAATTAATTAAACCCTAGCCTTTATCTAAAACCCTAATTGTATTTTCTTTAATGCCTCAAAACCATAATCTATTTTCTCAGACCCTAATCACTTCATAAAACTTCCAATCCCAAATTTTGTTTTCTTATAACCTAAAATCATAATTAATTCTATCTCCATACCTTCATAGTAGTTTAATATTTTTAAAATAATGATAGTAATATTTGTTTTACAAGGCAAAACTCTAGGTTCATTCCGAATACCCATAAAATCATATTTCATGTTTGAAACCCTAATTCCCGAACCACCTAATGGGTTCACAATGTTTGGTAAGTGTGGAAAAGGTAAGAAATGGCCCAGCACCCCCACAATGCCCGGTTCATTGGAACCGACCTCCTTTTCATGCCTTAATATTATAGAATTCTTAAATATAATGAAATATCCATACTACATGCAATCATTAAAATAAAAGCATCATTGTATTAAAATCAAAGTAATGTTCAAACAAAATAGATAAATGGACACCCATCTGGGGATGAAAATATGTCCTTATATCGTCCAACGTCTAAAAGCTAAATAGGACACCGACCAGAAGGTGGAAATGTGTCCTTTACATTAATCCCAAAATATAAAAACAATTTAAATTACATGAAAATTAATTAATGAGGTACCCAATCATGGAAACATACCTCTTATAATTTTAATAAATAAATAATAATTGAAAAAATATTCATCCATGATAAATTAAATAAATCAAACATCAAAATTAAATAAATCAATCATCAAAACATATAATAAGCTACATAATCAAATCAAAAATTAAATAAGGCAATAAATATATAAATTTAGGGTTTACATCTTAAATTAAAGTTTTAGAATTTTAATAACTAAATTAGGATTTAAAATAAAGAAAGTTAAACACAAATAAATATTGACCCCCTCGACGAGCCCATACGGAGGTCCCGCTAGCCGGTTAGCGGGTGGGGGTCAAGGGGGCAGCGCCCCTTGTAGGGTCTTTAGGGTTATAGTAATTGATTTTGAAAACTGGTCTTCAGGGTTGTAGGTTTTGGTGTTGAAAATTAAGATTTTAGGGTTTTAAAAATATATTTTTGTTACTATGATATTTGAGGGTTTAAAGAATAATTTAAATAATTTAAATAAAATAATTAATAAAAAATAATGAAATAAAAATGAAAATAAAATAATGAAAATAGTAATCGAATTGCTGTAATCTTAAAAACAATTTAAATAATAGATTGCAAACCTTGGCTGTAGGTTCCACCAATATTTAAGCTTGTAAATCTTGGTTGAATTGAGGACAAGACAATATGCCTACTGCCTTGTTAGTTCGTTGCTCACTGTTTGATATCTCACTACTTCACTTTTTGCTCTTTAAGCTTTTCTTGCTCACTGTCTTGTTGCTTGGGTTTCTTGTTTAAAGACTCCAATTGTTTTCCATGCTTTCTCTTCTTTTTCTTCCCTATTTTGCTAGGGTTTCTGCCTCAAGTCTCAGAAAAATCAAAAGTAATTATCAAAAAGTCCAGTGTCTCTCTGCTTTTTTTTTTGTTTTGTTAAAAAAAAGAACAAGTCCTTGAATAAAAATCCTCCTGGCTGAATAAAATTTTCTTCTTCTGTAATTATTTTAATGTGATGTTTATAAAAAATATAAAAACCTAATACTAATTGGTTAAGGAAATAAAATTGTTTAGGAAATAAATTATAAAACCGAGCAAAAGAAGGTTTTTGGAAAAATCGGCGGCATCGTTGGCGAATGGGCCTGCGGGCTGTGAGAATTGGCCTACTACACAAGAGGCTGCTGCACGAGAATCAGTCTGCTGCCACACAAGAATGCCTGCCGTGCGTCGCTCGCCAATCCGTCTGATTTTTTTTTATTTTTTTTCTTTTTATTTTACTTTTTTATTAAAAAAAATATTATTATTAATAAAAATAAATAATAAATAAATTTAATATTATAATTAAATAATAAAATAAAATTGATATTATTAAAATAAATAATAAAAAATAAAATAAATATGATATTATTGAAATAAATGTTAAAATAAATAATAAATACCACAAAATTATTTCAAACCATTTTAAAATCTTTGGATTGGACTTAGTAAAAAAGTTTTAAACTAAAAACGCTCAAAACCCTATTTTCTAAATCTTAAAACCTAAAATCCTAATTTTTAACACCAAAACCTACATCCCTAAAAGCCAGTTTTCAAAATTTTCGGGGGTGCTGCCCTTGACCCTGCCCGCTAACCAGCTAGCAGGACTACCATATGGATTTGTCGAAAGGGTCAATATTTATTTGTATATTATAAGTCTTTGTGTTTAACTTCTTTTATTTTAAATCCTAATTTAGTTATTAAAATTCTAAAAACCTTAATTTAAGATGTAAACCCTAAACTTATACATTTATTGCTTTATTTAGTTTTATATTTGATTATGTAGTTTATTACATGTTTTGATGATAGATTTATTTTTTTCAATGTTTGATTTGTTTCATTTATCATGGATGAATATTTTTTTTATTATTATTTATTTACTAAAATTGTAAGAGGTATGTTTCCTTGATTGGGTACCTCATTAATTAATTTTCATGTAATTAAATTATTTTTATATTTTTGGATTGATGTAAAGGTTACGTTTTCACCTTTTTGGTGGGTGTCCTATTTAGTTTTAGACATTGGATGGTGTAAAGATATATTTTCATCCTCAGATAGGTGTCCATTTATTTATTTTATTTTAACATTGTTATGATTTTTAATAAAGTATTTGTTTATTCTTATGATTCCATATAGTATGGATAATATCGTTATATTTAAGAATTTTATAATATTAAGACCTGAAAAGGAGGTCGGGTCCACTGAGCTGGGCACTATGGTGATTTCTTACCTTCTTCACACGTACCCAACTTTCTGAACCCATCAGGGGGTTGGGGATTCCTTAGAAATTGAGTCATCCACCCCTTTCTATTTTTCCAGACTCGTCAGGGTGGCAACTCCATTTTCTTCAGGTTTAGGACCGTATTCTCTAAGACCTTGAGCCTAAGAGTGTCAAAGTCGCAAGAACCATTCCACATGGGAGTGGAAGCGAAAATTTCTACTAACACAATGGCTTTTCACAATGCATTTAATACATATATAACATTGCACATGTCATAGCACATTATTAATACATGTTCCATGTATCAAGTATTTTTCAATCCAAAATGTGTAAAGCCCAATGTAATGCAAATACAACCAATTCATCCAAAGTTTGTACATATCTCTAAGAGCAACCAAAAGCAAGCTAAAACTCCACTTCCAACCTTCTCTTCCAACTTGCCCTTTAACACTAGGATGGGGCAAATCAATTCTCCTCAATGTCTATACAAAATGTGATAATAAATAATCATTTAATATCACATTCTGAGGCATTTCCAATCTTAAATCATAATTAAACACTATTCAAACAAAAATCCCAAAGTTAAGGCTAACCTCACTTTAACTTTGGAATACCATGCTAAGCCATTAAATATGATGTTTTAAGTTTATTTATATTATTAAAAACATATTTTAACATGTTTAAACCAATTACATTACAAAAATACACACTTATGACAAAAAATCCTAAAATGGCATAACCTTTCCCCCTGTAGACCCTTAATTTTTTACCCAGTCCGGTCCAATATATTTTAATTAGACCAAAATAATTTTTGTTATCTTAATTAAATAATTTTTTCTTTAGTATCTAATTTTTATTAATAAAAATAAAAATAAATAAAAATAAAAATAATAAAATCGGCGATGGAAAAATTGGCGACTAAAAAATGGTCGAAAACCAGCGCGGGACGAATGGCCGTGGGCCATTTCACCCGCAGAATTTTTCCGAAACTTAATGCAATTAGGTTTCAATTTCCTTTTCTTAATCAATATTAGCTTCCATGAATAACTAGGATTAACCAAAAAATTCTTCTATAAATAATACCAAAAACAACACAAAAAAGAGGAGAAATTGAGGAAGAAATTGGGACGGAAATTTGGAGAAAATTTGAGACCGAAACTAAGTAGGAAAGGCAGTGAATCAATTTGATTTCTTTTTTTGAGAGTAGACAATAATTCAATCCATCAAAGGCAGCAAAGCTTGTCTTTGTTTTTGTTCATCCAAGAGGCAATTTTTGGTGTAACCTACGAACGAAGGTTTGAATTCTTAATTTCTTCGTCCTTTATTTAATTCATAAGATTATACACTCAAAACTTCAATCTTTGGAGATGTAATAACTTGATCTTTGTTTCCAGAAACCTTAAAAGAATTCCTCAATTTTTAGATACCTTTAAAAACTTTAATCCGTTTCTTTGTTTTTCCAAAAAACCTTAAGTCGTTCTAAAACACTAAAAATCATCCTTCTGTTTCCCTAAAACCTCAAAAACCTAATTTATTCCTTCTATCCCCAAAAATCCTAAATTTTCTATTTTTTTTATAAACTTTAAATTGTTTTCTCTATTTTCAAAAAAACCTAAATTACTTTTTCTGTTTCTTCAAAATATCAAAACCTTAATCTGTTTTCCAATGTTTCAAAACTTTAAAACCCTAAACTTCACTTTACAGCTTCTAAAAATCACATAAAGTTTTATAAAACTATAAATTATTTTCTCAAACTCTAAAATAAAATACATTCTTGTTGCACTCGGATTAAGTACTACTACAAGCGTCACTCGCAAGTATACGAGGTAGTTGTAGCAAAGGTGATCGCCCCAAGGTCATTTCCCCAAGAAGGTGTTGTTCGTAATAGCTTGATTAAAGCAATTAAATTAAAAGCAAGAGTTTGTTGTTTGGAATTGTAAAAGAACAATTTAAACCTAAGATTAAGGAGTGTTGGGTTGAAGTGTGTGATGAGTGTACAAGATCAAATCGATTCTTGGGAATATCCCTAGGGTTATAGGTCCATTTAATCAAAGCTCAATTCTCAATTATCCATTAACATAACCTTGTAATTAAATTGTTCCTTAAGGTTAATTAGTCAATTACCAATCCATTAGTTCTCACATTCATGAATTAACAATGACCAATTCTTTTATATTTGCAAATTAATAAACCCTAGAACTTATATTTCTAATTCATTCATAGGGTTGTCGATTGCATAATTCCGATATCGAATTTCACCTCTCGGTCCTTCATTCAATATCTAGAGATAAATAGGTAGCTAATCTATCAACCTAGCATACAATCCAATGCAATCAACCAACAACAAGGTACATCAATGGAAATATCAAATCAAAGCATTCAATCAAATATACTACAAACCCTAGGTATGGGTATTTAATTCAACATCATCAATTTAAAACATTCATTCAACTCAATATAAATCAAATACAAATTTTTCATTTCAATATCAATTCTCTTAATATAAAAAAAATATTGAAATGAATTAAAAGAGAGAATAGAACCCTTGCGAAGATGCCAAGAGTGGGATTGCTAGTCTTCCTCCTAGCTCCACTTTGATGTTTGATGAAGAACTCAAGCCCTCTTCAATGGTTGATTCCCCTTTTGCAATATGGAATGGAGCTTTCTCAAGTCTCCAAACCTTGGAATGGATCTTGCCTTTGGTAGATGGAATGGAGCTTTCTCAAGTCACCAAACCTTTCAATGAAGCTTCTTCAACCTTCAAGAGCTTGTAACCCAATTTATCCCAAAGAACCTCAAAGATATTGTCAATGGAAGATGGAGAAGATGATGATGGAGGATAAAGATGAAGGGACAAGGAGAGTGTCACTCTCTCCTCATCCCAAATGGTGTTTTGCTCCCTCCTTCTCTTTTCTTTTCTCAAACCCTAGCCGTCCCCCTTTTTTTCTGTCGTGTGAAAGAACTTAAATAGATATTAAGGGTGACACAGCCAAGCTTGAGTTGGCTAGGCCGTGTCTCTTGGTCTTTTCCTTGCTTTCCATTAGGTGACATGGCCAAGCCAAGGTTGGCTTGGCCGTGTCTCTTAATTTCCATGGGACGCGGCCAAGCCAGTTGGCCGTGTCCCTCTACTGGCTCTTTTCTTCTCTTTCTTTCTTTTCTTTCTTTTCAAGGAGGTGACACGGCCAAGCCATGGTTGGCTTGGCCGTGTCTCATGTGATCTTTATCTTTTCTTTGGAATGGAGTGTGACACGGCCAAGCTTAGGTGAGCTTGGCCGTGTTTGACATGTTTGGAGGGACACGGCCTGTGGCTTGGCCGTGTCCCATGGGTGTGTCACCTACTGACCTCTTCGTTCTTTGCTCTTCTTTCTTTGCTTTGTTCTTTGGTTTGCTCCTTGGGTGAGACACGGCCAGAGGCTTGGCCGTGTCTCTGGGTGTGTCTCTCTCTGCCCTCTTCAATCTTTGAGGGATCAGGCTTGGCCATGTCTTGCTTTGTTCATGCTTTTCTTGCACTATTTTGATCTTTCAAGGGTCTTTTTGCACCTAAACCTAAAAAAAACACTTTAAACACACTTAAAACAAAAATTAATCAAAACACTAACTAAAACACATATAAAATCATACTAAAATTAAGTACAAAAATGATCTAAACAATTCTCCGAAAAACTCTAAAACCCTTATTCAACTCCAAAATCCAAAACAGTAAATCATAACTCCCTTAAAACCTAAACCTTAAAGTTTTCTAAACCCTAATCCTTTAAAACTTTAAAAACATATAAATCTAATTCTACACAGTAAGCTTAGGAAACACAATCCAGTGACCGTAAATCATAAATCTAAATTTTTTAAAGTGTCCAAAACCTAATTTCATGATTATACATCTCAAAACCTAATTTGGTGAATCAAAGAACTTTACCAACTTTTTAAATCATAAAACTTTTGATCCATTTCAATTACATTAAAACTCACAGTAGCTTAAACTCATGAATTCCCAAAACCCTAAACACATTGAATAAAGAAACTTAAATAGAAACAGTATCCCTAATTTGAATCTTTAATTTCCTTATTCAATTCTATATTTGATTATGCTTTGATTTATTTTATATGCTTTAATTTAAGTTCAATGTTTGGTTTATTTAATTTATCATGCATGAATGTTTACTTTTTATTGATTTTTAATACCTTTGATAAATGATTTATTTATGATGAATGGTTATTTACTTTTATCGATTTATTTAGATTTCCAAATGTTGTAAGAGGTATATTTCCACTTTGTGGGTATCTCATTAGTTAAATATAATTTAATTTAAATTGCTTTTCTATTTTAGAACCGATGTAAAGGACATGTTTCTACCTTTCGGTGGGTGTCCTATTTAGGCATGGATGTAAGGGCATGTTTCCATCTTCTAATGGGTGTCCATTTATTTATTTTTGCTTGGACATTGTTTTGATTTTCAATATATCGATGCTTTTATTTTAATTATTGTGTGTAATATGGATAATGTTGTTATATTTAAGAATTTTATAATATTAAGACCTGTAAAGGAGGTCAGTTCCAATGAACCGGGCGTTGTGGGGGTACTGGGCCATTTCTCACCTTCCCCACATGTACTCAACTTTCTAAACCCATTAGGGGGTTGGGGATTCCTTAGGAATCAAGGCATCCACCCCTTTCTTTTTTCCTGGCCCGTCCGAGTGGCGACTCCGTTTTCTCTGAACTTAGGTCCGTGTTCTCTAAGGCCCCTAGCCTAAACAGTGTCGAAGTGGTAAGAACCATTCCACCGGGAGTGGGGGCGAAAATCCCCGCTCACAGTGGCGACTCCACTGGGGATAGGAGAAGTTGATTCTGTTGGTCTTTATATTATTCTATTCTTTCTTATAATGATATTATCCATTGCATCATATTAGATTGCATCGTGTGCATGAGTTAGGATGCCCGTGTTACCCGTGTTGTGTTATGTAAGGGATACCATACTTTCACTCAAGGTATGAAGATTGTGCATGGCATAACCACTCATAGCCTTGTACCATTTGGTACATACTTGCTATGGGAACCTAAGCCTTTTTTACCCAAAGACTAAAGCTCATGTAATTGGCCTAGCTACTTTCCTTAGGTTTTACCCCAAATGCATGTTGTATGACTCTGTTTAATTTGTCTTGGCTTAAATCATGTCTTATTTGGTTTCTTCTTTTTCTAATATGACCTAAGTACATTGTAAGCTCAAAATAATTTTTTCTTTAAAATCCAAATGACCAAAGCTATTTTCAAAACATTTTCAAAATGGTCTTTGGACATAAAATTTTTCCAAAATAAGTTAAAAATTCTTTTGCTCATAACCCAAATACAAAACCCAAAATATATTTTTTCTAAAATCTTTTTACAATGGGCTTAGAAACAAAAATGATTTTCATCCAATCTTTTCTTAGAAAGAGCTTGCAAATTATTTAGGTCAATTATGAAATACTAAAAATCATTTGTGAGCCTAGTTTATACTAAGAATAAATTAACCATGGGCTTGTTTTTGGCATGAATCAGTAGTTACTTTTTCAAGTGAGAAATCTATTTATAATAAACCTCTTTATTTAGTTTTAATCCAATATATAGCATAAAAGCTACTATAGCTGGTGGAAGGGATTAAAACCTAATTAATGGGAATTGTTGTGAACTGATTTCCATTTTCGAAAATATAACTATTGGTTGAAACGTCCGAGGGAAATATTCGAAAACAAGGTACCCCATGTTGGTATTTTGTTAACCATATACCTAGGAAAAGAGACTCGCCATTCGTGTGTGGATGTTATAAGGTTGGAAGGGACATTCTACTTATCCTTGTTTGTTGATTATTTATGCATACATGCATACACGCATACATTTGCATCTCATATCATTGATCCTTTCTGGCTCACAGCCCTGGATTACGACAGTTCAAATGCTTATGACAATCTGACCTATGCCGAAAGCGAAGAATCTAGCAACGACTCAATCACTTGCTCACCAAAAATAATGGATCCCGAACAAATTCAAAGAATGGTGGATGATGCCATCAATGCCAAAATCTAAGAAATAAAAGAGGCCCTAGCTGAGACCATGAAGAACCAATTGACTGCAATTTTAGAAAATCATGCCGAAGCATCTGCTAGCTCTAAGAAGCCAAAGGAAAAAAAGAAGACTAAAGTTAATGAAGTAGATTTTGATGATGAAAAGGTGATCATTGATGATAATGATGATTGGGCTCAATACTACCAAGATGCTTAAGACAATAAGAAAGAACCGAAGATTGTTGAAAGGTCAACTATGGAGAAGACTGAAACTTCTGATGTTGAAAAGATGATTGCTGATTTAGAAAAGAAATTTGAGAAGAAGCTGAAAACTGAAGAAATGTCCGAAGTTGACAAATTATTTGAGCTAGATGAAGAAGTTCCATACAAATTCAAGATGCCATCTTTTGTGAAGTTCGATGGAACCGAAAATACCCATCTCCATTGAAGCAGTATATCACTGCCATATAGTCTGCTCGAGTTTCTAATGCTCAAACTCTAAGGTACATCATGCTCTCATTGGACCCTGTTGTCCAAAATTGGTTCAATACCTTAGATGAGGGAACGCAAAAGAGTTGGGATTTACTATACAAAGCATTCATCAAACAATATGGATATAATGTCGAGATGGATGTTTTCTTAACTGAAGTGGAGTCCATTAGGCAAAGGTCAAATGAGAATTTTGTTGATTATGTGAAGAGATGGAGAAACAAGGCCGCTTTGCTCAAGAAGAGGCCCGATGAATCCGATCAAATAAGGATGATTGTGAGAGGGGTGTTGCCTAGTCTATGTGAGAGGATGTCTCATACACTCATCCGTGAAGAACCATTTTTCAACAAGAAGGAACGAGAAAGGGAACGATCAGTCTAGTAGCCAAAGCATGCAAAAGGCAGTTGTTGCGCTCGAATTAAGTACTACTACAAGCGTCACTCGCAAGTATACGAGGTAGTTGTAGCGAAGGTGATCGCCCCAAGGTCGTTTCCCCAAGAAGGTGTGGTTTGTAATAGCTTGATTGACAAGTTATTTAAATACAGAAGTGTTTGTTGTTCGGAATTGTGGAAGAACAATTTAAACCTAAAATTAATGTGCGTAGGGTTGATGTGTGAAGGTTGTACAAGATCATATCGATTCTTGGGAAGGTTCCTAGGGTTATAGGTCCATTCAATCAAAGCTCAATTCTCAATTATCCATTAACATAACCTTGTAGTTAATTTGTTCCTTAAGGTTAATTAGTCAATTACCAATCCATTAGTTCTCACATTCATGAATTAGCAATAACCAATTATTTCACATTGTCAAATTAATGAAACCCTAGAACTTATATTTCTAATTCATTCATAGGGTGGTCGATTATATAGTTTCGATATCGAATTTCACCTCTCAGTCCGTCATCCAATATTCAAAGATCAATAGGTAGCTAATCTATCAACCTAGCATTTAATGCAATACAATCAACCAATCAACAAGGAATGTCAATGGAAATATCAAATCAAAACATTCAACCAAATATACTACAAACCCTAGGCATGGGTATTTAGCTCAACATCATCAATTTATAACATTCATTCAACTCAATATAAAACGAATACAAATTGTTCATTGCAATATCAATCTCTTAATGCAACAACAACAATAGAAATGAATTAAAAGAGAGAATAGAAAAACCCCTTGTGAAGATGCCAAGAGTAGGATTACTAGTCTTCCTCCTAGCTCCACTTTGATGTTTGATGAAGAACTCAAGCCCTCTTCAATGGTTGATTCCCCTTTTGCAATATGAAATGGAGCTTTCTCAAGTCACCAACCCTTCAATTGATTGTGCCTTTGGAAGATGGAATGGAGCTTTCTCAAGTCACCAAACCTTTGAATGAAGCTTCTTCAACCTTCAAGAGCTTGTTTAACCCAATTTATCCCAAAGAATCTCAAAGATCTTATCAATGGAAGATGGAGAAGGTGGAGAGGATGGAAATGGAGGTTGGAAGTGAAGGGACAAGGGAGAGTGTCACTCTCTCCCTCACCCACATTTTTGCAGAAAATGTTCAAGAACAAAAGAAGAACTCCTTCCATTTCCCTCTTCTTCTCTATTTAATTCCTTCAAAATTCAACACCCATGCCTTCAAACTCATGCCATTTTCATTTGTTTCCCACTTTTTCTTTGTTTTCTATTCCTTTTTGCAAGCACAAGCCATTGTCTCCCACTTTATCCCCCACTTCGTATAAAGAAATTCAATTTTATCAGGTGGGACACGGCCAAGCCATGACAAGCTTGGCCGTGTCTCTTGCAATTTTTTGTTCTTTCCATAAGGTGACATGGCCAAGCCAAGGTTGGCTTGGCCGTGTCTCTTGGTTTTCATGGGACACGGCCAAGTCAACTGGATTTCTTTCTCTTTCTTTCTTCTCTTTCTTTCTTTGGTAGTGAGAGGTGACACGGCCAAGCCATTTGAAGCTTGGCTGTGTCTCTTGTCTTTCCATTCTTGGGACACGGCCAAGCTCCTGGCCGTGTTCCTCACTGTGTGTTCTTTCCTTCTTTGCTTGCTTCATTTTCTTTTGGTCTCCAGAGGGTGACACGGCCAAGCCTTGGTTGGCATGGCCATGTTTGATGTGGCTTGGAGGGACACGGCCGTGTCCCCTGGGTGTGTCCTCTCCTGCTTGATTTTCCTCTCTTCTTCTTTGGAGTGTGACACGGCCAAGCCAGGGTAAACTTGGCCGTGTCTTACATTTTTGGAGGGACACGGCAAGAGGCTTGGCTGTGTCCCCCGAGTGTGTCACGTTCTGATCTTCATTTTTGCTCTTTCTTGCTTTGTTCTTTGGTTTTGCTCATTAGGTGAGACACGGCCAAAGGCTTGGCCCTGTCTCTGGGTGTGTCTGCTTCTGCCCTCTTCAATCTTTGAGGGACACGGCCAAGCCTGATTTGGCTTGGCCATGTTTGGCTTGGTTCATGCTTTTCTTGCACTATTTTGATCCTCCAAGGGTCTTTTTGCACCTAAACCTAAAATAAACACTTTAAACACACTTAGAACAAAAATTAATCAAAACATTAACTAAAACACACATAAAGTCATACTAAAAACTAGTACAAAAATGACCTAAACAGCAGTCATTGTCAATGCTACTAACCAAGGAACAAGGAGGCAATTTTCAGAATTAGGGAAACCGATGTCTTGAGTTCTCAATAAGCTTCAAAGAAAGGGATTGCTACAACTCTTAAATCCTCATCCTTTGCCTAACCCTCTCCCACCTAATTTCAACACTAAAGCATTTTTTCAGTTTCATCAAATGCAAGGGCATGACACGGATAGTTGTGTGAAGTTGATAAATGAGATCCAAAATCTAATTGATAGTGGGAAGCTACCCGAGCCCAATAAGCCAAACACTAAAGACAACCCATTACCAAAGTTCAATAAAGTACCACCACCGGTAACTTTCATGATTGAAGGAGGTTTTTATGAAGATTTTGTCATGTCTTCTTTCCAAGATGTGGGTGGAGAAGCAACAAAAGAAGAAGAGGTAGTTGGTGAAGATAAACAAGCTATGATGGGTAAAGAAGTAGCAATTTGTGTTGTCAATGAGTTTTGGGATTCAAGTGATAGTGATGATTATCTTGTATCCAAGGAGGAATGGACTTGGTCCGAGCCCGAAGAGGATGAAGTAAGGAACACTAGATCCGGTAAGCCTTATGCAAGGCCACCACCTTAGGAGGTAGAAACTAATAAGGGGAAGGAAGTTGAAGTAGGGAATAAAGAAGAGGAAGATGATGCTATGCTCAAGCAATTGAAAACAACCCAAGCAAGTGTTAGCATTTGGGACTTATTAGCTACTTCTAAAAAGCACCGAGAAACTATGGCCAAAGCCTTAGCTAGCATGCCAATTTCTACCTCTACAACACCGGAGGAGCTGATCAACTTCATAAAAATTGGAGGGGTAATGAAATGTGAAGAGGTTCAAGAAAAGAGTGAAGTTAATATGGGAGCAGTTTCTTTTTCAAATGCGGACTTACCGGAGGAGGGGAGAGATCATATTCACCCTCTCTTTATCAAAATAGAAGTCAAGGGGAAGAGGACTCCATGTGTAATGGTCAATGATGGGTCCACCATAAATGTCTGTCCACTTAAGATATTGATAAAACTAGCTATGTCAACAAGGGATCTAAACCCGACCGAAGTAATAATTTGGGCTTATGACAACACTAAGAGGCATACCGAAGGGACTTTCAAAGTGGCTGTCAAGGTTGGTGCAATTGAATCTATTATTGAGTTTGTTGTTTTAGACATACCAGTTACCTTCGCTTTACTCTTGGGGTGACCATGATTTCATCCTCTTGGTGGAGTTCCTTCCATCCTTCATCAAAAGATTAAGTTCCCCAAATGAGATGAGACAATGGTCATCGAAGCTGAAGATAATGAGATTGTTAATGCTCTAATGATTGAGAGGGCTCTCAATGGTTTTCAAGTAGCTGCAATTTCTGATGATGAAGTAGTGGACTCCAAAGTCTTGAATATGATGAAGAACATGAACTACCTTCCCGGAGCTGGTCTTGGAAAGTGTAAAGCCGGTTTGACAAAGCTGCCAGACTTTAGAACTCAAACATCCAAGAAGGGGTTGGGATATGATGAAGCCAACGATGTCCAACAAAAGAAGAGTGAGAAGATGAACTTCCCACCACTTGAAGAGACCTTTGTCAAAGCTCCAGATATGGGACCACTCCAAGGAAAGCCAGAGCCGATCATGTTCATGGGAAAGTTGATCCCGGGTTTTGAAATTTTTGCAGATGTTGCCAAGCTAGTGGACTAAGTGAAGAAAGAGCTCACCTTATCAGTCAACAAAGAATCTAATCCAAAAGAGAAGAATGAAGCTATCCTAAAAGCCAAGAAGACTCCGGAGGATATTGCTGCCGTGGTTGAAGAGAAGTTTGAAGACATCCTGCCTTATGATTTTGAGAACAATGATTTTGATTTTGATTTTAATTTGTCTACTTTGTATGAGGATGATGATGTTTTCTTTTCCAAAATGAATGCAATAAAGTCTGATTTTGCTTACTTGTGTGATGTTTCTCCTAATGGCTGCATACATTCAAATAACAGTTACATGAGCATCTTTAATATTAATTCTGTTAACACACAATCATTAAATTTGGGAACAACAGAAAATCCTAAAAACATTAGCATAACATCCGACCTTACTCCTGATGAGAGAGAGAGATTTGAAAAAATATTCAAAAAATATGAAGAAGTGTTTGCTTGGTCTCATGAGGATATGCCTAGAATAGATCGAGACATAGCTGACATCATATTCCTACTTACACTCACATGAAACCTATCAAACAAAAGCTTAGATGATTAAGACCTGAGTGGGCTAAATTGGTTAAAGAAGAGGTCACTAAGCAAATACAAGTGAAATTCCTTGAAGTGATAGAATACCCAGATTGGCTAGCCAACATAGTACCCGTGCCAAAGAAAGATGGAAGAATAAGGGTCTATGTGGACTATAGAGATTTGAACAAGGCTTCCCCTAAGGATGATTTTCCTTTACCTCATATAGATGTTCTCATTGATAGTGTAGCCTCTAGCGTGCTACACTCATTTGTAGATGGATTTTCCGGATACAATCAAGTGTTAATGGCCCAAGAGGATAAAGCCGAAACTGTCTTCATTACCACATGGGGTATATTTTGTTATAGGGTGATGCCGTTTGGCTTAAAGAATGCTGGAGCAACCTACCAAAGGATGGCCACCACACTATTTCATGACATGATGCACAAAGAAGTTGAAGTATATGTTAATGATATGATGGTTAAATCGGACACAAGGAAACAACACTTCTAAAACTTAGAATTATTCTTCGATAGAGCTTTGAAATATAAGCTAAGATTGAACCCAAAGAAGTGTGTGTTTGGGGTTACCTCAGGTAAATTATTGGGACACGTGATTGGTCTGAATGACATTGAGATTGATCCTGACAAAGTCAAAGCAATCAGTGATATGTCACCCCCTAAGACGGAGAGAGAAGTTTGGGGATTTATCGGTAAATTATAATATATTAGCAGATTTATAGCAAAGCTCACAATATGTGAGCCTATCTTCAAATTGCTTAGAAAGAATCAGCCCATCCTATGGAATGAAGAATGTCAAAAGGCCTTTGAGCGAATAAAAGAGTATTTGTTGAATCCACCTGTTTTAAAACCACCTAAACCCGACATACCTCTATTACTATACTTAGCAGTAGAAGAAGAGTCGATAGGAGCCATGCTAGCCCAAGCAGATGATTCAGGGATTGAGCATGTAGTTTACTATTTGAGTAGAAAGCTCCTACCTTATGAAATTAAGCAAAGTATCATTGAAAAGACCTGTATAGTCGTTGTTTGGTCTTCTAAGAAGTTGCGGCATTACTTTCAATCGTATAGTGTGTAAGCAATTTTCAGGTTGGATCTAATGAAGTACTTAAGGGAGACACCCTCTTTGATTGGGAAATATGGTCGATGGTTGATAATATAAGAAGAATTTGAGATTGAGTATGTAACTAGGAAAATAATCAAAGGTAGAGCGGTGGTAGAATTCCTGGCCCAACAACCATTACCAGATAGCGAAGAGGTAGTCTTGGAATTTTTGGATGAGCATTTAGAGGCAATTGAAGTACAAGGGTGGAAAATGTATTTTGATGGAGCAGTAAACAGGAAAAGAGCAGGTTTGGGAGTTATACTAGAATCACCCAAAGGAGAACTTATCCCTTTAGCCAAAAAGTTGAAATTTAGGGCAACCAATAATATGGTGGAGTACAAAGCTTGTATTTTTGGTTTGGAAACCCTAATGATTATGAAGGTGGATAAGGTGAAAGTTTTTGGCGATTCATTGCTAGTAGTATCCCAAGTAAATGGAGAGTGGGAATTGAAAGAAGAAAAATTAAAACCATACCACCATTATTTGACCATGATGAAGAAGAACTTTAAGGAGTGTAGGTTTATACACCTATCAAGAGAAGAAAATTAGATGGCTGGTGCCCTAGCCACATTGGCTTCGGTATGGGAAAATCCTATTAATTTATTCCTTAAGCCTTTGATTTTCACCAGTTCATCAACTCCTTGCTATGAATATGAAACAATCATGGAAACTGATACAGACCATGATGCGTTGTATGATACTATAAGGCAATTTTTGGAGGAAAGAGAATACCCATCGAGGGAAACAAAGAAAGAAAGAAGAGCCATAAGGCGGTGGTCATTGCAATACATTACATTCCATGGGGAGTTATATCAAAGATGGCTTGATGGGGTGCAGTTAAGATGTTTAAGGAAGCCTGAAGTGGAGCGTATCATGTCAGAAATACATGCAGGAAGTTGCGAACCGCATATGAGTGGTTCGGCCCTAGTTAAGAAGATTATTCAATAAGGTTACTATTTGTTGACCATAGAAAGAGATTGTATTGAGTTTGTAAAGAAGTGCCAACAATGTCAGATGTATGGTAACTTGAATCACATGCCTCCTAAAGAATTGCATTCTACATCTTCACCCTGGCCATTTGCCACCTGGGGTATCGACATTATAGGAGAGATACATCTGATAGCTTCAAATGGTCACCGTTTCATTGTGGTAGTAGTAGATTATTTTTCAAAATGGGTTGAAGCTGAATCCTTCAACAAACTGGGTGCAAGTAAAATGGCTAGATTTATTGAAAAGAACCTCTTCTGCCGGTACACTCGCACAGTGTGATATTAGACAACGGGGTACAATTTCAAGGAGCAGTTAAGGATTTATTCTCGAAGTACTGAATCCATCATCACAAATCCTCTCCTTATAGACCAAAGGTTAATGGTGCGGTAGAAGCAACAAATATGACAATTAAGCAAATTCTGTCCAAGATGACCAAGACTTACAGGGATTGGTCAGAGATGCTTCCCTTTGCTTTATGGGGATATAGGACAAGTGTGCGAACACTTACTGGAATGACACCGTTCTCTTTGGTATATTGGATGGAAGCAGTGTTGCCAATTGAAATAGAGATCAAGTCATTGAGAGTAGTCTTGGAAGCCGAACTGCCTGAAATGGAATGGGTAGCCTTGATGCATCTTAATAACTCTTGAACTTAACAAAATTTATCTTGTTTATTGTGTTTTGGTTTTAGCCTTGCTTGGGGACAAGCAAGGAGTTAAGTGTGGGGTATTTGTTTAATCCATTTTTGTACTAGTTTTTAGTGTGATTTTATGTGTGTTTTAGTTAATGTTTTGATTAATTGTTGTTTTAAGTGTGTTTAAAGTGTTGTTTTTAGGTTTAGGTGGAAAAACACCCTTGGAAGATCAAAACAGTGGAAAACAGAGCAAAAATGAAGAAACAGTAGCTGACACGCCCAAGAGACACGGCCAAGCCTCTGGCCGTGTCTCACCTAATGAGCAAAACCAAAGAACAAGCAAGAAAGAGCAAAAATCAGGCAGAAGGTGACACAACCAGGGGACACGGCCGTGTCACTGGCCGTGTCAGACACAGCCAAGCCAACTAAGGCATGGCCGTGTCACACTCCAAAGAGGAAGAGAGGAAAATCAAGCAGAGACGGACACACCCAGAGGACACGGCCGTGTCCTTTGCCGTGTCCTCCAATCCACATCAAACACGGCCAAGCCAATCAAGGCTTGGCCGTGTCGCCCTCTTGACAAGAAAGTAAGCAAAGAAACCAAGAAAGAAGCAGAAGCGAACACGGCCAGGAGACACGCCCAAGACACTGGCCGTGTCACATGACACGGCCGTGTCTTCTGGCCGTGTCTCACCCTGGATCAAACACAGTGAGGGACATGGCCAGGAGCTTGGCCGTGTCCCAAGGAAGAAAAACAAGAGACACGGCCAAGCTTGTTTTGGCTTGGCCGTGTCCCACCTAAAAAGTCAAATTTCTTTCAACAAAGTGGGGGACAAAGTGGGAGACAAACACTATTGCTTGCCAAAAGAAATAGAAAACAAATAAAAAGTGGGGGACAAAGGAAAATGGGATGAGTTGGAAGGCATGGGTGTTGATTTTTGAATGAATTAAAAGGGATTGAAGAGGAAAATGGAGGGAGCTTTTTGTTCTTGGAGCCAAATTTCTGCAAAAAAACGTGGGAGAGGGAGAGAGTGACACTCTCCCTTGTCCCTTCACCTCCAACCTCCATTTCCATCCTCTCCACCTTCTCCATCTTCCATTGATAGGATCTTTGAGGTTCTTTGGGATAAATTGGGTTACAAGTTCTCAAAGGTTGAAGAAACTTCATTGAAGGGAGTGGTGACTTGAGAAAGCTCCATTCCATCTTCCAAAGGCAAAATCAATTGAAGAGTTGGTGACTTGAGAAAGCTCCATCCAAAGGTTTGGTGACTTGAGAAAGCTCCATTCCACATTGCAAAGGGAAATCAACCATTGAAGAGGGCTTGAGTTCTTCATCAAATACATCAAGTGGAGCTAGGAGGAAGACTAGCAATCCTACTCTTGGCATCTTCACAAGGGGTTTTTCTATTCTCTCTTTTAATTCATGTCTTATTGTTGTTGTTGTATTAAGAATATTGATATTGCAATGGACAATTTGTATTTGTTTTATATTGAGTTGAATGAATGTTATAAATTGATGATGTTGAGCTAAATACCCATGTTTAGGGATTATAGCATATTTGGTCGAATGCTTTGATTTGATATTTACATTGATGTTCCTTGTTGATTGGTTGATTGTATTGTATTAAATGCTAGGTTGATAGATTAGCTACCTATTGATCTTTGAATATTGGATGATGGACCGAGAGGTGAAATCCGATATCGGAACTATATAATCGACCACCCTATGAATGAATTAGAAATATAAGTTCTAGGGTTTCATTAATTTGGTAATGTAAAAGAATTGGTCATTGTTAATTCATGAATGTGAGAACTAATGGATTGGTAATTGACTAATTAACCTTAAGGACAAATTAATTACAAGGTTATGTTAATGGATAATTGAGAATTGGGCTTTGATTGAATGGACCTATGACCCTAGGCACCTTCCCAAGAATCGATTTGATCTTGTACACCCACACACATTAATCTCTACGCACGTTAATTTTAGGTTTAAATTAATCTTGCACATTTCATACAACAACCACTTCCGCATTTAAATACTTGTCAATCAAGCTATTACGAACCACACCTTCTTGGGGAAACGACCTTGGGGCGATCACCTTTGCTACAGCTACCTCGTATACTTGCGAGTGACGCTTTGTAGTAGTACTTAATTTGAGCGCAACAATCATGCTAACACACAGTCAGGTAAATTAATACCAGGTAAGTAAATATTATCCTATCTGCTTAAATTAATATATTTTTCCTAAGTTTTCTAAAAATTATTATAATATAAAAATAAAAAAAATAAAAATTAGGCAAATACAATAAAAAATATTAATATAAAAAATATTAATATAAATAAAAATAGTAAATAAATAAATGAAAAAATAAATAAATACAAATAATAATAATAATAATAAAATACAAAATCAAAAAAATCAAAAATCAAAACAGAAAGACGAAAAGGGAAAGAAAAAAAAGAAAAAAAAATTACCGTGCTCTTTTTGTTAAAACTACGATGAAGCGGCATCCCGGCTAGTATATCTACATTTCTTTCTTCATGATGCCAAATAAACTCTAATAACTCAGCATTAAAATGAGTCCCTAACCTTGAAGTATGCATTTTTTTTTGAAAACTATGTGCTAAATTTAAAAGAATTTGAGAGAATTATAGAAATTGAGAAACTTTGTTGTGAATCAAATGAAGGATTCGTGGGTTTTTATAGAGAAATGACAAGAAAAAAATAAAATTTAAAAGCAAGTTTTACTGTTATGAATAGTAAACTTTACTATTCACAAATAGTAAAATTTACTATTCATGAATAGTAAATTACTATTGATAATAGTAAAATTACTATTTCCAATATTTACTACTATTTATGAATAGTAAGTTACTATTTATAAATAGTAAGTAGTGCATTATTATTTATGAATAGTAAATAGTGTATGAACAGTGTAACATCCCGAATCCCATATTGGTAAGAAACAGACATAAAGGATATGATTTAGGCTTAGAACAAAGGAGTTTAGAACATGACCTATAACTTGAGCTCGAAATTTCATCCAAGTTAATGACAGAATTAGAGAGTCTCAAAGAAGACTTAATTATTTATTTGTGTCTTAGCTAGATCTATAACTTGAAATTACTCAATTTGGAGTTGTACAGAATAAGATATGATGGATTTAGGTGACAATGTGCAAGCTGCCTCAGGACAGCATAGTAGGCTTGACTTTGAAGGACCGTCAAAAATCAGATATAGCTCGGATCAACCTGAAATGTTGACAAAATGTAGCCCCAGATGTCTAGTTTCAGTGGGCATAAGAATTACTTAATTGCGAGTTGTGAGTAAAAAGATATTATTAAAGAAAGGCAGCAAGGTCAGGAAGGGATATCAAAAGGACCTAAGTGAAAATTTCTCAAAAGTTAGGGGCAACTATGTAAACTTAAAAATTAAGTGTCGGAAGTTCTTAATAGTGCCGATATCTAACCCTGGAAGAATATTCTCGAGATTAATCGGGTCATAACCGTGGGTTTCAATTTTTCCCGAAAACGTACGGTTTAAAAGTTACAATCGATTAATCGCTGGAGGGTATTTTGATATTTTCACACCCTAGACTATAAAATTACAGCACAAGAAAGTTGAGAGGGGGGGGTCAAAATATGAATAAAAGGAAGCCTAATGGCTTGCCAAATAAATAGATAAAAGAAGAAGGCAAGTGGACCAATTAAAAGTGGCCATTTTTGCTATAAGGTGTACCAATTGGAAGTCAACATCTATATCAACACATTTTCACCACTTATGGCTGCCATTTGGATCAAAATAAGCTAAGGAAAGAAAATAAAAGCCCTCTCTTACATGGTGAACTCGTCCAAACCATAAGAGAAGGAAGAAGGAGGTGATTTTTCCAAAGTTTAAGGCTTTTTGGTTGAAGATTTTGGTGACAAACAAGATTATAAGGTAAGAGAAACCTATCTCTAGTTTTAATTTCATGGATTAATGGTTAATTTAAGAGATTGAAATTAGGGTTCATGTAGCTAGATTTGGAGAAAATTCAAGAAATAATTATTTGAAGGATTTGATGAAAGAAATAATGGTTTTAAGGTTAGAGGAGACTAGATTGAGGAAAAATTGGCAAGAAATGAATTGGTAGCTTATGTTTTCAAACCATAGGATGTATGTTTAAAGTGTGTATGTTGGAATTCTTGCAGGAAATCAAGAGAAGCTAAAGGAAAAAGAAGAAAAAGATAAAAGATGAGCTAAGGAAAGAAAAGGGGAAAAAGGTTTGGTACTTTAACCTTCTTGAATTAGTGATCTCTATTGCCTTTGCATTTGGATGTGTAATTGCTGAAATTGTTCAAATGCTTGAGTTGTGGTGGTTATGTGGTTGAGATTGATGATGATATAGAATTTTTTGTTGTGTATTGATTGATTTTGGGGTTGAGGTTATAAGGGAGGTAAATATGGGAGTTCTATGTTGTGTTGTTTTGTTGCAGCCAGCCATGTGTCCTGCATTTTTCTGGAAATTCAACCGAAATTTAGACTAGAAAAATGATAGAAATAGAACTTTACAAAGAAGACTTAATTGTTCTCCATTAATTCAGTAAACCATAGGCTTTGAAAGCAACTCATTTTCATGTGTGGAATGAAAGTTATGATCAAAATGATACCAGGCGTACAAACTGAAAAACTGAGATTCCTCAGTCAGTAACCTGTGAATTGGGACTACGTTTAAGTGACCTTAATGACACTTTTAGAAGCTGTGAAAGAAGACTTAAATGTACCCTTATGTGTTAGGAAACCATATAATTTGGAATTTCCTAAATCCTACTTGTATATAAAAGATATGATCAAAAGAGTATAACTCATGCACACTGGAATTGTGAAACCGGACAGACTGAGATTTGTGCCTTGAGTCCAGGTTTTGGTCCATTTACCTCAGGAATTAGATGTTGTGATAGAAGATATAAATGGAACCTTTTATGTTGGTGAATCATAGGAGTTGGATTCATCTCGATTGGACTTAAAATTTAAAAGTTACACACGAATGAGCGAACCATGCGCAGGCAGACCCTAGCAGACTGTAGGGCTGAATTAGAAATTGTGGCAAAAATCAGGTGTTGCCTGTTTTAAGCTGAAATTTTTACCGAATATTTTCTAATGTGTCTAGTTTAATTTCAGATAAGAATCTTCTCAATCCAAGTTGCGTAGGTAAAGTTATAAATGCAATAGTATGCATTGCACAGACTTGAGTAACCAATTGGCCAGGGAAGAGTTCAAGGAGTCATCAAGAATTATGTGTAACAAATTTAAATCTAGAAATTTAACCATAAGGACTCATATGAGTCTAGATCAAGTGAAAAAAAGAATTTTTACATTCGGATTAGTAGAACAAAAAATTATTGGGGAAATAAGATAACAAGGTACATAAGAAACTAAATGCTAGAATTCACTGTTCATTTGGTAAGAAATAAATGAGGTATAATTGAGATAAAATATTCGTTTGGAATGAAATAAATGATCAAAAATATGCTCTTGAAAGCTTGACCAATTAAGAACAAGATAGCATTTTTTGTTTTTTGAAAATCACATCCCAATTGTGTTTTATTTAGATTTTAAAGCCCACCGAGGGATTTTTGCAGTGTTGTAAAACCCGGTGTGGTCTAAAAAGTGCAGTCCGGCCCAAAGGCCCGGAATGAAAATTTTGAACTACAAATTAGTTCTATTGAGCTGATTTAGGATAAAAATAGATAGATTCCTAATCACTGGTGCCCTATGAATTTTTAATAAAATAAATTTCGAACCGTCAAAATATTAAACTCGGCAAAGGTTAGTGAACATTATTCAGTTAGTTAATTTCTTATATGACTTATCCAAACCTTAACAAAAATATGTGAACTTAATGAAAGGAGCATATGAACACACGAATAACCATTCATGCCAAACTATCGAAGGAAAGCATAGGACAAAGATAGTAAATACACACCTTTAATTCATGCATAAGTTATTTAACAAACGGAACTTAAAATAAGAGAGTATTGGGCCTACAATGATAAAGAAATTATAATGCCATAAAATAAAAATACATAACCATCAGATCGGTAATCAACAGCGATGTTAGGCAACTAACAGACATAGGATGAGGTACCATCCAGTGTCAGTAAATCAATAGAAATGAATAGCATACTGCCGTAAAAGCTTAACAAATAATAGGAGAAATATAATAAGAACCTGAGAATGTTTATATTGATGATCGGGTTGGCTGTGCCATATCTGTAACATTGTGTGGTTTGCATCTAATTTCTATTTAACGGTTAAAGTACCCACTAAGCTATATGCTTAGCGAGTTTATTTTTCTAAACTCCTAGGTTATGGAGTCCAAGCTGACAAATGGGAAGCTACAAAGGAGCACCAGAGTGCGCAATAGGAGGCGAAATGAGGAGCAAAGCAAAGTTTAGCTTGGCTTGTACTGTTAAGGACTTTCAAAATGTAATTATAACAATTAAGGAAATGTGTAAATTATTATTATTTGAAATAAAAAAAATTATTTAGTGCATGTTCTGTATACCATGTTGCTTATACTGTAGCACACTTGGATCAACTGGAAATAGTCAGGTTAAGGGGTGTTACAATTTTTGGTATCAGAGCATTGGTTTAGCCATTCTTGGGAGGTTAACCATAGGAAAGTACGTGCCAATTAGGATACGGAGGAAAGGTAAACGGAGTGAGATAGAAAGATATCAGGTAGAAAGAGGTTAATGCAATGAGTGCATATGATTAACACAAAACAGTAAGCCCTGTACTAGTTAGAAATTGAGAAATATATGACAATTGGAATAGACGGTTAGTAAGAAATGATAGAAAGTAGACCGAAAGGTGCATATATATACAGATACATAGTATGATAGAAAGAAATTAGATAGTGGCAGACATTCAGAAGGTTAAAAAGAATCAACAGTAAGTTAAGAATAGAAACCAAATGTAACACCCCGATACTCCATATAAGTACTATACATATACCTAGTATACATACAGTAAGTATATAGAGCATAAGGATGTCACTTTTCGTTACAATTTAAAAAAAAAACCTTTAGTAGAGTTCAAATCACCATACATTAATTTAAAGAACATTTATAAAATCATTATACTTTTAATGCTCTTACATAAATTTAATAATCATATCTTTATCAAAATCTCATTGTACATAAAAATATATTCTTGTCAGAAATACATCATAATTAAAAGTTTTACATGTATGCAACACCATCTAGTTGGTCTCGACAACTCTTACTCTTCACGTGGCATCACAAAAGACTTCATATCTTCCACCTAGAACCTGCGCGATAACACATTCGCGCTAAGCCCGGGAGCTTAGTAGTACAAATATAGAATATAAACATATAACACAGAAATTCTAACACATATATATATACATTAACTTCATGTACTACTAGTTTCTTATCGTGATTTCCTTTTTTAATAACACCTTTCACATATCTCAACTAATCACATATATCACATACATACCTACATATCATTTACACCAACCACAACTCATCAATAATACTCACAATCAATACACACATTACATATCATGCTTCATAACATTATGTTATTCATAATTCACCAATCATGAATCACATTTCTAATAAAAGCAAATATAGATCTCATTATTTACTTATTATTCATCATTTATAAATCACATTGACAACCAAGACAGACCTGGGCCCAAACTATACTAATATGTTATTCAAAGTTCAGAGTTACTGCTTTGGTTCATAATCACAATAATCACGCCCGTAGGCAATATATATATATATATATCTCTATCCATGGATAGTGTAACAGACCCAGTCTCTTGGACCATCAACTCAACACATTTGAGGAGATCCTCAACCCGGCAAGACTGTTACAAATCATATATCTCATATTCACAATTCTCATAGTGTAACAGACCCAGTCTCTTGGACCGTCAACTCAACACATTTGAGGAGATCCTCAACCCGGCAAGACTGTTACCTTTAATTCACATTTATCATTTCACATTTTTCAACTGGAATCGGCTTACGGGCCATCCCATTTCGCCTATCCAGTGATTCATAGGCATGCCGCCAAACACAGAACTCTGAAAGTTGAATCAACATATTAGACACACAATTCATTTATGATTTCATTATCAATTGCATTCTCAATTCTCATCATTAACTAGGCAAACATGCCTCATTTATCTCATTTAAATCATCATAGCCAATCACAATGGCTTCACATTTCATTCAAATCATCATAGCCAATCACAAATCATCATAGCCAATCACAATGGCTTCACATATTATCATATCTCAATTCACATTATAGCAATTCATCATTCAGGTATACATAATCAATTACATTGAACACACATCATAACTTCATCATCATATAGACAACATGTCCATATGTTTCATTTCAAACATTATTATATTTATCATAACAAGTTACATTGCACATACCTTTTTGAATCATCATCATAGCTTTCACACTATACAAATCATAACGTTAGTCACATTATATTAATAGTATAATAGATTACTTAACACATTTATACTAAATGTATTAAGTCTCAAAATCATATTAAAAGAATGCAACCATGTACATTTGCACTTACCTCAAGAGCAACCTATACCAATCTAACCTCTTTTTCCAAGAATCCTCCAACATTTGGATTAATGCAACACAATCTCCTCAAAGCCTAATCCAAAGATAATTATACCTAATAAGAATATGAGAAGAATAATTAACTAGGGCAAATTCTATACATAACACGCTCACCAACACGGGCGTGTCCCTGATCGTGCCCTAAACCAACAATACAGAAGCTTTGACACGCTCAGTAACATAGTCGTGTTAATGGACGTGTCACTCATTCTGCCTCACAGAAACATTTACACGCCCAACAACACGGTCGTGTTAATGGTCGTGTCATAAACATCCAACTCAGTACCTTTGACACGCCCAACAACATGGCCGTGTCATTGGCCGTGCCATGCACAAATCATACATTTCGACATCTCAACCAAGAAACATAAACACTTCAAAACTCATACTTCATCACCCTTAACCAACATCTTGACTATATTCATCAATTACTTATCAAATTAACACTTTTATAACTTCAATAACATAACAATAATCATATATACATCCCCATGAATCAACTACTCAAATCCCCAATTCACTTATACTAAACCCTTACTCAACAATATCAACAATTCATCATCATCATCACAAATAACCCAAATCATCATCATCTAAATATCAATTCAACATATTTATACACTTTAATCTTTCATTATCATCATTATCACAAATCCACCATGTCAAATCCCAAACTCAAACAATAGGAATCCACACAAAGAAATGAATACTTACTTGGATAATATGCCAAATCTTCAATAATCATCTTCAATACTCTCAAAATCTCAATGAATTTGATATGTAAAAGGATTAAAATCATATCTCCTTCACTCTCTTTCTCTCTTTCTCTTTCGTGCAAGAAGAAGAAGAAGAAGAAGAAGAAGATATTTTCTTCTCTTCCTTAGCTAATCATATATATATATATATATAAATAATTAAAACCCTTTAAACCTCCACCATACACTTGTCACTCTCTTCTTCCCTTTGACTTTCTTTTATTCTTTTTCTTTTATTATTTAATTCATTAATTATATATATATGCTCTTACTTTTCCTACACCACAATATACCTTATGTATATGTGATGTATATGTTGATATATGTATATTTCTTATATATCACCTTTATATTTCCCATATATTTTCCAAATACCAAATATACATTTTATTCTTCATATACATTTATCTCTTAAATATTTTTCCTTGCATACTTTACCAACATATCATCTTACTACTACTATTCCAATGTACACCAAAATCAAGATATTAAATTAATTCATTGCTCTTCTTTTGATTTTCATTAAACATACACATTAAATCCATTTACAACAATAATTATTCCAAACTTTTAGGGTGTACTTCGGGATATTACAATTCTCTCCCCCTTAAAATAATTTCATCCTCGAAATTATCTAGTTTAATAGCAATTCATTCTTAACATAATACCATCTTAACTTCCATATGAAGTTAATTATATGCTTAAGTTATTACGCCGTCAAATCTTATAACATTTACTCTTCCCCTTTAGAATCAATCACTTTCTCTAAATTCATAACTCATCATAATATATATATCTTATTACTTTCTCAGCAAAGCAATCAAGATAATTCCTCACATTCCCATTAAATTTACCTTTATACAAAATCAGATCATCTTAATATCCTTATAGTTCGTCTAATCATTATCTTCAAGCTTACAAAACATCAATTCATATCTCATCATTCCTTTATCCCGTCATTATACTCACTTTTAGAAGATACTTTGATCAAACATTTATTAATAACAAGATCCTTATTTGTCATACACTCAATTCCTTCTTTAGCATGCTTCTCACTTCACATAAATATTAGTACAATGTCTTTAAACTTACTTTACAAGTATTCAATCTTTTTCTTTTTATCATCAGTTACAGCTGATATAACTTAATTCATCCCTGTCCATTCATAGATCAAAATATCACCTCATATACATTATCACTCAAATCATATACTCTTCGCACAACTGTACGTATTAAATCTCAACCAAAACTTTGCAATCTTAGCAAAAGCTAAATCAATTAATCAATCTGTCACCATATACTAATATCCTCATCTGGTTAGAATCAAACCAATAATTAACTTATTTAAATTTATCGTTAAATTTCACAATATTCATATGACTTAATTCCGTTGGGTCAAATTTATTTTTAAATTCCCATCTCTTCGGATCCATAATTATTAATAACAAATCACCTCACATTATCTTAATACAATTTCCTCAAGATTTTCATAATTATCTCATACCATATTTATGATCCACAGTTCACTCATCTAAACCTTAAGTCCATCCATTTATTCACTTTATATTATAATTATATTCAGTATAACTTTCAATCATATAATTTGCAATTCCTTCCATTTAACATTTCCTCACCTTTCATACCATTACTATATTTACATATTTACCTTTATATCACATTTTTCATAACTCAAATTATTTTCACAATTCTCTTCTCCTTCTTAACTTTTCATAGTAATAATCAAATTTCTAACATAGAAATTATAAAATTCAACTTCACCAATCATATCCTTTAACCATGTTTCTAGAAACATAATCGTCAATCTCATCAACACTATATTACGGTTATGTCATTTTAGGCCCAAATCTGAGAACAACTAAACTGATCAATCAATTATACTAAACAATTCCTATGACCATAAGAGATCATTAACCACGACTGTAGCTTATAAATCAATTCTGTCCCTCTATCATCCCATTTCCAATCTTTCCAATTACAATATTAAGTTGTATTACAAGCATTACATATTCATTCTCTAAACTTTTACTACATCAAGAATTAACACCTTTCAACTCCATTTCAAATCAATTTACACTTGATTATATGATCTTTATCAGCTTAATTCATGTTTCATCAATATTATTATTAACATCTATTACATATACATAATCGATATTATACAAATCTCACAAAATTTTCTGTCTGCTATTCCATTTCTAATCTATCTCTCTTCAAAGTTTTATACATTATACTTTCCCTTTGTCCTTACAATCTCTTATAATATACAAATACATAGAACTTTTCCATATGCGAATACTTTGGGACTCTAAATATCATATGATCATTAAATTCATTAATCACCATAACAATGTCACTATCCAGTATTACACAAGTCCATTCTTACTTTTAATTCCGTCATATAATTTGTCTAGTTTTGCTCAAGCCATGACCTTATCTTTCTTAGGTCCACTAAAGCACACAACCATATCACTAATCCAATAGTTATACCACATTCACCTTCATAAATCACCTTCATAATATGACTCACATTTCTTACATATCAAAATTACATTTATATCAACAGATCTATCTCACATATCCTCGACAGGTAAACACATGATCATGAAATTTTATTTAATTTCTCTTTTATATACATTCTACACAAATTTAGTGTTTGTTACTTTCCTTTGAACATTATCATTCTTGTTCTTATAACATGACTTAGATTATTTCTCAACACAACAAATGTATACATTCTAATTATAGCAATGCTTCACCTACATCTTAGTCATATTCCTAATGTGACATCTCTTTCACTGTTGTCTCAGAAAACATTTAATATACCTCCGTATCCATTTTTCCTTTCTAGTCAAATGACTTAAAGTAACACTTACTTATCCACTTCCCTTATTATCTCAAAACAAATTTTCATGCCATCAATCTCATATACAATAATGTTCATTTCAAATAACTCATTTATGTATCAATATATATAAAAATCTTTATCAATATTCCATTAAAATTCTAAATTCTTAAATTACCATCTCATCTAAACTTCCATTTTGCAAAACTCATCTTTTCTTAATATCAACTTTAAAAACATCATATATATACCACCATATAACATCAAAACATACAATTTTCACTGTTATTAAGCTCATTTCAAGAATCCAAATGTCACATATTATCACTAGTAACATGAGCTTTCACAATATTCAAGCATATCACGTTTCTAACATTGAGATCACAATGTTTGCATTAAAATCACAATACAAACAATACCAATATATATATCTTCTTACTTAACCAACATCCTCTCTTTTTCTTTTAAGCAAAACCTTAACTTTATATACCCAAACCTTACATAATCACATTTTGTCTATATCAATCAACTTACTCACTAATCCACCATACTCTTTTCATTATAATACCATCCCTTTCCATATTAGCAATCCAACAATATTTCCTCTTTCTAGCAAACCCAACATAAACTCTATTACAAAGAGATTCAAAATGTAAAAGAAGGAGTACATACTTTAATCTTGATTTTATTTTCAAAACATTTTCAACTTCATTCTCCTATTCATTCCTTACATTACAATCACCTTTCAATAGTCAAGGTTTCAAAATCTGTTTTCCTTAAATAAACTCCCATTCTTGAATTTACCAATTAAACTTGTACCAATTTTTCATATATACTTACATATAAAATCTCATTCATACAATATCATTCATCTCATGTAATTTATATACATCACAAATCACATAATGCCACGTTCGAGACCAACCTAGGTGTTAATGCATATGCATGTATTATAATTTCGTTTCAAAACCTTTCCTTTTTAATTCTATTTAAGCTTTTCAAAATTTTTCCTTTTTAATTCCACTTAGGCTGAGAATCTCGAACCTAAGCTCTGATACCAAAATAATTGTAACACCCCGATACTCCATATAAGTACTATACATATACCTAGTATACATACAGTAAGTATATAGAGCATAAGGATGTCACTTTTCGTTACAATTTAAAAAAAACCATTAGCAGAGTTCAAATCACCATACATTAATTTAAAGAACATTTATAAAATCATTATACTTTTAATGCTCTTACATATATTTAATAATCATATCTTTATCAAAATCTCATTGTACATAAAAATATATTCTTGTCAGAAATACATCATAATTAAAAGTTTTACATGTATGCAACACCATCTAGTTGGTCTCGACAACTCTTACTCTTCACGTGGCATCACAAAAGACTTCATATCTTCCACCTAGAACCTACGCGATAACACATTCGCGCTAAGCCCGGGAGCTTAGTAGTACAAATATAGAATATAAACATATAACACAGAAATTCTAACACATATATATATACATTAACTTCATGTACTGCTAGTTTCTTATCGTGATTTCCTTTTTTAATAACACCTTTCACATATCTCAACTAATCACATATATCACATACATACCTACATATCATTTACACCAACCACAACTCATCAATAATACTCACAATCAATACACACATTACATATCATGCTTCATAACATTATGTTATTCATAATTCACCAATCATGAATCACATTTCTAATAAAAGCAAATATAGATCTCATTATTTACTTATTATTCATCATTTATAAATCACATTGACAACCAAGACAGACCTGGGCCCAAACTATACTAATATGTTATTCAAAGTTCAGAGTTACTGCTTTGGTTCATAATCACAATAATCATGCCCGTAGGCAATATATATATATATATATCTCTATCCATGGATAGTGTAACAGACCCAGTCTCTTGGACCATCAACTCAACACATTTGAGGAGATCCTCAACCCGGCAAGACTGTTACAAATCATATATCTCATATTCACAATTCTCATAGTGTAACAGACCCAGTCTCTTGGACCGTCAACTCAACACATTTGAGGAGATCCTCAACCCGGCAAGACTGTTACCTTTAATTCACATTTATCATTTCACATTTTTCAACTGGAATCGGCTTACGGGCCATCCCATTTCGCCTATCCAGTGATTCATAGGCATGCCGCCAAACACAGAACTCTGAAAGTTGAATCAACATATTAGACACACAATTCATTTATGATTTCATTATCAATTGCATTCTCAATTCTCATCATTAACTAGGCAAACATGCCTCATTTATCTCATTTAAATCATCATAGCCAATCACAATGGCTTCACATTTCATTCAAATCATCATAGCCAATCACAAATCATCATAGCCAATCACAATGGCTTCACATATTATCATATCTCAATTCACATTATAGCAATTCATCATTCAGGTATACATAATCAATTACATTGAACACACATCATAACTTCATCATCATATAGACAACATGTCCATATGTTTCATTTCAAACATTATTATATTTATCATAACAAGTTACATTGCACATACCTTTTTGAATCATCATCATAGCTTTCACACTATACAAATCATAACGTTAGTCACATTATATTAATAGTATAATAGATTACTTAACACATTTATACTAAATGTATTAAGTCTCAAAATCATATTAAAAGAATGCAACCATGTACATTTGCACTTACCTCAAGAGCAACCTATACCAATCTAACCTCTTTTTCCAAGAATCCTCCAACATTTGGATTAATGCAACACAATCTCCTCAAAGCCTAATCCAAAGATAATTTTACCTAATAAGAATATGAGAAGAATAATTAACTAGGGCAAATTCTATACATAACACGCTCACCAACACGGGCGTGTCCCTGATCGTGCCCTAAACCAACAATACAGAAGCTTTGACACGCTCAGTAACACAGTCGTGTTAATGGACGTGTCACTCATTCTGCCTCACAGAAACATTTACACGCCCAACAACACGGGCGTGCTCATGGCCGTGACAATTACTTTTCCTTACAGTAGCTATGACACGCTCAGTAACACGGTCGTGTTAATGGTCGTGTCATAAACATCCAACTCAGTACCTTTGACACGCCCAACAACATGGCCGTGTCACTGGCCGTGCCATGCACAAATCATACATTTCGACATCTCAACCAAGAGACATAAACACTTCAAAACTCATACTTCATCACCCTTAACCAACATCTTGACTATATTCATCAATTACTTATCAAATTAACACTTATTAACACTTTTATAACTTCAATAACATAACAATAATCATATATACATCCCCATGAATCAACTACTCAAATCCCCAATTCACTTATACTAAACCCTTACTCAACAATATCAACAATTCATCATCATCATCACAAATAACCCAAATCATCATCATCTAAATATCAATTCAACATATTTATACACATTAATCTTTCATTATCATCATTATCACAAATCCACCATGTCAAATCCCAAACTCAAACAATAGGAATCCACACAAAGAAATGAATACTTACTTGGATAATATGCCAAATCTTCAATAATCATCTTCAATACTCTCAAAATCTCAATGAATTTGATATGTAAAAGGATTAAAATCATATCTCCTTCACTCTCTTTCTCTCTTTCTCTCTCGTGCAAGAAGAAGAAGAAGAAGAAGAAGATATTTTCTTCTCTTCCTTAGCTAATCATATATATATATATAAATAATTAAAACCCTTTAAACCTCCACCATACACTTGTCACTCTCTTCTTCCCTTTGACTTTCTTTTATTCTTTTTCTTTTATTATTTAATTCATTAATTATATATATACTCTTACTTTTCCTACACCACAATATACCTTATGTATATGTGATGTATATGTTGATATATGTATATTTCTTATATATCACCTTTATATTTCCCATATATTTTCCAAATACCAAATATACATTTTATTCTTCATATACATTTATCTCTTAAATATTTTTCCTTGCATACTTTACCAGCATATCATCTTACTACTACTATTCCAATGTACACCAAAATCAAGATATTAAATTAATTCATTGCTCTTCTTTTGATTTTCATTAAACATACACATTAAATCCATATACAACAATAATTATTCCAAACTTTTATGGTGTACTTCGGGATATTACACCAAAAATTTATATGAGCAAGATAAATACACATAAGGGCAAAAACAAGTATGTTAAAGACCGAAATATATGCAATAAAGATTAAGGCAATTATGAGAGGTAAGTAGTAAAAGCACCGAAAGAATAATAACGAATAGAATACCGACCATAATACAAGAGTCTAAAATTGAAAGAGCGAAGAATAATAGTACGGCAAGAAAAAAATCATAGAAAATAAAATTGAGAACTAAGAAAAGGAAGCAAAACTAGTTAGATTCTCCAAGATTAATGCTTTACCTGGTTGAAATCATGTGTTCCTTATATAATGAACTATTTAGACTTGTGTTGGAAATGTTTGGCAATATGTTCTGACAACTTGAGAATTTTTTTTGTGCCTATGTGTGCATTGATATGAATGTGATTCAATCATGTTAAATGTGTTTGATTACTATGCCAATATTATGTGATTGACTTATTATGGGAATGTTATGGTTGCTGAATTGAAAATAAAGCTAAATTAAATAATGTAGTAAGAAAGTTAGAGGAATTAAAAGTATGAATTTAGATTTTAAAAGAGATTTTAAAATAAGTGAATACCAAAAATCAGAAAGTACAAAATTGATTAGAATGGACATCAGAAGAGCTAACAAACAGAATAAGATATAGATATGTATGATAAGGAATCATTAATCTAAGATCATAAATCGAGTATAAAAGACAAAAGAAATAGACATCAAAGGTTATAAGATAAAATTTGATTTGAATTTAAGAAGCTAATACTAAAAGTCCAGAGATACACGAAAGATTTGAAATAAGCATAAGGATAGGCAAAGAAATCAGGGAGTAACGATATAAATTACGAATGTGTCATAATAGTTAGATACACCGAAGAAGAAAGATATAGTATGAAATATATAAGAAAATAAATTAACATAAGTTGTCATTAAAGAAAAGTTTATAATGAAGAGACATAAAGTTATTTGGAAATCATTATCACAAGAAGAACACGAAGGCATTTGATAAGCAATAATGCAAAATCAATACGTGTTAAAGAGATTAATCATTCCGAAAAAGGTATACTAATTCGAAACTGACAACAAGGAAGGAGTTATTGAAAAAGAGCTATAGGTCATCTCGAAATGATTATTGATCGAATAACACAAAAGTGTAAAATATGACACACCAAAAGAAATTCAAAATACACCAAAGGAAGTGTAAATTTTTAATAATCACATTATAAGTCAATAATGATAAATAAAGCTATGAATGATTGGACCCGCAAATCAATGTACATGTGATATATCATAAATTGTAAAAAGCATATCCATGTGAGACATACTGAACACGGTGCATATAATATCTATACTTATGTGAGACATACTGAGTACTATACATACAATATTTAAATGTCTTCACATAAAACGTAACATATACTGTACAAACAGAAAGACATACCATACATACATAAAGACGTGCTAAATAATACATATGCAGAAAGAGAATAAAGAGATGAAATAATGGAAAGCCTGATACTTGAAAAATACAAGGCTCATAAAGTATAGCACTGGGGAAATAAATAATATGACAGTATGAGTGAATAAAAATGTCAATGAGTCCATATTTGTCACTGAGCATTATGAATGAGCCAAGAAATGGCTCGAGATATGATATGGTGACATCCATGTAGATGTGAATACATATGAAACATATGGCAATCCGTGCATATAGAAAGCAGGAAAGAATGAAGGAAAGAGAATAAAATATTAGAAAGATATGCTTACCTTGGTAATTTAGATTGAATCAGAGTTGGGATGAGTGTATTTATATGGCATTAACATTTATACTCAATGGTTAGGGCCATTGGGGCCACTGGTGAGGGCCACTGGTTTGATATTTATCTTGCACCGATATATATACTCAATGGTGAGGGCCACTAGGGCCAATGGTGAGGGCCATTGGTTTGATGAAAAAAAAAAGTGGTGAGGGCCACTCCTGTGATATGATGGCATTGATATGAACTCAGTAGTGAGGGCCACTAGGGCCAATGGTGAGGGCCATTGGTTGATTATAGAATGGTGAGGGCCACTCCTGTGATATGAAAATGGTGGTGAGGGCCACCTATGCCATGGAAATGAAAAGGTGGTGAGGGCCACCCGTGCCATGCTGGTTCCATATGGTATTGCCTCATCCCACTTTGATTCTACTGTTATTACCTTGAGGAGCTAAGTAAGAAAAATATGTGATAATGTACAGATGAAAAAAAAGTATATATGAAAATAAACAGAAAGTGAATTGAAACATATTAGAAAAAGAAAGGAAAGAAAGAGTTTGAAATGTAATAAAAAAGGAAAGATGTTCTTTCCTTATGTTGGGATCGGTCGTAACCAACATAGAGCAAGACACGTAATGAAATAAATAGTACTTCAAGAATAATGGTATCATGGACTGATCACCCATGAGCTATTATTCGAGATGTATATATGACAACACAAGGAAAGTCAGATGAGCCAATACTTAAGGAATGCCACCACACTGCACGAATATACATAGGACATACAAATTCAGTAAGAAGCAAATAAAGAAATGACTATAATATGGAGCGAAGAAGTCCTAGAAATGAATATAGCAGAGAATGAAAATTGTACAAGAAAGAATGGAAAAGAATAAATTTAAATCAAAGTTAAAGAAAAGATAAGTGAATAATAATAACGCTTCGAATGAGAAATCGTGACAAAAGTCAAAGCATGTTGAAACACATAATAGTCTATTGGACAATCATGTAGAATAATAAACAGCAAGTGAGCAGAGATGGGAAGAAAATAGAATACAAAAGGTAAAACATGTTGAATCTTAAAATAGTTAATTCCAGTAAATGAATAAGTGTCAAAATAAGGCAATGCGTAAACAATATAGAGAGATGACAAAGAGCAATCAAGTGAATAAGGTGAAAGAGTGGCAAAAGCAATAGACAGTAGTTAAAGAACATCAAGTATATAGAATGAGTAAGCTTCGGGGCGAAGCTTAAATTAAGGGGGATAGAATTGTAACATCCCGAATCCCAGATTGGTATGAAACATACATAAAGGATATGATTTAGGCTTAGAACAAAGGAGTTTGGAACATGACCTATAAATTGAGCTCGAATTTCATCCACGTTAATGACAGAATTAAAGAGTCTCAAAGAAGACTTAATTGTTTATTTGTGTCTTAGCTAGATGCATAACTTGAAATTACTCAATTTGGAGTTGTAGAGAATAAGATATGATGGATTTAGTGGACAATGTGGAAGCTGCCTCAGGACAACATAATAGGCTTGAATTCGAAGGACCGTCAAAAATAAGATATAGCTCGGATCGAGCTGAAATTTTGACACAATGTAGCCCCGGATGTCTAGTTTCAGTGGGAATAAGAATTACTTAATTGGGAGTCGTGACTAAAAAAATATTAATAAAGAAAGACAGCAAGGTTAGGAAGGGATATCAAAAGGACCTAAGTGAAAATTTCTCAAAAGTTAGGGGAAACTATATAAACTTAAAAATTAAGTGTCGAAAGTTCTTAATAGTGCTCATATCTGACCCCAAAAGAATATTCTTGAGATTAATCGAGTCATAACCGTGGGTTTCAATTTTTCCCAAAAACGCACGGTTTAAAAGTTACAATCGATTAATCGCTGGAGGGTATTTTGATATTTTCACACCATAGACTATAAAATTACAGCACAAGAAAGTTGAGGGGGGGTCAAAATATGAATAAAAGGAAGCCTAATGGCTTGCCAAATAAATAGATAAAAGAAGAAGGCAAGTGGACCAATTAAAAGTGGTCATTTTTGCTATAAGGTGTACCAATTGGATGTCAACATCTATACCAACATATTTTCACCACTTATGGCTGCCATTTGGATCAAAATAAGATAAGGAAAGAAAATAAAAGCCCTCTCTTACATGGTGAACTTGTCCAAACCATAAGAAAAGGAAGAAGGATGTGATTTTTCCAAAGTTTAAGGCTTTTGGTTGAAGATTTTGGTGACAAACAAGATTATAAGGTAAGAGAAACCTATCTCTAGTTTTAATTTCATGGATTAATGGTTAATTTAAGAGATTGAAATTAGGGTTCATGTAGCTAGATTTGGAGAAAATTCAAGAAATAATTATTTGAAGGATTTGATGAAAGAAATAATGGTTTTAAGGTTAGAGGAGACTAGATTGAGGAAAAATTGGCAAGAAATGAATTGGTAGCTTATGTTTTCAAACCATAGGATGTATGTTTAAAGTGTGTATGTTGGAATTCTTGCAGGAAATCAAGAAAAGCTAAAGGAAAAAGAAGAAAAAGATAAAAGATGAGCTAAGGAAAGCAAAGGGGAAAAAGGTTTGGTACTTTAACCTTCTTGAATTAGTGATCTCTATTGCCTTTGCATTTGGATGTGTAATTGCTATAATTGTTCATATGCTTGAGTTGTGGTGGTTATGTGGTTGAGATTGATGATGATATAGAAGTGTTTTTTGTGTATTGATTGTTTTTGGGATTGAGGTTATAAGGGAGGTAAATATGGGAGTTCTATGTTGTGTTGTTTTGTTGCAGCCAGCCATGTGTCCTGCATTTTTCTGGAAATTCAACCGAAATTTAGACTAGAAAAATGATAGAAATAGAACTTTACAAAGAAGACTTAATTGTTCTCCATTAATTCAGTAAACCATAGGCTTTGAAAGCAACTCATTTTCATGTGTGGAATGAAAGTTATGATCAAAATGATACCAGGCGTACAAACTGAAAAACTGAGATTCCTCAGTTAGTAACCTGTGAATTGGGACTACGTTTAAGTGACCTTAATGACACTTTTAGAAGCTGTGAAAGAAGACTTAAATGTACTCTTATGTGTTAGGAAACCATATAATTTGGAATTTCCTAAATCCTACTTGTATATAAAAGATATGATCAAAAGAGTATAACTCATGCACACTGGAATTGTGAAACCGGACAGACTGAGATTTGTGCCTTGAGTCCAGGTTTTGGTCCATTTACCTCAGGAATTAGATGTTGTGATAGAAGATATAAATGGAACCTTTTATGTTGGTGAATCATAGGAGTTGGATTCATCTCGATTGGACTTAAAATTTAAAAGTTACACACGAATGAGCGAACCATGCGCAGGCAGACCCTAGCAGACTGCAGGGCTGAATTAGAAATTGTGGCAAAAATCAGGTGTTGCCTGTTTTAAGCTGAAATTTTTACCGAATATTTTCTAATGTGTCTAGTTTAATTTCAGATAAGAATCTTCTCAATCCAAGTTGCGTAGGTAAAGTTATAAATGCAATAGTACGCATTGCGCAGACTTGAGTAACCAATTGGCCAGGGAAGAGTTCAAGGAGTCATCAAAAATTATGTGTAACAAATTTAAATCTAGAAATTTAACCATAAGGACTCATATGAGTCTAGTTCGAGTGAAAACAAGAATTTTTACATTTGGATTAGTAGAACAAAAAATTATTGGGGAAATAAGATAAAAAGGTACATAAGAAACTAAATGCTAGAATTCACTGTTCATTTGGTAAGAAATAAATGAGGTATAATTGAGATAAAATATTCGTTTGGAATGAAATAAATTATCAAAAATATGCTCTTGAAAGCTTGACCAATTAAGAACAAGATAGCATTTTTCGTTTTTTGAAAATCACATCCCAATTGTGTTTTATTTAGATTTTAAAGCCCATCGAGGGATTTTTGCAGTGTTGTAAAACCCGATGTGGTCTAAAAAGTGCAGTCCGGCCCAAAGGCCCAGAATGAAAACTTTGAACTACAAATTAGTTCTATTGAGCTGATTTAGGATAAAAATAGACAGATTCCTAATCACTGGTGCCCTATGAATTTTTAATAAAATAAATTTCGAACCGTCAAAATATTAAACTTGGCAAAGGGTAATAAACATTATTTAGTTAGTTAATTTCTTATATGACTTATCCAAACGTTAACAAATATATGTGAACTTAATGAAAGGAGCATATGAACACACGAATAACCATTCATGCCAAACTACCGAAGGAAAGCATAGGACAAAGATAGTAAATACACACCTTTAATTTATGCATAAGTTATTTAACAAACGGAACTCAAAACCAGAGAGTATTGGGCCTACAATGATAAAGAAATTATAATGCCATAAAATACAAATACATAACCATCAGATCGGTAATCAACAGTAATGTTAGGCAACTAACAGACATAGGATGAGGTACCATCCAGTGGCAGTAAATCAATAGAAATGAATAGCATACTGTCATAAAAGCTTAACAAATAATAGGAGAAATATAATAAGAACATGAGAATGTTTATATTGATGATTGGGTTGGCTGTGCCATATCTGTAACATTGTGTGGTTTGCATCTAATTTCTATTTAACGGTTAAAGTACCCACTAAGCTATATGCTTAGCGAGTTTAGTTTTCTAAACTTGTAGGTTATGGAGTCCAAGCTGACAAATGGGAAGCTACAAAGGAGCACCAGAGTGCCTAACAGGAGGCGAAGTGAGGAGCAAAGCAAAGTTTAGCTTGGCATGTACTGTTAAGGACTTTCAAAATGTAATTATAACAATTAAGGAAATGTGTAAATTATTATTATTTGAAATAAGAAAATTATTTAGTGCATGTTCTGTATACCATGTTGCATATACTGTAGCACACTTGGCTCGGCTAGAAATAGTCAGGTTAAGGGGTGTTACAAACAGTGACTACACAGTAAATAAACAGTAAATTCAATTATTTGATTTAATCATTCAACTGCTTGTGTGTATATAAATATTTTTATACCCAGGAGGCAATAAGAAGACATATGCATAAAAATTAGCCAAAATTTTTGAAATAAAAAATTATTAGCTCGGGTCCAAAACCCAAATTTTCCTTAGGTCCAGAACCAAGAACGTAGCTCGGGCCCAGAACCCAAATTAGCCTTAGGTCCATAACCTAGAATTTATTTCTAAGTTCAAGAACTTAGCTTGGGTGCATAACCCAAATTATCCTTAGGTCCATAACCTAGAATCTGTTTTAAGTCCAGAACTTAGCTCGGGTCCAGAACCCAAATTATCCTTAGGTCCAGAACCTAGAATCTCTTATAAGTCCAGAACTTAGCTCGGGTGCAGAACCCAAATTAGCCTTAGGTCCAGAACCTAGAATCTCTTGTAAGTCCAGAACTTAGCACGGGTCCAGAACCCAAATTACCCTTAGGTCCAGAACCTAAAATCTCTTTTAAGTCCATAACTTAGCTCGGGTCTAGAAACCAAATTACCCTTAGGTCCAGAACCTAAAATCTCTTCTAAGTCCAGAACTTAGCTCGGGTCTAGAACCCAAATTACCCTTAGGTCCAGAACCTAGAATCTTTTTTAAGTCCAGAACTTAGCTCCGGTCCAGAACCCAAATTTTCCTTAGGTCCAGAACCTAGAATCTTTCCTAAGTCCAGAACTCGAATCGGGTCAAGAACCCAAATTTTCCTCAGGTCCAGAACCTAAAATTATCCTTGAGTCCAAACCGGGTCCAGAACCTAAAACCTCAACCCTCTCAAATATTAAGTCTTATTGCTTTTTACTCTCTTTCACTAAAGTCTCAGATCATTCAAGCAGGGGGCAAACTGTAGACCCTTAATTTTTGACCCAGTCCGGTCCAATATATTTTAATTAGACCAAAATAATTTTTGTTATCTTAATTAAATAATTTTTGCTTTAGTATCTAATTTTTATTAATAAAAAATAAAAATAAACAAATAAAAATAAAAAAAATCGGCGACCAAAAAATCAGCGACGAAAAAATCGTCTCCGAAAACCAGCGTGGGACGAATGGTCGTGGGCCATTTCGCCCGCAGGCCCATTCTTCCAAAACCAGTTTTTTTTTCCACAACAGTTTTTTTTTTGCCAGCACAAATTTTCCGCAGCAGTTTTTTTTCACTAGCGAAATTTTTTCGACGCAAATTTTTTCAAAACCTAATGCAATTAGGTTTCAGTTTCCTTTTCTTAATCAATATTAGCTTCCGAGAATCACTAGAATTAACTAAAAAAAATATTCTATAAATAATACCAAAAACAACACAAAAAAGAGGTTAAAATGAGGAAGAATTTGGGACGAAAATTTGGGGAAAATTGAGACCGAAACTAAGTAGGAAAGGCAGTGAATCAATCTGATTTCTTTTTTTTTTGAGAGTAGACAGCAATTCAATCCATCAAAGGCAGCAAAGCTTGTCTTTGTTTTTGTTCATCCAAGAAGCAATTTTTAGTGTAACCTACGAACGAAGGTTTGAATTCTTAATTTCTTTTTGTTTCTTATAGTAGCTTCATCCTTTAATTAATTCATAAGATTACACACTGAAAACTTCAATCTTTGGAGATGTAATAACTTGATCTTTGTTTCTAGAAACCTTAAAAGAATTCCTCTATTTCTATATACCTTTAAAAACTTTAATCAGTTTCTTTGTTTTTCCAAAAAACCTTAAATCGTTATAAAATACTAAAAATCATCCTTCTGTTTCCCTAAAACATCAAAATCCTAATTTATTCCTTCTGTCCCCAAAAACCCTAAATTGTCTCTTTTGTTTTTATAAACTTGAAATTGTTTTCTCTATTTTCAAAAAAACCTAAATTACTTTTTCTGTTTCTTCAAAATATCAAAACCTTAATCTGTTTTCCAATGTTTCAAAACCTTAAAACCCTAAACTTCACTTTACAACTTCTAAAAATCACATAAAGTTTTATAAAACTATAAATTGTTTTCTCAAACTCTAAAATAAAATACATTCTCCAAAACCCTAATTCTAAAACTCTAAAACCCTAATTCAACTCCAAAACCCAAAACAGTGAATCCTAACTCCCTTAAAACCTAATCCTTAAAGTTTTCTAAACCCTAATCCTTTGAAACTTTAAAACCATATAAATCTAATTCTATACAATAAGCTTAGGAAACACAATCCAGTGACCGTAAATCATAAATCTAAATTTTTTAAAGTGTCCAAAACCTAATTTTATGATTATACATCTCGAACCATAATTTGGTGAATCAAAGAAGTTTACCAACTTTTTAAATCATAAAACTTTTGCTCCGTTTAAATTCCATTAAAACTCACAGTAGCTTAAACTCATGAATTCCCAAAACCCTAAACACATTGAATAAAGAAACTTAAACAGAAATAGTAGCCCTAATTTGAATCTTTATTTGCCTTATTCAATTCTATATTTGATTATGCTTTGATTTATTTTATATGCTTTAATTTATTTAAGTTCAATGTTTGGTTTATTTAATTTATCATGGGTGGATGTTTACTTTCTATTGATATTTAATGCCTTAGATAAATGATTTATTTATGATGAATGGTTATTTACTTTTATCGATTTATTTAGATTTCCAAATGTTGTAAGAGGTATATTTCCACTTGGTGGGTATCTCATTAGTTAAATATCATGTAATTTAAATTGCTTTTCTATTTTAGAACCAATGTAAAGGATATGTTTTTGCCTTTCGGTGGGTGTCCTATTTAGGCATGGATGTAAGGGCATGTTTCCATCTTCGGACGGGTGTCCATTTATTTGTTTTGCTTAGACATTGTTTTGATTTTCAATATATCGATGCTTTATTTTAATTATTGTGTGTAATATGGATGATGTTGTTATATTTAAGAATTTTATAATATTAAGACCTGTAAAGGAGGCCGGTTCCAATGAACCGGGCGTTGTGGGGGTGCTGGGCCATTTCTCACCTTCCCCACACGTACCCAACTTTCCGAACCCATTAGGGGGTTAGGGATTCCTTAGGAATTGAGTCATCCACCCATTTCTTTTTTCCCGGCCCGTCCATGTGGTGACTCTATTTTCTCTGAACTTAGGTCCGTGTTCTCTAAGGCCTCTAGCCTAAACAGTGTCGAAGGCGCAAGAACCATTTCACCGGGAGTGGGGGCGAAAATCCCCGCTCACATCCCCATTGAAAGTTTTTCATTCCAACTCAATCCATTTATCATTTCAAGCTTATATTCATAACTTTTATCACTAAAGAGCATGATTTAGCCAATAAAATCAAACAATTCAATAACTTTGGAAAATCACTTTTCTAAAACCCTAAATCAACACTTCCATTCTCAAAATCAAATCAAACTCAACCAAATCGAATATTTGACTTTAAAATACTTATTAATGCATCAAAACAAGTCATTTATAATTAATTTGCACAATTAAAATTCATGGTTTCTCAAACCTTAAAAGTCCATAACCCTAAATTCTCTCTCTTTACCAATCAATATCCAAACTCAATCATCTCTTCAATCCAGCCTTAAAATCATTGATAACTATCCAAAATAACTTCATTCATATTGAAATAGACAATTATAACATACTACAACAACCCAAAATTCACATATTCTTAATTTCATGGAAAATCAAAGAAAAAGTTAGAAAGCTTACCAATTTTGGTGGAAATCCTTAAAAATGCACTTGAAACTCTTAAAATCCTTCAATTAAATGAGCTTGGAAGAAACAACTCCTCACTTGGACTCCCATGGATTCTCAGCTAAGGAATGAAGAAGAAGAAAAATCGGCGACGGAAAAATCAGCGACGAAAAAATTCATCGCCGAAGAGTTGCGATGAAATGGATTTTCCTGCGGGCGAAATGGCCCGCAGGCCAATTTTCGCCCACAACCCGCAGCCAGCTGCGGAAACTTTTTTGCCAGCTATATTTTTCCGCAGTAGTTTTTTTTGCCAGCGCAATTTTTCCGCAGTAGTTTTTTTTTCGCCAGTGAAATTTTTCCGACGCAAATTTTTTCGAAACCAAATATAATTAGGTTTCGATTTCCTTTTTTTAATCAATGTTAGATTCCATGAATAACTAAAATTAATCATAAAAATCTTCTATATATAAGGACTAAAACAACACAAAAAAGGAGGAGGTGAAATTTGAGACCGAAATTGAGGAGGAAAACTTTGAAAGATTTGAAGAATTCCTCTAGCAGTGAAATCGATCAGACTTATTGAGAGAAGCAAACAAGAAATTTAATTCAACAAAGGCAGCAAAGCTTGTCTTTGTTCTTGTTCATCCAAGAAGAAATTTTTGGTGGAAGCAACAAACAGAGGTATGAATGTCTAATTTCTTAACAGTAGCTTAAATAATTCAATTGTCTATTTTGATTCAAAAAATACTGGAACTTTAATTTACCTTTTCTAAAGCTTAAAAACCTTAATTCATTTATTTGTTTTTAAAAAATCTTAAAATAGTTGTTTTTGTTTCTTCAAAATCTTAAAACCCTAATCTGCCTTCCAATTTTCCAAAACCATAAATTGAATCGTTTTCTTTCCACAAACCCTAAAAAATATCTTTTCTATTTCTATAAAGCTTCATAAAATTATCAAATGATTTTCAAATTCTAAAATCTAATGCATTCTCCAAAACCCTAATTCTAAAATTATAAAACCCTAATTCAACTTCAAAACCCAAAACAATAAACCCTAAACTAGCTAACCTAAGCCCTAGTTTTCTTAAACCCTAATTCCCTTAAAATATAAACCCTAATTTTTCTAAACCCTAATCTTTAAAACCGTAAAACCATATAAATCTAAATGTTATAATTCTACACAGTAATTAACAGTAAATCATAAATCCAATGTTTTAAAGTGTTCAAACCCTAATTTCATGATTTCACTTGTCAAGCACTAATTTGGTTAATCAAAGAACTTTATCAACCTATTAAATTATAAAACTTTAATCCATTTCAATTCCATTAAAAATCACAGTAGCTTAAACCCATAAATTCCAAAACCCTAAACACATTAAATAAAGAATCTTAAATAGAAACAGTAGCCCTAATATGGATAATGTTATTATATTTAAGAATTTTATAATATTAAGACCTGTAAAGGAGGCCGGTTCCAATGAACCGGGCATTTTGGGGGTGCTGGGCCATTTCTCACCTTCCTTACACGTACCCAACCTTTCGAACCCAATAGGGGGTTGGGGATTCCTTAGGAATCAAGTCATCCACCCCTTTCTTTTTCCCAGCTCGTCCGAGTGACGACTCCATTTTCTCCAGACTTAAGTCCGTGTTCTCTAAGTCCCGAGCCTAAACAGTGCTGAAGTCGTAAGAACCATTCCACCGGGAGTGGGGATGAAAATCCCTGCTCACAGTGGCGACTCCACTGGGGATAAGAGAAGTTGATTTTATTGGTCTTTATATTATTCTATTCTTTCTTATAATGATATTATCCATTGCATCGTATTAGATTGCATCGTATGCGTGAGTTAGGATGTCCGTGTTACCCGTGTTGTGTTATGTAAGGGATACCATACTTTCACTCAAGGTATGGAGATTGAGCATGGCATAACCACTCATAGCCTCGTACCATTTGGTATATACTTGCTATGGGAACCTAAGCCTTTTTACCCAAAGACTAAAGCTCATGTAATTAGCCTAGTTACTTTCCTTAGGTTTTACGCCAAATGCATGTTGTTTGACTATGGTTAATTTATCTTGGCTTAAATCATGGCTTATTTGGTTTGTTCTTTTTCTAATATGACCTAAGTATATTATAAGCTCAAAATAAATTTTTCTTTAAAATCCAAAAGACCAAAGCTATTTTCAAAATTTTTCTTTGGACATATGACTTTTCTAAAAATAAATCAAAATTTATTTTGCTCATAACCCAAATGTGAAGGCCAAAATCTATTTTTTCTAAAAATCTTTTTACAATGGGCTTAGAAATAAAATTATTTTTACCTTTTCTCACAAAGAGCTTGCAAAATATTTAGGTCAATTACGAAATACCAAAAATCAATTGTGAGCCTAGTTTATGCTAAGAATAATTAATCATGGGCTTGTTTTTGGCATGAATCATTAGTTAATTTTTCAAGTGAGAAATCTATTTATAATAAACCTCTTAATTTAGTTTTAATCCAATATAGCATAAAAGCTATTTTAGATGGATAAATGGATTAAAACCTAATTAATGGGAATTAAAATGAAATGATTTTCATTTTTGAAAATATAAGAAATATTCGAAAACAAGGTACCCCATGTTAGTATTTTGTTAACCATATACCTAGGAAAAGAGACTTGCCATTCGTGTGTGGATGTTATAAGGCTGGAAGGAGTGTCCTAATTATCTTTCTTTGTTAATTGTTTGTGCATACATACATACATTTGCATCTCATATCATTGATCCTCTCTAGCTTACAGCCCTGGATTATGATAGTTCAAAAGCTTACGACAATCCGACCTACGCCGAAGATGAAGTATCTAGCAATAACTCAATCACTTGCTCACCAAAAGCAATGGAGCCCAAACAAATTCAAAGAATGGTGGATGAAGCCCTCAATGCCAAAATGGAAGAAATAAAAGAGGCCCTAGCTAAGTCCATGAAGAACCAATTGACTGCAATTTTAGAAAATCATGCCGAAGCATCTGCTAGCACTAAGAAGCCAAAGGACAAAGGGAAGATTAAAGTTGGTGAAGTAGTTTTTGATGATGATAAGGTGATCATTGATGATGATGATTGGGCTCAATACTACCAAGATCTTCAAGACAAAAAGGAGCCAAAGGTTGTTGAGAAGGAAAGTATTAAAAAGACCAAGACTTCTAATGTTGAAAAGATGATTGCTGATTTAGAAAAGAAATTTGAGAAGAAACTGAAAACTGAAGAAATTTCCGAAGTTGACAAATTATTTGAGCTAGATGAAGAAGTTTCGTACAAGTTCTAGATGCCATCTTTTGCGAAGTTTGATGGAACCGGAAATCCTCATCTCCATGTGAAGCAGTATATCACTGCTATGGAGTCTGCCCGAGCTACTAAGGCTCAAACTCTAAGGTGCTTTATGCTCTCTTTGGACCCCGTTGTCCAAAATTGGTTCAATACCTTAGATGAAGGAACACAAAAGAATTGGGATTTGCTATACAAGGTCTTCATCCAACAATATGTGTATAATATCGAGATGGAAGTTACCTTAATGGAAGTGGAGTCCATTAGGCAAAGGCCAAATGAGAATTTTGTGGATTATGTGAAGAGATGGAGAAACAAGGCCGCTTTGCTCAAGAAGAGGCCCGATGAATCCGATCAAATAAGGATGATTGTGAGAGGGGTGTTGCCTAGTCTCCGTGAAAGGATGTCTCACATCCTTATAAGGGATTTCAAATATCTTCTCCAAGATGGTCTACAAATTGAAGAGTAGGAAAGGGAGAAAAAATCGCTTTTCAATAAGAAGGAATGAGAAAGGGAATTACCATTCTGGAAATCAAAGCACGCAAAAAGAAGTTAATGTTAATACAACTGGTCAAGCAAATAGAAGGCGGTTTTCAAATCTGGAGAAGCCTTTGTCTTGGGTCTTTAACAAGCTACAAAAGAAGGGACTATTATAGCCATTGGCCCCTCGACCTTTGCCGAATCCTTTACCCTCAAAATTTAATATTAAAGCCTTTTGTGAGTTTCATCAAACACAAGGACATGAGACAGACAAATGCTTGCGATTAAAGCATGAGATCCAAAATTTAATTGACAGTGGTAAGCTGCGTGAGCCTGATAAGACCAGCACAAAAGACAATCCTTTGCCTAAGTTTGGAAGAGTACCTCCACCAGCAACCTTCATGGTGGGAAAAGGATTGGAAGAAGATTTTGTTTTATCATCATTTTAAGATGGGGATATTGAAGATGTGAAAGGAAAAGAAGCTTAACTCGACAAACTTTCCTTAGCTTGAGTGTTGCTTTTCAAATTGTGCTTTAATATTTAATTAGAACAATCGTGTTTTTCAAATTTGTTTGAATAAATTACTTTTATAAAAAAATTTATTGGTCTTTGTTCATTTTGGTGCTCAACCGATGAGGAATTTAGCTTGATGTTTATAAATTAATGTGTATAGGCATCATGACTTGAATGACTTTACTAGATGAGGGAATTGCTCTATAGCATTGAGTTGTGTATGCTTACTTAGAGAGGGCTCCTGCATAATTATCTTTATATAGGTCCTAGTCAGTCTTAGAGCATGCTTTGACAAACTTTCGAGGTGAAATTGAACTCTACTTATTTAAGAGAGATATCCACCCTATTAAATATCAATCCCTAGTCGTCCCCTTGAGCCTTCATAAAATTTTAGCTTTCTTTTCATTGGCTTACAAACCCCAATAACTTACCCTGAGCTGTTGTGATATTGACAAGTCTTATGATCACTAAGGTGAAGAGGCAAGAAGATCAAGGAATGGAATGCGTAGCCAAGACTATAAAAATAGTTGGTGTTATCAAGACCATAAGGGTAGTTGATGTTCTCAAGACCATAAGGGAAGTTGAAGTTCACTTAATATCTCCAATATATCAAGACAACATCATAATAGCAAATGATTTGTCCCTGTTAAAGAAGATTTATGTCACTCCACTCATCCATTATTGGAAACCCAAGTTTGTACAAACAAGACAACTCTTTTAGAGCTATAACCAAAAAAAATGAAAAAAAGAAAGAAAAGAAAGTAAAAAAAAAGTAAAAAAAAAGGACAAAAGAAAAAGGGAAAAAAAAACTAAAAAGGCAGTTCATAAAGCCAACTGAGTTCTCTTTTATCTAAAGTAGCAAAAGGCTTCCATTTGGTTCATAAAGACATTTTTACTTGAATTGATCCAACCCAGCCAAAGATTCAATCAAAATTGGAGTAAAAGGAGGAAGACCATCCAGTTCTTGAAAGTTTTGTACTTGATAGTCCTATAAGAAAGAAGGACAAAATGATAAAAGAAAGAGAAGAGTAAGGAAAGAGAAAGAAAAGGGAAGAGTAAGAAAAATAAAAAGAAAGAAAAGGGAGAAGAAGAAAAGAAACAAATTTAGGTAACAAACATTTTGCAAGAGCAAAAACTGTCCTAATCAAGATCTAGATTAATGCCAAGAAGATAGAAGGAATTTGGAGTCTAGCAAGATTGCCTCCAAGATGCCTAAAATTCAAACAAGAAATTTATAGTGCGAGGGTTTGTCCATTATGTCACATAAGCTCCTATCTCAAAATGGCCTTCATTTAACCCATGTCCTTCATAGACTCCATTTCAAGCATATAGAGCTATTTATCTCTCTTGGTAGGTAGAGCTATTAGTGGAGATAGTTTGGATAAGCATGCATATGAGATAGACAGTATTTAAACTCAATGAGACCTTTGGCCAAGTAATGCATATGTGCCTATCTGAAGTGAGAAATCAAGTTTAAATAGAAATGATTCCCGAGTTTAGTACGGTAGCTAGGGTTGTCATGTTATAGATATGTTAATTTAGAAAAATCAAGTTCTGATGTACATTGACATTAATTTGGCAAAGCCAACATTTGATTTCAAAGTTAAAATTCAAAAATTTTAAAAATCAAAAATCAAAAAATTCAAAAAAAAATGTTTTGTCATACAAAGCCTTCAAGTTAAGGAAAATATGTTGAACCTCCAAAGGACACATTGGGCAAAGGAAATGATTATTGGCAAGGTCATGAAGAAGCTATCAACGGACATGCTAAAACATAGTTTGAAATAGATGAATCCCTGACTCTGCTGCTTGGGCCTCCATTATTCATGTTTTCAATATCTCAAAGATAAAAGTCATAAATGGGAAGCATTCTTTTATTCCAATGCAAGACCTGAACGAGTATATGAAAGGAACCAATGAGAACACTCCTGCTGAACACCTTGGTCTGTGAGTCGATGGAACGACTGTAAGTATTATTCATGCATATCATGCATACACGAGCATATCACATCGCACTTTCTTATCTTGTATTGTCTATTCCTTTTCAAAGTGAATAGCAAATACCTTGCCAACTAAAGAATCAAAAGAAGATATTGAATCAAGGGGGCATGGAAAGCCTATTTGCTTGTGGAAGCTCCAGTCATTTTGCAAAAAAAGAAATACATGCTTGTGCGAAGAACTAGACAGCAAAAACAGTAATTAGAGCCCACATAGAAAAATCATGGGTTTGAGCCTACACAGGGGGCAACGCTTCTCCTTTTCAATTTTAGAATTTATGCATAAACAAAATATTTTGAATATCTTGCCACACAGGGGGTAAGGAGAAGATATGAAGGCTAGCTAAAAAAACAAAATTTTGTTGTTCATGTTTAATTAATGAACAAGAAAAGAATTCGCAAAAGAATAAAAAAATCATCATCTATCAAAAGAAAAAATTAGAATGAAAATGCAAAAGACAAAAGGTCAGTCCAGCTAAAAGAGCTGAAGCAAGGGTAAAGACTCAATTTCCAATGGATAAAGATCCATGTTTCAAGGGTAAAGACTCGATCTCTAATGGATAAAGATCCATGTTTCAAGGGTAAAGACCCAATTTCCAATGGATAAAGATCCATGTTTCAAGGGTGAAGACCCAATTTCCAATGCATAAAGATCCATGTTTCAAGGGTAAAGACCCGATTTCCAATGGATAATGATCCATGGTTCAAAGGTAAAGGCCTGATTTCCAATGGATAAAGATCCAAGTTTCAAGGGTAAAGACCCGATTTTCAATGGATAAAGATCCATATTTCAAGGGTAAAAACCCAATTTTCAATGGATAAAGATCCATATTTCAAAGGTTAAAGACCCAAAGTCCGAAGGATAAAGATCCTTGTTTCAAGGGTAAAGACCAGATTTCAAATGGATAAAGATCCATGTTTCAAGGGTAAAGACCCGATTTCCAATGGATAAAGATCCATGTTTCAAGGGTAAAGACCTGATTTCCAATGGATAAAGATCCATATTTCAAGGGTAAAGGCCTGATTTTCAATGGATAAAGATCCATGTTTCAAGGGTAAATACCCAATTTTCAATGGATAAAGATCCATATTCCCAATTTCCAATAAATGAAGATCCATATTTCAAAGGGTAAAGACCCAAAGTGCGAAGGATAAAGATCCTTGTTTCAAGAGTAAAGACCCGATTTCAAATGGATAAAGACCCATATTTCAAGGGTAATGACCCGATTTCCAATGGATAAAGATCCATGTTTCACGGTTAAAGACCCAATCTCCAATGGATAAAGATTCATGTTTCTAGGTTAAAGACCCAATTTCCAATAGATAAAGATCTATTTTTGGTGGGTAAAGACCTGCAATTCATAAAAATGGAACAACCAGTTATGCCAGAATTCTCAACTGATAAAAAGTCAGTCAAATCAAATTTAATCCCGGGTCCAAGTACCCAAATCAAATTTATTATAGGGTCCAAGTACCCAAATCAAATTCAATCTCGGGTCCAAGTACCCATTCTCAGGTCAAAGTACCCAAATCAAATCATTCTCGGGTCCAAGTACCCAAATCAAGTTTAAGCTCGGGTCCAAGTACCCAATCTTGAGTCCAAGTACCCAAATCAATCCAATCTCGGGTCCAAGTACCCAAATCAAATCAATATTGGGTCCAAGTACCCAATCTTGGGTCCAAGCACCCAAATTCAACCCAATCTCGGGTCTAAGTACCCTAATTCAATTCAGTCTAGGGTCCAAGTACCCAATCTTGGGCCCAAATACCCAAATCAAGTCAATCTCGGGTCCAAGTACCCAATCTCCAAGTACCTAAATTCAATTCAGTTTCGGGTCCAAGTACCCAAATCAAACCAACCTCGGGTCCAAGTACCCAAATCAAATTAATCTCGGGTCCAAGAACCCAATCTCTGATCCAAGTACCCAAATCAAGATTCAGTCTCGGGTCCAAGTACCTAAAACAAATTCAAGTAACCATCTCGTAAAAAATTAAGTCTTATTGTATTTCACTCTCTAAAGTCTCAGATCGTTCAAGCAGGGGGCAAACTGTAGACCCTTAATTTTTGACCCAATCCAGTCCAATATATTTTAATTAGTCCAAAATAATTTTTGTGTTGTCCAATATATTTTGATTAGTCCAAAATAATTTTTGTTATCTTAATTAAATAATATTTGATTTATAATCTAATTTTTATTAATAATAAATAAATAATAATAATAAATAAAAAATCAGAGACAGAAAAATTGGCGACTGAAAAATTCGTCGCCGAAGACTTGCGGTGAAATGGCTCGCAGGCCAATTTTTGCCCGTAGCCCGCAACTAGCTGCGGCAGCTTTTTTGCCAGCGTAATTTTTTCACAGCAATTTTTTTCTCCAGCCTTTTCTTAATCAATGTTAGATTCCATGAATAACTAAAATTAATCATAAAAATCTTCTATAAATAAGGAAAAAAACAACATAAAAAGGAGGAGGTCAAATTTGAGATCGAAATTGAGGAGAAAACTTTAAAAGATTTGAATAATTTCTTCTGGCAGTGAAATTGATTAGACTTATTGAGAGAAGCAAACAAGCAATTTAATTCATCAAAGGAAGTAAAGCTTGTCTTTGTTCTTGTTCATCCAAGAAGAAATTTTTGGTGGAACCAACAAACGGAGGTATGAATATCTAATTTCTTCACAGTAGCTTAAAAAATTCAATTGTCTCTTTTGATTCAAAAAACCCTAGAAATTTAATTTACCTTTTCTAAAGCTTAAAAACCTTAATTCATTTATTTGTTTTTCAAAAAATCTTAAAATAGTTGTTTTTGTTTCTTCAAAATCTTAAAACCCTAATCTGCCTTCCAATTTTCCAAAACCCTAAATTGAATCATTTTCTTTCCAAAAACCCTAAAAAATATCTTTTCTGTTTCTATAAACTTTAAATCATTTAATTTATTTTCATAAAGCTTCATAAAATTATCAATTGATTTTCAAATTCTAAAATCTAATGCATTCTCCAAAACCCTAATTTTAAAATTGTAAAACCCTAATTCAACTTCAAAATCCAAAATAGTAAACCCTAAACTGGCTAACCTAAACCCTAGTTTTCTTAAACCCTAATTCCCTTAAAACCATAAACCCTAATTTTTCTAAACCCTAATCTTTAAAACCTTAAAACCATATAAATCTAAATGTTATAATTCTACACATTAAGTAACCGTAAATCATAAATCCAATGTTTTAAAGTGTTAAAACCCTAATTTCATTCTTTTACTTGTCAAACACTAATTTGGTTAATCAAAGAACTTTATCAACCTCTTAAATTATAAAACTTTAATCCATTTCAATTCCATTAAAACTCATAGTAGCTTAAACCCATAAATTCCAAAACCCTAAACACATTAAATAAAGAATCTTAAATAAAAATAGTAGCCCTAATTTGAATCTTTATTTGCTTTATTTAATTTTATATTTGATTAAGTAGTTTATTATATGCTTTAATTTATTTTCAATGCTTTGTTGATATATTTAAGTTCAATACTTGATTTATTTAGTTTATCATGGATGGATGTTTACATTCTATTGATGTTTGATATCTTTGATGAATGATTTATTTACGATGAATGGTTATTTACTTTTATTAATTTATTTAGATTTTCAAATGTTGTAAGAGGTATGTTTCCACTTGGTGGGTACCTCATTAGTTAAATATCATGTAATTTAAATTGCTTTTCTATTTTAGAACCAATGTAAAGGACATGTTTCTACCTTTCGGTGGGTGTCCTATTTAGGCATGGATTATGTAAGGGCATGTTTCCATCTTCGGATGGGTGTCCATTTATTTATTTTGCTTGGACATTGTTTTGATTTTCAATATATCGATGCTTTATTTTAATTATTGTGTGTAATATGGATAATGTTGTTATATTTAAGAATTTTATAATATTAAGACCTATAAAGGAGGTCGGTTCCAATGAACCAGGCATTGTGGGGGTGCTAGGCCATTTCTCACCTTCCCCACACGTACCCAACTTTCCGAACCCATTAGGGGATTGGGGATTCCTTAGGAATCGAGTCATCACCCCTTTCTTTTTACCGGCCCGTCTGGGTGGCGACTCCAATTTCTTCGGGCTTAGGTCCGTGTTCTCTAAGACCCCGAGCCTAAACTATTCTCTATATCCCCGCTCACAACATGATTCCATCCTTGGATTGGTATCCATTTATTTATTTTGTTTGATCATTACTATAATTTTTAAAAAAGTATTTGTTTATTCTTATGATTGTATGTATTATGGATAATATAATTATATTTAAGAATTTTAAAATATTAAGACCCGAAAAAGAGCTCGATTCCAATGAACCGGGCACTGTAGGGGTGCTGGCTATTTCTCACCTTCCCCACATGTACCCAACTTTTTAAACCCAAAAGGGGGTTGGGGATTCCTTAGAAATTGAGTTATCTACCCCTTTCTTTTCCCACCCCATTCAGGCGGTGACTCCATTTTCTCTGGGCGTAGACTTGTGTTCTCTAAGGCCTTGAACCTAACAACGTCGAAGTCTCAAAAACCATTCCACATGGGAGTAGGGGCAAATTTCCCCGCTCATAGTGGTTACTCCACTGGGGACAAGAGAAGTTGATTTCGTTGGTCTTTATATTATTTTATTCTTTCTTATTATGATATTATCCATTACATCATTTAGATTGCATCGTGTGCGTGAGTTAGGATGCCCGTGTTACCCGTGTTGTGTTATGTAAGGGATACCATACTTTCACTCAAGGTATGGAGATCGAGCATGACATAACCACTTATAGACTTGTACGTTTTGGTATATACTTGCTGTGGGAGCCTAAAACCTTTCAACCCAAAGACTTGGCCTAGTTATTTTTCTTAGGTTTTTTTTACCCCAAATGCTTGTTGTTTGACTATGGTTAATTTATCTTGGTTTAAATCATGGCTTATTTGGTTTGTTCTTTTTCTAATATGACCTAATTATATTGTGAGCTTGAACATATTTTTCTCTAAATCCAAAAGACCAAAACTATTTTCAAAATTTTCAAAATAGTCTTTGGACATAAAACTTTTCCAAAACAAGTCAAAAATTCTTTTCTCATGACCCCAATTCAAAGCCCAAAATCCATTTTTTATAAAATATTTTTTACAATGGTCTTAGAAAAAAAATTATTTTCATGACCTTTTGAAAGAGCTTACAAACATTTAAGTCAATTATGAAATATCAAAAATCAATTGTGTGCTTATCTTATGCTATGAACTATTAATCATGGGCTTATTTTTGGCATGATTCATTAGTTACTTTTTCAAAATAGGAAATCTATTTATGATAAACTTTTAATTTAGTTTTAATCCACCACATAGCATAAAAGCTTTCTTTAGTTGATTGGATGAATTAAAGCCTAATTAATGGGAATTATCATGAACTGATTTCCATGTTTGAAAATATAACTATTGGTTAAATCGTCCGAGAAAATTTTTCGGGAGCAAAATATCCCATGTTGGTATTTTGTTAACCATATACCTAGAAAAAGAGACTCGCCATTCGTGTGGGGAGTTATAAGGTTGGGAGGAATGCCTTAATTATCTTTGTTTGTTTGTTGTTTGTGCATACATGCATACATGTATACATGCATTGCATAACATATCATTGATCTTTTCTGGCTCACACATCTTGAGTATAGCAGTTCAAGAGCATACAATGACACCACCTACAACATTGATTTTGATTTAAGTGCTTCATTGGGAGGATGGATACAAACTAGCTATGGGACATTTTCAATCAAGTTGTCAAAGCTAGGATGGCCAAGCTATAAGATCAATTGGTTGAGATTATGAGGATGCGGTTGACTAAAATTATGAAGATCATCAATAATGCTAATGAAGCATCATCTATTGAGGTAAAGAAGAAGGGAAAGGCAACATTAACAAGGAATAGATCTACTGATAGAGATCGAATGGAAAATGAGGGATCAATCCCTATTCTACAAGACCAGTCAAACCATATGATGTCTAAGTGGATCAACAGGGGTGGATACCACCCTAGTGGGCAAAGTCAAAGGGAAAGAAGAGGTGTTAAGAAAAATGCAACAATTGAACCAGCAAAGAAAAATAAATTTTCAGACTTGGGAGAACCTTTGTCAAAGGTGTTAGAGAATCTAATGAAGATGAATTTGCTACAACCATTAGCTCCTCAACCTTTGCTGAATCCTTTACCCTAAAATTTCATATTGAAGCCTTTTGTCTATTTCATCAGACACAAGGACATGAGATGGACAAATACTTGCGACTAAAACATGAGATCAAACTTTTGATTAATAGTGGAAAGTTGCCTAAACCTAGCAAATCCAACACCAAAAGCAATCCCTTGCCCGAATTTGGAAGAATGCCACCACCGACAACCTTTATGGTAGGAGGAAGAGTGGAGGAAGATTCTGTCTTTCAAGACTAGAATATTGAAGATGTGGAATGAGGAGAAATTTTATTCAACAAACTTTCCTTAGCTTAGAGTGTTGCTATATTTATTTTGCTTTATTTAATATTTAATTAGGAATAATTATGTTTTTCAAATTATGTTTGTTCGAATAAATTATTTTCACCAAATTTTTCATGGTTTTTGTTCATTTCGGTGTCCAACCAATGATGAATTTAGCTTGATATTCATGAATGAATATATCTATACATTATAATTAGAATGACTTTACTAGGTGAGGGAATTATTCTATAGCCTTGAGTTGTGTGTACTTACTTAGACAGGGCTCCTATAAAATTACCTTTGTCTAGTCAGTCTTAGAACATGCTTTGACAAACATTCGAGGTGACATTGAACTCTACTTATTTAAGGGAGAGATGATCTAGGAATTGTTTGGTAAGCCAACAACTAGTATCCACCCAATTAAATATCAATCCTTAGTTGTCCCTTTGAGCCTTCATGAAATTTTAACTTTCTCTTTATTGGCTTATAAGCCCGATGACCTATCCTGAGCTGTTGTTACACTTTTGACAAGTCTTATGATCACTAGAAGAGAAGAAGAAAAAAATAAATGGAAAAGAAAATAAAAAATAAAAAGGCAGTTTAGAAAGCAAATCGAGTTTTTCTTTACCTAAAATAATAGAAGACAAAGACAGTTTGACTTTAATTGGTCCAACCTAGCCAGAAATTCAACAAAAATTTGAAATATAGAAAAAAGGTCCTTTATTTCTGACAGTTTTATAGGAAAGACGGACAAAATTATAAAATTTAAAAAAAAAGAAAGAGAGAGAGATAGGGAAAAGAAGAAAAGGAAAGAAATATGGGTACCAAACTTTTTGCAAAGGCAAAGACTGTCCTAATCAAGATCGAGATTCATATCAAGAAGAAAGAAGAATATTCAAAGCTTTATCTTTTCATGCTTCCAACTGTCTAAATAAGAAATTTGTAGTGTGAAGGTTTACCCATAGTGTCACATCAGCTCCAATCCCAAAATGGCCTTCACTTTAACCTTTACCCCTTATAGACCCCACTTCAAACCTATTAAAGACCTGTTGATCTCTCTTGGTAGGAAGAGTCTATTAGTTGAGATAGTTTCAATAAGCATGCATATGAGATAGACAATATTTAAACTCAATGAGACCTTTGGCTAAGTATTGTGTATATGCCTATTTGAAGTGCAACAATCATTGCTCAAATAGAAATGATTCTCAAGTTTAGTACGGTAACTAGGGTTGTCATATCATAAAAATGCTAATTTGAAAAATCGAGTCATAAGGTAAATTGACAATGATTTGGCAAAGCTAACATTTGATTTGAAAATCAAAATTCAAAATTAAAAAAAAAATTTCATACCAAGCCTTCAAGTTAAGAGAAGTACATCGAACCATCGAACCATCGAACCTTAAAAGACACATTGGGCAAAGGAAATGATTATTGGTAAGGTTATGAAGAAGCTACCAATTGACTTGCAGAATCATAGTTTGAAATGGATGTATCTCTGCTTCTAGGGCCTTTACTACTCATGCTTTCAACATCTTGAAGATAAAAGCCATAAATGTGAAGCATTCTATCATTCCAATGCAAGACCTAAATGGGCATCTGGAAGGAGTGAATGAGAACACTTCATCTGATCACCTCGGTCTACGAGTCGATGGAACCACTGTAAGTATTACTCATGCATATCATGCATACATGAGCATATCACACTGCATTTTTCTTTGTCAAAAGTAAACAACAATATTCTATGAAGCAACCATGAAGCGGATATGGAATCAGGGGGCACAAAAAGCCCATTGCTTGAGGAAGCTCTAGTCATTTAGCAAAAGAAAAAATGCATTCTTGTCCAAAGAACTATACAATATACAAACATCAACCAAAGCCCACATAAAAAATCATGGGTTTGAGCCTACACAGGGGGCAAAGTTTCTCCTTTCAATTTTTTTAGTTTATGCGTGCACAAAATATTTTCAGACTCACTATCAATATTTTGTCACGCAGGGGCGAGAAGATGGAAGGAGAAGATAAAATAGCCAGCTAAAATATAGTTGAATTTTTTGCCAAAAAAACAAAAAAAAAAGAAGAAGAAAAGAAAAAAAAACAAGAAAGTAAGAATCCCAAAAGAAATAATGATGCAAAAGAGAAAAGATTAGTCCGGCTAATAGAGCTGAAGCCAAGGTAAAGGCCCGATCTCCAATAGATAAAGATCCGTATTTCAAGGGTAAAGACCCAATCTCCAATGGATAAAGATCCATGTTTCAAGTGTAAAGACCCGATCTCCAATGGATAAAGATTCATTTTTCAAGGGTAAAGACCCAACCTCCAATAGATAAAGACCCATAATTTAAGGGTAAAGACCTAACCTCCAATGGATAAAGATCCATATTTTAAGGGTAAAGATCCAACCTCCAATGGATAAAGATCCATGCTTCATGGGTAAATACCCGATCTCCAATAGATAAAGATCCATATTTCAAGGGTAAAAACCCAATCTCTAATGGATAAAGATCCATGTTTCAAGGGTAAAGACCCAATCTCCAATGGATAAAGATCCATGTTTCAAGGGTAAAGACTCGATCTCTAATGGATAAAGATCCATGTTTCAAGGGCAAAGACCCGATCTCCAATGGATAAAAATCCATGTTTCAAGGGTAAAACCCGATCTCCAATGGATAAAGATCCATATTTCAAGGGTAAAGACCCGTCCTTTAATGGATAAAGATCCATGCTTCATGGGTAAAGGCCCCATCTCCAATGGATAAAAATCCATGTTTCAAGGGTAAAGACCTGATCTCCAATGGATAAAGATCCATATTTCAAGGGTAAAGATCTGATATCCAATGTATAAAGATCTATGTTTCAAGAGTAAAGACCCGATCTCTAATGGATAAAGATCCAGGTTTCAAGGGTAAAAACCCAATCTCCAATGATAAAGATCCATGTTTCAAGGGTAAAACCCGATCTCCAATGCATAAAGATTCATATTTCAAGGGTAAAGACCCGATATCCAATGGATAAAGATCCACATTTTAAAGGTAAAGACCCATTGGATAAAGATTCATGTTTTAAGGGTAAAGACTCGATCTCCAGTGGATAAAGATCCATGTTTCAAGGGTAAAGACCCGATCTCTAATGGATAAAGATCCATGTTTCAAGGGTAAAGTCTCGATCCCCAAAGGATAAAGATCCATATTTCAAGGATAAAGACTTAATTTCAAATGGATAAAGATCCATGTTTCAAGGGTAAAGACCCGATCCCCAATGGATAAAGATCCATTTTTGGTCGGTGAAGACCCACAATCCATTAAAGAATGGAACACCCAGTTAAGCCAAAATTCTCAACTTATAAAAGGTCAGTCAAATCCAATCTTGGGTCCAAGTACCCAAATCCAATTCAGTCTTGGGTCCAAGTACCCAGTCTCGGGTCTAATTACCCAAATCAAATTCAGTCTCGGCTCTAATTACCCAAATCAAATTTAGTCTTGGCTCCAAGTACCCAATCAAACTTCAAAATCGGGTCAAGAACCCATCCTCATTTGAATTTGCTCAAAATCATGTTGCTTTTCACTCTCTTCTACTAAAGTCTCAGATTGTTCAAGCAGGGGGCAAACTGTAGACCCTTATTTTTTGACCAATTCCAGTGTAATATTTTATGATAGTCTGAAATAATTTTTAAAATTTATTTTAATATAATATTTATTATTTAATATATTAAAAGAAAAATAAAATTATAAAAAAATTATTTTAAATATAATATTTATAAAAATATATAAATATATAAAAAAATAAAAAACCTGACGGGGGATTCAGCAAGCGACATGCGACAAGCCATTTATCAGCTTGCGGTGAATCATGCCCCTCGGGCACCAGTCCTTGCCATTAGCATGCGCACCCAATGCCCAACAGGCCAGATGCCTCGCATTTGGCCAGCAGCCTGGGCACCCAACGTCCAGAAGGCCCTATCCTCGCAGCTCGTGCTCGCAGATAGTTTTTTTTGCCTAAGCCTTATTTAGCTCGGTTTAATTTATTTCCTTAACAATTTTTATTTCCTTAACCGACTAGTATTAGGTTTGGGAATTCCCTATAAATGATAGGTTAAAACAATTAAGCAAGGACTTTTTCTTTTAGAATTTTGGGATGACCAAAAAAAGAGGGCAACCACTATTACGGACTTTTAGACTTTTAGCAATTGATTCAGAGATTTGGGCTTTTGATAATTTTTAGAGTTGGGACATTTTGGGACTTTTGATTTTCTAGACTTTTGGACTTTGGCAAATCTTTTCAGAGACATTACACACCGACGCTCCTGGAATTCTTTCACAAGCAAGGAACCTGCAACAAAAGGTGATCCAAGGCAGCAAGCAGTCTTCTGTCTTGGTGTTAGCTCATCCAAAATTTCAACTAACAATTTTGGTGGAGACTTCAAATGTAGGTATGTTTATCTTATTTTGTTCATTAAATCAACAATCATCTCCACCCTTAAAACTTTCATCACACTATCTATCATCAAATTCTTTTTTAAGTTTGGTTTATACAGTAGATAAGTTTTTAATTTAAGTAAATAATATAATCATTAAACTTTAATCTATTTTCTCAAACCCTAATAATTGCATTGAACCTTAAACCCTAGTAATTATTTTCTTAGAAAATATTTCACAAACCTTGATTTAAATTATACAGTGGTCATAATTCTTTATGAAAAATAATAATAATGTTAGCTTTTAATTAAAATCCTACTTTATAGAGCTAAACCCTAATTAGTCCTTTTTTCTCAAATTATACAGTAGCTTAATATTTTTAAATAATAATAATAATAATAATAATAGTTCTATAAATTGAACCCTATTTTCTAAATACAAAGCCCTAAAAATCTTAATTTTTAGACCTAAATTCTTTAAACCCTAAATTTTATTCAAGAAACCCTAATTCAAGATGTAAACCTTAATTTATATATTTATTTATTGCTTAATTTAAGTTAGATGCATGTTTATTATATGATGATTGATTTATTTAATTTCTATATTTGATTTGTTTAATTTATCATGGATGAATATTTTCTTGATTATTATTTGTTTATTAAAATTGTAAGAGGTATGTTTCCATGATTGGGTACCTCATTAATTAATATTTTGTAATTTAAATTATTTTCATATTTTAAGTTTAATGTAAAGGACACATTTTCACCTTTCGGTGGTGTCCTATTTAGTTTTGGATATTAGACATTGTAAGGACATGTTTCCATCCTCGGATGGGTGTCCATTTATTTGTTTTGTTTGAACATTGCTATAATTTTTAATAAAGTATTTGTTTATTCTTACGATTGCATATATTATGGATAATATCATTATATTTAAGAATTTTATAATATTAAGACCTGAAAATGAGACCGATTCCAATGAACTGGGCGCTGTGGGGGTGCTGAGCCATTTCTCACCTTCTCTATGCATACCCAACTTTACGAACCCAATAGGGTGTTGGGGATTCCTTAGGAATCGAGTCATCCACCCCTTTCTTTTTTGTGGCCCATTCGAGTGGTGACTCCATTTTTTCCATGTTTAGGCCAGTGTTCTCTAAGGCCCTGAGCCTAACAGTGCTGAAATCATAAGAACCATTCCACATGGGAGTGGGGGTAAAAATCCCTACCATCACGTGGTCTCAGGGTAACACATTTTCGTTGACAATCTAACATAGCCCCATGATTGGATAACCAATCCATGCCTAGAATCATATCATACTTCCTAAAAGCTTCTCAATCAGGTCACTGAGAAAATCCTCATCCTTAACCATAATTGGACTATCTCGGTACACCCTTCTAACCATAATACTATGCCCTAAAGGATTTGTCACCAAAACATAAAATCCTAGGTACCTAGAATGTAAATTGCTCACAGGCAAGATGGATGCACTGATGTATAAATGAGTTAACCCAGGATCTATCAATACAAGAACTGAAGTACCAAATAAAGAAAAAGTACCAGCAATAATAGCCGAAGCATCTGGCTGCATCTGCATCACATAGACCCACTGTAATGGCCCTGCCTCATTTTTGTCCACCCCCAGCTCTAGAACCACCTATCTGACCAATCCCAGATAGACCACCTCTACCAAAATCTCTGCCACCATGACCCCCTTTGACACTGGGTTGAGAAGCTATAGTATCTATTTATTTATCCTCTGATGGCTCTAGATAATCTATGATAAAATGGTCTGGCGATGTACATCTAAAACACACTGCCGATGCACCTCTCCTCCAGCAGACACCTCTGTGTACTCTACCATAATGAACACAAGTAGGTGGAGAAGGCCTCTGAGACACTGGGGTTGGAGCACTAGCCACTATAACTGCATGTCTCTATCTCTATCTCTGCTACTCTACTGACCTGCTAGACTACCCCTGGCTCCTATTGTCTGAAAATATCCCTTCAACCTTTCTTTACTAATGAAGGCCCTGCCTCACCCTGGGGTCTCCTAGCTCTAGTCTCCTCAACCATAGTAGTTGCTGCAAGACCTCGTACTCTCTCAACACTCCTGACGGTTGCAATTAACTAAGAAAAGTCCTGATACTGAGAGCCTGCCACAATACACATAATAGAGGGTCTCAAGCCCTCCTCAAACCTTCAAGATCTATCAATCTCATCAGAAATGATCCCACCAGCATACTAACTCAGCCCGATGAACTTTATATCATACTTTATCACTGTCCTAGTGTCCTGCCTCAAACTCAGGAACTTCATCTTCTTCACATCCTTATACTCCCTCGGAGTATACTTCTTCTAAAATTCCTATAGGAAATCATCATAGGTCAGGACAGGTGGATCAACCATAGCATGTGGAACCATCTTCCACCACTCATAAGCATCCCTCTGCAAAAGAGATCTGGCATAATCAAACTTCTCCTTCGGAGTAGCCTGTAACTGGATGAACACTCTCTGGACCCTGTCTAGCCACTGCTCTGCTACAACAGGGTCTGTAGTACTAACAAAGTACTCAACTCCAAGCTTTCTCAACTTATCATAGTTCCTCATCGGCAATTGTGATTGTGGCTGTGGTGGATGTTGTGGCTACTAAAATAGAGCCTACCTTAATAGCTCCACTATATGTCGTACCAAGCCCGGCAGAATCTCATTAGCTACTGGTCTCATTGACATAGAAGTAGATGCCTCACCAATAATCTCAGCTCAAGCTCCATCTCTACCCTCACCAGAAGCTACACTCTCTACACTACCCTTTGTAGACTAATGCATTTGAGATGCCACAACTACCTATATCTGCAAACACAGTAGAGATTGCCACATCGGAGATCAGAACTGCCAGTGCCAACGCATGTATCATAATTTAAAACCATATTTAAAATCTCTATTTTCTCTTTCTAACAACCCACCTAGGTGAGAACCTCAAACCTAGGCTCTGACACCAAAATAAATACAATACCATCACACCCTTTATACATACAATATATACACCCAATATATGTAAAATACATATGCATGATACAAAAATGTCACAATCCGGTTTAATAAACAAATTTCGCTTTTCTAATTTATAATCTTAAATACTTTTCAATTTATATTTAAAAAATAAATAAAATATTTTTAGAATTCATAGGTACTAAAATAAGCATTTTTCATAAAAATCTCTAAGAAAAATTTGCTAATTTTTTTTTGTAATTTGAAAATTCCCAAATTCAACAAAACCACAACCCGCACATAAAAACACTCCCAAATAATATCAAATCATCATTTCACCCATACTTCTCAATTTCTCCAAATTTCACAAAACATTTATACACATATATATGTTTATCCAATATATTCTTTATAATTTACATTATAAATATGAAAAACATAATATAATATATGTAATATCAAAATGGAATAAAAACATATACGTGCTGGCAATCAGCACTGATCTCGAAGACGCAGCCAAATCAACTCAAGCAAACTCAAAGCTAGACCCAACCCGGTCTAGATGAACTTTCCAACTCTACCGGATCTACCTTATCACATGCGCAATGAATTTCAATCGTGCTAAGCCAAAAGCCTACCTATACAAACATTGATAAAAATAAAGCTCAAATGTAATGCCAATTCATAATGCATATGGATATCATATCATATATCATTTCATTTTAACATATTTCTTAATTATTTTACAATTTACAATTCACATAAAAAGAAACACAAGCATGGGCCCAAAGGACTAATATGCTATTCAAATTTTAGAGTTACTATTTTGGTCCATATTAACACCCAGTGTCTAGCTCGAAAGCAAGTGACGTCCAGCGTCTGGCTCGAAGGCAAATCATAGTGATGCCTAGAATCTAGCATGAAGGCAAGTGACTGTAGACCTTTAATTTTTTACCCAGTCCAGTTCGCTATTTTTAAACAATCCAAAATAATTTTTATGGTATTTTAATATTTATTTTAATAAAAATTATTTTTAATAATATTTATTACTTATAATATTTATTTTTATATTATTTAATCGTTATTTTTAATAAAAATAAAAAAATATCAAAAAATAAAAAAATATAAAAAATCGGCGATGACAGAATCGACGACGAAAACTGCAAGCACAACGAATTAGCTTGGATCAATTCCTCGCAGGAGTGCCTGCGGTGAAATATGCATACCACTTTGATCCTCACCCCCAGTAGCCAATTCTCGCCCAGCACAGTCTCGCACGCCCAGACCAATCCTCGTGTAGTAGCGGCCAATGCCAGTTTTGCCCGGACCCGTACGTAGTTCTCACCGAAACCTTATTTTACTAGGTTTTTTATTTTATTTCAAAAATGTTTTTTAATTTTCTTAACATACTAGGTTTTTTATTTTAATTACCTATAAATACCATATTAAAACACACAGAAAAAGGGAGAGGATTTTTTATTGGAAGAAACTTTGGACTTTTAATTTTTCCTAAGACTTGAAGGCAGAAACCATAGAAAAATAGGGATAAAAAAGAAAAGAAAGCAAGGAAGACAAAAGCAACAAAGGAAAAAGAATTATACAAAGGCAGTGAACACATTGCCTTGATTTTGCTCTGCCAGAAATCTTATATTAAAGTAGGCAGTAGCTTGTTTTATTTTCTTCAATTTGGTGGAGCCTTCACATATAGGTAAGTTCTTCCACTATATTAAATCAATAATCACCTTCACTTTTAAAAACTATATCACAACATTTTTATTACTCAACTTCTTCTTGATTTCTTTCATACAGTAAGCATAAGTTTTAATTTAAATCAATAACATAATCCTCAAAACACTAATCTAATTTACTCAAAACCTATTGTTATTTTCATAAAAATACCAAAACCCTATTTTCTAAACCTTAAACACTAATATATAAAACCTAAATCCTAAAACCATGACTTAAACCCTAATTTCTAAACTACAAACCCTAGCCTTGTTTTCCAAAACCGTAGCCTTGTTTTTCAAAATCCTAATCATATTTTCCTCAAACCCTAAAAATAGCGGGACCGCCATGGGCTCGTCGAAAGGGCCAATATTTATTTGTGTATTATGAGTCTGTGTATTTAACTTTCTTTTTTCCAAAGCCATAATTTAGTAATTAAAATTCTAAAATCCTATTTTAAGATGCAAACCCTAAACTTATACATTTATCACTGTATTTTGTTTTAGAATTGATTATGTAGTTTATTATATATTTTGATGATTGATTTATTTAATTTTGATGTTTGGTTTATTTAATTTATCATGGATGAATATATTTTCTTTATTATTATTTGTTTACTAAAATTGTAAAAGGTATGATTGGGTACCTCATTAATTAATCTTTATGCAATTTAATTTATTTTTATATTTTGTAATTATTGTAAAGGACACGTTTCCACCTTTCGGTGGGTGTCCTATTTAGCTTTAGACATAGTCGATGTAATGACATGTTTCCATCCTCGGATGGGTGTTTATTTATTTGTTTTGTTTGAACATTGCTTTGATTTTAATATAACAATGCTTTATTTTTAATTATTGCATGTAATATGGATAATATCGTTATATTTTAGAATTTTATAATATTAAGAATTGAAAAGGAGGTCGGTTCCAATGAACCTGGCGTTGTGGGGGTGTTAGGCCATTTCTCACCTTCCCCACATGTAGCCAACTTTCTGAACCCATTAGGGGGTTGGGGATTCCTCAAGAATTGAGTCATCCACCCCTTTTTATTTTTCCTGCCCGTCCAGGTGGCGACTGCATTTTCTCCATGCTTAGGTTCGTATTCTCTAAGGCCATGAGCCTAAACATTGCCGAAGTCGCAAGAACCATTCCACCGAGAGTGGGGGCAAAAATCCCGACTCACAATGACATCCAACGTCTAGCCTAAAGGCAAATCAATAATTTCTCAAAATCTAGCCTCGAAGGCAAATAATGAGGATAACCTCATAGGCATGCTGCCAAACATAGGACTCTAGAAATTGAATAATATACTAGGTACACAATTAATTCACATTTCTCATTATCAATCTCTTTCTCATTTTCTCATAATCAAGCTAGGCTTACCGCCTCATTTTCTCATATTTTTCTCACTTTTCTCACTTTTCTCATTTCATATCAACATATAATCGTAATGTATCACATTTTACATTTACAACACATTACCCAATTATTTTGGGTATTTTCACATAGTTCACATTACATGCAATGTAGCCATTACCAATTACTTTCTAACAATGCCCTTAATGCATACATAATAAATGACATTACCCAAACACTTTGGGTTATTTTCACATAACACACATATTTCACATTTTACACCATTTACCCATTAACAATGGTTTTTCACAATGCATTTAATACTTATATGACATTACACATGTCATAGCACATTATTCATACATGTTCCATGTATCAAGTAGCTTAACAAATTTTCTAATGCAAAATGTGTTAAGCCCAATGTAATAGAAAAGTAACCAATTCATCCAAAGTTTGTACATACCTTTAAGTGCAACCAAAATCAAGCTTAAACTCCACCTCCAACCTTCTCTTCCAACTTGCCCTTCAATACTAGGATGGGGCAAATCAATTCTCCTCAATGCCTATACTAAATGTGATCATAAATAACATTTAGTATCATGTTGTGCTCGAATTAAGTCCTACTACAAGCGTCACTCGCAAGTATACGAGGTAGTTTTAGCAAAGGTGATCGCCCCAAGGTCGTTTCCCCAAGAAGGTGTGGTTCATAATAGCTTGATTGGCAAGTTATTTAAATACGGAAGTGTTTTATTGTTTGAAAATGTGGAAGGACAATTTAAACCTAAAATTAACGTGTGTAGGGTTGATGTGTGAATGTTGTACAAGATCAAATTGATTCTTGGGAAGGTGCCTAGGGTTATAGGTCCATTCAATCAAAGCTCAATTCTCAATTATCCATTAACATAACCTTGTAATTAATTTGTTCCTGAAGGTTAATTAGTCAATTACCAATCCATTAGTTCTCACATTCATGAATTAGCAATAACAAATTATTTCACATTATCAAATTAATGAAACCCTAGAACTTATATTTCTAATTCATTCATAGGGTGGTCAATTATATAGTTTCGATATCGGATTTCACCTCTCGGTCCGTCATCCTATATTCAAAGGTCAATAGGCAGCTAATCTATCAACCTAGCATTTAATGCAATACAATCAACCAATCAACAAGGAATATCAATGGAAATATCAAATCAAAACATTCAACCAAATATACTACAAACCCTAGGCATGGGTATTTAGCTCAACATCATCAATTTATAACATTCATTCAACTCAATATAAAACAAATACAAATTGTTCATTGCAATATCAATCTCTTAATACAACAACAACAATAGAAATGAATTAAAAGAGAGAATAGAAAAACCCCTTGTGAAGATGCCAAGAGTAGGATTACTAGTCTTCCTCCTAGCTCCACTTTGATGTTTGATGAAGAACTCAAGCCCTCTTCAATGGTTGATTCCCCTTTTGCAATATGGAATGGAGCTTTCTCAAGTCACCAACTCTTCAATTGATTGTGCCTTTGGAAAATGGAATGGAGCTTTCTCAAGTAACCAAACCTTTGAATGAAGCTTCTTCAACCTTTAAGAGCTTGTTTAACCCAATTTATCCCAAAGAATCTCAAAGAACTTGTCAATGGAAGATGGAGAAGGTGGAGAGGATGGAAATGGAGATGAAGATGAAGGGACAAGGGAGAGTGTCACTCTCTCCCTCTCCCCACGTTTTTGCAGAAATTGTTCAAGAAGCACCCCCATTTCCCTCTTCTTCTCTTTTTAATTCATTCAAAACTCAACCCATGCCTTCCAACTCACACCATTTCAATTTGTTCCCCACTATTTCTTTGTTTAGCATTTCTTTTGGCAAGCATAAGGCATTGTCTCCCACTTTGTTCCCCACTTCGTGCAAAAGAAATCAAATGTTTTAGTTGTGACACGGCCAAGCCAAGAGTAGCTTGGTTGTGTCTCTTGTTTTCCTTTGGGACACAGCCAAGCCATCTGGCCGTGTCCTTCACTGCCCTTTTTCTTTCTTTCTTTTTCTTTCTTTTCTTTTGATCTCAAGGGGTGACACGGCCAAGCTTGTGGCCGTGTCATGTGACACGGCCACTAGCTTGGCCGTGTCATTTGGGTGTGTCCACTACTATCTCTTTTCTTTCCTTCTTTGCTTGCTCCCTTGTTCTTTGGCATGAAATGGGACACGGCCAAGCTTGCTGGCCGTGTCATGTGACATGGCCAGAGGCTTGGCCGTGTCATTGAGTGTGTCCACCTTTGCTTGCTTCTTTTCCTTCTTTTCTTTGGCTCAAGATGGGACACGGCGAAGCTTGCTAGCCGTGTCACTTCAGTGTGTCTCTTCCTGCTTCTTCATTTTTGATCTTTCTTAGTGGTTTCTTTGTTTTGCTCCTTGGATGAGACACTGCCAGTGACTTGGCCGTGTCAAGCTCTGCCATCACCATTCTTTGAGGGACACGGCCAAGCTTGATTTGGCTTGGTCATGTCTTGCTTGGTTCATGCTTTTATTGCACCGTTTTGATCTTCCAAGGGTGCTTTTGCACCTAAACCTAAAACAAACACTTTGAACAAACTTAAAACAAAAATCAGTCAAAAAATTAACAAAAAACACATAAAAATCATACAAAAAACAAGTACAAAAATGATCTAAACATATCACATTCTAAGGCATTTCCAATCTTAAATCATAATTAAACACCATTCAAACAAAAATTCCAAAGTTAAGGCTAACCTCACTTTAACTTTCAAATACAATACTAAGCCTTTCAAATTGATGTTTTAAGTTTATTTATATTATTAAAAACATATTTTAACATGTTTAAACCAATTACATTACAAAAACACTCACTTATGATCAAAACCCAAAAATGACATAACCTTCCCCCCATTGAAGGTTTTCCATTCCGACTCAATCCATTTATCATTTCAAGCTTATATTCATCACTTTTATTACTAAAGAACATGATTTAACCAATAAAATCAAACAATTCAACAACTTTGGGAAATCACTTTTCTAAACCCTAAATAAACACTACCATTCTCAAACTCCAATCAAACTCAGCCAAATCCAATGTTTGACTTTAAAATACTTGTTTATGAATCAAAACAACTCATTTAGAATAAATTTTCACAGTTAAAATCTATGGTTTCTCAAACCCTAAAAGTCCATAACCCTAAATTCTCTCTCTTCACCAATCCATACCCAAACTCAATCATCTCTTCAATCTAACCTTAAAATCATTGATAACTACCCAAAATAACTTCATTCATATCCAAATAGGCAATTATAACATACTACTTCAACAACCCAAAATTCACATACTGTAATATCCCAAAATGTGCCCTAGAAGTATTGATGTAATTGTTGTTTGTTTTGAATTAAATGTTTATGTGTTATTGGAAAGGAAAAATGTATTTTGAGATAATGTATATGTTGGGTATATGGTAATAAATATAACATATATGTTGGTCAAAAGGGATGGTCAATGGAAGAGGATATTTATTTGTGATATGTGAAATTACTTAAATGGGCATATAAGTGACAAGAGTTAAGTTAAATGGATGAGGGCAATTTGGTAATTGCTTTGTTAGGATTGCTTGGTGGAGATTTAAAGAAGAAGAGAAGTTGGACTTGTCTTCATTTTTCTCTTCTTTGCTTGGTGTGGCCGGCTACCAAAGGGAAAGAGAGAGCAAGTGAGGTGTTTTGATTTCTAACATCAAATTGAAGGAAGAATCAAAGGATTAAGTTGGAGATTTGTGAAATTTCTTCAATTGAGGTAAGTACTCTCTTGTTTTCCTTTGTTATTTGTGAAGTTAAGTTTGAGGTGAGTTATGATTGGTTGTTATTATGATTAAGAGTGTTTGTGATGTATTTGTAAGTGTTGAAATTGATTGTAAGTTACAAAGTTAAATTGGTATTGGATTTGGTTTGAAGATGGTAAGTTAAGTGGATGTTGATATGGAAATAATAAGAATGATGTGGGTTTTAGGGTTTTGAAGTGGTATGTGTTTAAATGTATTATTAATATATTTTTAATGTGATTATTGTGATGAATATGTAAAATAAGTGTTAAAGACATTGATTATATCCATTTGAACAAGGTTATGTTGTGTATAATGTGTTTAAATGCAATTAAAAAAGTTTTGGCCATATTTAGTGTTTTTGTTCATGAGAGACACGGCCAAACCAAAGAAGAGACACGGCCAAGACTTAAGATTTTTGGGAGACACGGCCAAGTTCAAGGAAATTTGGCTGTGTTGGATGATTTTTGGAGAGACACGACCACTGGCTTGGCCGTGTCCCTTGACTGTGTCTGCCACTGCCTGATTTTGGTTGAGAGACACGGCCGTGTCCCTTGCCCGTGTCTGCCTTGGTTGATTTGGTGTTGAGAGACACGGCCACAAGCTTGGCCGTGTTCTTGAGTGTGTTAGCTACTGTGATTGTTCCTTTGTTCTTCTTGCATTGTTGAGATTGAACATTCATTTGATGACAATGATGATGCATATGATACTATATGAACAATGCTATGTTTTATGCATTGTGAATCTTGTGAATGGTAATGTGTTATATGAATAATGTACTTTGTAATGTTACATCAATGATGCAATATGTAAAATGTGAAGGATATGATGAGGTAATTGATTATGTACAGCTTGATGGGAGTAGTTCTTGAGTGTGAAAGAGACGAGGATCATCCAAAAAGGTATGTGCAATGCAAATTGTTATGATAAATGTTTTAACAATGAATTTAAGATACATGTGCAATGAAATGGATTATGTATGCTTGAATGATGAAGTGTATAAGGTGATTTGAGATATAATGTGATGTGAAGCCATTTTGATTGGCTATGATAACTCAAATGTGATGTGAAGCCATTGTGATTGGCTATGATGATTCAATTGTGATAAATGAGGCATGTTTGCCTAGATGATGATTCAATTGAGAATGAAATGGATAATGAAATAATAAATGAATTGTGTGACTAATGTGTTATTCTATTTTTAGAGTTTGTTGTTGGTGGCATGCCTAATGATAGTAACAATCTCTTGAAGTTAGGTTGGGCTTGATCCTTGAAGCCAAGTTGGGTAGAAGTTTAACATGTTTTACTCCCCTTGAAGCTTGGTTGGGTCTAGTCCTTGAAGCCTAATTGAGATGTTACAACCCTTGAAGCTAGGTTGGATTGGTTCTTGAAGCCAAGTTGGGTTGAGACTTAGCATGCTATGTTCCCCTTGAAGCTTGGTTGAATCTAAATCCTTGAAGCCTAGTTGGGTCTATGATAATGATAAATGTGATAACAAAACCAAAGCATTAACTCCGAAAATTGAATAGCATATTAGTGTCTTTTGGGCCCGAGTCTGTCTTTGTTGTCAATGTGATATACAAGTGTTGAAAGAAATGAGTAATGAGATCTATGGTTGACTTCAATGTAAATGTGATTCATGATTGGTATGATATGTAATGTGTGTATTGAAATATTGATTGTGAGTATTAGTGATGAGTCATGATTGGTGAATTGTGAATAACTTAATGTTATGATGTATGATATGTAATGTATGTGTAATGATATATTGATTATGAATACTAGTGATGGATTGTGGTCGGTGATAATGTTTATGTATATATGTACATAATATATGAAATTAGCCGAGATATATGAAAGGTGCAATTAAAAAGGGAAAAACATGATAAGATACTAATGGTACATGGAAGTGATATTTCATTATATGTTAGAATTTCTATAATGTATGTTTATATGTTATAATTGTACTATTAAGCTCTCGGGCTTAGCGCGGTTGTGTAATCGCGCAGGTGGATATGCGGTTGATCTGGAAGTCCAGCTGTTATGCCACGAGAAGAGTAAGAGTTTATCGAGACCAACTAGAGGGTGATGCATACATGTATAACTTTTAATTATGATGTATTTCTGACGAGAGAGTATTTATATGTATAAATGAAATTTTGATAATGATAATGATTTTGTAAATGTTTTTTAAAGTAACATATTATTGTTTGAACTCTGTTACAGGTTTTGAAAAGGTAATGAAAAGTGACATCCTGATACTTTATATACTTACTGAACGTATACTAGGTATATGTATAGTACTTATATAGGGTATCGGGGTGTTACAATTATTTTGGTATCAGAGCTTAGGTTCGAGATTCTCGGCCTAAGTGAACTTTTAAAAAAAAAATTTTGAAATGTTTAAAGAGAATTAAAAAGAAGAGTTTTGGAATGTAATTGGTAATACATGCATATGCATTAACACCTAGTTTGGTCTCAGATGTGGCATTATATGAAGGGTAGAATATCTGTGTTATATGAGATGGATGCTAGTGTGTGAATGATGTTTTACATGAATGTAAAGCTAGAGAAAGAAATGATATGGATTTATATAAGTTTAATTGATAAATTGAAAAAAAAAATTAGAAATTTATGCAAGTAAAGTGAATTGTTAAATGTGTTGAAATATAAAGAAATGAAAAGGAGAATAAAGTTGAACATGAGATGAAATCAAAATTAAGATAAGAGTATGTGCTCTTTCCTCTACACTTTGAATCTCTTTATAATAGAGTTTATGTTGGGTTCACTAGATAGAGGAAATATTGTTGAATTGTTAATATTGAAAGATATGTTACTAAAATGAGGAGAGTATGGTGGAATATTGAATGAGTTGATTAGTATAGACAAAGTGTGACTATTTAAAGTTTGGGGTATATATAAAGTTAAGTGGATATTGTGAAAGCTCATGGTAATGGTGGTAATATGTGATATTTGAGATTTTTGAAATGAGCTTGATAATCGTGAAAATTATATGTTTTGATATTGCTTTGTGATATATATATACATATAAGATGTTTTTAAAGTTGATATTAAGAAAAGATGAGTTTGGCAAGTTGAAGCTTAAGCAAAATAGTAAGTTGAAAAGTTAAAGTTTTAGTGGAATTTGATAAAGATTATTTGGATATTGATGGTTTAATGTATATGCAATACATGAGCTAGATGAAATGACTAATATTGCATATGAAAGTATTATGAATTGAACAATGTCATTGATGGAATGAAAATTTGTTTTGAAGTAAAAAGGGAAGTGAATAAGCGAATGAAAATGAGCTATTTTAAGTCACTATACTGCAAAGGGTAAAAAAATGGATATGGAAGTATATTAAATGTTTTTAAAGACGAAAGTGAAAGAGATGTCACATTGGGAATTTGACCAAGATTGATGTGAAATGTTATTATAGTCAGAATATATATTTGTAGTGTGAATAAATACTTTACATCATATTGGAAGAATGAGAAGGATAGTATTTAAAAAAAAAGTGATAAACATTAAATTTGTATTGAATGTATGAAAAAGGAAAATAAAATAAGAGCATATATTTAAGTGTATACATGTATATGATATGTGAATTGAGTTTTCAATATGAATGAAATTATGATATATAAACAAATGTGTGAATTACATTATGAAGGTGACCTATGAATATGTATGTGGTATAATTATAGAATTAGTGATATGGAAAATGATGTTATATGTATTAGTGGACCTAAGAGAGATTAGGTCTTGAACTGTGTAAAGTTAGATGGATTATGTGATGGAAGTAAGTATGGAATGGACTTGAGTAATATTGGATAGTGAAAATTGTTATGGTGAGCATTGAACGTGATAATCATATGATATTTAGAGTCCCAAAGTATTCACATATGGAAAGTTCTATGTAATTATATTATAAGAGATTGTAAATTGATTAGAAATGAAGTGACGGATAGAAATTATATGGGAACTGCATATGATTGAATATGTATATAGTAATATTGTTGAAACATGAACTAAGTTGATAAAGATCATATAATCGAGTGCAAATTGGTTTGAAATGGAGTTGGAATTTGTTAATTTTTGTTATATCAAAAATGTAAAGAAGGAATATATAATTCTTGAGATATACCTTAGCCTTGTATTTGTAAAGATTGAGAATAAAGTTATAAAAGAACAATATTGATTTAAAAGTTCCAGGCTTGAATATTAATCTCTTAAAGCCATGTGTTTTGTTCAGTATATTTAATCGGTTAATGTTGTTATCCATAGATTTGGATCTTAGATAAAATGATTGTAATACAGATTTGGTGAGATTGAAAACTTTGTTTGAGAAGTATCGTTAAAAGTTATGATGGATAAAGTTGTACTTTATCATTTTATGTTAAAAATTTGGTTATAGTTGTGAAGGTAAAGAGAGAAAAAGGAAATTATGGAAATGTGTTGAGTTATGGATAATATGACAAAAAGGTAATCAAATTAAATATAACAATGATATGAAATGTGAAGAGATATTAAAAAGGGAGAAATTATAAAATATGACTGAAAGTTATACTGAATATGTTTATGGTATGTAACTTGAGGTTTAAGTGAATAAACTATGTGTATATTAAAAGATAATTTGAAGTGATTTGTTATTATGATAATTTGATTGAATATGGATCGGAAGAGATCAAGAATTGAATATAAATTTGCCCTAATGGAATGAAGTTATATATATACATATATGAATATTGTGAAATTTCATGATAAGTTAAATAAATTAATCGTTGGTTGGAATTGAACAAGATTGGAATGTGGGTATATTGTGGCAGATAGATCAAGTGATCTGGATTTGGCTAAGAATTATGAATCACTATTGAGATTTAATGTGTATAGTTGTACTAAGAGTATAATTATTTTCATGATAATGTATATGATGTAAAATTTTAGAGTGTGTTTGGACATGAATGAATGGAGTTATAGTAGTTATAAATTATGATAAAAAGGGAAAAGATTGGTTATTTACAAAATAAGTTGAAAGGTAGTGTATTAATATATAAGTTAAGTGAAAAGCATGCTAAAGAAGTAACTCCATTTGTGAAAAATAAGGATCTTGTTATCCATTGAGGTTTGATAAATGTCTATTTAGACAGTAATTGTAATGACAGGATAATTAATGCTCAGATATTAACCAATGGTTTCTAAGGTTAAAGTTAAGAGGGTAATTACAAAGAGATGAAGGAACAATATATATTAAATATAAAGATTGGACGAACTGTAAGTGTGCTATAAAATGATCTGATTATTGTATAAAAACGTTAATAGGAAATGTAATGAGTTCTTTTAAATGTTTGATCAAGGAAGTGATAAGATGTATAAACGTATAGAATGATGAGTTATGGAATATAGAGAAGATGGTTGATTAAAAAGGGGAGAGTTGAAATTATACGGTTTGGTGACATAATAACTTAAGCATATAATTAACTTCATATGGAAGTTAAGATAACATTTTGTTAAGAATGGATTGTTATGATACTGATAATTTCGAGGACGAAATTTCTTTTTAGAGGGGGAGAATTGTAATATCCCAAAATGTGCCCTAGAAGTATTGATGTAATTGTTGTTTGTTTTGAATTAAATGTTTATGTGTTATTGGAAAGGAAAAATGTATTTTGAGATAATGTATATGTTGGGTATATGGTAATATATATAACATATATGTTGGTTAAAAGGGATGGTCAATGGAAGAGGATATTTATTTGTGATATGTGAAATTACTTAAATGGGCATATAAGTGACAAGAGTTAAGTTAAATGGGTGAGGGCAATTTGGTAATTGCTTTGTTAGGATTGCTTGGTGGAGATTTAAAGAAGAAGAGAAGTTGGACTTGTCTTCATTTTTCTCTTCTTTGCTTGGTGTGGCCGGCTACCAAAGGGAAAGAGAGAGCAAGTGAGGTGTTTTGATTTCTAACATCAAATTGAAGGAAGAATCAAAGGATTAAGTTGGAGATTTGTGAAATTTCTTCAATTGAGGTAAGTACTCTCTTGTTTTCCTTTGTTATTTGTGAAGTTAAGTTTGAGGTGAGTTATGATTGGTTGTTATTATGATTAAGAGTGTTTGTGATGTATTTGTAAGTGTTGAAATTGATTGTAAGTTACAAAGTTAAATTGGTATTGGATTTGGATTGAAGATGGTAAGTTAAGTGGATGTTGATATGGAAATAATAAGAATGATGTGGGTTTTAGGGTTTTGAAGTGGTATGTGTTTAAATGTATTATTAATATATTGTTAATGTGATTATTGTGATGAATATGTAAAATAAGTGTTAAAGACATTGATTATATCCATTTGAATAAGGTTATGTTGTGTATAATGTGTTTAAATGCAATTAAAAGAGTTTTGGCCATATTTAGGGTTTTTGTTCATGAGAGACACAGCCAAACCAAAGAAGAGACACGGCCAAGACTTAAGATTTTTGGGAGACACGGCCAAGTTCAAGGAAATTTGGCTGTGTTGGATGATTTTTGGAGAGACACGGCCACTGGCTTGGCCGTGTCCCTTGCCCGTGTCTGCCTCGGTTGATTTGGTGTTGAGGGACACGGCCATAAGCTTGGTCGTGTCCTTGAGTGTGTTGGCTACTGTGATTGTTCCTTTGTTCTTCTTGCATTGTTGAGATTGAACATTCATTTGATGACAATGATGATGCATATGATACTATATGAACAATGCTATGTTTTATGCATTGTGAATCGTGTGAATGGTAATGTGTTATATGAATAATGTACTTTGTAATGTTACATCAATGATGCAATATGTAAAATGTGAAGGATATGATGAGGTAATTGATTATGTATAGCTTGATGGGAGTAGTTCTTGAGTGTGAAAGAGACGAGGATCATCCAAAAAGGTATGTGCAATGCAAATTGTTATGATAAATGTTTTAACAATGAATTTAAGATACATGTGCAATGAAATGGATTATGTATGCTTGAATGATGAAGTGTATAAGGTGATTTGAGATATAATGTGATGTGAAGCCATTTTGATTGGCTATGATAACTCAAATGTGATGTGAAGCCATTGTGATTGGCTATGATGATTCAATTGTGATAAATGAGGCATGTTTGCCTAGATGATGATTCAATTGAGAATGAAATGGATAATGAAATAATAAATGAATTGTGTGACTAATGTGTTATTCCATTTTCAGAGTTTGTTGTTGGTGGCATGCCTAATGATAGTAACAATCTCTTGAAGTTAGGTTGGGCTTGATCCTTGAAGCCAAGTTGGGTAGAATTTTAACATGTTTTACTCCCCTTGAAGCTTGGTTGGGTCTAGTCCTTGAAGCCTAATTGAGATGTTACAACCCTTAAAGCTAGGTTGGATTGGTTCTTGAAGCTAAGTTGGGTTGAGACTTAGCATGCTATGTTCCCCTTGAAGCTTGGTTGAATCTAAATCCTTGAAGCCTAGTTGGGTCTATGATAATGATAAATGTGATAACAAAACCAAAGCATTAACTCTGAAAATTGAATAGCATATTAGTGTCTTTTGGGCCCGAGTCTGTCTTTGTTGTCAATGTGATATACAAGTGTTGAAAGAAATGAGTAATGAGATCTATGGTTGACTTCATTGTAAATGTGATTCATGATTGGTATGATATGTAATGTGTGTATTGAAATATTGATTGTGAGTATTAGTGATGAGTCATGATTGGTGAATTGTGAATAACTTAATGTTATGATGTATGATATGTAATGTATGTGTAATGATATATTGATTATGAATACTAGTGATGGATTGTGGTCGGTGATAATGTTTATGTATATATGTACATAATATATGAAATTAGCCGAGATATATGAAAGGTGCAATTAAAAAGGGAAAAACATGATAAGATACTAATGGTACATGGAAGTGATATTTCATTATATGTTAGAATTTCTATAATGTATGTTTATATGTTATAATTGTACTATTAAGCTCTCGGGCATAGTGCGGTTGTGTAATCGCGCAGGTGGATATGCGGTTGATCTGGAAGTCCAGCTGTTATGCCACGAGAAGAGTAAGAGTTTATCGAGACCAACTAGAGGGTGATGCATACATGTATAACTTTTAATTATGATGTATTTCTGACGAGAGAGTATTTATATGTATAAATGAAGTTTTGATAATGATAATGATTTTGTAAATGTTTTTTAAAGTAACATATTATGGTTTGAACTCTGTTACAGGTTTTAAAAAGGTAATGAAAAGTGACATCCTCATACTTTATATACTTACTGAACGTATACTAGGTATATGTATAGTACTTATATAGGGTATCGGGGTGTTACACATACTCTTAATTTCATGGAAAATCAAAGAAAAAGTTAGAAAGCTTACCAATTTTGATGGAAAATTTTTAAAAATCCACTTGAAACTCTTAAAATCCTTCAATTAAATGAGCTTGAAAGAAACAAATCCTTACTTGGACTCCCAAGGATTCTTGGCTAAGGAAGGAAGAAGAAGAAAAAGATGACCAAAAGTGATTTGTCTCTCTTTCCACTTTCATATTTATAACCATATATATATATTATTTAAATAATTTAATATTTATTTATTTATTTAGTTAATTAAAATCCCAAAATACCTCTTCCATTCAAAAATTATATATTTTTTAATTAATTTCATAATTTTTAAATTTTTAAGATTTAATTACTAAAATACCGTTTTACTTTGACTTTTGACTTTTCTTATAAAAAGTGTTAACTTTTTTGTTGACTTATATAATGTATATTTCACATACACATTAACTTTTTCACTTAAAATCCTCTCATTTATAATTTATTTTATATAATTTTCAAATATTAAAAACTTTCAAAAAAATTAGAATATTACAGCCAGGTTCATTGGAACTGGCCTCCTTTTTAGATATAAATATTATTAAATTATTAAGCATTATGATATTATCCATACTACGTATATTGGAAATAAAAGAAATATTCATTAAATCAAGAAAATTCAACCAACAAAATGGGAACCCGAATAAAATGAAAACATACTCTTATAATAATGGTCAATGCCTACAAAGAAAGTAAAATAAAGTAAATGAAATAAGACACCCATTATAGGTGAAAATGTGTACTTTACAATAGTCCCAAAAACCTTAAAATAAATTTAATTGCATAAACTAAATAAACAAGACACCCACACTAGATGGAAACATGTCTTTTACAATTTCATTTAAATCCAAAAATAAATAAATATAAACTCATAAACACATAAATAATCACCACAAAAATAGTAATACAATTAGGGCTTAATTAAAAAGGAAATAAGGATGAATAACAAAGAATATAATCCGCAAATAAATATTGACCCTAGTTAGCGGGTGGGGGTCAAAGGGGCAATGCCCCTTGCAGGGGATCAGGGGTAGCTCCCTCGAAAGGTAGACAATTTACATGATATGATTTTATTGGGGAATTAGGGTTTTTTCTAAATCAAGGTTTTATATTTATACAAATTAGGGGTTTTTTTTTATTAAACTAGGGTTTTACAAAATATGATTAGGGTTTTAAGATTTGGAAACTGGTTTTATTGGTTTACAAATGAAGATTAGGGTTTTGGTTATTAGGTTACTGGATACTAGGTTTTAAGAAATTTCTTAGCTAATGTGATATTAAAACATTTGATTAAATAAGCAACTGAGATTATATTAATGGACTTTTGCTACTGGATATTAACTTATGATAAATGTAAGCTCTTGTGGATGGCTACTGGATGAAGCAAATAAATTAATATGAATTATATATCGAACAGTCACTGGTTATATTTTAAACAGAATTAATATAAATGAAAGACTAATGATTATAGCATAATGGACTTATTTTTAGACAAAGGATAAATGCATTCAATATTTAAACTATCATCGAAGCATCTTGCATTAAATTTAAATGAGTTTAACTTAGAATATACCATTGTACATTGGCTTCACCACAAATTAAATGTTGATCTCAAAACGATTTACATCTTCTAGCCGAGCAGGACAAAGATAGTGTGCTACTGCCTTTATGGTGTATTGTTTATGGTTTTGTAATTTGATGTGTTTGTTACTGGTTGTTAACTCTTTGTCAATATTGTTTAATGCTGCTACTAGGATTTAATGCTACTGCCTGCTGATTGATTATCATTATTGATTGTTATTCCTTAATGTTGCCTTCTTTATTAGCATTAAACTTTTTAATTTATAGGCAAACAATAATTAAAAACCCTAAACTTAATCTACCGAATTCATCTTCTAAACAAATTCCAGTTTTCTTAGGAAACCAAATGGCCGTCCAAAATTCAAAATAAATTAGGGTCATGTTGACCTGGGCAACTAGGTCAACATGAGCCTTACCTCAAGTCAACATTAGTATTGTATTTTTTAGTTAATGGAATGGACATTTTCAATTTGGGTGGAACAAATCTAATTTTAAGGCTTTAATCAGTCGAATTTATGCCTTTCGAAGCTTAATCGACTTATTTAAAAATTTTAAACTTGGTTTAAATCTTTAAAAGTCAGATCAATTTTTTTTTTGGTATTCTTTAATCTGGAGCATACCAACTTAGGATCACAATTAAGGGTCTACACGGTTGATAAGCAAGAAAAAGCAATTACAAATAAGGCAGAAGAGGCAGAAGACAAAGCCGTGTCCCTAATTGTGTCACACCATACACCTAATGGCTTGGCTGTGTTCTACCTCAAGAGAAGAAGAACCAAGAATAGGTAGAAGAAGACACGACCAGAAGACACATCCATGTCACTCCACACAACAAGCACGAATGACAAGCAGTGTTGGACACATGCAACTCCCTTGGCCGTATCTAAGGGAAAATTGAAGAGGCATGGCCAAGACCAAACTGACTTAGCCATGTCTATTGAAGGTTCCTCTCTTCTTTAAAATGTGTTGTGGGATAGAGACAGATGGAATGTGGGCTACTTTTTGAAAATAAACCATTAAAAAATTGAAAGGGGAAACAAATGAAAGTGGAACATATGGTTTAAGGTTGGAAAGAATGTTAAAATTATAAACAATTTGAAATTGGACTCTTAAGTATGGGCAAAGGATGATTTTGTAAAGGGGTGTTTTTTAGGGAGGAAAAAACATGAAGTCCTCAGAGAGTGAGGTTGCTAGATAGTATTTCTTAAATACCGAAGAGAAATAGGTTAGTTTGGAGAGGTTTTTCATAGTTTTTCTGCACAAGGTTATTTTGCAAAGGCATTTCAAGGAGGTTGAGGTTTCTTCATCAAACCCTAGCAAAGGAAGGAGGAAGACTAAGAAAACATCAACTCTGGTCAACTTCAAATCGGGTTTTATCTATTCCTTTAATTACTTCAATTCTCATAATTTAATTGTTAAAATATAAATATTTCAATGAAGTTTTGTAATTTGAATTCTATTGAAGCAACTTTCTTTGTTGTTGTGATGAGGAACTAAATTATTTGTGCCTATAATTTGCAATAGATTTGATTGAATGACTTGATTTAATATTTCCATTAATATACCTTGTTATCATTTGATTACAATGAATTGAATGTTAGGTTTCTAGATTGGCCACCTATTAACCTCTAGATATTAAGTAAAATCCAAGAGGAACAACTTGATATTAGAACTATGCATTCATCAACCCTAATAATGAATTAGAAATATAAGTTCTAGGGTTCATTTAATTTGCAAAAATATAAATAATTGGTTTTTTTGTTAATTCATAAATGTGAGAACTAATGAACTAATAATTGCTAATTAATCTTAAGAAACAAATTAAATTTAATGAACTAATGTTAATAGATATTTAAGAATTAAACTTCAATTAGATCAATTTGTAAATCTTAGGTTTTCCTTTGAAATCTTAAGTTGAATCCTTGTATCAACCATTGTTTGATCTTATTTATCATTTATAATTATTTCAACTACAGTTAACATTACCAATTCATTGTTAAATTCATTTTATTTAATTTTAATTGTAATTCGAATTATTGCCAACAAAACAGCTTCCTTGTGAAAACAACCTTGGGACATTCCACCATTATTACAACTGCCTTGTGAAAACAACCTTAGGTTTGGATTTTTTCCTATAAATACAACATTAAAACACATAGAAAGGGACTTTTTATATGAAAAAGAGGATCTGGACTTCTGGGAGACAAAACTTAGATCTTTCAAAAAAAGGAAATTAGGAACCAAACTTGGGACTCTGAAAAATTCTTTCGGCCAAAAGAAAACCCTAGCAAGCAAGGAGAAATTCAAGAGACAGCAACTAAAGGAAGCAATCATCTCTAGATTGCTTTGCTCAACAAAAATCAAATCTGAAGCAGGAAACAGCTTGGTTCAATCTCTTCAAATTTGATGGAGCCTTCAAACATAGGTAAATTGCTCTAACTTTAGTTTATTGAATCATTAATCATCTTCATCTTTTAAGCCATCATCACACTACCTTGTTATTTAATTCTTCCTTCAATTTAGTTTAGGCAGCAACATAAATTAATTCATAAAATACTTAAGGTCTTAATTAAAGTTCAACACAAATCTAATTTCATAAACCCTAAGTTATTCAAACCCTAAATCTTAATTAATTTCATTTCCAAACTTCCAAGTAGTTGTTTTGCTAGAAGTTTATTCAGTGAGCTATTTTAATCTTTCAATAATAAATTTGGCTTTCTATATTTGTTTTCACCTAAAAATGCATAAGTAGTTGATATTGTCAATATTAAAAGGACACTCAACTTTGATTACGGTGAAGCATCAAATTCTAAATTCTAAATCATAATCTATAGAATCAAGATTTCAAACCATAAAACCCTAATATTTTAACCGAAAAACCCTAAAATTTTAATATCCATTAAAATATATTTTTCAAATCTAAAATCCTAATTATACCTTTCTAAGAACCAAAACAACAATATGTTTACTTAAAACCCTAATCAAACCTATTTCTTTAAATCACAGTAGCATTATTTTCATAAAAACATCCAAAACCCTAAATCTCTAAAACATCCAGCACCTATGTTATTATTTTCAAATATTTCTTAGCTAATTAAACTAGTATATGCAAAACCCTAGTTATTAAACATAAAACCCTAAAAACCCTAATTGATGCATGAACCCCTAAAGTTAATATATTTACTATTTTATTTAAATTGGATGAATGTTTATTATATATTTTGATTGATGTTTGATGTCTTTCATGAATTATTTATTTATGATGAATGGTTGTTTACTTTTATTGATTTATTTTGATTTCAAAATATTGTAAGAGGTATGTTTCCATATTTTGGGTACTTCATATTTTGAGCATCATGTATTTTATTTTATTTTAAAGTTTTTAGACCAATGTAAAGGACACATTTCAACCTTTCTGTGGGTGTCCTATTTAGTTTTAGACATGGACGATGTAAGGACATGTTTCCATCCTTGGATGGGTGTCCATTTATTTGCTTTGTTTGGATTACTTTGATTTTATTATAATGATGCTTTTATTTTAATTATTGCATGTAATATGGATAATATCGTTATACTTAAGAATTTTATAATATTAAGACTTGTAAAGGAGGCCGATTCCAATGAACCGCGCATTGTGGGGGTGCTAGGCCATTTCTCACCTTTCGCACACGTACCCAAATTTTTGAACCCATTAAGGGGTTGGGGATTCCTTAGGAATCGAGTCATCCACCTCTTTCTTTTTCTCAACCCGTCCAGGTGGCTACTCCATTTTCTCCAGGCTTAGGTCCATGTTCTCTAGGGCCCCGAGCCTAAATAGTGCCGAAGTTGCAAGAACCATTCCACCGGGCATGGGGTGAAAATTCTCGCTCATAGTGGCGACTCCATTAGGGAGAAGAGATGTAATATCCCAAAATGTGCCCTAGAAGTTTTAGTATAATTGTTGTTTTATTTTAATTAAAATGTATATGTTTAATTTGAAAGAGAAAGGAATTTAAGAGAGAGTGTATATGTTGTATATATAGAAATATATATAACATATACACAAGTCAAATAAGAAAGTCAAAGAAGAAGATATTTATGTTTATTATTGTTGAATTAATTAATTAATGGAAAATAGAAATTTAGATGATTGGAAGAGAGTTTATATGTTATATATATGGAAATATATATAACATATATACAAGTCAAAATGGATGGTCAAAGGAAGAAGATATTTAATTTGTTATTTGTGAAATTACTAAAAAGGACAAATAAGTACAAGGGAGTTAATATATAAAGAAGAGGGTATTTTAGTAATTTTCTTTTTGGAATACTTGGTGGAGGTTTAAAGAGATGAGAAATTTGACTTTGCCATTCATTTTTATTTTTCTTCTTCTTCCTTTGTGGTTTGGCCAGCCATCACTCAAGCAAGAGAGCAAGAGAGGGATTTGATTTTCCAAGACCAAAATTAAAGGAGTTTTCAAAAAAAAAGTTAGAAATTCAAGAAGTTCATCATTTTTGGTAAGTTTTCTCTTGATTTCTCTTGTTCTATTTGGAGTTTTGTTTGAGTTTGATAGAGTGTTGTTGATGGTTGGAGTGTATTTGTGTATGGTGTGTGTAAAAGTGTTGAAATGGAATTAAAGATAAGAAGTTAGGTTGGTGTTGGTGATGGAAGAGTAAGAGTTGTGTTTAGTGAAATTTTTCTGTGTTGCAATTAGTAAATGCTGTGAATTGTATGATTTTTAATTAAATATAGAAAAATATTCTTGAAGTAAATTTTTGATATGTTGTACCTCTATGAGTCTAGAATGACTGAAAAATATGTTGATTCGATTTTGGATTGGTTATGATTTTGGAAAGATTATTTTTATTAGACCTGTTCCAGCAGGTACTTTAACTGAGACAGCTATATTTCGGGATTTTAGTAAAATGTAGAAAAAGAATATCCAATTGAATTTTGGATATGTTGTTTCTTAGTGAGTCTAGTATTTGAGAAAAATAATTTGGAACCACGTTGATTGAATTTAAATCATGGAATTCACAAAGTTCAGAACTGCTGCCAGGATTCAGGGCAATTGGAGCAGTCTGGTTGGGTGAACTATTTGACCAAGATTTTGTTTTCAGTTTGATCTGAAATTTTAAAGAAATGATTTTAAGATGTAGAAATAAATTCTGTAAAAATTTTAGAGTTTTTAGTCAAGTAGATTATTTTATACAATTTTTCAAAATAAGGATAAAGTGGAGTCTAAAACCAGAATTTACTATTCATATGGTCATTTTGCTAATATTCCTTTTGGATTAGGTTGTGAAGAGGTTGAATTGCCCTAACCTAAGTGTTGAGGATTCTTGGAAGAGTAGGTGTATAGATTGGTGTGAGTTGGTTTTAAGGTAAGTACAAACTACATTATTGCATACATTCATATGATATTGAGACTTGAGACATATTTGGTTATAATGTGAATGTTGTGATGAGCATGTAAAATATGTGTTAATGCCATTGATTATATCCATTTGAATAATGAATTGATTAATGTAATTGGAAATATAACGAAATGTGAAATGTGCAAGATGTGATGATGAAATGAAATGTGAAAGATATGATGTTATGAAGAGTTGCTTTATTGTGATTTGAGATCATATGAGATAATTGAGACATGGTTGCCTAATTTGCTTATGAAATATAAAATGAATTGAGAAAGAGATTATGAAGAGATGAATGAAATGTTCGTGTGCTTAATATGTTATTCAGATTTCAGAGTTCTGGGTTTGGCGGCATGCCTATGAAATATATGAATAATAGTAACAGTCTTGCCGGGTTGAGGATCTCCTCGAGATTAGTCGGGTTGAGGTCCAAGAGACTGGGTCTGTTACACTTGTTTTGGTAACATTCTTGCCGGGTTGAGGATCTCCTTGAGTCTAGCCAAGTAGAGGTCCAAGAGACTGGGTCTGTTACCCTATACATGGATAGATATATATATGTGTATATCGCCAACGGGCTTGATGATTATGATTATGGACCAAAGCAGTAACTCTGAACTTTGAATAACATATTAGTGTAATTTGGGCTCATGCTTGTCTTTGTTTTCAATATGAATCATGAATGTTTTGATTAATTATTAAATAATGTAAAATTGTGAAATATAATATTCACTTGAATTGATCTTGAATCTTGATTGTGTGACATTAGCATGGCATTAAAGCATCATAGCACTGTAGTTTGTACCACTAAGCCGTTGGCTTAGCGCGAATGTGATTCTTCGCGCAGGTGACAGGGAAGAACCAGAGAGTTCCTCTAGGCTTAGTCGAGCATAGATTTTGAAGAGTGAATAGTGGGCTTTAAGATCGAAGACTGACTGCCAAACATGTATAAATTTTATGTGTTGTAAAACTTGAGTTTTGATGTATATGAATTTGTGAATATTATTACTTTCCGTTACATAGTGAACAAATATTTTATTTGCTGTATTTCATAATAAACCTTTACTTTATTTTGTACTAGAAGTGTAAATCCTTTTTGCAGGTTGTGGTTGAGGTTATAAGGGGGATTTATTGGAAATGTATTGAAAATGATTTTGTTTGCATTGGCTTGTGTAAAAATGTTTTCAAAAATTAGAAAAAAACTAGTTTTGTCGACACTTGGGATTAAATTTTTAGGTGAAACTATGGCAAAATTTATGTAAAAATCGAAACTAAAATTTGACTAAGTAAAAGTGGTAGCAACATTAGGATAGTGTGGCGCCTCTACTCAGCTTATACACGTAGGTCGGGAAGGGGTGTTACAATTTTTGGTATCAGAGCCTAGGTTTAAGATTCTCAACCTAGGTGAATTGTAAGAAAAAGAATATTTTGATTTTAAAAGTTGGTTTTTGAATAAAATACATGTTTTGGTATGGCAGTCTTTGATCTTTAATGAGGAATATTCTGCTGTGTTTGCAGATATAGGTAGTAATTGAGTCCCATTCACGTCAGACTGTAGAAGGAAGTGCTGAGAGTGTAGCTCCAGGAGAGAGTAGAGATGGAGCTAGAGTTGGCAGAGTGCACCTATTTCTGTGCCAGAGAGACCAGCTGCAGAGGAGGGTCCGTCGGGTTGGTTGAGGCATGTGGTAGAACTATTTAGACAAGTTCCAGTGCAGCCACCACCACCACCACAGCCTCAGATGCCGGTAAGACATTATGATAAGTTGAGAAAATATGGGGCTGAAGATTTTTTAGGCACTACCGACCCTGCAGTGGCTGAGCAGTGGTTGGATAGGGTACAGAGGATATTCATTCAGTTGCAAACCACTTCAGATGAGAAGTTTGACTTTGCCAGATCCCTCCTTCAGAAAGATGCCTATGATTGGTGGAAGACTGTCTCTCATGCTATGGATGATCCACCTACACTATCATATAGTGATTTCTTGAGGGAGTTCGAGCAGAAATATACTTCGAGGGAGTATAAAGATCTTAAGAAGATGGAATTCCTGAGCTTGAGGCAAGACAACCAGACGGTGACAGAATACGAGATTGAGTATATCCGGTTGAGTCGTTATGCTAGGGGAATTATTTCTGATGAAATAGATCAGTGCAGAAGATTTGAGGAGGGATTGAGGCCCTCTATCATGTGCATTGTGGCTGGTTCCAGATACCAGGATTTCTCTTAGCTTGTTGCAGCAGCTAGAAGTGTTGAGAGAGCGCAGAGTATTGCAGCAGCTGCTAGTGAGGAGGAGACTAGAGTGAGGAGACTCCAGTTTGAGGCAGGGTCTTCATCTGTGAAGAGGGGTAGAGGGAGTTTTGTTTCGAGGATCAGTAGGAGTATGAGACAGCCGGGTAGGTCAGTGCAGTATCAGAGACAGAGACTGAGACCTACAGCTTCTGTAGCCAGTGCCCCGACTCCTGTGATACAGAGGTCTACTCCACCTGTATGTGTTCAGTGTGGTGGAAGACATGGGGGTGTTTGTTGGAAATATAGTAGATCAGCTGTATGCTTCAGGTGTGGATCGCCTGACCATTTTATTAGAGAGTGTCCTGAGATGCAAGAGCATAGGCAGGCTGAGTCTGCAGCCTCTCGACCCAGTGTTAGCAGAGGTGGTCGAGGAGGCAGAGGTTTCAGTAGGGGTGGTCGATCCGGGTATAGTCAGAGAGGAGGATCATCATCCGGGGGCAGTAGGCCAAAGGAGGCCGGATCTTCTCAAAGGTTGTATGTGATGCAGAGGCAGCCAGATGCTTCAGCAGTTATAGCTGGTACATTTTCTTTATTTGGCATTTCAGTACTTGCTTTGATTGATCCAGGATCTACTCATTCATATATTAGTGCATCTATATTGCCTGTGTCTGAATTGCATTCATAATCCTTAGGATTTGATGTTTTGGTGACAAATCCTTTAGGACATAGTGTGGTTGTTAGTATGGTGCACCGTGATAGTGCAGTGGTGGTTCAGGGTGAGGAGTTTCTTGGTGATCTGATTGAAATGCCTTTTAAAGAATATGATTTGATCTTAGGCATGGATTGGCTGTCTAAGCATGGAGCTGTGGTAGATTGTCAAAAGAAATGTGTCACCTTGAGAACCAGTGATGGTAGGGATGTGATAGTATCTAGTGAGCAGAGACAACTTACATCCTTGTTTGTATCAGCTGTAACAGCTAGAAAGTTGATTAGAAAAGGGTGTGATGCTTATCTTGCTCATGTTGTGGATACCAGAGTAATGGGTTCTCAACTTGATAGTATATCCACAGTTGCTGAGTTTTCAGATGTATTTCCAGAGGAGTTGCCAAGGTTACCCCCTGAGAGAGAGGTTGAGTTTGGTATCGATTTGTTGCCTGGTACCACTCCCATCTCTATCACTCCTTATAGAATGGCACCAGCTGAATTGAGAGAGTTGAAGGTGTAGTTGCAGGAGTTGTTGGAAGGGTTTGTTCACCCTAGTGTTTCACCGTGGGGAGCTCCTGTTTTGTTTGTGAAGAAGAAGGATGGTACTATGAGGTTATGCATCGATTATAGGCAATTGAATAAAGTGACTATTAAGAATAAATATCATTTGCCTAGAATTGATGATCTCTTTGATCAATTGAAGGGAGCATCAGTGTTTTCCAAGATTGATTTGAAATCAGGGTACCATCAATTGAGGGTTAGAGCTGAAGATGTTTCCAAGACAGCTTTCCGCACCAGGTATGGGCATTATGAGTTTTTAGTAATGCCTTTTGGGTTGACGAATGCACCAGCAGCTTTCATGGATTTGATGAATAGGGTGTTTAGGCCTTATCTGGATCAGTTTGTGGTGGTTTTCATCGATGATATCTTGGTGTATTCACATAATGAGGAGGAGCATGACAAGCATTTGCAGATTGTGTTACAGATCTTAAGAGAGAAGCAGTTGTTTGCTAAGCTGTCAAAGTGTGAGTTTTGGCTTGATCAAATAACTTTTCTGGGTCACATAGTTTCAACAGAAGGTATAAGAGTCGATCCAAGTAAAGTTGAAGCTATTTTGAATTGGAGTCCACCAAAGTCAGTGACTGAAGTTAGAAGTTTTTTGGGTTTGGCAGGCTATTATCATCGATTTGTGAAAGGTTTTTCTTTAATAGCTGCTCCACTCACCAGATTGCTTCGGAAGGGAGTTAAATTTGTGTGGACGGATCAGTGTCAAGCTAGCTTTGAGCAGTTGAAAGAAATGTTGACTCAAGCACCTGTTCTTACTTTACCCATGGAAGATAAACCATATGTGATTTACAGTGATGCTTCACATAATGGTTTAGGATTTGTTTTGATGCAAGAGGGTAAAGTCATAGCTTATGCTTCTCTGCAGTTGAAGCCGCATGAGCTTAATTATCCGACTCATGATTTGGAGTTGGCAGCTATAGTATTTGCTTTGAAGATTTGGCGACACTACTTGTATGGAGAGAAATGTTTTATTTATACGGATCACAAAAGTTTGAAATATTTGTGTGTTCAGAAGGAGCTGAATCTTCGGCAAAGGCGATGGTTAGAACTGATTAAAGATTACGATTGTTTGATTGATTACCATCCTGGTAAGGCGAATGTTGTTGCTGATGCCTTAAGTCGAAAGTTTTTGGCAGGTTTGGCTGTTTATTCGCTCTCGTTGCTTGTTTAGTTGAGAGCGTTACATGCTAGTTTTGAAGCATGTGATGATGGTGCATTGTTGGCTCAGTTGCAATTGAGACCAGTATTATTGGATCAGATTAAGGAGGCTCAATTGACAGATGAGAAAATTCAGAAGATTGTTTCAGATTGCCAAAATGGGGAGAGTCGAGATTTCTTTGTGAAGAATGATGGTAGTCTTTGGTTCAAGGATAGGTTGTGTGTACCTGATGATGATAGTTTGAGAAAGATCATTTTAGAAGAAGCACACCAATCGGTTTTTGCTATGCATCTGGGAAATACAAAGATGTACCATGATTTGAAACATCATTATTGGTGGTCAAGTATGAAGAGAGACATAGCAGAATTTGTGTCCAAATGTCTCACTTGTCAGAGGGTTAAAGCGAAGCATCAAGTTCCAACAGGGTTGCTTTAACCTTTAACAGTGCCTGAATGGAAATGGGAGAGAGTAACATTGGATTTTGTGTCGGGATTACAATTGACTCAGAGGAAGCATGATGCTATTTGGGTGATTGTTGATAGATTGACAAAGACAACTCATTTTCTTCCGGTTCGGATGGACTATTCACTTGAGAAGTTGGCTGAGCTGTATATTAGTGAGATAGTGAAGTTACATGGAGTTCCAATTTCTTTAGTGTCTGATCGAGATCCTAGATTTACTTCAAGATTTTGGAAGAGTTTACATGGTGCTTTGGGTTCTCGATTGCATTTTAGCACTGCTTTTCATCTGCAGACAGATGGGCAGTCAGAGAGAGTGATACAGATTATTGAGGATATGTTGAGAAGCTGTGTCATTGATTTCTCTGGAAGTTGGGACAAATTTTTGCCACTTGTAGAATTTTCTTACAACAACAGTCATCAAACCAGTATTGGAATGGCACCATTTGAGGCATTGTATGGAAGAAGATGTAGAACACCTCTATGTTGGAATGAAGTTGGAGAGGGCAAGTTAATTGGTCCTGATTTGGTTAAAGAAACTGAAGAGAAAGTGATGATAATTCGGGATCGGTTAAAGACAGCTTCAGATCGACAAAAATCTTATTCAGATTTGAAGAGAAGAGACATAGAATTTGATGTTGGAGATAAAGTATTTTTGAAAGTGTCTCCTTGGAAAAAGATATTGAGATTTGGTCGTAGAGGGAAGCTGAGTTCTCGTTTTATTGGACCATATGAAATTCTAGAAAGAGTTGGGCCAGTTGCTTATCGTCTTGCTTTGCCACCTGAGTTGGATAGAATCCATAATGTATTCCATGTTTCTATGTTGCGGAGGTATAGATCGAATCCATCTCATATCTTGCCAATTGAATCCATTGATGTGAGTTCGGATCTGACATTTGAAGAAGAACCAGTTGCTATTTTGGCACAAGAAGTGAAAGAATTGAGAAATAAGAAAGTGCCATTGGTGAAAGTTCTATGGAAGAATCATGGGAGAGAAGAGGCAACTTGGGAGAGCGAGCAAGCAATGCAAGATCAGTATCCTCAACTGTTTCAGACATAATATCAGGTAATTTCGAGGACGAAATTTCTTTTTAGGGGGGGAGAATTGTAATATCCCAAAATGTGCCCTAGAAGTTTTAGTATAATTGTTGTTTTATTTGAATTAAAATGTATATGTTTAATTTGAAAGAGAAAGGAATTTAAGAGAGAGTGTATATGTTGTATATATAGAAATATATATAACATATACACAAGTCAAATACGAAAGTCAAAGAAGAAGATATTTATGTTTATTATTGTTGAATTAATTAATTAATGGAAAATAGAAATTTAGATGATTGGAAGAGAGTTTATATGTTATATATATGAAAATATATATAACATATATACAAGTCAAAATGGATGGTCAAAGGAAGAAGATATTTAATTTGTTATTTGTGAAGTTACTAAAAAGGACAAATAAGTAAAAGGGAGTTAAGATATAAAGAAGAGGGTATTTTAGTAATTTTCTTTTTGGAATACTTGGTGGAGGTTTAAAGAGATGAGAAATTTGACTTTGCCATTCATTTTTATTTTTCTTCTTCTTCCTTTGTGGTTTGGCCGGCCATCACTCAATCAAGAGAGCAAGAGCGAGATTTGATTTTCCAAGACCAAAATTAAAGGAGTTTTCAAAAAAACAAGTTAGAAATTCAAGAAGTTCATCATTTTTGGTAAGTTTTCTCTTGATTTCTCTTGTTCTATTTGGAGTTTTGTTTGAGTTTGATAGAGTGTTGTTGATGGTTGGAGTGTATTTGTGTATGGTGTGTGTAAAAGTGTTGAAATGGAATTAAATGTAAGAAGTTAGGTTGGTGTTGGTGATGGAAGAGTAAGAGTTGTGTTTAGTGAAATTTTTCTGTGTTGCAATTAGTAAATGCTGTGATTTGTATGATTTTTAATTAAATATAAAAAAATTTTCTTGAAGTGAATTTTTGATATGTTGTACCTCTATGAGTCTAGAATGACTGAAAAATATGTTGATTCAATTTTGGATTGGTTATGATTTTGGAAAGATTATTTTTATTAGACCTGTTCCAGCAGGTACCTTAACTGAGACAGCTATATTTCGGGATTTTTAATAAAATGTATAAAAATAATATCCAATTGAATTTTGGATATGTTGTTTCTTAGTGAGTCTAGTATTTGAGAAAAATAATTTGGAACCACGTTGATTGAATTTAATTCATGGAATTCACAAATGTCAGAACTGCTGCCAGGATGCAGGGCAATTGGAGCAGTCTGGTTGGGTGAAATATTTGACCAAGATTTTGTGTTCAGTTTGATCTGAAATTTTAAAGGAATGATTTTAAGATGTAGAAATAAATTCTGTAAAAATTTTAGGGTTTTTAGTCAAGTAGATTATTTTATACAATTTTTCAAAATAAGGATAAAGTGGAGTCTAAAACCAGAATTTACTATTCATATGGTCATTTTGCTAATATTCCTTTTGGATTAGGTTGTGAAGAGGTTGAATTGCCCTAACCTAAGTGTTGAGGATTCTTGGAAGTGTAGGTGTATAGATTGGTGTGAGTTGGTTTTAAGGTAAGTACAAACTACATTATTGCATACATTCATATGATATTGAGACTTGAGACATATTTGGTTATAATGTGAATGTTGTGATGAGCATGTAAAATATGTGTTAATGCCATTGATTATATCCATTTGAATAATGAATTGATTAATGTAATTGGAAATATAACGAAATGTGAAATGTGCAAGATGTGATGATGAAATGAAATGAGAAAGATATGATGTTATGAAGAGTTGCTTTATTGTGATTTGAGATCATATGAGATGATTGAGACATGGTTGCCTAATTTGCTTATGAAATATAAAATGAATTGAGAAAGAGATTATGAAGAGATGAATGAAATGTTTGTGCGCTTAATATATTATTCAGATTTTAGAGTTCTGGGTTTGGCGGCATGCCTATGAAATATATGAATAATAGTAACAGTCTTGCTGGGTTGAGGATCTCCTCGAGATTAGTTGGGTTGAGCTCCAAGAGACTGGGTCTGTTACACTTGTTTTGGTAATAGTCTTGCCGGGTTGAGGATCTCCTTGAGTCTAGCCAAGTAGAGGTCCAAGAGACTGGGTCTGTTACCCTATCCATGGATAGATATATATATGTGTATATCGCCTACGGGCTTGATGATTATGATCATGGACCAAAGCAGTAACTCTGAACTTTGAATAACATATTAGTGTATTTTGGGCCCATGCTTGTCTTTGTTTTCAATATGAATCATGAATGTTTTGATTAATTATTAAATAATGTAAATTTGTGAAATATAATATTCTCTTGAATTGATCTTGAATCTTGATTGTGTGACATTAGCATGGCATTAAAGCATCATAGCACTGTAGTTTGTACCACTAAGCCGTTGGCTTAGCGCGAATGTGATTCTTCGCGCAGGTGACAGGGAAGAACCAGAGAGTTCCTCTAGGCCGAGTCGAGTCTAGATTTTGAAGAGTGATAGTGGGCTTTAAGATCGAAGACTGACTGCCAAACATGTATAAATTTTATGTGTTGTAAAACTTGAGTTTTGATGTATATGAATTTGTAAATATTATTACTTTCCGTTACATAGTGAACAAATATTTTATCTGCTGTATTTCATAATAAACCTTTACTTTATTTTGTACTAGAAGTGTAAATCCTTTTTGCAGGTTGTAGTTGAGGTTATAAGGGGGATTTATTGGAAATGCATTGAAAATGATTTTGTTTGCATTGGTTTAAAAATGTTTTCAAAAATCAGAAAAAAACTAGTTTTGTCGACACTTGGGATTAAATTTTTAGGCGAAACTATGGCAAAATTTATGTAAAAATCGGAACTAAAATTTGACTAAGTAAAAGTGGTAGCAACATTTGGATAGTGTGGCGCCTCTACTCAGCTTATACACATAGGTCGGGAAGGGGTGTTACAAGAGAAGTTGATTACATTGGACATTATATTATTCTATTCTTTCTTATTATGATATTATCCATTTCATTATTTAGATTGTATCGTGTGCATGAGTTAGGGCACCCATGTTACCCGTGTTGTGTTATGTAAGGGATACCATACTTTCACTCAAGGTATGGAGATCAAGCATGGCATAACCACTCACAGCCTTGTACCATTTGGTATATACTTGCTATGGGAACCTAAGCTTTTCAACCCAAAGACTAAAGCTCATGTAATTGGCCTAGTTACTTTCCTTAGGTTTTTACCCCAAATGCATGTTGTTTGACTATGGTTAATTTATCTTGGCTTAAACCATGGCTTATTTGGTTTGTTCCTTTTCTAATATGGCCTAAGTACATTGTAAGCTCAAAATAAAATTTTCTTTTCCAAAAGACCAAAGCTATTTTCAAAACTTTTTAAGATGGTCTTTGGACATAAAACTTTTTCTAAAAATAAATCAAAAATTCTTTTCTCAAGACTCAAATACAAAGCCCAAAATCCATTTTTTCTAAAATATTTTTACAATGGGCTTAGAAAAAAAATTATTTAGAAACAAAATTATTTTCATCCAACCTTTGAAAGAGCTTACAAATTATTTAGGTCAATTATGGAAATACCAAAAATCAATTGTGAGCCTATTTTGTACTAAGAATAATTAACCATGGGCTTATTTTTGGCATGAATCATTAGTTACATTTTCAAGTGAGAAATCTATTTATAATAAACCTCTTAATTTAGTTTTAATCCAATATAGCATAAAACCTACTTTAGTTGGTTGAGTAGATTAAAACCTAATTAATGTGAATTATCATGAACTGGTTTTTCATTTTTGAAAATATAACTATTGGTTGAGAGGTCCGAGGGAATTATTCGAAAACAAGATACCCCATGTTGGTATTTTGTTAACAATATTACCTAGAAAAGGAGACTCGCCATTCGTGTGTGGATGTTATAAGGTTAGAAGGAACATCCTATTTATCCTCGTTTGTTTATTGTTTATGCATACATGTATACATGCATCACATGACATATCATTAATTCCTTCTATCTCAAAGCCTTGGATTACGACAGTTTAAAAGGTTATGACAATCCTACCTACGCCAGAGATGAAGAATCTAACAACGACTCAATCTCTTTTTCACCAAAAGAAATGGAGCCCGAACAAATTCAAAGAATGGTGGATGACACCCTCAATGCCAAGATGGAAGAAATAAAAGAGGCCCTGGCCATGACCATGAAGAATCAATTAGCTACAAATTTTAGGAAAAAATGCTGAAGCATCTGCTAGCACTAAGAAGCCAAAAGACAAGGGGAAGGCTAAAGTTGGCGAAGTGGTTTTTGATGATGATAAGGTGATCATTGATGATAATGATGATTAGGCTCAATACTTCCAAGATCCTCAAGACAAGAAGAAAGAACCGAAGATTGTTGAAAGACCAGCTATGTAGAAAATTGAAAATTCTGATTTTGAGAAGATGATTGTTGACCTAGAAAAGAAATTTGAGATGAAGCTGAAAACTGAAGAGATGTCCGAGATCGACAAACTATTTGAACAAGATGAGGAGGCCCCTTATAAGTTCAAGATGCCTTTCTTCGCTAGGTACAATGGTACTGGAAACCCCCATCTCCATGTGAAGCAGTACATCACTGCTATGCAGTCTGCCCGAGCTACTAAAGCTCAAACTCTGAGCTATTTCATGCTCTCATTGGACCCTGTTGTCCAAAATTGGTTCAACTCCTTAGAGAAAAGTACTCAAAAAGATTGGGACATGTTGCACAAGGCTTTCATTCAACAATAAGGGTACAATGTCGAGCTGAGAGTAACCTTGATGGAGGTGGAAACCATTAGGCAAAGACAAAATGAGAATTTTATGGACTTTGTGAAAAGATGGAGGAATAAGGCTGCTTTTCTCAAGAAGAGGCCCGATGAATCTAATCAAATAAGGATGATTGTGAGAGGGGTGTTGCCTAGTCTTCATCAAAGGATGTCTCATACACTCATCCGGGATTTCAAAGATCTTTTCCAAGCTAGTCTAAAAATTGAAGAGTGGGAAAGGGAGAAGAGCCAATTTTTTACAAAGGGAAATTATCAGCCTATCAATCAAAGTATACAAAAGGAAGTTGATGTTAATACAACTAGTCAAGCAAATAGAAGGCAATTTTAAGATCTGTGGAAGTCTTTGTCTTGGGTATTCAACAAGCTACAAAAGAAGGGACTATTACAGCCATTGCCCCTTGACATTTGCTGAATCCTTTACCCCCAAAAATTTGACACTAAAGCCTTTTGTGAGTTTCTTCAGACTCAAGGACATGAGGCTGATAGATGTACCCAATTGAAGCATGAGATCCAATATCTAATTGACAGTGGTAAGCTACCTGAGCCGGACAAGCCTAATACCAAGAATAATCTTTTGCAAAAATTTAGAAGAGTACCTCCACCAGCAACCTTCATGGTAGGAAAATGATTTGAGGAAGATTTTGTCTTATCCTCTTTTCAAGATGGGAGTATTGAAGATGTGAAAGGAGAAGAAGTTTAACTCAACAAACTTTCCTTATCTTGAATGTTGCTTTTCAATTTTGCTTTCTCTAATATTTAATTGGAACAATTGTGTTTTTCAAAATTTAAATTTATTTGAATAAATTACTTTCATAAAAAATGTATTGGTCTTTGTTCATTTTGGTGCTTAACCAATGAGGAATCTAGCTTGATGTTCATAAATTAATATATCTAGGCATCATGATTTGAATGACTTTACTAGGTGAGGGAATTGCTCTATAGCATTGAGTTGTGTATGCTTACTTAGAGAGAGCTCCTGCATAATGACCTTTGTCTAGGTCCTAGTCACTCTTAGAACATGCTTTGACAAACTTTAGAGTTAAAATTGAACTCTGATTATTTAAGGGAGAAATGATCGAGGCATTGTTTGGTTAACCAACAACTAGTATCCACCCTATTAAATATCAATCCCTAGTTGTCCCTTTGAGCCTTCAAAAAATTTTAGCTTTCTTTTCATTGGCTTACAAAACTCAACTACCTATCCTGAGTTGTTGTGATACTTTTGATAAGTTTTATGATCACTGAGTTGAAGAGACAAGAAGATCAAAGAATGGAATGCATAGCCACAACTAAATGGGAGAAGTTTACGCAGCAGTGATCACTGTTATGCTATGATCACCACATGAGGTATCCAAAATATGGAAACATACCTCTTACAATATTTTGAAATCAAAATAAATCAATAAAAGTAATCAACCATTCATCATAAATAAATCATTCATCAAAGACGTCAAACATCAATCAAAATATATAATAAACATTCATCCAATTTAAATAAAATAGTAAATATATTAACTTTAGGGGTTCATGCATCAATTAGGGTTTTATGTTTAATAACTAGGGTTTTGCATATACTAGTTTAATTAGTTGAGAAATATTTTAAAATTATAACATAGCTACTTGATGTTTTAAAGATTTAGGGTTTTGGATGTTTTTATGAAAATAATGCTATTGTGATTTAAAGAAATAGGTTTGATTAGGATTTTAAGCAAACAGATTAATTTTTTTTTTAGAAAGGTGTAATTAGGATTTTAGATTTGAAAAACATGTTTTAATGGCTATTAAAATTTTAGGGTTTTTCGGTTAAAATATTAGGGTTTTATGGTTTGAAATCTTGATTCTATAGATTATGAATTAGAATTTAGAATTTGATGCTTCACCGTAATGAAAGTTGAGTGTGCTTTTACTATTGACTATAACAACTACTTATGTATTTTTAGGTGAAAATAAATATAGAAAGCCAAATTTATTATTTAAAGAATAAAATATCTCACTGAATAAACTTATAGCAAAATAGCTACTGTGGAAGTTTGGAAACAAAATTAATTAAGATTTAGGGTTTGAATAACTTAGGGTTTATGAAATTAATGAAATTAGATTTGTGTTCAACTTTAATTAAGACCTTAAGTATTGTATTAATTAATTTATGTTGCTACCTAATCTAAATTGAAGGAAGAATTAAATAACTAAGGTAGTGTGATGATGGCTTAAATGATGAAGATGATTAATGATTCAATAAACTAAAGTTAGAGCAATTTACCTACGTTTGAAGGCTCTACCAAATTTGAAGAGATTGAACCAAGTTCTTGCCTGCTTCAGATTTGATTTTGGTTGAGCAAAGCAATCTGGAGATGATTGCTTCCTTTGGTTGCTATCTCTTGAATTTCTCCTTGCTTGCTAGGATTTTCTTTTGGACGAAAGAATTTTTGAGAGTCCCAAATTTGGTTCCTAATTTTCTTTTTTTAAAAGATTTAAGTTTCATCTCCCAAAAGTCCAGATCCTCTTTTTCAGATCAAAAGTCTCTTTCTATGTGTTTTAATGTGGTATTTATAGGAAAAATTCCTAACCTAATTCTAATTGTCTAAGGAAATATAAACCATTTAGAAAAAAGAAATCAAAACCAAGTAGAATTCTGTTTCGAAAAAAACTGCGCTGGCAAAATTTATGCTGGTGAAAACTTCTGCGGGCTACGGGTGGGCCAACTGTGAGAGTTCCATGCGAATTGGGGCATGGGCCAACTAATTCGCCGTAGGAATTTCCTATGGAGAATTGTCATGCCCGTAGCCCGCAGCAGTTTTTGCCAGCGCAGTTTTTTCTAAAACCAAATTCTACTTGGTTTTGATTTCTTTTTTCTAAATGGTTTATATTTCCTTAGACAATTAGAATTAGGTTTAGATTTTTTCCTATAAATACAACATTAAAACACATAGAAAGGGACTTTTGATCTGAAAAAGAAGATATGGACTTTTGGGAGACGAAACTTAGATCTTTCAAAAAAAAAGGTAATTAGGAACCAAACTTGGGACTCTCAAAAATTTTTCGTCCAAAAGAAAACCCTAGCAAGCAAGGAGAAATTCAAGAGATAACAACCAAAGGAAGCAATCATCTCCAGATTGCTTTGCTCAACCAAAATCAAATCTGAAGTAGGCAATAGCTTGGTTCAATCTCTTCAAATTTGGTGGAGCCTTCAAACGTAGGTAAATTGCTCTAACTTTAGTTTATTGAATCATTAATCATCTTTATCTTTTAAGCCATCATCACACTGCCTTAGTTATTTAATTCTTCCTTCAATTTAGTTTAGGTAGCAGCATAAATTAATTCATACAACACTTAAGGTCTTAATTAAAGTTTAACACAAATCTAATTTCATAAACCCTAAGTTATTCAAACCCTAAATCTTAATCAACATTGTTTTCAAACCTTCACAGTAGCTATTTTGCTCAGTGAGCTATTTTAATCTTTCAATAATAAATTTGTCTTTTTATATTTATTTCACCCAAAAATACATAAGTAGTTGATATAGTCAATGTTAAAAGCATACTCAACTTTGATTACGAAAAATCATCAAATTCTAAATTCGAAATCATATTCTATAGAATCAAGATTTTAAACTATAAAACCCTAATATTTTAACTGTAAAACCCTAAAACTTTAATAGCCTTAAAACATGTTTTTCAAATCTAAAATCCTAATTATAACTTTCTAAAAACCAAAACAACAATCTGTTTGCTTAAAACCATAACCAAACCTATTTTGTTTTCACAGCAGGATTATTTTCATAATAACATCCAAAATCCTAAATCTTAAACATCCAGTAGCTATGCTATTACTTTAAAATATTTCTCAACTAATTAAACTAGTATATGCAAAACCCTAGTTATTAAACATAAAACCCTAGAAACCCTAATTGATGCATGAACCCTTAAAGTTAATATATTTACTATTTTATCTTAATTGGATGAATGTTTATTATATATTTTTATTGATGTTTGATGTCTTTGATGAATGATTTATTTATGATAAATGGTTGTTTACTTTTATTGATTTATTTTGATTTCAAAATATTGTAAGAGGTATGTTTCCATATTTTGGGTACGTCATGTCGTGAGCATCTTGTAATTTATATTATTTAAAAGTTTTTAGACCAATGTAAAGGACACGTTTCCACCTTCTGGTGGGTGTCCTATTTAGTTTTAGACATGGGCTATGTAAGGACATGTTTCCATCCTCGGATGGGTGTCCATTTATTTGTTATGTTTGGACATTGCTTTGATTTTAATATAATGATGCTTTATTTTAATTATTGCATGTAATATGGATAATATCGTTATACTTAAGAATTTTATAATATTAAGACCTGTAAAGGAGGCCGTTTCCAATGAACCGGATGTTGTGGGGGTGTTGAGCCATTTCTCACCTTCCCCACACGTACCCAACTTTCCGAACCCACTAAGAGGTTGGGGGATTCCTTAGGAATTGAGTAATCCACCCCTTTCTCTTTCCCGACCCTTCTGGGTAGCGACTCTATTTTCTTCGGTCTTAGGCTCGTGTTCTCTAAGGCCCCGAGCCTAAATAGTGCCGAAGTTGTAAGAACCATTCCACCGGGAGTGGGGGAGAGAATCCCCACTCATAGTGGTGACTCCAATGGGGAAACATGAACCCAAAATCCATTTTTTCTAAAATCCTTTTACAATGGGCTTAGAAACAAATTTATTTTCATCCAACCTTTTCTTACAAAGAACTTGCAAACTGTTTAGGTCAATTATGAAATACCAAAAATCTATTGTGAGCCTAGTTTATGCTAAGAATAATTAATCATGGTCTTGTTTTTGGCATGAATCATTAGTTACTTTTTCAAGTGAGAAATCTATTTATAGTAAACCTCTTCATTTAGTTTTAATCCAATATAGAATAAAAAATATTTTAGTTGATTGAATGGATTAAAGCCCAATTAATGAGAATTATCATGAGTTGATTTCCATTTTCAAAAATATAACTATTGGTTGAAACGGCTGAGGGAATTATTCAAAAAATAAGATATCCCAAGTTGGTATTTTGTTTACCATATTACCTAGGAAAAGAGACTCGCCATTCGTGTGTGGATGTTATAAGGTTGGAAGGGACGTTCTACTTATCTTTGTTTATTGTTTGTGCATACATGCATACTTTTGCATCTCATATCAATAATTCTTTCTGGCTCACAAACCTAGAGTATGGCAATTCAAGAGCATACAAAGACACCACCTACAACATTGATTTTTTATTCAAGTGCTTCATTGGTGGGATGGATGCAAACCAGTTAAGGGACATAGTCGATGAAGTTGTGGCCAAGCTATGAGATCAATTGGTTGAAATTATGAAGACCTAGTTAATTGAAATTCTGGAGATCATCAATAATGCTAATGAGGCATCTCTCATTGACATAAGAAAGGAGGGAATGGTAGCATCAATTAGGAACATGTTCACTAATAGAGATCGAATGAAAAATGAGGGATCAATCCCTATCCTACAAGGCCAGTTGAACCATGTGTTGTCTAATTGGAGCAATAAGGGCAGCTATCACCCTAGTGGGCAAAGTCAAAGGGAAAGAGGAGGTGTTCAATTAAAATTTTGATGCCAAAGTCTTCTATGAATTCCATCAAATGCAAGGGCATGAGACAGATAAATGTGTTCAATTAAGGCACGAGATCCAAAATTTGATTGACAGTGGAAAGTTGCCTGAGCCTTATAAGCCTAGCACTAAGAATCTTCCTCTGCCTAAATTTGGAAAGGTGCCACCACTTGCAACCTTCTTGAAGAGTTTTATCTTGTCATCTTGTCATGATATGGATAGAGAAGCTGCTAAAGATGATGTGCTACTAAGCAAGCTTGGGCTAACTATGGATGATGAAACAATGATCCTTGATGATGGAAAAAATCCTTGCCCTTGATGTGTCTAAATAAATGAAGTATCTTTGACTCCAACTCAACAAGCTTCCCTTAGCTTAGAATGTTGCTCTATTTACTTTGCTTTATTTAATATTTAATTGGAACAATCGTGTTTTTCAAATTTAAAGTTGTTTAAATATAATACTTTCATTAAAACTTTTTTTGGTCTTTGTTCTTTTTGGTGCTCAACCGATGAGGAATCTAGCTTGATAAATCATGAATTAATATATTTATGCATCATGACTTGAAAGACTTTACTAGGTGAGTGAATTGCTCTATAACATTGAGTTGTGTATGCTTATCTAGAGAGGACTTCTGCATAATTACCTTTGTCTAGGTCCTAGTCAGTCTTAGAACATGCTTTGACAAACTTTCGAGGCAAAATTGAACTCTGCTTATTTAAGAGAGAAATGATTTAGGCATTGTTTGGTTAGCCAACAACTAGTATCCACCCTATTAAATATCAATCCATAGTTGTCCCTTTGAGCCTTCATGAAATTTTAGCTTTCTTTTCATTGGCTTTCAAACCCCAACAACCTAACCTGAGCTGTTGTTACACTTTTGACAAGTCTTATGATCACTAAGATGAAGAGGCAAGAAGATCAAAGAAAGGAATGAATAGTCGAGATCATAAGGATAGTTGATGTTCTTAAGACCATAAGGGTAGTTAAAGTTCACCTAATATTTCCAATCTATCAAGATAACATCAGAGTAACAAATGATTTATCCCTATTAAAGGAGATTTATGTCACTCCACTCATCGATTATTAGAAACCCAAGTTGGTACAAACAAGACAACTCTTTTAGAGCTAGAACCAAAAAAAAAGAAAAAGAAAAAAAAGAAGCAGAAAAAAAGAAAAAAAAAAGAAAAGAAAAAAGGACAAAAGAAAAAAAAAGGAAAAAAGATAAGAAAAAAAAAGGATAAAACCTAAAAAGGCAGTTCAGAAAGCCAACTGAGTTCTCTTTTACCTAAAGCAGCAGAAGGCTTCCATTTGGTTTATAAGGACAGTTTGACTTGAATTGGTTCAATCCAACCAAAGATTCAATCAAAATTAGAGAAAAAGGAGAAAGACCATCCAGTTTTTGAAAGTCCTATGCTTAACAATCCTACAGAGACAAATTGATAATGTGCTCAAAGAAAGGGAAGAGTAAGAAAAATAAAGAGAAAGAAAAGGGAAGAGTAAGAAAAATAAAGAGAAAGAAAAGGGAAATGAAGAAAAGAAATGAAGGCTATCCCAATCAAGATCCAGATTAATGACAAGAAGATGGGAGAATGTTCAAAGCTCTATCTTTTCTTGCTCCCAACTTTCTAAAGTTCCAACAAGCAGTCTATAGTATGAAGGTTTGTCCTTTGTGTCTCACCAACTCCAATCTCAAAATGGCTTTCATTTAACTCGTGTACCTTATCGACCCCATTTCAAGCCAATTAAAGACCTGTTGAGATAGTTTGGATAAGCATGCATATGAGATAGATAATATTCAAACTCAAATAAGACCTTTGGCCAAGTAATGTATATGTGCCTATCTGAAGTTCAACAATTCTTGCTTAAATATAAATGATTCCCGAGTTTAGTACGGTAACTAAGGTTGTCATATTATAGATATGTTAATTTGAAAATTCAAGTCCTAAGGTAAATTGACATTAATTTGGCAAAGCCAACATTTGATTTCTAAATCAAAATTGAAAATTGAAAATTCAAAAAAAATTCAAGTTAAGGGGAGTATGTTGAACTATCGAACCTTGAAGGACACAGTGGGCAAAGGAAATGATTACTGGCAAGGTTATGAAGAAGCTACCAATTGACATACTGAATCATAGTTTAAAATGGATGTATCCCTGACTATGCTACTTGGTCCTCACCACTCATGTTTTCAATATCTCGAAGATAAAAGCCATAAAAGTGAAGCCTTTTGCCTTTCCAGTGCAAGACCTGAACAGGCATCTAAAATAAATCCGTGAGAAGATTTCAGCTGATAACCTCAGTCTATGAGTTGATGGAACCATTGTAAGTATTATTCATGCATATCATGCATACATGAGCATATCACATCGCACTTTCTTGTCTTGTATTGTCTATTCTTTGTCAAAATGAATGACAAACACCCTATGAAGTAAAGAATCAAAAGAAGATATTGAATCAAGGGGGCATGAAAAGCCCATTACTAGGAAGCTCCAGTCATTTTGCAAAAGAAGAAATATGTGTTTGTGTGAAGAGCTAGACAAGACAAACATCAATTAGAGCCCGCATTGAAAAATCATGGGTTTGAGCGTACACAGGGGGCAAAGTTTCTCCTTTTTAATTTTTGAGTTTATGCATGTACAAAGAATTTTCAAACTCACTTTCAAATATCTTGCCATGCAGGGGGCAAGGAGAAGATATGAAGGCTAGCAAAAAAATGGCTGAAATTTTTTGCTTTGCAAAAAGTGCAAAGGAAGAACAAAGAGAATGGAAAAAGAAGAAAACTAGAACTCTCAAAAGAGTAGAGACACAAAAGACAAATGATCAATCCAGCTAGAAGAGCTGAAACCAATATAGGACAAATCTCTAAGGATGAAGATCCACTTTAAAGGGTGAAGACCCAATTCCAAGGATGATGATCTGGCTTAAAGGATGAAGATCCACTTTCAAGGATGAAGAACCGATTTCCAAGGATGAAGAACCGATTTCCAAGGATGAAGATCCAACTTAATGGATGAAGATCCACTTCCAAGGGTGAATACCCAATTTCCAAGGATGAAGGTCCAACTTAAAGGATGAAGATCCACTTTGTAGACCCTTAATTTTTGACCCAGTCTCGTCCGATATTTTTTATAGTCCAAAATAATTTTTGTGGTATTTTAATTAAATAATATTTATTTTAAAATTTATTATTTTTAATAAAAAAATAAAAATGGTAAAGTTAAATAAATATAAATCAATAAATAAATAAATATCGGCGACAGAAAAATCAACAACGAAAAAATTCATCGTCGAAGGTGAATCAGCCACAGGCCAATTCGCCCGCAGGAAATTCTTGCCAGCGAAATGGCCTTGGGCCAATTCGCCTGCAGGAATTTCCTTTGGGAGAAATGTCCTTGGGCTAATTCACTGTAGGAAATTCCTGCGGTGAATTGGCGCCCGCCCGCAGTACCTCCCAATCATCGCAATTTTTGCCAGCAGTTTTTTTGCCAGCGTAATTTTCCAGCGTAGTTTTTTCCGAAACCAAATTCTATTTGGTTTTGGTTTCTTTTCCTAATTAGTTTTAGTTTCCTTAGACAATTAGAAGTAGGTTTATTATATTTCCCGTAAATACCGCATTAAAACACATAATTGAGGACTTTGGACTTTGATCGGGAGAAAAAAATTGTTTTATTGGATTGGAGACTCAACCATTTGATTGGCCAAAAGAAAAGCCCTAGCAAGCAAGAAACAAGAAGCAATCGATCCATCAAAGGCAATGACACTGCCTTTGTTTTTGTTCATCCAGAAGAAAATAGTGGAGGAACGAATGAATGGAGGTTTGATTATAAATCTTTGATTTGATGTTATTTACATATTTCTATCGTTTGTTTTTTATATTAAGTCAGTAACGTAAATTATTAAACTTAGTAATATGTTTTACATTAAATCGTACATTCATCCAGTAGCCTTAGTTAGTGATCAAATTTTAAAAACCCTAAAACTATTCTTCTCTTTCCAGAAACTTTAAAACCCTAAATTGTTTCTCTCCCATTTCCAAAACTTCAAAAACCTTAAATTACTCTTCTGCTTCCAAAAACCTTAAAAACCCTAAATTGTTCCTTCTATTCCCAAAACTTTAAAACCCTAAATTATTTTTCCCGCATTATTTTCATCTAAATTTTAACTTTCTGTCCAAAGTTTCCAAATGTCTTCTTATATTTCCAAAACCTAATCTTCTTTACAGTTTCAAAAAATCATAATTATTTTTATAAAACTCTAAACTGTTTTCTTAAATCCTAAAGTCAAATATGTTTTCCAAAATATCAAAAACCCTAATTTTCTCAAAACCCAATGCAGTAAACCCTAGCTTTCCTAAACCCTAAATTCTTAAAGCATCAAAACTTTATGATAAGTTCATCAACACCCGAAACCCTAATTCTTAAAAACTCAAAATTTTATGACAAATAAATCTAAACCCTAAAGCCATAATCCAGTAAACCTAAAATCAAAATCCAGTAAACGTGAATTATAAACCTAATGTCTTAAGAGTCCAAAACTCTAATTTCATGATGTTAGCCCTAAACCCTAATTTGATTAACCAAAACCCTTACTACTTTCTAAAATTTATAAAACCCTAATCCATTCTATTATTCCAAAATCTTCACAGTAGCCTAAATCACAATAATAATAATTTCAAAATCCCCAAAACCCTAAATGTTAATTAAAGAATTCTAAATTGAGACATAAACCTAAATCTGTATCTTTATTTGCTTTATTTAATTTTCGATTTGATTATGTAGTTTATTATATGTTTTGATAGTTAATTTATTTAATTTCAATGCTTGATTTATTTAATTTATCATGGATGAATATTTTCATTATTATTATGATTATTATTTGTTTGTTTTAATATTAAAATTGTAAGAGGTATGTTCCACTTTATGGGTACCTCATTAGTGAAGCATTATGTAATTTAGATTGATTTTATATTTTGGACCAATGTAAAGGACATGTTTTCACCTTTCAGTGCGTGTCCTATTTAGTTTAGACATGGATGATGTAAGGACATGTTTCCATCTCAGGATGGGTGTCCATTTATTTGCTTTGTTTGGACATTGCTTTGATTTTAATATAATGATGCTTTATTTTAATTATTGCATGTAATATGGATAATATTGTTATACTTAAGAATTTTATAATATTAAGACCTGTAAAGGAGGTCGATTCCAATGAACGGGGGCATTGTGGGGGTGCTGGGCCATTTCTCATCTTCCCCACATGTACCCAACTTTTCGAAACCATTAGGGGGTTGGGGATTCCTTAGGAATCGAGTCATCTACCCCTTTCTTTTTCCTAGCCCGTCTGGGTGGCGACTCCATTTTCTCCGGTTAGGCCCGTGTTCTCTAAGGTCCTAAGCCTAAATAGGACCAAAGTCGCAAGAACCATTCTACTAGGAGTGATGGCAAAAATCCCCGCTCATAGTAGTGACTCCACTGGGGATAAGAGAAGTTGATTTCGTTGGTTTTTATATTATTATATTCTTTCTTATAATGATATTATCCATTGCATCATATTAGATTTCATCATGTACGTGAGTTAGGATGCCCGTGTTGCCCATGTTGTATTATGTAAGGGATACCATACTTTCACTCAAGGTATAGAGATCGAGCATGGCATAACCACTCATAGCCTTATACCATTTGGTATATACTTGCTATGGGAACCTAAGCCTTTTAACCCAAAGACTAAAGCTCATGTAATTGGCTTAGTTACTTTCCTTAGGTTTTACCCCAATTGCTTGTTGTTTGACTATGATTAATTTATCTTGGTTTAAATCATGGCTTATTTAGTTTGTTCTTTTTCTAATATGACCTAAGTACATTGTAAGCTCAAAATAAATATTTCTTTAAAGTCCATAAGGCCAAAACTATTTTCAAAACTTTTCAAGATGGTCTTTGGACATAAAACTTTTCTAAAAACAAATCAAAAATACTTTTCTCGTGATCCAAATACAAAGCCCAAAATATGTTTTTTCCTGAAATCTTTTTTACAATGGACTTAGAAATAAAATTATTTTCATCCAAAAGAGCTTGCAAATTATTTAGGTCAATTATGAAATACTAAAAATCAATTGTGAGCCTAGTTTATACTAAGAATAATTAACCATGGGCTTGTTTTTAGCGTGAATCACTAGTTACTTTTTCAAGTGAGAAATCTATTTATTATAAACCTCTTAATTTAGTTTTAATCCAATGTAGCAAAAAACCTACTTTAGTTGGTTGAATGGATTAAATCCTAATTAATGGGAATTATCATGAACTGATTTCCATTTTGAAAATATAACTATTGGTTGAAACGTCCAAGGGAATTATTCAAAAACAATATACCCCATGTTAGTATTTTGTTAACCATATACCTAGGAAAAGAGACTCGCCCTTCGTGTGTGGATGTTACAAGGCTGGAAGGAATGTCCTAATTTTTCTTTGTCTATTGTTTGTGCATACATGCATACATACATTTGCTTCTCATATCATTGATCCTCTCTGGCTCACAGCCCTGGATTACGATAGTTGAAAAGCTTATGATAATCCTACCTATGCCGAAGATGAAGAATCTAGTAGCAACTCAATCACTTGCTTGCCAAAAGCAATGGAGCCCGAACAAATTCAAAGAATGGTGGATGATGCCCTCAATGCCAAGATGGAAGAAATAAAAGAGTAGCTGAGACCGTGAAGAACCAATTGGCTGCAATTTTAGGAAATAATATCAAAGCATCCGCTAGCACCAAGAAGCCAAAGGAAAAAGGGGAGGCTAAGGTTGGTGAAGTGGCTTTTGATGATGATAAGGTGATCATTGATGATGATAATTGGGCTCAATACTTCCAAGATCCTTAAGATAAAAAGGAGCCAAAGGTTGTTGAGAAGACAACCTTTGAAAAGACTAAAAATTCTGATGTTGAGAAGATGATTGCTGACCTAGAAAAGAAATTTGAGAAGAAACTAAAAACTGAAGAGATGTCCGAGATCGACAAACTATTTAAATAAGATGAGGAGATCCCTTATAAGTTCATGATGACTTCCTTCACTAGGTACAATGGTACTGGAAATCCTCATCTCTATGTGAAACAGTACATCACTGCTATGCAATCTGCCCGAGCCACTAAGGCTCAAACTCTAATATATTTCATGGTCTCATTGGATCCTATTGTCCAAAACTGGTTCAACACCTTAAAGGAAAGTACTAAAAAGGATTGGGACATGTTGTATAATGCTTTTATTCAACAATATGGGTACAATGTTGAGTTAGAAGTAACCTTGATGGAGGTGGAAACCATTAGGAAAAAACCAAATGAGAATTTTGTGGACTAGGTGAAAAGATGGAGAAATAAGGTTGCTTTTCTCAAGAAGAGGCCTGATGAATCTGATCAAATAAGGATAATTGTGAGAGGGGTGTTGCCTAGTCTTCATGAAAGGATGTCTCATACACTCATTTGTGATTTCAAAGATCTTCTCCAAGCTAGTCTGCAAATTAAAGAATGGGAAAGGGAGAAGAATCACTTTTCAATAAGAAGGAATGAGAAAGGAAACTATCAGCCTAGCAGTCAAAGCACGCAAAAAGAAGTTGATGTTAATGTGATTGGTCGAGGAAATAAAAGACAATTCTCAAAATTGGGGAAACCTCTATCTTGGGTTTTCAACAAGCTACAAAAGAAAAGGTTATTACAACCATTGGCTCCTCGACCGCTACATAATCCGCTACCACCAAACTTAAATGCCGAGGCCTTCTATCAATTTCATCAAATGCAAGGACATGAGATGGATAAATGTGCTCGTCAAAGGCACGAGATCAAAGATTTGATTGACAGTGGTAAGCTACCCGAGCCAGACAAGTCCAATACAAAGAATAATCCTTTGCCTAAATTTGGAAGAGTGCCACCACCAGCAACCTTCATGGTAGGAAAAGGATTGGAAGAAGATTTCATTTTATCGTCCTTTCAAGATGGGAAATTTGAAGATGTGAAAGGAAAAGAAGCTTAACTCAACAAACTTTCCTTAGCTTGAATGTTGCTTTTCAATTTTGCTTTCTTTAAATATTTAATTAGAACAATCTTGTTTTTCAAATTTAAATTTATTTGAATAAATTAATTTCATCAAAATTTTTGTTGGTCTTTGTTTGTTTTGGTGCTCAACTAATGAGGAATCTAGCTTGATGATTCATGAATTAATTTATACGTCATGACTTGAATGACTTTACTAGGTGAGAGAATTATTCTATAGCATTGAGTTGTGTATGCTTACTTAGAGAGGGCTCCTGCATAATTACTTTTGTCTAGGTCCTAGTCAGTCTTAGAACATGCTTTGACAAACTTTTGAGGCGAAATTGAACTCTGCTTACTTAAGGAGAAATTATCTAGGCATTGTGTGGTTAGCCAACAACTAGTATCCACCTTATTTAATATCAATCCCGAGTTGTCCTTTTGAGCCTTCATAAAATTTTAGCTTTTTTTCATTAGTATATAACCCTAACAACCTACCCTGAGTTGTTGTGACACTTTTGACTAGTCTTATGATCACTAAGGTGAAGAGGCAAGAAGATCAAAGAAAGAAATGAATAGTCAAGATCATAAGGATAGTTGATGTTCTCAAGACCATAAGGGTAGTTGAAGTTCACATAATATCTCCAATCTAACAAGACAACATCAGAGTAACAAATGATTTATCCCTTTTAAAGGAAATTTATGTCACTCCACTCATCCATTATTAGAAACCCAAGTTGGTACAAACAAGATAACTCTTTTAGAGCTAGAATCAAAAAAAGAAAAAGAAAAAGAAAAAGAAAAGAAGAAAAAGAAAAGAAAAGAAAAAAAGAAAGAAAAGAAAAAAAGGACAAAAGAAAAAGTGAAAAAAGAAAAGAAAAAAAAAGAAAGATAAAACCTAAAAAGGCTGTTCAAAAAGCCAACTGGATTCTCTTTTACCTAAAATAGCAAAAGGCTTCCATTTGGGTTATAAGGAAAGTTTGACTTGAATTGGTCCAACCCAGCCAAAGATTTAATCAAAATCAGAGAAAAAAGAGAAAGACTATCCAGTACTTGAAAGTTCTACACTTGACAGTCCTACACGGAAGAAGGACAAAATGATAAAATGCTCAAAGAAAGGGAAGAGTAAGAAAAATAAAAAGAAAGAAAAAGGGAGAAGAAGAAAAGAAGCAAATTTGGGTACCAAACTTTTTGCAAGGGCAAAGACTGCCCTAATCAAGATCCTGATTAATGCAAAGAAGATAGAAGGAATTTGGAGTATAGCAAGATTGATCCCAGCTGCCTAAAGTTCAAATAAGAAATTTGTAATGTGAAGGTTTGTCCATTGTGTCGCAACAGCCCCAATCTCAAAATGGCCTTCACTTAATCCTATGTCCCTTATAGACCCCATTTCAAGCCTATCAAAGACCTATTGATCTCTCTTAGTAGGTAGAGTCTATTAGTGGAGATAGTTTGGATAAGCATGCATATGAGATAGACAATATTCAAACTCAAATGAGACCTTTGGCCAAGGAATGTGTATGTGCCTATCTTAAGTGCAACAATTCTTACTTAAATAGAAATGATTCCCGAGTTTAGTACGGTAACTAGGGTTGTCATATTATATATATGTTAATTTCAAAAAATCAAGTCCTGAGGTAAATTGACATTAATTTGGCAAAGCCAACATTTGATTTCAAAATCAAAATTCAAAAAAAAAATGTTTTTGTCATACAAAGCCTTCAAGTTAAGAGGAGTATGTTGAGCTGTCAAATCTTGAAAGATACATTGGGCAAAGGAAATGATTATTGAATGGATGTTTCTCTGTTGCTTGGGGCCTCCATTATTCATGTTTTTAACATCTTGAAGATAAAAGCCATAAATGTGAAGCATCCTATCATTCCAAAGCAAGAAGTGAACAAGCATTTGGAAGGAGTCAATGAAAACACTTCAGCTGATCACCTCGGTCTGTGAGTCGATGAAACCACTATATTGAATCAAGGGGGATAGAAGACCCATTGCTTGAGGAAACTCTAGTCATTTTGCAAAAATAAAAAAGAAAGAAGAAATGCATTTAAAAAAAAGAGAGAGAAAAAGTTGCAGTGAAAATGCAAATTATTTCATATTTCCTCAATTGATACATTACTCATAGATCACTAAGAAGGAGGTGGTAAACCATCAAATAAAGCTCTAAAAAAATCATCGCCTGTTGGAGGAGGAGGCATATCACTCGTCCCAAGTCTGCTCGAAGTAGGAGCACCTGAATCTCTATTACCTTGGAATTTTGATCTGTAACGGTCCTCATCTGAAGTAGATGAAAGGATCTCATGGTCATCAGCTTGGGGTCCTCTAGATGAAGAAGCACCAGGATCTCTCATCCCCTGAAATTGGAAGTCTCAAAAATCTTGCTCTGACTGGTCATATAATTTATCAAAATGAGAAACCTGTTGACGACTAGCAGGCAGCTCTTCTTGAAGTTTCTTGTTTTGTTCTTCAAGCATCCGCTGTGAGCCAGAAAGGAAAAAAGTAAGAGCATACATAATCATGCATACATATAGCATAAATTATCATAGAACAAGAAAACCTATCAGGTAATTCATATCAATGCCATGTGGATGAGATGGCATCTCTGGTTATTAGAATGAGCAAATGGAGGAGCAGTAAAAGAAGGTCTCGCCTCATGACCAATTGAGCCAGCAGCCTACAACAATCATTAAAAAGTCAAAATAAGTTAAGATAGAAGCTATTGCAAAGCAAAAATGGTAAAAGTTTACCTGAGAAGTGCTAGCCCCGAGATGTGAGATAAACTCTCCTCCCTCTCCATGATACTCCTCTTCATCTCTATCCTCATTTTCCTCGGGAATCTCCCGTACGCCAATAGGAGATACCTCAAAATTCAAGAGCCCTATTTGAATAAACTGGGTATAAGATGCACCCGGTGGATAGAGAAAGGTTTCAACATCATAACCGTGCCGAGCCAACCACCATGCATTCTCTGACATTGATGTGATATTCAATGTATACTCCAGGCAACGCATCGGGATCCTTCTCTGCTCAAGGCTAAGAAACCACTCATATACTCTCTCTTTGAGAAACCAGCCGCTAGAAACAGGGCCGGCAATGACTCGGGGGGTATGTTGAAAAGGCAGTGCAACATTCATGGAGGAAGTCCAATTTGTCAGCTCTTCTGTGTTCAACCAGGACAAATTCACCGACAAAATGGCATAAGGTAGGTGAAATTTTATATAAATTTTAAAGTATACTAATGTTATTTTACCTAGTCCTAAGTTAAGTAGCTCAAGACAAGGCGTTGGGTATGCACATGGTGAGAGCCGGGAACTTCTACACGATCTGACAACTAAAAATTTAATCTCGGATACTCAACTCTCTCTCGGGAAATACCAGGCACCCTCACAAGATTGTGCTCATATGCCCATGCCTACAACAATAATGAAAATCAAATTCATACAAGAAAAGAATGGAATTGACATTGGTGGAAGAAGAGTACCTCAACAACCACTATAAAGCCAATAAAAGACTTCTTATTTCTGCAAATTTTGTCAAGACCATGGTAAAGACAGGCAAGACCGGTACCATCCTCATATCAGTAAGGGCCCTCAGCACCGACAAATGGATGGCATATTCGGTACTACCTAAAATGGTCGACCAGAGCAAATGCAGCAAAAATCCTCGAGCATGCTATTTGGCTGTCTCTGTGAACCCATCCTTCGTAGTTCATCCAATAACTAAGAATTGGCTCAATTTTTATCTTAAAAGGCCCTTTAAATGATGGTTCCATACCAATTAATTGTTAAATTTCTTCAAATGTCAGAATATCATTGGTAAGGGAGACCGAAAGGCCATAGTACCGGATACTGGTTATAGCAGCAAAGTCAACCGGACCAATTGTCATCTCTCCAATGGGCAAATGAAAAAGTATGAGTTGTGTCCATTCACAGTTCTAACAAAGCTTGAACTACACTCATGTCTATCGAATACTCCTCAGATGGTAATTGCAAGATGAAGCTTTCAAATTCGCAATCTCGGATAATATGCTTTACCGAGAAGGCACTACATCATACCATTGTCGGGCTTTGTATACACACCCTCCACCCTGAATAATGCAATGATCACTCTAACACGAAGCCAGGTAAGTTAACATGAGAAAAGTGTATCATTATATCAATACCACCGATTTTTAAGCTAAATTTATTTTTTCTATTTTTAGTACATCTATTTACTTAAATTCATAAATATATTCATCTAATTAATTTATTTTTCCTAAATCTAAAAAAATAAAAATAAAAAATAAAAAGAAAACAAACAGAAAATAAACAAAAATATAAAAAATATAAAATATAAAATATAAAAAAGAGAAAAACATAAAAAATAATAATTTGCTGTTAAAATAAATAATTAAATAATTACCTTGCTCTTTTGATTTGAATTGCTATGAAGCGGCATCCCGGCTAATAGACTTATATTTCTATCTTCATGCCACCAAATAAACTCCAATAACTCAGCATTAGATCTTGTTCTTGATCTTGAAGCATGCATTCTTTTCAAAGCTTTATGCTAAACTCTCTAAAACAAAAGATTTATAGCTATGAATGAATGAAATGAAGAAATCTGCTGTGAATGAAATGAAGAAATCTGCTGCATTTATATAGAGAAATGGCAAAGGAAAAAAGATAAAAGAAGAACAACATTCTCGTGAAAAAAGAAAAAAAAGTAAATTTTACTATTGATAAATAGTTAGCTACTATTTACAAATAGTAAATGAATAGTAGTAAATAGTGCATAAACAGTGAATACACAGTAAATAAATAGGTAACTCAATTATTCAATTTAATCATTCAGATACTTGTGTGTATATAAATATTTTTGCACTTTTAAATTTTTTTTTTGCATGTAGTGGGCAAGGAGAAAATATGTTTATGGTAAAAATTAGTTGAAATTTTTTTTTTTGCAATTTCCTTTAAGTATACGACTGGCTATAATTATTTTTTGCAGACAATTAAATCTCTCTTAGCTTAGGTCCAGAACCTAAATTTTCTCTTCAATCCATAACTTAGCTTGGGTTCAAAACCCTAATCTCTCTTAAGTCCAGAACTTAGCTCAGGTCCATAATGCAAATTACCCTTTAGTCCAGAACTTAGCTCGGGTCTAGAACCTAAATTACTCTTAGGTCTAGAACATAAAATATCTCTTAAGTCTAGAACTTAGCTCGAGTCTAGAACCCAAATTACCCTTAAGTCTAGAACTTAGCTCGGGTTCAGAACCCAAATTACCCTTAGGTCCAAAACCTAAATTCTCTCTTAAGTCCAGAACTTAGCTCGGGTCCAGAACCCAAATTACCCTTAAGTCCAGAACTTAGCTCTGGTTCAGAACCCAAATTACCCTTAGGTCCATAATCTAAAATATCTCTTAAGTCCAAAACATAGCTCGGGTCCAGAACTCAAATTATACTTAAGTCCAGAACTTAGCTCGGGTCCAGAACCCAAATTACCCTTAGCTCCAGAACCTAAAATTACCCTTGAGTCCAAAACTCGAACCGGGTCCAGAACCCAAAAACTTAACCATCTCAAAAAAATTAAGTCTTATTGCTTTTCACTCTCTTTTGCTGTAGTCTCAGATCATTCAAGCAGGGGGCAAACTATAGACCCTTAAGTTTTGACCCAGTCTGGTCTGATATTTTTTATAGTCTAAAATAATTTTTGTGGTATTTTAATTAAATAATATTTATTTTAATATTTAATATTTAATATTTTTAATAAAAATAAAAAATGGTGAGTTAAATAAAAATAAATAAATAAATAAATAAAAATCGGCGATGGAAAAATCGATGACGAAAAATTCATCACCGAAGGTGAATCGGCCACAGGCCTATTCGTCCGCAGGAAATTCCTATAGGCAAAATGGCAATAGGCCAATTTACCGCATAAATTTCCTGCGACGAATTGGCGCCAGCCCACAGTAGTTCGTAATCCTCACAGTTTTCGCCAGCAGTTTTTTTGCCAGTGAAATTTTTCAACGCAGTTTTTTCCGAAACCAAATTCTATTTGGTTTTGGTTTCTTTTCCTAGTTAGTTTTAATTTCCTTAGACAATTAGAAGTAGGTTTATTTTTTTTTCTATAAATACCACATTAAAATGCAGAATTAGAGGACTTTGGACTTTGATCGGGAGAAAAAATTGTTTGATTGGATTGGAGACTCAACCATTTGATCGGCCAAAAGAAAAGCCCTAGCAAGCAAGAAACAAGTAGCAATCAATCCATCAAAGGCAGTAACACTGCCTTTGTCTTTGTTCATCCAGAAGCAAATTGTTGGAGAACCAATGAATGGAGGTTTGATTATAAATATTTGATTTGATGTTATTTACAATGTTTCTATCGTTGTTTTTGATATTAAGTCAGTAACCTAAATTATTAAACTTAGTAATATGTTTTACGTTAAATCGTACATTCATCTAGTAGCCTTAGTTAGTAATCAAAATTTATAAACCCTGAAATTGTTCTTCTCGTTCCAAAAACTTTAAAACCCTAAATTGCTTCTCTCCCGTTCCCAAAACTTCAAAAACCTTAAATTACTCTTCTGCATCTAAAAACCTTAAAAACCCTAAATTGTTCCTTCTGTTTCCAAAAATGTTAAAACCCTAAATTATTTTTCCCGAACTATTTTCATCTAAATCCTAACTTTTTGTCCAAAGTTTCCAAATGTCTTCTTAAATTTCCAAACCTTAATCTTCTTTACAGTTTTGTAGACCCTTAATTTTTGACCCAATCTGGTGCAATATATTTTAGTTAGTCCAAAATAATTTTTGTAGTATCTTGATTAATTTTAATATTTATTTTAGTAAAAAATGGTGAAGTGAATAAAAATCAAAAATAATAAAAAATAAAAAATAACAAAAAAAATCGGCGATGGAACATAACTAAGTCAGAGCGGGCCCGTGGGCATTTCGCCCCCCGCAGGCCAATTCGCCCGGCGCTGCCACAGCCAGCTGCGACAGCTTTTTTGCCAGCGCAATTTTTCTGCAACAGTTTTTTTTGCCAGGGCAATTTTTCCGCAGCAGTTTTTTTTCGCCAGCAAAATTTTTTCGACACAAATTTTTTGAAACCTAATACAATTAGGTTTTGGTTTCCTTTTCTTATTGAATATTATATTCCGTGAATAATTAGAATTAACCATAGAAGTCTTCTATAAATAAGGACTAAAACAACACAAAAATAATGAAGAAATTGGAGGAGAAATTGATCAAAAATTAGATCAGATTTAGGAGAAAAATTTAGACCGAAACTAAGTAGGAAAGGCAGTGAATCAACCTGATTTCATTTCCGAGAGTAGAAAACAATTCAATCCGTCAAAGGCAGCAAAGCTTGTCATTGTTTTTGTTCATCCAAGAAGAAATTTTTGGTGGAACCAACAAACGGAGTTATGCATCAATTGTCTAAATTCTATTCTTCACAGTAGTTTAATCTTCTAATTGTTTCTTTTAATTCAAAAACCTAAGAACCCTAATTCACCTTTTCTAAAGTTTAAAAACCTTAATTCATTTCTTTGTTTTCCAAAAAGCATCAAATTATTATTTTTGTTTCTTCAAAATCTAAAAACCCTAATTTGCTTTCCAAATTTTTAAAATCCTAAATTGAGTTTTGTTTGTAATATTCCAAAATGTGCTCTAGAAGTATTAAGGTAATTGTTGTTTGATTTGAATTAAATGTATATGTGTTATGGGAAAGGAAAGAGTGTATAGAGAGAAGTGTATATGTTGTTTATATGATAATATATATAATATATACATAAGTCAAAATGGAGAGTCAAGGGATGAAGATATTTATTTAGTTATTTGTGAAATTACTAAAAGAGGGCAAGTGCTTTAAATAAAATCAAAACAAATTGTATAAGGGTGTTTAGGTAATTGCTCATGTTGAGATACTTGGTGGAGATTTAAAGAGGAGTTGACTTTGTTTCTTCATTGTTCTTTTCTTCTTTTCTTTTTGTTGTGGCTGGCTCCTCCATAGACAAGGGAAAGCAAGTGAGCAAGAAAGGATTTTGATGTTCTAAGCTCAAATTGTAGGAAGATCTAAGTGATCAAGTTGGTGATTCAAGAAGTTTTATAACTTTGGTAAGTCCTCTTTTGATATCTTTGCTTATTTGAAGTTGTGTTGTGAAATTGATAGATGATTTAAGAGTGTGTTGTTTGATTGTGATATGTTTAAGAGTGTTTGATTAGATTGATTATGGATTTTAAGGATGGATTGAAGAAAAGAGTAAGTTGGTTGGAAGAGATGGTGATGTATTTGTGTTTAGGGTTTTGTGATGATATTTGTGATTTGTGTTTGTTATAGATGTGGAGTTGTTTTGGTGTTTTTGTAAGTTTAAGATGGTTTTTGGGTATGTTTTGTTAAGTTTGTTTGAAGTGGATGTTGGTGAAAAGAAGTGTTTGGTTGGGTGTTTTGTTGTTTTGGCCGGAATTTGAGTTTTTGGCCTGACACGCCCATGAACACGTTCAGATTCTTAGGCATGTCAATTGTGTTGGAGGTAGTAGGTTTGACACGACCAGTAACACGCCCGTGTTATTGAGCGTGTCATAGCTACTGTGAGATTGGAGAGTTTACACGGCCATGAGCACGTTCACGTTGTTGGACATGTTGATATTTTTCAGAGAGGCAGAATGTATTACACGCCCAGTGACACGCCCATGGTTCTGAGCGTGTAAAAGCTTCTGTGTTGTGGAGTTAGGGCACGGTCAGGGACACGCCCGTGTGGTTGAGCGTGTCATGTTTAGGATTTGCCCTAGTTAACTCTTAATTTGATTATCTCATGTGTATCCCTAAGCAAGTGTATGTTATTATTTTTGTATTAGGTCTTGAAGAAAGTGAGTTATCATTGATCTAAAAAGTAAAAGAATCTTGGAAATGAAGTGTTTAGAGTTGTGTGAATTGTTATTGAGGTAAGTACAAACCTTGCATTGTTGCATACATTCACTTGATATGACATTATTGTTATATATGAATAATGTTACGTTTTGCACATTGTGCATCTTGTGAAATGTACTATATGTATAATGTGAAATGAGATAATTGAGACATGTATGCATATATGATTATGTTCAATGTAATTGATTATGAATATGTGAAAGATGATGTATTATATAGTGAATTGAGACATGATGATTCAAATGTGATGAGAAGCCATTGTGAGTGGCTATGGTTATACAAGTGAAAGTGTTGAGGGATGATTGCCTATTTGATATTGAGATACAAATTGAGAAGGAGAATAATGATATAATTGTATGTTTAATATGTTATTCAGTTCCAGAGTTCTGGATTTGGGTCGCATGCCTATGAAATTATGAATAGTAACAGTCTTGCCGGGTTGAGGATCTCTTCAATTTGAGTTGAATTGAGGTCCAAGAGACTGGGTCTGTTACATTATGAGAATTGTGATTATGAGATATATGATTGGTAACAGTCTTGCCGGGTTGAGGATCTCCTCGATTTAGTCGGGTCGATGGTCTAAGAGACTGGGTCTTTTACAGGTAACAGTCTTGCCGGGTTGAGGATCTTCTCAATTTGTTGAGTTGATGGTCCAAGAGACTGGGTCTGTTACACTATCCATGGATAGAGATATATCTCTATATATGTTGCCTACGGGCTTGATTATTGTGATTATGAACCAAAGCAGTAACTCTGAATTCTGAATATCGTATTAAACACTTGTTGGGCCATAGGTGTCTATGTCATGTTGATGTTATGAATGATGAAATAATATAATATTCATGAAATATTGTATATTGAGTATGATCTTTATTGTTTGATTGTATATCATTGTTATTGACTAAGCATAATAGCATTATGGTTTGTACTACTGAGTTGTTGGCTCAGCGCGATTATGATTCATCGCGCATGTGATAGAGGTGATAGAGTTGAGACGGAGAATTCCTCTAGACCTAGTTGAGGTTGTTTTGATTGTGAAGAGTTGGATTAAAGCTTAAAGATCAGAGAGTCAAGCTGCCAATCATGTATATATTTCATATTTTGTAATTTTTGAGGTTTGATGTATTTACACTTGTAAGTTTTGGATGAAATTTCCGTTGCGTAATAAACAAACGTTTTTATTTATTGTGTCTTATGATTTTCATTTCTCTTTATTTAGTATTTCTTAAATTTTTAGTTTTACTTTAAGGAATATGATTTGTGTATTTTTAATGTGTGTCATTTCTATATTCAGTATGCGTATAATACGATCGTATAAGCATGCTTTGTACGTATACGGGATATGGGGGTGTTACAATTGTTTTGGTATCAGAGCTTAGGTTTGAGATTCTCAACCTAGGTAAAATTGTAAGAAAAAGAATATTTTGACTTTAAAAGTTAGCTTTTGAATAACATACATGTTTGGTATTGGTAGTCTCTGATCTTTAATGAGATGTATTCTGCTGTGTTTGCAGATATAGGTTGTGATGGATTCTCACTTACGTCAGTCAGTAGAGGGTAGTGCGGAGAGTGTATCTCCTGATGAGGTTAGAGAGGGAGCTAGAGTGGATAGTGCTGGAGAGGTACCTGCTTCTGTGTCAGGGAGACCAACTGGTGAGGAGGTTCCGCCAGGTTGGTTTAGGCATGTGGTCGATTTGTTGAGGCAAGCACCAGTGCAACCACCGCCACCACCCCCACAGCCTTTGGTATCAGTGAGACAGTACGATAAATTAAGAAAGTATGGAGCAGAAGATTTTCTAGGTACTATTGACCCAGCTGTAGCTGAGCAGTGGCTAGATAAAGTACAGAGAATATTTATTCAGCTGCAAGCCACTCCAGAAGAAAACTTTGATTATGCAAGATCATTGTTGCAGAAGGACGCATATGACTGGTGGAAGACAGTGCCCCATGCTATGGATGATCCACCTACATTGTCCTATGCTGATTTTCTAAGAGAGTTTGAATTGAAGTATACTCCAAGAGAGTATAAAGATGTGAAGAAGATGGAGTTTCTGACCTTGAGGCAAGATCACCGGTCTGTGACAGAGTATGAGTTAGAATTTATCCGGCTGAGCCACTACACTGGGGGAATTATTTCTGACGACATTGATAGATGCAGGAGATTTGAGGAGGGATTGAGGCCCTCTATTATGTGTCTTGTGGCTGGATCTAGATATCATGATTTTTCCCAGCTTGTGGCAGCAGCTAGGAGTGTGGAGAGAGCTCAGGGTATTGCGGTTGCTTCTGAGGAAGAGATCAGGGTTACGAGACCCTAGTTTGAGGCAGGGTCTTCATCTGTGAAAAGAGGTAAAGGAAGTTTGGTTCCTCGGGTTAGTAGGAGTCAGAGGCCAGTTGGTAGGTCAGTACAGTTTCAGAGGCAGAGATCTAGACCTACAGTTTCAGTGGCAAGTGCTCCGACCCCAGTGATTCAGAGATCCACTCCACTTGTGTGTGCTCGGTGTGGTAGAACACATAGGGGTGCTTGTTGGAGGAATAGTGGACCAGCTATGTGCTTTAGATGTGGATCTCCGGATCATTTTATTAGAGAGTGTCCAGAGATGCGAGAACAGAGGTCAGCAGATTCTGTAGTTTCTCGACCTAGTGTTAGGGGTGGTCGAGGGGGCAGAAGTTTTAGCAGAGGGGGTAGACCTGGGTATAGTCAGAGAGGATCTTCATCCAGGGATACTAGACCAGATGAGGCTGGGCCTTCTCAACGAGTTTATGTGATGCAGAGGCAGCCTGATGCTTCGACAGTCATAGCTGGTACTTTCTCTTTATTTGGTATTTCAGTACTTGCTTTGATTGATCCAGGATCTACACATTCATATATTAGTGCATCTATTTTTCCTGTGTCTGAATTGCATGCTGAATCCCTAGGATTTGATGTATTGGTGACAAATCCTTTAGGGCATAGTGTGATTGTTAGTAAGGTGCACCGAGACAGTGCAGTAGTGGTGCAAGGTGAGGAGTTCCTTGGAGATTTAATTGAAATGCCTTTTAAGGAATATGATTTAATCTTAGGCATGGACTGGTTATCTAGACATGGAGCTGTGGTAGATTGTCAAAAGAAACTTGTTACTTTGAGAACTGGTGATGGTAGAGAGGTGATAGTATCTAGTGAGCAGGGACAGCTAGCATCCTTGTTTGTTTTAGCTGTTGCAGCTAGGAGGTTGATTAGAAAAGGGTGTGATGCTTATCTTGCCCATGTGGTGGATACTAGAGTAAGGGGTTCTCAAATTGATAGTATAGCCACCGTTGCAGAGTTCCCAAATGTGTTTCCAGAAGAGTTGCCAGGGTTACCTCCTGAGAGAGAGGTGGAGTTTGGTATTGAATTATTGCCTGGTACCACTCCTATCTCTATTACTCCTTATAGAATGGCACCTGCTGAAGTGAGAGAATTAAAAGTGCAGTTGCAGGAGTTGTTGGATAAAGGGCTTGTTCGCCCTAGTGTTTCACCGTGGGGAGCTCCTGTTTTGTTTGTGAAGAAGAAAGATGGTACTATGAGATTGTGTATTGATTATAGGCAATTGAACAAGGTGACTATTAAAAATAAATATCCTTTGCCTAGAATTGATGATCTCTTTGATCAATTGAAGGGTGCAGCAGTGTTTTCCAAAATTGATTTGAGATCAGGGTACCATCAGTTAAGAGTCAGAGCTGAAGATGTTCCTAAGACAACCTTTCGTACAAGGTATGGGCATTATGAGTTTCTAGTTATGCCTTTTGGTTTGACGAATGCACCTGCAATTTTTATGGATTTGATGAATAGGGTGTTTAGGCCCTATTTGGATCAATTTGTGGTGGTCTTCATCGATGATATTTTGGTGTATTCGCGTGATGAGGAGGAGCATGACAAGCATCTGCGAATTGTGTTGCAAATTTTGAGAGAGAAGCAATTGTTTGCTAAACTGTCGAAGTGTGAATTTTGGCTTGACCAAGTAACTTTTCTCGGTCATATAGTTTCAGCAAAGGGTATTAGAGTTGATCCGAGTAAAGTTGAAGCTATTTTGAATTGGAGTCCACCAAAGTCTGTGACTGAAGTTAGAAGTTTTCTGGGTTTGGCAGGCTATTACCGACGGTTTGAGAAAGGATTTTCTTTAATAGCTACTCCACTTACCAGATTACTTCGAAAGGGAGTTAGATTTGTGTGGACGAATTAGTGTCAAGCTAGCTTCAAGCAGTTGAAAGAGATGTTGACTCAAGCACCTGTTCTAACTTTACCTGTGGAAGATAAACCATTTGTGATCTATAGTGATGCTTCACATAGTGGTTTGGGTTGTGTGCTGATGCAAGAAGGTAAAGTTATAGCTTATGCTTCTCGACAGTTGAAACTGCATGAGCTCAATTATCCGACCCATGATTTGGAGTTAGCAGCCATAGTGTTTGCTTTGAAGATTTGGTGACATTATTTATATGGGGAGAAATGTTTTATTTATACGAATCATAAAAGTTTGAAATATTTGGGGGTTCAGAGAGAGCTCAATCTTCGGCAGAGACGATGGTTGGAGTTGATCAAAGACTACAACTGTTTGATTGATTATCATCCTGGTAAGGCAAATGTTATTGCTGACGCCTTGAGTCGGAAGTCTGTGGCAGGTTCGGCTGTTTACTCACTCTCGTTGCTTGTTGAGTTGAGAGCGTTACATGCTAGTTTTGAAGCATGTGATGATGGTGCATTATTGGTTCAGCTGCAGTTGAGACCAGTATTGTTAGATCAGATAAAGGAGGCCCAATTGGCTGATGAGAAGATTCAAAAGATTGTTTCAGATTGTCAGAATGGAAAGAGTCGAGATTTTATTGTGAGAAGGGATGGGAGTCTTTGGTTTAAGAACAGATTGTGTGTACCTGATGATGCTAATTTGAGAAGGATTATTTTAGAAGAAGCACATCAGTCAATATTTGCTATGCATCCGGGCAATACAAAGATGTATCATGATTTGAAGCAAAATTACTGGTGGTCTGGTTTAAAGAGAGACATTGCAGATTTTGTGTCCAAATGTCTCACATGTCAAAGGGTAAAAGCTGAGCATCAAGTTCCAACAGGGTTACTTCAACTATTATTAGTGCCTGAATGGAAATGGGATAGTGTAACCATGGATTTTGTATCTGGTTTACCAGTGACACAAAGGAAGCATGATGCTATTTGGGTGATTGTTGACAGGTTGACTAAGACAGCTCATTTTCTTCCGGTTCGGATGGATTATTCTCTGGAAAGGTTAGCTGAGCTGTATATCCATGAGATTGTAAAGTTGCATGGTATCCCAATTTCTATAGTGTCTGATCGAGATCCCCGATTTACTTCAAGGTTTTGGAAGAGTTTACATGGTGCTTTGGGTTCTCGATTACACTTCAGCACTGCTTTTCATCCACAGACAGATGGGCAGTCAGAGAGAGTGATACAGATTATCGAGGAAATGTTGAGAAGTTGTGTCATTAATTTCTCTGGAAGTTGGGATAGATTTTTGCCACTTGTGGAATTTGCTTACAATAATAGTCATCAATCCAGCATTGGTATGGCACCATTCGAAGCATTATATGGTAGACGGTGTAGGACACCTCTATGTTGGAATGAACTTGGAGAAGGTAAGTTAATTGGTCCTGATTTGGTTAAAGAAACTGAAGAGAAAGTGAGAATGATTCGAGATAAGTTGAAAGTAGCTTCAGATCGGCAGAAATCTTATTCAGATTTGAAAAGGAGAGACATAGAGTTTGAGTTTGGAGATAAGGTATTTTTGAAAGTGTCTCCATGGAAGAAGATATTGAGGTTTGGTCGGAAAGGAAAATTGAGTCCTCGTTTCATTGGACCGTATGAAGTTTTGGAAAGAGTTGGGCCAGTTGCTTATCGGCTTGCTTTGCCACCTGAGTTGGATAGGATCCATAATGTATTTCATGTTTCTATGTTGAGAAGGTACAGGTCGGATCCATCTCATGTTTTACCAATTGAATCTATCGAAGTAAGTTCAGATCTGACATTTGAAGAAGAACCAATTGCTATTTTAGCACGTGAAGTGAAAGAATTGAGGAATAAGAAAGTGCCACTTGTGAAGATTTTGTGGATGAATCATGGGAGAGAAGAAGCAACTTGGGAGAGTGAGCAAGCAATGCGAGATCAATATCATCAGTTGTTTCGGACTTGATGACAGGTAATTTCGAGGACGAAATTTCTTTTTAGAGGGGGAGAATTATAATATCCCAAAATGTGCTCTAGAAGTATTAAGGTAATTGTTGTTTGATTTGAATTAAATGTATATGTGTTATGGGAAAGGAAAGAGTGTATAGAGAGAAGTGTATATGTTGTTTATATGATAATATATATAATATATACATAAGTCAAAATGGAGAGTCAAGGGATGAAGATATTTATTTAGTTATTTGTGAAATTACTAAAAGAGGGCAAGTGCTTTAAATAAAATCAAAACAAATTGTATAAGGGTGTTTAGGTAATTGCTCATGTTGAGATACTTGGTGGAGATTTAAAGAGGAGTTGACTTTGTTTCTTCATTGTTCTTTTCTTCTTTTCTTTTTGTTGTGGCTGGCTCCTCCATAGACAAGGGAAAGCAAGTGAGCAAGAAAGGATTTTGATGTTCTAAGCTCAAATTGTAGGAAGATCTAAGTGATCAAGTTGGTGATTCAAGAAGTTTTATAACTTTGGTAAGTCCTCTTTTGATATCTTTGCTTATTTGAAGTTGTGTTGTGAAATTGATAGATGATTTAAGAGTGTGTTGTTTGATTGTGATATGTTTAAGAGTGTTTGATTAGATTGATTATGGATTTTAAGGATGGATTGAAGAAAAGAGTAAGTTGGTTGGAAGAGATGGTGTTGTATTTGTGTTTAGGGTTTTGTGATGATATTTGTGATTTGTGTTTGTTATAGATATGGAGTTGTTTTGGTGTTTTTGTAAGTTTAAGATGGTTTTTGGGTATGTTTTGTTAAGTTTGTTTGAAGTGGATGTTGGTGAAAAGAAGCGTTTTGGTTGGGTGTTTTGTTGTTTTGGCCGGAATTTTAGTTTTTGGCCCGACACACCCATGAACACGTTCAGATTCTTAGGCGTGTCAATTGTGTTGGAGGTAGTAGGTTTGACACGACCAGTAACACGCCAGTGTTATTGAGCGTGTCATAGCTACTGTGAGATTGGAGAGTTTACACGGCCATGAGCACGCTCACGTTGTTGGACGTGTTGATATTTTTCAGAGAGGCAGAATGTATTACACGCCCAGTGACATGCCCGTGGTTCTGACGTGTAAAAGATTCTGTGCTGTGGAGTTAGGGCACGGTCAGGGACACGCCCGTGTGGTTGAGCGTGTCATGTTTAGGGTTTGCCCTAGTTAACTCTTAATTTGATTATCTCATGTGTATCCCTAAGCAAGTGTATGTTATTATTTTTGGATTAGGTCTTGAAGAAAGTGAGTTATCATTGATCTAAAAAGTAAAAGAATCTTGAAAAGGAAGTGTTTAGAGTTGTGTGAATTGTTATTGAGGTAAGTACAAACCTTGCATTGTTGCATACATTCACTTGATATGACATTATTGTTATATATGAATAATGTTACGTTTTGCACATTGTGCATCTTGTGAAATGTACTATATGTATAATGTGAAATGAGATAATTGAGACATGTTTGCATATATGATTATGTTCAATGTAATTGATTATGAATATGTGAAAGATGATGTATTATATTGTGAATTGAGACATGAAGATTCAAATGTGATGAGAAGCCATTGTGAGTGGCTATGGTTATACAAATGAAAGTGTTGAGGCATGATTGCCTATTTGATATTGAGATACAAATTGAGAAAGAGAATAATGATATAATTGTTTGTTTAATATGTTATTCAATTTCAGAGTTCTGGATTTGGGTGGCATGCCAATGAAATTATGAATAGTAACAGTCTTGCCGGGTTGAGGATCTCTTCAATTTGAGTTGAATTGAGGTCCAAGAGACTGGGTCTGTTACATTATGAGAATTGTGATTATGAGATATATGATTGGTAACAGTCTTGCCGGGTTGAGGATCTCCTCGATTTAGTCGGGTCGATGGTCCAAGAGACTGGGTCTGTTACAGGTAACAGTCTTGCCGGGTTGAGGATCTCCTCAATTTGTTGAGTTGATGGTCCAAGAGACTGGGTCTGTTACACTATCCATGGATAGAGATATTGTAACACCCCGATACTCCATATAAGTACTATACATATATCTAGTATACATACAGTAAGTATATAAAGTGTAAGGATGCCACTTTTCGTTACCACTTAATATCCTTTAACAGTGTTCAAACCATAATACATTCATTTAAAGAATATTTACAAAATCATTATACTTTTAATAATCTTACGTATATATATAATCATATCTTTGTCCAAAACTTCATTTATACATAAGAATACACTTTATCAAAAATACATCATAATTAAAAGTTATGCATGTATGCATTACCCTCTAGTTGGTCTCGACAAACTCTTACTCTTCTCGTGGCATAACGAAAGACTTCATATCTTCCACCTAGTCACCTGCGCGATTACACATCCGCGCTAAGCCCGAGAGCTTAGTAGTACAAATATAAAATATAACATACATTATAGAAATTCTAACATACAATGATATATCAAGTCAACGTACCATTAATTCTTATCATGTTTTACCTTTTTCATTGCACCTTTCATATATCTCGACTAATTTCATATTATATACGTTTATACAAACCATTATCATCAACCACAATCCATTACTAATACTCACAATCAATATATCAATACACACATCACATATCATTCTTCATAACATTATTTTATTCCCAAGTCACCAATCATAAATCACATTTCCAACAAAGGCAACCATAGATCTCATTACTCACTTATTTCCATATTTATATATCACATTGACAACAAAGACAGACTCGGGCCCAAAAGACACTAATATGCCATTCAATTTTCAGAGTTAATGCTTTGGTTCAATCATCACATTTATCATTATCCCAACTAGGCTTCAAGGATTAGGTTCAACCAAGCTTCAAGGGGAACAAAGCATGCTAAGTATCAACCCAACTTGGCTTCAAGAACCAATCCAACCTAGCTTCAAGGGTTGTAACATCTCAATTAGGCTTCAAGGACTAGACCCAACCAAGCTTCAAGGGGAGTAAAACATGTTAAACTTCAACCCAACTTGGCTTCAAGGATCAATTCCAACCTAACTTCAAGAGATTGTTACTAATATTAGGCATGCCACCAACAACAAACTCTGAAAATGGAACAACACATTAGCTACTCAATTCATTTATTATTTCATTATCCATTCCATTCTCAATTAAATCATCATCTAGGCAAACATGCCTCATTTATCACAATTGTATCATCATAGCCAATCACAATGGCTTCACATCACATTTGAATCATCATAGCTAATCACAATGGCTTCACAACTCTATTAAATCATCATAGCCAATCACAATGGCTTCATAACCCATTTAATTCATCATTATAATATACAACATCAATTACATTAACTAAACAACATACCATTATTCAATCATATCATCTAGGCATGTTTCAATTATATCATTCACATCATTATAATTCAAAACATTAGTCCTACATTTCTTTATGTCTCAATTAACATTAAGGTAATTCATCATAAGAAATTGCATTGCACATACCTTCTTGAATGATCCACATCTCTTCCACACTATACAAGTCATAATATTAGTCACATTATTCATATAACACATTATCATTCACAAGATTCACAATGCATAACATAATATTGTTCATATAGAATCATATGCATCATCAAATGTATGTTCAATCTACACAAAGCAAGAAGAGCAAAGGACAATCACAGTAGCCAACACACCCAAGGGACACGGCCAAGCTTGTGGCCGTGTCTCTCAACCAAAAACCTCTCAACCAAAAGCAACAGAAGCCAACATGGGCAAGGCACACGGCCGTGTCCTCTCCAAAAATACCAAACACGGCCAAATTTCCATGGACTTGGCCGTGTCTCTCAAAAATATTTTAGGTTGGCCGTGTCTCTCATGTATTCAAACTCTAACTATGGCCAACTCTCTTTTGATTGAATAAAAACACAATATACAAAACATGAACTCATTCAAATGGATGTAATCAAAGTCATAAACACTTATTTTTCATATTTAACACAATATTCACATTAACCATACATTAACAATCCATTTAATCATCTACCATTTCAAAACCCTAAAACCAAACATCACTCTTAACTTATCATCTTCAAACCAAAACCAACATCAATCCAACCTTTTTAACTTATAATCAATCTCAACACTTATAAACTCATCTCAAACACACCTATTCATAATCTCAACACATCACAACCCACCTCAAACATAACTTCAAAAATAACAAAGATAAACAAGAGAGTACTTACCTCAATTGAAGAAATTTCACAAATCTCCAACTTCATCCTTTGATTCTTCCTTCAAATTTGATGTTAGAAATCAAAACACCTCACTTGCTCTTCCTTTTCCTTTGGTAGCCGGCCACACCAAACAAAGAAGAGAAAATGAAGACAAATCCATCTTCTCTTCTTCTTTAAATATCCACCAAGCAATTTTAACAAGGCAATTACCTAAATGCCCTCATCCATTTAACTTAAATTTTGTCACTTATATACCCATTTAAGTAATTTCACATACCACAAATAAATATCCTCTTGCATTGACCAACCATTTTGACTTATATATATTATATATATTACCATATACACAACATATACACTTTCTCTCTACACATTCCTTTCCTTTTTAAACATTACATAAACATTCTTTTTTCAATTTCTTTTCTTATCAACATAACATATACACATAATTCCAACAAACAACAATTATATCCAAACTTCTAGGGCAAACATTGGGATATTACAGATATATCTCTATATATGTTGCCTACGGGCTTGATTATTGTGATTATGAACCAAAGCAGTAACTCTGAATTCTGAATATCGTATTAAACACTTGTTGGGCCATAGGTGTCTATGTCATGTTGATGTTATGAATGATGAAATAATATAATATTCATGAAATATTGTATATTGAGTATGATCTTTATTGTTTGATTGTATATCATTGTTATTGACTAAGCATAATAGCATTATGGTTTGTACTACTGAGTTGTTGGCTCAGCGCGATTATGATTCATCGCGCATGTGATAGAGGTGATAGAGTTGAGACGGAGAATTCCTCTAGACCTAGTTGAGGTTGTTTTGATTGTGAAGAGTTGGATTAAAGCTTAAAGATCAGAGAGTCAAGCTGCCAATCGTGTATATATTTCATATTTTGTAATTTTTGAGGTTTAATGTATTTACACTTGTAAGTTTTGGATGAAATTTCCATTGCGTAATAAACAAACATTTTTATTTATTGTGTCTTATGATTTTCATTTCTCTTTATTTAGTATTTCTTAAATTTTTAGTTTTACTTTAAGGAATATGATTTGTGTATTTTTAATGTGTGTCATTTCTATATTCAGTATACATATAATACGATCGTATAAGCATGCTTTGTACGTATACAGGATATAGGGGTGTTACATTGTTTTTTTCCAAAAGCCCTAAAAACATCTTTTTTACTTCTATAAACTTTAAATCATTTTGTTTATTTTCATAAAACTTCATAAATTTATCAATTGATTTTCAAATCCTAAAAACCTAATGCATTCCCCGAAACCCTAAATCAAAAATCCTAAAACCCTAATTCAACTCCAAAACCTAAAACAGTGAACCCTAACCCCCCTTAAAACCTTAAACCCTAATTTTTTCTAAACCCTATTCCTTTAAAACTTTAAAAACCATATAAACATAAATGTTATAATTTTACACAGTAAGCTTAAAAGCATAATTCAGTAGCTAATAGTCATAATCTAAATGTTTTGAAGAGCCTAAACTCTAAATTCTTGATTTTACATCACAAACCCTAATTTCGTTAATCAAAGAATTTTACCAACTTCTTGAATCATAAAACTTTAATTCATTTTAATTCTCTTAAAAACATAGTAGCTTAAACCCATAAAATTCCAAAACCCTAAACACATGGAATAAAAAAACTTAAATGGAAACAGTAGCTCTAATTTGAATCTTTACTTGCTTTCTTCAATTTTATATTTGACTATGCTTTGATTTATTTTATATGTTTTTACTTAATTAAGTTCAATGCTTGGTTTATTTAATTTATCATGGATGGATGTTTACTTTCTATTAATATTTAATATCTTTGATGAATGATTTATTTATGATGAATGGTTATTTACTTTTATCAATTAATTTAGATTTCCAAATGTTGTAAGAGGTATGATTCCACTTGGTGGATACCTCATTGGTTAAATATCATATAATTTAAATTGCTTTTCTATTTTAGAAGCAATGTAAAGGATATGTTTCTACCTTTCGGTGGGTTTCCTATTTAGGCATGGGATGTAAGGACATGTTTCCATCTTTGGATGGGTGTCCATTTATTTTCTTTGTTTAGACATTGTTTTGATTTTTAATATATCGATGCTTTTATTTTAATTATTGTGTGTAATATGGATAATGTTGTTATATTTAAGAATTTTATAATATTAAGACTGTTGCGCTCGAATTAAGTACTACTACAAGCCTCACTCGCAAGTATACGAGGTAGCTGTAGCAAAGGTGATCACCTCAAGGTCATTTTCCCAAGAAGGTGTGGTTAGTAATAGCTTGACTGACAATTATTTAAATGCACAAGAGTTTGTTGTGTTGTGATGGTGCGAGAACAATTTAAACCTAAAATTAACGTGCGTAGGGTTGAAGTGTGAAGGGTGTACAAGATCAAATTGATTGTTGGGAAGGTGCCTAGGGTCATAGGTCCATTCAATCAAAGCTCAATTCTCAGTTATCCATTAACATAACCTTGTAATTAATTTGTTCCTTAAGGTTAATTAGTCAATTAGCAATCCATTAGTTCTCACATTCATGAATTAACAATGACCAATTCTTTTACATTACCAAATTAACAAAACCCTATAACTTATATTTCTAATTCAATCATAGGGTAGTCGATTGCATAATTCCGATATTGAATTTCACCTCTCGGTCCTTCATTCAATATCTAGAGATCAATAGGTAGCTAATCTATCAACCTAGCATTTAATACAATACAATCAACCAACAACAAGGTACATCAATGGAAATATCAAAACAAAGCATTCAATCAAATATACTACAAACCCTAGGAATGGTTATTTAGCTCAACATCATCAATTTAAAACATTCATTCAACTCAATATAAAACAAATACAAATTGTCCATTGCAATATAAATTCTCTTAATACAACAATAACAATAAGAAATGAATTGAAAGAGAGAATAGAAAAACCCCTTGTGAAGATGCGAAGAGTAGGATTACTAGTCTTCATCCTAGCTCCACTTGATGTATGATGAAGAACTCAAGCTCTCTTCAATGGTTGATTCCCCTTTGCAAGATGGAATGGAGCTTTCTCAAGTCACGAAACCTTTGGATGGAGCTTTCTCAAGTCACGAAACCTTTGGATGGAGCTTTCTCAAGTCACGAAACCTTTGGATGGAGCTTTCTCAAGTCACGAAACCTTTGGATGGAGCTTTCTCAAGTCACCAACTATTCAATTGATTTTGCCTTTGGAAGATGGAATGGAGCTTTCTCAAGTCACCAATCCTTTCAATGAAGCTTCTTCAACCTTCAGGAGCTTGTTTAACCCAATTTATCCCAAAGAATCTCAAAGAAATTATCAATGGAAGATGGAGAAGGTGGAAAGGATGGACATGGAGATGAAGATGAAGGGATAAGGGAGAGTGTCACTCTCTCCCTCTCCCAAACATGTAGCAGAAATTTTGGCTCCAAGAAGCCAAGACTCAGAACTCCCCTCCAATTTCCCTCTTCTTCTCTTTTTTAATTCATTCAAAAACACAACCCATGCCTTCCAACTCACACCATTTTACTTTGTTCCCCACTATTTCTTTGTTTAGTATTTCTTTTGGCAAGCACAAGGCCTTGTTCCCTACTTTGTCCCCCACTTCGTGTAGAAGAATTCAAATATATTCAGTGTGACACGGCCAAGCCAAGAGTGGCTTGGCCGTGTCTCTTGTTTTCCTTTGGGACTCTGCCAAGCCATCTGGCCGTGTCCTTCACTGCTTCCTTTCTTTCTTCTTTCTTTTCTTTCTTTCATTTGGTCTCAAGGGGTGATACGACCAAGCTAGTGACCGTATCATGTGACACGGCCACAATCTTGGCCGTGTCATGTGGGTGTGTTCACTTTTGTTTCTTTTCTTTCCTTCTTTGCTTGCTCCATTATTCTTTGGCATGAAATGGGACACGGCCAAGCTTACTGGCCATGTCATGTGGCACGGCCAGTGGCTTGGCCGTGTCATTGAGTGAGTCCACCTCTGCTTGCTTCTTTTCCTTCTCTTCTTTGGCTCAAGATGGGACACGACCAAGGTTGCTGGCCGTGTCACTTGGGTGTGTCTCTTCCTGCTTCTTCATTTTTGCTCTTCCTTTGTGGTTTCTTTATTTTGCTACTTGAATGAGACACGGCCAGTGGCTTGGCCGTGTCTCTTGGCTGTGTCAAGCTTTGCCATCATCATTCTTTGAGGGACACGGCCAAGCTTGATTTGGCTTGACCATGTCTTGCTTGGTTCATGCTTTTCCTGCACTGGTTTGATCTTCCAAGGGAGTTTTGCACTTAAACCTTAAAAACAAACACTTTAAACACACACATTAACTAAAAACATATAAAAATCACGCTAAAAACTAGTACAAAAATGATCTAAACAACTACCCCACACTTAATTCCTTGCTTGTCCCTAAGCAAGGCTAAAATCAATACACTAAACAAGATAAATTTTGTTAAGTTCAAGAGTTATAAAGATGCATCAAGACTTCCCTATCCCTAAATCCCCAATCAATATCGAATCAAACAAAATCGACACCCATGAAATTAAGTGGTTTTCCATGCATAACCTATGTTGTCGCTCCCTCACCAACTATTACAAGTGTTTGATCATGGTTGTGTTTACACTCATAAAAATCAATGAAAGATTATTGCCATAGGCTTGCTTATCAATCAAATCTCCACCACGAAATAACAATTAAGCATCAATCAAAAGGTCTTTATTGGGTTGTAATGGGGGCTAAGGTAAAGGCATGGCATTTAGGAAATGTGAGCTTAATCATTAAGTTCAAGAGCACTTTAAGAATGAAGTACCCGATCATATACATAACCCAGCAATCCCAAAACACCTTCCACTCATCTACCCCTTAACATTAAAGAGCTTTTCAAGGGAACTCACTTATTAAATCTTGTAATGATACATTCCAACCCTTTCAATAGGAACAACAATTATTCTTATTATTATATATAATTTTTTGTGTTTTATTTTTCACTTTTTTTATTTTTATTATTTTACTTTGCAATCTTAAACCTACTAAATTTAACCCCACACTTAATTCAACACAACACTCGGTCATAAACGCTCTTAAAATGCTCTTGACCTAATGAAAGGGTAAGAGTTAACACAACAAGGTTCAAGCTAATGGTGTTGTGAAAAAGAAAGGAAAGGAAAAATAAAATAGGCTCAAAATTGGCTAACTAAGGTTGAATATAGGGTTGGTCTTTTTAAGCCAAAGTGGGTTCACCTAATTGCCTTAATCATTTTGATGCCAAATTGAAATTTTTATGTAATCTTAAAATGTATGTCAAAGCAAGTTCTAGCAAATCATTAATCAAAGGTTCACCCACAACAATAATGATAAGTTGATGGCTCAATTCCTCACTAGGTTAATGGTAATGCAAGGGAAAAACAAACAAAATTGACAATAAGCACCAATTCTACTCAATTCTCCAATTCATGCTTCAAAAATTCAAAGGCCATCTATCAACAATTTTTATAACAATTGAACTTTCTAAAACTCATTTATTCAATGAAAAACAAGAAAAACATTAACTAACTTAAACAAAAACAAGTTAAAAGTAAAAACACAAAAATAAAAAAAACGCAATTAAAAGTAAAAACATAAAACACAAAATGCACCCCACACTTAAAGATTCACATTGTCCTCAATGTGAGCATGCATACTACAGGGAGGGTTTAGATGAAACCTAATTTCCATCGTTCCCATATACGATGTGTGGGGCTCCTTCCACCCATAATGCAATTGGAGCCCATGACTGAGAGGATGAATAACATGTAACTTTAAAATATACCCGATGTACGACAACCCCTAAATAGTATTCCTTGAAGAGAACATGTGTCAAAGGGACATGTGAAGGTCACCTCGGGGTGATCCTCCAGTGTTATAGGAACGTGGTAATAATCTTTGTCTTTGTGCAACATGGGCATATCAGATTTCTGCTCTTCCTTACCACCAAGAGTAGAGGAGATGATTTTTAGGAACTCTTTAAGTTCAACCATGTTTGGTTGAATCACTTCTTCATCCACTTTAACAATGTCAAGTCCCCTCTCAACAACCTCAGCTTCTAAAACTATCTTACACTCCTCAAGTTCTAAATTGGTCATTTCATGTTCTTCTTCTAAAGGCATACCCATCTCAAGCTTATTTCCACTTTCTCCCTAGGAGTGCATGTCATAGATGTTAGAAAGTTGCTTACCTAGCTCCTCTTCTTTTAGCCTACTTGGGAATGAAATTGGTGGAAAGGATTTGGAGGTTCATACGAATGTGATTAAGTTGATGATTCCAAATTCTCCTCCTCCTTTGATTGCATTAACTCCTCTATGTTTGGTTGTATCTCCTCGCCATCTTCTTCTTGATTAGTTCCTGTATCAAAGGAATCACAAAAATTGTTATATATCACCTGTTCACTCCTTAAATTTGTGATTAACTTGACTTGCTCCAATTGGCTAGGAAATTCCTCATTTTGGTGTGCTTGGAGTTGATATGCCAGTTGCCCAACTTGCATTTCCACCCTCTTCAATGATTCCTCCAAAGAATCAAACCTCTCATTGCTCCCTTCCTGATTTTGTGTGCTAATTTGAAGGTAAGCATTCAAATCCTCTTCCACTGTGGATTTCTCAAATTGATCATGGTTTTGTGAGCTAATTTGAATGAAGGCATTCAAACTATCTTCCAAAGTGAGTTCCTTAAGTTTATCTTGATTTTGTGCCCTAGTTTGAATGAAGGCATTCAAACTATCTTCCAAGGTGGGTTCCTTAAGGTGATCTTGATTTCGTGTGCTAGTTTGAATGAAGGCATTCAAACTATCTTCTAATGTGGGTGTCTTAAGGTACTCTTGATTTGAATATTGTTCTTGAGAGTAAGGATTTCTTTGGTAAGGTTGAAAAAAATTTGGAGGTGGAATGTGCTACTGATTTTCCCAAGAAAAATTTGGTTGGCTTCCCCAGCTGGGATTATAAGGATTGGAATATGTGTCATTTCTACCCATTTGCTGGAAACCTTGGTAGTCATATTCTTCCTCTTGCCATTCTTGGTATCGTCCAAAACCCATTGAACACATGTTTGCACTATGGCCTACATTGCCACATGCTGCACATATCTCTTGGCGTGGCATAGATGCTCTTCCTCTTTCATTTAGCACCTTAAGTTGATTCGTCAATTTTGCTAATTGCCATGCCATTTCATAATCATCGTTCCTATCATAAACTCCCCCGTGCCTTGAAAACTGCATCTTTACACAAGGCACTTAGAAACTTAAAGAAAACAAACAATAATTAAATTGAAAGAAAATCAAACAAAACAAACAAACAATTCAAAGAAAAACAAACAAACAAAAATAAAAAAATCAAACTATTACTACTTCGACAGCCCTTCCCAGGCAAAATAAAAATAAAAATAAAAAGAACAACACTTAGTAATTTAAAGAAAACAGACAACCGAGTAAAATAAAAAAAAATCAAACTATTACTACTTTGACAACCCTCCCCGGCAGCGACGCCAAAAACATGTTGCGCTTGAATTAAGCACTACTACAAGCATCACTCGCAAGTATATGAGGTAGCTGTAGCAAAGGTGATCGCCCCAAAGTCATTTCCCCAAGAAGTTGTGGTTCGTAATAGCTTGATTGACAATTATTTAAATGCACGAGAGTTTGTTGTGTTGGGATGGTGCGAGAACTATTTAAACATAAAATTAATGTGCGTAGGGTTGAAGTGTGAAGGGTGTACAAGATCAAATCGATTCTTGGGAAGGTGCCTAGGGTCATAGGTCCATTCAATCAAAGCTCAATTCTCAATTATCCATTAACATAACTTTGTAATTAATTTATTCCTTAAGGTTAATTAGTCAATTACCAATCCATTAGTTCTCACATTCATGAATTAACAATGACCAATTCTTTTACATTACCAAATTAACAAAACCCTATAACTTATATTTCTAATTCATTCATAGGGTAGTCGATTGCATAATTCCGATATCGAATTTCACCTCTCGGTCCTTCATTCAATATCTAGAGATCAATAGGTAGCTAATCTATCAACCTAGCATTTAATACAATACAATCAACCAACAACAAGGTACATCAATGGAAATATCAAATCAAAGCATTCAATCAAATATACTACAAACCCTAGGAATGGGTATTTAGCTCAACATCATCAATTTAAAACATTCATTGAACTCAATATAAAACAAATACAAATTGTCCATTGTAATATGAATTCTCTTAATACAACAATAACAATAAGAAATGAATTAAAAGAGAGAATAGAAAAACCCCTTGTGAAGATGCCAAGAGTAGGATTACTAGTCTTCCTCCTAGCTCCACTTGATGTATGATTGTAGACCTTTAATTTTTGACCCAATCCGATCCAATATGCTTTATTTAGTTTAAAATGATTTTTCTTGTTTAATTGGTCCAAAACAATTTTAATTAAATAATTTTTACATTAGTATCTAATTTTTATTAATAAAAAATAAAGATAACTAAATAAAAATAAAAATAAAAATCGGAGTCGAAAAAAAATTCGGCAGCAAAAAGTGGTCGCGCGGGCCCGTCGGGCCAGTAGTAGCTCACCCGCGGGCGTTTCGCCCGCAGGAATTGCATGCCCACTGGCCCCTGCCACGGGCCTGCTGCCACAGTTTTTGCCAGCGCAAAATTTTTCAACCCAAATTTTTGAAACCTAATCCAATTAGGTTTTAATTTCTTTTTTTATTAATATTACTTGCCTTAATTAATTAGGAATAAACAACCTAAAAACCATTATAAATAAGGACCAATAGAACCAAATTGGGGGAGGAAAAACTTTCACAGTAGCTTGATTTTTTTAGAAACCAAATCAAGGAAGGAAAAGGGAAACACAATTCAATTGATCTTTAAAGCAGCAATAGCACGTATTAAGCAATTCAAAGGCAACCAAGGCTTGTCTTTGGAGCTAGTTCATCCAAGAAGAGTTATTTTTTGGAGAATCAACAAAAGAAGGTATGTTAAATTCTTTTTGATTTATGTTTTACAGTAGCCAAATCTATAAAATTTAAGTTTTTTAAATAAAAAATCTTAGAACTTTAACTTAATTTTTCCAAGATTAAAACACTAAAACGTGACTTTCCTTTCTAAAAAGACTTAAAAATGTTACTTTTTCTTCTTAAAAACCTTAAAACTCAAATTGAACATATTTTTCAACAAAACCAAAATCAAATTCTGTTTCTTTTAAGATTTTAAAGTAGGTTCTATTTCATTCAAAAAGCCTTAAAAAACATCTTTTCTACTCATAAAAACTTCAATCCATTTGTTTAAATTCATAAAACTTCATAAATGATCAAATTTTTTTTCAAACCCTAATTCAAATTCATTACCCGAGAACCCTAATTTCAAAGTCTAAATCCAAAATTCAACTTTTAAACCTAAAATAATGAACACTAACCCTTTTAAAACCTTAAACCCTAATTTTTATGAACCCTAGTCCTTTTAAAACATTAAAAAACATAAAAACATAAAAACTCAAAAATTACATAGTAGCTTAAATCACTACTTAAAATCATGAATTAAAAAGTATTTCAATGTGTCCAAAACCCTAGTTTTATTATTTCACCATTCAAATTTTAATTTGTTTAATCAAAGAGTCTTACCAACCTTTTAAAACATAAAACCCTAATCTATTTTAATTCCATAAAAAGTCACAGTAGCTATAATTGAACTTCTATTTATTCAATTCCATACTTGATCATGGTTTGATTTATTTCTTATGCTTTAATTTATTTGAATTCAATACTTGATTTATTTAATTTATCATGGATGGATGTTTATTTTATTGATATTTAAATACTATTGATGAATGATTTATTTATGGATGATTATTTACTTTTATCAATCAATTTAGACTTCCAAAAGTTGTAAAAGGTATGTTTCCACTTGGTGGGTACCTCATTAGTTAAACATCATGTAATTTAATTTGCTTTTCTATTTTAGAATCTTTGTAAAGGGCATGTTTCTACCTTTTGGTGGGTGTCCTATCTAGGCATGTGATGTAAGGACATGTTTCCATCCTTGGATGGGTGTCCATTTATTTGTTTTGTTTTGTTTGGACATTGCTTTGATTTTAATATAATTATGCTTTCTTTTTATTGTGTGTAATATGGATAATGTTATTATACTTAAGAATTTTATAATATTAAGACCTGTAAAGGAGGCCGGTTCCAATGAACCGGGCGTTGTGGGGGGTGCTGGGCCATTTCTCACCTTCCCCCACACGTACCCAACTTTTCGAACCCATTAGGGGGTTGGGGATTCCTTAGGAATAGAGTCATCCACCCTTTCTTTTTTCCCAGCCCGTCCGGGTGGCGACTCCATTTTCTCCGAACTTAGGTTCGTGTTCTCTAAGGCCCCGAGCCTAAACAGTACCGAAGTCGCAAGAAGCATTCCACCAGGAGTGGGTGCAAAAATCCCGCTCACAGTGGCGACTCCACTGGGGATAAGAGAAGTTGATTCCGTTGGTCTTTATATTATTCTATTCTTTCTTATAATGATATTATCCATTGCATCATATTAGATTGCATTGTGTGCGTGAGTTAGGATGTCTGTGTTACCCGTGTTATGTTATGTAAGGGATACCATACTTTCACTCAAGGTATGGAGATCGAGCATGGCATAACCACTCATAGCCTCGTACCATTCGGTATATATTTGTTATGGGAACCTAAGCCTTTTTACCCAAAGACTAAAGCTCATGTAATTGGCCTAGTTACTTTCCTTAGGTTTTACCCCAAATGCATGTTGTTTGACTATGGTTAGTTTATCTTAGTCTAAATCATGGCTTATTTGGTTTGTTCTTTTTCTAATATGATCTAAGTATATTGTAAGCTCAAAATAAATTTTTCTTTAAAAGTTTAAAAGACCAAAGTTATTTTCAAAATTTTTCAAGATGATCTTTGGACATAAGACTTTTCTAAAAACAAATCAAAAATTCTTTGGCTCATGGCCCAAATACTAAGCACAAAATCCATTTTCTAAAATCATTTACAATGGGCTTAGAAACAAAACTATTTTCACCCAACCATTTTTTACAAAGAGCTTGCAAAAATATTTAGGTCAATTATGAAATACCAAAAATCAATTGTGGGCCTAGTTTACACTAAGAACAAATTAACCATGGGCTTGTTTTTGGCATGAATCATTAGTTACTTTTTCAAGTGAGAAATCTATTTATAATAAGCCTCTTAATTTCTTTTTAATCCAATATAGCATAAAAGCTACTTTAGTTGGTTGAATGGATTAAAACCTAATTAATGGGAATTATCATGGATTGATTTCCATTTTCAAGGATATAACTATTAGTTGAAACGTCCAAGGGAATTATTCGAAAGCAAGGTACCCCATGTTGGTATTTTGTTAACCATATACCTAGGAAAAGAGACTCGCCATTCGCGTGTGGATGTTATAAGGTTAGAAGGAACGTCCTACTTATCCTTGTTTGTATATTGTTTGTGCATACATGCATACATGCATACATTTGCATCTCATATCATTAATCCTCTATGGCTCACAGCCCTGGATTACGAAAGTTCAAAAGCTTATGACAATCCGACCTATGCTGGAGACGAAGCATCTAGCAACGACTCAATCACTTGCTCTCCAAAGACAATGGAGCTTGAACAAATTCAAAGAATGGTGGATGAAGCCCTCAATGCCAAGATGGAAGAAATCAAAGAGGCCCTAGCTGAGACCATGAAGAACCAATTGACTGCAATCTTAGAGAACCATGCCGAGGCATCTGATAGCACTAAGAAGCCAAAGGACAAAGGGAAGTCTAAAGTTAGTGAAGTAGCTTTTGACGATGAAAAGATGGTCATTGATGATGATGATGATTGGGCTCAATACTACCAAGAGGTTCAAGAAAAGAAGAAAGAACCCAAGGCTGTCGAGAAGGCAACTATTGAAAAGACTGAGACATCTGATGTTGAAAAGATGATTGCTGATTTAGAAAAGAAATTTGAGAAGAAGCTGAAGACCGAAGAGATGTCCGAAGTTGACAAGTTATTTGAACAAGATGAAGAGGTCCCTTATAAATTCAAGATGCCTTCCTTTGCTAAGTACAATGGCACCGAAAATCCTCATCTCCATGTGAAGCAATATATCACTGCCATGCAATCTCCCTGAGCTACTAAGGCTCAAACACTAAGGTACTTCATGCTCTCATTGGATCCTGCTGTCCAAAATTGGTTCAATACCTTAGATGATGGAACACAAAAGAGTTGGGATCTACTTTACAAAGCCTTTATCCAACAATATGGATATAATGTTGAGTTGGAAGTTACCTTGATGGAAGTGGAGTCCATTAGGAAAAGATCGAATGATAACTTTGTGGATTATGTGAAGAGATGGAGAAACAAGGCTGCTTTGTTCAAGAAAAGGCCCGATGAATCTAATCAAATAAGGATGATCGTGAGAGGCGTCCTGCCCAATCTCCATGAAAGAATGTCTCATACACTCATCCGTGATTTCAAAGATCTTCTCCAAGTTGGTCTACAAATTGAAGAATAGGAAAGGGAGAAGAATCGCTTTTCAATAAGAAGGAATGAGAAAGGGAACAACCAGCCTAACAATCAAAGCACACAAAAAGAAGTTGATGTTAATGTAACCGGTCAAGGGAATAAAAGACAATTCTCAGAATTGGGGAAACCTCTATCTTGGGTTTTTAGGAAGCTGCAAAAGAAAGGGTTGTTACAACCGTTAGCTCCTCGACCTCTACATAATCCACTGCCACCAAACTTCAATGCCGAGGCCTTCTATCAATTTCATCAAATGCAAGGGCATGAAATAGATAAATGTGCTCGTCTAAGGCATGAGATTCATGACCTAATCGATAGTGGCAAACTACTCGAGCCGGATAAGCCCAACACCAAAGACAATCCATTACCAAGGTTCAATAGAGTACCTCCATCGGCAACCTTCATGGTGGGAAAAGGATTGGAAGAAGATTTTGTTTTATCATCCTTTCAAGATGGGAATGTTGAAGATGTGAAAGGAAAAGAAGCCTAACTCAATGAACTTTCATTAGCTTGAATGATTGCCTTTCAATCTTACTTTATTTAATATTTTGGAACTATTGTGTTTTTCAAATTTAAAGTTGTTTGAATAAATTACTTTCATCAAAATTTTTGTTGGTCTTTGTTCATTTTGGTGCTCAACCAATGAGGAATTTAGTTTGATGTTTATAAATTAATGTGTCTAGGCATCATAACTCGAATGACTTTACTAGATGAAGGAATTGCTCTATAGGATTGAGTTGTGTATGCTTACTTAGAGAGGGCTCCTACATAATTATCTTTGTCTAGGTCTTAGTCAGTCTTAGAACATGCTTTGACAAACTTTTGAGCTGAAATTGAACTCTACTTATTTAAGGGAGAAATGATCTAGGCATTGTTTGATAAGCCAACAACTAGTATCCACCCTATTAAATATCAATCCCTAGTTGTCCCTTTGAGCCTTCATAAAATTTTAGCTTTCTTTTCATTGGCATATAACCTCAACAACCTACCTTGAGCTGTTGTGATACTTTTGACAAGTCTTATGATCACAAAGGTGAAAAGGCAAGAAGATCAAAGAAAGAAGTGAATAGTCAAGACTATGAAGATAGTTGAGGTTCTCAAGACCATAAGGGTAGTTGATGTTTTCAAGACCATAAGGATAGTTGATGTTCTTAAACCCTTAAGGGTAGTTGAAGTTCCCTTAATGTCTCCAATATATCAAGACAACATCAACATTAGAGTAACAAATGATTTATCCCTATTAGGGAAGATTTATGTTACTCCACTCATCCATTATTGGAAGCCCAAGTTAGAACAAGACAATTCTTTTAGAGCTAGAACTAAAAAAAAAAGATAAAAAAGATAAAACCTAAAAAGGCGGTTCAAAAAGCCAACTGAGTCCTCTTTTACCTAAGTCAACAAAAGGCTTCCATTTGGTTTATAGGACATTTTGACTTGAATTGGTCCAACCCATCCAAAGATTCAATTAAAATTGGATAAAAAGGAGAAAGACCATTCAGTTCTTGAAAGTTCTGTACTTGATAGTCCTACAAGAAAGAAGGACAAAATGATAAAAGAAAGGGAAGAGTAAGGAAAGAAAAAGAAGAGGGAAGAATAAGAAAAATAAAAAAAGGAAGGGAAAAGAGGAAAAGAAATGAATTTGGGTCTTAAACGTTTTGCAAGGGCAAAGATTGTCCTAATCAAGATCTAAATTAATGCCAAGAAGATAGAAAGAACCTGAAAGACTAGCAAAATTGCCTCCAAGCTGCCTGAAATTCGAACAAGAAATTTATAGTCTGAGGGTTTGTCCATTGTGTCACACCAGCTCCTATCTCAAAATGGCCTCCACTTTAACCCATGTCCCTTATAGACCCCGTTTCAAGCCTATCAAAGACCTGTTGATCTCTCTTGGTAGGTAGAGTCTATTAGTGGAGATAGTTTGGATAAGCATGCATATGAGATAGACAATATTTAAATTCAAATGAGACCTTTGGCCAAGTAATGTGTATGTGCCTATCTGAAGTGCAACAGTTCTTGCTTAAATAGAAATGATTCCCGAGTTTAGTACGGTAACTAGGGTTGTCATGTTATGGATATGCTAATTTGAAAAATCAAGTCCTGAGGTACATTGACATTAATTTGGCAAAGCCAACATTTGTTTTCAAAATCAAAATTCAAAAATAAAAAAAAAATTTTAAAAAAAATTTGTCACACAAAGCCTTCAAGTTAAGGGAAGCATGTTGAACCTCCAAAGGACACATTGGGCAAAGGAAATGATTATTGGCAAGGTCATGAGGAAACTACCAACTGAAATGCTGAGACATAGTTTGAAATAGATGAATCCCTGACTCTGCTGCTTGGGGCCTCCATTATTCATGTTTTCAACATCTTGAAGATAAAAGCAACAAATGCAAAGCTTTCGATCATTCCCATTCAAGACTTGAACAAGCATCAAAACGGAACCAATAAGAACAGTTTTGCTAATCACATCGGTTCGTGAGTCGATGGAACAACTGTAAGTATCATTCATGCATATCATGCATACATGAGCATATCACATCGTACTTTATTGTCTTTTATTGTCTATTCCTTGTCAAAATGAACAGCAAACACCCTGTGAAGTGAAGAATCCAAAGAAGATGTTAAATCAGGGGGGCATAGAAAGCCCATTGCTTGAGAAAGCTCCAGTAATTTTTCAAAGAGAAGAAATGCTTGCTTGTGCGAAGAACTAGACAACAAGAACGTCAATCAAAGCCAACAAAAAACATCACAGGGGGGCAAGGAGAGGATATAAGGTCCAATTAAAAATAACTAAATCTTTGCAAAAAGAAAGAACAAAAGAATGGAAAAATAAAACTCTCAAAAGAATGAAGATGCAAAAGACAAAAGACCAAGCCAGCTAAAAGATCTAAAGTCAGGGTAAAGACCCGACCTCCAATGGATAAAGACCCATGTTTCAAGGGTAAAGACCCAATCTCAAAGGATGAAGATCCATTCGCAAGGGTGAAGACCCGATCTCAAAGAATAAAGATCCATTTTTCAAGGGTAAAGACCCGATGTCAAAAGATGAAGATTTATTTTCAAGGTCGAAGATCCATTTGCAAGGGTGAAGACCCAATCTCCAAGGATGAAGATCCATTCTGAGGGTGAAGAATCACAATGCATAGAAAAGCCGAAGCAGTCAGACTTCCCAACTAAAAGGTTAGTCAAAATCAATTCAATCTTGGGTCCAAGTACCCAAAATCAATTCAAGCTCGGGTCCAAGTACCCAATCTCGGGTCCAAGTACCCAAATCAAATCAATCTCGGGTCCAAGCACCCAAATTCAAATCAGCCGTGGGTTCAAGTACCCAATCTCGGGTCCAAGTACCCAATCTCGAGTCCAAGTACTCAATCTTGGGTCTAAGTACCCAAATCAAATCATTCTCGGGTCCAAGTACCCAATTTCGGGTCCAAGTACCAAATCTCGGGTCCAAGTACCCAATCTCGGGTCCAAGTACTCTATCTTGGGTCTAAGTACCCAAATCAAATCAATCTCGGGTCTAAGTACCCAATTCTGGGTCCAAGTACCAAAATTCCATCCAATATTGGGTCTAAGTACCAAAACGAATCCAAGTACCCAAAATCAATTCAAGCTCGGGTCCAGAACCCAAATTTTCCTTAGGTCCAGAACCTAGAATTATCCTCAAGTCCAGAACTCAAAACCGGGTCCAGAACCCAAATTTCCCTTAGGTCCAGAACCTAGAATTATCCTGGAGTCCAGAACTCAAAACCGGTTCCGGAACCCAAATTTCCCTTAGGTTCATAACCTAGAATTATCCTCGAGTCCAGAACTCAAAACCGGGTCCAGAACCCAAATTTCCCTTAGGTCCAGAACCTAGAATTATCATCGAGTCCAGAACTCAAAACCGGGTCCAGAACCCAAATTTCCCTTAGGTCAGGAACCTAGAATTATCCTCGAGTCCAGAACTCAAATCCAGGTCCAGAACCCAAATTTCCCTTAGGTCCAGAACCTAGAATTATCCTAGAGTCCAAGACTCAAAACCGGGTCCAGAACCCAAATTTCCCTTAGGTCCAGAACCTAGAATTATCCTCGAGTCCAGAACTCAAAACCGGGTCCATAACCCAAATTTTCCTTAGGTCCAGAACCTAGAATTATCCTCAAGTCCAGAACTCAAAACCGGGTCCAGAACCCAAATTTCCCTTAGGTCCAGAACCTAGAATTATCCTGGAGTCCAGAACTCAAAACCGGTTCCGGAACCCAAATTTCCCTTAGGTTCATAACCTAGAATTATCCTCGAGTCCAGAACTCAAAACCGGGTCCAGAACCCAAATTTCCCTTAGGTCCAGAACCTAGAATTATCATCGAGTCCAGAACTCAAAACCGGGTCCAGAACCCAAATTTCCCTTAGGTCAGGAACCTAGAATTATCCTCGAGTCCAGAACTCAAATCCAGGTCCAGAACCCAAATTTCCCTTAGGTCCAGAACCTAGAATTATCCTAGAGTCCAAGACTCAAAACCGGGTCCAGAACCCAAATTTCCCTTAGGTCCAGAACCTAGAATTATCCTCGAGTCCAGAACTCAAAACCGGGTCCATAACCCAAATTTCCCTTAGGTCCAGAACCTAGAATTATCCTCGGGTCCAGAACTCAAAACCGAGTCCAAAACCTAAATTTTCAATAGGTCCAGAACCTAGAATTATCCTAGAGTCCAGAACTCAAATCCGGGTCCAGAACCCAAATTTCCCTTAGGTCCAGAACCTAGAATTATCCTCGAGTCCAGAACTCAAATTCGGGGCCAGAACCCAAATTTCCCTTAGGTCCAGAACCTAAAATTATCCTCGAGTCCAGAACCCAAATTTCCCTTAGGTCCAGAACCTAGAACATCCTTGAGTCCAAAACTCGAACCGGGTCCAGAACCCAAATTTTTTCTTAGGTCCAGAACCAAGAATAATCCTCGAGTCTAGAACCCAAAACAAGTCACCATCTCAAAAATTAAGTCTTTTTGCTTTTCACTCTCTTTCACTAAGGTTTCAGATCATTCAAGCAGGGGGCAAACTGTAGACCCTTAATTTTTGACCCAATCCGATCCAATATGCTTTATTTAGTTTAAAATGATTTTTCTTGTTTAATTGGTCCAAAATAATTTCAATTAAATAATTTTTACCTTAGTATCTAATTTTTATTAATAAAAAATAAAAATAAACAAATAAAAAAAATAAAAATTGGAGTCGAAAAAAAAATCGGCAGCGAAAAGTGGTCGTGTCGGCCCGTCGGGCCAGCAGCAGCTCACCCGCGGGCCCACGGGCGTTTCGCCCGCAGGAAATTCCTGGGGGAGAAATAACTACCCGCATGAATTTCCTGCGGGCTGGCATGCCCACTGGCCCCTACCACAGGCCCCCTGCCACAGTTTTTCCAGCTCAAAATTTTTCAACCCAAATTTTTGAAACCTAATCCAATTAGGTTTTAATTTCTTTTTTTTATTAATATTACTTACCTTAATTAATTAGGAATAAACCTAAAAACCATTATAAATAAGGACCAATAGAACCAAATTGGGGGAGGAAAAACTTTCACAGTAGCTTGATTTTTTTTGAAACCAAATCAAGGAAGGAATAGGGAAACACAATTCAATTGATCTTTAAAGCAGTAGTAGCATGTATTAAGCAATTCAAAGGCAACCAAGGCTTGACTTTAGAGCTAGTTCATCCAAGAAGAGTTATTTTTTGGAAAATCAACAAAAGAAGGTATGTTAAATTCTTTTTGATTTATGTTTTACAATAGCCAAATCTATAAAATTTAAGTTTTTTAAATCAAAAATCTTAGAACTTTAACTTAATTTTTCCAAGATTAAAACACTAACACGTGACTTTCTTTTCTAAAAAGACTTAAAATTGTTATTTTTTCTTCTTAAAAACCTTAAAACTCTAATTGAACATATTTTTCAACAAAACCAAAATCAAATTCTGTTTCTTTTAAGATTTTAAAGTAGGTTCTATTTCATTCAAAAAGCCTTAAAAAACATCTTTTCTACTTATAAAAACTTCAATCCATTTGTTTAAAATCATAAAAATTCATAAATCATCAAATTGCTTTTTAAAACTCTAATTCAAATTCATTACCCGAGAACCCTAATTTCAAAGCCTAAATCCAAAATTCAACTTTTAAACCTAAAATAATGAACACTAACCCGTTTAAAACCTTAAACCCTAATTTTTATGAACCCTAATCCTTTTAAAACATTAAAAAACATAAAAACATAAAAACTCAAAAATTACACAGTAGCTTAAATCACTATTTAAAATCATGAATTAAAAAGTATTTCAAAGTGTCCAAAACCCTAGTTTTATTATTTCACGATTCAAATCTTAATTTGTTTAATCAAAGAGTATTACCAACCTTTTAAAACATAAAGCCCTAATCTATTTTAATTCCATAAAAAGTCACAGTAGCTATAATTGAACTTCTATTTATTCAATTCCATACTTGATTATGCTTTGATTTATTTCTTATGCTTTAATTTATTTGAATTCAATACTTGATTTATTTAATTTATCATGGATGGATGTTTATTTTATTGATATTTAAATACTTTTGATGAATGATTTATTTATGGATGATTATTTACTTTTATCAATCAATTTAGACTTCCAAAAGTTGTAAGAGGTATGTTTCCACTTGGTGGGTACCTCATTAGTTAAACATCATGTAATTTAATTTGCTTTTCTATTTTAGAATCTTTGTAAAGGGCATGTTTCTACCTTTTGGTAGGTGTCCTATCTAGGCATGTGATGTAAGGACAAGTTTCCATCCTTGGATGGGTGTCCATTTATTTATTTTGTTTTGGTTGGACATTGCTTTGATTTTAATATAATGATGCTTTCTTTTTATTGTGTGTAATATGGATAATGTTATTATAATTAAGAATTTTATAATATTAAGAACTGTAAAGGAGGCCGGTTCCAATGAACCGGGCGTTGTGGGGGATGCTGGGCCATTTCTCACCTTCCCCACACGTATCCAACTTTCCGAACCCATTAGGGTGTTGGGATTCCTTAGGAATCGAGTCATCCACCCTTTCTTTTTTCCTGGCCCGTCCGGGTGGCGACTCCATTTTCCCCGGACTTAGGTCTGTGTTCTCTAAGGCCTCGAGCCTAAACAGTGCCAAAGTCGCAAGAACCATTCCACCGTGACTGGGGGCAAAAATCCCCGCTCACAATGATGAAGAACTCAAGCTCTCTTCAATGGTTGATTCCCCTTTGCAATATGGAATGGAGCTTTCTCAAGTCACCAAAACTTTGGATGGAGCTTTCGCAAGTCACCAACTATTCAATTGATTTTTCCTTTGGAAGATGGAATGGAGCTTTCTCAAGTCACCAATCCTTTCAATGAAGCTTCTTCAACCTTCAGGAGCTTGTTTAACCCAATTTATCCCAAAGAATCTCAAAGAAATTGTCAATGGAAGATGGAGAAGGTGGAGAGGATGGAAATGGAGATGAAGATGAAGGGATAAGGGAGAGTGTCACTCTCTCCCTCTCCCAAACATGTAGCAGAAATTTTGGCTCCAAGAAGCCAAGACTCAGAACTCCCCTCCAATTTCCCTCTTCTTCACTTTTTTAATTCATTCAAAAACACAACCCATGCCTTCCAACTCACACCATTTTACTTTGTTCCCCACTATTTCTTTGTTTAGTATTTCTTTTGGCAAGCACAAGGCTTTGTTCCCCACTTTGTCCCCACTTCATGTAGAAGAATTCAAATATATTCAGTGTGACACGGCCAAGCCAAGAGTGGCTTGCCTGTGTCTCTGGTTTTCCTTTGGGACACGGCCAGAGTTCTGGCCATATCCTTCACTGCTTCCTTTCTTTCTTCTTTCTTTTCTTTCTTTCATTTGGTCTCAAGGGGTGATACGGCCAAGCTAGTGGCCGTGTCATGTGACACGGCCACAAGCTTGGTCGTGTCATGTGGGTGTGTTCACTTCTGTTTCTTTTCTTTCCTTCTTTGCTTGCTCTGTTGTTCATTGGCATGAAATGGGACACGGCTAAGCTTGCTGGTCGTGTCATTGAGTGTGTCCACCTCTGCTTGCTTCTTTTCCTTCTCTTCTTTGGCTTAAGATGGCACACGGCCAAGCTTGCTGGCCGTGTCACTTAGGTGTGTCTCTTCCTACCTCTTCATTTTTGCTCTTTCTTTGTGGTTTCTTTGTTTTGTTCCTTGAATGAGACACGTCCAGTGGCTTGGCCATGTCTCTTGGCTGTGTCAAGTTCTGCCATGTAACAACCCTTCCCGACCTACGTGTGTAAGCTGAGTAGAGGTGCCACACTATCCTAATGTTGCTACCAACTTTACTTAGTCAAATTTTAGTTTCGAAATTTACAGAACTTTTGCTATAGTTTCGCCTAGAAATTGAGTCCCAAGTGTCGACAAAACTGGTTTTTTTTTTTCTGATTTTTGAAAACATTTTTACACAAACCAATGCAAACAAAATCATTCTCAGTAGACTCCCAATAAATCCCCCTTATAACCTCAACTACAACCTACAAAAATGATTTACACTTCCAGTACAAAATAAAGTAAAGGTTTATTATGAAATACAATAGATAAAATATTTGTTCACTATGCAGCGGAAAGTAACAATATTTACAAATTCATATACATCAAAACTCAAGTTTTACAAAATATAAAGTTTATACATGTTTGGCAGTCAGTCTTTGATCTTTAAGCCCACTATTCACACTTTAGAATCTAAACTCTACTCGGCCTAGAGGAACTCTCCGGTTCCACCCTGTCACCTGCGCGATAAACCACAATAGCGCTAAGCCAACGGCTTAGTGGTACAAACAACCATAATATTATGCATCAATGCAATGCCAATGTCACACAATCAAGTTTCATAAACAATTCAAAAGAATATTATATTTCACAATCTTACATTATTTAATAATTAATCAAAACATTCATGATTCACATTGAAAACAAAGACAAGCATGGGCCCAAAATACACTAATATGTTATTCAAAGTTCAGAGTTACTGCTTTGGTCCATAATCACAATCATCAAGCCCGTAGGCAATATATATATATATATATCTCTATCCATGGATAGCGTAACAGACCCAGTCTCTTGGACCTCAACCCGGTTAGAACCGAGGAAATCCTCAAGCTGGCTAGACTGTTACTATTTTTGAGGCTTACGACCCAGTCTTTTCACCCCAAAAACATCATATTTCACATTTATCATTTCACATTTTTCAACTGAAATCGGCTTATGACCCGGTCTTTTCACCTATCCAGTGATTCATAGGCATGCCGCCAAACCCAGAACTCTGAAAATTGAATTAACATATTAGGTGCACAATAATCATATCTTTCACATTTCATATTCCATATTTCATTTCATCATCATATAGGCAAATATGCTTCAACCATCTTATTTACATCATTATAACCAAACACATTGGTTTTACATCTCATTATATCTCAAATCACATTAATCAATTCATCACTCAAGTGTATATAACCAATGGCATTAACACACATTTTACATGCTCATCACAACATTCACATTATACCAAACATACATTATTAATATGCATTAACAATGCATTAGATTTCTTAACACATTTACAATCAAATGTATGTTAAGTCTCAACATCATATGAATGTATGCAATAATGTAGTTTGTACTTACCTTAAAACCAACTCACACCAATCTATACACTTACTCTTCCAAGAATCCTCAACACTTAGGTTAGGGCAATTCAACCTCTTCACAACCTAATCCAAAAGGAATATTAGAAAAATGACCATATGAATAGTAAATTCTGGTTTTGGACTCAACTTAATCCTTATTTTGAAAAATTGTATAAAATAATCTACCTGACTAAAAACTCTAAAATTTTTGCAGAATTTAGTTTTAGATCTTAAAATCATTCTTTTAAAATTTCAGATCAAACTGAACACAAAATCTTGGTCAAATAGTTCACCCAACCAGACTGCTCCAATTGCCCTGCATCCTGGCAGCAGTTCTGAACTTTGTGAATTCCGTAAATTAAATTCAATCAACGTGGTTCCAAATTATTTTTCTCAAATACTAGACTCACTAAGCAATAACATATCCAAAATTCAATTGGATATTATTTTTCTACAATTTATTAAAAATCCTGAAAGATAGCTGTCTCAGTCAAGGTACCTGCTGGAACAGGTCTAATAAAAATAATATTTCCAAAATCATAACCATTCCAAAATCAAATCAACATAATTTTCAGTCATTCTAGACTCATAGAGGCACAACATATCAAAACTTCACATCAAGAACGTTTTTTTATATTTAATTAAAAATCATACAAGTCACAGCATTTACTAATTGTAAAACAGAAAATTTTCAAAAGGAGTTCAATGGTTAAAGTACCAAACTCATGTATTCTATGGTTTCAACTTCACTAAACACAACTCTTACTCTTCCATCACCAACACTAACCTAACTTCTTATCTTTAATTCAATTTCAACACTTTCAAACATAATCACAACTCAAATAAAACAAGGGAAATCAAGAGAGAACTTACCAAAGTTGATGAAACTTCAAAATTTTCCAACTCAATCACTTGATTCTTCCTTCAATTAGCTCTTAAAATTCAAAAACCCTCACTTGCTCTCTTGCTTCCTTGATGTCCGGCCAACACAAAGAGAAAAGAAAAGAAAATGACAAAGTGTAAGAGAGAAAGTCAAATTTCTCATCTCTTTAAACCTCCACCAAGTATTCCAAATAAGAAATTACTTAAATACCCTCTTCTATTTATTTTAGCTCCCTTTCCCTTACTTTCCTTTTTAGTAATTTCACAAATAACAAATTAAATATCTTCTTCCTTTGACCATCCATTTTGACTTGTATATATGTTATATATATTTCCATATATACAACATATAAACTCTCTCTTAATTCTTTTTCTTTCCAATTACACATATACATTTAATTCAAATAAAACAACAATTATATCAAAACTTCTAGGGCACACTTTGGGATATTACAATTCTCCCCCTCTAAAAAGAAATTTCGTCCTCGAAATTACCTGATATCAAGTCTGAAACAGTTGAGGATACTGATCTCGCATCGCTTGCTCACTCTTCCAAGTTGCCTCTTCTCTACCATGATTCTTCCAAAGAACCTTTACAAGTGGCACTTTCTTATTTCTCAACTCTTTCACTTCATGTGCTAAAATAGCAATTGGTTCTTCTTCAAAAGTTAGATCCGGACTCACCTCAATAGATTCAACTGGTAAAACATGAGATGGGTTAGATCTATACCTTCGCAACATAGAAACATGGAAGACATTATGGATTCTATCCAACTCAGGCGGCAAAGCATGACGATAAGCAACTGGTCCAACTTTTTCTAATATCTCATACGGTCCAATAAAACGAGGACTCAGCTTCCCTCTTTGACCAAATCTTAAAATCTTTTTCCAAGGAGACACTTTTAGAAATACTTTATCTCCAATATCAAATTCTATGTCTCTCCTCTTCAAATCTGAATAAGATTTCTGTCGGTCTGAAGCTACTTTCAACCGATTCCGAATTAACTTCACTTTCTCTTCCATTTCTTTAATCAAATCAGGACCAACCAATTTGCCTTCCCCAACTTCATTCCAACATAGAGGCGTTCTACATCTTCTTCCATACAATGCCCCAAATGGTGCCATTCCAATACTGGATTGATGACTGTTGTTGTAAGCAAATTCTACAAGTGGCAAAAATCTGTCCCAACTTCCAGAGAAATCAATGACACAGCTTCTCAACATATTCTCAATAATCTGTATCACTCTCTCTGACTGCCCATCTGTCTGCGGATGAAAAGCAGTGCTAAAGTGCAATCGAGAACCCAAAGCACCATGAAAACTCTTCCAAAATCTTGAAGTAAATCTAGGATCTCGATCAGACACTAAAGAAATTGGGACTCCATGCAACTTTACTATCTCATTAATGTACAACTCAGCTAACTTCTCAAGTAAAAAGTCCATCCGAACCGGAAGAAAATGAGCTGTCTTTATCAATCTATCAACAATCACCCAAATAGCATCATGCTTCCTCTGTGTCAAAGGTAAACCAGACACAAAATCCATTGTCACTCTCTCCCACTTCCATTCAGGCACTGATAAAGGTTGAAGCAACCCAGTTGGAACTTGATGCTCAGCTTTAACCCTCTGACAAGTGAGACATTTGGATACAAATTCCGCTATGTCTCTCTTCATACCTGACCACCAGTAATGCTGTTTCAAATCATGGTATATCTTTGTACTTCCCGGATGCATAGTAAAAATCGATTGGTGTGCTTCCTCCAAAATAACCTTTTTCAAACTATCATTATCAGGAACACACAATCTATCCTTAAACCAAAGGCTACCATCACTTCTCACAAAGAAATCTCGGCTCTCCCCGTTTTGGCAATCTGAAACAATCTTCTGAATTTTCTCATCTGTCAATTGAGCCTCCTTAATCTGATCCAACAATACTGGTCTCAATTGCAATTGAGCCAACAATGCACCATCATCACATGCTTCAAAACTAGCATGTAACGCTCTCAACTCAACAAGCAACGAGAGCGAATAAACAACCAAACCTGCCAGAGACTTCCGACTCAAGGCATCAGCAACTACATTTGCCTTACCAGGATGATAATCAATCAAACAGTCGTAGTCTTTGATCAGCTCTAACCATCACCTTTGCCGAAGATTCAGCTCCCTCTGGACACCCAAATATTTCAAACTTTTATAATCCGTATAGATAAAACATTTCTCCCCATACAAGTAGTGTCGCCAAATCTTCAAAGCAAATACTATAGCTGCCAATTCCAGATCATGTGTTGGATAATTGAGCTCATGCGACTTCAACTGCCAGGAAGCATAAGCTACAACTTTACCCTCTTGCATCAAGACACATCCTAAACCATTATGTGAAGCATCACTGTAAATTACATAAGGTTTATCTTCCACGGGTAAAGTAAGAACAGGTGCTTGAGTTAACATTTCTTTCAACTGATCAAAACTAGCCTGACATTGATCTGTCCACACAAATCTAACTCCCTTTCGAAGCAATATGGTGAGTGGAGTAGCTATCAAAGAAAAACCTTTCACAAACCTTCGATAATAGCCTGCCAAACCCAGAAAACTTCTAACTTCAGTCACTAACTTTGGTGGACTCCAATTCAAAATAGCTTCAACTTTACTTGGATCGACTCTTATACCATCTGCTGAAACTATATGACCGAGAAAAGTTACTTGGTCAAGCCAAAACTCACACTTTGAGAGCTTAGCATACAACTGCTTCTCTCTCAAGATCTATAACACAATTCGCAGATGTTCGTCATGTTCTTCCTCATTACGTGAATACACCAAAATATCATCAATGAAGACCACCACAAACTGATCCAGATAGGGTCTAAACACCCTATTCATCAAATCCACAAAAGCTGCAGGTGCATTCATCAATCCAAAAGGCATTACCAAGAACTCATAATGCCCATATCTTGTGCGGAAAGCTGTCTTAGAAACATCTTCAGCTCTAACCCTCAATTGATGGTACCCTGATCTCAAATCAATTTTGGAAAACACCGCTGCTCCCTTCAACTGGTCAAAGAGATCATCAATTCGGGGCAAAGGATACTTATTCTTGATAGTTACTTTGTTCAATTGCCTATAATTGATGCACAATCTCAAAGTACCATCCTTTTTCTTCACAAATAACACAGGAGCTCCCCATGGAGAAACACTAGGGCTAATAAACCCTTTATCCAACAACTCCTGCAACTGCACCTTCAACTCTCTCAATTCAGCAGGTGCCATTCGATAAGGAGTGATAGAGATGGGAGTGATACCAGGCAACAAATCGATACCAAACTCAACCTCTCTCTCAGGGGGTAACCCTGGCAACTCCTCTGGAAATACATCTAAAAACTCAACAACTGTGGGTATACTATCAAGTTGAGAACCCATTACTCTGGTATCCAAAACATGAGCAAGATAAGCATTACACCCTTTTCTAATAAACTTTCTGGCTGAAACAGCTGAAACCAACAAGGATGCAAGTTGTCTCTGTTCACTAGATACTAATATACTTCTACCATCACCAGTTCTCAAAGTAACACATTTCTTTTGACAATCCACCACAGCTCCATGCTTAGACAACCAATCCATGCCTAAGATCAAATCATATTCTTTAAAAGACATTTCAATTAAATCACCAAGAAACTCCTCACCTTGCACCACAACAGCACTATCACGATGCACCCTACTCACCACAACACTATGTCCTAAAGGATTAGTCACTAAGACATTAAATCCTAAGGACTCTGAATGCAATTTAGACACAGGCAAGATAGATGCACTTATGTATGAATGAGTAGATCCTGGATCAATCAAAGCAAGTACTGAAATGCCAAATAAAGAAAATGTACCCGCTATAACTGCTGAAGCATACGGCTGCCTCTGCATCACATATACTCTCTGAGAAGATCCGGCCTCATCTGGCCTGCTGCCCCTGGATGAAGATCCTCCTCTCTGACTAAACCCAGGTCTACCACCTCTACTGAAACCTCTGCCCCCTTGACCACCTCTGCTGACACTAGGTCGAGAAGCTGCAGTATCGGCCTGCCTATACTCCTGCATCTCAGGACAATCTCTAACAAAATGAGTTGGTGACCCACATCTAAAACACCCAGCTGATCCACCAATCTTCCAACAAACACCCCATGGGTCTTACCACAATGCTCACATAGAGGTGGAGTGGACCTCTGAATCACTGGAGTCGGGGCACTAGCTACAGAAACTGTCGGTCTCGGCCTCTGCCTCTGATACTGAACTGATCTGCCCGACTGTCTCTGGCTTCTACTGGTTCTCGGAACAAAACCTCCTCGACCCCTCTTCATAGATGAAGACCCTGCCTCAAACTGGGGTCTCCTTACCCTGGTCTCTTCCTCAGTAGCAGCTACTGCAATGCCCTGTGCTCTCTCAACACTTCTAGCTGCTGCAACAAGCTGAGAAAAATCCTGGTACCGGGAACCAGCCACAATGCACATGATAGAGGGCCTCAATCCCTCCTCAAATCTTTGGCACCGGTCTATTTCATTTGAAATAATTCCCCCGGCATCTCGACTCAACCGAATATACTCAATCTCATACTTTGTTACCGTCCGGTTGTCTTGCCTCAACTTCAAGAATTCCATCTTCTTAATATCTTTATACTCCCTCGGAGTATATTTCTGCTCGAACTCCCTCAGAAAATCACCATAAGATAATGTAGGTGGATCATCCATGGCATGAGGAACCGTCTTCCACCAGTCATAGGCATCTTTCTGTAGGAGGGACCTGGCATAGTCAAATTTTTCATCTAAAGTAGCTTGCAACTGGATGAATATTCTCTTTACTTTATCCAACCACTGCTCAGCCACTGCAGGATCGGTAGTGCCCAAGAAATCTTCAGCCCCATATTTTCTCAACTTATCATAATGTCTTACCGGCACCTGAGGCTGTGGTGGTGGGGGCTGCACTGGAGCTGGCCTCAATAGTTCTATCACATGCCTTAGCCAACCCGGCGGAACCTCCTCTGCAGCTGATCTCTCTGGCACAGAAACAGGTGCCTCACTAACCCTCTCAACTCTAGCTCCATCTCTACTCTCTCCTGGAGCTACACTCTCAGCACTTCCTTCTACAGTCTGACATGAATGGGACTCCATTACTACCTATATCTGCAAACACAGTAGAATATTCCTCATTAAAGATCAAAGACTGCCATACCAAGACATATATTTTATTCAAAAACCAACTTTTAAAATCAAAATATTCTTTTTCTTACAATTCACCTAGGTTGAGAATCTCAAACCTTGGCTCTGATACCAAAAATTGTAACACCCCTTCCTGACCTACGTGTGTAAGCTGAGTAGAGGCGCCACACTATCCTAATGTTGCTACCAACTTTACTTAGTCAAATTTTAGTTCCGATTTTTACAAGTGTCGACAAAACTGATTTTTGAAAACATTTTTACACAAACTAATGCAAACAAAATCATTCTCAGTACACTCACAATAAATCCCCCTTATAACCTCAACTACAACCTGCAAGAAGGATTTACACTTCCAGTACAAAATAAAGTAAAGGTTTATTATGAAACACAGTAGATAAAATATTTGTTCACTATGCAGCGGAAAGTAACAATATTTACAAATTCATATACATCAAAACTCAAGTTTTACAAAATATAAAGTTTATACATGTTTGGCAGTCAGTCTTTGATCTTTAATCCCACTATTCACACTTCAGAATCTAAACACTACTCGGCCTAGAGGAACTCTCCGGTTCCACCCTGTCACCTGCGCGATAAACCACAATCGCGCTAAGCCAACGGCTTAGTGGTACAAACAACCATAATATTATGCCTCAATGCAATGCCAATGTCACACAATCAAGTTTCATAAACAATTCAAAAGAATATTATATTTCACAATCTTACATTATTTAATAATTAATCAAAACATTCATGATTCACATTGAAAACAAAGACAAGCGTGGGCCCAAAATACACTAATATGTTATTCAAAGTTCAGAGTTACTGCTTTGGTCCATAATCACAATCATCAAGCCCGTAGGCAATATATATATATATATATCTCTATCCATGGATAGCGTAACAGACCCAGTCTCTTGGACCTCAACCCGGTTAGAACTGAGGAAATCCTCAACCCGGCTAGACTGTTACTATTTTTGAGGCTTACGACCCAGTCTTTTCACCCCAAAAACATCATATTTCACATTTATCATTTCACATTTTTCAACTGGAATCGGCTTACGACCCGGTCTTTTCACCTATCCAGTGATTCATAGGCATGCCGCCAAACCCAGAACTCTGAAAATTGAATTAACATATTAGGCACACAATCATCATATCTTTCAAATTTCATATTCCATATTTCATTTCATCATCATATAGGCAAATATGCTTCAACCATCTTATTTACATCATTATAACCAAACACATCGGTTTTACATCTCATTATATCTCAAATCACATTAATCAATTCATCACTCAAGTGTATATAACCAATGGCATTAACACACATTTTACATGCTCATCACAACATTCACATTATACCAAACATACATTATTAATATGCATTAACAATGCATTAGATTTCTTAACACATTTACAATCAAATGTATGTTAAGTCTCAACATCATATGAATGTATGCAATAATGTAGTTTGTACTTACCTTAAAAACAACTCACACCAATCTATACACTTACTCTTCCAAGAATCCTCAACACTTAGGTTAGGGCAATTCAACCTCTTCACAACCTAATCCAAAAGGAATATTAGCAAAATGACCATATGAATAGTAAATTCTGGTTTTGGACTCAACTTAATCCTTATTTGAAAAATTGTATAAAATAATCTACTTGAATAAAAACTCTAAACTTTTTGCAGAATTTAGTTTTACATCTTAAAATCATTCCTTTAAAATTTCAGATCAAACTGAACACAAAATCTTGGTCAAATAGTTCACCCAACCAGACTGCTCCAATTGCCCTGCATCCTGGCAGCAGTTCTGAACTTTGTGAATTCCGTAAATTAAATTCAATCAACGTGGTTCCAAATTATTTTTCTAAAATACTAGACTCCCTAACCAACAACATATCCAAAATTTAATTGGATATTATTTTTCTACATTTTATTAAAAATCCCGAAAGATAGCTGTCTCAGTCAAGGTACCTGCTGGAACAGGTCTACTAAAAATAATCTTTCCAAAATCAAAACCATTCCAAAATCAAATCAACATATTTTTCAGTCATTCTAGACTCATAGAGGCACAACATATCAAAAATTCACTTCAAGAACATTTTTCTATATTTAATTAAAAATCATACAAGTCACAACATTTACTAATTGTAAAACAGAAAAATTTCAAAAGGAGTTCAATGGTTAAAGTACCAAACTCATGTATTCTATGGTTTCAACTTCACTAAACACAACTCTTACTCTTCCATCACCAACACTAACCTAACTTCTTATCTTTAATTCAATTTCAACACTTTCAAACATAATCACAACTCAAATAAAACAAGGGAAATCAAGAGAGAACTTACCAAAGTTGATGAAACTTCAAAATTTTCCAACTCAATCACTTGATTCTTCCTTCAATTAGCTCTTAAAATTCAAAAACCCTCACTTGCTCTCTTGCTTCCTTGATGTCCGGCCAACACAAAGAGAAAAGAAAAGAAAATGACAAAGTGTAAGAGAGAAAGTCAAATTTCTCATCTCTTTAAACTTCCACCAAGTATTCCAAATAAGAAATTACTTAAATACCCTCTTCTATTTATTTTAGCTCCCTTTCCCTTACATTCCTTTTTAGTAATTTCACAAATAACAAATTAAATATCTTCTTCCTTTGACCATCCATTTTGACTTGTATATATGTTATATATATTTCCATATATACAACATATAAACTCTCTCTTAATTCTTTTTCTTTCCAATTACACATATACATTTAATTCAAATAAAACAACAATTATATCAAAACTTCTAGGGCACACTTTGGGATATTACATGCCATCATCATTCTTTGAGGGACACGGCCAAGTTTGATTTGGCTTGACCATGTCTTGCTTGGTTCATGCTTTTCCTGCACTGTTTTGATCTTCCAAGGGAGTTTTGCACTTAAACATATAAACAAACACTTTAAATACACACATTAACTAAAAACATATAAAAATCACGTTAAAAACTAGTGCAAAATTGATCTAAACAAAGACCTGTAAAGGAGACCGGTTCCAATGAACTGGGCGTTGTGGGGGTGCTGGGCCATTTCTCACATTCCCCACACATACCCAACTTTTTGAACCCATTAGGGGGTTAGGGATTTCTTAGGAATCGAGTCATCCACCCCTTTCTTTTTCCCTGGCCATCCGGGTGGCGACTCCATTTTCTTCAGACTTAGGTCCGTGTTATCTAAGGCCCCGAGCCTAAACAGTGCCGAAGTCGCAAGAACCATTCCACCGGGAGTGGGGGCGAAAATCCAAGCTCACAAGTTTCTAAAAATTATAAATATTTTTATAAAACTCTAAACTATTTTCTTAAATCCTAAAATTAAATATGTTTTCTAAAATATCAAAAACCCTAATTTTCTCAGAACCCAATACAGTAAACCCTAGTTTTCCTAAACCCTAAATTCTTAAAGCATCAAAACTTTATGATAAGTTCATCAACACCCTAAACCCTAATTCTTAAAGCCTCAAAATTTTATGACAAATAAATCTAAACCCTAAAGCCATAATCCAGTAAACCTAAAATCACAATCCAGTAAACATGAATTATAAACTAATGTCTTCAGAGTCCAAAACCCTAATTTCATGGCGTTAACCCTAAACCCTAATTTGATTAACCAAAACACTTATTACTTTCTTAAATTTATAAAACCCTAATCCATTCCATTTTTTTGAAATCTTCACAGTAGCCTAAATAATAATAATAATTTCAAAATCCCCAAAACCCTAAATGTTAATTAAAGAATTCTAAATTGAGACATAAACCTAAATTTGTATCTTTATTTGCTTTATTTAATTTTAGATTTGATTATGTAGTTTAGTATATGTTTTGATGGTTGATTTATTTAATTTCAATCCTTGATTTATTTAATTTATCATGGATGGATATTTTCTTTATTATTGTGATTATTATTTTTTTGTTAATATTAAAATTGTAAGAGGTATGTTTCCACTTTGTGGGTACCTCATTAGTTAAGTATTATGTAATTTAAATTGCTTTTATATTTTGTGTAACACCCCTATATCCCGTATACGTACCAAGCATGCTTAAATGATCGTAACATACGTATACTGAATATAGAAAATGCCACAGTTTAAAAAGACACAACAAATATCTTTGTAAATAAATGAAACCAATCTAAAACATTTAAAAGAAATCCAAAAGACACCATATATAAAATGTTTAATAATTCACAGCGGAAGTTATTACAAATATGTTATAAATCAAAGTTTACAAAAAATAGAATATATATACATGATTGGCAGTTCTTCTCTGATCTTTAAGTCCCAAAAGAAAATCCTCAATGTCTAGTCTCACTTGGTCTCGAGGAGCTCTCAGGTTCAACTCTGTCACCTGCGCGATCAAACACTATCGCGCTAAGCCAACGGCTTAGTAGTACAAATTATGCTAGCATTATGCTTTAGTGCAATGCAATGTCACACATTTTATTAACAAATCAACATCATAGATGAAAGGCTAACAACATATCTTTATATTTCATAAACTACAGATATATATACATATCACATTTCAACATCCTTCCATATAACTCATTAGTCAATCATTTTACTATTCATGAATCACATTAAACAAAGACAAGCATGGGCCCAAAACACACTAATATACCATTCAATTTTCAGAGTAGATGTTTTGGTTCAATCATCACATTTATCATTATCATAAACCCAACTAGGCTTCAAGGATTAGGTTCAACCAAGCTTCAAGGGGAACAAAGCATGCTAAGTCTCAACCCAACTTGGCTTCAAGAACCAACCCAACCTAGCTTCAAGGGTTGTAACATCTCAATTAGGCTTCAAGGACTAGACCCAATCAAGCTTCAAGGGGAGTAAAACATGTTAAACTTCTACTCAACTTGGCTTCAAGGATCAAGCCCAACCTAACTTCAAGAGAATGTTACTATCATTAGGCATGCCACCAACAACAAACTCTGAAAATTGAATAACACATTAGCCACACAATTCATTTTATTATTTCATTCTCAATTCTCATCATCAATTAGGCAAACATGCCTTATATCTTTCAATTGAATCATCATAGCCAATCACAATGGCTTCACATCACATTTAAGTTACCATAGCCAATCACAATGGCCTCATATCATATCATATCTCAATTCATATTATACATATAGCATCATTGATATAACCTTTCAAAGTATATTACTCATATAACACATTACCATTCACAAAATTCACAATGCATAAAACATAACATTGTTCATATAGTATCATATGCATCATCATTATCTTCAAATGTATATTCAATCTCAACAATGTAAGAAGAGCAAAGAAACAATCACAGGAGCCAACACACTCAAGGGACACGGCCAAGCTTGTGGTCGTGTCTCTCAACACAAATTGGCAGTGGCAGACATGGGCAAGGGACACGGCCGTGTCTCTCCAAAAAATCATCCAACACGGCCAAAATTTCCTTAGACTTGGCCGTGTCTCCCAAAATTCTTTAGTTTGGTCGTGTCTCTTCCATGGTTTGGCTGTGTCTCTCATGATTAAAAACCCTAAAGATGGCCAAATCTCTTTTGATTGAATTTAAACACATTATGCATAACATAACCTCATTCAAATGAATATACACAATGTCATTAACACATATCTTGCATGCTCATCACAATATTCACATTAACAATACATCAACAACACATTTAATCACTCACCACTTCAAAACCCTAAACCAACATCACTCTTATTCTTTCAAAATCAACATCCACTTAACTTACCATCTTCAAACCAAAACCAACACCAATTTAACTTTGTAACTTACAATCAATCTCAACACTTATAAACACATCTCAAACACACCTAATCATAAAATCAACAATTCATAACTCACTTCAAACACAACCTCAAAAGAACAAAGGAAAACAAGAGAGTACTTACCACAATTGAAGAAATTTCACAAATCTCCAACTTAATCCTTTGATTCTTCCTTCAATTTGATTTTAGAAATAAACAAATCTCACTCTTGCTCCTTTGCTATGGAGGGCCGGCCAACATAAGAGAAAGAGAAGAAGAAAAGAAAAATGAAGACAAGTCAACTTCTCTTCTACTTTAAATCTCCACCAAGCAATTCTAACAAAGCAAAATTACTTAAATGCCCTTTTCTATTTGTTCACACTTCCTTTAAAACTCTTGCCCTCTTTAGTAATTTCACTCATCCCAAATTAAAATATCTTCTTCCCTTGACTCTCCATTGACCAACATATATGTTATATATATATATTAACATATATACAACATATACATTCCATTAACACAATCATTTCCTTTGCAAAAACATATATACATTAAATTCAAATCAAACAACAATTGAATTAAAACTTCTAGGGCACACTTTGGGATATTACAATTCTCCCCCTCTAAAAAGAAATTTCATCCTCGAAATTACCTGGTATAAAGTCCGAAACAACTGAGGATACTGATCTCGCATGGTTTGTTCACTTTCCCAAGTTGCCTCTTCTTTTGCATGGTTCTTCCACAAAATCTTCACAAGTGGCACTTTCTTATTTCTCAATTCTTTCACATCACGTGCCAAAATAGCAATTGGTTCTTCTTCAAATGTCAGATCTAGACTCACTTCGATAGATTCAATTGGCAACACATGAGAGGGATCCGATCTGTACCTCCTCAACATAGAAACATGGAATACATTATGGATCCTATCCAACTCAGGTGGCAAGGCAAGCCGATAAGCAACTGGTCCAATTCTTTCTAAAACTTCATACGGTCCAATGAAACGAGGACTCAATTTCCCTTTCCGACCAAACCTCAAGATCTTCTTCCAAGGAGACACTTTCAAAAATACCTTATCCCCCACATCAAACTCTATGTCTCTTCTTTTCAAATCCGAATAAGACTTTTGTCGGTCTGAAGCTATTCTCAACCTATCTCGAATCATTTTCACTTTCTCTTCAGTTTCTTTAACCAGATCAGGACCAATTAACTTACTTTCTCCAAGTTCATTCCAACATAGAGGTGTCCTACACCGTCTACCATACAATGCCTCGAATGGTGCCATCCCAATGCTGGATTGGTGACTGTTGTTGTAAGCAAATTCCACAAGTGGTAAGAATTCATCCCAACTTCCAGAGAAATCAATGACACAGCTTCTCAACATGTCCTCAATAATCTGTATCACCCTTTCAGACTGTCCATCTGTCTGCGAATGGAAAGCAGTGCTGAAATGTAATTGAGAACCCAGTGCACCATGTAAACTCTTCCAAAACCTGGAAGTAAACCGGGGATCTCGATCAGACACTATAGAAATCGGGACACCATGCAACTTCACATTCTCATGGATGTACAGCTTAGTTAATCTCTCCAAAGAGTAATCCATCCAAACCGGAAGAAAATGAGCTGTCTTAGTCAACCTATCAACAATTACCCAAATAGCATCATGCTTTCTTTGTGTCAATGGTAGACCAGATACAAAATCCATGGTTACTCTATCCCATTTCCATTCAGGCACTGACAAAGGTTGAAGCAACCCGGTTGGAACTTGATGCTCAGCTTTTACCCTCTGACATGTGAGACATTTGGACACAAACTCCGCTATGTCTCTCTTCATACCGAACCACCAGTAATACTGCTTTAAATCATGATACATCTTTGTATTGCCAGGATGCATAGCAAATACTGACTGATGGGCTTCTTCTAAAATGATCCTTCTCAAATTGGCATCATCAGGTACACACAATCTGTTCTTAAACTAAAGACTCCCATCATTTCTTACAATAAAATCTCGACTCTTTCCATTATGGCAATCTGGAATAATCTTTTGAATCTTCTCATCAGCCAATTGAGCCTCTTTAATCTGATCCAACAAAACTGGTTTCAAATGCAACTGTGCCAACAATGCACCATCATCACAAGATACAAAACTGGCATGCAAAGCTCTCAACTCAACAAATAAACGAGAGCGAGTAAACAGTCAAACCTGCTAAAGACTTCCGACTCAAGGCATTAGCAACAACATTTGCCTTACCAGGATGATAATCAATCAAACAGTCGTAGTCTTTAATCAACTCTAACCATCTCCTCTGTCGAAGATTGAGCTCTCTTTGGACACCCAAATATTTCAAACTCTTATGATCAGTATAGATAAAACACTTCTCCCCATACAAATAGTGTCGCCAAATCTTCAATGCAAATACAATGGCTGCTAACTCTAAATCATGGGTCGGGTAATTGAGCTCATGCTATTTCAACTGTCGAGAAGCATAGGCTATAACTTTACCCTCTTGCATCAGAACACAACCTAAACCATTATGTGAAGCATCACTATAAATCACATATGGTTTATCTTCCACAGGTAAAGTAAGAACAGGCGCTTGAGTCAACATTTCTCTCAACTGATCAAAGCTAGCCTGACACTGATCTGTCCACACAAATCTAACTCCCTTTCGAAGCAATCTGGTAAGTGGAGTAGCTATCAAAGAAAATCCTTTCACAAACAATCGGTAATAGCCTGCCAAACCTAGAAAACTTCTAACTTCAGTCACAGACTTTGGTGGACTCTAATTCAAAATAGCTTCAACTTTACTCGGATCAACTCTGATACCTTCTGCTGAAACTATATGACCAAGAAAAGTTACTTGATCAAGCCAAAATTCACACTTCGACAGTTTAGCAAACAATTGCTTCTCTCTCAAAATTTGCAACACAATCCGCAGATGCATGTCATGCTCCTCCTCATTACGTGAATACACCAAAATGTCATCAATAAAGACTACCACAAACTGATCCAAATAGGGCCTAAACACCCTATTCATCAAGTCCATAAAAACTGCAGGTGCATTCGTCAAACCAAAAGGCATAACTAGAAACTCATAATGCCCATACCTGGTCCGAAAGGCGGTCTTAGGAACATCTTCAGCTCTGACCCTCAATTGATAGTATCCTGATCTCAAATTAATTTTTGAAAACACTGCTGCACCCTTCAATTGATCAAAGAGATCATAAATTCTAGGCAAAGGATATTTATTCTTAATAGTCACCTTGTTAAATTGCCTATAATCGATACACAATCTCATAGTACCATCCTTCTTCTTCACAAATAAGACAGGAGCCCCCCCACGGTGAAACACTAGGGCTAACAAACCCTTTATCCAACAACTCCTGCAATTGCACCTTCAATTCTCTCAATTCAGCAGGTGCCATTCTATAAGGAGTAATAGAAATAGGACTGGTACCAGGCAATAATTCAATACCAAACTCCACCTCTCTCTCAGGAGGCAACCCTGGCAACTCTTCTGGAAACACATATGAAAACTCTGCAACTGTAGGTATACTAACAATTTGAGAACCCTTTACTCTAGTATCTACCACATGAGCAAGATAAGCGTCACACCCCTTTCTAATCAATCTCCTAGCTGCAACAACTGAAACAAACAAGGATGCTAGCTGTCCCTGCTCACTAGATACTATCACCTCACTTCCATCACCAGTCCTCAAAGTAACAATTTTCTTTTTACAATCCACCATGGCTCCATGTCTAGATAACCAGTCCATGTGTAATATCCCAATGTGTGCCCTAGAAGTTGGATACAATTATTGTTTTGATTTGAATTAAATGTATATATGTATTTGCAAAAGAAATGAGTGTGTTAAGAGAATGTATATGTTGTGTATATTGTAATATATATAACATATAAGTTGGTCAAATGGGGAGTCAAGGTAAGAGGATATTTTAATTTGTGCTAAGTGAAATTACTATAAAGGGCATATAAGTGACAAAAGTTAAGTTAAATGGATGAGGGCAATTAGGTAATTGCTTTGTTAAATTGCTTGGTGGATATTTAAAGAAGAAGAGAAGTTTGAATTGTCTTCATCTTTTCTCTTCTTTGTTGGTGTGGCCGGCTATCAAAAGGGAAAGAGAGCAAAAGAGGTGTTTGAACTTCTAAACTCAAATTGAAGGGAGAATCAAAGGATTAAGTTGAAGATTTGTGGAATTTCTTCAATTGAGGTAAGTACTCTCTTTTTTTCCTTTGTAAATTTTGAAGTTGGGTTTAAGATGAGTTATGATTTGCTAGAATTATGATTTGGTGTGTTATAGATGTGTTTACAAGTATTGAAATTAATTGTAAGCTAAAGAATTGAATTGATGTTGGTTTTGTTGTAAAGATGGTAAGTTAATTAGAGTTGGATAGTGAAAGATCAAGAGTGATGATGATGGTTTTAGGGTTTTGAAATGGGAGATGATTAAATGTGTTGTTAATGTAAATATTGTGTTAAACATGCACAATAAGTGTTAATGATTTTGATTTCAACCATTTGAATGAGTTTGTGTTGTGTATAATGTGTTTACACTAAATCAAAAGAGAATTGGCCATTTTAGGGTTTATATACAAGAGAGACACGGCCAAAATGAGAAAGGAACATGGCCAAGACTTAATATTTTTGAGAGACACGGCCAAGTTGAGGGAAGTTTGGCCGTGTTGGGTGGATTTTGGAGAGACACGGCCACAAGCTTGGCCGTGTCCCTTGCCCATGTTTGCTACTGCCTGAATTTTGTTGAGAGACACGGTCGTGTCCCCTTGCCCGTGTCTGCCTCGGCTTGAATTGAAATTGAGAGACAGGGCCACAAGCTTGGCCGTGTCCCTTGGGTGTGTTGGCTACTGTGTTTGTACTTTGCTCTTCTTGTTTTGTGGAGATTGAACATACATTTAATGATGCATATGATTATGTATGAACAATGTTATGTTATGCATTGTGTATCTTGTGAATGGTTATATGTTATATGAACAATGTGACTAATATTATGACTTGTATAGTGTGGAAGAGATGAGGATCATCCAAAAAGAGGTATGTGCAATGTAATTTATTATGATAAATGTTTTAACAATAAATGGTGTCAATGTGTTTTGAGAAATGATGAAATGTGATAACAATGATTGAAATGTTATAAAGGGACATGTTGTTTATATGATGATGAACAATGAAATTGATTATGTATGCTTGAATGATATGATTAAAGCATGCCTATATGGTATGATTGATTAATGACATGTTTGTTTAGTAATGTAATTGATGTTGCATATATCAATGATGGAACATGAAATGTGATTTGAGATACAATGTGATATGAAGCCATTGTGATTGACTATGTTAATTCAATTAAGATATGTAAGGCATGATTGCCTAAATGATGATGAGAATTGAAAATGATATTGATGATGAAATAAACAATGAATTGTGTATCTAATGTGTTATTCATTTTCAGAGTTTTGTTGTTGGTGGCATGCCTAATGGTAACAATCTCTTGAAGTTAGGTTGGGCTTGATCCTTGAAGCCTAGTTGGGTTGAAGTTTAACATGTTTTACTCCCCTTGAAGCTTGGTTGGGTCTAGTCCTTGAAGCCTAATTGAGATGTTACAACCCTTGAAGCTAGGTTGGATTAGTTCTTGAAGCCAAGTTGGGTTGATACTTAGCATGCTTTGTTCCCCTTGATGCTTGGTTGAACTTAATCCTTGAAGCCTAGTTGGGATATTTATGAATGTGATAATTAAACCAAAGCATTAACTCTGAAAGTCGAATAGCATATTAGTGTCTTTTGGGCCCGAGTCTGTCATTTGTTGTAAATATGATATATATATACAAATGTTGGAATACATGAGTAATGAGATATATAAATTGTGGATATTAGTGATGGATGATGGTTGGTGATAATATTTGCCTTTGTGAGAAATGTGATGTGTGATTAATGAATTGTGAACAAACTAATGTTATGAAGTATGATATGTGATGTGTGTATTGATTGTGGGTATTAATGATGAATTGTGTTTGGTGATAAGGATTGTCTTCCTTGGAAAATGTGACTTTTGATTAGTATGATATATAATGTATGTATATTGATATATTGATTGTGAGTATTATTAATGGATTATGGTTGGTGGTAATGTTTTATATAAACGTATATAATATATGAGATTAGTCGAGATATATGAAAGGTGCAAATTAAAAAGAGAAAAACATGATAAGAACTAATGGTATATGGAATGAATATAGTTTTATTATATGTTAGAATTTCTATAACGTATGTTTATATTTTATATTGTACTACTAAGCTCTCGGGCTTAGCGCGGTTGTGTAATCGCGCAGGTGAACATGCGGTTGATCTGGAAGTCCAGCTGTTATGCCACGAGAAGAGTAAGAGTTTGTCGAGACCAACTATAGGGTAATGCATACATGTATAATTTTTAATTATGATGTATTTTTGATGATGGAGTATTTATATGTATAAATGAAGATGTGATAAAGATAATGATTTTGTAAATGTTATTTAAATTAACGTATTATGGTTTTGAACTCTGTTACAGGTTTTTAAAAGATAATGAAAAGTGACATCCTTATACTTTGTATACTTACTGTATGTATACTAGGTATATGTATAGTACTTATATAGGGTATCAGGGTGTTACAATTATTTTGGTATCAGAGCTTAGGTTCGAGATTCTCGGCCTAAGTGAAATTAAAAAAAAGAAAAAAAGAAAAAAAATTTTTGAAAAGTTTAAATAGAAGTAAAAAGGAAAAGTTTTGAAATGAAATTTGTAATACATGCGTATGCATTGACACCTAGGTTGGTCTCGGATGTGGCATAATATGACTTGTAGAATATTTGTGTTATATGAGATGTTCAATATAGTTGATGATATATGTGTATACTATGTTGATGTGATAAGAAACCATGATTGTTGGCAATGATGTTGGAAATGAATTATAATTGAGGCATAGTGCCTAATTAATTATGAGAAACGAATTGTGAAATATAATGTGATATATGCATATTGATGATGCATATGAAAAATGTTATGTTGTGTGCAACATGGAATGTAATGTTGATGTTTATGAGCAATATTATGTAGGACATAATATGAATTGAAACATAAAGGAATGAAAAGGAGAATAAAATTGAAAATGAGTTGAAAATCAAATCAAGATAAGAATATGTACTTTTCTTCTATATTTTGAATCTCTTTATAATAAAGTTTATGTTGGGTTTGCTAATGTTGAGTTTGCTAGACAGAGGAAATAATATTGAATTGTTAATATTGAAAGTTATGTTATTTAAATGAGGAGAGTATGGTGGAATATTGAATGAGTTGATTAGTAGAGACAAAGTGTGATTATGTAAAGTTGGGATGTATATACAGTTAAGGTCTTGTTTAAAGGAAAAAGAGATGATATTGGTTAAGTAAGAATATAAATTGGTATTGTTATTTTAATGCAAACATGGTGATTTCAATGTTAGAAATATGATATGTTTGAAGATTGTAAAAGCTCCTGTAAATGGTGGTAATATGTGATATTTAGATTTTTGGAAGGAGCTTAGTAATTGTGAAACATATATGTTTGATGTTGCTTTGTGGTATATACATATAAGATGTTTTTAAAATGGATATTAAGAAAAGATGAATTTGGCAAATTGAAGTTTAAACAAAGTAATAAGTTGAAAAGTTAAAGGTTTAGTGGAAGTTGATAAAGATTATTTGGATATTGAGAGTTAAATGTATATTTAATACATAAGCTAGGTGAAATGACTAATATTGCACATGAAAGTATTATGAATTGAATAATGTGATTGATAGCATGAGAATTTGTTTTGAAGTAAAAAGGGATATGGAAGTATATTAAATGTTTTTAAAGACGAAAGTGAAAAAGATGTCACATTGGGAATATGACTAAGATAGATGTGAAGTGTTATTATAGTCAGAATATATATATATATGTGTTGTGTGAATAAATATTTTACATTATATTGGAAGAATGAGAATGATAATGTTTAAAAGAAAGTGATGAACATTAAATTTGTATTGAATGTATGAAAAAGGAAAATAAAATAAGAGCATATAATTAAGTGTGTACATGTATATGACATGTGAATGAAATTATACATATATACATAAAGGTGTGAATCGTGTTTTGTAGATGACCTATGAATATGTATATGGTATAATTATAGAAATAATGATATGGAAATGATGTTGTATGTATAAGTGGACCTAAGAGAGAGTAAGTCTGGAACTGGGTAAAGCTAATTGGATTATGTGATAAGAGTAAGTATGAAATGGACTTGAGTAATAGTGGACAGTGGAAATTGTTGGTAAGCTTTAAATTTGATGATTATATGATATTTGGAGTCCTAAAATATTCACATATAAAAAGTTCTATGTAATTATATTATAAGAGATTGTAAATGGATTAGAAATGAAGTGATGAATAGAAATTGTATAAGAACTGTATATGATTGAATATGTATATAATAATATTGTTGAAACGTGACTTAAGTTGATAAAAATCATATAATCGAATGCAAATTTGGTTGAAACGGAGTTGGAACGTGTTAACTTCTGATATAGTAAAAATGTAAAGAAAGAATATGTAATTTTTGAGATACACCTTAGCCTTGTATTTGTATAGATTGAGAATAAAATTATAAAGGAACAGTATTGATTTGAAAGTTTCAGGCTTGAATATTAATCTCTTAAAGCCAGGTGTTTTGTTAAGTATATTTGATCGATTAATTGGTTATCCATGGATTTGGATTTTAGATCAAATGATTGTAATACAGATTTGGTAAGATTGAAATTATGTTAAGAAGTATAGTTAAAAGTTATGAATAATACGACAAAAAGGTAATTTAAATAAGTATAACAATGATATGAAATGTGAGGAGATATCAAAAAGAGAGAAATTTTAAAATATGACTGAAAGTTATGCAAAATATATTTATGGTATATAATGAATAAATGAATGGACTTGAGGTTTAAATGAATGAGCTATAGATAGTAAGTATGGTATAAAAATTATTATGAGAATTGGTGAGAATTATATTAAGATAATTTGAAGTGAATTGTTATCATGATAATTTGACTGAATATGGATCGGAAGAGATCAGGAATTGTATGTAAGTTTGCCCTAATGGAATCAGGTTATATATATATATACATATTTGAATATTGTGAAATTCCATGATAGGTTAAATAAATTAATTGTTGGTTGGAATTGAACAAGATTAGAATATGGGTATATTGTGACAGATAGATCAATTGATCTGGATTTGGCTAAAATTATGAATCATTATTGAGATTTAATATGTATAGTTGTACTAAGAGTGTAATTGTTTACATGATAATGTATATGATGTAAAATGTTAAAGTATGAATGGACATAAATGAATGGAGTTAGTAGTTATAAATCATGATAAAAAGGGAAAAGATTTGGTTATTTATAACATAAGTGGAAAGGTAATGTATTAAAATGCAAGTTAAATAAAAAGTATGCTAAAGAAGTGACTCAATTTGTGAGAAATAAGGATCTTGTTATCCATTGAGGTTTAACAAATGTCTATTTAGACAGTAATTGTAATGACGGGATAATTAATGCTCAGATATAAACCACTGGCTTCTAAGGTTAAAGCTAAGAGAGTAATATCAATGGGATGAAGGAACAAAGTATATGAAATATAAAAATTGGATGAAGTATAAGTGTGCTATAAAATGATCTGATTTTTTTTATCAAGATATTAATAGGAAGTGTAATGAATTCTTTTGAATGTTTGATCAAGGAAATAATAAGATCTTTAAATATATAGAATGATGAGTTATGAAATTTAAAGAAGGTGGTTGATTCTAAAGGAGAGAGTTGAAATTGTATGAGTTGATGATATAATAACTTAAGAATTTAATTAACTTCATATGAAAGTTAAGATAGTATTTTGTTAAGAATGAATTGTTACGGTACTGATAATTTCGAGGACGAAATTATTTAAGGGGGAGAGAATTGTAATATCCCAATGTGTGCCCTAGAAGTTGGATACAATTGTTGTTTTGATTTGAATTAAATGTATATATGTATTTGCAAAAGAAATGAGTGTGTTAAGAGAATGTATATGTTGTGTATATTGTAATATATATAACATATAAGTTGGTCAAATGGGGAGTCAAGGTAAGAGGATATTTTAATTTGTGCTAAGTGAAATTACTATAAAGGGCATATAAGTGACAAAAGTTAAGTTAAATGGATGAGGGCAATTAGGTAATTGCTTTGTTAAATTGCTTGGTGGATATTTAAAGAAGAAGAGAAGTTTGAATTGTCTTCATCTTTTCTCTTCTTTGTTGGTGTGGCCGGCTATCAAAAGGGAAAGAGAGCAAAAGAGGTTTTTGAACTTCTAAACTCAAATTGAAGGGAGAATCAAAGGATTAAGTTGAAGATTTGTGGAATTTCTTCAATTGAGGTAAGTACTCTCTTGTTTTCCTTTGTAAATTTTGAAGTTGGGTTTAAGATGAGTTATGATTTGCTAGTATTATAATTTGGTGTGTTATAGATGTGTTTACAAGTATTGAAATTAATTGTAAGCTAAAGAATTGAATTGATGTTTGTTTTGTTGTAAAGATGGTAAGTTAATTAGAGTTGGATAGTGAAAGATCAAGAGTGATGATGATGGTTTTAGGGTTTTGAAATGGGAGATGATTAAATGTGTTGTTAATGTAAATATTGTGTTAAACATGCACAATAAGTGTTAATGATTTTGATTTCAACCATTTGAATGAGTTTGTGTTGTGTATAATGTGTTTAAACTAAATCAAAAGAGAATTGGCCATTTTAGGGTTTATATACAAGAGAGACACGGCCAAAATGAGAAAGGAACACGGCCAAGACTTAATATTTTTGAGAGACACGGCCAAGTTGAGGGAAGTTTGGCCGTGTTGGGTGGATTTTGGAGAGACACGGCCACAAGCTTGGCCGTGTCCCTTGCCCATGTTTGCTACTGCCTGAATTTTGTTGAGAGACACGGTCGTGTCCCCTTGCCCGTGTCTGCCTCGGCTTGAATTGAAATTGAGAGACACGGCCACAAGCTTGGCCATGTCCCTTGGGTGTGTTGGCTACTGTGTTTGTACTTTGCTCTTCTTGTTTTGTGGAGATTGAACATACATTTAATGATGCATATGATTATGTATGAACAATGTTATGTTATGCATTGTGTATCTTGTGAATGGTTATATGTTATATGAACAATGTGACTAATATTATGACTTGTATAGTGTGGAAGAGATGAGGATCATCCAAAAAGAGGTATGTGCAATGTAATTTATTATGATAAATGTTTTAACAATAAATGGTGTCAATGTGTTTTGAGAAATGATGAAATGTGATAACAATGATTGAAATGTTATAAAGGGACATGTTGTTTATATGATGATGAATTTAAGATACATGTGCAATGAAATTGATTATGTATGCTTGAATGATATGATTAAAGCATGCCTATATGGTATGATTGATTAATGACATGTTTGTTTAGTAATGTAATTGATGTTGCATATATCAATGATGAAACATGAAATGTGATTTGAGATACAATGTGATATGAAGCCATTGTGATTGGCTATGTTAATTCAATTAAGATATGTAAGGCATGCTTGCCTAAATGATGATGAGAATTGAAAATGATATTGATGATGAAATAAACAATGAATTGTGTATCTAATGTGTTATTCATTTTCAGAGTTTTGTTGTTGGTGGCATGCCTAATGGTAACAATCTCTTGAAGTTAGGTTGGGCTTGATCCTTGAAGCCTAGTTGGGTTGAAGTTTAACATGTTTTACTCCCCTTGAAGCTTGGTTGGGTCTAGTCCTTGAAGCCTAATTGAGATGTTACAACCCTTGAAGCTAGGTTGGATTAGTTCTTGAAGCCAAGTTGGGTTGATACTTAGCATGCTTTGTTCCCCTTGAAGCTTGGTTGAACTTAATCCTTGAAGCCTAGTTGGGATATTTATGAATGTGATAATTAAACCAAAGCATTAACTCTGAAAGTCGAATAGCATATTAGTGTCTTTTGGGCCCGAGTCTGTCATTTGTTGTAAATATGATATATATATACAAATGTTGGAATACATGAGTAATGAGATATATAAATTGTGGATATTAGTGATGGATGATGGTTGGTGATAATATTTGCCTTTGTGAGAAATGTGATGTGTGATTAATGAATTGTGAACAAACTAATGTTATGAAGTATGATATGTGATGTGTGTATTGATTGTGGGTATTAATGATGAATTGTGTTTGGTGATAAGGATTGTCTTCCTTGGAAAATGTGACTTTTGATTAGTATGATATATAATGTATGTATATTGATATATTGATTGTGAGTATTATTAATGGATTATGGTTGGTGGTAATGTTTTATATAAACGTATATAATATATGAGATTAGTCGAGATATATGAAAGGTGCAAATTAAAAAGAGAAAAACATGATAAGAACTAATGGTATATGGAATGAATATAGTTTTATTATATGTTAGAATTTCTATAACGTATGTTTATATTTTATATTGTACTACTAAGCTCTCGGGCTTAGCGCGGTTGTGTAATCGCGCAGGTGAACATGCGGTTGATCTGTAAGTCCAGCTGTTATGCCACGAGAAGAGTAAGAGTTTGTCGAGACCAACTATAGGGTAATGCATACATGTATAATTTTTAATTATGATGTATTTTTGATGATGGAGTATTTATATGTATAAATGAAGATGTGATAAAGATAATGATTTTGTAAATGTTATTTAAATTAACGTATTATGGTTTTGAACTCTGTTACAGGTTTTTAAAAGATAATGAAAAGTGACATCCTTATACTTTGTATACTTACTGTATGTATACTAGGTATATGTATAGTACTTATATAGGGTATCAGGGTGTTACACCATGCCTAGGATCACATCATATTCCTTAAAAGGCATCTCAATCAAATCTCCAAGGAACTCCTCACCTTGAACCACTACTGCACTATCTCGGTGCACTTTGCTAACAATCACACTATGCCCTAAAGGATTTGTTACCAATACATCAAATCCTAGGGATTCAGCATGCACATCAGACACAGGAAAAATAGATGCACTAATATATGAATGTGTGGATCTGGGATCAATCAAAGCAAGTACTGAAGTAACAAAATAAAGAGAAAGTACCAGCAATGACTGCAGAAGCATCTGGTTGTCTCTGCATCACATAAATCCTCTGAGAAGATCCAGCCCCCTCTGGTCTACTCTCTCTGGATGTAGAACCTCCTCTAGAACTGAACCCAAATCTGCCTCCTCTGCCGAAACCTCTGCCTCCTGGACCTCCCCTCACACTAGGTCAAGAAGCTGCAGAATCTACTGATATCTGCTCTTGCCTCTCCGGACAATCTCTAACAAAATGATCAGGTGATCCACATCTGAAGCATACCCCTGCTACACCAGTCTTCCAACAAGTACCACCATGTGGCCTACCACAATGAATACATACGGGTAGAGTGGATCTCTGAGTCACTGGGTTCGGAGCACTCGCCACTGAAACTGTAGGTCTAGATCTCTGCCTCTGAAACTGTACTGACCTACCAGTTGGCCTCTGACTCCTACTAACCCGAGGAATAAAACTTCCTTTACCTCTCTTTGCAGATGAAGACCCTGCCTCAAACTGGGGTCTTCTAACCCCTAATCTCTTCCTCAGAAGCAGCCGCTGCAATATTCTGAGCTCTTTCCACACTCCTAGTTGCTGCCACAAGCTGGGAAAAATCATGATATCTAGATCCAGCCACAAGACACAGAATAGAGGGCCTCAATCCCTCCTCAAATCTCCTGCATCTATCTATCTCATCAGATATAATACCCCCAGCATAATGGCTCAACCGTATAAACTCAACCTCATATTCCGTTACGGTCCGGTGATCTTGCTTCAAGCTTAGAAACTCCATTTTCTTCACATCTTTGTACTCTCTTGGAGTGTACTTCCATTCAAACTCTCTTAGAAAATCAGCATAGGACAATGTAGGTGGATCATCCATAGCATGGGGCACTGTCTTCCACCAATCATACGCATCCCTCTGCAACAATGTTCTTGCATTATCAAATTTTTCTTCTGGAGTAGCTTGTAACTGAACAAATATTCTCTGTACTTTATCTAGCCACTGCTCAGCTACAGCTGGATCAATAGTACCAAAGAAGTCTTCTGCTCCATACTTCCTTAATTTATCATACTGTCTCACTGATACCAAAGGCTGTGGGGGTGGCGGTGGTTGCATAGGTGCTTGCCTCAAAGCCTCAACCACATGCCTGAGCCAAACTGGTGGAATCTCCTCACCATCTGGTCTCCCCGACACAGAAGCAGGTACCTCTCCAGCACTATCCACTCTAGCTCCCCCTCTAACGTCATCAGGAGCTATGCTCTCCGCACTACCCTATACTGACTGTCGCAAGTGAGAATCCATCACAACCTATGTCTGCAAACACAGCAGATTACATCTTATTAAAGATCAGAGACTGCCAATCCCAATCATGTACATTATTCAAAAACCAACTTTTTAAGTCAAAATACTCTTTTTCTTACACTTTACCTAGGTTGAGAATCCCAAACCTAGGCTCTGATACCAAAACAATTGTAACACCCCTATATCCCGTATACGTACCAAGCAAGCTTAAACGATCGTAATATACGTATACTGAATATAGAAAATGCCATAGTTTAAAAAGACACAACAAATATCTTTGTAAATAAATGAAACCAATCTCAAACATTTAAAAGAAATCCAAAAGACACCATATATAAAATGTTTAATAATTCACAGCAGAAGTTATTACAAATATGTTATAAATTAAAGTTTACAAAACATAGAATATATATACATGATTGGCAGTTCTTCTCTGATCTTTAAGTCCCAAAAGAAAATCCTCAATGTCTAGTCTCACTTGGTCTCGAGGAGCTCTCAGGTTCAACTCTGTCACCTGCGCGATCAAACACCATCGCGCTAAGCCAACGGCTTAGTAGTACAAATTATGCTAGCATTATGCTTTAGTGCAATGCAATGTCACACATTTTATTAACAAATCAACATCATAGATGAAAGGCTAACAACATATCTTTATATTTCATAAACTACAGATATATATACATATCACATTTCAACATCCTTCCATATAACTCATTAGTCAATCATTTTACTATTCATGAATCACATTAAACAAAGACAAGCATGGGCCCAAAACACACTAATATACCATTCAATTTTCAGAGTAGATGTTTTGGTTCATTCATCACATTTATCATTATCATAAACCCAACTAGGCTTCAAGGATTAGGTTCAACCAAGCTTCAAGGGGAACAAAGCATGCTAAGTCTCAACCCAACTTGGCTTCAAGAACCAACCCAACCTAGCTTCAAGGGTTGTAACATCTCAATTAGGCTTCAAGGACTAGACCCAATCAAGCTTCATGGGGAGTAAAACATGTTAAACTTCTACCCAACTTGGCTTCAAGGATCAAGCCCAACCTAACTTCAAGAGAATGTTACTATCATTAGGCATGCCACCAACAACAAACTCTGAAAATTGAATAACGCATTAGCCACAAAATTCATTTTATTATTTCATTCTCAATTCTCATCATCAATTAGGCAAACATGCCTTATATCTTTCAATTGAATCATCATAGCCAATCACAATGACTTCACATCACATTTGAGTTACCATAGCCAATCACAATGGCCTCATATCATATCATATCTCAATTCATATTATACATATAGCATCATTGATATAACCTTTCAAAGTATATTACTCATATAACACATTACCATTCACAAAATTCACAATGCATAAAACATAACATTGTTCATATAGTATCATATGCATCATCATTATCTTCAAATGTATATTCAATCTCAACAATGTAAGAAGAGCAAAGAAACAATCACAGGAGCCAACACAATCAAGGGACACGACCAAGCTTGTGGCCGTGTCTCTCAACACAAATTGGCAGTGGAAGACATGGGCAAGGGACACGGCCGTGTCTCCCAAAATTCTTTAGTTTGGCCGTGTCTCTTCCTTGGTTTGGCCGTGTCTCTCATGATTAAAAACCCTAAAGATGGCCAAATCTCTTTTTATTGAATTTAAACACATTATGCATAACATAACCTCATTCAAATGAATATACACAATGTCATTAACACATATCTTGCATGCTCATCACAATATTCTCATTAACAATACATCAACAACACATTTAATCACTCACCACTTCAAAACCCTAAACCAACATCACTCTTATTCTTTCAAAATCAACATCCACTTAACTTACCATCTTCAAACCAAAACCAACACTAATTTAACTTTGTAACTTACAATCAATCTCAACACTTATAAACACATCTCAAATACACCTAATCATAAAATCAACAATTCATAACTCACTTCAAACACAACCTCAAAAGAACAAAGGAAAACAAGAGAGTACCTACCACAATTGAAGAAATTTCACAAATCTCTAACTTAATCCTTTGATTCTTCCTTCAATTTGATTTTAGAAATAAACAAATCTCACTCTTGCTCCTTTGCTATGGAGGGCTGGCCAACATAAGAGAAAGAGAAGAAGAAAAGAAAAATGAAGACAAGTCAACTTCTCTTCTACTTTAAATCTCCACCAAGCAATTCTAACAAAGCAAAATTACTTAAATGCCCTTTTCTATTTGTTCACACTTCCTTTAAAACTCTTGCCCTCTTTAGTAATTTCACTCATCCCAAATTAAAATATCTTCTTCCCTTGACTCTCCATTGACCAACATATATGTTATATATATATTAACATATATGCAACATATACATTCCACTAACACAATCATTTCCTTTGCAAAAACATATATACATTAAATTCAAATCAAACAACAATTGAATTAAAACTTCTAAAGCACACTTTGGGATATTACATTTTGGACCAATGTAAAGGACATGTTTCCACTTTTCGGTGGGTGTCCTATTTAGTTTAGACATGTATGATGTAAGGACATGTTTCCATCTTTGGATGGGTGTCCATTTATTTATTTTGTTTGGACATTGCTTTGATTTTAGTATAATGATGCTTTATTTTAATTGTTGCATGTAATATTGTTATACTTAAGAATTTTATAATTTTAAGACCTGTAAAGGAGGGCGGTTCCAATGAACCGGGCATTGTGGGGGTGTTGGGCCATTTCTCACCTTCTCCATACGTACCCAACTTTCCAAACCCATTAGGGGGTTGGGTATTCCTTAGTAATCGAGTCATCCACCCCTTTCTTTTTTTAGTCCGTCTAGGTGGCGACTCCATTTTCTCCGGGCTTAGGCCCGTGTTCTCTAAGGCCCCGATCCTAAATAGTGGTGAAGTTGCAAGAACCATTCCTCCGGGAGTGGGGGAAAAAAATCCCTGCTCACACACTTTCAAGGGTGAAGACTCAATTTCCAAGGATGAAGATCCACTTTAAAGGGGGAAGACCCGATGCAAAGGATGATGATCTAGCTTAAAGGATGAAAATCCAATTTCAAGGGTGAAGACCTGACGTCCAAAGGATGAAGATCCATTTTTCAGGGCGAAGACCCAATCTCTACGGATGAAGATCCATTTATAAGGGTGAAGACCCGATCTCCAAGGATGAAGATCTGTTCTCAAAGGTGAAGATCCGATGCCAAGGATGAAGATCCAAGGTCAAAGGATAAAGATCCATTTTGGTGGGTAAAGACCCACAATCCATTAAAGAATGAAATAACAAATTAAGTCCAGAACTTAGCTTGGGTCCAGAACCCAAATTATCATTAAGTCCAGAACTTAGCTTAGGTCTAGAACCTAAATTCCCTCTTAAGTCCAGAACTTAGCTCGGGTCCAGAAAACAAATTATCCTTAAGTCCAAAACTTAGCTTAGGTCCAGAACCTAAATTTCTTCTTAAGTCTAGAACTTAGCTCGGGTCCAGAACCCAAATTATCCTTAGGTCCAGAACTTAGCTTAGGTCCAGAAACTAAATTCCCTTTTAAGTCCAGAATATATCTTAGGTCGAGAACCTAAATTGCCTCATAAGTCCAGAACTTAGCCCCGGGTCCAAGTACCCAAATCAAATCCAAGTATCCATCCTCATCCAAAATTTTCTCAAAGTCATATTGTTTTTCACTCTCTTCTACTAAAAGTCTCAGATCATTCAAGCAGGGGGAAAACTGTAGACCCTTAATTTTTGACCCAGTCCAATATGATAGTTTAAGATAATTTTTGTGGTATTTTAATTATTTAAATAATATTTTAATTACTAATAATATTTAATAGATATTTTTAATAAAAATGAAACATAAAAAATAAAAAATCAGACTGATCGACTTGCCGCGCGGCAGCACTGTTGCACGGCAAGGGAATTCATCTTAGAAAATTTCTGCCGTGAGGCAAATTGGGTAGTGCTCAATTCACTGCAGCAAATATCTGCAGCAAATTTGGTAGTGCCTAATTCGCTGCAGCAAATTGGGCAGTGCCCAATTCACCGTAGCTGGGCTTGCCCAGTTCTGCGACAGAACTGGCTTGCCCAGCTCGCTTGGCCCGCACCCATAGCCCACAACAGTTATTTTGCCAGCGCATCCAGCAGGCCCGGCGGCCCGCATGCTGTCGATTTTTTTACCAAACCTTATTTTACATTGTTTTGTAATTTTTCCTAAATAGTTAGTATTTCCTTATTAAAATAGGATTAGGAATTTATTTTTTTCCCTATAAATACCACATTAAACTCACTAAAGAAAAGGGCGACGGAGAAAGAAAAACCCTAGGGACAGAACACGAAAAAACCCTAAAGAAAGAGAGGAGAAAAACCTGAGAAGAACAGTAATAGTTTTTTGAGAACGAAGAAAAATAACAAACAGAAATATCAAGACAACCAAAGAAGAAGGCAGAGTTCATACTGTCTTCACATTGTTCACCCAGAAATCAATTTTTTGGTGGAACCGGCTACGAAGGTTTGATTTTTTATCATAAGTTATTCATTTTTACAGTAGCTTTATTTTCTTTGATTAATAAGAACATGAAGTAACTTGATCTTTATTTAATAACTTTAATTATTTGCTTAAGTTAATACATTAATCAATTGGTATTCGTAACCCCACTTGCATGTTTTATAAAAACTTAAAACCATCCAGTAGTTGTTGAGGGTTTGAATCAATTGTTAGAATCTAGTTTGCTTACTAAAACCTCAAGAACCATAAGTTATTTTATTGAAACTCAAAACCATAAACTATTTTTATCCAAAAGCTTAAATTGTTTTATTATTAAACTCCAAAGTCATGATTATTCTTCCAAAACTTTAATTTATTTCTCCAAGTCCAGAATTGTTTTTCAAAGGCAGTAAGTTAAAATCCTAAACCCCTTTTTTTCAATAACCCAAGAATATCAAAACCTAATCCCATAAATCTTTCTCTCTTAAACCTTAAATTCCTTAAACCCTAAAACCCTAATATCTTAGCCGTGAGTCCTAAACCCTAATGTCTTAAGGTTCCAAAACCCTAATGTCATGATGTTAGCCCTAAACCCTAATTTGATTAACCAAAAACCTTATTACTTTCTTAAAATTATAAAACCCTAATCCATTCCATTTTTCCAAAAATCCTCACAGTAGCCTAAATAATAAATATAATAATTTCAAAATCCCAAAACCCTAAATATTAATTAAAGAGCTCTAAATTGAGACATAAACCTAAATTTGTATCTTTATTTGCTTTATTTAATTTTAGATTTGATTATGTAGTTTATTATATGTTTTGACGGTTGGTTTATTTAATTTTAGTGCTTGATTTATTTAATTTATCATGGATGAATATTTTTTTTATTATTATGATTATTATTTGTTTGTTTTGGTATTAAAATTGTAAGAGGCATGTTTCCACTTTGTGGGTACCTCATTAGTTAAATTTTATGTAATTTAAATTGCTTTTATATTTTGGATCAATGTAAAGGACATGTTTCCACGTTTTGGTGGGTGTCCTATTTAGTTTTAGACATGAACGATGTAAGGACATGTTTCCATCCTCGGATGGGTGTCAATTTATTTGCTTTGTTTGGACATTGCTTTGATTTTAATATAATGATGCTTTATTTGAATTATTACATGTAGAATGGATAATATTGTTATATTTAAGAATTTTATAATATTAAGACATGCAAAGGAGGTCAGTTCCAATGAACCGGGCGTTGTGGGGGGTGTTGGACCATTTCTCACCTTCCCCACACGTACCCAACTTTTCGAACCCATTAGGTGGTTGGGGATTCCTTAGGAATCGAATCATCCACCCCTTTCTTTTTTTCGGCCCATTCGGGTGGCGACTCCATTTTCTTCGGGCTTAGGCCCGTGTTCTCTAAGGCCCTGAGCCTAAATAGTGCTGAAGTAGCAAGAACCATTCCTCCGGGAGTGGGGGCGAAAATCCCCACTCATAATAACATTCATAGACTTTCTAGAACCAGGGGAGTGGATCCTTAGGGACAAGAAGGGAAATACATTGAAGTGCAATTTGAGGATGACATAGAAGTAGAGATGGGAGACATAGAAGAGCCACCTATGAAAGAGTTTGCTCGACCAATTATTTGGGTGACTACATCTTGCATACAGTTGAGCAATGCAACAAGAAACTATGAACTGGAAAACACTCATTATAGTATACTACCCTCTTTTTATAGAATGCCAAATGAAGATCCTCTAAACTTCATTCATGATTTTATTTCAACTTTACACATATTTCCTTTGCAAACATTGGCAGAGGATGAGCTTAATGATGAGGTGTTTCTCGTATACCTTGAAGGATTAGGCCAAGGCATGGTTGATTACTATTCCAGTAAATTCATTAACCACATCAACCGAAGTTTACAACAAGTTCATGACCAAATTCTACTCAAATTAAAAGACAATAAAACTTCAGGGAAATTTGCAACATTCACTCAAATGGATGGAGAACCATTTCATGAGTTGTGGGATCGCTTTAAATCTTTGTTATTCCATTGCCCTCATCATCACTATCTACAACAACTGCTTAATCAATTCTTTTATGATGGGCTGACACAACAAGGCCAAAATTCAGTGGATAATGAGCAGGAGGTGCAATGGGTGAGAAGACCACTGCTAAAACTATCAGATTGTTTGAAATGTTAGGAGCTAATTCACAGTAAAAAAGTATTGGGGAAAGGCCTAGAGGAATTCATGAGGTAAACTCAAACTCTGAGATGGCAAGACATATAGCAAAATTGGCCAGGCAAGTAAAATTATTAAACATAAGAGGAAACTTACCTATGTCAAGTCAAGAAATATGTGCATCATGTGGTGTTATAGGCCATAGTGCAAATATGTACTATACAAAATTTGATCAATTTAAAGAAGGGAAAGAGAAAGTATATGCCTTTGAGGGTTTCCAACAAAGGAGTAGGAATGACCCATATTCTAATTCTTATAATCCTGGTTGGAGGAATAACCCAAATAGTTCTTGAAAAAATCAACAACAAATTCCATCTCAATAATCTTTTTAGCCTTATCAAATAGGTCCTCACTTTCAAGGGAAATCTTCCAATCATGATCAACCAAGAAACCCACATTGGAAAATAATTTGAATGCTTTTATTCAAGCTAGCACCCAAAATCAAGAATTGAACAACCAAAGGTTTGATTCATTGGAGGCATCATTGAAGAAGGTTGAAACGCAAGTTGGGCAATTGGCAAACTAACTTCAAGCACATTAAAAGGGAAAATTTCCAAGCCAAATGGACTAAGCCAAGGCAATCACGATCTTGAGAAGTGGTAGGGTAATTGATAACAAAATTTGTAATTCTTTGGATGCAGGTACAATTCATGAAAATGGCTAGGAAATGCAAACAAGCAAAGCTCAACCAAGCCAATCAAAGGAAGAGGAAATGGTGGAGGCCCAAACTTCACCATTGTTGCACAAATCTCCAAATCCTTATAGACCACCAATTCCTTTTGCAAGTAAGTTAAAATTTTGGAGACAAGATAAGCATTTTTTTAAAATGTATAACATGCTCTCCAATGTAATTATAAATCTTCCTTACTAGAGGTAATTAAAAATATGTCTGCTTATGCAAAATTTTTCAAAGAACTAAACAACAAAAAGAAAAGGTATGAGCATAATGAAAAGGTAATAGTTTTGGAACTAGCAAGTGTTGTTTTACAACATAATGCTACCTCCTAAGCTAAAGGACCCTGAAAGTTTTGTAATCAATATCTCTATCGGGAATGGGAAAGAAACAACTTGCATATGTGACTTAGGGGAAAGTATAAATTTGATGCCATATTCAAGTTATTTACAATTAGAACTTGGAGAACATAAACAAACCAAGATGGTATTACAATTGGCAGACAGAACCCTTAGGTTTCCATAAGGAAATAATAGTGGATGTATTAGTTCAAGTTGGGAGTTTAATTATTGTAACACCCCCATACTCTATATAAGTACTATACATATACCTTGTATACATGCAGTACGTATATAAAGTATAAGAATGTCACTTTTCATTGAATATTAAAAACCTTTACTTTAGTTCCAAACAATAATACATTTTATTTAAATTTCATTTACAAAATCATTATACTTTTGATGATATTACATATATATAATTATCTTGTCTTTACTAAAATTCATTTATGCATATGAATACATTTTTATCAAAATACAACATAATAAATTGTACATGTATGCACCACCTTCTAGTTGGTCTCAAAATACTCTTACCCTTCTCGTGGCATAACGATTTGACTTCCAGATCAACCACCTACTCATCTGCGCGATTTACACAACCGCGCTAAGCTCGAAAGCTTAGTAGTACAAATAAATATTATAAACATACATTACAAAAAATCATACTCATATATTAACTTCATGTATCATTATTTTCTTATCATGTTTTCCATTTTCAATTACACTTTTTCATATATTTCTACTAATCTCATAATTATATACATATACACATATATCATTAACACAAACCACAATTCCATGACTTATTAGAACATTCATAAAATAATACTCACAATATCCACATCCATATACATATTACACGTCATATTGTATTTTCATAATCTCATCTTTCAGCATAGCTTCTCAGGCCACATTTCTTTTCAATAATTTACTTATATATTGTAATCATATCATACTTCATAACATTACATGTCATTATATTATTCAATTAATTCATTATTCATAATTCACCGTTAAGCAAAGACAAGCATGGGCCCAAAAGAAACTAATATGTCATTCAACTTTCAGAGTTAATGTTTTGGTTTAATTTTCACATTTATCATTATCCCAACTAGGCTTCAAGGATTAGGCCCAACCAAGCTTCAAGGGGAGCGAAGCATGCTAAGCATCAACCCAACTTGGCTTCGAGGACGAAACCCAACCTAGCTTCAAGGGTTTGTAACATCTCAACTAGGCTTCAAGGACTAGACCCAACCAAGCTTCAAGGGGAGTTAAGCATGCTAAATTTCAACCCAACTTGGCTTTAAGGATCAAGCCGAACCCAGCTTCAAGAGATTGTTACTATTAGGCATGCCACAAACAACAAAACTCTGAAAAGTGAATAACACATTAGGCACACAATACTTTTATTATTTCATTATCAATTCCATTCTCATTTCTTCATAATCATCTAGGCAAACATGCCCCAATTATTTCATTTGCATTATTATAGCCAACAACAATGGCTTCACATCTCATCATTAGGGTATACACAACCAATTACATTGTACATATAATTTGAATGATCATCATATCTTTCACATTTCACCTTTATATCCATTTATAATAGTTTCATATTTCATCATTTGGATATACATAGCAAATTACATTATTCTTATATTTAGAATCTTCAACATACATTCCACATTGTACACATCATACACATCATAGCACATTTCTCACGCATCAACAATATAATAAATAACTTAACACATTTTCCAATCAAATGTGTTAAGTCCCATAGTCATGCAAATACATACAATCATATAGGGTTTGTACTTACCTCAAGAGAAACTCACACCAATCTAAACTCCTCTTCTAAGAATCCTCCAACACTTGGATTAGGGAAACGCAATCTCTTCAAAACCTAATCAAAAAGTGATCATGTACACTCACTTAGAGATACACATGAGATAATATAGATATAAACCAACTAGGGCAAACTTTACATATGACACGCTCAACAACACGAGCGTGTCCTTGATCGTGCCCTAAACCAACAACACAGAAGCTTTGACAAGCTCAGTAACATGGGCGTGTCACTGGACGTGTCACTCATTTTGCCTTACAGAAACATTGACACACCCAACAACATGGGCGTGTTCATGGCCGTGTCAATTACTTTATCTCTCAGTAGCTATGACACGCTCAGTAACATGGCTGTGTTAAGGGTCGTGTCACAAACGTCAAACTCAGTATCGTTGACACGCCCAATGACATGGCCGTGTCACTGGCAGTGTCAGGCAAGAATTATACGAACTCTCATCCATGAAAACACAAACACTTCAAAATCCATACTACAACACCCTTAATCAACATCTTGGTTTATATACACATAAATCACCTATTAAGTTAACACTTATATAACTTCAACATATCATAATAATAATCATTATATACATCATCCATATATCATTTACTCAATTTCCCCAACTCATTTATATTAAACCCTTACTAAACAATTTCAACAATCCATCATCATCCTCACAAATAGCCATATTATCATCATCTAAATACCAATTCAACATATATATATACTTCAATCTTTCATTATCATCATCTTCACACACTAACCATGTCAAATATAAACACAATCAATAGAAATCAACACAAAGAAATGAACACTTACTTGAATTCTTTGCCAAATCTTCAATATCCACCTTCAATTCTCTTAAAGCCCTTAAGAATTTGATGTGTATGCCAACAAAATCACATCTCTCTCTCTCTCTCTCTCTCTCTCGTTCAAGAAGAAGAAGAAGAAGAAAGAAAGAAGATATTTTCTTCCTTTTTCAATCTTATATATATATATATAATAATATAATTAAATCCCTTAAAAATTCTCCACCACACACTTGTCATTCCCTTTGACTTCCTTTTCTTCTTTTTCTCTTGTTATTATTATTATTATTATTATTATTATTATTATTATTATTATTATTATTATTATTATTATTATTATTATTATTATTATTTACAATTTACTTTTCCTACACCAATATATACATCATGTATATGTGCTTTATATGTTGCTATATGTATATCTCTTATATATTGTATTTATATTTACCATATTTTTCAATGCCATATATACATATCATCTTTCATATACATCTATCTTTTATAATATTTTCTTTACATATTTTACCAACATAACTTCTCACAACTACTATTACAATGTACACCAAAATCGGGGTATTACAATTCTCTCCCCCTTAAATAATTTCGTCCTCGAAATTATCTAGTACAGTAACAATCCATTCTTTCAAAATACTATCTTAATTTTCATATGAATTTAATCATATTCTTAAGTTATTATTTCATTAAATCACATAACTTCTACTCTTCCCATTAGAGTCAATCATTTTCTCCCGATTTCATAACTCATCAATATATATATATATATATCTTTATATCTTAGTATTGATTATCCCATCACTACAGTCACTTTCAAAATAGACACTTATCAAACCTTAATTGATAACAATATCCTTATTTTTTATACACTTAATTCCTTCTTTACCATGCTTCTCACTTAACATAAATATTAATACAATGCCTTTAAACTTACTTTACAGGTAATCAACCTTTTCCCTTTTATCATCATTTACAACTGATATAACTCAATTCATTCATGTCCATTCATTTATCAGAATATTACATCATATACATTATCACTTTAATCTTATACTCTTAGTATAACTATACATATTAAATCTCAATAATGATTCACAACCTTAGCAAAATCTAGATCAATTGATCTATCTGTCACAATATACTAACGTCTCAATCTTATCCGATTCAAACCAACAATTAACTTATTTAAATTTATCATTAGATTTCACAATATATATGACCTAATTCTATTAGGTCAAACTTATATTCAAATTCTAATCTCTTCTGATCAATTTTTCAGCGTTTTGAAATTATGATTATTAACAACAAATCACTTCAAATTATCTTAGTACAATTTCCAAAAAATTCTCATGATTATCTCATACCATATCTATTACCCATAGTTCACTCACTTAAATCTTAAGCCCATCCACTTATTCATTTTATACAATAAACATATTCAGTATAACTTTAAATCACATTTTGTAATTTCTCCCATTTAACATCTCCTCACATTTCATGCCATTACTATTTTTACAATAATTATCTTTCTATCACATTATCCATATCTCAAAACATTTTCACAGTTCTCTTTTCTTCCATACTTTCTATAATTATAAACAAATTTCTAACATAAAATGATAAGGTACAACTTTACCAATCATAACTCTTGACCATGTTTCTAGAAGGATAATTATCAATCTCACCAAAACTATACTACAGTCATGTTATCTCAGACCCAAATATGTGGATAACAAAACTAACCGGCCAAATATACTAAACAAATCATATGGTCATAGGAGATTAATGGTCATGCCTGTGGCTTATAAATCAATATTGTCCCTCTATTATTCTGCTTCCAACATTTCCAATTACAATGCTAAGTTTGTATTGCAAGGATTACATATTCATTCTCTAAACTTTTGCTACACCAAGAGTTAACACATTTCAACTCTGTTTCGAAACAATTTGCACTCGATTATATGATCATCATTAGCCTAACTCATGTTTCAACAATATTACCATTAACATCTCTTACGTATACATATTCGATCATATGCAAATTTTACACAATTTCCATTTGTTACTCAATTTCTAATCTATCTCTTCTAAAAATTTTCATACATTATACTTCCCCTTTTTCCTTACAATCTCTTATTATACACATATACATAGAACCTTTCCACGTGTAGATACTTTGGGACTCAAAACATTATATGATCATCAAGTTCAGTGATTACAATAAAAAAATTTCACGGTCCAGTATTACTCGAGTCCATTCTCACTCTCAATTTCATCACATAGTCTAGCTCTGCGCAGGTCAAGACATAATCTCTCTTAGGTTCGCTAATACATGCAATATCATTCTCAATACCACTAGACATGTAATTGTATAAAATAATAAACATAAAATAACATTTTTTTTTCTACCACATACACATTCATAGGTTACATTCATAATGTGACTTACTTTCCACATTTCTTACATAATACAATTACATTCATATCGAAAAACTCATCTCACATATCCTATACATGTATGCACATAATCATGCAATTTTATTTAATTTCTCTTTTGCATATAATCTATACAAATTTAATGTTTATTACTTTTCATTGAACATTATCATTATCATTCTTTTAACATGACTTAAGTTATTCATCAACTCAACAAATATATACACTCTAACCATAATAACACTTCACATAAATCGTAGTCACATTTCTAATGTGACATCTCTCTCACATTTGTTTTTAAAAGCATTTAGTATACCTTTCATATCCATTTTCATCATTTCCAGTCAAATTACTTAAAGTAACTCATTTTCCTTTTATTTCAAAACAAATTTCCGTATTATCAATCATATTACCCACTTCATAATACTTTCATGTGCAATAATAGTCATTCCACATAGCTCATATGTTTAATATACATTAAACTATCAATATCTAAATAATCCTCATCAAAATTCTGTTAAAACTCTAAACTCTCAACTTGCTACTTTACCGAAACTTCAAATTACTAATCTCATTTTCTTAATATCAATTTTAAAACAATATATATATATATATACCATCATGTAATATCAAAACATCTCATTTTCACAATTATTAAGGTCATTTCAAAAATCCAAATTTCACATATTACTACCATTAACATGAGCTTTAACAACACTTAAGCATATCACATTTCTAACATTAAAAATCACAATGTTTGCATTAAAACAACAAATACAAACAACACCATTATATCTCCTTATGTTAACCAACATCATCCCTTATTTTAAAAACCTTAACTTTGCATACCCAAACCTTTAATTGTCATACTTTGTTTATACCGATCAACTCACTTAATAGTCCACCATACTTTCTTCAATTTAATATTATATCTATCCTTTTTAACAATCGAACAATATTTTCTCTTTCTAGCAATCCAAATAATAAAGAGATCCAAATTTTAGAGAAAAGAGTACTTAATTAAATCTTAATTTATTTTTTTTAAACTCATTTCCACCATTATTCTCTTATTCATTTCTTTATAATCTATTTCTCAAGCACACTTTACTAACCAAAAATTTCGAAATTTGCTTTACTTAGTAAACTCCCATTCTTTAGTTTATCAACTAAACTTATACAAATTTCTCCATATCATTTGTTTTTCTAATTTTATTTTCATGAAAAACCTCATTCACACATTATCATCCATCTCATATAATTCAGATATACTTCAAATCACATAATGCCACATCCGAGACCAACCTAGGTGTTAATGCATATGCATGTATCACAAATTTCACTTTTCAAAAATTTTCTTTTTTTTTTAAATCTACTTAGGCTGAAAATCTCAAACCTAAGCTCTGATACCAAAATAATTGTAACACCCCCATACTCTATATAAGTACTATACATATACTTTGTATACATGCAGTACGTATATAAATTATAAGAATGTCACTTTTCATTGAATATTAAAAACCTTTACTTTAGTTCCAAACAATAATATATTTTATTTAAATTTCATTTACAAAATCATTATACTTTTGATGATATTTGTAACACCCCCACATTCAATACATGCACACTACAACCACCACAATGTAGTATACATGCACTAAACATAGGGATGCTACGAATATTATTAACATTCAAATGGTTTTAAATAATACTATCTTCTTTCTCATATACATTATAGAAAATAGGTCATTAACATATTATATAAAACAAATAGATATATATATATATATGTATACATTTACTTAATACGCAGCGGAATATAGAAAATATTTACATATATGAAAACATTTAAATCCATATTTACAAATGTGCATATATTTACATTATAAATATTACTTTACAAAATTAAAAAGAAGTAGTACATGATTGGCAAATCTCTTCTGATCTTTAAGTTCCCAAAATCAACTCTTCAACGTCTACTCTCACTCGGTCTCGAAGAGCTCTCTGGTTCAACTCTAACAACTCTATCACCTGCGCGATTAAATACTATCACGCTAAGCCAAAGGCTTAGTAAGATAATTAATGCTAATGTTATGCTTTAGTGCAATGCAATGTAAATTGTCAATCCATATTATACATGTAACATCATATATGCAAAGCTAACAACATACCTTACATTTCATAATTCAATATAAGTAGACATATCACATTTCAACATCTTTTCATATACCTCATTAGTTACTCATTAAACCATTCATGAACAACACTAAACAAAGACAAGCATGGGCCCAATACACACTAATATGCCATTCAATTTTCAGAGTTAATGTTTTGGTTTTGTTATCACATTTATCAATATCATATACCCAACTAGGCTTCAAGTATTAGGTTCAACCAAGCTTCAAGGGGAGCAAAGCATGCTAAGCTTCAACCCAACTTGGCTTCAAGAACCAACACAACCTAGCTTCAAGGGTGGTAACATCTCAATTAGGCTTCAAGGATTCAATCCAACCTAACTTCAAGAGATTGTTACACTTATTAGGCATGCCACCAACAACAAACTCTTAAAATGGAATAACACATTAGCCACACAATTTATTTATTATTTAGTCATCATTTCCATTATCAATTCTCATCAACATTTAGGCAAACATGCCTTACTTCTTTCAATTGCATCATCATAGCCAATCACAATGGCTTTGCATCATATTTCACATCTCAATTCATATTATGCATATAGCATTTCAAAATACATTATCCATCTCACACATTATCATTTACAAAATTCACATTGCATAGTACAAACCCTAGTTCATGTAGTATCATATGCATTTCAATTGAAAGTTCAAACTCAATCATGTATGAAGAACAAAACCCAAACACAATAACCAACACACCCAAGGGACACGGCCAAGCTTGTGGCCGTGTCTCCCAAAACAAATTGGCAGTGACAGACACAGGCATGGGACACAGCCGTGTCCTCTCCAAAATCTCACACACACGGCCAAATTCCATGGACTTGGCCGTGTCTCTCTAAAACATCAAGTCTTGGCCGTGTCTCTTCTTTGGTTTTGGCCATGTCACTCATGAACAACCCTAACCAAAGCCAACACTCTTCTAAATGCATTCTAACACATTATACACAACAATAATCTCATTCAAATGGTTCTAATCAACATTATTAACACATATCTTACATATTCATCACATTAATCACCTTAACAATATATTAACACAACATTTAACACTTATCTCCTCAAAACCCTAAAACCACCCTTCTTCTCCATCTTTCAAAAATCAACTTACTTCTTTCATCAACTCATCCTTAAAATCCAAGATCAAACTAATCAAACACACTTAAGTATAACAAAATCAATCAACACACTCTTATATCATCTATCAAATCCACATATCATTTCAAACAAGCAAAAGATCTAAAAGAAAACTTACCAAAGCTATAAACTTCTTGAATCAACACTTGATCACTTCAATCTTCCTTCAATTTGAGTTCAACACATCAAGATCCTCTCTTCACCTCTTGCTTTCCTTTGTCTTTGGAGGAGCCGTCCACTACCATCAAGAAGAGGAGAAAATGATGAAGAAACAAAGTCAATTTCTCCTTTAAATCTCCACCAAGTGATTTTAACAAGACAATTACCAACATGCCCTCATCCATTTAACTAACCTCTTGTCTCTTATAAGCCCATTATAGTAATTTCACATGCCACATAAAAATATCCTCTTGCATTGACCAACCCTTTGACTTATGTATATGTTATATATATTATCATATAAACAACATGTACACTTTACTCTAAACCCTCTTTCTTTCCCAAAACACATATACACAAGCATTCTCTTACAAACCTCTTTTTTTATCACACAACATATACATTCAATCCCATTTACAACAACAACAACAACAACAACAACATAAACAAAACTTCTAGGGCATACATGAGGATATTACAATTCTCCCCCTCTAAAAAGAAATTTTGTCCTCAAAATTACCTGATATCAAGGCTGAAACAACTGAGGATATTGCTCTCGCATCGATTGTTCACTTTCCCAAGTTGCTTCTTCCTTTGCATGGTTCTTCCACAAAATCTTTACAAGTGGCACTCTTTTGTTTCTTAACTCCTTCACATCACGAGCCAATATAGCAACTGGTTCTTCCTCAAATGTCAAATCTGAGCTCACTTCGATAGTCTCAATTGGCAACACGTGAGATGGATCCGATCTGTATCTTCTCAACATAGAAACATGAAATACATTATGAATACGATCCAACTCAGGTGGCAAAGCAAGCCGATAAGCAACTGGCCCAACCCTTTCTAGAACTTCATACGGTCCAATGAAACGAGGACTTAATTTCCCTTTTCGACCGAACCTCAAGATCTTCTTCCAAGGAGACACTTTCAAAAATACCTTATCTCCAATATCAAACTCTATGTCTCTCCTTTTCAGATCTGCATAAGACTTCTGTCGGTCTGAAGCTGCTTTTAATCTGCCCCGAATCAACTTCACTTTCTCTTCAGTTTCTTGAATCAAATCAGGCCCAATTAACTTACTTTCCCCAAGTTCATTCCAACAAAGAGGTGTCCTACACCGTCTACCATACAACGCTTCAAACGGTGTCATACCAATGCTAGATTGGTGACTGTTGTTGTAAGCAAACTCCACAAGTGGTAGAAATCTGTCCCAACTTCCAGAGAAATCAATGACACAGCTTCTCAACATATCTTCAATAATCTGTATCACCCTCTCTGACTGTCCATCCGTCTGTGGATGAAAAGCAGTACTGAAATGCAGTCGAGAACCCAAAGCACTATGCAAACTCTTCCAAAACCTGGAAGTAAACCTGGGATCTCGATCAGACACTAAAAAAATTGGGACACCATGCAACTTCACAATCTCATGGATATACAGCTCAGCTAACCTCTCCAAAGAGTAATCCATCCGAACCGGAAGGAAATGAGCTGTCTTAGTCAATCTATCCACAATTACCCATATGGCATCATGCTTCCTTTGTGTCAATGGCAAACCAGACACAAAATCCATTGTCACTCTTTCCCACTTCCATTCAGGTACTGACAAAGGCTGAAGTAACCCTGTTGGAACTTGATGCTCTGCTTTTACCTTCTGACATGTGAGACATCTGGATACATACTCCGCAATGTCTCTCTTCATACCAGACCACCAGTAATGCTGCCTCAAATTATGATACATCTTGGTATTGCCCGGATGCATAGCAAACACTGACTGATGTGCTTCTTCCAAAATGATCCTTTTTAAATTAGCATCATCGGGTACACATAATCTGTTCTTAAACGAAAGACTCCCATCATCTCTCACAATAAAATCTCTACTTTTCCCATTCTGGCAAGCTGAAACAATATTCTGAATCTTTTCATCAGCCAACTGAGCCTCTTTAATCTGATCCAACAAAACTGGTTTCACATGCAACTGTGCTAACAATGCACCATCATCACAAGATACAAAACTAGCACACAATGCTCTCAACTCAACAAGCAACGAGAGCGAGTAAAAAGTTAAACCAGCTAAAGACTTCCGACTCAAGGCATCAGCAACAACATTTGCTTTACCTGGATGATAATCAATCAAGCAGTCATAGTCTTTAATCAATTCCAACCATCTCCTCTGTCGAAGATTGAGCTCTTTCTGAACCCCCAAATACTTCAAACTCTTGTGATCATTGTAGATGAAACATTTCTCCCCAAATAGATAGTGGCGCCAAATCTTCAATGCAAACACAATGGCTGCCAATTCCAAATCATGGGTCGGATAATTAAGCTCATGCGGTTTCAACTGTCTAGATGCATAAGCTATAACTTTACCTTCCTGCATCAGCACACAACCCAAACCACTATGTGAAGCATCACTGAAAATCACATATGGTTTGCCTTCCACAGGTAAAGTAAGAACAGGCGCTTGAGTAAGCATATCTCTCAACTGCTCAAAGCTAGCCTGACACTGATCCGACCATACAAATCTCACTCCCTTACGAAGCAATCTGGTGAGTGGAGTAGCTATCAAAGAAAATCCTTTCACAAACCATCGGTAATAGCCTGCCAAACCCAGAAAACTTCTAACTTCAGTCACAGACCTTGCTGGACTCCAATTCAAAATAGCTTCAACTTTACTCGGATCAACTCTAATGCCTTCTGCTGAAACAATATGTCCGAGAAAAGCGACTTGATCCAACCAGAACTCACACTTTGACAATTTGGCAAACAACTGCTTCTCTCTCAAAATCTGCAGCACAATCCGCAAATGCTTGTCATGTTCCTCTTTATTTCGCGAATACACCAAAATATCATCAATGAAGACCACTACAAACTGATCCAGATAGGGCCTAAAAACCCTATTCATCAAATCCATAAAAGCTGCAGGTGCATTCGTCTGACCGAAAGGCATAACTAGAAATTCATAATGCCCATACCTGGTCCGGAAAGCTGTCTTAGGAACATCTTCAGCTTTAACTCTCAATTGATGGTACCCAGATCTCAAATCAATTTTAGAAAACACAGCTGCACCCTTCAATTGATCAAAGAGATCATCGATTCTAGGCAAAGGATATTTATTTTTAATGGTCACCTTGTTCAATTGCCTATAATCGATACACAACCTCATAGTACCATCTTTCTTCTTCACAAATAGTACAGGAGCTCCCCAAGGAGAAACACTGGGGTGAATAAATCCTTTATCCAACAACTCCTGCAATTGCACTTTCAACTCCCTCAATTCTGCTGGTGCCATTCTATAGGGAGTAATAGAGATAGGAGTGGTACCAGGCAATAATTCAATACCGAACTCCACCTCTCTCTCAAAAGGTAACCCTGGCAACTCCTCTGGAAATACATCTGGGAACTCTGCAACTGTGGCAATACTATCAATGGGAGAACCCTTCACTCTAGTATCTATCACATGAGCAAGATAGGCTTCACATCCCTTTCTAATCAATCTCCGAGCTGCAACAGCTGAAACAAATAAGGAGGCTAGCTGTTCCTGCTCATTAGATACTATTACCTCTCTATCATCACTGGTTCTCAAGGTAACAACTTGTTAGACAAATGACCTTAATTTTGATCCTTGACAACTCAAATGGATGATCTATTTAACTTGTGTTTGAGAAATCTTGTTGCAGGATTAGGTTACTTCTAATAAGGTGAACAGAACACTTATAGCGGTCGCACCTCACCTGAATACGACCGCTCCATGTAATTAAAAGAAGAAATCTTATCACAGTAGGTTTCGCGGTCAGAAGTTCGACCTATGTCGCGACCGCTCCTACAGAATAGCGACCGTCCGAATATTTGCACGACCGCTACTCAAGGAACTTAAATCATTACAATCACAGTAAGGTTCGCAGTGACAAGAACGGTGAATGACTCGACCTCGCTTATCACTTTAGCGACCGCCCCATTCAGAATCGCGACCGCTCTACCATTCAAGAAGAAATTGTTTGAAGAGACAGTAGGTTTCGCGTCCTCAGGAGCGTCCAGAAGTTCGACGCGAGTTTCTCAATTCGACCGCGATAATCTACATAGGGCGACCGCGACATTCAAATTATGGCGGACATTCAATTTTGCCCTGTCAGAGAATGACACGTAATATGACCGTTATAAACCCACTTGATTATTCAAAAAGGGCGACCGCACCATTGCTTGGCGCGACCGTCCCGACAAACACAGCTGGGCAAGAAACCGGTCCGACAAACACAGCATGGGCAAGATTCCAGCTGCAGAGCACTAAAATTCGACCATTGAAGTCTTTTCAAAAGTAGCGACCGTCCCCTGTTAAAGGACGACCACGAGAAGCATGAGCGCGACCATCCTTGCATGAAGGGCGACCGCGAAGTGCTTCGGGCAGTTTAAGTAAAGAAGGTCTAATCTACCAATACATTATTCTTAATGTCTATAACGGCTAGTAAGACCACATTGGCTATAAATACAATGTCTCTCTGAGAAAACAAAAAGGAACAAGCAAGAAATCAGATTGTAATAGCCAAGCAACAAATTTTCATTTACTTAAACTTACAATTAAATTGTAATGTATGTTAGGTGTTAGCATTTGAAAACACCATTGTATAAGTTTGAGTGTAAGCTTGGGAAACACTTGGGTTGTGAGAGTAAGCCTTGTAAAACTCTTGTTTGGGTTATAAGTGTGAGCCTTAGAAAAACACTTGTAAAGTTAGGTGTGAACTTGTAAAAACACCAAAGTTGGAAGTGAGCTTGTAAAAACTTCAAAGTCTAGTGGAACCTTAACAAGTTGTTAAGGAAGTGGATGTAGGATTGAAGTAAATCCGAACCACTATAAATCTTGTGTGTTCTTTCTTCCTTCATCACTCAACAATCTTCATATTCCGCACTTCTTGTTTGTTGAGTTTTTTAAATTGTCATTACTTCTTGAGGAAACCAATTCACCCCCCCCCCTCTTGGTTGCCATCTTGGGACAACACAACTTTCCTTTTACAGTCTACCACAGCTCCATGCCTAGCTAGCCAGTCCATGCCTAGAATCACATCATATTCCTTAAATGGCATCTCAATCAAATCTCCAAGGAACTCCTCACCTTGCACCCTCACTGCACTATCTCGGTGCACCTTGCTCACAATCACACTATGCCCTAAAGGATTTGTCACCAACACATCAAATCCTAGGGATTCAGCATGCACATCAGACAAAGGCAAAACAGATGCACTAATATATGAATGTGTGGAACCCGGATCAATCAAAGCAAGTACTGGAGTATCAAATAAAGAAAAAGTACCAGCTATGACTGCCGAAGCATCTGGCTGCCTCTGCATAACATACATCCTCTGGGAAGATCCAACCTCCCCTGGTCTACTCTCCCTGGATGTAGCACCTCCTCTAGAACTGAACCCCGGTCTGCCTCCTCGGCTAACACCTCTACCTCCTCGGCCTCCCCTCACATTAGGTCGAGAAGCTGCAGTATCAACTGACATCTGCTCTTGCCTCTCAGGACAATCTCTCACAAAGTGATCAGGTGATCCACATCTGAAACAAACCCCGGCTACACCAGCCTTCCAACAAGGAGTGGCCTTCCACAATGGATGCAGATGGGTAAGGTGGATCTCTGAATCATAGGGGTCGGAGCGCTTGCCACTGAAGCTGCAGGTCTAAATCTCTGCCTCTGTAACTGCACTGACCTACCAGCTGTTCTTTGACTCCTACAAACCCGAGAAGCAAAACTTCCTTTACCTCTTTTAGCAGAAGAAGACCCTGCCTCAAACTGGGGCCTCCTAACCCTGATCTCTTCCTCTGAAGCAGCTGCAATAACTTGAGCCACAAGCTAAGAAAAATCTTGATATCTAGATCCAGCCACTAAGCACATGATAGAGGGCCTCAATCCCTCCTCAAATCTCCTGCATCTATCTATCTCATCAGCTATAATGCCCCCAGCATACTGGCTCAATCGAATAAACTCAACCTCATACTCAGTTACGGTCCGGTGATCTTGCTTCAAATCTAGAAACTCTCTTTTCTTCCCATCTTTATACTCTCTTGGAGTATACTTCAATTCAAATTCTCTCAGAAAGTCAGCATATGACAAGGTTGGTGGATCATCCATAGAATGAGGCACTGTCTTCCACCAACTATATGCAACCTTTTGCAACAAAGATCTTGCATAGTCAAACTTTTCCTCTGAGGTGGCTTGCAACTGAATAAAAATCCTTTGTACTTTATCAAGCCATTGCTCTTCTACAGCTGGATCAACTGTACCAAGGAAATCCTCTGCTCCATACTTCCTTAGTTTATCATAGTGCCTCACTGATACCACAGGCTGAGGGGGTGGTGGTGGTTGCACTGGTGCTTGCCTCAAAGCCTCAACCACATGCCTAAGCCAAGCTGGTGGAACCTCCTCACCAACTGGTCTCCCCGACACCGAAGCAGGTGCCTCCTCAGCACTATCAACTCTAGCTCCATCCTCATGAGCAACACTCTCCGCACTTCCCTCAACTGACTGAAGCGAATGAGGATCCATCACAACCTAAGTCTGCAAACACAGCAGATTACATCTTATTAAAGATCAGAGATTGCCAATCTCAAACATATATGTTATTCAAAAACTCACTTTTTAAGTAAAAATATTCTTTTTCTTACATTTGACCTAGGTTGAGAATCATAAACCTAGGCTCTGATGCCAAAACAATTGTAACACCCCCACATTCAATACATGCACACTACAACCACCACAATGTAGTATACATGCACTAAACATAGGGATGCTACGGATATTATTAACATTCAAATGGTTTTAAATAATACTATCTTCTTTCTCATATACATTATAGAAAATAGGTCATTAACTTATTATATAAAACAAATAGATATATATATATATATACATTTACTTAATACGCAGCGGAATATAGAAAATATTTACATATATGAAAACATTTAAATCCATATTTACAAATGTGCATATATTTACATTATAAATATTACTTTACAAAATTAAAAAGAAGTAGTACATGATTGACAAATCTCTTCTGATCTTTAAGTTCCCAAAATCAACTCTTCAACGTCTACTCTCACTCGGTCTCGAAGAGCTCTCTGGTTCAACTCTAACAACTCTATCACCTGCGCGATTAAATACTATCGCGCTAAGCCAAAGGCTTAGTAAGATAATTCATGCTAATGTTATGCTTTAGTGCAATGCAATGTAAATTGTCAATCCATATTATACATGTAACATCATATATGCAAAGCTAACAACATACCTTACATTTCATAATTCAATATAAGTAGACATATCACATTTCAACATCTTTTCATATACCTCATTAGTTACTCATTAAACCATTCATGAACAACACTAAACAAAGACAAGCATGGGCCCAATACACACTAATATGCCATTCAATTTTCAGAGTTAATATTTTGGTTTTGTTATCACATTTATCCATATCATATACCCAACTAGGCTTCAAGTATTAGGTTCAACCAAGCTTCAAGGGGAGCAAAGCATGCCAAGCTTCAACCCAACTTGGCTTCAAGAACCAACACAACCTAGCTTCAAGGGTGGTAACATCTCAATTAGGCTTCAAGGATTCAATCCAACCTAACTTCAAGAGATTGTTACACTTATTAGGCATGCCACCAACAACAAACTCTGAAAATGGAATAACACATTAGCCACACAATTTATTTATTATTTAGTCATCATTTCCATTCTCAATTCTCATCAACATTTAGGCAAACATGCCTTACTTCTTTCAATTGCATCATCATAGCCAATCACAATGGCTTTGCATCACATTTCACATCTCAATTCATATTATGCATATAGCATTTCAAAATACATTATCCATCTCACACATTATCATTTACAAAATTCACATTGCATAGTACAAACCCTAGTTCATGTAGTATCATATGCATTTCAATTGAAAGTTCAAACTCAATCATGTATGAAGAACAAAACCCAAACACAATAACCAACACACCCAAGGGACACGGCCAAGCTTGTGGCCGTGTCTCCCAAAACAAATTGGCAGTGACAGACACAGGCATGGGACACAGCCGTGTCCTCTCCAAAATCTCACACACACGGCCAAATTCCATGGACTTGGCCGTGTCTCTCCAAAACATCAAGTCTTGGCCGTGTCTCTTCTTTGGTTTTGGCCGTGTCACTCATGAACAACCCTAACCAAAGCCAACACTCTTCTAAATGCATTCTAACACATTATACACAACAATAATCTCATTCAAATGGTTCTAATCAACATTATTAACACATATCTTACATATTCATCACATTAATCACCTTAACAATATATTAACACAACATTTAACACTTATCTCCTCAAAACCCTAAAACCACCCTTCTTCTCCATCTTTCAAAAATCAACTTACTTCTTTCATCAACTCATCCTTAAAATCCAAGATCAAACTAATCAAACACACTTAAGTATAACAAAATCAATCAACACACTCTTAGATCATCTATCAAATCCACATATCATTTCAAACAAGCAAAAGATCTAAAAGAAAACTTACCAAAGCTATAAACTTCTTGAATCAACACTTGATCACTTCAATCTTCCTTCAAATTGAGTTCAACACATCAAGATCCTCTCTTCACCTCTTGCTTTCCTTTGTCTTTGGAGGAGCCGTCCACTACCATCAAGAAGAGGAGAAAATGATGAAGAAACAAAGTCAATTTCTCCTTTAAATCTCCACCAAGTGATTTTAACAAGACAATTACCAACATGCCCTCATCCATTTAACTAACCTCTTGTCTCTTATAAGCCCATTATAGTAATTTCACATGCCACATAAAAATATCCTCTTACATTGACCAACCCTTTGACTTATGTATATGTTATATATATTATCATATAAACAACATATACACTTTACTCTAAACATTCTTTCTTTCCCAAAACACATATACACAAGCATTCTCTTACAAACCTCTTTTTTTTATCACACAACATATACATTCAATCCCATTTACAACAACAACAACAACAACAACAACATAAACAAGACTTCTAGGGCATACATGAGGATATTACAATATTACATATATATAATTATCTTGTCTTTATCAAAATTCATTTATGCATATGAATACATTTTTATCAAAATACAACATAATAAATTATACATGTATGCACCACCTTCTAGTTGGTCTCAAAATACTCTTACCCTTCTCGTGGCATAACGATTTGACTTCCAGATCAACCATCTACTCACCTGCACGATTTACACAACCGTGCTAAGCTCGAAAGCTTAGTAGTACAAATAAATATTATAAACATACATTACAAAAAATCATACTCATATATTAACTTCATGTATCATTATTTTCTTATCATGTTTTCCATTTTCAATTACACTTTTTCATATATTTCTACTAATCTAATAATTATATACATATACACATATATCATTAACACAAACCACAATTCCATGACTTATTAGAACATTCATAAAATAATACTCACAATATCCACATCCATATACATATTACACGTCATATTGTATTTTCATAATTTCATCTTTCAGCATAGCTTTTTAGGCCCCATTTCTTTTCAATAATTTACTTATATACTGTAATCATATCATACTTCATAACATTACATGTCATTATATTATTCAATTAATTCATTATTCATAATTCACCGTTAAGCAAAGACAAGCATGGGCCCAAAAGAAACTAATATGTCATTCAACTTTCAAAGTTAATGTTTTGGTTTAATTTTCACATTTATCATTATCCCAACTAGGCTTCAAGGATTAGGCCCAACCAAGCTTCAAGGGGAGCGAAGCATGCTAAGCATCAACCCAACTTGGCTTCAAGGACCAAACCCAACCTAGCTTCAAGGGTTTGTAACATCTCAACTAGGCTTCAAGGACTAGACCCAACCAAGCTTCAAGGGGAGTTAAGCATGCTAAACTTCAACCCAACTTGGCTTCTAGGATGAAGCCCAACCCAGCTTCAAGAGATTGTTACTATTAGGCATGCCACCAACAACAAAACTCTGAAAAGTGAATAACACATTAGGCACACAATACTTTTATTATTTCATTATCAATTCCATTCTCATTTCTTCATAATCATCTAGGCAAACATGCCCCAATTATTTCATTTGCATTATTATAGCCAACAATAATGGCTTCACATCTCATCATTAGGGTATACACAATCAATTAAATTGTGCATATAATTTGAATTATCATCATATCTTTCACATTTCACGTTTATGTCCATTTATAATAGTTTCATATTTCATCATTGAGATATACATAGCAAATTACATTATTCTTATATTTATAATCTTCAACATACATTCCACATAGTACACATCATACACATCATAGCACATTTCTCACACATCAATAATATAATAAATACTTAACACATTTTCCAATCAAATGTGTTAAGTCCCATAGTCATGCAAATACATACAATCATATAGGGTTTGTACTTACCTCAAGAGAAACTCACACCAATCTAAACTCCTCTTCTAAGAATCCTCCAACACTTTGATTAGGGCAACCCAATCTCTTCAAAACCTAATCAAAAAGTGATCACACACACTCACTCAAAGATACACATGAGATAATATATATACGAATCAACTAGGGCAAACTCTACACATGACACACTCAACAACACGAGTGTGTCCCTGATCGTGCCCTAAACAAACAACACAGAAGCTTTGACACGCTCAATAACACGGGCGTGTCACTGGACGTGTCACTCATTCTGCCTTACAGAAACATTGACATGCCCAACAACACGGGCGTGTTCATGGCCGTGTCAATTACTTTATCTCTCAGTAGCTATGACACGCTCCGTAACATGGCCGTGTTAATATTCTTGTCACAAACATCAAACTCAGTATAATTGACACGCCCAATGACATGGCCGTGTTAGGCAAGAATTATACATTTCGAACTCTCATACATGAAAACACAAACACTTCAAAATCCATACTACAACACCCTTAATCAACATCTTGGTTTATATACACATAAATCACCTATTAAGTTAACACTTATATAACTTCAACATATCATAATAATAATCATTATATACATCATCCATATATCAATTACTCAATTTCCCCAACTCATTTATATTAAACCCTTACTAAACAATTTCAACAATCCATCATCATCCTCACAAATAACCATATTATCATCATCTAAATACCAATTCAACATATATATGTACTTCAATCTTTCATTATCATCTTCTTCACACACTAACCATATAAAATATAAACACAATCAATAGAAATCAACACAAAGAAATGAACACTTACTTGAATTCTTTGCCAAATCTTCAATATCCACCTTTAATTCTCTTAAAGCCCTTAAGAATTTGATGTGTATGCCAACAAAATCACATGTCTCTCTCTCTCTCTCTCTCTCTCTCTCTCTCTCTCTCTCGTTCAAGAAGAAGAAGAAGAAGAAAGAAAGAAAGAAAGAAAGAAGATATTTTCTTCCTTTTTCAATCTTATCTTATATATATATATAATAATATAATTAAATCCCTTAAAAATTCTCCACCACACACTTGTCATTCCCTTTGACTTCCTTTTCTTCTTTTTCTCTTGTTATTATTATTATTATTATTATTATTATTATTATTATTTACAACTTACTTTTCCTACACCATTATATACATCATGTATATGTTGCTATATGTATATCTCTTATATATTGTATTTTTTTATTTACCATATTTTTCAATGCCATATATACATATCATCCTTCATATACATCTATCTCTTATAATATTTTCTTTACATATTTTACCAACATATCTTCTCACAACTACTATTCCAATGTACACCAAAATCAGGGTATTACAATTATTCTTGTTGATTTTGTATTCTTGGACTCGGGGGAAGAGATCCCTAGGGATGCTGAACACATTACTTTGTTGGGAAGACCTTTTATGGTCATAACCAACACTCCAATAGACGTTAAAATGGAAAATTAACCATGACTAAATTTTGAAAAACTGTGGTATTTTAAATTTTTAACAATTTCCCTATTAATACAATAGCTATGTACGAAAACTGCCTTTTTATTGATTATACTGATTTATTGTTAAAGTAGTTTTATTGTAGGGAAGTAGTAAAGACAAGCTTGAGATAACCTTAACTTTGGGTGAGGAAGTTGAAATTTCTAATACGGAAATTGAAGAATGCATGTCCATATTAGATTATGAGAGTAATGAGATGGGACTTAAGATTGAGCAAGAGGAGATTCAACCAAAAATTTATTGAACTTAAGGTACTCCAAAAGCATTTAAAGTACATTTTTCGATGATGAACACATGACTTCGTTGGGAAGACCTTTTATGGCCACAACCAACACTCTAATAGACGTTAAAAATGGAAAATTAGCCATGACTAAATTTTGAAAAGATATGGTATTTTAAATTTTTAACAATTTCCCTATTCCTACAATAGCTGTGTATGAAAACTGTCTTTTTATTGATTATACTAATTTATTATTGAAGAAGTTTTATTATAGGGAAGTAGTAAAGATAAGCTTGAGATAACCTTAACTTTGTGTGAGGAAGTTGAAATTTCTGATGCAGAAATTGAAGAATGCAAGTTTATATTAGATGATGAGAGTAATGAGATGGGACTTAAGATTGAGGAAGAGGAGATTCAACCAAAAATTTATTAAACTTAAGGAACTCTAAAAGCATTTGAAATACATTTTTCTTGGGGAAAATAACATAAAACCAGTGCTTATTTCTTGAACTCTCAATTGTGATAAAGAGGAAAAAGTTATATAGGTGTTGAAGAAATTTAAAAAGGCCATTGTTGACGAATGTGCATAAACTATATAAAGGTAAATGGTGTCACCAAGAAGGATCATTTTCCTTTACTATTTATTGATCAAATGCTTGATCGTTTATCTAGACATACTTTTTATTGTTTTCTGAATGGTCGTCAGGTTACTACCAAGTTCCTATAGCACCAGAGGATCAATCTAAGACAACCTTCACTTGTCTTTTCTAACATCTGCCTTTCAAAGGATGCCTTTTGGGCTTTGCAACACACTATGTAAATTTCAAAGATGCATGCTATCCATTTTTTCTAACATTTTCAATAAGTTTATAGAAGTGTTTATGGATGATTTTTCTATTTTTAGCACTTCATTTAATGATTGCTTGAATAAATTGACTCTTGTGCTTAAAAGATGTATTGAATGTAATTTATGTAACACTCTAATACCCTATATATGTATAATACATACACCCAATATATGTAAAATATGCATATAAAGTATAAAAATGTCATGACCAGGTTTAATAAAAAAATTTCAATTTTCCAATTTAAAACTTAAATACTTAAAAATGTAATTTTAAATAACAAATCAAATATTTATTAGATATCATAGGTTCTAAAATAAGAATTTTTCCTTAAAAATATTAGAGAAAAAATTTGCCACAGTTTTGTCTATAATTTAGACATCCCCAAATTACAATAAACCATAACCTAAGAAGGAAAAACATTCCCAATAAAAACCAAACATACATTTCACCATACTCTTCAATTTCTCCAAGTTTCACAAAACATTTATACATATATATATATGTCAAAAACACATATAAACCCATATCTCAAACCTTATCTAAAACATTCTTTTAATTTATAATATATACACCAAAAACATAGTATAACATAAGTAATATTAAAACGTAATAAAAAACATATACATGTTGGCGGAGTATCTGATCTTGATGCCCACTATCAACTATATAATAAAAATCTCAAATCTAGACCCGACCTAGTCTAGACGAACTCTCTGTCTCAACCGAATCTCCCCTGTCACCTGCGTGATGAATTACAACGGCGCTAAGCCAAGAGCCTAGTAGTACAAACTTTGCTAATAATAAAATTATGAAACAATGCCAATGCATAATGCATTTATGCTATGTCACATGGTGGCATCCAAGTTCACTTTTAAACATATTATTTCAACATTTAATAATTCACATAAAAAAAAAGCATAGACCCAATAGATATAATATGCCATTCAAGTCCCAGAGTTACTATTTTTGTACAAATTGACACCATGTGTCGGGAAATCATAATAATTACTCAAAAGCTAGCCTCGAAGGTAGATCATAATAATTGCTTAAAAGCTAGCCCCGAAGGCGAAACATATCACAGTGATGACAAGTGTCTAGCTATTTTGATCAATTATGTATATATTTTCAGCTGTAATTTTATTGCTTTTAAGTAAATTTTTCTTTTAATTTATGTTTAAAGATTACTTGAAGTATTTTATTTTGGTTGGAGTGCAAAATAATAGAGATTCAAATCAATTTGATAGAATAAATTTGGAGGAAAGCATGTGACATGGCCAAGACACTTCATAGCTTGGCTGTGTCTCTAATTAAGGGCAAGAAAGATAAGGAACAAGCAAGACACGGCCAAGACAACTTGGCTTGGCTATGTCCATCTAGGAAAATTGGGCAGTAGAGAACACAAGCAAGAGACATGGCCAAGCCATTGGCCGTGTCTCATCAATTGAACAAAATAAAGAAAAAGAGGAAGAAAGTGGCAGAAGTGGACACATTCAAGTGAAAAGGCCAAGCCACTGGCCGTATCACTCCTTTCAAGTTGGGCAGTCATGGACACGGCCTCAAGGCTTGGCCATGTCCAAATAAGGATGAGTGACATGGCCAAGTCACTCATGGCTTGGCCTTGTCTCCTATGATTTCTTTGAATTATATTCCATGAATTGAGGGACAAATGGGGGACAAAAAGACTACTCTTTTTAAAAAGAAAAATAAAAGAAGAAAAAGGTTGCCTAATTTATTGGATGAAGATTCAAATAATGAAAAAAGAGGGAGACAAAGAGTAGTGTGTGAGTTGGAAAGACATGCTTGTTGTCTTAAAAATTGAAAAGAATTTGAAGTGGAGGGAAATGGAATAGATATACATGTTGGGCATGATTGAGGGGCTTAGTTATTAGTTTGGTTCTTGTTTTAGGAGAGAAGACACCATCCTCATCCTCCATTTCTATCTTCCACTTCTTCCTTAGATAAGACTTAAAACAATTCTTGGGATTAAACTGGATGAACAAGCTTTCAAGAAGGTTATGGTCTGAAGAAGGCTTGATTGAGGAGTTGTAAGTTTGAGAGAGTTACCATTCCAACTTTCAAGAAGAGAACCATTGATTGAAGAGGGCTTGGAAGTTCTTCATAGTAATCAAAGTGGAGCTAGGAGGAAGACAAGAAGTTCAACCTTGGCATCTACAAGGGGTTTTTATATTCTCTCTTTTAATTCATTTCTAGATTGTTGTTGTTTGTTGAGAACATTAATATTTCAATGGAAAATTGTGATTTGATTTATATGGAGATGAATATTATTTTAACTTGGTGATGATGAGCTACATTACTCATGCCTAGGGTTTGTAGTAAATTTGATTGAATGAATTGATTTGATATTTCCATTAATATACCTTGTTATTAGTTGATTGTATTGGATTGAATGTTAGGTTAGGAGATTAGCTACCTATTGATCTCTAGATATTGAATGAAGGACCGAGAGGTGAAATTTGATATTGGAATTATGCATTCAACTTCCTTAAGAATGAATTAGAAATATAAGTTCTAGGGTTTTCTTAATTTGCAAATTCAAAAATATTGGTTGTTGTTAATTCATGAATGTGAAAACACTACAAAAATATTCAGCATTTGCGACGGAAATCTGCGACGGACATGTTTCAGCCGCAAATTTGCTACGGATCTGCGACGGATTTGCGACGGAAGGACAAGTCAGAGGAATTTTGAGAAATTGGTCGCAAATCCGTTGCAAATCCGTCGCAGATCTGCGACGAAAATTATTCCGTCGCAAAAGTTGGCTCGAAAACTTGGCGTGAGAGAGAAAACACTAAAAAAACCAATTTGCAACGGAGATCTGCTACCGTCTATTGCCGTCGCAAATTTCACTATAAAAATATTCGGAATTTTGCGACAGAAATCTGCGACGGACATGTTTTCGTTTCAATTTTGCTACGGACCTGCGACGGATTTGCCACTGAAGGACGAGTCAGAGGAATTTTGAGAAATTGGTCGCAAATCCATTGCAAATCCGTCACAGATCTGCGACGAAAATCAGTCCGTCGTAAATAATCGTCGCAAAAGTTGGTGCGGAAACTTGGCGCGAGAGAGACCCGGGTATATTTTTTCGCAAAATTTTTTCCATCGCAGATTGGTTGTAGAAAACACTAAAAAAAGCAATTTGCATCGGAGATCTGCTACCGTCTATTGCCGTCGCAAATTTCACTATAAAAATATTCGGCATTTGCGACGGAAATCTGCAACGAAAAATTTTCGTCGCAAATGTGCGACGGATCTGCAACGCATTTGCGATAGAATAATAAGTTGTAGGAATTTTGAGAAAGCCGTCGCAAATCGGTTGCAGATCCGTAATAAATCTACGACGGATTTTTGTTCGTCACAAATTTCGTCGCTAAAGTTGGTGGGATTACTCCCGCCGAGAATTTTTGCCATCGCAGATTGGTCGCAGATTCGTTGCAAATTTGCTACCCATTTGCTATGGATTTGCGACGAAAATAAAATTTGACTATATATATGTATCCGTCGCAAATCGGTGGCAAATCTGTAGCAAATTTGCGATAGAAAATAGCCGTAAAAAATTTTTCGTCGTAAAACTAAAAGGAAATTTTTAGTGGGAGCCAAAAAAAGAAATTATAATTATTTGAAATAAGTTAGAAGACTTATTTTATAAAAAAAAATACTAATTTTTATTTTTTACATAATTTCGTTATAGGCATTTTATTTTATCTCATTTCTCTGCATTTATCGTATAGCATGAATGATATATTTGAGTATCTGTTTAATTATTTTAAAGCATATTTTGATTTCAACAAATCGATTTATTTGTATAGCTTCATTTAAATATTTTATATATTACATTGATATTAATTTAATAATTTATAATGACAAATTAAATTTTAGTTATTATCACTAATATAAAATTTTAAATTAGTATTTAATTATTTTTTTTGTGCAATTCATTATCTTAAAGTGGAATATGATAGAATCATATTCGTAATTCAAATTTACGAATATTTTATTAAATTAAAATGGTATTTTTATTAAGTGATCTACGTATTTAGTGGTTATAATAAATACTTATTAGTTATTAAGCAATAAACAATACTAATAATACTAATAATATAATGAATTGTGTTTGGTAAATTGAAATAGTATAATTAATAGTATAACATATTAATAGTAAAAAATTATATTTACTAATTACTAATTTACTGTCTAATATTTATCATCATATAAATAATTAAAATTTATTTTAATTTAACTTCAAAATAAAATAAATATAAATATAGATAATTCTGATTTTTTTAAGAAACTATATTGTATAACACAATTTTTATTTTTTTAAAAAAATATTGTTTTTTTATATGCACTTGATATACTAAATATATAATCTATGTCTATTTAAAAATAAAATATATTTTTAATATATTAAATATATATTTAAAAAAATAATATTTTTAAAATTAACAAAGAAAATTGAATTTGGGAAATATTTTCGAAGGGTAATGTATCAAATGTTTTACTGCCTAACCTAATCTCAGAATCCTCACTCTCCTATTTGCGCCGCTCCCTCTCTTCTCCTCTCTGCAGTAACCATCGCAGCATCGCCATCTTCATCTCAGCCTCCTCTCGCCTTCACAGAGAGGTCACCGCCGTCATCGCCACCTCCATCTTCATCTCAGCCTGCTGGTATGTCCTCCACACACCCCCCCCCCACACACACACATTTTGAATCATTTGGATTGTAGCAGTACAAATATATTTGACAAATAGAGAGAGATAAGTGAAGAAGAGAAAAAGCAGAGAATAAAAAGAGACCGGATGCTGACAAATTTCATGTCACTGTTCTTGGAAGGTCGTTCGTTTGTGTAAAGATTTTCTTATCTGGGATCTCCCTCTCTCCCTTCTCTCTAGCATAAATAAAAATACTCTCTCTCTCTCTCTCTCTCTCTCTCTCTTGTAAAATAAAAACCTTAGTTTTTATTTTTTTTTTCTTTCTCCTTTTTGTTGTTGAGAGTGGCCTAGCAGATCGAAATCTCCTTCTTTTGTTCAATTTTGGAGACGATCTAAGCTCCTTTAATGGAGTTTCAATAACACCCACTTTGTTATTTGCTGTAAATTTGTTGTTTCTTCAGGTTTTAGCTTCTCTCTCTCTCTCTGTTTGTTTTTGATAGTGCCAGTTTTTTGGAAATCTTTCAACTTTTTTTGTTTATGATGTGGAGTCAACTGTTGAATAATTGAATCCACTGGGGGGGATTCTTCAGGGGGAAGAGATAAGAGGATGTGGGTCTAAGGTAATATTAATTAATTGATTAATTTTTTTTTAACTTTATTGGAAATTTGATATATATATATATATATATTTTAATGATTTGGTTAATTGGGTTTTACTTTACTGGCTGATTTATTTAATGTTTGAGTTTCTGTTTTTTGTTTGATTAATTGTTTAGGTTTATGGCTTTTGTAATTTTGTTCATACATTTACTTTACTGGCTGATTTATTTAATGTTTGAGTTTCTGTTTTGTGTTTGATTAATTGTTTAGGTTTATGGCCTTTATAATTTAGTTCATACATTTATTTATTTTATAAATATTTATTGCCTTTTCAATTGCTGACTTTTCTTTCCTATACTTTATTGTTAAAGGATTGATTAGATGGGCAATTTGGATTGATGGTAAGCTCAGATTCTAGTATTGCATGTTATGTTGCTGATATTTAATTCAGATTATAGTTGGAATGGATCAGTTATATTAACTTTTATTTATAACTAATTTATCTTTTTATTTCTTTTTACCATTATAATAATTAAAAGGGAATATACCTGAATTTTCCTTACTGATAATGGAGTTTCTTAAATTTCCAGCATGTGGTGTTTAGCCTCAAAATTCAATCCCTATGGGTACTTATTTGGATATATGTATGGAAAAAATTTGATTATGTCCTGGTTTGTAATTTGTTCATGTCCCATATTTTCTGTTTGCCAGCAAAGAACAATCTGACTTTAGCACAAATAGCAAGAAAATTTTTGTTGCTTTTCGAGTGCTGCATTCGTTTTAGCTTAGAATTTGATGTACAGAGAATGGTTAAGGAGTTGACTTCTTTATGAGATTTTATCAACGTAGGTCAATGGTTCCTTTGTATGATGTTTATCTTCCATCCAATTGCTTGTAACATCTAGACAGATCCAATTCTTTATTCTCATGATATTGTGCAATAGTTGAGAGTTACTAGTGGCTTGCCTGAATTAATAAAATGTGAGTTATAACTATATCAGTAGCAGTATGTTGATTTTTACTCACAATAACAGTTTAATAAGTATTGACAGTAGCATTGCATAATATCTTCTGTTCTGGTGTTGATACTTTTCAGTGGCTGTCTGGATGATTGGCTTGCACATGAATATACCTATTCTGCAATCAAGGACATTTTTAATGGATGGTTAATTGCTTTCTGAAAAAGGTTGCTCATTAATTTTTAACTCAGATCTGAAGTTGGAAGTATAATAGAATGGAGTGGATAATAATTTCTAGGAATTCTAGAGTTTTTAATTTTACTATTATGACTTTGTGTTTGACGCGTGAGAAAACAACTTGAAGAAACTGAATGAAAAATTGTATTATTGTGATGTGTTATTATGTTTTTGTCACTGGAAATTGGTTGTTTAATCTCAGCTGAACAGAGATTCTGGAATAAATAAGGGGAATTAGCTATATTCATGCCTTTTGTCGTCTAAGGAAAGTCAATTTTGAATGAATTTATGTTTATTGTGACTGGCATTAAAAAATCAATGGTGATATTAGAGTGATCATTTTCAATGTTCTTGTTTGACTTACTGGAATTAATGATGATTTGTTGAATTAGCTCTTTACTAGATTTAGTGAATGATATGACCTTTATTTGATTTGTTTTTCCTCCTTCAGTATGATGAAATCTTGGGGAAAGGTGCATTCAAGACTGTGTATAGTTCTGCAACCTATCCTCTTTAATTTTGCTTTCTTTTTTGTTTAAATTCTTTACATTAGTGCTAGTTTTGTTAAAATGATATATCAGTTGACTTGGTCATTTTCCTGCTTTGATTCACTTTTTATTACAAATAGATATAAGGCGTTCGATGAAGTTGATGAAATTGAAGTTGCGTGGAACCAAGTATGTATTGAAGATGCGTTGCAGTCACTTGACCAGCTTGAAAGATTATACTCAGAGGTTCATCTGCTGAAGTCACAGAAACATGAAAATATCATGAAATTCTACAATTCTTGGGTGGATGATAAGAATAAGACTATTAACATGATAACAGAATTATTCACTTCTGGGAGTTTGAGGCTGTGAGTTTCTTTAGCTGTTTCATTTATGTGTGTGTGTGTATTTTTTTTCCATGTTCGTGTATATTTTTTTTTTCCGTGTTTGTGCCTTGTATGATTTATGGCTTTTTCTTTGGGCTTTAGATACCGTAGGAAGCATAAGAATGTTGATATGAAGGCCATAAAGACTGGGCTAGACAGATCCTACGAGGCTTACACTATTTGCATTGTCATAAGCCTCCTATTGTTCATCGTGATTTGGAATGTGACAATATATTTGTTAACGGAAACAATGGGGAAGTTAAAATTGGAGATCTAGGACTAGCTACTATCATGCAGCAGCCCACAGTCTGAAGTGTTATATGTAATGGCTTCAATTTCTCTGGAATCTGTTTGGCTCTAAAGAAACCATCATACACTGAAACTTTCTATCCTTTCTTGATTTTGCAGGTACTCCTGAATTCATGGCTCCAGAACTATATAAAGAGGAATACAATGAGCTTGTCGACATTTATTCTTTTGGCATGTGCATGTTAGAAATGGTTACTTGTGAATATCCATATAATGAATGCAAGAACCCGGCACAGATATATGAGAAGGTTACTTTTACTGCATGTATTCCTTTTACTGTATTCTGAATAATGTTGTTTTTGTAACAGGTGGAGTAAGAAATATCCATTTTACTTTTTATCTTGATTCTGACACTACACTTTCAATAGCTCAAGAGATGGTTGAACAGCTAGATTTTTCAAATGAAGATGTGGCTATTATTGCTGAGTTGATTGATGCCTTGATAATGAAGCTTGTTCCTTGCTGGAGTCCTTCACTTGGAAGTACTTTAAGTCTACCAAATGTTTCTTCTGGATTACAAAATGTTGCAACGTCCAAGGCTGTTAGGGAAAATGATTTATTGCCCTTGGATAATGGGAAGGGTCAAGAGACTCAAGAATCAATCTGTTCAGACATAACAACTGAATTTCATATGACAATTGCTTCTGATACGAGTACTAACAAGCCTGTGGGATCTTCTGATTATGCTTCTGAGTTGAACACATTTGATTTTGGCTCTGATATTGTGATGCATGTTGATGGTGTTTCTAAGAAATCCATAAAAAGTTCTGAGAATCCAGATAAAGATGAGCAGGATGAGCTAAAGCATGAATTCGACTTGATCTGTATGCAGTACAATCAGTGCTTCCGTGAACTCATGAGGCTGAGAGAGGAAGCGATAGAAAATGCCAAAAAGAAGTGGACAACAAAGAAGGTTCCTGTCATGTGATGCCTTACATTCTCTTAGAATTTCTTTTCTCCTCCACTTTACTGGTGATAACATTAGAAGAAACCTTTTTTTTTTGGCACTTTACTGGTGATAACATTAGATGATGACTAGTGTATGCCTTCGGCTTAGTTTTTATTTTTGAAAATGTTCATACTTTAATACTTTGAAATGTTTAAAACTTATATATTGTAATGACTTTTGAATTATGTTAGTTTAACTAACTATTGCATTTTATATAAATGAAAATTGGTGTAAATTTAGATTTATGTAATTAAATTGTAAATATTATTACTACAGGTGTGTATTTTATATATAAAATCCATATAATGACACAAAAATTGTAAATTCATTGCATCTGCGACGGCATCTGCGACGGAATTTGCGACGGAAAACACCACGGCATATATACTCCAGAACATCTGTGACGGCCTTTGTGACGGATTTGCGACGAGCTTTGCGAAGAAATCTGCGACGGAAAATCTGCAACGACAATCTCCGACGGTTTCTGCGACGGTTACTGTTTGCCCGCAAAAATTTGAGTGGCAAATTTGCAACCACCTAGTGGTAGCAAATCGGTCGCAATCTGCGACAGCCCGTCGCAAAATTGAAAATTGCGACGCCTTTTTTATTAATGGATCGTATCCGTCGCAGATCGAATTTGCGACAGATTTGCGACGGATCTGCGACGGATTCTGTCTGTTGCAGATAGCGTTTTTTTTTTGTAGTGAAACTAATGAATTGGTAATTACTAATTAAACTATGGAACAAATTAAAATACAAGGTTGTATTAATGGATAATTTGAGAATTGAGCTTTGATTAAATTGATCTACAACCCTATGCACCATTCCTAGAATTGAATTAATCTTGTATAACCATTACAAATATTACTTTTAATTTTAATTGCTTTTCACCACTATTTCAAACATCACACTCTTATTTTTGAAATTTATTTGTTAATCAAACTATTTCAAAATAATTCCTTCATTATGAGACAACCTTAGGGCAATCACCATTGCCATAACTACCTCGTATACTTGCGAGTGTCGCTTTGTAATAGTGTTAATTAAAGCACAACTGGTTTTTAGCTCCATTGTCGGGGAAGGAAATTTTTAGTTATAGTTTGATTCTTCTACTTTTTATTGTTTAATTGTTTAAAGCATTTCTTTTTGAATTGCCTAGGTGATTTATGCAAGGACGAAGGTCCCAAGAAAATGAACTTGTTCCATATATAGATGATATTCATAGACTTCCAAGAACCGAGGGAGTGGATCCTTTAGGACAAAAAGGAGAAGAAACTGAAGAGCAATTTGAGGAGAACACGGAGGTAGAAATGGGTGACGTAGAGGAACCACCTATGAAGGAGTTTGCCAGATCGATCATTGGAGTAACCATATCATGTATCTATTGAGCAATGCAACAAGAAATTACGAACTCAAAAACACTCATTATAGCATATTGCCATCCTTCCATAGATTACCAAATGAAAATCCTCTCAACATCATTCAAGATTTTTACACAACATTGCATACCTTCCCTTTGCAAGTATTAACGGAGGATCAACTTAAAATGAGATGTTTCCCATATAGTTTGAAGGATAGGGCAAAGGCATGGTTGATGACTTTATCAAAGAATTCCTTGACCACATGCCCTGAAGTGTATAACAAATTCATGGGAAAATTCTATTCACATCAAAAGACAAAAGAGCTTAGGGGGAGTATTGCAACTTTCACCCAATTTGATGGAGAACCATTTCATGAGGCGCGGGATCACTTCAAATCTTTATTGTTTCAATGCCCTCATCATTACTATCCACAAAAATTGTTAAATCAATTATTTTATGATAGGCTAACTCAACAATGTCAAAATAAAGTGGATAATGCTGCAGGAGGGGCAATGGGTAAGAAAACAACTGCAGAAATGGTTGCATTGTTTGAAATGTTGGGAGCAAATTCTCAATAAAAGAGTTTTGGGGAAAGGAGAAGAGGAGCATGTGAACTGAATGCAAACTCAAAAATCACAAGGCAAATTGCTGAGTTGACAAGACAATTGAAATTGTTGATATGCTAGAGAAAACTTATTGGTGCCAACCCAAGAATCATGTGCATCAACTGGTGTGGTAGGCCATAATGCAAATGTATGTCCTTTAAACTTTGGCAAATTCCAAGAAGGGCAAGAGGAAGCTTTTGCTTTTGAAGGGTTCCAAAAAAAGGGTGGGAATGACCAATACTCAAATTCTTATAACCCCGGTTGTAGAAATTAGATCCACCTCAACATTCCTACCAACCTTATCAAAGGGGACCCCAATTTCAAGGGAAAATTTCAAATCATGAGCAAGTTAAGAAACCTTCACTTGAAAATAATTTGAATACTTTCATTAAAATAAGCATTCAAAATCAAGAGGTGAACAACAAACGGTTTGACTCTTTGGAAGCCTCACTTAAGAAGGTAGAAACACGAGTTGGTCAATTGGCTAATCAACTGCAAGCTAATCAAAAAGGAAAATTTCCAAGCCAACCAGAGCAATCCAAAGCAATCACAATTTTAAAAAGTGGTAAGGTACTTGATAATAAAATTAGTGATAATAAAATTGATGATTCTTTGGATGCCGATACAATGCAAGAGAATGGCAAGGAAATACAAGAAGGAAAAGCTCAACCAAGTGAGCAGAAGGAAGATAGTGAGGAGGCATCAGTTGCACTAAAGCTGCATAAATCTCCAAATCCTTACAAATTGATAATTCCTTTTCCAAGCTGGTTAAAAAATGAGAAGCATGATAAGTAATTTTCTAAAATTTATAATATGCTTTCAAAGGTAAATATTAACCTCCCCTTACTTGAGGTGACTAAAAACATGCCATCTTACGCCAAATTCTTTAAGGAGCATAACACTAAAAAGAAAAGGTGTGAGTTGAATAAGAAGCTGATAGTCTCAGAAGTAACAAGTGTTGTTTTACAACACAAGTTAACTCTAAAACTAAAGGATCATAGAAGCTTTATAGTTAGAATCTCTATGGGGAATGGGAAAGAAACTATTGGTATGTGTGATTTAGGAGCAAGTATTAATTTGATACCATACTCTATTTTCTTGAAATTAGAGCTAGGAAAACTCAAACAAACTAAAATGGTTTTGCAACTTGTGAATAGAACTCTTAGATACCCTAAGGAAATCGTAGAATATGTTCTAGTTAAGGTAGATGGTTTCATTGTACCAGTTGATTTCATTGTCTTAGATATGGGGGAGGAAATTACTAGGGATTCTGAACATACAATTTTGTTAGGTAGACATTTTATGGCCACAAATAACACATTAATTGATGTTAAAAATGGAAAATTGACCATGAGTATTTTAGGTCAAACTGTAGAATTTTAAATTTTTACTTTGTATGAAGACTTCTCTTTCATTGATTTTACCGATAATAATATTGAATAATTTTTCTTGTAGAAGATTGGTGAAGACAAGTTAGAAAGGGCTTTAAATTTGGAGGACGAAGTTGAGAGTTCAAATGAGAGAGTAAGGAATGCAAGTCCACGTTGGACAATGAGTGTGTTGAGGAGGAATTTGAACTTGAAGAAGAGGATATTCAACCAAAAGGGGTTGAACTTAATGAACTCCCAAAGAATTTGAAATATATCTTTCTTGGGGAGAATAACTCTCAACCAGTGATAATCTCTGCTACTCTTAAGAGTGATGAAGAAGATAAACTTGTAAAAAAGTTGAAAAAATTCAAGAAAGCTATAGGTTGGTGGTTAAGTGATATTAAGGGTATTAGTCCCTCTATGTGCATGCAAAAGATTATTTTAGAGGAAGGGGATAAACCGGTGAGAGAGTCTCAAAGGAGGCTTAACCCTAACATGAGCGAAGTAGTAAAAAGGAAGTTCTTAAATTGCTTGATGAAGGGGTAATTTATCCCATTATTTATAGTGAGTGGGTTAGTCTCATTCATGTTGTGCCTAAGAAAGCAGGTTTGACTGTGGTCTAGATTGAGAAAGGAGAGTTGGTACCTACACGAACACAAACCGGATGGCAAATGTGCATAGATTATAGGGAAATAAATAATGTCACCAAGAAAGATAACTTTCCTTTACCATTTACTGATCAAATGCTTGATAGATTATTTGGACATGCTTTTTACTATTTTCTTGATGGTCTTTCAGGTTACTACCAAGTCTCTATAGCATAAGAAGATCAACCAAAGATAACTTTCACTTGCCCCTTTGGGACATTTGCCTTTCGGAGGATGCCATTCAGACTATGCAATGCACTAGGAACATTTCAAAGATATATGCTTTCCATTTTTTCTGATATGTTGGACAAGTGCATTGAGGTATTTATGGATGAATTTTCTAATTTTGGTAATTCTTTTGAAGATTATTTGCAAAAGTTGACTCTTGTACTTGAAACATGTATTGAATGTAATCTTTCTTTGAGTTGGGAAAAGAGTCATTTTATGGTTGATCATGGCATTGTTTTCGGACATGTTTTCCATAAGGGGATTGAGGCAGACAAAGCTAAGGTGGATTTAATAATGAATCTAGCACTACCCACCTATGTTAAGGGGGTTAGAAGTTTTTTGGGGCATGCTAGATTTTATAGGAGGTTCATAAAAGATTTTTCTAAAATTTCACGTCCTTTATGTCATTTGCTAGGAAAAGATGTTCCATTTGTTTTTTAAGATAAGTGCTTAGAAGCTTATGAAATTTTGAAAGAAAAATTAACTTCTGCCCCTATAATCATTGCCTAAATTGGGATTTACCATTTGAAATCATGTGTGATGCATCGAATTATGCCATTGGAGCTGTTTTGGGCCAAAGAGTGAACAAATTGATGTGTGTGATTTATTATTCAAGTTTATCTTTAATTGATGCATAAGTGAATTACACAACCATTGAAAAGGAAATGTTAACCATGGTATTTGCACTGAACAAATTTATAACTTACTTGATAGGTTTTAAAGTCATAGTATTTTCTGACCATACGGACTTGAAATACCTATTGACCAAAACACAAGCTAAACCTAGGCTCATTAGGTGGGTATTGATGTTGTAAGAATTTGGTGTTGAAATCAAATATAGGAAAGAAAGTGAGAATGCAGTAGCCAACCATCTTTCTAGATTGAACTCTCATGATAATGATGCAGAAATTACTTGTGAAAATGCTTTTAAAAAATTATTGGATGAACACATGTTTGCTTTAACTCAAGCACCATAGTATGCAAATATTCCTAACTATCTTTCATGAAATGTTGTGAGAAAAGGATTTGAATTTCCAGGCAAAGAAGAGGTTCCTGCATACATTAAGTACTATTTTTGGGATGAGCCATATTTGTTTAGAATTTGCAAGGATGAAATCATAAGAAGATGTGTGTCAGAAGAAGAACAAATACAAGTGCTGCAATTTTGCCACAACATGTATTGTGTGGGGCATTTTGGAGGAAAGAAGACCACCAAGAGTGTTCTTCAAAGTGGTTTGTATTGGCCTACTCTTTTTAAGGATGCTCATAATTTTTGTATGAGATGCGATAATGCCAAAGAGTAGGGAACATTAGCAAAAGAAATGAAATGCCTCTCAATATTTTTATCGTGGTTGAAATTTTTTATGTATGGGGAATTGACTTCATGGGGCTATTTTCTAAATTGTTTGGCATTCAATATATTCTTCTTGTAGTGGATTATGTGTCTAAGTGGATTGAGGTTATCCCCACTAGGACTAATGATGCTAATGTTGTTTTGAAATTCTTGAAGGAGAATATTTTGATCAAGTTCGGAACCCCAAAGGCAATTGTGAGCGATAGAGGAAGCCATTTTGCAACAAATGGTTTGAAAAGGTTGATGACCAAGATGGGCATCCAACACAAAGTGGCAATTCCATACCACCACCAAACATCTAGACAAGCTAAGATCTTCAACAAGAAAATTAAGGGGATCTTGGAGAAGATGGAGAGAACAACGAGAAAGGATTGTTCAATCCAACATTCAGAAGCATTATGGGCTTATAGGACTAACTTTAAAAATTTCATTGGGAATGAGTCCATATAGGTTAGTCTTTGGCAAGGCTTGCCACCTACCGATGGAATTGGAGCACAATGATTATTGGGAAATGAAGACCACAAATATGGACTTAGAAGAAGCAAGGGAGCAAAAAATGTTACAAATTTTAGAGCTTAATGAGCTTCGGAATGAAGCCTATGAGAGTTCAAGGATCTATAAGGAAAAGTCAAAAGCAATACATGATGGTATGATCCTTAGAAGGACTTTTCAAACCGGGAATGAAAGTCCTCATATTCAATTCAAGAATGCAATTGTTTCCCAGAAAATTGAAGTCCCGTTGGAGCGGACCATTTCAAGTAATTCAAACATTCCCATATGGGGTTGTTGAGTTACTCAATTTGATAACCAACGAAACATTTAAGGTAAATGGACAAAGGGAGAAGCCCTACTTTGAAGAAATTGATGTTGCAAAAAATGTTAAAAGTTTGGTGTTTATCAACAAGTGATGCAACAATGTCTTGCTACACGATATTAAAGATGCGCTCTATGGGAGGCAACCCATTAGTTTGTATTTCTTTCCATTATTAAATTTTTACATTTTATATTTTTATATTTTTATTTCTTTTGGTTTGTAATAAGAAAATGGAATGGGTGCTTTGATCAATTTTTATTTTTAATGGCGTTTTAGGGAAAAGATACGAAGAGAAATAACATTAATTTAGGTGACACAGTCTAAAACCTTTATTTTTATTAAAAAAATACAAGCTAAAATTGCAATGGTGGACACTGCCACTTGACATGATCAAACCACTGGCCGTGTCAAGCATAACCCAAAAATTTCAAGAAAATGGTAGGAGTGGGCACAGCCAGGCAACTTGGCCGTGTCCGTGGCCATGTCACTTGGATACGACCAAGATGCCCAGCCCGTGTCCCCATTTTTTCCCTTGCTGCCAATTTTCACAGTCCCTAAGACACTCAATGGACCTGGCCAAGCTACTGGCTCTATCCATCAACAAGACATGTCATGGCCAAGACATTTCAATCTTGGATGTGTCCTTCCTTTTAAAAGCCAATGAAAAGCCTACTCTTTCATCTTCTTCCCCAATTTCAAAACCTAATCTCCATTTTCTCTCTCTCTCAAATCACGATACCCATCACTAAAAAATTAATTAAATCCATCAAATCATCCATTTTTCTTAACCAAAAATCAATTAAATCCATCAAATCTTCCATTTTTCTTAACCAAAAATCAATTAAATCCATCAAATCTTAATTTTTTTCACCAAGAATCAAGATGCCAAGAACAAAAATCATGTCCCATCACAAGAGGAGAAAACCTCCATCATCCTCTTCATCATCTTCAAAGAGAATGGCTCTTTTAACAAGGAGTTTCTTTATGACGAGGTATATAAGTGAAGAATCCCTTGATGCTCTTCAAATTAGGGAAAATTTTCATAGATACATGCAAAACCTAGGGTGGGAGAGATTAGTTTTCATTAAACCTTTGCAATTCAAAGAACTTACCATTGAATTTCTAAACTCTCTTAAGGTTGAAAGAGATGAAAAGAAGATTTTCACTAGGTTAGTCTTTAAATTGCTTAGGAAGCCATATGTTATTGATGTTTCTTAATTGAATGGTATTTTTTGTTTCCACCAAGAAGGGGAAAAATGTGTGCCTAAAGGTTTTAAACAACAATTTCTATGGGGAGAAATAGGCTTGAGTGAAATGTAAGTGGCCAAATCGGCCAAGACAACAAAATTGGTAAATCCCGCCTTGAGATATTTACATAGGTTTATGTCTTGTGGGTTATTTGCACAGAAAGAAAGCCCGGGTATTGTAGAATTAAATGAGCTATTTTTCTTAGATTGTAAGAATAATGCCATACCTATGAGTGCTGGTTATTGGTTAGCCGATGTTTTTTATTGTATGGCAAATAGAAAAAGGGGCACAATTTGCATAGGTGGATTGGTGACCACCTTGACTATGGCACTTGTCAATCATTTTAACTTGAGCACATGCAATATGACTAGAATTTTAGGAAACTCAGATTCACTCATTTTGGATGAAGATGCTTTGGTTTTGCAAAATCAGGAGATTATCAGTCGGATATTAGCCCTAAAAAACAAGGTGGATCGCAATCATGTGGAAGTCCTTAACAAACTGGAGCTCATTAATAGCAATCTAGCAAAAATTCTTAGTCTCCATCCATTGGCAACATCATCATCACACCCTCCACCTCCGTAGATTTTGTCTACTTCAAATTTTTGAGAATGCTTCTTATTTTCTTATTTTTAGTTGTTGGATTTTTTATTTTTATTTTTATTTACTGCTTTTTGTTATTAAAACTGTATGTTTTTGGTTATTGTATATTTATTGCTTTTTGTTCTTGAACAATTAATGTTTTGTGGATGAAAAGGTAGCACTTTCCTCACAAAGAAAATGATGGAAAATAGATTTTACCTTAACTCTTCTTCTTTTAAATTATCCTTTTTTCCATTAAGGACAATGTCAATCTTAAAGTGTAGGGTGCTAAGTTTTTGCTTTTAATTACAAAGTTTTGTTTTAAAGTTTTTATTGTAGTTGTTTTTTAAAGGTTAATGCCTTGTGTTATATTATTTAGAATGCTATTAAGTTCAATTGTTATAAGTTATTGATAGATGACCTTGTAAGTTTTGAAGCATGAATTTGAGAATTGGATAAAATTGGTGCTTATTATTGATTTGGATGGATATTTCTTGCATTGCCTTTTAAACTTGTGAGAAATTCAGCCTTTTAAGTTGGATACCAACTTATTATTCTTTTTGTGTGTGAGCATCCTTGATTGATTAATTGCTAGAACTTGCTTTGACATGCATTTTGAGACTGCATAAAAATTTTGATTTGGCATCAATATGATTAAGGCAATTTCTTTTTCACAATACTATTCACCATGAACCATTTAGGTTTTTAACTATTACCCTTTCACTAGGTCAAGAGCATTTTGAAGAGTTTATGTTATTGAGTGTTGTGTTAAATAAAGTGTGGGGTTTGTAGTAAATTTGATTGAATGACTCGATTTGATATTTTCATTAATATACCTTGTTATTAGTTGATTGTATTGGACTGAATGTTAGGTTGATAGATTAGCTACATATTGATCTTAGATATTGAATAAAGGACCGAGAGGTGAAATTTGATATTGGAATTATGCATTCAACTATCATAAGAATGAAATAGAAATATAAGTTCTAGGATTTTCTTAATTTGCAAATTCAAAATAATTTGTTGTTGTTTATTCATGAATGTAAAAACTAATGAATTGGTAATTATTAATTAAACTAAGGAACAAATTAAAATAGAAGGTTATACTAATGGATAATTTGAGAATTAAGCTTTGATTAAATTAATCTACAACCCTAGGCACCATTCCTAGAGTTGAATTAATCTTGCATAACCATTACATGCATTACTTTTAATTTTAATTGCTTTTCACCACTATTTCAAACATCACACTTTTGTTTTTAAAATTTATTTGTTAATCAAACTATTGCAAAATAATTCCTTCCTTGTGAGACGACCTTGGGGAAATAACCATTGCTATAACTACCTCGTATACTTACAAGTGTCACTTTTGTAGTAGTGTTAATTAGAGTGCGTCACTAGCCCTGAAGGCAAATCATAATAAAAACTCAAAAGCTAGGCTCGAAGGAAAATAATGAGGATTACCTCAAATGCATGCCGCATAAAACAGAACTCTAAAAATTGAATAAACATACTAGGCACATAATTATTTCATATATCCTTTATCAATTTATTTCTCATTTTCCATAATCAATTAGGCACATTGCCTCATTTCTCATTATCAATTAGGCACATTGCCTCATTTTTTCTCTTTTTCTCATTTTTCACATTTATATCTGTAGACCTTTAATTTTTGACCCAGTCCGGTCCAATATACTTTAATTAGTCCAAAATCATTTTTGTGTTGTCCAATATATTTTAATTAGTCCAAAATAATTTTTGTTATCTTAATTAAATAATATTTGCATTAGCATATAATTTTTATTAATAAAAAATAAACAAATAATAAAAATAAACAAATAAAAATAAAAATAAAAATCGGCGACGAAAAAAATGGCAACGAAAAAATCATCGCAAAAAATCTTGTGAGCGAAATGGCCTAGTCCATTTGGCCCGCCTCAGCCCGCAGCCCCCTGCGGCAGCTTTTTTGCCAGCTCAATTTTTCCGCAGCAGTTTTTCTTTTTGCCAACGCAATTTTTCCACAGCAGTTTTTTTTCGCCAGCGAAATTTTTCCGTTGCAAATTTTTTCGAAACCAAATACAATTAGGTTTCAGTTTCCTTTTCTTAATTAATGTTAGATTTCACGAATAACTAAAATTAATCATAAAAATCTTCTATAAATAAGGACTAAAACAACACAGAAAGGGACCAGATTTTAGGAGGAAAATTGAGACCAAAATTGAGGAGGAAAACTTTGAATCAATCGGACTATTTGAGAGAGCAAACAAGCAATTCAATCCATCAAAGGCAGCAAAGCTTGTCTTTGTTCTTGTTAATTCAAGAAGTGATTTTTATTGGAACCAACAAACGAAGATATGAATTTCATTATTTGTTTCATTAATTCACAGTAGCTTCATCATTCAAAAATCTAAAAATTATTGTTTCTGTTTCTTCAAAATCAAGAAAACCCTAGAACCTCAATTCACCTTTTCTAAAGTTTAAAAACCTTAATTCGTTTATTTGTTTTCCAAAAATCATAAAATTGTTATTTTTGTTTCTTCAAAATCTCAAAACCCTAATTTGCTTTGCAACTTTTTAAAGCCCTAAATTGAATATGTATCTTTCCAAAAACCCTAAAAAAATATCTTTTTTGTTTCTATAAACCTTAAATTATTTTGTTTATTTTCATAAAGTTTCATAAAATTATCAATTGTTTCTTCAAATTCTAAAACCTAATGCATCCTCCGAAACCCTAATTCTAAAATTCTAAAACCCTAATTCAACTCCAAAACCCAAAACAGTAAACCCTAAACTAACCTAAACCCTAATTTTTCTAAACCCTAATTTTAAAACCTTAAAACCATATAAATCTAAATATTAAAATTCAAACACAGTAAGCTTAAAAACCATAATTCAGTAACCGTGAATCATAAACCTAATGTTTTAAAATATGCAAACCCTTGTTTCATGATTTCACTTCTCAAACACTAATTTGGTTAATCAAAGAACTTTATCAACCTCTTAAAATATAAAACTCTAATCCATTTCAATTCCTTTAAAACTCACAGTAACTTAAACGACCCTAAACACATTATATAAAGAATCTTAAATAGAAACAGTAGCCCTAATTTGAATATTTACTTGCCTTATTCAATTTTATATTTGATTATGCTTTAATTTATTTCAATCCTTTATTGATTTATTTAAGTTCAATGCTTAATTATTTAATTTTATCATGGATGAATGTTTATTTTATATTTTGATTAATACCTTTGATGAATGATTTATTTATGATGAATGGTTATTTACTTTTATCGATTTATTTAGATTTCCAAATGTTGTAAGAGGTATGTTTCCACTTAGTGGGTACCTCATTAGTTAAATATCATGTAATTTAAATTGCTTTTCTATTTTAGAACCAATGTAAAGGACATGTTTCTACCTTTCGGTGGGTGTCCTATTTAGGCATGGATTATGTAAGGGCATGTTTCCATCTTCGGATGGGTGTCCATTTATTTGTTTTGCTTGGACGTTGTTTTGATTTTCAATATATCGATGCTTTATTTTAATTGTTGCATGTAATATGGATAATATTGTTATATTTAAGAATTTTATAATATTAAGACCTGTAAAGGATGCCGATTCCAATGAACCGGGCGTTGTGAGGGTGCTTGGCCATTTCTCATCTTCCCCCCACGTACCCAACTTTCAGAACCCATTAGGGGGTTGGGGATTCCTTAGGAATTGAGTCATCCACCCCTTTCTTTTTCCTTGACCATCCGGGTGGCGACTCCATTTTCTTCGAACTTAGGTTCGTGTTCTCTAAAGCCCCGAGCCTAAACAGTGCCGAAGTCGCAAGAACCATTCCATTGAGAGTGGGGCCCCGCTCATAATATCATTATCAATTCATCTTATTTCAACTTATCATCACTATGTACCAATTCATCTTATTTCAACATATCATCAATATGCACCACATTTTACATTAAAATACATTACCCAAAATATTTTGGGTATTTTCATATAATTCACATACAAATCACACTTTTTTATGCACTTTAGCCATTAACAATGGCTTATTACAATGCCATTAATGCATACATAACCAATGGCATTACCCAGCCACTTTGGGTCATTTTCACATATTACACATATTTCACATTTTAATTAATGTAGCCATTAACAATGGCTTTTCATAATGCATATAATGCATTAATAACAAATCACATAACATAGTACAATATTCATGCATATTTAATGCATCAAGTAACTTAACACATTTTCCAACTAAAATGTTTAAGCCCAAATGTAACATAAACATAACCAATTTATCCAAAGTTTGTACTTACATCTAAAAGCTACCAAAAGCAAGCCACAAAACTATCACCAACCTTCTCTTCCAAATTGCCCTTCAACACTTGGATTGGGCAAATCAATTCATCTCAATGCCAATTCAAGTGAAAAATCACTAAATCTTCTCTTGAAACTTTGAAAATCCTTGAACTTTGGAAGCTTGGAAGAAGCAAAAATCCTCTCTTGGTGGCTTTGGAAAAATTGGCACAAGGAAGAAGAAGAAGAACAAGACCAAAGTTATTTTCTCTTTTTTTCAACTTTCAATTTCCACCGTATATTTATATTATTTAATTATATTATTTAATTAATTATTTAATCATTTATTTAATTATTTAAAACCCCAAAATAACATCTTCCACTAAAAATAACTTATTTTTGTTTTATTTAAATAATTTTAAATTTCCAAAGCTTAGTTACCAAAATGCCATTGGAACTTTGACTTTTGACTTTTAAAAATTTGACTTTTGTTGACTTTATATATGTTATGGATATTTTTCATATATATCACATATACATTTCACATTTTCACTTAAAATTCCTTCATCTTTTATTTAAAATCATTTATTTAATTTATCCAATTAAATTTTAATTTATTTTATTTAATTTTTAAAAATTAGGAATTTTCAAAAATTAGGATATAACAATTTAACTTTGAGTTGGGAGAAGAGTTATTTTATAGTGGACAGTGGAGTAGTTTTAAGGCACATTGTATCTTAAAAAAGGAATTGAGATGGATAAGGCCAAAGTTGATTTGATGGCTAATTTACCACTTCCCACATCTGTTAAAGGGATTAGAAGTTTCTTGGGACATGCTAAATTCTATAAAAGGCTCATAAAAGATTTTTTAAAAATTTAACATCCTTTTATGTAATTTGATAGGAAAAGATGTTCCTATTTTGATGGTTTGTGTATTTGCTTTTAGTTCAATTTTATTAGCTTTTGATTGATTTTTCTTTTAATTTTTATTTAAAGTTTGTTTGAAGTATTTGATACAAGTTGAAGAACAAAACAATGTAGCTTTAATTCAATTTGATGGATTATTAAGGTGGAAAAATAGGAGAGACGACGAAGAAACTTCATTGGTTGGCCATGTCCCTCATCTAAGGAAAGAGGTAGGAAAATTTGGCAAAGCTTGACACAAGCAAGAGACACGGCCAAGCCACTAGCTGTGTCACATGACATGGCCAAGGACTTGGTCGTGTCCCACCAAAAGAGCAAAGCAAAGAAGAAGCAAGGAGTATATGCAAAAGTGAAGACACAAAGAAACACGGCCATGGACTTGGTCATGCCACATGTAAAGATCAAAGCAAAGATAGCAAACAATGGAGAACACACTCAAGAGACACGGCCAAGCCACTGGTCGTGTCACATGACAAGGCCAAGGCCTTGGCAATGTCCCACTTAGAAAAGAACAAAACTATTTGGGCAGCCATGGACATGGCCACATGGCTTGGCCGTGTCCATAAGAAAATGAGTAACACGGAGAAGTCATGCATGACTTGGCTGTGTTTTGTGAAAATTCTTTCTATTATTTTACACAAAATGGGGGACAAAATGGGGGACAACAAGTGCCATCTTTTAAAAAGAAATATTAAAAGAAGAAAAATGTTACCTAATTCATGGGATAAAGACTTAAAAATTGAGAAAGTGGGAGACAAAGTGAAGTGTGTGAGTTGGAAAGGTGTGCTTTGTGTCTTAAGAAATTAAAAAGAAAGGGAAGAGGGAGACATAAAAACGTGGGAGCATCTTCAAAGAGGGGATTTTATTCCTTGGTTCATCTTCTTGTCCATGGTCTTGAGAGAGACCATGAACATCACCTTCATCTTCATCTTCCATAAACAAGATTCTTAACATTTTTGGGGATAAAATTGGGCGAGCATGCTCATGTGAAGGTTAGGGTTTGAAGAAAACCTAATTGAGGAGTTGGGGTCTAGAGAGAGTGACCATTCCATCTTTCAAGACGAGAGCCATTAATTAAAGAAGGCTTGTCAGTTCTTCATCATATTCAAGTTGGAGCTAAGAGGAAGACTAGAAGTTCAACTCTTAGCATCTTCAAAGGGATTTTTATATTCTATCTTTTAATTCATTTCTAGATTGTTATTGTTTGTTAAGAACTCTAATATTTCAATGTACAATTGTGATTTGATTTATATTGAGATGAATATTTGTTTTAAATTGATGATGATGAGCTAAATTACTCATGCCTAGGGTTTGTGGTAGATTTTATTGAATTACTTGATTTGATATTTCCATTATTATACCTTGTTATTGGTTGATTGCATTGGATTGAATGTTAGGTTGATAGATTAGCTACCTATTGATCTCTAGATATTGAATGAATGATCGAGAGGTGAAATTTGATATTGGAATTATGCAATCAACTACCCTAAGAATGAATTAGAAATATAAGTTCTAGAGTTTTATTAATTTGCAATTTTAAAAAATTGGTTGTTGTTAATTCATGAATATGAAAACTAATGAATTGGTAATTACTAATTAAACTCAAGGAACAAATTAAAATACAAGGTCATATTAATGGATAGTTTGAGAATTAAGCTTTGATTGAATTGATCTATAACCCTAGGTACCATTCCTAGAATTGTATTAATCTTGTACAACCATTACACATATTACTTTTAGACTTAAATTATTTTTTCACCATTCCAACACATCGCACTCTTGCTTTTAAATTTCTTCCTAATCAAACTATTGCAAAACAATTCTGTCCTTGTGAGACGGCCTTGGGGTGGCCACCATTGCTACAATTGCCTCATATTCTTGCGAGTGTCGCTTGTAGTAGTAATTAATTGAACATAACAAGTTTTTGGCGCTGCTGTCGGGGAAGGCAATTGTTGTTAGTAGTTTGATTATCTTTATTTCTTAATTGTTTTAAGTGTTTCATTTTAGAATTACTATGTGTTTATTGTAAAGAAGTGGTTCTCTAGGCACGAGGGATCTTATGATGATAATTCTGAGATGGCATGGCAGTTAGCAGAATTAACAAGTCAACTTAAGATGCTAAATGTGAGAGGAAGAGCACCTATGCCTAGTCAAGAAGTATGTCCAGCATGTGGCATTGCAGGACATAGTGCAACCATGTGTTCTTTTGGTTTTGAACAATACCAAGAGAGGCAAGAGGAAGAATATGTCTTTGAAAGTTTCAAGCCAAGGGGTAGCAATGACCCATATTCCAATTCTTATAATCCAAGTTGGAGAAACTAACCAAATTTTGCTTGGGAAAATCAGCAATAAATTCCACCTCAATAATTTTTTCAACCTTATTAAAGAAGTTCTTACTTTTAAGGAGAATTTTCAAATTATGATCGATTCAAGAAACCCACTTTGGAAGATAATTTGAATGCCTTTATTCAAATTAGTGCACAAAATCAAGATCAATTCAAGAAACCCATAGTGGAAGATAATTTGAATACTTTCCTTTAAATTAGTACACAAAATCAGGAAGGAAGCAATAAGAGATTTGATTCTTTGGAGGTATCATTGAAGAAGGTGGAAACTCAAGTTGGGCAACTAGCAGATCAACTCCAAGCACACCTAAAAGTGGAATCTCCTAGCCAATTAGAGCAAGCTAATGCAATCACAATTTTGAGGAGTGAAAGGGTAATATATAACAAAGTTTGTATTTTTTTGATGCAAGTACTAATCAAGAAGAAAATGGCGAGGAGATACAACATGACATAGAGGAGCCAAGTCAATCAAAGGAGGAGGAGAATTTGGAAGCATCAACTTCACCAAAATTGCATTAGCCTCCAAATCTTTATATGCCACCAATTCCATTCCCTAGTAGATTGAAGGATGAGAAGCAAGGTATGCAACTTTTTGAACTCTACGACATGCCTTCCAAAGAATTTAGTGAAGATAGTGAAGTTGAGCTTGAGATGGCCATGACCTTGGAAGTAGAGCCTAAAATTTCCAATTCAAAAATTGAGGAGAGCAAATTAATCTTAAATGATGAGGTTGTTGAGAGGGGACATTAAATTGCTAAAGTGGATGAGAAAGAGATTCAACTAAACTTGGTTGAACCTATAAAGACCCTAAAACTTTTATCATATGTTTTGGTTGGGGAGAACAATATGCAACCAATGATCATCTCTTCAACTTTTGGTGGTGAGGAGGAGCAAAAAATGGATATAACCATGTTGTAGATTGAAAAAAGTTTTTACCAAGTTCCTATAGCATTGGATGATCACTGCAAGACAACCTTCACATGTTCCCTTTGGACATTTGCTCTTCCAAGGATGCTATTTCGGCTTTGCAATACTCTGGGTACCTTTTGGAGTTGCATGCTATTCATCTTTTCAATCAAGTGTGACAAATTCATGAAGGATGGAAGGAGCACTTTTTATCGCATATGGGAATGATGGAAATTAGGTTTGATCTTAACTCTTTTTTTTAATTTATGCAAGCTCACATTGGGGACAATGTGAATCTTTAAGTGTGGGGGTGCAGTTTGTGTTTTTACTTTTAACTTATCTTTGTTTAAGTTTAGTTAATGTTTTTCTTTGAATAAATGAATTTTGAAAAGTTTAATTGTTATAAGATTGTTGATAGACGACCTTTGAATTTTTGAAGCATGAGTTTGAGAATTGATTAGAATTGATACTTATTGTCAATTTTGATGGTTATTCTTGCATCACCTTTAAACTAGTGAGGAATTGAGCCTATTAAGTTGGATATCAACTTATTATTCTTTATTTTGTGTAAACATCTTTGAATGATGAATTTTTAGAACTTGCTTTGACATGCATTTTAAGACTACATAAAAATTTCAATTAGGCATCAATATGACTAAGGCAATTAGGTGAACCCATTTTGGCTTAAAGAGACCAACCTTATATCCCACCTTAGTTAGCCAATTTTGAGCTTATTTCATTTTTCCTTTCTTTCTTTTTCACAACACCATTAGCTTGAACCTTACTGTTTTAACTATTGCCCTTGCATTAGGTTAAGAGTATTTTAAGAGCATTTATGATTGAGTGTTGTGTTAAATAAAGTGTGGGGTTAAATTTAGTGGGTTCAAAATTAAAAATTATTATCTTCTTTAGTTGTAAACCCTATTTTAAAAAAACTATAATAATAAAAAAATAAAAAAAAGAGAGAAAAATCAAAATAATAGAAGTTGTTCTTTTTCATAGGGTTGGAATAAGTTTGGGAATGATCATTGCTAAATTTAATGAGTTCCCTTGAAAAGCTCTTTAATGTCAAGTGGTAGGTGAGTGGAAGGTGTTTTGGGATTGTTGGGTTATACATATGATCGGTTACCTTATTCTTGAAGTGCTCTGAAACTTAATGAATAAGCTCACATTTCCTAAATGTCATACCTTTACCTTAGCCCCATTACAACCCAATGAAAGACCTTATGATTGATGCTTGATTGTAATTAGGTTGTGGAGATTTGATTGATAAGCAAGCCTATAGTGATAATCTTTCATTGAATGTTTAGAGCTTAAACACTACCTAATTAAAAACTTAATAGGTTTTGTGAGGGAGTGATAATTTTTAGTATGCAAGGATTGGCCATTAAATTGCTTGAGTACTTATTGTTCTTGACTTGATAATGATTGTGGGTGTAAGAAAATGGGAGTCTTGATGCATCCTTATAACTCTTGAACTTGACTAAATTTATCTTATTTAGTTTGTTTTTATTTTAACTTTGCTTGAGGACAAGCAAAGAATTAAGTGTGGGGTAGTTATTTTGATCATTTGTGGATTTGTTTTTAGTGTAATTTTATTGGCTTTTGATTGAATTTTCTTTTAATTTGTATTTAAAGTTTATTTGAAGTATTTGATCTAGGTTGAAAAACAAAACAATGGAGCTTTAATTCAATTTGATGGATTATTAAGGTGGAAAAATAAGAGACACGACCAAGACACATCATGGCTTGGCCGTGTCCCTCATCCAAGGAAAGAGGCAGGAAAATTTGTTAGAGCTTGACACAAGCAAGAGACACGGCTAAGCCACTAGCCGTGTCACATGACACAACCAAGGCCTTGGCCATGTCCTACCAAAAGAGCAAAGGAAAGAAGAAGAAGGAGTATATGCATAAGTGAACACACTGAAGAAACACGGTGAAGCCATTGGCCGTGTCACATGACATGGCCAAGGCCTTGGTTGTGTCCCATCTAACGATCAAAGAAAAGATAGCAAACAGTGAATAACATACTCAAGAGACACGGCCAAGCCACTGGCCATGTCAAGGCCTTGGTCGTATCCCACTTGGAAAAGAAAGAAAATATTTGGGCAACCATGGACACGGCCACATGGCTTAGCCGTGTCCATAAGAAAATGAGTGACACGTCACTCATGACTTGGCCATGTCTTTTGAAAATTCTTTCAATTATTTTACATAAAATGGGGGACAAGTGCCATCTTTTAAAAAGAAATATTAAAAGAAGAAAAAGGTTGCCTAATTCAAGGGATGGAGACTTAAATAATGAGAAAGTGGAAGACATAGTGAAGTGTGTGAGTTGGCAAGGCATGCTTCGTGTCCTAAGAAATTAAAAAGAAAGGGAAGAGGGAGTGATAAAAATGTGGAAGCATCTTAAAAGAGGGGATCTTGTTCCTTGGTTCATCTTCTTATTATTGGTTTCAGAGAGACCATGAACATCACCTTCATTTTCATCTTCCATAAATAAGATTCTTAACATTTTTGGGGATAAAATTTGGTGAGCATGCTCTTGTGAAGGTTAGGGTTTGAAGAAAGCTTGATTGAGGAGTTGGGGGCTTGTGAGAGTGACCATTCCATCTTTCAAGAGGAGAGCCATTGATTGAAGAAGGCTTGTTAGTTCTTCATCATATTAAAGGTGGAGCTAGGAGGAAGACTAGAAGTTCAACTCTTAGCATCTTTAAAGGGGTTTTTATATTCTCTCTTTTAATTCATTTCTAGATTGTTATTGTTTGTTAAGAACTCTAATATTTCAAAGTACAATTATGATTTGATTTATATTGAGATGAATATTTATTTTAAATTGATGACGATGAGCTAAATTACTCATGCCTAGGATTTGTAGTAGATTTGATTGAATGGCTTGATTTGATATTTCCATTAATATACCTTGTTGTTGGTTGATTGCATTGGATTGAATGTCAGGTTGATAGATTAGCTACCTATTGATCTCTAGATATTGAATGAAGGACCGAGAGGTGAAATTTGATATTGGAATTATGCAATCAACTACCCTGAGAATGAATTAAAAATTTAAGTTCTAGGGTTCTATTAATTTGCAATTTCAAAAAATTGGTTGCTGTTAATTCATGAATGTGAAAACTAAAGAATTAGTAATTACTAATTAAACTCAAGGAACAAATTAAAATACAAGGTCACATTAATGGATAATTTGAGAAATAATCTTTGATTGAATTGATCTATAACCCTAGGCACCATTCCTAGAATTGTATTTATCTTGTACAACCATTACGCATATTACTTTTAGATTTATATTGTTTTCTCACCATTCCAACACATCACACTCTTGCTTTTAAATTTCTTGCTAATCAAACTATTGCAAAATAATCCCTTCCTTGTGAGATGACCTTGGGGTGATCATCGTTGCTATAATTACCTCGTATACTAGCGAGTGTCGCTTGTAATAGAAATTAATTGAGCCCAACAGTTCCATTTATTTTTTATGATAAATTCTTAGAGGTATTTAACATTTTAAAAGAAAAATTAACTTTTGCCCCTGTAATTATTACTTCCAATTGGGATTTACATTTTGAGATTATGTGTGATGCCTCAAATCTTGCTATTGGAGCTGTAATAGGCTAAAGAGTAAAAAAAAATGATGTGTGTGAATTATTATGTAAGTTTATCTTTAAATGATGCACAAGTAAATTACACAACTATGTAGAAAGAAATGTTGGCTGTGGTATTTGCACTGGATAAGTTTAGATGTTATTTGTTGGGGTCTAAAGTCATTGTATTTTTTGACCATACAGATTTGAAATACTTGTTGACCAAACCACAAGCTAATCCAAAGATCATTATGTGGGTTCTTATACTGCAAGAGTTTGATGTAGAAATCAAGGATAAGAAGGGTAGTGAGAATGTAGTGGCTAGCCATCTTTCTAGGCTACCCTTTAATGATGAAGATGAACAAATTACTCTTGAGATTGCTTCTGAAAAATTTCCTGATGAACACTTATTTGCCGTTGCGCAAGCACCATGGTATGCATATATTGCTAACTATCTTTCTTGTGGTGTTGTTAGAAAAGGCTTAATTTTTCAGGCAAAGAAGTGGTTTCTACATTCCTATAAGTATTATTTTTGGGATAAGCCATATCTGATTAGAATCATAGGGATGAGATCATCAGATGATGTGTGTAGAGGAGGAATAATTGCAAGTGATGCAATTTTGCCACAATATGTATTATGGAGGAAACTTCATAGGTAAGAAAACCAATGAGAAGATTCTACAAAGTGGTTTGTATTGGCTTACTATGTTTAAAGATGCTTATAATTTTTGTTTAAGATGTGCTAAGTGCCAAAGAGTAGGAAACATCAATAAAAAGAATGAAAAATGACTCTCTCTACCTTTATAGGGCCATTTTTGAAATCTTTTGGAGTTGAATAAAACCTTCTTGTTGTTGATTACATGTCCAAATGGGTAGAAGCTACCCCACTTGGACTAATAATGCTAAAGTTTTTTTGAAAATTTTGAAGGGATATATTTTAAGCGAGTTTAGAAATGCCAAAGCGACAGTCAATGATGGAAGAAGCCACTTTTGCAACAAGTGGTTTGAAAAGCTAATGATTAAGATGGGTATTCAGCACAAAATGGCAATTCCATACCACCCCTAAACATCCAACCAAGGTAAAATTTATAATAAATAGATCAAAGAAATTCTAGAGGAGACAGTGTGCACAACAAGAAAGCATTGGGTGGTGTGTCTTCAGAAATCACTTTGGGCATATCGGATTGCTTTCAAAACACCTTTGGGAATGAGTCCATATCTCTTGATCTTCGGTAAGGCATGCCACTTACTGGTAGAATTAGAGCACAAGACCTATTAGGCAATTAATTCCACAAACATGGATTTTGAGGAAGCAAAGGGCAAAGAATGTTGTAAATGTTTTTGCTATATGAGCTTAGAAATGAAGCTTATGAAAGCTCTAGAATTTATAAGGAAAGGACTAAGGCATTGCATTACAAAATGATTCTTAAAAGAACCTTTGGACCATGAATGAAAGTCCTTTTATTCAACTTAAGGATGAGGTCATTCCCTGGAAAGTTGAAGTCTCATTGGAGTGGTCCATTCCAAGTTGTTCAAACCTTCCCTATGGACTTGATCAATTATTGAATTTAAAAACCCAAGAAACTTTCAAGGTAAATGGCCAAAGGGTGAAACCCTATTTGGATGAACTTTAGGTTGCAAGAGCCATTGAAAGCATGGTAGTTGTTGATGCATAAGGCAATCACATCTAGCTATATGATGTTAAAGAAACACTTGTTGGGAGGCAACCTATCGGTTTGTATTTCTCTACTTAAGTTATTTTTTCCACTTTGGATTTATAAATTTCATATTGTTGTGTGAAAGGTGTCAATAAATTAAATGGAATAGGTACTCTAATGTGCATTTTTATTGTGATTAAGTTTCAAGAGAAGAGAATGAAGGAGAAGGATTAAACAAATTTGGGAAGAATGAGACACACCAAGAGACATGGCCAAGCCATAAGTGATACGACTAAAAACTTCAAATGGTGTAGAAAATTCAATTGGTAGTAGCAAACACGGCCATACAACTTGGTCATGTCAATACTTGTGTCAAACCCTTCTTAATTTTTTTTCTGAAAACACAGTAGCAGACACAGCCAAACAACTTGGCCATGTCCACCATTGTGTTCAATCCTTAAATTTCTTTTTCAAAAATAGGACCAGACACGGCTATATTTCTAGGTCGTGTCCATGACCATGTCAAGCAGTTTAGCAAAGTTTCTCTGTGGCAGGAGGGAACACATGAAAATGACATGGCCGTGTCTTGAACACCCAATTGAAGATCCAAATTGCACAGATTTAGACATGGCCACATAACTTGGTCGTGTTTGTAGTCATGTCCCTTAAAGATACGAAACCCAGTTAATTTTCAATAATGACACGGCCAAGGCAAGATTGACTTTGCCATGTCACCCATCTTGAATCCCATTAAAAAACCAATTTCTCCCCATTTTCTCTTTCATTAAAACCTTAAATACCAATTTTCTCTCTCAACCTCACCTCCTTCACACCGCCAATCCCACACTCAATCCCTAAAACTCCCTCTATTTCTTCAATTCTTCCATATTTCTTCCTAAGAACTCAAACAAATCATCCCAAAGCCTTCCATCTCATCAAATATCAAGTTTCCAAGGATAAAGATGTTTTCCTACGATAAGAGAAAGCAACCTCCATCATCTTCTTCATCCTCTTCAAGAAGATTGGCCATTCAAGCAAGGGGATTTTTCCTAGGGAAATTTTTGAAATGTATGTTAGAAACTTGAATTGGGAGAAGTTCATAACCCTCAAACCCTTGCAATTTCAAGAGTCAACTATTGAGTTTATTGCTTCTCTTAAGGAAGAAAAAAGATGAATCTAAGCATTGTACTAAGTTAGGATTCAAATTAAATGGAAAATCACATGTTATCACTATTAAGAACTTGAATGACATATTTGGTTTTAATCAATAAGGGCATAAAACCATACCTAAGGACTTTAAGCAACAATTTGCATGGGGAACATTAAGTTCCTGTAGGACATATGTGGCCAAATCTAATCCTGCATTGGTTGATGGCATGTAGTTTCTTTGCTAGAAAGGAAAGTCCTGGGGTAGTTAAACTTAATGAAATATTTTTCTTATGGTGTGCCAACAATACTATACTGGTGAGCTTGGTTTATTGGTTAGCTGAATTTTTGGAAAATGTTGATCACAAAAGAAAAGGTGTGATTTGCATTCGTGGAATGGGCACTATGCTTGCCATTGCTCTTGATGGAAACTTTGATCTAAATAGTTGAGGCATGCAAATAATTTATAGAAGTGATGCATTGGATATAGCCACTTTGGAGAAATGCGCATGATAACTAGAAGAGGAGAGGCTTATGTGATGGCTTTGAGTGAACCAAGTACACAAGGGGATAGACATAAATGACATTGAGTTGATGAGGAGTCTGATTTTGATTCACTAGATTTGGATGAAGATGCCCTAGTTCCATAGAATTATGAGCTGATTACTAGGATATAAGCCTTATAATGCAAAGTTGATCGTAATCACACCGAGGTACTCAATCAATTGGAACTCATCAACAATAACTTGGCCAAGATTATTAGCATTCTTCCCTCAGCTGCATCATCATCACAACCTCCACCGCATTAGCTTTGACTAGCTTCAACCTATTGAAACTTTTATTTATTTATTTTTAGATGTTTTATGTTTTATTATCTGTTGTTTATCTTTATTTGGTTTTTGAACAATTAATATTTATTGTTGGTAAGGATGAAGTAGCACTTTGTCTTACGCTGTGGAATAATGGAATATAGGTTTTACCTAACTATTTCCCTTTTATAATGTTCATACTCAGATTGGGGACAATGTGAATCTTTAAGTGTGGGGTGCAAAGATTTACTTATAACCTATTTTTGTTTGCTTTTTGTTGAGTTACTTTGTTATTTATTATTTTTTGAATGTTTACAAGTTCAATTGTTTTAAGATTTTTTATAGCTGACCTTTGAATTTTGAAGCTTGAAATTAAGAATTGGATGAAATTGGTGCTTTTTGTAAATTTGGATGGATATTCCTTGCATTATCTTTAAACTTGTGAGAAAATTGAGCATCTTAAGTTGGATACCAACTTATTATTCTTTGTGTGTGAACATTCTTGATTGATAAATTTCTAGAACTTACTTCGACATGCATTTTGAGATAATGTAAAAATTTTAATTAGGCATCAATATGATTAAGGCAATTAGGTGGACCCATTTAGCTTAAAAAAGGCTACCTTGTATATGACCCTAGTCAGTCAATTTTGAGTCAATTTCATTTTTTCTTTTCTTTCTTTTACATAATAACATTAGCTGTGAACCATTTCATTCTTGCCCTTTCATTAGGATCAATAGCATTTTAAGAGCTTAGGTGACTGAGTTGTTGCGTGAAATAAAGTGTGGGGCTAAAAAAAGTAAAATAAAATATATATCATAATTACTCTTATGGCTAGGGTTAGAAGGATCTTGATTGTGACTTTTGCAAATGCGACAAGGTCTAAATTCTTGTGTGATGTATGTTGTAGCAACCAAGGAGCTAAGTGAGTCAAGATTACTTTTATAGATTGTTGGGCCACATACATATGTAGTTGTCTCACTCCTAAAATGCTCTTTAACTTGATGAATATCTCACATATATAAATATCATACCTTTACCTTAAGCCCCCATTACAACCAAATACAATGACCTTATGATTGATGACTAATTGTAATTAAGTGGTGGAATGCCTCTGGTTATATTCTTTCATTGAATGTTGGGAGTGTAAATACTACCTTTATTAAACACTTAAAAGATTTAGTGAGGAAGTGACAACCTTTGATATGCGTGGAAGACCATTGAATTACATAAGTATTATTTTTATTTGATTTGATAATGATTGTAGATATAAGGAGAAGAGAGTCTTGATACATTATTATAACTCTTGAACTTAATTAAATTTTTATTATTTTGTTGGTTTTGTTTTTAACTTTGCTTGGGGAAAAGTAATGAATTAAGTTGGGGTAATTATTATATTAAATTATATGTGTGTTTTAGAATAATTTTATTGGCTTTTTAATTAGTTTTTCAAAAAATGTGCATTTAAGTTTGCTTGAAGTTTTATGATTTAATTGGAAGCATGAACATATGCAAATTAGAGCTAGGATTCATTAGTTGAAGCCAAGTTGGAAGAGCCAAATGGAGCTAGGATTCATAAAACACGGCCAAGTTATCTCCCATGACTTGGCCGTGTCCCTCATTAAGGAGATAAAATATTTTAAGGCAGAACGAGACATGTTCACTTACTCGGCCATGTCATCAACTGTCCCTCACTAAAGAAAGTGGAAATTTTGATAGCACGTGACTCAGCAACCTGACCTTGACATGTCATTGGTCATGTCACATGACATGGCTAGGACAAATGTGAAGCTTTGTCGTGCCTTTGATAAGCAAGAAAAAAAAAAGTACAAACAAGGCAGGAGACACGTCCAGAAGACATAGTCGTGACCATAACCGTGTCAGACCACACACCTAACGGCTTGGCCATGTTCCATATCAAGAGAATAAGAACCAAGAACAAGCAAAAGAAGACACGGCCAGAAGACACAACCATGTCACTCCACACAATAAGCATGAATGACAAGCAGTGTTGGACACAGGCAACTGCCTTGGCTGTGTCTATGGGAAAATTAAAGAGATGCAACCAAGACCAGACTGACCTAGCTATGTCTGTTAAAGATTCCTCTCTTCTTTAAAATGTGTAGTGGGATATAGACAGATGGAATGTGGCTTACTTTTTGAAAAGAAACCTTTCAAAATTAAAAAAGGGAAACAAATGAAAGTGGAACATGTGGTGCAAGGATGGAAAGAATGTTAAAATTATAAACAATTGGAAATAGGACTCTTAAGTATGGCCAAATATGATTTCATAAAGGGTAATTTTTTGTGTAATATCCCAAGGTATGCCCTAGAAGTTATAATACAATTGTTGTTTGATTTGAATCAAATGTATATATGTTGTTGCAAAGGAAATGATTGTGTTAATGGAATGTAAAGTGTTTATTGCAATAATGGTTGGTGTGGTATATATATAATGTAGGGGTATTAATATATTGGTTTTGAGTATTGGTGATGCATTGGGGTTGGTGATAATATTATGTATATATATACATCATATATGAAATTAGCTAGGATATATTAAAGATAAAATTAAAAAGAAAAGAAGATATGATAAGAACTAATTATATATTGAATCGATGTATCATTATATATCAATGCTTCTATACTATATGTTTATATTTTATATTTGGACTACTAAGCTCTCGGGCTTAGCGCGGGTGTTTATTCGCGCAGGTATATAGATGGAAGATATGAAGTCTTTTGTTATGCCACAAGAAGAGTAAAGTTTGTCGAGACCAACTAGAGGGTAATGCATACATGTATAAATTTTAATTATGATGTATTTCTGACGAGAGAGTATTTATATGTATAAATGAAGTTTAATTAAAAAATTTTGTAAATGTTATTTAAATTAAGGTATTATGGTTTGAACTCTGTTACAGGTTTTTAAAAGGTAACGAAAAGTGACATCCTTATACTTTATATATTTACTGTATGTATACTAGGTATACGCATAGTACTTATATAGGTTATCGGGGTGTTACACCTAATGGTAACAATCTCTTGAAGTTAGGTTGGATTTGATCCTTGAAGCCTAATTGAGATGTTACAACCCTTGAAGCTAGGTTGGGTTGCTTCTTGAAGCCAAGTTGGGTTGATACTTAGCATGCTTTGTTCCCCTTGAAGCTTGGTTGAACCTAATCCTTGAAGCCTAGTTGGGTTTATGATAATGATAAATGTGATAACAAAACCAAAGCATTAACTATGAAAATTGAATGGCATATTAGTGTGTTTTGGGCCCATGCTTGTCTTTGTATTTAATGTGATTCTTGAATGGTAAAATTAATGGAACTATGAAGATGTAATATGAATGTTGTTATGATATTGAACAAAGTATGATGCGGAAATGTGATATTCTTTTAAATGATGTATGAGATTAATTGTGACATTATATCATATTAAAGCATCATGTTTGCATACTTTGTACTACTAAGCCGTTGGCTTAGCGCGATAGTGTTTGATCACGCAGGTGACAGAGTTGAACCTGAGAGCTCCTCGAGACCAAGTGAGACTAGACATTGATGATTTTCTTTTGGGACTTAAAGATCAGAGAAGAGCTGCCAATCATGTATATATATTCTATGTTTTGTAATCTTTGATTTATAACATATTTGCAATAACTTCTGCTGTGATTTAATAAATGTTTTTTTATATATGGTGTCTTTTTGGATTTCTTTTAAAATGTTTGAGATTGGTTTCACTTATTTACAAAGATATTTGTTGTGTATTATTTTAAAACTGTGGCATTTTCTATATTCAGTATACGTATATTACGATCGTTTAAGCATGCTTGGTACGTATACGGGATATAGGGGTGTTACAATTGTTTTGGTATCAGAGCCTAGGTTTGAGATTCTCAACCTAGGTCAAGTGTAAGAAAAAGAATGTTTTGATTTTAAAAAGTGGATTTTTGAATAACATACATGTTGGTACTGGCAGTCTCTGATCTTTAATGAGAAGTATTCTGCTGTGTTTGCAGATATAGGTTGAGGGTAGTGCGGAGAGTGTTGCTCCTGATGATGGAGCGAGAGTGGATAGTGCTGGAGAGGCACCTGCTTCTGTGTCTGGGGGACCAGCTGGTGAGGATGTTCCACCAGTTTGGCTTAGGCATGTGGTAGAGATTATGAGGCAAGCACCAGTGCAACCACCCCCACCCCCACAGCCTTTGGTATCAGTGAGACAGTATGATAAATTAAGGAAGTACGGAGCAAAAGATTTCTTGGGTACTATTGATCCAGTTGTAGCTGAGCAGTGGCTAGATAAAGTACAGAGAATATTTGTTTAGTTACAAGCCACTCCAGAAGAAAAATTTGATTATGCAAGATCCTTATTGCAGAAGGATGCATATAACTGGTGGAAGACAGTGCCTCATGCTATGGATGATCCACCTACCTTGTCCTATGCTGATTTTCTAAGAGAGTTTGAATTGAATTATACTCCAAGGGAGTATAAGGATGTGAAGAAAATGGAGTTTCTAAGCTTGAAGCAAGATCACCGGACTGTGACAGAATATGAGTTAGAGTTTATCCGGTTGAGCCAGTATGCTGGGGGCATTATATCTGATAAGATAGATAGATGCAGGAGATTTGAGGAGGGATTGAGGCCCTCTATCTTATGTCTTGTGGCTGGATCTAGATATCATGATTTTTCCCACTTGTGGCAGCAGCTCGGAGTGTGGAGAGAGCTCAGGTTATTGCAGCTGCTTCAAAGGAAGAGATCAGGGTTAGAAGGCCCCAGTTTGAGGCAGGGTCTTCATCTGCAAAAAGAGGTAAAGGAAGTTTTGTTCCTTGGGTTAGTAGGAGTCAGAGGCCAGCTGGTAGGTCGGTACAGTTTCAGAGGCAGAGATCTAGACCTACAGTTTCAGTGGCGAGTGCTCCGACCCCAGTGATGCGGAATCCACCTTACCCATATGTATTCATTGTGGTAAGCCACATGGTGGTACTTGTTGGAAGACTGGTGTAGCAGGGGTATGTTTCAGATGTGGATCACCTGATCATTTTGTTAGAGATTGTCCTGAGAGGCAGGAACAGATGTCAGTAGATTCTGCAGCTTCTCAATCTAGCCTGAGGGGAGGTCGAGGAGGCAGAGGTTTCAGCAGAGGAGGCAGATCGGGGTTCAGTTCTAGAGGAGGTTCTACATTCAGGGAGAGTAGACCAGAGGAGGCTGGATCTTTTCAGAGGATTTATGTGATGCAAAGGCAACCAGATGCTTCGATAGCCATAGCTGGTACTTTCTCTTTATTTGATACTTCAGTACTTGCTTTGATTGATCCCGGATCCACGCATTCATATATTAGTGCATCTGTTCTGCCTGTGTCTGAATTGCATGCGGAATTCCTAGGATTTGATGTATTGGTGACAAATCCTTTAGGGCATAGTGTGATTGTTAGCAAAGTGCACCGAGATAGTGCAGTGGTTGTTCAAGGTGAGGAGTTCCTTGCAGATTTGATTGAGATGCCTTTTAAGGAATATGATGTGATCCTAGGCATGGACTGGCTATCTAGAAATGGAGCTGTGGTAGATTGTAAAAAGAAGGTTGTTACTTTGAGAACCAGCGATGGTAGAGAGGTGTTAGTATCTAGTGAACAGGGACAGCTAGCATCTTTGTTTGTTTCAGCTGTTGCAGCTAGAAGGTTGATTAGAAAAGGGTGTGATGCTTACCTTGCTCATATTGTGGATATGAGAGTAAGGGGTTCTCAAATTGATAGTATACCGACAGTTACAGAATTTCCAGATGTGTTTCCAGAGGAGTTGCCAGGGTTGCCTCCTGAGAGAGAGGTGGAGTTTGGTATTGAATTATTGCCTGGTAGCACTCCTATCTCTATTACTCCTTATAGAATGGCACCTGCTGAATTGAGAGAATTGAAGGTGCAATTACAGGAATTGTTGGATAAAGGGTTTGTTCGCCCTAGTGTTTCACCGTGGGGAGCTCCTATTTTGTTTGTGAAGAAGAAAGATGGTACTATGAGATTGTGTATCGATTATAGGCAATTGAACAAGGTGACTATTAAAAATAAATATCCTTTGCCTAGAATTGATGATCTCTTTGATCAATTGAAGGGTGCAGCAGTGTTTTCCAAGATCGATTTAAGATCAGGGTACCATCAGTTGAGGGTAAGAGCTGAAGATGTTCCTAAAACAGCCTTTCGTACAAGGTATGGGAATTATGAGTTTCTAGTTATGCCTTTTGGTTTGACGAATGCACCTGCAGTTTTTATGGATTTGATGAATAGGGTGTTTAGGCCCTATCTGGATCAGTTTGTGGTAGTTTTTATTGATGATATTTTGGTGTATTCGCATAATGAGGAGGAACATGACCAGCATCTGCGGATTGTGTTGCAAATTTTGAGAGAGAAGCAATTGTTTGCTAAACTGTCGAAGTGTGAGTTTTGGCTTGATCAAGTAACTTTTCTCGGTCATATAGTTTCAGCAGAAGGCATTAGAGTTGATCCGAATAAAGTTGAAGATATTTTGAATTGGAGTCCACCAAAATCTGTGACTGAAGTTAGAAGTTTTCTGGGTTTGGCAGGCTATTACCGACGGTTTGTGAAAGGATTTTCTTTGATAGCTACTCCACTTACCAGATTGCTTCGAAAGGGAGTTAGATTTGTGTGGACAGATCAGTGTCAGGCTAGCTTTGATCAGTTGAGAGAAATGTTGACTCAAGCGCCTGTTCTTACCTTACCTATGGAAGATAAACCATATGTGATCTACAGTGATGCTTCACATCATGGTTTGGGTTGTGTTCTGATGCAAGAAGGTAAAGTTATAGCTTATGCTTCTCGACAGTTGAAACCGCATGAGCTCAATTATACGACCCATGATTTAGAGTTAGCAGCCATTGTGTTTGCATTGAAGATTTGGCGGCACTATTTGTTTGGGGAGAAGTGTTTTATCTATACTGATCATAAGAGTTTAAAATATTTGGGTGTCCAAAGAGAGCTCAATCTTCGACAGAGGAGATGGTTAGAGTTGATTAAAGACTACGACTGTTTGATCGATTATCATCCTGGTAGAGCAAATGTTGTTGCTGATGCCTTGAGTTGGAAGTCTTTAGCAAGCTTGACTATTTATTCACTCTCGTTGCTTGTTGAGTTGAGAGCGTTGCATGCTAGATTTGTATCTTGTGATGATGGTGCATTGTTGGCACAGTTGCAATTGAAACCAGTGTTGTTGGATCAGATTAAAGAAGCTCAAGTGGCTGATGAGAAGACTCAAAAGATTGTTTCAGATTGCCAGAATGGAAAGAGTCGAGATTTTATTGTGAGAAATGATGGGAGTCTTTGGTTTAAGAACAGATTGTGTGTACCTGATAATGCTAATTTAAGAAAGATCATTTTAGAAGAAGCACATCAGTCAGTGTTTGCTATGCATCCGGGCAATACAAAGATGTATCATGATTTGAAACAGTATTAGTGGTGGTCAGGTATGAAGAGAGACATAATGGAGTTTGTATCCAAATGTCTCACATGTCAGAGGGTAAAAGCTGAACATCAAGTTCCAACAGGGTTACTTCAACCTTTGTCAGTGCCTGAATGGAAGTGGGAAAGAGTGACAATGGATTTTGTGTCTGGTTTACCATTGACACAAAGGAAGTATGATGCTATTTGGGTAATTGTTGATAGGTTGACTAAGACAGCTCATTTTCTTCCGGTTATGATGGATTACTCTTTGGAGAGGTTAGCTGAGCTGTATATCCATGAGATTGTGAAGTTGCATGGTGTCCCAATTTCTATAGTATCTGATCGAGATCCCCGATTTACTTCCAGGTTTTGGAAGAGTTTACATAGTGCATTGGGTTCTCGATTGCATTTCAGCACTACTTTTCATCCGCAGACAGATGGGCAGTCTGAGAGGGTGATATAGATTATCGAGGATATGTTAAGAAGCTGTGTCATTGATTTCTCTGGAGGTTGGGATAGATTCTTACCACTTGTGGAATTTGCTTACAATAACAGTCATCAATCCAGCATTGGTATGGCACCATTCGAGGCATTGTATGGTAGACGGTGTAGGACACCTCTATGTTGGAATGAACTTGGTGAAGGTAAGTTAATTGGTCCTGATTTGGTTAAAGAAACTGAAGAGAAAGTGATAATGATTCGAGATAGGTTGAAAACAGCTTCGGATCGACAGAAGTCTTATTCAGATTGAAGAGGAGAGACATTGAGTATAATGTGGGAGATAAGGTATTTTTGAAAGTGTCTCCTTGGAAGAAGATCTTGAGGTTTGGTCAGAATGGGAAATTGAGTCCTCGTTTCATTGGACCGTATGAAGTTTTGGAAAGAGTTGGGCCAGTTGCTTATCGGCTTGCTTTACCACCTAAGTTGGATAGGATCCATAATGTATTTCATGTTTCTATGTTGAGGAGATACAGGTCAGATCCTTCTCATGTATTGCCAATTGAATCTATCGAAGTGAGTCCAGATTTGACAATTGAAGAAGAACCAATTGCTATTTTGGCACGTGAAGTGAAAGAATTAAGAAATAAGAAAGTGCCTTTGGTGAAGGTTTTATGGAAGAATCATGGAAGAGAAGAGGCAACTTGGGAGAGTGAGCAATCAATGCGAGATCAATATCCTCAACTATTTCAGACTTGATATCAGGTAATTTCGAGGACGAAATTTCTTTTTAGAGGGGGAGAATTGTAATATCCCAAGGTATGCCCTAGAAGTTATAATACAATTGTTGTTTGATTTGAATCAAATGTATATATGCTGTTGCAAAGGAAATGATTGTGTTAATGGAATGTATATGTTATATATATGTTTGTATAAATAACATATACATAAGTCAAAATGGAGAGTCAAGGGATGAAGATATTTATTTCATTAGTGGTGAAATATCAAAAGGGCATGCTATATGAAAGGAAGTTTAATTATGTTAAAGAGGGCATTTAGGTAATTTTCTTTTGAAATTGCATGGTGAAGGTTTAAAGAGAAGAGAAAGTTGACTTTGTTTCTTCATTTTCTTTTCTTTTCAAGTGGTGGCCGGCCATTCTTAAGACAAGAGAGCAAGAGAAAGGTTTTGAATTCTAAGAGCATATTGAAGGAGTTTTCAAGGAATTAAGTGGAAATCCAAGAAGTTTTATTATTTTGGTAAGTTCTTTCTCTTGATTCCTTTTGTTATTTTGAGTTGTTTGTAAGTTTGATTGTGATTTTGATAGTAAGGTTGTGTTGATGGTTATATGTTGGAACATAATTGATTTAATTAACTATGGTGTTTGTTTTGGTTTGAAGATGATAAGTTAAGTGGATGTTGATATTAAAAGAATAAGAGTGATGTTAGTTTTAGGGTTTTGATGTGGTAAGAGATAAATTGTATTGTATTATGTTGGATTAGGTTTTGAAAGAAGGCTTTTGCCCTAATTTGAGAAGTGAAGAATTCTTGGAAAAAGAAAGTGTTTAGAGTTGTATAAGTGGTGCTTAAGGTAAGTACAAACTATATTGTTGTATATGTGCATATGATGTTTAAACTTAACACACACTTGTTTGTAAATGTGTTAAGGAATCAAATGTATTGTTAATGTATATTAGTAATGTGAATATATTGATGAGCATGTAAAGTAAGGGTTAATGATGTTTATTATGTCCATTTGAATAAGGTTATGTGGTGTACAATGTGATATAATTCAACTAAAGAATATTTGGCTTTGTTTAAAACCTTTAGCCATGAGAGACACGGCCAAACTAAAGAAGAGACACGGGCAAGACTAAAGATTTTTTGGAGACAAGACCAAGTTTAAGGAAATTTGGCTGTGTTGGATCAATTTTGGAGAGACACGGCCACTAGCTTGGCCGTGTCCCTTGACTGTGTTTGCTACTGCCTGATTTCTTTCATTTTGGTTTCTTTGGATTTAAGGGAGACACTGTAACACCCCTATACCCCGTATACGTACACAGCATGCTAAAACGATCGTAATATACGTATACTAAATATAGAAATGCCACATTTTTTTTTTACAAATCACTCATGTTATCACTCTTATATAATGTAAACAATTAAAAACTTTTGAAAGAGTTTATAAAAACCAAATAAATAGAAAGTTCATTCAAAACGCAGCGGAAAATAGAACAAATATTTACAAATACTTATACATCAAATTCAGAATACACAAATATAAAATATATACATGATTGGGAGCTCTTCTCTGATCTTTAAGTCCAAACTCAACTCTTCAATGTCTAGACTCACTCGGTCTCGAAGAACTCTCGGGTTCAACTCTGTTACCTGCGCAATGAACCACAATCGCGCTGAGCTAACAGCTCAGTAGTACAACTCACACTAACATTATGCTTTAATGTGATGCAAATGTCACAATTCTATATTTCATAAACCATACATAATCATATTACATTTCATATTTGTACATTAGATCTTATTATTCAATTGTTCTTCATTCATGAATCACTTTTACAACTAAGACAGACACGGGCCCGAAACACACTAATATGTTATTCAAAGTTCAGAGTTACTGCTTTGGTCCATATTGACACCTTGTGTCTAGCCCCGTAGGCAATATCTATCCATGGATAATCAACTAGATTTGAGTTTACGACCCAGTCATTTCACTCAATCTAGTTCCAATAATATGTTTTTGAGGTTTACGACCCGGTCATTTCACCCCAAAAACATCACATTTCACATTTATCGACTGGATTCGGCTTACGACCCGGTCATTTTGCCTATCCAGTTATTCATAGGCATGCCGCCAAACTCAGAACTCTGAAAATTGAATAAACATATTAGACACACAATGATTTCATTTATCTCTTTATCAATTTCTTTCTCAATTCATTTCTCATTGCATTGCCATAATCATAGCCAACACTCATGGCCTCACATCTTTCACATTATATTTCATCATCTCATTAATCAATTCATTATTCACATGGATAAAATCAATGGCAATAACACATATTTTACATGCTCATCACAACATTCACATTATAGCCAATTATATCTCAATTTACAATATCATATGAATGTATGCAATAATGTGGTTTGAACTAACTTCAAAAGAAACTCACACAACTCTAAACACTTACTTTTCAAGAATCTATCACCACTTGAGTTAGGGTAAATCACCTTCTTCACAACTTATTCCAAAAGAATGAGGAAACTCTCATGAGATCATAAGGTTAAGAATCAATTAGGGCAAACTCTAGACTTGACACGCTCACACACACGGGCGTGTCCCTGACCGTGCCCTAACTCCACAACACAGAAACATTTACACGCTCAGAACCACGGGCGTGTCACTGGGCGTGTAATACATTCTGTCTCTCAGAAATAACGAAACGTCCAACATCATGAGCGTGCTCATGGCCGTGTAAATTCTCAAAACTCACAGTAGCTATGACACGCTCAACAACACGGGCGTGTTAATGGCCGTGTCACACCTACTGCCACTCAGAACAATTGACACGCCTAAGGACCTGGACGTGCTCCTGGGCGTGTCAGGCCAAAAACCCAGATTCCGGCCAAGACAACACCACTACCAACAAAACACTTCTATCCATCAACATCCACTTCAAACAAACTTCACAAAACATACCCAAAAACCATTTCAACTTACAACAACACCACAACAAGCTAAAACACACATCAAACACAAATCACAACATCATCAAAACTCTAAACACAACCTCAACTCAATCTATCCCAACCAACTTACTCTTTTCTTCAATCCAACCCCAAAATCCAAAACCACATAAACCAAATACTCTTAAACACAACATAACCAACCCAAACACATTCTCAAACACAACTTCAACTCACAAACCCACATAACTTCAAAAACAACACAAGAAATCAAGAAAGAACTTACCAAGGATGAAGAACTCTTAGATTCCAACTAAATCTCTTGTAAACTTCTTTAATCTTGATCTTGTAAGGTCAAATCTCTCCCTCTCTCTTGTTCTCTTGCTGCTGTTGTCCAAGACAAAGAAAAGGGAAGAAAATGGAATGAAAGCCACGAAGGAAGGAGAAGGAAAGAAGAAAAGGAAAAGAAGTACAAAAGCAAAGTCAACTTCTCTTTCCTCAAAACAATCTCCTCCACACAATAAATAATATAATATTCAAAATATCTCCATCCACTCATCTTATTCCACTAACTCAATTTCAAATTAATTTCCTTTATACCCTTCACCCTTAGAATTGTATATGTTGTGTATATCACAATATATATAACATATGCACTCTACTCTTACATCATATCTCTTTCCAATTAAACACAAATACACTTAATCCAAATAAAACAACAATTATATACCAAACTTCTAGGGTATATTTTGGGATATTACAATTCTCCCCCTCTAAAAAGAATTTCGTCCTCGAAATTACCTGATATTAAATCTGAAACAAATGAGGATATTGATCTCGCATTGCTTGCTCACTTTCCCAAGTTGCTTCTTCTTTTGCATGATTCTTCCATAAAACCTTCACAAGTGGCACTTCCTTATTTCTTAACTCTTTCACTTCATGTGCCAAGATAGCAACCGGTTCCTCTTCAAATGTCAGATCCGGATTCACCTCAATAGATTCAACTGACAACACATGAGATGGATCTGATCGGTATCTCCTCAACATAGAAACATGGAAAACATTATGGATTCTATCCAAATCAGGTGGCAAAGCAAGCCGATAAGCAACTGGCCCAATTCTTTCCAATACTTCATAAGGTCCAATGAAACATGGACTCAGCTTCCCTCTTCGACCAAATCTCAATATCTTTTTCCAAGGAGACACTTTCAAAAATACTTTATCTCCCACATTATACTCTATGTCTCTCCTCTTCAAATCTGAATAAGACTTCTGTCGATCTGAAGCTGTTTTCAATCTATCTCGAATCAACTTCACTTTATCTTCTGTTTCTTTAACCAAATCAGGACCAATTAGCTTACCTTCTCCAACTTCATTCCAACATAGAGGCATCCTACACCGTCTACCATACAATGCTTCAAATGGTGCCATTCCAATGCTGGACTGATGACTATTATTGTAAGCAAATTCCACAAGTGGCAAAAATCTGTCCCAACTACCAGAGAAATCAATGACACAGCTTCTCAACATATCCTCTATAATCTGTATCACTCTCTCTGACTGTCCATCTGACTGCGGATAGAAAGCAGTACTAAAGTGTAATCGAGAACCCAAAGCACCATGTAAACCCTTCCAAAATCTTGAAGTAAACCGGGGATCTCGATCAGACACTAAAGAAATTAGGACTCCATGCAACTTCACAATCTCATGGATATACAGCTCAACCAACCTCTCGAGAGAATAATCCATCCGAACCGGAAGAAAATGAGCTGTCTTTGTCAACCTATCAACAGTTACCCAAATAGCATCATGTTTCCTCTGAGTCAAGGGCAATCCAGACACAAAATCCATTGTAACTCTTTCCCATTTCCATTCAGGCACTGCCAACAATGCACCATCATCACAAGGTACAAAACTAGCATGCAACGCTCTTAACTCAACAAGCAACGAGAGCGAATAAACAGTCAAACCTGCTAAAGACTTCTGACTCAAGGCATCAGCAACCACATTTGCCTTACCAGGATGATAATCAATCAAACAGTCATAGTCTTTAATCAACTCCAACCAACGTCTCTGCCGAAGATTAAGCTCTCTCTGAACCCCCAAATATTTCAAACTTTTATGATCAGTATAAATAAAACATTTCTCTCCATACAAATAGTGTCGCCAAATCTTCAATGCAAACACAATGGCTGCTAACTCCAAATCATGGGTCGGATAATTAAGCTCATGCGGCTTCAACTGCCGAGAAGCATAAGCTATCACTTTACCTTCTTGCATCAAGACACAACCCAAACCACTATGTGAAGCATCACTGAAAATCACATATGGTTTATCTTCTACTGGTAAAGTAAGAACAGGCGCTTGAGTCAACATCTCTTTCAACTGTTTAAAACTAGCCTGACACTGATCTGTCCATACAAATCTAACTCCCTTGTGAAGTAATCTGGTAAGTGGAGTAGCTATCAAAGAAAATCCTTTCACAAAGCGCCGATAATAGCCTGCCAAACCCAGAAAACTTCTAACTTCTGTCACAGACTTTGGTGGACTCCAATTCATAACAGCTTCCACTTTATTCGGATCAACTCTAATGCCATCTGCTGAAACTATATGACCGAGAAAAGTCACTTGGTCTAGCCAAAATTCACACTTCGACAGTTTCGCATACAATTGCTTCTCTCTCAAAATCTGCAACACAATCCGCAGATGCTTGTCATGCTCCTCCTCATTGCGCGAATACACCAAAATATCATCGATGAAAACCACCACAAACTGATCCAGATAGGGTCTAAACACCCTATTCATCAGATCCATAAAAGCTGCAGGTGCATTCGTTAAACCAAAAGGCATCACTAGAAACTCATAATGCCCATACCTTGTACGAAAGGCTGTCTTAGGAACATCATCATCTCTGACTCTCAACTGATGATACCCTGATCTCAAATCAATCTTGGAAAACACTGCTGCTCCCTTCAATTGATCAAAGAGATCATCAATTCTAGGCAAAGGATATTTATTCTTGATAGTCACTTTGTTCAATTGCCTATAATCAATGCATAATCTCATAGTACCATCCTTCTTTTTCACAAACAACACAGGAGCTCCCCACGGTGAAACACTAGGGCGAACAAACCCTTTATCCAACAACTCCAGCAACTGCACTTCCAACTCTCTCAATTCAACAGGTGTCATTCTATAAGGAGTAATAGAGATAGGAGTGGTACCAGGCAACAATTCAATACCAAACTCCACCTCTCTCTTAGGAGGCAACCCTGGCAAATCCTCTGGAAACACATCTGGAAAATCTGCAACTGTGGGTATACCGTCAAGTCGAGAACCCACTACTCTAGTATCCACAACATGAGCAAGATAAGCATCACACCCTTTTCTAATCAACCTCTTGGCTGAAACAGCTGAAATAAACAAGGATGCAAGCTGTCTCTGCTCACCAGATACCATCACAATTCTACCATTATCGGTTCTCAAAGTAACACATTTCTGTTGACACTCTACCACCGCTCCATGACTAGACAACCAGTCCATGCCCAGTATCAAATCATACTCTTTAAATGGCATTTCAATCAGATCACCCAAAAACTCCTCACCCTGAACCACTACTGCACTATCTCGGTGCACTTTGCTAACAATCACACTATGCCCTAAAGGATTTGTCACCAACACATCAAATCCTAGGGATTCAGCATGTAATTCAGACACAGGCAAAACAGATGCACTAATATATGAATGAGTAGATCCTGGATCAATCAAAGCAAGTACTGAAATACCAAATAAAGAGAAAGTACCAGCTATGACTGCTGAAGCATCAGGCTGCCTCTGCATCACATAAATCCTCTGACAAGATCCAACCTCCTCTGGTCTATTCTCCCTGGATGTAGAACCTCCTCTAGGACTGAACCCAGATCTACCTCCTCTGCTGAAACTTCTGCCTCCTCTACCTCCCCTAACAACAGGTCGAGAAACTGCCGAATCTACTGACCTCTGCTCCTGTAACTCAGGACACTCTCTAACAAAATGATCCCGTGATCCGCATCTATAGCATCCAGCTGATCCTCTGATCCTCCAACAAACACCCCAATGGGTCTTACCACAATACTCACATACCGGAGGAGTAGATCTCTGAATTACTGGGGTCGGAGCACTCACCACTGAAGCTGTAGGTCTCGATCTCTGCCTCTGAAACTGAACTGACCTACCAGCTGGCCTCTGACTCCTACTAGTCCTGGGAACAAAGCTTCCCCTACCTCTCTTCACAGATGAAGACCCTTCCTCAAACTGGGATCTCCTAACCCTGGTCTCTTCCTCTGTAGCAACTGCTGCAATACCCTGAGCTCTCTCCACACTTCTAGCTGCTGCAACAAGCTGGGAAAAATCATGATATCGAGAACCAGCCACATGACACATGAGAGAGGGCCTCAATCCCTCCTCAAATCTCCTGCATCTATCAATCTCATCAGATATGATACCCCCAGCATAATGGCTCAACCGGATGAACTCAACTTCATACTCGGTTACTGTCCTGTAGTCTTGCTTCAAACTCAAAAACTCCATCTTCTTCACATCTTTATACTCCCTCGGAGTATACTTCAATTCAAACTCCCTGAGAAAATCAGCATAGGACAAGGTAGGTGGATCATCCATAGCATGGGGCACTGTCTTCCACCAGTCATATGCATCTTTCTGTAACAATGATCTAGCATAGTCAAATTTTTCTTCCGGAGTGGCTTGCAACTGAACAAATATCCTCTGTGTCTTATCTAGCCACTGCTCAGCTACAGCTGGATCAATAGTACCCAGAAAATCCTCTGCTCCATACTTCCTTAATTTATCATACTGTCTCACTGATACCAAAGGCTGGGGTGGTGGTGGTGGCTGCTGTACTGGGGCTTGTCTCATCAATTCCATCATATGCCTAAACCAAACTGGCGGAAGCTCCTCACCAGCTGGTCTCCCTGGCACAGAAACAGGTATCTCTCCAGCACTAACCACTCTAGCTCCCTCTCTAACCTCATCCGGAGCTACACTCTCCGCACTACCCTCAACTGACTGACGTAAATAAGAATCCATCACAACCTATATCTGCAAATACAGTAGAATGCACCTCATTAAAGATCAGAGACTGCCAATATCAAGTATATATCTTATTCAAAAACCAACTTTTAAAATCAAAATATCCTTTTTCCTTACAATATACCTAGGTTGAGAATCTCAAACCTAGGCTCTGATACCAAAATAATTGTAACACCCCTATACCCCGTATACGTACACAGCATGCTAAAACGATCGTAATATACGTATACTGAATATAGAAATGCCACATTTTTTTTTACAAATCACTCATGTTATCACTCTTATATAATGTAAACAATTAAAAACTTTTGAAAGAGTTTATAAAAACCAAATAAATAGAAAGTTCATTCAAAACGCAGCGGAAAATAGAACAAATATTTACAAATACTTATACATCAAATTCAGAATACACAAATATAAAATATATACATGATTGGCAGCTCTTCTCTGATCTTTAAGTCCAAACTCAACTCTTCAATGTCTAGACTCACTCGGTCTCGAAGAACTCTCTGGTTGAACTCTGTTACCTGCGCGATGAACCACAATCGTGCTGAGCTAACAGCTCAGTAGTACAACTCACACTAACATTATGCTTTAATGTGATGCAAATGTCACAATTCTATATTTCATAAACCATACATAATCATATTACATTTCATATTTGTACATTAGATCTTATTATTCAATTGTTCTTCATTCATGAATCACTTTTACAACTAAGACAGACACGGGCCCGAAACACACTAATATGTTATTCAAAGTTCAGAGTTACTGCTTTGGTCCATATTGACACCTTGTGTCTAGCCCCGTAGGCAATATCTATCCATGGATAATCAACTAGATTTGAGTTTACAACCCAGTCATTTCACTCAATCTAGTTCCAATAATATGTTTTTGAGGTTTACGACCCGGTCATTTAACCCCAAAAACATCACATTTCACATTTATCAACTGGATTCGGCTTACGACCCAGTCATTTCGCCTATCCAGTTATTCATAGGCATGCCGCCAAACTCAGAACTCTGAAAATTGAATAAACATATTAGACACACAATGATTTCGTTTATCTCTTTATCAATTTCTTTCTCAATTCATTTCTCATTGCATTGCCATAATCATAGCCAACACTCATGGCCTCACATCTTTCACATTATATTTCATCATCTCATTAATCAATTCATTATTCACATGGATAAAATCAATGGCAATAACACATATTTTACATGCTCATCACAACATTCACATTATAGCCAATTATATCTCAATTTATAATATCATATGAATGTATGCAATAATGTGGTTTGAACTTACTTCAAAAGAAACTCACACAACTCTAAACACTTACTTTTCAAGAATCTATCACCACTTGAGTTAGGGTAAATCACCTTCTTCACAACCTATTCCAAAAGAATGAGAAAACTCTCATGAGATCATAAGGTTAAGAATCAATTAGGGCAAACTCTAGACTTGACACGCTCACACACACGGGCGTGTCCCTGACCGTGCCCTAACTCCACAACAAAGAAACATTTACACGCTCAGAACCACGGGCGTGTCACTGGGCGTGTAATACATTCTGTCTCTCGGAAATAACGACACGTCCAACATTATGAGTGTGCTCATGGCCGTGTAAATTCTCAAAACTCACAGTAGCTATGACACGCTCAAAAACACGGGCGTGTTAATGGCCGTGTCACACCTACTGCCACTCAGAACAATTGACACGCCTAAGGACCTGGACGTGCTCCTGGGCCTGTCAGGCCAAAAACCCAGATTCCGGCCAAGACAACACCACTACCAACAAAACACTTCTATCCATCAACATCCACTTCAAACAAACTTCACAAAACATACCCAAAAACCATTTCAACTTACAACAACACCACAACAAGCTAAAACACACATCAAACACAAATCACAACATCATCAAAACTCTAAACACAACCTCAACTCAATCTATCCCAACCAACTTACTCTTTTCTTCAATCCAACCCCAAAATCCAAAACCACATAAACCAAATACTCTTAAACACAACATAACCAACCCAAACACATTCTCAAACACAACTTCAACTCACAAACCCACATAACTTCAAAAACAACACAAGAAATCAAGAGAGAACTTACCAAGGATGAAGAACTCTTAGATTCCAACTAAATCTCTTGTAAACTTCTTTAATCTTGATCTTGTAAGGTCAAATCTCTCCCTCTCTCTTGTTCTCTTGCTGCTGCCGTCCAAGACAAAGAAAATGGAATGAAAGCCACGAAGGAAGGAGAAGGAAAGAAGAAAAGGAAAAGTAGTACAAAAGCAAAGTCAACTTCTCTTTCCTCAAAACAATCTCCTCCACACAATAAACAATATAATATTCAAAATATCTCCATCCACTCATCTTATTCCACTAACTCAATTTCAAATTAATTTCCTTTATACCCTTCACCCTTAGAATTGTATATGTTGTGTATATCACAATATATATAACATATGCACTCTACTCTTACATCATATCTCTTTCCAATTAAACACAAATACACTTAATCCAAATAAAACAACAATTATATACCAAACTTCTAGGGTATATTTTGGGATATTACAGACATGGCCAAGCTAGGGGAGTCTTGGCCGTGTTGAAGTTTGAATTGAGAGACACGGCCACAAGCTTGGCCGCGTCCCTTAAGTGTGTTAGCTACTGTGATTGTTTCTTGCTTTTCTTACATTGTTTTGATTCTTCAAAGATCCTTTTGTATCTAAACCTAAAAGTAAACACTCTAAACACTTCTAAAACAAAGAATGATCCAAACAAATGTTATGTTTTATGCATTGTGTATCTTGGGAATGGTAATGTGTTATATGAATAATGTACTTTGAAATGTTATATCAATGATGCTATATGTGTAATATGAATTGAAATATGATATGATATGAGGCCATTGTGATTGGCTATGATAACTCAAATATGATGTGAAGCCATTGTGATTGGCTATGATGATTCAATTGAAAGACATAAGGCATGTTTGCCTAATTGATGATGAGAATTGAGAATGAAATAATAAATGAATTGTGTGTCTAATGTGTTATTCATTTTCAGAGTTTTGTTGTTGGTGGCATGCCTAATGGTAACAATCTCTTGAAGTTAGGTTGGATTTGATCCTTGAAGCCTAATTGAGATGTTACAACCCTTGAAGCTAGGTTGGGTTGCTTCTTGAAGCCAAGTTGGGTTGATACTTAGCATGCTTTGTTCCCCTTGAAGCTTGGTTGAACCTAATCCTTGAAGCCTAGTTGGGTTTATGATAATGATAAATGTGATAACAAAACCAAAGCATTAACTATGAAAATTGAATGGCATATTAGTGTGTTTTGGGCCCATGCTTGTCTTTGTATTTAATGTGATTCTTGAATGGTAAAATTAATGGAACTATGAAGATGTAATATGAATGTTGTTATGATATTGAACAAAGTATGATGCGGAAATGTGATATTCTTTTAAATGATGTATGAGATTAATTGTGACATTATATCATATTAAAGCATCATGTTTGCATACTTTGTACTACTAAGCCGTTGGCTTAGCGCGATAGTGTTTAATCGCGCAGGTGACAGAGTTGAACCTGAGAGCTCCTCAAGACCAAGTGAGACTAGACATTGAGGATTTTCTTTTGGGACTTAAAGATCAGAGAAGAGCTGCCAATCATGTATATATATATTCTATGTTTTGTAATCTTTGATTTATAACATATTTGCAATAACTTCCGCTGTGATTTAATAAATGTTTTTTTTATATATGGTGTCTTTTTGGATTTCTTTTAAAATGTTTGAGATTGGTTTCACTTATTTACAAAGATATTTGTTGTGTATTATTTTAAAACTGTGGCATTTTCTATATTCAGTATACGTATATTACGATCGTTTAAGCATGCTTGGTACGTATACGGGATATAGGGGTGTTACATTTTGGGGAGGAAAAAATATGAAGTCCTTAGAGAGTAAGGTTGATAGATAGTCTTTCTTAAAAATTGAAGAGAAATATGTTAGTTTGGAGAGGTTTTTCATAGTTTTTCTGCTCAAGGGTATTTTTGAAAGGCTTTCAAGGAGGTTGAGGTTTCTTGATCAAAGCCTAGCAAGGGAAGGAGGAAGACTAAGAGAACATCAACTATAGTCAACTTCAAATCAGGTTTTATCTATTCCTTCAATTTGACTAACAATAATTATTGAATACATAAATATTTCAATGAAGTTTTATAATTTGAATTATATTGAAGCAACTTTCTTTATTGTTATGATAAAGAACTAAATTTTTTATGCCTACGATGTACAATATATTTGATTGAATGACTTGACTCAACATTTCCATTAATATGCCTTATTATTGGTTGGTAGCATTGAATTGAATGTTAGATTTATAGATTGGCCACCTATTGACCTCAAGATATTGAGTAAAATCTAAGGGGAACAACTTGAAATTGGAACTATGTAGTCATCAACCCTAAGAATTAATTAGAAATATATGTTTTAGGGTTCATTTAATTTGCAAGAAGCTAAATAATTAGCTTTTTCTATTAATTCATGAATGTGAGAATTAATGAATTAATAATTTCTAATTAATCTTAAGAAACAAATTAAGTTACAAGATTGTGTTAATTAATATTTGAGATTAAACTTTAATTTGATCAATTTGTAGATCCTAGGTATTTATATGAAAGCTTAAGTTTAATCCTTACACGAACCACTGTTTGATCTTATTTATCATTTATAATTATTTCAACTACAGTCAACATCACCAATTCATTGTTAAATTCATCTCATTTAATTTTAATTGCAAATCAAATTACTACCAACAAACACCTTTCATGTGAGACAACCTTGGGATATTCCACTGTTACTACAACTACCTCGTATACTTGTGAGTGTTGCTTTTAGAAGTATTAAGTAGAACGCAACAATTTCCTTTGCTTTGCTTAGTGATATACTTCTTAAACTCTTCCTGGAAGAATGCCTAAGTGAGTTTATCTGCAATTACCAATCTTCTTTGTATTTCACCAATCATAAGCTTGTCCATGTAATAAGGAAAGTGAACACTTCAATAATTCCTCATCAGTACAGTGCAAAAGATCAAGGACTCCCACTATTCTTTCAAACTAATACTCTGCTACTGAGGAGTCATTGGTATCACGAGCTCTAAAAACATCTGCTCCAAGTTTCCTAATTCTCTCTAATGGAGTTCTTTGGTGCACTGGTGGTGGTGATGGTCGTGCATGAGGAACTACTTCTATAATTTGTCTAAGGATGCAACACCCGTATTCCCTATATATATAATACATACAAGCCATATATGTATAATACATATACATAATACAAGAATGTTATCATCTTTGATATTTATAAAATTTTCCATTATTATAAAAAAAAATTTAAAGCTTGTAAATGTACCTTAACAAGTTCATAAGTGAAAACATAATAATAATTTAATTGATGAAAATACAAATTTTAAAGAAAAAAATTTCTGAAAAAAAATTTGCCAGAGTTTTGGCTGTATTTTGGACATCCCAAAAAAATTAGTAACTCAACCTTCATAAAAATTTTGCAGTCCTAAAATCATACATTTATATGTCCACTACTTCATCATTTTCAGTATTTTCTCAAAATCACTCAATCATATATAGATACATATTTAAAATATTCTCACACTTCACACTTGTCCCTAAAACCTTATAATTTACGATATATGCATAAATAATGTACATAATTAAAGCAAGTTTTTCAAAGTAGATGTTTACATGCTTGCAACTAGCTATGGTCCCGTGGTAACAAGGTAAACCTTTCAGTAAAATCCAAAATCCCTAATACTAACCTTATCACCTATGCAATAAATAAAATCATGCTAAGTATTTCATCTAATGGTACATAATTTAATAATAATGTAAATTAAAGTAAAATATTATAAATTGCTTTTTCATTAAATATAATGTAGTAAAATGAAATTTCCTTTCAAATTATTTACATTATCCTTGCTAAATTATCACATAGCAAAATCACATGCATTGCAATAATAATGATGCCCAACGTCTAGCCCAAAGCCAAAATACAAAATGGTGATGCCCAGCATCTAGTCCGAATGCAAATCAAATATCAGTGATGCCTAGTGTCTAGCCTGAAGGTAATCACAGGTATGCCGCCAAATATAAAACTCCGAAAAATGATGTTATATAAGGTTTCATACAAAATATGTAATATCCATAATTTTGGAGAATTAGATAAGTACTTGGAGGTATAGATATTCTATATACCTAATGTATAGCTAGTGTATATATATAGTATATACATATTATATATTAATTGTATATGTTGGATATTTAGTTTATATTCATATAATACATTAAGGCATGTTTGATGTGTATATAAGATACACATTGTATGTGCATATGACTATTTATATACATTAAATATAAATTACATATACATTATATGTGTACATAATGATATATATAAAATATTAGTAACTTATATATAACATATACATATACATAAAATATACTACACATATATATCAAATATAAATGGGGGTGGAAAAGGTGGTGGTGGTGATGATGATGATAATAATGATAATAATAAAATAAATAAATAAAATGTAAATGAATAGTCAAAGATGGAATGCTTGGTGGAGAATTAAAATTAATTAATTAATATATATGGATAGAAAAAGTGGAAAAATATTAAAAAATGATCTTCTTCTTCTTCCTTTTCTAGACATGGATAAGATTTTCATTTAGAGAGAGAGAGAGAGAGTTATTTCTATATACTTCAAATTGATTAGGAAATCAAAGGTTTCAAAGGAATTTTAAAGAGAAATGAAGAAAAACAAGTAAGTATTTCTTGTCTAAAGCTTGGTTTTCTTTCTTTTAAAGATTATGTTTGGATTGCTAGAGAGAGAAAATATTGTTTAATTGTTAAAATGGATAGAAATGATATTAAAATGAGGAGAGTATAGTAGAATATTTGTTAGTTAGTTGATATGGACAAGTTTTGAAAATTTAGGGTTATGGAAAAATGATGCTTGATTTAGAGTTTTGGTATGGATGGTTTTAAATTATTGGGATGCATGAAATTAGTGTTATTTATGTATGAATGTATGTAATGATTCCATAGTTGAAAATTAAATATGAGTAAGTTTGGATAAAGTTTGAATTCAGGGGTTTGGTTATGTAAAGTTAAGGTTTCTAAATATGGATGATGTTAGTTAATGTAATGAGATGTATTAGTATTGTTGTAATGCAAATGTTGTGATTTTAAGGTTAGAAATGTGATATGGTTAAGTGTTGATAAAGCTCATGTTAATGGTGGCAATATGTGAAATTTAAATTTTTTAGGGGTGCTTCCATAATTGTGAAAGAGAATTCCTTTGGTGATATATTAATATATAAGTAATGCTTTTAATGTTAAGTGTGAAAAAATGAGATTAGTATAATAAAGTTTAAGTAGTAAATTGGTGAATTTAGGGTTTTAATGTAATTTTGATGAGAATTGTTTGGATATTGATAGTTTAATGTATATTGGGTATGAAAGCAATTTTAAATAAATAATATTGCTTATGAAAGGACCATGTAATGTGTAATGCGGTTGAGAATGTAAAAATTGATTATAAAATAATGAGAAATAGTTTAAAAAGGTGAAAATAAACTACATTAGGTAATTTAATTGGAAATGATGAAAATGGATATGAAAAGTATATTAAATGCATAGAAAATGTGAGAAAGATATCACATTGGAAATGTGACTAAGAATTATGTGAAATGTGAAAAAAAGAAGAAAAAAAAAGGATAATTTATATTATAGGTATTATAGGATGGGAGGTTTGGGAAAATGATCTAAATAATGTCATAATAATGATAAATGATAGTATTAAATGAAATGTAATAAATGTTAAACTTATATAGATTGTGTGTAAATGAAGAATTGAGTATAATTGTATGATTGCGTGTGTATACATATATATGATATGTGTGGTGAGTTGTCCAATATGGACAAAATTGTGATTTATAAGAAAATGTCAAAAGTAAGTCACATTGTGAATATGATTTACATATGTGCATGTGGATGATTTAAAATATGAAAATTGATGTTATGTGAATTAAAATGAGAATGTAAAGTGAAAGTAATCATGATAAGGATGATCACCTAGAAATTGTGACAATGTGATGTCATGTGAAAGTGATCAAGAATTGAGTTAATCACTTAAAGAAAAAGTGATATTGTGTGTTTGTAATCCTATACATTTACTTGTCCAATAATATTGAGAATTTTTTTGCATACATTAATAGACCTAAGTGAGTCTAGGTCTTGATATGAGTAGAGCTAGGTCATGTGATGAGATTGAGAATGGACCCGAGCAGAGCTGGGTCCTGAATTTAATATTGTGATTACTGGACTTGATAATTGTATAGGTGTGTTGGACCCAAATGTTTGTGTGTGTAAGTATTGTATGTATGTGAGTTTTTAAAATAAAAGTAAAGATGTTGCAAGAGTAATATAAATTATGCTATGAGAAAGTATAATTGATTGTGATATATATATATATATTGTATTTGAGATTGTGCACCGCTAAGCTCTATAACTTAGCACAGTTGTTTGAATCGCGCAAGAGGATTGTTGATCCGAGAGATCATGATTGTTGGTGATTTTTTTTGGAGTTTGAGGTGCCATTAGACCAATTGGGCCAACTGCATTCATGTATATTTGTGTTTTGTATTATGCATTTTGGTTTATGTAAATTGAAACATAATACATTGCTTTATTTTGAAGACTTGAAATTATTATATAAGTAAATTTATATAAGAACTTAATTATAAAAAATATTATTATAAATGGTAAATAGGAGAACTTTTTATTTATGGTGGAAGTTTGGAATTATATTTTGGGAGTGTTAAATATTTTGTATAGGTTGTGAAATTTGATATTTTTGGGATTATCCAAATTTATAGACAAAACTCTTGCAAATTGTTTCCAAATATTTTTCATTAGAATATGTATTTTCAATATTAAATCTATTAATAAATATTTTTATTTACTCCTAGAAGCATGTTATAAAGATTCAAGCATTTTTTCTTGAGAAATAAGAATCTTGAAAGAACTGGTAACAGTGACATTCTTATATACTGTATACGTATCTTGCATATATAGGGTGTGCGTATGTACATATAAAATATATAAGGGTGTTACAAAATATATACAATTTCACATTTTTTCATACTTTGGAAATTATGCCAATTTTCATTATTTTTACAATTTTTCCATCTATTTATCGCATTTCGAACCACAAACTTCATATTCCATTCCAATTTCATAATGTGACCAATATAAGGTTACATTTTGGTATATAACATTTTCTTTATGTGACCACATTCCGTAATGCCATTAGCCATTACAAAATGGCTTAAATGTCCATACATTATGTAATTCATGCCTTTAAACATGCAGCTAAGCTCTTAACATGTGAGTTCACATACCAAAGTTGCAATGCATCTATACCAAAATACAATGTAATATGCCATTTATAATGCATTACAATACATTTCTATCAAAGTATGTACTAACCTTGTTTAAGTAACTTTCAAGCTACCTAAAACAACCACTTCTTACCACTTTCTACAATACACTTCACCACTAAAGTTGGGCATATAGAATCTACTCAATGCCTATTCACAATGTAAATATATATTATGTATTCGAGTCATATTTCAACACATTCTAAATGATAAAAATCAATTTAGTACATTACCCTCTGTAACATCCCGAATCCCAGATTGGTAAGAAACAGACAAAGAGGATATGATTTAGGCTTAAAACAAAGGAGTTTAGAACATGACCTATAACTTGAGCTCGAATTTCATCTAAGTTAATGACAAGATTAGAGAGTCTCAAAAAAATACTTAATTGTTTATTTGTGTCTTATCTAGTTGTATAACTTTAAATTACTCAATTTGGAGTTGTACAGAATAAGATATGATGGATTTAGTAGACAATGTGCAAGCTGCCTCAGGACAGCATAGTAGGCTTGACTTCGAATGATCGTCAAAAATCAGATATAACTCGGATCGACCTGAAATTTTGACACAATGTAGCCCCGGATGTCTAGTTTTAGTGGGAATAATAATTACTTAATTTGGAGTTGTGAGTAAAGAGATATTAATAAAGAAAAATAGCAAGGTCAAGAAGGGATGTCAAAAGGACCTAAGTGAAAATTTCTCAAAAGTTAGGGGTAACTATGTAAACTTAAAAATTAAGAGTCGGAAGTTCTTAATAGTGCCCATATCCGACCCCGAAAGAATATTCTAGAGATTAATCGGGTCGCAACGACGTGTAACGGTTTTTCTAGGAAATGTCCCGTTAAAGAAAAACGAAGACATTTTGATTAGGGGCATTTTGGTCATTATCCAATTAAAGTTATACATGAATTTAAGGTAGGAAATAAAAAAATGAGTACGTAGAGGATGACGAGGGGTGATATATGAAACGATCGTCAGTAGAAACGGAGCCGGAGAAAACCCGAGCAAAGAAAGGACCTAAAGGGAATTTTGTAAAAAGTTGAGGGCTTATCGGTAATTTTTCAAAATGACTTGGAAACCTAAAATAGACCTTATAAATAGAAAGTAGAGGCCGAGAGGATCAAAATTATATGTAGTTTGACACGTGGAACTATAATGTGGCCCGATTTCGTGTCGGGACCGGAGGGGTAACCCGGGACAACTTTATGATATCCTATGGAAAGAGGGACAAGTGGAAAGAAGTAAAGGAAAAGAAAACTAATAAAAATCTAATGTTGGCCAATCAAAAGAAAGCATTTAGCATGTGTAATAAATGTGTAATAAATGAAGAAAGAGAAAAAGTGGACAAGTGGTCTTAAGAGGTTAACCAACACCTAAGGTGATCATCATTTCCTTTGTATATAAATATATGTGAAATGAAGAGCAAATTCTCTCTTTTTCCACTTACAAAATTCGGCCAACAAAGGGAAACACCAAAGGACTTCCAAGTTTCTCCAAATTTGATTTTTAAGGTAAGTTTTTAAGGTTTTCTAGTAAGTAGACTTTAATTTTAGTATTAATTTTAGGTAGTTATATATTTATTGGAAGATTGGAGATTAGAGTCTTTATGTGGAATTGGAAAAATATTAAGTGATGAGATTAATTGATTAAATGGAAGAATCAAGATGTATAAAGATTAATAAGGTTGGATTAGGGGTTTCGGTTGGAAAAGAAATGGAGGATAACTTATTATTTTGAATTTCTAAGGTTTATGTTGTATCTTGAATTGATTGAAGGAGAAATAAAGAATTAAAGAAGGAGAAGAAGGAAAAGCTAAGAGGAATTAAAGAAATAAGGTTTGGTACTTTACCTTTGAATAATTACTTTTGATTTGGTGCTTTACCATAAAAGAAATTCTATTTTCTTACAAACTTTGGTTTATGGAAGTTTTGAAATTGATGTTTAAATATATTGATTGAGTTTAAATTAAATATTTCAGTTATGTTCTTGTTTTCTTATGGCAATTGGGTTGTTAAATTTAATTGAAACCAAATGTTTTGAGAAAATTTGGCAAGTTGATTTAGTAAGTTGTTTGGACTTTAATTAGTTTGATTTGTGTTAAACTTGCAAAAATTGCTAAAAGGAAGTGTTTGAATCTTCACTTTACTATTAAAGAAGCCTTAATATTGATTTGCAAAAGAAAAATAAACTATCCTATGCATTTCAAATGTTTGGGCCGAAATGGTCCCATAGTGACAGCTTCTGGACTATTTTTGTGGCAATTGTTTGGGGCAGCAAACGAATGAATTTTTCAACGACATTTTACATGAAATTATTCAACATATGAAATAAGTTTTCTGTAAAATTTCAGCCAAAAATAAGATCATTTACTTGGTCAAATGCATAACTGAAGTGGACTGAAATTTTGACGAAAACCCAGATTTTACTATTCATGTGGTCATGCCATTTTGCGTTGCCGATTTTTCTCGCCGCAACACTATTCATTTGGTCAATTTGTGATCTTTTGAGGAATACTTTGAAATGTTTTATGTGTTTATTTTGGATGTTAAATGTGTGAAAAAGAGTAACAGTTTGACCAAAGAAAGTGGTGCGAGGCATAAATGGCAAAGCGCAGTGAGAATTTAAATTGATTTCTTGAATCATTCTAAAATGAGGTTTGAGACTTAAATTGAATCATTTTAACCTTTTTGCTCTACTGGATAGTGGGAGTGGTAGATAAGGGTATGGTGTACTATACTAACTTATGCAGTACTACCACTTATTGTGATCGATACGCCCCGGCGGTTACCTTCGGGTATAGGCTGTGGAGCGGAGATGTTGTGAAATTGGGATTGGAACGCCCCGGCGGTTACCTTCGGGTATAGGCCGTGGAGCGAAGATGTTGTGAAATTGTGATTGGAATGCTCCGGCGGTCACCTACGGGTATAGGCTGTAGAGCGAAATTGGTTATAACCAGGATGGGGAGGCCCATTCCTGTGATCTGATATCGGTGGTGAGGGCCACCTATGTTACAGTGGGGAGGCCCACTGCCTTATCACTATGGTTCCCTATATACCAGTAGAGCTAAAGCTAGAGCCTGATCCAAAGTCTTATTTCTTTTAAACCACGTAATGCAAAATGAGTTTGAATTATGGTTTTTACATTTGTTGGAATCATATTTACACTGAATGTACAGAAACTTCCATTGGTTTAAGGTTGGTTGATTTATGATTTAATTATTTCATTTTGTTTCAAAGGCTTTCATGTTTTACTTATATTTTCATCGGTAAAGTACCCACTGAGCGTCATTGCTCAGCGAGTTAAGTTTTCCTTGACTCGTAGGTTCGGAGCAGTAGATAAATCTTGGGAAAGCAACGACCAGAGCACAGCAAATCTCAGGGGTAGATCTTTTAGTTCCATTATGAGTTAGTTAGTTGTGGCATGTATATGAATAAATATAAAAGAGAATTTCTATGTTATAATTGTATGTTAGTAGTGTGTAATAATCATAAACCTTTACTTTATGTTGTATTAGAAGTGTGAACTCTTCTTGCAGATTTGTAGTTGAGGGTATAAGGTGAATTCATTGGGAGTGTATTAAATTTGATAGTATTCACATTGGTCTATGTAAAGTGTTTTCAAAAATCAGAAAAACAAGTTTTGTCGACACTTGGGATCCAAATTTCTAGGCGAAACTATGGCAAAATTTCTGTAAAAATTGGAACTAAAATTTGACGAAGTAAATTGGTAGCAACGTTAGGATAGTGTGGCGCCTCTACTCGGCTTACACATGTAGGTTGGGAAGGGGTGTTACACCCTCAAAATTTTAAATTTCAACCCTAACTTTCTTTAATTTTAAATATCCATTAAACAAATTAAAACACACCCCATCAAAAGCCAAATTTTTACGTATTCCAATCTTCCAACCTAACTTAAAAATCAAAGAAGAAAACTTACCAATTTGAAAATCACCAAAAATCACTTCAATTCTTTTAAAATCCTTCTAAATCTTAGTGTTTGGATGAAAAGAATTCCTCCTTCATCTAAAATTGGTATCTAGCCATGGAGGAGGAGGAGGAGAAGAAGAAGAAGAAGAGTTTAATAATAAAACTTTTTTCTTTTTAATTTTTCTTACCATATATATATTATTCTAATATTTTAATTAAATATTTTAATTGCTTTAAAATTTTCAATTTTCATCTTCCACTCATAAATAATTTATTTTTGAATTTTTTTAACCTTTTCACATTTCACTATTCACATGTTGACTTTTACTATTATCTTTGACTTTTATATGTCACTTATATTACACATATATTTAACATATACAATCTATTTTTCTCATTTCTAAATCTTCATTTATCCCTTAAATTTTTTATTTTATTTTATTTTATTTTAAAAAATTTTGCGAATGTTACAACTCTCTCCTCCTTAAAAGAATTTCGTCCTCAAAATTATCTAGTATTAGCTCCAAAATAGTTGATGATACTGGCTTTGCATCATCAACTCACTTTCCCATGTTGCCTCCTCAATGGAATGATTTTGCCAAAGAACTTCAACTAATGACACCTTCTTATTTTTTCAGTTTCTTTACCTCTCGTGCCAAAATCGCCACTAGTTCCTCTTCGTAGGTTATATCTGGATTCACCTCGATAAATTCCACCGATAAAACATGAGATGAATATGATCTATACCTTTGAAGCATAGATACATAGAATATATTATGTATTTGATCCAACTCAGGTGGCAGAGCCAACTTTTAAGCCACTAGTCCTACTCTCTATAGTACCTCATATGGGAATCGAGGACTCAACTTCTCTTTCCAACCAAATCTCAAAATCCTCTTCCACAGAGATACCTTTAAAAACAACTTATCACCCACATTGAACTTTATATCTTTTCTCTTCAAATTTGAGTAGGATTTCTATTGGTCTAAAGTTGCTTTCAACCTATCTCGAATTACCTTAATCTTTTCTTTTGTTTCCTTGATCAAATCTGGACCTACTAACTTGCCTTCTCCAACTTCATCTCAATACAATGGTGTCTTGCACTTCCTGCCATACAAGGCCTTATAAGGAGCCATCTCAATACTAGACTAAAATCTATCCCAACTCCTAGTAAACTTAATAACACAACTCCTCAACATGTCCTCTAAAACTTCAATCACTCTCTTTGATTATCCATCTATCTGCAAATGGAAAGCAGTACTAAATTGAAATGGACTACCCAGTGCATCTTGTAAACTCGACTAGAATCTAGATGTGAATCTAAAAATCCCAGTAAGATATCAATGAAACTGGAACTCTGTGCAATATCACTATGTCACTGATATACAACTCAACCAACCTATTAATAGAGTAATCCATCCTAACTGGAAGAAAATGAGTTGACTTTGTCAATCAATCCATAATTACCCATATTACACCATTCTTCCTCTGGGTCAAAGGCAATCTAACCATAAAATCCATGGTCACTCGCTTCCACTTCCACTTCCACTCGGGAACTGACAATGGCTGTAGAAACCCTGAAGGAACCTGGTGCTCAGCCTTCACCCTCTGACAAGTGAGACATCAAGATACAAATTCTGCTATATCCTTCATCCCTTACCACCAATAGTACCGCTTCAAATCTTAATACATTGTGGTACTTCTAGGGTGCAGAGCATAAGATGATTGATGTGCCTCCATAAAAATTCTCTTCCTCAATTCTATATCATCACGAATACAATCAATCTATGTACCACACACCTCTATCATCTCTCACATAAAAATCCATGCTCTCCCCATTTTTGCAATCCTCCAAAATCTTCTGAATTCTCACATATATCTTTTGTGCCTCTTTAATCTTATCAAGTAGTAATGGCCTAATCTGCAACTCACACACATTAAACCTGGCATGTAAAGCTCTCAACTCAACAAGCAATATGAAAGCATAGGCAGTCAAACCTACTACAGATTTTCAACTCAAAGCATCAACAACTACATTAGCCTTGCCCGAGTGGTAGTCAATTAAACTGTCTTAATCCTTTATCTATTCCAACCACCATCTGTGTTAAAGATTTAATTCTTTTTGAACATTCAAATACTTCAAACTCTTATGACTAGTGTAAATAAAACATTTCTCTACATACAAGTGGTGCCTCCAAATCTTTAATGCAAATACGATGGATGCCAACTCCAAATCATGAGTCAGACATTTTATCTCATGAGGTTTCAACTGTCTAGAAGCACTAGCAATAACTCTACCCTCCTGCATCAAAATACATCCTAAATAATTATGTGAAACATCACTACATATCAGATATGGTTTGCCTTCTATAGGTAGAGTAAGAATAAAGGCTTGAGTCAACATGTCTCTCAACTGCTCGAAGCTCGCCTGATATGAATCAGTTCACACAAATTTCACATCTTTCCAAAGTAATCAGATAAGTGGCGAAGCTATCATGAAAGACCACTTAACAAACCGATGGTAATAACCAACCGATGTTAGAAAACTTCTAATCTCAGTCAAATTCTTTAGTGGACTCCAATTCAAAATTGCCTCAACTTTACTCTGATCAACTTTTTATACCCTCTACTGAAACAACGTACCCAAAAAAAGTCACTTGATCTAACCAAAATTCACACTTGGACAACTTGACATATAGTTATTTCTCCCTTAATGTCTGTAACACAAACAGTAAATGTTTGTCATTTACGAGAGTGTCTCATCAATGGACACCACCATAAACTGATATAAGTATGGCATGAACACCCAATTCATCAAATCTATGATTGTAGCTGGTGCATTCATTAACCCAAAAGGCATCACTGAGAACTCATAATGGCCATATCTTATACGGGATGCAGTCTTAGGCACATCTGCATCCCTAACCCTCAACTGATATACCCCGATCTCAAATCAACCTTGGAAAACATTGTAGCCTCCTTCAACTAATCAAAGAGAATATCAATGCAAGGCAATGGATATCTAATCTTAATGGTCAACTTATTCAATTGGTGATAATTAATGAACAATTATAAAGTGCCATCCTTCTTCTTTATAAACAACACTGGTGCTCCCCATAGTGATATGCTAGGGCAGATGAAACATTTATCAAGCAGCTCGTGCAATTGCACCTTTAACTCCTTTAATTCAATAGGTACCGTTCAATAAGGAGTAATAGAGATGAAAGTGGTACCAGGCATTAAATTGATACCAAACCCACCTCTCTCTCTCTAAAGATAACCCCATAAATCATCAGGGAACACATCCAAAAACTCTACTACTGTATGGATAATGTCCAGCTGAGATCCCACTACCATGGTATCTATAACATGAGCCAAATTGCCTCACACTCTTTCGAATCATATTCTTAACCAAAATGGATGAAATAAACATGGATGAAAGGTTTCTCAGCTCACTGGATGCCACTACATCCTTCCTATCATGTGTTTCCAAAGTAACACATTTCTATTGACAGTCTACCATAGCCTCATGTTTGGATAACCAGACCATACCCAAAATCACACCATAGTCCTGAAAGGGCATCTCAATCAGATCACTGAGAAATCCTCATCTTGAATAACAAATGGACTATCCTGATGTATCGACTAACTACCACACTATGCCCTAAAGGATAGGTCACTAGCACATCAAACCCTAATGACTAAGATTGCATATTGCTCACATGCATGATGGATGCACTGATGTATGAATGTGTTGATCTAGGATTAATCAATGCATGAATAGAAATACTAAGTAAAAAGAAAGCACCAACTACAACATCAAAAGCACTCGGCTGCCATTCCATCACATATACTCTCTATCATGACCCAGCTAGGTCTAGTCTACTAGTCCCTGTTGTTGATCCCCCTCTCTGACTAGATCCAAACCTACCACCCCTGCCACCTCTTCCACCTCAACCCCTCTATCACTGGGTTTAGAAACTACTTTCTTAGTCTGTCTATCGATTGGTGGCTTTGGACAATCTTTGATAAAAAAATGATATGGTGATCCACATCTAAAGCAAACTACTGATGCACCAGCCCTCCAACAAACATCTGCATGTGCCCTGCCACGTGTAGCATATATAGGTGGAGTATATCTCTGCAATGTTGGAGTCAAAGCACTAGCCACTTAAATATTAGGTTCGTACATCTGTCTCTGCTACTAAGACCCCCTATCAAACTGACCCTGACCTCTACCAAACCTCTATAGAAAATTTCCTTAGCCTCCTTTAGATGGTAAAGACCCTGCCTCAGACTATGGTCTCTTATCTCTACTCTCTACTCTGGCTGCAGCTGCAATCCCCTCAGCCTTCTTTACATTTCTGGTAGTAGATACCAATTGAGAGAAATTCTCATACTATCTTCTAGCCACCTGACACATGATAGATGGCCTCAACCCCTCTTCAAACCTCAAGCATCAATCAATCTCATATGTTATAATCCCCCACACATACTTGCTCAGCAGGATGAAATCCTTCTCATGCTCTGTCACTATCATTTTATTATGCTTAATACTCAGAACTCCTTCTTCATATCCTTATATTCTCAAGGACTATATTTCATATCAAAAAATTCCTACGAAAAATCATCACATGTCAATACCGAAGGATCATTCATTGCATGGGGAACTGTCTTCCACTAGTCCTAAGCATCTCCCTGCAAAAGAGATATGGCATAATCAAACTTCTCTTCCACATTGGCCTGTAATTGAATAAATATCCTCTGAACTCTATCTAGCCACTGCTCTATTATGGCTGGATTAGTAGTGCCAAAGAAATCTGCAGCTCTAAATTTCATTAGCTTATCATATTTTCTATTTGGTAGTTGCTGCTACTGTGGCAGCGATGCCTGGGGTTGTGGCTGCTATAATGGAGCCTATCACAATAACTCTGCCATTTGCCATACCTAGACTGGCAGAACCTCCTCAACTACTAGTCTAAGTGGCACCGATGCCTCCCCAACAATCTTTGAACCAAATCTAACATCACCCTCTCTAGGAGCAACACTCTCAGTGCTCCCCTCATCAGACTCATGTGTCTGAGATGCCATGTTCGCTTATATCTGTAAATACAAAAAAGAACTGCCTTATCAGGGACCAAATAAAATGCTAGTGCAAATGCACTTATGATATTTTAAAATTTAATATCTAATTTTCTCTTTCCAAAAAGCCACCTAGGTCGAGAACATCAAACCTAGGCTCTTATACTAAAACAAATGTAACACCCTTATACCCTATATATGTATAATGCATACAACCTATATATGTATAATACATATGCAGAATACAAGAATGTTATTATCTTTGATATTTATAAAAATTTCCATAATTATAAAAAAAAACATTTAAAGCTTGTAAATCTACCTTAACAAGTTTAAATGTGAAAATATAATAATAATTTAATTAACAAAAATACACATTTTAAAGAAAAAATTTTTGAAAAAAATTTGCCAGATTTTCGGCTGTATTTTGGACATTCCACAAAAAATCAATAACTCAACCTGCATAAAAATTTTGCACTCCCAAAATCAAACACTCATATGTTCACTACTTCATCATTCTTTAGTATTTTCTTAAAATCACTCAAACATGCATAGATACATATTTAAAATATTCTCTACATATTTAAAATATTCTCAAATTTTACACCTATCCTAAAAACCTTATAATTTACAATATTTATAGATATGTATAAATAATATACATAATTAAAATAATTTTTTCAAAGTAGATTTTACATGCTTGCAACTAGTTACGGTCCCATAGTAATAAGACAAACCTTTTAGAATAATCCAAAATCTCTAAACCTATACAGGTCCAACAGGGCTTTCAGTACTAAACCTTTCAACAAAATCGTGCTAGGCATTTTGTCTAGTGGTACATGCCTTAACAATAATGTAAATTAAAGTAAAATAATGTAAATTGCATTTTCATTAAATCTGATGATGCAACAAGAAATTCACTTCAAATTATTTACATTATCCTTACTAAATTATCACTTAACGCAATCACATGCATTGGGCCTAAAAAACCATATATAATATTCATGTTTTAGAGATAATGTTCTGGACTATTTTTGCCACCCAATGTCTTGTCTAGAGGAAAAAAATAATGACGGCCAGAGTCTAGCTTGAAGGCAAAATAAAAAATGGTGATGCCCAATGCCAAGCCCAAAGGCAAATCAAATATCAGTGATGCCTAGCGTCAATCCTGGAGGAAATCATAGGCATTCCGCCAAATACAAAACTCTGAAAAATGATATTATATAAGATTTCACACATAATATATACAATTTCATAATTTTTTTCATACTTTCGCAATTATACCAATTTTCATTCTTTTTACAATTTTCCATCTTTTTATCACATTTCCAACCACAAACTTCATATTCCATTCCAATTTCATAATCCAACCAATATAAGGTTACATTTTGGCATATAACATATTTTTATGTGACCACATCCCATAATGTCATTAGCCATTCTAAAATTGCTAAAATGTAATATCCCAATGTTTGCCCAAGAAGTTTGGATATAATTGTTGTTTGTTTGAATTATGTGTATATGTTATGTTGATAAGAAAAGAAATTGAAAAGAGAATGTTTATGTATTGTTTAAAAAGGAAAGGAATGTGTAGAGAGAAAGTGTATATGTTGGGTATATCATAATATATATAACATATACATTAGTCAAAATGGATGGTCAATGCAAGAGGATATTTATTTGTGGTAGGTGAAATTACTTAAATGGGCATATAAGTGACAAAAGTTAAGTTAAATGGATGAGGGCATTTAGGTAATTGCCTTGTTAAAATTGCTTGGTGGATATTTAAAGAAGAAGAGAAGTTGGATTTGTCTTCATTTTCTCTTCTTTGTTTGGTGTGGCCGGCTACCAAAGGGAAAGGAAGAGCAAGTGAGGTGTTTTGATTTCTAACATCAAATTGAAGGAAGAATCAAAGGATGAAGTTGGAGATTTGTGAAATTTCTTCAATTGAGGTAAGTACTCTCTTGTTTTCCTTTGTTATTTTTGAAGTTGTGTTTGAAATGAGTTGTGGTTTGTTAACATTATGATTTGGTGTGTTTGATATGTGTTTATGAGTATTGGAATTGATTGTGAGTTAAAAAGGTTAAATTGGTGTTGGTTTTGTTTGAAAATGGTAAGTTAAGTAGATGTTGTTATTGAAAGAAGAAGATTGATGTTGGTTTTAGGGTTTGATGTGGTAATTGATTGAATGTATGGTTAGTGTAGTGTTAATGAGAATATTGTGATGAATATGTGTTAATAACATTGATTACATTCATTTGAATGAGGTTGTGTTGTGTATAAGGTGTTGTTAATTCAATCAAAGGAGTTTTGGTTATGTATAGGGTTTCATTCATGAGAGACACGGCCAAATCAAGGGAGAGACACGGCCAAACTAAAGAAATTTTGAGAGACACGGCCAAGTCTATGAAATTTTGGCCGTGTTGGGTGATTTTTGGAGGAGACACGGCCGTGTCCCTTGCCCATGTCTGCTTCTGTTGCTTTTGGTTGAGAGACATGGCCACAAGCTTGGTCGTGTCCCTTGAGGGTGTCCCTTACTGTGATTTGTTTCTTGTTTTTCTCACATTGTTGAATCCTTCCAAGGTCTTTTTGTATTTACACTTTGAACATACTTAAAGTAAAGATGACCTAAACAAATGTGTATTGAGGATTCTAAATTTAAGAATAAGGTGAATTATATATGTGTATATATATCAATGATGATCATTTTAATGGATGTTTAATGTGTTTGATTATGTACATTTCAATAATAATATATGTTGAAATGTGGTATCAATGATGCATATGATTCTAAATGAACAATGTTATGTTATGCATTGTGAATCTTGTGAATGATAATGTGTTATATGAATAATGTGACTAATATTATGACTTGTATAGTGTGGAAGAGATGTGGATCATTCAAAAAGGTATGTGCAATGCAATTTCTTATGATGAATTACCATAATGGTAATTGAGACATAAAGAAATGTAGAACTAATGTTTTGAGTTATAATGATGTGAATGATATGATTGAAACATGCCTAGATGATATGATTGAATAATGGTATGTTGTTTAGTTAATGTAATCGATGTTGTATATTATAATGATGAATCAAATGGGTTATGAAGTCATTGTGATTGGCTATGATGATTTAATAGAGTTGTGAAGCCATTGTGATTGGCTATGATGATTCAAATGTGATGTGAAGCCATTGTGATTGGCTATGATGATACAATTGTGATAATTGAGGCATGTTTGCCTAGATGATGATTCAATTGAGAATGGAATGGATAATGAAATAATAAATGAATTGTGTGGCTAATGTGTTATTCCATTTTCAGAGTTTGTTGTTGGTGGCATGCCTAATATTAGTAACAATCTCTTGAAGTTAGGTTGGCTAAGTCCTTGAAGCCTAATTGAGATGTTACAACCCTTGAAGCTTGGTTGAACCTAAATCCTTGAAGCCTAGTTGGGCTAATGATAATGATAATGTGATAATTAAACCAAAGCATTAACTCTGAAAGTCGAATAGCATATTAGTGTCTGTTGGGCCCGAGTCTGTCTTTGTTGACAATGTGATATACAAATGTTGAAATAAATGAATAAATGAGATAAATGATTGCCTCTGTTGGAAATGTGATTTATGATCGGTGAATTGTGAATAAAGTAATGTTATGAAGTGTGAAGTGCAATATGTGTATTGATATATTAATTGTGAAGATTGTTGATGGATTATGGTTGCTGATAATGATATGTATATATGTATATCATATATGAAATGTATTGATATATCATCATATGTTAATATTTTTATAATGTATGTTCATATTTTATATTTGTACTACTAAGCTCTCGGGCTTAGCGCGGACGTGTAATCGCGCAGGTGACTAGGTGGAAGATGTGAAGTCTTTCGTTATGCCACGAGAAGAGTAAGAGTTGTCGAGACCAACTAGAGGGTAATGCATACATGTATAACTTTTAATTATAATGTATTTCTGACGAGAGAATATTTATATGTATAAAAGAAGTTTTGATAAAGATAATGATTTTGTAAATGTTATTTAAATTAACGTATTATGGTTTGAACTTTGTTACAGGTTTTAAAAATGAAATGACAAGTGGCATCCTTATACTTTATATACTTACTGTATGTATACTAGGTATATGTATAGTACTTATATAGGGTATCGGGGTGTTACATAAAATGTCCATACATTATGCAATTCATGCCTTTAAACATGTAGCTAAACACTTTACATGTGAGTTCACATATAAAAGTGGCAAAGCATCCATACTAAAATATAATGTAATATGCCATTTATAGTGCATTACAATACATTTCTATCAAAGTATGTACTAACTTTGTTTAAGTAATTTCCAAGCTATAAAAAACCACCACTTCTCATAACTTTCTACAATATCCTTCACCACTAAAGTTGGTCATTGTGAGAGAAAATTTTAGCCCTCACTCCTGGTGGAATGGTTCTTGCGACTTTGACATTGTTAGGGTCAGGGCCTTAAATAACACAAGCATAAACTCGAAGAAAATGGAGTCACCACATAAATGGGCTGAGAAAAAAAAGAAAGGGGTGGATGACTCGATTCCTAAGGAATCCCCTAACAGCATATTGGTTTTGAAAAGTTGGGTACGCATGGGGAGGAATGACCCAACACCCCCATGCATCCAGTTTATTAGAACCAGCCTCCTTTTCAAGCCTAAATATTATTAAATTCTTAAAAATTATGACATCATCCATATTACACATAATTTAAAAGAAATAAAAATCCATCATCTTATAAAAAAAATAAATGAAATAGGTACCCATCCAAGGATGGAAACATGCCTTTACAATGTCCAATGTCTCAAAAGGATGCTATGAGCTAGGATTTTTGCCCCCACTCCGATGTGGAAAGTTTCTTGTGATTTCGGCTCTGTTAGGCTCAAGGCCTTAGAGAACACAGACCTAAATCCAGAGAAAATGGAGTCGCCACATGGCCAGGCCAAGAAAATAGAAAGGGGTTGATGACTCGATTCTTAAGGAATCTCCAACCCCATAATGGGTTCAAAAAGTTGGGTATGTATGGAGAAGGTAAGAATGACCCAGCACCCTTATAGCACTCGGTTCATTGGAACTGGTCTTCTTTTTTGGTCTAAATATTATTAAAATCTTAAATATTATCACATATTCCATATTACATATAATTTAAAATAAATAAACATCAATCATCTTATAAAAATAAAAGAAAAAAATAGGTACCCATCCAAGGATGGAAACATGCCCTTACAATGTCTAATGCCTAAAAAGAAATGCCAAACAAAATAAATAAATAAAATAAAATGGGACACCAATCATAAATGGAAACATACCCCTTACAATGATTTAAAATTCTTAAAATTAACTTACATAATCAAAACCAAGGCATCCACGAAGTGGAAGCAAGCCTTTTACAACTTCTAAAATCTCTAATAATCAAAATGATATAATTAAATCATTCATAGAAAACACTCAATTCATCACTAAATAATATAAAGTAAATCATCCATCACCAATATACATTAAAAAAATTAAATAGTCAAATCTAGGTTTTAATATTCCATTAAATGATAGATATGCAAAACTAGAGTTTTATTGTTATGATTTTGTATTTCTAGGGTTTTAAAAAATATTGAACGTGGTTTTAGGGTTCTAGGAAAACATGGTTAGTTTTTGGGTTTTATAAAAATAGAATTAGGGATTTTGATATTTAAAAATAGGATTAGGGATTTGGTTTTAGAAAAATAGGATTAGGGTTTTGGATATTTGAAAAATAGAATTAGGGATTTGGTTTTAGAAAAATAGGAATAGGGTATTTGGAACATAGGCTTGGGAATTTAGGGTTGGATATTTAGGGCTATACAGATCATGGAATTTGGATTAGATTAGGGTCTAGGAAGTGACTACCTGAATGTTTAGATTCTAGGGTTTGGAGGCTAGGGTTTAGGTTCTAGGAAAGTAAGGTTTCTAGAATTGGGGTTTTGAAAGCCAAGGTTAAATGCTTATGTTTTTTTGAAAACAAGTGTAGGGCTTTTTTTCTAAAAACTAGAGATTAATGTTGGCTTCTGGGATTTTAATCTATAAATTCATATGCCATATTATTAGGGTTTAATGTTTAAAGTGTGATTTCTATCCGAGACTCAATAATTTCATTACTACTATATTTTTATGAACTATTGTGAAAGGTGACATTGTTTTGAAAAATAAAAAATACTATTGGACATTTAAATATTTGTAAATCAATGGATGAAGCGTATGATAGTAATAAATGAGTTAAATGATAAAGCCAAATCTCCATTTGTTGGTTCCCACAAAATTGAGTGTATGGACCCAAGCTGTCTTCCTTGCTGCCTACACCAATCTTAGTTTTTGGTCGGAGATTGCCTTATTTTTTGTTATTGTGTATTTGTTTTACTTTCTCCTTTGGCTAATTCTTGGCTACTAAGTTTTTTATTTCTTTATTAAGCTTGCGTATTTATAAGCACAATTAGGGCAAACGGTTCCCAGATTTCCTCTCTTTATTCGTGCCTTATTAGGATTCTAAATGCAAAACTTCCTAATTAAGGAATTAAAGCTGCTTAATTAAGGACTTGCGGAAAAGTTGGGCCTTGTTTCATGCCTCCTACCCAATTCACCCCAAGCAATGCAAATTCACCCAAGGCATGGCCTAGGATAAATTGGCCATGCCAATTTGCCCCAGGCATGGCCTATGGCAAATTGGCACCATGGCCAACCCCGTAGCAAATTGGATAAGGCAATTTTGGGTGGGACCAGATTGATTTGGAATTTTGAGACTATATTAGACCCATTTTAGTCTTTTAAAATCAAACCAACCTTGAATTGGGCTTTTAAAATTGGATTGGATTTAGTTTAATCTTCATGAATCTATTTTGGCCTTTTAATTAGATCTAAAATCAATTGGAGATAAAATTAAGGGTCTATTGTATTGCCCCTTATTTGAACGACCTGAGACTTCAAAAAAAGAGAGTGAAAAGCAACATGACTTTAAGCAAATTTTCGGTAAGGATGGGTTCTTGACCAGATAATTAGAATTTGGGTTATGGACCTAAGATTGGTTTTGGTGCTAGATAAGATATTGGTTTGGGTTCTTGACCTCACATTGAGTTCTAGACCCAAAATTGGTTTGAGTTCTAGACCCGAGACTGAATTGGGTTCTAGACTAGAGACTGGATTGGGTTTTAGATCCGAGATTGGTTTGGGTTCTTGACCCATATTGAGTTTTTGACTCAAAATTTGTTTGGGTTAAGGACCCAAATTGAATTTTAGACTAAAAAATGGTTTGGGTACTAGACCCGAGATTGGATTGGGTTATTCACCCAAGAATTGGATTTTGGCTTCTCAACCAAAGATTAGTTTGGGTTATAGACCCGAGATTGGTTTGGGCTTTGGACCCAAGAATTGAATTTAGGGTTCTTGACCCGAGATTGGTTTGGGTTCTGAACCTGAGATTGTTTTGTATTCTTGACCCGTGATTGGATGCTTTGAGAAAAACAGATCTACTTTAGCTCTTCTATCTTGGTTGACTTTTTATCATCTGAGAATTTTGGCTTTCTTTTAGCCATTTGTTCCATTTTTTAATAGATTGTGCTAGCCTTTTGTCAAGTGAGAGTTTTTACTTTCTTCTAACTGGTTGTGCCATTCTTTAATGGATCGTGGGTCTTTACACTTCAAAAATTTAACTTTATCCTTTAGAGATTGGGTCTTTACCCTTTAAAAATTGATCTTTATCCTTTGAAGAAGGGTCTTTACCCTTTAAAAATGTATCTTTATCCTTTGGAGATTTTGTCTTTACCCTTTAAAAAGTGATTTTTATCCTTTGGAGATTGGGTCTTTACCCTTGGACATTTGTCTTACATTGACTTCAACTTTATAGCTAGATTGATCTTCATCTTGATTCCTTACTCTTTAGGATAGACCTTTGTTTCGCCTCAACTTCAGCTTTGATTTTTATTCTTGGACCTTTATTATGATCTTTTGTCATTAGCATTTGCATTTGCATTCATTTGGGAGTTCCTTTCTTTTAGTTCCATTCTTTTTGCTATCCTCTCTTCACAACCTGCATTAAAAAAAATATTAAAAGTGAATCTAAAAATATTTTGTACATGTATAAACTCAAAATTTGAAAGGAGAAACTTTGCCCACTATGCAGGCTCAAACAAATGATTTTATTCCAATATAAGATTTGATTGATGTTCGCATTTTGTTTGGTTATTTGCATAAGCACGCATCTCTATTTTTGTAAAGTGACTGGATCTTCCTCAAGCGATGGCCTTTCATGCCCCCTATTTCCGTACCTGCTTCTCAATGTTTGCTTCATAGTGTCTTGTTGTTCTTTTTGACAAAGAATGGGAAATACAAGACAACAAAATGCAGTGTTATATACTCATGTATGCACTATGTGTATGAATAATATTTACAATAGTTTGACTAGTAAACTGAGATGATAAGTTGAAGTGCTCCCATTAATTCATACCAGGTGCTTATTCAGATCTTTTAATCAAAATAATGAAAGACTTTTCATTTATGGATTTTATCTTTTAGATGTACAAAGTATGAGTAACGAGGGCCCTAACAGGGTAGAGACACGAGAGACATCCATTTGGTTGGGAACTTCTTCATGACATGACCTTGCAAGTGATTCTTTCAATATCCCTCATTTGCCCATTATGCCCTTTGAGATTCAACAATGCAACATACTTCCCTTAACTTGAAGGCTTTGTATGACAAAAATATTTTTTTTAAATCTTAAAATCATATTTTGGCTTTGTCAAATCAGTGTCAATTTACCTCAGGACTCGACTTTCTCAAATATATCTATAACATTATAACACTAGTTATCGTACTAAACTTGAGAATTATTTTCATTTGAGCAAGAACTGTTGCACTTCAGATAGACACATACACATTACTTAGCCAAAGGTCTCGTTAAGTTTAAATATTGTATATCTAATATGCATGTTTATTCAAACAATCTCCACTAATAGACTTTGCCTACCAAAAGAGATCAACATGCCTTAAATAGGCACTAAATGAGGTCTATAAGGGACATGGGCTAAGTGAAGGTCATTTTTAAATTGGAGCTAATGTAACACTATAGACAAACCTTCACACTACAAACATTCTGCTGGAATTGAAGATAGTTGGAAGCATTCTTAAATTATGGGTACCATTTCCTTCTTCTAGGCATCTTATTATCTAGCATCATGATTATAGCTTAAATGTTCTTCCATCATTTGGTAGAATTCTTGATATTTTCATTTTGCAAAAACTAAAGACCATTTTTTTTTCTGTAGACCCTTAATTTTTTACCCAGTCCAGTCCAAAGATTTTAAAACAGTCCAAAATAATTTTTGTGGTATATATTATTTATTTTATTATTTATTATTGATTTTAATATAACATTTATTTTACTTCTCATTTATTATTTATTTATTTTATTTTAAAATATTTATTATTTAATAATTTTATTTATTTATAAATATATATATAATAAAAAATCGGCGACGAAAGCTACCAGGACGATGAATTGGCTTAGGCCAATTCGCCGCAAGCTTAGCCTGGGATGAAATGAGCCACAATCCTCATAGCAGGCATGTCTTACTCACCAGTCTGCAGTGCTCTCACTTTAGCCTCACCAACCAGAGCAGTCAGCGTGCCAACCCGCAGCAATCCTCGCAGGCCCAGCAGCTCGCGCACTTTCGAATTTTTTACCAAACCTTGTTTTACCTAGTTTTGTGGTTTTTCCTAAACATTTGGTATTTCCTTATCAAAATAGTATTACATATTTTTATTTTCCTATAAATATCACATTAAAACACAAAAAATGGGGGGATTTGGATGGAAGAATTATTCAAATTTTTTCTTAGCAATTGATTAAGGGACTAGATTGTGGAAATTTAAAAGCAACAATAAAGAAATAACTATAGACCCTTAATTTTGACCCCAATTTGGTATGGTCCTAATTAAAGGATGCCAAAATAAATTTGATCCGACTTTAAAATATTTAAACCTAATTTATAATTTTTAAAGAAGTTAGTTTGAATTAAAGAGCCATAAATTCAATTATAAAATCCTAAAATCAAGTTGAATCGGCCCAAATTAAACTTTTCGGTCCATAAGTTAAAAAAGGGCAATCAGGCCAGCCTGAGCAATTGCTCATGTTAACCTGGAGGGACAAGGTCGACACGAGCATGCCTCATGTCGATCTTGGCAGCCCAGATCAACATGATCAACATGAGGTTGGACTCAAGTGGACCTGGCCACACCAGGTCGACATGAGAATGCCTCATACTGAACTGGCAACCCATATCGACATGAGGTTGGACTCATGTTGACCTAGGGCAACTAGGTAGACATGGCTTTGGTCCATGTCAATCTGGTTGCCCCAGATAGACATGGTTTCAATGAGCTTCCTAATTAAACTAGAATTTATTTTAAGGACTGATTAATATTAGGTTAAAGATTCTGAGTGAGGGGAGGACCTATAAATAATAATGTTTCAGAATTTAGAAAGAGGGGAGGAACATTAACAAAGATAGCAATGAATGTTAACAAGGGCAACAAGGAACATTAAGAGGGTCAGCAATTAACATGGAGAAAGATTAAATGGCAAAGCAGAAGACAACAAAAAGAAATCAACAATGAGCAGCACTAATCAGTCATCAATCCATCAAAGACAGCAACACTGTCTTTATTCATTATTCATCTAGAAGTCAATTTTGGAGGAACGAATGATGGAGGTTTGATCTTTAATCATAAATCATTCATGCTAACGGTAGCTTCATTTCTTTGATTAATAAAAACATTGTAGACCCTTAATTTTTGACCCAGTCCAGTCCGTTATTTTTTATACAGTCTAAAATAATTTGTGTGGTATTTTAATTAAATAATATTTATTTTAGTGTATTTTTATAATTTTTAATAAAAATAAAAAGGTGAAGTTATTAAAAAATATAATAATAATAAATAATAATAATAAATAAATAAACAAAATAAAAATTAATAAACAAAATAAATAAAAATAAAAATCAGCGACGAATTTTTCGTCGCCGAAAATGGAATTGGCCAAGGCCAATTCGCCCGTAGGAGTCAAGAACAATATCTTCTTTTGTAGCTTATTGAGAACCCAAGACAGTGGCTTCCCTAAATCTGAAAACTACCTCATTCCTCCTTGACTTGTGGCATTAACACCAACTTATTTTTGTGTGCTTTGATTACCCGACTGGTAGTTCCCTTTCTCATTCCTTTTCATTGAAAAGCGATTCTTCTCTCTTTCCACTCCTCAATTTGTAGACCAGCTTGGAGAAGATCTTTGAAATCCCTTATAAGGGTGTGAGAAATCCTTTCATGGAGATTGGGCAAAACGCCTCTCACAATCATCCTTATTTGATCGGATTCGTCGGGCCTTTTCTTGAGCAAAGCGGCCTTATTTCTCCATCATTTCACATAGTCCAAAAATTCTCATTTGGCCATTGCCTAATGGACTCAACTTCCATTAAGGTAACTTCCAACTCGACATTATACCCATATTGCTTAATGAAGGCCTTATATAGCAAATCCCAATTCTTTTGTGTTCCATCATCTAAGGTATTGAACCAATTTTGGACAACAGGGTCCAATGAGAGCATGAAGTACCTTAGAGTTTGAGACTTAGTAGCTCGAGCAGACTGCATAGCAGTGATATACTGCTTCACATGGAGATGAGGATTTTCGGTGCCATTGCACTTGGCAAAGGATGGCATCTTAAACTTGTACGGGACTTCTTCACCTTGTTCAAATAGTTTATCGATCACGGACATCTCTTCGGTTTTCAGTTTCTTCTTAAATTTCTTTTCTAAATCAGTAATCATCTTTTCAACATCAGAAATATCAGTCTTTTCAATAGTTGCCTTCTCAACAACCTTCGGTTCCTTTTTGTCTTGAGGTTATTGGTAGTATTGAGCCCAATCATCATCATCAATGACCACCTTATCATCATCAAAAGCTACTTGGCCAATTTTAGCCTTCCCATTGTCCTTTGTCTTCTTGGTGCTAGCAGATGCTTTGGCATTATTTCCTAAAATTGTAGCTAGTTGATTCTTTATGGTCTCGGCCAGGGCCTCTTTTATTTCTTCCATTTTGGCATTGAGGGCCTCATCAACCATTCTTTGTCTCCGGCGTCGGTCGGATTGTTGTAAGCTTTTGAACTCTCATAATCCAGGGCAGTGAGCCAGAGAGTATCAATGATATGAGATGCAAATGTATGCATGTATGCACAAACAACAGACAAACAAGGACGAATAGGATGTTCCTTCCAACCTTATAACATCCACACACGAATGGCGAGTCTCTTTTTCTACGTATGTGGCTAACAAAATACCAACATGGGGTACCTTACTTTCGAATAATTCCCTCGGATGTTTTAACCAATAGTTATATTTTTGAAAATGGAAATGAATCCATGATAATTCCCATTAATTAGGTTTTAATCCATTCAACCAACTATAGTAGCTTTTGTGTTACATTGGATTAAAACTAAATTAAGAGGTTTATTATAGATAGATTTCTCACTTGAAAAAGTAACTAATGATTCATGTCAAAAACAAGCCCATGATTAATTATTTCTTAGTATAAACTAGGCTCACAATTGATTTTTGGTATTTCGTAATTGACCTAAATATTTTGCAAGCTCTTTGTAAGAAAAAGTTGGATAAAAATAATTTTATTTCTAAGCCCATTGTAAAAAGATTTTAGAAATTCCATATTTTGGGCTTAGTGTTTGGGCCATGAGCAAAAGAATCTTTGATTTGTTTTTAGAAAAGTTTTGTATCCAAAGGCCATCTTGAAAAGTTTTAAAAATAGCTTTGGTCTTTTGGACATTAAAGAAAAATTTATTTTGAGCTTACAATATACTTAGGTCATATTAGAAAAAGAACAAACCAAATAAACCATGATTTAAGCCAAGATAAATTAACCATAGTCAAACAACATGCATTTGGGGTACAACCTAAGGAAAGTAACTAGGCCAATTACATGAGCTTTAGTCTTTAGGTTAAAAAGGCTTAGGTTCCCATAGCAAGTATATACCAAATGGTACAAGGCTATGAGTGGTTATGCCATGCTCGATCTCCATACCTTGAGTGAATGTATGGTATCCCTTACATAACACAACACGGGTAACACGGGCATCCTAACTCACGCACACAATGCAATCTAATATGAGGCAATGGATAATATCATTATAAGAAAGAATGGAATAATATAAAGACCAACGGAATCAACTTCTCTTATCCCCAGTGGAGTCGCCACTGTGAGCGGGGATTTTTGCCCCCACTCCCAGTAGAATGGTTCTTGTGACTTTGGCACTATTTAGGCTCGGGGCCTTAGAGAACATGGATCTAAGTCGGGAGAAAATGGAGTCGCGATCCAGACGGGCCGGAAAAAAGAAAGGGGTGGATGACTCGATTCCTAAGGAATCTCCAAACCCCTAATGGATTCAAAAAGTTGGGTACGTGTGGGGAAGGTGAGAAATAGCCCAGCACCCTCACAACGCCCAGTTCATTGGAACCGGCCTCCTTTACAAGTCTTAATATTATAAAATTCTTAAATATAACAACATTATCCATATTACACACAATAATTAAAAGAAAGCATCAATATATTAAAATCAAAGCAAGGTCCAAGCAAAACAAATAAATGGACACCCATCCGAAGATGGAAATATGTCCTTACATCACATGCCTAAATAGGACACCCACCTAATGGTAGAAACATGCCCTTTACATAGGTTATAAAATAGAAAAGCAAATTAAATTACATGAAATTTAACTAATGAGGTACCCACCAAGTGGAAACATACCTCTTAAAACATTTGGAAATCTAAAAGTAAATAACCATTCATCATAAATAAATAATTCATCATAGGTATTAAACATCAATAGAAAATAAACATCCATCCATGATAAATTAAATAATCCAAGCATTGAAATTAAATAAATTAAAGTATATAAAATAAACCAAATCATAAACAAATATAGAATTAAATAAATCAAATGAAAATCTAAATTATAGCTATTGTGAGTTTTGGGTTATTTATTTCATGTGTTTATGATTTTTTAATTAATGGAATTTGACTACTGTGACTTTAAGAGAATTAAAATAGATTGAGGATTTTATGTTTTAAAAGGTTGACAAAATTCTTTGATTAGCCAAACTAGGGTTTGTCATGTAAAATCATGAAACTAGGATTTGGACTCTTTAAAATACTTTTGATTTATGTTTTCAATTTTATTGTGTGAAATTAAAATATTTGTGTTTTTATGGTTTTTTAAAGTTTTAAAGGATTAGGGTTTAGAAAAAATTAGGTTTTAAGGTTTTAAAGGGACTAGGGTTTACTGTTTTTAAGTTTTGAAATTGAATTAGGGTTTTAAGACTTTTGGATTAGGGTTTCGGGTAATGAGATTATTTTTAGGATTTGGAAAAAAAGCACTTGAGAATTTTATGAAAGTAGACTAACAATTTAAGGTTTAAAAGAGCAAAAAAGATATTTTTAAGGCTCTTGGAAGGAAACAAAACACAATTTTGGGTTTTGGTAATTTGGAATGCAGATCTTGGTTTTAGGGTTTTGAAGAAATAAAACTAATATCTTAAAACTTTTTGAAAAATAAAGCAACGATTTAAGATTTTTAAGCCTTAGAAAAAGTGAATTGAGGTCCTAAAATTTTTGAATTAAAAGAAACAAAGTGATGGTTAAGCTACTGTGAAAAAAATAACAAAAGAAATTAAGAATTCAAACCTTATTTTGTAAGTTTCACCAAAAATTGCTTCTTTGATGAACAAGGTCAAAGACAAGCCTTTTAGTCTTTGAATTGCTTGAATTGTTTTTTGGCTCTCTCAAAAAACTGCTTGATTCCATCTTTTCCTTCACAGTTTCGGTTTCCACTTATTGATCCAAGTTTCTGTCCCAATTTCCCCCATCTTTCGGCCTTCCCTTTTTTGTGTTCTAATTTATTTTATTTATAGAAGTTTTTATGGTTTATTCCTAGTTGCTCATGGCATACAATATTGAATAAGAAAAGGAAACAAAAACCTAATTGTATTAGGTTTCAGAAAATTTGGGTCAAAAAATTTCGCTGGCAAAAAAAAACTGCTGCGGAAAAATTGCGCTGGTGGAAAAAATTGTCGTAGGAAAAAATTGCGCTGGGCCATTTCGCCTGCAGGAAACTCCTGCGGGCGAAATGGACCGCAAGCCCGCGCTGACTTTCAGCGATGATTTTTCGTCGCCGATTTTTTTATTATTATTTTTTATTTTTTATTCATTTCACTATTTTTACTAAAATAAATATTAAAATTAATCAAGATACCATAAAAATTATATTGAACTAACTAAAATATATTGGACCGGATAGGGTCAAAAATTAAGGGTCTACAGAGACCCTAAGCAGCAGGGTCAGGGATGCATCCGTTTCAAACTATATTTCAGCATGTCGATTGGTAGTTTCTTCATAACTTTGCCAATAATCATTTCCTTTGCCCAATGTGTCCTTTGGAGATTCGATAGTTCAACATACTCCCCTTTGCTTAAAGGCTTTGTATGACAAAAATATTTTTTTTTCTTTTTTTATTTTTTATTTTTTTGAATTTTTATTTTGAAATCAAATATTGGCTTTGCCAAATCAATGTCAATGTACCTCAGGACTTTATTTTTCAAATTAACATATCTATAACATAACAACCCTAGTTACCATACTAAACTCGGGAATTATTTCTATTTAAGCAAGAATTGTTGCACTTCAGATAAGCACTTACACATTACTTGGCCAAAGGTCTCATTGAGTTTACATATTGTCTATCTCATATGCATGCTTATTCAAACTATTTCCACTAATAGACTCTACCAATCAAGAGAGATCAACAGGTCTTTGATAGGCTTGAAATTGGGTCTATAAGGGACATGGGTTAAAGTGAAGCCTATTTGTAAGTTGGAGCTGATGTGACACAATGGAAAAACCTTCACACTACAAATTTCTTATTTGAACTTTAGGCAGCTGGGAGCAATCTTGCTAGACTTTAAATTCTTTCCATCTTCTTGGCATTAATCTGGATCTTGATTAGGACAGTCTTTGCCCTTGCAAAAAGTTTTGTACCCAAATTCACTCCTTTTCTTTCCTTTTATTTTTCTTACTCTTCCCCTTCTTGGAGCATTTTATCATTTTGTCCTTCTTCATTGTAGGATTGTCAAGTACAGAACTTTCAAGAATTGGAAGGCCTTCCTCCTTTTTCTCCAATTTTGATTGAATCTTTGGTTGGGTTGGACCAATTCAAGTCAAAATGTCCTTACAAACCAAATGGAAGCCTTTAGCTGCTTTAGGTAAAAGAGAACTCAGTTGGCTTTTTAAACCGCCTTTTTGGATTCTTTTTCTTTTTCTTTTCTTTTGTCTTTTTTTGCTTTCTTTTCTTCTCTTTTTTTTTTGTTTGGTTTGGTTTGGTTTGGTTTGGTTTGGTTTGTTTGTATGTTTTTTGGTTCTAGCTCTAAAAGAGTTGTCTTGTTTGTACAAACTTGGGCTTCCAATAATGGATGAGTGGGGTGACATAAATCTCCTTTAATATGGATAAATCATTTGTTACTCTGATGTTATCTTGATAAATTGGAGATATTAGGTGAACTTCAACTACCCTTATGGTCTTGAAACTTCAACTACCCTTATGGTCTTGGAAACATCAACTACCCTTATGGTCTTGAGAACTTCAACTATCTTCATGGTCTTCAGAACTTCAACTATCTTCATGGTCTTGAAAACATCAACTACCCTTATGGTCTTGAGAACTTTAACTATCTTCATGGTCTTGAGAACTTCAACTATCTTGATGGTATTCATTTCTTTCTTTGATCTTCTTGCCTCTTCATCTTAGTGATCATAAGACTTGTCAAAAGTATCACAATAGCTCAGGGTAGGTTATTGGGGTTTGTAAGCCAATAAAAAGAAAGCTAAAATTTTATGAAGGCTCAACAGGACAACTAGGGATTGATATTTAATAGGATGGATACTAGTTGTTGGCTAATCCAAACAATGCCTAGATCATTTCTCTCTTAAATAAGCAGAGTTCAATTTTTCCTCGAAAGTTTGTCAAAGATTGTTCTAAGATTGACTAGGACCTAAACAAAGATAATTATGCAGAAGCCCTCTCTAAGTAAGCATACACAACTCAATGCTATAGAGCAATTCCCTTACCTAGTAAAGTCATTCAAGTCATGATGCGTAGATACATTAATTTATAAATATCAAGCTAGATTTCCTCATTGGTTGAGCACCAAAATGAATAAAGACCAACAAAAATTTTGATGAAAATAATTTATTCAAATAAATTTAAATTTGAAAAATATGATTATTCCAATTAAATATTAAAGAAAGCAAAATTGAAAAGCAACATTCAAGCTAACGAAAGTTCATTGAGTTAAGCTTCTTTTCCTTTCACATCTTCAATATCCCCATCTTGAAAGGATGATAAAACAAAATCTTCTTCCAATCCTTTTCCTACCCTGAAGGTTGCTGGTGGTGGCACCTTGTTGATCCTTGGAAATGGATTACCATTGGTATTGGGCTTATCTGGCTCAGGCAACTTTCCATTATCAATTAAATTCTGGATCTCATGCCTCAACTTCATACAATTGTCTGTTTCGTGTCCAGGCCTTTGATGGAATTGGCAAAATGCATTAGTATCAAAGTTAGGTGGAAGAGGATTAGGCAAAGGATGAGGAGTCAAGGGTTGTAACAATCCCTTCTTTTGTAGCTTATTGTGAACCCAAGACAGTGGCTTCCCTAATTTTCAACACTGCCTCATTCCTTCTTGACTAGTGGCATTAACATCAACATCTTTTTGTGTGCTTTGATTGCCCGACTGGTAGTTCCGTTTCTCATTCCTTTTTATTGAAAAGCGATTCTTCTCCCTTTCCCACTCTTCAATTTGTAGACCAGCTTGGAGAAGATCTTTGAAGTCTCTTATAATGGTGTGAGACATCTTTTCATGAAGACTAGGCAACACCCCTCTCACAATCATCCTTATTTGATCAGATTCATTGGGCCTTTTCTTGAGCAAAGTGGCCTTGTTTCTCCATCGCTTCAAATAGTCCACAAAATTCTCATTTGGCCTTTGTCTAATGGACTTCACTTCCATTAAGGTGACTTCCATTTCAACATTATATCCATATTGCTGGATGAAGGCCTTGTATAGCAAATCCAAACTCTTTTTTGTTCCATCCTCTAAGGTATTGAACCAATTTTGGACAACAGGGTCCAATGAGAGCATGAAGTACCTTAGAGTTTGAGCCTTAGTAGCTCAGGCAGACTGCATGGCAGTGATATACTACTTCACATGGAGTTGAAGATTTTCAGTTCCATCAAACTTTGCAAAAGATTGTCGATTTCAGACAGTTTGTTGATTTCAAACATTTCTTCGGTTTTCAATTTCTTCTCAAATTTCTTTTCTAAATCAGCAATCATCTTCTCATCATCAGATGTCTTATTCTTTTCAATAGTTGCCTTCTAAACAATCTTTGGCTCCTTTTTATCTTGAGGATCTTGGAAGTATTGAGCCCAATCATCATCATCAATGATCACCTTATCGTCATCAAAACCAACTTTCGCCTTCCCCTTGTCTTTCTTAGTGCTAACAGGTGCTTCTGCATTGTTTCCTAAAATTGCAGCTAGTTGATTCTTTATGGTCTCGGCCATGGTTTCTTTTATTTCATCCATCTTGGCATTGAGGGCTTCATCCACCATTCTTTGAATTAGTTCGGGCTCCATTGCTTTTGGTGAAAAAGAGATTGAGTGGTTGCTAGATTCTTCGCCTCCGGCGTAGGTCGGATTGTCGTAAGCTTTTGAAATGTCGTAATCCAGGGCTGTGAGCAAATGTATGCATGTATGCACAAACAACAAATAAACAAGGACAAATAGGACGTTCCTTCCAACCTTATAACATATGCACATGAATGGCAAGTCTCTTTTCCTAGGTACATGGTTAACAAAATACCAACATGCGGTATCTTGTTTTTTAATATATCCCTCGCATGTTTCAACCAATAGTTATATTTTCAAAAATGGAACTTAATTTATGATAATTCCTATTAATTAGGTTTTAATCCATTTATCCAACTAAAGTAGCTTTTATGCTATATTGGATTAAAACTAAATTAAGAGTTTACTATAAATAGATTTCTCACTTGAGAAAAGGTAACTAATGGTTCATGCAAAAAACAAGCCCATGATTAATTATTCTTAGTATAAACTAGGCTCACAATTGATTTTTGGTATTTTGTAATTGACCTAAATAATTTACAAGCTCTTTGTAAGAAAAGGTTGGATGAAAATAATTTTTTTTCTAAGCCCATTGTAAAAAGAAAAAATGGATTTTGGGCTTAGTATTTGGGCCATGAGCAAAAGAATTTTTGATTTGTTTTTACAAAAAGTCTTATGTCCAAAGACCATCTTGAAAAGTTTTGAAAATAGCTTTGGTCTTTTGGATTTTAAAGAAAAATTTATTTGAGCTTATAATGCACTTAGGTCATATTAGAAAAAGAGCAAACCAAATAAGCCATGGTTTAAACCAAAATAAATTAACAATAGTCAAACAACATGCATTTGGGGTAAAACCTAAGGAAAGTAACTAGGACAATTACATGAGCTTTAATCTTTGGGTAAAAGGCTTAGGTTCTCATAGTAAGTATATACCAAATGGTACGAGGCTATGAGTGGTTATGCCATGCTCGATCTCCATACCTTGAGTGAAAGTATGGTATCCCTTACATAACACAACACGGGTAACACGGGCGTCCTAACTCATGCACACAATGCAATCTAATATGATGCAATAGACAATATCATTATAAGAAAGAATAGAAGAATATAAAGACCAATGAAATCAACTTCTCTTATCCCCAGTGGAGTCGCCACTATGAGCGATGATTTTTTCCCCCACTCCTGGTGGAATGGTTCTTGCGACTTCGGTACTGTTTAGGCTCAGGGCCTTAGAGAACACGGACCTAAGTCCAGAGAAAATGGAGTCGCCACCTAAACGGACAAAGAAAAAGAAAAGGGTGGATGACTCGATTCTTAAGGAATCCCCAACCCCCTACTGGGTTCGAAAAGTTAGGTACGTGTGGGGAAGGTGAGAAATGGCCCAGCATCTCCACAACGCCCGGTTCATTGGAACCAGCCTCCTTTATATGTCTTAATATTATAAAATTCTTAAATATAATAATATTATCCATATTACACACAATAATTAAAATAAAGCTTTGATATATTGAAAATCAAAACAATGTCCAAGCAAAACAAATAAATGGACACCCATCCGAAGATGGAAACATGCCCTTACATAATCCATGCCTAAATAGGACACCCACCGAAAGGTAAAAACATGTCCTTTACATTGGTCTAAAATATAAAAGCAATTTAAATTACATGATATTTAACTAATGAGGTACCTACCAAGTGGAAACATACCTCTTACAACATTTGGAAGTCAAAATAAATCGATAAAGTAAATAACTATTCATCATAAATAAATCATTCATCAAAGATATTAATCAAAATATAAAATAAACATTCATCCATGATAATTTAAATAAACTAATCATTGAACTTAAATAAACCAACAAAGCATTGAAAATAAATTAAAGCATATAATAGACTACATAATCAAATATAAAATTAAATAAAGCAAGTAAAGATTCAAATTAGGGCTACTGTTTCTAATTGAGATTGTAACAACCCCCAAACTCTATATAAGTACTATACATATACCTGGTATACATACAATACGTATATAAAGTATAAGAATGTTACTTTTCGTTTCAATTATTTTAAAACCTTTATCCAAGTTCAAGCAATATTACATTAATTTAAAGAACATTTACAAATATCATTATTCTTATTCAAAAACACAACATAATTAAAATCACATATGTATGCATCACCTTCTAGTGGGTCTCAAGACACTCATACCCTTTTTGTGGCATAACAGCTGGACTTCTAGATCAACCGCATAATCACCTGCGCGGTTCGATTACACAACCGCGCTAAGCCCGAGAGCTTAGAAGTACAAATAAACATAAAATATAAAATATATGCTTTACCAAAGAATCATACCTCATATTTTTAGCATCATGTTTTATTGTTCTTTTACCCCGTTTTCCTTTCTCAATGCATTCTTCATATATTCCCACAAATCTCATAAATTATATACATATTTACATAGAACATTCACAACACGATACTTACCCTTCCTATCTCATATACATAAACATATACATCATTTCAACAAATCACCATTCAATGACCTATCCAAACCTTCATGAAAACAATTCTCACAAATTCCACATTCATATACATTTTACACATCATACTATATTTTCATAAAATCATATCTCAACAAAGCTCCTCAAGCCATATTCATTTTCAATATATCATTACATACATTACAAAATCATACTTCATAACATCATTTTATTCACAATTCATTAATCATGAATCACACTTTCAACAAAGTCAGCCATAAATCCCATTATTCATTTATTTCAACATTTGGATATCACATTGACAACAAAGACAGACTCGGGCCCAAACAACACACAAATATGCCATTCAATTTTCAGAGTTAATGCTTTGGTTTAATTATCACATTTATCATTATCCCAACTAGGCTTCAAAGATTTAGGTTCAACCAAGCTTCAAGGGGAACAAAGCATGCTAAGTATCAACCCAACTTGGCTTCAAGAACCAATCCAACCTAGCTTCAAGGGTTGTAACATCTCAATTAGGCTTCAAGGACTAGACCCAACCAAGCTTCAAGGGGAGTAAAACATGTTAAACTTCAACCCAACTTGGCTTCAAGGATCAAGCCCAACCTAACTTCAAGAGATTGTTACTAATATTAGGCATGCCACCAACAACAAACTCTGAAAATGGAATAACACATTAGCTACACAATTGATTTATCAATTTCATTATAAATTGAATTATCATAGCCAATCACAATGGCTTCACATCTCATTTGAATCATCATAGCCAATCACAATGGCTTCACATCACATTTGATTCATCATGGCCAATTACAATGGCTTCACATCACATTTGATTCATCATAGTAATCACAATGATACACTTTATTATTCAAGTATACATATATATCATCAATTAGGCAAACCTATCATATCATTTCCATCATTACTCAATGGCATTAAACATTATTTATGCATGCTTCAACCATAACATTTACATCATTATAATTTATAACATTACTTTCACATTCTTTATATCTCAATTCACATTGAAGTAATAAATCATCAATATTCACATTATGTCCCACATAACATTATTCATAACATCAACATTACGTTCTACATTATATCATTCACATCTTTCACATTTCATAATATATACATTATCCATATAATAGATTACCTTAACATAATTATGGCCGAATGCTTTAAGGTTCTAAATCATATAAATATATGAAATCAAATGAAGTTTTGTACTTACCTCAAGAAAGACTCACATCCATCTAAATTTCTCTTTCATGAATCCTTCAATACATAGATTAAGGCAACTCAATCTCTTCAAAACCTAATCTCAAAAGTGATCATACACACTCACTTAAAGATACACATGAGATAATATAAATAAGAATCAATTAGGGCAAAATCTACACATGACACGCTCACAAACACGGGCGTGTCCTTGATCGTGCCCTAAAACCAACAATACAGAAGCTTTGACACGCTCAGAACCACAGGCGTGTCACTGGATGTATAATACATTCTGTCTCACAGAATCATTGACACGCCCAACAACACGGGCGTGTTCATGGCCGTGTCAAATACTTTTCTCACAGTAGCTATAACACGCTCAGTATCATGGCCGTGTTAATGGTCGTGTAACAACCGTCCAACTCAGTACCGATTACACGCCCAACCACACGGCCGTGTCACTGGCCGTGCCAGACAAAAATCAAACATTTCGAACTCTCATCCATTAAACACAAACACTTCAAAATTCATACCACAACCCCCATTAATCAACATCTTTGTTTATATCTATCAATTGCCTATCACTTTAACACTTATATAATTTCATTATATCATCATAATAATCATTATATACACCACTATAATTAATTACTCAACAATTCATCATCATCCTCACAAATACCCCAACTTATCATCACTTATATACCAATTCAACACATTTACATACTTCAATCTTTCATTATCATCATCTAACACACCAATCATCTCAAATATAACCTCAATCAAAAGAAATCAAGACAAGAAGATGAAGACTTACATATATACATAATCAATAAAACCAACTTAAGAAAAGAATACTTACATGAATATCTTATAAAATCTTCAAACTCAATCTTCAATCTTCTTAAAACCCTTAAGAAATTTGATGTGAAAATCACATCTCTCTCTCTCTCTCGACCACGAAGAAGAAAAAGAAAGAAAGAATTTTCCTCTTTCTTTTGTTCTTATCTCATATATATATATATATGTATATATAAAATAATAATATAATTAATTATTTCTAAAATATCTTCCACCACACACCTTTCACTCTTTTTAACTTTCCTTTCCTCCTTCTTTCATTATTATTATTATTATCAATTAATTATATATATATACTTACTTTTCCTACACCACTTTATACCATAAATCCAAATACAACAATAACTCCAAAACTTTTAAGGTATACTTTGGGATACTACAGAGATTCTTTATTTAATGTGTTTAGGGTTTTGGAATTTATGGGTTTAAGCTACTGTAAGTTTTAAAGGAATTGAAATGGATTAAATTTTTATAATTTAAGAGTTTGATAAAGTTCTTTGAATAACGAAATTAGTGTTTGAGGAGTCAAATCATGAAATTAGGTTTTGAACACTTGAAAACATTAGGTTTATGATTATTAGCTACTGAATTGTTGTTTTTAGGCTTACTGTGTTTGAATTTTAATATTTAGTTTATAAGGTTTTAAGGTTTAAAGGATTAGTGTTTAGAAAAATTAGGGTTTACGATTTTAGGTTTTGAAGTTGAATTATGGTTTTAATGTTTCGAAAAATATATTTCATTTTAGAATTTGGAAAAACAATTTATAGTTTTATGAAGCTTTATGTGATTTTAGAAGTTGTAAATCAAATTTAGGATTTTAAGGTTTTGAAACATTGGAAAACATATTGAACGATTTAAGGTTTTTGGAAAATAAAGAAACGAATTAAGATTTTTAAGGTATTTAGAAATAGAGGAAATCACTTAAGGTTTTTGGAAACAAAGATTAAGTTATTACATCTTCAAAGATTGAAGTTTTGAGCGTATAATCTTATAAATCAAATAAAGAATGAAGCTACTAAAAGAAACAAAAATAAATTGAGAATTCAAACCTTCGTTCGTTGGTTCCACCAAAAATTGCTTCTTCGTTGAACAAGGTCAAAGGCAAGGTCGCTGCCTTTGATAGCTTGATTGCTTGCTTGCCTCTTCTCTTCTAAGAAGTCTGATCAATTTGTAAAGTCCCAGTTCCAAATTCCAAGTCTGTCTAAAGTCCGATTCCTTTTCAAGAATTCCTCCAAAAGTTTCTCCCCCTTCTGTGTTGTTTTTATTCCTTATTTATAGAAAATTTTTATGATTAATCTTAGTTGCTCATGGAATCTAACATTAATTAAGAAAAGGAAACCGAAACCAAATTGAATTTGGTTTCGAAAAAAATTGCTTCAGAAAAATTTCGGTGGCAAAAAAAAACTGCTGCGGAAAAATTTCACTGGCAAAAAAGTTGCTGTGGGAATTTGCGGGCTGCGGGGTGAAATTACTTGCAGGCCATTTTGCCCGCAGGACTTTCCTGCGAGCAAAATGGCCCAAGGCCATTTCGTCCCAACTTTTCGGCGATGAATTTTTCGTCACCGATTTTTATTTTTATTTATTATTATTATTATTTTTTATTAATTATAAAAAAACTAAATACTAAAACAAATATTGTTTAATTAAGATAACACAAAAATTATTTTGGACTAATTAAAATATATTGGATCGGACTGGGTCAAAAATTAAGGGTCTACACAACCCAACCAAAGATTCGATCAAAATCAGAGAAAAAGGAGAAAGACAATTCAGTTTTTGAAAGTTCTATACTTGACAGTCCTATAAGGAAGAAGGTCAAAATGATAAAATGTTCAAAGAAAGGAAGAGTAAAAATATAAAAGAAAGAAAAGGGAGAATAAGAAAAGAAACAAATTTAGGCACCAAACATTTTACAAAGGCAAAGACTATCCCAATCAAGATTCAGGATAATGCCAAAAAGAAAGAAGAATGTTCAAAGCTCTATCTTTTCATGCTCCCAACTCTCTAAAGTTCCAACAGGCAGTTTGAAGTGTGAAGGTTTGTCCTTGGTGTCACACTAGCTCCAATCTCAAAATGGCTTTCATTTAAACCCGTGTCCCTTATAGACCCCATTTCAAGCCTATCAAAGACCTGTTGATCTCTCTTGGTAGGTAGAGTCTATTGGTCGAGATAGTTTGAATAAGCATGCATATGAGATAGACAATATTTAAACTTAATGAGACCTTTGGCAAAGTAATGTGTATATGCCTATCTGAAGTGCAAAAATTCTTGCTTCAATTGAAATGATTCCCGAGTTTAGTACGGTAATTAGGATTGTCATGTCATAGATATGTTAATTTGAAAATTGAGTCCTGAGGTAAATTGACATTAATTTGGCAAAGCCAACATTTGATTTTAAAATCAAAATTCAAAATTCAAAAATTCAAAAATGTTTTTGTCATAAAAAGCCTTCAAGTTAAGGGGAGCATGTTGAACCTCGAAGGACACATTGGGCAAGGAAATGATGATGATAAAAAAAAGAGTTGCAGTAAAATAAACATTATATATTATCATTATTATTTTTATACTTATTGTATAATGTTTCCTCAATTCATACAAAATTCATTCATCACTAAGAAGATGGTGGTAGGTCATCAAATAAAGCTCTGAAAAAATCATCGCCTGTCGAAGGAGGAGGCAAATCACTCGTCCTGAGTCTGCCCAAAGCAAGAGCATCAGAATCCCTATTACCTTAGAGTTTCGATCTGCCACGGTCCTCATCAAAAGTAGACAAAAGGATCTCATGGTCATCAATTTGGGGGCCTCTAGATGAAGAAGCACCAGGATCCCTCATCCCCTAAAATCAAAAATCTCAAAAATTTTGTTCTGATTGATGGTACAAACTTTTAAAATGAGAAACCTGCTGACGACTAGCGGCCAACTCTTCTTGAAGTTTCTCATTTTGTTCTTCAAGCAATCGCTTCTTTCTTAACTTATTTTGATTCTTTAAAGATTGTTGCAGGTTGCTGGCTCATTTGATCATGAGGCTGGAACTTCTTTTACTGCTCCTTCATTTGCTCAGTCTAGTCCACCAGATATGCCATCTCATCCTTAGGGTATTGATATGAATTACCTGGCAAGTTTTCTTATTCCATGATAACTTATGATATATGTATGCATGTAAACCCTAGTTTTCCTAAATCCTAATCCTTAAAACCTTAAAATCTTATAAACCTAAACGTTAAAACTCAATACAGGAAATCTAAAATCATAATCCAGTAACCAAGAGTTATAAACCTAATGTCTTAAGATTCTAAAACCCTAATTTCATAATGTTACTCCTAAACCCTAATCTGATTCATGAAACCTAATCTATTCCAATGTTACAAAACCTTTACAGTAGGTTAAACAAATAACAATAATAATACTAAAATCCCAAAACCCTAAACGTTAATTAAAGAACTTTAAATAGAAACAGTAAACCCTAATTCATATCTTTACTTGCTTTATTTTTAGATTTAAATATGTAGTTTATTATATGCTTTGATGGTTGATTTATTTAATTTCAATGCTTGATTTATTTAATTTATCATGACTGAATGTATATTATATATTTTGATTGATGTTTAGTATCTTTAATGAATGATTTATTTATGATAAATGGTTATTTACTTTATCGATTTATTTTTATTTCCAAATGTTGTAAGAGGTATGTTTCCACTTTGTGGGTACCTCATTAATTAATTTCTATGTAATTTAAATTGCTTTTATATTTTGGACCAATGCAAAGGACATGTTTATACCTTTTGGTGGGTGTCCTATTTAGTTTAGACATGGATGATGTAAGGACATATGTTTCCATCTTCGGATGGGTGTCCATTTATTTTGCTTTGTTTGGACATTGCTTTGATTTTAATATAATGATGCTTTATTTCAACTGTTGTGTGTAATATGGAAAATATTGTTATATTTAAGAATTTTATAATATTAAGACCTATAAAGGAGGCCGGTTCATAGGAATTATCGGGGGGCTGGGCCATTTTTCACCTTTCCCATACGTACCCAACTTTTCGAACCCATTAAGGGGTTGGGGATTCCATAGGAATCGAGTCATCCACCCCTTTCTTTTTCCAGGCTTGTTCGGGTGGCAACTCCATTTCTCAAGACTTAGGTCCACGTTCTCTAAGACTTCGAGCCTAAACAGTACTGAAGTCGCAAAAACCATTCCACCGGGAGTGGGGGCGAAAATCCCCGCTCACAAACATGCATGCAGTAACTTGATCTTTTAACACGCAGTACCTTGATCTTTGAATATGCAGTAAATTGACCTTTGTTTCAATAACTTTAATCGTTTGCTTCAATTACCACATTGATCATTTGGTATTTGTAACCCCACTTGCATGTTTCATAAAAAACTTAAAACTATCCAGTAGCTATTAAGGATTTAAATTAATTATCAAAATCTATTCTTTTACTAAAACTTCAAGAACTGTAGCTTATTTTATTAAAACTCAAAACCTTAATCTATTTTTATCCAAAAGCTTAAACCATTTCATTATTAAGCTCCAAAATATTGATTAGTTTTCCAAAACCTTAATTTATCTCTCCAAATTCAAAATTATTTTTTAAGGCAGTAAATTAAACCCTAAAAACCCTAATTCCAAACCTTGAATTTGCAATAAGTTAAACTCTAAAAACCCTAATTCGAAACAGTAAATTCTAAAACCCTATTTTCAAAAACCCTAATTTCAAAACCCTAATTACAAAACTCTAGTTTCTAAAACCATAAGTTCCAAAACCTAAGTTCCAAAAACCCTATTCTATGATGCAAATCCTAAATTTATATATTTATTGCCTTATTTAATTTTATATTTGATTATATAGTTTATTATATGTTTTGATGGTTGATTTATTTAATTTCAATGCTTGATTTATTTAATTTATCATGGATGGATATTTTCTTTATTATTATGATTATTATTTGTTTGTTTTGGTATTAAAATTGCAAGAGGTATGTTTCCACTTTGTGGGTACCTCATTAGTTAAATTTTATGTAATTTAAATTATTTTTATATTTTGGACCATTGTAAAAGGCATGTTTCCACCTTTTAGTGGGTTTCCTATTTAGTTTAGACATGAACGATGTAAGGACATTTTTCTATCCTCGGATGGGTGTCCATTTATTTGCTTTGTTTGAACATTGATTTGATTTTAATATAACGATGCTTTATTTTTAATTGTTGCATACAATATGGAACAATTAAAAATAATTGTTTTATAATATTAAGACCTGCAACGGAGGCCGGTTCCAATGAACCGAGCATTGTGGGGGTGTTGGGTCAGTTCTCACCTTCCCCACACGTACCCAATTTTTTGAACCCATTAGGGGGTTGTAGATTCCTTAGGAATTGAGTCATCCACCCCTTTTTTTTTCACAGCCCGTCCAGGTGGCGACTCCATTTTCTTTTGGCTTAGGCTCGTATTCTCTAAGGCCCCGAGCCTAAACAGTGCCAAAGTTGCAAGAACCATTCCACTGGGAGTGGGGGCAAAAATCTCCGCTCACAGTGGTGACTCCACTGGGGATAAGAGAAGTTGATTTTGTTGGTCTTTTTATTATTCTATTCTTTCTTATCATGATATTATTCATTGCATCATATTAGATTGCATTGTGTTTGTGAATTAGGATGCCCGTGTTGTGTTGTGTGAGGGATACCATACTTTCACTCAAGGTATGAAGATCGAGCATGGCATAACCACTCATAGCCTCATACCATTTGGTATATGCTTGCTATGGGAACCTAAGCCTTTAAACAAAAAGACTAAAGCTCATGTAATTGGCCTAGTTACTTTCCTTAGGTTTTTACCCCAAATGCTTGTTGTTTGACTTGGTTAATTTATCTTGGCTTAAATCATGGCTTATTTGGTTTGGTTTTTTTCTAATATGACATAATTACATAGTGAGCTCAAATAAATTTTTCTTTAAAGTCTAGAAGATCAAAGCTATTTTCAAAACTTTTTAAGATGGTCTTTGGACATAAAACATTTCTAAAAGCAAATCAAAAATACTTTTCTCATGGTCCAAATACAAAGCCCAAAATATATTTTTTTGTAAAATCTTTTTTCAATGGGCTTAGAAACAAAATTATTTTCATCTAACCTTTTTTTTTTACAAAGAGCTTGCAAATTAGTTAGGTCGATTACGAAATTCCAAAAATCAATTGTGAGCCTAGTTTATACTAAGAATAATTAGCCATGGGCTTGTTTTTGGCATAAACCATTACTTACTTTTTCAAGTGAGAAATCTATTTATAATAAACCTCTTAATTTAGTTTTAATCCAATATAGCATAAAACCTACTTTAGTTGGTTGGATGGATTAAAGCCTAATTAATGGGAATTATCATGAACTGATTTCTATTTTGAAAATATAACTATTGGTTGAAATGTCCGAGAGAATTTTTCGAAAACAAGATACTCCATGTTGGTATTTTGTTAATCATATACCTAGGAAAAGAGACTCGTCATTCATGTGTGGAAGTTATTAGGTTGTAAAGAACATCCTAACTATCTTTCTTTGTTTATTATTTGTGCATACATGCATCACATGACATATCATTAATCCTTTCTGGCTCATAGACCTGAAGTACGGCAATTCAAGAGCATACAACGATACCACTTACAACATTGATTTTGATTCAAGTACGTCATTGGAAGGATGGATGCAAACCAACTAAGGGATATAATTGATGAAGTTGTCAAAGCTAGAATGGCCGAGCTATAAGATCAATTGGTTAAAATTATGAAGACCCAGTTGATTGAAATTCTGGAGCTTATCAGCAATACTAAGGCAACATCCATGGAGAACATGTTCACTAATAGAGATCGAATGAAAAATGAGGGACCAATCCCTATTCTATGAGACCAGCCGAATCATGTGCTATCTAAGTGGGGCAATAAGGGCGGCTATCACCCCAGCGAAAAAAGTCAAAGGGAAAGAGAGAAGAACCATTTTTCTATAAAATGGAATTATCAGCCTAGCAATCAAAATACATGAAAGGAAGCTGATGTTAATACCACCAGTCAAGGAGGAATGAGGCTATTTTCAGAATTAGGGAAGCCGCTATCTTGGGTTCTCAAAAAGCTACAAAAGAAGAGATTATTACAACCATTGACTCCTCGCCCTTTGCCTAATCCTCTTTGACTTAACTTTGATACTAAGGCATTTTGCCAATTCCATCAAAGTCCTGGACACAAAACGGACAACTGTATGAAGTTGAGGCATGAGATCCAAAATTTAATTGATAATGAAAAGCTGCCAGAGCCTGATAAGTACAACACTAAGAATAATCCTCTGCCTACATTTGGAAGGGCGCCACCACTTACATCCTTCATGAAGAGTTTTGTCTTATCATCCTGTGATGATATGGATAGAGAAGCTGCTAAAGATGATGTGCTACTAAGCAAGCTTGGACTAACTGTGGATGATGAAGTATTGATCCTTAATGATGGAAAAAATCCTTGCCTCCAACTCAATAAACTTTCCTTAGCTTGAATATTGCTCTATTTATTTTGCTTTCTTTAATATTTAATTGGAACAATTGTGTTTTGTTTAAAATTTAAAGTTGTTTGAATAAATTACTTTCATAAAAGTTTTGTTGGTCTTTGTTCATTTTGGTGGTTAACCAATGAGAAATCTAGCTTGATGTTCATAAATTAATGTATCTATGCATCATGACTTGAATGACTTTACTAGCTGAGGAAATTACTCTATAACATTGAGTTGTGTATGCTTACTTAGAGAGGGCTCCTGCATAATTACCTTTGTATAGGTCCTAGTCAGTCTTAGAACATGCTTTGATAAACTTTTGAGGTGAAATTGAACTCTACTTATTTTAAGAGAGAAATGATCTAGGCATTGTTTGGTTAGCCAACAACTAGTATTGACTCAATTAAATATCAATCCATAGTTGTCCCTTTGAGCCTTCATAAAATTTTAGTTTTCTTTTCATTGGCATGTAACCCTAACAACCTACCATGAGTTGTTGTGATACTTTTGACAAGTCTTATGATCACTAAGATGAAGAGGGAAGAAGATCAAAGAAAGAAATGAATAGTCAAAACCATAAAGGCAGTTAAAGTTCACCTGAATTAGACCAAATATCACAAATAAAGTCAAGACTAAAGCAGATTAATACCACTTCACTCATCCATTATTAGAAACCCAAGTTGGTACAAACAAGATGACTCTTTTAGAGCTAGAACCAAAAAAAAGGGAAGAAAAAGAAAAGAGACCAAAAAAAGAAGAAAAGACAAAAAAAGAAAAAGACAAAAAAAAAAAGAAAAGAAAAGAGAGAAAAAAAAAGAAGAGAAGAAAAGAAAACCCAAAATGGTTCAAAAAGCCAACTGAGTTCTCTTTTACCTAAAGCAGCAAAAGGCTTTCATTTGGTTTATAAGGATAGTTTAACTTGAATTGGTCCAACCCAACTAAAGAGATAGAAGAAAGGTCACCCAATTAATTTGGGCAACGACTGTCCTAGTCAAGATCCAGATTAATGCTAAGAAGATAGAAGGAATTTTGAGTCTAGTAAGATTGCCCCCAGCTGGCTAAAGTTCAAATAAGAAATTTGTAGTGTGGGGGTTTGTCCATTGCGTCACATCAGCTCCTATCTCAAAATGGCCTTCACTTAAGCCCATGTCCTTTATAGACCCCATTTCAAGCCTATCAAAGACCTGTTGATCTCTCTTGATAGGTAGAGTCTATTAGCGGAGATAATTTGAATAAGCATACATATGAGATCGACAATATTCAAACTCAAATGAGACCTTTGGCCAAGTAATGTGTATGTGCCTATTTGAAGTGCAACAGTTCTTGCTTAAATAGAAATAATTCTCGAGTTTAGTATGGTAACTAGGGCAGTGATGTTATAGATATGTTAATTTAGAAAGTCGAGTCCTGAGGTACTATGGCACTGATTTGACAAAGCCACTATATCTAATTAAAAAAAAGAGCAAAAGTAAAAAATAAAAAGAAAGAGTTTATAAAAAAAATTATTATTATCATTACCATTTTGGGCTTAATTATAAGTTTTATTAAATGTTTTTATTACAAGTTTTATATTTTTGTCACTACGAGGAAGGAAGCGGTTCATAATTAGACAAAGCCCTAAAAAATCATCACCTGTTGGAGGAGGGGGCATATTATCCTTCCAATATCTACTTGAAGAAGGAATATCTAAACCTCCAGGACTTCAAAAATTAGTTATATCATTGCCTAAACAGGGAGGTGGTATATCATGGATAACAGTCCGGGATCCTCTTAATGAGGAGGCATTTGGTTCCCTCATTCCCTGAAATTGAAAGGATCAGAAGTCCCATGCCTCTTATTGATACATTTCCTCAAAATGGGCCACATGTCGATGACTTGCAGCTAATTCCTCCTGAAGCTTCCTGTTTTGCTCCTCAAGCATCCGTTGTGAGCCAGAAAAGGAAAGTCCATACATTTTTATGCATACATGCAAGCATACATCATTATGGGATAAGAATGACTGGCCAGGTAACTCAGATAGAAGCTCTGCGAATCAGATGGCACATCTAAATGAGAAGGGGCAAATGGAGAAAATTGACGCTGTATCAGGGTATCATACAGAGGGAGAGCCCCATAGTCAGAGGAACCAGCAGCCTGTAATGATCATACAAATAATCAAAATAATTAAACGAAGAGACAGTTGTAATGACAAAGTGATAGCTACCTGGAAAGTGCCAGCCCTGAAATTTCCGTGGGATTAAGAAGAAGGCTCCTCCTCATCCTCTTCCTCAGCCTCATCCTCATCTACTCCCTCATTTTCTTCATCCTCTCCTCACTCCGCTTCTATTTCTTCTTCACATCCGAACAACCCACGGACACCAACAGGTGACACTTCAAAACTTAGTAGATAATCCTGAATAAATTGAGCATATGACCCGTCTTGTAAGAGTAGGAAGTCATGAACATCGAAACCATTACGGGAACAACTCCAAAAGGGCTCCAGCATTGCTATAATGTTCAAAGCAAATGTTGGAATATCAACTGGTACTCTGCGTCGGTCAGGTCCAAGGAACCAATCATGTACTCTCTCGCCTAGAATCACCCACTAGAGATCCGGCCAACAATAATTCGATGAGAGTTGTGCAAAGGCATTCCATCGGTCATGAATCTAATCCAGCAATTTTTCTCTTCGGCTCTCCACCAGGCTGTATCCACCTGTAGAAAAGCAAACCAGTAATTTATCTTTTATCATAGGTTTGATATTAATATTAACATTTTTCTTACTTGATCCCAAGTCAGACAACTCAAGTGGTAATGGTGAGAGTGCACATGGTGACTCCAGGACAATTCCCTGCGACCCGACAACCAAACACCCAACCTTGGACAATTGACTCATGGCTATGTAATGTTTGGAACCCTCATCAAGTTATGCTCGTATGCCCAGACCTGTACATGAAAGAGAAAATGAAGCCTATGCACATGCATTGTGTGGATCAATAATTTTAAAGGAAGTAGCACCTTAGCAATGGCTGCGAAACAAATAAAGGATCTTTTCTTCATACAGAGCATATCAAAACCATGATAAAGACAAGCTAGACCAGCTTCCCCCCATGCATAAGAAGATACATGATCCAATTCAGAAAGGGCGTGCAACACAGATAAGTGAATGGCAGACTCGGTGCTACCCAAAATGGTTGCCCCCAACAAATATAACAAAAATCCCTGAGTATATTGTTTTGCCCTCTCACCCTGCATGGGTCGAGTGTACTTTACCCAAAACTCTTTGATGGGCTCATATCGGATCTTATCGGGGCTTGACACCAATCAACTGTCAAATTTCTTCTTCTTTCAAAATATTGCTGGTCAAAGGGACATGGGTTCCATCACATCGGAGGCCGGTTATAACAGCAAAGTCAACCAGACCAATTGTCATCTCTCCAATGGGCAAATGAAAGTATGAGCTGTGTCCAACCATCATTCTGCAAGCGCTTGGATCAAGCTCTGGTCTATTTGATAGCCCCGTGCTGGTAATTTCAAAATGAAGTCCTCAAAACCACTTTCTCGCACCATTCTCTTTACTGCAGGCGGAGCTTGGTCATACCACTTACGGGCCTTGTGAATATTTCCCCCCACTTTAATATTGCCACCATCATGCTATCTAAATACAGGTAAGTCCAGGTAAGTACACACGTAATTTCCCTCATACATTTTTTAAAAAGTATAACTATAATAATTAATAAATAAAAAGTAATAATAGTAACATAAAATAGTAAATAATATAGAATATATAAAATAGTAAAAAATAAAATAATTTTGTATAAATATATAGAGCAATATATTGATGTAAATAATAATAATAATAAATAAATAAAATATAATAAATAAATAAATAATAATAATAAATAAAATAAAAAAGGACACAAACAAATAATTTCTCACACAACAATTGATGTGTTTCATTCTTATACAATCATTTTACATCAGAAGTTTCATGCTTAAATTTGTAGATTTTGCTACATAAATATTTTTGTATATTAAATTTCATACTTATTCTTATATAATCTACATGAACATGATTACACTAACAAATCTTGCAATAAATTACTTATATGTAAGGAAAAGTATCACTTACCGATGTTTTATCTTTGGAACTCCGATGGAGATGCATGCCTAGTAATATCAGAATTTGCAAAATTTCATTATCTCGAAGGTAAGAAATCAATTCATTATTTGATCGAGTCCTATGCCTTGAAGAGTGTTGGACGCCTGCCATGGTAAGTGCTTGAGCTTTATGAATCTTACAATTCTGAGTGACAGTATTTAGTTTGTAAGGAGAGAAATAATATGAACTCTTTATAAAGAATGAAATGAATATAAGTCAAAAATAATAAATATAATAAAAAAATAATAAAAATTAGGGGGACAAGTTCATGTGTTGTTATAAGTTTCTTTAACTTTAGTTAGTCAAAATTGTTTACTTCATCTTTCATTTATAATATGCATAGTTTTGCGTTACGATTACAGATAAATTCAATAGATATTTATTACATAAATAAAATCAAATAAAAGGGTGGACAAGTTCTTTTCTTTATGTAAAGTAATTTAACTTTAGTTAGTCAAAATTGTCTACTTCATCTTTTATCTATTTCAATAATGTGCATACTATTATGTTATGAGTACAGATTTCAATAGATATTTATTACATCAAAAAAAATTAAAAATTAAAAAAATTTAAATAAAAGGGAGGACAAGTTCTTTTCTTTATGTAAAATCATTTAACTTTAGTTAGTCAAAATTGTCTACTTCATCTTTTATCTATTTCAATAATGTGCATAGTATTGCGTTATTAGTACAGATTTCAATAGATATTTATTACATAAAAAAATAATTAATTAATTAATGACTTAATTTTTGCAAAATATTTCACTGGCTCTAATTTTTTTTGCAGGTATCTCGGGTCCAGAACCCAACACTTTTTTGAGTCCAGAATTCGAACCGGGTTCAGAACCCAAACTATCTCGCGTATAGAATCCAAGTCTTTTTCGGGTCCATAACTCGAATGGGGTTCAGAACCCAAACTATCGCGCGTCCAGAACCCAAGTCATTTTCGAGTCCAAAACTCAAACCGGGTCCAAAATCCAAGTATTTTCTGAGTCCAAAACTCAAATCGGGTCCATAACCCAAACCATCCCGAGTCCAAAATTCAAGTCTTTTTTTTATTCTAGAGCTCGAACCGGGTCCAAAACCTAAACCATCTTGGGTCCAAAACCCAAATCTTTTCCGAGTCTAGAACTCGAACCGGGTCCAAAACCCAAACATCTCGGGTCCAGAACCCAAATTTTTTTGAGTCCAAAACTCAAATCGGGTTCAGAACCCAAACCATCTTGGGTCTAGAACCCAAGTCTTTTCTGAGTCCAGAACTAGAACCGAGTCTCGAACCCAAACTGTCTCGGGTCCAAAACCCAAGTCTTTTTCGAGTCTAAAACTCGAGCCTGGTCTAGAATCCAAACTATCTCGGGTCCAGAAGCCAAGTCTTTTTCAAGTCTAGAACTCAAACCAGGACCAGAATCCAAAACCATCTCAGGTCTAGAACCCAAGCCTTTTTTCGAGTCCAAAACTCGAACTGGGTCCAGAATCAAAGTCTTTTTTTGAGTGCAAAACTCATACCAATTCCAGAACCCAAACCATCTCGGGTCTAGAATCCAAGTCTTTCTCGAGCCTAAAACTCAAACCGGGTCCAGAACCCAAACCATCTCAGGTCCAGAACCCAAGTTTTTTCTGAGTCCAGAACTCGAACCTGGTTCAGAACCCAAATCATCACGGTTCCAGAACCCAAGTCTTTTCTGAGTCCAGAACTCGAATCGGGTTTAGAACCCAAACCATCTTCGGTCCAAAACCCAAATATTTTTTGAGTCTGGAACTCGAACCGGGTCTAGAACCCAAACTATCTCGGGTCCAGAACCCGAGTGTTTTTTTAGTCCAGAACTCAAACCAGGTCTAGAACCTAAACTATCTCGGGTTCAGAACCCAAGTCTTTTTTTATTCCAGAACTCGAACCAGGTCCAGAACCCAAACTATCTCGGGTCCATAACCCATGTCTTTTTCAAGTCGAGAACTCGAACCTAGTCCAGAACCCGAACCATCTCGTGTCCAGAAACCCAAAACCAAAACCATCTCAAGAAAATTAAGTCTTGTTTTGCCAAAATTAAAAGTCTTGTTGCTTTTCACTCTCTAAATCAATTCAAGATCGTTCAAGCAGGGGGAAACTGTAGACCCTTAATTTTGACCCCAATTTGATATGGTCCTAATAAAAGGATTCCAAATAAATTTGATCAGACTTTAAGATATTTAAACCTAATTTTTAATTTTTAAAGAAGTCGATTTGAATTAAAGACGCATAAATTCAATTTTAAAACCCTAAAATCAAGTTGAATCAACCCAAATTAAACTTTTTTGTTCCATAAGTTAAAAAACAGCAATCAGGCCGGCCTGAACACTTGCTCATGTTCACCTGGAGGGACAAGGTAGACATGAGCATGCCTCATGTCGATCTTGGAAGCCTAGATTGACATGAGGTTGGACTCATGTCGACCTCGGCACACTATGTCGACATGAGCATGCTCATGTCGATCTGGCAGCCCAGATCAATGTGAGGTTGGACTCATGTCGACCTAGGGCAACTAGGTCGACATGGCTTTTGTCCATGTTGATCTGGTTTCCCTAGATCGACATGGTTTCAATGAGTTTCCTAATTCAACTAGAATTTGTTTTAAGGACTGATTAATATTAGGTTAAAGATTCTGAGTGAGGGGAGGGCCTATAAATAATAACATTTCAGAATTTAGAAATGGGGGGAAGAACATTAACAAAGACAGCAATGAACATTAACAAGGGTAGCAAGGAACATTAAGAGGGTCGGCAATTAATATGGAGAAAGATTAAATGGCAAAGCAGAAGACAAAAAAAATAAATCAACAACGAGCAGCACTGATCAGTCATCAATCCATCAAAGACAGCAATGATGTCTTTGTTCATTGTTCATCCAAAAGACAATTGTGGAGGAACCAACGATGGAGGTTTGATCTTTAATCATAAATCATTCATGCTCACAGTAACTTTATTTCTTTGATTAATAAAAACATACATGCAGTAACTTGATCTAGATAGGGAGGATAAAAAATTTGCGTTACTAAATTGGACTTTGAACTTTGTTTGGATCAAAGTAAAAATGTGACAGAAAAACCCTAGCACAAGATACATTAAGCAAGAAGCAATCAACAATCCATTCAAATGTAGCAACACTGCCTTTGTCTTTGTTCATCCAGAAGCAAATTGTGGAGGAACCAACGAACGGAGGTTTGATTATAAATCTTTGGTTTGATGTTATTTACAATGTTTCCATCATTTTTTTTCTAACTAATCTAAATTATTAAACTTAGTAATGTATCATACGTTCTTCCAGTAGCCTTAGTCAATGATCTAAACCTTAAGAAACCTAAACTACTCTTCTATTTCCAAAAACCTTAAGAACCCTAAAAGTTTTTCTTCTATTTCTAAAACTTCAAAAACCCTAAATTACTCTTCTGCTTCCAAAACTTTAAAACCCTAACCTAATCTCTATTTCAAAAATTCAGTGGCCTTGATTTTTTCAAGTATCAAAACTTTAACCCTAATTAATTCTTATTTCCAAAATCACACGGTAAGCATTATTCTTTTAAAAATAATATTAGTTTCTTCCAATCTCAAAACCCTATTTTCTAAATCTTAAACCCCCTTGACCCTTGCCCGCTAACCGGCTTGCAGGACCGCCGTATGGGCTCGGGTCACTATTTATTTACGTATTATAAATCTTTATGTTTTACTTCCGTTATTATGATTATTCAAAATACAGTAGCTTTATTCAAAATAAATTACCTAAACCTTAATTTATTCAAACCATAAATCCTAATTCTGTTTTCAAATCTTTACAGTAGGTTTTTATAATTTTATTCATGTGAGTGGGGATTTTCGCCCCCACTCCCGGTGGAATGGTTCTTGCAACTTTGGCACTGTTTAGACTCGGGGCCTTAGAGAAAATGGACTTAAGTATGGAGAAAATGGAGTCACCACCCGGACGGGCCGGGAAAAAGAAAGGGGTGGATGACTCGATTCCTAAGGAATCCCCAACCCCCTAATGGGTTCAGAAATTTGGGTATGTGTGGGGAAGGTGAGAAATGGCCCAGCACCCCCACAATGCACGGTTCATTGGAACCGGCCTCCTTTATAGGTCTTAATATTATAAAATTCTTAAGTATAACAACATTATAAATATTACACACAATAATTAAAATAAAGCATCAATATATTAAAAATCAAAACAATGTCCAATCAAAGCAAATAAATGGACACCCATCTGAAGATGGAAACATGCCCTTACATCCATGCCTAAATATGACACCTAGGATGAGTGGAGTGACATAAATCTTCTTTAACAGGGATAAATCATTTGTTACTCTGATGTTGATGTTGTCTTGATATATTAGAGATATTAAGGGAACTTCAACTACCCTTATGGTTTTTAGAACATCAACTTTCCTTATGGTCTTGAAAACATCAACTACCCTTATGGTCTTGAGAACTTCAACTATCTTCATGATCTTGACTAATCATTGCTTTCTTTTGATCTTCTTGCCTCTTCATCTTAGTGATCATAAGACTTGTCAAAAGAATCACAATAGCTTAGGGTAGGTTATTGGGGTTATATGCCAATTAGAAGAAAGCTAAAATTTTATGGAGCCTCAAAGGGACAACTAGGGATTAATATTTAATAGGGTGGATACAAGTTGTTGGCTTGTCAAACAATGCCTAGATCATTTCTCTCTTAAATAAGTAGAGTTCAATTTAGCCTCGAAAGTTTGTCAAAGCATGTTCTAAGACTAACTAGGACCTAGACAAAGGTAATTATGCAGGAGCCTCTCTAAGTAATCATACACAACTCAATGCTATAGAGCAATTCCCTCACCTAGTAAAGTCATTCAAGTCATGACACCTAGACACATTAATTTATAAACATCAAGCTAAATTCCTCATTGGTTGAACACCAAAATGAACAAAGACCAATAAAAATTTTGATGAAAGTAATTTATTCAAACAAATTTAAATTTGGAAAACAAGATTGTTCCAATTAAATATTAAAGAAAGTAAAATTGAAAAGCAACGTTCAAGCTAAGGAAAGTTTGTTGAGTTTAAGCTTCTTTTCCCTTCACATCTTCAATATTTCCATCTTGAAAGGATGAGAAAACAAAATCTTCTTCCAATCCTTTTCCCACCATGAAGGTTGCCGGTGGAGGTACTCTATTGAACCTTGGTAATGGATTGTCTTTGGTGTTGGGCTTATCCGGCTTGGGTAGCTTGCCACTATCAATCAAATCTTGGATCTCATGCCTTAATCGGGTACATCTATCAGTTTTATGTCCTTGAGTCTGATGAAATTGACAAAAAGCCTTAGTATCAAATTTTGGGGGTAATGGACTAGGCAAAGGTCGAGGAGCCAATGGTTGTAACAACCCTTTCTTTTGTAGCTTATCGAAGACCCAAGACAAAGGCTTCCCCAGATTTGAAAATAGCCTTCTATTTGCTTGACCGGTTGTATTAACACCAACTTCTTTTTGCGTGCTTTGATTTTTGGACTGGTAATTCCCTTTCTCATTCCTTCTTATTGAAAAGAGATTTTTCTCCCTTTCCCACTCTTCAATTTGTAGACCAACTTAGAGAAGATCTTTGAAATCCCTTATAATGGTGTGAGACATCCTTTCATAGAGATTGGATAGAACACCTCCGATGATCATCCTTATTTGATCAAATTCATCGGGCCTTTTCTTGAGCAAAGCGGCCTTATTTCTCTATTGTTTCACATAGTCCACAAAATTCTCATTTGGTCATTGCCTAATGGACTCAACTTCCATTAAGGTAACTTCCAACTCAACATTATACCCATATTGCTGGATGAAGGCCTTGTATAGCAAATCCCAATTCTTTTGTGTTCCATCATCTAAGGTATTGAACCAATTTTGGACAGCAGGATCCAATGAGAGCATGAAGTACCTTAGAGTTTGAGCCTTAGTAGCTCGGGCAGACTGCACAGCAGTGATAAACTGCTTCACATGGTGATGAGGATTTCCAGTACCATTGTATCTAGCAAAGGATGGCATCTTGAATTTGTATGGAACTTCTTCATCTACCTCAAATAATTTGTCAACTTCGGACATTTCTTCGGTTTTCAATTTCTTCTCAAATTTCTTTTCTAAATCAGCAATCATTTTCTCAACATCAGATGTGTCAGTCTTTTCAATAGTTGATTTCTCAATGACCTTTGGCTACTTTTTGTCTTGAAGATCTTGGTAGTATTGAGCCCAATCATCATCATCAATGACCACCTTATCATCATCAAAAGCTACTTCACCAATTTTAGCCTTCCCATTGTACTTTGGCTTCTTAGTGCTAGCAGATGCCTCGGCATGATTTTCTAAGATCGCAGTCAATTGGTTCTTCATGGTCTCAGCTAGGGCCTCTTTTATTTCTTCCATATTGGCATTGAGGGCCTCATCCACCATTCTTTGAATTTTTTTGGGCTCCATTGCATTTGGTGAGCAAGTGATTGAGTCATTGATAGATACTTCATCTCAGGCGTAGGTCAGATTATTGTAAGCTTTTGAATTGTCGTAATCCAGGGCTGTGAGCTAGAAAGGATCAATGATATGAGATGCAAATGTATGTATGCATATATGCACAAACAATTAACAAAGAAAGATAATTAGGACGTTTCCTTCCAACCTTATATCATCCACAGACGAATGGCGAGTCTCTTTTCCTAGGTATATGGTTAACAAAATACCAACATGGGGTATCTTGTTTTTGAATAATTCCCTAGGACGTTTCAACCAATAGTTATATTTTCGAAAATGGAAATCAATCCATGATAATTCCCATTAATTAGGTTTTAATCCATTCAACCAACTAAAGTAGCTTTCATGCTATATTGGATTAAAACGAAATTAAGAGGTTTATTATAAATAGATTTCTCACTTGAAAAAGGTAACTAATGATTCATGCCAAAAACAAGCCCATGGTTAATTTATTCTTAGTGTAAACTAGGCCCAAAATTGATTTTCTGTATTTCTTAATTGACCTAAATATTTTTGTAAGCTCTTTATAAGGAGAGGTTGGATAAAAACAATTTTGTTTCTAAGCCCATTGTACAAAGATTTTAGAAAAAAACATATTTTGGGCTTAGTATTTGGGCAATAAGCCAAAAGAATTTTTGATTTATTTTTAGAAAAGTCTTATGTCCAAAGACCATCTTGAAAAATTTTGAAAATATCTTTGGTCTTTTGGATTTTCTAAAGAAAAATTTATTTTGAGCTTACAATGTACTTAGGTCATATTAGAAAAAGAACAAACCAAATAAGCCATGATTTAAGCCAAGATAAATGAACCATAGTCAAACAACATGCATTTGGGGTAAAACCTAAGGAAAGTAACTAGGCCAATTACATGAGCTTTAGTCTTTGGGTAAAAAGGCTTAAGTTCCCATAGCAAGTATATACCAAATGGTACGAGGCTATGAGTGGTTATGCCATGCTCGATCTCCATACCTTGAGTGAAAGTATAGTATCCCTTACATAATATAACACGGGTAACACGGGCGTCCTAACTCACGCACACAATACAATCTAATATAATGCAATGGATAATATCATTATAAGAAAGAATAGAATAATATAAAGACCAACAGAATTAACTTCTCTTATCCCCAGTGGAGTCGCCACTATGAGCGGGGATTTTCGCCCCCATTCTCGGTGGAATGGTTCTTGCGACTTTGGCACCGTTTAGGCTCAGGGCCTTAGAGAACATGGACCTAAGTCCGGAGAAAATGGAGTCGCCACCTGGACAGACTGGGAAAAAAAAGGGGTGGATGAATCAATTCTTAAGGAATCCCTAACCCCTTAATGGGTTCAAAAAGTTGGGTACGTGTGGGGAAGGTGAGAAATGGCCCAGCACCCCTACAACGCCCGGTTCATTGGAACCTGCCTCCTTTACAGGTCTTAATATTATAAAATTCTTAAGTATAACAACATTATCCATATTACACACAATAATTAAAATAAAGAATCAATATATTAAAAATCAAAACAATGTCCAAACAAAGGAAATAAATGGACACCCATCCGAAGATGGAAACATGCCCTTACATCCATGCCTAAATAGGACACCCACCGAAAGGTAGAAACATGTCCTTTACATTGGTTCTAAAATAGAAAAGCATATTAAATTACATGTTATTTAACTAATGACGTACCCACTAAGTGGAAACATACCTCTTACAACATTTGGAAATCTAAATAAATTAATAAAAGTAAATAACCATTCATCATAAATAAATCATTGATCAAAGGTATTAAATATCAATAGAAAGTAAACATCCATCCATGATAAATTAAGGAAACCAAGCATTGAACTTAAATAAATTAAAGCATATAAATAAATCAAAGCATAATCAAATATAGAATTGAAAAAGGCAAATAAACATCTAAATTATAGCTATTGTTTCCATTTAGGGTTCTTTATTTCATGTGGTTAGGGTTTTGGAATCTATAGAATTAGGCTACTGTGATTTTAAGGGAATTAAAAATATATTAAAGTTTTATGTTTTAAAAGGTTGATAAAGTTCTTTGATTATCCAAATTAGTGTTTCAATGGTGAAATCATCAAACTAGGGTTTGGACACTTTAAAATACTTAGATTTATGGTTTGGTTATTCATTGAATTATGGTTTCATGCTTACTGTGTAAAATTAAACAATTGGGGTTTATATGGATTTTAAAGTTCTAAAGGATTAGGGTTTAGAAAAAATTAGGATTTAAGGTTTTAAAGGAGTTTAAAGTTTATTGTTTTAGGTTTTGGAATTGAATTAGGGTTTCAGGATTTTTGAATTAGGGTTTCGGGTAATTAGTTGGCTTTTAGGTTTTGAAAAAAAACAATTGACAATTTTATGAAGTTTTATGAAAATAACAAAATGATTTAAAGTTTATAAGAGCAAAAAAGATGTTTTAAAAGCTTTTGGAAAGAAACATAACACAATTTAGAGTTTTGATAATTTGGAATGCAAATCTTGGTTTTGGGGTTTTGAAGAAATAAAAATAATATCTTTAAACTTTTTGAAAAATAAAGCAACGATTTAAGATTTTCATACTTTAGAAAAGATGAATTGAGGTTATTAGGTTTTTAAATTAAAAAAAAAACAATTGTATGATCTAGCTACTGTGACAAAATAAAAGAAATTAGGAATTCAAACCTTATTTTGCATGTTTCACCAAAAATTGCTTCTTGGATGAACAAGGTCAAAGACAAGATTTTTTGCCTTTGAACTGCTTGAATTGCTTGTTTGCTCCCTCCAAAGTCCGATTCAATTTACTGCCAGAAGGAATTTTTAAAGTTTCCAAGTTTTCCTCCTCACTCTCGGTCACCAATTTCCGTCCAATTTTTTCCTTCTTTCTCCTTAATTTTTTATGTTATTTTTTTATCTTATTTATAGAAGAATTTATATGACTAATTCTAGTTATTCACAGCATTTATTATTCATTAAGAAAAGAAAACTGAAACCTAATTGTATTAGGTTTCAGAAAATTTTCGTCAAAAAAATTTTGCTGGAAAAAAAAAATTGCTGCTGAAAAATTGCGCTTGCTAAAAAGCAGCTGCAGCAACGTTGGCGAAAAGGGCCCGCGGGCCATTTCTTTCGCAGGAAAATGCTGAGGCCAAATGGCTTGGGCTATTTCGCCCGCAGGAGTTTCCTGCGGGCGAAATGCCCACGGGCCCGCGCTGACTTCAGCTATGATTTTTTCATTGCCGATTTTTCCGTCGCCGATTTCTTTTTTTTATTTTTTATTATTTTTAAATTTTTATTCAATTCACCATTTTTTACTAAAATAAATATTAAAATTAATCAAGATACCATAAAAAATTATATTGGACTAACTAAAATATATTGGGCAATACAAAAATTATTTTAGACTAATTAAAATATATTGGACCAGACTGGGTCCAAAATTAAGGGTCTACAATTCACTAGGATATTTTAATCTTTCAATAACTCCATTAAAGACTTTCTATGTTTGTATCATATAAAAATACTTAAGTAGTTATTATAGTCAATATTATTCTCAACTGATAAAAGGTCAGTCAAATCCAATTTAGCCTCGAGTTCAAGTACCCAATTCAGTATGCTATCCAATCTCGGGTCCAAGTACCCAGTCTCGGGTCCAAGTACCCAATTCATTCTCGGGTCTAAGTACTCAATTTAGGTCCAAGTACCTAAAATCAATTCAGTCTCGGGTCCAAGTACCAAAAATAAATTCAGACTTGGGTCCAAGTACCCAAATTCCATTCAATCTCGGGTCTAAGTACCCCATTCAATCTTGGGTCTAAGTACCTCATTCATTCTTGTGTCCAAGTACCCAGTCTCAAATCCAGAACACTTTTAGGGTTCAGAACCCAATCAACCAATCCTAACCCAATATTTGCTCAAAATCATATTGCTTTTCACTCTCTTCTACTGAAAGTCTTAAATCGTTCAAGCAAGGGGTAAACTAAAGACCCTTAATTTTTGACCCAGTCTAGTCCAAAGATTTTAAAACAGTCCAAAATAATTTTTGTGGCATATATTACTTATTTTATTATTTATTATTTATTTTAATAAAATATTTATTTTACTTTTCATTTAATATTTATTTATTTTATTTTAATAATATTTATTATTTATTAATTATATTCATTTTTAAATATATATATAAATAAAAAATAAAAAAATCGGCAAAGGTAGAATCGGTGAGGAAAGCTGCATGTGAGATGAATTGGCATGGCCAATTCGCCACTGGCAAACTCAAGATTTGGGACAATTGAAGTACTGTTTTGGTTTGGAGGTAGCCAAATCTTAGTCAAGTATGAACCTATTTCCCCAATCCTCACAACAAGCATGTCTTGCTTGCTAGCCCACAGCTCCTGCATGCCAAGCAGCCCGCGCGTCAGCCTTGTTAGCCAGAGCAGCCCGTAGCAATCATCGTAGGCCCAGCAGCCCGTGCACGTTGTCGATTTTTGACAAAACTATGAGCTGAGATTTTTGCCCCCACTCCCGGTGGATTGGTTCTTGCAACTTCAGCACTGTTTAGGCTAGGAGCCTTAGAGAATATGGACCTAAGACCAGAGAAAATAAAGTCGCCAGCCGGATGGACCGGAAAAAAGAAAGGGGTGGGTGACTTGATTCCTAAGGAATTCCCAACCCCCTAATGGGTTCGAAAAGTTGGGTATGTGTGGGGAAGGTGAGAAATGGCCCAGCACCCCCACAACGCACGGTTCATTAGAATCGGCCTCCTTTTCAGGTCTTAATATTATAAAATTCTTAAATATAACATTATTATCCATATTACAAGCAACAATTAAAATAAAGCATCATTATATAAAAATCAAAGCAATGTCCAAACAAAGTAAATAAATAGATACCCATTCGAGGATGGAAACATGTCCTTACATTGTCCATGTATAAAACTAAATAGGTCACTATGAGTGGGGATTTTTGCCCCCACTCCCGGTGGAATGGTTCTTGCGACTTCGGCACTGTTTAGGCTCAAGGCCTTAGAGAACACGAACCTAAGTCCGGAGAAAATGGAGTGGCCACCCGGATGGGCAGAAAAAATAAAGGGGTGGATGACTTGATTCCTAAGGAATAAGCAACCCCCTAATGGGTTCGAAAAGTTGAGTACGTGTGGGGAAGGTGAGAAGTGGCACAGCTCCCCCACAATGCCCGATTCATTGGAATCGGCCTCCTTTACAGGTCTTAATATTATAAAATTCTTAAGTATAACAACATTATCCACATCACACACAATAATTAAAAGAAAGCATATATATATATTAAAAATCAAAACAATGTCCAAGCAAAACAAATAAATGGACGCCGATCCGAAGATGGAAACATGCCTTTACATCCATGCCTAAATAGGACACCCACCGAAAGGTAGAAACATGTCCTTTACATTGGTTCTAAAATAGAAAAGCATTTTAAATTACATGATATTTAACTAATGAGGTATCCACCAAGTGGAAACATACCTCTTACAAAATTTGGAAATCTAAATAAATTGATAAAAGTAAATAACCATTCATCATAAATAAATCATTCATCAAAGGTATTAAACATCAATAAAAAGTAAGCATTCATCCATGATAAATTAAATAAACCAAGTATTAAACTTAAATAAATTAAAGCGTATAAAATAAATTAAAGCATAATCAAATATGGAATTGAATAAGGAAAATAAAAATCCAAATTATAGTTACTATTTCCATTTAAGGCTCTTTATTTCATGTGTTTAGGGTTTTGGAAATTCATGGGTTTAATCATACTATGCCTTTAAGAGAATTAAAATAGATTAGGTATTTTATGTTTTAAAAGGTTGGTAAGATTCTTTGATTAACCAAACTAGGGTTTGTTATGTAAAATCATGAAACTAGAATTTGGACTCCATAAAATACTTTTGATTTATGGTTTCAAGTTTACCGTGTCAAATTAAAATATTTGTGATTTCATGGTTTTCAAAGTTTTAAAGAATTAGGGCTTAGAAAAATTGGATTTAGGTTTTAAAGGAGTTAGGGTTCACTTGTTTTGATTCTAAAGTTGAATTAGGGTTTAGTGTTCTAGAATTAGGTTTAGTGTTCTTAGAATTGAGTTTTTTAGAATTTGTAAATCAATTGACAATTTTATGAAGTTTATGAAAGTAAACCAAATGAATTAAAGTTTTTATAAATAGAAAAGATGTTTTTAGGGCTTTTTGAAAGAAACAAAATTTTTAATTTATGGTTTTGAAAAGAAACATGTTAAATTAGGGTTTTAAGATTTTGATGAAACAAAAAATAACAATTATAAGTTTTATGGAAAATAAAGCAATGAAATAAGGTTTTTAAACTTTGAACAAAGGGAATTAAGGTTCTGGGATTTTTGAATTAAAAGAACACAATTTCATGAATTAAGCTACTGTGAAAAAAAAAAAACAAAAGGAATTTAAGAGCTCAAACCCTTGGTTCGTGAGTTACACCCAAAAAATTGCTTCTTGGATCAACAAAAACAAAGGCAGTTGAAGCCTTTGATGAATTGTTTGAATTGCTTTTCTCCTCTCTTTCAAAAAATCAGCTTGATTAAAGTTTCCTTCATAGATTCGGTTTCCACTTTTCAATTTTCGTCCCAAATTCTCATTTCTTTTTTGTGATGTAATTGATATTATTAATAAAAGTTTTTATGGTTTATTCCTAGTTGCTCATGGCATACAATATTAAATAAGAATAGGAAACCGAAACATAATTGCATTAGGTTTCGAAAAATTTGCGTCGAAAAATTTTGCTGGCGAAAAAAACTGCTGCAGAAAAATTGCTTTGGCGAAAAAAATTGCCTCAGGAAAAATTGTGCTGGCAAAAAAGCTGCCGCAGTTGCGGGCAAAACAGGCCTACGGTCCATTTCACCCGCAGGAAACTCCTGCGGGCGAAATTCCTATGGGCCCGCGCTGACTTTCGGCAATGATTTTTCTATCGTCGATTTTTCCGTCGCAAATTTTTTTTTATTTTTTTTGAATTTTTATTCATTTCACCATTTCTTTACTAAAATAAATAATAAAATTAATCAAGATACCATAAAAATTATTTTGGACAAACTAAAATATATTGGACAACACAAAAATTATTTTGGACTAAATAAAATATATTGGACCGGACTGGGTAAAAAATTAAGGGTCTACAGTTTGCCCCATGCTTGAACGATCTGAAACTTTAGTGAAAGAGAGTGAAAAGCAACAAGACTTAATTTTTGAGATGGTTGAGGTTTTGGGTTCTTAGATTTGATTTGGGTACTTGAACCCGAGATTGGGTACTTGGACCCGAGATTGATTGAATTTAAGTACTTGGACTCGAGATTGGGTACTTAGACCCGAGATTGATTTAATTTGGGTAATTGGACCCGAGAATGGATACGTGGATCCGAGATTGATTTAATTTGGGTACTTGGACCCGAGATTTTGTACTTGGACCCGAGACTAATTTGATTTGGGTACTTAGACCCGAGATTGGATTGAATTTGGGTACTTAGACCTGGGATTGGGTACTTGGACCGGAGATTGATTTGATTTGGGTACTTGGACCCAAGATTGGATTGAATTTGGGTACTTGGACACAGGATCAGGTACTTGGACCCGTGATTGGATTGAATTTGGAAACTTGGACACAGGATTGGGTACTTGGACCCGAGATTGATTTGATTTGGATACTTGGACCCGAGATTGGATTGAATTTGGATACTTGGACCCGAGATTGATTTTATTTGGGTACTTAGACCGAAGATTGGGTACTTGGACCCGAGCTTGAATTGATTTTGGGTAGTTGGACCTAGGATTGGGTACTCGGACCCGAGATTGGATTGAATTTGGGTACTTGGGCCCAGGATCGGGTACTTGGACCCGAGATTGATTTGATTTGGGTACTTAGACCCAAGATTGATTTGATTTGGGTACTTGGACCCAAATTTGATTTGATTTGGGTACTTGGACCCTAGAATGGGTGTTTGGACCCGAGATTGGGTACTTGGACCCGAGCTTGAATTGATTTGGGTACTTGGACCCTAGATTGGGTTATTGGACCCAAGATTGATTTGATTTGGGTACTTGGACCCGACATTAGATTTCATTTGGGTACTTGGACCCGAAATTGATTTGATTTGGGTACTTGGACCCGAGATTGATTTGATTTGGGTACTTGGACCCAAAATTTATTTTATTTGGGTACTTGGACCCGAGAATGGGTGTTTGGACCCGAGACTGAATTGAATTTGGGTGCTTGGACCCGATATAGAATTGGAATTGGGTACTTGGACCCGAGATTGATTTGGGTTCTGGACCCAGTTCGAGTTCTGGACTAAAAAAAGATTTGGGTTCTGGACCCGGGATGATTTGGGTTCTTGACTCGGGATTTAACTAAAATAATTTGCAAAAAATTTAGGTAATTTTTACCATGCACGTATCTTCTCCTTGCCCCCTGCATGGCAAGATATTCAAAATATTTTGTTTATGCATAAACTCAAAAATTGAAAAGGAGAAGCGTTGCCCCCTATGTAGGCTCAAACCCATGATTTTTGTATGCGAGCTCTGATTGATGTTTTTACCGTCTAGTTCTTTGCATAAGCACGCATTTCTTCTTTTGCAAAATGACTAAAGCTTCCACAAGCAAATAGGCTTTCCATGCCCCCTTGATTCAATATCTTCTTTTGATTCTTTAGTTCGCAAGGTATTTGCTGTTCACTTTGAAAAGGAATAGACAACACAAGACAAGAAAGTGCGATGTGATATGTTCATGTATGCATGATATGCATGAATGATACTCACAGTCATTCCATCAACTCACAGACTGAGGTGATCAGCAGAAGTATTTCCATTGACTCCTTTTCGATGCTTATTCAAGTCTTGCATTGGAATGATCGAAATCTTTGCATTTGTGGCTTTTATCTTCAAGATGTTGAAAACACGAGTGGTGGAGATCCCAAGTTGCAGAGTCAGGGATGCATCTATTTCAAACTATGTTTCAGCATGTCAGTTGGTAGTTTCTTCATGACCTTACCAATAATCATTTCATTTACCCAATGTGTCCTTTGGAGGTTCAACATACTTCCCTTAAATTGAAGGCTTTGTATGACAAAACACTTTTTTTTTAATTTTGATTTTGAAATCAAATGTTGCCTTTGCCAAATTAATGTCAATGTACCTCAGGACTTGATTTCCAAAATTAACATATCTATAACATGGCAACCCTAGTTACCATACTAAACTTGGGAATCATTTCTATTTAAGCAAGAACTGTTGCACTTCAGATAGGCACATACACATTACTTGGCCAAAGGTCTCATTGAGTTTAAATATTATCTATCTCATATGCATGCTTATCCAAACTATCTCCACTAATAGACTCTACCTACTAAGAGAGATCAACAGGTCTTTGATAGGCTTGAAATGGGGTCTATAAGGGACACAGGTTTAAGTGAAGGCCATTTTGAGATTGGAGCTAGTGTGACACAATGGGCAAACCCTCACACTACAAATTTCTTGTTGGAACTTTAGACAGTTGGGAGCAATCTTTCTAGACTCCAAAGTCCTTTTATCTTCTTGGCATTAATCTGGATCTTGATTAGGACAATCTTTGCCCTTGCAAAAAAGTTTAATACCCAAATTCGCTTCTTTTCCCTTTTCTTTCCTCTTATTTTTCTTACTCTTCTCTTTTCTTTCTCTTTTCTTACTCTTCCCTTTCTTTTATCATTTTTTCCTTCTTTCTTGTAGGACTATCAAGTACAAAACTTTCAAGAACTGAATGGTCTTTCTCCTTTTTCTTTAGTTTTGATCGAATCTTTGGTTGGGTTGGACCAATGGAAGCCTTTTGCTACTTTAGGCAAAAGAGAACTCAGTTGGCTTTCTGAACTGCCTTTTTTAGGTTTTATTATTTTTCTTTTTATTTTCTTTTTATTTTCTTTTTATTTTCTTTCTTTTCTCTTTTTTCTTTCCTTTTCTTTCTTTCTTTCCTTTTTAGGTTCTAGCTCAAACAGAGTTGTCTTGTTTGTACCAACTTGGGCTTCTAATAATGGATGAGTGGAGTAACATAAATCTTCTTTAATAGGGATATATCATTTTTACTCTAATGTTGATGTTGTCTTGATATATTGGAGATAGTAAGTGAACTTCAACTACCCTTATGGTTTTGAGAACATCAACTACCCTTATGGTCTTGAAAACATCAACTACCCTTATGGTCTTGAGAACTTCAATTATCTTCATGGTCTTGACTATTCATTTCTTTCTTTGATCTTCTTACCTCTTCACCTTAGTGATCATAAGACTTGCCAAAAGTATCACAATAGCTTAGGGCAGGTTGTTGGGGTTATATGCCAATTAAAAGAAAGCTAAAATTTTATGAAAGCTCAAAGGGACAACTAGGGATTGATGTTTAATTGGGTGGATACTAGTTGTTGGCTAACCAAACAATGCCTAGATCATTTCTCTCTTAAATAAGCAGAGTTCAATTTCACCTCGAAAGTTTTTCAAAGCATGTTCTAAGACTGACTAGGACCTAGACAAAGGTAATTATGCAGGAGCCCTCTCTAAGTAAGCATACACAACTCAATGCTATAAAGCAATTCCCTCACCTAGTAAAGTCATTCAAGTCATGATGCCTAGACACATTAATTTATAAACATCAAGCTAAATTCCTCATTGGTTGAGCACCAAAATAAACAAAGACCAACAAAAATTTTGATGAAAGTAATTTATTCAAGCAACTTTAAATTTGAAAAACACAATACTTCCAAAATATTAAAGAAAGTAAGATTGAAAAGAAACATTCAAGTTAAGGAAAGTTCATTGAGCTAGGCTTCTTTTCCTTTCATATCTTTAATATCCCCATCTTGAAAGGATGATAAAACAAAATCTTCTTCCAATCCTTTACTACCATGAAGGCTGCTGGTGGTGGCACCCTTTTGAACCTTGGAAATGGATTACCTTTGGTATTGGGCTTATCTGGATTAGGCAACTTGCCATTATCAATTAAATTCTGGATCTCATGCCTCAACTTCCTACAATTGTCCGTTTCATGTCCACGCCTTTGATGGAATTAGCAAAATGCACTAGTATCAAAGTTAGGTGGAAGAGGATTAGGCAAAGGACGAGGAGTCAAGGGTTGTAACAATCCCTTCTTTTGTAGCTTATTGAGAACCCAAGACAGTGGCTTCCATAATGCTGAAAACTGCCTCATTCTTCCTTGACTAGTGGCAATAACATCAACTTCTTTTTGTGTGCTTTGATTTCCCGACTTGTAGTTCCCTTTCTCATTCTTTTTTATTGAAAAGTGATTCTTCTCCCTTTCCCACTCTTCAATTTATAGACCAGCTTGGAGAAGATCTTTGAAATCAGTTATAAGGGTGTGAGACATCCTTTCACGGAGATTGGGCAGGACACCTCTCATGATCAACCTTATTTGATCAGATTCATCAAGCCTTTTCTTGAGCAAAGCAAACTTGTTTCTCCATCTTTTCACATAGTCCATAAAATTCTCATTTGACCTTTGCCTAATGGACTCAACTTCCATTAAGGTAACATCCAACTCGACATTGTACCCATATTGCTGAATGAAGGCCTTGTATAGCAAATTCCAACTCTTTTGTGTTCCTTCTTCCAAGGTATTGGACCAATTTTGGACAACAGGATCCAATGAGAGCATGAAGTACCTTAGAGTTTGAGCCTTAGTAGCTCGGGCAGACTGCATAGCAGTGATATACTGCTTCACATGGAGATGAGGATTTCTGGTGCCATTGTACTTGGCAAAGGATGGCATCTTGAACTTGTATGGAACTTCTTCATCTAGCTCGAATAACTTGTCAACTTCAGACATCTCTTCGATTTTCAGCTTCTTCTCAAATTTCTTTTCCAAATCAGCAATCATCTTCTCAACATCAGAAGTCTCATTCTTTTCAATAGTTGCCTTCTTAATAACCTTCGACTCCTTTTCAACTTGAAGACCTTGGTAATATTGAGCCCAATCATCATCATCAATGATCACCTTATCATCATCAAAAGCTACTTTATCAAATTTAGCCTTCCCTTTGACTTTCTTGGTGCTAGCAGATGCTTTGGCATTGTTTCCTAAAATTGCAGCTAGTTGATTCTTTATAGTCTCAGCCATGGCTTCTTTTATTTCATCCATCTTGGAATTGAGGGCTTCATCCACTATCTTTTGAATTTGTTCTGCCTCCATTATCTTTGGTGAGCAAGTGATTGAGTCGTTGCTAGATACTTCGTCTCCGGCGTAGGTCAGATTGCTGTAAACTTTTGAACTGTCGTAATCCAGGGCTGTGAGCCAGAGAGGATCAATGATATGAGATGCAAATGTATGCATGTATGCACGAATAATCAACAATGAAAGATAATTAGGACGTTCCTTCCAACCGTATAACATCCACACACGAATGGCGAGTCTCTTTTTCTAGGTATATGGTTAACAAAATACCAATATGGGGTATCTTATTTTTGAATAATTCCCTCGGACGTTTCAACCAATAGTTACATTTTCAAAAATTGAAATTGATCCATGATAATTCCCATTAATTAGGTTTTAATCCATTCAACCAAATTGAAATAGTAGCTTTTATGCTATATTGGATTAAAACGAAATTAAGAAGTTTATTATAAATAGATTTCTCACTTGAAAAAGTTAACTAATGATTCATGCTAAAAACAAGCCCATGGTTAATTTATTCTTAGAATAAACTAGGCACAAAATTGATTTTTGGTATTTCACAATTGACCCAAATAATTTGTAAGCTCTTTGTAAGAAAAGGTTGGGTAAAAACAATTTTGTTTCTAAGCCCATTGTAAAAAGATCTTAGAAAAAATGGATTTTGGGCTTAGTATTTGGGCCATGAGCCAAAGACTTTTTGATATGTTTTTAGAAAAGTTTTATGTCCAAAGACCATCTTGAAAAATTTTGAAAATAGGTTTTGTCTTTTTGATTTTCAAAAGAAAATTTTATTTTGAGCTTACAACGTACTTAGGTCATATTAGAAAAAGAACAAACCAAATAAGCCATGATTTAAGCCAAGATAAATGAACCATAGTCAAACAACATGCATTAGGGTAAAACCTAAGGAAAGTAACTAGGCCAATTATATGAGCTTTAGTCTTTGGGTAAAAAGGCTTAGGTTCCCATAGCAAGTATATACCAAATGGTACGAGGCTATGAGTGGTTATTCCATGCTTGATCTCCATACCTTGAGTGAAAGTATGGTATCCCTTACATAACATAACACGGATAACACGAGCGTCCTAACTCACGCACACGATGCAATCTAAGATGATGCAATGGATAATATCATTATAAGAAAGAATAGAATAATATAAAGACTAATGGAATTAACTTCTCTTGTCCCAGTGGAGTCGCCACTGTGAGCGAGGATTTTTTCCCCCACTCCCGGTGGAATGGTTCTTGCGAGTTCGGCACTGTTTAGGCTCGAGGCCTTAGAGAACAAGGACCTAAGTCCGGAGAAAATGGAGTCGCCACCCGGAGGGGCCTGGAAAAGAAAGGAGTGGATGACTCGATTCCTAAGGAATTTCCAACCCCCTGATGGGTTTGGAAAGTTGGGCACATGTGGGGAAGGTGAGAAATGGCCCAACACACCCACAACGGCCTGTTCATTGGAACCAGCCTCTTTTACAGGTCTTAATATTATAAAATTCTTAAGTATAACAACATTATCCATATTACACAATAATTAAAAGAAAGCATCAGTATATTAAAAATCAAAACAATGTCCAAGCAAAACAAATAAATGGACACCCAACCGAAGATGGAAACATGCCCTTACATCCACGCCTAAATAGGACACCCACCGAAAGGTAGAAACATGTCCTTTACATTGGTTCTAAAATAGAAAAGCATTTTAAATTACATGATATTTAACTAATGAGGTACCGACCAAGTGGAAACATACCTCTTACAACATTTGGAAATCTAAATAAATTGATAAAAGTAAATAACCATTCATCATAAATAAATCATTCATCAAAGGTATTAAACATCAATAAAAAGTAAACATTCATCCATGATAAATTAAATAAACCAAGTAATGAATTTAAATAAATTAAAGCATATAAAATAAATCAAAGCATAATCAAATATGGAATTGAATAAGGCAAATAAAAATCCAAATTATAGCTATTGTTTCCATTTAAGGCTCTTTATTTCATGTGTTTAGGGTTTTGGAAATTCATGGGTTTAAGCATACTATGACTTTAAGAGAATTAAAATAGATTAGGGATTTTATGTTTTAAAAGGTTGTTAAGATTCTTTGATTAACCAAACTAGGGTTTGTTATGTAAAATCATAAAACTAGAATTTGGACTCTATAAAATACTTTTGATTTATGGTTTCAAGTTTACCGTGTCAAATTAAAATATTTGTGATTTCATGGTTTTCAAAGTTTAAAGAATTAGGGCTTAGAAAAATTGGATTTAGGTTTTAAAGGAGTTAGGGTTCACTTGTTTTGATTCTAAAGTTGAATTAGGGTTTAGTGTTCTAGAATTAGGGTTTAGTGTTCTTAGAATTGAGTTTTTTAGAATTTGTAAATCAATTGACAATTTTATGAAGTTTATGAAAGTAAACCAAACGAATTAAAGTTTTTATAAATAAAAAAGATGTTTTTAGGGCTTTTTGAAAGAAACAAAATTTTTAATTTATGGTTTTGAAAAGAAACATGTTAAATTAGGGTTTTAAGATTTTGATGAAACAAAAAATAACAATTGTAAGTTTTTTGGAAAATAAAGCAACAAAATAAGGTTTTTAAACTTTGAACAAAGGGAATTAAGGTTCTATGATTTTTGAATTAAAAGAACACAATTTCATGAATTAAGCTACTGTGAAAAAAAAAAAACAAAAGGAATTTAAGAGCACAAACCTTGGTTCGTGAGTTACACCCAAAAAATTGCTTCTTGGATCAACAAAAACAAAGTCAGTTGAAGCCTTTGATGAATTGTTTGAATTGCTTTTCTGCTCTCTTTCAAAAAATTAGCTTGATTAAAGTTTGCATCACAGATTCGGTTTCCACTTTTCAATTTTCGTCCCAAATTCTCATTTCTTTTTTGTGTTGTAGTTGATCTTATTTATAGAAGTTTTTATGGTTTATTCCTAGTTGCTCACGGCATATATTATTAAATAAGAAAAGGAAACTGAAACCTAATTGTATTAGGTTTCGAAAAATTTACGTCGAAAAATTTTGCTGGCAAAAAAAAACTGCTGCGGAAAAATTGTGCTGGCGAAAAAAGTTGCCGCAGGAAAAATTTTGCTGGTGAAATGGCCAGGAAACTCCTGCGGGCGAAATGCCAATTGGCCCGCGCTGATTTTCGAGAAGTTTTTTCTTCGCCGATTTTTTATTATTATTATTATTTATTATTTTTGAATTTTTATTCATTTCACAATTTTTTTGCTAAAATAAATATTAAAATTAATCAAGATACCATAAAAATTATTTTGGACTAAGTAAAATATATTGGACAACACAAAAATTATTTTGGACTAAATAAAATATATTGGACTGGATTGGGTCAAAAATTAAGGGTCTACAGTCACCCACCGAAAGGTTGAAACGTGTCCTTTACATTGGTCAAAAAACTTTAAAATAAAATAAATTACATTATGCTCACGACATGACGTACCCAAAAATATGGAAACATACCTCTTACAATATTTTGAAATTAAAATAAATCAATAAAAGTAAATAACCATTTATCATAAATAAATCATTCATCAAAGACATTGAACATCAATCAAAATATATAACAAACATTCATTCAATTTAATTAAAATAGTAAATATATTAACTATAGGGGTTCATGCATCAATTAGGGTTTCTAGGGTTTTATGTTTAATAACTAGGGTTTTGCATATACTAGTTAATTAGTTGAGAAATATTTTAAAGAAATAACATAGCTACTGGATGTTTGAAAGATTTAGAATTTTGGATGTTTTTATGAAAATAATGCTACTGTGATTTAAAAAATAGGTTTGGTTAGGGATTTAAGCAAACAGAATGTAGTTTTGGTTTTTAGATTTGAAAAACATGTTTTAAGGCTATTAGAGTTTTAGGGTTTTACGGTGAAGATGTTAGGTTTTTATGGTTTGAAATCTTGATTTTGTATATTATGATTTTGATTTTAGAATTTGATACTTTTCCGTGATCAAAGTTGAGTGTGCTTTTAATATTAACTGTAATAACTATCTAAATATTTTTTAGGTGAAACAAACATTGAAAGCTAAATTAATCATCGAAAGATTAAAATAACTCAATGAATAAAATTATAAAAACTGTTGCGGGCTACGGGCGGGCAAGCACAAGAATTGTGAGAGTTGCACGAGAGCTGGGGTGCGGGCCAACCAATTCGCCACAGGAATTTCCTACTGTGAATTAGCTTGTGGCCATTTCGTCACAGGTTTTTCCTACGGCAAATTGGCCCAAGCCAATTTCGCCAGTGACGAAATTTTTCGTTGCCAATTATGTATTTATTTATTTAACTTTACTAATATTACCTTCTTTATTTTTATTAAAAATTATAAATAATAAATATTAAAATAAATATTATTTAATTAAAATACCACAAAAATTATTTTGAACTATTTTAAAATTATTGGACCAGACTGGGTCAAAAATTAAGGGTCTACACAAACCTTGTTTTACCCGATTTTGTGATTTTTCTTTAACAGTTGGTATTTCCTTAAGAAAATAGTATTAAGTTTTTTGTTTTCCTATAAATATCACATTAAAACACACAGAAAAAGGGGGGATTTGGACGAAAGAATTATTCAGATTTTTTCTTAGCAATTGATTAAGGGACTAGATTGTGGAAATTTAAAAGCAACAATAAAGCAACAACCAAGCAACAATAAGTAATCAAGGTAGCAAGCAATCTTTTGTCTTGGTGTTAAGCATGACCAAGAATTTCATCATCAATTTTTGGTGGAGCTTTCAAATGTAGCTATGTCTCTTTAATTTTATTTGCCAAAATTAATTATCATCATAGTAGCTCACTCTTTTCAAACATCTAAGTTTTTAGCCTTATTTTCATAAGCTTTAATTTATTTAATTCATACCCTAATCACTCTTTAAAGCTTAAATCTCAAGTTTTACTTAAAACTTAAATTTTGTTCCCTTAAAAAAACCCTAATTAGTTCTCTTTTTACTTGATTGTTACAGTAGCTTAGCTTTCATTAAATAGTAGTAATAATTATATTTTTTTCAAATTATCATAGTAGCCTATTCTTTCCAAATACCTAACTTTTAATCTTATTTTCATAAGCCTTAATGTTATTTACTTAAACCCTAAACCTTTATATTATTTTCTTAAAACTTCTAAAACCCTAAAATTATAAGTTTTAAAACAAGAACTCTGTAAACCCTAAATTTCCCCAAGAAACCCTAGTTGAAATCTAAAACTGTAGTTTCTATGTTTATTACTTAGAGGTATATTTATGATATATGTTGATGAATATTGGATGATTTATTGCATGTCTTAATGGATGATTTATTCTTACTAGATTTTATGATGAATATTGGATTGCTTTGATTTATTTTTAGTTTCAAGAAGTTTTAAGAGGTATGTTTCCATAATTGGGTACCTCAAATTGTTAAATATCATGTAATTTGATTTATCTTTAAGCTTTGGACCTATATCAAGAATACATTTCCACCAATTGGTGGTTATCCTTTTTTTTTTATTTTCTTTTGGACATTGGACAATTATAAAGGCATGTTTCCATCCTTTGATGGACGCCTATTTGTTTGTTTTGTTTGGACCTTGCCATAATTTTTAATAAAGTATTTATTTATTATATTGATTACATGTAGTATGTATAATATTGTGTTAATTAAGAATTTTATAATATTGAGACCTGAAAAGGAGGCCGGTTCCAATGAACCGGGCGTTGTGAGTGTGCTGGGTCATTCTCACCTTCCCCACACGTACCTAACTTTTTGAACCCATTTGGGGGTTGGGGATTCTTTAGGAATCAAGTCATCCACCCCTTTCTTTTCCCTACCTTGCTGGTGGCGACTCTATTTTCTCTGGATTTAGGCCCGTATTCTCTAAGGCCCGAGCCTAATATTGCCAAAGTCACAAGAACCATTCCACATGGTAGTGGGGGCTCACACTGTCCTTTTTCCCTTTGGAATAACAAGTATCAAGACTATCAAGATTGTGGACCTAGAGCTATGTTAGATAAAATGAAAGATAGTCTTTCTCTTATTTCTCTGATTTTATTTTAATTTTTTGTTGAGCTAGACTAATTTAAGTCAACCTGTCCTCATAAACTAAGTAGAAGTCTTTTGTTGCTTCAGGTGAAAGAAACTCTATCGGCTTTCTAAACCGCCCTTTTTTGGTTTTATTTTCTTTTTCTTTTTTTCTTTTTTTCTTACTATTTTTTTATTTTTTTTATTCTTTTTTTGTCCTAGCTCTAAGAAAGTTATCTTGCATGCACCATTTCATGATCCTAACTATGGATAAGTGGAGAAGAGTGATTTTGCATTAACAAGGATAAATCATTTGTTTCCCTAATTTGATCTTAATAGATCGAAAATATTAGGTCCAGTATCAGGTGAACTTCAGCTATCCTTATGGTCTTGACTATGCATTCCTTTCATTGATTTTCTTAAATCTTCACCTTAATGATAATCAGATATGTCATAAGTGTCACAAAAATACGGGGTAGGTTATCAAGCTTAAAAGTCAATAAAGAGCGCGCTAAAGTCTCATGAAGGCTCAAATGGACTACTACGGATTGATATTTAATTTGGTGGACTCTAGTTGTTGGTTTACCAAACAATGCCTATATCATTTCTCCCTTAGATAAGCAAGTCAATTTCATCTCAAATGTTTGTCAAAGCATATACTAAGATTAACTAGGACCTAGACACTCATAATTATGCATGAGCCCACTCTAAGTAAGCATACAGAACTCAATGCTATAGAATAACTCCCTAACCTAGTAAAGTCATTCGGATCATGATGCATAGATACACTAATTTATGAATATCAAGGTAGAGTTTTCATCGGTTGAGCACTAAAATGAACAAAAACTGATAAAAATTTAATGAAAATAATTTATTCAAACAATTTTAATTTGAAAAACATAATTGTTCCAGAAAACACTTGTAAGCAGGAATTTTCGCCCCTCTCCCACGTGGAATGGCCCGTCTGTGTTAATTAGGTGGTGACTCCATTTTCTCTAGAATTAGGGTAGTGTCTCTAAGGCTCCAAGCCTAACAGTGTCGGAGTCCACCTGGACGGGCCGAGAAAAAGAAAGGGGTGGATGACTCATTTCTTAAGGAATCCCCAACCCCCTAATGGGTTCGAAATGTTGGGTACGTGTGGGAAAGGTGAGAATGATCCAGCTCTCCTACAATGCCCAGTTCATTGGAACCAGCCTCCTTTTTAGGTCTCAATATTTTAAAATTTTTAATTAACACGGTATTATCCATACTACATATGATAAATAGAATAAATAAATACTTTATTAAAAATCATGGCAAGGTCGAAACAAAACAAACAAATAGGCACCCATCCAAAGATGGAAACATGCCTTTACAATTGTCCAATGTCTAAAAGAAAATAAAGAAAATAGGATACCCATCAATTGGTGGAAACATATCCTTTACATAGGTCCAAAGCTTAAAGATAAATTGAATTACATGATATTTAACAATTTGAGGTACCCAATTATGGAAACACACCTCTTACAACTTCTTGAAACTAAAAATAAATCAAAGCACTCCAATATTCATCATAAAATCAAGTAAGAATAAATCATCCATTGAGACATGCAATAAATCATCCATCAACATATATCAAAAATATACATCTAAGTAATAAACATAGAAACTAGGGTTTTAGATTTCAACTAGAGTTTCTTAGGGAAATTAAGGGTTTACAGAGTTCTTGTTTTAAAACTTATGCTTTTAGGGTTTTGGAAGTTTTATGAAAATAATATTAAGGTTTAGGGTTTAAGTAAATAAAATTGAAGCTTATGAAAATAGGATTAAAAGTTAGGTATTTGGAAAGAATAGGCTACTATGATAATTTGAAAAAACATAATTATTACTACTATTTAATGAAAGCTAAGCTACTGTAACAATCAAGTAAAAAGAGAACTAATTAGGTTTTATTTTAAGGTAATGGAATTTTAAGTTTTAAGAAAGTAAAAATTGAGATTTTGGTTTTAAAGAGTGATTAGGGTTTGAATTAAATAGATTAAAGCTTAAAAAAATAAGGCTAAAAACTTAAATGTTTGAAAAGAGTGAGCTACTGTGATGATAATTTATTTTTACAAATAAAATTAAAGAGACATACCTACTTTTGAAGGCTCCACAAAAAATTATTAATAAAATTCTTGGCCGAAATTGACACCAAGGTAGAAGATTGCTTATTGCCTTGATTACTTATTGTTGCTTTTAAAATTTCAAAATCTAGTCCCTGAATCAATTGCAAAGAAAAAGACTGAATAATTCTTGAGTCAAAAAATTCTCCTCTCTGTGTATTTTTAATGTGGTATTTATAGACAATTAAAAGAAAAAAAATCTTTTATGTTAAGAAAATTAAAAACTATTAAGGAAATAAAATTCAAGCCGAGTAAAATAAGGTTTTGGCAAAAATCAGCTGCGCGCCAGGATCGTTGGGCGAGAATGGTGTGCAACCTGTGCTGCTGGGCCGGCGATAAATACCGTTGGCTGACATGGCTGCTTATTGTGCGGGCACTGCGGGATGGTGAGCAAGACATGCTTGCTGCGAGGATTGGGGCTCATTTCGCCGCAAGCTCCCTTGGCCATTTCGTCTCGCTTGCAGCTTTCGTCGCCGATTCTACTGTTGCTGATTTATTTATTTATTTAAAAATAAATATAACTACTAAATAATAAAAATTATTAAAATAAAATAAATAAACAATAAATTAGAAGGAAAATAAATATTATATTAAAATAAATAATGATTAATAAATAAAATAAATTTTATAAATAAATAATAAAATAAATAATAAGTAAAATAAATATTATGTTATCAAAAAATAATAAATATTAAAATAATATATATCACAGAAATTATTTTGGACTGTTCTAAATCTTTATACTAGACTGGATAAAAAATTAAGGATCTAGAGTTTGCCCCTGCTTGAGCGATCTGAGACTACAACAATAGAGAGTGAAAAGCAATGTGATTTTTGACTGGGTTAATAGCCAGACCGAACTCCATACCCAAGGTTGGTTTGAGTTCTTGACTCAAAAAAAAAATTTTGGGTTCAGGACCCGGGGTGAGTTCTAGACTAAAAAATAATTTGGGTTCAAGACCCAGGGTGAGTTCTGGACTCAAAAAATAATCTACGTTCTGGACCCGACGTGAGTTCAGGACTAAAAAATAATTTGAGTTTTGGACCCGAGGTGAGTTATGGACTCAAAAATAATTTCGGTTCTGGACCCGAAGTGAGTTATGGAATAAAAAATAATTTCGGTTCTAGACCCGAGGTGAGTTCTAGACTAAAAATTAATTTGGGTTCTAGACCTGGGGTGAGTTCTGGACACAAAATTAATTTGGGTTTTGGACTCGATGTGAGTTCTAGACTCAAAAAATATTTTGAGTTTTGGACCCGAGATGAGTTTTGGACTCAAAAATAATTTGAGTTATTTGCAAAAAATAATTGTAGTCAGTAAGATATTAATAAAAAAGTTTGTAAAAAATTTGACTATTTTTTACCATACCTATACTCTCTTGCCTCTATGTGAAAAAATATTTTAAAAGTGTAAAAATATTTTTAGGCAAGCAAATAGCTGAATAATTGAATTTCCTGTTTAAATAGTATTTAAAAAATGTTTAATAACAATTCATTCACTATTTATCAACAATGATATTCACTTTTTTTTTCTTTTTTTCACGGATTTACTATTTCTTTTTGTGTTTTTTTTGTTTTGCCATTTGCGTATATAAATCCTCTCGATTGCCATCATTTTTCATTCACTTTCATTCATAATTGGATTTGAGAGCAGAAAGCTAATTGAGTGTATAGTATAGAGGTTTTAAGAGAGTTTAGAATACTCAAGGAAAGAATGCATACTTCAAGATCTGGTACTTGATCCAATGCTGAGCTGTTAGATTTTATTCGATAACATGAAATGGCACTATAAACCTACTAGCTGGGATACAGCTTCATCGTAGTTCAAGTAAAAAAACTAAGGTAACATTGCAACTTAATATTTTAACACCACAAATATGTATTCATTATTTTATTTCATTTTATTATTATTTTATTTTTAGTTTTTAATTATTAATAGTACTAAAGAATAGGAAATATTAAAAATAAATTAATTAATGAACTACTATTAAGATTTTAATAAATAAATTAATTAAAATAAAACATAATGAGTAATTTTAGGCTATGAACCAATGGTATTGGTAGGATGATATACTTATCTCGTGTTAGCTTAACTGGCTCAGTGTTAGCATGATCACTGTGTTGTCTAGGGTGGTGGGTGTGTCTATAAAGCCCGACAATGGTATGACGCAGTACCCTCTCAGGTAAAACGGATTGTTCGAGAGTGCGGTTTTGAAAGCTTTATCTTGCAATTACCATCTGAGGAGTGTCCAATACACAGGAGTGTAATTCAAGCATTGTCAGAGCGGTGGATGGAAATGACCCATACTTTTCACCTACTTGTAGGAGAGATGAGCATTGACCTAGTAGATTTTACAGTCATAATTGGTATCCGGTACTACGGCCTTTCTGTCCCTATTACCGGTGATATTCTGACACACAAATAAATTCAACTGTTAATCGGCATGGAACCATCATTAAAAGAGCTCTTCAAGATAAAAATTGAGCCGATTCAGAGTTATTGGATGAGCTATGATGGAAGGGTTCACAGACAAATAGCCAAACAATATGCTCAAGGATTTTTGCTATATTTGCTTGGGTCAACCATTTTATGCAGCACCGAATATGCTATCATCTGTCAGTGTTGAGGGCCCTTACTAATATTGATATGGTACTGCTTTGCGACTATGGTAAAGCTAGCCTTGCCTGTCTCTATCATGGACTAGATAAGATTTGCAGAAATAAAAAGTCTTTCATTGGTTTCATAGTGATTGTCGAGGAACTCTTCTTCCCTTGTCAATTCCATTGTTATATTTTCATGAATTTCATTTTCGTTGTTGTTGCAAGAATGGGCATATGAGCATAATCTTGTGAGGGCACTTGGCTTTTCCCGAGAGAGAGTTGGGTATCCTAGGTTGAATTTTTTGTTGCCAGATCGTGCATCAGTTCCTGGCTCTCAACATATGCACACCCATCGCTATCTTTTAAGTTGCTTAACCTGGGGCTAGGTTAAATAATATTAGAATAGTTTAAAATTTATCTAAAAAGTTTACTTACCTTCTGTCATCCTGTAGGTCGATTTGGCTTGGAGGAAAACTAAAGAGCGGACGAACTAGACTCCTTCCATGAATGTTGCACTGCCTTTCCAGTATAGCCGCCAAGTCATTGTCGGTCCTGTGTCTAGTGGTTGTTTTCTTGAGAAGAGGGTGTATGAGTGGTTCCTTGGTCCTGAGTGATGAAGGATCCCAATGAATTGCCCAGTGTATACTTTAAATATCATGTAACACCCCCAAACTCTATATAAGTACTATACATATACCTGGTATACATACAATACGTATATAAAGTATAAGAATGTTACTTTTCGTTTCAATTATTTTAAAACCTTTATCCAAGTTCAAGCAATATTACATTAATTTAAAGAACATTTACAATTATCATTATTCTTATTCAAAAACACAACATAATTAAAATCACATATATATGCATCACCTTCTAGTTGGTCTCGAGACACTCTTACCCTTTTTGTGGCATAACAGCTGGACTTCTAGATCAACCGCATAATCACCTGCGCGATTACACAACCGCGCTAAGCCCGAGAGCTTAGAAGTACAAATAAATATAAAATATAAAATATATGCTTTACCAAAGAATCATACCTCATATTTTTAGCATCAATAAATTCTCAATGCATTCTTCATATATTCCCACAAATCTCATAAATTATATACATATTTATATAGAACATTCACAACACGATACTTACCCTTCCTATCTCATATACATAAACATAAACATCATTTCAACAAATCACCATTCAATGACCTATCCAAACCTTCATGAAAACAATTCTCACAAATTCCACATTCATATACATTTTACACATCATACTATATTTTCATAAAATCATATCTCAACAAAGCTCCTCAAGCCATATTCACTTTCAATATATCATTACATACATTACAAAATCATACTTCATAGCATCATTTTATTCACAATTCATTAATCATGAATCACATTTTCAACAAAGTCAGCCATAAATCCCATTATTCATTTATTTCAACATTTGGATATCACATTGACAACAAAGACAGACTCGGGCCCAAACAACACACTAATATGCCATTCAATTTTCAGAGTTAATGCTTTGGTTTAATTATCACATTTATCATTATCCCAACTAGGCTTCAAAGATTTAGGTTCAACCAAGCTTCAAGGGGAACAAAGCATGCTAAGTATCAACCCAACTTGGCTTCAAGAACCAATCCAACCTAGCTTCAAGGGTTGTAACATCTCAATTAGGCTTCAAGGACTAGACCCAACCAAGCTTCAAGGGGAGTAAAACATGTTAAACTTCAACCCAACTTGGCTTCAAGGATCAAGCCCAACTTAACTTCAAGAGATTGTTACTAATATTAGGCATGCCACCAACAACAAACTCTGAAAATGGAATAACACATTAGCTACACAATTCATTTATCAATTTCATTATAAATTGAATTATCATAGCCAATCACAATGGCTTCACATCTCATTTGAATCATCATAGCCAATCACAATGGCTTCACATCACATTTGATTCATCATGGCCAATTACAATGGCTTTAAACATTATTTATGCATGCTTCAACCATAACATTTACATCATTATAATTCATAACATTACTTTCACATTCTTTATATCTCAATTCACATTGAAGTAATTCATCATCAATATTCACATTTTGTCCCACATAACATTATTCATAACATCAACATTACGTTCTACATTATATCATTCACATCTTTCACATTTCATAATATATACAATATCCATATACATCAACAATATAATAGATTACCTTAACATAATTATGGCCGAATGCGTTAAGGTTCTAAATCATATAAATATATGAAATCAAATGAAGTTTTGTACTTACCTCAAGAGAGACTCACATCCATCTAAATTTCTCTTTCATGAATCCTTCAATACTTAGATTAAGGCAACTCAATCTCTTCAAAACATGAATATCTTATCAAATCTTGAAACTCAATCTTCAATCTTCTTAAAACCCTTACGAAATTTGATGTGAAAATCATTAAAATCACATCTCTCTCTCTCTCTCTCTCTCTCTCTCTCTCGACCACGAAGAAGAAAAAGAAAGAAAGAATTTTCCTCTTTCTTTTGTTCTTATCTCATATATATATATATATAATAATAATATAATTAATTATTTCTAAAATATCTTCCACCACACACCTTTCACTCTTTTTAACTTTCCTTTCCTCCTTCTTTCATTATTATTATTATTATCAATTAATTATATATATACTTACTTTTCCTACACCACTTTATACCATAAATCCAAATACAACAATAACTCCAAAATTTTTAAGGTATACTTTGGGATACTACATATCACATCATTTCCAGAGAGTACGTGGTGGTTAGCTCGACATGGTTATGATGTTGAAACCTTTCTCTATCCACCGGGTGCATCATATACCTAGTTTATTCGAGTAGGGCTCTTGAACTTTGATGTATCTCCTTTAGGTGTTTATGAAATTCCAGAGGAAGATGAGAATAGTGATAAAGAGGAGTACCAAGGAGAGGGAGGAGGGTCGATCCCTCATCCCGGGGGTAGCACTTCTCAGGTAAACTTTTACCATTTTACCATTGCAATTGCTGCTTTTTAAACTTGTTTTCACTGTTTTAATGATTATTGCAGGTTACTGGCTCATTTTATCATGAGGCTGGACCTTCCTCTGCCACTCTTCCATTTACTCTTTCTTATCAACCGGAGATGCCATCTCATCCGTAAGGCATTGATATAGGTTACCTTGTATGTCATACTGTTCGTTGATGATTTATGCTATATTTATGCATGATTATATATGCTCTTACCTTTCCCTTTTCTGACTCACAGCAAATGCTTGAGGAATAAAAAAAAACTGCAAGAGGAGTTAGATGCTAGTTGCCAACATGTTGCATATTTTGAAAAATTGTACCATCAGTCAGACCAAGACTTTTGAGACTTTGGGTTCCAGGAAATGAGGGATCCTGGTGCTTCATCTTCTAGGGAGCCCCAAACTTATTACCATGAGATCCCTTTGTCTACTTCGGATGAGGACCGTTATAGACTTGAATTCCAGGGTAATAGAGGTTTAGGTGCTCCTTCTTCGGGTAGACTTGGGACAGATGATATGCCTACTCCTCCTCCAATATGCGATTACTTTTTTAGGGCTTTATTTATTCATGGACCACACCTTCTTAGAGATCCATAATTATTGTATTAATTGAGAAAATATTGTATTATTTTTAATAATGATAATAATAATAATAATAATGATAATAATAATAATAATGATAATTATAATTTGCACTTTTACTGCAACTTTTGACTTTCAATTTTTTTTCATTTTGTATTATCATTATCATTATTATTATTACTACGATATATTCATAAGTCCTTCCCCTCACAATTCAAAATCCTAAAGTAGCACTAATTCACAAAACCAAAAGCAACGTGGCAACTCAAAACAATTTCATCATTGATTTCCTATCCTCGTGCGTGTCAGTCTCAAGCCATTCCTTATCAACTTTGGTATAGCCAATCTCCCTATATAAATTTTCTTTCCATACTATGACCCCCTACATAAGCCAGAAAATTCTCCACAAATTTTAATTTCAATACAAAATTCCTTTCAACAATTTTGATTTTCCTTTAATCTTAAACAATGACAGAACCCAATTTAAAGAAAATAAAAGTTTTATTTCAAAATATGAAAGCCATTCGTTGGGAACAAATATCTTGGTCTCAAATCAATACATTAAAGTGCTTCCAAAATATTAAATTGGACCATTCTTTTTTACATGCCATGGTTTCCTTTTGGAATGTGAATTCTAGGACATTTAAGATAAATAACTTTGAGATATGTCCCATAATTAAAGAGTTTGAGGCCATCCTTGGATGTCCAAGCAATCAACCAATGGTGTTGCCCATATTGATTTCCAAAACTCAATAAAAGATGCAAATGTTGTTCCATATTTCAAAGCCAAAATTTCTACAGTTGACGAGAGGTGAGAAAGTTTTGCTTGGTCCCTTGATTGACTTTTGCATTTCTCACTTGGCTCCTACCAAAACTTGGGGATGCATGTTCTATCACTGTTTGCTTGGCAAATTCTTGCATGTTTCTTCTGATGGTGATATCGATCCATGAGTATTGGATATCATGGACAAAATGGAAGGAGGATTATCTCTGATACTCGTTATCTTAGTTGATCTTTAGTTGTATTGGACCAATTTAAATTAGGATCATGAAAGAGATTGGCTGGGATTCTATTGCTACTTTAGGTAAATATCTAAACCTCCCTTTCGAGTTTTCAATTTAGGCCCTTTTTTATATTGGTTCTAAATTTTACTTAGACCTCCCTTGTGGATTTTCAAAACTAGTGAACCGCCCTAATTTTTGCCTAGGTCGTCGTTGCGAATATTTCACCTAATGGGCTTCATTTTTTTCTTTTTATAGATTTGGCTTTAGGAGCCTACCATGACATCATTCTGCCAAGAAACTACTCCATCCTGCTTCTTCATATGCCGACTGGGTTGACCGGATCTGCTCACGTGCTGCATTCAACATCTGTTGGTTAGTACCTTGATGGAAGATTTCTTATATCACCATTTGAACGTATTTGATTTATGTTCCTCTCGCTTCTCTTCATCGAGATACTTGCTATGATCTTTACCAGCTTGACCATCAGTATGGAGCCGAGCCTCGAGGTTCCGAGTTTACTCCTGACTTGGACATGCCTTGTCTATCTGAAGCCTTCTTAGATCATCTGAAGCAAAGCTGGCATGCACACTACACTTATCATCTACCATAGATTTTACATTTGTCAATTTCTTTAGAAAGAATATTGTTAGGATGAAAAAATAATGAAAGTAATAATAAGAGATGTTTCTTTTCCTTTTATAATTTATCACCTTTCACTATTGTGTTATTTGTTTTATCGATATTTGGTCAAACACTTAAAACAGTGCACATAGAATAATTTTAATATTAACTTTATTTTATTAAATTGGGGAATAACCAAACATAATGCCAACATACACAAGATCACTCCTGACGCCAACTAGACCTTTTGGATTTTTTAATTGACAATTTTCTCATGCTTAGCCCTAATTGTTGCCTAGCCTGCCCTTTTGCGTTTTTAGAACTAGTGGACTGCTCTAACTTTTGCCTAGGATGCCCTTTTTGGTTTTCAACCTAACAAGTCTCTTTTCATTTCTTTATACATAAAACCTCTTCAACCTGTCAATATTCATTGGCTCACTAAACTCGTTCTCGTCCATGTCTGATAACATGACTGCACCCTTGTTCATGACTTGTTTCACAATATATGGTCCTTCCCAACTAAGCCTAAATTTCCCTCTTAGATCAGATACATTAGGCTTACATTACTTCAACACTAAGTCACCAACTTTGAACTTTCTGATCTTAACCCTTCTATTGTAGGCCCAAGCTATCATCTTTTGATACAGTGGATGATGATACAGTGCTTTTAACCACCTCTCTTCTAGTAAAGCTAACTGTGTGTCTCTGCTACTACCCACTCTGTCACTCTGTATCAAGCAGTTCAACTTCCAAGACCACTCTTAATGACTTGATCTCTATTTCAATTGGCAACACTGCCTCCATCCCATAAACCAAAGAGAACGGTGTCATTCCAGTCAGCATTCCCACACTTGTTCTGTATCCCCAAAAAGCAAAAGGAAGCATCTCCGACCAGTCCCTATATGTCTTGGTCATCTTGGAAAAAATTTGCTTAATTGTCTTGTTTGTTGCTTCTACTGCACCATTAGCCTTCAGTTAATAAGGGGAGGATCGGTGATGATGGATTTGGTATTTTGAGAATAAGTCCCTAATTGCTCCTTGAAATTGTACCCCATTGTCTGATATCACACTGTGTGGGATCCCATACCTGCAGATGAGATTTTTTTTTCAATAAATCTAGCCATTTCCCTTGGCCCCAACTTATTGAAAGATTTAACCTTGACCCATTTTGAAAAATAATCCACTGCTGCTATAATAAAACGGTGACCATTTGAAGCTGTCAGATGTATCTCTCCTATAATGTCAATCCCCCAAGTTGTGAAGGGCCAGGGTGAAGACATAGAATGCAATTCTGCAGGAAGCATGTGATTCAGATTACCATACATCTGACATTGTTGGCACTTCTTCACAAACTCAATACAATATATCTCCATGGTCAACCAGTAGTAGCCCTTATCGAATTATCTTCTTAACTACGGCTAAACCACTCATGTGTGGACTGTAACTTTTTGCATGTATTTTCGACATGATATGATCAACTTTAGGCTTCCTCAAGCATCTCAAGTGCACCCGATCAGGCCATCTTCGATACAAATCTCCATAAAAGGTGACGTATTAGAAGGATCATCTCCTTATGGCTCTTCTTTCTTTCTTTGTTGCCCCTAACGGGTATTCCTTATCCTCCAAAAACCATCTTATAGTGTCATACCATGCATCATGGTCTGTATCAGTTTTCAAGATTGTCTCATATTCATAGCAAGGAGTTGATGAACTGGTCAAAATTAGAGGCTTAAGGAATAAGTTGACAAGTTGTTTCCCATATCAAAGCCAATGTGGCTAGAGCATCAGCCATATGGTTTTCTTCTCTTGGTAGGTGTATAAATCTGCACTCCTTAAAATTCTTCTTCATCAAGGTCAAGTAATGGTGGTATGGTTTTAGCTTTTCTTCTTTTAACTCCCACTCTCCATTTACTTGGGATACTACTAGCAATGAATCGCCAAAAACTTGCACCTTATCCACCTTCATAATCATCAGGGTTTCCAAACCAAAAATACATGCTTCATACTCTACCATGTTATTTGTTGCCCTGAACTTCAACTTCTTAGCTAAAGGGATAAGCTTTCCTTTAGGTGATTCTAGTATGACTCCTAAACCCACTCCTTTCCTATTCACTGCTCCATTAAAATACATCTTCCTTCTATTTCTATAGCCTCTAAATGTTCATCAGGATATTCCAAGACTACCTCTTCGTTATCTAGCAATGGTTGCTGGGCTAGGAATTCTACCACTGCTCTTCCTTTGATTGTTTTTCTGGTTACATAAACAATCTCAAATTCTTCTAAAATTATCAACCATTGACCATATTTCCAGATTAAAGAGGGTGTCTCCCTTAAGTACTTCACTGGATCCAACCTGAAAATTGCTTGCACACTATAAGATTGACAATAATACCACAACTTCTTGGAATACGAAACCACAGCTATACAAGTCTTTTCAATGATACTATACTTAATCTCATAAGGTAGGAGTTTTCTACTCAAATAGTAGACTGCATGCTCAACCCCCGACTCATCTGCTTGGGCTAGCATGGCTCCTATTGACTCTTCCTTTACTTCTAAGTATAATAACAAAGGTTTACCGGGTTTAGGTAGTTTTAAAATTGGTGGATTTAGCAGATACTCCTTTATGCACTCAGAGACCTTTTGACACTCTTCATTCCACTTGACTGGCTAATTCTTTTTAAGCAAATTGAAGATAAGTTCACAGATCGTGGTAAGCTTTGCTATAAACCTGCTAATGTACTGTAACCAGCCAGCCAATAAACCCCCAAACTTCTCTCTCCATCTTAGGGGTTAGCATATCCTTCATTGCCTTAACCTTGTCAGGGTCAATCTCAATGCCACTTAAACCAATCATATGTCAAAAACAACTTGCCTGAAGTAACCCCAAACACACACTTCTTTGGGTTTAATCTTAGCTTATACTTTACCGCTCTCTCGAAGAATAACTCTAAGTTTTGGAAGTGTTACTCCCTTGTATCTGACTTTATCATCATATCATCGATGTAGACCTTGACTTCTTTATTCATCGTATCATGAAACAAGGTAGTTGCCATCCTCTAATAGGTTGCTTCAGCATTTTTTAACCCAAACGACATCACCCTATAATAAAATATACCCCATTTAGCAATGAAGGAAGTTTTAGCTTTATCCTCTTGGGCCATTAACACTTGGTTGTATCCAGAAAATCCATCTATAAATGAGTGTAGCATGCTAGAAGCTGCACTATCAATTAGGACATCTATAATGGGTAAAGGAAAATCATTTTTAGGGGAAGCCTTGTTCAAGTCTCTATAGTCCACACAGACCATAATTCTTTCATCTTTCTTTGGTACGGGTAATATGTTGGCTAGCCAATTGAAGAAATTTTGCCCTATTTCTTAATATGATTATTATCCAATTGAATTTAATTTGTTTGTTTTAATGCTATTTAGGGTTAATTTCAGGAATTCTCTGTATTTTGAGGCTTATGGTCATTTTGAAGGAATTTATAGATGAAAGTAGAAGAAAAGAGCAAAATTCTGCAAGTGACACGCCCATGGGCATGGGCGTGTCAATGGACGTGCCCTTGATACTACCATACAGAAGCATTGACACGCCCAGTGACATGGGCGTGTCACTGAGTGTACCTATTGCAATGATTCACAGTAGCTGTGACATGCCCAGTGACATGGGCGTGTCATTGGATGTGCCTTATATTCAAAATCCCAGTGGCAATGACACGTCCAGTGACATGGGCGTGTCAATGGGTGTGTTAGGTGAAAATATCTGCACTATAAAAGCTGAGCTAAAACACGAATTAGGGATCCAATTTTCATATTTTATAACCTAGTGCCGACTTTTAAAGCAAGGATGAGAGTTTTAGAGCGGAGATTGAAGGTGAAGACGTATTCTAAATATGATCTAAACCAAGATTCAAGGATTCAAGTGAAGAAATACGAATTATTCGCAATGGATTGGTTGGATTCTTTTTCTTATTTCTCTTGTTCTGGTTTTTTGGTTTTGAACATGAACTAACTAATTCTCTATCTGGATATTGATGAATCCTAGCTTTATTATATGGATTGAATAATCTTATTTAATTAAATCATTTGATTGAGTTGTTTTATTCTTATGATGCTTAATGATTTATGTAACACCCTGATACTCCATATAAGTACTATACATATACCTAGTATACATACAATACGTATATAAAGTATAAGAATGTTACTTTTAGTTTCAATTTAAAAACCTTTATCCAGATTCATAAAATTGAACATTAATTTAAAACACATTTACAAAAGTCAGTATTCTTATTTATCAAAACTTCATTCATCCATATGAATATATATTAACTCAAAAATACAATATAATTTAAAATCACACATGTATGCATCACCTTCTAGTTGGTCTCGAGACACTCATACCTTTCTCGTGGCATAAAAGCTGGACTTCCAGATCAACCGCAACCACCTGCGCAATTACACAACTGCGCTAAGCCCGAAAGCTTAGTAATACAAATAATAATAAAATATACCTTACTAAAGAATCATACCTCATATTTTTAGCATCATGTTTTATTTTCTTTCTCTTACCCCGTTTTCCTTTCTCAATGCATTCTTCACATATTCCTACTAATCTCATAAATTATACACATATTTACACAGAACATTCACCAAGCAATACTTACCATTTCTATCTCATATACATATCCATATACGTTATTTCAACAAGTCACCATTCAATGATTTATCCAAACCTTCATGAAAACAATTCTTACAAGTTCCACATTCATATACATTTACACATCATATTATATTTTCATAAACTCATTTCTTATCAAGGCTCCTCAACCCATATTCATTTTCAATATATCAATACACACATATATTATATATCATACCAATCATGAATCACATTTGCAATAAAGGCAACCATAGATCTCATTTCTCATTTATTTCAACATTTAAATATCACACTGACAACAAAGACAGACTCGGGCCCAACAGACACTAATATGTTATTCAAAGTTCAGAGTTTCTGCATTGGTCCATAATCACAATGATCAAGCCCGTAGGCAATATATCTCATATCTCTATCCATGGATAGCGTAACAGACCCAGTCTCTTGGATCATCAACTCGGCTAAACTCGAGGAGATCCTCAACCCGGCTAGACTGTTACTACAATTCACATTTCACATTTTATCAAGTAACAGACCCAGTCTCTTGGGTCTCAATTCATCTCAATGCAAAGAGATCCTCAACCCGGCAAGACTGTTACCTTTCATGTATTTCGTATCAATAATTCACATAGTGTAATAGACCCAGTCTCTTGGATCTCAATTCACTCAAATTGAAGAGATCCTCAACCCGGCAAGACTGTTACATTTTCACATTTTCTAGGCATGCCGCCAAATCCAGAACTCTGAAAATTGAATCAACATATTAGACACAAAATCTTTTCATTTTCATTTCATTCTCAATTGAATTATCATAGCCAATAACAATGGCTTGACATCTCATTTGAATCACTTATAGCCAATCACAATGGCTTCATATCTCATTTGAATCATCATAGTCAATCACAATGGCTTCACATCACATTTGAATTATCATAGCCAATAACAATGGCTTCACATCATATCATGTCTCAAATCATACTATAATATTTCATTATTCAATTATACATAATCAATTAATACATCATATCCTTTACATTATAAAGTACATCATTCATATAACACATTACAATTCACTAGATTCACAATGCATATAACATAACATTGTTTATATAATATCATATGCATCTTCATTACCATCAAAAGTATGATCAATCATTGATATACACATATATAATTTACCTTATTCATAGATTTGGAATCCTCAATATACATTAGTTTAGGTCATCTTTGTTCAAGTATATTTAAAGTGTAGATACAAAAAGACCTTTGGAGGATTCAACAATGTAAGAATAATCAAGAATAAATATCCTTAGCCAACACACTCAAGGGACACGGCCAAGCTTGTGGCCGTGTCTCACAACACCAATTCAAACAGTAGCAAACACGGGCAATGGACACGGCCAAGCCAGTGGCCGTGTCTCTCAACACCAAAAATCCAGTAGCAGACATGGGCAAGGGACACGGCCGTGTCTCTCAACATAAAATAGACAGTGGCAAACACAGTCAAGGGACACGGCCAAGCCAGTGGCCGTGTCTCTCCAAAATCATCCAACACGGCCAAGTTTGCCCTAACTTGGCCGTGTCTCTCATAACTTGGCCGTGTCCTTCAATGATTTAAAGACCAAATATTTCAAAATTCATCCAAGCCCTTTAAAATTCACACCACAACCATCTTAATCATCATCTTTGTTAATATTTATCAATTTCCTATCACTTTAACATTTATATAACTTCATTATATCATCATAATAATCAATATATATATCACTATAATCAATTACTCAAAGTACCAATTCATTTATACTAAACTCTAACTCAACAATTTATCATCATCCTCACAAATACCCCAACTTATCATCACTTAAATATCAATTCAACACATTTACATACTTCAATCTTTCCTTATCATCATCTTACACACCAACCATAACCTCAATCAAAAGAAATCAAGACAAGAAGATAAAGGCTTACATATATATATAATCAATAAAATCAACTCAAGAGATGAGTACTTACATGAATAGCTTGCCAAATCTTCATCTCCACTTGCAAATCTCTTGATATCCTTAATCTTTGGTGTAAATAGAAGCAAAATCACCTTTCTCTCTCTAGCTTCTTTCTCTCTCTCTCCATCTCTCTCTCTCTCTCACACACAAAGAAGAAAAGACGAAGAAGAAGAAGAAAGAAAGAATGAATTCTCTTCCTTCTTTCGTTCTTATCTCAAATATATATATATAATAATAATAATAATAATAATAATAATAATAATAATTTCTCAATTAATCTCCACCTCATAAATTTCCTTTGACTTTCTTCTTCTCTTTTCTTTTTGTCCTTATCATCATTATTATTATAATTAATTATATATATATATATATATAACTCACTTTTCCTATCCCCAATTTATCTCTCATGTATATGTAATGTATATGTATATGTCTTTTATATTGTAATTATATTTCCCAAATATACATATACATTAAGTCAAAATGCAACAATAACTCCAAAACTTTTAGGGCATATCTTGGGATATTACAATTCTCTCCCCCTTAAGTAATTTCGTCCTCGAAATTATCCAACATAGTAACAATCCATTTAAAACAAATCACCATCATATGAAAATAATCGTATTCTTACATTATGATTTCATCAAGTCACATAACTTCTACTCTCCCCCTTAGAAATAATCATCTTCTCTGACTTTCATAATTCATCATTGTATAGATATATATATCTTTATATCTTAGTACTTTCTCAACAAAGCAATCAAGATAACTTATTACATTTCCAATGAATTTTATCTTTGTATATGAGTCAGATTATCACATTATCTGGTTATAGATATTCTCTTAACTTTTACCTCAAAAATCATTAATTAATATCTTAGCATTGATTATTCCGTTCTTACAATCACTTTCAAAATAAATATTTACCAAACTTCAATGAATAACAATATCCTTACTTTCTTTAGCTTGCTTCTCATTTAATATACATATTAATACAATACTTTTAAACTTACCTAACAGGTAAACAACATTTCCCTTTTTCTCACCAAGTACAATTGATATAATTCAATTTATTTATGTTCATTCATAAACCAGAATATTACATCATACACATTACCATTTCAATTTTACACTCCCAATACAACAGTACGTATTAAATCTCAATATTGACTTGCAACTTAAGCGAAATCTAGATCAATCGATCTACCTATCACAACATACTAACATTTCAACCTTATCTGATTCAAATAAACAATTAACTTATCGAAATTTATCATTGGATTCCACAATATATATATAGCCTAATTTCATTTGGTCAAACTTATATTCAAATTCTAGTCTTTTCAGATTCATATACTCAATCAATAGAAATCATGCTTATAAATATACATTTCATTATTTCAATAATTATATCATCATCTCTCATACTCATTCAAAGTTTATCAATATAGCCAACAACTATGGCTTCATAAACGAACCTTTCCCCAACCAGGTCGATAGTCCAAGTTCGGTTGCCCAACACATTGGGTCCACATGGTTCTGCAGGAGGCAGACAGGTCCGTTCCTTTATCTTTTCACAATTCATTTCTCATAATCAATTAAGCACTAAATCCCAATTAATATTCATTTCCAACATTATTGCCAATAATCATAGTTTCTCATCACATAAAAATAGTATACACATATATTATTAACTATATTGAACATCTCATTATTCAATCATATCATCTAGACATGCTTCAATCATATCTTTTAACCATGTTCCTAGAAGCATAGTTATCAATTTCATCAAAACTATACTACAGTTATATCATTACAGCTCTAACTCCGAAGATAATAAAACTAACCAAATAATCACACTAACCAAATCATATGACCATGATATTCTAACAATCATGCTTGGGGTTTATAAATCAATATTATTCTTCTATTATTTGATTACAACTTTTACAATTACAATGATAGATTGTATCACAAAAATTATATATATTCTCCAAATTTTTATTACACCAAGAGTTAACACATTTTAATTCCATCTTGAAACAGTTTGCTCTTTGATGATTTGATCATCATTAACCCAACTCATGTTCAATAATATTATCTTTAACATTTCCTATGCCCAACCTTCAATTAGATACAAATCTTACACAAGTTTTATTCATTACTCCATTTCCAATTCATCTCTTCTAAAATTATATATATATATAACTCACTTTTCCTATCCCCAATTTATCTCTCATGTATATGTATATGTAATGTATATGTATATGTCTTTTATATTGTAATTATATTTCCCAAATATACATATACATTAAGTCCAAATGCAACAATAACTCCAAAACTTTTAGGGCATATCTTGGGATATTACAATTTATTTCCAATTGATAATAGCGTGCTTATTGATTGGTTTCAATTTTCATATTATTGACTTGAGAAAGCTTGATATGAATTGAATACTTATAAGGATTGAGGATTGATTGGGGTACTAGAGATAGACTTACAAGATCCTTTGGTTTACAATTCCTTATTCTTAATGCAAGATCTATTTAATTATGTTTGAGAATAGATTTCAGCATTCTACTTAGTGATTAGGGATTAATTAGCTTTAGAAAGGTTTTAGTCTAATTTAGAGGAATACCAATTCCACTCTATTATTTTGTTTAATTGAATTGATTTTCATAAATATAATTATGGCTAGGGGGATTCAATATCTGGATAGTATTCTCACCATCAATCAATTCATTCAACACTCAATTTCACTCTATTTTCAGTTATTAAATTAATTATCTTTAATTACAAAACTTAACAAAACTATTGATTTACTAAACAACAATTAAATTTTGCTCTGGTACTTGGCCTTGTCCCCCGTGGAACGATAACTCACTCACTACTTTATTACTTGAGCGACCCGTGCACATGTGGTATTGTAATAGCATAGTTTCGCACCATCAAGTTTTTAGCGCCGTTGCCGGGGACAACAGTTTTCAATATTAGTAATATAATTAAGACTGTTGATTTTGTTTTTATTTTATTTTTTTTAACATAAGTTCTTGCTTTTTGACTATCATTCTAGGTACTTCTTCCTATTTATGACCCGAGCTAGCTCTTCCCAACTCTTTGAATTATATCAAGAGTTAGAGAGAACATTGAGGAGAAAGCAAAAGGAGGAGGAGGAAACTATTATGCCAGAGACAGAACCAACTTTGAAGATCCCATCTTAGAGGAAGAAATGGCAGAAAATGAGCCACGAACAATGCAAAAGTTTGCTGGGCCTACTCTTAATGGGGTTGAATCAAGTATACAAAGACCGGTGATTACTGCCAATAAATTCGAGATAAAGACAAATTTCATTCAAATGGTGCAGCAAACTTGTCAGTTTGATGGATTTTCGGATGAAGTTCCTAATGCACACATTGAAACTTTTCTGGAAATATATGACACATTCAAGATACAGAATGTCTCTAAGATGCAATTAGGCCGAGGTTGTTTCCATTCATGCTCAGAGACCGACCAAAGAAGTGGCTGAAGTCTTTCCCTCCTAACACTTTCACTACATGGGGTCAACTAGCAAAAAAAAAATTTAGAGAAGTATTTTCCACCATCTAAGACTGCTAAGTTGAGGAATGATATTTCCTCTTTTCTCCAACTAGATGGTGAAACCCTGTATGATGCTTGGAAAAGATTTAAGGATTTATTGAGAAGATGTCCTCAGCATGGGCTGCCGTTGTGGCTTCAGATCCAAACTTTCTACAATGGATTGAGTTACTCAAGTAAGCAGCCCATCAATGCAGCCGGCGGAGGTACCATAAACAATAAAACACCTGGAGAAGCAAAGGATTTGATTGAAGACATGACCCTTATAAATTATCAGTGGCAAACCCCAAGGGAACAAGGGAGATTAAGGGTTGCCGGTTCACATCAATTGGATCCCGTAGTTGCTCTATCAGCACAGTTGGAAGCAATGAACAAAAAGATTGATTCTTTAGCTTCTTCTTCTTCTTCAGGGAAAGTGATGCAGGTGAAGTCCGATGAATGGTGTGGGGGTGGACATCAAAGTCAAGATTGTCAAAGTGGCAACATGTTTGCTAGGCAAGAGCAAGTAGATTATGTTGGAAACATGCCAAGGCAACAACAAAATAACCCCTACAGTAACACATACAATCTGGGGTCGAGAAATCATCCTAATTTCTCATGGAATAATCAGAATAATCCACGACCTCCCCATGGATTCCAGCAGCCCCAACATCAACAAGCTGCCCCTCCAAGAAAGAGTAATTTGGAGGACATGATGGAGAAATTTATAGCAGCTTCTGAAACCAGGTTCCAATCAACTTAAACCACCTTAAGAAATCAGCAAGCTTCTATTCATAATTTGGAGAATCAAGTGGGGCAAATTGCCAAGTTGCTCAGTGAGAGACCACAAGGAAGTTTGCCTAGCAACATTGAGGAAAATCCTAAAAAGCAGCTTAAGGAAACTACACTAAGGATTGGAAAAGAGATCAAGGGTAATATGGATGAGAAAAAGAGGACAAGTGGCAGAGAAAAGGGCTAAAGTACAAGAAAAAGAAAAAGAAGATGATCCTCCTATCACTTCGGGAGAGAAAGCTGCACTAGAAAGTGAGAAAGAGAAGTTGCCACAAGACAGCAACCCCATAATGAAGGAATATCAACCTAGAGTACCATATCCGGCAAGGTTAAATAAGGACAAGATTGATGCTCAGTCTGGTAAGTTTCTTGAACTCTTTAAACAATTGCACATTAATATTCCATTTGCTGAGGCTTTGCCACAGATGCCTAAATATGCTAAATTTTTGAAAGATATCCTTTCTAACAAAAGGAAACTTGAGGAAGTGTCTTTAGTGCATTTATCTAAAAAGAGTTCGGCGATTTTGCAAAGGAGGTTACCTAAGAAGTTAAAAGATCCAGGTAGTTTTACAATTCCATGTTTGATCGGTAACCTTGAGGTTAAAAGTGCATTAGCTAATTTGGGGGCTAGCATAAGTGTTATGCCCTATAAAATGTTTAAATAGTTAGGCATTGGTAAACCTAAACCAACACTTACGACCATCCAACTTGCTGATATGTCAGTAGTCCACCCTTGTGGCATTATAGAAGATGTGTTGGTAAAAGTCGGGAATTTCATTTTTCCCAATGATTTTGTTGTCATTGATGTCAATGAGAATGCGAATGTTTCACTTATTCTTGGTAGGCCATTTTTAAATACAGCCCGTGCCCTTATCGATGTTCATGATGGCACATTAACTTTGAGAGTGGGTGGTGAGAAAGTTATTTTTTAGGATACATCATGCTATGAAGCATTCACTTTCACTTAATGAGGCGAAATCATGCAATGATATTATTGAGCATTAGACCGTCAATTGTATTACTAACATTGTTTCCAAGGATCCCATTGAGTTGTGTTTATTGCAGGAAAATGTTGAGGATCGAGAAGCAATGGAGCAGCTTGCTTTTCTTGAAGCAAGCAAATCATTCAAATGTAGGGCATATGAGACTATTGAGTTGCCAAAGGAAAAAAAGCCAAAACCATCAGTGATTGATCCACCCAACTTGGAACTAAAGCCCCTTCCAGATCACCTTGAGTATGGATTTCTGGCAGAGAAGAAGAAATTACCAATAATTTTGAGTTCCCACCTATCTTCTAAGCAGAAGGAAAAGCATATCCAGTTGTTGCAGAAACATAAGAAAGTGATAGCTTAGAAGATAGCAGACATCAAGGGCATTAGTCCATCCTATTGCATTCACAAGATACTGATGGAGGATGAATTCAAGCTAGTAGTGCAACCACAACGGAGACTAAACCCAAAGATGAAAGATGTAGTGAAGGCTGAAGTGATAAAACTACTTGATGCAAGGATTATATATCCGATCTCGGATAGCTCTTGGGTGAGCCCAGTCTAGGTAGTACCAAAGAAAGGAGGGATGGTGGTGGTCCCTAATGAAAATGATGAGCTGATTCCAGCAAGAACAGTTACCAGTTGGAGGGTTTGTAACTAGGAAGGACCATTTTCCTTTACCCTTCATTGATCAGATGTTGGAGAGGTTATCCAGGCATGAGTATTACTATTTTTTGGATGGTCTTTTAGGCTATTTCCAAATTCCTATCGCCCTGGAAGACCAAGAGAAAACTACATTCACCTGCCTATATGGGACATTCGCATATCGAAGAATGCCATTCGGGTTGTGCAACGCACCTGCGACTTTTCAGAGGTGCATGGTGGTAATCTTTGATGAACTTGTTGAGGATATTATGGAGGTGTTTATGGATGATTTCTCGGTCTATGGCAGATCATTTGAAACATGTTTGGAAAATCTTGAAAGAGTATTGATGAGATGTGATGAAATCAACTTAGTGCTTAATTGGGAAAAGTGTCATTTCATGGTTCAAGAGGGAATTGTGTTGGGACACAAAATTTCAAGCAAGGGCATTGAGGTGGATCGGGCTAAGGTAGAAACCATTGAGAAGTTACCACCATCCACATCTATGAAGGCCATCAAAAGTTTTCTAGGACATGCGGGTTTTTATCGGAGGTTCATATGAGATTTTTCTGAGATAGCCCGTCCAATACCAAGACTCATTGAGAAGGATGTGGATTTTGTTTTCGATGAGGAATGTTTTAGAGCATTCACAACTCTTAAGGAGAAATTGACCCATGCTCCAATCATGGTAGCTCCCAATTGGAATCTACCATTCGAACTAATGTGCGATGCAAGTGACTTTGCAGTGGGAGTAGTCTTGGGTAAACGCTAGGAGAAATACTTCCAGCCTATCTACTATGTAAGCAAGACTTTGAACACAGCTCAAGCTAATTACACAACTACAGAGAAAGAGCTATTAGCTGTGGTTTTTGCTTTTGACAAGTTTAGATCATATCTAATCTTGTCAAAAGTGATTGTTTATACAGACCATTCGACTTTGAGGTACTTATTTGCGAAAATTGATGCTAAGCCTAGGCAAATTCATTGGGTTTTGTTGTTACAGGAATTTGACTTGACGATTCAAGACAAGAAGGGAGCTGAAAATCTAGTAGCAGATCACCTTTCTTGCTTGGAGAATCCAACTTTGGAGAGGTTTGAAGAAGGGGACATTGATGATCACTTCCCTGATGAGAAGCTGTACGCCATGGTAAGTGAGGTAAGTAATTTAAATTTTGAAACACCTTGGTTTGCAGATTTTGCTAACTATTTAGCTATTAGGGAAATTCCTAAGGACTTAACTTATCAAGAAAAGAAGAAATTCTTTTCCGATTTAAAGTATTATTTTTGGGAGGATCCACTTTTGTTTAGATTATGTTGGGATCACATGATCTGACGATGTTTGGCATGGCCCAAAATAATGAACATTCTTTGTCAATGCCATACTGGACCAGCTGGTTGTCATATGGAAGCCAATAGGATTGCACAAAAGGTACTAGAATTAGGATTTTATTGGCCTGCTTTGTTTAGGGATAGCTACAAATTTGTGAACCATTGTGATCGTTGCTAAAGGACTGGAAACATTTCATCTCGTGATGAGATGCCCAAAAATGGAATTTTAGTGTGTGAAGTCTTTGATGTATGGGGGATCGATTTTATGGGACCGTTTCCAAATTCCTTTGGTAACAAATATATTCTTGTAGCTATAGATTATGTCTCCAAATGGCTTGAAGTCGAAGCCTTGGCAACCAATGATGCCAGGGTAGTGATGAAGTTTTTGAAGAAGTTGTTCTCTCAATTTAGTACACCGAAAGCAATCATAAGTGATAGGGGTACTCACTTTTGTAATGTTCATCTTGAGAAAGTTTTCAAAAGATTAGGAGTTACACATAAGTTTGCTACTCCTTACCATCCCCAAACTAGTGGCCAAGTTGAGAACATGAATAGGGAGATAAAAAGAATTCTAAAAAAAACTATAGAGCAATCCCGAAAGGATTAGCCCGAGAAATTGGACAATGCTCTATGGGCTTTTAGGACTGCATTTAAAACTCCTTTGGGCACTACGCCGTTTAGGCTGGTATATGGAAAAGTTTGTCATTTACCTATAGAAATTGAACATAATGCATATTGGGCTATTAAATAGATTAACCTTGATCTAGCTCGTGCAGGTGAAAGGAGAAAGTTGCAGGTAAATGAGTTGGATGAGTGGAGATTGCAAGCTTATGACAATGCAAGAATGTATAAGGAGCATACCAAGAGATGGCATGATGCTCGTATTAAGGAACAAAAAGAGTTTCAAGCAGGAGATCAGATATTATTGTACAATTTGAGGCTTCGACTCTTTCCAGGTAAGTTAAAATCTCGATGGCCTTGTCCTTTTACTGTTAAGGAAAATTTCCCCTACAGAGTGGTTGAAATAACTCACCTGGAAAAAAGGAGATTATAAAGTAAATGGAAACAGGCTCAAATTATACCTTGGAGGGGAAATACAGGAGTTGAAGGAGGTTTAACACCTCTAAGACTAGGGAAATTTGCCCTAACCATCCAACTAATATGACGTTAAAGAAGTGCTGGGTGGGAGACAACCCACCTTTTTATTCGTTCTTTAATTTTTATGTCTATAATTTTTGTGTTTTTGGTTTGTGTCATCATTTTATTTTAGTTTTATCCTTCTATCATTGGTTGGTGGTTTGTTTGCCTTGCATTCATTTGAATTTATAGAGGAAATTTGATTTTGAGGGGTAAATTGAGCATATTTTAGGACACGCCCGTGTCATTAGGCGTGTCATTATTTTTTACAAGCAGTAGCTACAACACACCCAGTGACATGCCCGTGTCACTGAGTATGTCGTTTTGCTTGAGAAACAGTAGCTATAGCATTCCCAGGGACACCCCCGTGTCACTGGTCATGCCTTAAAAAAAATGAGCTAGCACGCCCAAAGAACACGCCCAGACTAGTGGGCGTGTTGTTTGCTTGGTTGTCACAGTACATGTGACACGCCCATTGACACGACCGTGTCAATGGGCGTGTCATTTATTAATTCATCTAGTCCCTATGACACACCCATGGACATGGTCGTGTCCGTGGACGTGTTGTACACTATCCCTTATTCCATAGGGCATGCCTATGGACACGGGCGTGTCACTGGGTGTGCCGACATCTTTATATATAGACCAGAAGCCATTTTTCACTCACACTTCAGTTTTATATATAGACCAAAGCAGTAACTCTGAACTTTGAATATCATATTAAATACTTGTTTGGCCCATGTGTGTCTATGTTATTATTATTATTGAATGTATGACATTGATATTGACATTGCATAATATCATTATGGTTTGTACCACTAAGCCGTTGGCTTAGCGCGATTGTAATTTTTCGCGCAGGTGATAGGGTTGAAACGGAAGATTCCTCTAGACCTAGTTGAGTTTATGCTTGAAGAGTTGGCCTAGAGCTTAAAGATCAGAGAGTCAAACTGCCAATCATGTATATATTTCATGTTTTGTAAATTTTGATTTTTAATGTATGTGTACTTGTAAGTATTTGTTATAATTTTCGCTGCGTATTAATAAACATTTTTATCTATTATGTTTTATGAATTTCTTCTAAACCTTTGATATTTGTTTCATTTCTTTTCGAGTTATGACTTGTATATTTTTTAAACTGTGGCATTTTCTATATTCAGTATACGTATATTATGATCGTATAAGCATGGTGTGTACGTATACGGGGTATAGGGGTGTTACAATTATTTTGGTATCAGAGCCTAGGTTTGAGATTCTCAACCTAGGTCAATTGTAAGAAAAAGAGTATTTTGATTTTAAAAAGTGGGTTTTTGAATAAAATACATGTTTGTATTGGCAGTCTTTGATCTTTAATGAGGTGTATTCTGCTGTGTTTACAGATATAGGTTGTAATGGATTCTCATTCACGTCAGTCTGTTGAGGGTAGTGCGGAGAGTTTAGCTCCTGAAGAGAGTAGAGATGAAGTTAGAATGGATAGAGCTGGAGAGGTACCTGTTTCTGTGTCTGGGAGACCAGCTGGTGAGGAGGCTCCGCCGGGTTGGCTTTGACATGTGATAGAATTGTTTAGGCAAGCCCCATTACAGCCGCCACCACCCTACAGCCATTGGTACCAGTGAGACATTACGATAAATTAAGAAAGTATGGAGCAGAAGATTTTCTGTGTACTATTGATCCAGCAGTAGCTGAACAATGGTTAGATAGAATACATAGGATATTCATTAAGTTGCAAGCCACTCTAGAAGAAAAATTTGATTATGCTAGATCACTGTTACAGAAGGATGCATATGATTGGTGGAAAATAGTTCCTCATGCCATGGATGATCCACCTACATTGTCCTACAGTGATTTTCTATGGGAGTTTGGGCTGAAATATACTCCGAAGGAATATAAAGATGTGAAAAAGATGGAGTTTCTGAATTTGAAGCAAGACAGTCGGACTGTAACAGAATATGAGGTCGAGTGCATCCGGTTGAGTCACTATGCTGGGGGAATTATTTCAGACGAGATAGACTGGTGCAGAAGATTTGAGGAGGGATTGAGGCCCTCTATCATGTGTCTTGTGGCTGGTTCTAGATACCAGGATTTTTCCCAGCTTGTTGCAGCAGCTAGGAGTGTGGAGAGAGCTCAGGGTATTGCAGCAGCTGCGACCGAGGAGGAGACCAGGGTTAGGAGACCCCAGTTTGAGGCAGGGTCTTCATCTGTGAAGAGAGGTAGAGGAAATTTTATTCCCAGGATCAGTAGGAGTCAGAGGCAGGCTGGTAGGGCAGTTCAGTTTCAGAGACAGAGATCGAGACCTACAGTTTTAGTAGCGAGTGCTCCGACTCCAGTAGTTCAGAGATCTACTCTATCTATATGTGCTTAGTGTGGGGGTTCTCATAGAGGTGTTTGTTGGAAGAATAGTGGACCAGCTGTATGCTTCAGATGTGGATCTCCTGATCATTTTATTAGAGAGTGTCCTGAGATGCAGGAGCAGAGGCCGGCAGATTCTGCAGTTTCTCGACCTAGTGTCAGAGGTGGTCGAGGGGGCAGAGGTTTCAGCAGAGGGGGTAGACCTGGAGTTAGTCAGAGAGGAGGATCTTCATCCAGGGTTAGTAGGCCAGATGAGGCTGGGCCTTCTCAATGAGTATATGTGATGCAAAGACAACCAGATGCTTCAGTAGTCATCGCGGGTACTTTCTCTTTATTTGGCATTTCAGTTCTTGCTTTGATTGATCCAGGATCTACTCATTCATATATAAGTGCATCCATATTGCCTGTGTTTGAATTGCATTCTGAGTCCCTAGGATTTGATGTTTTGGTGATAAATCCTTTAGGGCATAGTGTGATTGTTAGCAAGGTGCACCGAGATAGTGCAGTTGTGGTGCAAGGTGAGGAGTTTCGTGGAGATTTGATTGAAATGCCTTTTAAAGAATATGATTTGATTTTGGGCATGGACTGGTTGTCTAGACATGGAGCTGTGGTAGATTGCCAACAAAAGTGTGTTACTTTAAGAACTAATGATGGTAGAATTGTGTTGGTATCTAGTGAGCAAAAACAGCTTGCATTCTTGTTTGTATCAGCTGTAACCGCTAGAAGGTTGATTAGAAAAGGGTGTGACGCTTATCTTGCTCATGTCATGGATACTAGAGTAGTAGGTTCTCAACTTGATATTATAACCATAGTTGCAGATTTTCCAGATGTGTTTCCAGAGGAGTTGCCAGGGTTGCCCCCTGAGAGAGAGGTTGAGTTTGGTATCGATTTGTTTCCTAGTACCACTCCCATCTCTATCAGTCCTTATCGCATGGCACCTGCTGAATTGTGAGAGTCGAAAGTGCAGTTATAGGAGTTGTTGGATAAAGGGTTTATTCGCCCCAGTGTTTCTCCTTGGGGAGCTACTATGTTGTTTGTGAAGAAGAAAGATGGTACCATGAGGTTATGCATTGATTATAGGCAATTGAACAAAGTAACTATTAAGAATAAATTCCTTTGCCTAGGATTGATGATCTCTTTGATCAATTAAAGGGAGCAGCAGTGTTTTCCAAGATTGATTTGAGATCTGGGTACCATCAATTGAAGGTTAGAGCTGAAGATGTTTCTAAGATAGCTTTCCGCACCAGGTATGGGCATTATGAGTTTTTAGTAATGCCTTTTGGGTTGATGAATGCACCTGCAATTTTTATGGATTTGATGAATAGGGTATTTAGGCCCTATCTGGATCAGTTTGTGGTAGTTTTTATCGATGATATTTTGGTGTATTCGCGTAATGAAGAGGAGCATGACAAGCATTTGTGGATTGTGTTGCAGATCTTGAGAGAGAAGCAATTGTATGCTAAGTTGTCGAAGTGTGAGTTTTGGCTTGATCAAGTGACTTTTCTCGGTCATATAGTTTCAGCAGATGGTATTAGAGTTGATCCGAGTAAAATTGAGGCTATTATGAATTGGAGTCCACCCAAATCTGTGACCGAAGTTAGAAGTTTTCTGGGTTTGGTAGGCTATTATCGACGCTTTGTGAAAGGATTTTCTTTGATAGCTACTCCACTTACCAGATTACTTCAAAAGGGAATTAGATTTGTGTGGACAGATCAGTGTCAGGCTAGCTTTGAACAGTTAAAAGAGATGTTAACTCAAGCACCTGTTCTTACTTTACCCGTAGAAGATAAACCATATGTGATTTACAGTGATGCTTCACATAATGGTTTAGGATGTGTATTGATGCAAGAGGGTAAAGTCATAGCTTATGCTTCTCGACAGTTGAAGCTGCATGAGCTTAATTATCCAACCCATGATTTGGAGTTAGCAGCCATAGTGTTTGCTTTGAAGATTTGGCGACATTATTTATATGGGGAGAAATGCTTTATTTATACGGATCATAAAAGTTTGAAATATTTGGGGGTTCAGAGAGAGCTTAATCTTCAACAGAGACGATGGTTGGAGTTGATCAAAGACTACGAGAGTTTGATTGATTATCATCCTGGTAAGGCAAATGTTGTTGCTGACGCCTTGAGTCGGAAGTCTTTGGCAGGTTTGGCTATTTACTCGCTCTCGTTGCTTGTTGAGTTGAGAGCGTTACATGCTAGTTTTGAAGCATGTGATGATGGTGCATTATTGGTTCAGCTGCAGTTGAGACCAGTATTGTTAGATCAGATAAAGGAGGCCCAATTGGTGGATGAGAAAATTCAGAAGATTGTATCAGATTGCCGAAATGGAGAGAGCATAAATTTTCATGTGAAAAATGATGGTAGTCTTTGGTTCAAGGATAGATTGTGTGTTTCTGATGATGATAGTTTGAAAAGGATCATTTTGGAAGAAGCACATCAATCAGTGTTTGCTATGCATCCGGGAAGTACAAAAATGTACCATGATTTAAGACAGCATTATTGGTGGTCTGGTGTGAAGAGAGACATAGCGGAATTTGTGTCCAAATGTCTCACTTGTCAGAGGGTAAAAGCGGAGCATCAAGTTCCAACAGGGTTGCTTCAACCTTTAACAGTGCTTGAATGGAAATGGGAGAGGGTGACAATGGATTTTGTTTCTGGTTTGCCATTAACTCAGAGGAAACATGATGCTATTTGGGTAATTATTGATAGATTGACAAAGACAGCTCATTTTTTTCTGGTTCGGATGGATTATTCTCTTGAGAAGTTGGCTGAACTGTATATCCATGAGATTGTGAAGTTGCATGGAGTCCCAATTTCTTTAGTGTCGGATCGAGATCCCCGGTTCACTTCGAGGTTCTGGAAGAGTTTACATGGGGCTTTGGGTTCTCGATTGCATTTTAGCACTGCTTTTCATCCGCAGACAAATGGGCAGTCAGAGAGAGTGATACAGATTATTGAGGATATGTTAAGAAGCTGTGTCATTGATTTTTCTGAAAGTTGGGACAGATTCTTACCACTTGTAGAATTTGCTTACAACAACAGTCATCAATCCAGTATTGGAATGGCACCATTTGAGGCATTGTATGGTAGAAGATGCAGAACACCTTTATGTTGGAATGAAATCGGAGAGGGCAAGTTAATTGGTCCTGATTTGGTTAAAGAAACAGAAGAGAAAGTAAAGATGATTCGGGATAGATTGAAAGCAGCTTCAGATCGGTAGAAATCTTATTCCGATTTGAAGAGGAGAGACATTGAGTATAATGTGGGAGATAAAGTATTTTTGAAAGTGTCTCCTTGGAAAAAGATATTGAGATTTGGTCAAAAAGGGAAACTAAGTCCTCGTTTTATTGGACCTTACGAGGTATTGGAAAGAATTGGGCCAGTTGCTTATCGGCTTGCTTTGCCGCCTGAGTTGGATAGAATCCATAATGTCTTCCATGTTTCTATGTTGCGTAGGTATAGATCAGATCCATCTCATGTCTTGTCTGTTGAATCTATTGAGGTGAGTTCGGATCTGACTTTTGAAGAAGAACCAGTGGCTATTTTAGTATATGGGATGAAAGAGTTGAGACATAAGAAAGTACCAATTGTAAAGGTTCTTTGGAAGAATCATGGTAGAGAAGAATCAACTTGGGAGAATGAGCAAGCAATGCTAGACCAATATCCTCAACTTTTTCAGACTTGATATCAAGTAATTTCGAGGATGAAATTTCTTTTAGAGGGGGAGAATTGTAATATCCCAAAATGTACCCTAGAAGTTTTGGTATTATTGTTATAATTGGATTTTATGTATATGTTTCTTTGGTAAGAGAAAAGAATTATATAGAGAATGTATATGTTGTGTATATGAAAATATATACAACATATACACAAGTCAAAGTCAAAGAAGGTTAGTGGAAGAAGATATTTAGTTATTTTAATTAATTAAGTTAATTAGTTGAAATGGGAAATTAAATGAATGGAAGAGATTAATTTGGAATATTTTAATATTATAATTGCTTGGATGAGAGGATTTTAAGGAAAAGTTTGACTTTGATTTCTTTGGTTTCTTTCTTTCTCTCTTTCTTCATCGTGGTTCTCTTTCCTTTTCTTTCTTTTTCCTTTTGTTGTCCGACCATCAAAGAAGCAAGAGAGCAAGAAGAGTTTTGATCTTCCAAGTTCAAGATTGAAGGAAGTTTTCAAGAGATCAAGTTGGAGATTTAAGAGTTCCTCATTCTTGGTAAGTCTTTCCACTTGATTCTTTGATTTGCTTGGGTTTGTGAGTTGAAGTTGTGTTTGAGAATGTGTTTGTTTGATTTTGGGTGTGTTTAAGAGTGTTTGGTTCTATTGATTTTTGGATTTTGGGGTTGGATGGAAGGAAAGAGTAAGTTTGTTGGTCTAGAAGTGTTGTGGTTGTGTTTAGGGTGGTGATGATATTTTTGGATTGTGTTTGATGTATATTTTGGGTTGTTTTGTTGTTTTGCTAGTTTGATATGGTTTTGGGTATGTTTGGATAAGTTGGTTTGAAGTGGATGATGGTGGTAAGAAGAAAAATGTTGGTTGTGAGGTTGTTGTGGCCGGAATCTGGGTTTTTGGTCTGACACGCCCACGAGCACGTCCAGGTCTTTAGGCGTGTCAATTGTTCTGTGTGGCAGTAGGTTTGACATGGCCAGTAACACGCCCGTGTTATTGAACGTGTCATAGCCACTGTGTTATTGTGGAATTGACACGGCCATGAGCACGCTCATGTTGTTGGACGTGTCAATATTTCTGAGAGACAGAATGTATTACACGCCCAGTGACACGCCCGTGGTTCTGAGCGTGTCAATGCTTTTGTGTTGTAGAGTTAGGGCACGGTCAGGGACACGCCCGTGTGGTTGAGCGTGTCATGTTTAGAGTTTGCCCTAGTTGGTTCTTAGCCTTATGATCTCATGTGGGTTTCATCATTCTTTTTGGAATAGGTTGTGAAGAAGGTGATTTGCCATAATTTAAGAAGTGAAGGATTTTTGGAAGAGGAAGTCAATAGAGTTGTGTGAGTTATTTTGAGGTAAGTACAAACCTTGCATTATTGCATACATTCATGTGATTTTGGAACTTATACATTTGAGTATGAATGTACTAAGGAATCTTATTGCATTGTTTATATATATGAATAATGTTATGTTTTATACAATGTGAACTTTGTGAAATGCAATATGATATATGTATATTGATTATGAGTATTTGAATATGAATTGAAATAGAATGAAATGTGAAGCCATTGTGGTTGGCTATGATATTGTAAATGATGTTGGAGGCATGATTGCCTAATTGTTTATAAGATATGAATTGAGAAAGAGAATGTTAAAGAGGTAAATGAATTGATTGTATGCCTAATATGTTATTCAATTTTCAGAGTGCTGGGTTTGGTGGCATGCCTATGAAAGGTAACAGTCTTGCCGGGTTGAGGATCTCTTCACTTTGAGTTGAATTGAGGTCCAAGAGACTGGGTCTGTTACACTATATGAATTATGAATATGAAATATATGAAAAGTAATAGTCTTGCCGGGTTGAGGATCTTCTCGATTTCAATCGGGTTGATGGTCTAAGAGACTGGGTCTGTTACTAGTAACAGTCTTGCCGGGTTGAGGATCTCCTCAAGTTTATTGGGTTGATGGTCCAAGAGACTGGGTCTGTTACACTATCCATGGAAAGAGATATGAGATATATTGCCTACGGGCTTGATCATTGTGATTATAGACCAAAGCAGTAACTCTGAACTTTGAATATCATATTAAATACTTGTTGGGCCCATGTGTGTCTATGTTATTATTATTATTGAATGTATGACATTGATATTGACATTGCATAATATCATTATGGTTTGTACCACTAAGCCGTTGGCTTAGCGCGATTGTAATTTATCGCGCAGGTGATTGGGGTTGAAACGGAAGATTCCTTTAGACCTAGTTGAGTTTATGCTTGAAGAGTTGGCCTAGAGCTTAAAGATCAGAGAGTCAAGATGCCAATCATGTATATATTTCATGTTTTGTAAATTTTGATTTTTAATGTATGTGTACTTGTAAGTATTTGTTATAATTTTCGCTGTGTATTAATAAACATTTTTATCTATTATGTTTTATGAATTTCTTCTAAACCTTTGATATTTGTTTCATTTCTTTTCGAGTTATGACTTGTGTATTTTATAAACTGTGGCATTTTCTATATTCAGTATACGTATATTATGATCGTATAAGCATGCTGTGTATGTATACGGGGTATAGGGGTGTTACATATAGTTTTAAAGTTTTAAAGGATTAGGGTTTAGAAAACTTTAAGGTTTAGGTTTTAAGGGAGTTAGGGTTCACTGTTTTGGGTTTTGGATTTGAATTAGGGTTTTAGAGTTTTAGAATTAGTGTTTTGGAGAATGTATTTTATTTTAGAGTTTGAGAAAACAATTTATAGTTTTATAAAACTTCTGTGATTTTTAGAAGCTGTAAAGTGAACTTTAGGGTTTTAAGGTTTTGAAACATTGGAAAACATATTAAGGTTTTGATATTTTGAAGAAACAGAAAAAGTAATTTAGGTTTTTTTGAAAATAGACAAAACGATTTAATGTTTATAAAAACAAAAGAGACAATTTAGGGTTTTTGGGGACAGAAGGAATAAATTAGGTTTTTGAGGTTTTAGGGAAACAGAAGGATGATTTTTAGTGTTTTAGAACGATTTAAGGATTTTTTGAAAAACAAAGAAACGGATTAAAGTTTTTAAAGGTATCTAGAAATAGAGGAATTCTCTTAAGGCTTCTGGAAACAAAGATCAAGTTATTACATCTTGAAAGATTGTACTTTTGAGTATGTAATCTTATGAATTAAATAAAGGATGAAGCTACTGTAAGAAATAAAAAGAAATTAAGAATTCAAACCTTCATTCGTAAGTTACACCAAAAATTGCTTCTTGGATGAACAAAAATAAATACAAGCTTTGCTGCCTTGGATGGATTGAATTATTGTCTACTCTCCAAAAAAAGAAATCAGATTGATTCACTGCCTTTCCTACTCAGTTTCGGTCTCAATTTTTCTCCAAATTTTCATCCCCAATTTCTTCCTTTTTGTGTAGTTTTTGATCTTATTTATAGAAGAATTTTATGGTTCAAGTCTAGTTATTCACGGAATATAACATTGATTAAGAAAAGGAAATCAAAACCTAATTGTATTAGGTTTTGAAAAAATTTGAGTCAGAAAAATTTCGCTGGTGAAAAAAACTGCTGCGGAAAAAAATGGGCTGGCAAAAAAATTGCCGTAGTTGGCTGCGGGCTGCAGGCGAGGACTGGCCTGTAGGCCATTTCGCCCGCAGGATTTTCGACGATGATTTTTTCGTCGCCGATTTTTATTTTTATTTTTATTTTTTAAAAAATTTTTATTTGTTTATTTTTATTTTTTATTAATAAAAATTATATACTAAAGCAAAAATTATTTAATTAAGATAACAAAATTTATTTTGGACTAATTAAAACATATTGGACCGGACTGGGTCAAAAATTAAGGGTTTACAGTTTGCCCCTTGCTTGAATGATCTGAGACTTTAGTGAAAGAGAGTGAAAAGCAATAAGACTTAATTTTTGAGATGGTTGAGTTTTTGGGTTCTGGACCCTATTCGAGTTCTGGACTCAAGGATAATTCTAGATTTTAGACCTAAGGAAAATTTGGGTTCTGGACCCGGTTCGAGTTCTGAACTCAAGGATAATTCTAGGTTCAGTAACTAAGGAAAATTTGGGTTCTGGACCCCGAGCTAAGTTTTGGACTTAAAGATAATTCTAGGTTCTGGACCTAAGAAAAATTTGGGTTTTGGACCCGAGCTAAGTTCTGGACTTAAAAGAGATTCTAGGTTCTGGACCTAAGAAAAATTTGGGTTTTGGACCCGGGCTAAGTTCAGGACTTAGAAGAGATTCTAGGTTTTGGACCCGAGCTAAGTTCTGGACTTAAAAGAGATTCTAGGTTCTGGACCTAAGGAAAATTTGGGTTCTGGACCCGGGCTATGTTGTGGACTTAGAAGAGATTCTAGGCTTTGGACCTAAGGAAAATTTGGGTTCTGGACCTGAGCTAAGTTCTGGACTTAGAAGAGATTCTAGGTTCTGGAACTAAGAAAAATTTGGGTTCTGGACCCGAGCTAAAAAATTTTTATTTTAAAAAGTTTGGCTAATTTTTATGCGTATGTCATCTTCTTTGCCCTCTGCGTGTAAAAATATTTATACACACGTAAGCATTTGAATGATTAAAGTGAATAATTGAATTTACTGTGTATTTACTGTGTAGTCAGTGTTCATTCACTATTTACTATTCATAAATAATAAATTACTATTCATAAATAGTAGTAAATAGTGTTTACTATTGGGAATAGTAATATACTATTCATCAATAGTAATTTACTATTCATGAATAGTAAAACTTACTATTTATCAATAGTAAAGTTTACTATTCATCAACAGTAAACTTACTTTTGAATTTTATTTTTTTCCTTGCCGTTTCTCTATATAAACCCACTAATTCTTTCATTCGATTCACAGCTTAAATCTCAATTTCTGTAATTCTCTCAAATTCTTTAAAATTTAGCACAGTTTTCAAAAAAATGCATGCTTCAAGGTCAGGGACTCATTCTAATGCCGAGTTATTAGAGTTTATTCGGCATCTTGAAGATGGAAATATAGATATACTAGCCGGGATGCCGCTTCATCGTAGTTCCAACCAAAAGAGTGCGGCAATATTTTTTTTCTATTTTTTTCTTTTTTGATTTTTTTCTTTTCTGTTATTTGTTTATATTTATATTTTTTCTTCTTTATTCTTTTTGATTTTTTACTTTTGTTTCTATATTATTCTCTTTTATTATTATTATTGTGTTTGCCTCAATTTTTATTTATATTTTTATATTATTATCTTTTTTATAAAATTTAGGAAAAATATATTAATTTAAGCAGATAGGATAATATGTACTTACCTGGCTCTGTGTTAGCATGATTATTGCGTTGTTCGGGCTAAAGGATGTATTTACAAAGCCCGACAATGGTACGATGTAGTGCCTTCTCGGGTAAGACAGATTATCCGAGATTGCGGCTTTGAGCAGGTCATCTTACAATTACCATCCAAGGAATACCAAATAGACTAGAGCGTAGTCCAGGCGCTTGCAAAGCGATGGTTGGACACAACCCACACTTTTCACTTGCCCATTGGAGAGATGACAATTGGTCTGGTCGATTTTATGCTATAACCAGCCTTCGATATGATGGTGTTCCGGTTCCTCTGACCAATGATATTTTAACATTTGAAGAAATTCAGGAATTAATTGGTATGGAACCATCATATAAAGGGACTTTTAAGATAAAAATCGAGCCAATTCGTAGTTATTGGATGAACTACGAAGGATGGGTTGGCAGAGACACGGCCGAACAGTATGCTCGAGGATTTTTGTTATATCTGCTTGGGTCGACCATCTTAGGCAGCACTGACTCCTCCATCCACCTGTCAGTGTTGAGTGCCCTTTCTTATTTCAGAATGGTACCATCTTCTAGCTGGGGTGAAGCTGGTCTCGCGTGTCTTTACCATGGTCTTGATAAACTTTGCCGAAATAAGAAGTCTTTTGTCGGCTTGATGGCGGTTGTCGAGGTATTCTTCTTCTGCCAATGTCAATTCCACTCTTTTCTTGCATGAATTTGATATTTACTATTATTGTAGGAATGGGCTTATGAACACAACCTCGTGAGGGTATCTGGTATTTCCCGAGAGAGAGTCGAGTATCTGAGATTAAATTTCTGGTTGTCTGATCGTGTGGACATTCCCGGCTCTCGCCACGTGCATATTCATCTCTTTGTGTTGAGCCGCTTAACCTGGGACCGGGTAAAATAACATTAGTATACTTTAAATTTTATGAGAAAGTTTACTTACCTTATGTTATTTTGCAGGTGAATTTGGCCTGGTGGAACCCAGAAGAGCGAGCAAACTTGTCTCCTTTGATGAGGGCTGCGCTATCTTTCCAACATTCTCACTGAGTCATCGCTGGCCCAGTGTTTAGTGGATGGTTTCTCAGAGAGATAGTTTATGAGTAAGAGCAGCGGTGAGTCCCGATGCATATCCCAAAATATACTTTAAATATTATGTCAATGCCGGAGGATGCATGGTGGCCGGCTCGGTACGGTTATGGTGCTGAGTCATTTCTCCATCCGCCGGGCGCATTCTATGCCCACTTTATTCAAAGAAGGCTCTTGAACTTTGAGGTATCTCCATTGGTGTGCGGGAGATTCCCGAAGAAAATGACGGCAGAGATGAAGAGGAACATCACGGAGATGCAGGAGAGTTTGTTCCACATCTCGGGGATAGTACTTCTCAGGTAAAGCTTTTACCATTTTTCCCTTGCAACTGCTTCTTTCTTTTTTGATTCTTTTCTGATTGTCGCAGGCCATTTGCTCATTTGATCATGATGCTGGACCTTCTTTTACTGCCCCTTCATTTGCTCATTCTAGCCCACCAGATATGCCATCTCATCCGCAGGGCATTGATATGAACTACCTGGTACGTTTCTTATTTCATGGTAATTTATGCTATATGTATGCAAGATTATGTATGCTCTTACCTTTTTCCTTTTTGGCTCACAGTGGATGCTCGAAGAACAAAATAGGAAACTTCAAAAAGAGTTAGCTGCAAGTCGTTAGCAGGCTTCTCATTTTAAAAATTTATATCATCAATCCGAATAAAATTTCTGAGACTTCCAATTTCAGGGGATGAGGGATCCCGACACTTCTTCATCAAGAGGCCCCCAGACAGATGACCATGAGATCCTTTCGTCTGCTTCTGATGAGGACCATGACAGATCGAAACTTCAAGGTAATAGAGATTTTGGTACTTCTACTTCGGGTGATTGTGGGATGAGTAATTTGCCAGATTTTGGTGCTCCCGCTTCGGGCGAACTTGGGACGAGTGATTTGCCCCCTCCTACAACAGGCGATGACTTTTTCAGGGCTTTATTTGATGACCCACTACCACCCTCTTAGTGATGTATATAAATGTTGTATAAACATTGTACAATGAGTATAATGACAATATATAATTTCCATCTTCATTGTAACTCGCTCTTTTTTTTCTCTTTTTTTTTATCTAGTCTTCATACCTTCCCCTTACCCCCTATATAGACTCAAGCCCATGATTTTTTCTATGAATCATTGGTTGATGTCTAGCTCATCGAACAAGCACGCATTTCTTCCTTTTTCAAGCAATGGGTCTTTTATTCCCCCTGATTCAATATCTTCTTATTTTGATTCTTTGCTTCATAGGATGTTTGAATAGTTTCGTCGACTCATAGACCAAGGTGATCAGTATATACATTGATGCCTTGCAGATGCTTGTTCAGGTCTTGCTTCAGAATGACAGGATGCTTCACATCCAATTATGATTCAGCATGTCAGTTGGTAGCCTCTTCATTACCTTGCTAATAATCATTTACTTTGCCCAATGTGTCTTTCGAGATTCGACAATTCAACATACTTCCCTTAACTTGAAGGCTTTGAATGACAAAACATTTTTTTTTTGAACTTTGATTTTGTAATAAAACATTGGCTTTGCCAAATTAATGTCAATGTACCTCAAGACTTGATTTTTCCAAATTAACATATCTATAACATGATAACCCTAGTTACCATGCTAAACTTGGGAATTATTCCTATTTAAGCAAGAATTGTTGCACTTCAGATAGGCACATACACATTACTTGGCCAAAGGTCTCATTGAGTTTAAATATTATCTATCTCATATGCATGCTTATTCAAACTATCTCCACTAATAGACTCTACCTACCAAGAGAGATCAACAGGTCTTTGATAAGCTTGAAATGGCGTCTATAAGGGACATAGGTTTAAGTGAAGGCCATTTTGAGATTGGAGCTGGTGTGACACAATGGATAAACCCTCACACTGTAAATTTCTTGTTGGAACTTTAGACAATTGGGAGCAATCTTGCTAGACTCCAAATTCCTTCTATCTTCTTGGCATTAATCTGGATCTTGATTGGAACAGTCTTTGCCTTTGCATAATGTTTGGTACCCAAATTCATTTCTTTTCTTCTTCTCCCTTTTCCTTCTTTTTATTCTTCTTACTCTTCCCTTAATTTTTGACCCATTCAAATCCGATAGTCTAAAATAATTTTTGTGGTATTTTATTTATTTTAATAATATTTTAATTACTAATATTATTTCATAGTTATTTTTAATAAAAATAAAAAAAATTAAAAAATCAGACTGATCAGCGAGCGTTGCGCGGCAGCCCAATTCGCAGCTAGATGCCACTGGCTGCAAATTGGCCCGCTGTGCCCATTTTCACCAGCGCAATTGCTGCCAGCACAGCCCACGGGCCCGACAGCTTACGCAGTGCCAATTTTTTGACCAAAACTTTTTTTGACGCAGTCCGATCCAATTTATTTTAATTAGTCAAAAATAATTTTTGTGTTATCTTAATTAAATAATTTTTGCTTTAGTATTTAATTTTTATTAATAAAAATTAAAAAATAAATAATAAACAATAAAAATAAAATAAAATAAAATAAAAAATAAAGAAAGGGAAGGGGGTCGGCTGAGGCGAAATGGACCAAGCCATTTCTGCAGGCGAAATGGCCCACAGGCCCGTTTCGCCAGTGATGCCCCAGCCAGCTGCTGCAGCTTTTTTGCCAGCGTAATTTTCTGCCGCAGTTTTTTTTTGCTAGCGCGATTTTTCCGCAGCAGTTTTTTTTATAGTGAATTTTTTCCGACCAAATTTTTCGAAATCTAATACAATTAAGTTTCGGTTTCCTTTTCTTAATGAATAATGTATTCCATGAGCAACTAGAATTAATCAAGAATTCTTCTATAAATAAGTACAATTACAACACAAAAAAAATCAATGAGAAATAAGGAAGAAATTGGACAGAAACTTGGAGCTAAAGTGGAGACCGAAACTGTGAAGGAAAACCTTGAACCAAGCTGATTTTTTGGGAGAGCAGAAAAACAATTCAAGCAATTCAAAGGTAAAAAGGCTTGTCTTTGACCTTGTTCATCCAAGAAGCAATTTTTGGTGAAACTTACAAAATAAATTTTGAATTCTTAATTTCTTTTATTTTGTCACAGTAGCTAGATCATACAATTGTTTCTTTTAATTTAAAAACCTAATAACCTCAATTCATCTTTTTTGAAGTATGAAAATCTTAAATTGTTACTTTATTTTCCAAAAATTTTAAAGATATTAGTTTTATTTCTTCAAAACCCCAAAAACCAAGATTTGCATTCCTAATTATCAAAACCCTAAATTGTGTTCTATTTCCTTCCAAAAGCCTTAAAAACATTTTTTTTGCTTTTATAAACTTTAAATCATTTTGTTTAAATTCATAGGACTTCATAAAATTATCAATTATTTTTCCAAATCCTAAAAATAACTCATTACCCAAAACCCTAATTCAAAAGGCTTAAAACCCTAATTCAATTCCAAAGCTCAAAACAATAAACCTTAAACTAGCTAACCTAAACCCTAATTTTTCTAAAACCCAAATCCTTTAAACTTTAAAAATTTTATAAACATAAATGTTATACCTTTTACATAGTAAGCTCAAATCAACAATTCATTAACAGTAAACCACAAATCAAAAGTATCTTAAAGTGTTCAAACCCTAGCTTCATGATTTCACCATCCAAACATTAATTTGGTTAATCAAAGAGTTTTACCAACCTTTTAAAACATAAAATCTTTAATCCATTTCAATTCCCTTAAAATCACAGTAGCCTAAAATTCATAAATTCCAAACACATGAAATAAAGAACCCTAAATGGAAACAATAGCTATAATTTAGATTTTTACTTGCCTTATTTAATTCTATATTTGATTATGTTTTGATTTATTTTATATGCTTTAATTTATTTAAGTTCAATGCTTGGTTTATTTAATTTATCATGGATGGATGTTTATTTTCTATTGATGTTTAATACCTTTGATGAATGATTTATTTATGATGAATGGTTATTTACTATTATTTCCAAAGTTGTAAGGGGTATGTTTCCACTTGGTGGGTACCTCATTAGTTAAATATCATGTAATTTAATTTTCTTTTCTATTTTAGAACCTATGTAAAGGACATATTTCTACCTTTCGGTAGTTTCCTATTTAGGCATGGGATGTAAGGACATGTTTCCATCTTCAGGTGGGTGCCCATTTATTTGTTTTGCTTGGACATTGCTTGGACATTATTTTGATTTTCAATATAATGATGCCTTTTTTAATTATTGTGTGTAATATGGATGATGTTATTATGCTTAAGAATTTTATAATATTAAGACCTATAAAGGAGGCCGGTTCCAATGAACAGGGCATTGTGGGGGTGCTGGGCCATTTCTAACCTTCCTCACACGTACCCAACTTTTCGAACCCATTAGGGGGTTAGGGATTCCTTAGGAATTGAGTCATCCACCCCTTTCTTTTTTTCGGCCCGTCCGGGTGGCGAATCCATTTTCTCCATACCTAGGTCCGTGTTCTCTAAGGCCCCGAGCCTAACAGTGCCGAAGTCGCAAGAACCATTCAATCGGGAGTGGGGGCAAAAATCCACGCTCACACTAGTCTTTCTCCCTTTTCTCCGATTTCGATTGAATCTTTAGTTGGGTTGGACAAATTCAAGTCAAACTTTCCTTATAAAGCAAATGGAAGCCTTTTGCTGCTTTAGGTAAAATGGAACTCAGTTGGCTTTTTGAACCGCCTTTCTAGGTTTTATTTTTATTTTTTTATTTTTACTTTTTTTTCTTTGTTTTCTTCTTTTTTCTTTTCTTTTCTTTTCTTTTCTTTCTTTCTTTCTTTCTTTCTTTTTCTTTCTTTTCTTTTCTTTTATTTCTTTTGGTTCTAGCTCAAATAGAGTTATATTGTTTGTACCAACTTGGGTTTCCAATAATGAATGAGTGGAGTGGTATAAATCTTCTTTAATAGGGATACATCATTTGTTACTCTGATGCTGTCTTAATATATTGGAGGTATCAGGAAAACTTCAACTACCCTTATGGTCTTGAGAACTTCAACTACCCTTATGGTCTTGAAAACATCAACTACCCTTATGGTCTTGAGAACTTCAACTATCCTTATGGTCTTGAGAAATTTAACTATGCTCATTATTCTTGACTAATCATTGCTTTCTTTGATCTTCTTGCCTCTTCATCTTAGTGATCATAAGACTTATCAAAAGTATCACAACAACATAGGGTAGGTTGTTGGGGTTATATGCCAATGAAAAGAAAACCTTATGAAGGCTCAAAGGGAGAACTAGGGATTGATATTTAATAGGGCGGAAACTAGTTGTTGGTTAACCAAATAATGCCTAGATCATCTCTCCCTTGAATAAGCAGAGTTCAATTTCGCCTCGAGAGTTTGCCTAAACATGTTATAAGACTGACTAGGACCTAGACAAAGGTAATTATGCAGGAGCCCTCTCTAACTAAGCATACACAACTCAATGCTGTAGAGCAATTCCCTCACCTAGTAAAGTCATTCAGGTCATGATGCATAAATATATTAGTTCATGAATTATCAACCTAGATTCCTCATCGGTTGAGCACCAAAATGAACAAAGACTAATAAAATTTTTGATAAAAATAATTTATTCAAACAAATTTAAATTTGAAAAACAAGATTGTTCCAATTAAATATTAAAGAAAGTAAAATGGAAAAGCAACATTCAAGCTAAGGAAGGTCCATTGAGTTGGCGTCAAAGATACTTCATTTATTTAGACATATCAAGGGCAAGGATTTTTTCCATCATTAAAGATCATTGCTTCATCATCCACATCATCATCCATAGTTAACCTAAACTGGCTTAGTAGTACATCCTCTTTAGCAGCTTCTCTCTCCATATCATGATGAGATGACAAGATAAAACTCTTCATGAAGGTTGCAAGAGGTGGTGCCCTTCAAATTTTAAGCAGAGGCTTATTCTTAGTGTTGGACTTATTAGGCTCAAGCAGCTTTCCACTATCAATTAAATTCTAGATATCATGCCTTAACTTCATACAGTTGTCCATTTCGTGTCCAAGCCTTTGATGGAATTGGCAAAATGCTTTAATATCAAAGTTAGGTGGAAAAGGATTAGGCAAAGGACGAGGAGTCAAAGGTTGTAACAATCCTTTCTTCATTAGATTCTCCAACATTTTTGACAGAGGTTCCCCCAAGTCTGAAAATTTATGCCTCTTTGTTGGTTCAGTTGCTGCATTTTTCTCAACACCTCTTCTTTTCTTTTGATTTTGGTAGTCGCTCCTATTGCTCCATTTAGACAGCATATGGTTTGGCTGATCTTATAGAATAGGGATTGATCCTTCATTTTTCATTTGAACTCTATTAGTGAACATCTTCTCCGTTGATGCTGCCTTTCCCCTTTTCCTTATGTCAATGGGAGATGCCTTATTATTGATGATTGTGAGCGGGGATTTTTGCCCCCACTCTCAGTGGAATGGTTCTTGCGACTTCGGCACTGTTTAGGCTCGGGGCCTTAGAGAACACGGACCTATGTCTGGAGAAAATGGTGTCGCCACCCGGATGGGCCAGGAAAAAAGAAAGGGGTGGATGACTCGATTCCCAAGGAATGCCCAACCCCCTAATGGGTTCAGAAAGTTGGGTAGGTGTGGGGAAGGTGAGAAATGGCCCAGCACCCTCACAATGCCCGGTTCATTGGAACCGGCCTCCTTTACAGTCTTAATATTATAAAATTATTAAATATAATAACTTTATTCAAATTACACAAAATAATTAAAAGAAAGCATCTTTGTATTAAAATCAAAGCAATGTCCAAACAAAACAAATAAATGGACACCCATCCAAGGATGGAAACATGTCCTTACATCCCATTCCTGAATAGGACACCCACCGAAAGGTAGAAACATGTCCTTTACATTGGTTCTAAAATAGGAAAGCAAATTAAATTACATGATATTTAACTAATGAGGTACCCAACTAGTGGAAACATACCTCTCACAACATTTGGAAATCTAAATAAATTGAAAAAAGTAAATAACCATTCATCATAAATAAATCATTCATCAAAGGTATTAAACATCAATAGAAAGTAAACATCCATCCATGATAAGCTAAATAAACCAAGCATTGAACTTAAATAAATTGAAGCATATAAAATAAATCAAAGCATAATCAAATATAGAGTTGAATAAGGCAAATGAAAATCTAAATTATGGCTACTGTTTCCATTTAGGATTCTTTATTTCATGTGTTTAGGGTTTTGGAATTTATGGAATTAGGCTATTGTGAGTTGTTAATGGAATTAAAATAGATTAAGGTTTTATGATTTAAGAAGTTGGTAAAACTCTTTGATTAACCAAATTAGTGTTTGAATGGTAAAATCATGAAACTAGGGTTGAACACTTTAAAATACTTTTGATTTATGACTTACGATTACTCATTGAATTGTGGTTTCAAGCTTACTGTGTAAAATTATAATATTTATGTTTATATGGTTTTTAAGGTTTTAAAGGATTAGGGTTTAGAAAAAATTAGGGTTTAAGGTTTTAAAGGGGTTAGGGTTCACTATTTTTGTTTCTGAAGTTGAATTAGGATTTTAGGATTTTTGAATTAGGGTTTCGAGTAATGAGTTAATTTTTAGAATTTAGAAAAAAATTGATAATTTTATGAAATTTTGTGAAATTAAACAAAATGATTTAAAGTTTATAAAAGCAAAAAAGAATATTTTTAGGACTTTTGGTGTAACACCCCCATATCCAATGCCCACACACTACAACTACAACAATGTAGCATAAGTGCATCAAACATAGGGATGCTACGGTTTTCTTAACATTCAAAACACTTTAAACTTGATACAATACCCTTATCATTATACATTATAGAAAAGTAGATCATTTACTTATAAAACAAAACATATTAGTTATATATATATATATACATTTAAATATTACACAGCGGAAGTTATAAAATATGTACATATTTACATATTAAACATTTCTTTACAAAATATAAAGAAATATACATGATTGGCAAGTCTGCTCTGATCTTTAAGCTCCCAAAATGGATTCTTCAAGGTCTACTCTCACTTGGTCTTGATGAACTCTCGGGTTCAACTCTATCCACTCTATTACCTGCGCGATTAAACACTATCGCGCTAAGCCAATGGCTTAGTAAGATAAAACATACTAATGGTATGCTTTAATGTAATGCAATGTCACATATGTTATTGATAAGATCAACATCATAAATATAAAGTTAACCACATAATTATGCATTTCACAAATCATAGTCATATGAGCATACCACATTTCAACATCTTTCCACATTCAACATTAATCAATCATACTCAATAAACAACATCTCATTTCATTAACTCATAACATTATTTAAGACATTCATATAACCTTGACACCTATGGGCCCAACAAGTATTTAATACGATATTTAGAGTTCAGAGTTACTGCTTTGGTTCATAGTCACAATAATCACGCCCGTAGGCAATGTATATACATGTATCTCTATCCATGGATAGTGTAACAGACCCAGTCTCTTGGACCATCAACTCAACACATATGAGGAGATCCTCAACCCGGCAAGACTGTTACAAATCATATATCTCATATTCACAATTCTCATAGTGTAACAGACCCAGTCTCTTGGACCATCAACTCAACACATATGAGGAGATCCTCAACCCGGCAAGACTGTTACCTTTCATCATTTCTTAGGCATGCCACCCAAATCCAGAACTCTGAAACTGAATAACATATTAAACAAACAATTCATTTATTATATAGTTACCATTTCCATTCTCAAATTCTCATCACATTTAGGCAAACATGCCTTCTTTCTTTCAATATCATCATCATAGCCAATCACAATGGCATTGTCTCATATCATGTCTTATTTAAATTATCATTGCATCTTTGATATACATTTCAATTTCAATGTATATTACTCATGAAACACATTACCATTCACAATACATAACATAACATTGTTCAATCTCAACAATGCAATTAGGGCAAAGAACAATTGATATGATTCATAGTTTTAGGACCTTACACATGCATTTGATTATATCATTCATTGATTAAAGTGTGTTTAAAGTGTTTAGGGTTAGGTTTAAGGACCAACCTACCTTTGGAGAACCAAAGCAATGCAAGAAGAACAAAGAATTAAAACCCTAACCCACACAATTGAGGGACACGGGCAGCCACTTGAGGGACACGGTTAGGGCAATTCAACCTCTTCACAATCTAATCCAAAAGGAATATTAGCAAAATGACCATATGAATAGTACATTCTGGTTTTAGACTCCATTTTATCCTTATTTTGAAAAATTGTATAAAATAATCTACTTGACTAAAAATTCTAAAATTTTTACAGAATTTATTTTTGTATCTTAAAATCATTCCTTTAAAATTTCAGATCAAACTGAATACAAAATCTTGATCAAATAGTTCACCTAACCAGACTGCCCCAATTGCCCTGCATCCTGGCAGCAGTTCTGAACTTTGTGAATTCCATAAATCAAATTCAATCAACGTGGTTCCAAATTATTTTTCTCAAATACTATACTCACTAAGCAACAACATATCCAAAATTCAATTGGATATGATTTTTCTACATTTTATTAAAACTCCCGAAATATAGCTGTTTCAGTTAAGGTACCTGCTGGAACAGGTCTAATAAAAATAATCTTTCTAAACTCATAACCATTCCAAAATCGAATCAACATATTTTTCGGTCATTCTAGACTCATAGAGGCACAACATATCAAAAATTCACTTCAAGAACATTTTTCTATAATTAATTAAAATTCATACAAGTCACAGCCTTTACTAATTGTAAAACAGAAAAAAAATTCACTAAACACAACTCTTACTCTTCCATCACCAACACCAACCTAGCTTCTTATCTTTAATTCCATTTCAACACTTTTACACACACCATACACAAACACACTCCATCAAACTCAAACAAAATTCCAAATAGAACAAGAGAAATCAAGAGAAAACTTACCTTAAATGAAGAATTCCACAAATCTCTAACCAACACCCTTGATTCCTTCTTCAATTTGCTTCAAACCTCAAGATCACCTCTCTTTCTCTCTTTGTCTATGGAGAATCCGGCCACACATGAAGAGAAGAAGAAAATATGAAGAGCAAAGTCAAATTTGGCTTCTTATATCCATCAAGTGTTTTTAACCTTGCAATTACTAAAACACCCTTCACCATTTAACTAACCTTTTGTCTCATCTAAGCCCTTATATGTAATTGCACATTCCACAAAAATATCTTCTTGCATTGACTCTATATTTGACCAATCTATATGTTATATATATCATCATATACACAACATATACATTTGTCTCTAAACCCTAAATTTCTTCTCCAAAACACATATACATATACATTCTCTTCCCATTTCTTTTCTCTTACAATTTAACACATATATTCAATCCAATATATAACAACAACAACACTAACAACAACATCAACAATAACAACAACATAACCAAGACTTCTAGGGCATACATGAGGATATTACATTTGGCAAGAAATAGAACTCAATTTTACGGTTTTGAAAATTTGGAAAACAAATTTTGGTTTTGGGGTTTTCAAGAAACAAAACATATAACTTTAAACATTTTGGAAAATAAAACAACGAATTAAGGATTTTAAACTTTAGAAAAATGAACTGAGGTTCTAGGGTTTTTGAATTAAAAGCACCAATTAGGTGATTAAGCTACTGTGAAGAATAAATTTAAACAATTGATGCATACCTCCGTTTGTTGGTTCCACCAAAAATCTCTTCTTGGATGAACAAAAACAAAGACAAGCTTTGCTACCTTTGAATTTCTTGACTTGTTTTTCTGCTCTCTAAAAAAATCAAATTGATTCACCTCTTTCCTACTTAGTTTCGGATCCCTTTTTCCTCCAAGCTTCTAAATTGATTTCCTCCTTATTTCTTCATTGCTTTTTCTGTGTTGTTTAGTCCTTATTTATAGAAGTTTTATGGTTAATTCCTAATTATTCATGGCATCTATTATTCATTAAGAAAAGGGAACCAAAACCTAATTGCATTATGTTTTGAAAATTTTGCATCGAAAAAATTTCGCTGGAGAAAAAAAACTACTGCGGAAAAATTACGCAGGCGAAAAAAAATTGCCACAGTTGGCTGCGGTGGAGGAGAGGGACTGGCCTGCGGGCCATTTAGCCCCCAGGAAATTCCTGTGGGTCAAATGGCTTGGCCATTTTGCTCGTTGGATTTTCCTGCAAGCGAAATGGCAAAGCCATTTTGCCCGCAGAAAAATTCTGCGGGAGAAATGGCTTGGGCCATGTGGCCCAGGAAACCCCCTTGCAACTGCTTTTTTCTTTCTTTGATTCTTTAATGATTGTTGCAGGCTATTGGCTCATTTGATCATGAGGCTAGACCTTCTTTTACTGCCCCTTCATTTGCTCATTCTGGCCCGCCGGATATGCCATCTCATCCGCAAGGCATTGATTTGAATTGCCTGGTACGTTCCTTATTTCATGGTAATTTATGCTATATGTATGCATGATTATGTATGCTTTTACCTTTTTCTCTTTGGCTCACAGCGGATGCTCGAAGAACAAAATAGGAAACTTCAAGAAGAGTTGACTGCAAGTCGTCAACAAGCTTCTCTTTTTGAAAGTTTATATCATCAATCAGAATAACATTTCTGAGACTTTAGATTTCAGGGGATGAGAGATCCCGACGCTTCTTCATCAAGAGGCCCCCAGACTGATGACCATGAGATCCTTTTGCCTGCTTCTGATGAGGAACATGATGGATCGGAACCTCAAGGTAATAGGGATTTTAGTGCTCCCGCTTCGGGTGATCCCGGGATGAGTAATTTACCAAATTTTGGTACTTCCGCTTCGGGTGGACTCGGGAAGAGTAATTTGCCCCCTCCTCCAACAAGCGATGACTTCTTCAAGTCTTTATTTGATGACCTACCACTACCCTCTCAATGATGTATAAATATTGTATCAATTGTACAAATATTGTACAAAAATGAAAAAATACAATTTCCATCTTTCCTGTAACTCTTTTTTCTTTTTTTTTTCTTTTTCTTTCTTTTTTTTTCGTTACTGCATCATAATTATATATATATATATTTATCACAGTGCATCATAATTTCATAATTCACATCCACATCATTTTGCTAAACCAAGTTCAGCGTGGTAAAGGAAATTGTCACCAATTCCTTTCCTTATGCCATATGGTCTTATTCTTTCCAATCACCTTTTCCTCTTCCCTTTTGGAAAAGGTTATTTTTTCTTTATAAATCACCTTTTATGCCATACTTCATATAGAAACCAAAAAACTTTTCCCTTTCAACATGAAGACTCCTTTTAACAATTTTGATTTTCCTTCATTCATCAACTAGGACCGAACATCATTTAAAGAAGATAAAAAATTCTATTTAAGAATATGGATGCCATTCATTGGAAGCAAATTTCATGGTCAAAACTTGATGTTTTAAAAAGTTTTCAAAATGTTAAATTGGACCCCTCCTTCTTACATGTCGTGGCTTCCTTTTGGAATAAGAATTCTAGGGCATTTAAAATTAATAGCTTTGAAATATGTCCCTTGATTGAAGAATTTGAGGCCATCCTTAGTTACCCACATTGGTTTCCAAAACTCAATAGAAGATGCAGATGTTATGTCAAATTTCAAACCTGAAGTTCTTCGGTTAATGAGAGGTGAAAAAATTCTACTTGCTCCTTTGATTGACTTTTGTCTCTCTCATTTGGCCAATACTAAGGCATGGGGACGCATGCTCTATCTTTCCTTGCTCGGCCAATTCTTGCTTGTTCCTTCTAACGGTGATATTAATCCACGGGTATTGGATATTATGGACCAAATGAAAGAAGGCTTGTCTCCGGTACCTGTGATCTTAGCCGAGACCTTAATTGGATTAGACCGTCTTAAATTAGGATTGTCAAAGAGACTGATTGGGAGTCCATTGCTGCTTTAGGTAATTACCTAAACTGCCCTTTCAGGTTTTCAATTTAGGTTTTCTTTTTTCTTCTTTTATTTATTGCTCTAATTTTTGCCTAGTCCGTCCGTATGGGTTTTCAAAACTAGCGAGCTGTCCTAATTTTTGCCTAAGCTTCCCTCGCGGGTTTTCAACTTATGAGACCTCTTCTTTTTCTTTATATATATATATTTTTATAGCTCTAATTTTTTCCAAGTCTGCCCGTGCGGGTTTTCAAAACTAGCGAGCTGTCCTAATTTTTGCCTAAGCTGCCCTTGTGGGTTTTCAACTTAGTTGACTCTTTTTTTAAAATTAATTCTTGCTTCACAGATTTGGCTTCAGGAGCATCTTTGTTTGCTTGATACTCCATCCATGGACTTTGCTAGATATCTGCCATGTCATCATTCCGCTAGGAAACTACTCCATCCTGCTTACTCATATGCTGACTGGGTTGACTGGATCCACTCACGCTCTGAAGTCAATATCCGTTGGTTGGTACCTTGGTGGAAGATTTCTCGTATCACCATGCGAACATACTTGATGTATGCTCCCCTTGCTGCTCTTCGTCAAGGTACATGCTATGATCCTCGCCGACTTGGCCATCATTATGAAGCTGAACCTTGTGATTCTGACTTAACTCCTGACTTAGACATGCCTTGCTTGACTGAAGACTACCTGGATTGGCTGAGGCAAAGCTGGCATGCACGTTACATTTATCGACTGCCATAGATTTTACATTTGTTAATTCAGAAAGTGTATTGTTAGGATGAAAAATAATTAAAGTAATAAAAGATACATCTTTTCCATTTAAAAATTGTCATCACCTTTTGCTATTGTGTTGATTTATTTCATCCATATCTTGTCAAATACTTATAGTGCACATAGAACAATTTTAACATTAATTCTGTTTTATTAAATTAGGGAACAACCCAACATAAAGCTAGCATACACAAGATCACTCCTATTGCCAATTAGACCTTTCTAATTGATGATTTTCTCTCATTTAGCCCTAATTGTTGCCTAGCCCGCCCTTTTGGGTTTTCGGGACTAGCGGACTGCTCTAACTTTTGCCTAGGCCGCCCTTTTTGAGTTTTCAACCTAACGAGCTTTTTTTTATTTTTATAAATAAAACTTCTTCAACCTTTCAATGTTTACTGGCACACTAAATTCATTTCCATCCATGTCTGACAACTTCACTGCACTTTTGTCGATGACTTGTTTTACGACATATGACCCTTCCCAACTAGGCCTGAACTTCCCTCTTGGATCAGATACATTAGGCTTACATTGCTTCAACACCAAATCCCCAACTCTAAATTTTCTAATTTTAACCATTCTATTGTAGGCCCGAGCTATCTTCTTTTGATACAGTTGGTGATGATACAGTGCTTTTAACCTTCTCTCTTCTAGTAAAGCTAACTATGTGTATCTGCTCGCTACCCATTCCGTTTCAAGCATTTCAGCTTCCAAGACTACTCTTAATGACTTGATTTCTATTTCAATTGGCAATACTACTTCCATCCCATAAACAAAAGAGAATGGTGTCATTCCAGTAGGCGTTCGCACACTTGTCCTATATCCCTATAAAGCAAAGGGAAGCATCTCTAACCAATCCCTGTAAGTCTTGGTCATTTTGGATAGAATTTGCTTAATTGTCTTGTTTGTTGCTTCTACTGCACCATTAGCCTTTGGTCTATAAGGAGAGGACCTATGATGATTGATTCGGTACTTTGAGAATAAATCCTTAGCTGCTCCCTGAAACTGTACCCCATTGTCTAATATCACACTATGCGGGACCCCGTATTTGCAGGTGAGGTTCTTTTCAATAAATCTAGCCATTTGGCTTGCACCCAGTTTGTTGAAGGATTCGGCTTCAACCCATTTTTGAAAAATAATCTACTGCTACCACAATGAAACGGTGACCGTTTGAAGCTGTCGGATGTATCTCTCCTATAATGTCGATACCCTAGGTGGCAAATGGCCAGGGTGAAGACATAGAATGTAACTCTTCAAGAGGCATGTGATTCAAGTTACCATACATCTGACATTTTTGGCACTTCTTTACAAACTCAATACAATCTCTCTCCATGGTCAACCAGTAATAACCTTGTCAAATAATCTTCTTAACCAGGGCCAAATGACTTATGTGCAGACCGCAACTTCCCACATGTATTTCTGACATGATACGCTCCACTTCAGGCTTTCTTAAACATCTCAAATGCACCCCCATCGGGCCATCTTCGATATAACTTCCCATGGAAGGTGATGTATTGCAATGACCACCGCCTTATGGCTCTTATTTCTTTCTTTGTTGCCCCCAGCGGGTATTCTCTTTCCTCAAAAAATTACCTTATAGTATCATACCACACATCATGGTCTGTATCAATTTTCATGATTGTTTCATATTCATAGCAAGGAGTTGATGAACTGGTCAAGATCAGATGCTTAAGGAATAAGCTGACAAGGTTCTCCCATATCAAAGCCATTGTGGCTAGGGCATCAACCATCTGATTTTCTTCTCTCGATAGGTGTATAAACCTACACTCCTTAAAGTTCTTCTTCATCATGGTCAGGTAATGGTGGTATGGTTTTAATTTTTCTTCTTTCAACTCCCACTCTCCGTTTACTTGGGATACTACTAGTAATGAATCGCCATAAACTTCCACCTTATCCACCTTCATAATCATTAGGGTTTCTAAACCGAAAATACAAGCTTCGTACTCCACCATATTATTGGTTGCCCTAAATTTTAATTTTTTAGCTAAAGGGATAAATTCCCCTTCGGGCGATTCTAGTATAACTCCCAAACCTGCTCCTTTTCCTGTTTACTACTCCATCAAAATACATTTTCCACCCTTGTACTTCAATTGCTTCTAAATGTTCATCCGAAAATTCCAAGATCACCTCTTCACTTTCTAGTAATGGTTGTTGGGCCAGGAATTCTGTCACCGCTATACCTTTGATTATTTTCATACTTACATACTCAATCTCAAATTCTTCTAATATTATCAACCATCGACCATATTTCCCAATTAAAGAGGATGCCTCCCTCAAGTACTTCATTGGATCTAACCTGGAAATTGCTTGCACACTATACGATTGAAAGTAATGCCGCAACTTCTTAGAAAACCAAACCACGGCTATACAAGTCTTTTCAATGATACTATACTTAATTTCATAAGGTAGGAGCTTTCTACTCAAATAGTAGACTGCATGCTCAATCCCTGACTCATCTGCTTAGGCTAGCATGGCTCCTATCGACTCTTCTACGACTGCTAGGTATAGTAATAGAGGTTTGCCGGGTCTAGGTGGTTTTAAAACAGGTGGATTCAACAAATACTCTTTTATTCGCTCAAAGGCCTTTTGACGCTCTTCATTCCATATGGCCGGCTGATTCTTTTTAAGTAATTTGAAGATAGGCTCACAAATTGTTGTGAGATTTGCTATGAATCTGCTAATGTATTGTAGTTTACCAATAAATCCTCGAACTTTTCTCTCCATTTTATGGGCTGGCATATCTCTAATTGCTTTAACTTTGTCAGGATCAATCTCAATGCCATTCGGACCAATCACATGTCCCAATAACTTACCTGAGGTAACCCCGAACACACACTTCTTTGGTTTAATCTTAGCTTATATTTCAAAGCTCTATCAAAGAATAATTCTATGTTTTGGAAGTGTTGTTCCCTTGTGTCCGATTTAACCATCATACCATTAACATATACTTCAACTTCTTTGTGCATCATGTCATGAAATAGTGTGGTGGCCATCCTTTGGTAGGTTGCTTCAGCATTCTTTAAGTTGAATGGCATCACCCTATAACAAAATATACCCCATGTAGTAATGAAAGCAGTTTTGGTTTTATCCTCTTGGGCCATTAACACTTGATTGTATCTGGAAAATCCATCTACAAATGAGTGTAGCACGCTAGAGGCTGCACTATCAATGAGAACATCTATATGAGGTAAAGGAAAATCATCCTTAGAAGAAACCTTGTTCAAATCTCTATAGTCCACACAGACCCTTATTCTCCCATCTTTCTTTGGCACGGGTACTATGTTGGCCAGCCAATCTGGATATTCTATCACTTTAAGGAACTTCACTTGTTTTTGCTTAGTGACCTCTTCTTTAACCAATTCAGCCCACTCAGGTCTTAATTGCCTAAGCTTTTGTTTGACAAGTTTCATGTGAGTGTAAGTAGGAATATGATGCTCGGCTTGTTAGTGTATATGCCCTAGGCCATTGATTTGGACCTTAATGTTATTCATTTTGTTATTAATAAAGAAGTTTTTATTATCATTGTTATGTTTGCATGTTATATATAATAATGATTATATCCCTGGTTTATTATTGTTATGGAGATAATAATAAATATAACTAGTGTAATATTAATTTGATAATCATAAGATGATTATAGGTATGAAGATACAAATCAATATTATGGATACATGTTAGAGAACAGTGTATTGGATAGACCCACATAGATATCACTTCATGGTTTAATGTCATAAGTGTATCTCATAATAGTTTTCATTTAATCCTTTGACTTGAGATTGTCATAGTTTCCAACATAAGGAATATTATGTTTTGACATGATCAAACGTTATCTGTAACTAGATAATTGTAAAGGTTATGCTTGAACATGATATAAATTATGTAGAGGAAAATGAACAATCAAGATGGAATTTGTCCCTCTCTATGAGAGAGATATCTTCTGGGCCCCTCGATAAGTGTAACTGAGAAATGCATGGCCATGCTCAAATAAGTTGATATAAGATCAATCTTATTTGTTTATCAGTTAACTTGGAGATCGAGTAATCATAAGTTTGGACAATATAAGTATGACATTTACTATGACTTATGTTCAAACTAGATATCGTGTGACAAAGGGATTAATGCATGTACTATTTCAGGTTTTTCATTTATGATGATTCTCATGATTAATTGGGTAGTCGTAATGTCTTACTAGAGGCCAATTATGATTTGTGCATTTCAATAGAGATTGAAATACACTACCAATTAATATGAGCCTATCGGGTCACACACATAGAACGTAGGCTGTACTTAAATAATAATAATTATATTTAATTATTGTTGTTAGTATTATTATTATTATTAGATATTAATAATAATATTGTTATAATAATTATTATTAGATAATAATTATTAAAACGTGGGTCCATATGGGATATGGACAGTTAGGGTTTTGATAAAAAGAAGTCTTTTAAAACGGTTTTAAAAAGGACTGGAGGTTTAATGATCTTATAATTTCGTTTTGCAAAAGAAAACGTAAGAAGAGAAAAAAAAAACCTAAAAAACCCTAGTTTCGTTTTGAAAAGGTTCAGCCACTGCCGTTGGTGAGCTAGCACTCAGACCGGCGTACGTTTGTGTGGATTTCGTTAGAGGGTGTTCGTCTTCAGAAGGCAGCATCTGTTAATCGTTTTGAAGCTACACAAAAAGGTTAGTTTCGAATCTCTTTTATCGAATTGAATGGATCACATGGATCCTGTGAGTAACTCGAAAGAATTTTTGTTTTCCGCTGCGGCAAGGGTTGCAGATTCTTCACGATTTACTAACAGTGGTATCAGAGCCTCTTGTTGATTCCATTTTTTTCGAAATATACCATGTTGATGTGTTGATATGATCTATTGTTTTTCGAATGGCATGATTGGATTCGTTTTATCATTTGATGATGATTCGAATCTGTTATATGAGATATAACATAAATTGTTGTTGATATATGATGTCAAAGATGACCAATTGTATAAGATACAATTCTGTGAAATCAAATTGGGGTTGGTATACGATCTGTTATGGTTTCGAATTAGGGTTAATATGATTAATTCAATTCGTTTATTCATATTGAATGTATACATAGATTTCGATTTTGATTAATATGATTATTGAGTAAATCGTTTCTAAGGTTTCTGGTAATAGTTCTCTGTTAATATGATTAATAGATTACTATTATATTATGTTTAATATGATTAACAGAATAAGGGTTTTGACAGAAAATAATTAATTGGATTAATGATTCTGTTTAGCTTCGAGGGGCGCTGCCCCTCGACCCCGCCCAGGGGCGCTGCCCCTTCGGAACCCCGCCCGCTGACCGGCCAACGGGAGCCCCGCCCGCTAACCGGCTAGCGGGACCGCCGTATGTTCGCGCCCTATAGTTCGTTACCGCGACATTAAGAATGTCAGTATATTTATTTCTATTTAACATGTTAGTGATGAATATGTTATGTTTGTTTGATGTCTTGGCATGGTGCATAGCATGGCCTTATGACCTATGTGATTGGTTTATTTATATCTTAATTTTTATATATATACGGCCTGCGTGTCGTTTATTTTTGTAACTTTATAATTACTAGTTTAGTAGTTAGTTTTTATTATTAATGTAATAATGAAGACTCAAGCTTGGAGAAGAAGATGAAAATTCCATGGAGATGAAGTTGCCTTTCAAGATATGAAGAAATGTACTATTGCAAATGTTGTAATAGATAGGTTTTCTTTTCACCTAGGGTTGCCTATATGATCTTCATTTGGTCTCATGAAGATCATATCTAGTTTGGCCATGCTATGTCACGTTTATTTTTATCAAATATGTATGAGATGCCATGTTTGATAGTTTATGTATGCATATAGGATATGATATATAAATGTCAATTTTAACATGTTTTCAAAAAAAAAAAATTAAATGGAATGAACCCTCACTATTAATCTAAGTTTTAATGCCATCCATGTCTTAAACACTTATCAAGGCTAAGATCACCTAAATGTAGATTTTGCCAAAGCAAAGTACTTTAGGTTATCCTAGCAAGATATGATGAGTAATGGTGCTGCTCATGCGTTTAAAATTGGTTAGACTTAATTAGGCTATCAAAATGGTTTTGGGCCTAAGGCATTAGATGGGGTATAACATGCTATGACATATGATGTCATGATCCCATATTATCTAAGAGTTACATCTGATGTAATTGGTAATGGGTTACCTACCATAATAACTTGATTTTAAGTGTCATGCCAAAGCTGACTTAATATTAAGTAAAATTGGATCTTAGCCCACTAAAATGTCATTGTGATGATTGAGGGTTATATTTTAGTGGGAGTTTAATTACTTATCACCTTTTATTAATTAAAATTTGCATATTTTGTAGATTGAAATGGCTACCAACAATAACTCCACTTTATCACTGCGATCCATCCTTGAGAAGGAAAAACTGAAAGAGAATGGGACTAATTTTGTTGATTGGTTTAGGAACCTGAGAATTGTTCTCAAACAAGAAAAGAAGTCCTATGTGCTTGATGAAGCTGTCCCTGAGCCACCTCCTGCTAATGCTTCTAATGCTGATAAGAACAAGCATAAGAAGCATATGGATGATTCCAATGACATTGGATGTCTTATGCTTGCTACTATGTGTCCAGAACTTCAGAAGGATCTGGAACACTTGGAGGCTTATGAGATGAGTGTCCATCTCAAACAAGCTTTCCAACAGCAAGCTAGGCAGGATAGATTCGACACTGCTGTTGCATTATTTGACTGCAAGATGTCAGAGGGCGAATCGGTTAGCGCTCATGTTTTGAAAATGAAGGGCTACATTGATCACCTTGCCCGACTTGGATATCCCTTGAGTTTAGAACTCTCCACGGATTTGATCCTTCATTCTTTGCCCAGCAGTTTTTCACATTTTGTTATGAACTATAATATGAACAACATGGAAAAGTCCATTCCTGAGCTACATGGTATGCTCAAAACTGCTGAAGGGAATATCAAAAGGCCCACTAAGGCTACCCATGTATTGAATGTCAATAAGGGTAAGCCTATGAAGAAAAAAGGCAAGGCAAAGGGTAAAGCAACAGTTGCTACAAAGCCTAAGGGACAGCCCAAGCCAAAAGAACGCAAGGCACCTGTTCCTAAGGAAGGAACTTGTCACCATTGCAAGGAGCCTGGGCATTGGAAAAGAAATTGCCCACTTTATTTGGCTGAATTGAAGAAATCGAAGGGTAGTGCGACTACGTCTTCAGGTATATATGTTATAGAAATTAACTTATCTGCTTCTACTTCATGGGTATTGGATACTGCATGTGGTTCTCACATTTGTACAAATGTGCAGGGACTCAAAAGGAGTAGATCACTGAAAAGGGGCGAAGTTGACCTACGAGTTGGGAATAAAGCAAGAGTTGCTGCACTAGCTGTAGGATCTTATGAACTTCATATGCCTAATGGCTTTTTGTTAAATTTGAACAATTGCTATTATGTTCCTACTCTGAGTAGGAATCTTATTTCAGTTTCAGTTTTGGATGATGAAGGTTTTTCATTTTTAATTAAAAATAAGACCTGTTCTATTTTTGATAAAGATGATTTGCTTTATGGTATTGCAAGATCTTTTAATGGCCTTTATGTCCTTGACTTAGATGATTCTAGGGAGAATCATATTTATAACATAAACTCTAAGAGAATTAAGCCAAATGACCTAAACCCTACATTTTTATGGCATTGTCGTCTTAGCCATATAAATGAGAGACGCATTTCTAAACTCCATCAAGATGGATTATTAGATTCATTTGATTTTGAATCATTTGATAAATGTGAATCTTGTTTACTTGGCAAAATGACAAAGAATCCTTTCACCGGACAAGGTGAAAGGGCTAATGACTTGCTAGGACTAGTACATACAGATGTATGTGGCCCGTTAAGCATTAGTGCCAGAGGAGGATATAATTACTTCATTACTTTTACTGATGATTTCAGTAGGTATGGCTATGTCTACCTAATGAAACATAAGCATGAGGCTTTTGAAATGTTCAAAACTTTTCAAAATGAAGTACAAAATCAACTTGGTAAAACTATTAAGGCACTTCGATCTGATCGAGGTGGTGAATTTTTGAGCCAAGAGTTTGACGAACATCTAAGAAATTATGGAATTGTTTCACAATTAACTCCTCCAGGAACTCCACAGTGGAATGGTGTTTCTGAAAGAAGAAATCGAACTTTATTAGATATGGTTCGATCTATGATGAGTCAAGCAGATCTTCCATTATCGTTTTGGGGTTATGCCTTGGAGACAGCTGCTTTTGTTTTAAACCGTGTACCATCTAAAGCGGTTGAAAAGACACCATATGAGATATGGACTGGCAAAACACCTAGTTTGTCTTTTCTTAAGATTTGGGGTTGTGAGGCTTATGTGAAAAGACCAGTTTCAGATAAGTTAGCTCCAAAATCTGCTAAATGTATCTTTGTGGGATATCCTAAGGAAACTAAAGGATATTATTTCTATATTCCATCTGAGAACAAAGTGTTTGTTGCTCGAAATGGAACCTTCTTGGAAAAGGAATTCATTTCTAAAAGAACTAGTGGGAGCACAGTTCAATTAGATGAATTTATAGAACCACAAGAAGATATTGAACCGCCTGTAGAAACAGTTTCAGAACCACAAGTCATTGTGGAAACTGAAAATGTTACACAAGTTCTGCGCAGATCTGATAGACCACGTCATCAGCCTGAGAGATATGGATTTCTCATGACTGAAAGTCGTGAAGTTTTGCTCATAGATCAAGATGAGCCAACTACCTATCTTGAAGCTGTGTCAGGTCCAGATTCAGAGAAATGGCTTGGAGCCATGAACTCTGAGATGCAGTCCATGTTTGACAACCAAGTTTGGGCCTTAATTGATCCTCCCGAAGGTATTAAGACTATTGGTTGCAAATGGGTTTTCAAGAAGAAAATTGACATTAATGGAAATGTGCAAACCTATAAAGCAAGGTTGGTTGCTAAAGGTTTCAAACAAACACATGGTATAGACTATGATGAAACTTTTTCTCCAGTTGCTATGATTAAATCTATTAGGATTCTTCTTGCCATTGCTGCATACTATGATTATGTGATATGGCAAATGGATGTCAAAACCGCTTTCCTTAATGGAAATTTACTCGAGGATGTGTACATGACACAACCTGAGGGTTTTGTAAATCCTGAGAATTCTGGGAAGGTTTGCAAGCTTCAAAGGTCCATTTATGGATTGAAGCAAGCATCTCGAAGCTGGAATCTTTGTTTTGATGAAACAGTTAAGAACTTTGGTTTCATTCAAAATGAAGATGAACCATGTGTTTACAAGATGGTTAGTGGGAGTGCTATCGTGTTCTTAGTCCTATATGTAGATGACATATTGATCATTGGAAATGATGTCCCCACTTTACAAAAGGTTAAAGATTGGTTAGGGAATTCTTTTTCAATGAAGGACTTGGGAGAGGCTGCATATATCCTTGGTATAAGGATCTATAGAGATAGATCTAGAAGGATAATTGGCTTAAGTCAAAGTACATACATTGACAAAGTGTTGAAGAGGTTCAGTATGCAAGATTCCAAGAAAGGATTCTTGCCTATGTCACATGGTATTCATCTTGGCAAGAATCAATGTCCTAAGACATCTGAGGAGCGAGATAGAATGAATAAGATCCCTTATGCTTCTGCTATTGGATCTATTATGTATGCCATGCTATGTACTAGACCTGATGTCTCATATTCTTTAAGCACAACAAGTAGATATCAAGCTGATCCTGGTGAGGGTCACTAGACAGCTGTTAAGAACATTCTTAAGTATCTAAGAAGAACTAAGAATGTTTTCTTAGTTTATGGAGGTTTGGAAGATGAACTAGTTGTAAATGGTTACACAGATGCTAGTTTCCAAACTGATATAGATGATTACAAATCGCAGTCAGGTTTTGTATTCACATTGAATGGTGGAGCCATTACTTGGAAAAGTTCCAAGCAAAGCACAGTAGCAGATTCTACAACAGAAGCTGAGTATATAGCAGCATCAGATGCTGCTAAGGAAGCAGTTTGGCTGAAGAAATTCATCACTGAGCTTGGAGTGGTGCCTAGCATTGCTAATCCTATGGCTATCTATTGTGACAACAATGGTGCCATAGCGCAAGCAAAAGAGCCAAGGTCCCATCAAAAATCTAAGCACATACTCAGGCGATTTCACCTCATTCGAGACATCATTGATAGAGGTGATATCAAGATATGCAAAGTTGACACAAATGACAACATAGCAGATCCATTGACAAAGCCTCTCTCGCGGGTCAAGCATGATCAGCACACTAGGTCTATGGGCATGAGATATTTGTTAGACTAGGCCTAGTGCAAGTGGGAGACTGTTAGTGTATATGCCCTAGGCCATTGATTTGGACCTTAATGTTATTCATTTTGTTATTAATAAAGAAGTTTTTATTATCATTGTTATGTTTGCATGTTATATATAATAATGATTATATCCCTGGTTTATTATTGTTATGGAGATAATAATAAATATAACTAGTGTAATATTAATTTGATAATCATAAGATGATTATAGGTATGAAGATACAAATCAATATTATGGATACATGTTAGAGAACAGTGTATTGGATAGACCCACATAGATATCACTTCATGGTTTAATGTCATAAGTGTATCTCATAATAGTTTTCATTTAATCCTTTGACTTGAGATTGTCATAGTTTCCAACATAAGGAATATTATGTTTTGACATGATCAAACGTTATCTGTAACTAGATAATTGTAAAGGTTATGCTTGAACATGATATAAATTATGTAGAGGAAAATGAACAATCAAGATGGAATTTGTCCCTCTCTATGAGAGAGATATCTTCTGGGCCCCTCGATAAGTGTAACTGAGAAATGCATGGCCATGCTCAAATAAGTTGATATAAGATCAATCTTATTTGTTTATCAGTTAACTTGGAGATCGAGTAATCATAAGTTTGGACAATATAAGTATGACATTTACTATGACTTATGTTCAAACTAGATATCGTGTGACAAAGGGATTAATGCATGTACTATTTCAGGTTTTTCATTTATGATGATTCTCATGATTAATTGGGTAGTCGTAATGTCTTGCTAGAGGCCAATTATGATTTGTGCATTTCAATAGAGATTGAAATACACTACCAATTAATATGAGCCTATCGGGTCACACACATAGAACGTAGGCTGTACTTAAATAATAATAATTATATTTAATTATTGTTGTTAGTATTATTATTATTATTAGATATTAATAATAATATTGTTATAATAATTATTATTAGATAATAATTATTAAAACGTGGGTCCATATGGGATATGGACAGTTAGGGTTTTGATAAAAAGAAGTCTTTTAAAACGGTTTTAAAAAGGACTGGAGGTTTAATGATCTTATAATTTCGTTTTGCAAAAGAAAACGTAAGAAGAGAAAAAAAAACCTAAAAAACCCTAGTTTCGTTTTGAAAAGGTTCAGCCACTGCCGTTGGTGAGCTAGCACTCAGACCGGCGTACGTTTGTGTGGATTTCGTTAGAGGGTGTTCGTCTTCAGAAGGCAGCATCTGTTAATCGTTTTGAAGCTACACAAAAAGGTTAGTTTCGAATCTCTTTTATCGAATTGAATGGATCACATGGATCCTGTGAGTAAATCGAAAGAATTTTTGTTTTCCGCTGCGGCAAGGGTTGCAGATTCTTCACGATTTACTAACACCATAAACCAAAGAGAACGGTGTCATTCCAGTAGGTGTTTGTACACTTGTTCTATATCTCCACAAAGTAAAAGGAAGCATCTCTGACTAATCCCTGCATGTCTTGGTCATTTTGGACATAATTTGCTTAATTGTCTTGTTTGTTGCTTCTACTGCACCATTACCCTTTGGTCTATAAGGAGAGGATCGGTGATGATGGATTTGGTACTTTGAGAATAATTCCTTAACTACTCCTTGAAACTGTACCCCGTTGTCTGATATCACACTGTGCGGGACCCCATACCTAGAGATGAGGTTCTTTTTAATAAATCTAGCCATTTGACTTGCCCACGGTTGGTTGAAGGATTCAGCGTTGGCCCATTTTTAAAATAATCTACCACTACTACAATAAAACGATGATCATTTGAGGCTGTCGGATGTATCTCTCATATAATATCGATACCCTAAGTGGCAAAGGGCCAGGGTGAAGACATAGAATGCAATTCTTTAGGAGGCATATGATTCAAATTGTAATATCCCAATGTATGCCCTAGAAGTTTGGATATAATTGTTGTTTGTTTGAATTATGTGTATATGTTATGTTGATAAGAAAAGAAATTGAAAAGAGAATGTTTAGGTATTGTTTAAAAAGGAAATTAATGTGTAGAGAGAAAGTGTATATGTTGGGTATATGGCAATATATATAACATATACATTAGTCAAAGTGGATGGTCAATGCAAGAGGATATTTATTTGTTATTTGTGAAATTACTTAAGTGGGCATATAAGTGACAAAAGCTAAGTTAAATGGATGAAGGGCATTTAGGTAATTGCTTTGTTAAAATTGCTTGGTGGAGATTTAAAGAAGAAGAAAAGGTTGACTTGTGTTGATTTTTCTTTTCTTCTCATTGTGTGGCCGGTTACCAAAGGAAGAAGAGAGGAAGAGAGGTGTTCTTGATGCTAGAATCAAATTGAAGAAGGAACCAAAGGATTTGGTTAAAGATGTGTGAAATTTCTTCATTTAAGGTAAGTACTCTCTTGTTTTCCTTTGTTATTCTTGAAGTTGTGTTTGAAGTGAATTTTGATTTGATGAGATTATAATTTGGTGTGGTTGAGATGTGTTTTTAAGTGATGGTAAATTAAATTGGTGTTGATTTTGGTTTGAGGATGGTAAGTTAAGTGGATGTTGGTTTTGAAAGAATAAGAATGATGTTGGTTTAGGGTTTTGAAGTGGTATGTGTTTAAATGTGTTGTTAATGATTTGTACATGATAAACATGTAAAGATAAGTGTTAATAACATTGTTTATCTCCATTTGAATAAGGTTATGTTGTGTATAATATGTTTGAGTGCAACCAAAGGAGATTTGAATATATTTAGGGTGTTGATTCATGAGTGACACGGCTAAGCAAGGAGAGACACGGCCAAGTTAAGGAAATTTGGCCGTGTTGGATTGAATTTGGAGAGACACGGTCACTGTCTCAGCCATGTCACCTGCCCGTGTCTGTTACTGGATGATTTTTGTTGAGAGACACGGCCGTGTCCCTTGCCCGTGTCTGCCACTGCCTGATTTTGGTTGAGAGACACGGCCACAAGCTTGGCCGTGTCCCTCAAAGGTGTTAGTTGGTATTTTATTTCTTTGCTCTTCTTGTATTATTGAGTTTGAACATACATTTGATGATAATGATGATGCATATGATGCTATAGGTAAAATGTGAAGAGATTGTGTTGCATTGACTTAAATATTGAGAACTCTTGGAGGAGGAAATGTATAGTTTGATGGAGAGTAGTTCTTGAGGTATGTACAAATTTATATGAATGCATTCTTTTACAAGATTGTGAGACTTAACACATTTAGTTATAAATGTGTTAAGTAATTTATTATATTGCTAATATAATGTGACTAATGTTACGATTTGTATAGTGTGAAAGATAAGATGATCGCTCATAAAGGTATGTGTTATGTGATTTGTTAAAATAAATACGTTATTGACGAATTCAAAGTATATTATATATATACTATTGATGAGTTGTTTTAATGTGAGTTGAGGAATGATAAGAGGTAAAATCATTGTGATTGGTTGAGATGATTCAATGAAATATACGCTCTTGATGTGATGGGAATCTAAGATTGTTGAATATAATGAGGAATTGCTTTGATGTTAATGTATATTATAATGATGTGAATGATATGTTGGTTTAGTTAATGAAATTGATTATGAATATGTGAAAGATGTAGTATTATAATATGAATTGAGACATGATGATTTAAATGTGATGAGAAGCCTTTATGAATGATTATGATTATACAAATGATATTGTTAAGGCATGTTTGCCTATTTGATAATGATGAGAATGAATGGAGAAGGTAATGTTAAAAGATCTAAATGAGTGAACCTATCTGCCTCCTGCGGACCCATTGGTTGGGCAACCGAACTTGGACTACCGACCTGGTTGGGGGAAAGGTTCGATATGATCAGTATTACGTATTTATCTGCCTCCTGCGGAACCATGCGGACCCTGTGAGTGGGCAACCAAACTTGGACTACCGACCTGGTTGGGGGATAATACGTGGTTGATAGTCTTATACGTTCCTATCTGCCTCCTGCGGAACCATGCGGACTCAGTGGGATGGGCAACCGAACTTGGACAACCGACCTGGTTGGGGGAATGATCGTTACTGATAGTTTTATATGTGCTTATCTGCCTCCTGCGGACCCCTGGGATTGGTAGTGGCCTGAGGCCCAGTGGGCAACCGACCTGGTTGGGGGAAAGTTCGTATATGACACCATGGTTGTTGGCTATAATGATGAACTTTGTATAATATATTAGTGTCTTTGGACCCATGCTTGTGCTTGATTGCATGTGATTCTTAAATGGTGAACCAAATGAATAATGTAAATGGAGACTTAGAGAATTGTGAATGATATGATTGAAGCATGCCTTGATGATATGATTGAATAATAATATGTGTGTTTAGTTAATGTGAAATGTGCAAGATGTGATGATGAAATGAATTGTGGAAAATATAATGTTATGTGATAAATGATGATAATCATGAAATGTGATGTATACAATATATAAGTAAATTATTGTAAGTGAATATAGCTTGAGAAGCTATGTTGAATAATGAGTTTATGAATAAAAGAATATTATGAAGTATGATGTGTAATATATATTGAGATATGGTGAATATTAGTGAGGGATTGTGGTTGGTGATAATGAGATGTATATATGTATATAATATATGAAATTAGTCGAGATATATGAAAGGTGCCATTCAAAAGGAAAAACATGATAAGAAACTAATGGTACATGGAATCGTTATATTATTGTATGTTAGAATTTCTATAATGTAAGTTTATATTTTATATTTGTACTACTAAGCTCTCGGGCTTAGCGCGGATGTGTAATCGCGCAGGTGACTAGGTGGAAGATATGAAGTTTTTCGTGATGCCACGAGAAGAGTAAGAGTTTGTCGAGACCAACTAGAGGGTGATGCATACATGTATAACTTTTAATTATGATGTATTTCTGACAAGAGTGTATTTATATGTATAAATGAAGTTTTGATAAAGATAAGATTATTTATATGTAAGATCATTAAATGTATAATGATTTTGTAAGTGTTCATTAAATTAATGTATGATGGTTTTAAATTCTGTTTAAAGGTTTTTAAATTGTAACGAAAAGTGACATCTTTATACTTTATATACTTACTGTATGTATACCAGGTATATGTATAGTACTCATATGGAGTATCGGGGTGTTACACAAATTACCATACATCTGACATTGTTGACACTTCTTTCCATACTCAATACAATCTCTTTCCATGGTCAACAAATAGTAACCTTGTCAAATTATCTTTTTAACTAGGGCTAAACCACTCATATGTGGACCGCAACTTCCTGTGTGTATTTCTGACATGATATTCTCCACTTCAGGCTTCCTCAAGCACCTCAAGTGCAACCCATCAGGCCATCTTTGATATAACTCTCCATGAAAGGTGATTATTGCAAGGGCCGCCGCCTTATGGCTCTTCTTTATTTATTTGTTGCCCCCGATGGGTATTCCCTTTCCTTCAAAAACCATCTTATAGTATCATATCACACATCATGTGTGAGTGGAGATTTTTGCCCCCACTCCCGGTGGAATGGTTCTTGCGACTTCGGTATTGTTTAGGTTCGGGGCCTTAGAGAACACAGACCTAAGTCCGGAGAAAATGGAGTCGCCAGCCGGACAGGTCGGGAAAAAAGAAAGGGGTGGATGACTCGATTCCTAAAGAATCCCCAACCCCCTAATGGGTTTGAAAAGTTAGGCATGTGTGGGGAAGGTGAGAAATGGCCCAGCACCCCCATAATGCCTAGTTCATTGGGATCAGCCTCCTTTACAAGTCTTAATATTATAAAATTCTTAAATATAACAATAATATCCATATTACATGCAATAATTGAAATAAAGCCTCTTTATATTAAAATCAAAGCAATGTCCAAACAAAATAAATAAATGGACACCCATCCGAGTATTGAAATGTGTCCTTACATCATCCATGTCTAAACTAATAGGACACCCACCGAAAGGTAGAAACATGTCCTTTACATTAGTCTAAAATATAAAGCGATTTAAATTACATAGAACTTAATTAATGAGGTACCTACAAAGTGGAAACATACCTCTTATAACATTTGGAAATCAAAATAAATCGATAAAAGTAAATAACCACTCATCATAAATAAATCATTCATCTATATTAAACATCAATCAAAATATAAACATTCAACCATGATAATTTAAATAAACCAAGCATTGAACTTAAATAAATCAAAGCATATAATAAACTACATAATTAAATCTAAAAATAAAGTAAGTAAAGATACAAATTGACGTTTACTGTTTCCATTTAAAGTTCTTTAATTAATATTTAAGATTTTGGGATTTTACTATATTAAGGTCTATGCTACTGTAAGTTTTAAAGGAATTGAAATGGCTTAAAGTTTTATAATTTAAGAGATTGATAAAGTTCTTTGATTAATCAAATTTGTGTTTGAGGAGTAAAATCATGAAATTGGGGTTTGGACACTTTAAAACATTAGGTTTATGATTATTAGTACTGGATTGTTGTTTTTAGGCTTATTGTGTTGAGTTTTAATATTTAGGTTTATAAGATTTTAAGGTTTTAAGGATTAGGGTTTAGAAAAATTAGGGTTTACGGTTTTTAGGGAATTAGTGTTTAAGAGAACTTAGAGTTTAGGTTTACTAGTTTATGGTTTACTATTTTGGTTTTGAAGTTGAATTAGGGTTTTTAGTGTTTCGGAGAATGTGTTTGATTTTAGAATTTGCAAAAACAATTTATAGTTTTATAAAGCTTTATGTGATTTTTAGGAACTGTAAAGTGAGTTTGAGTTTGGATATTTAACAAAATATTTGGAATTTTGGAAAAGAGTTAGAAGAAACCTAGTCTAGAGATAAAAGCTTTTGGAAATAAACAAAACGATTTAAGGTTTATAGAAATAGAAAAGATATTTTTTAGTGTTTTTTGGGAATAAAAGGATTAAATTTAGGGTTTTGGAAAATTGGAAAGCATATTAGGGTTTTGGTAAATTAATGAAATGATTTAAGGTTTTGAAAGTTGGAAAGTAGATTAGAGTTTTAAGATTTTGAAGAAATAGAAACAATAATTTTAAGCTTTTTGGAAAAAAAATGAATTAAGGTTTTTAGAATCAAAAGAAATAATGGGATGATTGAAGCTACTGTAAGGAAAAAAGATATTAGATATTCATACCTTTGTTTGTTGGTTCCACAAAAAATTGCTTCATGGATGAACAAGAACAAAGGCAAGGTTGCTGCCTTTGATAGGTTAACTGCTTGCTTGCTTATCCTTCTCAAATCTGAAGTTCCAAAGTTCAAGTCTAAATCCAAATCGAGTCCAAAAGCCGTCTACATCATGGTCTGTATCAGTTTCTATGATTGTCTAATATTCACAGCAAGGAGTTAATGAACTGGTCAAAATCAGAGGCTTGAGGAACAAGTTGACAGGATTTTCCCATACTGAAGCCAATGTGGCTAGGGCATCAGCCATCTGGTTTTCTGCTCTTGGTAGGTGTATAAACCTACACTCCTTAAAGTTCTTCTTCATCATGGTCAAGTAATGGTGGTATGGTTTTAATTTCTCTTCTTTCAACTCCCACTCTCCATTTACTTGGGATACTACTAGCAATGAATCGCCAAAAACTTCCACCTTATCCACCTTCATAATCATTAGGGTTTCCAAACCAAAGATACATGCTTCGTACTCCACCATATTATTGATTGCCCTGAATTTCAACTTTTTGGCTAGGGGGATAAGTTCCCCTTCAAGCGATTCTAGACTCCCAAACCTTCTCCTTTCATATTTACTGCTCCGTCAAAGTACATTTTCCATCCTTGTACTTCAATGGTCTTTAAATGTTAATCCAAAAATTCCAAGACTACCTCTTCGCTATCCTGTAATAGTTGTTGGGCCAGGAATTCTACCACTGCTCTACCTTTGATTGTATTTCTGGTTACATACTCAATCTCAAATTCTTCCAATATTATTAACCATCTCCCATACTTCCCAATCAAAGAGGGTGTCTCCCTTAAGTACTTTATTGGATCCAACCTGGAAATTGCTTGCACACTATAAGATTGAAAGTAATGCCGCAACTTCATAGAAGACCAAACAACAGCTATAGGGATTTTTCAATGATACTATACTTAATTTCATAAGGTAAGAGCTTTCTACTCAAATAGTAAATTGCATGCTCAATCCCTGACTCATCTGCTTGGGCTAGCATAGCTCCTACTGACTCTTCTTCTTATAGTAATAGAGGTTTACCGGGTTTAGGTGGTTTCAAACAAGGTGGATTTATTAGATACTCCTTTATTCGCTCAAAGACCTTTTGACATTTTCATTCCATAGGACCGACTGATTCTTTTTAAGCCACTTGAAGATAGGCTCACGGATTATTGTGAGCTTTGCTATAAATCTGCTAATGTATTGTAATTTACCAATGAATCCCTGAACTTCTCTCTCCGTCTTAGGGGCTGGCATATCCCTGATTGCTTTAACTTTGTCAGGAACAATCTCAATGCCATTTGGACCAATCACATATCCTAACAATTTGCATGAAGTAACCCTGAACACACACTTCTTCGGGTTTAATCTTAGCTTATATTTCAATGCTCTATCGAAGAATAATTCTAAGTTTTAGATGTGTTGTTCCCTTGTATCTGATTTCACCATCATATCATCAACATATACTTCAACATCTTTGTGCATCATGTCATGAAATAGTGTGGTGGCCATCCTTTGGTAGGTTGCTCCAGCATTCTTTAAGCCGAACGACATCAACCTATAACAAAATATACCCTATGTAGTAATGAAAGTAGTTTTGGCTTTATCCTCTTAGGCCATTAACACTTGGTTGTATCCAAAAAATCCAACTACAAATGAATGTAGCACACTAAAGGCTGCGCTATCAATGAGGACATCTATAAGGGGTAAAAGAAAATCATCTTTAGGGGAAGCCTTGTTTAAATCTATATAGTCGACACAGACCCTAATTCTCCCATCTTTCTTTGGCACGGGTACTATGTTGGCTAGCCAATCTGGATATTCTATCACTTCAAGAAACTTTACTTGTATTTGTTTAGTGAGCTCTTGTTTAACCAATTCAGCCCACTAAGGTCTTAATCGCCTAAGCTTTTGTTTGACAGGTTTCATGTGAGTGTAAGTAGGAATAAGATATTTGGCTATGTCTCGATCTATTCCAGGCATATCCTCAAAAGACCAAGCAAATACTTCTTCATATTTTTTGACTATTTTTTTCAAATCTCTCTCTCTCATTAGGGCTAAGGTCGAATGCTATGCTAATGTTTTTATGATTTTTGGTTGTTCCCAAATTTAATGACTGTATCAACAGAATTAATATTAAAGATGCTCATGTAACTGATATTTGAATGTATCCTACCATCAGGAGAAACATCACACAAGTAAGCAAAATCAGACTTTATTGCATTCATCTTGGAAAAGAAAACACCTTCATCCTCATACAAAGTAGACAAATTAAAATCAAAATCAAAATCATTGTTCTCAAAATCATAAGGCAGAATATCTTCAAACTTATCTTCAACAGGGCAGCAATCTCCTCTAGAGTCTTCTTGACTTTCAGGATAACTCCCTTCTTCTTTTCTGGATTGGACTCCTTGTTGACTAGTAAGGTGAACTCTTTCTTCACTTATTCCACTAACTCGGCAACATCAGCAAAAATTTCAAAACCAGGGATCAACTTTCCCATGAACATGATTGGTTGGGTCTTTCCTTGGAGTGGTCCCATGTCTGGAGCTTTGACAAATATTTTTTCAAGTGGCGGAAAGCTCATCTTTTCATTCTTCTTTGGCTGGACTTCTTTGTTGGCTTCTTCATACCCTAACCCTTTCTTGGAAGTTTGAGTTTTAAAATCTAGAAGTTTTGTTAAACCGGCCTTGACCTTTCCAAGACCAGCTCCGGGAAGGTAGCTAATGTTCTTCATCATGTTCAAGACCTTAGACTCCACTACTTCATCATCAGAAATTGCAGCTACTTGGAAACCATTAAGATGCCTCTCAATCATTAGAGCATTAACAACCTCATTATCTTCGGCCTCGATGACCACTGTCTCATCTCCATTAGGGAACTTGATCTTTTGATGATGGGTGGAAGGAGCTCCACCAAGATGATGAAACCATGGTCGTCCCAAGAGTAAGGCAAAGGTAACAGGTATGTCCAAAACAACAAATTCAACAATAGATTCAATTGGACCAACCTTGACAGCAGCTTTGAAAGTTCCTTCGACATGTCTCTTGGTGTTGTCATAAGCCCAAATATTTACCTCGGTTTGGTTTAGATCCCTTGATGACATGGATAGTTTTGGCAATATTTTAAGTCGGCAAACATTTATGGCAGGCCCATCATCGACCATTAAACATGGAGTCCTTTTTACTTTGATTTCCACTTTGATAAAGAGAGGATGGATGTGATCTCTCCCCTCTTCCTGTAAATTTGCATCTGAGAAAGATACTACTCTCGTATTAACTTCGCTCTTCTCTTGAATATCTTCACATTTCATTACTCCAATTTTTTTGAAGTTAATAAGCTCCTTCAGTGTTATGGAGGTGGAAATTGGTATGCTAGCCAAGGCCTTGGCCCTAGTTTCTCTGTGCTTTTTAGAAGTAGAAAATAAATCCCAAATGCTAACACTTACTTGGGTTATTTTTAATTTCTTGAGCATGATATCATTTTCCTCTTCTTTGTTCCCTACTTCAGCTTCCTTTCCTTTATTAGCTTCTACCTCCTTAGGCGGTAGCCTTGCATAAGGCTTACCGGATCTAGTGTTCATTACATCATCTTCTTCGGGCTCGAACTAGGTCCATTCCTCCTTCTTGAGTACAATATCATCCTTTATCCAACTAAAGTAGCTTTTATGCTATATTGGATTACACTAAATTAAGAGGTTTATTATAAATAGATTTCTCACATGAAAAAGTAACTAAAAAACAAGCCCATGATTAATAACTCTTAGTATAAACTAGGCTCACAATTGATTTTTAATATTTCATAATTGACCTAAATAATTTGCAAGCTCTTTGAAAGAAAAGGTTGGATGAAAATAATTTTATTTCTAAGCCCATTGTAAAAAAGATTTTAGAAAAAATGGATTTTGGGCTAAGTATTTGGGTCGAAAGAATTTTTGATTTATTTTTAGAAAAGTTTTATGTTCAAAGACCATCTTGAAAAGTTTTGAAAATAGCTTTGGTCTTTTGGACTTTAAAGAAAAATTTATTTGAGCTCACAACATAATTAGGTCATATTAGAAAAAGAACAAACCAAATAAGCCATGATTTAAACCAAGATAAATTAATCATAGTCAAACAACAAGCATTTGGGGTAAAACCTAAGGAAAGTAAGTAGGTTAATTATATTAGCTTTAGTCTTTGGGTTAAAAGGCTTAGGTTCCCATAGCAAGTATATACCAATTGGTACAAGGCTATGAGTGGTTATGCCATGCTCAATCTCTATACCTTGATTGAAAGTATAGTATCCCGTACATAACACAACACGAGCGTCCTAACTCACGCACACGATGCAATCTAATATGATGCAATGGATAATATCATAATAAGAAATAATAGAATAATATAAAGACCAACGGAATCAACTTTTCTTATCCCCAGTCGAGTCGCCACTGTGAGCGGGGATTTTTTTCCCCACTCCAGGTGGAATGGTTCTTGCGACTTCGACACAGTTTAGGCTTGGGGTCTTAGAGAACACGGGCCTAAGCCCGTAGAAAATGGAGTTGCTACCCGGATGGGCCGAGAAAAAGAAAGGGGTGGATGACTCAATTACTAAGGAATCCCCAACCCCCTAATGGGTTTGGAAAGTTGGGTACTTCTGGGGAAGGTGAGAAATGGCCCAGCACCCCCCACAACGCCCGGTTCATTGGAACCGGCCTCCTTTGCAGATCTTAATGTTATAAAATTCTTAAATATAACAATATTATCCATACTACATGCAACAATTAAAATAAAGCATCATTATATTAAAATCAAAACAATGTCCAAATAAAGCAAATAAATGGACACCCATCCGAGGATGGAAACATGTCCTTACATCGTCCATGTCTAAACTAAATAGGACACCCACCGAAAGGTGGAAACATGTCCTTTACATTGGTCTAAAATATAATAGCAATTTAAATTACGTGAAAATTAATTAATGAGGTACCCACAAAGTGGAAACATGCCTCTAACAATTTTAATACCAAAATAAACAAATAATAATCATAATAATAAAAAAAATATCCATCCATGATAAACTAAATAAATCAACCATCAAAACATATAATAAACTACACAATCAATTCTAAAATTAAATATAGCAAATAAAGATACAAATTTAGGTTTATGTCTCAATTTAGGGTTCTTTAATTAAAATTTAGGGTTTTGGGATTTTGGAATTATTATTATTATTATTTAAGATGTGAGGATTTTTAGAAAAATGGAATGAATTAGGGTTTTATAAATTCAAGAAAATAGTAAGTTTTTTTAGTTAATCAAATTAAGATTTAGGGTTAACATCATGAAATTAAGGTTTTGGTGCCTTAAGACATTAAGGGTTTAGGACTCACGGTTACTGGATTGTGGTTACTGAGTTAATAATTAGGATTTAGATTTATTAGATTAGGGCTTTAGGGTGTTGATGAACTTATCATAAAGTTTTGATGTTTTAAGAATTAGGGTTTAGGAAAACTAGGATTTACTGGATTGGGTTTTAAGAAAATTAGGGTTTAGGAAAATTAAGGAATTAAGACACTGGGGTTAAGGTTTTGAGAATTAAAAAGATAGTTTAGGGATTTTAAAAAGGTGTAATTAGGATTTTAGATTTGAAAAACATGTTTTAAGGCTATTAAAGTTTTAGGGTTTTACGGTTAAGATATTAGGGTTTTATAGCTTGAAATCTAAATTCCGTGGATGATGATTTTGAATTTGGAATTTGATGTTTTTTTGTAATCAAAGTTAAGTGTGCTTTTAATATTGACTATATCAACTACTTATGTATTTTTGGTTGAAAACAAATATAGAAAGCCAAATTTATTGTTGAAAGATTAAAATAACTCATTCAATAAAATTATAACAAAATAGCTACGGTGAAAGTTTGGAAATGAAATTAATTAAGTTTTAGAGTTTGAATAACTTAGGGCTTATGAAATTAGATTTGTGTTGAATGATTATATTATTTACTTTAATATGGATCTTAAGTATTGTATGAATTAATTCATACTACTGCCTAAACTAAATTAAAGGAAGAATTAAATAACTAAGGCACTGTGATGAGGCTTAAAGGATGAAGATGATTAATGATTGAATAAACTAAAGTTAGAAAAATTCACCTACGTTTCAAGGCTTCACCAATTTTGAAGAGATTGAACCAAGTTGTTGCTTGCTTCAGATTTGATTTTTGTTGAGCAAAGCAATCTGGAGATGATTGCTTGTTTCCTCCTTTGGTTGTTGTCTCTTGAATTTTTCCTCGTTTGCTAGGGTTTTCTTTTGGCAAGTTTTGTTCTAAGTTTCATCCTCCAAAGTTAGAAGTCCAAAGTTTCGATCCCTTTTTGAAGTGTTTTAGTGTGATATTTACAGGAAAAAATCCAAACCTAATTCTAATTATCTAAGGAAATTAAAATCATTTAGGAAAAGAAATCAAAACCAAATAGAATTCGGTTTCAGAAAAAAATAACTGCACTAAAAAATTGCACTAGCAAAATATTGCTATGGGCTACGAAAATTACGAGAACTGGAGTGGGCCAACCAATTCTCCTCAGGAATTTCTTGTGGCGAATTGGCTTATTCCCACTTAAATGGCCCAAGCCAATTCGCTTTTGGTGACGAAAGTTTTTTGCCGCTAATTTTTCCATCGCCGATTTTTATTTATTTATTTTAACTTTATTAATATTACCTTTTTTATTTTTGTTAAAAATTAAAAATATTAAATATTAAATACATATTATTTAATTAAAATACCACAAAAATTATTTTGGACTATATAAAAAAAATATTGGACCAGGCTGGGTCAAAAATTAAGGGTCTACACCAGCCAGGATGGAAACAACTCTTCTCCATCAATGAGTCTTCATACAGAGAGTTAACCCTGGAGTTCTTTTGCACTTTTCAATTTGATAGAAACAAGATCTCCAACATCGAGCTGACAATGAAGTTTTAATTGGGCGGTCAGCGATTCCACATGAGCATCAATGAACTTGGCATGTATTTAGGTTTATTTACTATAGAGGAGGTGTAAACCGTAGAGTATCTTAACTACGAGGTAGACTTTGTGGAAATGAAGTCATTCCTTCCAGGGTTTGGAGCACATTTGCATCGAATGCCGCCAAGTATCAGCCAAAGGTATCAAAGGCATCAAATTTTGAGTCATTCCCATGTCGAGTAGTGCATAATCTATTGGTTCACACCATAGTGGATCGACTTAGTAGTATTGGAGTTGTTGGCCAGAGGGAGTTGTTCTTTTTGAACTGCATGGTCCATAAGATCCAGTTCAATGTAGCTCATGCTATCACACACTTTTTCTATGAGTAGTCAAAAAAAGGGGCACCGGGTAACTTGCATGGTGGCATGTATGTCACGAGACTTGCTCGTAGTTTGGGGGTGCTGGATAGATGCCTACCGATGACTTTAGATGGGCTCCCTAAACTTTTCGGCATGGATAATTTGAAACGGTTAAACTAAGAGAAGGTGGTGGGGCTACAGGTGCCACCTGCGGATTCTGAGCCAGTACCACCCAAGAATTTTAAGCTAGCTCTTCCTACTCCCACTTTCAACATACCTCCACCAACAGACGTCCCCGGCCCATCCACCACTGCCAGACCTTCTTCCTCAGTTGGCTCATCTTTTACTATAGCACCTACCTTCAGAGACTGGTATAATTCTATGAATGTTGAGTGGTATGATGATAAAAAACCAACTGAGTTTGAATGCTAGATATGCAGGATAGAAGGCAAAATTGGTAACATCTAGCTTTATTGTATGGATTGAATAATTCTTATTAAATTAAATCATTTGATTGAGTTGTTTTATTCTTTTTATTCTTAATATTTTATTTCCAATTGATAATATCATGTTTATTGACTTGCTGTAATTTTCATATTATTGACTTGAGAAAGCTTGATTTGAATAGAATGCTCATTAGGATTGAGGGTTGATTGGAGTGCTAGAGATAGACTTACAAGACTCTTTAGTTTAAAGTTCCTCGTTCCTATCGCAAGATCTATTTAATTATGCTTGAGAAGAGATTCCTAGCATTCTACTTAGTGATTAGGGATTAATTCACTTGAGAGAGGTTTTAATCTAATTTAGGGGAATGCCAATTCAGCTCTATTATTTGATTTAATTTAATTGATAATCACAAATGCTTTTTTTTTGCTAGGAGATTCAATATCTGGATAGCATTTTCATCATCAGCTTTTGTTGCACAATATTCAATTTTCTTCACTTGAGTTTATTAAGTAATTCATCTTTTATTATTATCATCACACAAACTATTGATTCGCTAAACAAAAGTTGAAATTTGCACTAATATTGGACCTTGTCCCTAGTGGAATGATATCTTATTCACTATTTTATTACTCGAGCGACCCGTGCACTTGCGGGAACACTCTGATAGCATAGATTCGCCATCAGAATGTTGCAAATTTTTGTGCTAGATGAGCTTAGAAATGAAGCCTATGAGAGGTTATGGATTTACAAGGAAAAAACAAAGGCAATTCATGACAAAATGATACTCAGAATAACCTAATAACCAAGAATGAAAGTCTTTTTATTCAATTCAAGGATGAGGTTGTTCCCTGGAAAGTTGAAGTCTTGTTGGAGTGGTCTATTCCAAGTTGTTCAAAACTTCCCATGTGGAGTTGTTGAGTTGTTAAATTTGAAAACTAATGAAACATTTAAGGTAAATGTCCAAAGAGAAAAACCTTACTCAAAGGAGTTGAAGATGCAACAACCATTGATAGCATGGTGCTTGTGGATACATGAAGCAACCACGTCAAGCTATACAACGTTAAAGAAGTGCTCAATGGGAGGCAACCCATCAGTTTGTATTTCTCTTCTTAATTAATTTTTCATTTTTTGGATTTTTAAATTTTCATTTTGGCTTGTGAAAGGTGTTAGTGAATTGAATGGAATAGGTGCTTTGATGGGTATCTTTATTCTGATTGAGTTTTAGGACAAGAAAAAGAAAAAAAGATGACACAAAATTGGTCAGAATGTGAAACACTCAGAGACACCGCCAAGCCATGAGTGACACGACCAAAACATCAAGAGGAGGAAAAATTTTCAATTTGGCAGTATCTGACATGGCCAGATGACTTGGTCGAGTTTGTTCTCATGTCAAGCACTCTAAAATTTTCTCAAAACATAGTAGTAGACACGGCCAGACAACTTGGATGTGTCCTTGATCGTGTTCAACCCTTTAAATTTCCTTTTAAAGAGACGGAACCAGGTATGGCCAAATGACTTGTTCCTGTCTCTCACTAACCATTGAAGCCCATATTTTATAGAACTAGACACAGCCACTCAACTTGGTCGTGTTGATGACTGCGTCCCTTGCAAATTCTTAGACTAGTTCATTTTATAGAGACACGAAAAAGACAAAACCGACTTAGCCGTGTTACCCATCTTGAAGCCCTTTTTAAAAAACCATTGTTCTCCCCATCCTAGAGTATATATAACATATGCATATTGTTTATTAATTGTATATGTTAGATATATATATATATTATATACTTGATATATTTAATACACATATAAGGTATATTTGATGTGTATATAGGATATACATTATTTGTACATATGGGTATTTATATTCAGTAAATATGCATTACATATACATAAATTTTCTCTCTCAACATCGCATCCCTCACATAGCCAAGCCACACCTAACCCTAAAACTCACTCTTTTCCATCAATTCTTCCTTATTTATTCCTAAAAACTTAAACAAATCATTACAAAGCTTGAAATTTCATCAAATATCAAGATGCCAAGGACAAAGATGGTGTCTCACCTTAGAAGAAAGCAACATGTAGGCCCATAATTTTTTACCAAGTCCAGTCTAATATTTTAAAATAAGTTCAAAATAATTTTTGTGGTATTTATTATTTGTTTTAGTATATATGATTTATTTTAACACTTATTTTAATATTTATTTTATTTACTTTTTAAAAATATATATATATGTAATAAAAAATCAAATAAATAAAAAATCAAATCGACTAATCAGTGAGCGGCACGCGGCAAGCCAGTTCACCGCAGGTGCAAGTTACGGTGAATTGGCCTGCCCCAATTCATTGCAGGCCAAGCCTGCAGCGAATTGGGCAGCACCTCACAGGCACTCGTTCGATTACTTGCGTCCCAGCAACCCAACCTCTTTGCTCGCCCGTTGCTCGAATCCCAGTAGTCGGTGCCAGTGCATTGGCCGATTTTTACCAAATTTCTATGTTTACTCAGCAACTCAAATTAATTTCCTAAACAATTTTAATTTCCTTAACATGTTAGGTTTTATTTGAAATTCCTATAAATAATAGTTTTAGACATAGAAACAAGGACGACAAAAATTACTCAAGAATTATTATCATACTATCTTTGAAGCAACCTGAAGCAACCAAAAACAAAAAGAACACTCAAATTCACAAGGCAACAAGGCTATGTTGTCTTGAATCAAGCTCTCCCAGAATTCCAATAGTGCAATTGTGGTGGAGCCAACAAACGATGGTATTTTCTTAATCAATTTATTATAACATGATTTTGATAGTTTTAATGTGGATCAAGCATGATCTTTTTTTAAAATTGAATCCAGTAGCCTATTAACATAACTTCTTCCAAATTTAATCTAGTAGTCAGCATGTTAATAGCTTTGTTTAAAGTTTTCACGATGTCAATTATGGAGATACCAAAAATCAATTATGAGCCTAGTTTATACTAAGAATTATTGATCATGGGCTTATTTTTGGCATGATTCATTAGTTACCCTTTCAAGTGAGAAATCTATTTATAATAAACCTCTTAATTTAGTTTTAATCCAATAAAGCATAAAAGCTGCTTTATTTGATTGGATGGATTAAAGCCTAATTAAAGGGAATTGTCATTAACTGCTTTTCGTGTTAAAAAATGTAACTATTGATTAAATCATCTGAGGGAATTTTTTAAATAAAATATCCCATGTTTGTATTTTGTTAACCACATACCTAGGAAAAGAGACTCGCCATTCGTGTGTGAAAGTTATAAGGTTGGAAGGAACATCCTAATTATTTTTGTTTGTTTGTTGTTTGTGCATACATGCATACATACATTTGCATCTCATTGATCATTTCTGGCTCACGCCCTGGATTACAATAGTTCAAAAGCCTATGACAATCCGACCTATGCCGGTGATGAAAAATCGAGCAATAAGTCAGTTAGCTTCTAACCAAAACCAATGGAACCTGAGCAGATTCAAAAGATGTTGGATAATGCCCTTGAAGTCAAGATGGAAGAATTAAAGTGGGCCTTAGCTAAGATCATGAAAAGTCAAATGGCTGCAATGTTTGGGAACACTGTTGAAGCATCCATTAGAGCCAAGAAAGACAAAGGAAAGGCTAAGGTTGGTAAAGTAGCCTTTGAAGATAACAAAGTAGTCATTTATGATGATGATGACTGGGATCAATATTTCCAAGATCCTCAAGACAAGAAAAAGGAGCCAAAGGTTGTTGAACTATCGACAGTATAAAAGACCAAAATTTCATATGTTGAGAAATTGATTGCTGATTTGGAAAAGAAATTAGAGAAGAAGCTGAAAACTGAAGAAATGTCAAAGGTTGACAAACTATTTAACAAAATGAGGAGGTCCCTTACAAGTTCAAAATGCCTTCCTTCGCTAGGTACAATGGTACAAAAAATCCTCACTTGCATGTTAAATAGTACATCACTGCTATGCGGTATGCCCGAGATACTAAGGCTCAAATTCTAAGGTACTTTATGCTCTCATTGGACCTTATTATCCAAAACTGGTTCAACACCTTGGAGGATGACACTCAAAAGAGCTGGGATTTGCTATACAAGGCTTTCGTTCAACAGTATGGGTACAATGTCAAGAGGGAAGTTACCTTGATAAAGGTGGAAACCATTAGGCAAAGACCAAATGAGAATTTTGTGGACTATGTGAGAAGATGGAGTAATAAGGTTGTACTTCTCAAAAGGAGGCCTGAAGAGTTGGACCAAATTAGGATGACAGTCAGAGGCGTCCAACCCAATCTCTGTAACAGGCTGTCTCACACCCTTATAAGGGATTTCAGAGATCTTCTCCAAGCAAGATTGCAAATAGAAGAGTGGGAAAGAGAGAAGAACCATTTTTCTGAAAAAATAGAATTATCAGCTCAGCAATCAAAGTACACAAAAGGAAACTGATGTTAATGCCACTGGTCAAAAAGGAATGAGGCAATTTTTAGAATTGGGGAAGCCGCTATCTTGAGTTCTCAATAAGCTACAAAAGAAGGGATTGTTACAACCCTTGACTCCTCATCCTTTTCCTAACCCTCTTCCACCTAACTTTGATACTAAAGCATTTTGTCAATTCCATCAAAGGCATGGACACGGAATGAACAAATGTATGAAGTTTAGGCATGAGATACAGAATTTAATTGATAATGGAAAGTTACCTGAGCCTGATAAGCCTAATACCAAGAGCAATCCTTTGCCTAAATTTGAAAAAGTACCTCCTCCAACAACCTTCATGGTAGGAGGAGGAGTAGAGGAAGATTCTATCTTTCAAGATTGGAATATCAAAGATGCAGAATGAGAAGAAATTTTATTCAACAAACTTCCCTTAGCTTGGAGTGTTGCTCTATTTATTTTACTTTCTTTAATATTTAATTGGAACAATTATGTTTTTCAAGTTATGTTTGTTTGAATAAGTTATTTTCATCAATTTTTTAGGGTTTAGTATTTTCAGAATTTAGAGTCACGGGTAGTGAATTAATTTTTAGGAATTTGGAAATCAATTTGATAATTTCATGAAGTTTTATGAATTTAAACAAACAAATTAAAGTTTTTATAAGTAGAAAAGATGTTTTTTAAGGCTTTTTGAATGAAATAGAACCTACTTTAAAATTTTAAAAGAAACAGAATTTAAATCTTAGTTTTGTTGAAAAATATGTTCAATTAGAGTTTTATGATTTTTAAGAAGTAAAAATAACAATTTTAAGCCTTTTTGGAAAATAAAGTAACGTATTAGTGTTTTAACCTTGGAAAAACTAAATTAAAGCTCTAAGGTTTTTGATTTAAAAACCCTAAATTTCATAGATTTGCTACTGTGAAAAGATAAATCAAAAAAGAATTTAACATACCTCCTTTTGTTGATTCTCCAAAAATAATTCTTCTTGGATGAACAAGCTCCAAAGACAAGCCTTTTTTGCCTTTGAATCCTTTAAATCGTGCCTCTCCTCCTTTAAAAATCAATTGAATTGAATTTATTACTTTTCCTTCACTGATTTGGTTTTCCAATTTCCAAGCTACTACCAAAAATTTTCCTCTCTTAATTTGGTTGCCTTTGATCCTTATTTATAGAGGTCTTTCTATGTATAATCCTAATTAATCACGGAAAATAATCTAAATAAGAAAAGGAAACCAAAACCTAATTAAATTAGGTTTCAAAAATTTTGCGTCGGAAAAAATTGCACTGCAGAAAAAATTGCTGCAGGAAAAAATGCGTTGGCGAAAAAAAACTGCAGCAAAAAACTACGCAGTGGATGGGCTAGGGCGTCGCCCGTAGGAAATTCCTGCAGGCAAGCTATTTGGTGAAATAGAAATTCTATTTCGCTCGCAGGAAAATCCTGCGAGTGAAATAACTCGAAATAACACAGTTATTTCGCCCGCAGGAATTTCCTGCAGGCGAAATAGCCTACGGACCCGTGCAACTGTTTTTTCGTCGCCGATTTTTTCAACTCTGATTTTTATTTTTATTTTTATTTTTTTAATTTTTATTTGTTTATTTTTATTTTTGATTAATAAGAATTAGATAATAAAGCAAAACTTATTTAATTAAAATTATTTTGGACTAATTGGACATCAAAAATCATTATGGACTAAATAAAATATATTGAATCGGATTGGGTCAAATATTAAGGGTCTACAGTTTGCCCCCTGAATGAAAAATCTGAAACTTTGGTGAAATAGAGTGAAAAGTAATAAGACTTAATTTTTGAGATGGTTGAGGTTTTGGGTTCTAGACCCGGTTTGAGTTCTGGACTCAAGGATGATTTTAGGTTCTGGACCTAAGGAAAATTTGGGTCTTGGATCCGGTTCGAGTTCTGGACTCAATGGATGATTTTAGGTTATGGAGCTAAGGAAATTTTGGGTTCTGGACCCGGTTCGAGTTCTGGACTCAATGGATGATTCTAGGTTCTGGACCTAAGGAAAATTTGGGTTCTGGACCCGGTTCGAGTTCTGGACTCAAGGATAATTCTAGGTTCTCGACCTAAGGAAAAATTTTGGTTCTGGACTCGGTTCGAGTTCTGGACTCAAGGATGATTCTAGGTTCTGGACCTAAAGAAAAATTTGAGTTCTGGACCCAGTTCAAGTTCTGGACTCAAGGATGATTCTAGGTTCTGGACCTAAAGAAAAATTTGGGTTTTGGGCCCAAGCATAATTCTAGGTTCTCGACCTAAGGAAAAATTTGGGTTCTGGACCAGGTTTGAGTTCTGGACTCAAGGATAATTCTAGGTTCTGGACCTAAAGAAAAATTTGGGTTCTGGACCCAAGAGATTTGGATACTCGATCCTAAACTAGACTCGGATACTCGATCCTAAACTGGATTGAGATACTCAATCCTAACTTGATTTGATTTGGGTACTTGGACACGAGAATAAAAATATTTTGGCTAATTTTTAGACATGTGTCTTCTTATTGCCCACTTGGCTGTAAAAATATTTATATACTCGCAATTATTTGAACGATTAAAGTGAATAATTAAATTTTTTTATTTACCGTGTAGTCACTATTCATGCACTATTCACTATTCATAAATAGTAAATTTACTATTCGCAAATAGTATCAAATAGTATTTACTATTAGAAAAAGTAATATTACTATTCTCTAATAGTAATACTATTCATGAATAGTATATTTAATATTCATCAATAGTAATACTATTCATAAATAGTAATATTTACTATTCATCAATAGTAAATTTACTATTCTTGGATAGTTTTGAATTTGTTTTCTTTCGCTTGCCGCTCCTCTATAAAAGGCCATCAATTCTTCATTCCATTTCACAATTTTAATTTCAATTTTGTAATTCTCTCAAATTTCTTTTCAATTTCAGCATATATTTTTCAAAAACAATGCATGCTTCGAGGTCGTGGACTCATTCTAACACCGAGTTATTGGAGTTTATTCGGCATCATGAAGACGAAAATCTAGATATATTGGCCGGGATGCCGCTCCATCGTAGTTCCAATCAAAAGAGCGAGGTAATTACTTTTTCCCTTTCTTTCTTCTCTTTTTTTTCTATATATATATATATTTTATTTTATTATTTTCTATTTTTTCTCTCTTTATTATTATTTTTGTTTTTTTTGTTATTGTGAAAAATAAATTAATTTAAATAGATAGAATAACACGTACTTACCTTGTATTTACTTACCTGGGTTTGTGTTAGCATGATCATTGTGTCGTCCGGGCCGGAGGGTGTATTTATAAAGCCCGACAATAGTATGATGTAGTGCCTTCTCGGGTAAGGCGGAGATTGTTGCTTTGAGCAGTTCATCTTACAATTACCGTCCGAAGAATATCAGATAGACTGAAGCGTAGTCCAGGCGCTTGCAGAGCGATGGTTGGAAACCACTCACACTTTTCACTTGCCCATCGGGGAGATGACGATTGGTCTGGTCTATTTTACTGCCATAATTGGCCTTCGATATAATGGTGCTCTGGTTCCTCTAACCAATGACATTTTAACATTTGAAGAAATTCAGGAGTTAATTGGTATGGAACTGTCATATAAAAGGCCTTTCAAGATAAAAATCGAGCCGATTCGCAGTTATTGGATTAACTACAAAGGTCGGATTGGCAGAACAGTATGCTCAAAGATTTTTGTTATATCTGCTAGGGTCGACCATTTTAGGCAGTACTGAATCATCCATTTACTTGTCAGTGTTGAGTGCCCTTTCTTATCTCAGAATGGTACCATCTTCTGGCTGGGGTGAAGCTGGTCTCGCATGTCTTTACCATGGCCTTGATAAGCTTTGCCGAAATAAGAATTCTTTCGTCGGCTTGATGGCGGTTGTCGAGGTATTCTTTCTTCCATCAATGTATGTTCCCCTTTTCTCTTGCATGAATGTGATCTTTATTGTTATTGTAGATATGGGCATACGAACACAACTTCGTGAGGGTACCCGGCATTTCCCGAGAGAGAATCGAGTATCCTAGATTAAATTACTGGTTGTCCGATAGTGTGGAAGTTCCCGGCTCTCACCAAGTGCATACCCAACGCTTCGTGTTGAGCCTCCTTGTTTTATTAGTTTTTGTCATAGATTTGTATCTTATTTGTTATGATAATTATTGTTTTCTTTAGGTATTTTGGTAGTTTCAATCAGTTTATTTAGTGTTTTCATTAATTTTGGTAGTTTTAATTTATTTCAGTGTTTTTGTTATTTTTGTTCTAGTTTTAAGTGTGGTGTCATGTTTTGTTGGTTAATATTTATTTACTTCTTGTTAAAGTTTGTTTCAAGTTTTGTTTTAGATTAAAAAGCCAAGGAACCAAGAAGAAGGAAAAAATGGACAGTAGCTGACACATGCAGAGGACACGGCCAAGCCACTGGCCGTGTCCCATACCAAGCTAAGGAAGAAGACCAAGACACAGTAGATGACACCTTTAGGGGACACGGCCAAGCTTGTGGCCGTGTCTCTCCAAAATTATCAAACACGGCCAAGCCTCCTCCAAACTAGCCGTGTCACTCACCACTCCAAAGAAGAAAAGAAGAAAATCACATAGGAGCGAACACACTCAGGGGACAAGGCCAATCTTGTGGCCGTGTCCCTCCAAGAACCTCAGACACGGCCGTGTCTCCCCCAACTTGGCCGTGTCACTCATGGATTAAAGAGAATGATGATTTTTGGAGCGGAGGTTTCATATAAATATTAAAGTTAGGGTTTTGATAGTGGTTGTTGAGAGTTTAAGATTTGTTTTTAGCCGTCAAAGAAAATAGTTAGGGTTTCATCTTGTTTTCTTTGATCTTTTGATTACACCTTGATTAAAACTAGCTTGGATTAGATTTGTTCTTGCCATTGATACATTCTTCGAGCAAGTTCTAAACAAGAGATTCTTCAAGAGCTAAGAAGTTTGTAATTTGGTTTTGTTCTCGAACTTTATCTCTTTAATTTCATTGGAATTGTATTTAAGAATATTATCATGTCTAAATTTATTTCTTTGAATTTTAATGAGATGAGTATGTTTGATAGCATTATGAACTAATTTGATCTAGTCTAGGGTTTGTATGGATCTGCTATGATTGTATGAATCGGTTATTACTCTTAACTTAATTATTTCTTTAGCCTTGATTGAATGGAATTATTGTTAATATATAATTGATTGGCCACCAATTATGTGTTTAAGGTATTAGATGAAGGATTGAGAGATGAAGTCTAATGCTGGAACAATTCAATTAGGGACTTAGGTGAATTAGAGATATAATCTAGGAAAAGATTATTTCAATTGTAACAAGATTATTTGAGAGAGGTTTGAATGCGAGAGCTTATTTCCTTGATTCGATTAATTAAGTTGCTTGAGATTTAATCTTTGAAATTAAATTAGTTAAGAGGAATAACCGTTCATACATATAAGTAGTAGAGAAGTGCAAACCCTAGACCTTTTCTATTAAGTGAATCAAATCATTAGCTCAATTTACTTTTATTGTTCTAAAATTCCAATCGATCTGTCTTCATTAGTTAGCAATTTAAATTTATTCATTACTTGTTATTTATAATCTGATAATCAATTAGCTACTTTAGCTTCCTTGTGAGACAACCTTGGGGCGATCACCCTTGCTACAACTACCTCGTATACTTGCGAGTGACGCTTTGTAGTAGAGTTAATTCAAGCGCAACAAGTTTTTGGCGCCATTGCCGGGGAAGCTAATTGGCGTAACTGTTTATTAGGCAAAAATACTTTAGATTATTTTTCATTGTTTACTTTTGATTTTATTTTGTCTTTTGATTTTAATAATTTCTTGTTCTAGAAATTTTGTTTATGCAAGGTAGGAGATCACTTGGAGGAGAGCTATACCCAGCCATTCCAAAAATTCAGAGAGTGAAAAGGAGCAGGGAAGAGTTTGAACTGTACACCGGATTTGATACTACAGAGGAGGACACTTCTGATTTTGAGTCAAAATCTGCACAATCTGTTAAAATGGCAGAAGAAGGACAAAGGACTATGAGAGATTTTGCTAGACCTGTCATTGGAACTTCCACCTCTTGCATACGATTGACAGATGCAGCAAGAAATTATGAGTTGAAGAACATTCATTACAATATGTTGCCATCATTCTATGGAGTTCCAAATGAAGATCCTTTGAACTTTATTCGGGATTTTTATTCTACCCTCAACACTTTTCCATTGGGAGGACTAACAGAGGATCAGTTGAGGATGAGATGTTTCTCGTATACATTGAAGGATAGGGCAAAGAGCTGGCATATGATGTTGCCCGAAAAATCTTTGACAACTTGGGAGCAAGTTTATAACAAGTTTATGGGCAAGTTTTGCTCTCATCAAAAGACAGCTGAATTGAGAGGGAAGATAGCTACATTCTCTCAATTTGAAGGAGAGCCATTTCATGAGGCTTGGGACAGATTTATCCAGTGTCCACATCATCACTACCCACTTCAACTTCTTAATCAATTTTTCAATGATGGTCTAACCCAGCAATTTTAGAACACTGTTGATAATGCAGTTGGGGGAGCTATGGGAGAAAAGACAGCTGATGAAACTTATGAGATCTTTGAGATGTTGGGAGCTAATTCTCAACAGAAAAGTGTAAGGGAAAGAAGTAAAAGGGTGAATCAACTGGAAGCCAATAGTGAGATGGTCAATCAAATAGCTGAATTGACAAGGCAAGTGCAGATGCTGAATATGAAAAACAACACTTCTTCATCCACTCAAGAAGTGTGTGGAATTTGTGGGACTTTCGGGCATGGAGAAAATATTTGCCCCTACGCATATGAGTCTTATGGTATTGAAGCTGAGCAAGTCAATGCTATGGGGGGATATCAACCAAGGGCCCGGAATGATCCTTACTCCAATACTTACAATCTTGGTTGGTGGAGTCACCCAAATTTTTCCTGGAAAACAAATAATTCTCAACAGCCTTTCCATTTGCTCCAGAGACAAAACCAGCAGCAGGGTCAATCCTCAAATCAAGGGCAGCCTAAGAGAGAGAGTTTGGAGGAAAGTTTACAGGCTTTTATCCAAGTCAGTGCTAAAAATCAAGAGATGAACAACAAGAGGCTGGATTCATTAGAAGCATATTTTAAGAAAGTGGAGACCCAAGTGGGACAACTTGCACAACAGATACAGATTCAACAAAAGGGGAAATTCCCAAGTCAACCTGAACAGGCACAATCAGTGACTATTCTTAGAAGTGGCAAGGTAATTAATAATAATGTTGAAGATAATTCTGTGAATGCAGGTGAGCAAGAGGATAAAAAGGAAGGAGAGCCAGAGAACAAAGGTGATAGGGAAAGATCAATGGAGAAATCTCCTACAGCAGATTTACACAAGGCAAGCAATCCATACCGGCCACCTATACCATTCCCACCAGGTTGAAGAATGATAAATAAGATAAGCAATTTTCAGACATCTTCAACATGCAGTCTAAGATAAGTATTAACTTACCCTTACTTGAAGCAATAAAGAACATGCCAGCTTATGCCAAATTCTTCAAGGAACTGAGCCCAATGAAAAGGTGATAGTTTCAGAGGTAGCTAGTGTTGTTTTGCAGCATAAACTACCTCCAAAGCTAAAGGATCCTGGAAGTTTTATAATTCAAATTACTATGGGGAATGGAAAGGGGACTGATGGCATGTGTGATTTAGGAGCTAGTGTAAATTTGATGCCTTATTCTGTGTACCTTGAATTAGAACTAGGGTAACTTAAACCTACAAAAATGGTGTTGCAATTAGCTGATAGATCTCTTAGATTCCCGAAAGGGGTTATAGAAGATGTGTTAGTTAAGGTTGGGGGGTTGATAGTACCTGTGGATTTCATAGTTCTTGACATGGAAGGAAGTAACCCTACACCATCCGCACACACTATTCTTCTGGGTAGGCCTTTTATGGCGACTACCAACACCTTGATAGATATTAAAAATGGTAAATTGACAATGACTGTCTTAGGACAAACAGTTGAATTTTCTATTTTTAACACTTCTCTCATTCCTACAACTGCTTTATATGAGGATTGCTCTTTAATTGATTGTATTGATGCAGTTGTTTCAGATGTTTTCTTGCAGACAGGTTCCTCAGATAAATTGGAGCTGGCACTAACCTTAGATGGTGGTTTAGATATTTTTGATTCAGAAATAGCCAGTTGCCTTGACACATTAGAGAGTGCTGAAATAGAGGAACTTAAGGAGGACCCGTATGTGAACTTCCCTCCATTCAAAAAGAAGAGAAGAACCCTTCACTTGAGTTAGAGCTAAAAGAGTTACCTAAAAATCTAAAATATGTGTTTTTAGGAGATCATAATACCTTGCCTGTGATAATATCTAGTGAACTTAGTGAAGAGGAGGAGATGAGGTTGGTAAGTGAGCTTAGAAGATTGAAAAGAGCAATAGGATGGGGATTGAGTGACATTAAAGGTATTAGTCCTTCTATGTGCATGCATAGAATCACCTTAGAAGAGGGAGCTAAACCTGTGAGGGAAACCCAAAGGCACCTTAACCCAAATATGAGTGAAATGGTTAAGAAGGAAGTGCTCAAATTGTTGGACAAAGGAGTAATTTATCCAATTGCTAATAGTGAGTGGGTGAGCCTAGTACATGTAGTTCCTAAGAAATCAGGAATCACTGTGGTGAAAAATGAAAATAATGAATTGGTTCCTACTAGGACTACTACTGGGTGGAGAATGTGTATAGATTATAGGAAGTTGAACAATGCTACAAAGAAAGACCATTTCCCTCTTCCTTTTATTGATCAGATGTTAGATAAGCTTTCTGGACACTCACATTATTGTTTTTTGGATGGCCTTTCAGGTTACTATCAGGTGCCAATAGCACCAGAGGATCAGTCTAAGACTACCTTTACTTGCCCTTTTGGGACTTATGCATTTCGGCGTATGCCCTTTGGCTTGTGCAATGCACCTGCAACCTTTCAGAGATGCATGATGTCTATCTTCTCAGACATGATTGATCATTTTATTGAGGTATTTATGGATGACTTTTCTGTTTTTGGTAGTTCTTTTGATAATTGCCTCAATAAACTTGTTCTTGTGCTTGAGAGTTGCATTGAATGTAACCTTACTTTAAGTTGGGAAAAGAGTCATTTCATGGTTACTCAGGGCATTGTATTAGGTCATGTTATGTCAAGTAAGGGGATTGAGGTGGATAAGGCCAAGGTAGAATTGATTGCTAAATTACCCCCACCTACCTCTGTTAAGGGAATAAGAAGTTTTTTAGGGCATGCAGGTTTTTACCGGAGGTTTATTAAGGATTTTTCTAAAATAAGCCAAACATTGCGCCATTTGCTAGGGAAAGATGTTCCATTTGAATTTACAGCACAATGCATGCAAGCTTTTAATTCCCTTAAAGAAAAACTGACTAGTGCACCAGTAATTGTAGCTCCTGTTTGGTCTTCACCTTTTGAAATGCAGTAGGAGCTGTTCTTGGGCAAAGGGTTGATAAATTCTTGAGAGTAATATATTATGCTAGCTTGACCCTGAATAGTGCGCAAATGAATTACACCACAACTGAAAAGGAAATGTTAGCTGTTGTTTTTGCTTTAGATGAGTTTAGAGCATATTTAATTGGGCCAAAAATTATTGTGCATTATGATCATGCAGCTCTAAAATATCTTCTAACAAAACAACATGCTAAACCGTGCTTAATTAGATGGGTGTTGTTATTGCAAGAATTTGATTTCCAAATCAAAGATACTAAGGGTAGTGAGAATGTTGTTGCTGATCATTTATCCAGATTACCCTTCTTTAGTGAAAATCTTGCATCTGATAGCATTCATAAAAATTTAGAAGCATTTCCTGATGAGCAGCTGTTTGTGGTATTTGATGCACCTTGGTTTGCAGATATTGCTAACTATCTTGCTTGTGGTATATTGCGTACTAACATGTCATTTCAGGAAAAGAAAAGGTTTTTACATGTAAGTAAATTTTACTTTTGGGATGAACCTTACCTATTCTGGATTTGCAAAGATGAGATAGTTCGCAGGTGCGTATCTGAAGAAGAACAACTGAGTGTTCTTAAATTTTGTCATGACCTTCATTGTGGTGGTCATTTTGGAGGAAGAAAGACTGCAGAAAAGGTGCTTCAGAGTGGTTTTTACTGGCCTACACTATTCAAAGATGCTCAAGACTATTGCAAGCATTGTGACCGTTGTCAAAAAGTGGGTAACATTGGAAGGAGGAATGAAATGTCCCTTCAATCATATATTGTTGTTGAACTATTTGATGTATGGGGAATAGACTTCATGGGTCCTTTTCCCAAATTTTTTTGTTATGAATATATTTTAGTTGTTGTTGATTATGTTTCAAAATGGGTGGAGGCAATCCCTACCCGTACTAATGATGCTAATGTGGTTGTTAAATTTGTGAAGGAAAACATTCTTAGCAGATTTGGCACACCAAGAGTGATAGTCAGTGATGGGGGAAGTCATTTTTGCAACAGCCTTTTTGAGAAGTTAATGCACAAATCTGGTGTGAAGCACAAGGTGGCAACCCCATACCATCCACAGACTTCTGAGCAAGTTGAAACATCCAACAAGCAAATAAAAGGTATTCTGAAGAAAACAGTCAACTTATCAAGAAAAGATTGGGCGAGTAGATTGCATGATGCACTATGGGCATATCGGACTGCTTTCCAGACTCCTTTGGGTATGAGTCCATACCGATTGGTTTTTGGTAAGGCTTGTCATTTACCAGTGGAGTTGGAGCACAAAGCATATTGGGCAATCAAAACTCTGAATTTGGACTTGGACAAGGCGAAGAGAGAATGATTTCTACAATTTCAGAGTTAGATGAGCTGAGGAATGAGGCATATGAGAGCTCGAGGATTTATAAGGATCGCACTAAAGCACTTCATGATAGAATTATAGTGCGAAAGACTTTGAGTCCAGGTATGAAAGTTTTACTTTTTAACTCTTGTCTCCATTTGTTTCTAGGTAAACTCAAGTCTAGGTGGAGTGGTTCTTTTGAGATAACTCAGGTATATCCTTCTGGTGCCATTAAATTGCTTAACTCTCAAACAAATGAGACTTTTAAAGTAAATGGACAGAGAGTTAAGCCATATAATGAAGGATTTCAAGAAGTGAGGATCATTGACAGCACTTTGATCCACGATCCCTAAGTCTTGCAGTGATGTCCAGCTTTATGACATTAAAGAAGCGCTAAATGGGAGGCAACCCATCGGTTTGCATTTCTTTTTTATAGTTGTAATTTTAAATTTAGCAATTTTGATTTTATGTTTGTTTTAAATAAATGGAATGAGTGCTTTAATCAGTTTTTATTTTTCTAATGTGTTTCAGGGTTGATCGAAGAAGAGGTTTGCAAATTCTTTAACATTTGGTGATATAAAAAAATAAATAAATAAATGTTAAAATTGGCAGAAGGAGACACGGCTAAGGAGCTTGGCCGTGTCCTTGGCCGTGTCACATGGTACACGGCCAAGCTTCACCAAAAAAATTTTTCCTTTATTTTTGCAAAATATTTGTTTCTTTCACAGTAGGTGACATGGCCAAGGAGCATGGCCGTGTCCCTTGGCCGTGTCACATGGGACACGGCCAAGCTTCACCCAAAACTTCTTTGTTTTATTTTTTGCAACTTTTCTTCACAGAGGCAAACACACCCATGGGACACGGCCAAGTCACTGGCCGTGTCCCTCAAAACACATCAGACACGGCCATGTCAACCCAGACTTGGCCGTGTCTCTTCACTTTTCCACTTTAAAAAACATGATTTTGCACTGTTTGTCCATTCAATCCCTAATTTTCTTTCTGATCTCTCTCTCGCTCTCTAGACCTCTCTCTCCGAAAACTCCATTATTGTGTTTCAAAAGCTTCAAAACCTCCATTTAATCTCAATTTTCTTCACCAAAACTAAAATTAATCCATTAAAACTTCTTCTCTCACAAAAGATCGATTTAATCAAGTTTTAGTGTCAAATTTTTCAGATTTTTCAAGATGCCAAGAACGAAGATAGTTTTCCACCGCAAGAAGAAGAGACCTACAACTGAAGGTGCATCTTCAACTTCATCGATTTCATCTTTAAGGAGAGCAAATCTTTTGGCTCGGGGTTTCTTCCCGACGAGGTATGTCAATGATGAGTCCCTTGAAGCTCTTAATATTAGGAATAATTTTTATCATTATGTTCAAATCCTGGGGTGGGAGAACCTAGTCTCCTTGCGACCTTTACAATTTCAAGAGCTTACTCTAGAGTTCTTACTTTCTCTTAATGTTGAAAGAGATGCGCAGAAAATTTGCTCTAGGTTGAGTTTTAAGTTGTTTGGAAAATCAATTATGCTTAGTATTGAACAATTAAATGGTATATTCGGTTTCCACCAACATGGTGAAAGGTCGGTACCTAAGGAATTTAAACAATAATTTGCTTGGGGAGCTGTGAACCTCGGTTTTTCGCCCAAAAAGGATCCGGGCAAAAGTTCACTCGTTGTCGGGAGTCGCCACTCAGTTTATTTTGTTCAAAGGGAAAAACTAAGAAAACCCTTGTTTGACTCCAATAACTTGTCCAATGTAAAGGTTTCTAGTCTGCGAACCCAAGGAGGATTCGGGGACTATGTCATGTATTCGACTAACTTTGTAATAATAAAAAAAAGAAATAAACACAAAAGGGATGAAGAAAACAGAATAAAGAGATTGTTATTAAAATGTGGACTTGCTATTTGGGGTGAATCCCAAATATGCCTACATACTCCCGTTTGAATGGGAGATCAAAGTCCATGTAGTTCGGAAAAGCCTATTTAAAGGCGATGAAATTTATGCTTCATGCATGTGTGTGTGTATGCTTCGTGCATTTGTCGGGCTTTTTGCCAAATTTGTGAGATTTAGCACTTAGTGCAAAAATTGTATAATTTCGGGTACTTAGTACCAAAAGAGTTCGATTTAGGCTTCATGCCAAAAGTTCATTTTAATGGTGTCGTTTAGGTACTTAGTACCAAAGAGATGCAATTTAGGCTCCGTGCCAAAAAGGTTGATTTTATTTACGGCTTAAAGCCGAAAGGGTGATTGATTAGTCCATTAGGCCCTCAGACCTAAAAAGATTAGGTCTTTGACCGAGAAGAAATTAAGAAGAAGATTAGAATGCTTATGATATGCTCGAATTGACCAAGGATGAATTATGATATTACCTTAATTAGAATTTTTCCACTTCTAAGTTCCAGATCTTGTTTCCTTGCACTTTTGAGTATGATTCTTGCTTTCTACAACAAAATATTAGAAATTCTTAAGCATAAAAATTTCGTCAGCATCTGGGCGTAGGAAGTCCGAAAATCCCTTTTTTGAAAATCTGAAGCCTATTTATAGGCAAAAAAAACGGGCTGGACGGCGGCCGAGCTGTGGTGAACAGCGGCCGAGCCGCCGGCCGCCGATCCCGGCGGCTTGGCCGCCGTCCTGGCCCACCGCGACACGCGCTATTCTCGTTAAAACTGACTTTCCGGGAGCCACGGGACTCCAAAAATTATTCCGGGACCATATCCGTGATCCTCACGTCGTCCCGGACATTTTAAGTACCATGAAGACATACTTTCGGCGGACTTTTACCGTTGTCCCCCGGTCTGGCTTGGTCTGATGAAATTGGCTTTCCGAGCCCCAAAATTCGAGTGTTCACAATTGCCCCCCACTGGGGTCCATAAAAATGATTTATGGAACTCAGTGGTCTTCTGAAGAGCGAATTTTGAGCGAGGTGCAAAAAGACCCGCATTTTCATTTTTTTCTATAAATAGTCTCATTTCATTCAATTTTCATTTGCTTTCATTCATTCTTCTTCTTTCACTTCTTTCAAATTTTCTTTCGATGATGGATTTTACCGGCTTTGAAGACCTCGAAATCCCACTCCCTCCCTGCAATCTTTTACTTGAGGAGGAGAAGCACAGTTCTCGGACCGGCTGCTATGAGGTGAGTACTCTCCGTTTGTTCATCTAGTATGCATGCTTAGGAATTTTATTTATTTCCAGTAAGGAACTTAGAAATAAATTTTAGGAATATTTCCTTTACATGTACTAGTAATGAATTAGGATCTGTACCAGGCTTCATTATGTTCTGCCATCAGTAATTATTTCTAGTAAAGAACTTAGAAATAATCCTTTAGGAATCCACACCCGGCTGGGGAAAGAACTTAAATCTTTTCTGAATTTGTCCAACTTTTCTGAATTTTTTTTTAGGACTCTACAATCAAGATATCTATAGCTGAGCGTCCGATGGTCACTATTCCGGCTTACATTTTTTATGCCGGGCACCCAGTGGGGGATCTTATCAGACCTGCTTTCCTCCACCATTTGAGGGCTATAGATGTGGGCAGAGATATCCACCGGGATTTGATCTGTGCTTTAGCCGAGCGCTGGTGGCCTACCACTGAGACTTTCCATTTTTCTTGGGGGGAGATGACAATGACGCCTATTGACTTTTCCATCATCTCTGGGATTCCCTTTGGCGTTGAGATGGTGGAGTCCTATGATGACTGGCGGCAGGACATTTCTTCAGCCGACATGATTACTTTGATCGGGGTTGACTATCCTCGATATCAGGCGCCTCGCTGCATTTAGTGGAGGTGGCTTGTGGAGCAAGCGCCAGGTATCTACACTGGTTACGAGACAGGCAACCTTACTGCTGACCAGGCGGCCAGGTTTACCTTGCTTCTCCTGTTTGCTAGCTCCTTCTTATCAAACAGGAAAGATGCAGTGAGTCTCAATGTGCTGAAGAGCCTACTTGACCTGACACGGCTTCATATGTACGATTGGGCTAGCATGATGCTGTGTAGGTTGTATGACGACATGTCTGACCTCTGCTATACCCGTATTGCTCCCTGTGGCTTGTATTACTTCTGGGAGGTAATGTAAAGAACATTTCCCCTCTCTTTATATATGTTGACATACACCAATTCTGATATATATATATATATATATATTTTTTTTTTCAGACTTGACTTATGAGTACTTTCCTGGCATCGCCCCTTTTCTTCGCGAGATACCTGCCCCCGCCGATCCTCTTTCCCCCATTGCTTGGAGGTGGTATAGAGAGAGGGTAGAAGTACCAAAGAGGAAACTTCCCATTAGAGGGCTGAGATCATTCTTCGACAGCTACCCAATGGACTCAGTAAATTCTTTATCGTCATCTTTTTTATTATATTAGAGAAAATGATTCACTAATATAACAAATTTTTACAGGTTGCATCTGAAGTGATGTCTCACCGACTGGCAGACTGGATTGCTCAAGATTACAGCTTTCGGCAATCAGAGTTTTTGACTCGCCGTCGATTCATACTTCCCCATCCAGAGTTTCGACGGTATTATCTCGCTGAGAGGGTAATTTTCCAGATCGCCGGTTTTCGTGCAGTTCCCATGGATCCTCCTGATGATATGCTATCTTCGACACTTCTGCCTGTTACTGTGTCCCAGTATGAGGGCGACCCTTTCGAGTCGGCTTATGCCCCGGATGAGGATTATGACTTCTATTGCCTTCATCGACTGATGCCATGCATTGGGACACGATTTGATTCTGTACCACCTTATCGGTCTTCCCACTCTTCGGCTCCCACTTCTGGCACTCAGAGAGACCATCCTTCTCCCGACCGACAAACTGACAGACCCTCTTCCTCTAGGGCTGAGACTTCCGCTTTCGGGGCTGGACCACCACACACTGGAGGAAGCAGCAGTTCATCTCATTTGAGGCCTCCCGCATCCGTCCTTACAGCTACCGGCCAATTTGACCCTATTTTGGCCGACTTGAGGCTGCCTTATGCTGCTCGTTATCATGCACCTGGTGGTTGGGTGACCCGACCAATTAGTGCAGAGGGTGCATTATATCGGAGCTTTGCTCATGTCACTCAGGTATATTCTCATAGAACTTTTCATGAAAAGGATTCATAAAATTCTCTTGAGATTGATTGTGATTTTGTCTCTTTTACAGGTACCAGAGGGCCTGATCACAGAAATGGCGGCACTGATTACTGCTTTCTCGGATGAACTGTCTGGTGCTTGGACTGAGGCTGCTTACGAGAGGCAGAGCAGGCCGCAAAGACGAAGAGGCCGGTACTGATTTTTTTTCATACTTGTCTTGAACTATGCCTGCTGTATTTAAACTATTCCCCTTCTGTACTTTGTACCTTTCATGTTTTTCTGCTGTTATCTGAACTTATCTGTAAACCTGCACTTATTTGTTAGTATTAACAGCACATATGTATGCATGATGCTTTTTTCTTTTTAGAAATCTATTTTAAAAATAAATCACTGACATAACCCCGAAAAATAGCACATAACAGGGCCTAAACAGGGCCAAAACAGAGAATTTTACAAAACATCAAAAAAAAGAGGAAACAGGACGGTCGGCGGCGGCCGAGGCGCCGTGTACGGCGGCCGAGCCACTGCCCGGGCCAGACCAGTATAAAAATCAAGGTTGTCTTACATCTGTGGGCCAGAAAGCAATTCTCTTACTGAAAGATCTTATATTATTATTTTTTTCAAATAACAATGAATCCCCTTTTTAATCACGTGATGCATAATTGGACCAAAAGTCTCCACAATGTTGAAAGGATCAACATGGGGAGGTACGGGTTGAAAGCTGTCGCCACCCTCAGAGGTGTAGCTGTAGACTGGGATTTCTTGCATTCTTGCATCAGGTTTTGGGATCCCCAAGCCCATGTTTTCAGATTTGGGGCTCGGATGGAGGAAATGTGTCCTCTTTTTGAGGAGTTCTGTTCGATCATTGGGTGCGATCCAAATGCCCCTCTTGTGAGGCATGAGGTCCAAATCGGGTATGTGGGATATTTTCAGAGGCTTTTTAGCTTCACAAAACCCCAAGCCCAAGCTATGATTGTAGATGGGGATAAGGCGATGCTGCTTCCCCTAATTGATGAATTCTTGACCACCGATTTTGAAGACGATATTCAATTGAGGCATAGAATGCGAGCCTTCGTCTTTTGTCTGCTAGCTGGGTTCCTCTTCAACCGTGACCCCGGCTTTGGAGATTTGAGACTTTGCCCAATGGTTAGGCAAATGGAAGAGCTCAACTGTATTGGGGGCATGATCCTGGCTGAGACTATTCAGAGTCTCGACAGATGTGCACTTGGATTTGAACGTTGGACCGTCACCCCGGTCATCCTTTAGGTAATTTATACCTTTTGTTTCTTTTTTTGCTTATTCCATCATCTCTCTTTTCCTTTGTAAAATAGAAAGGATCTATTTTTTCAGGTTTGGCTGAGAGATCATCTTCGAGTGGTTGTAGCCCCCCAGACTTTGACCTACAACCCTTCGCAGTACCGCACCAGGAAAATTCAGATTTCTTTTCCCTCTATGGCCGAATGCACTGTTTGGCTGTTTGAGCTTGGACCGGAAGAATTATTATGGTTCGTCCCTTGGTATAGGATTCCTCAATTCATGGAGGCAAATGCCATGCACAACCATGTCTACCTGCTTGGGTTCACTCACAGTACTTGGTACAGTGCTTCCCGCGTCCTCAGGCAGATGGGTATTGATCAGAGAGTTCCCCTTCCTGTCGGGCTTACCATCGCTTCTCCCATTACCCCCAGGGTTACTCGGGCTATTCTACAGACTTGGGTCAGAGACCATCGGATGATCAGGCCTGGTGCAGAGCCTTCCCTCGTTCAGCCCACTCCAAAGTACAGGACCTGGTTTATAGCTGAGGTTTGGCCCGTTGAGAAACCGAGGAGGTGCGCATTGCTGCAGGAGTTGGAGGGAGGGGGGGTGTAGGATTTGGATCCCAGGGTGACTCCATTGTCTTTTATGTTTTTGGGTTGTTTTTTACCTTTTTGGTTTTTTTTTGGGGGAATATGACTTGACCTTTTGTGTTTCATAGGCTGAATGACTCTTTTTGTAAGATATGATTCTCTTTTTGTAATGAATGATTCTTAATGAATGACCCTTTTGTTTGCTTTCCAAACATTATCTACTTTATTTATTTGCTCTTATTTTTGCCTAAGCCGTCCTTTCGGATTTTCAACTTAGCGAGCTCTTACCCATTCTTGCCTAAGCCGCCCTTTGCGGGTTTTCAGCTTAGCGGGCCCCACTATTGCCTAAGCCGCCCTTTGTGGGTTTTCGGCTTAGCGGGATCTTTTGTTTTTTTTTTTTTTGTTTTTGTTGTTTTGTTTTTTTTTCTTTTGGCAAAAAAAATATGAATGAATGATTTTATTAAAATTTAGACCGTGCTCAAGGAGAGCTGCCTACATATCTCGAATTAGTTTGCGAGAATCAGGTCTAATGTAGTTCATTACAATGCATGATCATGCATAATATTTCTTTAGTTGATCCAGATTGCATGGGTTTGTGAACTCCAGACCATCCAAATCAGACAAGATGACGGCTCCGCCGGAAAGTATTTTCTTCAAAATGTAGGGTCCCGCCCAATGAGGACGAAACTTCCCACGAGGATCTGTAACAGGTGTTCTGATCTCCTTCAAAACCAAACAACCTTCTTCCAACTTTCGATCTTTGACCTTTTTGTTGAAATGTCTGGCCATTCGCCTTTGATACACTTGAATCTGATGTAGATCTTGAAGTCTTTTTTCATCCAAACTCAACAACTGATGATGATAATTGCTGATCCATTCAGCTTCATTTATCCGACTTTCTTGAATTATCCTCGCCGATTGAACTTCTAGTTCAATGGGGAGTACCGCTTCCATTCCGTATACTAGTGAATACGGGGTTGCCCCAGTAGGCGTTCTAACTGATGTTCTGTACCCCCACAAAGCCAATGGCAACTTCTCATGCCAACGCCTATGTTCCTTGATCATCTTTTGTATGATCACCTTTATAGACTTGTTCGCTGCTTCTACAGCTCCATTTGTTTGAGGTCTATAAGGAGAGGACTTATGATGTTGGATTTTCTTATCCTGCAAGAGTTTAGCAAATTCTGCTTGGAAATGAGTTCCATTATCTGTGATAATCTCGAATGGTGTTCCGTACCGACAAAGGATGTTGGTTCGGACAAACTGTGCTGCCTTTTTGGCGTCTAATTCTGCATAGGAAGCTGCTTCAACCCACTTTGTGAAGTAATCCACTGCTACCAAGATAAACTGATGTCCATTTGATGCTTTTGGATGTATTTTGCCAATTATATCAATTCCCCAAGTAGCGAAGGGCCATGGAGAAGTGATCGGATTCAGGGCAACAGGAGGTTGCTTCTGTAGCTTAGCAAATATTTGGCATTGATGACATCCTTGCACAAATGCCACGCAGTCTGCATTCATGGTGGACCAGTAATATCCTAGATTGGCAATTTTTTGAGCCAAGGCAATCCCATACATGTGTGGTTCTGATTCGCCACCATGTACCATTTCCATTATTTGCTTGGCCTCCGCTTCATTCACACACCTTAGGTGCATTCCATTCCAACTCCTCTTGTAGAGGATATCTTCATTAAGAATGTAACCTGTGGCAAGCTGCCTTATTGCCCTCTGATCAACCTTTGATGATCCCTCCGGATAATTTCCATCCCTGAGATAGGTCTTGATATCCCAAAACCATGGTTTACCATCGGCCAAGTGCATTACATGGGCGGGTTGCTTTTGAAGCTGAACTTTCAATGGACGAATGACTTTCCCCTCCCTGATATTGATCATGGAAGCTAAAGTAGCCAAGGCATCAGCAAATTGATTCTTTGCTCTTGGGAGATATTCGAAGGACAGATCATTGAACTGTTGTGCCAAATGATCAAGGCGTTGTAGGTAAGGAACCAAACGCTCTTCTCTTATCTTCCATTTCCTTAAAGCTTGTGATACTATTAAAATAGAATCACCATAGACCTTTAGGTCCTTAATCCCCAATTTCAGGGCAGCTTCCAGCCCATTAATGCAAGCTTCATATTCTGCTTCATTGTTTGTGCAGCTAAAGTCAAGTTTAACTGCGAATGGAATGTATTCTCCACAAGGAGTTTTGAACACAATACCAATTCCGTTTCCATGATAATTGGATGCTCCATCAAAGTACATCTCCCAAACACTTCCTTCCACATTCAAGAGGTCTTCGTCAGGGAAACCCATTTCTCGCATCTCGTCTTTTATAGGTAATTCTGCTAATTGGTCAGCTATTGCCCCGCCTTTCACAGCTTTCCTTTGAACAAATTTCAAGTCAAAGGCTGCCAATGTTGACACCCACTTAGCCATTTTGCTGTCCAAAACAGGCCTCTCCATAAGGAATTTCAAGGGACTCTGTTCTGCGATGACATAAGTAGTGTAAGAAGACAAGTAGTGTTGTAACTTCGTACAAGCCCAATACAAGGCTAAACACAACTTCTCAATCTTGTTATACTTTAACTCATAATCCAGCATCCTTTTGCTGAGGTAGTAAATTGCATTTTCCACCATTGTATCTTCAGCCTCTTGAGCTAGCATTGCCCCCATGGCTTCATCTGTTACAGACAAATACAAGAGCAGAGGTTTTCCCATTCTGGGAGGTTGTAGAATTGGCGGACTTAACAAGTATTCTTTGATCTTGTCGAAGGCCTTCTGACAGTCTTCATTCCATTCTTGTGAAGCACCTTTACTTAGTAGCTTAAAGATAGGACCACAAGTCTCAGCCAGCTGTGATATGAATCGACTGATATACTGTAATCTACCTAGCAAGCCTCTAATTTGCTTGGGGAGCTGTGAACCTCGGTTTTCCGCCCGAAAAGGATCCGGGAGAAAGTTCACTCGTTGTCGGGAGTCGCCACTCAGTTTATTTTGTTCGAAGGGAAAAACTAAGAAAACCCTTGTTTGACTCCAATAACTTGTCCAATGTAAAGGTTTCTAGTCTGCGAACCCAAGGAGGATTCGGGGACTATGTCATGTATTCGACTAACTTTGTAATAATAAAAAAAAGAAATAAACACAAAAGGGATGAAGAAAACAGAATAAAGAGATTGTTATTAAAATGTGGACTTGCTATTTGGGGTGAATCCCAAATATGCCTACATACTCCCGTTTGAATGGGAGATCAAAGTCCATGTAGTTCGGAAAAGCCTATTTAAAGGCGATGAAATTTATGCTTCATGCATGTGTGTGTGTATGCTTCGTGCATTTGTCGGGCTTTTTGCCAAATTTGTGAGATTTAGCACTTAGTGCAAAAATTGTATAATTTCGGGTACTTAGTACCAAAAGAGTTCGATTTAGGCTTCATGCCAAAAGTTCATTTTAATGGTGCCGTTTAGGTACTTAGTACCAAAGAGATGCAATTTAGGCTCCGTGCCAAAAAGGTTGATTTTATTTACGGCTTAAAGCCGAAAGGGTGATTGATTAGTCCATTAGGCCCTCAGACCTAAAAAGATTAGGTCTTTGACCGAGAAGAAATTAAGAAGAAGATTAGAATGCTTATGATATGCTCGAATTGACCAAGGATGAATTATAATATTACCTTGATTAGAATTTTTCCACTTCTAAGTTCCAGATCTTGTTTCCTTGCACTTTTGAGTATGATTCTTGCTTTCTACAACACAATATTAGAAATTCTTAATCATAAAAATTTCGTTAGCATCTGGGCGTAGGAAGTCCGAAAATCCCTTTTTTGAAAATCTGAAGCCTATTTATAGGCAAAAAAAATGAGCTGGACGGCGGCTGAGCCGCCAGCAACGGCGGCCGAGCCGCGGTGAACAGCGGCCGAGCCGCCGGTGCTACGGCGGCAGCTGGCCGCCGGAAACACGGCGGCCGGGCCGCCATCCTGGCCCACCGCGACACGCGCTATTCTCGTTAAAACTGACTTTCCGGGAGCCACGGGCCTCCAAAAATTATTCCGGGACCATATCCATGATCCTCACGTCGTCCCGGACATTTCAAGTACCATGAAGACATACTTTCGGCGGACTTTTACCGTTGTCCCCCGGTCTGGCTTGGTCTGATGAAATTGGCTTTCCGAGCCCCAAAATTCGAGTGTTCACAGGAGCTTTGGGCTCGGGGACTTATGTGGCCAAATCGGCCAAAGCAACTAAATTGAGCAATCCCGCTTTGAGGTACTTGCATCGTTTTATGTCATGCGGATTCTTTGCTAGGAAGGAAAGCTCGGGTGTAGTGGAGCTCAGTGAACTATTTTTCTTAGATTGTGTGGTTAATGCAGTGCCTATTAGTTCCGGCTATTGGTTAGCCGATGTTTTTGATAGTGTAGCAAACAAGAAGAAGGGGGCTATCTGTATTGGCGGATTGGTTACCTCATTGGCCATAGCCCTTTTTGATGATTTTGACACGGGTACCTGTCGCGTGACTAGAATTACAGGTAATGATTCTTTGGATTTGGCTACACTAGAGAAGATGCATATGGTGGTGCATAGAAGAGGGGCTTATATGATGGCTTCAGCTGAGCCAGAAGTACCGGGGGACAGACAGAAGAGAACTCGAGTCCAAGAGGAGTCCGATTTGGATTCTCTTAGTTTAGATGAAGATGCTCCGGTCTCGGATAATCAAGAAATACTTAATAGGATTGAGGCATTGGAGGGCAAGGTAGACCGTAACCATGCTGCGGTCTTGCAGCAGTTGGAACAAATTAATAGCAAACTTGCAAAGATTTTGAGTCTTCATCCCTCGGCTGCATCATCTTCACATCCTCCTTCACCGTAGATTTTGAGTTCCTTGCTTTATTGTGTTTAGTGTATTTTTTGTTATTATTTTTCGTTGTTAACATTTTATATTTTGGATATTTTATTTTTATATATTGTATTTTGTTTTTAAACATTTGTTGTTAGTGATGGAAAGTTAGGTTTTGCCTCACCAGGGTTCGTTGGAAAACAGGTTGCACCTTAACTCTTTATCTTTATTATTCTTGTTTTCCATTGAGGACAATGTAAATTCTGAAGTGTGGGGTAATCTTTTAGCTTTTCTTTAATTTTTGTTTTGTTTGTCTTGGTGTGTTTTATTGTGTGTTGTGCATGGTATAATTGTTGAAAACTTATGGTATAATTAAGTTACTTTAGATTTAATCTTTGAAATTAAATTGGTTGAGAGGAATAACCGTTCATACATATAAGTAGTAGAGAAGTACAAACCCTAGACCTTTCTATTAAGTGAATCAAATCATCAGCTCAATTTACTTTTATTGTTCTAAAATTCCAATCGATCTGTCTTCATTAGTTAGCAATTTAAATTTATTCATTACTTGTTATTTATAATCTGATAATCAATTAGCTACTTTAGCTTCCTTGTGAGACGACCTTGGGGCGATCACCCTTGCTACAGCTACCTCGTATACTTGTGAGTGACGATTTGTAGTTGAGTTAATTCGAGCGCAACACTCTTAACCTGGGATCAGGTAAAATAACATTAGTATGCTTTAAATTTTATGTGAAAGTTTTACTTACCTTATGTTATTTTGCAGGTGAATTTGGCCTGATGGAATCTAGAAGAACTAGCAAATTGGTCTCCTTTGATGAGGGCTGCACTATTTTCCAACATTCTCGCCGAATTATTGCTGGCCCAATGTCTAGTGGCTGGTTTCTCAGGGAGAGAGTTTATGAATGGTTTCTCGGCCCAGAACACCGGAGGTTTCCAATGCAAATCTCGGAATACACTTTAAATATTATGTCGATGCCGGAGGATGCTTGGTGGTCAGCCCGGTATGGTTAAAATGCCGAGTCATTTCTCCATTTACCGAGTCCATTTTATGTCCGTTTTATTCAAATGAGACTCTTGCACTTTGATGTATCTCCTGTCGGTGTGCGGGAGATTTTCGATGGAAATGAGGGTAGAGATGAGGAGGAACATCATGGAGATGCAGGAGAGTCTGTTCCACATCTCGGGGCCAGTACTTCTACAGGTAAAACTTTTACCACTTTTCCATTGTAACTACTTTTTCTTTCTTTGATTCTTTAATGATTGTTGCAGGTTATTGGCTGGTTTGATCATGAAGCTGGACCTTTTTTCACTGCCCCTTCGTTTGCTCTCTCTAGCCCGCCGGATACGCCATCTCATCAGCAGGGTATTGATATGAACTATCTGGTATGTTCCTCATTTCATAATAGTTTACGCTATATGTATGCATGATTATGTATGCTCTTACCTTTTTCTCTCTTGACTCACAGCGAATGCTTGAAGAACAAAATAAGAAACTTCAAGAAGAGTTGGCTACAAGTCGTCAGCAGGCTTCTCATTTTGAAAGTTTATATCACCAATTCAAACAAAATTTCCGTAACTTCCAATTTTGGTGGATGAGGGATCCCAGCGCTTCTTCATCAAGAGGCCCCCAGACTGATGAACATAAGATCCTTTCGTCTGCTTTTGATGAAGACCATGACAAATCGAAACTCCAAGGCAATAGGGATTTTAGTGCTTTTGCTTCGGATGATCCCGAGATGAGTAATTTTCCCCCTCCTCCAACAGGCGATGACATTTTCAGGTCTTTATTTGGTGACCTACCACCACCCTCTTAGTGATATGTAAACATTGTAGCAATTGTACAATAATAAAACTATACAATTTTCCTCTTCACTGTAATCCTTCTTTTATTTTACTTTATTTATTTATTTATTTATTTATTTTTTACGTTACTGCAAAAAAAAATTTATTATTTATTACAATACATTAATTTACATCCACTTCTTTTGTTCAACCAAATCCAATATGGTAAAGGAAATTCATTGCCACTTCCTTTCCTTATGCCATATGGTCTTATCCTTTCCCATCATCTTTTCCATTTCACTTTTGGAAAAGGTTTATTTTCTTCTATATATATCACCTTTCATGCCATATTTCAATTCATAAACCAAAAATCTCTCTCTTTCAACGTGAAGACTCCCTTTAGCAATTTTGGTTCCCCTTTATTCATCAACCATGACCGAGCACCATTTACAGAAAATAAAAATTCTATTTAAGAATATGGATGCCAACCATTGGAAACAAATTTCATGGTCAAAGCTCGATGTTTTAAAATGCTTTCAAAATGTCAAATTGGACCACTCCTTACATGCCGTGGCTTCCCTGTGGGATACGGATTCTAGGGTATTTAGAATTAATGGCTTTGAAATATGTCCCTTGATTGAAGAATTTGAGGCCATCCTTGGACATCCCAATAACCAACAAATGGCGTTACCCTCATTGATTTCCAAAACTCAACAGAAGATGCAGATGTTATTTCAAATTCCAAAACCCGAAGTTCTTTGGTTGATGAGAGGTGAAAAAATTCTACTTGCTCCTTCAATTGACTTTTGTTTTTCTCATTTGGCTCCTACTAAGGCATGGGGACGCATGCTTTGTCTTTGCTTGCTTGGCCAATTCTTGCTTGTTTCTTCTGACGGCGATATTGATCCACGAGTATTGGATATTATGGATCAAATGGAAGGAGGCTTGTCGCTGGTACCTGTGATCTTAGCCGACACCTTAGTTGGATTAGACCGATTGAAATCAGGATTGTTAAAGAGACTGACTGGGAGTCCGTTGCTGCTTTAGGTAATTACCTAAATTGCCCTTTCAGGTTTTCAACTTAGTTTTTATTATTATTATTATTATTTTATTGCTCTAACTTTTGCCTAGTCCGCCTATACGGGTTTTCGAAACTAGCGAGCTGTCCTAATTTTTGCCTAAGCTGCCCTTGCGGGTTTTCAACTTAGCAGACTCTTCTCTTTTTTTATTTTACTTTTTCTTCACAGATTTGGCTTCAGGAGCGTCTTTGTTTGCTTGATACTCCCTCCATGGATTTTGCCAGATACTTGCCACGTCATCATTCTGCTAGGAAGCTACTCCATCTTGCTTCATATGCTGACTGGGTTGATTGGATCCGCTCATGCTCTGAAGTCAATATCTGTTGGTTGGTACCTTGGTGGAAGTTTTTCGTATCACCATGCAGACATACTTGATGTACATTCCTCTTACTGCTCTTCGTCAAGGTATATGCTATGATCCTCGCTGACTTGGGCGTTAGTATGGAGCTGAGCCTCATGATTCTGACTTTGCTCCTGACCTAGACATGCCTTGCTTGACTGAAGCCTACTTGGATTGGTTGAGGCAAAGCTGGCCTGCACGTTACACTTATCGATTGCCATAGCTTTTACATTTGTCAATTCAGAAAGTGTTTTGTTAGGAACTAAAGTAATAAACGATGCTTCTTTTCCATTTATAATTTGTCATCACCTTTTGCAATTATGATTATTTATTTCATCCATATCTGGTCAAATACTTATAACAGTGCACATAGAATAATTTTAACATTAATTATGTTTTATTAAATTGGGGAACAACCAAACATAAAGCCAGCATACACAAGATCACTCCTATTGCCAATTAAACCTTTCGAGTTTTCTAATTAATGATTTTCTCTCATTTAGCCCTAATTGTTGCCTAGCCTGCCCTTTTGGGTTTTCAAAACTAGCGGACTGCTCTAACTTTTGCCTAGGCTGCCCTTTTTGAGTTTTCAACCTAGCGAGCTTCTTTTTTCTTCTTTTTTTTATCATACATAAACCCTCTTCAACCTGTCAATATTTACTGGCTCACTAAATTCATTCCCATCCATGTCTGATAACTTCACCGCACCTTTGCTCATGACTTGTTTCACGACATATGGCCCTTCCCAGCTAGGTCTGAACTTCCCTCTAAGATCGGATACATTAGGCTTACATTGCTTCAACACCAAATCTCCAACTCTAAATCTTCTAATCTTAACCCTTCTATTGTAGGCCCGAGCTATCTTCTTTTGATACAGTTGGTGATGATACAGTGCTTTTAACCTTCTCTCTTCTAATAGAGCTAATTATGTGTATCTGCTTACTACCCATTTCGTTTCAGGCACTTTAGCTTCCAAGACTACTCTTAATGACTTGATCTCAATTTCAATTGGCAATACCGCTTCCATCCCATAAACCAAAGAGAACGGTGTCATCCCAGTAGGTGTTCGCACACTCGTCCTATATCCCCATAAAGCAAAGGGAAGCATTTTCAACCAGTCCCTGTAAGTCTTAGTCATCTTGGACAGAATTTGCTTAATTGTCTTGTTCGTTGCTTCTACTGCACCATTAGCTTTTGGTCTATGAGGAGAGGATCGATGATGATGGATTTGGTACTTGGAGAATAAATCCTTAACTGCTCCTTGAAACTGTACTCCATTATCTGATATCACACTGTGAGGGACCCCATATCTGTAGATGAGATTCTTTTCAATAAACCTAGCCATTTGACTTGCACCCAGCTTGTTGAAGGATTCATGTAATATCCCGGAATAGACCCTAAGAGTTTTGGAGTTATTGTTGTTGTATTTGGATTTAATGTATATGTGTATATGTGAAATATAAGGATAATATATGTAAGACATATACATATACATCACATATACATGGGATATATATAATGGTGAAGGATAAGTGAGTTGTATATATATTTGTATAACTAAATAATAATAATAATAATAAAGACAAAAAGAAAAGAGAAGAAGAAAATCAAAGAAAGAATATGTGGTGGAGATTTAAAGTATTATTATTATTATTACTATTGTTATTGTTATTATTATTATTATTATTATTATTATTATTATATATATATATATATATGGATAAGGACAAAGGAAAGAAGTAGAAACTTCTTCTTCCTTCTACTCCTTCTTCGTCTTCTTCGTTCTTCTTGGCCGAGAGAGAGAGAGAGAGAGAGAGAAAGAGAGAAAGATGTGATTTTCTTACCAAATTTCTTAAGGAATTCAAGAGATTTGATGATAGAGATGAAGATTTGATAAAGGATTCAAGTAAGTATTTATTTCTTTAAATTGATTTTCATTGTTTGAGTTGGGTTTGGTATGGTTGATGTGTGATGATGATGATATTGAAAGATTTAAGTATATATATGTGTTGATTTGGTAATTGGATGATGATAATATGATTATTTGTGAAGATGATGATGAATTGTTGAATAAGGGTTGAGTTTAATGAAATTTGGGGATTTGATAAATTGGTATATGAATGATGTTTACAATGATGATTGGTGTGTGTTTTGAGTGTTGTTGATGTTTTGGTAAGTTTGTTATGGTTTTTGGGTGTGTTTGATGAAGATTGTTTGAAGTGAGTAATGATAAAAGATGGGTATTGTTGGATGTTGTTGTGTGTTGACCGGAATCTGGGTTTTTAGTCGGACACGCCCAGAGACACGGCCAGTTTGTTAGGCGTGTCGTTGGTTCTGTTTTCTGGAGTTGGTAGCACGAGCAGTGACACGCCCATGTTATTGAGCGTGTCATAAGTTCTGTGTGGCAGTAGAATTGACACGACCAGTAACACGCCCGTGTTATTGAGCGTGTCATAGCTACTGTGAGTTTGGAGAATTGACACGGCCATGAGCACGCTCTTGTTGATTGGACGTGTTGATGTTTTTGAGATACAGAATGTATTACACGCCCAGTGACACGCCCGTGGTTATGAGCGTGTCAATGTTTCTGTGTTGTGGAGTTAGGGCACGATCAGGAACACGCCCGTGTTGATGAGCGTGTCATGTGTTGAGTTTGCCCTAATTGATTCTTATTTGTATTATCTCATGTGTATTTCTAAGTGAGTGTGTATGATTACTTTAGGATTCAAGTTTTAAGAGATGGAATTGCCCCTAATCCAAGTATTGAAAGATCTATGGAAGAGAAGTTATATGGGAGTGAGTTCTTTAGAGGTAAGTACAAAACCCTATTGGATTGCATATAAGTATATTGTTAAAATAAATATTAATATTTTAAATGCAATGAAAAGATAAGAGATATGATAATACATTAATACATATAAGATGTGAAGGCATTCAATATATATATGTTATGAAATGTGAAAGATGTGAGGATATGATTTGTATGATGTGTATTCCAATTTATATGGTAATGCAATTGATTGTGCATACTTGAGTAATGAATGATTATGTATATAAATATCAAAGATGAACTATGAAATGTGATAATGTGATATTGTGATGAACTATGAAATGTGATAATGTGATATTGTGATGAACTATGAAATGTGATAATGTGATATTGTGATGAACTATGAAATGTGATAATGTGATATTGTGATGAACTATGAAATGTGATAATGTGATATTGTGATGAACTATGAAATGTGATAATGTGATATTGTGATGAACTATGAAATGTGATAATGTGATATTGTGATGAACTATGAAATGTGATAATGTGATATTGTGGTGAACTATGAAATGTGATAATGTGATATTGTGATGAACTATGAAATGTGATAATGTGATATTGTGGTGAACTATGAAATGTGATATTGTGATGGAATATGTAATGTAAATTGAGAGGAGATGATGTATAAAGCCATTGTGGTTGGCTATGATATTGAGAATGAGATAAATGAGGCATGTTTTGCCTAAATGATGCCATTGTGGTTGGCTATGATGATGTAAATGATGATGAGAATGAGAATGAGATTGATAATGAAATAATAAATGAATTGTGTGGCTAATGTGTTATTCATTTTCAGAGTTTTGTTGTTGGTGGCATGCCTAATAAGTGTAACAATCTCTTGAAGTTAGGTTGGATTGAATCCTTGAAGCCTAATTGAGATGTTACCACCCTTGAAGCTAGGTTGGGTTAGTTCTTGAAGCCAAGTTGGGTAGAAGCTTAGCATGCTTTGCTCCCCTTGAAGCTTGGTTGAACTTAATCCTTGAAGCCTAGTTGGGTATATGATATTGATAAATGTGATAACAAAACCAAAGCATTAACTCTGAACTTTGAATGACATATTAGTGTCTTTTGGGCCCGAGTCTGTCTTTGTTGTTAATGTGATGTATATACAAGTTGAAATAAATGAGTAATGGGATTTATGTTGCCTTTGTTGGAAATGTGAGTTGTGAATGATGAATTGTGGTTAGTGATATGATTATATAACATACATGAATTATTGAAAGGAGATATGGTTTGTGAAGTTATATGCAATATGCGATTATAAAGTATAAAATGATATATATGATATGTATGAGGTGAAATTGGTAAGTATCATAATATGAAGGTTCTATCAATTTATTGAATTATGTTTGATGGTTATGTTATATGTGTATATGTATATCCTCTATAAGGTTAATAGGATTATATGAAGAATACATTGAAAAAGGGGAAAACAGAGTAAGAAAATGTTAAAACATGAGACTAAACATATGAGGTATGTTTCCTTTATATTGTATATTTTAATGGTTACTTGTACTACTAAGCTTTCGAGCTTAGCGCGGTTATCTTAATCGCGCAGATATTTAGGTGATGAAGCTGGAGATAAGCTGCTATGTCACAACGAGGACAAGTGTAGTTCGAGACCAACTAGATGGTGGTGCATGCATGTAATTATACTGTATTTTCATAAGAATGTATTCATTTGTATAAATGAATCTTTGGAAGAAACAATGTAACTTATATTTATGTATTACCATGATAAGAATAACCATTTTGTAAATACTTTCATATGATTTAAATGTATTATGGTTTTAAAAATTAAAAGTAAAGAGTTATAATGGTGATGAAAAGTGACATTCTTATACTCTATATACATATTGTATGTGTACCTGGTATATGTACAGTATTTATATGGGGTATCGGGGTGTTACAATTCAGCTTCGACCCATTTTGAAAAATAATCTACTGCTACCACAATAAAACGGTGCCCGTTTGAAGTTGTCGGATGTATTTCTCCTGTAATGTCGATGCCTTAGGTGGCAAATGGCCAGGGTGAAGACATTGAATGCAGTTCTTCAGGAGGCATGTGATTCAAGTTACCATACATCTGACATTGCTGGCACTTCTTGACAAACTCAATACAGTCTCTCTCCATGGTCAACCAATAGTAACCATGTCGAATAATCTTCTTAACTAGGGCCAAACCACTCATGTGAGGACCGCAACTTCCCGCATGTATTTCTGACATGATGCGCTCCACTTTAGGCTTTCTTAAACATCTCAAATGCACTCCATCAGGCCATCTTCGATATAACTCTCCATGGAAGGTGATGTATTGTACCCGGCGGATATAAATCTCCTTATGGCTCTTCTCTCTTTCTTTGTTGTACCCGGCGGGTATTCTCTTTCTTTCAAAAATCGCCTTATAGTATCATACCACGCATCATGGTCTATATCAACTTCCATGATTGTCTCATATTCATAGCAAGGAGTTGATGAACTGGTCAAGATTAGAGGCTTAAGGAATAGGCTAGCAGGATTTTCCCATACTGAAGCCAATGTGGCCAGGGCATCAGCCATTTGATTTTCTTCTCTTGACAGGTGTATAAACCTACACTCCTTAAAATTCTTCTTCATCATGTTCAAATAATGGTGGTATGGTTTCAATTTTTCCTCTTTCAACTCCCACTCTCCATTTACTTGGGATACTACTAGCAATGAATTGCCATAAACTTCCACCTTATCCACCTTCATAATCAATAGGGTTTCCAAACTGAAAATACACACTTCATACTCCACCATGTTATTGGTTGCCCTAAATTTCAACTTCTTTGCTAAGGGGATAAGTTCCCCTTCGGGCGATTCTAGTATAACTCCCAAACTTGCTCCTTTCTTGTTTACTGCTCCATCAAAATACATTTTCCACCCTTGTACTTCAATTGCTTCTAAATGTTCATCTGGAAATTTCGAGATTACCTCTTCACTTTCTGGTAATGGTTGTTAGGCCAGGAATTCTGCCACCGCTCTACCTTTGATTGTTTTCCTGGTTACATACTCAATCTCAAATTCTTCTAATATTATCAACCATCGACCATATTTCCCAATCAAAGAGGGTGTCTCCCTTAAGTATTTGATTGGATCCAACCTGGAAATTGCTTGCACACTATATGATTGAAAGTAATGCCGCAACTTCTTAGAAGACCAAACCACAGCTATACATGTCTTTTCAATGATACTATACTTAATTTCATAAGGTAGGAGCTTTCTACTCAAGTAGTAAATGGCATGCTCAATCCCTGACTCATCTGCTTGGGCTAGCATGGCTCCTATCGACTCTTCTTCTACTGCTAAGTATAGTAATAGAGGTTTGCCGGGTTTAGGTGGTTTCAAAATAGGTGGATTCAACAAATACTCTTTTATTCTATCAAAGGCCTTTTGACATTCTTCATTCCATACGACCGGCTGATTCTTTCTAAGCAACTTGAAGATAGGCTCACAGATTGTTGTGAGCTTTGTTAAAAATCTGCTAATGCACTACAGTTTACCAATGAATCCCCGAACTTCTTTCTCCGTCTTTTGGGCTGGCATATCTCTGATTGCTTTGACTTTGTCAGGATCTATCTTAATTCCATTCAGACCAATTACATGTCCCAATAATTTGCCTGAAGTAACACTGAATACACACTTCTTCGGGTTTAATCTTAGCTTATATTTCAAATCTCTATCGAAGAATAATTCCAAGTTTTGGAAGTGTTGCTCCCTTGTATCCTCCAGCATTCTTTAAGCCGAACGGCATCACCCTATAACAGAATATACCCCATGTAGTAATGAAGGCAGTTTTGGCTTTATCCTCCTGGGCCATTAACACTTGATTGTATCAGACAAATCCATCTACAAACGAGTGTAGCACGCTAGAGGCTGCACTATCAATGAGAACATCTGTATGAGGTAAAGAAAAATCATCCTTAGGGGAAGCCTTGTTTAAATCTCCATAGTCCACGCAGACCCTTATCCTCCCATCTTTCTTTGGCACATGTACTATGTTGGCTAGCCAATCTGCATATTCTATCACTTTAAGAAACTTTACTTGTATTTACTTAGTGACCTCTTCTTTAACCAATTCAGCCCACTCAGGTCTTAGTCGCCTAAGCTTTTGTTTGACAGGCTTAATGTGAGTATAAGTAGGAATACGATGCTCGGCTATGTCTCGATCTATCCCCGGCATATCTTCATAAGACCAAGCAAAACTTCTTCATATTTTTTGAATATTTTTCAAATCTCTCTCTCTCATCAAGAGTAAGGTCGGATGCTATGCTAATGTTTTTAGGATTTTCAGTTGTTCCCAAATTTAATGATTGTGTGTTAACAGAATTAATATTAAAGATGCTCATGTAACTGCTATTTAAATGTATGCAACCATTAGGAGAAACATCACACAAGTAAGCAAAATCAGACTTTATTGCATTCATTTTGGAAAAGAAAACATCATCATCCTCATACAAAGCAGACAAATTAAAATCAAAATCAAAATCATTGTTCTCAGAATCATAAAGCAGGATGTCTTCAAACTTTTCTTCAACCAGGGCAGCAATCTCTTCTGGAGTCTTCTCGGCTTTCAGGGCAACTTCATTCTTTTCTTTTGGATTGGATTCTTTGTTGGTTGATAAGGTGAGCTCTTTCTTCACTTGCTCCACTCGGCAACATCTTGACAGCCGCTTTGAAAGTCCCTTCGGCATGCCTCTTAGTGTTGTCATAAGCACGAATTGTCACCTCGGTTGGGTTTAGATCTTTTGTTGACATGGCTAGCTTTGGCAGTATCTTAAGTGGACAAACATTTATGGCAGACCCATCATCGACCATTACACATGGAGTCCTCTTCCCCTTGACTTCTATTTTGATATAGAGAGGGCGGATGTGGTCTCTCCCCTCCTCCGGTAAGTCCGCATCCGAAAAAGAAACTGCTCCCATATTAACTTCACTCTTTTCTTGGACCTCTTCACATTTCATTACTTCCCCAATTTTTATGAAGTTGACCAACTCCTCCGGTGTTGTGGAGGTAGAAATTGGCATGCTAGCCAAGGCTTTGGCAATAGTTTCTCGGTGCTTTTTGGAAGTAGCTAACAAGTCCCAAATGCTAACACTTACTTGGGTTCTTTTCAATTGCTTCAGCACAACATCATCTTCTTCCACTTCAACTTCCTTTCCCTTATTCATTTCTATCTCCTTAGGTGGTGGCCTTGTTTAAGGCTTACCGGATCTAGTATTCATCACCTCATATTCTTCGGGCTCGGACCAAGTCCACTCCTCCTTCTTGGATATGATATCATCATCACTATCACTTGAATCCCAAAACCCATTGACAACACAAATTAATACTTCTCCACCCATCATAGCTTGTTCAATTTTGACAAATGCCTCTTCTTCTTTGATTTCTTTTTCATCCACATCTTGAAAAGAAGACATGACAAAGTCCTCATGCAAACCTCCTCCAATCATAAAGGTTGCCGGCGGTGGTACCCTATTGAATTTTGGCAATGGGTTATCTTTGGTGTTTGGCTTATTGGGCTCGGGTAGCTTCCCATTATCAATTAGGTTTTGGATCTAATGTCTCAACCTCACACATCTATCCGTGTCATGTCCTTGCATTTGGTGAAATTGACAAAATGCTTTGGTGTCAAAGTTAGGTGGGAGAGGGTTAGGCAAAGGACGAGGATTTAAGGGTTGTAGCAATCCTTTTCCTTGAAGCTTGTTGAGAATCCAAGACATTGGTTTTCCTAATTCTGAAAATTGTCTCTTTGTTCCTTGGTTAGTAGCATTAACACCGATGGCCTTTTGCATGCTTTGGCTACCAGGTTGATAGCTCCCTTTCTCGTTCCTTTTTATTGCAAAGCGGCTCTTCTCCCTTTCCCATTCTTCAATTTGCAAACCAGCTTGAAGAAGGTCTTTGAAATCATGGATGAGTGTATGAGACATCCTCTCATGAAGACTAGGCAACACCCCTCTCACAATCATCCTTATTTGATCGGATTCATCGGGCCTCTTCTTGAGTAAAGCGGTCTTGTTTCTCCACCTTTTCACATAGTCCACAAAATTCTCATTTGGCCTTTGCCTAATGGACTCCACTTCCATCAAGGTAGCTCCTAACTCAACATTATATCCATATTGCTGGACAAAGGCTTTGTAAAGCATATCCCAACTCTTTTGTGCTCCATCATCCAAGGTATTGAACCAATTTTGGATGACGGGGTCCAATGAGAGCATAAAGTACCTTAGAGTTTGAGCCTTAGTAGCCCGGGCAGACTGCATGGTAGTGATGTATTGCTTCACATGAAGATGAGGATTTCCGGTGCCATTGTACTTAGCAAAGGAAGGCATCTTGAATTTATAAGGGACCTCTTCATCTTGTTCAAATAGTTTGTCGATCTCAGACATCTCTTCGGTTTTCAACTTCTTCTCAAATTTCTTTTCTAAATCAGCAATCATCTTTTCAACATCGGATGTCTCGGTCTTTTCAATAGTTGCTTTCTCACCAACCTTTGGTTCTTTCCTCTTTTCTTGAACCTCTTAGTAGTATTGAGCCCAATCATCATCATCATCAATGATCACCTTTTCATCATCAAAAACCACTTCACTAACTTTGGTCTTCCCTTTGTCCTTTGGTTTCTTAGTGCTAGCAGATGCCTCGGCATGGTTTTCTAAGATTGCAGTCAATTGGTTCTTCATGGTCTCAGCTAGGGCCTCTTTGATTTCTTCCATCTTGGCATTGAGGGCCTCATCCACCATCCTTTGAATTTGTTCGGGCTCCATTACTTTAGGTGAGAAAGTGATTGAGTCATTGCTAGATACTTCGTCCCCGGCATAGGTCGGATTGTTGTAAGCTTTAGAACTATCGTAATCTAGGGCTGCGAGCCGGAGAGGATCAATGATATGAGATGCAAATGTATGCATGTAAGCACAAACAAATCAACAAATAAGGATAAATAGGACGTTCCTTCCAACCTTATAACATCCACACACGAATGGCGAGTCCCTTTTTCCTAGGTATATGGTTAACAAAATACCAACACGGGGTATCTTGCTTTCGAATAATTCCCTCGGACATTTCAACCAATAGTTATATTTTCGAAAATGGAAATCAATCCATGATAATTCCCATTAATTAGGTTTTAATCCATTCAACCAACTAAAGTAGCTTTTATGCTATGTTGGATTAAAACAAAATTAAGAGGTTTAATAAATAGATTTCTCACTTGAAAAGAGTAACTAATGGTTCATGCCAAAAACAAGCCCATGGTTAATTTATTCTTAGTATAAACTAGGCCCACAATTGATTTTTGGTATTTCATAATTGACCTAAATATTTTTGCAAGCTCTTGGTAAGAAATGGTTGGGTGAAAATAGTTTTGTTTCTAAGCCCAATGTAAAAGATTTTAGAAAAATGGATTTTGGGCTTAGTATTTGGGCCATGGGCCAAAGAATTTTTGAATTGTTTTTAGAAAAAGTCTTATGTCCAAAGACCATTTTGAAAAGTTTTGAAAATAGCTTTGGTCTTTTGGACTTTAGAGAAAATTTTATTTAGAGCTCACAATATACTTAGGTCATATTAGGAAAAGAACAAACCAAATAAGCCATGATTTAGACTAAGATAAACTAACCATAGTCAAACAACATGCATTTGGGGTAAAACCTAAAGAAAGTAACTAGGCCAATTACATGTGTTTTAGTCTTTGGGTAAAAAGGCTTAGCTTCCCATAGTAAGTATATATCAAATGGTACGAGGCTATGAGTGGTTATGCCATGCTCGATCTCCATACCTTGAGTGAAAGTATGGTATCCCTTACATAACATAACACGGGTAACACGGGCTCACGCATACGATGCAATCTAAGATGATGCAATGGATAATATCATTATAAGAAAGAATAGAATAATATAAAGATCAATGGAATCAACTTCTCTTATCCCCAGTGGAGTCACCACTGTGAGCGGGGATTTTCACCCCCACTCCCGGTGGAATGGTTCTTGCGACTTCGGCGCTGTTTAGGCTCGGGGCCTTAGAGAACATGGACCTAAGTATGGAGAAAATGGAGTCGCCACCTGGATGGGCCGGGAAAAAGAAAGGGGTGGATGACTTGATTCCTAAGGAATCCCTAACCCCTTAATGGGTTCGGAAAGTTGGGTACGTGTGGGGAAGGTGAGAAATGGCCCAGCACCCCCACAACACCCGGTTCATTGGAACCGGCCTCCTTTATGGGTATTAATATTATAAAATTCTTAAATATAATAACATTATCCATATTACACACAATAATTAAAAGAAAGCATCATTATATTAAAATCAAAGCAATGTCCAAACAAAACAAATAAATGGACACCCATCCAAGGATGGGAACATGTCCTTACATCATACACCTAAATAGGACACCCACCAAAAGGTAGAAACATGCCCTTTACATTGGTTCTAAAATAGAAAAGCAAATTAAATTACAAGATATTTAACTAATGAGGTACCCACCAAGTGGAAACATACCTCTTACAACATTTGGAAGTCTAAATAAATTGATAAAAGTAAATAACCATTCATAATAAGTAAATCATTCATCAAAGGTATTTAAATATCAATAAAAAGTAAACATCCAGCAATGATAAATAAAATAAACTAAGTATTGAACTTAAATAACTTAAAGCATCTAAAATAAATCAAAGCATAATCAAATATAGAATTGAATAAAGCAAATAAAAAGTCCAAATTATAGCTACTATTTCCATTTAGGGTTCTTTATCTCATGTGTTAAGGTTTTGGAAATTTCATGAATTTAAGCTACTGTGACTTTTATGGAATTAAAATAGATTAAAGATTTTATGTTTTTAAATGGTTGGTAAGACTCTTTGATTAAACAAATTAAGGTTTGAATGGTGAAATCATGAAACTAGGGTTTTAGACACTTTAAAATACTTTGATTTATGATTTTCGGTTATTGGGTTTCTAAGCTACTGTGTAAATTTAATCTATTTATGGTTTTATAGTTTTTAATGTTTTAAAAGAATTAGGGTTCATAAAAATTAGGGTTTAAAGTTTTAAAAGGATTAGGGTTCATTATTTTGACTTTTGGAAGTTAAATTAGGGTTTAGTATTTTCAGAATTTAGGGTCACGGGTAGTGAATTAATTTTTAGGAATTTGGAAATCAATTTGATAATTTCATGAAGTTTTATGAATTTAAACAAACAAATTAAAGTTTTTATAAGTAGAAAAGATGTTTTTTAAGGCTTTTTGAATGAAATAGAACCTACTTTAAAATTTTAAAAGAAACAGAATTTAAATCTTAGTTTCGTTGAAAAATATGTTCAATTAGAGTTTTAAGATTTTTAAGAAGTAAAAATAACAATTTTAAGCCTTTTTGGAAAATAAAGTAACGTATTAGTGTTTTAACCTTGGAAAAACTAAATTAAAGCTCTAAGGTTTTTGATTTAAAAAACCTAAATTTCATAGATTTGCTACTGTGAAAAGATAAATCAAAAAAGAATTTAACATACCTCCTTTTGTTGATTCTCCAAAAATAATTCTTCTTGGATGAACAAGCTCCAAAGACAAGCCTTTTTTGCCTTTGAATCCTTTAAATCGTGCCTCTCCTCCTTTAAAAATCAATTGAATTGAATTTATTACTTTTCCTTCACTGATTTGGTTTTCCAATTTCCAAGCTACTGCCAAAAATTTTCCTCCCTTAATTTGGTTGCCTTTGATCCTTATTTATAGAGGTCTTTCTATGTAAAATCCTAATTAATCACTGCAAATAATCTAAATAAGAAAAGAAAACCAAAACCTAATTAAATTAGGTTTCAAAAATTTTGCGTCGGAAAAAATTGCGTTGCCGAAAAAATTACCGCAAGAAAAAATGCGCTGGCAGAAAAAAACTGCCGCAGAAAACTGTGGCAGTGGACGGGCTGGGGCGTCGCCCGCAGGAAATTTTTGCAAGCGAGCTATTTCACCCGCAGGATTTTCCTGCAGGTGAAATAGCACAGTTATTTTGCCCGCAAGAATTTCCTGCGGGCGAAATAACCCACGGGCCCGTGCGACTGTTTTTTCCGTTGCCGATTTTTCTGACTCCGATTTTTATTTTTATTTTTATTTGTTTATTTTTTTATTAATAAAAATTAGATAATAAAGCAAAAATTATTTAATTAAAATTATTTTGGACCAATTGGACAACAAAAATCATTATGGACTAAATAAAACATATTGAACCGGATTGGGTCAAAAATTAAGGGTCTACAATTACCTTTCAATGGGGTACATCCATCGATATTGCATAGGACCACCAATCAATGCTTGATATGGTAAATGAATATGTAAATGAACCATGATATCAAAAAAAGAAGGTGGGTATATAATTTCTAGCTTGCATAATATAAGGCAAATTTCATCGCTTATTTTCTCTACTTCTATTTTTTTCAAATTTTCACAACACAAATGTTGAAAAAAGTAACCCAATTCAGCCAACACATCAGATACATCCTTCCACACGCATCCACGAATTCCAACAAGAAGAATTCATTGTAAGAGCACATGACAATCATGACTTTTCAATCCTGAAATCTTATGATCTTTTGAATTCACACATTGAGATATATTAGAAGCACACCCATCTGGAAATTTAACAGATTTCAAAAATTCACAAAATTCCTATCTTTCTTTCTTTTTCATAACATAACATGCAGCTGGCATTATATACTTCCCATTGTTTTTTCTAACCAGGTGCAACTCCTTACGAATTCCCATGTCTTCTAAATCTTGCCTCGCCTTCACGGTATCCTTTGTTTTGCCATCAATATTCATTAAGGTTGCTAATATACTCTCACATAAATTTTTCTCAATAAGCATTATGTCTAAGTTATGCCTTAACTTCAGCTTACTCAAACAAGGCAACTAAAAAAAAATGCTACGTTTAGTCCAATTCTTCTATTTGATGTGCGCTTTCTCTTTTTATTACTTGGGTGCTTCCCTGGTGTATGATCTCCTAATTGGTTTAATTATTGTAGCACATCATCAGCAGCAGTGTTTTCCAAAATTGATTTGAGATCAGGGTACCATCAGTTGAGGGTTAGAGCTGAATATGTTCCTAAGACAGCTTTCTGCACAAGGTATGGGCATTATGAGTTTTTAGTAATGCCTTTTGGATTGACAAATGCACCTGCAGCTTTTATGAGTTTGATGAATCGGGTGTTTAGGCCCTATCTAGATCAGTTTGTGGTGGTCTTCATCGATGATATTTTGGTGTATTCGTGTAATGAAGAGGAGCATGACAAGCATTTGCGAATTGTATTACAGATCTTGAGAGAGAAGTAGTTGTATGCTAAGCTATCAAAATGTGAGTTTTGGCTTGAACAAGTAACTTTTCTCGGTCATATAGTTTCAGCAGATGGTATAAGAGTCGATTCAAGTAAAGTTGAAGCTATTTTGAATTGGAGTCCACCAAAGTCTGTAACTGAAATTAGAAGTTTACTGGGCTTGGCAGGCTATTATCGAAGGTTTGTAAAAGGTTTTTCTTTGATAGCTACTCCACTCACCAGATTGCTTCAGAAGGGAGTTAGATTTGTGTGGACGGACCAGTGTCAAGCTAGTTTTGAGCAGTTGAAAGAAATGTTAACTCAAGCACCTGTTCTTACTTTACCTGTGGAAGATAAACCATATGTGATTTACAGTGATGCTTCACATAATGGTTTGGGTTGTGTTTTAATGCAAGAAGGTAAAGTTATAGCTTATGCTTCTCGACAGTTGAAGCCGCATGAGCTTAACTATCCGACTCATGATTTGGAATTGGCAGCCATAGTTTTTGCTTTGAAGATTTGGTGACACTATTTGTATTGTGAGAAATGTTTTATTTATACAGATCATAAGAGTTTGAAATATTTGGGGGTGCAAAGAGAGCTTAATCTTCGGCAGAGACAATGGTTAGAGCTGATTAAAGACTATGATTGTTTGATTGATTATAATCCTGGTAAGGCGAATGTGGTTGCTGATGCCTTGAGTCGAAAATCTTTAGCAGGTTTGGCTGTTTACTCGCTCTCGTTGCTTGTTGAGTTGAGAGCGTTGCATGCTATGTAATATCCCAAAGTATGCCCCAGAAGTTTTGATATTATTGTTGTAATTGTATTGAATGTATATGTTAAATTTTAAAGAGAAGAGAACTTTAAAGGGAAGTGTATATGTTGGGTATATGGAAATATATACAACATATATACAAGTCAAATGTGTTGGTCAAAGGAAGAAGATATTTATTTTGTTATTTTTGAAATTACTAAAAAGGGCAATAAGGTGAAAGAGAATTAAAAATTTTATAGAAGAGGGTGTGTAAGTAATTTTCTTTTTAGATTGCTTGGTGGAGTTTTAAAGAGAAGAAAAGTTTGACTTTGTTTCTTCATTTTCTTTTCTTTTCCTTTGCTTGGCCGGCTCATCAAAGTCACAAGAGAGCAAGAGGGGTTCTTGAATTCTAAGAGCTAATTGAAGGAAGAATCAAGTGATTGAGTTGGAAATTTTGAGGTTTCATCAACTTTGGTAAGTTCTCTCTTGATTTCTCTTGTTTATTTTGAAGTTGTGTTTGAGTTTGATAGATTATTGTTGATGATAGGAGTGTGTTTTGGTTGTGTTGTGTTTAAGAGTGTTTAATTCATTTGATTCTTGGATTTTTGAGTTTGGATTGAAGAAAAGAGTAAGTTGATTGGAAGAGAAAGTGTGTGATTGTGTTTAGGGTTTGTGGTGATGTTTATGATTTGTGATTGATATATGTTTTGAGTTGTTTTAGTGTTTTTACAAGTTTGTTATGAGTTTTGGGTATGTTGGGTTAAGTTTTTTTGAAGTGGATGTTGGTGAAAAGAAGGGTTTTGTTGGAGGAAGTGTTGTTGTGGCCGGAATCTGTATTTTTGGCCTGACACGCCCATGAGCATGACCAGGATTTTAGGCGTGTTGATGATTCTGTGTTTTTGATGGGTGACACGAGAAGTGACACGCCCATGTCACTGAGCGTGTCACAGCTTATGTGTAGTAGTAGTATTTACACGTCCAGTGACACGCCCATGTCACTGAGCGTGTCATAGCTACTGTGTTGGTGAGGAATTGACACGGCCATGAACACGCCCATGTTGTTGGACGTGTCAATGTTTCTGTGAGATAGAATGTATTACACGTTCAGTGACACGCCCGTGATTCTGAGTGTGTCAAAGCTTCTGTGTTGTGAGTTTAGGGCACGGTCAGGGACACGCCCGTGTTGTTGAGTGTGTCATGTGTAGAGCTTGCCCTAGTTAACCTAATCTATTTTATCTCATATGAATTATTCTTTTGGATTAGGTTGTGAAGAGGTTGATTTGCCCTAATTTAAGTGGTGAAGAAGTGTTGGAAAAGGAAGTATATAGATTTGTATAAGTGGTGTTCAAGGTAAGTACAAACCCTAAATTAATGCATACATTCATATGATCTTGAGACTTAATCCATATGATTATTAATGTGATAAGTACTCTATTGCATTGTTGATGCATATTAATAATATTATGTTTTGCATAATGTGAATTGAGATAATTGAGGCATGTATGCCTATATGATGATGTTCAATGTAATTGATTATGTATACTTGAATATTGAGATGTGAAGCCATTGTAATTGGCTATGATGATTCAATTGAAATAAGTGGGGCATGTTTGCCTAGATAATGATGAGAATTGAGAATGGAATTGAGAATGGAATTGAGAATGAAATAATAAATGAATTGTGTGGCTAATGTGTTATTCCATTTTCAGAGTTTGTTATTGGTGGCATGCCTATAGTAACAATCTCTTGAAGTTAGGTTGGGCTTGATCCTTGAAGCCAAGTTGGGTTGAAGTTTAACATGTTTTACTCCCCTTGAAGCTTGGTTGGATCTAGTCCTTGAAGCCTAATTGAGATGTTACAACCCTTGAAGCTAGGTTGGGTTTGGTTCTTGAAGCCAAGTTGGGTTGATACTTAGCATGCTTTGTTCCCCTTGAAGCTTGGTTGAACCTAAATCCTTGAAGCCTAGTTGGGATAATGATAACTGTGAAAATTAAACCAAAACATTAACTCTGAAAGTTGAATGGCATATTAGTGTCTTTGGGCCCATGCTTGTCTTTGTTTAAATGTGACTAATGAATAATGAGATTCAATGTAAGATTTTGATGGGTGATATCCTTATGTATAAGTATAATGTTTGAACACATTATATTGGCATCCCATTGCATCAAAACATTGTATTATTGTAGTTTGTACCACTAAGCCGTTGGCTTAGCGCGATTATGATTTATCGCGCAGGTAACAGGGAAAAACCGGAGAGTTCCTCTAGGCCGAGTAGAGGCTAGATCTTAAGGTGTTGCTAGTGAAGCTTAAAGATCGAAGACATACTGCCAAACATGTATATATTTATGTTTTGTAAAACTTGAGTTTTAATGTATATGTATTTGTAAATATTTGTTACATTTTCTGCTGTGTATTTAATAAACATTGAGTCTATTGTGTTTCATAAATTCCTTTAAATGTTTTGAATTTATTTATACTTTTGTTGAAATGATTATTTGTGTGTTTTATAAACGGTGGCATACCTATATTCGGTATACGTATATTACGATCGTAAAAGCATGTTGTGTACGTATACGGGGTATGGGGTGTTACAATTATTTTGGTATCAGAGCCTAGGTTTGAGATTTTCAACCTAGGTGAATTGTAAGAAAAAGAATGTTTTGATTTTAAAAGTTAGTTTTTGAGTAAAATACATGTTTTGGTATAGCAGTCTTTGATCTTTAATGAGGAATATTCTGCTGTGTTTGCAGATATAGGTAGTAATGGAGTCCCATTCACGTCAGACAGTAGAAGGAAGCGCCGAGAGTGTAGCTCTAGGAGAGAGTAGGGATGGAGCTAGGGTTTAGAGAATTACTGAGGCATCTGTTTTCTATGCCAGAGAGATCAGCTGCAGATGAGGCTTCGCCGGGTTGGTTAAGGCATGTGGTGGAATTATTTAGACAAGCTCCAGTGCAGCCACCACCACCACCACCGCTTCAGGTGCCGGTAAGACATTATGACAAGTTGAGGAAATATGGGGTTGAAGATTTCCTAGGCACTACCGATCCTGCAGTGGCTGAGCAGTGGTTGGATAAGGTACAGAGGATATTCATTCAGTTGCAAGCCACTTTGGATGAGAAGTTTGACTATGCCAGATCCCTCTTACAAAAAGATGCCTATGACTGGTGGAAGACGGTCCCTCATGCTATGGATGATCCACCTACACTATCATATGGTGATTTCTTGAGGGAGTTTGAGCAGAAATATACTCCGAGGGAGTATAAAGATATTAGGAAGATGGAATTTTTGAATTTGAGGCAAGACAATCAGACGGTGACAGAATACGAGATTGAGTACATCCGGTTGAGTTGATATGCTGGGGGGATTATCTCCGATGAAATAGACCGGTGCTGAAGATTTGAGGAGGGATTGAGGCCCTCTATAATGTGCCTGGTGGCTGGTTCTCGGTATCAGAATTTCTCTCAGCTTGTTGCAGCAGCTAGGAGTGTGGAGAGAGCCCAGAGTATAGCCGCAGCTGCTACTGAGGAGGAGACTAGGGTAAGGAGACCCCAGTTTGAGGCAGGGTCCTCATCTGTGAAGAGGGGTAGAGGAAGTTTTGCTCTGAGAATGAGTAGGAGTCAGAGGCAGTCAGGCAGATCAGTGCAGTATCAGAGGCCGAGACCTGCAGTCTCTGTAGCCAGTGCCCCGACTTCCGTGATGCAAAGGTCTACTCTACCTGTATGTGTTCACTGTGGCAGGCCTCATGGAGGTGCTTGTTGGAGGATTGGAGTATCCGGAGTATGTTATAAATGTGGGTCACCATATCATTTTATTAGAGATTGCCAAGAGATGCAAGATGATAGGCAGACTGCTACTACAATTTCTCGACCCAGTGCCAGCAGAGGGGGTCGAGGGGGCAGAGGTTTTAGCAGAGGTGGTAGACCCGGGTTGAGTCAAAGAGGAGGATCATCATCCGGAGGCAGTAGGCCAAAGGAGGTCTGATCTTCTCAGAGGGTGTATGTGATGCAGAGGCAGCCAGATGCTTCAGCAGTCATAGCGGGTACTTTTTCTTTATTTGGCATTTCAGTACTTGCTTTAATTGATCCAGGATCTACTCATTCATACATAAGTGCATCCACATTGCCTGTGTCTGAATTGCATACAAAATCCTTAGGATTTGATGTTTTGGTGACAAATCCTTTAGGACATAGTGTGGTTGTTAGTAAGGTGCACCGTGATAGTGCTGTTGTGGTGCAAGGTGAGGAGTTTCTTAGTGATTTAATTGAAATGCCTTTTAAAGAATATGACTTGATCTTAGGCATGGATTGGTTGTCTAAACACGGAGCTGTGGTGGATTGTAAAAAGAAGTGTGTCACCTTGAGAACCAGTGATGGTAGGGATGTGATAGTATCTAGTGAGCAGAGACAACTTGAATCCTTGTTTGTATCAGCAGTAACAGCTAGAAAGTTGATTAGAAAAGGGTGTGAATCTTATCTTGCTCATGTTGTGGATACTAGAGTAGGGGATTCTCAACTTGATAATATAACCACAGTTGCAGATTTTCCGGATGTGTTTCCTGAGGAGTTGCCAGGGTTACCCCCTGAGAGAGAGGTTGAGTTTGGTATCGATCTGTTGCCTGGTACCACTCCCATCTCTATCACTCCTTATAGAATGGCACCAGCTGAATTGAGAGAATTGAAGGTGCAGTTGTAGGAGTTATTAGATAAAGGGTTTATTCGCCCCAATGTTTCTCCTTGGGGAGCTCCTGTGTTGTTTGTAAAGAAGAAGGATGGTACTATGAGGTTATGCATTGATTATAGGCAATTGAACAAAGTGACTATTAAGAATAAATATCCTTTGCCTAGAATTGATGATCTTTTTTATCAATTGAAGGGAGCAGCAGTGTTTTCCTAGATTGATTTGAGATCTGGGTACCATCAGTTGAGGGTTAAAGTTGAAGATGTTTCTAAGACAGCTTTCCGCACCAGGTATTGGCATTATGAGTTTTTAGTAATGCCTTTTGGATTGACGAATGCACCTGCCGCTTTCATGGACTTGATGAATAGGGTGTTTAGGCCTTATCTGGATCAATTTGTGGTAGTTTTCATCGATGATATTTTGGTGTATTCACGTAATGAGGAGGAGCATGACAAGCATTTGCGGATTGTGTTGCAGATTTTGAGAGAAAAGCAGTTATATGCTAAACTGTCAAAGTGTGAGTTTTGGCTTGACCAAGTTACTTTTCTAGGTCATATAGTTTCAGCAGATGGTATAAGAGTCGACCCAATTAAAGTTGAAGCTATTTTGAATTGGAGTCCACCGAAGTCAGTGACTGAAGTTAGAAGTTTTCTGGGTTTGGCAGGCTATTACCGACGGTTTGTGAAAGGTTTTTCTTTGATAGCTACTCCACTCACCAGATTGCTTCGGAAGGGAGTTAGATTTGTGTGGATGGATCAATGTCAAGCTAGCTTTGAGCAGTTGAAAGAAATGTTAACTCAAGCACCTGTTCTTACTTTACCCGTGGAAGATAAACCATATGTGATTTATAGTGATGCTTCACATAATGGTTTAGGATGTGTTTTGATTCAAGAGGGTAAAGTCATAGCTTATGCTTCTCGACAGTTGAAGTCACATGAGCTTAACTATCCGACTCATGATTTGGAGTTGGCAGCTATAGTGTTTGCTTTGAAGATTTGGCGACACCACTTATATGGGGAGAAATGTTTTATCTATACGGATCATAAAAGTTTGAAATATTTGGGTGTACAGAAGGAACTGAATCTTCGGCAAAGGCGATGGTTAGAACTGATTAAAGACTACGACTGTCTGATCGATTATCATTCTGGTAAGGCGAATCTGGTTGCTGATGCCTTGAGTCGAAAGTCTTTAGCAGGTTTGGTTGTGTATTCGCTCTCGTTGCTTGTTGAATTGAGAGCGTTGCATGCTAATTTTGAAGTTTGTGATGATGGTACATTATTGGCTCAGCTGCAGTTAAGACCAGTATTGTTAGATCAGATTAAAGAGGCTCAATTAGCTGATGAGAACATTCAGAAGATTGTGTCAGATTGCCAAAATGGGGAGAGTCGAGATTTCTATGTGAAGAGTGATGGTAGTCTTTGGTTCAAGGATAGGTTGTGTGTACCTAATGATGATAGTTTGAGGAAGATTATTTTAGAGGAAGCACACCAATCGAGTTTTGCTATGCATCCGGGTAGTACAAAGATGTACCATGATTTGAAACAACACTACTGGTGGTCTGGTATGAAGAGAGACAGCAGAATTTGTGTCCAAATGTCTCACTTGTCAGAGGGTAAAAGCTGAGCATCAAGTTCCAACAGGGTTGCTTCAACCTTTAACAGTGCCTGAATGGAAATGGGAGAGAGTGACAATGGATTTTGTATCAAGGTTGCCATTGACTCAGAAGAAACATGATGCTATTTGGGTGATTGTTGATCGGTTAACAAAGACAGCTCATTTCCTTCCTGTTAGAATGGACTATTCTCTTGAAAGGTTGGCTGAGCTGTATATTAGTGAGATAGTGAAGTTGCATGGAGTCCCAATTTCTTTAGTGTCTGATCGAGATCCTCGGTTTACTTCAAGGTTTTGGAAGAGTTTGCATGGTGCTTTGGGTTTTTGATTACACTTTAGTACTTCTTTTCATCCGCAGACAGATGGGCAGTCAGAGAGAGTAATACAGATTATTGAGGATATGTTGAGAAGCTGTGTCATTGATTTCTCTGGAAGTTGGGACAGATTTTTACCACTTGTGGAATTTGCTTACAACAACAGTCACCAATCCAGTATTGGTATGGCACCATTTGAGGCATTGTATGGCAGAAGATGCAGAACGCCTTTATGTTGGAATGAAATGGGAGAGGGCAAGTTAGTTGGTCCTGATTTGGTAAAAGAGACTGAAGAGAAAGTGAAGATAATTCGGGATCCGTTAAGAACAGCTTCAGACCGACAGAAATCTTATTCAGATTTGAAAAGAAGAGACATAGAATTTGATATTGGAGATAAAGTATTTTTGAAGGTGTCTCCTTGGAAGAAGATTTTGAGATTTGGTCGGAGAGGGAAGCTGAGTGCTCGTTTCATTGGACCGTATGAAGTTTTGGAAAGAGTTGGGCCAGTTGCTTATCGTCTAGCATTACCGCCTGAATTGGATAGAATCCATAATGTATTCCATGTTTCTATGTTGCGGAGGTATAGATCAGATCCATCTCATATCTTGCCAGTGGAATCTATTGAATTGAGTCCGGATCTGACATTTCAAGAAGAACCAGTTGCTATTTTGGCACATGAAGTGAAAGAGTTAAGGAATAAGAAAGTGCCATTGGTGAAGGTTCTATGGAAGAATCATTGGAAAGAAGAGGCAACTTGGGAAAGCGAGCAAGCAATGCAAGATCAATATCCTCAACTGTTTCAGGCTTGATGTCAGGTAATTTCGAGGACGAAATTTCTTTTTAGAGGGGGAGAATTGTAATATCCCAAAGTATGCCCTAGAAGTTTTGATATTATTGTTGTAATTGTATTGAATGTATATGTTAAATTTTAAAGAGAAGAGAACTTTAAAGGGAAGTGTATATGTTGGGTATATGGAAATATATACAGCATATATACAAGTCAAATGTGTTGGTCAAAGGAAGAAGATATTTATTTTGTTATTTGTGAAATTACTAAAAAGGGCAATAAGGTGAAAGAGAATTAAAATTTTTATAGAAGAGGGTGTGTAAGTAATTTTCTTTTTAGATTGCTTGGTGGAGGTTTAAAGAGAAGAAAAGTTTGACTTTGTTTCTTCATTTTCTTTTCTTTTCCTTTGCTTGGCCAGCTCATCAAAGTCACAAGAGAGCAAGAGGAGTTCTTGAATTCTAAGAGCTAATTGAAGGAAGAATCAAGTGATTGAGTTGGAAATTTTGAGGTTTCATCAACTTTGGTAAGTTCTCTCTTGATTTCTCTTGTTTATTTTGAAGTTGTGTTTGAGTTTGATAGATTATTGTTGATGATAGGAGTGTGTTTTGGTTGTGTTGTGTTTAAGAGTGTTTAATTCATTTGATTCTTGGATTTTTGAGTTTGGATTGAAGAAAAGAGTAAGTTGATTGGAAGAGAAAGTGTGTGATTGTGTTTAGGGTTTGTGGTGATGTTTATGATTTGTGATTGATATATGTTTTGAGTTGTTTTAGTGTTTTTACAAGTTTGTTATGAGTTTTGGGTATGTTGGGTTAAGTTTTTTTGAAGTGGATGTTGGTGAAAAGAAGGGTTTTGTTGGAGGAAGTGTTGTTGTGGCCGGAATATGTATTTTTGGCCTGACACGCCAATGAGCACGACTAGGATTTAGGGCGTGCCGATGATTCTGTGTTTTTGATGGGTGACACGAGAAGTGACACGCCCATGTCACTGAGCGTGTCACAGCTTATGTGTAGTAGTAGTATTTACACGTCCAGTGACACGCCCATGTCACTGAGCATGTCATAGCTACTGTGTTGGTGAGAAATTGACATGGCCATGAACACGCCCATGTTGTTGGACGTGTCAATGTTTCTGTGAGACAGAATGTATTACACGTTCAGTGACACGCCCGTGATTCTGAGTGTGTCAAAGCTTCTGTGTTGTGAGTTTAGGGCACGGTCAGGGACACGCCCGTGTTGTTGAGCGTGTCATGTGTAGAGTTTGCCCTAGTTAACCTAATCTTTTTTATCTCATATGAATTATTCTTTTGGATTAGGTTGTGAAGAGGTTGATTTGCCCCAATTTAAGTGGTGAAGAAGTGTTGGAAAAGGAAGTATATAGATTTGTATAAGTGGTGTTCAAGGTAAGTACAAACCCTAAATTAATGCATACATTCATATGATCTTGAGACTTAATCCATATGATTATTAATGTGATAAGTACTCTATTGCATTGTTGATGCATATTAATAATATTATGTTTTGCATAATGTGAATTGAGATAATTGAGGCATGTATGCCTATATGATGATGTTCAATGTAATTGATTATGTATACTTGAATATTGAGATGTGAAGCCATTGTAATTGGCTATGATGATTCAATTGAAATAAGTGGGGCATGTTTGCCTAGATAATGATGAGAATTGAGAATGGAATTGAGAATGAAATAATAAATGAATTGTGTGGCTAATGTGTTATTCCATTTTCAGAGTTTGTTGTTGGTGGCATGCCTATAGTAACAATCTCTTGAAGTTAGGTTGGGCTTGATCCTTGAAGCCAAGTTAGGTTGAAGTTTAACATGTTTTACTCCCCTTGAAGCTTGGTTAGATCTAGTCCTTAAAGCCTAATTGAGATGTTACAACCCTTGAAGCTAGGTTGGGTTTGGTTCTTGAAGCCAAGTTGGGTTGATACTTAGCATGCTTTGTTCCCCTTGAAGCTTGGTTGAACCTAAATCCATAAGCCTAGTTGGGATAATGATAAATGTGAAAATTAAACCAAAACATTAACTCTGAAAGTTGAATGGCATATTAGTGTCTTTGGGCCCATGCTTGTCTTTGTTTAAATGTGACTAATGAATAATGAGATGCAATGTAAGATTTTGATGGGTGATATCCTTATGTATAAGTATAATGTTTGAACACATTATATTGGCATCCCATTGCATCAAAACATTGTATTATTGTAGTTTGTACCACTAAGTCGTTGGCTTAGCGCGATTATGATTTATCGCGCAGGTAATAGGGAAGAACCGGAGAGTTCCTCTAGGCCGAGTAGAGGCTAGATCTTGAGGTGTTGCTAGTGAAGCTTAAAGATCGAAGACATACTGCCAAACATGTATATATTTATGTTTTGTAAAACTTGAGTTTTAATGTATATGTATTTGTAAATATTTGTTACATTTTCCGCTGTGTATTTAATAAACATTGAGTCTATTGTGTTTCATAAATTCCTTTAAATGTTTTGAATTTATTTATACTTTTGTTGAAAGGATTATTTGTATGTTTTATAAACGGTGGCATACCTATATTCGGTATACGTATATTACGATCGTATAAGCATGCTGTGTACGTATACGGGGTATGGGGGTGTTACATGCTAGTTTTAAAGTATGTGATGATGGTGCATTATTGGCTCAATTGCAGTTGAGACCAGTATTGTTGGATCAGATTAAGGAAGCTCAATTGGCAGATGAGAAAATTCAGAAGATTGTGTCAGATTGCCATAATGGGGAGAGCCGAGATTTCTATGTGAAAAGTGATGGTAGCCTTTGGTTCAAGAATAGGTTGTGTGTTCCTGATGATGCCAGTTTGAAAAAGATTATTTTAGAGGAAGCACACCAATCAGTTTTTGCTATACATCTGGGAAGTACAAAGATGTATCATGATTTGAAGCAGCATTACTGGTGGTCATGCATGAAGAGAGACATAGCGGAGTTTTTATCCAAATGTCTCACTTGTCAGAGGGTGAAAGCTGAGCATCAAGTTCCAACAGGGTTGCTTCAACCTTTATCAGTGCCTGAATGGAAATGGGAGAGAGTGACAATGGATTTTGTGTCTGGTTTGCCATTGACACAGAGGAAACATGATGCTATTTGGGTGATTGTTGATAGATTGACAAAGACAGCTCATTTTTTTCCAGTTAGAATGGACTACTCTCTGGAGAAGTTAGCTGAGCTGTATATCAGTGAGATAGTGAAGTTGCATGGAGTCCCAATTTCTTTAGTGTCTGATCGAGATCCCCGATATACTTCGAGGTTTTGGAAGAGTTTACATGGTGCTTTAGGTTCTCGATTGCACTTTAGCACTGCTTTTCATCCGCAGACAGATGGTCAGTTAGAGAGAGTGATACAGATTATAGAAGATCTGTTGAGAAGCTGTGTTATTGATTTTTCTGGAAGTTGGGACAGATTTTTGCCACTTGTGGAATTTGCCTACAACAACAGTTATCAAACCAGTATTGGAATGGCACCATTTGAGGCATTGTATGGTAGAAGATGTAGAACACCTTTATGTTGGAATGAAATTGGAGAGGGCAAGTTGGTTGGTCCTGATTTGATTAAAGAAACAGAAGAGAAAGTAAAAATAATTCGGGATCTATTAAAAGAAGCTTCAGATCGGCAGAAATCTTATTCAAATTTGAAGAGGAGAGACATAGAGTTTGATGTTGGAAATAAATTATTTTTGAAAGTGTCTCCTTGGAAAAAGATTTTGAGATTTGGTCAAAGAGGGAAGCTGAGTCCTCGTTTTATTGGACCTTATGAGGTATTGGAAAGAGTGGGACCAGTTGCTTATCGTCTCACTTTACCACCTAAATTGGATAGAATCCATAATGTCTTCCATGTTTCTATGTTGAGGAGGTATAGATCAGATCCATCTCATGTCTTGCCAGTAGAATCTATTGAGGTGAGTCCGGATCTGACTTTTGAATAAGAACCAGTTGCTATTTTAGCATATGGTATGAAAGAGTTGAGACATAAGGAAGTGCCAATTGTGAAGGTTCTTCGAAAGAATCATGGTAGAAAAGAATCAACTTGGGAGAATGAGCAAGTGATGCGAGATCAGTATCCTCAACTGTTTCAGACTTGATATCAGGTAATTTCGAGGACGAAATTTCATTTAGAGGGGGAGAATTGTAATATCCCAAAATGTGCCCTAGAAGTTTTGGTATTATTGTTATAATTGGATTTAATGTATATGTTTCTTTGGAAAGAGAAAAGAATTATAGAGAGAGTGTATATGTTGTGTATATGAAAATATATACAACATATACCCAAGTCAAAGTCAAAGAAAGTTAATGGAAGGAGATATTTATGTTATGATTTATGGAATTAATTAATAAGGAAATTATGAATGGATGAGATTAATTTGGATTATTTTAATATTAAAATGACTTGGTGGAGGTTTAAAGAGATAAGTGTTTGACTTGTTGTCTTCATTTCTTCTCCATTTCCTTTTCTTTTCCTTTGTTGGCCGGGCATCATCAAGACAAGAGAGCAAGAGAGAGTTTTGTGTTCCAAGCTCAAAGTTGAAAGGTGATTCAAGTAACCAAGTTGGAAATTCAAGAAGTTTCATCATTGTTGGTAAGTTCTCTCTTGATTTCCTTTGTTTTATTTGGAGTTGTGTTTGAGTTTGATGGATTATTGTTGATAGTAGGAGTGTGTTTGATTGTGGTGTGTTTATGAGTGTTTGGATTCTATTGATTTTGGATTTTGGGGTTGGTTTGAAGGAAAGAGTAAGTTTGTTGGAAGAGAAAGTGTTGTGGGTGTGTTTTGGGTTTGTGGTGATGATTTTGATTTTTGTTGGATGTATGTTTTGAGTTGTTTTGGTGTTTTTGCAAGTTTGTTATGGTTCTTGGGTATGTTGAGCTAAGTTTGTTTGAAGTGGATTTTGGTGAAAGGAAGTGATTTGTTGGATAAAGTGTTGTTGTGGCCGGAATCTGTATTTTTGGCCTGACACTCCCTTGAGCACGGCCAGATCTTTGGACGTGTCAATGGTCCTGTGTTTTGGATGGGTGACATGATCATTAACACACCCGTGTTATTGGACGTGTCATAGCTACTGTGATGTTGGAGAATTGACACGGCCATGAGCACGCTCATGTTGTTGGACGTGTCAATGTTTCTGTGAGGCAGAATGTATTACATGTTCAGTGACACGCCCGTGGTTCTGAGTGTGTCAAAGCTTCTGTGTTGTGGAGTTAGGGCACGGTCAGGGACACGCCTGTGTTGTTGAGCATGTCATGGTTAGAGTTTGCCCTAATTAGATTGTAGTCTTATTATCTCTTATGTATCTTTGAGTAAGTGTGTTATTTTTTTTTTGGATTAGGTTGTGAAGAAGTTGAATTGCCCTAATTCAAGTGGTGGAGAATTCTTGGAGAAGGGAAGTGTATAGATTTGTGTGAGTGGTGCTTAAGGTAAGTACAAACTACATGATTGCATGCATTTACTTGATTTTGATACTTAACATATTTGATTGTATATCTGTTAAGTAATTGATTACATTGTTAATTTATGTGACAGATGTTATGAATGGTATAATGAAACGTAAAACCAATGTGGTTGGTTATAATGATGTAAATGAGATAGTTGAAGCATGTTTGCTTATATGATGATGAAATGAAATATGAAATGTGAAAGATATGATGATATGATAAATTGTTTTAATGTGATTTGAGATAATATGAGATATGAGGCCATGATTGATGGCTATAGTAATGCAAATGAAATATACTTGGGGCATTGTTGCCTATCCAATTATGAGAAATGAAATGAAAAGAGATTTATAAAGAGATAAATGAAATGATTGTGTGCCTAATATGTTAATTCAATTTTCATAGTGCTGGGTTTGGCGGCATGCCTATGAATCACTAGATAGGTGAAAAGATCGGGTCGTAAGCCGATTCCAGTTGAAAAATGTGAAATGATAAATGTGAAATGTGATGTTTTTGGGGTGAAAAGACTGGGTCGTAAGCCTCAAAAACAGTAACAGCCTAGCCGAGTTGAGGATTTTCTCGGTTTTAACCGGGTTGAGATCTAAGAGACTGGGTCTATTATGCTATCCATGGATAGAGATATATATATATCGCCGACGGGCTTGATGATTGTGATTATGGACCAAAGCAGTAACTCTTAACTTTGAATAACATATTAGATTCTTTTTGGGCTGATGCTTGTGTTTGTTTAAATGTGATTCTTGAATATTGAAACTATGAAAATATATCATGATGTGTAATTTATGTATGGATGTGGAATTGTGAATATTACTTCATGAAATTTGATAGTGTGACATTGCATTGAAGCATAATATTTTTGTAGTTTGTACCACTAAGCCGTTGGCTTAGCGCGATTGTGGTTCATCGCGCAGGTAACAGGGAAGAACCGGAGAGTTCCTCTAGGCCGAGTCGAGTCTAGATTTTGAGGTGTTGATAGTGGAGCTTAAAGATCAAAGACATACTGCCAAACATGTATATATTTTTTTATGTTTTGTAAAACTTGAGTTTTGATGTATATGTATTTGAAAATATTTGTTATATTTTCCGCTGCGTTTTGAATAAACATTTTGTCTATTGTGTTTTCTAAATTTCCTTAAATGTTTTAAAATTTTTCATATTATATTAAAGGGATGGTTTGTGTGTTTTGTAAACTGTGGCATTTCTATATTCAGTATACGTATATTACGATCGTATTAGCATGTTGTGTACATATACGGGGTATAGGGGTGTTACACAACAGGTCTTCGATAGGCTTGAAATGGGGTCTATGAGGGACATGGGTTAAATGAAGGCCATTTGTAAGTTAGGGCTGATGTGACATAATGGACAAACCTTCACACTACAAATTTCTTGTTTGAACTTTAGGCAGTTGGGAGCATTCTTGCTAGACTCCAAAGTCCTTTTATCTTCTTAGCATTAGTCTAGATCTTGATTGGGATAGTCTTTGCCTTTCCAAAAAAGCTTGGTTTCCAAATTCGCTTCTTTTCTTCTTCTCCCTTTTCTTTATTTTTCTTACTTTTCCCTTTCTTTGAACTTTTATCATTTTGTCCTTTTTCCTTGTAGGACTGTCAAGTATAGAACTTTTAAGCACTTGATGGTCTTTCTCCTTTTCCACTAATTTTGATCGAATCTTTAATTGGGTTGGACCAATTCAAGTCAAAATGTCCTTATAACCCAAATGGAAACCTTTTGCTGCTTTAGGTAAAAGAGAACTCAGTTGGCTTTCTGAACCGCCTTTAGGCATTATTTTTTTTTTCTTTTTTCTTCTTTTCCCTTTTTCTTTTGTCCTTTTTTTTCTTTTACTTTCTTTTCTTTCTTTTTCTTTTTTTTGGTTCTAGCTCCAAAAGAGTTGTCTTATTTGTACCAACTTGGGTTTCCAATAATGGATGTGTGGAGTGACATAAATCTTCTTTAACAGGGACAAATCATTTATTACTCTAATGTTGTCTTGATATATTAGGGATATTAAGCAAACTTCAACTACCTTTATGGTCTTAAAAACATCAATTACCCTTATGGTCTTGAGAACTTCAACTATCTTTATGGTCTTAAAAATTTCAACTATCTTCATGGTCTTGACTAATCATTGCTTTCTTTGATCTTCTTTCTTCTTCATCTTAGTGATCATAAGACTTGTCAAAAGTATCACAACAGCTCAGGGTAGGTTGTTGGGGTTATATGCCAATGAAAAGAAAGCTAAAATTTTATGAATGCTCAAAGGGACAACTAGGGATTGATATTTAATAGGGTAAATACTAGTTGTTGGATAACCAAACAATGCCTAGATCATCTCTGCCTTAAATATTCAGAGTTCAATTTCACCTCGAAAATTTGTCAAAGCATGTTCTAAGACTGACTAGGACCTAGACAAAGGTAATTATGCAGGAGCCCTCTCTAAGTAAGCATACACAACTCAATGCTATAGAGGAATTCCCTCACCTAGTAAAGTCATTCAAGTCATGATGCCTAGATACATTAATTTATAAATATTAAGCTAGATTCCTCAGTGGTTGAGCACCAAAATGAACAAAGACCAACAAAATTTTTTATAAAAGTAATTTATTCAAACAAATTTAAATTTGAAAAACACGATAGTTCCAATTAAATATTAAAGAAAGTAAAATTGAAAAAGCAACATTCAAGCTAAGGAAAGTTCATTGAGTTTAAGCTTCCTTTCCCTTCACATCTTCAATATTTCCATCTTGAAAGGATGATAAAATAAAATCTTCTTCCAATCCTTTTCCCACCATGAAGGTTGCCGGTGGAGGTACTCTATTGAACCTTGGTAATGGATTGTCTTTGGTGTTGGGCTTATCCGGCTAGGGTAGCTTGCCACTATCAATCAAATCTTGGATCTCATGCCTTAATCGGGTACATCCATCAGTCTCATGTCCTTGAGTCTGATGAAATTGACAAAAAGCCTTAGTATCAAATTTTGGGGGTAATGGACTAGGCAAAGGTCGAGGAGCCAATGGTTGTAACAACCCTTTCTTTTGTAGCTTATTGAGAATCCAAGACAGCGACTTCCCTAATTCTGAAAACTGCCTCATTCCTTCTTGACTAGTGACATTAACATCAACTTCTTTTTTAGTGCTTTGATTGCCCGATTGGTAGTTCCCTTTCTCATTCCTTTTTATTGAAAAGCGATTCTTCACCCTTTCCCACTCTTCAATTTGTAGACCAGCTTGGAGAAGATCTTTAAAGTCCCTTATAAGGGTGTGAGACATTCTTTCACGGAGATTGGGCAGGACCCCTCTCAAAATCATCCTTATTTGATCGGATTCATTGGGCCTTTTCTTGAGCAAAGCGGCCTTGTTTCTCCATCTCTTCACATAGTCCACAAAATTCTCATTTGGCCTTTGCCTAATAGACTCAACTTCCATTAAGGTAACTTCCATTTCAACATTGTATCCGTATTGTTGGATGAAGTCCTTGTATAGCAGATCCCAACTCTTTTGTGTTCCTTCATCTAAGGTATTGAACCAACTTTGGACAACAGGGTCCAATGAGAGCATAAAGTACCTTAAAGTTTGAGCCTTAGTAGCTCGGGCAGACTGCATAGCAGTGATATACTGCTTCACATGGAGATGAGGATTTTCGGTTCCATCAAACTTCGCAAAAGATGGCATCTTGAACTTGTACAGAACTTCTTCATCTAGCTTGAATAATTTGTCAACTTCAGACATTTCTTCGGTTTTCAGCTTCTTCTCAAATTTCTTTTCTAAATCAGCAATCATCTTCTCAACATCAGATGTCTTGGTCTTTTCAACAGTTGCCTTCTCAACAACCTTCGGCTCCTTTTTTTCTTGAGGATCTTGGTAGTATTGAGCCCAATCATCATCATCAATGACCACCTTATCATCATCAAAAGCTACTTCACCAATTTTAGCCTTCCCATTGTCCTTTGGCTTCTTAGTGCTAGCAGATGCCTCGGCATGATTTTCTAAGATTGCAATCAATTGGTTCTTCATGGTCTCAGCTAGGGCCTCTTTTATTTCTTCCATTTTGGCATTGAGGGCTTCATCCACCATTCTTTGAATTTGTTCAGGCTCCATTGTTTTTGGTGAGCAAGTAATTGAGTCGTTGCTAGATACTTCATCTCCGGCATAGGTCGGATTATTGTAAGCTTTTGAACTGTCATAATCCAGGGCTGTGAGCCAGAGAGGATCAATGATATGAGATGTAAATGTATGCATGTATGCACAAACAATCAACAAACAAGGATAATTAGTACATTCCTTCTAACCTTATAACATCCACACACAAATGACGAGTCTCTTTTCCTAGGTATATGGTTAACAAAATACCAACATGGGGTATCTTGTTTTCGAATAATTCCCTAGGACATTTCAACCAATAGTTATATTTTCAAAAATGGAAATCACCTCATGATAATTCCCATTAATTAGGTTTTAATCCATTCAACCAACTATAGTAGCTTTATGCTATATTGGATTAAAACGAAATTAAAAAGTTTATTATGAATAGATTTCTCACTTGAAAAAGGTAACTAATGATTCATGCCAAAAACAAGCTCATGATTAATTATCCTTACGATAAACTAGGCTCACAATTGGTTTTTGGTATTTCGTTATTGACCTAAATATTTTTGCAAGCTCCTTGCAAGAAAGGGTTGGATGAAAATAATTTTGTTTCTAAGCCCATTGTAAAAAGATTTTAGAAAAAAATGGATTTTGGGCTTAGTATTTAGGTTATGAGCAAAAGAATTTTTGATTTGTTTTTAGAAAAATTTTATGTCCAAAGACCATTTTGAAAATAGCTTTGGTCTTTTAGACTTTAAAGAAAAATTTATTTTGAGCTTACAATGTACTTAGGTCATATTAGAAAAAGAACAAACCAAATAAGCCATGATTTAAGCCAAGATAAACCAACCATAGTCAAACAACAAGCATTTGGGGTAAAACCTAAGGAAAGTAACTAGGCCAATTACATGAGCTTTAGTCTTTGGGTAAAAAGGCTTAGGTTCCCATAGCAAGTATATACCAAATGGTACGAGGCTATGAGTGGTTATGCCATGCTCGATTTCCATACCTTGAATGAAAGTATGGTATCCCTCACATAACACAACACGGGTAACACGGGCGTCCTAACTCACGCACACGATGCAATCTAATATGATGCAATGGATAATATTATTGTAAGAAATAATAGAATAATATAAAGACCAACGGAATCAACTTCTCTTATCCCCAGTGGAGTCGCCACTGTGAGCGGAGATTTTCGCTCCCACTCCCGGTGGAATGGTTCTTGCGACTTCGGCATTGTTTAGGCTCGGGGCCTTAGAGAACACGGACTTAAGTCCGAAGAAAATGGAGTCGCCACCCGGACGGGCCGGAAAAAAGAAAGGGGTGGATGACTCGATTTCTAAGGAATCCCTAACCCCCTAATGAGTTTAGAAAGTTGGGTACTTGTGGGGAAGGTGAGAAATGGCCCAGCACCCCCACAATGCCCGGTTCATTGGAACCGACCTCCTTTACAGGTCTTAATATTATAAAATTCTTAAATATAACAACATTATCCATATTACACACAATAATTAAAATAAAGCATCGATATATTAAAATCAAAGTAATATCCAAGCAAAACAAATAAATGGACACCCATCCGAAGATGGAAACATGCCCTTACATCCATGCTTAAATAGGACACCCACCAAAAGGTAGAAACATGTCCTTTACATTGGTTCTAAAATAGAAAAATAATTTAAATTACATGATATTTAACTAATGAGGTACCCACCAAGTGGAAACATACCTCTTACAACATTTGGAAATCTAAATAAATCGATAAAAGTAAATAACCATTCATAATAAATAAATCATTCATCAAAGATATTAAATATCAATAGAAAGTAAACATCCATCCATCATAAATTAAATAAACCAAGCATTGAACTTAAATAAATTAAAGTATATAAAATAAATCAAAGCATAATCAAATATAAAATTGAATAAGGCAAATAAAGATTCAAATTAGGGCTACCGTTTCTATTTAAGATTCTTTATTTCATGTGTTTAGGGTTTTTTTGAATTTGTGGAATTAGGCTACTGTGAGTTTTTAAAGAAATTAAAATAGATTAAGGTTTTATGTTTTAAAAGGTTGAGACAATTTTTTGATTAACCAAATTAGTATTTGAATGGTGAAATCATGAAACTAGGGTTTGGACACTTTAAAATACTTAGATTTATGGTTTATGGTTATTCATTGAATTATGGTTTCAAGCTTACTGTGTTTGAATATGTTTATAGGGTTTTAAAGTTTTAAAGAATTAGGGTTTAAATTTTAAGGGAGTTAGGGTTCACTGTTTTGGATTTTGGAGTTGAATTAGGGTTTTAGGATTTTAGAATTTAGGGTTTCGGGGAATGAATTAGTTTTTAGAATTTGGAAAAAATAATTGATAACTTTATGAAGTTTTATGAAAAAGATTTAAAGTTTATAGAAGCAAAAAAAAAAATTTAGGGCTTTTGGGAAAGGAACAGAACTCAATTTAGAGTTTTGAAAATTTAGAAAGCAAATTAGGGTTTTGGAGTTTTGAAGAAACAAAACTAACAACTTTAAACTTTTTGAAAAACAAAGCAACGAATTAAGGTTTTTAAACTTTAGAAAAGTGAATTGAGGTTCTAGGGTTTTTGAATTAAAAGAAAAAAAAAACAGATGATTATGCTACTGTGAAAAAACAAAATGAAATTAAGAACTCAAACCTTGGTTCGTAGGCTACACCAAAAATTGCTTCTTGAATGAACAAAAACAAAGACAAGCTTTGCTGCCTTTGAATTGCTTGAATTGTTTTTCTGCTCTCTCAAAAAATAAGAAATCGGGTTGATTCACTACCTTTCCTACTTAGTTTCGGATCCAATTTTTGATCAATTTCTCCTCCGATTTCTTCCTTCCCTTTTTGTGTTGTTTTTAGTCTTATTTATAGAAGAATTTTATGGTCCATTCCTAGTTATTCACGGAACATAATATTGATAAGAAAAGGAAACCGAAACCTAATTGCATTAGGTTTCAAAAAAATTTGCGTCGGAAAAATTTCGCTGACGAAAAAAACTGCTGCGGAAAAATTAGGCTGGCGAAAAAAAAATTGCCGCAGTTTGCTACGGCAGGGGCGAGGGACTGGCCTGCGGGCCATTTCGCCCACAGGAAATTCCTGCTAGCGAAATTGCCTAGGCCATTCGTCCCGCTCGCTGGTTTTTTGGGGACGATTTTTTCATCGCCGATTTTTCCGTCGTCGAATTTTTTTATTTTTATTTTTTGATTTTTATTTATTTATTTTTATTTTTTATTAATAAAAATTAGATTATAAAGCAAAAATTATTTAATTAACATAACAAAAATTATTTTGGACCAATTAAAATATATTGGACAACACAAAAATTATTTTGGACTAAAAATTAAGGGTCTACAGTATCTTTAACAAACATCTCCATTAATGATCTTTTAAGATCATCATTGCATGATAAGACTTGAATCTGCTGCTTAACATTACACTTAGTAGTGTAATGCCCTATTTTTCTACACTTGTAACAGGTAACAGATTTTTGAGACTTCTAAAAATTAGAAGCTCGTTTCCTTTTAAGGAATGTTCTACACCTGCTTTTAGTTCTTTCATAATAAACCCTTTTAGATTTGGAACTATAAGTCCCTTTTCCTTTTTTAGTCTTTTTAGACTTCTTACCCTGATAAAATAAGGGTGAATAACCATATTGTTCACAGAACTTTCCCAATAGAACTTTTCCCGTTCTATGAGAATTTTTTATCTACTTATGGATCTTCATCTCATTATAGAGAAATTTTGCTTTAGCAATAACCTCGGTAGCTAGTTCTCCATATTTATAATTATCATATGGGATAACACCTGCATGTTTATTCTCGATTCTCATTCTTACCCTATTAGCAAATAAGGGTGGTAAACCATAGATAAATTTTCTTTCCAAAAACTATTACCACTGTCTTCTCTAGTAAATATTGCTAAGAAAAAGACGCCTTTGTACCATTTGAAATGAGACAGATATGGACATTTCAAATTTATCAATTTTACATGCATTTTATCCAGATACATTTTTGTAGATCCAATAAAATGAACACTTATAGAGTATAATAAGGTGTTTACCACATCTGGGACTTGCCTGGGCTGGTTATCTATAATTTGTATTTTAACTGTAGTCAGAACCTACATCTGGCCTTGCTGAGTGAGATGAAAATCCCACCATCCTTTGAGCTGATTAGTAAACCCAACATTAATAGCTCTTGCAATAACTTCATCAGAATTACCTCTGGCTTTAGGAGCAATGGCATACATGGTCATATAATGTATGACATTTTTTATTTGGTATTCTAATAAGCCATCAATATTCCATTCAACTATTGATGTACCATTATAAGATACATAGTTGAAGGATGTGTCTTCATACTAGAGATTAATAGGTGAAGACCTGGGATAATAAGGCTTCATTGATATAGATGAATCAGGTTTAGGATAAACTGTAATATCCCAATGTATGCCCTAGAAGTTTGAATATTATTGTTGTTTTAATTGGATTGAATGTATATGTTAATTTGAAAGAGAAAAGAATTTGTAAAGAAAGTGTGTATGTTGCATATATGGAAGTATAATTAACATATACATAAGTCAAATAGAAAGTCAATGGAGGAGGATATTTATTGTGTGAGTGTGAAATTACTTAAATGAGCATATAAGAGACAAAAGGTTAGTTAAATGGTTAAGGGCATTGAAGTAATTTTCTTTTGAAAATCTCTTGGTGGAGATTTAAAGAGGAAAAGAAGGGTTGACTTGTGATTATTTTCTTCTCTTCTCATGTGTGTGCCGGCCATTCAAGAAAGGAGAGAGCAAGAGAGGTGTTCTTGATGCTAGAAGCAAATTGAAGAGGAATCAAAGGGATTTGATTAAAGAATTGTGAAATTTCTTCATTTGAGGTAAGCTCTTTTCTTTGATTTCTTTATTTCTTTAAAGTGATATTGGAAGTAAATTTAGGATTTGTTGATTTGATGATGAGAGGTGTTTGTGATGTGTTTTCAAGTGTTAAAATTGATTTTTAGTTAAGAGTTTAAATAAGTGTTGTGGTTGGAAGTGGTGGATGTTGTTTTTGAAAGAGGGAAAAGGATGTTGGTTTTAGGGTTTTGGAAATGGTAAGTGATAAATTATATTGTGTTATTTTGGATTAGGTTTTGGAAGAAGGTGATTTGCTCTAATTTGAGAAGTGAAGAATTCTTGGAGAAAAGAAAGTGTTTAGAGTTGTATAATTGGTGCAAAAGGTAAGTACAAATTATATGGGTACAAACATGCATATGTTGTTTAATCTTAAAACACTTTTGTTTGTAAATGTGATAGAGTATCAAATGAATGTTGGTGATGAAAATATTGTGATGAGCATGTAAAATAATTGCTAATGATGTTGATTATGTCCATTTGAATGAGGTTATGTTGTGTACAATGTGTGTTAAGTTAACCAAAAGAAATTTGGCTACATTTAGGGTTTATGCATGAGAGACACGTAATTTGGGGCGGTCGCTATTATTCATGTGCGGTCGCTATTATTCATGTACGGTCGCGACTTAGGTCGGGCTTCTGACCGCGAAACCTACTGTAATAAGGTTTCATCTTGTAATTGTATGGCGCGGTCGTATTCAGGTGAGGTGCGACCGCTAGAAAGGTTTTGTTCACCTTATTGGAAGTAACCTAATCTTGCAACAAGATTCTCAAATACATGTTAAATAGATCATTCATTTGAGTTGTCAAGGATCAAAATAGAGATCATTTGTCTAACATCATTGTTGAATCATAAAATGTGAGATGATATGGAATGTGATTTAAAGCCGTTGTTATTGGCTATGATGATTTAATTGAATGAAACAAGGCATGATTGCCAATATGATAATGAGAAGTGATAATGGAATTGATAATGCATATGATATCACATGAACAAGGTTATGTTTTATGCATTGTGAATCTTGTGGATTGCAATGATGCTATATATATATTGTGAAGGATATGATGAAGTAATTGCTTATGTATAATTGAATAATGAAATATTATGATATGATTTGAGATATCATATAATGTGAAGTCATTGTTATTGACTATGATGATTCAAATATAATGTGAAGTCATTGTTATTGACTATGATGATTCAAATATAATGTGAAGTCATTGTTATTGACTATGATGACTCAAATATGAGGTGAAGCCATTGTGATTGGCTATGATGATTCAAAGGAAATGTGACGCCATTGTTATTGGCTATGATAATTCAATTTAGAATAAAATTGATAAATGAATGGTATAGCTAATGTGTTATTCCATTTTCAGAGTTTGTTGTTGGTGGCATGCCTAATAAGTGTAACAATCTCTTGAAGTTAGGTTGGATTGAATCCTTGAAGCCTAATTGAGATGTTACCACCCTTGAAGCTAGGTTGGGTTGGTTCTTGAAGCCAAGTTGGGTTGAAGCTTAGCATGCTTTGCTCCCCTTGAAGCTTGGTTGAACCTAATCCTTGAAGCCTAGTTGGGTCTATGATATTGATAAATGGGATGATAAAACCAAAGCATTTACTCTAAAAATTGAATGGCATATTAGTGTATTGTTTTGGGCCCGAGTCTGTCTTTGTTGTCAATATGAAATTTAAATGTTGAAATACCGAATAATGAGATTTATGGCTGCCTTTATTGGAAGTGTAATTCATGATTGATGAATTGTGAATAAAATGATGTTATGAAGTATAATTGTGTAATATGTGTATTGATATATTGAAAGTGAATATGGTTTGAGGAGCTTTGATGAGAAATGAGTTTATGAAAATGTTGTATGAGGTGTAAAATGTATATGAATGTGGAATTTGTGAGAATTGTTTTCATAAAGGTTTGGATAGGTCATTGAATGGTGTTTTGTTAAAATAATGTATATGCATATGTATATGAGATAAAAAGGGTAAGTATTGTGTTGTGAGTGTTCTATGTAATTATGTATCTAATTTATGAAATTAGTGGAAGTATATGAAGAATGCATTGAGAAAGGAAAACGTGGTAAGAGAACAATAAAATATGATGCTAAAAATATGAGGTATGAATCTTTTATAAACTATAACTTAATAAAGTACATTTTAATAATTGTTTATATTACTAAGCTTTCGGGCTTAGCGCGGTTGGGTAATCGCGCAGGTGGTTGCGGTTGATCTGGAGGTCTAGCTACTATGCCACGTGAAGAGTAAAAGTGTCTCGAGATCAACTAGAAGGTGATGCATACATATATGATTTTTAATTATGTTGCATTTATAATATGAATTATGGTTTTTTGTAAATGTATTTTAAAGTAATGTAAAATTGTATGAATTCGGATAAAGGTTTTTTTTTTTAAATTGAAATTAGACGTGACATTCTTATACTTTATATACGTATTGTATGTATACTAGGTATATGTACGGTACTTATATGGAGTATCAGGGTGTTACATAAACAATCCTATTAATCTGATTATCATCTTTTAAAGACATTCTTGGATCTCTAGGTATACTGATATTAGTACAAGATTTGAACATTTCTTCTAAATTATTAACAAATAACTCAGAAGATTGAGTCTAAGAATTAGACTCTTGAATCTCAGAATTAGATTCATCATCTGATTGAATCTTAAAATTAGATTCATTATCAGATTTTGATTCCTTCTTCAAATGAGCAATTATTACAGTTGTTGCTTTCTTCTTGCCTTCTTTTAGTCCTAATGAGGACAATCTGTTGACAAGCTCATCAACCATTTCTTTATCATGTTTACTCATCTTAAGAACTAATTTTTTGAACTCCATAGGTTTAAACTAAAACCTTCTTCTCAATAGGAGGAGCAGAGGTAGAAGCATTATCTTTCTGAGAAGGGATTATCTCATATTTTTAAATTAGATAGTTGAGTTTCTACTCTATTTCATTGTTTACCAACCGACTACAAAGTCAGATTAGTATAATTGTATTGATGAATAATCCCCTCAGGTTTTGTATCTGCCTACTTATAAGGCGAACATACTATCAATCTTCCATCATCCAATGTATGCTATAGATCCGCAATAGGTGGATTGTAACACCCCAATACTCCATATAAATACTATACATATACCTAATATACATACAGTAAGTATTTAAAGTATAAGGATGCCACTTTTCTTTTTACCTTTCAATACCTGTAACAAAATTCAAACCATAATAGGTCAATTTAAAGAACACTTACAAATTATTGTCTTTATCAAAACTTCATTTATACATATAATATAACATACTTAAAGTGGATACATGTATGCATTACCCTCTAGTTGGTCTCGACAAAATCTTACTCTTCTCGTGGCATACCAAAAGACTTCATGTCTTCCACCAAGCTACCTGCGCGATAATACATCCGCGCTAAGCTCGAAAGCTTAGTAGTACAAATATAAAATACAAACATATATCATGGAAACACTAACATATAAAGATATCTCAATTCCATATACTTTTAGTTCTTATTAAGTTTATCCCTATTCATTTGCACCTTTCATATCTTTCAACTAATCTCATATCTTATACACATATAAACATAACATTTCTACCAAGTCCAACCCATCACTAATATTCACAATCAACATCTCAATACACACATTATACATCATACTAATCATAAGTCACATTTCCAATTAAGACAATCATTGTCATCAACCACAATTCATCAATTGAATTCACAATCAATGCTAATACACACATTATACATCATACCAATCATAACATTTCTTTATTCACAATTCAACATTAATGATTCATCACTAGTGCTCATAATCAATATTTCAACGCACATATTACATATCATCAATCACATGTCCAATGAAGTATACCAAAGATTTCATTATCCATTTCTTTCAACATTTGTATATCACATTGACAACAAAGACAGACTCGGGTCCAACAGACACCACTATGTTATTCAGAGTTCAGAGTTACTGCTTTGGTCTATAATCATAATCATCAAGCCCGTAGGCATCATATATCAATATTTCTATCCATGGATAGTGTAACAGACCCAGTCTCTTGGACCATCAACTCATCATGAGGAGATCCTCAACCCGGCAAGACTGTTACCAATCATATATTTCATATTCACAATTCTCATAGTGTAACAGACCCAGTCTCTTGGACCTCAATTCAACTCAATTTGAAGAGATCCTCAACCCGGCAAGACTGTTACCTTTTTCATTTTATAGGCATGCCTCCAAACCCAGAACTCTGAAAACTGAATAACACATTAAACACATATTTCACTTATTGTTTCATTATCAATTTCAATCTCAATGTTCATTATCATCTAGGCAAACATGACTTATTTCTTTCAATTAGATCATCATAGCCAATCACAATGGCTTCACAACATATCATATCTCAATCCATATGATACATATAACATCATTGCTATAACATTACAAAGTACCTTATTCATATAGCACAATACAATTCACAAGATTCATAATACACAAATCATAGTATTGTTCATATAGTATCATGTGCATCATCATTATAATACTCAACATCAATTACATTAACCAAATGAACATATCATTATTCAATCACATGATTCACATTATACATATAGCATCATTGCTATAACATTACAAAGTACATTAAAGTAATTCTTCATAAAAGTGTTTGTCATAATAAATTTGCATAGCTCATACCTTGTTGAATGATCCTCTTCTCTTTCACACTATACAAGTCACATTAGATTAACAATGTAATAATTTACCTAACATTATTTAATTATACTCAATCAATTGTATTCTCATACATTAATATTCATCAAATCATTCACATCTTACATTTTCCCATAACACAATTATATATATACATATCATTAATGATATAAACACATCAAAATACATTAGTGATATGCATTAACAATGCAATCATGCAACATTGGTACTTACCTTAATAACATTTCACACCACTCTAAACTCTTCTCCACTCAATAGTTCTTCACTTCACAAATTAGGGCAATTCAACCTCTTCACAACCTAATCCAAAAGGAATATTAGCAAAATGACCATATGAATAGTACATTCTGGTTTTAGACTCCATTTTATCCTTATTTTGAAAAATTGTATAAAATAATCTACTTGACTAAAAATTCTAAAATTTTTACAGAATTTAGTTTTGTATCTTAAAATCATTCCTTTAAAATTTCAGATCAAACTAAACACAAAATCTTGGTCAAATAGTTCACCTAACCAGACTGCCCCAATTGCCCTGCATCCTGGCAGCAGTTCTGAACTTTGTGAATTCCATAAATCAAATTCAATCAACGTGGTTCCAAATTATTTTTCTCAAATACTAGACTCACTAAGAAACAACATATCCAAAATTCAATTGGATATGATTTTTCTACATTTTATTAAAAATCCCGAAATATAGCTGTCTCAGTTAAGGTACCTGCTGGAACAGGTCTAATAAAAATAATCTTTCTAAACTCATAACCATTCCAAAATCGAATCAACATATTTTTCAGTCATTCTAGACTCATAGAGGCACAACATATCAAAAATTCACTTCAATAAAATTTTTCTATAATTAATTAAAAATCATACAAGTCACTGCCTTTACTAATTGTAAAACAGAAAAATATTCACTAAACACAACTCTTACTCTTCCATCACCAACACCAATTTACTTCTTATTTAAAATCAATTTCAACTCTAATCAACAAATCATCAACACACTTAATCATACTATCAATAACCCTAACTCAACTCACACACATCTTCAAAAATAACAAAGGCAAACAAGAGAAAACTTACTAAAATCATGAAATTCTTGAAATTCCAACTTGTATACTTGAGATCTTCCTTCACTTTTGAGCTTAAAATTCCAAAATCATCACTTGCTCTCTTGCTTTCCTTTGTCTTTGAGTGAGCCGGCCATCAACAAGAAGAAGAAGAAGAAATGATGAAGAAAACACAAAGTCAATAGGCATTAAATACCCTTCCAAAAGAAAATTACTAAACTACCCTCAACCATATAACTAAACCTTTGTCTTTTACAAGCCCATGTTGGTAATTTCACAATCACAAATAAAATATCCTCTTCCCTTGACCAAGCCCTTTGACCAACTTATATTATATATATATGACCATATACACAACATATACACTTCACTCTACACAATGCTTTTCTTCAAACAACATAATTACCACTTATCAATCACACACTCAATTCAATAATAACAACATTATCATAACTTCTAAGCACACTTAGGGATATTACATGGATGAACACTTTTGATTTGTTTTATTAGTGATAGTGGTATAATTCTGATAAGCGTTTTCTAAAGAAATAAGAAACCTTTCGTGTTGAAACTTAGGAATGAATCTTCCTATATAAGGAAGAAATTTAATCAGAAATTTTTCAAAATTTTCTTCATCTCCTTTCTTCTGATATAAGAAGAATTTGTAATGAAAAACCAGCTTTTCTTTTATGGTGAATTTCATCTTAGGCCATTTCTCAAAGGGAGAAATTTCATCTGAATCTTCAACTATTAATACTGTAAGATTTAATCTATCTTGCACAATACTGGCTCGATCATAGCCCATGTCTGAAGGAGTTGGGCTTTATGGCTTTTCTTCTCCATACACTGGTTGGGCTATATTTTCTTCTATTCAATTTATTCCTAAAACGGAATTATATCTATGAATAGGAGCCATCGGAGTTGATGTTGTAGATAGAGGACTGGAATAAGCCCTAGGAGCACTAAAATGAGTCCTACAAGTATAGGAAAATGATTTCTTTGATGGCATTTCAATAGATCTATTTCTAGCAAAGAGTATTTCCACATTGCCATCTTTTTCTACCATTTCTTAGACATCCCTAGATTCTTCTTTCTTTATGGGGACTACTTGCTCCAGTAACCATCTTTCAGGTAAATTTACCTGACTCCAGGAAATAGTCTTTGGAACCATAAGATTACCTTTTGATAGTTTAGTCAAAAATAAAGTAGTAGTTCCTTTTGGATTTAGGAACTTGATAGAAGATTCCCTCAAATTAGGGACAGTAGTATTCATCACTTTATAACATATCCTGTAAATAATGATAATGTTCTCAGATCCAGAGATCATATCATACCCTTCAGTCTTAATATCGAGACTGAGTTCACTCAATAAGTGCAGATCTGTTAAAGATAAAGTGAAATTTGGGAAGCAAGAAAAGTAGACCGGTCCGTCACAAAGAGTAGACTCCACAACTCCTAATAAGGAATCATGAAACTTATTATGCCTTTTGTCTTGGACATATAAGACTGTTGATGTATCTAAGCCAAGTCTGGTAGTTGGCTTAAGTGCAACTTGAATCACTCCTACATGAAGAAATTTGAATTTCTCTTAATGCTTCTGAATTAGACTTTCAGACAAAAGACTGAAAGAACTAAATTCTTCATGGATAGGAACAGCCTGTTCTACAGTCTTTACAACATAATCAAACTTAAAAAAAAAATTAGTATTATATTTATAAATAGAAGAATGAGATAGTCCAGTTGTAGTTGGTTACAAATCCTTTAGGGCATAGTTTATAGTTAGCAGGTGCACCGAGATAGTCAAGTTGTTGTTCAGAATGAGGAGTTTCTTGGTGATCTGATTGAAATATCTTTTAGGAAGTATGATCTGATTCTGGACATGGATTGGTTATCCAGGCATTGGGCTATGGTAAACTGTCAGCATAAACGTGTTATTTAGAGGACACGTGATGGCAGAGATGTGGTGGTATCTAGTGAGCAGAGACACCTTTCATCCATGTTTATTTCAGTTGTTTCGGCTAAGAAGATGATCCGAAAGGGATGTGAGGCATATCTGGCTCTTGTGGTAGATACCAAAGTAGTGGAGTCTTAACTTGATAGTATACCTACAGTTGCCGAGTTTGTAGATATTTTTCCTGATGAGTTGTCAGGGGTACCTCCTAAGAAAGAGGTGGAGTTTTGTATCGATCTGATGCCTGGTACCACTCTCATCTCCATTACCCCTTATTGGATGGCACCTCCAGAATTAAAGGAGTTAAAGGTGCAATTGCAGGAGTTGCTTGATAAAGGCTGCCCTAGTATGTCACGATGGGGAGCACATGTCTTATTTGTGAAGAAGAAAGATGGCACCTTGAGATTATGTATTGATTACTGGCAATTGAAAAGGTAACCAACCATCAAGAACAAGTATCATTTACCTCGAATAGACATTTACCTCGAATAGATGATCTCTTTGATCAGTTGAAGGAAGCAGTAGTATTCTCTAAGATTGATCTAAGATCAGGATATCATCAATTGAGAGTTAAAGATGTGGATATACCCAAGATAGCTTTCCGCATGAGGTATGGGCATTATGAATTTCTGGTGATGCCTTTTGGACTGACGAATGCACCAGCAGCATTTATGGATTTGATGAATATGGTGTTTAGACCATAATATGGTTGTTGGGGAGTAGAAATCAAGTGTTGAGTGGGTTTTCCTTTTTGATTTTCATCTTGGACCTTTTGGGCTAATTTGGGCCGGGTAATCTTTGGGCCATTTTTCAATTTATGTACAAATAGAACCTTTTTTTTTTTAAATTTCAATTCCAATTTTAATCAATTTTCAATTTTACCTGACTTGAACACAGTTTTGAATTTTTCTTTTATAATTAAGTATCCGAATCATATTGAATTTTGGAATGGATTGAAAATGTAAAATAACAATGATATCCTTTATTTTAACTTTGGAATGTAGATCGTAATTAAAGAAGATAATATGATAATTGGAAGAAGTTTTGCCACATCATCAATTTTTAAAAATAATATTATTTTATTTTTTCTTAATTAAATTTTTATTGAATTTTAATAATATATAATATAAAATTTAATAATTAATATATTTGTAACTTTTAATCTTTTATTAATTTTATAAATTAATATAATTTCATAACATTGATTAAATAAAAATTATATTTGTGATTTTTAATCTCCTATTAATTTATTAAATATTAATATAATTTAATAATATTGATTAATTTATATATTTTTTTAGAAATTTAAAAAGTTAAAAAATGTGTCTATTAACCTTCATAATAAGTTAAATAATTTATTTAGATTAACAATTAATTTCTATATTTTTAAAAATTTTAAATAATAAAATGACTTGATATTTTTAATAAATTACTTATATAATAATAATTTATTTAAATAATTTATTTAATTAATAATTAATTTATATATTTTAAAAATTTTAAAAATTTAAATGAAAAATATGACATTTAACATTTCTAATAAATTAATGATATATTAATAATTTATGTAATAATAATATTAATGGTAATATAAATTTGTGATTGTAAATCATTCTACTCATATTTTTCTTTATATTTAAAAAAATTGCTTAAATTTCTATTTTTTTCCTTTTTTATAAAATTTATAATTTTGATTAAATTTATTTTTAATTAGTATAAATGTAAGTTGTGAAAAAAAAAATTATATTTACCCACTCATTGTTTGCATAAAATTGTCATCAAAATTAAATAAATATATTATTTTATATTTTTTAAATAAAATTTATTATTACTTCATATAAATTATTTTATATTTATTTATTATTAATTATATTTATTGTATTTTGTTATTTTCAATGCCACTCAAGAATAAAAGACTAATTGTATAGTAAAATAAAAGCTAAAAATATTTATGAAAAATAGTATTTCCTTTGTCCCAAATTGAGATATCATTTTACAATGATTAAAAAAATAATTATTTTACTTAAAATATATAAATTTACATATATTTTTCTTATTATTATAAATATACTTTAACATAAAATATATTTAATAAATAATATTAAATAAAAATATTATAAAAATCTAATATACTAACTTATAAAATAATAAGTAAACTATAATTTAAATCAGACGAAATAGACAAAAGTTACATTTATTTTTTTTACTGAGGAAATCTTTGAATTCTATAAAGGTTATTACTTGTGGGATTAAACCACTTTGTTTTGTGAAGGAAAAAAAAAAAAGAAGCTTTGCCATTTACATTCAGCAGAAGATACCCACAAGATACACATACACTGGCTCATGATAAAGATAGCATGAACAAATGTATACACGTAATAAAACTAGATCAGAAATTCTCAAATGGCGACAATAAGAATGGAACCTCGAGGAAGCATTTGTGACTGAGGAATCACAGAACTAAGGCCCCAGTTAAAAAGGAATTTCCTATCAAGATGAAAATAGGTCATTAGAAGTTGTATTTAATAATAATAATAATAATAATAATAATAATAATAAAGATCTAATTCATCACCATATATGCAAAGACAAAACCATGGGCAAACAGGTACAAATGGTATTGACGGTTTTCCAGTAAGCATATGATCTCAAGGGTTAGAAGTTTTACGAGCAATATGTGCGGTGGAAAACAAGATCAAAGCTTTTTAGCATCTGATGTAAGAAGGCCCATCTGTTCTGTAAGCTGATCCATGTGCTGAGTTTTGTCCCACCCGTTTTCCATTGGCTGCATATCATTTCCCTTTGTTTTAACATCCATGGAGTTTGATTCAATATCCTCAGGCACTGGACTTTGCACAAGTTCATCCCAGAAACTAGAATTTTCAAGCAATATATCAATATCAGGATCTGGGGAAACATTTCCTATTCCTAATGAAGTCAAATCCATAAATCCATCATTGCCAGTTTCGGCTTCCATATAGCTATCTCCAGGCATATCAACAATAGATTCTGGCACCATATCTGGAATTTGATGAAGTGTTGGTACAACTACATCTGACTGAGGAATGGAGATAGAAGGTGCCTCTTGTGATCCAACCATAGCCTTTGCATCTGGAAATTGAGAAGCTGCCAACTTTTCAGAACTAGCAATATGTAGGGTGGATTTTATTTCTGATACGGAAGCTGAAGGATCATGCCCAGATAGCCCTGAAGCTGCTGTTACATATGTTAAATGCCCTGTACTTGGTGGGACCTCCTGAAGAGTCACTCCTGATACACGGCTTGAAGTGCTCCCAGACTCCATTCCGCAGGATGATGGTGAACCACTGCTGACCATGAAACTCTCAAGACCATTGTTGTAAGATTCCATCCTGGAAGAAGCATCCATTTTCATTATTTGCCTCAACATGGCTTTTGCTGCATCATTCATCATAGGTTGGTATTTCACAATCTGGCCATCAGGAGCACTAGAACTCTCATTCTCAGAAAAACCATCTTGCCTCAGCCTTCGTTTTTTGTTAGCTTCAGTTATGCACCTGTTGCTTTCATTTTGCTGCTGTACAAACTGAGCCAAGAAGCCAGGGCTCTGCATAGCTTTTGCCAGGAATGACATCATCTGTTGCTGTCGCTGCTCCATTCCTTGAAGCCGCTGCACCATGGTTTGTAATTGGCTATCTGTAGCCTGTTGTTGCTGCCTCAACCTAACAAGTTCTTGCGTAAGCACATTCTTGTCCCTCTTAAGCCTCTCAACCTCTTCTTCCAGCCCGAATTTCCCAACCTCAACACAGGCACCCACAGATGAGCTTTGTACAGATGGCTGTTGTGGCTGTTGATGACCATGTCCATTTGCAGGTTTTCGTCGAGTTATAGTCCTAAGCAGGTGCTTTTGACCCCTCAAGAACCCCTCGTTGGCAAATTCCCAGCGGTCTGGATCAACCTTTCGGAAACCCTGTTTGAAAATAGAGATTAAAAAAATTGAATAAAGCCAAAAATGTAGAAGACACTATCTCCCGCAGTTACTCTTTCTACTCTATATGTCTCTAAAATTTTTACTTTATTTTTTATTATTTATTTATTTATTTTTTCATTGCTTGCAACTGAAGGTAGTCCCGTAGCAGACTTCTCCTGATTTTATTTCTCTCCCTCTTTATACTTATTTTTTTACTTTTCCACCCCCTGCTACATACTGACACTAAAAGGGCGGATGGGGTGGTTAAGGGAACAGTGATGATGATTATGGAAATACAGGACAGTCTCCAGGTAGGAGTTAAAAGATTTTGAAGACTCCAAATAAAACTTCCACCTGTATGCTTTCCATGACCCACTAGGCTTGTAACAATAAGCTAAAAACTAACTACTTTACTTGAACCACCACCACCCACCTTCAGTCAGAAGAGAAAAACAGCGAAAACAGTAACAAACAAATATAAGTGCATGAAAACTTATTAAACAGCAGCTTCCTAGTCAATCTTATCTGATAGCAAACATCATTAAAAAAAATGCAGTAATGCAAGATATCTAAACCAGGGTCACACTTCGACCACATATACTTGGAATAAAAAATGTCATAGTAGCAGTAGAAGCTAAAAACTTACTACTTTCACTTGTATAACATCCCACCTTCAATTAGAAAGAAAAGACAGGGGAAACAAGAACAAGCAAATATAAGTGCATGAAAAATGATTAAACAGCAGTTTCCTAGTCAATATCTGATAACAAACATCATAGAAATGCAGTCATGCAAGATATCTAAACCGGGGTCACACTTCAACAACATATACTTGGAATAAAAAAAATGTCGAAAACATTTTTTTTACTACTTCTAGGTGCATAATTTCCATACCCTTGCTCCAGCTTAGCTTTAAGTACTTCAAGGTGCAGAATAGTACTGTGGAAAACTTAGGCTTTCTTATGACTTCTCTAAAAAAATTAAGGGAGGATTTTGATGGAAACCATAGTCACATACCCTTTCTTGCCAAATAACTAAAATTGGAGGCAACCCTGCAACATTTTGAAATCAAAATTTTAGAAAGGCGGAATTGAAACCGATAGGGAGGTCTAGAGGAGGCGAAGTGACAACATAGGATTCAATAAAGACAACTTTGAATGGAGAATCCCTTTTACAGTGTATGAGACATAGAGGAAAGTTGTTCAATAGGAATGTCTTTCAAGTGAGAGATTGGAAATTGACTTCTTTTGAATATATATATATATATATATATATATATAGAGAGAGAGAGAGAGAGAGAGAGAGAGAAAGAGAGGAGAAGAAGAAGAAGAATCCATCTCTAACCACAGACAAATGCCCACCCATCTACCAACAATTACTAGTCACCATCAATAGTTGCTAGCCGCAGCAGTCCCCAACAATTATTACAATTTATTCTTTACTTTTGTGTGTGTGTGATTTGCTCTTCAATCCAGCTTCTGGCCCAAATCTTTCACCATTTGCAACACATGATTTCGCACATTATTAGTTCGCTCTTCAATCTTTTGGTGTGAAATTTTCTCCCATAACGAAATTTGATGAATGTTGAAACATTCCCCACATCAGAAGTCTAAACCTAACAAATATTCAAATTTAACAAGTCCATCCTTCGCAACCTAAATTTCAGACTGCAACCACCACCACAGTTCTTCTAAACCTTCAGAAAGAAATATTTAGAGACTAAATAGATAATAATCAGAAAATGATCTGGATGATACTTTTCTCATGAGAACAAGGATCAAACAAACAGGTTCAAAAGCTAAAAAGCTTATATTGACCTATAACAACCTTTACTGACCTCATACAATGAATTCAATCGCCGTGCCTTAATAGTTAATCCCAATAAAGTATCACAATAGCCTAGAAAGATCATGCAATTGTTTAACAACTTGGCCCTATGGTAAAGGCTCATCTCTTTATTTGTATATTTTAATGAATAGAGACGCATGCGAATGCTACATATGGCACGACAAAGAGGAAAGGAAATATTAGTAGTTAAGAAGGCTCAAGAATATGCATGAGCTAGCAAGTTAGTTAAATATTCCAGTTGTACTACAAGAATATATATGTATTGCATTCCAAAAGAAGAGCAAGGAAGGATATAACAGAATTTCCATACTCATCTTTTTCTCTCTATAACTTCCTCTTCTTCAGTTTCATCTACCTCCTACCACTCGTTATCTTCCTCAATTTCTCCTTCTTACTAACCATGTAAGGTTAGGAGTTGCCTCAGTGGACAACAATGGCCTGGGAAATATTTTCACTGCATTTAAAACATGGAGTCGGATTTTTCCTTTGATCTACGTTATATGAAACTAAGGTCTTGGGTAAGTTGTTAAATTGTGTTTTAGGTGGGTTTCTGGCGAGAGGTGTAGGGGTGTAGGGTCAGGATAGATGAATTACTGGTGGCAAAAGTGGCTTTTTGATTGTTATTGGATGTTTGGGTAAGTGGTCTAGAATGGATTGAGCTTTTGTAAGCCTTATGGGTTGCCTCAAAAGTGAGTTCTTGTAATTAGGCTTGCTCAAACGTTTGATACAAGTTAGTGGGCATGAAGATTCTTAACATTGCCCCAATTTCTTCTTTCAGCCCCCCGAGGAAACTAGAGATGAAATACATTTCAATGAGGAATGGATTCAACAGTTCCATTTTTGCTTAAGCCTCCTTGAATTTATCTTGATAGTCATAAACTTTTCCCATTTGCCTCAATTAGTTAAAATCAGCCACATCATCTTCAGTACTGGAGTCAACAAATCTTCGCACAATTGCGTCTAAAAAGATCTCCCAACCTTGATTTTCATTAGTTTTTATCCAACCCAGGAACCATGTTTTAGGCTTGTCTGAAAGATAGAGACTTCCTAGCTCCACCTTCCTCTCCTCAGGAACTTCATAGATCTACAAATACTCATTACATTTCCTAATCCATTATTAAGGGTGTCCAACCTTGAAAATAGATAAGTCCATCTTCGGAAGCAATCAACCCATAAATCCTCTGTTTCTGAAACTCCATGATCCATATTTTCCATCACTCAAACCCAGTGCGCAAAAACTCTATTTCCCCCTTTTGGCATTCCATGACCCATGTCTTCCATTTCTCGAATATGAGGCATGGGTAAAATCCCCTCGCCCAAGCTCGATATTTTATTACCATGGGTGTCTTGCCCTCATTCATATTTGTAACAACTACATCATTGTGAGAATTGAGTACTCAGCTTAATTTGCTCCAAATGAAGCTGGTCATAGGCACGTTGCTGCTCAATTCTTACAACCTGATGCTCTTTCTGGATTGCGTCAAAGCTAAAGATAATCTCTTCTTACATAACACTAAATTTCTGTTTATGGCTGCTGTCTATTTCTCCTATTCTTTGGTAGAAAATTGTTCTTCCATATCTTCTAGGTCTAATTCCCCTGAGATTTGAGTTTTTCCATGCCTAACACTAGTACTCATATTTTAGGTGGTGGATTTGCTTGCTCTTATACCAAATCTGTTAGATTAGGCTTCATCTAAGCTACTAGCATAGATAAGAATTAGAATAATATAGTTGAAGATAAATTCAGAGAAGAGATTTAGAACAAAATGAGAGAAGAGAGAGAGAGAGAGAGATCAGTAGGGAAAATTGGTTATATTCTTCCTTGCTCTTCTTTTGGAACTCGAATTGCTCTTCTTTTGGAACTCGAATATATATATATATATATATATATTCTGTTAGTACACCTGAAATTTTTAACTTCCCAGCTCATTCATATTCTAGAGCCTTCTTTTAACTACTGATATTTCCTTCCCTTTTTTCCTACCATATGTAACAGTGACACATAAGCATTCAGCAATGAAATGAAGAACATACAAAATTGCATGCATATGCAGGAACATTGCATGTCGATAACATCATACTCAAGCAACATAAGTTCATGTTGATAAAATCACACCCAAGCAACATATACTCACGTTGATAACATCATACTCAAGCTTTATTTTCTTACCTGTAAAAATTGCAGGCACATACCACATGTCAAAATGTCCTTGTCACATCAAAAGCACGTAACAAGCTTCTACCATAGCCACAGTTCTTATGAATCAGTATTTTAAAAAAATACTGATGCATAATAAAAAAAATATGATTAAACTATACAGAACTTCATTCATGAAATACAATGCTAGAGATAGGTCTAGCAATAACTAGATTGGTTAGAAAAGGAATAAAAACACAGAAGGTCTCTCTCTTTATCAATTTAAAATGCATAAATAGTTTGGGTTAATATAGTATGCCCATAGCTTAATTTATTAGAATTGTTATTTACTATTTTAGGGTTAACTGCCCTTAGACTGTAATTTTTATATTACCCTTTATGGATGAATTCCAGTAAAAGGTATCATCAACTCCTAATTTGTATCAAGTAGACTCTGCCATTGTGAAAGTTCTTAATTCATGAGTTGCAGTGAGGTACTTGTCACCACAAAACAGGGGCTAAAGCCGCTGCTGGATCTAAGACTGACATAGGCATTAAATCATTACCACAAATGCACAAGCGCATCATTCTTTCAACCCTATATCTGTAAAGTAGTCATGGATCCGAACTACCGTCAAAAGATCATGGAAATTTCTTTAACCAAATCTGGAAGATAAAATAATTGGTCCATGCCATGTTTCTTCTGCATGCAACCAAGGTGATTGAAATGTCTATATATATATATTTTCCTTCAGCCAGTCTAGTTTGTAAAGCATAATAGAATTCATAAATCAAAATCATTGATAACCTTGTAATCAGGTCATGAACAATCTTGACCTAATTAAATTTGGTTGCTGAGAACAAGGTAAGGAAAAGACATTATAATTAACAACTTAAAAAGATCCATTGGTTCAGCGGAAAAATAAACAATTAAATCTCATCACTGTCAACTGATTTCAGTGAAGCACGCTGCAAGTTCCTAAACTATTGAAGATCAAAACATATAAACAAACAAGCAGCCAAAATAATCTACATTTTATTCCTGAATTCTTTATTAACCAAATGGCAATTCTTTAAGATATCAGTATTTTCTACATGTGTCCTACAACCCAGTCGTCGCCCCAAACACTATAATCACAATAACAAATTCCAAATTGTTTCTTCAAAGTTGATTTCATTGAGACAACTTCCACCTCTCTCCGTATTTGAATCACATATCATAAGTGGAAAATTACTGTTCTTGCCCTAGTTCTAGCAACAGGGATTTCTTTAACAATTAAATTGCCTCCAATCTCAAAACTGCATCAATAAGTTCAGAGGTAGACCGCACTATCGCTCACGTATCATCAATGAAAAGTCAAATCAACCATATCCACAAATCAACAATACAAACATTTTTTTCCAGTACTGAAGTAAATACTTATATTACCAAAAAAAACACACCAACTTGAGTGACTCAAGTTGTCATCCTATGATTCAGATTACCATGTCCTCTTCCTCTCCCTAAATTTCCAAACAACCAAATAAGGAAGACTAATGATCTAATCATAATTCATGGTGAGAGTTAAAATCATTTTTAGATCATATTAAGCCCATTATATCTACCTTAATCCGATAACAACCTCAAACCTCAGAAAAAGACTCCAAAGAAATCAATTATATTTATTAGTCCAATATACAAAATAAAGAAACTTGCTCAAATTCATTCCTCCGAAATATGCTCTATGTAGAATTTAAACAATACACTTTCTTTCTTTTTTCCTCAATGTCCCCAAATACCAATCTTGTAGTTTCTCTAAATCAGAACTGCAACGCTTGTTCCAAGAACCTATCAATAGCTATGAATAAGAAAATACAACAACATGGCCCCCAAAATCATTTCTGTAATTCACCTCCTACAACATATCAGTGACCTACTTCCTTCCTAGAACTTCTCAGCAACCAAACAAATGAAAGTTTTGTGAAAAATTCCAAAATTTAATTGACAAAGCAAATTGATCACTACAGTAGATAGCAACTCTAGTCCGCAACTACCTTGCAGAATCCGTATACCAATCAATATCCATAACAAGTAAAACTGTTACCAAATCAAAAACATGGTTAATCGTCTGAGTACGCAAATAAAACGTCGATTAGATAAACTAAAACATAAGCACATTACAGAACAAAGCAACTGTAATGAAGGAAAAAAATGCAAAGAAAAATAAATAAAAGAGAGCGAAAGCCAAAAAGACATACGTAGGTGTTGAGTTGTCTAACGAAGCTGGAAAAGTTGTTGTGCTTGAAATACTTGGGTAGGAGGTCGCGCGCAAATTCCGGCGGGTTCCACACCACAAAGCTATTGTTCGTCGGGCTCCACGACACGATAGAGCCCGTTGCTGGGTCATCCACCATGTCGTAAGTCTTGCTAAGAAACGGCGGCGGAGAATTTGCCTGGGTCGAAATTGGTACCGGGGCAGTCCCGTGTACTCCACCGCCAACGCCGCCAGTTGAAGCATCTCCGCTCCCTCCTCCATTGCTAACAGTTCCGTCCATCGTGATTCTGTAAACTACCAGACTAATAATATTAATAAAACCAAAAAACTAACTAGGGTTTTGGAAGGGGACCCCATTGGTGACAACATGAACCCTAGATTGAAGGCGCATATAGAGATGTATTTAGAGATAGAGAGAGAGAGAGAGTAGGGAAATGTAGACTGAAGAGAGAGAAAAAAAAAGTGTTGTCCGGTCACGAAAGAGAGAAAGGGTTTCAGAGGAGAAATGGGATTTTAATTGGGCGATGCGACGAAGGGAAACAGGCAGGAGCCGGTGGCCTGCCTTTTTGGAAGGAGATTATCATGGATCGCACGAAATTACTAAATCGCCCTCATGTGCCTCCAGCCCAGTGTTTAGCACATATGTATTCATAGCTGAATTCTATTGGCCGTGCCTGTTAAAAAAATAAATTAATTAATGGTCCAAATACGATTAATTAGTACTTGCACAATGGTACGGGGGATTTACACAGTATTACCCTCTTTCAAATCCCCTTCTCAAATCAACTATCTTATATTTTTATTTTTAAGAATAATCTTTTTTTTTAACTTTTAGTTTTCATAAATTTTTTTTCACTTTCACCTTAGCTATCAGCAATATAACACCCATAATTTTTAAAAATTAATTTAAATTAAATTAAATTAATTAAATAAATAATTTAAATAAAAAATAAAAGGAGTGAAAGTGAGAAAATAAAATGTATATGTGAAATATATATGAAATATACATAATATATATAAAATCAACTCAAAGTCAACACTTTAAGAAGAAAAGTCAAAAATCAAGTGGTAAAATGGCAAATATACTTTAAAAAATTAAAATTATTTAAATAAATTAAAAATAAATTATTTTTGAATGGAAGAAGAAAATTATAGTTTTTTTAAATAAATAAATAATTAATTAATTAATTAAAAATAAAATAAAATAATATATATAGTCATTTTTAAAGTGGAAAGAAAGAAAAAATCTAAACTTGTCTTCTTCTTTTTCTTGTTAAGGTCGAACCTCCATGGCTTTAAGAGAGAGATTTTTTCTTCTTCCAAGCATTATCAATTGAAATAATTTCAAGGTTTCAAGTAAAGTTTTGGTGATTTTCTCTTAAAATTGTAAGTTTTCAACTTATTTCTTTAGATTTTTATAAAGATTTGAATATGTTGAGTTTGGATTTTTTGATAGTATAATTTAATGGCTTGAATGAGTTTGTATAAAGTTATTTTGATTAATTATTAATGATTTTTGAGTTAGATTGAAGAAATAGTTAAGTTTAAGTTGAATTGGTTGTAGAGAGAGAATTTAGAGTTATGTAAAATTTAGATTTGTGAATTCATGTATTTTAATTATGTGAATTGATTTCAAATATATTGTTTTGATGCATAAACAAGGGTTTTAAAGTCAAATGATGAATTTAACTAAGTTTGGTTAGAGATTGGATAAGGTAGTGTTGAATTTAGGGTTTTGGAAAGGGAATTTTCAAAGTATCAGAATTTGTTTTATTTTAATATTTAAATCATGTTATTTAATGATATAAGTGATGAAAATAAGTTTGGATTAACAATTGGAATGAGTTGGAATGAAGAACCTTTATTGATAAAGGTTATGACATTTTAGGGTTTTGTATAAATAATGTGTGTTTATTGAATTTAATTGATTGAAATATGTTATAATATGTTTTTAAGAATGTGAATAAACTTAAAACACTAATTTAAATGGATTAACATGGATTTCCAATGTTAAAGTAAGGTAAGGCAAGATTTGGGATATTTGTAGCAGTGATGTTTAATTAGGGTTTAATGTTGAAAATGCCTTAAAATGTGATATTAAATGATTATATTTGATCACATTGTGTATAGGTATTAAGAGATAATAGATTGCCCAACCCTAATGTTGAAGGACAAGTTGGACGTGAAGGTTTGTGGAAGATTTTTAACTTGCATTTGAGAGCTTATTGAAGTATGTACAAACTCTTGATAAATGAGTTATAATTGCATTATTTTTTACCTAACACATTTTGGATGAAAAATGTTAAGCTACTTGGTGGCTTGAACATTCATAAACATTGTGTTATGACATATGAATGGTTATATATACATTATGTGCATTATAGAAAGCCATAATTAATGGTTAAATTGAATGAAATGCAATTTATATGAATTATGTAAAAATAACTTAAAATATTTAGATAATGTGATTTTGATATGAAATATCATACATTGTGATGAAATGATGAAACATAATGAGATATGATGAATTGACATTGATATGAATGAGAAAACTGAGAAAATAAAGTAATGTGATGAGAAAAATGAAAAATGAGAATGTGATGAGACAAAGTGATTATGGAAAATATGAATTATTTGTATACCTAATATGTTATTCAATTTTCAGAGTTTTGTGTTTGGCAGCATGCCTATGAGGTTATCCTTATTATTTACCTTTGGGGCTAGACGCTATGCAACACTGATATATGATTTACCTTCAGGGCTAGACACTTTGTGTTAATATGGACCAAAACAGTAACTCTATAATTTGAATAATATATTAGTTTGTTTGGGCCCATGCTTGTGTATGTGTTAATGTGAATTATTAAATGATTAAAGATTATATTTTAAAATAGTATTGAGTACCACATCGTGTCATAACATGCAAAAGCATTATGCATTGACATTATATTAAAGCTTTATTGTTATAAAAGTTTATACCTCTAAGTTTTTAGCTTAGCGCGATTGTAATTCATCGCGCAGGTGATAGGGGTGATTTGGTAGATCCGGAGAGTTTTTCTAAACTAGGTCGGGTCTAGATTTGAGGTTGATTATTGAGTTAATTTTGCTACATCAATATCAGAGCCATTTGCAATCATGTATATATTTTGTGTTATAGTACATTTTGTTATTATGTATATTATGTTTTTATTTTTGGAGTATATATTGTAAATTATAAATAATATTTTAAATAAATTGTATAATGTGAGGTTTTATATGTATTTTGATATATATATATATATATATTGAGGAATTATGGAGAAATTGAGAAGTTAAGGTGGAAATGTGTGGTTTGTTTTATTAGGAGTTTTTTATGCATGTTGTGTTTTGTTGAATTTTGGAATTATCTAAATTACAGAAAAAAATTCTGGCAAATTTTTTCCATATATTTTTATGTAAAATATTTATTTTGAAACCTATAATTTGTAAAGAATATTTTATTACTATTTAAATATATATTTTAATATGTTTGGGATTTAAATTAGAAATGTGAAAATTTTTATTAAATCATGTTGTGACATTTTTATACTTTATATGCATATTTTATATATACTGAGTGTATATATTATGTATATATAAGGTATAAGAATGTTATATTTATTTTAGTATTAGAGCCAAAGTTTGAGGTTTTTGACCTATGTGGATTATTAGAGAGAAAATGGAGATTTTAAATATAGTTTTAAATTGTAAGGCATGTATTGGCAATGGCATTTATTTGATCTCTGATGTGGCAATTTTTGATGTATTTGCATATATAGAGAGTTTTGGTGTCTAGGACGTACCTGTCTACTGAGAGTAGTGCAGAGAGTGTAGCTCCTGATGAGGGTAGAGTTGGAGCTGAAGCTGAGACTGCTGGAGAGGCATCTGCTTCTGTGCCTGTTAGACCAGTAGTTGAGGAGATTTCATTGGATTGGGTAAGACATATGGTGGAGTTGTTGAGATAGGCTCCAGTTTAGTAGCCGCAGTCGCCACCATAGCCGCAGCCGCAATAATAGTTGCCAACTCAGAAATATGACAAGCTAAAAAAGTTTGGAGCCACAGATTTTGTCGGCACTATAGACATTGCTATAACAAAGCAGTGGCTGGACCAAAGAGTGTTTATTCAGTTGCAGGCTAGTCCGGAGGAGAAGTTTGATTATGCTAGATCTCTTCTGCAAAGGGATGCACATGAGTAGTGAAAAATGGTTCCCCATGGTACACCTGATTGACTAGTTCTGACATATGCCGATTTTTTACTAGAATTCAAGAAGAAGTATACTCTTTTAGAGTATAAGGATGCTAAGAAGATAGAGTTTCTGAGTTTGAGACAAGACACGAGGACAGTGATTGAGTATGAGGTTGAGTTTATCCGGGTGAGCTAGTTTACTAGAGGGATTATATCAAATGAGATTGATAGATGTCGGAGGTTTGAGGAGGAGCTGAGACGCTTTATCATGTGTTTAGTGGCAAGCTCTCGGTATTAGAATTTTTCTTAGTTGGTTGCAGCTGCCATGAGTGTGGAGAAGGCATATGGTCTTGCAACAGCTGCCAGAGCAGAGCTAGGAGACCCCAGGGTGAGGCAGGATCTTCATCATCGAAGAGAGGTCGATGGAGATATTCTCAAAGGTTCAGTAGGAGCCAGGAGCAGTCTAACAGATCGTCATAGTAGCAGAGACAGAGACCTATAGCCTCAGTAACTAGTGCCCCTACCCTAGTGACTCAAAAGCCTGCTCCACCTACATATATTTATTATGGTAGGGCACATGGGGGTGTCTGCTACAGGACTAGTGCACCAACAGTATGTTACAAATGTGGATCACCAGATCATTTTCTCATAGACTGTCTAGAGCTACCAGATGATAAACAGACAGATACAGTAGCTTTTAGACCCAGTGTTAGAGGAGGTAGTGGTGGTAGAGATTTTGGTAGAGGTAGTAGATTAGAGTCTAGTCAGAGAGGAGGTTCTGTAGCAGGGGAATAGACCAAAGGATGCAGGGCCATCACAGTGGGTTTATGTGATGCAAAGGCAGACGGATGTTTCAGCTTTATAGCTGGTATTTTTACTTTATTTGGCACTTCAGTTCATGCATTGATAGACCATGGGTTAACGCATTCATACATCAGTGCATCTATTTTGCTTGTGAATGATTTGCATTCGGAGTCCCTAGGATTTGATGTTTTGGTTACAAATCCTTTAGAGCACAGTGTTGTAGTTAGCTGGGTGCGCTGAGATAGTCCAGTTGTTATTCAGGATGAGGAGTTTCTCGGTAACCCAATTGAGATACCTTTTAGGGAGTATGATTTGATTCTGGGCATGGATTGGTTATCCACGCATGGAGCTATGGTAGACTGTTAGTAGAAATGTGTTACCTTGAGAATACGTGATAGTAGAGATGTGATAGTATCTAGTAAGTAGAGACACCTTTCATCCATGTTTATTTCAGCTGTATCAGCTAGGAGGATGATTCAGAAGGGATGTGAGGTATATCTTGCTCATGTTGTCGATATCAGAATAATGAGGTCCCAGCTTGATAGTATACCTATAGTTGTTGAGTTTTCAGATATTTTTTCTGATGAGTTGCCAGGGGTACCTCCTGAGAGAGAGATTGAATTTGGTATCGATCTGATGCCTGGTACCACTCCCATCTCCATTGCCCCTTATCGGATGGCACTTGTAGAATTGAAGGAGTTGAAGGTGCAGTTGCAGGAGTTACTTGATAAAGGGTTCATCTGCCCTAGTGTGTCACTGTGGAGCACATGTCTTGTTTGTGAAGAAGAATGATGACACTTTGAGATTGTATATTGATTACAGGTAGTTGAATAAGGTGACCATCAAGAAAAAGTATTCATTACCTTAGATAGATGATCTCTTTGATAAGTTGAAGGGAGCTGCAATATTCTCTAAGATTGATATGAGATTAGGGTACCATCAATTGAGAGTTAGAGATATGAATGTAACTAAGACATCTTTTCACACGAGATATGGCATTATAAGTTTCTAGTGATTCCTTTTGGATTGATGAATACACCAGCAACATTGTGGATTTGATGAACAAGATGTTTAGACCATACTTGGATTAGTTTGTAGTGGTCTTCATTAATGATATTCTGGTGTATTAGCGTAATCAGGAAGATCATGACAGGCATCTGTAGATTATACTGCAGACTTTGAAAGAGCAGTAGTTATATGTTAAGCTATCTAAGTGTGAGTTCTGACTCCATTAGGTGACTTTTTTTTGGTCATGTGGTATCAGTAGAGGGTATTAGAGTTGGTCCGAGTAAAGTTGAGACTGTCTTGAATTGGAGTCCACCAAAGAATGTGACAGAGGTTAGAAATTTTTTGGGATTGGTAGGCTATTATTGTAATATCCCAATGTATGCCCTAGAAGTTTTGAATATTATTGTTGTTTTAATTGGATTGAATGTATATGTTAATTTGAAAGAGAAAGAATTTTTAAAGGAAGTGTATATGTTGCATATATGGTAGTATAAATAACATATACATAAGTCAAAAGGGATGGTCAATGGAAGAGGATATTTATGTGTGATATGTGAAATTTCTTTAATGGGCATATAAGTGACAAAGGTTAAGTTAAATGGATGAGGGCATTTAGGTAATTGCTTGGCTAGAATTGCTTGGTGGAGATTTAAAGAAGAAAAGAAGTTGACTTGTGTTTATTTTTCTTTTCTTCTCATTTGTGTGCCGGCTATCCAAGAAAAGAGAGAGCAAGAGAGGTGTTCTAAATGCTAGAATCAAATTGAAGGAAGAATCAAAGGATTGAGTTGGAGATTTGTGAAATTTCTTCATTTAAGGTAAGTACTCTCTTGTTTTCCTTTGTTATTTTGAAGTGGTGTTTGAGGTGATTTATAAATTGTTGATTTTATGAATAAATATGTTTAAGATGTGTTTATAAGTGTTAAAATTGATTGTAAGTTAAAAGGTTGAATTGGTGTTGGTTTTGGTTTGAAGATGGTAAGTTAAGGGTGATGTTTGGTTTTAGGGTTTTGAAGTGGTAAGTGATTGATTGTATGCTTAATATAGTATTAATGTGAATATTGTGATGAATATGTAAAATATGTGTTAATAACATTGATTATATCCATTTGAATGAGGTTAAGTTGTGTATAATGTGTTCTTGATTCAATTAGAAGAGGTTTGGCTATGTTTAGGGTTTATTCATGAGAGACACGGCCAAACCTAAGAAGAGACACAGCCAAAACTAAATAGTTTTGGGAGACACGACCAAGTCTATTGAAATTTGGCCGTGTTGGATGATTTTTGGAGAAGACACGGCCGTGTCCCTTGCCCATGTTTGCCACTGCCTGATTTTTGTTGAGAGACACGGTCGTGTCCCTTGCCTGTGTCTGCCTCGGTTGATTTGGTGTTGAGAGACACGGCCACAAGCTTGGCCGTGTCCCTTGAGTGTGTTGGCTACTGTGATTGTTCTTTGCTCCTCTTGCATTGTTGAGAAAGAACATACATTTGATGATGCATATGATACTATATAAACAATGTTATGTTATATACATTGTGAATCTTGTGAATGGTAATGTGTTATATGAACAATATACTTCATAATGTTACATCAATGATGCTATATGTAAAATGTGAAGGATATGATGAGGTAAATGATTATGTATAGCTTGATGGGAGTGGCTCTTGAGGTAAGTACAAACCCTAATCCACATTATTGCATATCAATAATATTATGTTTGGCATAATATGAGCTTAATGAAATGTGAATTGAGATAATTGAAGCATATTTGCTTGGATGATAATGTTCAATATAATTGATTATGTATACTTGAATAATGAAGTATTAATATGTGAATTGAAATATAATGTGATGTGAAGCCATTGTGATTGGCTATGATGATTCAATTGAAAGACATAAGGCATGTTTGCCTAATTGATGAAGAGAATTGAGAATGAAATTGATAAATGAATGGTGTGGCTAATGTGTTATTCCATTTTCAGAGTTTGTTGTTGGCGGCATGCCTAATGATAGTAACAATCTCTTGAAGTTAGGTTGGGCTTGATCCTTGAAGCCAAGTTGGGTAGAAGTTTAACATGTTTTACTCCCCTTGAAGCTTGGTTGGGTCTAGTCCTTGAAGCCTAATTGAGATGTTACAAACCTTGAAGCTAGGTTGGGTTGGTTCTTGAAGCCAAGTTGGGTTGATACTTAGCATGCTTTGTTCCCCTTGAAGCTTGGTTGAACCTAAATCCTTGAAGCCTAGTTGGGTCCATGATAATGATAAATGTGATAACAAAACCAAAGCATTAACTCTGAAAATTGAATGGCATATTAGTGTCTTTTGGGCCCGAGTCTGTCTTTGTTGTCAATGTGTTATACAAATGTTGAAATAAATGAGTAATAAGATCTATGGTTGCTTTGTTGGAAATGTGACTCATGAAAGATGATAATGATTGCCTTTGTTGGAAATGTGACTCATGAAAGATGATAATGATTGCCTTTGTTGGAAATGTGATTTATGATTGGTGAATTGTGAATAAAATAATGATATGAAGTATGATATGTAATATGTATATTGATATAATGATTGTGAGTATTAGTGATGGATTGTGGTTGGTGTTAATGATATGTATATATGTATATATAATATATGAGATTAGTAGAGATATTTGAAATGTGCAATTCAAAAGAAAAAAACATGATAAGAAACTAATGGTACATGAAAGTGATATTTTATTATATGCTAGAATTTCTATAATGTATATTTATATGTTATATTTGTACTACTAAGCTCTCGGGCTTAGCGCGGATGTATAATCGCGCAGGTGACTAGGTGGAAGATATGAAGTCTTTCGTTATGCCACGAGAAGAGTAAGAGGTTGTCGAGACCAACTAGAGGGTGATGCATACATGTATAATTTTTAATTATGATATATATGTAAGATCATTAAAAGTATAATGATTTTGTAAATGTTCTTTAAATTTATATATTGTGGTTTGAACTGTATTAAAGGTTTTAAAAATGTAACGAAAAGTGACATCCTTATACTTTATATACTTACTGTATGTATACTAGGTGTATGTATAGTACTTATATGGAGTATCGGGGTGTTACAATTATTTTAGTATCAGAGCTTAGGTTCGAGATTCTCGGCCTAAGTGAAATTAAAAAGAAAAAGTTTTGAAAAGTTTAAATAGAAGTAAAAAGGAGAAGTTTTGAAATGAAATTTGCAATACATGCATATGCATTGAAACCTAGGTTGGTCTCGGATGTGGCATTATATGAATTGTAAAATATTTGTGTTATATGAGATGGATGCTAGTGTGTGAATGATGTTTTACATGAAAGAAAAGCTAGAGAAAGTAATGATATGGATTTATATAAGTTTTAATGATAAAAAAAAATTGGAAATTTATGTAAGTAAAGTGAATTGTTAAATGTGTTGAAGTATAAAGAAATGAAAAGGGGAATAAAGTTGAAAATGAGTTGAAATCAAATCAAGATAAGAGTATGTACTCTTTCCTCTACACTTTGAATCTCTTCATAATAGAGTTTATGTTGGGTTTGCTAGACAGAGGAAATATTGTTGAAGTGTTAATATTGAAGGATATGTTATTAAAATGAGGAAAGTGTGGTGAAATATTGAATGAGTTAATTAGTATAGACAAAGCGTGATTATTTAAAATTTGGGATATATATATATAAAGTTAAGGTTTTGTTTAAAGGAAAAAGAGATGGTATTGGTTAAGTAAGAATATAAATTGGTATTGTTATTTTAATGCAAACATGGTGAATTCAATGTTAGAAATGTGAGATGCTTGAATATTGTGAAAGCTCATGGTAATGGTGGTAATATGTGATATTTGAGATTTTTGAAATGAGCTTGATAATTGTGAAAATTATATGTTTTGATATTGCTTTGTGATATATACACATGAGATGTTTTTAAAGTGATATTAAGAAAAGATGAGTTTGGCAAATTGAAGTTTAAGCAAAGTAGTAAGTTGAAAAGTTAAAGTTTTAGTGGAATTTGATAAAGATTATTTGGATATTGATATTTTAATGTATATTCAATACATGAGCTAGGTGAAGTGACTAATATTGTATATGAAAGTATTATGAATTGAGTAATGTGATTGATAGTATGAGAATTTGTTTTGAATTAAAATGGGAAGTGGATAAGCAAATGAAAATGAGCTATTTTAAGTCATTTTACTGCTAAGGGTAAAAATGGATATGGAAGTATATTAAATGCTTTTAAAGACAAAAGTGAAAGAGATGTCATATTGGGAATGTGACTAACATGGATGTGAAGTGCTATTATAGTCAGAATATATATATATATATATATGTGTTGTGTGAATAAATACTCTATATCATATTGGAAGAATGAAAGTGATAGTGTTTCAAAGAAAGTGATAAACATTAAATTTGTATGGAATGTATGAAAAAGGAAAATAAAATAAGAGCATATAATTAAGTGTATATATGTATATGATATGTGAACTGAGTTTTTCAACATGAATGAAATTATGATATAAAAAAAATGTGAATCATATTATGAAGGTGACCTATGAATATGTATGTGGTATAATTATAGAATTAGTGATATGAAAATGATGTTGTATGTATTAGTGGACCTAAGAGAGATTAGGTCTTGAACTGTGTAAAGCTAAATGGATTATGTGATGGAAATTATTATAGAATGGACTTGAGTAATATTGGACAGTGGTATTGTTATAGTGAGTATTGAACTTGATGATCATATGATATTTAGAGTCCCAAAGTATTTGCATATGGAAAGTTCTATGTAATTATACATTATAAGAGATTGTAAATGGATTAGAAATGAAGTGACGAATAGAAATTGTATGAGAACTGTATATGATTGAATATGTATATAGTAATATTGTTGAAACATGAATTAAGTGGATAAAGATTATATAATCGAGTGCAAATTGGTTTGAAACGGAGTTGGAATGTGTTAATTTCTGATATAGCAAAAATGTAAAGAAGGAATATGTAATTCTTGAGTTATATCTTAGCCTTGTATTTGTAAAGATTGACAATAAAATTATAAAGGAACAGTATTGATTTGAAAATTCCAGGCTTGAATATTAATCTCTTAAAGCCATGTGTGTTGTTCAGTATATTTGAACGGTTAATTTGTTATCCATAGTTTTGGGTCTTAGATAAAATGATTGTAATACAGATTTGGTGAGATTGAAAATTTTGTTTGAGAAGTAGAGTTAAAAGTTATGATAGATGAAGTTATACCTTAACATTTTATGTTAAGAATTTGGTTATAATTATGAAGATAAAGGGAGAAATTATAAAATGTGACTGAAAGTTATACTGAATATGTTTATGATATGTAATGAATAAATGAATGAACTTGAGGTTTAAATGAATGAGCTATAGATAGTAAATATGGTATAAAATTTTTATGAGAATTGGTGGGAATTATATTAAGATAATTTGAAGTGATTTGTTATCATGATAATTTGATTGAATATGGATCGGAAGAGATCAGGAATTGAATGCAAGTTGCCCTAATGGATTTAGGTTATATATATACATATATGAATATTGTAAAATTTCATGATATGTTTAAATACATAAATCGTTAGTTGGAATCGAACAAGATTGGAACGTGGGTATATTGTGACAGATAGATCAATTGATCTGAATTTGGCTAAGATTATGAATCATTATCGAGATTTAGCATGTATAGTTGTACTAAGAGTGTAATTATTTACATGATAATGGATATGATGTAAAATGTTAAAGTGTGAATGGACATGAACGAATGAAGTTTTAGTAGTTATAAATCATGATAAAAAGGGAAAGGATTGGTTATTTATAAAATAAAGTGAAAGGAAATGTATTAATATGTTAGTTAAGTAAAAAGCATGCTAAAGAAGTAACTCCATTTGTGAAAAAAATAAGGATTTTGTTATCCATTGAGGTTTGATAAATGTCTATTTAGACAGTGATTATAATGACGGGATAATTAATGCTATGATATAAACCAATGATTTTAAGGTTAACGTTAAGAGAATAATTACAAAGAGGTGAAGGAAAACAATATATTAAATATAAAGATTGAATGAAGTATAAATGTACTATAGTATGATTTGATTCTTGTATAAAGACATTAATAGGAAATGTAATGAGTTCTTTTGAATGTTTGATCAAGGAAGTAATGAGATATATAAACATGTAGAATGATGAGATATGGAAGTTAAAGAAAGTGGTTGATTCTAAAGGGGAGAGTTGAAGTTATATGATTTGATGACATAATAACTTAAGCATATAATTAACTTCATATGGAAGTTAAGATAGTATTTTTTAAGAATGAATTGATGCGGTACTGATAATTTCGAGGACGAAATTATTTAAGGGGGAGAGAATTGTAATATCCCAATGTATGCCCTAGAAGTTTTGAATATTATTGTTGTTTTAATTGGATTGAATGTATATGTTAATTTGAAAGAGAAAGAATTTTTAAAGGAAGTGTATATGTTGCATATATGGTAGTATAAATAACATATACATAAGTCAAAAGGGATGGTCAATGGAAGAGGATATTTATGTGTGATATGTGAAATTTCTTTAATGGGCATATAAGTGACAAAGGTTAAGTTAAATGGATGAGGGCATTTAGGTAATTGCTTGGCTAGAATTGCTTGGTGGAGATTTAAAGAAGAAAAGAAGTTGACTTGTGTTTATTTTTCTTTTCTTCTCATTTGTGTGCCGGCTATCCAAGAAAAGAGAGAGCAAGAGAGGTGTTCTAAATGCTAGAATCAAATTGAAGGAAGAATCAAAGGATTGAGTTGGAGATTTGTGAAATTTCTTCATTTAAGGTAAGTACTCTCTTGTTTTCCTTTGTTATTTTGAAGTGGTGTTTGAGGTGATTTATAAATTGTTGATTTTATGAATAAGTATGTTTAAGATGTGTTTATAAGTGTTAAAATTGATTGTAAGTTAAAAGGTTGAATTGGTGTTGGTTTTGGTTTGAAGATGGTAAGTTAAGGGTGATGTTTGGTTTTAGGGTTTTGAAGTGGTAAGTGATTGATTGTATGCTTAATATAGTGTTAATGTGAATATTGTGATGAATATGTAAAATATGTGTTAATAACATTGATTATATCCATTTGAATGAGGTTAAGTTGTTATAATGTGTTCTTGATTCAATTAGAAGAGGTTTGGCTATGTTTAGGGTTTATTCATGAGAGACACGGCCAAACCTAAGAAGAGACACAGCCAAAACTAAATAGTTTTGGGAGACACGACCAAGTCTATTGAAATTTGGCCGTGTTGGATGATTTTTGGAGAAGACACGGCCGTGTCCCTTGCCCATGTTTGCCACTGCCTGATTTTTGTTGAGAGACACGGCCGTGTCCCTTGCCTGTGTCTGCCTCGGTTGATTTGGTGTTGAGAGACACGGCCACAAGCTTGGCCGTGTCCCTTGAGTGTGTTGGCTACTGTGATTGTTCTTTGCTCCTCTTGCATTGTTGAGAAAGAACATACATTTGATGATGCATATGATACTATATGAACAATGTTATGTTATATACATTGTGAATCTTGTGAATGGTAATGTGTTATATGAATAATATACTTCATAATGTTACATCAATGATGCTATATGTAAAATGTGAAGGATATGATGAGGTAAATGATTATGTATAGCTTGATGGGAGTGGCTCTTGAGGTAAGTACAAACCCTAATCCACATTATTGCATATCAATAATATTATGTTTGGCATAATATGAGCTTAATGAAATGTGAATTGAGATAATTGAAGCATATTTGCTTGGATGATAATGTTCAATGTAATTGATTATGTATACTTGAATAATGAAGTATTAATATGTGAATTGAAATATAATGTGATGTGAAGCCATTGTGATTGGCTATGATGATTCAATTGAAAGACATAAGGCATGTTTGCCTAATTGATGAAGAGAATTGAGAATGAAATTGATAAATGAATGGTGTGGCTAATGTGTTATTCCATTTTCAGAGTTTGTTGTTGGCGGCATGCCTAATGATAGTAACAATCTCTTGAAGTTAGGTTGGGCTTGATCCTTGAAGCCAAGTTGGGTAGAAGTTTAACATGTTTTACTCCCCTTGAAGCTTGGTTGGGTCTAGTCCTTGAAGCCTAATTGAGATGTTACAAACCTTGAAGCTAGGTTGGGTTGGTTCTTGAAGCCAAGTTGGGTTGATACTTAGCATGCTTTGTTTCACTTGAAGCTTGGTTGAACCTAAATCCTTGAAGCCTAGTTGGGTCCATGATAATGATAAATGTGATAACAAAACCAAAGCATTAACTCTGAAAATTGAATGGCATATTAGTGTCTTTTGGGCCCGAGTCTGTCTTTGTTGTCAATGTGTTATACAAATGTTGAAATAAATGAGTAATAAGATCTATGGTTGCTTTGTTGGAAATGTGACTCATGAAAGATGATAATGATTGCCTTTGTTGGAAATGTGACTCATGAAAGATGATAATGATTGCCTTTGTTGGAAATGTGATTTATGATTGGTGAATTGTGAATAAAATAATGATATGAAGTATGATATGTAATATGTATATTGATATAATGATTGTGAGTATTAGTGATGGATTGTGGTTGGTGTTAATGATATGTATATATGTATATATAATATATGAGATTAGTAGAGATATTTGAAAGGTGCAATTCAAAAGAAAAAAACATGATAAGAAACTAATGGTACATGAAAGTGATATTTTATTATATGCTAGAATTTCTATAATGTATGTTTATATGTTATATTTGTACTACTAAGCTCTCGGGCTTAGCGCGGATGTGTAATCGCGCAGGTGACTAGGTGGAAGATATGAAGTCTTTCGTTATGCCACGAGAAGAGTAAGAGGTTGTCGAGACCAACTAGAGGGTGATGCATACATGTATAATTTTTAATTATGATATATATGTAAGATCATTAAAAGTATAATGATTTTGTAAATGTTCTTTAAATTTATATATTGTGGTTTGAACTCTGTTAAAGGTTTTAAAAATGTAATGAAAAGTGACATCCTTATACTTTATATACTTACTATATGTATATTAGGTGTATGTATAGTACTTATATGGAGTATCGGGGTGTTACAATTATCAATAATTTACAAAGGGTTTTTCTATGATAGCTACACCACTCATCAGATTACTTCGGAAAGGCATTAGATTTGTGTGGAGAGATCGGTAGTTTTGAGCAACTGAGGGATATGTTGACTCAGACTCCTGTCCTTACTCTACCTGTGGAAGGTAAATCTTATGTGATATACAGTGATGCTTCATATAGTGGTTTAGGTTATGTTCTGATACAAGAGGATAGAGTCATTACTTATGCATCCCGACAGTTGAAGACTCATGAGCTAAATTACCCAACTCATGATTTGGAGCTAGCAGCTATAGTTTTTGCATTGAAGATTTGGCGGCATTACTTGTATGGGGAGACATGTTTAATTTATATGAATCATAAGAGTTTGAAGTACCTGGGTGTTCATAGAGAATTGAATAAAGACTATGACTATTTAAGTTGATTAAAGACTATGATTGTTTGATTGATTATCATCCTAGTAAGGCAAATTTTGTTGCGGATGCCTTGAGTCAGAAGTCCATGGTAGGTTTGACTGCTTTTTTGCTCTCATTTCTTATTAAGTTGAGAGTGTTGCATACTAGATTTGAGTTATATGATGATGATGCATTGATGGCTAAGTTGAAATTGAGGCCAGTTTTGTTGGATCAGATTAGGGAGACCCAGTTGGTAGATGAGAAAATTCAGAAGATTATGATAGATTGCAAAAAGGGAGAGAGTCGAGATTTTCAAATGAGAGACGATGGTAGTTTGTGGTATAGGGATATAATGTGTATTTCTGATGATGCATGATTGAAGAGGAAGATTCTAGAGGAAGCACATCAATCATTCTATGCAATGTACCCTAGAAGTATCAAGATGTATCAAGATTTGAAGTAGCATTATTGGTGATCAGGTATAAAGAGGGACATAGCAGAATTTATATCCAAATGTCTCACTTGCCAGAGAGTGAAGGCTAAACACCAAGTTCCTTTAGGGTTACTCATCTATTATCAGTGCCAGAGTAGAAATGGGAGCGAGTGACAATTGATTTTGTGACTGGACTACCTTTCACCCAGAAGAAGCATGATGCAATTTGGCTGGTAGTTGATTGGATGACAAAGATAACTCATTTTCTTGCAGTTCGGATGGACTACTCACTTGAGAGGTTGGCTGAGTTATATATTAGTGAGATAGTAAGCTTGCATGGAGTCCCAGTTTCTTTAGTGTCCGACCAAGACCCCCAGTATACATTGAGATTTTGGAGGAGTTTGCAGGATGCATTGGTTTCTTGGTTGCATTTTAGTACTGCTTTACATCCTCAGACAGATGGACAGTCAGAGAGAGATACAGATTCTAGAAGATATGTTGAGGAGTTGTATCATTGATTTCACTGGGAGCTGGGATAGGTTCTTGCCACTGATTGAGTTTGCCTATAACAACAGTCATCATTCCAATATTGGGATGTCACCTTATGCGGTCTTGTATTGCAGGAAGTGCATGACACCATTTATGTTGGGATAAGGTTAAAGAAGGTAAACTAGTTAGTCCTGATTTGATTAAAGAAATAGAAGAGAAAGTAAAAGTGATTCGGGATCATCTGAAACCAGCTTCAGTCAAATAGAAAATTCTATATAGATTTAAAGAGAAAAGACATAGAGGTCAGTATGGGAGATAAGGTGTTCTTGAAGGTGTCTTCATGGAAGAAGATTTTGAGATTCGGTTGTAAAGGGAAGTTGAGTCCTCACTTCACAGGACCATATGAGGTACTGGAGAGAGCTGGTCTAGTGACTTATAAAGTGGCTTTACCGCCCAAGTTGGACCGGATACACAATATCTTCCATGTCTCTATACTTCAAAGATACAAGTTAGACCCATCTCATATCTTGTCACTAGAGTCCATTGAGATGAGTCTAGATCTGACTTACGAAGAAGAACTAGTGACGATCTTGGCATAAGAGGTGACAGAGTTGAGGAACAAGAAGGTGCCACTTGTTAAGGTTCTTTGGAGAAATCATGTCATTGAGAAGGCGACATGGGAGACTGAGCAGACGATGTGGAGCCGGCATCCTCAGTTATTCCAGAGTTGGTATCAGATAATTTCGCGGATGAAATTTTCTTCAAGGGGAGAGAATAGTAACATCCGTAATTTTTAAAAATTACATAAAATAAATTAAAATTAAATTAAATAAATTAAATAAATAATTAAATGGGAAATGGAAGGAGTAGAAGTGAGAAAATGGAATTTTTATGTGAAATATAAATGAAATGTACATAATATATAGAAAAAGTCAACTCAAAGTCAACACTTTAAGAAGAAAAGTCAAAAGTCAAGTGTTAAAATGGTAATATACTTTGGAAAATCAAAATTATTTAAATAAATTAAAAATAAATTATTTTTGAATGGAAGAGAGAAATTATAATTTTTTAAATAAATAATTATTTAATTAATTAAAAATATAATAAAATAATATATATATGGTCATTTTTAAAGTGAAAGAAAATCTAAAGTTGTCTTCTTCTTCTTCTTCTTCTTAAGGGCGAACCTCCATGGCTTTAAGAGAGATTTTTTTTTCTTCCAAGCTTCATCAATTGAAAGGATTTCAAGGTTTCAAGTAAAGTTTTGGTAATTTTTTCTCTTGAATAGTAAGTTTTCAACTTATTTCTTTGGATTTCCATAAAGATTTGAATATGTTGAGTTTGAGTTTTTGTGATAGTATGATTTAATGGCTTGAATGAGATTGTATGAAGTTATTTTGATTAATTATTTAATGATTTTTGAGTTGGATTGATGAAAGGGTTAAGTTTAAGTTGAGTTGGTTGAAGAGAGATAATTTATGGTTATGGAAAATTTAAATTTGTGAATTCATGTGTTTTAATTATGCAAATTGATTTCAAATGTGTTGTTTTGATGCATAAACAAGGATTTTAAAGTCAAATGATGGATTTAACTAAGTTTAGTTAGAGATTGGATAAGGTAGTGTTGAATTTAGGGTTTTGGAAAGGGAATTTTCAAAGTATTGTTATTTGTTTGATTTTAATATTTAAATCATGTTATTTAATTATATAAGTGATGGAAATAATCTTGGATTAACAATGGACTGAGTTAGAATGAAGAACCTTTATTGATGAAGGTTGTGGCATTTTAGGGTTTTATATAAAGAATGTGTGTTTATTGAATTTAATTAATTGAAACATATTATAATATATTTTTAATGATGTGAATAAACTTAAAACACTAATTTAAATGGATTAACATAGATTTCCAATGTTAAAATAAGGTGAGGCAAGATTTTGGGATATTTGTAGGAGTGATGTTTAATCAGTGTTTAATGTTGAAAATGCCTTAAAATGTGATATTAAATGATTATATTTAATCACAATATGTATAGACATTAAGAGGTAGTAGATTGCTTAACCCTAGTAATGAAGAGCAAGTTGGAAGTGAAGGTTTATATGAGACTTTTAGCTTGCATTTGAGAGCTTATTGAGGTATGTACAAACTCTTGATAAATGAGGTATAATTGCATTACTTTTGGCCTAACACATTTTGGATGAAAAATATATTAAACTACTTGGTGGCTTGAACATTCATAAACATTATGCTATGACATGTGAATGGTTAAATATGCATTATGTGCATTATGGAAAGTCATTATTAATGGCTAAATTGAATAAAATGTGATTTATATGAATTATGTGAAAACCCAAAATATTTAAGTAATGTGATTTTGATGTGAAATGTCATACATTATGATGAAATGATGAAACATGATGAGATATGATGAATTGACATTGATATGAATAAGAAAAATGAGAATATAAAGCAATGTGATGAGAAAAATGAAAAATGAAATAATGTGATGAGAAAAAGTGATTATGAAAAATATGAATTATTTGTGTGCCTAGTATATTATTCAATTTCCAAAGTTCTGTGTTTGGCGACATGCCTATGAGGTTATCCTCATTATTTGCCTTCGGGACTAGACGCTATGTGTCACTTGTAACACTCTTATACCCTATATACATACAATACATATTTTCAGCATATGTAAAATACGCATATATGGTATAAAAATGTCACAGACCGATTTAATAAAAAGTTTCACATTTCTGTTTTAAGATTTCAAATACTAACAGATAAAATAAATAGTATATAAATATTATTTGCTTGTTGTAAGAATCCAAAATAAATATTTTATATGAAAATCTCTGAAAAAAATTCGCAAGAGTTTTGTTTATAATTTGAACGATTCCAAAATTCAACAAAACACAACCTGCATAAAACAAACACTCCAAATAAAATCAATTCACCAATACTTCTCAATTTCTCCATATTTTCTCAAAATACTTATATATAGGTATATATATATATCATTATTACATATAAAATCCAATCTTAAAAAAAATTATTCAAATCATTCTTTACAATTTACAATATGTGCTTCAAAAACATATCATAACATACATAATATAAAAAATGTACATGCTGGCAACTGGCTCTCATCTTGATGTACTCAAAACAACTCTTCAAGCTCAATAAATACAAACCTAGACCCGACCAGGTCTAGTAAAACTCTCCGGCTCTACCAAAACGTCCATGACACCTGCGCGATGAATTACAATTGCACTAAGCTGAAGCCTAGTGGTACAAACTTTGATAATAATATAGTCCAAATGAAATGTCAATGCACAACACATATATATATATATATATATATCACAACTCATAAAATTATATCTCATTATATTGCTCAATTTTATCATAATTCATAATTCACATTAAAACAAAGACAAGCATGGACCCAAAAAGGATTTAATATGCTATTCAAATTTCAGAGTTACTGCTTTGGTCCATAATGACACCATGTGTTTAGCCCCGTAGGCAATATATCCATGGATAATGTAACAGCCCCAGTCTCTTAGACCTTAACCCGGCTAGACCCTTAGGCCCCAGTATCCTGGTCCTCAACCCGACTAGACTGCTACAATTTTTGAGGCTTACGACCCAGTCTTTTCACCCCAAAAATATCATATTTATCAGCTGGCCTGGCTTACGACCCAGTCTTTTCACCATTCCAGCGTTTAGCCCGTAGGCAATCATAGGCATGCCGCCAAACCTAGAACTCTAAAAATTAAATAACATACTAGGCACACAATTTATTCATATTTCTCATTATCAAATTCTTTCATAATTCCTTTATCAAAACTTTTCTCATTTTCTCATGATCAAACTAGGCACATTGCCTTATTATATCATCTTTTTCTCATTTTTTTTTCATTTATTCATTTTTTTCATTATCAATTTCTTTCTCATTGTCACATATTCAATCTAGGCACATTGCCTTATTTTCATATTTTTTTTCTCATTTTTCTCATTTTTCACATCTTTCTCATCTTTCTCACTTTTCTCATTTTTATCAATATTAATTCATTTCATTATTCCACATATCTCATTTTTGCATTCACAACACATTACCCAATTACTTTGTGTATTTTCACATAATATACATATTTCACATTCTACACAATTTAGCCATTATCAATGGCTTTTTACAGTGCATTTAACACATATATGACATTACAAATGTCATAGCACATTATTCATACACAATCAATGAACCAAGTAACTTAACACATTTTCGAACCAAAATGTGTTAAGCCCAAATGTCATGCAAATATAAACAATATATTCAAAGTTTGTACATACCTCTACTAGCAACCCAAAGCAAGCTTAACACAACCTCCAATCCTATCCTTCCAACTTGCCCTTCACCACTTGGATGAAGCAAATCAACCTCCCTCAATGCCTATACCAAATGTGATTATACATAATTATTTAATATCACATTCTAAGGTAATCTCAACATCAAACCATACTTAAACATCACTCTAAACCAAATCCCAAAATTAAGCTTCACCTCACTTTAACTTTGAAAAACCATATCAAGCCATTTAAAGTAGTGTTTTAAGTTTATTAATATCATTAGAAATATATTTTAGCATGTTTAAACCAATTACATTAATTAACCACATGCTTATGTCCAAAACCCTAAAATGACATAACCTTCACCATTGAAGGATCTCCATTCCAACTCAATCCAATTATTATTTCAATCTTATTTCCACCACTTATATCCTTAAATAACATGATTTAAGCATTAAAATCAATCAATTAATTATTCTTTGAAAATTCACTTTTCCAAAACTCTAAATCAATACTACCCTCTTCATACTCTAACCAAATACAACCAAATCTAATATTTGACTTTAAAATACTTGTTTATGCATCAAAACAACTCATTTGGAATCAATTTGCAAAATTAAAAATCATGATTTCAAAAACTCAAATATTCCATAACCCTAAATTCTCTCTCTTCACCAATCTTACCCAAACTCAACCATTTCTTTAATCCAACCATAAAATCATTATTTACTCATCAAAAGAATATCTTCCATACTCATTCCAACAATTATAACATGCTCTTTCAAAAACTCAATTCATACATATTCATAAGCTTTAAAGAACTTCATAATTTTGGAAATAAAACTTACTTGTTAGAAAATCACCAAAACTACTCTTATTCCCTTGAAAGCTTGAAGAATTTGGTGATGGAAGAAGCTAAAAATCTTTCTCTTTGGCCATGAAAGTCGTCCTTGAAGGAAAGAAGAAGAAGAAGACTTTATTTATTTTTTTATTTCTCTTTCCTTTCACCCTTTAATTTTAAACCATATATATATATATTAAAATAATTTAATATTTATTTATTTATTTATTTAATAAATTAAAATTTCTAAATTCCCTCTTCCATTTAAAAATAATTTATTTTTGAATTATTTTATTAATTTTAAATGTCTAATATTTAATTACCAAAATACCCTTTTACTTTGACTTTTCTTTTAAAAAGTGTTGACTTTTATATGTTATGTATATTTTACATATATATCACCTATATATGTTCCACTTTTTCATTTAAAACCCCTTCATTTTTCATTTAAAACTATTAATTTAATTTATCCATTTAAATTATAATTTATTTTATCAAATTTCCAAAAATTAGAACTTTTCAAAAATTAGGGATATTACACATATGCACAAGTAATGTGTATCTTATATACACATCAAATGTACCTTATATGTGTATTAAATATTAAGTATGTAATGTATTAATCCAACATATACAATTAATATGCCATATGTATATGTTATATATACTCTAGATATATATATATATATATATATATATTGAGTATATACAATTTATATCACCAAATACTTATTTAATTTCTCCAAAATCATGGATGTTACATCACTGATATAAGATTTGCCTTCGGGGCTAGACACTAGGTGTTACTGTAACGACCCCACCTACACGGTCTTACGACAGCTGGTCTATTGGGCCTTTTCTCCAGTAGGTGGACCAAAGTCCCAGCCCTCAACCTGGCAGGCTTCCACAGTACCCGTTCACCTCACGGCTCCCGAGCAAGAATTTGTTTATTTGGCCTCAAATGGTACTCGTTCAGCTCATGGTTTCCTCTTAAGGGAGGAGGTCACGGGTTCGAATGAGGGAGGCGACCTCATTTGAGGCCAAATAAACAAATTCCTGCTCGGGAGCCGTGAGGTGAACGGGTATTGTGGCAGCCTGCCGGGTTGAGGGCTGGGACTTCGGTCCACCTACGGGAGAAAAGGCCCAATAGACCAGCTGTCGTAAGACCGTGCAGGTGGGGTCATTACAGTTAAAAAGGTGCCTTTTTAACTGTAATGACCCCACCTGCACGGTCTTACGACAGCTGGTCTATTGGGCCTTTTCTCCCATAGATGGACCGTAGTTCCAGCCCTCAACCAGGCAGACCGCCACAGTACTGGACTGCCCTCGTGGGCCCTCTAGCAGGATTTTTTTATTTGGCTCCGAAAGGAGTCGCCTCCCCGGATCGAACACCTGACCTCTCCCTTAAGAACCTCTCCCTTAAGAGATCCACCGAGCACAATCTAGTACCATAGTAGAAATGGTATTGGATTGTGCTCGCTGGCTCTCTTAAGGGAGAGGTCAGGTGTTCGATTCGGGGAGGTGACTCCTTTCGGAGCCAAAAAAATAAATCCTGCTGGAGGGCCCATGAGGGCAGTCCAGTACTATGGCGGCCTGCCTGGTTGAGGGCTGGGACTACGGTCCACCTACAGGAGAAAAGGCTCAATAGACCAGCTGTCGTAAGACCTTGCAGGTGGGGTCGTTATAGGTTTATTAAAACATCAATCCTACAAGGCAAGCTAAGAAGGGACTTGTTGATGATGTAGATTGATAAAACCATATTTTGACTGTTATTTTCAATAATTCTAAATTTATTTTTATTTGTTTTCAAATAATTTTAGCTTGAAAGTGTCAAAAATATGAGTTTTTGATTGAAAGTTAAGCAAAATTTAGGAAAAGAGTGTAAATGGCAGAAGCAAGTCAAGACCTATGCCGGTACTAAAAGCCACACCCATGGACTCCAATTTAAAGCTGCCAAAGAAGGGAAGAAAAAGAGAAAGAAGATCTAGAGAAGAATCTGGTTCCATGATCATGGCATCCAAAGGCCATGCCTGTAGGAATGATTCACAGAGTGTCCAGAAATTTGCAGAAAGGCAGCTAGACAATCATGTCATCCAAAGGCCACATTTATAGGAATGCTTGAGTCCACTGGAAATGCATTTTTTGAAGATAACTCTTAAAATTTGACTCTAACCTTATCCTAATTGTAAAAGAAGTTTCTTAAGCCCTATAAATATCCTAGATCTTCCTCATAACAAGATGTAAAAGAATTTGATAGATAATCCACTTTATTCATATTAAGAAGAAGGAAACATGGCAAACAATGATGGACTACATAATGAAGAAGGGAACAATGAGGGACTTAATAATGGGGGCATATAGAGCTCTACCTAGAACTCTCAAGGATTATGCCTTACCTACTACTAACATCGGATCAAGCATTGTAAAACCATTAGTTCAAGCCAATAACTTTAAACTCGAGCCTTCACTCATTAATTTAATTCAATAATCAATTTTCCATGGCTTGGATAATAAAGATGCCCACACTCACAATGCTACCTTCTTGGAGATGTGTGATACATTCAGAATCAATGGTGTTTCTGATGTTGCCATTAGTTTGAGGCTCTTTCCCATCTCATTAAAAGACAAGGCTAAAAGATGGCTCCTCTTTAAGGCACTAGGTACATTCACCACCCACTTGGGATCAACTAGCCTCAGCTTTCTTGGCAAAATACTTTCCATCTTTCTGAAATTACTAAGTTGAGGAATGACATTACCAGCTTCATTCAATCTAAAGAAAAAACTTTATATGAAGCATGGGACCGGTTCAAGGATTAAAAAAGGAGGTATCCCCACCATGGAGTAGAGGATTGGCTCTTGATATAAACTTTCTACAATGAATTAACCCCTTATATAAAGAGTATAATGGATGAAATAACAGGAGGTGCTGTCATAAATAAAGTTCCTTTAGATGCACTTGAGTTTATTGAAGAGATGGCGGCAAACAACTATTAATAGTCTTTAGAAAGGAATAATCCATGATGAGTTATCGGCCTTCATCAAGTTGATAATTTTTCCTTGCTTGCAGCCAAGGTTGATGCAATAGTGAAAAAATTGGACCAAGTCAATTTAGCATCTTCATCAACTTGTAAAGTATGTGGAGGGAACCATAACACTACTATTTTGTGGATTATGGAGCTATAAGGCCCTAGCCTAAACATACCTTTTTTAAGCTGGCCAACAAAGGATGAGAAACCAGAGTGCTAGAAAATTGGCTAAGTTTCACAAAAAGTACTGAGGTCACTCTGTCTTTGTTGGCTAAGCTCGGATCAATAGTAAAATTATTCTTAAAATGAGTTGTCACTGAAATTTATTTTGGAAAAGATAAAATTTAAGAAAAACCCTAAATTGACTCCAACATTATCCCAAGGATAAAAATCAGTAATTTTGAATGAAAGAATGGATTCGGGGGCTAGATTTAGGCTTTATGTAAAATTAGTTTGGCCTTGGATTAAATAAGAACTTACAAAATGAATTTCATGATATGAAAGATATAATATGAGATGACAAATTAAAGAAGATTCATACATTTGTGCATAATAAGATAATAGAAAAAAGAAGAAATTAAATTAAAGATTACATTCCAAAATAAAAAATAAGGGGATCCCAACTCTATTCTTATGGATTCTAGGATGGGCACACATTCCCCAACTATTGTTGTTGACTTGAGGTTAAAAAAACTTATCTTAACTGGCTCTTTAGGCGTACCCTAGCTATGAGAAACTTTAAGTAACTTAGGTTTCCTCAAAAGACAACTTTAATTAACAACCAAAGGCTTAAGATTTAGGGGAATAATTATTTGGAAAGTGGACTTGATACTTAGAGTAAAATTTTGAGTAAGCCTGCATATCTATTTGAATTGGAATCAAAGCCCATGTAGTTCTAACCATCATGAGATGGTTGGTTTAGGACTCAAAATGATTTTTTAACCTAAGCTAGGTAAACCTATACCTACTTTGATTTTAGGTTTAGGAACTTAATTCTAGGACCTGGATGAAACCTAGTTTAGAAAATAAAATCTTAAGACCAACTAAATGGAACCTAATTTAGAAAAGAAACTCTTCGAACCAATTGGATGGAACCTAATTTAGAAAAATTGTAATATCCCATATTATACCCTAAAAGTGTTGGGGTTATTGTTGTATTTGGATTCAATGTGTGTATTGAAGGGAAAGAGAAGAGAAGTGAAGAGAAGATGTAGGAAAAATAAATGCAAAATATATGACATATACATATACCCACATATACATCACATATACATGATGTATAAAATGGTGTAGGAAAAAGTGTGTTGTATATATATATATATTTATATAATTAATGAATAATAATAATGATGATAAGGACAAAAAGAGAAAAAGATGAAGAAAGTAAAAAGGAATTGTGTGTGTGGTGGAGATTTAAGTGTCCTAATGTTATTATTATTATTATTATTGTTATTATTATTATTATTATTATTATATATTGGATAAGAACGAAGAAAGAAGATTCATTCTTCTTCTTCTTCGTTTTCTTCTTAGTGCACGAGAGAGAGAGAGAGAGAGAGAGAAGCTAGAGAGAGAAAGATGATTTTGCTTCAATTTACACCAAAGACTTAAGGATTTTAAGAGTATTGAAGATGGAGATGAAGATTTGGCAACATATTCAAGTAAGTACTCATCTCTTGAGTTGAATTTATTGATTATACTTATATATATAAGTTTTTATCTTTTTAGTTGGATTTCTTTTGGATTTAGGTTATGTTTGGTTTGGTTAGTGTGTAAGTGGATGATAACAAGAGATTGAAGTATATAAATGTGTGAAATTAACATCTAAGTGATGATTAGTTGAGATAATTGTAAGGAAAATGATGAAATGTTGATTTGGGGTTTGGTTTGGATGAATTTCGAGTGTTTGGTCTTTAAATTATTGTAGGACACGGCCAAGTTATGAGAGACACGGCCAAGTTAGGGCAAATTTAGCCGTGTTGGATGAATTTTGGAGAGACACGGTCACTGGCTTGGCCGTGTCCCTTGCCTGTGTTTGTTACTGTCTGGTTTATATTAAGAGACACGGCCGTGTCCCTTGCCCGTGTCTGGTACTGGATTGTTGTGTTGAGAGACACGGCCACTGGCTTGGCCGTGTCCATTGCCCATGTTTGCTACTGCTTGAATTGGTGTTGAGTGACACGGCCACAAGCTTGGCCGTGTCCCTTGGGCGTGTTGGCTACTGGATGTTTATATTGGGAGACACGGCCACAAGCTTGGCCGTGTCCCTTGAGGGTGTTTGCAAATGTGTTTGTTATTTGGTCTTCAAACATTGTTGGATCTTCAAATGTCTTTTGTACCTAAACACACTTAAAACAATAATGATCCAACCAAATGTATATGGAGGATTCTAAGTTCTTGAATAAGGTAAATGGTTATGTATGAATATATCAATGATAATATAGGAAATGTGGAAGATATAATGATCAATGAAAAAGTATGTGCAATGTCATTGATTATGTATACTTGAGTGATGAATTGAATTGATCAATATGATTTGATGATAACGTTGATATTATATGAACCAAGTTAGGTTTTATGCATTGTCAATCTCATAAATTGTATTGTACTATATGTAGATTGAGGATGCATATGAATAATGGCATGTTGTGTATAATGTGGAATATCATGAGATCATTGATGATGAATTACTTTAATGTTATGATTGAAGCATGCCTATATGGTATGGTTGATTCATGATATGTTTGTTTAGTAATGTAATTGATGTTGCATATATCAATGATGAAACTTGAAATGTGATTTGAGATATAATGTGATATAAAGCCATTGTTCTTGGCAATGGTGACTCAAATGTGATATAAAGCCATTGTGATTGGCTATGGTGATGCAATTGAAAGAAATAAGGCATGTTTGCCTAAATGATGATGAGAATTGAGAATAGAAATGATAATGAAATAATAAATGAATTGTGTGACTAATGTGTTATTCCATTTTCAGAGTTTGTTGTTGGTGGCATGCCTATTAGTAACAATCTCTTGAAGTTAGGTTGGATTTGATCCTTGAAGCGAAGTTGGGTTGAAGTTTAACATGTTTTACTCCCCTTGAAGCTTGGTTGGGTCTAATCCTTGAAGCCTAATTGAGATGTTACAACCCTTGAAGCTAGGTTGGGTTTGGTTCTTGAAGCCAAGTTGGGTTGATACTTAGCATGCTTTGTTCCCCTTGAAGCTTGGTTGAGCCTAATCCTTGAAGCCTAGTTGGGTCTATGATAATGATAAATGTGATGAATAAACCAAAACATTACTCTGAAAATTGAATGGCATATTAGTGTGTCTTGGGCCCATGCTTGTCGTTGTGTAATGTGAGTCATGAATGGTAACATGATTGATAAATAAGATATATGGAAACAATGTTGAAACAAATGAATAATGAGATCTATGAATGCTGTTGATGGAAATGTGTTTCATGATTAATGAATTGTGAATAAAGTGATGCTATGAAGTATGAGTTTGTAATATATGTATTGGTTTTGTTGAGATATGAGGTTATGGAATTGTTGTATCATGTGTAACATGGTTGTGAATGTGGAATTTGTGAGAATTGTTCTTATAAAGGTTTGAGTGGTGTTTTGTTGTAATAATATATACATATATATGTGTATATGAAATAGAAAGGGTAAGTATCGTGTTGTGAATATGCTATGTAATGATGTATTTAATTTATGAGATTAGTGGCAATATATGAAGAATCCATTGAGAAAGGAAAACGTGGTAAGAGAACAATAAAACATGATGCTAAAATTATAAGGTATGATTATTTTGTAATGTATACTTTATTATTTATTTGTACTACTAAGCTCTCGGGCTTAGCGCGGTTGTGTAATCGCGCAGGTATTTATGCGGATGATCTGGATGCTTAGCTGCTATGCCACAAGAAAGGTATGAGTGTCTCGAGACCAACTAGAAGGTGATGCATACATGTGTAATTTTAATTAGGTTTTATTTTTGATAACAATAATGATTCTTATAAATGTTTCTTAATTTAATATAATATTGCTTGACCTTGGATAAAGATTTTTAAATAAAAGCTAAAAGTGACATTCTTATATTTTATATATGCATTGTATGTATACCAGGTATATGTATAGTGCTTATATGAAGTATAGGGGCGTTACAGTTATTTTGGTATCAGAGCTTAGGTTCGAGATTCTCGGCCTAAGTGAAATTAAAAAGAAAATTTTTGAAGAGTTTAAATAAGAATTGAAAAGAAGATTTTGGAAATGCAATTGGTAAGACATGCATATGCATTCACATCTAGGTTGGTCTCGAACGTGGCATTGAGTGAATTGTGAATTGTGATGTATTTGAGTTACATGAGATGAGATAAATGATAGTGTGTAAATGAGGTTTCATATGAAAGCAAATCTAGAAATGTTGATAATTGAGAGATGAGTGTGATATAAAGAAATGATATGGAAAGTATAAGTAAAAAGTTTGAGTATTGGTATGTATTTGGCATATAAAGAAATGGCTAGAAGAATTAAGTGGGAAATGAGTTAGAAACAAATTAAGATTAAAGTATGTGATCTATACTCTATTGTTTGAATCTCTTTCTAATAAACTTTATGGTTGGATTTATAGAAAGAGGAAGTATTGTTGGATGGGTAATATGAAAAGATATATTATGTAAATGCAAAGAGTACAGTGAACTATTGAATGAGTTGATTGGTATAGATTAAGTGTGATAATGTAAGGTGTCGATATGTAAAATTAAAGTTATGTTCAAAAGAAAAAGAGATGACGTTGGTTAAGTATAACTATACATTGGTGTTGTTTGTATTGTTATTTTAATGCAAACATGGTGATTTCACTATTAGAAATGTGATATGCTTGAATATTGTGAAAGCTCATGTTAATGGTGGAGATATGAGATATTTAGATTTTCTTTGGAATGAGCTTAATAATTGTGAAACAAATATGTTTTGATGTTACTTTGTGGTATATATATATATAAGATGTTTTAAAGTTGATATTAAGAGAATGAGATGAATAAATTGAAGTTTAAATAGAGTAGTAAGTTGGAAATTTATAGTTTTAGTGGAATGTGGATAGAGATCAATGAAATATTGATAGTTTAATGTATTTAATACATGAGATATATGAAATGAATATTAGTGCTCAAGAAAGTATTATGAATTGGGAGATGTGATTGATAGTAGGAAAATTTGGTTTGAAATGAAAGGAAAAAGAATTGAGCAAAGTAAATGAGTTATTTTAAGTAATTTGATTGGAAAGGATGAAAATGACTAGGAAAGATATGTTAAAGATATTTAAAAGCATATATGAGAGAGATATCACGTTGGAAATGTGATTAAGCTCCTTGTGAAATAAGGTTATAAGTAGAGTGTATATATTTATTGAAGTTAATGAATAACTTAAGTTATGATAAACAAATGAGCATGATAATAGTCAAAGGAAAGTGATAAATATTAAATTGGTATAAACTATATGAAAAAGGGAAATTTAATAAATTGCATAATTATGTGTTTATATAAAGAGGATTTGTGAAATAAACTTTTGATATGAATGTGATCTATGAAGGTGTGGATAATATGTTTATTATTTTATATCATTACATGTTTAATGGTATTAGGAGTGAGAATAGACCTGGGTAATATTGAACAGTGAAACTGTTATAGTAATAACTAAATGAGATTATCATAAGATGTGTTGGAGCTCAAAGAATTTATGTGGAAATATTTTTATGTATAAGTGTGTAATAAGAAATTGTGAGGAAGGAGTTATATATTTGAAAATTTTTAGAAGAGATGGATTGGAAATGGAGTAATGAAAGATACTTGTGTAAGATTGGTATCTAATTGAAGGTTGGGCTTAGGAAATGTTAAAGATAATATTATTGAACATGAGTTGGGTTAATAATGATAAATTCAACAAAAGCAAACTGTTTTGGAGATGGAATTAAAATGTGTTAATTCTTGGTGTAATAAAAGCTTGGAGAATAAATATATAATTTATGTGATACAAGTTAGTATTATAATTGTAAAGGTTGGAAATTGAATAATAGAAGAACAATATTGATTTACAACCCCTAAGTGTGATTGTTAATATATCATTGTCATATGATTTGGTTAGTGTGATTAGTGATTAGTTTTATTATCTTCAGATTTAGAACTGAGATGGATAACTATGTTTCCAGAAACATGGTTAAAAGATATGATTGATGAAGTTATATTTTATATTTTCAATATTAAAAATTTAATTGTAATTATGAGAAGTAAAGCAAGGAAAGAGAATTGTGATAATATTTTAAGCTATGAATTGTGTGATAGAACAATAATTATATAAATATAGTAATATTGGATGAAGTGAAGAAATAATAAAAGGGAAGAAATTGTAATCATGACTGAAAGTTATATAGGATACATTTATAGTGTAAAGTGATTACGTGAATGAACTTAAAATTTATGGGAGTATGAATAATGTAAATTAATATGTATATATTAATAATGTTGGAAATGATATGATTGTATAATGAGATGTTCAATATAGTTGATGATATATGAGTATACTATTTTGTTGTGATGAGAAACCATAATTGTTGGCAATTATGTTAGAATGAATTATAATGGAAGTAGAGTACCTAATTGATTATGAAAAATGAATTGTGAAAAGATAAATGAATGGACTTATCTGCCTCCTGTGGAACCATGCGGACCCAATGTGTTGGGCAACCAAACTTGGATTACCAACCTGGTTGGGGAAAAGCTCGTTTATGAAGTTATAGTTGTTGGCAATATTGATAAACTTTGAATGAGTATAAGAAATGATGATATAATTATTGAAATAAGGAAATGTATATGTATAAGCATGATTCATATTGATTGAATATATGAATTTGGAAAGATTAGAATTTGAATATAAGTTTGACCTAATGAACTTAGGTTATATATATAAGTATATATGGTAAAATCCAATGATAAATTTCAATAAGTTAATTGTTGGTTTGAATCAAATAAAGTTGAAATGTTAGTATATTGTGATAGATAAATTGATTGATCTAGGTTTCGTTAAAGTTGCAAGGCAATATTGAGATTTAATATGTGCAATTGTATTGGGAGTGTAAGATTTAATGGTAAATGTTTATTTTGAAAGTGATGGTAAGAATGGAATAAACAATGCTAAGATATTGATTAATGATTTTTGAGGTTAAAGTTAAGAGAATATCTATAAAGAGTTAAAGTGATAATCTGACTTTAGTACAAAGATAAAATGTATTGGAGATGTTATGAGATATCTTGATTGCTTTGTTGAGAAAGTAATAAGAGGTAAAGATATATATATATATATACCTATACAATGATGAATTGTGAAATTCAGAGAAGATGATTATTCCTAAGGGGGAGAGTAGAAGTTATGTGATTTGATAAAATTATAATGTAAGATACGATTATCTTTGTATGGAAGTTAAGATGGTGATTTGTGCTACATGGGTTGTTCTTATGTTGGATAATTTCGAGGACGAAATTATTTAAGGGGGAGAGAATTGTAATATCCCATATTATACCCTAAAAGTGTTGGGGTTATTGTTGTATTTGGATTCAATGTGTGTATTGAAGGGAAAGAGAAGAGAAGTGAAGAGAAGATGTAGGAAAAATAAATGCAAAATATATGACATATACATATACCCACATATACATCACATATACATGATGTATAAAATGGTGTAGGAAAAAGTGTGTTGTATATATATATATTTATATAATTAATGAATAATAATAATGATGATAAGGACAAAAAGAGAAAAAGATGAAGAAAGTAAAAAGGAATTGTGTGTGTGGTGGAGATTTAAGTGTCCTAATGTTATTATTATTATTATTATTGTTATTGTTATTATTATTATTATTATATATTGGATAAGAACGAAGAAAGAAGATTCATTCTTCTTCTTCTTCGTTTTCTTCTTAGTGCACGAGAGAGAGAGAGAGAGAGAGAGAAGCTAGAGAGAGAAAGATGATTTTGCTTCAATTTACACCAAAGACTTAAGGATTTTAAGAGTATTGAAGATGGAGATGAAGATTTGGCAACATATTCAAGTAAGTACTCATCTCTTGAGTTGAATTTATTGATTATACTTATATATATAAGTTTTTATCTTTTTAGTTGGATTTCTTTTGGATTTAGGTTATGTTTGGTTTGGTTAGTGTGTAAGTGGATGATAACAAGAGATTGAAGTATATAAATGTGTGAAATTAACATCTAAGTGATGATTAGTTGAGATAATTGTAAGGAAAATGATGAAATGTTGATTTGGGGTTTGGTTTGGATGAATTTCGAGTGTTTGGTCTTTAAATTATTGTAGGACACGGCCAAGTTATGAGAGACACGGCCAAGTTAGGGCAAATTTAGCCGTGTTGGATGAATTTTGGAGAGACACGGTCACTGGCTTGGCCGTGTCCCTTGCCTGTGTTTGTTACTGTCTGGTTTATATTGAGAGACACGGCCGTGTCCCTTGCCCGGGTCTGGTACTGGATTGTTGTGTTGAGAGACACGGCCACTGGCTTGGCCGTGTCCATTTCCCGTGTTTGCTACTGCTTGAATTGGTGTTGAGTGACACGGCCACAAGCTTGGCCTTGTCCCTTGGGCGTGTTGGCTACTGGATGTTTATATTGGGAGACACGGCCACAAGCTTGGCCGTGTCCCTTGAGGGTGTTTGCAAATGTGTTTGTTATTTGGTCTTCAAACATTATTGGATCTTCAAATGTCTTTTGTACCTAAACACACTTAAAACAATAATGATCCAACCAAATGTATATGGAGGATTCTAAGTTCTTGAATAAGGTAAATGGTTATGTATGAATATATCAATGATAATATAGGAAATGTGGAAGATATAATGATCAATGAAAAAGTATGTGCAATGTCATTGATTATGTATACTTGAGTGATGAATTGAATTGATCAATATGATTTGATGATAACGTTGATATTATATGAACCAAGTTAGGTTTTATGCATTGTCAATCTCATAAATTGTATTGTACTATATGTAGATTGAGGATGCATATGAATAATGGCATGTTGTGTATAATGTGGAATATCATGAGATCATTGATGATGAATTACTTTAATGTTATGATTGAAGCATGCCTATATGGTATGGTTGATTCATGATATGTTTGTTTAGTAATGTAATTGATGTTGCATATATCAATGATGAAACTTGAAATGTGATTTGAGATATAATGTGATATAAAGCCATTGTTCTTGGCAATGGTGACTCAAATGTGATATAAAGCCATTGTGATTGGCTATGGTGATGCAATTGAAAGAAATAAGGCATGTTTGCCTAAATGATGATGAGAATTGAGAATAGAAATGATAATGAAATAATAAATGAATTGTGTGACTAATGTGTTATTCCATTTTCAGAGTTTGTTGTTGGTGGCATGCCTATTAGTAACAATCTCTTGAAGTTAGGTTGGATTTGATCCTTGAAGCGAAGTTGGGTTGAAGTTTAACATGTTTTACTCCCCTTGAAGCTTGGTTGGGTCTAATCCTTGAAGCCTAATTGAGATGTTACAACCCTTGAAGCTAGGTTGGGTTTGGTTCTTGAAGCCAAGTTGGGTTGATACTTAGCATGCTTTGTTCCCCTTGAAGCTTGGTTGAGCCTAATCCTTGAAGCCTAGTTGGGTCTATGATAATGATAAATGTGATGAATAAACCAAAACATTACTCTGAAAATTGAATGGCATATTAGTGTGTCTTGGGCCCATGCTTGTCGTTGTGTAATGTGAGTCATGAATGGTAACATGATTGATAAATAAGATATATGGAAACAATGTTGAAACAAATGAATAATGAGATCTATGAATGCTGTTGATGGAAATGTGTTTCATGATTAATGAATTGTGAATAAAGTGATGCTATGAAGTATGAGTTTGTAATATATGTATTGGTTTTGTTGAGATATGAGGTTATGGAATTGTTGTATCATGTGTAACATGGTTGTGAATGTGGAATTTGTGAGAATTGTTCTTATAAAGGTTTGAGTGGTGTTTTGTTGTAATAATATATACATATATATGTGTATATGAAATAGAAAGGGTAAGTATCGTGTTGTGAATATGCTATGTAATGATGTATTTAATTTATGAGATTAGTGGCAATATATGAAGAATCCATTGAGAAAGGAAAACGTGGTAAGAGAACAATAAAACATGATGCTAAAATTATAAGGTATGATTATTTTGTAATGTATACTTTATTATTTATTTGTACTACTAAGCTCTCGGGCTTAGCGCGGTTGTGTAATCGCGCAGGTATTTATGCGGATGATCTGGATGCTTAGCTGCTATGCCACAAGAAAGGTATGAGTGTCTCGAGACCAACTAGAAGGTGATGCATACATGTGTAATTTTAATTAGGTTTTATTTTTGATAACAATAATGATTCTTATAAATGTTTCTTAATTTAATATAATATTGCTTGACCTTGGATAAAGATTTTTAAATAAAAGCTAAAAGTGACATTCTTATATTTTATATATGCATTGTATGTATACCAGGTATATGTATAGTGCTTATATGAAGTATAGGGGCGTTACAGTTATTTTGGTATCAGAGCTTAGGTTCGAGATTCTCGGCCTAAGTGAAATTAAAAAGAAAATTTTTGAAGAGTTTAAATAAGAATTGAAAAGAAGATTTTGGAAATGCAATTGGTAAGACATGCATATGCATTCACATCTAGGTTGGTCTCGAACGTGGCATTGAGTGAATTGTGAATTGTGATGTATTTGAGTTACATGAGATGAGATAAATGATAGTGTGTAAATGAGGTTTCATATGAAAGCAAATCTAGAAATGTTGATAATTGAGAGATGAGTGTGATATAAAGAAATGATATGGAAAGTATAAGTAAAAAGTTTGAGTATTGGTATGTATTTGGCATATAAAGAAATGGCTAGAAGAATTAAGTGGGAAATGAGTTAGAAACAAATTAAGATTAAAGTATGTGATCTATACTCTATTGTTTGAATCTCTTTCTAATAAACTTTATGGTTGGATTTATAGAAAGAGGAAGTATTGTTGGATGGGTAATATGAAAAGATATATTATGTAAATGCAAAGAGTACAGTGAACTATTGAATGAGTTGATTGGTATAGATTAAGTGTGATAATGTAAGGTGTCGATATGTAAAATTAAAGTTATGTTCAAAAGAAAAAGAGATGACGTTGGTTAAGTATAACTATACATTGGTGTTGTTTGTATTGTTATTTTAATGCAAACATGGTGATTTCACTATTAGAAATGTGATATGCTTGAATATTGTGAAAGCTCATGTTAATGGTGGAGATATGAGATATTTAGATTTTCTTTGGAATGAGCTTAATAATTGTGAAACAAATATGTTTTGATGTTACTTTGTGGTATATATATATATAAGATGTTTTAAAGTTGATATTAAGAGAATGAGATGAATAAATTGAAGTTTAAATAGAGTAGTAAGTTGGAAATTTATAGTTTTAGTGGAATGTGGATAGAGATCAATGAAATATTGATAGTTTAATGTATTTAATACATGAGATATATGAAATGAATATTAGTGCTCAAGAAAGTATTATGAATTGGGAGATGTGATTGATAGTAGGAAAATTTGGTTTGAAATGAAAGGAAAAAGAATTGAGCAAAGTAAATGAGTTATTTTAAGTAATTTGATTGGAAAGGATGAAAATGACTAGGAAAGATATGTTAAAGATATTTAAAAGCATATATGAGAGAGATATCACGTTGGAAATGTGATTAAGCTCCTTGTGAAATAAGGTTATAAGTAGAGTGTATATATTTATTGAAGTTAATGAATAACTTAAGTTATGATAAACAAATGAGCATGATAATAGTCAAAGGAAAGTGATAAATATTAAATTGGTATAAACTATATGAAAAAGGGAAATTTAATAAATTGCATAATTATGTGTTTATATAAAGAGGATTTGTGAAATAAACTTTTGATATGAATGTGATCTATGAAGGTGTGGATAATATGTTTATTATTTTATATCATTACATGTTTAATGGTATTAGGAGTGAGAATAGACCTGGGTAATATTGAACAGTGAAACTGTTATAGTAATAACTAAATGAGATTATCATAAGATGTGTTGGAGCTCAAAGAATTTATGTGGAAATATTTTTATGTATAAGTGTGTAATAAGAAATTGTAAGGAAGGAGTTATATATTTGAAAATTTTTAGAAGAGATGGATTGGAAATGGAGTAATGAAAGATACTTGTGTAAGATTGGTATCTAATTGAAGGTTGGGCTTAGGAAATGTTAAAGATAATATTATTGAACATGAGTTGGGTTAATAATGATAAATTCAACAAAAGCAAACTGTTTTGGAGATGGAATTAAAATGTGTTAATTCTTGGTGTAATAAAAGCTTGGAGAATAAATATATAATTTATGTGATACAAGTTAGTATTATAATTGTAAAGGTTGGAAATTGAATAATAGAAGAACAATATTGATTTACAACCCCTAAGTGTGATTGTTAATACACAACTAAAGATAATTACAAAGAGATAATACACAACTAAAGATAATGACAAGTGTGAATATTAATCAAGTAACCATGTGATAAAGAAAGCTAACTGAAAGTTGGTTTGCATGGAGAGTGGAGTAGATATGTGTCCTAACACCTTGAGCTGGACACTTTTACTCCTGGAAACATTCTCCTCTTAAAGGCTTTAGGAGAGTGATGGTGGGATAGCATCAATAGATTCCATTTCCCATGTAATAAGTTGACAATGACACCAACTGATCTTACTGCTATTACTGGGATTCAATTTGGTACCCAAGCCATAGAGTGCTTTGATGATTGGAGAGTTCTTATTCAAGAAGATGTGTTCACATTTATCGGATGCCATTCTCTAAGGAACTTCACAATGTTCAGTGCACATGGTTGCTCAACCATGTTAGCAGCTTTAGGAAGGATTTTCTTGGTCCATCAGCCGACCAGCTGGTCCAGTTTATGTTTTTATTGATTTGTAGATGCAGCTTTTGGCATTCCTTTCGTGATAGTGTGGATCTAGGCATTCTTCAAATTCTCTTAGATGGCACATATGACTTGGGCACAACAATACTTAGCATCATATATTGGAAATGGGCGATTTTTCACGGGGGACTTACTCTTTATTAGGGCAGAGGGGGACATGAGGCTATTTGATGCATTAAGGTCTCATTTTAGCCAGCTGGGCATTGATGATGTGAGCCTTTCTTATTGTCACACCTCTAATTTAAGGAGGCATGATGGTCTTAGGGTTCCAGATGGCCAAAGCTGCCAGATACCGCGAAGGACCATCCCTGGATCTTTTTTAGATTCATTAACAAATTTTATATTTATTTCATCATCACAGATACATCATACATTAATTTATCTTGTTACTTAATAAGTTAAGTGTAATCTTTCATATATATACTAATATATATATATATATACACACATTGTACCCAATAGAGTACTAACAATATTGGAATATAATATAAACTTTATTTATAACAATGTCAACTTCTTAACACTAACCAACAGAGTGAGCAATTGGGAGATAAAATCTAGACTCTCCAACCTAGAAAACTACTAATATGAAAAAATGGTGACGAGGGCTGAGTCAACTCAGTGGATAATAACCTAACACACCAATAAAATAATTTTAATGAGGCATTAAACTTTTGTTTTCAATGACTTGTCATCCATAAGCTAATAGGCAATCCGAGTTTATCAATAGGACTCTAGGTACTTTGTTGAGTGCAATTATTAAAAAGAATCTAAAGAATTAGGAAGAGAGCAGACCAGTTGTCGAGTTTGCATATAATAGGGTAGTGCATTCTACCACTGTTTTCTTACCTTTTAAGGTTGTGTATGTGTTTAATCCACTAATGCCTTTGGATTTAGTTTCTTTGCTTTGTAATGAAAGGTCCCAGCTTGGATGGTAAGAAAAAGGCAAAGTTAACAAAGAAAATCCATACCGATGTGTGAGCTAACATAGAGAAAAGAAATCAACATGTTGCATTTCAAGTCAATAAAGGGAGAAATAAAGTAATCTTTAAACCAAGTGAATTGGTGTGGGTTCATATGCATAAAGAAAGGTCTTCTAATCATAGGAAATCTAAATTACACCTGTATGGCAATGGTCCTTTCCATGTATTAGAGCGAGTAAATGATAATGCATCCAAAATTGACTTGCTAGGTGAGTATAACATTAGTGCTACTTTTAATGTTGCTTACTTGTCCCCTTTTAATTTTGAAGGTGAAGATTTAAGGGTAAATCCTTTTGAGGAGGAAGAGAATAATGCAACTAAAGACCAACCCATGCCAAAGATCAAATACCTATTAAATCTTCTTGATGGATCGGTTACAAGAGGCCAGCTTCAACAGTTCAAGGATGTGATGCTCTTAATGATCCAAGGACTTTGGAATGATTTAACTATCACGGAGGATCACAAGGAGTATGCACATGTGAAACTTGATCTACATCCAATCCAAGTCTTGTCTCACTTTGTTTAGTCCTAATTGTCTTTAATAAGCCCAACTGGATATGTTATTATATGTTTTGTATATTTTCTTCATATTTTGTGTGTTGGAATTTTAGACTTGAATTTGAGTTTTGTTATCTTTTGGCCCATGGTTTAATGGGAATTACCCTTTGGGTTATTCTATGTTCGGGTTAATTATTTTGGGAACTAGGATATTTGTAAGCTTGTTTCCAAACAAGTTAGAGTAGGGTTCTAGTACTCATCAATATTTAAACTATGTAATGAGTCATGTAAAAAAACTTTGAATCTTTGAATGAAAATTCTAGAACTTGTGTTCTTGTGAGGAAAACCTCTTGCCTTGATTCTCGTTGAATTAAAAGCATCACACAGAGTTAATAACTTGAGTGATTCTATACCAAAGTTCTCTTCTACAAGTTGGAATTGGGTTGAGGTTTCTTAGTAACTTGATTTAGCTTACCAAGGGAGTTGATCTAAACCTGAAGGTATTGAGTTCCAAGACTTTGTTCTTGTGCGTTTACATCATATACTATGCAAACCACCACATCCCTAAAGAATAACTGTGAATATCATCATTACTTTTATGCCATGCGATAAAATGTGCCATTTTACTAAACATGTCAACAACTACAAATATGCTATCTTTTACTTTCTTAGTCCTGGGCAAACCCATCACAAAGTCCATTGACTAATCAATCTATGGTTTGTTAGGAATAGGTAAAGGTGTGTACAAACCATGTGGTAAAACCCTAGATTATCTTATATGAACCCAAAAATTTTCAACATAAAATTAAAATTGAATCTATTATAGTCACAATGCAACTTGAATCACTCAAAATGGACATCAGATGAGAGAGAACGGGCCTCCAAAGAATTATTGCACAACAACGGCCTGTTGTGGTGGCAAAATAGGCTCAACAGGGAATGTGCCACACGAAAACACTACAACTACAACACGTGCACCGTAGGGAGCCAAAAATGTGCTGTGATAGGCTAATTTTGTTCTGTAAGAGTCTTATCTAAGTTTTTTCAATTGTTTTTTGAATTTAGCCTTTAAAACTTTATAAATAGGGCTACAAAACCCCATTTTCTATATACCATTCAACTTGGCAAAACCTACTTGTTGTCTAATTTTGTCTTCTTTATCTCCTTTTTCTTTAAAGAAAAAGGTTCTCTCTTCCTTAGAAGAACTGCCTAAAGCTATCTTCCTTAGATAGTTTGGGTGCTTAGTCCTTTTTAGTTTAGTTTTCCTTAATAAGCTAAATCAAACCAAATTGCTTTATTAATAAAATCCTAGCCTCAATTTTTATTTTATTTTGCTTCCTTAGCAAAATAAAATCCCAACCAAGGTGAAACTAATATCTAGTTACACTCTCAAGCCTCTACCAAGAAAGTCGTCAAGAAAAAAGTAAGAATTCTCAAAACTCAACTTAAGTTCATTTTTTTTCCCTAATTTTAAAGATCATCCTTTGATTTTCAAAATCAAAATCTTAATTCATCATTTTCCATCTTTAAAATCGAAGTCTTAATATATCATTTTCCCTAATTTTGACGATTATTATTTGATCTTTGAAATTAACCCAATAAAGTGGAGTCAAATCAAACTTTTTCAAGTCAAAATTATTTTTCAAATTGGGGTTTCATCTAGTTGTCTCCCAAAATTATTTTTTCAAATTAGTGTTTCATCCAGTTGTCTCCCAAAATTATCTTTCAAATTAGGGTTTCATCCAGTTATCTCCCAAAATTATTTTCAAATTCATTTATAGGTGTCACCCAAAACCATTTTTTTAAATTAGGTTCCATTAAGTTGGTCATGTGGTTATATTTTCTAAATTAGGTTATTTTTCCTAAATTAGGTTCCATCCAATTGGTCCTAAGATTTTTTCTAAATTAAGTTTCATATAGTTGGTCCAAAGGTTATTTTTCTAAATTATATTATATCCAGTTGGTCCTAAGTTTTTTTTTTCCTAAATCAGGTTCAATCCAGTTGGTCATATGGTTATTTTTTTTTAAAATTAGGTTCCATTCAATTAGTCCTAAAGTTATTTTTCTAAATTAGTTTCCATCCAGTTAGTCCTATGATATTTTTTTCTAAGCTAGGTTTTATCTAGTTGGTCCTAGAATTAAGTTCCTAAATCTAAAATAAAAGTAGATTTAGGCTCACTTAACTTAGGTTAAAAACTCATATTGACTCCTAAACCAACTAACTCATAGTGGTTAGAATTGGATGGGCTTTAATTCCAATTCAAATGGATATGCAAAATTACTTGGAATTTGCTCAAAGTATCAAGTCCACTTTCCAAAATAACCCTTCCCCTAAATCTTAAGAGTTCGGTTGTTAATTAAAGTTGTCTTTTGAGGAAACCATAGTCACCTAAAGTTTCTCATAGCTGGGACACGCCTAAAGAGCCAGTTAAGATAAGTGTTTTTAACCTCAAGTTAGCAACAATAGTTGGGGAATGTGAGCCTATCCTAGAATCCATAAGACTAGAGTAGGGATCCCCTTATTTTTTATTTTGGGATGTAATCTTAATTTAATTTATGTTTTTTTCTATTATCTTGTTATGTGTGGATGTATGAATCTTCTTTAATTTGTCATCTCATATTATATCTGTCATATCATGAAATTCATTTTGTAAGTTCTTATTTAATCCAAGGCAAAACTATTTTTACTTAAAAGCCTAAACCTAGCCATTGAATCCATCCTTTGGTTTGAGGCTATAGATTTTTATCCTTGGGATAATGTTAGAGTCAATTTAGGATTTTTCTTAAATTTTTCCTTTTTCAAAATAAATTTGAATGGTGCCTTGTTTTAAGAATCATTTTGCTATCGATCTGAGCGTAGCCAATGAAGGCAGATTGGCCTTGACACTTTTTGTAAGACTTACCCTAATTTTTTAGTACTCGATGTTGCATCCTTTGTGGGCCATGCATGAAAAAGGTGTGCTCAGGCTAGGGCCTCATAGCTTGGTGACACCACTAGGGAGGAGAATTATTTTTCAAAGGAAAAATCATTTTAAGTGGGATAATGGGCTAGCTTGGCCTTTCATTAAATTTGAACTTTTTCATGCATCACTTTTGTATTTACCCTTGATTGTTTAGGACTAAACTTTGGGATAGTAAGTACCATCTACCTGGCAAACTTCCTTAGGTATATTGAAGGATAGCGAAAGCAATGCCACCCCCAATGAATCCTCAAATCCTTTTCAGGGTATAATGAGTACACACGTATGGTTGGACCCACTCCAAATTCCTTATTTGTCATGTGGTTAGGTATATCACTGCTATAGTGAGATGGGACTATTTTGACTAAGCCACCCTTAACCTTTTCATGTAATGACCCTAGAACTCGACTTTAGGTTATATGTACCAAAATAATTAAGTCCTCTTGTATATAGTCCATGAAGTCTTTTTCTCATACATCCATGTATGATGTGGAAAGCTAAATCAAGTTACCAAGAAACCTCAACCCAATTCCAAGTACGTGGAAGAAAAATTTGGTATAGAATCACTCAAGTTATTAACTCTTTATGATACTTTTGATTCAAAAAGAATCAAGATAAGAGGTTTTCCTTACAAGAACACACGTTCAGGAATTTTCATTCAAAGATTCAAAGTTTTTTTTAAGCCTCATTAGATAGTTTAAATATGGATGAGTGCTAGAACCCTACTCTAACTTGTTTGGAAACAAGCTTACAAACATTCTAATTCCTAAAATAACTAGCCCAAACATAGAATAACCCAATGGATAATTCCCATGTGAAACTGATGCAAAGCCCTAAGATTATAAAGAATATGAAACCTCAACACACAAGTTTAGTATACCAAGAACTCTAGATGATTGTATATCCTACTGAAACCTTAATTGACATACAATTAGAAATGTAGATAATTGGATAGAATAAAGAAGATATAAAAAGAATGCCATAAGTTTTACCTTGATAAGTTGATTCTAATTCCTGAAGCAATAAGAAGACGATGAACCATCTCTTGAAGTGAAATTCAACTAAGCCAAATATAATTTAATTAGAATGATCAAAATCATCATCTTACAACCCTAAAGGAGTTATAAATAACTAACTAATTAGGATTACAAAGTTGCATTTGGTTGGTTAATCACAGTTTCAAGAACCAATAAAATAAACAAAGTTTAAATTTAACACAAAATAAACAAGGCCCTCACTTTTTAAATAAGTATTACTATTGGGCCTTAATACATATTAAATAATAGGCCCATATGCTTAGATTAAATTTATAGGTTGCTTCTCCTCCATATCCTTGGAGTCAAAGGCATGTCCACCAAGCCTTTCTTCCATGAATCACCTCACAAAGCCTTGGAAGGAAAATTTAAGCTTATTGGCATGCGATCTTATAATTGGCCCACTTGGTAAAATGAGCTCCAAATGGGGACTGTATTGGGCAAGCCTTGGAAATTTAATAGGAAAGTTACATATGATGAGTACAAGAATAGGTATTCTTTTAGTTTGAAGGGGAAGATTTTCACTTTAGCACTTTTATCTCTAAAGGAAGTGTACCAAGAACAGATAAAGATGATGAAAACTTCAAATGGGGATTCGAGTAGTGAGTTAACTAAAAGAATAGAGGCATAAGAGGCCAATAGAGAAAAGAAACAATTATGTGACCTAATGGAGAGTGACTGCACAAGTGAGAAAAAGAAAGAGAGATATGTAGGAGAGAATAGTAAGAAGAGAGAAAATAAGAGTGCAAAGAAGCAAAGTTTCTTTGCAAAAGAAAGAAATCTTAAGAGTGCTTATATAGGCAAAAGATCACTCATAGTAATAAGGTTTAAGGAGAGTTTATTGATTATCACTGACTTAACCCAAATCTACTAGTGGTTTTGTTTCTTTGTTACAAGAATTTGATGATGTCTTTCCTAAAGAGATGCCAAAGGGACTCTTTCCCTTGAGAGGTATTGAGCATCAAATTAATTTTGTATCTGGAGCAGTAATTCCAAATAGGCCAGCCTATAGAAGTAACCGAAGGAGATAAAGGATCTTCAAAGGCAAGTAGATTAATTATTGGAGAAGCGGCATGTGAGAGCAAGCCTTAGCACATGTGCCATATGAGTTATATGGTACATGTATTTTCACTAAAATAGATTTGAAAAGTGGATATCATCAGATTAGGATGAAACTAGGTGATGAGTGAAAAACTGCATTTAAAACAAAATATGGTTTATATGAATGGATAGTTATGCTTTTTGGTTTGACTAATGAACCTTGCACATTTATGAGGTTAATAAACCATGTTTTGTATAATTTCCTTGGAAAATTTGTTGTTATATATTTTTATGACATTCTCATATACAACAAGTCTCTAGATGAGCATATCATGCATGTTAGGTTAGTTCTAGAGGTTCTAAGGAAAGAGAAGTTGTTTGCTAATTTGAAGAAGTCTACTTTTTATATTGATAGACTTGTTTTCTTAGACTTTATTTTGAGTACTAATGGGGTTGAGGTAGATGCTGAAAAGGTAAAAGCTATTCAAGAATGGCCTATGCCTAAGGTAAGGATTTTTCATAGGTTAGCTTGTTTTTATAGAAGATTTGCGAAAGATTTCTCATCTTTTGCATCTCCTTTGACTGCAATAATAAAAAAGGATGTTGGGTATAAATGGGGAGAGGAACAAAATATGACTTTTAATACTTTAAAAGATAAGTTGTATTTTGCTTCTATTTTATGTTTACTTGTCTTTGATAAAACTTTTGAACTTGAATGTGATGCTTTTGGGATTGGTATAGGTGTTGTGTTGATGCAAGAAAAATGTCCCATAGCATATTTTAGTGGGAAATTTAATGGAGCTCAATTGAAGTACTCTACCTATGACAAGGATTCATATGCCTTAGTAAGAGCATTAGATGTGTGGCAACATTACCTGCTTCCAAAAGAATTTGTGATCTATACAGACCATAAGTCACTTAAGCACCTCATAGGGCAAGGGAAGCTGAACAAGAGGCATATAAAATAAGTTGAATTCATTGAGACATTTCCTTATGTGATCCACTACAAGCAAGGTAAAGATAATGTTATTGCAGATGCATTATTAAGGAGGTATGCTTTAATCACTACACTCAGTTATAAGTTGTTAGGATTTGAGCAACTTAAGGATATGTATGCAACATATTTTGATTTTGGTAATGTGTATGTTGCTTGTGAAAATGCTACTTTTCAAAAATTTTATAGGCATGATGGATTTTTATTTCTTGGAATTGGATTATGTGTACTGTAGACCCTTAATTTTTAGCCCAATTTGATATGGTCCTAATTAAAGGATGCCAAAATAAATTTAATCTAACTTTAAATATTTAAACCTAGTTTATAATTTTTAAAGGAGTCGGTTCGAATTAAAGAGGCCTATATTTGATTGTAAAACCCTAAAATTAAGTGGAATTGGCCCAAATTAAAATTTTTTTCGGTCCATAAGTTAAAAAAGGCTAGAATAATTTAAGTGAGGCCGGCCTGGGAGACATTAGCATGCTTCATGTCGACCTTGGTAGCCCAAGATCGACATGAGCATGCCTCATGTTGACTTGGGCAAGCTAGGTCGACATGAGCATGCTTCATGTCGACCTTGGTAGGCTAGGTCGACATGAGCATGCCTCATGTCGACTTGGGTAGCCCAAGGTCGACATGAGGTTGGTCTCATGTCAACCTAGGGCAACTAGGTCAACATAGGTTCAGTATGTTTTCTAATTCAACTAGAATTTGTTTTAGGGACTGTTTTATATTATGTTAAGGATTCTGAGTGAGGTTCAGCTATAAATATTAATGTTTTAGAATTCAGAAAGGGGGAGAAAAGATTAATAAGAGGAAAATTTTAAGAGAGGACGACAAGGAATATTAACAAGATAGCAAAGAGACGGCAACAAATAGAAAAGATTAGCAGCAAACATTCATCAGTAATCAATCCATCAAAGACAGTAGTGTTGTCTTTGTTAATTGTTCATCCAAAAGTTAATTGTGGAGTAGCCAACGAGTGGAGGTTTGATCTTTAATCATGAATTATTTATGTTTACAGTAGTTTCGTTTCTTTGATTAATAATAACATGCATGCATGCAGTAACTTTGAACACACAGTAGCTTGATCTTTGAACATGCAGTAAATTGTTTTTTTTTGTTTTAATAACTTTATTCGTTTGCTTTGGTTTTTGTTTTAATAACTTTAATCGTTTGCTTTAATTATCACATTGATCAATTGGTATTCGTAATCCCAGTGGCATATTTCATAAAACATAAAACTATCCAGTAGTCAACAATTAATTGTTAAAATCTATCTTGTTTACTTTAACTTCAAGAACCGTATGTTATTTCATTAAAACTCAAAACCTCAAACTATTTTTATCCAAAAGCCTAAACCATTTCATTATTAAACTCCAAAATATTGATTATTTTTCCAAAACCTTAATTTATTTTTCCAAATCCAAAATTGTGTTTTTTTAGGCAGTAAGCTAATTTCAAAAACCCTAATTCCAAAACCCTAGTTTTAAAAACCCTAACTATCCAATACCCTAATTCCAAAACCCTAATTCCAAAACCCTAGTTTCCGAAACCCTAGTTTCAAAAACCCTAAAAATCCTAATTTTAAAACCCTAAGTTCCGAAACCCTAAATTCAATTGATAATTCTTTAAAACCCTAAATTTATATATTTATTACTTTATTTAATTTTAGATTTGATTATATAGTTTATTATATTTTTTGATGGTTGATTTATTTAATTTCAATGCTTGATTTATTTAATTTATCATTGATGGATGTTTATTTTATATTTTGATTAATAGCTTTGATGAATGATTTATTCATGGTGAATGGTTATTTACTTTATCTATTTATTTTGATTTTCAAATGTTGTAAGAGGTATGTTTTCACTTTGTGGGTACCTCATTAATTAAATTCTATGTAATTTAAATTGCTTTTCTATTTTAGACCAATGTAAAGGACATGTTTCTACCTTTCGGTGGGTGTCCTATTTAGGCATGGATTATGTAAGGGCATGTTTCCATCTTCGGATGGGTGTCCATTTATTTTCTTTGTTTGGACATTGCTTTGATGTTTTTTTTAATATAACAATGCTTTATTTTAATTATTATGTGTAATATGGATAATATTGTTATATTTAAGAATTTTATAATATTAAGACCTGTAAAGGAGACCGGTTCCAATGAACTGGGCATTGTGGGGGTGCTGGGCCATTTCTCACCTTCCCCACACATGACCAACTTTCCGAATCCATTAAGGGGTTGGGGATTCCTTAGGAATTGAGTCATCCACACCTTTCTTTTTGCCAGCCCTTCCAGGTGGTGACTCCATTTTCTCCGGACTTAGGTTCGTGTTCTCTAAGGCCCCGAGCCTAAACAGTGCCGAAGTCGCAAAAACCATTCTACCGGGAGTGGGGGCGAAAATCCCCGCTCACATGTACCTATATGTTCTAATAAGTGCACAATTGATGATATTTTATTCCTATTTCTTAATATGATTATTATCCAATTGAGTTTAATTTGTTTGTTCAAGTGTTTTCTAGGGTTAATTTTAGGAATTCTCTGTATTTTGAGGCTTATGGTCATTTCGGATGAATTACGAATGAAAGTAGAAGAAAAGAGCAAAATTCATCAATGGACACGCCCATGGACATGGGCGTGTTAATGGACGTGCCCTTGATGCTGCATACAGAAGCATTGACACGCCTAGTGACATGGGCCTGTCACCGAGCGTGCCTTTTTCAATGACTCACAGTAGCTGTGACACGCCCAGTGACATGGGCGTGTCACTGGATGTGCTATATACTCAAAATCCCAGTGGCAATGACACGCCCAGTGACATGGGCGTGTCAGGCGAAATTATTTGCACTATAAAAGCTGTGCTGAAGCACGAATTAAAGATCCAAATTTCATATTTTATAACCTAGAGCCGACTTCTAAAGCAAGAAGGAGAGTTTTGGAGCTGAGATTGAGGGTGAAGACATATTCTAAACAAGATCTAAACCAAGATTCAAGGATTCAAGAGAAGATATACGAATTATTCACAATGAATTGTTTGGATTCTTTTTCTTATTTCTCTTGTTCTAGTTTTCTGATTTTGAACATGAACTAATTTATTCTCTATCTAGATATTGATGAACCCTAGCTTTATTGTATGGATTGAATAATTTTATTAAATCAAATCATTTGATTGAGTTATTTTATTCTTATGATGCTTAATGATTTAGTTCCAATTAATAATAGCATGCTTATTGATTGGTTGCAATTTTCATATTATTGACTTGAGAAAGCTTGATATGAATTGAATATTCATAAGAATTGAGGATTGATTGGGGTATTAGAGATAGACTTACAAGATCCTTTGGTTTATAATTCCCTATTCTTAATGCAAGATCTATTTAATTATGTTTGAGAAGAGATTCCGGTATTCTACTTAGTGATTAGGGATTAATTCGCTTGAGGAAGGTTTTAGTCTAATTTAGAGGAATACCAATTCAACTCTATCATTTGGTTTAATTGAATTGATTTTCATAAATATAATTGTGGCTAAGGGGATTCAATATCTGGATAGTATCATCATCATCAATCAATTTATTCAAATCTTAATTTCTCTCTATTTTCATTTATTAAGTTAATTATCTTTAATTACAAAACTTCACAAAACTATTGATTCGCTAAACAATGGTTAAAATTTGCACTAGTACTTGGCCTTGTCCTCAGTGAAATAATAACTCACTCACTACTTTATTACTTGAGCAACCCGTGCACTTGCGGTATTGCAATAGCATAGGTTCCTGTTGTCAAGTTTTTGGCGCCGCTGCCGGGGACAACTATTTTTCAGTATTAGTAATATAATTAAGACTGTTGATTTAGTTTTTATTTTCTTTTGTTTTAACATCTGTTCTTGCTTTTTGACTGTCATTGTAGCTACTTCTTATTGTTTATGACCCGAGCTAGCTCTTCCCAATATTTTTGAATTAGATCAAGAGTTAGAGAGAACATTGAGAATAAGGCGAAAGGAAGAAGAGGAAATAGTTTTGGCAGAGACGGAACTGAACTTTGAAGATCTCATCCTAGAAGAAGAAATGGCAGAAAATGAGCCAAGAACAATGCAAGAGTTTGCTAGGCCTACTTTTAATGGGGCTGAATCAAGTATACAAAGACCAGTGATTACTGCCAATAAATTCGAGATAAAAACAAATGTCATTCAAATGGTGCAGCGGACTTGTCAGTTTGATAGATTTTCGGATGAAGATCTTAATGCACACATTGAAACTTTTCTGGAAATATGTGACACATTTAAGATACAAAATGTCTTTGAAGATGCAATCAGGCTGAGGTTGTTTCCATTCATGCTCATAGACCGACCAAAGAAGTGGCTAATGTCTTCTCCTCCTAGCACTTTCACTACATGGGACCAACTAGCAGAAAATTTTTTTAGAGAAGTATTTTCCACCACCCAAAACTGCTAAGTTGAGGTGGATATTTCTTCTTTTCTCCAGCTAGATGGTGAAACCCTATATGATGCTTGGGAGAGATTTAAGGATTTATTGAGAAGATGTCCTCACCATAGGCTTCCGCTGTGGCTTCAGATCCAAACTTTCTACAATGGATTGAGTTACTCAAGTAAGCAGTCCATCAATGTAGCTAGAAGAGGTACCATAAACAATAAAACACCTGAAGAAGCAAGGGATTTGATTGAAGACATGGCCCTTACAAATTATCAGTGGCAAACCCCAAGGGAACAAGGAAGATTAAGGGCTATTGGTTCACATCAATTGGATCCTGTAGTTGCTCTTTCAGCACAGTTGGAAGCAATGAACAAAAAGATTGATTCTTTAGCTTCTTCTTCTTCTTCAGGGAAAGTGATGCAGGTGATGTCCTGTGAATGGTGTGGGGGTGGACATCAAAGTCAAGATTGCCTAAGTGGCAACATGTTTTCTAGACAAGAGCAAGTAGATTATGTTGGAAACATGCCAAGGCAACAGCAGAATAATCCCTACAGCAACACGTACAATCCGGGGGTGGAGAAATCATCCTAATTTTTCATGGAATAATCAGAATAATCCATGACCTCCCCCTGGATTCCAGCAGCCCCAACATTAACAAGCTGCCCCTCCAAGAAAGAGTAATTTGGAGGACATGATGGAGAAATTTATAACAACTTCTAAAACCAGGTTCCAATCAACTATGTAATATCCCAATGTAAGCCCTAGAAGTTTTAATATAATTGTTGTTTGATTTGAATTTAATGTACATATGTTTTTGCAAAGGAAATGATTGTGTTAATGGAATGTATATGTTGTATATATGTTAATATATATAACATATATGTTGGTCAAATGGAGAGTCAAGGGAAGAAGATATTTTATTTGGGATGATGTGAAATTACTTCAATGGGTATATAAGTGACAAAGGTTAAGTTAAATGGATGAGGGCATTTAGGTAATTGCTTGGCTAGAATTGCTTGGTGGAGATTTAAAGAAGAAAAGAAGTTGACTTGTGTTTATTTTTCTTTTCTTCTCATTTGTGTGCCGGCTATCCAAGAAAAGAGAGAGCAAGAGAGGTGTTCTTAATGCTAGAATCAAATTGAAGGAGGAATCAAAGGTTTTGGTTGGAGATTTGTGAAATTTATTCATTTAAGGTAAGTACTCTCTTGTTTCTTTTTGTTATTTTGAAGTTGTGTATAAGATGAGTTATAGTTTGTTGATATTATGATTTGGTGTGTTTGAGATGTGTTTATAAGTGTTGAAATTGATTGTAAGTTAAAAGAAATTGAATTGGTGTTGGTTTTGTTTTGAAGATGGTGAGTTAAGTGGATGTTGATGGTGAAAGATCAAGAGTGAAGTTGGTTTTAGGGTTTTGAAGTGGTAAATGATTATATGTATGGTTAATGTGGATATTGTGTTAAACATGCAAAATAAGTGTTAATGACTTTGATTACATCCATTTGAATGAGTTTATGTTGTGCATAATGTGTTTAATTTCAATCAAAAGAGTGTTGGCTATGGTTAGGGTTTTTGTTCATAAGAGACACGGCCAAACCTAAGAAGAGACACGGCCAAAACTAAAGGATTTTTGAGAGACACGGCCAAGTCTATGGAAATTTGGCCGTGTTGGATGATTTTTGGATAGGACACGGCCGTGTCCCTTGCCCATGTTTGATTCTGTTGCTTTTGGTTGAGAGACACGGCCACAAGCTTGGCCGTGTCCCTTGAGTGTGTTGGTTACTGTGTTTGGTTTTGTTCTTCTTGCATCGATGAGATTGAACATACATTTGATTATGCATATGATACTATATGAACAATGTTATGTTATATGCATTGTGAATCTTGTGAATGATAAGATGCTATATGAAATGATATGAGGCCATTGTGATTGGTTATGATAACTCAAATGTGATGTGAAGTCATTGTAATTGGCTATGATGATTCCATTGAAAGAACATAAGGCATGTTTGCCTAATGGATGATGATATTTGAGAATGAAATAATAAATGAACTGTGTGTCTAATGTGTTATTCATTTTTAGAGTTTTGTTATTGGTGCATGCCTATTGGTAACATTCTCTTGAAGTTAGGTTGGATTTGATCCTTGAAGCCTAATTGAGATGTTACAACCCTTGAAGCTAGGTTGGGTTGGTTCTTGAAGCCAAGTTGGGTTGATACTTAGCATGCTTTGTTCCCCTTGAAGCTTGGTTGAACCTAAATCCTTGAAGCCTAGTTGGGTTTATGATAATGATAAATGTGATAATAAAACCAAAGCACTAACTCTGAAAATTGAATAGCATATTAGAGTGTTTTGGGCCCATGCTTGTCTTTGTATATAATGTGATTCTTGAATGATAAAATCATTGGAACTATGAAGATGTATTATGAATATTGTTATGACATTGAATGTAGTGTGATGTGGTAATGTGATGTGCTTTTATGTGTATGGTTTATGAAATATAAAGGTGTGATGTTAGCTTTTCACTTATGATGTTAACTTTATAATTTAGATGTGTAACATTGCATTGCCTTAAAGTATAGTGTTGGTATATTTTGTACTACTAAGCCGATGGCTTAGCGCGATAGTGTTTAATCGTGCAGGTGACAGAGTTGAACCTGAGAGTTCTTCGAGACCGAGTGAGAGTAGACATTGAAGAGTTCATTTTGGGACTTAAAGATCAGAGAAGAGCTGCCAATCATGTATATATTCTATGTTTTGTAAACTTTGATTTATAACATATTTGTAATAATTTCCGCTGTGAATTATTAAACATTTTATATATAGTGTCTTTTGGATTTCTTTTATTTGTTTGAGATTGGTTTCACTTATTTACAAAGATATTTGTTGTGTTTTTTTTAAACCGTGGCATTTTCTATATTCAATATACGTATATTACGATTGTTTAAGCATGCTTGGTACGTATACATGATATAGAGGTGTTACAAACTGAAACCTCATTAAGAAATCAGCAAGCCTCTATTCATAACTTGGAGAATCAGGTGGGGCAAATTGCCAAGTTGCTCAGTGAGAGGCCACAAGGAAGTTTGCCTAGCAACACGGAGGCAAATCCTAAAGAGCAGCTTAAGGCAATTACACTAAGGAGTGAAAAAGAGATCAAGGGTAATGTGGATGAAAAAAAAGGAGAAGTGGCAGAGAAAAGGGTTGAAGTATAAGAAAATGAAAAAGAAGACGATCCTCTTATCACTTCAGAAAAGCAAGTTGAAAAAGGAAGTGAGAAAGAGAAGCAGCCACAAGACAGCAGCTCCATAATGAAGGAATACTGACCTAGAGTACCATATCCGGCGTGGTTGAACAAGGACAAGATTGATGCTCAGTTCGGTAAGTTTCTTGAACTTTTTAAACAATTGCACATTAACATTCCATTTGTTGAGGCTTTATCATAGATGCCTAAATATGCTAAATTTTTGAAAGATATCCCTTCTAATAAAAGGAAACTTGAGGAAGTGTCTTTAGTGCATTTGTCTGAAAAGAGTTCGGCAATTTTGCAAAGGAGGTTACCTAAGAAATTAAAAGACCCAGGTAGTTTCACCATTCCATGTTTGATAGGTAACCTTGAGGTTAAAAGTGCATTAGCTGATTTGGGGGCTAGCATAAGTGTTATGCCTTATAAAATGTTTAAAGAGTTAGGCATTGGTAACCCTAAGCCAACACTAATGACCATCCAACTTGCTGATAAGTCAGTAGTCCACCCTCGTGGCATTATAGAAGATGTGTTGGTAAAAGTTGGGGATTTCATTTTCCCCAATGATTTTGTTGTCATTGATATTGATAAGGATGCAAATGTTTCACTTATTCTTGGTAGGCCATTTTTAAATACATCCCGTGCCCTTATCGATGTTCATGATGGCACCCTAACTTTGAGAGTGGGTGGTGATAAGGTTATTTTTAGGATATATGATGCTATGAAACATTCACTTTCACTTGATGAGGCGAAATCATGCAATGATGTTATTGAGCATGAGACCATAAATTGTGTTACTAACATTGTTTCCAAGGATCCCTTTGAGTTGTGTTTATTGCAGGAAAATGTTGAGGATCAAGAAGCAATGGAACAGCTTGCTTTTCTTGAAGCAAGCAAATCGTTCAAATGCAGGGCATATGAGACTATTGAGATGCCAAAGGAAGAGAAGCCAAAACCATCGGTGATTGATCCACCCAGCTTGGAACTAATACCCCTTCCAGATCACCTTGAGTATGGATTTCTGGCGGAGAAGAAGAAATTACCAATGACTGCACCTACCCCTGCTCCTGCAGCTGCACCTCAAGTTGATGTCTCCGATGATGAGACCAGTGGTGACGATTCCGGCGATGCGCCGATTTTTGACTAGCCCACATTTTTATTTTATTTTATTTTATTTTCATTTCTTTGCTTATTTAATATCCTTTTTATGTTTCTTTATTTTTTATTCCTTTTGGACAATTGTTATTTTATTTACGAACTGTTTCTTTTGTTTGTTTATTTCATTTATTTATGTCTTAACCTAATTTTTGCATTTTAGATTTTTTTTTGTTTTGAAGCAAATTCGCCTTCACCATACTCTTGGCCCCGTACTCATATTTATCCATTCTTGGACATGGAAGGGCAGTTTTTCTCTCTCTTCATTATTTCTTATTTTGCACACACATTGAGGACAATGTGCGTCTTAAGTGTGGGGGAGAGGTATACTTTCTTGATTGAGTTTTTATTATTTCATTCTTTCTATTTGATTCATTTGTCTCAATTAATTTCTGCAAATTGTTTTTTTTGGATTTAAGTAAGCTAGATTGTTGTAATAAGTGTGAATTGAGATGGTTCCCCTTTATATGTTGAATTAATTTGTGATTTCCTAAATGACAATTTCTTGTTGAGGTTAACTTAGTGATCTTGATCAATTGCTGAGGATCGTTTGTAATAGCTATAATTAGGTAGTGGATTGATGGAAATTGGACACATCTGAAGTTTAAAACCTTAGTTACATTTTTAAGCATGTTATAATTCCTTAGATTCTTGAGTCGGACTTAGTATGACCCTTAAGTTTCTAACCCTTGAGTTGTTTAAAAAAAATAAACAAATAAAAATAAATAAATAAATAATTCTAATTAAAGGAGCTTTGAAAATTTATCCATATTCCGCTAATTTTTACTCTTGAATTAAAACAAATAAGTTGGAATCATGAATAGTGCTAGTAGCCATTTGAACGGTGATTCTGGTTGAGTAACCGGGGGTCGGCATCACAAATGTTTACCTTCGCATCAAAAGGTTAGTATCAGTTCAAACAAGTCGGGCTCCTTAAAATATATATATGTGTATATACATTTAAAAAAAAGGGTTAGGGAACTTAAGAGAAAATTTACATTTTTCATACTTTGTTCATGGCTTTTGGATTTTCTGAAATTTTATGCTCAATTTTTTAACTCTGGATTTTTAGGTTTTAGGTCTGTGAAATTTTTGTTTTGAAACTTCTTGATTCAGCTGTTATGATTGTGAATTAGTTTTTGGTTGAGAAAGTGGGGTTTTCTGATTCGAGTATTGTCAAAATTTTTCTTTTCTTTTTGAATATAAAGGGGGTTCGTCATTTCTGCTTATTACAGTGATTTAGTTTGCTTGAGGACAAGCAAAAACTCAAGTGTGGGGGAATTTGATAAGTGCACAATTGATGACATTTTATTCCTATTTCTTAATATGATTATTATCCAATTGAGTTTAATTTGTTTGTTCAAGTGTTTTCTAGGGTTAATTTTAGGAATTCTCTTGAGGCTTATGGTCATTTCAGAGGAATTATGGATGAAAGTAGAAGAAAAGAGAAAAATTCATCAATGGAAACGCCCATGGACATGGGCGTGTCAATGGACGTGCCCTTGATGCTGCATGCAGAAGCATTGACATGCCCAGTGACATGGGCGTGTCACCGAGCGTGCCTTTTTCAATGACTCACAGTAGCTGTGACACGCATAGTGACATGGGCGCGTCACTGGACATGCTATATACTCAAAATCCAGTGGCAATGACACGCCCAGTGACATGGGCATGTCAATAGGTGTGTCGGGCGAAATTATCTGCACTATAAAAGCTGTGCTGAAGCAAGAATTAAAGATCCAAATTTCATATTTTATAACCTAGAGCCAACTTCTAAAGCAAGAAGGAGAGTTTTGGAGCTGAGATTGAGGGTGAAGACATATTCTAAACAAGATCTAAACTAAGATTCAAGGATTCAGGAGAAGATATACGAATTATTCGCAATAGATTGTTTGGATTCTTTTTCTTATTTCTCTTGTTCTAGTTTTCTGATTTTGAACATGAACTAATTTATTCTCTATCTAGATATTGATGAACCCTAACTTTATTGTATGGATTGAATAATTTTATTAAATCAAATCATTTGATTGAGTTGTTTTATTCTTATGATGCTTAATGATTTAGTTCCAATTAATAATAGCATGCTTATTGATTGGTTGCAATTTTCATATTATTGACTTGAGAAAGCTTGATATGAATTGAATATTCATAAGAATTGAGGATTGATTGGGGTACTAGAGATAGACTTACAAGATCCTTTGGTTTATAATTCCCTATTCTTAATGCAAGATCTATTTAATTATGTTTGAGAAGAGATTCCAGCATTCTACTTAGTGATTAGGGATTAATTTGCTTAAGAAAGGTTTTAGTCTAATTTAGAGGAATACCAATTCAACTCTATCATTTGGTTTAATTGAATTGATTTTCATAAATATAATTGTGGTTAGGGGGATTCAATATCTGGATAGTATCATCATCATCAATCAATTTATTCAACTCTTAATTTCTCTCTATTTTCATTTATTAAGTTAATTATCTTTAATTACAAAACTTCACAAAACTATTGATTCGGTAAACAACGGTTAAAATTTGCACTAGTACTTGGCCTTGTCCTCAGTGAAACAATAACTCACTCACTACTTTATTAATTGAGCGACCCGTGCACTTGCGGTATTGCAATAGCATAGGTTATTGCTGTCATGTTTTTGGCGCCGCTGCCGAGGACAACGATTTTTCAGTATTAGTAATATAATTAAGACTGTTGATTTAGTTTTTATTTTCTTTTGTTTTAACATCTGTTCTTGCTTTTTGACTGTCATTCTGGGTACTTCTTCTTGTTATGACTCGAGCTAGCTCTTCCCAACCTTTTGAATTAGATCAAAAGTTAGAGAGAACATTGAGAAGAAGGCGAAAGGAAGAAGAGAAAATAGTTATGGCAGAGACGTAATCGAACTTTGAAGATCTCATCCTAGAAGAAGAAATGGCAGAAAATGAGCCAAGAACAATGCAAGAGTTTGCTAGGCCTACTTTTATTGGGGCTAAATCAAGTATACAAAGAACAGTGATTGCTGCCAATAAATTCGAGATAAAAACAAATGTCATTCAAATGGTGCAGCAGACTTGTCAGTTTGATGGATTTCCGGATGAAGATCTTAATGCACACATTGAAACTTTTCTGGAAATAAATGACACATTTAAGATACAGAATGTCTCTAAAGATGCAATCAGGCTGAGGTTGTTTCCATTCACACTCAGAGACTGACCAAAGAATTGGCTGAAGTCTTTTCCCCCTAGCACTTTCACTACATGGGACCAACTAGCAGAAAATTTTTTTAGAGAAGTATTTTCCACCGTCCCAGACTGCTAAGTTGAGGAATGATATTTCTTCTTTTCTCCAGCTAGATGGTGAAACCCTATATGATGCTTGGGAGAGATTTAAGGATTTATTGAGAAGATGTCCTCACCATGGGCTTTCGCTATGGCTTCAGATCCAAACTTTCTACAATGGATTGAGTTACTCAAGTAAGCAGTCCATCAATGCAGCTGGAGGAGGTACCATAAACAATAAAACACCTGAAGAAGCAAGGGATTTGATTGAAGACATGGCCCTTACAAATTATCAGTGGCAAACCCCAAGGGAACAAGGAAGATTAAGGGCTGCTGGTTCACATCAATTGGATCCCATAGTTGCTCTTTCAGCTCAATTGGAAGCAGTGAACAAAAAGATTGATTCTTTAGCTTCTTCTTCTTCTTCAGGGAAAGTGATGTAGGTGATGTCTTGTGAATGGTGTGGGGGTGGACATCAAAGTCAAGATTGCCTAAGTGGCAACATGTTTGCTGTGAGCGAGGATTTTTGCCCCCACTCCCGGTGGAATGGTTCTTGCGACTTCAGCACTGTTTAGGCTCGGGGCCTTAGAGAACACTGACCTAAGTCCAGAGAAAATGGAATCACCACCCGGACGGGCCGAGAAAAAAAGAAAGGGGTGGATGACTTGATTCCTAAGGAATCCCCAACCCCCTAATGGGTTTGGAAAGTTGGGTACGTGTGGGGAAGGTGAGAAATGGCCCAGCACCACCACAATGCCCGGTTCATTGGAACCGGCCTCCTTTACAGGTCTTAATATTATAAAATTCTTAAATATAACAACATTATCCATATTACATACAATAATTAAAATAAAGCATCGTTATATTAAAAATCAAAACAATGTCCAAGCAAAACAAATAAATGGACACCCATCCGAAGATGGAAACATGCCCTTACATCCCATACCTAAATTGGACACCCACCGAAAGGTAGAAACTTATCCTTTACATTGGTTCTAAAATAGAAAAGCAATTTAAATTACATGATATTTAACTAATGAGGTACCCACCAAGTGGAAACATACCTCTTACAACATTTGGAAATCAAAATAAATCGATAAAAATAAATAACCATTCATCATAAATAAAACATTTATCAAAGATATTAAACATCAATCAAAATATATAATAAACATTCATCCATGATAAATTAAATAAATCAAGTATCGAAATTAAATAAATCAACCATCAAAAAATATAATAAACTATATAATCAAATCTAAAATTAAATAAAGCAATAAATATATAAATTTAGGGTTTTAAAGAATTATTAATTGAATTTAGGGTTTCAGAACTTAGGGTTTAGAAACTAAAGTTTTATAATTAGGGTTTTGAAATTTGGATTTTTAGGGTTTTGGAAACTAGGGTTTTGGAATTAGAGTTTTTAAAACGAGGGTTTTGGAATTAGAGTATTAGATAGTTAGGGTTTTTAAAACTAGGGTTTTGGAATTAGGGTTTTTAAAACTAGGGTTTTGGAATTTGGGTTTTTGGAATTGACTTACTTCCTAAAAAAAAACAATTTTGGATTTGGAAAAATAAATTAAGGTTTTGGAAAAATAATCAATATTTTGGAGTTTAATAATGAAATGGTTTAGGCTTTTGGATAAAAATAGTTTGAGGTTTTGAGTTTTAATGAAATAACATACGATTCTCGAAGTTAAAGTAAACAAGATAGATTTTAAAAATTAATTGTTAACTACTGGATAGTTTTATATTTTATGAAATATGCCAGTGGGATTACAAATACCAATTGATCAATATGATAATTAAAGTAAATGATTAAAGTTATTAAAACAAAAACCAAAGCAAACGATTAAAGTTATTAAAATAAAAAATAATTTACTGCATGTTCAAAGAACAAGGTACCGTGTGTTCAAAGTTACTGCATTCATGCATGTTCTTATTAATCAAAGAAATGAAACTACTAAAAACATAAATAATTCATGATTAAAGATCAAACCTCCACTCATTGGTTACTCCACAATTAACTTCTGGGTGAACAATTAACAAAGACAGCACTGCTGTCTTTGATGGATTGATTACTGATGAATGTTTGATGCTAATCTTTTCTATTTATTGCCGTCTCTTTGCTATCTTGTTAATGTTCCTTGCCGTCCCCTCTTAATGCTTTTCTCTTGTTAATGTTTTCTCTCCTCTTTTGAATTATGAAACATTAATCTTTATATCCGAACCTCACTCAGAATCCTTAACCTAATATAAAATAGTCCTTAAAACAAATTCTAGTTGAATTAGGAAACATATTGAACCCATGTCGACCTAGTTACCCTAGGTCGATATGAAGCCAACCTCATGTTGACCTTGGGCTTCCCAAGTTGACATGAGGCATGCTCATGTCGATCTTGGGCTGCCAAGGTCGACATGAGGCATGCTCATGTCGACCTAGCCTCCCAAGGTCGACATTAAGCATGCTCATGTTGACCTAGCTTGCCCAAGTCGACATGAGGCATGCTCATGTCGATCTTGGGCTGCCAAGGTCGACATGAAGCATGCTAATGTCTCCCAGGCTAGCCTCAATTAAATTATTCTGATCCTTTTTATCTTATGGACCGAAAAATTTTAATTTGGGCCAATTCCACTTGGTTTTAGGGTTTTACAATCAAATATTTGTCTCTTTAATCCGAACATACTCCTTTAAAAATTATAAACTAGGTTTAAATATTTAAAGTCGGATCAAATTTATTTTAGCATCCTTTAATTAGGACCATATCAAATTGGGGTAAAAATTAAGGGTCTACAGTTTGCCCCCCTGCTTGAACGATCTGAGACTACAACAAAAGAAAGTGAAAAGCAATAAGACTTAATTTTTGGGTTGGTTGCTTGAATTTGTTTTGGGTACTTGGACCCGAGAATGAACTTGATATGGGTACTTGGACCCGAGACTAGATTGAATTTAGATACTTGGACCTGGGATTGGGTACTTGGACCCGAGATTGGGTACTTGAACCCGAGATTGGGTACTTGGACCCGAGATTAGATTGATTTGGGTACTGGGACATGAGATTGGATACTTGGACCCGAGATTGATTTGATTTGGATACTTGGACTTGAGATTGGGTTGGATTTGGATACTTGGACCCTTGATTGGGTACTTGGACCTGAGATTGGATTTGATTTGGGTACTTGGACCTGAGACTGATTTGATTTGGGTACTTGAATCCGAGATTGGGTACTTGGACTTGAAATTGGATTTGATTTGGGTACTTGAACCAGGGATTGGGTACTTGGACCCGAGATTGGATTTGATTTGGGTACTTGGACCCGAGATTGATTTTATTTGGGTACCTAGACTCGAGATTGACTTGATTTGGGTACTTAGACCCGAGAATGATTTGATTTGGGTACTTGGACTTGGGATTGGGTTTGATTTGGGTACTTGGACCCGGGATTGGGTACTTGGACCAGAGATTAATTTGGGTACTTAGACTCGCGATTGAATTTATTTGGGTACTTGGACCCGAGATTGATTTGAGTTGGGGACTTGGACCCTAGAATAGATTTAATTTGGGTACTTGGACCTGGGATTGGGTACTTGGACCCGAGATTGGGTACTTAGACCCGAGATTGGGTACTTAGACCAGGGATTGGGTACTTGGACCCGGGATTGGGTACATAACAACCCTAGTTACCGTACTAAACTTGGGAATCATTTCTATTTAAGCAAGAACTGTTGCACTTCAGATAGGCACATACATATTACTTGGCCAAAGTTCTAATTTGAGTTTAAATATTGTCTATCTCATATGCATGCTTATCCAAACTATCTCTACTAATAGACTCTACCTACCAAGAGAGATCAACAGGTCTTTAATAGGCTTGAAATGGGGTCTATAAGGGACACATGTTTAAGTGAAGGCCATTTTGAGATTGGAGCTGGTGTGACACAATGGACAAACCCTCACAATACAAATTTCTTGTTGGAACTTTAGACAATTGGGAGCAATCTTTCTAGACTCCAAATTCCTTCTGTCCTCTTGGCATTAATCTGGATCTTGATTAGGACAGTCTTTGCCCTTGCAAAAAGTTTAAGACCCAAATTCTTTTCTTTTCTTCTTTTCCCTTTTCTTTCCTCTTTATTTTTCTTACTCTTCCCCTTTCTTTCTCTTTCCTTACTCTTCCCTTTCTTTTATCATTTTGTCCTTCTTTCTTGTAGGACTATCAAGTACAAAACTTTCAAGAATTGGATGGTTTTCCTCCTTTTTTTCTCCAATTTTGATTGAATCTTTGGTTGGATTGGACCAATTCAAGTCCATCTGTCCTTATGAACCAAATGGAAGCCTTTTGTTGCTTTAGGTAAAAGAGAACTCAGTTGGCTTTCTGAACCATCTTTTTAGGTTTTATCTTTCCTCTCCTTTTTCTTTTTTTTATTTTGTCCCTTTATTTTGTTTGTTTTTTTTATTTGGTTCTAGCCCTAAAAGAGTTGTCTTGTTCGCACTAACTTGGGCTTCCAATAATGGATGAGTGGAGTGACATAAATCTTCTTTAACAGGGATTTGTTACTCCGATGTTGTCTTGATATATTGGAGATACTAGGTGAACTCCAACTACCCTTATGGTTTTGAGAACATCAACTACCCTTATGGTCGTGAGAACATCAACTACCCTTATGGTCTTGAGAACTTCAACTATCTTCATGGTCTTGAGAACTTCAACTATCTTGAGAACTTCAATTATCTTCATGGTATTCATTTCTTTCTTTGATCTTCTTGCCTCTTCATCTTAGTGAATATAAGACTTGTCAAAAGTATCACAACAACTCAGGGTAGGTTGTTGAGGTTATATGTCAATGAAAAGAAACCTAAAATTTTATGAAGGCTCAAAGGGACAACTAGGGATTGATATCTAATTGGGTAGATACTAGTTGTTGGCTAACCAAACAATGCCTAGATCATCTCTCCCTTAAATAAGCAGAGTTGCAATTTCACCTCGAAAGTTTGGCAAAGCATGTTCTAAGACTGACTAGGACCTAGACAAAGATAATTATGCAGGAGTCCTCTCCAAGTAAGCATACACAACTCGATGCTATAGAGCAATTCCCTCACCTAGTAAAGTCATTCAAGTCATGATGCATAAATATATTAATTCATGAATTATCAAACTAGATTCCTCATTGGTTGAGCACCAAAATGAATAAAGACCAATAAAATTTTTGATAAAAATAATTTATTTAAAGCAACTTTAAGTCTGAAAAGCAAGATTGTTCCAATTTAGATACTAAAGAAAGAAAAATTGAAAAGCAACATTCAAGCTAAGGAAAGTTCGTTGAATTGGAGTCAAAGATACTCCATTCATTTAGACATATCAAGGGCAAGGATTTTTTCCATCATTAAGGATCATGGCTTCATCATCCATAGTTAATCCAAACTTGTTTAGTAGTACATCATCTTTAGCAGCTTCTCTATCCATATCATGATGAGATGACAAGATAAAACTCTTCATGAGGGTTGCAAGTGGTGGCGCCCTTCCAATTTTAGGCAGAGGCTTATTCTTAGTGTTGGGCTTATCAGGCTCAGGTAGCACACCACTGTCAATTAAATCTTGGATCTCATGCCTCAATCGAGTACATCTATCGGTCTCATGTCCTTGAGTCTGATGAAATTCACAAAAGGCTTTAGTATTAAATTTTGGGGGTAAAGGTTTTGGCAAAGGTCGAGGGACCAATGGCTGTAATAGTCCATTTCTTTTGTAGCTTGTTGAAGACCCAAGACAAAGGCTTCCCCAGATCTGAAAATTTATGCCTCTTTGCTGGTTCAGTTGCTGCATTTTCCTCAACACCTCTTCTTTTCTTTTGATTTTGTTCATTGGGGTAGTAGCCACTCTTATTACCCCAATTAGACAGCATATGGTTTGGCTGACCTTGTAGAATAGGGATTGATCCCTCATTTTTCATTCGATCTCTATCAGTAGACACATTCCTTGTTAATGCTGCCTTTTCCTTCTTTCTTATGTCAATGGGAGATGCCTCATTAGCATTGTTGATGATCTCTAGAATTTGAATCAACTGGGTCCTCATAATTTCAACCAATTGACCTTGTAGCTCGGCCATCCTAGCTTTGACAACTTCATCAACTATGTCCCTTAGCTGGTTTGTATCCATCCTTGAAATGTTGTAGGTGGTGTCATTGTATGCTCTTGAACTATCATACTCTAGGTCTGTGAGCCAGAGAGGATCAAGGATATGTGATGCCAATGTATGTATGTATGTATGCATGTATGCACAAACAATCAACAAAGAAAGATAATTAGGATGTTCCTTCCAACCTTATAACATCCACACACAAATGGCGAGTCTCTTTTCCTAGGTAATATGGTTAACAAAATACCAACATGGGGTATCTTATTTTCGAATAATTCCCTCGGATGTTTTAACCAATAGTTATATTTTCAAAAATGGAAATCAGTTCATAATAATTCCCATTAATTAGGTTTTAATCCATTCAACCAACTATAGTAGCTTTTATGCTATATTGGATTAAAACTAAATTAAGAGGTTTATTAAAAATAGATTTCTCACTTGAAAAAGTAACTAATGATTCATGCCAAAAACAAGCCCATGATTAATTATTCTTAGTATAAACTAGGCTCACAATTGATTTTTAGTATTTCATAATTGGCCTAAATAATTTGCAAGCTCTTTGTAAGAAAAGGTTGGGTGAAAATAATTTTGTTTCTAAGCCCATTGTAAAAAGATTTTAGAAAAAACATGGATTTTGGGCTTAGTATTTGGGCCATGAACAAAAGAATTTTAGATTTGTTTTTAGAGAAGTTTTATGTCTAAAGACCACCTTAAAAATTTTGAAAAATAGCTTTGGTCTTTTGGATTTTAAAGAAAAATTTATTTTGAGCTTACAATATACTTAGGTCATATTAGAAAAGAACAAAACAAATAAGCCATGATTTAAGCCAAGATAAATTAACCATAGTCAAACAACATGCATTTGGGGTAAAAACTAAGGAAAGTAACTAGGCCAATTACATGAGCTTTAGTCTTTGGGTAAAAAGGCTTAGGTTCCCATAGCAAGTATATACCAAATGGTACGAGGCTATGAGTGGTTATGCCATGCTCGATCTCCATACCTTGAGTGAAAGTATGGTATCCCTTACATAACACAACACGGGAAACACGGGCGTCCTAACTCACGCACACAATACAATCTAATATGATGCAATGGATAATATCATTATAAGAAAGAATAGAATATTATAAAGTCCAACGGAATCAACTTCTCTTATCCCCAGTGGAGTCGCCACTGTGAGCGGGGATTTTTTCCCCCACTCTCGGTGGAATGGTTCTTGTGACTTCGGCACTGTTTAGGCTCGGGGCCTTAGAGAACACGGACCTAAGTCCTGAGAAAATGGAGTCGCCACTCGGACGGGCTGGGAAAAAAAGAAAGGGGTGGATGACTCAATTTCTAAGGAATCCCCAACCCCCTAATGGGTTCGGAAAGTTGGGGTACGTGTGGGGAAGGTGAGAAATGGCCCAGCACCCCCACAATGCCCGGTTCATTGGAACCGGCCTCCTTTACAAGTCTTAATATTATAAAATTCTTAAATATAACAACGTTATCCATATTACACACAATAATTAAAATAAAGCATCATTATATTAAAAATCAAAACAATGTCCAAGCAAAATAAATAAATGGACACCCATCCGAAGACGGAAACATGCCCTTACATCCCATACCTAAATAGGACACCCACCGAAAGGTAGAAACATGTCCTTTACATTGGTTCTAAAATAGAAAATCAATTTAAATTACATGATATTTAACTAATGAGGTACCCACCAAGTGGAAACATACCTCTTACAACATTTGGAAATAAAAATAAATCGATAAAAATAAATAACCATTCATCATAAATAAAACATTCATTAAAGATATTAAACATCAATCAAAATATATAATAAACATTCATCCATGATAAATTAAATAAATCAAGTATCGAAATTAAATAAATCAACCATCAAAAAATATAATAAACTATATAATCAAATCTAAAATTAAATAAAGCAATAAATATATAAATTTAGGGTTTTAAAGAATTATCAATTGAATTTAGGGTTTTAGAACATAGGGTTTTAGAAACTAAAGTTTTATAATTAGGGTTTTGAAATTAGAATTTTTAGGGTTTTTGAAACTAGGGTTTTGGAATTAGGGTTTTTTAAACTAGGGTTTTGGAATTAGGGTATTAGATAATTAGGGTTTTTAAAACTAGGGTTCTGGAATTAGGGTTTTTAAAACTAAGGTTTTGGAATTAGGGTATTGGATAGTTAGGGTTTTTAAAACTAGGGTTCTGGAATTAGGGTTTTTAAAATTAGGGTTTTGGAATTAGGGTTTTTGGAATTGACTTACTGCCTAAAAAAATACAATTTAGGATTTGCAAAAATAAATTAAGGTTTTGGAAAAATAATCAATATTTTGGAATTTAATAATGAAATTGTTTAGGCTTTTGGATAAAAATAGTTTGAGGTTTTGAGTTTTAATGAAATAACATACGGTTCTCGAAGTTAAAGTAAAGAAGATGGATTTTAACAATTAATTGTTAACTACTGGATAGTTTTATGTTTTATGAAATATGCCAGTGCGATTACAAATACCAATTGATCAATATGATAATTAAAGCAAATGATTAAAGTTATTAAAACAAAAATCAAAGCAAACGATTAAAGTTATTAAAACAAAAAACAATTTACTGCATGTTCAAAGATCAAAGTTACTGCGTGTTCAAAGTTACTGCATGCATGCATGTTCTTATTAATCAAAGAAATAAAACTACTGAAAACATAAATAATTCATGATTAAAGATCAAATCTCCACTCGTTGGTTACTCCACAATTAACTTCTGGGTGAACAATTAACAAAGACAACACTGCTGTCTTTGATGGATTGATTACTGATGAATGTTTGATGCTAATCTTTTTTGTTTGTTGCCGTCTCTTAGCTATCTTGTTAATGTTCCTTGCCATCCCCTCTTAATCTTTTCCTCTTGTTAATCTTTTCTCCCCCTTTCTGAATTCTAAAACAATAATATTTATATCCAAACCTCACTCAGAATCCTTAACCTAATATAAAACAGTCCCTAAAACAAATTCTAGTTGAATTAGGAAACATATTGAACCCATGTCGACCTAGTTGCCCTAGGTCAACATGAGACCAACCTCATGTTGATCTTGGGCTGCCCAAGTCTACATGAGGCATGCTCATGTCGATCTTGGGCTGCCAAGGTCGAAATGAGGCATGCTCATGTCGACCTAGCCTCCCAAGGTCGACATGAAGCATGCTCATGTTGACCTAGCTTGCCCAAGTCGACATGAGGCATGCTCATGTAGATCTTGGGCTGCCAAGGTCGACATGAAGCATGCTAATGTCTCCCAGGGTCTTAATTAAATTATTCTGACACTTTTTAACTTATGGACCGAAAAATTTTAATTTGGGCCAATTCCACTTGGTTTTAGGGTTTTACAATAAAATATATGCCTCTTTAATCCGAACTGAGTCCTTTAAAAATTATAAACTAGGTTTAAATATTTAAAGTCGGATCAAATTTATTTTGGCATCCTTTAATTAGGACCATATCAAATTGGGAAAAAAATTAAGGGTCTACACATGCCACGACAACAGCAGAATAATCCCTACAGAAACATGTACAATCTGGGGTGGAGAAATAATCCTAATTTCTCATGGAATAATAAGAATAATCCATGACCTCCCCCTGGATTCCAGTAGCCCCAACATCAACAAGTTGCCCCTCCAAGAAAGAGTAATTTGGAGGACATGATGGAGAAATTTATAACAACTTCTAAAACCAGGTTCCAATCAACTGAAACCTCCTTAAGAAATTAGCAAGCCTCTATTCATAACTTGGAGAATTAGGTGGGGCAAATTGCCAAGTTGCTCAGTGAGAGGCCACAAGGAAGTTTGCCTAGCAACAAGGAGGCAAATCCTAATTCTAGGTTCTGGACCTAAGGAAAATTTGGGTTCTGGACCCGAGCTAATTTCTAGACTTAAAAAAGATTCTAGGTTCTGGACCTAAGGGTAATTTAGGTTCTGGACCCGAGCTAAGTTCTAGACTTAGAAATAATTCTAGGTTCTGGACCTAAGGATAATTTGGGTTCTGGACCCGAGAGATTTGGATACTCGATCCTAAACTAGATACTAGATCCTAAACTGTATTTGGATACTCGATCCTAACTGGACTTGGATACTCGATCCTAAATTGGATTTGGATACTCGATCCTAAACTGGATTTGGATATTCGATCCTAAATTGAATTGGGATACTCGATCCTAACTGGACTTGGATACTCGATCCTAACTAGACTTGGATACTCGATCCTAAATTGGATTGGGATACTCGATCCTAACTTGATTTGGATACTCGATCCTAAACTGGATTTGGATACTCTATCCTAAATTGGATTGGGATACTCGATCCTCACTTGGATTCGGATACTCGATCCTAAACTGGATTGGGATACTCGATCCTAAACTGGATTTGGATACTTGATTCTAAAATGGGTACTTTGACTCGAGATTTGAATTTGATTTAGGTACTTTGACCCGATATTGAATTTGATTTGGGTACTTGGACCCGAGAATGAATTTGACTAAGCTTTTAGTTGAGAAGTCTGACTGCTCTGGCTGTTCTATGCATGGTGGTTCTTCACCCTCAGAATGGATCTTCATCCTTTGAGATCAGGTCTTTACCCTTGGAAATGGATCTTCATCCTTTGAACTGGATCTTCATCCTTGGCATCGGATCTTCACTGTTTTATTAGTTTTTTTATAGAATTGTATCTTATTTATTATGATGATTATTGTTTTATTTAGGTATTTTGGTAGTTTTAATATGTTTATTTAGTGTTTTCATCAATTTTGGTAGTTTTAATTTATTTCAGTGTTTATGTCATTTTTGTTCTAGTTTTTAGTGTGGTGTTTATGTGTTGTTGGTTAATGTTTATTTGATTCTTGTTTAAAGTTTGTTTAAGTGTTTATTTTAGGTTAATATGCAAACATTTCCTTGGAAGAATAGCATGAAGCGTGTCTCACCTTAAGGGAAAAACCAAGGAACCAAGAGAGGAAGGAAAATTTGGGCAGTAACTGACACACTCAGAGGACATGGCCAAGCCACTGGCAGTGTCACTTGACACGGCCAGGAGCTTGGCCGTGTCCCACATATTGCCAAAGAAGAAGACCAAAGAAAGAAGAGCAAAGAATGAAGAGGTCAGTAGGTGACACACCCAGGGGACACGGCCAAGCCACTGGCCTTGTCCCTCCAAACACGTCAAACATGGCCAAGCTCATTCAAGCTTGGCCGTGTCACACTCATTCCAAAGAAGAAAAGATGAAGGATCACAGAAGCTGACACATTCAGTAGACAAGGCCAAGCCACTGGCCGTGTCACATGACACGGCCAGGAGCTTGGCCGTGTCACCTCATGGACTAAAGGAAGAAAGGAAACGCGGATTTTTGAAGCGTGGTTCGTATAAATAATAGACGACTAGGGGTTTTGAAAGAGATTGGAGAGTTTATTATCAGCCGTCAGAGAATAACTTAGGGTTTTCCAATTGTTTTCTTTGAGATTATTGATTACACTTTGATTCAAACAGTATAGATTAAATTTGTTTTAGCCATTGCAACATCCTTGAAGCAAAGATATGAACAAGAGATTCTTCAGGAGATAAGGAAGTTTGTAGTTTGGTTTTGTTCTCAAACTTTATCTCATAAGTTTCATTGGAATTGTATTCATGAATTCTATTATGTCTAAATTGATTTCTTTGAATTTTAATGAGATGAATATGTTTGATAGCATCATCATGAACTAATTTGATATAGTCTAGGGTTTGTATGGATATGCTATGATTGTATGAATTGGTTATTGCTCTTAACTTTAGCCTTAATTGAATGGACTACTACTAATATATAATTGATTGGCCACCAATTATGTGTTTGAGGTATTAGATGAAGGATTGAGAGATGAAGTCTAATGCTGGAACAATTCAATTAGGGGCTTAGGTGAATTAGAGATATAACATAAGAAAAGGATAATTTCAATTGTAACAAGATTATTTGAGAGAGGTTTGAATGCGAGAGCTTATTTCCTTGATTCAATTAATTAAGTGGCTTGAAATCTATCTTTGAAATTAAATTGGTTAAGAGGAATAACCGTTCATACATATAAGTTAGTAGAGAAGTGCAAACCCTAGACTTTTCTATTGAGTGAATCAATATATCAGCTCAGTTTACTTTTTTTGTTTTAAACTCCAATCGATCTGTCTTCATTAGTTGTTAGCAATTTACATTTATTGATAATTTGTTATTTACAATATGATAATCAATTAGCTTATCTAGCTTCCTTGTAAGACGACCTTGAGGTGTTCACCAAGATACTACAGCAGCCTCGTATACTTGCGAGTTTAGTTCTAGTAGTGTTAATTACAGCGCAACAAGTTTTTGGCACCGTTGCCGGGGAAGCTAATTGGCGTAATTGTTTATTAGTTATAAATATTTTAGGTTATTTTTCATTGTTTACTTTTTATTTTATTTGTCTTTTGCTTTTAATAATTTCTTTTTCCAGAAATTTTATTTATGCAAGGCAGGAGATTACTCGGAGGAGAGCTATATCCATTTATTCCAGAAATTCAGAGAGTGAAAAGGAGCAGAGAAGAGTTTGAACTGTACACTGGATTTGATATGGAGGAGGACACTTCTGATTTTGTGTCGGATACTGCACAATCTACCAATATGGGAGAAGAAAGGAAAAAAGAACTATGAGGGATTTTGTTAGACCTGTCATTGGAACCTCCACATCTTGTATAAGATTGACAGATGCAGCAAGAAATTATGAGTTGAAGAACATCCATTACAACATGCTGCCATCATTCTATGGAGTTCCAAATGAAGATCCTTTGAACTTTATTCGGGATTTCTACTCCACCCTCAACACATTTCCATTGGGAGGATTAACAAAGGACCAGTTGAGGATGAGATGTTTTCCGTATACATTGAAGGATAGGGCAAAGAGCTGGCTTATGATGTTGCCTAAAAATTCTTTGACAACTTGGGAGCAAGTTTATAACAAGTTTATGGGCAAGTTTTATTCACATCAGAAGACAGCTGAATTGAGAGGGAAAATAGCTACATTCTCTCAATTTGAAGGAGAGCCATTTCATGAGGCTTGGGACAAGTTTAAGATGTTATTGATCCAGTGTCCACACCATCACTACCCACTTCAGCTTCTGAATAAGTTTTTCTATGATGGTCTAACCCAGCAATTTCAGAACACTGTTGATAACGCAGCTGGGAGAGCTATGGGAGAAAAGACAGCAGATGAAACTTATGAAAATTTTGAAATGTTGGGAGCTAATTCTCAACAAAAAAGTGTAAGAGGATGAAGTAAATGGGTGAATCAATTGGAAGCCAATAGTAAGATGGTCAATCAGATAGCTGAACTAACAAGGCAAGTGCATATGTTGAACATGAAGAACAATACTTCTTCATCCACTCAAGAAGTGTGTGGAATTTGAGGGACTTTCGGGCATGGAGCCAATATATGCCCCTCCGCATATGAGTCTTATGGAAATGAAGCTGAGCAGGTCAATGCTATGGGGGATATCAACCAAGGGCCCGAAATGATCCTTACTCCAATACTTACAATCCTGGTTGGCGGAATCATCCAAATTTTTCCTGGGCAATTAATAATTCTCAACAGCTGTTCCATTTGCTCCAGAGACAAAACCAACTGCAGGGTTAATCTTCAAATCAAGTGCAACCTAAGAGAGAGAGTTTGGAGGACAGTTTACAGGCCTTTATCCAAGTCAGTTCTAAGAATCAAGAGATGACTAACAAAAGGATGGATTCATTAGAAGCATCTTTTAAGAAAGTGGAGACCCAAGTGGGACAACTTGCACAACAGATGCAGATTCAACAAAAAGGGAAATTTCTAAGTCAACCTGAGCAGGCACAATCAGTGACTGTGCTTAGAAGTGGCAAGGTAATAAATAATAATGTTGAAAATAATTGTAATATCCTCATTTATGCCCTAGAAGTTTTGCATATTGTTGTGGTTGTTATTGTTATAAATTGGATTGAATGTATATGATGGGATAAGAAAAGAAATTGGGAGGAGAATGCTTGTGTATATGTGTATTGGGAAAGAATTAGGGTTTAGAGAGAATGGTATGTATTGTGTATATGAGGATATATATAACATATAAATGGGTGAAAGGAAGAGTCAAAGGAAGAGAGAGATATTTTTATGTGATATGTGTAATTACTATCATGGGCATACATGAGACAAAAGTTAAATTAAATGATTAAGGGTAATTAAGTAATTGCTTGAATTGGAACTCTTGGTGGAGATTTAAAGAAGAGTTGACTTTGGTTTATTCATAATTTCTTCTTCTTCTTCATGTGTGTGGCCGGCTCCTCCATAGAGAAAGGAAAGCAAGTGGTGAAGAGAGGATCTTGATGTGTTGAGCTCAAATTGAAGGAAGATTAAGTGTTTAAGTGTTGATTCAAGAAGTTTTAACTAAGGTAAGATCTTTCCTTTGATTTCTTTCCTACTTTTGAAGTGGTATGGGAAGTTAATTAGGGTTTGATGATTTGATTATGAGATGTGTTTATGATTTATTCTCAAGTGTTGAAATGGAATTAAAGATAAGAAGCTAGGTTGGTGTTGGTGATGGAAGAGTAAGAGTGTGTTTAGTGAATTCTTTTTCTGTTTTACAATTAGTAAAGGCTGTAACTTGTATGATTTTTAATTAATTATAGAAAAATGTTCTTGAAGTGAATTTTTGATATGTTGTGCCTCTATGAGTCTAGAATGACTGAAAAATATGTTGATTCGATTTTGGAATGGTTATGAGTTTAGAAAGATTATTTTTAGTAGAACTGTTCCAGCAGGTACCTTAGCTGAGACAGCTATATTTCGGGATTTTTAATAAAATGTAGAAAAATCATATCCAATTGAATTTTGGATATGTTGTTGCTTAGTGAGTCTAGTATTTGAGAAAAATAATTTAGAACCACGTTGATTGAATTTGATTTATGGAATTCACAAAGTTCAGAACTGCTGCCAGGTTGCAGGGCAATTGGGGCAGTCTGGTTAGGTGAACTATTTGACCAAGATTTTGTGTTCAGTTTGATCTGAAATTTTAAAGGAATGATTTTAAGATACAAAACTAAATTCTGTAAAAATTGTAGAATTTTTAATCAAGTAGATTATTTTATACAATTTTTCAAAATAAGGATAAAATGGAGTCTAAAACCAGAATGTATTATTCATATGAATCATATCAATTGTTCTTTGCCCTAATTGCATTGTTGAGATTGAACAATGTTATGTTATGCATTGTGAATGGTTATGTGTTTCATGAATAATATACATTGAAATTGAAATAATAATTCAAATAAGACATGATATGAGACAATGCCATTGTGATTGGCTATGATGATGATATTGAAAGAAAGAAGGCATGTTTGCCTAAATGTGATGAGAATTTGAGAATGGAAATGGTAACTATATAATAAATGAATTGTTTGTTTAATATGTTATTCAGTTTCAGAGTTCTGGATTTGGGTGGCATGCCTAAGAAATGATGAAAGGTAACAGTCTTGCCGGGTTGAGGATCTCCTCATATGTGTTGAGTTGATGGTCTAAGAGACTGGGTCTGTTACACTATGAGAATTGTGAATATAAGATATATGATTTGTAACAGTCTTGCCGGGTTGAGGATCTCCTCATATGTGTTGAGTGATGGTCCAAGAGACTGGGTCTGTTACACTATCCATGGATAGAGATACATGTATATACATTGCCTACGGGCGTGATTATTGTGACTATGAACCAAATCAGTAACTCTGAACTCTGAATATCGTATTAAATACTTGTTGGGCCCATAGGTGTCAAGGTTATATGAATGTCCTAAATAATGTTATGAGTTAATGAAATGAGATGTTGGTTATTGAGTATGATTGAGTAATGTTGAATGTGGAAAGATGTTGAAATGGGGTATACTCATATGACTATGATTTGTGAAATGCATAATTATGTGATTAACTTTATATTTATGATGTTGATCTTATCAATAACATATGTGGCATTGCATTACATTAAAGCATACCATTAGCATGTTTTATCTTATTAAGCCCTTGGCTTAGCGCGATAGTGTTTAATCGCGCAGGTAATAGAGTTGATAGAGTTGAACCCGAGAGTTCATCAAGACCAAGTGAGAGTAGACCTTGAAGAATCCATTTTGGGAGCTTAAAGATCAGAGTAGACTTGCCAATCATGTATATTTCTTTATATTTTGTAAAGAAATGTTTAGTATGTAAATATGTAAATATTTTATAACTTCCGCTGTGTAATATTTAAATATAGGGATTGTCACAAAACCTTTATGTTATGTTGCACTAGAAGTGTAAATTCTTTTTGCAGGTTGTAGTTGAGGTTACAAGGGGGATTTATTGGGAGTGTACTGAGAATGATTTTGTTTGCATTGGTTTGTGTAAAATGTTTTTAAAAATAAGAAAAAAACCGGTTTTGTCGACACTTGGGACTCAATTTTTAGGCGAAACTATGGCAAATTTTTTTTAAAAAAAAATCGGAACTAAAATTTGACTAAGTAAAATTGGTAGCAACATTAGGTTAGTGTGGCGCCTCTACTCAGCTTACACATGTAGGTCGGGAAGGGGTGTTACAATTGTTTTGGTATCAGAGCCTAGGTTTGAGATTCTCAACCTAGGTAAAATGTGATAAAAAGACTATTTTGATTTAAAAAAAAAGTGGTTTTTGAATAACATATATGTTTGGGATTGGCAACCTCTGATCTTTAATAAGATGTAGTATGTTGTGTTTGCAGACTTAGGTTGTGATGGATTCTCACTCACGACAGTCGGTTGAGGGTAGTGCCAAGAGTATTGCCCCTGATGATGGAGCTAGGGTTGTTAGTGTTGAGGAGGCACCTGCTTCGGTGTCAGGGAGATCAGCTGGGGAGGAGGTTCCGCCAGCTTGGGTTAGGCATGTGATAGAGGCTTTGAGGCCAGCATCAGTGCAACCACAGCCACCACCACCACCCCCACAGCCTTTGGTAGCAGTGAGGCAATATGATAAACTAAGGAAGTTTGGAGCAGAGGATTTTATAGGTACTACTGATCCAGTTGTGGCTGAGCAATGGTTAGACAAAGTTCAGAGAATATTTGTTCAGTTGCAAGCCACCCCTGAGGAAAAGTTTGACTATGCAAGATCTTTGCTGCAGAAGGATGCCTACGATTGGTGGAGGACAGTGCCCCATTCTATGGATGATCCACCAACTTTGTCATATGCTGATTTTCTGAGGGAATTTGAGTTGAAGTATACTCCTAGGGAGTATAAAGACATGAAGAAGATGGAGTTCTTGAGCTTGAAGCAAGACAGCAAGACTGTTACTGAGTATGAAGTTGAGTTTATTCGACTGAGTCAGTATGCTGGGGGTATCATTGCTGATGAGATAGATAGATGCAGGAGATTTGAAGAGGGGTTAAGGCCTTCTCTTATATGTCATGTGGCTGGTTCAAGATATAATGATTTTTCTCAGCTTGTGGCAGCAGCTCGCAGTGTGGAGAGAGCTCAAGTTATTGCAGCTGCTTCAGAGGAAGAGACTAGAGTTAGGAGGCCCCAGTTTGAGGCAGGGTCTTCTTCTTCAAAGAGAGGAAAAGGGAGTTTTGTTCCTCGGGGTGGTAGGAGCCAGAGACCAGTGGGTAGGTCAGTGCAGTTACAGAGACAGAGATTTAGACCTGCAGCTTCAGTAGCGAGTGCTCCTACTCCTGGAGTTCAGAGATCCACCTTACCTGTGTGTAACCAGTGTGGTGGAAGACATGGGGGCGTTTGTTGGAGGTATAGTAGATCAGGGGTATGCTTCAGGTGTGGATCACCTGATCACTTTGTGAGAGACTGTCCTGAGAGACAGGAACAGATATCAGTTGATACAGCAGCTTCTCGACCTAGTGCGAGGGGAGGCCGAGGAGGCAGAGGTGCCAGCCGAGGAGGTAGACCTGGGTTCAGTTCTAGAGGAGGTGCTACATCCAGGGAGGGTAGACCAGAGGAGGTTGGATCTTCCCAGAGGATGTATGTTATGCAGAGGCAGCCAGATGCATCGGCAGTCATAGCTGGTACTTTTTCTTTATTTGATATTTCAGTACTTGCTTTGATTGATCCGGGTTCCACACATTCATATATTAGTGCATCCGTTTTGCCTGTGTTTGATGTGCATGCTGAGTCTCTAGGATTTGATGTGTTGGTGACAAATCCGTTAGGGCATAGTGTGATGGTTAGTAAAGTGCACCGGGATTGTGCAGTGAGGGTGCAGGGTGAGGAGTTCCTTGGAGATTTGATTGAGATGCCATTTAAGGAATATGATGTGATCCTAGGCATGGATTGGTTAGCTAGACATGGAGCTGTAGTTGATTGTAAAAAGAAAATTGTTTCTTTGAGAACTGTTGATGGTAGAGATGTGATAGTATCTAATGAGCAGGAACAGCTAGCCTCCTTATTTGTTTCAGCTGTTGCAGCTAGAAGATTGATTAGGAAGGGGTGTGAAGCCTATCTTGCTCATGTGGTGGATACTAGAGTGAAGGGTTCTCCTATTGATAGTATTGCCACAGTTGCAGAGTTCCCTGATGTTTTTCCAGAGGAGTTGCCAGGATTGCCTCCTGAGAGAGAGGTGGAGTTCGGTATCGAATTGTTGCCTGGTACCACTCCTATCTCGATTACTCCTTACAGAATGGCACCAGCAGAATTAAGGGAGTTGAAAGTGCAATTACAGGAGTTATTGGACAAAGGATTTATTCGCCCCAGTGTTTCTCCTTGGGGAGCTCCTGTGCTATTTGTGAAAAAGAAAGATGGTACTATGAGGTTGTGTATCGATTATAGGCAATTGAACAAGGTGACTATTAAAAATAAATATCCTTTGCCTAGAATTGATGACCTTTTTTATCAATTGAAGGGTGCAGCTGTATTTTCTAAAATTGATTTGAGATCTGGGTACCATCAGTTGAGAGTCAGAGCTGAGGATGTTCCGAAGACTGCCTTTCGGACCAGGTATGGGCATTATGAATTTCTAGTTATGCCTTTTGGTCTAACGAATGCACCTGCAGCTTTTATGGATTTGATGAATAGGGTGTTTAGGCCCTATTTGGATCAGTTTGTAGTGGTCTTCATTGATGACATTCTGGTGTATTCGCGGAATGAAGAGGAACATGATATGCATCTGCGGATTGTGTTGCAGATTTTGAGAGAGAAGCAGTTGTTTGCTAAATTGTCGAAGTGTGAGTTTTGGTTGGATCAAGTAGCTTTTCTCGGACATATTGTTTCAGCAGAAGGCATTAGAGTTGATCCAAGTAAAGTTGAAGCTATTCTGAATTGGAGTCCACCTAAGTCTGTGACAGAGATTAGAAGTTTTCTAGGTTTGGCAGGCTATTACCGGCGGTTTGTGAAAGGGTTTTCTTTAATAGCTACTCCACTCACCAGATTGCTTCGTAAGGGAGTGAGGTTTTTGTGGACGGATCAGTGTCAGGCTAGCTTTGAGCAGTTGAGAGATATGTTGACTCAAGCGCCTGTTCTTACTTTACCTGTGGAAGGCAAACCATATGTGATCTACAGTGATGCTTCACATAGAGGTTTGGGGTGTGTATTGATGCAGGAAGGTAAAGTTATAGCTTATGCATCTAGGCAGTTGAAACCGCATGAGCTTAACTATCCGACCCATGATTTGGAATTGGCTGCCATTGTGTTTGCATTAAAGATTTGGCGCCACTATCTGTTTGGGGAGAAATGTTTCATCTACACTGATCACAAGAGTTTGAAGTATTTGGGTGTCCAGAAAGAACTCAATCTTCGTCAGAGGAGATGGTTAGAATTGATTAAAGACTACGACTGCTTGATTGACTATCATCCAGGTAAAGCAAATGTTGTTGCTGATGCCTTGAGTCGGAAGTCTTTAGCTGGTTTAACAGTTTACTCGCTCTCGTTGCTTGTTGAGTTGAGAGCATTGCATGCCAGTTTTGTACCTTGTGATGATGGTGCATTGTTGGCAAAGTTGCAATTGAAGCCAGTTTTGTTAGATCAGATTAAAGAGGCTCAGATGAATGATATGAAGATTCAGAAGATTATTTCAGATTGTCAGAGTGGAAAGAGTAGAGATTTTGTTGTGAAGAGTGATGGGAGCCTATGGTTTAAAAACAGATTATGTGTACCCGATGATGCTGATTTGAAGAAGATTATTTTGGAAGAAGCTCATCAGTCGATGTTTGCTATGCATCCAGGCAATACCAAGATGTATCATGATTTGAGACAGCATTATTGGTGGATTGGGTTAAAGAGAGACATTGCTGAGTTTGTATCAAAATGTCTCACTTGTCAGAAGGTTAAAGCAGAGCATCAAGTTCCCACCGGGTTGCTTCAACCGTTGTCAGTGCCAGAATGGAAGTGGGAAAGAGTGACAATGGACTTTGTGTCTGGGTTGCCATTGACACAAAGGAAACATGATGCCATATGGGTGATTGTGGATAGATTGACTAAGACAGCTCATTTCCTTCCGGTGCGGATGGATTACTCTTTGGAGAAGTTGGTTGAGCTGTATATCCATGAGATTGTGAAGTTGCATGGTGTTCCAACTTCTTTAGTATCTGATCGAGATCCTAGGTTTACTTCAAGATTTTGGAAGAGTTTGCATAGTGCTTTGGGTTCTCGACTGCATTTCAGCACTGCTTTTCATCCACAGACGGATGGACAGTCAGAGAGGGTGATACAGATTATTGAGGACATGTTGAGAAGCTGTGTCATTGATTTCACTGGAAGTTGGGATAGATTTTTACCTCTTGTGGAGTTTGCATACAACAACAGTCACCAATCCAGCATTGGTATGGCACCGTTTGAAGCATTGTATGGCAGACGGTGTAGGACACCTCTTTGTTGGAATGAGCTTGGAGATAATAAGTTGATTGGTCCTGATTTGATTCAAGAAACTGAAGAAAAAGTAAAGTTGATTCGAGACAGGTTAAAAGCAGCTTCAGACCGACAGAAATCTTATGCAGATCTGAAAAGGAGAGATATAGAGTTTGATGTTGGAGATAAGGTATTTCTGAAAGTGTCTCCTTGGAAGAAGATTTTGAGGTTCGGTCGGAAAGGAAAATTGAGTCCTCGTTTCATTGGGCCGTATGAAGTGTTAGAAAGAGTTGGGCCAGTGGCGTATCGACTTGCTCTGCCACTTGAGTTGGATCGTATTCATAACGTATTTCATGTTTCTATGTTGAGGAGGTATAGGTCGGATCCATCTCATGTGTTGCCGATTGAGTCAATTGAAGTAAATCCTGATTTGACATTTGAAGAGGAACCAGTTGCTATTTTGGCACGTGATGTGAAAGAGTTGAGAAACAAGAAAGTGCCACTTGTGAAGATTTTGTGGAAGAATCATGGAAAAGAAGAAGCAACTTGGGAAAGTGAACAATCCATGCAAGAGCAATATCCGCAATTGTTTCAGCTTTAATATCAGGTAATTTTGAGGACGAAATTTTCTTTTTAGAGGGGGAGAATTGTAATATCCTCATTTATGCCCTAGAAGTTTTGCATATTGTTGTGGTTGTTATTGTTATAAATTGGATTGAATGTATATGATGGGATAAGAAAAGAAATTGGGAGGAGAATGCTTGTGTATATGTGTATTGGGAAAGAATTAGGGTTTAGAGAGAATGGTATATATTGTGTATATGAGGATATATATAACATATAAATGGGTCAAAGGAAGAGTCAAAGGAAGAGAGAGATATTTTTATGTGATATGTGTAATTACTATCATGGGCATACATGAGACAAAAGTTAAATTAAATGATTAAGGGTAATTAAGTAATTGCTTGAATTGGAACTCTTGGTGGAGATTTAAAGAAGAGTTGACTTTGGTTTATTCATAATTTCTTCTTCTTCTTCATGTGTGTGGCCGGCTCCTCCATAGAGAAAGGAAAGCAAGTGGTGAAGAGAGGATCTTGATGTGTTGAGCTCAAATTGAAGGAAGATTAAGTGTTTAAGTGTTGATTCAAGAAGTTTTAACTAAGGTAAGATCTTTCCTTTGATTTCTTTCCTACTTTTGAAGTGGTATGGGAAGTTAATTAGGGTTTGATGATTTGATTATGAGATGTGTTTATGATTTATTCTCAAGTGTTGAAATGGAATTAAAGATAAGAAGCTAGGTTGGTGTTGGTGATGGAAGAGTAAGAGTGTGTTTAGTGAATTCTTTTTCTGTTTTACAATTAGTAAAGGCTGTAACTTGTATGATTTTTAATTAATTATAGAAAAATGTTCTTGAAGTGAATTTTTGATATGTTGTGCCTCTATGAGTCTAGAATGACTGAAAAATATGTTGATTCGATTTTGGAATGGTTATGAGTTTAGAAAGATTATTTTTAGTAGAACTGTTCCAGCAGGTACCTTAGCTGAGACAGCTATATTTCGGGATTTTTAATAAAATGTAGAAAAATCATATCCAATTGAATTTTGGATATGTTGTTGCTTAGTGAGTCTAGTATTTGAGAAAAATAATTTAGAACCACGTTGATTGAATTTGATTTATGGAATTCACAAAGTTCAGAACTGCTGCCAGGTTGCAGGGCAATTGGGGCAGTCTGGTTAGGTGAACTATTTGACCAAGATTTTGTGTTCAGTTTGATCTGAAATTTTAAAGGAATGATTTTAAGATACAAAACTAAATTCTGTAAAAATTGTAGAATTTTTAATCAAGTAGATTATTTTATACAATATTTCAAAATAAGGATAAAATGGAGTCTAAAACCAGAATGTATTATTCATATGAATCATATCAATTGTTCTTTGCCCTAATTGCATTGTTGAGATTGAACAATGTTATGTTATGCATTGTGAATGGTTATGTGTTTCATGAATAATATACATTGAAATTGAAATAATAATTCAAATAAGACATGATATGAGACAATGCCATTGTGATTGGCTATGATGATGATATTGAAAGAAAGAAGGCATGTTTGCCTAAATGTGATGAGAATTTGAGAATTGAAATGGTAACTATATAATAAATGAATTGTTTGTTTAATATGTTATTCAGTTTCAGAGTTCTGGATTTGGGTGGCATGCCTAAGAAATGATGAAAGGTAACAGTCTTGCCGGGTTGAGGATCTCCTCATATGTGTTGAGTTGATGGTCTAAGAGACTGGGTCTGTTACACTATGAGAATTGTGAATATAAGATATATGATTTGTAACAGTCTTACCGGGTTGAGGATCTCCTCATATGTGTTGAGTGATGGTCCAAGAGACTGGGTCTGTTACACTATCCATGGATAGAGATATAGGTATATACATTGCCTACGGGCGTGATTATTGTGACTATGAACCAAATCAGTAACTATGAACTCTGAATATCGTATTAAATACTTGTTGGGCCCATAGGTGTCAAGGTTATATGAATGTCCTAAATAATGTTATGAGTTAATGAAATGAGATGTTGGTTATTGAGTATGATTGAGTAATGTTGAATGTGGAAAGATGTTGAAATGGGGTATACTCATATGACTATGATTTGTGAAATGCATAATTATGTGATTAACTTTATATTTATGATGTTGATCTTATCAATAACATATGTGGCATTGCATTACATTAAAGCATACCATTAGCATGTTTTATCTTACTAAGCCCTTGGCTTAGCGCGATAGTGTTTAATCGCGCAGGTAATAGAGTTGATAGAGTTGAACCCGAGAGTTCATCAAGACCAAGTGAGAGTAGACCTTGAAGAATCCATTTTGGGAGCTTAAAGATCAGAGTAGACTTGCCAATCATGTATATTTCTTTATATTTTGTAAAGAAATGTTTAGTATGTAAATATGTAAATATTTTATAACTTCCGCTGTGTAATATTTAAATATAGGGATTGTCACAAAACCTTTATGTTATGTTGCACTAGAAGTGTAAATTCTTTTTGCAGGTTGTAGTTGAGGTTACAAGGGGGATTTATTGGGAGTGTACTGAGAATGATTTTGTTTGCATTGGTTTGTGTAAAATGTTTTTAAAAATAAGAAAAAAACCGGTTTTGTCGACACTTGGGACTCAATTTTTAGGCGAAACTATGGCAAAATTTTTTAAAAAAAAAATCGGAACTAAAATTTAACTAAGTAAAATTGGTAGCAACATTAGGTTAGTGTGTCGCCTCTACTCAGCTTACACATGTAGGTCGGGAAGGGGTGTTACAATAATTCTGTGAATGCAGGTGATCAAGAGAACAAAAAGGAAGGAGAACCAGAGAACACAGGTGCTGGCGAAAGATCAATGGAGAAATCCCCTTCAGCAGATTTACACAAGGCAAGTAATCCTTACCGGCCACCTATACCATTCCCCAGCAGGTTGAAGAATGATAAACAAGATAGGCAATTTTTGGACATCTTTAACATGCTGTCTAAGGTAAGTATTAACTTACCCTTACTTGAAGCAATAAAGAACATGCCGGCTTATGCAAAATTCTTCAAAGAACTGAACACCAAGAAAAAGAGGTATGAGCCAAATGAAAAGGTGATAGTGTCAAAGGTAGCTAGTGCTGTTCTGCAGCATAAACTACCTCCGAAGCTAAAGGATCCTGGTAGTTTCATAATTCAAATTAGTATGGGTAATGGAAAGGGGACTGATGGTATGTGTGATTTAGGAGCCAATGTAAATTTGATGCCTTATTCTGTGTATCTTGAATTAGAACTAGGGGAACTTAAACCTACAAAAATGGTGTTGCAATTAGCTGACAGATCTCTTAGATTCCTGAAAGGGGTTATAGAAGATGTGTTAGTTAAGGTTGGTGGGTTGATAGTGCCTGTGGATTTTATAGTTCTTGACATGGAAGGAAGTAACTCTATACCATCAGCACATACTATTCTACTGGGTAGGCCATATATGGCTACTACTAACACCTTGATAGATGTTAAAAATGGTAAATTGTCAATGACTGTCTTGGGACAAACGGTTGAATTTTCTATTTTTAACACTTCTCCCATTCCTACAACTGCATTGTATAAGGATTGCTCTTTAATTGATTGTATTGAAGCAGTAGTTTCAGATGTTTTCTTGCAGACATGTTCCTCGGATAAATTGGAGCTGGCACTGACCTTAGATTGTGGTTTGGAAATTTTTGATTTAGAAATAGCCAGTTGCCTTGAGACATTAGAGAGTGCTGAAATAGAGGAACTTAAGGAGGACCCAGTATTTGAACTCCCCTCCATCCAAAAGGAAGAGAAGAATCCTTCACTTGAGTTAGAGCTGAAAGAGTTACCTAAAAATCTGAAATATGTGTTTTTAGGAGATCACAACACCTTACCTGTGATAATATCTAGCGAACTTAGTAAAGAGGAAGAGATGAGGTTGGTGAATGAGCTTAAAAGATTGAAAAGAGCAATAAGATTGGGATTGAGTGATATCAAAGGTATTAGCCCTTCAATGTGCATGTATAGAATCACTTTAGAAGAGGGAGCTAAACCTGTGAGGGAGACCCAAAGGCGCCTTAACCCAAATATGAGTGAAGTGGTTAAGAAGGAAGTGCTCAAATTGCTTGATGAAGGAGTGATATATTCAATAGCTAATAGTGAGTGGGTGAGCCCAGTACATGTAGTGCCTAAGAAATCTGGAATCACTGTGGTGAAAAATGAAAATAATGAATTGGTTCCTACTAGGACTACTACTGGGTGGAGAATGTGTATCGATTATAGGAAGTTGAATAATGCCACAAAGAAAAACCATTTCCCTCTTCCTTTTATTGATCAAATGTTGGATAAACTTTCTGGACACTCACATTATTGCTTTTTGGATGGACTTTCAGGTTATTATTAGGTGCCGATATCACCAGAGGATCAATCCAAGACTACCTTTACTTGCCCTTTCGAGACTTATGCATTTCGGCATATGCCCTTTGGCTTGTGCAATGCACCTGCAACTTTTCAGAGATGCATGATGTCTGTCTTCACAGACATGATTGATGATTTTATTGAGGTATTTATGGATGACTTTTCTGTTTTTGGGAGTTCTTTTGATAATTGCCTCAATAAACTTGTTCTTGTGCTTGAGAGATGCATTGAATGTAACCTCACATTAAGTTGGGAAAAGAGTCATTTCATGGTTACTCAGGGCATTGTCTTAGGTCATGTTGTGTCAAGTAAAGGGATTGAGGTGGATAAGGCTAAAGTAGAGTTAATTGCTAAGTTACCCCCACCTACCTCTGTTAAGGGAATACGAAGTTTTCTAGGGCATGCAGGTTTTTACCGGAGGTTTATTAAAGATTTTTCTAAAATAAGCCAACCGTTGTGTCATTTGCTTGGGAAAGATGTTCCATTTGAGTTTACTGCACAATGCATGCAAGCCTTTAATTCCCTTAAAGAAAAACTGACTAGTGCATCGGTAATTGTAGCTCCTGTTTGGTCTTTACCTTTTGAAATTATGTGTGATGCCTCTAATCATGCAGTAGGAGCTGTTCTTGGGCAAAGGGTTGAGAAGTTTTTGAGAGTGATATATTATGCTAGCTTGACCCTGAATAATGCGTAAATGAATTACACAACAATTGAAAAGGAAATGTTAGCTGTTGTTTTTGCTTTAGATAAGTTTAGAGCATATTTAATTGGGTCGAAAATTATTGTGCATTCTGATCATGAAGCTCTAAAATATCTTTTGACAAAACAACATGCTAAACCTCGCTTAATTAGATGGGTGTTATTATTGCAAGAATTTGATTTCCAAATCAAAGACACTAAGGGGAGTGAAAATGTTGTAGCTGATCATTTATCTAGATTACCCTTCTTTAGTGAAAATCTTGCGTCTGATAGCATTCATAAAAATTTAGAAGCATTTCCTGATGAGCAGCTGTTTGTGGTAATTAATGCACCTTGGTTTGCAGATATTGCTAACTATCTTGCTTGTGGTATATTGCATTCTGACATGTCATTTTAGGAAAAGAAAAGGTTTTTGCACGTGAGTAAATTTTATTTTTGGGATGAACCTTACTTATTCCGGATTTGCAAAGATGAGATAGTTCGCAGGTGTGTATCTGAGGAACAACAACTGAGTGTTCTTCAATTTTGTCATGACTTTCACTGTGGTGGTCATTTTGGAGGGAGGAAGACTGCAGAAAAGGTGCTTCAAAGTGGTTCTTACTGGCCTACTCTATTTAAAGATGCCCAAGAGTATTATAAGCACTGTGACCGCTGTCAAAGATTAGGTAACATTGGGAGGAGGAATGAAATGCCCCTTCAATCATATATTGTTGTTGAACTGTTTGATGTGTGGGGAATAGACTTCATGGGTCCTTTTCCCACGTCTTTTGATTATGAATATATTTTAGTTGCTGTTGATTATGTTTCAAAATGGGTGGAGGCAATCCCCACCCGTACTAATGATGCTAATGTGGTTGTTAAATTTGTGAAGGAAAATATTCTTAGTAGATTTGGCACGCCAAGAGTGATATTCAGTGATGGGGGAAGTCATTTTTGCAACAAAGTTTTTGAGAAATTAATGCACAAATCTGGTGTGAAACACAAAGTGGAGACCCCATACCATCCACAGACTTCTGGACAAGTTGAAACATCCAACAAGCAAATAAAAGGAATTCTGGAGAAAACAGTCAACTTATCAAGGAAGGATTGGGCGAGTAGATTGCATGATGCATTGTGGGCATATCAGACTGCTTTCAAGACTCCTTTGGGTATGAGTCCATACCGATTGGTTTTTATTAAGGCTTGTCATTTACCAGTGGAGTTGGAGCACAAGGCATATTGGGCAATCAAGACTCTGAATTTAGACTTGGACAAGGCAAAGAGAGAACGTTTTATGCAAATTTCAGAGTTAGATGAACTGAGGAATGAGGCATATGAGAGTTCGAGGATTTATAAGGATCGCACTAAAGCACTTCATGACAGAATTATAGTGCGAAAGACATTGAGCCCAGGTATGAAAGTTTTACTTTTTAATTCTCGTCTCCGTTTGTTTCCTGGAAAACTCAAGTCTAGATGGAGTGGTCCTTTCGAGATAACTCAAGTATATCCTTCCGGTGCCATAGAATTGCTTAACTCTCGAACAAATGAAACTTTTAAAGTAAATGGATAGAGAGTTAAACCATATAATGAAGGGTTCCAAGAAGTAAGGATCATCGATAGCACTTTGATTTACGATCCGTAAGTCTTACAGTAATGTCCAGCTATATGACATTAAAGAAGCACTAAATGGGAGGCAACCCATCGGTTTGCATTTCTTTTCGTAGTTGTAATTTTATATTCAGCAATTTTGATTTTATGTTTGGTTTAAATAAATGAAATGGGTGCTTTGATCGGTTTTTATTTTTCTAATGTGTTTCAGGGTTGATCGAAGAAGAGGTTTGCAATTTCTTTAAGATTTGGTGATATAAAATAAAAATAAAAAAAATAAAAAAAATAAAAAAGAGAGTCAAATGGCAGTGAGTGACACGGCCAAGCCACTGGCCGTGTCAAGCCCACTCTAAAGTCACCAAAAACACATAGACCCTGACATGGCCAACAAGCTTGGCCGTGTCACATGGGATAATTGTAACACCCCTATATCCCGTATACGTACCAAGCATGCTTATACGATCGTATAATACATATACTGAATATAGAACATGCCACTGTTTAAAATACACAACTCATAACTCGAATGTTTAAAGGAAATTCAAAAGACACTATGTATAAAAACATTTATAAATTCACAGCGGAAGTTATTACAAATTTTTACAAGTTCAAATACATAAACGTCAAAAATATATACAACATAGAATAGATACATGATTGGCAGCTTGACTCTCTGATCTTTAAGCTCTAATCCAACTCTTCAAGTAAAGCTCAACTAGGTCTAGAGGAATCCTCAGTCTCAACCCTATCAACTCTACCACCTGCGCGATGAACCACAATCGCGCTGAGCCAAAACTCAGTAGTACAAACCATCATGATAATATGAAATGTCAATATCAATATCATACATTCAATCAATAATAATCATATATATATATGAAGGTTACATTTCATAATTTCAATAATCATATCATCATCCATTATACTCATTCAACAAAGACACCTATGGGCCCACAAGACACTAATTTGTTATTCAAAGTTCAGAGTTGCTGTTTCGGTCCAATATCACAATAATCAAGCCCGTAGGCAATATACATATCTCTCTATCCATGGATAGGGTAACAGACCCAGTCTCTTGGACCATCAACTCAACAACTTGAGGAGATCCTCAACCCGGCTAGAATGTTACCTGTAACAGACCCAGTCTCTTGGACCATCAACCCGACTAAATCGAGGAGATCCTCAACCCGGCTAGACTGTTACTTCAATTTACATCTATCATTTCACATTTATAAAGTAACAGACCCAGTCTCTTGGACCATCAACTCAACAACTTGAGGAGATCCTCAACCCGGCTAGACTGTTACTACAATAGGCATGCCTGCCAAAATCAGAACTCTGAAGGTTGAATAAAACACTTTACACAAAATCATTTCATTCTCATTTCATTCTCATTTTCGCAATAGGCAACCTTGCCTCAATTGTAATTTATTTTATCATCATAGCCAACAATCATGGCTTCTCATCACATAAATACAATTCATCACATTATCATATCTTTCACATCATTATAAATGTTCACATCATATTCCACATTATACACAACATAACATTATTCATAAGCATCATCAAGATCATGAAATGTATGTTAAATTTCAACATCATATGGATGTATGCAATAATGTAGTTTATACTTACCTTAAATGCAACCCACACAATATTAACACCTCTCTTTCCAACAATCTTTCACTTCTTGAATTAGAGTAATTCACCTTCTTCACAACCTAATCCAAAGGAAGATGAAACCCTTATAAGAACATAAGGCTAAGAACCAACTAGGGCAAACTCTAACCATGACACGCTCACCCACACGGGCGTGTCCCTGACCGTGCCCTAACTCCACAACACAGAAGCTTTTACACTCTCAATGACACGGGCGTGTTACTGGGCGTGTAATACCTTCTGCCTCACAACAATATTGACACGTCCAACATCAAGAACGTGCTCATGGCCGCGTCAATTCCCCAAAAACACAGTGGCTATGACACGCTCAATAACACGGGCGTGTTACTGGTCGTGTCAATCCTACTGCCACACAGAAGCTACAACACGCTCAGTGACATGGGCGTGTCACTGGTCGTGCCACTCAACCCAAAATACAGAGCTATCGACATGCCCAAAATCCTGGACGTGCCCTAGGGCGTGTCAGGCCAACAACCCAGATTCCGGCCAAAACAACAACACAACCAACAAAACTCTTTCTTTCACCAAAAACCACTTCAACCAAAGTCATCTCAACATACCCAAAAACCATAACAAACTCACAAAAACACCAAAACAACTAAAGCATTCCTCAAATCTCAAATCAAAAAATCATCAATACAAACCTAAAACACAACCTCAAAACAATCACTTCCAACAACTTACTCTTTCCTCCAATCCATCCCCAAAAACAAGAAATCAGTTACCCAAACACTCTTAAACCCATCTTAAACAACATAATCACATACCAATCACAACTCAACTCAAAAACTCAAAGAAATCAAAGAGTCAAGTGAAGAACTTACCAAAGATGAAGAAATCTCTTAACTTTCCACTTGAACTCTTGAAAGCTTCCTTAGATCTTGAGTTAGAGGTTCAAATCTCTTCTTTGCTCTCTTGTTTCTTGTGTTAACCGGCCAAACAAAGCAAAGGAAGGAGAAGGAGAAAGTGATCCACGACAATGAGAAAGAAAGAAGAAGGAAGAAAGAGAAATCCAAAGTCAAACCCCTCTTTTCCTTAAAACCCTCTCAACCAAGCAATTTAAAATATTAAACTAATCTCTTTCAACCTCTTCCACACATTCAAATCCTTATTAATTAATTAATAACAAATTCAAAAACACAACAAATATCTTCTTCCACTAACTCAAAACTTTGACTTTCCATGACTTAGGTATATGTTATATATATCCTAATATACATCACATATACACTTCCTTTAAAAACCCCTTTTTCTTACAATAAAACATATACAATAAATCCAATTATAATAATAATAAAACCCAAAACATCTAGGGTATATTTTGGGATATTACATGGGACACGGCCAAGCTTCACCCAAAATCCCCTCTCTTTGTTTTTGCAAACCTTTGTTCACAGTGTCAAACACACCCATGGGACACGGCCAAGTCACTGGCCGTGTCCCTCCAAACACATCAGACACGGCCAAGCTCATCCAAGCTTGGCCGTGTCCCTTCAATTTCACACTTTAAAAACACGGTTTTAGCACTTTTCGTTCATTCCAATCCCTAGATTTGATTTTGGTTTCCTTTCTCTCTCTCAACTTCTCTCTCATAAAACCTCCATTGTTGTTCTTTCAAAGCTTCCAAACTTCCATTAATTCTCAATTTCCTTCACCAAAATTGAAATTAATCCGTTTAATCTTCTTCTTCTCTCATAAAAGATCAATTTAATGGGTTTAAGTTTCAATTTTTTTTTCAGATCTTTCAATATGCCAAGAACGAAGATGGTGTCCCACCATAAGAGGAAACAACCTCCAACTGCAGCTGCATCTTCATCTTCCTTATCTTCATCTTTAAAGAGAGCGAATCTTTTGGCTTGGGGTTTCTTCCCGACGAGGTATGTCAGTGATGAATCCCTTAATGCTCTTCATATTAGGGATAATTTTTATCATTATGTTCAAAACCTTGGGTGGGAGAACCTAGTCTCCTTTCGACCTTTGCAATTTCAAGAGCTTACTTTGGAATTTTTGACATCTCTTAAGGTTGAAAGAGATGATCAAAAAATTTGCTCTAAGTTGAACTTTAAATTGCTTAGGAAATCATTTGTGGTTAGTATTGAACAATTGAATGTTATATTTGGTTTCCATCAACACAGTGAAAGGTTGGTACCTAAGGATTTTAAACAATAATTTGCTTGGGGAGCATTGGGCTCGGGAACTTATGTGGCCAAATCGGCCAAGGCGACTAAATTGAGCAATCCCGCTCTTAGGTATTTGCATCATTTTATGTCATGTGGATTCTTTGCTCAGAAGGAAAGCCCGGGTGTAGTGGAACTTAGTGAACTCTTTTTCTTAGATTGTGCGTGTAATGCAGTGCCCATTAGTACCAGCTATTGGTTGGCTGATGTTTTTGATAGTCTGGCAAACAAAAAGAAGGGGGCTATCTATATTGGAGGATTGGTTACCACATTGGCAACAACCCTTCTTGATGATTTTGACCCGAGTACCTGTCGTATGACTAAAATTACAGGTAATGATTCATTGGATTTGGCCACACTAGAGAAGATGCATATGGTGGTGCATAGGGGAGGGGCTTATATGATGGCTTCAGCTGAGCCAGAAGTACCGGGGGGCAGACAAAAGAGAACACGAGTTTAGGAGGAGTCCAACTCGGATTCTCTTGATTTGAAGAAGATGCTCCGGCTCCGGATAATCAAGAGATACTCAATAGGATTGAGGCACTAAAGAGCAAGGTAGATCGTAACCATGCTGCGGTCTTACAACAGTTAGACCAAATCAATAGCAACCTTGCTAAGATACTGAGTCTTCATCCTTCGGCTGCTTCATCATCACATCCTCCTTCACCGTAGATCACATTGGCTCTACTCTTTTGAGAGAATTCCTTACTTTCTTGTGTTTAGTTATAGCATATTTTTGTTATTATTATTTTTTAATGTTAACATTTTATATTTTGGATATTTTATTTTTATATATTGTATTTTGTTTTTGAACATTTGCTATTTGTGATGAAAAGGTAGAGTTTGCCTCACAAGGGTATGATGGAAAACAGGTTGCACCTTAACTCTTTTTCTTTATTATCCTTGTTTCCATTGAGGACAATGTAATTTATAAGTGTGGGGCAATCTTTAAGCTTTTCTTTAATTCTTGTTTTGTTTGTCGTTGTGTGTTATATTGTGCGTTGTGCATGGCATAATTGTTGAAAACTTATTGACTTTTCTGTGATTCTAGCATTATATTTGAGACTTTAGTATCAGCATAGAGATTAGCATTTGAATTAATTCCGGATCAATTTTCACATTCTGCAATTCATGACATATAAATCTTTGAGAACCTACCCTTTGTGAGTTTTGAGCCTCATAGATTGAATATTATTGTCAATTGATTTTCTTTTCTTAAGTGTGTACCTTCACGATTTTGCATCTCTAGAGCTTGCTTTTGCATACTAATTGAACTCACATTATGATTTAATCTCAAGTTTTAAAATGATGAAGGCAAATTAGGATTATCTCTTTAGCTTAAAAGACCTCCCTTAATTATGAATTCCTTAGTGAGCCAAGTTGAGCCTGTAACTTTTTCTTGATTGATCAACACAATTCACAACTCAACATTTTCTTATTATCATCATACCTGCATTAAGGAATGGAGTTTCTTATGATATGACAATAGGGTGGTTTAATTCATAAGTATTGGGTAAGCAATAAAAAAAAATAGTATTGCTATTTGGGGCTGAAATGCATACTTTGCACATTGTATTTGACTAAGAGTCGGTTATTCTTTTCCTCTACATTTTAAGCTAGATGTTCCATGCAATTCTATATTTTGTATATATATATATATATTAAAAAAATAAAAATAAAAAAATAAAAAAGAAAATAAAAGAGAAGATATATATATATATATATACAGAATCCATATATTTTCTAGCATTAGAGGAATGTCGACTCATGTACTTTTCTTTAAGTATGCAAGTATGTGAGATTATCGAGGGTTGGTGAATATGCCATTTGAGGGAGTTATGAGTTTCTTAGCAAGAGTATTGTCTAATTTAGATTCTCCATTTCTTGATGCTCCAGCTTAAATGTCTTTTCTCACACATTCACCTTAGCCCCATTACATCCAAATAAAAGACCTTCAGATTATTTCTTGAGAAAATCAGTGAGAGAGATTGGATAATTAAGCAAGTTTATGGTAGTATGCAATCATGAGTGGTTTGAGTAAATTAACCTATGAAATCGAGTGAAACACTTAGATGAGAGATCAGATTTGTATGTTTGGATTAATGAATGAGTTAAGAAGATCTTGATTGAAGTAAAGTGCAATTATTTATGGCTGAGTCTTAAAGGATTTCATCTTATATACTGGAATTATAGTTATGGTTGCTTGAGTTTTTAATTTATGCCATGTGAATTTGCTTGAGGACAAGCAAAGTTTTAAGTGTGGGGTAGTTGTTTTATTAGCTTTTGTTATAGAATTGTATCTTATTTATTATGATGATTATTATTTTATTTAGGTATTTTGGTAGTTTTAATCTATTTATTTAGTATTTTCATCAATTTTGGTAGTTTTAATTTATTTCAGTGTTTATGTCATTTTTGTTCTAGTTTTTAGTGTGGTGTTAATGTGTTGTTGGTTAATGTTTATTTGATTCTTGTTTAAAGTTTGTTTAAGTGTTTATTTTAGGTTAATATGCAAACATTTCCTTGGAAGAATAGCATGAAGCATGTCTCACCTTAAGGGAAAAACCAAGGAACCAAGAGAGGAAGGAAAATTCGGGCAGTAACTGACACACTCATAGGACACGGCCAAGCCACTGGCCATGTCACTTGACACGGCCAGGAGCTTGGCCGTGTCCCACACATTGCCAAAGAAGAAGACCAAAGAAAGAAGAGCAAAGAACAAAGAGGTCAGTAGGTGACACACCCAGGGGACACGACCAAGCCACTGGCCGTGTCCCTCCAAACACCTCAAACACAGCCAAGCTTGGCCGTGTCACACTCATTCCAAAGAAGAAAAGATGAAGGATCACATAAGCTGACACATTCAGTAGACATGGCCAAGCCACTGGCCGTGTCACATGACACGGCCAGGAGCTTGGCCGTGTCACCTCATGGACTAAAGGAAGAAAGGAAACGCGGATTTTTGAAGCGTGGTTTCGTATAAATAATAGACGACTAGGGTTTTTGAAAGAGATTGGAGAGTTTATTATCAGCCATCAGAGAATAACTTAGGGATTTCCAATTGTTTTCTTTGAGATTATTGATTACACTTTGATTCAAATAGTCTAAATTAAATTTGTTTTAGCCATTGCAACATCCTTGAAGCAAAGATCTGAACAAGAGATTCTTCAGGAGCTAAGGAAGTTTGTAATTTGGTTTTGTTCTCAAACTTTATATCTTAAGTTTCATTGGAATTGTATTCATGAATTCTATTATGTCTAAATTGATTTCTTTGAATTTTAATGAGATGAATATGTTTGATAGCATCATCATGAACTAATTTGATATAGTCTTGGGTTTGTATGGATCTGCTATGATTGTATGAATTGGTTATTGCTCTTAACTGAATTATTTCTTTAGCCTTAATTGAATGGACTATTGCTAATATATAATTGATTGGCCACCAATTATGTGTTTGAGGTATTAGATGAAGGATTGAGAGATGAGGTCTAATGCTGGAACAATTCAATTAGGGACTTAGGTGAATTAGAGATATAACCTAAGAAAAGGATAATTTCAATTGTAACAAGATTATTTGAGAGAGGTTTGAATGCGAGAGCTTATTTCCTTGATTCAATTAATTAAGTGGCTTGAAATCTATCTTTGAAATTAAATTGGTTAAGAGGAATAACCGTTCATACATATAAGTTAGTAGAGAAGTGCAAACCCTAGACCTTTCTATTGAGTGAATCAATATATTTATTTCATTTTACTTTTATTGTTTTAAACTCCAATCGATCTGTCTTCATTAGTTGTTAGCAATTTACATTTATTGATAATTTTTTATTTACAATATGATAATCAATTAGCTTATCTAGCTTCCTTGTGAGACGACCTTGAGGTATTCACCAAGATACTACAGTAGCCTCGTATACTTGTGAGTGTAGTTCTAGTAGTGTTAAATAGAGCCCAACATTCACCCTTTGAAATTGAATCTTTATCCATTAGAGATTGGGTCTTCCCCCTTGAAACACAGATCTTTATCCATTGGAGATCGGGTCTTCACCCTTGAAAATGGATGTTCATCCATTCGAGATTAGGTCTTATATTGGCTTCAGCTCTTCTAGCTAGATTGATATTTTGTCATTTGCGTCATCATTCTTTTGAGAGTTCTAATGTTCCATTCTTTCGTTCTTCCTTTTTTTTTGCAAAAATTCAGCTATTTTTAGTTGGCTCTCATATCTTCTCCTGTTCCCTACGTGGCGAAATATTTGTAAGTGAGTTTGAAAATATTTTATATATAAACTCAAAAAATTGAAAAGGAGAAACTTTGCCCCCTGTGTAGGCTCAAACCAATGATTTTTCTATGCCGGCTCTGATTGATGTTTGTGCTGTCTATTTCATCACACAAGCATGTATTTCTTCTTTTGCAAAATGACTGGAGCTTCCACAAGCGAGTAGGCTTTCCATGCCCCCTTGATTCAATATCTTCTTTTGATTCTTTACTTCGCAGGGTGTTTGCTGTTCATTTTGACAAGGAATAGACAATACAAGACAAGAAAGTGCGATGTGATATGCTCATGTATGCATGAATAATACTTACAGTCATTCCATCGACTCACAGACCGAGGTGATCAGCAGAAGTATTTTCATTGACTCCTTTTTGACGCTCATTCAAGTCTTGCATTGGAATGATAGAAAGCTTTGCATTTATGGCTTTTATCTTTAAGATGTTGAAAATATGAATAATGGAGACCCCAAGCAGCAGAGTCAGGGATTCAACTATTTCAAACTATGTCTCAGCATGTCAGTTGATAGCTTCTTCATGACCTTGCCAATAATCATTTCCTTTGCCCATTGTGTCCTTTGGAGGTTCAACATACTTCCCTTAACTTGAAGGCTTTGTATGACAAAACATTTTTTTTTTGAATTTTTGAATTTTAATTTTGAGATCAATTGTTGGTTTTGCCAAATTAATGTCAATGTACCTCAGGACATGATTTTCCAAATTAACATATCTATAACATGACAACCCTAGTTACCGTACTAAACTCGGGAATTATTTCTATTTAAGCAAGAATTGTTGCACTTCAGATAGGCACATACACATTACTTGGCCAAAGGTCTCATTTGAGTTTAAATATTGTCTATCTCATATGCATGCTTATCCAAACTATCTCCACTAATAGACTCTACCTACCAAGAGAGATCAACAGGTCTTTGATAGGCTTGAAATGGGGTCTATAAGGGACAAGAGTTTAAATGAAGGCCATTTTGAGATTGGAGCTGGTATGACATAATGGACAAACCTTCACACTACAAATTTCTTGTTTGAATTTTAGGCAGCTTGGAGGTAATCTTGCTAGACTCCAAATTCCTTTTATCTTCTTGGCATTAATCTGGGTCTTGATTAGGATAAATTTTGCCCTTGCAAAAAGTTTAGTTCCCAAATTCATTTATTTTCTTCTTCTCCCTTTTGTTTATTTCTCTTACTCTTCCCTTTATTTGAGCATTTTTTGATTTTTGTCCTTCCTTGTAGGACTGTCAAGTACAAAACTTTTAAGCACTGGATGGTCTTGCTCCTTTTGATTTTGATCAAATCTTTAATTGGGTTGGACAAATTCAAGTCAAAATGTCCTTATAACCCAAATGGAAGCCTTTTGTTGTCTTAGGTAGAAGAGAACTCAGTTGGCTTTTTGAACTGTCTTTTTAGGTTTTATCTTTTTTCTTTTCTTTCTCTTTTTCTTCTTTTCTTCTTTTCTTTTTTTTTCTTTTCTTCTTTTTTTTTTCTTTTTTTTGTTCATTTTTTTATTTGTTCTAGCTCTAAAGGAGTTGTCTTGTTTGTACCAACTTGAGCTTCCAATAATGGATGAGTGGAGTGGTATAAATCTTCTTTAATAGGGATAAATCATTTGTTACTCTGATGTTGTCTTGATATATTGGAGATAATAGGTGAACTTCAACTACCCTTATGGTTTTGAAAACATCAACTATCCTTATGATCTTGAGAACTTCAACTATCTTCATGGTCTTGAGAACTTCAACTATCCTCATAATCTTGACTAATCATTGCTTTCTTTGATCTTCTTGTCTCTCCACTTTAGTGATCATAAGACTTGTCAAAAGTATCACAACAGCTCAGGGTAGGTTGTTGGAGTTATATGCCAATGAAAAGAAAACTAAAATTTTATAAAGGCTCAAAGTGACAACTAGGGATTGATATTTAATAGGGTAGATTCTAGTTGTTGGCTAACCAAATAATGCCTAGATCATTTCTCTCTTAAATAAGCAGAGTTCAATTTCACCTCGAAAGTTTGTCAAAGCATGTTCTAAGACTGACTAGGACCTAGACAAAGGTAATTATGCAGGAGCCCTCTCTAAGTAAGCATACACAACTCAATGCTATAGAGCAATTCCCTTTTCTAGTAAAGTCATTCGAGTCATGATGCATAAATATATTAATTCATGAATTATCAAGCTAGATTCCTCATCGGTTGAGCACCAAAATGAACAAAGACCAACAAAATTTTTGATGAAAGTAATTTATTCAAGCAACTTTAAATTTGAAAAACAAGATTGTGCCAATTTAAATATTAAAGAAAGTAAAATTGAAAAGCAACATTCAAGCTAAGGAAAGTTCGTTGAGTTTAAGCTTCTTTTCCCTTCACATCTTCAATATTTCCATCTTGAAAGGATGATAAAACAAAATCTTCTTCCAATCCTTTTCCCACCATGAAGGTTGCCGGTGGAGGTACTCATTTGAACCTTGGTAATGGATTGTCTTTGGTGTTGGGCTTATCCGGCTTGGGTAGCTTACCACTATCAATCAAATCTTGGATCTCATGCCTTAGACAAGCACATTTATCTGTTTCATGCCCTCGCATTTGATGAAATTGATAGAAGGCCTCGGCATTGAAGTTTGGTGGCAATGGATTATGTAGTGGTCGAGGAGCTAACGGTTGCAACAACGCTTTCTTTTACAGCTTGCTAAAAACCCTAGATAGAGGTTTCCCCAATTCTGAGAATCATCTTTTATTTCCTTGACCAGTCGCATTAACATCAACTTCTTTTTGCATGCTTTGATTGCTAGGCTGATAATTCCCTTTCTCATTCCTTCTTATTGAAAAGAGATTTTTCTCCCTTTCCTACTCTTCAATTTGTAGACCAGCTTGGAGAGGATCTTTGAAGTCATGGATGAGTGTATGAGACATCCTTTCACGAAGACTAGGCAGGATGCCTCTCACTATCATCCTTATTTGATCAGATTCATCGGGCCTTTTCTTGAGCAAAGCAGCCTTGTTTCTCCATCTTTTCACATAGTCCATAAAATTCTCATTTGGTCTTTGTCTAATGGACTCAACTTCCATTAAGGTAACTTCCATTTCAACATTGTATCCATATTGTTGGATGAAGGCCTTGTATAGCAAATCCCAACTCTTTTGTGTTCCTTCTCCCAAGTTATTGAACCAATTTTGGACAACAGGGTCTAATGAGAGCATGAAGTACCTTAGAGTTTGAGCCTTAGTAGCTCGTGCAGATTGCATAGCAGTGATGTACTGCTTTACATGGAGATGGGGATTTTCGGTTCCATCAAACTTCACAAAAGATGGCATCTTAAATTTGTATGGGACTTCTTCTTCTAGATCAAATAATTTTTCAACTTCAGACATTTCATCGGTTTTTAGTTTCTTCTCAAAATTTTTTTCCAAATCAGCAATCATCTTTTCAACATCAGAAGTTTCGGTCTTCTCCATAGTTGATCTTTCAACAATCTTCAGTTCTTTCTTCTTGTCTTGAGGATCTTGGTAGTATTGAGCCCAATCATCATCATCATCAATGATCACCTTATCATCATCAAAAACCACTTCACCAACTTTGGTCTTCCCTTTGTCCCTTGGCTTCTTGGTGCTAGCAGATGCTTCGACATGATTTTCTAAAATTGCAGTTAATTGGTTCTTCATGGTCTCAGCTAGAGCCTCTTTTATTTCTTCCATTTTGGCATTGAGGGCTTCATCCACCATTCTTTGAATTTGTTTGGGATCCATTATTTTTGGTGAGCAAATGATTGAGTCGTTGCTAGATTCTTTGCTACCGGCGTAGGTCGGATTATCGTAAGCTTTTGAACTATCGTAATCCAGGGCTGTGAGCCAGAGAGGATCAATGATATGAGATGCAAATGTATGCATGTATGTATGCACAAACAATAAACAAACAAGGATAATTAGGATGCTTTTTCCAACCTTATAACATCCACACACGAATGGTGAGTCACTTTTCCTAGGTATATGGTTAACAAAATACCAACATGGGGCATCTTATTTTCAAATATTTCCCTCGGACGTTTCAACCTATAGTTATATTTTCAAAAATGGAAATCAATTTATGATAATTCCCATTAATTAGGTTTTAATCCATTCAACCAACTATAGTAGCTCTTATGCAACATTGGATTAAAACTAAATTAAGAGGCTTATTATAGATAGATTTCTCACTTGAAAAAAAGTAACTAGTGATTCATGCCAAAAACAAGCCCATGGTTGATTTATTCTTAGTATAAACTAGGCTCACAATTGAATTTTGGTATTTTATAATTAACCTAAATAATTTGTAAGCTCTTTGTAAGATAATTTTGTTTATATGCCCATTGTAAAACGATTTTTAGAAAAAATGGATTTTGTGCTTTACATTTGGGTTATGAGCAAAATAATTTTTGATTTATTTTTAAAAAAGTCTTATGTCCAAAGACCATCTTGAAAAGTTTTGAAAATAGCTTTGGTCTTAAAGAAAAATTTATTTTGAGCTTACAATATACTTAGGTCATATTAGAAAAAGATCAAACCAAATAAGCCATGATTTAAACCAAGATAAATTAACCATAGTCAAACAACATGCATTTGGGGTAAAAACCTAGGGAAAGTAACTAGGCCAATTACATGAGCTTTAGTCTTTGGGAAAAAGGCTTAGGTTCCCATAGCAAGTATATACTAAATGGTACGAGGCTATGAGTGGTTATGCCATGCTCGATCTCCATACCTTGAGTGAAAGTATGGTATCCCTCACATAACACAACACAGGTAACACGGGTGTCCTAACTCACGCACATGATGCAATCTAGTATGATGCAATGGATAATATCATTATAAGAAAGAATAGAATAATATAAAGACCAACGGAATCAACTTCTCTTATCCCCAGTGGAGTCGCCACTGTGAGCAGAGATTTTTGCCCCCACCCCCGGTGGAATGGTTCTTGCGACTTCGGCACTATTTAGGCTCGGGACCTTAGAGGACACGGACCTAAGTCCGGAGAAAATGGAGTCGCCACCCAGACGGGCCGGGAAAAAGAAAGGGGTGGATGATTTGATTCCTAAGGAATCCCCAACCCCTTAATGGGTTCAAAAAGTTGGGTACGTGTGGGGAAGGTGAGAAATGGCCCAGCACCCCCACAATGCCCGGTTCATTGGAACCGGCCTCCTTTACAGGTCTTAATATTATAAAATTCTTAAATATAACAACATTATCCATATTACATACAATAAAAATAAAGCATTGATATATTGAAAATCAAAACAATGTCCAAATAAAACAATTAAATGGACACCCATCCAAGGATGGAAACATGTCCTTACATCCCATGCCTAAATAGGACACCCACCGAAAGATAGAAATATGTCTTTATATTGGTTCTAAAATATAAAAGCAATTTAAATTACATGATATCTAACTAATGAGGTACGCACCAAGTGGAAACATACCTCTTACAACATGTGGAAATCTAAATAAATCGATAAAAGTAAATAACCATTCATCATAAATAAATCATTCTTCAAAGATATTAAACAACAATAGAATGTAAACATCCATCCATGATAAATTAAGTAAACCAAGCATTGAGCATATAAAATAAATCCAAGCATAATCAAATATAAAATTGAATAAAGCAAATAAAGATTCAAATTAGGGCTACTGTTTCTATTTAAGTTTCTTTATTTAATATGTTTAGGATTTTGGGAATTCATGGGTTTAAGCTACTGTGAGTTTTAATGAAATTGAAATAAAGCAAAGTTTTAGAATTTAAGAGGTTGATAAAGTTCTTTGATTAACCAAATCAGGGTTTGAGATGTATAATCATGAAATTAGGTTTTGGACACTTTAAAAAATTTAGGCTTATGATTTTCGGTCACTGGATTGTGTTTTCTAAGCTTACTGTGTAGAATTAGATTTATATGGTTTTAAAGTTTTAAAGAATTAAGGCTTAGAAAACTTTAGGGTTTAGGTTTTAAGAGAGTTAGGGTTCACTGTTTTGGGTTTTGGAGTTGAATTAGGGTTTTAGAATTTTAGAATTAGGTTTTCGGAGGATGCATTAGGTTCTAGAATTTGAAAATCAATTGATAATTTTATGAAGATTTATGAAAATAAATAAAATGATTTAAGGTTTATATAAAGAAAAAAGATGTTTTTTTAGGGTTTTTTTTGAAAGAAACAGATTTAATTTATGATTTTGAAAATTTGAAAAGCAAATTTGGGTTTTGTGATTTTGAAGGAACAAAAATAACAATTTTAAGCTTTTTGGAAAACAAAGCAACGAATTAAGGTTTTTAACTTTAGAAAAGGGGAATTAAGGTTCTAGGGTTTTTGAATTAAAAGAAACAATTGGATGATTTAAGCTACTGTGAAGAAATTAGACAATTGATGCATACCTCCGTTTGTTGGTTCCACCAAAAATTTCTTCTTGGATGAACAAAAACAAAGACAAGCTTTGCTGCTTTGAATTGCTTGAATTGTTTGTCTGCTCTCTCAAAAAATTAGATTGATTCAAAGTTTTCCTTCTCAATTTTGGTCTCAATTTCTCCTCCAAATCCCCGATCGATTTTCTTCTTTTTTCCTCCTCAATTTCGGTCTCAATTTCTCCTCCCAATTTCTATCCCAATTTCCGATCCAATTTTCTTTTTTTTTCTCCTCCTCTTTTTGTGTTGTTTTTGGTCTTACTTATAGAAGAATTTTGATCAATTCTAGTCATTCAAGGAATACAACATTGATTAAGAAAAGGAAACCGAAACCTAATTGCATTAGGTTTCGAAAAAAATTTGCGTCGGAAAAATTTTGCTGGCGAAAAAAAACTGCTGCGGAAAAATCGCGCTGGCAAAAAAAAACTGTTGCAAAAAAAAATGCGCTGGCGAAAAAGCTGCTGCAGCGGGGGGCAAATTTGGCCTGCGGGCCATTTCGCCGCAGCCCCTTTCGGGGACGAAATTTTTTGTCGCCGATTTTTTATTTTTATTTTTATTTATTTATTATTATTATTTATTATTATTTTTTTAATAAAAATTGGATACTAAAGTAAATATTATTTAATTAAGATAACAAAAATTATTTTGGACTAATTAAAATATTTTGGACAACACAAAAATTATTTTGGACTAATTAAAATATATTGGACCGGACTGGGTCTACACTGTCTTCGTTAACCGATCAACAATCACCCAGATGGCGTCATGCTTCTTCTGAGTCAACGGCAAACCAGTCACAAAATCCATTATCACTTGCTCCCATTTCCATTCAGGTACTGATAAAGGTTGAAGCAACCCTGTTGGAACTTGGTGCTTGGCCTTCACTCTCTGACAAGTGAGACACTTGGATACAAACTTCTCTATGTCTTTCTTCATACCTGACCACCAATAGTGTTGGTTCAAATCATGATACATGTTGGTACTTCCAGGGTGCATTGCAAAAACCGATTGATGTGCTTCCTCCAAAATAATCTTTCTCAATCTTGCATCATCAGGAATACACAATCTATCTTTGTACCAAAGGCTGCCATCATCTCTCACAAGAAAATCTCGGCTCTCCCCCTTTTGGCAATCTGCACAACTTTCTAAATTTTCTCATCAGCCAATTGAGCCTCTTTAATATGATCCAACAACACCAGTCTCAATTGCAAATGAGCTAACAAAGCACCATCATCACATGATTCAAAATTAGCATGAAACGCTCTCAATTCAACAAGCAACGATAGCGAATAAGTAGTCAACCTGCCAAAGACTTCTGAGTCAAGGCATCTGCAATAACATTCACCTTACCAGGATGACAATCAATCAAATAGTCATAGTCTTTAATCAACTCCAACCACCGTCTCTGCCGAAGATTCAAATCTCTCTGAACCCCCAAATATTTCAAACTATTGTGATTCGTATAAATGAAACACTTCTCCCCATAAAGATAATGTCACCAAATCTTCAAAGCAAACACTATGGCTGCCAACTCCAAATCATGCGTCGGATAATTAAGCTCATGCGGCTTCAACTGCAGAGAAGCATAAGCTATGACTCTACCCTCCTGCATCAAAACACAACCTAAACCATTATGTGAAGCATGACTGTAAATCACATATGGTTTATCTTCCACAGGTAAAATAAGAACAGGAGCTTGAGTCAACATCTCCTTCAACTGCTCAAAGCTTGCTTGACATTGATCTGTCCACACAAATCTAACTCCCTTCCGAAGTAATCTGGTGAGTGGAGTAGCTATCAAAGAAAAACCCTTCACAAAGCGTCGATAATAGCCTGCCAAACCCAGAAAACTTCTAACTTCAGTCACTGACTTCGGCGGACTCCAATTCAAAATGGCCTCAACTTTACTCGGATCAACTCTAATACCATTCGCTGAAACCACATGACCCAGAAAAGTCACTTGATCAAGCCAAAACTCACACTTAGACAGCTTAGCATATAATTGCTTCTCTCTCAAGGTCTGTAATACTATCTGCAAGTGCTCGTCATGCTCCTCTTTATTATGCGAATACACCAAAATATCATCAATAAAGACCACCACTAACTTATCTAAATATGGTATAAATACCCTGTTCATCAAATCCATAAAAGCTACTGGTGCATTCGTCAACCCAAAAGGCATCACCAAAAACTCATAATGCCCATACCTTGTGCCGAAAGCTGTCTTAGGAACATCTTCCTCTCTGACTCTCAACTGATGGTATCCTGATCTCAAATCAATCTTGGAAAACACTGCTGCTCCCATCAACTGATTGAAGAGATCATCTATCCTAGGCAAAGGATACTTATAATCAACACACAATCTTAAGGTACCATCCTTCTTCTTCACAAACAAAATAGGTGCTCCCCACGGAGAAACACTAGGGCGAACAAACCCTTTATCCAACAACTCCTGCAACTGCACCTTCAACTCTCTCAACTCAGTAGGTGCCATTCGATAGGGAGTAATAGAGATGGGAGTGGTACCAGGCAACAAATTGATACCAAACTCAACATCTCTTGCAGGGGGTAACCCTGGCAACTCCTCAGGAAACACATCTGGAAATTCAACAATTGTGGGTATACTATCAAGCTGAGAACCCACTACTCTAGTATTTACCACATGAGCAAGATAAGCATCAGACCCTTTTCGAATTAACTTCCTAGTTACAACAGTTGAAACAAACATGGATGCAAGTTTTCTCTGCTCACTAGATACCATCACACTTCTACCATCACTGGTTCTCAGGGTAACACACTTCTTTTGACAGTCTACCATAGCCCCATGCTTAGACAACCAATCCATGCCTAAAATCAGATCATACTCCTTAAAAGGCATTTCAATCAAATCACCCAAAAACTCCTCACCTTGCACCACAACTGAACTATCACGATGCACCTTGCTAACTACCACACTATGCCCTAAAGGATTTGTCACCAAGACATCAAATCCTAGGGACTTAGAATGCAATTCAGTCACATGCAAGATGGATTCACTTATATATGAATGAGTAGATCCTGGATCAATTAGAGCAAGAACTGAAATGCTAAATAAAGAGAATGTACCCGCAATGACTGCTGAAGCATTCGGCTACCTCTGCATCACATACACTCTCTAAGATGACCCAGCCTCATCTGGCCTACTGCCTCCGGATTTAGAGCCGCCTCTCTGACTGATCCTTGGTCGACCACCTCTACTGAAACCTCTGTCCCCTTGACCTCCTCTGCTAACACTAGGTCAAGAAGCTGCAGTATCAGTCTATCTATCCTCTGGTAGCTCAGGGCAATCTTTGATGAAATGGTCAGGCAATCCGCATCTAAAACATACAGCTGATCCATCAATCTTCCAACAAACACCCCCATGTGCCCTGCCACAATGAACACAGGTAGGTGGAATGGATCTCTGAACCATTGGAGTTGGAGCACTAGCCATAGAAACTGTAGGTCTCAGTTTCTGCCTCTGATACTGAACTGACCTACCAGACTGCTTCAGGCTCCTACTGACTCTCAGAACAAAACTTCCTCTGCCTCTCTTCATAGATGAAGACCCTGCCTCAAACTGGGGTTTCCTAACTCTAGTCTCCTCTTCGATAGCAGCTGCTGCAATACCCATAACCAGCAACAATGCACATAATAGAGGGCCTCAATCCCTCTTCAAATCTCCTACACTGGTCAATCTCATCTGAAATAATCCCACCGGCATAGTGACTCAACCAGATATACTCTATCTCATACTCTGTCACTGTCCGGTTATCTTGTCTCAAATTCAGAAATTTCATCTTCTTGGCATCCTTATACTCCCTCGGAGTATATTTCTGCTCAAACTCCTGCAGAAAAATCACTATAAGACAAGGTAGGTGGATCATCCATAGCATGAGGGACTGTCTTCCACTAATCATACACATCTCTCTGCAGAAGAGATCTAGCATAATCAAATTTCTCTTCAGGAGTAGCTTCAATTTGAATAAATATTATTTGCACTCTATCCAACCATTGCTCAGCTACTGTAGGATTTGTAGCACTAAAGAAATTTTCAGCCCCAAATTTCCTCAATTTATCATAATGCCTCACCGGCACTTATGGCTGTGGTTGCGGTGGCGACTGCTGCACTGGAGCTTGTCTCAACAATTCTACTACATGCTGTAACCAAACTGGTGGAACCTCATCAGCAGCTGATCTCTCTAGCACAGGAGTAGGTGCCTCTCCAGCTCTCTCAACCCTAGCTCCATCTCTACCCTCTTCAGGAGCTACACTCTCAGCACTACCTTCTATGGACTGACATGACTGAGACGCCATCACTACCTATATCTGCAAACACAGCAGGATATAGCTCATCAAAGATCAGAAACTGCCAATGCCAAAGCATGTATCTTATTCAAAAACCATATTTTAAAATTAAAATTTTCTTTTTCTTACAATTCACCTAGGTTGAGAATCTCAAACCTAGGCTCTGATACCAAAATAGATGTAACACCCCTATACCTTATATACGCACACTACATACAACCATATATGCAATATACGTATACCAGATATAGGAGTGTCACGGTTTATATTAAATAAACCAATCTTTCCTTTTAGCAATACTATAAAAAAATTTAAAACATTTCAGATATATTATAAAACATAATAGATAAAATATTTATTTATTAAGCAGCGGAAAATGTAGTGGTATTTACATATATATACATAAAAATCAATATTTACAAAACATAAAGTTTATACATGTTTGGCAGTTCATCTCTGATCTTTAAGTCCACAATCAACACTTCACAAGTTTAGACTCGACTCGGTCTAGCTGAACTCTCCGGTTCTACCCTGTCACCTGTGCGATGAACCACAATCGCGCTAAGCCATAGGCTTAGTGGTACAAACTATGATGACAATATGCTTCAATGTAATGCCAATGTCATACTTTCAAGCAATAGAAACAATATTCAAAAATGCCATATTTCATAACATTACATTACATTATATTATTCAATTGTTTCAACATTTATGATTCACATTTAAGCAAAGACAAGCATGGGCCCAAAAAGGATTTAATATGCTATTCAAAGTTCAGAGTTACTGCTTTGGTCCGTAATTACATTCATCAAGCCCGTAGGTGATATATATATCCATGGATAATGTAACAGACCCAGTCTCTTGGACCTCAATCCGGCTAGACCCTAGGGCCCCAGTATCTTTGTCCTCAACCCGGCTAGACTGTTATAGTTTTTGAGGCTTACGACCCGGTCTTTTCACCCTAAAAACATCATATTTCACATTTTTCAGTTGGGCTCAGCTTACAACCCAGTCTTTTCACCTGCCTAGTGATTCATAGGCATGCCGCCAAACCCAGAACTCTAAAAATTGAATAACATACTAGGCACACAATTAATTCATTTATCTCATTATCAATCTCTTTCACAATTCATTTCTCATTTTTTTCATTTCTCATAATCAAACTAGGCTCATTGCCTTAGTTTATAATCTTTTCTCATTTTTCTCATACTTCTATTTCATCTCAATATCACATTTTCCCACATTTCTTTTCTTATACAATACATTACTCAATTGCATTGATGCATCAACATAATTCACATTATGCATACCATAACATATAATTCATCCATCAACAATATATCAAGAACTTTAACACATTTCTTAACTAAATGTGTTAAGTCCCAATGTCATAAAATTGCATGCAATCATTCAAAGCTTGTACCTACCTCTAAGAGCAACAACACCACTCTATCAACTCCTCTTCCAAGATAAGTCTCAACACTTGAATTAAGGTAGCTCAAATCTCTTTAAAACCTAATCCAAAGGTGATCATACACACTCACTTAGAGATACACATAAGAAAATATGGATAACAACCAACTAGGGCAAACTCTACACATGACACGCTCAACAACACGGGTGTGTCCCTGACCATGCCCTAAACTCACAACATAAAAGCTTTGACATGCTCAGTGACATGGGCATGTCACTGGCCATGTCAATCCTCCCTCAACACAGTAGCTATGACATGCTCAGTGACATGGGCTTGTCACTGGCCGTGTCAATCCACCAACATCACAGTAGCTATGACATGCTCAGTGACATGGGGGTGTCACTGGTCGTGTCACCCATCCAGAAAATAGAACCATTGACACTCCCAAAGACTTGGCCATGTTCATGGGTGTGTCAGGCCAAAAATCCTAATTCCGGCAACAACAACACCACATCTAACAAACCTCTTTCTTTTACCATCTTCCACTCCAAACAAACTTAACCAAACACATCAATAAACCATACTAAACTTGCAAAAATACCAAAACAACTCAATACATACATCAAACACAAATCACAACCATCATCACAACTCATCACATTCACAAAACACAACACTTGCTTTCCAACACCAAACTTAACCTTTCCTTCAAACCAATCCCAAAATCAAAATCAATTAAACCAAACACTCTCAAATACACCACAATCAACATACATATCTCAACCATAACCATACACAAGATCAACACACCAACTCAAAAGAAAACCAAAGAAACAAGTAGAAAACTTACCAAAAGTGATGAAAACCCTTAGAATTCCAACTTGATCACTTGAAACACCCTTCAATCTTGAGTTTGGATGAGCAAAATCTCTCTTTCCTCTCTTACTATGGTGATAGCCGACCAAGCACAAGAAAGAGGAAGAAGATGATGATAAGTTAGATTCAAACTCACCTCAATATATTCAACGGACAGAACATGAGATGGGTCTGATCTATACATCCTCAGCATAGAAACATGAAAGACATTGTGAATTCTATCCAACTCAGAAGGCAAAATGAGTCGATAAGTAACTGGTCCAACTCTCTCCAATACCTCATAAGGATTAATAAAATGAGGACTCAGCTTCCCTTTGCGGCCAAATCTCAAAATCTTCTTCCAAGGAGACACTTTCAGAAAAACTTTATCTCCAACATTAAACTCTATGTCTTTCCTCTTCAAATCTGAGTAAGATTTCTATTGGTCTGAAGCTGCTTTCAACCGATCCCGAATTATCTTCACTTTCTCATCCATTTCTTTAATCAAATCGGGACCAACCAACTTGCCTTCTCCAACTTCATTCTAACATAGAGGCATCCTACATCTTCTACCATACAATGCCTCAAAAGGTGCCATTTTAATACTATACTGATGACTATTGTTGTAAGCAAATTCCATCAATGGCAAGAATCTGTCCCAACTCCTAGAGAAATCAATGACATAGCTCTTAACATATCCTCTAAAATCTGCATCACTCTCTCTGATTGCCCATCTTCTGTGGATGAAAAGCAGTGCTAAAATGCAATCGAGAACCTAAAGCAGCATGCAAACTCTTCCAAAACCTTGAAGTAAATTGGGGATCTCGATCAGACACCAAAGAAATTGGGACTCCATGCAACTTCACTATCTCACTGATATACAGCTCAGCTAACTTCTCCAAAGAATAGTCCATTCTAACTGGAAGAAAATAAGCTGTCTTAGTTAATCGATCAACAATCACCCAGATGGCTTCATGCTTCTTTTGAGTCAACAACAAACCAGTCATAAAATCCATTGTCACTCGCTCCCATTTCCATTCAGGTACTGATAAAGGTTGAAGCAACCCTGTTGGAATTGGTGCTCGGCCTTCACACTTTGACAAGTGAGACACTTGGATAAAAACTCCGCTATGTCTCTCTTCATACCTGACCATCAATAGTGTTGCTTCAAATCATGATACATCTTGGTACTTCCAGAGTGCATAGCAAAAACCGATTGATGTGCTTCCTCCAAAATAATCTTTCTCAATCTTGCATCATCAGGAATACATAATCTATCTTTGTACCAAAGGCTGCCATCATCTATCATAAGAAAAGCTCAGCTCTCCCACTTTTCTAAAAACAAATCAAAAATTCTTTTGCTCATGGCCCAAATACTAAGCCTAAAATCCATTTTCTAAAATCTTTTTACAATGGGCTTAGAAATAAAATTATTTTTATCCAACCTTTTCTTACAAAGAGCTTACAAATTATTTAGGTCAATTACGAAATATCAAAAATCAATAGTGAGCCTAGTTTATACTGAGAATAATTAATCATGGGCTTGTTTTTGGCATGAATCATTAGTTACTTTCTTGTTTTATTAGTTTTTGTCACAGAATTGTATCTTATTTATTATGATGATTATTGTTTTCTTCAGGTATTTTGGTAGTTTTAATATGTTTATTTAGTGATTTCATCAATTTTGGTAGTTTTAATTTATTTCAGTGTTTATGTCATTTTTGTCCTAGTTTTTAGTGTGGTGTTTATGTGTTTTTGGTTAATGTTTTATTTGATTCTTGTTTAAAGTTTGTTTCAAGTGTTTGTTTTAGGTTAATATGCAAAATATTTCCTTGGAAGAAAGAATAGCTTGAAGCAGCAAGACACGGCCAAGCCACTGGCCGTGTCTCACCTTAAGGGCAAAACCAAGGAACCAAGAGAGGAAGAAGATTTGGCAGTAGCTGACACACTCAGGTGACACGGCCACAAGCTTGGCCGTGTCCCATACTTAGCCAAGGAAGAAGACCAAAGAAAGAAGAGCAAAGATCGAAGGAATCAATAGGTGACACACTCAGGTGACACGGCCAAGCCACTGGCCGTGTCACATGACACGGCCTGTGTCACACTCAATTCCACAAAAGCAAAGATGAAGGATTACATAGAAGCAGACACATCCAGGTGACACGGCCAAGCCATAGGCCGTGTCACATGACACGGCCACCAGCTTGGCCGTGTCACTTCATGGACTAAAGGAAGAAAGAAAATGTGGATTTTGAGCGAGGTTTTGTATAAATAAGAGGGTTAGGGTTTTTGAAAAGGGGGTTAGACAGTTTATCAGCCGTCAATTTGAGAGTTTCCATTTGTTTTCTTGGAGAATTTTGATTACACTTTGATGCAAACAGTCTAGATTAAATTTGTTGTAGCCACTGCAATATTCTTCTAGCAAAGATCTGAACAAGAGATTCTTCAGAAGCTAAAGAAAGTTTGTAATTTGGTTTTTTTCTCAAACTTTATCTCTTAAGTTTCATTGGAATTGTATTCATGAATTCTATTATGTCTAAATTAATTTCTTTGAATTTTAATGAGATGAATCTGTTTGACAGTATTATTATGAACTAATTTGATCTAGTCTAGGGTTTGTATGGATCTACTATGATTGTATGAAATGGTTATTGCTCTTAACTGAATTATTTCTTTAGCCTTAATTGAATGGATTAATGTTAATATATAATTGATTGGCCACCAATTATGTGTTTGAGGTATTAGATGAAGGATTGAGAAATGAAGTCTAATGCTGGAACAATTCAATTAAGGACTTAGGTGAATTAGAAATATAACCTAAGAAAAGGATCATTTCAATTGTAACAAGATTATTTGAGAGAGGTTTGAATGCGAGATCTTATTTCCTTGATTCGATTAATTAAGTTGCTTGAAATCTATCTTTAAAATTAAATTGGTTGAGAGGAATAGCCATTCATACATATAAGTTAGTAGAGAAGTGCAAACCCTAGACCTTTCTATTAAGTGAATCAATATATCAGCTCAGTTTACTTTCATTTTTTTTAAATTCCACTCGATCTGTCTTCATTAGTTGTTAGCAATTTAAATTTATTAATAATTTATTATTTGCAATTTGATAATCAATTAGCTTATCTAGCTTCCTTGTGAGACGACCTTGAGGTGTTCACCAAAATACTACAGCAGCCTCGTATACTTGTGAGTGTAGTTCTATAGTGTTAATAAGAGCCCAACAAGTTTTTGGCGCCGCTGCTGGGGAGGCTAATTGGCGTAATTGTTTATTAGGCATAAATATTTTAAATTATTTTTCATTATTTACTTTTGATTTTATTTGTCTTTTTCTTTTAATAATTCCTTTTTTCCAGAAATTTTTTTTATGCAAGGCAGGAGATCACTTGGAGGAGAACTATACCCAATTATTACAGAAATTCAGAAAGTGAAAAGGAGCAGAGAAGAGTTTGAACTATATACCGGATTTGATACAGAGGAGGACACTTCTGATTTTGAGTCGGATACTGCACAATCTACCAATATGGGAGACAAAAGGCAAAGAACTATGAGGGATTTTGCTAGACTTGTCATTGGAACTTCCACCTCTTGTATAAGATTGACAGATGCTTCAAGAAATTATGAGTTGAAGAACATCCATTACAACATGTTGCCATCATTCTATGGAGTTCCAAATGAAGATCCTTTGAACTTTATCCGGGATTTCTACTCCACCCTCAACACTTTTCCATTGGGAGGACTAACAGAGGACCAGTTGAGGATGAGATGTTTTCCGTACACATTGAAGGATAGGGCAAAAAGCTGGCTTATGATGTTGCCTGAAAATTCTTTGACAACTTGGGAGCAAGTTTATAACAAGTTTATGGGCAAATTTTACTCACATCAGAAGACAGCTGAATTGAGAGGGAAAGTAGCTACATTCTCTCAATTTGAAGGAGAGCCATTTCATGAGGCTTGGGACAGGTTTAAGATGTTATTGATCCAGTGTCCACATCATCACTACCCACTTCAACTTTTGAATCAGTTTTTCTATGATGGTCTAACCCAGCAATTTTAGAATACTGTTGATAACGCAGCTGGGGGAGCTATGGGAGAAAAGACAGCAGATGAAACTTATAAAATCTTTGAAATGTTGAGAGCTAATTCTTAACAGAAAAGTGTAAGAGGAAGAAGTAAAGGGGTGAATCAATTGGAAGCCAATAGTGAGATGGTCAATCAGATAGCTGAATTGACAAGGCAAGTGCAGATGCTGAACATGAAGAACAATACTTCTTCATCCACTCAAGAAGTGTGTGGAATTTGTGGAACCTTCGGGCATGGAGCAAATATATGCCCCTCTACATATGAGTCATATGGAAATGAGGCTGAGCAAGTCAATGCTATGGGGGGATATCAACCAAGGGCCTGAAATGATCCTTACTCAAATACTTACAATCCTGATTGGCGGAATCATCCAAATTTTTCCTAGGCAACAAATTATTCTCAACAAGCTTTCCATTTGCTCTAGAGACAAAACCAACCGCAGGGTCAATCTTCAAATCAAGGGCAGCCTAAGAGAGAGAGTTTGGAGGATAGTTTACAGGCCTTTATCCAAGTCAGTGCTAAGAATCAAGAGATGAATAACAAGAGGCTGGATTCCTTAGAAGCATCTTTTAAGAAAGTGGAGACCCAAGTGGGACAACTTGCACACAGATGCAGATTCAACAAAAAGGGAAATTTTTGAGTCAACCTGAGTAGGCACAATCAATGACTATTCGTAGAAGTGGTAAGGTAATAAATAATGATATTGAAAATAATTCTGTGAATGCAGGTGATCAAAAGAACAAAAAGGAAGGAGAACCAGAGAACAAAGGTGCTGGAGAAAGATCAATGGAGAAATCCCCTTCAGCAGATTTACACAAGGCAAGTAACCCTTACCAACCACCTATACCATTCCCCAGCAGGTTGAAGAATGATAAACAAGATAAGCAATTTTCGGACATCTTCAACATGCTGTCTAAGGTAAGTATTAACTTACCTTTACTTGAAGCAATAAAGAACATGCCGGCTTATGCCAAATTCTTCAAGGAATTGAACACCAAGAAAAAGAGGTATGAGCCAAATGAGAAGGTGATAGTATCAGAGGTAGCTAGTGCTGTTTTGTAGCATAAATTACCTCTGAAGCTAAAGGATCCTGGTAGTTTCATAATTCAAATTACTATGGGTAATGGAAAGGGGACTGATGGCATGTGTGATTTAGGAGCCAGTGTAAATTTGATGCCTTATTCTGTGTATCTCGAATTAGAACTTGGGGAACTTAAACCTAACAAAATGGTGTTGCAATTAGCTGACAGATCTCTTAGTTTTTCGAAAGGAGTTATAGAAGATATGTTAGTTAAGATTGGTGGGTTGATAGTGCCTGTGGATTTCATAGTTCTTGACATGGAAGGAAGTAACCCTATACCATCCGCACACACTATTCTATTGGGTAGGCCTTTTATGGCTACTACCAACACCTTGATAGATGTTAAAAATGGTAAATTGTCAATGACTGTCTTGGGACAAATGGTTGAATTTTATATTTTTAACACTTCTCCCATTCCTACAACTGCATTATATGAGGATTGCTCTTTAATTGATTGTATTGACACAGTTGTTTCAGATGTTTTCTTGCAGACAGGTCCTCGGATAAATTGGAGATGGCACTGACCTTAGATCATGGCTTAGATATTTTGGACTCAGAAATAGCCAGTTGCCTTGAGACATTAGAGAGTGCTGAAATAAAGGAACTTAAGGAGGACCCAGTATTTGAACTTCCCTCCATCCAAAAGGAAGAGAAAAATCCTTCACTTGAGTTAGAGCTGAAAGAGTTACCTAAAAATCTGAAACATGTGTTTTTAGGAGATCACAATACCTTACCTGTGATAATATCTAGCGAACTTAGTGAAAGGGAAGAGATGAGGTTGGTGAGTGAGCTAAAAAGATTGAAAAGAGCAATAAGATGGGGATTGAGTGACATCAAAGGTATTAGCCCTTCAATGTGCATCCATAGAATCACCTTAGAAGAGGGAGCTAAACCTGTGAGGGAGACCCAAAGGCGCCTTAACCCAAATATGAGTGAAGTGGTTAAGAAGGAAGTGCTTAAATTGCTTGATGAAGGAGTGATATATCCAATAGCTAATAGTGAGTGGGTGAGCCCAGTACATGTAGTGTCTAAGAAATCAGGAATCACTGTGGTGAAAAATGAAAAGAATGAATTGGTTCCTACTAGGACTACTACTGGGTGGAGAATGTGTATCGATTATAGGAAGTTGAACAATGCCACAAAGAAAGACCATTTCCCTCTTCCTTTTATTGATCAGATGTTGGATAAACTTTCTGGACACTCACATTATTGCTTTTTGGATGGACTTTCAGGTTATTATCAGGTGCCGATATCACCAGAGGATCAATCCAAGACTACTTTTACTTGCCCTTTTGGGACTTATGCATTTCGACGTATGCCCTTTGGCTTGTGCAATGCGCCTGCAACTTTTCAGAGATGCAAGATGTCTGTCTTCACAGACATGATAGATGATTTTATTGAGATATTTATGGATGACTTTTCTGTTTTCGGTGATTCTTTTGATAATTGCCTCAATAAACTTGTTCTTGTGCTTGAGAGATGCATTGAATGTAACCTCACTTTGAGTTGGGAAAAGAGTCATTTCATGGTTACCCAGGGCATTGTATTAGGCCATGTTGTGTCAAGTAAAGGGATTGAGGTGGATAAGGCTAAGGTAGAGTTGATTGCTAAGTTACCCCCCACTACCTCTGTTAAGGGAATAAGAAGTTTTCTAAGGCATGCAATTTTTTACCGGAGGTTTATTAAAGATTTTTCTAAAATAAGCCAACCATTGTGTCATTTGCTTGGGAAAGATGTTCCATTTGAGTTTACTGCACAATGTATACAAGCCTTTAATTCCCTTAAGGAAAAATTGACTAGTGCACCGGTAATTGTAGCTCCTGTTTGGTCTTTACCTTTTGAAATTATGTGTGATGCCTCTAATCATGCAGTAGGAGCTGTCCTTGGGCAAAGGGTTGAGAAATTTTTGAGAATAATCTATTATTCTAGCTTGACCCTGAATAGTGCGCAAATGAATTACACAACAACTGAAAAGGAAATGTTAGCTGTTGTTTTTGCCTTAGATAGGTTTAGAGCATATTTAATTGGGTCGAAAATTATTGTGCATTCAGATCATGCAGCTCTAAAATATGTCTTGACAAAATAACATGCTAAACCTCGCTTAATTAGGTGGGTGTTATTATTGCAAGAATTTTATTTCCAAATCAAAGATACTAAGGGAAGTGAAAATGTTGTAGCTGATCATTTATCTAGATTACCCTTCTTTTGTGAAAATCTTGCATCTGATAGCATTCATAAAAATTTAGAAGCATTTCCTGATGAGCAGCTGTTTGTGGTAATGAATGCACCTTGGTTTGCAGATATTGCTAACTATCTTGCTTGTGGTATTTTGCGTTCTGACATGTCATTTCAGGAAAAAGAAAAGGATTTTTCCACATGAGTAATGCCCCTTCAATCTTATATTGTTGTTGAACTGTTTGATGTGTGGGGAATAGACTTCATGGGTCCTTTTCCCAAGTATTTTGGTTACGAATATATTTTAGTTGTTGTTGATTGTGTTTCAAAATGGGTGGAGGCAATCCCCACCCGTACTAATGATGCTAATGTGGTTGTTAAATTTGTGAAGGAATATATTCTTAGCAGATTTGGCACGTCAAGAGTGATAGTCAGTGATGGGGGAAGTCATTTCTGCAACAAACTTTTTGAAAAATTAATGCACAAATCTGGTGTGAAACACAAGGTGGCGACCCCATACCATCCATAGACTTCTGGACAAGTTGAAACATCCAATAAGCAAATAAAAGGAATTCTGGAGAAAATAGTCAACTTATCAAGGAAGGATTGGGCAAGTAGATTGCATGATGCATTATGGGCATATCAAACTGCTTTCAAGACTCCTTTGGGTATGAGTCCATATCAACTGATTTTTGGTAAGGCTTGTCATTTACCAGTGGAGTTGGAGCACAAGGCATATTGGGCAATCAAGACTCTGAATTTAGACTTGGACAAGGCAAAGAGAGAACGTTTTCTGCAAATTTCAGAGTTAGATGAACTGAGGAATGAGGCATATGAGAGTTCGAGGATTTATAAGGATCACACTAAAGCACTTCATGACAGAATTATAGTGCGAAAGACATTGAGCCCAGGTATGAAAGTTTTGCTTTTTAATTCTCATCTCCGACTGTTTCCAGGAAAACTCAAGTCTCGATGGAGTGGTCCTTTCGAAATAACTCAAGTATATCCTTCTGGTACTATAGAATTGCTTAACTTTCAAACAAATGAAACTTTTAAAGTAAATGGACAGAGAGTTAAACCATATAATGAAGGGTTCCAAGAAGTAAGGATCATCGATAGCACTTTGATCAACGATCCTTAAGTCTTGCAGTAATGTCCAGCTACACGACATTAAAGAAGCGCTAAATGGGAGGCAACCCATCGGTTTGTATTTCTTTTCATAGTTGTAATTTTATATTCAACAATTTTGATTTTATGTTTGGTTTAAATAAATGGAATGGGTGCTTTGATCGGTTTTTATTTTTTTTAATGTGTTTCAGGGTTAATCAAAGAAGAGGATTTCATTTCTTTAAGATTTGGTGACACAAATATATATATAAAAGCCAAAATGGCAGTGAAGGACACTGCCACTTGACACGGCCAAGCCAACCCTAAATTCACCAAATTCACACAGCCCCTGACACGGCCAACAAGCTTGGTCGTGTCCTTGGCCGTGTCACATAGACATGGCTAAGCCTCTCCCTAAGTTCCTTTTCTTTGTTTTTGTAACTTTGTGCTTACAGTGTCAAACACACCCATGGGACACGGCCAAGTCACTGGCCGTGTCCCTCCAAACTCATCAAACACGGCCAAGCTAACCCAAGCTTGGCCGTGTCACTTCAATTTTAAAAGTTTGAAAGCACGGTTTTAGCACTTTTCATTCATTTCAATCCCTAGTTTTGTTTTTACTTCCTTTCTCTCTCTCAATTTTTTCTCTCACAAAACCTCCATTATTGTTCTTTCAAAGCTTCAAAAATCCCATTAATTCTCAATTTCCTTCACCAAAACTGAAATTAATCCATTCAATCTTCTTCTTCTCTCATAAAAAATCAATCTAATCTGTTTAAGTTCAAATTTTTCCAGATCTTTCATTATGCCAAGAACAAAAATGGTGTCCCACCACAAGAGGAAGCGACTTCCAACTGCATCTGCATCTTCATCTTCTTCATCTTTAAAGAGAGCGACTCTTTTGGCTATGGGTTTCCTTCCGACGAGGTATGTCAGCGATGAATCCCTTAATGCTCTTCATATTAGGGATAATTTTTATAGTTATGTTCAAAACCTTGGGTGGGAGAAACTAGTCTCCTTTCGACCTTTTCAATTTCAAGAGCTTACTTTGGAATTTTTAACATCTCTTAAAGTTGAAAGAGATGACCAGAAGATTTGCTCTAGGTTGAATTTTAAATTTCTTGGGAAATCATTTGTAGTTAGTATTGAGCAATTGAATGTTATATTTGGTTTCCATCAACACGGTCAAAAGTCTGTACCTAAGGATTTTAAACAGCAATTTGCTTGGGGAGCATTGGGCTCGGGAACTTATGTGGCCAAATCGGCCAAGGCACCTAAATTGAGTAATCCAGCTCTTAGGTATTTGCATCGCTTTATGTCTCGTGGGTTCTTTTCTTGGAAGGAAAGCCCAGGTGTAGTGGAACTTAGTGAGCTCTTTTTCTTAGATTGTGCTTGTAATGCAATACCCATTAGTACCGGCTATTGGTTGGCTGATGTTTTTGATAATGTGGCAAACAAAAAGAAGGGGGCTATTTGTATTGGAGGATTGGTTACTACATTGGCGACAACCCTTTTTGATGATTTTGACCCGAGTAATTGTCGTAGGACTAAAATTTCGGGTAATGATTCATTGGATTTGGCCACACTTGAGAAGATGCATATGGTTGTGAACAGGGGTGGGGCCTATGTGATGGCTTCAGCTAAGCCAGAAGCACCGGGGGGCAGACAAAAGAGAACATGAGTTCATGAGGAATCCAACTCGGATTCTCTTGATTTGGATGAAGATACTCCGGTCCCAGATAATCAGGAGATACTTAATAGGATAGAGGCACTGGAGAGCAAGGTTGATCATAACCATGCTGCGGTCTTGCAATAGTTTGACCAAATTAATAGCAACCTTACTAAGATTCTGAGTCTTCATCCTTTGGCTGCATCATCATCACATCCTCCTTCACCGTAGATCACATTGGCTCTAATCTTTTGAGAGAATTCCTTAATTTCTTGTCTTTAGTTATAGCATATTTTCGTTGTTAATTTTCGTTTTTATTTTTATTGTTAACATTTTGGATAATTTATTTTATATATTGTATTTTGTTTTCGAACAATTGCTGTTTGTGATGAAAAGGTAGAGTTTGCCTCACAAGGGAACGATGGAAAACATGTTGTACCTTCACTCTTTTTCTTTATTATCCTTATTTCCATTAAGGACAATGTAATTTATAAGTGTGGGGTAATCTTTATGTAACACCCCCACATCCAATACATACACACTACATACACCACAATGTAGTATACATGTATCGAATATAGGAATGCTACGGATTTTCTTTACATTCAAAACATTTTATATAATATTGTCATCTTTCTCAATATACATTATAGATAATAAGTAATCAATTTGTAATACAAAACCAAATAGATATATTTACATTTAGTTAATACGCAGCGGAATTTTATAAAATATTTACATGTATAAACTCTTTCAAATCCATGTTTATAGTTATACGTATATTTACATTAAAACCAATATTTTACAAAATATAAAAGAAATATACATGATTGGCAAGTCTCTTCTGATCTTTAAGTTCCAAATCAACACTTCAACGTCTACTCTCACTCGGTCTTAAAGAACCCTCAGGTTCAACTCTATCAACTCTATCACCTGCGCGATTAAACACTATCGCGCTAAGCCAAGGGCTTAGTAAGATAAAACATGCTAATGGTATGCTTTAATGTAATGCAATGCCACATATGTTACTGATAAGATCAACATCATAAATATAAAGTTAACCACATAATTATGCATTTCAAAAATCATAGTCATATGAGCATACCACATTTCAACATCTTTCCACATTCATCATTAATCAATTATACTCAATATACAACATCTCATTTCATTAACTCATAACGTTATTTAGGACATTCATATAACCTTGACACCTATGGGCCCAACAAGTATTTAATACGATATTCAGAGTTCAGAGTTACTGCTTTGGTTCATAATCACAATAATCATGCCCGTAGGCAATATATATACATGTATCTCTATCCATGGATAGTGTAACAGACCCAGTCTCTTGGACCATCAACTCAACACATATGAGGAGATCCTCAACCCGGCAAGACTGTTACAAATCATATATCTCATATTCACAATTCTCATAGTGTAACAGACCCAGTCTCTTGGACCATCAACTCAACACATATGAGGAGATCCTCAACCCGGCAAGACTGTTACCTTTCATCATTTCTTAGGCATGCCACCCAAATCCAGAACTCTGAAACTGAATAACATATTAAACAAACAATTCATTTATTATATAGTTACCATTTCCATTCTCAAATTCTCATCACATTTAGGCAAACATGCCTTCTTTCTTTCCATATCATCATCATAGCCAATCACAATGGCTTTACATCACATTTCACCTCTTATTTGAATCATCATAGCATCTTATATATAACATTTCAATATACATTATTCATGAAACACATAACCATTCACAATGCATAACATAACATTGTTCAATCTCAACAATGCAATTAGGGCAAAGAATAATTTATATCATTCATAGCTTTAAGATCTTCCATATGCATTTGTTTAGGTCAATCATTGTTTAAATGTGTTTAGGTTCAGGTTAAGGTACCAACTTACCTTAAAAGGACCAAAACAATGCAAATAGAACAAAGTATAAAAACCCTAACCCACACATTTAAGGGACACGGGCAGCCACTTGAGGGACACGGCCAAGCTTATGGCCGTGTCTCTCAACCTAAATTGACAGTAGGCAACACGGGCAAGGGACACGGCCAAGCTTGTGGCCGTGTCTCTCAACCAACAAATCACAGCAGCAGACACGGGCATAGGACACGGCCAAGCTTGTGGCCGTGTCTCCCAACACCAAAATCCAGTAGTGAACACGGGCACTAGACACGGCCGTGTCTCTCTCAAAGCAATCCAACACGCCCAAAATCACTTGGCTTGGCCATGTCTCTCCTTTGTTTTGGCCGTGTCACTCAAATACACAACCCTAAAAATGGCCAACACCCTTCTAAAAGCATTTACACCCTTTTTACACAACAATCATCTCATTCAAAAGGATACAATTCATGTTATAAACACATATCTTACATATTCACCCTAGTAATCACAATAACCATACATTAAATTCATACCAAACCAAAACCCTAAAAATACAACATCACTCCCATTTTCTCAAAATCAATCTCCACCTACTTACCATCTTCAATCCAAAACCATTAATAATTAACTCTTTGGCTTATAATCAAATTCAACACATTACAACCACATCAAATCATCATATCAACAAATCACAACTTCTTTTATACCCAACTTCAAAACTTACAAAGGAAAAACAAGAGATTTCTTACCTTAAATTATAACACTTCTTGAATCAACACTTGATCACTTCAATCTTCCTACAATTGGAGCTTACTCTTCAAAGTCTTCTCTTTGTCTCTTTGCTTTCCCTTTGTCTACGAGAAATCAGCCAAAATGCAAAAGAAGAAGAAAATACATGGAGGAAATAAAGTCAACCCCACTTTAAATCTCCACCAAGAGATTTTATCCAAGTAATTACCAAAATGCCCTCAATCAAATAACTAACCTTTTGTCTCATCTAAGCCCTTATATGTAATTGTACATTCCACAAAAATATCTTCTTGCATTGACTCTTTATTTGACCAATTTATATGTTATATATATCATCATATACACAACATATACATTTGTCTCTAAACCCTATTTCTTTCCCCAAAACACACATATACACAAACATTCACTTTCCAATATATACCAACAACAACAATAACAACAACATCAACAACATAATCAAAACTTCTAGGGCATAAATGAGGATATTACAATTCTCCCCCTCTAAAAAGAAATTTCGTCCTCGAAATTACCTGAAATCAGCTCTGAAACAACTGAGGATATTGCTCTCGCATGGTTTGCTCATTTTCCCAAGTTGCTTCTTCTTTCCCATGGTTCTTCCATAGAACCTTCACAAGAGGCACTCTCTTGTTTCTCAACTCTTTCACTTCACGTGCCAAGATAGCAACCGGTTCCTCTTCAAATGTCAAGTCTGGGCTCACTTCAATAGATTCAACTGGCAACAAATGAGATGGATCCGACCTGTACCTCCTCAACATAGAAACATGAAATACATTATGAATACGATCCAACTCAGGTGGCAAAGCAAGCCGATAAGCAACTGGCCCAACTCTTTCCAACACTCATATGGTCCAATGAATCGAGGATTCAATTTCCCTTTCCGACCGAACCTCAATATCTTCTTCCAAGGAGATACTTTCAAAAATACCTTATCTCCAACATCAAACTCAATGTCTCTCCTTTTCAGATCTGCATAAGACTTCTGTGGGTCTGAAGCTGCTTTTAACCTGCCTCGAATCAACTTCATTTTCTCTTCAGTTTCTTGAATCAAATCAGGACCAATTAACTTACTTTCACCAAGTTCACTCCAACAAAGAGGTGTCCTACACCGTCTACCATACAGTGCTTCAAACGGTGCCATACCAATGCTAGATTGGTGACTGTTGTTGTAAGCAAACTCCACAAGAGGTAAGAATCTATCCCAACTTCCAGAGAAATCGATGACACAGCTTCTCAACATGTCTTCAATAATCTGTATCACCCTCTCTGACTGCCCATCCGTCTGTGGATGAAAAGCAGTGCTGAAGTGCAGTCGAGAACCCAAAGCACTATGCAAACTCTTCCAAAACCTTGAAGTAAACCTGGGATCTCGATCAGACACTAAAGAAGTTGGAACACCATGTAATCTCACAATCTCATGGATATACAACTCAGCCAATCTCTCCAAAGAGTAATCCATCCGAACCGGAAGGAAATGAGCTGTCTTGGTCAATCTATCCACAATCACCCATATAGCATCATGCTTCCTTTGTGTCAAAGGCAAACCAGACACAAAGTCCATTGTCACTCTATCCCACTTCCATTCAGGCACTGACAACGGCTGAAGCAACCCGGTTGGAACTTGATGCTCTGCTTTTACCTTCTGACATGTGAGACATTTCGATACAAACTTAGCAATGTCTCTCTTCAATCCAATCCACTAGTAATGCCGTCTCAAGTCATGATACATCTTGGTATTACCCGGATGCATAGCAAATATTGACTGATGAGCTTCTTCTAAAATGATCTTCTTCAAATCAGCATCATCGGGTACACATAATCTGTTCTTAAACTAGAGACTCCCATCACCTCTCACTACAAAATCTCTACCTTTTCCACTCTGACAATCTGAAACAATCTTCTGAATCTTCTTATCAGCCAACTGAGCCTCCCTAATCTGATCCAACAAAACTGGTTTCACTTGTAACTGTGCCAACAATGCACCATCATCACAAACTACAAAATTAGCACACAATGCTCTCAACTCAACAAGCAACGAGAGCGAGTACACAGTCAACCCTGCTAAAGACTTCCGACTCAAGGCATCAGCAACAACATTTGCTTTACCTAGATGATAATCAATCAAACAGTCGTAGTCTTTAATCAATTCCAACCATCTCCTCTGACGAAGATTGAGTTCTTTCTGAACACCCAAATACTTTAAACTCTTATGATCAGTGTAGATAAAACATTTCTCCCCAAACAGATAGTGACGCCAAATCTTCAATGCAAACACAATAAATCATGAGTAGGATAATTAAGCTCATGCGGTTTCAACTGTCGAGATGCATAAGCTATAACTTTACCTTCTTGCATCAACACACACCCCAAACCACTATGTGAAGCATCACTGAAAATCACATATGGTTTGCCTTCCACAGGTAAAGTAAGAACAGGCGCTTGCGTCAACATATCTCTCAACTGCTCAAAACTAGCCTGACACTGATCCGTCCATACAAATCTCACTCCCTTACGAAGCAATCTAGTGAGTGGAGTAGCTATCAAAGAAAATCCTTTCACAAACCGTCGATAATAGCCTGCCAAACCCAGAAAACTTCTAACTTCAGTTACAAACTTGGGTGGACTCCAATTCAGAATAGCTTCAACTTTACTTGGATCAACTCTAATGCCTTCCGCTGAAACAATATGTCCGAGAAAAGCAACTTGATCTAACCAGAACTCACACTTCGACAATTTGGCAAATAACTGCCTCTCTCTCAAAATCTGTAACACAATCCGCAGATGCATATCATGTTCCTCTTCATTCCGCGAATACACCAGTATATCATCAATGAAAACCACTACAAACTGATCCAAATAGGGCCTAAACACCCTATTCATCAAATCCATAAAAGCTGCAGGTGCATTCGTCAGACCAAAAGGCATAACTAAAAACTCATAATGCCCATACCTGGTCCGAAAAGCGGTCTTCGGAACATCCTCAGCTCTGACTCTCAGCTGATGGTACCCAGATCTCAGATCAATTTTAGAAAACACAGCTGCACCCTTCAACTGATCAAAGAGATCATCAATTCTAGGCAAAGGATATTTATTTTTAATAGTCACCTTGTTCAATTGCCTATAATCGATGCACAATCTCATAGTACCATCTTTCTTCTTCACAAATAACACAGGAGCTCCCCAAGGAGAAACACTGGGGCGAATAAATCCTTTATCCAACAACTCCTGTAATTGTACTTTCAACTCCCTCAATTCTACTGGTGCCATTCTATACGGAGTAATAGAGATAGGAGTGGTACCAGGCAACAATTCGATACCAAACTCCACCTCTCTCTCAGGAGGCAATCCTGGCAACTCCTCTAGAAAAACATTTGGGAACTCAGCAACTGTGGCAATACTATCAATAGGAGAACCTCTTACTCTAGTATCTACCACATGAGCAAGATAGGCTTCACACCCCTTTCTAATCAATCTCCTGGCTGCAACAGCTGAAACAAACAAAGATGCTAGCTGTTCCTGTTCATTAGATACTATCACTTCTCTACCATCAGCAGTTCTCAAAGTAACAACTTTCTTTTTACAATCCACCACAGCTCCATGCCTCGATAGCCAATCCATGCCTAGGATCACATCATATTCCTTAAATGGCATCTCAATCAAATCCCCAAGGAACTCCTCACCCTGCACCACTACTGCACTATCTTTGTGCACCTTACTAACAATCACGCTATGCCCTAAGGGATTTGTCACTAACACATCAAATCCTAGGGACTCAGCATGCAATTCAGATACAGGCAAAACAGATGCACTAATATATGAATGTGTGGAACCCGGATCAATCAAAGCAAGTACTGAAGTATCAAATAAAGAAAAAGTACCAGCTATGATTGCCGATGCATCTGGCTGCCTCTGCATAACATACATCCTCTGGGAAGATCCAACCTCCTCTAGTCTACCCTCCCTGGATGTAGCACCTCCTCTAGAACTGAACCCTGGTCTACCTCCTCGGCTGGCACCTCTGCCTCCTCTGCCTCCCCTCACACTAGCTCGAGAAGCAGCAGAATCAACTGGCATCTGCTCCTGCCTCTCAGGACAGTCTCTCACAAAGTGGTCAGGTGATCCACACCTGAAACATACCCCTGATATACTATGCCTCCAACAAACGCCCCCATGTCTTCCACCACACTGATCACACACAGGTAAGGTGGATCTCTGAACTCCAGGAGTAGGAGCACTCGCTACTGAAGCTGCAGGTCTACTATGATTGTATGAAATGGTTATTGCTCTTAACTGAATTATTTCTTTAGCCTTAATTGAATGGATTAATGTTAATATATAATTGATTGGCCACCAATTATGTGTTTGAGGTATTAGATGAAGGATTGAGAAATGAAGTCTAATGCTGGAACAATTCAATTAGGGACTTAGGTGAATTAGAAATATAACCTAAGAAAAGATTATTTGAGAGAGGTTTGAATGCGAGAGCTTATTTCCTTGATTCGATTAATTAAGTTGCTTGAAATCTATCTTTGAAATTAAATTGGTTAAGAGGAATAGCCATTCATACATATAAGTTAGTAGAGAAGTGCAAACCCTAGACCTTTCTATTAAGTGAATCAATATATCAGCTCAGTTTACTTTCATTGTTTTAAATTCCACTCGATCTGTCTTCATTATTTGTTAGCAATTTAAATTTATTAATAATTTGTTATTTGCAATTTGATAATCAATTAGCTTATCTAGCTTCCTTGTGAGACGACCTTGAGGTGTTCACCAAAATACTACAGGAGCCTTGTATACTTGCGAGTGTAGTTCTAGTAGTGTTAATTAGAGTGCAACAATCTATCTTTCTCGTATAATCTTTCTCAATCTTGCATCATCAGGAATACACAATCTATCTTTGTACCAAAGGCTGCCATCCTCTATCATAAGAAAATCTCAGCTCTCCCACTTTTCAAAAAACAAATCAAAAATTCTTTTGCTCAGGGCCCAAATACTAAGCCCAAAATCCATTTTCTAAAATCTTTTACAATGGGCTTAGAAATAAAATTATTTTTATACAACCTTTTCTTACAAAGAGCTTGCAAATTATTTAGGTCAATTACGAAATATCAAAAATCAATTATGAGCCTAGTTTATACTAAGAATAATTAATCATGGGCTTTTTTTTGGCATGAATCATTAGTTACTTTCTCAAGTGAGAAATTTATTTATAATAAACCTCTTAATTTCGTTTTAATCCAATATAGCATAAAATCTACATTAGTTGGCTAAATGGATTAAAACCTAATTAATGGGAATTATCATAAGTTGATTTCCATTTTTGAAAATATAACTATTGGTTGAAACGTCTGTGAGCGGGGATTTTCGCCCCCACTCCCGGTGGAATGGTTCTTGTGACTTCGGCACTGTTTAGGCTCGGGGCCATAGAGAACACGGACCTAAGTCCGGAGAAAATGGAGTTGCCACCCGGACGGGCTGGGAAAAAAGAAAGGGGTGGATGACTCGATTCCTAAGGAATCCCCAACCCCCTAATGGGTTCGAAAAGTTGGGTATGTGCAGGGAAGGTGAGCCACAACACCCGGTTCATTGGAACCGGCCTCCTTTACAGGTCTTAATATTATAAAATTCTTAAATATAATAACATTATCCATATTTCACACAATAAAAAGAAAGCATCATTATATTAAAATCAAAGCAATGTCCAAACAAAACAAAACAAATAAATGGACACCCATCCAAGGATGGAAACATGTCCTTACATCACTTGCCTAGATAGGAAACCCACCAAAAGGTAGAAACATGCCCTTTACATAAGTTCTAAAATAGAAAAGCAAATTAAATTACATGATGTTTAACTAATGAGGTACCCACCAAGTGGAAACATACCTCTTACAACTTTTGGAAGTCTAGATAAATTGATAAAAGTAAATATCCATTCATAATAAATAAGTCATTCATCAAAGCTATTAACCAAAATATAAAACAAACATCCATCCATGATAAATTAAATAAATCAAGTATTAAAATTAAATAAATTAAAGCATAAGAAATAAATCAAGGTATAAATAAATATGGAATTGAATAAAACAAATAAAAGTTCAAGTATAGCTACTATTTCTATTTAGGGTTATTTATCTCATGTGTTAAGGCTTTGGAAATTCTAAAGTTTAAGCTACTAGGACTTTTTAGGTAATTAAAATAGATTAGGTTTTATGTTTTTTAAAGGTTGGCAATACACTTTGATTAAACAAATTAAGATTTGAATGATGAAATAATAAAACTTGACTTTTAGACACTTTTGAAATATTTTTAATTCATGATTTTAAATAATGATTTAAGCTACTGTGACTTTTTTGACTTTTTTATGTTTTTATGTTTTTTATGTTTTAAAGGGTTTAAAGTTTAGAAGAAGTTAGGGTTTAAGGTTTTAAAGGGTTAGGGTTCATTATTTTAGGTTTAAAAGATGATTTTTGGATTTTAGGCTTTGAAATTAGATTCTCGGCTAAAGTATAATTTTAGGGTTTTAAAAAAGCAATTTGATATTTTATGAGATTTTATGAATTTAAACACATGGATTGAAGTTTTTATAAGTAGAAAAGATGTTTTTTTAAGGTTTTTTGAGTGAAAAAGAGCCTACCTTAAAATCTTAAATAAAACAGAATTTTATTTTGGTTTTGTTGAAAAATATGTTCAATTAAAGTTTAAAGATTTTTAAGAAGAAAAAAAATAACAATTTTGAGTCCTCTTAGAAAAGAAAGTCACGTTTTTAATGTTCTAATCTTGGAAAAATTAAATTAAAGCTCTAAGATTTATATTTAAAAAAAAAACTTAAATTTTGTGGATTTTGCTATTGTAAAACATAAATCAAAAGAATTAAAACATACCTTCTTTTGTTGATTCTCCAAAAAATAACTCTTCTTGGATGAACTAGCTCCAAAGACAAGCTTTGAGTCTCCTTTTTCTTTCTTTTGCCGTGCTACTGCTGCTATTAATATCAATTGAATTCAGTTTTTCCTTTTCCTTCCTTGATTTGGTTTCAAATCCTAAAGTCACTATGTATTTTTTTCCTCCTTTGATTTGGTTTAATTGGTCCCTATTTATAGTGGTTTTTAGGTTGTTTATTCCTAATTAATTAAGGTAAGTAATATTAATAAAAAAAGAAATTAAAACCTAATTGGATTAGGATTCAAAAAATTGCGTTGAAAAATTTTGCGCTGACAAAAACTGTGTTGTCGGGCCCGTGGGCGTGCCAGCCCGCAGGAAATTCCTGCGGGAATTTCCTGCTGGCGAAATAACTCGCCGCAGCCCGACGGGCCCGCGCGACCACTTTTCGCTGCCAATTTTTTTCCGACTCTGATTTTTATTTTTAATTTTTATCTGTTTATTTTCATTTTTTATTAATAAAAATTAGATACTAATGTAAAAATTATGTAATTAAAATTATTTTGGACCAATTAAACAACAAAAATCATTTTGGACTAAATAAAGCATATTGGATCGGATTGGGTAAAAAATTAAGGGTCTACAGTTTGCCCCCTGCTTGAATGATCTGAAACCTTAGTGAAGGAGAGTGAAAAGCAACAAAACTTAATTTTTGATATGGCGGCTTGTTTTGGGTACTTGGACCCAATTTGAGTTCTGGACTCACGGATGTTCTAGGTTCTGGACCTAAGGGAAATTTGGGTTCTGGACCCGGATTCGAGTTCTGGAATCGAGGATACTTCTAGGTTCTGGACCTAAGAAAAATTTGGGTTCTGGACCCGGATTTGAGTTCTGGACTCGAGGATAATTCTAGGTTCTAGACCTAAGGACAATTTGGGTTCTGGACCCGGTTCGCGTTCTGGACTCGAGGATAATTCTAGGTTCTGGACCTAAGGACAATTTGGGTTCTGGATCCGGTTTGAGTTCTGGACTCGAGGATAATTCTAGGTTCTGGACCTAAGGACAATTTGGGTTCTGGACCCGGTTCGAGTTCTGGACTTGAGGATAATTCTAGGTTCTGGACCTAAGGACAATTTGGGTTCTGGACCCGGTTCGAGTTTTGGACTCGAGGATAATTCTATGTTCTGGACCTAAGGACAATTTGGGTTCTGGACTCGGTTTGAGTTCTGGACTCGAGGATAATTCTAGGTTTTGGACCTAAGAAAAATTTGGGTTCTGGACCCGGTTCGAGTTCTGGACTCGAGGATAATTCTAGGTTTTGGACCTAAGGAAAATTTGGGTTCTGGACCCAGTTTTGAGTTCTGGACTCGAGGATAATTCTAGGTTCTGGACCTAAGGAAAATTTGGGTTTTGGATCCGATTTTGAGTTCTGGACTCGAGGATAATTCTAGGTTCTGGACCTAAGGGAAATTTGGGTTATGGACCCGATTTTGTGTTATGGACTTGAGGATAATTCTAGGTTCTGGACCTAAGGGAAATTTGGGTTCTGGACCCGATTTTGAGTTCTGGACTCGAGGATAATTCTAGGTTCTGGACCTAAGGGAAATTTGGATTCTGGACCCGATTTTGGATACTCAATCCTAAACTAGACTTGGATACTCGATATTAATTTTGATTGGGATACTCGATCCTAACTGAATTTGGATACTCGATCATAAACTTGATCCTTTGAGATAGGGTCTTCACCCTTGAAAATGGATCTTCATCCTTTGAGATTGGGCCTTCACCCTTGAAAATGGATCTTCATCCTTTGAGATCGGGTCTTCACCCTGGAAAATGGATCTTCATCCTTTGAGATCGGGTCTTCACCCTTGAAAATGGATCTTCATCCTTTGAGATCGAGTCTTCACCCTTGAAAATGGATCTTCATCCTTTGAGATTGGGTCTTCACCCTGGCTTCAGCTCTTTTAGCTAGATTGGTCTTTTGTCTTTTGCACCTTCATTCTTTTGAGAGTTCTATTGTTCCATTCTTTTGTTCTTTCTTTTTGCAAAGATTTAGTTATTTTTAATTGGACCTTATATCCTCTCCTTGCCCCCTACGTGGCAAAATATTTGTAAGTGAGTTTAAAAATATTTGGTATATAAACCTAAAAAATTGAAAGGGAGAAACTTTGCCCCCTATGTAGGCTCAACCTCATGATTTTTCTATGCGGACTTTGATTGATGTTGTTGTTGTCTAGTTCTTCACACAAGCACGTATTTCTTCTCTTTGCAAATTACTGGAGTTTTCTCAAGCAATGGGCTTTCTATGCCCCCTGATTCGATATCTTCTTTTGATTGCTTGCTGTTCATTTTGACAAGGAATAGACAACATAAGACAAGAAAGTGTGATGTGACATGCTCATGTATGCATGATATGCATGAATAATACTTACAGTCATTCCATCGACTCACAGACCGAGGTGATCAGTAGAAGTGTTCTCATTGGTTCCGTTTTGATGCTTGTTCAAGTCTTGCATTGGAATGATCGAAAGCTTTGCATTTGTGGCTTTTATCTTCAAGATGATTAAAACATGAGTGGTGGAGACCCCTAATTGTAGAGTCAGGGATGCATCCATTTCGAATTATGTTTCAGCATGTCAATTGGTAGCTTGCCAATAATCATTTCCTTTGCCCAATATGTCCTTTGGAGGTTCAACATACTTCCCTTAACTTGAAGGCTTTGTATGACAAAAAAATTTTTTTTTTGAAATTTTTTTTTGGTTTTGAAAACAAATGTTGGCTTTGCCAAATTAATGTCAATGTACCTCAGGACTTGATTTTTCCAAATTAACATATCTATAACATGATAACCCTAGCTACCATACTAAACTCAGGAATTATTTAAGCAAGAATTGTTGCACTTCAGATAGGCACATACACATTATTTGGTCAAAGGTCTCATTTGAGTTTAAATATTGTGTATCTCATATGCATGCTTATTCAAACTATCTCCACTAATAGACTCTACCTACCAAGGGAGATCAACATGTCTTTGATAGACTTGAAATGGGGTCTATAAGGGACATGGGCTAAATGAAGGCTATTTTGAGATAGGAGCTGGTGTGACACAATGGAGAAACCCTCACACTATAAATTTCTTGTTTGAACTTTAGACAGTTGGGAGCACTCTTTCTAGACTCCAAATTCCTTCTATCTTCTTGGCATTAATCTGGATCTTGATTAGGACAGTTTTTGCCCTTGCAAAAAGTTTGGTTCCCAAATTCATTTCTTTTCTTCTTCTCCCTTTTCTTTATTCCTCTTACTCTTCCCTTTTCTTTCTCTTTGTTTTCCTTACTCTTCCCTTTCTTTGAGCATTTTATCATTTTTTCCTTCTTTCTTGTAGAACTATCAAGTATAGAGCTTTTAAGCATTGAATGGTCTTTCTCCTTTTTCTCCAATTTTGATTGAATCTTTGGTTGGGTTGGACCAATTCAAGTCAAACCATCCTTACGAAAGCCTTTTGCTGCTTTAGGTAAAAGAGAACTCAGTTGGCTTTCTGAACCGCCTTTTCAAGTTTTATCTTCTTTTTTCTTTCTTTTCCTTTTTCTATTCTCTTTTTCTTTTCTTTTTTTTTCTTTTTTGGTTTTAGCTCAAACATAGTTGTCTTGTTTTTACCAACTTAAGCTTCCAATAACGGATGAGTGGAGTAACATAAATCTTCTTTAATAGGGATAAATCATTTGTTACTCTAATGTTGATGTTGTCTTGATATATTGGATACATTAAGGGAACTTCAACTACCCTTAAGGTTTTGAGAACACCAACTATCCTTATGGTCTTGAAAAATCAACTATCTTCATGGTCTTGAGAACTTCAACTATCTTCATGGTCTTGAAACTTCAATTATCTTCATGATCTTGACTAATCATTGCCTTTTTTATCTTATTGCCTCTTTATCTTAGTGATCATAAGACTTGCCCAAAAGTATCACAACAGCTCAAGGTAGGTTGTTGAGGTTATATGCCAATGAAAAGAAAGCTTAAATTTTATGAAGGCTCAAAGGGACAACTAGGGATTAATATTTAATTGGGTAGATACTAGTTATTGGCTAATCAAACAATGCCTAGATCATTTCTCCCTTAAATAAGCAGAGTTCAATTTCGCCTCGAAAGTTTGTCAAAGCATGTTCTAAGACTGACTAAGACCTAGACAAAGATAATTATGCAGGAGCTCTCTCTAAGTAAGCATACACAACTCAATGCTATAGAGTAATTCCCTTATCTAGTAAAGTCATTCGAGTCATGATGCCTAGACACATTAATTTATAAACATCAAGCTAAATTTCTCATTGGTTGAGCACCAAAATGAACAAAGACCAACAAAATTTTGATGAAAGTAATTTATTTAAAGCAACTTTAAGTTTGAAAAGCACAATAGTTCAAAATATTAAAGAAAGTAAAATTGAAAAGCAACATTCAAGCTAAGGAAAGTTTGTTGAGTTTAAGCTTCTTTTTCTTTCATATCTTCAATATCCCCATCTTGAAAGGATGATAAAACAAAATCTTCTTCCAATCCTTTTCCCACCATGAAAGTTGCTGGTGGTGGCACTCTTCCAATTTTAGGCAAAGGGTTGTCCTTGGTATTGGGCTTATTCGGCTTGGGTAGCTTGCCACTATCAATCAAATCTTGGATCTCATGCCTTAATCAGGTACACCTATCAGTCTCATGTCCTTGAGTCTGATGAAATTGACAAAAAGCCTTAGTATCAAATTTTAGGGGTAATGGACTAGGTAAAGGTCGAGGAGCCAATGGTTGTAACAACCCTTTCTTTTGTAGCTTATCGAAGACCCAAGACAAAGGCTTCCCCAGATCTAAAAACTGCCTTCTATTTGCTTGACTGGTTACATTAACATCAACTTCTTTTTGTGTGCTTTGATTGCCCGACTGGTAGTTCCCTTTCTCATTCTTTTTCATTGAAAAGCGATTCTTCTCCCTTTCCCATTCTTCAATTTGTAGACCAGCTTGGAGAAGATCTTTGAAGTCCCTTATAAGGGTGTGAGACATCCTTTCGCGGAGATTGGGCAGGACACCTCTCATGATCATCCTTATTTGATCAGATTCATCGGGCCTTTTCTTGAGCAAAGCACCCTTGTTTCTCCATCTCTTGACATAATCTACAAAATTCTCATTCGGTCTTTGCCTAATGGAGTCCACTTCCATCAAGGTAACTTCCAACTCAACATTATATCCATATTGTTGGATGAAGGCTTTGTAAAGTAGATCCCAGCTCTTTTGTGTTTCATCATCTAAGGTATTGAACCAATTTTGGACAATAGGGTCCAATGAGAGCATAAAGTACCTTAGGGTTTGAGCCTTAGTAGCTCGAGCAGATTGCATGGCAGTGATATATTGCTTCATGTGGAGATGAGGATTTCCAGTGCCATTGTACCTTGCAAAAGATGGCATCTTGAACTTGTACGAGACTTCTTCATCTAGCTCAAACAATTTGTCGATCTCGGACACTTCTTCAGTTTTCAATTTCTTCTCAAATTTCTTTTCTAAATCAGCAATCATCTTTTCAACATCGGATGTCTTGGTCTTTTCAATAGTTGCCTTCTCAACAGCCTTTGGTTCTTTCTTCTTTTCTTGAACCTCTTGGTAGTATTGAGCCCAATCATCATCATCATTAATGATCACCTTTTCATCATCAAAAACCACTTCATTAACTTTAGTCTTCCCTTTGTTCTTTGGTTTCTTAGTGCTAGCAGATGCTTCGGCATGATTCTCTAAGATTGCAGTCAATTGGTTCTTCATGGTCTCAGCTAGGGCCTCTTTGATTTCTTCCATCTTGGCATTGAGGGCTTCATCCACCATTCTTTGAATTTGTTTGGGCTCCATTGTCTTTGGTGAGCAAGTGATTGAGTCGTTGCTAGATACTTCATCTCCGGCGTAGGTCGGATTGTCATAAGCTTTTGAACTTTCGTAATCCAGGGCTGTGAGCCAGAGAGGACCAATGATATGAGATGCAAATGTATGCATGTATGCATGTATGCGCAAACAAATAAGAACAAATTAGGACGTTCCTTCCAACCTTATAACATCCACACACGAATGGCAAGTCTCTTTTCCTAGGCATATGGTTAACAAAATACCAACATGGGGTATCTTGCTTTCGGATAATTCCCTCGGACGTTTCAACCAATAGTTATATTTTCGAAAATGGAAATCAATCCATGATAATTCCTATTAATTAGGTTTTAATCCATTCAACCAACCAAAGTAGCTTTTATGCTATGTTGGATTAAAACAAAATTAAGAGGTTTATTATAAATAGATTTCTCACTTGGAAAGAGTAACTAACGGTTCATGCCAAAAATAAGCCCATGGTTAATTTATTCTTGGTGTAAACTAGGCCCACAATTGATTTATGGTATTTCATAATTGACCTAAATATTTTTGCAAGCTCTTTGTAAAAATGGTTGGGTGAAAATAGTTTTGTTTCTAAGCCCATTGTAAAAGATTTTAAAAATATGGATTTTGGGCTTAGTATTTGGGCCATGAGCCAAAGAATTTTTGATTTGTTTTTAGAAAAATTTTATGTCTAAAGACCATCTTAAAAAGTTTTAAAAATAGTTTTGGTCTTTTGGATTTTAAAGAAAGAATTTATTTTGAGCTTACAATATACTTAGGTCATATTAGAAAAAGAACAAACCAAATAAGCCATGATTTAGACTAAGATAAACTAACCATAGTAAAAAAACATGCATATGGGATAAAACCTAAGGAAAGTAACTAGGCCAATTACATGAGCTTTAGTCTTTGGGTTAAAAGGCTTAGGTTCCCATAGCAAGTATATACCAAATGGTACAAGGCTATGAGTGGTTATGCCATGCTCGATCTCCATACCTTGAGTGAAAGTATGGTATCCCTTACATAACATAACACGGGTAACACGGGCGTCCTAACTCACGCACACAATGCAATCTAATATGATGCAATGGATAATATCATTATAAGAAAGAATAGAATAATATAAAGACCAACGGAATCAACTTCTCTTATCCTGTAACACCCTCATACTCTATATAGGTACTATACATATACCTAGTATACATACAATACGTATATAGAGTGTAAGAATGTCACTTCTAGTTTTAATTTAAAAATCTTATCCAAGTTCAAACAATACTATCTTTAGATTTTAATAACATTTAGTAAATCATTATACATATGAATATATGATTGTGAATAATATAACAAAATTAAACTTTACATGTATGCATCACCTTCTAGTTGGTCTCAGAACACTCTTACCCTTCTCATGGCATAACTGCTTGATTTCCCGATCAACCGCATAATCACCTGCTCGATCACACAACCGCGCTAAGCCCGAGAGCTTAGTAATACAAATAAATCATATACACATATAATAGAGAAAATCATATTTTCATTTTAACTTATTATGTCATTATTTTCTTACCATGTTTTTCCCTTTTTGGCTATACTTTTCATATATATATATATACTTCTACTAATGTTTTACCAATTAACATATTCATACATTTTATTTCAGTAATTCACAATCCAATGACTTATCAAAGTCTTCATGAAACAATATCCACTATTTCCACATTCATATACATTTCACACATCATATATCATCATATACAATTTACACATCATAAACTCATCATTTCACATAGCTTCTCAAGCTATACTCATCTTCAATAATTCACTTATGTATTGTATGCATCTCATTCCATAGTTATCACTATATATCACACAACATTAATTTCCTTCCATAGTTCACATTAAAACAAGGACAAACATATATCTCATTATTCATTTTCATTATTCAGGAATCACACACACATATATATATATATACAAACACACACATGGGCCCAAGAACACTAATATGCCATTCCACTTTCAGAGTTAATGTTTTGGTTTAATTATCACATTTATCATTATCCCAACTAGGCTTCAAGGATTAAGGTTCAACCAAGCTTCAAGGGGAACAAAGCATGCTAAGTATCAACCCAACTTGGCTTCAAGAACCAATCCAACCTAGCTTCAAGGGTGGTAACATCTCAATTAGGCTTCAAGGTTTTGACCCAACCAAGCTTCAAGGGGAGTAAAACATGTTAAACTTCAACCCAACTTGGCTTCAAGGATCAAACCAACCTAACTTCAAGAGATTGTTACTATTAGGCATGCCACCAACAACAAAACTCTGAAAATGAATAACATAATAGACACACAATTCATTTATGAGTTCATTATCAATTTCATTTTCAATTGAAATCATCATAGCCAATTACAATGGCTTCTCATATCATTTAGATCATCATAGCCAATCACAATGGCTTCTCATATCATTTAAATCATCATAGCCAATCACAATAGCTTCTCATATCATTTAAATCATCATATCTCAATTCATATCATAGCTTTTCATCTTTCAAATACACAATCATTTATCTCAAATACTACACATTTCATATAACATCATTATCAATCACAATTACATCACATCTTATTTGGTCTCAATTCACATTAGAATACTTCATTATTTACATATTCATAATCAAACACATTTAACATTCATCAAGAATGATCATCATTGATATACACATATATAATTTACCTTATTCTTAGATTTGGAATCCTAAACATACATTTGTTTCATATATATTTCAAGTATAGATTCAACAAAACCCTTGAAGGATCCCACAATACAAGAATAATCAAGAATAAGAATCATTAACTAACCAATTTGAGGGACACGGCCAGCATCACTTGAGGGACACGGCCAAGCTTGTGGCCGTGTCTCTCAACCCTAATTGGCAGTAGTGAACACGGGCATGCGACACGGCCGTGTCTCTCAACACAAATTCAGGCAGTAGGTGACACGGGCAAGGGACACGGCCGTGTCTCTCTACAAAAATCAGACAGTAACAAACACGGGCAGAGGACACGGCTGAGACTGTGACCGTGTCTCTCCAAACTCAATCCAACACATCCAATTTTCCTTGACTTGGCAGTGTCTCTCCTTGTTTTTGGCCGTGTCACTCATGAATTTAAACCCTAAACATTTACAAAACTCCTTTGGTTGCACTCAAACACTTCATACACAATATAGCACTAATCAAATGAACATAATCAATGTCCTAAACACATAATTTACATATTTCTCACATTATTCACCTTGCTAAAACACATCAACCAAGCATTTGATTCCTTAACATATTTACAAATGAATATGTGTTAAGTTTCAACAACATGTTGATAGATGAATTTAGGTAGTTTACTTACCTTAAGAACTGTTAGACAAATGATCTTAATTTTGATCCTTGACAACTCAAATGGATGATCTATTTAACTTGTGTTTGAGAAATCTTGTTGCAGGATTAGGTTGCTTCAATTAAAAGTAAACAGAACAATTATAGCGGTCGCACCTCACCTGAATACGACCGCTCCAAGCAATTACAGAATGAAACCTTGTCACAGTAGGTTTCGCGGTCAGAAGTTCGACCTCAGTCGCGACCGCTCATACATAATAGCGACTGTCCTAATATTTGCCCGACCGCTACTCAAGGAACTTAAATCATTACAATCACAGTAAGGTTCGCGGTGACAAGAACGGTGAATGATTCGACCTCGCTTACCACTTTAGCGACCGCCCCATTCAGAGTCGCGACCGCCCAACAATTCAAGAAGAAATTGCTCAAAGAGACAGTAGTGTTCGCGTCCTCAGGTGCGTCCAGAAGTTCGATGCGAGAATGTGAGTTCGACCGCGAAAACCTACCAAGGGCGACCGCGAAGATTCAAATTATGGCGGACATCTCTTTTGCTCTGTCAGAAAGTGACACGTGACATGACCGTTGTAAACCCACTTCAATATTCAAAAAGGGCGACCGCACCTATGCTTGGCGCGACCGTCCCGACAAACAAAGCATGGGCAAGAAACGGTCCGACAGCTGCAGAGCACTAAAATTCGACCGTTGTAGCTTTTTCAAAAGTAGCGACCGTCCCAGGTTAAAAGGACGACCGCGAGAAGCATGAGCGCGACCATCCTTGCATGAAGGGCGACCGCGAAGTGCTTCGGACAGTTTAAGTAAAGAAAGGTCTAATCTGCCAAGACATTATTAAAACATCAATAACGGCTAGTAAGACCACATTGGCTATAAATACAATGTTTCCATGAGAAAACAAAGAGATAACATTATTAAGAAAAGATTTTCATAGCCAAGCAACAAATTTCCTTTTGCTTAAACTTGTATTTGAATTGTTATGAATGTTAGGTGTTAGCATTGAAAACACCATTGTATAAGTTTGAGTGTAAGCTTGGGAAACACTTAGGTTGAGAGAGTGAGCCTTGTAAAACTCTTGTTTGGGTTGTAAGTGTGAGCCTTAGAAAAACACTTGTAAAGTTAGGTGTGAACTTGTAAAAACACCAAAGTTGGAAGTGAGCTTGTAAAAACTTCAAAGTCTAGTGGAACCTTAACAAGTTGTTAAGGAAGTGGATGTAGGATTGAAGTAAATCCGAACCACTATAAATCTTGTGTGTTCTTTCTTCCTTCATCACTCAACAATCTTCATATTCCGCACTTCTTGTTTGTTGAGTTTTTTAAATTGTCATTACTTCTTGTGGAAACCAATTCACCCCCCCTCTTGGTTGCCATCTTGGGACAACAATTGGTATCAGAGCCCTGAGATTTCTTAAACTTAATTGTGAAATCTGATCCACAATGGCAACTTCTTCTTCATCAAGCTCTCATGGAAATCTTAACTCTATTCTTAGACCCTACTTTGATGGAACGGATTACTCATACTGGAAACACAAAATGTATTTGTTTCTAGACAGTGAAGGGATTGAACTATGGGATTTCGTGGAAAATGAGTGGAAATCTCCTACTCATGAGGTTGACGGTATTCAAGTTCCACTTCCCAAAGCTCAATGGTCAACTAGCAATATCAGAGATCGATTCAAGAACAATAGAGCTGCTTCCATCTTGATGAACTCCATTTCAAGAGAAGAAGGTGGAAGAGTTCAACATTTAACTTGTGCACATTGTATTTGGAAAACACTTGAAAACTACCATGAAGGTACAACTCAAGTAAGATTTACCAAGAAACAAATGCATGTTCATGAGTATGAGCTATTCAAGATGAAACCAAATGAAAATGTCACCGACATGACAAATCGCTTGTTTGCTATTGTCAATGAACTGAAGAAGTATGGCAAGGTATATGATCAAGGTGATGTAAACAGTAAAATCTTGAGAGCCCTAAGAGCTAGAAAGAACTTTGAATCCAAAGTATCATCCATAGAAGAAGCTCATGATCTCAGCACATTAAGAACTGACGAGCTAGTTGGTAAATTACTCACTTTTGAGCTGCACAGTGAAAAAGAAGAAGATCAAGGTGAGAAAGAAAAGAGAAAACCAATTGCACTCAAAGCAATCAAAGAAGCTGAGAGCTCAAGCAATGAAGGTACTGATGATGAAGATGAAATGGCAATGTTCTCTAAAAGAATCAATGAATGGAAAAGGAAGAAAAGATTACAAGCTAACAAAGGTACACCTCCAAAATTCTCCTTCAAAGATAAAGAAAAGAAAAATGAGGTAAAATGCTATGAATGTGGAAAAACCGGTCACATCAAGTCGGATTGCTACAAATTAAAGAACAAAAGGAAATGGGATAAAGAAAAGAAAAAGTCTCTCAAAGCCACATGGGATGACTCTTCCTCAAGTGAAGAAGAAGAAGAGGAAGGAATTGCAAATCTTTGTCTCATGGCTATTGAAGATGACTCCAATGAGGTAAGTACTCAATCCTTTAATCTTGTAGCACATGATGATATAAGTGATATAGATGATAGTGATTTGATTGAGCACATGAATTCTAAAATAGAAAAATATTTCTCCAAAATGATGCTCTATAAAGAGAAAAACTCTAAGTTAGAAAAGGATTTTATATGCTTAAAGAACTCTACCTTAGAATTGAAAACCTCAAATGAACATTTGATGAATACAATAGGAGAATTAAATAAAAGCTCACATGACTTAGAAAAAGTGATTAAAGAGAATGAGGCATTGAAGCATGAACTAAAAGAACTAAAAGAATCAATTTCCAGATTTCATAAAGGAAAGGAAGCATTGAACACATTAATTAATAATCAAAGATCACCTTCCTTGAAATATGGATTAGGATTCAATGGCTCAACCAACATTGCACCTAGTAAACCAACTTTTGTGAAAGCATCTACAACTAAAATTTCTGATGTTCATATCAAAGATGCTTGCACCAAGACTAAAAGAACTTCTTACGGTTCACTAGGAGATAAAGCCAAAAACAATTATGCATTGTTGTTTACTAAACTTGTACAAAAGAAATCACATACTTGTAGTTGTATGTATAATGCAAAAAGAAAAATGCAGAAGCATAGGATACCATGGCAATGCACATATTGCATGAAATTTGGTCACAAAAATCTCTATTGCTATATAAGAAAAGCTCATCTAAATTTAGAAGGCACTCTTTCTACTAACCATCAAGGACCCAACTATATGTGGGTACCTAAAAAAGGATGATCACAATTGGCTTGCAGGTATGCCTAAAATCTACTACCAATGAAAACACATGGCTTGTGGATAGTGGATGCTCAAGGCATATGACTGGAAATGCAAAGCTCTTTACAAGTATTACCTATAAACATGGAGGTAACGTAACTTTTGGAAACAATGCTAAAGGTAAAATTCTTGGTGTTGGCTCCATTGGTTCTATTGGTAAGGATTTAATTGAAGATGTATGGCTTGTTGATGGTTTGAAACATAACTTGCTAAGTGTTAGTCAACTTTGTGATAAAGCATACTGTGTTAAGTTTGATTCCAAGGAATGCAAAATCACAAATTCAAATGATGTTATCATATTTAAGGGTACTAGAACAAACAACACTTACAATGTAAGCACACATTCTGATCATACATGTTTAATGTCCACTAATAATGATGCATGGTTATGGCATAGAAGACTAGGACATGCTGGTATGGATCAATTGAAATATATTTGTAATGAGAATTTAGTTGATGGCTTACCTAAGATAAAATATGATAAAGATAGGATTTGTAAACCTTGTCAACATGGTAAGCAACATAAAAGCTCATTTAAAACAAAGAATGTTATAAGCACCTCTAGACCTTTAGAGCTCATTCATTTAGACTTGTTTGGACCAAATAGAGTTACAAGCTTAGGAGGCAAATCATATGCATTTGTTCTTGTTGATGACTACTCTAGATTCACATGGGTTAATTTCTTAGCTCAAAAGAATGAAGCCTTTAATTACTTCAAAACCTTTGCAAAAAGAGTTCAAAATGAAAAAGGATATGTGATCACATCTATTAGAAGTGATCATGGCAAAGAATTTGAAAATGAAAACTTTGAAAACTTTTGCAATGAAATTGGCATTTCACACAATTTTTCTGCTCCTAGAACTCCACAGCAAAATGGTGTAGTTGAAAGGAAAAATAGAACTTTAATTGAAATGGCTAGAACAATGCTCAATGAATATGATTTACCATCTTATTTTTGGGCGGAAGCCGTTAATACAGCTTGTTACATTGCAAATCGTGTTTATAAAAGGCATTTAACTAATAAAACTTCTTATGAGCTATGGAATGGAAGAATACCCAGAATTGGATATTTTAGAGTATTTGGATGCAAATGCTTCATATTGAATACCAAGGATAATCTTGGAAAATTCTCATCCAAATCAGATGAAGGCATATTCTTAGGATATTCATCATATAGCAAAGCATATAGAGTATTTAATATGAAAACTCTAGTTATAGAAGAATCAATGCATGTTGTATTTGATGAATCATCTAAACTTGATCAAAAGAAAGGTATTACTTTCAATGACCCTGCAGGCACTCTTGAACCTCTTGAATCTATTGATGCTCCAAAGATCAATCAACTTGAAGAAAAGGCTCAAGATCTACCTAAGGATTGGCAATACAAGAAAGATCATCCAAAGGAACTCATCATTGGAGAAACATCAAAGGGAGTAACTACTAGATCTAAAATTAATCATGTTGATGTTAATGTTGCTTTTGTTTCTCAAATTGAACCAAAAACTATTGAGGAAGCTTTAAATGATGAAAATTGGATAATTGCAATGCAAGATGAACTTAATCAATTTGAAAGAAATAATGTTTGGCAACTTACTCCTAGACCTATAGATCATTCTATAATAGGATGCAAATGGGTTTATAGGAATAAGCTTGATGAAAATGGTCACATCATTAGAAATAAAGCAAGATTGGTAGCCAAAGGTTATAATCAAGAAGAAGGGAATTTGAAATGAGCATGATGGGTGAACTCAAGTTTTTCCTTGGACTGCAAGTCAAGCAATGTAAAGATGGGATCTTCATCAACCAATCCAAATATACAAAAGAACTCATCAAGAAATTTGGAATGGATGGCTGCAAAACTAGCAAAACTCCTATGAGCACATCATTGAAATTAGGTAAAGATGATAATGGTAAAGCAGTAGATGAGAAGAAATATCGAGGTATCATCGGATCACTACTTTACTTAACTGCTTCTAGGCCTGATATAATGTATAGTGTATGTCTTTGTGCTAGATTTCAAACTAGTCCTAAAGAATCACACTTGAATGCCACTAAGAGAATCTTGAAATATTTGAGCGGTACAATACATTTAGGACTTTGGTATCCTAAAAACACATCATTTCATATTATAGGATTTTCAGATGCAGATTATGCTGGTAGTATATTAGATAGGAAAAGCACAACAGGAGCATGTCACTTTCTTGGTAATTGTCTAGTTTCTTGGCATAGTAAGAAACAAGCATCAGTTGCTTTATCCACAACGGAAGCTGAATATGTTGCATCATGTTTTTGTTGCACACAAGTATTATGGATGAAACAACAATTGCTTGACTATGGTAAAATGTTTAACAATATCTCCATTAAATGTGACAACACTAGTGCTATCAATTTGTCTAAGAATCCTATCCAACATTCTAGATCCAAACACATAGATATTAGACATCATTTCTTAAGAGAAAATGTACAAAATCAGAATATAACCTTAGAATTCATAGATACAGAAAATCAACTTGCTGATGTCTTTACAAAACCCTTGAATGAAGATAGACTTAACTTCATCAAACTCAATTTAGGAATGATTGATGGAATCACTTTGAGTTAATTAGAATTTTTTGCCTTAAAATAAAGTTTCTATGTGCATGAAATTAATTTTTCTTAACACACTTAGAATATCTTCCATCTTTCCTTGAATCTTTTATTTTTGAGTATGTAGCGGTCGCTCCAGTGTTCTTTCGCGCTCGCTACTTCGTCTGCTAGTTTCATTCAATAAAATTCTCTGAGCGCGGTCGAGACAATTTGTGCGCGATCGCACCAATTTGAATAGTTTCGACCGTTACAGATGTTTTCTTCACTCGCGAGCGTACTGATCATAATAATGGTCGCTGTACACCATTTTGCGATCGCACCTTGTTAAATCTGCGACCGCACCCTGTACACTCTGCTCGAAAATTTATAACCGTTGGCTGTGTGACAGGTCGCAACTCTTAACTCTCAACAGTCATAAACGGCTATTTTCTTTACTTCATCTATTTAAAAGTGTTTTGCAACAGTTTATCTGATATTTTGCCTATCAAAGCACACAAACTTACTTCTGAAACCCTAAAAAACTTCTACATCTCAATCACCCTCTGTTTTCCAGTTTACTTCTACTCTTTCTAATCTAATGGCTCCCAAAAGAAAAACCACTTCCAAAATTAAGGGTCAAGCTAAGAGAGTTCCAGGGATCACCATTAGAGAACCTGTTGTTGAACCTCCATCTCCTCCACAATCAAAAAGGGGTGAGAAAATTCACAAACCTCATCACCAAACCACTGAGGAAGACATTAGGTATGCCATGCTAAAGAAGAAGAAGGTTGAAGGCACCAAATCACCTTGTGGTGGGATGCTGTCTGCCTTGGGCATCAAGGACGAAATTGAAGGATTGTTGGATGTCCTTGGATGGAGAAATTTTGTCTTTCCAGAAGAAGTAGGTTACTCTAGTCTAAGTAAGGAGTTTCTAATGTCATTCCAGATAGAGAAGAGTGCAAACTCTGCACTAGGGTGGTATGGGGTTAGGTTCAAACTCTTTGATCAGTATCAATTCTTAACCCTTGAAGATTTTGGCAGAATTTGGAACTTCCCTTCTGAAGGTATAACCTCCTACAATGACCAAATCTTCTCAAACCCAACCCTTTCTGATTTCTGGCGAGAAATTTCCATTGAAACTTCCTTTGAAAAGGAATCTAAAGCCAGGCACATCAAATCTCTCACCCACTGGATGCTCCATAGGATTATCACCTATACCATTCACCAAAGAGCAGATGGGAATGAGAAAGTAACCAAGAGAGACCTTATCTTTCTCTATGCTTTCACCCACAACATCAAAATGAACACAACCAAGTTCTTGATTGATACCTTTTATCATCATGCTGTTACAAGAACTGGTACCTTCTTCCTATCCTCTCAAGTTACTCAAATAGCTAGGCACCTAAACCTTCTGAATGATTTGAACTTAGCCACTTTGAGGAACCCTTTCACTCTAGCCTCCAATGCTATCACAATGGATTACTTAGAGCATGCTGGTTGTGTAAGGAAGATAGAAGGGTCATATGTATACTGCTATGGCAAGAAAGGAGTTATGGATAAACAAAAGAAAAGGCCAAGGTATACAATTGAGGAAGAGGGAGATTCTGTAGAAATTGCAGTAGAACTACCTTCAAAAGCTGCTTCATCAAAAGCTGCTCAAGAAACTGCTTCATCCTCCACACAACTCATCCTCCAAGCAATCAAGACTCTCTCAAGGAAACTCTCTAAGTTCAAGAAAAGTGTTTCCAAGAGATTCCAGCACTTAAACAAGAGGATAGACCTTATATCCCACATGCACCATGATCTTTATGACATGCAAGGCAAATTGGACTTGCCTCAATGCAATCTTGAAGATTGGGATATAAGTGATCACACCCAAAGCGTTGCTGAAGAAGAAGAGTCCATTAGTACTAGCTCTGCCTCTGTTGCACCTCAAGATAAAGGGAAAGCACCTTTAGTTGAAGAAGAGCTAGAGTTAGATGATGACTCAGAATAGCTTAGATTTTTCTTATTGTTTGCATTTTAAAATGCTTGTTTTAATCCTTCTTTGTACTTTCCTCCACTTTCATATATATAATGTTTATATTCCCTTTCATTGTTTGCACTTTTATATGCTTGTTTTGCTTAACATTTGTTTCATTTTGCCTATGCCAATGGGGGAGAACAATACCAAAATGGAATGAACCAAGTGGAATGAACCAAGTAACAGTATACAAAAATGGGAAAACAAGAATAAGAACAATAATGTTGAATATTTGCAATAGGGGAGAAATGTTTATGGGGGAGAAATGTTTGCATCAAACAATAACCTTTGCACCAAGATAAACTATTAATCACAATGCTCTTAACGATGATTGTTGCATATGTTAAGGGGGAGTATTTTAGACTTATTATTTTTCTCATCATTCCATTTGAATTGTCAAAGTCAAAATGGGGGAGATTGTTAGACAAATGATCTTAATTTTGATCCTTGACAACTCAAATGGATGATCTATTTAACTTGTGTTTGAGAAATCTTGTTGCAGGATTAGGTTGCTTCAATTAAAAGTAAACAGAACAATTATAGCAGTCGCACCTCACCTGAATACGACCGCTCCAAGCAATTACAGAATGAAACCTTGTCACAGTAGGTTTCGCGGTCAGAAGTTCGACCTCAGTCGCGACCGCTCATACATAATAGCGACCGTCCTAATATTTGCCCGACCGCTACTCAAGGAACTTAAATCATTACAATCACAGTAAGGTTCGCGGTGACAAGAACGGTGAATGATTCGACCTCGCTTACCACTTTAGCGACCGCCCCATTCAGAGTCGCGACCGCCCAACAATTCAAGAAGAAATTGCTCAAAGAGACAGTAGTGTTCGCGTCCTCAGGTGCATCCAGAAGTTCGACGCGAGAATGTGAGTTCGACCGCGAAAACCTACCAAGGGCGACCGCGAAGATTCAAATTATGGCGGACATCTCTTTTGCTCTGTCAGAAAGTGACACGTGACATGACCGTTGTAAACCCACTTCAATATTCAAAAAGGGCGACTGCACCTATGCTTGGCGCGACCGTCCCGACAAACAAAGCATGGGCAAGAAACGGTCCGACAGCTGCAGAGCACTAAAATTCGACCGTTGTAGCTTTTTCAAAAGTAGCGACCGTCCCAGGTTAAAAGGACGACCGCGAGAAGCATGAGCGCGACCATCCTTGCATGAAGGGCGACCGCGAAGTGCTTCGGACAGTTTAAGTAAAGAAAGGTCTAATCTGCCAAGACATTATTAAAACATCAATAATGGCTAGTAAGACCACATTGGCTATAAATACAATGTTTCCATGAGAAAACAAAGAGATAACATTATTAAGAAAAGATTTTCATAGCCAAGCAACAAATTTCCTTTTGCTTAAACTTGTATTTGAATTGTTATGAATGTTAGGTGTTAGCATTGAAAACACCATTGTATAAGTTTGAGTGTAAGCTTGGGAAACACTTAGGTTGAGAGAGTGAGCCTTGTAAAACTCTTGTTTGGGTTGTAAGTGTGAGCCTTAGAAAAACACTTGTAAAGTTAGGTGTGAACTTGTAAAAACACCAAAGTTGGAAGTGAGCTTGTAAAAACTTCAAAGTCTAGTGGAACCTTAACAAGTTGTTAAGGAAGTGGATGTAGGATTGAAGTAAATCCGAACCACTATAAATCTTGTGTGTTCTTTCTTCCTTCATCACTCAACAATCTTCATATTCCGCACTTCTTGTTTGTTGAGTTTTTTAAATTGTCATTACTTCTTGTGGAAACCAATTCACCCCCCCTCTTGGTTGCCATCTTGGGACAACAAGAACCATTCTCAAATCTATTCACTTTACCTTCCAAGAACTCTTCACCACTTACTTAGAGCAATCCACTTCCTTCACAACCTAATTCAAATCAAATACAAAGATACTTGAATACCAATACAAATATTCAATTATCAAACTCATATATTTTATATTTTCAACTTCCTTAAACACCAACATACATCACTCATATATCAAATACTCAAATCCCCAATTCATTTAACACTAAATCCTTACTCAATAATCTCAACAATTCATCATCATTCTCACAAAAACCTCATCAAATCCAAACTCAAACCATAAAAATCAATGTAAAGGAATGAATACTTACTTGGTTAATATGCCAAATCTTCAATAAAAATCTTCAATCCTCTCAAAATCATCATCTCTCACTCTCTCTCTCTCTCTCTCTCTCTCTCTCTCTCTCTCTCTCTCTCTCTCTCGACCAAGCAGAAAAGAAGAAGACGAAGAAGAAGGAGCAGAAGAAGAAAGAAGGTTCTACTTCTTTCCTTCGTTCTTATAATAATAATAATAATAATAATAATAATAATAATAATAATAATAATAACAATAACAATAACAATAACAATAACAATAACAATAACAATAATAATAATAATAATAATAATAATAATACTTTAAATCTCCACCACATATTCTTTCTTTGACTTTCTTCTTCTCTTTTCTTTTTGTCTTTATTATTATTATTATTATTAATTAATTATACAATTATATATACAACTCACTTATCCTACACCATTTTATATCCCATGTATATGTGATGTATATGTATATGTCTTACATATATTATCCTTATATTTCACATATATACATATACATTAAATCCAAATACAACAACAATAACTCCAAAACTCTTAGGGTCTATTCCGGGATATTACATATCCCCAGTGGAGTCGCCACTGTGAGCGGGGATTTTCGCCCCCACTCCCGGTGGAATGGTTCTTGCGACTTCGGCACTGTTTAGGCTCGGGGCCTTAGAGAACACGGACCTAAGTCCGGAGAAAATGGAGTCGCCACTCGGACGGGCCGGGAAAAAAGAAAGGGGTGGATGACTCGATTCCTAAGGAATCCCTAACCCCCTAATGGGTTCGGAAAGTTGGGTACATGCAGGGAAGGTGAGAAATGGCCCAGCACCCCCACAACGCCCGGTTCATTGGAACCGACCTCCTTTATAGGTCTTAATATTATAAAATTCTTAAATATAATAACATTATCTATATTACACACAATAAAAAGAAAGCATCATTTTATTAAAATCAAAGCAATGTCCAAACAAAACAAAACAAATAAATGGACACCCATCCAAGGATGGAAACATGTCCTTACATCACTTGCCTAGATAGGACACCCACCAAAAGGTAGAAACATGCCCTTTACATAAGTTCTAAAATAGAAAAGCAAATTAAATTACATGATGTTTAACTAATGAGGTACCCACCAAGTGGAAACATACCTCTTACAACTTTTGGAAGTCTAGATAAATTGATAAAAGTAAATATCCATTCATAATAAATAAGTCATTCATCAAAGCTATTAACCAAAATATAAAACAAACATCCATCCATGATAATTTAAATAAATCAAGTATTAAAATTAAATAAATTAAAGCATAAGAAATAAATCAAGGTATAAATAAATATGGAATTGAATAAAACAAATAAAAGTTCAAGTATAGCTACTATTTCTATTTAGGGTTATTTATCTCATGTGTTAAGGCTTTGGAAATTCTAAAGTTTAAGCTACTAGGACTTTTTAGGTAATTAAAATAGATTAGGTTTTATGTTTTTTAAAGGTTGGCAAGACACTTTGATTAAACAAATTAAGATTTGAATGATGAAATAATAAAACTTGAGTTTTAGACACTTTTGAAATATTTTTAATTCATGATTTTAAATAATGATTTAAGCTACTGTGACTTTTTTGACTTTTTTATGTTTTAAAGGGTTTAAAGTTTAGAAAAATTTAGGGTTTAAGGTTTTAAAGGGTTAGGGTTCATTATTTTAGGTTTAAAAGATGATTTTTGGATTTTAGGCTTTGAAATTGGATTCTCGGCTAAAGTATAATTTTAGGGTTTTAAAAAAGAAATTTGATATTTTATGAGATTTTATGAATTTAAACACATGGATTGAAGTTTTTATAAGTAGAAAAGATGTTTTTTAAGGTTTTTTGAGTGAAAAAGAACCTACTTTAAAATCTTAAATAAAACAGAATTTTATTTTGGTTTTGTTGAAAAATATGTTCAATTAAAGTTTAAAGATTTTTAAGAAGAAAAAAAATAACAATTTTGAGTCGTTTTAGAAAAGAAAGTCACGTTTTTAATGTTCTAATCTTGGAAAAATTAAATTAAAGCTCTAAGATTTTGATTTAAAAAAAAAAACTTAAATTTTGTGGATTTTGCTATTGTAAAACATAAATCAAAAGAATTAAAACATACCTTCTTTTGTTGATTCTCCAAAAAATAACTCTTCTTGGATGAACTAGCTCCAAAGACAAGCTTTGATTCTCATTTTTCTTTCTTTTTCCGTGCTACTGCTGCTATTAATATCATTTGAATTCAGTTTTTCCTTTTCCTTCCTTGATTTGGTTTCAAATCCTAAAGTCACTATGTATTTTTTTTTCCTCCTTTGATTTGGTTTAATTGGTCCCTATTTATAGTGGTTTTTAGGTTGTTTATTCCTAATTAATTAAGGTAAGTAATATTAATAAAAAAAGAAATTAAAACCTAATTGGATTAGGATTCAAAAAATTGCGTTGAAAAATTTTGCGCTGACGAAAACTGTGCTGTCGGGCCCGTGGGCGTGCCAGCCCGCAGGAAATTCCTGCGGGATATTATTTCTCCCGCAGGTAACTCGCCCGCAGCCGGACGGGCCCGCGCGACCACTTTTTGCTGCCGATTTTTTCCGACTCCGACTCCGATTTTTATTTTTATTTTTATTTTTAATTTTTATCTATTTATTTTTAATTTTTATTAATAAAAATTAGATACTAAGGTAAAAATTATTTAATTAAAATTATTTTGGACCAATTAAACAACAAAAATCATTTTGGACTAAATAAAGCATATTGGATCGGATTGGGTCAAAAATTAAGGGTCTACAATGTCCGAGGGAAATAGTCAAAAATAAGATGCCCCATGTTGGTATTTTGTTAACCATATACCTAGGAAAAGAGACTCGCCATTCATGCGTGGATGTTATAAGGTTGGAAGGAACGTCCTAATTATCTTTCTTCGTTGATTGTTTATGCATACATGCATACATTTGCATCTCATATCATTGATCCTTTCTGGCTCACAGCCCTGGATTATGATAGTTCAAAAGCTTACTACAATCCGACCTATGCCGGAAGCGAAGAATCTAGCAATGACTCAATCACTTGCTCACCAAAAATAATGGAGCCTGAACAAATTCAAAGAATGGTGGATGAAGCCCTCAATGCCAAGATGGAAGAAATAAAAGAGGCATGGCTGAGACCATAAAGAATCAACTAGCTGCAATTTTAGGAAATAATGCCGAAGCATCTGCTAGCACCAAGAAAGTCAAGGGGAAGGTTAAAGTTGATGAAGTTGCTTTTGATGATGATAAGGTGATTATTGATGATGATTATTGGGCTCAATACTACCAAGACCTTCAAGACAAAAGGAGCCAAAGGTTGTTGAGAAGACAACTTTTGAAAAGACCGAGACATCCGATGTTGAAAAGATGATTGCTGATTTAGAAAAGAAATTTGAAAAGAAACTGAAAACCAAAGAAATGTCCGAAGTTGACAAATTATTTGAGCTAGATGAAGAAGTTCCGTACAAGTTCAAGATGCCATCTTTTGTGAAGTTTGATGGAACCGGAAATCCTCATCTCCATGTGAAGCAGTATATCACTGCTATGCAGTCTGCCCGAGCTACTAAGGCTTAAACTCTAAGGTACTTTATGCCCGAGCTACTAAGGCTCAAACTCTAAGGTACTTTATGCTCTCATTGGACCCTGTTGTCCAAAATTGGTTCAATACCTTAGATGAAGGAACACAAAAGAGTTGGTATTTGCTATACAAGGCCTTCATCCAACAATATGGATACAATGTTGAAATGGAAGTTACCTTAATGGAAGTTGAGTCCAATAGGCAAAGTCCAAATGAGACTTTTGTGGACTATGTGAAGAGATGGAGAAACAAGGCCGCTTTGCTCAAGAAAAGGCCCGATGAATCTGATCAAATAAGGATGATCGTGAGAGGCATCCTGCCCAATCTCCGTGAAAGGATGTCTCACTACCTTATAAGGGATTTCAAAGATCTTCTCCAAGCTAGTCTACAAATTAAAGATTGGGAAAGGGAGAAGAATCACTTTTCAATAAAAAGGAATGAGAAAGGGAACTACCAGTCGGGCAATCAAAGCACACAAAAGAAGTTGGGGTTAATGCCACTAGTCAAGGAGGAATGAGGCAGTTTTCAGAATTAGGGAAGCCACTATCTTGGGTTTTTAGCAAGCTGCAAAAGAAAGGGTTGTTACAACCGTTAGCTCCTCGACCTTTGCCTAGTCCATTACCCCCAAAATTTGATACTAAGGCTTTTTATCAATTTCATCAGACTCAAGGATATGAGACTGATATATGTACCCGATTGAAGCATGAGATCCAAGATCTAATCGATAGTGGTAAGCTACCAGAGCCGGACAAGCCTAATACCAAGAACAATCCTTTGCCTAAGTTTGGAAGAGTACCTTCACCGGCAACCTTCATGGTGGAAAAAGGATTGGAAGAAGATTTTGTTTTATCCTCTTTTCAAGATGGAAATATTGAAGATATGAAAGGAAAAGAAGCTTAAACTCAACAAACTTTCCTTATCTTGAATGTTGCTTTTCGATTTTACTTTCTTTAATATTTAATTTGAATAATTATGTTTTTCAAGTTTGTTTGAATAAATTACTTTCATCAAAATTTTGTTGGTCTTTGTTCATTTTGGTGCTCAACCGATGAGGAAACTAGCTTGATGTTTATAAATTAATGTGTCTAGGCATCATGACTTGAATGAATTTACTAGATGAGGGAATTGCTCTATAGCATCAAGTTGTGTATGCTTACTTAGAGAGGGCTCCTGCATAATTATCTTTGTCTAGGTCCTAGTCAGTCTTAGAACATGCTTTGACAAACTTTCAAGGCAAAATTGAACTCTACTTATTTAAGAGAGAAATGATATAGGCATTGTTTGGTTAGCCAACAACTAGTATCCACCCAATTAAATATCAATCCCTAGTTATCCCTTTGAGCCTTCATAAAATTTTTGCTTTCTTTTCATTGGCTTACAAACCCTAATAACCTACATTGAGTTGTTGTGATACTTTTGACAAGTTTTATGATCACTAAGATGAAGAGGCAAGAAGATCAAAGAAAGCAATGATTAGTCAAAATCATGAGGATAATTAAAGTTCTCAAGACCAAGAAGATAGTTGAAGTTCTCAAGACCATAAAGATAGTTGAAGTTCTCAAGACCATAAGGGTAGTTGATGTTTTTAAGACCATAAGGGTAGTTGAAGTTTTTCTAATATCTCCAATATATCAAGACAACATCGGAGTAACAAATGATTTATCCCTGTTAAAGAAGATTTATGTCACTCCACTCATCCATTATTGGAAGCCCAAGTTGGTACAAACAAGACAACTCTTTTAGAGCTAGAACCAAACAAAAAAAATAAACAAACAAAAAAAAAGAAGAAAAAGAAAAGAAAAAAAGAAGAAAAAAAATAAAAAAAAAATAAAACTTAAAAAGGCGGTTCAGAAAGCCAACTGAGTTCTCTTTTATCTAAAGTAGCAAAAGGCTTCCATTTGGTTCATAAAGACATTTTTACTTGAATTGGTCCAACCCAACCAAAGATTCAATCAAAATTGGAGAAAAAGGAGGAAGACCATCCAGTTCTTGAAAGTTCTGTACTTGATAGTCCTACAAGAAAGAAGGACAAAATGATAAAAGAAAGGGAAGAGTAAGGAAAGAGAAAGAAAAAGGAAGAGTAAGAAAAATGAAGAGGAAAGAAAAGGGAAATGAAGAAAAGAAATGAATTTGGGTCTTAAACTTTTTGCAAGGGCAAAGAATGTCCTAATCAAGATCCAGATTAATGCCAAGAAGACAGAAAGAATTTAGAGTATAGCAAGATTGCTCCCAACTGCCTAAAGTTCAAACAATAAATTTGTAGTGTGAAGGTTTGTCCATTGTGTCACATTAGCCCCAACTTACAACTAGCTTTCATTTAACCAGTGTCCCTTATAGACCCCATTTCAAGCCTATCAAAGACCTGTTGGTATCTCTTGGTAGGTAGAGTCTATTAGTGGAGATAGTTTGGATAAACATGCATATGAGATAGACAATATTTAAACTCAATGAGACCTTTGGCCAAGTAATGTGTATGTGCCTATCTGAAGTGCAACAATTCTTGCTTAAATCAAAATGATTCCCAAGTTTAGTACGGTAACTAGGGTTGTCATGTTATAGATATGTTAATTTGGAAAAATCAAGTCCTGAGGTACATTGACATTAATTTCGCAAAGCCAACATTTGATTTCAAAATTAAAATTCAAAAATTCAAAAAAAAATGTTTTGTCTTACAAAGCCTTCAAGTTAAGGGAAGTATGTTGAACCTCTAAAGGACACATTGGGCAAAGGAAATGATTATTGGCAAGTTCATGAATAAGCTATTAACTGACATGTTGAGACATAGTTTGAAATAGATGAATCCCTGACTCTGCTGCTTGGGGTCTCGATTATTCATATTTTCAACATCTTAAAGATAAAAGCCATAAATGCAAAGCTTTCTATCATTCCAATGCAAGACTTGAACGAGCGTCGAAAAGGAGTCAATGAGAATACTTCTGCTGATCACGTCAGTTTGTTAGTCAATGAAATCGCTGTGAGTATTATCATGCATACATGAGCATATCACATCACACTTTCTTATCTTGTATTGTCTATTCTTTATCAAAGTGAACAGCAAACACTCTGTGAAGTAAAGAATCAAAAGAAGATGTCAAATCAGGGGGGCATGGAAAGCCCATTGCTTGAGAAAGCTCCAGAAATTTTGTAAAGAGAAGAAATGTGTGCTTATGCAAAGAACTAGACAAGAAAAACATCAATCAAAGCTTGCATGGAAAAAAAATCCTTGTGGGGCAAGGAGAGGATTTGAAAGCCAACTAAAAATAGCTGAATTTTTCCAAAATGAAGAACAAAAGAATGGAACATTAGAACTATCAAAAGAATGAAGATGCAAATGAAAAAAGATCATTCCAGCTAGAAGAGTTGAAGCCAATATAGGAAAAATGTCTAAGGATGAAGATCCACTTTCAAAGGTGAAGACCTGATTCCAAGGATGAAGATCCATTTTCAAGGGTGAAGACCCGATTTCCAAGGATGAAGATCCATTTTCAAAGGTGAAGACCTAATTCCAAGGATGAAGATCCAATTTCAAAGGGTGAAGACCCGAAGTTTAAAGGATGAAGATCTGCTTTCAAGGGTGAAGACCCGATGTCCAAAGGATGAAGATCCATTTTCAAAGGTGAAGACCCAATTCTAAGGATGAAGATCCAATTTCAAAGGGTGAAGACCCAAAGTCTAAAGGATGAAGATCCACTTTCAAGGGTGAAGACCCAATTTCCAAGGATGAAGATTCATTTTCAAGGGTGAAGACCCAATCTCCAAGGATGAAGATCCATTTGCAAGGGTGAAGACCCAATCTCCAAGGATGAAGATCCATTTGCAAGGGTGAAGACTCGATCTCAAAGGATGAAGATCCATTTTCAAGGGTGAAGAACCGATCTCAAAGGATGAAGATTCATTTTCAAGGATGAAGACCCGATCTCAAAGATTGAAGATCCATTCTGATGGTGAAAAACCACAATGCATAGAATAACCGGAGTAGTCAGACTTCTCAAATGATAAAAGGTCAGTCAAGCACCCAAATTAAATTCAATATCGGGTACAGAACCCAAATTATCCTTGAGTCCAGAACCCAAATTTTTCTTAGGTCTAGAACCTAAAATTTTCCTTAGGTCTAGACCTAAAATTATACTTAGGTCCAGAACCTAAAATTATCCTTGAGTCCAGAACTCGAACTGGGTCCAGAACTCAAAACCTCAACCATCTCAAAAATTAAATCTTATTGTTTTTCGCTCTCTTTCACTAAAGTCTCAGATCATTCAAGCAGGGGGCAAACTGTAGACCCTTAATTTTTGATCCAGTCCGATCCAATATATTTTAATTAGTCCAAAATAATTTTTGTGTTGTCCAATATATTTTAATTAGTCCAAAACAATTTTTGTTATCTTAATTAAATAATATTTTCTTTAGTATTTAATTTTTATTAATAAAAAATAATAAACAAATAAATAAAAATCGGCGACGAAAGGGGGGCGGCGAAATAGCCTTGGGCCATTTCGCCCACACGAATTTCCTGCCGGCGAAATGGCCCGCAGGCAATTTCGCCCATCCCAGCTGCAGTAATTTTTTGCCATTGTAATTTTTCCGCAGCAGTTTTTTTTGCCAGAAAAATTTTTCAGCAGCAATTTTTTTCTCCAGCGAAATTTTTTTGACGCAAATTTTTCGAAACCAAATTCAATTCGGTTTCAATTTTCTTTTCTTAATCAATGTTAGATTTCGTGAACAAGTGAAATTAATCATCAAAATCTTCTATAAATAAGGACTAAAAAACAACACAGAGAGGGGATCGAAATTTAAGAGGAAACTAGGAATCAATCGGATTTCAAAAATATTCTTTCTAGCAGTGAAATTGATCGAACTTTTGAGAGAGCAACCAAACAATCAATCCATCAAAAGCAGCCACTTTTCCTTTGTTCTTGTTCATCCAAGAAGTAATTTTTGGTGGAACCAACAAATGAAGGTATGAATTTCTTTATTTATTTTTCTTTACAGTAGCTTCATCACTCAAGATTAAAAATTGTTGTTTCTATAAAATCTTAAAACCCTAATCTACTTTATAACTTCTCAAAACCTTAAATCGTTTCATTAATTTACTAAAACCCTAATCTGCTTTCCAATTTTTCAAAACCCTAAATTGAATCATTTTCTTTCCACAAACCCTAAAAAATATCTTTTCTGTTTCTATAAACCTTAAATCGTTTTGTTTATTTTCATAAAGCTTCATAAAATTATCAATTTGTTTTTCCAAATTCTAAAATCTAATGCATTCTCCGAGACCCTAATTCTAAAATTCTAAACCCTAATTCAACTTTAAAACCAAAACAGTAACCTCAAACTAGCTAACATTAAACCCTAGTTTTCTTAGACACTAACTCCCTTAAAACCTTAAACCCTAATTTTTCTAAACCTTAATCCTTTAAAACTTAAAAGCTTATAAACCTATATATTAAAACACAGTAAACCTAAAAATAATAATTCAGCAGCTAATAATCATAAACCTAATTTTTTAAAGTATCCAAACCCTAATTTCATGATTTCACTCCTCAAACACTAATTTGGTGAATCAAAGAACTTTATTAATCCCTTAAATCATAAAACCTTAATCCATTTTAATTCCCTTAAAACTTACAGTAGCTTAAACCAATAAATTCTAAAACCCTAAACATTAAATAAAGAATTTTAAATAAAAATAGTAGCCTTAATTTGTATTTTTTTTACTTGCTTTATTCTTAGATTTGATTTTGTAGTTCATTATATGCTTTGATTTATTTTATATGCTTTGATTTATTTAAGTTCAATGCTTGGTTTATTTAGTTTATCATGGATGGATGTTTACATTCTGTTGATGTTTAATATCTTTGATGAATGATTTATTTATGATGAAAGGTTATTTACTTTTATCGATTTGTTTAGATTTCCAAACGTTGTAAGAGGTATGTTTCCACTTGGTGGGAACCTCATTAGTTAAATATCATGTAATTTAAATTGCTTTTCTATTTTAGAACCAATGTAAAGGACATGTTTCTACCTTTCAGTGAGTGTCCTATTTTGGCATGGATTATGTAAGGGCATGTTTCCATCTTCGGATGGGTGTCCATTTATTTGTTTTGCTTGGACATTGTTTTGATTTTCAATATATCGATGCTTTATTTTAATTATTATGTGTAATATGGATAATATTGTTATATTTAAGAATTTTATAATATTAAGACCTGTAAAGGAGGCCGGTTCCAATGAACCGGGCGTTGTGGGAGTGCTGGGCCATTTCTTACCTTCCCCACATGTACCCAACTTTTCAAACCCATTAGGGGGTTGGGGATTCCTTAGGAATCGAGTCATCCACCCCTTTCTTTTTCCTAGCCCGTCCGGGTGGCGGCTCCATTTTTTTCAGACTTAGGTCCGTGTTCTCTAAGGCCCCGAGCCTAAACATTGAAGAAGTCGCAATAACCATTCCACCGGGAGTGGGGGCGAAAATCCCCGCTCACACTTACACTAATTCCTCTTTCCTTTTCTTTCTATTATTTTTAGTATGCTGGGTCATTTATACCTAAAAAGAGGAAAACACAAGGGTTATTTTTAGTATTTTACACTAAGACTAAAAAAAAAATAGAAACTAGCCCAATTATAAGGCTTATTTAAGCCTTACAATTAGGATTCAAACTTGGTCCAAATTAGCCCAAATCAAAAATTATTTAACCCAATTAAAGTTACTAACTTGGGCTCCTCAAAGCTTCCACAAATTATTTTTCCATAAATGGACAGGACATCTTCAACATGTTTTTGAGTGAAATTGTAAAGTGACTCCTTAAGCTTCTTAGCTCGAGATCTTGTTATCGATCATTGAGACTTCCCATAATTGGAATTGAATTTGCATCAAATATTTTGACTATTTAGCTAAAAATGTTTTGAAAGATGTAATCAGAGCTCAATTATCACAAGTATTGGGAGAAGAACCTGTAATATCCTGTTCTGTATTTTCAAAAGGAAAAGGGAAAGTAAAAGAAAGGCTTGATAGGTGTAAACACAAAGATTCTAACTCAGACAATGATGACTCAGTAGATTACATGTCTGAGGATATTTTTCAAGACTCCCAGAATCCTTATCTTTAGTGGAAATTAGGCAAGAAAAAGTGGCTTATTCTCAACCATTTAAAATTGTTGGTAGAAAATGATAAATTATTAACAGAGATTTATTTTTAGTCTTTTGTAAAAGATAATGGTCCCTGGCTTATTCATCAGCCCACTTACTTTTGTAAATATTTTCTTTAATCATTTTGATTAATATTTTTATATGTACGCAATGATGTGAGACTCCAATAATTATGCTCTCTCATCTGTCTAAAAATGAAGAGAGTAAGTCAGGAGTTAGGAATAAAATTTTTTTTAGAGTATTTTCTTTGTTTTCAGAGTGTTTTTCTTTAATCTGATATCAATCTTTGAGCTTCTAATAAAATATTTTCTTCAAATTTATGTCATAAAGTTTAGCTAGTTCTTTATTAATACTATTTTAAATTTAGATTATCCAAAGTCTATTTTTATTAAACTCTTTCTATTTATCTTTCATTTTATGATCCAGTCTCAGTTGGAAAGGTAATGTTTAACAAAATCTTCAAAGGTTTTCTCTCCACCTTTTCTTTGATATAAGATAATTTTTTTTAAAAAAAACTGCTTCATTCTTATGGAAAAATTTCATTTGAATCGATTTTTGAAAAGGAGATTCTTGCACAGTTAATACTATAAGATTTAGTGTATTTTTGCAGAATATTGGCTTGATCATAACCCATGTCAGAAGGAGTTGGGCTTTGAGGCCTTTCATAAACTGGTTAGGCAATATTTTCCTCAGTCCTATTAATTCCAAAAATTGAATTAGTTCTAGGAATAGGAGCTGAAGCAATATATGCTCTAGAGTCTAGAGGAATTGATCTAGTTCTAGGAGCATAAGAGAATGATCACCTTAATGGCAATCATACAGATCTACTTCTTGAAAATATAATTTCAACATTGCCATCTGTTGCTCTCGAATTAAGTACTACTACAAAGCGACACTTGCAAGTATATGAGGTAATTGTAGCAACGGTGATTGCCCCAAGGTTGTCTCACAAGGAAGGTGTTGTTCGTAACAATTTGATTAAAGCAATTAAATTAAAATGAATGAGTGTGTGATTATTGCAATATTGTTGAAGTTGTAATAAAATTAAAATAGCGAGTAAAGAGTTATCGGTATGCTTAGAATTGGTTTAGTTCTTGGAATGGTGTCTAGGGTTGTAGGTCAACTTAATCAAAGCTTAATTCTCAAATTATCTATTAATATAACCTTGTAAGTTAATTTGTTCCTTGAATTTAATTAATCAATTACCAATTCATTAGTTTTCACATTCATGAATTAACAATAACCAATTATTTTACATTTTCAAATTAATAAAACCCTAGAACTTATATTTCTAATTCATTCATAGGGTGGTTGCTTATATAGTTTTGATATCAAATTTCACCTCTCGGTCCGTCATCCAATATTAAAAGTTTAATAGTAGCTAATCTATCAACCTAACATTCAATCCAATACAATCAACCATCAACAAGGTATATAAATGGAAATATCAAATCAAGGCATTCAATCAAATCTACTACAAACCCTAGGCATGGGTAATTTAGCTCAACATTATCAAATTAAAATAAATATTCATCTCAATATAAATCAAATCACAATTTTCCATTGAAATATTAATTCTCTTAATAAACAATAACAATCTAGAAATGAATTAAAAGAGAGAATAGAAAAACCCCTTGTAGATGCCAAGTGTTGGACTACTTGTCTTCCTCCTAGCTCCACTTTGATGTTGATGAAGAACTCAAGCCCTCTTTAATTGATGATTCTACCTTTGAAAGATGGAATGGAGCTTTCTCAAATCCCCAAACCTTCAATGAAGCCTTCTTCAAACCCCCAATCTTAAAGAGCTTGTTAACCAAATTTATCCTAAAGAACCAAGGTGAAGTGTTGTCTATGGAAGATGGAGAAGATGGAAAATGGAGGATGAGGAAGAGAATGGTGTGGAATTGGAGATTGTCACCCTCTCCCAACCGTGTCCTCTTTCTCCCTTCCTCTCCTTTTTAATTCTTTCAAAACACCCAAGAGTGCTTGCCAACTCACCACACTCACTCTTGTCTCCCTCTTTTTTTCATTATTTAAATCCTCATCCCATGAAGTTAGGCCACCTTTTCCTTATTTTGATATTTATTTTGGCAAAAGCAAGGTCTTTGTCCCCCACTTGTCCTCCAATTTGTGCAAGTTAATTCAAAGATTCCTTAGCTGACACAGCCAAGCCATGAGTGGCTTAGTTGTGTTTCTCACTTTCTTTTGGACACGACCAAGCTTGCTGGCCGTGTCCTTAGCTACCCATCTTGCTTTCTTTCTTTTCTTTAAGTGACATGGCCAAGCTCCTGGCCGTGTCATGTGACACGGCCAGTCGCTTAGCCATGTCTCTTGCCAGTGTCTCCTTCTGCCTTCTTTCTTTTCTTTCTTTGGTTTTGTTCCTTAGGTGAGACATGGCCAGTGGCTTGGCCATGTCAGTCTGCTCGTGTTAGTCTCTACCAAAATTTCTTTGAGGGACACGACCAAGCCAACTTGACTTGGCCGTGTCTCTTGTTTGCTCCTTGCCTTGGTAAGTGACACGGCCAAGCTTGCTTTGACTTGGTCGTGTCTTGCTTGATTCATGCTTTTCACCATTGTTTTAATCCATCCAAGGGAGTTTTTTTACTTTAACCTAAAATCAACACTTCAAACAAACTTTCAACACAAATCAAATGAAAAACTAACTAAAAAATAATAATATTACTTAAAAAATACAATCATAAATGATCTAAACACCATCCTTTTTAACTATTTCTTGAACATCCCTTGATTCTTTCTTTTTAATAGGGATTGCTTGTTCCAATAGCCAACTTTCAGGTAGATTAACCTGATCCCAAGAAATAGTTTTAGGAACCGTCAAATTTCCTTTTGACTAATTATAAAAAATAAGGTAGTATTCCTTTTGGATTCAAATATTTAACAGAAGATTCCCTTAAATTAGGGACAATAGAATTCATGACTTTATAATGTATCTATAGACCCTTAATTTTTGACCTAGTCCGATCCAATATATTTTAATTAGTCCAAAATAATTTTTGTGTTGTCCAATATATTTTAATTAGTCCAAAATAATTTTTATGGTATCTTGATTAATTTTAATATTTATTTTAGTAAAAAATGGTGAAGTGAATAACAATTAAAAAAAATCGGCGACGGAAAAATCGTCGGCGAAAGTCAGTGCGGGCCCGGCAGCTTTTTCGCCAGTGCATTTTTTCCTGCAACAGTTTTTTTTCTCCAGCAAAATTTTTCCGACGCAAATTTTCCGAAACCTAATGCAATTAGGTTTTGGTTTCCTTTTCTTAATGAATAATGTATGCTGTGAGCAACTAGAATTAATCAAGAATTCTTCTATAAATAAGTACAATTACAACACAAAAAAAGGAGAAATAGGGAGGAAATCGGGACAGAAACTTGAAGAAAGATTGAAACCAAAACTGAGTAGGAAAGGCAGTAAATCAATCCAATTTTTTTGAGAGAGCAGAAAAACAATTCAAAGGCAAAAAGGCTAGTCTTTGACCTTGTTCATCCAAGAAGCAATTTTTGGTGTAACTTACAAAAGAAGGTTTGAATTCTTAATTCCTTTTATTTTTTCACAGTGGCTAAACATCTCATTCTTTCTTTTAATTCAAAAACTTTAGAACCTCAATTCACTTTTTCTAAGATTTAAAAATCTTAATTCGTTGCTTTGTTTTTTAAAAGGTTTAAAGCTATTAGTTTTGTTTCTTCAAAACCCCAAAACCCTAATTTGCTTTCCAAATTATCAAAACTCTAAATTGTGTTCTGTTTCTTTCCAAAAGCTTTAAAAACATCTTTTTTGCTCTTATAAACTTTAAATCGTTTTGTTATTTTCATAAAACTTCATAAAATTGTCAATTGTTTTTTCCAAATCCTAAAAACCAACTCATTACCCGAAACCCTAATTCAAAAATCCTAAAACCCTAATTCAATTCCAAAACCTAAAATAGTGAACCCTAACCTCCTTAAAACCTTAAACCTTAATTTTTTCTAAACCCTAATCCTTTAAAACTTTAAAAAACCATATAACACAAATATTACAATTTTACACAGTAAGCTTAAAATACAATTCAAAGAGTAATCGTGAACCATAAATCAAAAGTAATTTTGAAGAGCCCAAACTCTAAATTCATGATTTTACATCACAAACCCTAATTTGGTTAATCAAAGAATTTTACCAACTTCTTGAATCATAAAACTTCAATTCATTTTAATTCCATTAAAAATCACAGCAGCTTCTAAAACCCTAAACACATGAAATAAGGAACCCTAAATGGAAACAGTAGCCATAATTTAGATTTTTATTTGCTTTATTCAATTTTATATTTGACTATGCTTTGATTTATTTTATATGCTTTAATTTATTTAAGTTCAATGCTTGGTTTATTTAATTTATCATGGATGGATGTTTACTTTCTATTGATGTTTAATACCTTTGATGAATGATTTATTTATGATGAATGGTTATTTACTTTTATCAATTTATTTAGATTTCCAAATGTTATGTTTCCACTTGTTGGATACCTCATTAGTTAAATATAATGTAATTTAATTTGCTTTTCTATTTTGAAACCAATGTAAAGGACATGTTTCTATCTTTCGGTGGGTGTCCTATTTAGGCATGGGATGTAAGGACATGTTTCCATCTTAGGAGGGTGTCCATTTATTTTGCTTGGACATTGTTATGATTTTAATATAATGATGCTTTCTTTTAATTATTGTGTGTAATATGGATAATGTTATTATATTTAAGAATTTTATAATATTAAGACCTGTAAAGGAGGCCGGTTCCAATGAACCGGGCGTTGTGGGGGTGCTGGGCCATTTCTCACCTTCCTTCCCCACACGTACCCAACTTTCTGAACACATTAGGGCGTTGGGAATTCCTTAGGAATTGAGTCATCCACCCCTTTCTTTTTTCCCAGCCCGTTCGGGTGGCGACTCCATTTTCTCCAGACTTAGGTCCGTGTTCTCTAAGGCCCCGAGCCTAAACAGTGCCGAAGTTGCAAGAACCATTCCACCGGGAGTGGGGGCAAAAATCCCCGCTCACTGTGGCGACTCTACTGGAGATAAGAGAAGTTGATTCCGTTGGTCTTTATATTATTATATTCTTTCTTATAACGATATTATCCATTGCATCATCTTAGATTGCATCGCGTGCATGAGTTAGGATGCCCGTGTTACCCGTGTTGTGTTATGTAAGGGATACCATACTTTCACTCAAGGTATGGAGATCGAGCATGGCATAACCACTCATAGCCTCGTACCATTTGGTATATACTTGCTCTGGGAACCTAAGCCTTTTAGCCCAAAGACTAAAGCTCATGTAATTGGCCTAGGTACTTTCCTTAGGTTTTATCCCAAATGCATGTTGTTTGACTATGGTTAATTTATCTTGGCTTAAATCATGGCTTATTTGGTTTGTTCTTTTTCTAATATGACCTAAGTATATTGTAAGCTCAAAATAAATTTTACTTTAAAATCCAAAAGACCAAAGCTATTTTTAAAACTTTTCAAGATGGTCTTTGGACATAAAACTTTTCTAAAAACAAATCAAAATTTCTTTTGCTCATGGCCCAATTACTAAGCCCAAAATCCATTTTTTTTAAATCTTTTACAATGGGCTTAGAAACAAAACTAATTTCACCCAACCTTTTCTTACAAAGAGATTGCAAAAATATTTAGGTCAATTATAAAATACCAAAAATCAATTGTGGGCCTAGTTTATACTAAGAATAAATTAACCATGGTCTTGTTTTTGGCATGAATCATTAGTTGCTTTTTTAAGTGAGAAATCTATTTATAATAAACCTCTTAATTTAGTTTTAATCCAATATAGCATAAAAGCTATTTTAGTTGGATAAATGGATTAAAACCTAATTAATGGGAATTATCATGAACTGATTTTCATTTTTGAAAATATAACTATTGGTTAAAAGGTCCGAGGGATATATTCTAAAACAAGATACCCCATGTTGGTATTTTGTTAACCATACACCTAGGAAAAGAGACTCGCCTTTCGTTTGTTGATGTTATAAGGTTGGAAGGAACATCTTATTTGTCCTCGTTTATCTATTGTTTGTGCATACATGCATACATTTGCATCTCATATCATTGATCCTTTCTGGCTCATAGACCTGAAGTACAGCAATTCAAGAGCATACAACGATACCACATACAACATTGATTTTAATTCAAGCACTTCATTGGAAGAATGGATGCGAACCAGCTAAGGGACATAGTCGATGAAGTTGTCAAAGCTAGGATGGCCGAGCTACGAGATCAATTGGTTAAAATTATGAGGATCAAGTTGATTCAAATTCTAGAGATCATCAACAATGCTAATGAGGCATCTCCCATTGACATAAGAAAGAAGGAAAAGGCAATATTAACAAGGAACATGTCTACTGATAGAGATCGAATGAAAAATGAGAGATCAATCCCTATTCTACAAGACTAACCGAACCATGTGCTATCTAAGTGGAGCAATAAGAGCGGCTATCACCCTAGTGGGCAAAGTCAAAGGGAAAGAGGAGGTGTTGAGAAAAATGCAACAACTGAGCCTACAAAGAAGCATAAATTTTCAAACTTAAGGGAGCCTTTGTCAAAGATGTTAGAAAATCTAATTAAAATGGATTTGCTACAACCATTGGCACCTCAGCCTCTACATAAGCCTCTACCACCAAATTTTGATGCCAAGGTTTTCTGTCAATTCCATCAAATGCAAGGGCATGAGACAGATAAATGTGTTCAATTAAGGCATGAAATCCAAGATTTGATTGACAGTGGAAAGCTGCTTGAGCCTGATAAGCCCAACACTAAGAATAATCCTCTGCCTAAATTTGGAAGGGCACCATCGCTTACAACCTTCATGAAGAGTTTTATCTTGTCACCTTGTCCTGATATGGATAGAGAAGCTGCTAAAGATGATATGCTACTAAGCAAGCTTGGACTAACTGTGGATGATGAAGCAATGATCTTTAATGATGGAAAACATCCTTGCCCTTGATATGTCTAAATAAATAAAGTATCTTTGACACTAACTCAACGGACCTTCCTTAGCTTGAATGTTGCTTTTCAATTTTACTTTCTTTGGAACAATCATGTTTTTCAAATTTAAAATTGTTTGAATAAATTACTTTCATCAAAATCTTATTGGTCTTTGTTCATTTTGGTGCTCAACCAATGAGGAATTTAGCTTGATGTTTATAAATTAATGTGTCTAGGCATCATGACTTGAATGACTTTACTAGGTGAGGAATTTAGCTTGATGTTTATAAATTAATGTGTCTAGGCATCATGACTTGAATGACTTTACTAGGTGAGGGAATTGCTCTATAGCATTGAGTTGTGTATGCTTACATAGAGAGGGCTCCTGCATAAATTACCTTTGTCTAGGTCTTAGTCAGTCTTAGAACATGCTTTGACAAACTTTTGAGGTGAAAGTGAACTCTACTTATTTAAGGGAGAGATGATCTAGGCATTGTTTGACAAGCCAACAACTAGTATCCACCCTATTAAATATCAATCCCTAGTTGTCCCTTTGAGCCTTCATAAAATTTTAGCTTTCATTGGCTTACAAACCCCGATAACCTACCTTGAGCTATTGTGATACTTTTGACAAGTCTTATGATCACTAAGGTGAAGAGGCAAGAAGATAAAAAAAGGAATGCAAAGCCAAGACCATAAGGGTAGTTGAAGTTCATAAGACCATGAAGATAGTTGAAGTTCTCAAGACCATAAGGGTAGTTGATATTCTCAAGACCATGAAGATAATTGAAGTTCTCAAGACCATAAGGGTAGTTGAAGTTTTCAAGACCATAAAGGTAGTTGAAGTTCACTTAATATCTCTAATATATCAAGACAACATTAGAGTAACAAATGATTTATCCATGTTAAAGAAGATCTATGTTACTCCACTCATCCATTATTGGAAGCCCAAGTCAGTACAAACAAGACAACTCTGTTAGAGCTAGAACCAAAGAAAAAAAAAACAAACCAAAAAAAAAGAAAAAAAAAGCACAAATCAAACAAAAAAAAAGAGAAAAAAAAAAAGAAAAGAAAACCCAAAATGGTTCAAAAAGCCAACTAAGTTCTCTTTGATCTAAGACAACAAAAGGCTTCCATTTGGTTTATAAGGACGGATTGACTTGAATTGGTCCAACCCAACCAAAGATTTGATCAAAATTAAAGAAAAAAGGAGAAAGACCATTCAGTTCTTAAAAGTTCTGTACTTGACAGTCCAACAAGAAAGAAGGACAAAATGATAAAATGTTCAAAGAAAGGGAGGAGTAAGAAAAATAAAGAGAAAGAAAAGGGAAGAGTAAGAGAAATAAAGGGAGAAGAAGAAAAGAAACGAATTTGGGAACCAAACTTTTTGCAAGGCAAAAACTGTCCTAATCAAGATCTAGATTAATGCCAAGAATATAGAAGGAATTTGGGAGTCTAGCAAGATTGCCTCCAAGCCACCTAAAATTCAAACAAGAAATTTATAGTGTGAGGATTTGCCCATTGTGTCACATCAGCTCCTATCTCAAAATGGCCTTCATTTAACCCATGTCCCTCATAGACCCCATTTCAAGCCTATCAAAGATCTATTGATCTCCCTTGGTAGGTAGAGTCTATTAGTGGAATATCCCTTAATTTTCTTGGTTAACTCCCACAAGAAGGAATTTGAATTTTCTCTTAATGTTTCTGAATTAGTTCTTCTGATAGAAGACTGAAAGAACTAAAGCCTTCATGAATAGGAACTGCTTGCTCAATATTTTTTATAAGAACAGCTTGATAACATGATCAGACTTAAACAAAAAGTTAGTATTAGATTTATAAATAGAAGAAGAAGAAATAATATGGAGCTTCCAATTGTTTAAGTTATGTTTAATGTTTTCCAGTATTAAAATTTCTTTATTTTTTTTATCCAGAAATTCCAAAAGTACTGGAAGAGGATGAAGATCTCTATTCAAACTAGCGAATAGTTTATCCATTTGTTTTAAAGATCACTGCCAATGGTTTACTCTAACAATCCTAACAATTCCATTCAGTGGATAAATGGAAATGTGACTTGGGGTTTCACTTTAATTCAAATTGATAAACAATTAGCATATTTGTTGTAGTTGATAGGTTTAGTAAAATGGCATATTTTATTGCATGACATAAACCAATGATGCTACACATATTATTGATTTATTCTTTATGGATGTAGTGCGTTTGCATGGTATCCCTAGGACAATTATTTCTGATAGAGAGCCTAAGTTCTTTGGCGTGTTCTGCGAGGTAAATTGGGGTCTAAATTGTTATTTTCTACTTCTTGTCATCCTTAAATAGATGGTCAAACTAAAGTGGTCATTAGAACTTTAGGATCTTTATTGCGTGCTGTGATTGTTAAGAATTTAAAGACCTAGGGAGATTGCTTGCCATTAGTTGAATTTGCATATAATAGGAGCATTCATTCTTCTACAAGTTATTCTCCATTTGAAGTTGTATAAGGTTTTAACCTACTGACTCCTTTGGATTTGTTGCTTTTACCGTTGAATGATATTCCTAACTCAGATGGACAGAAAAAGGCAGAGTTGGTTATGTCCGTGCATGAGAAGACTAAGCAGCACATTGAGATGAAGAACAAAAGCAATGTACAAAAAGCTAATTAAGGGCGTAGATGGTGAAATTAGAGCCTGGAGATTGTTGGGTACATTTTAGGGAGAGATTTTCTAACCAACGGAAATCTAAATTAGATCCTAGAGGCAATGGACCTTTCCAAGTGTTAGAAAGGATAAATGACAATACTTAGAGAATTGATTTGCTTGGTGAGTATGGGTTTCAGCTACTTTTAATGTTGCTGACCTTTCTCCTTTTGATAATGTAGGTCGTGATTTGAGGGAATGATGCGAACTAAGGTAATGGACGTGATTTCACATGCATAGGTGATGGAAAGCTAGTAATGCCACCTAGTCCTATCACAAGATTAAGGGCAAGTAAGATTAAGGCAACCTTGCATTCTTATGTTTAAAGCTTGATTACAAGAGAGATCAAGGAAGAAGCATGGATTTAGCTTGAAGAGGTGAAATCAAATAAAGTACCAAGGTTGATTACCTTACTTTGGGTGTGTAAAAGTAATCACAAAGAGTAGCCCAATGGGCTAAGCAAGGTAAAACTATCATAAAGAAGAGGAATATTCCATCTTTTTATCCAACCTTATAGGCTTCGTTTAGTATAGTTAATTATTTTAACTTGGCCCAATAAAACTAATTTAAATCTTGCTTATTGTAGTAGAGACAGTGGCCTTGTTAGGTTGCCTTTAAATTAAAGCATTATTTTACTTTAAACAATAGTAGGCATCCAAACATGCCCCTTAATTTTAATTAGGGTTAAGGTGAAGGGTTACTTTTTCAATTGATTGAATTGGAGTTTGATGCTTGAATTGATTTGGATGTCATCTAGACATAGATTATAGGGGGTTGCCACATCACCCTATCCAACCGCGATTCAGACAAGGGGCGACCGCACCTTCCAATCTTTGGTAGTTTTTCTCTCCTCTAATAATACATTGACAAGTAGCATAATGGTTTAGAGGGAAAATTCAAGTGGCATAATGGTTTAGAGGGAAAATTCAAATTACTTAAGGTGCAGGTGCACCAAGCTTAGGAGCAATCACAAGTGTCATAAAGTCTTGCACATAGCAATTCACACTGACTTGTTAGAGCCACATGTACTAGACATTAAAAAAAGCCAATAAACACAAATTCAAGATTCACAACTGTCCAAATTGGAGATAACCGCTAAACCTTAAAGCACGACTGCACTAACAAGGCAAGTGACCATGCATCTCCTTTGACAACATTTAATTTAAGAGATTTGGTTGGTGAAAAGCTTAATCTTCTTCTACTTAAGTCCAACCAAAATGTTTGATGAAGATAGCTATAAATACACCACCAACCACCATTTTAAGGGAATTTTGAACATTCTATAAATACATCACTAACCACCATTATAAGGGAATTTTGAGCATTTATTATCTAAACTCTTTGCAATTTTATTTTTCATTGTGCCTTGTATTAAATTTTCTCATTTGTTGTTTAGTGAATGTTGGGTGTGAGAATTAAATACTATGTGTTAGAATTGGCTTAAGAGTAAGCAAAGAGGAAAACTCTTGTTTGGGCACACATTATCTTGCACAAGTTCAATGAGATCTTGTGAAAACATTAAGCTAGGGTTCAACTCGTAAAAGCCCAAGTCTAGTGAAATACTCAACTTGTATGTTGAGGAGTGGATGTAAGATTGGTTTAATCCAAACCACTATAAACTTTATGTTTTCAATCTTCTTACCCTATCCTCTTGCTTATTATTTAAGTTTTTAATTTTTCCTAAATCACCAAATCAACAATTCAGACCCCCTCCCCCCTCCCCTCACCCCCACCCCTTCCCCCAACCTATTCTTTTGGCTGTCAAGTGGACCAACAATTGGTATCAGAGCCTTCAAATTTTATAAAGTTTAATTCTAAAATTTTGATCCAATATGACAACCACTCCTCGTCTTACCACTTCAACTTCTATCTCTACTTCCATGGCTTCTTCTCATGGAAATCTCAATTCCTATCTTAGACCTTACTTTGATAGAACCGAGTATTCTTATTGGAAATACAAGATGTACTTGTTCTTAGATAGTGAGGGAATTGAGCTATAGAAATACAAGATGTACTTGCTCTATTTGAAATTCACATCTTTCTTAACTTTCCTAGTTACAAGAACTACAATTGTGCTAAAATCTTAAATAAATCTCCTATAAAACTAGCTAGTCCATGAAAACTCCTAACTTCTCCTATAGAGGTAGGTCATGGCCATTCTTTGGTAGCCTTAATCTTTTCCTCATCAATAGCAAGACCCCCTTTACTAACAATCAACCCTAAGAAGACAAGTTTATCACAATAAAATATGCACTTTTTAGCATTTCCATACAATTGTTCCTTTCTAAGAACTTCCAAAACGGTTTTAATATGCTTAAAAGATGCTCATTCAATGTTTTGCTATAAATTAATATGTCATCAAAATAGAAAACAATAAATTTTCCTAGAAACTCATGCAAAACATGAGTCATAAGTCTCATAAATGTGCTTGGTGCATTAGTTAAGCTAAAAGGCATGACTAACCACTCATACAATCCATATTTAGTTTTAAAGGTAGTTTTTCATTCATCTCTAGGTTGCATTCTTATTTGGTGATACCCACTCTTAAGATCAATTTTAGTAAAAATGCATGCATTACTTAACTCATCAAGCATCTCATCAAGTCTAGGGATAGAGTGTCTATACTTTATAGTGATTTTATTTATAGCTTGATAGTCGATACACATTCTTCAAGTACCATCTTTATTAGGAACAAGCAACAGATATAACATATAGGCTCAAGCTTTCTACAACATGTCTTTTCTCCATCAACTCCTCCACTTGCCTTTGAATTTATGCCTATTTTTAAGGGATTTGTTTCTTTTTTTATCTTTTAATTTTTCCTATCTTAATAAGGAATTTTATTACAAAAGGAAGCAATGTCTTTGATCGAATATTGAAACTATTTAGGCTATTATTTCTTTTTCCTTTAAATTAAGAATTTGTTATATAGGAATTATCATAGCTTACTGAACCCTAGCCCTATATATGTGGGTGTTCAGATTATTTATGGGGATTAGATAAATTTTAATAAAAAGAAATTCTCTTTTGATTTAAGTGAGCTTTGTCTTTCTTAATCATATGCTAAGGTGATTTCAACTTGTTAATTAAGCTTTAAACTTGATAAATAGAATTGATTCTTCCTATTCAAAATGTTTTTGAAAACTTTATCAATTGGGTTTGGTTTTCAGTCCTAAGTTTAATTGAAACATTTTTCAAGGGTGTTTTGACAAACCTTTTTTTATTACTTAGATTTAGCAGGAGATGGTAGTACCTTGATGACCAAAAGTTAAGGAAAAGATCCTTGGTTTTCGCATCAACTTGGTATCAGAGCTTTAGGTTCAATCAAGTGGTCATGTATCCCTTTCTTTTCTATTGTTTACGCTTCATTCCTTGTGTTCTTCCTTGTGTGCGGTTTGATCAATTATTTCATTAAAAATATATATATATATATATGTTTAGTTCAGATTGTTCTTGTTTTATTTAATTGATTCCAAAAAAAAGAAACTTCTTGTATTGCAAGTATTTGTTTCTAATCTTGCAAATCATTGTTCAATTCTCACAAGTAGACACCGAAATGCACACAATTGTTATTGAAGATTATTTGGGTCATCTTATGATTAGAGCTTGCTTGTTATTCTGATTAGCATTGAGTGGTGTGATGATTTGAGATTTCATTAGGAATTTTTAGATTTTTTACGTTACTTTATAATGTCTTCTATTGATTGCTAGTTTCTCTTCTTGTTCTGTTCTTTCTTTTTGTTTTTTTTTTACACTCCATACAACATTAGATATCAAATTGTGTCTTGCTATCTAAATCAATTCCTATTCACATACTTATACCAACTGATACAGAGTGCTGGGTTGCAGGGAAGTTTTAATGGAAATATAGGTTTATTGGAAGCAAAGAATAAGAAGATAAATAAAACACATTGAAAAAACTTTTATTGATCACACTTTATTTTACATAGAAAGAAAAGAAACACATTAAAAAGAAAACACTCCTTAAAGAAACTAAATAAAAGAAAACTCTTAAATTTTTTTTACCTGCTTAGGACTAACTTGCTCCATCTCATTTATAGACATATGAGAGGGCTTACAACGTGACTTACAACTCATAAAGCATTACAACTCATAATGTAAAGCACTTACTAAAATAAAGTGACATTATTACAAAAAACAAATACTAGTGGACTCTAAAGGTAGGATAGTGGATACTTTAATAAAACAAAAGTTACTTTATCAAAGTAAAAGGTAGTGGTCTGAAGATAAGACCAAAGATAGTGGAAATTGGGACCCATTAAGCATTGAGACTTGAGATAAGTCTCTATCGAAAGATTCTTTGTCCTCTTGTGCCAAAAAATTTGAATGGGTAGAAATAAGCAATATAAAGCTGATGTTACTCAAAAGGATTCTAGGAATCTTGAAACAAGTCTTTATTCATGTAATCAACTTCATCTGAGTCAAAATCTTTATCTTGACATCTATCATGTCTCTCCTTTTTCTTTGATGGTGCTGAAGAGGAAGATGCTATTTTTTTTCTCCTAAGATCTGAGACAAATGAGTTTTGATAATTTCTTTTGGAATATTTTTACTCAGAAAAATTGAAATATTGAGTAAGATATAAAAGCCTTCAAGGAGAATTTTAAATTTATTTTCAATTTTATCTTCCTTAGTTAAAATTATTATTCCTTTAGTTGAATAAATTGATAATGGTCTAAAGAAGTCATATTTGTCCCACCATTTAACCATTATTATTCTAACCAACCAGGTAATGAATCCATTAGATATTCCAAACCTTTTATATTTTGGAACTCTAAGCTGCCAATCCTATTTTGCTATCCAAGGAACCTTGTATCTCATTGCAAATTCAAGAAGCAGTTGACACTCTTCATGGAGATCATTTTCTACAACAAATTGTTTATAAATTGTTTGAATCCTTTCTGGCATGATGATTGGATAAAGACCCCAATCGATGAACCAAGTCCAGAACCAGTAAGGAATTTGAGACATGGTCTTTTCGTCTTCTAGTTGAAACTGAATCCACCAGCTGAACTTTTGAGACCTGCTGTTGCAGAATAAAGAATTATGCTAGGCAAGACGACAATCAATATAATTATATGATATGAAATAATACCATCCTTTCTTGAAATCTCTAGTGGAGAACATAGAAGGACCCCACTCTTATTCAATAATAATTATTTTAATGACAAACTTACTATAAGCCAACTCAGTAGCTGCCCTTTCAGTAGCTAAAAAGATTACTGAACCTGTTTCATCAAGAATCTTCTAATAAAAAAGAAAATCTTTGTTAAGGGTAATAGTAAAATTTCTGGTATAGATTTCTGCCACCTCATTAGGTGTTTTATTCTATTATTCTACATCAATGGCTAAAACATAATCATAAGCCATAGAAATATTAGGATAAACCTTTTCCTTTTCTGTTGTTGCTTTGATGCTGAGCTGATAAGCATCGCTTATGTATTTGTCCTGAAATAAGGACTTAGAAGAGAACTCATAAGTCCTCTTAGCAGACGTTGATGGTGATGACCGGATTCCTTTACCTTTCTGACTCATTTTTCTTGTTAAAAACTCTCTTGTTAGGAAATTAGGCAAAGAATTATTAACACCATTAATGAACTCAATATCAAAATCAAAAACAAATAAAATGGACTGTCATAGAGCAAATATTTGTTTAAATGCTATATTTTTAATATCTTTGAGCAAAATTTCCTTGGCAAATTTATAGTCTACCCTAATTAAGAATCTTTGGTTTAATAAGTCAGATTCAAACTTCTGCACGCAGAGAACTATAGATAAGATCTCTTTTTTAATAGTGGAGGTAATTTTTTCTTGAACTTTTCCACACATCAGAAGTGAATCTCACTAACCGCTCTTTTTCTTCCTCTTTTTGTTCTAATATACCTCCATATCCTAATTTAGAGGCATCAGTTTCAACAATCTTAAATAAATTAGGATTTGGAATAGAAAGACATGGAAGAATTCTCAATCTCTTGTTAATCTTCTGAACTGCAACAGTATGCTAATAAGTCCAATCAAGAGGATTCTTCTTAAGCCTCTCAAATAAGAGCTTTGCATCTTAAGCCAAGTTCTTATTAAAGTCTACCACAAAATTAAGGCTTCCTAAGAACCTCTGTAATTGATACTTATCTCTAATTTCATCTTGAAATTTGCCTCCAAATTCAATTGCTCTATCAATTAGGATAATAGTGCCATTTTCTATATTATACCATAAAATCTTATCTTAGTTTGGAATGATCTAATCATCTTAGCATAAACTACTAATCCTGCACTTTGTACTACCTTAATGAAGGTAGACATGTGCTTAAGAGAAACCTTTTCGTTGAGGATTCTTAGTTTTGCCTTTAAAAAATTAATTTTAGCTTTTAGTTCACCAATGGTAGGTTCTCTGTTTATGGTTTTTGAAGCTTTAACCCTGTCCATTATGACTTTTAAGTCATATGGCTTGTCTAGCTTATTAGCTAATCATTGCTCAAGAGAAGTTTATGGAATAGTCTCATTAGATTTTTCTTTACATATCTTCATATACTTTTCTATTTGTTTTATCTTTTTTGCTTCATTCTCAATCTAATCAATAAGATTGAGTATCATATCTTCTTTATTGGTAAGAATAGATAAGCCATTCATGGCGAATAGTGATTTATAGTAGTCACAATGGCCACTACAGCCAGATTTGGAAGAAGACGAAGAAGATGAGTTAGATTCTAAAGTATAATCAATTTGATTAATCTCATTATTTTCTAATTTAAAATCTGTATCTATAACAAACATCTTTATTAATGATCTTTTAAGATCATTATCGCAATATAGGGCCCGAATATGTTGTTTAACACTACACTTACTAGTGTAATGCCCTGTTCTTCCACATTTATAATAGGTAATAGATTTTTGAGACTTTTGAAAATTTGAAGCTCATTTCCTTTTAAGGAATAGTGTGGACCTTCTTTTAGGCCTTTCATAATAAGACCATTTAGATTTAGACCTATAAGACCCTTTTCTTTTATCAGTCTTATAAGACCTTTTACCCTGAGAAAATAAGGGCGGATAACCATATTGTTCACAGAACATTCCTAATAGAACTTTTCCTGTTCTATGGGAATTCTTAATTTGCTTATGAATCATCATTTCATTGTATAGAGTAATACCTTCAGTAATTACTTCAGTAGCTAATTCTCCATAATTATAAGAATCATAGGGGATATCACATTCATGTTTACTTTTGATTCATATTCTCACCCTGTCAACAAATAAGAGTGGTAAACTATAGATAAATTTTTCTTTCCAAAAACTATTACCACTATCTTCTTTGGTAAATACTACTGAGAAAAAGACATTTTTGTACCATTTGAAATGAGATAAGTCAGGACACTTCAAATTCATCAACTGTTCCTGAGTTTTATCTAAGAACATAGATGTAGATCCAATAAAATGGACACCTATATAATATAATAAAGTGTTTACCACATCTAGAACTTGTCTAGGCTTATTGTCTATAGTTTCTATTTTAACTGCAATTAGAACTTGCATCTAACCTTGAAGAGTGAGATTAAAATCCCACTATCCTTTAAGCTGGCCATTGAACACAATAATGATGGATCTTGCAATGACTTCATCAGAATTACCTCTTGCTTTAGAAGCGGTTGCATACATAGTCATATAATGTATGACATTTTGAAATTGGTATTCTAATAAGCCATTATACTGGAGATTGATTGTGAAGGCTTAGGATAATAAGGCTTCATTGGCATAGATGAATTAGGTTTAGGATAAATATTCCTATGAACCTGATTAGTATCTTCAAGAGACATACTTGATTCTCCAGGAGTATTGATATTAGTATAAGAATTAAATGCATCTTCTAAATGATTAACAAATAACTTAGAAGATTGAGGCTCACTCTTTAAAGTGAATCTTAGAAGATTGAGCCTTAGAATTAGACTCATTTTCAGATTCTGTCCGAATCTTAGGGTTAGATTCATTATCTGATTGAATCTTAAAAAATAGATTCATCATCAGATTCTAATTTCTTCTTTAAAGGAATAATTAATACGGCAGTTGATTTCTTCTTTTCTTCCTTTAGTACTAATGAGGACAATCTTTTGACAAGTTCATCAACCATTTCATTATCATATTTTCCCATCTTAAGATTTAGCTTTTCTGACTCCATAGGTTTAAACAAGACTTTCTTTTCAATAGGAGGGGTAGAAGTAGAAGCACTATCATTTTTATGAGATGTAGATATCTCAGTTTTCAAATTAGATAGTTGAGTTTCTACTCTATCTAATTATCTACCAGCCGACTGCAAAGTCAGATTAGTAAAATTATGTTGATGAATAATTCCCTCAGGTTTTCATCTGCCTACTTATAAGGCAAGCATACTATCAATCCGTTATCATCCAATGTATGCTGTAGATTAGCAACAAGTGGATGAACATTTTTAATTATCTTATTAGTGATAGTATTATAATTTTGATAAGCGATTTCTAGAGAAATAATAAACCTTTCATCCTGAAAATTAGGAACTTTTCTTCCTTGATAAGGAAGAAAGATGGTAAAAAATCCTTCAAAATCTCTTTCTTCTCCTTTCTTTTGATATAGGAAGAATTTCATATAAAGTTCTTATCTTTTATCTATGGTGAAAGTCATTTTGAACCATTTATCAAAAGGAGATTCTTCAACTGTTAATACTGCAAGATTTAACCTATCTTGCATCATACTGGCTTGATCATAGCCCATGTCTGAAGGAGTTAGGCTTTGTGGCCTTTCTTCTTCATACACTGGTTGAGCTATATTTTCTTATATTCTATTTATTCCTAAGACCAAATTAGATATAGGAATAGGATCCATAGGAGTTGAAGATATAGATGCTCTTGATTTTGGAGGACTAAATTAAGCCCTTGAAGAATAAGAAAATGATCTTCTTAATGGCATTCTATCAGATCTGCTTCTAGCAAAAAGTATTTCCACATTGCCACTATCACTTGGATATCTCTTAATTCTTCTTTCTTTATAGGGACTACTTGCTCCAATAGCCATCTTTCAGGTAAGTTTACCTACCTCCATGAAATAGCCTTAGGAACCATGAGATTACCTTTTGATAGATTAGTCAAAAAATAAGGCAGTAGTTCATTTTGGATTTAAGAACTTGATAGTAGATTCCCTCAAATTAGGGACAATAGTATTCATCACTTTATTAACATATCCTATAAATAAGGATAATGTTTTCAGATCCAGATATCATATCATAACCTTCAGTCTTAATATCAAGACTAAGTGCACTCAATAAGTTCGAATCTGTCAAAGATAAAGTGAAATTTGGAAAACAAGAGAAATAGACTGGTCCATCGCAAAGAGAGGATTCAACAACTCCTAATAAGGAATCATGAAACCTATTATGACTTTTATCTCAGACACACAGGACTACTAATATATTTAAGCCAATTATGGTAGTGGCTTATGTTCAACTTGAATTACTCCCACATGAAGAAATTTGAATTTTTCTTGATGCTTTCTGTATTAGTTTTTTAGACAAAAGACTAAAAGAACTAAATCCTTCATGAATAGAAAAAGACTGCTATGCAGTCTTTACAACATAATCAAACTTAAAAAGAAATTTAATATTAGATTTATAAATAGAAGAAGGGGAAATAGAAGGTAGCTTCCAATCATTCAAATTTTGATCAATATTTTCCGTTAACAAAATTTTTTTGCTCCTTTTTGACCCAGAAGAAATAGAAGTGCTGGAAGTGGAAGTTTCATTTTTCAAACCAACAAATAGTCTTTCCTTTTTGAAAATACACCTATGAAGAAGAGAACGATTTCAACAAAATCTTTATGATTTGTAAGAAAAGGAGCAATTGAGACTTTGGTTTAAACTAATAAACTACCTGCCACCTAATTTCTAAGCATCACTATCAATGATTTACTCCTAAAAATGCCATCCTTGGATAATAATGGATACCCGACTTGGGTTTTCACCTAAAGATCTAGACAGACAAATAATTTAATTTGTTCAAATCAAAATAACAATACATTTATCTCACCTTGGTTTCAATCGATATCTCCCTCTATCGATCTCGATATCTTTCGCTATCAAGCCTAAAGACTCTGTTATACACTCTCTCACTAACAAGGCTCTAATACCAACTGATAATAGTAGGAGGAGAAAGAGAGTATACAACAATAGCAGTGTAGACTTGTTAGGAGGAGAAAGAGAGTATACAACATTAACAGTGTAGACTTATTAGGAGAACATAGAGTAGGATGTAGAATAGATAACTCACCAGTAAGAAATAATATTATATACTACTATTAGATAGCCATGGATAGAGTTATTAGTTTTAGGAAAGATACTTCCATCTTTCAATATCATTAGTTATCTTTAGAAATGTAGATTTAGTTCAATAATAATTTTTATTTTTATTGTTACAGAGTTCATTCTGTTAGCCAAATGATCTCAATTTTGATCCTTGACAACTCAAATTGAATGACTTATTTAACATGTGTTTAAAGAACCTTGTTGCAGGATTAGGTTGTTTCAAATAAATTGAATAGGGCACAATTAGCGGTCGCACAAACTATGGAGATGACCGCCCCATTGAATTGAACGATGAAACCATATCACAGTAGGATTCACAGTCAGAAACTCGGCCTCAGTCGCGATCGCACATCAACATGAGCTACCATCCAACAAAAAAGGGCAATCACAAAAGGAGAAACCCAAATCATCCAAATTCCAGTAAGGTTTGCGCTGACAAGAACGGTGAAGAATACGGTCTCGCTTATAGATATTGCGACCTCCCTTTTGACTCCGTGACCGTTCTGCTGATTCAAGAGAAAACTACTCAAACTTACAGTAGTGTTCGTATCCTCAGGTGCATCCAGAAGTTCGACATGAGTCTCTCAATTAGATAGCAAACTGGCACCTAGGGCGATTGCAAAATTCATATTTAGGCGGAATTTTATTTTGCCCAGTTAAAGAATGCCATGTGTGATGACCATTATAAACCCACTTTAGCATTCAAAAAGGGTGACCGCACCGAGCTTATGTGCGACCATCCCGACAACCATAGCATGGGCAAGATTCCAGCAGCATAGCACTAAAATTGGACCGTTGAAGCAAATTTGAATGCAGCGACCGTTCCTTATCCAAGGGCGACCACTTATGACATTTGCACGACCGTCCTTGTATCAAGGATGATTGCTAACTGCTTCGAACAGTCTGTTAAAATAGGTCTAAAGTACCAAGACTTATTTCTTACTATCTATAATGGCTAGTTAGACCACATTTGCTATAAATACCTCATTATTCTGTAAAGAAAAAGAGAGATTCTGAATTTGATAGCCAAGCAACATATTTTTGTTTATTACTACAATTAACATTTGAATATTAATGAATGTTAGGTGTAAGCATTATAAACACCATTGTAAATTTTGAGTGTGAGCTTGGAAACACTTAGGTTGTGAGAGTGAGCCTGGGTAAAACTCTTATAAAGGTTGTGAGAGCGAGCGTGGTAAAACTCTTGTAAGTGGTTTAAGTGTTAGCCTTAGTAAAACACTTGTCATGTTATTTGTGAACTTCTAAAAACACCAAAGTTGGAAGTGAGCTTGTAAAACTTCAAAGTTAGTGGAACCTTAACAAGTTGTTAAGGAAGTGGATGTAGGATTGGAGAAAATTCGAACCACTATAAATCTTGTGTGTTCTTTCTTCTACTCACTACTCAACCATTTCTCTCTTCTACATTTCTTGTTTGTTGAGTTTTTAATTTGCCATCATTTCTTAAGAAAACCAATTCACCCCCCCTCTTGGTTTCCATCTTGGGACAACAATTGGTATCAGAGCTAGAAATTTCTTAAACTTAATTGTGAAATTTGATCCACTATGGCAACTTCTTCTTCATCAAATTCAACCTCTGATGGAAATCTTAACACTATCCTTATTATTCCTATTGGAAACACAAAATGTATTTGTTTCTAGATGGTGAAGGGATTGAGCTATGGGATTTTGTGGAGAGTGAGTGGAAACCTCCTACTTATGAAGTTGATGGTTTTCAAGTTCCTCTTCCCAAAGCACAATGGTCAACTGTCAATGTTAAAGATCGATTCAAGAACAATAGAGTTGCTTCTATCTTGATGAACTCCATCTTAAGAGAAGAAGGTGGAAGAGTTCAACACTTAACTTGTGCACATTGCATTTGGAAGACACTTGAAAACTATCATGAAGGTACGACTCAAGTGAGATTCACCAAGAAACAAATGCATGTTCATGTATATGAGCTATTTAAGATGAAACCAAATGAAAACGTCACCGACATGACAAATCGATTGATTGCTATTGTCAATAAGCTAAAGAAGTATGGCAAGATATATGATCAAGGTGATGTAAACAGCAAAATCTTGAGACCCTTAAGAGCTAGAAAGAACTTTGAATCAAAAGTATCATTCATCGAAGAAGCTCATGATCTTAGCACATTGAGAACTGACGAGCTTGTGGGAAAACTACTCACATTTGAGCTACACAGTGAAAAAGAAGAAGATCAAGATGAGAAAGAAAAGAGAAAACCAATTGCTCTCAAAGCAATCAAAGAAGTTGAGAGCTTAAGCAATGAAGGTACTGATGATGAAGATGAAATGGCAATGTTCTCAAAAAGAATAAGTGAATGGAAAAGAAAGAAAAGATTACTAGCTAACAAAGGTACACTTCCTAAATCCTCCTTCAAAGATAAAGAAAAGAAAAATGAGGTAAAGTGCAATGAATGTGGAAAATTTGGTCACTTTAAATCGGATTGCTTCAAAATAAAGAACAAAAGGAAATGGGACAAAGAAAAGAAAAAGTCTCTCAAAGCCACATGGGATGACTCTTCTTCAAGTGAAGAGGAAGAAGAAGAAGAAGATGGAATTGCAAACCTATGTCTCATGGCTATTGAAGATGACTCCAATGAGGTAAGTACTCAATCCTTGAATCTAATAGCACATGATGATATTGATGACCTAGATCATACTGATTTGATTGAGCACATGAACTTTAAAATAGAAATTTTTTTTTCTAAGATGATGCTCTTATAGACCCTTAATTTTTGACCCAGTCCAGTCCAATATATTTTAATTAGTCCAAAATAAATTTTGTGTTATTTTAATTAAATAATATTTGCTTTAGTATTTAGTTTTTATAATTAATAAAAAATAAAAAAATAATAATAAACAAATAAATAAAAATAAAAATCGGCGATTGAAAATCGGTGACCAAAAATTTCGTCGCCTAAAAGGGGTCGGATGAAATGGCCCGCAGGTAATTTTGCCCCCGCAGCCCATAAGCTCCTGCGGCAACTTAATGTTGGAATCTCTTCTCAAACATAATTAAATAGATCTTGCATTAAGAATAAGGAATTATAAATCAAAGGATCTTGTACATCTATCTCTAGTACCCCAATCAATCCTCAATCCTTATGAGTATTCAATTCATATCAAGCTTTCTCAAGTCAATAATATGAAAATTGCAACCAATCAATAAGCATGCTATTATTAATTGGAAATAAATCATTAAGCATCATAAGAATAAAACAACTCAATCAAATGATTTAATTAAATAAAATTATTCAATCCATACAATAAAGCTAGGGTTCATCAATATCTAGATAGAGAATAAATTAGTTCATGTTCAAAATCAGAAAAACCAGAACAAGAGAAATAAGAAAAAGAATCCAAGCAATCAATTGCGAATAATTCATGTATCTTCACTTGAATCCTTGAATCTTGGTTTAGATCTTGTTTAGAATATGTCTTCACCTTCAATCTCAGCTCCCAAAACTCTCCTCCTGCTTTAGAAGTCGGCTCTAGGTTATAAAATATGAAAATCAGATTCCTAATTCGTGCTTCAGCTCAGCTTTCATGGTACAGATAATTTTGCCCGACACACCCATTGACACGCTCATGCCACTGGGCGTGTCATTGCCATTGGGATTTTGAACATAAAGCATGCCCAGTGACACGCCCATGTCACTGGGCGTGTCACAGCTACTGTGAATCATTGAAAAAGGCACGCTCGGTGACACGCCCATGTCACTGGGCATGTCAATGCTTTTGTATGCAGCTTCAAGGGCACGTCCATTGACACGCCCATGTCCATGGGCACGTCACTTGAAGAATTTTGCTCTTTTTGTCTTCTTTCATCCGTAATTCCTCCGAAATGACCATACACCTCAACATACAGAGAATTCCTGAAATTAACCATAAAAAGCACTTGAACAAACAAATTAAACTCAATTGGATAATAATCATATTAAGAAATAGGGGCAAAATATCATCAATTGTGCACTTATCATCTTCGTGAGAGGATGTCTCATACACTCATCTGTGATTTCAAAGACCTTCTCCAAGCAGGTTTGCAAATTGAAGAATGGGAAAGAGAGAAGAACCGTTTCTCAACAAGAAGTAACGAGAAAGGAAACTATCAATCTAGTAGCCAAAGCATGCAAAAGGCAGTTGGGGTCAACGCTACTAACCAAGGAACAAGGAGAGAATTTTTGGAATTGGGGAAATCGATGTCTTGGGTTCTCAATAAGCTTCAAAGAAAGGGATTGCTACAACCCTTAAATCCTTGTCCTTTGCCTAACCCTCTCCCACCTAATTTTGACACTAAAGCATTTTGTCAATTTCACCAAATGCAAGGGCATGACACGGATAGATGTGTGAGGTTGAGACATGAGATCTAAAATCTAATTGATAATGGGAAGCTACCCGAGGCCAATAAGCCAAACACTAAAGACAACCCATTACCAAAGTTCAATAGAGTACCACCGCCGGCAACTTTCATGATTGGAGGAGGTTTGCATGAGGATTTTGTCATGTCTTCTTTTCAAGATGTAGGTGGAGAAGCAACCAAAGAAGAAGAGGCATTTGGTGGAATTAAACAAGTTATGGTGAGTAAAGAAGTAACAATTTGTGTTGTCAATGGGTTTTGGGATACAAGCGATAGTGATGATGATCTTGTATCCAAGAAGGAGGAGTGGGTCCGAGCTCGAAGAAGATAAAGTAATGAACACTAGATCTGGTATGCCTTATGCAAGGCCACCACCTAAGGAGGTAGAAACTAATAAGGGTAAGGAAGTTGAAGTAGGGAATAAAGAAGAGGAAGATGATGTAGTCTCAAGCAATTGAAAAGAACACAAGCAAGGGTTAGCATTTGGGACTTATTGGCTACTTCTACCGAGAAACTATGGAAAAAGTGTGAGCGGGAATTTTTTCCCCCACTCCCGGTGGAATGGTTCTTGTGACTTCAGCACTATTTAGGCTCAGGGCCTTAGAGAACACGGACCTAAGCTCGGAGAAAATAGAGTCGCCACCCGGACGGGCCGGGAAAAAAGAAAGGGGTGGACGTTAAAGAAAAATTTATTTTGAGCTTACAATATACTTAGGTCATATTAGAAAAAGAACAAATCAAATAAGCCATGATTTAAGCTAAGATAAATTAACCATAATCAAACAACATGCATTTGGGGCAAAAACCTAAGGAAAGTAACTAGGCCAATTACATGAGCTTTAGTCTTTGGGTAAAAAGGCTTAGGTTCCCATAGCAAGCATATACCAAATGGTATGAGGTTATGAGTGGTTATGATATGCTCGATCTCCATATCTTGAGTGAAAGTATGGTATCCCTTACATAACATAACACGGGTAACACGGGCATCCTAACTCACGCACACAATGCAATCTAATAAGATGCAATGGATAATATCAATATAAGAAAGAAAAAAATAATATAAAGACCAACGAAATCAACTTCTCTTATCCCCAGTGGAGTCACCACTGTGAGTGGGGATTTTTACCCTCACTCCCGGTGGAATAGTTCTTGCGACTTCGACACTGTTTAGGCTCGGGGCCTTAGAGAACACGGACCTAAGTCCGGAGAAAATGGAGTCACCACCCGAACGGGCCGGGAAAAAAGAAAGGGGTGGATGACTCGATTCATAAGAAATCCCTAACCCCCTAATAGGTTCGGAAAGTTGGATACATGTGGGGAAGGTGAGAAATGGCCCAGCACCCCCACAATGGCCGGTTCATTGGAATCGGCCTCCTTTACAGGTCTTAATATTATAGAATTCTTAAGTATAACAATATTATCCATATTACACACAATAATTAAAATAAAGCATCTATATATTGAAAATCAAAAGAATGTCCAAGAAAAACAAATTAATGGACACCCATCCGAGGATGGAAACATGTCCTTACATCCCATGCCTAAATAGGACACACATCGAAGGGTAGAAACATGCCCTTTACATTGGTTCTAAAATAGAAAAGCAATTTAAATTACATGATATTTAACTAATGAGGTACCCACCAAGTGGAAACATACCTCTTACAACATTTGGAAATCTAAATAAAATAATAAAAGTAAATAACCATTCATAATAAATAAATCATCCATCAAAGATATTAAAAATCAAGAGAAAGCAAACATCCATCCATGATAAATTAAATAAACCAAGCATTGAACGTAAATAAATTAAAGCATATAAAATAAATCAAAGCATAATCAAATATAAAATTAAATAAGGCAAATAAAGATTCAAATTAGGGTTACTGTTTCTATTTAAGATTCTTTATGTCATGTCTTTAGGGTTTTTTGAATTTTTGGAATTAAGCTACTGTGAGTTTTTAAAGGAATTGAGATGGAGCCAAGTTTTAGAATTTAATAGGTTGATAAAGTTCTTTGATTAACCAAATTAGTATTTGAGTGGTAAAATCATAAAATTAGGGTTTGAACACTTTAAAACACTTAGATTTATGATTTACGGTTACTCATTGAATTATGGTTTTAAGCTTACTGTGTTTGAATTAAAATATTTAAATTTATAAGGTTTTAAAGTTTAAAGGATTAGGGTTTAGAAAAATTAGGGTTTAAAGTTTTAAGGGAGTTAGGGTTTACTATTTTGAGTTTTGGAATTGAATTAGGGTTTTAGAATTTTTGATTTAGGGTTTCGGGGAATGAATTTAGGTTTTTAGGATTTGAAAATCAATTTGATAATTTTATGAAACTTTATGAAAATAAACCAAACAATTTAAAGTTTATAGAAGCAAGAAAAGAAAAAAAGAAGAAGTTTTTAGGGCTTTTGGAAAGAAACAGAACTCGATTTAGGGGTTTGAAAATTTTGAAAGCAATTAGGGTTTTGGGGTTTTAAAGAAAGAAAACTAATAACTTTAAACTTTTTGGAAAACAAAGTAACTAATTAAGGTTTTTAAACTTTAGAAAAAGTGAATTGAGGTTCTAGGGTTTTTGAATTAAAAGAAACAATGGGATGATTTAGCTACTGTGAAGAATAGAATTTAGACAATTGATGCATACCTCCGTTTGTTGGTTCCAGCAAAAATTTCTTCTTGGATGAACAAAATCAAAGACAAGCTTTGCTACCTTTGATGGATTTAATTGTTATATACTCTCAAAAAATGAAATCAGGTTGATTCACTGCCTTTCCTACTTAGTTTCGGTCTAAATTTTTCTCACACATTCAATCCAATTTTTGATCAATTTCTCCTCTGATTTCTTGATTGATTTTTGTGTTGTTTTTGGTCTTATTTATAGAAGAATTTTATGGTTAATCCTAGTTATTCACAGAAGCTAATATTGATAAGAGAAGGAAACCGAAACCTAATTACATTAGGTTTCGAAAAAAAAAAACCTAATCGTTGGCGAAAAAAACTGCTGCAAAAAATTGCGCTGGAGAAAAAAAATCTGCCGCAGCTAGCTGCGGCAGCAAACGAGAATGGCCTGCGGGCCATTTGTCCCGCGCTTGTAATACCCCTATATCCCGTATACGTACCAAGCATGCTTAAACGATCGTAATATACGTATACTGAATATAGTAAATGCCACAACAAATATCTTTGTAAATAAATGAAATCAACCTCAAACATTTTAAAGAAATCCAAAAGACACCATATATAAAAATGTTTATCAATTCACAGCAGAAGTTATTACAAATATGTTATAAATCAAAGTTTACAAAACATAGAATATATACACGATTGGCAGCTCTTTTCTGATCTTTAAGTTCCAAAATGAACTCTTCAATGTCTACTCTCACTCGGTCCCGAAGAACTCTTAGGTTCAACTCTGTCACCTGCGCGATCAAACACTATCGCGCTAAGCCATCGGCTTAGTAGTACAAAATATACCAACATTATACTTTAAGTCAAAGTAATGTTACACATCTAAATCATAAAGTTAACATCATAAGTGAAAAGCTAACACCATACCTTTATATTTCATAAACCATACACATAGAAGCACATCACATTACCACATCATACTACATTCAATGTCATAACAATATTCATATTACATCTTCATAGTTCCATTGATTTTACCATTCAAGAATCACATTATATACAAAGACAAGCATGGGCCCAAAACACTCTAATATGCCATTCAATTTTCAGAGTTAATGCTTTGGTTTTGTTATCACATTTATCATTATCATAAACCCAACTAGGCTTCAAGGATTTAGGTTCAACCAAGCTTCAAGGGGAACAAAGCATGCTAAGTATCAACCCAACTTGGCTTCAAGAACCAACCCAACCTAGCTTCAAGGGTTGTAACATCTCAATTAGGCTTCAAGGATCAAATCCAACCTAACTTCAAGAGAATGTTACCAATAGGCATGCCACCAATAACAAAACTCTGAAAATGAATAACACATTAGACACACAATTCATTTATTATTTCATTCTCAAATCTCATCATCAATTAGGCAAACATGCCTTATGTTCTTTCAATGGAATCATCATAGCCAATTACAATGGCTTCACATCACATTTGAGTTATCATAACCAATCACAATGGCCTCATATCATTTCATATAGCATCTTATCATTCACAAGATTCACAATGCATATAACATAACATTGTTCATATAGTATCATATGCATAATCAAATGTATGTTCAATCTCATCAATGCAAGAAGAACAAAAGCCAAACACAGTAGCCAACACACTCAAGGGACACGGCCAAGCTTGTGGCCGTGTCTCTCAACCAAAAGCAACAGAATCAAACATGGGCAAGGGACACGGCCGTGTCCTCTCCAAAAATCATCCAACACGGCCAAATTTCCATAGACTTGGCCGTGTCTCTCAAAAATCCTTTAGTTTTGGCCGTGTCTCTTCTTAGGTTTGGCCGTGTCTCTTATGAACAAAAACGAAGAAATTTCACAAATCTCCAACTTAATCCTTTGATTCTTCCTTCAAATTGAATTTGAATTAAACAAATCTCACTCTTGCTCCCTTCCTTTGAAATGGCCGGCCAACATATGGGAAAGAGAAGAAGAAATGAAGAAAAATCAAATTATCATCTCTTTAAATCTCCACCATGCATTCCAAAAAGGAAAATTACTTAAATGCCCTTATCCATTTAACTTAACCTTTGTCACTTATATGCCCATTGAAGTAATTTCACATCATCCCAAATAAAATATCTTCTTCCCTTGACTCTCCATTTGACCAACATATATGTTATATATATTAACATATATACAACATATACATTCCATTAACACAATCATTTCCTTTGCAAAAACATATGTACATTAAATTCAAATCAAACAACAATTGTATTAAAACTTCTAGGGCATACATTGGAATATTACAGCGCTGGTTTTCGGCGATGATTTTTTCGTCGCCGATTTTTATTTTTATTTTTGATTTTTATTTGTTTATGTTTATTTTTTATTAGAAAAAATTAGATACTAAAGAAAAAATTATTTAATTAAGATAACAAAAATTATTTTGGACTAATTAAAATATATTGGACAACACAAAAATTATTTTGGACTATTTAAAATATATTGGACAAGACTGGGTCAAAAATTAAGGGTCTTCAGTTTGCCCCCTGCTTGAATGATCTGAAAATTCAATGAAAGAGAGTGAAAAGAAATAAGACATAATTTTTGAGGTGGTTGAGGTTTTGGGTTCTGGACCCGGTTCGAGTTCTGGACTCAAGGACAATTCTAGGTTCTAAACATAAGGAAAATTTGGGTTCTGGACCATATTTGAGTTCTAGACTTAGGAAAGATTCTAGGTTCTGGACCTAAGGGTAATTTGGGTTCTGGACTAGAGCTAAGTTCTTGGACTTACAAATAAATTCTAGGTTCTGGACCTAAGGGAAATTTGGGTTTTGGACCTAAGCTAAGTTCTGGACTTAGAAGAGATTCTAGGTTCTGCACCTTAGGATATTTTGGGTTTTGGACCCGAGCTAAGTTCTTGGACTTAGAAATAAATTCTAGGTTCTGGACCTAAGGGTAATTTGGGTTCTGGACCCGAGCTAACTTCTGGACTTAGAAGAGATTCTAGGTTCTGGACCTAAGGAAAATTTGGGTTCTGGACCCGAGCTAAGTTCTGGACTTAGAAGAGATTCTAGGTTCTGGACCTAAGGATAATTTGGGTTCTGGACCCGAGCTAAGTTCTGGACTTAAAAGAGATTCTGGGTTCTGTACCTAAGGATAATTTGGGTTCTGGACCCGAGCTAAGTTCTAGACTTAAGAAAGATTCTAGGTTCTGGACCTAAAGAAAATTTGGATTCTGGACCCGAGCTAATGTCACGACCCAATTTGTACATATGTACAGTACATCCATGTAAAGTACATCCGCGTACAGTAAGAGGAGCCATCCCGAGTAACCACCAAAGGACACGAAGTGAAAGGAAGCTCTATAAGACAAAAAGGATCTAACTGAAAAGATTGTAAAGTTTTATGGAGGTGGCCGTAATTAACAAAAGTTGTTCTGAAGGTCCTTAATAGTGCATATAACAGACTCCAGAAATGGAAAGTAGAGAAAAATCAGGTCGAAACGGAACACCACGGTTTTTCCCGAAAATGCATAGTTTGAGAGATACAGTTGTGATAATAATTTATACACTGGAAAGCAAAACACATAAAGGTATCCGAAGTAAACGGAAGGACTCTGCAGTGATCGATGTTGAAGAACGAACCTAAGTGGAGACCCGAATCACGTAAGGACCTAAAGGGAAATTTCACAAAAGTCAAGGGCATGAGCATAATTTTTATAAATTAGTTCAAAATCAAGAATGAATGTCAGAAATGGAAACTAGAGGTTGAAAGGAGGAGAACGGTATATTTTACGCGTCGTAAAACCACCCTGTTAGGAAGAAAAGGCAAAACCTTCAATTGAAGGGTATTTTGGTCTTTTCACTTTCACCCAAGCATCAAGTGGGACATGTATGATAATTTAAGGACCATTTTGGTAATTTTCCAAGGAAGGACACATGTTGCAATCTTATCCATTTAACCTTTTGTTTTGGCAAAATCCCATCCACATGCTAAAAAGGCAAAGAAGGACACATGTTGCAATCTTATTCATTTAGTCTTTTGTTTTGGCAAAATCCTATCCATTAAAAGAAAAATAAAAAAAGGAAATAAATTTATATGTACAAACGTGTACATATAAGATCCATTCTCTTGAAATCTCTAGAATACAAAAGCCAAAACACCTTCTCCTTCTCCAAGCAAAGGTCGTGGCCTCCAACAAAAACATTCAAGGAATTTCCAAGTTTCTAGGTGAAAGTTTAGAAGAAAGTTACCAATTCCAAGGTAAGGAAATTCATCTATGGTTCTATTTCTTTCATTGGTTATAGTATTTATAAGATACAAATGAAAGAATAAATATGATGATTATAGAAAATTTAAGAAGTTGAAGAAAAGTGAAAGAGATGATTGGCACATATAAGATTAAGGATAAAAAGGATGACTAGTAGTATTAGTTAGCAAAATAAGGCATGAAGCACTTAAATTTTATTATGTTCTTGACATGGATTTTATGAAAATTATAGGAAATCAAGAAGTGAGAGAGAAGGAAGCAAAGAAGGCATAAAAGAACTAGAAACAAGTGAAAAGAATTAAGGTTTAGTACTTAAATCATTGTATTTTCAATTAATTCACATATTTTGCATTATGGGACTTTTGAAATGGTTTTGAAATAATGTTATTATGTGTGGTAAATATGTGGGAAAGTGCTCTTGAACCATTTGTAATCAATTGATTGTGAAAAGAATGAAAACAAAACAAACTAGCTAAACTTTGCTCAATTATCCATAAACTTTGATGAACTTTTAATCACCCCTTTGGTTTGATTTTTGAAAGAGGGACCCTTAGTCCTTCAATGGTATCACAAAAGGAGTCTAAAAATCAACTTTTCAAGAAAAAAATGAATTTCCCTCAAGTTTTGAAAATTGGGCCGAATGGTCCCTTTTGGGCACAATTCTGCAGCTTTCATTTTGGGCAGTCCGTTGAAGGGGCAAACGAAAGAATTTTTTGACGAAATTTTACATGCATTTAGCTAACTTATGAAAGTGTTTTCCTGCAAATATTCATCCAAAAATAAGGTTGTTTACTTGGTCAAAACTGTTGCCAAAGTTGACTGGTTTTCAGCAGTAAAAACAGATTTTATTATTTAGTTGTCGCGCGCCATTTCGTTGCCGATTTTACGCACCGCGCTACTATTCATTTGGTCATTTTTCTAAATGTGTTAAAACTTGAATATTATGATATAGAGTGATGTTATATCATTTAAAATGACACGAAAGGGGTTGGAATAATCAGAAAGGCATCATGAGAAGTTATCCTAGTAATATATGCATTATGGAAAAATCATGACCTATTGAATATCATGACCAAAGTAATTTAATAAATTATTTATGCTCTACTTGGTATATCAGAACCCTTGAGATAAGGGTATGATGCATCATACTATTACTGCAGTACTGCTTATGACATGATATGATATTCCGGCTGAAGGCCGATGATTACAATGATATGATCAATGATGCAATGATAATGGCCATTGGCACATGTGCAAGAATTATGATGAAAGATAATGAAATATGATCATGACAAGATATGTTTATCAGCTGACATTCTGTTAAACCAGTAGAGCAACCAAAATGATAAAAGCAAGAAAAATGATTTAAATTCAAATTATTCAGTCAAGCCTTTTTACCTTCTGTGTTTTGTATTTATTCCTTTCAATTATTTAAAGTATATAAATGTATGTTCAAATCATTCTTTCATTTTATTTATTTATTGCAATGATTTAAGTACCCACTAAGCAATTGCTTAGCGAGTTTAGTTTCCTTCTAAACTCGTAGGTTAAAAGAGGAGACGAGATTTGCAGCATGTCCTGCGCAGCTGGCCTTGACTACTACTTTGGATAGGAGTTTGGATATGATGGATTGTAGCAATATGGCATGTACATAAGCTTGTACGATCTAGCAAATAAATGTATTATATTGAAAAGCTAGAATACGTACACTGCTAGTAATATAATAAATCTTATTTGGATTTAGCACTTATGTATGCAAGTATAGAAGTGTGAATTCTTCTTGCAGGATTGTAGTTGAGGTTATAAGGGTGGATTATTGGGAGTGTGCTTGAGTTGAAGTGTGAGACAAAAATGTTTTTTTCAAAAATCAAAAAAATTAGTTTTGGCGACACTTGGGACCTCCATTTTTAGGGGAGGTTATGGCAAATTTTTTTTAAAAATTTGCACTTAAAATTGGCTAAGTAAAATATTAAGACACAACCACCATGAGATAACAGTCCACCTTGGTCTATAAACATAGGCTAAGATGGGGTGTTACATTTAGTGGTATCAAAGCACCGGTTTAGCCAGTCCTGGAAAATTCAACATAGGAGGATACACATTTTATGTTGGGAGTGGCCATTACCAATGTAAAATGGGATATCCTATAGCAGATAAGAAATGAGAGCATATATCATTTAGGTATGAAATGTCAGTATAGTAGAAAGAATATCATAAATACATAAGTATATAAGGTACATTTGATAAAGGAAAATCTAATAGTGATTACGTACATGCCATATAGGAAAGTTAATGTGTTTAGTCAAGCCAGCTGCTAATCCTTATCACGATATATGTATACGTTATAAGGTTGCAAGTGGCAGAATCACAAAGAGTTATAGATCAAGAGAAGGAATCATATGCTTTCGTATCCATAAATGTAGAAATGGGTCTTGGACTTATGCCACGACCTGCAACGGTGGCTGTGGACGGCTCCGAAGTCTATTTAAGATAGATTACAATACCATTGCAATAAACGGTAAGAATGGTACCTGTTGCTACCAAAAGAGAAAGGAAGTCCCCAATTGAGAAGTTAAGGAAATATGGGGCTAAAGAATTTACGACTAGTAGGGAAGAAGGATTTGAGGAAGTTGAGTACTGTTTGGACAGTACCAGTAGGGTATTGGAACAACTGAGATGCACGCCAGATAAAAGATTTATTTATGCCATGTCCCTTTGGTAGAAGAAACATACACTTGGTAAACATACCTAAACGCAAGGAGAAATTTGTTTATATATCTACGGCAAGGAAGAATGACAGTATCTGAGTATGATAGAGAGTTCACCGCCTCAGTAAGTATGCAAAGAAAATGATAGAAACAAAGCAAGAAAGATGTCAAAGGTTTTGGAAGGATTAAATAATGGAATTGAAGTACAATTAGTAGTCATGGACGTGTTTGAATTTTTAAGATTAGTTGTGAAAGTTTTGGGTATTGAGAGGGTATACATAGATTAGAGAAGTAGACACCAACGTATGCAACAAAAGAGAGTACAAACTTAAAGCTTAAGAAGATTTTGAGAAGTTGAGAAGAAGTTTAGAAGTGAAGATAGTTTTGCACAGTAAAGCCAGGGATCCGGCCGAGGTTCAAGGCGCCAGACATCCGTAGCCAGTATTCCGGGGTCCTTATAAGGGGGTTCCGGGAGAAGGTTAGATAGGCGTATATGAATGTAAAAATGAAAATGTATATAAGAAAATGAAATTTGAAGAATGGAATAAAAAGAGGAACAGAATAAGAGGATAAAAGAAAAGTACGTAAAATGTTAAGACCAGACGGTAAGAGATAAAATAGATAGAACTTAGATAATAAAGATGAGTGAACAGAAATAAGTTTATGAGAAATTCTCATGTCCGGCCATTAGAGAATATGTACAGTAACCCCATGTACAATATTCACATAAGCAGATGAAGTAAGCGAACTAAGAAGATACTGCTGACCCGACACTGTCGTGTTGAAATTTAGCAGGAAACCGGAGTTAACCGTGCTTGACCAATGATGATGTGTGACCATCCCGTGAGTCTTAATAAGGTAGGTGACGGACCATATGAGTAGAAACTAGACAAAATTTAATAAAAACACTGTATTGTGATTCCTCCTGAAAATGCCCCAATGTAATCATCAAAATTAAGAAATTATAAGAAGAAGATATATGAGATTTATGAATTCAGGAAATGATGAAAAAAAAAGAGAGAGAGAAAATAAAGAGAGAAATTAAGAACCAAAGAGGTAGAAAGTGCAGAATTAAAATCAGATTAAAAAGGAAAGAATGAAAGTAATAACAACCCAAGGACTAGGTAAAGGAAAAAGGAAAAAGTAACAATACAAAAATTACTGGAGGATTGGAAAGAAATATAGATTTAAAGGATATATTACTCCTCTATGCAAACACTGTGGATGAAGACATAAGAGTGAATGCTGGTATTTAACAGATGGATGCTGGGAATGCGGGGCACCAGATCGTGTTAGGGTAAACTGCCAGAAAGACATGTGAATGCACTCACATCGACAGAAAAATCACGGCCCGCTTTTGGCAGAGGCCGAAGCAGGGGAAAGGAAAGTTATTCGAATTTTCAAAGAGCACAATCAGAGACTGTTGACTAGCTCAATTTAAGTACACCAGCCAGAGCCTACGCAATGAAAACTTAGAAGAGTTACTAGTAGGATATGTTAAGTTTGAAACATTAGTCATAAATCCGATAAGAGACAAGGTAGTTACACACAAGTGATTAAAGAATGTTCTATAGAGTTACATGAAAATGCATTTCTAGAAAATTTAATAGAGTTACCATTCCGAGAATTTGACGTAATGTTGGTATTGGATTGGCTAACAAGGCATAAAACGGTGGTCGATTATAAGAAGAAAGAGAGTAACACTTCATACTCCCCACAAGGAGGAAGTGACTGCAGTAGGAAAGAGAGCCGATTATCTAAACAATGTAACAGCAGCAGTTACAACAAGGCGTTCCATACAAACGGATGCGAGGCACACTTGGTAAGCACTATGGAAGCAAAGAAGAATGTGATAAAGATTCAAGAGGTATCAACAATGTGTGATTTTCTCGATGTTTCTTTAGACGATCTACTCGGATTATCACCTAAGAGAAAAGTAGGATTCACTATAAATGTATATCCGGGAACTGCACCGGTGTTGGTTGCCTCATACCGAATGGTACCAGCGGAACCCAAAGAAATGAAAACGCAATTATAGGAGCTACTCGATAAGGGTCTTATATGGCCAAGTATTTCTTCATGGGGCACGCCAGTGCTCTTCGTCAAAGAAAGATAAATCCTTAAGGTCATATGTGAACTATAAGTAGTTGAATGAGCTTACGATTAAGGATAAATATCCATTACCGTCCATCGACGATGTATTTGACCAACTTAAAGGAACCAAGGTCTTTTCAAAAAAAAATAAAAATAGATCACCGACTGGGATATCAGCAGCTGCGGATCAAAGGAAAAGACATTCCCAAGACTACATCTAGAACTCGATACGGATGTTATAAGTTCCTTGTAATGCCTTTTGAGCCCACAAATGTGTCAGTAGTATTCATGGATTTAATGAATCATATCTTTCATCCATATTTTGACCAATTTGTAAATGGTGTTCATAGATGACACCTTCCTTTATTTAAGGAACAAAGAAGAATACGATCGATACTTTTGCATAGTATTGCAAATGTTGCGAGAGAAGCAGTTGTATGTCAAACATGACAAATGCAAGTTTTGATTGGAAAAAGTGACATTATTAGAACACACCATATTAGCATAAGGCATTAAAGTAGGTCTTAAGAAAACGAAAGCCATTTTGGAATGGAAAACACCAAAGACAGTAATAGAAGTAAGAATCTTCTTAGGACTGGCTAGGTACTATTAATGTTTTATAAAAGGGTTTTCCATTATTATCATCCCAATGACAAGGTTGTTTCAAAGGAATGCCAAACTCCAATGGACTGATAAATGTTAGAGGAACTTGAGAAACTAAAGGAAAAGTTAACGAATGTTGCAATACCCATACGACATGTGTCCAGCAAAGAATTTGTGATATATAGTGATGCTTTACACATCGATTAAGGTTATATGCTTATGCAAAAAGGATAAAATAGTCGCATAAGTCTTTTGATGATTTAACCCATACGAAAAAAAATATAATAATGATAACCCGGCACACTGTTTGGAATTAACAGTTATCGTATTGGCTTTCAAGATTTGGAGATATAATTTATATGGAGAAAAGTGTTATATTTATACAGACGCAAAAGTTTAAAATATCCACCAACCCAAGAGGACCTCAATTTATGGTAAGGAAAGTAAACCCAAGTTTTGGAAATAACAGCTAAGTTATAAATTATCATCTAGGAAAAGCTGACGTGGTGGCCGACGCACTTGGTGGAAAATCTATACCAGCCTTAGGCGCTATAAAGATCAGTTTAAGATCAATGGAAGAGGAAGTACTAGTAGTATAAATGCAAGCATAAACTATGTTTCTTTTCAAGAAATTCATCAAGTGCAAAAGGAAAACGAACAAATAGAAAAATGGATCAAGCAAGTGCAAGGAGGAAAGGATATAAAATTCTAAATTTCTAAGAACAGTGGTTTGTATTATGACAATAGAATAATGATACGAACAATGGGAGGCATAAGAAAGAAAATTTTTTTTCGAAAAGCATATAGTAGTCTCTACGCAATGCCTCCAGGAGTTACAAATGTATCAATATCTAAAGAAGTTTTAATGGTAGCCTAGAATGAAGAGAGATGTTGTTGATTTTATGACCGAATGTTTAATATGTCAACAAGCAAAAGTGAAATATCAAATACTATCGGGACTGTTACAACTAATTTCCACTCTGGTATGAAAATGGGAACATATCACTATGGATTTCGTCATAGAACTACCAATGACACGAGGCCAGCATGACGTTGTTCGGATAATCGTTGACTGCCTAACTAAGTTAGCTCATTTTCTACTTTTACTAATGGATTATTCAATAGATAAGTTGGTGGAAATGTACGCCAAGGAAATTGTACGATTACACAGGATTCCAATGTCTATCATTTTAGGCAGAGGTCCACAGTTCACCATGAATTTATGGAAGAAGTCGCAAACAGCTTCTGAAACCCAAACAAATTATAGCACTGCCTTTCACCCGTAAACAGATGGACGATTTGAAAGAGGAATCCAAATTTTTGGAGGACATATTAAGAGTATGTGTTATAGAATTTAAGGGTGGCTAGAATAGGTATTTGAGTTTAATTGAATATGCATATAACAATGACTATTAATTCAGCATACGGTGATGCCCTATAAAGAATTATACGAAAGAAAACATGGAACACCAGAGTGTTGGACCGAATTAAGTAAAGACAAGATAAAATCATATGCAGGTAGGTAGAAGCAAAATCATATGCCAACTCGAAATGAAGGGACATAGAACTCTAAGTGGAAGCCAAGGTTTTTCTTAAGACTTGCCCATGAAAGAAGGTATTAAGATTTAAGCAGAAAAGTAAGTTAAGCCTTAGGCTTATTGGACTATACGAGATCATCGAACGCATAGATCAATAGCCTATCGGTTAACTCTATTACCAGAACTGAACAAAATACATAATGTTTTTCACGTTTCAATGATAAGGCAATATCGTTTGAACTTCACACACGATATAAAGACACAAAACATCAGAGTCCAATATGACATAAATTATGAAGAAGAACCCATAGAAATTTTAGCACGAAAAGTCAAAGGATTAAGAAATAAGAGAATTCCTCCAATTAAAGTGTGGCGAAGGAACCATAGAATGGAAGAGATAAATTGGGAAAGGGAAGGAATAATGAGGATGGAAGCCTAAATTTTACACCCGATCGGCTTCGGGACGAAGCCTAAATTTTAGAGGGGAAGAAATGTCACGACCCAATTTGTACATATGTACAGTACATCCATGTAAAGTACATCCGCGTACAGTAAGAGGAGCCATCCCGAGTAACCACCAAAGAACACGAAGTGAAAGGAAGCTCTATAAGACAAAAAGGACCTAACTGAAAAGATTGTAAAGTTTTATGGAGGTGGCCGTAATTAACAAAAGTTGTTCTGAAGGTCCTTAATAGTGCATATAACAGACTCCAGAAATGGAAAGTAGAGAAATATCAGGTCGAAACAGAACACCACGGTTTTTTCCGAAAACGCATAGTTTGAGAGATACAATGGATTCTTGACCAAGGGTATTTTAGTCATTCTTGTGATAATAATTTATACACTGGAAAACAAAACACGTAAAGGTATCCGAAGTAAACGGAAGGACTCTATAGTGATCGATGTTGAAGAACGAACCTAAGTGGAGACCCGAATCACGTAAGTACCTAAAGGGAATTTTCACAAAAGTCAAAGGCATGAGCGTAATTTTTATAAATTAGTTCAAAATCAAGAATGAATGTCAGAAATGGAAACTAGAGGTTGAAAGGAGGAGAACGGTATGTTTTACGCGTCGTAAAACCACCCGGTTAGGAAGAAAAGGCAAAACCTTCAATTGAAGGGTATTTTGGTCTTTTCACTTTCACCCAAGCATCAAGTGGGACATGTATGATAATTTAAGGACCATTTTGGTAATTTTCCAAGGAAGGACACATGTTGCAATCTTATCCATTTAACCTTTTGTGTAATATCCCAATGTGTGCCCTAGAAGTTTGGATACAATTGTTGTTTGTTTGAATTATGTGTATATGTTATGTTGATAAGAAAAGAAATTGAAAAGAGAATGTTTAGGTATTGTTTAAAAAGGAAAATAATGTGTAGAGAGAAAGTGTATATGTTGGGTATATGGTAATATATATAACATAAATGTTGGTCAAAATGAGGAGTCAAGGGAAGAAGATATTTTATTTGTGATATGTGAAATTACTTAAATGGGCATATAAGTGAAAAGAAGTTAAGTTAAATGGATGAAGGGCATTTAGGTAATTACCTTGTTAGAATTGCTTGGTGGAGATTTAAAGAAGAAGAAAAGTTTGACTTGTCTTCATTTTCTTTTCTTTGCTTGGTGTGGCCGGCTACCAAAGGAAGAAGAGAGCAAGAGAGGTGCTTTGATTTCTAAAATCAAATTGAAGGAAGAATCAAAGGATTAAGTTGGAGATTTGTGGAATTTCCTCAATTTTGGTAAGTACTCTCTTGTTTTCCTTTGTTATTTTGAAGTTGTGTTTGAGGTGAGTTATGATTTGTTGATATTATGATTTGGTGTGTTTGAGATGTGTTTATAAGTGTTGAAATTGAGTATAAGTTAAAAAGATTGAATTGGTGTTGGTTTTGGTTTGAAGATGGTAAGTTAAGTGGATGTTGATATTGAAAGAATAAGAGTGATGTTGATTTTAGGGTTTTGAAATGGTAAGTGATTAAATGTATTGTTAATGTGAATATTGTGATGAATATGTAAAATAAGTGTTAATGACATTGATTATATCCATTTGAATGAGGTTATGTTGTGTATAATGTGTTTTAATTCAATAAAAAGAGACTTGGGCATGCTTAGGGTTTTCATTCATGAGAAACACGGCCAAACTAAAGAAGAGACACGGGCAAGACTAAATATTTTTGGGAGACACGGCCAAGTTTAAGGAAATTTGGCCGTGTTGGATCAATTTTGGAGAGACACGGCCACTGGCTTGGCCGTGTCCCTTGACTGTGTCTGCTACTGCCTGATTTCTTTCATTTTGGTTTCTTTGGATTTAAGGGAGACACGGCCAAGTTAGGGGAGTCTTAGCCATGTTGGAGCTTTTGGTTGAGAGACACGGCCACAAGCTTGGCCGTGTCCCTTGAAGGTGTTAGCTACTGTGATTGTGCTTTGCCTTTCTCACATTGTATTGATTCTTCAAAGGTCTTCTTGCACCTAAACATAAAAATAAACACTCTAAACACATTTAATACAAAGAATGAACTAAACAAATATATGTGGAAGACTCTAAATCTATGAATAATGTTATATTGTGTATAATGTGGGACAATGTGAGTAATGATGATGCATATGATACTATATGAACAATGTTATGTTTTATACATTGTGAATCTTATGAATGGTAATGTGTTATATGAATAATGTACTTTGTAATGTTATATCAATGATGCTATATGTAAAATGTGAAGGATATGATGGGGTAATTGATTAGGTATACTATGAAATATTATAATATGAATTGAGACATGACATGATGTGAAGCCATTGTGATTGGATATGATAACTCAAATGTGATGTGAAGCCATTGTGATTGGCTATGATAACTCAAATGTGATGTGAAGCCATTGTGATTGGCTATGATGATTCAATTGAGAATGAAATTGCTAAATGAATTGTGTGGGTAATGTGTTATTCCATTTTCAGAGTTTGTTGTTGGTGGCATGCCTAATATTGGTAACAATCTCTTGAAGTTAGGTTGGATTTGATCCTTGAAGCCTAATTGAGATGTTACAACCCTTGAAGCTAGGTTGGGTTGGTTCTTGAAGCCAAGTTGGGTTGATACTTAGCATGCTTTGTTCCCCTTGAAGCTTGGTTGAACCTAATCCTTGAAGCCTAGTTGGGTTTATGATAATGATAAATGTGATAACAAAACCAAAGCATTAACTCTGAAAATTGAATGGCATATTAGTGTGTTTTGGGCCCATGTTTGTCTTTGTTTAATGTGATTCATGATTGGTGAATTATGAATGGTATAATGTTTGCCTTTGTTGGAAATGTGATTCATGATTGGTGAATTGTGAATAAAATAATGATATGAAGTATGATATGTAATATGTATATTGATATAATGATTGTGAGTATTAGTGATGGATTGTGGTTGGTGTTAATGATATGTATATATGTATATATGATATATGAGATTAGTAGAGATATATGAAAAGTGTAACTAAAAAGGGAAACCATGATAAGAAACTAATGGTACATGGAATTTGATATATCATTATATATTAGAACTTCTATAATATATGTTTATATTATTTATTTGTACTACTAAGCTCTCGGGCTTAGCGCGGATGTGTAATCGCGCAGGTGACTAGGTAGAAGATATGAAGTCTTTCGTTATGCCACGAGAAGAGTAAGAGTTTATCGAGACCAACTAGAGGGTGATGCATACATGTATAATTTTTAATTATGATGTATTTCTGACAAGAGTGTATTTATATATATAAATGAAGTTTTGATAAAGATAAGATTCTTATATATAGGTAAGATCACTAAAAGTATAATGATTTTGTAAATGTTCTTTAAATTAATGTATTGTGGTTTAAACTCTGTTAAAGGTTTTTAAATTGTAACGAAAAGTGACATCCTTATACTTTATATACTTACTGTATGTATACCCGGTATATGTATAGTACTTATATGGTGTATCGGGGTGTTACAATTATTTTTGTAGTTTAAACCACAATACATTAATTTAAAGAATATTTACAAAATCATTATACTTTTATATACTTACTGTATGTATACCCGGTATATGTATAGTACTTATATGGGGTATCGGGGTGTTACATTTTGTTTTGGCAAAATCCCATCCACATGCTAAAAAGGCAAAGAAGGACACATGTTGCAATCTTATTCATTTAGTCTTTTGTTTTGGCAAAATCCTATCCATTAAAAGAAAAATAAAAAAAAAAGGAAATAAATTTATATGTACAAACGTGTACATATAAGATCCATTCTCTTGAAATCTCTAGAATACAAAAGCCAAAACACCTTCTCCTTCTCCAAGCAAAGGTCGTGGCCTCCAACAAAAACATTCAAGGAATTTCCAAGTTTCTAGGTGAAAGTTTAGAAGAAAGTTACCAATTCCAAGGTAAGGAAATTCATCTATGGTTCTATTTCTTTCATTGGTTATAGTATTTATAAGATACAAATGAAAGAATAAATATGATGATTATAGAAAATTTAAGAAGTTGAAGAAAAGTGAAAGAGATGATTTGCACATATAAGATTAAGGATAAAAAGGATGACTAGTAGTATTAGTTAGCAAAATAAGGCATGAAGCACTTAAATTTTATTATGTTCTTGACATGGATTTTATGAAAATTATAGGAAATCAAGAAGTGAGAGAGAAGGAAGCAAAGAAGGCATCAAAGAACTAGAAACAAGTGAAAAGAATTAAGGTTTGGTACTTAAATCATTGTCTTTTCAATTAATTCACATATTTTGCATTATGGGACTTTTGAAATGGTTTTGAAATAATGTTATTATGTGTGGTAAATATGTGGGAAAGTGCTCTTGAACCATTTGTAATCAATTGATTGTGAAAAGAATGAAAACAAAACAAACTAGCTAAACTTTGCTCAATTATCCATGAACTTTGATGAACTTTTAATCACCCCTTTGGTTTGATTTTTGAAAGAGGGACCCTTAGTCCTTCAATGGTATCACAAAAGGAGTCTAAAAATCAATTTTGCAAGAAAAAAATGAATTTCCCTCAAGTTTTGAAAATTGGGCCGAATGGTCCCTTTAGGGCACCATTCTGCAGCTTTCATTTTGGGCAGTCCGTTGAAGGGGCAAACGAAAGAATTTTTCGACGAAATTTTACATGCATTTAGCTAACTTATGAAAGTGTTTTCCTGCAAAAATTCATCCAAAAATAAGGTTGTTTACTTGGTCAAAACTGTTGCCAAAGTTGACTGGTTTTCAGCAGTAAAAACAGATTTTATTATTTAGTTGTCGCGCGCCATTGCGTTGCCGATTTTATGCACCGTGCTACTATTCATTTGGTCATTTTTCTAAATGTGTTAAAACTTGAATATTATGATATAGAGTGATGTTATATCATTTAAAATGACATGAAAGGGGTTGGAATAATCAGAAAGGCATCATGAGAAGTTATCCTAGTAATATATGCATTATGGAAAAATCATGACCTATTGAATATCATGACCAAAGTAATTTAATAAATTATTTATGCTCTACTTGGTATATCAGAACCCTTGAGATAAGGGTATGATGCATCATACTATTACTGCAGTACTGCTTATGACATGATATGATATTCCGGCTGAAGGCCGATGATTACAATGATATGATCAATGATGCAATGATAATGGCCATTGGCACATGTGCAAGAATTATGATGAAAGATAATGAAATATGATCATGACAAGATATGTTTATCAGCTGACATTCTGTTAAACCAGTAGAGCAACCAAAATGATAAAAGCAAGAAAAATGATTTAAATTCAAATTATTCAGTCAAGCCTTTTTACCTTCTGTGTTTTGTATTTATTCCTTTCAATTATTTAAAGTATATAAATGTATGTTCAAATCATTCTTTCATTTTATTTATTTATTGCAATGATTTAAGTACCCACTAAGCAATTGCTTAGCGAGTTTAGTTTCCTTCTAAACTCGTAGGTTAAAAGAGGAGACGATATTGCAGCATGTCCTGCGCAGCTGGCCTTGACTACTACTTTGGATAGGAGTTTAGATATGATGGATTGTAGCAATATGGCATGTACATAAGCTTGTATGATCTAGCAAATAAATGTATTATACTGAAAAGCTAGAATGCGTACACTGCTAGTAATCTAATAAATCTTATTTGGATTTAGCACTTATGTATGCAAGTATAGAAGTGTGAATTCTTCTTGCAGGATTGTAGTTGAGGTTATAAGGGTGGATTATTGGGAGTGTGCTTGAGTTGAAGTGTGAGACAAAAATGTTTTTTTCAAAAATCAAAAAAATCAGTTTTGGCGACACTTGGGACCTCCATTTTTAGGGGAGGTTATGGCAAATTTTTTTTTAAAAATCTGCACTTAAAATTGGCTAAGTAAAATATTAAGACACAACCACCATGAGATAACAGTCCACCTTGGTCTATAAACGTAGGCTAAGATGGGGTGTTACAGCTAAGTTCTGGACTTAGAAGGGATTCTAGGTACTAGACCTAAGGATAATTTGGGTTCTGGACCCAAGCTAAGTTCTGGACTTAAGAAAGATTCTAGGTTCTGGACCTAAGGATAATTTGGGTTCTGGACCCGAGCTAAGTTCTGGACTTAAGAAAGATTCTAGGTTCTGGACCTAAGGAAAATTTGGGTTCTGGACCCGAGCTAATAATTTTTTATTTCAAAAAGTTTGGCTAATTTTTATGCATATGTCTTCTTCTTGCCCCATGCGTGTAAAAAATATTTATATACACGCAATTATTTGAATGATTAAAGTGAATAATTGAATTTACTGTTTATTTTACTGTGTAGTCACTATTCATGCACTATTTACTATTTATAAATAGTAAATTTACTATTCAAAAATAGTAGCAAATAGTATTTAATATTTGAAACAATAATTTACTATTCATCAATAGTAATTTACTATTCATGAATAGTAATATTTACTATTTATAAATACTAAAGTTTACTATTCATGAATAGTAAAACTTACTTTTAAATTTTTATTTTTTCCTTGCCGTTTCTCTATAAAAACCCACCACTCCTTCATTTCATTTCACAGCTAAATTTCAATTTCTATAATTCTCTCAAATTCTTTCAAATTTAGCACATAGTTTTGAAAAAAATGCATGCTTCAAGGTCAGGGACTCAATCTAATGCCCAATTATTAGAGTTTATTCAGCATCATGAAGATGAAAATATAGATATACTGGCCGGAATGCCGCTTCACCGAAGTTCCAACGAAAAGAGCGCGATAATTATTTTTCTTTCCTTTTCTCTTGATTTTTTGTCTTTCTGTTTTGTTTTTGTTTTTGTTTTTGTTTTTTTTATTAACTATTGTTTTTTATTTATGATCATTTTTTATTTTTGTTTGATTTTTATTTTTATTGTGTTTGCCTTTATTATTATTTGTATTCTGATAATATTGTCTTTTTTTAAAAAATTTAGGAAAAACATATTAATTTAAGCAGATAGGATAATATGTACTTACCTGGTATTACCTTACCTGGCTCTGTGTCAGCATGATCATTGCATTGTTCGGGCTGGAGGGTGTATTTACAAAGCCCGACAATGGTATGATGTAGTGCCTTCTTGGGTAAGGCAAATTATTTGAGATTGCGGCTTTGAGCAATTCATCTTACAATTGACATTTGAGGAATATCAGATAGACCAGAGCGTAGTCCAGACACTTGCATAATGATGGTTGGACACAACCCACACTTTTCACATGCCCAATGGAGAGATGATAATTGGTCCGGTCGATTTTACTGCCATAACCGACCTTTGATATGATGGTGTTCCGGTTCCTCTGACCAACGATATTTTAACATTTGAAGAAATTTAGGAATTAATTGGTATGGAACCATCATATAAAGGGCCTTTTAAGATAAAATCGAGCCAATTCGTAGTTATTGGATGAACAACGAAGGATGGGTTGGCAGAGATACTACCCAACAGTATGCTCGAGGATTTTTGTTATATCTGCTTGGGTCGACCATCTTAGGCAGCACTGAATCCTCCATCTACTTGTCAGTGTTGAGTGCCCTTTCTTGTTTCAGAATGGTACCTTCTTCTGGCTGGGTAAAAGCTAGTCTCGTGTGTCTTTACCACGAACTTGATAAACTTTGCCGAAACAAGAAGTCTTTTGTTAGTTTGATGGCGGTTGTCGAGGTATTCTTTCTTCCACCAATGTCATTTCCACTCTTTTCTTGCATGAATGTGATCTTTATTATTATGGTAGGTATGGTCATATGAGCACAACCTCGTGAGGGTACCCGATATTTCCAGAGATAGAGTCGGGTATCTGAGATTAAATTTCTGGTTGTCGGATCGTGCGGATGTCCCTGGCTCTCGCCATGTGAATACTCATCACTTTGTGTTGAGCCGCTTAACCTAAGATCAGGTAAAATAACATTAGTATGCTTTAAATTTTATGTGAAGGTTTACTTATGTTATTTTGCAGGTGAATTTGGCCTGGTGGAGCCCAGAAGAGCGGACAAACTAGTCTCCCTTGATTAGGGCCGCACTATCTTTCCAACATTCTCACCGAGTCATCGCTGGCCCAGTGTCTAGTGGCTAGTTTCTAGGAGAGAGAGTTTATGAGTGGTTTCTTGGTCTAGAGCAGCGGAGAGTTCCGATGCATATCCCGAAATATACTCTAAATATTATGTCAATGTCAGAGGATGCCTGGTGGCCAGCTTGGTATGGTTATGGTGCTGAGTCATTTCTCCATCCGTGGGGTGCATTCTATGCCCATTTCTCCATCTCAAGGCTAGTACTTCTCAGGTAAAACTTTTATGACTTTTCCCTTGCAACTGCTTTTTTCTTTCTTTGATTCTTTAATGATTGTTGCAGGCTGTTGGCTCATTTGATCATGAGGTTGGACCTTCTTTTACTGCCCCTTCATTTGCTCATTCTAGTCCGCCCGAGATGCCATCTCATCCGCAGGGCATTGATATGAACTACCTGGTACGCTTCTTATTTCATGGTAATTTATGCTATATGTATGCATGATTATGTATGCTCTTACCTTTTTCCATTTTGGCTCACAGCATATGCTTGAAGAACAAAATAAGAAACTTCAAGAAGAATTGACTGCAAGTCGTCAGCAGGCTTCTCATTTTGAAAATTTATATCATTAATCTGAACAACATTTTCGAGACTTTCGATTTCAGGGGATGAGGGATCCCGGCGCTTCTTCATCAAGAAGCCCTCAGACTGATGACCATGAGATCCTTTCATCTGCTTCTGATGAGGACCATGATGGATCGGAACTTCAAGGTAATAGGGATTTTTGTGCTCCCGCTTTGGGTGATCCCGGGACAAGTAATTTTTTGGATTTTGGTGCTCCCGCTTCTGGCGGACTCAGGACGAGTAATTTGCCCCCTCCTCCAATAGGCGACAACTTTTTCAGGGCTTTATTTGATGACCAACCACTACCCTCTTAGTGATATGTAAATATTGTAGCAATTGTAAAATATTATACAATAATGAAAAAAATACAATTTCCATCTTTACTGTATCTTTTTTTTTATTATTACTACGCCACTTTTTTTTTATCACATCATAAACAGTGAATCACAATTTCTTTTTCCACAGCCGCACCATTTGCTAAAACCAATTCAATGCGGTAATGGATTTCGTTGCTAATTCCTTTCCTTATGCCATATGGTCTTATTTTTTCCAATCACCTTTTTCTCTTCCCTTTTGGAAAAGGTTATTTCCTCTATATAAATCACCTTTCATGTCATATTTCATATAGAATCCAAAATTCTTTCCATTCCTATGCAAAGAACTCCCTTTAACAATTTTAATATTTCTTCATTCATCAACAATGACCGATCATCATTTAAAGAAGATAAAAATTCTATTTAAGAATATGGATGCTATTCACTTAAAGCAAATTTCGTGGTCAAAACTTGATGTTTTAAAATGTTTTCAAAATGTTAAATTGGACCACTCCTTCTTACATGCTGTGTCTTCCTTTTGGAATATGGATTCTAGGGCATTTAAAATTAATGGCTTTGAAATATGTCCCTTGATTGAAGAATTTGAGGCCATCCTTGGATATCCAAATAATCAACAAATGGCATTACCCACATTGATTTCCAAAACTCAACAGAAGATGCAGATGTTATTTCAAATTCCAAAACCCGAAGTCCTTCGGTTGATGAGAGGTGAAAAAATTCTACTTGCTCCTTTGATTGATTTTTGCCTCTCTCATTTGGCCCCTACTAAGGCATGGGGACACATGCTCTGTCTTTGCTTGCTCGACCAATTCTTGCTTGTTTCTTTTGATGGTGATATTGATCCATGAGTATTGGATATTATTGACCAAATGGAAGGAGGCTTGTCGCTGGTACCTGTGATCTTAGCCGTGACCTTAGTTGGATTAGACCGACTTAAATCAGGATTGTCAAAGAGACTGACTGGGAGTCCGTTGCTGCTTTAGGTAAATACCTAAACTGCCCTTTCGGGTTTTCAATTTAGGTTTTCTTTTTTCTTCTTTTATTGCTCTAATTTTTGCCTAGTCCGCCCATGTGGGTTTTCGAAACTAGCGAGCTATCCTAATTTTTGCCTAAGCTGCCCTCGCAGGTTTTCAACTTAGCGGACTTTCTTTTTGTTATATATTTTTTATTGCTCTAATTTTTGCCTAGTCTGCCCATGTGGGTTTTCAGAACTAGCGAGCTGTCCTAATTTTTGCCTAAGCTGCCCTTGAGGGTTTTCAACTTAGCGAACTAGCGAGCTGTCCTAATTCTTTCTTCACATATTTGGCTTCAGGAGCATCTTTGTCTGCTTGATACTCCATCCATGGATTCTGTTAGATATCTACCACGTCATCATTCTGCTAGGAAACTTCTCCATCCTGCTTCTTCATATGCTGACTAGGTTGACTGGATCCACTCACGCGCTGAAGTCAATATCCGTTGGTTGATACCTTGGTGGAAGATTTCTCGTATCACCATGCGGACATACTTGATGTATGTTCCCCTTGCTGCTCTTCGTCAAGGTACATGCTATGATCCTCGCCAACTTGGCCGCCAGTATGGAGCTGGGCCTCGTGATTCTGACTTTACTCCCGATTTAGACATGCCTTGCTTGACTGAAGCCTACTTGGATCGGCTGAGGCAAAGCTGGCCTAGACATTACATTTATCGACTGCCATAGATTTTACATTTGTCAATTTAGAAAGCGTATTGTTAGGATGAAAAATAATTAAAGTAATAAAAGATGTTTCTTTTCCCTTTAAAATTTGTCATCGCCTTTTGCTATTGTGTTTACTTATTTCATCCATATCTGGTCAAATACTTATAACAGTTCACATAGAATAATTTTAACATTAATTCTATTTTATTAAATTAGGGAACAACCAAACATAAAGCCAACATACACAAGATCACTCCTGTTGCCAACTAACCCTTTCGGGTTTTCTAATTGACCATTTTCTTTCTTTTAGCCCTAATTGTTGCCTAGCCCGTCCTTGCGGATTTTTAGAACTAGCGGACTGCTCTAACTTTTTCCTAGGCCGCCCTTTTTGGGTTTTCAACCTAGCGAGCTTCCCCCCCCCCCCTTTTCTTTATCATACATAAAACCTCTTCAACCTGTCAATGTTTACTGGCTCACTAAATTCATTCCTGTCCATGTCTGATAACTTCACCGCACCTTTGTTCATGACTTGTTTCAAGACATATGGCCCTTCCCAGCTAGGCCTGAACTTCCCTCTTCGATCAGATACATTAGGCTTACATTGTTTCAACACCAAATCCCCAACTCTGAATTTTCTGATTTTAACCCTTCTATTGTAGGCCCGAGCTGTCTTCTTTTGATACAGTTGGTGATGATACAGTGCCTTTAACCTTCTCTCTTCTAGTAAAGCTAACTGTGTGTATCTGCTCGCTACCCATTCCATTTCAGGCAGTTCAGCTTCCAAGACTACCCTTAATGACTTGATTTCTATTTCAATTGGCAACACTGCTTCCATCCCGTAAACCAAAGAGAACGGTGTCATTCCAGTGGGCGTTCGCACACTTGTCCTATATCCCCATAAAGCAAAGGGAAGCATCTCTGACCAATCCCTGTAAGTCTTGGTCATCTTGGATAGAATTTGCTTAATTGTTTTGTTTGTTTGCTTTTACAGCACCATTAGCCTTTGGTCTATAAGGAGAGGATCGGTGATGATGAATTTGGTACTTTGAGAATAAATCCTTAACTGCTCCTTGAAACTTACCCCATTGTCTGATATCACACTGTGCGGGACCCCGTATCTACAGATGAGGTTCTTTTCAATAAATCTAGCCATTTGGCTTGCACCCAGGTTGTTAAAGGATTCGGCTTCGACCCATTTTGAAAAATAATCTACTGCTACCACAATGAAACAGTGACCGTTTGAAACTGTCGGATGTATTTCTCCTACAATGTCGATACCCCAGGTGGCAAAAGGCTAGGGTGAAGACATAGAATGCAATTCCTCAGGAGGCATGTGATTCAAGTTACCATACATCTGACATTGTTGGCACTTAATGACAAACTCAATACAATCTCTCTCCATGGTCAACCAATAGTAAACTTGTCGAATAATCTTCTTAACTAGGGCCAAACCACTCATGTGCGGACCGCAACTTCCCACATGTATTTCTGACATGATACGCTCTACTTCAGGCTTCCTTAAACATCTTAAATGCACCCCATTAGGTCATCTTCAATATAACTCTCCATGGAATGTGATGTATTGTAATGACCACCGCCTTATGGCTCTTCTTTCTTTCTTTGTTGCCCCCGGCGGGTATTCTCTTTCTTCTAAAAATTGCCTTATAGTATCATACCACGCATCATGGTCTGTGTCAATTTCCATGATTGTCTCATATTCATAGCAAGGAGTTGATGAACTAGTCAAGATCAGAGGCTTAAGGAATAAGCTGACAGGGTTTTCCCATACCGAAGCCAATGTGGCCAGGGCATCAGCCATCTGATTTTCTTCTCTCGATAGGTGTATAAACCTACACTCCATAAAGTTCTTCTTCATCATGGTCAGGTAATGATGGTATGGTTTTAATTTTTCTTCTTTCAATTCCCACTCTCCATTTACTTGGAATACTACTAACCATGAATCGCCAAAAACTTCCACCTTATCCATCTTCATAATCATTAGGGTTTCCAAACCAAAAATACAAGCTTTGTACTCAACCATATTATTGGTTGCCCTAAATTTCAACTTTTTGGCTAAAGGGATAAGTTCCCCTTCAGGCGATTCTAGTAAAACTCCCAAACCTGCTCCTTTCCTGTTTACTGCTCCATCAAAATACATTTTCCACCCTTGTACTTCAATTGCTTCTAAATGTTCATCCGGAAATTCCAAGGCTACCTCTTCGCTATCTGATAATGGTTGTTGGGCCAGGAATTCTGCCACCACTCTACCTTTGATTGTTTTCCTGGTTACATACTCAATCTCAAATTCTTCTAATATTATCAGCCATAGACCATATTTCCCAACCAAAGAGGGTGTCTCCCTTATGTACTTCATTGGATCCAACCTGGAAATTGCTTGCACACTATACGATTGAAAGTAATGTCGCAACTTCTTAGAAGAACAAACCACGGCTATACAGGTTTTTTCAATGATACTATACTTAACTTCATAAGGTAGGAGCTTTCTACTTAAATAGTAAACTGCATGCTCAATCCCTGATTCATCTGCTTGGGCTAGCATGGCTCCTATCAACTCTTCTTCTACAGCTAAGCATAGTAATAGAGGTTTGCCGGGTTTAGGTGGTTTTAAAACATGAGGATTCAACAAATACTCTTTTATTCGCTCAAAGGCCTTTTAGCATTCTTGATTCCAAATGACCGGCTGATTCTTTCTAAGCAATTTGAAGATAGGCTCACATATTGTTGTGAGTTTTGCTATGAATCTGCTAATGTATTGTAATTTACCAATGAATCCCCGAACTTCTCTCTCTATCTTAGGGGCTGGCATATCCCTGATTGCTTTAACTTTGTCAGGATCAATCTCAATGCCATTCGGACCAATCACATGTCCCAATAATTTACCTGAAGTAACACCGAACACATACTTCTTCGGGTTTAATCTTAGCTTATATTTCAAGGCTCTATCGAAGAATAATTCTAAGTTTTGGAAGTGTTGTTCTCTTGTATCCGATTTAACCATCATATCATCAACATATACTTCAACTTCTTTGTGCATCATGTCATGAAACAATGTAGTGGCCATCCTTTGATAGGTTGCTCCAACATTCTTTAAGCCAAATGGCATCACCCTATAACAAAATATACCCCATGTAGTAATGAAAGCAGTTTTGACTTTATCCTCTTGGGCCATTAACACTTGGTTGTATCCGGAAAATCCATCTATAAACGAGTGTAGCACACTAGAGGCTGCACTATCAATAAGAACATTTATATGAGGTAAAGGAAATCATCCTTAGGGGAAGCCTTGTTTAAATCTCTATAGTCTACATAGACCCTTATTCTTCCATCTTTCTTTGGCATGGGTACTATGTTGGCTAGCCAATCTGGGTATTCTATCACTTCAAGGAACTTCACTTGTATTTGCTTAGTGACCTCTTCTTTAACCAATTCAGCCCACTCAGGTCTTAATAGCCTAAGCTTTTGTTTGACAGGTTTCATGTGAGTGTAAGTAGGAATATGATGCTCGGCTATGTCTCAATCTATTCCAAGCATATCCTCACAAGGCCAAACAAACACTTCTTCATATTTTTTGAATATTTTTTCAAATCTCTTTCTCTCATCAGGAGTAAGGTCGGATGCTATACTAATGTTTTTAGGATTTTCGGTTGTTCCCAAATTTAATGATTGTGTGTTAACAGAATTAATATTAAAGATGCTCATATAATTGCTATTTGAATGTATGCAACCATCAGGAGAAACATCACACAAGTAAGCAAAATTAGACTTTATTGCATTCATTTTGGAAAAGAAAACATCATCATCCTCATACAAAGCAGATAAATTAAAATCAAAATCAAAATCATTATTCTCAAAATCATAAGGCAGGATGTATTCAAACTTTTCTTCAACCAGGGCAGCAATCTCCTCCGGAGTCTTCTTGGCTTTCAGGACAACTTCATTCTTCTCTTTTGGATTGGATTCTTTGTTGGCTAATGGGGTTAACTCTTTCTTCACTTGGTCCACTAGTTTAGCCACATCTACAAAAATTTCAAAACCTGGGATCATCTTACCCATGAACATAACTGGCTTGGGATTTCCTTGGAGTGGTCCCATATCTGGAGCTTTAACAAAGATTTCTTCAAGTGGTGGGACTCTCATCTTCTCATCCTTCTTTGGCTAGACATTGTTGCCTTCATCATATCCCAACCCCTTCTTGGAAGTTTGAGTTCTAAAGTCTAGCAGCTTTGTCAAACCGGCTTTACCCTTTCCAAGACCAGCTCTAGGAAGGTAGTTCATGTTCTTCATCATATTCAAGACTTTAGAGTCAACTACTTCATCATCAAAAATTGTAGCTACATGAAAACCATTGAGAGGCCTCTCAATCATTAGAGCGTTAACAATCTCATTATCTTCAGCTTCGATGATCATTGTGTCACGACCCAATTTGTACATATGTACAGTACGTCCATGTACAGTAAGAGGAACCCTCCCGAGAAGCTACTCAAAAGCGCGAAGTGAAGGGAAGTTCTGTAAAATTGAAAGGACCTATTTGAAAAGATTGTAAAGTTTTGGGGAGGTGACCGTAATTACCAAAAGTTGTTCCGGAGGTCCTTAATAGTGCACATAACAGACTCCAGAAATGGAAAGTAGAGAAAAATCGGACAGTAACGGTGCGACACGGTTTTTCCCGAAAAAGCACGGTTTGAAAGATATAGGGGATTTTGACCAGGGGCATTATGGTCATTTTTAAAAGTTTCTCGAAAGTAATAAAGGATCTCAAAAATGAAAAGTAGAGGAAAAACTGAGTCAAAAAGTGTACCACAGCATTCGGCGAAAGTGTGCGGTTTAAAAGTTACGAACGAGTAACCGCCGGAGGGTATTTTGGTCTTTTCACACCTTAGAGCATAAAATTACAGCACAATGAGGTTGAGGGGCCAAAATATAATTAAGATTAAGTCCAAGGGCTTGGGTTGTAAATAAATTAAAGAAGGAGACATTTGGACCAATGAGAATTGGCCATTTTCTCACATATGTGTACCAATGGGAAATCAACATCTACACCATGACCTATCAACCTCTCTTGGCTGCCATTTGGAGGAGAGAACACCACAAAAATAAAGCCAAGAACTCCCTTTGTTCTTGCTTGGCCGAAAATAGGAGGAAGGGAAAAGAGAGAGAGATTGTTTTTTTTTCTTTCTTTTCACGTAGCCAAATTTGGAGAATTGGGAGAGATTGCAAACTTTGGTGGAGAATAAGATTTTGAGGTAAGGAAATTCATCTATGGTTCTATTTCTTTCATTGGTTATAGTATTTATAAGATACAAATGAAAGAATAAATATGATGATTATAGAAAATTTAAGAAGTTGAAGAAAAGTGAAAGAGATGATTTGCACATATAAGATTAAGGATAAAAAGGATGACTAGTAGTTTAGTTAGCAAAAGAAGGCATGAAGCACTTAAATTTTATTATGTTCTTGACATGGATTTTATGAAAATTATAGGAAATCAAGAAGTGAGAGAGAAGGAAGCAAAGAAGACATAAAAGAACTAGAAACAAGTAAAAAGAATTAAGGTTTGGTACTTAAATCATTGCCTTTTCAATTAATTCACATATTTTGCATTATGGGATTTTTGAAATGGTTTTGAAATGATGTTATTATGTGTGGTAAATATGTGGGAAAGTGCTCTTGAACCATTTGTAATCAATTGATTATGAAAAGAATGAAAACAAAACAAACTAGCTAAATTTATGCAATTATTCATAAACTTTGATGAGTTTTTAATCACTCCTTTGGTTTGATTTTTGGAAGAGGGACCCTTAGTCCTTCAATGGTATCACAAAAGGATTCTAAAAAATCAATTTTGCAAGAAAAAAATGAATTTCCCTCAAGTTTGGAAAATTGGGCCGAATGGTCCCTTTTGGGCACCATTCTGCAGCTTTCATTTTGGGCAGTCCGTTGAAGGGGCAAACGAAAGAATTTTTCGACGAAATTTTACATGCATTTAGTTAATTTATGAAAGTGTTTTCCTGCAAAAATTCAGCCAAAAATAAGTTTGTTTACTTGGTCAAAACCGTTGCCAAAGTGGACTGATTTTCAGCAGTAAAAACAGATTTTACCATTTAGTTGTCGCGCGCCATTGCGTTGCTGATTTTACGCGCCGCGCTACTATTCATTTGGTCATTTTTCCAAATGTGTTAAAACTTGAATATTATGATATAGATTGATGTTAAATCATATAAAATGACATGAAGGAGAATTGGAAATGATCAGAAAGGCATTATGACAAGCTATTCCGACAATACATGCATTATGGACAAATCATGGCTTATTGAATATCATGATCAAAGTAATTTAATAAATTATTTATGCTCTACTTGGTTATGACAGAACCCTTGAGATAAGGGTATGATGCATCATACTATTACTGCAGTACTGCTTATGACATGATATGATATTCCGGCTGAAGGCCGATGATTACAATGACATGATCAATGATGCAATGATAATGGCCATTGGCACATGTGCAAGAATTATGATGAAAGATAATGAAATATGATCATGATGAGATATGTTTATCATGACTCTTCCTTATCCGCTGATGTTCTGTTAGACCAGTAGAGCACCTAAATTGATAAAAGCAAAATGAGTAATTTATAAATTCAGAATATGGGATTTAATCTTTTATCATTATGTTTATATCTTATTCATTTAATTAAAGTATTCAAATGCATGTTTTGAATTACTCATTTATTTTATTTATGAAATGCAATGATTTATGTACCCACTAAGCAAACGCTTAGCGAGTTTAGTTTCCTTTCTAAACTCGTAGGTTGAGCAAGAAGCTGGTTTCTACAGTGTTCCGAGCAGCTGGTGTTGGCAACTCTTCGGATAGAAAGATATTATAAGTAATGTAACTAGAATGGCATGTACATATGTTAGTGTAACTAAGAATTGTATGTATGACTAGTAAAAGACCAAAGTACGTGTGCTAAGTATATTAACTAATGTATGTGGTATGAATTAGTGTGTATGGATGTGTGTATAGAAGTGTGAAACTTTAATGCAGGTTGTAGTGGAGGGTATAAGGAGTTCAACTATGGAAGTGTTTGAGATTGATTGAGATTGTTGGATTGAGAACAAAATTGTTTCAAAAAAAAAATCAGTTTTGGTGACACTTGGGACCCCTAAATATAGGGGAAACTCTGGCAAAATTTTTTAAAAATCTACACTTAAAATTGGCTAAGTAAAATATTAAGACACAATCATTATGAGATAACAGTCCATCTTGGTCTATAAACGTAGGCTGAGATGGGGTGTTACACATTGTCTCATCTCCGTTGGGAAACTTGATCTTTTGATGAAGGGTGGAAGGAACTCCACCAAGAGAATGAAACCATGGTCACCCCAAGAGTAAGGCGAAGGTAATCGGTATCTCTAAAATAAAAAATTCAATAATAGATTCGATTAAACCAACCCTAACAGCAGCTTTGAAAGTCCCTTCGGCGTGTCTCTTAGTGTTGTCATAAGCTCGAATTGTTACCTCGGTCGGGTTTAGATCTCTTGTTGACATGGCTAGCTTTGGCAATATCTTAAGTGGACAAACATTTATGGATCATCGACCATTGCACATGGAGTCCTCTTCCCCTTGACTTCTATTTTGATAAAGAGAGGGCGGATATGATCTCTCCCCTCCTCCGGTAAATCCGCATTTGAAAAAGAAACTGCTCCCATATTAACTTCGCTCTTCTCTTGAACCTCTTCACATTTCATTACCCCTCCAATTTTTATGAAGTTGATCAGCTCCTCCGGTGTTGTGGAGGTAGAAATTGGCAAGCTAGCTAAGGCTTTGGCCATAGTTTCTCGGTGCTTTTTAGAAATAGCTAATAAGTCCCAAATGCTAACACTTGCTTGTGTTCTTTTCAATTGCTTAAGCACAACATCATCTTCTTCTTCTTTATTTCATACTTCAACTTCCTTTCCCTTATTAGTTTCTACCTCCTTAGGCGGTGGCCTTGCATAAGGCTTATCGGATCTAGTGTTCATTATCTCATCTTCTTCGGGCTCAGACCAAGTCCACTCCTCCTTCTTGGATACTATAACATCATCACTATCGCTTGAATCCCAAAATCCCATTGACAACACAAATTGTTACTTCTTCACCCATTGTAGCTTGTTTAATTCCATCAAATACCTCTTCTTCTTTGGTTGCTTCTCCACCTACATCTTGAAAAGAAGACATGACAAAATCTTCATGCAAACCTCCTCCAATCATGAAGGTTGCAGGCGGTGGTACTCTACTGAACTTTGGTAATGGGTTGTCTTTGGTGTTTGGCTTATTAGGCTCGGGTAGCTTCCCATTATCGATTAGGTTTTGGATCTCATGTCTCAACCTTACACATCTATCCGTGTCATGCCCTTGCATTTGATGAAAATGACAAAATGCTTTAGTGTCAAAATTAGGTGGGAGAGGGTTAGGCAAAGGGTGAGGATTTAAGGGTTGTAGCAATCCCTTTCTTTGAAGTTTATTGAGAACCCAAGACATTGGTTTCCCCAATTCCGCAAATTGTCTCCTCGTTCCTTGGTTAGTAGCGTTAACAGCGACTGCCTTTTGCAAGCTTTGGCTACCAGATTGATTGTTCCCTTTCTCATTCCTTTTTGTTGAAAAATGGTTCTTCTCTTTTTCCCATTCTTCAATTTGCAAACTAGCTTGGAGAAGGTCTTTGAAATCACGGATGAGTGTCTTAGACATCCTCTCATAAAGACTAGGCAATACCCCTCTCACAATCATCCTTATTTGATCGGATTCATCGGGCCTCTTCTTGAGCAAAGTAGCCTTGTTTCTCTATCTCTTCACATAATCCACAAAATTCTCGTTCGACCTTTGCCTAATGGACTCCACTTCTATCAAGTAACTTTCATCTCGACATTATATCCATATTGTTGGATGAAGGCTTTGTAAAGCAGATCTCAACTCTTTTGTGTTCCATCATCTAAGGTATTGAACCAATTTTGGACAACAGGGTCCAATGAGAGCATAAAGTACCTTAGAGTTTGAGCCTTAGTAGCTCAGGCGGACTGCATGGCAGTGATATACTGCTTCACATGGAGATGAGGATTTCCGGTTCCATCAAACTTTGTGAAAGATGGCATCTTGAATTTGTATGGAACTTCTTCATCTAGCTCAAATAATTTGTCAACTTCTGAAATTTCTTCAGTTTTCAGCTTCTTCTCAAATTTCTTTTCCAAATCAGCAATCATCTTTTCAACATCAGAAATTTTGGTCTTCTCTATAGTTGTTCTTTCAACTATCTTCGGTTCTTTCTTCTTATCTTAAGCATCTTGGTAGTATTGAGCCCAATCATCATCATCATCAATGATCACTTTTTCATCATCAAAAACCACTTCTCCAACTTTAGTCTTCCCTTTGTCCTTTGGCTTCTTAGTGCTAGCAGATGCCTCGGCATGATTTTCTAAGATAGCAGTCAATTGGTTCTTCATGGTCTCTGCTAGGGCCTCTTTTATTTCTTCCATTTTGGCATTGAGAGCATCATCCACCATTCTTTGAATTTGTTCGGGCTCCATTGTTTTTGGTGAGCAAGTGATTGAGTCGTTGCTAGATATTGTGTCTCCAGCGTAGGTCAAATTGTTGTAAGCTTTCAAACTCTCTTAATCTAGGGCTGTGAGCCAGAGCGGACCAATGATATGAGATGCAAATGTATGCATGTATGCATGTATGCACAAACAATTAACAAACAAGGATAATTAGGATGTTCCTTCCAACCTTATATCATCCACACACTAATGGTGAGTCTCTTTTCCTAGGTATATGGTTAACAAAATACCAACATGGGGTACCTTGCTTTCGAATAATTCCCTCGGACGTTTCAACTAATAGTTATATTTTCAAAAATGGAAATCAATCCATGATAATTCCCATTAATTAGGTTTTAATCCATTCAACCAACTAAAGTAGCTTTTATGCTATATTGGATTAAAACTAAATTAAGAGGTTTATTATAGATAGATTTCTCACTTGAAAAAGGTAACTAATGATTCATGCCAAAAACAAGCCCATGGTTAATTTATTCTTAGTATAAACTAGGCCCACAATTGATTTTTGGTATTTCATAATTGACCTAAATATTTCTGCAAGCTCTTTGTAAGAAAAGGTTGGGTGAAAATAGTTTTGTTTCTAAGCCCATCTTTAAAGATTTTAGAAAAATGGATTTTGGGCTTTGTATTTGGGCCATGAGCAAAAGAATTTTTGATTTGTTTTTAGAAAAGTTTTATGTCCAAAGACCATCTTGAAAAATTTTTAAAATAGCTTTGGTCTTTTGGACTTTAAAGAAAAAATTATTTTGAGCTTACAATATACTTAGGTCATATTAGAGAAAGAACAAACCAAATAAGCCATGATTTAAGCTAAGATAAATTAACCATAATCATACAACATGCATTTGGGGCAAAAACCTAAGGAAAGTAACTAGGCCAATTACATGAGCTTTAGTCTTTGGGTAAAAAGGCTTAGGTTCCCATAGCAAGTATATACCAAATGGTACGAGGCTATAATTGGTTATGCCATTCTTGATCTCCATACCTTAAGTGAAAGTATGGTATCCCTTACATAACATAACACGGGCGTCCTAACTCACGCACACAATGTAATTTAATATGATGCAATGGATAATATCATTATAAGAAAGAATAGAATAATATAAAGACCAAAGGAATCAACTTCTCTTATCCCCAGTGGAGTCGCCACTGTGAGTGGGGATTTTTGCCCCCACTCCCGGTGGAATGGTTCTTGCGACTTCTGCACTATTTAGGCTCGGGGCCTTAGAGAACACGGACCTAAGTCCGAAGGAAATGGAGTCGCCACCCGGACGGGCCGGGAAAAAAGAAAGGGGTGGATGACTCGATTCCTAAGGAATCCCCAACCCCTAATGAGTTCGGAAAGTTGGGTATGTGTGGGTAAGGTGAGAAATGGCCCAACACCCCCATAATGCCCGGTTCATTGGAACCGACCTCCTTTACAGGTCTTAATATTATAGAATTCTTAAGTATAATAATATTATCCATATTACACACAATAATTAAAATAAAACATTGATATATTGAAAATCAAAAGAATGTCCAAGCAAAACAAATTAATGGACACCCATCCGAGGATGGAAACATGTCCTTACATCCCATGCCTAAATAGGACACCCACTGAAGGGTAGAAACATGCCCTTTACATTGGTTCTAAAATAGAAAAGCAATTTAAATTACATGATATTTAACTAATGAGGTACCTACCAAGTGGAAACATACCTCTTACAACATTTGGAAATCTAAATAAAACAATAAAAGTAAATAACCATTCATAATAAATAAATCATCCATCAAAGATATTAAATATCAATAGAAAGTAAACATCTATACATGATAAATTAAATAAACCAAGCATTGAACTTAAATAAATTAAAGCATATAAAATAAATCAAAGCATAATCAAATATAAAATTGAATAAAGCAAATAAAGATTCAAATTAGGGCTACTATTTCTATTTAAGATTCTTCATTTCATGTGTTTAGGGTTTTTTGAATTTGTGGAATTAAGCTACTGTGAGTTTTTAAAGGATTTGAGATGGAGCCAAGTTTTATAATTTAATAGGTTGATAAAGTTATTTGATTAACAAAATTAGTATTTGAGTGGTAAAATCACGAAATTAGGGTTTGAACACTTTAAAACACTTAGATTTATGATTTACGGTTACTCATTGAATTATAGTTTTAAGCTTACTGTGTTTGAATTATAATATTTAAATTTATAAGGTTTTAAAGTTTAAAGGATTAGGGTTTAGAAAAATTAGGGTTTAAGGTTTTAAGGGAGTTAGGGTTTACTATTTTGAGTTTTGGAATTGAATTAGGCTTTTAGAATTTTTGATTTAGGGTTTTGGGGAATGAATTTTGGTTTTTAGGATTTGAAAATGAATTTTCTAATTTTATGAAACTTTATGAAAATAAACCAAATGATTTAAAGTTTATAGAAGCAAAAGAAGAAGAAGAAGTTTTTAGGGATTTTGGAAAGAAACATAACTCAATTTAGGGTTTTGAAAATTTTGAAAGCAATTAGGGTTTTAGGGTTTTGAAGAAACAAAACTAACAACTTTAAACTTTTTGGAAAATAAAGCAACAAATTAAGGTTTTTAAACTTTAGAAAAAGTGAATTGAGGTTCTAGGGTTTTTGAATTAAAAGAAACAATGGGATGATTTAGCTACTATGAAGAATAGAATTTAGACAATTGATGCATACCTCCGTTTGTTGGTTCCACCAAAAATTTCTTCTTGGATGAACAAAATAAAAGACAAGCTTTACTACCTTTGATGGATTGAATTATTGTATACTCTCAAAAAATGAAATCAGGTTGATTCACTGCCTTTCCTACTTAGTTTCGGTCTAAATTTTTCTCCCAAATCCGATCCAATTTTTGATCAATTTCTCCTCCGATTTCTTGATTGATTTTTGTGTTGTTTTTAGTCTTACTTATAGAAGAATTTTATGGTTAATCCTAGTTATTCATGGAAGCTAATATTGATAAGAAAAGGAAACCGAAACCTAATTGCATTAGGTTTCGAAAAAATTTGCTTTGGAAAAATTTCGCTGGCGAAAAATTTTGCTAGCAAAAAAAAAAAATCTACCGCAGCTGGCTACGGCAAGGGCGAGAATGGCCTGTAGGCCATTTCGCTCGCAGGAAACTCCTGCTTGCAAAATGGCCCACGGCCATTCGTCCCACGCTGGTTTTCAGTGACGATTTTTTCGTCGCCGATTTTTATTTTTATTTTTTGATTTTTATTTGTTTAATTTTATTTTTTATTAATAAAAACTAGATATTAAAGTAAAAATTATTTAATTAAGATAACAAAAATTATTTTGAACTAATTAAAATATATTGGACAACATAAAAATTATTTTGGACTATTTAAAATATATTAGACTGGACTGGGTCAGAAATTAAGGGTCTGCACAAAGCCTTTTCTAGCATGCCAATTTCTACCTCCACAACACTGGAGGAGCTGATCAACTTCATAAAAATTGGAGGAGTAATGAAATGTGAAGATGTTCAAGAAAAGAGTGAAGTTAATATGGGAGCAGTTTCTTTTTCGGATGTGGACTTACCGGAAGAGGGGAGAGATCACATCCGCCCTCTCTTTATCAAAATAGAAGTCAAGGGGAAGAGGACTCCATGTGTAATAGTCGATGATGGGTCCACCATAAATGTTTGCCCACTTAAGATATTGCCAAAGCTAGCCATGTCAATGAGGGATCTAAACTCGACCGAGGTAACAATTCGGGCTTATGATAATACTAAGAGACACGCCTAAGGGACTTTCAAAGCTGCTGTCAAGGTTGGTCCAATTGAATCTATTATTGAGTTTGTTGTTTTAGACATACCGGTTACCTTCGCCTTACTCTTGGGGTGACCATGGTTTTCATCCTCTTGGTGGAGTTCCTTCCACCCTTCATCAAAAGATCAAGTTCCCCAACAGAGATGAGACAGTGGTCATTGAAGCTGAAGATAATGAGATTGTTAATGCTCTAATGATAGAGAGGCCTCTCAATGGTTTTCATGTAGCTACAATTTCTGATGATGAAGTAGTGGACTCCAAAGTCTTGAATATGATGAAGAACATGAACTACCTTCCCGGAGCTGGTCTTGGAAAGGGTAAGGCCGATTTGACAAAGCTACACAGACTTTAGAACTCAAACTTCCAAGAAAGGGTTGGGATATGATGAAAACAACGAGGTCCAACCAAAGAAGAGTGAGAAGATGAGCTTTCCACCACTTGATGAGATCTTTGTCAAAGCTCCAGATATAGGACCACTCCAAGGAAAGCCCGAGCCAATCATGTTCATGGGAAAGTTGATCTCGAGTTTTCAAATTTTTGCAGATGTGGCCGAGCTAATGGAGCAAGTGAAGAAAGAGCTCACCTTGCCAACCAGCAAAGAATCCAATCCAAAAGAGAAGAATGAAGTTGTCCTGAAAGCTGAGAAGACTCCAGAGGAGATTGCTGCCTTGGTTGAAGAAAAGTTTGAAGACATCCTGCCTTTTGATTTTGAGAACAATGATATTGATTTTGATTCTAATTTGTCTGCTTTGTATCAGGATGATGATGTTTTCTTTTCCAAAATGAATGCAATAAAGTCTAATTTTGCTTACTTGTGTGATGTTTCTCCTGATGGTTGCATACATTCAAATAGCAGTTACTTGAGCATCTTTAATATTAATTTTGTTAACACATAATCATTAAATTTGGGAACAACCGAAAATCCTAAAAACATTAGCATAGCATCCGACCTTACTCCTGATGAGAGAGAGAGATTTGAAAAAATATTCAAAAAATATGAAGAAGTGTTTGCTTGGTCTTATGAGGATATGCCTGGAATAGATCAAGACATAACCGAGCATCATATTCCTACTTACACTCACATGAAACCTGTCAAACAAAAGCTTAGGCGATTAAGATCTGAGTGGGCTGAATTGGTTAAAGAAGAGGTCACTAAGCAAATGCAAGTGAAGTTCCTTGAAGTAATAGAATATCCAGATTGGCTAGCCAACATAGTACCTGTGCCAAAGAAAGATGGAAGGATAAGGGTCTGTGTGGACTATAGACATTTGAACAAGGCTTCCTCTAAGGATGATTTTCCTTTACCCCATATAGATGTCCTCATTGATAGTGCAGCCTCTAGTGTGCTACACTCGTTTGTAGATGGATTTCCTGGATAAAGCCAAAACTTCTTTCATTACTACATGGAGTATATTTTGTTATAGGGTGATGCCATTCGGCTTAAAGAATGTTAGGGCAACCTACCAAAGGATGGCCACCACACTATTTCATGACATGATGCATAAAGAAGTTGAAGTATATGTTGATGATATGATGGTTAAATTGGATACAAGGGAACAACACTTCCAAAACTTAGTACTACTCTTCGATGGAGCTTTGAAATATAAGCTAAGATTAAACCCGAAGAAGTGTGCGTTCGGGGTTACCTCAGGTAAATTATTGGGACATGTGATTGGTCCGAATGGCATTGAGATTGATCTTGACAAAGTTAAGGCAATCAAGGATATGCCAGCCCCTAAGACGGAGAGAGAAGTTTAGGGATTTATTGGTAAATTACAATACATTAGCATATTTATAGCAAAGCTCACAACAATTTGTGAGCCTATCTTCAAATTGCTTAAAAAGAATCAGCCAGTCATATGGAATGAAGAATGCCAAAAGGCCTTTGAGTGAATAAAAGAGTATTTGCTGAATCCACCTATTTTAAAACCACCTAAACCCGACAAACCTCTATTACTATACATAGTAGTAGAAGAAGAGTCAATAGGAGTCATGCTAGCCCGAGCAGATAAGTCAGGGATTGAGCGTGCAGTTTCCTGTTTGAGTAGAAGCTCCTACCTTATGAAATTAAGTATAGTATCATTGAAAAGACCTGTATAGCAGTAGTTTGGTCTTTTAAGAAGTTGCGGCATTACTTTTAATTGTATAGTGTGCAAGCAATTTTCAGGTTGGATCCAATGAAGTACTTAAGGGAGACACCCTCTTTGATTGGGAAATATGGTCAATGGTTGATAATATTAGAAGAATTTGAGATTGAGTATGTAACCAGAAAAATAATAAAAGGTAGAGCGGTGGCATAATTCCTAGCCCAACAATATTACCAGAAAGCGAAGAGGTAATCTTGGAATTTTTGAATGAACATTTAGAAACAATTGAAGTACAAGGGTGGAAAATGTATTTTGATGGAGCAGTAAATAGGAAAGGAGCAGGTTTGGGAGTTATACTAGAATCTCCCAAAGGTGAACTTATCCCTTTAGCCAAAAAGTTGAAATTCAGGATAACCAATAATATGGTGGAGTACGAAGCTTGTATTTTTTGTTTGGAAACCCTAATGATTATGAAGGTGGATAAGGTGGAAGTTTTTGGCGATTCATTGCTAGTAGTATCCCAAGTAAATGGAGAGTGGGAGTTGAAAGAGAAAAAATTAAAACCATACCACCATTACCTGACCATGATGAAGAAGAACTTTAAGGAGTGTAGGTTTATACACCTAACCACATTGGCTTTGGTATGGGAAAATCCTGTTAGTTTATTTCTTAAACCTCTGATTTTGACCAGTTCATCAACTCCTTGCTATGAATATGAGACAATTATGGAAATTGATACAGACCATGATGCATGGTATGACACTATAAGGCAATTTTTGGAGGAAAGAGAATACCCGCTGGGGGCAACAAAGAAAGAAAGAAGAGCCATAAGGCGGTGGTCATTGCAATACATCACATTCCATGGGGAGTTATATCAAAGATGGCCTGATGGGGGTGCATTTAAGATGTTTAAGGAAGCCTAAAGTGGAGCGTATCATGTCAAAAATACATGCAGGAAGTTGTGGACCCCATATGAGTGGTTTGGCCCTAGTTAAGAAGATTATTCGAAAAGGTTATTACTGGTTGACCATGGAGAAAGATTGTATTGAGTTCGTAAAGAAGTGCCAACAATGTCAGATGTATGGTAACTTGAATCACATGCCTCCTAAAGAATTACATTCTATGTCTTCACCCTGGCCATTTGCCACTTGGGGTATCGACATTATAGGAGAGATACATCCGACAGCCTCAAACGGTCACCGTTTCATTGTAGTAGCAGTAGCTTATTTTTTAAAATGGGTTGAAGCCGATTCCTTCAACAAACTGGGTGCAAGTCAAATGGCTAGATTTATTGAAAAGAACCTCATCTGCGGGTACGGGGTCTGCACAGTGTGATATCAGACAATGGGGTACAGTTTCAAGGAGCAGTTAATGATTTATTCTAAAAGTGCCGAATCCATCATCATAGATCCTCTCCTTATAGACTAAAGGCTAATGGCGCAATAGAAGCAACAAACAAAATAATTAAGCAAATTTTGTCCAAGATGACTAAGACTTATAAGGATTGGTCAGAGATGCTTCCCTTTGCTTTATGCGGATATAGGACAAGTGTGCGAACACCTACTGGAATGACACCGTTCTCTTTGGTTTAAGGGATGGAAGCAGTGTTGCCAATTGAAATAGAAATCAAGTCATTGAGAGTAGTCTTGGAAGCCGAACTGCCTGAAAGGGAATTGGTAGCAAGCAGATACACACAGTTAGCTTTACTAGAAGAGAGAAGGTTAAAGGCACTGTATCATCACCAACTGTATCAAAAGAAGATAGCTCGGGCCTATAATAGAAGGGTTAAAATCAGAAAACTCAGAGTCGGGGATTTGATGTTGAAGCAATGTAAGCCTAATGTAGCTGATCCAAGAGGGAAGTTCAGGCCTAGCTGGGAAGGGCCATATGTCGTGAAACAAGTCATGAACAAAGGTGCGGTGAAGTTATCAAACATGTACGGGAATGAATTTAGTGAGCTAGTAAACATTGACAGGTTGAAGAAGTTTTATGCATGATATAAAAAAAAGGAGAGAGCTCGCTAGGTTGAAAACCCAAAAAGGGCGGCCTAGGCAAAAGTTAGAGCAGTCCGCTAGTTCCAAAAACCAGAAAGGGCGGGCTAGGCAACAATTAGGGCTAAAAGAGAGAAAATGATCAATTAGAAAACCCGAAAGGGCTAGTTGGCAATATGAGTGACCTTGTGTATGCTGGCTTTATGTTTGGTTGTTTCCAAATTTAATAAAACAAAATTAATGTTAAAATTGTTCTATATGCACTGTTATAAGTATTTGACCAGATATGGATGCAATAAATAAACACAATAGCAAAAAGTGATGACAAATTATAAAAAGGAAAAGAAACATCTTTTATTACTTTAATTATTTTTCATCCTAACAAATACACTTTTATGAATTGACAAATGTAAAATCTATGGCAGTCGATAAATGTAACGTGCAGGTCGGCTTTGCCTCAGCCGATCCAATAGGCTTCAGCCAAGCAAGGCATGTCTAAATCGGGAGTAAAGTCAAAATCACAAGGCTCAGCTCCGTACTGACGGCCAAGTTGGCAAGGATCATAGCATGTACCTTAACGAAGAGCAGCAAGGGGAACATACATCAAGTATGTCAGTATGGTGATGCAAGAAATCTTCCACCAAGGTACCAACCAGCGGATGTTGACTTCAGCACGTGAGTGGATCCAGTCAACCCAGTCAGCATATGAAGAAGCAGGATGGAGTAGTTTCCTAGCAGAATGATGGCGTGGCAGATATCTGGCAAAATCCATGGATGGAGTATCAAGCAAACAAAGATGCTCCTGAAGCCAAATCTGTGAAGAAAAAAAAGAGGTCCTCTAAGTTGAAAATCCGCAAGGGCAGCTTAGGCAAAAATTAGGACAGTTCGCTAGTTCTGAAAATCCACATGGGCGGACTAGGAAAAAACTAGAGCAATAAAAAAAGTCCGCTAAGTTGAAAACCCGCAAGGGCAGCTGAGGCAAAAATTAGGACAGTTTGCTAGTTTCAAAAACCCACATGGGCGGACTAGGTAAAAATTAGAGCAATAAAAAAAGAAGAAAATGAAAACCTAAATTGAAAACCCGAAAGGACAGTTTAGGTAATTACCTGAAGCAGTAACGGACTCCCAGTCAGTCGCTTTGTTAATCCTGAGTTAAGTCGGTCTAATCCAACTAAAGTCTCGGCTATGATCACAGGTACTGGCGACAAGCCTCCTTCCATTTGGTCCATAATATCCAATACCCGTGGATCAATATCACCATCAGAAGAAACAAGCAAGAATTGGCCAAGCAAGCAAAGACAGAGCATGCATCCCCATGCCTTAGTAGGAGCCAAATGAGAGAGACAAAAATCAATCAAGGGAGCAAGTAGAATTTTTTCACCTCTCATCAACTGAACAACTTCGGGTTTTGGAATTTGAAATAACATATGCATCTTCTGTTGAGTCTTGGAAATCAATGTGGGTAATGCCATTTGTTAATTATTTGGATATCCAAGGATGGCCTCAAATTCTTCAATCAAGGGACATATTTCAAAGCTATTAATTTTAAATGCCCTAGAATCCATGATCCAAAAGGAAGATATGGCATATAAGAAGGAGTGGTCAAATTTAACATTTTGAAAACACTTTAACATATCAAGTTTTGACCACAAATTTTGCTTCCAGTGAATGGCATCCATATTCTTAAATAGAATTTTTATCTTCTTTAAATGAAGTTAGGTCACGGTGGATGAATGAAGAAAAATCAAAATTGTTAAAGGAGTTTTTACGTTGAAATGGAAAGTATTTTGGCTTCTGTATGAAATATGGCATGAAAGGTGATTTATATAGAGGAAATAAACTTTTCCAAAATTGATAAGGTAAAGGTGATGGAAAAGGATGAAACCATGTTGTGTAAGGAAAGGAATTGGCGACGAATTTACTTTACCATGTTGCATTTTGCTTTTGTGGTGGTGACTGTATAAATATTGAAATATGAAAAAGAAAGTTTAATAATTGTGATGCAGTAACGATGAAAAGTAAAAAAAGAAAGAAAGAAAGAAAGAAAGAAAATTAGTTACAGTAAAGATGGAAATTATATTTTTCATTATTATGCTTATTGTACAATGTTGATAAAATTTATACATTACTAAGATGGTGGTGGTAGGTCATCAAATAAAGCCCTGAAAAAGTCATCGCCTGTTGGAGGAGGAAGCAAATTACTCGTCTTGGGATCGCCCGAAGTGGGAGCACCAAAATCCCTATTACTATGGAGTTCCAATCTGTCATGGTCTTCATCAGAAGTGGACAAAAGGATCTCATGGTCGTTAGTTTGGAGGCCTCTTGATGAAGAAGCGCCAGGATCCCTCATCCCCTGAAATCGGAAGTCTTGGAAATTTTGTTCGGATTGATGATATAAATTTTCAAAATGAGAAGCCTGTTGACGACTTGCAGCCAACTCTTCCTAAAGTTTCCTATTTTATTATTCAAGCATCTGCTGTGAGCCAAGAAGGAAAAAGGTAAGAGCATACATAATCATGCATACATATAGCATAAATTACCATGAAATAAGAAAACTCACCAGGTAATTCATATCAATGCCCTACGGATGAGATGGTATATTTGGCGGGCTAGAATGAGCAAATGAAGGGGCAGTAAAAGAAGGTCCAACCTCGTGATCAAATGAGCCAACAGCCTGCAATAATCATTAAAGAATAATAAAAAAAAAAGAAAGAAGCAGTTGCAAGGAAAAAATGGAAAAGGTTTACCTGAGAAGTGCTAGTCCCAAGATGTGGAACGAATTCTCTTGCATCTCCATCTCTACCCTCATCTTCTTTGGGAATTTCCTGTACACCAACAGGAGACACATCAAAGTTCAAGAGCCTTCTTTGAATAAAATGGGCATAAAATGCACCTGGTAGATGGAGAAATACCTCAACACCATAACCATACCGAGCCGACCACCATGCATCCTCCGGCATTGACATTGTAACATCCTAAAATTTTTGAAAATTTCTAATTTTTGGAAAATTGGATAAAATAAATTATAATTTAAAAGGATAAATTAAATTAATGGTTTTAAATGAAAAATGAAGGGATTTTAAATGAAAAAGTGGAATATATATATGATATATATGCAAAATATACATAACATAATAAAAGTCAACACTTTTTAAAAGAAAAGGGTATTTTGGTAATTAAATCTTATAAATTCAAAATTAATAAAATAATTCAAAAACAAATTAATTTTCAATGGAAGAGGGAAATTAGGACTTTTAATTTATTAAAAAAATAATTAAATAATTAAATATTAAAAATATCACAGACCGATTTACTATTTTTTTTACATATGCTGGAAATATGTATTGTATGTATATAGGGTATAAGGGTGTTATGTATTGTATGTATATAGGGTATAAGGGTGTTACAGACATAATATTTAAAGTATATTCTAGGCAATGCATTGGAACCCTTGCTCTGGACCAAGAAACCACTCATAAACTCTCTCTCCGAGAAACCAACCACTAGACACTGGGCCAGCGATGACTCGGCGAGAATGTTGGAAAGATAGCGCAGCCTTCATGAAGGGAGACCAGTTTGTCCACTCTTCTGGGTTCCACCAGGCCAAATTCACCTGTAAAATAACATAAGGTAAGTAAATTTCACATAAAATTTAAAGTATACTAATGTTACTTCACCTAGTCCCAGGTTAAGCGGCTCAACACAAAGTGGTGAGTATGCACATGGTGAGAGCCAGGAATGTTCACACGATCTGATAGCTAGAAATTTAATCTCGGATACCCAACACTATTTCAGAAAATACCAGGCACCCTCATGAGATTGTGTTCATATACCCATGCCTACAATAATAGTAAAGATCAAATTCATTCAAGAAAGGAGCGGAATTGACATTGGTAGAAGAAGAATACCTCGACAACCGCCATCAAGCCGACAAATGACTTCTTGTTTTGGTAAATTTATCAAGACCATGGTAAAGAGAGGCGAGACCAGCTTTAACCCAGACAGAAGATGGTACCGTCCTAAAATAAGAAAGGGCCCTCAACACTGACAAGTGGATGGAGGATTCAGTGCTGCCTAAGATGGTCGATCCAAACAAATATAACAAAAATCCTCGAGCATACTATTGGGCCGTGTCTCTATGAACCCGTCCTTTGTAGTTCATCCAATAACTACGAATTGGCTCAATTTTTATCTTAAAAGGCCCATTATATGATGGTTCCATACCAATTAATTGCTGAATTTCTTCAAATGTTAAAATATCATTGGTCAGAGGAACCGGAACACCATCATATCGAAGGCCGGTTATAGTAGTAAAATCGACTGGACCAATTATCATCTCTCCAATGGGCAAGTGATAAGTATGAGTTGTGTCCAACCATCGTTCTGTAAGTGCCTGGACTACGCTCCGATCTATCAGATACTCCTCGGATGGCAATTGTAAGATGAAGTTCTCAAAGCCGCAATCTCGGATAATCTGCCTTACTCGAGAAGGCACTATATTATACCATTGTCGGGCTTTGTAAATAAACCCTCAGGCCCGAACAACGCAACGATCACGCTAACACAGAGCCAGGTAAGTTAATACAGGTAAGTACATATTATTCTATCTGCTTAAATTAATTTATTTTTCCTAAATTTTCTAAAAGATAATATTATAAAAATATAAATAAAAAATAAAAATAAAAAATAAAGGCAAATATAATAATAATAAAAGAGAATAATATAAAAAGATAAATAAATAATAAAAATTAAAAATAATAACATAAAAAAAAGAAGAAAAAACGAAGAAAGAAAGAAAAGAAAAAAAGAAGAAAGAAAGAAGAAAAAACAAAGAAAAAACATATATATATATATAATAAAGGAAAAAAACAAACAAATAACAGAAATATGAATAAAAAAATTTTTAAAAAAAAGAAAAAAGAAAGAAGAAGAATAATTACCGCGCTCTTTTGGTTTGAACTACGATGAAGCAGCATCCCGGCTAGTATATTTATATTTCCGTCTTCATAATGCCGAATAAACTCTAATAACTCAGCATTAGAATGAGTCTCTGACCTTGAAGCATGCAATTTTTTTTTGAAAAACTATGCGCTAAATTTGAAAAAATTTGAGAGAATTATAGAAATTATAGATTTTGCTGTGAATGAAATGACGGAATTCGTTGGTTTATATAGAGAAACGGTAAGGAAAAAAAAAATTCAAAAGCAAGTTTTACTATTTATGAATAGTAAATTTTACTATTGATAAATTGTAAATTTTACTATTTATGAATAGTAAATTACTATTGATGAATAGTAAATACTATTTACTACTATTTTTGAATAGTAAGTACTATTTATGAATAGTAAATAGTGCACGAACAGTGACTACACAGTAAATAAACAGTAAATTCAATTATTCACTTTAATCATTCAAATGCTTGCGTGTGTATAAATATTTTTACATGCAGGGGGCAAAGGAGAAGACATGTGCATAAAGATTAGTCAAACTTTTTGAAACCAAAAAATTATTTTTTACAGATAATTAAATCTTTATTAGCTCAGGTCCAGAACCCAAATTTTTCTTAGATCTAGAACCTATAATCTTTTTGTAGACCCTTAATTTTTTACTCAATCCAGTTCAATATGTTTTATTTAGTCCATAATGATTTTTGTCGTCCAATTGGTCCAAAATAATTTTAATTAAATAATTTTTGCTTTATTATCTAATTTTTATTATAAAAAATCAAAATAAACAAATAAAAATAAAAAAATAAAAATAAAAATAAAAATCGGAGTCGGAGTCGGAAAAATCGGCGACGAAAAAACAGTAGCTCAGGGCCCGTGGGCTATTTTGCCCGCAGGAATTTCCTACGGGCAAAATAGAATTTCTATTTCGCTAGCAGGATTTTCCTGCGGGCGAAATAGAATTTCTAATTTTTTTCCTACGGCAATTTTTTCCTACGGCAATTTTTTCAGACGCAAAATTTTTGAAACCTAATTTAATTAGGTTTTGGTACCTAATTTAATTAGGTTTTGGTTTCCTTTTCTTATTTAGATTATTTGCCGTGATTAATTAGGATTATACATAGAAAGACCTCTATAAATAAGGATCAAAGGCAACCAAATTAGGGGAGGAAAATTTTTGGCAGTAACTTGGAAATTGGAAAACTAAATCAGTGAAGGAAAAGTAAATGATATGTGTATGGATGTGGATATTGTGAGTATTAGTTATGATTGTTTTTTTTTAGTTATGAAATTGTGGTTGCACTGATATATGTGTAAATGTATATAAGTTATGAGGTTAGTGGAAAAATATGAAGAATGCTTTGAAAAGAAGAAATCTACGTTAAGACAATAATATTATATGATGTTAAATTGTGAGGTATGTTTCTTCTGTAACATATGTTTATTTTATTTTATTGTACTACTAAGCTTTTATGCTTAGCGTGGTTTTGTGAATCGCGCAGGTGAGTAGATGGTTAATTTGGAGTCAGACAGTTATGCCACGAGAAGGGTAAGTGTATATCGAGACCAACTAGAAGGTGATGCATACATGTCCAATTTGTTTATGTTGTATTTTGATAAGAATATATTCATATGTAAAAAATGAAGTTTTGGTAAATAAGAATGAGATTATTATATATATATAACCTTTGAAAATATAATGGTTTTGTAAATGTTCTTCAAAATTAATGTAATATTGTTTGAACTTGGATAAAGGTTTTTAAATTAAAACTAAAAGTGACATTCTTATACTTTATATATGTATTGTATGTATACCAGGTATATGTATAGTACTTATATAGAGTATGGGGTGTTACAATAAAACTAACCAACCAATCACACTAACCAAATCATATTACCATGATATATTAACAATCACACTTGGGGTTTGTAAATCAATATCGTTCCTCTATTATTCGATTTCCAGCCTTTATAATTATAATGCTAAATTGCATCACAAAATTATATATACTCTCCAAATTTTTTTATTACACCAGGAGTTAACACATTTTAATTCCATCTCAAAACAATTTGCTTTTGATTATTTGCTCATCATTAACCTAAACTCATGTTCAATAATATTATCTTTAACATTTTCTACACCCAATTTTCAATCAGATACCAATCTTACATCAGTTTCATTCATTACTCTATTTTCAATCCATCTCTTCTAAAAATTTTCAAATACCATATTCTTTCCTTACAATTCCTTATTATATGCTTATACATAAAACATTTCCACACATAAATACTTTGAGTTCCAAAACATCTTATGATACCTCATTTAGTTATTGCCATAACAATGTCACTGTTCAATATTATCCAAGTCCATTCTCATTTTCTATTTCATCACATAATCTATTCTGCAAAAATTAAGATTTAATCTCCATTAAGTCCACTATTAAATGCAATCTCATTTCTAATACCATTAAACATACAATGGTATAAAATAATAAACATATTATATACATATTCATAGGTCACACTTATAATGTGACTTACTTCCCACCTTTCTTACGTATAACCATTACATTCATGTCGAAAAATTCATTTCGCATATCCTCTTTATATATATACACATAATTATGCAATTTGTTATCTTTCTCTTTTGCATATAGTTTATACAAATTTAATATTTATCACTTTCTTTTGACTATTATCATTCTCATTCTTTTAACATAACTTAAGTTATTCATTAACTCCAATAAATATATACACACTACTTATAATATTATTTCACAAGGAGCTTAATCACATTTCCAATGTGATATCTCTCTCACATTTGTTTTTAAATATCTTTAACACATCTTTCATATTCATTTTCATCCTTTCCAAACAAATTACTTAAAGTAACTCATTTTCTTTTGCTCAATTCCTTTTCTTTTATTTCAAACCAAATTTTCCTACTATCAATCACATTCTCCAATTCCTAATACTTTTATGTGTACTAATATACATTTCATATATCTCATGTATTAAATACATTAAACTATCAATATTTAATTGATCTTTATCCACATTCCATTTACAACTATAAATTTTCAACTTACTAATTTATTTAAACTTCAATTTATTCATCTCATTCTCTTAATATCAACTTCAATACATCTTATATGTATATACCACAAAGCAACATCAAAACATATATGTTTCACCATTACTAAGCTCATTCCAAAAATCTAAATGTCACATATTATCACCATTTACATGAGCTTTCACAATAATCAAACATATCACATTTCTAACATTGAAATCACCATGTTTGCATTAAAATAACAATACAAACAACACCAATATCTCTTTGTACTTAACCAACATCATCTCTTTTCCTTTTTAAACAAAACCTTAACTTTACATATCCACATCTTAAATTATCACACTTAATCTATACCAATCAACTCATTTCCAACTTTATTCTTCTAACCATTTCTTTATATGTCATACACATATCAATAATCAAACTTTTTATTTATAGATTCCATATCATTTCTTTATATCACAATCACCTCTCAATTATCAGTATTTTAAAATTTGTTTTCATATGAAACTTCATTTACATACTATCATTTATCTCATGTAATTCAAATACATCACAATTCACATAATGCCACGTTCGAGACCAACCTAGGTGTGAATGCATATGCATGTATTACCAATTGCATTTCCAAACTCTTCTTTTTAACTCTTATTTAAACTTTTCAAAAATTTTCTTTTTAATTTCACTTAGGCCAAGAATCTCGAACCTAAGCTCTGATACCAAAATAATTGTAACACCCTGATACTCCATATAAGTACTATACATATACCTAGTATACATACAATACGTATATAAAGTATAAGAATGTTACTTTTAGTTTCAATTTAAAAACCTTTATCCAAGTTCATAAAATTTTACATTAATTTAAAACACATTTACAAAAGTCAGTATTCTTATTTACCAAAACTTCATTCATCCATATGAATATATATATTAACTCAAAAATACAATATAATTTAAAATCACACATGTATGCATCACCTTCTAGTTGGTCTCGAGACACTCTTACCCTTCTCGTGGGATAACCGCTGGTCTTCCAGATCAATCGCATAACCACCTGCGCGATTACACAACCGCGCTAAGCTCGAGAGCTTAGTAGTATAAATAAATAATAAAATACATTTTACAAAAGATTCATACCTCATATTTTTAGCGTTAGGTTTTATTGTTCCCTTACCACGTTTTCCATTCTCAATGCATTCTTCATATGTTCCCACTAATCTCATAAATTAGATACAAAATTACATAGAACATTCCCAACACAATACTTACCCTTTTATCTCCTATACATATACATATACATCATTTCAACAAAACACCATTCATATACATGTTACAACATTTTCATAAACTCATATCTCAACAAAGCTCCTCAAGCCATATTCACTTTCAATATATCAATACACATATTACAAAATCATACTTCATAACATCATTTTAGTCACAATTCATCAATTATAAATCACATTTCCAATAAAGGCAGCCATAGATCTCATTACCCATTTATTTCAACATTTGAATATCACATTGACAACAAAGACAGACTCGGGCCCAAACAACACACTAATATGCCATTCAATTTTCAGAGTAATGCTTTTGTTTAATTATCACATTTATCATTATCCCAACTAGGCTTTAAGGATTAGGCTCAACCAAGCTTCAAGGGGAACAAAGCATGCTAAGTGTCAACCCAACTTGGCTTCAAGAACCAAACCCAACCTAGCTTCAAGGGTTGTAACATCTCAATTAGGCTTCAAGGATTAGACCCAACCAAGCTTCAAGGGGAGTAAAACATGTTAAACTTCAACCCAACTTGGCTTCAAGGATCAAATCCAACCTAACTTCAAGAGATTGTTACCATTAGGCATGCCACCAACAACAAACTCTGAAAATGGAATAACACATTAGCTATACAATTCATTTATCACTTTCATTCTCAATTGAATTATCATAGCCAATAACAATGGCTTCACATTTCCTTTGAATCATCATAGCCAATAACAATGGCTTCACATCATATTTGAATCATCATAGTCAATAACAATGACTTCACATTATATGATATCTCAAATCATATCTAATATTTCATTATTCAATTGTACATAAGCAATTACTTCATCATATCCTTCACAATATATATATAGCATCATTGCAATTCACAAGATTCACAATGCATAAGACATAACATTGTTCATATAGTATCATCATTATCATCAAATCATATTGTTCAATTCATCACTCAAGTATACATAATCAATAGCATTGCACATACTTTTTCAATGATCATTATATTTTCCACATTTTCCTATATCATCATTGATATATACATAACAATTCCCATTATTTATGGATTTATAATCTTCCATATCCATTTGGTTGGATCATTAGTATTTTAAGGGTTTTTAGGTACAAAAGAAAATTTGAAGATCCAACAATGTATGACTAGTTAAGAATAAGTATCATTAGCCAACACATTCAAGGGACACGGCCAAGCTTGTGGCCGTGTCTCTCAATTAAAAGTTCCAGTAGCTAACACACTCAAGGGACACGGCCAAGCTTGTGGCCGTGTCTCTCAACAAAAATCAAACCGAGGCAGACACGGGCAAGGGACACGGCCGTGTCTCTCAACAAAAATCTCACAGTGACAAACACAGGCAAGGGACACGGCCAAGCCAGTGGCCGTGTCACTCCAAAATCATCCAACACGGCCAAGATTGCCCTAACTTGGCCGTGTCTCTCATAACTTGGCCGTGTCCTTCAATAATTTAAAGACCAAATACTTCAAAATCCATCCAAACACTTCCAAATTCACACCACCACCCTCTAAATTATTATCTTTGTTTATATTTATCAATTTCCTATCACTTTAGCATTTATATAACTTCATTATATCATCACTATAATCAATTACTCAAAGTACCAATTCATTTATACTGAACCCTAACTCAACAATTCATCATCATCCTCACAATTTCCCCAACTTATCATCACTTAAATACCAATTTAACACATTAACACACTTCAATTTTTCATTATAATCATCTTACATACCAACCATCACCTCAATCAAAAGAAATCAACACAAGAAGATAAAGACTTATATATATATATAATCAATGAAATCAACTCAAGAGAAGAGTACTCACTTGAATATGTTGCCAAATCTTCATCTCCATCTTCAATACTCTTAAAATCCTTAAGAAATTTGATGAAGATCATCACATCTCTCCATCTCTCTCTCTCTCTCTCTCGTGCAAGAACCAAAAGGAGAAGAAGAAGAAGAAAGAAAATATCTTTTCCCTCTTCTCACGATAACCATATATATATATATTAATAATAATAATAATAATAATAATAATAATAATAATAATAACTTATTTCCAAAAATCCTTCACCACACCCTTTCTTCTCTTGACTTTTCTTTTGACCAACTTATATGTATTATATATATTAACATATATACAACATATACATTCCATTTACACAATCATTTCCTTTGCAAAAACATATATACCTTTAATTCAAATCACACAACAATTGTATTAAAACATCTAGGGCATATATTGGGATATTACACCTTAGAACTTTAATTTAGTTTTTCCAAAGTTAAAACACTAATACGTTACTTTATTTTCCAAAAAGACTTAAAATTGTTATTTTTTTTCTTCTTAAAAATCTTAAGACTCTAATTGAACATATTTTTCAACAAAACTAGAATTTAATTCTGTTTCTTTTAAAATTTTAAACTTGGTATAGATTCTTCAAAAAAACCATAAAAAGCATCTTTTCTATTTGTAAAAACTTCAATCTGTTTGTTTAAATTCATAAAACCTCATGAAATCATGAAATTGTCTTTTTAAATCCTAATTTAAATTCATCACCCGAGACCCTAATTCCAAAACACTAAAACTCTAATTCAACTTCTAAACCTAAAATAATAAACCCTAACCCTTTAAAACTTTAAACCCTAATTTTTCTAAGCTCTAATGCCTTAAAACATTAAAAAAACATAAAACCACAAATAGCTTAGAAACTTAACACAATGAATCACCATTTAAAACCACAAATCAAAAGTATTTCAAAGTGTCTAAAACCCTAGTTTCATGATTTCACCATTCAAACCTTAATTTGTTTAATCAAAGAATCTTACCAACCTTTTAAAACATAAAACCCTAATCTATTTTAATTCCACAAAAAGTCACAGTAGCTATAATATGACTTTTGTTTGCTTTATTTAATTCTATACTTGATTATACTTTGATTTATCTCTTATGCTTTAATTTATTTAATTTCAATACTTGATTTATTTAATTTATCAATGATGGATGTTTATTTTATATTTTGATTAATAGCTTTAACGAATGATTTATTTATGATTATTTACTTTTATCAATTAATTTAGATTTTCAAAAGTTGTAAGAGGTATGTTTCCACTTGGTGGGTACCTCATTAGTTAAACATCATGTAATTTAATTTGCTTTTCTATTTTAGAACCTATGTAAAGGGCATATTTCTACCTTTTGGTGGGTGTCCTATTTAGGCATGTGATGTAAGGACATGTTTCCATCCTTGGATGGGTGTGTATTTATTTGCTTTGTTTGGACATTGCTTTGATTTTAATACAATGATGCTTTCTTTTTATTGTGTGTAGTATGGATAATATTGTTATATTTAAGAATTTTATAATATTAAGACCTGTAAAGGAGGTCGGTTCTAATGAACCGGGCATTATGGGGGTGCTGGGCCATTTCTCACCTTCCCCACACGTACCCAACTTCTGAACCCATTAAGGGGTTGGGGATTCCTTAGGAATTGAGTCATCCACCCCTTTCTTTTTCCCGGCCTGTCCGAGTGGCTACTCCATTTTTCTCCGGACTTAGGTCCGTGTTCTTTAAGGCCCCGAGCCTAAACAGTGCCTAAGTCGCAAGAACCATTCCACCGGGAGTGGGGGCAAAAATCCCCGCTCACACTTTTCTAAATTCAGAACTTAGCTCTGGTCCAGAACCTAAATTTTTCTTACGTCCAGAACCTAGAATCTCTTTTAAGTCTAGAACTTAGCTCGGGTCTAGAATCCAAATTTTCCTTAGGTCCAGAACCTAGAATCTCTTCTAAGTCCAGAACTTAGCTCGGGTCTAGAACCCAAATATCCTTAGGTCCAGAACCTAGAATCTCTTCTAAGTCTAGAACTTAGCTCGGGTCCAAAACCCAAATTTTTTTTAGGTCCAAAACATAGAATCTCTTCTAAGTCCAGAACTTAGCTCGGGTCCATAACCCAAATTATCCTTAGTTCCAGAACCTAGAATCTCTTATAAGTCCAGAACTTAGCTCAGGTCCAGAACCTTAATTTTACTTAGGTCCAGAACCTAGAATCTCTTCTAAGTCCAGAACTTAGCTCAGGTGCAGAACCCAAAATTTTCTTAGGTCCAGAACCTAGAATCTCTTCTAAGTCCAAAACTTATCTCGAGTGTAGAACCCAAAATTTCCTTAGTTCCAGAACCTAGAATCTCTTCTAAGTCCAGAACTTAGCTCGGGTCTTGAACCTAAATTTTCCTTAGGTCCAGAATCTAGAATATCTTCTAAGTCTAGAACTTAGCTCGGGTCTAGAACCCAAATTATCCTTAGGTTTAGAACCTAGAATCTCTTCTAAGTCCAAAACTTAGCTCGAGTCCAGAACACAAATTATCTTTAGGTCTAGAACCTAAAATTACGCTTAGGTCCAGAACCTAAAATTATCCTTGAGTCCAGAACTAGAACCGGGTCCAGAATCCAAAACCTCAGCCATCTCAAAAATTAAGTCTTATTGCTTTTCACTCTCTTTTATTAAAGTCTCAGATCATTCAAGCAGGGGGCAAACTGTAGACCCTTAATTTTTGACCTAGTCCGGTCCAATATATTTTAATAAGTCCAAAATAATTTTTGTGTGATCCAATATATTTTAATTAGTCCAAAACAATTTTTGTGTTATCTTAATTAAATAATATTTGCTTTAGTATTTAGTTTTTATAATTAATAAAAAATAAATAATAATAATAATAAACAAATAAATAAAAATAAAAATCAGAGACGAAAAATCGGCGACAAAAAATTTAATTGCCGAAAAGGGGTCGGATGAAATGGCCAAAGCCATTTTGCTCGTAAGAAAATCCTGCGAGCGAAATGGCCCGCAGCCCGCAAGCTCCTGCGATAACTTTTTCACTAGCAAAATTTTTCCGCAGCAGTTTTTTTTGCCAGTGAAATTTTTCCGACGCAAAATTTTCCGAAATCAAATTCAATTCGGTTTCGGTTTCCTTTTCTTAATTAATTTTAGATTTCATAAATAATTAAGATTAATCATATAAATCTTCTATAAATAAGACCAAAAACAACACAAAAAAAAGGAGGAAATTTTTAGAGGACTTTTGGAGAAAAACTTTGAGGGATCGGACTCGAATTCTTTTTGAACTCAGAACTTTGGGAGACTTTTGATTAGGTGGCCGAAACTTAGCAAACCGAAGCAATAAGCAAGCAAATCTATAATTCATCAAAGGCAGCAAAGCTTGTCTTTGTTCTTGTTAATCCAAGAAATAATTTTTGGTGGAACCAACAAACGAAGGTATGAATTTCTTTATTTATTTTTCTTTACAGTAGCTTCATCACTCAAGATTGAAAATTTCTATTTCTTCAAAATCTTAAAACCCTAATCTACTTTCTAACTTTTCAAAACCTTAAATCATTTCAAAATTTACCAAAACCCTAATCTGCTTTCCAATTTTCCAAAACCCTAAATTGAGTCTTTTTCTTTCCAACAACCCTAAAAAATATCTTTTCTGTTTCTATAAACCTTAAATTATTTTGTTTATTTTCATAAAACTTCATAAAACTATAAATTGTTTTGCCAAATTCTAAAATCAAATACATTCCCCAAAACACTAAAAACCCTAATTCAACTTTAAATCTAAGACAGTAACCTCAAACTAGCTAACATTAAACCCTAGTTTTCTTAAACCCTAACTCCCTTAAAACCTTAAACCCTAATTTTTTTAAACCCTAATCTTTTAAGCCTTAAAACCTTATAAACCTAAATATTAAAATTCAAACACAGTAAGCCTAAAAATAACAATTTAGTAGTTAATAATCATAAATCTAATGTTTTAAAGTGTCCAAACACTAATTTCATGATTTCATTCCTCAAACACTAATTCGGTTAATCAAAGAACTTTATCAACCTCTTAAATTATAAAACTTTAATCCATTTCAATTCCTTTAAAACTCACAGTAGCTTAAACCTATAAATTCCAAAACCCTAAACACATTAAATAAAGAATCTTAAATAGAAACAGCAACCCTAATTTGAATCTTTATTTGCTTTATTTAATTTTATATTTGATTATGTAGTCTATTATATGCTTTAATTTATTTTCAATGCTTTGTTGGTTTATTTAATTTCAATGATTAATTTATTTAATTTTTCATGGATGGATGTTTATTTTATATTTTGATTGATATCTTTATTTATGATGAATGGTTATTTACTTTTATCGATTTATTTAGATTTCCAAATATTGCAAGAGGTATGTTTCCACTTGGTGGGTACCTCATTAGTTAAATATCATGTAATTTAAATTGCTTTTATATTTTAAACCAATGTAAAGGACATGTTTCTACATGTCGGTGGGTGTCCTATTTCGGCATGGATTATGTAAGGGCATGTTTCCATCTTTGGATGGGTGTCCATTTATTTATTTTGATTGGACATTGTTTTGATTTTCAATATATCGACGCTTTATTTTAATTATTGTGTGTAATATGGATAATATTGTTATATTTAAGAATTTTATAATATTAAGACCTGTAAAGGAGGCCGGTTCTAATGAACCAAGCGTTGTGGGTCTCACCTTCCCCACACGTACCCAACTTTTCGACCCATTAGGGGGTTGGGGATTCCTTAGGAATTGAGTCATCCACCCCTTTTTTTTTCCCGGCCCGTCCGGGTGGCGACTCCATTTTCTCTGGAATTAGACCTGTGTTCTTTAAGGCCCCGAGGGAGTGGGGGCGAAAATTCCCGCTCACAACTCTATAAGGAAAAGAGTTCTAAGTTAGAAAAGGATTTTATATGCTTAAAGAACTCTACCCTAGAATTGAAAACCTCAAATGAACACTTGATGAATTCAATAAAAGAGTTAAATAAAAACTCACATGATTTAGAAAAAGTTATCAAAGAGAATGAAATTCTGAAGCATGAACTAAAAGAACTAAAAGAATCAATTTCAAGATTTCACAAAGGAAAAGAAGCCTTCGACACATTAATTGGTAACCAAAGATTGCCGCTCTTAAAATATGGATTAGGATTCAATGGCTCAACCAACATTGCACCTAGCACACCAACATTTGTAAAAGCCTCTACAATAGGAATTTCTAATGCTGATGTTGTAAAGAACAAAGATGCTCAAACCAAGTCTAAGAATTCCAAAAAGGCCACTTAAGGCTCACTAGAAAATAGAGCTAAGTTCTCAAAGAGTAATCATGCATTTATATACACTAAACATGCACAAAAGAAATCACATACTTGTAGTTGTATGCACAATACATGGAATATAAATAGGAAAGTGCAAAAATATAAAGCATTGTGGCAAAGTACATATTGCATGAAATTTGGACATAAAGGCATTTTTTGTCATATTAGAAAGGCTCATCTCAAGTTAGAATATGCCTCTATTGCTAACCATCAAGGACCCAACTTCATTTGGGTACCTAAGAAAAGATAACTACTATTGCCTTGTAGGTATACCTAAAATCTACTATCAACGAAAGCATATGGCTTGTGGATAGTGGGTGCTCAAGCAATATGACCAGGAATGCAAAGCTCTTTAGAAGTATTACATACAAACTTGGAGGTAATGTAACTTTTGGAAATGATTCTAAAGGTAAAATTATTGGTGTTGGCTCCATTGGAATACTTAGTAAAGACTTGATAGAAGATGTATGGCTTGTTGATGGTTTGAAACATAATTTGCTAAGTGTTAGTAAATTATGTGATAGAAAATACATTGTAAATTTTAATTTTAAAAGATGCAAGATCACTAATTCAAGTGGTGTTATTGTATTTAATGGAACTAGGATAAACAACACTTATAAAATTGACATAAATTCCAATTATGCATTTAAATGTTTAATCTCTACTAATAATGATGCATGGTTATGGCATAGAAGACTAGGACATGCTAGTATGGAGCAATTAAAATGCATTTATAATGAAAACCTAGTTGATGGTCTTCCTAAAATAAAATATGACAAAGATAGAACTTGTGAACCTTATCAACTTGGTAAGCAACATAAGAGCTCATTTAAATCAAAGAATGTTGTAAGTACCTCTAGACCTTTAGAACTCATTCATTTAGATTTGTTTGGACCAAATAGAGTTGCAAGTCTAGGAGGCAAGTCCTATGCATTTGTTCTTATTGATGACTACTCTAGATTCACATGGGTTAATTTCTTAGCTCAAAAGAATGAAGCTTGTAATTATTTCAAAACGTTTGCAAAAAGAGTTCAAAATGAAAAAGGATATGTGATCACATCTATTAGAAGTGATCACGGGAAAGAATTTGAGAATGAAAATTATGAAAATTTTTGTAATGAACTTGGCATTTCACATAATTTTTCATCTCCTAGAACTCCACAACAAAATGGTGTGGTTAAAAGAAAAAATAGAACCTTGGTTGAAATGGCTAGAACTATGCTCAATGAATATGAATTACCATCTTATTTTTGGGCAGAGGCCGTTAATACCGCTTGTTACATTGCAAATCATGTTTACAAAAGGCCTTTAATCAATAAAACTTCTTATAAGCTATGGAATGGAAGAATTTCTAGAATTGCATATTTGAGAGTATTTGGATGCAAATGCTTTATATTGAACACCAAGGAAAATCTTGGAAAATTTTCATCCAAATCGGATGAAGGTATATTTCTAGGATACTCATTATCTAGCAAAGCATATAAAGTATTTAATAAGAAAACTCTAGTTGTTGAAGAATCAATGCATGTTGTATTTGATGAATCATCTAAACTTGATCAAAGGAAAGGTAGTACTTCTATTTACCTTGCAGGTACTCTTGAACCTCAAGAAACTATTGATGCTCCAAGGATCAATCATAATGAGCTTAAAGAAAAGACTCAAGATCTACCTAAGTATTGGTAATACAAGAAAGATCATCCAATGGAACTCATCATTGGTGAAACATCTAAGGGAGTAATTACTAGATCTAAAATTAATCATATAGATGTTAATTTTGCTTTTGTTTCTCAAATTGAGCCAAAGACCATTGAGGAGGCTCTAAATGATGAAAGTTGGATGATTGCAATGCAAGATGAACTTAATCAATTTGAAAGAAATAATGTATGGGAACTCACTCCTAGACCTAAATATCATTCAATCATAGGATGCAAATGGGTCTATAGAAATAAGCTTGATGAAAATGGTCACATTACTAGGAATAAAGCAAGATTGGTAGCCAAAGGCTATAATCAAGAAGAAGGCATTGACTATGATGAAACATTTGGCCCTGTAGCTAGAATAGAAGCTATTAGAATTTTACTTGCTTTTGAATGTCACATGAATTTTAAACTCTTTCAAATGGATGTTAAAAGTGCATTTCTAAATGGATTTATAAATGAAGAAGTTTATGTAGAACAACCTCCTATTTTGAAAACTACAATTTTCCAAATCATGTTTTCAAACTCACCAAAGCTTTATATGGATTGAAACTAGCACCAAGAGCATGGTATGATAGACTTAGTGCATATTTACTTGAAAATGGTTTTTCAAAAGGAAAAGTGGACACAACTCTTTTTGTTAAAAAGGACAAACATAACATTTTAATTGTAAAAATTTATGTGGATGACATAATATTTGGAGCTACTAATGAAACCTTGTGCAAAGAATTTACTTGTTGTATGACTAGGGAATTTGAAATGAGCATGATGGGTGAACTCAAGTTCTTCCTTGGACTGCAAATCAAGCAATGCAAAGATGGAATCTTCTTTAACCAATCCAAATATACAAAGGAACTCATCAAGAAATTTTGAATGGATGGCTGCAAGACTAGTAAGAATCCTATGAGCACATCCTTGAAATTGGGTAAAGATGAAAATGGTAAAGCAATAGATGAAAAGAAATATCGAGGTATTATAGGATCGCTACTTTACTTAATCGCTTCTAGACCTGATATAATGTATAGTGTTTGTCTTTGTGCTATATTTCAAACTTGTCCTAAAGAATCACACTGCTACTAAGAGAATTTTGAAATACTTAAATGGTACATTGCATTTAGGTCTTTGGTATCTTAGAAACACATCATTTCATATCTTAGGTTTTTCAAATGTGGATTTTGCTGGTAGTATCTTGGATAGAAAAAGCACAACAGGAGCATGCAACTTTCTTGGCAATTGTCTAGTTTCTTGGCATAGTAAGAAACAAGTATCGGTAGCCTTATCTACGGTGGAAGCCGAATATGTTGCAGCATATTTTTGTTGCACACAAGTGTTATGGATGAAGCAACAATTGCTTGACTATGGTAAAGTGTTTAATAACATTTCCATTAAATGTGATAACACTAGTGCTATCAACTTGTCTAAAAATCCTATCCAACACTATAGATCTAAACATATAGACATTAGACATCATTTTTTGAGAGATAATGCACAAAACCAAAATATTGTTTTAGAGTTTATAGATACAGATAATCAACTTGCTGATATCTTTACAAAACCCTTGAATGAAGATAGGCTTAACTTCATTAAGCATAATTTAGGTATGATTGATGGAACTTCCATGAATGATTAAAAGATTGCCTATTAACAAAAATTTCTTAAACATCTCAAGGCATCAACTTTGGTCACTTTGTTTAAAATTATAAAAATTAATCATTTTTCTGCCCCTTTCATTTTTGAGATACTCACGGTCATTCCAATGCTTCTAGCAGTCGCAATCTTGCTAGACAGATTCATTTGTATTGACCCTTCATTGAGCGGTCGGGAAACACTGTGAGTGGTCGCAACAATTTGAACAGTTTCAACTGTTACAGACATTCTCTGCACTCGCAAGTGCACAACTTACACTAATGGTCGCTAGAGTGTCTTCAGCGATCGCACCTATACAAATAGGTGACCGTACTCTATACACTTTGCTCAAAATTTTATAACCATAGGCAGTATGACAGGCCGCGATTTTCCAACCTTCAACAGTCATAAATGGCTACTTTCTTAATTTCTTCTATTTAAGACCATCATATATCAGTTACATGGATCTTTTACCACTTATAACATACAAACTTCCCTCCATATCTCCAAATCCTCTCAAGATCAACTCCTTCTCAAACACTCTCTGTTTTCCAGTTTTCTTCTGCTTCTTCAACCCTCATGGCCCCCCAAAAAGAAAATTACTTCCAAAGGGAAAGGGAAAGGGAAAGGAAAGAAACCTTTAGGAATCACCATAAGTGAACCTCTAGATGCTCCTCCATCTCCTCCACAGTCTAGAAGAGGTGAAAAAAATCCATAAACCTTACAACCAAACCCCTGAGGAAGATGTGAGATATGCCATGCTAAAAAGAAAGAAATTTGAAGGAACCAAATCTCCATTTGGTGGGATGCTCTCTGCCCTAAACATTAAAGAAGAGATTGAGAGTTTACTTGATGTTCTTGGCTGGAGGAAATTTACTTTCCCTGATGAGGTAGGTTACTCTAGTTTAAGTAAGGAATTTCTCATGTCCTTTCAAATTGAAAAGAGTGCAAATTCTGCACTAGGGTGTTATGGGGTTAGATTTAAGTTATTTGACCAATACCTAGCCTTAACATTAGAGGACTTTGGAAAAATGTGGGACTTTCCTATTGAAGGAGTCACCTCCTACAATGATTTAGCCTTCTCCAACCAAACCCTCCATACCTTTTGGCAAGAAATTTTTGTAGAGACCTCATTTGAAAAAGAGTTAAAAGCTAGACACATCAAGTCCCTCACCCACTGGATGCTTCATAGGATCATAACCTACACCATTCATCAAAGGGCTGATGGGAATGACAAGGTAACAAAGAGAGATCTCATCTTCCTATATGCTTTCACCCACAATATCAAAATGAGCACAACAAAATTCTTGATTGACACATTGTATCACCATACTGTCACAAGAACTGGAACCTTTTTCTTATCCTCCCAAATAACTCAAATAGCTAGGTACCTAAACTTACTCAATGATCTTAACTTAGCTACTTTGAGAAACCCTTTCAATCTTACCTCAAGTGCCATCACCATTGACTATTTAGAACATGCTAGCTGTGTTAGGAAGATTGAAGGAACATATGTGTACCACTTTGGCAAACGAGGAGTTGTTGATAGACACAAGAAAAGACCAAGGTACACCATTGAGGAAGAAGGAGACTCCTTAGAAGTTGCTATTGAACTACCTCCCAAGGCTTCCTCATCTAAACCTACCCAAACCAACTCTCCTACAAAACTCATTTTGAGAGCCATCAAATCCCTCTCCAGGAAACTCTTTCGCTTCAAGAAAAGTGTCTCCAAGAGATCCCATCACTTGAACAAAATGATTGACCTTATATCTCATATGCATCATGATCTCTATGACATGCAGGGCAAAATGAATTTACCTCAATGCAATCTTGAGGATTGGGACATAAGTGATCATACAGAGAGTCTCCTTAAAGAAGAAGAATCCATCAGCACTAGCTCTACCAGCAATGTCCCTCTTGATAAGGGAAAAGCTCCTTTAGAAGAAGAAGAGCTAGATGAGGATGAAGATTCTTATTAGTTTATTTTTTCTATTTTTGTTTTTGTTTTGTTTTTTTTCCTTTTTTACATTGTCTTTGTACTGCTCTCTTTCAAATAACATTATGTTTATTATGTTTATGTTCATTATCTTACCATTGTCTTTAATATTTCTCTTACATTTTGCATTTTGCCTATGACAAAGGGGGAGAGAATATGTAAATTCTTATACAAAAAGAGAGAGATATTTACAAAGGGAGAGAGATATACAATTGAAATACAAATGGGAATGTTATTTTACTAATGTGCCAAGTTACATCATTATACACTCCAAAATAGACATGACACATGCATATGTTTAGGAGGAGCTTTATAGTAACCCTTAATACATGAGAAGTTCAAATTAGGAGAGATTGCTCATATTGGTATCAAAATGTAGCCAATTTAATTTACATTTCTCTCAATTTATATCATCATTCCATTTTGATTGTCAAAGTAAAAAATGGGGGAGATTGTTAGCCAAATGATCTCAATTTTGATCCTTGACAACTCAAATTGAATGACTTATTTAACATGTGTTTAAAGAACCTTGTTGCAGGATTAGGTTATTTCAAATAAATTGAATAGGGCACATTTAGCGATTGAACAAACTATGGAGACGACCGCCCCATTGAATTGAAGGATGAAACCATAGCATAGTATGGTTCGCGGTCAGAAACTCGACCTCAGTTGTGACCGCACATCAACATGAGCGACCGTCCAACAAAAAAGGGCGACCGCAAAAGGAGAAACCCAAATCATCCAAATTCTAGTAAGGTTTGCGGTGACAAGAACATTGAAGAATACGATCTCGCTTACAGATTTTGCGATTTCCCTTTCGACTCCATGACCGCTCTGCTAATTCAAGAGAAAACTACTCAAACTGACAGTAGTGTTTGTGTCATCAGGTGCATCTAGAAGTTTGACGCGAGTCTCTCAATTCGACCGCAAACTAGCACCTAGGGCGACTGCGAAATTCATATTTAGGCAGAATTTTATTTTTCTCAGTTAAAGAATGCCATGTGTGATGACCATTATAAACCCACTTCAGCATTCAAAAAGGGCAACTGCACCTAGCTTATGCACAACCATCACGACAACCACAACATGGGCAAGATTCCAGCAGCAGAGCATTTAAATTCGACCATTGAAGCAAATTTGAATGCAGCGACCGTCCCTTATCCAAGGGCGATCGATTATGACATTTGCGTGACCGTCCTAGTATCAAGGACGACCGCTAACTGCTTTGAACAGTCTGTTAAAACAAGTCTAAACTACCAAGACTTATTTCTCACTATCTATAATGGCTAGTTAGACCACATTGGCTATAAATACATTATTATTCTGTAAAGAAAAAGAGAGATTCTGAATTTGATAGCCAAGCAACATATTTTCTTTTATTACTACAATTAACATTTGAATTGTAATGAATGTTAGGTGTAAGCATTAAAAACACCATTGTAAAAGTTTGAGTGTGAGCTTGGAAACACTTAGGTTGTGCGAATGAGCTTGGGTAAAACTCTTGTAAAGGTTGTGAGAGTGAGCCTGGTAAAACTCTTAGAAGTGGTTTAAGTGTTAGCCTTAGAAAAACACTTGTCAAGTTAGGTGTGAACTTGTAAAAACACCAAAGTTGGAAGTGAGCTTGTAAAACTTCAAAGTTAGTGAAACCTCAACAAGTTGTTAAGGAGGTGGATGTATGATTGGAGAAAATCCGAACCACTATAAATCTTGTGTGTTCTTTCTTCTACTCACTACTCAACCATTTCTCTCTTCTACATTTCTTGTTTGTTGAGTTTTTAATTTGCCATCATTTCTCAAGAAAACCAATTCACCCCCCCCCCCTCTTGGTTGCCATCTTGGGACAACACATTCTTTTAAAGATAAAGTATAATTTGTATAGAAACTTGCAACTTAGGCTAATCATATTCCAATACATTTGAAATATCTAAAGTTTTTAAAGATATATAAGCTAGAAACCAGATAGCAGTCACTACTGGTGATGAGTAGACCTCAGGAAGTCTGTGTTATCTAGTAAACAATGCATTGTATCTATTAAAAGAACTATTTTTTTTGAAGATTTAGAAGTTAGTATGTCAGATATTTTGTAATATCGCAAACTATACCCTAAAATTTTAGAAATGATTATTGTTGAAATTGGATTAAATGATTTTATGGTGTGTATAAAGGATTAAGAGGAAAGAGAAGTGTGTATATGTTGTATAATAGAGATATATACAACATATACTAGTCAACTTTTATTTAATGGTCAAATGAGACATTTTGGTTATTTTAAAATGGAAATTAATATAAGTGGAAGATGATATTTTGGTTAATTATTTTATTATAATAATGTATTTTTCTTGGTGGAGATTAAAAGAGAATTTAAGTGGTTAAGAGAGGTGGCTTGGGTTGACTTTCCTATCATCTTCTTCTTTCTTCTTGTGCTTAGCCGGCCACCACCACAAACAAGAGGGAAAGAGAGATTTTATTCTTCCTAACTCAAGTTTTAAAGGTGTTTCAAGAGGTCGACTTGGAGTTTAAAGGATTTTCCTCACTTTTGTTAAGTTTCCAACTTGATTCTTTGGTTTTCTTTTCAGTTTGTGAATTGGGTTTGTTGAGTGGTTGGTGTTGTTATCTGTATGTTTAATTGTGATGTGTTTGAGATTGTGTTGTCTATTTGATTTTGATTTTAGGGTTGGTTTGGAGGAAAGGTTAAGTTTGGTGAAGGAAAGCAAGAGTTGTAGATTGTGTATGTGTTGAGTTATGATGATGGTTATGATTGTGTTTTAATGTTATGCAAGTCTAGCATGGTTTATTGATGGTTTTGGGTAAGATTGTTTGGAGTGAAAAAGGGTAAAGTATGTTATTTGTTGGATGTGGTGCTGTTGGTGTCGGAATCAGGGTTTTTGGCCTAACACGCTCATGAGCATGGCCAAGTCTTTGGACGTGTCAATGGTTCTGTTTTCTGGATGGGTGACACAAGCAGTGACACGCCCATGTCACTAAACGTGTCACATCTTCTGTGTTGTTGGTGGATTGACACATCCAGTGACACGCCCATGTCACTGAGAGTGTCATAGCTTCTGCGTTGTGGGAGGATTGACAAGGCCAGTGACAAGCCCATGTCACTGAGCGTGTCAAAGCTTATGTGTTATGAGTTTAGGGCACGATCAGGGACACGCCCGTGTTGCTGAGCATGTCATGTGTAGAGTTTGCCCTAGTTAGATCTTATCCTTATTTCCTTATGAGTATTACTAAGTGAGTGTGTATAATTACAATTGGATTAGGTTTTGAAGAGATTTGAGTTGCCCTAATCCAAGTGTTGAAGGATTCTTGGAAGAGGAGTTTGGAATTGGTGTGAGTTGCTCTTAGAAGTAAGTACAAACCTTACATGGTTGCATACATTTACATGAATTTGGGACTTAACACATTTGGTTGTAAATGTGTTAAGTAATCTATTACATTGTTGATACATTTGGTTAATGATATGATTTGCATAATGTGAAAGATATAATGATTACTCAAAATGTATGTACAATGCAATGGGTTATGTATACCCTAATGATGAGATGTGAAGCCATTGTTGTTGGCTATAATGATGCAAATTAAATAATTGGGGCATGGTATGATTATGAGAAAATGAGAATGGAATTAATAATGAAATAATGAAAGAATTGTGTGCCTAGTATGTTATTAAATTTTCAGAGTTTTGTTATTGGTGGCATGCCTAAAAGTTACAATCCCTTCAAGCTAGGTTGGGCTTGGTCCTTAAAACCAAATTGGGTTGATGCTATGCTCCCTTTGAAGCTTGGTTGGGCATAGTCCTTGAAGCCTAGTTGGCATGTTACATATGAGATGTTTCTTATTGTGATAATGATTCGCCTACGGGCTTGATAAATGTGATTATTAGACCAAAATATTAACTCTGGAATTTGAATAGCATATTAGTTTCTTTTGGGCCCATGCTTGTTTTTGTTTAAATGTGAATCATGAATGATGAAATAATTGAATAATATAATGTAATGTAATTTTATGAAATATGATATCCTTGTGTGTTGTTTATAATGTTTGAAAGTTTGACATTGGCATTACATTTGAAACATATTGTTATTGTGGTTTGTACCACTAAGCCTATGGCTTAGCGCGATTGTGGTTCATCACGCAGGTGACAGGGTAGATCCGGTTGAACTGGAAAGTTCAGCTAGACCGAGTCGAATCTAGGCTTGTGATCTCTTGTGAAGAGTTGATATTTGGACTTCAAGATCAAAGACGAACTGCCAAGCATGTATAAACTCTATATTTTTGTAAATATTGATTTTAATGTATATATATGTATATTCCGCTACATTTTCCGCTGCTTAATAAGTAAATGTTTTATCTATTATGTTTTATAATATAATTTAAATATTTTAAGTTTTCTCATAAGGAATGTCTTTGTTTAAAATAGCCTGTGGCATTCTTGTATCCGGTATACGTATATTACATATTGAGAGTATATGTGATGTACGTATATTGGGTATAAGGGTGTTACATATTTGTTATAGAATAGTAGAAGAAATTTGTTTAGTTGATTTTATAGATAACAATTCAAATCTAGAATTTAGGCAAGTAATTTTAGAATAGATTAGTTTATTAAAGAAAATCATGATAGATATCATATAGAAAATATGTGATTGTGAAGTGTATAGAAGAGTAAATAAAATATTAGCAGTAATATTAAAGTAAATAAATAAGTTTACTATAGAATATCAAAATAGAGAAGCTTAAGCATTTAGACTTAGCAGAAGTTAGAAAATTTAGAAAAATAATTAGTATGAGTGATAGATATGATAATATAGTAAAAGGTGATAATCCAAGGAATTTTAGGTCAACTAATACTAGGATTAAAGACAAGTTACTTATAGAAGAAGAATAGAAAGATTATTTAGACCAAAAATCATAGATTTACATATTCAAAACATTATTAATAGAGAAAATGGTATTCCAGAAGAATTAACAAATTGGACTGTAGATAATTATTTAGATTAATTTCATAATAAAACTGTAGAATTAATTAATAGTTATTTTGATATAGAAAATACTAGAATTAATTTATTAAGAGAAGATTATGAGTCTAGTTATAATATTTTAGAATTTCATCAGAATTATTTAAGAGCAGTTGTAAGATGTTTAGATATTCCTAGATATTATGTAGATGCATTAATTAGTTTTTAGATAAGAATTTAGTAGAAATTTCTTTTACATCTTTAGCTTCAATAATAGTTTGGAAAGATAAATTATATGGTCCATAAGTTCATAGGATTAGAAATTAAAATGTCATAGAGTCTTACCAAGGTCAAGTCAAGATTAGGAGAAAAAGGAAAGGTATTATCTTAGAGGGAGAGATAATATTGAATCTTAAAAACTTTTGTTTGAAACCTAAGTAAAAGGGTAAATGTGTTACTTTGTTCAAATAAACTAGATTGTTTGTGTACCTAGATCTTAAGGTGAAACCCCAAGTTGCATATCCATTGTTAGCCGGGGAAGGTGTTTTTAGGAGTAAATCATTAACAGTGATCCTTAGGAAAAGGACAAATGGGCAGTTTGCTAGTTGGGATAGAAGTAGTGAGTTATTTCTTTTTATTAGGAATTAGTAAAAGATCTTTTTTGAATCGGTCCTTTTTCTAGCAATTTTTATCATAGTATATGAATTATAAAATTTTGTTTTAATCTGGAAAATGGCAAAATAATAATAATATAGATTTTAGATAGAAATTTTGTGTTTTTAATCATGGAAAATTCTCCATTTAATTCTCCTATTAAAAAAAGGATTCAAATTAAATTCTCAATACAAGAGCAATTAGGGTTTATAGAAAATTTCTTCTGATATAAAAAAAGAGGCCATGAAAATGATTATGAAGATCTATTGAGATTCAATTAGACAATGAATCTAATTCTAAGACTCAATCTTCTGATAGTGAATCTAATTCTGAGATTCACTCTAAAGAGTCTAATTTTGAGACCCAGACCAAATCTTTTGAGTTATTTGTTAATAATTTAGAAGAAATGTTCAACTCTTATACTAATATAAGTACTCCTTGGGATTTAAATATTCCTCTTAAGAATATGAATCAAGTTAATAGGATTATCTATCTTAAACCTAGTTCATCCATAGTTATGAAGCCTTATTATCCTAGGCCTTCGCCAATTAATCTCTAGTATGAAGATGCTTCCTTCAACTATGTATCTTATGATGGTACATTAATAGTTGAATGGAATATATATGGTTTATTGGAATCTTCTACAAGATATCCAAAAGGAACTGCTACCTTATTTTTGACTAATCATTCAATAGGTAACCTTATGGTTCATAAAATTATTTCTGGGGATATTCAAGAAATAGTTGAAAAGAACAACAATTTAGAATTGATTTTTCTAAAAATAGATATGCAGGAATGCTATCAAAATCATTCTCATATGCTTCAAGGACTTAATTTCAGTCCTCCAGAATCAAGGACTTATTTCAGTTCTATAGAATCAAGTATTGTTGGATTTGCAGGCCAACTAAAAAGATGGTGAGATTTTCATCTCACTTTCCATGGTCAGATGCAAGTTCTATCTGCAGTCAAAAAGAAACTATAGATGGATAGCCAAGACAGGTTCTAGATGTGATAAACACCTTATAATACTCCACAAGTGTTCATTTTATTGGCTTTACATCTATGTATCGAGACAAGGCACATAAACAGTTGATAAATTTGAAATATCCAGATTTGTCTCATTTCAAATGGTACAAAGATGTTTTCTTCTCAGCAATAATTACCATAAAAGATAATGGTAATAGCTTTTCGAAAGAAAAGTTCATCTCTGGTTTACCACCCTTATTTGCTGATATGGTAAGGATAAGAATAAAAAATAAGCATGTAGGTGACATCCCATACGATTCCTACACGTTTGCAGAACTAGCTGTTGATATCATTCATATGATTCTTATACGTATGGAATAGTAACTGAGATTAACACTGAAGATATTGCTCTATGAAATGAATTGAAGATACATAAACAGATTAAGGATTCCCATGAAATAAGAAAACTTTTATTATGAAAATTCTGCAACCAATATGGCTATCCACCCTTATTTTCTTTGGGTAAGAGGTCTTATAAGACTAATAAAAGAGAAGGGTTTTATGAATTAAAATCTAGAAGATCTCAATACAAGAATAGACCTAATAAAAGGTCTAAACAGTTCATTAAAAATGAGTTTCTAATTTTCAGAAGTTCCAAAGGCCTGTTACTTGTTACAGGTATGGAAGAACTGGACATTACACTAATAAGTGTAATGTTAAACAACATATTCAGGCTTTGTCATGTGATAATGATCTTAAGATATCATTAATGGAGATATTTGTTAAAAATACTAATTAGTTTGATTACACCTTAGAATCTAGTACATTTGATTCGTCTTCTTCTAAGTTTAGTTATAATGGTAAAAGTGATAAGTCACTTTGTACCATGAACATATTATCTATTTTTACTAAGACAGAGGACATGATGCACAATCTTATTAATTAGATTGACAATGAAGAAAAAAAGAAAATAAACATAAGAAAGTATTTAGAAATATACAGTGAAAAGCCTAAAGAGGCTATTCCACAGATTTCTCTCAAAAGAAAGCTAGCAAATGAGCTAGACAAACCATATGACTCAATTGTCATCAAAGCAATAACAAAAGAAGATAAGGACAAGCCTGATCCTTGTCAACACCTAATAAGGTGGCAAAACATCTTATTAGAGTAACATACCTAATAAGGTGTATGGAGCAGACACCTAATGAGGTGATGAATTTTTTGTCTTTAGAAAATAGCTTTTCAAAAAATAATTTTGAAAAATCTCATTTTAAAATATTTACCTTTTTTAATCATTTTTTTCCTATAAAAGGCGTGTTCAGCTTCATACCAAAACAACATTTCTAATCTAAAGTCAGTTCTTAAATTATCTTTCTTTTAGCCAATTTTAGTTCTTAGAATTTCTTTCAGCTAAAAAATAGTTTTCAAATAAAAAGGAAATGAAGAACTCAAAAGCATCTTCTAGCAAAGTTAATTCATCAGAAATGTCGAACAAAGATGCATTGCCTAGTAGAACTAGCACATTAGAATTCATGTACTTCAGTATGATCATTCTTAGCTCTAAGCCAAGGTCTCATTTCAGGATTAATAGTCAGAAGACTAGGTTTAAGCCCAGTGCTAGAGAACAAGTTCTCCTGGACAATGTCTGGTCTCTCATTCCAGACAAGAAAACGTGATGCGGAACCCCAACCTATAAAGAGACTAAAATGCCAACACACAATTGATATGGAATAAGAAGAATAGCAAAATTCACAACCTATTGAACCCCCAAATGACTAATGCAATTGGAAACACAAATAATTGGTTGATTTAAGAAAATCAAGAATAGAAATTCACTAAGTTGTAAAGACCTTGATGAAATTCAATTCTTGTTACAATAGAGAATTAAACAAGCAATCTTGAAGTTGCCATCAAAGGAAAAAATTCATCCCAAACACCCAGCCAATAGCCCTTTTATAGGAATTTTACAGCAAAAAAGAAGAAACACTAAAAATACTTGTATGGGCCAAAGCAAATAAGGAGCCCAATTGGGACTAACTTAGGATGAACTTAACAAACTTAAACCTAACAATTTAAATCCAAATAACAAAAACCAAACAGGTGTAAAGCACTTAAATATAAATTAAACTCGTCCAAAGTGGCCCACATCTCAAAAAAGGACCCAAAAGAAGCCCAAATGCACTCAAGCTTAATGCAAATCTTCTAGCCCAATTTTGTTGACATATTAGGGCTCTTCAAAACTTCCATATATGGACTTTCCATATTTAGAAAGGCCATAATCAACATGTTTTTGCACAAAAACTGAAAGTTGCTCTTTGAGTCTCTTAGCTTGAGATCTAGTTATTGGTCCACCAAAACATTCAATATTTGGAATCAGCCCCCAATTGCTTCCTTTTCTTCCTTAGCCATTATGAACTGCATTTGCATCACTTGTGCTTACATCATTCTCTCCTTCCTCAGAATGATTCATCCTCTAATTTCAATCAAATTCAAAAGGAGATAAATCAGAAACAATGAATGTAGCACTTACATTATACTCACCTGGCAAGTCTATCTTGTAGGCATTGTCATTGATTCGTTCCAACACCTAGAATGGCCCATCACCTCTTGGATCAAACTTTGACTTCCTTTATTGTGGAAATCTCTACTTTCACATATGTACCCAAACCCATTATCCCGGTTCAAAAACAATGTCTTCACCCCTTATTAGCCTTTTATGCATACATATGATTCTTCCTCTCAATGTGCTCATGTGCCTTCTCATGTATTGCTTTAACCATTTCTGCCTTCTTCTTTCCATCTAAGCTAGTAAGCTCACTTAAAGGTAAAGGCATCAAATCTAGCACAACTAATGGATTAAAACCATACACAATTTCAAATGATGAAAACCTATGGAAGAATGTATAGCATGATTATATGCAAACTCAATGAATGGAAAACAATCCTCCCATGTTCTCAAATTCTTACCAACAATAGAATGTGTAACACCCCCACATCCATTACATGCACACTACAATACCACAATGTAGCATACATGCAATAAACATAGGGATGCTACGGATTTTCTTAACATTCAAAACATTTTCTATATACTACCATAATCTTTATCATTATATATTATAGAAAGAAGTCATTAAATTGTAGTATAAAATAAATTCAATATATACATACATTTAATTATTACACAGCGGAAGTTATAAAATTATTTACATATATGAAAACATTTGAATCTGTATTTACAAATATACATATATTTACATTATAAACAATATTTTACAAAATATAAAGAAGTTATACTTGATTGGCAAGTCTGCTATGATCTTTAAGTCCAAAATCAACACCTCAATGTCTACTCTCACTAAGTCTCGAAGAGCTCTCGGGTTCAACTCTATCACCTGCGCGATTAACACTATCGCGCTAAGCCAACGGCTTAGTAAAACAAATCATGCTAATGTTATGCTTTAATGCAATGCAATGTTTCATATATGTATTAACAAATCAACATCAATGATACACACTCAATCAATAAAGATCATATTCAACAGACAATATTCCGTGGATAGTCCGTTTCATCATTTAAGTAATATTAACATTTCATTACATTAGAACATCATTTATGATATACATAAAACCTAGACACCTATGGGCCCATCAAGTATTTAATACGATATTCAGAATTCAGAGTTACTGCTTTGGTTCATAAACACAATTATCAAGCCCGTAGGCAACAAATACATATATATCTCTATCCATGGATAGCGTAACAGACCCAGTCTCTTGGATCATCAACTCATCTAACTCGAGGAGATCCTCAACCCGGCAAGACTGTTACAAATCAAATATCTCATAATATCAATTATCATTGTGTAACAGACCCAGTCTCTTGGACCTCAATTCAATTCAATTTGAAGAGATCCTCAACCCGGCAAGACTGTTACCTTTCATTAAATAGGCATGCCTCCAAAAACCAGAACTCTGAAACTGAATATCATATTAAGCATACACTTATTTCTTTATTCTCTTTATCAAACTCTTTCTCAATCTTCCTCATCAATTAGGCAAATATGCCATATATCATTCAATTGTATCATCATAGCCAATCACAATGGCTTTACATCACATTTCAAATCACATTACAATACTTCATCTTTCAAATACACCATCATATCCTCAACATATCCATCACATTATACATATAGCATTATTGATATAAACATAACAAAACACATTACTCATCACATAAATCACAATACATGAAATATCACATAGTATCATATGCATTACCATTATCATCATATATATGATCAATCTCAACTTCATATGCATCATCAATGCAATGTCACATATATGCATCAACACAAGATTTGTACTTACCTCAATCACAAGTCACACAACTCTAAACACCTTCCTTCTTGCAAAGTTCTTCACTTCACAAATTAGGGCAAAACACCTTCTATCAAACCCTAATCCAAAGAATGATACAATCCATCAATTCCAATACCATTTAATCACTTAATAACTTCATCTTAAACCTTAAATCACAAAATTACACTTCAACATCATTCATTATAGACCACGGTCGTGGCCACCATAACCACCACGGGCGTGGGGTATAAAACAATTCTGCCACCCAAGCTTCCATCCTCCACGGCCATGGCACCAAAAGCCTACCAATGGCCACGGCCATGGCCAATCAAGGCCACGGGCGTGGCATCCAGAAGGCTACTGCCCTCGGCCAAAATCCCATTTCCAAGTCCAAAATTCCAACAAACACCAACCACAAGAAGATCTTTGAAAATAATGAAGCAAACACAAGGAAAACATCATGTAACACTTCAAAACCCTAAAACAATATCAACTCCAACACTTCCAACAACAACACCTCTTAAACTTCTTCACTTAAAATCAGAAACAACATTTAAAAACTCATTACAAACACATTTAATCATCATCTCAACAAACCAAAAATTCATTTCCAACTCCACTTCAAAAGAACAAAAGAAAATCAAGAGAAAGGACTTACCAAAGTTGATGAATTTCACAAATCTTCCACTTAATTCCTTGAATCTCCTATCAAATTGAGTTTAGAACTTCAAGCCCTCTCTAGCTCTTTCTCTTCTTCAATGGCCGGCACACACATGAGAAAAGACAAGAAAATAAACTCAAGTCAACCACTTCTTCTTCTTTTAATCTCCACCATGCAATTCCTACAAGGAAAATTACCAAAACACCCTTAACCATTTGTTCTAACTTTTGTCCCTTGCATGCCCATATATGTAATTTCACATATCCCATAAAAATATCTCTCTTCCATTGACCTTGCATTTGACCAACTTATATGTTATATATATTAACATATAAACAACATATACACTTTTCTCTAAACCCTATTTTCTTTCCCAAAACACATATACTTAACCATTCTCTTCTCAAATTCTTTTCTTCTCACATAACATATACATTCAATCCAATTTAAAACAACAACAACAACAACAACATAGTCAAAACTTCTAGGGCATACATGAGGATATTACAATTCTCCCCCTCTAAAAAGAAATTTCGTCCTCGAAATTACCTGGTATTAACTCTGAAACAACTGAGGATATTGATCTCGCATGGTTTGCTCACTTTCCCAAGTTGCTTCTTTTTGTCCATGATTCTTCCACAAAATCTTCACAAGTGGCACTTGTTTGTTTCTTAACTCTTTCACATCACGTGCCAAGATAGCAACTGGTTCCTCTTCAAACGTCAAATCTGGATTCACTTCAATTGATTCAATTGACAACACATGAGATGGATCCGATATGTACTTCCTCAACATAGAAACATGGAATACATTATGAATACGATCCAACTCAGGTGGTAAAGCAAGTCGATACGCAATTGGCCCAACTTTTTCCAACACTTCATACGGTCCAATGAAACGAGGACTTAATTTCCCTTTCCGACCGAACCTCAATATCTTCTTCCAAGGAGATACCTTCAAGAATACCTTATCTCCAACATCAAACTCTATGTCTCTCCTTTTCAGATCTGCATAAGACTTCTGCCGGTCCGAAGCTGCTTTCAACCTCCCTCGAATCAACTTCACTTTCTCTTCAGTTTCTTGAATCACATCAGGACCAATTAACTTACCTTCCCCAAGTTCACTCCAACAAAGAGGTGTCCTACACCGTCTGCCATACAATGCTTCAAACGGTGCCATACCAATGCTAGATTGGTGACTGTTGTTGTAAGCAAACTCCACAAGTGGTAGAAATCTGACCCAACTTCCAGAGAAATCAATGACACAGCTTCTCAACATATCTTCAATAATCTGTATCACCCTCTCTGACTGTCCATCCGTCTGTGGATGAAAAGCAGTGCTGAAGTGCAGTCGAGAACCCAAAGCACTATGCAAACTCTTCCAAAACCTTGAAGTAAATCGGGGATCTCGATCCGACACTATAGAAGTTGGAACACCATGCAACTTCACAATCTCATGGATATACAACTCAGCTAACCTTTCCAAAGAGTAATCCATCCGAACTGGAAGGAAATGAGCTGTCTTGGTCAATCTATCCACAATCACCCAAATAACATCATGCTTTCTTTGTGTCAATGGTAAACCAGACACAAAATCCATTGTTACTCTATCCCATTTCCATTCAGGCACTGACAACGGTTGAAGCAATCCAGTTGGAACTTGATGCTCTGCTTTTACCTTCTGACATGTGAGACATTTTGATACAAACTCAGCAATGTCTCTCTTCAAACCAAACCACCAATAATATTGTCTCAAATCATGATACATCTTTGTATTGCCCGGATGCATAGCAAACACTGACTGATGTGCTTCTTCCAAAATGATCCTTTTCAAATCAGCATCATCGGGTACACACAATCTATTCTTAAACCAGAGGCTCCCATCACTTTTCACAACAAAATCTCTACTCTTTCCATTCTGACAATATGAAATAATCTTCTGAATCTTCTTATCAGCCAACTGAGCCTCTTTAATCTGATCCAACAAAACTGGTTTCACATGCAACTGTGCCAACAATGCACCATCATCACAAGATACAAAACTAGCACACAATGCTCTCAACTCAACAAGCAACGAGAGCGAGTAAACAGTTAAACCAGCTAAAGACTTCCGACTCAAGTCATCAACAACAACATTTGCTTTACCTGGATGATAATCAATCAAGCAGTCGTAGTCTTTAATCAATTCCAACCATCTCCTCTGCCGAAGATTGAGCTCTTTTTGGACACCCAAATACTTCAAACTCTTGTGATCAGTGTAGATGAAACATTTCTCCCCAAACAAATAGTGTCGCCAAATCTTCAATGCAAACACAATGGCTGCCAATTCCAAATCATGGGTTGGATAGTTAAGCTCATGCGGTTCCAACTGTCTAGATGCATAAGCTATAACTTTACCTTCCTGCATTAGCACACACCCCAAACCCTTATGTGAAGCATCACTGAAAATCACATATGGTTTGCCTTCCACAGGTAAAGTAAGGACAGGCGCTTGAGTCAGCATATCTCTCAACTGCTCAAAGCTAGCCTGACACTGATCCGTCCACACAAATCTCACTCCCTTACGAAGCAATCTGGTGAGTGGAGTAGCTATCAAAGAAAATCCTTTCACAAACCGTCGGTAATAGCCTGCCAAACCCAGAAAACTTCTAACTTCTGTCACAGACTTGGGTGGACTCCAATTCAAAATAGCTTCAACTTTACTCGGATCAACTCTAATGCCTTCTGCTGAAACTATATGACCGAGAAAAGCAACTTGATCCAACCAGAACTCACACTTCGACAATTTGGCAAACAACTGCTTCTCTCTCAAAATCTGCAGCACAATCCGCAGATGCATGTCATGTTCCTCCTCATTCCGCGAATACACCAATATATCATCAATGAAGACCACTACAAACTGATCCAGATAGGGCCTAAACACCCTATTCGTCAAATCCATAAAAGCTGTAGGTGCATTCGTCAGACCAAAAGGCATAACTAAAAATTCATAATGCCCATACCTAGTCCGAAAAGCTGTCTTCGGAACATCTTCAGCTTTGACCCTTAACTGATGGTACCCAGATCTCAAATCAATTTTGGAGAACACTGATGCTCCTTTCAATTGATCAAAGAGATCATCAATTCTAGGCAAAGGATATTTATTTTTAATGGTCACCTTGTTCAATTGCCTATAATCAATGCACAATCTCATAGTACCATCTTTCTTCTTCACAAATAACACAGGAGCTCCCTAAGGAGAAACACTGGGGCGAATAAATCCTTTATCCAACAACTCTTGTAATTGCACTTTTAACTCCCTCAATTCTGCTGGTGCCATTCTATACGGAGTAATAGAGATAGGAGTGGTACCAGGCAACAATTCAATACCAAACTCCACTTCTCTCTCAGGAGGCAATCCTGGCAACTCCTCTGAGAATACATCTGGGAACTCTGCAACTGTGGCAATGCTATCAATAGGAGAACCTCTTACTCTAGTATCTACCACATGAGCAAGATAGGCTTCACATCCTTTTCTAATCAACCTCCTAGCTGCAACAGCTGAAACAAATAAGGAGGCTAGCTGTCCTTGCTCACTAGATACTATCACCTCTCTATCATCACCAGTTCTCAAAGAAACAATTTTCTTTTTACAATCCACCACAGCTCCATGTCGAGATAGCCAGTACATGCCCAAAATCACTTCATATTCCTTAAAAGGCATCTCAATCAAATCCCCAAGGAACTCCTCACCCTGCACCACTACTGCACTATCTCGGTGCACCTTACTCACAACCACACTATGCCCTAACGGATTTGTCACCAACATATCAAACCCTAGGGACTCAGCATGCACATCAGATACAGGTAAAACAGATGCACTAATATATGAATGCGTGGAACCCGGATCAATCAAAGCAAGTACTGAAGTATCAAATAAAGAAAAAGTACCAGCTATGACTGCTGATGCATCTGGCTGCCTCTCCATAACATACATCCTCTGGGAAGATCCAACCTCCTCTGGCCTACTCTCCCTGGATGTAGCACCTCCTCTAGCACTGAACCCAGATTTGCCTCCCCGGCTGCTACCTCTGCCTGCTCGACCTCCCCTCACACTAGGTCGAGAAGCTGCAGTATCAACTGACATCTGTTCCTGCCTCTCAGGACAGTCTCTCACAAAGTGATCAGGAGATCCACATCTGAAGCATACAGCTGACCCACTATACCTCCAACAAGCACCCCTATGTGATCCACCACACTGAGCACACACAGGTAGAGCGGATCTCTGAGTCACTGGGGTCGGAGCACTCGCCACTGAAGCTGTAGGTCTAAATCTCTGCCTTTGTAACTGCACTGACCTACCAGCTGACCTCTGACTCCTATTGGCCCGAGGAGCAAAACTTCCCTTACCTCTCTTAACAGAAGAAGACCCTGCCTCAAACTGGGACCTCCTAACCCTAACCTCTTCCTCTGAAGCAGCTGCAATAACTTGAGCTCGCTCTACACTTCGGGCTGCTGCCACTAGCTGGGAGAAATCGTGATATCTAGATCCAGCCACTAAGCACATGATAGAGGGCCTCAATCCCTCCTCAAATCTCCTGCATCTATCTATCTCATCTGATATTATGCCCCCAGCATACTGACTTAATCGAATAAACTCAATCTCATATTCCGTTACGGTCCGGTGATCTTGCTTCAAATCTAGAAACTCTCTTTTCTTCCCATCTTTATACTCCCTTGGAGTATACTTCGATTCAAACTCTCTCAGAAAATCTGTATAGGATAAAGTAGGTGGATCATCCATAGAATGGGGCACTGTCTTCCACCAACTATATGCATCCTTCTGCAACAAGGATCTTGCATAATCAAACTTTTCCTCTGGAGTGGCTTGCAACTGAACAAATATTCTCTGTACTTTGTCTAACCACTGCTCAGCCACTGCTGGATCAGTAGTACCTATAAAATCTTCAGCTCCATACTTCCTCAGTTTGTCATAGTGTCTCACAGATACCAAAGGCTGAGGGGGTGGTGGCTGTGGTTGCACTGGTGCTTGCCTCAAAGCTTCTACCACATGCCTAAGCCAAGCTGGCAGAACCTCCTCCCCAGTTGGTCTACCTGACACCGAAGCAGGTGCCTCTCCAGCACTATCAACTCTAGCTCCATCCTCAGGAGCAACACTCTCCGCACTTCCCTCAACTGACTGATGCGAATGAGGATCCATCACAATCTAAGTCTGCAAACACAGCAGATTACATCTTATTAAAGATCAGAGATTGCCAATCCCAAACATATATGTTATTCAAAAACCATTTTTTTAAAATCAAAATAGTCTTTTTCTTACATTTTACCTAGGTTGAGAATCTCAAACCTAGGCTCTGATACCAAAAAAACTGTAACACCCCCACATCCATTACATGCACACTACAATACCACAATGTAGCATACATGCAATAAACATAGGGATGCTACGGATTTTCTTAACATTCAAAACATTTTCTACATACTACCATAATCTTTATCATTATATATTATAGAAAGAAGTCATTAAATTGTAGTATAAAATAAATTCAATATATACATACATTTAATTATTACACAGCGGAAGTTATAAAATTATTTACATATATGAAAACATTTGAATCTGTATTTACAAATATACATATATTTACATTATAAACAATATTTTACAAAATATAAAGAAGTTATACTTGATTGGCAAGTCTGCTATGATCTTTAAGTCCAAAATCAACACCTCAATGTCTACTCTCACTAAGTCTCGAAGAGCTCTCGGGTTCAACTCTATCACCTGCGCGATTAACACTATCACGCTAAGCCAACGGCTTAGTAAAACAAATCATGCTAATGTTATGCTTTAATGCAATGCAATGTTTCATATATGTATTAACAAATCAACATCAATGATACACACTCAATCAATAAAGATCATATTCAACAGACAATATTCCGTGAATAGTCCGTTTCATCATTTAAGTAATATTAACATTTCATTACATTAGAACATCATTTATGATATACATAAAACCTAGACACCTATGGGCCCATCAAGTATTTAATACGATATTCAGAATTCAGAGTTACTGCTTTGGTTCATAAACACAATTATCAAGCCCGTAGGCAACAAATACATATATATCTCTATCCATGGATAGCGTAACAGACCCAGTCTCTTGGATCATCAACTCATCTAACTCGAGGAGATCCTCAACCCGGCAAGACTGTTACAAATCAAATATCTCATAATATCAATTATCATTGTGTAACAGACCCAGTCTCTTGGACCTCAATTCAATTCAATTTGAAGAGATCCTCAACCCGGCAAGACTGTTACCTTTCATTAAATAGGCATGCCTCCAAAAACCAGAACTCTGAAACTGAATATCATATTAAGCATACACTTATTTCTTTATTCTCTTTATCAAACTCCAATCTTCCTCATCAATTAGGCAAATATGCCATACATCATTCAATTGTATCATCATAGCCAATCACAATGGCTTTACATCACATTTCAAATCACATTACAATACTTCATCTTTCAAATACACCATCATATCCTCAACATATCCATCACATTATACATATAGCATTATTGATATAAACATAACAAAACACATTACTCATCACATAAATCACAATACATGAAATATCACATAGTATCATATGCATTACCATTATCATCATATATATGATCAATCTCAACTTCATATGCATCATCAATGCAATGTCACATGTATGCATCAACACAAGATTTGTACTTACCTCAATCACAAGTCACACAACTCTAAACACCTTCCTTCTTGCAAAGTTCTTCACTTCACAAATTAGGGCAAAACACCTTCTATCAAACCCTAATCCAAAGAATGATACAATCCATCAATTCCAATACCATTTAATCACTTAATAACTTCATCTTAAACCTTAAATCACAAAATTACACTTCAACATCATTCATTATAGACCACGGTCGTGGCCACCATAACCACCACGGGCGTGGGGTACAAAACAATTCTGCCACCCAAGCTTCCATCCTCCACGGCCATGGCACCAAAAGCCTACCAATGGCCACGGCCATGGCCAATCAAGGCCACGGGCGTGGCATCCAGAAGGCTACTGCCCTCGGCCAAAATCCCATTTCCAAGTCCAAAATTCCAACAAACACCAACCACAAGAAGATATTTGAAAATAATGAAGCAAACACAAGGAAAACATCATGTAACACTTCAAAACCCTAAAACAATATCAACTCCAACACTTCCAACAACAACACCTCTTAAACTTCTTCACTTAAAATCAGAAACAACATTTAAAAACTCATTACAAACACATTTAATCATCATCTCAACAAACAAAAAATTCATTTCCAACTCCACTTCAAAAGAACAAAAGATAATCAAGAGAAAGGACTTACCAAAGTTGATGAATTTCACAAATCTTCCACTTAATTCCTTGAATCTCCTATCAAATTGAGTTTAGAACTTCAAGCCCTCTCTAGCTCTTTCTCTTCTTCAATGGCCGGCACACACATGAGAAAAGACAAGAAAATAAACTCAAGTCAACCACTTCTTCTTATTTTAATCTCCACCATGCAATTCCTACAAGGAAAATTACCAAAACACCCTTAACCATTTGTTCTAACTTTTGTCCCTTGCATGCCCATATATGTAATTTCACATATCCCATAAAAATATCTCTCTTCCATTGACCTTGCATTTGACCAACTTATATGTTATATATATTAACATATAAACAACATATACACTTTTCTCTAAACCCTATTTTCTTTCCCAAAACACATATACTTAACCATTCTCTTCTCAAATTCTTTTCTTCTCACATAACATATACATTCAATCCAATTTAAAACAACAACAACAACAACAACAACATAGTCAAAACTTCTAGGGCATACATGAGGATATTACAGAATGCAACATGGTTCCTAAAGTTTGATTTACTACTTTAGTTTGTCCATCATTTTAAGGATGTCATGTAGTAGAAAATAAAAGTTTGGTACCTGATTTTCCCCATAATACTCTCCAAAAGTGACTTAGGAACTTAACATCTCTATCAGAAACAATGGTTCTCGGCACACCATGAAGCCAAACCACTTCTCTAAAAAAAGAACAACAATATTTGTTGCATCATTAGTCTTATGGCAAGCAATAAAATGAGCCATTTTACTAAATCTATCCACTACTACAAATATGCTATTTATACCCCTCCTAGTCCTAGGCAAACCTAAAACAAAATCCATAGATATGTTAGTCTAAGGTTCAGTAGGTATAGGCAAGGGTGTATACAAACCATGAGGCATAGACTTAGATTTAACTTGTTTACATGTCATACATTTGGCACAAACTTTTTCAACATCCTTTCTCATATTTGGCTAATAAAAATGTTCACTAAGAATATCTAAAGTCTTTTGTACACTAAAATTCCCCATTAACTCTCCACTATGTGATTTCTTAACAAGCAACTCTCTAATAGAACATGTAGGAATGCATAATTGTTTATTCCTAAAAAGAAATTCTTCATGCCTATAGAACCTGTTAAATGCAACATATTCACAAGCTTTATACACATTACTAAAATTAGCATCATTAGCATACGATTCTTTCAAATGCTCAAATCTAAGTAACTTAGAGCTAAGCATAGAAATCAATGCATACCTTCTTGAAAGTGCATCAGCCACAACATTGTCCTTTCCTTGCATGTACTTGATCATGTATGGAAATGTCTCAAGATACTCCATCCACTTTGCATGTCCCTTGTTTAATTTACCTCTCCCTTCATGTAACATCCCGAATTCCAGATTGGTAAGAAACAGACATAGAGGATATGATTTAGGCTTAGAATAAAGGAGTTTAGAACATGACCTATAACTTGAGCTCGAATTTCATCCAAGTTAATGACATAATTAGAGAGTCTCAAAGAAGACTTAATTGTTTATTTCTGTCTTATATAGATGTATAACTTAAAATTACTCAATTTGGAGTTCTACAGAATAAGATATGATGGATTTAGTAGACAATGTGCAAGCTGCCTCAGGACAGCATAGTAGGCTTGAATTCAAAGGACCGTCAAAAATCAGATATAGCTTGAATCGACCTGAAATTTTGATACAATATATCCCCGAATGTCTAGTTTCAGTGGGAATAAGATTTACTTAATTTGGAGTTGTGAGTAAAAAGATATTAATAAAGAAAGACAGCAAGGTCAGGAAGGGATATCAAAAGGACCTAAGTGGAAATTTCTCAAAAGTTAGGGGCAACTATGTAAACTTAAAAATTAAGTGTCGGAAGTTCTTAATAGTGCCCATATCCGACCCCGAAAGAATATTCTCGAGATTAATCGGGTCATAACCATGGGTTTCAATTTTTCCCGAAAACGCACGGTTTAAAAGTTACAATCGATTAATCGTTGGAGGGTATTTTGATATTTTCACACCCTAGACTATAAAATTACAGCACAAGAAAGTTGAGGGAGTCAAAATATGAATAAAAGGAAGCCTAATGGCTTGCCAAATAAATAGATAAAAGAAGGAGGCAAGTGGGCCAATCATATGTAGCCATTTAGCAATTATTAAAAGAAGAAAAGAAAAAAGAGATGGACAAATGGCCCTAAGGCATTCATCCACCCCAAAAGTGGATCATAATTAGCCATATAGCATTTATTAAAAGAAGAAAAGAAAAAGAGATGGAAAAATGGCCCTAAGGCATTCATCCACCCCAAAAGTGGATCATAATTAGCCATATAGCATTTATTAAAAGAAGAAGGCAAGTGGACCAATTAAAAGTGGCCATTTTTGCTATAAGGTGTACCAATTAGAAGAAGGTAAATGGACCAATTAAAAGTGGCCATTTTTGCTATATGGTGTACCAATTAGAAGAAGGCAAATGGACCAATTAAAAGTGGCCATTTTTGCTATAAGGTGTACCAATTAGAAGAAGACAAATGGACCAATTAAAAGTAGCCATTTTTGCTATAAGGTGTACCAATTGGAAGAAGGTAAATGGACCAATTAAAAGTTGCCATTTTTGCTATAAGGTGTATCAATTAGAAGAAGGCAAATGGACCAATTAAAAGTAGCCATTTTTGCTATAAGGTGTACCAATTGGAAGAAGGCAAATGGACCAATTAAAAGTGGCCATTTTTGCTATAAGGTGTACCAATTGGAAGTCAACATCTATTCACCACTTATGGCTTCCATTTGGATCAAAATAAGCTAAGGAAAGAAAGTATAAAAGCCCCTCTTGCATGGTGAATTCATCCAAACCATAAGAGAAGGAAGAAGGAGGTATTTTTCCTAAGTTTAAGGCTTTTGATTTAAAGAGTTTGGTGACAAACAAGATTATAAGGAAATTAAGGAGACAAGGAAGGAAAGGAAGTGATATAGAATAAGGACTAAGGAAAAGCAAGGTTTGGTACTTTAACATAAAAGAAATTTTATTTTCTTACAAACTTTTGTTCATATGGTATATATATGCGTGTATATGGTATATATGTGAATACATATGATACATATATGTGGTATTTGTGTAAGTATATATTGTATATACATGGAGAATATGTGGTATATATATGAAGTGATTAGGAATATATGAAATGTTATATATACTCTACTCAGTAAATGAGTAAAACCGGTCTGGAATGGGGGTTATATCGTGTGAGGTCAAGATCATGGCGACTAGTCGTGTGAGACCGAGATCGGTGTATTCATAATTACCTTGTGGAGTAAAATGATAAAATGATAATAACCGAATATATGACATGTATGGATTGTTTTTACTGTGATATTATTTTTCAATTTGATTCATTGCTTTTAAAAGTGCATTATGCCTTTATTATTCATTTTCCGTAATTAGTTAAAGTACCCACTAAGCAATGCTTAGCGAGTTTAGTTTCTTCTAAACTCGTAGATTATTAGCAAGGAGCCAGTAGCAAGCAGAGGAGTCCTTCGATCTGCCGGTCATCAACAAGCTTAGGAGGTGCTCTTCATTTTGTATTTTGGTATTAGAAACTGGCATGTACTTATTTGAACAATACAAAGAGATAACTTGATGTAGCATGTAAATCTAGTAATGTATAATAACTGTATGATTTTGAATTGAGTTGGGTTTTGAATATAGAAGTGCGAATTCTTCTTGCAGGATTGTAGTTGAGGTTATAAGGGTGGATTATTGGGAGTGTGCTTGTATTGAATTGTGAAATAAAATGTTTTTCATAAATAAGAATCAGTTTTGTTGACACTTAGGACCTCCATTTTTAGGGGAGGTTATGGCAAATTTTTTTTAAAATCTGTACTTAAAATTGGCTAAGTAAAATATTAAGACATAACCACCATGAGATAACAGTCCATCTTGGTCTATAAACGTAGGCTAAGATGGGGTGTTACACTTCAGGTACTTGAGTGATTGATGGTCACTATGTATCACGAACTCCTTAGGCAGCAAATAGTGTTCCCACACATTAAGAGCTCTCACCAATGTGTAAAACTCCTTATTATAAGTAGAGTAATTCAATTTAGGTTCAATTCCGGTCCACTCAACTTCTCACTAAAATATGCTATAGGACGGTTCTTTTGCATCAAAATAGCCCCTATACCAATCCCAGAAGCGTCAAATTCAATTTCAAAAGTTTTAGAGAAATCAGGTACTCACAAAATAGGTACAGTACATAACTTTTCCTTTAAACTGCAAAATGCATCTTCTTGTTCTCTGCCCCATTTGAAACTCAATATTTTTCTTAACAATCTCATTTAATGAGGCAGCAATAGTAGAGAAATCTCTAATTAATCACCTATAAAAACTTGCCAAACCATGGAAGCTTCTTACCTCACTAACAATCTTAGGTGTTGGCCATTCTTGGGTGGCCTTCACCTTCTTAGAATCAACCTCAACTCCTTTAGAACTCACCACAAAACCTAAGAAGATAACTTTATCTATGCAGAAAGAACACTTCTTAAGGTTTGTATACAACTTCTCTTTCCTTAGGATCTCTAAAACTAGTCTAACATGCTCAATATGCTCATCTAGAGATTTTCTACAAACAAGAATGTCATCAAAGTATACAACAACAAATTTTCCAAGGAAATCACGCAAGATATAATTTATTCAACGCATGAAAGTAATAGGTGCATTAGATAATCCAAAAGGCATAACTAACCACTCATGCAATCCATATTTATTCTTAAATGTAGTTTTCCATTCATCTCCTTCTTTCATCCTAATTTGATGATAGCCACTTTTTAAATCAATTTTAGTGAACATACAAGAACCATACAATTCATCTAGCATATCATCTAATCTAGGAATAGGATGATAATACTTTACAGTGATTTTATTAACCACTCTACAATCCATGCACATCCTCCAAGTCCAATCCTTCTTTGGCACTAAGAGAACTGGTATAGCTAAGGGACTTAAACTTTCTCTCACATGTCCTTAGGCCAATAATTCATCTACTTGCCTTTCCAACTCCTTTGTTTCCTCTGGATTGCTTTGTTAAGCTAGACAGCTAGGAATTTGAGCTCCTAAAACCAAGTCAATTTGATGCTCAATCCCTCTCAAGGGTGGTAAACCCTTAGGTATTTCTTCGAGAAAGACATTCTTAAACTCCTGCAACAAAGTCACAAACACACTAGGCAAATTGGGGTTAAGGTCAGTTTTAGTAAACAAAGCTTCCCTATACCGAATCACTATCAAAGCTCTCTTGCCTAAGTATGCATTCTTTATCTCTCTTTCTTTTGAATATAAACCAAGTTTCTTTTCAACCTCTCCACTTTTCAATTTTATCTCTCTCTTTTCACCCACTAACTTATTCTCTCCTGCACATCTCACATTCTTTCCCTCACTTGTGCATTCACTCACCTTTGGGCTTTTTTATTATTCTTTTCTCTAGTGGCCTCTTTTATCTCTTCAATTTTCTTTTGCTCACTACTCGAACTTCTACAAGTAGCCTGTTGCAATTTCAATTGATGAAGATAAACCTCCTTAGGGGATAAAGGAGCATGTGTGATTTTAGTGCCATCGTGCTCAAGTGTGTACTTGTTTCTATACCCATCATGCATGGCATGCCTATCAAATTGCCATGGCCTACCCAATAAAAAATTACCAGCTTGCATAGGTACAACATCACGAACAACACCATCATAGTACTTCCCAATTGAAAATGCAACCATAACTTGCTTAGTAACTTTCACTTCCCCACTTTCATTCAACCATTGTAGCCTATAGATAGGGTTTAGGGTGTTTCTCACATTTTAGTCCCAACTTCTCAACCAATGTGATACTAGCTACATTTACACAACTATCCCCATTTATGATCATGCTACAAACTTTACCACCTATTAAGCATCTGGTATGAAAAAGGTTTTCTTTTTGTTCCAGGCTTTCCTCTTTAACTTTTGAACTTAAAACACACCTAACAACAAGAGTTTCACCCATTTTAGCATATTCAACATTCTCTTTAATATCAGAACAATCTTCTAAAGGTGGCATACTCAACTCACTATCATCAGAATCATTCTCTTGTTCAGATTCAAAAATAATTTCACAACCCATCAAGAACATTGTTTTTCTATTATGTCACTCAGAAGCAATGTGACCCCGCCCTTGACATTTAAAACAAACTATATCTCTTTGTCTAGAAGGTTTAGAAGAAGAATCATAAGTACCTTTCTGTGAGTTGTTATTCTTATCCTTGAATTTACTTGAATCATGGCCTTTCTCTTTGGATCCTAATGTCTTCTCCTTATTCTTATCATCATTTTTGCTCCAATCTGATCTCCATTTGTTGTTGGAATTCGAGTAAGACTTGGTTGCCCATTTTTTTTGTTGTCTCTCCACTTTTATGACCATATTCACAACATCGTCTATCTCCACATAGTGTTGCAACTCCACAACATCTGCAATCTCCTTATGCAAACCACCTATGAACCTAGCCATGGTCACCTCTTCCACCTCTTCTATATTAGCCTTAATCATAAGCATTTCCATCTCCTTGTGGTAATTCTCTACTAATGTAGACCCCTGTGTAAGCCTATGTAACTGCTGGGGCAACTCTCTATAGTAGTATGATGGCACAAATCTCCTTCTCATTATCCTCTTCATCTCATCCCATGTCGATATTGGTGTCTCCCCATTTCTTCTCCTATTCTTCACTAACTCATCCCACCACACTAGTGCATAGTCAGAAAACTCTACGGTAGCTAACCTAACCTTTTTATCCTCAAAATAGTTATGACATGCAAAAATCATCTCCACTTTTCTCTCCCACTCTAATTACACCTCAGCATCATTTCTGCCTTTAAACGATGGTATCTTCATCTTAATAGCAATTTTGTTGCTATCCTTCATATTCTTTCATCTCTTCTTCTATCAGCTCTCTCATCTCTGTGGTCCCACACTCTCTCATTCCTTCTTCTATCTGCACTACCCACTTCATCATCATACTCATTATACAATCTTTCTAACTCCTCCTCCCTATTCTTTTGACTGTCATTTGATCTATTATGGTTATGGTTTCTATTAGCTTCATTAATTATCTCATTTAACCCATCTATCCTAGTAGACAACTTCTTGAACTCACTCATAGAAACCTTATACATCAATTTTAAATCAAGCACATTTTTTACTTCTTCCTCATGCCCTCCTTCTAGCGCCATTTTTTTAATAATAAAAGCTGCAAGAAAATGGCTGGTAATAAAAGAAACCTCACAATTCACTCCCTTAGTGTTTTCATTCGTTTAATTATTCACAACTCTCGTATTTCACTCAAGAGTGGGCTTTTACCTTCTTTTAAGCTCACGCACTCAAGCCTTTTATCACTCAAGCTCATTGTTCTCAATTGCACTTCAGAATTAATTCTCAAATCAAAATATTCACAAAATAACAAATTAAAAAAAATAAGACTAGGAATGCATTGAAGATACTTAACAAAGAAGATAGGCACAAAACTAAAAGCAAGTATACAAAAATGAAGGAAATGAAATGAGCATACAAGATATGAAGACTTTGTTGCCTGAAATTAAAATTTTCAAATTAAGAAGAATCAAATTGTTAATTATGGTGTAAAGGGAAGCAAAAGAAATAGGGATAAAATCGTAATAACAATAATAAAAAAATAATAGAACTTGGAATTGAAGAAAAATGAACAAAACTAATGCAAAATTGCACAAAATGGCATTTCTCTATTGGAAAAGTCAACTTTGATAAAAAAAAATTATTAACAATTAGAACAAGGTAGGAAACCAAAAGTTTCCTAAAATGCTTTGAATCCCATAATTGTATCTCCACTAACTTTGACTTTATTAATTAATTTTCAAATTTCAATTTCTACCCAGATCTGATTTTACTTATTCCCATATCAATTTAAGGTAATTAAATATCCTTGATTCTGCCCAAAAGAATTGCAACCCTACCTGCCAACCTTCAATTAACCTTCTTTTGTGCTTTTCTTTCTTCTGGCCGCAACTTTTTTTTCTTATTTTTTTGATATTGTAGAAATAGAAAATAACACCAAAAATTTAAATTAATTCACAAAAATTTCAAACATGCTACAATATGCACTTGTAACCCCTAATCGGGTTCTAAATTATATTAGGGTAGAAAATTAACTTCAATCAATAATTAATCTAATTAAAACGTAAGCTATAATCTAGGATAAATAAGAATTCACCTTAATTCAGGCTCTGATACCAAAAGATGCAGAACCCTAGCCTATAAAGAGACTAAAATGCCAACACACAATTGATATGGAACAAGAAGAATAGCAGAATTGCCAACCTATTGAACACCCAAACGACTAATGCAATTGGGAATGCAAATAATTGGTTGATTTAAGAAGATCAAGAATAGAAATTCACTAAGTTGTAAAGATCTTCATGAAATTCAATTCTTATTGCAATAGAGAATTAAACAAGCAATCTTGAAGCTACCATCAAAGAAAAAAATTCATCCCAAACCCTTAGCCAATAGCCCCTTTTATAGGGATTTTACAGTAAAAAAGAAGAAACCTAAAAATACTTGTATGGGCCAAAGTAAATAAGGAGCCCAATTGGGCCTAACTTAGGCTGAACTTAACAAACTTAAACCGAATAATTTAAATCCAAATAACAAGACCAAACAGGTGTAAAGCACTAAAATATAAATTAAACTCATTCAAAGTAGCCAACATCTCAAAAAAGGAACCAAAATAAGCCCAAATGCACTAAAGCTTAATGCAAGTCTTCTAGCCCAATTTTATTGACATATTGGGGATCTTTAAAACTTCCATATATGGACTTTTCAAATTTAGATAGGCCATAATCAACATGTTTTACACAAAATCTTGAAGTTTCTCTTTGAGTCTCTTAGCTCGAGATCTAGTAATTGGTCCACCAAAACTTTCTATATTAGGAATCAGCCCCCAATTGCTTCCATTTCTTCCTTGACCATTATGGACTGCATTTGCATCACTTGTGCTCACATAAAGATGTGTTTACCCATAGTCAATGCATTAAGCATTCACGGGGAAGAAAATGCATTCGAAAAATAGAAGTTAGCTTATGAGGAGTCATAATGTCCTGATTGTCCAACGATTATGCATCATTTAAGAAATTTAAAAACAAAGTATGATGTGTTATAGGATATCATTATGAAAGTGCATCTCAGCGAAAGTTTATCCATACAGAAAGTAGTTTGAGTTCATATAGTGACTTTGAGTCTGAGTCAAGTCCTATTGTTAAGTCATAGTTAGAGACAATTAGTTTAGAACACAACATTTTTGTATCTCATCCCATATATGCATTTTTAGTATTATCAGAGTTAAATGTGAAAAAAGAGATATATGAAAAAATAAATCCCAAAAAGAGTCTTCATAATTTAAATTTTATTTGTTTAAAAGAGTCAAAAAGAAAAGAAATATACAAAGCCTTGCCAAAAGAAATAAGAGGTATAGTAAAAGAAAAAATAAAGAAGAATAGAAATTTAGAACTAAGAAAAGTTTTGAGAAAAGTCTGGATAAAAGCCTAGAACCAGACAAGAGATGACATGGTGATGTGGACATAGGAACATCAATTCGATAGAAACTACTACTGAAAGATTCCACATCTAGAAGGTATTCCACTAGAGTTCTCAGATTGCTAGCACACACTGAAGTTCAGCGTGCCACGAGCAAGGGTGCCTTCACTAGAAAATTTCAAGTCAAAACTTAGTCTGGCAAAATTATTCAATTATGGTCTTCTTTATTATGTCAGGGCCTCAGAATTTGATGTTTAAACATTGAATGTGTTGTCCTTTCTCCCATAAAGGGTGTATAGCAAGCTGAAGGAATTGCTAGTTAGGAATAAGGTGATAAAAATTATCATCTATTCTTCATTCAAGAAGTGATCGGTGCCACTGAGATACAACACACATATCATAACATTAATTTCATGCCCAAAGGCTTCAATCCCATATCTAGCAACCTATGGCCAAAACATTTGTAAAATAGAGTGAGTTTTCATGATTTTATGGTCAATGACATTCCTAAATGGAGGGCCTAGACCATTGTTTGAGAATATTATAAGGCCAAACACAAAGGGATGGTTTTCCATGAACAAATAAAATCCTATTCCTTGAGAATTCGCTGGTCATTATTGCCTGTAGGAAAGAATCCTACTGATGAGGATCAACTAGGGAATGATCCAGCTAAGGTTAGAAGTAACATCAAGAATAATCCTTTAACCATTCATAGAGGACCAATGACAAGAGCTAAAGCTAAAAGGATGAAAGAAGCATTAACTTGCTTACTTGAAGACATTTGGGAGGACCAAGCTCATCTATATTCTGTCAAGGATCTATATATGCAGGAAGACCTTAACATTGTCAACATGTTTCAAGCATCTTCAAATATGAAGACAATAGTCCAACCCATATTGTTTGAATCAATCCAGCCCATTGAAGAATAAAAGGCCATTCAACCTTGATTAAATGTGTATGGATCTTGGGTTGTCATTTTATTTTAGTTATCAATTTGGATTTAGTTTATTTGCTTTAAGAAATCAACATATTAGTGTTAGGGTTTTATTCTTGTTAAAGTTTGAGTTTTTGATCAATTATCATTTAGGAGTTATAAATGAGTGCATTTAGTTTGGGGTGTGATTAGTTGTCATTTGGGAGTTACAAAATGAATGCTTTTATTGTATAACAACTCTTTTCAATGAGAGTTAGTAGGGATTAAAGGGAAGAACGTGGAAGAGCTATAATAACAACCATTTAGGTTTCTTTTACCTCACTTTGGCTCTAAATATCAAAGAAAAACTAATTTGTAAGAGGACCATTGGTGAATGATAATCTGAATTTGCTCTTTATGAGTATTTTTGCTTAAGTTCTTTCATGAACTTTGAACTTATCAAATTAATTTGGTTTGTGGCTCATTCTCTAACAAAAAAAAAAATCTTGTGTTTAATTCTTAACTTATCATATCATATCTGGTTTGTGGCATTGTGGGTTGAATTCAAGTACTAGTTTCATTGGTAAACAATAACAATTGGAACTAGTTTTTTCCCTAACTTCACTTGAGGAGGTCCTTGGGTTTTGGAATCATCTTGTCTGGAGGGTGTTTTCTTGCATTCCATATGTATCATAACTTATTAGTTATTGGGGTATATGGTTGCTAAGATGATGATTTCCTATCACCTACTATAGTGAGCAATGATTCAACACTCCTGCAAGGATACTTAGATGAGTGCAATGCTGAGTTGGAAATCATTAACAATGTATTTTATGACCTCAGTAGTGACAAAGATGAAGAAACCATGATGAATATGGACAACCTGATGGACATTTGAGTCAAGAATTGCCAACTGTCCATATTAATGAACAAAGATTAATCTTATTTTTAGATCAATAAGACAAAGTTCTTGACTTCCTTATATCAGAAAGTAATCAGATATCTGAGTGGCTTATTCCTAACCATTGATTTAATCTTTTCTCAAAGCTTATCTTCAGCTTTAGCACTTATCTTAGTATAAAGTGGGTCTAAAACTCCACTAGTTGGTCTTATATTTAGATCACTATATTCCATTAACTTTCTCTTCTGATTCCTTATTGTAAGACAAATATCAAAATGATCCTTATCAGAAAAGCATCAAAACAATTATTATCCCTATGGCTTAATTTTAGTCATTCAATTTTTTTGGCACAAAATGAAAAAATATTTCTGTGGGGACTTACCTCTAATCTTAGTGCTTAGTGGGTCCCAACTCCCACTATCTTTGTTCTTATCTTTAGACCACTATCTTTTACTTTAACAAATTAACTTTTGCTTTATTAAAGTATTCACTATCTTACTTTCGGTTCCACTAGGATTTTCCTTTTGTAATAAACATTATTGTATTTGCTTTATGAGTTGTAAGTGAACTATAACTCATTATAAATAAGGAAGAGCAAGTCTATTATAAGTGTGCTCAAATTTAGAGAGTTAGCTTTAGCAAGAATAAGAGCAAGTGAGATCTAAGTATGTACATTCTTTAGTTCTCTTCTTAGGTAAAAAAAAAAAATTAGAGTTTTCTTTTATTTAGTTTCTTTAAGGAGTGTCTTCTTTCTAAAGAAGAAGAAGATGAATAAAACACACTGAAGATACTTTTATTGATCGCACTGTATTTTACAAAGAACGAAAAGAAACACACTAGAAAGAAGACACTCCTTAAAGAAACTAAATAAAAGAAAACTCTAAATTTTTTTTTACCTAAGAAGAGAACTAAAGAATGTACATACTTAGATCTCACTTGCTCTTATTCTTGCTAAAGCTAACTCTCTAAATTTGAGCAAACTTTTAACTGACTCGCTCTTCCTCATTTATAGACATAAGAGAGCATACAATGTGACTTATAGCTCACTTACAACTTATAAAGTAGATACAATAATGCTTACAACTCAAAAAACAAGCACTAACTAAAGAAAAGTAATCTTATTACAAAAAACAAATACTAGTGGAACCGAAAGTAAGATAGTGGATACTTTAAAAAAGTAAAAGTTATTTTAAGTGGTCTGAAGATAAGACCAAAGATAGTGGGAGCTTGGGCTGAGACTAGATGAGTTTTTTACTGAAAGATTTTTTCCCTTATGCCAATAGATTTTAATGGCTAAGTGTGAGCGGGGATTTTTGCCCCCACTCCTATGTGGAATGGTTCTTGTGACTTTGAAACTATTAGGATCAGGGCCTTAGAGAACATAGGCCTAAACTCAGAGAAAATAGATTTGCTACCTGGACGGACCGGGAAAGAAGAAAGGGGTGGATGACTCGATTCCTAAGGAATACCCAACCCTCAATGGGTTCAGAAAGTTGGGTATGTATGGGGCCTCCTTTTCAGGTATATATATTATTAAATTCTTAAAAATTATGATATCATCCACGCTACATGCAAATTAAAATAAATATTCATTGTATTGAAATCAAACAAATAAATAAATGGACACCCATCGATTGATGGAAACATGCCCTTAAAATGTTCAATGTCCAAAAGATTAACAAGATAAATAAATAAAATGGAACACCGACCATAAGGTGGAAACATGTTCCTTACAATTGTCCCAAAGTCCTTAAATACAAAAAATAAATAAATTAAACAAACAAGGCACCCACGAATGGAAACATGACTTTTACAATCTCAAAATCCCAAATAGTAAGAAATTACAATCCATAAATAAATAAATCATAATAATGTACATTATCATTAATAATAATTAATTAGGACTTAAATATAATGAAATCACAAAAAATGTGCAATGCATAATAAAACATTAACTCCCTTAACAAAATATAGGGAGCCACGTATATGATTGTCCTGCTAGCCAGTTAGTGGGCTGAGGTCAAGGGGGTAGCACCTTAAAAAGCTAAATGATTTTCAAAAATAATTTAGGGTTTTTGTGTTTCAAAAAATAAAGGGTTAGGGTTTTGGATATTTTAAAAACTAGGAATTGGAAAAATAATAAATTAGGGTTTTGGAATCTATGGTTTAAGGTTTTTTGAATTAGGGTTTAGAAAATATGATTAACATGGCTAGGGTTTTAAATTTTGAAAATTGGTTTTTAGGACTTTTAAGAATCAAGGTTTGGTTACTGGATAAAATTGGTTTGAGGTTTTGGTGGTTTACGTGATTGATTTTTTGTTTTATAATATGCACAATTAAGATTTCAGCAATTGAACTCTTAAATCAAAATAATAATCAAAACAAATAAATCAAGATATGAAAAATAACCTAGCTATTGTATCCTTTAAACAATTTGAATTTAAGAAACAAAACTTGCATTGAAGGCTCCACCAAATTGAATAGACTGATCCAAGCTGCTTGCCTGTACTAATTGTTATTTCTTGCCAAGCAAAGAAAAAGACAATGGTTGGTTATTGCCTTTGGTGTGTGAATGCTTTTTATTTAATTGTTATTGCTTAGTGTTACTTTACTTGCTAAAATTATAGACCCTCCTGCTGGTTCTTAAAACCTCTATTTATAAGAAAACGTATTACATTTAACCTTCATCTGAGTCTTGCTTTACCTTCCATTTCAAAAACTCCTGAGGCTAATCCTATTATAATTAGAATTGGAAGTGGATACAAATTGAATCTGGACGCAATTCAGAATTAAACTCAAAAGGCCTGAAGAGTAAGGGCTTATGGCAAATTGGGCATGCTAATTCACCACAGGCATGTCCTTTGGTGAATTGGACATGCCAATTCACCTCAATCTAATTGAGCATGCCAATTCGACCAAGTTTGGGCCTGGCCCACTTGTCTTGGGATTTTAATATTATAAGACCATTTTATGATTTTAAAGGTGTTTTAGACTCATCTAAACCTTAATGATTGATCTAATTTCCTTTTTAAGTGGGCTAGGATTGGATTAGTTTCAAAATTAATGGTTTATAGTTTGCCCCCTGCTTGAATGATCTGAAATTTATTCAGAGTGAAAAATAATATGAGTCTGAGCTGATTTTGGACACAGATGGGTTCTAGAGCTGAGGTTGGTTTGACTTGGGTTCTGGACCTAAGCCTTGATTGGTTTGGGTTTTGGACCCGAGAATGTGTTGATTTAGGTTCTAGACCCAAGGTTAGTTGGGTTCTAGACCTGAGGTGGTTTGCGTTCTGGACCCGAATCGAGTTTTAGACTAAAAAAAATTTGAGTTCTGGACCCGAGGTGGTTTGAGTTTTGGACCTGAGATGGTTTGGGTTCTAGACCCAAATTAGATTAGGGTGCTCGACCAAAAAATTATATTAGGGTGCTCGAATCGAAACTGGATTAGGGTGCTTGACCAAAAATTTGATTTGGGTGCTCGACCCAAAACTGGATTAGGGTTCTCGACCCAAAACTGGATTAGGATTCTCGACCCAAACCTGGATTAGGGTTTTTGACCCAAGACTGGATTAGGGTGCTCAACCCGAAACTGGACTAGAGTTCTTTATCCAAAATTAAATTAGGGTGCTTGACCCATGACTGGATTTGGGTGCTTGTTCTTGACTGAAAATTGGATTAGAGTTCTAGGCTCAAGGGTGCTTATCTTAATAAGTATGTGATATTAGGTCTAATTTAGGTGTCCTTCAACTATCTCTATAGTCTTGACTATATATCATTCTCTTTGATCTTCTTTCCTTTTATTCCTTAGCGATCATCAGACATGCGATAAGTATCACAACAGCTTAGGGTAGGTTGTTGGGTTTACAAAACAATGAAAAGCAAGCTAAAATTTTATGAAGGCTTAAAGGGACAACTAGAGATTGATATCAATAGGGCAGATACTAGTTGTTGGCTTACCAAACAATGCCTATATCATTTCTCCCTTAAATAAGAAAAGTTCAATTTTGCCTCGAAAGTTTGTCAAAATATGTTCTAAGATCGACTTGGACCTAGACACTCATAATTATGTAGGAGCCCTCTTTAAGTAAGCATACATAGCTCAATGCGGCAGAATGATTCCCTCACCTAGTAAAGTCATTCGAATTACGATGCATAGGTACATGAATTCATGAATATCAAGCTAGATTCGTCATCGGTTGAGCACAAAAATAAACAAAGACCAACAATAATTTAATGAAAAATAATTTTTTCAAACCATCTTAATTTGAAAAACATAATTATTCTAGAAAACACACAAAAATAAATAAAAATAAAATAAAAACCAAACTAGTCAAGGGAAGTTTTATTGATTTGAAGTCGAGAGAGCTTTCTCTACTTAGACATGTCAGGGGCAGGAGCCAAAGTTAGCAACCCTTTCATCTATAGTTTCCCCATTTATATCATGAAAAGTCATTAAGATGAAGCTTTCCATAAATCCTTCTTCTATCATAAATGTCGCTGGTGGTGGCACTCTTCCAAACTTAGGCAATGGATTGCACTTGGTGTTGGGATTATCAGGCTCAGGCAGCATTCCACTATCAATTAAATCTTGGATCTCATGCTTTAATAGAGCAAATTTATCAGTATCATGCCCTTGCATTTGATGAAATTGATAGAAGGCCTTGGCATCAAAGTTTGGAGGCAGAGGATCGTGTAATAGTCAAGGAGCCAGTGGTTGTAATAGCCCTTGCATTTAAAGTAGCTTATTGAAAACCAAGATAAAGGTCTCCCTAACTCTGAAAATTGCCTCTTATTCCCTTGGCCAGTAATTGCATTGGCATCCACCACCTTTTCTGTGCTCTGATCACCAGCTTGGGAATTTCCCTTTTCATTCATTCTCCCATAAAAATGGTTCTTCTCCCTTTCCCATTCTTTAATATGCAAGCCGGCTTGAAGAAGATACTTTGAAATCCCTAATAAGGGTATGGGATAGTTGATAAGTGTATAATTGATGATATTTTTGTTCCTATTTCTTAATATATTTATTGTCAAATTGAGTTTAATTTGTTTGTTCAAGTGTTTATTAGGGTTGATTCTAGGAACTTTTGACACGTTGAGACCTTATGGTTATTTAGGCGGGAATCACAGATGAATGACAAGGGAAGAAGCTATTTTGGGCAGATTCTTCAAGTGACATGCCCAATGACATGGGCGTGTGTAGACCCTTAATTTTTTACCCAGTTCGGTCCAATATATTTTATTTAGTCCAAAATAATTTTTGTGTTGTCCAAAATATTTTAATTGGTCCAAAATAATTTTTTTATCTTAATTAAATAATTTTTTCTTTAGTATCTAATTATTATTAATAAAAAATAAAAATAAACAAATAAAAATAAAAATAAAAAATAGACGACAAAAAAATCATCGCCGAAAACCAGCGTGCGGGTCATGCCGTGGCCCATTTTGCCAGTAGGAGTTTCCTATGGGGGAAATGGCCTTCGCCCGCCCGCAGGCCTGCTCGCGAACCCGCTGCCGCAGCTGGCCAGCGTATTTTTTCAGCAGCAGTTTTTTTTCGCTAGCAAAATTTTTTTGACGCAAAATTTTTGAAACCTAATGCAATTAGGTTTCGGTTTCCTTTTCTTAATGAATAATAGATGTTGTGAATAACTAGAATTAGTCATATAAAACTTCTATAAATAAGATAAAAAAACAACACAAAAATCAAGGAAGAAATCGGAGGAGAAATTGATCAAAAATTGGATCCGAAACTAAGTAGGAAAGGCAGTAAATCAACCTGATTTCTTATTTTTTGAGAGAGCAGAAAATTAATTCAAGCAACTCAAAGGCAACAAAGTTTCTCTTTGTTTTTGTTCATCCAAGAAGTAATTTTTGGTGTAACCTACGAACCAAGGTTTGAGTTCTTAATTTCTTTTTATTTTTTTTCAGTAGCTTAATCATCTGTTTTTTTTTTCTTTTAATTCAAAAACCCTAGAACCTCAATTCACTTTTTCTAAAGTTTAAAAACCTTAATTTGTTGCTTTGTTTTCCAAAAGTTTAAAGTTATTAGTTTGTTTCTTCAAAGCCCCAAAACCAAAATTTGTTTTCCAAATTCTCAAAACCCTAAATTGAGTTCTGTTTCTTTCCAAAAGCCTTAAAAACTTCTTTTTTTGCTTCCATAAACTTTAAATCATTTTGTTTATTTTCAAAAAACTTCATAAAATTATCAATTGATTTTCAAATTCTAAAAATTAATTCATTCCCTGAAACCCTAAATCAAAAATTCTAAAACCCTAATTCAACTCCAAAAACCAAAACAGTGAACCCTAACCCCCCTTAAAACCTTAAACACTAATTTTTTCTAAACCCTAATCCTTTAAAACTTTAAAAACAATATAAACACAAATGTTATAATTTTACACAGTAAGCTCGAAAACATAATTCAATGAGTAACCATAAACCATAAATCTAAGTATCTTAAAGTGTTCAAAGCCTAGTTTCATGATTTCACAATTCAAACACTAATTTGGTTAATCAAAGAACTTTATCAACCTTTTAAAACATAAAGCCTTAATCTATTTTAATTCCTTTAAAAACTCATAGTAGCCTAATTCCATAAATTCCAAAACCCTAAACACATGAAATAAAGAACCCTAAATGGAAATAGTATCCATAATTTAGATTTTTATTTGCCTTATTAAATTTTATATTTGATTATGCTTTGATTTATTTTATATGCTTCAATTTATTTAAGTTCAGGTTTATTTAATTTATCATGGATGGATGTTTACTTTCTATTGATATTTAATATCTTTGACGAATGATTTATTTATGATGAATGGTTATTTAACTTTTATCAATTTATTTAGATTTCCAAATATTGTAAGAGGTATGTTTCCACTTGGTGGGTACCTCATTAGTTAAATATCATGTAATTTAAATTTCTTTTCAATTTTAGAACCAATGTAAAGGATATGTTTCTACCTCTCGGTGGGTGTCCTATTTAGGCATGGGATGTAAGGGCATGTTTTCATCTTTGGATGGGTGTCCATTTATTTATTTTGTTTGGACATTGTTTTGATTTTCAATATATTGATGCTTTATTTTAATTGTTGTGTGTAATATGGATAATGTTATTATATTTAAGAATTTTATAATATTAAGACCTATAAAGAGGCCGGTTCTAATGAACCGGGCATTGTGGGGGTGCTGGGCCATTTCTCACCTTCCCCACACGTACCCAACTTTCCGAACCCATTAAGGGGTTGGGGATTCCTTAGAAATCGATTCATCCACCCCTTTCTTTTTTCCAGGCCCATCCGGGCGGCGACTCTATTTTCTCCGGACTTAGTTCCATGTTCTCTAAGGCCCCGAGCCTAAACAGTACCGAGGTAGCAAGAACCATTCCACCGGGAGTGGGGGTGAAAATCACCGCTCACAGTGGCGACTCCACTGGGGATAAGAGAAGTTGATTCCAGTGGTCCTTATATTATTCTATTCTTTCTTATAATGATATTATCCATTGCATCATATTAGATTGCATCGTATGCGTGAGCTAGGATGCCCGTGTTATGTTATGTAAGGGATACCATACTTTCACTCAAGGTATGGAGATCGAGCATGGCATAACCACTCATAGCCTCGTACCATTTGGTATATACTTGATATGGGAACCTAAGCCTTTTTACCCAAATACTAAAGCTCATGTAATTGGCCTAGTTACTTTCCTTAGATTTTACCCCAAATGCATGTTGTTTGACTATGATTAATTTATCTTGGCTTAAATCATGACTTATTTGGTTTGTTCTTTTTTCTAATATGACCCAAGTATATTGTAAGCTCAAAATAAATTTTTCTTTAAAGCCCAAAAGACCAAAGCTATTTTTAAAACTTTTCAAGATGGTCTTTGGACATAAAACTTTTCTAAAAGCAAATCAAAAATTCTTTTGCTTATGGCCCAAATACTAAGCCCAAAATTCATTTTTTTTCTAAGATCTTTTTACAATGGGCTTAGAAACAAAATTGTTTTTATCCAACCTTTCCTTACAAAGAGCTTGCAAATTATTTAGGTCAATTAAGAAATACCAAAAATCAATTGTGAGCCTAGTTTACACTAAGAATAATTAATCATGGGCTTGTTTTTGGCATGAACCATTAGTTACTCTTTTCAAGTGAAAAATCTATGTATAATAAACCTCTTAATTTAATTTTAATCCAATATAGCATAAAAGCTACTATAGTTGATTGAATGGATTAAAACCTAATTAATGAGAATTATCATAAATTGATTTCCATTTTTGAAAATATAACTATTGGTTGAAACGTCCGAGGGATCTATTCAAAAATAAGATACCCCATGTTGGTATTTTGTTAACCATATACCTAGGAAAAGAGACTCGCCATTCGTGTGTGGATGTTATAAGGTTGGAAGGAACGTCCTATTTGTCCTTGTTTGTCTATTGTTTGTGCATACATGCATACATTCATACATTTGCATCTCACATCATTGATCTTTTCTGGCTCATAGCCCTAGATTATGACATTTCAAAAGCATACAACAATCCGAACAAATTACTGGAGGAAGAAATAAAAGAGGCCCTAGTTGAGACCATGAAGAACCAATTGACTGCAATCTTAGAAAATCATGCCGAGGCATCTGCTAGCACCAAGAAGCCAAAGGACAAAGGGAAGACCAAAGTTAGTGAAGTAGTTTTTGATGATGAAAAAGTGATCATTGATGATGATGATGATTGGGCTCAATACTACCAAGATGCTCAAGAGAAGAAGAAAGAATCGAAGGTTGTTGAGAAGGCAACTATTGAAAAGACCGAGACATCCGATGTTGAAAAGATGATTGCTGATTTAGAAAAGAAATTTGAGAAGAAGATGAAAACCGAAGAAATGTCCTAGATCGATAAACTATTTGAACAAGATGAGGAGGTCCCTTATAAGTTCAAGATGCCATCCTTTGCTAGATACAATGGTACTGGAAATCCTCATCTCCATGTGAAGCAGTATATCACTTCTATGCAGTCTGCCTGAGCTACTAAGGCTCAAACTCTAAGGTACTTCATGCTCTCATTGGACCCTATTGTCCAAAATTGGTTCAATACCTTAGACGATGGAACACAAAAGAATTGGGATTTGCTATATAAGGGTTCATCCAGCAATATGGGTATAATGTCGAGTTGGAAGTTACCTTAATGGAAGTGGAGTCCATTAGGCAAAGGTCAAATGAGAATTTTGTGGATTATGTGAAGAGATGGAGAAACAAGGCTGCTTTACTCAAGAAGAGGCTTGATGAATCCAATCAAATAAGGATGATGTTGAGAGGGGTGTTGCCTAGTCTTCATGCAAGGATGTCTCATACACTCATCCATGATTTTAAAGACCTTCTTGTGAGTGGGGATTTTTGCACCCACTCCTGGTGGAATGGTTCTTGCGACTTCGGCACTGTTTAGGCTCGGGGCTTTAGAGAATACGAACCTTAGCCTAGAGAAAATGGAGTCGCCATTCGGACGGGCTGGGAAAAAGAAAGGGGTGGATGACTCAATTCCTAAGGAATCCCTAACCCCCAAATGGGTTCGGAAAGTTGGGTACGTGTGGGGAAGGTGAGAAATGGCCCAGCACCCCCACAACGCCCAGTTCATTAGAACCAACCTCCTTTACAGGTCTTAATATTATAAAATTCTTAAATATAACAACATTATCCATATTACACACAATAATTAAAAGAAAGCATCAATATATTAAAATTAAAGAAAGGTCCAAGCAAAACAAATAAATGGACACCCATCCGAAGATGGAAACATGTCCTTATATCACATGCCTAAATAGGACACCCACCGAAAGGTAGAAACATGCCCTTTACATAGGTTCTAAAATAGAAAAGAAAATTAAATTACATGATATTTAACTAATGAGGTACCCACCAAGTGGAAACATACCTCTTACAAAATTTAAAAATCTAAATAAATTGATAAAAGTAAATAATCATTTATCATAAATAAATCATTCATCAAAGGTATTAAACATCAATAAAAAGTAAACATTCATCCATGATAAATTAAATAAACCAAGTATTGAACTTAAATAAATTAAAGCATATAAAATAAATCAAAGCATAATTAAATATGGAATTGAATAAGGCAAATAAAAATCCAAATTATAGCTACTATTTCCATTTAGGGCTCTTTATTTCATGTGTTTAGGGTTTTGAAATTTATGGAATTAGGTTACTGTGAATTTAAGAGAATTGAAATAGATTAAGGATTTTATGTTTTAAAAGGTTGGTAAGATTCTTTGATTAAACAAACTAGGGTTTGTTATGTAAAATCATGAAACTAGGATTTGGACTCTTTAAAATACTTTTGATTTATGGTTTCAAGTTTACTGTGTGAAATTAAACTATTTGTGATTTTATGGTTCTTAAAGTTTTAAAGGATTAGGGTTTAGAAAAAATTAGGGTTTAAAGTTTTAAAGGGGTTAGGGTTCATTGTTTTAGATTTGGAAGTTGCATTTGGGTTTAGTGTTTTAGAATTAGGGTTTTTAGAATTTGTAAATCAATTGACAAATTTATGAAGTTTATGAAAGTAAACCAAACAAATTAAAGTTTTTATAAATAGAAAAGATGTTTTTAGGGCTTTTTGAAAGAAACAAAATTTTAATTTGTGTTTTTGAAAAGAAACATGTTAAATTAGGGTTTTAAGATTTTGATGAAACAAAAATAACAACTGTAAGTTTTTTGGAAAATAAAGCAACGAAATAAGGTTTTTAAACTTTAAAAAAAGGGAATTAAGGTTCTGAGATTTTTAAATTAAAAGAAGCAACTAGATGAATTAAGCTAATGTGAAAAAATAAAAAGAATTTAGAAGCTCAAACCTTGGTTCGTGAGTTACACCCAAAAAATTACTTCTTGGATCAACAAAAATAAAGGCAGTTGTTGCCTTTGATGAATTTTTTTGAATTGCTTTCCTGCTCTCTCAAAAAATCAGCTTGATTAAAGTTTCCTTCACAGATTCGGTTTTCACTTTTTCAATTTTCGTCCCAATTTTTTATTTTCTGCCTCTCTTTTCTTCCTCCTTATTTATAGAAGAATTCTCTTATTAATCCTAATTATTCACGACATACAATATAGAATAAGAAAAGGAAACCGAAATCTAATTGTATTAGGTTTTGGAAAATTTGCATCGAAAAATTTTGCTGGCGATAAAAACTGTTGTGGAAAAATTACGCTGGCAAAAAAAATTGCAGCAGGAAAAATTATGCTGGCTAAAACGCTTCAGCAACTGCTGGTGAAATAGGCCTGCGGGCCATTTTGCCTGCAGGAAATTCCTACTGCAATTTCACCCGCAGTTGTCGAAGCTTTTTAGGGTTCTAATTTTTATTAGTGATAATTTTTTCGTCGCTGATTTTTTAATTTTTATTTGTTTATTTTTATTTTTTACTAATAAAAATTAGATACTAAAGCAAAAATTATTTAATTAAGATAACAAAAATTATTTTAGACTAATTAAAATATATTAGACCGGACTAGGTCAAAAAATAAGGGTCTACAGTTTGCCTCCTGCTTGAATGATCTGAAACTTTAGTGAAAGAGAGTGAAAAGCAATAAGACTTAATTTTTGAGATGGTGGAGGTTTTGGATTCTGGACTCAAGGATAATTGTAGGTTCTGGACCTAAAGAAAATTTGGTTCTGGACCCAATCTAAGTTCTTGGACTTAGAAATAAATTCTAGGTTCTGGATGTCACATCCGCCTACTGCATTTATGCAGTGTAGACACGTGCATAGCGAGAGTAGGGAAAAGGAGAAGATAATTCTTGATAACAGTCCTAGATAAGGTTGTATGACAAAAGGGACATAATTGTAATTTTTAATAAAGTTGGGGACGTAGATGTAATTTAAAAGAAAGTTGCACCGGATGTTCTTAATAGTACATATAATAGATTTCAAAAATGGAATGTAGAGAAAAACCGGATCGCAATGACGTGTAACGGTTTTTCCAGGAAATGTCCCGTTAAAGAAAAATGAATAAATGTTGCCTAAGGGCATTTTGTCATTATCAATTAAAGTTATACATGAATTTAGGGTAGGAAATAAAGACGTGAGTACATAGAGAATGGCGAGAGGTTAAATATGAAACGATCGTCAGTGGAAATGAAGCCGGAGAAAACCCGAGCAAAAATAGGACCTAAAGGGAATTTTGTAAAAAGTTGAGGGCTTATCGGTAATTTTTTTAAAATGACTTAGAAACCTAAAATAGATCTTATAAATAGAAAGTAGAGGTCGAGAGGATCAAAACCATATATAGTTTGACTCGTGGAGCTATACGGTTTAAAAGATATGACCAATTAATCGCCGGAACGTAATGTGGGCCCGGTTTCGTGTCGGGACCGGATGAGTAACCCGGGACAACTTTATGAGATCCAATGGGAAGAGAGACAAGTGGAAAGAAGTAAAGGAAAAAGGAAGTTATAAAAATCAAAGGTTGGCCAATCAAAAGAAAACATTTAGCATGTGTAATAAATGTGTAATAAATGAAGAAAGAGAAAAAGTGGACAAGTGGGCAAGGTGATCATCATTTCCTTTGTCTATAAATATATGTGATATGAAGAACCAATTTCTCTCTTTTCCACTTGCAAATTTCGGCCAACAAAGGGAAACACCAAAGGACTTCCAAGTTTCTTCAAACTTTGATTTTTAAGGTAAGTTCTAAGGTTTTTAAGTGTGTAGACTTTAATTTTAGTATTAGTTTTAGGTAGTTATATATTTATTGGAAGATTGGAAATTAGAGTCTTATATGGAATTGAAAAACATAATAATAATATTAAGTAAGTGATGAGATTAATTGATTAAATGGAAGAATCAAGATGTAGAAAGATTAATAAGGTTGGATTAGGGGTTTCGGTTGGAAAAGAAATAGAGGATAATTTATTATTTTGAAATTCTAAGGTTTATGTTGTATCTTGAATTGATTGAAGGAGAAATAAAGAATTAAAGAAGGAGAAGAAGGAAAAGCCAAGAGGAGTTAAAGAAATAAGGTTTGGTACTTTACTTTTGAATAATAAATTTTGGTTTGATGCTTTACAAACTTTGGTTTATGAAAGTTTTGTTGTTGATGCTTAAATATATTGATTTGAGTTAAACATGTAAAAGTTGTCAAAGGGAAGTGTTTGAATCTTCACTTTACCATTAAAGAAGCCTTAATATTGATTTGCAAAAGAAAAATAAACTATCCTATGCATTTCATGTGTTTGGGCCGAAATGGTCCCAAAAAGACAGCTTTCTGGACCTTTTTGTGGAAATTGTTTGAGGCAGCAAACGAAGGAATTTTTCAACGAAATTTTACATGCAATTATTCAACATATGAAATAAGTTTTCTGTAAAATTTCAGCCAAAAATAAGATCATTTACTTGGTCAAATGCATGATTGAAGTGGACTGAAATTTTGACGAAAATCCAGATTTTACTATTCATTTGGTCATGCCATTTTGCGTTGCCGATTTTTCTCGCCGCAACACTATTCATTTGGTCAATTTGGGATATTTTGAGGAATGCTTTGAAATGTTTAATATGTTTATTTTGGATATTAAATATGCGAAAAAGGGGAATGGTTTGACTGAAGAATGTGTTGCGTGGCATAAATGGCAAAGTGCGATGGGAATTTAAAATGATTTCGCGAGTCATTCTAAAATGAGGTTTGAGACTTAAATTGAATCATTTTAACCTTTTTGCTCTACTGGATAGTGGGAGTGGTAGATAAGGGTATGGTGCACTATACTAACTTATGCAGTACTGCTTGATATTGTGATTGAATTGATATGATCTGAACTCAATGGTGAGGGCCATTGGGGGCCAATGGTGAGGGCCATTGGTTATAACCAGGATGGTGAGGGCCATTCCTGTGATCTGATATCGGTGGTGAGGGCCACCTATGTTACAGTGGTGAGGGCCACTGCCTTATCACTATGGTTCCCTATATCCTAGTAGAGCCTGGATCAAAGACATATTATTTTTCGTTGAACTATATAATGCAAATGAATTTGAATTATGATTTTACATTATTGAAAACATATCATACTGAATGTATCACGATTTCTATTGGTATAATGTTGGTTGATTGTTGATTTTATTATTTCCTTTTTACTTCGAATACTTTCATGTACTACTTTTATTTTTATTGGTAAAGTACCCACTGAGCGACAACGCTCAGCGAGTTAAGTTTTCCTTGACTCGTAGGTTCGGAGCAGTAGATAAATCTTGGGGAAGCAACGACCAGACCACAGCAAATCTCAGGGGTAGATCTTTTAGTTCCATTATGAGTCGATAGTTGTGGCATGTATATGAATAAATATAAAAGAGATTTTCTATGTTATAATTGTATGTTAGTAGTATGTAATAATCATAAATCTTTACTTTATGTTATATTAGAAGTGTGAACTCTTCGTGCAGGTTTGTAGTTGAGGGTATAAGGTGGATTCATTGGGAGTGCGTTAAATTTGATGGTATTCTTATTCACATTGGTATGTGTAAAATGTTTTCAAAAATCAGAAAAACAAGTTTTGACGACACTTGGGATCCAAATTTCTAGGCGGAACTATGGCAAAATTTCTGTAAAAATCAGAACTAAAATTTGACTAAGTAAATTGGTAGCAACAATTAGGATAGTGTGGCACCTCTACTCAGCTTACACATGTAGGTTGGGAAGGGGTATACTCGATCCTAACTTGATTTGGATTGGGATACTCGATCCTAAATTGGGTTGGGATACTCGATCCTAACATGATTTGGATACTCGATCCTAAATTGGGTTTGGATACTTGATCCTAAACTTGATTGGGATACTCGATCCTAACTGGATTCGGATATTCGATCCTAATTGGTTTTGGATTTGGGTACTTGGACTCGAGATTGAACTTGATTTTAGGGTACTTGGACCCGAGACTAAGTTTGACTAACCTTTTATCAGTTGAGAAGTCTGACTGCTCCGGCTGTTCTATGCATTGTGGTTTTTCACCCACAAAATGGATCTTCATCATTTGAGATTGGGTCTTCATCCTTGAAAATGGATCTTCATCCTTTGACATCGGGTCTTTACCTTTGAAAAATGGATCTTCATCCTTTGAGATTGGGTCTTCACCCTTGAAAATGGATATTCATCCTTTGAGATCGGGTCTTCACCCTTGCAAATGGATCTTTATCCTTGGAGATCGGGTCTTCACCCTTGCAAATGGATCTTCATCCTTTGACATCGGGTCTTCACTCTTGAAAATGGATCTTCATCTTTTGAGATCGGGTCTTTACCCTTGAAAATGGATCATCATCCTTTGAGATCGGGCTTTCACCCTTGCAAATGGATCTTCATCCTTTGAGATCGGGTCTTTACCCTTGCAAATGGATCTTCATCCTATGGACTTCAGGTCTTTACCCTTGCTTCAGCTCTTTTAGTTGGACTGATCTTTTGTCTTTTGCATCTTCATTCTTTTGAGAGTTCTAATGTTCCATTCTTTTGTTCTTCCTTTTTGCAAAAATTGAGCTATTTTTAATTGGACCTTATATCCTCTCCTTGCCCCCCAAAGATTTTTTCCATGCAAGCTTTGATTGATGTTTTCTTGTCTAGTTCTTTGCATAAGCATGAATTTCTTCTCTTTGCAAAATTATTGGAGCTTTCTCAAGCAATGGGCTTTCCATGCCCCCCTGATTTGACATCTTCTTTTGATTCTTTACTTCGCAGGGTGTTTGCTGTTCATTTTGATAAGGAACAATACAAGACAAGAAAGTGCGATGTGATATGCTCATGTATGCATGATATGTATGATAATGCTCAGCGATTTCATTGACTCATATATCGAGGATATCAGCAGAAGTGTTCTCATTGGTTCCTTTCAGATGCTCATTCAGATCTTGCATTGGAATGATAGAAAGCTTTGCATTTATGGCTTTCATCTTCAAGATGTTGAAAATATGAATAATGGAGACCCCAAGCAGCAGAGTCAGGGATTCATCTATTTCAAACTATGTTTTAGCATGTCGGTTGATAGCTTCTTCATGACCTTGCCAATAAATATTTATTTTGCCCAATGTGTCCTTTGGAGGTTCAACATATTCCCCTTAACTTGAAGGCTTTGCATGACAAAACACTTTTTTTTTAAATCAAATTTTGGCTTTGCCAAATCAATGTCAATATACCTCAGGACTTGATTTTTCTAAATTAACATATCTATAACTTGACAACCCTAGTTACCATACTAAACTTGGGAATTATTTCTATTTAAGCAAGAATTGTTGCACTTTAGATAGGCACATAGACATTACTTGGCCAAAGGTCTCATTGAGTTTAAATATTGTCTATCTCATATGCATGCTTATCCAAACTATCTCCACTAATAGACTCTACCTACCAAGAGAGATCAACAGGTCTTTAGTAGGCTTGAAATGAGGTCTATGAGGGACATGGGTTAAATGAAGGCCATTTTGAGATAGGAGCTGATGTAACACAATGGACAAACCCTCACACTACAAATTTCTTGTTTGAATTTTAGGTAGTTGGGAGCAGTCTTGCTAGACTCCAAATTCCTTCTATATCTTCTTGGTATTAATCTAGATCTTGATTACGACAGTCTTTGCATTTGCAAAAAGTTTAAGACCCAAATTTGTTTCTTTTCTTCTTCTCCCTTTTCTTTCCTCTTTATTTTTCTTACTCTTCCCTTTTCTTTCTTTTTCCTTACTCTTCCCTTTCTTTTATCATTTTGTCCTTCTTTCTTGTAGGACTGTCAAGTACAGAACTTTCAAGAACTGAATGGTCTTCCTCCTTTTCCTCTGATTTTGTGGTATCTTTGGTCGGGTTGGACTAATTCAAGTCAAACTGTCCGAATGGAAGCCTTTTGCTGCTTTAGGTAAAAGAGAACTCTTTTGGCTTTTTGAACCATTTTGGGTTTTCTTTTCTTTTTTATTTTCTTTCTCTTTCTCTTTTTTTCTTTTCTTTTCCTTTTCTTTTGTCTTTTTTTGTTCTCTTTTGTTCTCTCTTTTTTTATTTGGTTTTTTTTGTTCTAGCTCTAAAAGAGTTGTCTTGTTTGAACTAACTTGGGCTTCCAATAATGGATGAGTGGGGTGACCTAAATCTCCTTTAACAGGGATAAATCATTTGCTACCCTGATGTTATCTTGATAGATTGGAGATATTAGGTGAACTTCAACTACCCTTATGGTCTTGAAAACTTCAACTACCCTTATGGTCTTGGAAACATCAACTACCCTTATGGTCTTGAGAACTTCAATTATCTTCATGATCTTGACTAATTATTGCTTTCTTTGATCTTCTTTCCTCTTCATCTTAGTGATCATAAGACTTGTCAAAAGTATCACAATAGCTCAGGGTAGATTATTGGGGTTTTTAAGCCAATGAAAAGAAAGTTAAAATTTTATGAAGGCTCAAAGGGACAACTAGGGATTGATATTTAATAGGGTGGATATTAGTTATTGGCTTGTCAAACAATGCCTAGATCATCTCTCCCTTAAATAAGCAGAGTTCAATTTCGCCTCAAAAGTTTGTCAAAGCATGTTCTAAGACTGACTAGAACCTAGACAAAGGTAATTATGAAGGAGCCCTCTCTAAGTAAGCATACACAACTCGATGCTATAGGGAAATTCCCTCACCTAGTAAAGTCATTCAAGTCATGATGCATAAATATATTAATTCATGAATTATGAAGCTAGATTCCTCATTGGTTGAACACCAAGATGAACAAAGACCAACAAAATTTTTTATGAAAGTAATTTATTTAAAGCAACTTTAAGTTTGAAAAGTACAATAGTTCCAAAATATTAAAGAAAGTTAGATTGAAAAGCAACATCCAAGCGAAGGAAAGTTCATTGAGTTTAAGCTTCTTTTCCCTTCACATCTTCAGTATTTCCATCTTGAAAGGATGATAAAACAAAATCCTCTTCTAATCCTTTTCCTACCATGAATGTTGCTGGTGGAGGCGCTCTTCCAAATTTAGGCAAAGGGTTGTTCTTGGTATTGGGCTTATCTGGCTCGGGTAGCTTGCCACTATCGATTAGGTCTTGGATCTCATGCCTTAGACGAGCACATTTATCTATTTCATGCCCTCGTATTTGATGAAATTGACAAAAGGCCTCGGCATTGAAGTTTGGTGGCAGTGGATTATGTAGTGGTCGAGGAGCTAATGGTTGCAACAACCCTTTCTTTTGCAGCTTGCTAAAAACCCAAGATAGAGGTTTCCCCAATTCTGAGAATTGTCTTTTATTTCCTTGACCGGTTACATTAACATCAACCTCTTTTTGCATGCTTTGATTTCTGGACTGGTAATTCCCTTTCTCATTCCTTTTTATTGAAAAGTGATTCTTCTCTCTTTCCCACTCTTCAATTTGCAAACCAGCTTGGAGAAGGTCTTTGAAATCACGGATGAGTGTATGAGACATCCTCTCACGGAGACTAGGCAACACCCCTCTCACAATCATCCTTATTTGATCGGATTCATCATGCCTCTTCTTGAGTAAAGCAGCCTTGTTTCTCCATCTCTTCACATAGTCCACAAAATTCTCATTCGACCTTTGCCTAATGGACTCCACTTCCATTAAGGTAACTTCCAATTCGACATTATACCCATATTGCTGGATGAAGGCCTTGTATAGCAAATCCCAATTCTTCTGTGTTCCGTCATCTAAGGTATTGAACCAATTTTGGAAAACAAGGTCCAATGAGAGCATAAAGTACCTTAGGTTTTGAGCCTTAGTAGATCAGGCAGATTGCATAGCAGTGATATACTGCTTCACATGGAGATGAGGATTTCCGGTGCCATTGTACTTTGCAAAAGATGGCATCTTGAACTTGTACGAGACTTCTTCATCTAGCTCAAATAGTTTATCGATCTCGGACATCTCTTCGGTTTTCAATTTCTTCTCAAATTTCTTTTCTAAATCAGCAATTTTTTTTCAACATCAGAAGTCTCGGTCTTTTCAACAGTTGCCTTCTCAACAACCTTCGGCTCCTTTTTGTCTTGAAGATCTTGGTAATATTAAGCCCAATCATCATCATCAATGATTACCTTATCATCATCAAAAGCTACTTCATCAACTTTAGTCTTCCTCTTGCCTTTCTTGGTGCTAGCAGATGCTTCGACATTGTTTCCTAAAATTGCAGCTAACTGGTTCTTCATGGTCTCAGCTAGGGCCTCTTTTATTTCTTCCATCATGGCATTGAGGGCCTCATCCACCATCCTTTGAATTTGTTCGGGCTCCATTGTTTTTGGTGAGCAAGTGATTGAGTCGTTGCTAGATACTTCATCTCCGGCGTAGGTCGGATTATTGTAAGTTTTTGAACTGTTGTAATCCAGGGCTATGAGCCAGAGAGGATCAATGATATGAGATGCAAATGTATGCATGTATGCATGTATGCATAAACAATCAATAAACAAGGATAATTAGGACGCTCCTTCCAACCTTATAACATCCACAAACGAATGGCGAGTCTCTTTTCCTAGGTATATGGTTAACAAAATACCAACATGGGGTATCTTGTTTTCGAATAATTCCCTCGGACGTTTCAACCAATAGTTATATTTTCAAAAATGGAAATCCATCCATGATAATTCCCATTAATTAGGTTTTAATCCATTAAACCAACTAATGTAGCTTTTATGCTATATTGGATTAAAACAAAAATTAGAGGTTTATTATAAATAGATTTCTCACTTGAAAAAAGTAACTAATGATTCATGCCAAAAACAAGTCCATGATTAATTACTCTTAGTATAAACTAGGCTCACAATTGATTTTTAGTATTTCTTAATTGACCTAAATATTTTGCAAGCTCTTTGTAAGAAAAGGTTGAATGAAAAATAATTTTGTTTCTAAGCCCATTGTAAAAAGATTTTAGAAAAAATGAATTTTGGGCTTAGTATTTGGGCCATGAGCAAAATAATTTTTTATTTATTTTTAGAAAAGTCTTATGTCCAAAGACCATCTTGAAAAATTTTGAAAACAGCTTTGGTCTTTTGGATTTTAAAAAAAAAATTATTTTGAGCTTACAATATACTTAGGTCATATTAGAAAAAGAACAAACCAAATAAGCCATGATTTAAGCCAAGATAAATTAACCATTGTCAAAAAACATGCATTTGGGGTAAAACCTAAGGAAAGCAACTAGGCCAATTACATGAGCTTCAGTCTTTGGGTTAAAAGGCTTAGGTTCCCATAGCAAGTATATACCAAATGGTATGAGCCTACGAGTGGTTATGCCATGCTCGATCTCCATACTTTGAGTGAAAGTATGGTATCCCTTACATAACACAACACGGGCAACACGGGCGTCCTAACTCACGCACACAATGCAATCTAATATGATGTAATGGATAATACCATTATAAAAAGGAATAGAATAATATAAAAACCAACAGAATCAACTTCTCTTACCACTAGTGGAGTTGCCACTGTGAGCGGGGATTTTTGCCCCCACTCCCGGTGGAATGGTTCTTGCGACTTCGGCACTGTTTAGGCTCGGGGCCTTAGAGAACATGGACCTAAGTTCAGAAAAAATGGACTCACCACCCGGACGGGCCCAGAAAAAGAAAGGGGTGGATGACTCGATTCCTAAGGAATCCCCAACCCCCTAATGGGTTCGGAAAGTTGGGTACGTGTGGGGAAGGTGAGAAATGGCCCAACACCCCCACAATGCCCAATTCATTGGAACCGGCCTCCTTTACAGGTCTTAATATTATAAAATTCTTAAATATAACAACATTATCCATATTACACACAATAATTAAAATAAAGCATCAATGTATTAAAATCAAAGCAATGTCCAAGCAAAACAAATAAATGGACACCCATCCGAAGATGGAAACATGTCCTTACATCACATGTCTAAATAGGACACCCACCGAAAGGTAGAAACATGCCCTTTACATAGGTTCTAAAATAGAAAAGCAAATTAAATTACATGATATTTAACTAATGAGGTACCCACCAAGTGGAAACATACCTCTTACAACATTTGAAAATCTAAATAAATTAATAAAAATAAATAATCATTCATCATAAATAAATCATTCATCAAAGGTATTAAACATCAATAAAAAGTAAACATTCATCCATGATAAATTAAATAAACCAAGTATTGAACTTAAATAAATTAAAGCATATAAAATAAATCAAAGCATAATCAAATATGGAATTGAATAAGGCAAATAAAAATCCAAATTATAGCTACTGTTTCCATTTGGGGCTCTTTATTTCATGTGTTTAGGGTTTTGAAATTTATGGAATTAGGTTACTATGACTTTAAGAGAATTGAAATAGATTAAAGATTTTATGTTTTAAAAGGTTGGTAAGATTCTTTTATTAACCAAACTAGGGTTTGTTATGTAATATCATGAAACAAGGATTTGGACTCTTTAAAATACTTTTGATTAATGGTTTCAAGTTTACTGTGTGAAATTAAAATATTTGTGATTTTATGGTTCTTAAAGTTTTAAAGGATTAGGGTTTAGAAAAAATTAGGGTTTAAATTTTTAAATGGGTTAGGGTTCATTGTTTTAGGTTTGGAAGATGCAGTTGGGTTTAGTGTTTTAGAATTAATTTTTTTAGAATTTGTGAATCAATTGACAAATTTATGAAGTTTATGAAAGTAAGCCAAATGATTAAAGTTTTTATAAATAGAAAAGATGTTTTTAGGGCTTTTTGAAAGAAACAAAATTTTAATTTATGGTTTTGAAAGAAACATGTTAAATTAGGGTTTTAAGATTTTGATGAAACAAAAATAACAATTGTAAATTTTTTGGAAAACAAAGCAACGAAATAAGGTTTTTAAACTTTAAACAAAGGGAATTAAGTTTCTGAGATTTTTAAATTAAAAGAAACAACTAGATGAATTAAGCTACTGTAAAAAAACAAAAAGAATTTAGGAGCTCAAACCTTGGTTCGTGAGTTACACCCAAAAAATTGCTTCTTGGATCAACAAAAACCAAGGCAGTTGATGCCTTTGATGAATTGTTTGAATTGCTTTCCTGCTCTCTCAAAAAATCAGCTTGATTAAAGTTAGCTTCACAGATTCGGTTTTCACTTTTTCAAATTTCATCCCAATTTTTTATTTTCTGCCTCTCTTTTCTTCCTCCTTATTTATAGAAGAATTCTCTTATTAATCCTAATTACTCACGGCATATAATATAGAATAAGAAAAGGAAACCGAAACCTAATTGTATTAGGTTTTGGAAAATTTGCGTCGGAAAATTTTGCTGGCGAAAAAAACTGCTGTGGAAAAATTGCGCTAGTGAAAAAAATTCCCGTAGGAAAAATTACGCTGGCAAAAAACTGCGGCCATTTCTCCCACAGGAGTTGCCTGCAGGCCATTTCGCCCACAGGAAATTCCTATGTGAGTAATGGCCTGGGCCATTTCGCCCGCAGGCCCCGTGCTGACTTTCGGCGACGATTTTTTCATTGCCGATTTTTTTATTTTTATTTTTATTTTTTTATTTTTATTTGTTTATTTTTATTTTTTACTAATAAAAATTAGATACTAAAGCAAAAATTATTTAATTATGATAACAAAAATTATTTTAAACTAATTAAAATATATTGGACTGGACTGGGTCAAAAATTAAGGGTCTACACTTCTCCAAGCAGGTTTGCAAATTGAAGAATGGGAGAGATAGAAGAACCATTTTTCAACAAGAAGGAAAGAGAAAGGAAACTATCAATCTGGTAGCCAAAGCATGCAAAAGGCAGTTGGTGTCAATGCTACTAACCAAGGAACAAGGAGACAGTTTTTGGAATAGGGGAAACCGATGTCTTGGATTCTCAATAAGCTTCAAAGAAAGGGATTGCTACAACCCTTAAATCCTTGTCCTTTGCCTAACCCTCTCCCACCTAATTTTGACACTAAAGCATTTTGTCAATTTCACCAAATGCAAGGGCATGACACGGATAGATGTGTGAGGTTGAGACATGAGATCCAAAATCTAATTGATAATGGGAAGCCGCCCGAGCCCAATAAGCCAAACACCAAAGATAACCCATTACCAAAGTTCAATAGAGTACCACCACCGACAAACTTCATGATTGGAGGAGGTTTGCATGAGGACTTTGTCATGTCTTCTTTTCAAGATGTGGGTAGAGAAGCAACTAAAGAACAAGAGGTATTTGGTGAAATTAAACAAGCTATGGTGGCTAAAGAGGTAACAATTTGTGTTGTCAATGGATTTTGGGATTCAAGCGATAGTGATGATGATCTTGTATCAAAGAAGGAGGAGTGGACTTGGTTCAAGCTCGAAGAAGATGATGTAATGAACACTATATCCAGTAAGCCTTATGCAAGGCCACTACCTAAGGAGGTAGAAACTAATAAGGGTAAGGAAGTTGAAGTAGGAAATAAAGAAGAAGAAGATGATGCTATGCTCAAGAAATTGAAAAGAAAACAAGCAAGTGTTAGCATTTGGGACTTATTAGCTACTTCTAAAAAGCACCGAGAAACTATGGCCAAAGCCTTGGCTAGCATGCCAATTTCTACCTCCACGACACCGGAGGAGCTGATCAACTTCATAAAAATTGGAGGGGTAATGAAATGTGAAGAGGTCCAAGAGGAGAGCGAAGTTAATTTAGGAGCAATTTCTTTTTCGGATGCGGATTTACCGGAGGAGGGGAGAGACCACAACCGCCCTCTCATTATCAAAGTAGAAGTCAAGGGGAAGAGGACTCCTTGTGTAATGGTCGATGATGGGTCCACCATAAATGTTTGTCCGCTTAAGATATTGCCAAAGCTAGCTATGTCAATAAGAGATCTAAACCCGACCGAGATAACAATTCGTGCTTATGACAACACTAAGAGGCATGCCGAAGGGACTTTCAAAGCTGCTGTCAAGGTTGGTCCAATTGAATTTATTGTTGAGTTTGTTGTTTTAGACATACCGGTTACATTCTCCTTGCTCTTAGGGCGACCATGGTTTCATCCTCTTGGAGAAGTTCCTTCCACCCTTCTTCAAAAGATCAAGTTCCCCAACCGAGATGAGACAATGGTCATCGAAGCTGAAGATAATGAGATTGTTAACCCTCTAATGATTGAGAGGCCTCTCAATGGTTTTCAAGTAGTTGCAATTTCTGGTGAGGAAGTAGCGGACTCCAAAGTCTTGAATATGATGAAGAACATGAACTATCTTCCTGAAGCTGGTCTTGGAAAGGGTAAGGCCGGTTTGACAAAGCTGCCAGACTTTGGAACTCAAACTTCCAAGAAAGGGTTGGGATATAATGAAGACAATGATGTCCAACCAAACAAGAGTGAGAAGATGAGCTTCCCACCACTTGAAGAGATCTTTGTCAAAGCTCCAGATATGGGACCACTCCAAGGAAAGCCCGAGCCGATAATGTTCATGGGTAAGTTGATCCCAGGTTTTGAAATTTTTGCAGATGTGGCCAAGCTAGTGGACCAAGTGAAGAAAGAGCTCACCCTATCAGCCAGCAAAGAATCTAATCCAAAAGAGAAGAATGAAGCTATTCTAAAAGATGAGAAGACTCCGGAGGAGATTACTGCCCTAGTTGAAGAAAAGTTTGAAGACATCCTGCCTTATGATTTTGAGAACAATGATTTTGATTTTGATTTTAATTTGACTACTTTGTATGAGGATGATGATGTTTTCTTTTCCAAAATGAATGCAATAAAGTTTGATTTTGCTTACTTATGTGATGTTTCTCCTGATGGTTGCATACATTCAAATAGCAGTTACATTAGCATCTTTAATATTAATTCTATTAACACACAATCATTAAATTTGTGAACAACCAAAAATCCTAAAAACATTGGCATAGCATCCGACCTTGCTCCTAATGAGAGAGAGAGAGATTTGAAAAAATATTCAAAAAATATGAAGAAGTGTTTGCTTGGTCTTATGAGGATATGCCTGGAGTAGATCGAGACATAGCCGAGCATCATATTCCAACTCACACTAACATGAAACTTGTCAAACAAAAGCTTAGGCGATTAAGACCTGAGTGGGATGAATTGGTTAAAGAAGAGGTCACTACGCAAGTACAAGTGAAGTTCCTTGAAGTGATAGAATATCCAGATTGGTTAGCCAAAATAGTACCCGTGCCAAAGAAAGATGGAAGAATAAGGGTCTGTGTGGACTATAGAGATTTGAACAAGGCTTCCCCTAAGGATGATTTTCCTTTACCTCATATAGCTGTTCTCATTGATAGTGCAGCCTCTAGCGTGCTATACTCATTTATAGATGGATTTTCTGGATACAACCAAGTGTTAATGGCCCAAGAGGATAAAACCAAAACTGCTTTCATTACTAAATGGGGTATATTTTATTATAGGGTGATGCCGTTCAGCTTAAAGAATGCTGGAGCAACCTACCAAAGGATGGCCACCACACTATTTCATGACATGATACACAAAGAAGTTGAAGTATATGTTGATGATATGATGGTTAAATCGGATACAAGAGAACAACACTTCTAAAACTTAGAGTTATTCTTCGATAGGGCTTTGAAATATAAGCTAAGACTGAACCCGAAGAAGTGTGTGTTCAATGTTACTTTAGGCAAGTTATTAGGACATGTGATTGGTCCAAATGGCATTGAGATTGATCCTGACAAAATAAAGCAATCAGGGATATGCCAGCCCCTAAGATGGAGAGAGAAGTTCAGGGATTCATTAGTAAATTACAGTACATTAGCATATTTATAGCAAAGCTCACAACAATTTGTGATCCTATCCTCAAATTGCTTAAAAAGAATCAGCCGGTCATATGGAATGAAGAATGTCAAAAGGCCTTTGAGCGAATAAAAGAGTATTTGTTGAATCCACCTATTTTAAAACCACCTAAACCCGGCAAACCTCTATTACTATACTTAGCAGTAGAAGAAGAGTCGATAAGAGCCATGCTAGCCTAAGCAGATGAGTCAGGGATTGAGCATGCAGTTTACTATTTGAGTAGAAAGCTCCTACCTTATGAAATTAAGTATAGTATCATTGAAAAGACCTGTATAGCCGTGGTTTGGTCTTCTAAGAAGTTGCGGCATTACTTTCAATTGTATAGTGTGCAAGCAATTTCCAGGTTGGATCCAATGAAGTACTTAAGGGAGACACCTTCTTTGATTGGAAAATATGGTTGATGGTTGATAATATTAGAAGAATTTGAGATTAAGTATGTAACCAGGAAAACGATCAAAAGTAGAGCGGTGGCAGAATTCCTGGCCCAACAACCATTACCAAATAGTGAAGAAGTAATCTTGGAATTTTCGGATGAACATTTAGAAGCAATTGAAGTAAAAGGGTGGAAAATGTATTTTGATGGAGCAATAAATAGGAAAGGAGCAAGTTTTGGAGTTGTACTAGAATCGCCCGAAGGGGAACTTATCCCTTTAGCAAAAAAGTTGAAATTTAGGGCAACCAATAATATGGTGGAATACGAAGCTTGTATTTTTTGTTTGGAAACCCTAATGATTTTGAAGGTGGATAAGGTGGAAGTTTTTGGCGATTCATTGCTAGTAGTATCCCAAGTAAATGGAGAGTGGGAGTTGAAAGAGGAAAAATTAAAACCATACCACCATTGCCTGACCATGATGAAGAAGAACTTTAAGAAGTGTAGGTTTATACACCTATCAAGATAAGAAAATTAGATGGCTGATGCCCTTGCCACATTGGCTTTGGTATGGGAAAACCCTGTCAGCTTATTCCTTAAGCCTCTGATCTTGACCAGTTCATCAACTCCTTGCTATAAATATGAAACAATCATGGAAATTGATACGGATCATGATGCATGGTATGATACTATAAGGCAATTTTTGGAAGAAAGAGAATACCCGCCGGGGGCAACAAAGAAAGAAAGAAGAGCCATAAGGCAGTGGTCATTGCAATACATCACCTTCCATGGGGAGTTATATCGAAGATGGCCTGATAGGGTGCATTTGAGATGTTTAAGAAAGCCTGAAGTGGAGCGCATCATGTCAGAAATACATACGAGAAGTTGCGGTCTGCACATGAGTGGTTTGGCTCTAGTTAAGAAGATTATTTGACAAGGTTATTACTGGTTGACCATGGAGAAAGATTGTATTGAGTTTGCAAAGAAGTTCCAACAATGTCAGATGTATGGTAATTTTAATCACATGCCTCCTGAAGAATTGCATTCTATGTCTTCACCCTGGCCATTTGCCACCTGGGGTATCGACATTATAGGAGAGATACATCCGATAGCTTCAAACGGTCACCGTTTCATTGTGGTAGCAGTAGATTATTTCTTAAAATGGGTCATAGCCAAATCCTTCAACAAACTGTGTGCAAGCCAAATGGCTAGATTTATTGAAAAGAACCTCATCTGCAGATATGGGGTCCAGCACAGTGTGATATCAGAAAATGGGGTACAGTTTCAAGGAGCAGTTAAGGATTTGTTCTCAAAGTACCAAATCCACCATCATCGATCCTCTCCTTATAGACCAAAGGCTAATGGTGTAGTAGAAGCAACAAACAAAACAATTAAGCAAATTCTGTCTAAGATGACCAAGACTTACAGGGATTGGTCAGAGATGCTTCCCTTTGCTTTATGGGGATATAGGACAAGTGTGCAAACACCTACTAGAATGACACCGTTCTCTTTGGTTTACGGGATGGAAGTAGTGTTGCCAATTGAAATAGAAATCAAGTCATTAAGAGTAGTCTTAGAAGCCGAACTGCCTCAAACAGAATGGGTAGCGAGCAGATACACATAGATAGCTTTACTAGAAGAGAGAAGGTTAAAAGCACTGTATCATCACCAACTGTATCAAAAGAAGATAGCTCGGGCCTACAATAGAAGGGTTAAAATCAGAAAATTCAGAGTTGGGGATTTGGTGTTGAAGCAATATAAGCCTAATGTATCTGATCCAAGAGGGAAGTTCATGCCTAGCTGGGAAGGCCCGTAGGCCTTTTTCATGTAGCAGAAGTTGCCTGCGGGCGAAATGGCCCGTAGGCCTTTTTCGCCAGTGCGGCAGCTTTTTTGCCAGCACCATTTTTCATGCAGCAATTTTTTTTGCTAGCGGAATTTTTTCGCAGTAGTTTTTTTTTGCCAACAAAATTTTCCGACTCAAATTTTTCGAAACCTAATATAATTAGGTTTCGGTTTCCTTTTCTTATTCTATATTGTATGCCGTGAGTAATTAGGATTAATAAGAGAATTCTTCTATAAATAAGGAGGAAGAAAAGAGAGAAAAGAAAATCAGAAATTGGGACAAAAATTGGAAGAGTTTGAAACCGAATCTGTGAAAGAAAACTTTAATCAAATCTGACTTTTTGAGAGACGAAGAAGCAAAGCATTAACAAATCATCAAAGGCAGCAACTGCCTTTGTTTTTGTTCATTCAAGAAGAATTATTTTTGGATAAACCATCAAAAGGAGGTATGTATTAATTGTTATATTTTTTCACAGTAGCATAAACTATGAAATTGTGTTTTTTTAATTCAAAAACCCTAGAACTTTAATACCAGGTAAGTACATATTATTCTATCTACTTAAATTAATTTATTTTTCCTAAAAAAGAATAATAATATAAAATATAAATAAAAATTAACAAAATAAAAAATAAAAATAAAGGCAAACACAATAAAAAATAATAATAAAAAAACACGTGGATGAAAAAACACATGGATGAAAAATCAAGAGAAAAGAAAAAGGAAAAATAATTACCGCGCTCTTTTCGTTGGAACTGCGGTGAAGAGGCATCCCGGCTAGTATATCTATATTTTCATCTTCATGATGCTGAATAAACTCCAATAACTAGGCATTAGAATGAGTCCGTGACCTCGAAGCATGCATTGTTTTTGAAAAATATGTGCTAAAATTGAAAGAAATTTAAGAGAATTATATAACTTAAGAAATCTTGCTGTTGTGAATACTCGAATTTTGAGGCTCGGAAAGCCGATTTTCTCATACTGCAGACGACCGAGCCAGACCGGAGGTCCACGGTAAAGTTCACTGAAAGTATGTCTTCAAGGTCCCAGAATAATTTTTGGAGGTCCGTAGCTCCCAGAAAATCAGTTCGAACGAAAATCGTACGAGCTTTTGTGCTGTTTTGGAGGGCTCAACCACCGCCACTAGTGGTCTGCCCACCGCCGACCGCGGCAGTCCGGCCGTCGCTATTTTTTCTTTTTCCTTTTTCCCGCCCTAGTCACTTCCACGGCGGTCCGACCGCCGTCCAGGTCCTATTTTGTCTATAAAAAGCCTCCAAATTTTTAGAGAAAAGGGTTCGGTCTTTTCGGGTGGGCTTCGGGTGGACGAACTCTCTATTTTCACTTGCTTAAGAACTTTTCTTGGACTTTTCTTTTGATAAACCTAATCTTGTGCTGCAGGAATTAAACTAAAACAAGAATCATAATCCAAGGTCCGAGAAAACGAGACCTGGAACTACGAAGTGGGAGAACCCTAAACACAGTAATATCCTAATTTATCCTTAGTCAATTTAAGCATATCATGAGCACTACACCTCCTTCTTAATTTCTTTTTTGGTCAAAGACCTAATCTCTTTCGGCATGAAATCTATCCAAATTAAAATCAATCTTTGGCATGAAGCCGATTTCAACTAAAATCAACCTTTTGGCATGAAGCCTAAATTACATCTTCTTTTGGTACCAAGTACCCAAGTTTCATCAAATTTAGCACTAAGTGCTCAAAATCTCACAATTTTGGCAAAAAGCCCGACAATGCACGAAGCATACACACACACATGCATAATTGCATAATTGCCTTTAAATAGGCTTTTCCAAACTACATGGGCTTTGATCTCTCATAAAAATGAGAGTATGTAGGCATATTTGGGATTCACCCCAAATAGCAAGTCCACAATTTACTAACAATCTGTTTGTCTTCTTTTCTTCGTCCCTTTTAGGTTTGTTTCTTTTTGGCAAATTAATCAAATACATGACATAGTCCCCGAATCCTCCTTGGGTTCGTAAATTAGAAACCTTTACATTAGATGCATTATTGGAGTCAAACAAAGGTTTTCTTAGTTTTTCCCTTTGAATAGAAAAAACTGAGTGGCGACTCCTAACGACAAGTGAACGTTCATCCGAATCCTTTTCGGGTGAAAACCGAGGTTCACAGTTTGGCGACTCCACTGGGGACCATAAAAAAGATTTATGGGATCCTAGTAGACTACTATTGTTTATTTGACTAATTTGCCCTTCTTCAGGGTACTTTTATTTATTTTGCAGGGTACCTTAGTAATATATATCCTTTCCTTAAGGATATTGGAATAAAATTGACAAAAGGAATCTTTTTCCTTTGATGGACCCCTTGTTTGATTAATTGTGCATTTGTTTTGTCATTTAGAGAATCTTTTTCTCTTGCATTATATGGGGGAATCTTTTTCCTCCATTGCATAAAAAATTATTTTCAAATGAATTTCTTATCTTTCTTTTCAAAATTCTGAGTCTGGATAGCAAGTAGCGCTGACCGGCAGGTCTCCTTGATTATGCCGGCGGATAGCCAAAGCGTCCTCCCTGTTGTCGCAAACCATTCCAATCCTTTTGGAGTGGCCCATGAGTAAACGTACTGTTGGACCCACGCGAAACTCTTTGTTTCACATGTGGTTAGGTATATCTTACTCAAGACTCAAGGGTCCCTATTATAAGCCTATTCTCTATTTTTCATGTGACAATAGAACCCTCCCTTAGGTTGTATGTACCCAATGATAGTGCCACATTCCATTAAAATGAATTATGATGTGATGAGGTGCATTCATGCAACATAACAACATTGTTTTGGGGAAAACCTTTTGACATATACAAGTGGACCAAGAGTCTTCCTACCCTACACACTACCCTGATCCTTTACCCTTAACCTTTGCAGGTACCCACTATCCGTGTGCCTTCACCTACACAAGCTACACCAACTCCAACTGTGCAATCACCCACAAATCCTACTACCTCAACTTCACCAACTACTCCAATTACTGAAATGGCTACGATTGAACAGATTAAGGCCTTACTAGATGGACAGGTTAAGGAGATTGAAGCTAGGATGCAAGAAAGAATTGATGAAGCCTTGACTGCCCAAAGGGTAGCCATCTTGGCCGAATTGGGAGGGGCACCAAAGACAGCCACTACTCCTGGAAATCTAGGGAAGGAACCTATTGTGGGACAAACTAGTACCCCCATGACTACTCAGAATAATACTCCTGTCATCAATTTAGAGGATCCACCCTCTAAGAATGCTACTGAAACTGATGAACTAAAAAATAAACTTGAATTGCTTGAAAGGTCAATCACTGCCATGAAAACTCATAAAGAGGTGGTAGACATGGATTCCTTATCCTTGTTTCCCCAAGCTAGGTTGCCTCCAAAATTCAAGATGCCTGGGATGGACAGATTTGATGGGACTACTTGCCCTAAAACCCACCTGAAGATGTATGTGGGGGCCTTAAGCCCTTGGGGTTTAAATGACGAGCTCTTTGCTCAACTCTTCCAACAATCCTTGACTGGTGTTGCCCTTAAATGGTTTGTAAGCCTGGATCGTGCCAAGATTAAGACCTGGGAAGACATTTGCAATGCATTTAACACTCAATACCACTACAATATTGAGGTAGATGTCACTAGAAGGGAGCTTGAGACTACCAAGCAAAACAACAATGAACCCTTCTCCTCGTTCCTTACGAGGTGGAGGGCGAAGGCTGCCCAAATGATCAATCGCCCTTCAGAACAGGAGCAGATTGATATTATAATCAAGAATTTAAGGCCTACATATCAAGCTCAACTGCAAACCCAATACCTACCTACTTTCAAATCGCTCATTGCGACTGCAACTAAGGTAGAAGATTTGATGCAATTGGGTAAGATAGTGGATGAGGGAGCTACCTCAAAGTATAAAAAACAGGGCCAAGCTGCTTCCTCAAGCAAGGTCAATGAAGTGGCCAATATTGCCCCTGCGAATCCTTTACGTGTGGGCAATCTTGGGCAGAGAAATCAGCCAAGAAGACAATATACCGACCTTGGGATGCCCCTTCATCTGGTGTTTAAAAAAGGCCGTGGAAGGAAAGTACTTGAAGCCTTTGGACCCAAGGCCTCCTCCAAACCCATTACCCTCCAATTATAGGGCCAATGAGTACTGTGAATATCACCAAGGAAATGGGCATAGAACAGATGCTTGTTGGACTCTAAAAAACCGCATCCAAGATCTGGTAGATAGTGGTGACATTATTCCTCTCAGGAGTCAACCAAACATTAATACTAACCCTTTGCCCAATCATTCCATCCACGCCATCACTGTGGAAGAAGAGTTGTTTGATCCTTTCAAACTTCTCTTGGAAATGAATGAAGTATGTGTGCTGGATCTGAATGACCTCGCTGAAGAGGTCAATGCTTTGACAAGAAGTGGAAGGCAATATCAGCCACTTGACTTGGGGAAAACCCCTAAAACCCCATATCACCCCTATAAGAAGACGCCGGAACCAAAAGAAGACCCTATCCTCTCTCAGCTTAAACAAACTCAAGCTAAGGTGTCAATTTGGGAGCTCCTTGCTTCCTCATTCCCACACTGTCTGGCTCTCAGTAAATCTTTGAGTCAACTTGATACATCAATAGACACAAGCCCAGAAGCTTTGGTGGCCACTTTGACCCAATCAACCAAGGCATTGAGTATCAGGTTTTCTGATGTAGATTTACCAGAAGACGGTAAGGAACACAATGATGCTCTATACATCACCATACTAACTGGGGGAAAGGCTATGCCCATGGTTCTCATTGATAATGGGTCAGCCTTAAATGTATGTCCCTTGAAAGTAGCAAGCTGTCTGGGATTGGAGGCTACAGATCTTACACCTTCTGATCAAATTGTTAGAGCATATGATAACACTCGAAGAGAAATTTTGGGTGTTGCTACTCTGGAAGTTGCTATTGGACCGGTAAAAATGGGAGTGCCGTTCCAGGTCATTGATGTACCCGCGAGCTTTAATCTCCTCCTTGGAAGGCCATGGATTCATCAGAATAATGTTGTACCTTCTTCATTACATCAAAAACTTAAGTTCCCTTTTGAAGGAAAAATCATCACTATTAAAGGAGACACATGTGAAATCAACAAGAAAACCGCGGATAAGTCTCTCTTTGAGGTTGTTCCTGGTGAAACTTCTATGGCCTTGACTGGGTTCCATTATGACACTGTTTAATGCATTGAAGGAGAAAGGCCCAAAGGGCAATTTATCCTATATGACTTTGGGGAGGTCCAAGTCAATTGCCTGGTGGGAATGATGCTAAGGGTAGGTCTGCTACTCGGGATGGAAATGATAAGGTCTAGGAGGAAATCATCCATAGTGCGGCCATGGGAAGAGCCTGAGAATAAGGGAACTTTTGGCTTGGGGTACAAACCCACAGACTAGGAGATAGAAGAGTTTGAGCATGGGAAGAAGAAAAAGAAGACTTGGGAGGCAAAAAGCCTCAAAATTCGCCCTTACTTTAGAACTCTGAACGGTCACTTTTGCAAACCTGGAAAAGCAGTTCCTTATTGTGGTTTTCAGGAGCCATTCTATTCTCCCATGACTGGAAAGAAGCTACCGGGTTTTGAGATGTTCGCTGATGTTTTAGTCATGAAGGAAGAAGAGCTAGAACCTATAACTGACCCACAAGTGGAAGATTTCATGCGGCCTAGTCTCTTTGATGAGGTTGCTATGATAACCAATTTTGTAGACAAAAGGGACTTCATGAAACTGATCAAGACAACAGATGGACCGTTGATGAACTGGTATGCCGAGGAGGGACAAGCAGCTATAGTCAAACCTAGTCATGTGTCATACCCTGAACCTGAGTCTTGTACCGAGTCAAATCTCGAGTCAAACACTGAGTCAGAGTCCAGTTCTGAGTCTTCCTTAGCTTAAGGAATAGAAAACCCTGATGTCGAATGTAATGTAACTCTGGAGGATGACTCCGCCATTATTAATGAAACTGTTCAAGTTCTTGGTTACCCTCTGTCTTTTGCTTTCTAAGTATTATCTAGCAAAAATGAAATAAATGAAATAAAAGAAATGAATGAAAAGATAATAATTGGCAAAGAAAATGAATATACATACATTGCATATGATTGTGTGAATAAGGAACAGGTTGTTGAGTGCATTAGAAGATATGTCGACTGCTTCATCTGGAAGACAAGTGATGTCACGGGAATAGACCCAGCAATAGCAGTTCATAAGATTCCGCTATACCCCAATGCAAAGCCAGTTATGCAGAAATTGAGAAGAATGAAGCCAGAATGGTCTTTGAAAATTAAAGATGAGATTGCCAAGCAACTGGATAATAAGTTCATAGAACCAATTGTCTACCCTTCCTGATTAGCAAACATTGTTCCAGTCCCGAAGAAAGACGGAAAGGTCAGGATGTGTGTTGACTATAGAGATTTGAATAAGGCTTGTCCCAAGGATGATTTCCCGCTACCACACATCGATTTGCTAATAGACAGGATGGCTGGGAATATGATGGTTTCCATGACTGATCTTGCGGTTGGGTACAATCAGATCATGGTGCATCCACCGGACAAAGAAAAGACAACTTTCATTACAGAATGGGGCACTTTCTGCTACAGAGTTATGCCTTTTGGATTGATAAATGCAGGGGCTACCTACCAAAGGATGGCGATAACAGTCTTTCATGACATGATTCACAAAGAAGTAGAAGTGTATGTTGACGATATGATTGTCAAGTCAAAATCTCCAGAAGAGCACATTGAAGCACTTGAGAAGTTCTTCCTTAGACTTCGCAAGTACAATTTGAAGCTTAATCCTGCAAAGTGCCTATTTGGAGCAACATCAGGCTTATTTTTGGGATATTTGGTCAGCAAGAAAGGAATAGAAGTTGATCCAGCAAAGTCAAAGGTTATTCTGAAAATGCCTCCACCAAGAACAGAAAAAGAGATTCGAGGCCTGCTAGGTAGATTACAATATATCAGTCGATTCATATCGCAGTTGGCAGAGACTTGTGGTCCTATCTTTAAGCTACTAAGGAAAGGTGCTTCATAAGAATGGAATGAAGACTGTCAGAAGGCCTTCGACAAGATCAAAGAATACTTGTTAAGTCTACCAATTCTACAACCTCCCAGAATGGGAAAACCTCTGCTCTTGTATTTTTCCATAACAGATGAAGCCATGGGTGCAATGCTAGCTCAAGAGGCCGAAGGTACAAAGGTAGAAAATGCAATTTACTACCTCAGCAAAAGGATGCTGGACTATGAGTTTAAGTATAACAAGATTGAGAAGTTGTGTTTAGTGTTGTATTGGACCTGCACGAAGTTACAACACTACTTGTCTTCTTACACTACTTGTGTCATCGCAGAACAGAGTCCCTTGAAATTCCTTATGGAGAGGCCTTTTTGGACAGCAAAATGGCAAAGTGGGTGTCAACATTGGTAGCTTTTGACTTAAAATTCATTCAAAGGAAAATTGTGAAAGGTGGGGCAATAGCTGACCAGTTAGCAGAATTACCCGTAAAAGACGAGATGCGAGAAATGAATTTCCCTGACGAAGACCTCTTGAATGTGGAAAGAAGTGTTTGGAAGATGTATTTTGATGGGGCATCCAATTATCATGGAAATGGAATTGGGATTGTGTTCAAAACTCCTTGTGGAGAATACATTCCCTTTGCAGTTAAACTTGACTTTAGCTGCACAAACAATGAAGCAGAATATGAAGCTTGCATCAATGGGCTCGAAGCCACCCTAGGATTGGGGATTAAGAACCTAAAGGTCTATGGTCATTCTATTTTAATAGTATCACAAGCTTTAAGGAAATGGAAAATAAGAGAAGAGCGTTTGGTTCCTTACCTACAACGCCTTGATCATTTGGCACAACAATTCAATGATCTGTCCTTCGAATATCTCCCAAGAGCAAAGAATCAGTTTGCTGATGCCCTGGCTACTTTAGCTTCCATGATCAATATCAAGGAGGGGAAAGCCATTCATCCATTAAAAGTTCAACTTCAAAAGCAACCTGCCCACGTAATGCATTTGGCCGATGGTAAACCATGGTTTTGGGATATCAAGAGTTATCTCAAAGATGGAAGTTATCCGGAGGGATCATCAAGGGTTGATCAGAGAGCAATAAGGCAGCTAGCCACAGGTTACATTCTTAATGAAGATATCATCTACAAAAGAAGTTGGAATGGAATGCACCTAAGGTGTGTGAATGAAGCAGAGGCTAAGCGGATAATGGAAATGGTGCATGGTGGCGAATCGGGACCGCATATGTATGGGATTGCCTTGGCTCAAAAAATAGCCAATCTAGGATATTATTGGACCACCATGAATACAGACTGTGTGGCATTTGTGCAAGAATGCCATCAGTGCCAGATATTTGCTAAGCTACAGAAGTGACCTCCTGTTGCTCTGAATCCAATCACCTCTCCATGGCCCTTTGCTACTTGGGGAACAGATATAATTGGCAAAATACATCCAAAAGCCTCGAATGGGCATCAATTTATCTTGGTAGTGGTGGATTACTTCACGAAGTGGGTTCAAGCAGCTTCCTATGCAGAATTAGACGCCAAAAAGGCAGCACAGTTTGTCCGAACCAACATCCTTTGTCGGTACGGAACACCATTCAAGATTATCAATGATAATGGAACTCATTTCCAAGCAGAATTTGCTAAACTCCTGAAGGATAAGAAGGTCCAGCATCATAAGTCCTCTCCTTATAGACCTCAAACAAATGGAGCTGTAGAAGCAGCAAATAAGTCTATAAAGGTGAGCATACAAAAAATGATCATGGAACATAGGGGTTGGCATGAGAAGTTACCACTGGCCTTGTGGGGATATAGAACATCAATTAGAACTCCTACTGGGGCAACCCTATATTCACTGGTGTACGGTATGGAAGCGGTACTCCCCATTGAACTAGAAGTTCAATCGGCAAGGATAATTCAAGAAAGTCAGATAAATGAAGCTGAATGGATTAGCAATTATCACCATCAGTTGTTGGGTTTGGATGAAAAAAGACTTCAAGCTATACATCAGATTCAAGGGTATCAGAGGTGAATGGCCAGACATTTCAACAAAAAGGTCAAAGATCGAAAGTTGGAAGAAGGTTGTTTGGTTCTGAAAGAGATCAGAACACCTATCACAGATCCTCATGGGAAGTTTCGTCCTCTTTGGGCTGGACCCTACATTATAAAGAAAATACTTTCCGGCGGAGCCGTCATCATGTCTGATTTGGATGGTCTGGAGTTCACAAACCCATGCAATTTGGATCAATTAAAGAAATATTATGTATAATCATGCATTGTAAGGAACTACATTAGACCTGATTCTCGCAAACTAATTCGAGATATGTAGGCAGCTCTCCTTGAGCACGGTCTAAATTTTAATGAAAACCATTGATTCATTTTTCTTTTACCAACATAAAAAAAATCCATTAAGTTGAAAACCCGCAAAGGGCGGGTTAGGCAAAAAAGGGTAAGAGCTCGCTAAGTTGAAAATCCGAAAGGACGGCTTAGGCAAAAATTAGAGCAAGAAAATAAAGTAGATAATGCTTGGAAAGCAAATGAAAGAGTCATTCCTTCCAAAAAGAGTCATTCATTCCAAAAAGAGTCATTCATTCCAAAAAAGAATCATTCATTACAAAAAGAGTCATTCATTCCATGAAAAGAGTCAAACCATAAGTCCTAAACATCCAATGAACCAAAAAGATAAAAGCAATCCAAAAAAGCAGACAATAGAGTCAACCCTAGGATCTAAATCCTACGTCTCCTACGAGGGGCAGAGTCTTCGGTATCTTCCTTAGTTCTGAAACTTTCTGCAGCATCTATCTTCTCCTCGTTAAGAGGAACCACATCCTCTCCCTCCAACTCCTATAGCAATGCATGCCTCCTTGGCTTTTCAATTGGCCAAACTTCAGCTATAAACCAAGCTCTGTACTCTGGAGTAGGCTGAACAAGGGAAGGCTCTGCAAAAGGCCTGATCATATGATGGTTCCTAACCCAGGTTTGTAGAACAGCTCGAGTAACTCTGGGAGTAATAGGGGAAGCAATGGTAAGCCCAACAAGAAGAGGAACCCTATGATCAATTCCCATTTGTCTGAGAACGCGAGAAGCACTATACCATGTACTATGTGTGAAACCAAGAAGGTAGACATGGTTATGCATTGCATTTGCCCCCATGAATCGAGAAATTCTATACCAAGGGATGAACCACAACAATTCTTCTGGCCCAAGCTCATACAACCAGATGATCCACTTAGCCATAGAGGGAAAAGAAATCTGGATTCTTCTGGTGCGGTACTGAGAAGGGTTATAAGTCAAGGCATGGGGAACGGAAACCACTCGGAGATGGTCTCTCAGCCAAACCTTAAAAAAATAGATCCTTTCTATTTTACAAAGGAAAAAGAGAGATGATGAAATGAGAAAAATCTAAAAGTATAACTGAATTACCTGAAGAATGATCGGGGTAACAGTCCAATTTTCAAATCCAAGTGCAGTTCTGTCAAGACTCTGAATAGTCTCAGCCAGAATCATACCACCAATGCAGTTAAGTTCTTCCATTTGCCTAATCATGGGGCAAAGCTTTAAATCTCAGAAGCCAGGGTCACAGTTGAAAAGAAATCCAGCTAACAGGCAGAAAACAAAAGCTCGCATCCTATGCTTCAGTTGAATCTCATCTTCAAAATTAGCAGTCAGGAATTCATCAATCAAAGGAAGCAGCATCACCTTATTCCCATCCGTAATCATAGCGTGAGCTTGAGGCCTTGTAAAGTTGAAAAGCCTCTGAAAAGACCCCACAGAGCCAATTTGAACCTCATGCCTTACAAGAGGGGCATTAGGGTCACATCCAATAATTGAGCATAATTACTCAAAAAGAGGACACATCTCCTCCATCCAGGCACCAAATCTGAAAACGTGGGCTTGGGGATCCCAAAATCTGATACAAGCATGCAAGAAATCCCAATCCACGGCTACACCTCTAAGGGTGGCAACAACTTTCAATCCATATCTTCCCATGTTTATCCTTTCAACATTATGGAGGCTCTTGGTCCAGCTATGCATCACATGATTATAAAAGAGGGTTGATAGTTGAGAGAAAAATAAAATACTGCAGTGAAAAACCTATTTTTTGGCCTGAAAATGCACTTCAACTTCGTTTTTTATGCAGCCCTGGCCCAGATGGCAGCTCGACCGCCGATTCCGGTGGCTCGACCGCTGACTCCGGCAGTCCAACCGCCACCGACCCAGTTTCGACTCCTGTTTTTGATGTTTTGTTAAATTTTTGTGTTTTGGCCCTGTTTAGGCCCTGTTAGGTGCTATTTTTGGGGGTTATTTCAGGGATTTATTTGGAAAATAGATTTCTAAAAAAAAAAAACAAGCATCATACATATTTGCTGTCAATACTAACAAATAAATGCAGGTTTAAGTTCAAATAACAGGTGAAAAACATGGAAAGTACAAAGTATAGAGCAAGAATAATTCAAATACGACAAATATAATCCAAGACAAATATGAGAAATCAGCGCCGGGCTCTCCGTCTTTGTGGCCTGTTCTGCCTCTCATAAGCACTATCAGTCCAACCACCAGTCAGCTCATCCGAAAAAGCAGTGATCAGTGCCGCCATGTTAGCAACTAGGCCCGCAGGTACCTGTAAAAAAGACAGAATCACAGTCAATTTCAAGAGACCTTTATGAATCCTTTTCATGAAAAGTTCTAGAAGAATGTACCTGAGTGATGTGAGCAAGGCTCCGATATTGTACACCCTCCACACTAATTGGTCGGGTCACCCAACCAGCGGGTGCATGATAACGAACAGCATAAGGCAGCCTCAGGTCGGCCAAAGCAGGGTCCAATTGACCGGTAACCGCAAGGATAGATAAGGGAGGCCTCAAATGTGATGAACTGCTTCTTGCTCCAGTATGTGGTGGTCCAGCCCTGAAAGCGGAAGCCTCGGCCCTAGAGGAAGAAGGTCTGTCACCTTGCCAGCTGGAAGAGGGATGGTCTCCTGGAGTGCTAGAACTGGGAACCGAAGAATGGGAGGACCGATAAGATGGTGCAGGGTCGAATCGTGTCCCAATGCGTGGCATCAGTCGCTGAAGACAGTAGAAATCATAATCATCATCCGGGGCATAGGCCGACTCGAAGGGATCACCCTCATACTGGGATGCAGTAACAGGCAGAAGCGTCAGAGATAGCATATCATCAGGAGGATCCAGGGGAGCTGCACGGAAACCGGCAATATGGAAAGTCACTCTCTCAGCGAGATAATACCGTCGATACTCTGGATGGGGAAGTATGAATCGACGGTGAGTCAGGAACTGTGATCACTGAAAGCTGTGATCTTGAGCAATCCACTCTACCAGCCGGCTAGACATTGCTGTAAATACAACCTGTAAAAATTTATTATGTTAGTGAATCATTTTCTCTAATAAAATAAATAAGGATGAGGATAAAATATTTACCGAGTTCATGGAGCAGCTATCGAAGAACGATCTCAGCTCTCTGATAGGAAGCTTCCTCTTTGGTGCTTCTAACCTCTCTTTATACCATCTCCAAGCAAAGGGAGAAAGAGGATCTGTAGGGGCAGGTAGCTCACGAAGAAAAGGGGCGACACCAGGAAAGTACTCGAAAGCCCAAGTCTAGAAAAAATGAAGAAGATATCAGAGTCGGTGTATGCAAGGTAAAGGAAATGTTCTTTACATTACCTCCCAGAAGTAGTACAGGCCGCATGGAGCAATACGGGTATAGCAGAGATCTGACATGTCATCGTACAATCTACACTGTATCATGCTAGCCCAATCGTATGTCTGAAGTCAGGTCAGGTCGAGTAGGCTCTTCAGCACATTGAGACTCACTGCGTCCTTCCTATTTGCTAAGAAGGAGCTAGCAAATAGGAGAATCAGGGTAAACATGGCCACCTGATCAGCAGTAAGATCGCCTACCTCATAGCAAGCATAGATGGCTGGCGCTTGCTCTACAAGCCACCTCCGCTGAATGCAGCGAGGCGCCTGATGTCGAGGATAGTCAACCCCGATCAAAGTGACCTTGTCGGCTGAAGAAATGTCATGCCGCCAGTCATCATAGAACTCCACCATCTCAACGCCGAAGGGAATCCCGGAAATGACGAAAAAGTCGGTAGGCATCATCGTCATCTCCTCCCAAGCAAAATGAAAGGTATCAGTGGTGGGCCACCATCGATCAGCCAGCGCGCAGATCAACTCCCTGTGGATATCTCTGCCCACATCTATAGTCCTCAAATGGTGGAGGAAAGCATGTCTGATAAGATCCCCCACCGGATGCCCGGCATCAAAGATGTAGGCCAGAATAGTGCTCATAGGACTCTCGGCGATAGATATCCTAATCGCAATGTCCTAAAAAAGCAAAGAGAGTGATTTTCTAATTCATTATTGAGGATAATTTGGGGGGCAACTTCAGAAAAATTTAAGTTCTTTCCCCAGCCGGGTGTGACTTCCTAGAGGATTATTTCTAAGTTCTTTACTAGAAATAATTGCTGATAGCAGAACTTAGTGAAGCATGATATTACTCCTGATTCATTACTAGAGCTAATTCAAGTACATGTAAAGGAAATATTCTTACAATTTGTTTCTAAGTTCCTTACTAGAAATAAATAAAATTCCTAAGCATGCATACTAGATGAGTAAAGGGGAAGGTACTTACCTCATAGCAGCCGGTCTGGGAATTTTGCTTTTCCTCCTCAAGTAAAAGATTGCAGGGAGGGAGTGGGATTTCGAAGTCTTCTAGGCCAGTGAAATCCATCATCAAAAGAAAGTTTGAAGGAAAGGAAAGAAGAAGAAAGAATGAAAGCAAATGAAAATATAATGGAAATGAGCCTATTTATAAGGAAAAGGGTGAAAACGCGGGTCTTTTGCACCTCGCTCAAAATCCTCGTTTCTGACGACCACTGAGCCCCATAAATCATTTTTATGGATCCCAGTGGGGGGCAATTGTGAATACTCAAATTTTGAGGCTTGAAAAGCCAATTTTCTCATACTGCAGACGACCGAGCCGGACCGAAGGTCCATGGTAAAGTTCACCGAAAGTATGTCTTCATGGTACTTGAAATGTCCGGAGCGACGCAAGGATCACGGATATGGTCCCGGAATAATTTTTGGAGGTCCGTAGCTCCCGGAAAATCAGTTCGAACGAAAATCGTACGAGCTTTTGTGCTGTTTTGGAGGGCTCAACCACCGCCACCGGCGGTCTGACCGCCGCCGACCGCGACGGTCCGGCCATCGCCCACGGCGGTTCGACCGCCGCTGTTTTTGCTTTTTCCTTTTTCCTGCCCTGGTCACTTCCACGGCGGTCCGACCGCCGTCCAGGTCCGATTTATTCTATAAAAAGCCTCCAAATTTTCAGAGAAAAAGGTTCGGTCTTTTCGGGTGGGCTTCGGGCGGACGAACTCTCTATTCTCACACGCTTAAGAACTTTTCTTGGACTTTTCTTTGGATAAACCTAATCTTGTGCTGCAGGAATTAATCTAAAACAAGAATCATAATCCAAGGTTCGAGAAAATAAGATCTGCAACTACGAAGTGGGAGAACCCTAAACAAGGTAATATCCTAATTTATCCTTAGTCAATTTAAGCATATCATGAGCACTACACCTCCTTCTTAATTTCTTTTTGGGTCAAAGACCTAATCTCTTTTGGCATGAAATCTATCCAAATTAAAATCAATCTTTGGCATGAAGCCGATTTCAACTAAAATCAACCTTTTGGCATGAAGCCTAAATTACATCTTCTTTTGGTACCAAGTACCCAAGTTTCATCAAATTTAGCACTAAGTGCTCAAAATCTCACAATTTTGGCAAAAAGCCCAACAATGCACGAAGCATACACACACACATGCATAAATGCATAATTGCCTTTAAATAGGCTTTTCCGAACTACATGGGCTTTGATCTCTCATAAAAAATGAGAGTATATAGGCATATTTGGGATTCACCCCAAATAGCAAGTCCACAATTTACTAACAATCTGTTTGTCTTCTTTTCTTCGTCCCTTTTAGGTTTGTTTCTTTTTGCCAAATTAATCAAATACATGACATAGTCCCCGAATCCTCCTTGGGTTCGTAGATTAGAAACCTTTATATTGGATGCATTATTGGAGTCAAACAAGGGTTTTCTTAGTTTTTCCCTTTGAACAGAAAAAACTGAGTGGCGACTCCTAACGACAAGTGAACGTTCATCCGAATCCTTTTTAGGTGGAAACCGAGGTTCACAGCTATGAAATGAAATGAAGAATCAGCTCCTTAATATAGAGAAACGACAAGTAAAAAAATAAAATTCAAAACTATTCATGAATAGTAAATCTTACTATTCATCAATAGTGTTGCTATTGATGAATAGTAAAATTACTATTTCTAATAGTACATACTATTTGCTACTATTTTGAATAGTAAATTTACTATTTATAAATAGTAAATAGTGCATGAACAGCGACTGCACAGTAAATAAATAGTAAATTCAATTATTCACTTAAATCATTCAAATAATTGCGGGTATATAAATATTTTTACACGCATGGGGCAAGAAGAAGACATATGCATAAAAATTAGCTAAACCTTTTGAAATAAAAAATTATTTGCTCGGGTCTAGAACCCAAATTTTCTTTAGGTCCAGAACCTAGAATCTTTTCTAAGTCCAAAACTTAGCTCAGGTCCAAAACCGAAATTTTTCTTAGGTCTAGAACCTAAAATCTCTTTTAAGTCTCGAACTTAACTCGGGTCCAGAACCCAAATTATTCTTAGGTCCAGAACCTAGAATCTTTTCTAAGTCTAGAACTTAGCTCGGCCCAGAACCCAAATTTTCCTTATGTCCAGAACCTAAAATCTCTTTTATGTCCAGAACTTAACTCGGGTCCAGAACCCAAATTATCCTTAGGTCCAGAACCTAGAATCTTTTTAAGTCCAGAACTTAGCTCTAGTCCAGAACCCAAATTATCCTTAGGTCCAGAACCTAGAATCTTTTCTAAGTTTAGAACTTAGCTCAGGTCCAGAACCCAAATTTTTCTTAGGTCCAGAACCTAGAATTTATTTCTAAGTCCAAGAACTTAGCTCGGGTCCAGAACGCAAATTTTCCTTAGGTCCAGAACCTAGAATTATGCTTGAGTCCAGAACTCGAACCGGGACCAAAACCCAAAATCTCCACCATCTCAAAAATTAAGTCTTATTGCTTTTCACTCTCTTTCACTAAAGTTTCAGATCATTCAAGCAGGGGGCAAACTGTAGACCCTTAATTTTTGACCTAGTTCAGTCCAATATATTTTATTTAGTCCAAAATATTTTAATTGGTCCAAAATAATTTTTTTTATCTTAATTAAATAATTTTTGCTTTAGTATCTATTTTTTATTAATAAAAAATAAAAATAAACAAATAAAAAAAATCGGCGACGAAAAAATCATCGCCGAAAACCAGCGCGCGGGGCATGGCCATAGGCCATTTCGCCCACAAGAGTTTTCTGCGGGCAAAATGGACTTCGCCAGCCCATAGGCCAGCTAGTGCACCCGCTACCGCAGCCAGTTGCGGCAGCTTTTTTGCCAGTGCATTTTTTCCGTAGCAGCTTTTTTCTCCAGCGAAATTTTTCAGACGCAAATTTTCCGAAACCTAATGCAATTAGGTTTCGGTTTCCTTTTCTTAATGAATAATAGATGTCATGAATAACTAGAATTAGTCATATAAAACTTCTATAAATAAGATAAAAAACAACACAAAAATCAAGGAAGAAATCGGAGGAGAAATTGATCAAAAATTGGATTCGAAACTAAGTATGAAAGGCAGTGAATCAACCTGATTTCTTATTTTTTGAGAGAGCAGAAAAACAATTCAAGCAACTCAAAGGCAACAAAGCTTGTCTTTGCTTTTGTTCATCCAAGAAGCAATTTTTGATGTAACCTACAAACCAAGGTTTGAGTTCTTAATTTCTTTTTTTTTTCACAGTTGATTAATCATCTATTTTTTTTCTTTTAATTCAAAAACCCTATAACCTCAATTCACTTTTTCTAAAGTTTAAAAACCCTAATTCGTTGCTTTTTTTTTTCCAAAAGTTTAAAGTTATTAGTTTTGTTTCTTCAAAGCCCCAAAACCAAAATTTGTTTTCCAAATTCTCAAAACCCTAAATTGAGTTCTGTTTCTTTCCAAAAGCCTTAAAAACTTCTTTTTTTGCTTCTATAAACTTTAAATCATTTTGTTTATTTTCATAAAACTTCATAAAATTATCAATTGATTTTAAAATTCTAAAAATTAATTCATTCCCCGAAACCCTAAATCAAAAATTCTAAAACCCTAATTCAACTCCAAAAACCAAAACAGTGAACCCTAACCCCCTTAAAACCTTAAACCCTATTTTTTTTCTAAACCCTAATCCTTTAAAACTTTAAAAACCATATAAACACAAATGTTATAATTTTACACAGTAAGCTTGAAAACATAATTCAATGAGTAACCATAAATCTAAGTATCTTAAAGTGTTCAAACCCTAGTTTCATGATTTCACAATTCAAACACTAATTTGGTTAATCAAAGAACTTTACCAACCTTTTAAAACATAAAGCCTTAATGTATTTTAATTCCTTTAAAAACTCACAATAGCCTAATTCCATAAATTACAAAACCCTAAACACATGAAAGAAAGAACCCTAAATGGAAACAATAGCCATAATTTATATTTTTATTTGCCTTATTAAATTTTATATTTGATTATGCTTTGATTTATTTTATATGCTTCAATTTATTTAAGTTCAATGCTTGGTTTATTTAATTTATCATGGATGAATGTTTACTTTCTATTGATATTTAATATCTTTGATGAATAATTTATTTATGATGAATGGTTATTTAACTTTTATCAATTTATTTAGATTTTCAAATATTGTAAGAGGTATGTTTACACTTGGGGGGTACCTCATTAGTTAAATATCATGTAATTTAAATTTCTTTTCTATTTTAGAACCAATGTAAAGGACATGTTTCTACCTTTCGGTGGGTGTCCTATTTAGGCATGGGATGTAAGGGCATGTTTCCATCTTTGGATGGGTGTCCATTTATTTATTTTGTTTGGACATTGTTTTGATTTTCAATATATCGATGCTTTTTTTAATTGTTGTGTGTAATATGGATAATGTTATTATATTTAAGAATTTTATAATATTAAGACCTGTAACGGAGGCTGGTTCCAATGAAACGGGCATTGTGGGGGTACTGGGCCATTTCTCACCTTCCCCACACATACCCAACTTTTCGAATCCATTAGGGGGTTGGGGATTCCTTAGGAATCGAGTCATCCACCTCTTTCTTTTTTCCCAGCCCATCCAGGTGGCGACTCCATTTTCTCCGAACTTAGGCCCATGTTCTCTAAGGCCCCGAGCCTAAACAGTGTCGAGGTCACAAGAATATTCCACCGGGAGTGGGGGCAAAATCCCTGCTCACAGCGTGTCCGTGGCCGTGTAATTCAACTACTTTATAGAGCTCTGACATGCCTAGAGATATAGGCGTGTCCCTAACCGAGTCCGTAACTCAACATTGTTGTAGCAACAACATGCCTAAGGACATGGGAGTGTCACTGCCCATGTTATTAAAGTTCAAAATAGCACCGTTGACATACCCATAGACACGGGCGTGTCCATGGGTGTGTCAGGCAAAAATATCTGGGATATAAAATCTGAGCCAAAGAATGAATTAGGGATAGAGAATATGGAGTTTATTATTCAGAGTTGACCTCCGAAGAAAAACAGAGTTTTTGGCAGCCAAGAGTGAAGGTGGAGACTCGATTCCCACGAGATTTAATCTAAGATCCGAGGATTGAAGTGAAGAAACACAAATCATTCACATGAATTGTTTGAATTCTTTTACTTATTTCCTCTATTTTTGTTTTCTGGTTATGAACATGAGCTAAACACTTTATCTATCTAGATATTGATGAACCCTTAGCTTTATGGTATGGATTGAATAGTTCTTATTAAATTAAATTATTTGATTGAGTTGTTTTATCCTTTTGATTCTTAATTTCTTATTTCCAATTGATAATAGCATGCTTATTGATTGGTTGCAATTTTCATATGATTGACTTGAGAAAGCTTGATATGAACAGAATGCTCATTAGGATTGAAGGTTGATTAGAGTTCTAAAGATAGACTTACAATACCTTTTGGTTTAAAGTTCCTTGTTCTTATTGCAAGATCTATTTAATTATGCTTGAGAAGAGATTCCTAGCATTCTACTTAGTGATTAGGGATTAATTCACTTGAGAGAGGTTTTAGTCTAATTTAAGGGAATGCCAATTCAGCTCTATTATTTAATTTAATTAATTGATATTCATAAATACTTTTAATGGCTAAGGGGATTCAATATCCGAATAGTACTTTCATCACCTACTTTTATTACACAATATTCTATTTTTCTTCACTTTAGTTTATCGAGTAATTTGTCTTTTATTTTAATCATCACACAAACTATTGATTCACTAAATAACAGTTAAAATTTGCACTAATATTTGACCTTGTCTCTCCAGTGGAATGATATCTTACTCACTATTTTATTACTTAAGCGACCCGTGCACTTGCGGTAACACTGCAATAGCATAGATCCATCATTAAGTTTTTGACACCGCTACTAGGGACAATGGTTTTCAATATTAGTAATATAATCAAGATTGTTGATTTAGTTTTTATTTTATTTATTTTAACATTAGTTCTTGCTTGTTGATTATCATTCTAGGTACTTCTTCCCATTTATGACCTGAGCTAGCTCTTTCTAACTACTTGAATTAGATTAAGAGCTAAAGAGAACATTGAGGAGAAAGCAAAAGGAAGAAGAAAAATAGTTCTAGCAGAAATGGAACTAAACTTTGAAGATCTGAGCTCAGAAGAAGAACTGTAAATGATGGCAAGAGATGAGCCAAGGACAATGCAAGAATTTGCTAGGCCTACTCTTAATGGGGCCAATTCAAGCAAACAGAGACCTATAGTTGCTGCAAATAAATTTGAGATAAAGACAAATGTAATTCAAATGGTGCAGCAAACTTGTCAGTTTGATGGGTTCCCAGATGAAGATCCTAATGCACATATTGAGACTTTTCTACAAATATGTGACACATTCAAGATACAAAATGTCTCCAAAGATGTAATTAGATTGAGGTTGTTCCCATTCACGCTTAGAGATCGACTGAAGAAATGGCTAAAATCTTTCACCCCAAACACTTTTACCACATGGGGTTAATTGGCAGAAAAATTCCTAGAGAAATATTTTCCACCGTCCAAGACTGCTAAGTTGAGGAATGATAGTTCATCTTTTTCCAGCAAGATGGTGAAACTCTTTATGATGCTTGGGAAAGATTCAAAGATTTATTGAGAAGGTGTCCTCACCATGGGCTTCTGCTGTGGCTACAGATTCAAACTTTCTACAATAGATTGAATTATGCAAGTAAACAATCCATCAATGCAGCTGGCAAAGGTACCATAAATAATAAAACACTTGAACAAGTAAGGGATTTGATTGAAGATATGGCCCTTACCAATTATCAGTGGCAAACCTCAAGGGAATAAGGAAAATTAAGGGTTACTGGTTCACATCAATTGGATCCCGTAGTTGCTTTGACAACACAGTTTGAAGCAATGAATAAAAAGATTGATTCTTTAGCTTCATCTTCAGGGAGATCAATGCAAGTGATGTCTTGTGAATGGTGTGGGGTGGACATCAAAGTCAAGATTGCCAAAGTGGCAATATGTTTGCTAGACAAGAGCAGGTGGATTATGTTGGAAACATGCCTAGGCAACAGCAAAACAACCCTTACAGTAACACATATAATCCTGGGTGGAGAAATCATCCTAATTTTTCCTTGAATAATCAGAATAATCCAAGGCCTCCTCCTAGATTTTAGCAGCCTCAACATCAACAAGCTGCCCCTCCAAGAAAGAACAATTTGTAGGAAAAGATGGAGAAGTTTATAGCAGCTTCAAAAACCAGATTTTAATCAACAGAAACTACCCTTAGAAATAAACAAGCCTCCATTCACAATTTGAAAAATCAGGTGGGGCAAATTGCCAAGTTACTTATTGAATGACCACAAGGGAGTTTACCTAGCAATACTGTGTCAAACCCGAAGAAGTAGCTAAAGGCAATTACTCTAAGGAGTGGAATTGAAATTGAGGGTGGTGTGATTGAAAAAGAAGCTGAGTCACAAGCAAAAGAGGTTGAGACATAGAAAGAAGAAGAAGATAACTCTACTGTCTTTTCGGTAGAGAAGGCTACAGGGGAAAATGAAAAGGAAAATCAACCTCAAGAACCTAGTCTAGCAGTGAAGGATTACGGATCTCGAGTGCCATATCTAGCAAGGTTAACAAGGACAAGATGAATGCTCAGTTTGGTAAGTTCCTTGAACTCTTTAAACAACTGCACATTAATATTCCATTTGCTGAAGCTTTATTGCAGATGCCCAAATATGCTAAATTTTTGAAAGATATCCTTTCTAACAAAAGGAAACTTGAGGAAGTATCTTTGGTGCAATTTTCAAAAAAGAGTTCAACAATTTTGCAAAAGAGATTACCTAAGAAATTAAAAGATCCTAGTAGTTTTACTATTCCATGTTTGATAGGTCATCTTGAAGTTCAAAGTGCATTGGCTAACTTAGGGGCTAGCATAAGTGTTATGCCCTACAAGATGTTTAAAGAGTTCAGAATCGAAGAACCTAAACCAACACGCATGACCATTCAACTTGCTGATAAGTCATTAATTCACCCTCATGGCATTATAGAGGATGTGTTGGTAAAAGTCGGGAAATTCATTTTCCCCAATGATTTTGTTGTCATTGATGTAGATGAGGATGCATATATTTTTCTTATCCTTGGTAGGCCATTTTTAAATACAGCCCGTGCCCTTATCGATGTCCATGATGGCACATTGACCTTAAGAGTGGGAAATGAGAAAGTTGTTTTTAATATACATTATGCTATGAAGTTCCCACTTACACTTAATGAGGTGGATTCATGCAATGATATCATTGAGCATGAAACATTAAATTGTGTTCTAACATTGTTTCCAAGGATCCCCTTGAGTTATGTTTATTACAGGATAATTTTGAGGATCAGGAAGCACTAGAGTACCTTGCTTATCTTGAAGCAAGCAAGTCATTTTAGAGTCCGGCATATGAAACCATTGAAATGCCAAAAGAACAAAAGATGCAACCATTTGTGATTGATCCACCTAATTTAGACCTCAAGATCCTTCTGGATCATCTTGAGTATGGATTTTTGGAAGAGGAGAATAAATTGCCAATTGTTTTAAGTTCCCACCTATGTTCTGAGTAGAAGGTAAAACTCATTGAGCTATTGCAAAAACATAAGCAGGTTATAGCTTGGAAGATAGCAGACATCAAGGGTATTAGTCCATCCTATTGCACTCACAAAATACTGATGGAGGATGAGTTCAAGCCAGTGGTGCAACCACAATGGAGACTAAACCCTAAAATGAAAGAAGTAGTTAAAGCTAAAGTGATCAAGCTACTTGATGTTGGAATTATATATCCAATTTTGGATAGCTCTTGGGTGAGTCCGGTTCAAGTACTACCAAAGAAAGGCGGGACAATGGTGGTTCCTAACAAGAATAATGAGCTAATTCCAGCAAGAATAGTTACAGGTTGGAGGGTTTGCATTGACTACCGAAAGTTGAATGATGCAACTAGGAAGGACCATTTTCCTTTGCCCTTCATTGATCAGATGTTGGAGAGATTGTCCAGGCATGAGTATTACTACTTTTTGGATGGCATTTTAGGCTACTTCCAAATTCCTATTGCCCCGAAAGACCAAGAGAAAACTACATTCACCTGCCCATATGGGACATTCGCATATCAAAAGATGCCATTTGGATTATGCAATGCACCTATAACTTTTCAATGGTGCATGATGGCAATCTTCGATGAGCTCATTGAGGATATTATGGAGGTGTTCATGGATGATTTCTCAGTTTATGGTAGCTCATTCGAAGGTTGTTTGCAAAACCTTGAGAGGTTCTTGATAAGATGTGAGGAAACAAACTTGGTACTTAATTGGGAAAAATGTCATTTCATGGTTCAAGAAGGAATCATGTTGGGATACAAGATTTCAAGTAAGGGTATTGAGGTGGACTGGGCTAAGGTGTCAACCATTGAAAAACTGCCACCCCCCACATCAGTCAAGGCTATCAGAAGCTTTTGGGACATGCAGGCTTCTATCGGAGGTTTATATGCGACTTTTCTAAGATAGCTCATCCTCTAACAAGACTCCTTGAGAAGGATGTTGATTTTGTGTTTGACGGAGAATGTTTAAGAGCTTTCACAACTCTTAAGGAGAAATTGACCCATGCCCCAATGATGGTAGCTCCTAATTGGAATTTACCATTCGAACAAATATGTGATGCAAGTGATATTGCAGTGGGGAAAGTTTTGGGTCAACACAAAGATAATTATTTTTAGCCCATGTATTATGCAAGCAAGATGCTGAACGTAGCCCAGGTCAATTATACAACTACAGAGAAAGAACTTCTTGCCGTGGTTTTTGCTTTTGACAAGTTTAGATCTTATCTGATCTTGTCCGAAGTGATTGTGTATACGGATCACTCGGCTTTGAGGTATTTATTTGCCAAAATAGATGCAAAGCCTAGGCTAATTCATTGGGTTTTGTTATTGCAAGAGTTTGATTTAAAGATTCAAGACAAAAAGGGAGCTAAAAATCTGGGAGCAGATCACCTTTTGCGCTTAGAGAACCTAACATTGGAGAAGTCCGAAGAAGGAAACATTGATGATTATTTCCCTTATGAGCAGCTTTACGCCATGGTAAGTGTTTCAACTTTTGATGTACCTTGGTTTGCAGATTTTGCTAATTACTTGGCTGCTAGGGAACTCCCTAAAGATATGATGTATCAAGAGAAGAAGAAATTCTTTTCTGACATGAAATACTACTTCTGGGAGGGTGCTTTCTTGTTTAGGTTATGTAAGGACCACATGATCCGGTGTTGCGTGGCATGGCCCGAAATGTTGAATATTCTTCATCATTGTCATGCTGGACCTGCTGGTGTTCATATGGGAGCCAATAGGACTGCTCAAAAAGTGCTAGAACCAGGATTTTATTGGCCCACACTGTTTAGGGATAGCTATGATTTTGTGAAATGTTGTGATCATTGTCAGAGAACTGGAAACATCTCCCGTGATGAGATGCCCCAAAATGGAATTCTAGTGTGTGAAGTCTTTGATGTATGGGGGATCAATTTTATAGGACCATTTCATTTTTGGTAACAAATATATTCTTGTAGCTATACACTATGTTTCCAAATGGCCTGAAGCCCAGGCTTTAGCAACAAATGATGCCAGGGTAGTGATGAGGTTTTTTAAAAAGTTGTTTTCAAGATTTGGTACACCAAAAGCGATCATAAGTGATAGGGGTACTCACTTTTGTAACACTCAACTTGAGAAATTTTTCAAAAGGCTAGGTGTTGCACATAGGTTCTCTACTCCTTACCATCCTCAAACTAGTGGCCAAGTTGAGAACACGAATAGAGAAATAAAAAGGATCCTTGAAAAAACTGTAGAGTGATCCCAAAAGGATTGGTCTGAGAAATTAGACAATGCTCTATGGGCCTTTAGGACTACATTCAAAACTCCATTGGGCACTTCACCATTTAGGCTAGTATATGGAAAGGCTTGTCACTTACCAGTGGAGATTGAACATAATGCTTATTAGGCTATAAAACATATTAACCTTGATTTAGCTAGTGCAGGTGATAGGAGAAAATTGCAGATCAATGATCTGGATGAATGGAGATTACAAGCTTATGACAATGCAAGAATATATAAGGAGCGGACTAAGAGATGGCATGATACTTACATTAAGGAATGAAAAGAGTTTCAAGTTGGTGATAAGGTATTATTGTACAATTCCAGGCTTCGACTTTTTTTAAGTAAGATAAAATCAAGGTGGTCTGGTCCATTTACAGTCAAAGAGGTTTCTCCCTATGGGACAATTGAAATTACTCGCCCGGAGAAAGGGACTTTTAAGGTTAATGGGCAAAGGCTTAAACTGTATTTAGGGGGGACTTGAGTGAATTGATGGAGGTTTTATACCTCCAAATTAAAGATGAATCTATCCCAACTGTTCAACTAATACGATGTTAAAGAAGTGCTGTGTGGGAGGCAACCCACTATTTTATTTGTTTTGATATTTATTTCTTTAATTTTGAAGTTTTTAGTTTGTTTTGGTGTTTTTATTTATTTTTATTCTTCTATCATTGGTTGGGGGTGCGTTTGCCTTGAATTCATTTGAATTTGTGGATGAAATTTTCTTTTGAGGGGGTAAGTTTGGGGACACGCCCGTGTGAGTGGGCGTGTCATTAATTATAAGAGATCATAGCTAGGACATGACTAGTGACATGCTACTGTAACTAGATGTGTCATTTAGATGGCACCACAGTAGCTACAACACGACCACTGACATGCCCGTGTCATTGGTTATGTTGATTTGGTTAAATTTGAGATTCATCAAAGCTACAACACGCCCGTGTCACTGGCCTGTTGATTTAAATGAGTCACAGTAGCTACAACAAGACCACTGACACTCTCGTGTCAGTCAACATGTCCTTTTATTCAAGAAATAGTAGTTATTACATGCCCATAGGCACAGGCGTGTAAATGGGCATGTCTATGAGTTTTTAAGTCATGTTGATTTTGAATCGAACATAATTTCCTCTCTCCTCTTCCCCTCTTTATCGATTTTCTCTCAATTTTTTCACACTCTCACACTCAAAATCACATACCCATTCATCCTAGAGGTGATTTTGACCGCCATTTCGTGATTTGAAGGGGATTTACTCATTTCTCCTTCAATTCTCTCGCATTCTTCACGCTATTCAAGTACACACTCTTAACTTTTGAAAATTTTTTTTTTTTGCGATTTCTTATGATTTTGCTGGAGATTCTTTAAGATCTGTTGATTATTGGATTTTTTTTGTTTAGTTGGATTCTAGAGATTCTATTTTATTTTATTGGGGGTTTGTTTATTTGCCACAACTAGTTTCTAGAGATTTTGAAAATTTTTTACCATGGGATTTCGCATTTTTTTTTTAGTTTTGTGGATATTTTGTGATTTGATCATTATGTTTTTGAAGATTCTATGGTTAGAATCGAGTTGCATTAATTGACACTCTATTTTTGTTTGTTTATTCTTAATGAGTTGACATCCTATATTTTGTTGCATTGGGCTATGGCGATATTGAATTGGGGCGATGATATTAAATTGGGGTAATGCTTGATATGGTGATTGACTATTGCATGGATTTAAAAAAAAAAGGGTTGCCCTTATTGAGAATTGGTTCATTGCTCTCTCGTTGGTTTAATGTCATTGCTTTTATTGTTTGATAATGCATTACTATTGTTAGTTTCATTGGGTTGGGCTATTGTGTTACTCTTCTTGGCTTGTTTAGTGCACTCTATTTTGAGGCTATTCTTATTTGTTTTGCAGATCATGGGTCCTCACAAACAAATACTATCTAAATTATGAACTAAACGGGCTAGAGGTGAAGGTAGCTCAAGCTGACCTGCTACCAATCCCATCTCGAAATTCATGGCCGGCCACAAATGCCTTCGATTCTCAACTGTGGAGGAGCTAAGATGGTTTGAACTGTTAGGGAACAAGGACTGGTCACCACCTAGGGTTTTGGATTGGGGTGCCATGGAGCGAGCCAACATAATGACTGAGGTCCTAGAATTGATTAACCGGCTGGGATGGGAACAACTCTTCTCCATCAGTGAGCCTTCCTACAGAGAGTTAACCCTAGAGTTTTGCACTTTTCAATTTGGTAAAAACAAGATCTCCATCATCGAGTCAATGATGAAATTCCAGTTAGGCGATCAATGATTTCATATGAGCATCAATGAACTTGGCATACATTTCAATTTATTCACTACAGAGGAGGTGCAGACTGTAGAGTATCTTAACTCCGAGGAGGACTTTGCATAGTATGATGTCATTCCTGTCAGTTGGAGCATGTTTGTACCTAATGCCGCCAAGTATCAGTCGAAGGTATCCAAGGCATCAAATTTTGAGTCCTTCCCCTATCGAGCAGTGCATAATCTATTGGTTCACACCATTGTAGCTCGGCTTAGTAGTACGGGAGTTGTTAGCCTGAGGGAGCTATTCTTCTTGAACTACATGGTCCAAAAGATTCGGTGTAACGTAGCTCATGCTATCACGTATTTTTCCTATAAGCAGTCCAAGAAAGGGTCACCAGGTAACTTGCACGGTGGCATGTATGTTATGAGACTTGCTCGCAGCTTGGGGGTGTTTGATGGATGCCTCCCGATGACTTTGGATGGGCTCCCCAAACTGTTGGGAATGAATACTTTAAAATGGTTGAACCAGGAGAAGGTGGTGAACTACAGGCACCACCCACAGATTTCGAGCCAGTTCCACCCACGGATTCCAAGCCAGTTCCTCCTGCTCCCACTTTCGACATACCTCCACCTCCATTGATAGACATCCCTGGCCCGTCCACCACTGTCGGACCTTCTTCTTCAGTTGGCCCATCTTTTACTCCAGCCCCTACTTTCAGAGACTGACGTCATTCTGTGAATACTGAGTGGGATGATGATCAAAAACCAATGGAGTTTGAGTGCCGGATATGCAGGATGGAAGGAAAGATCAAAAACATCAAACTGAACAAAAATAAGTTATTGAAAGGGATTTTTGTTGCTTCCTAACTCAAGTTATTTTGGAAAGGGATTTATTTATTAGTGCCGGCGCTAGTAATGATTCCATTGCAGAGCCCATAACTCAAGTTTATTTATTTTAGTTATTGAAAGGGATCTTTATTTTGGAAAGGGATTTTTGTTGCTTCCTAACTCAAGTTTTGAAGGTGTTTCAAGAGATCAAGTTGGAGTTTGAAGGGTTTTCATCACTTTTGGTAAGTTTCCAACTTGTTTCCTTGGTTTTCTTTTGAGTTTGTGTATTGAGGTTGTTGAATGGTTGGTGTATTTGTGTGTATGTTTTATTGTGGTGTGTTTGAGAGTGTTTGGTTTTGTTGACTTTGATTTTTGGGGTTTGTTTGGAGGAAAAGTTAAGTTTGGTGATAGAAAATAAGAGTTTTGGATTGTGTATGGGTTGAGTTGTGATTATGGTTGTGATCTGTGTTTAATGTATGAATTGTGTTGTTTTGATGGTATGCAAGTCTAGTATGGTTTTGGGTAAGATTGTTTTGAGTGGAAAAGGGTTAAGTATGATGTTTGTTAGGTGTGGTGTTGTTGGTGTCGGAATCATGGATTTTGGCCTGACACGCCCATGAGTATGGCCAAGCCTTTGGGTGTGTCAATGGTTCTATTTTCTGGATGGGTGACATGGCCAGTAATATGCCCATGTCACTGAGCATGTCATAGCTACTGTGTTGTTGGTGGGTGACACGACTAGTGACACACCCCTGTCACTGAGCGTGTCATAGCTTCTATGTTGGAGGAGAATTGACACATGCAGTGACACGCCCATGCCACTGAGCATGTCAAAACTTCTGTGTTGTGAGTTTATGGAACGATCAGGGACACGTCCGTGTTGTTGAGTGTGTCATGTGTAGAGTTTACCCTAGCTAGATCTTGTCCTTATTTTATTATGAGTATTACTAAGTGACTGTGTATAATTACAATTGCATTAGGTTTTGAAGAGATTGAGTTGCCCTGATCCAAGTGTTGAAGGATTCTTGGAAGAGGAGGTGGTTAGATTGGTGTGAGTTGCTCTTAAGGTAAGTACAAACCCTACATTATTGCATACATTTACATGATTTTGGGACTTAACACATTTGGTTGGAAAATGTGTTAGGTTACCTATTATATTGTTGATATATGAGAATGGTGCAATGATTTGTATTATGTGAATTATGTGAATTATATGTTGAGGATTCAAAATATATGAACAATGTAAGTTGTGATGCGCACTCAAATGATGGAATGTGAAGCCACTGATGTTGGCTATAATGATGTAAATGAAATATTGAGGCATTGTGCCTAGATGATTATGAGAAAATGAGAATGGATTTGATAATGAAATAATGAAAGAATTGTGTGCCTAGTATGTTATTCAATTTTCAGAGTTTTGTTATTGGTGGCATGCCTAAAGGTAACAATCCCTTGAAGCTGGGTTGGGCTTGGTCCTTGAAGCCAAGTTGGGTTGATGCTATGTTTCCCTTGAAGCCTTTTTGGGCCTAGTCCTTGAAGCCTAGTTGGGATGTTACATATAGGATGTTTCTCATTGTGATAATGATTCATCTACGGGCTTGATAAATGTGATTATTGGACAAAGACATTCACTCTAGAATTTGAATCGGATATTAGTTTCTTTTGAGCCCATGCTTGTCTCTACTTTAAATGTGAATCATGAATGATGAAATAATTGAACAATATAATGAAAGGTAATGTTATGAAATATGATATCGTTGTGTATTGTTTATAATGTTTGAAAGTTTGACATTGGCATTACATTTGAAGCATATTATTATTGTGGTTTGTACCACTCAGCCTATGGCTTAGCGCGATTGTGGTTCATCGCGCAGGTGACAGGGCTGATCCGATTGAACCAGAGAGTTCAGCTAGATCGAGTCAAGTCTAGGCTTGGGATCCCTTCTAAAGTGTTGATTTTTGGGACTTCAAGATCAGATACGAACTGCCAAGCATGTATAAACTCTATATTTTTGTAAATATTGATTTTAATATATATACATATGTATAATCCATTGCTTATTAAATAAATGTTGTGGATGAACTTTGGGTGCAATGAAGATATATGTAAATGTATTTTAATAAGGAATGTTTTATCTATTACTATTTATAATGAGGATTTGATGTTAAAGTTTAAAAGATTGGTTTGCTTCAAATAGACTATGACATCCTTGTATCCAGTATATGTATATTACATATTGAGAGTATATATGGTGTACATATATGGGGTATAGGGGTGTTACAATGGTTTTGGATTCAGAGCCTAGGTCTTAGGTTCTCAACCTAGGTGAATTGTAAGAAAATGAAAATTTTGAGTTTTAAAATATGGTTTTTAAATAAGATACATGCATTGGCACTGGCAGTTTCTGATCTTTGATGAGGCATATTCTGCTGTGTTTGCAGATATAGGTAGTGATGGTGTCTTAGCCACGTCAGTCCATAGAAGGCAGTGCTAAGAGTGTAGCTCCTGAAGAGGGTAGAGATGGAGCTAGGGTTGAGATTGCTAGAGAGGCACCTGCTCTTGTTCTAGAGAGACCAGCTGCTGATGAGATTCCGCCGGTTTGGTTATGGCATATGGTAGATTTGTTGAGGCAGTTCCAGCGCGGCAGCCGCCACCGCAACCACAACCGTAAGTACCGGTGAGGCAGTGTGATAAATTGAGGAAGTTCAAAGCTGAAGACTTCTTTGGTACCATAGATCTTGCAGTAGCTAAGCAGTGGTTGGATAGAGTTCAGAGGGTATTTATTCAGTTGCAGGATATTTCTAAAGAGAAATTTGATTATGCTAGTTACTACTGCAGAGAGATGCTTATGATTGGTGGAAGACGGTTCCACATGCGATGGATGATCCACCGACCTTGTCTTATGGAGATTTTCTGTGGGAGTTTGAGCAGAAGTATACTCCAATGGAGTATAAGGATGCTAAGAAGATGGAGTTTCTGAATCTGTGATAGGATAACCGGACGGTGACAGAGTATGAGATTGAGTTCATCCGGTTAAGTCACTATGCTGGTGGGATTATTTCAGATGAGATAGATCGGTGCACGAGATTTGAGGAGGGATTGAGGCCCTCTATTATGTGTATTGTTGCTGGTTCACGGTACCAAGATTTTTTCCAGCTTGTTGCAGCGGCCCGAAGTGTTGAGAGAGCACAGGGTATTGCAGCAGCTACTACTGAGGAGGAGACTAGAGTTAGGAGACCCCAATTTGAGGTAGGGTCTTCATCTATGAAGAGAGGCAGAGGAAATTTTGTTCCGAGGATCAGTAGGAGCCAAAGGTAGTTTGGTAGGTCAGTTTAGTATTAGAGGCAAAGACCGAGACCTACAGTTTCTTTAGCTAGTGCTCTGACTCCAGTGGTTCATAGATCTATTCTACCTACATGTGTCCATTGTGGTAGGGCACATGGGGGTGCTTGCTGGAAGACGGGTGGACCAGGAGTGTGTTTTAGATGTGGGTCACCAGCTCATTTCATCAAAGATTGCCCTGAGCTACTAGAAGATAGATAGACTGATACTACTGCTTCTCAACCCAGTGTCAGTAGAGGAGGTCGAGGGGGCAGAGGTTTCAGTATAGGTGGTCGACCCAGGATTAGTCAAAGAGGAGGCTCTACATCCGGAGGCAGTAGGCCAGATGAGGCTAGGTCATCTCAGCGAGTGTATGTGATGCAAAGGCAGCCGGATGCTTCAGCTGTCATTGCGGGTACATTTTCTTTATTTGGCATTTCAGTTCTTGCTCTAATTGATCCAGGATCTACTCAATCATATATAAGTGCATCTATCTTGCCTGTATCTGAATTGCATTCAGAGTCCCTAGGATTTGATGTCTTGGTGACAAATCCTTTAGGGCATAGTGTGGTAGTTAGCAAGGTGCATCATGATAGTTCAGTTTGTGGTGCAAGATGAGGAGTTCTTGGGTGTTTTGATTAAAATGCCTTTTAAAGAGTATGATTTGATCTTAGGCATGGATTGGTGTTCTAAGTATGGGGCTGTGGTAGACTATCAAAAGAAGCGTGTTACCTTGAGAACCGGTGATGGTAGAAGTGTTATGGTATCTAGTGAGCAGAGACAACTTGCATCCTTATTTGTTTCAGCTGTTGCAGCTAGGAGGTTGATTCGGAAAGGATGTGAGGCTTATCTTGCTCAAGTTTTAGATACCAGAGTGGTGGGTTCTCAACTTGATAGTATACCCATAGTTGCTGAATTCCCAGATGTATTTCCTGAGGAGTTGATAGGGATACCCCCTGAGAGAGAGGTTGAGTTTGGTATCAATTTGTTGCCTGGTACCACTCCCATCTCTATTACTCCCTATCGAATGGCACCTACTGAGTTGAGAGAATTGAAGGTGCAGTTCCAGGAGTTGTTAAATAAAGGGTTTGTTCGCCCTAGTGTGTCTCCATGGGGAGCGCCTGTTTTGTTTGTGAAGAAGAATGATGGTACTTTGAGATTGTGCAATGATTATAGGTAGTTGAATAGGGTGACTATCAAGAATAAGTATCCTTTGCCTAGGATAGATGATCTCTTTGATCAATTGAAGGGAGCAACAACATTTTCTAAGATTGATTTGAGATCAGGGAACCATCAGTTGAGAGTGAGAGCTGAAGATGTATCTAAGACAGCTTTTCGCACAAAGTATGGGCATTATGAGTTCTTGGTAATACCTTTTGGATTGACGAATGCACCAGCAGCTTTTATGGATTTGATGAACAGGGAGTTTAGACCCTATCTAGATCAGTTTGTGGTGGTCTTTATTGATGATATTTTGGTGTATTCACATAATGAGGAAGATCATGGTAAGCACTTGCGGATTGTGTTGCAGACTTTGAGGGAGAAGCAGTTGTATGCTAAGCTGTCTAAATGTGAGTTTTGGCCTGATCAAGTAACTTTTCTCGATCACGTGGTGTCAGCAGATGGTATAAGAGTTGATCCGAGTAAAGTTGAAGCTATTTTGAATTAGAGTCCACCAAAGTCAGTGACTGAAGTTAGAAGTTTTCTGGTTTGGCAGGCTATTATCGACGGTTTGTGAAGGGTTTTTCTTTGATAGCTACTCAACTCACCAGATTACTTTGGAAGGGAGTTAAATTCATGTGGACAGATCAGTGTCAAGCAAGCTTTGAGCAGTTGAAGGAGATGTTGACTCAATCTCCTGTTCTTACCTTGCTTGTGGAAGATAAACCATATGTGATTTATAGTGATGCTTCACATAGTGGTTTAGGTTGTGTTTTGATGTAGGAGGATAGAGTCATAGCTTATGCTTCTCAGCAGTTGAAGCCGCATGAGCTTAATTATCTGACACATGATTTGGAATTAGCGGCCATAGTTTTTGCTTTGAAGATTTGGTGACATTATTTTTATGGGGAGAAATGTTTCATCTATACGGATCACAAAAGTTTGAAATAATTGGGGATTCAGAGAGAGCTGAATCTTTGGCAGAGACGGTGGTTGGAGTTGATCAAAGACTATGGCTGTTTGATTAATTATCATCCTAGTAAGGCAAATGTTGTTGCTGATGCCTTGAGTCGGAAGTCTTTGGCAGGTTTGACTGCTTATTCGCTCTCGTTGCTTGTTGAGTTGAGAGCGTTACATGCTAGTTTTGAATCATGTGATGATGGTACTTTATTGGCTCAGTTGCAGTTGAGACCAGTATTGTTGGATCATTTTTTAGAGGCTCAGTTGGCAGATGAAAGAATTCAGAAAATTGTTATGGATTGCAAAAAGGGGGAGAGCCGAGATTTTCTTATGAGAGATGATGGATGTTTATGGTACAAAAATAGATTGTGTTCCTAATGATGCAAAATTGAAAAATATTATTTTGGAGGAAGCACATCAGTCAACTTTTGCTATACACCCTGGGAATACCAAGATGTAATATGATTTGAAGCAGCATTATTGGTGGTCAAGTATGAAGAGAGACATAGCGGAGTTTGTATCTAAGTGTCTCACTTGTCAGAGAGTGAAAGCAGAGCAACAAGTTCCTACAGGATTGCTCCAACCTTTATCAGTGCCTTTGGTGAAGGTTCTGTGGAAGAATCATGGAAGAGAAGAGGCAACTTGGGAGAGTGAGCAATCAATGCGAGATCAGTATCCTCAACTATTTCAGACTTGATATTAGGTAATTTCGAGGGCGAAATTTCTTTTTAGAGGGGGAGAATTGTAATATCCCTATGTATGCCCTAGAAGTTTTAATACAATTTTTGTTTGATTTGAATTTAATGTACATATGTTTTTGCAAAGGAAATGATTGTGTTAATGGAATGTATATGTTGTATATATGTTAATATATATAACATATATGTTGGTCAAATGGAGAGTCAAGGGAAGAAGATATTTTAATTTGGGATGTGTGAAATTACTAAAGAGGGCAAGAGTTTTAAAGGATATGTGAACAAATAGAAAAGGGCATTTAAGTAATTTTCCTTTTTGGAATGCATGATGGAGATTTAAAGAGATGATAATTTGATTTTTCTTCATTTCTTTTTCTCTTTCCCATATGTTGGCCGGCCATTTCAAAGGAAGGGAGCAAGAGTGAGATTTGTTTAATTCAAATTCAATTTGAAGGAAGAATCAAAGGATTGAGTTGGAGATTTGTGAAATTTCTTCAATTTAGGTAAGTACTCTCTTGTTTTTCTTTGTTATTTTGAAGTGGTGTTTGAGGTGATTTATGAATTGTTGATTTTATGAATAAGTGTGTTTAAGATGTGTTTATAAGTGTTAAATTGATTGTAAGTTAAAAGGTTGAATTGGTGTTGGTTTTGGTTTGAAGATGGTAAGTTAAGGGTGATGTTTGGTTTTAGGGTTTTGAAGTGGTAAGTGATCAAATGTATTGTTGATGTATTGTTAGTGTGTATATTGTGATGAATATGTAAATTAAGTGTTAATGACATTGATTATATTCATTTGAGTGAGGTCATGTTGTGTATAAGGTGTTCTTAATTCAATCAAAGGAGTTTTGGTTATGTTTAGGGTTTTATGCATGAGAGACACGGCCAAACCAAGAAAGAGACACGGGTAAACTAAGGATTTTTGAGAGACACGGCCAAGTCTTAGGAAATTTGGCCGTGTTGGATAAATTTTGGAGAAGACACGGCCGTGTCCCTTGCCCATGTTTGCTTCTGTTGCTTTTGGTTGAGAGACACGGCCACAAGCTTGGCCGTGTCCCTTGAGTGTGTTGGCTACTGTGATTTTTCCTTGCTCTTCATACATGGTTGAGATTGAACTTACATTTGATAATGCATATGATACTATATGAACAAGGTTATGTATTATGCATTGTGAATCTTGTGAATGGTAATGTGTTATATGAATAATGTACTTTGAAATGTTATACCAATGATGCTATATGTATAATATGAATGGAGATATGAAATGATATGAAGCCATTGTGATTGGCTATGATGATTCCATTGAAAGAACATAAGGCATGTTTGCCTAATTGATGATGAGAATTGTAAATGAAATAATAAGAGAATTGTGTGTCTAATGTGTTATTCATTTTCAGAGTTTTGTTATTGGTGGCATGCCTATTGGTAACATTCTCTTGAAGTTAGGTTGGATTTAATCCTTGAAGCCTAATTGAGATGTTACAACCCTTGAAGCTAGGTTGGGTTGGTTCTTGAAGCCAAGTTGGGTTGATACTTAGCATGCTTTGTTCCCCTTGAAGCTTGGTTGAACCTAATCCTTGAAGCCTAGTTGGGTTTATGATGATGATAAATGTGATAATAAAACCAAAGCATTAACTCTGAAAATTGAATGGCATATTAGAGTGTTTTGGGCCCATGCTTGTCTTTGTATATAATGTGATTCTTGAATGGTAAAATCAATGGAACTATGAAGATGTAATATGAATATTGTTATGACATTGAATGTAGTGTGATGTGGTAATGTGATGTGCTTCTATGTGTATGGTTTATGAAATATAAAGGTGTGATGTTAGCTTTTCACTTATGATGTTAACTTTATGATTTAGATGTGTAACATTACATTGCCTTAAAGTATGATGTTGGTATATTTTGTACTACTAAGCCGATGGCTTAGAGCGATAGTGTTTGATCACGCAGGTGACAGAGTTGAACCTGAGAGCTCCTCGAGACCAAGTGAGACTAGACATTGAGGAATTTCTTTTGGGACCTAAAGATCTGAGAAGAGCTGCCAATCATGTATATATATATTCTATGTTTTGTAAACTTTGATTTATAACATATTTGTAATAACTTCCGCTGTGAATTGATAAACATTTTTTTTATATATGGTGTCTTTTGGATTTCTTTTAAATGTTGAGTTCGGTTTCATTTATTTACAAAGATATTTGTTGTGTTTTCTTTTTAAACTGTGGCATTTACTATATTCAGTATACGTATATTACGATCATTTAAGCATGCTTGGTACGTATACGGGATATAGGGGTGTTACAATTGTTTTGGTATCAGAGCCTAGGTTTGAGATTCTCAACCTAGGTCAAGTGTAAGAAAAAGAGTGTTTTGATTTTAAAATGTGGATTTTTGAATAATATACATGTTTTGCATTGGCAGTCTCTGATCTTTAATGAGAGGTATTATGCTGTGTTTGCAGATATAGGTTGTGATGGATTCTCACTCACGTCAGTCAGTCGAGGGTAGTGCTGAGAGTATAGCTCCTGATGAGATTAGAGAGGGAGCTAGAGTGGATAGTGCTGGAGAGGGACCTGCTTCTGTGTCGGGGAGACCAGCTGGTGAGGAGGTTCCGCCAGGTTGGTTTAGGCATGTGATTGATTTGTTGAGGCAAGCACCAGTACAACCACCACCGCCACCCCCACAGCCTTTGGTATCAGTGAGACAGTATGATAAATTAAGGAAATATGGAGCAGAAGACTTCTTGGGTACTATTGATCCAGCTGTAGCTGAGCAGTGGCTAGATAAAGTATAGAGAATATTTGTTCAGTTGCAAGCCACTCCAGAGGAAAAGTTTGATTATGCAAGATCATTGTTGCAAAAGGACGCATATGACTGGTGGAAGACAGTGCCCCATGCTATGGATGATCCACCAACATTGTCCTATGCTGATTTTCTAAGAGAGTTTGAATTGAAGTATACTCCTAGGGAGTACAAAGATGTGAAGAAAATGGAGTTTCTAAGCTTGAAGCAAGATCACCGGACTGTGACGGAATATGAGCTAGAGTTTATCTGGTTGATCCAGTATGCTGGGGGTATTATATCTGATGAGATAGATAGATGCAGGAGATTTGAGGAGGGATTGAGGCCCTCTATCATGTGTCTGGTGGCTGGATCTAGATATCATGATTTTTCCCAGTTGGTTGCAGCAGCTAGGAGTGTAGAGAGAGCTCAGGTTATTGCAGCTGCTTCAGAGGAAGAGATCAGGGTTAGAAGGCCCCAGTTTGAGGCAGGGTCTTCGTCTGTGAAAAGAGGTAAAGGAAGTTTTGTTCCTCGGGTTAGTAGGAGTCAGAGGCCAGCTGGTAGGTCAGTACAGTTTCAGAGGCAGAGATTTAAACCTACAGTTTCAGTGGCGAGTGCTCCGACCCCAGTGATGCAGAGATCCACCTTACCCAGATGTATTCATTGTGGTAGGCCACATGGTGGTAGTTGTTGGAAGACTGGTGTAGCAGGGGTATGTTTCAGATGTGGATCTCCCGATCATTTTGTTAGAGATTGTCCTGAGAGACAGGAGCAGATGTCAGTGGATACTTCAGCTTCTCGACCTAGTGTGAGGGGAGGTCGAGGAGGCAGAGGTTTCGGCAGAGGAGGCAGATCTGGGTTCAGTTCTAGAGGAGGTTCTACATCCAGGGAGAGTAGACCAGAGGAGGCTGGATCTTCTCAGAGGATTTATGTGATGCAGAGGCAACCAGATGCTTCGGCAGTCATAGCTGGTACTTTTTCTTTATTTGGTATTTTAGTACTTGCTTTGATTGATCCGGGTTCCACACATTCATATATTAGTGCATCTATTTTGCCTATGTCTGATGTGCATGCTGAATCCCTAGGATTTGATGTATTGGTGACAAATCCGTTAGGGCATAGTGTGATTGTTAGCAAAGTGCACCGAGATAGTGCAGTAGTGGTTCAAGGTGAGGAGTTTCTTGGAGATTTGATTGAGATGCCTTTTAAGGAATATGATGTGATCCTAGGCATGGACTGGTTATCTAGACATGGAGCTGTGGTTGACTGCCAAAAGAAAGTTGTTAACTTGAGAACCAGTGATGATAGAGAGGTGATGGTATCTAGTGAGCAGGGACAGCTAGCATCTTTGTTTGTTTCAGCTGTTGCAGCTAGAAGATTGATTAGAAAAGGGTGTGATGCTTACCTTGCTTATGTTGTAGATACGAGAGTAAAGGGTTCTCAACTTGATAGTATACCCACCGTTGCAGAGTTTCTAGATGTGTTTCCAGAGGAGTTGCCAGGGATACCTCCTGAGAGAGAGGTGGAGTTTGGTATTGAATTATTGCCTGGTACCACTCCTATCTCTATTACTCCTTATAGAATGGCACCTGCTGAACTGAAAGAACTGAAGGTGCAGTTACAGGAGTTGCTGGATAAAGGGTTTATTCGCCCTAGTGTTTCACCGTGGGGAGCTCCTATTCTGTTTGTAAAGAAGAAGGATGGTACTATGAGATTGTGTATCGATTATAGGCAGTTGAACAAGGTGACTATTAAAAATAAATATCCTTTGCCTAGAATTGATGATCTTTTTGATCAATTGAAAGGTGCAGCAGTGTTTTCCAAAATTGATTTGAGATCAGGGTACCATCAGTTGAGAGTCAGAGCTGAAGATGTTCCTAAGACCGCCTTTCGGACCAGGTATGGGCATTATGAGTTTCTAGTTATGCCTTTTGGTTTGACGAATGCACCTGCAGTTTTTATGGACTTGATGAATAGGGTGTTTAGGCCCTATTTGGATCAGTTTGTGGTGATCTTTATTGATGACATTCTGGTTTATTCGCGTAATAAGGAGGAGCATGATAAGCATTTACAGATTGTGCTGCAGATTTTGAGAGAGAAGCAATTGTTTGCTAAACTATCGAAGTGTGAAATTTGGCTTGACCAAGTTACTTTTCTCGGTCATATAGTTTCAGCAGAGGGTATTAGAGTTGATCCGAGTAAAGTTTAAGCTATTTTGAATTGGAGTCCACCAAAATCTGTGACTGAAGTTAGAAGTTTTCTGGGTTTGGCAGGCTATTACCGACGGTTTGTGAAAGGATTTTCTTTGATAGCTACTCCACTTACCAGATTGCTTCGAAAGGGAGTTAGATTTGTGTGGACAGATCAATGTCAGGCTAGTTTCGATCAGTTGAGAGAAATGTTGACTCAAGCGCCTGTTCTTACTTTACCTGTGAAAGATAAACCATATGTGATTTACAGTGATGCTTGACATAGTGGTTTGGGTTGTGTTCTGATGCAGGAAGGTAAAGTTATAGCTTATGCTTCTCGACAGTTGAAACCGCATGAACTCAATTATCCGACCCATGATTTAGAATTGGCAGCCATTGTGTTTGCATTGAAGATTTGGCAACATTATCTATATGGGGAGAAGTGTTTTATCTATACTGATCATAAAAGTTTGAAATATTTGGGTGTCCAAAGAGAGCTCAATCTTCGACAGAGGAGATGGTTGGAGTTGATTAAAGACTACGACTGTTTGATTGATTATCATCCTGGTAAGGCAAATGTTGTTGCTGATGCCTTGAGTCGGAAGTCTTTAGCAGGTTTGACTGCTTATTCGCTCTCGTTGCTTGTTGAGTTGAGAGCGTTGCATGCTAGTTTTGTATCTGGTTTACCATTGACACAAAGGAAGCATGATGCTATTTGGGTGATTGTTGACAGGTTGACTAAATCAGCTCATTTTCTTCCAGTTCGGATGGATTACTCTTTGGAGAGGTTAGCTGAGTTGTATATTCATGAAATTGTGAAGTTGCATGGTGTCCCAATTTCTATAGTGTCTGATCGAGATCCCAGGTTTACTTCAAGGTTTTGGAAGAGTTTACATGGTGCATTGGGTTCTCGATTGCATTTCAGCACTGCTTTCCATCCGCAGACAGATGGGCAGTCCGAGAGAGTGATACAGATTATCGAGGACATGTTGAGAAGCTGTGTCATTGATTTTTCTGGAAGTTGGGATGAATTCTTACCACTTGTTGAATTTGCTTACAATAACAGTCACCAGTCCAGCATTGGTATGCCACCATTCGAAGCATTGTATGGTAGACGGTGTAGGACACCTCTATGTTGGAATGAACTTGGTGAAAGTAAGTTAATTGGTCCTGATTTGGTTAAAGAAACTGAAGAGAAAGTGAAAATGATTCGAGATAGGTTGAAAATAGCTTCAGACCGACAGAAGTCTTATTCGGATTTGAAGAGGAGAGACATAGAATTTGATGTTGGAGATAAGGTATTTTTGAAGGTGTCTCCTTGGAAAAAGATCTTGAGGTTTGGTCGGAAAGGGAAATTGAGTCCTCGTTTCATTGGACCGTATGAAGTTTTGGAAAGAGTTGGACCAGTTGCTTATCGGCTTGCTTTGCCACCTGAGTTAGAAAGGATCCATAATGTATTCCATGTTTCTTTGTTGAGGCGGTACAGGTCGGATCCATCTCATATTTTGCCAATTGAATCTATCGAAGTGAGTCCAGATTTGACATTTGAAGAGGAACCAGTTGCTATCTTGGCACGTGATGTAAAAGAGTTGAGAAATAAGAAAGTGCCTTTGGTGAAGGTTCTGTGGAAGAATCATGGAAGAGAAGAGGCAACTTGGGAGAGTGAGCAATCAATGCGAGATCAGTATCCTCAACTATTTCAGACTTGATATTAGGTAATTTCGAGGGCGAAATTTCTTTTTAGAGGGGGAGAATTGTAATATCCCAATGTATGCCCTAGAAGTTTTAATACATTTGTTGTTTGATTTGAATTTAATGTACATATGTTTTTGCAAAGGAAATGATTGTGTTAATGGAATGTATATGTTGTATATATGTTAATATATATAACATATATTGTAACACCCCGATACCCTATATAAGTACTATGCGTATACCTAGTATACATACAGTAAATATATAAAGTATAAGGATGTCACTTTTCGTTACCTTTTAAAAACCTGTAACAGAGTTCAAACCATAATACATTAATTTAAATAACATTTACAAAATCATTATCTTTATCAAAAACTTCATTTATACATATAAATACTCTCTCGTCAGAAATACATCATAATTAAAGTTTATACATGTATGCATTACCCTCTAGTTGGTCTCGACAAACTTTACTCTTCTTGTGGCATAACAAAAGACTTCATATCTTCCATCTATATACCTGCGCGAAGAAACACCCGCGCTAAGCCCGAGAGCTTAGTAGTCCAACTATAAAATATAAACATATAGTATAGAAGTATTGACATATAATGATACATCAATTCAATATATAATTAGTTCTTATCATATCTTCTTTTCTTTTTAATTTCATCTTTAATATATCCTAGCTAATTTCAAATATGATGTACATATATACATAATATTATCACCAACCCCAATGCATCACCAATACTCAAAACCAATATATTAATACCCCTACATTATATATACCATACCAATCATTATTGCAATACACAAATTACATATCATACAAATCATAAATCACATTTACAATAAAGACAACCTTTATCATCAACCACAATTCATTTACATATTACACTTAATAACATTATATTATTCACAATTCACCAAGCATAATTCATTATTAATACTCACAATCAATATTTCAATACTTGCAATTCACATTGACAATAAAGACAGACTCGGGCCCAAAACACTAATATGTTATTCAAAGTTCAGAGTTACTGCTTTGGTTCATAGTCACAATCATCACGCCCGTAGGCAATGTATATACATGTATCTCTATCCATGGATAGTGTAACAGACCCAGTCTCTTGGACCATCAACTCAACACATATGAGGAGATCCTCAACCCGGCAAGACTGTTACAAATCATATATCTCATATTCACAATTCTCATAGTGTAACAGACCCAGTCTCTTGGACCATCAACTCAACACATATGAGGAGATCCTCAACCCGGCAAGACTGTTACCTTTCATCATTTCTTAGGCATGCCACCCAAATCCAGAACTCTGAAACTGAATAACATATTAAACAAACAATTCATTTATTATTTCATTATCAATCTCATCATCAATTAGGCCAACATGCCTTATCTCTTTCAATTGAATTATCATAGCCAATCACAATGGCTTCATATCATATCATATCTCAATCCATATGATACATATAGCATCATTGATATCACATTTCAAAGTATATTATTCATATAATACATTGCCATACACAAGATTCACAATGCATATAACATAACATTTTCTCACTTCTCAAAACACATTAACATCATTCATTAGTAGAGCATTTATCATAACAAATTGCACATACCTTAAGAATGATCCTCATTTCTTCCTACCTTTCCCATTTCATATTTCATCCTTTATATACATTCTTCATTTACATTCACAATATAATAGCTTATTTAACACTTTCATCCCAATGTGTTAATGTTCAAAGACATATAAGGATATACAATCAAATAGGGTTTATGCTTACCAGGTTAATGATCTTCACATCCTTCACATCATTCAATCATCACCTTAGTCCAATTATGTTAACAATATAATAGATCACTTAACACATTTGCAAACAAATGTGTTAAGCCTCAAATTATGTAATTAAATACAATCATATGTATTGGTACTTACCTCAAGAACTAGTCCCATCAATCTATACATTTCTTTTCTTTCCAAGAATTCTCCACATTTAGGTTAATGCAACCCAATCTCTTCAAAACCTAATCCAAAGGAATATTAGCAAAATGACCATATGAATAGTACATTCTGGTTTAAGACTCCATTTTATCCTTATTTTGAAAAATTGTATAAAATAATCTACTTGACTAAAAATTCTAAAATTTTTACAGAATTTAGTTTTGTATCTTAAAATCATTCCTTTAAAATTTCAGATCAAACTGAACACAAAATCTTGGTCAAATAGTTCACCTAACCAGACTAACCCAATTGCCCTGCATCCTGGCAGCAGTTCTGAACTTTGTGAATTCCATAAATCAAATTCAATCAACGTGGTTCCAAATTATTTTTCTCAAATACTAAACTCACTAAGAAACAACATATCCAAAATTCAATTGGATATGATTTTTCTACATTTTATTAAAAATCCCGAAATATAGCTGTCTCAGTTAAGGTACCTGCTGGAACAGGTCTAATAAAAATAATCTTTCTAAACTCATAACCATTCCAAAATCGAATCAACATATTTTTCAGTCATTCTAGACTCATAGAGGCACAACATATCAAAATTTCAATTCAAGAACATTTTTCTATAATTAATTAAAAATCATACAAGTCACAGCCTTTACTAATTGTAAAACAGAAAAAAATTCACTAAACACAACTCTTACTCTTCCATCACCAACACCAACCTAGCTTCTTATCTTTAATTCCATTTCAACACTTTTACACACACCATACACAAACACACTCCATCAACCATCCATATCAACTCACCAATCCCAAACACAATTTCAAAAGAACAAAGGAAAATCAAGAGAAAGAACTTACCTAAGTTGTTGAATTCCACAAATCTTCAATTAAATCCTTTGATTCTCCCTTCAATTTGATGTTAGAATTAAACAAATCTCACTTTGCTCTCTCTTGTCTAAGGAGGAGCCAACCAACGTGGAGAAGAGAAGAAGAAGAAGAAGGAAATGAAGAAAAGACAAAATATCACCTCTTTAAATCTCCACCAAGTGATTCAACAAGAGTAATTACCTAAACACCCTTATACCATTTGTCTTGATTACCATTCATTACATGCCCTTTATAGTAACTTCACACTTAACAAAAATAAATATCTTCTTTCCTTGACTCATCATTTTGACCAACTTATATGTTATATATATCATCATATACACAACATATACCATTCTCTCTAAACCCTAAATTCTTTCCCAAATCACATATACATAAACATTCTTTTCTCTATTTCTTTTCTCTTGTAATTTAACACATATATTCAATCCAATTATATAACAACAACAACAACATAATCACAACTTCTAGGGCATATATGAGGATATTACAATTCTCTCCCCCTTAAATAATTTCGTCCTCGAAATTATCAGTACCATAACAATTTATTCTTAACAAAATACTATCTTAACTCCCATATGAAGTTAATTATACGCTTAAGTCATTATATCATCAAATCATATAACTCCAACTCTCCTCTTTAGAATCAACCACCTTCTTTAAATTCTATAACTCATCATTCTATATGTTTATACATCTGGTTACTTTCTTAATCAAACATTCAAAAGATCACATTACATTTCCTATTAATATCTTTATACCAGAATCAGATCATCATATAGCACAATAATACTTTGTCAAATCTTTATATTTAATATATTTTGTTATTTCACCTCTGTATAATTACTCTCTTAACTTTAACATTAAAAACCATTGACTTATATCTGAACATTAATTATCCCTTCATTACAATCACTGTCTAAATAGACATTTATCACTCTCAATAGATAACAAAATCCTGATTTTTCATAAATGGAGTTATTTCTTTAGCATGCTTTTCACTTAACTTACATATTAATACATTATCTTTCAACTTATTTTATAGATAACCAATCTTTTTCTCTTCTTATCATGATTAACAATTACTATACTCCACTCATTCATGTCCAATCATACTTTAAAATTTACATCATATACATTATCATGTAAATACCTATTTTCTTAATACAACTATACACATTAAATTTTATTAATGATCCATAATCTTAGCCAAATCCAGATCAATTAATCTATCTGTCACAATATACCCACGTTCCAATCTTGTTCAATTCCAACCAACGATTAAGTAATCTAACTTATCATGAAATTTCACAATTTTCATATAAGTATAAATATAACTTAATTCCATAAGAGCAAACTTATATTCAATTTCTGCTCTCTTTCAATCTATTTTCAGTCAAATCATCATGATAACAAATCACTTCTAATATCTTTTAATATACACATAGTTTATTCTTTATTATCTTAGTATAATTTCCACCAATTCTCATAAAAATGTTATATCATACTTAATATCTATAATTCATTCACTCAAACTTTGAGTTCATTCCCTTAAACCTCAAGTTACATACCATAAACATATTCAGTATAACTTTCATTCATATAATATAATTTCTCCCTTTTACTAACTCTTCACATTTCCTATCATTGGTATATTTATTTTGATTACCTTTTTGTCATATTATCCATAACTCAACACATTTCAAAATTTTTTTAAAATTTTTTTTTTCACAGTTATAACCAAATTCTTAACATAAAAAAAAATAATAATAAGGTACAACTTTAACCATCATAATTTTTAACTATACTTCTCAAACAAAATTGTCAACCTCACCAAATCCGTATTACAATCACTATATCTAAGATCTAAATCCATGGATAACAAATTAACCAATCCAAAATACTGAACAAAACACATGACTTTAAGAGATTAATATTCAAACCTAGAACTTTCAATTCAATACTGTTCTTTTATAATTCTATTCTCAATCTTAACATTTTTAGTATAACAGAAGTTAACACATTCCAACTTCGTTTCAACCAATTTGTATTCGCTTATATGATCCTTATCAACTTAACTCATGCTTTAACAATATTACTATATACATATTCAATCATATACAGTTCTTATACAATTTCTATTCATCACTTCATTTCTAATCCATCTACAATCTCTTATAATATAATTACATAGAACTTTTCATATGTGAATACTTTGAAACTCTAAATATAATATAATCATCAAGTTCAATACTCATTATAACAATTTCCACTGTCCAATATTACTCAAGTTCTTTCCATTCTCACTTCCATCACATAATCCATCTAGCTTTACACAGTTCAAGACCTAATCTCTCTTAGGTCCACTAATACATATAACATTGTTTTTCCATATCACTAATTCTATAATTATACCACATATATCTTCATAAGCCATCCTCATAATGTGATTCACAAATGTGTTTATATATCATAATTTCATTCATATTGGAAAACTCAATTCACATATCATATACATGTATACACTTAATTATATGCTCTTATAGTATTTTCCTTTTTCATACATTCAATACAAATTTAGTGTTTATCATTTTCTTTTAAACACTATCCTTCTCATTCTTCCAATATGATATAAAGTATTTATTCACACTACAAACATATATATTCCGACTATAGTAACACTTCATATTCATCTTAGTCACATTCCCAATGTGACATCTCTTTCACTTTCGTCTTTAAAAATATTTAGTACACTCCCATATTCATTCTTACCCTGTTCAGTAAAATGACTTAAAATAACTCATTTCTACTTACTTATCCACTTCCTTGATTATTTCAAAACAAATTCTCATACTATCAATCACATTACTCAATTCATAATACTTCCATATGCAATACTAGTCATTTCACTTAGCTCATGCATTGCATATACAGTTAACTATCAATATCCCAATAATCTTTATCAAATTCCACTAAAACTTTAACTTCTCAATTTACTACTTCGTTTAAGCTTCAATTTGCCAAACTCATCTTTTCTATCATCACTTTAAAAACATCTTACAAATATATATCACAAAGCAATATTAAAACATATAATTTCCACAATCATAAAGCTCACTTCAAAAATCTCAAATATCACATATTATCACCATTACCATGAGCTTTCACAATATCCAAGCATCTCACATTTCTAACATTGAATTTACTATGCTCGCATTATAGTAACAATACTAAGTTATATTCTTACTTAACCACTATCATCTCTTTTTCCTTTAAACACAACCTTAACTGTATACACATCCCAACTTTACATAATCACACTTTGTCTCTACTAAACAACTCATTCAACATTCCACCATACTCTCCTCATTTAAATAACATAACTTTCAATTTTAACAATTCGATATCATTTCCGCTATCTAGTAAATTCAACATTAGCAAAACCAACATAAACTTTATTATAAAGAGGTTCAAAGTATAGAAGAAAAAGTACATACTCTTATCTTGATTTGATTTTCAACTCATTTTCAAATTTATTCTCCTTTTCATTTCTTTATGTTTCAATTCATATTATGTCCTACATAATATTGCTCATAAACATCAACATTACATTCCATGTTGCACACAACATGACATTTTCATATGCATCATCAATATACATATATCATATTACATTTCACAATTAGTTTCTCATAACCAATTAGGCACTATGCCTCAATTATAATTCATTTCCAACATCATTGTCAACAATCATAATTTCTCATCACATCAAAATAGTATACACATATATCATCAACTATATTGAACATCTCATATAACACAAATATTCTATAATTCATATAATGCCACATCCGAGACCAACCTAGGTGTCAATGCATATGCATGTATTACAAATTTCATTTCAAAACTTTTCCTTTTTACTTTTATTTAAACTTTTCAAATTTTTTTTCTCACTTAGGCCGAGAATCTCGAACCTAAGCTCTGATACCAAAATAATTGTAACACCCCGATACCCTATATAAGTACTATGCGTATACCTAGTATACATACAGTAAATATATAAAGTATAAGGATGTCACTTTTCGTTACCTTTTAAAAACCTGTAACAGAGTTCAAACCATAATACATTAATTTAAATAACATTTACAAAATCATTATCTTTATCAAAAACTTCATTTATACATATAAATACTCTCTCGTCAGAAATACATCATAATTAAAGTTTATACATGTATGCATTACCCTCTAGTTGGTCTCGACAAACTTTACTCTTCTTGTGGCATAACAAAAGACTTCATATCTTCCATCTATATACCTGCGCGAAGAAACACCCGCGCTAAGCCCGAGAGCTTAGTAGTCCAACTATAAAATATAAACATATAGTATAGAAGTATTGACATATAATGATACATCAATTCAATATATAATTAGTTCTTATCATATCTTCTTTTCTTTTTAATTTCATCTTTAATATATCCTAGCTAATTTCAAATATGATGTACATATATACATAATATTATCACCAACCCCAATGCATCACCAATACTCAAAACCAATATATTAATACCCCTACATTATATATACCATACCAATCATTATTGCAATACACAAATTACATATCATACAAATCATAAATCACATTTACAATAAAGACAACCTTTATCATCAACCACAATTCATTTACATATTACACTTAATAACATTATATTATTCACAATTCACCAAGCATAATTCATTATTAATACTCACAATCAATATTTCAATACTTGCAATTCACATTGACAATAAAGACAGACTCGGGCCCAAAACACTAATATGTTATTCAAAGTTCAGAGTTACTGCTTTGGTTCATAGTCACAATCATCACGCCCGTAGGCAATGTATATACATGTATCTCTATCCATGGATAGTGTAACAGACCCAGTCTCTTGGACCATCAACTCAACACATATGAGGAGATCCTCAACCCGGCAAGACTGTTACAAATCATATATCTCATATTCACAATTCTCATAGTGTAACAGACCCAGTCTCTTGGACCATCAACTCAACACATATGAGGAGATCCTCAACCCGGCAAGACTGTTACCTTTCATCATTTCTTAGGCATGCCACCCAAATCCAGAACTCTGAAACTGAATAACATATTAAACAAACAATTCATTTATTATTTCATTATCAATCTCATCATCAATTAGGCCAACATGCCTTATCTCTTTCAATTGAATTATCATAGCCAATCACAATGGCTTCATATCATATCATATCTCAATCCATATGATACATATAGCATCATTGATATCACATTTCAAAGTATATTATTCATATAATACATTGCCATACACAAGATTCACAATGCATATAACATAACATTTTCTCACTTCTCAAAACACATTAACATCATTCATTACTAGAGCATTTATCATAACAAATTGCACATACCTTAAGAATGATCCTCATTTCTTCCTACCTTTCCCATTTCATATTTCATCCTTTATATATATTCTTCATTTACATTCACAATATAATAGCTTATTTAACACTTTCATCCCAATGTGTTAATGTTCAAAGACATATAAGGATATACAATCAAATAGGGTTTATGCTTACCTGGTTAATGATCTTCACATCCTTCACATCATTCAATCATCACCTTAGTCCAATTATGTTAACAATATAATAGATCACTTAACACATTTGCAAACAAATGTGTTAAGCCTCAAATTATGTAATTAAATACAATCATATGTATTGGTACTTACCTCAAGAACTAGTCCCATCAATCTATACATTTCTTTTCTTTCCAAGAATTCTCCACATTTAGGTTAATGCAACCCAATCTCTTGAAAACCTAATCCAAAGGAATATTAGCAAAATGACCATATGAATAGTACATTCTGGTTTAAGACTCCATTTTATCCTTATTTTGAAAAATTGTATAAAATAATCTACTTGACTAAAAATTCTAAAATTTTTACAGAATTTAGTTTTGTATCTTAAAATCATTCCTTTAAAATTTCAGATCAAACTGAACACAAAATCTTGGTCAAATAGTTCACCTAACCAGACTGCCCCAATTGCCCTGCATCCTGGCAGCAGTTCTGAACTTTGTGAATTCCATAAATCAAATTCAATCAACGTGGTTCCAAATTATTTTTCTCAAATACTAAACTCACTAAGAAACAACATATCCAAAATTCAATTGGATATGATTTTTCTACATTTTATTAAAAATCCCGAAATATAGCTGTTTCAGTTAAGGTACCTGCTGGAACAGGTCTAATAAAAATAATCTTTCTAAACTCATAACCATTCCAAAATCTAATCAACATATTGTTCAGTCATTCTAGACTCATAGAGGCACAACATATCAAAAATTCACTTCAAGAACATTTTTCTATAATTAATTAAAAATCATACAAGTCACAGCCTTTACTAATTGTAAAACAGAAAAAAATTCACTAAACACAACTCTTACTCTTCCATCACCAACACCAACCTAGCTTCTTATCTTTAATTCCATTTCAACACTTTTACACACACCATACACAAACACACTCCATCAACCATCCATATCAACTCACCAATCCCAAACACAATTTCAAAAGAACAAAGGAAAATCAAGAGAAAGAACTTACCTAAGTTGTTGAATTCCACAAATCTTCAATTAAATCCTTTGATTCTCCCTTCAATTTGATGTTAGAATTAAACAAATCTCACTTTGCTCTCTCTTGTCTAAGGAGGAGCCAACCAACGTGGAGAAGAGAAGAAGAAGAAGAAGGAAATGAAGAAAAGACAAAATATCACCTCTTTAAATCTCCACCAAGTGATTCAACAAGAGTAATTACCTAAACACCCTTATACCATTTGTCTTAATTACCATTCATTACATGCCCTTTATAGTAACTTCGCACTTAACAAAAATAAATATCTTCTTTCCTTGACTCTTCATTTTGACCAACTTATATGTTATATATATCATCATATACACAACATATACCATTCTCTCTAAACCCTAAATTCTTTCCCAAATCACATATACATAAACATTCTTTTCTCTATTTCTTTTCTCTTGTAATTTAACACATATATTCAATCCAATTATATAACAACAACAACAACATAATCACAACTTCTAGGGCATATATGAGGATATTACATATATGTTGGTCAAATGGAGAGTCAAGGGAAGAAGATATTTTAATTTGGGATGTGTGAAATTACTAAAGAGGGCAAGAGTTTTAAAGGATATGTGAACAAATAGAAAAGTGCATTTAAGTAATTTTCCTTTTTGGAATGCATGGTGGAGATTTAAAGAGATGATAATTTGATTTTTCTTCATTTCTTCTTCTCTTTCCCATATGTTGGCCGGCCATTTCAAAGGAAGGGAGCAAGAGTGAGATTTGTTTAATTCAAATTCAATTTGAAGGAAGAATCAAAGGATTGAGTTGGAGATTTGTGAAATTTCTTCAATTTAGGTAAGTACTCTCTTGTTTTTCTTTGTTATTTTGAAGTGGTGTTTGAGGTGATTTATGAATTGTTGATTTTATGAATAAGTGTGTTTAAGATGTGTTTATAAGTGTTAAATTGATTGTAAGTTAAAAGGTTGAATTGGTGTTGGTTTTGGTTTGAAGATGGTAAGTTAAGGGTGATGTTTGGTTTTAGGGTTTTGAAGTGGTAAGTGATCAAATGTATTGTTGATGTATTGTTAGTGTGTATATTGTGATGAATATGTAAATTAAGTGTTAATGACATTGATTATATTCATTTGAGTGAGGTCATGTTGTGTATAAGGTGTTCTTAATTCAATCAAAGGAGTTTTGGTTATGTTTAGGGTTTTATGCATGAGAGACACGGCCAAACCAAGAAAGAGACACGGCCAAACTAAGGATTTTTTAGAGACACGGCCAAGTCTTAGGAAATTTGGCCGTGTTGGATAAATTTTGGAGAAGACACGGCCGTGTCCCTTGCCCATGTTTGCTTCTGTTGCTTTTGGTTGAGAGACACGGCCACAAGCTTGGCCGTGTCCCTTGAGTGTGTTGGCTACTGTGATTTTTCCTTGCTCTTCATACATGGTTGAGATTGAACTTACATTTGATAATGCATATGATACTATATGAACAAGGTTATGTATTATGCATTGTGAATCTTGTGAATGGTAATGTGTTATATGAATAATGTACTTTGAAATGTTATACCAATGATGCTATATGTATAATATGAATGGAGATATGAAATGATATGAAGCCATTGTGATTGGCTATGATGATCCCATTGAAAGAACATAAGGCATGTTTGCCTAATTGATGATGAGAATTGTAAATGAAATAATAAGAGAATTGTGTGTCTAATGTGTTATTCATTTTCAGAGTTTTGTTATTGGTGGCATGCCTATTGGTAACATTCTCTTGAAGTTAGGTTGGATTTAATCCTTGAAGCCTAATTGAGATGTTACAACCCTTGAAGCTAGGTTGGGTTGGTTCTTGGAGCCAAGTTGGGTTGATACTTAGCATGGTTTGTTCCCCTTGAAGCTTGGTTGAACCTAATCCTTGAAGCCTAGTTGGGTTTATGATGATGATAAATGTGATAATAAAACCAAAGCATTAACTCTGAAAATTGAATGGCATATTAGAGTGTTTTGGGCCCATGCTTGTCTTTGTATATAATGTGATTCTTGAATGGTAAAATCAATGGAACTATGAAGATGTAATATGAATATTGTTATGACATTGAATGTAGTGTGATGTGGTAATGTGATGTGCTTCTATGTGTATGGTTTATGAAATATAAAGGTGTGATGTTAACTTTTCACTTATGATGTTAACTTTATGATTTAGATGTGTAACATTACATTGCCTTAAAGCATAATGTTGGTATATTTTGTACTACTAAGCCGATGGCTTAGCGCGATAGTGTTTGATCGCGCAGGTGTCAGAGTTGAACCTGAGAGCTCCTCGAGACCAAGCGAGACTAGACATTGAGGAATTTCTTTTGGGACCTAATGATCCGAGAAGAGCTGCCAATCATGTATATATATATATATTCTATGTTTTGTAAACTTTGATTTATAACATATTTGTAATAACTTCCGCTGTGAATTGATAAACATTTTTTTATATATGGTGTCTTTTGGATTTCTTTTAAATGTTGAGTTCGGTTTCATTTATTTACAAAGATATTTGTTGTGTTTTCTTTTTAAACTGTGGTATTTACTATATTCAGTATACGTATATTACGATCGTTTAAGCATGCTTGGTACGTATACGGGATATAGGGGTGTTACAGATTAGACCCATCTCACATTTTATCAATTGAATCTATTGAGGTGAGTCCGGATCTATCTTTTGAGGAAGAACCAGTGGCTATTTTGGCACATGAAGTGAGAGAGTTGAGAAATAAGAAAGTGCCACTTGTAAAAGTTCTTTGGAAGAATCATGCAAAAGAAGAGGCAACTTGGGAGAGTGAGCAAGTGATGCGAGACCAGTATCCCCAGTTGTTCCAGACTTGAGATCAGGTAATTTCGTGATGAAATTTCTTTATAGAGGGGGAGAATTGTAATATCCCAAACTGTACCCTAAAATTTTTGGAAATGTTAATTAATGTAATTGGATTAAATGATTTTAAGGTATGTATAAAGGATTAAGAGGAAAGAGAAGTGTGTATATGTTGTATATATAGAAATATATACAACATGTACAAGTCAACTTTTATTTAATGGTCAAATGAGATATTTTGGTTATTTTAAAATGGAGGTTAAATAAGTGGAAGATGATATTTTGGTTAGTAAATATATTATATTAATTTCTTGGTGTAGATTAATTGGAATTTGATTGGTTAAGAGAGGTTGAATGTTTGACTTGTAGATAACTTTCTTCTTCTTCTTCTTCTTTCTTCTCTTTGCCGGCCACTACTATCAACTAAAGGAAAGGGATTTTTGTTGCTTCCTAACTCAAGCTTTGAAGGTTTTTCAAGAGATCAAGTTGGAGTTTGAAGGGTTTTCATCACTTTTGGTAAGTTTCCAACTTGTTTCCTTGGTTTTCTTTTGAGTTTGTGTGTTGAGGTTGTTGAATGGTTGGTGTATTTGTGTGTATGTTTGATTGTCGTGTGTTTGAGAGTGTTTGGTTTTATTGACCTTGATTTTTGGGGTTGGTTTGGAGGAAAAGTTAAATTTGGTGATAGAAAGTAAGAGTTGTGGATTGTGTATGGGTTGAGCTATGATTATGGTTGTGATTTGTGTTTAATGTATGAATTGTGTAATTTTGATGTTATGCAAGTCTAGTATGGTTTATTGATGGTTTTGGGTAAGATTGTTTGGAGTGGAAAAGGGTTAAGCATGATGTTTGTTTGATGTGGTGTTGTTGGTGTCGAAATCAGGGATTTTGGCCTGACAAGCTCATGAGCACGACCAAGTCTTTGGGCGTGTCAATGGTTTTATTTTCTAGATGGGTGACATGACCAGTGACACACCCATGCCACTGAGCATGTCATAGCTACTGTGTTGTTGGTAGGCGCCCCTGTCACTGAGTGTGTCATAGCTTCTGTGTTGGGGGAGAATTGACACTTTCAGTGACATGCCCATGTCACTGAGCATGTCAAAGCTTCTATGTTGTGAGTTTAGGGCACGAACAGGAATACGCTCGTGTTGTTGAGAGTGTCATGTATAGAGTTTGCCCTAGTTAGATCTTATCCTTATTTCCTTATGAGTATTACTAAGTGAGTGTGTATAATTACAATTGCATTAGGTTTTGAAGAGATTGAGTTGCCCTAATCCAAGTGTTAAAGGATTCTTGGAAGAGGAGCTGGTTAGATTGGTGTGAGTTGCTCTTGAGGTAAGTACAAACCCTACATTATTGCATATATTTATATGATTTTAGGACTTAACACATTTGGTTGGAAAATGTGTTAGGTTACCTATTATATTGTTGATATATGAGAATGGTGCAATGATTTGTATTATGTGAATTATATGTTGAGGATTCAAAATATATGAACAATGTAAGTTGTGATGTGCACTCAAATGATGCAATGTGAAGCCATTGATGTTGGCTATAATGATGTAAATGAAATAATGAGGCATTATGCCTAGATGATTATGAGAAAATGAGAATGGAATTGATAATGAAATAATGAATGAATTGTGCGCCTAGTATGTTATTCAATTTTCAGAGTTTTGTTATTGGTGGCATGCCTAAAGGTAACAATCCCTTGAAGCTGGGTTGGGCTTGGTCCTTGAAGCCAAGTTGGGTTGATGCTATGTTCCCCTTGAAGCTTTTTTTGGCCTAGTCCTTGAAGCCTAGTTGGGATGTTACATATAGGATGTTTCTCATTGTGATAATGATTCGTCTACGGGCTTGATAAATGTGATTGTGGTTTGAAGCATATTGTTATTGTGGTTTGTACCACTAAGCCTATGGCTTAGCGCGATTGTGGTTCATCGCATAGGTGACAGGGTTGATGTGGTTGAACCAGAGAGTTCAGCTAGACCGAGTCGAGTCTAGGCTTGGGATCCCTTGTGAAGTGTTGATTTTTGGGACTTCAAGATCAGATACTTACTGCCAATCATGTAAAAACTCTATATTTTTGTAAATATTTATTTTAATATATATACATATGTATAATCCGCTGCTTATTAAATAAATGTTTTCGATAAACTTTGGGTGTAATGAAGATATATGTAAATGTATTTTAATAAGGAATGTTTTATCTATTACTATTTATAATGAGGATTTGATGTTAAAGTTTTAAAGATTAGTTTGCTTCAAATAGACTGTGATATCCTTGTATCCGGTATACGTATATAACATAATGTGATTATATATGGTGTATGTATATGGGGTATAGGGGTGTTACACCTGGTTCATTGGAACCGACCTCCTTTGCAGGTCTTAATATTATAAAATTCTTAAGTATAACAATTTTATCCATATTACATGTAATAATTAAAATAAAGCATCATTATATTAAAATCAAAGCAATGTCCAAACAAAGCAAATAAATGGACACCCATCCGAGGATGGAAACATATCCTTACATTGTCCATGTCTAAAACTAAATAGGACACCCACCAGAAGGTGTAAATGTGTTCTTTACATTGGTCCAAAAATTTTAAAATAAAATAAATTACATGATGCTCACGACATGTGGTACCCAAAATATGGAAACATACCTCTTACAATATTTTGAAATCAAAATAAATCAATAAAAGTAAACAACCATTCATCATAAATAAATCATTCATCAAAGACATCAAACATCAATCAAAATATATAATAAACATTCATTCAATTTAAATAAAACAATAAATATATTAACTTTAGGAGTTCATGCATCAATTAGGATTTCTAGGGTTTTATGTTTAATAACTAGGGTTTTTCATATACTAGTTTAATTAGTTGAGAAATATTTTGAAGTAATAACATAGCTACTGGATGTTTAAAGATTTAGGGTTTTGGATGTTTTTATGAAAATAATGCTACTGTAATATCCCAAAATATACCCCAAAAGTTTTGGAGTTATTGTTGTATTTGGATTTAAGGTATATGTTTTATGGAAATAGAAAGATAGATAAATTAATTAAAAGGAAATAGTATAAGGAATGGATGTACATAGAGGATAATATGTATACATATGGTATTTGGGAAATATAAATGCAATATATATATATATAAGACATATACATAATGTATAAAGTGGTGTAGGGAAGAGTAAGTTTATATAGTTAAATAATAATAATAATAATAAAAGAAAGAAGGAAAGAAAGTCAAAAGGAGTAAGAAGATATTTTGGAAATAATAATATTATATTATTATTATTATTATTATTATTATTATATATATATATAAGAGATAAGAACAAAGAAAGAAAAGATTCTTTCTTTCTTCTTCTTCTTCTTCTTCGTGGATGAGAGAAAGAGAAAGAGAGAGAGAGAGAGAGAGAGAGAGAGAGAGAGAGAGATGTGATTTTTGATCTTCACATCAAATTGCTTAAGGATTTTAAGAAGATTGAAGATGAAGTTTGAAGATTTGGCAAGAAATTCAAGTAAGTCATCTTTTGATTTCTTGGTTTAATTGAAGTTGTGTTTGAGTTTGATAGATTGTTTAAGAGTGTGTTGTTTGATTTTGATATGTTTAAGAGTATGTGAGTAAATTGATTATGGATTTTAAGGATGGATTGAAGAAAAGAGTAAGTGTGTTGAAAGAGATGGTGTTGTAATTGTGTTTAAGGTTTGTAATGATGTTTGTGATTTGTGATTGATGTATGTGGGAGTTGTTTTGATGTTTTGTAAGTTTAAAATGGTTTTTGGGTATGTTTTGGTAAGTTTGTTGGAAGTGGATGTTGGTGATAAGGGGTGTTTTGTTGGGTGTCTTGTTGTTTTGGCCGGAATCTGGATTTTTGGCCTGACACGCCCATGAGCACGTCCAGGTTCTTAGGCGTGTCAATTATGTTGGTGGCAGTAGGTTCGACACGACCAGTAACACACCCGTGTTGGTGAGCGTGTCATAGCTACTGTGAGATTTGAGAATTTACACGGCCATGAGCACGCTCATGTTGTTGGACGTGTCGATGTTTTGTGTGAGGCAGAATGTATTACACGCCCGGTGACACGCCCGTGGTATTGAGCGTGTCAAAGCTTCTGTATTGTTGGTTTAGGGCACGATCAAGGACACGCCCGTGTTGGTGAGCGTGTCATGTGTGTGGAGTTTGCCCTAGTTGATTCTTACCTATATTATCTTATGTGTATCTCTAAGTAAGTATGTATGATCACTTTTGGGATTAGGTGTTGAAGAGATTGAGTTGCTTTAATCCAAGTACTGAAGGATTTATGAAAGAAAGAGTAGATGGATGTGAGTTTCTCTTGAGGTAAGTACAAAATTTCATTTGATTTCATATATTTATATGATTTAGGACCTTAACACCTTCAGCTATAAATGTGTTAATGTGTTATAGTGTTGATGTATATATATATGGATAATGTATATGTTATGGAAGGTGAAAGATGTGATGATATAATTTGTATGATGTGAAAGTAATGTTATGATTGATGTATGCCTAGATAATGTTCAATGCCATTGAGTGATGATAGAAATGATATGATAGATTTGCCTAATTGATGTTTAATGTAATTGATGTTATACATGTATACTTGAATAATAAAGTGTATTATTGTGAATAAGAATGTGATATGAAGCCATTGTGATTGGCTATGATGAATCAAATGTGATATGAAGCCATTGTGATTGGCCATGATGAATCAAATGAGATGTGAAGCCATTGTGATTGGCTATAATGATAATTGAGAATGATATTGATAAAGAAATAATAAATGAATTGTGTGACTAATGTGTTATTCCATTTTCAGAGTTTGTTGTTGGTGGCATGCCTATTAGTAACAATCTCTTGAAGTTAGGTTGGATTGATCCTTGAAGCCAAGTTGGGTTGAAGTTTAACATGTTTTACTCCCCTTGAAGCTTGGTTGGGTCAAATCCTTGAAGCCTAATTGAGATGTTACAACCCTTGAAGCTAGGTTGGATTGGTTCTTGAAGCCAAGTTGGGTTGATACTTAGCATGCTTTGTTCCCCTTGAAGCTTGGTTGAGCCTAATCCTTGAAGCCTAGTTGGGATAATGATAAATGTGATAATTAAACCAAAGCATTAACTCTGAAAATTGAATGGCATATTAGTGTGTTGTTTGGGCCCGAGTCTGTCTTTGTTGTCAATGTGATATTCAAATGTTGAAATAAATGAATAATGGGATTTATGGCTGACTTTGTTGAAAGTGTGATTCATGATTAACGAATTGTGAATAAAATGATGTTATGAAGTACGATTTTGTAATGTATGTAATAATATATTGAAAGTGAATATGGCTTGAGGAGCTTTGTTGAGATATGATTTTATGAAAATATAGTATGATGTGTAAAATGTATATGAATGTGGAATTTGTGAGTATTGTTTTCATGAAGGTTTGGAAAGGTCATTGAATGGTGATTTATTGAAATGATGCATATGTTTATGTATATGAGATAGAAAGGGTAAGTATCGTGTTGTGAATGTTCCATGTAAATATGTATATAATTTATGAGATTTGTGGGAATATATGAAGGATACATTGAGAAAGGAAAACGGGGTAAAAGCACAATAAAACATGATGCTAAAAATATGAGGTATGATTCTTTGGTAAAGCATATATTTTATATTTTATATTTATTTGTACTTCTAAGCTCTCGGGCTTAGCGCGGTTGTGTAATCGCGCAGGTGATTATGCGATTGATCTGGAAGTTCAGCTGTTATGCCACGAGAAGGGTAAGAGTGTCTCGAGACCAACTAGAAGGTGATGCATACATATGTGATTTTAATTATGTTGTATTTTTATAAGAATCATGAAATTTGTAAATGTTCTTTAAATTAATGTAATATTGTTTGAATTTGGATAAAGGTTTTAAAATAATTGAAACGAAAAGTAACATTCTTATACTTTATATACGTATTGTATGTATACCAGGTATATGTATAGTACTTATATAGAGCATGGGGTGTTACAGCTACTGTGATTTATAAAATAGGTTTGATTAGGGTTTTAAGAAAACAGATTGTTCTTTTAGTTTTTAGAAATTTATAATTAGGATTTTAGATTTGAAAAACATGTTTTAAGGCTATTAAAGTTTTAGGGTTTTACGGTTAAGATATTAGGGTTTTATAGTTTGAAATCTTCATTCTGTCGATTATGATTTTGAATTTAGAATTTGATGCTTCACCATAATCAAAGTTGAGTGTGCTTTTAATATTGACTATATCAACTACTTATGTATTTTTAGGTGAAACAAATATAGAAAGCCAAATTTATTGTTGAAAGATTAAAATAGCTCAATGAATAAAATTATAACAAAATAGCTACTGTGAAGGTTTAAAAACAAAGTTAATTAAGATTTAGGGTTTGAATAACTTAGGGTTTATGAAATTAGATTTGTGTTGAATGATTATATTATTTACTTTAATTAAGATCTTAAGTATTGTATGAATTAATTTATGCTACTGCCTAAACTAGATTGAAGGAAGAATTAAATAACTAAGGCAATGTGATGATGACTTAAAAGATGAAGACGATTAATGATTTAATAAACTGAAGTTAGAGCAATTTACCTACGTTTGAAAGCTCCGCCAAATTGAAGAAATTGAACCAATATGTTGCCTGCTTCAGATTTAGTTTGGTTGAGCAAAGTAACCTGGAGACGATTGATTGCCTCCTTTTGTTGCTATCTCTTGAATTTCTCCTTGCTTGCTAGGGTTTTCTTTTGGCCGAAAGAATTTTTGAGTCCTAAGTTTTATTCCAAAATCTCCTTTTCAAAAGATTCAAGTTCCATCCTTTGATTGTATGTTTTTAATGTGGTATTTATAGAAAAAAAATCAAAACCTAACTCTAATTGTTTCAGGACATTAAAACCATTTAGGAAAAAGAAATAAAAACCAAGTCAAATTTGGTTTTAGAAAAAACTGCCCTGGCAAAAATTACGCTGGCAAAAATTACTGTGGGCTACGAGCGGGCCAGCAAGAGAATTGCGAGAGTTTGTACGCAAGTTGGGGCGCAGGCCAGCTAAGTCGTCGATACTTCCGTCGTCGATTCTTCCGTCGTCGATTCTTCCGTCGTCGATTTATTTATTTATTTAACTTTACTAATATTACCTTTTTATTTTTATTAAAAATTATAAATAATAAATATCAAAATGAATATTATTTAAATAAAATACCACAAAAATTATTTTGGACTATATAAAAAAATATTGGACCAGACTGGGTCAAAAATTAAGGGTATACAGTTGGGTTTTCTAATTCAAGTATTGTAAAAACTTTTATTTTCTTTGGATATAGAGGGGTCTTTCATTTCTACCTATTATAATGATTTGGTTTGCTTGAGGACAAGCAAAAACTCAAGTATGGAAAATTTTGATAAATGTATAATTGATAATATTTTTGCCCCTATTTCTTAATATATTTATTGTCAAATTGAGTTTAATTTATTTATTCAAGTGTTTATTACGGTTGATTCCAGGAACTTTTGACACATTGAAACATTATGGTTATTTAGGCCGGAATCAAGGATGAAAGACAAGGGAAGATGCTATTTTGGGAAGATTCTTCAAGTGACATGCCAGTGACATGGGCATGTCCGTGGCCATGTCATTCAACTACTTTACAAAAGCTATGACACGCCCAGAAACATGGGCGTGCCACTAAACGTGCCATTACTCCTGACTTACAAAAGCTGTGACATGCCTAATGACATAGGCGTGTCCCTAACTCAACATTGCAGTAGCAACAACAAGCCCAAGGACATGGATGTCTCACTGCCCATGTCATTAAAGTTTGAAACAACACCGTTGACACACCCACAGACACGGGCGTGTCCATAGGTTTGTCAGGCAAAAATATCAGGGCTATAAAATCTGAGCTAAAGAGCTAATTAGGAATAGAGAATATAGAGTTTATTATTCAGAGCCGACCTCCGAAGAAAAAGAGAGTTTTTGACAGCCAAGAGTGAAGGTGGAGACCCAATTCCCAGGAGATTTAATCCAAGATCCGAGGATTGAAGAGAAGAAACACAAATCATTCATCATGGATTGTTTGAATTCTTTTACTTATTTCCTCTATTTTGGTTTTCTGGTTATGAACATGAGCTAAACACTTTATCTATCTAGATATTGATGAACCCTAGCTTTATTGTATGGATTGAATAGTTCTAATTAAATTAAATCATTTTATTGAATTGTTTTATCCTTTTGATTCTTAATTTCTTATTTTCAATTGATAATAACATACTTATTGATTGGTTGCAATTTTCATATTATTGACTTGATAAAGCTTGATATGAACAGAATTCTCATTAGGATTGAGGGTTGATTGGAGTGCTAGAGATAGACTTACAAGACCCTTTGGTTTAAAGTTCCTTGATCTTATTGCAAGATCTATTTAATTATGCTTGAGAAGAGATTCCTAGCATTCTACTGAGTGACTAAAGATTAATTCACTTGAGAGAGGTTTTAATGTAATATACGACAATGCCAATTCAGCTCTATTATTTGATTTAATTTAATTGATATTCATAAATAGTTTTCATGGCTAGGGGGATTCAATATCCAGATAGTACTTTCATCACCTACTTTTGTTGCACAATATACAATTTTTCTTCACTTTAGTTTATTGAGTAATTTTTCTTTTATTTTAATCATCACATAAACTATTGATTCACTAAATAACAGTTAAAATTTGCACTAATATTTGACCTTGTCTCCAGTGGAACGATATCTTACTCACTATTTTATTACTTGAGCGAATAGTGCACTGATGGTAACGCTGTGATAGCATAGATCCATCATCAATAGTCTCTCACGAAGGTTGGGTAGAACACCTCTTACTATCATTCTAATCTTATCATACTCATCAGGCCTCTTTTTGAGAATAGCAACTTTACTTCTCCACCTCTTCACATAGTCAACAAAATTCTCATTCTGCTTTTGTCTAATTGACTCTACGTCCATTAGAGTAACTTCCAATTCCATATTTATACCCATACTGCTGAATAAAAGGCTTTATACAACATATTCCAATCTTTTTGGGTGTTCTCCTCTAAGGTATTGAACTAGTTTTGCTCAACAAGATCCAATGAAAGCATGAAGTACCTTAGAGTTTGAGCCTTAGTAGCTCGGGCAAACTGCATGGCAGTGATGTATTGCTTAACATACAAGTGTAGATTTCCTGTGCCATTGTATTTAGCAAAAGTAGGCATTTTGAATTTGTATGGGACCTCCTCATCTTTTTCAAATAGTTTGTCCACTTCCGACATTTCTTCAGTTTTCAACTTCTTCTCAAACTTCTTCTCTAGGTCCGCAATCATCTTCTCCACATCAAAAGATCTTTGGCTCCTTCTTTTTATCTTGAGGATCTTGAAAGTATTGAGCCCATTATTCATCATCATCTATAAACATCTTGTCATCGTCGAAGACTATTTCACCAACTCTAGCCTTTCCCTTGTCTTTCTTTGTTGCAGATGCTTCAGCAGTGTTCCCAAACATTGCAACCATTTGGCTTTTCATGATCTCAGCCAAGGCCTTCTTTAGTTCTTCCATCTTGGCTTCAAAGGTGTCACCCAACATCTTCTAAATCTGTTCAGGTTCCATTGCTTTTGATGAGAAATTGATTGAATTCTCACTAAACTCTGAGTCACTGATGTAGGTCGAATTGTCATAAGCTTTTGAACTGTTGTACTCCAGACCTGTGAGAGAAAAAGGATCAATGATATGAAATGCAAATGTATCCATGTATGCACAAGTATCAAACAAGCAAACCAAATCAAATCATAGTAGGGATGAACCTTCCAACCTTATAACTTTTACACATGAATGGTGAGTCTCTTTTCCTAGGTATATGGCTAACAAGATACCAACATAGGGTATTTTGCTTTTGAACAAATCTCTCGGACGTTCTAACCAATAGTTATATTTTCAAACATAGAAGTCAGTCCATGATAATTCCCATTTAATTAAATCTTAATCCATTGGTCCAAAAAAGATAGCTTTTATGCTAGATTGAATTAAAACTAAATTAAAAGATTTATCATAAATAGATTTTTCATTTTGGAAAAGTAACTATTGATTCATGCTACAAACAAGCCCATGATTAACAAAGCTTGGTATGAACTAGGCCCACAATTGATTTTTGATATTCTATAATTAACCTAACCAGTTGTAAGCCCAAAAAAAGGTTTGTAATTTGAAAATGATTTTATTTCAAAGCCCATTGTAAAATGGTTTGTTTAAAAATGAATCTTGGGCTTTGTATTAGGGTCAGGAGGTGAAAAATGATTTTGTTTCAAAGACCATTGAAAGCGATTTATTTGAAAATAGATTTTGGGCTTTGTGCTTGGGCCATGAGGTAAAAAGTATTTTTGTTTCAAAGCTCATTCAGACTAGAGATAAGTCTCCACCGAAAGATTCTTTGTCCTCTTATGCCGACAGATTTGAATGGCTAGAAATAAGCCATATAAAGCTAATGTTACTAAAAAGGATTCTAAGAATCTTGAAACAAGTCTTCATTCATGTAATCAACGTCATCCGAGTCAAAATCTTTATCTTTACATCTGTCATGTATCTCCTTTTTCTTTGATGGTGTTGCAGAGGATGATTCCATGTTTTCTTCTCCCAATATTTGAGACAAATGAGTTTTGATAATTTCTTTTGGAATATTTTTACTCAGATAATTAAAATATTGAGTAAGGTCTGAAAAGCCTTCATGGAGAATTTTAAATTTATTTTCAATTTTATCTTCCTTGGTTAAGATTATTATTCCTTTAGCTGAATAATATGATAATGGTCAAAGAAGTCTTATTTGTCCCACCATTTAACCATAATTTGTCTAGCCAACTAGGTAATGAATCCGTTAGATATTCCAAACATTTTATATTTTGGAACTCTAAACTGCCAATCCAATTTTTCTATGCAAGTAACCTTGTATCTCATTGCAAATTCAAGAAGCAATTGACACTGTTCATGGAGATTATTTTCTACAACAAATTATTCATAAATTGTTCGAATCCTTTCTGGAATGATGATTGGATAAAGACCCCAATCCAAGAACCAAGTCCAGAACCAGTAAGGAATTTGAGACATGGTCTTTTCATCTTCTAGTTGAAACTGAATCCACTAGCTGAACTTTTGAGACCTATTGTTGTAGAATAAAGAATTCTTCCAGGTAAGACGATAATGTTTTGAAATAAGACCATCCTTTCTTGAAATCTCTAGTGGAGAACACAAAACCCCACTCTTATTTAGTAACAATTCTTTTAATGAAAAACTTAATGTAAGCCAACTCAATAGCTGACCTTTCAGTAGCTGACAAGATCACTGAACCGATTTCATTAAGAATCTTCTGATAAAAAAGAAAATCTTTGTTAAGGGTAATAGTAAAATTTCTGGTATATACTTTTACCACCTCATTAGGTTTTTATTATGGTATTCTACATTAATGGCTAAAACATAATCATTAGCCACAAGAATATAAGGATAAACCTTTTCCTTTTCTATTATTACTTCAATGCTGAGCTGATAAGCATTGCTTCTGTATTTGTCCTAAAATAAGGACTCAGAAGAGAACTCACAAGTTCTCTTAGTAGGCATTGATGGTGATGATTGGATTCCTTTACCTTCCTGACACATTGTTTCTGATTAAAAACTCTCTTGTTAGGAAATCAAGAAAAGAATTGTTAACACCATTAATGAACTCAATATCAAAATAAAAAACAGAAAAAATGGCCTGCCATCGAGCAAATATCTATCTAGATGCTATATTTTTAACATCTTTGAGCAAAATTTCCTTGGTAGATTTATAATCTACCCTATTAGGAATTTTTGGTTTAATATGTTAGATTCAAACTTCTGCATACGGAGAACTACAGATAAGATCACTTTTTTAACAATGGAGTAACTTTTTCTTGGTCCTATCCATACACTAGAAGTGAATCTCGCTAACCGCTCTTTTTATTCCTCTCTTTGTTTTAATATCCCTCCATATCCTGATTTAGAGGCATCGGTTTCAACAATCTTAAATAAATTAGGATTTGGAATAAAAAGAAAAGGAAAAATTTTCACTCTCTCCTTAATCTTCTGAACTGCAGCAGTATGCTCATAAGTCCAGTCAAGAGGTTTCTTCTTAAGCTTCTCAAATAAGAGCTTTTTATCTTGGGCTAAGTTCTTATATAAGTCTTCCACATAATTAAGACTTCTTAAGAACCTCTGCAATTGATTCTTATCTCTAATTTCATCTAGAAATTTGCCGTTGAATTTAATTACTCTATCAATTGGGATAGTAGTGCCATTTTCTATATTATGCCCTAAAAATCTTATCTTAGTTTAGCATAATCTAATCTTCTTAGCAGACACTACTAATCCTGCCCTTTGTACGACCTTAATGAAGGTAGACAGGTGCTTAAGATGCTGATCTAATGTAATGGAAAAAATAAGTACATCAATTTAGACAATCAAAAATCTTGAATAAGGATTAAAGATGTCATTCATAGTTTTTTTAAATTCTGAAGGAGCATTCTTAAGGCCAAAAGGCATTACGTTCCACTCATAATGTCCAAAAGGAACTGTAAAGGCTTTCTTATATCTGTCATTTCTAGCAATTTGTATCTGCCAGTATGCTAACTTCATATCAAACTTGCTGAAAAATATTATCTCCATACAACCATTGTAATAAAGTCCCTTTTTTTAGGTATAGGGTATCTAATCCATCCTAAGGCCTTATTAAGGGGTTTATAGTTGATTACTAATCTAGGCACTCCCCTTTCCAATTCAATTGCATTCTCTACATAGAACGTTGGGCAACTCCAAGGACTACTGCTTCTTCTAATAAGGCCTTTATTTTCTAAATCAGCAGTCTCTTTTTTGCATATCTCAAGATGCCTAGGTCTCATAGAAATAGGACAAGCCTTAGTGGGAATCTGATTTTCACTAAATTCTGGCTCATATGGCAACTCAATTATATGCTTCTGCCTATTCAAAAAAGCATTTAGAATATTTGCACAAATCTCTTTTATCATTAGACTGTGGATTTCTTCAATTCTTCTTTTATTGTAGGCCAAAGAAACTTATTCTTCTAACCTTTTTAAGGTCACTTCTTGGGATAAGGAAGTCAAGAAATTTTTCTTGATTTTGATTAATCTAGAAATAAGATCAAATTTTCTTTCCTTTGGTCGAGTAATAAAAGAGAAAATAATCTCTTTTCCATTTATCTAAGTGAATAATCCTTTCTCAGATATACTTTTAATTAGAAAGCATATGCAAACAAGGATTTCAAGGAATAACTGGATGAGATAATCCTCTAACCATAATGAAAGGAATTTCAAAATATATTCCATCATTACAAATAGCTGCACTAGAAAGTTTGTAATTAACTCTCATAGTGGAACAATATGCTGTGTTTAATCTTTCCATTATTTTGGAAAAATATCTTGATGGAAGGAGCCATTCATTAATACTGTTTAAATCTGCACCTGAATCAATTAGAGATATAGTTTTGAATATTTAATCCTAAACCACTATAATATAAGTGTGCAATCTATAGGCAGTAACTTTATTGACTAAATTAATAAGTCAAAGTTGTTCAGCCTTTTGTTTAGTTAATTCTTCTTCTTTACTTACACCCATAATTTTGATTTTATTACTACTCCCTTCCCCCACCTCTAAATTAGGTGGTGCCGGAGCAAATTCCTCATAAGGAACTGAATGAGAGGTACATGGTTGAATTAATTCCAAAAGAGAATTTTTTTAAGGATTCTTAAATTTGCCTTAAGATAATTAATTTTAGCTTTAGTTCACCAATGGTGGGTTCTCTGTTTATGGTTTTTGAAGCTCTAACCCTGTCCATTATGACTTTTAAGTCATATGGCTTGTTTAGCTTATTAGCTAATCGTTGCTCAAGAGAAGTTTGTGGAATAGTCTCATTAGACTTTCCTTTTCATATCTTTATATACTTTTCTATTTATTTTCTCTTTTTTGATTCATTCTCAATCTAATCAATAAGATTGAGTATCATATCTTCTTTATTGGAAAGAACAAATAAGCCATTCATGGTGCATAGTGATTTATAATAGTCATAATGGCCACTACACCTAGATTTGGAAGAAGATGAGAAAGATGAGTAAGATTCTAAAGTATAATCAATTTAATTAATCTCATTATTTTCTATCTCAAAATTTGTATCTGTAACAAACATCTTTATCAATTATCTTTTAAGATCATCATTGCAAGATAGGGACTAAATCTGTTGTTTAACACTACACTTATTAGCATAATGTCCTGTTCTTCCACACTTATATTAAGTAATAGATTTTTGAGACTTCTAAAAATTAGAAGCTCATTTCCTTTTAAGGAATAGTCTGGACCTTCTTTTATGCCTTTCATAATAAGACCTTTTAGGTTTATATCTATAAGACCCTTTTCTTTTATTAGTCTTATAAGACTTTTTACTCCGAGAAAATAAGGGCGGATAACCATATTGCTCACATAACTTTCCTAAAAGAACTTTTCCTGTTATATGGGAATTCTTAATTTGCTTATGAATCTTCATTTCATTACATAGAGCAATACCTTCAGTAATTACTTTAGCAACTAATTCTCCATAAATATAAGATTAGTAGGGGGTACCACCTTCATGTTTACTTTTGACTCTTGTTCTCACCCTGTCAGCAAATAAGGGTGGTAAACCATAGATAAATTTTTCTTTCTAAAAACTATTACCACTGTCTTCTCTGGTAAATACTGCTGAGAAAAAGTCACCTTTGTACCATTTGAAATGAGATAAGTGAGGACACTTGAAATTCATCAACTATTCCTGAGTCTTATCTAAGTACATAGATGTAGATCCAATAAAATTAATACCTATAGAATATAATAAGGTGTTTACCACATATGGGACTTGTATGGGCTGATTGTCTATAGTTTATGTTTTAACTGCAGATAGAACTTGCATCTGACCTTAAAGAGTGAGATTTAAAATCCCACCATCCTTTAAACTGGCCAGTGAACCCAGGAATGATGGCTCTTGCAATGACTTCAACAGAATTGCCTCTTGCTTTAGAAGCGGTTGCATACATAGTCATATAATGTCTAACATTTTTAATTTGGTATTCTTATAAGCCATCAATATTCCATTCAACCACTAAAGTACCATCATAAGATACATAGTTGAAGGAAGGATCTTCATACTAGAGATTGATTGGTGAAGGCCTAGGATAATAAGTCTTCATTGGCATAGATGAATTAAGTCTTGGATAAACAATCCTATTAATCTGATTAGTATCTTCAAGAGACTTACTCAATTCTCCAGGAGTACTAATATTAGTATAATAATTAAATACTTCTTCTAAATTAACAACAAATAACTCAAAAGAATGAGTCTCAGAATTAGACTCTTCAGAGTGAATCTCGGATGATTAAGTCTCATAATTAGGCTCATTGTTAGATTCCGCCTGAATCATAAAATTAGATTCATCATCAGATTCTAATTTATTCTTTAAAGGAGTAATTAATAGGAAGTTGATTTCTTCTTTTCTTCTTTTAGTCCTAATTAGGATATCTTTTGACAAGTTCATCAACCATTTCATTATCATGTTTTCCCATCTTAAGATTTAACTTTTTTGACTCCATAGGTTTAAACAAGACTTTCTTTTCAATAGGAGGGGTAGAAGTAGAATCACTATCTTTTTTTTAGATGTAGATATCTCAGTTTTCAAATTAGATAGTTAAGTTTCTGCTCTATCTAATTATTGTCAATCAATTGACTGCAAAGTCAGATTAGTAAAATTATGTTGATGAATAATTCCCTTAGGTTTTGCATCTGCCTGCTTATAAGGCGAGCATACTATCACTCTGTTATCATCCAATGTATGTTGTAGATTAGCAATAGGTGGATGAACACTTTTAATTGTCTTAGTGGTGATAGTAATATAATTTTGATAAGCAGTTTCTAGAGTAAGAAACCTATCATCCTGAAAATTAGGAAATTTTCTTCCTTGATAAGGAAGAAAGATGATAAAAAATCCTTTAAAATCTCTTTTGGCTCCTTTTTTCTAATATAAGAAGAATTTCGTATAAAGTTCTAATCTTTTATCTATTGTGAAAGTCATTTCAAACCATTTATCAAAAGCAAAATCTTCAACTGTTAAGACTGCAAGATTTAACCTATCTTGCATCATACTGGCTCGATCACAGTGCATGTTTGAAGGAGTTGGGCTTTGTGGCCTTTCTTCTTAATACACTAGTTGAGCTATATATTTTTTTTGTTCTATTTATTCCTAAGATCAAATTAGATCTAGGAATAGGAGCTATAGGAGTTGAAGATATAGATACTCTTGATCTGGAGGACTAAAATAAGCCCTTGAAGAATAAGAAAATGATCTTCTTGATGGCATTCTATTAGATCTGCTTCTAGAAAAAATTATTTACGCATTGCCATCTTTTTCTACTATCTCATGGATATCCTTTGATTCTTCTTTCTTAATAGGGACGGCTTGCTTCAATAGCCATCTTTCAGGTAAGTTTACCTTACTCTAAGAAATAGCCTTAGAACCAGGAGACTACCTTTTGACATATTAGTCAGAAATAAGGTAGTAGTTCCTTTTGGATTTAAGAACTTGATAGTAGATTCCCTCAAATTAGGGATGATAGTATTCATCACTTTATAATATATCCTATAAATAAAGATAATGTTTTTAGATCCAAAGATCATATCATAAGCTTCAATCTTAATATCGAGACTGAGTGCACTCAACAAGTGCAGATCTGTCAGAGATAAATTGAAATATGGAAAATAAGAGAAATAGACTGGTCCATCATAAAGAGAATATTCTACAACTCCTAATAAGGAATCATGAAACCTAGTGTGTGTGCACTCTTCTTAAAAAAATTCTAGTTGATTGTCCTTGTCTAAATTGCTTAGGAATATATTTATGCTGTTTGAATCAAATTTTGTGTGTTGGGTTAAAATCTTAATTTGACTAATTGAAGCTTGCAGCATACAACCAAAGAAAGGCTTGAGTGGTAATAGGCTTGAGTGTTACATTTGTTTAAGAGCTAATTGAGTGAAACAAAGAGACTGTAATGTTTTTTCTCTTGTATTTTTTTTTGTATTGTTCAATTTTAGATATAATAATGGAGTCTCCAAATATTGATATGAAGCTTTGGGTTAAAGCTATGCAAAGCCAAATAAAGGTGATGCAAAAGATGATTATACAGCATCAAGAGAGACTTGACAGCTCAAACGAAGGGAATAATTCATCATCAAAACCAAAGAGACCAACCTATGTAAGGACTAATGGTGATGGTGAGGATGAAGATGGAGCAATTAGTGATAGTGGAAACACTCAATCTACTCTTGATAAGAACATTGGAAGCATTAAGAAGAAGATTCCATTATTCCATAGTAAGAATGATCCTGATGCATATGTTGAATGGCAGAGAAGAGTGCAGCTAATTTTTGAATGCCATAACTATTCTGAGGAGAAGAAAGTTAAGTTGGCAGCAGCAAAATTCAATGATTATGCTCTTGTATGGTGGGACCAATTGGTGATAGTTAGAAGGTGCAATGGGCATAAACCCATTACTACATGGACAAAAATGAAAAAGGTCATATGTATGTGGAGGAATATTTCCAATAGATAGAGAATACAATGATTAGAGCTAATGTGGAGGAAGATAGAGAGGCAATAATGGCAAGAATTTTGAATGGCTTTAATCTAGAGATTTGCAAAATTGTGGAGTTGTAGAATTATGCGGAGCTTGAAGACATGTTGCATATGAACAAGTGATATTCAAAGGAAAAGGCGCAAGCACCTATGATGAGGACTAGCAAGTTTGAGTCCATTCGGTTAAGGGAAAATGCAAAGAATGACCCTTTAGCCATTCATGGAGGACCAATAACAAGAGCTAGAGCCAAAAAGATGAATGAAACATTAACTTACTTAATTGAAGACATTTGGACAAAACAAGCTCAATGTGATGCAACTAATGGGAGGAACAAGAGTCAAAGATTGCAAACTTGATCCAAGCATGTTCAAATATGAAGACAATAGTCTAACTCACATTGTCTAAATCAATCCAGCCCATTGACGAATAAAGGGCCATTCAGTCTTGATTAAGTGAGCATAGATCTTAGGCTGTCATTTTATGTTATTTATTAATTTGCGTTTATTTTATTTGCTTTGTGAAATCAATATATCAAAGTTAGGATGTTATTCTTTTTAAGTGTGAGTTTTAATGTGAGTTTTAATGTGTTTTAATGAGTGCATTTAGTTTGGGGTGTGATTAATTATCATTTAGGAGTTACAAATGAGTGCATTTAATGTATAACAACTCTTTTCAATGAATGTTAGTGGAGATTAAAGGGGAGAATGTGGAGAGCTATAATAACAGCCATTTAGGTTTCTTCTACCATGTTTTGGCTATAAATATCAAAGCCAAACTCATTTGTAAAAAAACATTGATGAATCATAATCTGAATTTGCTCTTTATGAGTATTTTTGCTTAAGTTCTTTCATGAACTTTAAACTTATCAAACCAATTTGGTTTGTGGCATTCTCTAACAAAAAAAAAATCTTATGATTGACTCTTAACTTATCAGATCATATATGGTTTGTGGCGTTGTGGGTTGAATTCAAGTACTAGTTTCATTGGTAAACAATGACAATTGGAACTAGTTTTTCCCTAACTTCACTTGAGGAGGTCCTTGGGTTTTGGAATCATCTTGACTGGAGGGTGTTTTCTTACATTCCATATGTAACTGAACTTAATAGTTATTGGCGTACATGGTTGCTAAGATAATAATTTCCTATCATTTGGTATCAGAGAAAGGCTCAAGTTGAGGTTTGCTTATCTTTGTGTTTATTTTTTTTGTTCAAGTTTATCATCTTCATCTTATTTTTCTTTGTTTGTGCTGAATCTTCCTTTTTTAATTTTGTCTTCTTAAGTATTCATTGATCTAAGTTCATACCTCTTTGTGTTGACACAACAAGTTTTGTTGTCCCTTCTCTTATTGTTACTTTCTTGTGTTAATCTTGAAATTTCTGAACTTTTGTTAATATCATAAAAAAAAAGAAAGAAATGAAAATTTTAAAAAAATCAAAATTACAAAAGTGTGGAATTCTATTTCTTAAAGTTTCAGAATTGTTTGAGGCTAAGGGACCTAAATTTCAGCACTTACATTTGTTTCCTTGTGTTTAGCTACTTTAAATTTAGCCTTACCTAAAATCTTGATCTAGGCTAGCCTTTTTCAATCCATTGAATTTCCATAATCTAATTTGGTTTGTTTAGGTGAATAGTTCATTTATGAACCCAAAGCAAAAGCAAGAGAGGTAAAAGGCAAGAGTGGTAAGACCAGCATCGAGAAAAGCCAAATGTTTTTGTGAAACACGAGTGGTGCAAATCAAATCTTTGAGTGAAACACATGAGGGAGTATCTTTTCAGGCTATTTTAAATTTCTTCTTCGGGTTTTAAACATGTCTAACAAAGATAAAGATGTGAGTTCTTCCTCAAATGATCAAGTGATTCAACAAGGTAATAGCAATTTGAATGTATGTTCAAAATGATTGGAGATGTAAGAGATCATTTAGAAAAACATGATGATGCGATTGCTGCATTGCAAGGTGAGCCAAGGCATAGAAGGCAACCATCCTTTTCCAATAATGAATATGATGGAGGAATTGACACAGATGATGATCAAGCAACCATTATTGGAGGGGATGATCATCTTAGAAGGCAAAATAGGAGAGCAAGGTTTGAAGACATTGACCGAAATATAGGTAGCATCAAAATGAAGATTTCTTCCTTCCAAGGAAAGAATGACCCAGACATTTATTTGGAGTGGGAAAGAAAGGTGGAGATGATCTTCGAGTGTCACAATTACTCTGAAGAAAAAAAGGTAAAATTAGCCGTTGTTGAATTTTGTGATTATGCTATTATTTGGTGGGATCAATTGTGTAAACACAGGCGTCAAAATGGTGAAAGGTCCGTTGAGACATGGTTTGAGATGAAACACATCATGAGAAAGCAATTTATCCCTAGCCACTATTATAGGGACTTGTACCGGCATTTACAAACCCTAACACAAGGTTCCATGAGTGTGGAGGAATATCACAAAGAAATGGAGATAGCCATTATAAGTGCTAATGTGGATGAGGATCGTGAAGCCACCATGGCAAGGTTCTTGAATGGCTTGAACAAGAACATTGCTGATCTTGTGGTGTTGCAACACTATGTGCAGATTGAAGACATGGTGAATGTTATACCTTTTGTTAAGCCTAATATTGATGAAAATAAAAACAAAAATGAAATAGGCAGCAAGGGTAGAGGTGAGAATCAAAATAATCAAACTAGAGGAATTAAGTGTTTTAAGTGCCTAGGACATGGTCATATGGCACGTGAATGTCCTAATAAAAGGGTAATGATCATGAGGGATGGGACTATTGAGTCTGAAAGTGAGAGAGAGGAAGATGATGAAATTCCATCTTTATAAGATGCTAGTGATGTTGAGTTTGCTAAGGGAGATGTGTTAGTTGTACAACGCACACTTAGTTTGCAAAGTAAACATGATGAACGTGGTGAACAACATGAAAATCTATTTCATGCTCATTGTTTGATTGCTAACAAGTTGTGTAATATGATTATGGATAATTGTAGTTGTACAAATGTGGCTAATACTTTGCTTGTGGAAAAACTAAAATTACTTAGTACTAAACATCTAAAACCATGCAAGTTACAATGGTTGAATAATAGTGGTGTTGTGAAGGTGAATAAGCAAGTATTGGTTTCTTTCTCCATTGGTAGATATAAAGATGAGGTGTTGTGTGATGTGGTTCCTATGTATGCTGGTCGCATGTTGTTGGGGAGACCATGGCAATATGATCGAAGGGTCATACATGATGGGGTTAAGAACCGATATTCTTTGATCATGAATTGACAGAAATACCAACTTGGACCTTTGTCTCTAAAGACCATTTTTGAAGACCAAATGAGAATAAAAGAGCAATATCAAGAACTTGAATTTTCATTGTTTGAAACTTTGGGGAGGGAGCAAGAAAGAGAGAAAAAAGAAAAAGGTGAGATGAGTGGTAAGAATGAGAGCAATGGGAAGCACAAGGGGAGAGAAAATAAGAGAGGAATGAATGAAAGAAAATTGAGTGTTTATGCAAAAATAAGTGATGTGAGGAAAACATTAACCATGAGGCAGCTTATACTTGTACTTATGTACAAGGATGTTTTATTATATCTAACGAGCTTGACAAGAGTTTTCCTAGTGTTATTGTTGATTTATTATAGGAACATGAAGATCTCTTTCCTGAAGATGTGACTAAGGGTTTGGCACCAATTTGAGGAATTGAACATCAAATTGATTTCATTCCCAATGCAAGCATACTAAATAGGCCAGCTTATAGATGCAACCATGAGGAGACAAAGGAAATCCAAAGGCAAGTGAGTGAACTTATGGAGAAGGGGTATGTACGTAAAAGCGTGAGTCCATGTGCGGTTCCTGTATTATTAGTGCCTAAAAAGGATGGTTCATGGAGGATGTGTGTTGATTGCCGAGCCATCAACAAAATAACGTTGAAGTATAGACATCCTATTCCTAGGATAGATGATATGTTGGATGAATTATATGGTTCTTTTGTTTTTTCTAAAATTGATTTAAAATCTGGATATCATCAAATTAGAATGCATGAAGGTGAAGAATGGAAAAATACTTTCAAAACTAAACATGGTTTGTATGAAAGGTTAGTAATACCCTTTGGCTTAATTAATGCACCAAGTACTTTTATGCGATTAATGAATTATGTTTTGCATGCTTTCATTGAAAAGTTTATGGTGGTTTATTTTGATAATATTCTTGTGTATAGTAAATCTTTAGATGAGCATGTAACACATTTTAAGATTATTTTTGATGTGTTAAGGTAAGAAAAGTTATATGCTAATATTAAGAAATGCACTTTTTCCATTAATGAAATTACTTTTCTTGGATATATTGTTAATGATAAGGGAATTCATGTTGATCAAGAAAAAGTAAAAGTAAATAGAGATTGGCCGAAACCTCCTGGTGTGCATGATGTTAGGAGTTTTCATGATCTTGCTAGCTTTTATAGGAGATTCATTAGGGTTTTTTTCTACAATTGTTGTACCTTTAACTGAATGCATTAAAAAGGATGTGTGTTTCAAGTGGGGAAAAGAACAAGATGATACTTTTAACTTGCTAAAAGACAAACACAGTTCAACACCTTTACTTGCTTTGCCTAACTTTTCTAAAACTTTTGAGGTCGAGTGTGATGCAAGTGGAATAGATATTAGTTGAGTCTTGATGCAAGAAGGAAGACCAATAGCGTTCTTTAGTGAGAACCTAAGTGGAGCAAGTCTAAACTACCTAACTTATGATAAGGAGTTCTATGCATTGGTGAGAGTGTTAGAAAATTGGCAGCATTACTTATGGTATAAGGAATTCATAATCCACACCGATCATGAGTCCTTAAAATATCTCAAAGGATAAGGAAAGCTCAGCCAATGACATGCTAAATAGGTGGAGTTCATTGAATCATTTCCTTACATCATCAAGTACAATCAAGATACGAAAAATGTGGTTGCCGATGCTTTATCAAGGAGGTATGCTCTAATTTCTACACTTGATGCAAACTTATTTTAATTAAGGATTTATATAATTTAGACCTTGGTTTTGCTAATGTTTATGTGGCATGTGAGAAAGGGGGTTTTGGTAAGTTTTATAGGCTGGATGGTTTTCTTTTCAAACAAAATAAGCTATATGTGCCTCAATGTTCTTTGAGAAAGTTGCTTGTGAGGGAGGCACATGGTGGGGGTTTGATGGGGCATTTTGATGTGAGAAAAACTATAGATGCTTTAATTGATCATTTCTTTTGGCCACAAATGAAAAGGGATTGTGAGCGGGGATTTTCGCCCCCACTCCCTGTGGAATGGTTCTTGCGACTTCGGCGCAGTTTAGGCTCGGGGCATTAGAGAACATGGACCTAAGTCCGGAGAAAATGGAGTTGCCACCCGGACGGGCCTGGAAAAAGAAAGGGGTGGATGACTTGATTCCTAAGGAATCCCCGACCCCCTTATTGGTTTGGAAAGTTGGGTACGTGTGAGGAAGGTGAGAAATGGCCCAGCACTCCCGCAACGCCCGGTTCATTGGAATTGGCCTCCTTTACAGGTCTTAATATTATAAAATTCTTAAATATAACAACATTATCCATATTACACACAAATTAAAATAAAGCAACAATATATTAAAAATAAAAATAATGTCCAAGCAAAACAAATAAATGGACACCCATTCGAAGATGGAAACATGCCCTTACATAATACATGCCTAAATAGGACACCCACCAAAAGGTAGAAACATGTCCTTTAAATTGGTTCTAAAATAGAAAAGCAATTTAAATTACATGATATTTAACTAATGAGGTAACCACCAATTGGAAACATACCTCTTACAACATTTGGAAATCTAAATAAATCGATAAAAGTAAATAATCATAAATAAATCATTCATCAAAGGTATTAATCAAAATATAAAATAAACACTCATCCATGATAAACTAAATAAATCAAGCATTGAACTTAAATAAATCAATAAAGCATTGAAAAAAAATTAAAGAACAATCAAATATAAAATTGAATAAAGCAAGTAAAGATTCAAATTAGGGCTACTGTTTCTATTTAAGATTCTTTATTTAATGTGTTTAGGGTTTTGGAATTTATGGGTTTAAGTTGCTGTGAGTTTTAAAGGAATTGAAATGGATTAAGATTTTATATTTTAAGAGTTTGATAAAATTCTTTGATTAACCAAATTAGTGTTTGAGGAGTGAAATAATGAAACTAGGGTTTAAACACTTTAAAACATTGGATTTATGATTATTAGCTACTGAATTATGGTTTTTAGGCTTACTTTGTTTGAATTTCAATATTTATGTTTATAAGGTTTTAAGGTCTAAAGGATTAGGGTTTAGAGAAATTAGGGTGTAAGGTTTTAAGGGAGTTAGGGTTTAAGAAAACTTTAGGGTTTAGGTTAGCTAGTTTAGGGTTTACTCTTTTAGGTTTTAAAGTTTAATTAGGGTTTTAAAATTTTAGAATTAGGGTTTTCGAGAATGGATTTGATTTTAGAATTTGGAAAAATAATTTATAGTTTTATGATGCTTTATGAAAATAAACAAAATGATTTAAGGTTTATAGAAACAGAAAAGATATTTTTTAGGGTTTTTGGAAAGAAACAGATTCGATTTAGGGTTTTGAGAAATTGAAAAGTAAATTAGGGTTTTGGTAAATCTTGAAGCAATTTAAGGTTTTGAAAAGCTCGAAACTAGATTAGGGTTTTAAGATTTTGAAGAAACAGAAACAACAATTTTTTTATCCAAACTGATGAAGCTACTGTAAAGTAAAATAGATAAAGAAATTCATACCTTCGTTTGTTGGTTCCACCAAAAATCACTTCTTGGATGAACAAGAACAAAGGTAAGATGGGTGCCTTTGATGGATTGAATTTTCTTGTTTGCTTCTCTCAAAAAGTCCGATTGATTCAAAGTTTTTCAATTCGCTCGATTGTCTTTTTTTCTCCTGAATTTCAATCTCAAATTTCACCTCCTTTTTTCTGTGTTGTTTTAGTCCTTATTTATAGAAGATTTTTATGATTAATTTTAGTTATTCACGGAATCTAACATTAATTAAGAAAAGGAAACCAAAACCGAATTGAATTTGGTTTCGGAACAATTTGTGTCGGAAAAATTTTGCTTGCAAAAAAAAACTGCTGCGGAAAAATTGGGCTAGCGAAAAAGCTGCCGCAGCTGGCTGTGGGGCGAAAATTGGCTGCGGGCCATTTCGTCCATAGAAATAATCTGAGGGCGAAATGGCCCAAGGCCATTTCACCGCAACCCTTTTCGGCGACGAAATTTTTTGTCGCCGATTTTTCTTCACCAATTTTTTATTTTTATTTATTTGTTTATTATTATTATTTTATTAATTATAAAAATTAAATACTAAAGCAAATATTATTTAATTAAGATAACCAAAATTATTTTGGACTAATTAGAATATATTGGACAACAAAAAATTATTTTGGACTAATTAAAATATATTGGACCGGACTGAGTCAAAAATTAAGGGTCTACTGTTTGCCCCCTGCTTGAACGATCTGAGACTTTAGAGAGTGAAAAGCAACAAGACTTAATTTTTGATGAGATGGTTATTTGAATTTGTTTTGGGTACTTGGACCCGAGACTGAACTTGATTTGGGTACTTGGACCCGAGATTGAATTTGATTTGGGTACTTGGACCAGAGATTGGATTTGATTTGGGTACTTGGACCCGAGATTGGATTGAATTTGGGTACTTGGACCCGAGATTGATTTGATTTGGGTACTTGGACCCGAGATTGGGTACATGGACCTAAGATTGGGTGATTTGGGTACTTGGACCCGAGATTGGATTGAATTTGGGTACTTGGACCCAGGATTGGGTACTTAGATCCGAGATTGATTTTACTTGGGTACTTGGACCCGAGATTGGGTATTTTGACCCAAGATTGGATTGAATTTGGGTACTTGGACCTGAGATTGATTTGATTTGGGTACTTGGACTCAAGATTGGGTACTTAGACCCAAGATTGGATTGAATTTGGTACTTGGACCCGAGATTGATTTGATTTGGGTACTTAGACCCGAGAATGGATACTTGGACCCGATATTGGGTACTTGGACCCGATATTGGGTACTTGGACCCAAGATTGGATTAAATTGGGCACTTGGACTTGAGATTGATTTGATTTGGGTACTTGGACCCGAGATTTGGGTACTTTGACCCAAGATTGATTTGATTTGGGTACTTGGACCCGAGAATGGATTGAATTTGGGTACTTGGACCCAGGATTGAATTTTATTTGGGTACATGGACCCGGGATTAAATTTGATTTGGGTACTTGGACCCGATATTGGATTGGATTTGGGTACTTGGACCGGGATTGAACTTGATTTTAGGGTACTTGGACCCGAGACTAAGTTTGACTAACCTTTTAGCAGTTGAGAAGTTGACTGCTCCGGCTGTTCTATGCATGGTGGTTCTTCACCCTCAAAGTAGATCTTCATCCTATGAGATCGGGTTTTCACCCTTGAAAATGGATCTTCATCCTTTGAGATCGGGACTTCACCCTTGAAAATGGATCTTCATCCTTTGAGATCGGGTCTTCACCCTTGAAAATGGATCTTCATCCTTTGAGATCGGGTCTTCACCCTTGAAAATGGATCTTCATCCTTTGAGATTAGGTCCTCACCCTTGAAAACAGATCTTCATCCTTTGAGATCAGGTCTTCACCCTCAAAAATGGATCTTCATCCTTTGAGATTAGGTCTTCACCCTTGAAAATGGATCTTCATCCTTTGAACTGGATCTTCATCCTTGGCATCAAGTCTTCACCTTTGAAAATGGATCTTAATCCTTTGGACATCGGATCTTCATCCTTGGCATCAGGTCTTCACCTTTGAAAATGGATCTTCATCCTTTGAACATTGGGTCTTCACCCTTAAAAGTGGATCTTCATCCTTTAAACTTCGGGTCTTCACCCTTTGAAATTGGATCTTCATCCTTAGAATCAAGTCTTCACCTTTGAAAATGGATCTTCATCCTTTGGACATCGGGTCTTCACCCTTAAAAGTAGATCTTGATCCTTTAAACTTCGGGTCTTCACCCTTTGAAATTGGATCTTCATCCTTGGAATCAGGTCTTCACCTTTGAAAATGGATTTTAATCCTTGGAAATCAGGTCTTCATCCTTGAAAATGGATCTTTATCCATTGGAGGTCGGGTCTTTACCCTGGCTTCAGCTCTTTTAGCTGAACTGATCTTTTGTCTTATGCATCTTCATTTTTTTGATAGTTCTAATGTTCCGTTCTTTTGTTCTTCCTTTTTGCAAAAATTCAGCTATTTTTAATTGGACCTTATATTCTCTCCTTGTCGCCCCTGCGTGGCAAAATATTTGCAAGTGATTTTGAAAATATTTTATATATAGACTAAAAAAATTGAAAAGGAAAACTTTGCCCCTGTGTAGGCTCAAACCCATGATTTTTCTATGTGGGCTCTGGTTGATGTTTTTGTCGTCTAGTTCATCGCACAAGCACGTATTTCTTCTTTTGTAAAACGACTGGAGCTTCCACAAGTAAATAGGCTTTCCGTGCCCTCTTGATTCAATATCTTCTTTTGATTCTTTACTTCGCAGGGTGTTTGCTGTTCATTTTGACAAGGAATAGACAACACAAGACAAGAAAGTGTGATGTGATATGCTCATGTATGCATGATATGAATGAATGATACTTACAGTCATTCCATCTACTCACAGACCGAGGTGTTCAACAGAAGTGTTCTCATTGGTTCCTTTCATATACTCGTTCAGGTCTTGCATTGGAATAAAAGAATGCTTCCCATTTATGACTTTTATCTTTGAGATATTGAAAACATGAATAATGGAGGCCCCAAGCAGCAAAGTCAAGGATTCATCTATTTCGAACTATGTTTCAACATATCGGTTGATAGCTTCTTCATGACCTTGCCAATAATCATTTCCTTCACCCAATGTGTCCTTTGGAGGTTCAACATACTTCCTTTAACTTGAAGGCTTTGTATGACAAAACATTTTTTTTTATTTTTTGAATTGTTGAATTTTAATTTTGTAATATCCTCATATATGCCCTAGAAGTTGTGATTATGTTGTTGTTGTTGTTATATAATTGGATTGAATATATGTGTTAAATTACGAGAGAAAAGAAATAGAGAAAAGAATGTTTATGTATATGTGATTTGGGAAAGAATTTAGGGTTTAGAGAGAATGGTATATGTTGTGTATATGATGATATATATAACATATAAGTTGGTCAAAATGAAGAGTCAAGGAAAGAAGATATTTATTTTTGTTAAGTGTGAAGTTACTATAAAGGGCATGTAATGAATGGTAATCAAGACAAATGGTATAAGGGTGTTTAGGTAATTACTCTTGTTGAATCACTTGGTGGAGATTTAAAGAGGTGATATTTTGTCTTTTCTTCATTTCCTTCTTCTTCTTCTTCTCTTCTCCACGTTGGTTGGCTCCTCCTTAGACAAGAGAGAGCAAAGTGAGATTTGTTTAATTCTAACATCAAATTGAAGGGAGAATCAAAGGATTTAATTGAAGATTTGTGGAATTCAACAACTTAGGTAAGTTCTTTCTCTTGATTTTCCTTTGTTCTTTTGAAATTGTGTTTGGGATTGGTGAGTTGATATGGATGGTTGATGGAGTGTGTTTGTGTATGGTGTGTGTAAAAGTGTTGAAATGGAATTAAATATAAGAAGCTAGGTTGGTGTTGGTGATGGAAGAGTAAGAGTTGTGTTTAGTGAATTTTTTTCTGTTTTACAATTAGTAAAGGCTGTGACTTGTATGATTTTTAATTAATTATAGAAAAATGTTCTTGAAGTGAATTTTTGATATGTTGTGCCTCTATGAGTCTAGAATGACTGAAAAATATGTTGATTCGATTTTGGAATGTATAGATTGATGGGACTAGTTCTTGAGGTAAGTACCAATACATATGATTGTATTTAATTACATAATTTGAGGCTTAACACATTTGTTTGCAAATGTGTTAAGTGATCTATTATATTGTTAACATAATTGGACTAAGGTGATGATTGAATGATGTGAAGGATGTGAAGATCATTAACCAGGTAAGCATAAACCCTATTTGATTGTATATCCTTATATGTCTTTGAACATTAACACATTGGGATGAAAGTGTTAAATAAGCTATTATATTGTGAATGTAAATGAAGAATATATATAAAGGATGAAATATGAAATGGGAAAGGTAGGAAGAAATGAGGATCATTCTTAAGGTATGTGCAATTTGTTATGATAAATGCTCTAGTAATGAATGATGTTAATGTGTTTTGAGAAGTGAGAAAATGTTATGTTATATGCATTGTGAATCTTGTGTATGGCAATGTATTATATGAATAATATACTTTGAAATGTGATATCAATGATGCTATATGTATCATATGGATTGAGATATGATATGATATGAAGCCATTGTGATTGGCTATGATAATTCAATTGAAAGAGATAAGGCATGTTGGCCTAATTGATGATAAGATTGATAATGAAATAATAAATGAATTGTTTGTTTAATATGTTATTCAGTTTCAGAGTTCTGGATTTGGGTGGCATGCCTAAGAAATGATGAAAGGTAACAGTCTTGCCGGGTTGAGGATCTCCTCATATGTGTTGAGTTGATGGTCCAAGAGACTGGGTCTGTTACACTATGAGAATTGTGAATATGAGATATATGATTTGTAACAGTCTTGCCGGGTTGAGGATCTCCTCATATGTGTTGAGTTGATGGTCCAAGAGACTGGGTCTGTTACACTATCCATGGATAGAGATACATGTATATACATTGCCTACGGGCGTGATGATTGTGACTATGAACCAAAGCAGTAACTCTGAACTTTGAATAACATATTAGTGTTTTGGGCCCGAGTCTGTCTTTATTGTCAATGTGAATTGCAAGTATTGAAATATTGATTGTGAGTATTAATAATGAATTATGCTTGGTGAATTGTGAATAATATAATGTTATTAAGTGTAATATGTAAATGAATTGTGGTTGATGATAAAGGTTGTCTTTATTGTAAATGTGATTTATGATTTGTATGATATGTAATTTGTGTATTGCAATAATGATTGGTATGGTATATATAATGTAGGGGTATTAATATATTGGTTTTGAGTATTGGTGATGCATTGGGGTTGGTGATAATATTATGTATATATGTACATCATATTTGAAATTAGCTAGGATATATTAAAGATGAAATTAAAAAGAAAAGAAGATATGATAAGAACTAATTATATATTGAATTGATGTATCATTATATGTCAATACTTCTATACTATATGTTTATATTTTATAGTTGGACTACTAAGCTCTCGGGCTTAGCGCGGGTGTTTATTCGCGCAGGTATATAGATGGAAGATATGAAGTCTTTTGTTATGCCACAAGAAGAGTAAAGTTTGTCGAGACCAACTAGAGGGTAATGCATACATGTATAAACTTTAATTATGATGTATTTCTGACGAGAGAGTATTTATATGTATAAATGAAGTTTTTGATAAAGATAATGATTTTGTAAATGTTATTTAAATTAATGTATTATGGTTTGAACTCTGTTACAAGTTTTTAAAAGGTAACGAAAAGTGACATCCTTATACTTTATATATTTACTGTATGTATACTAGGTATACGCATAGTACTTATATAGGTATCGGGGTGTTATAATTATTTTGGTATCAGAGCTTAGGTTCGAGATTCTCGGCCTAAGTGAGAAAAAAAAAATTTTTTTTTTGAAAAGTTTAAATAAAAGTAAAAAGGAAAAGTTTTGAAATGAAATTTGTAATACATGCATATGCATTGTCACCTAGGTTGGTCTCGGATGTGGCATTATATGAATTATAGAATATTTGTGTTATATGAGATGTTCAATATTGTAACACCCCCACAGTCAGTACACACACACTACAACACCACAATGTAGCATATGTGCACCGAATATAGGAGTGCTACGACTTTTCATCAACATTCAAAACATTTTTATATAATACCATCATCTTTCTCAATATACATTATAGATATATTAATACATTTAAGTAGTACACAGCGGAAGTTATAAAATATTTACACATATGAAAACATTTGAGTACTAATTTATCATTACATATATATATTTACAATATAAACAAAATCTTTACAAAATATAAAAGAGTTATACATGATTGGCAAATCTCCTCTGATCTTTAAGTTCCCAAAATCAACTCTTCAATGTCTACTCTCACTCGGTCTAGAAGAGCTCTCGGGTTCAACTCTATTACCTGCGCGATTAAACACTATCGCGCTAAGCCAAGGGCTTAGTAAGACAATTCATGCTAATGTTATGCTTTAGTGCAATGCAATGTTTCACATTTGTATTAATAAATCAACATCAATGATACACACACAATTAGTAAAGATCATACTCAACAAACAATATTCCGTGAATAGTCCGTTTCATCATATAAGTAATATTAACATTTCATTACATTAGAACAACATTTATGTTATACATAAAACCTAGACACCTATGGGCCCATCAAGTATTTAATACGATATTCAGAATTCAGAGTTACTGCTTCAGTTCATAAACACCATTATCACGCCCGTAGGCAACATATACATATATATCTCTATCCATGTATAGTGTAACAGACCCAGTCTCTTGGATCATCAACTCATCTAACTCGAGGAGATCCTCAACCCGGCAAGACTGTTACAAATCTAATATTTCATAATATCAATTATCATAGTGTAACAGACCCAGTCTCTTGGACCTCAATTCAACTCAATTTGAAGAGATCCTCAACCCGGCAAGACTGTTAACTTTCATTAAATAGGCATGCCTCCAAAAAACCAGAACTCTGAACTGAATATCATATTAAACATACACTTATTTCAAACTCTTTATCAATCTTTCTCATCAATTAGGCAAACATGCCATACATCATTCAATTATATCATCATAGCCAATCACAATGGCTTTATAGCATTTCATATCTCAATTCATATTGTGTATATAGCATTATTAGTATCACATTTCAAAGTACATTATTCATAATACACATCACCATTCACAAGCCTCACAATACACAATACATAACCTTATTCATGTAATATCATATGCATTATCAATTCCATATCATCTCACATTTCATGATTCAACAATGATGTTAGACAAATGATATCTATTTTGATCCTTGACAACTCAAATGGATGATCTATTTTAACATGTATATGAAAATCTTGTTGTAGGATTAGATTGCTTCCAATAAGGTGAACAGAACCTTTCTAGCGGTCGCGCCTCACCTGAATACGACCACCCCATACAATTACAAGATAAAACCTTATTATAGTAGGTTTCGCGGCCAGAAGCCCGACCTAAGTCGCGACCGCACCTCACAATCAAAAGATAAAACATTATTACAGTAGGTTTCGCGGCCAGAAGCCCGACCTAAGTCACGACCGCACCTCACAATCAAAAGATAAAACATTATTACAGTAGGTTTCGCTGCCAGAAGCCCGACCTAAGTCGCGACCGCACTTGAATAATAGCGACCACCCCAAATTACGTGTCTCTCATGCATAAACCCTAAATGTAACCAACCCTCTTCCAAATGCATTTTAACATATAATTCCCAACACAAACTCACTCAAATGGATATAACTCATGTCATAACACATATTCATCACAATAACCACTTAAACAACACATTTGAACACAAACCATCTCAAAATCCTAACTCAAACTTTACTCTTGATTTTCCACTATCAATCTTCACTTATTTTTCCATAATCACAACCAAACCAACACCAATTCCAATTTTTTTTACTTTAAATCAATTCTAACACTTGCAAACACATATCAAATACACCAAATCATTACATCAACAAATCACACTTCACTTTAAACATAACTTCAAAATTTACAAAGGAAAAACAAGAGATTTCTTACCTTAGATGAAGAAATTTCACAAATCTCTAACCAAACTCTTTGATTGCCTCTTCAATTGAACTCTAGCATCAAGAACACTTCTCTTCCTCTTTCTCTCCTTCAATCACCGGCACCCAAAATGAAAAGAAAACAAAATAGCCACAAGTCAAACACTTTTCCATCTTTTAATCTCCACCAAGAGATTTCTAAAGGTAAATTACCTCAATACCCTTAACCATATAACTCACCTTTTGTCTCATATAAGCCCATTTAAGTAATTACACACTCAACACAAAAATATCTCTTTTCCTTTGACTCTTCCTTTGACCCATTTATATGTTATATATATCATCATATACACAACATATACCATTCTCTCTAAACCCTATTTTCTTTCCCAATTTCTTTTCTCTTGCAATTATCATATATATACAATCCAATATAACAACAACAACAATAAAAACATCATAACCAAGACTTCTAGGGCATATATGAGGATATTACAAATATAGTTGATGATATATGTGTATACTATTTTGATGTGATGAGAAATTATGATTGTTGACAATGATGTTGGAAATGAATTATAATTGAGGCATAGTGCCTAATTGATTATGAGAAACTAATTGTGAAATGTAATATGATATATGTATATTGATGATGCATATGAAAATGTCATGTTGTGTGCAACATGGAATGTAATGTTGATGTTTATGAGCAATATTATGTAGGACATAATATGAATTGAAACATAAAGAAATGAAAAGGAGAATAAATTTGAAAATGAGTTGAAAATCAAATCAAGATAAGAGTATGTACTTTTTCTTCTATACTTTGAACCTCTTTATAATAAAGTTTATGTTGGTTTTGCTAATGTTGAATTTACTAGACAGCGGAAATGATATCGAATTGTTAAAATTGAAAGTTATGTTATTTAAATGAGGAGAGTATGGTGGAATGTTGAATGAGTTGTTTAGTAGAGACAAAGTGTGATTATGTAAAGTTGGGATGTGTATACAGTTAAGGTTGTGTTTAAAGGAAAAAGAGATGATAGTGGTTAAGTAAGAATATAACTTAGTATTGTTACTATAATGCGAGCATAGTAAATTCAATGTTAGAAATGTGAGATGCTTGGATATTGTGAAAGCTCATGGTAATGGTGATAATATGTGATATTTGAGATTTTTGAAGTGAGCTTTATGATTGTGGAAATTATATGTTTTAATATTGCTTTGTGATATATATTTGTAAGATGTTTTTAAAGTGATGATAGAAAAGATGAGTTTGGCAAATTGAAGCTTAAACGAAGTAGTAAATTGAGAAGTTAAAGTTTTAGTGGAATTTGATAAAGATTATTGGGATATTGATAGTTAACTGTATATGCAATGCATGAGCTAAGTGAAATGACTAGTATTGCATATGGAAGTATTATGAATTGAGTAATGTGATTGATAGTATGAGAATTTGTTTTGAAATAATCAAGGAAGTGGATAAGTAAATAGAAATGAGTTATTTTAAGTCATTTTACTGAACAGGGTAAGAATGAATATGGGAGTGTACTAAATATTTTTAAAGACGAAAGTGAAAGAGATGTCACATTGGGAATGTGACTGAGATGAATATGAAGTGTTACTATAGTCGGAATATATATGTTTGTTGTGTGAATAAATACTTTATATCATATTGGAAGAATGAGAAGGATAGTGTTTAAAAGAAAATGATAAACACTAAATTTGTATTGAATGTATGAAAAAGGAAAATACTATAAGAGCATATAATTAAGTGTATACATGTATATGATATGTGAATTGAGTTTTCCAATATGAATGAAATTATGATATATAAACACATTTGTGAATCACATTATGAGGATGGCTTATGAAGATATATGTGGTATAATTATAGAATTAGTGATATGGAAAAACAATGTTATATGTATTAGTGGACCTAAGAGAGATTAGGTCTTGAACTGTGTAAAGCTAGATGGATTATGTGATGGAAGTGAGAATGGAAAGAACTTGAGTAATATTGGACAGTGGAAATTGTTATAATGAGTATTGAACTTGATGATTATATTATATTTAGAGTTTCAAAGTATTCACATATGAAAAGTTCTATGTAATTATATTATAAGAGATTGTAGATGGATTAGAAATGAAGTGATGAATAGAAATTGTATAAGAACTGTATATGATTGAATATGTATATAGTAATATTGTTAAAGCATGAGTTAAGTTGATAAGGATCATATAAGCGAATACAAATTGGTTGAAACAAAGTTGGAATGTGTTAACTTCTGTTATACTAAAAATGTTAAGATTGAGAATAGAATTATAAAAGAACAGTATTGAATTGAAAGTTCTAGGTTTGAATATTAATCTCTTAAAGTCATGTGTTTTGTTCAGTATTTTGGATCGGTTAATTTGTTATCCATGGATTTGGATCTTAGATATAATGATTGTAATACGGATTTGGTGAGGTTGACAATTTTGTTTGAGAAGTATAGTTAAAAATTATGATGGTTAAAGTTGTACCTTATTATTATTATTATTTTTTTTATGTTAAGAATTTGGTTATAACTGTGAAAAAAAAATTAAAAAAAATTAAAAAAAATTTTGAAATGTGTTGAGTTATGGATAATATGACAAAAAGGTAATCAAAATAAATATACCAATGATAGGAAATGTGAAGAGTTAGTAAAAGGGAGAAATTATATTATATGAATGAAAGTTATACTGAATATGTTTATGGTATGTAACTTGAGGTTTAAGGGAATCAACTCAAAGTTTGAGTGAATGAATTATAGATATTAAGTATGATATAACATTTTTATGAGAATTGGTGGAAATTATACTAAGATAATAAAGAATAAACTATGTGTATATTAAAAGATATTAGAAGTGATTTGTTATCATGATGATTTGACTGAAAATAGATTGAAAGAGAGCAGAAATTGAATATAAGTTTGCTCTTATGGAATTAAGTTATATTTATACTTATATGAAAATTGTGAAATTTCATGATAAGTTAGATTACTTAATCGTTGGTTGGAATTGAACAAGATTGGAACGTGGGTATATTGTGACAAATAGATTAATTGATCTGGATTTGGCTAAGATTATGGATCATTAATAAAATTTAATGTGTATAGTTGTATTAAGAAAATAGGTATTTACATGATAATGTATATGATGTAAATTTTAAAGTATGATTGGACATGAATGAGTGGAGTATAGTAATTGTTAATCATGATAAGAAGAGAAAAAGATTGGTTATCTATAAAATAAGTTGAAAGATAATGTATTAATATGTAAGTTAAGTGAAAAGCATGCTAAAGAAATAACTTCATTTATGAAAAATCAGGATTTTGTTATCTATTGAGAGTGATAAATGTCTATTTAGACAGTGATTGTAATGAAGGGATAATTAATGTTCAGATATAAGTCAATGGTTTTTAATGTTAAAGTTAAGAGAGTAATTATACAGAGGTGAAATAACAAAATATATTAAATATAAAGATTTGACAAAGTATTATTGTGCTATATGATGATCTGATTCTGGTATAAAGATATTAATAGGAAATGTAATGTGATCTTTTGAATGTTTGATTAAGAAAGTAACCAGATGTATAAACATATAGAATGATGAGTTATAGAATTTAAAGAAGGTGGTTAATTCTAAAGAGGAGAGTTGGAGTTATATGATTTGATGATATAATGACTTAAGCGTATAATTAACTTCATATGGTAGTTAAGATAGTATTTTGTTAAGAATAAATTGTTATGGTACTGATAATTTCGAGGACGAAATTATTTAAGGGGGAGAGAATTGTAATATCCTCATATATGCCCTAGAAGTTGTGATTATGTTGTTGTTGTTGTTATATAATTGGATTGAATATATGTGTTAAATTACAAGAGAAAAGAAATAGAGAAAAGAATGTTTATGTATATGTGATTTGGGAAAGAATTTAGGGTTTAGAGAGAATGGTATATGTTGTGTATATGATAATATATATAACATATAAGTTGGTCAAAATGAAGAGTCAAGGAAAGAAGATATTTATTTTTGTTAAGTGTGAAGTTACTATAAAGGGCATGTAATGAATGGTAATCAAGACAAATGGTATAAGGGTGTTTAGGTAATTACTCTTGTTGAATCACTTGGTGGAGATTTAAAGAGGTGATATTTTGTCTTTTCTTCATTTCCTTCTTCTTCTTCTTCTCTTCTCCACGTTGGTTGGCTCCTCCTTAGACAAGAGAGAGCAAAGTGAGATTTGTTTAATTCTAACATCAAATTGAAGGGAGAATCAAAGGATTTAATTGAAGATTTGTGGAATTCAACAACTTAGGTAAGTTCTTTCTCTTGATTTTCCTTTGTTCTTTTGAAATTGTGTTTGGGATTGGTGAGTTGATATGGATGGTTGATGGAGTGTGTTTGTGTATGGTGTGTGTAAAAGTGTTGAAATGGAATTAAAGATAAGAAGCTAGGTTGGTGTTGGGGATGGAAGAGTAAGAGTTGTGTTTAGTTAATTTTTTTCTGTTTTACAATTAGTAAAGGCTGTGACTTGTATGATTTTTAATTAATTATAGAAAAATGTTCTTGAAGTGAATTTTTGATATGTTGTGCCTCTATGAGTCTAGAATGACTGAAAAATATGTTGATTCGATTTTGGAATGGTTATGAGTTTAGAAAGATTATTTTATTAGACCTGTTCCAGCAGGTACCTTAACTGAGACAGCTATATTTCGGGATTTTTAATAAAATGTAGAAAAATCATATCCAATTGAATTTTGGATATGTTGTTGCTTAGTGAGTCTACTATTTGAGAAAAATAATTTGGAACCACGTTGATTGAATTTGATTTATGGAATTCACAAAGTTCAGAACTGCTGCCAGGATGCAGGGCAATTGGGGCAGTCTGGTTAGGTGAACTATTTGACCAAGATTTTGTGTTCAGTTTGATCTGAAATTTTAAAGGAATGATTTTAAGATACAAAACTAAATTCTGTAAAAAGTTTATAATTTTTAGTCAAGTAGATTATTTTATACAATTTTTCAAAATAAGGATAAAATGGAGTCTTAAACCAGAATGTACTATTCATATGGTCATTTTCCTAATATTCCTTTGGATTAGGTTTTGAAGAGATTGGGTTGCATTAACCTAAATGTGGAGAATTCTTGGAAAGAAAAGAAATGTATAGATTGATGGGACTAGTTCTTGAGGTAAGTACCAATACATATGATTGTATTTAATTACATAATTTGAGGCTTAACACATTTGTTTGCAAATGTGTTAAGTGATCTATTATATTGTTAACATAATTGGACTAAGGTGATGATTGAATGATGTGAAGGATGTGAAGATCATTAACCAGGTAAGCATAAACCCTATTTGATTGTATATCCTTATATGTCTTTGAACATTAACACATTGGGATGAAAGTGTTAAATAAGCTATTATATTGTGAATGTAAATGAAGAATATATATAAAGGATGAAATATGAAATGGGAAAGGTAGGAAGAAATGAGGATCATTCTTAAGGTATGTGCAATTTGTTATGATAAATGCTCTAGTAATGAATGATGTTAATGTGTTTTGAGAAGTGAGAAAATGTTATGTTATATGCATTGTGAATCTTGTGTATGGCAATGTATTATATGAATAATATACTTTGAAATGTGATATCAATGATGCTATATGTATCATATGGATTGAGATATGATATGATATGAAGCCATTGTGATTGGCTATGATAATTCAATTGAAAGAGATAAGGCATGTTGGCCTAATTGATGATGAGATTGATAATGAAATAATAAATGAATTGTTTGTTTAATATGTTATTCAGTTTCAGAGTTCTGGATTTGGGTGGCATGCCTAAGAAATGATGAAAGGTAACAGTCTTGCCGGGTTGAGGATCTCCTCATATGTGTTGAGTTGATGGTCCAAGAGACTGGGTCTGTTACACTATGAGAATTGTGAATATGAGATATATGATTTGTAACAGTCTTGCCGGGTTGAGGATCTCCTCATATGTGTTGAGTTAATGGTCCAAGAGACTGGGTCTGTTACACTATCCATGGATAGAGATACATGTATATACATTGCCTACGGGCGTGATGATTGTGACTATGAACCAAAGCAGTAACTCTGAACTTTGAATAACATATTAGTGTTTTGGGCCCGAGTCTGTCTTTATTGTCAATGTGAATTGCAAGTATTGAAATATTGATTGTGAGTATTAATAATGAATTATGCTTGGTGAATTGTGAATAATATAATGTTATTAAGTGTAATATGTAAATGAATTGTGGTTGATGATAAAGGTTGTCTTTATTGTAAATGTGATTTATGATTTGTATGATATGTAATTTGTGTATTGCAATAATGATTGGTATGGTATATATAATGTAGGGGTATTAATATATTGGTTTTGAGTATTGGTGATGCATTGGGATTGGTGATAATATTATGTATATATGTACATCATATTTGAAATTAGCTAGGATATATTAAAGATGAAATTAAAAAGAAAAGAAGATATGATAAGAACTAATTATATATTGAATTGATGTATCATTATATGTCAATACTTCTATACTATATGTTTATATTTTATAGTTGGACTACTAAGCTCTCGGGCTTAGCGCGGGTGTTTATTCGCGCAGGTATATAGATGGAAGATATGAAGTCTTTTGTTATGCCACAAGAAGAGTAAAGTTTGTCGAGACCAACTAGAGGGTAATGCATACATGTATAAACTTTAATTATGATGTATTTCTGACGAGAGAGTATTTATATGTATAAATGAAGTTTTTGATAAAGATAATGATTTTGTAAATGTTATTTAAATTAATGTATTATGGTTTGAACTCTGTTACAGGTTTTTAAAAGGTAACGAAAAGTGACATCCTTATACTTTATATATTTACTGTATGTATACTAGGTATACGCATAGTACTTATATAGGGTATCGGGGTGTTACAAATTTTGAAATCAAATGTTGGCTTTGCCAAATTAATGTCATTGTACCTCAGGACTTGATTTTCCAAATTAACATATCTATAACATGACAACCCTAGTTACCATACTAAACTCAGGAATTATATCTATTTAAGCAAGAACTGTTGCACTTCAGATTGGCACATACACATTACTTGGCCAAAGGACTCATTTGAGTTTAAATACTGTCTATCTCATATGCATGCTTATCCAAACTATCTCCACTAATAGACTCTATCTACCAAGAGAGATCAATAGGTCTTTGATAGGCTTGAAATGGGGTCTATAAGGGACACAGGTTTAAGTGAAGGTCATTATGAGATTGGAGCTTGCATTACACAATGGACAAACCCTAACACTACAAATTTCTTGTTGTAACTTTAGACAGTTGGAAGCAATCTTTCTAGACTCCAAATTCCTTCTATATTCTTGGCATTAATCTTCATCTTGATTAGGACAGTCTTTGCCCTTACATAAAGTTTGGTACCCAAATTCATTTCTTTTCTTCTTCTCCCTTTTCTTTTTTTTTTTCTTACTCTTCCCTTTCTTTGAGCATTTTATCATTTTGTCTTTCTTTCTTGTGGGACTATCAAGTACAGAACTTTCAAGAACTGGATGGTCTTCCTCCTTTTTCTCCAATTTTGATTGAATCTTTGGTTGGGTTGGACCAATTCAAGTAAAAATGTCTTTATGAACCAAATGGAAGCCTTTTGCAGCTTTAGGTAAAAGAGAACTCAGTTGGCTTTCTAAACTGCCTTTTTAGGTTTTACTTTTCTTGTTGTTTTTTTCTTGTTTTTTCTTTTTTTTCTCTTTTTTATTTTTTTATTTTCCTTTTTTTCTCTCTCTTCTTTTTTTTTTGTTCTAGCTCAAATAGAGTTGTCTTGTTTGTACCAACATGGGTCTCTAATAAAGGATGAGTGGAGTGACATAAATCTTATTTAACAGGGATAAATCATTTGTTACTCCGATGTTGTCTTGACATATTGGAGATATTAGAAAAACTTTAACTACCCTTATGGTCTTAAAAACATCAACTACCCTTATGGTCTTGAGAACTTTAACTATCTTTATAGTCCTGAGAACTTCAACTATCCTCATGATCTTGACTAATCATTGCTTTCTTTGATCTTCTTGCCTCTTCATCTTAGTGATCATAAGACTTGTCAAAAGTATCACAACAGCTCAGGGTAGGTTATTGGGGTTTGTAAACCAATGAAAAGAAAGCTAAAATTTTATGAAGGCTCAAAGGGATAACTAGGGATTGATATTTAATAGGGTGGATACTAGTTGTTGGCTAACCAAACAATGCCTAGATCATCTCTCCCTTAAATAAATAGAGTTCAATTTTGCCTCAAAAGTTTGCCAAAGCATGTTCTAAGACTAACTAGGACCTAGACAAAGGTAATTATGTAGGAGCCCTCTCTAAGTAAGCATACACAACTCAATGCTATAGAGCAATTCCCTCATCTAGTAAAGTCATTCAAGTCATGATGCCTAGACATGTTAATTTATGAACATCAAGCTAGATTCCTCATTGGTTGAGCACCAAAATGAACAAAGACCAACAAAATTTTGATGAAAGTAATTTATTCAAACAAATTTAAATTTGAAAACCATAATTTTTCCAATTAAATATTAAAGAAAGTAAAATTGAAAAGCAACATTCAAGCTAAGGAAAGTTGAGTTAAGCTTCTTTTCCTTTCATATCTTCAATATTTCCATCTTGATAGGATGATAAAACAAAATCTTCTTCCAATCCTTTTCCCACCATGAAGGTTGCCGGTGGAGGTACTCTTCCAAATTTAGGCAAAGGATTGTTCTTGGTATTGGGCTTGTATGGCTCAAGTAGCTTACCACTGTCGATTAAATTTTGATCTCATGCCTCAACTTCATACAATTTTCCGTTTCGTGTCCAGGCCTTTGATGGAATTGGAAAAATGCATTAGTATCAAAATTAGGTGGAAGAGGATTAGGCAAAGGACGAGGGTCAATGGTTGTAACAATCCCTTCTTTTGTAGCTTATTGAGAACCCAAGACAGTGGCTTCCCTAATTCTGAAAATTGCCTCATTCCTCTCCTTGACTAGTGACATTAACATCAGCTTCCTTCTGTGTACTTTAATTGCTAGGCTGATAATTCCCTTTCTCATTTCTTTTTATTGAAAAGTGATTCTTTTCCCTTTCCCACTCCTCAATTTGTAGACCATATTGGAGAAGATCCTTGAAATCATAGATGAGTGTATGAGACATCATTTCAAGAAGGCTAGGCAGCACCCCTCTCACAATCATCCTAATTTGATCAGATTCATCGGGCCTTTTCTTGAGCAAAGCGGCCTTATTTCTCCATCCTTTCACATAGTACCATTGCCTAATGGACTCCACTTCCATTAAGGTAACTTCCATCTCGACATTATATCCATATTGCTGGATGAAGGCCTTGTATAGCAAATCCCAACTCTTTTGTGTTCCCTCATCCAAGGTATTGAACCAATTTTGGACAACAGGATCCAATGAGAGCATGAAATACCTTAGAGTTTGAGCCTTAGTAGCTCGGACAGACTGCATAGCAGTGATGTACTACTTCACATGGAGATGAGGATTTTCGGTTCCATCAAACTTCACAAAAGATGGCATCTTGAACTTTTATGAATCTTCTTCATCTAGCTCAAATAATTTGTCAATTTCAGACATTTCCTCGGTTTTCAGTTTCTTCTCAAATTTCTTTTCTAAATCAGTAATCATCATTTCAACATCAAACGTCTCGGTCTTTTCAATAGTGCCTTCTCAACAACCTTTGGCTCCTTTTTGTCTTGAGGATCATGGTAGTATTGAGTGCAATCATCATCATCAATGATCACCTTATCATCATCAAAAACTCTTTCACCAACTTTAATCTTCCCTTTGTCCTTTGGCTTCTTAGTGCTAACAGATGCTTCGGCATGATTTTCTAAAATTGCAGTCAATTGGTTCTTCATAGTCTCAGCTAGGGCCTCTTTTATTTCTTCCATCTTGGCATTGAGGGCTTCATCCACCATTCTTTGAATTTATTTGGGCTTTATTGTTTTTGGTGAGCAAGTGATTGAGTTGTTGCTAGATACTTCATCTTCGGCGTAGGTCGATTGTTGTAAGCTTTTGAACTATCATAATCCAAGGCTATGAGCTAGAAAGGATCAATGATATGAGATGCAAATTTATGGATGTATGCATAAACAATCAATGAAGAAAGATAATTAGGACGTTTCTTCCAACCTTATAACATCCACACAAGAATGGCGAGTCTCTTTTCCTAGGTATATGGTTAACAAAATACAAACATGGGGTATCTTATTTTCGAATATTTCGCCCAATTGTTTCAACCAATAGTTATATTTTCGAAAATGGAAATCCATTCATAGTAATTCCCATTAATTAGGTTTTAATCCATTCAACTAACTATAGCAGCTTTTATGCTATATTAGATTAAAACTAAATTAAGAGGTTTATTATAGATAGATTTCTCACTTGAAAAGAGTAACTAATGGTTCATGCCAAAAACAAGCCCATGATTAATTATTTTTAGTATAAACTAGGCTCACAATTGATTTTTGGTATTTCTTAATTGTCCTAAATAATTTGCAAGCTCTTTGTAAGAAAAGTTTGGATAAAAATAATTTTGTTTCTAAGCCCATTGTAAAAAGATCTTAGAAAAAATGGATTTTAGGCTTAGTATTTGGGCCATGAGCCAAAGAATTTTTGATTTGTTTTTAGAAAAGTCTTATGTCCAAAGACGATCTTGAAAAGTTTTGAAAATAGCTTTGGTCTTTTGGACTTTAAAGAAAAATTTATTTGAGCTTACAATGTACTTAGGTCATATTAGAAAAGGAGCAAAACAAATAAGCCATGATTTAAGCCAAGATAAATTAACCATAGTCAAACAACATGCATTTGGGGTAAAACGTAAGGAAAGTAACTAGGCCAATTACATAAGCTTTAGTCTTTGGGTAAAAAGGCTTAGGTTCCCATAGCAAGTATATACCAAATGGTACAAGGCTATGAGTGGTCATGCCATGCTCGATCACCATACCTTGAGTGAAAGTATGGTATCCCTTACATAACACAACATGGGTAACACAGGCGTCCTAACTCATGCACATGGTGCAATATAATATGATGCAATGGATAATATCATTATAAGAAAAAATAGAATAATATAAAGACCAATGGAATCAACTTTTCTTATCCCCAGTAGAGTCGCCACGGTCAGCGGGGATTTTCGCCCCCACTCCCGGTGGAATAGTTCTTACGACTTTGGCACTGTTTAGGCTCAGGGCCTTAGAGAACACGGACCTAAGTCCAGAGAAAATAGAGTCGCCACCCGGAAGGGCTGGGAAAAAGAAAGGGGTGGATGACTCGATTCCTAAGGAATCGCCAACCCCCTAATGGATTCTAAAAGTTGGGTACGTGTGGAGAAGGTGAGAAATGGCCCAGCACCCCCACAATGTCTGGTTCGTTGGAACTGGCCTCCTTTACAGGTCTTAATATTATAAAATTCTTAAATATAACAACATTATTTGTATTACACACAAATTAAAATAAAGCATCGATCTATTAAAAATAAAAACAATGTCCAAGCAAAACAAATAAATGGACACCCATTTGAAGATGGAAACATGCCCTTACATAATCCATGCCTAAATAGGACACCCACCGAAAGGTAGAAACATGTCCTTTACATTGGTTCTAAAATAGAAAAGCAATTTAAATTACATGACATTTAACTAATGAGGTACCCACCAAGTGGAAGCATACCTCTTACAGCATTTGGAAATCTAAATAAATCGATAAAAGTAAATAATCATAAATAAATTATTCATCAAAGGTATTAATCAAAATATAAAATAAAAGTTCATCCATGATAAACTAAAGAAATCAAGCATTGAACTTAAATAAATCAACAAAGCATTGAAAATAAATTAAAGCACAATCAAATATAAAATTGAATAAAGCAAGTAAAGATTCAAATTAGGGCTACTATTTCTATTTAAGATTCTTTATTTAATGTGTTTAGAGTTTTGGAATTTATGGGTTTATGTTACTGTGAGTTTTAAAGGAATTGAAATGGATTAAGGTTTTATAATTTAAGAGGTTGATAAAATTCTTTTATTAACCAAATTAGTGTTTGAGGAGTGAAATCATGAAATTCTTTTATTAACCATCATAACTCTTGACCATGTTTCTAGAAACATAATTATCAATCTCATCAAAACTATACTACGGTCATGTTATCTCAGGCTCAAATCTGTGGATAACAAAACTAACCGGCCAAATATACTAAATAAATCATATGGCCATAGGAGATTAATGGTCACGCCTGTGGCTTATATATCAATACTGTCCCTTTATTATTCTGCTTCTAACCCTTCCAATTACAATGCTAAGTTTGTATCGCAAGGATTATATATTCATTCTCTAAACTTTTGCTACACCAAGAGTTAACACATTTCAACTCCGTTTCAACCCAATTTGCACTCGATTATATGATCATCATTAGCCTAATTAATGTTTCAATAATATTACTATTAACATTTCTTACGTATACATATTCGATCATATGCAAATCTTACAAAATTTCCATTTGTTACTCCATTTCTAATCCATCTCTTCTAAAAATTTTTATACATTATACTTCCCCTTTTTCCTTACAATCTCTCATTAAACACATATACATAGAACCTTTCCACATGTACAAACTTTGGGACTTAAAATAGTATATGATCATCAAGTTCAGTGATTACCATAACAATTTCACTATCCAGTATTACTCGAGTCCATTCCCACTCTCAATTTCATCACATAGTCTAGCTCTGCGCAGGTCAGGACCTAATCTCTCTTAGGTTCACTAACACATGCAATATTATTCTCTATACCACTAGACCAGTAGTTATACCACATACACATTCATAGGTCACATTCATAATGTGACTTACTTTCCACATTTCTTACATAATACAATTATATTCATATCGAAAAACTCATCTCACATATCCTATACATGTATACACATAATCATGCAATTTTATTTAATTTCTCTTTTGCATATAATCTATACAAATTTAATGTTTATTACTTTTCTTTGAACATTATCATTCTCATTCTTTTAATATAACTTAAATTATTCGTCAACACAACAAATATATATATTCTAACCATAATAACACTTCACATATATCCTAGTCACATTTCTAATGTGACATCTCTCTCACATTTGTTTTTTTAAAGCATTTAGTATGCCCTTCATATCCATTTTCATCATTTACAGTCAAATTACTTAAAGTAACTCATTTTCACTTGCTTATTCATTTTCCCTTTATTACAAAACAATTTTCATATTATCAATCACATTACCCAATTCATAGAACTTTCTTATGCAATAATATTCATTCAAATTAGCTCATATGCTTAATATACATTAAACTATCGATATCTAAATAATCCTCATTAGAATTCCATTAAAACTCTACCTCTCAACTTACTACTTTACCTAAACTTCAATTTATTAATCTTGTTTTCTTAATATAAACTTTAAAACAATATATATATATATCATATAATATCAAAAGATCTCATTTTCACAATTATTAAAGCTCATTTCAAAAATCCAACTGTCACATATTACCACCATTAATATGAGCTTTATTAACACTTAAACATTTTACATTTCTAATATTAAAATCACAATGTTTGTATCAAAACAACAAGGCAAACAACACCATTATATCTCCTTACTTTAACCAACTCCATCCCTTTTTAAAAACTTGAACTTTACGTACCCAAAACCTTAAATTGTCACACTTTGTCTATACCAATCAAATCACTCAATATTCCACCATACTTTCTTCAATTTAATAACATATCTATCCATTTTAACATTCAAACAATATTTCCTTTCTCTAGCAATCGAAACATAAGCATTATTAGAAAGATATCCAAACTTTAGAGAAAAGAGTAATTACTTTAATCTTGATAATATTTTTTTTAACTCATTTCCAACATTATTCTCCTATTCATTTCTTTATGACTTTTTTCACAAGCACACTTCCATAATTAAAATTTTCAAAATTTACTTTACTTAAGTAAACTTCAATTCCTTAATTTATCAATTAAACTTATATAAATTTTTCCATATCATTTCTTTCTCTAGCTTTACTTTCATGTAAAACCTCATTCACACACTATCATCCATCTCATGTAATTTAGATATACGACAAATCACATAATGCCACATCCGAGACCAACCTAGGTGTTAATGCATATGCATGTATCACAAATTTCATTTTCATATATTTTTTTTAAAATTTTCTTCTTTTCATTTTAAATCTACTCAGGCCGAGAATCTCGAACCTAAGCTCTGATACTAAAATAATTTTAACACCCCCATACTCTATATAAATACTATACATATAACTTGTATACATGCAGTACGTATATAAAGTATAAGAATGTCACTTTTCATTTCAGATTAAAGACCTTTCCTTTAGTTCCAAACAGTAATACATTTTATTTAAAGAACATTTACAAACTCATTATACTTTTAATGATATTACATATATATAATGATCTTGTCTTTACCAAAATTCATTTATACATATGAATACATTTTTATCAAAATACAACATAATTAAATTGTACATGTATGCACCACCTTTTAGTTGGTCTCGAAATACTCTTATCCTTCGTGTGGCATAACGACTTGACTTCAGATCAACCACCTACTCACCTGCGCGATTTACACAACCGCGCTAAGCTCGAAAGCTTAGTAGTACAAATAAATATTATAAACATACATTACAGAAAATCATACTCATATATTAAATTAATGTATCATTATTTTCTTATCATGTTTTCCCCATTTCAATTACACTTTTTATATGTTTCTACTAATCTCATAATTATATACATATATACATATATCATTAACATAAACCACAATTCCATAACTTATTAGAATATTCATAAAATAATACTCACAATGTCCACATCCATATACATATTACATGTCATATTATACTTTCAGAATCTCATCTTTCAACATAGCTTCTCAGGCCATATTTCTTTTCAATAATTTACTTATGTATTGTAATCATAACATACTTCATAAAATTACATTTCATTACTTTATTCAATTGTTTCACCATTCATAAATCACATTGAAACAAAGACAAGCATGGGCCCAAAAGACACTAATATGCCATTCAACTTTCAGAGTTAATGTTTTGGTTCAATTATCACATTTATCATTATCATTATCCCAACTAGGCTTCAAGGATTAGGTTCAACCAATCTTCAAGGGGAACAAAGCATGCTAAGTATCAACCCAACTTGGCTTCAAGATCCAAACCAAACCTAGTTTCAAGGGTTGTAACATCTCAACTAGGCTTCAAGGACTAGACCCAACCAAGCTTCAAGGGGAGTTAAGCATGCTAAACTTCAACCCAACTTGGCTTCAATGATCAAGTGCAACCTAGCTTCAAGAGATTGTTACCATTTGGCATGCCACCACCAACAAAACTCTGAAAATGGAATAACATATTAGACACACAATTCATTCATTATTTCATTATCAATTTCATTCTAATTTTCTTATCATCATTTAGGCATCCATGCCTCAATCATCTCATTTAGATCATTATATCCAACAACAATGGCTTCACATCTCATTAATAGAGTATACATAACCAATTGCATTGGATATATATATATTTTGAATTCATCATCATCTAGGCAAACATGCCCCATTTATTTCATTTGAATTATTATAGCCAACCACAATGGCATCACATCTCATCATTTCTCAATTCACATTAAAGCAATTCATCATTAAAGTATTTATCATAACCAATTGCATTGCACATACCTTTTGAATAATCATCATATCTTTCACATTATACAAATCATAACATTAATCAAATAGTAATAACAATATAGCAGATTACTTAACACATTTATAACCAAATGTGTTAAGTCTAAAAATCTTGCAAAAGAATGCATCCATGTAAGTTTGTACTTACCTCAAGAGCAACTCACATCAATCTATACACTTCCTCTTCCAAGAATTCTTCACACCTAGGTTAAGGTAACTCAACCTCTTCACAACCTAATCCAAAAGGAAGAATACACACTTACTTACAAATACACATGAATTCCAATACACTTATTCACCTATTAGTCTCATAGATCACAAATTACAAACCAAAACCATTATCTATGTCCCCACGGTCGTGGCCTCACAACCCCACGGTCGTGGGTTAGCAACCGAATCTTCCCACTTTTCTCTAAACCCCCACAGCCGTGTCCCTCACTTGCCACGATCGTGGAACTCATTTGCCATGACCGTGGCATCCATTTTGCCTCTGATTCGGACCAAACTCATGTATTTTGTGTTTTTAACTTCAATAAAACAAACATATAGAAAATCCAAGATAATAATTGATCAAACTCATAACATACATCAATTACCAATTAATCTAACACTTATATAACTTCAACATATCATAATAATAATCATTATATATATCATCCATATATCAATTATTCAATTTCTCAACTCATTTATATTAAACCCTTACTAAATAATTTCTACAATCCATCATCATCCTCACAAATAACCATATTATCATCATCCAAATACCAATTCAACATATCTATATACTTCAATCTTTCATTATCATCATCTTCACACACTAACCATATCAAATATAAGCTCAATCAATAGAAATCAATACAAGGAAATGAATACTTACTTGAATTCTTTGCCAAATCTTCAATATTCAATTTCAATTCTCTTAAAGCCCTTAAGAATTTGATATGTATGTAAATAAAATCTCTCTCTCTCTCTCTCTCTCTCTCTCTCTCTCTCTCTCTCTCTCTCTCTCTTTCCACGTTCAAAAACAAGAAGAAGAAGAAGAAAGAAAGAAAATCTTCTTTCTTTATTGAAGCTTATCTTATAATAATAATAATAATAATAATAATAATAATAATAATAATAATAATAATAATAATAAAATATCACAAAAATCCTCCACCACAATTTATCCTTCCCTTTGACTTTCTTTTCTTCTTTTTTTCTTATTATTATTATTATTATTATTATTATTATTATTATTAATTTATTAATTATATACACTTACTTTTCCTACACCAATATATACATCATGCATATGTGATGTATATGTTGATATATGTATATCTCTTATATATGGCTTTTATATTTCCTATATTTTTAAAATACCATATATACATATCATCCTTCATATACATTTATCTCTTATAATATTTCCTTTTAATTAACTTATCTTCTTTTGACTTGCATTTCTTTGACTTGTATATGTTATATATATATCTATATATACAACATATACACTCTCTCTTTACTTCTTTTCTCTTTCTATAAAACATATACATTAAATCCAAATACAACAAAATTTCTGAAACTTTTAGGGTATACTTTGGGATATTACATACCCACCAAGTGGAAACATACCTCTTACAACTTTTGGAAATCTAAATTAATTGATAAAAGTAAATAATCATTCATCATAAATAAATCATTCATCAAAGCTATTAATCAAAATATAAAATAAACATCCATCCATGATAAATTAAATAAATCAAGTATTGAAATTAAATAAATTAAAGCATAAGAAATAAATCAAAGCATAATCAAGTATGGAATTGAATAAAACAAATAAAAGTCCAATTCTGGCTACTGTGACTTTTTATGGAATTAAAATAAATTAGGGTTTTATGTTTTAAAGGGTTGGTAAGACTCTTTGATTAACAAAATTAAGGTTTGAATGATGATATCATAAAACTAGGGTTTTAAACACTTTAAAATACTTTAATTTGTTATTTTTGGTTATTGGGTTCCTAAGCTGCTGTGTAAAATTTAGGTTTTTATGTTTTTATGTTTTTTAATGTTTTAAAAGGATTAGGGTTCATAAAACTTAGGGTTTAAATTTTTAAAAGGGTTAGTGTTCATTATTTTGAATTTTGGAAGTTCAATTTGGATTTGATATTTTGGAAGTAGGGTCACGGGTGGTGAATTTTAATCTTAGGGTTTGGAAGACAATTTAATATTTTATGAAATTTTATGAATTTAAAAAAAATTAAAGTTTTTATAAGTAGAAAAGATGTTTTAGAAGACTTTTTGAATGAAATAGAACCTACTTTAAGATTTTAAAAGAAGCAGAATTTGCATCTTAGTTTTGTTGAAAAATATGTTCAATTAGCGTTTTAAGGTTTTTAAGAAGAAAAAGTAACAATTTTAAGCCTTTTGGAAGATAAACCAATGAAATAAGGTTTTTTTTTTTTGGCTTTAGAAGAACTAAATTAAAGTTCAAAGGTTTTTAATTTTGATTTCATAGAATTGCTACTGTGTAAAAAAACAATTAAAGAAAATTAATTAACACATACCTTCTTTTGATGATTTCTCCAAAAACAATTCTTCTTGGATCAACTAGCTCCAAAGACAACCTTTTTTTGCCTTTGAATCCTCTAAATCGTGCTACTACTATTCAAGAAAAAAGTTGAATTGAATTTCTTCTTTTCCTTTCTTGATTTGGTTTCGAATTTTCCAAACTCCTCTTAGATTTTGCCTCCACTTTTTAAATTGTCTTTGGTCCTTATTTATAGTGGTTTGAGGTTGTTTATTCCTAATTAGTTAAGGTAAGTAATATAAACAAAAAAAAAACCAAAACCTAACTGGATTAGGTTTCAAAAATTTTGCATCGGAAAATTTGCGCTGCAGAAAAAAACTGCTGAGGAAAAACTGCGCTGGCGAAAAAATCTGCTGCAGCTAGCTGCGGCAGTGCGCGTGGAGCAAGCCTGTAAGCTATTTCGCAGGCGGAAAATTTCTGCGTGTGAAATAGCACAATGATTTCTCTCGCAGGAATTTTCTGCGGGTGAAATGCCCACGGGCCAGCGCGACAATTTTTTCGTCGCAGATTTTTTCGACTCTAATTTTTATTTTTATTTTTATTTTATTTTTTGACTTTTATTTATTTATTTCTATTTTTTTATTAATAAAAATTAGATACTAAAGCAAAAATTATTTAATAAAAATTATTTTGGACAAATTAGACAACAAAAATTATTTTAGACTAAATAAAACATATTGGACCGGATTGGGTCAAAATTGAGGGTCTACAGTTCCCAAGAAGGATGAAACTTGGATTGATGAATAAGATCACAATCAAGTATCGGCATGGGTTGAAGATCACAATCTAGTTCATTTACTCCTGTAGACCGTTAATTTTTTATTCAGTCCAATCAGATATTTTTAAACAGTCCAAAATAATTTTGTGGTATTTTAATTAAATAATATTTATATTAATAATTATTTAGAATATTTATTTTTAACAAAAATAAAAAGTAATAATAAAAAGGATAAAAAATAAAAAATAAATAAAAATCAGCGATGAAAGAATCGGCGACAAATTGGCTTGGGCCAATTCGCCGCTGATTTTTCTACGGTGAAATGGCCATAGGCCAATTAGCTGTAGGAAAATCCTGCGGCAAATTGGCTGGCCCACCCAGCGCTCTCGGAACTTCTTCGCCAGTGCACTTTCGCACGCCCGGCCCGCGTACGGTTTTGTGAAAACCCTATTCTACTTGGTTTTTAATTTTGTTTCCTAAAATATTTTTATTTCCTTAGCCAATTACTTTTAGGTTTTTATTTTTTCTTATAAATACCACATTAAAGACAAAATGGAGGGAGGATCTTAAATTTTTTATCGGAGTTTGGTCTTTAAAATTTTTTGGGCCAAAAAAGAGAACCTTGAAGGAGCAAGAGGCAGTGAGCAAGCGACAATAATTCATCAAAGGCAGCCTATACTGTCTTTATTATTGTTCAACCAGAGTTCAAAGATTGTGGTGGAACCAACAACGGAGTATTGAATCTCTATTTCTTTGCTTATCTTTACAGTAGCTTCATCATTCAAATTGGATTAATTGTTTAAATGTGCAATAGATGATTAATTGTTCTACTTACCATCCAAACTCTATTTGAAACTCTAAAAACTATTTTTCAAAACACTAGTACCTTAATACCCGTAAAACATATTTTTGAAATCTAAAACCATAATTACACTTTTCTAAAACCACAAAATAATAATCTATTTTCTCAAAACCATAATTAATTCCATTTTTCTAAGATTTACAGTAGCTTATTTCTTCCAATTTTGAAATCCTATTTTCTAAATCTTAAACCCTAAAATCTCAATTTTCAACACCAAAATCTACGACCCTAAAAGCTAGTTTCCAAAATTTTCGGTGGTGCTACCCTAGACCTCGCAAAGGGCGCTACCCCTTGACCCCACCGGTCAGCGGCTAGTGGGTCTAAATGATAATAACTATTGACATAGATAAATAATTAAGGGTCAATATTTATTGGACTGAGTCAAAAATTAAGGGTCTACAGGAGTAAATGAACTAGATTAATTTTTGATATGAACAGAAAGCTCATTAGGGTTGAGGGTTGATTTGAGTGATAGAGATATACTTACAAGACCCTTTGGTTTAAAGTTCCTTGTTCTTATTGCAAGATCTATTTAATTATGCTTGAGAAGAGATTCCTAGCATTCTACTTAGTGATTAGGGATTAATTCACTTGAGAGAGGTTTTAATCTAATTTAGGGGAATGCTAATTCAACTCTATTATTTGATTTAATTGAATTGATATTCATAAATACTTTTCATGGTTAGGGGGATTCAATATTCGGATAGTACTTTCATCACCTACTTTTGTTGCATAATATTCAATTTTTCTTCACTTTAGTTTACTGAGTAATTTGTCTTTTATTTTAATCATTAAACAAACTATTGATTCCCTAAATAACAGTTAAAATTTGCACTAATATTTGACATTTTCTCTAGTGGAATGATATCTTACTCACTGCTTTATTACTTGAGCGACCCGTGCACTTGTGGTAACATTGCAATAGCATAGATCCGTGGTCATGTTTTTGGTGCCGCTGATGGGGATAACGGTTTTCAATATTAGTAATATAATCAAGACTATTGATTTAGTTTTTATTTTATTTGTTTTAACATTAATTCTTGCTTATTTATTATCATTTGAGATACTTCTTCCCATTTATTACCAGAGCTAGCTCTTCCCAACTACTTAATTTAGATCAAGAGCTGGAGAGAATACCAAGGAGAAAATGAAAGGATGAAGAGGAAGCAATTCTTGCAGAAATGAAACTAAACTTTGAAGATCTCAGCTTAGAAGAAGAACTAGAAATGATGGCAGGAGATGAGCCAGGGATAATGCAGGAATTTGCTAGGCCTACTCTGAATGGGGCAAATTCAAGCATATAGAGACCGATAGTTGCTGCAAATAAATTCAAGATAAAGACAAATGTAATTTAAATGGTGCAGCAGACTTTTTAGTTTGATGGGTTCCCAAATGAAAATCCTAATGCACAGATTGAGACTTTTCTGGAAATATGTGACACATTCAAGATATAGAATGTCTCTGAAGATGCAATTAACTGAGGTTGTTCCCATTCGTGCTTAGAGATCGAACAAAGGAATGGCTGAAATTTTTTCCCCTAAACACTTTCACCACATGGGGCCAATTGACAGAAAATTCATAAAGAAATATTTTCCACCGTCCAAGACTGCCAAGTTGAGGAATGATATTTCATCTTTTCTCCAGCTAGATGGTGAAACTCTTTATGATGCTTGGGAAATAATCAAAGATTTATTGAGAAGGTGTCCTCACCATGGGCATCCGCTATGGCTACAGATTCAAACTTTCTACAATGGATTGAATTATGCAAGTAAGCAGTCCATCAATGCAGCTGGCGGAGGTACCATAAATAATAAAACACCTGAATAAGCAAGGGATTTGATTGAAGATATGGCCCTTACCAATTATCAGTGGCAAACCCCAAGGGAACAAGGAAAATTAAGGGTTACTGGTTGACATGAATTGGATCACGTAGTTGCTTTGACAACACAGTTGGAAGCAATGAATAAAAAGATTGATTCTTTAGCTTCATCTTCATGGAGATCAATGCAAGTGATGTCTTGTGAATGGTGTGGGAGTGGAAATCAAAGTCAATATTGCCAAAGTGGCAATATGTTTGTTAGAGAAGAGCAGGTGGATTCTTTTGGAAACATGCCTAGGCAATAGCAGAACAACCCCTACAACAACACATATAATCCAAGGAAGAGAAATCATCCCAATTTCTCTTGGAATAATCAGAATAATCCAAGTCCTCCTCTTGGATTTCAGTAGCCTGAACATCAACAAGCTGTCCCTCTAAAAAAGAACAATTTGGAGGAAATGATGGAGAAGTTTATAGTAGCTTCGGAAACCAAATTTTAACCAATAGAAACTACCCTTAGAAATCAGTAAGCCTCCATTCACAATTTGGAAAATCGAGTGGGACAAATTGCCAAGTTACTCGGTGAACAACCATAAGGGAGTTTACCTAGCAATACTGAGGCAAACACGAAGGAGCTACTAAAGGCAATTACTCTAAGGAGTGGAAAGGAAATTTAGGGTGGTGTAGTTGAAAAAGAAGCGGAGTCACAACCAAAAGAGGTTGAAACACAGAAGGCAGAAGAAGATAACTCTACCACCGCATTAGGAGGGAAGGCTGCAGTGGGAAATGAAAAAGAAAATCAACCTTAAGAACCCAGTCCAATAGTGAAGGAATACCGACCTCGAGTGCCATATCCAACAAGGTTAAACAAGGACAATATGGATGCTCAGTTCTATAAGTTCCTTGAACTCTTTAAATAACTGTGCAATAATATTCCATTTGCTAAAGCTTTATTGTAGATGCCCAAATATGCTAAATTTTTGAAAGATATCCTTTCTAACAAAAGGAAATTTGAGGAAGTATCTTTGGTGCAATTGTCAGAAAAGAGTTCAACAATTTTGCTGAAGATATTGCCTAAGAAATTAAAAGATCCTGGTTGTTTTACTATTCCATGTTTGATAGGTAATCTTGAAGTTCAAAGTGTATTGGCTGACTTAGGGGCTGGCATAAGTGTTATGTCCGACAAGATGTTTAAAGAGTTAGGTGTTGGAGAACCTAAACCAACACTAATGACCATTCAACTTGCTGATAAGTCAGTAATTCACCCTTGTGGCATTATAGAGGATGTGTTGGTAAAAGTCGGGGATTTCATTTTCCCCAATGATTTTGTTGTCATTGATGTAGATGAGGATGCAGATGTTTTGCTTATCCTTGGTAGGCCATTTTTGAATACAGCCTATACCCTTATTGATGTCCATGATGGCACATTAACCTTACGAGTGGGAAACGGAAAAGTTATTTTTAATATACATTATGCTATGAAGCACCAACTTACACTCAATGAGGTAGATTCATACAATGATATCATTGAGCATGACACATTAAATTGTGTTACTAAAATTGTTTCCAAGGATCCCCTTGAGTTGTGTTTATTGTAGGATAATGTTGAGGATAAGGAAAAACTGGAGTAGCTCGCTTATCCTGAAGTAAGCAAATCATTTCAGAGTCGGGCATATGAAACCATTGAAATGCCAAAAGAACAGAGGTCGCGACCATCTATGATTGATCCACCCAACTTCGAACTAAAGACCCTTTCGTATCACCTTGAGTATGGATGATTGTACTTTTCACTAGTTCGTATTTTTGTTTTTTTTCATCTTTTTCCTTTTCTTTTGTTTTTATTTTCTTTTTTTTATTTCTTTCTATTTTTTATATATAAATTATTCTTCACCATTTTGCATGCTATTTTTTTTTACATATAGCTAAGTTGACATCGCAACACTTTTGGAACCCTATTCACATATGTGGATTCAGGACATGTCAGGGAAGTATTCTCTCTTTTGTTATTTTTATTATTTGCACACATTGGGGACAATGTGTGTCTTAAGTGTGAGGGAGGGGCATATTTTATAAATTGAGCTTTTATTTTCATTTTTGCCATTTGTTGCATTTGTCTCAATTACTTTATTTGATTTTATTTTTTTGGATTCAAGTAAACTAGATTGCTAATATAATATGAACTGAAATGGTTCCTCTTCTCATTAAAATAATGATTGATTTAACGAACAACAATCTCTTATCGAGGTTGACTCAGTTTTCTTAATTGATTGCTAAAGACTAAATGTGATAGTTTGAATTAGGTAGTTAATTGATGAGAGTTGCACATCTGAAGTTTAAAACCTTAGTTACATTTTTTAGCATAGTCCAATCCTTTAGATACTTGAGTCGAACTTAGTATGACATCTTTATTATCTTAAGTTCTTGACCACTTTGCTATAAAAAAATTAATTAAAAAATTAATGTTTCACGCAATGCATTTTATGAAGGGGGTCAAAGAACTTAAGAGAAAACTTACTTCCGTACTTTGTTCGTGACTTTTGAGTTCTTGGAATTTTATGCTCAATCTTTTAACTTTGAACTTTTAAATTTTAGATCTGTTAGATTTTTGTTTTGAATTTTATGCTCAATCTTTTAACTTTGAACTTTTAACTTTGATAATAGCATGCTTATTGATTGGTTGCAATTTTCATATTATTGACTTGAGAAAGCATGATATGAACATAATGCTCATTAGGATTTAGGATTGATTGGAGTGCTAGAGATAGACTTACAAGACCCTTTGGTTTAAAGTTTCTTGTTCTTATTGCAAGATCTATTTAATTATGCTTGAGAAGAGATTCCTAGCATTCTACTTAGTGATTAGGGATTAATTCACTTGAGAGAGGTTTTAGTCTAATTTAGGGAATGCCAATTCAGCTCTATTATTTGATTTAATTGAATTGATATTCATAAATATTTTTCATGGCTAGGGGGATTCAATATCTTGATTCACTAATTAACTGTTAAAATTTTCACTAATATTTGATCTTTTCTCCAGTAGAATGATATCTTACTCACTGTTTTATTACTTGAGCTACCCGTGCACTTGCGGTAACACTGCGATAGCATAGATCCGTCATCATGTTTTTGGCTCCGTTGCCGGGGACAATGGTTTTCAATATTAGTAATATAATCAAGACTGTTGATTTAGTTTTTATTTTATTTGTTTTAACATTAGTTCTTGCTTGTTGATTATCATTGTCGGTACTTCTTCCTGTTTATATCTCGAGCTAGCTCTTCCCAACTACTTGAATTAGATTAAGAGCTAGAGAGAACCCTAAGGAGAAAATGAAAGGAAGAAAAGGAAGCAGTTTTGGCAGAAATGGAACTAAACTTTGAAGATCTCAGCTTAAAAGAAGAACTGGAAATGATGGCAGGAGATGAGCCAAGGACAATGCAGGAATTTGCTAGGCCTACTCTTATTGGGGCATTTCAAGCATACAGAGACCGATAGTTGCTTCAAATAAATTTGAGGTAAAGACAAATGTAATTCAAATGGTGCAGCAGACTTGTCAGTTTGATGGGTTCCCAGATGAAGATCCTAATGCACATATTGAGACTTTTCTGGAAATATGTGACACATTCAAGATACAGAATGTCTTTGAAGGTGTAATTAGACTGAGGTTGTTTCCATTCATGCTTAGAGATCGACCGAAGAAATGGCTGAAATCTTTCCCCCTAAACACTTTCACCACATGGGGTCAATTGGCAGAAATATCACAGGGGTTACAACATGGGTGTGTCCATGGGCTTGTCAGGCAAAAATATCTGGTCTATAAAATATGAGCTAAAGACCGAATTAGGGATACAGTATATAGAGTTTATTTTTAGAGCTGACGTCCCAAGAAAAAGAGAGTTTTTGGCAGCCAAGAGTGAAGGTGAAGACCCAATTCCTGCGAGATTTAATCCAAGATCCGAGGATTGAAGTGAAGAAACACAAAATGTTCATTATGGATTGTTTGAATTCTTTTACTTATTTCCTCTATTTTGGTTTTCTGGTTATCAACACGAGCTAAACATTTTATCTATCTAGATATTTATGAACCCTAGCTTTATTGTATGGATTGAATAGTTCTTATTAAATTAAAATATTTGATTGACTTGTTTTATCCTTTTGATTCTTAATTTCTTATTTCCAATTGATAATAGCATGCTTATTGATTGGTTGCAATTTTCATATTATTGACTTGAGAAAGCTTGATATAAATATAATGCTCATTAGGATTGAGGGATGATTGGAGTGCTTGAGATAGACTTACAAGACCCTTTGGTTTAAATTTCATTGTTCTTATTGCAAGATCTATTTAATTATGCTTGAGAAGAGATTCCTAGCATTCTACTTAGTGATTAGGGATTAAATCACTTGAGAGAGATTTTAATCTAATTTAGGGGAATGCCAATTCTGCTCTATTATTTGATTTGATTTAATTGATATTCATAAATACTTTTCATGGCTAGGGGGATTCAATATCTGGATAGTACTTTCATCACCTACTTTTGTTGCACAATATTCAATTTTTCTTCACTTTAGTTTATTTAGTAATTTTTCTTTTATTTTAATCATCACAAAAACTATTGATTCACTAAATAATAGTTAAAATTTGCACCAATATTTGACCTTGTCTCTAGTGGAACGATATCTTACTCACTATTTTATTACTTGAGCGACCCATGCACTTGTGGTAACATTGTGATAGCATAGATCCGTCGTCAGAACTATATGTGGATGATGTTGATTTCCATAATGTATTAGAGCTTGTGTTGATTCTGCATTTAATGATTTCTATACGTATGATGGATTTTTGTTTAAGAAAAACAATTTGTGTGTGCCTAGGAGTTCATTCCATGAGGTATTAGTGCAAGAATCACATTATGGGGGATTGATGGAACACTTTGGAATTGAAAAGACACTAAATATCTTGAATGAACATTTTTATTCGCTAACATGAAAAGGGATGTTGAAAGGTTTTGTTTAAGAAGTATTACATGTGGGCAGTCTAAATCTACAGTTAAACTGCATGGTCTTTACACACCATTACGTGTACGTTCTCATCCTTGGGAGGACATTAGTATGGATTTTGTGTTGGGGCTATCTAGGACTATAAAAAAGGTAGAGATGCCATTTTTTGTTATAGTTGATAGGTTTTCTAAGATGGTACACTTCATTACATGTCTTAAAACTGATGATGCTACACACATTATTGATTTGTTCTTTCCCATAAGAGTAAGGAAGAGTAGGTATCAAATGGTATCAGAGCCATAAGAGTAAGGGAGAGTAGGTATCAAATGGTATCAGAGCCTAGATGAGGTAGAGAAGGAGAGTATAATAGAGTCTTCATTTGAAACCAAGGTTAGGAAATATTAAGATGAATAGATTGTGTGTGTTTAAGCAAGAAACACTTAATTTTTAAGTATAATTATGAATGTCCAGCAAATTAAGTATAGAATTAGTTTTAATTTTGATTTTTATTTTCATATTTAGTTTCTTGTCTGTAATAATATTTGTTCTACTAATGGTAGAGTATGCTCTGTATGAAACTTGTAGCTTATGCTGATCTTATTTCAATACACTAGAAATATTAGTAGAATTTGTCGAAATAGAGCATCTTAAGCATTTAGACATAGCAAAAGTTAGAATACTTAGAAGAGTAACTATTATGAGTAATGGATATGATACTATAATAAATTGTAGAAATCCAAGAAATCTTAGGTCTACAGACACTAGAAGTAGATGTCAAGTTGGTGCCAGAAGAAGATTAGAAAGATTAATTAGACCACAAATCATAGATTTGCATATCCAAAATATGATTAGAAGAGATAATAGAATTCCAAAAGAATTAAAAGATTAGATTGTAGATAATTACTTAGAATCATTTCATATTAAGACAATATATTTGATTAGTAGCTATTTTGATATAGAAAATACAGATCCATTAATTAGTTATTTGGAAAAGAATTTAGTAGAAGTGTCTTTTACATCTTTAGCTTCAACAACATCTTGGAAAGATCAGTTATATGGACCTTAGGAGTCGAGTTTAGCATTTTAATGTTATGTATCATTTGCTAATGTTATTAGTCATATTTACATGGCATGTGTAAATGCTATGTGTCAAAAAATATTATCAGTTAGACTGAGATCAAGAGAAGTGAGGAAAAGATACTATTGTGGAAGATAGTATCTGATAACAGAAACTTTTATTGAAATCCTAAGTGGAAAGAGTTGTAACTCTGTTGGAATGTGACTAGATTATTTGTCTGAACAGTAGAGAGTGTTGACGTTTGCCACATAGTAAGTCCTGTGTTAGCGGGGTAGGCATTTGGAAGGCAGTAAATTATTAATCTAGTTCATTTACTCCTGTAGACCCTTAATTTTTGACTCAGTCCAATCAGATACTTTTAAACAGTCCAAAATAATTTTTGTGGTATTTTAATTAAATAATATTTATTTTAATAATTATTTAGAATATTTATTTTTAATTAAAATAAAAAAAGGATAATAAATAATAAATAAATAAAAATCGACGATGAAAGAATCGACGACAAATTGGCTAAGACCAATTCGCCTCTGATTTTTCTGCGGTGAAATGGCCACAGGCCAATGAGCCATAGGAAAATCCTGCGGTGAATTGGTTGGCCCACCCAGCGCCCGCGGAACTTCTTCGCCAGTGCACTTTCACACGACCGGCTAGCGTACAGTTTTGTAAAAACCCTATTCTACTTGGTTTTTAATTTTGTTTCCTAATATATTTTTATTTCCTTAGCCAATTAGTTTTAGGTTTTTATTTTTTCTTATAAAAACCACATTAAAGACACAGAATGGAGGGAGGATCTGAAATTTTTTATCGGACTTTGGTCTTTTAAATTTTTTTGGCCAAAAAAGAGAACCTTGAAGCAACAAGAGGAAGTGAGCAAGCAACAATAATTCATCAAAGGCAGCCTACACTGTCTTTATTATTATTCAACCAAAGTTCAAAGATTATGGTGGAACCAACAACAGAGGTTTGAATCTCTATTTCTTTGCTTATCTTCACAGTAGCTTCATCATTTAAATTGGATTAATTGTTTAAATGTGCAATAGATGATTAATCGTTCTACTTACCATCCAAACTTTATTTGAAACTCTAAAAACTATTTTTCAAAACATTAGTACCTTAATACCCGTAAAACATATTTTTGAAATCTAAGACCATAATTACACTTGTAACACCCCTTCCCAGCCTACATGTGTAAGCCGAGTAGAGGCGCCACACTATCCTAATGTTGCTACCAATTTTACTTAATTCGAATTTTAGTTCCGGTTTTACAAAAATTTTGCCAGAGGTTCGCCTAGAAATTGGATCCCAAGTGTCAACAAAACTGGTTTTTCTGATTTTTGAAAATATTTTTACACAAACCAATGCAATCAGTTTCAATACACTCCGAATGAATCCACCTTATACCCTCAACTACAAACCTGCAAGAAGAGTTCACACTTCTAATACAAAATAAGTAGAGGTTTATTATTATCACATACTACTAACGTACAATATAACTGTAACACCCCCATACTCTATATAAGTACTATACATATACCGGGTATACATACAGTACGTATATAAAGTATAAGAATATCACTTTTTGTTACAGTTTATAAACCTATATCTGAGTTCAAATAATATTACATTAATTTAAATATAGAACATTTACAAAATCATTATACTTTCAATAATCTTACATATATATGATAATCTTGTCTTTACCAAAATTTCATTTATACATATGAATACATTCTTGTCAGAAATACAACATAACGAAATTATACATATATGCATCACCTTCTAGTTGGTCTCGAAATACTCTTACCCTTCTCGTGGCATAACAGTATGACTTCCAAATCAACCACCTACTCACCTGCGTGATTTATACAACCGCGCTAAGCCCGAAAGCTTAGTAGTACAAATAAATATTATAAATATACATAATAGACAATCATACTTATATGTTAACTTCATATATTATTATTTTCTTATCATATTTTCCCATTTCAATTGCACCTTATATATATTTCTACTAATCTCATAATTATATACATATGCACGTATTTCATTAATACAACCCACAATTCCATGACTTATTAAAACATTCATAAAATAATACTCACAATGTCCACAACCACATCCATATTATACATCATATTGTATTTCATGTAGTACCTTCAGATCTAATCATTCAACATAGTTTTTCAATCCACATTCACCTTCAATAATTTACTTATACATTGTAATCATCTCATTTCATAATTATCATCATATATCTCATAACATTACATCTTATTCCATAATTCACATTTAAACAAAAATAATCATTGGTCTCATTATTCATTCATTTCACATTTCATGAATCACATTTAAACAAAGACAAGCATGGGCCCAAAAGACACTAATATGCTATTCAAAGTTCAGAGTTACTGTTTTGGTCTATAATCATAATCATCAATACATTTATCCATGGATATTCAACTAGATTTGAGCTTACGACCCAGTCATTTCACTCAATCTAGTTTCAATAATTTGTTTTTGAGGTTTACGACTCGGTTATTTCACCCCAAAAACATCACATTTCACATTTTCCAACTGGAATCGGCTTACAACCCGGTCATTTCACCTATCCAGTGATTCATAGGCATGCCGCCAAAAACAGAACTCTGAAAATTGAATTAACACATTAGGCACATAATCATTTCATTTATCTCTTTATCAATCTCTTTTCATTTCATTTCTCATAATTAATTAGGCAACCATGCCTCAATTATATATTTCATTTGCATTATCATAGCCAACAACCATGGCCTCATATCTCATATGATCTCAAATCACCTTAATCAATTCAAATGTATATAATCAATGGCATTAACACACATTTTACATACTCATCACAACATTCATATTATACCAAATATAACATTATTAATATATATCAACAATGCATTACATTTCCTAATATTAATATACATCAACAATACATTACATTTCCTAACACATTTACAACCAAATGTGTATCAAGTCTCAAAGTCATATGCATTTATGCAATAATGTAGTTTGTACTTACCTTAAAACCAACTCACACCAATCTATACACTTACTCTTCCAAGAATCCTCAACACTTAGATTAGGGCAATTCAACCTCTTCACAAGCTAATCCAAAAGGAATATTAGCAAAATGACCATATAAATAGTAAATTCTGGTTTTGGACTCAACTTAATCCTTATTTTGAAAAATAGTATAAAATATTCTACTTGACTAAAAACTCTAAAATTTTTACAGAATTTATTTTTACATCTTAAAATCATTCCGTTAAAATTTCAGATCAAACTGAACACAAAATCTTGGTCAAATAGTTCACCCAACCAGACTGCTCCAATTGCCCTGCATCCTGGCAGCAGTTCTGAACTTTGTGAATTCCGTAAATTAAATTCAATCAACGTGGTTCCAAATTATTTTTCTCAAATACTAGACTCACTAAGCAACAATATATCCAAAATTCAATTGGATATTATTTTTCTACATTTTATTAAAAATCCTGAAAGATAGCTGTCTCAGTTAAGGCACCTGCTGGTACAGGTCTAATAAAAATAATCTTTCCAAAATCATAACCATTCCAAAATCAAATCAACATATTTTTCAGTCATTCTAGACTCATAGAGGCACAACATATCAAAACTTTCTAGACTCATAGAGGCACAACATATCAAAACTTTACTTCAAGAACATTTTTCTATATTTAATTAAAAATCATACAAGTCACAACATTTACTAATTGTAAAACAGAAAAATTTCACTAAACACAACTCTTACTCTTCCATCACCAACACCAACCTAACTTCCTATCTTTAGTTCCATTTCAACACTTTTACACAAACCATACACAAACACACTCCAACCATCAACAACACTCCATCAAACTCAAACAAAATTCCAAATAGAACAAGAGAAATATAAAGAAAACTTACTTGAATATTATGCCAAATCTTCAACATCCATCTTCAAATCTCTCAAAATCCCTATGGATTTGATGTGTATATAAGTAAAATTACATCTCTCTCTCTCTCTCTCTCGTGTAAGAAGAAGAAGAAGAAGAAAAATATCTTTTCCCTTCTTCTTTTCATGTTTATCATATATATATATAATAATAATATAATATAATAAATTATTTCTAAAAACCTCCACCACACACTTTTCTCCCTTTGACTTTTCTTTCTTCTTTTTCTTTTATTATTATTATTATTATTATTATTATTAATTAATTATATAAACTTACTTTTCCTACACCACTTTATACATTATGTATATGTAATATATATGTTGGTATATGTATATCTCTTTTATATTTCCTTTATATTTTCCATATTTTTCAAATACCACATAAATATATATCATCCCTCATATACACCTATTTCTTATAATATTTTCCTTACATATTTTACCAACATATCTTCTCACAACTACCATTCCAATGTACACCAAAATCGGGTATTAAATTAATTCATTTATCTTCTTTTGACTTTCATTAGTTTAACTTATATATGTTATATATACCTTCACTTCTTTTCTCCTTCCATTAAACATACTCCTTAAATCCAAATACCACAATAATTATTCCAAAACTTTAAGGGTGTACCTTGGGATATTACAATTCTCTCCCCCCTTAAATAATTTCGTCCTCGAAATTATCTAGTACAATAGCAATCCATTCTTAACATAATACCATCTTAACTTTCATATGAAGTTAATTATATTCTTAAGTTATTATGTCATCACATCATATAACTTTTACTCTCTCCCTTAGAGTCAATCATCTTCTCTAAATTTCATAACTCATCATTAGATCTATTTATATATCTTATTACTTTTTTATCCAAACATTCAAAATATCTCATTACATTCCCAATTAATTTATCTTGATGCAAGAATCAGATCATCTTATATTATACATGTACTTTGTCTAATTATTACATTCAAGATATTTTATTACTTCATCTCTTTATAATTACTCTCTTAACTTCAACCTTAAAAATCATTGATTATCCCATCATTAAAATCACTTCCAGATTAGACATTTATCACACCTTAATTGATAATAGTATCCTTATTTTTCCTACACTTTTTTTTAGCATGCTTCTCACTTAACATAAATATTAGTACAATGCCTTTCAAATTACTTTACAGGTAATTAATTAATTTTTCCCCTTTTTTCATCATTTACAACTGATTTAACTCAATACATTCACGTTCATTTATTTATTAAAATATTACGTCATATACATTATCACTTAAATCTTATGCTCCTAGTACAACTGTATACATTAAATTTCAATAATGATTCATAATCTTCATAGAATCTAGATCAATTGATCTATCTGTCACAATATACCCACGTTTCAATCTTGTTTAATTCAAATCAACAATTAATTTATTTAAACTTATCATGAAATTTCACAATATATATATATAACTTAATTCCATTAGAGCAAGCTTATATTCAAATCCTGATCTCTTCAGATCCATATTCAGTAAAATTATCATGATTACAAATCACTTTAAATTATCTTTCAATATACACATAGTTTATTTTCTACTATCTTAGTGTAATTTCCACCAATTCTCATGATAATCTCATACCATACTTTCTATCCATAGTTCACTCACTTAAACCTTAAATCCATTCACTTATTCACTTTATACCATAAACATATTTAGTATAACTTTCAGTCACATTTTGTAATTTCCACTTTTTAATATCTCCTCACATTTCATACCATTACGATCTTTATATAATCAGCTTTCTATCACATTAGCCATAACTCAAAACATCTTACATTTCTCTTTTCTTTCCTTACTTTTCATAATTATAACCAAATTTCTAACAAAAAAATGATAAAGTATAACTTTACCAGTCATAATTCTTGACCATGTTTCTAGAAACATAATTATCAATCTCACCAAAACTGCACTACAGTCATGTTATCTCAGTTCCAAATCTGTGGATAACAAAATTAATCGATCAAAATATACTAAACAAATCATAGAATTATAGGAGATTAATGGTCATGCCTGAAGCTTATAAATCCATACTGTTCCTTTATTATTCAACTTCCAACCTTTCTAATTACAATGCTAAATCGTATCACAAGAATTACATATTCATTCTCTTAACTTTTGCTATACCAAGAGTTAACACATTTCAACTCTATCTCAAAACAATTTGCACTCGATTATGTTCATCATTAGCGTAACTCATGTTGAACAATATTATTATTAACATCTCTTATCTATACATATTCAATCATATGCAATTCTTACACAATTTCCCTTTTGTTACTCCATTTCGAATCTATTTATAATCCATTTACAATCTCTTATTATACACATATACATAAAACCTTCCCACATGTGGATACCTTGGGACTCAAAATATTATATAATCATCAGGTTCAGTGATTACCATAACAATTTCACCATCCAATATTACTCGAGTCCATTCTCACTCTTAATTTCGTTACATAATCCATCTAGCTTTGCACAGTTCAAGACCTAATCTCTCTTAGGTCCACTAATACATGCAATATCATTCTTAATATCATTATACCAGTAATTATACCACCTACATATTCATAAGCCACATCCATAATGTGACTCACTTCCCACATTTCTTACATAATACAATTACATTCATATCGAAAAACTCATCTCACATATCCTATGCATGTATACACTTAATCATGTAATTTTATTTAATTTCTCTTTTGCATACAATCTGTACAAATTTAATGTTTATCATTTTTCTTTGAACATTATCATACTCATTCTTTTGACATGCTTTAAATTATTCATCAACACAACAAATATATACATTCTAACCATAATAACACTTCACATATATTAAAGTCACATTTCTAATGTGACATCTCTCTCATTTTTTTAAAGCATTTAATGTACCTTCATATCCATTTTCACCCTTTCCAGTCAAATGACTTAAAGTAACTCATTTTCACTCGCTCAATCACTTTTTTTTTATTTCAAAACAAATTCTCATACTATCAATCTCATTACCCAATTCGTAGTATTCTCATATGCAAGAATATTCATTGCAAATAGCTCATATGTTTAATATCTAAATAATCTTTATCAACATTCCGTTAAAATTCTAAATTCTCAAATCACTATTTCACCTAAACTTCAACTTACAATTCTCATCTTTTCTTAATATCAACTTTAAAAACATCTTATATATATACCACAAAGCAACATCCAAACATATAATTTTCACAATTATTAAGCTCATTTCAAAAATCCAAATGTCACATATTACCACCATTAACATGAGCTTTCACAATATTCAAACATATCACATTTCTAACATTGAAATAACAATGTTGCATTAAAATAACAATACAAACAATACCAATATATCTTTTTACTTAACCAACATCATCTCTTTTTCTTTTAAACAAAACTTTAACTTTATACACCCAAACCTTAAATGATCACATTTTGTTTATACCAATCAACTCACTCAATGTTCCACCATATTTCCTTCAAGTTAAAAATTTCCATTCTTTAATTTATCAATTAAACTCATATGAATGTTTCCATATCATTTTTCATTTTTTTTCCTTTCATGTAGAACTTCATCCACATACTATCATCCATCTCATCTAATTCAAATACATTACAATTCACATAATGCCACATCCGAGACCAACCTAGGTGTTAATGCATATGCATGTATTACAAATTTCATTTCAAAACATTTCTTTTTAATTCTCTTTAAGCTTTTCAAAACTTTCTCTTTTTAATTCTACTTAGGTCGAGAATCTCAAACCTAAGCTCTGATACCAAAAATTGTAACACCCCTTCCCAGCCTACATGTGTAAGCCGAGTAGAGGCGCCACACTATCCTAATGTTGCTACCAATTTTACTTAATTCGAATTTTAGTTCCGGTTTTACAGAAATTTTGCCAGAGGTTCGCCTAGAAATTGGATCCCAACTGTCGACAAAACTGGTTTTTCTGATTTTTGAAAACATTTTTACACAAACCAATGCAATCAGTTTCAATACAGTCCCAATGAATCCACCTTATACCCTCAACTACAAACCTGCAAGAAGAGTTCACACTTCTAAGAAAAAATAAGTAGAGGTTTATTATTATCACATACTACTAACGTACAGTATAACTGTAACAGCCCCATACTCTATATAAGTACTATACATATACCGGGTATACATACAGTACGTATATAAAGTATAAGAATGTCACTTTTTGTTACAGTTTAAAAACCTATATCTGAGTTTAAATAATATTACATTAATTTAAATATAGAACATTTACAAAATCATTATACTTTCAATAATCTTACATATATATGATAATCTTGTCTTTACCAAAATTTCATTTATACATATGAATACATTCTTGTCAGAAATACAACATAACGAAATTATACATATATGCATCACCTTCTAGTTGGTCTCGAAATACTCTTACCCTTCTTGTGGCATAACAGTTTGACTTCCAGATCAACTACCTACTCACCTGCGCGATTTATACAACCGCGCTAAGCCCGAAAGCTTAGTAGTACAAATAAATATTATAAATATACATAATAGACAATCATACTTATATGTTAACTTCATATATTATTATTTTCTTATCATATTTTCCCATTTCAATTGCACCTTATATATATTTCTACTAATCTCATAATTATATACATATGCACGTATTTCATTAATACAACCCACAATTCCATGACTTATTAAAACATTCATAAAATAATACTCACAATGTCCACAACCACATCCATATTATACATCATATTGTATTTTCATGTAGTACCTTCAGATCTAATCATTCAACATAGTTTTTCAATCCACATTCACCTTCAATAATTTACTTATACATTGTAATCATCTCATTTCATAATTATCATCACATATCTCATAACATTACATCTTATTCCATAATTCACATTTAAACAAAAATAATCATTGGTCTCATTATTCATTCATTTCACATTTCATGAATCACATTTAAACAAAGACAAGCATGGGCCCAAAAGACACTAATATGCTATTCAAAGTTCAGAGTTACTGTTTTGGTCTATAATCATAATCATCAATACATTTATCCATGGATATTCAACTAGATTTGAGCTTACGACCCAGTCATTTCACTCAATCTAGTTTCAATAATTTGTTTTTGAGGTTTACGACCCGGTCATTTCAGCCCAAAAACATCACATTTCACATTTTCCAACTGGAATCGGCTTACAACCCGGTCATTTCACCTATCCAGTGATTCATAGGCATGCCGCCAAAAACAGAACTCTGAAAATTGAATTAACACATTAGGCACATAATCATTTCATTTATCTCTTTATCAATCTCTTTTCATTTCATTTCTCATAATTAATTAGGCAACCATGCCTCAATTATATATTTCATTTGCATTATCATAGCCAACAACCATGGCCTCATATCTCATATGATCTCAAATCACCTTAATCAATTCAAATGTATATAATCAATGGCATTAACACACATTTTACATACTCATCACAACATTCATATTATACCAAATATAACATTATTAATATATATCAACAATGCATTACATTTCCTAATATTAATATACATCAACAATACATTACATTTCCTAACACATTTACAACCAAATGTGTATCAAGTCTCAAAGTCATATGCATTTATGCAATAATGTATTTTGTACTTACCTTAAAACCAACTCACACCAGTCTATACACTTACTCTTCCAAGAATCCTCAACACTTAGATTAGGGCAATTCAACCTCTTCACAAGCTAATCCAAAAGGAATATTAGCAAAATGACCATATAAATAGTAAATTCTGGTTTTGGACTCAACTTAATCCTTATTTTGAAAAATAGTATAAAATATTCTACTTGACTAAAAACTCTAAAATGAATTTATTTTTACATCTTAAAATCATTCCTTTAAAATTTCAGATCAAACTGAACACAAAATCTTGGTCAAATAGTTCACCCAACCAGACTGCTCCAATTTCCCTGCATCCTGGCAGCAGTTATGAACTTTGTGAATTCTGTAAATTAAATTCAATCAACGTGGTTCCAAATTATTTTTCTTAAATACTAGACTCACTAAGCAACAATATATCCAAAATTCAATTGGATATTATTTTTCTACATTTTATTAAAAATCCTGAAAGATAGTTGTCTCAGTTAAGGTACCTGCTGGTACAGGTCTAATAAAAATAATCTTTCCAAAATCATAACCATTCCAAAATCAAATCAACATATTTTTCAGTCATTCTAGACTCATATAGGCACAACATATAAAAAATTCACTTCAAGAACATTTTTCTATATTTAATTAAAAATCATACAAGTCACAATATTTACTAATTGTAAAACAGAAAAATTTCATTAAACACAACTCTTACTCTTCCATCACCAACACCAACCTAACTTCTTATCTTTAGTTCCATTTCAACACTTTTACACACACCATACACAAAAACACTCCAACCATCAACAACACTCCATCAAACTCAAACAAAATTCCATATAGAACAAGAGAAATCTAAAGAAAACTTACTTGAATATTATGCCAAATCTTCAACATCCATCTTCAATTCTCTCAAAATCACTATGGATTTGATGTGTATATAAGTAAAATCACATCTCTCTCTCTCTCTCTCGTGTGAGAAGAAGAAGAAGAAGAAAAATATCTTTTCCCTTCTTCTTTTCATGTTTATCATATATATATATATATATGTATAATAATAATAATATATTATAATAAATTATTTCTAAAAACCTCCACCACACACTTTTCTCCCTTTGACTTTTCTTTCTTCTTTCTTCTTTTATTATTATTATTATTATTAATTAATTATATAAACTTACTTTTCCTACACCACTTTATACATTATGTATATGTAATATATATGTTGGTATATGTATATCTCTTTTATATTTCCTTTATATTTTCCATATTTTTCAAATACCACATAAATATATATCATCCCTCATATACACCTATTTCTTATAATATTTTTCTTACATATTTTACCAACATATCTTCTCACAACTACCATTCCAATGTACACCAAAATCGGGTATTAAATTAATTCATTTATCTTCTTTTAACTTTCATTAGTTTAACTTATATATGTTATATATACCTTCACTTCTTTTCTCCTTCCATTAAACATACTCCTTAAATCCAAATACCACAATAATTATTCCAAAACTTTTAGGGTGTACCTTGGGATATTACAACACTTTTCTGAAACCACAAAATAATAATCTATTTTCTCAAAACCATAATCAATTCAATTTTTCTAAGATTTACAGTAGCTTATTTCTTCCAATTTCGAAATCCTATTTTCAAAATCTTAAACCCTAAAATCTTAATTTTCAGTACCAAAATCTACGACCCTAAAAGCAAGTTTTTAAAATTTTCTAGGGTGCTACCCTAGACCCCGCAAGGGGCGCTGCCCCATGACCCCGCCGGTTAGCGGCTAGCGGGTCTAACTGATAATAACTATTGACATAGATTAATAATTAAGGGTCAATATTTATTGGACTAAGTCAAAAATTAAAGGTCTACAGGAGTAACTGAACTAGATTAATTTTTGATATGAACAGAAAGCTCATTAGGGTTGAGGGTTGATTGGAGTGCTAGAGATATACTTACAAGACTCTTTGGTTTAAAGTTCCTTGTTCTTATTGCAAGATCTATTTAATTATGCTTGAGAAGAGATTCCTAGCAATCTATTTAGTGATTAGGGATTAATTCACTTGAGAGATGTTTTAATCTAATTTAGGGGAATACCAATTCAACTCTATTATTTGATTTAATTGAATTGATATTCATAAATACTTTTCATGGCTAGGGGGATTCAATATCCAGATAGTACTTTCATCACCTACTTTTGTTGCATAATATTCAATTTTTCTTCACTTTAGTTTACTGAGTAATTTGTCTTTTATTTTAATCATCAAACAAACTATTGATTCCCTAAATAACAGTTAAAATTTGCACTGATATTTGACATTGTCTCTAGTGGAACGATATCTTACTCACTGTTTTATTACTTGAGCGACCTGTACACTTGCGGTAACATTGCGATAGCATAGATCCGTGGTCATGTTTTTGGTGCTGCTGATGGGGATAACGGTTTTCAATATTAGTAATATAATCAAGACTATTGATTTAGTTTTTATTTTATTTGTTTTAACATTAGTTCTTGCTTATTGATTATCATTTGAGATACTTCTTCCCGTTTATGACCCGAGCTAGCTCTTCCCAACTACTTGAGTTAGATCAAGAGCTAGAGAGAATACTGAGGAGAAAATGAAAGGAAGAAGAGGAAGCAATTCTTGCATAAATGAAACTAAACCTTGAAGATCTCAGCTTAGAAGAAGAACTAGAAATGATTGCAGGAGATGAGCTAGGGACAATGCAGGAATTAGCTATGCCTACTCTTAATGTGGCAAATTCAAGCATACAGAGACCGATAATTGCTGTAAATAAATTCAAGATAAAGACAAATGTAATTTAAATGGTGCAGCAGACTTGTCAGTTTGATGGGTTCCCAAATGAAGATCCTAATGCACATATTGAGACTTTTTCTGGAAATATGTGACACATTCAAGATACAAAATGTCTCTGAAGATGCAATTAACTGAGGTTGTTCCCATTCGCGCTTAGAGATCGAACAAAGAAATGGCTGAAATTTTTTCCCCTAAACACTTTCACCACATGGGGTCAATAGGCAGAAAAATTCATAAAGAAATATTTTTCACCGTCCAAGACTGCCAAGTTGAGGAATGATATTTCATCTTTTCTCCAGCTAGATGGTGAAACTCTTTATGATGCTTAGGAAATAATCAAAGATTTATTGAGAAGGTGTCCTCACCATGGGCTTCCGCTATGGCTACAGATTCAAACTTTATACAATGGATTGAATTATGCAAGTAAGCAGTCCATCAATGCAGCTGGCGGAGGTACCATAAATAATAAAACACCTAAATAAGCAAGGGATTTGATTGAAGATATGGCCTTTATCAATTATCAGTGGCAAACCCCAAGGGAATAAGGAAAATTAAGGGTTACTGGTTGACATGAATTGGATCACGTAGTTGCTTTGACAACACAGTTGGAAGCAAAGAATAAAAAGATTGATTCTTTAGCTTCATCTTCATGGAGATCAATGCAAGTGATGTCTTGTGAATGGTGTAGGAGTGGAAATCAAAGTCAAGATTGCCAAAGTGGCAATATGTTTGCTAGAGAATAGCAGGTGGATTATTTAGAAACATGCCTAGGCAGTAGCAAAACAACCCCTACAACAACACATATAATCCAAGCAAGAGAAATCATCCCAATTTCTCTTTGAATAATCAGAATAATCCAAGGCCTCCTCCTGGATTACAGTAGCCTGAACATCAACAAGCTGTCCCTCTAAGAAAGAACAATTAGGAGGAAATGATGGAGAAGTTTATAGTAGCTTCGAAAACCAAATTTTAACCAACAGAAACTACACTTAGAAATCAGCAAGCCTCCATTCACAATTTGGAAAATCGAGTGGGACAAATTGCCAAGTTACTCGGTGAACAACCATAAGGGAGTTTACCTAGCAATACTGAGGCAAACCCGAAGGAGCAGCTAAAGGCAATTACTTTAAGGAGTGGAAAGGAAATTAAGGGTGGTGTAGTTGAAAAAGAAGCGGAGTCACAAGCAACAAAGGTTGAGACACAGAAAGCAGAAGAAGATAACTCTATCGCCGCTTTGGGAGGGAAGGCTGCAGTGGGAAATGAAAAATAAAATTAACCTTAAGAACCCAGTCCAATAGTGAAGGAATACTAACCTCGAGTGCCATATCCAACAAGGTTAAACAAGGACAAGATGGATGCTTAGTTCGATAAGTTCCTTGAACTCTTTAAATAACTGCGCAATAATATTCCATTTGCTGAAGCTTTATTACAAATGCTCAAATGTGCTAAATTTTTTAAAGATATCCTTTCTAACAAATCGAAACTTGAGGAAGTATCTTTGGTACAATTGTCAGAAAAGAGTTCATCAATTTTGCTGAAGAGATTGCCTAAGAAATTAAAAGATCCTGGTAGTTTTACTATTCCATGTTTGATAGGTAATCTTGAAGTTCAAAGTGCATTGGCTGACTTAGGGACTAGCATAAGTGTTATGTCCTACAAGATATTTAAAGAGTTAGGTGTTGGAGAACCTAAACCAACACTCATGATGATTCAACTTGCTGATAAGTCAGTAATTCAACTTTGTGGCATTATAGAGGATGTGTTGGTAAAAGTCGGGGATTTCATTTTTCCTAATGATTTTGTTGTCATTGATGTAGATGAGTATGCAGATGTTTCGCTTATCCTTGGTAGGCTGAATAGCCTATATCCTTATTAATGTCCATGATGGCACATTAACCTTACGAGTGGGAAACGGGAAAGTTATTTTTAATATACATTATGCTATGAAGCACCAACTTACACTCAATGAGGTAGATTCATAAAATGATATCATTGAGCATGAAACATTAAATTGTGTTACTAACATTGTTTCCAAGGATCCCCATGAGCTGTGCTTATTGTAGGATAATGTTGAGGATAAGAAAAACTGGAGTAGCTCGCTTATCTTGAAGCAAGCAAATCATTTCAGAGTCAGGCATATGAAACCATTGAAATGCCAAAAGAACAAAGGCCATGACCATCTATGATTGATCCACCCAACTTTGAACTAAAGACCCTTTCGTATCACCTTGAGTATGGATGATTGTACTTTTCACTAGTTCGTATTTTTTTTTCTTCTTTTTCCTTTTCTTTTGTTTTTATTTTCTTTTTCTTTTTATTTATTTTTATTTTTTATATATAAATGAATCTTCACCATTTTGCATGCTAGTTTTTTTTTTACATATAGCTAAGTCGACATCGCAACACTTTTGGAACCCTATTCATATATGTCGATTCAGGACATGTCATGTCATATCCTCATATATGCCCTAGAAGTTTTGATTATGTTGTTGATGTTGTTGTTATTGTTGTTGTTGGTATTTATTGGAAAGTGAATGTTTGTGTATATGTGTGTTTTGGGGAAAGAAATAGGGTTTAGAGACAAATGTATATGTTGTGTATATGTTGATATATATAACATATAAATTGGTCAAATATAGAGTCAATGCAAGAAGATATTTTTGTGGAATGTGCAATTACATATAAGGGCTTATATGAGACAAAAGGTTAGTTATTTGATTGAGGGCATTTTGGTAATTACTTGGATAAAATCTCTTGGTGGAGATTTAAAGTGGAGTTGACTTTATTTCCTCCATGTATTTTCTTCTTCTTTTCCATTTTGGCTGATTTCTCGTAGACAAAGGGAAAACAAAGAGACAAAGAGAAGACTTTGAAGAGTAAGCTCCAATTATAGGAAGATTGAAGTGATCAAGTGTTGATTCAAGAAGTGTTATAATTTAAGGTAAGAAATCTCTTGTTTTTCCTTTGTTAATTTTGAAGTTGGGTCTAAAAGATATTGTGATTTGTTGATATGATGATTTGATGTGTTTGTAATGTGTTGAATTTGATTATAAGCCAAAGAGTTAATTATTAATGGTTTTGGATTGAAGATGGTAAGTAGGTGGAGATTGATTTTGAGAAAATAGGAGTGATGTGTATTTTTAGGGTTTTGGTTTGGTATGAATTTAATGTATGGTTATTGTGATTACTAGGGTGAATATGTAAGATATGTGTTTATAACATGAATTGTATCCATTTGAATGAGATGATTGTTGTGTAAAAAGGGTGTAAATGCTTTTAGAAGGGTGTTGGCCATTTTTAGGGTTGTGTATTTGAGTGACACGGCCAAAACAAAGGAGAGACACGGCCAAGCCAAGTGATTTTGGGCGTGTTGGATTGCTTTGAGAGAGTCACGGCCGTGTCTAGTGCCCGTGTTCACTACTGGATTTTGGTGTTGGGAGACACGGCCACTAGCTTGGCCGTGTCCTATGCCCGTGTCTGCTACTGTGATTTGTTGGTTGAGAGACACGGCCACAAGCTTGGCCATGTCCCTTGCCCGTGTTGCCTACTGTCGATTTAGGTTGAGAGACACGGCCACAAGCTTGGCCGTGTCCCTCAAGTGGCTGCCCGTGTCCCTCAAATGTGTGGGTTAGGGTTTTTATACTTTGTTCTATTTGCATTGTTTTGGTCCTTTTAAGGTAAGTTGGTACTTTAACCTAAACCTAAACACATTTAAACAATGATTGACCTAAACAAATGCATATGGAAGATCTTAAAGCTATGAATGATATAAATTATTCTTTGCCCTAATTGCATTGTTGAGATTGAACAATGTTATGTTATGCATTGTGAATGGTTATGTGTTCATGAATAATGTATATTGAAATGTTATATCAAAGATGCTATGATGATTCAAATAAGAGGTGAAATGTGATGTAAAGCCATTATGATTGGCTATGATGATGATATTGAAAGAAAGAAGGCATGTTTGCCTAAATGTGATGAGAATTTGAGAATGGAAATGGTAACTATATAATAAATGAATTGTTTGTTTAATATGTTATTCAGTTTCAGAGTTCTGGATTTGGGTGGCATGCCTAAGAAATGATGAAAGGTAACAGTCTTGCCGGGTTGAGGATCTCCTCATATGTGATGAGTTGATGGTCCAAGAGACTGGGTCTGTTACACTATGAGAATTGTGAATATGAGATATATGATTTGTAACAGTCTTGCCGGGTTGAGGATCTCCTCATATGTGTTGAGTTGATGGTCCAAGAGACTGGGTCTGTTACACTATCCATGGATAGAGATACATGTATATATATTGCCTACGGGCGTGATTATTGTGATTATGAACCAAAGTAGTAACTCTGAACTCTGAATATCGTATTAAATACTTGTTGGGCCCATAGGTGTCAAGGTTATATGAATGTCTTAAATAACGTTATGAGTTAATGAAATGAGATGTTGTATATTGTGTATGATTGATTAATGATGAATGTGGAAAGATGTTGAAATGTGGTATGCTCATATGACTATGATTTGTAAAATGCATAATTATGTGGTTAACTTTATATTTATGATGTTGATCTTATCAATAACATATGTGGCATTGCATTACATTAAAGCATACCATTAGCATGTTTTATCTTACTAAGCCCTTGGCTTAGCGCGATAGTGTTTAGTCGCGCAGGTGATAGAGTTGATAGAGTTGAACCTGAAGGTTCTTCGAGACCGAGTGAGAGTAGACGTTGAAGTGTTGATTTGGAACTTAAAGATCAGAAGAGACTTGCCAATCATGTATATTTCTTTTATATTTTGTAAAGTATTGGTTTTAATGTAAATATATGTATAACTATAAACATGGATTTGAAAGAGTTTATACATGTAAATATTTTATAAAATTCCGCTGCGTATTAACTAAATGTAAATATATCTATTTGGTTTTGTATTACAACTTGATTACTTATTTTTCTATAATCTATACAACTGAAAGATTATGGTATTGTTTAAAATGTTTTGGATGTAAAGAAAATCCGTAGCATCCCTATGTTTAGTGCATGTATACTACATTGTGGTGTTTGTAGTGTGCATATATCAAATGTGGGGGTGTTACATGTCAAGGAAGTATTCTCTCTTTTGTTCTTTTTATTATTTGCACACATTGGGGACAATGTGTGTCTTAAGTGTGGGGGAGGGGCATATTTTATAAATTGAGCTTTTATTTTCATTTTTGCCATTTGATGCATTTGTCTCAATTAGTTTTTTTTATTTTATTTTTTTGGATTCAAGTAAACTAGATTGCTATTATAGTATGAACTGAAATGGTTCCTCTTTTCATTAAAATAATGATTGATTTAACGAACAACAATCTCTTATTGAGGTTGACTCAGTTTTCTTATTTGATTGCCAAAGACTAAATGTGATAGTTTGAATTAGGTAGTTGATTGATGAGAGTTGCACATCTGAAGTTTAAAACCTTAGTTACATTTTTGAGCATTGTCCAATCCTTTAGATACTTAAGCCGAACTTAGTATGACATCTTTATTATCTTAAGTTTTGACCACTTTGCTATAAAAAATTTAATTAAAAAATTAATGTTTCACGCAATGCATTTTATAAAGGGGTCAAAGAACTTAAGAGAAAACTTACTTCCGTACTTTGTTCCTGACTTTTGAGTTTTTGGAATTTTATGGTCAATCTTTTAACTTTGAACTTTTAAATTTTAGATCTGTCAGATTTTGTTTTGAAATTTCTTAATTCAGCTGCCATGTTTGAGATATTGTAAAAACTTTTGTTTTCTTTGGATATAGAGGTGTCTTTCATTTCTACCTATTATAGTGATTTGGTTTGCTTGAGGAAAAGCAAAAACTCAGGTATGGGGGAATTTGATAAGTGTATAATTGATGATATTTTTGTCCCTATTTCTTAATATATTTATTATCAAATTGAGTTTAATTTGTTTGTTCAAGTGTTTATTAGGGTTGATAACAGGAACTTTTGACACGTTGAGACCTTATGGTTATTTAGGCTGGAAAAACAGATGAAAGACAAGGGAAGAAGCTATTTTGGCGAGATTCTTCAAGTGACACGGCTAGTGACATGAGCATGCCTGTGGCCGTGTCATTCAACAAGTTTATAGAAGCTTTGGCAAGCCCAGAGACATAGGCGTGCCACTGAACGTGCCATTACTCTTAACTTACAGAAGCTGTGACATGCCAATGACATGGGCGTGTCACTGACCGTGTCCCTAACTCAACATTACAGTAGCAACAACACGCCCAAGGACATGAGCGTGTCACTGCCCATGTCATTAAAGTTCAAGACAACACCGTTGACACGCCCACAGACAGGCGTGTGTCCATGGCCGTGTCAGGCAAAAATATCTAGGCTATAAAATCTGAGCTAAAGAGCGAATTAGGGATACAAAATGTAGAGTTTATTTTTTAGAGCCAACCTCCCAAGAAAAAGAGAGTTTTTGGCAGCCAATATTGAAGGTGAAGTCCCAATTCCTGCAAAATTTAATCCAAGATCTGAGGATAGAAGTGAAGAAACACAAATTGTTGATTATGGATTGTTTGAATTCTTTTACTTATTTCCTCGGTTTTGGTTTTTTGGTTATCAACATGAGCTAAGCATTTTATCTATCTAGATATTGATGAACCCTAGCTTTATTGTATGGTTTGAATAGTTCTTATTAAATTAAATCATTTGATTGAGTTGTTTTATCCTTTTGATTCTTAATTTCTTATTTCCAATTGATAATTGCATGCTAATTGATTGGTTGCAATTTTCATATTATTGACTTGAGAAAGCTTGATATGAACATAATGCTCATTAGGATTGAGGGTTGATTGGAGTGCTAGAGATAGACTTACAAGACCCTTTGGTTTAAAGTTCCTTGTTCTTATTGCAAGATCTATTTAATTATGCTTGAGAAGAGATTCCTAGCATTCTACTTAGTGATTAGGGATTAATTCACTTGAGAGAGGTTTTAATCTAATTTAGGGGAATGCCAATTCAGCTCTATTATTTGATTTAATTTAATTGATATTCATAAATATTTTTCATGGCTAGGGGGATTCAATATCTGGATAGTACTTTCATCACTTAATTTTTTTGCACTATATTCAAATTTTCTTCACTTTAGTTTATTGAGTAATTTGTCTTTTATTTTAATTATCACACAAACAATTGATTCACTAATTAACAGTTAAAATTTGCTCTAATATTTGACCTTGTCTGTAGTGGAATGATATCTTACTCACTGTTTTATTACTTGAGTGACTCGTGCACTTGCGGTAACACTGCTATAGCATAGATCCATCATCAAGTTTTTGGCGTCGTTGCCGGGGACAACGGTTTTCAATATTAGTAATATAATCAAGACTGTTCATTTAGTTTTTATTTTATTTGTTTTAACATTAGTTCTTGCTTGTTGATTATTGTTGTAGGCACTTCTTCCTGTTTATGTCCCGAGCTAGCTCTTCCCAACTACTTGAATTAGATCAAGAGCTAGAGAGAACTTTAAGAAGAAAACAAAAGTAAGAAGAGGAAGCAGTTTTGGCATAAATGAAACTAAACTTTGAAGATCTCAGCTCAGAAGAAGAACTGGAAATGATGGCAGGAGATGAGCTAAGGACAATGTAGGAATTTGCTAGGCCGACTCTTAATGGGGCCAATTCAAGCATACAAAGACCGATAGTTGCTGCAAATAAATTTGAGGTAAGGACAAATGTAATTTAAATGGTGTAGCAGACTTGTCAGTTTGATGGGTTCCCAGATTAAGATCCTAATGCACATATTGAGACTTTTCTGGAAATATGTGACACATTTAAGATATAGATTGTCTTCGAAGGTGCAATTAGACTGAGGTTGTTCCCATTCATGCTTAGAGATCGACCAAAGAAATGGCTAAAATCTTTCCCCCTAAACACTTTCACCACATGGGGTCAATTGGCAGAAATATCACATGGGTTACCACATGGGTGTGTCCATGGGCGTGTCAGGCAAAAATATCTAGGCTATAAAATCTGAGCTAAAGAGCAAATTAGGGATACAGTATATAGAGTTTATTTTTCAGAGCTGACCTCCCAAGAAAAAGAGAGTTTTTGGCAGCCAAGAGTGAAGGTGAAGACCCAATTCCTATGAGATTTAATCCAAGATTCGAGGATTGAAGTGAAGAAACACAAAATTTTTATTATGGATTGTTTGAATTCTTTTACTTATTTCCTCTGTTTTGGTTTTATGGTTATCAACATGAGCTAAACATTTTATCTATCTAGATATTGATGAATCCTAGCTTTATTATACGGTTTGAATAGTTCTTATTAAATTAAATCATTTGATTGAGTTGTTTTATCCTTTTGATTATTAATTTCTTATTTCCAATTGATAATAGCATGCTTATTGATTGGTTACAATTTTCATGTTATTGACTTGAGAAAGCTTGATATGAACATAATGCTCATTAGGATTGAGGGTTGATTGGAGTGCTATAGATAGACTTACAAGACCCTTTGGTTTAAATTTCCTTGTTCTTATTGCAAAATCTATTTAATTATGCTTGAGAAGAGTTTCCTAGCATTCTACTTAGTGATTAGGGATTAAATCACTTGAGAGAGGTTTTAATCTAATTTAGGGGAATGCCAATTCAGCTCCATTATTTGATTTAATTGAATTGATATTCATAAATATTTTTCATGGCTAGGGGGATTCAATATCTGGATAGTACTTTTGTCACTTAATTTTTTTGCACAATATTCAATTTTTCTTCACTTTAGTTTATTGAGTAATTTGTCTTTTATTTTAATCATCACACAAACAATTGATTCACTAATTAACAGTTAAAATTTGCACTAATATTTGACCTTGTCTCAAGTGGAATGATATCTTACTCACTGTTTTATTACTTGAGTGACCCGTGCACTTGCGGTAACACTGTGATAGCATAGATCCGTCATCAAGTTTTTGGAACCATTGCCGGGGACAACGGTTTTCAATATTAGTAATATAATCAAGACTATTGATTTAGTTTTTAATTTATTTGTTTTAACATTAGTTCTTGCTTGTTGATTATTATTGTAGGTACTTCTTCCTATTTATGTCCCGAGCTAGCTCTTCCTAACTACTTGAATTAGATCAAGAGCTAGCGAGAACCCTAAGGTGAAAATGAAATGAAGAAGAGGAAGCAGTTTTGGTAGAAATGGAGCTAAACTTTGAAGATCTCAGTTCAGAAGAAGAACTGGAAATGATGGCAGGAGATGAGCCAAGGACAATGCAGGAATTTGCTAGGCCTACTCTTAATGGGGCCAATTCAAGCATACAGAGACCGATAGTTGCTGTAAATAAATTTGAGGTAAAGACAAATGTTATTCAAATGGTGCAGCAGACTTGTCAGTTTGATGGGTTCCCAGATGAAGATCCTAATGCACATATTGAGATTTTCTGGAAATATGTGACACATTCAAGATACAGAATGTCTTCGAAGGTGCAATTAGACTGAGGTTGTTCCCATTCATGCTTAGAGATCAACAAAAAGAAATGGCTAAAATCTTTCCCCCTAAACACTTTCACCACAAGGGGTCAATTGGTAGAAATATCACATGGGTTACCACATGGGAGTGTCCATGGGCGCGTCTTGCAAAAATATCTGGGCTGTAAAATCTGAGCTGAAGAGCGAATTAGGGATACAGTATATAGAGCTTATTTTTCAGAGCTGACCTCCCAAGAAAAAGAGAGTTTTTGGCAGCCAAGAGTGAAGGTGAAGACCCAATTCAAAAATATCTAGGCTGTAAAATCTGCGAGATTTAATCCAAGATCTGAGGATTCAAGTGAAGAAACACAAAATGTTCATTAAGGATTGTTTGAATTCTTTTACTTATTTCCTCTATTTTGGTTTTCTGGTTATCAACATGAGCTAAACATTTTATCTATCTAGATATTGATGAACCCTAGCTTTATTGTATGTTTTGAATAGTTCTTATTAAATTAAATCATTTGATTGAGTTGTTTTATCCTTTTGATCCTTAATTTCTTATTTCCAATTGATAATAGCATGCTTATTGATTGGTTGCAATTTTCATATTATTGACTTGAGAAAGCTTGATATGAACATAATGCTCATTAGGATTGAGGATTGATTGGAGTGCTAGAGATAGACTTACAAGACCCTTTGGTTTAAATTTCCTCGTTCTTATTGTAAAATCTATTTTATTATGCTTGAGAGGAGATTCCTAGCGTTCTACTTAGTGATTAGGGATTAAATCACTTGAGAGAGATTTTAATCTAATTTAGGGGAATTCCAATTCAACTCTATTATTTGATTTGATTTAATTGATATTCATAAATACTTTTCTTGGCTAGGGGGATTCAATATCTGGATAGTACTTTCATCACCTACTTTTGTTGCACAATATTCAATTTTTCTTCACTTTAGTTTATTTAGTAATTTGTCTTTTATTTTAATCATCACACAAACTATTGATTCACTAAATAATAGTTAAAATTTGCACTAATATTTGACCTTATCTCCTGTGGAATGATATCTTACTCACCATTTTATTACTTGAGTGACCCGTGTACTTGTGGTAACATTGCGATAGCATAGATCCGTCTTTAGAACTCTATGTGGATGATGTTGATTTCCATAATGTATTAGAGGTTGTGTTGATTCTACATTTAATGATTTCTATAAATATGATGGATTTTTGTTTAAGAAAAACAATTTGTGTGTGCCTAGGAGTTCATTCCATGAGGTATTAGTGCAAGAATCACATTGTGGGGGATTGATGGGACACTTTGGAATTGAAAAGACACTAAATATCTTTAATGGACATTTTTATTGGCCTAACATGAAAAGGGATGTTGAAAGGTTTTGTTTAAGAAGTATTACATGTAGGCAGGCTAAATCTACAGTTAAACCGCATGGTCTTTACACACCATTACGTGTACGTTCTCATCCTTGGGAGGACTTTAGTATGGATTTTGTATTGGGGCTATCTAGGACTATAAAAAAGGTAGAGATCCCATTTTTTTGTTATAGTTGATAGGTTTTCTAAGATGCTACACTTCATTACATGTCTTAAAACTGATGATGCTACACACATTATTTATTTGTTCTTTGCCATAGGAGTAAGGGAGAGTAGGTATCAAATGGTATCAGAGCCATAAGAGTAAGGGAGAGTAGGTATTAAATTGTATCAGAGCCTAGATGATGTAGAGAAGGAGAGTATAACAGAGTCTTCATCTAAAACTAAGGTTAGGAAATATTAAGATGAATAGATTGTGTGTTTAAGCAAGAAACACTTAATTTTTGAAGTATAATTATGAATGTCTAGCAAATTAAATATAGAATTAGCTTTAATTTTGATTTTCATATTTAGTTTCTTGTCTGTAATAATATTTGTTCTACTAATGATAGAGTATGCTCTGTATGAAACTTGTAGCTTATGCTGATCTTATTTCAATACACTAGAAATATCAATAGAATTTGTCAAAATAGAGCATCTTAAACATTTAGACATAACAAAAGTTAGAATACTTAGAAGTGTAACTAGTATGAGTAATGGATATGATACTATAGTAAATAGTAGAAATCCAAGAAATCTTAGGTCTACAGACACTAGAAGTAGATGTCAAGTTGGTGCCAGAAGAAGATAAGAAAGATTAATTAGACCACAAATCATAGATTTGCATATCCAAAATATGATTAGAAGAGATAATAGAATTCCAAAAGAATTAAAAGATTAGATTGTAGATAATTACTTAGAATCATTTCATATTAAGACAATACATTTGATTAGTAGCTATTTTGATATAGAAAATACAAGAATTAATTTGTTGAGAATAGATTATGAAGATAGTTAAAATATTTTAGAATTTCATCAAAATTATTTAAGAGCAGTTGTTAGATGTTTAAAATTCCTAGAGATTGTATAGATCCATTAATTAGTTATTTGGAAAAGAATTTAGTAGAAGTGTCTTTTACATCTTTAGCTTCAACAACATCTTGGAAAGATCAGTTATATGGACCTTAGGAGTCGAGTTTAGCATTTTAATGTTATGTATCATTTGCTAATGTTATTAGTTATATTTACATGGCTTGTGTAAATGCTATGTGTCAATAGTTATTATCAGTTAGACTGAGATCAAGAGAAGTGAGGAAAAGATACTATTGTGGGAGATAGTATTTGATAACAGAAACTTTTATTGAAATCCTAAGTGGAAAGAGTTGTAACTCTGTTGGAATGTGACTAGATTTTTTATCTGAACAGTAGAGAGTGTTGAAGTTTGCCACGTAGTAAGTCCTGTGTTAGCGGGGTAGGCATTTTAAAGGCAGTAAATTATTAATGTAGTTCATTTACTCCTGTAGACCCTTAATTTTTGAAGGCAAACAATATTTATTTGTGCATTATGAGTCTGTGTACTTAACTTTCTTTTTTCCAAAGCCCTAATTTAGTAATTAAAGTTCTAAAATCTTATTTTAAGATGTAAACCCTAAATTTATACATTTATTGCATTATTTAGTTTGAGATTTAATTATGTAGTTTATTATATGTTTTGATGATTGATTTATTTAGTTTCTATTTTTGATTTGTTTATCATGGCTGGATGGTTTCTTTATTATTATTATTAATTGTTTATTTTGGTATTAAAATTGTAAGAGGTATGTTCCATTATTTGATCTCATTAATTAATTTTCATGTAATTTAAATTATTTTTATATTTTGGGATTAATGTAAAGGATACCTTTTCACCTTTTGGTGGGTGTTCTATTTAGTTTTAGACATTGGACGATGTAAGGACACGTTTCCATCCTCGAATTGGTGTCCATTTATTTATTTTGTTTGAACATTGCTTTGATTTTAATATAATGATGCTTTATTTTAATTGATACATGTAACATGGATAATATCATTATATTTAAGAATTTTATAATATTAAGACTTGAAAAAGAGGCCGGTTCCAATGAACCAGGTGTTGTGGGGGTGTTGGGCCATTTTTCACCTTCCCTACACGTACCCAACTTTTCGAACCCATTAGGGGGTTGGAGATTCCTTAGGAATCGAGTCATCCACCCCTTTCTTTTTTTTGGCCCATCTGGATGACGACTCCATTTTCTCCAGGCTTAGGCCTGTATTCTCTAAGGCCCTGAGCCTAAACAGTGCCAAAGTTGCAAGAACCATTCCACCGAGAGTGGGGGCGAAAATCCCCGCTCACAACTCCTAAGATATTAGAGAAAGTAATTGGTCAGTTCTGGTAAAAGTCACAATAATTAGCTTCCTTAGGAATTTATAAAAGTCTTTTTGGAATCATCCTTTTCCTTTTTTTGTCAATTCTTGATCTATAATGTCTACAAGTTTGATATATGATTGGTATTAAGCAAATTGTTTTTGAGTCACAATAGTATGTGTTTAAGTCATAGTAATTTACAGTTTGTTTGTGCATATCATAAAAATTTGTGTTTAATAATGAGTCAATTTAGTTTGAATTTTATGTTTAATAATAATAAAAAAAATAAAAAAAATAATGTAAAAAATAAAGATAGTTTTGCTTTTTGGATGGATAAAGATTCTTCTTTTTGAAAGAGGTATGAAAAGGCTTTCACTCCAAAAGAAAGAGCAAATCTCAAGACAAAATTCTTTGAAAAGCAAAAGGAAGGAGATAAAAGAAATTTTGGGGATTTTGTTACAGATTCTCTTTTTGACAAATGGTTTAAAATTGTAATTTCTTTAAAAAGAAAACTAGAGCTTAATGAGTAATTTTTCTTATATCAGAAGAAAGGAGGAGAAAAAGACTTTCAAGATTTCTTAATTTATTTTCTTCCTTGTTTAGGATACAAAGTTCCTGATTTTCAAGATGAAAATTTTTTAAAAGCTTTGTCATTTTCCTATGTCAAAGGAATTAGTGCATATAATCCAACTGGTTGAAAAATAATTTCTAATCAACATGATATGAAAATTGTTTCTAATTTTCATACACCTAGAACTCCTATTACTTGTTACCAGTGTGGGAAAATAGGTCACTATGCCAAGAGGTGTAGTATCAAGTAGATTCAAGCTTTATAACCAAATCTAGAAAAGGAATCTAATGCAGAATTCAAATAAGAAGAACCAATAAATAAATCCATAATTTCACCATCGGAAGAGCAAGATAGTGATCTGTCCATTAGCAACAAAAAATCTAAAGTAAATTTAGTAATGTCCAGTCAGTCTTTAGATTTAACTAAAGTAGAGTCTGTGGTGTCAAGTCAATCTTTAAAATTGTCTCAAGATGAGTCATTAAAAAAAATTTAGTGATTTCATCGTGTCAATATTTAAAGTTAAGTCTATATTTACCTTTAAAGTTAATAAATCCTACTTTAAAGACAGTAAATTTTTATTTAGAAAAGTCTATAGTATTATTTGTGACATCTTTATTTAAGTCATGTCAAAAAACAAGATTCAAAGATAAATTTTTAGACTTTAGGTTATTATTCGAATATAAACCATTAGATTTTAGGTAAGGTCTAAACAATCAAATTTCAGAATAGTTTTAGATATAATCCAACCCAGACAAATCCCTAAACTATTAGAATTGTTATATGTTATAACTAATTGTAATTTGTTTATTAAATTATCCATAGAAATTAAAGGTTAGAATCTTTTGACCTCATTAGGACTAAAAGAAAGTAGAAAGAAAAGCTTCTTTAAGCTGTTCCACATAATTTCTTTCAGAAAAGATAGCTAATGAGCTAGATGTTGCGCTAGACTTATTACTACTACGAGTGACACTCGCAAGTATACGAGATAATTGTAGCAACAGTGATCACCCCAAGGTATCTCATAAGAAAGGAATTGTTTTGTAATAGTTTGATTAGCAAGAAATTTAAAAGCAAGAGTGTGATGTTTGAAGTAGTGGTGAAAAGAAATTAAAATTAAAAGTAACATGTGTAATGGTTGTACAAGATTATTTCAATTCTATGAATGGTGCCTAGGGTTGTAGATCAATTTAATCAAATCTTAACTCTTAAATTATCCATTAACATGACCTTGTATTTTAATTTGTTCCTTGAGTTTAATTAGTCATTGCCAATTCTTCATTAGTTTTCACATTCATGAAGTAAAAACAACCAATTTTTTTGAATTTTCAAATTAATAAACCTAGAACTTATATTTCAAATTCATTCTTAGGGTATTTGATTGCATAATTCCAATATCAAATTTCACCTCTCGGTCCTTCATTCAATATCTAGAGATCAATAGGTAGCTAATCTATCAACCTAACATTCAATCCAATACAATAAACTAGTAACAAGGTCTATTAATGGAAATATCAAATCAAGTCATTCAATCAAATATACTACAAACCCTAGGCATCAGTAATTTAGCTCATCATCATCAATTTAAAACAAATATTCATCTCAATATAAATCAAATCACAATTGTTCAATGAAATATTAATGTTCTTAACAAACAATAACAATCTCTAGAAATGAATTAAAAGATAGAATATAAAAACCCCTTTGAAGATGCTAAGAATTGAACTTCTAGTCTTCCTCCTAGCTTCGCCTTGAATATGATGAAGAACTAACAAGCCTTCTTCAATCAATGGCTCTCCTCTTGAAGATGAAATGCTCACTCTCTCAAGTCCCCAACTCCTCAATCAAGCTTCCTTAAAATCGTAACCTTTACAAGAACTTGCTCACCCAATTTTATCCCAAAAATGTCAAAGATCTTATTTATGGAAGAAATGGAAGATGAAGATGAAGGTGATGTTCTTGGTCTCTCTCAAGACTAAGAAGAAGATGATGAACCAAAAGAGAACCCCCTTTCAAAAAGCCTCAAACGTGTATATGTATATCTCTCTTCCTTCCATTCTTTTTAACTTCTTAAGACACAAAACATACTTTCCAACTCACACACTCCACTTTGTCTCCTACTTTCTCATTATTTAAGTCTTCATCCCATGAATTAGGTAACCTTTTTCGTCTTTTAATATTTCTTTTTAAAAGATGGCACTTGTTGTCTCCCACTTTATCCCTCATTTCATGTAAAATAATTGAAAGTATTCGCATAAGACACATCCAAGTCTTGAGTGACTTGGCTGTGTCGCTCAATTTCTTATGGACACCACCAAGCCATGTGATTATGTCTATGGTGCCTCAATACCATCTTCATTTTCCAAGAGGGACACGGGCAATGGATTAACTGTGTCTCTTGAGTGTGTTCTCCACTACATTTCTAGCTTTGCTTTGCTCTTCATATGGGACACGGCCAAGGCCTTATCCATGTCTGTGACATGGCTGATCGCTTGGCCGTGTCTTTTAGGAGTGTCCACTTCTGCCTTTGCTTCTTCCTGTTTTGTTCTTTGGCTTCATTTGGTGAGACACGACCAAGCCTTAGTCGTGTCATGTGACACGGCTAGTGGCTTGGCCATGTCTCTTGAATGTATCTGTCTCTACCAAATTTTCCTGCCTCTTTCCTTGGATGAGGGACACGGCCAAGCCATGAAGCGTCTTGGCCGTGTCTCATGTTTTTCCACCTTAATAATCCATCAAATTGAATTAAAGCTCCATTGTTTTGTTCTTCATCCTGGATCAAATAATTTAAACACAAATTAAAAGAAAAATCAATCAAAAGCCAATAAAATCTCACTAAATATAAACACATAGATGATCCAAATAACTACCCCACACTTAATTCTTTGCTTGTCCCCAAGCAAAGTCAAAATCAAAACAAACTAAACAAGATAAATTTAGTCAAGTTCAAGAGTTATAAGGATGTATCAAGGCTCCCATTTTACTAAATCCACAATCATTATCAAATCAAGAACAATTAGTACTCAAGCAATTTAATGTTCAATCCATGCATACCAAAAATTGTCACTTCCTCATAAAACCTCTTAAGTGTTTAATCAGGTAGTGTTTAAGCTCTCACAATTCAATGAAAGATTATCTCTATAGGCTTGCTTATCAATCAAATCTCCACCACATAATTACAATCAAGCATCAATGATAAGGTCTTTCATTTGGTTGTAATGGGGCTAAGGTAAAGGCATGATATTTAGGAAATGTGAGCTTATTCATTAAGTTCAAGAGCACTTCAAGAATGAAGTAATCGATCATATGTATAACCCAACAATCCCAAAACACCTTCCTTTCACCTACCCCTTGACATTAAAGAGCTTTTCAAGGGAACTCACTTATTAAATCTTGCAATGATTATTCCCAAACTTATTCCAACCCTACGAAAAAGAACAACTTCTTCTATTTTTTTTATTTTATTTATTTATTTTCAATTTTTTTAGGGTTTGCAACTAAAGAAGGTAATAATTTGTAGTTTTGAGCCCACTAAATTTAACCCCATACTTTATTTAACACAACACTCAATCATAAACTCTCTTAAAATGCTCTTGACCTAACGCAAGGGTAATAGTTACAACAACAAGGTTCATGCTAATGGAGTTGTGAAAAGGAAAGAAAAGGAAAAATAAAATAAGCTCAAAATTGGCTAACTAAGGTTGGATATAAGGTTGGTCTTTTTAAGCAAAAATGGATTCACCTAATTGCCTTAATCATATTGATGCCTAATTGAAATTTTTACGTAGTCTCAAAATGTATGTCAAAGTAAGTTCAAGCAATTCATCAATCAAAGATGTTTACAAACAATAAAGAATAATAAGTTGATGGCTAAATTCCTCACTAGTTTAATGGTGATGCAAAGAATAACCATCAAAATTGACAATAAGTACCAATTCTAATCAATTCTCAAATTCATGCTTTAAAAATTCAAAGGCCATCTATCAACAATCTTATAACAATTGAACTTTTCAAAATTCATTTATTCAAAGAAAAACATTAACTAAACTTAAACAAAGATAACTGTAGACCCTTAATTTTTGACCCAGTCAGGTCCAATATATTTTAATTAGTCCAAAATAATTTTTTTTATCTTAATTAAGTAATATTTGCTTTAGTATTTAATTTTTATAATTAATAAAAAATAAAAATAAAAAAAATAAAAAAAAATTGGTGACGAAAAATTTCGTCGCCGAAAAGAGTTGCGGCGAAATGGCCCGCAGAACAATTCTCGCCCGCAGCCCGTAGCTAGCTGTGGCAGTTTTTTGCCAGCGCATTTTTTTTGCAGCAGTTTTTTTTTTGCAGTGCAATTTTTTCGCAGCAGTTTTTTTTCACCAGCGCAATTTTTCATCAGCAGTTTTTTTTTGCCAGCGCAATTTTTTCGACGCAAATTTTTCTGAAACCAAATGCAATTAGGTTTTGGTTTCCTTTTCTTAATTAATGTTATATTCCGTGAATAACTAAAATTAGTCAAAAAAATCTTCTATAAATAAGGACTAAAACAACACAAAAAGGGGAAGAATTTTAGAGGAGAAATTGAGGAGGAAAACTTTGAATCATTGAGACTTTTTGAGAGAGCAAACAAGCAATTCAATCCATCAAAGGCAGCAAAGCTTGTCTTTGTTCTTGTTCATCCAAGAGGTGATTTTTGGTGGAACCAACAAATGTAGGTATGAATTTCTTTATTTGTTTCATTAATTCACAGTAGCTTCATCATTCAAAAATCTAAAAATTATTGTTTCTATTTCTTCAAAATCAAGAAAACCCTAGAACCTCAATTCACCTTTTCTAAAGTTTAAAAACTTTAATCTGTTTCTTTGTTTTCCAAAAATCTTAAAATTGTTATTTTTGTTTCTTCAAAATCTCAAAACCCTAATTTGCTTTCCAAATTTTCAAAACCCTTAATTGAATCCTTTTCTTTCCAAAAACCCTAAAAACATCTTTTCTGTTTCTGTAAACCTTAAATCATTTTGTTTATTTTCATAAAGTTTCATAAAATTATAAATTGATTTTCAAATTCTAAAACCTAATGCATTCTTCGAAACCCTAATTCTAAAATTCTAAAACCCTAATTCAACTCCAAAACCCAAAACAATAAACCCTAAACTAACTAACCTAAACCTTAATTTTTCTAAACCCTAATTTTTAAAACCTTAAAACCATATAAATCTAAATGTTATAATTCAAACACAGTAAGCTTAAAAACCATAATTCAGTAACCGTAAATCATAAATCTAAATGTTTTAAAGTGTCCAAACCCTGGTTTCATGATTTCACTTCTCAAACACTAATTTGGTTAATCAAAGAACTTTATCAACCTCTTAAATTATAAAACTTTGCTCCATTTCAATTATTTTAAAATTTATATTAGCTATGTAGCACCCCTTCCCGACCTACGTGTGTAAGCTGAGTAGAGGCGCCACACTATCCTAATGTTGCTACCACTTTTACTTAGTCAAATTTTTGTTCCGATTTTTACAGAAATTTTGCCATAGTTTCGCCTAAAAATTCAATCCCAAGTGTCGACAAAATTGGTTTTTTTTACGATTTTTGAAAACTTTTTTACACAAACCAATGCAAACAAAATCATTCTCAGTACAATTCCAATAAATTCCCGTTATAACCTCAACTACAACCTGCAAAAAGCATTTACACTTCTAGTACAAAATAAAGTAAAGGTTTATTATGAAATACAGTAGATAAAATATTTGTTCACTATGCAACGGAAAGTAACAATATTTACAAATTCATATACATCAAAACTCAAGTTTTACAACACATAAAATTTATACATGTTTGGCAGTCAGTCTTCAATCTTAAAGCCCACTTTTCACTCTTCAAAATCTAGGCTCGACTCGGCCTAGAGGAACTCTCTGGTTCTTCCCTGTCACCTGCGCGAAGAATCACATTCGAGCTAAGCCAACGGCTTAGTGGTAAAAACTACAGTGCTATGATGCTTTAATGCCATGCTAATGTCACACAATCAAGATTCAAGATCAATTCAAGAGAATATTATATTTCACAATCTTACATTATTTAATAATTAATCAAAACATTCATGATTCACATTTAAAACAAAGACAAGCATGGGCCCATAAGACACTAATATGTTATTCAAAGTTCAGAGTTACTACTTTGGTATATAATCCCAATCATTAAGCTCGTAGGCGATATATATATCTCTATCCATGGATAGGGTAACAGACCCAGTCTCTTGGACCTCAACTCGGCTAAACTCAAGGAAATCCTCAACCCGGCAAGACTGTTACCTGTAACAGATTCAGTCTCTTGGACCTCAACCTGGATAAACCAAAGAGATCCTCAACCCGGCAAGACTATTACTATAATTCACATTTCACATTTATCAACTGGAATCGGTTTACGACCCGGTCTTTTCACCTATCCAGTACTTTATAGGCATGCCACCAAACCCAGAACTCTGAAGGTTGAATAACAAATTAAACACAAAATTCTTTTCATTTATATCTTTATACATTTCAGTCTCAATTCATTTCATTCTCATAAGCAAATTAGGCAACCATGCCTCAATCATCTCATTTGCATCATCACATCTTGCACATTTCACATTTCGTTATATTTCAAATCACATTCATCAATTCATTATTCAAATGGATATAATCAATGGCATTAACACATATTTTACATGCTCATCACAACATTCACATTATACCAAACATAACATTATTAATATACATCCACAATGCATTAGATTCCTTATCACATTTATAATCAAATATGTCTCAAGTCTCAATATCATATGAATGTATGCAATAATGCAGTTTGTACTTACCTTAAAACCAACTCACACCAATCTATACACTTACTCTTCCAAGAATCCTCAACACTTAGGTTAGGGCAATTCAACCTCTTCACAACCTAATCCAAAAGGAATATTAGCAAAATGACCATATGAATAGTAAATTCTGGTTTTAGACTCCACTTTATCCTTAATTTGAAAAATTGTATAAAATAATCTAATTGACTAAAAACTCTAAAATTTTTACAGAACTAAATTTTACATCTTAAAATCATTCCTTTAAAATTTCAGATCAAAATGAACACAAAATCTTTGTCAAATAGTTCACCCAACCAGACTGCTCCAATTGCCCTGCATCCTGGCAGCAGTTTGGAACTTTGTGAATTCCATGAATTAAATTCAATCAAAGTGGCTCCAAATTATTTTTCTCAAATACTAGACTCACTAAGAAACAACATATCCAAAATTCAAATGGATATTATTTTTCTACATTTTATTAAAAATCCCGAAAGATAGCTGTCTCAGTTAAGGTACCTGCTAGAACAGGTCTAATAAAAATAATCTTTCCAAAGTCATAACCATTCCAAAATCGAATAAACATATTTTTCAGTCATTCTAGACTCATAGAGGCACAACATATCAAAAATTCACTTCAAGAAAATGTTTCTATATTTAATTAAAAATCATAAAAGTCACAGCCTTTACTAATTGTAAAACAGAAAAAATTTCACTAAACACAACTCTTACTCTTCCATCACCAACACCAACCTAACTTCTTATCTTTAATTCCATTTCCATCACATACAAACACAACACAAGCAATCCTAACCATATTATCAACAACACTTCATCAAACTCAAAAATAACTTCAAAAACAACAAGAGAAATCAAGAGAGAACTTACCAAAATAATGAAATTTCTTGAAATTCCAACTTGTTTATTTGAAATCTCCTTTGAATTTGATCTTAGAAAATCAAACTCTATCTTGCTCTCTTAACTTTGGAGTACCCGGCCAAGAAAAGAAAAAGAAGAAAAATGAAAAGGAAATTAAAGACAAAGTCAAAGTTCTCATCTCTTTAAACCTCCACCAAGCAATCTAAAAAGAAAATTACTAAAATACACTCTTCTATATATCTTAACTCCCTTTTACTTATTTGTCCTTTTTAGTAATTTCATAAATAACCAAAATAAATATCTTCTTCCTTTGACCATCCATTTGACTTGTATATATGTTATATATATATCCATATAGACAACATATACACTCCTTTTTAAATTATTTTCTCTTTCCAATAACATATACATTTTAATTCAAATAAAACAACAATTACACTAAAACTTCTAGGGCACATTTTGGGATATTACAAGCTAAAACCCATAAATTCCAAAACCCTAAACACATTAAATAAAGAATCTTAAATAGAAACAGTAGCCTTAATTTGAATCTTTATTTGCTTTATTCAATTTTATATTTGATTATGCTTTGATTTATTTTATATGCTTTAATTTATTTAAGTTCAATGCTTGGTTTGTTTAGTTTATCATGGATGGATGTTTACGTTCTATTGATGTTTAATATCTTTGATGAATGATTTATTTATGATGAATGGTTATTTACTTTTATTGATTTATTTAGATTTCCAAATGTTGTAAGAGGTATGTTTCCACTTGGTGGGTACCTCATTAGTTAAATATCATGTAATTTAAATTCCTTTTCTATTTTAGAACCAATGTAAAGGACATGTTTCTACCTTTCGGTGGGTGTCCTATTTAGGCATGAATTATGTGAGGGCATGTTTCCATCTTCGGATGGATGTCCATTTATTTGTTTTGCTTGGACATTGTTTTGATTTTCAATATATCAATGCTTTATTTTAATTATTGTGTGTAATATTGATAATATTGTTATATTTAAGAATTTTATAATATTAAGACCTGTAAAGGAGGCCGGTTCCAATGAACCGGGCGTTGTGGGGGTGCTGGGCCATTTCTCACCTTCCCCACACGTACCCAACTTTTCGAACCCATTAGGAGGTTGGGGATTCCTTAGGAATCGAGTCATCCACCCCTTTCTTTTTCCTGGCCCGCCCGGGTGGCGAAGCCATTTTCTCCGGATTTAGGTCCGTGTTCTCTAAGGCCCTGAGCCTAAATAGTGCCGAAGTCGTAAGAACCATTCCACCGGGAGTGGGGGTGAAAATCCCCGCTCACAGTGGCAACTCCACTGGGGATAGGAGAAGTTGATTCCGTTGGTCTTTTTATTATTCTATTCTTTCTTATAATGATATTATCCATTGCATCATCTTAGATTGCATCGTGTGCGTGAGTTAGGATGCTCGTGTTACCCGTGTTATGTTATGTAAGGGATACCATACTTTCACTCAAGGTATGGAGATCGAGCATGGCATAACCACTCATAGCCTCGTACCATTTGGTATATATTTGCTATGGGAACCTAAGCCTTTTTACCCAAAGACTAAAGCTCATGTAACTGGCCTAGTTACTTTCCTTAGGTTTTACCCAAAATGCATGTTCTTTGACTATGGTTAAATTATCTTGGCTTAAATCATGGCTTATTTGGTTTGTTCTTTTTCTAATATGACCTAAGTATATTGTAAGCTCAAAATAAATTTTTCTTTAAAATCCAACAGACCAAAACTATTTTTCAAAATTTTTTAAGATGGTCTTTGGACATAAGACTTTCCTAAAAATAAATCAAAAATTCTTTTGCTCATGGCCCAAATACTAAGCCCAAAATCCATTTTTTCTAAGATCTTTTTACAATGGGCTTAGAAACAAAATTATTTTTATCCAACCTTTTCTTACAAAGAGCTTGCAAATTATTTAGGTCAATTACGAAATACCAAAAATCAATTGTGAGCCTAGTTTATACTAAGAATAATTAATCATGGGCTTATTTTTGGCATGAATCATTAGTTACCTTTTTCAAGTGAGAAATCTATCTATAATAAACCTCTTGATTTAGTTTTAATCCAATATAGCATAAAAGCTTCTTTGGTTGGATAAATGGATTAAAACCTAATTAATTGGAATTATTATGAACTGATTTCCATTTTTGAAAATATAACTATTGATTGAAATGTCCGAGGGAAATATTTGAAAATAAGGTACCCCATGTTAGTATTTTGTTAACCATATACCTAGAAAAAGGGACTCGCCATTCGTGTGTGGATGTTATAAGGTTGGAAGGAGCGTCTTAATTATCCTTGTTTGTTGATTGTTTGTGCATACATTTGCATCTCATATCATTGATCCTCTCTAGCTCACAGCCCTGGATTATGACAGTTCAAAAGCTTACGATAATTCGACCTATGCCGGAGACAAATTATCTAGCAACGACTCAATCACTTGCTCACCAAAAACAATGGATCTCGAACAAATTCAAAGAATGGTGGATGATGCCCTCAATGCCAAGATGGAAGAAATAAAAGAGGCCCTAGCTGAGACCATGAAGAACCAATTGACTGCAATTTTAGAAAATCATGCCGAAGGATCTGCTAGCACTAAGAAGCCAAGGGACAAAGGGAAGACTAAAGTTGGTGAAGTAGTTTTTGATGATGAAAAAGTGATCATTGATGATGACGATGATTGGGCTCAATACTACCAAGATCCTCAAGAGAAGAAAAAAAGAACCGAAGATTGTTGAAAGATTAACTATGGAGAAGACCGAAACTTCTGATGTTGAAAAGATTATTGCTGATTTAGAAAAGAAATTTGTGAAGAAACTGAAAATCGAGGAAATGTCTAAAGTTGACAAATTATTTGAGCTAGATGAAGAAGTCCCGTACAAGTTCAAGATGCCATCTTTCACAAAGTTTGATGGAACAAAAAATCCTCACCTCCATGTGAAGCAATATATCACTGCCATGCAGTCTGGCCGAGCTACTAAGGCTCAAACCCTAAGGTACTTTATGCTCTCATTGGACCCCGTTGTCCAAAATTGGTTCAATACCTTAGATGATGGAACACAAAAGAGTTGGGATCTGCTTTACAAAGCCTTCATCCAATAATATGGATATAATGTCTAGATGATAGTTACCTTGATGGAAGTGGAGTCCATTAGGCAAAGGTCGAATGAGAATTTTGTGGATTTTGTGAAGAGATGGAGAAACAAGGCTGCTTTACTCAAGAAGAGGCCTGATGAATTCGATCAAATAAGGATGATTGTGAGAGGGGTGTTGCCTAGTCTTCATGAAAGAATGTCTCATACACTCATCCACGATTTCAAAGACCTTCTCCAAGTAAGTTTGCAAATTGAAGAATGGGAAAGAGAGAAGAACCGTTTTTCAACAAGAAGGAACGAGAAAGGAAACTATCAATCTGGTAGCCAAAGCATGCAAAAGACAGTCGGTGTCAATGCTACTAACTAAGGAACAAGGATATAATTTTTGAAAATGGGGAAACCGATGTCTTGGGTTCTCAATAAACTTCTAAGAAAGGGATTGCTACAACCCTTAAATCCTCGTCCTTTGCCTAACCCTCTCCCACCTAATTTCGACACTAAAGCATTTTGTCAATTTCACCAAATGCAAGGGCATGACACGGATAGATGTGTGAGGTTGAGACAAGAGATCCAAAATCTAATTGATAATGGGAAGCTACCCGAGCCCAATAAGCCAAACACCAAAGACAACCGGTTACCAAAGTTCAATAGAGTACCACCGCCGACAACTTTCATGATTGGAGGAGGTTTGCATGAGGATTTTGTCATGTCTTCTTTTCAAGATGTGGGTAGAGAAGTAACCAAAGATGATGAGATATTTGGCAAAGTTAAACAAGTTATGGTGGGTAAAGAAGTAACAATTTGTGTTGTCAATGGGTTTTGGGATTCAAGCGATAGTGATGATGACCTTGTATCTAAGAAGGAGGAGTGGACTTGGTCCGAGCCCGAAAAGGATGAAGTAATGAACACTAGATCCGGTAAGCCTTATGCAAGGCCACCACCTAAGGATGTAGAAACTAATAAGGGTAAGGAATTTGAAGTAGGAAATAAAGAAGAAGAAGATGATGTTGTGCTCAAGCAATTGAAAAGAACCCAAGCAAGTGTTAGCATTTGGGACTTCATAGCTACTTCTAAAAAGCACCGAGAAACTATGGCCATAGCCTTGGCTAGCATGCCAATTTCTACCTCCACAACACCGAAGGAGCTGATCAACTTCATAAAAATTGGAGAAGTAATGAAGTGTGAAGAGGTTCAAGAGAAGAGCGAAGTTAATTTGGGAGCGGTTTCTTTTTCAGATGCGGATTTACCGGAGGAGGGGAGAGACCACATCCGCCCTATCTTTATCAAAATAGAAGTCAAGGGGAAGATGACTCCATGTGTAATGGTCGATGATGGGTCTGCCATAAATGCTTGTCCACTTAAGATATTGCCAAAGCTAGCCATGTCAACAAGAGATCTAAACCCAATCGAGGTAACAATTCAGGCTTATGACAGCACTAAGAGACATGTCGAAGGGACTTTCAAAGCTGCTGTCAAGGTTGGTCCAATTGAATCTATTGTTGAATTTATTTTTTTAGACATGCCGGTTACCTTTGCTTTACTCTTGGGGTGACCATGGTTTCATCCTCTTGGTGGAGTTCCTTCCACCCTTCATCAAAAGATCAAGTTCCCCAACGGAGATGAGACAGTGGTCATTGAGGCTGAAGATAATGAGATTGTTAACGCTCTAATGATTGAGAGGCCTCTCAACGGTTTTCAAGTAGCTGCAATTTTTGATGATGAAGTAGTAGACTCCAAAGTCTTGAATATGATGATGAACATGAACTACCTTCCCGTAGCTGGTCTTGGAAAGGGTAAGGTTGGTTTGATAAAGCTGCCAGATTTTAAAACTCAAACTTCCAAGAAGGGGTTGGGATATGATGAAGCCAACAATGTCCAGCCAAAGAAAAATGAGAAGATGGGCTTCCCACCACTTGAAGAAATCTTTGTCAAAGCTCCAGATATGGGACCACTCAAAGGAAAGCCCGAGCCAATCATGGTCATGGGAAAGTTGATCTCGGGTTTTGAAATTTTTACAGATGTGGCCAAGCTAGTTCACCAAGTGAAGAAGGAGCTCACCCTGTCATCGAATAAAGAATCCAATCCAAAAGAGAAGAATGAAGCTGTCCTGAAAGCCGAGAAGACTCCGGAGGAGATTACTGCCCTAGTAGAAGAAATGTTTGAAGACATCCTGCCTTATGATTTTGAGAACAATAATTTTGATTTTGATTTTAATTTGTCTGCTTTGTATGAGGATGATGATGTTTTCTTTTCCAAAATGAATGCAATAAAGTCTAATTTTGCTTGTGTGATGTTTCTCCTGATCGTTGCATACATTCAAATAGCAGTTACATAAGCATCTTTAATATTAATTCTGTTAACACACAATCATTAAATTTGGAAACAAACAAAAATCCTAAAAACATTAACATAGCATCCGACCTTACTCCTGATGAGAGAGAGAGATTTGAAAAAATATTCAAAAAGTATGGAGAAGTGTTTGCTTGGTCTTATGAGGATATGCCTGGAATAGATCTAGACATAGCCGAGCATCATATTCCTACTTACACTCACATGAAACCTGTCAAATAAAAGCTTAGGCGATTAAAACCTGAGTGGGCTGAATTGGTTAAAGAAGAGGTCACTAAGCAAATACAAGTGAAGTTGCTTGAAGTGATAGAATACCCTGATTGGCTAGCCAACATAGTACCCATGCCAAAGAAAGATGGAAGAATAAGGGTCCGTGTGGACTATAGAGATTTGAACAAGGCTTCCCATAAGGATGATTTTCCTTTACCTCATATAGATGTTCTCATTGATAGTGCAGCCTCTTGTGTGCTACACTCGTTTGTAGATGGATTTTTCGGACACAATCAAGTGTTAATGGCCCAAGAGGATAAAGCCAAAACTGCTTTTATTACTACATGGGGTATATTTTGTTATAGGGTGATGCCATTTGGCTTAAAGAATGCTGGAGCAACCTATCAAAGTATAGCCAGCACATTATTTCATGACATGATGCACAAATAAGTTGAAGTATATGTTGATGATATGATGGTTAAATCAGATACAAGGGAACAACACTTTCAAAACTTAGAATTATTCTTCTATAGAGCTTTGAAATATAAGCTAAGATTAAACCCGAAGAAGTGCGTGTTCAGTGTTACCTCAGGTAAATTATTAGGACATGTGATTGGTCCGAATGGCATTGAGATTGATCTTGACAAAGTTAAAGCAATTAGTGATATGCCAGCCCCTAAGATGAAGAGAGAAGTTCGAAGATTCATTGGTAAATTACAATAAACTAGCAAATTCATAGCAAAGCTCGCAACAATCTGTGAGCCTATCTTCAAATTGCTTAAAAAGAATCAACCGGTCATATGGAATGAAGAGTGTCAAAAGGCCTTTGAGTGAATAAAAGAGTATTTGTTGAATCCACCCATTTTAAAACCACCCAAACCTGGCAAACCTCTATTACTATACTTAGCAGTAGAAGAAGAGTCGATAGGAGCCATGCTAGCCCAAGCAGATGAGTCAGAGATTGAGCATGCAGTTTACTATTTGAGTAGAAAGCTCCTATCTTATGAAATTAAGTATAGTATCATTAAAAAGACCTGTATAGTCATGGTTTGGTCTTCTAAGAAGTTGCGGCATTACTTTCAATTGTATAGTGTGCAAGCGATTTCCAGGTTGGATCCAATGAAGTACTTAAGGGAGACACCCTCTTTGATTGGGAAATATGGTCAATGGTTGATAATATTAGAAGAATTTGAGATTGAGTATGTAACTAGGAAAATAATCAAAGGTAGAGCGGTGGTAGAATTCCTTGCCCAACAACCATTACCAGAAAGCGAAGAGGTAATCTTGGAATTTTCGGATGAACATTTAGAGGCAATTGAAGTACAAGGGTGGAAAATGTATTTTGATGGAGAAGTAAATAGGAAAGGAGCAGGTTTGGGAGTTATACTAGAATCACCCGAAGGGGAGCTTATCCCTTTAGCCAAAAAGTTGAAATTTAAGGCAACAAATAACATGGTGGAGTACAAAGCTTGTATTTTTGGTTTGGAAACCCTAATGATTATGAAGGTGGATAAGGTGGAAGTTTTTGGCAATTCATTACTAGTAGTATCCCAAGTAAATGAAGAGTGGGAGTTGAAAGAAGAAAAATCAAAACCATACCACCATTTCTTGACCATGATGAAGAAGAACTTTAAGGAGTGTAGGTTTATACACCTATCAAGAGAAGAAAATCAGATGGCTGATGCCCTGGCCACATTGGCTTCGGTATGGGAAAACCCTGTCAGCTTATTTCTTAAGCCTCTGATTTTGACCAGTTCATCAACTCCTTGCTATGAATATGAAACAATCATGGAAATTGATACAGACCATAATGCGTGGTATGATACTATAAGGCAATTTTTGGAGGAAAGAGAATACTCGATGGGGGCAACAAAGAAAGAAAGATGAGCCATAAGGTGATGGTCATTGCAATACAACACATTCCATGGAGAGTTATATTGAAGATGGCCTGATGGTGCATTTGAGATGTTTAGGAAAGCCTGAAGTGGAGTGCATTATGTCAGAGATACATGCGGGAAGTTGCGGTCCACACATGAGTGGTTTGGCCCTAGTTAAGAAGATTATTCAACAAGGTTACTACTGGTTGACCATGGAGAAGGATTGTATTGAGTTTGTAAAGAAGTGCCAACAATGTCATAAGTATGGTAACTTGAATCACATGCCTCCTGAAGAATTACATTCTATGTCTTTACCCTGGCCATTTGCCACCTAGGGTATCGACATTATAGGAGAGGTACATCCGACAGCCTCAAACGATCACCGTTTCATTGTGGTAGCAGTAGATTATTTTTCAAAATGGGTCGAAGCCGAATCCTTCAACAAGCTGGGTGCAAGCCAAATGGCTAGATTTATTGAAAAGAACATCATCTGTAGATACGGGGTCCCGCACAGTGTGATATCAGACAATGGGGTACTGTTTCAAGGAGCAGTTAAGGATTTATTCTCAAAGTACCGAATCCATCAGCATAGATCCTCTCCTTATTGACCAAAGGCTAATGGTGTAGTAGAAGCAACAAATAAGACAATTAAGCAAATTTTGTCCAAGATGACCAAGACTTACAGGGATTGGTTTGAGATGCTTCCCTTTGCTTTATAGGGATATAGGACAAGTGTGCAAATGCCTACTAGAATGACACCATTCTCTTTGGTTTATGAGATGGAAGCAGTATTGCCAATTGAAATTTAGATTAAGTCATTGAGAGTAGTCTTGGAAGCTAAACTGCCTAAAACAGAATGGATAGTGAGCAGATACACACAGTTAGCTTTACTAGAAGAGAGAAGGTTAAAAGTATTGTATCATCACCAACTGTATCAAAAGAAGATATCTCGGGCCTATAATAGAAGGGTTAAAATTAGAAAATTTAGAGTCGGGGATTTGGTGTTAAAGCAATATAAGCATAATGTATCTGATCTAAGGGGGAAGTTCAAGCTAGCTAGGAAGGGCAATATGTCATGAAATAAGACATGAACAAAGGTGCGGTGAAGTTATCAGACATGGGCGGGAACGAATTTAGTGAGCCAGCAAACATTGACAGGTTGAAGAGGTTTTATGTATGATATATATATTAAAAGAAAAAAAGAAGAGAGCTCGCTAGGTTGAAAACCCAAAAAGGGCAGTCTCAGCAAAAGTTAGAGCAGTCCGCTAGTTCAAAAAACCCGAAAGGGCGACAATTAGGGCTAAAATGAGAGAAAATCATCTATTAGAAAACCCGAAAGGGCTAGTTGGAAACAGGAGTGATCTTGTGTATGCTGGCTTTATGTTTGGTTGTTCCCTAAATTAATAAAATAGAATTAATGTTAAAATTGTTCTATGTGCACTGTTATAAGTATTTGACCAGATATGGATGAAATCAATAAACACAATAGCAAAAGGTGACGATAAATTTTAAATGGAAAAGAAGCATCTTTTATTACTTTAATTATTTTTTCATCCTAACAATACACTTTCTGAATTGACAAATGTAAAATCTATGGTAGTCTATAAATATAACGTGCAGGGCAGCTTTGCCTCAACCGATCCAAGTAGGCTTCAGTCAAGTAAGGCATGTCTAAATCGGGAGTAAAGTTAGAATCACGAGGCTCATCTCTGTACTGACGGCTAAGTCGGCGAGGATCATAGCATTCACCTTGACGAAGAGCAATAAGGGGAACATACATCAAGTATGTCCGCATGGTGATACGAGAAATCTTCCACCAAGGTACCAACCAACGGATATTGACTTCAGTGGTGATTGGATCTAGTCAACCCAGTCAGTATATGAAAAAGCAAGATGGCATAGTTTCCTAGCAGAATGATGACGTGGCAGATATCTAACAGAATCCATGGATGGAGTATCAAGCAAACAAAGACGCTCTTGAAGCCAAATCTGTGAAGAATGAATTAAATTAAAAAAAAGTAAAAAAGAAGAAGTTACAGTAAAGATGGAAATTGTATTTTTTCATTATTGTACAATATTTATACAATATTTATACATCACTAAGAGGGTGGTGATAGGTCATCAAATAAAGCCCTGAAAAAGTCGTCGCCTGTTGTAGGAGGGGGCAAATTACTCATCCCGAGATCACCTGAAGCAGGAGCACCAAAATCCCTATTTCCTTGAAGTTTCGATCCGTCATGGTCCTCATTAGAAGCAGACAAAAGGATCTCATGGTCATTAGTCTGGGGGCCTCTTGATGAAGAAGCGCCAGGATCCCTCATCCCCTAAAATTGGAAGTCTCAGAAATTTTGTTCGGATTGATGATATAAATATTTGAAATTAGAAGCCTGCTGACAACTTGCAGCCAACTCTTTTTGAAGTTTCCTATTTTGTTCTTCGAGCATCCGCTATGAGCCAAAAAGGAAAAAGGGGTAAGAGCATACATAATCATGCATACATATAGCATAAATTACCATGAAATAAGGAAACTCACCATATATATATATCGAATCCTGAGTCTCGTTTCACTGCCCGTTGATGGCCACTGCCTGACCTTGAGTCACTGGTTTTTTCACCATTAAAATCATCTCTCTGAGCTTAGTCTCGTTCCTTCTTTGGTGTCTTTGACAACAAATCTTTTTGAAAGTGCTTGGATTTCTAATCTTGTTCAAAAACATTGCCCATCTCCAGCTTGAAGTTTTTTCGATCTAGTTCATTTTTCGACGAATTACTGTTATCATTTGCTGGGATCTATTGATAGCTCCATTAATTTCGTATTGGCTCTCTCAATTTGGCTTTATTTAACAATATTCTCAAAATACCCAGCAAGGATTTGCTCATTCCAAGCTTCCCGATTGCTATCTCTGCAAGACTGAAGATGAGTGTAGCGAGACCTTTTACGTGGATCCACTCATTTGCCGCATTTCTTCGATCATTGAATTAACAGATCCTGACAGAGCAAGTTCACATTGTTGAGGAACTTCAAAGATGATTACCTCATGTAAATGTCACAAGCGAAGTTCTGGTGAAGAACAAGAGCATTTTGAGAAGACGTTGACGCTGGCGAAGAAAATAGTATGGTTTCTCAGTATATAAGTTCCCTTGTTGGTGAATTAATAAAGTAAATTTAAAAGGAAGTGGTGGGTGAGTGAGGTGATTTAAGCATATGCATGCAAGCTACTCGATTAAATGTCTCACTGGGTACTCTTAAGATAGTGTCTTTCAAGTTTGGTGAATTCCTTATATATATATATATAAAACAAGTGGTGGGAGTGATTGCATGAGTCAATTCTAAAAGGGGTTTTTCCTTCACCATCATGGCAACGTCATCTCCACCGTCGGCAGCCCCTTCTGGGCTGACCGGATGTTTGTTTGTTGATGCTTTGAAGAAGGGAGTGGTTGCTGTTTCGGATAGGGTCGATCAACCATCTGATGGAATTGTGGCTTCTCCTATTTCTGTTAATTTTCAACCGAAGCAACCCTATAGATTTAAAGGGGTGCCAGCTATTTCCTTTACCGAGGAGGAGATTTCAGAGCTTGCTAAACCCTTTTCTTATACTTTGATTGGATTTTTTGGATCGGAAGACCAAATATGAAGGGGTTAAGAAAGGCTATGGATTTGATAGTCTTTAAAGGGGATTATCTTTTAGGCTTATTGATGATAAACACGTCCTGATCAAGTTTGTCATTGAGGAAGATTTCTTGCGGTTTTGGTTATGCCAATTATGGTATTTCAATGGATTTGCAATGCGTGCTTTCAAGTGGACTCCTAATTTCCATTCTGATGTGGATTGCCCGTTGTTTCATGCATGGATTACATTAGAGGGGCTGCTAGTTCATTTTTTTCAATCAAAAGGCTCTGTTTTTGATAGCTCAGCTTGTTGGTAAGCCGTTGAAGCTAGATTCTGCTACTTCCTCATTAATCCGACCTTCTGCTGCCCGTATATGTGTCGAAGTGGATTTATCCTAGGAATTGATTGATCGGGTGTGGATACAAAATGGCAAAACTGGTTTTTTCCAACCAATTATTTATGAGAATTTGCCAAAATATTGTTCCAGCTGCTGTAAGATGGGGCATGCTATAGCCACCTGTGCAGTTCACGAAGATTTTCATCAACATAATTCAGTTCCTGGACCTGCTAAAAATTCAGAACCAGTTGAGCATGTTAAAACGGTAGAGAAAGTATGGGTGCCTAAACTGAGTTCACAAACTGAAAAACAGAGACTAAGCGAACCAAATTCAAATGAAAATATTTCTAGCTCTTTGCATGATACTATTCTAGTGGACCAACCATTGATTGATTCTTGTCCTCTTTTGCATGAAAATAATAAGGATCATGTGGAAACTCAGCCTATAACGATTCCACTCGCTAATGTGCCGAATGCAAATACTTTGCCCCCTGTTTTAGCTTGTGTTTGTGATAAGTCTCGGGCTGTTACTAATTTTAATTTAGCTGTTTCAGATTCTGAAAAGGATAGTGATACTCGTGATACTGAAACTCTAGACAGATTCTCTGATGGAGAAATACCTGCTGAGGCAGATTTGAATACAAATGCTAATGCTGATGGATTTATTCCTGTGGCTCCTCATGCTCGCGGAGGACCACCGAAAAAAGGTCAGAAAATTAAATCTAAAGATGCCTTGATCACTAATTCCCTTGCTACTCATAATAACTCATCACAATGAATATTCTTTTTTGGAATGTGCGTGGTGTTGCGTCTTCACAAAATCATCTTCATAAATTATGTTTGGTTCATAATATTGGATTGTTGATTATTATAGAACCTATGGCTTTTGCTAGTAAGGCAAACCTTTTTGCGATTAAGCTTGGTTTTGATAATGTGCATGCCTCTTATAATAATAAGATGTGGATTATGTGGAAGGATCACCTTTTTAGTGTGTCTATTTTTAAGGATGATGGACAGCTTTTATCTTGTTCAGTGTTTTTCTCATCCAAAGGTTTTGATTTTGTTTATCAGCCGTGTATGGGTTACATTCTAGAGCTGCACGTGAAAGTTTATGGTCTAGTATGGTTTCTTATTCTAATTATTGCTCTAAGCCATGGATTGTTGGGGGTGACTTTAACACAATTAAGTATCCTTCAAAATATAAAGGAAGTGGTTCTCCAGATTTACAGGCTATGCAGGATTTTATTTATTGTAATGATGAATGCAGTTTAATGGATATCCCATTTCAGGGGGCTGATTTCTCCTGGACTGGTGTTAGATCTAATGGTCGGGTTTGGGAGAGATTAGACAGGCTCCTGGCTAATGTTACCTTTATTGATGGCTTTGATTCTGTTGGGTATCGACATTGGGGGAAGTTGTGTAACACCCCCACATCCAATGCACACACACTACAATCACAACAATGTAGCATAAGTGCACCAAACATAGGGATGCTACGATTTTCTTCAACATTCAAAACATTTTAAACTTGATACAATACCCTAATCATTATACATTATAGAAATTAAGTCATTGACTTAAAATATAAACATGTTAGATATACATATATACATTTAAATATTACACAGCGGAAGTTATAAATTAGGTACATATTTACATTATAAACATTACTTTACAAAATATAAAAGAAGTATACATGACTGGCAAGTCTGCTCTGATCTTTAAGTCCTCAAAAATCAACTCTTCACTGTCTACTCTCACTCGGTCTTGATGAACTCTCGGGTTCAACTCTACCAACTCTACTACCTGCGCGATCAAACACTATCGCGCTAAGCCAACGACTTAGTAAGATAAAACATGCTAATGTTTTGCTTTGATGCAATACAATGCCAATTCTCAATCCATATTATACATGTAACATCATATATGCAAAACTAACAACATGCCTTTACATTTCATAACTCAACATAAATAGACATATCATATTTCAACATCTTATCATATACCTCATTAGTATTCATTTAATCATTCATAATCAACATTAAGCAAAGACAAGCATGGGCCCAAGACACACTAATATGCCATTCAATTTTCAGAGTTAATGTTTTGGTTCTATCATCACATTTATCAATATCATAAACCCAACTAGGCTTCAAGGATTAGGTTCAACCAAGCTTCAAGGGGAGCAAAGCATGCTAAGCTTCAACCCAACTTGGCTTCAAGAACCAACCCAACCTAGCTTCAAGGGTGGTAACATCTCAATTAGGCTTCAAGGATTCAATCCAACCTAACTTCAAGAGATTGTTACACTTATTAGGCATGCCACCAACAACCAACTCTGAAAATGAAATAACACATTAGCCACACAATTCATTTATTATTCAATTATCATTTCCATTCTCAATTCTCAACAACATTTAGGCAAACATGCCTTATTTCTTTCAATTGCATCACATCATAGCCAACCACAATGGCATTGTCTCATATCATGTCTTATTTGAATTATCATTGCATCTTTGATATACATTTCAATATTCATTACTCATGAAACACATTACCATTTACAATGCATAACATAACATTATTCAATCTCAACAATGCAATTAGGGTAAAGAACAATTGATATGATTCATAGCTTTAGAACCTTACACATGTAATTGATTATATCATTCATTGATTCAAGTGTATTTAAAATGTTAAGGGTTAGGTTTAGGGACCAACCTACCCTTTGAGAACCAAAGCAATGCAAAAGAACAAGGAAGTAAAACCTTAACCTACACAATTGAGGGACACGGGCAGCCACTTGAGGGACACGGCCAAGCTTGTGGCCGTGTCACTCAAACCAATTGGACAGTAAGCAACACGGGCAAGGGACACGGCCAAGCTTGTGGCCGTGTCTCTCAACCAAACTTTGGCAGTAGCAAACATGGCTTGGGGACACGGCCGTGTCTCCCAAAAATCAATCCAACACCTTCAAAATTTCATGTCTTGGCCGTGTTTCCCATAGCTTTTGGCCGTGTCACCCATAATCAAAACCCTAACCAAAGCCAACACTTTCCAAATTGCATTTAAACTCAATATACATCATACCACATGCTTCAAATGAACATAATCAATGTTCTAAACACATATTCATTACAATAATCACTTTAAAACACATTAATATCACAATTAAACAAACACCATCTCAAAACCCTAATTAATCACCATCCTTTTTCATCTTTCAAAAACAACATCCATTTAAACATACAATCTTCACAATCAACCCAACACTAATTCCATCTTTTAACTTACAATCAATTTTAACACTTAAAAACATAACACAAACTCATCTCATCATCACACCAACAAAACCTAATTCCTTTCTCACACCACTTCAAAAGAATTGAAGAAATTAAAGAGAAGATCTTACCTTATATGAAGAAATTCCATAAATCTTTCACCAAATCTCTCAATTCTTTCATCAATTGAGTATAGCATCAAGAACACTTCTCTTTCCCCCTTGTTGTTGGAGAGCCGGCCACCTCTTCAAGAAAAGAAAAGAAAATGCACAAGTCAACCTCTCTTTCCTTCTTTTAATCTCCACCATGCATTTCATCCAAACAATTACCAAAATGCCCTCAAACATATAACTAACCTTTTGTCTTATATAAGCCCATATATGTACTTACACACTCAACACAAAACTATCTTCTTCCACTAACCAACACCTTGACTCTTCTTTGACCCATTTATATGTTATATATATCAACATATACACAACATATACCATTCTCTCTAAACCCTAAATCCTTCCCAAAACACAAATACTTTTCTTTTCTCAATTTTTAATCTTGCAATTTAAAACAACCACAATAACAACAACATACAAAACTTCTAGGGCATAAATGAGGATATTACAATTCTCCCCCTCTAAAAAGAAATTTCGTCCTCGAAATTACCTTATATCAAGGCCGAAACAGCTGAGGATATTGCTTTCGCATGGTTTGCTCATTCTCCCAAGTTGCTTCTTCTTTTGCATGATTCTTCCAAAGAATTTTCACTAATGGCACTCTCTTGTTCCTCAATTCTTTCACTTCCCGTGCCAAGATAGCAACTGGTTCCTCTTCAAATGTCAAGTCTGGGCTCACTTCAATAGATTCAAATGGCAACACATGAGATGGATCCGACCTGTACCTTCTCAACATAGAAACATGAAACACATTATGAATACGATCCAACTCAGGTGGCAAAGCAAGCCGATAAGCCACTGGCCCAACTCTTTCCAACACTTCATACGGTCCGATGAAACGAGGACTCAATTTCCCTTTCCGACCGAACCTCAAAATCTTCTTCCAAGGAGATACCTTCAAAAATACCTTATCCCCAACATCAAACTGAATGTCTCTCCTCTTCAGATCTGCATAGGACTTCTGTCGGTCTGAAGCTGCTTTTAACCTGCCCCGAATCAACTTCACTTTCTCTTCAGTTTCTTGAATCAAATCAGGCCCAATCAACTTGCTATCACCAAGTTCACTCCAACAAAGAGGTGTTCTGCACCGTCTGCCATACAATGCCTCGAATGGGGCCATTCCGATGCTGGATTGGTGACTGTTGTTGTAAGCAAACTCCACAAGAGGTAAGAATCTATCCCAACTTCCAGAGAAATCGATGACACAGCTTCTCAACATATCCTCAACAATCTGTATCACCCTCTCAGACTGTCCATCCGTCTGTGGATGAAAAGCAGTACTGAAGTGTAGTCGAGAACCCAAAGCTCTGTGCAAACTCTTCCAAAATCTTGAAGTAAACCTGGGATCTCGATCAGACACCAAAGAAGTTGGAACACCATGCAATTTCACAATCTCCTGGATGTACAGCTCAGCCAACCTCTCCAAAGAATAATCCATCCGAACTGGGAGGAAATGAGCTGTCTTAGTCAATCTATCCACAATCACCCATATGGCATCATGTTTCTTTTGTGTCAAAGGCAATCCAGACACAAAGTCCATTGTCACTCTATCCCACTTCCATTCTGGCACTGACAACGGTTGAAGCAACCCAGTTGGAACTTGATGCTCTGCTTTAACCTTCTGACAAGTGAGACATTTCGATACAAACTCAGCAATGTCTCTCTTCAACCCAATCCACCAGTAATGCTGTCTCAAGTCATGATACATCTTGGTGTTGCCCGGATGCATAGAAAACATCGACTGATGTGCCTCTTCCAAAATGACCCTCTTCAAATCAGCATTATCGGGTACACACAATCTGTTCTTGAACCATAGGCTCCCATCATTCCTCACAACAAAATCTCTACTCTCTCTACTCTGACAATCTGCAATAATCTTCTGAATCTTCTTATCAGTCAACTGAGCCTCTTTGATCTGATCCAACAAAACCGGCTTCAATTGCAACTGTGCCAATAATGCACCATCATCACAAAGTACAAAACTGGCACGCAAAGCTCTCAACTCAACAAGCAACGAGAGCGAGTAAACTGTTAAACCAGCTAAAGACTTCCGACTTAAGGCATCAGCAACTACATTTGCTTTACCTGGATGATAATCAATCAAGCAGTCGTAGTCTTTAATCAATTCCAACCATCTCCTCTGCCGAAGGTTGAGCTCTTTCTGAACACCCAAATACTTCAAACTTTTGTGATCAGTGTAAATGAAACATTTCTCCCCAAACAGATAATGGCGCCAAATCTTTAATGCAAACACAATGGCTGCCAATTCCAAATCATGGGTGGGGTAGTTAAGCTCATGCAGTTTCAACTGACGAGATGCATAAGCTATAACTTTCCCTTCCTGCATCAGCACACATCCCAAACCACTATGTGACGCATCACTGTAGATTACATATGGTTTGCCTTCTACAGGTAAAGTAAGAACAGGCGCTTGAGTCAACATATCTCTCAACTGCTCAAAGCTAGCCTGACACTGATCCGTCCACACAAATCTCACTCCCTTACGAAGCAATCTGGTGAGTGGAGTAGCTATCAAAGAAAACCCTTTCACAAACCGCCGGTAATAGCCTGCCAAACCCAGAAAACTTCTAACCTCTGTCACTGACTTGGGTGGACTCCAATTCAAAATTGCTTCAACTTTACTCGGATCAACTCTGATGCCTTCTGCTGAAACAATATGTCCAAGAAAAGCTACTTGATCCAACCAGAACTCACACTTCGACAATTTGGCAAATAATTGCTTTTCTCTCAAAATCTGCAACACAATCCGCAGATGCATATCATGTTCCTCTTCATTCCTCGAATACACCAGGATATCATCGATGAAGACCACTACAAACTGATCCAAATAGGGCCTAAACACCCTATTCATCAAATCCATGAAAGCTGCAGGTGCATTAGTCAGACCAAAAGGCATAACTAAAAATTCATAATGCCCATACCTGGTCCGAAATGCGGTCTTCGGAACATCTTCAGCTTTGACTCTCAGCTGATGGTACCCAGATCTCAGATCAATTTTAGAAAACACAGCTGCATCCTTCAATTGATCAAAGAGATCATCAATTCTAGGCAAAGGATATTTATTCTTAATTGTCACCTTGTTCAATTGCCTATAGTCGATACATAACCTCATGGTACCATCTTTCTTCTTCACAAACAGCACAGGAGCTCCCCAAGGAGAAACACTGGGGCGAATGAATCCCTTATCCAACAGCTCCTGTAATTGCACTTTTAACTCTCTTAGTTCTGCTGGTGCCATTCTGTAAGGAGTAATCGAGATAGGAGTGGTACCAGGCAACAATTCAATACCAAACTCCACCTCTCTCTCAGGCGGCAATCCTGGCAACTCCTCAGGAAAAACATCAGGGAACTCTGCAACTGTGGCAATGCTATCAATAGGAGAACTTCTTACTCTAATATCTATCACATGAGCAAGATAAGCTTCACATCCCTTTCTAATCAACCTCCTGGCTGCAACAGCTGAAACAAATAAGGAGGCTAACTGTTCCTGCTCATTAGATACTATCACCTCTCTACCATCACTAGTTCTTAAAGAAACAATCTTCTTTTTACAATCCACCACAGCTCCATGTCGAGATAGCCAATCCATGCCTAAAATCACATCATATTCCTTAAATGGCATCTCAATCAAATCTCCAAGGAACTCCTCACCCTGCACCCTCACTGCACTATCCCGATGCACTTTACTCACAATCACACTATGCCCTAACGGATTTGTCACCAAAACATCAAATCCTAGGGACTCAGCATGCACATCAAACACAGGCAATACAGATGCACTAATATAAGAATGGGTGGAACCCGGATCAATCAAAGCAAGTACTGCAGTATCAAATAAAGAAAAAGTACCAGCTATGACCGCCGATGCATCCGGCTGTCTCTGCATAACATACATCCTCTGGGAAGAACCAACCTCCTCCGGTCTAGTTTCCCTGGATGTAGCACCACCTCTAGAACTGAACCCTGCTCTACCACCTCGGCTGGCACCTCTGCCTCCTCTACCTCCCCTCACACTGGCTCGAGAAGCGGCAGAATCAACTGGCATAAACTCCTGTCTCTCTGGACAGTCTCTCACAAAGTGATCCGGTGACCCACACCTGAAACAAACCCCTGCAACACCAGCCTTCCAACAAGGACCACCATGTGGCCTCCCACAATGGATGCAGATAGGTAAGGTGGATCTCTGAACCATAGGGGTCGGAGCACTTGCCACTGAAGCTGCAGGTCTATATCTATGCCTCTGGAACTGCACTGATCTACCTGCTGGTCTCTGGCTCCTACTACTCCGAGGAACAAAGCTTCCTCTACCTCTCTTTGCTGAAGAAGACCCTGCCTCGAACTGAGGCCTTCTCACTCTGACCTCTTCCTCTGATGCAGCTGCAATCACTTGAGCCCTTTCTACATCTCGAGCTGCTGCCACTAGCTGGGAGAAATCGTGATATCTAGACCCGGCCACTAAGCACATGATAGAGGGTCTCAATCCCTCCTGAAACCTCCGGCATCTATCTATCTCATCAGCAATAATGCCACCAGCATAATGACTCAATCTAATAAACTCAACCTCATATTCAGTTACAGTCTTGCTATCTTGCTTCAAGCTCAAGAACTCCATCTTCTTCATATCCTTATACTCCCTTGGAGTATACTTCAACTCAAATTCTCTCAAGAAATCAGTGTAAGGCAGTGTTGGAGGATCATCCATAGAATGGGGCACCGTCTTCCACCAATCGTAGGCATCCTTCTGTAGCAAAGATCTTGCATAGTCAAACTTTTCCTCTGAGGTGGCTTGCAACTGAACAAATACTCTCTGAACTCTGTCAAGCCACTGTTCTGCCACAGCTGGATCAACTGTGCCTAAGAAATCCTCCGCTCCCTATTTCCTCAGTTTATCATAATGCCTTACTGGTACTGAAGGCTGAGGGGGGTGGTGGCTGTGGTTGCACAGGTGCTTGTCTCATAGCTTCCATCATATTCCTAAACCAGGCTGGCGGAACCTCATCACCTACTGGTCTACCCGACCCAGAAACAGGTGCCTCACCAGCACTATCAACCCTAGCTCCATCCTCAGGAGCAACGCTCTCCTCACTACCCTCAACCGATTGTCTCAAATGAGGATCCATCAACACCTACACTGCAAACACAAAAAAGGACACACCTTATTAAAGATTAGAGGTTGCCAATCCCAAACATATGTGTTATTTAAAACCACTTTTTAAGTAAAAATATTCTTTTTATTACATTTTACCTAGGTTGAGAATCTCAAAGCTAGGCTCTGATACCAAAACAATTGTAACACCCCCACATCCAATGCACACACACTACAATCACAACAATGTAGCATAAGTGCACCAAACATAGGGATGCTACGATTTTCTTCAACATTCAAAACATTTTAAACTTGATACAATACCCTAATCATTATACATTATAGAAATTAAGTCATTGACTTAAAATATAAACATGTTAGATATACATATATACATTTAAATATTACACAGCGGAAGTTATAAATTAGGTACATATTTACATTATAAACATTACTTTACAAAATATAAAAGAAGTATACATGACTGGCAAGTCTGCTCTGATCTTTAAGTCCTCAAAAATCAACTCTTCACTGTCTACTCTCACTCGGTCTTGATGAACTCTCGGGTTCAACTCTACCAACTCTACTACCTGCGCGATCAAACACTATCGCGCTAAGCCAACGGCTTAGTAAGATAAAACATGCTAATGTTTTGCTTTGATGCAATACAATGCCAATTCTCAATCCATATTATACATGTAACATCATATATGCAAAACTAACAACATGCCTTTACATTTCATAACTCAACATAAATAGACATATCATATTTCAACATCTTATCATATACCTCATTAGTATTCATTTAATCATTCATAATCAACATTAAGCAAAGACAAGCATGGGCCCAAGACACACTAATATGCCATTCAATTTTCAGAGTTAATGTTTTGGTTCTATCATCACATTTATCAATATCATAAACCCAACTAGGCTTCAAGGATTAGGTTCAACCAAGCTTCAAGGGGAGCAAAGCATGCTAAGCTTCAACCCAACTTGGCTTCAAGAACCAACCCAACCTAGCTTCAAGGGTGGTAACATCTCAATTAGGCTTCAAGGATTCAATCCAACCTAACTTCAAGAGATTGTTACACTTATTAGGCATGCCACCAACAACCAACTCTGAAAATGAAATAACACATTAGCCACACAATTCATTTATTATTCAATTATCATTTCCATTCTCAATTCTCAACAACATTTAGGCAAACATGCCTTATTTCTTTCAATTGCATCACATCATAGCCAACCACAATGGCATTGTCTCATATCATGTCTTATTTGAATTATCATTGCATCTTTGATATACATTTCAATATTCATTACTCATGAAACACATTACCATTTACAATGCATAACATAACATTATTCAATCTCAACAATGCAATTAGGGTAAAGAACAATTGATATGATTCATAGCTTTAGAACCTTACACATGTAATTGATTATATCATTCATTGATTCAAGTGTATTTAAAATGTTTAGGGTTAGGTTTAGGGACCAACCTACCCTTTGAGAACCAAAGCAATGCAAAAGAACAAGGAAGTAAAACCTTAACCTACACAATTGAGGGACACGGGCAGCCACTTGAGGGACACGGCCAAGCTTGTGGCCGTGTCACTCAAACCAATTGGACAGTAAGCAACACGGGCAAGGGACACGGCCAAGCTTGTGGCCGTGTCTCTCAACCAAACTTTGGCAGTAGCAAACATGGCTTGGGGACACGGCCGTGTCTCCCAAAAATCAATCCAACACCTTCAAAATTTCATGTCTTGGCCGTGTTTCCCATAGCTTTTGGCCGTGTCACCCATAATCAAAACCCTAACCAAAGCCAACACTTTCCAAATTGCATTTAAACTCAATATACATCATACCACATGCTTCAAATGAACATAATCAATGTTCTAAACACATATTCATTACAATAATCACTTTAAAACACATTAATATCACAATTAAACAAACACCATCTCAAAACCCTAATTAATCACCATCCTTTTTCATCTTTCAAAAAAAACATCCATTTAAACATACAATCTTCACAATCAACCCAACACTAATTCCATCTTTTAACTTACAATCAATTTTAACACTTAAAAACATAACACAAACTCATCTCATCATCACACCAACAAAACCTAATTCCTTTCTCACACCACTTCAAAAGAATTGAAGAAATTAAAGAGAAGATCTTACCTTATATGAAGAAATTCCATAAATCTTTCACCAAATCTCTCAATTCTTTCATCAATTGAGTATAGCATCAAGAACACTTCTCTTTCCCCCTTGTTGTTGGAGAGCCGGCCACCTCTTCAAGAAAAGAAAAGAAAATGCACAAGTCAACCTCTCTTTCCTTCTTTTAATCTCCACCATGCATTTCATCCAAACAATTACCAAAATGCCCTCAAACATATAACTAACCTTTTGTCTTATATAAGCCCATATATGTACTTACACACTCAACACAAAAATATCTTCTTCCACTAACCAACACCTTGACTCTTCTTTGACCCATTTATATGTTATATATATCAACATATACACAACATATACCATTCTCTCTAAACCCTAAATCCTTCCCAAAACACAAATACTTTTCTTTTCTCAATTCTTAATCTTGCAATTTAAAACAACCACAATAACAACAACATACAAAACTTCTAGGGCATAAATGAGGATATTACAAGTTGTCTTCGAATCATTCACCCATGTTGTTGGAATGTCAGATAGTTGATACTGATGGGCCTAAATATTTTAAATTTCAGCACATGTGGCTTTCAGATGTCTCGTTTCTTCCTATGGTTAAGCGACAATGGACGTCCAGTTTTTCTGGGGGAGGAATGCAGGATTTGTTTCGCAAATTGCAAGGTTTGAAAAAAGCAATTCAGGAATGGAATCAGGTTTCTTTTGAGCATTTATTTAATGACATCGAAAAAGCTGAGAAAGATGCTCAAGAGGCAGAGCTTGTGTACATAGATGATCCGTCTTGTAACACCTCTATACCCTGTATACGTACCAAGCATGCTTAAACGATCGTAATATACGTATACTGAATATAGAAAATGCCACTGTTAAAAAAGACACAATAAATATCTTTGTAAATAAGTGAAATCAATGTCAAACAAATAAAAGAAATCCAAAAGACATTATATATAAAATGTTTAATAATTCACAGCGGAAGTTATTACAAATATGTTATAAATCAAAATTTACAAAACATAGAATATATACATGATTGGCAGCTCTTCTCTGATCTTTAAGTCCCAAAATGAACTCTTCAATGTCTACTCTCACTTGGTCTCGAAGAACTCTCAGGTTCAACTCTGTCACCTGCGCGATTAAACACTATCGCGCTAAGCCATCGGCTTAGTAGTACAAAATATACCAACACTATACTTTAAGGCAATGCAATGTTACACATCTAAATTATAAAATTAACATCATAAGTGAAAAGCTAACATCACACCTTTATATTTCATAAACCATACACATAAAAGCACATCCCATTACCACATCACACTACATTCAATGTCATAACAATATTCATATTACATCTTCATAGTTCCAATGATTTTACCATTCAAGAATCACATGATATACAAAGACAAGCATGGGCCCAAATCACTCTAATATGCCAATCAATTTTCAGAGTTAATGCTTTGGTTTAATTATCACATTCATCATTATCATAATCCCAACTAGGCTTCAAGGATTAGGTTCAACCAAGCTTCAAGGGGAACAAAGCATGCTAAGTATCAACCCAACTTGGCTTCAAGAACCAACCCAACCTAGCTTCAAGGGTTGTAACATCTCAATTAGGCTTCAAGGATCAAATCCAACCTAACTTCAAGAGAATGTTACCAATAGGCATGCCACCAACAACAAAACTCTAAAAATGAATAACACATTAGACACACAATTCATTTATTATCTCATTCTCAATTCTCATCTTCAATTAGGCAAACATGCCTTATATTCTTTCAATGGAATCATCATAGCCAAATCACAATGGCTTCATCTCATTTCATATCTCCATTCATATTATACATATAGCCTCATTAATATAGCATTTCAAAGTACATTATTTATATACACATTACCATTGACAAGATTCACATTGAACAATTCATCACTCAAGTATACATAATCAATGGCATTGCACATACTTTTTCAATGATCATCATATATTCCACATTTCCTATTTCATCATATATATACATAACAATTTACATTATTCATGAATTTAGAATCTTCCACATACATTTGTTTGGATCATTATTGTTTTAAGTGTGTTTAAAGTGTTTATGTTTAGGTTTAGGTACATAAATACCTTTGGAGAATCAAAACAATGCAAGAAGAACAAAGAATAGAAACATTAACTAACACATTTGAGGTACACGGCCAGCACACTTGAGGGACACGGCCAAGCTTGTGGCCGTGTCTCTCAACCACAATTTGACAGTAGCCAACACGGGCAAGGGACACAGCCGTGTCTCTTCCAAAATCAATCCAACACGGCTAAATTTCCTTGACTTGGCCGTGTCTCTCCATGCTTTTAAAACCCTAACATGTTCAATTCTCCTTTGGTTACACTCAAACTCATCATACACAATATAGCATGGTTCAAATGAATGTAATCAATGTTCTAAACACAAATTCTACATGTTTATCACAATATTCACCTTATTAAAACACATCAACAAACATTTGATTAATTAACACATTTACAACTAAATGTGTGTCAAATTTCAAAATCATATGAATTTAAATATTTTGTACTTACCTCAATACCAATTCTCACAACTCTAAACACTTCCCTTTTCCAAGATTCTTCACTTCCCAAACTAGGGCAATTCACCTTCCTTCAAAATCTAATCCAACAATAATACAATACAATTAATCACTTCAAACTCTAAAACAATCTCAATTCTAACACTTCCAATATCAACATCCACTTAACTTATCCTCAATTTCCACACTTATAAACATATCACAAACACACCTAATCATATCATCCATAACAATACATCAACCCCAAACACAACTTCAAAAGAACAAAGGAAATCAAGAGAAAGAACTTACCAAAATTGATGAATTTCACAAATTTCCAATTTAATCCTTTGATTCTTCCTTCAATTTGAGCTTAGAACTTCAAACACCTCTTTTGCTCTCTTGTTTTCTTTTGTCTTTGGAAGAGCCGGCCACTACAATGAAGAAGAAGAGAAAATGATGAAGAAACAAAGTCAACTTCTCCTTAAATCTCCACCAAGTGATTTCAACAATACAATTACCAAAACACCCTTTAACCAAATGTTTTGATTTCCTTAAAAACACTTGCCCTTTTTAAGTCATTTCACAAATCTCAAATAAAAATATCTTCTTCCCTTGACTCTCCATTTGACCAACTTATATGTTATATATATAACAATATACACAACATATACATTCTCTTAACACACTCATTTCCTTTGCAAAAACATATATACATTTAATTCCAATCAAACAACAATTATATTCAAAACTTCTAGGGCATACATTGGGATATTACACGTCTTCGACTAATTTAACTTCTTGGCAGGATACGCAAGCAACATTAGCCATGAAACTGAAATTGGAAGAAACTTTTTGGAAACAAAAATCCCATATTTCCTGGATTGCTGATGGAATTGTAACACTCGATTTTATCATAATTATGTCAAGATGCATAGAAAGATGAATCGCATTGTCTCTATTAGAGCTGCTGATGGGTCTCGCATTTCAGACCAGGAATCTATTGGTTTGGAAGCTGTTAATCATTTCAGGGATTTATTTTGTAGTAATGATGATTTTGATCCGGATCAGGTTTCTCATATGTTGGAAGTCATTCCTACAATTGTTTCATCTCAGGATAATGATGGTCTTGAAGCAATTCCTGGCGATTTGGAGATTAAAAATGCGATCTGGCATCTTAATCCTAATAGTGCTCCGGGGCTTGATGGTTTTGACGGTTATTTCTTTCAGCAGTGTTGGGACATTGTCTGTTGGGATGTCTGCAGTGCTGTCAAGGAATTTTTCTTGGGTCTTCTGATACCGGAGGCTTTTAGCAGTGCACAGATTGTGCTCATTCCTAAGGTTGAGAACCCTTCCAGCTTTTCGCAGTACCGTCCAATTTGTCTAGCCACGTTTATAAGTAAGGTTTGTACTAGAATTTTGGCTAACAGAATGGCACCACTTCTGTAGAATTTAATATCCCCTAAGCAGGCAGGCTTTTTAAAAGGGAGTTCAATTCACTCTCAGATTATGCTGGCTAATGACATGATACATGATATTGATAAGAAAACGAGAGGCCATAATTTAGCCATTAAACTTGATATGGCTAAAGCTTTTGACAGGGTTTCATGGGACTTTTTACAGGCAGTGCTTAATAAGTTTGGTTTTTCAGGGTGTGTTATTCAGCTGATTATCAGGAACCTTGCTTCTACTCGCCTTTCTGTTCTGGTTAATGGGGGTGTGCTATGGGTTTTTTCAACCAACTCGAGGAGTTAAGCATGGTGATCCGTTGTCTCCACTTTTGTTTATCTTGGCTTCTGAAGCATTCTCTCGGGGTCTTAATGCTTTGATTTATCAAGAGAAAATTACTCCATATAAAACTCATAGGCACTGTCCTATTGTTTCTCATCTTGCTTTTGCAGATGACATGTTAGTTTTTATAAATGGGGATGCGAGGTCAATTAAAAATTTCTCTCGGTTCTTGACTTCTTAGCAGATTACCTCGGGACAACTTGTGAATTTTGACAAAAGTGCTTTTTATTGCTCAGACAAGGCTAGTAATGCTACCATTAAGAAGTATGAGGACCTGCTTTCTATTAAAAGAAGCTCTTTGCCTTTCACCTATCTTGGTGCGTCGATTTACCATGGCATCAACCATGCTTCTCACTGCAAGGATCTTCTTAAAAAAATTGATGTTAAACTTCAAGGTTGGTTGAAGAAATTTCTTACTCCAGGTGGTCAACTTGTTCTCATTCATCATGTCCTGAGTTCAATTCCCCTTCATACGATGGGAGCCATGCTCTTACCTAAATCCATAATTGCAATTATTGAAAGGCGATTTGCGAAGTTTTTCTAGAGTGGCAATTCAGCTGATCTAAAGCATCATTGGGTTAGATACACTGAATTTTTACTCCCTACTTCAAAAGGGGGTTTGGGAATTCATTCCATAGCAGCTATTCAAGATGCATACTCGATTAAACAATTATTGATTTATTTGTCGAAGGATTCCTTGTGGGCTACTTTCATGCGTCGGAAATATCATCGACATGGCAACATGAGCTACAACCAAATAGATTCATGTGCCTGGAAGCGTATTTGCCATATATATTCGGCTTATGCAGACAGCTTTGAGGTAACTGATAATTCTGTTGTTTGGAAAGAGAGTGGTAATGGACAATTTACTTTCTCTTCGGCCTATAATTTGGTTCGTCCAAAGAGAAGCACAACTATATCACGACAAACTTTATGGGATTCGGAGCTTGTGGGATTCGGAGGTAGATTCTTTGGAGCTAGATCAGTTGATGTCTTCGGTCTTTGATATGTCACCGCATTTTAAGAGAGCAAGGGCTCTCTTGTCTTCAAATTTTCACTCTATTTCTCATGTTCATAGGGAGGCAAATCAAGTTGCACATTTTTTAGCCTATTACAGTAGATTGAATGGTGTTTCTAGGTGGTTTTTATCTTTTAACTCTTTGCCAAATTACATTAAAGGGGTTGTATTGACTGATAGTATGGGTCTTCCATACATTAGATTTAATTAATAAATTCTGCGGTGGTACCATCCACCTTTACCAAAAAAAAAAAAACTCACCAGGTAATTCATATTAATGCCCTGCGGATGAGATGGCATATCTGGCGGGCTAGAATGAGCAAATGAAGGGGCAGTAAAAGAAGGTCCAGCCTCATGATCAAATGAGCCAATAGCCTGCAACAATCATTAAAGAATCAAAAAAGAAAGAAGCAGCTGCAAGGGAAAAATGGTAAACTTTTACCTGAGAAGTACTAACCCCAAGATGTGGAACAAACTCTCCTACATCTCCGTGATGTTCCTCTTCATCTCTACCTTCATTTTCCTTGGGAATCTCCCATACACCAATAGGAGTTACATCAAAGTTCAAGAGCCTTCTTTGAATAAAATGGGCATAAGATGTACTCAGCGGATAGAGAAATCCTTCAATACCATAACAGTACTGAGCCGACCACCAGGCATCCTCCGACATTGACATAATATTTAAAGTGTATTTCGGGTAAGGCATTAGAATCCTCCATTGCTCTGGTCCGAGAAACATCTCATAAACTCTCTCTCCGAGAAACCAGCCACTAGACACTGGGCCAGTGATGACTCGGCAAGAATGTTGGAAAGACAGCGCAACCCTCATCAAAGGAGACCAGTTTGTCCGCTCTTCTGGGTTCCACCAGGTCAAATTCACCTGCAAAATCACATAAGGTAAGTAAACTTTCACATAAAATTTAAATCATAGTAATGTTGTTATACATAGTAATCTCGAATATCTGACCCTCTCTCTGGAAATACCAAGTACCCTCATGAGGTTGTGTTCATATGCCCTTGCCTACAACAATAATAAAGATCACATTCATGCAAGAAAAGACTGGAAATGACATTGGTGGAAGAAAAATACCTCGACAACCGCCATCAAGCCGACAAAAGACTTCTTATTTCGGAAAAGTTTATCAAGACCATGGTAAAGACACGCGAGACCAGCTTCACCCCAGCCAGAAGATGGTACTGTCCTAAAGTAAGAAAGGGCATTCAACACTGACAAGTGGATGGAGGATTCAGTGCTGCCTAAGATGGTCGACCCAAGCAAATATAACAAAAATCCTCGAGCATACTGTTGAGCCATGTCTCTGTGAACCCGTCCTTTGTAGTTCATCCAATAACTACGAATTGGCTCAATTTTTATCTTAAAAGGCCCTTTATATGATGGTTCCATACCAATTAATTCCTAAATTTCTTCAAATGTTAAAATATCATTGGTCAGAGGAACTGGAACACCATCATATCGAAGGTTGGTTATACCATTAAAATCGATCGGACCAATTGTCATCTCTCCAATGGGCAAGTGAAAAGTGTGCATTGTGTCCAGCCATTGTTCCGTAAGTGCCTGGACTACGCTCCAGTTTATTTGGTACTCCTCTTATGGCAATTTTAAGATGAAGCTCTCAAATCCGCAATCTCGGATAATCTACCTTACCCGAGAAGGCACTACATCATACCACTGTCGAGCTTTGTAAATACACCCTCCAGCCCGAACAACGCAATGATTGCGCTAACACGGAGCCAGGTAAGTACATATTATTCAATTTACTTAAATTAATTTATTCTTCCTAAATTTTCTAAATAATAATAATAATATAAAAACATAACTAAAAATGTAACAAAAAAAATTAAAAATTACTAATAATAATAAATAAATAAATAAAAGAGAAAGAAAAAAGAAGAAAAAAGGGAAAAATAATTACCGCACTCTTTTGGTTGGAACTACGATGAAGCAGCATCCCGGCTAGTAGATCTATATTCCCATCTTCACGATGTCGAATAAACTCTAATAACTCGACATTAGAATGAGTCCCTGACCTTGAAGCGTGCATTTTTTTTTTAAACTATGTGCTAAATTTGAAAGAATTTGACAGAATTATAGAAATTGAGAAAGTTTGCTGTGAATCAAATGAAGGAACTCGTGGGTTTATATAGAGAAAAGGCAAGGAAAAAATTAAAATTCAAAAGTAAGTTTTACTGTTCATGAATAGTAACTTTACTATTGATGAATAATAATTTTTACTATTAATAAATAGTAAATTACTATTGATAAATTGTAACACCTCGATACCCTATATAAGTACTATACATATACCTAGTATACATACAGTAAGTATATAGAGTATAAGGATGCCACTTTTCTTTTTACTTTTTAAAAACCTATAACAAAATTCAAACCATAATAGGTCAATTTAAAGAACACTTACAAAATCATTGTCTTTATCAAAACTTCATTTATACATTTAATATAACATACTTAAAGTGGATACATGTATGCATTACCCTCTAGTTGGTCTCGACAAAATTTTACTCTTCTCGTGGCATACCAAAAGACTTCATATCTTCCACCAAGCTACCTGCGCGATAATACATCCGCGCTAAGCTCGAAAGCTTAGTAGTATAAATATAAAATACAAACATATATCATGGAAATACTAACATATAAAGATATATCAATTCCATATACTTTTAGTTCTTATTAAGTTTATCCCTTTTCATTTGCACCTTTCATATCTTTCAACTAATTTCATATCTTATACACATATATATACATAACATTTCTACCAATTCCAACCCATCACTAATATTCACAATCAACATCTCAATACACACATTATACATCATACTAACCATAAGTCACATTTCCAATTAAGACAATCATTGTCTTCAACCACAATTCATCAATTGAATTCACAATCAATGCTAGTACACACAAATTACATATCATCAATCACATGTCCAATGAAGTATACCAAAGATTTCATTATCCATTTCTTTCAACATTTGTATATCACATTGACAACAAAGACAGACTCGGCCCAACAGACACCACTATGTTATTCAGAGTTCAGAGTTACTGCTTTGGTCTATAATCATAATCATCAAGCCCGTAGGCATCATATATCAATATTTCTATCCATGGATAGTGTAACAGACCCAGTCTCTTGGACCATCAACTCATCATGAGGAGATCCTCAACCCGGCAAGACTGTTACCAATCATATATTTCATATTCACAATTCTCATAGTGTAACAGACCCAGTCTCTTGGACCTCAATTCAACTCAATTTGAAGAGATCCTCAACCCGGCAAGACTGTTACCTTTTTCATTTTATAGGCATGCCTCCAAACCCAGAACTTTGAAGACTGAATAACACATTAAACACATATTTCACTTATTGTTTCATTATCAATTTCAATCTCAATGCTCATTATCATCTAGGCAAATATGCCTTATTTCTTTCAATTGGATCATCATAGCCAATCACAATGGCTTCGTCTCACATTTGAATCATCATGGCCAATTACAATGGCTTCACTACATATCATATCTCAATCCATATGATACATATAACATCATTGATATAACATTTCAAAATATATTATTCATATAATACATTGCCATACACAAGATTCACAATGCATATAACATAACATTTTCTCATTTCTCAAAACACATTAACATCATTCATTACTAGAGCATTTATCATAACAAATTGCACATACCTTAAGAAGGATCCTCATATTTTCCTACCTTTTCCATTTCATATTTCATCCTTTATATATATATATATATACATTCTTCATTTACATTCACAATATAATAGCTTATTTAACACTTTCATCCCAATGTGTTAATGTTCAAAGACATATAAGGATATACAATCAAATAGGGTTTATGCTTACCTTGTTAATGCTCTTCACATCCTTCACATCATTCAATCATCACCTTAGTCCAATTATATTAACAATATAATAAATCACTTAACACATTTGCAAACAAATGTGTTAAGCCTCAAATTATGTAATTAAATACAATCATATGTATTGTTACTTACCTCAAGAACTATTCCCATTCCTCCATACATTTCCTCTTCCAAGAATTCTCAACATATAGGTTAATGCAACACAATCTCTTCAAAACCTAATCCAAAGATCATTATACATAGGTTTAGAATCATCCACATACATTTGATTAGGGCATTCTTTGTTTTAGACATGTTTAAAGTGTTTATGTTTAGGTTTAGGTACCATAATACCTTTGAAGAATCAAAGCCATGCTAAAAGAACAAAGAATAAAAACAATAACCATTACATTTGAGGGACACGGTTAGGGCAATTCAACCTCTTCACAATCTAATCCAAAAGGAATATTAGCAAAATGACCATATGAATAGTACATTCTGGTTTTAGACTCCATTTTATCCTTATTTTGAAAAATTGTATAAACTAATCCACTTGACTAAAAATTCTAAAATTTTTACAGAATTTAGTTCTGTATCTTAAAATCATTCCTTTAAAATTTCAGATCAAACTGAACACAAAATCTTGGTCAAATAGTTCACCTAACCAGACTGCCCCAATTGCCCTGCATCCTGGCAGCAGTTCTGAACTTTGTGAATTCCATAAATCAAATTCAATCAACGTGGTTCCAAATTATTTTTCTCAAATACTAGACTCACTAAGCAACAACATATCCAAAATTCAATTGGATATGATTTTTCTACATTTTATTAAAAATCCCGAAATATAGCTGTCTCAGTTAAGGTACCTGCTGGAACAGGTCTAATAAAAATAATCTTTCTAAACTCATAACCATTCCAAAATCGAATCAACATATTTTTCAGTCATTCTAGACTCATAGAGGCACAACATATCAAAAATTCAGTTCAAGAACATTTTTCTATAATTAATTAAAAATCATACAAGTCACAGCCTTTACTAATTGTAAAACAGAAAAAAAATTCACTAAACACAACTCTTACTCTTCCATCACCAACACCAACCTAGCTTCTTATCTTTAATTCCATTTCAACACTTTTACACACACCATACACAAACACACTAAATCATCACATCAACCAATCACAATTTTATTTAGACACAACTTCAAAATTGACAAAGGGAAACAAAAGAATTCTTACCTAAAATGAAGAAATTCCACAAATCTCTTTTCACAACCTTTGATTTCTTCTTCAATTTGCTTCTTGTCTCAAGAACACTTCTCTTTCCCTTTTGTCTAAGGAAGAGCCGGCCACACACAAATGAGAAGAGGAAAAGATGAAGAGCAAAAGTCAAATTTTGCTTCTTATATCCACCAAGAGTTTTTAACCTTGCAATTACTAAAACACCCTTCACCATTTAACTACCCTTTTGTCTCATATGTGCCCAATTAAGTAATTTCACATGCCACATAAAAATATCCTCTTGCATTGACTCTCCCTTTGACCAATTTATATGTTATATATATCATCATATACCCAACATATAAACTTGTCTCTAAACCCTAAATTTCTTCTCCAAAACACATATACATATACATTCTCTTTCCATTTCTTTTCTCTTACAATTTAACACATATATACAATCCAATATATAACAACAACAACACTAACCACAACATCAACAACATAATCAAAACTTTTAGGGCATATATGAGGATATTACAATTCTCTCCCCCTTAAATAATTTCGTCCTCGAAATTATCTAGTATAATTGTAATTCATTCATAATACCATACCATCTTAACTTCCATATGAAGTTAATTATACGCTTAAGTCATTATATCATCAAATCATATAGCTTCAACTCTCCTCTTTAGAATCAACCACCTTCTTTAAATTCCTTAACTCATCATTCTATATGTCTATACATCTTATTACTTTCTTGATCAAACATTCAAAAGATCTCATTACATTCCTATTAATATCTTTATACCAGAATCAGATCATCATATAGCACAAAAATACTTTGTCAAATCTTTATATTTAATACATTTTGTTCTTCACTTCTTTGTAATTACTCTCTTAACTTTAACCTTAAAAACTATAACTTATATCTGAGCATTAATTATCCATTCATTACAATCACTGTCTAAATAGACATCTATCACCTTCAATAGATAACAAAATCCTGATTTTTCATACATGGAGTTATTTCTTTAGCATGCTTTTCACTTAACTTACATATTAATACATTACTTTTCAACTTATTTTATAAATAACCAATCTTTTTCCCTTTTTCTCATGATGATTTATAATTATTATACTCCACTCATTCATGTCCAATCATACTTTAAAATTTACATCATATACATTATCATGTAAATAACTACACTCTTGGTACAACTATACACATTAAATCTCAATAATGATTCATAATCTCAGCCAAATCTAGATCCATTGATTTATCTGTCACATTATATCCACATTCCAATCTTGTTCAACTCCAACCAATAATTAATTTATTCAAACTTATCATGAAATTTCACAATATTCATATATGTATATATATTTATAACCTAATTCCATTAGGGTAAACATATATACAATTTCTGATCTCTTCCGATCCATATTCAATCAAATTATCATGATAACAAATCACTTCAAATTATCTTTTAATATACACATAATTTATTCTCTATCATCTTATTATAATACCCACCAATTCTCATAAAGGTTTTTATACCATATTTACTGTCTACAATTCATGCACTCAAACCTCGAGTTACATATCTTAAACATATTCAATATAACTTTCATAACATTCCATATCATTGTTATATTTATTTTGATTACCTTATTTTCATATCATCCGTAACTCAAAACCTTTCCATAGTTTCTTTTTCCTCTCTTAGTCTTCACAATTATAACCAAAATTGTTAACATAAAATGATAATATACAACTTTATCCATCATAACTTTTAACTATACTTCTCAATTATAATTTCAACCTCACCAAATCTGTATTACAATCATTTTATCTAAGATTCAAATCCATGGATAACAATTTAACCGATCAAATATACTGAACAAAACACATGGCTTTAAGGGATTAATATTCAAGCCTGGAACTTTTAAATCAATGCTGTCTTTTTTTTTTTCATCCTCAATCTTTACAAATACAATGCTAAAGTACATATCAAGAATCACTTATTCCTTCTTTACATTTTTGCTATATCAATAGCTAACACATTCCAACTCCGTTTCAAATCAATTGCACTCGATTTATAATCTTTATCCACTTAATTCATGTTTCTACAATATTACTCTATACATATTCAATCATATGGAGTTCCTATACAATTTCTATTTGTCACTTCATTTCTAATCCATTTACAATCTCTTATAATATAACATTACATAGAACTTTCCATATGTGCATACTTTGGAACTCTAAATATCATATGATCATCATACTTCGGAACTCTAAATATCATATGATCATCACATTCAATGCTTACTATAACAATTTCCACTATCCAATATTACTCAAGTCCATTCCATTCTCACTTCCATCACATAATTCATTTAGCTTAACACAATTCAAGACCTAATCTCCCTTAGGTCTTTTAATACACACAACATCATTTCCATATTACTAATTCTATAATAATACCACATACATTTCATTCACAGTGAAAACTCAATTCACATCTCATATACATGTATACACTTAATTATATGCTCTTGTTTTATTTCCCTTTTTCATACATTCAATACAAATTTAATGTTTATCACTTTCTTTTAAACATTGTCATTCTCATTCTTTCAATATGATGTAAAGCATTCATTCATACTACAATGTATATATATATCCTGACTATACTAATACTTCACATTCATCTTGATCATATTCCCAAAGTGACATCTCTTTCACTTTCATCCTTAAAAAACACTTAATATACTTCCATAACCATCTTTACTCTTTGCAGTTAAAATGACTTAAAATAACTCATTTTCATTTGCTTATCCAATTCCTTTTTTTTTTTTACTTTAAAACAATTTCTCTTTCTATCAATCACATTACTCAATTCATAATGCTTTAATATGGAATATTAGTCATTTCACCTAACCCATATATTGAATATACATTAAACCATCACTATCCCAATAATCTTTATCAAATTCCACTAAAACTTTAACTTCTCAAATTACTACTTCATTTAAGCTTCAATTTACCAAACTCATCTTTTCTAATATCACTCTAAAACATCTTACAAATATATATATCACAAAGCAATATTAAAACTTATAATTTCCACAATCATCAAGCTCACTTCAAAAAATCTCAAATATCACCTATTATCACCATTACCATGAGCTTTCACAATATCCAAGCATTTTACATTTCTAACATTGAATTTACTATGTTCGCATCAAAATAATGATATCAACTTATTTTCTTACTTAACCAATATCATCTCTTTCCTTTAATAAAACCTTAACTTTATATATATATATATATTCCAACTTTAACTAGTCACACTTTGTCTATATTAACCAACTCATTCAATATTTCACCATTCTTTCCTCATTTTTAGTAACATATCTTTCAATAATAACAATCCAACAATATTTTCTCTGTCTAGCAACCTCAACATAAACATTATTATAAAGAGATTCAAAGTATAGAGGAAAGAGTGCATACTTTAATCTTGATTTTGATTTCTATTCATTTTTCAACTTTATTCTTTTTTTTTTATATTTCAATTCACATTATGTCCCACATAATATTGCTCATAATCATCAACATTACATTCTATGTTGCACACAACATGACATTTTTCATATGCATCATCAATATACATATATCACATTATATTTCACAATTCGTTTCCCATAATCAATTAGGCACTATGCCTCAATTATAATTCATTTCCAACATCATGGTCAACAATCATGGTTTCTCATCACATCAAAATGGTATACACATATATCATCAACTATATTGAACATCTCATATAACACAAATATTCTACAATTCATATAATGCCACATCCGAGACCAACCTAGGTATGAATGCATATGCATGTATTACAAATTTCATTTCAAAACTTTTCCTTTGTAACTCTATTTAAGCTTTCCAAAACTTTTCTTTTTAATTCTACTTATACTCTTCAAAAATTCTCTTTTTAGTTTCACTTAGGCCGAGAATCTCGAACATAAGCTCTGATACCAAAACAATTGTAACACCTCGATACCCTATATAAGTACTATACATATACCTAGTATACATACAGTAAGTATATAGAGTATAAGGATGCCACTTTTCTTTTTACTTTTTAAAAACCTGTAACAAAATTCAAACCATAATAGGTCAATTTAAAGAACACTTACAAAATCATTGTCTTTATCAAAACTTCATTTATACATTTAATATAACATACTTAAAGTGGATACATGTATGCATTACCCTCTAGTTGGTCTCGACAAAATCTTACTCTTCTCGTGGCATACCAAAAGACTTCATATCTTCCACCAAGCTACCTGCGCGATAATACATTCGCGCTAAGCTCGAAAGCTTAGTAGTATAAATATAAAATACAAACATATATCATGGAAATACTAACATATAAAGATATATCAATTCCATATACTTTTAGTTCTTATTAAGTTTATCCCTTTTCATTTGCACCTTTCATATCTTTCAACTAATTTCATATCTTATACACATATATATACATAACATTTCTACCAATTCCAACCCATCACTAATATTCACAATCAACATCTCAATACACACATTATACATCATACTAACCATAAGTCACATTTCCAATTAAGACAATCATTATCTTCAACCACAATTCATCAATTGAATTCACAATCAATGCTAGTACACACAAATTACATATCATCAATCACATGTCCAATGAAGTATACCAAAGATTTCATTATCCATTTCTTTCAACATTTGTATATCACATTGACAACAAAGACAGACTCGGCCCAACAGACACCACTATGTTATTCAGAGTTCAGAGTTACTGCTTTGGTCTATAATCATAATCATCAAGCCCGTAGGCATCATATATCAATATTTCTATCCATGGATAGTGTAACAGACCCAGTCTCTTGGACCATCAACTCATCATGAGGAGATCCTCAACCCGGCAAGACTGTTACCAATCATATATTTCATATTCACAATTCTCATAGTGTAACAGACCCAGTCTCTTGGACTTCAATTCAACTCAATTTGAAGAGATCCTCAACCCGGCAAGACTGTTACCTTTTTCATTTTATAGGCATGCCTCCAAACCCAGAACTCTAAAGACTGAATAACACATTAAACACATATTTCACTTATTGTTTCATTATCAATTTCAATCTCAATGCTCATTATCATCTAGGCAAATATGCCTTATTTCTTTCAATTGGATCATCATAGCCAATCACAATGGCTTCGTCTCACATTTGAATCATCATGGCCAATTACAATGGCTTCACTACATATCATATCTCAATCCATATGATACATATAACATCATTGATATAACATTTCAAAATATATTATTCATATAATACATTGCCATACACAAGATTCACAATGCATATAACATAACATTTTCTCATTTCTCAAAACACATTAACATCATTCATTACTAGAGCATTTATCATAACAAATTGCACATACCTTAAGAAGGATCCTCATATTTTCCTACCTTTTCCATTTCATATTTCATCCTCTATATATATATATATACATTCTTCATTTACATTCACAATATAATAGCTTATTTAACACTTTCATCCCAATGTGTTAATGTTCAAAGACATATAAGGATATACAATCAAATAGGGTTTATGCTTACCTTGTTAATGCTCTTCACATCCTTCACATCATTCAATCATCACCTTAGTCCAATTATATTAACAATATAATAAATCACTTAACACATTTGCAAACAAATGTGTTAAGCCTCAAATTATGTAATTAAATACAATCATATGTATTGTTACTTACCTCAAGAACTATTCCCATTCCTCCATACATTTCCTCTTCCAAGAATTCTCAACATATAGGTTAATGCAACACAATCTCTTCAAAACCTAATCCAAAGATCATTATACATAGGTTTAGAATCATCCACATACATTTGATTAGGGCATTCTTTGTTTTAGACATGTTTAAAGTGCTTATGTTTAGGTTTAGGTACCATAATACCTTTGAAGAATCAAAGCCATGCTAAAAGAACAAAGAATAAAAACAATAACCATTACATTTGAGGGACACGGTTAGGGCAATTCAACCTCTTCACAATCTAATCCAAAAGGAATATTAGCAAAATGACCATATGAATAGTACATTCTGGTTTTAGACTCCATTTTATCCTTATTTGAAAAATTGTATAAACTAATCCACTTGACTAAAAATTCTAAAATTTTTACAGAATTTAGTTCTGTATCTTAAAATCATTCCTTTAAAATTTCAGATCAAACTGAACACAAAATCTTGGTCAAATAGTTCACCTAACCAGACTGCCCCAATTGCCCTGCATCCTGGCAGCAGTTCTGAACTTTGTGAATTCCATAAATCAAATTCAATCAACGTGGTTCCAAATTATTTTTCTCAAATACTAGACTCACTAAGCAACAACATATCCAAAATTCAATTGGATATGATTTTTCTACATTTTATTAAAAATCCCGAAATATAGCTGTCTCAGTTAAGGTACCTGCTGGAACAGGTCTAATAAAAATAATCTTTCTAAACTCATAACCATTCCAAAATCGAATCAACATATTTTTCAGTCATTCTAGACTCATAGAGGCACAACATATCAAAAATTCACTTCAAAAACATTTTTCTATAATTAATTAAAAATCATACAAGTCACAGCCTTTACTAATTGTAAAACAGAAAAAAATTCACTAAACACAACTCTTACTCTTCCATCACCAACACCAACCTAGCTTCTTATCTTTAATTCCATTTCAACACTTTTACACACACCATACACAAACACACTAAATCATCACATCAACCAATCACAATTTTATTTAGACACAACTTCAAAATTGACAAAGGGAAACAAAAGAATTCTTACCTAAAATGAAGAAATTCCACAAATCTCTTTTCACAACCTTTGATTTCTTCTTCAATTTGCTTCTTGTCTCAAGAACACTTCTCTTTCCCTTTTGTCTAAGGAAGAGCCGGCCACACACAAATGAGAAGAGGAAAAGATGAAGAGCAAAAGTCAAATTTTGCTTCTTATATCCACCAAGAGTTTTTAACCTTGCAATTACTAAAACACCCTTCACCATTTAACTACCCTTTTGTCTCATATGTGCCCAATTAAGTAATTTCACATGCCACATAAAAATATCCTCTTGCATTGACTCTCCCTTTGACCAATTTATATGTTATATATATCATCATATACCCAACATATAAACTTGTCTCTAAACCCTAAATTTCTTCTCCAAAACACATATACATATACATTCTCTTTCCATTTCTTTTCTCTTACAATTTAACACATATATACAATCCAATATATAACAACAACAACACTAACCACAACATCAACAACATAATCAAAACTTTTAGGGCATATATGAGGATATTACATAAATAGTTAATTACTATTCCCAATAGTAAAATACTATTTACTACTATTTATGAATAGTGAGTTACTATTTATGAACAATAAATAGTGCATAAACAGTGACTACACAGTAAAATAAACAGTAAATTCAATTATTCAATTTAATCATTCAAATGCTTGCGTGTATATAAATATTTTTACAATGCAGGGGGCAAGAAGAAGACGTGCATAAAAATTAACTAAGCTTTTTGAAAAAAAAAATTATTAGCTCGGGTCCAGAACCCAAATTATCCTTAGGTCCAGAACCTAGAATCTCTTCTAAGTCCAGAACTTAGCTCGGGTCCAGAACACAAATTACCCTCAGGTCCAGAACCTAGAATCTCTTCTAAGTCCAGAACTTAGCTCGGGTCCAAAATCCAAATTTTCCTTAGGTCCAGAACCTAGAATCTCTTTTAAGTCTAGAACTTAGCTCGGGTCCAAAACCCAAAGTACCCTTAGGTCCAGAACCTAGAATCTCTTCTAAGTCCAGAACTTATCTCGGGTCCAGAATCCAAATTTTCCTTAGGTCCAGAACCTAGAATCACTTTTAAGTCTTGAACTTAGCTCGGGTCCAGGACCCAAATTTTCCTGAGGTCCATAACCTAAAATCTTTCCTAAGTCCAGTACTTAGCTCGGGTCCAGAACCCAAATTATCCTTAGGTCCAGAACCTAAAATCTTTTCTAAGTCCAGAACATAGCTCAGGTTCAGAACCTAAAATTATCCTTGAGTCCAGAACTCAAACCGAGTCCAGAACCCAAAACCTCAACCATCTAAAAAATTTAAGTCTTATTGCTTTTCAATCTCTTTCACTAAAGTCTCAGATCATTCAAGCAGGGTGCAAACTGTAGACCCTTAATTTTTTACCTAGTCAGGTCCAATATATTTTAATTAGTCCAAAATAATTTTTGTTATCTTAATTAAGTAATATTTGCTTTAGTATTTAATTTTTATAATTAATAAAAAAATATAAAAAATATAAAAAAAAATTGGCGACGAAAAATTTCATCGCTGAAAAGAGTTGCGGCGAAATGGCCCACAGCCAGCTGCGGCAGTTTTTTGCCAGCGCATTTTTCCACAGCAGTTTTTTTTTCCAACGTAATTTTTCCATAGCAGTTTTTTTTCGCCAGCGTAATTTTTTTGCAGCAATTTTTTTTGCCAGCGCAATTTTTTCGATGCAAATTTTTTCGAAACCAAATACAATTAGGTTTCGGTTTTCTTTTCTTAATTGATGTTATATTCCATGAATAACTAGAATTAATCAAAAAAATCTTCTGTAAATAAGGACTAAAACAACACAAAAAGGGGACGGATTTTAAAGGAGAAATTGAGACCGAAATTGAGGAGGAAAACTTTGAATCAATCGGACTTTCTGAGAGAGCAAACAAGCAATTCAATCCATCAAAGGTAGCAAAGCTAGTCTTTGTTCTTGTTCATCCAAGAAGTGATTTTTGGTGGAACTAACAAACGAAGGTATGAATTTCTTTATTTGTTTCATTAATTCACAGTAGCTTCATCATTCAAAAATCTAAAAATTATTGTTTATGTTTCTTCAAAATCAAGAAAACCCTAGAACCTCAATTCACCTTTTCTAAAGTTTAAAAACCTTACTTGTTTTCCAAAAATCTTAAAATTGTTATTTTCGTTTCTTCAAAATCTCAAAACCCTAATTTGCTTTCCAAATTTTCAAAACCCTCAATTGAATCCTTTTCTTTCCAAAAACCCTAAAAAACATCTTTTCTGTTTCTATAAACCTTAAATCGTTTTGTTTATTTTCATAAAGTTTCATAAAATTATCAATTGATTTTCAAATTCTAAAACCTAATGCATTCTTCGAAACTCTAATTCTAAAATTCTAAAACCCTAATTCAACTCCAAAACCCAAAACAGTAAACCCTAAACTAACTAACCTAAACCCTAATTTTTCTAAACCCTAATTTTTAAAACCTTAAAACCATATAAATCTAAATGTTATAATTCAAGCACAGTTCTTAAAAACCATAATTCAGTAACCATAAATCATAAATCTAAATGTTTTAAAGTGTCCAAACTCTAGTTTCATGATTTCACTTCTCAAACACTAATTTGAGAAGTGAAATTTACAGCAGCTTAAACCCATAAATTTATGGTACTTCTCAAACACTAATTTGAGAAGTGAAATTTACAGCAGCTTAAACCCATAAATTTCAAAACCCTAAACACATTAAATAAAGAATCTCAAATAGAAACAGTAGCCCTTATTTAAATCTTTATTTGCCTTATTCAATTTTATATTTGATTATTTAGTCTATTATATGCTTTAATTTATTTTCAATGCTTTGTTGATTCATTTAAGTTCAATACTTGATTTATTTAGTTTATGATGAATGGTTATTTACTTTTATCGATTTATTTAAATTTTCAAATGTTGTAAGAGCTATGTTTCCACTTGGTGGGTACCTCATTAGTTAAATATCATGTAATTTAAATTGCTTTTCTATTATAGAACCAATGTAAAGGACATGTTTCTACCTTTCAGTGGGTGTCCTATTTAGGCATGGGATGTAAGTACATGTTTCCATCCTCGGATGGGTGTCCATTTATTTGTTTTGCTTAGACATTGTTTTGATTTTCAATATATCGATGCTTTATTTTAATTATTGTGTGTAATATGGATAATATTGTTATATTTAAGAATTTTATAATATTAAGACCTGTAAAGGAGGCCGGTTCCAATGAATCAAGCATTGTGGGGGTGCTGGGCCATTTCTCACCTTCCCCACACGTACCTAACTTTTCAAACCCATTAGGGGGTTGGAGATTCCTTAGGAATCGAGTCATCCACCCCTTTCTTTTTCCCGGCCTGTCTGGGTGGTGACTCCATTTTCTCCGGACTTAGGTCCGTGTTCTCTAAGGCCCCGAGCCTAAACAGTGCCAAAGTCACAAGAACCATTCCATCGGGAGTGGGGGCAAAAATCCCCTCTCACAATAACTTAAAAGTAAAAACACGAACTGCACCCCACACTTAAAGATTCACATTGTCCCTAATATGAGCATGCATAAATTAAAAGAGCAGATTTTAAATGAAACCTAATTTCCATCGCTCCCATATGCGATATTAAGTGCTCCTTTCATCCTTAATGCAATTGTCACCCATGTGTGAGAAGATAAATAGCATGCAACTCCGAAAGGTACCCAGTGTATTGTAAAGCCTAAGTAGCATCCTTTGAAGAGCAATTATCCAAAGGGAACATATGAAGGGTGCCTTGTGGTGATCCTCCAATGTTATAGGAATTTGGTAAAAACCATTTTTAGTCTGCAACATGGTTATATTCATTTTTTTCTCTTCCTCACCATTGAGAGTGGAAGAGATGATCATTGGTTGCATATTGTTCTCTCCATCCAAAATATATTTAAAAATTTTTAGGGTCTTTTTAAGTTCAACCAAGTTTGGTTGAATCTCTTTCTTATCCTCTTTAGCAATCTGAAGTCCCCTCTCAACAACCTCAATAATTAAGATTAAATTGCACTCCTCAATTTTTGAATTGGAAATATTAGGCTCTACTTCTAAGGTCATGGCCATCTCAAGCTTATCTATACTATCTTCACTATCTTCTTTGGAGGGCATGTCATAGATTTCAGAAAGTGGCATACCTTGCTTCTCATCCTTTAATCTACTTGGGATTGGAAGTGGTGGCATATAAGGATTTGGAGGTTCATACAATTTTGATGAAGTTGATGCTTCCAAATTCTCCTCCTCCTTTGATTGACTTGGCTCCTCTATATTTGGTTGTATCTCCTTGCCATTTTCTTCTTGATTAGTACTTGCATAAAAAGAATAACAAATTTTGTTATATATCACCTGTTCACTCCTTAAAATTGTGATTGTATTGGCTTGCTCTATTTGTCTAGGAGATTCTACTTTTTGGTGTGCTTGGAGTTGATTTGCTAGTTGCCCAACTTAAGTTTCCACCTTCTTCAATGATACCTCCAAAGAATCAAACCTCTTATTGCTCCCTTCCCAATTTTGTGTGCTAATTTGAAGGAAAGCATTCAAATTATCTTCCACTATGGGTTTCTTGAATTGATCTCGATTTTGTGTGCTAATTTGAATAAAGGCATTCAAATTATTTTCCAAAGTGGGTGTCTTGAATTGATTATAATTTGAAAATTCTCCTTGAAAGTAAGAACTTCTTTGATAAGGTTGAAAAAATTATTGAGGTGGAATTTGTTGCTGGTTTTTCCAAGAAATATTTGGGTAGTTTCTCCAACTTGAATTATAAGGATCAGAATATGGGTCATTTCTACCCCTTAGCTGGAAACTTTCAAAGGCATATTCTTCCTCTTGCCTCTCTTGGCATTGTTCAAAACCAAATGAACACGTGTTTGCACTATGTCCTGCAATGCCACATGCTGGACATACTTCATGAGTAGGCATAGGTGCTCTTCCTCTTGCATTTAGCATCTTATGTTAACTCATTAATTCTGCTAATTGCCATGCCATTTTAGAATTAGCATTCTCATCATAAATTCCCTCGTGCCTTGAAAACTGCATTCTTACAATAAACACTTAGTAATTCAAAAATGAAACACTCAAAATAATTAAACAATTTAAAAATAAAAAAAAAATTAAACTACTAACAACAATTGCCTTCCCCTGCAATGGCACAAAAAACTTATTGTGCTTGAATTATTACTACTACAAGCGACACTCACAAGTATACAAGGTAATTGTAGCATTGGTGATCGCCTCAAGGTCGTCTCACAAGGAAGAAATTATTTTGTAATAAATTGATTAGCAAGAATTTTAAAAGCAAGAGTTTGATGCTTTAAGTAGTGGTGAAAAGCAATTAAAATTAAAAGTAATGTGTGTAATGTTGTACAAGATTATTTCAATTCTAGGAATGGTGCCTAGGGTTGTAGATCAATTTAATCAAAGCTTAACTCTTAAATTATCCATTAACATAACCTTGTATTTTAATTTGTTCCTTGAGTTTAATTAGTCATTGCCAATTCATTAGTTTTCACATTCATGAATTAAAAACAACCAATTGTTTAGAATTTGCAAATTAATAAACCCTAGAACTTATATTTCTAATTCATTCTTAGGGTACTTGATTGCATAATTCCAATATCAAATTTCACCTCTCAATCCTTCATTCAATATCTATAGATCAATAGGCAGCTAATCTATCAACCTAACATTCAATCCAATACAATCAAATAGTAACAAGGTCTATTAATGAAAATATCAAATCAAGTCATTCAATCAGATATACTACAAACCCTAGGCATGAGTTCAAGTTAGTTTGCGTCTCTTTATAGGCGTTGGGTTCCTTAGGAGGTGATTATCAAGTTTCAAGGAGTTCTCTACCATTGTTATACATTGGGTTTGCTGCCATCGTTGCTAAGGGTCCGCGTCATTTGGTATCAGAGCAGAGCTAAGAAGTTTGGAGCAGCTATGGGATTGCATATTCAAGATCAAATTTCAAAGGAAGTGACTGAAATGGCAATGGAAAAGTGCACAATAGAGCTTGAAGAAGGCACACCAAAGCTGATTATGATGCTTAGTGTGGAAGCTAAAGGCTAGCTAAAGAGGTTCAACGTGCAAGAAAGGTCCAACGTGCAAGAAAGGTCCATGGGGGGTTCATATAAAGCCTTAGGAAGTAATTTAAGGCCCATGGACAGCCCAAATAGTATGGGGCAGGTTCTTATGTTGAAGGGATTTAGTTTGGTTGTTTCCATACTTTATATTTTCTTTAGTGGATTAGGATTTTGTTTCCATACTTTATATTTTCCTTAGTGGATTAGGATTTTGTTTCCATACTTTATATTTTCCTTAATGGGTTAGGATTTTGACTTTGTAGCTTTCCTTTTCCCATTAGAATTAGGGTTTCAAATTTATGTGTGCCTTTTAGTATAAATAGGGCCCTATTTTTCTTGTAAGCGGACTTTTTTTTGACATATTATTATTAAAGATTTTTTAATTCTTCTACAAGTTCTTCTTGTGAATTTTCGTGTGAGAGAGATTAGAGTGGATTCTTTAATTCTTTCTTTGCATCAAGAATTAGGTTTACTTATCAACGAGAGTTGTGGCGTTTTCCTTCTTCTTACCAACTAAATCCTTCAATCATAGTGAGTTCACATCTCTTTATAGGCGTTGGGTTCCTTAGGAGGTGATTATCAAGTTTCAAGGAGTTCTCTACCATTGTTATACGTTTGGTTTGCTGCCATTGTTGCTAAGGGTCCGCATCAACTCCCTTTCAAAAAGCCTCCGACTTGTATATGTATATCCCTCTTCCTTCCATTTTATTTAAATTTTTTAAGACACAAAGCATGCTTTCCAACTCGCACACTCCACTTTGTCTCCCACTTTCTCATTATTTAAGTCTTCATCTTATGAATTAGGCAACCTTTTTCTTTTTTAAAATTTCTTTTTAAAAGATGGCACTTGTTGTCTCCCACTTTGTCCCCGATTTCATGTATAATAATTAAAAGAATTCTCATAAGACACGGCCAAGTCTTAAGTGACTTGGTCATGTCACTCAATTTCTTATGGACATGGCCAAGCCATGTGACTGTGTCCATGGCTGCCTCAATACCATCTTCATTTTCCAAGTAGGACATGACCAAGGCCTTGGTCGTGTCATGTGACACGAACAATGGCTTGGCCGTGTCTCTTGAGTGTGTTCTCCACTACATTTCTAGCTTTTCATTGCTCTTCATATGGGACACTGCCAAGGCCTTGGACGTGTCATGTGACATGGCCAATTGCCTGGCCGTGTCTCTTGGGTGTGTCCACTTCTGCCTTTGCTTCTTCCTATTTTGTTCTTTAGCTTCATTTGGTGAGACACGGCCAAGGCCTTGGTTGTGCCATGTGACACAGCCAGTGGCTTGGCCATGTCTCTTGAGTGTGTCTATCTCTGTCAAATTTTCCTGCCTCTTTCCTTGGATGAGGGACACGGCCAAGCCATGAAGTGTCTTGGCCATGTCTCATGTTTTTCCACCCTAATAATCCATCAAATTTAATTAAAGCTCCATCATTTTGTTCTTCATCCTGGATCAAATACTTTAAAGAAACTTTAAACACAAATTAAAAGAAAAATGAATCAAAAGCCAATAAAATCACACTAAATATAAACACATAAATGATCCAAACACTAGACAGACCATATGACTCAAAAGTCATTATGAAAAGAATAGAAAGCAGAAAAGTAAAACATCTTATCCTTATCAAGATAAAACACCTAAAATGGTGTGAAATCAATTTTCCATCTTAGGAGATGATAAAACATTTTGAAAAGCATATTTCCACATTAAATTATTTTGCAAACAATTTTTAATTCTTTTATCATTTAAATTTTCTTCTATAAATATTGTGCTCAGTTTCATTTCAAATTCAAGAATTGTTGTTTTCAAAATTAAATTTTTATTTCAGTTTCTTTCTCTTAGAAAATAAAATTTTCTTTTACAAATTATTTTATTTCTTCTTTGATCATAAAAAATGAAGAACTCAAGAGCATCTTTATTAGAAATGTCTAAAGAAGCATCATCTAGCAGCATTAATACATCAAAAGTCAAGTATTTTAGTCCAATCATGCTTAGCAATAAGCCTAAGTCTCATTTTAGGATCAATAGTCAAAAGACTAATTTCAAACCTAATATGAGAACAAGTTCTCCTAGATAACATCCGGTCTATCGTACTAGATAAAAGAAGAGGTTTGCCCTTAGTCAATGCAATGAACATCTATATGGAAGAGAATGCACATAAGTTAGCTCATAAGAAGTCACAGTCTCTAGTTTGTCAAGTAATCATACATCATTTTAAGAGTCTAAAAATAAAGTATGATTTGTTGTCCAGTTACCAGATCAAGCATAATTATGCAAGTGCATCACAGCCAGATTTAAAAAAAAAAAGCATCCATCATAAAGTAAAATAAATCATCCATCACATAACATATAGCAAACCAAATAAATAATTAGAATTAGAGTTTAAATTAGTAAGTAAATAAAATTAAGGTTTGAGATTCTAAAATTAAGTTTTAGGGTTTGGGATTATGGTTACTGAGTTAGGATTAGGAAATTTAGAAAATAAGATTTTAAATTTTAGGGTCAAAGAAATATGGTTTTTGGAACTAGGGTATAAGATTTTAAGGTTTGGATTTATGGTTTCTTGGAAACTAGGGTTTAGGATCTTAAGGTTTAGATTTATGGTTTCATAGAAACTAGTGTTTAGGGTTTTGAATTATGTATTATGGGATTAGGGTATAGAAATAAAATTGGGATTTATGGGCTACTGGACATTTGGATTAGGGTTTAGAGTTTTTAGGGCAATATGGTTTGGAAATTAGATTGTGTATTTTCGATTAGGTTTTTGAAATCAAGTTTATTTGAATTAGGGTTTTAAATTTGCTGGATGAAGGTTTTTAAAAGAGACTAGGATTTTTAATTAATTATTTTAAGAACACAGTTTAGGGTTTGGGAAAAAAAGTTAGGGTTTTGATAGTTAAGAAAATAGTTTAGGGTTCTTGGTAATTTGAAAATAGTTTATGTTTTTTGGAATTGCAAAACAAGTTAGAGTTTTTTAGAAACTGCAAAGCAGATTAAAATAAGTCAGGGTTTTTAGGATTTTTATAAATTGCAAGATGGACTATGGTTTAACAATTCAAACTTGGATCAAAATAATGATTAAAACAAACAATAAAAATATTTAAAAGAAAAGATGGAATTATTGTACATTTAAACAAATTAAGCTTATGACATAAAACCTGCTTTGAAGGCTCCACCAAATTGGCTGTTGATTCCAAGTTGCTGCCTGCACCAATGGTCATTTTTGGCCGAGCAAAGATCAAAGACAGTGATTACTACCTTTGAAGTGTTAATGAATGTTGATTGTTGTTGCTCAGTTTGATTTCCTTGATAAAATTGCCGATTTGTTGCCCCTTTGTTGTTGTTGTTCCGGTTTCCCCCTTTTTAATGGTCTCTTTATAGGTAAACCCTACTCCTGTTAAAAAAAATCCCGAGATTAGAATTGGAATTGGATACAAACTAAATCTAGATGCAATTAGCCTAACATTCGAAATGAAAACTTCGGAGGCAAGGCCTGTGACGAATTAGCATGCCCAATTCACCAAAGGCATGGGCCTGTGGCAAATTGGGCATGTTCGGGCCAACTTTTCTCTGGTTTTAGCTTGGATCCACTTGTCTTTTATTTTAAAATTTATCTGGGCTTATTTCACTACTTATAAAAATCATACCAATTCAATTAAAATCCTAAAATATGTTTAAGCTATTAAAAATAGACCAATAATTATTTGTAACTTCATTGTCGGTCTAGTGCTAAAATCAAGGGTCTACATGGTGCATCTTTGAAAAGAGAGGTTTCCATCCCAAAGGGAATCTAATTTGGATGCTAAAGGTGATGGTCCATTCCAAGTGCTAGAGGAGATAATTAACAATGCCTATAAGATTGATTTGCTAGGTGATCATGAAGTTAGTGCTACTTTTAATGTTTATGATCTATCTCCCTTTGATATTGTAGATTATCATTTGAGCTTGACTGCTTTTGAGGAGAGGGGGAATGATGTATATATCAGGGCAAATCAAGAGGATTGCCCAACATTGAGGCTTGGTCCAATTACTAGAAATATTTCCAAGAAATTGAAGACCAACATTCAGAACTATATGCAGAGGATGATCTCTAATTATCTTGGGCCAAGTTATGGAGAAAATGTCCAAGAATTAAATTTGGTGCATTTAATTGGGCCTTTAAGCCATGAACTTGCTTAATCTAAATTGGATGAAGAATTACAAGCTCATTCTATGTGTTTCAAACTTCAAGAAGATAATGGACTTGCATAATTCATTAGGCCAACTTACAATGAGTTTAACTTGATCATTGTGATTACTTGGGCTCCAAGAAGCTTATTTTCATTATGACCAGCCCAAGTATATTTGCTTGGGCCTTAATTAGTTTCTTTCTAGCCTACATTCAAGTCGCTTGCTGACCAAGAAGCTTCCCTCTTGTCTTGGCTGAATTTATGCCTATTTTTAAGGGTTTTGTTTCTTTTTTTACCTTTTAATTTTCCTATCTTAATAAGGAATTCAATTTCAAAGGGAAGCAATGTCTTTGATCGAATATTAAAAATTTATAGGTTAGGAGTTCTTTTTCCTTTAAATTATGAATTTTTTATTTAGGAATTATCATAGCTTGACTGAACCCTAGCCCTATATATATGGGATTATTTATGGGGATTAGACAAATTTTAATAAAAAAAAATTCTCTTTTGATTTAAGTGATCTTTGTCTTTCTTAATCATATGCTAAGATGTTTCAACTTGTTAATTAAGTTTTAAACTTGATAAACAAAATTGATTCTTCCTATTTAAAATGTTTTTGAAAACTTTGCCAATTGGGTGTTTCAAGGGTGTTTTGACAAACCTTTTTTTATTACTTGGGTTTAATAGGAGTTGGCAATACCTTGATGACCAAAAGTTGAGGAAAAGATCCTTGGTTTCCGCATCAATCTTGTATGGAAGTGCTTCTCTATTTAATCATTCTCTTCATGTTGAGCTTGCAAATTTGAGGCTCTCCTAGCTACAAGAGCTCTCCCTTTTTCAATAATGGTACGCTTTTCCCCTCTTCCTCACTATCTTTGTCTTTACCCTTATCAGTCTCCTCTTCATCAAAAGTTGAAAAGTACTCCCCATCAACCATGTACATCATCCTTTGATTGGGGCACTCCCTTTGGAAATGACCTATGCCACCACATTTAAAACATTTAATTTTAGATAAAGATAAAATGTTACCCCTATCCTTACTAGTGCTAGGAAGTTTGGGAACTTCCTTGAGTTTGACTTTTGGTTTGGTTGTTGGTGCCTTGTCTTCCCTCTTCCAAGTTGATTTTAATGATAAGGATGTGCATAAGAATTAGCTAAAGCAGCTTCTCCTCTTTAGTTGCTTCTCAACCCTAAGGCTTAGTATCTACCTCCATGTATGGCTATAGTTTAACCACATTAGCTATCTCCTTGTTCAACCCATTAAGGAATCTAGTCATGGTTGCTTCATTATTCTCTTCAACATTAGCTCTAATCATTACAACCTCCATCTCCTTTTAATACTCCTCCACACTCATTAGACCCCTGAGTGAGGTTTAAAGTTAGTTGTACAACTCCCTATAGTTATGGTTTGAGTACAAACCTCCTTCTCATGATAGATTTGAGGTCTCTCCACTCTCAATAGGCCTCTCCCTATTTCTCTTTCTTCTTTTATTGGTGGCATCCCACCAAGTAATGGCATAATCCTCAAAGGCAGCCATAGTAAGCTTGACTTTCTTGGCCTCAATGTATTCATGACAATCGAATACTAGTTTTATCTTCTTCTTGCAATCCAAGTAATCGTCAAGTTCCATCATCCCATGAAATGATGGCATTTTCAACTTCAGTCCTCCTCCATCTCGATTGTTATGCCTCTTTCTTGGTCTTACTTAATCTTCTTCTTCATTATCATCAAAAGACTCTTCTCATTCTAAAACATCAATTGCTAGAATTCTCCAATTTTCTTCCCTCCTAGGGCCTTTATTAGGTCGAACCCCTTGCAATCACAACTTTTATTCTTTAAATGCAATCCATTAATTTTCCAACTCGCCTACTTAAAAGTTCTACAGATTCATCCATTACATCCATTCGATCAATAGGCACTTGAGTTCTTCTATCTTCCCTAATTATCTTAGAAATTCAACATGAGCTGCAAAAAAAAGGTTGTGTGAGTGGGGATTTTCGCCCCCACTCCGGGTGGAATGGTTCTTGCGACTTCAGCACTATTTAGGCTCAGGGCCTTAGAAAACACAGACCTAAGTTTGGAGAAAATGGAGTCGCCACCCGGACAGGCCGAGAAAAAAGAAAGGGGTGGATGACTCGATTCCTAAGGAATCCCCAACCCCCTAATGGGTTTGAAAAGTTAGGTACATGTGGGGAAGGTGAGAAATGGCCCAGCACCCGCACAACGCCCGGTTCATTGGAACCAGCCTCCTTTACAGGTCTTAATTTTATAAAATTCTTAAATATAATAACATTATCCATATTACACACAATAATTAAAAAAAAACATCAATATAGTAAAATCAAAGCAATGTCCAAATAAAGCAAATAAATGGACACCCATTCAAGGATGGAAACATGTCCTTACATCAGATGCCTAAATAGGACACCGACCAAAAAGGTAGAAACATGCCCTTTACATAGGTTCTAAAATAGAAAAGTAAATTAAATTACATGATGTTTAACTAATGAGGTACCCACCAAGTGGAAACATACCTCTTACAACTTTTGGAAATCTAAATTAATTGATAAAAGTAAATAATCATTCATCATAAATAAATTATTCATTGAAGCTATTACTCAAAATATAAAATAAACATCCATCCATGATAAATTAAAAAAATCAAGTATTGAAATTAAATAAATTAAAGCATAATCAAGTATGGAATTGAATAAAGCAAATAAAAGTCCAATTATGCCTACTGTGACTTTTTATGGAATTAAAATAAATTAGGGTTTTATGTTTTAAAGGGTTTGTAAGACTCTTTGATTAGCAAAATTAATGTTTGAATGATGATATCATAAAACTAGGGTTTTAAACACTTTAAAATACTTTAATTTGTGATTTTTGGTTATTGGGTTCCTAAGCTACTGTGTAAAATTTAGGTTTTTATGTTTTTATGTTTTTTAATGTTTTAAAAGGATTAGGGTTCGTAAAAATTAGGGTTTAAGGTTTTAAAAGGGTTAGTGTTCATTATTTTGGGTTTAAAAGTTGAATTTTGGATTTTAGAATTTAGAAGTAGGGTCACGGGTGGTGAATAATTTTTAGGGTTTTCTAAATCAATTTGATATTTTATGAAATTTTATGAATTTCAACAAATAAATTAAAGTTTTTATAAGTAGCAAAGATTTTTTTTAAGGATTTTTGAATGAAATAGAACCTACTTGAAGATTTTAAAAGAAGCAAAATTTACATCTTAGTTTTGTTGAAAAATATATTAAATTAGAGTTTTAAGGTTTTTAAGAAGAAAAAATAACAATTTTAAGCCTTTTGGAAGATAAACCAACAAAATAAGGTTTTTTTTTTGCTTTAGAAAAACTAAATTAAAGTTCAAAGGTTTTTAATTTTGATTTCATAGATTTGCTGCTGTCTAAAAAAAACAATTAAAGAAAATTAATTAACACATACCTTCTTTTGATGATTTCTCCAAAAACAATTCTTCTAGGATGAACTAGCTCCAAAGACAAGCTTTTTTTTGCCTTTGAATCCTCTAAATCGTGCTGTTGTTGTTCCGGAAAAGAGTTGAATTGAATTTCTTCTTTTCCTTCTTTGATTTGGTTTCAAATTTTCCAAACTACTCTTGGATTTTTTTGCCTCCCCTTTTCTAATTGTCTTTGGTCCTTATTTATAGTGGTTTGAGGTTGTTTATTCCTAATTAGTTAAGGTAAGTAATATTAATAATAATAAAAAAAAAAGAAACCAAAACCTAATTGGATTAGGTTTCAAAAAATTTGCGTTGAAAAATTTGCACTTCTGAAAAAAATTCTATCGCAGAAATCTGCAGCTGAGAGCGTGGAGCGGGCCCGTAAGCTATTTCGCAGGCAGAAAATTTCTGCATGCAAAATAGCACAGTGATTTCGCCTGCAGGAATTTCCTGCGGGCGAAATGCCCACGTGTAATATCCTCATTTATGCCCTAGAAGTTTTGCATATTGTTGTTGTTGTTATTGTTATATATTGGATTGAATATATGTGTTAAATTGTAAGAGAAAAGAAATTGAGAAGAGAAAGTATATGTATATGTATTTTGGGAAGAAATAGGGTTTAGAGACAAATTTATATGTTGTGTATATGTTAATATATATGACATATAAAGTGGTCAAAAGGCTTGGTCAATGCAAGAGAAGATATTTACTTGAGATTGGTAAATTACTTAATTGGGCACATATAAGACAAAAAGATAATTATGTGAATAAGGGCACTTTGGTAATTGCTTGGATAAAATCACATGGTGGATATTTAAAGAAGGTTTGATTTGTGTTTTCTTCATCATTTCTTCTTCTTCTTCTTGTTGATGGCCGGCCCTCCATAGCCAAAGAGAAAGAAAGAGACAAGTGATGGTTTTGATGATTTCAAGCTTAAATTGAAGAAAGATTAAGTGTTCAAGTGTTGATTTAAGAAGTTTTTAACTAAGGTAAGATCTTTTCTCTAATTTCTTCAATTCTTTTGAAGTGGTATGATTAAGTTGCTTATGGTATGATTGTAAGTATTGATTTTGCTTGATAGATGAGAAGTTGGGTTGGTGTTGGTGATGGAAGAGTAAGATTGGTGTTTAGTGAAATTGTTTCTGTTTTAGGATTAGTAAAGGCTGTGACTTGTATGATTTTTAATTAATTTTAGAAAAATGTTCTTGAAGTGAATTTTTGATATGTTGTGACTCTATGAGTCTAGAATGACTGAAAAATATGTTTATTCGATTTTGGAATGGTTATGAGTTTAGAAAAATTATTTTCATTAGACCTGTTCCAGCGGTACCTTAACTGGGACAGCTATATTTCGGGATTTTTAATAAAATGTAGAAAAATCATATTCAATTGAATTTTGGATATGTTGTTTCTTAGTGAGTCTAGTATTTTAGAAAAATAATTTGGAACCACGTTGATTGAATTTGATTTATGGAATTCACAAAGTTCAGAACTGCTGCCAGGATGCAGGGCAATTGGGGCAGTCTGGTTAGGTGAACTATTTGTCCAAGATTTTGTGTTCAGTTTGATCTGAAATTTTAAAGGGATGATTTTAAGATATAAAACTAAATTATGTAAAAAGTTTAGAATTTTTAGTCAAGTAGATTATTTTATACAATTTTTCAAAATAAGGATAAAATGGAGTTTAAAACCAGAATGTACTATTTATGGTTAGGGTTTTAATTCTTTGTTCTTCTTGCATTGCTTTGGTTCTCCAAAGGTAGGTTGGTCCTTAAACCTAACCCTAAACACTTTAAACACACTTGAATCAATGAATGTTATAATCAATTGTTCTTTGCCCTAATTGCATTGTTGAGATTGAACAATGTTATGTTGTGCATTGTGAATGGTAATGTGTTTCATGAGTAATGTGGAATGAAATGTTGATATTTATGAATGATGCTATGTGAGATATAATGTGATCATGGATGAGATATATATATATATATACTTGAATAATGAGATGTTATATTATGAAATGAAATGTGAAGCCATTGTTATTGGCTAAGATGATGTAATTGAAAGAAAGAAGGCATGTTTGCCTAAATGTGATGAGAATTGAGAATGGAAATGAATTGTTTGTTTAATATGTTATTCAGTTTCAGAGTTCTGGATTTGGGTGGCATGCCTAAGAAATGATGAAAGGTAACAGTCTTGCCGGGTTGAGGACCTCCTCATAGGTGTTGAGTTGATGGTCCAAGAGACTGGGTCTGTTACACTATGAGATACATGATTTGTAACAGTCTTGCCGGGTTGAGGATCTCCTCATATGTGTTGAGTTGATGATCCAAGAGACTGGGTCTGTTACACTATCCATGGATAGAGATACATGTATATACATTGCCTACGGGCGTGATTATTGTGACTATGAACCAAAGCAGTAACTCTGAACTCTGAATATCGTATTAAATACTTGTTGGGCCCATAGGTGTCAAGGTTATATGAATGTCCTAAATAATGTTATGAGTTTAATGAAATGAGATGTTGGTTATGGAGTATGATTGATTAATGTTGAATGTGAAAAGATGTTGAAATGTGGTATGCTCATATGACTATGATTTGTGAAATGCATAATTGTGTGGTTAACTTTATATTTATGATGTTGATCTTATCAATAACATATGTGGCATTGCATTTCATTAAAGCATACCGTTAGCATGTTTTATCTTACTAAGCCGTTGGCTTAGCGCGATAGTGTTTAATCGCGCAGGTAGTAGAGTGGATAGAGTTGAACCCGAGAGTTCATCAAGACCTAGTGAGAGTAGACCTTGAAGAATCCATTTTGGGAGCTTAAAGATCAGAGCAGACTTGCCAATCATGTATAAATTTTATGTGTTGTAAAACTTGAGTTTTGATGTATATGAATTTGTAAATATGTAAATATTTTATAACTTCCGCTGTGTAATATTTAAATATGGGGGTTGTCCCAAAACCTTTATTTTATGTTGTACTAGAAGTGTAAATCCTTTTTGCAGGTTGTAGTTGAGGTTACAAGGGGGATTTATTGGGAGTGTACTGAGAATGATTTTGTTTGCATTGGTTTGTGTAAAATGTTTTTAAAAATAAGAAAAAAACCGGTTTTGTCGACACTTGGGACTCAATTTTTAGGCGAAACTATGGCAAAAATTTTGTAAAAATCGGAACTAAAATTTGACTAAGTAAAATTGGTAGCAACATTAGGTTAGTGTGGCGCTTCTACTCAGCTTACATATGTAGGTTGGGAAGGGGTGTTACACCACGGGCCCACGGGATGATTTTTTCGTCACCAATTTTTTCGACTCTGATTTTTATTTTTTGATTTTTATTTATTTATTTCTATTTTTTATTAAAAAAATTAGATACTAAAGAAAAAATTATTTAATAAAAATTATTTTGGACCAATTAGACAACAAAAATCATTTTAGACTAAATCAAACATATTGGACCGGATTGGGTCAAAAATTAAGGGTCTACAGTTTGCCCTCTGCTTGAATGATCTGAAACCATAGTGACAGAGAGTGAAAAGCAATAAGACTTAATTTTTAATGAAACAGTTGAGGTTTTGGGTTCTGGACCCGGTATGAGTTTTGGACTCAATGATAATTCTAGGTTCTGGACCTATGGAAAATTTGGGTTCTGGACCCGGTTCGAGTTCTGGACTCAAGGATAAATAAAATTTAGGTTCTGGACCCGGTTCGAGTTCTGGACTCAAGGATAATTCTAGGTTCTGGACCGAAGGAAAATTTGGGTTCTGGACCCGGTTCAAGTTCTGGACTCAAGGGAGATTCTAGGTTCTGGAACTAAGAAGAATTTGGGTTCTAGACTCGGTTCTAGTTCTGGACTCAAGGATAATTCTAGGTTCTGCACCTAAGGAAAATTTGGGTTTTGGACCCGGTATTGGGTACTTGGACCTGAGATTGATTTTATTTGGGTACTTGGACCTGAGATTGATTTAATTAGGGTACTTGGACCCGGGATTGGGTACTTGGACACAAAATTGATTTGATTTGGGTACTTGGACCCGAGAATGGGTACTTGGACCCGAGCTTGGGTACTTGGACCCAAGAATGGGTGCTTGGACGCGAGATTGAGTTTGACTGACCTTTTATCATTTGAGAAGTCTGACTGCTCCGACTGTTTTATTTATTGTGATTCTTCACCATCAAAATGGATCTTTACCCTTTGAGATGGGTCTTCACCCTTAAAAATGGATGTTCATCCTTTGAGATTGGGTCTTCACCCTTAAAAATGGATCTTCATCCTTTGAGATTGGGTCTTCACCCTTGAAAATGGATCTTCATCCTTTGAGATCGGGTCTTCACCCTTGAAAATGGATCTTCATCCTTTGAGATCAGGTCTTGACCCTTGAAAATGGATCTTCATCCTTTGAGATCGGGTCTTCACCCTTGAAAATGGATCTACATACTTTGAGATCGGGTCTTCACCCTTGAAAATGGATCTTCATCTTTTGAGATCGGGTCTTTACCCTTGAAAATGGATCTTCATCCTTTGAGATCGGGTCTTCACCCTTGAAAAACGGATCTTCATCCTTTGAGATCAGGTCTTCACCCTTCAAAATGGATCTTCATCCTTTGAGATCGGGTCTTCTTTGTTCTTTGAAGATGGGAGTGACATGGCCAGTGGCTTGGCTGTGTCCCCTGGGTGTGTCAGCTTCTGTGTTTTTTCTTTGGTTCTTCTTTATTCTTGGCTTAGGATGGGAAACGGCCAAGCTTGTGGCCGTGTCAGTGGCTTGGCCGTGTCGCTAGCCAGTGTCACCTACTACTTCCCTTCTCTCTTTGCTTGGTCTTTCTTGGCTTTACCCTTTAGGTGAGACACAGCCAGTGGCTTGGCCGTGTCTCCTGCCCGTGTCATGTTCTGCCAAGATTTCCTTTGAGGTGACGCGGCCAAGCTTGATTTGGCTTGGCCATGTCTTACTTGATCCATGTTTTCCTTGTTTTGATCTTCCAAGGGAGTTTTTGCACTTTAACCACTTTTCCCTTGCAACTGCTTTTCCTTTTTTCTCCAATTTTGATTGGATCTTATATCCTCTCCTTGCCCCCCAAGGATTTTTTTTCTTTCATGCAAGCTTTGATTTATGTTTTTCTTGTCTAGTTCTTTGCATAAGCACGCATTTCTTCTCTTTCCAAAGTGACTGGGGCTTCCACAAGCAAATAGGCTTTCCATGCCCCCTTGATTCAATATCTTCTTTTGATTCTTTAATTCGCAGGGTGTTTGCTGTTCATTAAGACAAGAAAGTGCGATGTAATATGCTAATGTATGCATGATATGCATGAATAATACTTACAGTTGTTCCATCGACTCACAGACCAAGGTGATTAGCAGAAGTGTTCTCATTGGTTCCTTTTTGACGCTCGTTCAAGTCTCTCATTGAAATGATCAAAAGCTTTGCATTTGGCTTTTATCTTCAAGATGTTGAAAACATGAGTGGTGGAGACCCTAAGTAGCAGAGTCAGGGATGTATCCATTTCAAACTATGTTTCAGCTTGTCAGTTGGTAGTTTCTTCATGACCTTGCCAATAATCAATTCAACATACTTCCCTTAACTTGAATGCTTTGTATGACAAAACTCTTTTTTTTTATTGAATTTTGATTTTGAAATCAAATGTTGGCTTTGCCAAATCGATGTCAATGTACCTCAGGACTTGATTTTTCCAAATTAATATATCTATAACATGACAACCCTAGTTACCATACTAAACTCGGGAATCATTTCTATTTAAGCAAGAAGAACTGTTGCACTTCAGATAGGCACATACACATTGCTTGGCCAAAGGTCTCATTTGAGTTTAAATATTGTCTATCTTATATGCATGCTTATCCAAACTATCTCCACTAATAGACTCTACCTACCAAGAGAGATCAATAGGCCTTTGATAGGCTTGACACGGGGTTTATAAGGGACATGGGTTAAAGTGGAGGCCATTTTGAGATTGGAGCTGGTGTGACACAATGGACAAACCCTCACACTACAAATTTCTTGTTGGAACTTTAGACAGTTGGGAGCAATCTTTCTAGACTCCAAATTCCTTCTATCTTCTTGGCATTAATCTGGATCTTGATTAGGACAGTTTTTGCCCTTGCAAAAAGTTGAAGACCAAATATGTTTCTTTTCTTCTTTTCCCTTTTTTCCTCTTTATTTTTCTTACTCTTCCCTTTTCTTTCTCTTTCCTTACTCTTCCTTTTCTTTTATCATTTTGTCCTTCTTTCTTGTAGGACTATCAAGTACAGAACTTTCAAGAACTGGATGGTCTTCCTCCTTTTTCTTTGATTTTGATGGAATCTTTGGTTGTGTTGGGACCAATACAAGTCAATCCATAAAATGGAAGCCTTTTGTTGTCTTAGGTAAAAGAGAACTCAGTTGGCTTTTTGAACCACATTTTTAGATTTTATCTTTCTTCCTTTTCTTTTTTTTTTCTTTTGTTTTCTTCTTTTTTCTCTTTTTTTTAGCTCTAAAAAGAGTTGTCTTGGTTTGTACTAACTTGGGCTTCCAATAATGGATAAGTGGAGTAACATAATTCTTCTTTAATAGGGATAAATCATTTGTTACTCTAATGTTGATGTTGATATATTAGAGATATTAGGAAAACTTCAACTACCCTTATGGTTTTGAGAACATCAACTATCCTTATGATCTTGAGAACTTCAACTATCTTCATGGTCTTGAGAACTTCAACTATCTTCATGGTCTTGAAACTTCAACTATCCTCATGATCTTGACTAATCATTGCTTTCTTTTATCTTCTTGCCTATTCATCTTAATAATCATAAGACTTGTCAAAAGTATCACAACAGCTCAGGGTAGGTTATTGGGGTTTGTAAGTCAATAAAAAGAAAGCTAAAATTTTATGAAGGCTCAAAGGGACAACAAGGGATTGATATTTAATTGGGTGGATACTAGTTGTTGGCCCAAACAATGCCTAGATCATTTCTCTCTTAAATAAGCAGAGTTCAATTTCGCCTCAAAAGTTTGTCAAAGCATGTTCTAAGACTGACTATGACCTAGACAAAGGTAATTATGTAGGAGCCCTCTCTAAGTAAGCATATACAACTCAATGCTATAGAGCCATTCCCTCACCTAGTAAAGTCATTCAAGTCATGATGCATAAATATATTAATTCATGAATTATCAAGCTAGATTCCTCATTAGTCGAGCACCAAAATGAAAGACCAACAAAAATTTTGATGAAAGTAATTTATTCAAACAACTTTAAATTTGAAAAACACAATAGTTCAAAAATATTAAATAAGGTAAGTTTGAAAAGCAACATTCAAGCTAAGGAAAGTTCATTGAGTTAGGCTTCTTTTCCTTTCACATCTTCAACATTCTCATCTTGAAAAGAGGATAAAACAAAATCTTCTTCCAATCCTTTTCCCACCATAAAGGTTGCTGGTGGTGGCACTCTTCCAAATTTTTGCAAAGGATTGTCTTTGGTATTGGGCTTATCCGGCTCGGGTAGCTTGCCACTATCAATCAAATCTTGGATCTCATGCCTTAATCGGGTACACCTATTAGTCTCATGTCCTTGAGTCTGATGAAATTGACAAAAAGCCTTAGTATCAAATTTTGGGGGAATTGGAAATGGTTGTAACAATCCTTTCTTTTGTAGCTTATTGAAGACCCAAGACAAAGGCTTCCCTAGATCTGAAAACTGCCTTCTATTTGCTTGACTGGTTACATTAACATCAACTTCTTTTTGTGTGCTTTGATTGTTAGGCTGGTTGTTCCCTTTCTCATTCCTTCTTATTAAAAAGCTATTCTTCTCCCTTTCCCACTCTTCAATTTGTAGACCATCTTGGAGAAGATCTTTGAAATCACGGATGAGTGTATGAGACATCCTCTCACGAAGATTAGGTAACACCCCTCTCACAATCATCCTTATTTGATCGGATTCATCGGGCCTCTTCTTGAGTAAAGCGGCCTTGTTTCTCCATTGCTTCACATAGTCCACAAAATTCTCATTTGGCCTTTGTCTAATGGACTCCACTTCCATTAAAGTAACTTCTAACTCAACATTATATCCGTATTGTTGGATGAAGGCTTTGTAAAGTGGATCCGAACTCTTTTGTGTTCCATCATCTAAGGTATTGAACCAATTTTGGACAACAGGGTCCAATGAGAGCATGAAGTACCTTAGGGTTTGAGCATTAGTAGCTCGAGCAGACTGCATGGCAGTGATATACTGCTTCACATGGAGATGAGGATTTTCGGTGCCATTGTACTTAGCAAAGGAAGGCATCTTGAATTTATAAGGGACCTCTTCATCTTGTTCAAATAGTTTGTTGATCTCAGACTTCTCTTCTGTTTTCAGCTTCTTCTCAAATTTCTTTTCTAAATCAGCAATCATCTTTTCAACATCGGATGTCTCGGTCTTTTCAATAGTTGCCTTCTCAACAGCCTTCGATTCTTTCTTCTTTTCTTAAACCTCTTGGTAGTATTGAGCCCAATCATCATCATCATCAATTATCACCTTTTCATCATCAAAAGCTACTTCATCAACTTTAGCCTTCCCTTTGACTTTCTTGGTGCTAGCAGATGCTTCGGCATTGTTTCCTAAAATTGCATCTAGTTGATTCTTTATGGTCTTGGCCATGGCCTCTTTTATTTCTTCCATCTTGGCATTAAGGGCTTCATCCACCATCCTTTGAATTTGTTCAGGCTCCATTATTTTTAGTGAGCAAGTGATTGAATCGTTGCTAGATACTTCGTCTCCGGCGTAGGTCGGATTATTGTAGGCTTTTGAACTATCATAATCCAGGGCTATGAGCCAGAGAGGATCAATCATATGAGATGCAAATGTATGCATGTATGCATGTATGCACAATCAACCAATAAACAAGTGTAATTAGGATGATCCTTCCAACCTTATAACATCCACACACGAATGGCGAGTCTCTTTTTCCTAGGTATATGGTTAACAAAATACCAACATGGGGTATCTTGCTTTTGAATAATTCCCTCGGACGTTTCAACCAATAGTTATATTTTTGAAAATGGAAATCAATCCATGATAATTCCCATTAATTAGGTTTTAATCCATTCAACCAACTAAAGTAGCTTTTTGGATTAAAAAGAAATTAAGAGGTTTATTATAAATAGATTTCTCACTCAGAAAGAGTAACTAATGGTTCATGACAAAAACAAGCCCATGGTTAATTTATTCTTAGTGTAAACTAGGCCCACAATTGATTTTTGCTATTTCACAATTGATCTAAATATTTTTGCAAGCTCTTTGTAAAAAATGGTTTGTCACATCCGCCTACCGCATTTATGCATAGTAGTCATGTGCATAGTGAGAGAAGGGGAAAGGAGAAGATAATTCCTGACAACGGCCCCAGATAAGACTATAGGACCACTGGGACCTAATTGAAGAAAAATACAAAGTGTTAGGGAGGTGATTGTAATTTCAAAAAGTTTTGGGGAGGTGACTGTAATTTTTAAAAGTTTTGGGGAGGTAAATATAATTTCCAAAAGTCGTTCTGGATGTTCTTAATAGTGCACATCACAGATTCCAAAAATGGAAAATAGAGAAAAATCGGGTCACAACGACGCGTAACGGTTTTTCCAGAAAACGCACGGTTTGGAAGATATAGGGGATTTTGACTAGGGACATTTTGGTCATTATACATGAATTCGAAGTAGGAAATAAACACAAGAGTGAGTAGAGGATGTTAAGGGGGGTAAATATGAAATGATCGTCAGTAGAAACGGGGCCCGGGCAACACCCGAGCAAAGAAAAGACCTAAAGGGAATTTTTTAAAAAGTCGAGGGCTTATTGGTAATTTTTCAAAATGACTTGGAAACCTAAAATAGACCTTAAAAATAGAAAGTAGAGGTCGAGAGGATCAAAACTATACTTAGTTTGCCTCGTGGAATTGTACGGGTTAAAAGTTACGAACAAATAATCGCTAGAGGGTATTTTGGTCTTTTCACACCTTAGACCATAGAAATTTCAACACAAGATGGTGGAGGGGCCAAAATATAATTAAAATAAAGTTTAAGGGCTTGGGTTTTTAAATAAATAAAAGGAGGAGACAATTGGGCTAATGAAAATTAGCCATTTAAAAGTTATAATAAAGAAGAAAGAGAAAAGTGTGAACATTTGGCTTTAAAACATTCATTCTTCCAAAGGTGACCATCATTTCCCTTATATATATATATCATGATATGAAGAACAAATTCTCTCTCTCCCACTTCCAAGTTTCGGCCACCATAGGAAAACATCAAAAGATTTTCAAGTTTTGTCAAGTTTGATTTTCAAGGTAAGTTTTAAGGTTTTCAAGTATGTAGAATTCAATTCTATTATCAATTCTAGGTATTTATATAACTATTGGGAGATTGGAGATTAGGGTTCTTATGGTGGATTTGGAAAAATTTTAAGTAGTTATGATATTAATCAATTAAATGAAAGAATCAAGGTTTCTAAGGTTTAATAAGGTTAGATTAGGGTTTCGTTTAAAAAGAAATGGAGGATAGCTTATTATTCTAAATTGTTAAGGTTTATGTTTAAGGGTGTGTTCTTGAATTTCTTGAAGGAAAAACAAAGATTAAGGAAGGAGAAGGAGGAAAAACAAAAGGGGAAGTAAAAGAATAAGGTTTGGTACTTTACCATAAAAGAAATATTATTTTTCTTACAAATTTTGGTTTATGGAATTTTTTATGTTGATGAACTTTAATTAGTTGATTTAAGTTAAACATGCAAAAGTTGTCAAAGGGAAGTGTTTGAATCTTCACTTTATCATTAAAGAAGACTTCATATTGATTTGAAAAAGAAAAATAAACTATTCCATGTATTTCATATGTTTGGGCCGAAATGGTCCCAAAGTGACAGCTTCTGCACTATTTTTGTGGCAATTGTTTGAGGTAGCAAATGAATGAATTTTTCAACGAAATTTTACGTGTAATTAGTCAACATATGAAATAAGTTTCCTGTAAAATATCAGCCAAAAATAAGATCATTTACCTGGTAAAATACATGACTGAAACGGAATAAAATTTTGACGAAAACCCAGATTTTACTATTCATTTGGTCATGCCATTTTGCGTTGCCGATTTTACTTGCCGCGACACTATTCATTTGGTCAATTTATGACTTTTTGAGGAATGCTTTGAAATTTTTGATATGTTTATTATGGATGCTAAATATATGAAAAAAGGTAATGGTTTGACTAAAGAATGTGGTGCGCGGCGTAAATGGCTAAGCGCAATTAAAATGATTTCTCGTGTAACACCCCATACTCTATATAAGCACTATACATATACTTGGTATACATACAATGCGTATATAAAGTATAAGAATGTCACTTTTAGTTTCTATTTAAAAATCTTTATCCAAGGTCAAGCAATATTATATTAATTTAAGAAACATTTATAAGAATCATTATTGTTATCAAAAATAAAACATAATTAAAATCATACATGTATGCATCACCTTCTAGTTGGTCTCGAGACACTCATACTTTTCTCGTGGCATAGCAGCTAAGCATCCAGATCATCCGCATAAATACCTGCGCGATTACACAACCGCGCTAAGCCCGAGAGCTTAGTAGTACAAATAAATAATAAAATATACATTACAAAATAATCATACCTTATAATTTTAGCATCATGTTTTATTGTTTTCTTACCACTTTTTCCTTTCTCAATGGATTCTTCATATATTGCCACTAATCTCATAAATTAAATACATCATTACATAGCATATTCACAACACAATACCTACCCTTTCTATTTCATATACACATATATATGTATATATAATCACAACAAAACACCATTCAAACCTTTAAAAGAACAATTCTCACAAATTCCACATTCACAAACATGTTACACATGATACAACAATTCCATAACCTCATATCTCAACAAAATCAATACATATATTACAAACTCATACTTCATAACATCACTTTATTCACAATTCATTAATCATGAAACACATTTCCATCAAAAGCATTCATAGATCTCATTATTCATTTGTTTCAACATTGTTTCCATATATCTTATTTATCAATCATGTTACCATTCATGACTCACATTACACAAAGACAAGCATGGGCCCAAGACACACTAATATGCCATTCAATTTTCAGAGTAATGCTTTGGTTTATTCATCACATTTATCATTATCATAGACCCAACTAGGCTTCAAGGATTAGGCTCAACCAAGCTTCAAGGGGAACAAAGCATGCTAAGTATCAACCCAACTTGGCTTCAAGAACCAAACCCAACCTAGCTTCAAGGGTTGTAACATCTCAATTAGGCTTCAAGGATTAGACCCAACCAAGCTTCAAGGGGAGTAAAACATGTTAAACTTCAACCCAACTTGGCTTCAAGGATCAAATCCAACCTAACTTCAAGAGATTATTACTAATAGGCATGCCACCAACAACAAACTCTGAAAATGGAATAACACATTAGTCACACAATTCATTTATTATTTCATTATCATTTCTATTCTCAATTCTCATCATCATTTAGGCAAACATGCCTTATTTCTTTCAATTGCATCACCATAGCCAATCACAATGGCTTTATATTACATTTGAGTCATCATTGCCAAGAACAATGGCTTTATATCACATTATATCTCAAATCACATTTCAAGTTTCATCATTGATATATGCAACATCAATTACATTACTACACAAACATATCATGAATCAATCATACCATATATTCATGCTTCAATCATAACATTAAAGTAATTCATCATCAATGATCTCATGATATTCCACATTATACACAACATGCCATTATTCATATGCATCCTCAATCTACATATAGTACAATACAATTTATGAGATTGACAATGCATAAAACCTAACATGGTTCATATAATATCAACGTTATCATCAAATCATATTGATCAATTCAATTCATCACTCAAGTATACATAATCAATGACATTGCACATACTTTTTCATTGATCATTATATCTTCCACATTTCCTATATTATCATTGATATATTCATACATAACAATTTACCTTATTCAAGAACTTAGAATCCTCCATATACATTTGGTTGGATCATTATTGTTTTAAGTGTGTTTAGGTACAAAAGACATTTGAAGATCCAACAATGTTGAAGACCAAATAACAAACACATTTGCAAACACCCTCAAGGGACACGGCCAAGCTTGTGGCCGTGTCTCCCAATATAAACATCCAGTAGCCAACACGCCCAAGGGACACGGCCAAGCTTGTGGCCGTGTCACTCAACACCAATACAAGCAGTAGCAAACACGGGTAATGGACACGGCCAAGCCAGTGGCCGTGTCTCTCAACACAACAATCCAGTACCAGACACGGGCAAGGGACACGGCCGTGTCTCTCAACATAAATCAGACAGTAACAAACACAGGCAAGGGACACGGCCAAGCCAGTGGCCGTGTCTCTCCAAAACTCATCCAACACGGCCAAATTTGCCCTAACTTGGCCGTGTCTCCCATAACTTGGCCGTGTCCTTCAATAATTCATAGACCAAACACTTCGAAATTCATCTAAACCAAACTCTAATTCAACATTCCATCATTTTCCTCACAATTTTCTCAACTCATCATCACTTAGATATCAATTCCACACATTTACATACTTAAATCTCTTGTTATCATCATTTTACACACCAATCATACCCAACATAACCTCAATCCAAAAGAAAACCACACAAGAAGGTATATACTTATATATATGTATAATCAATAAAATTCATTCAAGAAATGTGTACTTACCTATATAGCTTGCCAAATCTTCATCTCCATCTTCAATACTCTTAAAATCCTTAAGAAATTTGATGAAGATCAATCTCTCTCTCTCTCTCTCGTGCTCTCTTGTCCACGAAGAAGAAACAGAAGAAGAGGAAGAAGGAAGGTTCTCCATCCTTCCTTCGTTCTTATCTTATATATATATAATAATAATAATAATAATAATAATAATAATAATAATAATAATAATAACAATAATAACAATTATACCATTTAAATCTCCACCACACACAATTTCTTTTTGACTTTCTTCTTCTTTTCTCTTCAACACACACATTGAATCCAAATACAACAGTAATCCCAACACTTTTAGGGTATACTTTAGGATATTACATCTCGAGTCACTCTAAAAGGAAGTTTGAGACTTAAATTGAATCATTTTAACCTTTTTGCTCTACTGGATAGTTGGGAGTGGTAGATAAGGGTATGGTACACTATACTAACGCATGCAGTACTGCACATTATTGTGTTATGACATTTTATTTAGTGGTGAGGCCACTGAAGCCATTGGGGAGGCCCATTGGTTATAACCAAGATGGTGAGGGCCATTCCTGTGATCTGATATCGATGGTGAGGGCCACCTATGTTACAGTGGTGAGGGCCACTGCCTTATCACTATGGTTCCCTATATACCAGTAGAGCCTGAGCCAAAGTCATATTTTTCGTTAAACTATGTAATGCAAAATAAGTTTGAATTATGGTTTTACATTATTGGAAGCATATCACACTGAATGTACAATAATTTCTATTGGTTTAAGGTTGGTTAAATTATGATTTAATTATTTCTTTTTATTTCAAATACTTTCATATGCTACTTTTATTTTTATTGGTAAAGTACCCACTGAGTGACAACGCTTAGCGAGTTAAGTTTTCCTTGACTCGTAGGTTCGGAGCAGTAGCAAATTCTTGGAAAGCGATGACCAGACCCACAGCATATCTCAGGGTAGATCTTTTAGTTTCCATTATGAGTTAGCTAGTTATGGCATGTATATGTATATATATAAGTTTGAGAATTACAATGTTATACAGTACGTTAGTAGTATGTAATAATAATAAACCTTTACTTTATTTTGTATTAGAAGTGTGAACTCTTCTTGCAGGTTTGTAGTTGAGGGTATAAGGTGGATTCATTGGGAGTGTATTGAAACTGATTGTACTCACACTGGTTTGTGTAAAAATGTTTTCAAAAATCAGAAAAACTAGTTTTGTCGACACTTGGGACCCAAATTTCTAGGCGAAACTCTGACAAAATTTCTATAAAATCGGAACTAAAATTTGACTAAGTAAAATTGGTAGCAACATTAGGATAGTGTGGCGCCTCTACTCGGCTTACACATGTAGGCCGGGAAGGGGTGTTACATGGTTGGATGAACATAATTTTGTTTCTAAGCCCATTGTAAAAGATTTTAGAAAATTGGATTTTGGGCTTAGTATTTGGGCCATGGGCCAAAGAATTTATTTATTTTTTAGAAAAGTATTATGTCCAAAGACCATCTAAAAAAATTTTAAAAATAGTTTTGGACTTTTGGATTTTAAAGAAAAATTTATTTTGAGCTTACAATATACTTAGTTCATATTAGAAAAAGAACAAACCAAATAAGCCATGATTTAAGCCAAGATAAACTAACCATAGTCAAACAACATGCATTTGGGGTAAAACCTAAGGAAAGTAACTAGGCCAATTACATGAGCTTTAGTCTTTGGGTTAAAAGGCTTAGGTTCCCATAGCAAGTATATACCAAATGGTACGAGGCTATGAATGGTTATGCCATGCTCGATCTCCATACCTTGAGTGAAAGTATGGTATCCCTCACATAACACAACACGGGTAACACGGGCATCCTAACTCACGCACACGATGCAATCTAAGATGATGCAATGGATAATATCATTATAAGAAAGAATAGAATAATAAAAAGACCAACGGAATCAACTTCTCTTATCCCCAGTGGAGTCACCACTGTGAGCGGAAATTTTCACCCCCACTCCCGGTGGAATGGTTCTTGCGACTTTGGCACTATTTAGGCTCGGGGCCTTAGAGAACACGGACCTAAGTCTGGAGAAAATGGAGTTGCCACTCAGATGGGCCGGGAAAAAAGAAAGGGGTGGATGACTCAATTCCTAAGGAATCCCCAACCCCCTAATGGGTTCGAAAAGTTAAGTACGTGTGGGGAAGGTGAGAAATGGCCCAGCACCCCCACAACGCCCGGTTCATTGGAACCGGCCTCCTTTTGAGGTCTTAATATTATAAAATTCATAAATATAATAACATTATCCATATTACACACAATAATTAAAAGAAAGCATCAATATATTAAAATCAAAGCAATGTACATACAAAGCAAATAAATGGACACCCATCCAAGGATGGAAACATGTCCTTACATCAGATGCCTAAATAGGACACCCACCAAAAAGGAAGAAACATGCCCTTTACATAGGTTCTAAAATAGAAAAGAAAATTAAATTACATGATGTTTAACTAATAAGGTACCCACCAAGTGGAAACATACCTCTGACAACTTTTGGAAATCTAAATTAATTGATAAAAGTAAATAATCATTCATCATAAATAAATCATTCATCAAAGCTATTAATCAAAATATAAAATAAACATCCATCCATGATAAATTAAATAAATCAAGTATTGAAATTAAATAAATTAAAGCATAAGAAATAAATCAAAGCATAATCAAGTATGGAATTGAATAAAGCAAATAAAAGTCCAATTATGGCTACTGTGACTTTTTATGGAATTAAAATTGTTAGACAAATGATCTTAATTTTGATCCTTGACAACTCAAATGGATGATCTATTTAACTTGTGTTTGAGAAATCTTGTTGCAGGATAAGGTTGCTTCAATTAAAGGTGAACAGAACAATTCTAGCGGTCACACCTCACCTGAATACGACCGCTCCACGCAATTACAGAATGAAACCTTGTCACAGTAGGTTTCGCGGTCAGAAGTTCGACCTCAGTCGCGACCGCTCCTACAAAATAGCGACCGTCCAAATACTTGTACGACCGCTACTCAAGGAAATTAAATCATTACAATCACAGTAAGGTTCGCGGTGACAAGAACGGTGAATGACTCGACCTCGCTTACCACTTTAGCGACCGCCCATTTAGAGTCGCGACCGCCCAACAATTCAAGAAGAAATTGCTCAAAGAGACAGTAGTGTTCGCATCCTCAGGTGCGTCCAGAAGTTCGACGCGAGAATATGAGTTCGACCGCGAAAGGCTACCAAGGGCGACCGCGAGATTCAAATTATGGCGGACATCTTTTTTGCCCTGTCAGAAAATGACACGTGATATGACCGTTGTAAACCCACTTCAATATTCAAAAAGGGTGACCGCACCTTTGCTTGGCGCGACCGTCCCGACAAACACAGCATGGGCAAGAAACGGTCCGACAAACACATCATGGGAAAGATTCCAGCTGCAGAGCACTAAAATTCGACCGTTGAAGCTTTTTAAAAGTAGCGACCATCCCTGGTTAAAAGGACGACCGCGTGAAGCATGAGCGCGACCATCCTTGTATGAAGGGCGACCGCGAAGTGCTTCGGACAGTTTAAGTAAAGAAGGTCAAATCTGCCAAAACTTTATTCTCAACATCAATAACGGCTAGTAAGACCACATTGGCTATAAATACAAAGTTTCTATGAGAAAACAAAAAAAAGAGACAACATTGAGAAAAGATTTTCATAGCCAAGCAACAAACTTTCTTTTACTTAAACTTGTATTTGAATTGTTATGAATGTTAGGTGTTAGCATTGAAAACACCATTGTATAAGTTTGAGTGTAAGCTTGGGAAACACTTGGGTTGTGAGAGTAAGCCTTGTAAAACTCTTGTTAGGTTGTGAGAGTAAGCCTTGTAAAACTCTTGTTTGGGTTGTAAGTGTGAGCCTAAGAAAAACACTTGTAAAGTTGGAAGTGAGCTTGTAAAAACTTCAAAGACTAGTGGAACCTTAACAAGTTGTTAAGGAAGTGGATGTAGGATTGAAGTAAATTCGAACCACTATAAATCTTGTGTGTTTTTTCTTTCCTCCATTACTCAACCAATTCTCTATTCCGCATTTCTTGTTTGTTGAGTTTTTTAAATTGTCATTATTTCTTGAGGAAACCAATTCACCCTCCCTCTTGGTTGCCATCTTGGGACAACAATTGGTATCAGAGCCCTGAGATTTCTTAAACTTATTTGTGAAATCTGATCCACAATGGCAACTTCTTCTTCATCAAGCTCTCATGGAAATCTTAACTCTATTCTTAGACCCTACTTTGATTGAACGGATTACTCATACTGGAAACACAAAATGTATTTGTTTCTAGATAGTGAAGGGATTGAACTATGGGATTTCGTGGAAAATGAGTGGAAATCTCCCACTCATGAAGTTGACGGTATTCAAGTTCCACTTCCCAAAGCTCAATGGTCAACTAGCAATATCAGAGATCGATTCAAGAACAATAGAGCTGCTTCCATCTTGATGAACTCCATTTCAAGAGAAGAAGGTGGAAGAGTTCAACATTTAACTTGTGCACATTGCATATGGAAAACACTTGAAAACTACCATGAAGGTACAACTCAGGTAAGATTTACCAAGAAACAAATGCATGTTCATGAGTATGAGCTATTCAAGATGAAACTAAATGAAAATGTCACCGACATGACCAATCGCTTACTTGCAATTGTCAATGAACTAAAGAAGTATGGCAAGGTATATGATCAAGGTGATGTAAACAGTAAAATCTTGAGAGCTCTAAGAGCTAGAAAGAACTTTGAATCCAAAGTATCATCCATAGAAGAAGCTCATGATCTCAGCACATTAAGAACCGACGAGCTAGTTGGTAAATTACTCACTTTTGAGCTGCACAGTGAAAAAGAAGAAGATCAAGGTGAGAAAGAAAAGAGAAAACCAATTGCACTCAAAGCAATCAAAGAAGCTGAGAGCTCAAGCAATGAAGGTACTGATGATGAATATGAAATGGCAATGTTCTCAAAAAGAATGAATGAATGGAAAAGGAAGAAAAGATTACAAGCAAACAAAGGTACACCTCCTAAATTCTCCTTCAAAGATAAAGAAAAGAAAAATGAGGTAAAGTGCTATGAATGTGCAAAAACTGGTCACATCAAATCGGATTGCTACAAATTAAAGAACAAAAGGAAATGGGATAAAGAAAAGAAAAAGTCTCTCAAAGCCACATGGGATGACTCTTCCTCAAGTGAAGAAGAAGAAGAAGAAGGAATTGCAAATCTTTGTCTCATGGCTATTGAAGATGACTCCAATGAGGTAAGTACTCAATCCTTTGATCTTGTAGCACATGATGATATAAATGATATAGATGATAGTGACTTGATTGAGCACATGAATTCTAAAATAGAAAAATATTTCTCTAAAATGATGCTCTATAAAGAGAAAAACTCTAAGTTATAAAAGGATTTTATATGTTTAAAGAACTCTACCTTAGAATTGAAAACCTCAAATGAACACTTAATGAATACAATAGGAGAATTAAATAAAAGCTCACATGGCTTAGAAAAGGTGATTAAAGAGAATGAGACATTGAAGCATGAACTAAAAGAACTAAAAGAATCAATTTCCAGATTTCATAAAGGAAAGGAAGCATTGAACACATTAATTAATAATCAAAGATCACCTTCCTTGAAATATGGATTAGGATTCAATGGCTCAACCAACATTGCACCTAGCAAACCAACATTTGTGAAAGCATCTACAACTAAAATTTCTGATATTCATATCAAAGATGCTTGCACCAAGTCTAAAAGAACTTCTTATGGTTCACTAGGAGATAAAGCCAAAAATAATTATGCATTGTTGTTCACTAAACTTGTACAAAAGAAATCACATACTTGTAGTTGTATGTATAATGCAAAAAGAAAAATGCAGAAGCATAGGATACCATGGCAATGCACATATTGCATGAAATTTGGTCACAAAAATTTCTATTGTTATATAAGAAAAGCTCATCTCAATTTAGAAGGCACGCTTTCTACTAACCATCAAGGACCCAACTATATGTGGGTACCTAAAAGAAGATGATCACAATTGTCTTGCAGGTATGCCTAAAATCTACTATCGATGAAAGCACATGGCTTGTGGATAGTGGATGCTCAAGGCATATGACTGGAAATGCAAAGCTCTTTACAAGTATTACCTATAAACATGGAGGTAACGTAACTTTTGGAAACAATGCTAAAGGTAAAATTCTTGGTGTTGGCTCCATTGGTTCTATTGGTAAGGATTTAATTGAAGATGTATGGCTTGTTGATGGATTGAAACATAACTTGCTAAGTGTTAGTCAACTTTGTGATAAAGCATACTTTGTCAAGTTTGATTCTAAGGAATGCAAAATCACAAATTCAAATGATGTTATCATATTTAAGGGCACTAGAACAAACAACACTTACAATGTCAGCATACATTCAAATCATACATGTTTAATGTCCACTAATAATGATGCATGGTTATGGCATAGAAGACTAGGACATGCTGGTATGGATCAATTAAAATATATCTGTAATGAGAACTTAGTTGATGGCTTACCTAAGATAAAATATGATAAAGATAGGATTTGTGAACCTTGTCAACATGGTAAACAACATAAAAGCTCATTTAAATCAAAGAGTGTTATAAGCACCTCTAGACCTTTAGAGCTCATTCATTTAGATTTGTTTGGACCAAATAGAGTTACAAGCTTAGGAGGCAAATCATATGCATTTGTTCTTGTTGATGACTACTCTAGATTCACATGGGTTAATTTCTTAGCTCAAAAGAATGAAGCCTTTAATTACTTCAAAACTTTTGCAAAAAGAGTTCAAAATGAAAAAGGATATGTGATCACATCTATTAGAAGTGATCATGGCAAAGAATTTGAAAATGAGAACTTTGAAGACTTTTGCAATGAACTTGGCATTTCACACAATTTTTCTGCTCCTAGAACTCCACAGCAAAATGGTGTAGTTGAAAGGAAAAATAGAACTTTAATCGAAATGGCTAGGACAATGCTCAATGAATATGATTTACCATCTTATTTTTGGGCGGAAGCCGTTAATACAGCTTGTTACATTGCAAATCGTGTTTATAAAAGGCATTTAACTAATAAAACTTCTTATGAGCTATGGAATGGAAGAATACCCAGAATTTGATATTTTAGAGTATTTGGATGCAAATGCTTCATATTGAATACCAAGGATAATCTTGGAAAATTCTCATCCAAATCAGATGAAGGCATATTCTTAGGATATTCATCATATAGCAAAGCATATAGAGTATTTAACATGAAAACTCTAGTTATAGAAGAATCAATGCATGTTGTATTTGATGAATCATCTAAACTTGATCAAAAGAAAGGTATTACTTTCAATGACCCTGCAGGTACTCTTGAACCTCTTGAATCTATTGATGCTCCAAAGATCAATCAACTTGAAGAAAAGACTCAAGATCTACCTAAGGATTGGCAATACAAGAAAGATCATCCAAAGGAACTCATCATTGGAGAAACATCAAAGGGAGTAACTACTAGATCTAAAATTAATCACGTTGATGTTAATTTTGCTTTTGTTTCTCAAATTGAACCAAAAACTGTTGAGGAAGCTTTAAATGATGAAAATTGGATAACTGCAATGCAAGATGAACTTAATCAATTTGAAAGAAATAATGTTTGGCAACTTACTCCTAGACCTATAGATCATTCTATAATAGGATGCAAATGGATTTATAGGAATAAGCTTGATGAAAATGGTCACATCATTAGAAATAAAGCAAGATTGGTAGCCAAAGGTTATAATCAAGAAGAAGGTATTGACTATGATGAAACCTTTACCCCAGTAGCCAGATTAGAAGCTATTAGAATATTACTTGCTTTTGCATGTCATATGAATTTTAAGCTTTATCAAATGGATGTCAAAAGTGCATTCCTAAACGGACTTATAAATGAAGAAGTTTATGGTGAACAACCTCCTGGTTTTGAAAACTACAAATTTCCTGATCATGTTTTCAAACTTACCAAAGCTTTATATGGATTAAAGCAAGCACCTAGAGCCTGGTATGATAAACTTAGTGCATATTTGCTTGAAAATGGTTTTTCAAAAGGAAAAGTAGACACAACTCTTTTTGTTAAAAAGGATAAGCACAACATTTTGATTGTACAAATTTATGTGGATGACATAATATTTGGAGCTACTAATGAAGCCTTGTGCAAAGAATTTGCTTCTTGTATGACTAGGGAATTTGAAATGAGCATGATGGGTGAACTCAAGTTTTTCCTTGGACTGCAAGTCAAGCAATGTAAAGATGGGATCTTCATCAACCAATCCAAATATACAAAAGAACTCATCAAGAAATTTGGAATGGATGGCTGCAAAACTAGCAAAACTCCTATGAGCACATCATTAAAATTAGGTAAAGATGATAATGGTAAAGCAGTAGATGAGAAGAAATATCGAGGTATCATCGGATCACTACTTTACTTAACTGCTTCTAGGTCTGATATAATGTATAGTGTATGTCTTTGTGCTAGATTTCAAACTAGTCCTAAAGAATCACACTTGAATGCCACTAAGAGAATCTTGAAATATTTGAGTGGTACAATACATTTAGGACTTTGGTATCCTAAAAACACAACATTTCATATTATAGGATTTTCAGATGCAGATTATGCTGGTAGCATCTTAGATAGGAAAAGCACAACAGGAGCATGTCACTTTCTTGGTAATTGTCTAGTTTCTTGGCATAGTAAGAAACAAGCATCGGTTGCTTTATCCACAACGGAAGCAGAATATGTTGCAGCATGTTTTTGTTGCACACAAGTATTATGGATGAAACAACAATTGCTTGACTATGGTAAAATGTTTAACAATATCTCCATTAAATGTGACAACACTAGTGCTATCAATTTGTCTAAGAATCCTATCCAACATTCTAGATCCAAACACATAGATATTAGACATCATTTCTTAAGAGAAAATGTACAAAATCAGAATATAATCTTAGAATTCATAGATACAGAAAATCAACTTGTTGATGTCTTTACAAAACCCTTGAATGAAGATAGACTTAACTTCATCAAACTCAATTTAGGAATGATTGATGGAATCACTTTGAGTTAATTCAAATTTTTGCCTTAAAATAAAGTTTCTATGTGCATGAAATTAATTTTTCTTAACACACTTGGAATATCTTCCATCTTTCTTTGAATCTTTCATTTTTAAGTTTGTCGCGGTCGCTCCAGTGTCCTTTAGCGATCGCTATCTCGTCTGTTAGTTTCATTCAATAAAAATCTTTGTGCGCGGTCGAGAAAATTTGTGCGCGGCCGCACCAATTTGAATAGTTTCGACCGTTACAGACAGTTTCTTCCCTCGCGAGCGTACCTATCTTACTAATGGTCGCTAGACCACATGTCGCGATCGCACCTTGTTAAATCTGCGACCGCACCCTGTACACTCTGCTCGAAAATTTATAACCGTTGGCTGTGTGACAGGTCGCAACTCTTAACTTCCAACAGTCATAAACGGCTATTTTCTTTACTACATCTATTTAAGAGTGTTTAGCATCAGTCTATCTGATATTTTGCCTATTAAAACACACAAACTTCCTTCTGAAACCCTAAAAACTTCTGTTTCTCAATCACTCTCTGTTTTTCAGATTACTCCTACTCCTTCTGTTTTCAATGGCCCCCAAAAGAAAAACCACTTCCAAAATCAAAGGTCAAGCCAAGAGAGTTCCAGGAATCACCATTAGAGAACCTATTGTTGATCCTCCATCTCCTCCACAGTCTAGAAGAGGTGAGAAAATTCACAAACCTCACCACCAAACCTCTGAGGAAGACATTAGGTATGCAATGCTTAAGAAAAAGAAAGTTGAAGGCACCAAATCTCCTTTTGGTGGGATGCTTTCTGCATTGGGCATCAAGGACGAAATTGAGAGATTGTTGGATGTCCTTGGATGGAGAAATTTTGTCTTTCCAGAAGAGGTAGGCTACTCTAGTCTTAGTAAAGAGTTTCTGATGTCCCTCCAAATAGAGAAGAGTGCAAACTCTGCATTAGGGTGGTATGGGGTTAGGTTTAAACTATTTGATAATTATCACTCCTTAACCCTAGAAGGATTTGGCAACATTTGGAACTTCCCTTCTGAAGGTATAACCTCTTACAATGACCAAATCTTCTCAAACCAAACCCTTTCTGATTTCTGGCGAGAAATTTCCATTGAGACTTCTTTTGAAAAGGAATCTAAAGCCAGGCACATCAAATCTCTCACCCACTGGATGCTCCATAGGATTATCACCTATACCATTCATCAAAGAGCAGATGGGAATGAGAAAGTAACCAAAAGAGACCTTATCTTTCTCTATGCTTTCACCCACAACATCAAAATGAACACAACCAAGTTCTTAATTGACACCCTTTACCATCATGCTGTTACAAGAACTGGTACCTTCTTCCTATCCTCTCAAGTTACTCAAATAGCTAGGCATCTAAACCTTCTGAATGATTTGAACTTAGCTACTTTGAGAAATCCTTTCACTCTAGCCTCCAATGCTATCACAATCGATTACTTAGAGCATGCTGGATGTGTAAGGAAGATAGAAGGATCATATGTATACTGCTTTGGCAAGAAAGGAGTTATGGATAAACAAAAGAAAAGGCCAAGGTATACAATTGAGGAAGAGGGAGATTCTGTAGAAGTTGCTATGGAATTACCCCCCAAAAGCAACTTCATCAAAAGCTACTCAAGAAACTGCTTCATCCTCCACACAACTCATCCTCCAAGCTATCAAAACTCTCTCCAGGAAACTCTCTAGGTTCAAGAAAAGTGTCTCCAAGAGATTCCAGCACTTGAACAAGAGAATAGACCTTATATCCCACATGCACCATGATCTTTATGACATGCAAGGCAAATTGGACTTGCCTCAATGCAACCTTGAAGATTGGGATATAAGTGATTACACCCAAAGCATTGCTAAAGAAGAAGAGTCCATTAGTACTAGCTCTGCCTCTGTTGCACCTCAAGATAAAGGGAAAGCTCCTTTAGTTGAAGAAGAGTTAGAGTTAGATGAAGACTCAGAATAGCATTAGATTTTTCTTATTGTTTGCATTTTAATATGCTTGTTTTAATCTCTCTTTGTACTTTCCTCCACTTTAATATATATAATGTTTATATTCCCTTTCATTGCTTTGTTAATGGTTTTGCTTAACATTTTTTTCATTTTGCCTATGCCAATGGGGGAGAAAATACCAAAATGGAATGAAACACACAATATACAATAATGGGAGAAACAAGTATACATGTTGAAATTTGTTGAACATTTGCAATAGGGGAGAAATGTTTATGGGGGAGAAATGTTTGCATCAAACAATAACAGAAATGTTTGCATCAAACAATAACATTTGCACCAAGATAAACTAATAATCACAATGCTCTTAACCATGATTGTTGCATATGTTAAGGGGGAGCATTTTAGACTTATTATTTTTCTCATCATTCCATTTGAATTGTCAAAGTCAAAATGGGGGAGATTGTTAGACAAATGATCTTAATTTTGATCCTTGACAACTCAAATGGATGATCTATTTAACTTGTGTTTGAGAAATCTTGTTGCATGATTAGGTTGCTTCAATTAAAGGTGAACAGAACAATTCTAGCGGTCGCACCTCACCTGAATACGACCGCTCCACACAATTACATAATGAAACCTTGTCACAGTAGGTTTCGCGGTCAGAAGTTCGACCTCAGTCGCGACCGCTCCTACAGAATAGCGACCGTCCAAATACTTGTACGACCGCTACTCAAGGAACTTAAATCATTACAATCACAGTAAGGTTCGCGGTGATAAGAACGGTGAATGACTCGACCTCGCTTACCACTTTAGCGACCGCCCATTTAGAGTCACGACCGCCCAACAATTCAAGAAGAAATTGCTCAAAGAGACAGTAGTGTTCGCGTCCTCAGGTGCGTCCAGAAGTTCGACGCGAGAATATGAGTTCGACCGCGAAAGGCTACCAAGGGCGACCGCGAGATTCAAATTATGGCGGACATCTTTTTTGCCCTGTCAGAAAATGACACGTGATATGACCGTTGTAAACCCACTTCAATATTCAAAAAGGGCGACCGCACCTTTGCTTGGCGCGACCGTCCCGACAAACACAGCATGGGCAAGAAACGGTCCGACAAACACATCATGGGAAAGATTCCAGCTGCAGAGCACTAAAATTCGACCGTTGAAGCTTTTTAAAAGTAGCGACCGTCCCTGGTTAAAAGGACGACCGCGTGAAGCATGAGCGCGACCATCCTTGTATGAAGGGCGACCGCGAAGTGCTTCGGACAGTTTAAGTAAAGAAGGTCAAATCTGCCAAAACTTTATTCTCAACATCAATAACGGCTAGTAAGACCACATTGGCTATAAATACAAAGTTTCTATGAGAAAACAAAAAAAAGAGACAACATTGAGAAAAGATTTTCATAGCCAAGCAACAAACTTTCTTTTACTTAAACTTGTATTTGAATTGTTATGAATGTTAGGTTTTAGCATTGAAAACACCATTGTATAAGTTTGAGTGTAAGCTTGGGAAACACTTGGGTTGTGAGAGTAAGCCTTGTAAAACTCTTGTTAGGTTGTGAGAGTAAGCCTTGTAAAACTCTTGTTTGGGTTGTAAGTGTGAGCCTAAGAAAAACACTTGTAAAGTTGGAAGTGAGCTTGTAAAAACTTCAAAGACTAGTGGAACCTTAACAAGTTGTTAAGGAAGTGGATGTAGGATTGAAGTAAATCCGAACCACTATAAATCTTGTGTGTTCTTTCTTTCCTCCATTACTCAACCAACTCTCTATTCCGCATTTCTTGTTTGTTGAGTTTTTTAAATTGTCATTATTTCTTGAGGAAACCAATTCACCCCCCCTCTTGGTTGCCATCTTGGGACAACAAAAATAAATTAGGGTTTTATGTTTTAAAGGTTTGGTAAGACTCTTTGATTAACAAAACTAGGGTTTTAAACACTTTAAAATACTTTAATTTGTGATTTTTGGTTATTGGGTTCCTAAGCTACTGTGTAAAATTTAGGTTTTTATGTTTTTTAATGTTTTAAAAGGATTAGGGTTCATAAAAATTAGGGTTTAAGGTTTTAAAAGGGTTAGTGTTCATTATTTTGGGTTTAAAAGTTGCATTTTGGATTTTAGGATTTAGAAGTAGGGTCACGGGTGGTGAATAATTTTTAGGGTTTTGGAAATCAATTTGATATTTTATGGAATTTTATAAATTTAAACAAATAAATTAAACTTTTTATAAGTAGAAAAGATTTTTTTAAGGCTTTTTGAATGAAATAGAACCCACTTTAAGATTTTAAAAGAAGCAGAATTTACATCTTAGTTTTGTTGAAAAATATGTTCAATTAGAGTTTTAAGGTTTTTAAGAAGAAAAAATAAAATTTTTAAGCCTTTTGGAAGATAAACCAACGAAATAAGGTTTTTTTTTTTTGGCTTTAGAAAAACTAAATGAAAGTTCAAAGTTTTTTAATTTTGATTTCATAGATTTGCCACTGTGTAAAAAAAAAATTAAAGAAAATTAATTAACACATACCTTCTTTTGTTGATTTCTCCAAAAACAATTCTTCTTGGGTGAACTAGCTCCAAAGACAAGCTTTCTTTGCCTTTGAATCCTCTAAATCGTGTTGTTGCTGTTCCAGAAAAGAGTTGAATTGAATTTCTTCTTTTTCTTCCTTGATTTGGTTTCAAATTTTCCAAACTACTCTTGGATTTTTTTGCCTCCCCATTTTTAATTGTTTTTAGTCCTTATTTATAGTGGTTTGAGGTTGTTTATTCCTAATTAGTTAAGGTAAGTAATATTAATAAAAAAAAAGAAACCAAAACCTTATTGGATTAGGTTTCGAAAATTTTGCGTCGAAAAATTTGCGTTGCACGAAAAAATTATGCCACATAAATCTACGGCAGCGCGCGCGGAGCGGGCTCGTAAGCTATTTCGCAGGCAAAAAATTTCTGCGTGCGAAATAGCACAGTGATTTCGCCTACAGGGATTTCCTCCAAGCAAAATGCCCACGGGCCCGCGCGATGATTTTTTCGTTGCCGATTTTTCCGACTCTGATTTTTATTTTTATTTTTATTTTTTGATTTTTATTTGTTTATTTCTATTTTTTATTAAAAACAAATTAGATACTAAAGCAAAAATTATTTAATAAAAATTATTTTGGACCAATTAGACAACAAAAATCATTTTAGACTAAATAAAACATATTGGACTGGATTGGGTCAAAAATTAAGGGTCTACATGTTGGTAAAATAATAAAGTATATTTAAATAGTACCTCACATCACTCCCTCATATGTTTCACTCAAGTTTGATGTTCACTCAAGTCCACTCATGTTTGCACTCAATATATGATTTCTCTCTTGATGAGTGTGAGCGGGGATTTTTTCCCCCACTCCTGGTGGAATGGTTCTTGCGACTTTAGCACTGTTTAGGCTCGGGGCCTTAGAGAACACGGACCTAAGTCCGGAGAAAATAGAGTCGCCACCCGGACAGGACGGAAAAAAAAAGGGTGGATGACTCGATTCCTATGGAATCCCCAACCCCCTAATGGGTTCGGAAAGTTGGGTACGTGTGCGGAAGGTGACAAATGGCCCAACACCCCCACAACGCCTGGTTCTTTGGAACCGGCCTCCTTTACAGGTCTTAATATTATAAAATTCTTAAATATAACAACATTATCCATATTACACACAATAATTAAAATAAAGCATCGATATATTAAAGATCAAAACAATGTCCAAACAAAACAAATAAATGGACACCCATCCGAGGATGGAAACATGTCCTTACATCCCATGCCTAAATAGGACACCCACCGAAATGTAGAAAAATGTCCTTTACATTGATTCTAAACTATAAAAGCAATTTAAATTACATGATATTTAACTAATGAGGTACCCACAAAGAGGAAACATACCTCTTATAACATTTGGAAATCTAAATAAATCAATAAAAGTAAATAATCGTTCATCATAAATGAATCATTCATCAAAGGTATTAAATATCAATAGAAAGTAAACATCCATCCACGATAAATTAAATAAACCAAACATTGAACTTAGATAAATTAAAGCATATAAATCAAAGCATAATCAAATATAAAATTTAATAAGGCAAGTAAAGATTCAAATTAGGGCTACTGTTTCTATTTAAGATTCCATTTATTTAGGGTTTTGGAAGCTACTGTGATTTTAATGGGATTAAAATAGAGCAAAAGTGTGAGCGGGGATTTTCGCCCCCACTCTCGATGGAATGGTTCTTGCGACTTCAGCACTGTTTAGGCTCGGGGCCTTAGAGAACACAGACCTAAGTCCGGAGAAAATGGAGTCGCCACCCGGACTGGCCGAGAAAAAGAAAGGGGTGGATGACTTGATTCCTAAGGAATCCCCAACCCCCTTATGAGTTTGGAAAGTTGGGTATGTGTGGGGAAGGTGAGAAATGGCCCAGTATCCCCACAACGCCCGGTTCATTGGAACCGGCCTCCTTTACAGGTCTTAATATTATAAAATTCTTAAATATAAAAACATTATCCATATTACAAACAATAATTAAAAGAAAGCATCATTCTATTAAAATCAAAGCAATGTCCAAACAAAGCAAATAAATGGACACCCATTCGAAGATGGAAACATGTCCTTACATTGGTTCTAAAATAGAAAAGCAATTTAAATAATATGAAATTTAACTAATGAGGTATCCAACAAGTGGAAACATACCTCTTACAACATTTGGAAATCTAAATAAATTGATAAAAGTAAATAACCATTCATAATAAATAAATCATTCATCAAAAGTATTAAACATCAATAGAAAGTAAACATCAATCCATGATAAATTAAATGAACCAAGCATTGAACTTAAATAAATTAAAGCATATAAAATAAATCAAAGCATAATCAAATATAGAATTAAATAAGGCAAATAAAAAAATATAAGTTATAGCTATTGTTTCCATTTAGAATCCTTTATTTCATGTGTTTAGGCGTTTTAGATTTTCATGGGTTTAAGCTATTGTGACCTTTTAAAGAATTAAAATAGATTGAGGATTTATGTTTTAAAACGTTGGTAAGACTCTTTGATTAAACAAATTAAGGTTTGAATGGTGAAATCATGAAACTTGGGTTTTAGACACTTTAAAATACTTTTGATTCATGGTTTTAAATGGTGATTTCAAGTTTACTGTGTAAATTTAAAATATTTATGGTTTTATGGTTTTTTAAAGTTTTAAAGGATTAAGGTTTAGAAAAAGTTAGGGTTTAAGGTTTTAAAGGAGTTAGAGTTTACTATTTTAGGTTTAGAAGTTGAATTTTGGGTTTAGTGTTTTAGAATTTAGGGTTTCGGTGATGCATGATTTTTAGGATTTGGAAAAAGCAATTGAAGATTTTATGGAATTTTATGAAAATAAATCAATGATTTAAAGTTTATAAAGCAAAAAAAAAGGATATTTTTAAATCTTTTGGGAAAGTAACAGAACACAATTTTGAGTTTTGAAAATTTGGAATATAAATTTTGATTTGGAGTTTTGAAGAAATAAATCTAATAACTTTAAACTTTTAGAAAATAAAGCCACGATTTAAGATTTTCAAACCTTACAAAAGGTTAATTGAGGTTATAAAGTTTTTAATCTAAAAGAAACCAAAGGATGATTAAGCTACTGTGAAAACAAAAAATAAAAAGAATTAACAATTCAAACCTTATTTTGTTAGTTACACCAAAATTGCTTCTTGGATAAACAAAGTCAAAGACCAGTCTTTTCACCTTTGAATTGCTTAAATCATTTTTCTGCTCCTTAAAAAAAACCAGCATGATTCAAGCTGATTTCCTTCATGGATTTGGATCCACTTTTCCAAGCTACTGTCCAATTTTTTATTTTCGGGCTCCCCTTATTTGATTACCTTTGGTCTTTATTTATAGAGGTTTCATATGGTTTATTTCTTATTAATCATGGCAAGTAATATTGGTAAGAAAAGGAAACCGAAACCTAATTGAATTAGGTTTCAAAAAATTTGCGTCGGAAAAATTAAGCTGCCGAAAAAAATTGCCGCATGAAAAAATGCGCTGGCAAAAAAATCTGTCGCAGTCAACTGCGGCAGTGGGTGAGGAGCGGGCATCGCCCGCATGAAAATTCTTGCGGGCAAAATAGCCTACGGCCCTCGCCCGCAGCTGCCCTGCACTGATTTTTGGCGATGAATTTTTCATCGTCGATTTTTCCGTCGTCGATTTTTATTTTTATTTTCATTTTTTTATTTTCATTTGTTTATTTTTATTTTTTTATTAATAAAATTAAATTCTAAAGCAAAAAATTATTTAATTAAGATAACAAAAATTATTTTCGACCAAAAAAATATATTAGGCAACACAAATTATTTTGGACTAAATAAAATATATTGGACCGGACCGGGTCAAAAATTAAGGGTCTACAGTTTGCCCCCTGCTTGAGTTATCTGAAACTTTAGTGAAAGAGAGTGAAAAGTAATAAGACTTAATTTTTGAGATTGTGGAGGTTTTGGGTTCTAGACTCAAGGATAATTCTAGATTCTGGACCTAAGGAAAATTTGGGTTCTGGACCTAAGGAGCTAACAGTTGCAACAACTCTTTCTTTTGCAGCTTGCTAAAAACCCAAGATAGAGGTTTCCCCAATTCTGAGAATCGTCTTTTATTTCCTTGACCAGTTACATTAACATCAACCTCTTTTTGCGTGCTTTGATTTTCGGACTGGTAATTCCCTTTCTCATTTCTTTTTATTAAAAAATGATTCTTCTCCCTTTCCCACTCTTCAATTTGCAAACCAGCTTGGAGAAGATCTTTGAAATCATGGATGAGCGTATGAGACATCCTTTCATGGAGATTAGGCAACACCTGTAACACCCCCACATCCAATACATGCACACTACATACACCACAATGTAGTATACATGCATCGAATATAGGAATGCTACGGATTTTCTTAACATTCAAAACATTTCCAATGATACTATAATCTTTCTCATTACGCATTATAGAAAAATAAGTGATTAATCTGTAATATAAAATAAAGTAGATATATATATACTTATTACGCAGCGGAATTTAACAACTATTTACATATAGGAAAACATTTAAATATTTATATTTACAAATGTACATATATTCACATTATAAACAATACTTTACAAAATATTAAAAGAGTTATACATGATTGGCAAATCTTCTCTGATCTTTAAGTCCCAAATTCAACTCTTCAATGGCTACTCTCACTTGGCCTCGATGAGCTCTCGGGTTCAACTCTATCAACTCTATCACCTGTGCGATCAACACTATCGCGCTAAGCCAAGGGCTTAGTAGTACAAAACATGCTAACATTATGCTTGTATGCTATGCAATGTCACACATTCCATTAATATCAATATCATAAGTGAAGAGCTAACATCAAACCTTTGCCTTTCACGAATCATAATCATATAAGCATATCACATCTCAAAGTCCTTTCATGAATTTCATTATTTAATTATTTTATCATCAATGAATCATATATAAACAAAGACAACATGGGCCCAAAACACACTAATATGCCATTCAATTTTCAGAGTTAATGCTTTGGTTTTATCACATTTATCATTATCACATATACCCAACTAGGCTTCAAGGATTAGGTTCAACCAAGCTTCAAGGGGAACAAAGCATGCTAAGTCTCAACCCAACTTGGCTTCAAGAACCAAACCCAACCTAGCTTCAAGGGTTGTAACATCTCAATTAGGCTTCAAGGACTAGACCCAACCAAGCTTCAAGGGGAGTAAAACATGTTAAACTTCAACCCAACTTGGCTTCAAGGATCAAGCCCAACCTAACTTCAAGAGATTGTTACTATCTTTAGGCATGCCACCAACAACAAACTCTGAAAATGGAATAACACATTAGCCACACAACTCATTTATTAATTTGTTATCAATTTCATTCTCAAATGAATCAACATAGCCAATCACAATGGCTCTATATTCCATTTCATCTCAATTCACATCATAGCATTTCAATCTTTCATATACACAATCATTTGCATCATCATGTCATTCACATTATTCATATATATATATCATCATTGATATAAACATAACAACACACATTGCTCATATAAATTAACAATGTAGTAATGCCGCATTTGTACTTACATACAATCATATAGGTTTTGTACTTACCTCAAAAGCAAATCACACCACTCTTAACACTACCTTGTTCAAGATCCTTCTACCTCTTAGATCAATGATCAATCACTATCTTCAAGACCTAAATCAAAAGTAATAGCATATACTTGCTTAGGGATACACAAGAGATAATCCAATTAGAAATTAATTAGGGCAAACCCTAACCCTGACACGATCACCCACACGGGCGTGTTCATGGGCGTGTAATACCTACTGCCTCTCAACCATAACAACACGTCCAACATCATGAACGTGCTCCTGGCCGTGTAAATTCTCCAAACTCACAGTAGCTATGACACTCTCAATAACACGGGCGTGTTACTGGTCGTGTCAAACCTACTGCCTCCAACACAATTGACACGCCTAAAAACCCTGGATGTGCTCATGGGCGTGTCCGGCCACAAATCAAGACTCCGATCAAAACAACCAAACACTCAACAACACAATTCTATTCATTAACATCCTCTTCAAACAATCTTAACAAAACATACTCAAAACTCATCTCAAACTTACAACACACCCAAAACAAGCCAAAACACACATCAAACACAAAACACAAAATCATCTTAAAACCCTCACCACATATACAACATCATCTCTTCCAACCACTTACTCTTTTCTTCAATCCATACTCAAAATCCATCATCAAATCACTCAAACACTTCTCACATCTCAAAATCAACCAACACACTCTTAAAAATTTATCAAACTCAAATATCATTTCAAATAAGCACAAAGATCACAAGAGAACTTACGAAAGTTATAAGACTTCTTGTATCATCCACTAGATCACTTCAATCTTCCTTCAATTTGAGTTAAACACCTCAAGATCTTCACTTTGTCTTTTGCTTTCCTTTGTCTATGGAGAAGCCGGCCACACAAAGAAGAAAGAAGAAAATGAACCACAAGAAACAAAGTCAACTCTTCTTTTAATCTCCACCAAGTGTTTCAATTCAAGCAATTACCAAAACACCCTTCTACAAATTGTTTTGTTTCTTTTTAAAACACTTGCCCTTTTTAGACATTTCACCAATCTCAACTAAAAATATCTTCTTTCCTTGACCACATATTTGACCAACTTATATGTTATATATATCACCATATAAACAACATATACACTTCTCTCTAAACCCTCTTTTTTTTCCCAAAACACATATACATAAACATTCTTTTCCAAATTCTTTTCTTATCACATACATATACATTCAATCCAATATACAACAACAACATAATCAAAACTTTTAGGGCATGCATTGGGATATTACAACACCCTTCTAACAATCATCCTTATTTGATTGGATTCATCGGGCCTCTTCTTGAGTAAAGCTGCCTTGTTTCTCCATCGCTACACATAGTCCACAAAATTATCATTTGGCCTTTGCCTTATGGACTCCACTTCCATTAAAGTAACTTCTAACTCAACATTATATCCATATTGTTGGATGAAGGCTTTGTAAAGTAGATCCCAACTCTTTTTTGTTCCATCATCTAAGGTATTGAACCAATTTTGGGCAACAGGGTCCAAAGAGAGCATGAAGTACCTTAGAGTTTGAGCCTTAGTAGCTTGGGCATATTGCATAGCAGTGATGTATTGCTTCACATGGAGACGAGGATTTTTGGTGCCATTGTACTAGGAAAAGGATGGCATCTTGAACTTGTACGGGGCTTCTTCATCTTGTGTAAATAGTTTATCGATCTCAGACCTCTCTTCGGTTTTCATCTTCTTCTCAAATTTCCTTTCTAAATCAGCAATCATCTTTTCAACATCAGAAGTCTCAGTCTTTTCAATAGTTGCCTTCTCAATGACCTTTGGCTTCTTTTTGTCTTAAAGATCTTGGTAGTATTGAGCCCAATCATCATCATCAATGATCACCTTATCATCATCAAAAGCTACTTCATCAGCTTTAGCCTTCCCCTTGACTTTCTTGGTGCTAGCTGATGCTTCGACATGGTTTCCTAAAATTGCAACTAGTTGATTCTTTATGGTCTCGGCCATGGCCTCTTTTATTTCTTCCATTTTGGCATTGAGGGCATCATCCACCATTCTTTAAATTTGTTCGGGATCCATTATTTTTGGTGAGCAAGTGATCGAGTCGTTGCTAGCTACTTCGTCTCCGGCGTAAGTCAGATTGTTGTAAGCTTTAGAACTATAGTAATCCAGGGCTGTGAGCCAGAAAGGATCAATGATATGAGATGCAAATGTATGCATGTATGCACAAACAATCAACAAATAAGGATAAATATAACATCCACACACGAATGGTGAGTCCTTTTTCCTAGGTATATGGTTAACAAAATACCAACAAGGGGTATCTTGCTTTTGAATAATTCCCTCGGATGTTTCAACCAATAGTTATATTTTTGAAAATGAAAATCAATCCATGATAATTCCTATTAATTAGGTTTTAATCCATTCAACCAACTATAGTAGCTTTTATGCTATATTGGATTAAAATGAAATTAAGAGGTTTATTATAAATAGATTTCTCACTTGAAAAAGGTAACTAATGATTCATGCCAAAAACAAGCCCCTGGTTAATTTATTCTTAGTGTAAACTAGGCCCACAATTGATTTTTGGTATTTCTTAATTGACCTCAATATTTTACAAGCTCTTTGTAAGAAAAGATTGGGTGAAAATAGTTTTGTTTCTAAGCCCATTGTAAAAGATTTTAGAAAAATGGATTTTGGGCTTAGTATTTAGGCCTTGGGCCAAAGAATTTTTTGATTTATTTTTAGAAAATTCTTATCTTGAAAAATTTTGAAAATAGCTTTGGTCTTTGGGATTTTAAAGAAAAATTTATTTTGAATATACATAGGTCATATTAGAAAAAGAGCAAACCAAATAAGCCATGATTTAAGCCAAGATAAATTAACCATAGTCAAACAACATGCATTTGGGGTAAAACCTAAGGAAAGTAACTAGGCAAATTACATGAGTTGAGTCTTTGGGTAAAAAGGCTTAGGTTCCCATAGCAAGTATATACCAAAAGGTATGAGGCTATGAGTGGTTATGCCATGCTCGATCTCCATACCTTGAGTGAAAGTATGGTATCCCTTACATAACACAACACGGATAACACGGACATCCTAACTCACGCACACGATGCAATCTAAGATGATGCAATGGATAATATAATTATAAGAAAGAATAGAATAATATAAATACCAACGGAATCAACTTCTCTTATTCCCAGTGGAGTAGCCACTGTGAGCAGAGAATTTTGCCCCCACTCCCGTGCGACTTTAGCACTGTTTAGGCTCGGGGCCTTAGAGAACACGGACCTAAGTCCGGAGAAAATGGAGTCGCCACTCGGACTGGCCGAGAAAATGAAAGCGGTGGATGACTCGATTTCTAAGGAATCCCCAACCCCCTTATGGGTTCGAAAAGTTGGGTACGTGTGGGGAAGGTGAGAAATGGCCCACCATCCCCACAACGCCCAGTTCATTGGAACCGGTCTCCTTTACAGGTCTTAATATTATAAATTTCTTAAAAATAAAAACATTATCCATATTACACATAATAATTAAAAGAAAGCATCATTCTATTAAAATCAAAGCAATGTCCAAACAAAGCAAATAAATGGACACCCATCCGAAGTTGGAAACATGTCCTTACATTGGTTCTAAAATAGAAAAGCAATTTAAATTACATGAAATTTAACTAATGAGGTATCCAACAAGTGGAAACATACCTCTTACAACATTTGGAAATCTAAATAAATTGATAAAAGTAAATAACCATTCATAATAAATAAATCATTCATCAATAGTATTAAACATCAATAGAAAGTAAACATCCATCCATGATAAATTAAATGAACCAAGCATTGAACTTAAATAAATTAAAGCATATAAAATAAATCAAAGCATAATCAAATATAGAATTAAATAAGGCAAATAAAAAAAATATAAGTTATAGCTATTGTTTCCATTTAGAATCCTTTATTTCATGTGTTTAGGGGTTTTGGATTTTCATGGGTTTAAGCTACTGTGACCTTTTAAAGAATTAAAATAGATTGAGGTTTTATGTTTTAAAAGGTTGGTAAGACTCTTTGATTAAACAAATTAAGGTTTGAATGGTAAAATCATGAAACTAGGGTTTTAGACACTTTAAAATACTTTTGATTCATGGTTTTAAATGGTGATTTCAAGCTTACTGTGTAAATTTAAAATATTTATGGTTTTATGGTTTTTTAATGTTTTAAAGGATTAAGGTTTAGAAAAAGTTAGGGTTTAATGTTTTAAAGGAGTTAGAGTTTACTATTTTAGGTTTAGAAGTTGAATTTTAGGTTTAGTGTTTTAGAATTTAAGGTTTCGGTCATGCATGATTTTTAGGATTTGGAAAAAGCAATTGAAGATTTTATGGAATTTTATGAAAATAAACCAATGATTTAAAGTTTATAAAGAAAAAAAAAGATATTTTTAAAGCTTTCGGGAAAGTAACATAACACAATTTTGAGTTTTGAAAATTTGGAAAATAAATTTTGGTTTTGGAGTTTTGAAGAAATAAATCTAATAACTTTAATATTTTAGAAAATAAAGCCACGATTTAAGATTTTCAAACCTTACAAAAGGTGAATTGAGGTTATAAAGTTTTTAATCTAAAAGAAACCAAAGGATGATTAAGCTACTGTGAAAACAAAAAATAAAAGGAATTAAGAATTCAAACCTTATTTTGTTAGTTACACCAAAATTGCTTCTTGGATAAACAAAGTCAAAGACCAGTCTTTTCGCCTTTGAATTGCTTAAATCATTTTTCTGCTCCCTAAAAAAAACCAGCTTGATTCAACCTGATTTCCTTCACGGATTTGGATCCACTTTTCCAAGCTACTGTCCAATTTTTGATTTTCGGGCTCCCCTTATTTAAGAGAGGGCTCCCGCATAATTATCTTTGTCTAGGTCCTAGTTAGTCTTAGAACATGCTTTGATAAACATTCAAGGCGAAATTGAACTCTACTTATTTAAGAGAGAAATGATTTAGGCATTGTTTGGTTAGCCAGCAACTTGTATCCACCCCATTAAATATCAATCCCTAGTTGTCCCTTTGAGCCTTCATAAAATTTTAGCTTTCTTTTCATTGGCATATAGCCCCAATAACCTACCCTGAGTTGTTGTGATACTTTTGACAAGTCTTATGATCACTAAGGTGAAGAGGCAAGAAGATCAAGGAATGGAATGCATAGCCAAGACTGTAAAAATAGTTGGTGTTATCAAGACAATGGGGATAGTTGATGTTTTCAAGACCATAAGGGTAGTTGAAGTTCTCCTAATATCTCCAATATATCAAGACAACATAAGAGTAACAAAAGATTTATCCTTGTTAAAGAAGATTTATGTCACTCCACTCATCTATTATTGGAAGCTCAAGTTGGTACAAACAAGACAACTCTTTTAGAGCTAGAACAAAAAAAAATGATAAGAAAAGAAAACAAGAGAAATGAGAGCAAGAAAAGAAAAAGAAAAGGAAAAAGAAAAGACAAAGAAAAGGAAAAGAGAAAAAGATAAAACCTAAAAAGGAGGCTCAGAAAGCCAACTGAGTTCTCTTTTATCTAAAGTAGCAAAAGTCTTCCATTTGGTTCATAAGGATATTTTGACTTGAACTGGTTCAAACCAACCAAAGATTCAATAAAAATTGGAGAAAAAAGAAGGAAGACCATCCAATTCTTGAAAGTTCTGTACTTAACAGTCCTACAAGGAAGAAGGACAAAATGATAAAATGCTCAAAGAAAGGGAAGAGTAAGGAAAACAAAGAGAAAGAAAAGGGAAGAGTAAGAAAAATAAAGAAAAGGGAGAAGAAGAAAAGAAACGAATTTGGGAACCAAACTTTTTTCAAGGGCAAAAACTATCCTAATCAAGATCCAGATTAATGCCAAGAAGATAGAAGGAATTTGGAGTCTACGAAGATTGCCTCCAAGCTGCCTAAAATTCAAACAAGAAATTTATAGTGTGAGGGTTTGTCCATTGTGTCACATAAGCTCCTATCTCAAAATGGCCTCATTTAACCCATGTCCCTCATAGACCCCATTTCAAGCCTATCAAAGACCTATTGATCTCTCTCGGTAGATAGAGTCTATTAGTGGAGATAGTTTGAATAAGCATGCATATGAGATAGACAATATTTAAACTCAATGAGACCTTTGGCCAAGTAATGTGTATGTGCCTATCTGAAGTGCAATAATTCTTGCTTAAATAGAAATAATTCCCGAGTTTAGTATGGTAACTAGAGCTGTCATGTTATAGATATGTTAATTTGAAAAATCAAGTCCTGAGGTGCATTGACATTAATTTGGCAAAGCCAACATTTGATTTCAAAATCAAAATTAAAAAAAAAATTTGTCATACAAAGCCTTCAAGTTAAGGGAAGTATGTTGAACCTCCAAAGGATAAATTGGGCAAAGGAAATGATTATTGGCAAGGTCATGAAGAAGCTATCAATTGACATGCTGAAACATAGTTTAAAAAGGATGTATCCCTGACTCTGCAACTTGGGATCTCCACCACTCGTGTTTTCAACATCTTGAAGATAAAAGCCACAAGTGTAAAGCTTTCGATCATTCCAATGCAAGACTTGAATGAGCATAAAAAAGGAACCAATGAGAACACTTCTGCTGATCACCTTGGTCTGTGAGTCAATGGAATGACTGTAAGTATTATTCATACATATTATGCATACATGAGCATATCACATTGCACTTTCTTGTCTTGACTTGTCTATTCCTTGTCAATGTGAACAGAAAATACCCTGCGAAGTAAAGAATCAAAAGAAGATATCAAATTAGGGGGGCATGGAAAGCCCATTGCTTGAGAAAGTTCCAGTAATCTTGCAAAGAGAAGAAATACGTACTTGTGTGAAGAATTAGACAATAAAACATCAATCAGAGCCCGCATAGAAAAATTATGGGGGGCAAGGAGAGGATATAAGGTCCAATTAAAAATAGCTAATTTTTTGCAAATAGGAAGAACAAGAAAGAATGAGAAAGAAGAAAATTAGAATTCTCAAAAGAATGAAGATGCGAAAGATGAAAGATCAGTCCAGCTAAAAGAGCTGAAACAAGGGTGAAGACCTAATCTCAAAGGATGAAGATCCATTTTCAAGGGTGAAAACTCGATCTGAAGGATAAGGATCCATTTGCAAGGGTGAAGGCCAGATCTCAAAGGATGAAGATCCATTTTCAAGGGTGAAGACCCGATTCCCAAAGGATGAAGATCCATTTTCAAGGGTGAAGACCCGATCTCGAAGGATGAAGATCCATTTTCAAGGGTGAAGAACAACAATGCATAGAATAGTCGGAGCAGTCAGACTTCTCAGCTGAAAAAAGGTTAGCCAAACTTAGTCTCGGGTCCAAGTACCCTAAAATCAAGTTCAATCTCGGGTCCAAGTACCCAAATCCAAAACCAGTTATGATCGAATATCCGAATCCAGTTAGGATCGAGTATCCCAATCAAGTTTAGGATCGATTATCCGAACCCAATTTAGGATCCAGTATCCCAATATGAATCCAATTAGGATCAAGTATTCCAATCAAGTTTAGGATAGAGTATCCGAACCCAATTTAGGATCAAGTATCCCAATCCAAATCCAGTTAGGATCGAGTATCCGAATCCAGTTAGGATCGAGTATCTAGGTCTAGTTTAGGATCGAGTATCATAATAGCTCGGGTCCAGAACCCAAATTTTCCTTAGGTCCAGAACCTAGAATCTCTTCTAAGTCCAGAACTTAGCTCAGGTCCAGAACCCAAATTTTCCTTAGGTCCAGAACGTAGGATATTTTCTAAGTCTAGAACTTAAGTTGGGTCTAGAACCCAAATTACCTTAGGTCCAGAACCTAAAATCTCTTTTAAGTCCAACTCTTAGCTCGGGTCCAGAACCCAAATTTTCATTAGGTCCAGAACCTAGGATCTTTTCTAAGCCCAGAACTTAGGTTGGGTCCAGAACCCAAATTTTCCTTAGGTCAAGAACCTAGAATTTATTTCTAAGTCCAAAACATAGCTCAGGTCCAGAACCCAAATTTTCCTTAAGTCCAGAACCTAGAATTTATTTCTAATTCCAGAACTTAGCTCGAGTTCAGAATCCAAATTTTTCTCAGGTCCAGAACCTAGAATTTATTTCTATGTCCAGAACTTATCTCGGCAAATTTTCCTTAGGTCCAGAACCTAGAATTTATTTCTAAGCCTAGAACTTAGCTCGAGTCCAGAAGCCAAATTTTCCTTAGGTCCAGAACCTAGAATTTATTTCTAAGTCCGGAACTTAGCTCGGGTCCAGAACCCAAATTTTCCTTAGGTCCAGAACCTAGAATTATCCTTGAGTCCAGAACTCGAACCGGGTCCAGAACCCAAAACCTCCACAATCTCAAAAATTAAGTCTTATTGCTTTTCACTCTCTTTCACTAAAGTTTCAGATCATTCAAGCAGGGGGCAAACTGTAGACCCTTAATTTTTGACCCAGTCCGGTCCAATATATTTTATTTAGTCCAAAATAATTTTTGTATTGTCTAATATATCTTAATTGATCCAAAATAATTTTTGTTATATTAATTAAATAATTTTTGCTTTATTATCTAATTTTTATTAATAAAAAATAAAAATAAACAAATAAAAATCAAAAAATAAAAATAAAAATAAAGTTGGATTGCAGCGAAATGGCCCGCAGGCCCATTTCGCCCGCATGCGGCAGCTTTTTCGCCAGCGTAATTTTTCTGCCCGCATTTTTTTTTGCCAGCGCAATTTTTTCGCAGCAGTTTTTTTTTGCCAGCGAAAATTTTCGACGCAAATTTTTCGAAACCTAATAAAATTAGGTTTCGGTTTCCTTTTCTCATTCAATATTGTATGTCGTGAGTAACTAGAATTAATAATAAAATTCTTCTTTAAATAAGGAAGAAATCAGAGGAAAAAGAAGGAAGGAGAAATCGGGACAGAAACTGGAAGAGAGTTTGAAACCGAAATTGAGTGGGAAAGCAGTGAAATCAATCTGACCTTTTGAGAGAAGAAGAAGCAAAGCCATTAACAAATGATTAAAGGCAGCAACTGCCTTTGTTTTTGTTCATCCAAGAAGAATTATTTTTGGAGGAACCATCAAAAGGAGGTATGTATTAATTGTTATATTTTTTCACAGTAGCTAAGATTATGAAATTGTGTCTTTCAAAATTAAAAACTCTAGAACATCAATTTAGTTTTTCTAAAGTTAAAAACATTAATTCGTTACTTTATTTTTCAAAAAGACTTAAAATTGTTATTTTTACTTCTTCAAAATCTTAAAACCCTAATTGAACATGTTTTTCTTCAAAACCAAAATTTGATTCTGTTTCCTTCAACAAACCCTGAAAACATGTTTTCTATTTATATAAACCTTAAATCATTTGTCTACATTCATAAAATTATCAATTGCTTTTTCCAAATTCTAAAAAACCTAAGCATCCACCGAAACCCTAATTCTAAAATAGTAAACCCAAATGCAACTTCCAAACCTAAAACAGTGAACCCTAACCTCTTTAAAACCTTAAACCCTAATTTTTTAAAACCCTAATCCTTTAAAACTTTAAAAACCATAACAAAATATTTTAAAGAGTTCAAATCCTAGTTTCATGATTTTACATAACAAACCCTAGTTTGGTTAATCAAAGAATCTTAGCAACCTTTTAAAACATAAAATCCTTAATCTATTTCAATTCTCTTAAAGTCACAGTAACCTAATTCCATAAATTTGAAAACCCTAAACACATGAAATAAAGAGCCCTAAATGGAAACAGTAGCTATAATTTGGATTTTTATTTGCCTTATTCAATTCCATATTTGATTTAAGTTCAATACTTGGTTTATTTAATTTATCATGGATGAATGTTTACTTTTTATTGATGTTTAATACCTTTGATGAATGATTTATTTATGGTGAATGATTATTTACTTTTATCAATTTATTTAGATTTCCAAATGTTGTAAGAGGTATGTTTCCACTTGGTGGGTACTTCATTAGTTAAATATCATGTAATTTAAATTGCTTTTCTATTTTAGAACCATTGTAAAGGACATGTTTCTACCTTTCGATGGGTGTCCTATTTAGGCATGTGATGTAAGGACATGTTTCCATCTTCGGATGGGTGTCCATTTATTTGTTTTGCTTGCACCTTGCTTTGATTTTAATATATTGATACTTTCTTTTAATTATTATGTGTAATATGAATAATGTTGTTATACTTAAGAATTTTATAATATTAAGACCTGTAAAGGAGGCCGGTTCCAATGAACCGGGCGTTGTAGGGGTGCTGTGCTATTTCTCACCTTTCCCACACGTACCCAACTTTTCGAACCCATTAGGGGGTTGGGGATTCCTTAGGAATCGAGTCATCCACCCCTTTCTTTTTCCCAGCCCGTCCGGGTGCCGACTCCATTTTCTTCGGACTTAGTTCCGTGTTCTCTAAGGTCCCGAGCGTAAACAGTGCCGAAGTCGCAAGAACCATTCACCGGGAGTGGGGGCAAAAATCCCCGCTCATAGGATGAAAAGCTAGTAATGCCACCTAGCCCTATCACAAGATCAAGGGCAACTAAGCTCAAGGCAGCCTTTCATTCTTATGTTCAAAACCAAGGTAATGGAGGTGATCTTACATGCATAGGAGATGGAAAAGCTAGGAATGGCAAGTAAGCTTAAGGCAACTTTGTATTCTTTGTTCAAAGCTTGATTACAAGAAAGATCAAGGAAGAAGCATGGATCCAGGTTGAAGAGGTGAAATTAAATGAAGGTCCAAGCTTGATTATCTTTATTTGGGCGTGTGAAGATAATCACAAATAATTACCTTAAGCAATTCAAAATTATCATAAAAGAAGAAGAGTATTCCACCTTATTTATCCAGCCATATGGGCTTGGTTTAGCATAGTTAAATTAGGCTTAATAAAAATAATTTAAATCTAGCTTACTATAGTAGAGAGAAGGGCATTATTTTTTTGCCTTTAAATTAAAGCATTATTTTACTTTAAACAATAGCGGGCATTCAAACATACCCTTTATATTTTAATTAGGGTTAGAACATTTTAGGGTATAAAAACCTTAGTTTTGCATGTAAGATGGCTTCAAGGATTGTTTCACTTATCAAGTTCAATCTAACTTGTGGCGTGAATTCAATTCTCTTCCTTATACTTTTTATTACTATGTTTTTGTTGAATTATGGGTGAAGAGTTACTTTTCCAATTGATTGAATTGGGGTTTGATGCTTGAATTTTTTTGGAGGTTGTCTAGACTTAGATTCTAAGGGGTTGCTATAAATAAAAGCTTTAGTTCTTTCAGTCTTCTATATGAAGAACTAATTCAAAAGCACCGAGAAAAATTCAAGTTCCTTCATCTGAGAGTTATTCAAGTTTCTTTTAAGCCAACCACAAGAATAGGCTTAAACATTTCTGTAGTCTTGTGTGTCCAAGATAAGAGACATAATAAAAACCATGACTTCTTATTAGGTGTTGTTAAATCTTCTTATGTGATGGCCCAATATATTTCTCTGGTTTTCTTAATTTTGCTCTTTCTTATTGAGTGCAATAAGCCTTGCTATTAAGACTAAAGGTTATGACATGCTTTTAGATCTATAAACATTATTCTTACTTACAATATACATTATAAATTAATAGTTATCCCTAATTTGAGGGAATCTTCTATGAAATATTTGAATCCAAAAGGAACAACAACCTTATTTTTGACAAATTTGTCAAAAGGTAATCAAATGGTTCCTAAAATTATTTCCTAGGATCAGGTTAATCTACTTCAGAGTTGGTTATAAGAACAAGTTGTCCCTTCAAAAAAAGAAGAACAACGGCATGTTCAAGAAATAGTTTGTATGCTCCTAGACCTAGATCAATACCTTTGGAATCTAGAGCATCTGTAGCTTCAACATCTATTTGTATGACTAATTTACTCTTGGGAATAAATGATTGAAGAAAACATAGGCCAACTAGTTTATAAATCAGTTAGGCCTCAAATCCCAACTCCTTCTGATATGGGTTATGATCAAGCCAATATTTTGCAAAATAGATTAAATCCTGCAGTACTGGCTATAGAAGAGCGTCCATTTGAAAAATGGATTCAGATGAAATTATCACCAAAAGAACAAAAAAATTTAAGAAAGAAATTTCTCTTATATGAGCAAAAAAATGGTGAGAAAATTTTTGAAGCTGCCTAGGAAAAAAAGGAGATAAATATAGAATATTTGTTGTAGTTGATATGTTTAGTAAAATGGCATATTTTATTGCATGTCGTAAAACCAATGATGCTACTGTGAACGGGGATTTTTGCCCCACTCCCGGTGGAATGGTTCTTGTGACTTCGACATTGTTTACGCTCGGGGCCTCAGAGAACACGGACCTAAGTTTAGAGAAAATGGAGTCGCCACCTGGACAGGTCGGGAAAAAGAGAGGGGTGGATGACTCGATTCCTAAGGAATCCCCAACCCCCTAATGGGTTCAGAAAGATGGGTACGTGTGGGGAAGGTGAGAAATGGCCCAGCACCCCCACAATACTCGGTTCATTGGAACCGGCCTCCTTTACAGGTCTTAATATTATAGAATTCTTAAGTATAACAATATTATCCATATTATACACGATAATTAAAATAAAGCATCGATATATTGAAAATCAAAGCAATGTCCAAGCAAAACAAATAAATTGACACCCATCCAAGGATGGAAACATGTCCTTACATCCCATGCCTAAATAGGACGCCCTCCAAAAGGTAGAAACATGTCCTTTACATTGGTTCTAAAATAAAAAAGCAATTTAAATTACATGATATTTAACTAATGAGGTACCCACCAAGTGGAAACATGCCTCTTACAACATTTGGAAATCTAAATAAATTGATAAAAGTAAATAACCATTCATCATAAATAAAGAATTCATCAAAGGTATTAAATATCAATAGAAAGTAAACATCCATCCATCATGAACTAAATAAACTAAGCATTAAAGCATATAAATCAAAACATAATTAAATATAAAATTGAATAAGGCAACTAAAAATCTAAATTATAGCTACTGTTTCCATTTAGGGTTCTTTATTTCATGTGTTTAGGGTTTTGGAATTTGTGGAATTAGGTTACTGTGAGTTTTTAAAGGAATTAAAATGAATTAAAGTTTTATGATTTAAAAAATTGGTAAAACTCTTTGATTAACCAAATTAAGGTTTGTGATGTAAAATCATGAAATTAGGGTTTGGACACTTTAAAATACTTAAATTTATGACTTACTGTTACTCATTGAATTATGTTTTAAGCTTAATGTGTAAAATTTAAACATTTGTGTTTATATGGTTTTTAAAGTTCTAAAGGATTAGGGTTTAGAAAAAATTAGGATTTAAAGTTTTAAAGGGTGTTAGGGTTCATTGTTTTGGTTTTTGGAGTTGAATTAGGATTTTAGGATTTTTGATTTAGGGTTTCGGGGAATGCATTAGGTTATTAGGATTTGAAAATCAATTGATAAATTTATGAAACTTTATGAAAATAAACCAAAGGATTTAAAGTTTATAAAAAGAAAAAAAGAAGTTTTTAAGGCTTTTGGAAAGAAACAGAACTCAATTTAGGGTTTTGAATATTTGGAAAACAAATTTTTGTTTTGGGGTTTTGAAAAAACAAAAGTGATTAACTTTAAACTTTTTGGAAAACAAAGCAACGAATTAAGGTTTTCAAATTTTAGAGAAAGTGGATTAGGGTTCTTAGGTTTTTGAATTAAAAGAAACAATGGGATGATCTAGCTACTGTGAAGAATAAAATTTAAACAATTGATGCATACCTCCGTTTGTTGGTTCCACCAAAAATTTCTTCTTGGATGAACAAAAACAAAGAAAAGCTTTGCTGTCTTTGAATTGCTTGAATTGTTTTTCTGCTCTCTCAAAAAATTGGATTGATTTACTGCCTTTCCTACTCAATTTCGGATCAAATTTTTGTTCAGATTTCTCCTCCGATTTCTTGATTCAAGTCCTGTGTTGTTTAGTCCTTATTTATAAAAGTTTTATATGATTAATTATAGTTATTCATGGCATCTAATATTGATTAAGAAAAGGAAGCAAAATCCTAATTATATTAAGTTTTGAAAAAATTTGCGTCGAAAAATTTTGCTGGTGAAAAAAAACTGTTGCGAAAAAATTGAGCTGGAAAAAAAAACTGTTGCAGAAAAAATGCACTAACGGAAAAGCTGCCGTAGCTGGCTGCTGTAGCCCGGACAAAATTCCTGCTGGCGAAATGCCCAAGGACCCGCGCTGACTTTCGGCAAAGATTTTTTCGTCGCCGATTTTTCCATCGCCGATTTTTTTTGTTATTTTTTATTTCTTATTATTTTTTATTTTTTATTAACTTCACCATTTTTTAATAAGATAAATATTAAAATTAATCAAGATACCACAAAAATTATTTTGAACTAACTATAATTATTGGACCGGACTGGGTCAAAAATTAAGGGTCTACAGTTTGCCCCCTGATTGAATGATTTGAAACTTTAGTGAAAGAGTGTGAAAAGCATTAAGACTTAATTTTTGAGATGGTGGAGGTTTTAGGTTCTGGACCCGGTTCGAGTTCTAGACTCAAGGATAGTTCTAGGTTATTGACCTAAGGAAAATTTGGGTTCTAGACCCGATTTAAGTTCTGGACTCAAGGATAATTCTAGGTTGTGGACCTAAGGAAAATTTGGGTTCTAGACCCAATTCGAGTTCTGGACTCAAGGATAATTCTAGATTCTGGACCTAAGGAAAATTTGGGTTCTGGACCTAAGCTAAGTTCTTGGACTTAGAAATAATTCTATGTTCTGGACCTAAGGAAAATTTGGGTTCTGGAATCGAGCTAAGTTCTGGACTTAAGGGTAATTTGTGTTCTGGACCCGATTTGTGCTTGATATGAACATAATGCTCATTAGGATTGAGGGTTGATTGGAGTGCTAGAGATAGACTTACAAGACCCTTTGGTTTAAAGTTCCTTGTTCTTATTGCAAGATATATTTAATTATGCTTGAGAAGAGATTCCTAACATTGTACTTAGTGATTAGGGATTAATTCACTTGAGAGAGGTTTTAATCTAATTTAGGGGAATGCCAATTCAGCTCTATTATTTGATTTAATTTAATTGATATTCATAAATATTTTTCATGGCTAGGGGGATTCAATATCTGGATAGTACTTTCATCACTTAATTTTTTTTCATTATATTCAATTTTTATTCACTTTAGTTTATTGAGTAATTTGTCTTTTATTTTAATTATCACACAAACAATTGATTCACTAATTAACAGTTAAAATTTGCACTAATATTTGACCTTGTCTCCAGTGGAATGATATCTTACTCACTGTTTTATTACTTGAGTGACCCGTGCACTTGCGGTAACACTGTTATAGCATAGATCCGTCATCAAGTTTTTGGCGTCGTTGCCGGGGACAACGGTTTTCAATATTAGTAATATAATCAAGACTGGTCATTTAGTTATTCTTTTATTTGTTTTAACATTAGTTCTTGCTTGTTGATTATTATTGTAGGCACTTCTTCCTGTTTATGTCCCGAGCTAGCTCTTCCCAACTACTTGAATTAGATCAAGAGCTAAAGAGAACTCTAAGAAGAAAACAAAAGGAAGAAGAGGAAGCATTTTTGGCAGAAATGGAACTAAACTTTGAAGATCTCAGCTCAGAAGAAGAACTAGAAATGATGGCAGGAGATGAGCTAAGGACAATGCAGGAATTTGCTAGGCCTACTCTTAATGGGGACAATTCAAGCATACAAAGACCGATAGTTGCTGCAAAAAAATTTGAGGTAAGGACAAATGTAATTTAAATGGTGTAGCAGACTTGTCAGTTTGATGGGTTCCCAGAATAAGATCCTAATGCACATATTGAGACTTTTCTAGAACTATGTGACACATTCAAGATATAGAATGTCTTCAAAGGTGCAATTAGATTGAGGTTGTTCCCATTCATGCTTAGAGATCGACCGAAGAAATGGCTAAAATCATTCCCCCTAAACACTTTCACCACATAGGGTCAATTGGCAGAAATATCACATGGGTTACCACATGGGTGTGTCCATGGGTGTGTCAGGCAAAAATATCTAGGCTATAAAATCTGAGCTAAAGAGCGAATTAGGGATACAGTATATAGAGTTTATTTTTCAGAGCTGACCTCCCAAGAAAAAGAGAGTTTTTGGCAGCCAAGAGTGAAGGTGAAGACCCAATTCCTATGAGATTTAATCCAAGATCCGAGGATTGAAGTGAAGAAACACAAAATGTTTATTATGGATTGTTTGAATTCTTTTACTTATTTCCTCTATTTTGGTTTTCTGGTTATCAACATGAGCTAAACATTTTATCTATCTAGATATTGATGAACCCTAGCTTTATTGTACGGTTTGAATAGTTCTTATTAAATTAAATCATTTGATTGAGTTGTTTTATCCTTTTGATTCTTAATTTCTTATTTCCAATTGATAATAGCATGCTTATTGATTGGTTACAATTTTCATATTATTGACTTGAGAAAGCTTGATATGAACATAATGCTCATTAGGATTGAGGGTTGATTGGAGTGCTAGAGATAGACTTACAAGACCCTTTGGTTTAAATTCCCTTTGGTTAGTGTTCATTATTTTGGGTTTAAAAGTTGAATTGTGGATTTTAGGATTTAGAAGTACGGTCACGGGTGGTGAATAATTTTTAGGGTTTTCTAAATCAATTTGATATTTTATGAAATTTTAAGAATTTAAACAAATAAATTAAAGTTTTTATAAGTAGCAAAGATGTTTTTTAAGGATTTTTTAATGAAATAGAACCTACTTTAAGATTTTAAAAGAAGCAGAATTTACATCTTAGTTTTGTTGAAAAATATGTTCAATTAGAGTTTTAAGGTTTTTAAGAAGAAAAAATAACAATTTTAAGCCTTTTGGAAGATAAAAGAACGAAATAAGGTTTTTTTTTTTTGCTTTAGAAAAAATAAATTAAAGTTCAAAGGTTTTTAATTTTGATTTCATAGATTTGCTGCTGTGTAAAAAAAACAATTAAAGAAAATTAATTAACACATACCTTCTTTTGATGATTTCTCCAAAAACAATTCTTCTAGGATGAACTAGCTCCAAAGACAAGCTTTTTTTTTGCCTTTGAATCCTCTAAATCGTGCTGCTGCTGTTCCAGAAAAGAGTTGAATTGGATTTTTTCTTTTCCTTCTTTGATTTGGTTTCAAATTTTCCAAACTACTCTTGGATTTTTTTGCCTCCCCTTTTTTAATTGTCTTTGGTCCTTATTTATAGTGGTTTGAGGTTGTTTTATTCCTAATTATTTAAGGTAAGTAATATTAATAAAAAAAAAAGAAACCAAAACCTAATTGGATTAGGTTTCGAAAAATTTGCGTCGAAAAATTTGCGCTTCAAAAAAAAATTCTGCCGCAGAAATCTACGGCTGCGAGTGCGGAGCGGGCCCGTAAGCTATTTTGCAAGCAGAAAATTTCTGCGTGCGAAATGGCATAGTGATTTCGCCTGCAGGAATTTCCTGCGGGCGAAATGCCTACGGACCCACGCGATGATTTTTTCGTCGCCGATTTTTTCTACTCCGATTTTTATTTTTATTTTTATGTTTTTATTTTTATTTATTTATTTCTATTTTTTATTAAAAAAAATTAGATACTAAAGCAAAAAATATTTAATAAAAATTATTTTGGACTAATTAGACAACAAAAATCATTTTAGACTAAATAAAACATATTGGACCGGATTGGGTCAAAAATTAAGGGTCTACAGTTTGCCCCCTGCTTGAATGATCTGAAACCATAGTGAAAGAGAGTGAAAAGCAATAAGACTTAATTTTTGATGAAACAGTTGAGGTTTTGGGTTCTAGACCCGGTTCGAGTTCTGGACTCAAGGATAATTCTAGGTTCTGGACCTAAAGAAAATTTGGGTTCTGGACCCGATTCGAGTTCTGGACTCAAGGATAATTCTAGGTTCTCCACCTAAAGAAAATTTGGGTTCTGGACCCGGTTCGAGTTCTGGACTCAAGGATAATTCTAGGTTCTGGACCTAAGGAAAATTTGGGTTCTGGACCCGGTTCGAGTTCTGGACTCAAGGATAATTCTAGGTTCTGAACCTAAGGAAAATTTGGGTTTTGGACCCGGTATTGGGTACTTGGACCTGAGATTGATTTGATTTGGGTACTTGCACCGGAGATTGATTTAATTTGGGTACTTGGACCCGAGATTAGGTACTTGGACCCGAGATTGATTTGATTTGGGTACTTGGACCCGAGAATGGGTACTTGGACCCGAGCTTGGGTACTTGGATCCAAGAATGGGTGCTTAGACCCGAGATTGAGTTTGACTGACCTTTTATCATTTGAGAAGTCTGACTGCTCCTGCTGTTTTTTACATTGTGATTCTTCACCATCAAAATGGATCTTCACCCTTTGAGATCGGGTCTTCACCCTTAAAAATGGATGTTCATCCTTTGAGATTGGGTCTTCACCCTTAAAAATGGATTTTCATCCTTTGAGATTGGGTCTTCACCCTTGAAAATGGATCTTCATCCTTTGAGATCGGGTCTTCACCCTTGAAAATGGATCTTCATTCTTTGAGATCGAATCTTCACCCTTGAAAATGGATCTTCATCCTTTGAGATCGGGTCTTCACCCTTGAAAATGGATCTTCATCCTTTGAGATCGGGTCTTCACCCTTGAAAATGGATCTTCATACTTTGAGATCGGGTCTTCACCCTTGAAAATGGATCTTCATCCTTTGAGATCTGGTCTTTACCCTTGAAAATGGATCTTCATCCTTTGAGATCGGGTCTTCACCCTTGAAAACGAATCTTCATACTTTGATATAAGGTCTTCACCCTTGAAAATGGATCTTCATCCTTTGAGATCAGGTCTTCTTTGTTCTTTGAAGATGGGAGTGACATGGCCAGTGGCTTGGCCGTGTCCCTTGGGTGTGTCAGCTTCTGTGTTTTTTCTTTGGTTCTTCTTTATTCTTGGCTTAGGATGGGACACGCCAAGCCAGTGGCCGTGTCATGTGACACGGCCAGTGGCTTGGCCGTGTCGCCAGCCAGTGTCACCTACTGCTTCCCTTCTCTCTTTGCTTTATCTTTCTTGGCTTTGCCCTTTAGGTGAGACACGGCCAGTGGCTTGGCCGTGTCTCCTGCCCGTGTCATGTTCTGCCAAGATTTCCTTTGAGGTGACACGGCCAAGCTTGATTTGGCTTGGCCATGTCTTGCTTGATCCATGTTTTCCTTGTTTTGATCTTCCAAGGGAGTTTTTGCACTTTAACCACTTTTCCCTTGCAACTGCTTTTCCTTTTTTCTCCAATTTTGATTGGATCTTATATCCTCTCCTTGCCCCCCAAGGATTTTTTTTTCTTTCATGCAAGCTTTGATTTATGTTTTTCTTGTCTAGTTCTTTGCATAAGCATGCATTTCTTCTCTTTCCAAAGTGACTGGGGCTTCCATAAGCGAATAGGCTTTCCATGCCCCCTTGATTCAATATCTTCTTTTGATTCTTTAATTCGCAGGGTGTTTGCTGTTCATTAAGATTAGAAAGTGCGATGTAATATGCTCATGTATGCATGATATGCATGAATAATACTTACAGTCATTCCATCGACTCACAGACCAAGGTGATTAGCAGAAGTGTTCTCATTGGTTCCTTTTTGACGCTCGTTCAAGTCTCGCATTGAAATGATCAAAAGCTTTGTATTTTGCTTTTATCTTCAAGATGTTGAAAACATGAGTGGTGGAGACCCTAAGTAGCAGAGTCAGGGATGTATCCATTTCAAACTATGTTTCAGCTTGTCAGTTGGTAGTTTCTTCATGACCTTGCCAATAATCAATTCAACATACTTCCCTTAACTTGAAGGCTTTGTATGACAAAACACTTTTTTTTTTGAATTTTGATTTTGAAATCAAATGTTGGCTTTGCCAAATCGATGTCAATGTATCTCATGACTTGATTTTTCCAAATTAATATATCTATAACATGACAACCCTAGTTACCATACTAAACTCGGGAATCATTTCTATTTAAGCAAGAACTGTTGCACTTCAGATAGGCACATACACATTGCGTGGCCAAAGGTCTCATTTGAGTTTAAATATTGTCTATCTCATATGCATGCTTATCCAAACTATCTCCACTAATAGACTCTACCTACCAAGAGAGATAAACAGGCCTTTGATAGGCTTGAAACGGGGTTTATAAGGGACATGGGTTAAAGTGGAGGCCATTTTGAGATTAGAGCTGGTGTGACACAATGGACAAACCCTCACACTACAAATTTCTTGTTGGAACTTTAGACAGTTGGGAGCAATCTTTCTAGACTCCAAATTCCTTCTATCTTCTTGGCATTAATATGGATCTTGATTAGGACAGTTTTTGCCCTTGCAAAAAGTTGAAGACCAAATCTGTTTCTTTTCTTCTTTTCCCTTTTTTCCTCTTTATTTTTCTTACTCTTCCCTTTTCTTTCTCTTTCCTTACTCTTCCCTTTCTTTTATCATTTTGTCCTTCTTTCTTGTAGGACTATCAAGTACAGAACTTTCAAGAACTGGATGGTCTTCCTCCTTTTTCTTTGATTTTGATGGAATCTTTGGTTGTGTTGGGAACAATTCAAGTCAATCCATAAAATGGAAGCCTTTTGTTGTATTAGGTAAAAGAGAGCTCAGTTGGCTTTTTGAACCACATTTTTAGATTTTATCTTTCTTCCTTTTCTTTTTTTTCTTTTGTTTTCTTCTTTTTTCTCTTTTTTTGTTTTTTTAGCTCTAAAAAGAGTTGTCTTGGTTTGTACTAACTTGGACTTCCAATAATGGATAAGTGGAGTAACATAATTCTTCTTTAATAGGGATAAATCATTTGTTACTCTGATGTTGATGTTGATATATTAAAGATATTAGGAAAACTTCAACTACCCTTATGGTTTTGAGAACATCAACTATCCTTATGATCTTGAGAACTTCAACTATCTTCATGGTCTTGAGAACTTCAACTATCTTCATGGTCTTGAAACTTCAACTATCATCATGATCTTGACTAATCATTACTTTCTTTGATCTTCTTGCCTATTCATCTTAGTAATCATAAGACTTGTTAAAAGTATCACAATAGCTCAGGGTAGGTTATTGGGGTTTGTAAACCAATAAAAAGAAAGCTAAAATTTTATGAAGGCTCAAAGGGACAACTAGGGATTAATATTTAATTGGGTGGATACTAGTTGTTGGCTAACCAAAAAATGCCTAGATCATTTCTCTCTTAAATAAGCAGAGTTCAATTTAGCCTCAAAAGTTTGTTAAAGCATGTTCTAAGACTGACTAGGACATAGACAAAGGTAATTATGCAGGAGTAAGCATATACAACTCAATGCTATTGTGAACACTCGAATTTTGAGGCTCGGAAAGCCAATTTCCTCAGACTAGGCCAGACCGGGCAACAACGGTGAAACTCCACCGAAAGTATGTCTTCATGGTACTTGAAATGTCCGGTGCGACGCAAGGATCACGGATATGGTCTCGGAATAATTTTTGGAGGCCCGTAGCTCCCGGAAAGTCAGTTTTAGCAGAAGTAGCACGAGTCGCGGTGGGCCAGGACAGCGGCCCAGCCGCCGGGACCAGCGGCCTAGCCGCCGTGGGGAAGGCGGCCCGGCCGCCGTGCAGCCCGATTTTGCCTATATATAGGCTTCAGATTTTCGAAAAGAGGAGGACTTTCGGACTTCCTATGCCCAGATGCTGACAAAATTTTTATGCTTAAAAATTTCTAATATTGTGTTGTAGAAACCAAGAATCATACTCAAAAGTGCAAGGAAACAAGATCTGGAACTTAGAAGTGGAAAAATTCTGATCAAGGTAATATCATAATTCATCTTTGGTGCATTCGAGCATATCATAAGCATTCTAATCTTCTTCTTAATTTCTTCTCGGTCAAAGGCCTAATCTTTTTAGGTCTGAGGGCCTAACGGACTAATCAATCACCCTTTTGGCATTAAGCTGTAAATAAAATTAACTCTTTTCGGCACGGAGCCTAAATTGCATCTCTTTGGTACTAAGTACCTAAACGGCATTATCAAAATGAACTTTTGGCATGAAGCCTAAATCGAACTCTTTTGGTACTAAGTACCCGAAACTATACAATTTTTGCACTAAGTGCTAAATCTCACAAATTTGGCAAAAAGCCCGACAACACAGGCCAAAGGCCTAAAAATTGCATTCCTTTGGTACAAAGTACCCAAATCTCACCATTTAGCACTAAGTGCTAAATCTCACAAATTTGGCAAAATGCCCGACAAATGCACGAAGCATACACACACACATGCATGAAGCATAATTTTCATCGCCTTTAAATAGGCTTTTCCGAACTACATGGGCTTTGATCTCTCATAAAAACGAGAGTATGTAGGCATATTTGGGATTCACCTCAAATAGCAAGTCCACAAACTACCAACAATCTTTTTGTCTTTAAATTTGTTCGATTTTTGCAAGTTAATCAAAAGCATGACATAGTCCCCGAATCCTCCTTGGGTTCGCAGACTAGAAGCCTTTACATTGGATGCATTATTGGAGTCAAACAAGGGTTTTCTTAGTTTTTCCCTTCGAACAAAATAAACTGAGTGGCGACTCCCGACAACGAGTGAACGTTCGCCCGGATCCTTTTCGGGCGGAAAACCGAGGTTCACAGATTGGCGACTCCACTGGGGAACCATAAAAATGATTTATGGGATTCTAAGTGGACTACTATTGCTTATTTGATTGATTTTACACTAGGGACCATAAAAATGATTTATGGGATCCTAGTAGATTGTTATTATTTGTTTAACCAATTTGCCCTTCTTTAGGGTATTTTTATTCATTTTACAGGGTACCCTAGCATTATATATCCTTTCTTTAAGGATATTGGACTGAAGATTGAAGAAAGGAATCTTTTCCCTTTGATGGATCTATTGTTTGACTACTTGTGCATTTGTTTTGTCATTCAGAGAATGTAATATCCTCATTTATGCCCTAGAAGTTTTGCATATTGTTGTTGTTGTTATTGTTATAAATTGGATTGAATGTATATGATGGGATAAGAAAAGAAATTGGGAGGAGAATGCTTGTGTATATGTGTATTGGGAAAGAATTAGGGTTTAGAGAGAATGGTATATATTGTGTATATGAGGATATATATAACATATAAATGGGTCAAAGGAAGAGAGATATTTTTATGTGATATGTGTAATTACTATCATGGGCATACATGAGACAAAAGTTAAATTAAATGATTAAGGGTAATTAAGTAATTGCTTGAATTGGAACTCTTGATGGAGATTTAAAGAAGAGTTGACTTTGGTTTATTCATAATTTCTTCTTCTTCTTCATGTGTGTGGCCGGCTCCTCCATAGAGAAAGGAAAGCAAGTAGTGAAGAGAGGATCTTGATGTGTTGAGCTCAAATTGAAGGAAGATTAAGTGTTTAAGTGTTGATTCAAGAAGTTTTAACTAAGGTAAGATCTTTCCTTTGATTTCTTTCCTACTTTTGAAGTGGTATGGGAAGTTAATTAGGGTTTGATGATTTGATGATGAGATGTGTTTATGATTTATTCTCAAGTGTTGAAATGGAATTAAAGATAAGAAGCTAGGTTGGTGTTGGTGATGGAAGAGTAAGAGTGTGTTTAGTGAATTCTTTTTCTGTTTTACAATTAGTAAAGGCTGTAACTTGTATGATTTTTAATTAATTATAGAAAAATTTTCTTGAAGTGAATTTTTGATATGTTGTGCCTCTATGAGTCTAGGATGACTGAAAAATATGTTGATTCGATTTTGGAATGGTTATGAGTTTAGAAAGATTATTTTTAGTAGAACTGTTCCAGCAGGTACCTTAACTGAGATAGCTATATTTCGGGATTTTTAATAAAATGTAGAAAAATCATATCCAATTGAATTTTGGATATGTTTTTGCTTAGTGAGTCTAGTATTTGAGAAAAATAATTTAGAACCACGTTGATTGAATTTGATTTATGGAATTCACAAAGTTCAGAACTGCTGCCAGGATGCAGGGCAATTGGGGCAGTCTGGTTAGGTGAACTATTTGACCAAGATTTTGTGTTCAGTTTGATCTGAAATTTTAAAGGAATGATTTTAAGATACAAAACTAAATTCTGTAAAAATTGTAGAATTTTTAATCAAGTAGATTATTTTATACAATTTTTCAAAATAAGGATAAAATGGAGTCTAAAACCAGAATGTATTATTCATATGAATCATATCAATTGTTCTTTGCCCTAATTGCATTGTTAAGAGCATTGTGAATGGTTATGTGTTTCATGAATAATATACATTGAAATTGAAATAATAATTCAAATAAGACATGATATGAGACAATGCCATTGTGATTGGCTATGATGATGATATTGAAAGAAAGAAGGCATGTTTGCCTAAATGTGATGAGAATTTGAGAATGGAAATGGTAACTATATAATAAATGAATTGTTTGTTTAATATGTTATTCAGTTTCAGAGTTCTGGATTTGGGTGGCATGCCTAAGAAGTGATGAAAGGTAACAGTCTTGCCGGGTTGAGGATCTCCTCATATGTGTTGAGTTGATGGTCCAAGAGACTTGGTCTGTTACACTATGAGAATTGTGAATATAAGATATATGATTTGTAACAGTCTTGCCGGGTTGAGGATCTCCTCATATGTGTTGAGTGATGGTCCAAGAGACTGGGTCTGTTACACTATCCATGGATAGAGATACATGTATATACATTGCCTACGGGCGTGATTATTGTGACTATGAACCAAATCGGTAACTCTGAACTCTGAATATCGTATTAAATACTTGTTGGGCCCATAGGTGTCAAGGTTATATGAATGTCCTAAATAATGTTATGAGTTAATGAAATGAGATGTTGGTTATTGAGTATGATTGAGTAATGTTGAATGTGGAAAGATGTTGAAATGGGGTATACTCATATGACTATGATTTGTGAAATGCATAATTATGTGATTAACTTTATATTTATGATGTTGATCTTATCAATAACATATGTGGCATTGCATTACATTAAAGCATACCATTAGCATGTTTTATCTTACTAAGCCCTTGGCTTAGCGCGATAGTGTTTAATCGCGCAGGTAATAGAGTTGATAGAGTTGAACCCGAGAGTTCATCAAGACCAAGTGAGAGTAGACCTTGAAGAATCCATTTTGGGAGCTTAAAGATCAGAGTAGACTTGCCAATCATGTATATTTCTTTATATTTTGTAAAGAAATGTTTAGTATGTAAATATGTAAATATTTTATAACTTCCGCTGTGTAATATTTAAATATAGGGATTGTCACAAAACCTTTATGTTATGTTGCACTAGAAGTGTAAATTCTTTTTGCAGGTTGTAGTTGAGGTTACAAGGGGGATTTATTGGGAGTGTACTGAGAATGATTTTGTTTGCATTGGTTTGTGTAAAATGTTTTTAAAAATAAGAAAAAAACCGGTTTTGTCGACACTTGGGACTCAATTTTTAGGCGAAACTATGGCAAAATTTTTGAAAAAAAATCGGAACTAAAATTTGACTAAGTAAAATTGGTAGCAACATTAGGTTAGTGTGGCGCCTCTACTCAGCTTACACATGTAGGTCGGGAAGGGGTGTTACAGAGAATTTTTTTCTCTTGCATATATGGGGGAATCCTTTTCCTCCATTGCATAAAAAAATGTTTTCAAATGAATTTCTTCTCTTTCTGTTCAAAGTTCTGAGTCTGGATAGCAAGTAGCACTGACCGGCAGGTCTCCTTGATTATGCCGGCGGATAGCCAAAGCGTCCTCCCTGTTGTCGCAAACCATTCCAATCCTTTTGGAGTGGCCCATGAGTAATCGTACTGTTGGACCCACGAGAAACTCCTTGTTTCACATGTGGTTAGGTATATCTTACTCAAGACTCAAGGGTCCCTATGATAAGCCGATTCTTTATTTTTACATAACAATAGAACCTTCCCTTAGGTTGTATGTACCCAATGATAGTGCCGCATTCCATTAAAATGAATTGTGATGTGATGAGGTGCATTCATGCAACATAACAACATTGTTTTTGGGGAAAAATTTTAATGTACATAAGTGGACCAAGAGTTTTCCTACCCTACACACCACCCTGATTTTTTTTTTTTGCCCTTGACCTTTTCAGGTACCCTCTGTCCGTGTGCCTTCACCTACACCAGACACACCAACACCAACTGTGCTATCCCCTACAAGTTCTACTACCCCAACTTCACAAACTACTCCAATTACTGAAATGGCCACAATTGAACAGATTAAGGCCTTGCTGGATGGTCAGGTTAAGGAAATTGAAGCTAGAATGCAAGAAAAAATTGATGAAGCTTTAGCCGCCCAAAGGGTAGCCATTCTGGCTGAATTAGAAGGAGCACCAAAGACAGCCTCTACTCCTGGAAATTTGGGGAAGGAACCCATTGTGGGGCAAACTAGTACCCCCGTGACTGCTCAGATTAATACCCCTGTTATCAATTTGGAGGATCCACCCTCCAAGAACGAGACAGATGAACTAAAAGGAAACTTGAATTGCTTGAGAGGTCAATCACTGCCATGAAAACTCACAAAGAGGTGGTAGACATGGATTCCTTATCCTTGTTTCCCCAAGCCAGATTACCTCCAAAATTCAAGATGCCGGGGATGGACAGATTTGATGGGACCACTTGCCCTAAAACCCATTTGAAGATGTATGTGGGGGCCTTGAGTCCTTAGGGTTTAAATGATGAGCTCTTTGCTCAACTCTTCCAACAATCCCTGACTGGGGCTGCTCTTAAATGGTTTGTGAGTCTAGACCGTTCCAAGATTATGACATGGGAAGACATCTGCAATGCATTTAACTCTCAATACCACTACAATATTGAGGTAGATGTCACCAGAAGGGAACTTGAGACCACCAAACAAAATAACAATGAACCCTTCTCCTCGTTCCTTACGAGGTGGAGGGCAAAAGCCGCCCAGATGATCAATCGCCCTTCAGAACAAGAGCAGATTGATATTATAATCAGGAATTTAAGACCTACATATCAGGCTCAACTGCAAACCCAATATCTACCTACTTTCAAATCACTCATTGCAACTGCAACCAAGGTAGAAGATTTGATACAGTTGGGTAAAATAGTGGATGAGGGGGCTGCATCGAAATATAAGAAACAAAGCCAAACTCCTTCCTCAAGCAAGGTCAATCAAGTGGCCAATATTGCCCCTGCGAATCCTTTACGTGTGGGCAATCTTGGGCCGAGAAATCAGCCAAGAAGGCAATATACTGACCTTGGGGTACCCCTTCATTTGGTGTTTAAAAAGGCTGTGGAAGGGAAATATTTGAAGCCTTTAGACCCAAGACCTCCTCCAAACCCATTACCTTCCAGTTATAAAGTCAATGAATATTGTGAATACCATCAAGGGAATGGGCATAAAACAGATGCTTGCTGGACACTCAAAAACCGCATCTAGGATCTGTTGGATAGTGGTGACATTATCCCCCTCAGGAGGCAACCAAATATCAACACTAACCCTTTGCCCAATCATTCCATCCACGCCATTACTGTGGAAGAAGAGCTGTTTGATCCTTTCAAACTTCTTTTGGAAATGAATGAAGTGTGTGTGTTAGATTTGAACGACCTCGCTGAAGAGGTCAGTGCTCTTGTAACAACCCTCCCCAACCAGGTCGGTATCCCAAGGTCGGTTGCCCAGCCCACTGGGTCCGCATGGTCCGCAGGAGTCAAGCGATCGCTACAGTACTGGATAGCCCTCGCGGCCCACCCAGTAGGATTTGTTTATTTGGCTTAATTCCTTAGAATTAAGTCGCCTCCCTGGATCGAACCCCTGACCTCCCACTTAAGAGAGCCAGCGAGAACCATCCAGTACCACCTTTTTAACTGTAACGACCCTCCCCAACCAGGTCGGTTGCCCAGCCCACTGGGTCCGCATGGTCCGCAGGAGGCAAGCAATCGCTAGTAGCAGAAATGGTACTGGATGGTTCTCGCTGGCTCTCTTAAGTGGGAGGTCAGGGGTTCGATCCAGGGAGGCGACTTAATTCTAAGGAATTAAGCCAAATAAACAAATCCTGCTGGGTGGGCCGCGAGGGCTATCCAGTACTGTAGCGATCGTTTGCCTCCTGCGGACCATGCAGACCCAGTGGGCTGGGCAACCGACCTTGGGATACCGACCTGGTTGGGGAGGGTCGTTACAGCTCTGACAAGAAGTGGAAGACAATATCAGCCACTTGACCTGGGAAAAACCCCTACAACCTCAAATCCCCCCCATAAGAAAACACCAGAGCCAAAAGAAGACCCTGTCCTCACTCAGCTTAAACAAACTCAAGCTAAGGTGTCAATTTGGGAACTCCTTGCTTCCTCATTCCCACACCGCCAGGCTCTCAGCGAAGCTTTGAGTCAACTTGATACACCTGTGGACACAAGCCCAGAAGCTTTGGTGGCCACTTTGACCCAATCAACCAAGACATTGAGTATCCGATTTTCTGATGCAGACCTACCAGAAGATGGCAGTAAACACAATGATGCTCTACACATCACCATACAGACTGGGGGAAAGACTGTGCCCATGGTTCTCATTGATAATGGGTCAGCCTTAAATGTGTGTCCTTTGAAAGTAGCAAGTTGTTTGGGGTTGGAGACTACAGATCTTACACCTTCTGATCAGATTGTGAGAGCATATGATAACACTCGAAGAGAAATTTTGGGTGTTGCCACTCTAGAAATTGCTATTGGGCCGGTGAAAATGGGAGTACCATTCCAGGTCATTGATGTACCCGCGAGCTTTAATCTCCTCCTTGGAAGGCCGTGGATTCATCAGATTAACGCTGTACCTTCTTCACTACACCAAAAACTTAAATTCCCTTTTGAAGGAAAAATCATTACTATCAAAGGGGACACCTGCGAAATCAACAGGAAAACCATGGATCAGTCTCTCCTTGAGGTTGTTCCTGGTGAAACCGCCATGACCTTGACTGGGTTTCAGTACGACACAGTTCAATGCATAGAAGGTGAAAAGCCAAAAGGGCCATTTGTCTCATATGACTTTGGGGAGGTCCAAATCAACTGCCTAGTGGGAATGATGCTGAGGGTAGGTCTATTGCCCGGAATGGAAATGATCAAGTCTGGGAGAAAGACACCTGTAGTACGGCCATGGGAAGAACCAGAGAATAAGGGAACTTTTGGCTTGGGATACAAACCTACAGACGAGGAAATAGAAGAGCTTGAGCGTGGAAGGAAGAAAAAGGGAAATTGGGGGGCAAGAAGCCTCAAAATGCGCCCTTACTTTAGAACTCTGAATGGTCATTTTTGCAAACCTGGAAAGGCAGTTCATCACCGTGGTTTTCAGGAGCCATTCTATTCTCCTATGACCGGAAAGAAGCTACCGGGTTTTGAAATGTTTGCTGATGTTGTGGCCATAAAAGAAGAAGAGCCAGAACCTGAAACTGACCCCCAAATGGAAGATTTCATGCGGCCTAGTCTCTTTGATGAGGTTGCTATGATAACCAATTTTGAAGACAATAGGGATTTCACAAAGCTGATCAAGACAACGGATGGACCGATGAGAAACTGGTACGCCGAGGAGGGACAAGCTGCTGAGGTTAAACCTAGTCCTGTGTCACACCCTGAACTTGAGTCTTGTACCGAGTCTTGTATTAATTCTGAGTCAAAAACCAAGTCAGAGTCTAATTCTGAGTCTTCTGTAAGTTCAGATTTAGAAAACCCTAATGTCGATTCTAATGTAATCTTGGAGAATGACTCCGTTATTATCAATGAAATTGTTTGGATTCTTGGTTACCCTTTGTCTTTTGCTTTCCAAGTATTATCTAGCAAAAATGAAATAAATGAAATAAAAGAAATAAATGAAAAGATAATAATTGGCAAAGAAAATGAACATACATACATTGCATATGATTGTGTGAATAAGGAACAGGTTGTCGATTGCATCAGGAAGTATGTCGACTGCTTCATGTGGAAGGCAAGTGATATCACGGGAATAGACCCAGCCATAGCAGTTCACAAGATTCCGCTATACCCCGATGCGAAGCCGGTTAAGCAGAAACTGAGAAGAATGAAGCCAGAATGGTCCTTGAAAATTAAAGAGGAGGTTGCCAAGCAACTAGACAATAAGTTCATAGAACCAATTGCCTACCCTTCATGGTTAGCAAACATTGTGCCGGTCCCGAAGAAAGACGGAAAGGTCAGAATGTGTGTTGACTACAGAGATCTGAATAAGGCTTGTCCCAAGGACGATTTCCCGCTACCTCACATCGATTTGCTGATAGACAGGATGGCTGGGCATATGATGGTTTCCATGACTGACCTCGCGGTTGGGTACAATCAGATCCTAGTTCACCCACCAGACAAAGAAAAGACAGCTTTCATCACAGAATGGGGCACTTTCTGCTACAGGGTCATGCCTTTTGGATTAATAAATGCAGGGGCTACCTACCAAAGGATGGCGACAACAGTCTTTCATGACATGATTCACAAAGAAGTAGAAGTATATGTCGATGATATGATTGTCAAGTCAAAATCTCCAGAAGAACACGTTGAAGCGCTTGAGAAGTTCTTCCTTAGACTTCGCAAGTACAATTTAAAGCTTAATCCTGCAAAGTGTCTGTTTGGAGCAACATCGGGCTTATTTTTGGGATATATGGTCAGCAAGAAAGGAATAGAAGTTGATCCAGCAAAGTCAAAGGCTATTCTGAAAATGCCTCCGCCAAGAACAGAAAAGGAGATTCGAGGCTTGCTAGGTAGATTACAATATATCAGTCGATTCATATCACAGTTGGCTGAGACTTGTGGTCCTATCTTTAAGCTACTAAGAAAAGGTGCTTCACAAGAATGGAATGAAGACTGTCAGAAGGCCTTCGACAAGATCAAAGAATACTTGTTAAGTCCGCCAATTCTACAACCTCCCAGAATGGGAAAGCCTCTGCTCTTGTATTTGTCTGTAACAGATGAAGCCGTGGGTGCAATGCTGGCTCAAGAGGCTGAAGATACAAAGGTAGAAAATGCAATTTACTACCTCAGCAAAAGGATGCTGGACTATGAGTTAAAGTATAACAAGATTGAGAAGTTGTGTTTAGCGTTGTATTGGGCTTGCACGAAGTTGCAACACTACTTGTCTTCTTACACTACTTATGTCATGGCAGAACAGAGTCCCTTGAAATTCCTTATGGAGAGGCCTGTTTTGGACAGCAAAATGGCAAAGTGGGTGTCAACATTAGCAGCCTTTGACTTGAAATTTGTTCAAAGGAAAGCTGTGAAAGGTGGCGCAATAGCTGACCAATTAGCAGAATTACCCGTGAATGACGAGATGCGAGAAATGGGTTTCCCTGATGAAGACCTCTTGAACGTGGAAAGCAGTGTTTGGGAGATGTATTTTGATGGGGCATCCAATTATCATGGAAACGGAATTGGGATTGTGTTCAAAGCTCCTTGTGGAGAATACGCAGTTAAGCTTGACTTTAGCTGCACAAACAACGAAGCAGAATATGAAGCTTGCATTAATGGGCTTGAAGCCGCCCTGGAATTGGGGATTAAGGACCTAAAGGTCTATGGTGATTCTATTTTAATAGTATCACAAGCCTTAAGGAAATGGAAGATAAGAGAAGAGCGTTTGGTTCCTTACCTACAACTCCTTGATCATTTGGCACAACAGTTCAATGATCTGTCCTTCGAATATCTCCCAAGAGCAAAGAATTAGTTTGCTGATGCCTTGGCTACTTTAGCTTCCATGATCAATATCAAGGAGGGGAAAGTTATTCGTCCATTGAAAGTTCAGCTTCAGAAGCAACCCGCCCATGTAATGCACTTGGCCGATGGTAAGCCGTGGTTTTGGGATATCAAGAGTTATCTCAGGGATGGAAATTATCCGGAGGGATCATCAAAGGTTGATCAGAGGGCAATAAGGCAGCTTGCCACAGGTTACATTCTTAATGGAGATACCCTCTACAAAAGAAGTTGGAATGGAATGCACCTAAGGTGTGTGAATGAGGCAGAAGCTGAGCAGATCATGGAAATGGTACATGGTGGCGAATCAGGACCACACATGTATGGGATCGCCTTGGCTCGAAAAATTGCCAATCTAGACTGTGTGGCATTTGTGCAAGGATGTCATCAATGTCAGATATTTGCTAAGCTACAGAAGCAACCTCCTGTTGCCCTGAATCCAATCACTTCTCCATGGCCCTTCGCTACTTGGGGAATTGATATAATTGGTAAAATACATCCAAAAGCATCGAATGGACATCAGTTTATCTTGGTAGCAGTGGATTACTTCACAAAGTGGGTTGAAGCAGCTTCCTATGCGGAATTAGACGCCAAAAAGGCAGCACAGTTTGTCCGAACCAACATCCTTTGTCGGTACGGAACACCATTCGAGATTATCACAGATAATGGAACTCATTTCCAAGCAGAATTTGCTAAACTCTTGCAGGATAAGAAAATCCAGCATCATAAGTCCTCTCCTTATAGACCTCAAACAAATGGAGCTGTAGAAGCAGCGAACAAGTCTATAAAAGTGATCATACAGAAAATGATTAAGGAACATAGGCGTTGGCATAAGAAGTTGCCATTGGCCTTATGGGGATACAGAACATCAGTTAGAACTCCTACTGGGGCAACCCCGTATTCATTGGTATACGGAATGGAAGCAGTACTCCCCATTGAGCTGGAAGTTCAATCGGCGAGGATAATTCAAGAAAGTCAGATAAATGAAGCTGAATGGATCAGCAATTATCATCATCAGTTGTTGAGTTTGGATGAAAAAAGACTTCAGCTCTACATCAGATTCAAGGGTATCAAAGGCGAATGGCCAGACATTTCAACAAAAAGGTCAAAGATCGAAAGTTGGAAGAAGGTTGTTTGGTTTTGAAGGAGATCAGAACACCTGTTACAGATCCTCGTGGGAAGTTTCGTCCTCATTGGGCGGGACCATACATTTTGAAGAAAATACTTTCCGGTGGAGCCGTCATCTTGTCTGATTTGGATGGTCTGGAGTTCACAAACCCATGCAATCTGGATCAACTAAAGAAATATTATGCATGATCATGCATTGTAATGAACTACATTAGACCTGATTCTCGCAAACTAATTCGAGATATGTAGGCAGCTCTCCTTGAGCACGGTCTAAATTTTAATAAAAATCTTTCATTCATCTTTCTTTTGCCAAGAAAAAAAAACAAAACAAAAACAAAAACAAAACAAACAGAAAAATCCCGCTAAGCCGAAAACCCACAAAGGGCGGCTTAGGCAATAGTGGGGCCCGCTAAGCTGAAAACCCGCAAAGGGCGGCTTAGGCAAGAATGGGTAAAAGCTCGCTAAGTTGAAAATCCGAAAGGACGGCTTAGGCAAAAATAAGAGCAAATAAATAAAGTAGATGATGCTTGGAAAGCAAACAAAAGGGTCATCCATTAAGAATCATTCATTACAAAAGAGAATCATCTATTACAAAAAAGAGTCGGTCATTACAAAAAAGAGTCAGTCGGTTCATCAAAAGAGTCAGACTACAAGTCCTATACATTCAAAAAACCAAGAAGGTAAAAAACAACCCAAAAAACAGAAAAGACAACGGAGTCACCCTGGGATCCAAATCCTACACCCCTCTCCCTCCAACTCCTGCAGCAATGCGCACCTCCTCGGTTTCTCAACGGGCCAAACCTCAGCTATAAACCAGGTCCTATACTCTGGAGTGGGCTGAACGAGGGAAGGCTCTGTACCAGGCCTGATCATCCGATGGTCTCTCACCCAAGTCTGTAGAACAGCCCGAGTAACCTCGGGGGTAATAGGAGAAGCAATGGTAAGCCCGATAGGAAGGGGAACTCTCTGATCAATACCCATCTGCCTGAGGACGCGGGAAGCACTGTACCAAGTACTGTGAGTGAACCCAAGCAGGTAGACATGGTTGTGCATGGCATTTGCCTCTATGAATTGAGGAATCCTATACTAAGGGACGAACCATAATAATTCTTCCAGTCCAAGCTCAAACAGCCAAACAGTCCATTCGGCCATAGAGGGAAAAGAAATCTGAATTTTCCTGGTGCGGTACTGCGAAGGGTTGTAGGTCAAAGTCTGGGGGGCTGCAACCACTCGAAGATGATCTCTCAGCCAAACCTGAAAAAATAGATCCTTTCTATTTTACAAAGGAAAAGAGAGATGATGGAGCAAAAAAGAAACAAAAGGTATAAATTACCTGAAGGATGACCGGGGTGACGGTCCAACGTTCAAATCCAAGTGCACATCTATCGAGACTCTAAATAGTCTCAGCCAGGATCATGCCCCCGATACAGTTGAGCTCTTCCATTTGCCTAACCATTGGGCAAAGTTTCAAATCGCCAAAGCCGGGGTCACGGTTGAAGAGGAACCCAGCTAACAGACAAAAGACGAAGGCTCGCATTCTATGCCTCAATTGAACATCGTCTTCAAAATCGGCGGTCAAGAATTCATCAATTAGGGGAAGCAGCATCGCCTTATCCCCATCTACAATCATAGCTTGGCTTGGGGTTTTGTGAAGCTAAAAAGTCTCTGAAAAGATCCCACATACCCGATTTGGACCTCATGCCTCACAAGAGGGGCATTTGGATCGCACCCAATGATCAAGCAGAACTCCTCAAAAAGAGGACACATTTCCTCCATCCGAGCCCCAAATCTGAAAACATGGGCTTGGGGATCCCAAAACCTGATGCAAGAGTGCAAGAAATCCCAGTCTACTGCTACACCTCTGAGTGTGGCGACAGCTTTCAACCCGTACCTCCCCATGTTGATCCTTTCAACATTGTGGAGACTTTTGGTCCAATTATGCATCACGTGATTAAAAAGAGGATTCATTGTTATTTGAAAAAAAAATAATATATATAAGATCTTTCAGTAAGAGGATTGCTTTCTGGCCCACAGATGTAAGACAACCTTGATTTTTATACTGGTCTAGCTCGGGCAGCGGCTCGGCCGCCGTTGCCGGCGGCTCGACCGCCGCTTCCGGCGGCTCGGCCTCCGTATGCGGCGGCTCGGCCGCCACCGACCGTCCTGATTCCTCTTTCTTTTTGGTGTTTTGTAAAATTCTCATGTTTTGGCCCTGTTTAGGCCCTGTTATGTGCTATTTTTTTGGGATTGTGTCAGGGATTTATTTTTAAAATAGATTTCTAAAAAGAAAAAGCATCATGCATACATATGTGCTGTTAATACTAATAAATAAGTGCAGGTTTACAGATAAGTTCAGATAACAGCTGAAAAACATGAAAGGTACAAAGTACAGAAGGAAAATAATTCAAATACAGCAAGCATAGTTCAAGACAAAATATGAAAAAAATCAGTGCCGGCCTCTCCGTCTTTGCGGCCTACTCTGCCTCTCGTAAGCAGCCTCAGTCAAAGCACCAGATAGTTCATTCGAGAAAGCAGTAATCAGTGCTGCCATTTCCGTGATCAGGCCCTCTGGTACCTGTAAAAGAGACGAAATCACAATCAATCTCAAGAGAATTTTATGAATCCTTTTCATGAAAAATTCTATGAGAATATACCTGAGTGACATGAGCAAAGCTCTGATATAATGCACCCTCTGCACTAATTGGTCGGGTCACCCAACCACCAGGTGCATGATGACGAACAGCATAAGGCAGCCTCAAATCGGCTAAAATAGGGTCAAATTGGCCGGCAGCTGTAAGGACGGATGCGGGAGGCCTCAAATGAGATGAACTGCTGCTTCCTCCAGTGTCTGATGGTCCAGCCCCGAAAGCGGAAGTCTCAGCCCTAGAGGAAGAGGGTCTGTTAGTTCGCCGGCCGGGAGAGGGATGGTCTCTCGGAGTGCTAGAAGTGGGAGCCGAAGAGTGGGAAGACCGATAAGGGGGTACAGAGTCAAATCGTGCCCCAATGCGTGGCATCAGTCGATGAAGACAGTAGAAGTCATAATCCTCCTCATCCGGGGCATAAGCCGACTCTAAAGGGTCGCCCTCATACTGGGACACAGTAACAGGCAGAAGTGTTGAAGATAGCATATCATCAGGGGGATCCACGGGAACTGCACAGAAACCGACAATCTGGAAAGTCACCCTCTCAGCGAGATAATACCGTCGAAATTCTGGATAGGGAAGTATGAATCGTCGTCGAGTCAGAAACTCTGATCGCTGAAAGCTGTAATCTTGAGCTATCCACTATGCCAGTCGGCTAGACATCACTTTAGATGCAACCTGTAAACATTTGTTATATTAGTGAATCATTTTCTCTAATATAATAAAAAAGATGACGATAAAGCATTTACTGAGTCCATTGGGCAGCTGTCGAAGAACGATCTCAGCACTCTGATGGGAAGTTTCCTCTTTGGTACTTCTACCCTCTCTCTATACCACCTCCAAGCAATGGGGGAAAGAGGATCTGCGGGGGCAGGTATCTCATGAAGAAAAGGGGCGATGTCAGGAAAGTACTCGTAAGCCCAAGTCTAAAAAAAAAAAAAAAAAAAGAGAAAGAGAAAGAGAAGGTATCAGAGTTTGTGTATGTCAACATATATAAAGATAGGGGAAATGTTCTTTACATTACCTCCCAGAAGTAATACAAGCCACACGGAGTAATACGGGTATAGCAGAGGTCTGACATGTCGTCATACAACCTACACAGCATCATGCTAGCCCAATCGTACGTATGAAGCCATGTCAGGTCAAGTAGGCTCTTCAGCACATTGAGACTCACTGCGTCTTTCCTGTTTGATAAGAAAGAGCTAGCAAACAGGAGAAGCAAGGTAAACCTGGCCGTCTTGTCAGCAGTAAGGTTGCCTGTCTCGTAACCAGTGTAGATACCTGGCGCTTGCTCCACAAGCCACCTCCGCTGAATGCAGCGAGGCGCCTGATATCGAGGATAGTCGACCCCGATCAGAGTAATCATGTCGGCTGAAGAAATGTCCTGCCGCCAGTCATCATAGGACTCCACCATCTCAACGCCAAAGGGAATCCCAGAAATGATGGAAAAGTCAGTAGGCGTCATTGTCATCTCCCCCCAAGAAAAATGGAAGATGTCAGTAGTAGGCCACCAGCGCTCGGCTAAAGCACATATCAAATCCCGGTGGATATCTCTGCCCACATCTATAGCCCTCAAATGGTGGAGGAAAGCAGGCCTGATAAGATCTCCCACTGGGTGCCCAGCATCAAAGATGTAAGCCGGAATAGTAACCATCGGACGCTCAGCTATAGATATCTTGATCGTAGAATTCTAAAAAAAAAAAATTCAAATTCAGAAAAGATGGACAAATTCAGAAAAGATTTAAGTTCTTTCCCCAGCCGGGTACGGATCCCTAAAGGATTATTTCTAAGTTCTTTACTAGAAATAATTACTGATGGCAGAACATAATGAAGCCTGGTACAGATCCTAATTCATTACTAGTACATGTAAAGGAAATGTTCCTAAAATTTATTTCTAAGTTCCTTACTGGAAATAAATAAAATTCCTAAGCATGCATACTAGATGGACAAACGGGAATGTACTCACCTCATAGCAGCCGGTCCGAGAACTATGCTTCTCCTCCTCAAGTAAAAGATCGCAGGGAGGGAGTGGGATTTCGAGGTCTTCAAAGCAGGTAAAATCCATCGTCGAAAGAAAATTTGAAAGAAGTGAAAGAAGAAGAATGAATGAAAGCAAATGAAAATTGAATGAAATGAGCCTATTTATAGAAAAATATGAAAATGCGGGTCTTTTTGCACCTCGCTCAAAATTCGCTCTTCAGAAGACCACTGAGTTCCATAAATCATTTTTATGGACCCCAGTGGGGGGCAATTGTGAACACTCCAATTTTGAGGCTCGGAAAGCTAATTTCCTCAGACCAGGCCGGACCGGGCAACAATGGTGAAACTCCACCGAAAGTATGTCTTCATGGTACTTGAAATGTCCGGTGCGACGCAAGGATCACGGATATGGTCTCGGAATAATTTTTGGAGGCCCGTAGCTCCCGGAAAGTCGGTTTTAGCAGAAGTAGCGCGAGTTGCGGTGGTCCAGGACAACGGCCCAGCCGCCGTGACGACGGCCTGGCCGCCGTACTTCCGGCGGCCCCGCCGCCGCCCACGGCGGCTCGGCCGCCGTACTTCCGGCGGCCAGCCGCCGTGCAGCCCGATTTTGCCTATATATAGGCTTCAGATTTTCGAAAAGAGGAGGACTTTCGGACTTCCTATGCCCAGATGCTGACGAAATTTTTATGCTTAAAAATTTCTAATATTGTGTTGTAGAAACCAAGAATCATACTCAAAAGTGCAAGGAAACAAGATCTGGAACTTAGAAGTGGAAAAATTCTGATCAAGGTAATATCATAATTCATCTTTGGTGCATTCGAGCATATCATAAGCATTCTAATCTTCTTCTTAATTTCTTCTCGGTCAAAGGCCTAATCTTTTTAGGTCTGAGGGCCTAACGGACTAATCAATCACCCTTTCGGCATTAAGCTGTAAATAAAATTAACTCTTTTCGGCACGGAGCCTAAATTGCATCTCTTTGGTACTAAGTACCTAAACGGCATTATCAAAATGAACTTTTGGCATGAAGCCTAAATCGAACTCTTTTGGTACTAAGTACCCGAAATTATACAATTTTTGCACTAAGTGCTAAATCTCACAAATTTGGCAAAAAGCCCGACAACACAGGCCAAAGGCCTAAAAATTGCATTCCTTTGGTACAAAGTACCCAAATCTCATCATTTAGCACTAAGTGCTAAATCTCACAAATTTGGCAAAATGCCCGACAAATGCACGAAGCATACACACACACATGCATGAAGCATAATTTTCATCGCCTTTAAATAGGCTTTTCCGAACTACATGGGCTTTGATCTCTCATAAAAACGAGAGTATGTAGGCATATTTGGGATTCACCCCAAATAGCAAGTCCACAAACTACCAACAATCTTTTTGTCTTTAAATTTGTTCGATTTTTGCAAGTTAATCAAAAGCATGACATAGTCCCCGAATCCTCCTTGGGTTCGCAGACTAGAAGCCTTTACATTGGATGCATTATTGGAGTCAAACAAGGGTTTTCTTAGTTTTTCCCTTCGAACAAAATAAACTGAGTGGCGACTCTCGACAACGAGTGAACGTTCGCCCGGATCCTTTTCGGGCGGAAAACCGAGGTTCACAGCTATAGAGCCATTCCCTCAACTAGTAAAGGCATTCAAGTCATGATGCATAAATATATTAATTCATGAATTATCAAGCTAGATTCCTCATTGGTCGAGCACCAAAATGAAAGACCAACAAAAATTTTGATGAAAGTAATTTATTCAAACAACTTTAAATTTGAAAAACACAATAGTTTGAAAATATTAAATAAAGTAAGATTGAAAAGCAACATTCAAGCTAAGGAAAGTTCATTGAGTTAGGCTTCTTTTCCTTTCACATTTTCAACATTCTCATCTTGAAAAGAGGATAAAACAAAATCTTCTTCCAATCCTTTTCCCACCATAAAGGTTGCTGGTGGTGGCACTCATCCAAATTTTTGCAAAGGGTTATCTTTGGTATTGGGCTTATCCGGCTCGGGTAGCTTGCCACTATCAATCAAATCTTGGATCTCATGCCTTAATCGGGTACACCTATCAGTCTCATGTCCTTGAGTCTGATGAAATTGACAAAAAGCCTTAGTATCAAATTTTGGGGGCAATGGAAATGGTTGTAACAACCCTTTCTTTTGTAGCTTATCGAAGACCCAAGACAAAGGCTTCCCTGGATCTGAAAACTGCCTTCTATTTGCTTGACTGGTTACATTAACATCAACTTTTTTTTGTGTGCTTTGATTGTTAGGTTGGTTGTTCCCTTTCTCATTCCTTCTTATTGAAAAACGATTCTTCTCCCTTTCCCACTCTTCAATTTGTAGACCAGCTTGGAGAAGATCTTTGAAATCACGGATGAGTGTATGAGACATCCTCTCACGAAGATTAGGTAACACCCCTCTCACAATCATCCTTATTTGATCGGATTCATCGGGCCTCTTCTTGAGTAAAGCGGCCTTGTTTCTCCATCGCTTCACATAGTCCATAAAATTCTCATTTGGCCTTTGTCTAATGGACTCCACTTCCATTAAAGTAACTTCTAACTCAACATTATATCCGTATTATTGGATGAAGGCTTTGTAAAGTGGATCCCAACTCTTTTGTGTTCCATCATCTAAGGTATTGAACCAATTTTGGACAACAGGGTTCAATGAGAGCATGAAGTACCTTAGGGTTTGAGCCTTAGTAGCTCGAGTAGACTACATGGCAGTGATATACTGCTTCACATGGAGATGAGGATTTTCGGTGCGATTGTACTTAGCAAAGGAAGGCATCTTGAATTTATAAGGGACCTCTTCATCTTGTTCAAATAGTTTGTCGATCTCAGACTTCTCTTCGGTTTTTAGCTTCTTCTCAAATTTCTTTTCTAAATCAGCAATCATCTTTTCAACATCGGATGTCTCGGTCTTTTCAATAGTTGCCTTCTCAATAGCCTTTGGTTCTTTCTTCTTTTCTTGAACCTCTTGGTAGTTTTGAGTCCAATCATCATCATCATCAATTATCACCTTTTCATCATTAAAGTTACTTCATCAACTTTAGCCTTCCCTTTGACTTTTTTAGTGCTAGCAGATGCTTCAGCATTGTTTCCCAAAATTGCAGCTAGTTGATTCTTTATGGTCTCGGCCATGGCCTCTTTTATTTCTTCCATCTTGGCATTAAGGGCTTCATCCACCATCCTTTAAATTTTTTAGGGCTCCATTATTTTTATTGAGCAAGTGATTGAATTGTTGCTAGATACTTCATCTCCAGCATAGGTCGGATTGTTGTAGGCTTTTGAACTATCGTAATCCAGGGCTGTGAACCAGAGAGGATCAATCATATGAGATGCAAATGTATGCATGTATGCACAATCAACCAATAAACAAGTGTAATTAGGATGATCCTTCCAACCTTATAACATCCACACACGAATGGTGAGTCTCTTTTTCCTAGGTATATGGTTAACAAAATACCAACATGGGGTATCTTGCTTTTGAATAATTCCCTCGGATGTTTCAACCAATAGTTATATTTTTTAAAATGGAAATCAATACATGATAATTCCCATTAATTAGGTTTTAATCCATTCAACCAACTAAAGTAGCTTTTTGGATTAAAACAAAATTAAGAGGTTTATTATAAATAGATTTCTCACTCGGAAAGAGTAACTAATGGTTCATGCCAAAAACAAGCCCATGGTTAATTTATTCTTAGTGTAAACTAGGCCCACAATTGATTTTTGGTATTTCATAATTGATCTAAATATTTTTGCAAGCTCTTTGTAAAAAATGGTTGGATGAAAATAATTTTGTTTCTAAGCCCATTGTAAAAGATTTTAGAAAAATGGATTTTGGGCTTAGTATTTGGGCCATGGGCCAAAGAATTTATTTATTTTTTAGAAAAGTATTATGTCCAAAGACCATCTAAAAAAAATTTTAAAAATAGTTTTGGTCTTTTGGATTTTAAAGAAAAATTTATTTTGAGCTTACAATATACTTAGGTCATATTAGAAAAAGAACAAACCAAATAAGCCATGATTTAAGCCAAGATAAACTAACCATAGTCAAACAACATGCATTTGGGGTAAAACCTAAGGAAAGCAACTAGGCCAATTACATGAGCTTTAGTCTTTGGGTTAAAAGGCTTAGGTTCCCATAGCAAGTATATACCAAATGGTACGAGGCTATGAATGGTTATGCCATGCTCGATCTCCATACATTGAGTGAAAGTATGGTATCCCTCACATAACACAACACGGGTAACACGGGCATCCTAACTCACGCACACGATGCAATCTAAGATGATGCAATGGATAATATCATTATAAGAAAGAATAGAATAATCTAAAGACCAATGGAATCAACTTCTCTTATCCCCAGTGGAGCCACAACTGTGAGCGGGGATTTTCGCCCCCACTCCCGGTGGAATGGTTCTTGCGACTTCGGCAGGCTCGGGGCCTTAGAGAACACGGACCTAAGTCTGGAAAAATGGAGCCGCCACCCGGATGGGCCGGGAAAAAAGAAAGGGGTGGATGACTCGATTCCTAAGGAATCCCCGACCCCCTAATGGGTACGAAAAGTTAGGTATGTATGGGGAAGGTGAGAAATGGCCCAGCACCCCCACAATGCCCGGTTCATTGGAACCGACCTTCTTTACATGTCTTAATATTAAAAAATTCTTAAATATAATAACATTATCCATATTACACACAATAATTAAAAGAAAGCATCAATATATTAAAATCAAAGCAATGTACATACAAAGCAAATAAATGGACACCCATCCAAGGATGGAAACATGTCCTTACATCAGATGCCTAAATAGGACACCCACCAAAAAGGTAGAAACATGCCCTTTACATAGGTTCTAAAATAGAAAAGAAAATTAAATTACATGATGTTTAACTAATAAGGTACCCACCAAGTGGAAACATACCTCTGACAACTTTTGGAAATCTAAATTAATTGATAAAAGTAAATAATCATTCATCATAAATAAATCATTCATCAAAGCTATTAATCAAAATATAAAATAAATATCCATCCATGATAAATTAAATAAATCAAGTATTGAAATTAAATAAATTAAAGCATAAGAAATAAATCAAAGCATAATCAAGTATGGAATTGAATAAAGCAAATAAAAGTCCAATTATGGCTACTGTGACTTTTTATGGAATTAAAATAAATTAGGGTTTTATGTTTTAAAGGGTTGGTAAGACTCTTTGATTAACAAAATTTAGGTTTGAATGATGATATCATAAAAAATAGGGTTTTAAACACTTTAAAATACTTTAATTTGTGATTTTTGGTTATTGGGTTCCTAAGCTACTGTGTAAAATTTAGGTTTTTATGTTTTTTAATGTTTTAAAAGGATTAGGGTTCATAAAAATTAGGGTTTAAGGTTTTAAAAGGGTTAGTGTTCATTATTTTGGGTTTAAAAGTTGAATTTTGGATTTTAGGATTTAGAAATAGGGTCATAGGTAGTGAATAATTTTTAGGGTTTTGGAAATTAATTTGATATTTTATGGAATTTTATGAATTTGAACAAATAAATTAAAGATTTTATAAGTAGAAAAGATGTTTTTAAGGCTTTTTGAATGAAATAGAACGTATTTTAAGATTTTAAAAGAAGCAGAATTTACATCTTAGTTTTGTTCAAAAATATGTTCAATTAGAGTTTTAAGGTTTTTAAGAAGAAAAAATAACAATTTTAAGCCTTTTGGAAGATAAACCAATGAAATAAGGTTTTTTTTTTGGCTTTAGAAAAACTAAATGAAAGTTCAAAGGTTTTTAATTTTGATTTCATAGATTTGCCACTGTGTAAAAAAAAATTAAAGAAAATTAATTAACACATACCTTCTTTTGTTGATTTCTCCAAAACAATTCTTCTTGGATGAACTAGCTCCATAGAAAAGCTTTTTTCCCTTTGAATCCTCTAAATCGTGCTGATGTTGTTCCAGAAAAGAGTTGAATTGAATTTCTTCTTTTCCTTCCTTGATTTGGTTTCAAATTTTCCAAACTACTCTTGGATTTTTTTGCCTCCCCTTTTTTAATTGTTTTTAGTCCTTATTTATAGTGGTTTGAGGTTGTTTATTCCTAATTAGTTAAGGTAAGTAATATTAATAAATAAAAAAAAACCAAAACCTAATTGGATTAGGTTTCGAAAATTTTGCGTCGAAAAATTTGCATTGCATGAAAAAATTCTACCGCATAAATTTGTGGCAGCGCTCGTGGAGCGGGCCCGTAAGCTATTTCGCAGGCAGAAAATTTTTGCGTGCGAAATAGCACAGTGATTTTGCCCACAGGGATTTCCTCCGGGCAAAATGCCCACGGGCCCGCGCGATGATTTTTTCGTCGCCTATTTTCCCGTCTCTGATTTTTATTTTTATTTTTATTTTTATTTTTATTTGTTTATTTCTATTTTTTATTAAAAAAATTAGATACTAAAGCAAAAATTATTTAATAAAAATTATTTTGGACCAATTAGACAACAAAAATCATTTTAGACTAAATAAAACATATTGGACTGGATTGGGTCAAAAATTAAGGGTCTACATGTTGGTAAAATAATAAAGTATATTTAAATAGTACCTCACATCACTCCCTCATATGTTTCACTCAAGTTTGATGTTCACTCAAGTCCACTCATGTTTGCACTCAATATATGATTTCTCTCTAGATGAGTGTGAGCGGGGATTTTTGCCCCCACTCCTGGTGGAATGGTTCTTGCGACTTTAGCACTGTTTAGGCTCGGGGCCTTAGAGAACACGGACCTAAGTCCGGAGAAAATGGAGTCGCCACCCGGACAGGACGGGAAAAAAAAGGGGTGGATGACTCGATTCCTAAGGAATCCCCAACCCCCTAATGGGTTCGGAAAGTTGGGTACCTGTGCGGAAGGTGAGAAATGGCCCAACACCCCCACAACGCCTGGTTCATTGGAACCGGCTTCCTTTACAGGTCTTAATATTATAAAATTCCTAAATATAACAACATTATCCATATTACACACAATAATTAAAATAAAGCATCGATATATTAAAGATCAAAACAATGTCCAAACAAAACAAATAAATGGACACCCATCCGAGGATGGAAACATGTTCTTACATCCCATGCCTAAATAGGACACCCACCGAAAGGTAGAAAAATGTCCTTTACATTGATTCTAAACTAGAAAAGCAATTTAAATTACATGATATTTAACTAATGAGGTACCCACAAAGTGGAAACATACCTCTTACAACATTTGGAAATCTAAATAAATCAATAAAAGTAAATAATCGTTCATCATAAATGAATCATTCATCAAAGGTATTAAATATCAATAGAAAGTAAACATCCATCCACGATAAATTAAATAAACCAAACATTGAACTTAGATCAATTAAAGCATATAAATCAAAGCATAATCAAATATAAAAGTGAATAAGGGAAGTAAAGATTCAAATTAGGGCTACTTTTTCTATTTAAGATTCCATGTATTTAGGGTTTTGGAAGCTACTGTGATTTTAATGGGATTAAAATAGAGCAAAAGTGTGAGCGGGGATTTTCGCCCCCACTGTCGATGGAATGGTTCTTGCGACTTCAGCACTGTTTAGGCTCGGGGCCTTAGAGAACACGGACCTAAGTCCGGAGAAAATGGAGTCTCCACCCGGACTGGCCAGGAAAAAGAAAGGGGTGGATGACTCGATTACTAAGGAATCCCCAACCCCCTTATGGGTTTGGAAAGTTGGGTACATGTGAGGAAGGTGAGAAATGGCCCAGCATCCCCACAATGCCCGGTTCATTGGAACCGGCCTCCTTTACAGGTCTTAATATTATAAAATTCTTAAATATAAAAACATTATCCATATTACACACAATAATTAAAAGAAAGCATCATTCTATTAAAATCAATGCAATGTCCAAACAAAGCAAATAAATGGACACCCATCTGAAGATGGAAACATGTCCTTACATTGGTTCTAAAATATAAAAGCAATTTAAATAACATGAAATTTAACTAATGAGGTATCCAACAAGTGGAAACATACCTCTTACAACATTTGGAAATCTAAATAAATTGATAAAAGTAAATAACCATTCATAATAAATAAATCATTCATCAAAAGTATTAAACATCAATAGAAAGTAAACATCCATCCATGATAAATTAAATGAACCAAGCATTGAACTTAAATAAATTAAAGCATATAAAATAAATCAAAGCATAATCAAATATAGAATTAAATAAGGCAAATAAAAAAAAATATAAGTTATAGCTATTGTTTCCATTTAGAATCCTTTATTTCATGTGTTTAGGGGTTTTGGATTTTCATGGGTTTAAGCTACTGTGACCTTTTAAAGAATTAAAATAGATTGAGGTTTTATGTTTTAAAAGGTTGGTAAGACTCTTTGATTAAACAAATTAAGGTTTGAATGGTGAAATCATGAAACTAGGGTTTTAGACACTTTAAAATACTTTTGATTCATGGTTTTAAATGGTGATTTCAAGCTTACTGTGTAAATTTAAAATATTTATGTTTTTATGGTTTTTTAATGATTTAAAGGATTAAGGTTTAAGGTTTTAAAGGAGTTAGATTTTACTATTTTAGGTTTAGAAGTTGAATTTTGGGTTTAGTGTTTTAGAATTTAGGGTTTCGGTGATGCATGATTTTTAGGATTTGGAAAAAGCAATTGAAGATTTTATGAAATTTTATGAAAATAAACCAATGATTTAAAGTTTATAAAGCAAAAAAAAAGGGTATTTTTAAAGCTTTTGGGAAAGTAACAGAACACAATTTTGAGTTTTGAAAATTTGGAAAATAAATTTTGTTTTTGGAGTTTTGAAGAATTAAATCTAATAACTTTAAACTTTTAGAAAATAAAGCCACGATTTAAGATTTTCAAACCTTACAAAAGGTGAATTGAGGTTATAAAGTTTTTAATCTAAAAGAAACCAAAGGATGATTAAGCTACTGTGAAAACAAAAAATAAAAGGAATTAAGAATTCAAACCTTATTTTGTTAGTTACACCAAAATTGCTTCTTGGATAAACAAAGTCAAAGACCAGCCTTTTCACCTTTGAATTGCTTAAATCGTTTTTCTGCTCCCTAAAAAAACCCAGCTTGATTCAAGCTGATTTTCTTCACGGATTTGGATCCACTTTTCCAAGCTACTGTCCAACTTTTGATTTTTAGGCTCCCCTTATTTAATTACCTTTGGTCTTTATTTATAGAGGTTTCATATGGTTTATTCCTAATTAATCGCGGCAAGTAATATTGATAAGAAAAGGAAACCAAAACCTAATTGAATTAGGTTTTACAAAATTTGCGTTGGAAAAATTACGCTGCCGAAAAAAATTGCCGCAGAAAAAAATATGCTGGCAAACAAATCGGGCTACAATTTTGCCCGTAAGATTTTCCTACGGGCGAAATGGGGTGTGCCATTTCGCTCGCAGGAAAATCCTGCGTGCGAAATGTCCCACGACCCTCGCCCGCAGCTGCCCCGCACTGATTTTTGGCAACGAATTTTTCATTGCCAATTTTTCCATCGCTGATTTTTTTATTTTTTATTAATAAAATTAAATACTAAAGCAAAAAATATTTAATTAAGATAATAAAAATTATTTTGGACCAAAAAAATATATTAGGCAACACAAAAATTATTTTCGACTAAATAAAATATATTGGACCGGACCGGGTAAAAAATTAAGGGTCTACAAAAAGTTTTATGATTTAAAAAGTTTATAAAGTTCTTTGATTAACCAAAGTAGGGTTTGAGATGTATAATCATGAAATTAGGTTTTGGACACTTTAAAACACTTAGATTTATGATTTTCGGTTACTGAATTATTATTTTGAGCCTACTTTGTTTGAATATGTTTATAGGGTTTTAAGGTTTAAAAGATTAGGGTTTAGAAAACTTTAGAGTTTAGGATTTAAGGGAGTTAGGGTTCACTGTTTTGGATTTTGGAGTTGAATTAGGGTTTTAGGATTTTTGAATTAGGGTGTCAGAGAATGAATTTTTTTTAGAGTTTGAGAAAACAATTTATTGTTTTATAAAACTTTATGTGATTTTTTAGAACCTGTAAAGTGAAGTTTAGGGTTTTAAGGATTTAAAACATTGGAAAACAGATTAGGGTTTTGATATTTTGAAGAAACAGAAAAAGTAATTTAGGGTTGTTTGAAAATAGAGAAAATGATTTAAAGTTTATAAAAACAAAAGAGACAATTTAGGGTTTTTGGGGACAGAAGGATGATTTTTAGTCTTTTAGAACGATTTAAGGTTTTTTTGGAAAAAACAAAGAAACGGATAAAAGTTTTTAAAGGTATCTATAAAGAGAGGAATTCTCTTAAGGTTTCTGGAAACAAAGATCAAGTTATCACATCTTCAAAGATTGAAGTTCTGAGTGTGTAATCATATGAATTAAATAAAGGACGAAGCTACTGTAAGAAACAAAAAGAAATTAAGAACTCAAACCTTCATTCGTAGGTTACACTAAAAATTGCTTCTTGGATGAACAAAAACAAAGGCAAGCTTTACTACCTTTGATGGATTGAATTGTTGTTTGCACTCTCAAGAAAATCAGATTGATTCAAAGCCTTTCTTACTCAGTTTCGGTCTCAACTTTTCTCCCAATTTCCGTCCTAATTTTTGATACTCTTTGTAATATCCCAAAATATACCCTAAAAGTTTTGGAGTTATTGTTATATTTGGAGTTAATGTATATGTTTAATGGAAGTAAAAAGGGGAAATATTATAAGATGATATATATATAAGGAAATATGGGAATATAAATACCATATAAAAGATATATACATATACATCACATATACATGGGATATAAAGTGGTGTAGGGAAAGTGAGTTATGTATATATTTTTATAATTAATTAATTAATAATTATGATGATAAGGACAAAAAGAAAAAGAGAAAAGAAAGTCAAAGGTTGGAAGAGAGTGTGTGGTGGAGATTTATTGTTTTTATTATTATTATTGTTATTATTATTATTATTATTATATATATATATATATTTGAGATAAGAATAAGAAGAGAAGAAAAGGAAAAATGTGTTCTTCTTCTTCTTCTTCTTTTTGGTCGAGGGAGAGAGAGAGAGAGAGAAGCTAGAGAGAGAAGGAGGTGATTTTTCTTTTATTTACACCAAATACTTAAGGATTTCAAGTGGATAGTGAAGATTTGGCTAAGAATCCAAGTAAGTTCTCTTTCTTGATTTCTTTGGTTTATTTGAAGTTGTATGAAGGTTTGATTGTTGATAATTGAAATTAGGGTTGTATTATTGTAGTATGTTGGAGTATGTTTGATTTAATTAGGTTGGTGTTGGTGATTGAAGAGCAAGAGTTGTGTTTAGTGGAATTTCTTTCTTTTTTACAACTAGTAAAGGCTGTGACTTGTATGATTTTTAATTAAATATAGAAAAATGTTCCTGAAGTGAATTTTTGATATGTTGTGCCTATATGAGTCTAGAATGACTGAAAAATATGTTGATTCGATTTTGGAATGGTTATGATTTTGGAAAGATTATTTTTATTAGACCTGTTCCAGCAGGTACCTTAACTGAGACAGCTATATTTCGGGATTTTTAATAAAATGTAGAAAAATTATATTCAATTGAATTTTGGATATGTTGTTGCTTAATGAGTCTAGTATTTGAGAAAAATAATTTGGAACCAAGTTGATTGAATTTAATTTATGGAATTCACAATGTTTAGAACTGCTGCCAGGATGCAGGGCAATTGGGGCAGTCTGTTTGGGGTGAACTATTTGACCAAGATTTTGTGTTCAGTTTGATCTGAAATTTTAAAGGAATAAATCTTATCTCAAATATATATATATATATATAATAATAATAATAATAACAATAATAATAAAAACAATAAATCTCCACCACACACTCTCTTCCAACCTTTGACTTTCTTTTCTCTTTTTCTTTTTGTCCTTATCATCATAATTATTAATTAATTAATTATAAAAATATATACATAACTCACTTTCCCTACACCACTTTATATCCCATGTATATGTGATGTATATGTATATATCTTTTATATGGTATTTATATTCCCATATTTCCTTATATATATATCATCTTATAATATTTCCCCTTTTTACTTCCATTAAACATATACATTAACTCCAAATATAACAATAACTCCAAAACTTTTAGGGTATATTTTGGGATATTACACTCTTTGTGTCATTTTTGGTATTATTTATAGAAGATTTTTTTGATTAATCTTAGTTATTCATAGAATATAACATTTATTAAGAAAAGAAAACCTAAACCTAATTGTATTAGGTTTCGAAAAAATTTGCATTGAAAAATTTTACTGACTAAAAAAAACTGCTGCCGAAAAATTATGCTGGAGAAAAAAAACTGCTGTGGAAAAAAATGCGCTGGCAGCAGCGGGCGAAGTGGCCTGTGGGCCATTTTGCCTGTAGGAAACTCCTGCGAGAAAAATGGCCCATAGCCATTCGTCCCTCGCTGGTTTTCGGCGATGATTTTTTCGTCGTCGATTTTGCAGTCCACTACTTCATCATCAGAAATCATAGCTACTTGGAAACCATTGAGAGGCCTCTTAATCGTTAGAGCATTAACAATCTCATTATCTTCAGCTTCAATAACCACTATCTCATCTCCATTGGGGAACTTGATCTTTTGATGAAGGGTGGAAGGAACTCCACCAAGAGGATGAAACCATGGTCATTCTAAGAGTAAGGCGAAGGTAACTGGTATGTCTAAAACCACTAATTCGATAATAGATTCAATTGGACCAACCTTGACACTCACTTTGAAAGTCCCTTCGGCATGCTTCTTAGTGTTGTCATAAGCCCGAATTGTTACCTTGGTCAGGTTTAGATCTCTTGTTGACATGGCTAGCTTTGGTAATATCTTAAGTGGACAAACATTTATGGTGGACCCATCATCGACCATTACACATGGATTCCTCTTCCCCTTGACTTCTATTTTGATAAAGAGAGGGCGGATGTGGTCTCTCCCCTCCTCTGGTAAATCCACATCTGGAAAAGAAACCGCTCCCATATTAACTTCACTCTTCTCTTGAACCTTTTCACGCTTCATTACCCCTCCAACTTTTATGAAGTTGATCAGCTCCTCCTGTGTCATGGGGGTAGAAATTGGCATGCTAGCCAAGGCTTTGGCCATAGTTTCTCGGTGCTTTTTAGAAGTAGCTAATAAGTCCCAACTGCTAACACTTGCTTGTGTTCTTTTCAATTGCTTGAGCATAGCATCATCTTCCTCTTCTTTATTTCCTACTTCATCTTCCTTTCCCTTATTAGTTTCTACCTCCTTTGGTGGTGGCCTTGCATAAGGCTTACCGGATCTAGTGTTCATTACTTCCTCTTCTTTGGGCTCGGACCAAGTCCACCCCTCCTTCTTGGATGCAAGATCATCATCACTATCGCTTGAATCCCAAAATCCATTGATAACACAAATTGCTACTTCTTTACCTCCAATAACCTATTTAATTTCACCAAATACCTCTTCTTCTTTGGTTGCTTCTCCACCCACATCTTGAAAAGAAGAAATGACAAAATCCTCATGCAAACCTCCTCCAATCATGAAGGTTGCCGGTGGCAGTACCCTATTGAACTTTGGTAATGGGTTGTCTTTGGTGTTTGGCTTATTGGGCTCGGGCAGCTTCCCATTATCGATTAGATTTTGGATCTCATGTCTCAACCTCACACATCTATTCGTGTCATGCCCTTGCATTTGGTGAAATTGACAAAATGCTTTAGTGTCAAAATTAGGTGGGAGAGGGTTAGGCAAAGGGCGAGGATTTAAGGGTTATAGCAATCCCTTTCTTTGAAGTTTATTGAGAACCCAAGACATCGGTTTCCCCAATTTTGAAAATTGTCTCCTTGTTCCTTGGTTAGTAGCATTAACACCGATGGCCTTTTGCATGCTTTGGCTACAAGATTGATAGTTCCCTTTCTCGTTCCTTTTTGTTGAAAAATGGTTCTTCTCCCTTTCCCATTCTTCAATTTGCAAACCCACTTAGAGAAGGTCTTTGAAATCACGAATAAGTGAATGAGACATCCTCTCATGAAGACTAGGCAGCACCCCTCTCATAATCATCATTATTTGATCGGATTCATCAGGAATCTTCTTGAGTAAAGCAGCCTTGTTTCTCCATCTCTTCACATAATCCACAAAATTCTCATTTGACCTTTGCCTAATGGAATCTACTTCCATTAAGGTAACTTCCATCTCGACATTATATAGGTATTGTTGGATGAAGGCTTTGTAAAGCAGATCCCAACTCTTTTCTGTTCCATCATCTAAGGTATTAAACCAATTTAGGACAACAGGGTCCAATGAGAGCATAAAGTACCTTAGAGTTTGAGCCTTAGTAGCTCGGGCAGATTGCATGGCAGTGATATATTGCTTCACATGGAGATGAGGATTTTCGGTTCCATCAAACTTTGCGAAAGATGGCATCTTGAACTTGTACGGGACTTCTTCACCTAGCTCAAATAATTTGTCAACTTTGGACATTTCTTCAGTTTTCAGCTTCTTCTCAAATTTCTTTTCCAAATCAGTAATCATCTTTTCAACATCAGAAATTTCGGTCTTCTCTATAGTTGATCTTTCAACAATCTTCGGTTCCTTTTTCTTATCTTGAGCATCTTGGTAGTATTGAGCCCAATCATCATCATCATCAATGTTCACTTGAGCATCCAAATTAGAAATTAGTATTGAGCCCAATCATCATCATCATCATCAATCATCAATCATCAAAAACCACTTTACCAACTTTGGTCTTCCCTTTGTCCTTAGTGCTAGCAGATGCCTCGACATGATTTTCGAAGATAACAGTCAATTAGTTCATCATGGTCTCATCTAGGGCCTCTTTTATTTCTTCCATTTTGGCATTGAGGGCATCATCCACCATTCATTTGAATTTGTTCAGGATCCATTGTTTTTGGTGGGCAAGTGATTGAGTCGTTGCTAGATACTTCATCTCCGGCGTAGGTCGGATTGTCGTAATCCTTTGAACTGTCGTAATCCAGGGCTGTGAGCCAGAAATGATTAATGAGATGCAAATGTATGCATGTATGCATGTATGCACAAATAATAGAGAAACAAGGATAATTAGGACGTTCCTTCCAACCTTATAACATCCACACATGAATGGCGAGTCTCTTTTCCTAGGTATATGGTTAACAAAATACCAACATGGGGTATCTTGTTTTCGAATATATCCCTCGGATGTTTCAACCAGTAGTTATATTTTCGAAAATAAAAATCAACTTATGATAATTCCCATTAATTAGGTTTTAATCCATTCAACCAACTAATGTAGCTTTTATGATATATTGGATTAAAATGAAATTAAGAGGTTTATTATAGATAGATTTCCCACTTGAAAAGAGTAACTAATGGTTCATGCCAAAAACAAGCCCATGATTAATTATTCTTAGTATAAACTAGGCTCACAATTGATTTTTGGTATTTCGTAATTGACCAAAATAATTTGCAAGCTCTTTGTAAGAAAAGGTTGGATGAAAATAATTTTGTTTCTAAGCCCATTGTAAAAAGATTTTAGAAAAAAAAAATGGATTTTGGGCTTAGTATTTGGGCCATGACCAAAAGAATTTTTGATTTGTTTTTAGAAATGTTTTATGTCCAAAGACCATCTTGAAAAATTTTGAAAATAGCTTTGGCCTTTTGGACTTTAAAGAAAAATTTATTTTGAGATTACAATATACTTAGGTCATATTAGAAAAAGAACAAACCAAATAAGCCATCATTTAGACTAAGGAAAGTAACTAGGCCAATTACATGAGCTTTAGCCATTGGGTAAAAAGGCTTAGGTTCCCATAGCAAGTATATACCAAATGGTACTAGGCTATGAGTGGTTATGCCATAGTCTATCTCCATACCTTGAGTGAAAGTATGGTATCCCATACATAACATAACACGGGTAACACGGGCATCCTAACTCACGCACACGATGCAATCTAATATGATGCAATGGATAATATCATTATAAGAAAGAATAGAATAATATAGAGACCAACGGAATCAACTTCTCTTATCCCCAGTGGAGTTGCCACTATGAGCGGGGATTTTTGCCCCCACTCCCGGTGGAATGGTTCTTCCGACTTTGGCACTGTTTAGGCTCGGGGCCTTAGTGAACACGAACCTAAGTCCGAAGAAAATGGAGTCGCCACCCGGATCGGCCGGGAAAAAGAAAGGGGTGGATGACTCGATTCCTAAGGAATCCCCAACCCCCTTATGGGTTCGGAAAGTTGGGTACGTGTGGAAAAGGTGAGAAATGGCCTAGCACCCCCACAACGCCCTGTTCATTGGAACCGGCCTCCTTTACAGGTCTTAATATTATAAAATTCTTAAATATAACAACATTATCCATATGACACACAATAATTAAAATAAAGCATCGATATATTAAAGATCAAAACATTTTCCAAACAAAACAAATAAATGGACACCCATCCGAGGATGGAAACATGTCCTTACATCCCATGCCTAAATAGGACACCCACCGAAAGGTAGAAAAATGTCCTTTACATTGATTCTAAACTAGAAAAGCAATTTAAATTACATGATATTTAACTAATGAGGTACCCACAAAGTGGAAACATACCTCTTACAACATTTGGAAATATAAATAAATCAATAAAAGTAAATAATCGTTCATCATAAATGAATCATTCATCAAAGGTATTAAATATCAATAGAAAGTAAACATCCATCCACGATAAATTAAATAAACCAAACATTGAACTTAGATAAATTAAAGAATATAAATCAAAGCATAATCAAATATAAATTGAATAAGGCAAGTAAAGATTCAAATTAGGGCTACTGTTTCTATTTAAGATTCCATGTATTTAGGGTTTTGGAAGCTACTGTGATATTAATGGGATTAAAATGGAGCAAAAGTTTTATGATTTAAAAAAGTTGGTAAAGTTCTTCGATTAACCAAATTAGGGTTTGAGATGTATAATCATGAAACTAGGTTTTGGACACTTTAAAACACTTAGATTTATGATTTTCGGTTACTGAATTATTATTTTGAGCTTACTGTGTTTGAATATGTTTATAGGGTTTTAAGGTTTAAAAGATTAGGGTTTAGAAAACTTTAGGGTTTAGGTTTTAAGGGAGTTAGGGTTCACTGTTTTGGGTTTTGGAGTTGAATTAGGGTTTTAGGATTTTTTAATTAGGGTTTCGGAGAATGAATTTTTTTTAGAGTTTGAGAAAACAATTTATTGTTTTATACAACTTTATGTGATTTTTTAGAAGCTGTAAAGTGAAGTTTAGGGTTTTAAGGCTTTGAAACATTGGAAAACATATTAGGGTTTTGATATTTTGAAGAAACAGAAAAAGTAATTTAGGGTTGTTTGAAAATAGAGAAAATGATTTAAAGTTTATAAAAACAAAAGAGACAATTTAGGGTTTTTGGGGACAGAAGGATGATTTTTAATGTTTTAGGACGATTTAAGGTCTTTTTGGAAAAAACAAAGAAACAGATTAAAATTTTTAAAGGTATCTATAAAGAGAGGAATACTCTTAAGGTTTCTAGAAACAAAGATCAAGTTATCTCATCTTCAAAGATTTGAAGTTTTGAGTGTGTAATTTTATGAATTAAATAAAGGCTGAAGCTACTGTAAGAAACAAAAAGAAATTAAGAACTCAAACCTTCATTCGTAGGTTACAGCAAAAATTGCTTCTTGGATGAACAAAAACAAAGCAAGCTTTGTTGCCTCTGATGGATTGAATTGTTGTTTGCTCTCTCAAGAAAATCAGATTGATTCAAAGCCTTTCCTACTCAGTTTCGATCTCAACTTTTCTCCCAATTTCCGTCCCAATTTTTGATACTTTTTGTATTGTTTTTGGTATTATTGATAGAAGATTTTTTTGATTAATCTTAGTTATTCACGGAATATAACATTCATTAAGAAAATGAACCAAAACATAACTGTATTAGGTTTCGAAAAAATTTGCGTTGAAAAAATTTTGCTGGCAAAAAAAAACAGCTGCGGAAAAAATGCGCTGGTGAAAAAACTGCCGCAGCTGGCTGCAGCAGCAGGGCGGGCGAATTGGCCTGTGGGCCATTTCGCCCGCAGGAAACTTCTGCGGGCAAAATGGCCCACATCCATTCGTCCCGTGCTGGTTTTCGTCGCCTATTTTTTCGTCACCGATTTTTATTTTTATTTTTATTTTTTTGTTTATTATTATTTTTATTTTTTATTTTTTATTAATAAAAATTAGATACTAAAGCAAAAATTATTTAATTAAGATAACAAAAATTTTTTTGGACTAATTAAAATATATTGGACAACACAAAAATTATTTTGGACTAATTAAAATATATTGGACCGGACTGGGTCAAAAATTAAGGGTTTACAATGAGCTCACACTCTTGCCTTTTTACCTCTTAAGTATCTTGTCATGATCTATTGTACAGATCAAAGTTCCTACAAACTATGTAACCACAAAAAGGCAAAAAATCCTTTAAGAAAATGGTTCTCATCGCTGGACTAGTTGATGGTTCGATCGAGAATTAATTGTTAATTGGATCCAGTAAAGGTCACATTGGGTGGTATGGTGAAAATTTGGGCAGAACAAGTTTGGTATGGTTGGGAAATATTTTGTCCTACTGGGATTGACTTGGGTAAAATTATTGAAATTTGCCAGTAGGAAACATGTAAGTGAAAATTACATTCTATTGAAATCATAACAAAGTAAAGTCAAAGATTTATTTTCTTGTTTTGCTAACTTGTTTTGTATAGCTTTGATGCGAAAAAAGATGGCAATGCGAGCAGGGCTGGCAGCATGAGCAAGGCTAGTAGTGTCAGTAGGCGAAGCAAGCATAACTGGCTAACATGGCATGGAGCTCATTTTACCAAGTGGGCCAATCACAAGATCACAGGCTAAGAAGCTTAAATCTGCCTTTGAAGGCTTTGTAAGGTGATTCATGGAAGAAAGGCTGGGTGGATAGGCCTTTGACACCAAGGATATGGAGGAGAAGTAACCCATAAATTTAATACAAGCAGATGGGCCTATTATTTAATATGTATTAAAGCACAATAGTTATACTTATTTAAAAAGTAAGGGCCTTGTTTATTTTGTGTTAAATTTAAACTTTATTTATTTTATTAGTTTTTGAGACTTTGATTTGCCAACCAAATGCTACTTTGTAACTCTAATTAGGGTTTAGCTATTTAATGCTCATTTAGGGTTGTAAGACAACAGTTTTGATCAATCTATTAAATTATCTTTGTCTTAGCCGAATTTCACTTCAAGAGAGGTTTCATCTTTTTCTTATTGCATCAAAAATTGGAATCAACATATCAAGGTAACACTTTTGATGTTCTTTATAGTTCTTCTTTATTTTGTCCAATTATTTACGTTTCTAATTTCATGTCAATTAAAGGTTTAGTACAACAAATAATCTTCTAGGGTTCTTGGTATATTGAATTTATGTGTTGAAGTTTCTGATTCTTTATAATCTTAGAGTTTCGCATCATTTAGTATCAGAGCCTTGGCTCTATCTATGTGTTTGTGCTTTCTATGATATTATCTTTTTACTTCAATCAATTTTGTGATTTGTGTTTTTGTTTCAATCAATTCAAAATTTAGATATTTGTTCTATTAGTTCTTCAACTTCAAAAAAAAAAAGGAAAAGAAAGAATGAAAAAGGAAGAAAAACAAAAAAAAGGAGAAAAAAATGAAGGTAAATTGTGTGGCGGCTACTAGAACAAATCTAGGGTTGAAAGACACCTTTTCGATTGAAATTAGGGTTAAAAAATAAAGGGGTATATTTGGTGGTGGAAGTGTCAACTTTGAGAGGCCATAACTTTTCGCTACATAAGAATTACAGAATGCACAATACTAACTTAGACACTGATTTTTAAGCCCTATATTTGTTACTAGGTTTACTTTCAACGACCTGTCACGACCCCCAAATCATTCAATTTTAGGGAGAATGGGCCATTTGAAAAGTTTTGCTCAATTTTTCTGATTATTGATTATGTTTCCAAAACAGTTAAGGTTTCTTATTCTTAATCAATTTCCTTTCATATGTACACCACATCTTACCTTCCTAATTGATGTAAGTTAGTCTAAATCAAAGATTCTAGGGTTTATTTCGACTCCCACTTAGGGAAAATCAAAATTCTTCATTTTAACTTCCTGTTTTGTCAATTTTATTGCATTCATAGTTTAATTTTTTTTCTCTATTTCTTTTGCTTCTAACAAGCATATAAGGGTGACTTTTGCACTCTAGTTACTTGTCAGACTTGCATTCACAAACATACAATTTTTCATTTATGTATTTTCTTTTTTTAAATTTATTACAAATGATTATCAAATAGCATCTAGAACTTGGTGTTTTCATTTCTTGTTAGGCTTTTCATTGTAATTTCTACAGATTACTGCTTCTGACTAACTTGATTAGTTGTTTTTTGATTCTAAAGTGCAACTTCAAGAAGGAAACAAAAAAGGTAAAATGCAAAAGAGTGTGAGTAAATAAAAGGTTAAATCCTGATTTGAGTGAAATACAAGTGGAGTGATAAATTATTGAGTGTAAACACATGAGGGAGAGCGTGAAGATATTTTTTGCTCCAACATTTTCTTGCAGTTTTACATCATGTCTGAGGAGGCAAGCAAAAGTGTTGAAATAAGCATGAAAGATGTAGTTTTCATATTGAAGGCCATACAAAAGCAATTTGAGAAGTCTAATTTATATGTTATGCATTTAAGGGATGAAGTTGAGGTGGTTGAGCAATCCCAACAATCAAAAGCTACATCAATTAGGTGGAAGGACACTAGGCAACAAACTTATGATGAAGAAGATACAAAGTTCCATGATGAACCTGATGAAGATGGAGATGAAGATGACACCTAATCTTTAAAGGGTTAGGCCTGGAAGAGAGAAGATGCTAGGAGGAGATAGGAGGCCAGAGGAGAGACAGCAACATCAATTCCAAAAGATGGAGATTCCAACATTTTTAGGAAGGAATGATGCTGAAACATACCTTGAGTGGGAAAGGAAGGTGAAGCTTATCTTTGGCTATCATAACTATTCAGAGAGAAAGAAGGTGAAGTTGGCAGTAATTGAGTTTGCATATTATGCATCGATATGGTGGGGACAACTAAACCTTACAAGAAGAAGGAATGGAGAGACGCATATTGAGACATGGGCAGAAATGAAGACTGTTATGAGGAGGAGATTTCTACCATCCTACTACTATCTTGAGCTACACTATGAGTTACAGAGACTCACACAAGGTCAATGTTAGTAGAAGATTATCACAAGAGATGGAGATGGCAATGATTCAATCAAATATTAAAGAGGATAGAGAAGCTACCATATGATGCGAACCAAGATGATGGAGGTGATCTCACATGCATAAGGGATATAAAGCTAGTAATGTCTCCAGGTCCTATCATAAGATCAAGGGCAAGTAAGATTAAGGAAACCGTGATTACAAGCAAGATCAAGGAAGAAGCATGGATCCAGCTTGAAGAGGTGAAATCGAATGAAGGTCCAAGGTTGATTACCTTACTTTGGGTGTGTGAAGATAATCACAAAGAGTAGCCCAATGGGCTAAGCAAGGAAAAACTATCATAAAGAAGAGGAGTATTCCATCTTATTTATCCAACCATATATGCTTGGTTTAGCATAGTTATGTATTTTGACTAGGCCCAATAAAACTAATTTAAAGCCAGCTTATTGTAGTAGAGACAAGGGCCTTGTTTGTTTGCCTTTAAATTAAAGCATTATTTTACTTTAAGCAATAGTGGGCATCTAAAAATGCCCCTTATATTTTAATTAGGGTTAGCACATTTTAAGGTATAAAAACCCTAGTTTTTCATGTAAGACAACACATTACTTTTGTTTAAAATTTGATAGTTCTCTTCCAAGTGGGGTTGTGTTCTCCATTGGTTACTTTAAGGATTATTTCACTTATCATGTTTGTTCTAACTTGTGGTGTGAATTCAATTCTTTTTCCTCATACACTTTGTTACTAGTTCCTCACTAAATTAGGGGTGAAGGGCTATTTTTTCAATTGATTGAATTGGGGTTTGATGCTTGAATTGATTTGAAGGTCATCTAGACTTAGATTCTAGGGGGTTACCAAATCATTTGGTATTAGAGCTTAGATTTCAAATCAATTATATCTATCTTTAAATTTTTGTTATTTAGTGTTATTTATTCAATTGCATAAAATAAATACAAAAAAATTAGGGTTCTTTGTTTAAGGCTGAATCTACCCAACCTAGTTATCTATTGGGTTGCTTCTTCCTGATACAATCTAGATGTTGTTCTAAACCTATCATAGAGTGAATTCATAATACATAAAAAAAAGAAAAAAATGGAAAAAAAGTCTAATTTATGCAAATTGAACCCTTTACTACAAGTGTACTGATTTGCTTTAAATTTATTCAGCCCTATTTATTTTGAATTGATATAATTGTAAATTGCTCAATTTGGGTTATAATTAATGTTTTGAGCATTGTATGGTGAAATTAGTAACTGCTATTGGTGGGATTGATGTTGAGCTTATAAGTTAAGAATTTTGTCAAAATTGCTGGAATCTTTGCAATTAGTGGTTAGCACATGAAATTAATTATCTTATTTACATATCTAACATCAATTAAGTGTGTTTAGGGTTTTGGTTTGAATTCCATTAGGGAAAATGAACTTCTTTCATTATTGTTCCTATTTTGTCTTTTTTTTCTGCACTCTTTTTTTCTTTTCTTTGTTTGCTGTCCTACTTGTTTCAATCACATTAGTTGTATCTATATTAATCAAATTATACAGTAGTGGATCTGCACACCTCACTCTTCATCTTTGTGTGCACATAGATATTATATCGTCTTCTTTCTTTTTCTTCCATTACTTTGCCTCTAGATTTGTCATTCTCTTAGGATTCTTTATTTTGTTTATTATTGAATTTTTTGCTGCTTGTTATTTCTAATTTGGTTGATTGAATTAATCCAGACAAGCAACCAAAAAGCGAGCACACGAGAAGGGTAAAAGGCAAGAGAGAGGAAGCATATAGGAGGGTAAAATCCTGATTTAGAGTAAAACACAAGTGGAGTGACATATTATTGAGTGCAAACATGTAAGGGAGTGTGTGAGGAATTTTCTAAAATTTTTTTTCTTACAGTTTACATTATATCTGAAGAGGCAGGCTAAGGTGGTGAAATGAGCATGAAAGATGTAGTTTTCACATTGAAAGCTATGCGAAAGGAATTTGAGAAGTTTGGAATAGATATGATGAATTTGAGGGATGAAAATGAAGTGGTTAAGCAATCCCAACAATCAAGGGCTACTTCTAATAGGCAAAGTGAAACTAGGCTACATACATATGATGATGAAGGTACAAATGTCCATGATGAATTTGATGAAGATGATGTTCAATCTTCAAGGTTTAGGCCAAAAATAGATGGAAGACTAGGAAGGCATAAAAGGCCAGAAAAGAGAGACAATAACATTAATGCCATAAAAATGAAGATTCCAACATTTATTGGAAGGAATGATATTGAAATATACTTAGAGTGGGAAAGGAAGGTGGAACTTATTTTTGATTGTCATAGCTACTCAGAGAGAACGAAGGTGAAGTTATCAACAGTTGAGTTCATTGATTATGCATCAATATGGTAGGGCCAATGGAAACTTATTAGGAGAAGGAATGGAGAGAGGCCTATTGAGACTTGGGAGGAAATGTAGGCTGTAGTGAACAATGGATGGATGCACAAGAAAGAGCTCTTTACAAAAAGCTTGCTCCATCTTGGTGAACTCAATGTAAGAAGAAGTTTAAAGAGTCCAATACAATACAAGTACATATGGCATTTAGAAAAATTTATAGAACTATCATGAAGGTACTACTCAAGTGAGGTTCACTAAAATCCAAATGCTTGTCATGTATGAGCTATTCAAGATAAGCCAAATAAAAACATCACCGATATGACTAATCAATTGATGTGGACCCCATGGATCAAAGATTACATCTAGAATGCCACATATGCATCTAGCATAGAATCATTGAACTCGAAAACAAATCCTTCCTACCAAACCCACAATTAACCTGTAATTGAGAACTTGGGTGATTGAGATGAAGAAAAGGAATTGATTAAAATGCCACAAGTTAGACTTGATAAATTAGAACCAATTCTTCATGCAACAAGAATAAGAAGAAAACCTCTCAAACTTGAAACACATAAATTACCATGAAGATAAATTGAAATTCGTATAAAAGTTTTGATTGATTCAAAGACCTATTTTCCAGCCTGGAAATGAAGTTTTCATAGCCTAAAAATCCAGATTCACATGCATCTAATCACACTAGCATTAATTACCTATAAATACACATACAATGAATCTGGTTATTCTGGGAGATCAAGACTACTTGATAATGAAGGCTTCTACCACATCAATATTATCTTCTAAATTCATGCTAATATCTCTAATAATATTGATGGGTAGATTCTTCATGGATTTTGTTGACATTTGGACTTCCTCTTCGCAATTCTTCATATTCAGTCCAAGTTGGTCTCTTTCTTCATTAATCCACCTTTGAATGAAATGTTGGAACACATGGTTAAGTTTCTTTGATTGTGATGTTGTAATTGCTCCACTTGTCATAGTGATATCATTAACATATTTACTGCCTTATGTAGATTCTCCAAGCATGCTTCTAGTTTCCTCATCATCAATTGTTGGCAATTGTCAATAATCTCAAGAAATACGGAAAAAATTATGCTCAAGAAGATGTCAATAGCAATATCCTAAGAGCATTAAGAGCACATATCCAGTATCAATTGGTATCAGAGCCTTTTCAATCCACTAGTAAGGTTACTATTAATTTGTTTAAACCTGTTAATTTTTTATCTGTTTTAAATAAAGTGAAACCTTAAGTTGCATTTTTGTTTTGTCCATTGAATTAAATTGTGAGGATTGTTGGAATAAAATGTTGACATTGACCTTTAAGGACAATGGATAGACTATTTGCTAGTTTGAACAATACAACTGCGACCTCTTTACTGTATCTGGAAATTTTGGCTCTAAAAAGAACAAGGAAATATTATTAATGAAAAAATATTGATCCAAACTTAAATAATCAGAAGCTCCCTTCTATTTATTCTTATTCTATTTATAAATCTAATATTAATTTTTTGTTTAAGTCTGATTATGTTATTGATGCTGACCAAGGTAATGGAAATGATCTCACATGCATAGGGGATGTGTAAACCCTTAATTTTTGACCCAGTTCGGTCCAATATATTTTGTTTAATCCAAAATAATTTTTGTGTTGTCTAATATATATTAATTGGTCCAAAATAATTTTTGTTATATTAATTAAATAATTTTTGCTTTATTATCTAATTTTTATTAATAAAAATAAACAAATAAAAAGTCAAAAAATAAAATAAAAATATATATAAAAAAATTTGGATTGCGGCGAAATGGCCCGCAGGCCTATTTCGCCCGCATGCGGCAGCTTTTTTGCCAGCGTAATTTTTCCTACGGCAATTTTTTTTGCCAGCGCAATTTTTCCACAGCAGTTTTTTTTTCGCCAGCAAATTTTTCAACGCAAATTTTTTGAAACCTAATATAATTAGGTTTCGGTTTCCTTTTCTTATTCAATATGTATGCCGTGAGTAACTAGGATTAATAATAGAATTCTTCTATAAATAAGGAAGAAATCAGAGGAAAAAGAAGGAAGGAGAAATTGGGACAGAAACTGAAAGAGAGTTTGAAACCGAAATTGAGTGGGAAAGCAGTGAAATCAATCTGAACTTTTGAGAGAAGAAGAAGCAAAGCCATTAACAAACGATCAAAGGCAGCAACTGCCTTTGTTTTTGTTCATCCAAGAAGAATTATTTTTGGAGGAACCATCAAAAGGAGGTATGTATTAATTGTTATATTTTTTCACAGTAGCTAAGATTATGAAATTGTGTCTTTCAAAATTAAAAACCCTTGAACTTCAATTTAGTTTTTCTAAAGTTAAAAACACTAATTCGTTATATTATTTTTCAAAAAGACTTAAAATTGTTATTTTTACTTCTTCAAAATCTTAAAACCCTAATTGAACATGTTTTTCTTCAAAACCAAAATTTGATTTTGTTTCTTTCAACAAACCCTAAAACATCTTTTCTATTTATATAAACCTTAAATCGTTTGTCTACTTTCATAAAATTATCAATTGCTTTTTCCAAATTCTAAAAAACCCAAGCATCCACCGAAACCCTAATTCTAAAACATTAAACCCAAATGCAACTTCCAAACCTAAAACAGTGAATCCTAACCTCTTTAAAACCTTAAACCCTAATTTTTTTAAAACCCTAATCCTTTAAAACTTTAAAAACCATAAAAAACAAATATTTTAATTTCACACAGTAAACTTGAAACCATAAATCAAAAGTATTTTAAAGAAAATCCTAGTTTCATGATTTTACATAACAAACCCTAGTTTTGTTAATCAAAGAATCTTACCAACCTTTTAAAACATAAAATCCTTAATCTATTTCAATTCTCTTAAAGTCACAGTAACCTAATTCCATAATTTTCAAAACCCTAAACACATGAAATAAAGAGCCCTAAATGGAAACAGTAGCTATAATTTGGATTTTTATTTGCCTTATTCAATTCCATATTTGATTATGCTTTGATTTATTTTATATGCTTTAATTTATTTAAGTTCAATACTTGGTTTATTTAATTTATCATGGACGAATTGTTACTTTTTATTGATGTTTAATACCTTTGATGAATGATTTATTTATGGTGAATGATTATTTACTTTTATCAATTTATTTTGATTTCCAAATGTTGTAAGAGGTATGTTTCCACTTGGTGGGTACTTCATTGGTTAAATATCATGTAATTTAAATTGTTTTTTCTATTTTAGAACCAATGTAAAGGACATGTTTCTACCTTTCAGTGGGCGTCCAATTTAGGCATGTGATGTAAGGACATGTTTCCATCTTCGGATGGGTGTCCATTTATTTGTTTTGCTTGGACCTTGCTTTGATTTTAATATATTGATACTTTCTTTCAATTATTGTGTGTAATATGGATAATGTTGTTATACTTAAGAATTTTATAATATTAAGACCTGTAAAGGAGGCCGGTTCCAATGAACAGGGCGTTATGGGGGTGCTGGGCCATTTCTCACCTTCCCCACACGTACCTAACTTTCCGAACCCATTAGGGGGTTGGGGATTTCTTAGGAATTGAGTCATCCAAGGCCCCGAGCCTAAACAGTGCCGAAGTCGCAAGAACCATTCCACCGGGAGTGGCAGTAAAAATCCTCGCTCACAGTGGTGACTCCACTGGGGATAAGAGAAGTTGATTCCGTTGGTCCTTATATTATTCTATTCTTTCTTATAATGATATTATCCATTGCATCATATTAGATTGCATTGTGTGCATGAGTTAGGATGCCCGTGTTACCCGTGTTGTGTTATGTAAGGGATACCATACTTTCACTCAAGGCATGGAGATCGAGCATGGCATAACCACTCATAGCCTCGTACCATTTGGTATATACTTGCTATGAGAACCTAAGCCTTTTTACCCAAAGACTAAAGCTCATGTAATTGGCCTATATACTTTCCTTAGGTTTTTACCCCAAATGCATGTTGTTTGACTATGGTTAATTTATCTTAGCTTGAATCATGGCTTATTTGGTTTGTTCTTTTTCTAATATAACCTAAGTATATTGTAAGCTCAAAATAAATTTTTCTTTAGAAAATCCAAAAGACCAAAGAGATTTTCAAAATTTTTCAAGATGGTTGTTTAGGTCATTTTTGTACTTGTTTTTAGTATGATTTTATGTGTGTTTTAGTTATTGTTTTGATTGATTTTTGTTTTAATTGTGTTTTAAGTGTTGTTTTTAGGTTTATAAGGAAAAACACCCTTGGAAGATCAAAACAGTGAAAAACAGAGCAAAAATGAAGAAACAGGAAGAGACACACCCAGAGACACGGCCAAGTCTCTGGCCGTGTCTCACCTAGTGAGCAAAACCAAAGAACAAAGCAAGAAAGAGCAAAAATAAAGATCAGAAGGTGACACACTCAGGGGACACAGCCAAGCCTCTGGCCGTTTTCCTCCAAAAATGTCAGACACGGCCAAGTTCACCCTGGCTTGGCCGTGTCACACTCCAAAGCAAAAGAAGATGGAAATATAGCAGTGAGGGACACACTCAAGGGACAAGGCCAAGCTTGTGGTCGTGTCCCTCCAAAGAAGCTCAGACAGGGCCAAGTTGCTTAAGCTTGGTCGTGTCTCACTTAAAAGCAAAGAAAAGAAACTCTCACAGTAGAAGACACAGGCAAGGGACACGGCCAAGTCACTGGCCGTGTCCCTCCAAAAAGGTCCAACACGGCCAAGCCTACTCCAACACGGCCGTGTCACTCAACCAAAGAAGAAAAGAAGAAACTCTGAGACAGAAGCAAACACAAGCAAGGGACACGGCCAAGCTTGTGGCCGTGTTCCTCCAAAGTTGTCCAACACAGCCGTGTCTCCTTTAACTTGGCCATGTCTCTCATGGACCAAAGACTTAGACACGGCCAAGTCTCCTTTAACCTGTCCGTGTCACCTTAAATGCTATAAATTCTTTCTCACGAACAGAAATCAAAGGACAGCGAGCGGCTAGGGTTTGGAGCAAAAAGAAAAAAAGAAAAGAGAGGAGGGGCAAACACACAAGGGGATGAGGAGAGAGTGACACTCTCCTTGTCCCTCATCTTCATCCTCCATCTTCATCTTCTCCATCTTCCATTGACAAGCTTCAATTTGGTTCTTTGGGACCAAGTGGGTCAATAAGCTCTCAAAGGTTGAAGAAGCTTCATTGCAGGGAGTGGTGACTTGAGAAAGCTCTATTCCATCTTCCAAAGGCACAATCAATTAAAGGATTGGTGACTTGAGAAAGCTCCATCCACATTGCAAAGGGAATCAACCATTGAAGAGGCTTGAGTTCTTCATCATACATCAAGTGGAGCTAGGAGGAAGATTAGCAATCCTACTCTTGGCATCTTCACAAGGGGTTTTTCTATTCTCTCTTTTAATTCATTTCAATATTGTTTTTGTTGTATTAAGAGATTGATATTACCATGAACAATTTGTATTTGATTTATATTGAGTTGAATGAATGTTTTAAATTGATGATGTTGAGCTAAAAACCCATGCTTAGGGTTTGTAGTATATTTGATTGAATGCTTTGATTTGATATTTCCATTGATGTACTTTGTTGTTGGTTGATTGCATTGGATTGTATGCTAGGTTAATAGATTAGCTACCTATTGATCTCTAGATATTGAATGAAGGACCGAGAGGTGAAATTTGGTATCGGAATTATGCAATCGACTACCCTATGAATCAATTAGAAATATAAGTTCTAGGGTTTCATTAATTTGATAATGTGAAATAATTGGTTATTGCTAATTCTTGAATGTGAGAACTAATGAATTGGTAATTGACTAATTAATCTTAAGGAACAAATTAATTTACAAGGCTATGTTAATGGATAATTGAGAATTGAGTTTTGATTGAATGGACCTATAACCCTAGGCACTTTCCCAAGAACTGAATTGATCTTGTGCATCCATCACACACATCAAACCCTACGTACGTTAATTTTAGTTTTAAATTGTTCTTTTACATTCCAACACAACAAACTTTCGCATTTAAATAATTTGTCAATCAAGTTATTACGAACCACACCTTCTTGGGGAAACTACCTTGGGGCGATCACCTTTGCTACAGCTACCTCGTATACTTGCGAGTGACGCTTTATAGTAGTACTTAATTCGAGCGCAACAAGTTTTTGGCGCCGCTGCCAGGGAAGGCTGTCGCAGTAGTAATAGTTTGATTTTTCATTTCATTGTTTGTTTATTTTCTGTGAGTTGTTTGTTTGTTTTATTTTTCTTTCAATTTAATTATTTGTTTGTTTTATTTAAGTTTCTAAGTGCCTTATGTAAATATGCAATTTTCAAGGTACGCAGGGGTTTACGATGATAGCCCTAACTCTGAAATGGCATGGCAATTAGTAGAATTAACGAACCAACTTAAGATGCTAAATGCAAGAGGACAAACACCTATGCCTACTCGTGAAGTTTGTTCAGCATGTGGCATTACAGGACATAGCGCAAATATGTGTTCATTTTGTTATGGACAATATCAAGAGAGGCAAGAGGAAGAATATGCCTATGAAAGTTTCCAGCAAAGGGGTAGAAGTAACCCATATTCCAATCCTTGTAATCCAAATTGGAGAAACCACCCAAATATTTCTTGGGAAAACCAGCACCACATTCCACCTCCAAATTTTTTTCAACCTTACCAAAGAAGTTCTTACTCTCAAGAACAATATTCAAATCAAGAGTACCTTAAGCGACCCATATTAGAAGATAGTTTGAATGCTTTCATTCAAATTAGTGCGCAAAATCAAAGTAAACTTAAGGGACCCACTTTGGAAGATAGTTTGAATGCCTTCATTCAAATTAGCTCACAAAACCATGATAAATTCGAGAAATCCACAGTGGAAGATGATTTGAATGCTTACCTTCAAATTAGCACAGAAATTCAGGAAGGAAGCAATGAGAGGTTTGATTCTTTGGAGGAATCATTGAAGAGGGTGGAAAAGCAAGTTGGGCAACTGGCCCATCAACTTCAAGCACACCAAGAGGAGGAATTTCCTAGCCAATTGGAGCAAATAGAGGTAATCACAAATTTTAAGAATGAACATGTAACACCCTGATACTCCATATAAGTACTATACATATACCTAGTATACATACAATACGTATATAAAGTATAAGAATGTTACTTTTAGATTCAATTTAAAAAAAAACCTTTATCCAAGTTCATCAAATTATACATTAATTTAAAACACATTTACAAAAGTCAGTATTCTTATTTATCAAAACTTCATTCATCCATATGAATATATATATTAACTCAAAAATACAATATAATTTAAAATTACACATGTATGCATCACCTTCTAGTTGGTCTCGAGACACCCTTACCCTTCTCGTGGCATAACAGCTAGACTTCCCGATCAACCGCATACATACCTGCGCGATTAAACATCCGCGCTAAGCCCGAAAGCTTAGTAGTACAAATAAATGCTAAAACACATTTTACCATAAGAATCATACCTTATATTTTTAGCATTATGTTTGATGGTTCTCTTACCACGTTTTCCTTTCTCAATGCATTCTTCATATGTTCCCACTAATTTCACAATTATTATACATAATTATATAAAGCCTTTACAACACAGTACTTTCCCTTTCTATCTCATATGCATATAAACATACATCATTTCAACCAAAATACCATTCAACGACCTATTCAACACCTTTATGAAAGCAATTCTCACACATTCCTTATTCATATATATATTCTACACATCATACTATATTTTTATAAAATCATATATCAACAAAGTCCCTCAAACATATTCACCTTCAATACATCAATGCACATATTGCAAAATCATACTTTATAACATTATTTTATCCACAATTCATCAGACATGAATCATACTTCCAATAAAGGCAGTTATAGATCTCATTACTCATTTATTTCAACATTTGAATATCACATTGACAACAAAGACAGACTCGGGCCCAAACAACACACTAATATGTTATTCAAAGTTCAGAGTTACTGCTTTGGTTCATAATCACAATAATCAAGCCCGTAGGCATCATGTATCAATAACTCTATCCATGGATAGTGTAACAGACCCAGTCTCTTGGACCATCAACTCCACATGAGGAGATCCTCAACCCGGCAAGACTGTTACCTGTAACAGACCCAGTCTCTTGGACCATCAACTCGACTAACCTCGAGGAGATCCTCAACCCGGCAAGACTGTTACCAATTATATATCTCATAATCATAATTATCATAGTGTAACAGACCCAGTCTCTTGGACCTCATTTCATCTCAAATTAAAGAGATCCTCAACCCGGCAAGACTGTTACCTTTCATTTTATAGGCATGCCTCCAAACCCAGAACTCTGAAATTGAATAACACATTAGTTACACAATTCATTTATTATTTCATTATCCATCTCATTCTCAATTGAATCATAATCTAGGCAAACATGCCTCATTTATCACAATTGAATCATCATAGCCAATCACAATGGCTTTACATCACATTTGTGTTATAATAGCCAATGACAATGGCTTCATATTTCATTTGAATCATCATAGCCAATGACAATGGCTTCTCATTTCATTTGATTTCAATTCTCATTTCATCTTTCATCACAACATCACATCTTTCACATAACACATTACAATTTACAAAGTTCACAATACATAAAACATAACATTGTTCATATAGTATCTTAAACATCATTGTTATCATCATATCACATTGATCAATTCATCACTCAACAATACATAATCAATGGCATTGCACATACCTTTTTCCATGATCATTATATCTTCCACATTTCCTATATCATCATTGTTATATACAAAACAATTTACATTATACATGAATATAGAATCTTCTATATACATTTGGTTGGATCATTATTGTTTTAAGTGTGTTTAGGTATAAAAGACCTCTGAAGATCCAACAATGTATGAAGAACAAATAACAAACACCCAAGCTAACACCCTCAAGGGACACGGCCAAGCTTGTGGCCGTGTCTCTCAATCCAAACATCCAGTAGCAAACACGGTCAAAGGACACGGCCAAGCCAGTGGCCGTGTCTCTCAATCCAATTCAAGCAGTAGCAAACACGGGCAGTGGACACGGCCAAGCCAGTGGCCGTGTCTCTCAACACAACAATCCAGTAGCAGACACGGGCAAGGGACACGGCCGTGTCCCTCCAAAAATCATCCAACACGGCCGAGTTTGCCCTAACTTGGCCGTGTCTCTCATGACTTGGCCGTGTTCTTCAATGAATTAAAGGCCAAACACTTCCAAATTCATCTAACCCAAACCCAACCTCAATATTTCATCATTTACCTCACAATTTTCTCAACTTATCATCACTTAAATATCAATTCAACATCTTTACATACTTCACTCTTTCATTATCTTCACTTTACACACTAATTATACCAAACATAACCTCAATCCACAAGAATTCAAAACAAGAAGATAAGAATTTAGATATATACATATAATCAATAAAATCAACTCAAAAGGGAGTACTTACTTGAATAGCTTGCTAAATCTTCAATATCCACTTGCAAACATCTTGATATCCTTAATCTTTGGTGTAACTAGAAGCAAAATCATCTTTCTCTTTCTAGCTTCTCTCTCTCTCTCTCTCTCTCTCTCTCGTTTACAAAGGAAAAGAAGAAGCAGAGGAAGAAAGAACGTTCTCGTTCTTTCTTTCGTTTCTCTCATATATATAATAATAATAATAATAATAATAATAATAATAATAATACTTAATATTTCTCAAATAACCTCCACCACACATAATTTTCCAACTTTTGACTTTCTTCTTCTCTTTTCTTTTTGTCCTTATTATCATTATTATTATTATTAACTAATTATACAAATATATATACACAACTCACTTTCCTACACCATTTTATATCCCATGTATATGTGATGTATATGTATATGTCTTATATATATATATTATCTTTATATTTCCCATACATACATATACATTAAATCCAAATGCAACAACATTAACTCCAAAACTCTTAGGGTCTATTCCGGGATATTACAGAACAGGTGATATATAACGATTTTTGTGATTCCTTTGATGCAGGAACTAACAATGAAGAAGATGGCGAGGAAATGCAATCAAACATAGAGGAGTTAATTCAATCAAAGTAGGAGGAAAATTTGGAAGCATCGACTTCGACAAAATTGCATGAACCTCCAAATCCTTGTATGCCACCAATCCCATTCCCAAGTAAGCTGAATGCAGAGAAACAAGGTATGCAACTTTCTGAACTCCATGACATGTCCTATAGAGAAGATAGTGTAGATAAGCTTGAGGTGGCCATGACCATAGAAGTAGAGCCTAATTCTTCCAAATTAGAAATTGATGAGAGCAATTTACCAGTGAATAACGAGATTGTTGAGGGAGAACTTCAAATTGCTAAAGAGAATGTAGAACACATTCAACCAAACTCGGTTGAACTTAAAAAGACCCCAGGAATTTTGAAAGATGTTTTGGTTGGGGAATACAGTATGCAACAAATTATCATCTCTCCCACTCTTGGTGGTGAGAACGAACAAAAACCATATAAAACCATGTTGCAAACTAAAAAAAGTTCTTACTACGTCCCTATAGCATTAAAAAATCAAGCTAAGACAACCCTCACATGTTCTTTTTGGACAATTGCTCCCTTAAGAATGCTACCTAGGCTTTTCAATATATTGGGCACTTTTCAAAATTGCATGGTGTTCATCCTCTCAGTCATGGGCTCCAATTGCATTATGGGTGGAAGGAGCCTCACACATCGTATATGGGAACGATGGAAATCAGGTATCATCTAAACTTTCTCTGTAGTATGCATGCTCACATTGAGGACCATGTGAATTTTTAAGAGTGGGGTGCATTTGGTGTTTTATGTTTTTACTTTTAATTGCATTTTGTATTTTTACCTTTAATTTGTTTTTGTTTAACTTTTAGTTAATGTTCTTAATGTTTTTCTTTGAATAAATGAATTTTGAAAAGTTCAATTGTTATAAATTTGTTGATAGATGACCTTTGAATTTTTGAAGCATGAATTTGAGAATTGAGTAGAATTGGTGCTTATTCTCAATTTTGTTGGTTTTTCTTTGCATTGCCATTAACCTAGTGAGGAATTGAGCCATCAACTTATCATTCTTGTTGTGGGTGAACATCTTTGATTGATGAATTGCTAGAACTTTCTTTGAAATACATTTTAAGATTATATAAAAATTTCAATTTGGCATCAAGATGATTAAGGCAATTAGGAGAACCCACTTTGGCTTAAAAGACCAACCCTATATTCAACCTTAGTTAGCCAATTTTGAGCCTATTTTATTTTTCCTTTTCTTTCTTTTGCACAACACCATTAGCTTGAACCTTGTTGTTTAACTCTTGCCCTTTCATTAGGTCAAGAGCATTTTAAGAGCGTTTATAACCGAGTGTTGTGTTAAATTAAGTGTGGGGTTAAATTTAGTAGGTTTAAGATTGCAAAGAAAAATAAAAAAATTAAAAAATATATAAAAGAAAAAAAAAGAAAAAGAAAAAGAAAAGAAAAATATATATATATAATAATAAGAATAATTGTTGTTCTTGTTGAAAGGGTTGGAATGTATCATTGCAAGATTTAATAAGTGAGTTCCCTTGAAAAGCTCTTTAATGTCAAGGGGTAGATGAGAGAAAGGTGTTTTGGGATTGTTGGGTTATGTATATGATCGGGTACTTCATTCTTAAAGTGCTCTTGAACTTAATGATTAAGCTTACATTTCCTAAATGTCATGCCTTTACCTTAGCCCCATTACAACCAAAAGAAAGACCTTTTGATTGATGCTTGATTGAAATTTAGTGGTGGAGATTTGATTGATAAGCAAGCCTATGGTAATAATCTTTCATTGATTGTTATGAGTGTAAACACCACCATGATCAAACACTTGAAAGAGTTGGTGAGGGAGTGACAACATTGGTTTTGCATGGAAAACCACTTAATTGCATGAGTGTCGATTTTGTTTGATTCGATATTGATTGTGGATTTAGGGATAAGGAGATCTTGATGCATCTTTATAACTCTTGAACTTAACAAAATTCATCTGGTTAGTGTGTTTTGATTTTAGTCTTGCTTGGGGACAAGCAAGGAGTTAAGTGTGGGGTAGTTGTTTAGGTCATTTTTGTACTTGTTTTTAGAATGATTTTATGTGTGCTTTAGTTAATGTTTTGATTGATTTTTGTTTTAATTTTGTTTTAAGTGTTGTTTTTAGGTTTAGGTGGAAAAACATCCTTGGAAGATCAAAACAGTGAAAAACAGAGCAAAAATGAAGAAATAGGAAGAGACATACCCAGAGACACGGCCAAGTCTCTGGCCGTGTCTCACCTAGTGAGCAAAACCAAAGAACAAAGCAAGAAAGAGCAAAAATAAAGATCAGAAGGTGACACACTCAGGGGACACGGCCAAGCCTCTGGCCGTGTTCCTCCAAAAATGTCAGACACGGCCAAGTTCACCCTGGCTTGGCCGTCTCACACTCCAAAGCAAAAGAAGATGGAAATCAAGCAGTGAGGGACACACTCAAGGGACACGGCCAAGCTTGTGGTCGTGTCCCTCCAAAGAAGCTCAGACACGGCCAAGTTGCTTAAGCTTGGCCGTGTCTCACTTAAAAGCAAAAGAAAAGAAACTCTTACAGTAGAAGACACAGGCAAGGGACACGGCCAAGTCACTGGCCGTGTCCCTCCAAAAAGGTCCAACACGGCCAAGCCTACTCCAACACGGCCGTGTCACTCAACCAAAGAAGAAAAGAAGAAACTCTGAGACAGAAGCAAACACAAGCAAGGGACACGACCAAGCTTGTGGCTGTGTTCCTCCAAAGTTGTCCAACACGGCCGTGTCTCCTTTAACTTGGCCGTGTCTCCTTTAACTTGGCCGTGTCTCTCATGGACCAAAGACTCAGACATGGCCAAGTCTCCTTTAACCTGTCCGTGTCACCTTAAATGCTATAAATTCTTTCGCACGAACAGAAATCAAAGGACAGCGAGCGGCTAGGGTTTGGAACAAAAAGAAAAAAAGAAAAGAGAGGAGGGGCAAACACACAAGGGGATGAGGAGAGAGTGGCACTCTCCTTGTCCCTCATCTTCATCCTCCATCTTCATCTTCTCCATCTTCCATTGACAAGCTTCAATTTGGTTCTTTGGGATCAAGTGGGTCAATAAGCTCTCAAAGGTTGAAGAAGCTTCATTGCAGGGAGTGGTGACTTGAGAAAGCTCTATTCCATCTTCCAAAGGCACAATCAATTAAAGGATTGGTGACTTGAGAAAGCTCCATCCACATTGCAAAGGGAATCAACCATTGAAGAGGCTTGAGTTCTTCATCATACATCAAGTGGAGCTAGGAGGAAGATTGGCAATCCTATTCTTGGCATCTTCACAAGGGGTTTTTCTATTCTCTCTTTTAATTCATTTCAATATTGTTTTTGTTGTATTAAGAGATTGATATTACCATGAACAATTTGTATTTGATTTATATTGAGTTGAATGAATGTTTTAAATTGATGATGTTGAGCTAAAAACTCATGCTTAGGGTTTGTAGTATATTTGATTGAATGCTTTGATTTGATATTTCCATTGATGTACTTTGTTGTTGGTTGATTGCATTGGATTGTATGCTAGGTTAATAGATTAGCTACCTATTGATCTCTAGATATTGAATGAAGGACCGAGAGGTGAAATTTGGTATCAGAATTATGCAATCGACTACCCTATGAATGAATTAGAAATATAAGTTCTAGGGTTTCATTAATTTGATAATGTGAAATAATTGGTTATTGCTAATTCATGAATGTGAGAACTAATGAATTGGTAATTGACTAATTAATCTTAAGGAACAAATTAATTTACAAGGCTATGTTAATGGATAATTGAGAATTGAGTTTTGATTGAATGGACCTATAACCCTAGGCACTTTCCCAAGAACTGAATTGATCTTATGCACCCATCACACACATTAAACCCTACGTACGTTAATTTTAGTTTTAAATTGTTCTTTTACATTCCAACACAACAAACTTTTGCATTTAAATAATTTGTCAATCAAGCTATTACGAACCACACCTTCTTGGGGAAACGACCTTGGGGCGATCACCTTTGCTACAGCTACCTCGTATACTTGCGAGTGACGCTTTATAGTAGTACTTAATTCGAGCGCAACAATGGTCTTTGGACATAAAACTTTTCTTTGGCTCATGACCCAAATACTAAGCCCGAAATCTATTTTTCTAAAATCTTTTTATAATAGGCTTAGAAACAAAATTGTTTTTATCCAACCTCTCCTTACAATGAGATTGCAGAAATATTTAGATCAATTAAGAAATTCCAAAAATTAATTGTGGGCCTAGTTTACACTAAGAACAAATTAACCATGGGCTTGTTTTTGGCATGAATCATTAGTTACCTTTTTCAAGTGTGAAATCTATCTATAATAAACCTCTTAATTTAGTTTTAATCCAATATAGAATAAAAGCTACTATAGTTGGTTGAATGGATTAAAACCTAATTAATGGGAATTGCTATGAATGGATTTCCATTTTCGAAAATATAACTATTGGTTGAAACATCCGAGGGAATTATTTGAAAATAAGATGCTCCATGTTGGTATTTTGTTAACCATATACCTAGGAAAAGAGACTCTCCATTCGTGTGTGGATGATATAAGGTTGGAAGGAACGTCCTAATTATCCTTGATTGTTGATTGTTTGTGCATACATGCATACATGCATACATTTGCATCTCATATCATTGATCCTCTCTGGCTCATAGACCTAGAGTACGACAATTCAAGAGCATACAATGACACCACCTACAACATTTCAAGGATGGATGCAAACCAGCTAAGGGACATAGTTGATGAAGTTGTCAAAGCTAGGATGGCCGAGCTACGAGATCAATTGGTTGAAATTATGAGGGCCTAGTTGATTCAAAATCTAGAGATCATCAACAATGCTAATGAGGCATCTACCATTGACATAAGAAAGAAGGAAAATGCAATATTAACAAGGAACATGTCTACTGATAGAGATAGAATGAAAAATGAGAGATCAATCCCTATCCTACAAGAGCAACCGAACCATGTGCTATCTAAGTGGAGCAATAAGAGTGGCTATCACCCTAGTGGCAAAGTCAAAGGGAAAGAGGAGATGTTGAGAAAAATGCAACAACTAAGCCAACAAAGAAGCGTAAATTTTCAAACTTGGGGGAGCCTTTGTCAAAGATGTTAGAAAATTTAATAAAGATGGATTTGCTACAACCATTGACACCTCAGCCTCTACATAAGCCTCTACCAGCAAATTTTGTAGTCAAGGTCTTCTGTCGATTCCATCAAATACAAGGGCATGAGACAGATAAATGTGTTCACTTAAGGCATAAAATCCAAGATTTGATTGACAGTGGAAAGCTGCCTGAGCCTGATAAGCCCAACACTAAGAATGATCCTTTGCCTAAATTTCGAAGGGTTCCACCGCTTGCAAACTTCATGAAGAGTTTTATCTTATTATCTTGTCATGATATGGAAAGAGAAACTACTAAAGATGATGTGCTACTAAGCAAGCTTGGGCTAATTATGGATGATGAAGCAATGGCCCTTGATGATGGAAAAAATCCTTGCCCTTGAGATGTCTAAATAAATGAAGTATCTTCGACTCCAACTCAACAAACTTCCCTTAGCTTGGAGTGTTGCTCTATTTATTTTACTTTCTTTAATATTTAATTGGAACAATCTTATTTTTTAAATTATGTTTGTTTGAATAAATTACTTTTATCAAAAAAAAATTTGGTCTTTGTTCATTTTGGTACTCAACCAATGAGGAATCTAGCTTGATAATTCATGAATTAATATATCTATGCATCGTGACTCAAATGACTTTACTAGGTGAGGGAATTGCTCTATAGCATTGAGTTGTGTATGCTTACTTAGAGAGGGCTCCTGCATAATTATCTTTGTCTTGGTCCTAGTTAGTCTTAGAACATGCTTTGATAAACTTTTGAGGTGAAATTGAACTCTGCTTATTTAAGAAAGAAATGATTTAGGCATTGTTTGGTTAGCCAACAACTTGTATCCACCCTATTAAATATCAATCCCTAGTTGTCCCTTTGAGCCTTCATAAAATTTTAGCTTTCTTTTCATTGGCATATAGCCCCAATAACCTACCCTGAGCTGTTGTGATACTTTTGACAAGTTTTATGATCACTAAGGTGAAGAGGCAAGAAGATCAAGGAATGGAATGCATAGCCAAGACTGTAAAAATAGTTGGTGTTATCAAGACCATGGGGATAGTTGATGTTCTCAAGACCATAAGGGTAGTTGAAGTTCTCCTAATATCTCCAATATATCAAGACAACATCAGAGTAACAAAAGATTTATCCCTGTTAAAGAAGATTTATGTCACTCCACTCATCTATTATTGGAAGCTCAAGTTGGTGCAAACAAGACAACTCTTTTAGAGCTAGAATAAAAAAAATGATAAGAAAAGAAAACAAGAGAAATGAGAGCAAGAAAAGAAAAAGAAAAAGACAAAGAAAAGACAAAGAAAAGGAAAAAAGAAAAAGATAAAACCTAAAAAGGCTGCTAAAAAAGCCAACTGAGTTCTCTTTTATCTAAAGCAGCAAAAGTCTTCCATTTGGTTCATAAGGATATTTTGACTTGAACTGGTTCAAACCAACCAAAGATTCAATCAAAATTGGAGAAAAAAGAAGGAAGACCATCCAATTCTTGAAAGTTCTGTACTTAACAGTCCTACAAGGAAGAAGGACAAAATGATAAAATGCTCAAAGAAAGGGAAGAGTAAGGAAAACAAAGAGAAAGAAAAGGGAAGAGTAAGAAAAATAAAGAAAAGGGAGAAGAAGAAAAGAAATGAATTTGGGAACCAAACTTTTTTCAAGTGCAAAAACTATCCTAATCAAGATCCAGATTAATGCCAAGAAGATAGAAGGAATTTGGAGTCTACCAAGATTGCCTCCAAGCTGCCTAAAATTCAAATAAGAAATTTATAGTGTGAGGGTTTGTCCATTGTGTCACATAAGCTCCTATCTCAAAATGGCCTTCATTTAACCCATGTCCCTCATAGACCCCATTTCAAGCCTATCAAAGACCTGTTGATCTCTCTTGGTAGATAGAGTCTATTAGTGGAGATAGTTTGAATAAGCATGCATATGAGATAGACAATATTTAAACTCAATGAGACCTTTGGCCAAGTAATGTGTATATGCCTATCTGAAGTGCAACAATTCTTGATTAAATATAAATAATTCCCGAGTTTAGTATGGTAACTAGAACTGTCATGTTATAGATATGTTAATTTGAAAAATCAAGTCCTGAGGTGCATTGACATTAATTTGGCAAAGCCAACATTTGATTTTAAAATCAAAATTAAAAAAAAATTGTCATACAAAGCCTTCAAGTTAAGGGAAGTATGTTGAACCTCCAAAGGATAAATTGGGCAGAGGAAATGATTATTGGCAAGGTCATGAAGAAGCTATCAATTGACATGCTGAAACATAGTTTAAAAAGGATGTATCCCTGACTCTGCAACTTGGGATCTCCACCACTCGTGTTTTCAACATCTTGAAGATAAAAGCCACAAATGTAAAGCTTTCGATCATTCCAATGCAAGACTTGAATGAGCATCAAAAAGGAACCAATGAGAACACATCTGCTGATCACCTCGGTCTGTGAGTCGATGGAATGACTGTAAGTATTATTCATACATATTATGCATACATGAGCATGTCACATTGCACTTTCTTGTCTTGTCTTGTCTATTCCTTGTCAAAGTGAACAGAAAATACCCTGCGAAGTAAAGAATCAAAAGAAGATATCAAATTAGGGGGGCATGGAAAGCCCATTGCTTGAGAAAGTTCCAGTAATCTTGCAAAGAGAAGAAATACGTGCTTGTGTGAAGAATTAGACAATAAAAACATCAATCAGAGCCCGCATAGAAAAATTATGGGGGGCAAGGAGAGGATATAAGGTCCAATTAAAAATAGCTAAATTTTTACAAAGAGGAAGAACAAGAAAGAATGAGAAAGAAGAAAATTAGAATTCTCGAAAGAATGAAGATGCGAAAGATGAAAGATCAGTCCAGCTAAAAGAGCTGAAGCAAGGGTGAAGACCTAATCTCAAAGGATGAAGATCCATTTTCAAGGGTGAAAACCCGATCTCAAGGATGAGGATCCATTTGCCAGGGTGAAGGCCAGATCTCAAAGGATGAAGATCCATTTTCAAGGGTGAAGACCCGATTTCCAAAGGATGAAAATCCATTTTCAAGGGTGAAGACCCGATGTCAAAGGATGAAGATCCATTTTCAAGGGTGAAGAACAACAATGCAAAGAACAGCCGGAGCAGTCAGACTTCTCAGCTGAAAAAGGTTAGTCAAACTTAGTCTCGGGTCCAAGTACCCTAAAATCAAGTTCAATCTCGGGTCCAAGTACCCAAATCAAAAACCAGTTAGGATCGAGTATCCGAATCCAATTAGGATCAAGTATCCCAATCAAGTTTAGGATCGATTATCCGAACCCAATTTAGGATCCAGTATCCCAATCTGAATCCAATTAGGATCAAGTATTCCAATCAAGTTTAGGATCGAGTATCTGAACCCAATTTTGGATCAAGTATCCCAATCCAAATCCATTTACGATCGAGTATCTGAATCCAGTTAGGATCGAGTATCCAGGTCCAGTTTAGGATCGAGTATCATAATAGCTTGGGTCCAGAACCCAAATTTTCCTTAGGTCCAGAACCTAGAATCTCTTCTAAGTCTAGAACTTAGCTCAGGTCTAGAACCCAAATTTTCCTTAGGCCCAAAACCTAGGATCTTTTCTAAGTCTAGAACTTAAGTTGGGTCCAGAACCTAAAATCTCTTTTAAGTCCACAACTTAGCTCGGGTCCAGAACCCAAATTTTCATTAGGTCCAGAACCTAGGATCTTTTCTAAGCCCAGAACTTAAGTTGGGTCCAGAACCCAAATTTTCCTTAGGTCAAGAACCTAGAATTTATTTCTAAGTCCAGAACTTAGCTCAGGTCTAGAACCCAAATTTTCCTTAAGTCCAGAACCTAGAATTTATTTCTAAGTCCAGAACTTAGCTCAAGTCCAGAATCCAAAATTTTCTTAGGTCCAGAACCTAGAAATTATTTCTATGTCCAGAACTTAGCTCGGGTCCAGAACCCAAAATTTCCTTAGGTCCAGAACCTAGAATTTATTTCTAAGTCTAGAACTTAGCTCGGGTCCAGAACCCAAATTTTCCTTAGGTCCAGAACCTAGAATTTATTTCTAAGTCCAGAACTTAGCTCGGGTCCAGAACCCAAAATTTCCTTAGGTCCAGAACCTATAATTTATTTCTAAGTCCAGAACTTAGCTTGGGTCTAGAACCCAAATTTTTCTTAAGTCTAGAACCTAGAATTTATTTCTAAATCTAGAACTTAGCTCGGGTCCAGAACCCAAATTTTCCTTAGGTCCAGAACCTAGAATTATCCTTGAGTCCAGAACTCGAACCAGGTCCAGAACTCAAAACCTCCACCATCTCAAAAATTAAGTCTTATTGCTTTCACACTCTTTCACTAATGTTTCAGATCATTCAAGCAGGGGCAAACTGTAGACCCTTAATTTTTGACCCAGTCAGTTCCAATATATTTTATTTAGTCCAAAATAATTATTGTGTTGTCCAATATATCTTAATTGATCCAAAATAATTTTTGTTATATTAATTAAATAATTTTTGCTTTATTATCTAATTTTTATTAATAAAAAATAAAAATAAACAAATAAAAATCAAAAAATAAAAATAAAAATAAAGTTGGATTGCGGCGAAATGGCCCACAGGCCCATTTCGTCCGCATGCGGCAGCTTTTTTGCCAGCGTAATTTTTCCGCCCGCAATTTTTTTTGCCAGTGTAATTTTTCTGCAACAGTTTCTTTTCTCCAGCAAAATTTTTTGACGCAAATTTTCCGAAACCTAATAAAATTAGGTTTCGGTTTCCTTTTCTCATTCAATATTGTATGTTGTGAGTAACTAGAATTAATAATAGAATTCTTCTATAAATAAGGAAGAAATCAGAGGAAAAAGAAGGAAGGAGAAATCGGGACAGAAACTGAAAGAGAGTTTGAAACCGAAATTGAGTGGGAAAGTAGTGAAATCAATCTGACCTTTTGAGAGAAGAAGAAGCAAAGCCATTAACAAACGATTAAAGGCAGCAACTGCCTTTGTTTTTGTTCATCCAAGAAGAATTATTTTTGGAGGAACCATCAAAAGGAGGTATGTATTAATTGTTATATTTTTTCACAGTAGCTAAGAATATGAAATTGTGTCTTTCAAAATTAAAAACCCTAGAACTTCAATTTAGTTTTTCTAAAGTTAAAAATACTAATTCGTTACTTTATTTTTCAAAAAGACTTAAAATTGTTATTTTTACTTCTTCAAAATCTTAAAACCCTAATTGAACATGTTTTTCTTCAAAACAAAAATTTGATTCTGTTTCCTTCAACAAACCCTAAAAACATGTTTTCTATTAATGTAAACCTTAAATCATTTGTCTACTTTCATAAAATTATCAATTGCTTTTTCCAAATTCTAAAAAACCTAAGCATCCACCGAAACCCTAATTCTAAAACAGTAAACCCAAATGCAACTTCCAAACCTAAAACAGTGAACCCTAACCTCTTTAAAACCTTAAACCCTAATTTTTTAAAACCCTAATCCTTTAAAACTTTAAAAACCATAAAAAAAATATTTTAATTTCACACAGTAAACTTGAAACCATAAATAAAAAGTATTTTAAAGAGTTGAAATCCTAGTTTCATGATTTTACAAAACAAACCCTAGTTTGGTTAATCAAAGAATCTTACCAACCTTTTAAAACATAAAATCCTTAATCTATTTCAATTCTCTTAAAGTCATAGTAACCTAATTCCATAAATTTCAAAACCCTAAACACATGAAATAAAGAGCCCTAAATGGAAACAGTAGCTATAATTTGGATTTTTATTTGCCTTATTCAATTCCATATTTGATTATGCTTTGATTTATTTTATATGCTTTAATTTATTTAAGTTCAATACTTGGTTTATTTAATTTATCATGGACGAATGTTTACTTTTTATTGATGTTTAATACCTTTGATGAATGATTTATTTATGGTGAATGATTATTTACTTTTATCAATTTATTTAGATTTCCAAATGTTGTAAGAGGTATGTTTCCACTTGGTGGGTACTTCCTAGTTAAATATCATGTAATTTAAATTGCTTTTCTATTTTAGAACCACTGTAAAGAACATGTTTCTACCTTTCAATGGGTGTCCTATTTAGGCATGTGATGTAAGGACATGTTTCCATCTTCGGATGGGTGTCCATTTATTTGTTTTGCTTGCACCTTACTTTGATTTTAATATATTGATACTTTCTTTTAATTATTATGTGTAATATGGATAATGTTGTTATACTTAAGAATTTTATAATATTCTAACCTGTAAAGGAGGCCGGTTCCAATGAACCGGGCGTTGTAGGGGGTGCTGTGCCATTTCTCACCTTTCCCACACATACCCAACTTTCCGAACCCATTAGGGGGTTGGGGATTCCTTAGGAATCAAGTCATCCACCCCTTTCTTTTTCCCACCCTATCCTGGTGGCGACTCCATTTTCTTCAGACTTAGGTCCGTGTTCTCTGAGTCCCCTAGCCTAAATAGTGCCGAAGTCGCAAGAACCATTCACCGGGAGTGGGGGCAAAAATCCCCGCTCATAGGATGGAAAGCTAGTAATGCCACCTAGCCCTATCACAAGATCAAGGGCAACTAAGCTCAAGGCAGCCTTTCATTCTTATGTTCAAAACCAAGGTAAAGGAGGTGATCTCACATGCATAGGGGATGGAAAATACTAGGAATGGCAAGTAAGCTTAAGGCAACTTTGTATTCTTTGTTCAAAGCTTGATTACAAGAGAGATCAAGGAAGAAGCATGGATCCAGGTTGAAGAGGTGAAATTAAATGAAGGTCCAAGCTTGATTACCTTTATTTGGGTGTGTGAAGATAATCACAAATAATTACCTTAAGCAATTCAAAATTATCATAAAAGAAGAAGAGTATTCCACCTTATTTATCCAGCCATATGGGCTTGGTTTAGCATAGTTAAATTAGGCTTAATAAAAATAATTTAAATCTAGCTTATTATAGTAGAGAGAAGGGCCTTATTTTTTTTGCCTTTAAATTAAAGCATTATTTTACTTTAAACAATAGCGGGCATTCAAACATACCCTTTATATTTTAATTAGGGTTAGAACATTTTATGGTATAAAAACCCTAGTTTTGCATGTAAGATGGCTTCAAGGAATGTTTCACTTATCAAGTTCAATCTAACTTGTGGCGTGAATTCAATTCTCTTCCTTATACTTTTTGTTACTAGGTTCTTGTTGAATTATGGGTGAAGAGTTACTTTTCCAATTGATTGAATTGGGGTTTGATGCTTGAATTTATTTGGAGGTTGTCTAGACTTAGATTCTAAAGGGTTGCTATAAATAAAAGCTTTAGTTCTTTCAGTCTTCTATATGAAGAACTAATTCAAAAGCACCAAGAAAAATTCAAGTTCCTTCATCTGAGAGTTATTCAAGTTTCTTTTAAGCCAACCACACGAATAGGCTTAAGCACTTCTGTAGTCTTGTGTGTCCAAGATAAGAGACATAATAAAAACCATGACTTCTTATTAGGTGTTGTTAAATCTTCTTTATGTGATGGCCCAATATATTTCTCTGGTTTTCTTAATTTTACTCTTTCTTATTGAGTGTAATAAGCCTTGCTATTAAGACTAAAGGTTATGACATGCTTTTTGATCTATAAACATTATTCTTACTTACAGGATACATTATAAATTAATAGTTATCCCTAATTTGAGGGAATCTTCTGTGAAATATTTGAATCCAAAGGAACAACAACCTTATTTTTGACAAATTTGTCAAAAGGTAATCTAATGGTTCCTAAAATTATTTCCTAGGATCAGGTTAATCTACTTAAGAGTTGGTTATAAGAACAAGTTGTCCCTTCAAAAAAAGAAGAACAACGGCATGTACAAGAAATAGTTTGTATGCTCCTAGACCTAGATCAATACCTCTAGAATCTAGAGCATCTGTAGCTTCAACATCTATTCGTATGACTAATTTACTCTTGGGAATAAATGATTGAAGAAAACATAGCCCAACTAGTTTATGAATCAGTTAGGCCTCAAATCACAACTCCTTCTGATATGGGTTATGATCAAGCCAGTATTTTGCATGATAGATTAAATCCTGCAGTACTGGCTATAGAAGAGCCTCCATTTGAAAAATGGATTCAGATGAAATTATCACCAAAAGAATAAAAAAATTTAAGAAAGAAATTTCTCTTATATAAGCAAAAAAATGGTGAGAAAAATTTTGAAGCTGCCTAGGAAAAAAAGGAGATAAATATAGAATATTTGTTGTAGTTGATATGTTTTGTAAAATGTCATATTTTATTGCATGTCCTAAAACCAATGATGCTACTGTGAGCAGGGATTTTTGCCCCACTCCCGGTGGAATGGTTCTTGTGACTTCGACACTGTTTACGCTCGGGGCCTCAGAGAACACGGAGATAAGTTTGGAGAAAATGGAGTCACCACCTGGACAGGCCGGGAAAAAGAGAGGGGTGGATGACTCAATTCCTAAGGAATCCCCAACCCCCTAATGGGTTCAGAAAGTTGGGTATGTGTGGGGAAGGTGAGAAATGGCCCAGCACCCCCACAATGCTCGGTTCATTGGAACCGGCCTCCTTTACAGGTCTTAATATTATAGAATTCTTAAGTATAACAATATTATCCTTATTACACACGATAATTAAAATAAAGCATCGATATATTGAAAATCAAAGTAATGTCCAAGCAAAACAAATAAATTGACACCCATCCAAGGATGGAAACCTATCCTTACATCCCAAGCCTAAATAGGACGCCCAGCGAAAGGTAGAAACATGTCCTTTACATTGGTTCTAAAATAAAAAAAAGCAATTTAAATTACATGATATTTAACTAATGAGGTACCCACCAAGTGGAAACATGCCTCTTACAACATTTGGAAATCTAAATAAATTGATAAAACTAAATAACCATTCATCATAAATAAAGAATTCATCAAAGGTATTAAATATCAATAGAAAGTAAACATCCATCCATCATAAACTAAATTAACTAAGCATTAAAGCATATAAATCAAAGCATAATCAAATACAAAATTGAATAAGGCAAATAAAAATCTAAATTATAGCTACTGTTTCCATTTACGGTTCTTTATTTCATGTGTTTAGGGTTTTGGAATTTGTGGAATTAGGTTACTGTGAGTTTTTAAAGGAATTAAAATGAATTAAAGTTTTATGATTTAAAAAATTGGTAAAACGCTTTGATTAACCAAATTAAGATTTGTGATGTAAAATCATGAAATTAGGGTTTGGGCACTTTAAAATACTTAAATTTATGACTTACTGTTACTCATTGAATTATGTTTTAAGCTTAATGTGTTAAATTTAAACATTTGTGTTTATATGGTTTTTAAAGTTCTAAAGGATTAGGGTTTAGAAAAATTTAGGATTTAAAGTTTTAAAGGCTGTTAGGGGATCATTGTTTTGGTTTTTGGAGTTGAATTAGAATTTTAGGATTTTTTATTTAGGGTTTCAGGGAATGCATTAGGTTTTTAGGATTTGAAAATCAATTGATAAATTTATGAAACTTTATGAAAATAAACCAAAGGATTTAAAGTTTATGAAAAGAAAAAAAGAAGTTTTTAAGGCTTTTGGAAAGAAATAGAACTCAATTTAGGGTTTTGAATATTTGGAAAACAAATTTTTGTTTTGGGGTTTTGAAAAAACAAAAGTGATTAACTTTAAACTTTTTGGAAAACAAAGCAACGAATTAAGGTTTTCAAATTTTAGAGAAAGTGGATTAGGGTTCTTAGGTTTTTGAATTAAAAGAAACAATGGGATGATCTAGCTACTATGAAGAATAAAATTTAAACAATTGATGCATACCTCCGTTTGTTGGTTCCACCAAAAATTTCTTCTTGGATGAACAAAAACAAAGAAAAGCTTTGCTGTCTTTGAATTGCTTCAATTGTTTTTCTGCTCTCTCAAAAAATTGGATTGATTTACTGCCTTTCCTACTCAGTTTCAGATCTTATTTTTGTTCAGATTTCTCCTCCTATTTCTTAATTCAAGTCCTGTGTTGTTTAGTCCTTATATATAGAAGTTTTATATGATTAATTATAGTTATTCATGGCATCTAATATTGATTAAGAAAAGGAAGCAAAAACCTAATTATATTAAGTTTCGAAAAAATTTGCGTCGAAAAATTTTGCTGGTGAAAAAAAACTGTTGCGAAAAAATGCACTGGCAAAAAAGCTATCGCAGCTGGCTGCTGCAGCCTGGACGAAAAGGGCCTGCGGGCCATTCCGCCCGCAAGAAATTCCTGCTGGCGAAATACCCAAGGGCCCGCGCTGACTTTCGGCGAAGATTTTTTCGTCGCCGATTTTTCCATCGCCGATTTTTTTTGTTATTTTTTTTTATTTTTTATTCACTTCACCATTTTTTAATAAAATAAATATTAAAATTAATCAAGATACCACAAAAATTATTTTGGACTAACTATAATTATTGGACCGGACTGGGTCAAAAAATTAGGGTCTACAGTTTGCCCCCTGATTGAATGATCTGAAACTTTAGTGAAAGAGAGTGAAAAGCAATAAGACTTAATTTTTGAGATGGTGGAGGTTTTAGGTTCTGGACCCAGTTCGAGTTCTGGACTCAAGGATAGTTCTAGGTTCTTGACCTAAGAAAAATTTGGGTTCTAGACCCGATTTAAGTTCTGGACTCAAGGATAATTCTAGGTTTTGGACCTAAGAAAAATTTGGGTTCTGGACCCGATTCGAGTTCTGGACTCAATGATAATTCTAGGTTCTGGACCTAAGGAAAATTTGGGTTCTGGACTCGAGCTAAGTTCTGGACTTATGGGTAATTTGTGTTCTGGACCTGATTTCAGTTATGGACTCGAGGATAATTTTAGGTTCTGGATCTAAGGAAAATTTGGGTTCTGGACCTAAGGAAAATTTGGGTTCGGGACCCAAGCTAAGTTCTTGGACTTAGAAATAATTCTAGGTTATGGACTTGAGGAAAATTTGGGTTCTGGACCCGAGCTAAGTTCTGGACTTAAGAGTAATTTTTGTTCTGGACTCGATTCGAGTTATGGACTCAAAAATGATTCTAGGTTATGGACCTAAGGAAAATATGGGTTCTGGACCCGAGCTAAGTTCTGGACTTATAAAAGATTCTAAGTTCTGGACTTAAGGAAAATTTGGGTTCTGGACCCGAGCTTAGTTCTGGACTTAGAAAAGATTCTAGGTTCTGGACCTAAGTAAAATTTGGGTTCTGGACCCGAGGTAATAATTTTTTATTTCAAAAAGTTTGGCTAATTTTTATGCATATGTCTTCTTCTTGCCTATGCATGTAAAAATATTTATATACACGAAATTATTTGAATGATTAAAGTGAATAATTGACTTTACTGTTTATTTACTGTGTAGTCACTGTTCATGCACTATTTATTATTCATAAATAGTAAATTTACTATTAAAAAATAGTAGCAAATAGTATTTACTATTTGAAATAGTAATTTTACTATTCATCAATAGTATTGTCACATCCGCCTACTGCATTTATGCAGTGTAGACACGTGCATAGCGAGAGTAGGGAAAAGGAGAAGATAATTCTTGATAACAGCCCTAGATAAGGTTGTTTGACAAAAGGGACATAATTGTAATTTTTAATAAAGTTGGGGACGTAGATGTAATTTCAAAGAAAGTTGCACCGGATGTTCTTAATAGTGCATATAACAGATTTCAAAAATGGAATGTAGAGAAAAACCGGATCGCAACGACGTGTAACGGTTTTTCCAAGAAATGTCCCGTTAAAGAAAAATGAAGAAATGTTGACTAAGGACATTTTGGTCATTATCAATTAAAGTTATACATGAATTTAGGGTAGGAAATAAAGACGTGAGTATGTAGAGAATGGCGAGAGGTTAAATATGAAACGATCGTCAGTGGAAACGAAGCCGGAGAAAACCCGAGCAAAAATAGGACCTAAAGGGAATTTTGTAAAAAGTTGAGGGCTTACTGGTAATTTTTCAAAATGACTTAGAAACCTAAAATAGATCTTATAAATAGAAAGTAGAGGTCGAGAGGATTAAAACCATATATAGTTTGACTCGTGGAGCTATACGGTTTAAAAGATATGATCGATTAATCGCCGGAACGTAATGTGGGCCCGGTTTCGTGTCGGGACCGGATGTGTAACCCGGGACAACTTTATGAGATCCAATGGGAAGAGAGACAAGTGGAAAGAAGTAAAGGAAAAAGGAAGTTACAAAAATCAAAGGTTGGCCAATCAAAAGAAAACATTTAGCATGTGTAATAAATGTGTAATAAATGAAGAAAGAGAAAAAGGTGACAAGTGGTCTTAAAGGGTTTAACCAACACATAAGGTGATCATCATTTCTTTTGTATATAAATATATGTGATATGAAGAACCAATTTCTCTCTTTTTCCACTCACCAAATTCGGCCAACAAAAGAAAATACCAAAGGACTTCCAAGTTTCTTCAAACTTTGATTTTTAAGGTAAGTTCTAAGGTTTTTAAGTGTGTAGACTTTAATTTTAGTATTAGTTTTAGGTAGTTATATATTTATTGGAAGATTGGGAATTAGAGTCTTATATGGAATTGAAAAACATAATAATAATATTAAGTAAGTGATGAGATTAATTGATTAAATGGAAGAATCAAGATGTAGAAAGATTAATAAGGTTGGATTAGGGGTTTCGGTTGGAAAAGAAATAGAGGATAATTTATTATTTTGAAATTCTAAGGTTTATGTTGTATCTTGAATTGATTGAAGGAGAAATAAAGAATTAAAGAAGGAGAAGAAAGAAAAGCCAAGAGGAATTAAAGAAATAAGGTTTGGTACTCTACCTTTGAATAATTAGTTTGGTACTTTACTTTTGAATAAAAAATTTTGGTTTGATGCTTTACAAACTTTGGTTTATGAAAGTTTTGTTGTTGATGCTTAAATATATTGATTTGAGTTAAACATGCAAAAGTTGTCAAAGGGAAGTGTTTGAATCTTCACTTTACCATTAAAGAAGCCTTAATATTGATTTGCAAAAGAAAAATAAACTATCCTATGCATTTTATGTGTTTGGGCCGAAATGGTCCCAAAAAGACAGCTTTCTGGACCTTTTTGTGGAAATCGTTTGAGGCAGCAAATGAATGAATTTTTCAACGAAATTTTACATGCAATTAGTCAACATATAAAACAAGTTTTCTGTAAAATTTCAGCAAAAAATAAGATCATTTACTTGGTCAAATGCATGATTGAAGTGGACTGAAATTTTGACGAAAATCCAGATTTTACTATTCATTTGGTCATGCCATTTTGCGTTGCCGATTTTTCTCGCCGCAAAACTATTCATTTGGTCAATTTGGGATATTTTGAGGAATGCTTTGAAATGTTTGATGTGTTTATTGTGGATGTTAAATATGTGAAAAAGAGTAATGGTTTGACTGAAGAATGTGTTGCGCGGCATAAATGGCAAAGTGCGATGGGAATTAAATTGATTTCTTGAATCATTCTAAAATGAAGTTGAGACTTAAATTGAATCATTTTAACCTTTTTGCTCTACTGGATAGTGGGAGTGGTAGATAAGGGTATGGTGCACTATACTAACTTATGCAGTACTGCTTGATATTGTGATTGAATTGATATGATCTGAACTCAATGGTGAGGGCCATTGGGGGCCAATGGTGAGGGCCATTGGTTATAACCAGGATGGTGAGGGCCATTCCTGTGATCTGATATCGGTGGTGAGGGCCACCTATGTTACAGTGGTGAGGGCCACTGCCTTATCACTATGGTTCCCTATATCCCAGTAGAGCCTGGATCAAAGACATATTATTTTTCGTTGAACTATATAATGCAAATGAATTTGAATTATGATTTTACATTATTGAAAACATATCATACTGAATGTATCACGATTTCTATTGGTATAATGTTGGTTGATTGTTGATTTTATTATTTCCTTTTTACTTCGAATACTTTCATATACTGCTTTTATTTTTATTGGTAAAGTACCCACTGAGCGACAACGCTCAGCGAGTTAAGTTTTCCTTGACTCGTAGGTTCGGAGCAGTAGATAAATCTTGGGGAAGCAACGACCAGACCACAGCAAATCTCAGGGGTAGATCTTTTAGTTCCATTATGAGTCGATAGTTGTGGCATGTATATGAATAAATATAAAAGAGATTTTCTATGTTATAATTGTATGTTAGTAGTATGTAATAATCATAAATCTTTACTTTATGTTATATTAGAAGTGTGAACTCTTCGTGCAGGTTTGTAGTTGAGGGTATAAGGTGGATTCATTGGGAGTGCATTAAATTTGATGGTATTCTTATTCACATTGGTATGTGTAAAATGTTTTCAAAAATCATAAAAACAAGTTTTGACGACACTTGGGATCCAAATTTCTAGGCGAAACTATGGCAAAATTTCTGTAAAAATCAGAACTAAAATTTGACTAAGTAAATTGGTATCAACAATTAGGATAGTGTGGCACCTCTACTCAGCTTACACATGTAGGTTGGGAAGGGGTGTTACAATTAGTGGTATCAGAGCCAAGGTTTAGCCGCTTCTGGGTAATCCAACATAGGAGGATGTACGTTTTATGTCGGGAGTGGCCATTATCGACGTAAAACGAGATATCCTGTAGTAAATAAGAGATTGTACGATTTCATGGAGTCCTAAATTTTGCAATGTATATAAGGGCTTCTTAATATTGTAAAACTTTGTGTTTGAAAATAAATAAAAGTTGTGTTGTATATGTGTTATTTAAGAATTTTTATTTATATACATGCCACCTAGGGTAAGATAATGCTGTTGGTCTGGGTCGTTAATAATGATGGGATGGTATATGTTTACTCTTTAGATGTCGTAAGCAGCGCAGCGTTATATAGAGGAGGAGGTCGAATCTCAGGCCTCTCGAATTGTAGAAATGCGTGTATCTGAGACATCAGCGTCGGAGCAACCACCAGCTGATGCTCCTATTCCCAATGATATGTTGCAACAAATGGCTGCCGTATTTCGGCAGATAGCCGGCGTTGCCCCAGCACCACCCCCAGCGCCAGCACCCATACCAGTACCTGCTGTAGGAGGGGAAAGGAAACCCCCGATAGAAAAGATAAGAAAGTATGGTGCGAAGGAGTTTAAGGCTCGAAGGGACGATGATTCTTCAACAGCCGAGTATTGGCTGGAAGGAACAATACGAGCCTTAGATCAGTTACAGTGTACGCCAGAAGAGCGAGTGATATGTGCTACTTCCTTATTAGTGGAAGAAGCATATATATGGTGGGACACAATTCACCAACGAGTTTCACCGGAACAGAGAACATGGGATTTCTTTGTGAATGAGTTCAAGAGGAAGTTTATATCGGAGGCATACCTAGATGCCAAGAAAAAGGAGTTTCTACACTTAAAGCAAGGTCGACTGACCGTTGCTGAATACGAGAGGGAATTTACTAGGTTGAGTAGGTATGCCAAGAAGACAATTGAAGACGAACATGATAGATGTAAGCAGTTCCAGGATGGATTGAATAATGAGATTAGGATGCAGCTAATTGCTGCTAATATCAAAGAATTTTCCGAGTTGGTCAATAGGGCTCTAGAAGTAGAGCAATGTCAGTCTGACGAGCAGAATAGACGACAGAAGATGAAACAGAAGAGAGGTACCCAGAACTATTGGGGAACATACCAATCATCAAGAAAACGATTCCGCGGCAGTGGTTCCACGGGAGGCGGTCAACGTCGAGGTTACAGTCAGGGATCAATTCGCGGTGGCTTAAGTCAAACTACCTCAGTCGCTAGTACGGGACGATCTGGAAGAGAACAAGGAAGAGGATTCAGCCGAAGCGGAGGTAACTTCTTTATCGGTCCAAGAGGTAATGAAGGCGAAAATAATAATCCACGCTGTGATCAATGCGGACGCCGTCACACGGGAGAATGTTGGGGTCGGACATTTGCATGTTATATATGTGGATCTTTAGACCACCTTATGCGAGAGTGTCCCCAGCGAATACAGAATCTACCTAGGGATACTGAGAGATCGCAAGCGGCAGCAGGTCGAGGCCGAGGCAGAGGAAGGAGCAAAAATCTGTCGCGTGTGCAATCTGAAACAGTGAATCGACCAGAAGCAAGGGCTCCTGCTAGAATGTATGCTATGAGGGGGCGAGAAGACGAAGAAGCGCTAGACGTGATTGCAGGTCAGTTGTCTATGTTTGGGGTTCCGCTTTACGTTTTAATAGATCCAGGTTCTTCACACTCATATATATGCACGAAAAATGAAAAACTTGAGGACCTAAAGGTAGAACTAGAGAAAAAGGGAATATTAGTTACTAACCCATTAGGAAATGAGGTGATTACTAGGAAGGTAGTGAAAGATTGCCCCGTAGAGATACACGGACATATCTTTTTGGGAGATTTATTTGAACTACCATTTCAAGAATTCGATGCTATTCTTGGGATGGATTGGTTGGCCAAGCACGATGCACTAGTTGACTGTAAACGGAAGAGAGTTACCTTGTATACTGCAGACGGTGACGAAGTGACCCTAGTAGGAAAAAGGAAGGACTATCTAACTAACATCATTTCTGCCATGACGGCTAAGAGGTTAGTGCAAAAAGGTTGCGAGGCATACCTGGTATGTGCATTAGTAGCGAAAGAAGAGGCACCAAAGTTACAAGATATACCTACTGTATGCGATTTTCCCGACGTATTTCCTGATGATTTACCCCGATTACCACCTAAACGAGAGGTGGAATTCATCATAGACGTGTACCCGGGAGCTGCACCAGTATCCATCGCACCTTACCGAATGGCGCCAGCGGAGCTAAAAGAATTAAAGGTTCAGCTACAAGAACTTTTAGACAAGGGGTTCATAAGGCCAAGTGTGTCACCATGGGGAGCACCAGTATTGTTCGTGAAAAAGAAAGACGGATCCTTAAGGTTGTGTGTAGATTACCATCAACTTAATAAGCTGACCATCAAAAACAAGTATCCGTTACCTCGCATAGATGATCTGTTTGATCAACTCAAAGGTGCTGGAGTCTTTTCAAAAATTGATCTACGATCGGGTTATCATCAATTGAGAATTAAAGATGAAGACATATCAAAAACCGCATTCAGAACTCGCTATGGACATTATGAATTCATTGTTATGCCTTTCGGATTAATGAACGCACCTGCAGTATTCATGGATCTGATGAATAGAATCTTCCACCCGTATTTGGATCAGTTCGTGGTGGTATTTATTGACGACATATTGGTGTATTCAAAGAATCGAGAGGATCATGATCGTCACCTTAGAATTGTTTTGCAAACCCTGCGTGAGAAGCAGTTATACGCTAAGTTCAGCAAATGCGAATTTTGGTTGGAAGAAGTAGCTTTCTTGGGACATATTGTATTGGCAGAAGGAATAAGGGTCGATCCCAAGAAAATAGAAGCAGTATTGGAATGGAAGTCACCTAAGACAGTAACGGAAGTCCGTAGTTTCTTGGGATTAGCAGGATATTATCGGAGATTCGTTAAAAGGTTTTCCATGATCGCCGTACCTATGACCAAGCTACTTCAGAAGAATGCCAAATTCCAGTGGACCGACGCTTGTCAAAGGAGCTTTGAAAAGCTGAAACAAAAACTTACTGAAGCACCTATTCTTACACAACCAGAATCAGGAAAAGATTTTGTGATTTATAGCGATGCATCCCATATCGGGTTAGGTTGTGTATTGATGCAGGAAGGCAAAGTCATTGCGTATGTCTCTCGACAGCTCAAGCCACATGAAAAGAATTATCCTACGCATGACTTAGAGCTAGCAGCGATTGTTTTGGCTTTCAAGACATGGAGGCACTACTTATACGGGGAAAAATGTTACATCAACTACCCTCAGGGCTACTACAACCTATTACGATTCCAACCTGGAAATGGGATCGTATTACTATGGATTTTGTCACAGGATTGCCTATAACAAGAGACAAACATGACGCGATTTGGGTAATCGTAGACCGGCTTACTAAGTCCGCTCATTTCATACCAGTACGTGTGGATTACTCGCTAGACAAGTTGGCAGACTTGTATATCAAAGAGATTATACGTCTCCACGGAGTTCCAACTTCGATCATATCCGATCGAGACCCACGTTTTACGTCAAATTTTTGGCAGAAGTTACAAACAGCCCTTGGAACTCGAACTTACCACAGCACAGCATTTCATCCCCAGACAGACGGACAGTCGGAAAGAGTGATTCAAATTTTAGAAGATATGTTGAGGGCGTGCGTTTTAGAATTTAAAGGTAGTTAGGACAAACACCTAAGCTTAATGGAATTCGCGTACAACAACAGTTATCAATCCAGCATACAAAGGGCACCTTACGAAGCACTGTATGGTCGAAAATGCAGAACTCCAGTTTACTGGACAGAATTGAGTGAGGAAAAGATGTTGGGGCCAGACATAGTTAAGGAAACTGAAGAGAAGGTAGAAATCATTCGAGACCGATTAAAAGCAGCAGCGGACCGGCAAAAATCATACGCGGATCTAAAAAGGAAAGACATACAGTTTGAGGTAGGTGACAGAGTGTTCCTCAAAGTCTCTCCTTGGAAGAAAGTGTTACGATTTAAACAAAAAGGCAAGCTAAGCCCTAGATTCATCGGACCATATGAAATTATTAAACGGGTAGGTCCGGTAGCTTACCAGTTGGCGTTACCACCTGAATTAAATAAAATACATGATGTTTTCCATGTTTCGATGCTAAGGAGGTATCGTTAAGATCCAACCCACGTCATACAAGTTCAAGATATTGAGATTCAGCCTGAAATGACATATGAGGAAGAGCCGGTAGAGATCCTAGCACGTGAAATCAAAGAATTGCGAAATAAGAAGATTCCATTGGTCAAAGTGCTTTGGAGGAATCACAAAGTAGAAGAAGCTACATGGGAACGCGAAGAAACTATGAAGAAGCAATACCCATATTTGTTTTCACTTGATGAGCTTCGGGACGAAGCTTAAATTAACGAGGAAGGAACTGTCACATCCGCCTACTGCATTTATGCAGTGTAGACACGTGCATAGCGAGAGTAGGGAAAAGGAGAAGATAATTCTTGATAACAGCCCTAGATAAGATTGTATGACAAAAGGGACATAATTGTAATTTTTAATAAAGTTGGGGACGTAGATGTAATTTCAAAGAAAGTTGCACCGGATGTTCTTAATAGTGCATATAACAGATTTCAAAAATGGAATGTAGAGAAAAACCGGATCGCAACGACGTGTAACGGTTTTTCCAGGAAATGTCCCGTTAAAGAAAAATGAAGAAATGTTGAATAAGGGCATTTTGGTCATTATCAATTAAAGTTATACATGAATTTAGGGTAGGAAATAAAGACGTGAGTACGTAGAGAATGGCGAGAGGTTAAATATGAAACGATCGTCAGTGGAAACGAAGCCGGAGAAAACCCGAGCAAAAATAGGACCTAAAGGGAATTTTGTAAAAAGTTGAGGGCTTACCGGTAATTTTTCAAAATTACTTATAAACCTAAAATAGATCTTATAAATAGAAAGTAGAGGTCGAGAGGATTAAAACCATATATAGTTTGACTCGTGGAGCTATACGGTTTAAAAGATATGATCGATTAATCGCCGGAACGTAATGTGGGCCCGGTTTCGTGTCGGGACCGGATGGGTAACCCGGGACAACTTTATGAGATCCAATGGGAAGAGAGACAAGTGCAAAGAAGTAAAGGAAAAAGGAAGTTACAAAAATCAAAGGTTGGCCAATCAAAAGAAAACATTTAGCATGTGTAATAAATGTGTAATAAATGAAGAAAGAGAAAAAGGTGACAAGTGGTCTTAAAGGGTTTAACCAACACATAAGGTGATCATCATTTCTTTTGTATATAAATATATGTGATATGAAGAACCAATTTCTCTCTTTTTCCACTCACCAAATTCGGCCAACAAAAGAAAATACCAAGGGACTTCCAAGTTTCTTCAAACTTTGATTTTTAAGGTAAGTTCTAAGGTTTTTAAGTGTGTAGACTTTAATTTTAGTATTAGTTTTAGGTAGTTATATATTTATTGGAAGATTGGGAATTAGAGTCTTATATGGAATTGAAAAACATAATAATAATATTAAGTAAGTGATGAGATTAATTGATTAAATGGAAGAATCAAGATGTAGAAAGATTAATAAGGTTGGATTAGGGGTTTCGGTTGGAAAAGAAATAGAGGATAATTTATTATTTTGAAATTCTAAGGTTTATGTTGTATCTTGAATTGATTGAAGGAGAAATAAAGAATTAAAGAAGGAGAAGAAAGAAAAGCCAAGAGGAATTAAAGAAATAAGGTTTGGTACTCTACCTTTGAATAATTAGTTTGGTACTTTACTTTTGAATAAAAAATTTTGGTTTGATGCTTTACAAACTTTGGTTTATGAAAGTTTTGTTGTTGATGCTTAAATATATTGATTTGAGTTAAACATGCAAAAGTTGTCAAAGGGAAGTGTTTGAATCTTCACTTTACCATTAAAGAAGCCTTAATATTGATTTGCAAAAGAAAAATAAACTATCCTATGCATTTTATGTGTTTGGGCCGAAATGGTCCCAAAAAGACAGCTTTCTGGACCTTTTTGTGGAAATCGTTTGAGGCAGCAAATGAATGAATTTTTCAACGAAATTTTACATGCAATTAGTCAACATATAAAACAAGTTTTCTGTAAAATTTCAGCAAAAAATAAGATCATTTACTTGGTCAAATGCATGATTGAAGTGGACTGAAATTTTGACGAAAATCCAGATTTTACTATTCATTTGGTCATGCCATTTTGCGTTGCCGATTTTTCTCGCCGCAAAACTATTCATTTGGTCAATTTGGGATATTTTGAGGAATGCTTTGAAATGTTTGATGTGTTTATTGTGGATGTTAAATATGTGAAAAAGAGTAATGGTTTGACTGAAGAATGTGTTGCGCGGCATAAATGGCAAAGTGCGATGGGAATTAAATTGATTTCTTGAATCATTCTAAAATGAAGTTGAGACTTAAATTGAATCATTTTAACCTTTTTGCTCTACTGGATAGTGGGAGTGGTAGATAAGGGTATGGTGCACTATACTAACTTATGCAGTACTGCTTGATATTGTGATTGAATTGATATGATCTGAACTCAATGGTGAGGGCCATTGGGGGCCAATGGTGAGGGCCATTGGTTATAACCAGGATGGTGAGGGCCATTCCTGTGATCTGATATCGGTGGTGAGGGCCACCTATGTTACAGTGGTGAGGGCCACTGCCTTATCACTATGGTTCCCTATATCCCAGTAGAGCCTGGATCAAAGACATATTATTTTTCGTTGAACTATATAATGCAAATGAATTTGAATTATGATTTTACATTATTGAAAACATATCATACTGAATGTATCACGATTTCTATTGGTATAATGTTGGTTGATTGTTGATTTTATTATTTCCTTTTTACTTCGAATACTTTCATATACTGCTTTTATTTTTATTGGTAAAGTACCCACTGAGCGACAACGCTCAGCGAGTTAAGTTTTCCTTGACTCGTAGGTTCGGAGCAGTAGATAAATCTTGGGGAAGCAACGACCAGACCACAGCAAATCTCAGGGGTAGATCTTTTAGTTCCATTATGAGTCGATAGTTGTGGCATGTATATGAATAAATATAAAAGAGATTTTCTATGTTATAATTGTATGTTAGTAGTATGTAATAATCATAAATCTTTACTTTATGTTATATTAGAAGTGTGAACTCTTCGTGCAGGTTTGTAGTTGAGGGTATAAGGTGGATTCATTGGGAGTGCATTAAATTTGATGGTATTCTTATTCACATTGGTATGTGTAAAATGTTTTCAAAAATCATAAAAACAAGTTTTGACGACACTTGGGATCCAAATTTCTAGGCGAAACTATGGCAAAATTTCTGTAAAAATCAGAACTAAAATTTGACTAAGTAAATTGGTATCAACAATTAGGATAGTGTGGCACCTCTACTCAGCTTACACATGTAGGTTGGGAAGGGGTGTTACAATTAGTGGTATCAGAGCCAAGGTTTAGCCGCTTCTGGGTAATCCAACATAGGAGGATGTACGTTTTATGTCGGGAGTGGCCATTATCGACGTAAAACGAGATATCCTGTAGTAAATAAGAGATTGTACGATTTCATGGAGTCCTAAATTTTGCAATGTATATAAGGGCTTCTTAATATTGTAAAACTTTGTGTTTGAAAATAAATAAAAGTTGTGTTGTATATGTGTTATTTAAGAATTTTTATTTATATACATGCCACCTAGGGTAAGATAATGCTGTTGGTCTGGGTCGTTAATAATGATGGGATGGTATATGTTTACTCTTTAGATGTCGCAAGCAGCGCAGCGTGATATAGAGGAGGAGGTCGAATCTCAGGCCTCTCGAATTGTAGAAATGCGTGTATCTGAGACATCAGCGTCGGAGCAACCACCAGCTGATGCTCCTATTCCCAATGATATGTTGCAACAAATGGCTGCCGTATTTCGGCAGATAGCCGGCGTTGCCCCAGCACCACCCCCAGCGCCAGCACCCATACCAGTACCTGCTGTAGGAGGGGAAAGGAAACCCCCGATAGAAAAGATAAGAAAGTATGGTGCGAAGGAGTTTAAGGCTCGAAGGGACGATGATTCTTCAACAGCCGAGTATTGGCTGGAAGGAACAATACGAGCCTTAGATCAGTTACAGTGTACGCCAGAAGAGCGAGTGATATGTGCTACTTCCTTATTAGTGGAAGAAGCATATATATGGTGGGACACAATTCACCAACGAGTTTCACCGGAACAGAGAACATGGGATTTCTTTGTGAATGAGTTCAAGAGGAAGTTTATATCGGAGGCATACCTAGATGCCAAGAAAAAGGAGTTTCTACACTTAAAGCAAGGTCGACTGACCGTTGCTGAATACGAGAGGGAATTTACTAGGTTGAGTAGGTATGCCAAGAAGACAATTGAAGACGAACATGATAGATGTAAGCAGTTCCAGGATGGATTGAATAATGAGATTAGGATGCAGCTAATTGCTGCTAATATCAAAGAATTTTCCGAGTTGGTCAATAGGGCTCTAGAAGTAGAGCAATGTCAGTCTGACGAGCAGAATAGACGACAGAAGATGAAACAGAAGAGAGGTACCCAGAACTATTGGGGAACATACCAATCATCAAGAAAACGATTCCGCGGCAGTGGTTCCACGGGAGGCGGTCAACGTCGAGGTTACAGTCAGGGATCAATTCGCGGTGGCTTAAGTCAAACTACCTCAGTCGCTAGTACGGGACGATCTGGAAGAGAACAAGGAAGAGGATTCAGCCGAAGCGGAGGTAACTTCTTTATCGGTCCAAGAGGTAATGAAGGCGAAAATAATAATCCACGCTGTGATCAATGCGGACGCCGTCACACGGGAGAATGTTGGGGTCGGACATTTGCATGTTATATATGTGGATCTTTAGACCACCTTATGCGAGAGTGTCCCCAGCGAATACAGAATCTACCTAGGGATACTGAGAGATCGCAAGCGGCAGCAGGTCGAGGCCGAGGCAGAGGAAGGAGCGAAAATCCGTCGCGTGTGCAATCTGAAACAGTGAATCGACCAGAAGCAAGGGCTCCTGCTAGAATGTATGCTATGAGGGGGCGAGAAGACGAAGAAGCGCTAGACGTGATTGCAGGTCAGTTGTCTATGTTTGGGGTTCCGCTTTACGTTTTAATAGATCCAGGTTCTTCACACTCATATATATGCACGAAAAATGAAAAACTTGAGGACCTAAAGGTAGAACTAGAGAAAAAGGGAATATTAGTTACTAACCCATTAGGAAATGAGGTGATTACTAGGAAGGTAGTGAAAGATTGCCCCGTAGAGATACACGGACATATCTTTTTGGGAGATTTATTTGAACTACCATTTCAAGAATTCGATGCTATTCTTGGGATGGATTGGTTGGCCAAGCACGATGCACTAGTTGACTGTAAACGGAAGAGAGTTACCTTGTATACTGCAGACGGTGACGAAGTGTTTTGAGATATACGGGAGAATGCTATTCATTTGGTCAATTTGGGATATTTTGAGGAATGCTTTGAAATGTTTGATGTGTTTATTGTGGATGTTAAATATGTGAAAAAGAGTAATGGTTTGACTGAAGAATGTGTTGCGCGGCATAAATGGCAAAGTGCGATGGGAATTAAATTGATTTCTTGAATCATTCTAAAATGAAGTTGAGACTTAAATTGAATCATTTTAACCTTTTTGCTCTACTGGATAGTGGGAGTGGTAGATAAGGGTATGGTGCACTATACTAACTTATGCAGTACTGCTTGATATTGTGATTGAATTGATATGATCTGAACTCCATGGTGAGGGCCATTGGGGGCCAATGGTGAGGGCCATTGGTTATAACCAGGATGGTGAGGGCCATTCCTGTGATCTGATATCGGTGGTGAGGGCCACCTATGTTACAGTGGTGAGGGCCACTGCCTTATCACTATGGTTCCCTATATCCCAGTAGAGCCTGGATCAAAGACATATTATTTTTCGTTGAACTATATAATGCAAATGAATTTGAATTATGATTTTACATTATTGAAAACATATCATACTGAATGTATCACGATTTCTATTGGTATAATGTTGGTTGATTGTTGATTTTATTATTTCCTTTTTACTTCGAATACTTTCATATACTACTTTTATTTTTATTGGTAAAGTACCCACTGAGCGACAACGCTCAGCGAGTTAAGTTTTCCTTGACTCGTAGGTTCGGAGCAGTAGATAAATCTTGGGGAAGCAACGACCAGACCACAGCAAATCTCAGGGGTAGATCTTTTAGTTCCATTATGAGTCGATAGTTGTGGCATGTATATGAATAAATATAAAAGAGATTTTCTATGTTATAATTGTATGTTAGTAGTATGTAATAATCATAAATCTTTACTTTATGTTATATTAGAAGTGTGAACTCTTCGTGCAGGTTTGTAGTTGAGGGTATAAGGTGGATTCATTGGGAGTGCATTAAATTTGATGGTATTCTTATTCACATTGGTATGTGTAAAATGTTTTCAAAAATCAGAAAAACAAGTTTTGACGACACTTGGGATCCAAATTTCTAGGCGGAACTATGGCAAAATTTCTGTAAAAATCAGAACTAAAATTTGACTAAGTAAATTGGTAGCAACAATTAGGATAGTGTGGCACCTCTACTCAGCTTACACATGTAGGTTGGGAAGGGGTGTTACAAGTATACTATTCATGAATAGTTAGATTTACTATTAATAAATAGTAAAGTTTACTATTCATGAACAGTAAAACTTACTTTTGAATTTTTGTTTTTTCCTTGCCATTTCTCTATATAAACCAACGAGTTTCTCAATTTTATTCACAGCAAAACTTTCAAATTCTATAATCCTCTCAAATTTCTTTCAATTTTAGCACATATTTTTCAAAAAAATGCATGCTTCAAGGTCAGGGACTCATTCTAATGCCGAGTTATTAGAGTTTATTCGGCACCATGAAGTTGGAAATATAGATATACTAGCCGGGATGCCACTTCACCGCAGTTCCAACAAAAAGAGCGCGGTAATTATTTTTCTTTTCTCTGGATTTTTCATCTTTCTTTTTTTTAATTTTTTTTGTGTGTTTTTTTTTATTTTTTTATTTTACTTTCTGTTATTATTTATTATGTTTTTATATTATGCTATTTTTATTATTATTGTGTTTGCCTTCATTTTTTATTTATATTTTATATTATTATTCTTTTTTAGGAAAAATAAATTAATTTAAGTAGATAGAATAATATGTACTTACCTGATATTAACTTACCTAGGTCTGTGTTAGCATGATCGTTGCATTGTTCGGGCTGGAGGGTGTATTTACAAAGCCCGACAATGATATGATGTAGTGCCTTCTTGAGTAAGGCTGATTATCCGAGATTGCGGCTTTGAGCAGTTCATCTTACAATTGCCATCCAAGGAATATCAGATAGACCGGAGTGTAGTTTAGGCGCTTGCAGAGCAATGGTTGGACACAACTCACACATTTCACTTGCCCATTGGAGATATGACAATTGGCCTGGTTGATTTTACTGCTATAACCGGCCTTCGATATGACGGTGTTTCGGTTCCTCTAACCAACGATATTTTAACATTTGAAGAAATTCAAGAATTAATTGGTATGGAACCATCATATAAAGGGCCCTTTAAGATAAAAATTGAGCCAATTTGTAGTTATTAGATGAACTACGAAGGACGGGTTGACAGAGACACGGCCGAACAATATGCTCGAGGATTTTTGTTATATCTGCTCGGGTCGACCATCTTAGGCAGCACTGAATCCTCCATCCACTTGTCAGTGTTGAGTGCCCTTTCTTATTTCATAATGGTACCATCTTCTGGCTGGGGTGAAGCTGGTCTCGCGTCTCTTTACCATGGTCTTGATAAACTTTGCCAAAATAAGAAGTCTTTTATCGGCTTGATGGCTGTTGTCGAGGTATTCTTTCTTCCACCAATGTAATTTCCACTCTTTTCTTGCATGAATGTGATCTTTATTGTTATTGTAGGTATGGGCATATGAACGCAACCTTGTGAGGGTACCCGGTATATTCTGAGAGAGAATCGGGTATCCAAGATTAAATTACTGGTTGTCCGGTCGTGTGGACATTTCCGGCTCTCATCATGTGCATACTCATCACTTTGTGTTGAGCCGCTTAACCTGGGATCAAGTAAAATAATATTAGTATGCTTTAAATTTTATGTGAAAGCTTACTTACCTTATATTATTTTTCCGGTGAATTTGGCCTGTTGGAGCCTAGAAGAGAGGACAAACTGGTCTCCCTTGATGAGGGCTGCGCTATCTTTCCAACATTCTCGCTGAGTTATCGCTGTCCCAGTGTCTAGTAGCTGGTTTCTCAGGGAGAGAGTTTATGAGTGGTTTCTCTGTCCAGAGCAGCGGCGGGTCCCGATGCATATCCCAGAATATACTTTAAATATTATGTCGATGTTGAAGGATGCATGGTGGTAGACTTGGTACGGTTATGCTGCTGAGTCATTTCTCCATCTACCGGGTCCATTCTATGCCCATTTTATTCAAAGAAGGCTCTTAAACTTTGATGTATCTCCTGTTGGTGTGCGGGAAATTTTCGATGAAAAAGAGGGTAGAGATGAAGAGGAACATCACAGAGATGCAGGAGAGTCTGTTCCACATCTCGGGGCCAGTACTTCTCAGGTAAAACTTTTACCATTTTTCCCTTGCAACTGCTTCTTTCTTTTTTGATTCTTTAATGATTGTTGCAGGCTGTTGGTTCATTTGATCATGAGGCTAGACCTTCTTTTGCTGCCCCTTCATTTGCTCGTTCTAGCCCACTAGATATGCCATCTCATCCGCAGGGCATTGATATGAACTACCTGGTACATTTCTTATTTCATGGTAATTTATGCTATATGTACGCATGATTACGTATGCTCTTGCCTTTTTTCTTTTTGGCTCACGGCGGATGCTCAAAGAATAGAATAGGAAACTTCAAGAAGAGTTGGCTGCAAGTCGTCAGCATGCTTCTCATTTTGAAAGTTTATATCATCAATCCAAACAAAATTTTTGAGACTTTCGATTTCAAGGGATAAGGGATCCCAGTGCTTCTTCATCAAGAGGCCCCCAGACTGATGATTATGAGATCCTTTCGTCTGCTTCTAACGAGGACCATGACAGATCGAAACTTCAAGGTAATAGGGATTCTGGTGCTCCCGCTTCGGATGATCCTGGAATAAGTAATTAGCCAGATTTTGGTGCTCCTGCTTCGAGAGAAATCGGGACGAGTAATTTTCCCCCTCCTCTAATAGGCGACGACTTTTTCAAAGATTTATTTGATGACCTACCACCACCCTCTTAGTGATATGTAAATTTTGTAGCAATTGTAAAATATTGTACAATAATGCAAAAAAAAAATACAATTTCCATCTTTACTGTAACTTATTATTATTATTATTATTATATTTTTTTTATTACTGCGCCACTTTTTTTTTTGTCACAGTACATCACAATTTCATAATTCACATCCACATCATTTTGCTAAACCAAATTCAACATGGTAAAGGAAATTGTTACCTATTCCTTTCCTTATGCCATATGGTCTTACTCTTTCCCATCACCTTTTCCTCATCACCTTTGGAAAAAGTTATTTCCTCTATATAAATCACCTTTTATCCCATATTTCATACAGAAACCAAAAAACTTTTCCCTTTCAACGTGAAGACTCCCTTTAACAATTTTGATTTTCCTTCATTCATCAACCATGACCGAACATCATTTAAAGAAGATAAAATTCTATTTAAGAATATGGATGCCATTCATTGGAAGCAAATTTCATGGTCAAAACTTGATGTTTTAAAATGTTTTCAAATTGTTAAATTGGACCACTCCTTCTTACATGCCATGGCTTCCTTTTGGAATATGGATTCTAGGGCATTTAAAATTAATAGTTTTGAAATATGTCCCTTGATTGAAGAATTTGAGGCCATCCTTGGATATCCAAATAATCAACAAATGGCATTACCCACATTGGTTTCAATGACTCAACAGAAGATGAAGATGTTATTTCAAATTCCAAAACCTGAAGTTCTTTAGTTGATGAAAGGTGAAAAAATTCTACTTGCTCCCTTGATTGATTTTTGTCTCTCTCATTTGGCTCCTACTAAGGCATGGGGACGCATGCTTTGTCTTTGCTTGCTCGGCCAATTCTTGCTTGTTTCTTCTGACGGTGATATTGATCCACGGGTATTGGATATCATAGACCAAAAGGAAGGAGGCTTGTCGCCGGTACCTGTGATCTTAGCCGAGACCTTAGTTGGAATAGACCGACTTAAATCAGGATTGTCAAAGAGACTGACTGGGAGTCCATTGCTGCTTTAGGTAACTACCTAAACTGCCCTTTCGGGTTTTCAATTTAGGTTTTTTTTTCTTTTCTTTATTACTCTAATTTTTGCCTAGTCTGCCCGTATGGGTTTTCAGAACTAGCGAGCTGTCCTAATTTTTGCATAAGCTGCCATCGCGGGTTTTCAACTTAGCAGACCCCTTTTTTTATTTTTTTTATTTTATTTAATTCAATTCCTTCTTCACAGATTTGGCTTCAGGAGCGTCTTTGTTTGCTTGATACTCCATCCATGGATTTTGCCAGATATCTGCCATGTCATCATTCTGCTAGGAAGCTACTCCATCCTGCTTCTTCATATGTTGACTGGGTTGATTGGATCCACTCACGCTCTGAAGTCAATATCCGTTGGTTTGTACCTTGGTGGAAAATTTCTCGTATCACCATGTGGACATACTTGATGTATGTTCCCCTTGCTGCTCTTCGTCAAGGTACATGCTACGATCCTCGTTGACTTGGCCGTCAGTATGGAGCTGAGCCTCGTGATTCTAACTTTACTTCTGACTTAGACATGCCTCGCTTGACTGAAGCCTACTTGGATTTGCTAAGACAAAGCTGGCCTGCACTTTACATTTACCGACTGCCATATATTTTACATTTGTCAATTCAGAAAGTGTATTGTTAGGATGAAAAATAATTAAAGTAATAAAAGATGCTTCTTTTCCTTTTATAATTTGTCATCACCTTTTGCTATTGTGTTTATTTATTTCATCCATATCTGGTCAAATACTTATAATAGTGCACATAGAACAGTTTTAACATTAATTGTATTTTATTAAATTAGGGAACAACCAAACATAAAGCCAGCATTCACAAGATCACTCCTATTGCCAACTAGCTCTTTCGAGTTTTCTAATTGATAATTTTCTCTCATTTAGCCCTAATTGTTGCCTAGCCTGCCCTTTCAGGTTTTTGGAACAGCGGACTGCTCTAACTTTTGCCTAGGCCGCCCTTTTTGGGTTTTCAACCTAGCGAGCTCTTTTTCTTTTTCATACATAAAACTTCTTCAACATGTCAATGTTTAATGGGTCACTAAATTCATTCCCATCCATGTCTGATAACTTCACCTCACCTTTGTTCATGACTTGTTTCATGACATATGGCCCTTCCCAGCTAGGCCTGAACTTCCCTCTTGGATCAGATACATTAGGCTTACATTGCTTCAACACCAAATCCCCGACTCTGAATTTTTTGATTTTAACCCTTCTATTGTAGGCCCGAGCTATCTTCTTTTGATATAGTTGATGATGATATAGTGCCTTTAACCTTCTCTCTTCTAGTAAAGCTAACTGTGTGTATCTGCTTGCTACCCATTCTATTTTAGGCAGTTTGGCTTCCAAGACTACTCTTAATGACTTGATTTCTATTTCAATTGGCAACACTGCTTCCATCTCGTAAACCAGAGAGAACGGTGTCATTCCAATAGGCATTCGCACACTTGTCCTATATCCCCAAAAAGCAAAGGGAAGAATCTCTGACCAATCCCTATAAGTCTTGGTCATCTTGGACAGAATTTACTTAATTGTCTTGTTTGTTGCTTCTACTGCACCATTAGCCTTTGGTCTATAAGGAGAGGATCTATGATGATGGATGCGGTACTTTGGGAATAAATCCTTAATTGCTCCTTGAAACTGTACCCCATTATCTGATATCACACTGTACGGGACCCCGTATCTACAAATGAGGTTCTTTTCCATAAATCTAGCCATTTGGCTTGCACCCAGTTCGTTGAAGGATTCGGCTTCGACCCATTTTGAAAAATAATCTATTGCTACCACAATGAAACGGTGACCGTTTGAAGCTATCGGATGTATCTCTCCTATAATGTCAATACCCCAGGTGGCAAATGGCCAGGGTGAAGACATAGAATGCAATTCTTTAGGAGGCATGTGATTCAAGTTACCATACATCTAACATTGTTGGCACTTCTTTACAAACTCAATACAATCTTTCTCCATGGTCAACCAGTAGTAACCTTGTCGAATAATCTTCTTAGCTAGGGCCAAACCACTCATGTGTGAACCGCAATTTCCCGCATGTATTTCTGACATGATGCGCTCCACTTCAGGCTTTCTTAATTATCTCAAATGCACCCCATCAGGCCATCTTTGATATAACTCTCTGTGGAATGTGATGTATTGCAATGACCGCTGCCTTATGGCTCTTCTCTCTTTCTTTGTTGCCCCCAGCGAGTATTCTCTTTCCTCCAAAAATCGCCTTATAGTATCATACCACGCATCATGGTCTGTATCAATTTCCATGATTGTTTCATATTCATAGCAAGGAGTTGATGAACTAGTCAAGATCAAAGGCTTAATGAATAAGCTGACAGGGTTTTCCCATATCGAAGCCAATGTGGCTAGGGCATCAACCATCTAATTTTCTTCTCTAAACAGGTGTATAAACCTACACTCCTTAAAGTTCTTCTTCATCATGGTTAGGTAATGGTGGTATGGTTTTAATTTTTCTTCTTTCAGTTCCCACTCTCCATTTACTTGGGATACTTCTATTAATGAATTTCCATAAACTTCCACTTTATCCACCTCATAATCATTAGGGTTTCCAAACCGAAAATACAAGCTTCGTACTCAACCATATTATTGGTTGCCCTAAATTTCATCTTTTTGGCTAAAGGGATGAGTTCCCCTTCGGGCGATTCTATTATAACTCCCAAACTTGCTCCTTTCCTATTTACCGCTCCATCAAAATACATTTTCCACCCTTGTACTTCAATTGCTTCTAAATGTTCATCCAGAAATTCCAAGATTACTTCTTCGCTATCTGGTAATGGTTGTTGGGCCAGGAATTTTACCACCGCTCTACCTTTGATTGTTTTCCTGGTTACATACTCAATCTCAAATTCTTCTACTATTATCAACCATCGACCATACTTCCCAATCAAAGAGGGTGTCTCCCTTAAGTACTTCATTGGATCCAACCTGGAAATTGTTTGCACATTATACGATTGAAAATAATGCCGTAACTTCTTAGAAGACCAAACCATGGCTATACATGTCTTTTTAATGATACTATACTTAATTTCATAAGGTAGGAGCTTTCTATTCAAATAGTAAACTGCATGCTCAATCCTGATTCATCTGCTTAGGCTAGCATGGCTCCTATCGATTCTTCTTCTACTGCTAAGTATAGTAATAGAGGTTTACCGGGTTTAGGTGGTTTTAAAACAGGTGGATTCAACAAATACTCTTATATTCGCTCAAAGGCCTTTTGACACCCTTCATTCCATATGACCGGCTAATTCTTTCTAAGCAATTTGAAGATAGACTCACAGATTGTTATGAGTTTAGCTATGAATCTACTAATGTATTGTAATTTACCAATAAATCCCCGAACTTCTCTCTCCGTCTTTGGGGTTGTCATATCCCTGATTGCTTTAACTTTGTCAGGATAAATCTCAATGCCATTCGGACCAATCACATGTCCTAATAATTTACCTATGGTAACACTGAACACACACTTCTTCGAGTTTAATCTTAGCTTATATTTCAAAGCTCTATGGAAGAATAATTTTAAATTTTGGAAGTGTTGTTCCCTTGTATCCGATTTAACCATCACATCATGCCAAGAAATAATGTGGTGGCCATCCTTTGGTAGGTTGCTCCAGCATTCTTTAAGCCGAACGACATCGCCCTATAACAAAATATACCCTATGTAGTAATGAAATCAGTTTTGGTTTTATCCTCTTGGGCCATTAACTCTTGATTGTATCCGAAAAATCCATCTACAAATGAGTGTAGCATGCTAGAGGATACACTATCAATGAGAATGTCTATATGAGGTAAAGGAAAATCATCATTAGGGGAAGCCTTGTTCAAATCTCTATAGTCCACACAGACCCTTATTCTCCCATCTTTCTTTGGCATGGGTACTATGTTGGCTAACCAATCTGGATATTCTATCACTTCAAGGAACTTCACTTGCATTTGTTTAGTGACCTCTTCTTTAACCAATTCAGCCCATTCAGGTCTTAATCACCTAAGCTTTTGTTTGATAGGTTTCATGTGAGTGTAAGTAAGAATATGATGCTCGGCCATGTCTCGATCTATTCCAGGCATATCCTCATAAGACCAAGCAAACACTTCTTCATATTTTTATTCAAATCTCTCTCTCTTATCAGGAGTAAGGTCGGATGCCATACTAATGTTTTTAGGATTTTTGTTTGTTCCCAAATTTAATGATGGTGTGTTAACAGAATTAATATTAAAGATGCTCATGTAACTGCTATTTGAATGTATGTAACCATCAGGAGAAACATCACATAAGTAAGCAAAATCAGACTTTATTGCATTCATTTTGGAAAAGAAAACATCATCATCCTCATACAAAGTAGACAAATTAAAATCAAAATCAAAATCATTGTTCTCAAAATCATAAGGCAGGATGTCTTCAAACTTTTCTTCAACCAGGGCAGCAATCTCCTCCGGAGTCTTCTCAGCTTTTAGGATAGCTTCATTTTTCTCTTTTGGGCTGGTTGACAGGGTGAGCTCTTTCTTCACTTGGTCCACTAGTTCGGCCACATCTGCAAAAATTTCAAAACCTGGGATTATCTTACCCATGAACATGATTTGCTCGGGCTTTCCTTGGAGTGGTCCCATATCTAGAGCTTTGACAAAGATTTCTTTAAGTGGTGGGAAGCTCATCTTCTCATTCTTGTTTGGCGGGACATCGTTGTCTTCATCATATCCCAACCCCTTCTTAGAAGTTTGAGTTCTAAAATCTGGCAACTTTGTCAAACCGGCCTTACCCTTTCCAAGACCAGCTCTGGAAAGATAGTTCTTGTTCTTCATCATATTCAAGACTTTGGAGTCCACTGCTTCATTGTCAGAAATTGCAGCTACTTGGAAACCGTTGAGAGGCCTTTCAATCATTAGAGCGTTAACAATCTCATTATCTTCAGCTTCAATGACCACTATCTCATCTCCGTTGGGGAACTTGATCTTTTGAACTCCACCAAGAGGATGAAACCATGGTTGCCCCAAGAGTAAGGAGAAGATAACCGATATATCTAAAACAAAAAGCTCAACAATGGATTCAATTGGACCAACCTTGACAGCATCTTTGAAAGTTCCTTCGGCGTGTCTCTTAGTGTTGTCATAAGCCCGAATTGTTACCTCGGTCGGGTTTAGATCTCTTGTTGACATAGCTAGCTTTGGCAATATCTTAAGCGGATAAACATTTATGGCAGACCCATCATCAACCATTACACATGGAGTCCTGTTCCCTTTGACTTCTATTTTGATAAAGAGAGGGCGGATATGATCTCTCCCCTCCTCCTGTAAATCCACATCCAAAAAAGAAACTGCTCCTATGTTAACTTTGCTCTTCTCTTGATCCTCTTCACATTTCATTACCCCTCCAATTTTTATGAAGTTGATCAACTCCTCTAGTGTTGTGGAGGTAGAAATTGGCATGCTAGCTAAGGCTTTGGCCATAGTTTCTCGGTGCTTTTTAGAAGTAGCTAATAAGTCCCAAATGCTAACACTTGCTTGGGTTCTTTTCAATTGCTTGAGCACAACATCATCTTCTTCTACTTCAACTTCCTTTCCCTTACCTCCTTAGGTGGTGGCCTTGCATAAGGCTTACTGGATCTAGTGTTTTCATTACTTCATCTTCTTCTGGCTCGGACCAAGTCCACTCCTCCTTCCTGGATACAAGATCATCATCACTATCGCTTGAATCCCAAAATCCATTGACAACACAAATTGCTACTTCTTCACCCATCATAGCTTGTTTAAATACCTCTTATTTTTTTGTTGTTTCTCCACCCACATCTTGAAAAGAAGACATGACAAAGTCCTCATGCAAACCTCCTCCAATCATGAAGGTTGCCGGCGGTGGTACTCTATTGAACTTTGGTAATGGGTTGTCTTTGGTGTTTGGCTTGTTGGGCTCGGGTAGCTTCCCATTATCAATTAGATTTTGGATCTCATGTCTCAACCTTACACATCTATCTGTGTCGTGCCCTTGCATTTGGTGAAACTGACAAAATGCTTTAGTGTCAAAATTAGGTGGAAGAGGGTTAGGCAAAGGGCAAGGATTTAAGGGTTGTAACAATCCCTTTCTTTGAAGCTTATTGAGAACCCAAGACATCGGTTTCATAAAATTGCCTCCTTGTTCCTTGGTTAGTAGCGTTAACACCGATGGCTTTTTGCATGCTTTGGCTACCAGATTGATAGTTCCTTTTCTCATTCCTTTTTGTTGAAAATGGTTCTTCTCCCTTTCCCATTCTTCAATTTTGCAACCCAGCTTGGAGAAGGTCTTTGAAATCACATATGAGTGTATGAGACATCCTCTCATGAAGACTAGGCAATACCCTCTCACAATCATCCTTATTTGATCGGATTCATCGGGCCTCTTCTTGAGCAAAGCAGCCTTGTTTCTCCATCTCTTCACATAATCCATAAAATTCTCATTCGACCTTTGCCTCCACTTCAATTAAGGTAACTTCCAACTCGACATTATACCCATATTGCTGGATGAAGGCCTTGTATAGAAAATCCCAATTCTTTTGTGTTCCATCATCTAAGGTATTGAACCAATTTTGGACAACAGGATCCAATGAGAGCATGAAGTACCTTAGAGTTTGAGCCTTAGTAGCTCGGGCAGACTGCATTGCAGTGATATACTGCTTCACATGGAGATGAGGATTTTCAGTACCATTGTATCTAGCAAAGGATGGCATCTTGAACTTATAAGGGACCTCCTCATCTTGTTCAAATAGTTTATCGATCTCGGACATCTCTTCAGTTTTCATCTTCTTCTCAAATTTCATTTTTAAATCAGCAATCATCTTTTCAATATCGGATGTCTCTGTCTTTTCAATAGTTGCCTTCTCAACAATCTTTGGTTCCTTTTTCTTCTCTTGAGCATCTTGGTAGTATTGAGCCCAATCATCATCATCATCAATGATCACCTTTTTATCATCAAAAACCACTTCACCAACTTTGGTCTTCCCCTTTTCCTTTGGCTTCTTAGTGCTCGCAGATGCCTCGACATGATTCTCTAAGATTGCAGTCAATTGGTTCTTTATGGTCTCAGCTAGGGCCTCTTTTATTTCTTCTATTTTGGCATTAAGGGCTTCATCCACCATTCTTTGAATTTGTTTGGGCTCTATTGTTTTTGGTGAGCAAGTGTTTGAGTCGTTGCTAGATACTTCATCTCTGGCATAGGTCGGATTGTTGTAAGCTTTTGAACGGTCGTAATCCAGGGCTGTGAGCCAAAGAGGATCAATGAGATGCAAATGTATGCATGTATGCACAAACAATAGACAAACAAGGACAAATAAGACATTCCTTCCAACCTTATAACATCCACACACGAATGGCGAGTCTCTTTTCCTAGGTATATGGCTAATAAAATACCAACATGGGGTACCTTGCTTTCGAATAATTCCCTTGGACGTTTCAACCAATAGTTATATTTTCGAAAATGGAAATAAATCCATGATAATTCCCATTAATTAGGTTTTAATCCATTCAACCAACTAAAGTAGCTTTTATGCTATATTGGATTAAAACTAAATTAAAAGGTTTATTATAGATAGATTTCTCACTTAAAAGTAGTAACTAATGGTGCATGCCAAAAACAAGCCCATGATTAATTATTCTTAGTATAAACTAGGCTCAGAATTGATTTTTGGTATTTCTTAATTGACCTAAATAATTTGCAAGCTCTTTGTAAGAAAAGGTTGGATAAAAATAATTTTATTTCTAAGCCCATTGCAAAAAGATTTTAGAAGAAATGGATTTTGGGCTTAGTATTTAGGCCATGAGCAAAAGAATTTTTGATTTATTTTTAGAAAAGTCTTATGTCCAAACACCATCTTGAAAAATTTTGAAAATAGCTTTGGTCTTTTGGATTTTAAAGAAAATATTTATTTTGAGCTCACAAGATATTTAGGCCATATTAGAAAAAGAACAAACCAAATAAGCCATGATTTAAGAAACAACATGCATTTGAGGTAAAACGTAAGGAAAGTAACTAGGCCAATTACATGAGCTTTAGTCTTTGGGTAAAAAGGCTTAGATTCCCATAGCAAGTATATACCAAATGGTATGAGGTTATGAGTGGTTATGCCATGCTCTATCTCCATACCTTGAGTGAAAGTATGGTATCCCATACATAACATAACACGGGTAACACGGGCGTCCTAACTCACGCACACGATGCAATCTAATATGATGCAATGGATAATATCATTATAAGAAAGAATAGAATAATATAGAGACCAAGAGAATCAACTTCTCTTATCCCCAGTGGAGTTGCCACTATGAGCGGGGATTTTTGCCCCCACTCCCGGTGGAATGGTTCTTGTGACATTGGCACTGTTTAGGCTTGGGGCCTTAGAGAACACGGACCTAAGTCTAGAGAAAATGGAGTCGCCACCCGGACGGGCCGGGAAAAAGAAAGGGGTGGATGATTCGATTCCTAAGGAATCCCCAACCCCCTTATGGGTTCGGAAAGTTGGGTACGTGTGGAAAAGGTGAGAAATGGCCTAGCACCCCCACAACGCCTGGTTCATTGGAACCAGCCTCCTTTATAGGTCTTAATATTATAAAATTCTTAAATATAACAACATTATCCATATTACACACAATAATTAAAATAAAGCATCGATATATTAAAGATCAAAACAATGTCCAAACAAAACAAATAAATGGACACCCATCCGAGGATGGAAACATGTCCTTACATCCCATGCCTAAATAGGACACCCACTCAAAGGTAGAAACATGTCCTTTACATTGATTCTAAAATAGAAAAGCAATTTAAATTACATGATATTTAACTAATGAGGTACCCACAAAGTGGAAACATACCTCTTACAACATTTGGAAATCAAAATAGATCAATAAAAGTAAATAACCGTTCATCATAAATGAATCATTCATCAAATGTATTAAATATCAATAGAAAGTAAACATCTATCCATGATAAATTAGATAAACCAAACTCGATTCCTAAGGAATTCCCAACCCCCTAATGGGTTCTAAAAGTTGGGTACGTGTGGGGAAGGTGAGAAATGGCCCAGCACCCCCACAATGCCAGGTTCATTGGAACCAGCCTCCTTTACAGGTCTTAATATTATAGAATTCTTAAGTATAACAATATTATCCATATTACACACGATAATTAAAATAAAGCATCGATATATTGAAAATCAAAGCAATGTCCATGCAAAACAAATAAATGGACACCCATCCAAGGATGGAAACATGTCCTTACATCCCATGCCTATATAGGACACCCACCGAAAGGTAGAAACATGTCCTTTACATTGGTTCTAAAATAGAAAAGCAATTTAAATTACATGATATTTAACTAATGAGGTACCCACCAAGTGGAAACATACCTCTTACAACATTTGGAAATCTAAATAAATTGACAAAAGTAAATAACCATTCATCATAAATAAAGCATTCATCAAAGGTATTAAATATCAATAGAAAGTAAACATCCATCCATCATAAACTAAATAAACTAAGCATTAAAGAATATAAATCAAAGCATAATCAAATATAAAATTGAATAAGGTAAATAAAAATCTAACGTATTGCTACTGTTTCCATTTAGGGTTCTTTATTTCATGTGTTTAGTGTTTTGGAATTTATGGAATTAGGTTACTGTGAGTTTTTAAAGGAATTAAAATGAATTAAAGTTTTATGATTTTAAAAGTTGGTAAAACTCTTTGATTAACTAAATTAAGGTTTGTGATGTAAAATCATGAAATTAGGGTTTGGACACTTTAAAATACTTAAATTTATGACTTATGGTTACTCATTGAATTATGTTTTAAGCTTACTGTGTAAAATTTAAACACTTGTGTTTATATGGTTTTTAAAGTTCTAAAGGATTAGGCTTTAGAAAAATTTAGGGTTTAAAGTTTTAAAGGGGGTTAGGGTTCATTGTTTTAGTTTTTGGAGTTGAATTTTTAGGATTTTTGATTTAGGGTTTCGGGGAATGCATTAGGTTTTTAGGATTTGAAAATCAATTGATAAATTTATGATACTTTATGAAAATAAACCAAACGATTTAAATTTTATAAAAATAAAAAATAAAGTTTTTAAGGCTTTTGGAAAGAAACAAAACTTAATTTAGGGTTTTGAATATTTGGAAAACAAATTTTGGTTTTGAGGTTTTGAAAAAACAAAACTGATTAACTTTAAACTTTTTGGAAAACAAAGCAACGGATTAAGGTTTTCAAATTTTAGAGAAAGTGAATTAGGGTTCTTAGGTTTTTGAATTAAAAGAAACAATGGGATGATCTAGCTATTGTGAAGAATAAAATTTAAACAATTGATGCATACCTCCGTTTGTTGGTTCCAATAAAAATTTCTTCTTGGATGAACAAAAACAAAGACAAGCTTTGCTGTCTTTGAATTGCTTGAATTTGTTTTTCTACTCTCTCAAAAAAAAATTGGATTGATTTACTACCTTTCCTACTTAGTTTCGGAACCAATTTTTGTTCAGATTTTCCCTCCGATTTCTTGATTCAAGTCCTGTGTTATTTAGTCCTTATTTATAGAAGTTTTATATGATTAATTCTAGTCATTCACGGCATCTAATATTGATTAAGAAAAGGAAACCAAAACCTAATTGTACTAGGTTTCGGAAAAATTTGTGTCGAAAAATTTTGTTGGCGAAAAAAAACTGCTACGGAAAAATTGCGCTGGCAAAAAAAACTCCAGCAGAAAAAATACACTGGAGAAAAAGCTGTCACAGTGCAGGCGAAACGGGCCTGTGGACGAAATGCCCACGGGCCCGTGCTAACTTTTCGGCGATGATTTTTTCATCGCCGATTTTTCCATCTCAGATTTTTTTTGTTATTTTTTTATTATTTTTGATTTTTATTCACTTTACCATTTTTTACTGAAATAAATATTAAAATTAATCAAGATACCACAAAAATTATTTTGGACTAACAAAAATTATTAGACCGGACTGGTCAAATATTAAGGGTCTACAGCTACACATACTGCTGATTTGTTCTTTAGGGATGTAGTACGTTTGTATGGTATCCCTAGGACAATTGTTTCTGATATAGATACTAAGTTTGGAGTGTTATATGGGGGTAAATTGGGGACTAAAACCATACACATACTAACTTTAGGATCTTTATTGTGTGTTGTGATTGGTAAGAATTTAAAGACTTAGGAAGATTGCTTGCCATTAGTTGAATTTGCATATAATAGGAGCATTCATTCTTTTACAGGTTATTCTTCATTTGAAGTTGTGTATGGTTTTAACCCACTGACTTGTTTGGGATTGTTGCCTTTACCTTTGAATGATATTACTAACTTAGATGGACAGAAAAGGCAAAGTTGGTTAAGTCCATACATGAGAAGACTAAGCAGTACATTAAGAAGAAGAACAAAAGCTATGAACAAAAAGCTAATCAAGGGTACAAGATTATGAAATTTGAACCTGGATATTAGGTTTGGGTGCATTTTAGGAAGGACAGATTTCCTAACCAAAGGAAATCTAAATTGCATTCTAGAGGCAATGAACCTTTCCAAGTGTTAGAAAGGATCAATGAAAATGCCTATAAAGTGGATTTTCCTGGTGAGTATGGTGTTTTAGCTACTTTTAATGTTGATGACCTTTCTCCTTTTGGTGATATAGTTGGTTATTCGAAGGCAAATCTATTTGAGGAGGGAGGGAATGATGCAAACCAAGGTAATAGAGGTGACCTCACATGCATAGGGGATGGAAAGCTAGAAATGTTGCCTAGTCCTATCATAAGATCAAGGGCAAGTAAGCTTAATGCAACCTTGCATTCTTATGTTCAAAGCTTGGTTACAAAGGAGATCAAAGGAGATGCATGGATCCCAATTGAAGACCTAAAATTGAATGAAGGTCAAAGATTGATTACCTTACTTTGGGTTTGTGAAGATAATCACAAAGAGTAGCCCAATGGGTCTATCATAAAGAAGAGAGCATTCCATCTTTTTTATCCAGACATATGGGTTAATGGAATTTGTTTTGAAATTCCATTATAATGGTTAGGTGATTATCTCATCCCGTCATTGTTGGAAACCCATTTTTACATATGGCATATCCAATTTAGAGTGTTTCTGAGAAAGGAATAGTGACAGATAAATGGAATAGAAATTACTTTTTCTTTTACTACCAAACCAAGGGAAAAAGAAGATTGATCTTATTCACTCTTATTCACATATCAATAAAAGAAAGAACAAAATTTCTTACTTCCTTATCGCAGGAAGTAAAGATAAAGAAAGTGGAGTGATGTGAGGATATGTGATGTAAATGCAGTCCATAATGGTCAAGGAAGCAAAGGAAACTATTGGGGGCTGATTCCAAATATTGAAAGTTTTGGTCGACCAATTACTAGATCTCGAGCTAAGAGACTCAAAGAGCAACTACAAGTTTTCATGCAAAAACATGTTGAGTATGGGCTGTCTAAATATGGAAAGTCCATATATGGAAGTTTTGAAGAACACAAATATGTCAACAAAATTGGGCTAGAAGATTTACATTAAGTTTGAGTGCATTTGCGCTTGTTTTAGGTCCTTTTTGAGATGTGGGCCATTTTGGACGAGTTTAATTTATATTTTAGTGTTTTACACCTTTTTCGTTTTAGTTATTTAGATTTAAATTGTTGGGTCTAAGTTTGTTAAGTTTAGCCTATGTTAGGCCCAATTGGGCTCCTTATTTACTTTGGCCCTTACAAGTATTTTTAGGGTTTCTTTTTTTTTTTGCTGTAAAATCCCTATAAAAGGGGCTATTGGCTGGGGTTTTGGGAAATATTTTCGTGGAGGCAGCTTCAAGACTACTTGTTTAATTCTCTATTGCAACAAGAATTGAATTTCATCAAGGTATTTACAACTTAGGGAATTTCTATTCTTGATCTTCTTAAATCAATTGTGTGTTGGCGTTTTAGTCTCTTTATAGGCTGGGGTTCCGCATCATTTGGTATCGGAGCTAGGTTAAGGTAAATTCTTATTTATCTTAGATTATAACTTGCTATTTTAATTAGATTAATTATTGATTGAAGTTAATTTTTTGCCCTAATATCATTTAGAACCCGATTAGGGTTTACAAGTGCACATTGCGGCTTGTTTGAAGCTTTTGTGAATTAATTTAAATTTTTAGTGTTATTTTCTATTTCTGCTATATATAAAAAAAAGGGTTGCTGCTAGAAGAATGAAAAGCACAAAAGAAGGCAAATCGAGGGTTGACAGCTAGGGTTGCAATTCTTTTGGGAAGAATCAAGGATATTTAATTACCTTAAATTGATTTGGGAACAAGTAAAAATTAGATCTGGATAGAAATAGAAATTTGAAAATTAATTAACGAAGTCAAAGTTATTGGAGATACAATTATGGGATTTAAAGACGTTAAGGAAACTTTTGGTTTCTTACCTTATTCTAATAGTTATTAATTTTTTTTATTATCAAAGTTGACTTTTCCATTAGGGAAACGTCAATTTCTACAATTTTGCATTAGTTTTGTCATTTTCTTTGAACTCGAAGTTGCTATTTTTTTAATTATTATTACAATTTTGTCCCTATTTCTTTTGCTTCCCTTTACACCATAATTAACAATTTGATTCTTGTTAATTTGAAAATTATAAATTTAGGCAGCAAAGTCTTCTTATCTTGCATGCTCATTGCACTTCCTTCATTTTGCTCTACTTGCTTCTTGTTTTGTACCTATCTTCTTTGTTAAATATTTTCATTGCATTCCTAGTTTTATTTTTTTAATTTGTTGTTTTGATAATATTTTGGTTTGAGAATTAATTCTAAAGTGCAATTGAGAACAACAAGCTTGAGTGATAAAAGGCTTGAGTGCGTGAGCTTAAAAAGAGGGTAAAAGCCTACTCTTGAGTGAAATACGAGAGTTGTGAATAATTAAATGAGTGTAAACACTAAGGGAGTAAATTGTGAGGTTCCTTTTATTACTGGCCATTTTCTTGCAGCTTTCATTATTAAAAAAAATTATGGCTAGAAGAGATGGGAGAGAACAGTTGCAGGAGGAATAAGTTGAAAATGTGCCTGATTAAAAATTGATGTATAAGGCCTTCATGAGTGAGTTCAAGAAGTTGTCTACTAGGATGGATGGGTTAGATGAGAGAATTAATGAAGCTAGTAGAACCCATAATCATAATAGATCAATTGATAGTCGAAGGAATAGGGAGGATGAGTTAGAAAGATTGTATAATGAGTATGATGATGAAGTGAGTAGTACAGGTAGAAGAAGGAATGAGAGATGAGAGATCTGATAGAAGGAGAGATGATAGAATGGATAGAAAGGATAGCAACATAAATGCTATTGAGATGAAAATACCATCGTTTAAAGGTAGAAATGATGCTGAGGTGTATTTAGCCTGGGAGAGAAAAGTGGAGATGATTTTTGCATGCCATAACTATTCTAAGGATAAGAAGGTTAGGTTAGCTATTGTAGAGTTTTCTGACTATGCACTAGTGTGATGGGATGAGTTAGCGAAGAATAGCAGGAGAAATAGGGAGACACCAATATCCATATGGGATGAGTTGAAGAGGATAATGAGAAAGAGGTTTGTGCCATCTTACTACTATAGAGAGTTGCACCAACAGTTACATAAGCTTGCACAGGGGTCTAGATTAGTAGAGGATTACCACAAGGAGATGGAAATGCTCATGACTAAGGCTAACATAGTAGAGGGGGAAGAGGTGACCATGGCTAGGTTCATAAGTGGTTTACATAAGGAGATTGCAGATGTTGTAGAGCTGCAACACTATGTGGAGATGGAGGATGTTGTGAATATGGCCATGAAAGTGGAGAGACAACAAAAACAAAGATGAGCAACCAAGTCTTACTCAAATTCCAACAACAAATGGAGATCAAAATGGAGTAAAAATGATGATAAGAGTAAGGAGAATACATCAGGATTCAAAGAGAAAGGCCATGAAGCAAGTAAATTTAAGGATAAGAATAACAACTCACAGAAATGTACTTATGATTCTTCTTCTAAATCTTTTATACGACGAGATATAGTTTGTTTTAAATGTCAAGGGTGGGATCGCATTGCTTCTAAGTGCCCTAATAGAAAACAATGTTCTTGATGGGCTATGAAATTATTTCTAAATCTGAACATGAAAATGATTCTGATGATAGTGAGTTAAGTATGCCACCATTAGAATATTGTTATAATATTGAAGAGAACGTTGAATATGCTGAAATGGGTGAAACTCTTATTGTTAGGCGTGTTTTAAGTTCAAAAGTTGAAGAGGAAAGCCTGGAACAAAGAGAAAACCTATTTCATACCAGATGCTTAATAGGTGGTAAAGTTTGTAGCATGATCATAGATGGGGGTAGTTGTGCTAATGTAGTTAGTACCACTTTGGTTGAGAAGCTGGGACTAAAATGTGAGAAACACCCTAAACCCTATAGGCTACAATGGTTGAATGATAGTGGGGAATTGAAAGTTACTAAGCAAGTTAGGGTTGCATTTTCAATTGGGAAGTACTATGATAGTATTATTTGTGATGTTGTACCTATGCAAGCTGGTCATATTTTATTAGGTAGGCCATGGCAATTTGATAGGCATGCCATGCATGATGGATATAGAAATAGGTACATACTTTAGCACGATGGCACTAAATTCACACTTGCTCCTTTATCCCCTAAGGAGGTCTATAAAGATTAATTGAAATTGCAACAGGCTACATGTAGAAGTTCGGGTAGTGAGCAAAAGAAAAATGAAGAGAGAAAAGAGGCCCCTGGAGAAAAGAATAAAGAAAAGGCCCAAAGGTGAGTGAATTCACAAGTGAGGAAAAAAATATGAGATGTGCAGGAGAGAAGAAGTTAGTGAGTTAAAGAGAGAGATAAAATTGAAAAGTAGAGAGGTTGAAAAGAAACTTGGTTTATATGCAAAAGAAAGAGAGATAAAGAATGCATACTTAGGCAAGAGATCTTTGATAGTGCTTCGGTATAGGGAAGCTTTGTTTACTCAAACTGACCTTAATCCCAATTTTCCTAGTGTGTTTGTGATTTTATTGCAGGAGTTTGAGGATGTATTTCCCAAAGAAATACCTAAGGGTTTTCCACCCTTGAGAGGGATTGAGCATAAATTGACTTGGTGCCAGGAGCTCAAATTCCTAACCCTCGATCTTATTGAAGCAATCCAGAGGAAACAAAGGAGTTGCAAAGGAAAGTAGATGAATTATTGGCCAAAAGGTCAAGTGAGAGAAAGTTTAAGTCCCTGTGTTGTACCGATTCTCTTGGTGCCAAAAAAGGATGGGACTTAGAGGATGTGCATGGACTATAGAGCAGTTAATAAAATCACTATAAAGTATCGCCATCCTATTCCTAGATTAGATGATATGCTAGATGAATTGTATGGTGCTTGTATGTTCCCTAAAATTGATTTAAAATGTGGCTATCATCAAATTAGGATGAAAGAAGGAGATGAATGGAAAACAACATTTAAGACTAAATATGGATTGTACGAGTGGTTAGTGATGCCTTTTGGATTATCTAATGCACCTAGTACTTTCATGCGCTTAATGAATTATGTCTTACATGATTTCCTTGGAAAATTTGTTGTTGTAAACTTTGATGAAATTCTTGTTTATAGCAAATCTCTTGATGAGCATATTGAGCATGTTTGTAATATCCCAAACAATACCCTACAATTTTGGAAATGTTAATTGTTGTAATTGGATTAAATGATTTAAGGTGTATATATGATTAAGTGGAAAGATAAGAAAAGAAAGTGTGCATATGTTGTATATATGAAGATATATACAACATATACAAGTCAACTTTTATTTAATGGTCAAATGATATTTTGATTATTAAATTAGAAATTAAGCGATGGTGGAGGTTGATATTTGGGATTATATTATTATAATAATGTATTTGCTTGGTAAAGATTTAAAGAGAAATTCATATGGCTATTAGTGAAGGGGAGTTGACCATTTATATTTTCATCTTCTTCTTCTTTCTTTTTCGTAGCCGGCCACCACCATCTTCATCAAGGGAAAGAGAGGTTTTGTTGATTCCTAACTCAAGCAATTGAAGGATTTCAAGAGATCAAGTTGGAGTTTTAAGGATTTTCTTCACTTTTGGTAAGTTTCCAACTTGTTTCTTTGTGTTCTTTTGGAGTTTGTGTATTTGAGTTTGTTAGATTATTTGATGTAGATGTGTTTTTGGTTGATTTGGTATGTTTGAAGTGTTTGGTCTTATTAACTTTGATTTTGGGGTTGGATTGAAGAGAAAAGGGTTAAGTTTGGTGAAGAAAACTAGAGTTGTGGATTTTGTATTTGTTGAGTTGTAAAATGTGGTTGTGATTGTGTGTTGATGAATATAATTGAGTTGTTTTAATGTTATGCAAGTTTATTATGGTATGTTGATGGTTTTGGTTAAGTTTGTTTGGGGTGAAAAAGGGTTTAAGAAAGAGGTTTGTTGGATGTGGCATTTTTGGTGTCGATTTCAGGTTTTTGGCCTGACATGCCCAGTAGCACGACCATGTCTTTGGGCATGTCATTGATTCTGTTTTCAGTATGGGTGACACAAGCAGTGACACGCCCATGTCACTGAGCGTGTCACAGCTTCTACGTTGGAGTAGTATTGACACATCCAATGACACGCCCATGTCACTGAGTGTGTCATAGCTAATGTGTTGTTAGAGGATTGACACGTCCAGCGACACGCCAATGTCACTGAGCATGTCATAGCTTTTGTGTTGGAGGGGAATTGACACGTGCAGTGACACACCCATGTCACCGAGCATGTCAAAGCTTATGTTTTGTGGGTTTAGGGAATGATTAGGGACACACCCGCGTTGTTGAATGTGTCATGTGTAGAGTTTGCCCTAGATAGTTCTTATCCTTATTTTCTTATATGTATCACTAAGTGAGTTTTTATAATCACATTTGGATTAAGTTTTGAAGAGAATTGAATTATACCAATCCAAGTGTTGAAGGATTCTTGGAAGAGGAAGTTGTTAGATTGGTGTTAGTTGCTCTTAGAGGTAAGTACAAGCCTTACTTGATTGCATACATTTACATGACTTTGGGACTTAACACATTTGGTTAGAAAATTTGTTAGGTTACCTATTATATTGTTGATATATGAAAATGGTGCAATGGTTTGTATTATGTGAATTATATGTTGAGGATTCAAAATATATGAACAATGTAATTTGTGATGTGCACTCAAATGATGAAATGTGAAGCCATTGATATTGGCTATAATGATATAAATGAAATATTTGGGGCATTGTGCCTAAATGAACATGAGAAAATAAGAATGGATTTGGTAATGAAATTATGAAAGAATTGTGTGCCTAGTATATTATTAAATTTTTAGAGTTTTGTTATTGGTGGCATGCCTAAAAGTAACAATCCCTTGAAGCTGGGTTGGGCTTTGTCCTTGAAGCCAGGTTGGGTTGATGCTATGCTCCCCTTGAAGCTTGGTTGGGCCTAGTCCTTGAAGCCTAGTTGGGATGTTACATATGAGATGTTTCTCATCGTGATAATGATTCGCCTACGGGCTTGATAAATGTGATTATTGGACCAAAATAGTAACTCTGGAATTTGAATGGCATATTAGTTTCTTTTGGGCTCATGCTTGTCTTTGCTTAATTGTGAATCATGAATGATGAAACAATTTAATAATATAATGAAATGTAATGTTATGAAATATGATATTCTTGTGTATTGTTTATAATTGTTGAAAGTTTGACATTGGCATTACATTGAATCATATTGTTATCATGGTTAGTACCACTAAGCCTTTGGCTTAGCGCGATTGTGATTTATTGCGTAGGTGATAGGGTAGATCTGGTTGAGCCAGAGAGTTCAACTAGACCGAGTCGAGTCTAGGCTTGAGATCCCTTGTGAAGTGTTGTTTGTTGGACTTCAAGATTCGAGACGAACCGCCAAACATGTATAAACTCTATTTGTAAATATTGAATTTGATGTATATATATGTATATTCCGCTACATTTTTCGCTGCTTATTAAACAACTGTTTTGGATAAACTTTGGGTGAAATGAAGTTATATGTACATGTATTTTAACAAGGAATGATTTATCTATTACTCTTTATGATGATGATTTGATGTTAATGTATTAAAGATTGGTTTTTTACAAATAGACTTAGACTATGGCATCCTTATATCCGGTATACGTATATTACATATGTGGGTATATGTGGTGTACGTAAATGGGGTATAGGGGTGTTACAATGTTAGACTAGTTCTAGATGTCATAAGGAAAGAGAAGTTGTATGCAAACCTTAAGAAGTGTTCTTTCTGCACAGTTAAAGTTATCTTCTTAGGTTTTGTGGTGAGTTCTAAAGGAGTTGAGGTTGACTCTGAGAAGGTGAAGGCTATCCAAGAATGGACAACACCTAAGTCCGTTAGTGAGGTTAGAAGCTTCCATGGTTTGGTAAGTTTTTATAGGTGATTTGTTAGAGATTTCTCTACTATTGCTTCCCCACTAAATGAGATTGTTAAGAAAAATATTGGGTTCAAATGGGGTAGAGAACAAGAAGATGTATTTTGCACTTTAAAGGAAAAGTTATGTACTGAACCTGTTTTGTGATTACCTGCTTTCTCTAAAACTTTTGAAATTGATTGTGATGCTTCTAGGACTGGTAAAGGGGCTATTTTGATGTAGACGAATCATCCTATAGCATACTTTAGTGAGAAGTTGAGTGGACTCGAATTGAATTACTCTACTTATGATAAGGAGTTCTATGGATTGGTGAGAGCTCTTAATGTGTGTGAACACTATTTGCTTCCTAAGGAGTTCGTGATAGATAGTGACCATCAATCACTCAAGTACCTGAAGGGACAAGGGAAATTAAACAAGAGTCATGCAAAGTGGATGGAGTATCTTGAGACATTTCAATACATTATCAAGTACACGCAAGGAAAGGACAATGTTGTGGCTGATGCACTTTTAAGAAGGTATGCATTGATTTCTATGCTTAGCTTTAAATTACTTGGATTTGAGCATTTGAAAGAATTGTATGCTAATGATGTTGATTTTGGTAATGTGTATGAAGCTTGTGACCATGTTGCATTTAATAGGTTCTATAGGTGTGAAGGATTTCTTTTTAGGAATAAACAATTATGCATTACAACATGTTCTATTAGAGAGTTACTTGTTCGGGAGTCACATAGTGGAGGGTTAATGGGGAACTTTGGTGTACAAAAGACTTTAGATATGCTTGGTGAACATTTTTATTGGCCAAATATGAGAAGGGATGTTAAAAAAGTTTGTGCCAGATGTATGACATGTAAATAAGTTAAATCCAAGTCTATGCCTCATGGTTTGTATACACCCTTACCTGTATTACTGAACCTTGGACTGACATATTGATGGATTTTGTGTTAGGTTTTCGTAGGACTAGGAGGGGCAGAGATAGCATATTTAGTGGACAGATTTAGTAAAATGGCTCATTTTATTGCTTTCCATAAGACTGATGATGCAACAAATATTGTTGATCTTTTTTTAGAGAGGTGGTCCAGCTTCATGGTGTACCAAGAACCATTATTTCTGATAGAGATGTTAAGTTCCTAAGTCACTTTTGGAGAGTATTGTAGGGAAAATTAGATACCAAACTTTTATTTTCTACTGCATGTCATCCCCAAACTAATGGACAAACTGAAGTAGTAAATCGGACTTTAGGAACCATGTTGCATGCAATTGTTGGTAAGAATTTGAGAACTTGGGAGAATTATTTGCATTCATTGAGATTGCATATAATCATGCTATACATTCATCCACAGGTTTTTCACCATTTGAAATTGTGTATGGTTTTAATCCATTAACTGTGCTAGATTTAATTCCTTTACCTTGAGTGAGCTTACTAGCTTAGATGGAAAGAGGAAGGAAAAAATTGTTAAAGCAATACATAAGAAGGCACATGAGCACATTGAGAGGAAGAATTGTATGTATGCACAAAAGGCTAATAAGGGGCGAAGACATTATTTTTGAATAGGGAGAATGGGTTTGGGTTCACATGTGAAAGGAGAGATTTCCACAACAAAGGAAGTCAAAGCTTGATCCAAGAGGCGATGGGCCATTCCAGGTGTTGGAACGCATCAATGACAATGCCTTCAAGATAGACTTTCCAGGTAAGTATAATGTAAGTGCTACATTTAATGTTTCTAATTTATCTCCTTTTGAATTTGATTCAGATTCAAGGATGAATCCTTCTGAGGAAGGAAGGAATGATGTGAGCACATGTGATGTAAATGCAGTCCATAAGGGTCAAGAAAGCAAAGGAAAAAATTGGGAGCTGATTCCAAATATTAAACGTTTTGGTGGACCAATTACTAGATCTCGAACTAAGAGACACAAAGATCAACTTCAAGTTTTCATGTAAAAACATGTTGATTATGGGTTGTCTAAATATGGAAAGTCCATATATGGAAGTTTTGAAGAACCCAAATATGTCAACAAAATTGGGCTAAAAGATTACATTAAGCTTGAGTGCATTTGGGCTTATTTTGGGTCCTTTTTGAGATGTGGGCCATTTTGGATGAGTTTAATTTATATTTTAGTGTTTTACACCTTTTTGGTTTTAGTTATTTGGATTTAAATTGTTGGGTCTAAGTTTGTTAAGTTTAGTCTAAGTTAAGCCCAATTGGGCTCCTTATTTACTTTGGCCCATACAAGTATTTTTGGGGTTTCTTTTTTTTTTTTTTTTGCTATAAAATCCATATAAAAGGGGCTATTGGTTGGGGTTTTGGGAGATATTTTTATGGAGGCAGCTTCAAGACTACTTGTTTAATTCTCTATTGCAACAAGAATTGAATTTCATCAAGATCTTTGCAATTTAGCAAATTTCAATTCTTGATCTTCTTAAATCAACCAATTATTTGTTTTTCCAATTGCATTAGTCATATGGGGGTTCAATAGGTTGGGAATTTTTCTCTTCTTCTTGTTCCATATCAATTGTGTGTTGGTGTTTTAGTCTCTTTATAGGCTGGGGTTCCGCATCATGGAGACACAACTATCTATGCCCCACAATAAACAAAAAATAGAAAAATAGCATAATTAGATGGTTAAAGAAATTTATGTAGATATTTCAAATGCTTTTTGGAATAGGAAAAGACATATAATTGAGGATCCTTATGAGCCAGTTTCAATGAAAAGCAGATTCCTACTAAGGCTTGTCCTATTGCTATGGGGCCCAGGCATTTTGAAATTTGTAAAATGGAGATATCTGAGATAGAAAGCAAAGGGCTTATTTGTGATGGGAACTAAGGTAATGGATGTGACCTCACATTTATAGGGGATAAAAAGCTAGAAAAGCTGCCTGGTCCCATCACAAGAACAAGGGCAAGTAAGCTTAGTGCAACCTTGCATTCTTATGTTCAAAGCTTGGTTACAAAGGAGATCAAAGAAGAAGCATGGATCCTACTTGAAGACATAAAATCAAATGATGGTCCAAGATTGATTACCTTACTTTGGGTTTGTGCAAATAATCACAAAGAGTAGCTCCAATGGGTCTATCATAAAGAATGCAAGACATATGGGCTTGGCTTAGCATACTTAATTATTTTAAATATGCCCAATAAAGTTAAATTAAATCCAATTTATTGTAGTAGAGACAAGGGCCTTGTTTGGTTGCCTTTAAATTAATGTATTATTTTATTTTAAATAATAGTGGGCATTCAAACATGCCCCTGATATTTTAATTAGAGTTAGCACATTTTTGGGGTATTAGTTTTGAATGTAAGATGGTAGATTACTCTTTGATTAAAATTTCATAGTTTTTTTCCAAGTGAGGCTGTCTTCTCCATTAGTTACTTCAAGGATTGTTTCACTTATCAGGTTTGTTCTAACTTGTGGTGTGAAATTCAATTCCCTTCCTTATAATCTTTGTTACTAGTTCCTTGCTGAATTAGCGATGAAGGGTTACGTTTTCAATTGATTGAGTTGGGGTCTGAAGCTTGAATTGATTTGGAGGTCATTTGGACTTAGATTCTAGGGGGTTGCCACATAATTTGGTTTTAGTGCTTTGGTTCCAAATCAATTATATCTATCATTAAATTACTGATATTCAGTGTTATTTATTCAATTGCATAAAAAATATTAAAAAATTTAGGATTCTTTGTTAGAGGCCCAATCTGCCTAACCTAATTCTCTATTGGGTTTGCTTCTTCCTCATGCAATCTCTGTTATAGAGTGAATTCATAATTTATAAAAAAAAAAAATGCATGTATGCAAATTACATCCTTTACTACAAGTGTACTAATTTGCTTTAAATTAATTGCAACCCTATTCATTTGAATTGCTATAATTATAAATTGCTCAACTCTGGTTAAAATTAATTTTTTGAGCATTGTATGGTGAAATTTGTAACTATTATTAGTGGAATTGATGTTGAGTTTATAAGTTAAGAATTTGGTCAAAATTGTTGGAATCTTCGCAATTGGTGCTTATTACATAAAAGAAGGAATAAGGCTTTTTCTAATTTGGCTAGATGAATTGTTCTGGACATGCAATGGAAAGTGTGCATGCAAGAGGAGTAAAAGGCAAGAGAATGAGCAAATAAGAGGGTAAAAGCCTGATATGAGTGAAACACGACTGGAGTAACATATTATTGAGTGTAAACACATGAGGGGGTGTGTGAGAATTTTTTCTTCTTTTCTAATGTTTTCTTGCAGTGTTACATCATGTCTGAAGAGGCAGGAAAAAGTAGCGAAATGAGCATGAAAGATGTAGTTTTTATATTAAAAGTTATGCAGAAGCAATTTGAGAATTTTAGTTTAGATGTTATGAATTTGAGGGATGAAGTTGAGGTGGTTAAGTAATCCCAGAAATCAGGAGCTATATCAATTAGGCGGAGGGAAACTAGGCAACAAACTTATGATGAAGGAGATATAGAGTCCCATGATGAACTTAAATGAAGATGAAGGTGACCTTCAATCTTCAAGATTTAGGCCAATAAGATATGGGGGGCTAGGATGAGATAGAAAGCCAAGAAGGAGAGACAATAACATAAATGCCATAAAGAAGAAGATTCCAACATTTATAGGAACGAATGATGCTGAAACATACCTAGAGTGGGACAAAAAGGTGGAGCTTATATTTGATTGTCATAACTACTCAGAGGGAAAGAATGTGAAGTTAGTAGTAGTTGAGTTCACTGAGTTTGCATCAATATAGTGGGACCAATTGAAACTTACTAGGAGAAGGAATGGAGAGAGGCCTATTGAGACTTGGGAGGAAATGAAGGCTATCATGAGGAGGAGATTTGTGCCATCCTAGTACTACCATGAGCTGCACCAAAAATTATAGAGACTCACACAAGGGTTTATGTCAGTAAAAGATTATCACAAGGAGATGGAGATGGAAATCATTTAAGTAAACATTGAAGAGGATAGAGAAGTGACCATGGCTTAATTTTTGGAAGGTTCAAATAGAGATATTGCAAATATAGCGGAGTTGCATCACTATATAGAGCTGGAGGAGATGGTGAATATGGCCATGAAGGTAGAGAAACAACTTCTAAAAAAGGGAACCAACAAGCTTACCTATTCAGGTTCCACCTTCAGTTAGGGTTTAAGGTGGCCTAAAAAGGAAGAAAAAGCTAAAGACAACATAAAAGAAGACAAGAATAAAGTTGAACTTTTTGTTAGCACTAAAACTCAATCAACTTCTTCTAATCCTAAAAAGCATAGAAACATCAAATGCTTTAGATGTCTTGGCCATGGACATATTGCATCTCAATGTCCAAATAAGAAAGTAATGATGTTGAAAGATGATGGTGTAATTGAATCTAAAAGTGATGATGATTCAGATTCAATGCCTCCTTTGGAGGATTATAGTGATGTGGAGGTTGAAGATTCCTTGATGTGTGAATTGCTTGTTGTTAGATGTGTTTTAAGCAATAAAGTGAAAGAGAAGAGAATTGAGAGAGAATATTTTTCACTCCAGATGCATGATTAATGGTAAGATTTGTAGCCTCATTATTGATGGAGGTAGTTGTACTAATGTGGCTAGCACTACTTTGGTGGAGAAATTAGGGCTGGAGTGTTTGAAACACCCTAGGCCATATAAACTACAATGGCTCAATGATTGTCGAGAAATAAGAGTAAATAAATAAGTGCTCATTTCTTTCTCTATTAGAAAATATGTTGATCATGTACTTTGTGATGTAGTACCTATGCATGTAGGCCATTTACTTCTTGGGAGGCCATGGCAATATGTTAGGAAGGTGATGTATGATGGATATAAAAATAGATACTCATTCATTACGGGGAGCAACATATTATATTCGCTTCTATGACTCCTAGTGAGGTATATGAAGACCAAATGAAGCTAGCAAGGAGTATGAAAGGAGGAGATGCAAAGGGAGGCAGAAAAGGTTAAAGGGAGAGAGAAAGTTCAAAAGAAGAGATATGAAAGTGAGATAAAAGAGGAAAAAAAAGAAAAAAAAAGGGTGAGGTCGAAAGAGAGAAAAAAATAATGGGAAAGGAGGCTACAAAACAAAAACAATTAATGAGTAAAAAAGAGAATGACAAAATAAAAAGAAACAGTTTCTACGCAAAGGAAAAGGATGTGAAGATTGCTTATAAGAGTCAAAAGAGTTTCATTATGTAATTTTTCATATTCCATGGGCTTAAATAAAACTTTCTTTTTTGAAGTGGAAGAGGCAGAAGCCACATCTTTTTTCTATGGTGAAACATCAGATTTTAAACTTGATATTTGTGTTTTTACTCTTTCAAGTTGTTTGCCAATAGACTGCAAAGTCAAATTGGTAAAGTTGTTCTGTTGAACAATTCCCTCCATATTACTATCTCCTTCTCTAAAGGGAGAACAAGTAACTTCTTACTGATCATTTATCTTATAAGATAAATCAATAATTGGTGGATAATTACTTTTAATAAGCTTTCTTTTAACTATATAATAATTTTTATAAGTAGTTTCTAGAGAAATAAGAAACTATTTGATCGAAACCCTAAGATTATAAAGAATCCAAAACCCCAACACACAAATTCAGTATACTAAGAACCCTAGATGGTTGGTTGTCCTACTAAACCTGATGAGGGTCAACTAGGGAATGATTCAACTAAGGTTAGAAGTAACATCAAGAATGATCCTTTAACCATTCATACAGGACCAATGACAAGAGCTAAAGCTAAAAGGATTAAAGAAGCATTAACTTGCTTACTTGAAGACATTTGGAAGGACCAAGCTCATCCAGATTCAGTCAAGGGTCTATGTATGCAAGAAGGGCTAAACATTTGTCAACATGTTTCAAGCATCTTCAAATATGAAGACAAGAATCCAACCCACATTGTTTGAATCAATCCAGCCCATTGAAGAAAAAAAAGGCCATTCTACCTTGATTAAATGTGTATGGATCTTGGGCTACCATTTTATTTTCATTATCAATTTAGGTTTAGTTTATTTGTTTTATGAATTCAACATATTATAGTTAGGGTTTTATTCTTGTTAATGTTTGAGTTTTTGATCAGTTGTCATTTGGGAGTTACAAATGAGTGCATTAAGTTTGAGGTGTGTTCAGTTGACATTTGGGAGTTAAAAAATGAATGCTTTTAATGTATAATAGCTCTTTTCAATGAAAGTTAGTGGGGATTAAAGGAGAGAACATGGATAGCTATAACAACATCCATTTAGGTTTCTTCTACCATGTTTTGGCTATAAATATCAAAGCCAAACTCATTTGTAAAAGGACTATTGAAGAATGATAATCTGAATTTACTCTTTGTGAGTGTTTTTGCTTAAATCCTTTCATGAACTTTCGACTTATCAAACTAATTTGGTTTGTGGCATTCTATAACAAAAAAAAATCTTATGTTTGATTCTTAACTTATCAGATCATATCAAGTATTAGTTTCATTGTTAAACAATAACAATTGGAACTAGTTTTTCCCTAACTTCACTTGAGGAGGTCCTTGGGTTTTAGAATCATCTTGACTGGAGGGTGCTTTCTTACATTCCATATGTATCATAACTTAATAGTTATTGGGGTATATAGTTGCTAATATGGTGATTTCCTATCATTTGGTATCAGAGCAAGGCTCAAGTTGAGGTTTGCTTATCTTTTTGTTTTTTTTTTTGTTCAAGTTTAACATCTTCATCTTATTTTTCTTTGTTTGTGCTGAATCTTCTTGTTTTAATTTTGTCCTATTATGTAGTCTTTGATTTAAGTTCATACCTCTTTGTGTTGACACAATAAGTTTTGTTTTTCCTTCTCTTATTGTTACTTTCTTGTGTTAATCTTAAAATTTCTGCACTTTTGTTAATATCATAAAAAAAGAAAGAAACAAAAATTTAAAAAAAAGAATCAGAATTGTAAAAGTGTGGAATTCTAGTTCTTAAAGTTTCAGAATTATTTGAGGCTAAGGGACCTAAATTTTAGCACTTAGGCTTGTTTCCTTGTGTTTACCTACTTTAAATTTGGCCTTACCTAAAATCTTGATCTAGACCAGCCCTTTTCTATCCATTGAATTGCCATAATATAATTTGGTTTGTTTAGGTGATTAGTTCATTTATGAGCGCAAAGCAAAAGCAAGAGAGGTAAAAGGCAAGAGTTGTAAGACCAACATCGAGAAAAGCCAAATTTTTGTGTGAAACACGAGTGGTGTAAATCAAATCTTTGAGTGAAACATGTGAGGGAGTATCTTGTGTGGCTGTTTTAAACTTTCTTCTTCAGGTTTTAAACATGTCTAACAAAGATAAAGACGTGAGTTCTTCCTCAAATGATCAAATGATTCAAGCAATGCAACAACAATTTGAAAGTATGTTCAAAATGATTGGAGATGTAAGAGAACATTTAGAAAAACATGATGATGCGATTACCACATTGCAAGGTAGAGCCAAGGTAGAGAAGGCAACCAGCCTTTTCCAATGATGAATATGATGGTGGAATTGACACAGATGATGATCAAGCAACCATTATTGGAGAGGATGCTCATCCTAAAAGGCAAAATAGGAGAGCAAGGTTTGACGGCATTGATCAAAATATAGGCAGCATCAAAATGAAGATTCCTTCCTTCCAAGGAAAGAATGACCCAGACACTTATTTGGAGTGGGAAAGAAAGGTGGAGATGATCTTTGAGTGTCATAACTACTTTGAAGAGAAAAAAGGTAAAATTAGCCACTGTTAAATTTTGTGATTATGCTATTGTTTGGTGGGATCAATTGTGTAAAGACAAGCATTAAAATGGTGAAAGGTCCGTTGAGACATGGATTGAGATGAAATGCATCATGAGAAAGTGATTTATCCCTAGCCACTATTATAGGGACTTGCACCAGCATTTATAAACACTAACACAAGGTTCCATGAGTGTGGAGGAATATCACAAAGAAATGGAGATAGCAATGATAAGGGCTAATGTGGATGAGGATCGTGAAGCCATCATGGCAAGGTTCTTGAATGGCTTGAATAAGAACATTGTTGATCTTGTGGAGTTGCAACACTATGTGGAGATTGAAGACATGGTGAATGCGGCCATGAAAATTGAAAGACAACTGAAATGCAAGGGTACAAGTATGTATGATTCTAAACCTTATTTTACTTCATCTTCTTCTTCTTGGAAACCAAATTGGAGTAAAAAGGAGGATAAACCTATTGTTAACCCTAAGATTGATGAACATGAAATAGGCAGCAAGGGTAGAGGTGAGAATCAAACTAATCAAACTAGGGGAATTAAGTGGTTTAAGTGTAGGACATGGTCATATGGCACGTGAATGTCCCAATAAAGGGGTAATGATCATGAGGGATGGGACTGTTGAGTATGAAAGTGAGAGAGAGGATGATGATGAAATACCATCTTTAAAAGATGCTATTGATGTTGAGTTTGCTAAGGGAGATGTGTTAGTTGTCCAATGCACAATTAGTTTGCAAAGTGTATATTATGAACATGGTGAACAACGTGAAAATCTATTTCATACTCATTGTTTGATTGCTAACAAGTTGTGTAATATGATTGCTGATAGTGGTAGTTGTACAAACGTGGCTAGTGCTTTGCTTGTGGAAAAACTAAAATTACCTACTACTAAACATCAAAAACCATACAAGCTACAATGGTTGAATGATAGTGGTGTTGTGAAGGTGAATAAGCAAGTATTGGTTTCTTTCTCCATTGGTAGATATAAAGATGAGGTATTGTGTGATGTGGTTCCTATGTATGCTAGTCACATGTTGTTGGGGAGACCATGGTAATATGATCAAAGGGTCATACATGATGGGTTTAAGAACTGATATTCTTTCATCATGAATGGAAAGAAATACCAACTTGGACCTTTGTCTCCAAAGACCAATTTTGAAGACCAAATGAGAATAAAAGAGCAATATGAAGAACTTGAATTTTCATTGGCTGAAACTTTGCGGAGGGAGCAAGAAAGAGAGAAAAAAGAAAAAGGTGAAATGAGTTGTAAGAATGAGAGCAATGGGAAACATAAGGGGAGAGAAAATAAGGGAGGAATGAATGAAAGAAAAATGATTGTTTATGCAAAAATAAGTGATGTGAGGAAAACACTAACCATGAGTCAGCTTATACTTGTACTTATGTACAAGGATGTTTTGATTATATCTAATGAGCTTGACCAGAGTTTGCCTAGTGTTATTGTTGATTTATTGCAGGAACATGAAGATCTCTTTCCTGAAGATGTGCCCAAGGGTTTGCCACCAATTTGAGGAATTGAACATCAAATTGATTTCATTCTTGGTGCAAGCATAGCAAATAGGCTAGCTTATAGGTGCAACCCTGAGGAGACTAAGGAAATCCAAAGGCAAGTGAGTGAACTTATGGAGAAGGTGTATGTGCATGAAAGCATGAGTCCATGTGCAAGTCATATATTATTGATGCCTAAAAAGAATGGTTCATGGAGGATGTGTGTTGATTGCTGAGCCACCAATAAAATAATGTTGAAGTATAGATCCTATTCCTAGGCTAGATGATATGTTGGATGAATTTCATGGTTCTTGTGTTTCTTCTAAAATTTATTTAAAGTCTGGATATCATCAAATTAGAATGCGTGAAGGTGATAATGGAAAACCTTTCAAAACTAAACATGGTTTGTATGAATGGTTAGTAATGCCCCTTGGCTTAACTAATGCACCAAGTACTTTTATGCGATTAATGAATCATGTTTTGTGTGCTTTCATTGGAATGTTTGTGGTGATTTATTTTGATGATATTCTTGTATATAGCAAATCTTTAGATGAGCATGTAACACATTTAAAGGTTGTTTTTGATGTGTTAAGGCAAGAAAAGTTATATGCTAATCTTAAGAAATGCACTTTTTCCTCTAATGAAATTACTTTTCTTTGATATATTGTTAATGACATGGAAATTTATGTTGCTCAAATAGAGAAAAGAACTCAACAATATGAAAAGCAACATAAGAAGGGAAGAAAGAAAGTTATATTTTAACTAGTTGATTGGGTTTGGGTACACTTGAGGAAGGAATGATTTCCAAGCCAAAGGAAGTCTAAATTGATGCCAAGAGGGGATGGACCATTCCAAGTTCTTGAAAGAATCAATGACAATGCCTACAAGATGGAATTGCAAAGTAAGTATGGCAATATTAGTGCCTCTTTCAATGTTTCTGATTTATCTTTGTTTGATGTAGGTGATGATTCGAGGATGAATCCTTTTGAGGAAAGGGGAAATGATGAGGATCAACTAGGGAATGATTCAGCTAAGTTTAGAAGTAACATGAAGAATGATCCTTTAACCATTCATAGAGGACCTATGACAAGAGCTAAAGCTGAAAGGATGAAAGAAGCATTAACTTGCTTTCTTGAAGACATTTGGAAGGACAAAGCTCATCTATATTCTGTCGAGGATCTATGTATGCAAGAAGACCTTAACATTGTCAACATGATTCAAGCCTCTTCAAATATGAATACAATAGTCTAGCCCACATTGTTTGAATCAATCCATCCCATTGAAGAATAAAAGGCCATTCAGCCTTGATTAAATGTGCATGGATTTTAGCCTATCATTTTATTTTAATTATCAATTTTAGTTTAGTTTATTTGCTTTATGAATTCAACATATTAGAGTTAGGGTTTTATTCTTGTTAAAGTTTTAGTCTTTGATCAGTTGTCATTTGGGAGTTACAAATAAGTGTATTTAGTTTGGGGTGTGATCAGTTGTCAATTGGGAGTTACAAAATGAATGCTTTTAATGTATAACATCTCTTTTCAATGAATGTTAGTGGGGATTAAAGGGGAGAATGTAGAGAGTAATAATAACAACCATTTAGGTTTCTTCTACCATGCTTTGGTTATAAATATTAAAGCCAAACTCATTTGTAAAAAGGACCATTGATGAATGATAATCTGAATTTGATCTTTGTGAGTGTTTTTGCTTAAGTTCTTTCATAAACTTTGAACTTATCAAAATAATTTGGTTTGTGGCATTCTCTAACCAAAAAAAATATTATATTTAATTCTTAACTTATCAGACCATATCTGGTTTATGGCATTGTGGGTTGAATTCAAGTACTAGTTTCATTGGTAAACAATAACAATTGAAACTAGTTTTTTCCTAACTTCACTTGAGGTGGTCCTTGGGTTCTGGAATCATCTTGACTGGAGGGTATTTTCTTGCATTCCATATGTATCATAACTTAATAGTTATTGCGGTATATGGTTGCTAAGATGATGATTTCCTATCAAAACCTCTAATTAACATGCAATTAAAAATGTAGATAATTGGTCAAAATAAAGAAGAACTAGAAAGAACGCCACAAGTTTTACCTTGACTAATTGATTCCAATTCCTGATGCAACAACAACAAGAAGAAATCTTTAATTAAAATTTGGCTAAGCCAAAGTCTTTTGAATAATATGATAAAAAATTGTTGAGCTCTAAATAGCTAACCCTAATTAGGGTTACTAAGTAGCATTTGGTTGGCTAATTAAAGTTTCAAGAACTAATAAAGTAAGAAGAGTTCAAATTTAACACAAAACAAACAAAGCCCTTACTTTTAAAATAAGTGTAACTAGTGGGCCTTAATACATATTAAATAATAGGCCCATATGTTGGGATTAAATTTATGGGCTACTTCTCCTCTATATTCTTGGCGTCAAAGGCATGTCCACCGAGCCTTGCTTCCATGAATTGCCTTACAAAGCCTTGGAAGGTAGATTTGAGCTTCTTGTCCTGAGACCTTTTAATTGGCCCACATGGTAAAACAAGCTCAATGCCATGTTGGCCTCCTCTGCTTGCTTCACTAGCCTTGCTCACACTGCCATCTTTGTTTGCATCACTATTTGTCCTAAAAATTAAGAATTTTCTTTCCTAACAAGGAAAGATAATGTTTAATTATTTTTAAATAGACCAAATAAAGTTAATTTAAATCCAAGTTAGTAGAGATAAAGGCCTTGTTTGGTTACCTTTAAATTAAAGCATTATTTTATTTTAAATAGTAGTGGGCATCCAAACATGCCCTGATATTTTGATTAGGATTAGCGCATTTTTGGGGTATAAAAACCCTAATTTTGCATGTAATATGGCATATTACTCTTTGATTAAAATTTCATTATTGTTTTCCAAGTGAGGTTGTGTTCTCCACTAGTTACTTCAAGGATTGATTCACTTATCAGGTTTATTCTAAATTGTGGCGTGAAATTCAATTCCCTTCCTTATACTTTTTATTACTTGCTCCTTGTTGAATTAGGGGTGAAGGGTTACTTTTTCAATTGATTGAGTTGGGGTCTGATGCTTGAACTGATTTGGAGGTCATCTAGACTTAGATTCCAGGGGGTTGTCACATCAATTTGTAAATGCAATAGCCCTTAGTGTTGTCTAGCATTCTATGTTAAGAGTGCTGCTGATTTGGAAAGGGGGATCCCTCAATTCATAATTAATTATAGACCCCTCAATAAGGCCTTTAGATGGATTAGGTATCCAATACCTAATAAAAGGAACTTATTAAATTGGCTATATGATGGTAATATTTTTTGTAAATTTGATATTGTAATATCCCAATGTGTGCCCTAGAAGTTTGGATATAATTGTTGTTTGTTAGAATTATGTGTATATGTTATGTTGATAAGAAAAGAAATGGAAAAGAGAATGTTTAGGTATTGTTTAAAAAGGAAAGTAATGTGTAGAGAGAAAGTGTATATGTTGGGTATATGGTAATATATATAACATATATGTGGGTCAAATGAGGAGTCAAGGGAAGAAGATATTTTATTTGTGATATGTGAAATTACCTAAATGGGCAAGTAAGTGAAAAGAGAGTTAAAACAAATGGGAAAGGGTATTTAGGTAAATTCTTGTTTTGGAATACATGGTGGAGATTTAAAGAGATGATAACTTGACTTTTCTTCATTTTTCCTCTTCTTCTCTTTCCCATGTTGGCCGGCTATCTCATAACAAGAGAGCAAAGTGAGATTTGTTTATTCCAAGTTTTAAATTGAAGGAAGAATCAAAGGATTAAGTTGGAGATTTGTGGAATTTCACTAATTTTGGTAAGTACTCTCTTGATCCTTTTGTTATTTTTGAAGTTGTGTTTGAGGTGAGTTATGATTTGTTGTTCTTATGATTTGGTGTGTTTGAGATGTGTTTATAAGTGTTGAAATTGATTGTAGGTTACAAAGATAAATAAGTGTTGGTTTTGGTTTGAAGATGGTAAGTTAAGTGGATGTTGATATTGAAAGAATAAGAGTGATGTTGGTTTTAGGGTTTTGAAGTGGTAAGTGATTTAATGTGTTGTTGATGTATTGTTAATGTGAATATTGTGACGAACATGTAAAATAAGTGTAAATGACATAGTTTATATCCATTGGAATAAGGTTATGTTGTGTACAATGTGTTTAAATTCAATCAAAAGAAATTTGGCTATGTTTAGGGTTTTATTTTTGAGAGACACGGCCAAACCAAGGAAGAGACATGGCCAAGCTAAAGAATTTTTTGGGAGACACCGCCAAGTTTGAGAAAATTTGGCCGTGTTGGATGATTTTTGGAGAGACACGGCCACTGTCTTGGGCGTGTCCCTTGCCCGTGTCTGCTACTGGATTTTTGGGTTGAGAGACACTGTAATATCCCAATGTGTGCCCTAGAAGTTTGGATATAATGGTTGTTTGATTTGAATTAAATATATATATGTTTTTGCAAAGGAGATGATTGTGTTAATGGAATGTATATGTTGTATATATGTTAATATATATAACATATAAGTTGGTCAAAGGGAGAGTCAAGGGGAGAAGATATTTTTAATTTGGGATGAGTGCAATTACTAAATAGGGCATGTGGATGAAGGATAGTTAGAACAAGTGAGAAGAGGGTATGTTGGTAATTGTATTTTTAGAATTGCTTGGTGGAGATTTAAAGAGATGATAATTTGACTTTTCTTTATCATCTTTTCTTCTTTTCCCTTATGGTGGCCGGCTCATCCAAAGACAAAAGGGAGCAAGAGAGGATCTTGAAGTTCTAAGCTCAAATTGAAGGAGGAATCAAAGGTTTTGGTTGAAGATTTGTGAAATTTCTTCATTTAAGGTAAGTACTCTCTTGTTTTCCTTTGTTCTTTTTGAAGTGGTGTTTGAAGTGAGTTTTGAATTGTTAGTAATATGATTAGTTGTGCTTGTGGTGTGTTTTAAGTGGTGAAAGTGATTGTAAGTAAAGAAGTTATATTATTGTTGATATTGGAAGTGTTGATTTTGGTTTGAAGATGGTAAACTAAGAGTGATGTTGGTTTTTTTTAGGGTTTTGAAGTGGTAAAAGATTGAATGTGTTGTTAATGTGCAAATGGTGATGAATATGTAAAATATGTGTTTAGAACATTGACTACATTCATTTGAATTAAGTTATATTGTGTATAATGTATTTGAGTGCAACCAAAGGAGACTTGGACATGTTTAGGGTTTCAATTCATGAGTGACACGGCCAAAAGCAAGGAGAGACACAGCCAATTCATGGGAGACACGGCCAAGCCAAGGAAATTTGGGCCGTGTTGGATTGATTTTGGAGAGACACGGCCGTGTCCCATGCCCGTGTTTGTTACTGCCAAATTTGTGTTGAGAGACACGGCCACAAGCTTGGCCGTGTCCCTCAAATGTGTTAGTTAATGTTTCTATTCTTTGTTCTTCTTGCATTGTTTTAATTCTCCAAAGGTATTTATGTACTTAAACCTAAACATAAACACTTTAAACACACTTAAAACAATAATGATCCAAACAAATGTATGTGGAAGATTCTAAATTCATGAATAATGTAAATTGTTATGTATATATATATATGATGAAATAGGAAATGTGGAATATATGATGATCATTGAAAAAGTATGTGCAATGCCATTGATTATGTATACTTGAGTGATGAATTGATCAATGTGAATCTTGTTAATGGCAATGTGTATATGAATAATGTACTTTGAAATGCTATATTAAGGAGGCCATTGTGATTTGGCTATGATGATTCCATTGAAAGAATATAAGGCATGTTTGCCTAATTGATGATGAGAATTGAGAATGAGATAATAAATGAATTGTGTGTCTAATGTGTTATTTATTTTCAGAGTTTTGTTGTTGGTGGCATGCCTATTGGTAACATTCTCTTGAAGTTAGGTTGGATTTGATCCTTGAAGCCTAATTGAGATGTTACAACCCTTGAAGCTAGGTTGGGTTGGTTCTTGAAGCCAAGTTGGGTTGATACTTAGCATGCTTTGCTCCCCTTGAAGCTTGGTTGAACCTAATCCTTGAAGCCTAGTTGGGATTATGATAATGATGAATGTGATAATTAAACCAAAGCATTAACTCTGAAAATTGAATGGCATATTAGAGTGTTTTGGGCCCATGCTTGTCTTTGTATATAATGTGATTCTTGAATGGTAAAATCATTGGAACTATGAAGATGTAATATGAATATTGTTATGACATTTAATGTAGTGTGATGTGGTAATGAGATGTGCTTTTATGTGTATGATTTATGAAATATAAAGGTGTGATGTTAGCTTTTCAATTATGATGTTAACTTTATAATTTAGATGTGTAACATTGCATTGCCTTAAAGTATAGTGTTGGTATATTTTGTACTACTAAGTCGATGGCTTAGCGCGATAGTGTTTAATCGCGCAGGTGACAGAGTTGAACCTGAGAGTTCTTCGAGACCGAGTGAGAGTAGACATTGAAGAGTTCATTTTGGGACTTAAAGATCAGAGAAAAGCTGCCAATCATATATATATATATTCTATGTTTTGTAAGCTTTGATTTATAACATATTTGTAATAACTTCCGCTGTGAATTAATAAATGTATTTATATATGGTATCTTTTGGATTTCTTTTAAATGATTGAGATTGTTTTCACTCATTTACAAAGGTATTTGTTGTGTCTTTTTAAACTGTGGCATTTTCTATATTCAGTATACGTACATTACGATCGTTTAAGCATGCTTGGTATGTATACGGGATATAGGGGTGTTACAATTGTTTTGGTATCAGAGCCTAGGTTTGAGATTCTCAACCTAGGTCAAGTGTAAGAAAAAGAGTCTTTTGATTTTAAAACGTGGATTTTTGAATAACATACATTTTGGCATTGGCAGTCTTTGATCTTTAATGAGAGGTATTCGGCTGTGTTTGCAGATATAGGTTGTGATGGATTCTCACTCACGTCAGTCCGTCGAGGGTAGTGCTGAGAGTATAGCTCCTGATGAGATTAGAGAGGGAGCCAGAGTGGATAGTGCTGGAGAGTTACCTGCTTCTGTGTCGGGGAGACCAGCTGGTGAGGAGGTTCCGCCAGGTTGGTTTAGGAATGTGATTGATTTGTTGAGGCAAGCACCAGTACAACCACCACCACCACCCCCACAGCCTTTGGTATCAGTGAGACAGTATGATAAACTTAGGAAGTATGGAGCAGATGATTTTCTAGGCACTATTGATCCAGCTGTAGCTGAGCAGTGGCTAGATAAAGTACAGAGAATATTTGTTCAGTTACAAGGCACTCTAGAAGAAAATTTTGATTATGCAAGATCTTTGTTGCAGAAGGATGCATATAACTGGTGGAGGACAGTGCCTCATGCTATGGATGATCCACCTACCTTGTCCTATGCTGATTTTCTAAGAGAGTTTGAATTGAAGTATACTCCGAGGGAGTATAAGGATGTGAAAAAAATGGAGTTTCTAAGTTTGAAGCAAGATCACCGGACTGTGATGGAATATGAGTTAGAGTTTATCCGGTTGAGCCAGTATGCTGGGGGTATTATATCTGATGAGATAGATAGATGCCGAAGATTTGAGGAGGGATTGAGGCCCTCTATCATGTGTTTGGTGGTTGGATCTAGATATCGTGATTTTTCCCAGCTGGTTGCAGCAGCTAGGAGTGTGGAAGAGCTCATGTTATTGCAGCTGCTTCAGAGGAGGAGATTAGGATTAGAAGGCCCCAGTTTGAGGCAGGGTCTTCGTCTGTGAAAAGAGGTAAAGGAAGTTTTGTTCCTCGGGTTAGTAGGAGTCAGAGGCCAGCGGGTAGGTCAGTACAGTTTCAGAGGCAGAGAACTAGACCTACAGTTTCAGTGGCAAGTGCTCCGACCCCAGTGACTCAGAGATCCACCTTACCCATATGCATTCATTGTGGTAGGCCACATGGTGGTACTTGTTGGAAGACTGGTGTAGCAGGGGTATGTTTCAGATGTGGATCTCCCGATCATTTTGTGAGAGATTGTCCTGAGAGACAGGAGCGGATGTCAGTGGATACTGCAGCTTCCCGACCTAGTGTGAGGAGAGGTCGAGGAGGCAGAGGTTTCAGCAGAGGAGGCAGATTTGGGTTCAGTTCTAGAGGAGGTTCTACATCCAGGGAGAGTAGACCAGAGGAGGCTGAATCTTCTCAGAGGATTTATGTGATGCAGAGGCAACCAGATGCTTCGGCAGTCATAGCTGTTACTTTTTCTTTATTTGGTATTTCAGTACTTGCTCTGATTGATCCGGGTTCTACACATTCATATATTAGTGCATCTGTTTTGCCTGTATTTGATGTGCATGTTGAATCCCTAGGATTTGATGTATTGGTGACAAATCCGTTAGGGCATAGTGTGATTGTTAGTAAAGTGCACCGAGATAGTGCAGTGATGGTGCAAGGTGATTGAGATGCCTTTTAAAGAATATGATGTGATTCTAGGCATGGACTGGTTATCTAGACATAGAGTTATGGTTGACTGCCAAAAGAAAATTGTTACCTTGAGAACCAGCGATGGTAGAGAGGTGTTAGTATCTAGTGAGCAGGGACAGTTAGCATCCTTGTTTATTTCAGCTATTGCAGCTAGGAGATTGATTAGAATAGGGTGTGATGCTTATCTTGCTTATGTTGTGGATACTAGAGTAAAAGGTTCTCAACTTGATGATATACCCACAGTTGCAGAGTTTCCAGATTTTTTTCCAGAGGAGTTGCCAGGGTTGCCTCCTGAGAGAGAGGTGGAGTTTGGTATTGAATTATTGCCTGATACCACTCCTATCTCTATTACTCCTTACAGAATGGCACCTGCTGAACTGAGAGAACTGAAGGTACAGTTACAGGAGTTGCTAGATAAAGGGTTTGTTCGCCCTAGTATTTCACCGTGGGGAGCTCCTGTTCTGTTTGTAAAGAAGAAGGATGGTACTATGAGATTGTGTATCGATTATAGGTACTTGAACAAGGTGACTATTAAAAATAAATATCCTTTGCCTAGAATTGATGATCTCTTTGATCAATTGAAAGGTGCAGCAGTGTTTTCCAAAATTGATTTGAGATCAGGGTACCATCAATTGAGGGTCAGAGCTGAAGATGTTCCTAAGACTGCCTTTCGGACCAGGTATGTGCATTATGAGTTTCTAGTTATGCCTTTTGGTTTGACAAATGCACCTGCAGTTTTTATGGATTTGATGAATAGGGTGTTTAGGCCCTATCTGGATCAATTTGTAGTGGTCTTTATTGATGACATTCTGGTGTATTCGCGTAATGAGAAGGAGCATGATAAGCATTTGCGGATTGTGCTGCAGATTTTGAGAGAGAAGCAATTGTTTGCTAAACTGTCGAAATGTGAGTTTTGGCTTGACAAAGTTACTTTTCTCGGTCATATAGTTTCAGCAGAGGGTATTAGAGTTGATCCGAGTAAAGTTGAAGCTATTTTGAATTGGAGTCCACCAAAGTCTGTGACTGAAGTTAGAAGTTTTCTGGGATTGCCAGGCTATTACCGACGGTTTGTGAAAGAATTTTCTTTGATAGCTACTCCACTTACCAGATTGCTTCGAAAGGGAGTTAGATTTGTGTGGACAGATCAGTGTCAGGCTAGCTTTGATCAGTTAAGAGAAATGTTAACTCAAGCGCCTGTTCTTACTTTACCTGTGGAAGATAAACCATATGTGATTTACAGTGATGCTTCACATAGTGGTTTGGGTTGTGTTCTGATGTAAGAAGGTAAAGTGATAGCTTATGCTTCTCGACAATTGAAATCGCATGAGCTCAATTATCCGACCCATGATTTAGAGTTGGCAGCCATTGTGTTTGCATTGAAGATTTGGCGACATTATCTGTATGGGGAAAAGTGTTTTATCTATACTGATCATAAATGTTTAAAATATCTGGGTGTCCAAAGAGAGCTCAATCTTCGACAGAGGAGATGGTTGGAATTGATTAAAGACTACGACTGTTTGATTGATTATCATCCTGGTAAGGCAAATGTTGTTGCTGATGCCTTGAGTCGGAAGTCTTTAGCAGGTTTGACTGTTTATTCGCTCTCGTTGCTTGTTGAGTTGAGAGCGTTACATGCTAGTTTTGTATCTTGTGATGATGGTGCATTGTTGGCACAGTTGCAGTTGAAACCAGTGTTGTTGGATCAGATTAGAGAAGCTCAAGTGGTTGATGAGAAGATTCAAAAGATTGTTTCAGACCATAATGGAAAAAGTCGAGATTTTATTGTGAGAGGTGATGGGAGTCTTTGGTTTAAGAACAGATTGTGTGTACCTGATGATGCTAATTTGAGAAAGATTATTTTACAAGAAGCACACCAGTCAGTGTTTGCTATGCATCCGGGTAGTACAAAGATGTATCATGATTTAAAGCAGTTTTACTGGTGGTCTGGTATGAAGAGGGACATTGTAGATTTTGTGTCTAAATGTCTCACATGTCAGAGGGTAAAAGCTGAGCATCAAGTTCCAACAGGGTTACTTCAACCTTTAGCAGTGCCTGAATGGAAATGGGATAGAGTAACCATGGATTTCGTATCTGGTTTGCTATTGACACAAAGAAAGCATGATGCTATTTGGGTGATTGTTGACAGGTTGACTAAGACAGCTCATTTTCTTCCGGTTCGGATGGATTACTCTTTGGAGAGGTTAGCGGAGCTGTATATCCATGAGATTGTAAAGCTGCATGGTGTTCCAACTTCTATAGTGTCTGATCGAGATCCCCGGTTTACTTCAAGGTTTTGGAAGAGTTTACATGGTGCTTTAGGTTCTTGATTACACTTCAGTGCTGCTTTTCATCCACAGACAGATGGGCAGTCAGAGAGAGTGATACAGATTATTGATGATATGTTGAGAAGCTGTGTCATTGATTTCTCTAGAAATTGGGATGGATTCTTACCACTTGTTGAATTTGCTTACAATAACAGTCATCAATCCAGCATTGGTATGGCCCCATTCGAAGCATTGTATGGTAGACGGTGCAGGACACCTCTATGTTGGAATGAACTTGGTGAAAGTAAGTTAATTGGTCCTGAGTTGGTTAAAGAAATTGAAGAAAAAAGTGAAAATAATTCGAGATAGGTTGAAAACAGCTTCAGACCGACAGAAATCTTATTCAGATTTGAAGAGGAGAGAAATTGAGTATAATGTGGGAGATATGGTATTTTTGAAGGTGTCTCCTTGGAAAAAGATCTTGAGGTTTGGTCGGAAAGGGAAATTGAGTCCTCGTTTCATTGGACCATATGAAGTTTTGGAAAGAGTTGGACCAGTTGCTTATCGGCTTGCTTTGCCTCCTGAGTTGGAGAGGATCCATAATGTATTCCATGTTTCTATGTTGAGGAGATACAGATCGGATCCATTTCATGTGTTACCAATTGAATCTATCGAAGTGAATCCAGATTTAACATTTGAAGAGGAACCAGTTGCTATCTTGGCACGTGATGTAAAAGAGTTGAGAAATAAGAAAGTGCCTTTGGTGAAGGTTCTGTGGAAAAATCATGGAAGCGAAGAGGCAACTTGGGAGAGTGAGCAAACAATGCAAGATCAATATCCTCAACTATTTCAGACTTGATATCAGGTAATTTTGAGGACGAAATTTCTTTTTAGAGGGGGAGAATTGTAATATCCCAATGTGTGCCCTAGAAGTTTGGATATAATGGTTGTTTGATTTGAATTAAATGTATATATGTTTCTGCAAAGGAGATGATTGTGTTAATGGAATGTATATGTTGTATATATGTTAATATATATAACATATAAGTTGGTCAAAGGGAGAGTCAAGGGGAGAAGATATTTTTAATTTGCGATGAGTGCAATTACTAAATAGGGCATGTGGATGAAGGATAGTTAGAACAAGTGAGAAGAGGGTATGTTGGTAATTGTATTTTTAGAATTGCTTGGTGGAGATTTAAAGAGATGATAATTTGACTTTTCTTTATCATCTTTTCTTCTTTTCCCTTATGGTGGCCGGCTCATCCAAAGACAAAAGGGAGCAAGAGAGGATCTTGAAGTTCTAAGCTCAAATTGAAGGAGGAATCAAAGGTTTTGGTTGAAGATTTGTGAAATTTCTTCATTTAAGGTAAGTACTCTCTTGTTTTCCTTTGTTCTTTCTGAAGTGGTGTTTGAAGTGAGTTTTGAATTGTTAGGAATATGATTAGTTGTGCTTGTGGTGTGTTTTAAAGTGGTGAAAGTGATTGTAAGTAAAGAAGTTATATTATTGTTGATATTGGAAGTGTTGATATTGGTTTGAAGATGGTAAACTAAGAGTGATGTTGGTTTTTTTTAGGGTTTTGAAGTGGTAAAAGATTGAATGTGCTGTTAATGTGCAAATGGTGATGAATATGTAAAATATGTGTTTAGAACATTGACTACATTCATTTGAATTAAGTTATATTTGTGTATAATGTATTTGAGTGCAACCAATGGAGACTTGGACATGTTTAGGGTTTCAATTCATGAGTGACACGGCCAAAAGCAAGGAGAGACACGGCCAATTCATGGGAGACACGGCCAAGCCAAGGAAATTTGGGCCGTGTTGGATTGATTTTGGTGAGACACGGCCGTGTCCCATGCCCGTGTTTGTTATTGCCAAATTTGTGTTGAGAGACACGGCCACAAGCTTGGCCGTGTCCCTCAAATGTGTTAGTTAATGTTTCTATTCTTTGTTCTTCTTGCATTGTTTTGATTCTCCAAAGGTATTTATGTACTTAAACCTAAACATAAACACTTTAAACACACTTAAAACAATAATGATCCAAACAAATGTATGTGGAAGATTCTAAATTCATGAATAATGTAAATTGTTATGTATATATATATGATGAAATAGGAAATGTGGAATATATGATGATCATTGAAAAAGTATGTGCAATGCCATTGATTATGTATACTTGAGTGATGAATTGATCAATGTGAATCATGTTAATGGTAATGTGTATATGAATAATGTACTTTGAAATGCTATATTAAGGAGGCCATTGTGATTTGGCTATGATGATTCCATTGAAAGAATATAAGGCATGTTTGCCTAATTGATGATGAGAATTGAGAATGAGATAATAAATGAATTGTGTGTCTAATGTGTTATTCATTTTCAGAGTTTTGTTGTTGGTGGCATGCCTATTGGTAACATTCTCTTGAAGTTAGGTTGGATTTGATCCTTGAAGCCTAATTGAGATGTTACAACCCTTGAAGCTAGGTTGGGTTGGTTCTTGAAGCCAAGTTGGGTTGATACTTAGCATGCTTTGCTCCCCTTGAAGCTTGGTTGAACCTAATCCTTGAAGCCTAGTTGGGATTATGATAATGATGAATGTGATAATTAAACCAAAGCATTAACTCTGAAAATTGAATGGCATATTAGAGTGTTTTGGGCCCATGCTTGTCTTTGTATATAATGTGATTCTTGAATGGTAAAATCATTGGAACTATGAAGATGTAATATGAATATTGTTATGACATTGAATGTAGTGTGATGTGGTAATGAGATGTGCTTTTATGTGTATGATTTATGAAATATAAAGGTGTGATGTTAGCTTTTCAATTATGATGTTAACTTTATAATTTAGATGTGTAACATTGCATTGCCTTAAAGTATAGTGATGGCATATTTTTTACTACTAAGCCGATGGCTTAGCGTGATAGTGTTTAATCGCGCAGGTGACAGAGTTGAACCTGAGAGTTCTTCGAGACCGAGTGAGAGTAGACATTGAAGAGTTCATTTCGGGACTTAAAGATCAGAGAAAAGCTGCCAATCATGTATATATATATATTCTATGTTTTGTAAGCTTTGATTTATAACATATTTGTAATAACTTCCGCTGTGAATTAATAAATGTATTTATATATGGTATCTTTTGGATTTCTTTTAAATGATTGAGATTGTTTTCACTCATTTACAAAGGTATTTGTTGTGTCTTTTTAAACTGTGGCATTTTCTATATTCAGTATACGTACATTACGATCGTTTAAGCATGCTTGGTATGTATACAGGATATAGGGGTGTTACAGACACGGCTACAAGCTTGGCCGTGTCCCTTGAGGGTGTTGGCTACTGTGATTGTTCCTTGCTTTTCTTACATTGTTTTGATTCTTCAAAGATCTTTTTGTACCTAAACCTAAAAGTAAACACTCTAAACACTTTAAAAACAAAGAATGATCCATACAAATGTATGTGGAAGACTATAAATCAATGAATAATGTAAAGTGTTAGGTATATATATATGAATGATAAATATGAAGAATGTTATGTTTTATGCATTGTTAATCTTGTGAATGGTAATGTGTTATATGAATAATGTACTTAGAAATGTTATATCAATGAGGCCATTGTGATTGGCTATGATGTCTCAAATGTGATGTGAAGCCATTGTGATTGGCTATGATGATTCAATTGAAAGAAATAAGGCATGTTTGCCTAGATGATTATGAGAATCGAGAATGGAAATGATAATGAAATAATGAATGAATTGTGTGGCTAATGTGTTATTCCATTTTCAGAGTTTGTTGTTTGTGGCATGCCTAATATTAGTAACAATCTCTTGAAGTTAGGTTGGATTTGATCCTTGAAGCCTAATTGAGATGTTACAACCCTTGAAGCTAGGTTGGGTTGGTTCTTGAAGCCAAGTTGGGTTGATACTTAGCATGCTTTGTTCCCCTTGAAGCTTGGTTGAACCTAATCCTTGAAGCCTAGTTGGGTTTATGATAACGATAAATGTGATAATAAAACCAAAGCATTAACTCTGAAAATTGAATGGCATATTAGTGTGTTTTGGGCCCATGCTTTTCTTTGTTTATATGTGATTCATTAATGGTACAATAATTGAATAATGAAATCCATGGAAGGACTTTGAAATGTGATATGTTTATATGTGTATGGTTTATGAAATTTAAAGGTGTGATGTTAGTTTTCCGCCTATGTTGTTGCTTTTATTAGTAACATGTGTGACATTGCATTGTATTAAAGCATAATGTTAGTATACTTTGTACTATTAAGCCATTGGCTTAGCGCGATAGTGTTTGATCACGCAGGTGACAGAGTTGAACCTGAGAGCTCCTCGAGACCAAGTGAGACTAGACATTGAGGATTTTCTTTAGGGACTTAAAGATCAGAGACGAGCTGCCAATCATGTATATATATTCTATGTTTTGTAATCTTTGACTTATAACATATTTGTAATAACTTCCGCTGTGAATTAATAAATGTTTTTATATATGGTGTCTTTAGGATTTTTTTTAAATGTTTGAGATTGGTTCCACTTATTTACAAAGATATTTGTTGTGTATTATTTTAAAAACTGTGGCATTTTCTATATTCAGTATACTTATATTACGATCGTGTAAGCATGCTTAGTACGTATACGGGATATAGGGGTGTTACAACTGTTTTGGTATCAGAGCCTAGGTTTGAGATTCTCAACCTAGGTCAAGTGTAAGAAAAGGAATGTTTTGATTTTAAAAAGTGGATTTTTGAATAACATACATGTTGGTATTGGCAGTCTCTGATCTTTAATGAGAAGTATTCTGCTGTGTTTGCAGATATAGGTTGTGATGGATCCTCATTTGCGTCAGTCAGTTGAGGGTAGTGCGGAGAGTGTTGCTCCTGATGATGGAGCTAGAGTGGATAGTGCTGGAGAGGCACCTGCTTCTGTGTCGGGGGGACCAGTTGGTGAGGATGTTCCACCAGTTATGCTTAGGCATGTGGTAGAGATTATGAGGCAAGCAGCAGTGCAACCACCGCCACTCCCACAACCTTTGGTATCGGTGAGACAGTATGATAAATTAAGAAAGTATGGAGCAGAAGATTTCTTGGGTACTATTGATCCAGCTGTAGTTGAGCAGTGGCTAGACAAAGTACAGAAAATATTTGTTCAGTTACAAGCCACTCCAGAAGAAAAATTTGATTATGCAAGATCCTTGTTGCAGAAGGATGCATATAACTGGTGGAAGACAGTGCCTCATGCTATGGATGATCCACCTACCTTGTCCTATGCTGATTTTCTAAGAGAGTTTGAATTGAAGTATACTCCGAGGGAGTATAAGGATGTGAAGAAAATGGAGTTTCTAAGCTTGAAGCAAGATCACCGGACTGTGACGGAATATGAGTTAGAGTTTATCCGGTTGAGCCAGTATGCTGGGGGTATTATATCTGATGAGATAGATAGATGCAGGAGATTTGAGGAGGGATTGAGGCCCTCTATCTTGTGTCTTGTGGCTGGATTTAGATATCATGATTTTTCCCAGCTTGTGGCAGCAGCTCGGAGTGTGGAAAGAGCTCAAGTTATTGCAGCTGCTTCAGAGGAAGAGATCAGGGTTAGAAGACCCCAGTTTGAGGCAGGGTCTTCATCTGCGAAAAGAGGTAAAGGAAGTTTTGTTCCTCGGGTTAGTAGGAGTCAGAGACCAGCTGGTAGGTCAGTACAGTTTCAGAGGAAGAGATCTAGACCTACAGTTTCAATGGCGAGTGCTCCGACCCCAGTGATGCAGAGATCCACTTTACCCATATGCATTCATTGTGGTAGGCCACATGGTGGTACTTGTTGGAAGACTGGTATAGCAGGGGTATGTTTCAGATGTGGATCGCCTGATCATTTTGTTAGAGATTATCCTAAGAGGCAGGAGCGGATGTCAGTAGATACTGCAGCTTCTCGACCTAGTGTGAGGGGAGGTCGAGGAGGCAGAGGTTTCAGCAGAGGAGGCAGATATGGGTTCAGTTCTAGAGGAGGTTCTACATCCAGGGAGAGTAGACCAGAGGAGGCTGGATCTTCTTAGAGGATTTATGTGATGCAGAGGCAACCAGATGCTTCGGCAGTCATAGCTGGTACTTTTTCTTTATTTGGTATTTCAGTACTTGCTTTGATTGATCCGGGTTCCACTCATTCATATAATTGTGCATCTGTTTTGCCTGTGTCTGATGTGCATGCTGAATCCCTAGGATTTGATATATTGGTGACAAATCCTTTAGGGCATAGTGTGATTGTTAGTAAAGTGCACCGAGATAGTGCAGTAATGGTGCAAGGTGAGGAGTTCCTTGGAGATCTAATTGAAATGTCTTTTAAGGAATATGATGTGATCCTAGGCATGGACTGGCTATCTAGACATGGAGCTGTGGTAGATTGTAAAAAGAAAATTGTTATTTTGAGAACTGGTGATGGAAGAGAGGTGATAGTATCTAATGAGCAGGGACAGTTAGCATCCTTGTTTGTTTCAGCTGTTGTAGCTAGGAGATTGATTAGAAAAGGATGTGACGCTTATCTTGCTCATGTGGTGGATACTAGAGTAAAAGGTTCTCAAATTGATAGTATACCCATAGTTTCAGAGTTTACAGATGTGTTTCCAGAGGAGTTGCCAGGGTTGCCTCCTGAGAGAGAGGTGGAGTTTGGTATTGAATTATTGCCTGGTACCACTCCTATCTCTATTACTCCTTATAGAATGGCACCTGCTGAATTGAGAGAATTGAAGGTGCAATTGCATGAGTTGTTGGATAAAGGGTTTGTTCGCCCTAGTGTTTCACCGTGGGGAGCTCCTGTTTTGTTTGTGAAGAAGAAAGATGGTACTATGAGATTGTGTATTGATTATAGGCAATTGAACAAGGTGACTATTAAAAATAAATATCCTTTGCCTATAATTGATGATCTCTTTGATCAATTGAAGGGTGCAGCAGTGTTTTCCAAAATTGATTTGAGATCAGGGTACCATCAGTTGAGGGTCAGAGCTGAAGATGTTCCTAAAACAGCCTTTTCGTACAAGGTATGGGCATTATGAGTTTCTAGTTATGCCTTTTGGTTTGACGAATGCACCTGCAGCTTTTATGGATTTGATGAATATGGTGTTTAGGCCCTATCTGGATCAGTTTGTGGTAGTTTTTATTGATGATATTTTGGTGTATTCGAGTAAAGAGGAGGAACATGACAAGCATCTGCAGATTGTGCTGCAAATTTTGAGAGAGAAGCAATTGTTTGCTAAACTGTCGAAATGTGAGTTTTGGCTTGACCATGTAATATCCACATGTATGCCCTAGAAGTTTTGTTTATGTTGTTGTTGTAAATGGGATTGAATGTATATGTTATGTGATAAGAAATTGAGAAGAGAATGCTTGTGTATATGTGTTTTGGGAAAGAAAATAGGGTTTAGAGAGAAATGTATATGTTGTTTATATGATGATATAACTAACATATAAATATGTCAAAGGGAGAGTCAATGGAAGAGATATTTATTTGTGTTGAGTGTGTAATTACATATATGGGCATATATGAGACAAAAGGTTAGTTATATGGTTGAGGGCATTTTGGTAATTGATTGGATAAAATCTCTTGGTGGAGATTTAAAGAAGAAAAGCTATTTGATTTGTGTGGGATTTTCATTTCTTCTCATGTGTGTGCCGGCCATCCAAGAAGAGAAAGAGCAAGAGAGGTGTTCTTGATGCTTGAAGCAAATTGAAGAAGCAATCAAAGGATTTGGTTAAAGATTTGTGAAATTTCTTCATTTGAGGTAAGATCTTTTCCTTGATTTCTTCTTTTCCTTTGAAGGAGTGTTTGAAGTGAATTAGGGTTTGTAGGATTTGATGATGAGATGTGTTTATGATGTGTTTTCAAGTGTTAAAGTGATTTTAAGTTAAAAGGTTACATAGGTGTTGTTGTGGAAAGTGGTAGATGTTGGATTTTAGGGTTTTGAAATGGTATTTGTTTAAATGTAATATTAATGTATTGTGAAGTGGTTTTTGTGATGAATATGTGTTTAGAACATTGATTATATTCATTTGAAACATGTTATATGGTGTATATTGTGTTGAGTGATATTAGAAGAGAATTGGTTTTGGTTAGGGTGTTGTTCTTGGGTGACACGGCCAAAGGCATTGAGAGACACGGCCAAGTCATGAAATTTTGGACGTGTTGGGTTGATTTTTAGGAGACACGACCGTGTCCCATGCCAGTGTCTGTCACTGTCAAAATTCAGTTGAGAGACACGGCCACAAGCTTGGCCGTGCCCCTCAAATGTGTTGGCTACTGTTTTTATTTTTGTTCTTTTTGTATGGTTTTGTTTCTTCAAAGATATTATTGATACTTAAACCTAAACATAAACACTTTAAATATACTTCAAAGATAAGAAGGACTTAATCAAACATATGGGGAACATACATTCATTGATGTTGAGATTGTAACACACCTTTGTTGATATTGATGATACATATGAACAATGTTAGACTATATGCATTGTGAATGGTAATGTGGTATGTACTTTGAAATGTTGTATCAATGATGTTATATGATTAATATGAATTGAGATATAGTTTGATTTGAGGCCATTGTGATTGGCTATGATGATTCAATTGAAAGATACATGGCATGTTTGCCTAATTGATGAGAATTGAGAATGAAATGTGAATGAATTGTGTGGCTAATGTGTTATTCCATTTTCAGAGTTTGTTGTTGGTGGCATGCCTAATAAGTGTAACAATCTCTTGAAGTTAGGTTGGATTGAATCCTTGAAGCCTAATTGAGATGTTACCACCCTTGAAGCTAGGTTGTGTTGGTTCTTGAAGCCAAGTTGGGTTGAAGCTTAGCATGCTTTGCTCCCCTTGAAGCTTGGTTGAACCTAATACTTGAAGCCTAGTTGGGTATATGATATTGATGAATGTGATAACAAAACCAAAGCATTAACTCTAAAAATTGAATGGCATATTAGTGTGTATTGGGCCCATGCTTGTCTTTGTTTAGTGTTGTTTATGAATTGTTTAATGAGTAACTAATGAGGTATATGAAAAGATGTTGAAATGTGATATGTCTACTTATATTGAATTATGAAATGTAAAGTATGTTGTTAGCTTTGCATATATGATGATACATGTATAATATGGATTGACAATTTACATTGCATTGCACTAAAGCATAACTGTAGCATGAATTATCTTACTAAGCCCTTGGCTTAGCGCGATAGTATTTAATCGCGCAGGTGATAGAGTTGATAGAGTTGAACCCGAGAGCTCTTCGAGACCGAGTGAGAGTAGACGTTGAAGAGTTGATTTTGGGAACTTAAAGATCAGAGCAGACTTGCCAATCATGTATAACTCTTTTATATTTTGTAAATATTGTTTATAGTGTGAATATATGTATATTTGTAAATATGAATTTAAATGTTTTCATATATGTAAATATTTTCTATATTCCGCTGCGTATTAAGTAAATGTATACGTATATATATATATATATCTATTTGTTTTATATAATAAGTTAATGACTTATTTTCTATAATGTATATGAGAAAGAAGATAGTATTATTTAAAACCATTTGAATGTTAATAATATCCGTAGCATCCCTATGTTTAGTGCATGTATACTACATTGTGGTGGTTGTAGTGTGCATGTATTGAATGTGGGGGTGTTACAGACCAAGTAACTTTTCTTGGCCATATAGTTTCAGCAGAAGGTATTAGAGTTGATCCGAGTAAAGTTGAAGCTATTTTGAATTGGAGTCCACCAAAGTCTGTAACTGAAGTTAGAAGTTTTCTGGGTTTGGCAGGCTATTACCGACAGTTTGTAAAAGGATTTTCTTTGATAGCTACTCCACTTACCAGATTGCTTCGAAAGGGAGTTAAATTTGTGTGGACAGATCAGTGTCAGGCTAGCTTTGATCAGTTGAGAGAAATGTTGACTCAAGCACCTGTTCTTACCTTACCTGTGGAAGATAAACCATATGTGATCTACAGTGATGCTTCACATCATGGTTTGGGTTGTGTTCTGATGCAAGAAGGTAAAGTTATAGCTTATGCTTCTCGACAGTTGAAACTGCATGAGCTCAATTATCCGACCCATGATTTAGAGTTAGCAGCCATTGTGTTTGCATTGAAAATTTGACGACACTATTTGTATGGGGAGAAGTGTTTTATCTATACTGATCATAAGAGTTTAAAATAATTGGATGTCCAAAGAGAGCTCAATCTTCGAGAGAGGAGATGGTTAGAGTTGAATAAAGACTATGACTGTTTGATCGATTATCATCCTGGTAAAGCAAATGTTGTTGCTGATGCCTTAAGTCGGAAGTCTTTAGCAGGGTTGATTGTTTACTCGCTCTCGTTGCTTGTTGAGTTGAGAGCTTTGCATGCTAGTTTTGTATCTTGTGATGATGGTGCATTGTTGGCACAGTTGCAATTGAAACCTATTTTGTTGGATCAGATTAAAGGGGCTCAATTGACTGATGAGAAGATTCAAAAGATTATTTCAGATTGCCAAAATGGAAAGAGTCGAGATTTTATTGTGAAAAGTGATGGGAGTCTTTGGTTTAAAAACAGATTGTGTGTACCTGGTGATGCTAATTTGAGAAGGATCATTTTAGAAGAAGCACATCAGTCAGTATTTGCTATGCATCCGGGCAACACAAAGATGTATCATGATTTGAAGCAGTATTACTGGTGGTCCGGTATGAAGAGAGACATTGCGGAGTTTGTATCCAAATGTCTCACATGTCAGAGGGTAAAAGCTGAGCATCAAGTTCCAACCGGGTTGCTTCAACCTTTATCAGTGCCTGAATGGAAATGGGATAGAGTAACCATGGATTTTGTATCTGGTCTACCATTGACACAAAGGAAGCATGATGTTATTTGGGTGATTGTTGATAGATTGACTAAGACATCTCATTTTCTTCCGGTTCGGATGGATTACTCTTTGGAGAGATTAGCTGAGCTGTATATCCATGAGATTGTGAAGTTACATGGTATCCCAATTTCTGTAGTGTCTGATCGAGATCCCAAGTTTACTTCAAGGTTTTGGAAGAGTTTACATGGTGCTTTGGGTTCTCGATTACACTTCAGTACTGCTTTCCATCCGCAGACAGATGGGCAGTCAGAGAGGGTGATACAGATTATTGAGGACATGTTGAGAAGCTGTGTCATTGATTTCTCTGGAAGTTGGGATGGATTCTTACCACTTGTTGAATTTGCTTACAATAACAGTCATCAATCCAGCATTGGTATGGCACCATTCGAAGCACTGTATGGTAGACGGTGTAGGACACCTCTATGTTGGAATGAGCTTGGGGAAAGTAAGATAATTGGTCCTGATCTGGTTAAAGAAACTGAGGAAAAAGTGAAGATAATTCGAGATAGATTGAAAACAGCTTCAGACCGACAGAAATCTTATTCAGATTTGAAGAGGAGAGACATTAAAACAAATGGGAAAGGGTATTTAGGTAAATTCTTGTTTTGGAATACATGGTGGAGATTTAAAGAGATGATAACTTGACTTTTCTTCATTTTTCCTCTTCTTCTCTTTCCCATGTTGGCCGGCCATCTCATAGAAAGAGAGCAAATTGAGATTTGTTTATTCCAAGTTTTAAATTGAAGGAAGAATCAAAGGATTAAGTTGGAGATTTGTGGAATTTCATTAATTTTGGTAAGTACACTCTTGATCCTTTTATTATTTTTGAAGTTGTGTTTGAGGTGAGTTATGATTTGTTGTTCTTATGATTTGGTGTGTTTGAGATGTGTTTATAAGTGTTGAAATTGATTGTAGGTTACAAAGTTAAATAAGTGTTGGTTTTGGTTTGAAGATGGTAAGTTAAGTGGATGTTGATATTGAAAGAATAAGAGTGATGTTGGTTTTAGGGTTTTGAAGTGGTAAGTGATTTAATGTGTTGTTGATGTATTGTTAATGTGAATATTGTGATTTTAAAAAGTGGTTTTTGAATAACATATATGTTTGGGATTGGCAATCTCTGATCTTTAATAAGAAGTATTCTACTGTGTTTGCAGTGTTAGGTTGTGATGGATTCTCACTCACGCCAGTCAGTTGAGGGTAGTGCTGAGAGTATTGTCCCTGATGATGGAGTTAGGGTTGTTAGTGCTGAGGAGGCACCTGCTTCGGTGTCGGGTAGACCAGTTGGTGAGGAGGTTCCACCAGCTTGGGTTAGGCATGTGGTAGAAGCTTTGAGGCAAGCACCAGTGCAACCAGTGCCACCACCCCCTCAGCCTATGGTACCAGTGAGGCACTATGATAAACTAAGGAAGTATGGAGCGAAGGATTTCCTTGGTACTACTGATCCAGCTGTAGCAGAACAGTGGCTTGACAAAGTACAGAGGATCTTTATTCAGTTGCAAGCCACCTCGGAGGAAAAGTTTGATTATGCAAGATCTTTGCTACAGAAGGATGCATATGACTAGTGGAGGACAGTGCCCCATTCTATGGATGATCCACCAACCTTGCCATATGCGGATTTTCTGAGAGAGTTTGAGTTGAAGTATACTCCTAGGGAGTACAAAGACATGAAGAAGATGGAGTTCTTAAGCTTGAAACAAGATAGCAAGACTGTAACTGAATATGAGGTTGAGTTTATTAGATTGAGCCATTATGCTGGTGGCATTATAGCTGATGAGATAGATAGATGCCGGAGGTTTCAGGAAGGATTGAGGCCCTCTATCATGTGCTTAGTGGCTGGATCTAGATATCACGATTTCTCCCAGCTAGTGGCAGCAGCTCGAAGTGTAGAGCGAGCTCAAGTTATTGCAGCTGCTTCAGAGGAAGAGGTCAGAGTGAGAAGGCCCCAGTTTGAGGCAGGGTTTTCTTCTGTTAAGAGAGGTAAAGGAAGCTTTGTTCCTAGAGTTAGTAGGAGTCAGAGGTCAGCTGGTAGGTCAGTGCAGTTACAGAGGCAGAGATTTAGACCTGCAGCTTCAGTGGCAAGTGCTCCGACCCCTATGATTCAGAGATCTATCCTACCCATCTGCATTCATTGTGGTAGGCCACATGGTGGTCCTTGCTGGAAGACTGGTGTAGCAGGGGTTTGTTTCAGATGTGGATCACCTAATCACTTTGTGAGAGATTGTCCTGAGAGACAAGAATAGATGTCAGTTGATACTGCAGCTTCTCGATCTAGTGTGAGGGGAGGTCAAGCAGGCAGAGGTAGCAGCAGGGGAGGTAGATCTGGGTTCAGTGCTAGAGGAGGTGCTACATCCAGGGAGAGTAGACCAGAGGAGGTTGGATCTTCCCAGAGGATGTATGTTATGCAGAGGCAGCCAGATGCATCGGCAGTCATAGCTGGTACTTTTTCTTTATTTGATGCTTCAGTACTTGCTTTGATTGATCCGGGTTCCACACATTCTTATATTAGTGCATCTGTTTTGCCTGTATCTGATATGCATGTTGAGTCCCTAGGATTTGATACGTTGGTAACAAATCCGTTAGGGCATAGTGTGATTGTGAGTAAAGTGCACCGAGATAGTGCAGTGAGGGTGCAAGGTGAGGAGTTCCTTGGAGACTTGATTGAGATGCCATTTAAGGAATATGATGTGATTCTAGGTATGGACTGGCTATCTAGACATGGAGCTGTGGTAGACTGTAAAAGGAAAATTGTTTCTTTGAGAACTGTTGATGGTAGAGAGGTGATAGTATCTAATGAGAAAGAACAGCTAGCCTCCTTATTTGTTTCAGCTGTTGCAGCCAGGAGGTTGATTAGAAAGGGGTGTGAAGCTTATCTTGCTCATGTGATAGATACTAGAGTGAAGGGTTCTCCCATTGATAGTATTGCCACAGTTGCAGAGTTCCCAGATGTATTTCCAGAGGAGTTGCCAGGGTTACCTCCTGAGAGAGAGGTGGAGTTCGGTATTGAATTGTTGCCTGGTACCACTCCTATCTCTATTACTCCTTATAGAATGGCACCAGCAGAATTGAGGGAATTGAAAGTGCAATTACAGGAGTTGTTGGATAGAGGATTTATTCGCCCCAGTGTTTCTCCTTGGGGAGCTCCTGTGCTATTTGTGAAAAAGAAAGATGGTACTATGAGGTTGTGTATCGATTATAGGCAATTGAACAAGGTGACTATTAAAAATAAATATCCTTTGCCTAGAATCAATGATCTCTTTGATCAATTGAAGGGTGCAGCTGTGTGTTTTCTAAAATTGATTTGAGATCTGGGTACCATCAGCTGAGAGTCAGGGCTGAAGATGTTCCGAAGACCGCATTTCGGACCAGGTATGGGCATTATGAGTTTTTAGTTATGCCTTTTGGTCTGACGAATGCACCTGCAGCTTTTATGGATTTGATGAATAGGGTGTTCAGGCCTTATCTGGATCAGTTTGTAGTGGTCTTCATCGATGACATTCTGGTATATTCGCGGAATGAAGAGGAACATGATATGCATCTGCGGATTGTATTACAGATTTTGAGAGAAAAGCAGTTGTTTGCCAAATTGTCGAAGTGTGAGTTCTGGTTGGATCAAGTCGCTTTTCTCAGTCATATAGTTTCAGCAGAAGGCATTAGAGTTGATCCGAGCAAAGTTGAAGCTATATTGAATTGGAGTCCACCCAAGTCGGTGACTAAGGTTAGAAGTTTTCTGGGTTTGGCAGGCTATTACCGGCGGTTTGTGAAAGGGTTTTCTTTGATAGCTACTCCACTCACCAAATTGCTTCGTAAGGGAGTGAGGTTTTTGTGGACAGATCAGTGTCAGGCGAGCTTTGAACAGTTGAGAGAAATGTTAACTCAAGCGCCTGTTCTTGCTTTACCTGTTGAAGGCAAACCATATGTGATCTACAGTGATGCTTCACATAGTGGTTTGGGGTGTGTGCTGATGCAGGAAGGTAAAGTTATAGCTTATGCATCTCGACAGTTGAAACCGCATGAGCTTAATTATCCGACCCATGATTTGGAGCTACCAGCCATTGTGTTTGCATTGAAGATTTGGCGACACTATCTGTTTGGGGAGAAATGTTTTATCTACACTGATCACAAAAGTTTGAAATATTTGGGTGTTCAAAAAGAGCTCAATCTTCGGCAGAGAAGATGGTTGGAATTGATTAAAGACTACGACTGTTTGATTGATTATCATCCAGGTAAAGCAAATGTTGTTGCTGATGCCTTGAGTCGGAAGTCTTTAGCTGGTTTAACTGTTTACTCGCTCTCGTTGCTTGTTGAGTTGAGAGCTTTGCATGCCAGTTTTGTAGCTTGTGACGATGGTGCATTGTTGGCACAGTTGCTTGTGAAACCAGTTTTGTTAGATCAGATCAAAGAGGCTCAGTTGATTGATATGAAGATTCAGAAGATTATTTCAGATTGCAAGAATGGGAAGACTAGAGATTTTGTTGTGAAAGGTGATGGGAGTCTCTGGTTTAAGAACCGATTGTGTGTACCCGATGATGCTGATTTGAAAAGAGTCATTTTAGAAGAAGCACATCAGTCAGTGTTTGCTATGCATCCGGGTAATACAAAGATGTATCATGATTTGAGACAACATTATTGGTGGATTGGTTTGAAGAGAGATATTGCAGATTTTGTGTCGAAATGTCTCACCTGTCAGAAGGTTAAAGCAGAGCATCAAGTTCCAACTGGATTGCTTCAACCATTATCAGTACCAGAATGGAAGTGGGATAGAGTGACGATGGATTTTGTGTCTGGTTTGCCATTGACACAAAAGAAGCATGATGCTATATGGGTGATTGTGGATAGATTGACTAAGACAGCTCATTTCCTTCCAGTTCGGATGGATTACTCTTTGGAGAGATTGGCTGAGCTGTATATCCATGAGATTGTGAAGTTGCATGGTGTTCCAACTTCTTTAGTGTCTGATCGAGATCCCAGGTTTACTTCCAGATTTTGGAAGAGTTTGTATAGTGCTTTGGGTTCTCGATTACACTTCAGTACTGCTTTTCATCCACAGACGGATGGACAGTCAGAGAGGGTGATACAGATTATTGAGGACATGTTGAGAAGCTGTGTCATCGATTTCTTTGGAAGTTGGGATAGATTCTTACCTCTTGTGGAGTTTGCTTACAACAACAGTCACCAATCCAGCATTGGTATGGCACCGTTTGAAGCATTGTATGGCAGACGGTGTAGGACACCTCTTTGTTGGAATGAGCTTGGAGATAATAAGTTGATTGGTCCTGATTTGATTCAAGAAACTGAAGAAAAAGTAAAGTTGATTCGAGGCAGGTTAAAAGCAGCTTCAGACCGACAGAAGTCTTATGCAGATCTGAAAAGGAGAGATATAGAGTTTGATGTTGGAGATAAGGTATTTCTGAAAGTGTCTCCTTGGAAGAAGATTTTGAGGTTCGGTCGGAAAGGGAAATTGAGTCCTCGTTTCATTGGACCGTATGAAGTTTTGGAAAGAGTTGGGCCAGTGGCTTATCGGCTTGCTTTGCCACCTGAGTTGGATCGTATTCATAATGTATTTCATGTTTCTTTGTTGAGGAGGTACAGATCGGATCCATCTCATGTGTTGCCAATTGAATCTATCGAAGTGAGTCCAGATTTGACATTTGAAGAGGAACCAGTTGCTATCTTGGCATGTGATGTGAAAGAATTGAGAAACAAGAGAGTGGCATTGGTGAAGGTTCTATGGAAAAATCATGGAAAGGAAGAAGCAACTTGGGAAAGTGAGCAAACAATGCGAGAACAATATCCTCAGTTGTTTCAGCTTTGATATTAGGTAATTTCGAGGACGAAATTTTCTTTTTAGAGGGGGAGAATTGTAATATCCTCATATATGGTCTAGAAGTTTTGATTATGTTGTTGATGTTGTTGTTATTGTTGTTGTAGTGATATATTGGATTGAATATATGTGTTAAATTGCAAGAGAAAAGATTTTTTGGAAAGTGAATGCTTGTGTATATGTATTTTGGGGAAAAGAATTAGGGTTTAGAGAGAATGGTATATGTTGTGTATATGATGATATATATAGCATATAAATTGGTCAAATGAAGAGTCAATGGAAGAGATATTTATTTGTGTTGAGTGTGTAATTACATATAAGGGCTTATATGAGACAAAGTTAGTTATATGATTGAGGGCATTTTGGTAATTGCTTGGATAAGATCACTTGGTGGCGATTAAAAGAAACTTTTGACTTTGCTTCTTGATATTTTCTTCTTCTTTTCCATTGTGGCCGGCTCCTCCTTAGACAAAGGAAGCAAGAGGCAAAGAGAAGATCTTGTTGAGTGAAGCTCAAATTGAAGAAAGATTAAGTGATCAAGTTGGTGATTCAAGAAGTTTTGTAACTTTGGTAAGTTCTCTTGTGATTTTTGTGCTTATTTGAAATGATATTTGAGTTTGATAGATTTTTAAGAGTGTGTTGGTTGATTTTGAGATGTGAGAAGTGTTTGAGTGAGTTGATGATTGATTTTGAGTATGGATGGAAGAAAAGAGTAAGTGGTTGGAAGAGATGATGTTGTATATGTGGTAGGGGTTTTGAGATGATTTTGTGTTTGGTGTTTGATGTGTGTTTTGGATTGTTTTGGGTGTGTTGCAAGTTTGAAATGAGTTTTGAGTATGTTTTGTTAAGATTATTTGAAGAGGATGTTAATGTATAGAAGTGTGTTGTTGAGTGTATGGTTGTTTTTTATCGGAGTCTTGATTTGTGGCCGGACACGCCCATGAAGACGTCCAGGGTTTTTAGGCGTGTCAATTGTGTTGGAGGCAGTAGGTTTGACACGACCAGTAGCACGCCCGTGTTATTGAGAGTGTCATAGCTACTGTAAGATTTGAGAATTTACACGCCCAGGAACACGCCCATGTTGTTGAGCGTGTAAATGTTTCTGTGTTGTGGAGTTAGGGCACGGCCATGAACACGCCCGTGTGGGTGAACGTGTCAGGGTTGAGATTTGCCCTAATTAATTCCTAATTGGATTATCTCTTGTGTATCCTTAAACAAGTATATGTTATTACTTTTGATTTAAGTCTTGAAGATAGTGATTGATCATTGATCTAAGAGGTTAAAGAATCTTGGACAAGGAAATGTTAGGAGTTGTATGAATTGTTAGTAAAATAAGTACAAATCTTGTATTATTGCATTGTTGCTTATGATGATAATGGCAATGTATATGATACTATGTGAACCATGTGATATTTCATGTATTGTGACTCATGTTATGAGTAATGTGTTTGGTTATGTTTATATCAATAATGCTATATGTATAATGTGATGGAATAAAATGCCATTGTGATTGGCTATGGTAACTTATATGTGATATGAGGCCATTGCTATTGGCTATGATGAGAGTTGAGAATGGAAATGATAATTAAATAATAAATGATTTGTGTGGCTAATGTGTTATTCCATTTTCAGAGTTTGTTGTTGGTGGCATGCCTAATAAGTGTAACAATCTCTTGAAGTTAGGTTGGATTGAATCCTTGAAGCCTAATTGAGATGTTACCACCCTTGAAGCTAGGTTGGGTTGGTTCTTGAAGCCAAGTTGGGTTGATGCTTAGCATGCTTTGCTCCCCTTGAAGCTTGGTTGAACCTAATCCTTGAAGCCTAGTTGGGTTTATGATATTGATAAATGTGATGATAAAACCAAAACATTAACTCTGAAAATTGAATGGCATATTAGTGTGTTTTGGGCCCATGCTTGTCTTTGTTTAGTGTTGATTATGAATGATTAAATGAATACTAATGAGGTATATAATAAGATGTTGAAATATGATATGTCTATTTATGTTGAGTTATGAAATGTAAAGGTATGTTGTTAGCTTTGCATATATGATGTTACATGTATAATATGGATTGAGAATTGGCATTGCATTGCATTAAAGCATAACATTAGCATGAATTATCTTACTAAGCCGTTGGCTTAGCGCGATAGTGTTTGATCGCGCAGGTAATAGGGTTGAACCCGAGATCTCTTCGAGACCGAGTGAGAGTAGACAGTGAAGAGTTGATTTTGGGAACTTAAAGATCAGAGGAGACTTGCCAATCATGTATAACTCTTTTATATTTTGTAAAGTAATGATTTTAATGTACATATGTGTATATTTGTAAATATGAAATTAAATGTTTTCATATATGTAAATATTTGATAAATTCCGCTGCGTAACAACTAAATGTATTTATATATATATCTATTTAGTTTTGTATTACAAGTTAACTACTTATCCTTCTATAATGTATACAATTGAAAAATTATGGTATCATTTAAAATGTTTTGAATGTTAAAAAAAAATCCGTACAACTCTATGTTTAGTGCATGTATACTACATGGTGGTGTTTGTAGTGTGCATGTATTGAATGTAGGGGTGTTACATGAAGAATCATGAAGGGGAGGTTAGAAACACACTAAAAAGCATGAAGAATCTGCCCATAAATATCTTGATGGGCATTAGCAAGAATTTACAATATAATATTGATGTGGTTTAGTGCTAGTATGACTAGACACATGTGAACCAACACCAAAATGCATGTAGAATCTACCCATCATTATTATCAGAATTATGGGCACTAATTTAGAATATAATATTGATGTGGATGGATAATTAATGCTAGTGCAACTAGATACATGTGAGCGTAGATTTTTAAGCCATTAATTCTTTATTTCCAGCTATATAGAGAGGGGTGGAAAGAACTAAAGGGGCTGATATGAATTTTCAGATTATGTTGATTGTAATTTATGTGCTTTCAAGTTTGAGAGGTTTTCTTCTTATTCTTATTGCATGAAGAATTGGTTCTAACTTATCAAGTCTAACTTATGGTGTTTTAAATCATTTCATTTACTTCATCCCCATCACCCAAGTTCTCAATTATAGGTTAGTTGTGGGTTTGATAGGGAGGATTTATTTTTGAGTTCTAAGATTCTATGCTAGATATATATTTGGTGTTCTAGATGTAATCTTTGATCCATGGGTTCCACATCATTTGGTATCAGAGCTTTGGCTTGAAGATAAATCTCTAGGTATCTTTTATGTTTTAATTATCTCATCTACTTTCTTGCTCTTGTTATCATCTAAGTCTCCTCATTTTTCTATTTTTGTTGCACCTTATTCTTTCTCTTTAGATTATGTTTTCTTATCTTATCATTTTCTATTCTTCTTTACTAAAAGTCTAAAAGATAAAAAAGAGTAAAAGATAAAAAAAAAAAGAACCAGATTTAGTTTTTAAGTCTCTTTATTTTCTATTCTTGTTGCACCTTGTTCTTTTTCTTCAAATCTGTTTTTTTTATCTTTTCATTTGCTATTCTTGTTTACTGAAAGTTAAAAAAAAAGGAAAAGATCAAAAGAAAAAAATAAAAAAAAATCAGATTCAGCTTCCTCAATATATATAAAAAAATTCATACCTATTTCAGTCCATTATTTTTCTACACAAAGTGTATGAGAGTTCTAGCATATTTATGCCATTAACAACTCTCCATCTTATTATATTTGATCAAATTACAACAGTTCCTCATTATGCATCCATTTAGCATTTAAAACCTGATCTTTAGAGCATAGCTTACACTGGAAATAGATTTAGTTGCATATTCAGATTACTCGTTAAAGTGATTTAAATTCTATTTTCCAATATCCAGAATTATTTTTCTTTGCATTCTTAGTTTCATTTTTCATACTGTGAGTGGGGATTTTGGCTCCCACTCCCGGTGGAATGGTTCTTGCAACTTCGGCACTGCTTAGGCTCGGGGTCTTAGAGAACACGGACCTAAGTATGGAGAAAATGGGGTTGCCACTCGGACGGGCTGGGAAAAGAGAAAGGGGTGGATGACTCGGGTCCTAAGGAATCCCCAACCCCTTAATGGGTTTGGAAAGTTGGGTACGTGTGGGGAAGGTGAGAAATGGCCCAGCACCCCCACAACGCCCGGTTCATTGGAACCGGCCTCCTTTACAGGTCTTAATATTATAAAATTCTTAAATATAACAATGTTATCCATATTACACACAATAATTAAAAGAAAGCATCAATACATTAAAATCAAAGCAAGGTCCAAGCAAAACAAATAAATGAACACCCATCCGAAGATGGAAACATGTCCTTACATCACATGCCTAAATAGGACACCCACCAAAAGGTAGAAACATGCCCTTTACATAGGTTCTAAAATAGAAAAGCAAATTAAATTACATGATGTTTAACTAATGAGGTACCCACCAAGTGGAAACATACCACTTACAACTTTTGGAAGTCTAAATAAATTGATAAAAGTAAATAACCATTCATAATAAGTAAATCATTCATCAAAGGTATTTAAATATCAATAAAAAGTAAACATCCAGCCATGATAAATAAAATAAACTAAGTATTGAATTTAAATAAATTAAAGCATATAAAATAAATCAAAGCATAATCAAATATAGAATTGAATAAAGCAAATAAAAAAGTCCAAATTATAGCTACTATTTCCATTTAGGGTTCTTTATCTCATGTGTTAAGGTTTTGGAAATTTCATGAATTTAAGCTACTGTGACTTTTATGGAATTAAAATAGATTAAAGATTTTATGTTTTTGAAAGGTTGGTAATCCACTTTGATTAAACAAATTAAGGTTTGAATGGTGAAATCATGAAACTAGGGTTTTAGATACTTTAAAATACTTTGATTTATGATTTTCGATTATTGGGTTTCTAAGCTACTGTGTAAATTTAATCTATTTATGGTTTTATGGTTTTTAATGTTTTAAAAGGATTAGGGTTCATAAAATTAGGGTTTAAAGTTTTAAAAAGGATTAGGGTTCATTATTTTGAATTTTGGAAGTTGAATTTGGGTTTAGTATTTTTGGAATTTAGGGTCACGGGTGGTGAATTAATTTTTAGGAATTTGGAAATCAATTTGATAATTTCATGAAGTTTTATGAATTTAAACAAAAAAATTAAAGTTTTTATAAGTAGAAAAGATGTTTTTTAAGGCTTTTTGAATGAAGTAGAACCTAATTTAAAATTTTAAAAGAAACATAATTTAAATCTTAGTTTTGTTGAAAAATATGTTCAATTAGAGTTTTAAGATTTTTAAGAAGCAAAAATAACAATTTTAAGCCTTTTGGAAGATAAACCAACGAAATAAAGCTTTTAAATTTAGAAAAACTAATTTAAGGTTCTAGGATTTTAGATTTTGAAAAAAAGCAAATTCCTAGTTTTAGCTACTGTGTTAAAAAAATAAAGAAATTAGAATTTCATACCTTCTTTTGTAAGTTGCACCAAAATTGCTTCTTGGATGAACAAGCTCAAAAGACCAACCTTTTTGCCTCTTTTTCCTCTCTTAAATCGAGTTTCTACTCCTTTTAAAATCAATTCAATTCAAGCTTTTTCCTTTATGGATTTGGATTTTCTTTTTCCAAGCTACTGTTGGATTTTGGCTCCCCTTTTTTAAATTGCCTTTGGTCCTTATTTATAGTGGTTTAATGTAGTTTATTCCTAATTAGTTAAGGTAAGTAATATTAATAAAAAAAAAAGAAACCGAAACCTAATTGAATTAGGTTTTGAAAAATTTGCGTCGGAAAAAATCCCGCTGCCGAAAAAATTGCGCTGACGAAAAAATTATGCCGCAGTTGGCTGCGGCAGCGCGCGCGGAACAGGCCCGTAGCCATTTCGCAGGCAGAAAAATTTTGCACCCGGCTATTTCGCAGGCAAAATAATTCTGCCTCGCAGGGAGAATTTTTCTGCATGCAAAATGCCCAAGAGCCCGTGCGACTATTTTTTCGTAACTGATTTTTTTTACTTCGATTTTTATTTTTATTTTTATTTTTTGACTTTTATTTGTTTATTTCTATTTTTTATTAATAAAAATTAGATACTAAAGCAAAAATTATTTAATAAAAATTATTTTGGACCAATTAGACAACAAAATTTATTTTGGACTAAATAAAACATATTGGACTGGATTGGGTCAAAAATTAAGGGTCTACACATATGCCTCTTATTTCCTTTATGCATTAAGTATCTAACTCTCAATCGTAGTTACTTTTGTTTGATTAACACAAATACTTCTTACTCCTTGCGTTAACTTTCAGTTCTTGTTGATTTAAATTGAATTTCTTCTAGAATTGTTGAATTCATTTTGTTCCTTAGGTTCCTTGTAAAGTCGTTAAAACAAAACTTATTTTACTTGATTTAAGTGGAACCAGTTCTGAAATTCAACCTAATAACAAAAGAATTAATTTTAAGAACATGCAAAAAGGAATTAGCAGCAAGTAAGCATTCATCAATCCATCAAAGGCAACAACATTGCCTTTGTTATTGTTCATCCAGAAATCAATTTTTTGGTGGAACCGACTACGCAGGTTTGATCTTTAATCATAAATTATATGTTCACAGTAGCTTCATTTTCTTTGATTAATTTGAACATGCAGTAACTTGATCTTTGAACATGCAGTAAATTGCTTTGTTTTAATAACTTTAATTGTTTGCTTTAGTTAGTACATTAATCAGTTGGTATTCGTAACTCCACTTGCATGTTTTTATAAAAAACATAAAACTACCCAGTAGCTGTTGAGGATTTAAATTAATTGTCAGAATCTATTTTGCTTACTAAAACCTCAAGAACCATAAGTTATTTTTATTGAAACTCAAAACCTCAAGCTATTTTTATCCAAAAGCTTAAACCATTTCATTATTAAACTCCAAAATATTGATTATTTTTCCAAAACCTTAATTTATCTCTCCAAATCCAAAATTATTTTTTAAAAAGGCAGTAAGTTAAAATCCTAAACCTTTTTTTCAACAACCCTAGTTTCAAAAACCTGAATTCCAAAACCCTAGTTTTAAAAACCCTAATTCCAAAACCCTAATTACAAAACTCTAGTTTACAAAATCCTAATTCCAAAACCCTGATTACAAAACCCTCAAAACCCTACTTTCCAAAACCCTAAGTTCCAAAACCCTAAATTCTTTAAAACCTAAAACTTATACTTTTTATTACTTTATTTAATTTTAGATTTGATTATGTAGTTTATTATATATTTTTGATGGTTGACTTATTTAATTTCAATGCTTGATTTATTTAATTTATCATGGATGGATATTTTCTTTATTATTATGATTATTATTTGTGTAACACCCCTATACCCCGTATACGTACACAGCATGCTAATACGATCATAATATACGTATACTGAATATAGAAATGCCACGGTTTACTAAACAAACGACTCACTTCTTTCTACAAAAATATACATAAACTTAAACATTTAGGTTAAACTTAAAACACAATAAATAAAACATTCATTTAATACACAGCTGAAAATATAGTTATTTTTACAAATACAAATACACCAAAAACAAATTTTACAAAATATAAAGTTTATACATGTTTGGCAGTCAGTCTTTGATCTTTAAGCCCACTATCCACACTTCAGAATCTAAACTTGATTCGGCCTAGAGGAACTCTTCGGTTCTACCATGTCACCTGCACGATGAACCACAATTGCGCTAAGCCAACGACTTAGTGGTACAAACTACAATAATATTATGCTTCAATGCAATGCCAATGTCATGCAATCAAGTTTCAAAAATAATTCAAAAGAATATTATATTTCACAACCTTGCATTATTCAATAACTTATCAAAACATTCATTTCCATTAAGTTAATTATGTATTATGATCATCTCATAACATTATATCTCACTCCATAGTTCATATTAAAGCAAAGACAAGCATGGGCCCAAAAGTCTCTAATATGCCATTCAACTTTCAGAGTTAATATTTTAGTTTAATTATCACATTTATCATTATCATTATCCCAACTAGGCTTCAAGGATTAGGCTCAACCAAGCTTCAAGGAGAATAAAGCATGCTAAGTATCAACCCAACTTGGTTTCAAGAACCAAACCCAATCTAGCTTCAAGGGTTGTAACATCTCAATTAGGCTTCAAGGACTAGACTCAACCAAGCTTCAAGGGAAGTTAAGCATGCTAAACTTCAACCCAACTTGGCTTCAAGGATCAAGCCCAACCTAACTTCAAGAGATTGTTACTATAGGCATGCCACCAACAACAAAACTCTAAAAATGGAATAACACATTAGACACACAATTCGTTTATTAATTCATTATCAATTTCATTCTCATTTTCTCATCATCATTTAGGCAACCATGCCTCAATCATCTCATTTACATCATTATAGACAACAACAATGGCTTCATATCTCATCAAGATGGTATAAATAATCAATTGCCTTGGACATATATCTTAAATTCATCATCATATAAGCAACATGCCCCATTTATTTCATTTCAATAATGATAGCCAACCACAATGGCTTCACATCTCATTATATCTCAATTCACAATAAAACAACTCATCATTGAAGTATTCATCATAACCAATTGCATTGCACATATATTTCATATTTCATTATATCTTTAACATTTTCAACATACATTCCACAAAGTTCACATTATGCAAAACATAACATTATTAATATGCATCAACAATACAATAGATTACTTAACACATTTACAATCAAATGTGTTAAGTCCCAAGACCATATAAAGGTATGCAATAATGTAGTTTGTACTTACCTTAAGAACAATTCACACCAACCTATACACTTCCTCTTCCAAGAATTCTCAACACTTAGGTTAGGGCAACTCAACCTCTTCACAACCTAATTCAAAAGGAATAATATACATGAGATAATATGAATAAGTACCAACTAGGGCAAACTCTACACATGACACGCTCAACAACACGGGCGTGTCCCTGACCGTGCCCTAAACTCACAACACAGAAGCTTTGAGACGCTCAGAACCATGGGCGTGTCACTGAACGTGTAATACATTCTGTCTCACAGAAACATTGACACGTCCAACAACACGGGCGTGTTCATGGCCGTGTCAAACCACCAACATCACAGTAGCTATGACACGCTCAGTGACATGGGCGTGTCACTGCTCGTGTCACCCATCCAAGAACACAGAACCATTGACACGCTTAAAACCTGGCCGTGCTAATGGGCATGTCAGGCAAAAAATACAGATTCCGGCAACATCAACACTACATCCAATTAACCACTTACTTCCACCATTTCCCACTTCAAACAAACTTAATTAATCACACCCAAAAACCATAACAAGCTTGCAAAAACACCAAAACAACTCAAATCATACATCAAACATAAATCATAATCATCACCACAAACCCAAAACACAACCACAACACATTCTCTTCCAACAAACTTACTCCTTCCTTCAATCCAACCCCAAAATCCAAAATCAATTGAACCAAACACTCTTAAACACATCACGCTCAAATATAATCACACTATCACATCAACAATCAAACTCAATTACAACTCAAAATAAAACAAGAAGATCAAGAGGAAACTTACCAAAAATGATGAAACTTCTTAAATTTCCAACTTAATCACTTGAATCTTCCTTCAATATGATCTTAGAAAATTAAAACTCTTTCTTGCTCTCTTGTCTTTGGTGAGCCGGCCAACATGGAAAAGAAAAGAAAATAAGAAGAAAATGAAGAAGAAAAGTCAAATACTCCACCTCTTAAACCTCCTCCAAGCAATTAATTTAATAAAATATTCAAATATTTCTCCTCCACTCATTTTAATTTCCTTTTTAAATACTTTAATTAATTATAAAAATAAAAATCTTCTTTTGACTATCATCACCTTGACTTGTATATGTTGTATATATTTCCATATGTACAACATATACACTCTCTCTTTAATTCTTTTATCTTTCCAATAAAACATATACATTAAATCCAAATACAACAATAATACCAAAACTTTTAGGGTATACTTTGGGATATTACAATTCTCCCCTTCGAAAAAGAAATTTCGTCCTCGAAATTACCTGATATCAAGTCTGAAACAATTGTGGATACTGATCTCGCATCTCTTGCTCACTCTCCCAAGTTGCCTCTTCCTTCTTATGATTCTTCCAAAGAACCTTGACAAGTGGCACCTTCTTATTTCTCAACTCTTTTAGTTCATGTGCCAAAATAGCAACTGGTTCTTCTTCAAAAGTCAGATCTGGATTCACCTCAATAGATTCAACTGATAAGATATGAGATGGGTCTGATCTGTACCTCCGCAGCATAGAAACTTGGAAGACATTATCGATTCTATCCAACTCAGGCGGCAAAGCAAGATGATAAGCAACTGGTCCAACTCTTTCTAATATCTCATATGGTCCAATAAAACGAGGACTCAACTTCCCTCTTCGACCAAATCTTAAAATCTTTTTCCAAGGAGATACTTTTAGAAATACTTTATCTCCAACATCAAAATCTATATCTCTCTTCTTCAAATCTGAATAAGATTTTTGTCGATCTGAAGCTGCTTTCAACCGATCCCGAATTATCTTTACTTTCTCTTTCGTCTCTTTAATCAAATCAGGACCAATCAATTTGCCTTCTCCAACTTCATTCCAACATAAAGGTGTCCTACATCTTCTACCATACAATGCCTTAAATGGTGCCATACCAATACTGGATTGATGACTGTTGTTGTAAGAAAATTCCACAAGTGGCAAAAATCTGTCCCAACTTCCAGAAAAATCAATGACACAACTCTCAACATATCTTTTATAATCTGTATTACTCTCTCTAACTGCCCATCTGTCTGCGGATGAAAAGCAGTGCTAAAGTGCAATCGAGAACCCAATGCACCATGCAAACTCTTCCAAAATCTCAAAGTAAACCGTGGATCTCGATCAGACACTAAAGAAATTGGGACACCATGCAACTTCACTATCTCACTGATATACAGCTCAGCCAACTTTTCAAGAGAATAATCCATCCGCACTGGAAGAAAATGAGCTGTCTTTATCAACCGATCCACAATCACCCAAATAGCATCACGTTTCTTCTGAGTCAATGGTAAACCAAACACAAAATCCATTGTCACTCTCTCCCATTTCCATTCAGGCACTGTTAAAGGTTGAAGCAACCCAGTTGGAACTTGGTGTTCAGCTTTCACCCTCTGACACGTGAGACACTTAGACACAAACTTCGCTATGTCTCTCTTCATACCTGACCACCAATAATGCTCCTTCAAATCATGATACATCTTTGTACTCCCAGGGTGCATCGCAAAAACCGACTGATGTGCTTCTTCTAAAATAACCTTTCTCAAACTAACTTCATCAGGAACACACAATCTATCCTTAAACCAAAGGTTACCATTACTCCTCACATGAAAATCTCTACTTTCTCCATTTTGGCAATCTGAAACAATCTTCTGAATTTTCTCATCTGCCAACTGAACCTCTTTAATCTGATCTAACAATACCGGTCTCAAATGCAACTGAGCTAACAAGGCTCCATCATCACATAGTTTGAAACTAGCATGCAATGCTCTCAACTCAACAAGCAACAAGAGCAAATAAACAGACAAACCTGCCAAAGACTTCTGACTCAAGGCATCAGCAACAACATTTGCCTTACCAGGATGGTAGTCAATCAAACAGTCATAGTCTTTGATCAATTCTAACCACCATCTTTGCCGAAGATTAAGCTCTCTTGAACCCCAAAATATTTCAAACTCATATGATCCGTGTAGATAAAACATTTCTCCCCATACAAATAATGTCGCCATATCTTCAAAGCAAACACTATGGCTGCCAACTCCAAATCATGCGTCGGATAATTAAGCTCATGCGGCTTCAATTGCCGAGAAGCATAAGCTATGACTTTACCTTCTTGCATCAAAACACAACCTAAACCATTATGTGAAGCATCACTGTAAATCACATATGGTTTATCTTCCACAGGTAAAGCAAGAACAGGAGCTTGAGTCAACATTTCCTTCAACTGCTCAAAACTAGCTTCACACTGATCTGTCCACACAAATCTAACTCCCTTTCGAAGTAATCTGGTAAGTGGAGTAGCTATCAAAGAAAAACCTTTCACAAAGTGTTGATAATAGCCTGCCAAACCCAGAAAACTTCTAACTTCAGTTACAGACTTCGGTGGACTCCAATTCAAAATAGCTTCAACTTTACTTGGATCGACTCTTATACCATCTGCTGAAACTATATGACCAAGAAAAGTCACTTGATCAAGCCAAAATTCACACTTTGACAGCTTAGCATACAACTGCTTCTCTCTCAAGGTCTGCAACACAATCCGCAAATGCTTGTCATGCTCCTCTTCACTACATGAATACACCAAAATATCATCAATGAAGACCACAACAAACTGATCCAGATAGGGCCTAAACACTCTATTCATCAAATCCATGAAAGCTGCAGGTGCATTCGTCAATCCAAAAGGCATCACTAAAAACTCATAATGCCCATACCTTGTGCGAAAAGCTGTCTTAGGAACATCTTCAGCTCTGACTCTCAACTGATGGTACCCTGATCTCAAATCAATCTTGGAAAACACTGCTGCTCCCTTCAACTGATCAAAGAGATCATCAATCCGAGGCAAAGGATACTTATTCTTGATAGTCACTTTGTTCAATTGCCTATAATCAATGCACAACCTCAAAGTACCATCCTTTTTCTTCACAAATAAAATAGGAGCTCCCCACGGAGAAACACTAGGGCGAATAAACCCTTTATCCAACAACTCCTGCAACTGCACCTTCAACTTTCTTAACTCAGCAGGTGCCATTCGATAGGGAGTAATAGAGATGGGAGTGGTACCAGGCAACAAATCGATACCAAACTCAACCTCTCTCTCAGGGGGTAACCCTGGCAACTCCTCAGGAAAAACATCTAGAAATTCCGCAACTGTGGGTATACTATCAAGTTGAGAACCCATTACTCTAGTATCCACAACATGAGCAAGATAAGCATCACACCCTTTTCTAATCAACTTCCTAGCTACAACAGCTGACACAAACAAGGATGCAAGTCGTCTCTGCTCACTAGACACCATCACATTTTTACCATCACCGGTTCTCAAAGTAACACATTTCTTTTGACAATCTACCACAGCTCCATGCTTAGACAACCAATCCATGCCTAAGATCAAATCATACTCCTTAAAAGGTATTTCAATCAAATCACCCAAAAACTCCGCACCTTGTACCACAACTGCACTATCACGATGCACCTTACTCACCATAACACTATGTCCTAAAGGATTTGTCACCAAGACATCAAATCCTAAGGACTCTGAATGCAATTTAGACACAGGCAAAATAGATGCACTTATGTATGAATGAGTAGATCCTGGATCAATCAAAGCAAGTACTGAAATGCCAAATAAAAAAAATGTACCAATAATAACTACTGGAGCATCCGATTGCCTCTGCATCACATATACTCTCTGAGAAGATCCGGCCTCATCTGGCCTACTGCCTCTGGATGAAGATCCTCCTCTCTGACTAAACCCAGGTCTACCACCTCTACTGAAACCTCTGCCCCCTCGACCACCTCTGCTAACACTGGGTCGAGAAGCTGCAGTATCAGTCTGCCTATCATCCTACATCTCAGGGCAATCTTTAATAAAATGAGCTGGTGACCCACATCTAAAGCATACTCCTGATCCACCCGTCTTCCAACAAACACCCCCATGGGTCCTACCACAATGAACACATACAGGTGGAGTAGATCTCTGAACCACTGGAGTCGGAGCACTCGCTACAGAAACTGTAGGTCTCGGTCTCTACCTCTGATATTGAACTGATCTACCAGACTGCCTCTGGCTTCTACTAACTCTTGGAATAAAACTTCCTCTACCTCTCTTCATAGATGAAGACCCTGCCTCAAACTGGGGTCTCCTAACTCTGGTCTCTTCCTCGGTAACAGCTGCTGCAATGCCCTGTGCTCTCTCAACACTTCTGGCTGCTGCAACCAATTGAGAAAAATCCTGGTATCGAGAACCAGCAACAATGCACATAATAGAGGGCCTCAACCCCTCCTCAAACCTCCTGCACCGATCAATCTCATCGGAAATAATCCCATCGGCATAGTGACTCAACCGGATGAACTCTATCTCATACTCTGTCACTGTCAGGTTATCTTGTCTCAGATTCAGAAATTCCATCTTCTTAACATCTTTATACTCCCTCAGAGTATATTTCTGCTCAAACTCCCTCATAAAATCATTATAAGATAATGTAGGTGGATCATCCATGGCATGAGGAACCGTCTTCCACCAATCATAAGCATCTTTCTAAAGAAGGGATCCTGCATAATCAAATTTCTCATCAGGAGTAACTTGCAACTGGATAAATATCCTCTGCACTTTATCCAACCACTGCTCAGCTACTACAGGATCTATAGTACCCAAGAAATCCTCAGCTCCATATTTTCACAATTTATCATAATGCCTCACCAGTACTTGAGGCTGTGGTGGCCGTGGTGGCTGCTGTACAGGAGCTCTCCTCAATAATTCTACCATATGATGTAATCAACCCGGCGAAACCTCATCAGTAGCTGATCTCCCTGGCACAGGAACAGGGGCCTCACTAACTCTCTCAACTCTAGCTCCATCTCTACTCTCTTCAGGAGCTACGCTCTCATCACTATCTTCTACAGACTGACATGACGGAGACGCCATCACTACCTATATCTGCAAACACAACAGAATATACTTCATTAAAGATCAGAGACTTCCAATAACAAAACATGTATCTTATTTAAAAATCACAGTTTAAAATCAAAATGTTTTTTTTCTTACAATTTACCTAGGTTGAGAATCTCAAACCTAGGCTCTGATACCAAAACAATTGTAACACCCCTATACCCCGTATACGTACACAGCATGCTAATACAATCGTAATATACGTATACTGAATATAGAAATGCCACGGTTTACTAAACAAATGACTCACTTCTTTCTACAAAAATATACATAAACTTAAACATTTAGGTTAAACTTAAAACACAATAAATAAAACATTCATTTAATACACAGCAGAAAATATAGTTATTTTTACAAATACAAATACACCAAAAACAAATTTTACAAAATATAAAGTTTATAAATGTTTGCCAGTCAGTCTTTGATCTTTAAGCCCACTATCCACACTTCAGAATCTAAACTTGATTCGACCTAGAGGAACTCTCCGGTTCAACCCTGTCACCTGTGCGATGAACCACAATCGCGCTAAGCCAATGGCTTAGTGGTACAAACTGCAATAATATTATGCTTCAATGCAATGCCAATGTCATGCAATCAAGTTTCAAAAATAATTCAAAAGAATATTATATTTCACAACCTTGCATTATTCAATTACTTATCAAAACATTCATTTCCATTAAGTTAATTATGTATTATAATCATCTCATAACATTATATCTCACTCCATAGTTCATATTAAAGCAAAGACAAGCATGGGCCCAAAAGACTCTAATATGCCATTCAACTTTCAGAGTTAATGTTTTGGTTTAATTATCACATTTATCATTATCATTATCCCAACTAGGCTTCAAGGATTAGGCTCAACCAAGCTTCAAGGGGAACAAAGCATGCTAAGTATCAACCCAACTTGGCTTCAAGAACCAAACCCAACCTAGCTTCAAGGGTTGTAACATCTCAATTAGGCTTCAAGGACTAGACTCAACCAGGCTTCAAGGACTAGACTCAACCAAGCTTCAAGGGGAGTTAAGCATGCTAAACTTCAACCCAACTTGGCTTCAATGATCAAGCTCAACCTAACTTCAAGAGATTGTTACTATAGGCATGCCACTAACAACAAAACTCTAAAAATGGAATAACACAGTAGACACACAATTCATTTATTAATTCGTTATCAATTTGATTCTCATTTTCTCATCATCATTTAGGCAACCATGCCTCAATCATCTCATTTACATCATTATAGCCAACAACAATGGCTTCATATCTCATCAAGATAGTATACATAATCAATTGCCTTGGACATATATCTTAAATTCATCATCATATAAGCAACATGCCCCATTTATTTCATTTCAATAATGATAGCCAACCACAATGGCTTCACATCTCATTATATCTCAATTCACAATAAAAAAAGTCATCATTGAAGTATTCATCATAACCAATTGCATTGCACATATATTTCATATTTCATTATATCTTTCACATTTTCAACATACATTCCACAAAGTTCACATTATGCAAAACATAACATTATTAATATGCATCAACAATACAATAGATTACTTAACACATTTACAATCAAATGTGTTAAGTCCCAAGACCATATAAAGGTATGCAATAATGTAGTTTGTACTTACCTTAAGAACAATTCACACCAACCTATACACTTCCTCTTCCAAGAATTCTCAACACTTAGGTTAAGGCAACTCAACATCTTCACAACCTATTTCAAAAGGAATAATACACATGAGATAATATGAATAAGAACCAACAAGGGCAAACTCTAGACATGACATGCTCAACAACACGGGCGTGTCCCTGACCGTGCCCTAAACTCACAACACAAAAGCTTTGAGACGCTCAGAACCACGGGCATATCACTGGACGTGTAATACATTCTGTCTCACAGAAACATTGACACGTCCAACAACACGGGCTTGTTCATGGACGTGTCAAACTACTAACATCACAGTAGCTATGACACGCTCAGTGACATGGGTGTGTCACTGCTCGTGTCACCCATCCAAGAACACAGAACCATTGACATGCTTAAAACCTGGCCGTGCTAATGGGCGTCAGGCTAAAAATACAGATTCCGGCAACATCAACACTACATCCAATTAACCACTTACTTCCACCATTTCCCACTTCAAACAAACTTAATCAATCACATCCAAAAACCATAACAAACTTGCAAAAACACCAAAACAACTCAAATCATACATCAAACATAAATCATAATCATCACCAGAAACCCAAAACACAACCACAACACATTCTCTTCCAACAAACTTACTCCTTCCTTCAATCCAACCCTAAAATCCAAAATCAATTGAACTAAACACTCTTAAACACATCGCACTCAAATATAATCACACTATCACATCAACAATCAAACTCAATTACAACTCAAAATAAAACAAGAAGATCAAGAGGAAACTTACCAAAAATGATGAAACTTCTTAAATTTCCAACTTAATCACTTGAATCTTCCTTCAATATGATCTTAGAAAATCAAAACTCTTTCTTGCTCTCTTGTCTTTGGTGAGCCGGCCAACAAGGAAAAGAAAAGAAAATAAGAAGAAAATGAAGAAGAAAAGTCAAATACTCCACCTCTTAAACCTCCTCCAAGCAATTAATTTGATAAAATATTCAAATATTTCAGCTCCACTCATTTTAATTTCCTTTTTAAATACTTTAATTAATTATAAAAATAAAAATCTTCTTTTGACTATCATCACCTTGACTTGTATATGTTGTATATATTTCCATATATACAACATATACACTCTCTCTTTAATTCTTTTCTCTTTCCAATAAAACATATACATTAAATCCAAATGCAACAATAGTACCAAAACTATTAGGGTATACTTTGGGATATTACAATTTGTTTCTTTTGGTATTAAAATTGTAAGAGGTATATTTCCATTATTGGGTACCTCATTAATTAATTTTCATGCAATTTAAATTGTTTTTTACATTTTGTAATTAATGTAAAGGAGACATTTTCACCTTTCGGTGGGTGTCCTATTTAGTTTTAGACATGGACAATGTAAGGACATGTTTCCATCCTCAGATGGGTGTCCATTTATCTATTTTGTTTGGACATTGCTTTAATTTTAATATAATGATGCTTTATTTTAATTGTTACATGTAGTATGGATAATATTATTATATTTAAGAATTTTATAATATTAATACGTGCAAAGGAGGGCGGTTCCAATGAACCGGGCATTGTGGGGGTGCTGGGCCATTTCTCACCTTCCCCACACGTACCCAGCTTTCCGCACCCATTAAGGGGTTGGGGATTCCTTAGGAATTGAGTCATCCACCCCTTTCTTTTTCCTTGCCCGTCCGGGTGGTAACTCCATTTTTTCCAGGCTTAGGCCCGTGTTCTCTAAAGCCCTGAACCTAAACAGTGCCGAAGTCGCAAGAACCGTTCCACCGGGAGTGGGGGCAAAAATCCCTGCTCATAGTGGTGACTCCACTGGGGATAAGAGAAGTTGATTCTGTTGGTCTTTTTTGTTATTCTATTCTTTCTTATCATGATATTATCCATTGCATCATTTAGTTTGCATCGTGTGCGTGAGTTAGGATGCCCGTGTTACCCCTGTTGTGTTATGTAAGGGATACTATACTTTCACTCAAGGTACGGAGATCGAGCATGGCATAACCACTCATAGCCTTGTACCTTTTGGTATATACTTGCTATCGGGACCTAATCCTTTTAACCCAAAGACTAAAGCTCATGTAATTAGCCTAGTTGCTTTCCTTAGGTTTTTACCCCAAATGCATGTTGTTTGACTATAGTTAGTTTATCTTTGTTTAAATCATGGCTTATTTTGTTTGTTCTTTTTCTAATATGACCTATGTACATTTGTAAGCTCAAAATAAATTTTTCTCTAAATCCGAAGGACCAAAGCAATTTTCACAATTTTTCAAAATGGTCTTTGGATATAAAACTTTTCCATAAACAAATTCTTTTCTCATGACTCAAATACAAAGTCCAAAATCCATTTTTTCTAAAATCTTTTTACAATGGGCTTAGAAACAAAATTATTTTCATCCAACCATTTTCTTACAAAGAGCTTGCAAATTATTTAGGTCAATTACGAAATACCAAAAATCAATTGTGAGCCTAGTTTATACTAAGAGTTATTAATCATGGGCTTGTTTTTGGCATGAATAATTAGTTACTTTTTCAAGTGAGAAATCTATTTATAATAAACCTCTTAATTTAGTTTTAATTCAATATAGCATAAAAGCTGCTTTAGTTGGTTGCATGGATTAAAACCTAATTAATGAGAATTATCATGAACTGATTTCCAATTTTGAAAATATAACTATTTGTTGAAACATCCGAGGAAAATATTCAAAAATAAGATATGATGTGTTAGTATTTTGTTAACCATATGCCTAGGAAAAGAGACTTGCCACTCGTGTGTGAAAGTTATAAGGTTGGAAGGAACGTCTTATTTATCCTTGTTTGTTTATTGTGCATACATGCATACATGCAGCACATGACATATCATTAATCCTTTTTGGCTCACATACTTGGAGTATGATAATCCAAGAGCATACAACGATATCACCTGCAGCATTGATTTTTTATTCAAGTGCTTCATTGGGAGGATGGATACAAACTAGCTAAGGGATATAATCGATGAAGTTGTCAAAGCTAGCATGGCAGAGCTACAAGATCAATTGGTTGAAATTATGAAGACCCAGTTGATTGAAATTTTGGAGCTCATCAACAATGCTAAGGCAGCATCCATGGAGAACATGTTCACTAATAGAGATCAAATGAAAAATGAGGGACCAATCCCTATTCTACGAGACGAGCCCAATCATGTGCTATCTAAGTGGGGAAATAAAGACGGCTATCACCCCAGTGGGAAAAGTCAAAGGGAAAGAGAGAAGAACCATTTTTTTGCAAAATGAAATTATCAGCCTAGCAATCAAAATACACAAAAGGAAGCTGAAGTTAATGCCACCGGTCAAGGAGGAATGAGGCAATTTTTGGAATTAGGAAAGCTGCTATCTTGGGTTCTCAATAAGCTACAAAAGTAGGGATTGTTACAACCCTTGACTCCTCGACCTTTGCCAAATCCTTTACCCCTAAAATTTGATACTAAGGCTTTTTGTCAATTTTATCATACTCAAGGACATGAGATTGATAGATGTACTCGATTGAGGCATGAGATCCAATATTTAATCGATAATGGTAAACTGCCTGAGCCTAATAAGCACAACGCTAAGAATAATCCTCTACCTAATTTTGGAAGGGCGTTACCGCTTACAACTTTCATGAAGAGTTTTATCTTGTCATCCTGTGATGATATGGATAGAGAAGCTGCTAAAGATGATGTGCTACTAAGCAAGTTTGGACTAACTGTGGATGATGAAGCAATGATCGTTGATGATGGAAAAAATCCTTGCCTCCAACTCAACAAACTTTCCTTAGCTTGAATATTACTCTACTTATTTTGCTTTCTTTAATATTTAATTGGAATAATCATATTTTTCAAATTTAAAGTTGTTTGAATAAATTCCTTTCACAAAAATTTTGTTGGTCTTTGTTTATTTTGGTGCTAAACAATTGAGGAATCTAGCTTGATGATTCATGAATTAATATATTTATGCATCATGATACGAATGCCTTTACTAGGTGAGGGAATTACTCTATAGCATTGAGTTGTGTATGCTTACTCAGAGAGGGCTCCTGCATAATTACCTTTGACTAGGTCCTAGTCAGTCTTAGAACATGCTTTAACAAACTTTCGAGACAAAATTGAACTCTTCTTATTTAAGGGAGAAATTATCTAGGCATTGTTTGGTTAGCAAACAACTAGTATCCACCCTATTAAATATCAATCTCTAGTTGTCCCTTTAAGCCTTCATAAATAGCTTTCTTCCCCCAACAACCTACCCTGAGCTGTTGTGATACTTTTGACAAGTCTTATGATCACTAAGGTGAAGCATAGCTAAGAGTGTAAGGATAGTGGATGTTATCAAGACCATAAGAGTAGTTGAAGTTCACCTAGTATCTCCAATCTATCAAGACAACACCAGAGTAACAAATGATTTATCCCTGTTAAAGAAGATTTATGTCACTCCAATCATCCATTATTAGAAACCCAAGTTGGTACAAACAAGACAACTCTTTTAGAGCTAGAACCAAAAAAAAAAAGAAGAAGAAGAAGAAAAAAAAAGAAAAAAAAAGGAAAGAAAAAAGGGACAAAAGAAAAAAAAGGAAAAAATAAAAGAAAAAAAGAGAGATAAAACCTAAAAGGGCGGTTCAGAAAGCCAACAGAGTTCTCTTTTACCTAAGACAGTAAAAGGCTTCCATTTGGTTTATAAGGACAGTTTGACTTGAATTGGTCTAACCCAGCCAAAAATTCAATCAAAATTAGAGAGATAGAAGAAAGGTCACCCAGTTCTCAAAAAGTCCTATACTTGACAGTCCTACTGGAAAGAAGGAAAAAATGATAAAATGCTCAAAGAAAGGGAAGAGTAAGAAAAATAAAAAGAAAGAAAAGGGAGAAGAAGAAATGAAACAAATATGGGTACCAAACATTTTGCAAGGGCAAAAGCTGTCCTAATCAAGATCCAGATTAATGCAAATAAGATAAAAGGAATTTGGAGTCTAGCAAGATTGCTTCCAGCTGCCAAAAGTTCAAACAAGAAATTTGTAGTGTAAGGGTTTGCCCAAAGTGTCACAATGGCTCCAACTTATAAATGGCCTTCATTTAACCTATGTCCCTTATAGACCCCATTTCAAGCCTATCAAAGACTTGTTGATCTCTCTTGGTAGGTAGAGTCTATTAGTGGAGATAGTTTAAATAAGCATGCATATGATATAGATAATATTCAAACATAAATGAGATCTTTGACCAGGTAATGTGTATGTGCCTATCTGAAGTACAATTATTCTTGCTTAAATAGAAAAAATTATCGAGTTTAGTATGGTAACTAGGGCTGTGATGTTATAGATATGTTAATTTGGAAAGTCATGTCTAGAGGTACTATGGCACTGATTTGACAAAGCCACTGTATCTAATTAAAAAAAAGTGAACAAAAAAAATTATCATCATTACCATTTTTGCTTAATTTTATTATAAGTTTTATAGCAAGGTTTATATTTTTGTCACTGCGAGGAAGGAGGCGATCCATAATCAAACAAAGCCCTAAGAAAATCATCACCCGTTGGGGGAGGGGGCATATTATTCATCCGATATTAGCTCAAAGAAGAAATATCTAAACCTCCAGGACTTCAAAAATCGGTTCTATCATTGCCTAAACAGGGAGGTGGTATATCATGGATAATAGTCCGGGATCCCCTTGATGAAGAGGCATTTGGTTCCCTCATGCCCTGAAATCGAAAGTATCAGAAGTCTCGTGCCTCTTATAGATACATTTCTTCAAAATGGGCCACATGTCAATGACTCATTGTTAATTCTTCCTAAAGCTTCTTGTTTTGCTCCTCAAGCATCCACTGTGAGCCAGAAAAGGAAATGGTAAGTCCATACATTTTCATGCATACATGCAAGCATACATCATTACGAGATAAGAATGACTGACCAGGTAACTCAGATCAAAGCTCTACAAATCAAATGGCACATCTAAATGAGAAGGGGCAAATGGAGAAAACTATCACTGTATCAGGGTATCATACAGAGGGACAACCCCATAGTCAGAGGAACTAGTAGCCTACAATGATCATATAAATAATCATAATAGATAAATGAAGAGACAATTGTAATTATAAAGTGATAGGTACCTGGAAATGCCATGGGATTGAGAAAAAGGCTCCTCATATTCTTCCTCATCCTCATCCTCTTCCTCATCTTCTTCATCCTCTCCTCGCTCCACTTCTATTTCTTCTTCACCTCCAGACAGCCTACGGACACTGGCAGGTGACACTTCAAAACTTAGTAGATGATCCTGAATAAATTGAGCATATGACAAGTCCGGTAATAATAGGAAGTCATGAACACCAAAACCATTATGGGAACGACTCCAATAGGGCTCCGGCATTGCTATAGTGTTCAGAAAAAATGATGGAAAATCAACCGGTACTCTATGCCGGTTAAGTCTAAGGAACCAGTCATGTACTCTCTCGCCTAGAAACCAGCCACAAGAGACTGGGCTAGCAATAATTCGACGAGAGTTGTGCAAAGGCATTGCATTAGTCATACATCTAATCCAACCATTTTTCTCTTCAGCTCTCCACCAGGCTGTATCCACCTGCAGAAAAGCAAATCGGTAATTTATCTTTTATCGTAGGTTTGATATTAATATTAACATTTTTCTTACTTGATCCCAGGTCAGACAACTCAATTGGTAATGATGAGAGTGCACATGGTGACTCCCGGGCACTTCCCTGCAACCCGACAACCAAGCACCCAGCCTTGGGAAATTGACTCTTGGCTGTGTAATGTTTGGAACCCTCACCAATTTATGCTTATATGCCTAGACCTGTGCATGAAAGAGAAAATCAAGACTATGCACATGCACTGTGTGGATTAATAATTTTAAAGGAAGTAGCACCTCAGCAATGGGTGTGAAACCAATAAAGGATGTTTTCTTTCGACAGCGCACATCAAAATCGTGATAAAGACAAGCTAGACCAGCTTCCCCCCATGCATATGAAGATACGTGATCCAAGTCAGAAAGGGCACACAACACAGATAAGTGAATGGCAGACTCGATGCAACCCAAAATGGCTGCCCCAACAAATATAAAAAAAATCCCTGAGTATATTGTTTTACCCTTTCACCCTCCACGGGTCGAGTGTACTTTACCCAATAATATTGGATGGGCTCATGTCCGATCTTATACGACCTCCTATATCGAGGCTTGACACCGATTAACTATCAAATTTCTTCTTCTTTCAAAATATTGCTGGTCAAAGGGATGGGGGTTCCATCACATCGGAGGCCGGTTATAGCAGCAAAGTCAACTGGACCAATTGTCATTTCTCGAATGGGCAAATGAAAAGTTTGAGTTGTGTCCAACCATCATTCTGCAAGTGCCTGGATCATGCTCCTGTCTATTTGATAGCCCCACGCTAGTAATTGCAAAATGAAGTCCTCAAAACCACTTTCCTGCACCATTCTCTTTACTGCAGCCGGGGCCTGGTCATACCACTTACGGGCCTTGTGAATATTTCCCCCCACTTTAATATCGCAACCATCATGCTGTCCAAATAGAGGTAAGTCCAAGTAAGTACACACGTAATTTCCCTCACACACATTTTGAGAAAAGGAAAAAAGGACACAGACAAATAATTTCTCGCACAATAATTGATGTGTTTCATTCTTATACAATCATTTTAGTACATCAGAAGTTTCATGCATAAATTTGTAGATTTTGTTATACAAATAAATTCTGTTACATAGGTATTTTTTTATATCAACTTTAATACTTATTCTTGTATAATCTACATGAACATAATTATACTAACAAACCTTGCAATAAATTACTTATATGTATAGAAAAGTACCACTTACCGGTGTTTTATCTTTGAAACTCCGATGGAGATGCATGCCGGGTAATAACGGAATTTGCACAACTTCATTGTCTCAAAGGTAAGAAATCAATTCATTATTTGATCTAGTCCTATGCCTTGAAGAGTGTTGGAACACTTGCCATGTTAAGTGCTTGAGCTTTAAGAATCTTACAATGGAATTGAAATATTCTGTGTGACAATATTTAGTTTGTAAAAAGAGAAATAGCATGAACTCTTTATAAAGAATGAAATGTATATAAGTCAAAAATAGTAAATATAATAATAAAAAAATCAAATAAAAGGGGGGACAAGTTCCCGTGTTGTTGCCATTTATTATAAATTTCTTTATGTAAAGTCATTTAACTTTAGTTAGTCAAAATTGTCTACTTCATCTTTTATCTATTTAAATAATGTGCATAGTATTGCATTATGAGTACAGATAATTTCAATAGATATTTATTACATCCAAAAAAAATTAATAACTTAATTTTTGCAAAATATTTTATTGAATCTAATTTATTTTTGCAGGTATCTCGGGTCCAGAACCCAAGTCTTTTTTTAGTCCAGAACTCAAACCGTGTCCAGAACCCAAAATCATCTTGGGTTCAAAACCCAAGCCTTTTTCTAGTCCAGAACTCGAACCGAGTCCAGAACTCAAATCTTTTTTGAGTCTAGAACTCGAACTAGGTCCAGAACCCAAGTCTTTTTTGAGTCCTTGAACCGGCTCCAGAACCCTAACTGTCTCGGGTTCAAAACCCAAGTCTTTTTTTAGTCCATAACTCAAACTGAATTCAGAACCCAAACCATCTAGGGTCTAGAACCCAAGTCTTTTTGGAGTTCAGAACTCGAATCGGGTCTAGAACCCAAATCATGTCAGGTCCAGAACCCAATTCTTTTTCGAGTCCAGAACTCGAACTAGGTCTAAAACCCAAATCATCTCGGGTCTGAAGCCCAAATCTTTTCCAAGTCTAGAACTCGTACCGGGTCTAGAACCAAAACCGTCTTGGGTCCAGAACCCAAGTCTTTTTTTAGCCCAAAACTTGAACCGGGTCCAGAACTCAAACCATATCGGGTCCAGAACCCAAGTCTTTTTTGAGTTGAGAACTCAAACCGAGTCCAAAACCCAAATTGTCTCAGGTTCAGAACCCAAGTCTTTTTTTAGTCCAAAACTTGAATCGAGTACATAACCCAAAACCAAAACCATCTCAAGAAAATTCAGTCTGTTTTTGCCAAAATTAAAAGTCTTGTTGCTTTTCACTCTCTGAATCAATTCAAGATCGTTCAAGCAGGGGGCAAACTGTAGACCCTTAATTTTGGCCCTAAGTTAATACAGTCTTAATTAAAGAATGCCAAAATAAATTCGATCCGATCTACAACTTTTAATATGTCGGTCCAATTTTAAAAGGTACACACTCAGCGATAAAACCCAAAACCAAGTTTTGTTAGACAGTCCGGTCCAAAAAAATAAAAATACAAAATTAGTTCAAGTTGGGAGGGCCCAGGTTATGAGCCTTGGCTCATGTCGACCTGGATGCCCCAGGTAGACATGAGCCAAAGGCCATGTTGACCTGAATGCCCAGGTTGACATGACTTTGGTCCATGTTGACCTGGTTGCCCAGATTGACATGGTTTCAATTATTTTTTTTTTAAATTTAGTTTTTGAATTGAATTAAAATTGGTTTTAGGGATGGATTAATATTAGGGTTAAGGATTCTGAGTGACGTTTTGGCCTATAAATAATAATGTTTTAGACTTTAACAGAGGTCGACAATTAACATTAAGAGGATTAAGCATAAAAACAAGAGATGACAAAAAGGAATTAGTAGCAAGTAAGCATTTATCAATCATCAATCCATCAAAGGCAACAACATTACCTTTGTTATTGTTCATCTAGAGAAGAAATATGAATCATTATTTGCCCATAATACAATAGAAGAAGGAAGCATGTGGTTTTCCAACCTGGTGATGGGGTGTGGATTCATATGAGGAAGGAAAGGTTTCCTAAACAAAGGAAATCCAAGTTGGATGCAAGGGGAGATGGCCCATTTCAAGTTTTAGAATGAGTAAATGACAATGCCTGCAAAATTGATCTACCAGGTGAATATAATGTTTCTGCAACTTTCAATGTTACTGATCTTTCTCTTTTCGCTGTAGGTTCAAATTTGAGGACAAATCTTTTTGAGCAAGGAGGGAATGATGAGGAAACTATAAGCAAGCTTGATGAATCTACACAAGGTAGCAAATATCTTGATGATATCATTATGCCAAGTGGACCAATCATAAGATCACAATCAAAGAAACTCCAGCATGTGTTCCAACACTTCATTCAACGGTGGATTAATGAAGAGGGAGACCAACTGTAACACCCCCACATCCAATACATGCACACTACATACACCACAATGTAGTATACATGCATTGAATATAGGAATGCTACGGATTTTCTTAACATTCAAAACATTTCCAATGATACTATAATCTTTCTCATTATACATAATAGAAAAATAAGTGATTAACCTGTAATATAAAACAAAGTAGATATATATATATATATACATATACTTAATACACAGCGGAATTTAAAGATTTGTTACATATATAAAAGCATTTAAATTCATAATTTACACTATAAACAATTTACAAAATATAAATAAATTATACATGATTGGCAGTTCTTCTCTGATCTTTAAGTTCCAAAGTAATCTCTTCAATGTCTACTCTCACTCAGTCTCGATGAACTTTCGGGTTCAACTCTATCACCTGCGCGATCAACACTATCGTGCTAAGCCAACGGCTTAGTAGTACAAAACATGCTAACATTATGCTTGTATGCTATGCAATGTCACACATTCCATTAATATCAACATCATAACATCAAACCTTTGCCTTTCACAAATCATAATCATATAAGCATATCACATCTCAAAGTCCTTTCATGAATTTCATTATTCAATTATTTTACCATTAATGAATCACATATAAACAAAGACAAGCATGGGCCCAAAACACACTAATATGCCATTCAATTTTCAGAGTTAATGCTTTGGTTTTATCACATTTATCATTATCACATATACCCAACTAGGCTTCAAGGATTAGGTTCAACCAAGCTTCAAGGGGAACAAAGCATGCTAAGTCTCAACCCAACTTGGCTTCAAGAACCAAACCCAACCTAGCTTCAAGGGTTGTAACATCTCAATTAGGCTTCAAGGACTAGACCCAACCAAGCTTCAAGGGGAGTAAAACATGTTAAACTTCAACCCAACTTGGCTTCAAGGATCAAGCCCAACCTAACTTCAAGAGATTGTCATTATCATTAGGCATGCCACCAACAACAAACTCTGAAAATGGAATAGCACATTAGCCACACAACTCATTTATTAATTTGTTATCAATTTCATTCTCAAATGAATCAACATAGCCAATCACAATGGCTCTACATTTTATTTGAATTATCATAGCCAATCACAATGGCTTTATATTCCATTTCATCTCAACTCACATCATAGCATTTCAATCTTTCATATACACAATCATTTGCATCATCATGTCATTCACATTATTCATATATATATATATATATCATCATTGATATAAACATAACAACACACATTGCTCATATAAATTAACAATGTAGTAATGCCACATTTGTACTTACATACAATCATATAGGTTTTGTACTTACATCAAAAACAAATCACACCACTCTTAACACTTCCTTGTTCAAGATCCTTCTACCTCTTAGATCAATGATCAATCACTATCTTCAAGACCTAAATCAAAAGTAATAGCATATACTTGCTTAGGGATACACAAGAAACAATCCAATTAGAAATTAATTAGGGCAAACCCTAACCCTGACACGCTCACCCACACGGGCGTGTCCATGACCGTGCCCTAACTCCACAACACAGAAGCATTTACACGCTCAACAACATGGGCGTGTTCCTGGGCGTGTAAATTCTCAAATCTTACAGTAGCTATGACACGCTCAATAACACGGGCGTGTTACTGGTCGTGTCAAACCTACTGCCTCCAACACAATTGACACGCCTAAAAACCCTGGACGTGCTCATGGGCATGTCCGACCACAAATCAAGACTCCAATCAAAACAACCAAACACTCAACAACACACTTCTATTCATTAACATCCTCTTCAAACAATCTTAACAAAACATACTCAAAACTCATCTCAAACTTGCAACACACAAAAACAAGCCAAAACAAACATCAAACACAAAACACAAAATCATCTCAAAACCCTCACCACATATACAACATCATCTCTTCCAACCACTTACTCTTTTCTTCAATCCATACACAAAATCCATCATCAAATCACTCAAACACTTCTCACATCTCAAAATCAATTAACACACTCTTAAAAATCTATCAAACTCAAATATCATTTCAAATAAGCACAAAGATCACAAGAGAACTTACCAAAGTTATAAGACTTCTTGTATCATCAACATATTGGAGCACATGCTGGAGTTTCTTTGATTGTGATCTTGTGATTGGTCCACTTGGCATAATGATATCAGCAACATATTTGCTGCCTTGCGTAGATTCTTCAAGCTTGCTGATAGTTTCCTCATCATTCCCTCCTTGCTCAAAATTTTTTTTCTCAAATTTGAACCTACGCCAAAAGGAGAGAGATTACTAACATTGAAAGTTACAGAAACATTATACTCACCTAGTAGATCAATTTTGTAGGCATTGTCATTGTTTTGTTCTAAAACTTGAAATGGGCCATTTCTCCTTACATCCAACTTGGATTTCCTTTGTTTAGGAAACCTTTCATTCCTCATATGAACTCATACCTAATCACTAGGTTGGAAAACCACATGCTTCCTTCTTCTATTTGCATTATGGGTAAATGGTTCATATTTATTCTCAAGATGAGCTCATGCCTTCTCATGTATCTTCTTAACCAACTCTGCTTTTTTTTTCACCATCTAAGTTAGTTATTTCATTTAATGGCAAAGGAAACAGATCAAGTGGTGCAAGAAAATTAAAACCATAAATAATTTCAAAAGGTGAATAACTTGTAGAAGAATGTATGCTTCTATTATATGTAAACTCAACTAATGGCAAACAATCTTCCAAAGTTTTCAAATTCTTACCCACAACAGAATGTAACAATGAACCTAAAGTCCTATTTACCACTTATGTTTGTCCATTGGTTTGTGGATGATAAGTTATAGAGAACAACAATTTAGTACCTAACTTATTCTACAAAGCATGCCAAAAATGACTCAAGAGCTTCACATATCTATCACTTACAATTGTTTTAGGAATTCCATGTGTGAGTGGGGATTTTTGCCCCCACTTCCGGTGGAATGGTTCTTGCAACTTCCGCACAGTTTAGGCTCGGGGCCTTAGAGAACACGAATCTAAGTCCGGAGAAAATGGAGTCGCCACCCGGACAGGCCGGGAAAAAAGAAAGGGGTGGATGACTCGATTCCTAAGGAATCCCCAACCCCTAATGGGTTCGGAAAGTTGGGTACGTGTGGGGAAGGTGAGAAATGGATCAGCACCCCCACAATGCCCGATTAATTGGAACCGGTCTCCTTTACATGTCTTAATATTATAAAATTCTTAAGTATAATAACATTATCCATATTACACACAATAATTAAAAGAAAGCATCAATATATTAAAATCAAAGCAATGTCCAAACAAAACAAAACAAATAAATGGACACCCATCCAAGGATGTAAACATGTCCTTACATCACATGCCTAGGTAGGACACCCACCAAAAGGTAGAAACATGCCCTTTACATAAGTTCTAAAATAGAAAAGAAAATTAAATTACATGATGTTTAACTTGTAACACCCCCACATCCAATGCACACACACTACAATCACAACAATGTAGCATAAGTGCACCAAACATAGGGATGCTACGGTTTTCTTCAACATTCAAAACATTTTAAACTTGATACAATACCCTAATCATTATACATTATAGAAATTAAGTCATTGACTTAAAATATAAACATGTTAGATATACATATATATATTTAAATATTACACAGCGGAAGTTATAAATTAGGTACATATTTACATTATAAACATTACTTTACAAAATATAAAAGAAGTATACATGATTGGCAAGTCTGCTCTGATCTTTAAGTCCTCAAAAATCAACTCTTCACTGTCTACTCTCACTCGGTCTTGATGAACTCTCGGGTTCAACTCTACCAACTCTATTACCTGCGCGATCAAACACTATCGCGCTAAGCCAACGGCTTAGTAAGATAAAACATGCTAATGTTTTGCTTTGATGCAATGCAATGCCAATTCTCAATCCATATTATACATGTAACATCATATATGCAAAACTAACAACATGCCTTTACATTTCATAACTCAACATAAATAGACATATCATATTTCAACATCTTATCATATACCTCATTAGTATTCATTTAATTATTCATAATCAACATTAAGCAAAGACAAGCATGGGCCCAAGACACACTAATATGCCATTCAATTTTCAGAGTTAATGTTTTGGTTCTATCATCACATTTATCAATATCATAAACCCAACTAGGCTTCAAGGATTAGGTTCAACCAAGCTTCAAGGGGAGCAAAGCATGCTAAGCTTCAACCCAACTTGGCTTCAAGAACCAACCCAACCTAGCTTCAAGGGTGGTAACATCTCAATTAGGCTTCAAGGATTCAATCCAACCTAACTTCAAGAGATTGTTACACTTATTAGGCATGCCACCAACAACCAACTCTGAAAATGGAATAACACATTAGCCACACAATTCATTTATTATTCAATTATCATTTCCATTCTCAATTCTCAACAACATTTAGGCAAACATGCCTTATTTCTTTCAATTGCATCACATCATAGCCAACCACAATGGCATTGTCTCATATCATGTCTTATTTGAATTATCATTGCATCTTTGATATACATTTCAATATTCATTACTCATGAAACACATTACCATTTACAATGCATAACATAACATTATTCAATCTCAACAATGCAATTAGGGTAAAGAACAATTGATATGATTCATAGCTTTAGAACCTTACACATGTAATTGATTATATCATTCATTGATTCAAGTGTATTTAAAATGTTTAGGGTTAGGTTTAGGGACCAACCTACCCTTTGAGAACCAAAGCAATGCAAAAAGAACAAGGAAGTAAAACCTTAACCTACACAAATGAGGGACACGGGCAGCCACTTGAGGGACACGGCCAAGCTTGTGGCCGTGTCACTCCACCCAATTGGACAGTAAGCAACACGGGCAAGGGACACGGCCAAGCTTGTGGCCGTGTCTCTCAACCAAACTTTGGCAGTAGCAAACATGGCTTGGGGACACGGCCGTGTCTCTCAAAAATCAATCCAACACCTTCAAAATTTCATGTCTTGGCCGTGTTTGCCATAGCTTTTTGGCTGTGTCACCCATAACCAAAACCCTAACCAAAGCCAACACTTTCCCAATTGCATTAAAACTTAATATACATCATACCACATGTTTCAAATGAACATAAACAATGTTCTAAACACATATTCATCATAAAAATCACCTCATAACACATTAATATTACACTTAAACACAAATTATCTCAAAACCCTAAAATCACCATCTTTCAAAATCAACATCCACCACTTCCAACAACCACACCTATTTAAACTCTTAACTTAAAACCAATTCAACACTTAAGAACACAACACAAACACATCTAATCATCAAACCAACAAATCACAAATCACCCTAATCATAACTTCAACACTACTACCAAAATAAGTAAAGGAAACAAAAGAATACTTACCTTAGATGAAGAAATTCCACAATTCTTTCACCAAAGCTCTCAATTCCTTCTTCAATTTGATCTTAGTATCAAGAACACTTCTCCTTCCCTTTGTCTTCTTCAATGGCCGGCACAAACATGAGAAGAAAAGAAAATTCAACAAAGTCAAATGACTTTTCTTCTTTAAATCTCCACCAAGAGATTTTATCCAAGCAATTACCAAAATGCCCTCAATCATATAACTAACTTTTTGTCTTATATAAGCCCATATATGCAATTACACACTCAACAATAAAATATCTTCTTCCACTAACCAACACCTTGACTCTTCTTTGACCCATTTATATGTTATATATATCAACATATACACAACATATACCATTCTCTCTAAACCCTAAATCCTTCCCAAAACACATATACTTTTCTTTTCTCAATTCTTTATCTTGCAATTTGAAACAACCACAATAACAACAACATACAAAACTTCTAGGGCATAAATGAGGATATTACAATTCTCCCCCTCTAAAAAGAAATTTCGTCCTCGAAATTACCTGATATCAAGGCCGAAACAGCTGAGGATATTGCTCTCGCATGGTTTGCTCATTCTCCCAAGTTGCTTCTTCTTTTGCATGATTCTTCCAAAGAATTTTCACTAATGGCACTCTCTTGTTCCTCAATTCTTTCACTTCCCATGCCAAGATAGCAACTGGTTCCTCTTCAAATGTCAAGTCTGGGCTCACTTCAATAGATTCAAATGGCAACACATGAGATGGATCCGACCTGTACTTTCTCAACATAGAAACATGAAACACATTATGAATACGATCCAACTCAGGTGGCAAAGCAAGCCGATAAGCCACTGGCCCAACTCTTTCCAATACTTCATATGGTCCAATGAAACGAGGACTCAATTTTCCTTTCCGACCGAACCTCAAAATCTTCTTCCAAGGAGATACTTTCAAAAATACCTTATCCCCAACATCAAACTGAATATCTCTCCTTTTCAGATCCGCATAAGACTTCTGTCGGTTTGAAGCTGCTTTCAATCTGCCTCGAATCAACTTCACTTTCTCTTCAGTTTCTTGAATCAAATCAGGCCCAATCAACTTGCTATCACCAAGTTCACTCCAACAAAGAGGTGTTCTGCACCGTCTGCCATACAATGCCTCGAATGGGGCCATTCCGATGCTGGATTGGTGACTGTTGTTGTAAGCAAACTCCATAAGAGGTAAGAATCTATCCCAACTTCCAGAGAAATCGATGACACAGTTTCTCAACATATCCTCAACAATCTGTATCACCCTCTCAGACTGTCCATCCGTCTGTGGATGAAAAGCAGTACTGAAGTGTAGTCGAGAACCCAAAGCTCTGTGCAAACTCTTCCAAAATCTTGAAGTAAACCTGGGATCTCGATCAGACACCAAAGAAGTTGGAACACCATGCAATTTCACAATCTCCTGGATGTACAGCTCAGCCAACCTCTCCAAAGAATAATCCATCCGAACTGGGAGGAAATGAGCTGTCTTAGTCAATCTATCCACAATCACCCATATGGCATCATGTTTCTTTTGTGTCAAAGGCAATCCAGACACAAAGTCCATTGTCACTCTTTCCCACTTCCATTCTGGCACTGACAACGGTTGAAGCAACCCAGTTGGAACTTGATGCTCTGCTTTAACCTTCTGACAAGTGAGACATTTCGATACAAACTCAGCAATGTCTCTTTTCAACCCAATCCACCAGTAATGCTGTCTCAAATCATGATACATCTTGGTGTTGCCCGGATGCATAGAAAACATCGACTGATGTGCCTCTTCCAAAATAACCCTCTTCAAATCAGCATTATCGGGTACACACAATCTGTTCTTGAACCATAGGCTCCCATCATTCCTCACAACAAAATCTCTACTCTCTCTACTCTGACAATCTGCAATAATCTTCTGAATCTTATTATCAGTCAACTGAGCCTCTTTGATCTGATCCAACAAAACCGGCTTCAATTGCAACTGTGCCAATAATGCACCATCATCACAAAGTACAAAACTGGCACGCAAAGCTCTCAACTCAACAAGCAACGAGAGCGAGTAAACTGTTAAACCAGCTAAAGACTTCCGACTTAAGGCATCAGCAACTACATTTGCTTTACCTGGATGATAATCAATCAAGCAGTCGTAGTCTTTAATCAATTCCAACCATCTCCTCTGCCGAAGGTTGAGCTCTTTCTGGACACCCAAATACTTCAAACTCTTGTGATCAGTGTAGATGAAACATTTCTCCCCAAACAGATAATGGCGCCAAATCTTTAATGCAAACACAATGGCTGCCAATTCCAAATCATGGGTGGGGTAGTTAAGCTCATGCGGTTTCAACTGACGAGATGCATAAGCTATAACTTTCCCTTCCTGCATCAATACACATCCCAAACCTCTATGTGAAGCATCACTGTAGATCACATATGGTTTGCCTTCAACAGGTAAAGTTAAAACAGGTGCTTGAGTCAACATATCTCTCAACTGCTCAAAGCTAGCCTGACACTGATCCGTCCACACAAATCTCACTCCCTTACGAAGCAATCTGGTGAGTGGAGTAGCTATCAAAGAAAACCCTTTCACAAACCGCCGGTAATAGCCTGCCAAACCCAGAAAACTTCTAACCTCTGTCACTGACTTGGGTGGACTCCAATTCAAAATTGCTTCAACTTTACTCGGATCAACTCTGATGCCTTCTGCTGAAACAATATGTCCAAGAAAAGCTACTTGATCCAACCAGAACTCACACTTCGACAATTTGGCAAATAACTGCTTCTCTCTCAAGATCTGCAACACAATCCGCAGATGCATATCATGTTCCTCTTCATTCCTCGAATACACCAGAATATCATCGATGAAGACCACAACAAACTGATCCAAATAGGGCCTAAACACCCTATTCATCAAATCCATAAAAGCTGCAGGTGCATTCGTCAGACCAAAAGGCATAACTAAAAATTCATAGTGCCCATACCTGGTCCTGAAAGCTGTCTTCGGAACATCTTCAGCTTTGACTCTCAGCTGATGGTACCCAGATCTCAGATCAATTTTAGAAAACACAGCTGCATCCTTCAATTGATCAAAGAGATCATCAATTCTAGGCAAAGGATATTTATTCTTAATTGTCACCTTGTTCAATTGCCTATAGTCGATACATAACCTCATGGTACCATCTTTCTTCTTCACAAACAGCACAGGAGCTCCCCAAGGAGAGACACTGGGGCGAATGAATCCCTTATCCAACAGCTCCTGTAATTGCACTTTTAACTCTCTTAGTTCTGCTGGTGCCATTCTGTAAGGAGTAATCGAGATAGGAGTGGTACCAGGCAACAATTCAATACCAAACTCCACCTCTCTCTCAGGCGGCAATCCTGGCAACTCCTCAGGAAAAACATCAGGGAACTCTGCAACTGTGGCAATGCTATCAATAGGAGAACTTCTTACTCTAGTATCTATCACATGAGCAAGATAAGCTTCACATCCCTTTCTAATCAACCTCCTGGCTGCAACAGCTGAAACAAATAAGGAGGCTAACTGTTCCTGCTCATTAGATACTATCACCTCTCTACCATCACTAGTTCTCAAAGAAACAATCTTCTTTTTACAATCCACCACAGCTCCATGTCGAGATAGCCAATCCATGCCTAAAATCACATCATATTCCTTAAATGGCATCTCAATCAAATCTCCAAGGAACTCCTCACCCTGCACCCTCACTGCACTATACCGATGCACTTTACTCACAATCACACTATGCCCTAACGGATTTGTCACCAAAACATCAAATCCTAGGGACTCAGCATGCACATCAAACACAGGCAATACAGATGCACTAATATAAGAATGGGTGGAACCCGGATCAATCAAAGCAAGTACTGTAGTATCAAATAAAGAAAAAGTACCAGCTATGACCGCCGATGCATCCGGCTGTCTCTGCATAACATACATCCTCTGGGAAGAACCAACCTCCTCCGGTCTAGTTTCCCTGGATGTAGCACCACCTCTAGAACTGAACCCTGCTCTACCACCTCGGCTGGCACCTCTGCCTCCTCTACCTCCCCTCACACTGGCTCGAGAAGCGGTAGAATCAACTGGCATAAACTCCTGTCTCTCCGGACAGTCTCTCACAAAGTGATCCGGTGACCCACACCTGAAACAAACCCCTGCAACACCAGCCTTCTAACAAGGACCACCATGTGGCCTCCCACAATGGATGCAGATAGGTAAGGTGGATCTCTGAACCATAGGGGTCGGAGCACTTGCCACTGAAGCTGCAGGTCTATATCTTTGCCTCTGGAACTGCACTGATCTACCTGCTGGTCTCTGGCTCCTACTACTCCGAGGAACAAAGCTTCCTCTACCCCTCTTTGCTGAAGAAGACCCTGCCTCGAACTGAGGCCTTCTCACTCTGACCTCTTCCTCTGATGTAGCTGCAATCACTTGAGCCCTTTCTACATCTCGAGCTGCTGCCACTAGCTGGGAGAAATCGTGATATCTAGACCCGGCCACTAAGCACATGATAGAGGGTCTCAATCCCTCCTGAAACCTCCGGCATCTATCTATCTCATCAGCAATAATGCCACCAGCATAATGACTCAATCTAATAAACTCAACCTCATATTCAGTTACAGTCTTGCTATCTTGCTTCAAGCTCAAGAACTCCATCTTCTTCATATCCTTATACTCCCTTGGAGTATACTTCAACTCAAATTCTCTCAAGAAATCAGTGTAAGACAGTGTTGGAGGATCATCCATAGAATGGGGCACCGTCTTCCACCAATCGTAGGCATCCTTCTGTAGCAAAGATCTTGCATAGTCAAACTTTTCCTCTGAGGTGGCTTGCAACTGAACAAATACTCTCTGAACTCTGTCAAGCCACTGTTCTGCCACAGCTGGATCAACTGTGCCTAAGAAATCCTCCGCTCCATATTTCCTCAGTTTATCATAATGCCTTACTGGTACTGAAGGCTGAGGGGGTGGTGGCTGTGGTTGCACAGGTGCTTGTCTCATAGCTTCCATCATATTCCTAAACCAGGCTGGCGGAACCTCATCACCTACTGGTCTACCCGACCCAGAAACAGGTGCCTCACCATCACTATCAACCCTAGCTCCATCCTCAGGAGCAACGCTCTCCTCACTACCCTCAACCGATTGTCTCAAATGAGGATCCATCAACACCTACACTGCAAACACAAAAAAAAGGACACACCTTATTAAAGATCAGAGGTTGCCAATCCCAAACATATGTGTTATTTAAAACCACTTTTTAAGTAAAAATATTCTTTTTATTACATTTTACCTAGATTGAGAATCTCAAACCTAGGCTCTGATACCAAAACAATTGTAACACCCCCACATCCAATGCACACACACTACAATCACAACAATGTAGCATAAGTGCACCAAACATAGGGATGCTACGGTTTTCTTCAACATTCAAAACATTTTAAACTTGATACAATACCCTAATCATTATACATTATAGAAATTAAGTCATTGACTTAAAATATAAACATGTTAGATATACATATATATATATTTAAATATTACACAGCGGAAGTTATAAATTAGGTACATATTTACATTATAAACATTACTTTACAAAATATAAAAGAAGTATACATGATTGGCAAGTCTGCTCTGATCTTTAAGTCCTCAAAAATCAACTCTTCACTGTCTACTCTCACTCGGTCTTGATGAACTCTCGGGTTCAACTCTACCAACTCTATTACCTGCGCGATCAAACACTATCGCGCTAAGCCAACGGCTTAGTAAGATAAAACATGCTAATGTTTTTCTTTGATGCAATGCAATGCCAATTCTCAATCCATATTATACATGTAACATCATATATGCAAAACTAACAACATGCCTTTACATTTCATAACTCAACATAAATAGACATATCATATTTCAACATCTTATCATATACCTCATTAGTATTCATTTAATTATTCATAATCAACATTAAGCAAAGACAAGCATGGGCCCAAGACACACTAATATGCCATTCAATTTTCAGAGTTAATGTTTTGGTTCTATCATCACATTTATCAATATCATAAACCCAACTAGGCTTCAAGGATTAGGTTCAACCAAGCTTCAAGGGGAGCAAAGCATGCTAAGCTTCAACCCAACTTGGCTTCAAGAACCAACCCAACCTAGCTTCAAGGGTGGTAACATCTCAATTAGGCTTCAAGGATTCAATCCAACCTAACTTCAAGAGATTGTTACACTTATTAGGCATGCCACCAACAACCAACTCTGAAAATGGAATAACACATTAGCCACACAATTCATTTATTATTCAATTATCATTTCCATTCTCAATTCTCAACAACATTTAGGCAAACATGCCTTATTTCTTTCAATTGCATCACATCATAGCCAACCACAATGGCATTGTCTCATATCATGTCTTATTTGAATTATCATTGCATCTTTGATATACATTTCAATATTCATTACTCATGAAACACATTACCATTTACAATGCATAACATAACATTATTCAATCTCAACAATGCAATTAGGGTAAAGAACAATTGATATGATTCATAGCTTTAGAACCTTACACATGTAATTGATTATATCATTCATTGATTCAAGTGTATTTAAAATGTTTAGGGTTAGGTTTAGGGACCAACCTACCCTTTGAGAACCAAAGCAATGCAAAAAGAACAAGGAAGTAAAACCTTAACCTACACAAATGAGGGACACGGGCAGCCACTTGAGGGACACGGCCAAGCTTGTGGCCGTGTCACTCCACCCAATTGGACAGTAAGCAACACGGGCAAGGGACACGGCCAAGCTTGTGGCCGTGTCTCTCAACCAAACTTTGGCAGTAGCAAACATGGCTTGGGAACACGACCGTGTCTCTCAAAAATCAATCCAACACCTTCAAAATTTCATGTCTTGGCCGTGTTTGCCATAGCTTTTTGGCCGTGTCACCCATAACCAAAACCCTAACCAAAGCCAACACTTTCCCAATTGCATTAAAACTTAATATACATCATACCACATGTTTCAAATGAACATAAACAATGTTCTAAACACATATTCATCATAAAAATCACCTCATAACACATTAATATTACACTTAAACACAAATTATCTCAAAACCCTAAAATCACCATCTTTCAAAATCAACATCCACCACTTCCAACAACCACACCTATTTAAACTCTTAACTTAAAACCAATTCAACACTTAAGAACACAACACAAACACATCTAATCATCAAACCAACAAATCACAAATCACCCTAATCATAACTTCAACACTACTACCAAAATAAGTAAAGGAAACAAAAGAATACTTACCTTAGATGAAGAAATTCCACAATTCTTTCACCAAAGCTCTCAATTCCTTCTTCAATTTGATCTTAGTATCAAGAACACTTCTCCTTCCCTTTGTCTTCTTCAATGGCCGGCACAAACATGAGAAGAAAAGAAAATTCAACAAAGTCAAATGACTTTTCTTCTTTAAATCTCCACCAAGAGATTTTATCCAAGCAATTACCAAAATGCCCTCAATCATATAACTAACTTTTTGTCTTATATAAGCCCATATATGCAATTACACACTCAACAATAAAATATCTTCTTCCACTAACCAACACCTTGACTCTTCTTTGACCCATTTATATGTTATATATATCAACATATACACAACATATACCATTCTCTCTAAACCCTAAATCCTTCCCAAAACACATATACTTTTCTTTTCTCAATTCTTTATCTTGCAATTTGAAACAACCACAATAACAACAACATACAAAACTTCTAGGGCATAAATGAGGATATTACATAACTAATGGGGTACCCACCAAGTGGAAACATACCTCTTACATCTTTTGGAAGTCTAAATTAATTAATAGAGGTAAATAATCATCCATAATACATAAATCATTCATCAAAATATTTAAATATCAATAATATAAACATCCATCCATGATAAAATAAATAAATCAAGTATTGAAATTAAATGAATTAAAGTATAAGAAATAAATCAAAGCATATCAAGTATGGAATTGAATAAAGCAAATAAAAGTCTAATTTATGGCTACTGTGACTTTTTATGGAATTAAAATAAATTAGGGTTTTATGTTTTAAAGGGTTGGAAAGACTCTTTGATTAACAAAATTATGGTTTGAATGGTGAAATCTTGAAATTAGGGTTTTGGACACTTTGAAATACTTTTTAGTTCATGATTTTTAAATAGTGAATTAAGCTACTGTGACTTTTTTGACTTTTTATGTTTTTTTTTTATTATTTTAATGTTTTAAAAGGACTAGAGTTCATAAAAATTAGGGTTTAAGGTTTTAAAAGGGTTAGGGTTTATTATTTTAGGTTTAAAAATTGAATTTTAATTTTTAGACTTTCAAATTGGGGTTATCGGGTAAAAGATTTAAATTAGGGTTTTAAAAAGCAATTTAATATTTTATGAAGTTTTATGACTTTAAACAAATGGATTGAAGTTTTTATAAGTAGAAAAGATGTTTTTGAAGGTTTTTTGAATGAAAAAGAACCTACTTTAAAATTTTAATAGAAACAGAATTTGATTTTAGTTTTGTTGAAAAATATGTTCAATTAAAGTTTTAAGATTTTTAAGAAGAAAAAATAACAATTTTAAATCTTTTTAGAAAAGAAAGTCACGTTTTTATTGTTTTAAGCTTGGAAAAATTAAATTCAAGTTCTAAGATTTTTTATTTAAAAAACTTAAATTTTATAATTTAGCTACTGTGAAAACATAAATCAAAAGAATTAAACATACATTCTTTTATTGATTCTCCAAAAAATAACTCTTCTTGGATGAGCTAGCTTCAAAGACCAGCCTTTGTTCTCTTTGAATTCTTTAATACTTGCTACTGCTACTTTAAATATCAATTGAATTGAGTTTTTCCTTTTCCTTCCTTGATTTGGTTTCAAAAATCAAGCCACTGCCAATTTTTTTCCTCCTTGATTTGGTTTAGTTGGTCCTTATTTATAGTGGTTTTTAGGTTGTTTATTCCTAATTAATTAAGGAAAGTAATATTAATAAAAAAATAAATTAAAACCTAATTGGATTAGGATTCAAAAATTGCGTTGAAAAATTTTGCGCTGGCAAAAACTGTGCTGCCGGGCTCGTGGGCGTGCCAGCCTGCAGGAAATTCCTGCAGGCGAAACGCCAGCAGGCCTGCCTGCGAGCTAACGCTGGCCCGACGGGTCCGCGCGACCACTTTTTGCTGCCGAATTTTTTTTTCGACTCCGATTTTTATTTTTTTATTTTTTATTTTTATTTGTTTATTTTCATTTTTTATTAATAAAAATTAGATACTAAGGTAAAAATTATTTAATTAAAATTATTTTGGACCAATTAAACAACAAAAATCATTTTGGACTAAATAAAGCATATTGGATCGGATTGGGTCAAAAATTAAGGGTCTACAGTTTGCCCCCTGCTTGAATGATCTGAAACCTTATAGAAAGAGAGTGAAAAGCAACAAAACTTAATTTTTGATATGGCGACTTTTTTTGGATTCTGGACCCGAGGATGATTCTAGGTTCTAGACCTAAGGAAAATTTGGGTTCTGGACTCGAGGATAATTCTAGGTTCTGGACCTAAGGAAAATTTGGGTTCTGGACGTACTGATATGAAATTCTAGACGTACAGTTACAAACACCCCTTCCCAACCTACATGTGTAAGCCGAGTAGAGGCGCCACACTTGTAACACCCCGATACCCTATATAAGTACTATACATATACCTAGTATACATACAGTAAGTATATAAAGTATAAGAATGCTACTTTTCGTTACCTTTTAAAAACCTGTAACCGAATTTAAACCATAATACATTAATTTAAATAACATTTACAAAATCATTATCTTTATCCAAATTACATTTATACATATAAATACTCTCTCATCAGAAATACATCAAAATTAAAAGTTATACATGTATGCATTACCCTCTAGTTGGTCTCGACAAACTCTTACTCTTCTTGTGGCATAATGAGAGACTTCATATCTTCACCTATTTACCTGCGCGAATACACACCCGCGCTAAGCCCGAGAGCTTAGTAGTCCAAATATAAAATGTAAACATATAGTATAGAAGTATTAACATATAATGGTATATCCATTCAATGTATAATTAATTCTTATCATATTATCTTTTCTTTTTAATTGCATCATTCATATATCTTAGCTAATTTCATATATAATATACATATATATACATAATATTATCACCAATATATTAATACACCCACATTATATATACCATACCAATCATTATTGCAATACACACATTACATATCATACCAATCACTATTGCAATACACACATTACATACCATATCAATCACTATTGCAATACGCACATTACATATCATACCAATCACTATTGCAATACACACATTACATATCATATCAATCACTATTGCAATACACACATTACATACCATATCAATCACTATTGCAATACGCACATTACATATCATACCAATCACTATTCATTTACATATCATACCTCATAACATTACCTTATTCACAATTCACCAATCATGATTCATTTATTTCAACACTTGTATTTCACATTGGCAACAAAGACAGACTCGGGCCCAAAACACTAATATGTCATTCGACTTTCAGAGTTAATGCTTTGGTTTAATTATCACATTTATCATTATCCCAACTAGGCTTCAAGGATTAGGTTCAACCAAGCTTCAAGGGGAGCAAAGCATGCTAAGCATCAACCCAACTTGGCTTCAAGAACCAACCCAACCTAGCTTCAAGGGTTGTAACATCTCAATTAGGCTTCAAGGAATCAATTCCAACCTAACTTCAAGAGATTGTTACTATTAGGCATGCCACCAACAACAAAACTCTGAAAATGAATAACATATTAGACACACAATTCATTGATCATTCCATCACCAATATCATTTACAATTCTCATCATCATTTAGGCAAACATGCCTTACATATCTCAATTGAATTGTCATAGCCAATCACAATGGCTTCATATCATATTTGAATCATCATGGCCAATTACAATGGCTTCACAACATATCCTATCTCAATCCATATGATACATATAGCATCCTTTATATATATATATAGCAATTGACATTATTCATTTACATTCACAATATAATAGAGTATTTAACACATTCATCCAAATGTGTTAAGGTTCAAGGACATATAAGGATATACAATCAAATAGGATTTATGCTTACCTTTTAATGATCTTCACAACTTTCACCTCATTCAATCATCACCTTAGTCAAATTATATTAACAATATAGTAAACTACTTAACACATTTGCAAACAAATGTGTTAAGCCTCAAATCATGTAAATAAATACAATCATATGTATTGGTACTTACCTCAAAAACTATTCCCATCAATTTATACATTTCTTTATTCCAAGAATTCTCCACATTTAGGTTAATGCAACCCAATCTCTTCGAAACCTAATCCAAAGATCATTATTCATAAGTTTAGTATCATCTACATACATTTGTTTAGGTCATTCTTTGTTTACAAAGTGTTTATGTTTAGGTTTAGAGACCAAACTATCTTTGAAGAATCAAAACCATACAAAAAGAACAAAGAAATCAAACAATATCCAACTCATTTGAGGGACACGGACAGCCCACTTGAGGGACACGGCCGTGTCTCTCAACTATAAAAGAGGCAGTAGCCAACACGGCTAGGTGACACGGCCGAGCTTGTGGCCGTGTCTCTCACCAAAAACCACAGTAGCTGACACGGCTTGGGGACACGGCCGTGTCTCCCAAAAACACTCCAACACATCCAAAATTTTTCATGACTTGGCCGTGTCTCTCCCTTGCCTTTGGCCGTGTCACTCAAGAACACAAACCCTATTTATGGCCAACTCTTCCAAATGCATTTAAACACATAATACCCAACACAAACTCACTCAAATGGATGTAATCAAACTCATTAACACTTATTTTGCACATTTAACATAATACTTACATTAACCAAACATTTAATCATTCATCAACTCCAAACCTTAAAACCAACTTCACACTTGAACTTCCACTATCAAAACCCACTTAAACTTACAATTTTCACAATCAAACCAACACCAATTCAATCCTTTATCTCACCATCAATTTTAACACTTATAAACACATATCAAACACACCAAATCATCACATCAACAAATCACAATTTCCTTTAGACACAACTTCAAAATTAACAAAGAAAAACACAAGATTACTTACTTGAAATGAAGAAAATCCACAAATCTCTAACCAAAACCCTTGATTCCTTCTTCAATTTGAGTTAAGATCTTCAAACACCTCTCAAGCTCTTTCTCTTCTTGGATGGCCGGCACACACAAGAGAAGAAAAGAAATTCAACAAAAGTCAACAAGCTTTTCTTCTTTAAATCTCCACCAAGAGATTTTAACCAAGCAATTACTAAAACACCCTTTTCCATATAACTTAACTTTTGTCTCTTATATATCCACATAGGTAATTACACATGCCACAAAATAAATATCTCTATTGCATTGACTCTTCCTTTGACTTATGTATATGTTAATTATACAACCATATAAACAACATATACACTTCTCTCTAAACCCTATATTATTTCCCAAAACACATATACACAAGCATTCTCTTACCAATTTCTTTTCTCTTCACATAACATATACATTCAATCCAACTTACAACCACAACATAATCAAAACTTCTAAGGCATACATGAGGATATTACAATTCTCTCCCCCTTAAATAATTTCGTCCTCGAAATTATCTAGTATCATTGTAATCCATTCATAATACCATACCATCTTAACTTCCAAATGAAGTTAATTATACGTTTAAGTCATTATATCATTAAATCATATAGCTTCAACTCTCCTCTTTAAAGTCAACCACTTACTTAAAATTCCATAACTCATCATTCTATATGTTTATACATCTTATTACTTCTTTAATCAAACATTCAAAAGAGCTCATTACATCTCTTGTTAAAGTCTTTATACAAGAATCAGATCATTTTATAGTACACTTATACTCCATCCAACCTTTATATTTAATATATTTTGTTCTTTCACTTCTTTGTAATTACTCTCTTAATTTTAACTTTAAAAACCATTGACTTATATCTGAGCATTAATTATCCCATCATTACAATCACTGTCTAAAAAGGCATTTATCACGCTCAATAGATAACAAAATCCTGATTTTTCATAAATGGAGTTATTTCTTTAGCATGCTCTTCACTTAACTTACAAATTAATACATTACCTTTCAACTTATTTTATAAATAACCAATCTTTTTCTCTTCTTACCATAAGTTACAATTACCATAATTCCCTTCATTCATCCAATCACACTTTTAAAAATTTTACATCATATATATTACCATGTAAATAATTACACTCTTGGTACAACTATACACATTAAATCTCAATAATGATTCATAATCTTAGTCAAATCGAAATCCATCGATCTATCTGTCACAATATATCCACATTCTAATCTTGTTCAACTCTAACTAACAATTAATTTATTCAAACTCATCATAAAATTTCACAATATTCATATATATATATATATATAACTTCATTCCATTAGAGCAAACTCGTATTCAATTCCTGATCTCTTCCGACCCATTTTCAGTCAAATCATCATGATAACAAATCAATTCAAATTATCTGTTAATATACACATAGTTTATTCTCTATTATCTTATTATAATTCCCACCAATTCTCATAAAGATTTTATACCATAATTACTATCTATAATTCATTCACTCAAACCTCGAGTTACATCCCTTAAACATATTCAGTATAACTTTCAGTCATATTCTATAATTTCTCCCTTTTTAATATCTCTTCTCATTTCATATCGTTGTCATTTTTATTTTGATTAGCTTATTGTCATATCATCCATAACTCAAAACATTTCCATAATTTCTTTTTCCTCTCTTCATATTCACAATTTTAACCCAATTCTTAACATAAAATGATAAAGTGCAATTTTATCCATCATAACTTTTAACTATACTTCTCAAACAAGATTTTCAATCTCACTAAATCTGTACTGCAATCCTTTTATCTAAGATCCAAATCCATGGATAACAAAATTAACCAATCAAACACACTAAACAAAACACATGGCTTTAAGAGATTAATATTCAAACCTGAGACTTTCCAATCAATATTGTTCTTCTCATAATTTTATTCTCAATCCAAACAAATACAAGGCTAAGGTGTATCTCAAGAATTACATATTCCTTCTTTACATTTTTACCATATCAGAAGTTAACACATTCCAACTCCATTTCAACCAAATTTGCATTCAATTATATAATCTTTATCAACTTAAGTCACGTTTCAACAATACTATTATATATATATTCAATCATATACAGTTCTTATACAATTTCTATTCGTCACTTAATTTCTAATCCATTTACAATCTCTTATAATATAATTACATAGAACTTTTTATATGTAAATACTTTGGGACTCTAAATATCATAAAATTATCAAATTTATGGCTCATCAACAATTTCTACTGTCCACTATTACTCAAGTCCATTTCATCCTTACTTTTATCACACAATCCAATTAGCTTTACCCAGTTCCAGACCTACTCTCTCTTAGGTCCACTCATACATACAACATCATTTCCATATCACTAATTCTATAATTATACCACATACATATTCATAGGTCATCTACAAAACATGATTCACACCTTTATGTATATATGTATAATTTCATTCACATGTCATATACATGTACACACTTAATTATATGCTCTTATTTATTTTCCTTTTTCATACATTCAATACAAATTTAATATTCATCACTTTCTTTTAAACATTATCATTCTCATTCTTCCCATATAATAGAAAGTATTTATTCACACAACATATATATATATATATATTGACTATAATAATATTTCACATCCATCTTGATCACATTCCCAATGTGACATCTCTTTCACTTTCATCTTTAAAAGCAATTAGTATGCTTCCATAACCATTTTTACCCTTTACACTCAAAATGACTTAAAATAACTCATTTTCATTTGCTTATCCACTTTCTTTTTTTTTTTTTTTACTTTAAAATAATTTCTCATACTACCAATCACAATACTCAATTCATAATGCTTTAATATGGAATATTAGTCATTTCTCCTAGCTCATGTATTGAATATACATTAAACCATCAATATCCCAATAATCTTTATCAAATTCCACTGAAACTTTAACTTCTCAATTTACTACTTCGTTTAAGCTTCAATTTGCCAAACTCATCTTTTCTTAATATCAACTTTAAAAGCATCTTATATATATATATCACAAAGTAATATCAAAACATATAATTTTCACAATTATCCAACTCATTCCAAAATTTCAAATATCCCATATCACCACCATTATCATGAGCTTTTATAATATCCAAGCATCTCACATCTCTAACATTGAATTCACAATGTTTGCATTATAATAACAATACTAAGTTATATTCTTATTTAACCACTATCATCTCTTTTTCCTTTAAACAAAACCTTAACTATATATACATCCCAACTTTACATAATCACACTGTTTTTATACTAACCAACTTATTCAATATTTCACCATACTCTCCTTGTTTAAATAACATAACTTTCAATATTAATAAATCGATATTATTTCCTCTGTTTAGTAAACTCAACATTAGCAAACCCAACATAAACTTTATTATAAATAGGTTCAAAGTATAGAGGAAAGAATTCATACTTTAATCTTGATTTTGATTTCTACTCATTTTCAACTTTATTCTCCTTTTCATTTCTTTATGTTTCAATTCACATTATGTCCTACATAATATTGCTCATAAACATCGACATTACATTCCATGTTGCACACAATATGACATTTTCATATGCATCATCAATATACATATAGCACATTACATTTCACAATTTGTTTTCTCATAGTCAATTAGGCACTATGCCTCAATTATAATTCATTTTCAACATCAATACCAACAATCATGATTTCTCATCACATCAAAATAGTATACACATATATCATCAACTACATAGAACATCTCATATAACACAAATATTTTACTATTCATATAATGCCACATCCGAGACCAACCTAGGTGTCAATGCATATGCACGTATTACAAATTCCATTTCAAAACTTTTCCTTTTTACTTCTATTTAAACTTTTCAAAACTCTTTTTTTTTTTTATACTCTTCAAAAATTCTCTTTTTAGTTTCACTTAGGCCGAGAATCTCGAACCTAAGCTCTGATACCAAAATAATTGTAACACCCCGATACCCTATATAAGTACTATACATATACCTAGTATACATACAGTAAGTATATAAAGTATAAGAATGCTACTTTTCGTTACCTTTTAAAAACCTGTAACCGAATTTAAACCATAATACATTAATTTAAATAACATTTACAAAATCATTATCTTTATCCAAATTACATTTATACATATAAATACTCTCTCATCAGAAATACATCAAAATTAAAAGTTATACATGTATGCATTACCCTCTAGTTAGTCTCGACAAACTCTTACTCTTCTTGTGGCATAATGAGAGACTTCATATCTTCACCTATTTACCTGCGCGAATACACACCCGCGCTAAGCCCGAGAGCTTAGTAGTCCAAATATAAAATGTAAACATATAGTATAGAAGTATTAACATATAATGGTATATCCATTCAATGTATAATTAATTCTTATCATATTATCTTTTCTTTTTAATTGCATCATTCATATATCTTAGCTAATTTCATATATAATATACATATATATACATAATATTATCACCAATATATTAATACACCCACATTATATATACCATACCAATCATTATTGCAATACACACATTACATATCATACCAATCACTATTGCAATACACACATTACATACCATATCAATCACTATTGCAATACGCACATTACATATCATACCAATCACTATTGCAATACACACATTACATATCATATCAATCACTATTGCAATACACACATTACATACCATATCAATCACTATTGCAATACGCACATTACATATCATACCAATCACTATTCATTTACATATCATACCTCATAACATTACCTTATTCACAATTCACCAATCATGATTCATTTATTTCAACACTTGTATTTCACATTGGCAACAAAGACAGACTCGGGCCCAAAACACTAATATGTCATTCGACTTTCAGAGTTAATGCTTTGGTTTAATTATCACATTTATCATTATCCCAACTAGGCTTCAAGGATTAGGTTCAACCAAGCTTCAAGGGGAGCAAAGCATGCTAAGCATCAACCCAACTTGGCTTCAAGAACCAACCCAACCTAGCTTCAAGGGTTGTAACATCTCAATTAGGCTTCAAGGAATCAATTCCAACCTAACTTCAAGAGATTGTTACTATTAGGCATGCCACCAACAACAAAACTCTGAAAATGAATAACATATTAGACACACAATTCATTGATCATTCCATCACCAATATCATTTACAATTCTCATCATCATTTAGGCAAACATGCCTTACATATCTCAATTGAATTGTCATAGCCAATCACAATGGCTTCATATCATATTTGAATCATCATGGCCAATTACAATGGCTTCACAACATATCCTATCTCAATCCATATGATACATATAGCATCCTTTATATATATATATAGCAATTGACATTATTCATTTACATTCACAATATAATAGAGTATTTAACACATTCATCCAAATGTGTTAAGGTTCAAGGACATATAAGGATATACAATCAAATAGGATTTATGCTTACCTTTTAATGATCTTCACAACTTTCACCTCATTCAATCATCACCTTAGTCAAATTATATTAACAATATAGTAAACTACTTAACACATTTGCAAACAAATGTGTTAAGCCTCAAATCATGTAAATAAATACAATCATATGTATTGGTACTTACCTCAAAAACTATTCCCATCAATTTATACATTTCTTTATTCCAAGAATTCTCCACATTTAGGTTAATGCAACCCAATCTCTTCGAAACCTAATCCAAAGATCATTATTCATAAGTTTAGTATCATCTACATACATTTGTTTAGGTCATTCTTTGTTTACAAAGTGTTTATGTTTAGGTTTAGAGACCAAACTATCTTTGAAGAATCAAAACCATACAAAAAGAACAAAGAAATCAAACAATATCCAACTCATTTGAGGGACACGGACAGCCCACTTGAGGGACACGGCCGTGTCTCTCAACTATAAAAGAGGCAGTAGCCAACACGGCTAGGTGACACGGCCGAGCTTGTGGCCGTGTCTCTCACCAAAAACCACAGTAGCTGACACGGCTTGGGGACACGGCCGTGTCTCCCAAAAACACTCCAACACATCCAAAATTTTTCATGACTTGGCCGTGTCTCTCCCTTGCCTTTGGCCGTGTCACTCAAGAACACAAACCCTATTTATGGCCAACTCTTCCAAATGCATTTAAACACATAATACCCAACACAAACTCACTCAAATGGATGTAATCAAACTCATTAACACTTATTTTGCACATTTAACATAATACTTACATTAACCAAACATTTAATCATTCATCAACTCCAAACCTTAAAACCAACTTCACACTTGAACTTCCACTATCAAAACCCACTTAAACTTACAATTTTCACAATCAAACCAACACCAATTCAATCCTTTATCTCACCATCAATTTTAACACTTATAAACACATATCAAACACACCAAATCATCACATCAACAAATCACAATTTCCTTTAGACACAACTTCAAAATTAACAAAGAAAAACACAAGATTACTTACTTGAAATGAAGAAAATCCACAAATCTCTAACCAAAACCCTTGATTCCTTCTTCAATTTGAGTTAAGATCTTCAAACACCTCTCAAGCTCTTTCTCTTCTTGGATGGCCGGCACACACAAGAGAAGAAAAGAAATTCAACAAAAGTCAACAAGCTTTTCTTCTTTAAATCTCCACCAAGAGATTTTAACCAAGCAATTACTAAAACACCCTTTTCCATATAACTTAACTTTTGTCTCTTATATATCCACATAGGTAATTACACATGCCACAAAATAAATATCTCTATTGCATTGACTCTTCCTTTGACTTATGTATATGTTAATTATACAACCATATAAACAACATATACACTTCTCTCTAAACCCTATATTATTTCCCAAAACACATATACACAAGCATTCTCTTACCAATTTCTTTTCTCTTCACATAACATATACATTCAATCCAACTTACAACCACAACATAATCAAAACTTCTAAGGCATACATGAGGATATTACAACACTATCCTAATGTTGCTACCAATTTACTTAGTCAAAATTTGGTTCTGATTTTTTTTTACAGAAATTTTGCCATAGTTTCGCCTAGAAATTTGGATCCCAAGTGTCGACAAAACTTGTTTTTCTGATTTTTGAAAACACTTTACACAGACCAATGTGAATACCATCAAATTTAATGCACTCCCAATGAATCCACCTTATACCCTCAACTACAAACCTGCAAGACGAGTTCATACTTCTAATACAACATAAAGTAAAGGTTTATGATTATTACACACTACTAACATACAATTATAACATAGAAATTCTCTTTTATATTTATTCATATACATGCCACAACTATCAACTCATAATGGAACTAAAAGATCTACCCTTGAGATTTGCTGTGGTCTGGTCGTTGCTTTCCCAAGATTTCTCTACTGCTCCGAACCTACGAGTCAAGGAAAACTTAACTCGCTGAGCGTTGTCGCTCAGTGGGTACTTTACCAATAAAAATAAAAGTAGTATATGAAAGTATTCAAAATAAAAGGAAATAATCAAATCAACAATCAACCAATAATATACCAATAGAAATCGTGATACATTCATTGTGATATGCTTTCAATAATGTAAAATCATAATTCAAACTCATTTGCATTATATAGTTTAACGAAAAACATAACTTTGGCTCAGGCTCTACTGGTATATAGGGAACCATAGTGATAAGGCAGTGGGCCTCCCCACTGTAACATAGGTGGCCCTCACCACCGATATCAGATCATAGGAATGGGCCTCCCCATCCTAGTTAACCAATGGGCCTCCCCATTGGCTTCAGTGGCCTCACCACTGAATAAAATATCATATCACAATAATGAGCAGTACTGCATGCGTTAGTATAGTGCACCATACCCTTATCTACCACTCCCACTATCCAGTAGAGCAAAAAGATTGAAATGATTCAATTTAAGTCTCAACTTCATTTTAGAATGATTCAAGAAATCAATTTAAATTCTCATTGCGCTTTGCCATTTATGCTGCGCACCACTTTCTTTGGTCAAACCGTTACTCTTTTTCACATATTTAACATCCACAATAAACACATCAAATATTTCAAAGCATTCCTCAAAAGATCACAAATTGACCAAATGAATAGTGTTGCGGCACGAAAAATCGGCAACGCAAAATGGCATGACCAAATAAATAGTAAAATCTGGGTTTTCGTCAAAATTTCAGTCCACTTCAGTCATGTATTTGACCAAGTAAATGATCTTATTTTTGGCTGAAATTTTACAGAAAACTTATTTCATATGTTGACTAATTGCATGTAAAAGTTCGTTGAAAAATTCATTTGTTTGCTGCCTCAAACAATTGCCACAAAAATAGTCCAGAAGCTGTCACTTTGGGACCATTTCGGCCCAAACATTTGAAATGCATAGGATAGTTTATTTTTCTTTTGCAAATCGATATTAAGGCTTCTTTAATAGTAAAGTGAAGATTCAAACACTTCCTTTTAACAATTTTTGCATGTTTAACTCAAATCAAACTAATTAAAGTCCAAACAACTTACCAAATCAACTTGCCAAATTTTCTCAAAACATTTGGTTTCAATTAAATTTAACAACCCAATTGCTATAAGAAAACAAGAACATAACTCAAATATTTAATTTAAACTCAATCAATATATTTAAACATCAACTTCAAAACTTCCATAAACCAAAGTTTGTAAGCAAATAGAGTTTCTTTTATGGTAAAGCACCAAATCAAAATTAATTATTCAAAGGTAAAGTACCAAACCTTATTTCTTTAATTCCTCTTAGCTTTTCCTTCTTCTCCTTCTTTAATTCTTTATTTCTCCTTCAATCAATTCAAGATACAACATAAACCTTAGAAATTCAAAATAATAAGTTATCCTCCATTTCTTTTCCAACCGAAACCCTAATCCAACCTTATTATTCTTTATACATCTTGATTCTTCCATTTAATCAATTAATCTCATCACTTAATATTTTTCCAATTCCACATAAAGACTCCAATTCCAAATCTCCCCATAAATATATAAATACCTAATTTTGATACTAAAATTAAAGTCTACATACTTGAAAACCTTAGAACTTACCTTAAAAATCAAATTTGGAGAAACTTGGAAGTCCTTTGGTGTTTCCCTTTGTTGGCTGAAATTTGTAAGTGGAAAAAGAGAGAGTTTGTTCTTCATGTCACATATATTTATATACAAAGGAAATGATGATCACCTTATGTGTTGGTTAAACCCTTTAAGACCACTTGTCCACCTTTCTCTTTCTTCATTTATTACACATGCTAAATAGTTACTTTTGATTGGTCAACGTTAGATTTTTATAGTTTTCTTTTCCTTTACTTCTTTTCACTTGTCCCTCTTCCCATAGGATATCCTAAAGTTGTCCCGGGTTACCCATCCGATCCCGACACGAAACCGGGCCCACATTACGTTCCGGCGATTAATATGTCATATCTTTTAAACCGTACAGTTTCACGAGTCAAACTACATATAGTTTTGATCCTCTCGACCTCTACTTTCTATTCATAAGGTCTATTTTAGGTTTCCAAGTCATTTGGAAAATTTACCAATAAGCCCTCGACTTTTTATTAAATTCCCTTTAGGTCTTATTTTTGCTAGGGTTTTCTCTGGCTCCGTTTCTACTGACGATCGTTTCATATTTAAGCCCTCGCCATTCTCTACGTACTCACGTTTTTATTTCCTACCTTAAATTCATGTATTACTTTAATTGATAATGACCAAAATACCCCTAGTCAACATATCTTCGTTTTTCTTTAGCGGGACATTTCCTGGAAAAACCGTTACACGTCGTTGCGATCTGATTTTTCTCTACACTCCATTTTTGGAATCTGTTATATGCACTATTAAAAACATCTGGTGCAACTTTTTTTGAAATTACATCTACGTCCCCAAAACTTTTGAAAATTACAACTAGGTCCCTTTGGTCATACAACCTTATCTAGGGCTGTTATCAAGAATTATCTTCTCCTTTCCCCTTCTCTCGCTATGCACGTGACTACACTGCATAAATGCCGTAGGCGGATGTGACAGGGTCATCACCCTTGAAAATGGATCTTCATCCTTTGAGATCGGGTCTTCACCCTTGAAAAGTGGATCTTCATCCTTTGAGATTGGGTTTTCACCCTTGAAAATGGATCTTCATCCTTTGAGATCGGGTCTTCACCCTTGAAAATGGATCTTCATCCTTTGAGATCAGGTCTTCACCCTTGAAAATGGATCTTCATCCTTTAAGATCGGGTCTTCACCCTTGAAAATGGATCTTCATCTTTTGAGATCGGGTCTTCACCCTGGCTTCAGCTCTTTTAGCTGGATTGGTCTTCTATCTTTTGCATCTTCATTCTTTTGAGAGTTCTAATTGTTCCATTCTTTTGTTCTTCATTTTTGCAAAGATTTAGCTATTTTTAATTGGACCTTATATCCTCTCCTTGCCCCCCTTCAAAGATTTTTTCCATGCAAGCTTTGATTGATGTTGTTGTTGTCTAGTTCTTCACACAAGCACTTATTTCTTCTCTTTGTAAAATGACTGGAGCTTTCTCAAGCAATGGGCTTTCCATGCCCCCCTAATTTGACATCTTCTTTTGATTCTTTACTTCGCGAGGTGTTTGTTGTTCATTTTGCCAAAGAATAGACAACACAAGACAAGAAATTGCGATGTGATATGCTCATGTATGCATGATATGCATGAATAATACTTACAGTGGTTCCATGACTCACAGACCGAGACGATCAGCAGAAGTATTCTCGTTGGTTCCATTTTGACGCTTGTTCAAGTCTTGCATTGGAATGATAGAAAGCTTTGCATTTGTGGCTTTTATCTTCAAGATGTTGAAAACATGAGTGGTGGAGGTCCCAAGTTGCAGAGTCAGGGATTCATCTATTTCAAGCTATATTTCAGCATGCCAGTTGGTAGTTTCTTCATAACTTTGCCAATAATAATTTTCTTTGCTCAATGTGTCCTTTGGAGGTTCAACATACTTCCCTTAACTTGAAGGCTTTGTTATGACAAAACTTTTTTTTTGAAATTTTTGAATTTTTCATTTTGAAATCAAATGTTGGCTTTGCCAAATTAATGTCGATGTACCTCAGGACTTGATTTTTTCCAAATTAACATATCTATAACATGACAACCCTAGTTACCGTACTAAACTCGGGGATTATTTCTACTTAAGCAAGAATTGTTGCACTTCAGATAGGCACATACACATTACTTGGCCAAAGGTCTCATTGAGTTTAAATATTGTCTATCTCATATGCATGCTTATCCAAACTATCTCCACTAATAGACTCTACCTACCAATAGAGATCCACAGGTCTTTGATAGGCTTGAAATGGGGTCTATGAGGGAAACATGCTTAAGTGAAGGCCATTTTGAGATTGGAGCTGGTGTCACACAATGGACAAATCTTCACACTACAAATTTCTTGTTGGAATTTTAGGCAGCTTGGAGGCAACCTTGCTATACTCCAAATTTCTTCTATCGTCTTAGCATTAAACTGGATATTGACTAGGACAGTTTTTTTTTTTGCCCTTGCATAAAGTTTAAGACCCAAATTTGTTTCTTTTCTTCTTCTCCCTTTTCTTTCTTTTTATTTTTCTTACTCTTCCCTTTCTTTGTCTTTTTGTCCTTCTTTCTTATTGGACCATAGAACATTCAAGAACTGTGTGGTCTTCCTCCTTTTCTCCAATTTTAATTGAATCTTTGGTTGGGTTGGACCAACTCAAAAAAAGTCTTTATGAACCAAATAGAAGCCTTTTGCTACTTTAGGTAAAAGATAACTCAGTTGGCTTTATGAACTGCCTTTTTAGGTTTTATCTCTTTTTTTCTTCTTCTTCTTTTTTTTTTCTATTCTTTTTTCTTTCTTTTCTTTTTCTATTCTCTCTTTTTTTTCTTTTTTTTCTTTTTTTTTTGGTTCTAGCTCAAACATAGTTGTCTTGTTTGTACCAACTTGGGCTTCCAATAATGGATGAGTGGAGTAACATAAATCTTCTTTAATAGGGATAAATCATTTATTACTCCAATGTTGATGTTGTCTTGGAGATATTAAGGGAACTTCAACTACCCTTAGGGTCTTGAAAACGTCCACTATCTTTATGGTCTTGAGAACTTCAACTATCTTTATGGTCTTGAGAACTTCAACTATCTTCATAGTCTTGAGAACTTCAATTATCTTTATGGTCTTGAGAACTTCAACTATCTTCATAGTCTTGAGAACTTCAATGATCTTGACTAATCATTGCCTTTTTTGATCTTATTGCCTCTTTATCTTAGTGATCATAAGACTTGCCAAAAGTATCACAACAGCTCAAGGTAGGTTGTTGAGGTTATATGCCAATGAAAAGAAAGCTAAAATTTTATGAAGGCTCAAAGGGACAACTAGGGATTAATATTTAATTCGGTGGATACTAGTTGTTGGCTAATCAAACAATGCCTAGATCATTTCTCCCTTAAATAAGCAGAGTTCAATTTCGCCTCAAAAATTTATCAAAGCATGTTCTAAGACTGGCTAAGACCTAGAAAAAGATAATTATATAGGAGCCCTCTCTAAGTAAGCATACACAACTCAATGCTATAGAGCAATTCCCTCATCTAGTAAAGTCATTCGTGTCATGATACATAAATATATTAATTCATGAATTATCAAGCTTGATTCCTCATTTGTTGAGCATCAAAATGAACAAAGACCAATGAAAATTTATTCAAACAAATTTAAATTTGAAAAACAAGATTGTAAATATTAAAGAAAGTAAAATTGAAAAGCAACATTCAAGCTAAGGAAGGTCCATTGAGTTGGCGTTGAAGATACTTCATTTATTTAGACATATCAAGGGCAAGGATTGCTTCATCATCATCATCCACAGTTAAACCAAACTTGTTTAGCAGTACATCCTCTTTAGCAGCTTCTCTATCCATATCATGATGAGATGACAAGATAAAACTCTTCATGAAGGTTGCAAGAGGTGGTGCCCTTTCAATTTTAAGCAGAGGCTTATTCCTAGTGTTGGGCTTATTAGGCTCAAGCAGCTTTCCATTGTCAATTAAATTCTGGATCTCATGCCTTAACTTCATACAGTTGTCCATTTCGTGTCTAAGCCTTTGATGGAATTGGCAAAATGCTTTAATATCAAAGTTAGGCGGAAAAGGATTAGGCAAAGGATGAGGAGTCAAAGGTTGTAACAATCCCTCCTTCATTAGATTCTCCAACATTTTTGACAGAGGTTCCCCCAAGTCTGAAAATTTACGCCTCTTTATTGGTTCAGTTGCTGCATTTTTCTCAACACCTCTTCTTTTCTTTTGATTTTGCTCATTAAGGTGGTAGTCGCTCCTATTGCTACATTTAAACAGCATATGGTTCACTTGATCTTGTAAAATAGGGATTGATCCTTCATTTTTCATTTGATCTCTATTAGTGAACATATTCTCCGTTGATGCTGCCTTTCCCCTTTTTCTTATGTCAATGGGAGATGCGTTATTGTTGATGATCTCCAGAATTTCAATCAACTGGGCCTTCATAATTTCAACCAATTGGTCTTGTAGTTCGGCCATCCTAGCTTTGACAACTTCATCAATTATATCCCTTAGCTGGTTTGCATTCATCCTTCCAATGAGGCACTTGAATTAAAGTCAATGTTGTAGATGGTATTTTTGTATGCTCTTGAATTGTCGTACTTCAGGTCTATGAGCTAGAGAGGATCAATGATATGAGATGCAAATGCATGTATGCACAAACCACAAACAAGGATAATTAGGATGTTCCTTCCAACCTTAAATCATCCACACACGAATGGCGAGTCTCTTTTCCTAGGTATATGGTTAACAAAATACCAACATGGGGTATCTTGCTTTCGAATAATTCACTCGGACGTTTCAACCAATAGTTATATTTTCAAAAAATAGAAATCAATCCATGATAATTCCCATTAATTAGGTTTTAATCCATTCAACCAACTAAAGTAGCTTTTATGCTATGTTGGATTAAAATGAAATTAAGAGGTTTATTATAAATAGATTTCTCACTTGAAAAAGTAACTAATGATTCATGCCAAAAACAAGCCCATGGTTAATTTGTTCTTAGTGTATACTAGGCTCACAATTGATTTTTGGTATTTCATAATTGACCTAAATATTTTTGCAAGCTCTTTGTAAAAAATGGTTGGGTGAAAATAGTTTTGTTTCTAAGCCCATTGTAAAAGATTTTAGAAAAATGGATTTTGGGCTTAGTATTTGGGCCATGAGCCAAAGAATTTTTTGATTTGTTTTTAGAAAAGTCTTATGTCCAAAGATCATCTTGAAAAATTTTGAAAATAACTTTGGTCTTTTGGACTTAAAGAAAAATTTATTTTGAGCTTGCAAATGTACTTGGGTTATTTTAAACCAAGATAAATTATCCATAGTCAAGCAACATGCATTTGGGGTAAAACCTAAGGAAAGTAACTAGGCCAATTACATGAGCTTTAGTCTTTGGGTTAAAAGGCTTAGGTTCCCATAGCAAGTATATACCAAATGGTATAAGGCTATGAGTGGTTATGCCATGCTCGATCTCCATACCTTGAGTAAAAGTATGGTATCCCTTACATAACATAACACGGGTAACACGGGCGTCCTAACTCACGAACACAATGCAATCTAATATGATGCAATGGATAATATCATTATAAGAAAGAATAGAATAATATAAAGACCAACGGAATCAACTTCTCTTATCCCCAGTGGAGTCACCACTGTGAGCGGGGATTTTCGCCCCCACTCCCGGTGGAATGATTCTTGCGACTTCGGCACTATTTAAGCTCGGGGCCTTAGAAAACACGGACCTAAGTCCGGAGAAAATGGAGTTGGCACCCGGACGGGCCGGAAAAAAAAGAAAGGGGTGGATGACTCGATTCCTAAGGAATCCCTAACCCCTAATGGGTTCGGAAAGTTAGGTACGTATGGGGAAGGTGAGAAATGGCGCAGCACCCCCACAATGCCCGGTTCATTGGAACCGGCCTCCTTTACAAGTCTTATTATTATAAAATTCTTAAGTATAATAACATTATCCATATTACACACAACAATTAAAAGAAAGCATCAATATATTAAAATCAAAGCAATGTCCAAACAAAACAAAACAAATAAATGGACACCCATCCAAGGATGGAAACATGTCCTTACATCACATGCCTAGGTATGACACCCACCAAAAGGTAGAAACATGCCCTTTACATAAGTTCTAAAATAGAAAAGAAAATTAAATTACATGATGTTTAACTAATGGGGTACCCACCAAGTGGAAACATACCTCTTACATCTTTTGGAAGTCTAAATTAATTAATAGAGGTAAATAATCATCCATAATACATAAGTCATTCATCAAAAATATTTAAATATCAATAATATAAACATCCATCCATGATAAATTAAATAAATCAAGTATTGAAATTAAATGAATTAAAGTATAGGAAATAAATCAAAGCATATCAAGTATGGAATTGAATAAAGCAAATAAAAGTCTAATTTATGGCTATTGTGACTTTTTATGGAATTAAAATAAATTAGGGTTTTATGTTTTAAAGGGTTGGCAAGACTCTTTGATTAACAAAATTAAGGTTTGAATGGTGAAATATTGAAATTAGGGTTTTGGACACTTTGAAATACTTTTTAATTCATGATTTTTAAATAGTGAATTAAGCTACTGTGACTTTTTTGACTTTTTATGTTTTTTTTTTAATGTTTTAAAAGGATTAGAGTTCATAAAAATTAGGGTTTAAGGTTTTAAAAGGGTTAGGGTTTATTATTTTAGGTTTAAAAATTGAATTTTGGATTTTAGACTTTCAAATTGGGGTTCTCGGGTAAAAGATTTAAATTAGGGTTTTAAAAAGAAATTTAATATTTTATGAAGTTTTATGACTTTAAACAAATGGATTGAAGTTTTTATGAGTAGAAAAGATGTTTTTGAAGGTTTTTTGAATGAAAAAGAACCTACTTTAAAATTTTAATAGAAACAGAATTTGATTTTAGTTTTGTTGAAAAATATGTTAAATTAAAGTTTTAAGATTTTTAAGAAGAAAAAATAACAATTTTAAATCTTTTTAGAAAAGAAAGTCACGTTTTTATTGTTTTAAGCTTGGAAAAATTAAATTCAAGTTCTAAGATTTTTGATTTAAAAAACTTAAAATTTATAATTTAGCTACTGTGAAAACATAAATCAAAAGAATTAAACATACCTTCTTTTGTTGATTCTCCAAAAAATAACTCTTCTTGGATGAACTAGCTTCAAAGACCAGCCTTTGTTATCTTTGAATTCTTTAATATGTGCTACTGCAACTTTAAACATCAATTGAATTGAGTTTTTCCTTTTCCTTCCTTGATTTGGTTTCAAAAATCAAGCCACTAATTTTTTTCCTCCTTGATTTGGTTTAGTTGGTCCTTATTTATAGTGGTTTTTAGGTTGTTTATTCCTAATTAATTAAGGTAAGTAATATTAATAAAAAAAAATTAAAACCTAATTGGATTAGGATTCCAAAAATTGCGTTGAAAAATTTTGCGCTGGCAAAAACTGTGCTGCCGGGCCCGGCTCAGTGGGGGTGCCAGCCGGGCCCGTGGGCTTGCCAGCTTCCTGCGGGCGAAATAACTCGCCCGCAGGCCTGCAGGCGAGCTGACGCTGGCCAGACGGGCCCGCGCGACCACTTTTCGCTGCCGATTTTTTTTTTCGACTCCGATTTTTATTTTTATTTTTTATTTTTTTATTTTCATTTTTTATTAATAAAAATTAGATACTAAGGTAAAAATTATTTAATTAAAATTATTTTGGACCAATTAAACAACAAAAATCATTTTGGACTAAATAAAACATATTGGATCGGATTGGGTCAAAAATTAAGGGTATACACCATGCAAATGAGCTACTTCCCCAAAGAACAAATTAGCAATATTTATTGCATCATCAGTTTTGTGGCATGTAATGAAATGAGCCATTTTGTTGAATCTGTCAACAATAACAAATATGTTATCTTTCCCTTTTTTTAGTCCTAGGTAGCCCCAAAACAAAGTGCATAGATATGTCAATCCATGGTGCATTAGGAATAGGTAAGGAGTATATAGCCCATGAGGTAAAGACTTAGATTTTGCTTGTTTACATGCAATACATTTGGCACAAATTCTTTCAACATCTTTTCTCATGTTTGGCCAATAGAGATGTTCATGTACAATGTCCAAAGTCTTAAATATCCCAAAATGTCCCATGAGTCCTCCACTATGTGCCTCACGCACAAGCAATTCCCTTAATGAGCAACTAGGCATGCATAAGCTTCCATCCTTAAACAAATACCCATCATGCCTATAAAAATTCTAAAATGCAGAATGCTCACATGCTTTAAAAACATTTTTTAAGTCAACATCATTGGCATACATATCCTTAATTTGCTCAAAATCTAATAACTTAGAACTAAGAGTTGAGATTAAGGAATACCTTCCTGAAAGTGCATCTGCTACTACACTATATTTGCAGTGCTTATACTTTATCACATATGGAAATGGCTCAAAGCCAAATGCACAAATTACTTTAATGTGATTAATGAATCATGTTTTGAGTGCTTTAAGTGGAAAGTTCATGGTAGTTTATTTTGATGATATTCTTGTGTATAGAAAATCTTTAGATGTGTAACACCCCGATACTCCATATGAGTACTATACATATACCTGGTATACATACAGTAAGTATATAAAGTATAAAGATGTCACTTTTCGTTACAATTTAAAAACCTTTAAACAGAATTTAAAACCATCATACATTAATTTAAGGAACACTTACAAAATCATTATACATTTAATGATCTTACATATAAATAATCTTATCTTTATCAAAACTTCATTTATACATATAAATACACTCTTGTCAGAAATACATCATAATTAAAAGTTATACATGTATGCATCACCCTCTAGTTGGTCTCGACAAACTCTTACTCTTCTCGTGGCATCACGAAAAACTTCATATCTTCCACCTAGTCACCTGCGCGATTACACATCCGCGCTAAGCCCGAGAGCTTAGTAGTACAAATATAAAATATAAACTTACATTATAGAAATTCTAACATACAATAATATAACGATTCCATGTACCATTAGTTTCTTATCATGTTTTTCCTTTTGAATGGCACCTTTCATATATCTCGACTAATTTCATATATTATATACATATATACATCTCATTATCACCAACCACAATCCCTCACTAATATTCACAATCCATATCTCAATATATATTACACATCATACTTCATAATATTCTTTTATTCATAAACTCATTATTCAACATAGCTTCTCAAGCTATATTCACTTACAATAATTTACTTATATATTGTATACATCACATTTCATGATTATCATCATTTATCACATAACATTATATTTTCCACAATTCATTTCATCATCACATCTTGCACATTTCACATTAACTAAACACACATATTATTATTCATTCATATCATCAAGGCATGCTTCAATCATATCATTCACAATTCTCTATGTCTCCATTTACATTATTCATTTGGTTCACCATTTAAGAATCACATGCAATCAAGCACAAGCATGGGTCCAAAGACACTAATATATTATACAAAGTTCATCATTATAGCCAACAACCATGGTGTCATATACGAACTTTCCCCCAACCAGGTCGGTTGCCCACTGGGCCTCAGGCCACTGCCAATCCCAGGGGTCTGCAGGAGGTAGATAAGCACGTATAAAACTATCAGTAATGATCCTTCCCCCAACCAGGTCGGTTGTCCAAGTTCGGTTGCCCATCCCACTGGGTCCGCATGGTTCCGCAGGAGGCAGATAGGAACGTATAAGACTATCAACCACGTATTATCCCCCAACCAGGTCGGTAGTCCAAGTTCGGTTGCCCACTCACAGGGTCCGTATTGTTCCGCAGGAGGCAGATAAATACATAATACTGATCATATCGAACCTTTCCCCCAACCAGGTCGGTAGTCCAAGTTCGGTTGCCCAACCAATGGGTCCGCATGGTTCCGCAGGAGGCAGATAGGTTCACTCATTTAGATCTTTTAACATTACCTTCTCCATTCATTCTCATCATTATCAAATAGGCAAACATGCCTTAACAATATCATTTGTATAATCATAATCATTCATAGAGGCTTCTCATCACATTTAAATCATCATGTCTCAATTCATATTATAATACTACATCTTTCACATATTCATAATCAATTTCATTGACTAAACCAACATATCATTTACATCATTATAATATACATTAACATCAAAGCAATTCCTCATTATATTCAACAATCTTAGATTCCCATCACATTAAGAGCGTATATTTCATTGAATCATCTCAACCAATCACAATGATTTTACCTCTTATCATTCCTCAACTCACATTAAAACAACTCATCAATAGTATATATATAATATACTTTGAATTCGTCAATAACGTATTTATTATAACAAATCACATAACACATACCTTTATGAGCGATCATCTTATCTTTCACACTATACAAATCGTAACATTAGTCACATTATATTAGCAATATAATAAATTACTTAACACATTTATAACTAAATGTGTTAAGTCTCACAATCTTGTAAAAAAATGCATTCATATAAATTTGTACTTACCTCAAGAACTACTCTCCATCAAACTATACATTTCCTCTTCCAAGAGTTCTCAATATTTAAGTCAATGCAACACAATCTCTTCACATTTTACCTATAGCATCATATGCATCATCATTATCATCAAATGTATGTTCAAACTCAATAATACAAGAAGAACAAAGAAATAAAATACCAACTAACACCTTTGAGGGACACGGCCAAGCTTGTGGCCGTGTCTCTCAACCAAAATCAGGCAGTGGCAGACACGGGCAAGGGACACGGCCGTGTCTCTTAACAAAAATCATCCAGTAACAGACACGGGCAGGTGACACGGCTGAGACAGTGACCGTGTCTCTCCAAATTCAATCCAACACGGCCAAATTCCTTAACTTGGTCGTGTCTCTCCTTGCTTAGCCGTGTCACTCATGAATCAACACCCTAAACATATTCAAATCTCCTTTGGTTGCACTCAAACATATTATACACAACATAACCTTATTCAAATGGAGATAAACAATGTTATTAACACTTATCTTTACATGTTTATCATTTACAAATCATTAACAACACATTTAAACACATACCACTTCAAAACCCTAAACCAACATCATTCTTATTCTTTCAAAACCAACATCCACTTAACTTACCATCCTCAAACCAAAATCAACACCAATTTAATTTACCATCACTTTCATCACTTAAAAACACATCTCAACCACACCAAATTATAATCTCATCAAATCAAAATTCACTTCAAACACAACTTCAAGAATAACAAAGGAAAACAAGAGAGTACTTACCTTAAATGAAGAAATTTCACACATCTTTAACCAAATCCTTTGGTTCCTTCTTCAATTTGATTCTAGCATCAAGAACACCTCTCTTCCTCTCTTCTTCCTTTGGTAACCGGCCACACAATGAGAAGAAAAGAAAAATCAACACAAGTCAACCTTTTCTTCTTCTTTAAATCTCCACCAAGCAATTTTAACAAAGCAATTACCTAAATGCCCTTCATCCATTTAACTTAGCTTTTGTCACTTATATGCCCACTTAAGTAATTTCACAAATAACAAATAAATATCCTCTTGCATTGACCATCCACTTTGACTAATGTATATGTTATATATATTGCCATATACCCAACATATACACTTTCTCTCTACACATTAATTTCCTTTTTAAACAATACCTAAACATTCTCTTTTCAATTTCTTTTCTTATCAACATAACATATACACATAATTCAAACAAACAACAATTATATCCAAACTTCTAGGGCATACATTGGGATATTACAAGATGAGCATGTAACACATTTAAATGTTGTTTTTGATGTGTTAAGGCAAGAAAAGTTATATGCTAATCTTAAGAAATGCACTTTTTCCACTAATAAAATTACTTTTCTTGGATATATTGTTAATGACAAAGGAATTCATGTTGATCAAGAAAAAGTAAAAGTAATTAGAGATTGGCCAAAACCTACTAGTGTGCATGATGTTAGTAGTTTCCATGGTCTTGCTAGTTTTTATAGGAGATTCATAGGGATTTTTCTACAATTGCTGCACCTTTAAGTGATTGCATTAAAAATAATGTAGGTTTCAAGTGGGGAAAAGAACAAGATGATGCTTTTAACTTGCTAAAAGACAAACATAGTTTAACACCTTTGCTTGCTTTGCCTAACTTTTCTAAAACTTTTGAGGTTGAGTGTGATGCAAGTGGAATAGGTATTGGTGGAGCCTTGATGCAAGAAGGAAGACCAATAGCGTTCTTTATTGAGTAGCTAACTGGAGCAAGTCTAAACTACCCAACTTATGATAAGGACTTCTATGCATTGGTGAGAATGTTAGAAAATTGGCAGCACTACTTATGGTATAACGAATTCATAATCCACACCAATCATGAGTCCTTGAAATATCTCAAAGGACAAGGAAAGCTCAGTAGAAGACATGCTAAACGAGTGGAGTTTTTTCATGGTCTTTCTAGTTTTTGTAGGAGATTCATAGAGATTTTTCTACAATTACTGCACCTTTAAGTGAATGCATTAAAAAGAATATGGGTATCAAGTGGGGAAAAGAACAAGATGATGCTTTTAACTTGCTAAAAGACAAACTCAGTTCAACACCTTTACTTGCTTTGCCTAACTTTTCTAAAACTTTTGAGGTTGAGTGTGATGCAAGTGGAATAGGTATTGGTGGAGTCTTGATGCAAGATGGAAGACCAATAGCGTTCTTTAGTGAAAAGCTAAGTGGAGCATGTCTAAACTACCCAACTTATGATAAGGAGTTCTATGCATTGGTGAGAGTGTTAGAAAATTGGCAGCACTACTTATGGTATAAGGAATTTATAATCCACATCAATCATGAGTCCTTTAAATATCTCAAAGGACAAGGAAAGCTCAGACGAAGATAAGCTAAATGGGTGGAGTTCATTGAACCATTTCCTTACATCATCAAGTACAAGCAAGGTAAGGAAAATGTGGTTGTCGATGCTTTATCAAGGAGGTATGCTCTAATTTCTACACTTGATGCAAAATTATTAGGTTTTGAGTTAATTAAGGATATATATAATTCAGACCTTGATTTTGCTAATGTTTATGAAGCATGTGAGAAAGGGGGTTTTGGTAAGTTTTATAGGCTGGATGGTTTTCTTTTCAAAGAAAATAAGCTATGTGTGCCTCAATCTTCTTTAGCAGAGTTGCTTGTGAGGGAGGCACATGGTGGGGGCTTGATGGGGAATTTTGGTTTGAGAAAAACTTTAGATGTTTTAAGTGATCATTTCTTTTGGCCACAAATGAAAAGAAATGTTGAGAGAATTTGTGAGAGATGCATTACTTGTAAACAAGCTAAATCCGAATCGATGTCTCATAGGTTGTATACACCACTTCCCATACCTATTGAATCTTGGGTAGACATTTCCAAGGACTTTGTTTTAGGATTACCTAGGTCAAGAGGAGGGAAAGATTATGTTTTTGTTATTGCTGATAGGTTTAGCAAAATGGCACAATTCGTTCCATGCCATAAGATGGATGATACAACTCATGTTGCAGGGCTGTTCTTCAAAGAAATTGTGAGATTGCATGGAGTTCCAAGGACAATTGTTAGTGATAGAGATGTCAAGTTCCTTAGCCACTTTTGGAAGACACTTTGGAGCAAGTTAGGAATAAAGCATCTATTCTCAACAACTTGTCATCCTTAATCGGTTGGACAAATGGAGGTAGTCAATAGAACTCTTTCATAACTATTGAGGGCAATAATTCAAAGAAATCTGAAGAATTGGGAAGAATGTTTGCTACATGTTGAGTTTGCCTACAATAGGAGTATTCATGCTACAACAAATTGTTCACCTTTTGAGGTTGTATATAGTTTTAATCCATTAAGACCTATGGATTTACTGCCATTACACATTGAAAAAGCTAATTTGGAAGGAAAGCAAAAGGCTGAATTTGTTAAATGTTTACATGAGATGGTGTGTGCTCAAATAAAGAAAAAAACTCAACAATTTGAAAATCAACACAACAATGGAAGAAAGAAAGTCATATTTGAACTAGGTGATTGGGTTTGGGTACACTTGAGGAAGGAAAGAGTATGGCAATGTAAGTCCTACCTTTTAATGTTTATGATTTGTCTTTGCATGGTTTTGGTTCTTCAAAGGTATTTTGGTGCCTAAACCTAAACATAAACACTTTAAACATACTTCAAACAAAGAATGCCCTAATCAAATGGATGTGGAAGATCCTAAAGCTATGAATGAAATAAATTGTTCTTTGCCCTAATTGCATTGTTGAGATTGAACAATGTTATGTTATGCATTGTGAATGGTAATGTGTTTCATGAGTAATGTATATTGAAATGTTATATCAAAGATGCTATGATAATTCAAATAAGATATGATATGAGACAAGGCCATTGTGATTGGCTATGATGATCCAATTGAATGATATATGGCATGCTTGCCTAATTGATGATGAGAATTGAGAATGAAATATAAATGAATTGTGTGGCTAATGTGTTATTCCATTTTCAGAGTTTGTTGTTGGTGGCATGCCTAATATGAGTAACAATCTCTTGAAGTTAGGTTGGATTGAATCCTTGAAGCCTAATTGAGATGTTACAACCCTTGAAGCTAGGTTGGGTTGGTTCTTGAAGCCAAGTTGGGTTGAAGCTTAGCATGCTTTGCTCCCTTGAAGCTTGGTTGAACCTAATCCTTGAAGCCTAGTTGGGATTATGATATTGATAAATGTGATAACAAAACCAAAGCATTAACTCTGAAAATTGAATGGCATATTAGTGTGTCTTGGGCCCATGCTTGTCTTTGTTTAGTGTTGTTTATGAATGGTTTAATGAGTAACTAATGAGGTATATGAAAAGATGTTGAAATGTGATATGTCTACATATGTTGAATTATGAAATGTAAAGGTATGTTGTTAGCTTTGCATATATAATGTTACATGTATAATATGGATTGAGAATTGACATTGCATCGCACTAAAGCATGACATTAGCATGATTTGTCTTACTAAGCCCTTGGCTTAGCACGATAGTGTTTAATCGCGCAGGTGATAGAGTTGATAGAGTTGAACCCGAGAGTTCTTCGAGATCAAGTGAGAGTAGACGTTGAAGAGTTGATTTTGGGAACTTAAAGATCAGAGCATATTTGCCAATCATGTATAACTCTTTTAATATTTTGTAAAGTATTGTTTATAATGTGAATATATGTATATTTGTAAATATGGATTTAAATGTTTTTATATATGTAAATCTATTTTACAAATTCCGCTGCGTATTAACTAAATGTATTTATATATCTATTTTGTTTTGTATTACAAGCTAATTACTTATTTTCTAAAATGCATAATGAGAAAGGTGATGGTATCTTTTAAAATGATTTGAATGTTGACGAAAAACCGTAACATTCCTATGTTCGGTGCACGTATGCTACATTGTGGTGTTGTGGAGTACGTGTATTGGATGTGGGGGTGTTACAATTGTTTTGGTATCAGAGCCTAGGTTTGAGATTCTCAACCTAGGTAAAACGTAAGAAAAAGAAATGTTTTGATTTTAAAAAGTTGGTTTTGAAATAAAATACATGTTTGGGATTGGCAATCTCTGATCTTTAATAAGGTATAATCTGCTGTGTTTGCAGACATAAGTTGTGATGGACTCTCATTTACGGCAATCAGTAGAGGGTAGTACTGAAAGCGTTGCTCCTGATGAGGTTAGAGAGGGAGCTAGAGTTGATAGTGCTGAGGAGGCACCTGCTTCGGTGTCGGGAAGACCAGTTGGTGAGGAGGTTCCACCAGTCTGGCTTAGGCATGTGGTAGAGGCTTTGAGGCAAGCACCAGTACAACCACAGCCGCCACCCCCTCAGCCTTTGGTATCAGTGAGGCACTATGACAAACTAAGGAAGTATGGGGCAGAGGATTTCTTAGGCACTGTTGATCCAGCTGTAGCAGAGTAGTGGCTTGATAAAATGAAGAGAATCTTCATTCAGTTGCAAGCCACCCCAGAGGAAAATTTTGATTATGCCAGATCATTGCTATAGAAGGACGCATATGATTGGTGGAAGACAGTGCCACATGCTATGGATGATCCACCAACCTTGTCCTATACTGATTTCTTGAGAGAGTTTGAATTGAAGTATACTCCGAGGGAGTATAGAGACATGAAGAAGATGGAGTTCTTGAGCTTGAAGCAGGACAATCGATCAGTAACTGAATATGAGGTTGAGTTTATACGGTTGAGTAATTATGCTGGGGGTATTATATCTGATGAGATAGATAGTTGCAGGAGATTTGAGGAGGGATTGAGGCCCTCTATTATATGTTTGGTGGCTGGATCTAGATATCATGATTTTTCCCAGCTTGTGGCAGCAGCTCGGAGTGTAAAGCGAGCTCAAGGTATTGCAGCTGCTAGAGAGGAAGAGGTTAGGGTGAGGAGGCCCCAGTTTGAGGCAGGATCTTCTTCTGCAAAGAGAGGTAAAGGTAGCTTTGTTCCTCGGGTCAGTAGAAGTCAGAGATCAGCTGGTAGGTCAGTGCAGTTCCAGAGACAGAGATTTAGACCTACAGCTTCAGTGGCGAGTGCTCCGACCCCGGTGACTCATAGATCCACCCCACCTATCTGCATTCATTGTGGTAGGCCACATGGAGGTCCTTGCTGGAAGACTGGTGTAGCAGGGGTTTGTTTCAGATGTGGATCCCCTGATCACTTTGTGAGAGATTGTCCTGAGAGGCAAGAGCAGATGTCAGTTGATACTGTAGCTTCTCGACCTAGTGTGAGGGGAGGTCGAGGAGGTAGGGGTGTCAGCAGAGGAGGTAGGTCTGGGTTCAGTTCTAGAGGAGGTTCTACATCCAGGGAGAGTAGACCAGAGGGGGCTGGATCTTCTCAGAGGATATATGTAATGCAGAGGCAGCCAGATGCTTCGGCAGTCATAGCTGCTACTTTTTCTTTATTTGATATCTCAGTACTTGCTTTGATTGATCCGGGTTCCACACATTCATATATTAGTGCATCTATTTTGCCTATGTCTGATTTGCATGCTGAGTCCCTAGGATTTGATGTAGTGGTGACAAATCCGTTAGGGCATAGTGTGATTGTTAGTAAAGTGCACCAAGATAGTGCAGTAATGGTGCAAGGTGAGGAGTTTTTGGGAGACTTGATTGAGATGCCTTTTAAGGAATATGATGTGATCCTAGGCATGGATTGGTTATCCAGACATGGAGCTGGGGTGGATTGTAAAAAGAAAGTTATGACTTTGAGAACTGTTGATGGTAAAGATGTGATAGTATCTAATGAGCAGGAACAACTAGCATCCTTGTTTGTTTCAGCTGTTGCAGCTAGGAGATTGATTAGAAAAGGGTGTGATGCTTACCTTGCTCATGTGGTGGATACTACAGTGAAGGGTTCTCAACTTGAGGATATAACCACAGTGGCAGAGTTTCCAGATGTGTTTCCAGAAGAGTTGCCAGGATTACCTCCTGAGAGAGAGGTGGAGTTTGGTATTGAATTGTTGCCTGGTACCACTCCTATTTCTATTACTCCTTACAGAATGGCACCGGCTGAGTTGAGAGAACTGAAGGTACAGTTACAGGAGTTACTGGATAAAGGATTTATTCGCCCCAGTGTTTCTCCTTGGGGAGCTCCTGTATTATTTGTGAAGAAGAAGGATGGTACTATGAGATTGTGTATCGATTATAGGCAATCGAACAAGGTGACTATTAAAAATAAATATCCTTTGCCTAGAATTGATGATCTCTTTGATCAATTGAAGGGAGCAGCAGTGTTCTCCAAAATTGATTTGAGATCTGGGTACCATCAATTGAGAGTTAAAGCTGAAGACATTTCCAAGACAGCCTTTCGGACCAGATATGGGCATTATGAGTTTATAGTAATGCCTTTTGGTTTGACGAATGCACCTGCAGTTTTTATGGATTTAATGAATAGGGTGTTTAGACCCTATCTTGATCAGTTTGTGGTGGTCTTCATCGATGATATTCTGGTGTATTCGCGTAATGAGGAAGAACATGACAAGCATCTGCGGATTGTGCTGCAAACCTTGAGAGAGAAGCAATTGTTTGCTAAATTGTCAAAGTGTGAGTTTTGGCTTGATCAAGTAGTTTTTCTCGGTCATATAGTTTCAACAGAAGGTATTAGAGTTGATCCAAGCAAAGTTGAAGCAATTTTGAATTGGAGTCCACCCAAGTCTGTAACTGAAGTTAGAAGTTTTCTGGGTTTGGCAGGCTATTACCTACGGTTTGTGAAAGGATTTTCTTTGATAGCTACTCCACTCACCAGATTGCTTCGAAAGGGAATTAGATTTGTGTGGACAGATCAGTGTCAGACTAGCTTTGAACAGTTGAGAGAAATGTTGACTCAAGCACCTGTTCTTACTTTACCTGTGGAAGGCAAACCATATGTGATTTTCAGTGATGCTTCACATAGTGGTTTGGGTTGTGTGCTGATGCAAGAAGGTAAAGTTATAGCTTATGCTTCTCGACAGTTAAAACCGCATTAGCTCAATTATCAGACCCATGATTTGGAATTGGCAGCCATTGTGTTTGCATTGAAGATTTGGCGACATTATCTGTATGGGGAAAAGTGTTTTATCTACACAAATCACAAAAGTTTAAAATATTTGGGTGTCCAGAAAGAGCTCAATCTTCGACAGAGGAGATGGTTGGAATTGATTAAAGACTATGACTATTTGATTGATTATCATCCAGGTAAAGCAAATGTTGTTGCTGATGCCTTGAGTCGGAAGTCTTTAGCAGGTTTGACTGTTTATTCGCTCTCGTTGCTTGTTGAGTTGAGAGCATTGTGTGCTAGTTTTGTATCTTGTGATGATGGTGCATTGTTAGCACAGTTGCATGTGAAACCAGTTTTGTTGGATCAGATTAAAGAGGCTCGGTTGGCTGATGAGAAGATTCAGAAGATTGTTTCAGATTGCCGGAATGGAAAGAGTGGAGATTTTTTTGTGAAAGATGATGGGAGTCTTTAGTTTAAGAACAGATTGTGTGTGCCGGATGATGTTAATTTGAGAAGGATCATTTTAGAAGAAGCACATCAGTCAGTGTTTGCTATGCATCCGGGAAATACAAAAAAGTATCATGGTTTGAGACAATATTACTGGTGGTCTGGTATGAAGAGAGACATTACGGAGTTTGTATCCAAGTGTCTCACTTGTCAGAGGGTAAAAGCTGAGCATCAAGTTCCAACAGGGTTGCTTCAACCTTTGTCAGTGCCTGAATGGAAATGGGATAGAGTAACCATGGATTTCGTATCTGGTTTGCCATTGACACAAAGGAAGCATGATGCTATCTGGGTGATTGTTGACAGGTTGACTAAGACAGCTCATTTTCTTCCGGTTCGGATGGATTACTCTTTGGTGAACTTCTATAGTATCTGATCGAGATCCCCGGTTTACTTCCAGGTTTTGGAAGAGTTTACATGATGCTTTGGGTTCTCGATTACACTTCAGTACTGCATTCCATCCGCAGACAGATGGGCAGTCAGAGAGGGTGATACAGATTATCGAGGACATGTTGAGAAGCTGTGTCATTGATTTCTGTGGAGGTTGGGATAGTTTCTTACCACTTGAGGAATTTGCTTACAATAACAGTCACCAATCCAGCATTGGTATGGCACCATTCGAAGCACTGTATGGTAGATGGTGTCGGACACCTCTATGTTGGAATGAACTTGGTGAAGGTAAATTAATTGGTCCTGATTTGGTTAAAGAAACCGAAGAGAAAGTGAAAGTGATTCGAGATAGGTTGAAAACAGCTTCAGACCGACAGAAATCTTATGCAGATCTGAAAAGGAGGAACATTGAGTCTAATGTTGGAGATAAGGTATTTTTGAAAGTATCTCCTTGGAAAAAGATCTTGAGGTTCGGTCGGAAAGGGAAATTGAGTCCTCGATTCATTGGACCGTATGAAGTTTTGGAAAGAGTTGGGCCAGTTGCTTATCGGCTTGCTTTGCCACCCGAGTTGGATCGTATTCATAACGTATTCCATGTTTCTATGTTGAGGAGATATAGGTCGGATCCATCTCATATTGTGCCAATTGAGTCAATCAAAGTGAGTCCCGATTTGACATTTGAAGAGGAACCAGTTGCTATCTTGGCACGTGATGTGAAAGAGTTGAGAAACAAGAGAGTGTCATTGGTGAAGGTTCTATGGAAGAATCATGCAAAGGAAGAGGCAACATGGGAGAGTGAGCAGACAATACGAGATCAATATCCTCAGTTGTTTCAGACTTGATATCAGGTAATTTCGAGGACGAAATTTCTTTTTAGAGGGGGAGAATTGTAATATCCTCATGTATGCCCTAGAAGTTTTGATTATGTTATTGTTGTTGTTGTTTTAAATTGGATTGAATGTATATGTTATGTGATAAGAAAAGAAATTTGTAACGACCCGCCTATTAAGTGGGAGGTCAGGGGTTCTCTTAAGTGGGAGGTCAGGGGTTCGATCTGGGGAGGCGACTTGCACCACTGAAGGTTTCCTGGGTTGGACCCAGACAGCCCAGAACCAGGCAGTGGCCGAAAGATAGGTGGTGCGAGCCAAATTAACAAATCCTGCTGGGAGCCCGCGAGGGCGGTCCAGTACTGTACGATCCGCTGAAGGTTCCTGGGCTGGGCCCAGCAGCTAGGCGGGTGGCCAAAAGATAGGCGGGTCGTTACAGTTAAAAAAAATAATTGTAACACCCTAATACTCCATATAAGTACTATACATACACCTAGTATACATACAGTAAGAATATACAGTATAAGGATGTCACTTTTTGTCATATTTTAAAAACCTTTAACATAATTCAAATCATTATATTCTTAATGATCTTATGTATATACATATTCTTATCTTTATCAAAACTTCATTTATACATATACATATATTCTTGTCAGAAATACATCATAAATAATGATCATACATGTATGCATCACCCTTTAGTTGGTCTCGACAACTCATATCCTTCTCGTGGCATAACTAAAGACTTCATATCCTTCACATAGACACCTGCACGAATAAACATCCGCGCTAAGCCGAGAGCTTAGTAATACAAACATAACATACGAACATATCTTATAGAAATTTCACATAATAATAAATTCTTAACATGTTTTCATTAGTAATTGCACTTTTCATTAGTATCAACTACACTCACATATTACATACATATATACAAGTTTTTATCACCAACCATAAACCACTAATAATACTCATAGTCAATATATCAATACACACCTCATGTATAATATTTCATAACATCACTTTATTCACAATTTACCATTTATGAACCACATTTTCCACAAAGACAATCATTATTAACAACCACAATCCATCACCAATACTCACATTATATATCATATCAATCATGACTCATAATTCCAATGAAGTCAACCATAGATCTCATTACTCATTTCTTTCAATACTTGTATATCACATTGACAACAAAGACAGACTCGGGCCCAAAAGACACTAATATGTGATTCAAAGATCAGAGTTACTGCTTTGGTCCATAGTGACACCATGTGTCTAGCCCCGTAGGCAATATATATCATATCATATCTCTATCCATGGATAGCGTAACAGACCCAGTCTCTTGGACCATCAACTCAACAACTTGAGGAGATCCTCAACCCGGCTAGACTGTTACTAAATTTCAATTGGAATCAGCTTACGGGCCATCCCATTTCGCCTATCCAATGATTCATAAACATCACATTTCTCATTTATCAACTGGAACCGGCTTACGGGCCATCCCATTTCGCCTATCCAATGATTCATAGGCATGCCGCCAAATACAGAACTCTGAAAATTGAATCAACATATTAGACACACATCATTTCATCTTATTTCATATCTCATATCATTTCTCATTTCACAATTCATAATTCATTAGGCAATCATGCCTCCATTATTCCATTTGCATCATCATAGCCAATCACAATGGCTTTATACATCATCACATCTCAATTCCCATTTCATATTTCATCACAATATCATATCATTCATATTCCATATTTCATACATTTCATACTTCACCTTTGATATTTATATACATAATCATTCATTACTCAAGTATGCACAATCAATTGCATTACCATATAATTCGAATACACATCATATCAATCATATGCATCATCATTATAATGTTCAACATCAATTACATTAATCAAATGTACACTTCATTACTCAATCATATCATTCACATTATACATATAGCACCATTGCCATTACATTATAAAGTACATCAAAGTAATTCTTCATAAAAGTGTTTATCATAATAAATTGCATAGCTCATACCTTGTTGAATGATCCTCTTCTCTTTCACACTATACAAGTCACATTAGATTAACAATATAATCATTTATTTAACATTATCTTAAATCTTAAAATCATATAAAAGAATGCATCTAGGTAAGTTTGTACTTACCTCAATAATACTCCACACCCTATCAACACTTTCTTTTTCCAAGATTCTTCACTTCCCAAATTAGGGCAATTCACTTTATATCAAACCCTAATCCACAAATAATACAATCCATCAATTCTAGTATCATTTAATCACTTAATAACTTCTTACTAGACCTTTAAATCATAAAATATCATTCAACATCACACATAGTAGCCCACGGCCGTGGCCAACTAAATCCCCACGGGCGTGGGATACAATCCACTTCTGCCCAAAATGTTCCATCCTCCCACGGCAGTGGCATCAACAAGTACCAATGGCCACGGCCATGGCCAACCAAGGCCACGGGCGTGGCATCCAGAAGTCTTCTGCCTTCGGCCAAAATCTCAATCCAAAGCCTAAAATCCCAACAAACATCAACCATATGAAGATCTAAGGAAATAATAAAGCAAACTCAAGCAAAACATCATGTAACACTTCAAAACTCTAAAACAATCTCAACTCCAACACTTCCCAAAATCAACAACAATACAATTTCTCAACTCAACATCACACCTTAATCATATCAAAACCCAATTCAATCCATAGAAATCAATTCAAAGAAAGAGGTACTTACTTGGATTCTTAGCCAAATCTTCAATATCCACTAGCAATCTCTTGATATCCTTTAATCTTTGATGCAAATAGAAGCAAAAATCACCTCTCTCTCTCTCTCTCTAGCTTCTCTCTCTCTCTCTCTCTCTCGTCCAAACAGAAAAGAAGAAGACGAAGGAGAGGAATGAAAGAAAGAAAGACTTTCCTCTTCTTCGTTCTTATCCTATACATATATAATAATAATAATAATAATAATAATAATAATAATAATAAAAAATAAATAAATAAATAAATAAACAAATCTCCACCACACATCCTTTTCCAATCTTTGACTTTCTTTTACTCTTTGTCCTTATTATCATCTCTTGCCCACTTTGGTAATTTTACACTTAACAATTTAAAATATCTTCTTTCCTTGACTATGCACTTTAACTAACATATATGTTATATATATTACCATACACCCAACATATACAATTTCTCTCTACACAATGCTTTCCTTCCAAACAACACATAAACATTCTCTTTCCAATTTCTTTCCTTTTCAACATAACATATACACATTCTTCAAACAAACAACAATTATATTCAAACTTCCAAGGCACACATTGGGGTATTACAATTCTCTCCCCCTTAAATAATTTCGTCCTCGAAATTATCAGTATTGTAGCAATTCATTCTTAATAAAATACTATCTTAACTTCCATACGAAGTCAAGTATATGCTTAAGTTATTATGTCATCATATCATATAACTTCCACTCTCCTCTTAAAGTTAATTAACTTCTTTAAATTCTTTAACTCATCATTCTATATATTTATATATCTCACTACTACCCTGATCATACATTCAAAAGCACTCATCACACTTCCTACTAATATCTTAATACCAGAATCAAATCATTTTATAGCACACTTATATTTCATCCAATCTTTATATTCAATATATTTTGCCCCTTCACCTCTTAGTAATTACTTTCCTAACTTTAGCCACAACGATTATTGGTTTGTATCTTAGTATTAATTATCCCGTTATTACAATTACTGTCTAAAAAGACATTTATCAAACCTTAATGGATAACAAAATCCTTATTTTTCATAAATGGAGTTACTTCTTTAGCATGCTTTTCACTTAACTTACATATTAATACATTACTTTTCAACTTATTTTATAAGTAACCAATCTTTCTCTTCATATCATGATTTACAATTACTATAACTTCATTCATTCATCCAATCACACTTTAAAATTTTACATCATATACATTACCATATAAATAATTACACTCTTGATACTACTACTATACACATTAAATTCAATAATGATTCATAATCTTAGCCAATTATAGATCCATTGATCTATCTGTCACAATATACCCACATTCCAATACGGTTCAATTCCAACCAACGATTAATTTATTTAACTGATCATAAAATTTCATCATATACATATATGTATATGTATATAACCTAATTCCATTAGAACAAACTTACATTCAATTCCTGATCACTTCCAATTCATATTCAATCAAATTATTATAAAAATAACAAATCACTTCAAATTATCTTTCAATATATACCTGGTCTATTCACTTTAACCTCCAATTAATTCATTACACATCATAAACATATTTAGTATAACTCTCAATCACATTTTACAATTTCTCCCTTTATTATTATCTCCTTACATTTCATATTATTGTTATATTATCCTAACTCAAAACATTTCCATAATTTCCTTTCTCTCTTTACCTTCATAAATACAACCAAATTCTTAACATAAAATGATAAGGTACAACCTTATTCATCTCAACTTTTAACTATACTATCCAAACAAAATTCCAATCTCACCAAACCTGTATTACAATCATATTATCCAAGACCCAAATTCATGGATAATAAGTTAATCGATCAAATATACTGAACAAAACACATGGCCATAAGAGATTAATATTCAAGCCCGGAACTTACAAATCAATTCTATTCTTATATAATTTTATTTTCAATTCTTACCAATACAAAGCTAAGGTGCATCTCAAAGATTACATATTCCTCCTTTACAATCCTGCTATATCAAAAATTAACACATTCCAACTCTGTTTCAACCAAATTTGCATTCGATTATATGATCTTTATTAACTTAAATCACGTTTCAACAATAATATTATATACATATTCAATCACATACAGTTCTTATACAATATCTATTCGTCACTTCATTTTTAATCCATTTACAATCTCTTGTAATATAATTACATAGAACTTTTTATATGCGAATATTTTGAGACTTTAAATATCATATAATGATCACGTTCAATGCTCACCATAACAATTTCCTTCGTCCAAAATTACTCAAATCTATGCTATACTCACTTTCCTCATATAATCCATTTAGCTATACACAGTTCCAGGCCTACTTTCTCTTAGGTCCTCCAATACATACAACATCATTCCCACATTACTAATTCTATAATTATACCACATATATATTCATAAGTTACCTTTATTTTGTGATTCACAAAATTCCTTTCACATATCATTTACATATATACACTTAATTATTTGCTCATACATTCAATACAAATTTAATGTTTATTACTTCCTTAAATATGCTACCACATGTAATATTATTTTCAATACCATTAAAAATGCAATTGCATAGGATAGTAAACACATTCCATATACATTCACAATGTTTCTTACTTTTCACATTCTTCACATAATACTATTACCTTCCTATCGATGAACTCATCTTACTTTTTCTATATACGTATACACTTAATTATGCAATCTTATTAGATTTCTCGTTGACATATCATCCTACAAATTTAATATTTATTACTTTCCTTTGAACATTATCATTCTCATTCTTCCCACATGATGTAAAGCATTTATTCACATAACAAAAGTATACATATATTCTGACTATAATAACACTTCACATCCATTTTAGTCACATTCCTAATGTGACATCTCTTTCATTTTCATCTATAAAAGCGTTTAATATACTTCCATATCCATTCTTACCCTTTACAATATAATGACTTTAAATAGCTCATTTTCATTCACTTATCCATTTCCCTTTTTACTTCAAAACAAATTCTCATACTACCAATCATATTACTCAATTCATAATACTTTCATGTGCAATATTAATCATTTCACCTAGCTCATATATTGAATATACATTAAACCATCAATACCCCAAAAATCTTTATCAATTTCCACTAAAACTCTAACTTTTCAACTTACTACTTCGCTTAAACTTCAATTTGTCAAACTCATATTTTCTTAATATCATCTTAACAACATCTCATATATATATCACTAAGCAATATCAAACATATAATTTTCATAATTATCAAGCTCATTTCAAAAAATCTCAAATATCACAAATTACCACCATTTCCATGAGCTTTTACAATATCTAAGTATCTCACATTTCTAACATTGATTTTACCATATTCTCATTAAAATAATAATATCAACTTATATACTTACTTAATCAATATCATCTCTCTTTCCTTATTACAAAACTTTAATTTTATATATATCCCAAACTTACATTAATCACACTTTGTTAATACTACTCAACTCATTCAATGTCCAATCATACTTTTCTCATTTCAATAACATATCTTTCAATATTTACAATCCAACATGACTTCCTCTATTATAAAGAGATTCAAAATATAGAGAAAAGAGTGCACACTCTTATATTAATTTTTATTTCCCAATTCATTTTCAATTTTATTCTTCCTTTCATTTCTCTATATGTCAAACACATATCAATAATCAAACTTTTTACTTATAAATTTCATGTCATGTATTTATATTACTATCATTTTTCAGTTATCAACATTTCGAAATTTACTTTCATATTAAAACCTCATTTACACACCATCATCTATCTCATGTAATTCAAATACATCACAAGTCACATAATGCCACGTTGGAGACCAACCTAGATGTGAATGCATATGCATGTATTACCAATTACATTTCAAAACTCTTCCTTTTTACTTCTTTTTAAACTTTTCAAAACTCTTCTTAGTTTCACTTAGGCCGAGAATCTCGAACCTAAGCTCTGATACCAAAATAATTGTAACACCCTAATACTCCATATAAGTACTATACATACACCTAGTATACATACAGTAAGAATATACAGTATAAGGATGTCACTTTTTGTCATATTTTAAAAACCTTTAACATAATTCAAATCATTATATTCTTAATGATCTTATGTATATACATATTCTTATCTTTATCAAAACTTCATTTATACATATACATATATTCTTGTCAGAAATACATCATAAATAATGATCATACATGTATGCATCACCCTCTAGTTGGTCTCGACAACTCATATCCTTCTCGTGGCATAACTAAAGACTTCATATCCTTCACATAGACACCTGCACGAATAAACATCCGCGCTAAGCCGAGAGCTTAGTAATACAAACATAACATACGAACATATCTTATAGAAATTTCACATAATAATAAATAAATAAATAAATAAACAAATCTCCACAACACATCCTTTTCCAATCTTTGACTTTCTTTTACTCTTTGTCCTTATTATCATCTCTTGCCCACTTTGGTAATTTTACACTTAACAATTTAAAATATCTTCTTTCCTTGACTATGCACTTTAACTAACATATATGTTATATATATTACCATATACCCAACATATACAATTTCTCTCTACACAATGCTTTCCTTCCGAACAACACATAAACATTCTCTTTCCAATTTCTTTCCTTTTCAACATAACATATACACATTCTTCAAACAAACAACAATTATATTCAAACTTCCAAGGCACACATTGGGGTATTACAAAATTGGTAAGAGAATGGTTATGTATATGTGTTTTGGGAAAGAAAAAGGGTGTAGAGAGAAGTGTATATATTGTTTATATGCTTGTATAATTAACATATACATAAGTCAAAGGGAGAGTCAATGGAAGAGAGATATTTATTTTGTGAGGGTGGAATTACATATATGGGCATTTAAGTTAAAAGAAAGCTAGAACAAATGGAAAAAGGGTATTTTGGTAATTGTTTAGTTAAAAACTCTTGGTGGAGATTAAAAGTAAAATTTGACTTTGCTTCTTCATAATTTTTTTTTCTTCTTCTTCTCCATTGTTGGCCGGCTCCTCCATAGAAAAAGGAAAGCAAGAGGCAAAGAGAATATCTTGAAGAGTTAAGCTCAAATTGAAGAAAGATTAAGTGATCAAGTGTTGATTCAAGAAGTTTTTAACTAAGGTAAGTTCTTTTCTTTGATTTCTTCTATTCTTTTGAAGTGAATTAGGGTTTGTGGATTTGATGATGGGATGTGTTTGTGATGTGTGTTCAAGTGTTAAGATTGGTTTTAAATTAAGAGTTTAAATAGGTGTTGTTGTTAGAAGTGGTGGATGTTGATTTTGAAAGATGGGGAAGGATGTTGGTTTAGGGTTTTGAGATGGTTGGTGTTTAAATGTAATGTTAATATATTGTTAAAGTGATTCTTGTGATGAAGATGTGAAATATGTGTTTATGTCATTGATTGTGTTCATTTGAATGAGATTGTTGTTATGTAAAAAGTGTGTAAATGAAATTGAAAGAGTGTTGCTTTGGTTAGGGTATTAGTCATGGGTGACACGGCCAAAAGCAATGAGAGACACGGCCAAGTCAAGGAAATTTGGGTGTGTTGGATTGGTTTTTGAGAGACACGGCCGTGTCCCATGCCAGTGTTTGTCACTGCCAAAATTTAGTTGAGAGACACGGCCACAAGCTTGGCCGTGTCCCTTGCCCGTGTTGCCTACTGTCAAATTGAGGTTGAGAGACACGGCCACAAGCATGGCCGTGTCCCTCAAGTGTGTTGCCCGTGTCCCTCAAATGAGTTACTTATTGTTTCTATTCTTTGTTCTTTTGCATGGTTTTGGTTCTTCAAAGATATTTTGGTGCCTAAACCTAAACATAAACACTTTAAGCATACTTCAAACAAAGAATGCCCTAATCAAATGGATGTGGAAGATCTTAAAGCTATGAATGAAATAAATTGTTCTTTGCCCTAATTGCATTGTTGAGATTGAACAATGTTATGTTATGCATTGTGAATGGTAATGTGTTTCATGAGTAATGTATATTGAAATGTTATATCAAAGATGCTATGATAATTCAAATAAGATATGATATGAGACAAGGCCATTGTGATTGGCTATGATGATCCAATTGAATGATATATGGCATGTTTGCCTAATTGATGATGAGAATTGAGAATGAAATATAAATGAATTGTGTGGCTAATGTTTTATTCCATTTTCAGAGTTTGTTGTTGGTGGCATGCCTAATATGAGTAACAATCTCTTGAAGTTAGGTAGGATTGAATCGTTGAAGCCTAATTGAGATGTTACAACCCTTAAAGCTAGGTTGGGTTGGTTCTTGAAGCCTAGTTGGGATTATGATATTGATAAATGTGATAACAAAACCAAAGCATTAACTCTGAAAATTGAATGGCATATTAGTGTGTCTTGGGCCCATGCTTGTCTTTGTTTAGTGTTGTTTATGAATGGTTTAATGAGTAACTAATGAGGTATATGAAAAGATGTTGAAATGTGATATGTCTACATATGTTGAATTATGAAATGCAAAGGTATGTTGTTACCTTTGCATATATAATGTTACATGTATAATATGGATTGAGAATTGACATTGCATCGCACTAAAGCATGACATTAGCATGATTTGTCTTACTAAGCCCTTGGCTTAGCGCGATAGTGTTTAATTGCGCAGGTGATAGAGTTGATAGAGTTGAACCCGAGAGTTCTTCGAGATCAAGTGAGAGTAGGCGTTGAAGAGTTGATTTTGGGAACTTAAAGATCAGAGCAGATTTGCCAATCATGTATAACTCTTTTAATATTTTGTAAAGTATTGTTTATAATGTGAATATATGTATATTTGTAAATATGGTTTTAAATGTTTTTATATATGTAAATCTATTTTACAAATTCCGCTGCGTATTAACTAAATGTATTTATATATCTATTTTGTTTTGTATTACAAGCTAATTACTTATTTTCTAAAATGCATAATGAGAAAGGTGATGGTATCTTTTAAAATGATTTGAATGTTGACAAAAAACCGTAACATTCCTATGTTCGGTGCACGTATGCTACATTGTGGTGTTGTGGAGTATGTGTATTGGATGTGGGGGTGTTACAGATAAATAGGACTTTAGGATCTTTGTTACGTGCTGTTGTGGGTAAGAATTTGAAAACTTGGGAAGATTGTTTGCCATTAGTTGAGTTTTCATATAATATAAGCATACATTCTTCTATAGGTTATTCACCTTTTAAAATTGTTTATGGTTTTAATCTGCTTACACCACTTGATCTATTTCATTTTCCATTAAATGAAATAACTAACTTAGATGGTGAAAAGAAAGTGGAGTTGGTTAAAAAGATACATGAGAAGGCACGAGCTCATCTTGAGAAGAAATATGAATCATTTGCCCATAATGAAAATAGAAGAAGGAAGCATGTGGTTTTCCAACCCGGTGATTGGGTATGGGTTCATATGAGGAAGGAAAGGTTTCCTAAACAAAGGAAATCTAAGTTGGATGCAAGTGGAGATAGCCCATTTCAAGTTTTAGAATGAGTCACTGATAATGCCTATAAAATTGATCTACTAGGTGAGTATAATGTTTCTGCAACTTTCAATGTTAGTGATCTTTCTCTTTTCGATATAAGTTCAGATTTGAGGATAAATCTTTTTGAGCAAGGAGGGAATGATGAGAACACTATAAGCAAGCTTGATGAATCTACACAAGGCAACAAATATGTTGATGATATCATTATGCCAAGTGGATGAATCACAAGATCACAATCAAAGAAACTTCAGCATGTGTTCCAACACTTCATTCAAAGGTGGATTAATGAAGAGGGAGACCAACTTGGAATGAATATAAAGAATCATGAAGAAGAAGTCATAAACTCACCAAAAAGCAGGAAGAATCTACCCATAAATATGTTGATGGGCATTAGAATGAATTTTCAACATAATATTGATGTGGTTTAGTGCTAGTGTGACTAGTCACATGTGAACCAACACCAAAATATATATAGAATCTGCCCATCAATATTATTAGAGTTATGGGCACTAATTTAGAATCTAATATTGATGTGGATAGGTAATTAATGCTAGTGTGACTATATATATGTGACCCTAGACTTCTAGGCCATTAATTCTTCTTTTTCAGCTATATAGAGAGGGGTGAAAAAAACTAAAGAGGGTAATACAAATTTTCATATTGTTATCATTGTAATATATGTGTTTCAAGTTTTGAGAGATTTTCCTTCTTATTCTTATTGTATGAAGAATTGGTTCTAACTTATCAAGTCTGACTTGTGGCGTTCTAAATCAGTTCATTTACTTCATCCCAATCACCCAAGTTCTCAATTACAAGTTAGTTGTGGGTTTGGTAGGGAGGATATGTTTTTGAGTTTTAAGATTCTATGCTAGATGTATATGTGGGGTTTTAGATGTAATATTTGATCCATAAGGTTCCACATCAGGTTATGATATGCTTTTTGGATCAAAAAATATTATCCTTATTTGCAGGATACATTATAAAGTGGCGATTTCTATTGTCCCTAATTTAAGGGAATCTTCTATTAAATATTTGAATCCAAAAGGAACTACTACCTTATTTTTGACAAACCTATCAAAAAGTAATTTAATGGTTTCTAAAACAATTTCTTGTGATCAAGTTAATCTACCTGAAAGTTGGTTACTCAAACAAGCAAATCCCTATGAAGAAAGAAGAATCAAGGGATGTTGAAGAAATAGTTGGAAAGGATGGCAATGTTGAAATAATTTTTTCAAAAAGTAGATATGTGAGATTGCCAATAAGGAGATCATTTTCATATGCCCCCACAACTAGATCAATTCCTCTAGAATCTAGAGCAACTATAGCTTTAGCTCCTATTTGTATAACTAATCAGTTTTGGTTATAAACAGGACTAAAGAAAATATAGCCCAACCAGTTTATAAAGTAGACATGCCTCAAAGCCCAACTCCTTCAGATATGGGCTATGATCGAGCTCGTATTATGCAAGATAGATTAACCTTAAAGTGTTATCTTTTGAAGAATCTCCTTTTGAAAAATGGATTCAAGTAAAATTTTCACCACAACAACGAAATAATTTAAACAAAAAATTTCTCTTATATCAGAGAAAAGGAGGTGAAAAGAATTTTGAAGATTTTGTAAAACATTATCTTTCCTTATTATGAAAGAAAGTTCCAAATTTTCAGGACAATAATTTCTTATTTATTTAAAAACTACATATCAAAATTATTATAAAGTGAAAGGAAGCTTATTAAAGCATATATCCACCAGTTGTTGATTTATCTTATAAGTTTGATGATCAACGAGAAGTTATTTGTTCTCCTTTTAAAAAGGGAGAAATGAACATGGAGGGAATTTTTTATCATAATAATTTTACCAATTTTACTTTACAATCTATTGGTAAACAACTTGAAAGATTAGAAATTCAATTATTAAATTTAAAATCTGAGTTGTCATCATCTCAGAAATTAGATATGGCTTCTTCTACTTCCCTCTCAGAAAATAAAGTTTTATTTAAGCCCATGGAATATGAAAAGTTGAAGATTAAGTTGGCTAAGCATGATAATTATATGGTGGAAGAACTAGTCAAAAGATAGTCCTCATTAGAACTTAAGGAAGATAAGAAAAAGGTAATAATAGCTCCTTTAGTTCAAAAGGTGGAAGAATCTGGTAATGAATCTAATTTAGAGATTCAGTCTAAAGAGTCTAATTCGAAGACTCAATCAAAGTCTTTTGAGTTGTTTATTAAAAATTTAGAAGAAATGTTTCATTCAAGTAATCCTGGAAAAACTAGTCTCTGACCACCACTATAGGGAAAGACTAGTCAGGTTAATATGATTACGTATCCTAAATCTAGTTCATCAATACCAATGAAGCCTTATTTTCTTAGGTCTTCACGTATAAATCTCTAGTATAAAGATACATCATTTAATAATGTATCTTATGATGGTACATCTATTGTTGAATGGAACATAGATTGTTTATTATAATACCAAATTAAAAATGTTATGAATTATATGACAATGTATGCAAATGCTTCCAAAGCAAAGGGTAATTCTAATGCAATTGACAATCATTGCTTATTTTACTAGTCAACTTAAAGGTTGGTGCAATTTTTATTTAACCAGAGAAGGGCGGATGCAAATTTCATCTGTAGTTATAACAACAATTACTGTAGAAAGTGAACAGAGAATAATGCCAGATGTAATGAATGCTTTGCTTTATTCAATAGGATGTACCTAGATATATCCCATGAGCAGTTGATGAATTTGAAATGTTTGGATTTACCTCATTTTGAATTGTATAAAGATGCATTATTTTTAGTAGTATTTACTCAAGAAGATAATGCTAGTAACATTTGGAAGGAAAAAATTCATTTCTAGTCTTCCTCCTTATTTGATGATAGGGCGAGAATAAGAATAAAGAACATATTTAATGGATCCATTCCATATGATTCTTATATGCATGGAGAGTTAGCTGCTAAAGGTATTGTAATATCCCTAAGTGTGCCCTAGAAGTTTTGATTTAATTGTTGTTTTAAGTGGATTTTATGTATATGTTTCTTTGGTAAGAGAAAAGATTTATGAAGAGAGTGTATATGTTGTGTATATGAAAATATATACAACATATACCCAAGTCTAAGTCAAAGAAAGTTAGTGGAAGGAGATATTTTTGTGTTTTTTATTTAATAATTAATTAGAAGGATATTTAAATGAGTGGAAGAGATTAAATGGATTATTTTAATAGTTAATACTTGGAGGAGAGGGTTTTGAGGAGATGATTTGACTTTGCCTCCTATCTTTTCTTCTTCCTTTCTTTCTTTCTTTCTTTTGCCGTGGTTCTCTTTTCTTTCTTTCCTTTTCTTTCTTTTGGCCGGCTAGCAAGGAATCAAGAGAGCAATAGAGAGATTTGATCTTCTAACTCAAGATTGAAGGGAGTTTTCAAGTGTTCAAGTTGGAAAGTTAAGAGTTTCTTCATCCTTGGTAAGTTTTCCACTTGATTCTTTGATTTCTTTGAGTTTATGAGTTGAGTTTGTGGATGGTATGTGAATATGTTTGATTAAGATGTGTTTAAGAGTGTTTGGGTAAACTGATTTTTGGATTTTTGGGGTTGGATTGAAGGAAATAGTAAGTTGTTAAAATTGAATGTATTGTGGTCGTGTTTTAGGTTGTGGGGATGTTTTTGATTTGTGTTGGAGGTATGTTTTTAGTTGTTTTGGTGTTTTTGCAAGTTTATTTTGGTTCTTGGGTATGTTGAGCTAAGTTTGTTTGAAGTGGATTTTGGTGAAAAGAAGTGATTTGTTGGTTGTGTTGTTGATGTTGCCGGAATCTGAGTTTTTGACCTGACACGCCCATGAGCACGGCCAAGTCTTTGGGCGTGTCGATGGTTCTGTGTTTTTGGATTGGTGACACGAGCAGTGACACGCCCATGTCACTGAGCGTGTCATAGCTACTGTGTTGGTGAGGAATTGACACGGCCATGAACACGCCCATGTTGTTGGACGTGCCAATGTTCTGTGAAGCAGAATGTATTACACGTTCAGTGACACGCCCGTGGTTCTGAGCGTGTCAAAGCTTCTGTGTTGTGGGTTTAGGGCACGGTCAGGGACACGCCCGCGTTGGTGAGTGTGTCATGTTTAGGGTTTGCCCTAGTTGGTTCTTAGTCTCATTATCTCTTGTGTATCTCTAAGTGAGTATGTATTATCACCTTTCATTTAGGTATTGAAGGTGGTGAAGAATTCTTGTAAGAGAAAGGTTGTAGATTGGTGTGAGTTGTTCCTAAGGTAAGTACAAACTACATTGTTGCATACACTCATATGAATTGATATATAACATATTTGATTCTACATATGTTAAGCAATTGATTACAGGGTTAAAACATTTGATGATATGATGAAATATGAAAGGTATGTTAATGCAATTGGTTGTGTACTCGAATGATGAATTGATCTAATGTGATTTGAAATATAAAAAGATATATGCGCCATGGTTGTTGGCTATGATGATGATGTATAATGTAATTGATTATGTATATTATCTTTATGAGATATAAAGCCTTGGTTGTTGGTTATAATGATGCAAATGAGATGATTGAGGCATGGTTGCCTATGTTGATTATGAGATATGAAGCCATGGTTGTTGGCTATAATGATGAGAAAGAAATGTATAAAGATATAAATGAAAAGATTATGTGTCTAATGTGTTATTCAACCTTCAGAGTTCTGGATTTGGCGGCATGCCTATAAAATGTAAAAAGGTAACAGTCTTGCCGGGTTGAGGATCTCGTCAATTTGAGTTGAATTGAGGTCCAAGAGACTGGGTCTGTTACACTATATGAATTATGAATATGAAATATATGATAAGTAACAGTCTTGACGGGTTGAGGATCTCCTTGGGTTATCCGGGTTGAGGTCCAAGAGACTGGGTCTGTTACAGGTAACAGTCTTGCCAGGTTGAGGATCTCCTCGAGTTAGCGGGTAGAGGTCCAAGAGACTGGGTCTGTTACCCTATCCATAGATAGAGATATATATATATTCCCTACAGGCTTAATGAGTATGATTATGGACCAAAGCAGTAACTCTGAACTTTGAATAACATATTAATGTCTTGTGGGCCCATACTTGTCTTTGTGTCAATGTAAATCATAAAATGATGAAATGTAGTCTTATGAACAATACAAAGATATCACTTGTGAATATTGTTTTAATTGTTGAAATGTATAACATTGGCATGGCATTGAAGCATAATATTATTATAGTTTGTACCACTAAGCCGTAGGCTTAGCGCGATTGTGGTTCATCGGGCAGGTGAAAGGGAAGAACCGGAGAGTTCCTCTAGGCCGAGTAGAGTCTAGAGTTTGAGGTATTGATAGTGGAGCTCAAAGATCAAAGACATATTGCCAAACATGTATATATTTTGTATTTTATAAAACTTGAGTTTTGATGTGTAAGTATTTGTAAATATTTGTTATATTTTCCGCTGCGTTTTTAACAAACACTCTATCTTTTATGTTATATAATTTCTTTAAATGTTTTAAATTTGTTTATAAATGAGTCGTTTGGTTGTAAATCGTGGCATTCCTATATTCAGTATACGTATATTATGATCGTAAAAGCATGCTGTGTGCGTATACGGGGTATAAGGGTGTTACAGGTATAGCTTTGTGTAATGAAATGAAGTTACACAAGCAAATTAAAAATTTCCAAAAAAAATGGAAAAGCACTGTTAAGTAAATTTTGTGAGCAATACGGATATCCACCCTTATTCCCAAGAGAAAAATCAAAATAGCCTTATAAAGTTAGGAAGGTTAGAAAGTTTTATAAGTCTATGCCCAAGATTTAGTACGAAGAAAGGCCTAATATAAGGTCCGAAAGTTCTAACAAAAGAACTAGTAAATGGATTTCTAATTTAAAGAAGCCAAAAAAGCCTGTTACTTGTTACAAGTGTGGTAAAGTTGGCCACTATGCTAACAAGTGTAGAGTTAAGCAAAAGATTTAGGTGTTATCCATTGATGATGCTCTTAAGAGGCCATTAATTAAAATTTTTATTCAAGATATAGATTTTGAAATGGAGGAATATGAAATTAATCAAATTGATTATACTTAAGAATTTGACTCATCTAGTTCGTATTCTTCAAAGTCCAATTGTGATGGTAACTTTAACTATTACAAGTCACTATTTGCTATGAATGGCTTCTGCATCCTTAAAAAGAAGAAGATATGATTCTTAATCTTATTTATCAGATTAAGGATGAAGACAAGAAAAATAAACAGATAGAGAAGTGTAGAGCCTTAATTTTTTACCCAGTCCGGTCCAATATATTTTAATTAGTCTAAAATAATTTTTATGTTATCTTAACTAAATAGTATTTATTTTTTATAATTTTTAAATAATAATAAATAATATAAATAAATAAAAATAAAAATAAAACCCATGACGAAAAAATCGGAGACGAAAAAAATTGCGGACGAAATGGCCCGTAGCCAATTTCGCTCGCGCGCCCTCACAAGTTTCCGCAATGGCCCGCAGTAATTTTTTCGCCAGCAAAATTTTTTCGATGCAATTTTTTCCAAAACAAAATAGAATTTGGTTTCGGTTTCCTTTTCGTAATTAAATACAGTTTCCTTAAACAATTAAAATTAATCATCAAAATTTATTATAAATAAGACTAAAAAGATAGAAAAAGGGAGAGAACTTTGGGAGGAAAAACTTTGAAAGGAGATTAGACTTTAAAAATTATTTTTGGCAATCAAAACAATCGAAATTTTTGAGAGAAGAATAAGCAACCAAGCAATCAATCCAACAAAGGCAGCCATCTTGTCTTTGTCCTTGTTCATCCAAGAAGCAATTTTTGGTGGAACCAACCAATGAAGGTTTGAATATCTAATCTTTTTTTTTCTTACAATAGCTTCAATCATTAAATTGTTTCTTTTAATTCTAAAAGCCTTAGAGCCCTAATTCACTTCTTCTAAAACTTAGAACCTTAAATCATCTCCTTTATTTTCAAAAACCGTAAAATTACTTTTCTGTTTCTTCTAAAACCTAAGAACCCTAATCTATTTCTTCAAAATCTTAAAACCCTAATTTACTTTCCAACTTTCCAAAACCTTAAATCATTTTACTAATTCCCAAAACCCTAATCTGCTTTCCAATTTTCCACAACCTTAAAACACTAAATTGATCCTTTTATTTCCAAAAACCCTAAAAAAAATGTATTCTGTTTCCAAAAAACCTTAAATCGTCTTGCCAATTTCCAAAAACTTTATAAACTCTAAATTATTTTTTTCAATTCCTAAATAAAGACAGAAACCCCAAGCTAGTAAACCTAAAACCTAATTTTCCTAAACTCTAATCCTTAAAACCTTAAAACCTTATAAATCTAAATATTAAAATTCAACATAGTAAGCCTAAAAACAACAATCCAGTAGCTAATAATCATAAACCTAATGTTTTAAAGTATCCAAACCCTAATTTCATGATTTTACCCCTCAAACCCTAATTTGGTTAACCAAAGAACCTTATCAATCTCCTAAATTATAAAACCTTAATCCATTTCAATTCCCTTAAAACTTACAGTAACCTAAACCAATAAATTCCAAAACCATAAATATTAATTAAAGAACTTTAAATGAGAAACAGTAACCCTAATTTGTATCTTGACTTACTTTATTTTAGATTTAATTATGTGGTTTATTATATGCTTTGATTTATTTAAGTTCAATGCTTGGTTTTTTTAAATTATCATGGATGAATGTTTATATTTTGATTGATGTTTAATATCTTTCATGAATGATTTATTTATGATGAATGGTTATTTACTTTTATCAATTTATTTTGATTTCCAAATGTTGTAAGAGGTATGTTTCCACTTTGTGGGTACCTCATTAATTAAGTTCTATGCAATTTAAATTGCTTTTATATTTTAGACCAATGTAAAGGACATGTTTCTACCTCATGGTGGGTGTCCTATTTAGCTTAGACATGGATGATGTAAGGGCATGTTTCCATCTTCGGATGGGTGCCCATTTATTTGTTTTGCTTGGACATTGCTTTAATTTTTAATATATCGATGCTTTATTTTAATTGTTGCATGTAACATGGATAATATTGTTATATTTAAGAATTTTACAATATTAAGACCTATAAAGGAGGCCGGTTACAATGAACCGGGTGTTGTGGGGGTGCTGGGCCATTTCTCACCTTCCCCACACGTACCTAACTTTCCGAACCCATTAGGGGGTTGGGGATTCCTTAGGAATCGAGTCATCCACCCCTTTCCTTTTCCCGGCCCGTCCGGGTGGCGACTCCATTTTCTCCGAACTTAGGTCCGTGTTCTCTAAGGCCCCAAGCCTAAATAGTGCCGAAATCTCAAGAACCATTCCACTGAGAGTGGGGGCAAAAATCTCCGCTCACAAGAAGTATTTAAAAATATACAGTAAAAAGTCTAAAGAGACTATTTCACAGACTTCTCTGGAAAAGAAACTAGCTAATGAGCTAGAAAAACCCCATGATTTGAAAATATTAATGTATAGGGTTAAAAGTTTAAAGGTAAAAAGAGAACCTGCAATTGATGAGCTTATAGCTGAAACTAATTCTGTTAAATCTAAATTAAGAGATTTGAAAGAAAGGGTCTCTTTTTTGGAATTGATTAATAAAGAAGAAAATGATGAAGATGACAAAATTTCTTATGAGGGAATGAATGCTGCTTTAATTCCCACTAATTTAGAGTTAAGAGAACATAGTAAAATAGAATTGGGTGTAAACAATCAAGCTAATCAATTAACTAAGTAAGAATGTGACAATCTTTAGTTTATTAACTTAGTTAATAAAGCTACCACTCATAAATGGTACACTTATATTAAAGTGATTGTCAATAAAGAATATATTTTTAAAATAATAGATCTTATTGATTCTGGTGCAGATTTAAATTACATCAATAAAGGACTAGTTCCATCAAGTTATTTTCTAAAACCATGGAAAAATTGAATACTATAAATGCTTCCACTATGAGAGTTAAATATAAATTGTCTAGTGCTACTATTTGCGATGATGGAATTTGTTTCAAAATTCCCTTTATTATGGCCAAGGAATTATCTTATTTTGTTATTCTTTGAAATCCTTTCTTACATATGCTTTATCCAATTAAAAGTGTTTCTGAGAAAGGTTTGGTAACTAAGATAAATGGAAGAAAAATTACTTTCTCTTTTACTACTAGACTAAGGGAAAAGAAGATTGATCCTATTCACAAATCAATAAATAAACAAGATGAATATTTTGACTTCCTTATCCCAGGAAGTGACAAAAAAGAAAGTGGAGAACCAGCTGCCCATGCCCAATAATAAAGAAAAAATTTTAAAGATGCACAATCAGATGATTAAAGAAATTTGTGTAGATATCCCAAATACTTTTTGGAATAGGAAAAGGCATACAATTGAATTGCCTTAGGAGCCTGACTTTAGTGAAAAGCAGATTGCCACTAAAAATTGCCCCATTGTCATGGGGCCCAAGCATCTTGAAATTTGTAAAAAGGAGATAGCTAAGTTAGAAAGTCTTATATGTAAAAGCAGTAGTCCTTAGAGTTGTCCATCATTTTATGTTGCTGAGCTAGAAAGAGGGGTTCCTCAATTGGTAATTAATTTCAAACATCTCAATAAGGCCTTCAGATGGATTAGGTATCCCATACCTAAAAAAGCGACTTATTAAATCGGCTGTATGATGCTAATGTCTTTTCAAAATTTGATATGAAGTCGGGTTATTGGAAAATTCAAGTTTCTAAGAAGGACCTTTATAGTTACTTTTGGAAATTACAAATGGAATGTAATGCCTTTTGGTCTTAAGAATGCTCCTTTTGAATTTTAGAGAATAATGAATGAGATATTTAACCCTTATTTAGGGTTTTTAATTGTCTATATTGACGATGTGCTTATTTTTTGCAACACATTAGATCAACATTTTAAGCATCTTACTACCTTTATTAAGGTAGTTCAAAGGCTAGGTTAGTAGTATCTGCCAAAAAGATTAAGTTGACAAAGATAAGATTTTTAGGGCATAACATAGAAAATGGCACTATTATACCTATTAATAGAGCAATTGAATTTGGTAGTAAATTCCCTGATGAAATTAAAGATAAAAATCAATTGAAAGATTTTTGAGATGTTTTAATTATGTTTCAGCCTTTTACAAAAAAGGCCCATGAAGCTAAGCCCTTATTTGAAAGGCTTAGGAAAAATCCACATGTCTTGACTAATGAACATACTATGGCAATCCAAAGAATAAAGGAGAGAGTAAAAGTTCTTCTTTGTTTATCTATTCCAAACCCTAATTCCTTTAAAATTGTTGAAACATATGCTTTTGAAACATGGTGTATGGCAAAATATTAAAATAACAAATATAGGAGAAAGAACAGTTAGTTAGATTTACTTTTGGAATATGGATTGGGCCTAGAAAGAATTATTCTATAGTCAAATGATAGATCTTATCTATTGATAGGAAATCATCATCTTAGCAACCATATACCCAAATAACTATTAAGTTATGATACATATGGAAAGCAAGAAAACGCCCTCCAGTCAAGATGATTTCAAAACCTAAGGACCTGCTCAAGTGAAGTTAGTGAAAAACTAGTTTCAATTGTTATTGTTTACCAATGAAACTAGTACTTGAATTTAACTCACAATGCCATAAACCAAATATAATTTGATAAGTTAAGAATTAAACACAATATTTTTTTTTCTTAGAGAATGCTACAAACTGAATTAATTTGATAAGTTCAAAGTTCATGAAAGAACATAAGCAAAAACACTCATAAAGTGCAAATTCAGATTATCATTCATCAATGGTCTTTTTACAAATGAGTTTGGCTTTGATATTTACAGTCAAAGCATGGTAGAAGAAACCTAAATGGCTGTTATTATAACTCTCCACATTCTCCCCTTTAATCCCTACTAACTTTCATTGAAAAGAGCTGTTATATATTAAATGCATTCATTTGTAACTCCTAAATGACAATTAATCACACCAAAACTAAATGAACTCATTATAATACATTAAAACTCACACTTAACAAGAATAAAACCCTAACTTTGATATGTTGATTTCATAAAGCAAATAAAATAAACCTAAATTAATAAATAACATAAGATGACCGCCTAAGATCCATGGTCACTTATTCAAGGCTGAATGACCCTTTATTCTTCAATGGGCTGGATTGATTCAGACAATGTGGGTTAGACTATTGTCTTCATATTTGAACATGCTTGGATCAAGTTTACAATCTTTGACTCTTGATCCTGCCATAATAAGTTAGCTACATCACATTGAGCTTGTTTCTTCTAAATGTCTTCAAATAAGCAAGTTAATGTTTCCTTCATCTTTTTGGCTCTAGCTCTTGTTATTGGGTCTCCATGAATGGCTAATGGGTCTTTCTTTGCATTTTCATCCATGGCCGAATGGACTCAAGCTTGCAGGTCCTCATCATTTCCCCTCTCCTTAGAAGGATTCATCCTCAAATCTGCTCCTTCATCACCTACATCAATCAAAGACAAATCAAAAACATTAAAGATAGCACTTACATTGCCATACTCACTATGCAATTGTAGCTTGTATGCATTGCCATTGATTCTTTTTAGGACGTGAAATGGTCCATCTCCTCTCAACATCAGTTTAGACTTCCTTTGACTTGGAAATCTTTCCTTCCTTAAGTGTACTCAAACCCAATCACCTAGTTCAAATATGACTTTCTTTCTTCCCTTGTTGTGTTGCTTTTCATATTATTGAGTTTTTTTCTCTATTTGAGCACGCACGCTGTTATGTAAGCATTTAACAAATTCAGCCTTTTGCTTTCCTTCCAAATTAGCTTTTTCAAAGGGTAATGGCAGTAAATCCATAGGTGTTAATGAATTGAAACCATATACAACATGAAAAGGTTAACAATTTGTTGTAGCATGAATACTCCTATTGTAGGCAAACTCAACATGTGGCAAACATTCTTCCCAATTCTTTAGATTTCTTTAAATTATTGCCCTCATGATCGATGTGGATTATGAATTCCTTATACCATAAGTAGTGCTGCCAATTTTCTAACACTCTCACCAATGCATAGAACTTCTTATCATAAGTTGAGTAGTTTAGACTTGCTCCACTTAGCTTCTCACTAAAGAACATTATTGGTCTTCCTTCTTGCATCAAGACTCCACCAATACCTATTCCACTTGCATCACACTCAACCTCAAATGTTTTAAAAAAGTTAGGTAAAGCAAGTAAAGGTGTTGAATTGAGTTTGTCTTTCAGCAAGTTAAAAGCATCATCTTCTTCTTTTCCCCACATGAAACCCATTTTCTTTTTAATGCATTCAGTTGAAGGTGCAACAATTGTAGAAAAATCCCTAATTAATCTCCTATAAAAGCTAGCAAGACCATGAAAACTCCTAACATCATGTACACTAGTAGGTTTCAGCCAATCTCTATTTACTTTTACTTTTCTTAATCAACATGAATTTCTTTACAATTAACAATATATCCAAGAAAAGTAATTTCATTAGTGGAAAAAGTGCATTTCTAAAGATTAGCATATAACTTTTCTTGCCTTAACGCAACAAAAACAGCCTTTAAATGTGTTACATGCTCATCTAAAGATTTGCTATACACAAGAATATCATCAAAATAAACCAACACAAAATTTTCATTGAAAGCACGCAAAACATGATTCATTAATCGCATAAAAGTACTTGGTGCACTAGTTAAGCCAAAGGGCATTACTAACCATTCATACAAACCATGTTTGGTTTTGAAAACAATTTTCCATTCATCACCTTCATGCATTCTAATTTGATGATATCCAGATTTTAAATCAATTTTAGAAAAAACACAAGAACTATGCAATTCATCCAACATATCATCTAGCCTAGGAATAGAATGTCTACACTTCATCGTTATTTTGTTGATGGCTCGGCAATCAACACACATCCTCCATGAACCATCCTTTTTATGCACCAATAATACAGGAACCACATTGTTTTATTAGTTTTTGTTATAGTTTGTGTCTTGTTTATTGTGTTAATTATTGTTTTATTTAGGTCTTTTGTTAGTTTTTATTGATTTGTTTAGTGTTTTCTTTAATTGTGTAATTTTAGTTTGTTTTAGTATTTAGGTTGTGTTTGATCTAATTTTAGGTAAGTTTTATGTTTTGATTATTGATGTTTATTTATGTCTTGTTTGAGTTTTTGTTTGTAAGTTGTGTGTCAGGTAGAACAGGCAAGGAAATGAATTGAAGATAAAAAGGGACAGTAGCTGACACGGGCATAGGACACGGCCAAGTCACTGGCCGTGTCCCATATCAAGTTAAAAGGAAGTTCAAGACACAGAAGCAAACACTGGCAAGGGACACGGCCGTGTCTTGTGGCCGTGTCCCTCCCAATTCACTCACACGGCCAAGTCAAGCTCCACTTGGCCGTGTCACTCAGCAAAGAAGAAGAGAAGACCAAAAGAAGCAGTTGAAGACACTGGCAAGGGACACGGCCGTGTCACCTGGCCGTGTCCCTCCATCAAGCTGCAACACGGCCAAGTCAAGCTTCACTTGGCCGTGTCACTCAACAAAGAAGATAAGGGGATCTAAAGGCATGCAGTAGCGAACACTGGCAAGGGACACGGCCGTGTCCCTCCAAAAGCCACTCACACGGCCAAGTCACATCTGACTTGGCCGTGTCCCTCATGAAATATACGCGCACCGAATTTTAAAGCCGCGTTTCATATAAAAGGAAGAGAGAAAGTTAGGTTTTGAGGGTTGTTGGACGATTTTGAGCAGAGCTTAGCCGACTGAGAGAGATCTTAGGGTTTGAACTTTTGTATTCTTTAATTTTGATTCACTTTGGACCAAAACTAGATTAGATTAGATTGTTCTAGCCATTGTTTTATCATTCTTGCAAGATTCGATCAAGAGATTCATCAAAAGCTTCAAGGAGTTTGTAACTTGGTTTCATTCTTAAACTTTGTCTCTTTAGTTTCATTGAAATTTTGTTTATGAACATTATCATGTTTAAATTGATTTCTTTGATTATTAATGCGATGAGTATGCTTGATAACATCATGAACTAATTTAATCTAGTCTAGGGTTTGTATGGATTTGCTATGAATTGCATGAATTGGTTATTCTCTTAACTATTGATTTCTTTAGCCTTTATTGAATGAAAAATTGTTACATATAATTGATTGGCCACCAATTGTGTGTTTTAGGTATTAGATGATGGATTGAGAGATGAAGTCTAATACTGGAATAATTCAATTAAGGACTTAGGTGAATTAGAGATATAACCTATTAAAAAGATTATTCAATTATAACAAGATTAGTTGTAAGAGGTTTGAATGCGAGAGCTTATTTCCTTGACTCAATTAATTAAGTTGTTTGAGATTTAATCTTAGGAATTAAATTAGTTAAGTGGAATAACCGTTCATACATATGAGTAGTAGAGAAGTACAAACCCTAGACTCTTTTATCAAGTGAATCTAAACATCAGCTTTTATTTACTTTTATTGTTTTCAACTTTAATCAATCTTCTAAATTACTTTGCCATTTAAATTTCTTTAATTACTTGTTACTTTTAATTTGATAAGCAAGTATCCACTTTAGCTTCCTTGAGAGAACGACCTTGGGGCGATCACCTTTGCTACAGCTACCTCGTATACTTGCGAGTGACGCTTTGTGGTAGAGTTAATTTGAGCGTAACAAGTTTTTGGCGCCGCTGCCGGGGAGGCTAATTGGCGTAATTGTTTATAAAAAAATAATAATAATAAAAACAAAATTTCTTTAGATTATTTTTCATTGTTTTCATTTTATTTTATTTGTCTTTTGCTTTTAATTGTTTCCTTTTCTAGATATTTTTGTTTATGCAAGGCAGGAGATCACTCGAAGGAGAGCTGCACCCATTCATTCCAGAAATTCAGAGAGTAAAAAGGAGCAGAGAGGAGTTTGAGCTCTACACCGGATTTGATACTTCGGAGGAAGACACTTCAGATTTTGAGTCAGAATCTACACCATCAGTTAAAATGGCTGAAGAAAGACAAAGAACCATGAGAGATTTTGCTAGACCTGTCATTGGGACTTCCACTTCTTGCATAAGACTGACAGATGCAGCAAGAAACTATGAATTGAAGAACATCCATTACAATATGCTGCCATCATTCTATGGAGTTCCAAATGAAGATCCTTTGAATTTTATTCGGGATTTCTACTCCACCCTCAACACTTTTCCTTTGGGAGGACTTTCAGAAGATCAGTTGAGGATGCGATGTTTCCCTTATACTTTGAAGGACAGGGCAAAGAGCTGGCTCATGATGTTGCCTGAGAATTCACTGACAACTTGGGAGCAAGTTTACAATAAATTCATGGGCAAGTTCCATTCACACCAGAAGACAGCTGAGTTGAGAGGAAAGATTGCTACATTCTCTCAATTTGAAGGAGAGCCATTTCATGAGGCTTGGGACAGATTCAAGATGCTATTGATCCAGTGCCCGCATCATCACTACCCACTTCAACTCCTTAATCAGTTTTTCTATGATGGTCTCACCCAGCAATTTCAGAACACTGTTGATAATGCAGCTGGGGGAGCCATGGGAGAAAAGACAGCTGATGAGACTTATGAGATTTTTGAGATGTTGGGAGCTAATTCTCAACAGAAGAGTGTAAGGGGAAGAAGCAAGGGAGTGAATCAACTGGAAGCCAATACTGAAATGGTTAGTCAAATAGCTGAGTTGACAAGGCAGGTTCAGATGCTAAACATGAAGAACAACGTTTCTTCATCCACTCAAGAGGTGTGTGGAATCTGTGGGACATTTGGGCATGGAGCAAATATATGTCCCTCTGCATATGAGACTTTTGGGAATGAAGCTGAGCAAGTTAATGCTATGGGGGGATTTCAACCACGAGCTAGGAATGATCCTTACTCTAACACTTACAATCCTGGTTGGAGGAGTCACCCCAATTTTTCCTGGACAACAAATAATGCTCAACAGCCATTCCATTTACTCCAGAGACAGAACCAACAGCAGGGTCAATCCTCAAATCAAAATCAAGGACAGCCTAAAAGAGAGAGTTTGGAAGACAGTTTACAAGCTTTCATCAAAGTCAGTGCTCAAAACCAAGAGATGAACAACAAGAGACTGGATTCCTTGGAAGCATCCTTTAAGAAGGTGGAGACCCAAGTGGGGCAACTTGCACAACAGATGCAGATTCAACAAAAGGGGAAGTTCCCAAGTCAACCTGAGCAGGCACAAGCAGTAACTGTTCTTAGGAGTGGCAAGGTAATTAATAATAATGTTGAAAATAACTCTGTGAATGCAGGTGAGCAAGAAAAGAACAAGGAAGGAGAATTAGAGAACAAAGGTGCTGAAGAAGGATCAATGGAGAAGTCCCTTACACCAGATTTGCACAAGGCAAGTAATCCATACCGGCCACCTATACCATTTCCTAGCAGGTTGAAGGATGATAAAAAAGATAAGCAGTTTTCAGATATCTTCAATATGCTATCTAAGGTAAGTATCAACTTACCCTTACTTGAAGCAATTAAGAACATGCCGGCTTATGCTAAATTCTTCAAAGAACTGAATACCAAGAAAAAAAGGTATGAGCCAAACGAAAAGGTGATAGTTTCTGAGGTAGCTAGTGCTGTTTTGCAGCATAAACTGCCTCCTAAGCTAAAGGATCCTGGAAGTTTTATTATTCAAATTGCTATGGGGAATGGGAAATGTACTGATGGCATGTGTGATTTGGGGGCTAGTGTGAATTTAATGCCTTACTCTGTTTATCTTGATTTAGAACTAGGGGAACTTAAACCAACAAAAATGGTATTGCAATTAGCTGATAGATCTCTTAGATTCCCGAAAGGGGTCATAGAAGATGTGTTAGTTAAAGTTGGTGGTTTGATAGTACCTGTGGATTTCATTGTTCTTGACATGGAGGTAGGTAATTCTTCACCAATTGCACACACCATTTTGCTGGGTAGGCCTTTTATGGCGACTACTAATACTTTGATAGATGTTAAGAATGGAAAATTATTAATGACTGTTTTGGGACAAACTGTGGAATTTTCTATTTTTAACACTTCTCCTATTCCTACAACTGCCTTATATGAGGATTTTTCTTTCATTGATTGTATTGATGCAGTTGTTTCAGATGCTTTCTTGCAGACAGGTTCCGCTGATAAATTGGAGCTGGCTTTGACCTTGGATAGTGATTTGGAAATTTTTGATGCAGAAATAGCCAGTTGTCTTGAGACCTTAGAAAGTGCTGAAATAGAGGAGCTTAAGGATGATCCAGTTTGTGAGCTTTCTCCCATTGAAAAAGAAGAGAAGAACCCCTCACTAGAGTTAGAGCTGAAAGAGTTACCTAAGAATCTGAAATATGTGTTTTTAGGAGATCACAACACTTTACCTGTAATAATATCTAGTGAACTTAGTGAAGGGGAGGAGATGAGGTTAGTGAGTGAGCTTAAAAGATTGAAGAGAGCAATAGGATGGGGATTGAGTGACATCAAGGGTATTAGCCCTTCCATGTGCATGCATAGAATCACTTTAGAAGAGGGAGCTAAACCTGTGAGGGAAACCCAAAGGAGACTTAACCCAAATATGAGTGAAGTGGTTAAAAAGGAAGTGCTCAAATTGCTGGATGAAGGAGTAATTTATCCAATTGCCAATAGTGAGTGGGTGAGCCCAGTACATGTAGTTCCTAAGAAATCTGGAATCACTGTGGTGAAAAATGAGAAGAATGAGTTGGTTCCTACTAGGACTACTACTGGATGGAGAATGTGCATCGATTATAGGAAGTTGAATAATGCTACAAAGAAAGATCATTTCCCTCTTCCTTTTATTGATCAGATGTTAGATAAACTTTCTGGACACTCACATTATTGTTTTCTGGATGGCCTTTCAGGTTATTATCAGGTGCCAATAGCTCCAGAGGATCAGTCCAAGACAACCTTTACTTGCCCTTTTGGGACTTATGCATTTCGACGTATGCCCTTTGGCTTGTGCAATGCACCTGCAACTTTTCAGAGATGCATGATGTTTGTCTTCTCAGATATGATCGATGATTTTATTGAGGTATTTATGGATGATTTTTCTGTTTTTGGTAATTCTTTTGATAATTGCCTCAATAAACTTATTCGTGTGCTTGAGAGATGCATTGAATGTAACCTCACTTTAAGTTGGGAAAAGAGTCATTTTATGGTTACTCAGGGCATTGTTTTAGGTCATGTGGTGTCAAGTAAAGGAATTGAGGTAGATAAGGCTAAAATTGAACTAATTGCTAAGTTACCCCCACCTACCTCAGTTAAGGGAATAAGAAGTTTTCTAGGGCATGCAGGATTTTACAGGAGGTTTATTAAAGATTTTTCCAAAATAAGCCAACCATTGTGCCATTTATTGGGGAAAGATGTTCCATTTGATTTTACAGCACAATGCATGCAAGCTTTTAATTCCCTTAAGGAAAAGTTGACTAGTGCACCTGTGATTGTAGCTCCTGTCTGGTCTTTACCTTTTGAAATCATGTGTGATGCTTCTAACCATGCAGTAGGAGCTGTTCTTGGGCAAAGAGTTGACAAATACTTGAGAGTAATTTATTATGCCAGTTTAACTCTGAATAGTGCACAAATGAACTACACCACAACTGAGAAGGAAATGTTAGCTGTTGTTTTTGCTTTAGACAAATTTAGAGCTTATTTAATTGGGTCAAAAATTATTGTGCATTCTGACCATGCAGCTCTTAAATATCTTTTAACAAAACAGCATGCTAAACCACGATTAATTAGATGGGTGTTGTTGTTGCAAGAGTTTGATTTCCAGATCAGGGATACTAAGGGTAGTGAGAATGTTGTTGCTGATCATTTATCCAGATTACCTTACTTTAATGAAAATCTTGCATCTGATAGCATTCATAAAAATTTGGAGGAATTTCCTGGTGAGCATTTGTTTGTGGTAATTCATGCCCCTTGGTTTGCAGATATTGCTAACTATCTTGCTTGTGGCATTTTGAGATCTAACATGTCCTTTCAGGAAAAGAAAAGGTTTCTACACTTGAGTAAGTTTTATTTTTGGGATGAGCCTTATTTATTCCGGATATGCAAAGATGAGATAATTCGCAGGTGTGTAGCTGAGGAAGAACAACTGAGTGTTCTTCAATTTTGTCATGACTTTCACTGTGGGGGTCATTTTGGAGGAAGAAAGACTGCAGAAAAGGTGCTTCAAAGTGGTTTTTACTGGCCTACTTTATTTAAAGATGCTCAAGACTATTGTAAGAGCTGTGATCGTTGCCAAAGAGTAGGTAACATTGGGAGGAGAAATGAAATGCCCCTTCAGTCATTTATTGTTGTTGAACTGTTTGATGTGTGGGGAATAGACTTCATGGGTCCTTTCCCCAAATCCTTTGGTTATGAATACATTTTAGTTGCTGTAGATTATGTTTCAAAATGGGTGGAGGCAATCCCCACCCGTACTAATGATGCTAATATTGTTGTTAAATTTGTGAAGGAAAACATTCTTAGCAGGTTTGGCACACCAAGGGTGATAGTCAGTGATGGGGAAGCCATTTTTGCAACAGGCTTTTTGAGAAGTTAATGCACAAATCTGGTGTGAAGCACAAGGTGGCAACCCCATACCATCCACAGACTTCTGGGCAAGTGGAAACATCAAACAAGCAGCTAAAAGGAATTTTGGAGAAAACAGTCAACACATCCAGGAAGGATTGGGCAAGTAGACTGCACGATGCACTATGGGCGTATCGGACTGCTTTCAAAACCCCTCTTGGTATGAGTCCATATCGATTGGTGTTTGGAAAAGCTTGTCACTTACCAGTAGAGTTGGAGCACAGAGCATATTGGGCAATCAAGACTCTGAATTTGGACCTGGACAAAGCAAAGAGAGAAAGATTTCTGCAAATTTCAGAGTTAGATGAGCTGAGGAATGAGGCTTATGAGAGCTCGAGAATTTACAAGGATCGCACTAAAGCACTTCATGACAGAATTATAGTGCGAAAGACATTGAGTCCAGGTATGAAGGTTTTACTTTTTAACTCACGACTCCATCTTTTTCCAGGTAAACTCAAGTCTTGATGTAGTGGTCCTTTCGAGATAACACAGGTATATCCTTCTGGTGCAATTGAATTACTTAACTCTAGAACAGGTGAGACTTTCAAAGTGAATGGACAAAGAGTTAAGCCATACAATGAAGGACTTCAGGAATTGAGGGTCATTGACAGTACTTTGATTCATGATCCCTAAGCCTTGCATGATGTCCAGCTATATGACATTAAAGAAGCGCTAAATGGGAGGCAACCCATCGGTTTGCATTTATTTTTCGTAGTTGTAATTTTCAGTTTAGCGAGTTTTGATTTATTTTCGGTTTCAATAAATGGATTGTGCTTTAATCGGTTTTTCTTTACTTTGTGTTTCAGGGTGTTTATAAAAGAGGGTTTGCAAAAATCGTTTAAAAAAAAAATTGTAAAAAGTAAATAAAAAGGCAGTAGGTGACACGGCCAAAGGACTTGGCCGTGTCCCTGGGCCGTGTCACATACTGGACACGGCCAAAATTTTTCAATTATATATATAAAAAAAAAAAACAATTTTGAACGATTTTGCCAATTTGCACAGAATGGGACACACCCAGGGGACACCGCCGTGTCACCTGGCCGTGTCCCCCATTTTGCTTCAGACACGGCCGTGTTAGCTTGACTTGGCCGTGTCTCTCCAATTTCACACACCAGACACGGCCAAGTTCACATAAACACGGCCGTGTCCATCATTTTTTAACTTTAAAAGTCACGATTTTTGCACAGATTTCATTCTTAATCCCTAATCTCTTTTCTTCGTCCCTCTCTCGTTCTCTCTCTCTCTCGCTCTCTCTTATCGCCATAGCCATTGTTTTGATTGCAATTTTCCAATTCTTTCCTTCCCGCATCAAATTTCTTCAACAAATCTTGACATATTCATTTAAAACTCCATCTTTACTCATATACTTGTGCTTTAATTCAGTTTTGGGTTGAATTTTCAGATTCCTAAGGATGCCAAGAACAAAGACTGTTTCACACCACAAGGCGAAGAGGCCTAGCACCGGAGGAGCTTCTTCTTCTTCATCCGCTGTACCTTCGAAACGAGCAAGTCTTTTGGCTAGGGGTTTTTACCCAACAAGGTATGTAAATGATGAATCACTTGATGCCTTGAAAATTAGGACTGATTTCTATAAATATGTGCAATACCTTGGGTGGGAGACTTTTGTCACCTTAAGACCGTTGCAGTTTGAGGAGCTTACTTTGGAATTTTTGACATCCCTTAAGGTGGAAAGGGATGATAAGAAAATTTGCAGGAAATTGATGTTTAAGTTGTTGGGAAAACCATTTGTGCTTAATATTGATGAGTTAAATGCTATTTATGGTTTTCATCAGCATGGGGAACGATCATTACCCAAAGAATTTAGGCAACAGTTTGCTTGGGGAGCCTTGGGCTCTGGTACCTATGTTGCCAAATCGGCTAAAGCATCTAGATTGAGAAAGCCTGCTATAAGATATTTGCATAGGTTTATGGCCTGCGGATTCTTTGCCCGGAAGGAAAGCCCGGGTGTGGTTGCGCTGAATGAATTATTTTTCCTTGATAGTGTTTTGAATGAGATGAATGTCAGTGCTGGCTATTGGTTAGCCGATATTTTTGATTCTGTGGCTAACGGAAGAAAGGGGGCAATTTGTGTTGGAGGGTTGGTTACCACACTAGCAGTAGCCCTGGTTGAGGATTTTGATCCGAGTGCTACTCGTATGACTAGGATATTGGGTAATGACTCTCTTGATTTAGCTACATTGGCAAAGATGAACATGGTGGTGTGTAGGAGGGGAACTTTTGTGATGCCTTCAGCTGAGCCTGAAGCACAGGGAGACAGGCAAAAGAGAGCCCGGGTTGAAGGGGAGTCCGACTCGGATTCTCTTGATTTAGATGAGGATGCTCCGGTCTCGGAACATCAAAACGTACTTTTGAGGATTGCGGCCCTGGAGGGCAAGGTAGATCGATTGGAGGGAAAGATAGATGGACTGACAGGCACGGTGAACCGAAACCATATTGAGATGTTGCAACAGATGGATCAGATTAACAGCAACCTTGCCAAAATTTTGAGTCTTCATCCCTCGGCTGCATCATCTTCTCGCCCGCCTTTTCCTTAGACTTTGTGTTCCTTGTTTTATTTTATTTTATTTAGTGTACTTTTGTTTTATTTTTTTTTTGTTTTTCCTGTTAAAACTTTTGTGTTTGGATATTTTATTGTATTTTTGTTATCAAACTTTTGTGTTTGTGATGGAAAGCTAGGATTTTGCCTCACCACGTACGATGGAAGACAGGTTGTCCTTTAACTCTTTTTATTTATTATTCTTGTTTTCCATTGAGGACAATGTCAATTTTAAGTGTGGGGTACTCTTTAAGCTTTCCTTTAATTCTTGTTGTGCTTATCGTGTTGTTTTGTTTATTGTGTTTGTTATGCATGGTATAATTGTTGAAAATTTATTGATCTTTGCTGTGATTCTAGCATTATAGTTGAGACTTTGGTATCAGCATAGTAATGTGCATTTGAATTCAATCGGGATTAATTTTCGCATTCTGCAATTCATGACATGTAAATCTTTGTGAAACCACCTGTGTGAGCTTTGAGCCTCATAAAATTTGATATTATTGTCAATTAATTTTCCTTTCTTAAGTGTGCACCTTCATGATGTTGCATCTCTAGAGTTTGCTTTTGCATACTTATTGAACTCACATTATGATTTATTCTCAAGTTTTTAAAATGATGAAGGCAATTAGGTTAGCCCCTTTAGCTTAAAGAGACTTCCCTTTATATTGATTTCCTTAGTAAGCCAAGTTGAGCCATTGACCGTTTCTTGTTTGATTAACATAATTCTCAACTTAACATGTTCTTATTATCATCATACCTATGCATTAAGGAATGGAGTTGTATGATTAGACAATAGGGTAGTTTATTTCAAAGTGTGGGGTAAGCAAGTAAAAAATTAATGGAATTGCTAATTGGGGGTTGAAATGCATACTTTGCAAATTATATTTGATTAAGAGTTATTATTCTTTTCCTCTACATTTTAAGCTAGATGTTCCATTAAATTCTTAATTTTGTATATATATATATTTAAAAAAATAAAAAAAATGAATGATAAAAGTAAAAAAAAAAGATAGTAAATAAAAGAAAAGTTATATATATATATACAAAATTCATATATGTTCTAGCATTGGTTATCAAAAGAGGAATGTTGACTCATGTATTTATGCAAATATGTAAGATTATCAAGGGTTGGTGAGTATGCCGTTTGAGGGAGTTATGAGTTTCTTAGTAAGAGTAGTGTCTAATTTAGATACTCCATTTCTTTATGCTCCAGCTTAAATTCCTTTTCTCACACCTTTACCTTAGCCCCATTACATCCAAATGAAAGACCTTCGGATTATTTCTTGAGAAAATCAGTGAGGGAGATTGGATAATTAAGCAAGTTTATGGTAGCATGCAGTCATGAGTGGTTTGAGTGAATTAACCTATGAAATCGAGTGAAACACTTAGATGAGAGGTGAGATTTGTATGTCTGGATTAATGAATGAGTTAAGAAAATCCTTGATTGAAGTAAGATGCAATTATTTATGTCTGAGTCTTAAAGTATTTCATCTATGTACTGGAATTATAGTTAAGGTTGTTTGAGTTTTTAATTTATGCCATGTGAATTTGCTTGAGGACAAGCAAAGTTTTAAGTGTGGGGTAGTTGTTTTATTAGTTTTTGTTATAGTTTGTGTCTTGTTTATTGTGTTAATTATTGTTTTATTTAGGTCTTTTGTTAGTTTTTATTGATTTGTTTAGTGTTTTCTTTAATTGTGTAATTTTAGTTTGTTTTAGTATTTAGGTTGTGTTTGATCTAATTTTAGGTAAGTTTTATGTTTTGATTATTGATGTTTATTTATGTCTTGTTTGAGTTTTTGTTTGTAAGTTGTGTGTCAGGTAGAACAGGCAAGGAAATGAATTGAAGATAAAAAGGGACAGTAGCTGACACGGGCATAGGACACGGCCAAGTCACTGGCCGTGTCCCATATCAAGTTAAAAGGAAGTTCAAGACACAGAAGCAAACACTGGCAAGGGACACGGCCGTGTCTTGTGGCCGTGTCCCTCCCAATTCACTCACACGGCCAAGTCAAGCTCCACTTGGCCGTGTCACTCAGCAAAGAAGAAGAGAAGACCAAAAGAAGCAGTAGAAGACACTGGCAAGGGACACGGCCGTGTCACCTGGCCGTGTCCCTCCATCAAGCTGCAACACGGCCAAGTCAAGCTTCACTTGGCCGTGTCACTCAACAAAGAAGATAAGGGGATCTAAAGGCATGCAGTAGCGAACACTGGCAAGGGACACGGCCGTGTCACCTGGCCGTGTCCCTCCAAAAGCCACTCACACGGCCAAGTCACATCTGACTTGGCCGTGTCCCTCATGAAATATACGCGCACCGAATTTTAAAGCCGCGTTTCGTATAAAAGGAAGAGAGAAAGTTAGGTTTTGAGGGTTGTTGGACGATTTTGAGCAGAGCTTAGCCGACTGAGAGAGATCTTAGGGTTTGAACTTTTGTATTCTTTAATTTTGATTCACTTTGGACCAAAACTAGATTAGATTAGATTGTTCTAGCCATTGTTTTATCATTCTTGCAAGATTCGATCAAGAGATTCATCAAAAGCTTCAAGGAGTTTGTAACTTGGTTTCATTCTTAAACTTTGTCTCTTTAGTTTCATTGAAATTTTGTTTATGAACATTATCATGTTTAAATTGATTTCTTTGATTATTAATGCGATGAGTATGCTTGATAACATCATGAACTAATTTAATCTAGTCTAGGGTTTGTATGGATTTGCTATGAATTGCATGAATTGGTTATTCTCTTAACTATTGATTTCTTTAGCCTTTATTGAATGAAAAATTGTTACATATAATTGATTGGCCACCAATTGTGTGTTTTAGGTATTAGATGATGGATTGAGAGATGAAGTCTAATACTGGAATAATTCAATTAAGGACTTAGGTGAATTAGAGATATAACCTATTAAAAAGATTATTCAATTATAACAAGATTAGTTGTAAGAGGTTTGAATGCGAGAGCTTATTTCCTTGACTCAATTAATTAAGTTGTTTGAGATTTAATCTTAGGAATTAAATTAGTTAAGTGGAATAACCGTTCATACATATGAGTAGTAGAGAAGTGCAAACCCTAGACTCTTTTATCAAGTGAATCTAAACATCAGCTTTTATTTACTTTTATTGTTTTCAACTTTAATCAATCTTCTAAATTACTTTGCCATTTAAATTTCTTTAATTACTTGTTACTTTTAATTTGATAAGCAAGTATCCACTTTAGCTTCCTTGAGAGAACGACCTTGGGGCGATCACCTTTGCTACAGCTACCTCGTATACTTGCGAGTGACGCTTTGTGGTAGAGTTAATTTGAGCGTAACACACATATGGACTCATGCTTTCATGCACATACCCCTTCTCCATAAGTTCACTCACTTGCCTTTGGATTTCCTTGATCTCCTCAGGGTTGCATCTATAAGCTGGCCTATTTGGTATGCTTGCACTAGGAATGAAATCAATTCGATGTTCAATTCCTTGAATTGGTGGCAAGCCCTTAAGCACATCTTCAGGAAAGAGATCTTCATGCCCTTGCAATAAATCAATAATAACACTAGGCAAACTCTTATCAAGCTCGTTAGATATAATCAAAACATCCTTGTACATAAGTACAAGTATAAGCTGTCTCATGGTTAGTGTTTTCCTCACATCACTCATTTTTGCATAAACACTCATTTTTCTTTCATTCATTCCTCCCTTTTTTTTCTCTCCCCTTGTGTTTCCCATTGCTCTCATTCTTACCACTCATCTCACCTTTTTCTTTTTTTCTCTCTTTCTTTCTCCCTCCCCAAAGTTTCAGCCAATGAAAATTTAAGTTCTTCATATTGCTCTTTTATTCTCATTTGGCCTTCAAAAATGGTCTTTGGAGACAAAGGTCCAAGTTGGTATTTTTGTCCATTCATGATCAAAGAATATCAATTCTTAAACCGATCATGCATTACCCTTTGATCATATTGCCATGGTCTCCCCAACAACATGTGACCAGCATACATAGGAACCACATCACACAACACCTCATCTTTATATCTACCAATGGAGAAAGAAACCAATACTTGCCTATTCACCTTCACAAAATCACTATCATTCAACCATTGTAACTTGTACAGTTTTAGATGTTTAGTAGTAGGTAATTTTAGTTTTTCCACAAGCAAAGTATTAGCCACATTTTTTACAACTACCACTATCCACAATCATATTACACAACTTGTTAGCAATCAAAAAATGAGTATGAAACAAATTTTCACATTGTTCACCATGTTTATCATGTTTACTTTGCAAACTAAGTGTGCGTTGTACAACTAACACATCTTCCATAGCAAACTCAACATCACTAGCATCTTCTAAAGATGGCATTTTATCATCTTCCTCTTTCTCACTTTCAGACTCAACAGCCCCATCACTCATGATCATTACCCTTTTATTAGGACATTCACGTGCCATATGCCCATGTCCTAAGAACATAAAACACTTAATTCCTCTAGTTTGATTCTCACCTTTACCTGCCTATTTCATTTTTGTTTTTATTTTCATCAATCTTAGGCTTAACAATAGGTTTATCATCCTTTTTACTCTAATTTCATTTCCAAGAAGAAGAAGAGGAAGTCAAATAAGGTTTAGAATCATACTTACTTGTACCCTTGCGTTTTAGTTGTCATTCAATTTTCATGGCCACATTCACCATCTCTTCAATCTCCACATAGTGTTGCAACTCCACAAGATTAGCAATGTTCTTGTTCAAGCCCTTCAAGAACCTTGCCATGGTAGCTTCACGATTCTCATCCACATTAGCCTTTATCATGGCTATCTCCATTTCTTTGTGATATTCCTCCACACTCATGGAACTATGTGTTAGGGTTTGTAAACGTTGGTGCAAGTCCCCATAATAGTGGCTAGGGATAAATTGCTTTCTCATGATGTGTTTCATCTCAAACCATGTCTCATCGAACCTTTCACCATTTCGACACCTGTCTTTACACAATTGATCCCACCAAACAATAGCATAATCATAAAATTCAAGAGCGGCTAATTTTACCTTTTTCTCTTTATAGTAGTTGTGACACTCAAAGATCATCTCCACCTTTCTTTCCCACTACAAATAAGCATCCGGGTCATTATTTCCTTGGAAGGAAGGAATCTTAATTTTGATGCTGCCTATATTTCGATCAATGCCTTCAAACCTTGCTCTCCTATTTTGCCTTCTAGGATTAGCATCCCCTCTAATAATGGTTGCCTTCTATGCCTTGGATCACCTTGCAATGTGGTAATTGCTTCAACATGTTTTTCTAAATGATCTCTTACATCTCCAATCATTTTGAACATACATTCAAATTGTTGTTGAATTACTTGAATTATTTGATCATTTGAGGAAGAACTCATGTCTTTATCTTTGTTAGACATGTTTAAAAACTGAAATAAGAAAATTTAAAATAGCCTCACAAGATACTCCCTCACGTGTTTCACTCAACGATTTGATTCACACCACTCGTATTTCACACAAAAATTTGGCTTTTCTCGATGTTGGTCTTACCACTCTTGCCTTTTATCTCTCTTGCTTTTGCTTTGGGTTCATAAATGAACTAATCACCTAAACAAACCAAATTAGATTATGGCAATTAAATGGATTGAAAAGGGCTTATCTAGATCAAGATTTTAGGTAAGGCCATATTTAAAGTAGCTAACACAAGGAAACAAACCTAAGTGCTGAAATTTAGGTCCCTTAGCTCAAACAATTTTGAATCTTTAAGAACTAGAATTCCATACTTTTGTCGATTTTGATTTTTTTTAATTTTCATTTCTTTCTTTTTTTATGATATTGACAAAAGTGCAAAAATTTTAAGATTAACACAAAAAAAGTAATAATAAGAGAAGGGACAACAAAACTTGTTGTGTCAACACAAAGAGGTATGAACTTAAATTAAATAATACTTAATAGGACAAAACTAAAACAAGAAGATTTAGCACAAATAAGATGAAGATGATAAACTTGAACTAAAAAATAAACAGAAAGATAAGTAAACCTCAACTTGAGCCTGGCTCTGATACTTGTAGACCCTTAATTTTTTACCCAGTCCGGTCCATTATTTTTTTTATATAGTCCAAAATAATTTTTGTAGTATTTTAATTAAATAATATTTATTTTCGTATTTATTATTTATAATTTTTAATAAAAAATAGTGAAGTTAATAAAGAAAATAATAAGAAAAAATAAATAAAAATAAAAAATAATTCTAAAAAATAAAAAATAATTCTAAAAAAAAAATAAATAAAAAGAATAAAAATAAAAATCGGCGAAGGAAATTCCTGCGGCGAATTGGCTGGCCGCCCAGCCAATTTCGCACCAGCTCTCACAGTTTTGGCCAACGCTCGCAGTTTTAGCCAGCGAAATTTTTCCAGCACAATTTTTTCCGAAACCAAATTCTATTTGGTTTCTGTTTCTTTTCCTAATTAATTTTAGTTTCCTTAAACAATTATAATTAGGTTTAGGATTTTTCCTATAAATAAGACTTTAAATCTCAGAATTAAGGGACATGGATTGGGGGGGATCAAAAATTGGACTTTTAAACTTGGATTATAGAAAACCCTAGCCAGAGAAGATTAGCAACAAGCAAGCAACCAACAATTCATCAAAGGTAGCCACACTGCCTTTGTTTTTGTTCTTCTGGAAGTCAATTATGGTGGAACCAACTACACAGGTTTGATCTTTAATCATAGATTATATATTTATGTAGCTTTGTTTCTTTGATTAATAAGAGCATGCACACAGTACTTTGATCCATAAATATGTAGTAATTTGATCTTTGTTTCAATAACTTAAATTGTTCCTTCTATTTCTAAAAACCTTAAATCGTTTCTCCTATTTCCAAAAAATCTTAAGAACCCTAATTTTTTTCTTCTGTTTCCAAAAACTTTAAGAACCCTAAATTGTTTCTTCTGATTCCAAAAACCTTAAAAACCCTAAATTATTTCTTCTGTTTCCCAAAAACCTCAAAAAACCTTAAAAACCCTAATTTATTTCTTCTGTCTCCAAAAAACCCTAAGTCATTTCTTATGTTTTCAAAAACCTTAAAAACCTTAAATCGTTTCTCCTATTTCCAAAAACTTAAAAAAAAACCCTAAACTGTTTTCCTCTAACTTTTTTTCCAAAATTTCCAAATGTTTTCTTAAATCTCCAAACCCTAACCTATTTTATAGTTTCTAAAAATCATAATTATTTTATAAAACTCTAAACTATTTTCTTAAATCCTAAAACTAGATATGTTTTCCAAAATACCAAAAACCCTAACTTTCTTAAAAAACCAAAACAGTAAACCTTAAGTTTTGCTAAACCCTAATTCAGTGAACTTAAAACCCCAAACTAGTTAATCTAAATCCTAAAGCCATAATCTAATAAAACTAAAATAAAAATCCAGTAAATATGAATTATAAACCAAATGTCTTAAGATTTCAAAACCCTAATTTCATAATATTACCCCTAAACCCTAATTTGATTAACCAAAAAACCTTACTGCTTTCTTAAATTCATAAAACCCTAATCCATTTCAATTTTACAAAACATTTACAGCAGGTTAAACAAATAACAATAATAACACTAAAATTCCAAAACCCTAAATCTTAATTAAAGAACTTTTAAGAGAAACAGTAAACCGTAATTTGTACCTTTACTTGCTTTATTTTTAGATTTGATTATGCAGTTTATTATATGCTTTGATGGATGATTTATTTAATTTCAATGCTTTATTTAATTCATCAAGGATGGATGTTTTCTTTATTGTTATTATTTGTTTGTTTTAGTATTAAAAGTGTAAGAGGTATGTTTCCACTTTGTGGGTACCTCATTAGTTAAATATCATGTAATTTAAGTTGCTTTTATATTTTGTACCAATGTAAAGGACATGTTTCTACCTTTCGATGGGTGTCCTATTTAGTTTAGACATGAATGATATAAGGACATGTTTCCATCTTTGGATGGGTATCCACTTATTTGCTTTGTTTGGACATTGCTTTGATTTTAATATAATGATGCTTTATTTTAATTGTTGCATGTAGTATAGATAATATTGTTATATTTAAGAATTTTATAATATTAAGACATGCAAAGGAGCTCGGTTCCAATGAACTGGGCGTTGTGAGGGTGCTGGGCCATTTCTCACCTTCCCTACACATACCCAACTTTTTGAATCTATTAGGGGGTTGGGGATTCCTTAGGAATCGAGTCATCCATCCCTTTCTTTTTCCTGGCCCATCCGGGTGGCAACTCCATTTTCTCTGGGCTTAGGTCCATTTTCTCTAAGGGCCCGAGCCTAAACAGTGCTGAAGTCGCAGGAACCATTCCACCGGGATTGGGGGCGAAAATCCCCGCTCACAGTGGTGGCTCCACTAGGGATAAGAGAAGTTGATTCCATTGGTCTTTATATTATTCTATTCTTTCTTATCATGATATTATCCATTACATCATTTAGATTGCATCGTGTGCGTGAGTTAGGACACCTGTGTTACCCGTGTTGTGTTATGTAAGGGATACTATACTTTCACTCAAGGTATGGAGAGCGAGCATGGCATAACCACTCATTGCCTCATACCTTTTGGTATATACTTGCTATGGGAACCTAAGCTTTTTAACCCAAAGATTAAAGCTCATGTAATTGGCCTAGTTACTTTCCTTAGGTTTTACCCCAAATGCATGTTGTTTGACTGTGGTTAATTTGTCTTGGTTTAAATCATGGCTTATTTGGTTTGTTTCTTTTTCTAATATGACCTAAGTATATTGAAAGCTCAAAATAAAATTTTCTTTCAAGTCCAAATGACCTAAACTATTTTTAAAACTTTTCAAGAGGGTCTTTGGACATAAAACTTTTCTAAAAGCAAATCTAAAATTCTTTGCTCATGACCCAAATACTAAGCCCAAAATCTATTTTTTCTAAAACCTTTTTTTACAATGGGCTTAGAAACAAAATTATTTTCATCCAAAAGAGCTTACAAATATTTAGGTCAATTATGAAATACCAAAATCAATTGTGAGCCTAGTTTATACTAACCATAGGATTGTTTTTGGCATGAATCATTAGTTACTTTCTCAAGTGAGAAATCTATTTATAATAAACCTCTTAATTTAGTTTTAATCCAATATAGCATAAAAGCTATTTTAGTTGGATAAATGGATTAAAACCTAATTTATGGGAATTATCATAAATTGATTTCCATTTTTGAAAATATAACTATTGGTTGAAACGTCCGAGGGAAATATTCAAAAATAAGGTACCCCATGTTTGTATTTTGTTAACCATTTACCCAGAAAAAGAGACTCGTCATTCGTTTATGGATGTTATAAGGTTGGAAGGAATGTCCTATTTGTCCTTGTTTATTTATTGTTTGTGCATACATGCATACATGCATACATTTGCATCTCATATCATTGATACTCTCAGGCTCATAGCCCTGGATAATGATAGTTGAAAAGCTTACGACAATCCGACCTACGCCGGAGATGAAGAATCTAGCAACGACTTAGTCTCTTTTTCACCAAAAGCAATGGAGCCCGAACAAATTCAAAGAATGGTGGATGATGCCCTCAATGCCAAGATGGAAGAAATAAAAGAGGCCCTAGCTGAGACCATGAAGAACCAATTGACTGCAATTTTAGGAAATCATGTCGAAGCATCTACTACCACTAAGAAGCCAAAGGACAAAGGGAAGACTAAAGTTGGTGAAGTGGTTTTTGATGATGAAAAGGTGATCATTGATGATGATGATGATTGGGCTCAATACTACCAAGATCCTCAACACAAGAAGAAAGAATTGAAGATTGTTGAAAGGTCAGCTATGGAAAAAATCGAAACTTCTGATGTTGAAAAGATGATTGCGGACATAGAAAAGAAATTTGAGAAGAAATTGAAAACCGAAGAAATGTCCGAAGTTGACAAATTATTTGAGCTAGATTGTAACACCCCTATACCCAATATACGCACACTACTTACACCCACATATGTAATATATGTATACCAGATACAAGAATATCACAGAATATTTTAAACAAATATTCCTTATGAAAAAACTTAAAATATTTAAATTATATTATAGAACATAATAGATAAAACATTCCTTCATTAAATACATATATATATATGACATTAGTACCCAAAAGTTTATCCTAAATAGTTTGTTCAAAACATTTGTTAAATAAGCAGCAAAAAATACATATGTATATATATATCAAAATCAATGTTTACAAAATTATAGAATTTATACATGCTGGCAGTTCGTCTCTGATCTTGATGTCCACAACTCAACACTGCTCTCAAAAACTCAAGCCTAGACTCAACTCGGTCAAGACGAGCTCTCCGGCACAACCGGATCTACCCTGTCACCTGCACGATGAACCACAATTGCGCTAAGCAGAAAGCTTAGTGGTTCAAACTTTGATTCAATATAGATCAATGCAATGCTCAAACACAATACATGTGAATATATCAACTCATTACATTATTGTAGACCCTTAATATTTGACCCAGTCCGGTCCATTATATTTTAATTAGTCCAAAATAATTTTTGTATTATATTAATTAAATAATATTTGTTTTAGTATTTATTTTTTATAATTATAGTAATAAAAAATAATAATAATAATAAATAAATAAATAAATAAAAATAAAAATCGGCAACGAAAAAATCGACGACAAAAAATTTCATCACCGAAAGTGTTGGACGAAATGGCCTGGCGGCCCGCCAGCACCAATTTCGCTCGCAATCCCTTGCAGCCTGTCACAGTTTTCGCCAGCAAAATTTTTCCTACGTAATTTTTTCCGAAACCAAATTCTATTTGGTTTCGAGTTCCTTTTCCTAATTAATGATAATTTCCTTAAAAAAATGGAATGAAGCTTCCAAAATTTCCTATAAATAACACTAAAAAGGCAAAGGAAAAGAAAAAAAAAGATTAACAGGAGATCGGACATTTTAGAGGAGAAAAGATTAACAGGAGATCGGACTTTTTTTAGGGAAAAAAAAGGTTAACAGGAGATTGGACTTTTTAGAGGAGAAAAGATTAGCAGGAGATCAAACTTTTTAGAGGATAAAAGATTAACAGGAGATCGGACTTTTTAGAGGAAAAAAGATCTTGAAATCGGGACTTGGCAGGATTAACGATCGGACTTTATTTGATTTGTTTGGACATTGCTTTGTTTTTAATATAACGATGCTTTATTTGAATTATTGTGTGTATTATGGATAATATTGTTATATTTAAGAATTTTATAATATTAAGACCTGTAAAGGAGGCCGGTTCCAATGAACCGGGCATTGTGGGGGTGCTGGGCCATTTCTCACCTTCCCCACATGTACCCAACTTTCTGAACCCCTTAGTGGGTTGGGGATTCCTTAGGAATCGAGTCATCCACCCCTTTCTTTTTCTCGGCCCGTCCGGGTGGCAACTCCATTTTCTCTGGACTTAGGTCCGTGTTCTCTAAGGCTCTGAGCCTAAACAGTGTCTAAGTCGCAAGAACCATTCCACTGGGAGTGGGGACAAAAATCCCCGCTCACAATTATATCTCAACATATTAATCATTTGCATCACATTTTATTCACATTAAAATAAAGACAAACATGGGCCCAAAAAGAATCTAATATGCTATTCAAAGTTCAGAGTTACTGCTTTGGTCCATATTGACACCTTGTGTCTAGCCTCGTAGGCAATATATATATATCCATGGATAATGTAACAGACCCAGTCTCTTAGGCCTCCTCCTGGCTAGACCCTTAGGCCCCAGTCTCTGGGTCCTCAACCTGGCTAGACTGTTACAGTTTTTGAGGCTTACGACCCGGTCTTTTCACCCTAAAACCATCACATTTATCAACTGGGCTCAGCTTACGACTTGGTCTTTTCACCTGCCTAGCAATACATAGGCATGCCGCCAAACCCAGAACTCTGAAAATTGAATAACATACTAGGCACACAATTAATTCATTTATCTCATTATCAATCTCTTTCACAATTCTTTTCTCATAATCAAACTAGGCTCATTGCCTTAGTATATCATCTTTTCTCATTTTTCTCATTCTTCTATTTTATCTCAATATCGATTGGTTACATTATGTTTTCATATATCTCATCATGTTATTCCACATTCCCTTTCATTTCTACCACATTACTCAATTGCTTTGATACAACAACATAATTCACATTATACATATCATACCATATAATTCATTCATCAACGATGTATCAAGTAACTTAACACATTTCTCAACTAAATGTGTTAAGTCTCAATGTCATGTAAATGTATGCAATCATTCAAAGTTTGTACTTACCTCTAAAAGCAACAACACCACTCTATCAACTCCTCTTCCAAGATAACTCTCAACACTTGAATTAAGGTAGCTCAAATCTCTTCAAAACCTAATCCAAAGGTGATCATTCACACTCACTTAGTGATACACATAAGAAAATAAGGAAGAGAACTATCTAGCGCAAACTCTACATGTAATATCCTCATATATGGTCTAGAAGTTTTGATTATGTTGTTGATGTTGTTGTTATTGTTGTTGTAGTGATATATTGGATTGAATATATGTGTTAAATTGCAAGAGAAAAGATTTTGGAAAGTGAATGCTTGTGTATATGTGTTTTGGGGAAAAAAATTAGGGTTTAGAGAGAATGGTATATGTTGTGTATATGATGATATATATAGCATATAAATTGGTCAAATGAAGAGTCAATGGAAGAGATATTTATTTGTGTTGAGTGTGTAATTACATATAAGGGCTTATATGAGACAAAAAGTTAGTTATATGATTGAGGGTATTTTGGTAATTGCTTGGATAAGATCACTTGGTGGAGATTAAAAGCAAAATTTGACTTTGCTTCTTGATATTTTCTTCTTCTTTTCCATTGTGGCCGGCTCCTCCTTAGACAAAGGAAGCAAGAGGCAAAGAGAAGATCTTGTTGAGTGAAGCTCAAATTGAAGAAAGATTAAGTGATCAAGTTGGTGATTCAAGAAGTTTTGTAACTTTGGTAAGTTCTCTTGTGATCTTTGTGTTTATTTGAAATGATATTTGAGTTTGATAGATTTTTAAGAGTGTGTTGGTTGATTTTGAGATGTGAGAAGTGTTTGAGTGATTGGATGATGGATGTTGAGTATGGATTGAAGAAAAGAGTAAGTGGTTGGAAGAGATGATGTTGTATATGTGGTAAGGGTTTTGAGATGATTTTGTGTTTAGTGTTTGATGTGTGTTTTGGTTTGTTTTGGGTGTGTTGCAAGTTTGAGATGAGTTTTGAGTATGTTTTGTTAAGATTATTTGAAGAGGATGTTAATTTATAGAAGTGTGTTGTTGAGTGTATGGTTGTTTTTGATCGGAGTCTTGAATTGTGGCCGGACACGCCCATGAACACGTCCAGGGTTTTTAGGCGTGTCAATTGTGTTGGAGGCAGTAGGTTTGACACGACCAGTAGCACGCCCGTGTTATTGAGCGTGTCATAGCTACTGTGAGATTTGAGAATTTACACGCCCAGGAACACGCCCATGTTGTTGAGCGTGTAAATGTTTCTGTGTTGTGGAGTTAGGGCACGGCCATGAACATGCCCGTGTGGGTGAACGTGTCAGGGTTGAGGTTTGCCCTAATTAATTCCTAATTGGATTATCTCTTGTGTATCCCTAAACAAGTATATGCTACTACTTTTGATTTAAGTCTTGAAGATAGTGTTTGATCATTGATCTAAGAGGTTAAAGAATCTTGGACAAGGAAATGTTAGGAGTTATATGAATTGTTAGTAAAATAAGTACAAATCTTGTATTATTGCATTGTTGCATATGATGATAATGGCAATGTATATGATACTATGTGAACAATGTGATATTTCATGTATGGTGACTCATGTGATAAGTAATGTGTTTGGTTATGTTTATATCAATAATGCTATATGTATAATGTGATGGAATATAATGCCATTGTGATTGGCTATGGTAACTTATATGTGATATGAGGCCATTGTTATTGGCTATGATGAGAGTTGAGAATGGAAATGATAATTAAATAATAAATGATTTGTGTGGCTAATGTGTTATTCCATTTTCAGAGTTTGTTGTTGGTGGCATGCCTAATAAGTGTAATAATCTCTTGAAGTTAGGTTGGATTGAATCCTTGAAGCCTAATTGAGATGTTACCACCCTTGAAGCTAGGTTGGGTTGGTTCTTGAAGCCAAGTTGGGTTGATGCTTAGCATGCTTTGCTCCCCTTGAAGCTTGGTTGAACCTAATCCTTGAAGCCTAGTTGGGTTTATGATATTGATAAATGTGATGATAAAACCAAAACATTTACTCTGAAAATTGAATGGCATATTAGTGTGTTTTGGGCCCATGCTTGTCTTTGTTTAGTGTTGATTATGAATGATTAAATGAATACTAATGAGGTATATAATAAGATGTTGAAATATGATATGTCTATTTATGTTGAGTTATGAAATGTAAAGGTATGTTGTTAGCTTTGCATATATGATGTTACATGTATAATATGGATTGAGAATTGGCATTGCATTGCATTAAAGCATAACATTAGCATGAATTATCTTACTAAGTCGTTGGCTTAGCGCGATAGTGTTTGATCGTGCAGGTAATAGGGTTGAACCCGAGAGCTCTTCGAGACCGAGTGAGAGTAGACAGTGAAGAGTTGATTTTGGGAACTTAAAGATCAGAGGAGACTTACCAATCATGTATAACTCTTTTATATTTTGTAAATATGGGTTATAATGTAAATATATGTATAATTGTAAATACGTATTCAAATGCTTTCATATATGTAAATGTTTTCTATATTCCGCTGCGTAATATTTAAATGTATGTATATATATATATCTAATATGTTTTGTTTATAAGTAAATGATTTACTTTTCTATAATATATAACAATAAGAGTATTGTATCAAGTTTAAAATGTTTTGAATGTTAAGAAAATCCGTAGCATTCCTATATTCGATACATGTATACTACATTGTGGTGTATGTAGTGTGTATGTATTGGGTGTGGGGGTGTTACAATTGTTTTGGTATCAGAGCCTAGGTTTGAGATTCTCAAACTAGGTAAAATGTAAGAAAAAGACTATTTTGATTTTAAAAAGTGGTTTTTGAATAACATATATGTTTGGGATTGGCAATCTCTGATCTTTAATAAGAAGTATTCTACTGTGTTTGCAGTGTTAGGTTGTGATGGATTCTCACTCACGCCAGTCAGTTGAGGGTAGTGCTGAGAGTATTGTCCCTGATGATGGAGTTAGGGTTGTTAGTGCTGAGGAGGCACCTGCTTCGGTGTCGGGTAGACCAGTTGGTGAGGAGGTTCCACCAGCTTGGGTTAGGCATGTGGTAGAAGCTTTGAGGCAAGCACCAGTGCAACCAGTGCCACCACCCCCTCAGCCTGTGGTACCAGTGAGGCACTATGACAAACTAAGGAAGTATGGAGCGGAGGATTTCCTTGGTACTACTGATCCAGCTGTAGCAGAACAGTGGCTTGACAAAGTACAGAGGATCTTTATTCAGTTGCAAGCCACCTCGGAGGAAAAGTTTGATTATGCAAGATCTTTGCTACAGAAGGATGCATATGACTGGTGGAGGACAGTGGCCCATTCTATGGATGATCCACCGACCTTGTCATATGCGGATTTTCTGAGAGAGTTTGAGTTGAAGTATACTCCTAGGGAGTACAAAGACATGAAGAAGATGGAGTTCTTAAGCTTGAAGCAAGATAGCAAGACTGTAACTGAATATGAGGTTGAGTTTATTAGATTGAGCCATTATGCTGGTGGTATTATAACTGATGAGATAGATAGATGCCGGAGGTTTCAGGAAGGATTGAGGCCCTCTATCATGTGCTTAGTGGCTGGATCTAAATATCACGATTTCTCCCAGCTAGTGGCAGCAGCTCGAAGTGTAGAGCGAGCTCAAGTCATTGCAGCTGCTTCAGAGGAAGAGGTTAGGGTTAGGAAGCCCCAGTTTGAGGCAGGGTCTTCTTCTGTTAAGAGAGGTAAAGGAAGCTTTGTTCCTAGAGTTAGTAGGAGTCAGAGGTCAGCTGGTAGGTCAGTGCAGTTACAGAGGCAGAGATTTAGACCTACAGCTTCAGTGGCAAGTGCTCCGACCCCTATGATTCAGAGATCTACCCTACCCATTTGCATTCATTGTGGTAGGCCACATGGTGGTCCTTGCTGGAAGACTGGTGTAGCAGGGGTTTGTTTCAGATGTGGATCACCTAATCACTTTGTGAGAGATTGTCCTGAGAGGCAAGAACAGATGTCAGTTGATACTGCAGCTTCTCGATCTAGTGTGAGGGGAGGTCGAGCAGGCAGAGGTAGCAGCAGGGGAGGCAGATCTGGGTTCAGTACTAGAGGAGGTGCTACATCCAGGGAGAGTAGACCAGAGGAGGTTGGATCTTCCCAGAGGATGTATGTTATGCAGAGGCAGCCAGATGCATCGGCAGTCATAGCTGGTACTTTTTCTTTATTTGATACTTCAGTACTTGCTTTGATTGATCCGGGTTCCACACATTCTTATTTTAGTGCATCTGTTTTGCCTGTGTCTGATATGCATGTTGAGTCCCTAGGATTTGATGTGTTGGTGACAAATCCGTTAGGGCATAGTGTGATTGTGAATAAAGTGCACCGAGATAGTGCAGTAAGGGTGCAAGGTGAGGAGTTCCTTGGAGACTTGATTGAGATGCCATTTAAGGAATATGATGTGATTCTAGGTATGGACTAGCTATCTAGACATGGAGCTGTGGTAGATTGTAAAAGGAAAATTGTTTCTTTGAGAACTGTTGATGGTAGAGAGGTGATAGTATCTAATGAGCAGGAATAGCTAGCCTCCTTATTTGTTTCAGCTGTTGCAGCCAGGAGGTTGATTAGAAACGGGTGTGAAGCCTAATTGAGATGTTACCACCCTTGAAGCTAGGTTGGGTTGGTTCTTGAAGCCAAGTTGGGTTGATGCTTAGCATGCTTTGCTCCCCTTGAAGCTTGGTTGAACCTAATCCTTGAAGCCTAGTTGGGTTTATGATATTGATAAATGTGATGATAAAACCAAAATATTAACTCTGAAAATTGAATGGCATATTAGTGTGTTTTGGGCCCATGCTTGTCTTTGTTTAGTGTTGATTATGAATGATTAAATGAATACTAATGAGGTATATAATAAGATGTTGAAATATGATATGTCTATTTATGTTGAGTTATGAAATGTAAAGGTATGTTGTTAGCTTTGCATATATGATGTTACATGTATAATATGGATTGAGAATTGGCATTGCATTGCATTAAAGCATAACATTAGCATGAATTATCTTACTAAGTCGTTGGCTTAGCGCGATAGTGTTTGATCGTGCAGGTAATAGGGTTGAACCCGAGAGCTCTTCGAGACCGAGTGAGAGTAGACAGTGAAGAGTTGATTTTGGGAACTTAAAGATCAGAGGAGACTTGCCAATCATGTATAACTCTTTTATATTTTGTAAATATGGGTTATAATGTAAATATATGTATAATTGTAAATACGTATTCAAATGCTTTCATATATGTAAATGTTTTCTATATTCCGCTGCGTAATATTTAAATGTATGTATATATATATCTAATATGTTTTGTTTATAAGTAAATGATTTACTTTTCTATAATATATAACGATAAGAGTATTGTATCAAGTTTAAAATGTTTTGAATGTTAAGAAAATCCGTAGCATTCCTATATTCGATACATGTATACTACATTGTGGTGTATGTAGTGTGTATGTATTGGGTGTGGGGGTGTTACACTACACTTGACACGCTCAACAACACAGGCTGATCATGCCCTAAACCCACAATATAGAAGCTTTGACACGCTCAGTGACATGGACGCGTCACTACACGTGTCAATTCTCCTCCAACACAGAAGCTATGACATGCTCAGTGACATGGTCGTGTCACTGGACATGTCAATCAACCAACAACACAGTAGCTATGACATGCTCAGTGACATGGGTGTGTCATTGGCCATGTCAATGCTACTACAACACAGAAGCTGTGAAACGCTCATTGACATGGGTGTGTCACTACTCATGTCAACAACCTAGAAAATAGAACTAATGACATGCCCAAAGACATGGTCGTGTTAATGGGCGTGTCAAGCCAAAGACCCTAAAAATGACACAAAAGTGCCACAACCAACAATCATTTTTCTAAACCCTTATCAACACCACACAAACTCAACCAAATCCATCAACATACCATATAATACTTGAGTAAACCTCAAAACAACTCAATCACAAACATCAAAACACAAACACAGCCATGTATCACAACTCAAACTTACACAATCCACACACTTGCCTCTTTTACCAAACTTAACCCTTTTCTCTCTTCAATCCAACCCCAAATTTAATAATAACCCAATACATCATCTTCCATTAACTTAAATAAATCCATTTAATTAATCAAAATATCTCTTTTGACTTGTATATATTTTGTATATATCCTCGTATATACAACATATACACATCTCCTCTTATTCCTTTCTTAATTAAACATATACACTCAAAATCTTTTAATTCAATACAACAATTAACATTCCAAAATTTAGGGTATCATTTGGGATATTACAATTCTTCCCCTCTACAAAATAATTTCATCCTCAAAATTACCTGTTCTCAAGTCTGGAATAACTAGGGATACTGATCTCGCATCATTTGCTCACTCTTCCAAGTTGCCCCTTCCTTAGCATGATTCTTCCAAAGAACCTTCTTAGTTGGCACTTTCTTATTTCTCATCTCTTTCTCTCCATGTGCTAAAATAACCATCGGTTCCTCTTCATAAGATAGATCCAGACTCACCCTAATAGATTCCACTGACAAAATATGAGATGGGTCTGACCTGTACTTCCGCAGCATAGAGACATGGAAGACATTGTGAATTTTATCCAACTCAGGAGGCAAAGCTAGTCGATAAGCCACTGGTCCAACTCTTTCCAGTACCTCATAAGGTCCAATGAAACGAGGACTCAACTTTCCTTTGCGACCAAATCTTAAAATTCTCTTTCAAGGAGACACCTTCAAAAAAACTTTATCTCCAACATCGAACTCTATGTCTCTCCTCTTCAAATCTGAATAAGATTTCTGCCGATCTCAGGCTGCTTTCAACCGATCCCGAATTATCTTCACTTTCTCTTCCGTTTCTTTAATCAAATTAGGACCAACCAACTTACCTTCTCCAATCCCATTACAACATAGAGGCGCTCTGCATCTTCTACCATACAATGCCTCATAAGATGCCATTCTAATACTGGACTGATGACTGTTGTTATAAGCAAATTTCATCAATGGCAATAATCTGTCCCAACTCCCATAGAAATCAATGACACAACTTTTCAACATATCCTCTAAAATCTTTATCACTCTCTCTGACTGCCCATCTGTCTGAGGATGAAAAGCAGTGCTAAAGCGCAATCGAGAACCCCAAGGCATTTTGCAAACTCTTCCAAAACCTTGAAGTGAATCGGGGATCTCAATCAGACACTAAAGAAATTGGGACTCCATGCAATCTCACTATCTCACTGATATACAGCTCAGCCACTTCTCTAGAGAATAGTCCATTCTAACTGGAAGAAAATGAGTTGTCTTCGTCAATCGATCAATAATTACCCAAATGGCATCATGCTTCTGCTGAGTCAAGGGCAAACTAGACACAAAATCCATCGTTACTCGCTCCCACTTCCATTCTAGCATTGATAAAGGCTGGAGCAACCCCGAAGGAACTTGGTGCTTGGCCTTCACCCTCTGACAAGTGAGACACTTGGATACAAACTCTGCTATGTCCCTCTTCATACCTGACCACCAATAATGTTGCTTTAAATCATGATACATCTTAGTACTCCCAGGGTGCATAGCAAAAACCGACCGATGTGCTTCCTCTAAAATAATCTTTCTCAGTCTTGCATCATTAGGAACACACAATCTATCTTTGTACCAAAGGCTGCCATCATTCTTCACCCGAAAATCTTGACTCTCCCTTTTTTGCAATATGAAACAACTTTATGAATTTTCTCATCTGCCAACTGTGCCTCTCTAATTTGATCCAAAAAGACTAGCCTCAATTGCAACTAAGTCAATAAAGCACCATCATCACATGATTCAAAATTAGCATGCAATGCTCTCAACTCAACAAGCAACAAAAGCGAATAAGCAGTCAAACCTGCCAAAGACTTCAAACTCAAGGCACCAGCAACAACATTCACCTTACCAGGATGATAATCAATCAAACAGTCATAGTTTTTATCAACTCTAACCACCATCTCTGCTGAAGATTCAGCTCTCTCTGAACCCCCAAGTATTTTAAACTATTGTGATCCGTATAAATGAAACACTTCTCCCCATAAAGGTAATGTCGCCAACTCTTCAAATCAAACACTATGGCTGCCAACTCCAAATCATGCATCGGGTAATTCAACTCATGCGGCTTCAACTGCCGAGAAGCATAAGTTATAACTCTACCCTCTTACATCAAAACACAACCTAAACCATTATGTGAATCATCACTGTAAATCACATATGGTTTATCTTCAACAGGCAAGGAAAGAACAGGAGCTTGAGTCAACATCTCCTTCAACTACTTAAAGCTTGCTTGATAATGATCTGACCACACAAATCTAACTCCCTTCCAAAGTAATCTGGTGAGTGGAGTAGCTATCAAAGAAAAACCTTTTACAAACAGTCGATAATAGCCTGCCAAACCCAGAAAACTTCTAACTTCAGTCATAGTCTTCGGTGGACTCCAATTCAAAATGGGCTTAACTTTACTCGGATAAACTCTTATACCATCTGCTAAAACTACATGACCGAGAAAAGTCACTTGATCAAGCCAAAACTCACACTTAGACAACTTAGCATACAATTACTTCTCCCTTAAGGTCTGCAATACAATCCGCAAATGCTTATCATGATCCTCCTTATTATGCACCACCACAAACTGATCTAAATAGGGTCTAAACACCCTATTCATCAAATCCATAAAAGTTGCAGGTGCATTCGTCAATCCAAAAGGCATTGCTAAAAACTCATAATGCCCATTCCTCGTGCGAAAAGCTATCTTAGGAGCATCTTCCTCTCTTACTCTCAACTGATGGTACCCCGATCTTAGATCAATCTTAGAGAATACTGTTGCTCCTTTCAATTGATCAAAGAGATCATCTATATGAGACAAAGGATACTTATTCTTAATGGTCACCTTATTCAACTGCCTATAATCAATGGACAATCTTAAGGTACCATCCTTTTTCTTCACAAACAAAACAGGAGCTCCCCACGGAGACACACTAGGGCAAACAAACCCTTTATCCAACAACTCCTGCAACTGCACCTTCAACTCTCTCAACTCAGCAGGTGCCATTCGATAAGGAGTAATAGAGATGGGAGTGATACAAGGAAACTAATCGATACCAAACTCAACCTCTCTCAGGGGGTATCCCTAGCAACTCCTCGGGAAACACATCTAGGAATTTAGCAACTGTGGGTATACTATCAAGTTGGGAACCCACTACTCTGGTATCCACAACATGAGCAAGATAAGCATCACAGCCTTTCCGAATCATCCTCCTAACTGCAACAGCTGAAACAAACGTGGATGCAAGTAGTCTCTGCTCACTAGATACCATCGCACTCTTGCCATCACCGGTTCTAAAGGTAACACACTTATTCTAAAAATCTACTATAGCTCCATGCTTAGATAACCAATCCATGCCTAAAATCAGATCATACTCCTTAAAAGGCATTTCAATCAATTCACCAAGAAACTCCTCATCCTGAACAACAACTGGACTATCTCGATGCACCTTACTCACCACAACACTATGCCCTAAAGGATTTATCACCAAGACACCGAATCCTAGGGACTCAGAATGCAATTCAGACACAGGCAAGATGGATGCACTTATATAAGAATGTGTAGATCCTGGATCAATCAAAGCAAGAACGGAAATACCAAATAAAGAAAATGCATCCGTAATGATGGCTGAAGCATCTGGCTGCCTCAGCATCACATACACTTGCTGTGATGGCCTAGCCTCATCTGGCCTACTGCCTCCAGATGTAGAGCCTCCTCTCTGACCAAACCCAGGTTGACCACCCCTACTAAAACCTCTGCCACTATGACCTCTCATACTAGGTCGAGAAACTACAGAATCTGCCTGCCTATCCTCCTTTAGCTTAGGATAATCTCTGATGAAATGGTTAGGCGACCCACATCTGAAACATGCTCCCGAAGTACCTCTGCACCTGCAATCACCTCCGTGTGCTCTACCACAATGAACACAAATAGGTGGAGCAGACCTCTGAGCCACTGGGGTCGGTGCACTAGCCATAGAAACTATAGGTCTTGGTCTTTGCCTCTGATGTGATACTGACCTAACACGCTGCCTCTGGCCCCTACTGAACCTCTGAAAATGACCTCCTCAGCTTCTCTTTGCAGATGAAGACCTTGCCTTAAATTAGGGTCTCCTAACTCTGGTCTCCTCATCAGTAGCAGCTGCTGCAATACCCTATGCTCTCTCAACACTTCGGGCCACTGCAACAAGCTGGGAAAGATCCTGATACCGAGAACCAGCAAAAATACACATAATAGAGGGTCTCAGCCCCTCCTCAAATCTCCTGCACCAGTCTATCTCATCTGAAATAGTCCCACCGGCATAATGATTCAACCAGATGAACTCAATCTCATACTCTGTCACCATCTGGTTATCCTGTCTCAAATTCAGAAACTCTATCTTCTTAGCATCCTTATACTCCCTCAGAGTATACTTCTACACAAACTCCCGCAGAAAATCACCATAAGACAAGGTCAGTGGATCATCCATGGCATGTGGAACCGTCTTCCACCAATCATAAGCACCTCTCTGCAGAAGTGATCTAGCACAATCAAATTTCTCTTCAGGAGTGGCTTGCAACTGGATGAATACCCTCTGAACTCTATCCAACCACTGCTCAGCAACTACAAGATATGTAGTACCAAAGAAGTCCTTAGCTCTGAACTTCCTTAATTTATCATACTGCCTCATCGGTACTTGTGGCTATGGTTGTGGTGGCGGCTGCTGCACTAGAGCCTGCCTCAATAAATCTACCATATGCCATAACCAAACAGGCAAAATCTCATCAGCAGCTGGTCTATCTGGCATAGGAGCAGGTGCCTTTCCAGCTATCTCAACCCTAGCTCCAACTCTACCCTCAACAGGAGCTACACTCTCAGCACTACCTTCTACAGACTCACGTGACTGAGACGCCATCACTGCCTATATCTGCAAACACAGCAGAATACCCCCATCAAAGATCAGAAACTGCCAGTGCCAATGCATGTATCTTATTTAAAAACCATATTTTAAAAATACAATTTTTATTTTTCTTACAATTCACCTAGGTTGAGAATCTCAAACCTAGGCTCTAATACCAAAATAATTGTAACACCCCTATACCCAATATACGCAGACTACTTACACCCACATATGTAATATACGTATACCGGATACAAGAATGTCACAAACTATTTTAAACAAACATTCCTAATGAGAAAACTTAAAATATTTAAATTATATTATAGAACATAATAGATAAAACATTCCTTCATTAAAATACATATATATATGACATTAGTACCTAAAAGTTTATCCAAAATAGTCTGTTTAAAAAATTTGTTAAATAAGCAACAAAAAATACATATGTATAAATATATCAAAATAAATGTTTACAAAATTATAGAATTTATACATGCTAGCAGTTCATCTCTGATCTTGATGTTCACAACTCAACACTGCTCTCACAAACTCAAGCCTAGACTCGAGTTGGTCTAGACGAGCTCTCCGGGATCTACCCTGTCACCTGCGCCATGAACCACAATCGCGCCAAGCAGAAAGCATAGTGGTACAAACTTTGATTCAATATAGATCAATGCAATGCTCAAACACATTACATGTGAATATATCAACTCATTACATTATATCTCAACATATTAATCATTTGCATCACATTTCATAATTCACATTAAAACAAAGAGAAACATGGCCTAAAAAAAATCTAATATGCCATTCAAAGTTTAGAGTTAGTGCTTTAGTCCATATTGACACCTTGTGTCTAGCCCCATAGGCAAAATATATATGTCCATGGATAATGTAACAGACCCACCCAGTCTCTTGGACCTTAACCCAGCTAGACCCTAAGGCCCCAATCTCTTGGTCCTCAACCCGGCTAGACTGTTACAGTTTTTGAGGCTTACGACCTGGCCTTTTCACCCCAAAAACATCACATTTATCAGCTAGGCTCGGCTTATAACCCGGTCTTTTCACCTGTCCAGCAATTCATAGGCATGCCGCCAAACCTAGAACTCTGAAAATTGAATAACATACTAGGCACACAATTAATTCATTTATCTCATTATCAATCTCTTTCACAATTCATTTCTCATAATCAAACTAGGCTCATTGCCTTAGTATATCATCTTTTCTCAATTTTCTCATTCTTCTATTTTATCTCAATATCGATTGGTTACATTATGTTTTCATATATCTCATCATGTTATTCCACATTCCCTTTCATTTCTAAAACATTACTCAATTGCTTTGATACAACAACATAATTCACATTATACATATCATACCATATAATTCATTCATCAATGATGTATCAAGTAACATAACACATTTCTCAACTAAATGTGTTAAGTCCCAATGTCATGTAAATGTATGCAATCATTCAAAGTTTGTACTTATCTCTAAAAGCAACAACACCACTCTATCAACTCCTCTTCCAAGATAACTCTCAACACTTGAATTAAGGTAGCTCAAATCTCTTTAAAACCTAATCCAAAGGTGATCATACACACTCACTTAGTGATACACATAAGAAAATAAGGAAGAGAACTATCTAGGGCAAACTCTACACTTGACATGCTCAAAACACGGGCGTGTCCCTGATCGTGGTGTAAACCCACAACATAGAACCTTTGACACACTAAGTGACATGGGCGTGTCACTGCACGTGTCAATTCTCCTCCAACACAGAAGCTATGACACGCTTAGTGACATGGGCGTGTCATTGGACGTGTCAATCAACCAACAACATAGTAGCTATGACACGCTCAGTGACATGGGCGTGTCACTGGCCGTGTCAATGCTACTACAACACAGAAGTTGTGACATGCTCAATGACATGGGCGTGTCACTGCTCGTGTCAACAACCCAAAAAATAGAACCAACGACTTGCCCAAAGACATGGCCGTGTTAATGGGCGTGTCAGGCCAAAAACCCTAAAAACGACACCAAAGTGCCACAACCAACAATCATTTTTATAAACCCTTATCAACACCATGCAAACTCATCCAAATTTGTCAACATAGCATATAATACTTCAGTAAACCTCAAAAAACCTCAATCACAACCATCAAAACACAATCACAACCATATATCACAACTCAAACTTACACAATCCACACACTTGCCTCTTTCAGCAAACTTAACCCTTTTCTCTCTTCTTTCCAACCCCAAAAATCAAAGTTAACAAAATAACCATAAACACATCTACAATAACCAATCACCAAACTCATAAACACAACTCAAAAGAAAACAAAGAAACAAGTTGGAAACTTACCAAAAATGAAGAAAATCCTTAAAACTCCAACTTGATCTCTTGAAACCCTTCAATCTCTTGAGCTTAGAAGCAACAAAATCTCTCCCTCTTGAAGATGGTGGTGATGGCCGGCCAAGGAGAAAGAAGAAGATGAAAATGAAAGAAGAAAATGCAAAGTCAACTCTCTCACTCTTCTCTTTTAACCTAACCTCTTTTTCCCCAAATCACTCTCCACCATACATTACAGTAATATAATAATAACCCAATACATCATCTTCCATTAACTTAAATAAATCCATTTAATTAATCAAAATATCTCTTTTAACTTGTATATATTTTGTATATATCCTCATATATACAACATATACACATCTCCTCTTATTCCTTTCTTAATTAAACATATATAGTCAAAATCTTTTTATTCAATACAACAATTAACATTCCAAAATTTAGGGTTTCATTTGGGATATTACATAGATGAAGAAGTTTCGTACAAGTTTAATGGAACCGAAAATCCTCACCTCCATGTGAAGTAGTATATCACTACCATGCAGTCTGCCCAAGCTACTAAGGCTCAAACTCTAAGGTACTTTATACTCTCATTGGATCGTGTTATCCAAAATTGGTTCAATGCCTTAGAAGAAGGAACACAAAAGAGTTGGGATCTGCTATACAAGGCCTTCATCCAATAATATGGATACAATGTTGAAATGGAAGTTACCTTAATGGAAGTTGAGTCCATTAGGCAACGACCAAATAAAAATTTTGTGGACTATGTGAAAAAATGGAGAAATAAGGACGCTTTGCTCAAGAAAAGTCCCGATGAATCTGATCAAATAAGGATGATTGTGAGAGGGTGTTGCCTAGTCTTCGTGAAAGGATGTCTCATACACTCATCCGTGATTTCAAAGATCTCCTCCAAGCTGGTTTGCAAATTGAAGAATGGAAAAGAGAGAAGAAACATTTTTCAACAAGAAGGAACAAGAAAGGAAACTATCAGTCTGGTAGCCAAAGCATGCAAAAGGCAATCAGTGTTAATGCTACTAGCCAAGGAACAAGGAGGCAGTTTTTGAAATTGGGGAAACTAATGTCTTGGGTTCTCAACAGGCTTCAAAGAAAGGGATTGTTACAACCCTTAAATCCTCATCCTTTTCCTAACCCTCTCCCACCTAATTTCGACACTAAAGCATTTTTTCAGTTTCATCAAATGCAAGGGCATGACACGGATAGATGTGTGAGGTTGAGGCATGAGATCTAAAATTTAATTGATAGTGAAAAGATGCCAGAGCCCAACAAGCCGAACACTAAAGACAATCCATTACCAAAGTTCAATAGAGTACCACCACCGGCAACCTTCATGATTGGAGGAGGTTTACATGAAGATTTTGTCATGTCTTCTTTTCAAAATGTGGGTAGAGAAGTAACCAAAGAAGAAGAGATATGGTGGGTAAAGAACTAGCAATTTGTGTTGTCAATGGGTTTTGGGATCCAAGCGATAGTGAGGATGATCTTGTATCCAAGAAGGAGGAATGGACTTGGTCCGAGCCAGAAGAAGATCAAGTAATGAACACTAAATCCGGTAAGCCTTATGCAAAGGCACCGCCTAAGGAGGTAGAAGTTAATAAAGGAAAGGAAGTTAAAATATGGAATAAAGAAGAGGAAGATGATACCATGCTCAAACAATTAAAAAGAACCCAAGCAAGTGTTAGCATTTGGGATTTATCGGCTACTTCTAAAAAGCATCGAGAAACTATGAGCAAGGTGTGAGCGGGGATTTTTGCCCCCACTCCCGGTGGAATGGTTCTTGCAACTTCGGCACTGTTTAGGCTCGGGCCTTAGAGAACCTGTACCTAAGTCCGAAGAAAATGGAGTCGCCACTTGGATGGACCAGAAAAAAGAAAGGGGTGGATGACTCGATTCCTAAGGAATCCCCAACCCCCTAATGGGTTCGAAAAGTTGGGTACGTGTGTGGAAGGTGAGAAATGGCCCAGCACCCCCACAATGCTCGGCTCATTGGAACCGGCCTCCTTTACAGGTCTTAATATTATAAAATTCTTAAATATAATAATATTAGCCATATTACACACAATAATTAAAAGAAAGCATCATTATATTAAAATCAAAACAATGTCCAAAAAAAAAATGGATACACATCCGAGGTTGGAAACATGTCCTTATATCACATGCCTAAATAGGACACCCACCGAAAGGTAGAAACATGTCCTTTACATTGGTTCTAAAATAGAAAAGCAATTTAAATTACATGATATTTAACTAATGAGGTATCCACCAAGTGGAAACATACCTCTTACAACATTTGGAAATCTAAATAAAATAATAAAAGTAAATAATCATTCATAATAAATAAATCATTCATTAAAGACATCAATCAAAATATAAAATAAACATCCATCCATGATAAATTAAATAAACCAAGCATTGAACTTAAATAAATTAAAGCATGTAAAATAAATCAAAGCATAATCAAATATAAAATTGAATAAGGCAAATAAAGATTCAAATTAGGGCTACTATTTCTATTTAAGTTTCTTTATTTCATGTGTTTGGAATTCATGAGTTTAAGCTACTGTGAGTTTTAATGGAATTAAAATGGATTAAAGTTTTTATGATTTAAAAAGTTGGTAAAGTTATTTGATTCACTAAATTAGGGTTTGAGATGTATAATCATGAAATTAGGTTTTGGACACTTTAAAACATTTAGATTTATGGTTTACGGTCACTGGATTGTGTTTGAAAGCTTACTGTGTTTGAATATGTTTATAGGGTTTCAAGGTTTAAAAGATTAGGGTTTAGAAAACTTTAGGGTTTAGGTTTTAAGGGATTTAGGGTTCACTGTTTTTGGTTTTGGAGTTGAACTAGGGTTTAGTGTTTTAGAATTAGGGTTTCAGAGAATGAATTAGTTTTTAGAATTTGGAAAATCAATTGATAATTTTATGAAGTTTTATGAAAATAAATAAAATGATTTAAGGTTTATAGAAGCAGAAAAGATGTTTTTTAGAGTTTTTTTTGGAAAGAAATAGATTTAAATTTAGGATTTTGAAAATTTGGAAATCAAATTAGGGTTTTGAGATTTTGAAGAAAAAAAATAATAATTTTAAGCCTTTTTGGAAAAAAAAGCAACGAATTAAGGTTTTTTAACTTTAGGAAAGGGGAATTAAGGTTCTAGGGTTTTTGAATTAAAAGAAATAATAGGATGATTTTAAGCTACTGTGAAGAAATTAGACAATTGATGCATACCTCTGTTTGTTGGTTCCACCAAAAATTTCTTCTTGGATGAACAAAAACAAAGACAAGCTTTGCTGCCTTTGAATTGCTTGAATTCTTTGTCTCCTCTCTAAAAAAAAATCAGATTGATTCACTGCTAGAAGGAATTCTTCAAAGTTTCAAAGTTTTCCTTGTCAATATCGGTCTTAATTTCCTCCCAATTTTCGTCCCAATTTCTTGATATTTTTTGTGTTGTTATTGTCCTTTTTTGTAGAAGAATTTTATGGTTAATTCTATTCATTCACGGAATATAACATTGATTAAGAAAAGGAAACCAAAACCTAATTGTATTAGGTTTCGGAAAAATTTGCGTTGAAAACATTTTGCTGGCGAAAAAAAAAGCTGCTGTGGAAAAATTGCGGTTGAAAAAAAAACTGCTGCGGAAAAAATGCGCTGGCGAAAAACTACCGTAGCTGGCTGCGGGCTGCGGGTGTGAATTGGCCTGCGGGCCATTTCGCTCGCAGAAATTATCTAAGGGAGAAATGGCCCAAGGCCATTTCACCGCAGCCCCTTTCGGCGACGAAATTTTTCATCGTCGATTTTTCATCATCGATTTTTTTTATTTATTTGTTTATTTTTATTTTTTATTAATAAAAATTTGATACTAAAGCAAAAATTATTTAATTAAGATAATAAAAAAAAATTTTGACTAATTAAAATATATTGGACAACACAAAAATTATTTTGGACTAATTAAAATATATTGGACCAGACTGGGTAAAAAATTAAGGGTCTACAGTTTGCCCCCTACTTGAATGATCTGAGACTTTAGTGAAAAGCAATAAGACTTAATTTTTGAGATGGTTGAGGTTTTGGGTTCTAGACCCGGTTCGAGTTCTGGACTCAAGGATAATTCTAGATTCTGGACCTAAGAAAATTTTGGGTTCTGGACCCAATTCGAGTTCTGGACTCAAGGATAATTCTAGGTTCTGGACCTAAGAAAAATTTGGGTTCTGGACCCGATTCAAGTTCTGGACTCAAGGATAATTCTAGGTTCTGGACCTAAGGAAAATTTGGATTTTGGACCCGAGCTAAGTTCTGGACTTAGGAAAGATTCTAGGTTCTGGACCTAAGGATAATTTGGGTTTTAGACTGGACTTAAAAGATATTATAGGCTCTGGACCTAAGGGTAATTTGGGTTCTGGACCGGAGCTAAGTTCTGGACTTAGAAATAATTCAGGTTCTGGACCTAACAAAAATTTGGGTTCTGGACCCAAGCTAAGTTCTGGACTTAAAAGTTTTTCTAGGTTTTGGACCTAAGGATAATGTGAGTTCTTGACTCGAGCTAAGTTCTGGACTTAAAAGAGATTCTAGGTTTTGGACCTAAGGAAAATTTGGGTTCTGGACTCGAGCTAATTTCTTGACTTAAAAGAGATTATAGGTTCTGGAACTAAGGAAAATTTTGGTTCTGGATCCGAGCTAAGTTCTGGTCTTAAAAGAGATTCTAGGTTCTGGACCCGAGCTAAGTTCTGGACTTTGAAAAGATTCTAGGTTCTGGACCTAAGAAAAATTTAGGTTCTGGACCCGAGCTAATAATTTTTTATTTATAAAAGTTTGGCTAGTTTTTATGCACGTCTTCTCTTTTTTTTTTTTGCCCTTTGCGTGTAAAAATATTTATATATACGCAAGCAGTTGAATGATTAAATTGAATAATTGAATTTACTGTTTATTTACTGCGTAGTCACTGTTCATGCACTATTTACTATTCATAAATAGTAAATTTATTATTAAAAAATAGTAGCAAATAGTATTTACTATTTGAAATAGTAATTTACTATGCATCAATAGTAATGTACTATTTATGAATAGTAAAATTTACTATTTATAAATAGTAAAGTTTACTATACATGAGCAGTAAAACTTTTTTTCCTTGCCGTTTCTCCATATAAACCCATGAGTTATTTCATTCGATTCACAGCAAGATTTCTCACTTTCTATAATTCTCTCAAATTCTTTCAAATTTAGCACATAGTTTTCAAAAAAATGCATGCTTCAAGGTTAGGGACTCATTCTAATGCCGAGTTATTGGAGTTTATTCGGCATCATGAAGACGGAAATATAGATATACTAGCCGGGATGACGCTTCACCGAAGTTCAAATAAAAAGAGCATGGTAATTATTTTTCTTTCATTTTTTCTTGATTTTTCGTCTTTCTTTTTTTTATTACTATTCTTTATTATTTATTATTTTTTTTATTTTTTTATGATTATTTTTTATTTTTGTTTGATTTTTTTAATTTACATTTTTATTATTATTGTGTTTGCCATTATTATTATTTTGTTTGTTTATTTTGTATTATTATATTATTTTTTTAAAAAATTTAGAAAAAATATATTAATTTAAGCAAATAGGATAATATGTACTTACCTGGTATTAACTTACCTGGCTCTGTGTTAGCATGATCGTTGTGTTGTTCGGGTTGGAGGGTGTATTTACAAACCCGATAATGGTACGATGTAGTGCCTTCTTGGGTAAGGCGGATTATCCGAGAATGTGGCTTTCAGCAGTTAATCTTATAATTGCCATCCGAGGAGTATTAGATAGACCGGAGCGTAGTCCAGGCACTTGCAGAACGATGGTTGGACACAACCCATACCTTTCACTTGCCCATTGGAGAGATGACAATTAGTCCGGTCGATTTTACTGCCATAACCGGCCTTTGATTTGATGGTGTTCCGGTTTCTCTGACCAAAGATATTTTAACATTTGAAGAAAATTAGGAATTAATTGGTATGGAACCATCATATAAAGGGCCTTTTAAGATAAAAATTGAGCCAGTTCATATTTATTGGATGAATTACAAAGGACGGGTTGGCAGAGACATGGCCCAACAGTATGCTCGAGGATTTTTGTTATATTTGCTTGGGTCGACCATCTTAGGCAGCACTGAATCCTCCATCCACTTGTCAGTGTTGAGTGCCCTTTCTTATTTCAGAATGATACCATCTTCTGGCTGGGGTGAAGCTGGTCTCGCGTGTCTTTACCATGGACTTGATAAACTTTGCCGAAACAAGAAGTCTTTTGTCGGCTTGATGGCGGTTGTCGAGGTATTCTTTTTCCACCAATGCCATTTCCACTCTTTTCTTTCATGAATGTGATCTTTATTATTGTTGTAGGCATAGGCATATGAACACAACCTCGTGAGGGTACCCGGTATTTCCCGAGATAGAGTCGGGTATCCGAGATTAATTTCTAGTTGTCAGATCGTGTGGATGTCCTCGGCTCTCGCCATGTGCATACTCATCGCTTTGTGTTGAGCCGCTTAACCTGGGATCAGGTAAAATAACATTAGTATGCTTTAAATTTTATGTGAAGGTTTACTTACCTTATGTTATTTTGCAGTTGAATTTGGCCTGGTGGAACCTAGAAGAGCGAGCAAACTGGTCTCCCTTAATGAGGGTTGCGCTATCTTTCCAACATTCTAGCAGAGTCATCACCGTCCCAGTGTCTAGTGGTTGGTTTCTCAGAGAGAGAGTTTATGAGTGGTTTCTCGGTCTAGAGCTGTGGAGGATTCCGATGCCTTGCCCGGAATACACTTTAAATATTATGTCGATGCCAGAGGATGCCTGGTGGCCCGCTCGGTACTGTTATGGTATTGAATGATTTTTCTATCTGCCGAGTGCATCTTTTGCCCATTTTATTCAAAGAAGACTCTTGACCTTTGATGTATCTCCTATTGGTGTGCGGGAGATTCTCGAGGAAAATGAAGAGGAACATCACGAAGATGCAGGAGAGTTTGTTCCACATCTCGGGGCTAGTACTTCTCAGGTAAAACTTTACCATTTTTCCCTTCCAACTGCTTTTTTCTTTCTTTGATTCTTTAATGATTGTTACAGGCTGTTGGTTCATTTGATCATGAGGTTGGACCTTCTTTTACTGCCCCTTCATTTGCTCATTCTAGCCTGCCAGATATGCTATCTCATCCGCAGGGCATTGATATGAACTACCTGGTACGTTTCTTATTCCATGGTAATTTATGCTATATGTATGCATGATTATGTATGCTCCTACCTTTTTCCTTTTTGGCTCACAGCGAATGCTCAAAGAACAAAATAGGAAACTTCAAGAAGAGTTGGTTGCAAGTCCTTAGTAGGCTTCTCATTTTGAAAGTTTATATCATCAATCCAAACAAAATTTTTGAGACTTCTGATTTCAGGGGATGAGGGATCCCGACGCTTCTTCATCAAGAGGCCCCCAGACTGATGACCATGAGATCCTTTCGTCTACTTCTGATGAGGACCATAATAGATCAAAAACTTCAAGGAAATAGAGATTTTGGTGCTTCTACTTCTGGTGATCCCGGGATGAGTAATTTGCCGGATTTTGGTGCTCCCATTTCGGGTGGACTCGGGACCAGTAATTTGCCCCCTCCTCCAACAGGCGATGACATTTTCAGGGCTTTATTTGATGACCTACCACCACCCTCCTAGTGATATGTAAATATTGTACAATAATAAAAAAAAATACAATTTCCATCTTTACTGTATCTTTTTTTTTTTACTTTTCATCGTTATTGGCTAACAATTATTAAACTCTCTTTTTCATCTTTTGATATTTGTACAGTCACCACTGAAAAAAACCAAATGCAACATGGTAAAGTAAATTCGTCGCCAATTCCTTTCCTTACACAATATGGTTTTCGTCCTTTTCCATCACCTTTTCCTTATCAATTTTGGGAAAGGTTTGTTTCTTCTATATAAATCACCTTTTATGCCATATTTCATACAGAAACAAAAAAAATTTCCATTTGAACTTGAAGACTCCCTTTAACAATTTTGATTTTCCTTCATTCATCAATCATGACCGAGCATCATTTAAAGAAGATAAAAATTCTATTTAAGCATATGGATGTCATTCATTGGAAGCAAATTTCGTGGTCAGATCTTGATGTTTTAAAATGTTTTCAAAATGTTAAATTGGACCACTCCTTCTTACATGTCGTGGCTTTCTTTTGGAATACGGTTTCTAGGGTATTTAAAATTAATGGCTTTGAAATATGTCCCTTGATTGAAGAATTTGAGGCCATCCTTGGATATCGAAATAATCAACAAATGATTTCCAAGACTCAACAGAAGATGCAGACGTTATTTCAAATTCCAAAACCTGAAGTTCTTCGGTTGATGAGAGGTGAAAAAATTCTACTTGCTCCCTTGATTGATTTTTACCTCTCTCATTTGGCTCCTAATAAGGCATGGGGATGCATGCTTTGTCTTTGCTTGCTCGGCCAATTCTTGCTTGTTTCTTTCGACGGTGATATTGATCCACGAGTATTGGATATTATGGACCAAATGGAAGGAGGCTTGTCGCCAGTACCTGTGATCTTAGCCCAGACCTTAGTTGGATTAGACCAACTTAAATCAGAATTGTCAAAAAGACTGACTGGGAGTCCGTTGCTGCTTCAGGTAATTACCTAAACTGCCCTTTAGGGTTTTCAATTTAGGTTTTTTTTTCTTCTTTTTTTTTTGCTCTAATTTTGCCTAGTCCGCCCATGTGGGTTTTTGGAACTAGCGAACTGTCCTAATTTTTGCCTAAGCTGCCTCGCGGGTTTTCAACTTAGCGGACCTTTTTTTTGTTATATATTTTTTATTGCTCTAATTTTTGCCTAGTTTGCCCATGTGGGTTTTTGAAACTAGCGAGCTGTCCTAATTTTTACCTAAGCTGCCCTTGCGGGTTTTCAACTTAGCGGACCTTTTTCTTTTTCTTTTTCTTTTATTTAATTCTTTCTTCACAGATTTGGCTTCAGAAGCATCTTTGTTTGCTTGATACTCCATCCATGGACTTTGCCAGATACCTGCCACGTCATCATTCAGCTAGGAAACTACTCCATCCTGCTTCTTCATATGCTTATTGGGTTGACTGGATCCACTCACGCTCTGAAGTCAATATCCGTTGGTTGGTACCTTGGTGGAAGATTTCTTGTATCACCATGCGGACATACTTGATGTATGTTCCCCTTGTTGCTCTTCGTTAAGGTACATACTATGATCCTCGCCGACTTAGCCGTCAGTACGGAGCTGAGCCTTGTGATTCTGACTTTACTCCTGATTTAGACATGCCTCACTTGACTGAAGCCTACTTGGATCGACTAAGACAAAGGTGGCCTACACGTTATGTTTATCAACTATAATAGATTTTACATTTGTCAATTCAGAAAGTGAGTTGTTAGGATGAAAAAATAATTAAAGTAATAAAAGATGCTTCTTTTCCATTTAAAATTTTTCATCACCTTTTGCTATTGTGTTTTTTTATTTCATCCATATCTGGTCAAATACTTATAACAGTGCACATAGAACAATTTTAACATTAATTCTGTTTTATTAAATTAGGGAACAACCAAACATAAAGCCAGCATACACAAGATTACTCTTGTTGCCAACTAGCCCTTTCGGGTTTTCTAATTGACAATTTTCTCTCATTTAGCCCTAATTGTTGCCTTGCCCGCCCTTTCAGGTTTTTAGGACTAGCAGACTGCTCTAACTTTTTCTTAGGCCACCCTTTTTGGGTTTTCAACCTAGCGAGCTCTTTTTTTTATATCATACATAAAACCTCTTCAACCTGTCAATCTTTACTGGCTCACTAAATTCATTCACGTCCATGTCTGATAACTTTACCTCACCTTTGTTCATAACTTGTTTCACGACATATGGTCCTTCCCAGCTAGGCCTGAACTTCCCTCTTGGATCAGATACATTAGGCTTACATTGCTTCAACACCAAATCCCCGACTCTGAGTTTTCTGATTTTAACCCTTCTATTGTAGGCCCAAGCTATCTTCTTTTGATAAAGTTGGTGATGATACAGTGCCTTTAACCTTCTCTCTTCTAGTAAAGCTAACTATGTGTATCTGCTTGCTACCCATTCCGTTTCAGGCAGTTCGACTTCCAAGACTACTCTTAATGACATGATTTCTATTTCAATTGGCAGCACTGCTTCCATCCCGTAAACCAAAGAGAATGGTGTCATTCCAGTAGGTGTTCGCACACTTGTCCTATATCCCCATAAAGCAAAGGGAAGCATCTTTGACCAATCCCTGTAAGTCTTGGTCATCTTGGATAGAATTTGCTTAATCGTCTTGTTTGTTGCTTCTACCGCACCATTAGCCTTTGGTCTATAAGGAGAGGATCTATGATGATGGATGCGGTACTTTGAGAATAAATCCTTAACTGCTCCTTTAAACTGTACCCCATTGTCTGATACCACACTATGTGGGACCCCATACCGCTAGATGAGGTTCTTTTCAATAAATCTAGCCATTTGATTTGCACCCAGTTTGTTGAAGGATTTGGCTTTGACCCATTTTCAAAAATAATCTACCGCTACCGCAATGAAATGGTGACCGTTTGAGGCTGTCGGATGTATCTCTCCTATAATGTCGATACCCCAGGTGGCAAATGGCCAGGGTGAAGACATAAAATGTAATTCCTCAAGAGGCATGTCATTCAAGTTACCATACATCTGACATTGTTGGCACTTCTTTACAAACTCAATACAATCTCTCTCCATAGTCAACTAGTAGTAACCTTGCCGAATAATCTTCTTAATTAGGGCCAAACCACTCATGTGCGGACCACAACTTCCCGCATGTATTTCTGGCATGATATGCTCCACTTCAGGCTTTCTTAAACATCTCAAATGCACCCCCATCAGGCCATCTTTGATATAACTCCCCATGAAAGGTGATGTATTACAATGACCACCACCTTATGGCTCTTCTCTCTTTCTTTGTTGCCCCCGGCAGGTATTCTCTTTCCTCCAAAAATTGCCTTATAGTATCATACCACGCATCTTGGTCTGTATCTATTTCCATGATTGTCTCATATTCATAGCAAGGAGTTGATGAACTGGTCAAGATAAGATTCTTAAGGAATAAACTGACAGGGTTTTCCCATACCGAAGCCAATGTGGCTAGGGCATCGGCCATCTAATTTTCTTCTCTCGATAGGTGTATAAACCTACACTCCTTAAAGTTCTTCTTCATCATGGTCAAGTAATGGTGGTATGGTTTCAATTTTTCTTCTTTCAACTCCCATTCTCCATTTACTTGGGATACTACTAGCAATGAATTGCCATAGACTTCCACCTTATCCACCTTCATAATCATTAGGGTTTCCAAACCGAAAGTATAAGCTTCCTACTCCACCATATTATTGGTTGCCCTAAATTTCAACTTTTTGGCTAAAGGGATAAGTTCCCCTTCGGGCGATTCTAATATAACTCCCAAACCTACTCCTTTCCTGTTTACTGCTCCATCAAAATACATTTTCCACCCTTGTACTTCAATTGCTTCTAAATGTTCATCCAGAAATTCCAAGATTACCTCTTCGCTTTCTAGTAATATTTGTTGGGCCAAGAATTCTACCACCGCTCTACCTTTGATTGTTTTCCTGGTTACATATTCAATCTCAAATTCTTCTAACATTATCAACCATCAACCATATTTCCCAATCAAAGAGGGTGTCTCCCTTAAGTACTTCATTGGATCCAACCTGGAAATTGCTTGCATTCTATAAGATTGAAAGTAATGCCACAACTTCTTAAAAGACCAAACCACAGCTATACATGTCTTTTTAATGATACTATACTTAATTTCATAAGGTAGGAGCTTTCTACTCAAATAGTAAACTGCATGCTCAATCCCTGACTCATCTGCTTGGGCTAGCATGGCTCCTATTGACTCTTCTTCTACTGCTAAGTATAGAAATAGAGGTTTGCAGGGTTTAGGTGGTATTAAAACAGGTGGATTCAACAAATACTCTCTTATTCGCTCAAAGGCTTTTTTACATTCTTCATTCCATATGACCGGCTGATTCTTTTTAAGAAATTTGAAGATAGGCTCACAAATTGTTGTGAGTTTTGATATGAATTTGCTAATGTATTGTAATTTACCAATAAATCCCTAAACTTCTCTCTCTGTCTTAGGGGCTGGCATATCCCTGATTGCTTTAACTTTGTCAGGATCAATTTCAATGCCATTTGGACCGATTACATGTCCCAATAATTTACCTAAGGTAACTCCAAACACACACTTCTTCGAGTTCAATCTTAGCTTATATTTCAAAGCTCTATTGAAGAATAATTCCAAGTTTTGGAAGTGTTGTTCTCTTGTATCTGATTTAACCATCATATCATCAACATATACTTCAACTTCTTTGTGCATCATTTCATGAAAAAATGTGGTGGCCATCCTTTGATAGGTTCCTCCAGCATTCTTTAAGCCGAACGACATCACCCTATAGCAAAATATACCCCATGTAGTAATGAAAGTTGTTTTGGCTTTATCCTCTTAGGCCATTAACACTTGATTGTATCCAGAAAATCCATCTACAAACGAGTGTAGCACACTAGAGGCCGCGCTATCAATGAGAACATCTATATGAGGTAAAGGAAAATCATCTTTAGGGGAAGCCTTGTTCAAATCTCTATAGTCCACACAAACCCTTATTCTTCCATCTTTCATTGGCACGGGTACTATGTTGGCTAGCCAATCTGGATATTCTATCACTTCAAGGAACTTCACTTGTATTTGCTTAGTGACCTCTTCTTTAACCAATTCAGCCCACTCAGGTCTTAATCACCTAAGCTTTTGTTTGACAGGTTTTATGTGAGTGTAAGTAGGAATATGATGCTCGGCTATGTCTCGATTTATCCCAGGCATATCCTCATAAGACCAACCAAACACTTCTTCATATTTTTTGAATATTTTTTCAAATCTCTCTCTCTCATCAGGAGTAAGGTCGGATGCTATGCTAATGTTTTTAGGAGTTGTTCCCAAATTTAATGATTGTGTGTTAACAGAATTAATATTAAAGATGCTCATGCAACCATCAGGAGAAACATCACACAAGCAAAATCAGACTTTATTGCATTCATTTTAGAAAAGAAAACGTCATCATCCTCATATAAAGAAGACAAATTAAAATCAAAATCAAAATCATTGTTCTCAAAATCATAAGGCATGATGTCTTCAAACTTTTCTTCAACCAGGGTAGCAATCTCCTCCGGAGTCTTCTCGGCTTTCAGGACAACTTCATTCTTCTCTTTCTGATTGGATTCTATGTTGGCTGACAAGGTGAGCTCTTTCTTTACTTGGTCGACTAGCTCGGCCACATCAGCAAAAATTTTAAAACCTGGGATCATCTTACCCATGAACATAATTGGCTCGGGCTTTCCTTGGAGTGGTCCCATATTTGGAGCTTTGACAAAGATCTCTTCAAGTGGTGGGAAGCTCATCTTCTCACTCCTGTTTGGCTGGACATCGTTGTCTTCATCATATCCCAACCCCTTCTTGGAAGTTTGAGTTCTAAAATCTGGCAACTTTGTCAAATTGGCTTTACCCTTTCCAAGCCCAGCTCCGGGAAGGTAGTTCATGTTCTTCATTATATTCAAAACTTTGGAGTCCACTACTTCATCATCAGAAATTGCAGCTACTTGGAAACCATTGAGAGGCCTCTCAATCATTAGAGTGTTAACAGTCTCATTATCTTTAGCTTCAATGACCACTGTCTCATCTCCGTTAGGGAACTTGATCTTTTGATGAAGGGTGGAAGGAACTCCACCAAGAGGATGAAACCATGGTCGCCCCAAGAGTAAAGCGAAGGTAACTAGTATGTCTAAAACAACAAACTCAACAATAGATTCAATTGGACCAACCTTGACAGCCGCTTTGAAAGTCCCTTCGGCATGCCTCTTAGTGTTGTCATAAGCCCGAATTGTTACCTCGATCAAGTTTAGATCTCTTGTTGACATGGCTAGCTTTGGCAATATCTTAAGTGGACAAACATTTATGGAAGACCCATCATCGACCATTACACATGGGGTCCTCTTCCCCTTGACTTCTATTTTGATAAAGAGAGGGCAGATGTGGTCTCTCTCCTCCTCCGGTAAGTCCTCATCCAAAAAAGAAATTGCTCCCATATTAACTTCACTCTTTTCTTGAACCTCTTCACATTTCATTACCCCTCCAATTTTTATGAAGTTAATCAGCTCCTCCGGTGTCGTGGAGGTAGAAATTGGCATGCTAGCCAAGGCTTTGGCCATAGTGTCTCGATGCTTTTTAGAAGTAGCTAATAAGTCCCAAATGCTCACACTTGCTTGGGTTCTTTTCAATTGCTTGAGCACAACATCATCATCTTCTTCTTTATTTCCTACTTCAACTTCCTTTCCCTTATTAGTTTCTACCTCCTTAGGTGGTGGCCTTGCATAAGGATTACCAGATCTAGTGTTCATTACTTCATCTTCTTTAGGTTCAGACCAAGTCCACTCCTCCTTCTTGGATACAAGATAATCATCGCTATCGTTTGAATCCCAAAACCCATTGATAACACAAATTGTTACTTCTTCACCCATCATAGCTTGTTTAATTCCATCAAGTACCTCTTCTTCTTTGGTTGCTTCTCCACCTACATATTGAAAAGAAGACATGACAAAATCTTCATGCAAACCTCCTCCAATCATGAAGGTTGCCGGTGGTGGTACCCTATTGAACTTTGGTAAGGGATTATCTTTGGTGTTTGGCTTATTGGGCTAGGGCAGCTTCCCATGTCTCAACATCACACATCTATCCGTGTCATGCCCTTGCATTTGGTGAAATTGACAAAATGCTTTAGTGTCGAAATTAGGTGGGAGAGGATTAAGCAAAGGACAAGGATTTAAGGGTTGTAGCAATCCCTTTCTTTGAAGTTTATTGAGAACCCAAGACATCGGTTTTCCCAATTCTGAATATTGTCTCCTCGTTCCATGGTTAGTAGCGTTAACACCGACTGCCTTTTGCATGCTTTGGCTACTAGATTGATAGTTCTTTTTCTCATTCTTTCTTATTGAAAAAGGGTTCTTCTCCCTTTCCCATTCTTCAATTTGCAAACTAGCTTGGAGAAGGTCCTTGAAATCACGGATGAGTGTATGAGACATCCTCTCATGAAGACTAGGCAACACCCCTCTCACAATCATCCTTATTTGATCGGATTCATCAGGCCTCTTCTTGAGTAAAGGAGCCTTGTTTCTCCATCTCTTCACATAATCTACAAAATTCCCATTCGATCATTGGCTAATGGACTCCACTTCCATCAAGGTAACTTCCATCTCGACATTATATCCATATTGTTGGATGAAGGCCTTGTAAAGCAGATCCCAACTTTTTTGTGTTCCATCATCTAAGCTATTGAACCAATTTTTGACAACAAGGTCCGATGAGAGCATAAAGTACCTTAGAGTTTAAGCCTTAATAGCTCGGGCGGACTACATGGCAGTGATATACTGCTTCACATGGAGATGAGGATTTTTGGTTCCATCAAACTTTGCGAAAGATGGCATCTTGAATTTGTATGGAACTTCTTCGTCTAGCTAAAATAGTTTGTCGACTTCGGACATTTCTTTAGTTTTCAATTTCTTAAATTTCTTTTCTAAATCAGCAATCATCTTCTCAACATCAGAAGTTTCGGTCTTCTCTATAGTTGATCTTTCAACTATCTTCGGTTCTTTCTTCTTGTCTTGAGCATCTTGGTAGTATTGAGCCCAATCATCATCATCATCAATGATCACTTTGTCATCATCAAAAACCACTTCACCAACTTTAGTCTTCCCCTTGTCCCTTGGCTTCTTAGTGCTAGCAGATGCCTCGGCATGATTTTCTAAGATTGATATCAATTGGTTCTTCATGGTCTCAGCTAGGGCCTCTTTTATTTCTTCCATTTTGGCATTGAGGGCTTCATCCACCATCCTTTGAATTTGTTAGGGATCCATTATTTTTGGTGAGCAAGTGATTGAGTTGTTGCTAGATTCTTCATCTCCGGCGTAGGTTGGATTGTTGTAAGCTTTTGAACTGTCGTAATCCAGGGCTGTGAGCCAGAGAGGATCAATGATATGAGATGCAAATGTATGCATGTATGCATGTATGCACGAACAATTAACAAAAAAGGACAAATAGGACATTCCTTCCGACCTTATAACATCAACACACAAATGGCGAGTCTCTTTTCTTAGGTATATGGTTAACAAAATACCAACATGGGGTATCTTGTTTTCGAATAATTCCCTCGGACGCTTTAACCAATAGTTATATTTTAGAAAATGGAATTCAACTTATGATAATTCCCATTAATTAGGTTCTAATCCATTTAATCAACTAATGTAGCTTTTATGCTATATTGGATTAAAATGAAATTAAGAGGTTTATTATAAATAGATTTCTCACTTGAAAAAGGTAACTAATGGTTCATGCCAAAAACAAGCCCATGATTAACTATTCCTAGTATAAACTAGGCTCACAATTGATTTTTGGTATTTCATAATTCGCCTAAATATTTTGCAAGGTCTTTGTAAGAAAAGGTTGGATGAAAATAATTTTATTTCTAAGCCCATTGTAAAAAGATCTTAGAAAAAAAAAGATTTTAGGCTTAGTATTTGGGCCATGAGCAAAAGAATTTTAGAAAGGTTTTATATCCAAAGACCGTCTTGAAAAGTTTTGAAAAAAGCTTTGGACTTTTGGGCTTTAAAGAAAATTTTATTTTGAGCTTATAATATACTTAGGTCATATTAGAAAAAGAACAAACCAAATAAGCCATGATTTAAGCCAAGATAAATTAATCATAGTCAAACAACATGCATTTGGGGTAAAACCTAAGGAAAGTAACTAAGCCAATTATATGAGCTTTAGTCTTTGGGTAAAAAGGCTTAGGTTCCCATAGCAATTATATACCAAATGGTATGACGCTATGAGTGGTTATGCCATGCTCGATCTCCATACCTTGAGTGAAAGTATGGTATCCCTTAAATAACATAACACGGGAGTCCTAACTCACGCACACGATGCAATCTAATATGATGCAATGGATAATATCATTATAAGAAAGAATAGAATAATATAAAGACCAAAGGAATCAACTTCTCTTATCTCCAGTGGAGTCGCCACTGTGAGCGGGGATTTTTGCCCCCACTCCCAGTGGAATGGTTCTTGCGACTTCGGCACTATTTAGGCTGGGGGCCTTAGAGAACACGGACCTAAGTCTAAAGAAAATGGAGTCGCCACCCAGATGGACTGAGAAAAAGAAAGGGGTGGATGACTTGATTCCTAAGGAATCCCCAACCCCCTAATGGGTTCGGAAAGTTGGGTACGTGTGGGGAAGGTGAGAAATGGCCCAGCACCCCCACAATGCCCGGTTCATTGGAACCGGCCTCCTTTACAAGTCTTAATATTATAAAATTCTTAAAGATAGTAATATTATCCATATTACACACAATAATTAAAAGAAAGCATCATTATATTAAAATCAAAACAATGTCCAAACAAAACAAATAAATGGATACCCATCCGAGGATGGAAACATGTCCTTACATCACATGCCTAAATAGGATACCCACTGAAAGGTAGAAACATGTCCTTTACATTGGTTCTAAAATAGAAAAACAATTTAAATTACATGATATTTAACTAATGAGGTATCCACCAAGTGGAAACATACCTCTTACAACATTTGGAAATCTAAATAAAATAATAAAAGTAAATAATCATTCATAATAAATAAATCATTCATTAAAGACATCAATCAAAATATAAAATAAACATCCATCCATGATAAATTAAATAAACCAAGCATTGAACTTAAATAGATTAAAGCATATAAAATAAATCAAAGCATAATCAAATATAAAATTGAATAAGGCAAATAAAGATTCAAATTAGGGCTACTGTTTCTATTTAAGTTTCTTTATTTCATGTGTTTGGAATTCATGAGTTTAATCTACTGTGAGTTTTAATGGAATTAAAATGGATTAAAGTTTTTATGAATTAAAAAGTTGGTAAAGTTCTTTGATTCACTAAATTAGGGTTTGAGATGTATAATAATGAAATTAGGTTTTGGACACTTTAAAACATTTAGATTTATGATTTACTGTCACTGGATTGTGTTTGAAAGCTTACTGTGTTTGAATATGTTTATAGGGTTTTAAGGTTTAAAAGTTTAGGATTTAGAAAACTTTAGGGTTTAGGTTTTAAGGGAGTTAGGGTTCACTGTTTTGGGTTTTGGAGTTGAATTAGGGTTTAGTGTTTTAGAATTAGGGTTTCGGAGAATGAATTAGTTTTTAGAATTTGGAAAATCAATTGATAATTTTATGAAGTTTTATGAAAATAAATAAAATGATTTAAGGTTTATAGAAGTAGAAAAGATGTTTTTTTTAGAGTTTTTTTTGGAAAGAAACAAATTTAAATTTAGGATTTTGAAAATTTGAAAGTCAAATTAGGGTTTTGAGATTTTGAAGAAATAAAAATAATAATTTTAAGCGTTTTGGAAAACAAAGCAACAAATTAAGGTTTTTTAACTTTAGGAAAGGGGAATTAAGGTTCTAGGGTTTTTGAATTAAAAGAAACAGTAGGATGATTTTAAGCTACTGTGAAGAAATTAGACAATTGATGCATACCTCCATTTGTTGGTTCCACCAAAAATTTCTTTTTGGATGAACAAAAACAAAGACAAGCTTTGCTACCTTTAAATTGCTTGAATTTTTTGTCTCCTCTCTTAAAAAAAATCAGATAGATTCACTTCCAGAAGGAATTCTTCAAAGTTTCAAAGTTTTCCTCCTCAATTTCGGTTTCAATTTCCTCTCAATTTCTGTCCCAATTTCTTGATATTTTTTGTGTTGTTATTGTCCTTATTTATAGAAGAATTTTATGGTTAATTCTATTCATTCACGGAATATAACATTGATTAAGAAAAGGAAACTGAAACCTAATTGTATTAGGTTTCGGAAAAATTTGCGTCGGAAAAATTTCGCTGGCGAAAAAAATTGCTGCTAAAAAATGCGCTGGCAAAAAACTGCCGCAGCTGGCTACAGGCTGCGGGCGAGAATTGGTGGCCTGCAGAAATTTTCTGCGGGCGAAATGGCCTAAGGTCATTTCGCCGCAGCCCCTTTCGGTAACGAAATTTTTCATCGCCGATTTTTTTTATTTGTTTATTTTTATTTTTTATTGATAAAAATTAGATACTAAAGTAAAAATTATTTAATTAAGATAACAAAAATTATTTTGGACTAATTAAAATATATTAGATAACACAAAATTATTTTGGTCTAATTAAAATATATTGGACCGGACTGGGTCAAAAATTAAGGGTCTACACAAGGTCTTAGCTAGTATGCCAATTTCTACCTCCAATACACCGGAGGAGCTGATCAACTTCATAAAAATTGGAGGGGTAATGAAATGTGAAGATATTCAAGAGAAGAGCGAAGTTAAAATGGGAGCGGTTTCTTTCTCAGATGCGGATTTACCGGAAGAGAGGAGAGATCTCATCCGCCCTCTCTTTATCAAAATAAAAATCAAAGGGAAAAGGACTCCATGTGTAATGGTCGATGATGGGTCCAATTAAAATAAATGTTTGTCCACTTAAAATATTGCCAAAGCTAGCCATGTCAACAAGGGATCTAAACTCGACCAAGGTAACCATTCAGGCTTATGACAACACTAAGAGACATGCCGAAGGAACTTTCAAAGCTGCTGTCAAGGTCGGTCCAATTGAATCTATTATTGAATTTGTTGTTTTGGACATACCTGTTACCTTTGCCCTACTCTTGGGACGACCATGGTTTCATCCTCTTGGTGGAGTTCCTTCCACCCTTCATCAAAAGATCAAGTTTCCTAATGGAGATGAGATGGTGGTCATCGAGGTTGAAGATAATAAGATTATTAACGCTCTAATGATTGAGAGGCCTCTCAATGGTTTCCAAGTAGCTGCAATTTTTGATGATGATTAGTGGACTCTAAAGTCTTGAATATGATGAAGAACATGAACTACCTTCTCGGAGCTGGTCTTGGAAAGGGTAAGGCCAGTTTGACAAAGCTGCCAGATTTTAATACTCAAACTTCCAAGAAGGGGTTAAGATATGATGAAGCCAACAATGCCCAGCCAAAGAAGAATGAGAAGATGAACTTCCCACCACTTGAAGAGATCTTTTTCAAAGCTACAGACATGGGACCACTCCAAGGAAAGCCTGAGCCAATCATGTTATGGTTCTCTTACCACGTTTTCCTTTCTCAATGCATTCTTCATATGTTCCCACTAATTTCACAATTATTATACATAATTATATAAAGCCTTTACAACATAGTACTTTCCCTTTCTATCTCATATGCATATAAACATACATCATTTCAACCAAAATACCATTCAACGACCTATTCAACACCTTTATGAAAGCAATTCTCACACATTCCTTATTCATATATATATTCTACACATCATACTATATTTTTATAAAATCATATATCAACAAAGTCCCTCAAACATATTCACCTTCAATACATCAATGCACATATTGCAAAATCATACTTTATAACATTATTTTATCCACAATTCATCAGACATGAATCATACTTCCAATAAAGGCAGTTATAGATCTCATTACTCATTTATTTCAACATTTGAATATCACATTGACAACAAAGACAGACTCGGGCCCAAACAACACACTAATATGTTATTCAAAGTTCAGAGTTACTGCTTTGGTTCATAATCACAATAATCAAGCCCGTAGGCATCATGTATCAATAACTCTATCCATGGATAGTGTAATAGACCCAGTCTCTTGGACCATCAACTCCACATGAGGAGATCCTCAACCCGGCAAGACTGTTACCTGTAACAGACCCAGTCTCTTGGACCATCAACTCGACTAACCTCGAGGAGATCCTCAACCCGGCAAGACTGTTACCAATTATATATCTCATAATCATAATTATCATAGTGTAACAGACCCAGTCTCTTGGACCTCATTTCATCTCAAATTAAAGAGATCCTCAACCCGGCAAGACTGTTACCTTTCATTTTATAGGCATGCCTCCAAACCCAGAACTCTGAAATTGAATAACACATTAGTTACACAATTCATTTATTATTTCATTATCCATCTCATTCTCAATTGAATCATAATCTAGGCAAACATGCCTCATTTATCACAATTGAATCATCATAGCCAATCACAATGGCTTTACATCACATTTGTGTTATAATAGCCAATGACAATGGCTTCATATTTCATTTGAATCATCATAGCCAATGACAATGGCTTCTCATTTCATTTGATTTCAATTCTCATTTCATCTTTCATCACAACATCACATCTTTCACATAACACATTACAATTTACAAAGTTCACAATACATAAAACATAACATTGTTCATATAGTATCTTAAACATCATTGTTATCATCATATCACATTGATCAATTCATCACTCAACAATACATAATCAATGGCATTGCACATACCTTTTTCCATGATCATTATATCTTCCACATTTCCTATATCATCATTGTTATATACAAAACAATTTACATTATACATGAATATAGAATCTTCTATATACATTTGGTTGGATCATTATTGTTTTAAGTGTGTTTAGGTATAAAAGACCTCTGAAGATCCAATAATGTATGAAGAACAAATAACAAACACCCAAGCTAACACCCTCAAGGGACACGGCCAAGCTTGTGGCCGTGTCTCTCAATCCAAACATCCAGTAGCAAACACGGTCAAAGGACACGGCCAAGCCAGTGGCCGTGTCTCTCAATCCAATTCAAGCAGTAGCAAACACGGGCAGTGGACACGGCCAAGCCAGTGGTCGTGTCTCTCAACACAACAATCCAGTACCAGACACGGGCAAGGGACACGGCCGTGTCTCTCCAAAAATCATCCAACACGGCCGAGTTTGCCCTAACTTGGCCGTGTCTCTCATGACTTGGCCGTGTTCTTCAATGAATTAAAGGCCAAACACTTCCAAATTCATCTAACCCAAACCCAACCTCAACATTTCATCATTTACCTTACAATTTTCTCAACTTATCATCACTTAAATATCAATTCAACATCTTTACATACTTCACTCTTTCATTATCTTCACTTTACACACTAATTATACCAAACATAACCTCAATCCACAAGAATTCAAAACAAGAAGATAAGAATTTAGATATATACATATAATCAATAAAATCAACTCAAAAGGGAGTACTTACTTGAATAGCTTGCTAAATCTTCAATATCCACTTGCAAACATCTTGATATCCTTAATCTTTGGTGTAACTAGAAGCAAAATCATCTTTCTCTTTCTAGCTTCTCTCTCTCTCTCTCTCTCTCTCTCTCTCGTTTACAAAGGAAAAGAAGAAGCAGAGGAAGAAAGAACGTTCTCGTTCTTTCTTTCGTTTCTCTCATATATATATATATATAATAATAATAATAATAATAATAATACTTAATATTTCTCAAATAACCTCCACCACACATAATTTTCCAACTTTTGACTTTCTTCTTCTCTTTTCTTTTTGTCCTTATTATCATTATTATTATTATTAACTAATTATACAAATATATATACACAACTCACTTTCCTACACCATTTTATATCCCATGTATATGTGATGTATATGTATATGTCTTATATATATATATTATCTTTATATTTCCCATACATACATATACATTAAATCCAAATGCAACAACATTAACTCCAAAACTCTTAGGGTCTATTCCGGGATATTACAATTCTCTCCCCCTTAAATAATTTCGTCCTCGAAATTATCTAGCACACTAACAACCCATTTGGAACAAATCACCATCTTAATTTATCAACTTACATAACTTTTACTCTCCCCCTTTTAGTCAATCATAACTTATCATTATATATCTATTTTTATCTTATAACTTTCTCAACAGAGCAACCAAGATAGCTCATTACATTCCCAATGAATTTTCTTTTATACACTAATCAACTCATCTTATAATCTATATATTCCATTCATCTATTACATTCAAGATATATCACTTCATCTCTTTATAGATAATCAACTTTAACCTTGGAAATTTTTTTGAATTATATCATACTATTGCTTATCTTGTCATTACAATCACTGTCTAAATAAACATTTATCAAACCTCAATGGATAACAAGATCCTTATTTTTCACACATGGAGTTACTTCTTTAGCATGTTTTTCACTTAACTTACATATTAATACATTACCTTTTTTACTTATTTGATAAATAACCAATCTTTTCCCTTTTTATCATGATTAACAACTACTCTAATTCCATTTATTCATGTCCAATCACACTTTAAAATTTTACATCATATACATTATCACGTAAATAATTGTACCCTTGGTATAAATATACATATTGAATCTCAATGATGATTCATAATCTTAGCCAAATCCAGATCAATTGATCCATCTATCACAATATACCCACGTTCTAATCTTGTTCACATCCAATCAACGATTAATTAATCTAACCTTTCACAAAATTTCACAATTTTTATATATATACATATAACTTAATTCCATTAGAGCAAACTTATATTCAATTTCTAATCTCCTTCAATCCATTTTCAGTCAATATCATACGTTATATCTATAACTCATTCACTCAAATCTTGAGTTCATTCCCTTAAACCTTAAGTTACATACCATAAACATATTCAGTATAACTTTCATTCATATATTATAATTTCTCCCTTCTTAATATCTCTTCACATTTCCTATCATTGGTATATTTATTTTGTTTACCTTTTTGTCATATTATTCACAGTTGTAACCAAGTTCTTAACAATAAAATAATAAGATACAACTTTATCCATCATAAATTTTAACTACACTCCTCAACCATAATCTCAATCTCATCAAATCTGTATTACAATCATTTTATCCAAGACCCAAATCCATGGATAACAAATTAACCGATCAAATATACTGAACAGAACACATAGCTTTAAGAGATTAATGTTCAAGCCCGGGACTTTCAAATCAATACTGTTCTTTATATAATTCTATTCTCAATCTTTACACATACAAAGCTAAAGTGTATTATAAGATTTATATAGTCCTTCTTTACATTTTTATTATAACAGAAATTAACACATTCCAACTCCGTTTCAGCCAATTTGCACTCACTTATATGATCCTTATCAACTTAATTCATGCTTCAGCACTATTACTATATACATATTCAATCATAACAGTTTCCACTGTCCACTATTACTCAAGTCCATTTCATACTTACTATCATCACATAATCCATCTAACTTTGCACAGTTCAAGACCTAATCTCTCTTAGGTCCACTCATACATACAACATCATTTCCATAACACTAATTCTATAATAATACCACATACATATTCATAAGTCACCTTCATAATGTGATTCACACACTTGTTTATATCTCATAATTTCATTCATATTGAAAAACTCAATTCACATAGCATATACATGTATACACTTAATTATATGCTCTTATTCTATTTTCTTTTGTCATACATTCCATACAAATTTAACGTTTATTACTTTCTTTCAAACACTATCATTCTCGTTTCTTCAATATAATGTAAAATATTTATCCTCCAAACAAATATATATATATATATTCTAACCATAATAACATTTCACATACATCTCATTCAGAATCCTTATGTGACATCTCTTTCACTTTTGTTTTTAAAAGTGTTTAATATACCTTCATATCCATTTTTACTCTTTCCACTCAAATGACTTAAAATAACTCATTTTCATTTGCTTACTCACTTTCTTAATTATTTCAAAACAAATTCTCATATCATTAATCACATTACTCAATTCATAATACTTTCATATGCAATACTAGTCATTCCACCTAGCTCATGTATTGAATATACATTAAACTATCAATATCCAAATAATCTTTATCAAATTCCACTAAAACTTTAACTTTTCAACTTACTACTTTGCTTAAACTTCAATTTACCAAACTCATCTTTTCTTAATATCACTTTAAAAACATCTTACGTATATATATCACAAAGCAATATCAAAATATATACTTTTCACAATTACCAAGCTCATTTCAAAATCTCAAATATCACATATTATCATCATTACCATGAGCTTTCATAATATCAAAGCATCTCACATTTTTAACATTAAATTCACATTATTTACAATATAATCACGATACCAATTTATATTCTTACTTAACCAATATCATCTCTTTTTCCTTTAAACAAAACCTTAACTGTATATATATATCCCAACTTTACATAATCACACTTTGTCTCTACTAATCAACTCATTCAATATTCCACCACACTCTCCTCATTAATAATATAACTTTCGATATTAACAAATTCAACATTAATTCCTCTGTCTAGCAAACTCAACATTAGCTGACCACATAAACTTTATTCTAAGGAAGTTCAAAGTGTAGAAGAAAGAGTACATACTCTTATCTTGATTTGATTTCAACTCATTTTCAACTTTATTCTCCTTTTTTTTTTGTATGTTTCAATTCACATTATGTCCTACATAATATTGCTCATAAACATCAACATTACATTCCATGTTGCACACAACATGACATTTTTCATATGCATCATCAATATACATACATCACATTACATTACATTTCACCATTCGTTTCCCATAATCAATTAGATACTATGCCTCAATTATAATTCATTTCTAACATCATTGCCAACAATCATGATTTCTCATTACATCCAAAATAGTATATACATATATCATCAACTATTTTGAACATCTTTTATAACACAAATATTCTACAACTCATATAATGCCACGTCCGAGACCAAACTAGGTGTGAATGCATATGCATGTATTACCAATTGCATTTCAAAACTTTTCCTTTTTACTTCTCTTTAGGCCTTTCAAAACTTTCTCTTTTTAATTTTACTTAGGCCGAGAATCTCGAACCTAAGCTCTGATACCAAAATAATTGTAACACCCTGATACTCCATATAAGTACTATACATATACCTAGTATACATACAATACGTATATAAAGTATAAGAATGTTACTTTTAGATTCAATTTAAAAAAAAAACCTTTATCCAAGTTCATCAAATTATACATTAATTTAAAACACATTTACAAAAGTCAGTATTCTTATTTATCAAAACTTCATTCATCCATATGAATATATATATTAACTCAAAAATACAATATAATTTAAAATTACACATGTATGCATCACCTTCTAGTTGGTCTCGAGACACCCTTACCCTTCTCGTGGCATAACAGCTAGACTTCCCGATCAACCGCATACATACCTACGCGATTAAACATCCGCGCTAAGCCCGAAAGCTTAGTAGTACAAATAAATACTAAAACACATTTTACCATAAGAATCATACCTTATATTTTTAGCATTATGTTTTATGGTTCTCTTACCACGTTTTCCTTTCTCAATGCATTCTTCATATGTTCCCACTAATTTCACAATTATTATACATAATTATATAAAGCCTTTACAACACAGTACTTTCCCTTTCTATCTCATATGCATATAAACATACATCATTTCAACCAAAATACCATTCAACGACCTATTCAACACCTTTATGAAAGCAATTCTCACACATTCCTTATTCATATATATATTCTACACATCATACTATATTTTTATAAAATCATATATCAACAAAGTCCCTCAAACATATTCACCTTCAATACATCAATGCACATATTGCAAAATCATACTTTATAACATTATTTTATCCACAATTCATCAGACATGAATCATACTTCCAATAAAGGCAGTTATAGATCTCATTACTCATTTATTTCAACATTTGAATATCACATTGACAACAAAGACAGACTCGGGCCCAAACAACACACTAATATGTTATTCAAAGTTCAGAGTTACTGCTTTGGTTCATAATCACAATAATCAAGCCCGTAGGCATCATGTATCAATAACTCTATCCATGGATAGTGTAATAGACCCAGTCTCTTGGACCATCAACTCCACATGAGGAGATCCTCAACCCGGCAAGACTGTTACCTGTAACAGACCCAGTCTCTTGGACCATCAACTCGACTAACCTCGAGGAGATCCTCAACCCGGCAAGACTGTTACCAATTATATATCTCATAATCATAATTATCATAGTGTAACAGACCCAGTCTCTTGGACCTCATTTCATCTCAAATTAAAGAGATCCTCAACCCGGCAAGACTGTTACCTTTCATTTTATAGGCATGCCTCCAAACCCAGAACTCTGAAATTGAATAACACATTAGTTACACAATTCATTTATTATTTCATTATCCATCTCATTCTCAATTGAATCATAATCTAGGCAAACATGCCTCATTTATCACAATTGAATCATCATAGCTAATCACAATGGCTTTACATCACATTTGTGTTATAATAGCCAATGACAATGGCTTCATATTTCATTTGAATCATCATAGCCAATGACAATGGCTTCTCATTTCATTTGATTTCAATTCTCATTTCATCTTTCATCACAACATCACATCTTTCACATAACACATTACAATTTACAAAGTTCACAATACATAAAACATAACATTGTTCATATAGTATCTTAAACATCATTGTTATCATCATATCACATTGATCAATTCATCACTCAACAATACATAATCAATGGCATTGCACATACCTTTTTCCATGATCATTATATCTTCCACATTTCCTATATCATCATTGTTATATACAAAACAATTTACATTATACATGAATATAGAATCTTCTATATACATTTGGTTGGATCATTATTGTTTTAAGTGTGTTTAGGTATAAAAGACCTCTGAAGATCCAACAATGTATGAAGAACAAATAACAAACACCCAAGCTAACACCCTCAAGGGACACGGCCAAGCTTGTGGCCGTGTCTCTCAATCCAAACATCCAGTAGCAAACACGGTCAAAGGACACGGCCAAGCCAGTGGCCGTGTCTCTCAATCCAATTCAAGCAGTAGCAAACACGGGCAGTGGACACGGCCAAGCCAGTGGCCGTGTCTCTCAACACAACAATCCAGTAGCAGACACGGGCAAGGGACACGGCCGTGTCTCTCCAAAAATCATCCAACACGGCCGAGTTTGCCCTAACTTGGCCGTGTCTCTCATGACTTGGCCGTGTTCTTCAATGAATTAAAGGCCAAACACTTCCAAATTCATCTAACCCAAACCCAACCTCAACATTTCATCATTTACCTCACAATTTTCTCAACTTATCATCACTTAAATATCAATTCAACATCTTTACATACTTCACTCTTTCATTATCTTCACTTTACACACTAATTATACCAAACATAACCTCAATCCACAAGAATTCAAAACAAGAAGATAAGAATTTAGATATATACATATAATCAATAAAATCAACTCAAAAGGGAGTACTTACTTGAATAGCTTGCTAAATCTTCAATATCCACTTGCAAACATCTTGCTATCCTTAATCTTTGGTGTAACTAGAAGCAAAATCATCTTTCTCTTTCTAGCTTCTCTCTCTCTCTCTCTCTCTCTCTCTCTCGTTTACAAAGGAAAAGAAGAAGCAGAGGAAGAAAGAACGTTCTCGTTCTTTCTTTCGTTTCTCTCATATATATATATAATAATAATAATAATAATAATAATAATACTTAATATTTCTCAAATAACCTCCACCACACATAATTTTCCAACTTTTGACTTTCTTCTTCTCTTTTCTTTTTGTCCTTATTATCATTATTATTATTATTAACTAATTATACAAATATATATACACAACTCACTTTCCTACACCATTTTATATCCCATGTATATGTGATGTATATGTATATGTCTTATATATATATATTATCTTTATATTTCCCATACATACATATACATTAAATCCAAATGCAACAACATTAACTCTAAAACTCTTAGGGTCTATTCTGGGATATTACATTATGAATTTGAGAACAATGATTTTGATTTTGATTTTAATTTGTCTACTTTGTATGAGGATGATGATGTTTTCTTGTCCAAAATGAATGCAATAAAGTCTAATTTTGCATACTTGTGTGATGTTTCTCCTGATGGTTGCATACATTCAAATAGCAGTTACATGAACATCTTTAATATTAATTCTGTTGACACACAATCATTAAATTTTGGAACAAAAAAAAATCCTAAAAACATTAGTATAGCATCCGACCTTACTCCTGATGAGAGGGAGAGATTTGAAAAAATATTCAAAAAATATGAAGAAGTATTTGCTTGGTCTTATGAGGATATGCCTGGAATAGATCGAGACATAGCCGGACATCTTATTCCTACTTACACTCACATGAAACCGGTCAATCAAAAGCTTAGCCGATGAAGACCTGAGTGCACTGAATTGGTTAAAGAAGAGGTCACTAAACAAATACAAGTGAAGTTCCTTGAAGTGATAGAATATCCAGATTGGCTAGTTAACATAGTACCCGTGCCAAAGAAAGATGGAAGAATAAGGCTCTACTTGGACTATAGAGATTTAAACAAGGCTTCCCCTAAAGATGATTTTCTTTTGCCTCATATAGATGTTCTCATTGATAGTGCAGCCTCTAGCGTGCTACACTCATTTGTAGATGGATTTTCCGAATACAGCCAAGAGTTAATGGCCTATGAGGATAAAGCCAAAACTGCTTTCATTACTATATGTGGTATATTTTGTTATAGGGTGATGTTGTTCGGCTTAAAGAATGCTGGAGCAACCTATCAAAGGATGGCCACCACACTATTTCATGACATGGTGGACAAAGAAGTTGAAGCATATGTTGATGATATGATGGTGAAATCAGATACAAGGGAACAACACTTCCAAAACTTAGAATTAATCTTCGACATAACATTGAAATATAGGCTAAGATTAAACCCGAAGAAGTGTGTTCGGTGTTACCTCAGGAAAATTGTTGGAACATGTGATTGGTGTGAATGGCATTGAGATTGATCCTGACAAAGTTAAAGCAATCAGGGATATACCAGCCCCTAAGATGGAGAGAGAAGTGCAGGGATTCATTTGTAAATTACAATACATTAGTAGATTTATAGCAAAGCTCACAATAATCTGCGAGCCTATCTTCAAATTACTTAAAAAGAATCAGCCAGTCCTGTGGAATGAAGAGTGTCAAAAGGCCTTTGAGCGAATAAAGGAGTATCTACTAAATCCACCTATTTTGAAACCGCCCAAACCCTGTAAACCCTTATTACTATACTTAGCAGTAGAAGAAGAGTCAACAGGAGCCATGCTAGCCCAGGCAGATGAGTCAGGGATTGAGCATGCAATTTACTATTTAAATAGAAAGCTCCTACTTTATGAAGTTAAGTATAGTATCATTGAAAATACCTGTATAGCCATGGTTTGGTCTTCTAAGAAGTTGCGGCATTACTTTCAATCGTATAGTGTTCAAGCAATTTCCAGGTTGGACCCAATGAAGTACTTAAGGGAGACACCCTCTTTGATTGGGAAATATGGTCGCTGGTTGATAATATTAGAAGAATTTGAGATCGAGTATGTAACCATAAAAACAATCAAAGGTGGAGTAGTGGCAGAATTCCTGGCCCAACAACCATTACCAGATAGCGAAGAGGTAATCTTGGAATTTCTGGATGAACATTTAGAGGCAATTGAAGTACAACGGTGGAAAATGTATTTTGTTGGAGCATCAAATAGGAAAGTAGCAGGTTTAGGAGTCATACTAGAATCACTCGAAGGAGAACTTATCCCTTTAGCCAAAAAGTTGAAATTTAGGGCAGACAATAATATGGTGGAGTATGAAGCTTGTATCTTTGGTTTTGAAACCCTAATGATTATGAAGGAGGATAAGGTGGAAGTTTTTGGTGATTAATTGCTAGTAGTATCCCAAGTAAATGGAGAGTGGGAGTTGAAAGAAGAAAAATTAAAACCATACCACCATTACTTGACCATGATGAAGAAGAACTTTAAGGAGTGTAGGTTTATACACCTATCAAGAGATGAAAATAAGATGGCTGATGCCCTAGCCACATTGGCTTCGGTATGGGAAAATCCTATCAGTTTATTCCTTAAGCCTCTGATTTTGACCAGTTCGTCAATTCCTTGCTATGAATATGAGACAATCATGGAAATTGATACAGACCATGATGCGTGGTATGATACTATAAGACGATTTTTGGAGGAAAGGGAATACCCATCGGGGGCAACAAAGAAAGAAAGAAGAGCCATAAGGTGGTGGTCTTTGCAATACATCACATTCCATGGAGAGTTATATCGAAGATGGCTTGATGGGGTACATTTGAGATGTTTAAGGAAGCCTAAAGTGGAGCATATAATGTCAGAAATACATGCAGGAAGTTGTTGCCTGCACATGAGTGGTTTGACCCTAGTTAAGAAGATTATTTGACAAGGTTACTATTGGTTGACCATGGAGAGAGATCGTATTGAGTTCGTAATGAAGTGCCAACAATGTCAGATGTATGGTAACTTGAATCACATGACTCTTGAAGAATTACATTCTATGTCTTCACCCTGGCCCTTTGCCACTTGGGGTATCGACATTATAGGAGAGATACATCCCACAGCCTCAAACGGTCACCTTTTCATTGTAGTAGCAGTAGATTATTTTTCAAAACGGGTCGAAGCCAAATCCTTCAACAAACTGGGGGTAAGTCAAATGGCTAGATTTATTGAAAAGAACCTCATCTGCAGATACGGGGTCCTGCAGAGAGTGATATCAGACAATGGGGTACATTTTTAAGGAGCAGTTAAGGATTTATTCTTGAAGTACCGAATCCATCATCATCGATCCTCTCCTTATAGACCAAAGGCTAATGGTGCAGTAGAAGCAATAAACAAGACAATTAAGAAAATTATGTCCAAGATGACCAAGACTTACAGGGATTGGTCAGATATGCTTCCTTTTGCTTTGTGGGGATATAGAACAAGTGTGCGAACACCTACTGGAATGACACCATTCTCTTTGGTTTATGGGATGGAAGCAGTGTTGCCAATTGAAATTGAGATCAAGTTGTTGAGAGTAGTCTTGGAAGCTGAACTGGCCGAAACAGAATGGGTAGTGAGCAGATACAAGCAGTTAGCTTTATTAGAGGAGAGAAGGTTAAAGGCACTATATCATCATCAACTGTATCGAAGGAAGATAGCTCGGGCCTACAATAGAAGAGTTAAGATCATAAAAATCAAAGTCGGAGATTTAGTGTTGAAACAATGTAAGCCTAATGTATCTGATCCAAAAGGGAAGTTTAGGCCTAGCTGGGAAGGGCCATATGTTATGAAACAAGTCATGAATAAGGGTGTAGTGAAGTTATAAGACATGGATGGGAACGAGTTTAGTGAGCCAGTGAACATTGATAGGTTGAAGAGGTTTTATGTGTAAAAAAAAGTGAAGAAAAAAGAAAAAAGAAAAGGAAAAAAGGAAAAGAGCTCACTAGGTTGAAAACCCAAAAAGGGCGGCCTAGGCAAAAGTTAGAGCAGTCCGCTAGCTTTGAAAACCCGAAAGGGTAGGCTAGGCAACAGATAGGGCTAAATGAGAGAAAATCATCAATTAGAAAACCCAAATGGGCTAGTTGGCAACAGGAGTGATCTTGTGTATGTGTAGACCCTTAATTTTTGACCCAATCCAATCTAATATGTTTTATTTAGCCCAAAATGATTTTTTGTCTAATTGGTCCAAAATAATTTTAATTAAGTAATTTTTACCTTAGTATCTAATTTTTATTAATAAAAAATGAAAATAAATAAATAAAAAATAAAAATAAAATCGGAGTCGGAAAAAAAATCGGCAGCAAAAAGCAGTCGTGCGGGCCCGTGGGCGTTTTACGCGCAAGAATTTCCTACGGGCGGCATGCCTGTAGGCCCAGCACGTCACCAGCAGGCCTGCGGGCGTTTCGCCCATAGGAATTTCCTACGGGCGAGTTATTTCGCCCGCAGGAAATTCCTCCAGGCGAAATAACTTCCCGCAGATATTTGCTTCAATTTAACATCCATATTCTTAAATAGAATTTTTATTTCCTTCAAATGGAGTTCGGTCATCGTGGAAGGATGAAGAAAAATCAAAATTGTTAAAAGGAGTTTTTACGTTGAAGTGGAAAATCTCTTGGTTTTTTGTAAGAAATTATGGCGTGAAAGGTGATTTATATAGGAGGATTGTGCTTTTCCAAAATTGATAAGGAAAGCATGAGACCATAATGCATGACGAAAATGAATTGGCAAAGAAAGGATCTTAAATTACCGTGTTGCATTTGGTTTTGTAGTGATACTGTGTAAATGTTAAATATGAAGCAGAAAGTATAATAATTATACCATAGTAATAATCATAATAATAAAAAAACAAGAAAAAAAGAGAGAAAAAAAGAGTTGCAGTAAAGGTCAAAATTATATATTATAATTATCATTCTTATGCTTATTATATATAGATACAATATTTATACATCACTAAGAAGGAGGTGGTAGATCATTGAATAAAGCTATGAAAAAATCATCGCCTGTCGGAGGAGGAGGCAAATCACTCGTCCCAAGTTTGCCTAAAGCAGGAGCACCAGAATCCCTATTATCTTGGAGTTTTGATCTGTCACGGTCCTCATCAGAAGTAGATGAAAGAATCTCATGGTCATCAGCTTGAGGGCCTCTAGATGAAGAAGAACCAGGATCCCTCATCCCCTGAAATAGGAAGTCTCAGAAATTTTATTCTGATTGATGGTACAAATTTTCAAAATGGGAAACCTGTTGATGGCTAGCGGCCAACTCTTCTTGAAGTTTTTTATTTTGTTCTTCAAGCATCCGCTGTGAGCTGGAAAAGAAAAGAGTAAGAGCATACATAATCATGCATACATATAGCATAAGTTATCATGGAACAAGAAAACTTACCAGGTAATTCATATCAATACCCTATGAATGAGATGGCATATCTGATGGACTAGAATGAGAAAATGAAGGAGTAGTAAAAGAAGGACTAGCCTCATGATCAAATGAGCCAGTAACCTACAACAATCATTAAAATAGTCAAAAAAAGTTAGGAAAGAAGAGTTTACAATGAAAAAATGGCAAAAGTGTACCTGAGAAGTGCTAGCCCCGAGATGTGAAACGAATTCTCCTCCCTCTCCATGATGTTCCTCTTCATCTTTATCCTCATTTTCTTTAGGAATTTTCCGTACACCAATAGGAGATACATCAAAGTTCAAGAGCCCTATTTGAATAAAATGGGCATAAGATGCACCCTATGGATAGAGAAATGTTTCAACATCATAACCGTGTTGGGCCAACCACCATGCATTTTCTGGCATTGATGTGATATTCAAGGTATATTCCGGGCAACGCATCGAGATCCTTCACTACTCGGGACCAAGAAACCACTCATATACTCTCTCTCGGAGAAACCAAACACTAGAGATAGGCCCGGCGATAACTCGGTGACTATGTTGAAAAGGCAGTGCATCATTCATGGAGGAAGTCCAATTTGTCCGCTCTTCTGAGTTCCACCAGGCCAAATTCACCTGCAAAATGACATAAGGTAAGCAAACTTTCACATAAATTTTAAAGTATACTAATGCTATTTTACCTGTTCCTAGGATAAGCAGCTCAAGACAAAATGTTAGGTATGCACATGGTGAGAGCCGGGAACTTTAATACGCTCTGACAATAAGAAATTTAATCTCTGTTACCCGAGTCTCTCTCGGGAAATACCAAGCACCCTCACAAGGCTGTGCTCATATGCCCATGACTACAATAATAATAAAGATCAAATTCATGCACAAATAAGAATGGAATTGATATTGGTGGAAGAAGAATACCTCGACAACTGTCATAAAGCCAACAAAAGACTTCTTATTCTGACAAATTTTGTCAAGACCATGGTAAAGACAGACAAGGCCAGCTTCACCCCAGCCTTAAAGTGGTACCGTCCTCATATAAGTAAGGGTCCTCAACATTGACAAATGGATGGTGGATTTAGTGCTGCCTAAAATGGTCGACCAGAGCAAATATAACAAAAATCCTCGAGCATACTGTTGGGCTGTGTCTCTGTGAACCCTTCCTTCATAGTTCATCCAATAACTACAAATTGGCTCAATTTTTATCTTGAAAGGCCCTTTATATGATGGTTCCATAACAATTAATTGTTGAATTTCTTCAAATGTAAGAATATCGTTGGTAAGAGGAACCGAAAGACCATCATACCGAATGCCGATTATAGCAGCAAAGTCGATTGGACAAATTGTCATCTCTCCAATGGGCAAGTGAAAAGTATGAGTTTTGTCCAACCATCATTCTGCAAGCGCTTGGACTACACTCCAGTCTATCGGGTACTCCTCGGATGGTAATTGTAAGATGAAGCTGTCAAAGCCGCAATCTCGGATAATCTGCCTTACCCCCAGAAGGCACTACATCATACCATTGTTATACTTTGTAGATACTCCCTCCGCCCCGAATAACACAACAACCACTCTAACACGGAGCCAGGTAAGTTAACACCAAGTAAGTATATCATTATTCTATCTACTTAAATTCTTAAATTAATATATTTTTCCTAAATTTTCTAAAAAATAGAAAATATAAAGAAAAGAAAACAAATAAAAATAAAGAGAAAAAGAAAAACACAAATGAAAATAAAAAGAAAAAAAAAGAAAAAGAAAAAAAATAATAAATATATAAAAAAATAAGAACAAAAGAAAACAAATAAAAAGGAAAAAAAGAAAGAAAAACCAAAAACGAAAGAAAAAAAAAGACAAGAAAATGATGATTTCCAGTTAAAATAAATAAATACCTTTCTCTTTTGATTTGAATTATGATGAAGCGGCATCCCGGCTAGTAGACCTATATTTCCATCTTCATGCACTAATTCCAATAACTTAGCATTATAATGAGTTCCTGATCTTGAAGCATGTACTTTTTTCAAAACTATATGCTAAAATTGAAATGCTTATAGAATGAAAAGATTGTTGTTTGTGAATGAAATGAAGAAATCGGTGGTTTATATAGAGGAACGGCAAAGGAAAAAATAAAATTTAAAAAGTAAATTTCACTATTGATGAATAGTAGATTACTATTTATAAATAGTAGGTTACTATTGATAAATAGTAAATATTGCATGAACAGTGACTACACAGTAAATAATTGGAAACTCAATTATTCAATTTAATCATTCAAATACTTGCGTGTATATAAATATTTATGCACTTTTAAAATATTTTTACATGCAGGGGGCAAGGAGAAGATATGTGCATAAAAAATTAGCTAAATTTTATGCAAACAAAATTTATATGCTGCGGACTATAATTATTTTTTTGCAGATAATTAAATCTCTATTAGCTCGGGTCCAAAACCTAAGTTATCCTTAGGTCCACAACCTAAAATCTCTTTTATGTCCAGAACTTAGCTTGGGCCCAAACCCAAATTATCCTTAGGTCCAGATCCTAAAATCTCTTTTAAGTCCAGAACTTAGCTCGGGTCCAGAACCCAAATTATCCTTAGGTCCAGAACCTAAAATCTCTTTTAAGTCCATAACTTAGCTCGGGTTCAGAACCCAAAATCTATTTTAAGTCCAGAACTTAGCTCGGGTCCATAACCCAAATTATCCTTAGGTCCAGAACCTAAAATCTCTTTTAATTCCAGAACTTAGCTCAGGTGCAGAACTCAAATTATCCTTAGGTCCAGAACCTAAAATCTTTTTTAAGTCCAGAACTTAGCTCGGGTCTAGAACCCAAATTATCCTTAGGTCTAGAACTTAAAATCTCTTTTAAGTCCAGAACTTAGCTCAGGTCCAGAACCCAAATTATCCTTAAGTGCAGAACCTAAAATCTCTTTTATGTCCAGAACATAGCTTGGGTCCAAAACCCAAATTATCCTTAGGTCCAGAACCTAAAATCTTTTTTAAGTCCAGAACTTAGCTCGGGTCCAGAACCCAAATTATCCTTAGGTCCAGAACCTAAAATCTCTTTTAAGTCCAGAACTTAGCTCGGGTTGGTATTTTGTTAACCATGTACCTAGGAAAAGAGACTCGTCATTCGTGTGTGGATATTATAAGGTTGGAAGGAACGTCCTATTTGTCCTTGTTTATTTATTATTTGTTCATACATGTATACATGCATACATTTGCATCTCATATCATTGATACTCTCTGGCTCACAACCCTAGATTATGACAGTTCAAAAGCTTACGACAATCTGACCTATGCCGGAGACGAAGAATCTAGCAACGACTTAGTCTCTTTTTCACCAAAAGCAATGGAGCCCGAAAAAATTCAAAGAATGGTGGATGATGCCCTCAATGCCAAGATTGAAGAAATAAAAGAGGCCCTAGCTGAGACCATGAAGAACCAATTGACTGCAATTTTAGAGAATCATGACGAAGCATCTGCTAGCACTAAGAAGCCAAAGGACAAAGGGAATGAAGTGGTTTTTGATGATGAAAAGGTGATCATTGATGATGATGATGATTGGGCTCAATACTACCAAGATCCTCAAGACAAGAAGAAAGAATCGAAGATTGTTGAAAGGTCAGCTATGGAGAAAATTGAGACTTCTGATGTTGAAAATTGAAACTTTTGAATGGCCCTTTATTCTTCAATGGGATGGATTGATACAAAAAATGTGGATTAGACTATTGTCTTCATATTTGAACATGTTGTAGACCCTTAATTTTTGACCTATTCAAATTTGATAGTCTAAAATAATTTTTATGGTATTTTATTTATTCTAATAATATTTTAATTACTAATAATATTTAATAGTTATTTTTAATAAAAATAAAACATATGAAAAATGAAAAAATAAAAAAATCGGATGGATCGGCGAGTGACGCGCGGCTGCCCATTTTGCCGCAGATAGCAATCTGGGGTGAATTGGGCACTGTCCAATTCACCGTAGCCAAATCTAGGGCGAATTGGCTTGCCAGCTAGCTCGCTGAGCCCATTTTTGCTTGCATAATTTTTGCCAGCACAGCCCGCAGGCCCGACAACCCGCGTGCTGCCAATTTTTTTGCCAATCCTTGTTTTACCCAATTTTCTAATTTTTCCTAAACAATTGGTATTTCCTTATTAAAATAGGATTACGACTCTTTATTTTCCTATAAATACTAGCATTAAACACATGAAAAAGAGAGGAGAAGACAGAACACAAAAAACCCTAAAACAAAAGAAAGAAAAAGTAGAGAGCGGCCATTAAGATTAAGAAAGATTGAAACCAGAAAAGGCAGAAGATGGCAAAAGGAATTAGAAACAAGTATCAATCATCAAATAATCAATCCATCAAAGGCAGCAACACTGCCTTTGTTATTGTTCATCCAGAAAACAATTTGGAGGAACCTTCAATGCAGGTTTTGTGTCTTAATCTTGAATTTGCTTAAACATTCAATTGTTATATCGTTTTTGTTCTTACTGGTTTTTCATTTGTTTATTTTTTTATCACTTTGATTCAATAGTATAAATTGATAAACCCTGATTATATATTCTGTTCATTATTGTTTCATCCAATAGCTCAAAAATCCAGAGAAATCCAAAAGCCCCGAACTATCTTCTTAATTCTCTAAACCGTAAACTTCTTTACAATTTCTAAAACCTTTAATCTTAGTTATTTCTATAAAACTCTAAACTGTTCTCTTAAATCCTAAGATCGAATATGTTTTCAAAAATATATAAAACCCTAAAATATCTTATCAATTCTCAAAACCCTAACCCTAGTGTCTTAATGCCTTAATTTTCCTAAACCCTAATCTTCTTAAAACTCAATCTGAGAAAACCATAATTTATTCCCAAAATATTAGAAACTCATTTTTCAAACCCCCCATCCAGTAAACCTAACAAACCCTTAAGCCCAAATCCATTAAATCTCATAAATCTTTCTCTCCAGTAAACCTAAAAAATCTTAAACCCTAATCCCAATCTTTTAAAATTATAAACCCTAATGTCTTAAAGTTCCAAAACCCTAATTTCATGATTTTAGCCCTAAACCCTAATTTGATTAACCAAAACCCTTACTACTTTCTTAAATTTATAAAACCCTAATCCATTCCATTTTTTCAAAAAGTCTCACAGTAGCCTAAATAATAATAGTAGTAATTCCAAAATCCCAAAACCCTAAATGTTAATTAAAAAACTCTAAATTGAGACATAAACCTAAATTTTTATCTTTATTGCTTTATTTAATTTTAGATTTGATTTTGTAGTTTATTATATGTTTTGATGTTTGATTTATTTAATTTATCATGGATGGATATTTTCTTTATTATTATGATTATTATTTGTTTGTTTTAGTATTAAAATTGTAAGAGGTATGTTTCCACCTTGTGGGTACCTCATTAGTTAAGTATTATGTAATTTAAATTATTTTAAAGTTTTTGAACAAATGTAAAGGACATGTTTCCACCTTTCAGTCGGTGTCTTATTTAGTTTTAGACATGGACGATGTAAGGATATGTTTCCATCCTTGGATGGGTGTCCATTTATTTGCTTTGTTTGGACATTGTTTTGATTTTAATATAATGATGCTTTATTTTAATTGTTGCATGTAGTATGGATAATATTATTATATTTAATAATTTTATAATATTAATGTAACACCCCCGTACCCCAATATACGCACACTGCATACACCCGCACAACACGCGATATACACATACCGGAAAAAGGGGTGTCACGGTTCATTTTAAACAAACAAAACTTTAATCTTTAACAAATAAGCATCATAAGTCAGTCCGAGTAAACTTAAAACATTTAAATCATGTTATAGAAATCAATAGAGAAAAAATTCTTTTTAAAATACATATACATATATCTTCATTGCCCCAAAAGTTTATCCAAAAACAGTCTGTTCCAAACATTTGTTAAATAAGTAGCGGAAAATACATATGTATATATATCAAAATCAATGTTTACAAAATTATAGAATTTATACATGCTGGCAGTTCGTCTCTGATCTTGATGTCCACAACTCAACACTGCTATCATAAACTCAAGCCTTGACTCGACTCGGTCTAGACGAGCTCTCTAGCACAACCGGATCTATCCTGTCACCTGCGCGATGAACCACATTCGCACTAAGCAAAAAGCTTAGTAGTACAAACTTTGAATCAATATAGATCAATGCGATGCTCATGCACAATATATATGAATATATCAACACATTATATTATATCTCAACATATTAATCATTTGCATCGTATTTCATAATTCACATTAAAGCAAAGACAAGCATGGTGTGAGTGGGGATTTTCGCCCCCACTCCCGGTGGAATGGTTATTGCGACTTCGGCACTATTTTGGCTCAGGGCCTTAGAGAACATGAACCTAAGTCCGAAGAAAATGGAGTTGCCACTCGGACGGGCCGGGAAAAAGAAAGGGGTGGATGACTTGATTCCTAAGGAATCCCCAACCCCCTAATGGGTTCAGAAAATTGGGTACGTGTGGGGAAGGTGAGAAATGGCCCAGCACACCCACAATGCCCGGTTCATTGGAACCGGCCTCCTTTACAGGTCTTAATATTATAAAATTCTTAAATATAACAACATTATCCATATTACACACAATAATTAAAATAAAGCATTGATATATTGAAAATCAAAACAATGTCAAAACAAAGCAAATAAATGGACACCCATCTGAGGATGGAAACATGTCCTTAAATCCCATACCTAAATAGGACACCCACCGAAAGGTAGAAACATGTCCTTTACATTGGTTCTAAAATAGAAAAGCAATTTAAATTACATGATATCTAACTATTGATATCATGTCCTTTACATTGGTTCTAAAATAGAAAAGCAATTTAAATTACATGATATCTAACTAATGAGGTATCCACAAAGTGGAAACATACCTCTTACAACATTTGGAATTCTAAATAAATCGATAAAAGTAAATAACCATTCATCATAAATAAATCATTCATCAATGGTATTAAACATCAATAGAAAGTAAACATCCATCCATGATAAGTTAAATAAACCAAGTAGTGAACTTAAATAAATCAAAGCATATAAAATAAATCAAAGCATAATCAAATATAAAATTGAATAAAGCAAATAAAAATCCAAATTAGAGTTATTGCATCTATTTAAGATTCTTTATTTAACATGTTTAGGGTTTTGGAATTTGTGGGTTTAAGCTACTGTGAGTTTTTAAAGGAATTAAAATTTATTAAGGTTTTATGATTTAAAAAGTTGGTAAAGTTCTTTGATTAACCAAATTAGGGTTTGAGATGTAAAATCATGAAATTAGGGTTTGGACACTTTAAAACATTTAGATTTATGATTTACGGTTACTGGATTATTATTTTGTATTTACCATATTGAATTTTAAGCTTACTGTGTTTGAATTTTAGGTTTATAAGGTTTTAGAGTTTAAAGGATTATGGTTTAAAAAATTAGGGCTAAAGGTTTTAAGGGAGTTAGGGTTTACTGTTTTGGGTTTTGGAGTTGAATTAGGGTTTTAAAATTTTAAAAATCAATTGATAATTTTATAAAACTTTATGAAAATAAACAAAACGATTTAAGGTTTAGATAAACAAAAAAGATGTTTATAGGGCTTGTGGAAAGAAACAGACTCAAATTTAGGATTTTGAAAAGAAACAGATTCAATTAGGTTTTCAAGATTTTGAAGAAGCAAAAATAACAATTTTAAGATTTTTGGAAAACAAATCAACGAATTAAGGTTTTTAAGCTTTAGAAAAAGGTAAATTAAGGTTCTTAGGGTTTTTTGATTTTGAAGAAATAGAAACAATTTTTTTTTATCTATAATGATGAAGCTACTGTGAATTCATGAAACAAATAAAGAAATTCATGCCTTCGTTTGTTGGTTCCACCAAAAATACTTCTTGGATGAACAAGAACAAAGACAAGCTTTGTTGCCTTTGATGGGTTGAATTGCTTGTTTGCTCTCTCAAAAAAGTCCAATTGATTCAAGGTTTTCCTCCTCAATTTTCTATCTTAATTTCTCCTCCCAAATTTCGATGATTTTTGTAGAAGAATTTTATAGTTAATTCTAGTTATTCACGGAATCTAATATTGATTAAGAAAAGGAAACCGAAACCTAATTGCATTAGGTTTCGAAAAAATTTACGTCGGAAAAATTTCGCTGGCGAAAAAAAACTGCTGCGAAAAAATTACGCTGGCGAAAAAAACTGCGGCAGCGGGCGAGAATGGGCCTGCAGACCATTTTGCCAGCAGGAAACTCCTGCGGGCAAAATGGCCACGGCCATTCGTCCAGTGCTGGTTTTCGGTGACGATTTTTTCATCGCCGGTTTTTCCATCACCGATTTTTTATTTTTATTTTTATTTTTATTTTTTTTATTATAATTATTTTTTATTTTTTATTAATAAAAATTAAATATTAAAGCAAATATTATTTAATTAATACAACAAAAATTATTTTGGACTAATTAAAATATATTAGACAACACAAATTATTTTGTACTAATTAAAATATATTGAACCGGACTGGGTCAAAAATTAAGGGTCTACAGTTTGCCCCCTGCTTGAATGATCTGAGACTTTAGTGAAAGAGAGTGAAAAGCAATAAGACTTAATTTTTGAGATGGCTGAGTTTTGTGGTTCTGGACCCGGTTTGAGTTCTGGACTCAAGGATAATTCTAGGTTCTGGACCTAAGGAAAATTTGGTTTCTGGACCCAAGCTAAGTTCTGAACTTAGAAAAGGGATTCTAGGTTCTGGACCTAAGGATAATTTGGGTTCTGGACCCGAGCTAAGTTTTGGACTTAAAAAAGAGATACTAGGTTCTAGACCTAAGGAAAATTTGGGTTCTTGACCCGAGCTAAGTCCTGGACTTATAAGAGATTATAGGTTCTGGACCTAAGGAAAATTTGGGTTCTGGACCCGAGCTAAGTCCTGGACGTAGAAGAGATTCTAGGTTCTGGACCTAAGGAAAATTTGGGTTCTGGACCCGAGCTAAGTCCTGGACTTAGAAAAGAGATTCTAGGTTCTGGACCTAAGGAAAATTTGGGTTCTGGACCCGAGCTAAGTTCTAGACTTAGAAAAGAGATTCTAGGTTCTGGACCTAAGGAAAATTTGGGACCTAGACTCGAGCTAAGTTCTGGACTTAAAAGAGATTCTAGGTTCTGAACCTAAGGAAAATTTGGGTTCTGGACCCGAGCTAAGCTCTGGACTTAGAAAAGAGATTCTATGTCTGGAGCTAAGGAAAATTTGGGTTTTGGACCCGAGCTAAGTCCTGGACTTAGAAGAGAGATTTTAGGTTCTAGACCTAAGGAAAATTTGGGTTATGGACCCGAGCTAAGTCTTGGACGTAGAAGAGATTCTAGGTTGTGGACCTAAGGGAAATTTGGGTCCTGGATCCAAGCTAAAAAAGATTTAATTATCTGCAAATAATAATTTTTTAGTTTCAAAAAGTTTGACTAATTTTTATGCACATGTCTTCTCCTTCCCCCCCCCCCCCCCCCCCCCCCCCCCGCGTGTAAAAATATTTATATACACGCAAGCAGTTGAATGATTAAATTGAATAATTGAATTTACTATTTATTTACTGTATAGTCACTGTTCATGTAATATTTACTATTTATAAATAGTAACTTACTATTCATAAATAGTAGTAAATAGTATTTACTATTGAAAATAGTAATTTACTATTTATAAACAGTAATATACTATTCATGAATAGTAAGTTTACTATTCATGAACAGTAAAACTTACTTTTTGAATTTTGTTTTTTTCCTTGCCGTTTCTCTATATAAACGAGCTAATTCTTTCATTCGATTCACAGCAAAATTTCTTAATTTCTATATTTCTCTCAAATTCTTTCAAATTTAGCACATATTTTTTTTAAAAAAAAATGCTTCAAGGTTAGGGACTCATTCTAATGCCGAGTTATTGGAGTTTATTCGGCATCATGAAGATGGAAATATAGATATACTAGCCGAGATGCCGCTTCACCGAAGTTCAAACCAAAAGAGCGCAGTAATTATTTTTCTTTTCTCTTGATTTTTCGTCTTTCTGTTTTCTTTATTATTATTATTATTATTGTGTTTTCCTTTATTATTATTTTGTTTGTCGATTTTGTATTCTGATATTATTATCTTTTTAGAAAATTTTGGAAAAATATATGAATTTCAGCATATAGGATAATATGTACTTACCTGGTATTAACTTACCTGGCTCTATGTTAGTATGATCGTTGCGTTGTTTGGGCTACAGGGTGTATTTACAAAGCCCGACAATGGTATGATGTAGTGCCTTCTCAGGTAAGGCGAATTATCCAAGATTGCGGCTTTGAGTACTTCATCTTACAATTGCAATCCGAGGAATATCAGATAGACCGGAGCCTAGTCCAGGCGCTTGTAGAGCGATGGTTGGACACAACCCACACTTTTCACTTGCCCATTGGAGAGATGATAATTGGTCTGGTCAATTTTACTGCTATAACCGACCTTCGATATGATGGTGTTTCGGTTCCTCTAACCAACGATATTTTAACATTTGCAGAAATTAAGGAATTAATTGGTATGGACCTTCATATAAAGGGCCTTTTAAGGTAAAAATTGAGCCAATTCGTAGTTATTAGATGAACTACGAAGGACGGGTTCACACAGAAACGGTTGAACAGTAAGCTCAAGGATTTTTGTTATATCTGCTTGGGTTGACCATCTTAGGCAACACTGAATCCTCCATCCACTGGTCAGTGTTGAATGCCCTTTCTTATTTCAGAATGGTACCATCTTCTGGCAGGGGTGAAGCTAGTCTCGCATGTCTTTACCACGGTCTTGATAAACTTTGCAGAAATAAGAAGTCTTTTGTCGGCTTGATGGCGGTTGTCGAGGTATTCTTCTTCTACCAATGTCTTTTCTGCTCTTTTCTTGCATGAATGTGATCTTTATTGTCATTGTAGGCATGGGCATACAAGCATAACCTTTTGAGGGTACTCAGTATTTCCCGAGATAGGGTCGGGTATCCGAGATTAAATTTTTTGTTGTCCAATCGTGTGGACATTCCCGGCTCTCGCCATGTGCATACTCATCGCTTTGTGTTGAGCCGCTTAACCTGGGACCAGGTAAAATAACATTAGTATACTTTAAATTTTATGTGAAAGTTTACTTACCTTATGTTATTTTGCAGGTGAATTTGGCCTGGTGAAACTCAGAAGAGCGAGCAAACTGGTCTCCTTTGATGAGGGTTGCGCTATCTTTCCAACATTCTCGCCGAGTAATCGCTAGCACAGTGTCTAGTGGCTGGTTTCTTGGAGAGAGAGTTTATGAGTGGTTTATCGGTCCAGGAGGATTCTGATGCCTTGCCCGGAATACACTTTAAATATTATGTTGATACCAAAGGATGCATGGTGGCTGGCTCGGTACGATTATGGTATTGAAGGATTTCTCTATCCGCCGAGTGCATCTTATGCCCATTTTATTCAAAGAAGGCTCTTGACCTTTGAGGTATCTCCTGTTGGTGTGTGGGAGATTCCCAAAGAAAATGAGGGTAGAGATGAAGAGGAATATCACAGAGATGCAGGAGAGTTTGTTCCAAATCTCGGGGCTAGTACTTCTCAGGTAAAACTTATACCATTTTTTCCTTGCAACTGCTTCTTTCTTTCTTTTTTTTTTGATTCTTTAATGATTGTTGCAGGCTGTTAGCTCATTTGATCATGAGGCTATACCTTATTTTACTGCCCCTTCATTTGTTAATTCTAGCCCACCAGATATGCCATCTCATCCGCAAGGCATTGATATGAACTACCTGGTACATTTCTTATTTCATAGTAATTTATGCTATATGTATGCATGATTATGTATGCTCTTACCTTTTTCCTTCTTTGCTCACAGCAGATGCTCGAAGAACAAAATAGGAAACTTCAAGAAGAGTTGGCTGCAAGTCGTCAGCAGGCTTCTCATTTTGAAAGTTTATATCATCAATCCGAACAAATTTTTTGAGACTTCCAATTTCAGGGGATGAGGGATCCCGGCGCTTCTTCATCAAGAGGCCCCCAGAATGATGACCATGAGATCCTTTCGTCTACTTCTGATGAGAACCATGACAGATCGAAACTTCAAGGTAATAGAGATTTTGGTGCTTCTACTTCGGGTGATCCCGGGACGAGTAATTTGTCGAATTTTGGTGTCCCACTTTGGGCAAACTCGGGATGAGAAATTTGCCCCCTCCTCCAACAGGCAACGACTTTTTCAGGGCTTTATTTGACAACCTACCACCACCCTCTTAGTGATGTATAAATATTGTATCAATTGTATAAATATTGTACAATAATAAAAAAAATACAATTTCCATCTTTACTGTAACTTTTTTTTAACTTTTTTTTTATTACTGCGCCACTTTTTTTATCACATCATAAACAGTGCATCACAATTTGCTTTTCACAGCCGCACCATTTGCTAAAACCAATTTCAACGTGGTAAAGGAAATTCATTGCTAATTCCTTTCTTTATGCCATACTGTCTTATTCTTTCTCATCACCTTTTCCTCATCTTTTTTGGAAAAGGTTATTTCCTCTATATAAATCACCTTTCATGCCATATTTTATACAGAATCCAAAACTCTTTCCATTTCAACGCAAAAACTCCCTTTAACAATTTTAATTTTTCTTTATTCATCCACCATGACCGAACATCATTTAAAAAAGTTAAAAATTCTTTTTAAGAATATGAATGCTATTCACTGGAAGCAAATTTCATGGTCAAAACTTGATGTTTTCAAAATGTTAAATTGGACCACTCCTTCTTACATGCCGTGGCTTCCTTTTGGAATGAGAATTCTAGGGCATTTAAAATTAATGGCTTTGAAATATGTCCCTTGATTGAAGAATTTGAGGCCATTTTTGGATATCCAAATAATCAACAAATGGCGTTACCCGCATTGATTTCTAAAACTCAACAAAAGATGCAGATGTTGTTTCAAATTCCAAAACCCGAAGTTCTTCGATTGATGAGAGGTGAAAAAATTCTACTTTCTCCCTTGATTGATTTTTGTCTCTCTCATTTGGCCCCTTACTAAGGCATGGGGATGCATGCTTTGTCTTTGCTTGCTTGACCAATTTCTGCTTGTCTCTTTTGACGGTGATATTGATCCACGAGTATTGGATATTATGGACCAAATGGAAGGAGGCTTGTCGCCGGTACCTGTGATCCTAGCCGAGACTTTAGTTGGATTAGACCACCTTAATTCAGGATTCACAAAGAGACTGACTGGGAGTCCATTGCTGCTTTAGGTAATTACCTAAACTGCCCTTTCGGGTTTTCAATTTAGGTTTTCTTTTTTCTTTTTTTGCTCTAATTTTTTCCTAGTTCGCCTATGTGGGTTTTCAAAACTAGTGAGTTGTCCTAATTTTTGCCTAAGCTTCCCCTTGCGGGTTTTAAACTTAGCGGACCTCTTTTTTTATTTTTTATTTTTTTATATTGCTCTAATTTCTGCCTAGTCCACCCATGTGGGTTTTCGAAACTAGCGAGCTGTCCTAATTTTTGCCTAAGCTGCCCTTGCGGGTTTTCAACTTAGCGGACCTTTTTTTTAAAATTCTTTCTTCACAGATTTGGCTTCAGGAGCGTCTTTGTTTGCTTGATACTCCAGCCATGGATTTTGCCAAATATCTGCCACATCATCATTCTGCTAGGAAGCTACTCCATCCTGCTTCTCCATATGCTGACTGGGTTGACTGGATCCACTCACGCTCTGAAGTCAATATCCGTTGGTTGGTACCTTGGTGGAAGATTTCTCGTATCACCATGCGGACATACTTGATGTATGTTACCCTTGCTGCTCTTCGTCAAGGTACATGCTATGATCCTCGCCCACTTGGCCTCCAGTATGGAGTTGAGCCTCGTGATTATGACTTTACTCCTGACATAGACATGCCTTGGTTGACTGAAGCCTACATGGATCGGCTGAGGTAAAGCTAGCCTACATGTTACATTTATCGACTGCCATAGATTTTACATTTGTTAATTAAGAAAGTGTATTGTTAGGATGAAAAATAATTAAAGTAATAAAAGATGCTTCTTTTCCATTTAAAATTTGTCATCACCTTTTGCTATTGCGTTTATTTATTTCATTCATATCTGGTCAAATACTTACAACAGTGCACATAGAACAATTTTAACATTAATTCTATTTTATTAAATTGGGGAGCAACCAAACATAAAGCCAGCATACACAAGATCACTCCTGTTGCCAACTAGCCCTTTCGGGTTTTCTAATTGACGATTTTCTCTCATTTAGCTCTAATTGTTGCATAGCCTGCCCTTTAGGGTTTTCGGGACTAGCGGACTGCTCTAACTTTTGCCTAGGCCGCCCTTTCTGGGTTTTCAACATAGCGAGCTTTTTTCTTTTTTTTTTTATATAATACATAAAACTTCTTCAACCTGTCAATGTTTACTTGCTCACTAAACTCGTTCCCGTCCGTGTCTGATAACTTTACCGCACCTTTGTTCATGACTTGTTTCAAGACATATGGCCCTTCCTAACTAGGCCTGAACTTCCCTCTTGGATCAGTGTTGCGCTCAAATTAACTCTAGCACAAAGCATCACTCGCAAGTATAAGAGGTAGCTGTAGCAAAGGTGATCACTCCAAGGTCGTCTCACAAGGAAGCTAAAGTAGCTAATTGATTATCAGATTATAAATAACAAGTAATGAATAAATTTAAATTGCTAACAATTAATAAAGACAGATTGATCGAAGTTTAAAAAAATAAAAGCAAATTGAGCTGATGTTTTGATTCACTTAATAGAAGGGTCTAGGGTTTGCACTTCTCTACTATTTATATGCATGAACGGTTATTCCTCTTAACCAAATTAATTTCAAAGATTAAATCTCAAGCAACTTAATTAATTGAATAAAGGAAATAAGCTCTCGCATTCAAACCTCTCTCAAATAATCTTGTTCCAATTGAAATAATCTTTTCCTAGGTTATAACTCTAATTCACCTAAGTCCTTAATTGAATTGTTCCAGCATTAGACTTCATCTCTCAATCCATCATCTAATACCTAAAAACACATAATTGGTGGCCAATCAATTATATATTAGCAATAATTCATTCAATAAAGGCTTAAAGAAATAATTGAGTTAAGAGTAATAACCAATTCATACAATCATAGCAGATCCATACAAACCCTAGACTAGATCAAATTAGTTCATAATGCTATCAAACATACTCATCTCATTAATATTCAAAGAAATCAATTTAGACATGATAATCTCCATAAATGCAATTCCAATGAAAATAAAGAGATAAAGTTCAAGAACAAAACCATCTTTGGAGGGACACGGCCACAAGTTTGGCCGTGTCCCTTGAGTGTGTTCGCTTCTGTGAGAGTTTCTTCTTTTCTTCTTTGGAGTGATTGAGTGACACGGCCAGTTTGGAGTTCCCTTGGCCGTGTTGGACAATTTTGGAGGGACACGGCCACAAGTTTGGCCATGTCCCTTGCATGTGTCACCTTCTGTGTCTTGTGGCTTCTCTTTAGCTTGATATGGGACACGGCCAGTGGCTTGGCCGTGTCCTCTGCATGTGTCAGCTACTGTCCAATTTTTCCTTCTTCTTGGTTCCTTGGCTTTTTAACCTAAAACAAAACTTGAAACAAAATTTAAACAGGAATTAAATGAACATTAACCAACAAAACATAAACACACACTAAAAACTAGAACAAAAAATGACATAAACACTTAAATAAACTAAAACTACCAAAATTAATGAAAACACTAAATAAACATATTAAAACTAACAAAATACCTAAAGAAAACAATAATTATCATAATAAATAAGACACCAATCTATAACAAAAACTAATAAAACAACTACCCCACACTTAAAACTTTGCTTGTCCTCAAGCAAATTCACATGGTATAAATTAAAAACTCAAACAACCTTAACTATAATCCCAGTATATAAGATGAAATCCTTTAAGACTCAGCCATAAATATTTGCAATTTCCTTCAATCAAGATTTTCTTAACTCATTCATTAATCCAGACATACAAATCTCATCTCTCTTCAAAGTGTTTCACTCGATTTAAAGGTTAATTCACTCAAACCACTCATGACTGCATACTACCATAAACTTGCTTAATTATCGAATCTCCCTCACTGATTTTCTCAAGAAATAATCTGAAGGTCTTTCATTTGGATGTAATGGGGCTAATGTAAAGGTGTGAGAAAAGACATTTAAGCTGGAGCATCAAGAAATGGAGTATCTAAATTAGACAATACCCTTGCTAAGAAACTCATAACTCCCTCAAATGGCATACTCACCAACCTTGATACTTTCACATACTTGCATACTTAAAGAACAATACATGAGTCGACATTTCTCTAATGCTAGAAAATATATGAATTTTGTATATATACATATATATATATCTTTTTTATTTTCTCTTTTTCTTTTTCTTTTTTTTATCATCATTTTCATTTTTTTTAATATATATATACAAAATATAAAATTGCATGAAACATCTAGCTTAAAATGAAGAGGAAAAGAATAATCAACTCTTAGTCAAATACAATGTGCAAAGTATGCATTTCAAGACCAAATAGCAATACTATATTATATATATATATTTTTACTTGCTTACCCCACACTTTGAAATAAACCACCCTATTGTCATATCATAAAACTCCATTCCTTAATGCAGGTATGATGATAATAAGAGAATGTTAAGTTGAGAATTGGGTTGATCAAACAAGAAAAAGGTCAAAGGCTCAACTTGGCTCACTAAGGAATTCAATATTAAGGGAAGTCTTTTTAAGCTAAAGGGTTAACCTAATTTGCCTTCATCATTTTAAAACATGAGATAAAATCATAATGTGAGTTCAATTAGTATGCAAAAGCAAACTCTAGAGATGCAAAATCATGAAGGTGCACACTTAAGAAAAGAAAATCAACTGATAATAATATTTAATCTATAAGGCTCAAAACTCACAAAGGTGGGTTCACAAAAATTTATTTGTCATGAATTGCAGAATGTGAAAATTGATCCTGAATGAATTCAAATGATAATTTCTATGCTGATACTAAAGTCTCAACTATAATACCTGAATCACAGAAAAGATCAATAAGTTTCCAGCAATTATGCCATGCACAACACACAATAAAACACACCAAGACAAACAAAACAAAAATTAAAGAAAAGCTTAAAGATTACCCCACACTTTAGAATTTACATTGTCCTCAATGGAAAACAAGAATAATAAAGAGAAAGAGTTAAGTACAACCTGTTTTTCATCGTACCCTGGTGAGGCAAAACCCTAACTTTTCATCACAAACACAAATGTTCAAAAACAAAATACAAGAGAGCTTTAGGGTTTCCATTTATTTAAACTAAACATAAAATCAAAATTGCTAAATATAAAATTATAACTATGAAAAAGAAATGCAAACTGATGGGTTGCCTCCCATTTAGCGCTATTTTAATGTCATAAAGCTGGACATCACTGCAAGTCTTAACTTTAAAAGTCTTATTTGTTCGAGAGTTAAGCAATTCAATGGCACCAGAAGGACATACCTTAGTTATCTCAAAAGGACCACTCCATCGAGATTTGAGTTTACCTGGAAACAAACGGAGTCGAGAATTAAAAAGTAAAACTTTCATACTTGGACTCAATGTCTGTCGCATAATAAATCTGTCATGAAGTGTTTTAGTGTGATCCTTATAATTACTCGAGCTCTCATATGCCTTTGGGTTAAGGCACCTTTGGGTCTCCCCCACTGGTTTAGCCCCCTCTGTTAAAGTTAATGTCAGCTCCAATTTATCTGAGGAACCTGTCTGCAAGAAAGCATCTGAAACAACGGCTTCAACACAATTAATTAAAGAACATTCCTCATATAAAGCAGTTGTAGGAATGGGAGAAGTGTTAAAAATAGAAAATTCAACCTTCTGTCCCAAGACAATCATTGATAATTTACCATTTTTAACATCTATTAAGGTGTTAGTAGTAGCCATAAAAGGCCTACACAGCAAAATAGTGTGTGCTGATGGTGCAGGGTTACTCCCTTCCATGTCAAGAACTATGAAATCCACAAGTACTATTAACCCACCAACCTTAACTAACACATCTTCTATAACCCCTTTCGGGAATCTAAGAGATCTATCAGCTAATTGCAACACCATTTTGGTTGGTTTAAGTCCCCCTAGTTCTAATTCTTTATACACAGAATAAGGCATCAAATTTACACTGGCTCCTAGATCACACATGCCTTCAGTCCCCTTTCCATTCCCCACAGTAATTTGAACTATAAAGCCACCAGGATCCTTTAGTTTGGGAGGTAGTTTATGCTGCAGAACAGCACTAGCTACTTCTGAAACTATCACCTTTTCATTCGGCTCATAGCTCTTTTTCTTGGTGATCAGCTCTTTGAAGAATTTGGCATAAGCCGGCATGTTCTTTATTGCTTCAAGTAAGGGTAAGTTAATACTTACCTTTGACAGCATGTTGAAGATGTTAGAAAATTGCTTATCTTTTTTATCATCCTTCAACCTGCTGGGGAATGGTATAGGTGGCCGGTATGTATTGCTTGCCTTATGTAAATCTGTTGAAAGGGATTTCTCCGTTGATCTTTCTCCAGCACCTTTGTTCTCTAGTTCTCCTTCCTTCTTGTTCTCTTGGTCACCTGCATTCACAGAATTATTTTCAACATTAGTGTTAATTACCTTACCACTTCTAAGTACAGTCACTGATTGTGCCTGGTCAGGTTGACTTGGGAATTTCTCCTTTTGTTGAATCTGCATCTGTTGTGCAAGTTGCCCTACTTGAGTCTCCACTTTCTTAAAAGATGCTTCTAATGAATCCAGCCTCTTGTTGGTCATCTCTTGATTTTTAGTACTGACTTGGATAAAAGCTTGTAAACTTTCCTCCAAACTCTCTATCTTAGACTGCCCTTGATTTGAGGATTGACCCTGTTGTTGGTTCTGTCTCTGGAGCAAATGGAAAGGCTGTTGAGAATTATTTGTTGCCCTGGAAAAATTTGGGTGATTCCGCCAACAAAGATTGTATGTGTTGGAGTAAGGATCATTTCGGGCCCTTGGTTGGAATCCTCCCATAACATTGACCTGCTCAGCTTCATTCCCATAAGTCTCATATGCAGAGGGGCATATATTTGCTCCATGCCCGAATGTTCCACAGATTCCACACGCTTCTTGAGTGGATGAAGAAATATTGTTTTTCATATTCAGCATCTGCACTTGCCTTGTCAATTCAGCTATCTAATTTACCATTTCACTATTGGCTTCTAATTGATTTACCCCTTTACTTCTTCCTCTTACACTTTTCTGTTGAGAATTAGCTCCCAACATCTCAAAGATCTTATAAGTTTCATCAGCTGTCTTTTCTCCCATAGCTCCCCCAGCTGCATTATCAACAGTGTTCTGAAATTGCTGGGTTAGACCATCATAGAAAAACTGATTCAGAATTTAAAGTGGGTAGTGATGGTGTGGACACTGGATTAATAACATCTTGAATCTGTCCCAAGCCTCATGAAATGGTTCTCCTTCAAATTGAGAGAATGTATCAATCTTCCCTCTCAGTTCAGTTGTCTTCTGATGTGAGTAAAACTTGCCCATAAATTTGTCATAAACTTGCTCCTAAGTTGTCAAAGAATTCTCAGGCAACATCATAAGCCAGCTCTTTGCCCTATCCTTCAATGTATACGGGAAACATCTCATCCTTAACTGGTCCTCTTTTAGTCCTCCTAATGGAAAAGTGTTGAGGGTAGAATAAAAATCCCTAATAAAGTTCAAAGGATCTTCATTTGGAACTCCATAGAATGATGGCAGCATGTTGTAATGAATGTTCTTCAACTCATAATTTCTTGCTGCATCTGTCAATCTTATGCAAGAAGTAGAAGTTCCAATGACAGGTCTAGCAAAATCTCTCATAGTTCTTTGTCTTTCTTCTGCCATTTTAACAGATTATGCAGATTCCGACTCAAAATCAGAAGTGTCCTCCTCTGTAGTATCAAATCCTGTATAAAGTTCAAACTCTTCTCTGCTCCTTTTCACTCTCTGAATTTCTGGAATGAATGGATATAACTCTCCTTCGAGTGATCTCCTGCCTTGCATAAACAAAATTTCTAGAAAAAGGAATTATTAAAAACAAAAGAAAAATAAAATCAAAAGTAAACAATGAAAAATAATCTAAAATATCTAAGACTAATAAACAATTACGCCAATTAGCTTCCCCGGCAGCGGCGCCAAAAACTTGTTGCGCTCAAATTAACTCTACCCAAAGCGTCACTCGCAAGTATACGAGGTAGCTGTAGCAAAGGTGATCGCCCCAAGGTCGTCTCACAAGGAAGCTAAAGTAGCTAATTGATTATCAGATTATAAATAACAAGTAATGAATAAATTTAAATTGCTAACAATTAATAAAGATAGATTGATAGAAGTTTAAAACAATAAAAGTAAATTGAGCTGATGTTTTGATTCACTTAATAGAAGGGTCTAGGGTTTGCACTTCTCTACTATTTATATGCATGAACGGTTATTCCTCTTAACCAAATAAATTTCAAAGATTAAATCTCAAGCAACTTAATTAATTGAATAAAGGAAATAAGCTCTCGCATTCAAACCTCTCTTAAATAATCTTGTTCCAATTGAAATAATCTTTTCCTAGGTTATATCTCTAATTCACCTAAGTCCTTAATTGAATTATTCTAGCATTAGACTTCATCTCTCAATCCATCATCTAATACCTAAAAACACATAATTGGTGGCCAATCAATTATATATTAGCAATAATTCATTCAATAAAGGCTTCAAAAAATAATTGAGTTAAGAGTAATAACCAATTCATACAATCATAGCAGATCCATACAAACCCTAGACTAGATCAAATTAGTTCATAATGCTATCAAACATACTCATCTCATTAATATTCAAAGAAATCAATTTAGACATGATAATCTCCATAAATGCAATTCCAATGAAAATAAAGAGATAAAGTTCAAGAACAAAACCAAATTACAAACTCCTTGAAGCTTCTGAAGAATCTCTTTTTCAAATCTTGCAAGAAGGATGTATCAATGGCTAGAACAATCTAATCTAAGCTAGATTAATCAAAGTGTAATCAAAATCAAAGAAAACAAATGTAAAACCCTAAGTTCTTCTCTTTGACGGCTGATCCAATCTCAAACTCTCAACAACCACAGAAAACCCTAACTTTTTTACATTTATACGAAACCTTCGCTTTAAAAAAAATCCGCTTGTCTTTGGTCCATGAGAGACACGGCCAAGTTGGATGAGACATGGCCGTGTTGGAGGTGAATTGGAGGGACACGACCACAAGCCTGGCCATGTTCCTTGCTTGTGTCTTCTACTGCTTGATTTTCTTTCTTTGCTTTGGACTTGAGTGAGACACGGCCAAGTTGGATGAGACACGGCCGTGTTGGATGTCTTTGGAGGGACACGGCCACAAGCTTGGCCGTGTCCCTTGAGTGTGTTCGCTTCTGTGAGAGTTTCTTCTTTTCTTCTTTGGAGTGATTGAGTGACACGGCCAGTTTGGAGTTCCCTTGGCCGTGTTAGACAATTTTGGAGGGACACGGCCACAAGCTTGGCCTTGTCCCTTGCATGTGTCACCTTCTGTGTCTTGTGGCTTCTCTTTAGCTTGATATGGGACACGGCCAGTGGCTTGGCCGTGTCCTCTGCATGTGTCAGCTACTGTCCAATTTTTCCTTCTTCTTGGTTACTTGGCTTTTTAACCTAAAACAAAACTTGAAACAAACTTTAAACAGGAATTAAATGAACATTAACCAACAAAACATAAACACACACTAAAAACTAGAACAAAAATGACATAAACACTGAAATAAACTAAAACTACCAAAATTAATGAAAACACTAAATAAACATATTAAAACTAACAAAATACCTAAAGAAAACAATAATTATCATAATAAATAAGACATCAATCTATAATAAAAACTAATAAAACAATCAGATACATTAGGCTTACATTGCTTCAACACCAAATCCCCGACTCTAAATTTTCTGATTTTAACCCTTCTATTGTAGGCCCAAGCTATCTTCTTTTGATACAGTTGGTGATGATATAGTGCCTTTAACCTTCTCTCTTCTAGTAAAGCTAACTATGTGTATCTGCTCTCTACCCATTCTATTTCAGGCAGTTCAGCTTCCAAGACTACTCTTAATGACTTGATCTCAATTTTAATTGGTAACACTACTTCCATCCTGTAAACCAAAGAGAACAGTGTCATTCCAGTAGGCGTTCGCACACTTGTCCTATATCCCCATAAAGTAAAGGGAAGCATCTCTGACCAATCCCTGTAAGTCTTGGTCATTTTGGACAGAATTTGCTTAATTTTCTTATTTGTTGCTTCTACTGCTGTAACAACCCTTCCCGACCTACGTGTGCAAGCCGAGTAGAGGCGCCACACTTGCCTAATGTTGCTACCAAATTTACTTAGTCAAATTTTAGTTCCAGTTTTTACAGAAATTTTGCCAGAGGTTTGCCTAGAAATTGGGTCCCAAGTGTCGACAAAACTGGTTTTTCTGATTTTTGAAAACATTTTTACACAAATCGACGCGAATACAATCAGTTTCATATTCAACCCCTCGATGTCCTCTACGCACTTGTGTGTTTATTTTCTACTTTGGATTCATGTATAAATTTTAATTAAAATGACCAAAACGGCCATAGTCTACACATCTTCGTTTCTCTTTAACGAGGCGTTTCCTAGAAAAACCGTTACACGTCGTTGTGACCCGATTTTTCTCTACTCTCCATTTTTGGAGTCTGTTATATGCACTATTAAGAACCTCCAGTACAACTTTTGGAAATTACAGTCACCTCCCCAAAACTTTTTGAAATTACGGTCACCTCCCCAAAACTTTTTGAAATTACAGTCACCTCCTTAAAACTTTGCATTTTTCTTCAATTAAGTCCCATTGATCCTATAGCCTTATCTGGGGCCGTTGTCAGGAATTATCTTCTCTTTTCCCCTTCTCTCACTGTGCACGTGACTATTATGCATAAATGCGATGAGTGGATGTGACAACTGCACCATTAGCCTTTGGTCTATAAGGAGAGGATCTATGATGATGGATGCGGTACTTTAAGAATAAATCCTTAACTGCTCCTTGAAACTGTACCCCATTGTCTAATACCACACTGTATGGGACCCCGTACCAGCAGATGAGGTTCTTTTCAATAAATCTAGCCATTTGACTTGCACCAAGTTTGTTGAAGGATTTGGCTTCGACCCATTTCAAAAAATAATCTACTGCTACCACAATGAAACGGTGACCGTTTGAAGCTGTCATATCTCTCCTACAATGTCGATACCTCAGGTGGAAAATGGCCAGGGTGAAGACATAGAATGCAATTCTTCGGGAGGCATGTGATTCAGGTTACCATACATCTGACATTGTTGGCACTTCTTTACAAACTCAATACAATCTCTCTCCATGGTCAACCAGTAATAACCTTGTCGAGTAATCTTCTTAACTAGTGCTAAACCACTCATGTGCGGACCGCAACTCCCGCATGTATTTCTGACATGATACGCTCCACTTCAAGCTTTCTTAAACATCTTAAATGCACCCCCATCAGGCCATCTTCGATATAACTCTCCATGGAATGTGATGTATGTAACACCTCGATACTCCATATAAATACTATATATATACCTTGTATACATACAGTAAGCATATAAAGTATAAGCATGTCACTTTTCGTTACACTTTAAAAACCTTTAACTGAGTTCAAATCATATCTTTCATAAAGTATTTCTTTTAATGATCTTATACTTAAATATAATAATAATCTTGTCTTTAACAAAACTTCATTTATACATATGAATACATTCTTGTAGTAAAATACAGCATAATTAAATTATACATGTATGCAACACACTCTAGTTGGTCTCAGAACACACTTACCTTACTTGTGGCATACCGATTGACTTTTAGATCAACCACCTATTCACCTACGCGATTTACATAACCACGCTAAGCTAAAAAGCTTAGTAGTACAAAGAAATAATTTAAAATATATATTTCAAATAAATCATATTTCATATATTAACATCATGTATTACCATTTTCTTATCATATTTACCCTTTTTAATGCACTCTCTATATATTTCCACCATTCTCATAATATATATATACTCCTATACATCAATCCAACAAATCATAATTCAATGACTTAACAAAACCTTCATGAAATAATGCTCACAATTTCCACATCCATAAACATTTTACACATCATATTATGTTTTCATAAACTCATCATTCAACATAGCTTCTCAAGCCATATTCACTTTCAATCATTTACTTATGTATTGTATACATCTCATTCCATGATTATCATCATATATCACATAATGTTATATTTCATTCCATAATTCACATTAAAACAACGACATGCATGGGCCCACAAGACACTAATATACCATTCAACTTTCAGAGTTGATGTTTTGGTTTAATTTTCTCATTTATCATTATCCCAACTAGGCTTCAAGGATTAGGTTCAACCAAGCTTCAAGGGGAACAAAGCATGCTAAGTATCAACCCAACTTGGCTTCAAGAACCAATCCAACCTAGCTTCACGGGTTGTAACATCTCAATTAGGCTTCAAGGACTAGACCCAACCAAGCTTCAAGGGGAGTAAAACATGTTAAACTTCTACCCAACTTGGCTTCAAGGATCAAGCCCAACCTAACTTCAAGAGATTGTTACTATAGGCATGCCACCAACAACAAACTCTGAAAATGGAATAACACATTAGCCACACAATTCATTTATTATTTCATTATCAATTCCATTCTCAATTCTCATCATTATCTAGGCAAACATGCCCCACTTGTTTCAATTGAATCATCATAGCCAATCACAATGGCTTCACATGTCATTTGAATTATCATAGCCAATCACAATGGCTTCACATGTCATTTGAATTATATCTCAATTCACATTACAACACTTCATCATTCAAGTATACATAATCAATTTCATTGAACATATAGACAATATGTCCATTTATTTCATTGCAATCACTATTACCAACCATAATGACATCACATTTCATCACTTCTCAAGGCACATTAATATAATTCATCATTAAAATATTTATCATAACCAATTGCATTGCACATACCTTTTTGAATGATCACCATAGCTTTCACACTATACAATTTATAACATTAGTCACATTGTATTAACCATATAATAAATTACTTAACATTGTTGTAGGTCACAAAATCATATAAAAGAATGCATCTATGTAAGTTGTACTTACCTCAAGAACTACTCCCATTAATCTATACACTTCCTCTTCCAAGAGTTTTCACATTAGGTTAGTGCAACATAATCTCTTCCAAACCTAATCCAAAGATAATTACACCCATAAGAAATAAGAATGATGACTGACTAGGGCAAGCACAACATATGACACGCTCACCAACACGGGCGTGTTCCTGATCATGCCCTAAACCAACAATACAGAAGCTTTGACGCGCTTAGTAACACGGGCGTGTTAATGGACGTGTCATTCATTCTGCCTCACAGAAACATTGACACGCCCAACAACATGGGCGTGTTCATGGCCGTGTCAATTACTTTTTCTCATAGTAGCTATGACACGCTCAGTAACATGGCCTTGTTAATGGTCGTGTCGCAAACATCCAACTCAGTACCATTGACACGCCCAACATTGTGGCCGTGTCAGCCAAAAATCATGAATTCGAACTCTCATCCATGAAAACACAAACACTTCAAAACTCATACTTCATCACCCTTAATCAACATCTTAGTTATATTCATCAATTACCAATCAATTTAACACTTATATCACTTCAATATATCATAATAATAATCATTATATACACCACCATATATCAACTACTCAATTTCCCCAATTCATTCATATGAAACCCTTACTCAATAATTTCAACAATTCATCATCATCCTCACAATTAACCATATTATCTCACAATTAACCATATTATCATCATCTAAAAACCAACTTCACACATATATATTTCAATCTTTCATTATCATCATCATCACTCATCAATCATATCAAATCCAAACTCAAACAATAGAAATCAATACAAGGAAATGAATACTTACTTGACTATTATGTCAAATATTCAATAACCATCTTCAATTCTCTCAAAACCCATAAGAATTTGGTGTATATGTAGATAAAATCACCTCTCTTTCTCTCTATCCCTCTTTCTCTTTCTCTCTCTCTCGTCCAAGAAGAAGAAGAAGATGAAGAAGATGAAAAGAAGATCTTTTCTTCTTTTTCTCATGCTTATCATATATATATATATATTAATAATTAAATACCTTCAAATCTTCACCATACACTTGTCACTCTTTGACTTTCTTTCTTCTTTTTCTTTTAATTATTATTATTATTAATTAATTAAGCTTCCTTTCCCACACCACTTTATACCTCATGTATATGTGATGTATATGTTAGTATATGTATATTTCTTATATATCACTTTTATATTCCCATATATTTTCCCAAATACCATATATACATATTATCCTTACATATATTACCAACATATCTTCTCACAGCTACTACTCCAATGTACACCAAAATCGGGATATTAAATTAATTCGTTACTCTTCTTTTGATTTTCAATAGACATTCACATTAAATCCATATACAACAATACTTACTCCAAACTTTTAGGGTATATTTTGGGATATTATAATTCTCTCCCCCTTAAATAATTTCGTCCCCGAAATTATCTAGTATCGTATCAATCCATTCTAAACAAACTACCATCTTAACTTTCATACAAAATTCAATACATCATTAAGTTATTATGTCATCCAATCATATAACTTCAACTCTCCCCCTTAGAGTCATTCATCTTATCTAAATTTCATAGTTCATCATTATATATATATTTATTTGACTTATTACTTTCTTAACAAAGCAGTCAAGATAATTCCTCACATTCCCAATGAATTTATCCTTATACCACAATCAGATCGTCTTATAATACATTTATGCTTTATCCAATCTTTATATTTAAAATATTTTATTCCTTCACCTCTTAATAATTACTCTCTTAACTTTAACCTTAAAAATTACTGATTTATATCTTAGTATTGATTATCCCGTCATTACAATCACTGTCAAAATAGACATTTATCAAAACTCAGTGGATAACTAATATAACTCCATTCATTCTTGTCCAATCGCACTTTAAAATTTTACATCATATACATTATCATGTAAATTTTATACTCTGAGTACAACTATTCATATTAAATTTCCATAATGATTCATAATTTTCGTAAAATCTAGATCAATTGATCTATCTGTCACAAAATATCCACATTTCAATCTTGTTCAAATCAAACCAACAATTAACTTATTTAAACTCATCGTTAGTTTTCACATTATATAGATGACCTAATTCCATTAGATCAAACTTATTTTCAAATCCTTATCTCTTTAGATTCATATTCAGTCAAATTATCATGATAACAAATCACTCCAAATTGTCCTTTAATATACATATAGTTTATTTTCTAGTATCTTAATATAATTTCCATCAATTCTCATGATAAATTTTATACCATATTTACTATCTATAGTTCATTCAATTAAACCTTAATTCCATTCATTTATTCACTTTATACAATAAACATATTCAGTATAACTTTCAATCACATTTGTAATTTTTTTCTCTTTTAAACATCTTCTCACATTTCACATCATTGCTATCTTTACAATAATTGTTATCCATAACTCAACACATTTTCATAATTCTCTTCTTTTTCCTTACGATTCATAATTATAAACAAATTTCTAACATAAAATGATAAGATATAACTTTACCAAATCATAATTCTAGACCATATTTCTAGAAACAAAATTATCAATCTCATCAAATGGTTGCTATAATCATATTATCTCAGGTCCCAAATCTGTAGATAACAAAACTAATCAACCAAAATATACTAAACAAATCATAGGATTATAAAAGATTAAGGGTCATGTTTAAAACTTATTAATCCATATGGTTTCTCTATTATTCTGTTTCCAACCTTTCCAATTACAAAACTAAATTAGATCACAAGAATTCCATATTAATTCTTTAAACCCTTGCTATACCAGAAGTTAACACATTCCAACTCCGTTTCAAACCAATTTACACTCGATTATATGATCTTCATCAACTTAATTCATGTTTCAACAATATTACTATGAACATTTCTTACTATATACATATTCAATTATATGCAGTTCTTACACAATTTCTATATATCACTCCATTTCTAATTCATTCACAATCTCTTATAATATACAAATATATAGAACTTTTCATATGTGAATACTTTGGGATCTAAATATCATATGATCATCAAATTCAGTGATCACCATAACAATTTCATTGTCCAATATTACACGAATCTATTCTTACTCTCAATTCCGTCATATAATTTATCTAATTGCTCAAATCATAACCTAATCTTTCTTAGGTTCACTAATACATGCAATATCATTCTCCATATCACTTATCCAATAGTTATACCACGTACACATTCATAGATCACTTTCATAATGTGATTCACATTTCTTACATATCATAATTTCATTCATTTTGAAAAACTCAGCTCACATATCCTATACATGTATACACTTAATTATATGCTCTTATTCTATTTTCTTCTTCATACATTCCATACAAATTTAATGTTTATCACTTTCCTTTGAACACTATCATTTTCATTCCTTCAATATGATGTAAAGTATTTATCATCAAAACAAATATATATATATATATTCTAACCATAATAACAATTCACATACATCTTAGTCACATTCCCAATGTGACATCTCTTTCACTTTTGTCTTTAAAAGCATTTAATATACCTTTATATCCACTTTTATCATTTCTACTCAAATAACTTAAAATAACTCATTTTCACTTGCTTACTCACTTTCTTTTGACTTCAAAACAATTTTCATACTATCAATCACATTACTCAATTCATAATACTTTCATGTGCAATTTTATTCATTTCACATAGCTTATGTATTGAATATACATTAAACCATCAATATCCAAATATTCTTTATCAAATTCCATTTAAAACTTTAACTTTTCAACTCACTACTTCACTTAAACTTTAATTTACCAAACTCATCTTTTCTTAATATTAACTTTAAAAACATCTTATATATATATATATACCATAAAGCAACATCAAACATATAATTTTTACAATTATCAAGCTCATTTCAAAAAACTCAAATATCACATATTACCACCATCAACATGAGCTTTCACAATATTCAAAGCATATTACATTTTTAACATTGAAAATTACAATGTTTGCATTAACATAACCATACAAACAACACCAATATGTCTTCTTATTTAACTAACATGATCTCTTTTTCTTTTAAACAAAAACTTAACTTGATATACCCGAACCTTACATAATCACACTTTGTCTATACCAATCAATTCACTCACTATTCCACCATACTCTTTTCATTTTAATAACATATTCTTCCATATTAACAATCCAACAATATTTCCTCTTTCTAGCAAACCCAACATAAACTCTATTATAAAGAGATTTAAAATATAGAGGAAGAAGTATATACTTTATTCTCCTATTCATTTCTTTATATTACAATCACTTTTCAATAATCAATATTTCAAAATTTACTTTCCTTAAGTAAATTCCCATTCTTGAACTTACCAATTAAACTTGTACCAATTTTTCATATCATTTCTTTTTCCAACATTACTTTCATATAAAATCTTATTCACACACTATCATCCATCTCATGTAATTCAGATACATCACAAATCACATAATGCCACGTTCGAGACCAACCTAGGTGTTAATGCATATGCATGTATTACCCATTTACATTTCAAAACTCTTCCTTTCAATTCTATTTAAACTTTTTTTTAAAACCTTTTTCCTTTTTAATTCCACTTAGGCCGAGAATCTCGAACCTAAGCTCTGATACCAAAATAATTGTAACACCCTGATACTCCATATAAATACTATACATATACCTTGTATACATACAGTAAGCATATAAAGTATAAGGATGTCACTTTTCGTTACACTTTAAAAACCTTTAACTGAGTTCAAATCATATCTTTCATAAAGTATTTCTTTTAATGATCTTATACTTAAATATAATAATAATCTTGTCTTTAACAAAACTTCATTTATACATATGAATACATTCTTGTAGTAAAATACAGCATAATTAAATTATACATGTATGCAACACACTCTAGTTGGTCTCAGAACACACTTACCTTACTCGTGGCATACCGATTGACTTTTACATCAACCACCTATTCACCTGCGCGATTTACATAACCACGCTAAGCTAAAAAGCTTAGTAGTACAAGAAATAATTTAAAATATATATTTCAAATAAATCATATTTCATATATTAACATCATTTATTACCATTTTCTTATCATATTTACCCTTTTTAATGCACTCTCTATATATTTCCACCATTCTCATAATATATATATATATATACTCCTATACATCAATCCAACAAATCATAATTCAATGACTTAACAAAACCTTCATGAAATAATGCTCACAATTTCCACATCCATAAACATTTTACACATCATATTATGTTTTCATAAACTCATCATTCAACATAGCTTCTCAAGCCATATTCACTTTCAATCATTTACTTATGTATTGTATACATCTCATTCCATGATTATCATCATATATCACATAATGTTATATTTCATTCCATAATTCACATTAAAACAATGACATGCATGGGCCCACAAGACACTAATATACCATTCAACTTTCAGAGTTGATGTTTTGGTTTAATTTTCTCATTTATCATTATCCCAACTAGACTTCAAGGATTAGGTTCAACCAAGCTTCAAGGGGAACAAAGCATGCTAAGTATCAACCCAACTTGGCTTCAAGAACCAATCCAACCTAGCTTCACGGGTTGTAACATCTCAATTAGGCTTCAAGGACTAGACCCAACCAAGCTTTAAGGGGAGTAAAACATGTTAAACTTCTACCCAACTTGGCTTCAAGGATCAAGCCCAACCTAACTTCAAGAGATTGTTACTATAGGCATGCCACCAACAACAAACTCTGAAAATGGAATAACACATTAGCCACACAATTCATTTATTATTTCATTATCAATTCCATTCTCAATTCTCATCATTATCTAGGCAAACATGCCCCACTTGTTTCAATTGAATCATCATAGCCAATCACAATGGCTTCACATGTCATTTGAATTATCATAGCCAATCACAATGGCTTCACATGTCATTTGAATTATATCTCAATTCACATTACAACACTTCATCATTCAAGTATACATAATCAATTTCATTGAACATATAGACAATATGTCCATTTATTTCATTGCAATCACTATTACCAACCATAATGACATCACATTTCATCACTTCTCAAGGCACATTAATATAATTCATCATTAAAATATTTATCATAACCAATTGCATTGCACATACCTTTTTGAATGATCACCATAGCTTTCACACTATACAATTTATAACATTAGTCACATTGTATTAACCATATAATAAATTACTTAACATTGTTGTAGGTCACAAAATCATAAAAAAGAATGCATCTATGTAAGTTGTACTTAGCTCAAGAACTACTCCCATTAATCTATACACTTCCTCTTCCAAGAGTTTTCACATTAGGTTAGTGCAACATAATCTCTTCCAAACCTAATCCAAAGATAATTACACCCATAAGAAATAAGAATGATGACTGACTAGGGCAAGCACAACACATGACACGCTCACCAACACGGGCGTGTTCCTGATCGTGCCCTAAACCAACAATACAGAAGCTTTGACGCGCTTAGTAACACGGGCGTGTTAATGGACGTGTCATTCATTCTGCCTCACAGAAACATTGACACGCCCAACAACACGGGCGTGTTCATGGCCGTGTCAATTACTTTTTCTCACAGTAGCTATGACACGCTCAGTAACATGGTCGTGTTAATGGTCGTGTCGCAAACATCCAACTCAGTACCATTGACACGCCCAACATTGTGGCCGTGTCAGCCAAAAATCATGAATTCGAACTCTCATCCATGAAAACACAAACACTTCAAAACTCATACTTCATCACCCTTAATCAACATCTTGGTTATATTCATCAATTACCTATCAATTTAACACTTATATCACTTCAATATATCATAATAATAATCATTATATACACCACCATATATCAACTACTCAATTTCCCCAATTCATTCATATGAAACCCTTACTCAATAATTTCAACAATTCATCATCATCCTCACAATTAACCATATTATCATCATCTAAAAACCAACTCCACACATATATATATTTCAATCTTTCATTATCATCATCATCATACATCAATCATATCAAATCCAAACTCAAACAATAGAAATCAATGCAAGGAAATGAATACTTACTTGACTATTATGTCAAATCTTCAATAACCATCTTCAATTCTCTCAAAACCCATAAGAATTTGGTGTATATGTAGATAAAATCACCTCTCTTTCTCTCTATCCCTCTTTCTCTTTCTCTCTCTCTCATCCAAGAAGAAGAAGAAGATGAAGAAGATGAAAAGAAGATCTTTTCTTCTTTTTCTCATGCTTATCATATATATATATATATATATTAATAATTAAATACCTTCAAATCTTCACCATACACTTGTCACTCTTTGACTTTCTTTCTTCTTTTTCTTTTAATTATTATTATTATTAATTAATTAAGCTTCCTTTCCCACACCACTTTATACCTCATGTATATGTGATGTATATGTTAGTATATGTATATTTCTTATATATCACTTTTATATTCCCATATATTTTCCCAAATACCATATATACATATTATCCTTACATATATTACCAACATATCTTCTCACAGCTACTACTCCAATGTACACCAAAATCGGGATATTAAATTAATTCGTTACTCTTCTTTTGATTTTCAATAGACATTCACATTAAATCCATATACAACAATAATTACTCCAAACTTTTAGGGTATATTTTGGGATATTACAATGTATTTGCAAAGACCACCGCCTTATGGCTCTTCTTTCTTTCTTTTTTGCCCCCGGCAGATATTCTCTTTCTTCCAAAAATTGCCTTATAGTGTCATACCATGCATCATGGTCTGCACCAGTTTCCATGATTGTTTCATATTCATATCAAGGAGTTGATGAACTGATCAAGATCAAAGGTTTAAGGAATAAGCTGACAAGGTTTTTCCATACCGAAGCCAATGTGGCTAGGGCATCAGCCACCTGATTTTCTTCTCTTGATAGGTGTACAAACCTACACTCCTTAAAGTTCTTCTTCATCATGGTCATGTAATGGTGGTATGGTTTTAATTTTTCTTCTTTCAACTCTCACTCTCCATTTACTTGGGATACTACTAGTAATGAATTGCCATAAACTTCCACCTTATCCACCTTCATAATCATTAGGGTTTCCAAACCGAAGATACAAGCTTCATACTCCACCATATTATTTGTTGCCCTAAATTTTAACTTTTTGTCTAAAGGGATAAGTTCCCCTTCGGGCGATTCTAGTATAACTCCCAAACCTGCTCCTTTCTTGTTTACTGCTCCATCAAAATACATTTTCCACCCTTGTACTTCAATTGCTTTTAAATGCTCATTTGGAAATTCCAAGATTACCTCTTTGCCATCTGGTAATGGTTGTTGGGCCAGGAATTCTGCCACCGCTTTACCTTTGATTGTTTTCCTGGTTACATATACAATCTCAAATTCTTCTAATATTATGAACCATCGACCATACTTCCTAAACAAAGAGGGTGTCTCCCTTAAGTACTTCATTGGATCCAACCTGGAAATTGCTTGCACACTATACGATTGAAAGTAATGCTGCAACTTCTTAGAAGACCAAACCACGACTATACAAGTCTTTTTAATGATACTATACTTAATTTCAAAAAGTAGGAGCTTTCTACTCAAATAGTAAACTGTATGCTCAATCCCTGACTCATCTGCTTGGGCTAGCATGGGTGCTATTGACTCTTCTTCTACTGCTAAGTATAGTAGTAGAGGTTTGCCGAGTTTAGGTGGTTTTAAAATAGGTGGATTCAATAAATACTCTTTTATTCACTCAAAGGCCTTTTGACACTCTTCATTCCATATGACCGGTTGATTCTTTTTAAACAATTTCAAGATAGGCTCACAGATTGTTGTGAGCTTTGCTATGAACCTGCTAATGTATTGTAATTTACCAATAAATCCCCAAACTTCTCTCTCCGTCTTTGGGGGTCATATCCCTGATTGCTTTAACTTTGTCAGGATCAATCTCAATGCCATTCAGACCAATTATATGTCCCAATAATTTACCTGAGGTAATACCGAACACACACTTCTTCAGGTTTAATCTTAGCTTATATTTCAAAGCTCTATCGAAGAATAATTCTATGTTTTGGAAGTGTTGTTCCCTTGTATCCGATTTAACCATCATATCATCAACTTATACTTCAACTTCTTTATGCATCATGTCATGAAATAATGTGGTGGCCATCCTTTGATAGGTTGCCCCAGCATTCTTTAAGCCGAATGGCATCACCCTATAACAAAATATACCCCATGTAGTAATGAAAGTAGTTTTGGCTTTATCCTCTTGGGCCATTAACACTTGATTGTATTCGGAAAATCCATCTACAAATGAGTGTAGCACGCTAGAGGCTGCAGTATCAATGAGGACATCTATATGAGGTAAAGGGAAATCATCTTTAGGGGAAGCCTTGTTCAAATCTCTATAGTCCACACAGACCCTAATTCTTCCATCTTTCTTTGGCACAGGTACTATGTTGGCTAACCAATCTGGATATTCTATCACTTCAAGGAACTTCACTTGTATTTGCTTAGTGACCTCTTCTTTAACCAATTCAGCTCACTCAGATCTTAATCACCTAAGATTTTGTTTGACAGGTTTCATGTGAGTGTGAGTAGGAATATGATGCTCGACTATGTCTCGATCTATTCCAGGCATATCCTCATAAGACCAAGCAAACACTTCTTCATATTTTTTGAATATTTTTTCAAATCTCTCTCTCTCATTAGGAGTAATGTCAGATGCTATGCTAATTTTTTAGGATTTTCAATTGTTCCCAAATTTAATGATTGTGTGTTAACAGAATTAATATTAAAGATGCTCATGTAACTGCTATTTCAATGTATGCAACCATCAGGAGAAACATCACACAAGTAAGCAAAATCAAACTTTATTGCATTCATTTTGGAAAGAAAACATCATCATCCTCATACAAAGCAGACAAATTAAAATCAAAATCAAAATCATTGTTCTCAAAATCATAAGGCAGGATGTCTTCAAACTTTTCTTCAACCAGGGCAGCAATCTCCCCTAAGTCTTCTTAGCATTCAGGACAGCTTCATTCTTCTCTTTCGGATTGGATTCTTTGCTGGTTGGCAGGGTGAGCTCTTCCTTCACTTGCTCCACTAGCTCGGCCACATCTGCAAAAATTTCAAAACCAGGGATCAACTTTCCCATGAACATGATTGGCTCGGGTTTTCCTTGGGGTGGTCCCATATCTGGAGCTTTAACAAAAATCTCTTCAAGTGGTGGGAAGCTCATCTTCTCACTCTTCTTTGGCTAGACATCATTGGCTTCATCATATCCCAACCCCTTCTTGGAAGTTTGAGTTCTAAAATCTGGCAGCTTTGTCAAAACGGCCTTACCCTTTCCAAGAATAGCTCCGGGAAGGTAATTCATGTTCTTCATCATATTCAAGACTTTGGAGTCTACTACTTCATCATCAGAAATTGCAGCTACTTGAAACCATTGAGACGCCTCTCAATCATTAGAGCGTTAACAATCTCATTATCTTCAGCTTCAATGACCACTGTCTCATCTTCGTTGGGGAACTTGATCTTTTGATGAAGGGTGGAAGGAACTCCACCAAGAGGATGAAACCATGGTCGCCCCAAGAGTAAGGCGAAGGTAACTGGTATGTCTAAAACAACAAATTCAACAATAGAGTCAATTGGACCAACCTTGATAGCAACTTTGAAAGTCCCTTCAGCATGTCTCTTAGTGTTGTCATAAGCTCGAATTGTTACCTCGGTCGGGTCTAGATCTCTTGTTGACATGGCTAGTTTTGGCAATATCTTAAGTGGATAAACATTTATGGCGGACCCATCATCAACCAATACACATGGAGTCCTCTTCCCTTTGACTTCTATTTTGCTAAAGAGAGGGCGGATATGATCTCTCCCCTCCTCTGGTAAGTCTGCATCTGAAAATGAAACTGCTCCCTGTGAGTGGGGATTTTTTCCCCCACTCCCGGTGGAATAGTTCTTGCGACTTTGGCACTGTTTAGGCTTGGGGCCTTAGAGAACACGAACCTAAGGAATCCCCAAATGAAGTCGCCATCCGGACGGGCCGGGAAAAAAAGAAAGGGGTAGATGACTCGATTCCTAAGGAATCCCCAACCGCCTAATGGGTTCAGAAAGTTGGGTACGTATGGGAAAGGTGAGAAATGGCCCAGCACCCCCACAACGCCTGGTTCATTGGAACCGGCCTCCTTTACAGTCTTAATATTATAAAATTCTTAAATATAACAACATTATCCATATTACACACAACAATTAAAAGAGAGCATCAATATATTAAAATCAAAGCAAAGTCCAAGCAAAACAAATAAATGGACACCCATCCGAAGATGGAAACATGTCCTTACATTACATGCCTAAATAGGACACCTACCGAAAGGTAGAAACATGTCCTTTACATAGGTTCTAAAATAGAAAAGCAAATTAAATTACATGATATTTAACTAATGAGGTATCCAACAAGTGGAAACATACCTCTTACAACATTTGGAAATCTAAATAAATTAATAAAAGTAAATAATTATTCATCATAAATAAATCATTCATTAAATATCAATAGAAAGTAAACATCCATTCATGATAAATTAAATAAATCAAGTATTGAACTTAAATAAATTAAAGCGTATATAATAAATCAAAGCATAATCAAATATAGAATTGAATAAGGCAAATAAAAATCTAAATTATAGCTACTGTTTCCATTTAGGATTCTTTATTTCATATGTTTAGGGTTTTGGGTTTTCATAAGTTTAAGCTACTGTGACTTTTAAAGAATTAAAATAAATTAAGGATTTTATGTTTTAAAAGGTTGGTAAGACATTTTGATTAAACAAATTAAGGTTTGAATGGTGAAATCATGAAACTAGCGTTTTGGACACTTTAAAACACTTTGATTTATGATTTTCGGTTATTACATTGTGTTTTTAAGCTACTGTGTAAAGTTAAAATATTTGTGTTTATATGATTTTTAAGGTTTTAAGGATTAGGGTTTATAAAAAAGTTAGGGTTTAAGGTTTTAAAAGGGTTAGTGTTCAATATTTTAGGTTTTGGAATTGAATTAGGGTTTTAGGATTTAAAATTAGGGTTTCGGGTGATGAATTGGTTTTTAGAATTTGGAAATCAATTTGATAATTTTATGAAGTTTTATGAATTTAAGCAAATGATTTAAAGTTTATAAAAATAGAAAAGATATTTGTTAAGGTTTGTTGAAAGAAACATAACCAAGTATAAAATTTTGAAAGAAATAGAATCAAATTTTGGTTTTGTTGAAAAATATGTTCAATTAGGGGTTTAAGATTTTAAAGAAGTAAAACTAACAATTTTAAGCCTTTTTGAAAATAAACCAATGAAATAAGGTTTTTAACTTTAGAAAAACTAAATTAAAGTTCTAAGGTTTTTAATTTTGAGAAACACAAGTTCCTAGTTTTAGCTACTGTGAAAAAATAACCAAACAATTTAATACATACCTCCTTTTGATAGTTCCTCCAACAAATAATTCTTCTTGGATGAAGAAGAACAAAGGCAGTTGCTGCCTTTGATTCCTTTGTTAATGCTTTGCTTGTTGCTCTCAAAAGTCAAATTGATTTGCTGCCTTTCCTTCACAGATTTGGTTTGCAATTCTCTCCAATTTTCCTCACTAATTCTGATTCTCTTTCCTCCTTTTTGTGTTGTTATTTATAGAAGTTTTTTAATGGTTTTTCCTAGTTACTCATGGCATACAATATTTAATAAGAAAAGGAAACTGAAACCTAATTGTATTAGGTTTCAGAAAATTTGCGTAGGAAAATTTCGCTAGCGAAAGAATTTGCCACAGGAAAAATTGCGCTGGCCAAAAAATTTGCCGCAGGAAAAATTACGCTAGCAAAAAAATCTGCCGCAGTTTTTTGCGGCAGGGGGAAGGGAATAGGCCTATGGGCCATTTTTCCCGCAGGAAACTCCTGCGGGTGAAATAGCCCACGGCCAAGCCCGCTGGAATTTTTAGCGACCCGATTTTTTTGTCGCCGATTTTTATTTTGATTTTTTGATTTTGATTTGTTTATTTTGATTTTTTATTAATAAAAATTAGATAATAAAGCAAAAATTATTTAATTAAGATAACAAAAATTATTTTGGACCAATTAAAATATATTAGACAACACAAAAATTATTTTGGACTAAATAAAATATATTGGACCGGACTGGGTCAAAAATTAAGGGTCTACACTCCCATATTAACTTCGCTCTTCTCTTGAACCTCTTCACATTTCATTACCCCTCCAAATTTTATGAAGTTGATCAGCTCCTCCGGTGTCGTGGAGGTAGAAATCGGCATGCTAGCCAAGTCTTTGGTCATAGTTTCTCGGTGCTTTTTAGAAGTATCTAATATATCCCAAATGCTAACACTTGCTTGGGTTCTTTTCAATTGCTTGAGCACAACATTATCTTTTTCTTCTTTATTTCCTACTTCAACTTCCTTTCCCTTATTAGTTTCTACCTCCTTAAGTGGTGGCCTTGCGTAAGGCTTACCGAATCTAGTGTTCATTACCTCATCTTTGTTGGGCTCGGACCAAGTCCACTACTCCTTCTTGGATACTATATCATCATCACTATCGCTCGAATCCCAAAACCCATTGACAACACAAATTGTTACTTCTTTACCCAACACAACTTGCTTAATTTCATCAAATACCTCTTCTTCTTTGGTTGCTTCTCTACCCACATCTTGAAAAGAAGACATGACAAAATCCTCATGCAAACCACCTCCAATCATGAAGGTTGCCGGCGGCGGTACTCTATTGAATTTTGTCAGATCCTCGAACTTTGTGTTTGGCTTATTGGGCTCGGGTAGCTTCCCATTATCAATTAGATTTTGGATCTCATGTCTCAACCTTATACATCTATCCATGTCATGCCCTTGCATTTGATGAAACTGACAAAATGCTTTAGTGTCGAAATTAGGTGGGAGAGGGTTAGGCAAAGGGCGAGGATCTAAAGGTTGTAGTAATCCCTTTCTTTGAAGCTTAATAAGAACCCAAGACATCGGTTTCCCCAATTCTAAAAATTGTCTCCTTGTTCCTTGGTTAGTAGCAATGACATCGACTGCCTTTTGCATGCTTTGGCTACCAGACTGATAATTCCCTTTCTCATTCCTTCTTGTTGAAAAATGGTTCTTCTCTCTCTCCCATTCTTCAATTTGCCAACCCGCTTAGAGAAGGTCTTTGAAATCACGGATGAGTGTATGAGACATCCTTTCACGAAGACTAGGCAACACCCCTCTCACAATCATCCTCATTTGATCGGATTCATCAGGCCTCTTCTTGAGTAAAGCAGCCTTGTTTCTCCATCTCTTCACATAATCGACAAAATTCTCTTTCGACCTTTGCCTAATGGACTCCACTTCCATTAAGGTAACTTCCATCTCAACATTATATCCATATTGTTGGATGAAGGCTTTGTAAAGCATATCCCAACTCTTTTGTGTTCCATCATCTAGGGTATTGAACCAATTTTGCACAACAGGGTCCAATGAGAGCATAAAGTACCTTAGAGTTTGAGCCTTAGTAGCTTAGGCAGACTACATAGCAGTGATATACTGCTTCACATGGAGAAGAGGATTTTCAGTTCCATCAAACTTCACAAAAGATGGCATCTTGAACTTGTACGAGACTTCTTCATCTAGTTCAAATAATTTGTCAACTTCGGACATTTCTTCGGTTTTCAGTTTCTTCTCAAATTTCTTTTCTAAATCAGCAATCATCTTTTCAACATCAGAAGTTTCAGTCTTCTCCATAGTTGATCTTTCAACAATCTTCGGTTCCTTTTTCTTCTCTTGAGCATCTTGGTAGTATTAGGTCCAATCATCATCATCGTCAATGATCACCTTTTCATCATCAAAAACTACTTCACCAACTTTAGTCTTCCCTTTGTCCTTTGGCTTCTTAGTGCTAGCAGAAGCCTCGACATGATTTTCTAAGATTGCAGTCAATTGGTTCTTCATGGTCTCAGCTAGGGCCTCTTTTATTTCTTTCATCTTGGCGTTGAGGGCCTCATCCACCATCCTTTGAATTTGTTTGGGATCCATTATTTCTGGTGAGCAAGTGATTGAGTCATTGCTAGATTCTTTACTTTTGGCATAGGTCAGATTGTTATAAGCTTTTGAACTATCGTAATCCAAGGCTGTGGGCCAGAAAGGATATGAGATGCAAATGTATGCATGTATGCATGTATGCACAAACAATCAACAAAGAAAGATAATTAGGACATTCCTTCAAACCTTATAATATCCACACATGAATGGCAAGTCTCTTTTCCTAGGTATATGGTTAACAAAATACTAACATGGAATATCTTGTTTTTGAATATTTCCCTCGAACGTTTCAACCAATAGTTATATTTTTGAAAATGGAAATTCATTCATAGTAATCCTTATTAATTAGGTTTTAATCCATTCAACCAACTATGCTATATTGGATTAAAACTAAATTAAGAGGTTTATTATAAATAGATTTCTCCCTTGTAAAAGGTAACTAGTGGTTCATGCCAAAAACAAGCCCATGATTAATTATTCTTAGTATAAACTAGGCTCACAATTGATTTTTGGTATTTCTTAATTGACCTAAATAATTTGCAAGCTCTTTGAAAGAAAAGGTTGGATAAAAACAATTTTGTTTCTAAGCCCATTGTAAAAAGATCTTAGAAAAAATGGATTTTGGGCTTAGTATTTGGGCCATGAGCAAAATAATTTTTGATTTGTTTTTAGAAAAGTTTTATGTCCAAAGACCATCTTGAAAAATTTTGAAAATAGCTTTGGTCTTTTGGATTTTAAAGAAAAATTTATTTTGAGCTTACAATGTACTTAGGTCAAATTAGAAAAAGAACAAACCAAATAATCCATGATTTAAGCCAAGATAAATTAACCATAGTCAAACAACATGCATTTGGGGTAAAGACCTAAGGAAAGTAACTAGGCCAATTACATGAGCTTCAGTCTTTGGGTAAAAAGGCTTAGGTTCCCATAGCAAGTATATACCAAATGGTACAAGGCTATGAGTGGTTATGCCATGCTCGATCTCCATACCTTGAGTGAAAGTATAGTATCCCTTACATAACACAACACGGGTAACACGGGCGTCCTAACTCACGCACATGATGCAATATAAGATGATGCAATGGACAATATCATTATAAGAAAGAATAGAATAATATAAAGACCAACGGAATCAACTTCTCTTATCCCCAGTGAAGTCGCCATTGTGAGTGGGGATTTTCACCCCCACTCCTAGTGGAATGGTTCTTGCGACTTCAGCACTATTTAGGCTTGGGGCCTTAGAGAACACGGACCTAAGTCCGGAGAAAATGAAGTTACCTCCCGGACGGGCCAGGAAAAAGAAAGGGGTGGGTGACTCGACTCCTAAGGAATCCCCAACCCCCTAATAGGTTTGGAAAGTTGGGTACGCGTGGGGAAGATGATAAATGGCCCAGCACCCCCACAACACCCGGTTCATTGGAACCGGCCTCCTTTACAAGTCTTAATATTATAAAATTCTTAAATATAACAACATTATCCATATTATACATAATAATTAAAATAAAGCATCGATATATTGAAAATCAAAACAATGTCCAAACAAAGCAAATAAATGGACACCCATCCGAGGATGCAAACATGTCCTAACATCCCATACCGAAATAGGACACCCACCAAAAGGTAGAAAAATATCCTTTACATTGGTTCTAAAATAGAAAAGCAATTTAAATTACATGATATCTAACTAATGAGGTACCCACAAAGTGGAAACATACCTTTTACAACATTTGGAATTCTAAATAAATCGATAAAAGTAAATAACCATTCATCATAAATAAATCATTCATCAATGGTATTAAACATCAATAGAAAGCAAACATCCATCCATGATAAGTTAAATAAACCAAGCATTGAACTTAAATAAATTAAAGCATATAAAATAAATCAAAGAATAATTAAATATAAATTGAATAAAGCAAATAAAAATTCAAATTAGAGTTACTGTTTCTATTTAAGATTCTTTATTTAACATGTTTAGGGTTTTGGAATTTGTGGGTTTAAGCTACTGTGAGTTTTTAAAGGAATTAAAATGGATTAAGGTTTAATGATTTAAAAAGTTAGTAAAGTTCTTTGATTAACCAAATTAGGGTTTGAGATGTAAAATCATGTAATTAGGGTTTGGACACTTTAAAACATTTAGATTTATGATTTACGGTTACTGGATTATTATTTTGTATTTACCATATTGAATTTTAAGCTTACTGTGTTTTAATTTTAGATTTATAAGGTTTTAGAGTTTAAAGGATTAGGGTTTAAAAATTTAGGACTTAAGGTTTTAAGGGAGTTAGGGTTTACTGTTTTGGGTTTTGGAGTTGAATTAGGGTTTTAAAATTTTAAAAATCAATTGATAATTTTATGAAACTTTATGAAAATAAACAAAACGATTTAAGGTTTATATAAACAGAAAAGATGTTTTTAGGGTTTGTAGAAAGAAACATACTCAAATTTAGGATTTTCAAAAGAAACAGGTTCAATTAGGGTTTCAAGATTTTGAAGAAGCAAAAATAACAATTTTAAGATTTTTGGAAAATCAATAAACGAATTAAGGTTTTTAAGCTTTAGAAAAAGGTAAATTATAGTTCTTAGGGTTTTTTGATTTTGAAGAAACAAAAACAATTATTTTTTTATCTATAATGATGAAGCTACTGTAAATTCATGAAACAAATAAAGAAGTTCATACCTTCGTTTATTGGTTCCACCAAAAATCACTTCTTGGATGAACAAGAACAAAGACAAGCTTTGCTACCTTTGATGGATTGAATTGCTTGTTTTCTCCCTCAAAAAAGTCCAATTGATTCAAAGATTTCCTCAATTTCTCCTCCCAATTTCTGATGATTTTTGTGTCATTTTTTATCTTATTTATAAAAGAATTTTATAGTTAATTCTAGTTATTCACGGAATCTAATATCGTTAAGAAAAGAAAACCGAAACCTAATTGCATTAGGTTTCAGAAAAATTTATGTCGAAAAAATTTTGCTGGCGAAAAAAAACTGCTGCAGAAAAATTGCGAGCAAAAAAAAAACTGCTGCTAAAAAAATGCGCTATAAAAAAAACTGCCGTAGCTGGCTGCAGCAGCGGCCAGAATGGGCCTGTGGACCATTTTGCCCACAGTTTTTAGAAAAATTCTACGGGAAAAATGGCTTTGGCCATTTCGCCTGCAGGAAACTCCTGCGGGCGAAATGGCCCATGGACATTCGTGCAGCGCTGGTTTTCGGCGACGATTTTTTGATTGTCTATTTTTCCGTTTCCGATTTTTTATTTTTATTTTTATTATTATTTTTTAATTTTTATTAATAAAAATTAAATATTAAAGCAAATATTATTTAATTAAGATAACAAAAATTATTTTGAACTAATTAAAATATATTAGACCAGACTGGGTCAAAAATTAAGGGTCTACACATGGGCCCAAAATGAAACTAATATGCTATTCAAAGTTCAGAGTTACTGCTTTGGCCTATATTGACACCTTGTGTCTAGCCCCGTAGACAATATATATATCCATGGATAATGTAACAGACCCAGTCTCTTGTACCTCAACCCGGCTAGACCCTAGTGCCCTAGTTTCTTGGTCCTCAACCAGGCTAGACTGTTACAGTTTTTGAGGCTTAAGACCCGGTCTTTTCATCCCAAAAAACTACAAAATTTTGGGTCTTTACCGGCGGTTTTTTTAGCCTACAGAGGCGGTTTTAACTGCCCCTACAATTATTAGCGGCGGTTTGAAAAGCTGCCGAACAAGCGGCGCCATTGCCACCGTCTCTATGTTGTAGAGGCGGTTATTAGGTCCGATGGGGTAGATTCAAAATTAGCAGCGGTTTAAGTAGCAGCGCCATAAACCGCCTCTTTATTACTTACAGAATTGATCACAATTTTGCCGCCAAAAATTAATAGAAGCGCTTGTAGTGGCAGTTAAAACCGCCTCTACTTTTCTTTCAACTGAAACAAATCTACCGCCAAAATTGAGTAGCAGCGTATGTAGCGGCAGTTAAAACTGCCACTAGTTTTCTTTCAACTGAAAACGAATTTGCCGCCAAAATTTAGCAGCAGCGCATGTAGAGGCGGTTGAATCCGCCTCTAATTTTGTTTCAACTGAGTATCAGTGTATGTAGAGGCGGTTTTGTATATTTTAGAACTGCCGTAAAATAATTTTGCCGCCAAGAAAAAGAAAATAAAGGGGGTTTAAAACCGCCACTATAAATTTCATGCTAGATTTAAATTTTTTGTAATTTACAATTTTGCTAGTATTTATATTAGGCGATTATAGGAATTCTATGAACAATTTTTTTATATTCTTTTTTTAATGTAACTACTTTTGTAATCAAATAATATAAATGCACATGTTAATTTGAAATAAATTAATATACATATATATTGTAAGCTAAAAAACAAATTACATAGTAAAATAAATCTATTTCATTAATCTTTGAATAAAATTTGTCCTAACAAGTTTACTTGTGCTTTTTAAAAAGCACTTTGAGCCAATATGCCAAATAAAATTTTCATAACAAGTTCACTACTTGTGCTTTAAAAAGCACCACGAGTCCATATGCCAAAAAATCACTAAATTACATTTTAATCTACCTTCAAACTAACCATCTAGACATTATCCCTCGGATTATGACTTGAGTGTGATGAAATAAGAGTAATTGGAGAAGATCCATCTCGGTTACTTGCTGAATCATTATTGACCTCCTGTAAATAACATTAAAAATATTTAATAAAACTAACTAGTTCATAATTAGTTATCAATACAATTGATTACAAGAAATGAAATGTCACAAAATAAAATATAAAAGTTAGACCTAAACTAAATTAAAATTGAAGGCAACCATCCACTAAAAAATAATGTATTGACATCAATCATCAAACATAGTTTTAGTGCATACCAATTTAACAAATAATTTTAGTGTGTACAAATTTAACAAAAATAAATAAGAAAGCACTAAAATTATTGTCTACTATTATGCTAAAACTATTAAAGCAAAATAATGATATAAACAAAAAGAACTGTCATTGGAGCCATTATCACTTAGCAGTTGACCAATATATCAGCAAGAGAAATAATAATTCAGTGTACAATCAACTCAATAAGATAATGAAGAGAAAACTTTAGCTCAAGCTACTCAAGACACCAAAAAATTAACTATACAGCTTGAGTTGTTTACTTCATCACACCAAAGGCCTGAGTCATTTATCCTATACAATTCAACAAACCTGTGGCAAAAACATCACAAATTCAATGCACAATCATCTCTCAACACCAAAGAAGAGAACAACTACAGCTTAAGCTGCTAAACATACCAATACACTAAATTACACAACTCAAGCCACATCTTCTGGACAACTAAAATGATTCACCAGACCTACAATTCAACACACCAAGCAGAACAACTTCAGTCGCTTGTGCAATCAACTCAACATATAATCAATTCAATGCCACTTCTATACAACTTATGTTGAAACTCAAACTCCAACAAACAATAAGAGTAAAATTAAAAAAAATTCAACAATACATTACAAAGTTTCAATACACTCAAAGATTTCTAGCGATTGATCTCAACATCTTATCTAAGTATAACAGTCAAAATCAAATTTCCAGTTACATCACAAAATCTTAAGTAACACACTCTTAATTAGAACAATTTCTATCCACAGGAGTTACCCGTAACTCCTCAGTTGAATCAAAATATTCAGCTTGTTTACGAAATATATGATCCTCAGGTAGCCACCTATGATGACTCATATAACATTGTTTCTTACTATTTTTCAACCATATTGAACTAGTGGATGAAGCACAACAAGGACATGCAAATTTGCCTTTAGTGCTCCAACCAGACAACATTGCTAAAGCAGGTAAATCATTTAACGTCCACATTAATGCAACACGCAAGGAAAACCTTTCTTTCTTAAAAGCATCAAAGGTTGGGACACCAACCCATAATTCTTTTAATTCAGCAATCAAAGGTTGTAAGTAAATATCAATATCATTCCCAGGACTATTTTTTCCTGGAATAATCATTGACAAGATAAATGAAGATTGCTTCATGCAAATCAAAGGTGGAGTGTTATAAGGTATTAGCACAACTGGCCATGTACTATAACTAGTAGACATTATTCCAAAAGGACTAAAACCATCACTACACAAAGCAAGCCTCACATTACGCGAATCCGAAGAGAAATTAGGATAAAGAGCATCAAAAAATAAAAATTGTTTTTGTCATACAAAGCCTTGAAGTTAAGAGAAGTTTCTTGAATAGTCAAACCTTGAAGGACACATTGGGCAAAGGAAATGATTACTGGCAAGGTTATGAAGAAGCTGCCAATTGACATACTGAATCATAATTTGAAATGGATGTATCTCTGATGTTTGGGGCCTCCATTATTCATATTTTCAACATGTTGAAGATAAAACCCATAAATGTAAAGCTTTCTATCATTTCAATGCAAAGCCTGAATAGGCATCTGGAAGGAGTCAATGAGAATACTTCTACTGATCACCTCGGTCTGTGAGTCGATGGAACCACTGTAAGTATTACTCATGCATATCATGCATACATGAGCATATCACACGTCATTTTTTCTTGTATTATCTGTTCTTTGTCAAAGTGAACAGCAAACACTCTGTGAAGTAAAGAATCAAAAGAAGATATCAAATTAGGGGGGCATTGAAAGCCCATTGCTTGAGAAAGCTCCAGTAATTTTGCAAAGAGAAGAAATGTGTGCTTGTGCAAAGAACTAGACAACAAAAACATCAATCAAAGCTTGCATTGAAAAAATCTTTGGTTTGAGCCTACACAGGGGGCAAAGTTTCTCCTTTTCAATTTTTTGAGTTTATATACCAAACATTTTTAAACTCACTTGCAAATATTTCGCCACGCAGGGGGTAAGGAGAAAGATATGAAGGCTAGCTAAAAAAAATAGCTGAATTTTTTTTTTGCTTTGTAAAAAGTGCAAAGGAAGAACAAAGATAATGGAAAAAGAAGAAAATCAGAACTCTCAAAAGAATAAAGAAACAAAAGATAAAAGATCAGTCCAGCTAGAAGAGCTGAAACCAATATAGGACAAATCTCTAAGGATGAAGATCCACTTTAAATGGTGAAGACCCAATTCCATGGATGAAGATCCAGCTTAAAGGATGAAGATCCACTTTCAAGGGTAAAAACCCAATTCCAAGGATGAAGATCCAGCTTAAAGGATGAAGATCAACTTTCAAGGGTGAAGACCCAATTTTCAAGGATGAAGATCCAGCTTAAAGGATGAAGATCCACTTTCAAGGGTGAAGACCCAATTCCAAGGATGAAGATCCACTTCGAAGGATGAAAACCCGATTTCCAAGGATGAAGATCCAGTTTAAAGAATGAAGATCCACTTTTAAGGGTGAAGACTCAATTTCCAAGGATGAAAATCCATTTTCAAAAGTCAAGACCTGATTCCAAGGATGAAGATCCTGTTTCAAAGGGTGAAGACCCGAAGTCCAAAGGATGAAGATCCATTTTCAAGGGTGAAGACCCGATGCCAAGGATAAAGATCCAACTTAAAGGATGAAGATCCAATTTCAAAGGTAAAGACCTGATGTCCAAAGGATGAAAATCCATTTTCAAGGGTGAAGACCCGATCTCAAAGGATGAAGATCCATTTTCAAGGGTGAAGACTTGATCTCCAAGGATGAAGATCCATTTACAAGGGTGAAGACCCGATCTCCACAAGGGTGAAGACCCGATCTCCAAGGATGAAGATCCATTTTCAAAGGTGAAGATCTGATGCTAAGGATGAAGATCCAAGGTCCAATGATGAAGATCCATTTTGAGGGTGAAAAACCACAATGCGTTAAAGAATAGAACAGCTGAAGTAGTCAGACTTCTCAATTGATAAAAGGTCAGTCATACTCTGTCTCGGATCCAAGCATCCAAATTCATTTTAGTCTTAGGTCCAAGTACCTAATCTTGGGTCCAAGTAGCCAAATCAAATTAATTTTGAGTCTAAGTACCCAAATCAAATTCAATTTCGGGTCCAAGTATCTAAATCAAATTTATTCTCGGGTCTAAGTACCCTATCTCGGGTCCAAATACCCAATCTCAGGTCCAAGTACCCAAATCAAATTCAATTTCAAGTCCAAGTATCCAATCTCAGGTCCAAGTACCCAAATCAAATTCAGTCTCGGGTCCAAGTACCCAAATCAAGTTCAATCTTGAGTCCAAGTACCCAAATCAAATTCAATCTCGGGTCCAAGTACACAAATCAAATTCAGTCTTAGGTCCAAGTACCCAAATCAAGTTCAATCTCGGGTCCATATACCCAAATCAAATCCAAGTACCCATCCTCATAAAAAATCAGTCAAAGATCTTATTGCTTTTCACTCTCTTTTACCACAGTCTAAGATCGTTCAAGCAGGGGGCAAATTATAAACCCTTAATTTTTCACCCATTCAAACTCGATAGTCTAAAATAATTTTTATTGTATTTTATTATATTTTAATAACATTTAATAGTTATTTTTAATAAAAATATAAAAAATGAAAAAAATAAAAAAAATTGGACGGATCAACGAGCGCCGCACTGCAGCGCTTCGCCGCAGATAGCAATTTGAGGTGAATTGGGGTCTACCCAATTCACCATAGCCAAATCTGGGGCTAATTGGCTTGCCAGCTAGCCCGCCGCACCCATTTTTGCCAGCGTATTTTTTGCCAACGCAGCCCGCACGTTGCCGGTTTTTTTTATCAAACCTTGTTTTACCCAGTTTTCTAATTTTTTCTAAACAATTGGTATTTCCTTATTAAAATGGGATTAGGACTCTTTATTTTTCTATAAATACTAGCATTAAACACATGAAAAAGTGTAACACCCCCATACCCTATATAAGTATTATACATATACCTAGTATACATACAATACGTATACAGAGTATAAGGATGTCACTTTTAGTTTTAATTTAAAAACTCTTATCCAAGTTTAAACAATACTACCTTTAGATTTTAATAACATTTAATAAATCATTGAACATATGAATATATTATTGTGAATAATATAACATAATTAAATTAAACATGTATGCATCACCTTCTAGTTGGTCTCAGAACACTCTTACCCTTCTCGTGGCATAAAAGCTTGATTCCCCGATCAACCGCATAGTCACCTGAGCGATCACACAACCGCGCTAAGCCCGAGAGCTTAGTAAGACAAATAATTCATATAACTTACAATAAAGAAAATCATAATTTTAATGTTAACTTGAAATGTCATTATTTTCTTATCATGTTTTCCCATTTTGATTATGCTTTTCATACATACTTCTACTAATGTTTTACTTATATACATATCCATACATTTTATTTCAACAACTCACAATTCAATGACTTATCAAAATCTTCATGAAACAATACTCACCATTTCCACATTCATATACATTTTACACATCATATATCATCATATACAATTTACACATCATAAACTCATCATTCAACAATTCACTTATGTATTGCATACATCTCATTTCATGATTATCCTCATACTTTTCATACCATTATAAGTCATGTCATAGTTATCACTAAATACCACATAACATGATGTTGCATTCCATAGTTCACATTAAAACAAAGATAGACATTTATCTCATTATTCATTTGTTCCATTACTCAAGCAACACACTTCAACAAGCACAAGCATGGGCCCAAAACCCTAATATGTCATTCCACTTTCAGAGTTAATGTTTTGGTTTAATTTTCACATTTATCATTATCCCAACTAGGCTTCAAGGATTAAGGTTCAACCAAGCTTCAAGGGGAACAAAGCATGCTAAGTATCAACCCAACTTGGCTTCAAGAACCAATCCAACCTAGCTTCAAGGGTTGTAACATCTCAATTAGGCTTCAAGGACTAGACCCAACCAAGCTTCAAGGGGAGTAAAACATGTTAAACTTCAACCCAACTTGGCTTCAAGGATCAAGCCCAACCTAACTTCAAGAGATTGTTACTATAGGCATGCCACCAACAACAAAACTCTGAAAAATGAATAACATATTAGACACACAATTCATTTATTATTTCATTATCAATTTCATTTCCAATGGAATCATCATAGCCAATCACAATGGCTTCATATTTCATTTGAATCATCATAGCCAATCACAATGGCTTCATCATATCTCAATTCATATCATAGCATTTTATCTTTCACATACACAATCATTTATCCCATATACTACACATTTCATATATCATCATTATAAATCACAAATACATCACATCTTATTTAGTCTCAATTTACATTAGAATACTTCATAATCAAACACATTAAACATTCATCAAGAATGATCATCATTGATATACACATATATAATTTACCTTATTCTTAGATTTGGAATCCTCAACATACATTTATTTCACATGCATTTGAAGTATAGATATAATAATATAACAATTTTGAGGGACACGGCCAACACCTTTTGAGGGACATTGCCAAGCTTGTGACCGTGTCTCTCAACCATAATTGGCAGTAGCGAACACGAGCATGCGACACGGCCGTGTCACCCAACACAAATTCAGACAGTAGCAAACACGGGCAATGGACACGGCCAAGCCAGTGGCCGTGTCTCTCCACACAAAAATCCAGTAGCAGACACGGGCAAGGGACACGGCCGTGTCTCTCCACAAAAATTAGACAGTAAGAAACACGGGCAGAGGACACGGCTGAGACTGTGACCGTGTCTCTCCCAAAACCAATCCAACACATATAATTTTCTTTGACTTGGCCGTGTCTCTCCTTGCTTTTAGCCGTGTCACTCACAAAATTCAACCCAAACCTAACCAAACCTCTTCTTTTCTCATTAATTCACAACACAATAGCAATACATACCAACCATGCACTAAATTCATTAACACAAGTACTAATAAATGTGTTTTAAGTTTGAATATCATATCAAAACATTAATTAAGGTAGTTTGTTCTTACCTTAAGAATCACTCACAAATCTACACACTTTACCTTCCAAGAACTCTTCACCACTTAGAAATCCACTATCTTCACAACCTAATTCAAATCAAATAATAAAATACATGAATTTCAATACAAATATTTTATGTTTTCAACTCCCTTAAACACAATCATATATCAATTACTCAAATCCCCACTCCTATATTAAATCCTTATTAAACAATTTCAATAATCCTTCATCATCTTCACCAATAACCATTTGAGTCTATACACATCTTTCAATCTTTCACTATCATCATCTTACCATATTAACTACCTCAAAACTCAACTCAATTAATGAAAATCAACTCAAAGAAATGAATACTTACTTGAATATGTTGCCAAATCTTCATCTCTATCTTCAATTCTCTTAAAATCCTTAAGAACTTTGATGTGAAAAGCAACAAAATCACATCTCTCTCTCTTTCTCTTTCTCTCTCTCTCTCTCTCTCTCATCCAAGCAGCAAGAAGAAAACGAAGAAGAAGGAGCAGAAGAGGAAAGAAGTTTCTACTTCTTTCCTTCGTTCTTATCATATAATAATAATAATAATAATAATAATAATAATAATAACAATAATAATAATAATAATAATAATAATAATAACACTTTAAATCTCCACCACATAATCTTTCTTTGACTTTCTTCTTCTCTTTTCTTTTTGTCCTTATTATTATTATTATTAATTCATTACACATATATATATATACCATTCACTTATCCTACACCATTTTATATCCCGTGCATATGTCTTATATATATTATCTTTATATTTCCCCTATATACATATACATTAAATCCAAATTCAACAACAATAACTCCAAAACTCTTAGGGTCTATTCCGGGATATTACAATTCTCTCCCCCTTAAATAATTTCGTCCTCGAAATTATCTAACACAATAACATCCCATTCTTAACATAATACCATCTTAATTTTATCAAATTACATAACTTTTACTCTCCCCCTTAGAGTCAATCATCTTCTCTAAATTCCATAACTTATCATGCTATAAGATTATATGTCTTATTACTTCCTCAACAAAGTAATTAAGATAGTTTCTCACATTCCCAATGAAATTACCTTTAGACAAAAATCAGATCATCTTATGGTCTATACATTCCATTCACTTATTACATTCAAGATATTTATCACTTCATCTCTTTATAGATAATCTCTTAACTTTAACCTTGGAAATTATTGAATTATATTATACCATTGCTTATCTTGTCATTATAATCACTTTTGAAGATAGCTACGTATCAAACCTTGATTGATAACAATCTTTTCATTTTGCTTACACTTAAATCCTTCGCTATCATATTTTTCACTTAACATTTATATTAATACAACCTCTGTAAACTTACTTAACAGATAATCAACCTTTTTCCCTTTATATCACTATTTGCAATTGATATATTTCAATTCATCAATGTCCATACATCCATCAAAATATTACATCATCCACATTATCATGTAAATTTTTATACTATTAGTACAACTATACATATTAAATCTTGATAATGATTCACAATCTTAATGCAACTTAAATCATTTGGTTCATCTATCACAAAATATCCACACTTCAATTCAAACCAACAAGTAACTTATTTAAACTTATCCTTAGATTTCACATTATATATATATCCTCATTCCACTCAATCAAAAATTATATCCAATTTCTGATCTTTTCAGATCCATATTCAATCACATTATCATAATAACAAAGCACTTCAGATTGCTCTTCAGTATATATATTTTGTTTTCTATTATCTTATTATCATTTCCATCAATTCTTATGATAATCTCATATCATGTTGATTATGTATAATTCATTCACTTAAACTTTAAACTCATTCACTTTATACCATACACATTTTTAGCATAACCTTCAATCATCTTTTTATAATTTCTCTCTTTATAATATCTTCTCACATATCACCCCATTGCTATCTTAACAATAAATGTTATCCATACTTAACACATTTTCGAAAATCTCTTCTGTTTCCTTACGTTTCATAATTATAACCAAATTTCTAACATAAAATCATAAAATATCACTTTACCACATCATAATTATCAATCTCATCAGAACTATACGAGAATCATGTTATCTCAATCCCAAATCAGAAAATAACAAAATTAATCAACCACAATATACTAAACAAACCATAGGATTATAAAAGATTAAGGGTCATGTGTAAAACTTATAAATCCATATGGTTCCTTTATTATTCTGCTTCCAACCTTTCCAATTACCATACTAAATTGAATCTCAAGAATTTTGTATTCATTTCTAAACTTTAGATACCTCAAGAGTTAACATATTCCAACTCCGTTATCACCCAATTTGCACTAGATTATATAATCATCACTAGCTTAATTCATGTTTCAACAATATTATCATCTTCTTGTATGAACACATATTCCATCATATAAACATTACATAATTTCTCTTTTGTCACATAATTTCTAATCCATTTACAATCTCTTACAATATACAAATACATAAACTTTTCCATAAGTGGATACTTTGGAACTCTAAATATCATATGATCATCAAATTAGTGATCACCATAACAATTTCATTATCCACTATTACACAAGTCTATTCTTACCCTCAATTCCATCATAAAATTCATCTAATTTGTTCAAGTCATAACCTAATCTTTATTAGGTTCACCAATACATACAATATCATTATCCATATCACTAATCCAATATTTGTACCACATATACATTCATAATGTGATTCATATTTCTTACATATCATAATTTCATTCATATAGAAAAACTCAACTCATACATCCTATACATGTGTATACTTAATTATATGCTCTTATTTTACTTCCTTTTTCATACATTCCATACAAATCTAATGTTTATCACTTTCCTTTGAACATTATCATTCTCATTTCTTCAATATGATGTAGAGTATTTATCATTACAACAAATATATAAATATTCTAACCATAATAACATTCACATACATTTTAGTCACAATCCTAATGTGACATCTCCTTCACTTTTATCTTTAAAATATTTAATATACCTTCATATCCATTTTTACCTTTTCTACTCAAATCACTTAAAATAACTCATTTCCACTTACTTACTCACTTTCTTTAAACTTCAAACATATTCTCATACTATTAATATCCAAATAATCTTTATCAAATTTCACTAAAACTTTAACCTTTCAACTTACTACTCCACTTAAACTTCAGTTTACCAAACTCATCTTTTATTAATATCAACTTTAAAACATTATATATATATATATCACAAAGCAACATCAAACATATAATTCTCACAAGTCTTAAGCTCATTTCAGAAATCCAAATATCACATATTATCACTGTTACCATGAGCTTTCACAATATGCAAACATCTCACATTTCCAACATTGAAATCACAATGTTTACATAAAGAAAGACGGTACAAACTATACCCATATCATCTCTTTTTCTTTTAAACACAACCTTAGCTTTACATACCCAAACTTTAAATAATCACACTTTATCTATTTTACTCAATTCATTCAATATTCTACCATACTCTCTTCCATTAAATAACATATCCTTCCATAATAACAATCTCACCATATTTCCTCTTTCTAACAAACTAAACATAAACTTTGTCATAAAAAGATTCAAATCATAGAGGAAAGAGTACATACTCTAATCTTGATTTTATTTTCAACTCATTTTCAACTTTATTCTCCTTTTCCTTTCTTTATTTTCCAATCACTTTTCAATAATCAATACTTCAGAATTTACTTTCCTTAAGTAAACTCCCATTCCTGAATTTATCAATTAATCTTGTACAAATGATCATATCATTTCTTTTTCAAATTATTACTTCCATTTAAAATTTTATTCACACACTATCATTCATCTCAAGTCATTCAAATACATCACAAATCACATAATGCCACGTTCGAGACCAACCTAGATGTGAATGCATATGCATGTATTACAAATTTCATTTCAAAACTTTTCTTTTCACTTCTCTTTAAGCTTTTCAAAACTTTCTCTTTTTAATTCCACTTAGGCCGAGAATCTCGAACCTAAGCTCTGATACCAAAATAACTGTAACACCCCCATACCCTATATAAGTATTATACATATACCTAGTATACATACAATACGTATACGGAGTATAAGGATGTCACTTTTAGTTTTAATTTTAAAACCCTTATCCAAGTTTAAACAATACTACCTTTAGATTTTAATAACATTTAATAAATCATTGAACATATGAATATATTATTGTGAATAATATAACATAATTAAATTAAACATGTATGCATCACCTTCTAGTTGGTCTCAGAACACTCTTACCCTTCTCGTGGCATAAAAGCTTGATTCCCCGATCAACCGCATAGTCACCTGAGCGATCACACAACCGCGCTAAGCCCGAGAGCTTAGTAAGACAAATAATTCATATAACTTACAATAAAGAAAATCATAATTTTAATGTTAACTTGAAATGTCATTATTTTCTTATCATGTTTTCCCATTTTGATTATGCTTTTCATACATACTTCTACTAATGTTTTACTTATATACATATCCATACATTTTATTTCAACAACTCACAATTCAATGACTTATCAAAATCTTCATGAAACAATACTCACCATTTCCACATTCATATACATTTTACACATCATATATCATCATATACAATTTACACATCATAAACTCATCATTCAACAATTCACTTATGTATTGCATACATCTCATTTCATGATTATCCTCATACTTTTCATACCATTATAAGTCATGTCATAGTTATCACTAAATACCACATAACATGATGTTGCATTCCATAGTTCACATTAAAACAAAGATAGACATTTATCTCATTATTCATTTGTTCCATTACTCAAGCAACACACTTCAACAAGCACAAGCATGGGCCCAAAATCCTAATATGTCATTCCACTTTCAGAGTTAATGTTTTGGTTTAATTTTCACATTTATCATTATCCCAACTAGGCTTCAAGGATTAAGGTTCAACCAAGCTTCAAGGGGAACAAAGCATGCTAAGTATCAACCCAACTTGGCTTCAAGAACCAATCCAACCTAGCTTCAAGGGTTGTAACATCTCAATTAGGCTTCAAGGACTAGACCCAACCAAGCTTCAAGGGGAGTAAAACATGTTAAACTTCAACCCAACTTGGCTTCAAGGATCAAGCCCAACCTAACTTCAAGAGATTGTTACTATAGGCATGCCACCAACAACAAAACTCTGAAAAATGAATAACATATTAGACACACAATTCATTTATTATTTCATTATCAATTTCATTTCCAATGGAATCATCATAGCCAATCACAATGGCTTCATCATATCTCAATTCATATCATAGCATTTTATCTTTCACATACACAATCATTTATCCCATATACTACACATTTCATATATCATCATTATAAATCACAAATACATCACATCTTATTTAGTCTCAATTTACATTAGAATACTTCATAATCAAACACATTAAACATTCATCAAGAATGATCATCATTGATATACACATATATAATTTACCTTATTCTTAGATTTGGAATCCTCAACATACATTTATTTCACATGCATTTGAAGTATAGATATAATAATATCTTTACAGGATTCAATAAGACAAGAATAATCATTAGCTAACAATTTTGAGGGACACGGCCAACACCTTTTGAGGGACACGGCCAAGCTTGTGACCGTGTCTCTCAACCATAATTGGCAGTAGCGAACACGGGCATGCGACACGGCCGTGTCACTCAACACAAATTCATACAGTAGCAAACACGGGCAATGGACACGGCCAAGCCAGTGGCCGTGTCTCTCCACACAAAAATCCAGTAGCAGACACAGGCAAGGGACACGGCCGTGTCTCTCCACAAAAATCAGACAGTAAGAAACACGGGCAGAGGACACGGCTGAGACTGTGACCGTGTCTCTCCCAAAACCAATCCAACACATATAATTTTCTTTGACTTGGCCGTGTCTCTCCTTGCTTTTGGCCGTGTCACTCACAAAATTCAACCCAAACCTAACCAAACCTCTTCTTTTCTCATTAATTCACAACACAATACCAATACATACCAACCATGCACTAAATTCATTAACACAAGTACTAATAAATGTGTTTTAAGTTTGAATATCATATCAAAACATTAATTAAGGTAGTTTGTTCTTACCTTAAGAATCACTCACAAATCTACACACTTTACCTTCCAAGAACTCTTCACCACTTAGAAATCCACTATCTTCACAACCTAATTCAAATCAAATAATAAAATACATGAATTTCAATACAAATATTTTATGTTTTCAACTCCCTTAAACACAATCATATATCAATTACTCAAATCCCCACTCCTATATTAAATCCTTATTAAACAATTTCAATAATCCTTCATCATCTTCACCAATAACCATTTGAGTCTATACACATCTTTCAATCTTTAACTATCATCATCTTACCATATTAACTACCTCAAAACTCAACTCAATTAATGAAAATCAACTCAAAGAAATGAATACTTACTTGAATATGTTGCCAAATCTTCATCTCTATCTTCAATTCTCTGAAAATCCTTAAGAACTTGATGTGAAAAGCAACAAAATCACATCTCTCTCTCTTTCTCTTTCTCTCTCTCTCTCTCTCTCTCTCTCATCCAAGCAGCAAGAAGAAAACGAAGAAGAAGGAGCAGAAGAGGAAAGAAGTTTCTACTTCTTTCCCTCGTTCTTATCATATAATAATAATAATAATAATAATAATAATAATAATAACAATAATAATAATAATAATAATAATAATAATAACACTTTAAATCTCCACCACATAATCTTTCTTTTACTTTCTTCTTCTCTTTTCTCTTTGTCCTTATTATTATTATTATTAATTCATTACACATATATATATATATACCATTCACTTATCCTACACCATTTTATATCCCATGCATATGTCTTATATATATTATCTTTATATTTCCCCTATATACATATACATTAAATCCAAATTCAACAACAATAACTCCAAAACTCTTAGGGTCTATTCCGGGATATTACAAAAAGTGAGGAGGAGACAGAACACGGCCTAAAAAAGAAAAGAAAAAGCAGAGAGGGACCATTGAGATTAAGAAAGATTGAAACCAGAAAAGGCAGAAGATAGCAAAAGGAATTAGCAACAAGTATCAATCATCAAATAATCAATCCATCAAAGGCAGCAACACTGCCTTTGTTATTGTTCATCCAAAAAACAGTTTGGAGGAATCTTCAATGCAGGTTTTGTGTCTTAATCTTCAATTTGCTTAAACATTCAATTGTTATATCATTTTTATTCTTACTGTTTTTTCATTTGTTTATTTTTGTTATCACTTTGATTCAATAGTACAAATTGATAAACCCTAATTATATATTCTGTTCATTATTGTTTCATCCAATAGCTCAAAAATCCAGAGAAATCGAAAAGCCCCGAACTGTCTTCTTAATTCTTTAAACCCTAAACTTCTTTACAGTTTTTAAAAAATTTAATCTTAATTATTTCTATAAAATTCTAAACTGTTCTCTTAAATCCTAAGATTGAATATGTTTTCCAAAATATATAAAACTCTAAACTATCTTATCAATTCTCAAAACCCTAACCCTAGTGTCTTAATGCCTTAATTTTCCTAAACCCTAATCTTCTTAAAACTCAATCCGAGAAAACCATAATTTATTCCCAAAATACCAAAACCTCATTTTTCAATCCCCCATCCAGTAAACCTAACAAACCCTTAAGCCCAAATCTAATAAATCTCATAAATCTTTCTCTCCAGTAAACCTAAAAAATCTTAAACACTAATCCCAATCTTTTAAAATTATAAACCCTAATGTCTTAAAGTTTCAAAACCCTAATTTCAAGATGTTAGCCCTAAACCCTAATTTGATTAACCAAAACCCTTACTACTTTCTTAAATTTATAAAATGCTAATCCATTCCATTTTTCCAAAAAATCTCACGGTAGCCTAAATAATAATAGTAGTAATTCCAAAATTCCAAAACCTTAAATGTTAATGAAAAAACCCTAAATTGAGACATAAACCTAAATTTTTATCTTTATTGCTTCATTTAATTTTAGATTTGATTATGTAGTTTATTATATGTTTTGATGGTTGATCTATTTAATTTCAATGCTTGATTTATTTAATTTATCATGGATGGATATTTTCTTTATTATTATGATTATTATTTGTTTATTTTAGTATTAAAATTGTAAGAGGTATGTTTCCACCTTGTGGGTACCTAATTTAAATTATTTTAAAGGTTTTGGACAAATGTAAAGGACATGTTTCCATCTTTCGGTGAGTGTCTTATTTAGTTTTAGACATGGACGATGTAAGGACATGTTTCCATCCTTGGATGGGTGTCCATTTATTTGCTTTGTTTGGACATTGTTTTGATTTTAATATAATGATGCTTTATTTTAATTATTACATGTAGTATGGATAATATTGTTATATTTAAGAATTTTATAATATTAAGACCTGCAAAGGAGGTCGGTTCCAATGAACCAGGTGTTGTGGGTGTGCTGGGCCATTTCTCACCTTCCTCACACATACCTAACTTTCTGAACCTATTAGGGGGTTGGGGATTTCTTAGGAATCGAGTCATCCACCCCGTTCTTTTTTCTGGCCTGTCTGGGTGGCGACTCCATTTTCTCCAAGCTTAGGCCCGTGTTCTCTAAGGCCTCGAGCCTAAACAGTGCCAAAGTCGCAAGAGCCATTCCACCGGGAGTGGGGGCAAAAATCCCCCTCACACATGCTTGGATCAAGTTTACAATCTTTGACTCTTGTTCCTCCCATAATAAGTTAGCTGCATCACATTGAGCTTGTTTCTTCCAAATGTCTTCAATTAAGCAAGTTAATGTTTCCTTCATCTTTTTTGCTCTAGCTCTTGTTATTGGGCCTCCATGAATGGCTAAAGGGTCTTTTGTTGCATTTTCATCCTTAGCCAAATGGACTTGAGCTTGCTGGTCCTCATCATCTATAGTTATTTGTGTATAGAAGTTTAAATTTTTCTTATTGAATCAAAAATTTCTTATTAGGGTAGATTGTAAATCTGCTAAGGAAATTTTATTAAAAGATGTGAAGAACATCACATCTAAACAAATCTTTGCTAGATGGCAAGCCATCTTATCTATTTTTGATTTTGATATTAAATTTATAAATGATGTTAATAATTTTTTACCTAATTTTCTAATAAGAGAGTTTTTAATAGGAAATAATGAGTCAAAAGGGAAAAAGATGATGCAGAATCCAAGGATATTTTCCTTAACTTTTGGTCACCAAGGTACTGCCAACTCCTGCTAAACCTAAGAAATAAAAAAAGGTTTGTCAAAACACCCTTGAAACACATTTCAATTAAACTTAGGACTAAAACCCAAACTCAATTGACAGAGTTTTCAAAAATATTTTGAATAAGAAGAATAAATTCTATTTATCAAGTTTAAAACTTAATTAACAAGTTGAAACACCTTAACATATGATTAAGAAAGACAAAGCTCACTTAAATCGAAAGAGAAATTTTTTTTATTAAAATTTGTCTAAATCTCCATAAATAATTTGAACACCCATATATATAAGGCTAGGGTTCAGTCAAGCTATGATAATTCCTAAATAACAAATTCCTAATTGAAAAGAAAAAGGAATCCTAACATAAATAGGTTTAATATTTGATCAAAGACATTATTTTCCTTTGAAACCAAATTCCTTATTAAGATAGGAAAAATTAAAAGATAAAAATGAAACAAATCCTTTAAAAATAGGCATAAATTTGGTTTAAGCAAGGTCATGGCTCGAAGGCCCAATTAAATGCACCAAATTGAATTTCTTGACATTGTCTCCATAACTCGAACCAAAATAATTAGAAATCATCCTTTGTGCATAGCTTTGAATGTTGGTCTTCAATTGCTTGGAAATACTTATAGTAATTGGACCAAGCCTTAGTGTTATGCAATCCTCTTGATTTAATTTGATATCTACATCATTCCCCTCTCCTCAAAAGCATTCAATCTTGAATGATAGTCTACAATATCAAATGGAGATAGATCAAAAACATTAAAAGTAGCACTAACTCCATACTCACTTGGCAAATCAATCTTGTAGGCATTGTCATTGATCTTCTTTGTCTGCAGCATCCAACTTAGATTCCCTTTGGGAAGGAAACATCTTTGCAAAGATGCACCCAAACCTAATCTCCAGGTTAAAATTGCATTGTATGCCTTCCCTTATTCATTTGTTTAGCATAGTACTCATTCTTCTTCTTAATTTGAGCTCTACCTTTCTTCTTATTGCCATCAGGATTAAAGCCATAGGCTATTTCAAATGGTGAATAACTAGTAGAGAAATGAATGCATTTTTTATAAGCAAATTCAACAAATGGCAAACAATCTTCCTAAGATTTCATATTAGAATGCACCATGGTTCTTCATAGTTGTCCAAATGTTCTATTAATGACTTCAGTTTGACCATCAATTTGAGGATGACAAGTAGTAGAGAACAACAAGATAGTTCCAAGTTTATCCCAAAGAATATGCCAAAAGTGTGACAAAAACTTGACATCCCTATCACTAACAATAGTTCTAGGAACACCATGCAACCGAACAACATTGGCAAAAGACAAATCATCAATATGTGTAGCATCTTCAGTTTTATGACGTGAAATGAAGTGTGCCATCTTAGAAAACCTATCAACTAAAACAAAAATTACATCTCCACATTTTTTTAGGTAGCTCCAATACAAAATCCATACTAATGTCCTCCCAAGGATGAGAAGGTACAGGTAATGGTGTGTAAAGACCATGCTGTTTAACTGTAGATTTAGCCTGCCTACATGTAATACATCTTGAACAAAACTTTTCAACATCCCTTTTCATGTTAGGCCAATAAAGTGTTCATTCAAGATATTTAGTGTCTTTTCAATGCCAAAGTGTCCCATCAATCCCCCACAATGTGATTCATGCATTAATACCTCACGGATTGAACTCCTAGGCACACATTTCTTATTTTTCTTAAATAAAAATCCACCATACCTATAGAAGTCATTAAATTCATAATCAACACATGCACTACATACATTACTACAATCAACATCATCCACATAGAGTTCTTTAATATGCTCAAAATCCAATAACTTAGAACTCAAAGTAGAAAGTAAATTTTGCCTCCTTGATAATGCATTGGCAATAACATTTTCCTTACCCCTCATATATTGAATAATGTAGGGAAATGATTTAATAAAATCTTCCCATTTTGCATGCCTTTTGTTTAGTTTGTTTTGCCCTTTGAGATGTCTCAATGAATCATGATTAGAATGTATAACAAACTCTTTAGGAAAGAGGTAGTGTTGCTATGTCTCCAAAGCATGAACTAAGGCATAGAGCTCCTTATTATAGGTGGAATAACTGAGTTGAGCTCCATAAAGCTTTTCATTAAAGTATGCCACAGGCTTTTTTCCTACAACAAAACAACATTAATACCTTTCTCAGAAGCATCACATTCAATCTCAAAAGCTTTATTAAAATCAGGTAACACAAGAATTAGTGCACTACTTAGTTTTATCTTTCAATGTATCAAAAGCATTTTGTTATTCCTGTTCCCACCTAAATCCTTCATCTTTCTTCATTATTTTCAGTTAAAGGTGCAGCAATGGTACTAAAATCTTTAACAAATCTCCTATAGAAACTTGCTAAACCATGAAAGCTCCTAACATCACTAACACTTTTTAGAATAGGCCACTCCTTAATAGCCTTCACTTTCTCTTCATCTACTTCAATGCCATGAATGCTAACTTTATAACCTAAAAATGTGACTTCTTCTAAACAAAACATGCATTTAGAAATTTTAGCATACAATTTTGCTTCACGCAATGCAAAAAATATTAACCTAAGATGCTTTACATGCTCATCTAAAGACTTACTATAAATTAAAATGTCAACAAAATACACAGCACAAAACTTACCAATGAAGTGGTGTAAGACATGGTTCATCAACCTCATGAATGTGCTAGGTGCATTAGTAAGTCCAAAGGGCATCACCACATACTTATACAACCCATGTTTAGTTTTGAAGGCTATCTTCCACTCATCTCCTTCCTTTATGTGAATTTGATGGTAACCAGAGACAAGATCAATCTTTGTAGACAAAACAGCCCCATAAATCTCATCAAGCATATTATCTAATCATGGAATAGGATGACAATACTGGATTGTGATCTTGTTCATAGCTCGGCAATCAACACACAATCTCCAATTTCTATCCTTCTTGGAAACCAATAGGACTAGAACAGCCCAAGGACATAAACTTTCTCTAATATGTCCCTTTGCTAATAGTTTGTCCACTTGATTTTGTATCTCCTTGGTTTCATCAGGATTACATTTGTATGCCAGTCTATTTGGTAGGGCAGCCCCAAAGATGAAATCCATTTGGTTTTCTATTCCTCTTATTGGTGGCAATCCAGGTGGTAATTCATCAAGGAACACATCTTTGAAATCCTATAAAATATTAACAACACTAGGCAAATGTTTGGGTAAGTCATTATTAGTAAATAAAGTTTCTTTGTACCTAAGTACAACTAAAGCCTTTTGACAAGTCATAGCTCTCTTCAAATCTTTTTCTCTAACAAACAAACTCATTATCTTACCACTCCCATTCCTATGGCTGATTACTTCCTCTCTTTTTCTATGTTTACAATCAATGTTTTTCTCACTTTTGCCCCCTAATTTGGGCGCACGGTGTTTGGTTTCACTAGTTTTCTCTCTACTTTCTTTATTTTCTTGCTCACTCTCACTATTATTCTTTTGTTTGGCCTTTACTCTTTTTTGCGCATCCATTGCTTGCATAATTTGGCCCTGATCATCCATCACTTGCATTACTATTAAAGACATCAATACATTCTTTTTCCCATCTTTCTCCAACATAAACTTGTTTTCAAAGACATAATGAATAGATCTCCTATCAAATTGCCATAGCCTACCGAACAAGACATGACTAGTGTGCATGGGATTATATCACACACTACTACATCATGGTACTTGCCTATGTTAAAAGGCACTTTCACCCTTTTCCATACCTTCAACTCACCTCTATTATTCAACCATTGCAATTGATAGGCCTTGGGATGTTTCATGGTTGGTAATTTTAGCTTGTCCACCAACAATGTACTAACAACATGGAAACAACTTCCACCATTAATTATCAAACTACAAGTCTTTCTATTCACTGTAACTCTAGTATGAAAGATATTCTCCCTTTGTGTAAGAGCTTCATTTCTTCTTCCTTTATACTAGAACTCAACACCCTTATAGTAACCAATAATTGTGAATCAATGGCTTTTTTCACCTCAACATCACTATAATCCTTTAAAGGTGGCATTTCATCTTCACTCTCCCTCTCACTGTCACTATAAATAACATCTTTCATAAACATAACACATCTATTAGGACACTGAGAAGAAATATGACCATAACCAAGACATTTAAAACATTTAATAGTCCTAGTATTAGATTTAGAATAAGAATTACTAGAAGTATTAACAATGTTCCTAGGCTTTTCTCTATTGCCTCCATTAGGTCTCAGTTTGTCCTCTTTTTAAACTGAGCACCCTTTTGTTGATAATTGGAATTTGGTCTCCATAGAGTTGTGCTGGCAAAATAGGTGCTTGCACTTTTTCCTTTGAATTTCACTAGTTTCTATGCTTTGAGGGACATATGCAACATGTCTTCAAGCTCCACATAATTCTGTAACTTCATAATGCTGCAAATCTCTCTATTAAGGCCATTTGAAAATCTTGCCATTATTGCTTCTTTATCTTCCTCCGCATTAACTCTAATCATGGCAATCTCTATCTCTTACAAATATTCCTTCACACATATGGATCCTTGCACAAGACCTTGCTTATGATGCAAATCACGATAATAGTGAGAAGGTACAAAATGTCTATGCATGAACTTTTTCATTTTCTCCCATGTAGTGATGGGCTTTTGCCCATTTTGCCTTCTAACTATCACCAATTGGTCACACCATACAAGAGCATAATCACTGAATTTTATTGCTGCCAACTTGACTTTCTTCTCCTTAGAGTAGTTATGGCATTCAAAAATCAGCTCCGCTCTTCTCTCCCATTCAACATATGCATCAGAATCATTCTTACCATGGAATGGTGGAATATTCATCTTAATGCTTCTAATGTTCCTATCAATAGTAGATTGAGTGTTTCCACTATCACTGGTTGCTCCATCTTCATCCTCATCATCACTATCAGTCCTTACATAAGTTGGTCTCTTTGGTTTTAATGATGCATTCTTCCCTTTGTTCGAGCTGTCAAGTCTCTCTTGATGCTGCATAATCATATTTTGCATCACCTTCAATTGGCTTTGCATAGCTGTAAGCCAAAGCTTCATATCACACTACAAAAATATTCGGCATTTGCGACGGATATCTGCGACGGACTTGTTTCCGTCACAAATTTGCTATGGATCTGCAACGGAAGGACAAGTTAGAGGAATTTTGAGAAATTGGTTGCAAATCGGTTGCAAATCCGTAGTAAATCTGCGACGAAAATCATTTCGTCGCAAATAATCATGGCAAAAGTTGGCGCGGAAACTTGGCGGGAGAGAGACCCGCGTATATTTTTTCGCGAAAATTTTTTCCGTCGCAGATTTATTGTAGAAAACACTAAAAAAAGCAATTTGTAACGGAAATCTGCTACCGTCTATTGCCGTCGCAAATTTCACTACAAAAATATTCGGCATTTGTGACGGAAATCTGCAACGGATAATTTTCGTAGCAAATTTGCGACGGATCTGCAACGCATTTGCGACAGAATAACAAGTTGAAGGAATTTTGATAAAACCAAACAAAGTCTTGTTCCCGCCATTGCGAGAGAGTTAAGGATAGAGTTTCAGAGAGAGTGAGAGCAGAAAAAAGCCCTAACCAGGCCTTAACTCTCTTTAATCCACTGTAAACCTTTCGCTTCTCTTCTCTTCTCTCCTTTCCTCTCTCTTGCTTCTTTAAGCTCTTTTTGTTTCTGTTTCTGTCTCCGTTTGGCGTGTCTTATAGAATCGAGCGATCCATTGTTCAACGGTCTCTGATTCAATATCGGTAAGTTGCTTCTTTTTGTTTCTTTGGTGTTAGTTACTGAAGATCTATAACTATTTGATTGTAGTTTTAGCTTGAATGCTGCTTTATAGTGATTTGGATTAGTTTCACTAAATTTTCCTTTCATCGAATTTAAATTGTTTTTATGTTTAGTTTTTGAATTGCGTGAAATATTAGGTTTTTGTATTTTTTTTATAAAAAAATAAGAAATTGGGTTTTGATCTCTGGGGAAAATTGAATAGGAGGGAAGCAAATGCTATTAGAATCGTGTGCTTGATCCAAAGAAGTCTCAAAACATTGCAATTTTGCTGAGGGCTCTTAATGTAACCAGCGATGAAGTATGTGAGGCCCTTTTGGAAGGTAATGGCTCGTCTGACTCTGAGCTTTCTTTGAGTTCTGATAATATTAATATTTTACTTGCCACGACCATGCTTTCAAATTCGTTAATTCAACCTTAGTTTTAAATTTGTAAAAATATTCTTTTTTACGTTTGTTTTGTAGAAAATAAGTTATCCATAGAAAATGCTAGTTCCGGATATTCAAAGAGAATACCAATACAGGCTCCCTATTGTCATTACATGCACATAAGCAAAAGCAGAATATAAACACTGAAATTTTTTATTGCTTGACAGCGTAAATGCTTAGATTCTTTTGTCAGTTTTATGAAAATGTGTTGGTGAGGCATGATTGCTTTGGATTAGCAGAAGTCTGATAACGGTCTTGATTGAAAGAAATGTAAAGCCTTTCCACTTTGGAGGAATATTATCTTTGCCAATATGAGCTGATGTCTCTTTCCCTGCTGGAAATAAACCAAATGCATATCTTAAATTTCTCTGATAACGGTCTTGATTGCTAGAAACGTAAAGCCATTCCACTTTGGAGGAATATTATCTTTGCCAATATTAGCTGATGTCTCTTTCCCTGCTGGAAATAAACCAAATGGATATCTTAAATTTCTAAACTCTAAACAATATGCAATATATATATTTGATAATCCTCTTTATTTCCCCAATCTCGTTCATGTTTGAAATTGTTAATCTTTCTCTGATATGACAGGCAATTTAGATACACTGGGGACAGAGCTTCTGGAGAGTTTATTAAAGATGGCTCCAAACAAAGAAGAACAGTGCAAACTAATGGAGTTCAAGGATGAGTTGCCATTTGAACTTGGCCCTGCTGAGAAGTTTCTCAAGGCAGTGCTTGATATTCCTTTTGCATTTAAGAGGGTCGATGCAATGCTTTATATTACTAATTTTGATTTAGAAGTTGAATACCTCAAAAGGTACTCTAGAGGTAAATGTTAATTTTCTTATGCATACTTGATGCTACACGGGGGTAACAAATTTCATGTCCTTTCAATAATCGACTATATATTCTCAACAAATCAAGTTTATAGATAAACCATGTGCTTATTGTTGCGCTCATCATGGCTGGATCATATTTCTTGCTCATGTCAATTTGAAGGTCTTTTCCTATCAGGGATGGAGATTGGAAGGGCTTTAGCTAACAAAATGAGAGATAATTTTAACTGTGAGCATTAGGATTAGATTGGAACTTGTGCTTTGTTTTCTGTCCCGTGGCTTGGTTTATTATGAACTTGAACTTGTACCTATAATGCTCTCTCATTTCCTTGTCCATTTTCTTTCTGCTTGTATATTAAAATTGGAAAGTAGCGACATTTTGTGCAACCTATATGATCTATTATCTTTGCCAACATGCTAAAAATGATGCTTTTGGTTATGCCAAGGACTTAATTTTCCTGCATTTGCTTGCTCTTAGCCTCTTATCTGTGCTTTCCATTGATTGCCAGTGCATTTTTAAATGTGGGATTTTATGAGAATTCTTTTTCAATATTCACAATATTAAATCCTGAGCTGCTAGTAGTTTCAGGAAACTGAAGTTTGCCTACTGTAATGATGCCAGCAAAACTTATCCTTTACTAGCTAGGAATGTGTCTGTACTCTAGCTGCCTGGTTGACAGCAAAGATTCTAAAAATACAGTTTAGTTGCCTAAGTCAATTGAGGGTCTTTGATATTTATTATGAGGGTCTTTGATATTTATTTTGAAGGGTTTGAATTCTCAAATTAGGATGCTAATAATCAGCTGAATTCCACTTGTAGAATGATAAGATTGAGTTGAATTTTTCATATTGTTTTTGCTATTAAATATTTCTTGCTCTAGATACAAGCTTAAAGATCCTGAAAAACATAATCTTCTCCTAAGTTAATATATCATTATTGGTAGTTTATAAGCTCATCTGCTTAAATATATTTGCAAAATTTTCCATAATCTTCCGGCTGCTGCTCACATTTCTTTTCCTTTTTAATTTCTTTCCTCCCTTTAGGTAGCTTGTGAAGAATTAAAAAATAGCAAAATGTTCTTGAAGCTCCTAGAAGCAGTGCTTAAGACTGGGAACCGCATGAATGGTGGCACCAATCGTGGCAATGCCCATGCTTTCAAGCTTGACACACTCCTTAAGCTGGTTGATGTCAAGGGAACAGACGGAAGAACTACACTTTTGCATTTTGTTGTTCAGGAAATCATTAGATCTGAGGGTTCTTGTCTTTCTGGTACCAATCAGAATCAAACAGCTGAGAAAACTCAACAATCCACATTCCAAGATGATGTTGAATTTAGGAAGCTAGGCCTAGAAGTTGTTTCAGGATTGAGTGGAGAGCTTACCAATGTAAAGAAAGCTGCTGCAATGGATTCAGACTTGCTAAGCGGTGAAGTTGCAAAACTTGCCATGGGCATTACAAAAGTTGGGGAAGTTCTGAAATTAAACAAGGAAATTTCATTGAAAGAAAGTCGTAGGAAGTTCTCAGAGTCGATGAATGGATTCTTGAAGAAGGAAGAGGAAGAAATTGTAAGGATTCAATCACAAGAAAAACCTTCCACCAGTTTTTCCTGGATTCAATGCAAGGTAGCACAATAGCTTGTCGGTCGATGAAAGTTAATCCTTGTCTTAGCGCTGATCTCTGATTCAGGTGACTGCAAATCTCAGTGGAGTGCCTAATCAGAAAATCAGTGGCATATTTGAAAGAGGATCTAAATGCTAAAATGTTATGCAGAGCATCTTATGCAATTTCTGAACAGGAGGGAAGCAAATGCTATTTTCTTTCTTATGAATTGATTGCAACACATTTTAATATTGCTTCTAGTCATTAGTTTAGTCCATCTTACATTTCTTCTTTGCGTGTCCAGTTTGAATGTCCTCTGATCGTTTTGAGTTGCATGATTTTTAGTCTTCTCCTGAAAGCTATTGCTGAACAATGTAACAACAGGAGGCAATGTGGTGCTCTTGTATGCTTCAAAATTTCATGACATCAATGTTGTTGTCAATGTTTCTGATCGTTATGATCTGAATAGAGGCATTGAGGAACGGCTTGGGAGAGAGTTTATGGAAAAGCTCAAGCAAGATGGATTCATTGATGTTGAGTACAAAACAGGTGATTTATTTTCTTGTCCAGCATGCATGCCTCCAAAAAAAATGGGGTGCGGGAGGGAGACAGGGTAAGAAAGCAGTGAAATACGATAAATCAATTCTGTACTTGCAGCTAGATTTAGTCAAATAAATATTCTCTTTTAGACACAGACAAAGGTTATGGATACTTGGCTGACATTTTCTCACTGTAGGAAATGTTGGTTATCGTGTGACTCTGGAAAGCATGATGGATCGCCTGAACACAGATATGCATAAAGCGTGTCTTCAGATTGACAAAGATTGTAGGTCAGAAGTGAAGCTCAAATTCATCTAAGCAGTCCTTGAATTTTTGGTTGATTAAGTTTACCATGCATTACAAATTTATTTCTTTGTTCTTAAGATTAGAAAGCTAATGTGGTAAAATTTATCTCGATAATTTATGATTTGTAACATTTTTATTCTTTGCATGACAAATAAGAAGAGCAGGATATCACGTGCACATTCATATTTAGTTATCTACATAGGCTTAAATAAAATATTGATTTTTGTTATGAGGTGGGGATTGGGACACAATCACACTTGAGTTGTTCATGAACTTAGTTTCTTAATATTCTAGTGGCTATAAAATCAATTTTTCCTTTATTTTTGGGGATAATGGCAGAGCATTGGGTGGACAGTTGGGTTCTAAGATTAAGAGTTGCCATTGTTCTTGTAGCTAGTGATGCTATTTACTTGCCAATGTCACCATTCCCAGATCTGGAAAATGATGAAATGAAATACACAGATTAAATTTTTCCTACCCTATATGATGGGCTTTTGCCACGGGAAGCTCTTTATGATAGCATTGCCTGAAGCACATTTCACTTTAAATAAAATTGTTGTTTATGTTCTAATATCTTTTGAATATATCTTGGATATTTCTTACAGGTTTTTGGTTTTCTCTCAAAACCTATCTCTGTTGTTGTGGCTGCTTTTGTCATTCTACTCACAGTTATTCAAACTGTATGTTCTATCCTTCAAGTTAAGTGATGATGTTTTGTTTTATCATTTGTCTCTACTTTTGCACTTTTGGTGCTACTTGTTTGTTTTTATGTATCTTGTCTTGTCAAAGTGTTCTGCTTTGAATTAATAATGCTACGTTGTTTTATGTTTTGCCAAAAAGGGCTAGCCTTGTGCAAGAATTTAGTAATAATTTTGAATCTTTTTGGTTTCTCCAAACTTCTGAAAATGTGTGGAAGATGCTCGATGAAATGTCTTGCCGAACTCTGTCCCTTTGCTCAATGAATTTACATAAGGTTTTAGAGCAGGAGTGTGATGTCAGTTTTAATAAATTAAAGTTATAAAATAATAGCTGAATGAATACAGTTTATGATACTGAATTCCTTCATTGAATGTATCCTTATGCTTGTCATTGGTTAAACTTGAAGAAAAGGTAAGGAACATTTTTTAATCTATAAGAACATTTCTGTAATGTATGCTGATTGCTTATCATTTTTAATGAATTATTAATGTATGCTGATTGCTTATCATTTTTAATGAATTATTAATGTAAAAGAGGCAGCTTGTGTATATACAAAATTCCTGAGCAGCTACACAAGTTGAATGAAAAAGCCTACACACCATGATTAGTATTACTTTGTTAACGTGTATCATATTATTCTTTTCATTTACTCTTTTTAATATTATTTGCAGGTTAATAATGATGATGCAAGTCATGATTCAATGGAAAATGATAATTGAAGGTCTATATTGTTATTTTCAAGATAGATTATTTATAGTAGTGTTCTTAACACTTGTATAGTTAAATTGTAAAATATTTTATTCTATTGAAGATTAATAAAAGAATTATTTTTATCAATGTAATTAGTGCTTTTTTAGATTGTGTTTAAATGTTCCAAATGTATTTATAAAGTTCTCATAAAATTAATTGATAATACAAATAGTTCCAATAAAAATCAATATTAAATTACTACAGATTTGCTACGAATTTGCGACGGATATTTGAAATCTATGACGGAATATGCGACAGATACTGCGACGATAATCTGAGATGGAATCTATGACGGCAATCTGCGACGGAATCTGCAACGAATTTGCGATGAAAATCTGTGACGGAATCTGTGACGGAATTTGCGATGAAAATCTGCGACAAAATCTGCGACGGAATCTGCGACGGCTGCCCTTTGCCCGCGAAAATTTGAGTGGCAAATTTGCAACCGCCTAGTGGTAGCAAATTGGTCGCAATCTGCGATGGCCTGTCGCAAAATTGAAAATTGCAATGCCTTTTTTATTAACGGATCGTATCCGTCGCATTTACGACGGATTTACGATGAATCTGCGACGGATTCTGTCCGTTGCAGATAGCGTTTATTTTTGTAGTGTCAATATATGGAGACTCCATTATTATATCTGAAATTCAACAATACAAAAAGAATACAAGAAGAGAAAAAAAAAGAAATAAATCCCTTAAAATAGGCATAAATTCGGCTAAGACAAGAAGGGAAGCTTCTTGGTCAGTAAGCAACTTCAATATAGGCTAGAAAGGAGCTACTTATGGCTAAGCAAATATACATGGGCTGGTCATAATGAAAATAAGTTTCTTGGAGCCCAAGTAATCACATTGAAGAAGCTAAACTCCTTGTACAATTGGCCTAATGTATTGTGCAAGCCCATTATCTTCTTGAAGTTTAAAACATATAGAATGAGCTTGTAATTCTTCATCCAATGTGACTTAAGCAAGGTCATGGCCCACAAGCACAATTAAATGCACCAAATTGAATTCTTGGACACTGTCTCCATAACTCAACACAAGATAATTAGAAATCATCCTCTACACATAGCTCTGAATGTTATTCTTCAATTGCTAATAAATACTTCTAATAATTGGACCAGGCCTCAATGTTGGGCAATCCTCTTGATTTGCCTTGACATCTGCATCACAGGAAGCCACTCTTACTAAGAGGACTTATGATTCCTCCATGGAAGAGTCCTTATCTCAATACAAGTATAGGAGTGATGCTTATGATATAAGTATCATAGCAGCCAATGAGAAGGAGAAGATATATCCTTATATTCCTTTTGCATGTGATTACGTAACAATTATTGATGTAAAACATATGGATATTTTACCTAATGAGGTATCTGACATTTACACTTGGATTTTCACTCTAACTCCTAAAGATTATTATTTTTATCAGTAGATTCTTGGTGACAGAGGTTCAGTACTTTTCTCAGCAACAGAAAGATCTTCTATTGAACTTGCTTATAGTAAGTTTATAATAAAGAAAATTATTACTGAACAAGAATGGGGTAAAACTGTTTATGCCACAAGAGATCTAAAACATGGGTCTTATTTTAGATCCTATAATTATCTAGACTACGTGAAAGCCTAGCATGAGTCCCTCTTGTATAATAATGGATCTCAAAAGTTTAGTTGGTGGATCCAATTACAACTAGATGAAAATAAAAATTGTGGTCCTTATTCCATATTGGTTTTGGGTTTGGTTTATGTATTGGGGACCATATCCAATAATCATGTGTAATAGGGTTCAAATGGTCTTCAAACAATTTGTTGTAGAAAATAGAATGCATTCTGAGTCTCATTTGCAACTTGAGTTTGCAATGAGATATAAAGTTCCCTGGAATGCAAAATGGGATTAGCAAATCAGATATCCTAAATTAAAAGGATTTAGGATTAAAACTGATTTTATTCCTTAGCTGGTAAGACAAATAATGATTAAATGGTGGAATAAATTTGATTTCTTTGGACCATCATCAATTTATTCAGTTGAGGGATTAATTATTATTACCTTAGAAAAATCTAAAAAAGAATTAAAAATTCTTCATGAGGGATTTGCCAACTTAACTCAATACTTGATTATTTAGCTAAAATATTTCTAAAGATTCTATCTCAGATGATGATGACTCAGTAGACTATATGTCTGTAGATATTTTTCAAGACTCTCAGAATCCTTATTTTTAGTATCTTATGGTATACAGTTGTGGCTTATTTTCAGCCATTCAAATTTGTTGGCAAGACTTATTTTAGTATTAATTATTATATTTGTCCTAAGCTTATCTGTCAACCATTTACTTTTGTAAATATTCTCTTAGTTGCAAAAGTTTAATGCTTTCTTATGTAAGCAATGATGTAAGAATCAAATAATTGTACTCTTTCATCTGTCTATAAATGTAGAAAGTAAGTTAGTAGTCAGGCATCGAAAAAATTTCCACAGTGTTTTCTTTGTTTTTAGAGTATTTTCTTTATAATTTGATATCAAATTCTGATATCAATCTTTTAGCCTACAATAAAATATTTTCTTCAAATTTCTGTCATAAAGCTTAGCTAGTTCTTGTTTAACTTTCTTCTATATCTTCCTTTTCTTCTTGCTTCCATTCCCTCACGACCCAATCTCAGTTGGTATTAGAGCCTTTTCATCTCCTAGTAAGGATATTGTAAGTCTGTTTAATCTTGTTAACTATTTATCTATTTGAATTAAAGTGAAACCCCAAGTTGTGCTTCCGTTTTGTCCATTGAATTGAATTGTTAGGACTGCTGGAGTAAACCATTGATAGTGATATTTAAAACAAATGGATAAACTTTTTCTAGATTGAACAAAGATGCTTCATCCTCTTTCAGTCCTTTTGGAACTTCTGCTTCTTCTTCTATTTATAAATCAAATACTAATTTCTTGTTTAAGTCAGATTATGCTATCAAGACTGTTAATGATGAGGAACCCATGGATCAAAGATTACATCTAAAACCCCACATATACATCTAGCATATAATCTTAAATCTCAAAAACAAATCCTTCCTACCAAACCCACAACTAACCTATAATTGAGAACTTGGATGATTGGGATGAAGAAAAGGAATTGATTTTAAAATGCCACAAGTGAGACTTGATAAGTTAGAACCAATTCTTCATGCAACAATAATAAGAAGAAAACCTCTCAAACTTGAAACACATAAATTACCTTAAAAATAAACCAAAATTCGTACATCATTTTAAAGTTCTTTCCACCCCTCTCTATATAGCTGGAAATGAAGTATTAATGGCTTAAAAATCTAGATTCACATGTACTTATTCAAACTAGCATTAATTACCTAGCCTAATAGTCTAGGTTCACATGTATCTAGTCATACTAGCATTAATTACCTAGCCTAAAAGTCTAGGTTCACATGTATCTCGTCACACTAGCATTAATATTAATCTTCAATATTATCTTCTAAATTGGTGTTAATAACTCCAATAATATTGATGGGCAGATTCTTCATGTACTTTGATGACTTTTTGACTTCCTCTTCATGATTCTTCATATTCAGTACAAGTTGGTCTCTCTCTTCATTAATCCACATTTGAATGTTGGAACACATGTTAGAGTTTCTTTGATTGTGATCTTGTGATTGGTCCACTTGGCATAACGATATCATTAACATATTTGCTACCTTGTGTAAATTCACCAAGCTTGCTTATGCTTTCATTCTCATTCCCTCATTGATCAAAAAGATTTATCCTCAAATCTGAACCTACATCAAAAAGAGAAAAATCACTAACATTGAAAGTTGCAGAAACATTATACTCACTTGGTAGATCGATTTTATAGGCATTGTCATTGATTTGTTCTAAAACTTGAAATGGGCCATCTCCCATTGCATCCAACTTGGATTTCCTTTGTTTAGGAAACCTTTCCTTCCTCATATGAACCCATACCCAATCATCATGTTGGAAAACCACATTTTCCTTCCTCTATTTGCATTATGAGAAAATGATTCATATTTCTTCTCAAGATGAATGCAAATAACTTGTAGAAGAATGTATGCTTCTATTATATGCAAACTCAACTAATGGCAAACAATCTTCCCAAGTTTTCAAATTCTTACCCACAATATCATGCAACAAAGAACCTAAAGTTCTATTTACCACTTATGTTTATCCATCAATTTGTGGATGATAAGTTTTAGAGAATAATAATTTAGTACCTAACTTATTCCACAAAACATGCCAAAATGACTCAAGAACTTCAAATCTCTATCACTCTTAGCAAACAGCTCCTTGTTATAAGTCGAATAATTTAATTGTGCACCATGACGCTTTTCACTAAAATATGCAATTGGTTTCCCTTCTTGTATCATAACCACACCTATTCCTACACATGAAGCATCACACTCTAATTCAAAAGTCTTATCAAAATCTGGTAATGTAAGAATTAGAGCAGTAGTTAACCTTTATTTCAACAAATTGAATGCTTTTTCATGAATTTGAGTCCATACAAACTTTAGTTTTTTTTTATCAATTCATTTAATGGTGCAGCAATGGAACTGAAACCTTTAACAAACCTCCTGATGTTGAACCCTTGGATCAAATATTACATCTACAACCCCACATATACATCTAGCATAGAATCTTAGAACTAAAAAAATAAATCCTCCCTACCAAACCCACAACAAACCTATAATTGATAACTTGGGTGATTGGGGTAAAGAAAACGAATTAATTTAAACGCCACAAGTCAGACTTGATATGTTAGAACAAATTCTTCATGCAATGAGAATAAGAAGGAATCCTCTCAAACTTGAAAACACAAATTACAATCAGCATAATATGAAAATTCGTATAAGCCCTTTAGTTCTTTCCACCCCCTCTATATAGCAGGAAATGAAAAATTAATGGCTTAGAAGTCTAGGCTCACATGTATCTAGTCACACTAGCATTAATTATCCATCCACATCAATATTATATTCTAAATTGGTGCCCACAATTATGATAATATTGATGGTTAGATTCTACATGCATTTTGGTGTTGGTTCACTTGTGTGTAGTCACACTAGCACTAGACCACATCAATATTATATTGTAAATTCATGGTAATGCCCATCAACATATTTATGGGTAGATTCTTCATGCTTTTTAGTGAGTTTCTGACTTTCCCTTCATGATTCTTCATATTCAGTAAAAGTTGGTCTCCCTCTTCATTAATCCACCTTTAAATGAAGTGTTGGAACACATGCTGGAGTTTCTTTGATTGTGATCTTGTGTTTGGTCTACTTGGCATAATGATATCATCAACATATTTGCTGTCTTGTGTAGATTCATCAAGCTTGCTTATAATTTCCTCATCATTCCCTCCTTGCTCAAAAAGATTTGTCCTCAAATATAAACCTACATCAAAGGAGAAAGATTATTAACCTTGAAAGATGCAGAAACATTATACTCACTTGGTAGATCAATTTTGTAGGCATGTCATTGATTCATTCTAAAACTTGAAATGGGCCATCTCCCCTTGCATCCAACTTAAATTTCCTTTGTTTAGGAAACCTTTCCTTCCTCATATGAACCCATACACAATCACTAGGTTGGAAAACCACATGCTTTCTTCTTATATTTTCATTATGAGCAAATGTTTCATATTTCTTTTTAAGATGAGCTAATGCCTTCTCATGTATCTTCTTAACCAACTCTGCTTTCTTTTCACCATCTAAGTTATTTATTCCATTTAATGGCAAAGGAAATAGTTCAAGTGGTGTAAGCGGATTAAAACCATAAATAATTTCAAAAGGTGAATAACCTATAGAAGAATTTATGCTTCTATTATATGCAAACTCAACCAATGGAAAACAATCTTCCCAAGTTTTCAAATTCTTACCCACAACAGTACGTAACAAAGATCCTAAAGTCCTATTTACCACTTTTCATTGTCCAGCAGTTTATGGATGATAAGTTGTAGAGAACAACAATTTAGTACCTAACTTATTCCACAAAACACGCCAAAAATCACTCAAGAAATTCACATCTCTATCACTTATAATTATTTTAGGAATGCCATGCAAACAAACTATTTCCCCAAAGAACAAATTAGCAATATTTGTTGCATCATCAGTTTTGTGACATGCAATGAAATGAGACATTTTGTTGAATCCGTCAACAATAACAAATATGTTATCTTTCCCTTTTCTAGTCCTAGGCAGCTCCAAAACAAAGTCCATAGATATGTCAATCCAAGATGTATACAACCCATGAGGTAAAGACTTAGATTTTGCTTGTTTACATGCAATACATTTGACACAAATTCTTTCAACATCTTTTCTCATGTTTGGCCAAAAGAAATGTTCATGCAGAATGTCTAAAGTCTTAAATACCCCAAAATGTCCCTTGATTCCTCCACTATGTGCCTCACTCACAAGCGATTCCCTTAATAAGCAACTAGGCATGCATAATCTTCCATCCTTAAACAAGTACTCATCATGCCTATAAAACTTCTGAAATGCAGAATGCTCACATGCTTTATAAACATTTGCAAAATCAACATCATTGGCATACATATCCTTAATTTGCTCAAAGCGTAACAACTTAGAACTAAGAGTTGAGATTAAGGAATACCTTCTTGAAAGTGCATTTGTAACTACATTGTCTTTGCCATGCTTATACTTTATCACATATGAAAATGGCTCAATGAACTCTATCCACTTTCCATGTCTTCGGTTTAGCTTTGTTTTTCCCTTTAGATTCATTAATGATTCATGATCTATATGATTAACAAACTCATTAGGCAATAAGTAATGTTGCCACACTTGTAAAGCTCTTACCAAAGCATACAGCTCCTTGTTATAAGTGGAATAATTTAATTGTGCACCATGAAGCTTCTCACTAAAAAATGCAATTGGTTTTCCTTCTTCCATCAAAACTGCACCTATGCCCACACTTGAAGCATCACACTCAAATTTGAAGGTCTTATCAAAATCTGGTAAAGCAAGAATTAGAGTAGTAGTTAACCTTTCTTTCAACAAATTGAATTCCTTTTCATGAAATTCAATCCAAATAAACTTTACATCTTTTTTTTACCAATTCATTTAATGGTGCAGCAATGGAACTAAAATCTTTAGCAAACCTCCTATAGAAACAAGCCAAACTATGCAAACTTCTTACCTCACTCAGTGTTTTAGGTGTTGGCCAATCTCTTATTGCCTTTACATTTTCATCATCAACCTCAATACCTTGTGCTGTAATCATAAAACCTAAGAATGTGATTTTATCACTACAAAACATGCACTTTTCAAGTTGGCGTACAAAGTTTCCTTTCTCAAAACATCAAGAACAGTCTTAATATGTTCCACATGCTCATCTACTAATTTGCTATAAAAGAGTATGTCAACAAAATATACAACAAAAAATTTACCAAGATATGCACGCAAAACATGATTTTTTTAATCTCATAAATGTACTAGGTGCATTAGATAAACCAAATGGCATAACTAACCACTCATAAATAAAATATTTTGTTTTTAATGAAGTTTTCCACTCATATCCTTCTTTCATCCTTATTTGAGGGTAACCACTTTTCAAATCAATCTTAGTAAAAATGCAAGAACCACTTAACTCATCAAGCATATCATCAAGTCTAGGAATTGGATGCTTATATTTCACCATGATTTTATGGATTGCTCGGCAGTCCACATACATTCTCCATGATCCATCTTGTGAGCGGGGATTTCTGCCCCTACTCCCGGTGGAATGATTCTCGCGACTTCGACACTGTTTAGGCTCGGGGCTTTAGAGAACACGGACCTAAATCCGGAGAAAATGGAGTTGCCACCCGAATAGGCCGGGAAAAAGAAAGGGGTGGATGACTCGATTCCTATGGAATCCCCAGCCCCCTAATGGGTTTGAAAAGTTAGGTATGTGTGGGGAAGGTGAGAAATGGCCCAGCATGCCCACAACGCCCGGTTCATTGGAACCGGCCTCCTTTACAGGTCTTAATATTATAAAATTCTTAAATATAACAATATTATCCATATTACACACAATTATTAAAATAAAGCATCAATATATTGAAAATCAATTCAATGTCCAAACAAAACAAATAAATGGACACCCATCCGAAGATGGAAGCATGCCCTTACATAATCCATGCCTAAATAGGACACCCACCAAAAGGTAGAAACATGTCCTTTACATTGGTTCTAAAATATAAAAGCAATTAAATTACATGATATTTAACTAATGAGGTACCCACCAAGTGGAAACATACCTCTTACAACATTTGGAAATCTAAATAAATCAATAAAAGTAAATAACCATTCTTCATAAATAAATCATTCATCAAAGATATCAATCAAAATATAAAATAAACATCCATCCATGAAAAATTAAATAAATCAATCATTGAATTTAAATAAACCAACAAAGCATTGAAAATAAATTAAAGCATATAATAGACTACATAATCAAATATAAAATTAAATAAAGCAAATAAAGATTCAAATTAGGGCTATTTTTTCTATTTAAGATTCTTTAATGTGTTTAGGGTTTTGGAATTTATAGGTTTAAGCTTCTGTAAGTTTTATAGGAATTGAAATGGATTAAAGTTTTATAATTTAAGAGGTTGATAAAGTTCTTTGATTAACCAAATTAGTGTTTGAGTGGTAAAACCATGAAATTAGGGTTTGAATACTTTTGAAACATTAGATTTATGATTATTAGCTACTTACTATATTGAATTTTAGGCTTACTGTGTTTGAATTTTAACATTTAGGTTTATAAGGTTTTAGAGTTTAAAGGATTAGTGTTTAGAAAAATTAGGGTTTAAGGTTTTAAGGGAGTTAGGGTTTAAGGTTAGCTAGTTTAGGGTTTACTGTTTTGGGTTTTGAAGTTGAATTAGGGTTTTTAGTGTTTCGAAGAATGTATTTGATTTTAGAATTTGGAAAAATAATTTATAATTTTATGAAGTTTTATGAAAATAAACAAAACGATTTAAGGTTTATAGAAACAGAAAAGATATTTTTAGGGTTTGTGGAAAGAAAACGATTCAATTTAGGGTTTTGGAAAATTAGAAGGCAGATTAGGGTTTTAAGATTTTAAAGAAACAAAAACAACAATTTAAGATTTTTTGAAAACAAAGAAACGAATTAAGGTTTTTAATCTTTAGAAAAGGTAAATTAAGGTTCTAGGGTTTTTTGAATCAAAAGAGACAATTGGATGATTCAAACTACTGTGAAGAAATTAGACATTCATACCTTCGTTTGTTGGTTCCACCAAAAATTACTTCTTGGATGAATAAGAACAAAGGCAAGGTGGCTTCCTTTAATGGATTGATTGTTTGGTTGCTTATTCTTCTCTCAAAAAGTCTGATTGATTTCACTGCCAGAAGGAATTTTTAAAATCTGATTTCCTTTCAAAATTTTCCTCCTCAATTCCCCCCTTTTTGTGTTGTTTTTAGTCCTTATTTATAGAAGATTTTTATGATTAATCTTAGTTGCTCATGGAATCTAACATTAATTAAGAAAGAAAACCGAAACCGAATTGAATTTGGTTTTGGAAAAATTTGAGTTGGAAAAAATTTCGATGGCGAAAAAAAACTGCTGCGGAAAAATTTTACTGGCGAAAAAAAACTGCTGCGGAAAAATTACATTGGCAAAAAAGTTGCCGCAGGAGCCTGCGAGCTGGGGCGGGCGAAATGGCTTTGGCCATTTTGCTGCCCCCCTTTTCGGCGATAGAATTTTCTGTCACCGATTTTTATTTTATTTTTTATTTATTTGTTTATTATTATTATTTTTTATTAATAAAAATTAAATACTAAAGTAAATATTATTTAATTAAGATAACACAAAAATTATTTTGGACTAATTAAAATATATTGGACAACACAAAAATTATTTTTGACTTATTAAAATATATTGGACTGGACTGGGTCAAAAATTAAGGGTCTACACATCCTTCTTTGGGACTAATAAAATTGGAAAAACACATGGACTAAGACTTTCACGCACATGTCCCTTTGCTAGCAACTCCTCCACTTGCCTTTGAAGCTCCTTGGTTTTCTTCGGATTACTTCTATAAGCTGGTCAGATAGGAATTGTTTAGCCTGGAATGAAGTCAATTTGATGCTCAATCCCTCTTAAAGGTGGTAAACTTTTAGGCACATCTTCTAGAAATACATCTCCAAATTCTTGTAAAAGAGAACTAACACTACTAGGCAAAGGGTTACAAGGTCAGATGTAGAATCATGGTCTCATTGTACCTAAGTACAATCATACTTCTTTTCTCATAAAAAGCACTCCTTAACTCTTTTTCTTTTGCATATAAACACTCTCTTTAATTTTCTCTCCCTTTCTCTCTTTTTCTCTCACCAATGGGCAATTTTTATCATTCTTTTTCTCACTCTTGGCCTCTTTTATTCCATTTTTATTTGTTTTACCCACACTGTGAGCGGAGATTTTTGCCCTCACTCCAGGTGGAATGGTTCTTGCGACTTCGGCACTGTTTAGGCTCGGGGCCTTAGAGAACACGGACCTAAGTTCGGAGAAAATGGAGTCGCCACCCGGACGGGCCGAGAAAAAAGAAAGGGGTGTATGACTCAATTCCTAAGGAATCCCAACCCCTTAATGGGTTCGGAAAGTTGGGTACATGTGGGGAAGGTGAGAAATGGCCCAGCACCCCCACAACGCCCGGTTCATTGGAACCGACCTCCTTTACAAGTCTTAATATTATAAAATTCTTAAATATAACAACATTATCCATATTACACACAATAATTAAAAGAAAGCATCATTATATTAAAATCAAAGTAATGTCCAAACAAAACAAATAAATGGACACCCATCCAAGGATGGAAACATGTTCTTACATTACATGCCTAAATAGGACACCCACCGAAAGGTAGAAACATGCCCTTTACATTGGTTCTAAAATAGAAAAGCAAATTAAATTACATGATATTTAACTAATGAGGTACCCACCAAGTGGAAACATACCTCTTACAACATTTGAAAATCTAAATAAATTGTTAAAAGTAAATAACCATTCATAATAAATAAATCATTCATCAAAGGTACCAAATATAAATAAAAAGTAAACATCCATCCATGATAAATAAAATACACCAAGCATTGAATTTAAATAAATTAAAGCATAAGAAATAAAACAAAGCATGATCAAATATGGAATTGAATAAGGTAAATAAAAATCCAAATTATAGCTACTGTTTCCATTTAGGGTTCTTGATCTCATGTGTTAAGGTTTTGGAATTCATAAAATAAGGCTATTGTGGCTTTTTTATGGAATTAAAATAAATTGAGGTCTTATGTTTTAAAAGGTTGGTAAGACTCTTTGATTAAACAAATTAAGGTTTGAATGGTGAAATCTTGAAACTAGGGTTTTAGACACTTTAAAATACTTTTGATTCATGGTTTTAATGGTGATTTCAATCTTACTGTGTAAATTTAAATATTTATGTTTTTATGGTTTGTTAATGTTTTAAAGGATTAAGGTTTAGAAAAAGTTAGGGTTTAAGGTTTTAAAGGAGTTAGAGTTTACTATTTTAGGTTTAGAAGTTGAATTTTGGGTTTAGTGTTTTAGAATTTAGGATTTCGGTGATGCATGATTTTTAGAATTTGGAAAAAAGCAATTGAAGATTTTATGGAATTTTATGAAAATAAACCAACGATTTAAAGTTTATAAAGCAATAAAAGATATTTTTAAAGCTTTTGGGAAAGAAACAGAACACAATTTTGAGTTTTGGAAATTTGGAAAACAAATTTTGGTTTTAGAGTTTTGAAGAAATAAATCTAATAACTTTAAACTTTTAGAAAATAAAGTCACGATTTAAGATTTTCAAACCTTACAAAAGGTGATTTGAGGTTATAAAGTTTTTAATCTAAAAGAAACCAAAGGATGATTAAGCTACTGTGAAAACAAAAAATAAAAGGAATTAAGAATTCAAACCTTATTTTGTTAGTTACACCAAAATAGCTTCTTGGATGAACAGAGTCAAAGACAAGTCTTTTTGCCTTTGAATTGCTTAAATTGTTTTTCTGCTCCCTCAAAAAACCAGCTTGATTTAAGCTGATTTCCTTCACGGATTTGGATCCACTTTTTCAAGCTAATGTCCAATTTTTTTTATTTTCGGCCTCCCTTAATTTGATTGCCTTTGGTCCTCATTTATAGAGGTTTCATGTGGTCTATTCCTAATTAATCACAGCAAATAATATTGATAAGAAAAGGAAACCGAAACCTAATTGAATTAGGTTTCAAAAAATTTGCGTTGGAAAAATTGCGCTGTCGAAAAAAATTGCAGCAGGAAAAATCGCGCTGGCGAAAAAAATCTACTGCAGTCAACTGCAACAGTGGGCGAGGAGCGGGCGAAATGCCCATGGGCCAGTGCGATGATTTTTTTGTCGCCGATTTTTTTGACGCTGATTTTTATTTTTATTTTTATTTTTTGACTTTTATTTGTTTATTTTTATTTTTTATTAATAAAAATTAGATACTAAAGTAAAATTATTTAACAAAAATTATTTTGGACCAATTAGACAACAAAAATCACTTAGGACTAAATAAAACATATTGGACCAGACTGGGTCAAAAATTAAGGGTCTACAGTTTGCCCCCTGCTTGAAAAATCTAAAACTTTACTGAAAGAGAGCGTAAAACAATAAGACTTAATTTTTGAGATGGTTGAGGTTTTGGGTTCTAGACCCGGTTTGAGTTCTGGACTCAAGGATAATTCTAGGTTCTAGACCTAAGGGAAATTTGGGTTCTGGACCCCAGCTAAGTTCCTGGACATAGAAATAAATTCTAGGTTCTGGACCTAAGAAAAATTTGGGTTCTGGACCCGAGCTAAGTTCTGGACTTAGAAACAAATTCTAGGTTCTTGACCTAAGGAAAATTTGGGTTCTGAACCCAAGCTAAGCTCTGGACTTAGAAATAATTCTAGGTTCTGGACCTAAGGATAATTTGGGTTTTGGACCCGAGAGATTTGGATACTCGATCCTAAATTAGATTAGGATACTCGATCCTAAATTGGCTTTGGATTGATCCTAACTGGATTTGGATACTTGATCATAACTGGATTTGGATACTCGATCCTAAACTGGATTGGGATACTCGATCCTAACTGGATTTGGATACTCGATTCTGAATTGGATTCGGATACTCGATCCTAACTAGATTCGGACACTCAATCCTAACTGGATTTGGATACTCGATCCTAAATTGGCTTTGGATACTCGATCCTAAATTGGATTGGGATACTTGATCCTAAATTGGGTTCGAATACTCAATCCTAAACTTGATTTGGATACTCAATCCTAAATTGGTTTTGGATACTCGATTCTAAACTAGATTGGGATTTGATTTGGCACCAGAGATTGGGTACTTGAACCCGATATTGAATTGATTTTGATTTAATTTGGGTACTTGGACCCGAGATTGGGTACTTGGACCCGAGATGAATTTAAATAACCTTTTATTAGTTGAGAAGTCTGACTGCTCCGGCTGTTCTATGCATTGTAATTCTTCACCCTCAGAATGGACCTTCATCCTTGGAGATTGGGGTCTTCACCCTTGCAAATGGATCTTCATCCTTTGAGTTTGGATCTTCACCCTTACAAATGGATCTTCATCCTTTGAGATTGGGTTTTCACCCTTGAAAGTGGATCTTCATCCTTTAAGATTGGGTCTTCACCCATGCAAATGGATCTTCATCCTTTGAGATTGGGTCTTCACCCTTCAAAGTGGATCTTCATCCTTTGAGATTGGGTCTTCACCCTTGAAAGTGGATCTTCATCCTTTGAGATCGGGTCTTCACCCTTGCAAATGGATCTTCATCCTTTAGACTTCGGGTCTACACCCTTGGAAGTTGGATCTTTATCCATTGGAGGTCGGGTCTTTACCCTGGCTTCAGCTCTTTTAGCTAAACTGATCTTTCATCTTTTGCCTCTTCATTCTTTTGATAGCTCTAATGTTCCATTCTTTTGTTCTTCCTTTTTGCAAAAATTCAGCTATTTTTAATTGGACCTTAGATCCTCTCCTTGCCCCCCTGTGTGACAAAATATTTATAAGTGAGTTTAAAAATATTTGGTATATAAACTTAAAAAATTGAAAAGGAGAAACTTTGCCCCCTGTGTAGGCTCAAACCAAAGATTTTATCCATGCAAGCTTTGATTGATGTTTTTGCCGTCTAGTTCTTCTCACAAGCATGTATTTCTTCTCTTTGTAAAATTACTGGAGCTTTCTCAAGCAATGGGCTTTCCATGTCCCCCGATTTGACATCTTCTTTTGATTCTTCACTTCATAGAGTGTTTGCTGTTCACTTTGATAAAGAATAGACAATACAAGATAAGAAAGTGTGATATGATATTCTCATGTATGCATAACATGCATGAATGATACTTACAATCGTTCCATTGACTCATAGACCGAGGTGTTCAACATAAGTGTTCTCATTGGTTCCCTTTTGATGCTTGTTCAAGTCTTGCATTGGAATGATCGAAAGCTTTTGCATTTGTGGCTTTTATCTTCAAGATGTTGAAAACATGAGTGGTGGAGACCCTAAGCAGCAGAGTCAGGGATGCATCCATTTTCAACTATGTTTCAGCATGTCGGTTGATAGCTTCTTCATGACCTTGCCAATAATCATTCCCTTTGCCCAATGTGTCCTTTGGAGGTTCAACATACTTCCCTTAACTTGAAGGCTTTGTATGACAAACCATTTTTTTGAATTTTTTTTGATTTTTTTTTTTGAATTTTGATTTTGAAATCAAATGTTGGCTTTGCCAAATTAATGTCAATGTACCTCAGGACTTGATTTTCTAAATTAATATATCTATAACATGACAACCCTAGTTACCATACTAAACTCGGGAATCATTTCTATTTAAGCAAGAATTGTTGCACTTCAGATAGGCACATACACATTGCTTGGTCAAAGATCTCATTTGCGTTTAAATATTGTCCATCTCATATGCATGCTTACCCAAACTATCTCCACTAATAGGCTCTACCTACCAAGAGAGATCAACAGGTCTTTCATAGGCTTGAAACGGGGTCTATAAGGGACACAAGTTAAAGTGGAGGCCATTTTGAGATTGGAGCTGGTGTGACACAATGGACAAACCCTCACACTACAAATTTCTTGTTGAAACTTTAGACAATTGGGAGTAATCTTGTTGGACTCCAAATTCCTTCTGTCTTCTTGGCATTAATCTGGATCTTGATTAGGACAGTCTTTGCCCTTGCAAAAAATTTAAGACCAAGATTCATTTCTTTTCTTCTTTTCCCTTTTCTTTCCTTATTTTCCTGACTCTTCCCTTCTCTTTCCTTACTCTTTCCTTTCTTTTATCATTTTGTCCTTCTTTCTTGTAGGACTATCAAGTACAGAACTTTCAAGAACTAGATGGTCTTTCTCCTTTTCCTCTGATTTTGTGGTATCTTTGGTCAGGTTGGACCAATTCAAGTAAAAATGTCTTTATAAACCAAATGGAAGCCTTTTGTTGTCTTAGGTAAAAGAGAACTCAGTTGGCTTTTTGAACCATTTTGGGTTTTCTTTTCTTTTTTCTTTTCTCTTTTCTCTTTTCTTTTTTTCTTTTTTTTTTCTTTCTTTTTCTTTCTTTTTCTTTCTTTCTTTCCTTTTTTGGTTCTAGCTCAAACAGAGTTGTCTTGTTTGTACCAACTTGGGCTTCCAATAATGGATGAGTGGATTAACATAAATCTTCTTTAACAAGGATAAATCATTTGTTACTCTTTCTTGATATATTGAAAAATTCCACTATCCTTATGTCTTGAAAACATCAACTACCCTTATGGTCTTGACTAATAATTGTTTTCTTTGATCTTCTTGCCTATTCATCTTAGTGATCATAAGACTTGTCAAAAGTATCACAATAGCTCAGGGTAGGTTTTTGAGGTTTGTATGCCAATGAAAAGACAGCTAAAATTTTATGAAGGCTCAAAGGGACAACTAGGGATTGATATTTAATTGGGTGGATGCTAGTTGTTGGCTCATCAAACAATGCCTAGAACATCTCTTCCTTAAATAAGCATAGTTCAATTCCACCTTGAAAGTTTGTCTAAGCATGTTCTAAGACTGACTAGGACCTAGACAAAGATAATTATGCAGGAGCCCTCTCTAATTAAGCATACACAACTCAATGCTATAAAGCAATTCGCTCACCTAGTAAAGTCATTCAAGTCATGATGCCTAGATATATTAATTCATGAATTATCAAGCTAGATTCCTCATTGGTTGAGCACCAAAATGAACAAAGACCAACCAAAATTTTGATGAAAATAATTTATTCAAGCAACTTTAAATTTGAAAACACAATATTTCCAAAATATTAAAGAAAGTAAGATTGAAAAGCAACATTCAAGCTAAGTAAGATTGAAAGTCAATTTCATCAAATTAGAAACCCAAGTTGGTACAAACAAGACAACTCTTTTAGAGCTAGAACCAAAAAAAAAGAGAGAAAAGAAAAGAAGAAGAAAAAAAGGACAAAAGAAAAAAAGGACAAAAGGACAAAAGAAAAAAAAGGAAAAAAGAAAAGAAAAGAAAAGATAAAACCTAAAAAGGCGGTTCAGAAAGCCAACTGAGTTCTCTTTTACCTAAAACAACAAAAGGCTTTGATTTGGTTTATAAGGACAGTTTGACTTGAATTGGTCCAACCTAACCAAAGATTCGATTAAAATCAGAGAAAAAGGAGAAAGACCATCTAGTTCTTGAAAGTTCTGTACTTGACAGTCCTACAAGGAAGAAGGACAAAATGATAAAATGCTCAAAGAAAGGGAAGAGTAAGAAAAATAAAAAGAAAGAAAAGGGAGAAGAAGAAAAGAAATGAATTTAGGTACCAAACTTTTTGCAAGGGAAAAGACTGTCCTAATCAAAATTCAGATTAATGCCAAGAAGATAGAAGAAATTTGGAGTCTAGCAAGGTTGTTCTCAGTTGTCTAAAGTTCAAACAAGAAATTTGTAGTGTGAGGGTTTGCCCATAGTGTCACAATGGCTCCAACTTACAAATGGCCTTCATTTAACCCATATCCCATATAGACCCCATTTCAAGCCTATCAAAGACTTGTTGATCTCTCTTGGTAGGTAGAGTCTAATAGTGGAGATAGTTTGAATAAGCATGCATATGAGATAGACAATATTCAAATTCAAATGAGATCTTTGACCAGGTAATGTGTATGTGCCTATCTAAAGTGCAATAGTTATTGCCTAAATAGAAATAATTCTCGAGTTTAGTATGGTAACTAGGGTTATCATGTTATAGATATGTTAATTTGAAAAATCTAGTCCAGAGGTAAATTGACATTGATTTGGCAAAGCCAACATTTGATTTCAAAATTCAAAAATAAAAAAAAAATTTTGTTTTACAAAAAAAATTCAAGTTAAGGGGAGTATGATGAACTATCAAACCTCAAAGAACACATTGGGCAAAGGAAATGATTATTGGCAAGGTCATGAAGAAGCTACTAACTGGCATGCTGAAACATAGTTTGAAATGGATGTATCCCTAACTCTGCAGCTTGGGGTCTCCACCACTCATGTTCTCAACATCTTAAAGATAAAAGCCATAAATGCAAAGCTTTATGTCATTCTAATGCAATACCTAAATGAGCATCTAAAAGAAATCAATGAGAACACTTCTGCTGATCACCTCGGTCTGTGAGTTGATGGAACCACTGTAAGTATTACTCATGTATATCATGCATACATGAGCATATCACACAGCATTTTTTTCTTTTCTTGTATTATTTGTTCTTTGTCAAAGTGAACAGTAAATACCCTGTGAAGTAAAGAATCAAAAGAAGATATCAAATCAGGGGGCATGGAAAGCCCATTGCTTGAGAAAGCTCCAGTAATTTTACAAAGAGAAGAAATACGTGCTTGTGCGAAGAACTAGACAATAAAAACTTCAATCAAAGCTTGCATGAAAAAAAAAATCTTTTGTTTGAGCCTACACAGGGGGCAAAGTTTCTCCTTTTTAATTTTTTGAGTTTATATACAAAACATTTTCAAACTCACATGCAAATATTTCACCACGCAGGGGGCAAGGAGAAGATATGAGGGCTAACTAAAAATAGCTAAATTTTTTCAAAAGGAAGAACAAATGAATGGAACAACCAGTTAAGCCAGAATCCTCAACTGATAAATGGTTAGTGAAATCTAATTTAATCTCGGGTCCAAGTACCCAAATCAGATTCAATCTCGGGTCTAAGTATCTAATCTCGGGTTTAAGTACCCAATCTTGGGTCCAATAACCCAAATCCAATTCAATCTCAGGTCCAAGTACCCAATCACGAGTCCAAGTACCCAAATCCAATCCAGTTTTGGTCCAAGTACCCAATCACAGGTCTAAGTACCCAAATCCAATCCAGTTTTGGGTCCAAGTACTCAGTCTCGGGTCCAAGTACCCAATTTTGGGTCCAAGTACCTAAACTCAATTCAGTCTCGAGTCCAAGTACCCAAATAAAATTCAATCAGGAGTATAAGTACCCAAATCAAATTCAATCTCGAGTCTAAGTACCCAAATCAAATTTAGTCTTAGGTCCAAGTACCCAAATCAAAATTAGTCTTAGGTCCAAGTACCCAATCTCGGGTCTCAGTACCAAATCCAATTCAATCTCGGGTTTAAGTACCCAATTTCTAATCCAAGTATCCAATCGCGGGTCTAAGTACTCAAATCAAATCCAAGTACCCATCGTCATCCAAAATCTATTCAAAGTCATTTTGCTTTTCACTCTCTTCTACCAAGTCTCAGATCGTTCAAGTAAGGGGCAAACTGTAGACCCTTAATTTTTGACCTAGTCAAATCTGATAGTCCAAAATAATTTTTGTGGTATTTAATTTATTTTAATAATATTTTAATTACTAATAATATTTTAGATTTATTTTTAATAAAAATAAAAAATATAAAAATCGGACGGATGGTCGAGCGACGCGCTGCTGCTCGGCAGGGCAATTCGCCCGTAGAGAATTTCTGCAGTGAATTGGACACTATCCAATTCGCCGTAGCTGTATTTGCCCAGTTTTGCTATGAACTGACTTGCCTAGCTAGCCCGTCACCAATCCTCGTAGCAATTTTTGCCAGCGCAGCCCGCGGGCCCGGCAGCGCGCGCGCTGTCGATTTTTTGACCGAACCTTGTTTTACCCGGTTTTGTAGTTTTTCCTAAATAGTTAGTATTTTCTTATCAAAATAGGATTAGGTCTTTATTTTTTCTTATAAATACCACATTAAAATGAAAGAAAAAAAAAAGAACGGAGACAGAAAATCCTAGCAAGCATGAAGAAATCCAAAACAACAACACAGAACAGAAGGCAACGAATCTAAAATATCAAGCAAAAAAGCAATTAACAAGGCAGTGGCTTAGCTCACTATCTTATTCTGAATTCAACCAACAAATACAAAGGCAGTGTAATCATTGTCTTTATCAAAGCTCATCCAGAATTTTGTTCAAATTATTTTGGTGGAGCCAACAAATGGAGGTGTGTCTTTTTAACTTTATTCATTTAAATTTATATTGAGATAACTTATTATCATTTCATCTATCAAACTTTCTTCGTTTAAAGTTCATTCTTTTGACTTTTAATTTATATACAAATATACAATGATCATAGTAGTTTATTTATCAAAATATGATTCATGCAGTAGCTTAATTATCAAAATCTCAATCACATATTTTTAAATAACTCAAAACAATAGTCTATTTTCTCAAACCCTAATCAATACAGTAAACCTTAATATCCATAAGCCATATTTCATAATTAAAAACTCTAGAAACCCTATTTCATGATGTTAGCCCCAAACCCTAATTAAATCAATTTTCCAAAATCTTCACAGTAGCTGTAACACTCCCATATCCAATGCACACACACTACAACCACAACAATGTAGCATAAGTGCACCAAACATAGGAATGCTACGGTTCTCTTAACATTCAAAACACTTTAAAACTTGATACAATACCCTTATCATTATACATTATAGAAAAGTAGATCATTTACTTATAAAACAAACATATTAGTTATATATATATACATTTAAATATTACACAGCGGAAGTTATAAAATATTTACATATTTACATATTAAACATTTCTTTACAAAATATAAAGAAATATACATGATTGGCAAGTTTGCTCTGATCTTTAAGCTCCCAAAATGAATTCTTCAAGGTCTACTCTCACTTGGTCTTGATGAACTCTCGGGTTCAACTCTATCAACTCTATTATCTGCACGATTAAACACTATCGCGCTAAGCCAAGGGCTTAGTAAGATAAAACATGCTATTGATATGCTTTAATGCAATACAATGTCAATTCTAATTCATATCATATATGTAACAACATAGATGCAAAGCTAACAACATTCCTTTACATTTTATAACCAACAAACATATATGCATATCACATTTCAACATCATTGCATATACTTCATTATTTAATCATTTAATCATCCATGAACAACAATAAACAAATCATGACTCTCATTAAACAAAGACAAGCATTGGGCCCAAGATACACTAATATGCCATTCAATTTTCAGAGTTAATGCTTTGGTTTGTTATCACATTTATCAATATCATATACCCAACTAGGCTTCAAGGATTAAGTTCAACCAAGCTTCAAGGGGAGCAAAGCATGCTAAGCTTCAACCCAACTTGGCTTCAAGAACTAACCCAACCTAGCTTCAAGGGTGGTAACATCTCAATTAGGCTTCAAGGATTCAATCCAACCTAACTTCAAGAGATTGTTACACTTATTAGGCATGCCACCAACAACAAACTCTGAAAATGGAATAACACATTAGCCACACAATTCATTTAGATTTCATTCTCAATTCTCATTATCATTTAGGCAAACATGCCTCATTCATCTCCATTGAATCACCTTAGCCAATAACAATGGCTTCACATTTCATTTTACAATATAACACTTCATTATTCAAATGTATATTTATCTCATCCATGATCACATTATATCTCACATAGCATCATTTATAAATATCAACATTTCATTCCACATTACTCATGAAACACATTACCATTCACAATGCATAACATAACATTGTTCAATCTCAACAATGCAAGAACAATTTATATTATTCATAGCTTTAGTATCATCCACAAGTGTTTGATTAAGTCATTCCTTGGGTTAAGTATGTTTAAAATGTTTATGTTTAGGTTTAGAGACCAAACTACCTTTGAAGAATCCAAACCATGCAAAAAGAGAACCAAGAAATCAAACAATATCCAACTCATTTGAGGGACACGCCCAGCCCACTTGAGGAACACGGCTGTGTCTTTAAAAATAAAAGAGGCAGTAGCCAACACAAATAAATGACACGGGCGTGTCTCTTCATGTCTTTTGGCCGTGTCACCCATGCACATAACCTTAACTAAAACCAACACTTTCTCAATTGCACTCAAACACAATATTCATCATATAACATGTTTCAAATGAACATAATCAATGTTCTAAACACATATTCACCACAAGAATGACTTCACAACACATTAATATAACAATTAAACACACATCATCTCAAAACACTAAAATCACCATCCTTCTCCACCTTTCAAAATCAACATTTACCACTTCCAACAACTACACCTATTTAAACTATTAACTTAAAACCAATTTAACAATTGAAAACAAATCATAAACACATCTCATCATCAAATCATCAAACCCTAATTAACTTCCCATACCACTTTAAAAGAATGAAAGAAATCAAAGGGAAGATCTTACCTTAGTTAAAAACTTCTTGAATCAACACTTGAACACTTAATCTTCCTTCAATTTTGAACTCAACTCATCAAGAACCTCTCTTCACCTCTTGCTTCCCTTTGTCTATGGAGGAGCCGGCCACTACATGAAAGAAAGAAGAAAATGATGAAGAAACAAAGTCAAATTTTGCTTTTAATCTCCACCAAGTAATCTTATCCAAGCAATTACCAAATTGCCCTTAACCATATAACTAACCTTTTGTCTCATATAAGCCCACATATGTAATTACACACTTAACACAAAATATCTCTCTTCCTTTGACTCTTCCTTTGACCCATTTATATGTTATATATATCATCATATACACAACATATACCATTCTCTCTAAACCCTATTTTCTTCCCAAAACACATATACACAAGCATTCTCCTCCCAATTTCTTTTCTTAACACATCATATACATTCAATCCAATTTATAACAATAACAACAACAACAATATAACCAAGACTTCTAGGGCATACATGAGGATATTACAATTCTCCCCCTCTAAAAAGAAATTTCGTCCTCGAAATTACCTGATATCAAATCTGAAACAATTGCGGATATTGCTCTCGCATGGTTTGTTCATTTTCCCAAGTTGCTTCTTCTTTTCCATGATTCTTCCACAAATTTTTCACCAATGGCACTCTTTTGTTTCTCAACTCTTTCACATCACGTGCCAAGATAGCAACTGGTTCCTCTTCAAATGTCAGATCAGGATTTACTTCAATTGACTCAATCGGCAACACATGTGATGGATCCGACCTGTACCTCCTCAACATAGAAACATGAAATACGTTATGGATCCGATCCAACTCAGGTGGCAAAGCAAGCCGATAAGCAACTGGCCCAACTCTTTCCAAAACTTCATACGGTCTAATGAAATGAGGACTCAATTTTCCTTTCCGACCGAACCTCAAAATCTTCTTCCAAGGAGATACTTTCAAAAATACCTTATCTCCCACATCAAACTCTATATCTCTCCTCTTTAGATCTGCATAAGATTTCTGTCGGTCTGAAGCTGCTTTTAACTTGCCTCGAATCAACTTTACTTTCTCTTCAGTTTCTTGAATCAAATCAGGCCCAATTAACTTACCTTCCCCAATTTCACTCCAACAAAGAGGTGTCCTGCACCGTCTACCATACAATGCTTCAAATGGTGCCATACCAATGCTAGATTGGTGACTGTTGTTGTAAGCAAACTCCACAAGTGGTAAAAACCTATCCCAACTTCCAGAGAAATCGATGACACAGCTTCTTAACATATCCTCAAGAATCTGTATCACCCTCTCTGACTGTCCATCTGTCTGAGGATGAAAAGCAGTGCTGAAGTGCAGTCGAGAACCCAAAGCACTATGCAAACTCTTCCAAAATCTTGAAGTAAACCTGGGATCTCGATCAGATACTAAAGAAGTTGGAACACCATGCAACTTCACAATCTCATGGATATACAGCTCAGCCAACCTCTCCAAAGAGTAATCCATCCGCACCGGAAGGAAATGAGCTGTCTTAGTCAATCTATCCACAATCACCCATATGGCATCATGTTTCCTTCGTGTCAATGGCAACCCAGACACAAAGTCCATTGTCACTCTTTCCCACTTCCATTCTGGCACTGACAACGGTTGAAGCAACCCGGTTGGAACTTGATACTCTGCTTTAACCTTCTGACAAGTGAGACATTTCGATACAAACTCAGCAATGTCTCTCTTCAACCCCATCCACCAATAAAGCTGTCTCAAATCATGATACATCTTCGTATTACCCGGATGCATAGCAAACATCGACTGATGAGCTTCTTCCAAAATGACCCTTTTCAAATCAGCATCATCGGGTACACACAATCTGCTCTTAAACCAGAGACTCCCATCACTCTTCACAATAAAATCTCTACCCTTTCCACTCTGACAATCCGAAACAATCTTCTGTATCTTCTTATCGGCCAACTGAGCTTCTTTGATTTGATCTAACAAAATCGGCTTCAATTGCAACTGTGCTAACAATGCACCATCATCACAAGGTACAAAACTAGCACACAATGCTCTCAACTCAACAAGCAACGAGAGCGAGAAAACAGTCAAACCTGCTAAAGACTTCCGACTCAAGGCATCAGCAACAACATTTGCTTTACCTGGATGATAATCAATCAAGCAATCGTAGTCTTTAATCAATTCTAACCATCTCCTCTGACGAAGATTGAGTTCTTTCTGGACACCCAAATACTTCAAACTCTTGTGATCAGTATAGATGAAACATTTCTCCCCAAACAGATAGTGGCGCCAAATCTTCAATGCAAACACAATGGCAGCAAATTCCAAATCATGGGTCGGATAGTTAAACTCATGCGGTTTCAACTGTCGAGATGCATAAGCTATAACTTTCCCTTCTTGCATCAATACACACCCCAAACCTCTATGTGAAGCATCACTGTAGATCACATATGGTTTGCCTTCAACAGGTAAAGTAAGAACAGGCGCTTGAGTTAACATTTCTCTCAACTGTTCAAAACTCGCCTGACACTGATCTGTCCACAAAAACCTCACTCCCTTACGAAGCAATCTGGTGAGTGGAGTAGCTATCAAAGAAAACCCTTTCACAAACCGCCGGTAATAGCCTGCCAAACCCAGAAAACTTCTAATCTCTGTCACAGACTTGGGTGGACTCCAATTCAAAATTGCTTCAACTTTGCTCGGATCAACTCTGATGCCTTCTGCAGAAACAATATGTCCGAGAAAAGCTACTTGATCCAACCAAAACTCACACTTCGACAATTTGGCAAATAACTGCTTCTCTCTCAAAATCTGCAATACAATCTGCAGATGCAAATCATGTTCCTCTTCATTCCTTGAATACACCAGAATGTCATCGATGAAGACCACTACAAACTGATCCAGATAGGGCCTAAACACCCTATTCATCAAATCCATAAAAGATGCAGGTGCATTCGTCAGACCAAAAGGCATAACTAAAAATTCATAATGCCCATACCTGGTCCGAAAAGCGGTCTTCGGAACATCTTCAGCTCTGACTCTCAATTGATGGTACCCAGATCTCAAATCAATTTTAGAAAACACAGCTGCTCCTTTCAATTGATCAAAGAGATCATCGATTCTAGGCAAAGGATATTTATTTTTAATAGTCACCTTGTTCAATTGTCTATAATCGATACACAACCTCATAGTACCATCTTTCTTTTTCACAAATAGCACAGGAGCTCCCCAAGGAGAAACACTGGGGCGAATGAATCCTTTGTCCAACAACTCCTGTAATTGCACTTTCAATTCCCTCAATTCTGCTGGTGCCATTCTATAAGGAGTAATAGAGATAGGAGTGGTACCAGGCAACAATTCAATACCGAACTCCACCTCTCTCTCAGGAGGCAATCCTGGCAACTCCTTTGGAAAAACATCAGGGAAATCTGCAACTGTGGCAATACTATCAATGGGAGAACCCTTCACTCTAGTATCTACCACATGAGCAAGATAGGCTTCACACCCCTTTCTAATCAATCTCCTAGCTGCAACAGCTGAAACAAATAAGGAGGCTAGCTGTTCCTGCTCATTAGATACTATCACCTCTCTACCATCACCCGTTCTCAAAGAAACAATTTTCTTTTTGCAATCCACCACAGCTCCATGTCGAGATAGCCAATCCATACCTAAGATCACATCATATTCCTTAAATGGCATCTCAATCAAGTCTCCAAGGAACTCCTCACCTTGCACCCTCACTGCACTATCTCTGTGTACCTTACTCACAACCACACTATGCCCTAACGGATTTGTCACCAACACATCAAATCCTAGGGACTCAGCATGCACATCAAATACAGGCAATACAGATGCACTAACATATGAATGCGTGGAACCCGGATCAATCAAAGCAAGTACAGAAAAACCAAATAAGGAAAAAGTACCAGCAATGACTGCCGAAGCATCTGGCTGCCTCTGCATAACATACATCCTCTGGGAAGATCCAACCTCCTTTGGTCTACTCTCCCTGGATGTAGCACCTCCTCTAACACTGAACCCAGATCTGCCTCCCCGGCTGCTACCTCTGCCTACTCGACCTCCCCTCACACTAGGTCGAGAAGCTGCAGTATCAACTGACATCTGCTCTTGCTTCTCAGGGCAATCTCTCACAAAATGATCTGGCGATCCACATCTGAAACAAACCCCTGCAACACCAGCCTTCCAACAAGGACCACCATGCGGCCTACCACAATGGATGCAGATGGGTAAGGTGGATCTCTGAACCATAGGGGTCGGAGCACTCGCCACTGAAGCTGCAGGTCTAAATCTCTGCCTCTGTAACTGCACTGACCTACCAGCTGACCTCTGACTCCTACTAACTCTAGGAACAAAGCTTCCTTTACCTCTCTTCGAAGAAGAAGACCCTGCCTCGAACTGGGGCCTTCTAACTCTAACCTCTTCTTCTGAAGCAACCGCAATACCCTGGGCTCGCTCTACACTTCGAGCTGCTGCCACAAGTTGTGAGAAATCCTGATATCTGGATCCAGCTACTAAGCACATAATCGAGGGCCTCAATCCCTCCTCAAACCTCCGACATCTATCAATCTCATCAGCAATGATACCCCCAGCATACTGACTCAATCTAATAAACTCAACCTCATACTCAGTTACAGTCTTGCTGTCTTGCTTCAAGCTTAAGAACTCCATCTTCTTCATGTCTTTATACTCCCTAGGAGTATACTTCAACTCAAATTCCCTCAGAAAATCAGTGTAAGACAGTGTTGGAGGATCATCCATAGAATGGGGCACCGTCTTCCACCAATCATAGGCATCCTTTTGTAGCAAAGATCTTGCATAATCAAACTTTTCCTCTGAGGTGGCTTGCAACTGAACAAATACCCTCTGAACTCTATCAAGCCACTGTTCTGCTACAGCCAGATCAACTGTACCAAAGAAATCCTCTGCTCCATATTTCCTTAGCTTATCATAGTGCCTCACTGGTACTGAAGGCTGAGGGGGTGGTGGCACTGGTTGCACTGGTGCTTGACTCATAACTTCCATCATATGCCTAAACCAGGCTGGCGGAACCTCCTCACCAACTGGTCTACCCGACACCGAAGCAGGTGCCTCCTCAACACTATCAACCCTAGCTCCCTCATCAGGAGCAACGCTCTCCTCACTACCCTCAACCGACTGGCGTGAGTGAGAATCCATCACAACCTAAGTCTGCAAACACAACATACTACATCTTATTAAAGATCAGAGGTTGCCAATCCCAAACATGTATATTATTCAAAAATCACCTTTTTAAAATCAAAATAATCTTTTTCTTACATTTTACCTAGGTTGAGAATCTCAAACCTAGGCTCTGATACCAAAACAATTGTAACACCCCCATATCCAATGCACACACACTACAACCACAACAATGTAGCATAAGTGCACCAAACATAGGAATGCTACGGTTCTCTTAACATTCAAAACACTTTAAAACTTGATACAATACCCTTATCATTATACATTATAGAAAAGTAGATCATTTACTTATAAAACAAACATATTAGTTATATATATATATACATTTAAATATTACACAGCGGAAGTTATAAAATATTTACATATTTACATATTAAACATTTCTTTACAAAATATAAAGAAATATACATGATTGGCAAGTTTGCTCTGATCTTTAAGCTCCCAAAATGAATTCTTCAAGGTCTACTCTCACTTGGTCTTGATGAACTCTCGGGTTCAACTCTATCAACTCTATTACCTGCGCGATTAAACACTATCGCGCTAAGCCAAGGGCTTAGTAAGATAAAACATGCTATTGATATGCTTTAATGCAATACAATGTCAATTCTAATTCATATCATATATGTAACAACATAGATGCAAAGCTAACAACATTCCTTTACATTTTATAACCAACAAACATATATGCATATCACATTTCAACATCATTGCATATACTTCATTATTTAATCATTTAATCATCCATGAACAACAATAAACAAATCATGACTCTCATTAAACAAAGACAAGCATTGGGCCCAAGATACACTAATATGCCATTCAATTTTCAGAGTTAATGCTTTGGTTTGTTATCACATTTATCAATATCATATACCCAACTAGGCTTCAAGGATTAAGTTCAACCAAGCTTCAAGGGGAGCAAAGCATGCTAAGCTTCAACCCAACTTGGCTTCAAGAACTAACCCAACCTAGCTTCAAGGGTGGTAACATCTCAATTAGGCTTCAAGGATTCAATCCAACCTAACTTCAAGAGATTGTTACACTTATTAGGCATGCCACCAACAACAAACTCTGAAAATGGAATAACACATTAGCCACACAATTCATTTAGATTTCATTCTCAATTCTCATTATCATTTAGGCAAACATGCCTCATTCATCTCCATTGAATCACCTTAGCCAATAACAATGGCTTCACATTTCATTTTACAATATAACACTTCATTATTCAAATGTATATTTATCTCATCCATGATCACATTATATCTCACATAGCATCATTTATAAATATCAACATTTCATTCCACATTACTCATGAAACACATTACCATTCACAATGCATAACATAACATTGTTCAATCTCAACAATGCAAGAAAAATTTATATTATTCATAGCTTTAGTATCATCCACAAGTGTTTGATTAAGTCATTCCTTGGGTTAAGTATGTTTAAAATGTTTATGTTTAGGTTTAGAGACCAAACTACCTTTGAAGAATCCAAACCATGCAAAAAGAGAACCAAGAAATCAAACAATATCCAACTCATTTGAGGGACACGCCCAGCCCACTTGAGGAACACGGCCGTGTCTTTAAAAATAAAAGAGGCAGTAGCCAACACAAATAAATGACACGGGCGTGTCTCTTCATGGCTTTTGGCCGTGTCACCCATGCACATAACCTTAACTAAAACCAACACTTTCTCAATTGCACTCAAACACAATATTCATCATATAACATGTTTCAAATGAACATAATCAATGTTCTAAACACATATTCACCACAAGAATGACTTCACAACACATTAATATAACAATTAAACACACATCATCTCAAAACACTAAAATCACCATCCTTCTCCACCTTTCAAAATCAACATTTACCACTTCCAACAACTACACCTATTTAAACTATTAACTTAAAACCAATTTAACACTTGAAAACAAATCATAAACACATCTCATCATCAAATCATCAAACCCTAATTAACTTCCCATACCACTTTAAAAGAATGAAAGAAATCAAAGGGAAGATCTTACCTTAGTTAAAAACTTCTTGAATCAACACTTGAACACTTAATCTTCCTTCAATTTTGAACTCAACTCATCAAGAACCTCTCTTCACCTCTTGCTTCCCTTTGTCTATGGAGGAGCCGGCCACTACATGAAAGAAAGAAGAAAATGATGAAGAAACAAAGTCAAATTTTGCTTTTAATCTCCACCAAGTAATCTTATCCAAGCAATTACCAAATTGCCCTTAACCATATAACTAACCTTTTGTCTCATATAAGCCCACATATGTAATTACACACTTAACACAAAATATCTCTCTTCCTTTGACTCTTCCTTTGACCCATTTATATGTTATATATATCATCATATACACAACATATACCATTCTCTCTAAACCCTATTTTCTTCCCAAAACACATATACACAAGCATTCTCCTCCCAATTTCTTTTCTTAACACATCATATACATTCAATCCAATTTATAACAATAACAACAACAACAATATAACCAAGACTTCTAGGGCATACATGAGGATATTACAGTAGCCTCTTCTTTTGAAAATAAATATGATAGTGTTAGTGTTCTCAGAAACCCTAACCCTAATTTAAAACCATGAGCCCTAAACCTTAATATCTTAACGGTCCAAAACCCTAAATTCATAATGTTAGCCCTAAACCCTAATTTGATTAACCAAAAACCTTACTACTTTCTTAAAATTATAAAACCCTAATCAATTCCATTTTTCCAAAAACCCTCACAGTAGCCTAAATAATAAATATAATAATTTTAAAATTCCAAAACCCTAAATTTTAATTAAAGAACCATAAATTGAGACATAAACCTAAATTTGTATCTTTATTTGCTTTATTTAATTTTAGATTTGATTATGTAGTTTATTATATATTTTGATGGTTGATTTATTTAATTTCAATGCTTGATTTATTAAATTTATCTGGGAGGGATGATTTCTTTATTATTTTATTATTTGTTTATTTTGATATTAAAATTGTAAGAGGTATGTTTCCATTATTGGGTATCTCATTAATCAATTTTCATGTAATTTAAATTGCTTTTATATTTTGGTATTAATGTAAAGGACATGTTTCCACCTTTCGGTGGATGTCCCATTTAGTTTTAGACATGGACGATGTAAGGACATGTTTCCATCCTCGGATGGGTGTCCATTTATTTGCTTTGTTTGGACATTGCTTTGATTTTAATATGATGATGCTTTATTTTAATCGTTGCATGTAGTATGGATAATATTAATATATTTCAGAATTTTATAATATTAAGACCTGCAAAGGAGGCCGGTTTCCATGAACTGGGCGTTGTGGGGGTGCTGGGCCATTTCTCACCTTCCCTACATGTACCTAACTTTTCGAACCCATTAAGGGATTGGGGATTCCTTAGGAATTGAGTCATCCACCCCTTTTTCTTTCCTGGTCCATTCGGTTGGTGACTCCATTTTCTCCAAGCTTAAGCTCATGTTCTCTAAGGCCTCGAGCCTCAATAGTGCCAAAGTCACAAGAACCATTCCACCGGGAGTGGGGGCAAAAATCCCCACTCACAGCTGGCATGCATAGGCACAAAATCACAACAAACTTCATCTTTGTATCGCCCAATTGTAAAAGAAAATAGTACCTGCTTTGTTGCCTTCACCTCTCCATAATCATTCAACCATTGTAGCTTGTAGGGACTAGGATGTTTTGTGTATGTTAACCCTTTAGGGTCACCTGGAACTTGCTTTTCATTTCCTTTCCAGGTAGCCTCCTTCCCTTTAGGATTATCATCTTTTTTTTGGCCACTTTCAAGTGAAATGAGATTTGAAATTAGAAAATCCCTTTGCTGCTCCCATGAGTTTCAGTTGCATCTCCACTTTCATGGCCATGTGTACCATATCTTCAAGCTCCACATAATGATGTAATTCAACTATGTTGGCAATCTCCCTATTTAGCCCACTCAAAAATCAAGCCATGGTGATTTTTGAATCCTCCTCTATATTAGTTCTACTCAGTATCATCTCCATTTCTTTATGGTAATCCACCACTAACGTGGATCCTTGAGTTAAGCACTGCAATCTTTGGTGAATGATGAGGAAACTCTAAGCAAGCTTGATGAATCTACACAAGGCAGCAAATATGTTGATGATATCATTATGCCAAGTGGACCAATCACAAGATCACAATCAAAGAAACTTCAGCATGTGTTCCAACACTTCATTCAAAGGTGGATTAATGAAGAGGGAGACCAACTTGTACTGAATATGAAGAATCATGAAGGGAAAGTCAGAAACTCACCAAAATGCATGAAGAGTCTGCCCATAAATATGTTGATGGGCATTAGCACAAATTGACAATATAATATTGATGTAGTTTAGTGCTAGTGTGACTAGACATATGTGAACCAAAACCAAAATGCATGTAGAATCTGCCCATCAATATTATCAAAATTATGGGCACTAATTTAGAATATAATATTGATGTGGATGGATAATTAATGCTAGTGTGACTAGATACATGTGTGCCTAGATTTCTAAGCCATTAATTCTTTATTTCCAGCTATATAGAGAGGGGTGGAAAGAACTAAAGGGGCTGATATGAATTTCCATATTATGTTGAATGTAATTTATGTGTTTTCAAGTTTGAGAGCTTTTCTTCTTATTCTTGTTGCATGAAGAATTGGTTCTAACTTATCAAGTCTAACTTGTGGCAATTTAAATCAATTCATTTACTTCATCCCAATCACCCAAGTTCTCAATTACAGGTTAGTTGTGGATTTGGTAGGGAGGATTCATTTTTGAGTTCTAAGATTCTATGTTAGATGTATATGTGGGATTCTAGATGTAATATTTTATCCATTGGTTTCGTATCATTTGGTATCTGAGCTTTGGCTTAAAGATAAATCTCTAGGTGTCTTTTATGTTTTAATTATCTCAGTTTACTTCTTGTTCTTGTTTATCATCTAAGTCTCCTCATTTTTTATTCTTGTTGCACCTTGTTCTTGTCTTTAGATTCTATGTTCTTATATTTTTCATTTTCTATTCTTGTTTATTGAAGTTTAAAAGATAAAAAAAAAAGAACCAGATTCAGTTTCTAAGTCTCTTTATTTTCTGTTCTTGTTGCACCTTGTTCTTATTCTTCAAATCTGTGTTTTTATCTTTTCATTTGCTATTCTTCTTTACTGAAAGTTTAAAAAAAAGAAGGAAAAGATCAAAAGAAAAAAAACAAAAAAAAAAGAATCAGGTTCAGCTTCCTCAATATAAAAAAAATTCATACCTATTTATGTCCATTATTTTTCTACACAAGTGTATAAGAGTTCTTCTATATTTATGCTATTAACAGATCTCTATCTTATTATATTTGATCAAATTGCATCAGTTACTCATTATGCATCCATTTAGCGTTTGAAATTTGATCTTTAAAGAATATCTTACATCAGGAATAGATTTAGTTACATATTCGGAATACTTAGTAGAGTGATTTCAATTCTATTTTTCAATATCCAGAATTATTTTTCCTTTTTTTCTTAGTTTTATTTTTTTCATATACCTCTTATTTCTTGTATGCATTAAGTAGCTATCTCTCAATCGTAGTTACTTTTGTCATGACCCAATTTGTACATATGTACAGTACATCCATGTACAGTACATCCGCGTACAGTAACAGGAGCCGTCCCGAGTAATCACCAAAGAACAAGAAGTGAAAGGAAGCTCTATAGGACAAAAAGGACCTAACTGAAAAGATTGTAAAAGTTTTGGGGAGGTGACTGTAATTTCAAAAAGTTTTGGGGAGGTAACTGTAATTTCCAAAAGTTGTACTGGAGGTTCTTAATAGTGCATATAACAGACTCCAGAAATGGAAAGTAGAGAAAAATTGGGTCGAAACGGAACACCACGGTTTTTCCCGAAAATGCATAGTTTGAGAGATAAAGTGGATTCTTGACCAAGGGTATTTTTGTCATTCTTGTAATAATAATTTATACACTGGAAAACAAGACACGTAAAGGTATCTGAAGTAAACGAAAGGACTCCGCAGTGATCGATGTTGAAGAACGAACCTAAGTGGAGACCCGAATCACGTAAGGACCTAAAGGGAATTTTTACAAAAGTCAAGGGCATGAGCGTAATTTTTATAAATTAGTTCAAAATCAAGAAGGAATGTCGGAAATGGAAACGAGAGGTTGAAAGGAAGAGAATGGTACATTTTACGCGTCATAAAACCACCCGGGTACGAAGAAAAGGCAAAACCTTCCATTGAAGGGTATTTTGGTCTTTTCACTTCCACCCATTTTCTAGAAAAGGGACACATGGCATAGTAATTTTCTAGAAAGGGACACATGGCAAAATCTTGTTTAAAGACACTTTTGGGTTGGATTAATCTTAACCCTCCATATGGCACCATCCTAGTTAAGATACTTTTGTGGTGGTTACATCTTAACCCTCCAAAATGAAATTAATTAAATAAATGGAAAATGGAAAAATATAAAAAGGGAGAGAAGGATGATTAAAGAATTAAGGACACATTTTTTCTCCATTTTTGAGAAGTATGGCCGAAATTCTCTCCACCAAAAAAGGGAAGGAATTTTTCAAGTGTTCAAGTGGATTTTTGGAAGGAAAAGCTTAATTTTAAGGTAAGGATTCCAATTCTAGCTTTACTTTATTCATTTGATTGATAGTTTTCAAGTTATCAATGAAAGAAAAGTTATGAAAATTATAGGAAATCAAAGGGATAAAGAAGAATAAGGGAAGAAAGAATAGGACAAGCAAGGAACAAAGCAAATAAACAAGGTTTGGTACTTAAATCATTGTCTTTTCAATTAATTCACATATTTTTCATTATGGGATTTTTGAAATGGTTTTGAAATGAAGTTATTATGTGTGGTAAATATGTGGGAAAGTGCTCTTGAACCATGTGTAATCAATTGATTGTGAAAAGAATGAAAACAAAACAAACTAGCTAAATTGATGCAATTATTCATAAACTTTGATGAGTTTTTAATCACTCCTTTGGTTTGATTTTTGGAAGAGGGACCTTTAGTCCTTCAATGGTATCACAAAAGGATTCTAAAAATCAATTTTGCAAGAAAAAAATGAATTTCCCTCAAGTTTGGAAAATTGGGCCGAATGGTCCCTTTTGGGCACCATTCTGCAGCTTTCATTTTGGGCAGTCTGTTGAAGGGGCAAACGAAAGAATTTTTCGACGAAATTTTACATGCATTTAGTTAACTTATGAAAGTGTTTTCCTGCAAAAATTCATCCAAAAATAAGGTTGTTTACTTAGTCAAAACTGTTACCAAAGTTGACTGATTTTCAGCAGTAAAAACAGATTTTACTATTTAGTTGTCGCGCGCCATTGCGTTGCCGATTTTACGCACCGCGCTACTATTCATTTGGTCATTTTTCTAAATGTGTTAAAACTGGAATATTATGTTATGGATTGATGTTAAATCATATCAAATGACATGAAGGAGAATTGGAAATGATTAGAAAGGCATCATGACAAGCTATTCTGATAATACATGCATTATGGAAAAATCATGGCTTATTGAATATCATGATCAAATTAATTAATGAATTGTTGACGCTCTACTTGGTTATGACAGAACCCTTGAGATAAGGGTATGATGCATCATACTATTACTGCAGTACTGCTTATGACATGATATGATATTCCGGCTGAAGGCCGATGATTACAATGACATGATCAATGATGCAATGATAATGGCCATTGGCACATGTGCAAGAATTATGATGAATGATAATGAAATATGATCATGACAAGATATGTTTATCATGACCCTTCCTTATCCGCTGACGTTCTGTTAAACCAGTAGAGCAACCAAAATGATAAAAGCAAGAAAAATGATTTAAATTCAAATTATTCAGTCAAGCCTTTTTACCATCTGTGTTTTGTATTTATTCCTTTCAAGTATTTAAAGTATATAAATGTATGTTCAAATCATTCTTTCTTTTTATTTATTTATTGCAATGATTTAAGTACCCACTAAGCAATTGCTTAGCGAGTTTAGTTTCCCTCTAAACTCGTAGGTTAAACGAGGAGACGAGATTGCAGCATGTCCTGCGCAGCTGGCCTTGACTACTACTTTGGGTAGGAGTTTGGATATGATTTATTGTAGCAATATGGCATGTACATAAGCTTGTATGATCTAGCAAATAAATGTATAATAATGAAAAGCTAGAACACGTACACTGCTAGTAATCTAATAAATCTTATTTTGGTTTAGCACTTATGTATGCAAGTATAGAAGTGTGAATTCTTCTTGCAGGATTGTAGTTGAGGTTATAAGGGTGGATTATTGGGAGTGTACTTGAGTTGAATTGTGAAACAAAATGATTTTCAAAAATTAAAGAATCAGTTTTGGCGACACTTGGGACCTCCATTTTTAGGGGAGGTTATGGCAAAAAATTTTTTTAAAATCTACACTTAAAATTGGCTAAGTAAAATATTAAGACACAACCACCATGAGTTAACAGTCCATCTTGGTCTATAAACATAGGCTAAGATGGGGTGTTACATTTAGTGGTATCAGAGCACCGGTTTAGCCGGTCCTGGAAATTTCAACATAGGAGGATACACATTTTATGTTGGGAGTGGCCATTACCAATGTAAAATGGGATATCCTATAGCAGATAAGAAATGAGAGCATATATCATTTAGGTACAAAATGTCGGTATAGTAGAAAGAATATTATAAATACATAAGTATATAAGGTACATGTGATAAAGGAAAATCTAATAGTGCTTACGTACATGCCATATAGGAAAGTTAATGTGTTGAGTCAAGCCAGCTGCTAATTCTTATCACGCTATATGTATACTGTATAAAGTTGCAAGAGGCAGAATCACAAAGAGTTATAGATCAAGAGAAGGAATCACACGCTTTCATACCCATAAATGTAGAAATGGGTCTCGGACTTATGCCACGACCCGCAACGGTGGCTGTGGAAGGCGCCGAAGTTTATTTAAGATAGATGATAGTACCACTGCAATAAACGGCAAGAATGGTACATGTTGCGACCAAAAGAGAAAGGAAGTCCCCAATTGAGAAGTTAAGGAAATATGGGGCTAAAGAATTTAAGGCTAGTAGGGAAGAAGGATTTGAAGAAGTTGAGTACTGTTTGGACAGTACCAGTAGGGCATTGGAACAACTGAGATGCACACCAGATAAAAGATTCAATTATGCCATGTCCCTTTTGGTAGAAGAAACATATACTTGGTAAAACATACTTAAACGCAAGGAGAAATGAGTTTATATATCTACAGCAAGGAAGAACGACAGTATCTGAGTATGATAGAGAGATCACCCGCCTCAGTAAGTATGCAAAGAAAATGATAGAAACAAAGCAAGAAAGACGTCAAAGGTTTTGGAAGGATTAAATAATGGAATTAAAGTACAATTAGTAGTCATGGACGTGTTTGAATTTTCAAGATTAGTTGTGAAAGTTTTAGGTATTGAGAGAGTATACATGGATTAGAGAAGTAGACACCAACGCATGCAACAAAAGAGAGTACAAACTTAAAGCTTGGGAAGATTTTGACAAGTTGAGAAGAAGTTTAGAAGTGAAGATAGTTTTGCATAGTAAAGCCGGCGATCGCAAAGCCAAGGATCCGGCCGAGGTTCAAGACGCCAGACATCTGTAGCTAGTACATCGGGATCCTTATAAGGGGGTTCCAGGAGAAGGTTAGATAGGCGTATATGAATGTAAAAATGAAAATGTTTATAAGAAAATGAAATTTGAAGAATGGAATAAAAAGAGGAACAAAATAAGAGGATAAAAGAAAAGTACGTAAAATGTTATGACCAGACGGTAAGAGATAAAATAGATAGATCTTAGATAACAAAGATGAGTGAACAGAAATAAGTATATGAGAAATTCTCATGTTCGACCATTAGAGAATATGTACAGTAACCCCATGTACAATATTCATAAGCAGATGAAGTAAGCAAACTAAGAAGGTACTGCTGACCCGATACCGTCGTATTGAAATTTAGCAGAAAACCGGAGTTAAACGTGCTCGACCAATGATGATGGGTGACCATCCCGTGAAGTCTTAATAAGGTGGGTGACGGACCATATGAGTAGAAACTAGACGAAACCTAATCAAAACACTGTATTGTGATTCCTCCTGAAAATGCCCCAATGAAATCATCAAAATTAAGAAATTATAAGAAGAAGATATATGAGATTTATGAATTCAGTCAATGATGGAAAAAAAAAAGAAAGAAGAGAAAGAGAGAAATTAAGAACTAAAGAGGTAGAAAGTGCAAAATTAAAATTAGATCAAAAAGGAAAGAATGAAAGTAATAACAACTCAAGGACTAGGTAAAGGAAAATGGAAAAAGTAACAATACAAAAATTACTGGAGGATTGGAAAGAAATGTAGATTTAAAGGATATATTACTCCTCTATGCAAACACTGTGGATGAAGACATAAGAGTGAATGCTGGTATTAAACAGATGGATGCTGGGAATGCGGGGCACCAGATCGTGTTAGGGTAAACTGCCAGAAAGACAAGTGAATGCACCCGCACCGACAGAAAAATCATGGCCCGCTTTTGGCCGAGGCCGAAGCAGGCGAAAGGAAAGTGATTCGAATTTTCAAAGAGCACAATCAGAGACCGTTGACTAGCTCAATTCAAGTACACCAGCCAGAGCCTACGCAATGAAAATTTAGAAGAATTACCAGTAGGATATGTTAAGTTTGAAACATTAGTTATAAATCCGATAAGAGACGAGGTAGTTAGACACAAGTGATTAAAGAATGTTCTATAGAGTTACATGAAAATGCATTTCCAGAAAATTTAATAGAGTTACCATTCTGCGAATTTGACGTAATGTTGGTATTGGATTGGCTAACAAGGTATAAAACAGTGGTCGATTATAAGAAGAAAGAGAGTAACACTTCATACTCCCCACAAGGAGGAAGTGACGGCAGTAGGAAAGAGAGCCGATTACCTAAACAACGTAACAGCAGCAGTTACAACAAGGCGTTCCATACAAACGGATGTGAGGCATACTTGGTAAGCACTATGGAAGCAAAGAAGAATGTAATAAAGATTCAAGAGGTATCTACAATGTGTGATTTTCTCGATGTTTCCTTAGACGAGCTACCCGGATTATCACCTAAGAGAAAAGTAGGATTCACTATAAATGTATATCCGGGAATTGCACCGGTGTCGGCTGCCTCATACCAAATGGTACCAGCGAAACCCAGAGAAATGAAAACCCAATTATAGGAGCTACTCGACAAGGGTCTTATATGGCCAAGTATTTCTTCATGGGGCACGCCAGTACTCTTCGGCAAGAAGAAAGATAAATCCTTAAGGTCATATGTGAACTATAAGTAGTTGAATGAGCTTACGATTAAGGATAAATATCCATTACTGTCCATCGATGATGTATTTGACAACTTAAAGGAACCAAGGTCTTTTAAAAAAAATATAGATCACCGACTGGGATATCAGCAGCTACGGATCAAAGGAAAAGACATTCCAAAGACTACATCTAGAACTCGATACGGACGTTATAAGTTCCTTGTAATGCCTTTTGAGCCCACACATGTGTTAGTAGTGTTCATGGATTTAATGAATCATATCTTTCATCCATATTTTGACCAATTTGTAAATGGTGTTCATAGATGACACCTTCGTTTATTTAAGGAACAAAGAAGAATACAATCGATACTTTTGCATAGTATTGCAAATGTTGCGAGAGAAGCAGTTGTACGTCAAACATTACAAATGCAAGTTTTGATTGGAAAAAATGACATTATTAGAACACACCATATTAGCATAAGGCATTAAAGTAGGTCTTAATAAAACAAAAGCCATTTTGGAATGGAAAACACCAAAGACAGTAATAGAAGTAAGAATCTTCTTAGGACTGGCTGGGTACTACTAATGTTTTATAAAAGGGTTTTACATTATTATCATTCCAATGATAAGGTTGTTTCAAAGGAATGCCAAACTTCAATGGACTGATAAATGTTAGAGGAACTTTGAGAAACTAAAGGAAAAGTTAACGAATGCTTCAATACCCATACGGCCCGTGTCCAGCAAAGAATTTGTGATATATAGTGATGCTTCACACATCGGTTAAGGTTATATGCTTATGCAAAAAGGATAAAATAGTCGCATAAGTCTTTTGATGATTTAACCCATACGAAAAAAATAATAATAATAATGATAACCCGGCACACTGTTTGGAATTAACAGTTATCGTATTGGCTTTCAAGATTTGGAGATATGATTTATATGGAGAAAAGTGTTATATTTATATAGACGCAAAAGTTTAAAATATCAGCCAACCCATGAGGATCTCAATTTATGGTAAGGAAAGTAAACCCAAGTTTTGGAAATAACAGCTAAGTTATAAATTATCATCTAGGAAAAGCTAATGTGGTGGCCGACGCACTTGGTGGAAAATCGATACCAGCCTTAGGCGCTATAAAGATCAGTTTAAGATCAATGGAAGAGGAAGTACTAGTAGTATAAATGCAAGCATAAACTATGTTTCTTTTCAAGAAATTCATCAAGTGCAAAAGGAAAACAAACAAATACAAAAATGGATCAAGCAAGTGCAAAGAGGAAAGAATATAAAATTCTAAATTTCTAAGAACAGTAGTTTGTATTATGACAATAGAGTAATGATACTAACAATGGGAGACATAAGAAAGAAAATTTTTTCGAAAAGCATATAGTAGCCTCTACACAATGCATCCAGGAGTTACAAATGTATCAATATCTAAAGAAGTTTTAATGGTAGCCTAGAATGAAGAGAGATGTTGTTGATTTTATGACCAAATGTTTAATATGTCAACAAGAAAAAGTGAAATATCAAATACTATCTGGACTGTTACAACTAATTTCCACTCTGGTATGAAAATGGGAACATATCACTATGGATTTCGTCATAGAACTACCAATGACACGAGGCTAGCATGACGTTGTTCGGATAATTGTTGACTGCCTAACTAAGTTAGCTCATTTTCTACTTTTACAAATGGATTATTCAATAGATAAATTGGTGGAAATGTATGCTAAGGAAATTATACAATTACACAGGATTCCAACGTCTATCATTTTAGGCAGAGGTCCACAGTTCATCATGAATTTATGATAGAAGTAGCAAACAGCTTCTGAAACCCAAACAAATTATAGCACTGCCTTTCACCCGTAAACTGATGGACGATTTGAAAGAGTAATCAAAATTTTGGGAGGACATATTAAGAGTATGTGTTATAGAATTTAAGGGTGGCTAGAATAGGTATTTGAGTTTAATTGAATATGCATATAACAACGACTATTAATTCAGCATAAGGTGACGCCCTATAAAGAATTATACAAAAGAAAACATGGAACACCAGAGTGTTGGACAGAATTAAGTAAAGACAAGATAAAATCATATGCGAGTAGGTAGGAGCAAAATCATATGTGGACTCAAAACGAAGGGACATAGAACTCTAAGTGGAAGACAAGGTTTTTCTTAAGACTTTTCCATGAAGGATGGTATTAAGATTTAAGCAGAAAAGTAAGTTAAGCCTTAGGCTTATTGGACTATATGAGATTATCGAACGCATAGATTAATAGCCTATCGGTTAACTCTATTACTAGAACTGAACAAAATACATAATGTTTTTCACGTTTCAATGATAAGGCAATATCGTTTGAACTTCACACACGATATAAAGACACAAACATTAGAGTCCAATCTGACCTAAATTATGAAGAAGAACCAATAGAAATTTTAGCATGAAAAGTCAAAGGATTAAGAAATAAGAGATTTCCTCCAGTTAAAGTGCGGCGAAGGAACCATAGAATGGAAGAGATATTTTGGGAAAGAGAAGGAATAATGAGGACGGAAGCCTAAATTTTACACCCGATCGGCTTCGGGACGAAGCCTAAATTTTAGAGGGGAAGAAATGTCATGACCCAATTTGTACATATGTACAGTACATCCATGTACAGTACATCCGCGTACAGTAACAGGAGCCGTCCCGAGTAATCACCAAAGAACAAGAAGTGAAAGGAATCTCTATAGGACAAAAAGGACCTAACTGAAAAGATTGTAAAAGTTTTAGGGAGGTGACTGTAATTTCAAAAAGTTTTGGGGAGGTAACTGTAATTTCCAAAAGTTGTACTGGAGGTTCTTAATAGTGCATATAACAGACTCCAGAAATGGAAAGTAGAGAAAAATTGGGTCGAAACGGAACACCACGGTTTTTCCCGAAAACGCATAGTTTGAGAGATACAGTGGATTCTTGACCAAGGGTATTTTGGTCATTCTTGTAATAATAATTTATACACTGGAAAACAAGACACGTAAAGGTATCTGAAGTAAACGAAAGGACTCCGCAGTGATCGATGTTGAAGAACGAACCTAAGTGGAGACCCGAATCACGTAAGGACCTAAAGGGAATTTTTACAAAAGTCAAGGGCATGAGCGTAATTTTTATAAATTAGTTCAAAATCAAGAAGGAATGTCGGAAATGGAAACGAGAGGTTGAAAGGAAGAGAATGGTACATTTTACGCGTCATAAAACCACCCGGGTACGAAGAAAAGGAAAAACCTTCCATTGAAGGGTATTTTGGTCTTTTCACTTCCACCCATTTTCTAGAAAAGGGACACATGGCATAGTAATTTTCTAGAAAGGGACACATGGCAAAATCTTGTTTAAAGACACTTTTGGGTTGGATTAATCTTAACCCTCCATATGGCACCATCCTAGTTAAGATACTTTTGTGGTGGTTACATCTTAACCCTCCAAAATGAAATTAATTAAATAAATGGAAAATGGAAAAATATAAAAAGGGAGAGAAGGATGATTAAAGAATTAAGGACACATTTTTTCTCCATTTTTGAGAAGTATGGCCGAAATTCTCTCCACCAAAAAAGGGAAGGAATTTTTCAAGTGTTCAAGTGGATTTTTGGAAGGAAAAGCTTAATTTTAAGGTAAGGATTCCAATTCTAGCTTTACTTTATTCATTTGATTGATAGTTTTCAAGTTATCAATGAAAGAAAAGTTATGAAAATTATAGGAAATCAAAGGGATAAAGAAGAATAAGGGAAGAAAGAATAGGACAAGCAAGGAACAAAGCAAATAAACAAGGTTTGGTACTTAAATCATTGCCTTTTCAATTAATTCACATATTTTGCATTATGGGATTTTTGAAATGGTTTTGAAATGAAGTTATTATGTGTGGTAAATATGTGGGAAAGTGCTCTTGAACCATGTGTAATCAATTGATTGTGAAAAGAATAAAAACAAAACAAACTAGCTAAATTGATGCAATTATTCATAAACTTTGATGAGTTTTTAATCACTCCTTTGGTTTGATTTTTGGAAGAGGGACCTTTAGTCCTTCAATGGTATCACAAAAGGATTCTAAAAATCAATTTTGCAAGAAAAAAATGAATTTCCCTCAAGTTTGGAAAATTGGGCCGAATGGTCCCTTTTGGGCACCATTCTGCAGCTTTCATTTTGGGCAGTCTGTTGAAGGGGCAAACGAAAGAATTTTTCGACGAAATTTTACATGCATTTAGTTAACTTATGAAAGTGTTTTCCTACAAAAATTCATCCAAAAATAAGGTTGTTTACTTAGTCAAAACTGTTACCAAAGTTGACTGATTTTCAGCAGTAAAAACAGATTTTACTATTTAGTTGTCGCGCGCCATTGCGTTGCCGATTTTACGCACCGCGGTACTATTCATTTGGTCATTTTTCTAAATGTGTTAAAACTGGAATATTATGTTATGGATTGATGTTAAATCATATCAAATGACATGAAGGAGAATTGGAAATGATTAGAAAGGCATCATGACAAGCTATTCTGATAATACATGCATTATGGAAAAATCATGGCTTATTGAATATCATGATCAAATTAATTAATGAATTGTTGACGCTCTACTTGGTTATGACAGAACCCTTGAGATAAGGGTATGATGCATCATACTATTACTGCAGTACTGCTTATGACATGATATGATATTCCGGCTGAAGGCCGATGATTACAATGACATGATCAATGATGCAATGATAATGGCCATTGGCACATGTGCAAGAATTATGATGAATGATAATGAAATATGATCATGACAAGATATGTTTATCATGACCCTTCCTTATCCGCTGACGTTCTGTTAAACCAGTAGAGCAACCAAAATGATAAAAGCAAGAAAAATGATTTAAATTCAAATTATTCAGTCAAGCCTTTTTACCATCTGTGTTTTGTATTTATTCCTTTCAAGTATTTAAAGTATATAAATGTATGTTCAAATCATTCTTTCTTTTTATTTATTTATTGCAATGATTTAAGTACCCACTAAGCAATTGCTTAGCGAGTTTAGTTTCCCTCTAAACTCGTAGGTTAAACGAGGAGACGAGATTGCAGCATGTCCTGCGCAGCTGGCCTTGACTACTACTTTGGGTAGGAGTTTGGATATGATTTATTGTAGCAATATGGCATGTACATAAGCTTGTATGATCTAGCAAATAAATGTATAATAATGAAAAGCTAGAACACGTACACTGCTAGTAATCTAATAAATCTTATTTTGGTTTAGCACTTATGTATGCAAGTATAGAAGTGTGAATTCTTCTTGCAGGATTGTAGTTGAGGTTATAAGGGTGGATTATTGGGAGTGTACTTGAGTTGAATTGTGAAACAAAATGTTTTTCAAAAATTAAAGAATCAGTTTTGGTGACACTTGGGACCTCCATTTTTAGGGGAGGTTATGGCAAAATTTTTTTTTAAAATCTACACTTAAAATTGGCTAAGTAAAATATTAAGACACAACCACCATGAGTTAACAGTCCATCTTGGTCTATAAACATAGGCTAAGATGGGGTGTTACAACTTTGGTTTGATTAACATAAATACTTCTTGCTCCTTGTGTTAACCTTCAGTTCTTGTTGATTTAAATTGAATTTTTCTTCTAGAATTGCTGAATTCATTTTGTTCATTCGGTTCCTTATAGAGTCTTTAAAATAAAACTTGTTTTACTTGATTTAAGTGGAACTAGTTCTGAAATTCAACTTGATAATAGAAGAATTGAGAGGTAAAAAGGCTAAGAACTTGAGCTTATAAAAAAACAAAAAGAAAAAGGAACCAAGTTTTAAGTGAAATATAAGAGGAGTGACAATCTGATCTTGAGTGAAACACTAAGGGAGTGTGGTGAGGCAAATTTTTCTTTACTAACATTTTCTTGCAAGTTTTTATATCATGTCAAATTCTAGAGGTGAAAAACATGATATGATCATGAATGACATAGCCTTCATGTTAGAGGCAATGCAAAGGAAATTTGAAAGGTTTGATTTGGTCATAAACAACATGAGAGGTAATGTAGATAGCATAATGCAAAGGTAGCAAAATAATACTAATCGAAGGGGGCAGAATAGAGGGAGAGGAAACATGATGAATGATGATGGGGTAGAAGGGAAGATGATGAAGAAAGTGAGGAATCAATAGCCCAAAGAAGACTTGAACAAAGGGACAGCAACATATCTTCAAAAAAATGAAGATACCATCATTCAAAGGGAGAAATTATTTCCAAGAGAAGGAATGGAGAATGAACCATCACTACTTGGGCTGAAATGAAAATTGTGATGAGAAAGAGATTTGTACCATCTTACTACTATAGAGAGCTTCACTAAAGATTGCAGTGGTTAACTCAAGGATCCATGTTAGTGGAGGATTTCCATAAAGAAATGGAGATGATCATGAGTAGAACTAATATAGAGAAGGATTCAGAAATCACTATGGCTAGATTTTTTAGTGGGTTGAATAGGGAGATTGCCAACATAGTTGAATTACATTATTATGTGGAGCTTGAAGATATGGTACACATGACCATGAAAGTGGAGAAGCAACTAAAACTCAAGGGAACAAGAAAATGATTTTCTAATTCTAGCTCTAGTTTCACTTCAAAGTGGCCAAAGAAAGAAGATAAACCTAAAGGTAATGAGGTTTCTTGGAAAGGAAAGGAAAAGCAAGTTCCAGTTGATTCTAAAGGTAACTCTAAAGCATCTAACTCTAATCAAAAGCATAGTACCATTAAATGCTTTAGGTGTTTAGGAGTAGGACATATAGCATTTCAATGTCCAAATAAGAAAATCATGCTGATAAGAGATAATGATGAAATTGATAGTGCTAGTGAACATGAAAGTGATGATGATGATAATGATAGCATGCCACCATTAGAGGAATTGAACATATCATTGAATATCCTGCACATGGTGAATCTTTGGTTATTAGGAGAGCTTTAAACATGCAAATTAAAGATGAAGAAAGTAATCAAAGAGAATAGTTTTCATACTCGTTGCATTGTGAATGGAAAAGTGTGCAGCATGATCATTGATGGGGGTAGTTGTGCAAATATTGCTAGTACTGATTTTGTGGATAAATTAGGGTTAACATGCACAAAACATCCTAGTCCCTACAAGCTGCAATGGTTGAATGATTGTGGAGAGGTGAAGGTAACAAAGCAGGTTATGTTTTCTTTTGCAATTGGGCCATACAAAGATGAAGTTTGTTGTGATGTTGTGCCTATGCACGCTAGCCATATTCTTCTTGGTAATCCATGGCAGTTTGATAGAAAGGCTTTGCATGATGGCTTTAAGAATCATTATTCTTTTAGCCTAGATGGATTAAATTTCACTCTTGCTCCATTGTCACCTAAACAAGTATATGAAGATCAGGTGAAGATTTTGAGCTCACTTGAAAGGAATTATGGTGGTGAGGGTACAATAAATAAAAATGGGATAAAAGAGGCCAAGAGTGAGAAAAAGAACACTATAAATGGCCCATTGGTAAGAGAAAAAGAGAAAAGGAGAAAAAATAAAAGAGAGTGTTTCTATGCAAAAGAAAAAGAGTTAAGGAGTGCTTTTTGTAAGAAAAGAAGTTTGATTGTACTTAGGTACAAAGAGACCTTGATTTCTACATCTTACCTTAGAAATCCTTTGCCTAGTTGTGTTAGTTCTCTTTTACAAGAATTTGAAGATGTATTTCCAGAAGATGTGCCTAAGGGTTTACCACCTTTAAGAGGGATTAAGCATCAAATTGACTTCATTCTCAACTCAACAATTCCTAACCAACCAGCTTATAGAAGTAATTCAGAGGAGACTAAGGAACTTCAAAGGCAAGTGGAGGAGTTGCTAGCAAAGGGACATGTGCGTGAAAGTCTTAGTCCATGTGTTGTTCCAATTTTACAAGTCTTAAAGAAGGATGGATCATGGAGAATGTGTGTGGACTGCCGAGCAATCAATAAAATCATGGTGAAATATAAACATCCAATTCCAAGACTTGATGATATGATTAATGAGTTAAGTAGTTCTTGCATTTTTACTAAGATTGATTTGAAAAGTGTTTACCCTTAAATAAGGATGAAAGAAGGATATGAGCGGAAAACTATATTAAAAGCAAAATATGGTCTTTATGAGTGGTTAGTTATGTCATTTGGTTTATCTAATGCACCGAGTACATTCATGAGATTAAAAAAACCATGTTTTGCGTGCATATATTAGTAAATTTTTTGTTGTATATTTTATTGACATACTCTTTTACAGCAAATCAGTAGATGAACATGTGGAACATATTAAGATTGTTCTTGATGTTTTGAGAAAGAAAAATTGTATGCCAACTTGAAAAGTGCATGTTTTGTAGTGATGAAATAATATTCTTAGGTTTTATGGTTAGTGCATAAGGTATTGAGGTTGATGTTGAAAAGGCAAAGGCAATAAGAGATTGGCCAACACCTAAAACTGTGAGTGAGGTAAGAAGTTTTCATGGTTTGGCTAGTTTCTATAGGAGGTTAGTTAAAGATTTTAGTTCCAATGTTGCGCCATTAAATGAATTGGTAAAAAAAGATGTAAAGTTTATTTGGACTGAAATTCATGAAAAGGCATTCAATTTGTTGAAAGAAAGGTTAACTACTGCTCCAATTCTTTTGCTTTACCAGATTTTGATAAGACCTTCGAATTAGAGTGTGATGCTTCAAGTGTGGGCATAGGTGCTATTTTGATGCAAGAAGGGAAACCAATTGAATTTTTTTAGCGAGAATGTTCATGGTGCACAATTAAATTATTCCACTTATGACAAGGAGGTGTATGCTTTGGTAAGAGCTTTACAAGTGTGGCAACATTACTTATTGCCTAAAGAGTTTGTTATTCATACAGATCATGAATAATTAAAGCATCTAAAGGGACAAAACCAAGATAAACCAAAGACATGGAAAGTGGATAGAGTTCATTGAGCCATTTCCATGTGTGATAAAGTTGAAGCGTGGCAAAGACAATGTAGTAGCAGATGCACTTTCAAGAAGGTATTCCTCAATCTTAACTCTTAGTTCTAAGTTATTAGGCTTTGAGAAAATTAAGGATATGTATGCCAATAATGTTGACTTTGCAAATGTATATAAAGAATGTGAGCATTCTGCATTTCAGAAGTTTTATAGGCATGATGGGTACTTGTTTAAGGATGGAAGATTATGCATGCCTAGTTGCTGATTAAGGGAATTGCTTGCGTGTGAGGCACATAGTGGTGGAATCATGGGAGATTTTGGGGTACTTAAGACTTTAGACATTTTGCATGAATATTTCTATTGGCTAAACATGAGAAAAGATGTTGAAAGAATTTTTACCAAGTGTATTGCAAGTAAATAAGCAAAATCTAAGTCTTTACATCATGGGTTGTATACTCTTTTACCTATCACTAATGCACCTTAGATTGACATATCTATGGACTTTGTTTTGGGGCTGCCTAGGGATAGAAAAGGGAAAGATAGCATATTTGTTATTGTTGACAGATTCAGCAAAATGACTCATTTTATTGCATGTCACAAAATTGATGACGTAACAAATATTGCTAATTTATTCATTGGGGAAGTAGTTCGTTTGCATGGAATCCCTAAAACAATTGTAAGTGATAGAGATGTGAAGTTCTTGAGTCATTTTTGGCGTGTTTTGTGGAATAAGTTGGGTACTAAATTGTTGTTCTCTATAACTTGTCATCCACAAATCGATGGACAAACAGAAGTGGTAAATAGGACTTTAGGATCTTTGTTACATGCTGTTGTGGGTAAGAATTTGAAAACTTGGGAAGATTGCTTTCCAATAGTTGAGTTTGCATATAATAAAAGCATACATTCTTCTACAGTTTATTCACCTTTTGAAATTGTTTATAGTTTTAATCCGCTTACACAACTTGATCTGTTTCCTTTGCCATTAAATGAAATAACTAACTTTAATGGTGAAACAAAAGTGGAGTTGGTTAAGAAGATACATGAGAAGGCATGAGCTCATGTTGAGAAGAAATATGAATCATTTACCCATAATGCAAATATAAGAAGGAAGCATGTGGTTTTCCAACCTGCTGATTGGGTATGGGTTCATATGAGGAAGGAAAGGTTTCCTAAATAAAGGAAATCTAAGTTGGATGCAAGGGGAGATGGCCCATTTTAAATTTTAGAACAAATCAATGACAATAACTACAAAATTGATCTACCAGGTGATTATAATGTTTCTGCAACTTTCAATGTTAGTGATCTTTCTCCTTTCGATGTAGGTTCAAATTTGAGGATAAATCTTTTTGAGCAAGGAGGAAATGATGAGGAAACTATAAGAAAGCTTGATTAATCTAGATAAGGCCGCAAATATGTTGATGATATCATTATGCCAACTGAACTAATCACAATATCACAATCAAAGAAACTCCAGCATGTGTTCCAACACTTCATTCAAAGGTGGATCAATGAAGAGGGAGACCAACTTCTACTGAATATGAAGAATCATGAAGGGAAAGTCAAAAACTCACCAAAAAGCATGAAGAATCTGCCCATAAATATGTTGATGGGCATTAACACGAATTTACAATATAATATTGATGTGGTTTAGTGCTAGTGTGACTATACACATGTGAACCAACACCAAAATGCATGTAGAATATGCTCATCAATATTATCAGCATTATGGGTACTAATTTAGAATATAATATTGATGTGGATCGATAATTAATGCTAGTATGACTAGATACATGTGAGCTTAGATTTCTAAGCCATTAATTCTTCATTTCTAGCTATATAGAGAGGGGTGGAAAGAACTAAAGGGACTGATACGAATTTCCAGATTATGTTATTTGTAATTTATGTGTTTTCAAGTTTGAGAGCTTTTCTTCTTATTCTTGTTGCATGAAGAATTGGTTCTAACTTATCAAGTCTTACTTGTGATTTTTCAAATCAATTCATTTACTTCATCCCAATCACCCAAGTTCTCAATTATAGGTTAGTTGTGGGTTTGGTAGGGAGGATTCATTTTTGAGTTCTAAGATTCTATGCTAGATGTATATGTGGGGTTCTAAATGTAATGTTTGATCCATGGGTTCTGCATTAGTGATGCTCCTTATAGTAGTAAGATGGCACAATTCTATTTCTCACCACAGTTTTCATTTCAACCCAAGTAGTGATGGTTCTTTCTCTAGACTCTTAGAAATCATTGATTGATCCTACCAAACTAGTGCATCATTTGTGAATTCAACTACTGTAAGTTTAACTTTCTTCATTTCACTATAATTATGACAATCAAACACCAACTCAAGTTTTCTTTCCTATTCAAGATAAGCTTCAGTATCACTTCTACCTTTGAATGATGGTATCTTCATTTTTATGAAAGATATGTTGCTGTCCCTTTGTTCAGGTCTTCTTTAGGCTATTGATTCCTCACTTTCTTCATCATCCTCCCTTTTTACCTCATCATCATTCATCATGTTTCCTCTCCTCTTATTTTGCCCCCTTCTATTAGTATTATTTTGCTTCCTTAGAATCATGTTGTCTACATCACCGCTTATTTTTTTTATGACCAAATTAAACCTTTCAAATTTCCTTTGCATTGCCTCTAGCATGAAGGCTATGTCATTCATGATCATATCACGTTTTTCAACTCCAAAATTTGACATGGTGTAAGAACCTACAAGAAAATGTTAGTAAAGAAAAATTTCCACACCACACTCCCTTACGTGTTTCACTCAAGATCAGATTGTCACTCTAGTATTTCACTCAAAACTTGGTCTCTTTTTTGTATTTTTTATAAGCTCAAATTCTTACCCTTTTTACCTCTTAATTCTTCTTTTATCGAATTGAATTTCAGAACTGAAACCACTTAAATCAAGTGAAACAAGTGTTATTTTAAAGTCTCTACAAAGAACCTAATGAAAAAAATGAATTCAACAATTCTAGAAGCAATTAAATTTAAATCAACAAGAACTGAAAGTTAACACAAGAGGCAAGAAGTATTTGTGTTAATCAATCCAAGGTGTAATATCCCAAAGTATACCCTAAAAGTTTTGGCATTATTGTTGTATTTGGATTTAATGTATATATTTAAGTGGGAAGATTAAAGATGAGAAGAGAGATGTGTATATGTTGTATATATAGAGATATATACAACATATACAAGTCAAATTATTATATGGTCAAAAGAAGAAATAATTGAATTAATTAATTAGTGGAAAATGGAAAATTAAGTGAGTGGAAGAGGATATTTTAAATTATTTTAATATTATTTGCTTGGTGGAGGTTTAAGTGGAGAATAAGAGTTTGACTTTGTCTCTTTTTCTTCTTCTTTCTTTGGTTGGCCGGGCATCACAAAGCAATAGAGAGAAAGTGAGTTTTTGATTTTTCCAAGCTTAAAATTGAAGGAGATTTCAAGTAATCAAGTGGAAATTTAAGAAACTTCATTAACTTTGGTAAGTTTTCTCTTGATTCTCTTGTTTTATTTTAAGTTGTGTTTGAGTTTGGTGTTGGATTATTAAGAGCATGAATATGTTTGATTGTGGTGTGTTTGAGAGTGTTGGGTTTAATTGATTTTGATTTGGGGGGTTAAATTGAAGAGAAGGAATTAGGTTGGTGTTGGAAGAGTAAGAGTTGTGAATTGATAATTGATGTATGTTGTGAGTTTGATTGTAATATCCTCATATATGGTCTAGAAGTTTTGATTATGTTGTTGATGTTGTTGTTATTGTTGTTGTTGTTATATTGGATTGTATATATGTGTTAATTGCAAGAGAAAAGAAATTGGGAAAGAAAATAGGGTTTAGAGAGAATGGTATATGTTGTGTATATGATGATATATATAACATATAAATTGGTCAAATGAAGAGTCAAGGGGGTAGAGATATTTATTTGGTTATTGGTGAAATGACTATTAACGGCATTGGATTAAAAAGGAAAGCTAGAACAAATGATAAAAGGGTTTTTGGTAATTGTTTGAATTGGAACACTTGGTGGAGATTAAAAGAAGAGTTGACTTTATTTTTGTGGTTCATTTCTTCTTTCTTCTTTGTGTGGCCGGCTCCTTCATAGACAAAGGAAAACAAGAGACAAAGTGAAGATCTTGATGTGTTAAGCTCAAATTGATGGAAGATTGAAGTGATCTAGTGGATGATACAAGAAGTTTTATAACTTTGGTAAGTTCTCTTGTGATCTTTGTGTTTATTTGAAATGATATTTGAGTTTGATAGATTTTTAAGAGTGTGTTGGTTGATTTTGAGATGTGAGAAGTGTTTGAGTGATTGGATGATGGATGTGGAGTATGGATTGAAGAAAAGAGTAAGTGGTTGGAAGAGATGATGTTGTATATGTGGTGAGGGTTTTGAGATGATTTTGTGTTTTGTGCTTGATGTGTGTTTGGCTTGTTTTGGTGTGTTTCAAGTTTTAGATGAGTTTTGAGTATGTTTTGTTAAGATGGTGTGAAGTGAATGTTGTTGGATAAAAGTGTTTTGTTGAGTGTTTGGTTGTTTTGGTCGGAATCTTGATTTGTGGCCGGACACGCCCATGAGCACGTCCAGGGTCTTTAGGCGTGTCAATTGTGTTGGAGGCAGTAGGTTTGACACGACCAGTAGCACGCCCGTGTTATTGAGCGTGTCATAGCTACTGTGAGATTTGAGAATTTACACGCCCAGGAACACGCCCATGTTGTTGAGCGTGTAAATACTTCTGTGTTGTGGAGTTAAGGCACGGTCATGGACACGCCCGTGTGGGTGAGCGTGTCAGGGTTAGGGTTTGCCCTAATTAATTCCTAATTGGATTATCTCTTGTGTATCCCTAAACAAGTATATGTTATTACTTTTGATTTAGGTCTTGAAGATAGTGATTAATCATTGATTTAAGAGGTAGAAGGATCTTGAACAAGGAAGTGTTAAGAGTGGTGTGATTTGTTTTTGAGGTAAGTACAAAACCTATATGATTGTGTGTAAGTTCAAATGTGGCATTATTACATTGTTAATTTATTTGAGCAATGTGTATTGTTATGTTTATATCACTGATGATATATATATATATATATGAATAATGTGAATGACATGATGATGCAAATGAATGTGTTTATGAAAGATTGAAATGTTATGTTGTGAATTGAGATGAAATGGAATATAGAGCCATTGTGATTGGCTATGATGATATAATTGAATGATGTATGGCATGTTTGCCTAATTGATGAGAAAGATTGAGAAAGAGTTTGATAAAGAGAATAATGAAATAAGTGTATGCTTAATATGATATTCAATTTCAGAGTTCTGGTTTTTGGAGGCATGCCTATTTAATGAAAGGTAACAGTCTTGCCGGGTTGAGGATCTCTTCAAATTGAGTTGAATTGAGGTCCAAGAGACTGGGTCTGTTACACTATGATAATTGATATTATGAGATATTTGATTTGTAACAGTCTTGCCGGGTTGAGGATATCCTCGAGTTAGATGAGTTGATGATCCAAGAGACCGGGTCTGTTACGCTATCCATGGATAGAGATAAATATATATGTATATGTTGCCTACGAGCTTGATAATGGTGTTTATGAACCAAAGCAGTAACTCTGAATTCTGAATATCGTATTAAGTACTTGATGGGCCCATAGGTGTCTAGGTTTTATGTATAACATAAAAGTTGTTCTAATGTAATGAAATGTTAATATTACTTATATGATGAAACGGACTATTCACGGAATATTGTTTGTTGAGTATGATCTTTACTAATTGTGTGTATCATTGATGTTGATTTATTAATACAAATGTGAAACATTGCATTGCACTAAAGCATAACATTAGTATGAATTGTCTTACTAAGCCCTTGGCTTAGCGCGATAGTGTTTGATCGCACAGGTAATAGGATTGAACCCGAGAGCTCTTCGAGACCGGGTGAGAGTAGACAGTGAAGAGTTGATTTTGGGAACTTAAAGACCAGAGGAGACTTGCCAATCATGTATAACTCTTTTATATTTTGTAAATATGGGTTATAATGTAAATATATGTATAATTGTAAATACGTATTCAAATGCTTTCATATATGTAAATTTTTTCTATATTCCGCTGCGTAATATTTAAATGTATGTATATATATATATCTAATATGTTTTGTTTATAAGTAAATGATTTACTTTTCTATAATATATAACGATAAGAGTATTGTATCAAGTTTAAAATGTTTTGAATGTAAAGAAAATCCGTAGCATTCCTATATTCGATACATGTATACTACATTGTGGTGTATGTAGTGTGTATGTATTGGGTGTGGGGGTGTTACAATTGTTTTGGTATCAGAGCCTAGGTTTGAGATTCTCAACCTAGGTAAAATGTAAGAAAAAGACTATTTTGATTTTAAAAAGTGGTTTTGAATAAAATATATGTTTGGGATTGGCAATCTCTGATCTTTAATAAGGTATAATCTGCTGTGTTTGCAGACATAGGTTGTGATGGACTCTCACTCACGCCAGTCAGTTGAGGGTAGTGCTGAGAGTATTGTCCCTGATGATGGAGTTAGGGTTGTTAGTGCTGAGGAGGCACCTGCTTCGGTGTCGGGGAGACCAGCAGGGGAGGAGGTTTCGCCAGCTTGGCTTAGGCATGTGGTAGAAGATTTGAGACAAGCACCAGTGCAACCAGTGCCACCACCCCCTCAGCCTGTGGTACCAGTGAGGCACTATGATAAACTAAGGAAGTATGGAGCGGAGGATTTCCTTGGTACTACTGATCCAGCTGTAGTAGAACAGTGGCTTGACAAAGTACAGAGGATCTTTATTCAGTTGCAAGCCACCCCAGAGGAAAAGTTTGATTATGCAAGATCATTGCTACAGAAGGATGCATACGACTGGTGGAGGACAGTGCCCCATTCTATGGATGATCCACCGATCTTGTCATATGCGGATTTTCTGAGAGAGTTTGAGTTGAAGTATACTCCTAGGGAGTACAAAGACATGAAGAAGATGGAGTTCTTAAGCTTGAAGCAAGATAGCAAGACTGTAACTGAGTATGAGGTGGAGTTTATTCGATTGAGCCAGTATGCTGGGGGCATTATAGCTGATGAGATAGATAGATGCAGGAGATTTGAGGAGGGATTGAGGTCCTCTATCATGTGTCTAGTGGCTGGATCTAGATATCATGATTTTTCCCAGCTTGTGGCAGTAGCTCGGAGTGTGGAGCGAGCTCAAGTTATTGCAGCTGCTTCAGAGGAAGAGGTTAGGGTTAGGAGGCCCCAGTTTGAGGCAGGGTCTTCTGCTGTTAAGAGAGGTAAAGGAAGCTTTGTTCCTAGAGTTAGTAGGAGTCAGAGGTCAGCTGGTAGGTCAGTGCAGTTTCAGAGACAGAGATTTAGACCTACAGCTTTAGTGGCGAGTGCTCCGACCCCAGTGACTCAGAGATCCGCTCTACCTGTGTGTGCTCAGTGTGGTGGATCACATAGGGGTGATTGTTGGAGGTATAGTGGGTCAGCTGTGTGCTTCAGATGTGGATCTCCTGAGCATTTTATTAGAGATTGTCCAGAGAGACAGGAGCGGATGTCAGCTGATACTGCAGCTTCTCGACCTAGTGTGAGGGGAGGTCGAGCAGGCAGAGGTAGCAGCCGGGGAGGCAGATCTGGGTTCAGTGCTAGAGGAGGTGCTACATCCAGGGAGAGTAGACCAGAGGAGGTTGGATCTTCCCAGAGGATGTATGTTATGCAGAGGCAGACAGATGCATCGGCAGTCATAGCTGGTACTTTTTCTTTATTTGATACTTCAGTGCTTGCTTTGATTGATCCGGGTTCCACACATTCTTATATTAGTGCATCTGTTTTGCCTGTGTCTGATATGCATGCTGAGTCCCTAGGATTTGATGTGTTGGTGACAAATCCGTTAGGGCATAGTGTGATTGTGAGTAAGGTGCACCGAGATAGTGCAGTGAGGGTGCAAGGTGAGGAGTTCCTTGGAGATTTGATTGAGATGCCATTTAAGGAATATGATGTGATTCTAGGTATGGACTGGCTATCTAGACATGGGGCTGTGGTGGATTGTAAAAAGAAAGTTGTGACTTTGAGAACTGCTGATGGTAGAGAGGTGATAGTATCTAATGAGCAGGAACAGTTAGCCTCCTTATTTGTTTCAGCTGTTGCAGCTAGGAGGTTGATTAGAAAAGGGTGTGATGCTTATCTTGCTCATGTGGTAGATACTAGAGTAAGAGGTTCTCCTATTGATAGCATTGCCACAGTTGCAGAGTTCCCAGATGTATTCCCAGAGGAGTTGCCAGGATTGCCTCCTGAGAGAGAGGTGGAGTTCGGTATTGAATTGTTGCCTGGTACCACTCCTATTTCTATTATTCCTTATAGAATGGCACCAGCAGAATTGAAGGAATTGAAAGTGCAATTACAGGAGTTGTTGGATAAAGGATTTATTCGCCCCAGTGTTTCTCCTTGGGGAGCTCCTGTGCTATTTGTGAAAAAGAAAGATGGTACTATGAGATTGTGCATCGATTATAGGCAATTGAACAAGGTGACTATTAAAAAAAAATATCCTTTGCCTAGAATCGATGATCTCTTTGATCAATTGAAGGGTGCAGCTGTGTTTTCTAAAATTGATTTGAGATCTGGGTACCATCAATTGAGAGTTAAAGCTGAAGACATTTCCAAGACCGCCTTTCGGACCAGGTATGGGCATTATGAATTTTTAGTTATGCCTTTTGGTCTAACGAATGCACCTGCAGCTTTTATGGATTTGATGAATAGGGTGTTCAGGCCCTATCTGGATCAGTTTGTAGTGGTCTTCATCGATTACATTCTGGTGTATTCGCGGAATGAAGAGGAACATGATATGCATCTGCGGATTGTGTTGCAGATTTTGAGAGAGAAGCAGTTGTTTGCCAAATTGTCGAAATGTGAGTTCTGGTTGGATCAAGTCGCTTTTCTCGGACATATTGTTTCAGCAGAAGGTATTAGAGTTGATCCGAGCAAAGTTGAAGCTATATTGAATTGGAGTCCACCCAAGTCGGTGACAGAGGTTACAAGTTTTCTGGGTTTGGCAGGCTATTACTGACGGTTTGTGAAAGGGTTTTCTTTGATAGCTACTCCACTCACCAGATTGCTTCGTAAGGGAGTGAGATTTGTGTGGACGGATCAGTGTCAGGCTAGTTTTGATCAGTTAAGAGAAATGTTGACTCATGCGCCTGTTCTTACTTTACCTGTAGAAGGAAAACCATATGTAATCTACAGTGATGCTTCACATAATGGTTTGGGTTGTGTACTGATGCAAGAAGGTAGAGTGATAGCTTATGCTTCTCGACAGTTGAAACCGCATGAGTTTAATTATCCGACTCATGATTTAGAGTTAGCAGCAATTGTGTTCGCATTGAAGATTTGGCGACACTATTTGTTTGGGGAGAAATGTTTCATCTACACTGATCACAAAAGTTTGAAATATTTAGGTGTCCGGAAAGAACTTAATCTTCGACAGAGGAGATGGTTGGAATTGATTAAAGACTACGACTGTTTGATTGATTATCATCCAGGTAAAGCAAATGTTGTTGCTGATGCCTTGAGTCGGAAGTCTTTAGCTGGTTTAACTGTTTACTCGCTCTCGTTGCTTGTTGAGTTGAGAGCTTTGCATGCCAGTTTTGTACCTTGTGATGATGGTGCATTGTTGACACAATTGCATTTGAAACCAATTTTATCGGATCAGATCAAAGAGGCTCAGTTGACTGATATGAAGATTCAAAAGATTATTTCAGATTGCAAAAATGGGAAGACTAGAGATTTTATTGTGAAAGGTGATGGGAGTCTCTGGTTTAAGAACCGATTGTGTGTACCCGATGATGCTGATTTGAAAAGAGTCATTTTAGAAGAAGCACATCAGTCAGTGTTTGCTATGCATTCGGGTAATACAAAGATGTATCATGATTTGAGACAGCATTACTGGTGGATTGGTTTGAAGAGAGATATTGCAGATTTTGTGTCGAAATGTCTCACCTGTCAGAAGGTTAAAGCAGAGCATCAAGTTCCAACTGGATTGCTTCAACCATTATCAGTACCAGAATGGAAGTGGGATAGAGTGACGATGGATTTTGTGTCTAGGTTGCCATTGACACAAAAGAAGCATGATGCTATATGGGTGATTGTGGATAGATTGACTAAGACAGCTCATTTCCTTCCGGTTCGGATGGATTACTCTTTTGAGAGATTAGCTGAGCTGTATATCCATGAGATTGTGAAGTTGCATGGTGTTCCAACTTCTTTAGTGTCTAATCGAGATCCCAGGTTTACTTCAAGATTTTGGAAGAGTTTGCATAGTGCTTTGGGTTCTCGATTACACTTCAGTACTGCTTTTCATCCACAGACGGATGGACAGTCAGAGAGGGTAATACAGATTATTGAGGACATGTTGAGAAGCTGTGTCATCTATTTCTCTGGAAGTTGGGATAGGTTTTTACCTCTTGTGGAGTTTGCTTACAACAACAGTCACCAATCCAGCATTGGTATGGCACCGTTTGAAGCATTGTATGGCAGACGGTGTAGGACACCTCTTTGTTGGAATGAGCTTGGAGATAATAAGTTGGTTGGTCCTGATTTGATTCAAGAAACTGAAGAAAAAGTAAAGTTGATTAGAGGCAGGTTAAAAGCAGCTTCAGACCGACAGAAGTCTTATGCAGATCTAAAAAGGAGAGACATAGAGTTTGATGTTGGAGATAAGGTATTTCTGAAAGTGTCTCCTTGGAAGAAGATTTTAAGGTTCGGTCGGAAAGGGAAATTGAGTCCTCGTTTCATTGGACCGTATGAAGTTTTGGAAAGAGTTGGGCCAGTTGCGTATCGACTTGCTTTGCCACCTGAGTTGGATCGTATTCATAATGTATTTCATGTTTCTATGTTGAGGAGATACAGATCGGATCCATCTCATGTGTTGCAGATTGAATCTATCGAGGTAAATCAAGATTTGACATTTGAAGAGGAACCAGTTGCTATCTTGGCATGTGATGTGAAAGAATTAAGAAATAAGAGAGTGCCACTTGTGAAGGTTCTATGGAAGAATCATGCAAAAGAAGAAGCAACTTGGGAAAGTGAACAATCCATGCGAGAGCAATATCCTCAGTTGTTTCAGCTTTGATATCAGGTAATTTCGAGGACGAAATTTTCTTTTTAGAGGGGGAGAATTGTAATATCCTCATATATGGTCTAGAAGTTTTGATTATGTTGTTGATGTTGTTGTTATTGTTGTTGTTGTTATATTGGATTGTATATATGTGTTAATTGCAAGAGAAAAGAAATTGGGAAAGAAAATAGGGTTTAGAGAGAATGGTATATGTTGTGTATATGATGATATATATAACATATAAATTGGTCAAATGAAGAGTCAAGGGGGTAGAGATATTTATTTGGTTATTGGTGAAATGACTATTAAGGGCATTGGATTAAAAAGGAAAGCTAGAACAAATGATAAAAGGGTGTTTTGGTAATTGTTTGAATTGGAACACTTGATGGAGATTAAAAGAAGAGTTGACTTTATTTTTGTGGTTCATTTCTTCTTTCTTCTTTCTGTGGCCGGCTCCTTCATAGACAAAGGAAAACAAGAGACAAAGTGAAGATCTTGATGTGTTAAGCTCAAATTGATGGAAGATTGAAGTGATCTAGTGGATGATATAAGAAGTTTTATAACTTTGGTAAGTTCTCTTGTGATCTTTGTGTTTATTTGAAATGATATTTGAGTTTGATAGATTTTTAAGAGTGTGTTGGTTGATTTTGAGATGTGAGAAGTGTTTGAGTGATTGGATGATGGATGTGGAGTATGGATTGAAGAAAAGAGTAAGTGGTTGGAAGAGATGATGTTGTATATGTGGTGAGGGTTTTGAGATGATTTTGTGTTTTGTGCTTGATGTGTGTTTGGCTTGTTTTGGTGTGTTACAAGTTTTAGATGAGTTTTGAGTATGTTTTGTTAAGATGGTGTGAAGTGAATGTTGTTGGATAAAAGTGTTTTATTGAGTGTTTCGTTGTTTTGGTCGGAATCTTGATTTGTGGCCGGACACGCCCATGAGCACGTCCAGGGTCTTTAGGCGTGTCAATTGTGTTGGAGGCAGTAGGTTTGACACGACCAGTAGCATGCCCGTGTTATTGAGCGTGTCATAGCTACTGTGAGATTTGAGAATTTACACGCCCATGTTGTTGAGCGTGTAAATACTTCTGTGTTGTGGAGTTAGGGCACGGTCATGGACACGCCCGTGTGGGTGAGCGTGTCAGGGTTAGGGTTTGCCCTAATTAATTCCTAATTGGATTATCTCTTGTGTATCCCTAAACAAGTATATGTTATTACTTTTGATTTAGGTCTTGAAGATAGTGATTAATCATTGATTTAAGAGGTAGAAGGATCTTGAACAAGGAAGTGTTAAGAGTGGTGTGATTTGTTTTTGAGGTAAGTACAAAACCTATATGATTGTGTGTAAGTTCAAATGTGGCATTATTACATTGTTAATTTATTTGAGCAATGTGTATTGTTATGTTTATATCACTGATGATATATATATATATGAATAATGTGAATGACATGATGATGCAAATGAATGTGTTTATGAAAGATTGAAATGTTATGTTGTGAATTGAGATGAAATGGAATATAGAGCCATTGTGATTGGCTATGATGATATAATTGAATGATGTATGGCATGTTTGCCTAATTGATGAGAAAGATTGAGAAAGAGTTTGATAAAGAGAATAATGAAATAAGTGTATGCTTAATATGATATTCAATTTCAGAGTTCTGGTTTTTGGAGGCATGCCTATTTAATGAAAGGTAACAGTCTTGCCGGGTTGAGGATCTCTTCAAATTGAGTTGAATTGAGATCCAAGAGACTGGGTCTGTTACACTATGATAATTGATATTATGAGATATTTGATTTGTAACAGTCTTGCCGGGTTGAGGATATCCTCGAGTTAGATGAGTTGATGATCCAAGAGACCGGGTCTATTACGCTATCCATGGATAGAGATAAATATATATGTATATGTTGCCTACGGGCTTGATAATGGTGTTTATGAACCAAAGCAGTAACTCTGAATTCTGAATATCGTATTAAGTACTTGATGGGCCCATAGGTGTCTAGGTTTTATGTATAACATAAAAGTTGTTCTAATGTAATGAAATGTTAATATTACTTATATGATGAAACGGACTATTCACGGAATATTGTTTGTTGAGTATGATCTTTACTAATTGTGTGTATCATTGATGTTGATTTATTAATACAAATGTGAAACATTGCATTGCACTAAAGCATAACATTAGCATGAATTGTCTTACTAAGCCCTTGGCTTAGCGCGATAGTGTTTGATCGCGCAGGTAATAGGATTGAACCCGAGAGCTCTTCGAGACCGAGTGAGAGTAGACAGTGAAGAGTTGATTTTGGGAACTTAAAGATCAGAGGAGACTTGCCAATCATGTATAACTCTTTTATATTTTGTAAATATGGGTTATAATGTAAATATATGTATAATTGTAAATACGTATTCAAATGCTTTCATATATGTAAATGTTTTCTATATTCCGCTGCGTAATATTTAAATGTATGTATATATATATCTAATATGTTTTGTTTATAAGTAAATGATTTACTTTTCTATAATATATAACGATAAGAGTATTGTATCAAGTTTAAAATGTTTTGAATGTAAAGAAAATCCGTAGCATTCCTATATTCGATACATGTATACTACATTGTGGTGTATGTAGTGTGTATGTATTGGGTGTGGGGGTGTTACATTGATCAAATTATTGTCTTAGATTTTCTATGTGTTTGTGTTTATTGAAGTTGGAAGCATAAAATACATGAGTTTGGTCCGAAAAATAAGCATTTTTGATGCCACGCCCGTGGCCCTTGGATGCCACAACCGTGGGGGTGTTGAGCAAATTGGACAGATTCGTTTGCTAACCCACGACCGTGGGGGTTTGTGAGGCCACGACCGTGGGTTTGTGAGGCCACGACCGTGGGGGTGTGAGGCCACGAGTGTGGGATCCTAGATAGTGGTTTGGCTTATTATTTGTGATCTATAGGTCTAGTATGAGACTAATAGGTGAATAATTGTATTGGAATTCATGTGTATTTGTAAATAAGTGTGTGTTATTCCTTTTGGATTAAGTTGTGAAGAGGTTGAGTTGCCCTAACCTAAGTGTTGAGAATTCTTGGAAGAGGAAGTGTATAGATTGGTGTGAGTTGCTCTTGAGGTAAGTACAAACTTACATGGTTGCATACATTTACATGATTTTGAGACTTAACACATTTGGTTGTAAATGTGTTAAGTAATCTATTACATTGTTGATACATTTGATTTATGCTATGAATTGCATGATGTGAAATATATGATGATCATTCAAGATGTATGTGCAATGTAATTGGTTATGATGAATACTTTAATGATGAATTGCTTTAATGTGAATTGAGATATAATGAGATGTGATGCCATTGTGGTTGGCTATAATGATTCAAATGAAATAAGTGGGGCATGTTTGCCTAGATGATGATGAATTTAAAATATATGTCCAATGCAATTGGTTATGTATACTCTATTGATGAGATGTGAAGCCATTGTTGTTGGCTATAATGATGCAAATGAGATAATTGAGGCATGGTTGCCTAAATGATGATGAGAAAATGAGAATGAAATTGATAATGAAATAATGAATGAATTGTGTGTCTAATGTGTTATTCCATTTTCAGAGTTTTGTTGTTGGTGGCATGCCTAATAGTAACAATCTCTTGAAGCTAAGTTGGGCTTGATCCTTGAAGCCAAGTTGGGTTGAAGTTTAGCATGCTTAACTCCCCTTGAAGCTTGGTTGGGTCTATTCCTTGAAGCCTAGTTGAGATGTTACAACCCTTGAAGCTAGGTTGGGTTTGGTTCTTAAAGCCAAGTTGGGTTGATACTTAGCATGCTTTGTTCCCCTTGAAGCTTGGTTGAACCTAATCCTTAAAGCCTAGATGGGATAATGATAATGATAAATGTGATAATTGAACCAAAACATTAACTCTGAAAGTTGAATGGCATATTAGTGTCTTTTGGGCCCATGCTTGTCTTTGTTTCAATGTGATTCATGAATGGTGAAAGAATTGAATAAGATGATGAAACGTAGTGTTATGGAAAAATATTAATATATCATTTATGAATATTGTCTTTATGGTTGAAATGTGTGACATTGGCATTGCATTGAAACATATTGTTATTATGGTTTGTACCACTAAGCCGTTGGCTTAGCGCGATTGTGATTCATCGTGCAGGTGACAGGGTAGAACCAGAGAGTTCATCTAGACTGAGTCGAGTCTAGATTCTGGAGTGTTGGTAGTGGGCTTAAAGATCATAGACGAACTGTCAAACATGTATAAATGTTATGTTTTGTAAAATTTGATTTTGATGTTTATGTATTTGTAAATACAGCTATATTTTCCGCTGCGTATTAAATGAACATTTTTATCTATTGTGTTTTATGATATAACTTAAATGTTTAAATTTTCTCATATTATTGTATAAAGGAATAATTTGTTTGATTAGTAAACTGTGACATTCCTATATTCATTATACGTATATTACGATTGTAGTAGTGTGCGTATACGGGGTATAGGGGTGTTACACAAGGTAACTATGATTGAGAATTAGCTACTTAATGCATACAAGAAACAAGAGGTATATGAAAGAATGAAACTAAGTGTACAAAGAAAAATAATTCTAAATATTGAAAAAATAGAATTCAAATCACCCCAATGAGCAATCTGATTATGCACCCTAAATCTATTTCGAATGTAAGTTATGCTCCAAGTATCAGATTTTAAATGTTAAATAGATGCATAATGAGGAACTGATGCAATTTGATCAAATATAATAAGATAAAGAGTTGTTAATGGCATAAATAAGAAAAAACTCTTACACACTTATGTAGAAAAATAATAGACATAAACAGGTACAAATTTTTTATATATATATTGAGGAAGCTGAATTTGATTCTCTTTTTTTTTCTTTTGATCTTTTCCTTCTTTTTTTTAAAAATTTTTTCAGTAAACAAGAATAGAAAATGAAAAGATAAAAAACACAAATCTAAAGAACAAGAACAAGGTGCAACAAGAATAGAAGATGAAGAGACTTAGATGACAAATAAGAACAAGGATATAAACTGAGATAATTAAAACATAAATGATACCTAGAAATTTATCTTCAAGCCAAAGCTCTGATGCTAAATGATATGGAACACATAGATTAAATATTACATCTAGCATCTAGCATAGAATCTTAGAACTTAAAAATAAATCCTCCCTACTAACCCACAACTAACCTGTAATTGAGAAATTGGGTGATTGGGATAAAGAAAATGAATTGATTTAAATGCCACAAGTCAGACTTGATAAGTTAGAATCAATTCTTCATGCAACAAGAATAAGAAGAAATCCTCTCAAACTTCAAAACACATAAATTACAATCAAAATAATCTGGAAATTCGCATAAGCCCCTTTAGTTCTTTCCACCCTTATCTATATAGCTGGAAATGAAGAATTAATGGCTTAGAAATCTAGGATTACATGTATCTAGTCACACTAGCATTAATTATCCATCCACATCAATATTATATTCTAAATTAGTGCCCATAATTATGATAATATTGAAGGTCAGATTCTACATGTATTTTGGTGTTGGTTCACATGTGTCTAGTCACACTGGCACTAAACCACATCATTATTATATTGTAAATTCATGCTAATGCCAATCAACATATTTATGGACATATTCTTTGATGAGGAAATTATAAGTAAGCTTGACGAATCTACTCAAGGCGGCAAATATGTTGATGATATCATTATGCCAAGTGGACCAATCACAAGATCACAATCAAAGAAAATCCAACATGTGTTCCAACACTTCATTCAAAGGTGGATTAATGAAGAGGGAGGCAAAATTATACTGAATATGAAGAATCATGAAGGGAAAGTTAGAAACTCACCAAACAACATGAAGAATCTTCCCATAAATATGCTGATGGGATTTAGTATGAATTTACAATATAATATTGATGTGGTTTAGTGCTAGTGTGACTAGACACATGTGAACCAACTCCAAAATGCATGTAGAATCTGCCATCAATATTATCAGCAATATGGGCACTAATTTAGAATATAATTTTGATGTGGATGGATAATTAATGCTAGTGTGACTAGATACAAGTGAGCCTAGATTTCTAAACCATTAATGCTTCATTTTTAGCTATACAGAGAGTGGTGAAAAGAACTAAAGGGGCTGATACGAATTTCAAGATTATTTTGATTGTAATTTATGTGTTTTCAAGTTTGAGAGCTTTTCTTCTTATTCTTGTTGCATGAAGAATTGGTTCTAACTTATCAAGTCTGACTTGTGGCATTTCAAATCAATTCATTTACTTCATCCCAATCACCCAAGTTCTTAATTACAGGTTAGTTGCGGGTTTGGTAGGGAGGATTTATTTTTGAGTTCTAAGATTCTATGCTAGATGTATATGTGGGATTCTAGAGGTAATATTTGATCCATGGATTATGCATCATTTAGCATCAGAGCTTTGGCTTGAAGATAAATCTCTAGGTATCATTTATGTTTTAATTATCTCAGTTTATATCCTTGTTCTTTTTTGTCATCTAAGTCTCTTCATCTTCTATTCTTGTTGCACCTTGTTCTTATTCTTCATATTTGTGTTTTTTATCTTTTCATTTTCTATTCTTGTTTATTGAAATTTTTTTAAAAAAAAAAAGAAGGAAAAGATCAAAAGAAAAACAAAAAAAAAGAGAATCAAATTCAGCTTCCTCAATATCTATAAAAAAAATTCGTACCTATTTTTGTCTATTATTTTTCTGCACAATTGTGTAAGAGTTTTTGCTTATTTATGGCTTTAACAGCTCTTTATCTTATTATATTTTATCAAATTGCATCAGTTCCTCATTATGAATCCATTTAGCATTTAGCATTTAAAATCTAATGTGGGGTTCTAGATGTAATATTTGATCCATGGGTTCCACATTAGTGAAGCTCCCTATAGTAGTAAGATGGTACATATCTCTTTCTCATCATAGTTTTCATTTCAACCCAAGTAGTGATGGTTCTTTCTCTAGACTCTTAGAAATCATTAATTGATCCCACCAAACTAGTGCATAATCTCTGAATTCAACTACTGCAAGTTTAATTTTCTTCATTTCATTATAATTATGACAATCAAACACCAACTCAAGTTTTCTTTCCCATTCAAGGTAAGCTTTAGCATCATTTCTCCCTTTGAATGACGGTATCTTCATTTTTATGGAAGATATATTGTTGTCCATTTGTTCAGGTCTTCTTTGGGCCGTTGATTCCTCACTTTCTTCATCATCTTCCCTTTCTACCTCATCATCATTCATCATGTTTCCTCTCCCCCTATTTTCCCCCCTTTTATTAGTATTATTTTGTCGCCTTTGCATCATGTTGTCTAGATCACCTCTCACATTTTTTATAACCAAATTAAACCTTTCAAATTTCCTTTGCATTGCATCTAGCATGAAGGCTATGTCATTCATGGTCATATCACATTTTTCAACTCAAAAATTTGATATGGTGTAAGAATCTACAAGAAAATGTTAGTAAAGAAAAATTTTCTCACCACACTCACTTACGTGGTTCACTCAAGGTCAGATTGTCACTCTTGTATTTCACTCCAAACTTGGTCCCTTTTTGGTATTTTTTTATAAGCTCAAATTCTTAGCCTTTTTACCTCTCAATTCTTCTTTTATCAAGTTGAATTTCAGAACTAGATCCACATAAATCAACTGAAACAAGTGTTATTTTAAAGACTCTACAAGGAACCTAATGAACAAAATGAATTCAACAATTCTAAAAGCAATTCAATTTAAATCAACAAGAACTGAAAGTTAACAAAAGAGGCAAGAAGTATTTGTGTTAATCAATCCAAAGTAACTATGATTGAGAATTAGTTGCTTAATGCATATAAGAAACAAGAGGTATATGAAAGAATGAAACTAAGTGTACAAGAAAAACAATTCTGAATATTGAAAAAATAGAATTCAAATCACCCCAATGAGCAATCTAAATATGCAACCTAAATCTATTCCCAATTTAAGCTATGCTCCAAGTATTAGATTTTAAATGCTAAATGGATTCATAATGAGGAACTGATGCAATTTGATCAAATATAATAAGATAAAGAGCTGTTAAAGGCATAAATAAGCAAAAACTCTTGCACACTTGTGCAGAAAAATAATAGACAGAAATAGGTATGAATTTTTTTTTATAGATATTGAGGAAGTTGAATTTGATTCTCATTTTTTTTGTTTTTCTTTTGATCTTTTCCTTCTTCTTTTTTTAAAAAAAAAATTCAATAAACAAGAATAGAAAATGAAAAGATAAAAAACACAAATCTGAAGAATAAGAACAAGGTGCAACAAGAATAGAAGATGAAGAGACTTAGATGACAAACAAGAACAAGGATGTAAACTGAGATAATTAAAAAATAAATGATACCTAGAGATTTATCTTCAGGCCAAAGCTCTGATGCTAAATGATGCGTAACCCATGGATCAAATATTACATATAGAACCCCACATATACATCTAGCATAGAATCTTAGAACTCAAAAAAAAATCCTCCCTACCAAACCCACCACTAACCGGTAATTGAAAACTTAGGTGATTGGGATAAAGAAAATGAATTGATTTAAATGCCACACGTCATACTTGATAAGTTAGAACCAATTCTTCATGCAACAAGAATAAGAAGAAATCCTCTCAAACTTGAAACGCATAAATTACAATCAGAATAATCTGGAAATTCATATCAGCCCCTTTAGTTCTTTCCACCCCTCTCTATATAACTGGAAATGAAGAATTAATGGCTTAAAAATCTAGGCTTACATGTATCTAGTCACACTAGCATTAATTATCCATCCATATCAATATTATATTCTAAATTTGTGCCCATAATTATGATAATATTGAAGGGCTGATTCTACATGCATTTTGGTGTTGGTTCGCATGTGTCTAGTCACACTAGCACTAAACCACATCAATATTAAATTATAAATTCATGCTAATGCCCATCAAAATATTTATGGGAAGATTCTTTGATGAGGAAACTATAAGTAAGCTTGATGAATCTACACAAGGCAATAAATATATTGTTGATATCATTATGCCAAGTGGACCAATCACAAGATCACAATCAAAGAAACTCCAGCATGTGTTCCAACACTTCATTCAAAGGTGGATTAATGATGAGTGAGACCAACTTGTACTGAATATTAAGAATCATGAAGGGGAAGTCAGAAACTCACCAAAAAGCATGAAGAATCTGCCCATAAATATGTTGATGGGCATTAGCATGAATTTACAATATAATATTGATGTGGTTTAGTGCTAGTGTGACTAGACACATGTGAACCAACACCAAAATGCATGTAGAATCTGTCCATCAATATTATTAGAATTATGGGCACCAATTTAGAATATAATATTGATGTGGATGGATAATTAATGCTAGTGTGACTAGATACATGTGTGCCTAGATTTCTAAGCCATTAATTCTTCATTTCTAGCTATATAGAGAGGGGTGGAAGGAACTAAAGGGGCTGATACGAATTTTCAAATTATGTTGATTGTAATTTATGTGTTTTCAAGTTTGAGAGATTTTCTTCTTATTCTTGTTGCATGAAGAATTGATTCTAACTTATCAAGTCTGACTAGTGATGTTTTAAATCAATTCATTTACTTCATCCCAATCACCCAAGTTCTCAATTATAGGTTAGTTGTGAGTTTGGTAGGGAGGATTTATTTTTGAGTTCTAAGATTCTATGCTAGATGTATATGTGGGGTTCTAGATGTAATATTTGATCCATTGGTTCTGCATCATTTCATATCAGAGCTTTGGCTTAAAGATAAATCTCCAGGTTTCTTTTATGTTTTAATTATCTAAACTACTTTCTTGTTCTTAATATCAGCTAAGTATACTCATTTTTATGTTTTTGCTGCACCTTGTTCTTATTCTTTAGATTATGTGTTCTTATCTTATCATTTTATATTCTTGTTTATTAAAATTTTAAAAAATCAAAAAAAAAGAACCAGATTCAGTTTCTAGGTCTCTTTATTTTCTTTTCTTATTGCACCTTGTTCTTGTTCTTCAAATCTGTGTTTTTATCTTTTCATTTGCTATTATTCTTTACTGAAAATTTAAAAAAAAAAAAGAAGGAAAAGATCAAAAGAAAAAAAAAGAATCAGATTCAAAAAAAAAAAGAATCAGATTCAACTTCCTCAATATATATATAAAAAAAGAAATTTGTACCTGTTTTTGTCTAGTATTTTTCTACACAAGTGTATCAGAGTCTTTGCTTATTTATGCCATTAACAACTCTCTATCTTCTTACATTTGATCAAATTGCATTAGTTCCTCATTATGCATTGATTTAGCATTTAAAATATGATATTTAGAGAATAGCTTACAATGGGACTAGATTTAGGTTGAATATTCAAATTACTCAATAGAGTGATTTGAATTCTATTTTTCAATATCCAGAATTTTTTTTCTTTGTATTTGATGCGGAACCCTAAGACCTGGATTTGATTCTTAGAACTCTTTGTCAATCGAATCAGATTTTTAATTACACCCAAGCAATCAGATTGTGATTTGTTCTTACACCCAAGAGCTCTTTCTTATTAGAACTCAAGTTACACAGAAGTTTCCCATGAACCCAAATGAAATAAGCACTCTAGAACAAAAGAAATAGGAATTAAAACTGAAATATAAATGAACTATTCAATTGCAATTCAATCAACACCTTATGCATAAAAACTCAAAGAAAGCAAACTCTTTTCATCCATAAAATGATAATTCGTAATTTTCTTAGATGCCTCAAACACAAAGCAAACAGCCCCTTTTATAGGGGTTTACATCAGAAATAAAACACAACCTAATGCTAGATTAATTCTCCTCCATAAATGCATTTGTAACTTCCATGGTGAATGGTCAAGTCTTTAAATTCAAAATTGAAATTCCTCTCTTTAAATGGATGTATCTAGACAGAATATGGGTAAATGGTAGTGGAACATTATTTTAATCGCTGATTATAATGGTTGGTGGTTATGCTCAAAGGAATTTAAAAGGTCTTTGAAGAAGATGTTCAAAAACAAACAAATTTAAACCTTAAAAATAAACAAAATTTGGCCAACTTGGCCCACACCTCAAAAGAACCTAAAAAATGAGCCCAAATGCACTTAAGCTTGATTCAAGTCTTCTAGCCCAATTTTGTTGACATATTTGGGCTCTCCATTGTTTCCATATATGGACTTTTTATGTTTGGACAACCCATATTCAATATGTTTTTGTACATAAATTTGAAGTTGATCTTTTAGGTTTTTTGCACGCGACCTTGTGATCGGGCCAACAAGACTGTCCATGTCGAAAAAGTTTCCTTATTTGCAATCAACTTCAAATCATCTGTTTTGCTCTCTTGACCATCTTGGGTGGCATTTGTATCATCTGTATCATTTCCCCTCCCCTAAAAAGGATTCGTCCTCAAATCTTCACCTTCTTGAAAGTGCATCAGCCGCAACATTTTCTTTTCCTTTCTTATATTGGATGACATAAGGAAAAGACTCATTGAACTCTACCCATTTGGCATGTCTCTTATTCAATTTGCCTTGGCCTTTCAAATGGCCCAATGACTCATGGTTTGTGTGCATAACAAATTCCTTTGGTAATAAATAATGCTGCCAAGTCTCTAAAGCTCTCACCAATGCATACATCTCCTTGTTATAAGTAGAGTAGTTAAGTTGAGCTCCATTTAGCTTTACGCTAAAATAAACAATGGGTCTCTTTTCCTACAATAACATAGCACCTATACTGATCCCAGAGGCATCACATTCAATTTCAAAAGAAGAATCAAAATTAGGCAGCTTTAATAATGGTGCATTACTTAACTTATCTTTCAACAATGAAAATGCATGTACTTGCTCTTTACCCCATACAAATCCCTTATCTTGTTTCATAATTTCAGTTAATGGGGCAGCAATTGTACTAAAGTCCTGGACAAATCTCCTATAGAAACTTTCCAAGCCATGAAAGCTCCTTACTTCACTCACAATTTGAGGTTTTGGCCACTCCCTAATTGCCTTAACCTTTTCTTCGTCTACTTCAATTCCTTTTGCACTCACCACATGTCCCAAGAAAATTATGTGATCAATGCAAAATGTACATTTCTTCATATTAGCAAACAATTGATATTTGCATAATGCATCAAATACACATTTTAAATGCATAACATGATCATCAACAGATTTTTTATACAAAAGAATGTCATCAAAATAGACAACCACAAACTTTCTAATAAACTAACACAAAACATGGTTCATAAGTCTCATGAAAGTGCTAGCTGCATTAGTTAAACCAAATGGCATAACCATCCACTCATACAATCCATGTTTTGTTTTGAAAGTGGTTTTCCATTCATTGCCTGGTTTCATTCTTATTTGCTGATAACCACTTTTAAGATCAATTTTAGAGAAGATACAAGAACCATGTAATTCATCTAACATGTCATCAAGTCGAGGTATAGGGTGTCAATATTTTATCATAATTTTGTTGACAGCTCGACAATCAAAACACATATTCCAACTTCCATCCTTTTTTGGCACCAACAAGATGGGTACCACACATGGGCTTAAGCTTTCTCTTATGTGTCCTTTCTCCAAAAGCTTTTCCACTTGCCTTTGAAGCTCCTTGGTCTCTTTCGGATTGCTTTTATATGTAGGCTTATTAGGTATGGCAGCCCCAGGAACAAAATCAATTTGATGTTCAATCCCTCTTAAAGGTGGCAAACCTCGTGATAGATCATCAGGGAAACCATCACTATATTCCTGTAAAACATCAACCACAACACTAGGCAAAGCAGGGTTAAGATCGTTAGAAGAAAAATAGGCCTCTTTATACATAAGTACAATCATTGTCTTATTTGTAACCAAAGCTCTCTTAACATCCCTCATTTTTTCATAGAAGCTCACTTATCTCCTCTCTTTTCTATCTTGGACTAATTCACTTAGACTAATTTTCTCTCTTAAATTTTCATTTTTACTCTCTAATTATTTCTCACTCTCCTTTTTCACACTCTTTTCTTTTTCTCACCTTTTTCTTTCAACCTCTATTTGTATGAATTCTTCATTTGCTTTGTCAAGTTGCATTTGATCTTTAAAAATCTATTTAGGGGTTAAAGGAGCTGGCGTGAATCTTCTACCATCTTTCTCCAAAGAGTACCTATTAGAATACCCATCATGAGTCACTCCCCTATCCCATTGCCATGGTCTACCTAATAACAAATGACTAGCTTGCATAGGCACAACATCAAATGTTACCTCATCATGATATTTTCCAATTGTAAATGGTTCGCTCACTTTTTTTTGGACTCTCACTTCCCTACTATTTTTATGTCATTGCAATTTGTATGGCTTGGATGCTTATTGCTCTCTAATCCTAACCTAGCCACAAATAAAGTACTAACAATATTCATACAACTACCCCCATCAATGATCAAACTACAAACCTTCTCATTTACTAAACACCTAGTATGGAAAATGTTTTCTCTTTGCAACTTGATCCCCTCTTCATTTTCTTTTACTTATGCATTAAGAGCCCTCCTAGTTACCATTATTCTACCTTCCATAGCCATCTCACAATCACTACAATCCTCCAATGAAGGCATCTCATCCTCAACATCACTCTCATAATATGTTTCAACCTCACCCTCTCGCATAATCATTACCCTTTTATTTGAACATTGTGATGCTATGTGTTCGTACCCCAAACACTTAAAACACTTAATATCCTAATTCCTAAAAGTTAGGGAAAAAGTGTTACCTTTATTTTTGGGTCAAATGTCTCCTTAGGCTTCATTTTCTCATCTTTCTTTTGTTGGGCAGCCTTATTATCATTCTTCCCATTTGACCTCGATGTGGTATTTTGATTCGAATATGTGTTGACTTGCCTCGCATTACCTTTGTGCTTCAATTGTTTTTCCACTTTAATTGTCATATGCACCATGTCTTCAATCTCCACATAGTGTTATAGCTCCACTATATTGGCTGTCTTTATTTAGGCCATTCAAGAACCTTGCCATGGTAGCTTCCCTATCTTCTTCAACATTTTCTTTTATCAATGTTATTTCCATTTTTTTGTGGTAGTCCTCCACATTCTCTATCCCTTGTACAAGGCCTTGCAATTTTTGATGCAAGTTCCTATAGCAGTGGCTAGGAACAAAGTGTTGTCTCATCACATCCTTCATCTCCTCCCATGTTTGGATAGGTCTTTCTCTATTTCTCCTTCTATTTGTAAGGAGTTGATCCCACCATACAATTGCATAGTCACTAAAATCCACATCTACAAGCTTCACCTTTTTCTCTTCTGAGTAGTTGTGTCACTCAAAAATAAGCTCCACCTTTCACTCCCACTCCATATATGCATCAGGATCATTCCTTCCTTGAAAAGGAGGAATCTTCATTTTTATGCTCTTGTCAACATCATTTCTACCCCTCCTTATGCCCTGAAAGTTTTGGCCTTCATTTTATCATGGTAGCTGGATCATCAAAGTCTTCTTCTTCTTCATGAGTTGGAGGTGTTGGTTTCCTTCTTGGTCTAGGAGCATTTTGAACAATCCCTCAACGAATAGCATTGATCTCTCCTTGTTACCTCTCAAGCTTTTCATTCATGTTTTCAAACACTAGTTGCATCCTCTCAAATTGTTGTTGCATGGCTTTGAGAAGGAAGGTTGTGTCTTGTTTATTGTCTCTACTTGATGATTCTGTTGCACTCAAATTAACTCTACCACAAAGTGTCTCTCACAAGTATACGAGGTAGCTGTAGCAAAGGTGATTGCCCCAAGGTCGTCTCACAAGGAAGCCAAAGTGGGTAATCGATTATCAAATTTAAAGTAACAAGTAATTAAAGAAATTTAAATCGCAAAGTAATGAAAAGGTTTAATTGAAGTTTAAAACGATAAAAGTAACTAAAAGCTGATGTTTTGATTCACTTGATAAAAGGGTCTAGGGTTTGCACTTCTCTACTACTGATATGTATGAACGGTTATTCCACTTAACTAATTTAATTTCTAAGATTAAATATCAAACAACTTAATTAATTGAGTCAAGGAAATAAGCTCTCGCATTCAAACCTCTTACAACTAATCTTGTTATAATTGAAACAATCTTTTTAATAGGTTATATCTCTAATTCACCTAAGTCCTTAATTAAATTGTTCCAGCATTAGATTTCATCTCTCAATTCATCATCTAATACCTTAAACACACAATGGTGGCCAATCAATTATATGTTAACAATATTTCATTCAATAAAGGCTAAAGAAATCATTAGTTAAGAGAATAACCAATTCATACAATCATAGCAAATTCATACAAACCCTAGACTAGATTAAATTAGTTCATGATATTATCAAACATACTCATCTCATTAATAATCAAAGAAATCAATTTAGACATGATAATGTTCATAAACACAATTTCAATGAAACTAAAGAGACAAAGTTTAAGAATAAAACCAAGTTACAAACTCTTGAAGCTTTTGATGAATCTCTTGATCGAATCTTGCAAGAAGGATGAAACAATGGCATGAACAATCTAATCTAAACTAGTTTAATCCAAAGTAAAATCAAAATCCAAGAAAACAAATGTTTAAACCCTAAGATCTCTCTCAGACGGCTGAACTTTTCTCTCAAAAATCGTCAACCACCCAAACCCTAACTTTTCTTTTGCTTTTATACAAAACGTCAGCTTTAAAATTCGGTGCGCGTTTGGTTCATGAGGGACATGGCCAGGTGATGAGGGACACGGCCGTGTGAGGGCTTGTTGGAGGGACACGGCCACAAGACATGGCCGTGTCCCTTGCCAGTGTCCGCCTCTGATTGTTTCTCTCTTCTTTCTTCTTTAGTTGAGTGACACGGCCAAGTCATGAGTGACTTGGCCGTGTTGCACTATGATTGAGGGACACGGCCACATGACTTGGCCGTGTCCCTTGCCAGTGTCTGCTATTGGGACTTGCTCTTCAATTTAATCTTGGTATGGGACACGGCCAGTGACTTGGCCGTGTCCTCTGCCTGTGTCAGCTTCTGCCCATTTCATCTTCAATTTGTTTCCTTGCTGTTTTAACCTAACACAAAACTGACAAACAAAACTTAAACAAGAATTAAATAAACAATATCCAACAAAACATAAAACATACTAAAATTTAAATTAAAAATGACAGAAACACAGAAATAAATTAAAACTACACAATTAAAGAAAACACTAAACAAACCAATTAAAACTAACAAAATACCTAAATAAAACAATAATTAACATAACAAACAAGACACAAAACTATAACAAAAACTAATAAAACAACTACCCCACACTTAAAACTTTGCTTGTCCTCAAGCAAATTCACATGGCATAAATTAAAAACTCAAACAACCCTAACTAAAATTCCAGCATATAAATGAGATACTTAAAGAGTCAGACATAAATAATTGCAATTTCCTTCAATCAAGGATTTTCTTAACTCATTCATGAATCCAAACATACAAATCTTATCTCTCAACTAAGTGTTTCACTCGATTTCAAAGGTTAATCACTCATACCACTCATGAGTGCATACTGCCATAAACTTGCTTAATTATCCAATCTTCCTCACTGATTTTCTCAAGGAATAATCCGAAGGACTTTTATTTGGATGTAATGGGGCTAAGGTAAGGTGTGAGAAAAGACATTTAAGCTGGGGCATCAAGAAATGGAGTATCTAAATTAGACACTACTCTTGCTAAGAATTTCATAACTCCTTCAAATAGCATACTCACCAACCCTTAACAATCTTACATACTTGCACACTAAAAGAAAAGTACATGAGTTAAAATTCCTCTAAGGCTAGAAAATATATGAACTTTGTATATATATATCTTTTTTTTTATTTTCACTTTTTCTTTTTCTTCTTTTTTTTTAATATATATATACAAAGTATAAACTTACATGGAACATCTAGCTTAAAACGTAGAGGAAAAGAATATTAACTCTTAAACAAGTACAATATTGCAAAGTATGCATTTCAACCCTCAATTAGGAATTCCATATTATTTGTATTTATTATTATTTTTTACTTACCCCACACTTGAAATAAACTACCCTATCGTCAAATCAAACAACTCCATTCCTTAATGCATAGGTATGATGATAATAAGAACATGTTAAGTTGAGAATTGTGTTAATCAAACAAGAAACGGTCAATGGCTCAACTTGGCTCACTAAAAAATCAATATAAAGGGAAGTCTTTTTAAGCTAAAGGGGCTAACCTAATTTGCCTTCATCATTTTAAAACTTGAGATTAAATCATAATGTGAGTTCAATAAGTATGCAAAAGCAAACTCTAGAGATGCAACATCATGAAGGTGCACACTTAAGAAAAGAAAATCAATTGACAAAATATCAAATTTTATGAGGCTCAAAACTCACACAGGTAGGTGCACAAAGATTTATATGTCATGAATTGCAGAATGCGAAAATTAATCCCGAATGAATTCAAATGCTCATTTCTATGCTGATACCAAAGTCTCAATTATAATGCTAGAATCAAAGAAAAGATCAATAAATTTTCAACAATTATGCCATGCACAACAAAACAATAAACAAAACAACCACAATAAGCAACACAAGAATTAAAGGAAAGCTTAAAGAGTACCCTACACTTAAAATTTACATTGTCCTCAATGTAAAACAAGAATAATAAATAATAAAAAAATCGAAGGACAACCTGTCTTCCATCGTACCTGGTGAGGCAATATCCTAGCTTTCCATCACAAACATAAACGTTTAAAAACAAAAAGAAAAATATATAAAAATAACATATCCAAATATAAAAACGTTAACATGAAAAACAAAAACGAAAAATAACAACAAAAATACACTAAACAAAATAAAACAAGGAGCATAAAGTCTAAGGAAAAGGCGGGCGGGAAGATGATGCAGCCGAGGGATGAAGACTAAGGATTTTGGCCAGGTTGCTGTTAATCTGATCCATCTGTTGCAACATCTCAATATGGTTTCGGTCCACCGTGGCTCCCAGTCCATCTACCTTTCCCTCCAATCGATCTACCTTGCCCTCCAGGGCCTCAATCCTCAGAAGTATCTCCTGACTCTCCGAAACTGGAGCATCCTCATCTAGGTCAAGAGAATCCGAGTCAGACTCCTCTTCTACCCGTGCCCTTTTCTGCCTATCCCCTGGTACTTCAGGCTCAGCTGACGGCATCACAAAAGTCCCTCTCCTATGCACCACCATGTGCATCTTCTCAAGGGTAGCTAAATCCAAGGAATCGTTACCCAAAATTTGAGTCATCCGAGTAGTACTCGGGTCAAAATCCTCAACAAGGGCTATTGCTAATGTAGTGATCAATCCTCCAACACAAATAGCCCCCCTCCTTTTATTAGCTACCGTATCAAAAATATCGGCTAACCAATAGTCGGCACTAATATTCATTTCATTCAAAACACAGTCCAAGAAAAATAACTCACTCGACTCAACCACACCCGGGCTCTCCTTCCGAGCAAAGAACCCACAAGACATAAACCTGTGCAAATATCTCAAAGTAGGGTTCCGTAATTTAGATGCTTTGGCCGATTTGGCCACATACGTACCCGAGCCTAAGGCACCCCAAGCAAATTATTGTCTAAAATCTTTGGGTATCGATCTTTCTCCATGTTGATGAAAACCATAAATATCATTCAATTGATCAATAGTAAGCACAAATGATCTACCCAATAATTTAAACATCAGTCTCCTGCAAATTTTCTTATCATCTCTTTCCACTTTAAGAGTTGTCAAAAATTCTAGGGTGAGCTCCTCAAACTGCAAAGGTCTCAATGAGACAAAAGTCTCCCACCCAAGATATTGCACATATCTATAAAAAGCAGTTCTCATTTGCAAAGCATCTAGAGATTCGTCATTAACATACCTTGTCGGGTAAAAACCCCGAGCCAAAAGACTTGCCCTCTTGAAAGATAAAGTTGAGGAGGATGACGAAGCTCCTTCGGCACCAGATTTCTTCTTCTTGCGGTGTTATACAATTTTAGTTCTTGGCGTCATGAAATCTGAGAAATTAACACCCAAAATTGAATTAAATCAAAATAATATGAGTAAAGAGGAAGTTTTAAGTGATTATCTCAAGTTTTATTGAAGAAATTTGAAGTTTTAATGGAAGATTTGAAGTTTTGACATCAAAACTATGGCTATGGAGATACAGAGAGCAAGAGAGCGATAGAGACGAATATAGAAAAGTTTTAGGGATTTATGAAAAGAACTGGGCGAAATCGGGATTTTAAAAGTCAAAAATTGAAGGGACACGGCCGTGTGTGTGCTGACTTGGCCGTGTCTGTGTGTGAAAGTGAAGGGACACGGCCAAGTGGAGAGCACACGGCCGTGTCTCATGATTTTTGGGGGACACGGCCAGGTGACATGGCCGTGTCCCCTGGGTGTGTCCAATTCTGTACGAAGGTGCAAAATCGTTCAAATTTTTGAAGAATTTTTTGGCCGTGTCCAGTGTGTGACACGGCCAAGTCCTTTGGCCGTGTCACCTACTGCCATTTTATTAACTTTAAACATTTTTTTCAATGATTTTGCAACCCTTCTTCGTTAAACACCCTAAAACACAAAGTAAAGAAAAACCGATCAAAGCGCAGTCCATTTATTGAAACCGAACATAAATCCAAACTTGCTAAACTTAAAATTACAACTATGAAAAAAATAATAAAAATAAATAAATGCAAACCGATGGGTTGCCTCCCATTTAGCGCTTCTTTAATGTCATATAGCTGGACATCATGCAAAGTCTAGGGATCATGAATCAAAGTATTGTCAATGACCCTCACTTCCTGAAATCCTTCATTGTATGGCTTAACTCTCTGTCCATTCACTTTGAAAGTCTCACCTGTTCTAGAGTTAAGTAATTCAATTGCACCAGAAGGATATACCTGAGTTATCTCGAAAGGACCACTCCATCGAGACTTGAGTTTACCTGGAAAAAGACGGAGTCGTGAGTTAAAAAGTAAAACCTTCATACCTGGACTCAATGTCTTTCGCACTATAATTTTATCATGAAGTGCTTTAGTGCGATCCTTGTAAATTCTCGAGCTCTCATAAGCCTCATTCCGCAGCTCATCTAACTCTGAAATTTGTAGAAATCTTTCTCTCTTCGCTTTGTCCAAGTCCAAATTCAGAGTCTTGATTGCCCAATATGCTCTGTGCTCCAACTCCACTGGTAAGTGACAAGCTTTTCCAAACACCAATCGATATGGACTCATACCTAGAGGAGTTTTGAAAGCAGTCCGATATGCCCATAGTGCATCGTGCAATCTGCTTGCCCAATCCTTCCTGGATGTGTTGACTGTTTTCTCCAGAATTCCTTTTAGCTGCTTGTTGGATGTTTCCACTTGTCCAGAAGCCTGTGGATGGTATGGGGTTGCCACCTTGTGCTTCACACCGGATTTATGCATTAACTTCTCAAAAAGCCTGTTGCAAAAATGGCTCCCCCCATCACTGACTATCACCCTTGGTGTGCCAAACCTGCTAAGAATGTTTTCCTTCACAAATTTAACAACAATATTAGCATCATTAGTACGGGTGGGGATTGCCTCCACCCATTTGGAAACATAATCAACAGCAACTAAAATGTATTCATAACCAAAGGACTTGGGGAAAGGACCCATGAAGTCTATTCCCCACACATCAAACAGTTCAACAACAATATATGACTGAAGTGGCATTTCATTCCTCCTTCCAATGTTACCTACTCTTTGGCAACGATCACAGTGCTTACAATAGTCTTGAGCATCTTTAAATAAAGAAGGCCAGTAAAAACCACTTTGAAGCACCTTTTCTACAGTCTTTCTTCCTCCAAAATGACCCCCACAGTGAAGGTCATGACAAAATTGAAGAACACTCAGTTGTTCTTCCTCAGAAAGACACCTGCGAACTATCTCATCTTTGCAAATCCGGAATAGATAAGGTTCATCCCAAAAATAAAACTTACTCAAGTGTAGAAACCTTTTCTTTTCCTGAAAAGACATGTTAGATCGCAAAATTCCACAAGCAAGATAGTTAGCAATATCTGCAAACCAAGGTGCATTAATTACTACAAACAAATGCTCATCAGGAAATGCTTCTAAATTTTTATGAATGCTATCAGATGCAAGATTTTCACTAAAGTAGGGTAATCTGGATAGATGATCAGCAACAACATTCTCACTACCCTTAGTATCCCTGATCTGGAAATCAAATTCTTGCAATAACAACACCCATCTAATTAAGCGCGGTTTAGCATGCTGTTTTGTTAAAAGATATTTAAGAGCTGCATGGTCAGAATGAACAATAATTTTTGACCCAATTAAATAAGCTCTAAATTTGTCTAAAGCAAAAACAACAGCTAGCATTTCCTTCTCAGTTGTGGTGTAATTCATTTGTGCACTATTCAGGGTTAAACTAGCATAATAAATTACTCTCAAGTATTTATCAACCCTTTGCCCAAGAACAGCTCCTACTGCATGATTAGAAGCATCACACATGATTTCAAAAGGTAAAGACCAGACAGGAGCTACAATCACAGGTGCACTAGTCAATTTTTCCTTAAGGGAATTAAAAGCTTGCATGCATTGTGCTGTAAATTCAAATGGAACATCTTTCCCCAATAAATGGCACAATGGTTGGCTTATTTTGGAAAAATCCTTAATAAACCTCCTGTAAAATCCTGCATACCCTAAAAAACTTCTTATTCCCTTAACAGAGGTAGGTGGGGGTAACTTAGCAATCAATTCAATTTTAGCCTTATCCACCTCAATCCCTTTACTCGACACCACATGACCTAAGACAATGCCCTGAGTAACCATAAAATGACTCTTTTCCCTACTTAAAGTGAGGTTACATTCAATGCATCTCTCAAGCACACGAACAAGTTTATCGAGGCAATTATCAAAAGAATTACCAAAAATAGAAAAATCATCCATAAATACCTCAATAAAATCGTCGATCATATCTGAGAAGACAGACATCATGCATCTCTGAAAAGTTGCAGGTGCATTGCACAAGCCAAAGGGCATACGTCGAAATGCATAAGTCCCAAAAGGGCAAGTAAAGGTTGTCTTGGACTGATCCTCTGGAGCTATTGGCACCTGATAGTAACCTGAAAGGCCATCCAGAAAACAATAATGTGAGTGCCTAGAAAGTTTATCTAACATCTGATCAATAAAAGGAAGAGGGAAATGATCTTTCTTTGTAGCATTGTTCAACTTCCTATAATCGATGCACATTCTCCATCCAGTAGTAGTCCTAGTAGGAACCAACTCATTATTCTCATTTTTCACCACAGTGATTCCAGATTTCTTAGGAACTACATGTACTGGTCTCACCCACTCACTATTAGCAATTGGATAAATTACTCCTTCATCCAGCAATTTGAGCACTTCCTTCTTAACCACTTCACTCATATTTGGGTTAAGTCTCCTTTGAGTTTCCCTCACAGGTTTAGCTCCCTCTTCTAAAGTGATTCTATGCATGCACATGGAAGGGCTAATACCCTTGATGTCACTCAATCCCCATCCTATTGCTCTCTTCAATCTTTTAAGCTCACTCACTAACCTCATCTCCTCCCCTTCACTAAGTTCACTAGATATTATCACAGGTAAAGTATTGTGATCTCCCAAAAACACATATTTCAGGTTCTTAGGTAACTCTTTCAGCTCTAACTCTAGTGAGGGGTTCTTCTCTTCTTTTTCAATGGGGGAAGGTTCAAAAATTGGGTCCTCCTTAAGCTCCTCTATTTCAGTATCCTCTAAAGTCTCAAGACAACTGGCTATTTCTGTATCAAAAATTTCCATATCACTATCCAAAGTCAATGCCAGCTCCAATTTATCAGAGGAACCTGTCTACAAGAAAACATCTGAAACAACTGCATCAACACAATCAATGAAAGAGCAATCCTCATATAAAGCAGTTGTAGGAATAGGAGAAGTGTTAAAAATAGAAAATTCCACAGTTTGTCCCAAAACAGTCATTGATAATTTTCCATTCTTAACATCTATCAAAGTGTTGGTAGTTGCCATAAAAGGCCTACCCAGCAGAATGGAGTGTGCCGATGGTGAAGAATTACCTACTTCCATGTCAAGAACAATGAAATCAACAGGAACTATCAAACCACCAACTTTAACTAACACATCTTCTATAACCCCTTTCGGGAATCTAAGAGATCTATCAGCTAATTGCAATACCATTTTTGTTGGTTTAAGTTCCCCTAATTCCAAGTCAAGATAAACAGAATAAGGCATTAAATTCACACTAGCCCCTAAATCACACATGCCCTCAGTTCCTTTTCCATTCCCTATAGTAATCTGAATAATAAAGCTTCCAGGATCCTTTAGTTTAGGAGGTAGTTTATGCTGCAAAATAGCACTAGCTACCTCAGAAACTATCACCTTTTCATTCGGCTCATACCTTTTTTTCTTGGTATTCAGTTCTTTGAAGAATTTAGCATAAGCCGGCATGTTCTTAATTGCTTCAAGTAAGGGTAAGTTGATACTTACCTTAGATAGCATGTTGAAGATATCTGAAAACTACTTACCTTTTTTATCATCCTTCAACCTGCTAGGGAACGGTATAGGTGGCCTGTATGGATTGCTTACCTTGTGCAAATCTGGTGTAGGGGTCTTCTCCATTAATCTTTCTTCAGCACCTTTATTCTCTTGTTCTCCTTCCTTTTTCTTTTCTTGCTCACCTGCATTCACAGAGTTATTTTCAACATTATTATTAATTACCTTGCCACTCCTAAGAACAGTCACTGCTTGTGCCTGCTCAGGTTGACTTGGAAACTTCCCCTTTTGTTGAATCTGCATCTGTTGTGCAAGTTGCCCCACTTGGGTCTCCACCTTCTTAAAAGATGCTTCCAAGGAATCCAGCCTCTTGTTATTCATCTCTTGGTTTTGAGCACTGACTTTGATAAAAGCCTGTAAACTTTCCTCCAAACTCTCTCTCTTAGGCTGACCTTGATTTTGATTTGAGGATTGGCCCTGCTGGTTCTGTCTCTGGAGCAAATGGAAAGGCTGTTGAGCATTATTTGTTGTCCAGGAAAAATTGGGGTGACTCCTCCAACCAGGATTGTAAGTGTTGGAGTAAGGATCATTCCTGGCTCTTGGTTGAAATCCCCCCATAGCATTAACTTGCTCAGCTTCATTCCCAAAAGTCTCATATGCAGAGGGACATATATTTGCTCCATGCCCAAATGTCCCACAAATTCCACACACTTCTTGAGTAGATGAAGAAATATTGTTCTTCATGTTTAGCATCTGAACCTGTCTTGTCAACTCAGCTATTTGACTAACCATTTCAGTATTGGCTTCCAGTTGATTTACCCCCTTGCTTCTTCCCCTTACACTCTTTTGTTGAGAATTAGCTCCCAACATCTCAAAGATCTCATAAGTCTCATCAGCTGTCTTTTCTCCCATGGCTCCCCCGGCTGCATTATCAACAGTGTTCTAAAATTGTTGGGTGAGACCATCATAGAAAAACTGATTAAGGAGTTGAAGTGGGTAGTGATGATGTGGACACTGGATCAATAGCATCTTGAATCTGTCCCAAGCCTCATGAAATGGCTCTCCTTCAAACTGAGAGAATGTAGCAATCTTCCCTCTCAACTCAGCTGTCTTTTGGTGTGAATAGAACTTGCCCATGAATTTATTGTAAACTTGCTCCCAAGTTGTCAGTGAGTTCTCAGGCAACATCATGAGCCAGCTCTTTACCCTATCCTTCAAAGTATAAGGGAAACATCTCATCCTCAACTGATCTTCTGTTAGTCCTCCCAAAGGAAAAGTGTTGAGGGTGGAGTAGAAATCTCGAATAAAATTCAAAGGATCTTCATTTGGAACTCCATAGAATGATGGCAGCATGTTGTAGTGAATGTTCTTCAACTCATAGTTCCTTGTTGCATCTGTCAGTCTTATGCAAGAAGTGGAAGTCCCAATGACAGGTCTAGCAAAATCTCTCATGGTTCTTTGCCTTTCTTCAGCCATCTTTACAGATTTTTCAGATTCTGACTCAAAATCTGAAATGTCTTCCTCTGAAGTATCAAATTCGGTGTAGAGCTCAAACTCCTCTCTGCTCCTTTTTACTCTCTGAATTTCTGGAATGAATGGGTGCAATTCTCCTTCGAGTGATCTCCTGCCTTGCATAAACAAAAATTTCTAGAAAAAGAAATATCAAAAGCAAAAGACAAATAAAATAAAATGAAAAACAATGAAAATAATCTGAAATGTGATTTTTTTTATTTTTTTTATTTTTTTTTAAAAAAAATAAACAATTACGCCAATTAGCTTCCCCGGCAGCGGCGCCAAAAACTTGTTGCGCTCAAATTAACTCTACCACAAAGCGTCTCTCGCAAGTATACGAGGTAGCTGTAGCAAAGGTGATCGCCCCAAGGTCATTTCACAAGGAAGCCAAAGTGAGTAATCAATTATCAAATTTAAAGTAACAAGTAATTAAAAAAATTTAAATCGCAAAGTAATGAAAAGGTTTAATTGAAGTTTAAAATGATAAAAGTAACTAAAAGTTGATGTTTTGATTCACTTGATAAAAGGGTCTAGGGTTTGCACTTCTCTACTACTGATATGTATGAATGGTTATTCCACTTAACTAATTTAATTTATAAGATTAAATATCAAACAACTTAATTAATTGAGTCAAGGAAATAAGCTCTCGCATTCAAACCTCTTACAACTAATCTTGTTATAATTGAAACAATCTTTTTAATAGGTTATATCTCTAATTCACCTAAGTCCTTAATTAAATTGTTCCAGCATTAGATTTCATCTCTCAATTCATCATCTAATACCTTAAACACACAATTGGTGGCCAATCAATTATATGTTAACAATATTTCATTCAATAAAGGCTAAAGAAATCATTAGTTAAGAGAATAACCAATTCATACAATCATAGCAAATTCATACAAACCCTAGACTAGATTAAATTAGTTCATGATATTATCAAACATACTCATCTCATTAATAATCAAAGAAATCAATTTAGACATGATAATGTTCATAAACACTATTTCAATGAAACTAAAGAGACAAAGTTTAAGAATAAAACCAAGTTACAAACTCTTGAAGCTTTTGATGAATCTCTTGATCGAATCTTGCAAGAAGGATGAAACAATGGCATGAACAATCTAATCTAAACTAGTTTAATCCAAAGTAAAATCAAAATCCAAGAAAACAAATGTTTAAACCCTAAGATCTCTCTCAGACGGCTGAACTTTTCTCTCAAAAATCGTCAACCACCCAAACCCTAACTTTTCTTTTGCTTTTATACGAAACGTCAGCTTTAAAATTCGGTGTGCGTTTGGTTCATGAGGGACACGGCTAGGTGATGAGGGACACGGCCGTGTGAGGGCTTGTTGGAGGGACACGGCCACAAGACACGGCCGTGTCCCTTGCCAGTGTCCGCCTCTGCTTGTTTCTCTCTTCTTTCTTCTTTAGTTGAGTGACACGGCCAAGTCATGAGTGACTTGGCCGTGTTGCACTATGATTGAGGGACACGGCCACATGACTTGGCCGTGTCCCTTGCCAGTGTCTGCTACTGGGACTTGCTCTTCAATTTAATCTTGGTATGGGACACGGCCAGTGACTTGGCCGTGTCCTCTGCCTGTGTCAGCTTCTGCCCATTTCATCTTCAATTTGTTTCCTTGCTGTTTTAACCTAACACAAAACTGACAAACAAAACTTAAACAAGAATTAAATAAACAATATCCAACAAAACATAAAACATACTAAAAATTAAATTAAAAATGACAGAAACACATAAATAAATTAAAACTACACAATTAAAGAAAACACTAAACAAACCAATTAAAACTAACAAAATACCTAAATAAAACAATAATTAACATAACAAACAAGACACAAAACTATAACAAAAACTAATAAAACAGATTCCATATTAACCTAAAATTTTGAGAACAAAATAAAGAAAACACAAGAACTCTCCCTTGTGTGTTTGCTCTTGTGGTAATGACACTCCACTCGTGTTTCACTCACAATTGGCTTTTATCCTCTTATAAGCTCACTCACTCTTGGCTTTTTCCACTCGAGCAATCTTTATGATTTTATACATAAGGGTCAGTTCAAATCACAATTAAATGACTCAATGTAAATAATTCTAATGAGAATTAACAAAGGAATCCTAATTGTGCAAGAAGAGGTGAAAACAAAACTAGAGGCAAATAACATAACCAAACAAATGAAAGGAACGCACTTGAATTAGAATTAACTATATAATGATTTTTTTGTATGTTATTTAGGAAGCAATGATTCAATATTGTTACCTATTGAAGATATAAGAGTCAAATGGGCAGAATTAACAAATGACAACTAAAAATGCAAACAATATGATGAATTGGAAATTTAATGAATGAAACTTGTAATTCCCTAATGGAAACACAAATTATCACACCAAACACTCAAATAATGTGAAATAATTTGTTTTTGAAAGAAACCAAACTCATTTGACATGAGTTGATTCCAAACAGCCCCAAATTCTCACAATAACACTAATTTAAAAGAACTAGTTCAGAAATGATTTTCCCTTATATTTTAGTATATTTTAACCAAAAAATAACTAAACTTGAAGATGATAATCATGTTAGAACAGCAAAAGGGAACTTAATTAACACAAAAGAAGCAAAAAAAAAATAGAACGATGTAATTTGCAATTTTTTTAACAGAATTTGTTTTTTTTTTTATTATATGAATTCAAATGTGATTATATAACTTAGGAAAGATTTCCCTAAATTAGATAACCCAACACAAAGAAACAGACAAATTTGGGCAAAAGAACTAATTAGAATGAATCTAAAGTTTTGGATTCAAATTGGTTTTCAATAGCCCAAGAACACCAAGAACAACAAATAAAAACAATAGATAAAGGACAGATAATTACTTGGTAAACCGGCTCTGATACCAAATGATGTGGAACCCCAAGACCTGAATTTGATTCTTAAAACTCTTTGTCAATCGAATCATATTTTCAATTACACCCAAGCAATTAGATTGTGATTTACCTAAGAGCGCTTTCTTATTAGAACTCTTGTTACACAGAAGTTTCCCTTGAAGCACAATGAAATAAGCACTCAAGAACACAAGAAATAGGAATTAAAACTGAAATACAAATGAACAATTCAATTGCAATTCAATCAACACCTTATGCATAAAAACTCAAAGAAAGCAAACTCTCTTTTAATTCATAAAATGATAATTCATAATTTTCTTAGATGCCTTAAACACAAAGCAAATAGCCCTTTTATAGGGGGTTTACATTAGAAATAAAACACAACCTAATGCTAGATTAATTCTCCTCCATAATGCATTTGTAACTCCCATGGTGAATGGTCAAGTCTTCAAATTAAAAATTGAAATTTCTCTCTTTAAATGGATGTATCTAGACAGAATATGGGTAAATGGTAGTGGAACATTGTTTTAATGGCTAATTATAATGGTTGTTGGTTATGCTCAAAGGAATTTTAAAGGTCTTTGAAGAAGATGTTAAAAAACAAACACATTTAAACCTTAAAAATAAGCAAAATTTGGCCAACTTGGCCCACACCCCCAAAAGAACCCAAAAAATGAGAACAAATGCACTTAAGCTTGATTCAAGTCTTCTAGCCCAATTTTGTTGACATATTTGGGCTCTCCATTGTTTCCATATAAGGAATTTTTATATTTGGACATGCCATATTCAAAAAAAAATTTGTACATAAATTTGAAGTTGATCTTTTAGGCTTTTTGCTCGTGACCTTTTGGTCAGGCCAACAAGACTGTCCATGTCGAAAAAGTTTCCTTATTTGCAATCAACTTCAAATCATCTATTTTGCTCTCTTGAGCATCTTGGGTGGCATTTGTATCATTTGTATCAGTATTCTTCATTTCATTTTTCATATGCCTCTTGTTTCCCGTATGCATTAAGTAGTTAACTCTCAATTATAGTTACTTTGGTTTGATTATCATAAATATTCTTGCCTCTTATGTTAACTTTTAGTTCTTGTTAATTTAAATTGAATTGCTTCTAGAATTGTTGAATTCATTTTGTTCATTAGATTCCTTGTATAGTCTTTAAAATAACACTTGTTTTACTTAATTTAACTGGATCTAGTTCTAAAATTCAACTTAAAAAGAAGAATTGAGAGGTAAAAAGGCCAAGAATTTGAGCTTAAAAAAAAGAGAAAAGGGACCAAGTTTTGAGTGAAATACAAGAGTGACAATTTGATCTTGAGTGAAACATGTAAGGGAGTGTGGTGAGGAAATTTTTCTTTACTAACATTTTCTTGCAGGTTCTTATACCATGTCAAATTTTGGAGGTGAAAAATGTGATATGACCATGAATGACATAGCCTTCATGTTAGAGGCAATGCAAAGGAAATTTGAAAGTTTTGATTTGGTCATAAACAGCATGAGAGGTGATGTTGACAGTATAATGCAAGGGCATCAAAATAATACTAATCGAAGGGGGCAGAATAGAGGGAGAGGAAACATGATTAATGATGATGAGGTAGAAAGAGAAGATGATGAAGAAAGTGAGGAATTAATTGCCCAAAGAAGACCTCAACAAAGGGACAACAACATATCTTCCATAAAAATGAAGATACCATCATTCAAAGAGAGAAATAATGTTGAAGCTTACCTTGAATGGGAAAGAAAAGTTGAGTTGGTCTTTGATTGTCATAATTATAGTGAACTGAAGAAAGTTAAAATTGCAGCAGTTGAATTCAAAGATGGATGCACTGATATATGAATGATATATGAATGAGTCAACCCATGGTCTATCAATGCAAGAACTGATTTATCGAAAGTACCAGCAATAACAGCTGAAGCATCTGGCCCCCTTTGCATCACATAGACCCGCTGTGATGGCCCTGCCTCATCTAGTCTACCCCCAGCTATAGAAGCGCCTCTTTGACCAGTCCCAGATTGACCACCTCTACCAAAATCTCTACCACCATGACCCCCTCTGACACTGGGTCGAGAAGCTGCAGTATCTGTCTGTCTATCCTCTAGTGGCTCTAGAAAATCTCTGATAAAATGGTATGGCGACCCACATCTAAAATACACTGCGGATGCATCTCTCCTCCGGCAGACACCTCTGTGTGCTCTACCACAATGAACACAGGTAGGTAGAGTAGGCCTCTAAGCCACTGGCGTCAAAGAAATAGCCACTAAAACTACAGGTCTCTATCTTTGTCTTTTTGTTGTACTGACCTACCATACTGCCCCTGGCTCCTACTGAACCACTGAGGATATCCCCCTCTACCTCTCTTCATTGATGAAGACCCTGCCTCACTCTGGGGTATCCTAGCTCTAGTCTCCTCGGCTCTAGCAGCTGCTGCAAGACCCTGTATTCTCTCTACACTCCTGGCAGCTACAACCAACTGAGAAAAGTCCTGATACCGAGAGCCTGCCTTAATACACATAATAGAGGGTCTCAACCCCCTCCTCAAACCATCAGCACCAGTCAATCTCATTAGAAATGATCCTACCAGCATACTGACTCAACTGGATAAACTCTATCTCATACTCTGTCACTGTCCTTGTGACCTACCTCAAACATAGGAACTCCATCTTCTGCGTATCCTTATACTCCCTCGGAGTATACTTCTTCTCCAATTCCCACAGGAAATCATCATAGGTCAGGACTGGTGGATCAGCCATAGCATGTGGAATCGCCATCCATCACTCATAGGCATCCCTCTGCAATAGAGATTTGGCATAATCAAACTTCTCCTCCGGAGTAGGCTGCAGCTGGATGAACACTCTCTGGACCCTATCTAGCCACTGCTTTGCTACAGCAGGGTTTGTAGTAGCAATAAAGTCCTCAGCTCCAAACTTCCTCAGCTTATCATACTTCCTCATCGGCAACTGCGGCTGTGGCTGTGGTGGCAGTAGTGATGGTTATTGCTGAACCGGAGCCTGCTTCAACAGCTCCACCATATGTTATACCTAGCCCGACGAAATCTCATAAGTTGCTGGTCTCACTGGCACAAAAGCGAATGCCTCACCAGCAGTCTCAGCTCTTGCTCCCTCTCTACCCTCACCAGGAGCTACACTCTCAGCACTACCCTCTACATACTGATGCTTCCGAGATGCCATAGATACCTATATCTATGAACACAGGAAAAATTGCCACAACAGAGATCAAAAACTGCCAATGCCAATGCATGTATCATAATTAAAAATCATATTTAAAATCTCCATTTTCTCTCTCTAACAACCCACCTAGGTCTAGAACTTCAAACCTAGGCTCTGATACCAAAATAAATGTAATATCCTTATACCCTATATACGTACAATACATACACTCAGTATATGTAAAATATGCATATACGGTACAAAATGTCACAGTTCGATTTAATAAAAAATTTTCACTTTTCAAATTTGAAATCTAAAATACTTTAAAATATATATTTAAATAATAAATAAAATATTATTATAAATCATAGGTACTAAAATAAGCATTTTTCATAATAATATCTAGAAAAAATTTGCTAGAGTTTTATCTGTAATTTGGACATTTCCAAATTCAATAAACAAACAACTTGCATACAAAAGCACACCCAAAAATCAATTCATACATTTCTCCAATACTCCTCATTTTCTCCAAATTCACAACACATTTATACATATATATATATATATATGTTTATCCAAAAACACATATAAAATCCATAATATAACATTTATCCAAAATGTCCTTTATAATTTACAATATATATACCAAAAACATAATATAATATATGTAATATCAAAATGTAATAAAAACATATACATGCTGGCAGTTGGCGCTGATCTCGAAGAAGCAATCTAGACGAACTCTTCAGCTCTACCGAATCTACCATGTCACCTGCGCAATGAATTTCAATCATGCTAAGCCAATAGCATAGTGGTACAAACTTTGATAACAATAAAACTTAAATGCAATGCCAATGCACAATGCATTTGTGTATCATATCTCATATCATTTCATTTAACATATTTCTCAATTGTTTCACAATTCATAATTCACATAAAAACAAATACAAGCATGGGCCCAAAGGATCTAATATCCTATTCAAATTCCAGAGTTACTATTCTGGTCCATATTGACGCCCAGGGTCAAGCCCGAAGGCAAGTGATGCCCAGCATTAAGCCCGAAGACAAATCATAGCAATGCCCAGCATCTAGCCCGAAGGCAAATCAATAATTGATCAAAACCTAGCCCCAAAGGAAAATAATGAGGATAACCTCATTGGCATGCCGCCAAATACAGAACTCTGGAAATTGAATAACATACTAGGCACACTATTAATTCACATTTCTCATTATCAATCTCTTTCTCATTTTCTCATAATCTAGCTAGGGACATTGCCTCATTTTTCATTATCTATTAGGCACATTGCCTTATTTTCTCATCTTTTTCTCACTTTTCTCATTTTTCTCATTTATAGCAACATCAATTCATCCAAAGTTTGTACTTACCTCAAATAAAAACCAAAAGCAAGCTTAACACTACCTCCAACCTTCTCTTCCAACTTGCCCTTCAACACTTGGATTGGGCAAATCAACTCTTCTCAATATCTAAACCAAATGTGATTATAAATAATCATTTAGTATCACACTCTAAGGCATTTTCAACCTTAAATCATAATTAAACATCATTCAAACAAAAATTCCAAAGTTAAGGCTAACCTCATTTTAACTTTGGAATACCATATTAAGCCATTCAATTTGATATTTTAAGTTTATTTATATTATTAAAAAATATATTTTAACATGTTTAAATAATTACATTAAAAAAATACACACGTATAACCAAATTCCTAAAATGGCATAACCTTCCCCCATTGAAGGTTTTCCATTCCAACTCAACCCATTGATCATTTCAAGCTTATATTCATCACTTTTATCACTAAAGAACATGCTTTAACCAATAAAATCAAACAATTCAACAACTTTGAAAAATCACATTTCCAAAACCGTAAATCAACACTTCCATTCTCAAACTCCATCCCAACACAACCAAATCCAATATTTGACTTTAACATACTTGTTTATGCATCAAAAAAACTCATTTAGAATCAAGTTGCGCAATTAAAACCCATGGTTTCTCAAACCCTAAAAGTCCATAACCCTAAAATCTCTCTCTTCACCAATCTTTACCCAAACTCAACCATTTCTTCAATATAACCTTAAAATCATTGTTAATCACTTAAAATGACTTCATACATACCAATTCCAACAAATCAAATCATACTACTTCACATACCCAAAGCACACATATTCAAACTTTCATGGAATTCAAAGAAAGAAGTTGGAAACTTACCAAAGTTAGTGGAAATCACCAAAAATCCAATTTGAACACTTGAAATCTCTCAATTTGTGGAGTATGGAAGATGCAAAACCTTGAGCTTGGAATCCATAGTGGTTCGACTTGGAGAGAAGAAGAAGAAGAAGAAGACCAAAATCAATTTTCTCTTTCTTTCCACTTTTAATTTAAACCTTATATATATTATTTCAATAATTAATTAATTAATTAATTAATTAAAAGTCCAAAAATCCATCTTTCATTTAAAATAAATTTTTTTTTAATAATTTTAATAATTTTAAATTTCCAAAGTTTATTTATAAAAATGCTATTGGGCTTTGACTTTGACTTTTAAAAAATTTGACTTTTATTGACTTTGTATATGTTAGGTATATTTTGCATATATGTCACATATATATTCCACTTTTTCATTTTAAATCCCTTCATTTTTCACTTAAAATCATTTATTTTTTATCCAACTAAATTATAATTTATTTTTATTAAATTTTCAAAAATTAAGAATTTTTAAAATTTTGAGATATTATATACAAATCTTCACTTCCTGCAAAATTAACTACCAAATTATTATCACCATTTATCATTATTACTAACCATATAAACTTTTACTCTCCTCCCTTATAAATACTCTTAATCATTTTTATAATGTCCATTATAAAGATTATTAATAAATATAAATTCTGCACTTATTTATATACAATGTACATAATAAATTAGAATTCTAACCACAAATTCAAATGTTCAATATAACAATATATCCATGCATTTCAGATTATTTCTATCGTTAACTTCTAAATTCTTTAATTCTAGCTATGCATTTTTTATACATATAAATGCCAAATTCTCTTTATATAAATCCTACTTTCAAACTCCTCCAATGAATTGATCTCATTACTATCTTTGATAATCATCTAATATCAATTACAAATACTCACACAATGTACTCCTTATGTTTTAATTTATTCCTTCCACTTCAATCAATTATATCATGTCTTGATTAATTAATCAACTATTATTCATGAAACAAATTGAAAATTCATTTATTACACAATCATCTTATATCCATTATTAAATTTTTACATCCACCTTAAATATTCAAAAAAAAAAACACATCTATTACCCTTTTTCATAATATCCATTTCTACATAGCACATCAATGAACACATTCAATCATGCAACCAAATATAGATTGCATATGAATTTCTAGTGTGTTTTGATTTTAAAGAAATAGAAACAACAATTTTTGATCTTGAGTGATGTAGCTACTGTAAATTAAAGAAATTCATACCTTCGTTTATTGGTTCCACCAAAAATCACTTCTTGGATGAACAAGAACAAAGACAAGCTTTGCTGCCTTTGATGGATTGAATTACTTATTTGCTCTCTCAAAAGTCTAATCAATCTTACTGCTAGAAGGAATTCTTAAAATTCAAAGTTTTCCTCCTCAATTTCGGTCTCAATTTCTCTTCCAAAATCCCTTCTTCTTTTTTGTGTTTTTTAGTCCTTATTTATAGAAGAATTTTATGATTAATTTTAGTTATTCACGGAATCTAACATTGATTAAGAAAAGGAAACCGAATCCTAATTGTATTTGGTTTTAAAAAATTTTGCGTCAGAAAAATTTCACTGGCAAAAAAAAAAAAACTGCTGCTGAAAAATTGCGCTGGCAAAAAAAACAGTCGCAGGTGGCTGCGGGCTACAGGCGAAAATTGGCCTGCGGGCCATTTCATCCCACGTTGATTTTCGACGATGATTTTTTCGTCGCCGATTTTTATTTTTATTTTTTATTTTTTTTTATATTATTATTTTTAAAAATTATTAATAAAAATTAGATACTAAAGTAAATATTATTTAATTAAGATAACAAAAATTATTTTGGACTAATTAAAATATATTAGATCGGACTGGATCAAAAATTAAGGGTCTACAGTTTGCCCCCTGCTTGAATGATCTGAGACTTTAGTGAAAGAGAGTGAAAAGCAATAAGACTTAATTTTTTGAGATGGTTGAGATTTTGGGTTCTGAACCCGGTTCCAGTTCTAGACTCAAGGATAATTTTAGGTTCTGGACCTAAGCGTAATTTTAGGTTCTAGACCTAAGGAAAATTTGGGTTCTTGACCCGAGCTAAGTTATGGACTTATTAGAAAAGATTCTAGGTTCTGAACCTAAGGATAATTTGGGTTCTGGACCCGAGCTAAGTTCTGGACTTAAAAGAGATTCTAGGTTCTGGACCTAAGAAAAATTTGGGTTCTGGACCCAACCTAAGTTTAGGATTTAAAAAGAGATTCTAGGTTCTGGACCTAAGGAAAATTTGGGTTCTGGACCCGAGCTAAGTTTTGGACTTAAAAGAGATTCTAGGTTCTGGACCTAAGGGAAATTTGGGTTCTGGACCCAAGTTAAGTTCTAGACTTAGGAAAGATTCTAGGTTCTGGACCTAAGGTAATTTGGGTTCTGGACCCGAGCTAATAATTTTTTTTAAAAAAAAATTTGGCTAATTTTTATGCACATGTCTTCTTCTTGCCCCTTGCATGTAAAAATATTTATACAACGCAAGTATTTGAATGATTAAAGTGAATAATTGAATTTACTGTTTATTTACTATGTAGTCACTGTTCATGCACTATTTTCTGTTCATAAATAGTAACTTAATATTCATAAAGAGTAATAAATAGTATTTTACTATTGCAAATAGTAATTACTATTCATAAATAGTAATTTACTATTCATAAATAGTAAAATTTACTTTTGAATTTTATTTTTTTCCTTGCCATTTCTCTATATAAACCCACGAGTTCCTTCATTTGATTCATAGCAAAATTTCTCAATTTCTATAATTCTCTCAAATTCTTTCAAATTTAGCACATAGTTTAAAAAAAAAATACATGCTTTAAGGTCAGGGACTCATTCTAATGTCGAGTTATTAGAATTTATTCGGCATCATAAAGATGGAAATATAGATCTACTAGCCGAGATGCCGCTTCATCGAAGTTCCAACCAAAAGAGCGCGGTAATTATTTTTCTTTTTCTTTTTTTTTCTTGATTTTTTCGTCTTTCTATTTTTTTATATATTTATATATATATTTTATATTTTTTATATTGTTTCTTTTTTTGTTTTTTTTTGTTTATATTATTATTTTTTATTTTTTTATTTATGTTTTTATATTAGGCTCTTTTTTAGAAAATTTAGGAAAAATATATTAATTTAAGTAGATAAGATAATATGTACTTACCTTGTATTAACTTACCTAGCTCCGTGTTAGCATGATCGTTGCATTATTCGGGCCGGAGGGTATATCTACAAAGCCTGACAATGGTACGATATAGTGCCTTCTAGGGTAAGGCAGATTATCCGAGATTGCGGCTTTGAGAGCTTCATCTCATAATTGCCATCCGAGGAGTATCAGATAGATCGGTGCGTAGTCCAGGCACTTGCAGAACGATCGTTGGACACAACCCACACTTTTCACTTGCCCATTGGAGAGATGACAATTGGTCCGATCAATTTTACTGCTATAACCGGCCTTTGGTATGATGGTGTTTCGATTCCTCTTACCAACGATATTTTGACATTTGAAGAAATTCAGGAATTAATTGGTATGGAACCATCATATAAAGGGCCTTTTAAGATAAAAATCGAGCCAATTCGTAGTTATTGGATGAACTACGAAGGATGGGTTCATAGAGACACGGCCCAATAGTATGCTCGAGGATTTTTGTTATATTTGCTTGGGTCGACCATCTTAGGCAGCACTGAATCCTCCATTTGCTGGTCAGTGTTGAAGGCCCTTTCTTATTTCAGAACGGTACCATCTTTTGGCTGGGGTGAAGCTAGTCTCGCCCATCTTTACCATGGTCTTTATAAACTTTGCCGAAATAAGAAGTCTTTTGTCGGCTTGATGGCGGTTGTCAAGTTACTCTTCTTCCACCAATGTCATTTCCACTCTTTTCTTGCATGAATGTGATTTTTATTGTTATTGTAGGCATGGGCACATGAACACAACCTCGTGAGGGTGCCCAATATTTCCCAAGAGAGAATCGGGTATCCGAGATTAACTTTCTGGTTGTCTGATCATGTGGACGTTCCCGGCTCTCACCATGTTCATACTCACAGCTTTGTGTTAAGCCGCTTAACCTGGGATCAGGTAAAACAACATTAGTATACTTTAAATTTTGTGAAAGTTTACTTACATTATGTTATTTTGCAAGTGAATTTGGCCCGGTGGAACCCAGAAGAGCGGACAAACTGGTCTCCTTTCATGAGGGCTGTGCTATCTTTCCAACATTCTTACCAAGTCATCGCCAGCCAAGTGTCTATTGGCTGATTTCTCGGAGAGAGAGTTTATGAGTGGTTTCTCGGTCCAGAGCAGCGGAGGATTTCGTTGCCTTGCCCGAAATACACTTTAAATATTATGTCTATGCCGAAGGATGCCTGGTGGCCGGCTTGATACGGTTATGGTATTGAAGGATTTCTCTATCCGCCGAGTGCATCTTATGCCCATTTTATTCAAAGAAGGCTTTTAAACTTTGATGTATCTCCTGTTGGTGTGCGGGAGATTCCCGAAGAAAATGAGGGTAGAGATGAAGAGGAACATCACGAAGATGCAGGAGAGTTTTTTCCACATCTCGGGCTAGTACTTCTCAGGTAAAACTTTTACCATTTTTCCCTTGCAACTGCTTATTTCTTTTCTTTTTTTTAATTCTTTAATGATTATTGCAGGTTATTAGCTCATTTGATCATGAGGCTGGACCTTCTTTTATTGCCCCTTCATTTGCTCATTCTAGCCTGCCAGATATGTCATCTCATCCGTAGGGTATTGATATGAATTACCTAGTAAGTTCCTTATTTCATGGTAATTTATGCTATATGTATGCATGATTATGTATGTTCTTAACTTTTTCCTTCCTGGCTCACAGCGAATGCTTGAAGAACAAAATAAGAAACTTCAAGAAGAGTTGGCTGCAAGTCGTCAGCAGGCTTCTCATTTTGAAAATTTATATCATCAATCTGAACAAAATTTCTGAGACTTCCGATTTCAGGGGATGAGGGATCCTGGCGCTTCTTCATCAAGAGGCCCCCAGACTGAGGGCCATGAGATCCTTTTGTCTACTTTTGATGAGGACCATGACAGATCAAAACTTCAAGGTAATAAAGATTTTGGTGCTCCTGCTTCGGGTGATCCTGACACGAGTAATTTGCCCCCTCCTCCAACAGGCGATGACTTTTTCAGGGCTTTATTTGATAACCCACCACCTCCCTCTTAGTGATGTATAAATATTGTATCAATATTGTACAATAAGCATAATAATAATAATACATAATTTCTTCCTTTACTGTAACTAACTCTTTTTTTTTACTGCGCCATAATTATTACACTTTTTTTATCACATCAAAAACAGTACAGCCGCATCACTTTGTCAAATGCAACATGGTAAAGGATTTTGTCGCTAATTTTTTTCTTACACAATATGGTTTCACCCTTTCCCATTACCTTTTCCTTATCAATTTTTAAAAAGTTATTTCCTCTATATAAATCACCTTTCATGCCATACTTCATACAGAAGCCAAAATTCTTTCCATTCCAATGTAAAGAACTCCCTTTAACAATTTTGATTTTCCTTTATTCATCAACCATGACCGAACATCATTTAAAGAAGATAAAAATTCTATTTAAAAATATGGATGCTATTCACTGGAGGCAAATTTTGTGGTCAAAACTTGATGTTTTAAAGTGTTTTCAAAATGTTAAATTGGACCACTCCTTCTTACATGCTATGACTTCCTTTTGGAATGCGGATTCTAGGACATTTAAAATTAATGGCTTTGAAATACGTCCCTTGATCGAAGAATTTGAGGCAATTCTTGGATATCCAAACAATTACCAAATGGCGTTACCCACATTGATTTCCAAAACTCAACAGAAGATGCAGAAGTTATTTCAAATTCCAAAACCCGAAGTTCTTCAGTTGATGAGAGGTTAAAAAATTCTACTTGCTCCCTTGATTGATTTTTGTCTCTCTCATTTGGCTCCTACTAAGGCATGGGGATGCATGCTCTGTCTTTGCTTGCTTGGCCAATTCTTGTTTGTCTCTTTCGACGGTGATATTGATCCACGGGTACTGGATATTATGGACCAAATGGAAGGAGGCTTGTCGCCGGTACCAGTGATCTTAGCCGAGACTTTAGTTGGATTAGACCAACTTAAATCAGGATTGTCAAAGAGACTGACTGGGAGTACATTGCTGCTTCAGGTAATTACCTAAACTAGCCTTTCGGGTTTTCAATTTAGGTTTTCTTTTTTTCTTTTCTTTATTGCTCTAATTTTTGCCTAGTCCGCACATGTAGGTTTTTGGAACTAGCGAGTTGTACTAATTTTTGCCTAAGCTGCCCTTGTGGGTTTTCAACTTAGCGGACCTCTTTTTTATTATATATATTTTTTATTGCTCTAATTTTTTCCTAGTCCGCCCATGTGGGTTTTCGAAACTAGCGAGCTGTCCTAATTTTTGCCTAAGTTGCCCTTGCGGGTTTTCAACTTAGCGGACTTTTTTTAATTTAATTCTTTCTTCACAGATTTGGCTTCAAAAGCGTTTTTGTTTGCTTGATGCTCCATCCATGGATTTTTCTAGATATCTACCACGTCATCATTCTGCTAGAAAGCTACTCCACGCTGACTGGGTTAACTGGATCCACTCACACACCGAAGTCAACATCCGCTGGTTGGTACCTTAGTGGAAGATTTCTCGCATCACCATGCGGACATACTTGATGTATGTTCCCCTTGCTGCTCTTCGTCAAGGTACTTGCTATGATCCTCGAAGCCTTGGCCGTCAGTATGGAGCTAAGCCTCATGATTCTGACTTTACTCCCGATTTAGACATGCCTTGCTTGACTGAAGCCTACTTGGATCGGCTGAGGAAAAGCTGGCCTGCATGCCATAGATTTTACATTTGTTAATTCAGAAAGTGTATTGTTAGGATGGAAAATAATTAAAGTAATAAAACCATTTAAAATTTTTCATCACCTTTTGCTATTGTGTTTATTTATTTCATCCATATCTGGTCAAATACTTATAACAGTGCACAAAGAACAATTTTAACATTAATTCTGTTTTATTAAATTAGGGAACAACCAAACATAAAGCCAGCATACACAAGATCACTCATGTTGCCAACTAGCCCTTTCAGGTTTTCTAATTGATGATTTTCTCTCATTTAGCCATAATTGTTGCCTAGTCCGCCCTTTCGGGTTTTCGGGACTAGTGGACTACTCTAACTTTTGCCTAGGCCGCCCTTTTTGGGTTTTCAACCTAGCGAGCTCTCTCTTTTTTTTTATTATTTCAAACATAAAACTTCTTCAACCTGTCAATGTTTACTGGCTCACTAAACTCGTTCCCATCCATGTCTGAAAACTTCACCGCACCTTTATTCATGACTTGTTTCATGATATATGGCCCTTCCCAGCTAGGCCTGAACTTCCCTCTTGGATCAGATACATTAGGCTTACATTACTTCAACACCAAATCCTCGACTCTGAGTTTTCTGATTTTAACCCTTCTATTGTAGGCCCGAGCTATCTTCTTTTGATAAAGTTGGTGATGATACGGTGCTTTTAACCTTCTCTCTTCTAGTAAAGCTAATTATGTGTATCTGCTCGCTACCCATTCCATTTCAGGTAGTTCAGCTTCCAAGACTACTCTCAATGACTTGATCTCAATTTCAATTGGCAACACTGCTTCCATCCCATAAACCAAAGAGAACGGTGTCATTCCAATAGGCATTCGCACACTTGTCCTATATCCCCATAAAGCAAAGGGAAGCATCTCTGACCAATCCCTGCAAGTCTTGGTCATTTTGGACAGAATTTGCTTAATTGTCTTTTTTGTTGCTTCTACCGTACCATTAGCCTTTGGTCTACAAGGAGAGTATCTATGATGATTGATTCGGTACTTTGAGAATAAATCCTTAACTACTCCTTGAAACTATACCCCATTGTCTGATATCACACTGTGCGGGACCCCGTATCTACAGATGAAGTTCTTTTCAATAAATCTAGCCATTTGGCTTGCACCCGGTTTGTTGAAGGATTTGACTTCGACCCATTTTGAAAAATAATCTATTGCTACCACAATAAAACGGTGACCGTTTGAAGCTGTTGGATGTATCTCTCCTATAATGTCGATACCCCAGGTGGCAAAGGGCCAGGGCGAAGACATAGAATGCAATTCCTCATGACGCATGTGATTCAAGTTACCATACATCTGACATTGTTGGCACTTCTTTACAAACTCAATACAATCTCTCTCCATAGTCAACCAGTAGTAACCTTGCCAAATAATCTTCTTAACCACTCATATACGGTCCGTAACTTCCCGTATGTATTTCTGACATGATATGCTCCACTTCAAGTTTTCTTAAACATCTCAAATGCACCCCCATCAAGCCATCTTCGATATAACTCTCCATGGAATGTGATGTATTGCAACGACTACTGCCTTATGGCTCTTCTTTCTTTCTTTGTTGCCCCCAGTGGGTATTCTCTTTCCTCCAAAAATTGCCTTATAGTATCATACCACGCATCATGGTCTGTATCAATTTCCATGATTGTCTCATATTCATAGCAAGGAGTTGATGAGCTGGTTAAGATCAGAGGCTTAAGGAATAAGCTGACAAGGTTTTCCCATACCGAAGCCAATGTGGCTAGGGCATCAGCCATCTGATTTTCTTCTCTCGATAGGTGTATAAACCTACACTCCTTAAAGTTCTTTTTCATCATGGTCAGATAATGGTGGTATGGTTTTAATTTTTCTTCTTTCAACTCCCACTCTCCATTTACTTGGGATACTACTAGTAATGAATCTCCAAAAACTTTCACCTTATCCGTCTTCATAATCATTAAGGTTTCCAAACCGAAAATACAAGCTTCGTACTCCACCATATTATTGGTTGCCCTAAATTTTAACTTTTTGGCTAAAGGGATAAGTTCCCCTTCGGGCGATTCTAGTATAACTCCCAAACCTGCTCCTTTCTTGTTTACTGCTTCATGAAAATACATTTTCCACCCTTGTACTTCAATTGCTTCTAAATGTTCATCCGAAAATTCCAAGATTATCTCTTCGTTATCTGGTAATGGTTGTTGGGCCAGGAATTCTGCCACCGCTCTACCTTTGATTGTTTTCTTGGTTACGTACTCAATCTCAAATTTTTCTAATATTATCAACCATCGACCATATTTCCCAATCAAAGAGGGTGTCTCTCTTAAGTACTTCATTGGATCCAACCTGGAAATTACTTGCACACTATACGATTGAAAGTAATGTCGTAACTTCTTAGAAGACCAAACCACGGCTATACAGGTCTTTTCAATGATACTATACTTAATTTCATAAGGTAGGAGCTTTCTACTCAAATAGTAAACTGCATGCTCAATCCCTGACTCATCTGCTTGGGCTAGCATGGCTCCTATCGACTCTTCTTCTACTGCTAAGTATAGTAATAGAGGTTTTCCGGGTTTAGGTGGTTTTAAAACAGGTGGATTCAACAAATACTCTTTTATTCTCTCAAAGGCCTTTTGGCATTCTTCATTCCATATGACAGGCTGATTCTTTCTAAACAATTTGAAGATAGGCTTACAAATTGTTGTGAGTTTTGCTATGAACCTGCTAATGTATTGTAATTTACCAATAAATCCCCGAACTTCTCTCTCTGTCTTAGGGGATGGCATATCCCTGATTGCTTTAACTTTGTCAGGATCAATCTCAATGCCATTCGGACCAATTACATGTCCTAATAATTTACCTGAGGTAACACCGAACACACACTTCTTTGGGTTTAATCTTAGCTTATATTTCAAAGCTCTATTGAAGAATAATTCTAAGTTTTGGAAGTGTTGTTCCCTTGTATCCTATTTAACCATCATATCATCAATATATACTTTTTCTTTGTGCATCATGTCATGAAATAGTGTGGTGGCCATCCTCTGGTAGGTTGCTCCAGCACTCTTTAAACCAAACGGCATTACCGTATAACAAAATATACCTCATGTAGTAATGAAAGCAGTTTTGGCTTTATCCCCTTGGGCCATTAACACTTGGTTATATCCGGAAAATCCATCTACAAATGAGTGTAGCATGCTAGAGGCTACACTATCAATGAGAACATCTATATGAGGTAAAGGAAAATCATCTTTAGGGGAAATCTTGTTCAAATCTCTATAGTCCACACAGACCCTTATTATTCCATCTTTCTTTGGCACGGGTACTATATTGGCTAGCCAATCTGGGTATTCTATCACTTCGAGGAACTTCACTTGTATTTGCTTAGTGACCTCTTCTTTAACCAATTCAGCCCACTCAGGTCTTAATCACCCAAGCTTTTGTTTGATAGGTTTCATGTGAGTGTAAGTAGGAATATGATGCTCGACTATGTCTTGATCTATTCCAGGCATATCCTCATAAGACCAAGCAAACACCTCTTCATATTTTTTGAATATTTTTTCAAATCTCTCTCTCTCATCAGGAGTAAGGTCGGATGCTATGCTAATGTTTTTAAGATTTTCGGTTGTTCCCAAATTTAATGATTGTGTGTTAACAGAATTAATATTAAAGATGCTCATGTAACTGCTATTTGAATGTATGCAACCATCAGGAGAAACATCACACAAGTAAGCAAAATCAGACTTTCTTGCATTCATTTTGGAAAAGAAAACACCATCATCCTCATACAAAGCAAACAAATTAAAATCAAAATCAAAATCATTGTTCTCAAAATCATAAGGCAGGATGTCTTCAAACTTTTCTTCAACCAGGGCAGCAATCTCCTCCGGAGTCTTCTCGGCTTTCAAAATAGCTTCATTCTTCTCTTTTGGATTGGATTCTTTGTTGGCTGAGAAGGTGAGCTCTTTCTTCACTTGGTCGACTAGCTCGGCCACATCTGCAAAAATTTCAAAACCTGGGATTAACTTACCCATGAACATTATCGGCTTGGGCTTTCCTTGGAGTGGTCCCATATCTGGAGTTTTGACAAAGATCTCTTCAAGTGGTGGGAAGCTCATCTTCTCACTCTTCTTTGGCTGGACATTGTTGGCTTCATCATATCCCAACCCTTTCTTAGAAGTTTGAGTTCTAAAGTCTGGCAGCTTTGTCATACCGGCTTTACCCTTTCCAAGACCAGCTCCAGGAAGGCAGTTCATGTTCTTCATCATATTCAAGACTTTCGAGTCCACTACTTCATCATTAGAAATTGCAGCTACTTGAAAACCATTGAGAGGCCTCTCAATCATTAGAGCGTTAACAATCTCATTATCTTTAGCTTCAATGACCACTTTCTCATTTCCATTGGGGAGCTTGATCTTTTGATGAAGGGTGGAAGGAACTCCACCAAGAGGATGAAACCATGGTCACCCCAAGAGTAAGGTGAAGGTAACTGGTATGTCTAAAACCACAAATTCAATAATAGATTCAATTGGACCAACATTGACAGCAGCTTTGAAAGTTCCTTCGGCGTGTCTCTTAGTGTTGTCATAAGCCCGAATTGTTACCTCAGTCGGGTTTAAATCTCTTGTTGACATGGCTAGCTTTGGCAATACCTTAAGTGGACAAACATTTATGGTGGACCCATCATCGACCATTACACATGGAGTCCTCTTCCCTTTGACTTCTATCTTGATAAAGAGAGGGCGGATGTGGTCTCTCCCCTCCTCCGGTAAATCAGCATCCGAAAAAGAAACCACTCCCATATTAACTTTTCACTTCTCTTGAACCTCTTCACACTTCATTACCCCTCCAATTTTTATGAAGTTGATCAGCTCCTCCGGTGTCATGGAGGTAGAAATTGGCATGCTAGCCAAGGCTTTGGCCATAGTTTCTCAGTGCTTTTTAGAAGTAGCTAATAAGTCCCAAATGCTAACACTTGCTTGGGTTCTTTTCAATTGCTTGAGCACAACATCATCTTCTTCTTCTTTATTTCCTACTTCAACTTCCTTTTCCTTATTAGTTTCTACCTCCTTAGGTGGTGGCCTTGCATAAGGCTTGCCAGATCTAGTGTTTATTACCTCATCTTCTTCAGGCTCAGACCAAGTCCACTCCTCCTTCTTAGATACAAGATCATCATCACTATCGCTTGAATCCCAAAACCCATTGACAACACAAATCATTACTTCTTTACCCACCATAACTTTTTTTAATTCCACCAAATACCTCTTCTTCTTTGGTTGCTTCTCTACCAACATCTTGAAAAGAAGACATGACAAAATCTTCATGCAAACCTCCTCCAATCATGAAAGTTGCCGATGGTGGTACTCTATTGAACTTTGGTAATGGGTTGTCTTTGGTGTTTGGCTTATTAGGCTCGGATAGCTTCCAATTATCAATTAGATTTTGGATCTCATGTCTCAACCTCACACATTTATCCTTGTCATGCCCTTGCATTTGGTGAAATTGACAAAATGCTTTAGTGTCAAAATTAGGTGGGAGAGGGTTAGGCAAAGGACGAGGATTTAATGGTTGCAGCAATCCCTTTCTTTGAAGCTTATTAAGAACCCAAAACATCGGTTTCCCAATTTCAAAAATTGTCTCCTTGTTCCTTGGTTAGTAGCATTGACACTGACTACCTTTTGCATGCTTTTGCTACCAGATTGATAGTTCCCTTTCTTGTTCCTTCTTGTTGAAAAATAGTTCTTCTCTCTTTCCCATTCTATAATTTGCAAACTCGCTTGGAGTAGGTCTTTGAAATCACGGATGAGTGTATGAGACATCCTTTCACGAAGACTAGGCAACACCCCTCTCACAATCATCCTTATTTGATCGGATTCATCAGGCCTCTTCTTTAGTAAAGCAGCCTTGTTTCTCCATCTATTCACATAATCCACAAAGTTCTCATTCGACCTTTGCCTAATGGACTCTATTTCCATTAAGGTAACTTCCATCTCGACATTATATCCATATTGTTGGATGTAGGCTTTGTAAAGCAGATCCCAACTCTTTTGCATTCCATCATCTAAGGTATTGAACTAATTTTGGACAACAGGGTCCAATGAGAGCATGAAGTACCTTAGGGTTTGAGCCTTAGTAGCTCGGGCAGACTGCATAGCAGTTATATACTGCTTCACATGGAGATGAGGATTTCTGGTTCCATCAAACTTCACAAAAGATGGCATCTTGAACTTGTACGGGACTTCTTCATCTAGCTCAAATAATTTGTCAACTTTGGACATTTCCTCGGTTTTCAGTTTCTTTTCAAATTTCTTTTCTAAATCAGCAATCATCTTTTCAACATCAGAAGTTTCGGTCTTCTTCATAGTTGATCTTTCAACAATCTTCGGTTCTTTTTTCTTCTCTTGAGCATCTTGGTAGTATTGAGCCCAATCATCATCATCATCAATGATCACCTTTTCATCATCAAAAACCACTTCACCAACTTTAGTCTTCCCTTTGTCCTTTGGCTTCTTAGTGCTAGCAGATGCCTCAGCATGATTTTCTAAGATTGCAGTCAATTGGTTCTTCATGGTCTCAATTAGGGCCTCTTTTATTTCTTCCATTTTGGCATTGAGGGCTTCATCCACCATTCTTTGAATTTGTTTGGGCTCCATTATTTTTGGTGAGCAAGTGATTGAGTTGTTGCTAGATTCTTCTTCTCCGATGTAGGTCGGATTGTTGTAAGCTTTTGAACTGTCGTAATCCAGGTCTGTGAGCTAGAGAGGATCAATGATATGAGATGCATGTATGCATGTATGCATAAACAATAGACAAACAAGAACAAATTATAGGACGTTCCTTCCAACCTTATAACATCAGCACACGAATGGCGAGTCTCTTTTCCTAGGTATATGGTTAACAAAATACCAACATGGGTATTTTCCTAGGTTTTAACCAACGTTTTAACCAATAGTTATATTTTAAAAAATGGAAATCCATTCATAGTAATTCCCATTAATTAGGTTTTAATCCATTCAACCAACTATAGTAGCTTTTATGTTATATTAGATTAAAACTAAATTAAGAGGTTTATTATAGATAAATTTCTCACTTGAAAAAAGTAACTAATGGTCCATGCCAAAAACAAGCCCATGATTAATTTATTCTTAGTATAAAATGGGCTCACAATTGATTTTTGGTATTTCATAATTGACCTAAATATTTTGCAAGCTCTTTGTAAGAAAAGGATGAAAATAACTTTGCTTCTAAGCCCATGAGCAAAAGAATTTTTTATTTGTTTTTAGAAAAATTTTATGTCCAAAGACCATTTTGAAAACGTTTTGAAAATAGCTTTGGTCTTTTGGATTTAGAGAAAATTTCATTTTGAGCTTACGATGTACTTAGGTCATATTAGAAAAAGAGCAAACCAAATAAGCCATGATTTAAGCCAAGACAAATTAACCATAGTCAAACAACACGCATTTGGGGTAAAATCCTAAGGAAAGTAACTAGGCCAATTACATGAGCTTTAGTTTTTGGGTAAAAGGCTTAGGTTCCCATAGCAAGTATATACCAAATGGTATGAGGCTATGAGTGGTTATGCCATGCTCGATCTCCATACCTTGAGTGAAAGCATGGTATCCCTTACATAACACAACAAGGGTAACATGGGTGCCCTAACTCACACACACGATGCAATCTAATATGATGCAATGGATAATATCATTATAAGAAAGAATAGAATAATATAAAGACCAACAAAATCAACTTCTCTTATCCCCAGTGGAGTCGCCACTGTGAGCGGGGATTTTCGCCCCCACTCCCGGTGGAATGGTTCTTGTGACTTCGGCATTGTTTAGGCTCGGGGCCTTAGAGAACACGAACCTAAGTCCGAAGAAAATGGAGTTGCCACCCGGACGGGCCGGGAAAAGAAAGGGGTGGAAGACTCAATTCCTAAGGAATCCCCAACCCCCTAATGGGTTCGGAAAGTTAGGTACGTGTGGGGAAGGTGAGAAATGGCACAGCACCCCCACAACGCTCAATTCATTAGAACCGGCCTCCTTTACAGGTCTTAATATTATAAAATTCTTAAATATAACAATATTATCCATATTACACACAATAAAATAAAGCATTGATATATTGAAAATAAAAATAATGTCCAAGCAAAATAAATAAATGGACACCCATCCGAAGATGGAAACATGCCCTTACATAATCCATGCCTAAATAGGACACCCACCGAAAGGTAGAAACATGTCCTTTACATTGGTTCTAAAATAGAAAAAAACAATTTAAATTACATGATATTTAACTAATGAGGTACCCACCAAGTGGAAACATACCTCTTACAACATTTGGAAATCTAAATAAATCAATAAAAGTAAATAACCATTCATCATAAATAAATCATTCATCAAAGATATCAAACATCAATAAAATGTTAACATCCATCCATGATAAACTAAATAAATCAAGCATTGAACTTAAATAAATCAACAAAGCATTGAAAATAAATTAAAGCATATAATAGAGTACATAATCAAATATAAAATTGAATAAAGCAAATAAAGATTCAAATAAGGGCTACTGTTTCTATTTAAGATTCTTTATTTAATGTGTTTAGGGCTTTGGAATTTATGGGTTTAAGTTACTATGAGTTTTAAAGGATTTGAAATGGATTAGAGTTTTATAATTTAAGAGGTTGATAAAATTCTTTGATTAACCAAATTAATGTTTGAGGAGTGAAATCATGAAACTAGGGTTTGGACACTTTAAAACATTAAGTTTATGATTTACGGTTACTGGATCATGGTTTTTAGACTTACTGTATTTGAATTTTAATATTTATGTTTATAAGGTTTTAAGATTTAAATGATTAGGGTTTAGAAAAATTAGGGTTTAAGGTTTTAAGGGAGTTAGGGTTTACTATTTTGGGTTTTGGAGTTGAATTAGGGTTTTAGAATTTTAGAATTAGGGTTTCGGAGAATACATTAGATTTTAGAATTTGAAAATCAATTGATAATTTTATGATGCTTTATGAAAGTAAACAAAATGATTTAAGGTTTATAGAAACAAAAAAGATGTTTTTTAGGGTTTATGGAAAGAAACAGATTCAATTAGGGTTTTGGTAAATTTTGAAGCAATAAAAACAACAATTTTATGATTTTTGGAAAACAAAGAGACAAATTAAGGTTTCTTAAGCTTTAGAAAAGGTAAATTAAGGTTCTAGTATTTTTTTATTTTGAAGAAACAGAAACAACAATTTTTTATCTTGAGTGATGAAGCTACTGTAAATTAAAGAAATTTATACCTTCGTTTGTTGGTTCCACCAAAAATCACTTCTTGGATGAACAAGAACAAAGACAAGCTTTGCTGCCTTTGATGGATTGAATTTCTTGTTTGCTCTATCAAAAGTCCGATCGATCTTACTGCCAGAAGGAATTCTTAAAATTCAAAGTTTCCTCCTCAATTTCGGTCTCAATTTCTCTTCCAAAATCCCTTCTTCTTTTTTGCGTTGTTTTAGTCCTTATTTATAGAAGAATTTTATGATTAATTTTAGTTATTCATGGAATCTAACATTGATTAAGAAAAGAAAACTGAATCCTAATTGTATTTGATTTCGAAAAAATTTTGAGTCGAAAAAATTTCGCTAGCGAAAAAAAACTGCTGCGGAAAAATTGCGTGGGCAAAAAAAATTGCCACAGGTGGCTGCGGGCTGCGGGCGAAAATTGGCCTGCGGGCCATTTTGCCGACAGGAAACTCCTACGAGTGAAATGGAACCTAAACAAATTTAGAAGATGGTTGATGATGCCCTCAACTCAAAGATGGAAGAACTGAAGTGGGTCCTAGTTGAGACCATGAAAAGAGAACTGGCTGCATTTTTGTGGAACACTGTTGAAGCATTTTGCTAGTACTAAGAAGCAGAAGGACAAAGGAAAGGCTAAATTTGGTGCAACAGCCTTTGATGATGACAAAGTAATGCTTGATGATGATGATTGGGCTCAATACTTCCAAGATTCTCAATATAAGAACAATAAGTCAAAGGCTGTGGAAAAATTAACTATTGAAAAGACTAAAACTTCATATGTGGAGAAGATGATTGCTAATTTAGAGAATAAGTTTGAAAAGAAGCTTAAAGTTAATGAGAGACTAGAAGTAGACAAGTTGTTTGAACAAGATGAGGAGGCCCCTTATAAGTTCAAAATGCCTTCTTTTGCCAAGTTTGATGGAACTAGCAACCATCATCTTCATGCCAAGCAATACATCACTGCCATGCAGTCTTCTCGAGCGACCAAGGCTCAAACTCTAAGGTACTTTATGCTCTCATTGGATCATATTAAACAAACAAAAACCAGTAAGAATAAAAATGATACAACAATTGAATGTTTAAGCAAATTCAAGATTAAGACACAAAACCTGCGTTGAAGGTTCCACCGAATTGTTTATTCACTCCAAGCTACTGCATGCATCAATATTTATTTCTGGTCGAGCAAAGATCAAACATAGTGATCACTGCCTTTTTTGCTTGATGAATGTTGGTTGTTTACTCCTCGATTGTTGATAATTTATTTTTGCTGTTTTCTGCCTTGCTGTTTTTACTCTTCTAAATCTAATTGCCGACCCCTAGGGTTTTTTTCCCTGTTCTCTCCTTCTATCCCTTTTTTTCTTTTTCTTCTCTAGGGTATTTTGTCTCCACTTTTCCTCCTCCCCTGTTCTTGTGTTTTAATGTGGTATTTATAGGAAAAATAAAGTCCTAATCCTATTTCAATAAGAAAATACTAAGTATTTAGGAAAAACTATAAAATCGGGTAAAACAAGGTTTGGTCAAAAAATTGGCAGAGCGCTGGCAACGGGCATGGCAGGCTAGCTGGACAAGCCATTTCATTGCAGAACTGGGCAAGCCCAGCTACAGCAAATTGGGCACTGCCCAATTTGCCGTAGACAATTTTTGCGGCAAAGGAAGGCAGCGTCGCGCGTCGCTCTCTGATCCGTCAGATTTTTTTATTTTTTATATTTTTATTTTTATTAAAAATAACTATTAAATATTATTAGTATTTAAAATATTATTAAAATAAATAAAATATCATAAAAATTATTTTAGACTATCGGATTTGAATGGGTCAAAAATTAAGGGTCTACAGTTTGCCCCCTGCTTAGCAATGTAATTTTTGACTGATTTTTTATGAGGATGGGTACTTAGATTTGATTTGGGTACTTGGACTCGAGATTGAATTTGATTTTACTGACCTTTTATCGGTTGAGAATTCTAGCTTAACTGGTTGTTCCATTTTTTATGGATTGTGGGTCTTTACCCACCAAGAATGGATCTTTATCTATTGGAAATTGGGTCTTTACCCTTAAAATAATGATGTTTATCCATTGGGGATCGGGTCTTTAACTTTGAAATATGGATCTTTATCCATTGGAGATTGGGTCTTTACCCTTGAAACATGGATCTTTATCTATTAGAGATCGGGTCTTTACCCATGAATTGTTGATCTTTATCCATTGGAGGTCAGGTCTTTACCCTTGAAATATAGATCTTTATACATTGGAGGTCGGGTCTTGGAACATGAATATTTATCCATTGGAGGTTGGGTCTTTACCCTTGGAACATGGATCTTTATCCATTGGAGGTCGGGTCTTTACCCTTGAAACATGGATCTTTATCCATTGGAGATCGGGTCTTTACCATTGAAACATGGATCTTTATCCATTGGAAATCGGGTATTTACCCTTGAAACATGGATCTTTATCCATTGGAAATCGGGTCTTTACCCTTGAAATATGGATATGTATCCATTAGAGATCAGGTCTTTACCCTTGAAATATGAATCTTTATCCATTAGAGATCGGGTCTTTACCCTTGAAACATGGATCTTTATCCATAGGAGATCGGGTCTTTACCCTGGCTTCAGCTCTTTTAGTTGGACTGATCTTTTGTCTTTTTCATCTTCATTCTTTTGATAGTTCTAATGTTCCATTCTTTTTGTTTTTTTTTTTTGTTCTTCCTTTGCACTTTTGCAAAATAATTCAGCCATTTTAGCTAACCTTCAAATCTTTTCCTTGCCCCCCATGATTTTTCTATGCGGGCTTTAGTTGATGTTTGTATATTGTCTAGCTCATCGAACAAGCATGAATTTCCTCCTTTCTTTTGCAAAATGACTAGAGCTTCCTCAAGCAATGGGTCTTCCATGCCCTCTGATTCAATATCTTCTTTTGATTCTTTACTTCACAAGATGTTCGTTGTTCACTTTGACAAAGAGTAGACAATACAACACAAAAAAAAGTGCAATGCGATAAGCTCATGTATGCATGATATGCATGAATAACACTTACAATGGTCCTATCGACTCACAGACTGAGATGATCAACTGAAGTATTCTCATTGACTCCTTCCAGATGCCTGTTCAGATCTATCATTGGAATGAAAGAAGGCTCTACATTTATGTCTTTTATTTTCAAGATTTCGAGGATATGAGTGGTGAGGCCCAAGCAACGGAGTTAGGGATACATCCATTTCAAACTATGTTTTGGCATGTCAGTTGGTAGTTCTTCATGGCCTTGCCAATTGCCCAATGTGTCCTTCAAGGTTCAACTGTTCAAGAAACTTCTCTTAACTTGAAGGCTTTGTATGACAAAAACATTTTTGAATTTTTGAATTTTGATTTTGAAATCAAATGTTGGCTTTGCCAAATTAATGTCAATTTACCTCAGGACTTGATTTTTCAAATTAACATATCTATAACATGACAATCCTAGTTACCATACTAAACTCAGGAATCATTTTTATTTATGCAAGAAATATTGCACTTCAGATAGGCATATACACATTACTTAGTCAAAGGTCTTATTGAGTTTGAATATTGTCTATCTCATATGCATGCTTATCCAAACCATCTCCACTAATAGACTCTACCAACCAAAAGAGATCAACAGGTCTTTGATAGGCTTGAAATGGGGTCTATAAGGGACATTGGTTAAATGAAAGCCATTTTGAGATTGGAGCTAATGTGACACAATAGAAAAATCTTCACACTACAAATTTCTTGTTGGAACTTTAGACAGTTGGCATTAATCTAGATCTTGATTAGGATAGTCTTTGCCCTTGTAAAAATTTTGGTACCCAAATTCATTTTTTTCTTTCTTCTCCCTTTTCTTTTCTTTTTATTTTTCTCTCTTTTTCCTTTCTTTGAGCATTTTATCATTTTGTCCTTCTTCCTTGTAGGACTGTCAAGTACAGAACTTTCAAGAACTGGATGGTATTTCTCCTTTTTCTCCGATTTTGATTGAATCTTTGGTTGGGTTGGACCAATTTCGGTCAAACTATCCTTATAAACCAAATGGAGGCCTTTTGTTGCCTTAGGTAAAAGAGAACTCAGTTGGCTTTCTGAACTGCCTTTTTAGGTTTTATCTTTCTTCTTATTTTTTCTTTTCTTTTGTCCTTTTTTTTTCTTTTGTCCTTTATTTTCTCTTTTATTTTCTTCTTCTTTTCTTTTCTTTTTCTTTTTTTTTTTGGTTCTAGCTCTAAAAGAGTTATCTTGTTTGTACCAACTTGGGTTTCTAATAATGGATGAGTGGAGTGACATAAATCTCCTTTAACAAGGATAAATCATTTGTTACTTTGATGTTATCTTGATAGATTAGAGATATTAGGTGAACTTCAACTACCCTTATGGTCTTAAGAATATCAACTATCCTTATGATCTTGACTATTCATTCCTTTCTTTGATCTTCTTGCCTCTTCACCTTAGTGATCATAAGACTTGTTAAAAGTATCATAGCATCTCAAGGTAGGTTGTTGGGGCTATATGCCATTGAAAAGAAAGCTAAAATTTTATGAAGGCTCAAAGGACAACTAGGGATTGATATTTAATTGGGTGGATACTAGTTGTTGGCTAACCAAACAATGCCTAGATCATCTCTCCCTTAAATAAGCAGAGTTCAATTTCGCCTCAAAAATTTATCAAAGCATGTTCTAAGACTGACTAGGACCTAGACAAAGATAATTATGTAGGAGCCCTCTCTAAGTAAGCATACACAACTCAATGCTATAGAATAATTCCCTCACCTAGTAAAGTTATTCGAATCATGATGCATAAATATATTAATTTATAAATATCAAGCTAGATTCGTCATCGGTTGAGCACCAAAATGAACAAATACCAATAAAAATTTTGATGAAAGTAATTTATTCAAACAAAAATAGAAAAACATAAGTGTTCCAATTAAATATTAAAGAAAGCAAAATAAATATAGCAACACTCCAAGCTAAGGGAAGTTCGTTGAGTTGGAGTCGAAGATACTTCATTTATTTAGACATCTCAAGGGCAAGGATTTTTTCCATCATCAAGGGTCATTGCTTCATCATCCACAGTTAGCCCAAGCTTGCTTAGTAGCACAGCATCTTTAGCAGCTTCTCTATCCATATCATGACAAGATGACAAGATAAAACTCTTCATGAAGTTTGTAAGCGATGATGCCCTTCCAAATTCAGGCAGAGGATTAATCTTAGTGTTGGGCTTATTAGGCTCAGGCAGCTTTCCACTGTCAATCAAATGTTGGATTTCATGCCTTAATTGAACACATTTATCGGTCTCATGCCCTTGCATTTGATGGAATTCACAGAAGACCTTGGCATCAAAATTTGGTGGTAAAAGCTTATGTAGAGGCTGAGGTGCCAATGGTTGTAGTAAATCCATTTTCATTAGATTTTCTAACATCTTTAACAAAGGCTCCCTTAAGTCTGAAAATTTACGCTTCTTTATTGGCTCAGTTGTTGCATTTTTCTCAACACCTCCTTTTTCCCTTTGACATTGTCCACTAGGGTGATAGCCGCCCTTATTGCTCCACTTAGGTAGCACATGGTTCAGTTGGTCTTGTAGAATAAGGATTGATCTCTCATTTTTCATTCGATCTCTATTAGTGAACTTGTTCCCCATTGATGCTGCCTTTCCCTTCCTTCTTATGTCAATGGGAGATGCCTCATTAGCATTGTTGATGATCTCCAGAATTTGAATCAACTGGGTCCTCATAATTTCAATGAATTGATCTCATAGGTCAGCCATCCTAGCTTTGACAACTTCATCGACTATGTCCCTTAGCTGGTTTGCATCCATCCTTGAAATGTTGTAGGTGGTGTTGTTGTATGCTCTCAAATTGCCATACTCTAGGTCTATGAGCCAGAAAGGATTAATGATATGTCACGTGATGCATGTATTCATGTATGCATAAATAATAGACAAAGATAAGTGGAACGTCCCTTCCAACCTTATAACTTCCACACACGGATGGCAAGTCTCTTTTTCTAGGTATATGGTTAACAAAATATCAACATGGGGTATCTTATTTTCAAATAATTTTCCCGGACATTTCAACCAATGGTTATATTTTCAAAAATGGAAATCAGTTCATGATAATTCCTATCAATTAGGTTTTAATCCATTTAACCAACTAAAGTAGCTTTTATGCTATATTGGATTAAAACTAAATTAAAAGGTTTATTATAAATAGATTTCTCATTTGAAAAAGTAATTAGTGGTTCATGCCAAAAACAAGCCCATGATTAATAACTCTTAGTATAAACTAGGCTCACAATTGAATTTTAGTATTTCATAATTAACCTAAATAATTTGCAAGCTTTATGTAAGAAAATGTTGGATGAAAGTAATTTTGTTTCTAAGCCCATTGTAAAGAGAAAATGGATTTTGGGCTTAGTATTTGGGTCATGAGAAAAAGAAATTTTGATTTGTTTTTAGAAAAGTTTTATGTCCAAAGACCATCTTGAAAAGTTTTGAAAATAGCTTTGGTCTTTTGGATTTTAAAGAAAAAATTTATTTTGAGCTTACAATATACTTAGGTCATATTAGAAAAAGAACAAACCAAATAAGCCATGATTTAAGCCAAGATAAATTAACCATAGTCAAACAACAAGCATTTGGGGTAAAAACCTAAGGAAAGTAACTAGGCCAATTACATGAGCTTTAGTCTTTGGGTTGAAAGGTTTAGGTTCCCATAGCAAGTATATACCAAATGGTATAAGGCTATGAGTGGTTATGCCATGCTCGATCTCCATACCTTGAGTGAAAGTATGGTATCTCTTACATAACACAACATGGGTAACACGGGCGTCCTAACTCACGTACACAATGCAATCTAATATGATGCAATGGATAATATCATGATAAGAAAGAATAGAATAATAAAGAGACCAATGGAATCAACTTCTCTTATCCCCAGTGGAGTCGCCACTGTGAGCAGGGATTTTCGCCCCTAATCTCGGTGGAATGGTTCTTGTGACCTCGGCACTGTTTAGGCCCGTGGCCTTAGAGAACACGGGCCTAAGCCCGGAGAAAATGGAGTCGCCACCCGGATGGGCCAGAGAAAGAAAGGGATGGATGACTCGATTCCTAAGAATCCCCAACCCCCTAATGGGTTTGAAAAGTTGGGTACGTGTGGGGAAGGTGAGAAATGGCCCAGCACCCCCACAATGCCCGGTTCATTGGAACCAGCCTCCTTTGCAGGTCTTAATATTATAAAATTCTTAAATATAACAATATTATCCATACTACATGCAACAATTAAAATAAAGCATCATTATATTAAAATCAAAATGATGTCCAAACCAAGCAAATAAATGGACACCTATCCGAGGATGGAAACATGTTCTTACATTGTTCATGTCTAAAACTAAATAGGACACCCACCGAAAAGGTGAAAACGTGTCCTTTACATTGGTCCCAAAATATAAGAACAATTTAGATTACATGAAAATTAATTAATGAGGTATCCAATAATGGAAACATACCTCTTACAATTTTAATATCAAAATAAATAATAATAATAAAGAAAATATCCATCCATGATAAATTAAATAAATCAAGCATTGAAATTAAATAAATCAACCATCAAAACATAGAATAAACTATATAATCAAATCTAAAATTTAATAAAGCAAATAAAGATACAAATTTAGGTTTATGTCTCAATTTAGGGTTTTTTAATTAATATTTAGGATTTTGAGATCTTGGAATTATTATCATTATTATTTAGGCTACTGTGAGAAATTTTTGAAAAAATGGGATGGATTAGGGTTTTATAAATTTGAGAAAGTAGTAAGGTTTTTGGTTAATCAAATTAGGGTTTAAGGCTAACATCATGAAATTAGGGTTTTGAAACCTTAAGACATTAGGGTTTATAATTTTCAAAAATTGGGATTAGGGTTTAAGATTTTTTAGGATTACTGGAGAGAAAGATTTTATGAGATTTATTGGATTTGGGCTTAAGGGTTTGTTAGGTTTACTAGATGGGGGTTTGAAAAATTAAGGTGTTGATAAGGTTTTGATGTTTTAAGAATTAGGGTTTAGGAAAATTAAGGAATTACTAGATTGAGTTTTAAGAATATTAAAAATTAAGGAATTAAGACACTAGGGTTAGGGTTTTGAGAATTAATAAGATAGTTTAGGGTTTTATATATTTTGGAAAACATATTTTATCTTAGGATTTAAGAAAATAGTTTAGAATTTTATAGAAACAAATAAGATTAAAGTTTTTAGAAACTGTAAAGAAGATTAGGGTTTAGAGAATTAAGAATATAGTTCGGGGCTTTTGGTATTCTCTGGATTTTTGAGCTATTGGATGAAATAATAATGAGCGGAATATATAATTAGGGTTTATCAATTTATACTATTGAATCAAAGTGATAACAAAAATAAACAAATGAAAACCAGTAAGAATAAAAATGATATAACAATTGAATGTTTAAACAAATTCAAGATTAAGGCACAAAACCTGCATTGAAGGTTCCACCGAATTGTTTAATGACTCCAAGCTACTGCCTGCATCAATATTTATTTCTGGCCGAGCAAAGATCAAACATAGTGATCACTGCCTTTGTTGGTTGATGAATGTTGGTTTTTTACTCCTCGATTGATGATAATTTATTTTTGTTATTTTTTTCCTTGCTATTTTTACTCTTCTAAATCTAATTGCCAACCCCTAGGGTTTTTTTTCCCTCTTCTCTCCTTCTGTCCCTTTTTTTCTTTTCCTTCTCTAGGGTTTTCTCTTTTTTTCTGTTTCCCCTTTAGGGTTTTTTTGTCTCCACTTTTCCTCCTCCCTTGTTCTTATGTTTTAATGTGGTATTTATAGGAAAAATAAAGTCCTAATCCTATATTAATAAGAAAATACTATCTATTTAGGAAAAACTACAAAACCGGTTAAAACAAGGTTTGGTTAAAAAATCGGCACCGAGCGGGTTGTCGAGCCTGCGGGCTACACTGGCAAAAAATGTTGTGGGCTATGGGCGCAGCAGGCTAGCTGGGCAAGCCAGTTCGTCGCAAAACTAGGCAAGCCCAGCTGCGACGAATTGGGCAGTGCCACTGCCCAATTCGCCGCATAAATGGGCTGCCGCGAGTTGCTCACCGATCCGTCCGATTTTTTTATTTTTTTATATTTTTATTAAAAATAACTATTAAATATTATTAGTAATTAAAATATTATTAAAATAAATATACCATAAAAATTATTTTAGACTATCGGATTTCAATGGGTCAAAAATAAAGGGTCTATAAAATGAGCCGACTTCATCATTCTATCCATAACTACCCAGATTGCATCATACTTACTTTGGGTCAAAGGTAATCTAGTAACAAAATCCATAGTTACTCTATCCCACATCTGGAAATTTAGCCACTATAGAAATACTATCAAGCTCAGACTTCTCGGCTCTAGTATCTACTACATGTGCCAAATAGGCTTCACACCCCTTCCTTATCACCCTTCGGGCAACCACCGTAGAAATAAAAGTAGATAAGAGGTGTCTTGGCTCACCTCTCACCACCACTTCTTTTAACTCAAGTGTTCTTAAAGTTACACTTTTCTACTGATAGTCAACTGCAGCTCTATGGCTCGACAACCAGTCCATACCTAAAATAATATCATACTCCTTAAAGGGCATCTCAATCAAATCACCAAGAAATTCCTCTTCTTGCACTACAACCGAACTATCTCGATAAACTTAAGTAACTACCACACTATGCCCTAAGGGATTAGTTACCAACACATCAAATCCCTAAGATTCATAATGCATATCACTCACAGGCAAAACTGATGCACTAATGTATGAATGGGTAGATCCAGGATCTATCAATGCATGCATAGAGGTACCAAATAAAGAAAATGTACCAGCTATGACATCTAAAGCATCTAGCTTTTTTTGCATCATGTAAACTCTCTGGGCAGCTCTAGTCTCTTCTGGCCTACTCATAGATGTTGAATCTCCTCTTTGGCTAGCTCCAAATCCACCACCTCTACTACCACCTTAACTTCCCCTACCTCCTCTACTGTTCTGTTTGGATCCTATTGTATCAGTTGATCTCTCATTTGGTGGCTCTAGACAATCTCTAACAAAATGACCTGAAGATCCACATCTAAAACAACCTTTAAGATCTGCTCCCTAACAAACCCCCTATGCATTCGAGCACACTGGGCATAAATGGGTGGAGGAGATCTCTGTGTAATTGGGATTGGAGTACTAGCCACTGAAGCAGCAGGTCCTTGTCTCTGCCTTTGCCGCTGAAACTCACTACCAAATTACCCCTGGCCTCTACCAGAACTCTATGAAAAACTCCCTCGGCCCCTATTAGATGATGAAGACCCTACCTCTGACTGAGGTCTCCTATCTTTATTCTTTGCTCTGGCTACAGCTGCAATCACCTAAGCCTTCTCCACATTTCTAATAGTAGATACCAATCGAGAGAAATTCTCATACTGACTTTCAGCCACTTGGCACATAATCGATGGCCTTAGACCCTCCTCAAACCTCTGACACCTATCAATCCCATTTGTCACAATCCCTCCTACATACTTGCCCAGTCGGATACTTGACAATCCCTCCTTCTCATACTCTATCACTGTCTTTCCATCCTGCTTTAAACTCAAAAACTCCTTGTTCTTTGCATCTTTATACTGTCAAGGAGTATATTTCTTATCAAACTCCTATATAAAATCAGCATAAGTCAACACCGAAGTATTGTCCATGGCATGGGGAACTATCTTCCATCAGTCGTAAGCATCCCCCTGTAGAAGAGACATAGCAAAATCAAACTTCTCTTCTATACTAGCATGTAACTAGATAAATATCCTTTGAACACTATCCAGCCACTACTCTACTATAGTTGGATTTGTAGTGCCAAAGAAATTTGTAGCTATGAATTTTCTCAGCTTGTCATAGATTCTGGTTGGTAGCTATTGTTGCTTTGACAGTGGGGATGGTTGCGGCTGTAGTTACACCGGAGCCTGTTGTAATAATTCTACCATATACCGCACCCACCCTAGCGAAACTTCCTTAACTGCTGGTCTAGCTGGCACTGACGCTTCTCTAGCAGCTTTTGTACTTGCTCCAACCCTTTCCATAGAAAAAAACTCTCTGCACCACCTCCATCTGATCTATGGGATCGAGACATCTCTACTACCTATATCTGTTACAAGATTAAGGGTTGCCACATTAAAGATCAATTCAAGTGCCTATGCATATGCATGAACAAAACTTTTTAAATAAACTTTGAAATCCCCCTTTTTCTCTCACTAAAAGCTCACCTAGGTTGAGAATCTCAAACCTAGGATTTGATACCAAAACAAATGTAACACCCTCATAATCTATCCACACATAGTACACATAGCTACAGATATATAGTATGCATATATAGGGTATAAGAGCATTACCATAATGTTATTATCGTACCTTATCACCCTTCATTATTTAGTTGTTAATTTATAGTATTATATAGATAAATAAATAGGTATAAGAAAAATAAATAAATCTATAGAAATTTTGCCAGAGTTTTATTCAAAATACGAGTATTACCAAATCATATCAACTCAACCTGTGAATACCCAATAGTTCTCAAAATATGTCCATTCACTCTCATCCCAAAATCCCTTGTTTTCATACATACATTTATAAATATGAAAATGTGATATTACCTATATACAACACATCCTTTAGTCATAATACAATTTATTATATTTTACAAAATAGATATTACATCTATAACTACTCAAAAGAATATTTAAATGTTATGCTTAGGCTTGATCTGTGGCAACCAGAGGCTTCTAGTATCCAACCACTAATTAGACCTCTCCTGGTCTAGACGGACTTCCTACTTATATCCTTTCACATGCACGATGGACAACTCACACTGAGCTACAAGCTCAGTGATATATATATTTTGACAAAACAATAATAATATGGCAACATAATATAGAGACACATCAAACTTTAATATAAGAACAAATATATATATATATAACATACAATATGCAATGGGCCCATAATTTTTATACAATAAACTAGTTCCAGAAGCATTGTTTTGGCATATCTCATCACATTGACACCAATGTGTCTTGCTAGTGGACGTAGCAATATCTGTGACACCCAGTATCTCATCTACAGCGTATCTCAATAGTAGTGACACTAATGTGTCTAGCTCAAGGGCATAGCAATATCTATGACACCTAATGTCTCATCCCGCACATATATGGCATGCCAACTACCAAACACAATCTTCTGGCAACTAGTTAAAGTATAAGGCAACAAACAACATTCCACATTATACATATATGAGCCTTTCACCATGTGACTCATCAACACACCAACATAATCAACATATGTTATCATAATTCTTTATTTTATAATCACATATACATTTTTAATATAATATATATAAAGATATAACTATGCAAGCCATTTATTACACCAATATAGTGCGAAATAATTCAATAAACATCAACAAACCAACCACACGGCCGTGGCATCCAATAGCCATGCCCCTAGGATGTGAAATGAAGATGTAAAACACCATTGAATACCCTCACGATCGTGGCACTCAAAGGTCACACCCGTGACATCCATTCTACTTCTGTCTCTTCATCATTTTCACATGAAATAGCCCTACTTCCAATCCCATGGGTGTGGCCCTCTTCATCATTTTCACACGAAACAATCCCATTTCTAATCCCATGGTCATGGCCCTGCATGGCCATGCCCATGGCATCCTAGAATCCCTCTTTCACACCATTTTCATCAACTTAACACACATATATCAACTTAGCATGATGCAAATCATAGACAAGAGCATTATCTAAGTGTATACTTACCTTTTTGAAGCTCAAATTGGAGAAATAACTCCATTGCACAATAATTTCTCCCAACCTTTCACTTCCCTCTATTGGTTCCTTCACTCAAATCAATCAACCTCCAATCAAATTATAAATTCAAATATGATATTAGCAACCCATATAAGTACTTTTAACCCCTTTAAACTTCCTTCAACTCAAGATTAGCCAAATCCCTTACAAAACCCTATTTTTCATCTGTACCACTCCAAATCCTAACCAAATATATATTCAATCACCACTCAAGTTTAAATTTATTCCTTCTATAATTATTATCTTCATTCCACTTCATTTAAACAATCATTTAATATTTCATTCAAAACTTTACTTAAAATAAGCTTATTAAGAGTTAAAGCAAACTTACCAATTACTTCAATAACCACCAAAACTATCTTCAATCTTTAATAATCTTTGCTAAAATTTAATAAATGAAGAGGTTAAAATAACCTCTTTTGCTTATCCATAGAGTCGGCCAAGAAGAAGGAAGAAGGAAGAATAAAATGATGAATTATTGACATTTGAATTCTTTTACCAATTATATATATTATTAATTAATTAAGATTTTTATATAAAATATTATTATTTTATATTTTAACTTTCTATTTTTAGCTTTTTACCATTTTGTCATTTATATTTAACCTTTTATATGTTATATATGTATCATTTATATTTTCAACATCCTCACATCTAAATCTCCCTTAATCCCTCACCAATTAATATGCAACTAAGTTTAATAAAAATTAAGGTGTTATAACATGATTATGAACACTTCAAGAGAAGCCCAACGAAAACGTCGCCAAAATGATAAATTGATTATTTGTTGTTATCTACGACTTGAAGAAATATGAAAAAATATATGATCAAGGTTATGAAAATAGCAAAATATTGAGAGCGCTAAGAGCTAAGAAGAACTTTGAGTCAAATGTCTCTTCAATTGAATAAGCTCATGATCTTAGCACACTAAGAACTGATAAGCCAATTGGCAAGCTCCTCACATTTGAATTGCATACCGAGAAAAAAGATGATAAGGGTGAGAAGGACAAGAAGAAAACCATAGCTCGCAAAGTCACCAAAGTTGTTGAGAGCTCAAGCGAAGAAGATAGTGATGATAATGATGACGAAATGGCCATGCTATCTAAAAGATTGAGTGAATGGAAAAGAAAGAGGAGATTACAAGTAAAAGGAAATTCCTCAAAATTCTCTTTCAAAGATAAGGAGAAAAAGAATGAAGTAAATGTTATGAATGTGGCAAATCAGGTCACATCAAAATGGATTAATTTAAAATCAAGAACAAAAAGAAATGGGACAAGAAGAAGAAGAAATCTCTAAAAGCCATATGGGATGGTGACTCTTCAAGGGAAAAAGAAAAGGAGGAAGAGCAAGGAATTGCAAATCTTTGTCTCATGGGTATTGGTGATGATGATGATCACACCAATGAGGTAGGTACTCAATCCTTGAACTTGAATGCATATAGTGATAATGTTGATAATGTTTTAGATGATAGTGAGTTAGTTGAGCATATGAACCTAAGAGTCCAAAAATATTTTTCTAAGATGAAGTTTTACAAAGAAAAGTGTTCTATGCTAGAAAAGGACTTTGTCTCTTTAAAGAATTCTACTTTAGAATTTAAAACCTCAAATGAACAATTAATGAAATTATTAGATGAAATGTCAAAAAATTCATCTAGCTTGGAGAATTTTTCTAAGGAAAATAACACTTTGAAAGAAGAAATAAATGAACTAAAAAATTTTATTTCAAAATTTCACAAAGGTAAGAAATCCTTGGATACATTGATTAGTGTCCAAATGTCACCTTCCTCTAAGCATGGCTTAGGGTTCAATGGCTCATCCACTACTTCATCTAAAGCACCAATATTTGTTAAAGCATCTACAACTCAAACTTCTAGTATTGAAGTAGTAAAGAATACACATGCACACACTAAGCCTAAAATCCTTAAAAGATAGCACTAGGCTTACTAGGCTCTAGAACTAAGTTTCCAACAACAAATTATGCATATATATAAACAAGGCATGAACACAACCACAAATATGCACATAAACAATCCTATCCCACATGAACTTGTGATTGTCAATTTAATTATTCAAGATTTAATAGAAAAAGAATGCAAAAACATAAAACCTTTTGTTATCCCAAGATGGCAACCAAGAGGGGGTGAATTGCTTGTTTGAAGAAAATGATGGCAAATTAAAATTTTAAAACAAGATGAAGCAAGAGAAGAGTAGAGAATGAACACAAAGAATTTATAATGGTTCAAATTACCTCAAACCTATATCCACTTCCTTAATAAACTTGTTAAGGTTTCAATAACCTTGATTTTTTTACAAGCTTAACTCTAACTTGGTATTTTCATAAGTTCACACCAAAATTTTATAATGGTTTGAGTATTATCCTCATAACCCAACAAGTGTTTTGCCAAGCTCACTCTAAAACCTAAGTGTTTCAAAGCTCATACTCAAACTTACAATGTTGTTTAATGCTCGCACCTAATACTCAATCAATATAAATGTAGATTTTTTATACAAGGAATTGAAAATAGTTTTCTTTGGTCATATCAATCTTAATTTCTCTCAAATAAGAGGTTTCTTCTGGTATTTATAGCCATTAGGTCTTTAAATAGCCATTTGAAGTGGTTCCCATATGTTTGATTGTTGTTTACAACTAAAGTTGTTGTTAAGTCACATTGTGTGGTTGCCAAACACCTTAGGCAGTCACATAATTTAAATTTTTTTCAATGGTTATTTCCATAGGTAAACTCAGGAAGCCCGACAAGATCAAAACTACCCATCATGCAATGTCTTGCAGTCACATATTCATTTGAACGGTCGCACAACATAATGTTATCATTTATTTTGAATTTATTCTTCCATGTGTCCATTTATTATTGATCAAAAATGTTTGGCAGTAATATTTAAATATGTTGGACTTATACGATCACGCAACAAGCTAGGGCGGTCGCATAAGGGTTTGGGTATTAAGGATGCACCATATGAGGTGACTGCTATCGCTTCTGCCACTTTTTAGGTTTTTTAGGTTATTGCTTTGAGCGGTAGCACAAGTGATGGGGCGATCGCACAATTGCTTTGTATCTAGCTTCACTGAATGCCAGGGCCGCTATCCTTTGTATCTTTAGTGGCTTTGGTTCACTCCTTTATGCGGTCACTGAAATTATTGAGTGATCACACAAGCATTAAGGTTTGGTGCCTACATCAACAAACTTGTTTGAACTTGTTATCATATATCAATTTTATTGTCAATGATCAAAATAGAGTTTAATTATGTAACACCTTGTATCAAAGCCAATATTGCATGAAATTTGGACATAAAAGTACTTTTCACTATATTAGAAGGCTCATCTTAAATTAGAGGATCTTTCTACTTCTAATCCCCAATGACCTAAGTTCATTTGGGTACCTAAAAGAAGGTAAATTTTATTATTTTTTTAGGTATGCCTAAAGTCTACTATTAATGAAAGTGTTTAGCTTATAGATAGTGGATGTTCAAGGCATATAATCAGTGATTAAGAACTTTTCACAATACTTACTTACAAGGAAAGAGGTAATGTAACTTTTGGGAATAATGCTAAAGGAAAATTATAGAAATTCACTCTATTGGTATGCTTGGCAAAAATATGATTGATGATGTTTGGTTAATTGATGCATTGAAACATAATTTGCTTAGTGTTAGTCAATTGTGTGACAAAGGATATAATGTCAATTTTAATTCTAAAGGATGCAAATTTACCTACTCTAATGGTGAACTTGCATTCAATGGAAATAGAATTGGTAACACATATAAAATTGACCTACACTCTAATAATGCTTTTGAATGTTTAGTTACTTTTAGCAATGATGCTTGGCTTTGACATAGAAAATTAGAACATGCTAATATGGACCAATTGCATTGTCTAAACAATGAAGAACTTGTAGATGGTCTCCCCAAAATAAAATTTAACAGAGATAAAATTTTCAAACCTTGTCAATTTTGAAAACAACATAAGATCTCTTTCAAAACTAAGAATTTTGTAAGTAGATCTAGACCTTTAGAACTAATACATTTAGATTTGTTTGGACCAAATAGAGTTGCTAGTCTAGGAGGAAAATTGTATGCATTTGTGCTTGTTGATGATTACTCAAGGTTTACTTTGGTTAATTTCTTAGCTCCAAAGAATGAAGCTTTCAATCAATTCAAAATTTTTACAAAAAGAGTTCAAAATGAAAAAGACTATATATCACATCTATTAGAAGTGATCATGGTAAGGAATTTGAAAATTATAACTTTGAAAATTTTTGCAACGAATAAGGTATTTCACATAATTTTTTGGCTCCTAGAACACCATAACAAAATGATATGGTTGAAAGGAAAAATAGAACTTTGGTAGAAATGGCTAGAACAATGCTCAATGAGTATAATTTGCCTTCTTACTTTTGGGTGAAAGCCGTTAATTTTGCTTGTTATATTGCAAATTGTGTGCTCAAAAGATCTTTGATAAACAAAACTTCTTATGAGCTATGAAAATTTCATACCTTAGAGTATTTAGATTGTAACGACCCCACCTGCACGGTCTTACGACAGCTTGTCTATTGGGCCTTTTCTCCTGTAGGTTGACCGTAGTCCCAGCCCTCAACCCGGCAGGCAGCCACAGTACTGGACTGCCCTTGCGGGCCCTCCAGCAGGATTTGTTTAATTGGCTCCCAAAGGAGTCGCCTCCCCGGATCGAACACCTGACCTCTCCCTTAAGAGAGCCAAGAAATGGTACTGGATGGCTCTCTTAAGGGAGAGGTCAGGTGTTCGATCCGGGGAGGCGACTCCTTTGGGAGCCAAATAAACAAATTCTGCTGGAGGGCCCGCAAGGGCAGTCCAGTACTATGGCGGCCTGCCAGGTTGAGGGCTGGGACTACGGTCCACCTAAGGGAGAAAAGGCCCAATAGACCAGCTGTCGTAAGACCGTGCAGGTGGGGTCGTTACATAGATGCAAATGCTTCATATTGAATACCAAGGACAACCTTGGAAAATTCTCATCCAAATCGGATGAAGGTATATTCTTAGGGTATTCATCTTTTAGGAAGGCATATAGAGTATTTAATAAGAGAACTTTAGTAGTTGAGAAATCAATGCATGTTATCTTTGATGAATCATTTAAACTTGATCATGGGAAAGGTAGTGTTCTTGATTAATTTGTAGGTACATTTAAAGAGCTTGAAATTAACAATGTTCCAAAAGAAAACAATGATGAACTAATTTTGGAACAAGAGGAGACTCAAGAGCTACTCAAAGATTAGCAATATCAAAAGAATCATCCAAAAGATCTCATCATTGGTGATATTTCAAAGGGATAATAAAAAAAATACTTTTATAATCCGGTTTAATAAAAAAAAATTTAGTTTTCTAATTTATAATCTTAAATACTCTTAAATGTATATTTAAATAACAAATAAAATATTATTAGAAATTATAGGTTCTAAATTAAGCATTTTCCATAAAAATCTCTGAAAAAAATTTGCTAGAGTTTTGTCTATAATTTTAACATTTCCAAATTTAACAAAATGACAACCTGCATAAGATAACAATCCCAAATAATATCAAATCCCCATTTCACCCATACTCCTCAATTCCTCCAAATTTCATAAAATATTTATACATTTATATATGTTTATCCAAAAAAAAACATATAAAATCCATAATATAACATTTATCCAAAACATCCTTTATAATTTACAATATATATACCAAAGAGATAATATAATATATTTGATATCAAAATGTAATAAAATTATATACATGTTGGCAGTTGGCATTGATCTCAAAGAAGCAGCCAAATCAACTCAAGCAAACTCAAAGCTAGACCCGACCCGATCTAGACGAACTCTCCGGCTTTACCCTATCTCCCATGTCACCTACGCGATGAATTTCGATTGTCTAAGCCAAAAGTCTAGCGGTACAAACTTTGATAACAATAAAGCTCAAATGCAATGACAATGTACAATGCACATGGAAATCATATCTCATATCATTTCATTAAAACATATTTTTCAATTATTTCACAAATCACAATTTATATAAAAGCAAACACAAGCATGGGCCCAAAGGATCTAATATGCTATTCAAATTCTAGAGTTACTATTTTGGTCCATATGGACACCTAGTGTATAGTCTGAAGGCAAGTGACACCCAGCATCTAGCCTGAAGGCAAATCATAGTGATATCCAGCATCTAGCCCGAAGGCAAGTGATGTCCAACGTCTATCCCGAAGGCAAATCAATAATTGCTCAAAAGCTAACCCTGAAGGCAAATAATGAGGATAACCTCATACGCATGCCTCCAAACACAGAACTTTGAAAATTGAATAACATATGAGGCACACAATTAATTCACATTTCTCATTATCAATCTCTTTCTCATTTTCACATAATCAAGCTAGGCACATTGCGTAATTTTTCATTATCTATTAGGCAAACTGCCTCATTTTTTATTATCTATTAGGCACATTGCCTTATTTTCTCATCTTTTTCTCACTTTCTTATTTTTCTCATTTATAGCAATATCAATTCATCACATTTCATCATATCATCACATTGCATCATATTTTACCTTAAAATTCATCACCCAAATATTTTGGATAATTTCACATAATCCACATATGATTCACATTTTATACACTTTAGCCATTACCAATGGCTTTTTAACAATGCCCTTAATGCATGCACAACAAATGGTATTACCCATACACTTTGGGTCATTTTCACATAATACACATATTTTACATTTTACACCATTTAGCCATTAACAATGGCTTTTCACAATGCATTTAATACAAATATGACATTACACATGTCATAGCACATTATTCATACATGTTCCATGTATTAAATAGTTTAACACATTTTCCAATCCAAAATGTGTTAAGCCCAATGTAATGCAAATATGTTCAATTCATCCAAAGTTTGTACTTACCTCTAAGAGAAACAAAAAAACAAGCTCAAATACCACCTCCAACCTTCTCTTCCAACTTGCCCATCAACACTTGGATGGGGCAAATCAACTCTCCTCAATGCCTATACCAAATGTGATAATAAATAATCATTTAGTACCACATTCTAAGCCATTTTCAATCTTAAATCATAATTAAACATCATTCAAACAAAAATACCAAAGTTAAGGCTAATCTTACTTTAACTTTGGAATATCATGCTAGGCCATTCAATTTGATATTTTAAGTTTATTTATATTATTGAAAACATATTTTAACATGTTTCAAACAATTACATTATAAAAACACACACTTATGACCAAAACCCTAAAATAGCATAAACTTCCCTCATTGAAGGTTTTCCATTCCAAATCAATCAAATTATTATTTCAAGCTTATAAAAATCACTTTTATTACTAAAGAACATGCTTTAACCAATAAAATCAAATAATTCAGCAACTTTTGAAAATCACTTTTTCAAAACCCTAAATCAATACTTCCATTCTCAAACTCCAATCAAACTCAACCAAATTCAATATTTGACTTTAAAATAGTTGTTTATGCATCAAAAAATGCATTTAGAAAGAATTTGAACAATTGGTTTCTCAAATCTTAAAAGTCCATAACCCTAAATTCTCTCTCTTCACCAATCTTTACCTCAACTCAACCATTTCTTCAATTCAACCTTAAAATCATTGTTAAGCACTTAAAATAACCTCATTCAACCCAAAATAGATAATTAAATCATACCACTTCACATACCTGTGAGCAAAGATTTTTGCCCCCACTCTTGGTGGAATGGTTCTTGTAACTTCGGCACTGTTTAGGCTCAGGGCCTTAGAGAACACGGGCCTAAGCCCGGAGAAAATGGAGTCATCACCCGGATAGGTCAGGAAAAAGAAAGGGGTGGATGACTCAATTCCTAAGGAATCCCCAACCCCCTAATGTATTCAAAAAGTTGGGTACGTGCCCAGCACCCCCACAACGCCCAGTTCATTGGAACCGGCCTCCTTTGTAGGTCTTAATATTATAAAATTCTTAAATATAACAATATTATCCATACTACATGCAAAAATTAAAATAAAACATCATTATATTAAAATCAAAGCAATGTCCAAACAAAATAAATAAATGGACACCCATCTGAGAATGGAAACAGGTCCTTACATCATTCAAGGTCTAAAACTAAATAGGGCACCCATCAAAAGGTGGAAACGTGTTCTTTACATTAATCCCAAAATATAAGAATAATTTAAATTACATGAAAATTAATTAATGAGGTATCCAATAATGGAAACATACCTTTTACAATGTTTTGAAACCAAAGCAAATCAATAAAAGTAAACAACCATTCATCACAAATAAATCATTCATCTAATTTAAAAAAAATAGTAAGTACATAACTTTAGGGTTTAAGTAATTAAGATTGAAGCTTATGAAAATAAAATAAAATCTTTAGATATTTGAAAGGAACAAGCTACTGTGATGATTTGGAAAATAGAGATAATTACAAATTATGGTTTGAATAAATTAGGGTTTAGGCTTGTATTTTAAATAAAGCTATTGTATTTTGAATAATCATAATAAAGGAAGTTAAACATAAAGACTTTCAATACACAAATAAATATTGACTCCTTGCGGGGTCGAGGGCAGCACCCTAGAAAATTTTGGAAACTGGCCTTTAGAGTTGTAGGTTTTGGTATTGAAAATTAAGATTTTAGGGTTTAGGATTTAGAATATAGGGTTCTAAGATTTTAAGGAATTAATGTTATTTTTAAAAGAATAATGCTTACTATGTGATTTTGGAAAGAAGAATTAATTAGGGTTAAAGCTTTTGACACTTAAAAAAAATAAGGCTACTGTGAATCTCAGAAAAATAGATTTGGTTAGGGTTTTAAAAAAAGGATTATTGTTTTGTCGTTTTAGAAAAGTGTAATTAGGGTTTTAATTTTCAAAAATATATTTTACGGGTATTAAGGCATTAGGGTTTTGGGAAAAAACTTTTTTAGGGTTTTAAATAGAGTTTAGATGGTAAACAAAATAATTGATCATCTATTGCACGTTTAAACAATTAATCCAATTTGAATGATGAAGCTACTGTAAAGATGAGCAAAGAAATAGAGATTCAAACCTCCGTTGTTGGTTCCACCACAATATTTGAATTCTAGTTGAACAATAATAAAGACAGTGCAGGCTGCCTTGGATGGATTGTTGTTGCTTGCTCCCTGCCTCTTGATCCTTCAAGGTTCTCTTGTTTGGCCAAAAATAAAATTCCAAAGTCAAAAGTCCAATAAAATACTTGATCCTTAATTTTGTGCCTTTAATGTGGTATTTATAAGAAAAAAAATAAACCTAATTCTAATTGGCTAAAAAAATAAAAACCTTTTAGGAAATAAAATTAAAAACCAAGTAGAATAGGGTTTTGGCAAAACTGCGTGCGGGACTGGCGTACGAAAGTGCGCTGGCAAAATAATTATTGCGGGAGCTGGGCATGGGCCAGCCAATTCGCCGCAGGTTTTTCCTGCAGTGAATTGGCCCAAGCCAATTCGTCTTCGGCGACAAAAATTTTCCGTCGCCGATTTTTTTTTATTTTTATTTTTTTACTGTTATATTTTTATTTTTATTAAAAATAAATATTGTAAGTAATGAATATTAAAATAAATATTATTTAATTAAAATACCACAAAAATTATTTTGGACTATTTTAAAAAATATTGGACTGGACTGGGTCAAAAATTAAGGGTCTACAGTTTGCCCCCTGCTTGAGCGATCTGAGACTATAGCAAAAGAGAGAGAAAAGCAATGTGATTTTTGACTGATTTTGGATGAGGATGGGTACTTGCATTTGATTTGGGTACTTGGTGTAGACCCTTAATTTTTTACCCAATCCGATCCAATATGCTTTATTTAATCCAAAATGATTTTTGTTGTTTAATTGGTCCAAAATAATTTTAATTAAATAATTTTTACCTTAGTATCTAATTTTTATTAATAAAAAATGAAAATAAACAAATAAAAATAAAAATCGGAGTCAGAAAAAAATCGGCAGCGAAAAGTGATCGCGCGGGCCCGTCGGGCTGCGGGCGAGTTATTTCGCCCGCAGGAACTTATTTCGCCGGCAGGAAATTCCTGCGGGCGAAGGGTTGGCACGCCCACGGGCCCGGCAGCACAGTTTTTGCCAGCGCAAAATTTTTCAACGCAATTTTTTGAATCCTAATCTAATTTGGTTTTAATTTCCTTTTTTTATTAATATTACTTACCTTAATTACTTAGGAATAAACAACCTAAAAACCACTATAAATAGGGATCAATTAAACCAAATCAAAGGGGGGGAAGAAAAAGTGGCAGTGACTTGATTTTTGAAACCAAATCAAGGAAGGAAAAGGAAAAACTGAATTCAATTGATTTTTAAAGGCAGCAACAGCACGTATTAAGGATTTCAAAGGCAACCAAGGCTTGTTTTTGGAGCTAGTTCATCCAAGAAGAGTTATTTTTTGGAGAATCAACAAAAGAAGATATGTAAAAATCTTTTTGATTTATGTTTTACAGTAGCTAGGTTATAAAATTTTAGTTTTTTAAATCAAAAATCTTAGAGCTTTAACTTAATTTTTCCAAGATTAGAACATTAAAAACGTGACTTTCTTTTCTAAAAGGACTTAAAATTGTTATCTTTTCTTCTTAAAAATCTTTAAACTTTAATTGAACATATTTTTCAACAAAACCAAAATAAAATTCTGTTTCTTTTAAGATTTTAAAGTAGTTTCTTTTTCATTCAAAAAACCTTAAAAAACATCTTTTCTACTTATAAAAACTTCAATCCATGTGTTTAAATTCATAAAATTTCATAAATTATCTAAGTGCTTTGTTAAAACCCTAAAAATAATTCCTTACCCGAGAACTCCAATTTCAAAGCCTAAATCCAAAATTCAACTTTTAAACCTAAAACAATGAACCCTAATCCTTTTAAAACCTTAAACCCTAATTTTTATTAACTCTAACCCTTTTGAAACATTAAAAAACATAAAAACATAAAAACTCAAAAAAAAGTCACAGTAGCTTAATTCACTATTTAAAAATCATGAATTAAAAAGTATTTCAAAGTATCCAAAACCCTAATTTCATAATTTTACCATTCAAATCTTAATTTTGTTAATCAAAGTGTTTCACCAATCCTTTAAAACATAAAATCCTAATTTATTCTAATTTCATAAAAAGTTACAGTAGGCATAAATTAGACTTTTATTTGCTTTATTCAATTCCATACTTGATATGCTTTGATTTATCTCTTATGCTTTAATCTATTTAATTTCAATACTTGATTTATTTAATTTATCATGGATGGATGTTTATTTTATTGATATTTAAATACTTTTGATGAATGATTTATTTATTATGGATGATTATTTACTTTTATCAATCAATTTAGACTTCCAAAAGTTGTAAGAGGTATGTTTCCACTTGGTGGGTACCTCATTAGTTAAACATCATGTAATTTAATTTTCTTTTCTATTTTAGAACCTTTGTAAAGGGCATGTTTCTACCTTTTGGTGGATGTCCTACCTAGGCATGTGATGTAAGGACATGTTTCCATCCTTGGATGGGTGTCCATTTATTTGTTTTGTTTTGTTTGGACATTGCTTTGATTTTAATATAATGATGCTTTCTTTTTATTGTGTGTAGTATGGATAATATTGTTATACTTAAGAATTTTATAATATTAAGACCTGTAAAGGAGGCCGGTTCCAAAGAACCGGGTGTTGTGCGGGTGCTAGGCCATTTCTCACATTCCCCACACGTACCCAACTTTCCGAACCCATTAAGGGGTTGGGGATTCTTTAGGAATCGAGTCATCCACCCCTTTCTTTTTCCCGGCCCGTCCGGGTGGCGACTCCATTTTTTTCGAACTTAGGTCTGTGTTCTCTAAGGCCCGAGCCTAAACAGTGCCGAAGTCGCAAGAACCATTCCACCGGGAGTGGGGGCGAAAATCCCCACTCACAGTGGCGACTCCACTGGGGATAAGAGAAGTTAATTCTGTTGGTCTTTATATTATTCTATTCTTTCTTATAATGATATTATCCATTGCATCATATTAGATTGCATTGTGTGTGTGAGTTAGGACACCGTATTACCCGTGTTATGTTATGTAAGGGATACCATACTTTCACTCAAGGTATGGAGATCGAGCATGGCATAACCACTCATAGCCTTGTACCATTTGGTATATACTTGCTATGGGAACCTAAGCCTTTCTACCCAAAAACTAAAGCTCATGTAATTGGCCTAGTTACTTTCCTTAGGTTTTACCCCAAATGCATGTTGTTTGACTATGGATAATTTTAAATCATGGCTTATTTGGTTTGTTCTTTTTCTAATATGACCCAAGTACATTTGCAAGCTCAAAATAAATTTTTTCTTTAAAATCCAAAAGACCAAAACTAATTTCAAAACTTTTTAAGATGGTCTTTGGACATAAGACTTTTCTAAAAATAAATCAAAAATTCTTTTGGCTCATGGCCCAAATACTAAGCCCAAAATCCATTTTTCTAAAATCGTTTACAATGGGTTTAGAAACAAAACTATTTTCACCCAACCATTTTTTACAAAGAGCTTGCAAAAATATTTAGGTCAATTATGAAATACCAAAAATCAATTGTGGGTCTAGTTTACACTAAGAACAAATTAACCATGGGCTTGTTTTTGGCATGAATCATTAGTTACTTTTTCAAGTAAGAAATCTATTTATAATAAACCTCTTAATTTCGTTTTAATCCAAAAGTTGGTTGAATGGATTAAAACCTAATTAATGGGAATTATCATGGATTGATTTGCATTTTTGAAAATATAACTATTGGTTGAAACGTCTGAGGGAATTATTCGAAAGCAAGGTACCCCATGTTGGTATTTTGTTAACCATATACCTAGGAAAAGAGACTCGCCATTCATGTGTGGATGTTATAAGGTTGGAAGGAACGTCCTAATTTGCTCTTGTTTGTTAATTGCTTGTGCATACATGCATACATGCATACATTTGCATCTCATATCATTGGTCCTCTCTGGCTCACAGCCCTGGATTACAAAAGTTCAAAAGCTTACAACAATCTGACTTACGCCAGAGATGAAGTATCTAGCAACGACTCACTCACTTGCTCACCAAAAACAATGGAGCCCGAACAAATTCAAAGAATGGTGGATGAAGCCCTCAATGCCAAGATGGAAGAAATCAAAGAGGCCCTAGCTGAGACAATGAAGAACCAATTGACTGCAATCTTAGAGAATCATGCCAAGGCATCTACTAGCACTAAGAAACCAAAGGACAAAGGGAAGACTAAAGTTAATGAAGTGGCTTGTGATGATGAGAAGGTGATCATTGATGATGATGATTGGGCTCAATACTACCAAGATCTTCAAGATAAAAAGGAGCCAAAGGTTGTTGAGAAGGCAACTATTGAAAAGACCGAAACATCCAATGTTGAAAAGATGATAGCTGATTTAGAAAAGAAATTTGAGAAGAAATTGAAAACTGAAGAGGTGTCCGAGATCGACAAATTGTTTGAGCTAGATGAAGAAGTCCCGTACAAGTTCAAGGTGCCATCTTTTGCAAGGTACAATGGCACTGGAAATCCTCATCTCCATGTGAAGCAATATATCACTTCCATGCAGTCTGCCCGAGCTACTAAGGCTCAAACCCTAAGGTACTTTATGCTCTCATTGGATCCTGCTGTCCAAAATTGGTTCAATACCTTAGATGATGGAACAGAAAAGAGTTGGGATCTAATTTACAAAGCCTTCATCCAACAATATGGATATAATGTTGAGTTGGAAGTTACCTTGATGGAAGTGGAGTCCATTAGGCAAAGACCGAATGAGAATTTTGTAGATTATGTCAAGAGATGGAGAAACAAGGCTGCTTTGCTCAAGAAAAGGCCCAATGAATCTGATCAAATAAGGATGATCGTGAGAGGTGTCCTGCCCAATCTCCACGAAAGGATGTCTCACACCCTTATAAGGGACTTCAAAGATCTTCTCCAAGCTGGTCTACAAATTGAAGAATGGGAAAGGGAGAAGAATCGCTTTTCAATGAAAAAGAATGAGAAAGGGAACTACCAGTCGGGCAATCAAAGCACACAAAAAGAAGTTGATGTTAATGTAACCGGTCAAGCAAATAGAAGGCAGTTTTCAGATATGGGGAAGCCTTTGTCTTGGGTCTTCCATAAGCTACAAAAGAAAGGGTTGTTACAACCATTGGCTCCTCGACCTTTACCTAGTCCATTACCCCTAAAATTTGATACTAAGGCTTTTTGTCAATTTCATCAGACTCAAGGACATAAGATTGATAGGTGTACCCGATTAAGGCATGAGATCCAAGATTTGATTGACAGTGGTAAGCTACCCGAGCCGGATAAGCCCAATACCAAGAACAACCCTTTGCCTAAAATTGGAAGAGTGCCACCACCAGCAACTTTCATGGAGGGAAAAGGATTGGAAGAAGATTATGTTTTATCATCCTTTTAAGATGGGGATATTGAAGATGTGAAAGGAAAAGAAGCCTAACTCAATGAACTTTCCTTAGGTTGAAAGTTGCTTTTCAATTTTACTTTCTTTAATATTTACAATCTTGTTTTTCAAATTTAAATTTGTTTGAATAAATTTTTGTTGGTCTTTGTTCATTTTGATGCTCAACCAATGCGGATTCAAGCTTGATAATTCATGAATTAATATATTTATGTATCATGACATGAATGACTTTACTAGATGAGGGAATTTCTCTATAGCATTGAGTTGTGTATGCTTACTTAGAGAGGGCTCCTGTATAATTATCTTTGTCTAGGTCTTAGTCAGTCTTAGAACATGCTTTGACAAATTTTCAAGGTGAAATTGAACTTTGCTTATTTAAGGGAGAAATGATCTAGGCATTGTTTGATTAGCCAACAACTAGTATCCACCCAATTAAATATTAATCCCTAGTTGTCCCTTTGAGCCTTCATAAAATTTTAGCTTTCTTTTCATTGGCATATAACCTCAACAACCTACCTTGAGCTGTTGTGATACTTTTGGCAAGTCTTATCTTCACTAAGATGAATAGGCAAGAAGATCAAAGAAAGCAATGATTAATCAAGATCATGTGGATAGTTGAAGTTCTCAAGACCATAAGGGTAGTTGAAGTTCTCCTAATATCTCCAATATATCAAGACAATATCAGAGTAACAAATGATTTATCCCTATTAAAGAAGATTTATGTTACTCCACTCATCCATTATTAGAAGCCCAAGTTGGTACAAATAAGACAACTCTGTTTGAGCTAGAACCAAAAACAAAAAAGGAGAGAAAGAAAGAAAAACAAGAAAAAAAAATCAATAGAAAAAGAAAGGAAAAAGAAAAAAGAGTAAAAAAAAACCCAAAATGGTTCAAAAAGCCAACTGAGTTCTCTTTTACCTAAAGCAGCAAAAGGCTTCTATTTGGTTCATAAAGACTTTTTTTTGAGTTGGTCCAACCCAACCAAAGATTCAATTAAAATTGGAGAAAAGGTGGAAGACCACCCAGTTCTTGAAAGTTCTGTAGTCCAACAAGAAAGAAGGATAAAAAGAGAAAGAAAAGGGAAGAGTAAGAGAAATAAAGAAAAGGGAGAAGAAGAAAAGAAATGAATTTGGGAACCAAACTTTTTGCAAGGGCAAAAACTGTCCTAGTAAGATCCAAATTAATGCTAAGAAGATAGAAGAAATTTGGAGTCTAGCAAAGTTGCCTCTAAGCTGCCTAAAATTCCAACAATAAATTTGTAGTGTGAAGGTTTGTCCATTGTGTCACACCAGCTCCAATCTCAAAATGGCCTTCACTTAAGCCTGTTTCCCTCATAGACCCCATTTTAAGACTATCAAAGACCTGTTGATCTCTCTTGGTAGGTAGAGTCTATTAGTGGAGATAGTTTGGATAAGCATGCATATGAGATAGACAGTATTTAAACTCAATGAGACCTTTGGCCAAGTAATGTGTATGTGCCTATCTGAAGTGCAACAGTTCTTGCTTAAATAAAAATGATTCCTGAGTTTAAATACGGTAACTAGGGTTGTCATGTTATAGATATGTTAGTTTGGAAAATCAAGTCCTGAGGTATATTGACATTGATTTGGCAAAGCCAACATTTGATTTCAAAATTAAAATTCAAAAAATCAAATAAAAAATATTTTGTCATACAAAGCCTTCAAGTTAAGGGAAGTATGTTGAACCTCCAAAGGACACATTGGGCAAAGGAAATGATTATTGGCAAAGTTATGAAGAAACTACCAACTGACATGCTGAAATATAGCTCGAAATAGATGAATCCCTGACTCTGCAACTTGGGACCTCCACCACTCATGTTTTCAACATCTTGAAGATAAAAGCCACAAATGCAAAGCTTTCGATCATTCCAATGCAAGACTTGAACAAGCGTCAAAACGGAACCAATGAGAATACTTCTGCTGATCGCCTCGGTCTGTGAGTCATGGAACCACTGTAAGTATTATTCATGCATATCATGCATACATGAGCATATCACATCGCACTTTCTTGTCTTGTGTTGTCTATTCTTTGGCAAAATGAACAGCAAACACCTTGTGAAGTAAAGAATCAAAAGAAGATATCGAATTAGAGGGCATAGAAAGCCCATTGCTTGAGAAAACTCCAGTAATTTGCAAAGAGAAGAAATACGTGCTTGTGTCAAGAACTAGACAACAACAACATCAATCAGAGTCTGCATAGAAAAATCAAGAGTTTGAGCCTACACAGGGGGCAAAGTTTCTCTTTTTCAATTTTTTGGGTTTATATACCAAATATTTTTAAACTCACTTACAAATATTTTGCCACACAGGGGGGCAAGGAGAGGATATAAGGTCCAATTAAAAATAGCTAAATCTTTGCAAAAAGGAAGAACAAAAGAATGGAAAAATTAGAACTCTCAAAAGGATGAAAATCCATTTTCAAGGGTGAAGACCCGATCTCAAAGGATGAAGATCCATTTTCAAGGGTGAAGACCCGATCTCAAAGGATGAAGATCCATTTTCAAGGGTGAAGACCTGATCTCAAAGGATGAAGATCCACTTTTCAAGGGTGAAGACCCGATCTCAAAGGATGAAGATCCATTTTCAAGGGCGAAGACCCGATCTCAAAGGATGAAGATCCATTTTCAAGGGTGAAGACCCGATCTCAAAGGATGAAGATCCATTTGCAAGGGTGAGGACCCGATCTCAAAGGATGAAGATCCATTTTCAAGGGTGAAGACCCGATCTCAAAGGATGAAGATCCATTTGCAAGGGTGAGGACCCGATCTCAAAGAATAAAGATCCATTTTTCAAGGGTGAAGACCCGATCTCAAAGGATGAAGATCCATTTTCAAGGGTGAAGACCCGATCTCAAAGGATGAAGATCCATTTGCAAGGGTGAAGGGTAAAGACCCAATCTCCAAGGATGAAGATCCATTCTGAGGGTGAAGAATCACAGTGCATAAAATAGCCAGAGCAGTCAGACTTCCCAACTAAAAGGCTAGTAAAATCAAATCAATCTCGGGTCTAATTATCCAATCTCGGGTCCAAGTACCCAAAATAAATTTAATTCGTCACCTCAAAAATTAAGTTTTGTTGCTTTTCACTCTCTTTCACTAAGCTACGTATTTTGAATAATCATAATAAAGGAAGTTAAACATAAAGACTTTGAATACACAAATAAATATTGACTCCTTGCGGGGTCGAGGGGAGCACCCCAGAAAATTTTGGAAAGTGGCCTTTAGAGTTGTAGGTTTTGGTGTTGAAAATTAAGATTTTAGGATTTAGGATTTAGAATATAGGGTTCTAAGATTTTAAGGAATTAATGTTATTTTTAAAAGAATAATGCTTACTGTGTGATTTTGGAAAGAAGAATTAATTAGGGTTAAAGCTTTTGACACTTAAAAAAAATAAGGCTACTGTGAATCTCAGAAAAATAGATTTGGTTAGGGTTTTAAAAAAAGGATTATTGTTTTGTCGTTTTAGAAAAGTGTAATTAGGGTTTTAATTTTCAAAAATATATTTTACGGGTATTAAGGCATTAGGGTTTTGGGAAAACACTTTTTTAGGGTTTTAAATAGAGTTTAGATGGTAAACAAAATAATTGATCATCTATTGCATGTTTAAACAATTAATCCAATTTGAATGATGAAGCTACTGTAAAGATGAGCAAAGAAATAGAGATTCAAACCTCCGTTGTTGGTTCCACCACAATATTTGAATTCTAGTTGAACAATAATAAAGACAGTGTAGGCTGCCTTGGATGGATTGTTGTTGCTTGCTCCCTGCCTCTTGATCCTTCAAGGTTCTCTTGTTTGGCCAAAAATAAAATTCCAAAGTCAAAAGTCTAATAAAATACTTGATCCTTAATTTTGTGCCTTTAATGTGGTATTAATAAGAAAAAAAAAATAAACCTAATTCTAATTGGCTAAAAAAAATAAAAACCTTTTAGGAAATAAAATTAAAAACCAAGTAGAATAGGGTTTTGGCAAAACTGCGTGCGGGACTGGCGTACGAAAGTGCGCTGGCAAAATAATTATTGCGGGAGCTGGGCATGGGCCAGCCAATTTGCCGCAGGTTTTTCCTGCAGTGAATTGGCCCAAGCCAATTCGTCTACGGCAACAAAAATTTTCTGTCGCCGATTTTTTTATTTATTTTTATTTTTTTTACTGTTACATTTTTATTTTTATTAAAAATAAATATTGTAAGTAATGAATATTAAAATAAATATTATTTAATTAAAATACCACAAAAATTATTTTGGACTATTTTAAAAAAATATTGGACTGGACTGGGTCAAAAATTAAGGATCTACAGTTTGCCCCCTGCTTGAGCGATCTGAGACTATAGCAAAAGAGAGAGAAAAGCAATGTGATTTTTGACTGATTTTGGATGAGGATGGGTACTTGCATTTGATTTGGGTTCTTGGTGTAGACCCTTAATTTTTTACCCAATCCGATCCAATATGCTTTATTTAGTCCAAAATGATTTTTGTTGTTTAATTGGTCCAAAATAATTTTAATTAAATAATTTTTACCTTAGTATCTAATTTTTATTAATAAAAAATGAAAATAAACAAATAAAAATAAAAATAAAAATCAGAGTCGGAAAAAAATCGGCAGCGAAAAGTGGTCGCGCGGGCCCGTTGGGCTGCGGGGGAGTTATTTCCTGCGGGCGAAATAACTTCCCGCAGGAATCGCCCACAGGAATTTCCTGCGGGGTGGCACGCCTAGGGGCCCAGCAGCACAGTTTTTGCCAGCGCAAAATTTTTCAACGCAATTTTTTGAATCCTAATCCAATTAGGTTTTAATTTCCTTTTTTTTTTATTAATATTACTTACCTTAATTAATTAGGAATAAACAACCTAAAAACCACTATAAATAGGGACCAATTAAACCAAATCAAAGGGGGGGAAGAAAAAGTGGCAGTGACTTGATTTTTGAAACCAAATCAAGGAAGGAAAAGGAAAAACTGAATTCAATTGATTTTTAAAGGCAGCAACAGCACGTATTAAGGATTTCAAAGGCAACCAAGGCTTGTTTTTGGAGCTAGTTCATCCAAGAAGAGTTATTTTTTGGAGAATTAACAAAAGAAGATATGTAAAAATCTTTTTGATTTATGTTTTACAGTAGCTAGGTTATAAAATTTTAGTTTTTTAAATCAAAAATCTTAGAGCTTTAACTTAATTTTTCCAAGATTAGAACATTAAAAACGTGACTTTCTTTTCTAAAAGGACTTAAAATTGTTATCTTTTCTTCTTAAAAATCTTTAAACTTTAATTGAACATATTTTTCAACAAAACCAAAATAAAATTCTGTTTCTTTTAAGATTTTAAAGTAGTTTCTTTTTCATTCAAAAAACCTTAAAAAACATCTTTTCTACTTATAAAAACTTCAATCCATGTGTTTAAATTCATAAAATTTCATAAATCATCTAAGTGCTTTGTTAAAACCCTAAAAATAATTCCTTACCCGAGAACTCCAATTTCCAAGCCTAAATCCAAAATTCAACTTTTAAACCTAAAACAATGAACCCTAATCCTTTTAAAACCTTAAACCCTAATTTTTATGAACTCTAACCCTTTTGAAACATTAAAAAATATAAAAACATAAAAACTCAAAAAAAGTCACAGTAGCTTAATTCACTATTTAAAAATCATGAATTAAAAAGTATTTCAAAGTATCCAAAACCCTAATTTCATAATTTTACCATTCAAATCTTAATTTTGTTAATCAAAGAGTCTCACCAATCCTTTAAAACATAAAACCCTAATTTATTCTAATTTCATAAAAAGTTACAGTAGGCATAAATTAGACTTTTATTTGCTTTATTCAATTTCATACTTGATATGCTTTGATTTATCTCTTATGCTTTAATCTATTTAATTTCAATACTTGATTTATTTAATTTATCATGGATGGATGTTTATTTTATTGATATTTAAATACTTTTGATGAATGATTTATTTATTATGGATGATTATTTACTTTTATCAATCAATTTAGACTTCCAAAAGTTGTAAGAAGTATGTTTCCACTTGGTGGGTACCTCATTAGTTAAACATCATGTAATTTAATTTTCTTTTCTATTTTAGAACCTTTGTAAAGGGCATGTTTCTACCTTTTGGTGGATGTCCTACCTAGGCATGTGATGTAAGGACATGTTTCCATCCTTGGATGGGTGTCCATTTATTTGTTTTGTTTTGTTTGGACATTGCTTTAATTTTAATATAATGATGCTTTCTTTTTATTGTGTGTAGTATGGATAATATTGTTATATTTAAGAATTTTATAATATTAAGACCTGTAAAGGAGGCCGGTTCCAATGAATAGGGCGTTGTGGGGGTGCTGGGCCATTTCTCACCTTCCCCACACGTACCCAACTTTCCAAACCCATTAAGGGGTTGGGGATTCCTTAAGAATCGATTCATCCACCCCTTTCTTTTTCCCGGCCCTTCCGGGTGGCGACTCCATTTTCTCCGGACTTAGGTCTGTGTTCTCTAAGGCCCCAAGCCTAAACAGTGCCGAAGTCACAAGAACCATTCCACCGGGAGTGGGGGTGAAAATTTTCGCTCACACTTGGACTCGAGATTGAATTTAATAATATTTAGACATAAAAAGAAGATCGATTCTAATGACCCGGGCATTATGGGAGTGTTGGGTCATTCGCACATTTCCCATGCGTACTCAACATTTTGAACCCAATAGGGGATTAGGGATTCCTTAGGAATCGAGTCATCCACCCCTTTCTTTTTTTTCGGCTGGTCCGGGTGGCGAATCCATTTTCTCCGAGTTTAGGCCCGTGTTCTCTAAGGCCCTAAGCCTAGCAGTATTAAAGTCACAAGAATCATTCCACATGGGAGTATGGGCTAAAATCCCCGCTCACACTATGTGAAAAGGTGGAGAAACAAGGTTGCATTGCTCAAAAAGAGACCCGATGAGTCATATCATATTAGGATGATTGTGAGAGGGGTACTGCTTAATCTTCATGAAACGATGTTCCACACCCTTATCAGAGACTTCAAAGACCTTGTCCAACCTTGATTGCAAATAGAAGAATGGGAAAGAGAGAAGAATTATTTTTCTAAAAGAAGAAATGATAAGGAAAGTTATCGGTATGGCGGTTAAGGTACACAGAAGTCAGTGGATATTAATGTGACAATTGGTCAAGTAAATAAAAGATAATTTTTAAAGTTGGAAAAACCTTTGTCTTGGGTTTTCAATAAGTTGTAGAAGAATGGGCTATTATAGTCATTGGCTCCCTGACCTTTGTCGAATCCTCTGCCATCAAGCTTTGATGCCAAGGCCTTCTGTCAATTCCATCAAATGCAAGGGCATGAGAAAGATAGATGCGTTCACTTAAGGCATAAGATTCAAGATTTGATCGACAGTGGCAAGCTACCTGAGCCCGGTAAACCCAACACTAAAAGTAGTCCATTACCTATGTTTGGAAGAGTGCTACCACCAGCGACCTTCATGATAGAAGGAGGATTGATGAAAAGTTCTGTCTTGTTATCTTTTCAAGATATAGATGGAGAAACTACGGAGGAAGGGGTTTTCTAGTTTTGGCCCTTGCCTCTGACATTCCAAGTAGATGAAGCATTTTTTTTATTTCAAATCAATAAAACTTCCCTTAGCTTTTTTGGCTTTTGTTTCATTTTCTTTCTTTGGTATTTTTTGGAACAATTATATTTTTGAAATTAAGATTATTTGAATAAATTACTTTCAATTAATTTTTATATTGGTCTTTGTTTATTTTAGTGCTCAACTGATAATGAGTCTTCCTTGATATTCATAAATTAGTGTATCTATGCTTCATGATTCGAATGACTTTGCTAAGTGAGAGAGTTGTTCTATAGCATTGAGTTATGTATGCTTACTTAGAGAGGGCTTTTGTATAATTATGAGTGTCTAGGTCTTAGTCAAACTTAAAATATGCTTTGATGAACTTTCGAGGTGACATTGAACTTTTCTTATTTAAGGGAGAAATAATTTAGGCATTATTTGACAAGCTAACAACTAGAATCCACTCAATTAAATATCAATCTCTAGTTGCCCCTTTGAGCCTTTATGAAACTTTTAGCTTGCTTTTATTGGCTTGTAAAACACAACAACCTGCCCTGAGTTGTTGTGATACTTATGGCAAGTTTGATTATCACTAAAGAATAAAGGGGAAAGAAGATCAAAGAAAAGGATGTACAGCCAAGACTATAGGGATAATTGAAGGTCGCTTGAACTAGACCTATTATCACAGAATGATATCAAGGCAACAAAGGATTCATTCTCACTAAAGTAGACTCATCTTACCCCATTCATACCAGAAGCATAAAATGGTCTAAATAAGACAACTCTCTTAGAGCTATGGCAAAAACACAAAAAGCAAAAAAAAAAGGCAAAAAAAAGAAAAGAAAAGAAAGAATAGAAAAGAAAAGATAAAGAAAAGATAAAGATAAAGATAAAGAAGAAGAAGAAGAAGAAGAAAGGAAAAGAAAAAAATCCTAAAAAGGCGGATCAGAAAGCCAATCGAGTTCTTTTTTACCTAAAGCAGGCAAAAGGCTTCCATTTGATTTACAAGGACATATTGACTTGAATTGTTCCAGTCTAGCTAAAGATTCAAATAAAATCAGAGAATTAGGGAAAAAAGCATCTTTCATTTTATCCAACATAGTTCCAAGTCAGCAATATTGAAAGTTCTACTCTTGATATTCCAAAAGGGAAAAGGACAAAAAGAAAGAGAAAGAAAAAGGTGGTCTAAAGATCAAGATAATACTGATTGGATCCAGATTTCTACCAAGAAGATGGAAGGATATTCAAGCTTTGTATTTTCATAAAGTCAGAAGGAAATGGTGCCCAAAGGTTAAGAATACCCCTAACAACAATAAAAAATTTGCAGTGTTAAGGTTTGTTAGCAGTGTTACATTAGCTCCAATTTAAAAATGACCTTCATTCAACTCATATCCCTTATAGACCCCATTTCAAGTCTAATAAAGACATGTTAATCTCTCTTAGTAGGTAGAGTCTAATAGTGGAGATTGTTTGAATAAACATGCATATTACATAAATAATATTTAAACTCAATTAGACCTTTGGCCAAGTAATGTGTACATGCCTATCTGAAGTGTAATAGTTCCTGCTCAAATATAATTGATTCTCGTGTTTAATACGATAACTTAGGTTGTCATGTTACAGATATCTTAATTTGTGAAAATCAAGTCTAGAGGTATAATGACACGAATCTGACAAAGCCAAAATGTAATTTAAAAAAAAGAGTATTTTTTGTTACATGAGCCTTCAAGCTTAGGGAAGTGTATTGCATTGTTAAACCTCAAAGGATACATTGAAAAAATATTAGGAAAATGAGGATCATTTGCAAACTCATAAAGAAGTTACCAACCGATGTGTTGAATCATGGGTTGAAACGGTATCTCCTATGTTTCTAACTACCCTCTTGGGGCCTCCACTACTTATTCTTTATACATATGGAAGATAAAGCCATAGCAATGAAGTCTTCGATTATTTTGAAAAAGCATCTAGAATTAATCAATGAGAGTGCTTCGATTGACCACCTTGGTCTATGAGTCAGTAGAACCACTGTAAATATCACCCATGCATATCATGATACATGAGTATATCACACAGTATTCTTATCTTGTATTGCCTATTGTTTGTCAAAGTGAACAGCAAATGCTGTGAAGCAAACATGAAGCAAATATAGAATCAGGGGGTATGAAAGGGCCATTGTAAAAGAAAGAAGAGATGCATACTTGTGCAAGGAACTAGACAAAATACAAACATCAATCAGAGCCTGCATGGAAACAAAATTATTGGTTTAAGCCTACACAGGGAGCAAAACCTCTCTTTTCAATTTTTAATTTTATACGTGTATAAAATATTTTCAGACTTACTTTCAATATTTTGTCACGCAGGGGACAAAGAGAAGATATAAGGCTAAAAAAAATATCTAAATTTTTTACAAAAGGAAGAACAAAAAAAATTGAACAAAAACCATGGAACAAAAATAAAGTAAGAACTCCGAAATAAGATAAGTTCAACTAGAAGATTTGAAGTCAACGCAAGATAAATGTCCAAGAACTATGGTAATAGAAAATTATTTACAAATGTCTAGTAAGGTTCATGACCAAGAGTACTCCTAGAATTTAAGCATAAAACTGAAAGTCCGATCAAACCAGATGCAATCCTGACAGGACCTTGTGAAAATCCTTCAAATCTAAAGTCATTACACCTCCACTCAATTAGTGGATGCCACCTGGACCAACTGTTAGATGAGCATTTGTCAGAATTTCAAATATTATGATCGGACCTCAGAAAGTCTGATCGGCCTTAGTGAAGTGCGACCGGACCTTCGCTAGTCCAACCATGAATTTACTCTAGAAAATAAGCAAAGTGGGAGACAAGAATTAAGCATGCTACCACCCACCTCAAATGGCTAGTTGAAGGCTTGAATGCTATAAATGCCCCATGAAACTTCATTTTTCAAAAAGAATTGTGATTGTAATAGCCAAGCAAAATAACTTTCATTTTTTACATTAAAACTTCTATTTATATTATTTTAAGTGTTGAGTGTAAGCATTAAACACCATTGTAAGTTTTAGTGTAAGCTTTAAAATACTTAGGTTTTAGAGTGAGCCTAGAAAAACTCTTGTTGGGTTGTGAAGAAGTTACTCAAACCTTGTAAAAGTTTGGTATGAACTTATAAAAACACCAAGTTAGAGTTGAGCTTGTAAAAACTCAAGATTAGTGGAACCTTAACAAGTTGTTAAGGAAGTGGACGTAGGATTGAGATAATTCGAGCCACTATAAATCCCTTGTGTATGTTCTTCTATACTTTACTTCTTTCTTGTTTTGTTTAATCTTAAATTTTTAATATGCTATCACTTCTTCAAAAAAATTAATTCATCCTCCCTCTTGGTTGCCATCTTGGGACAACACTTGGGATATAAATTATTGAAGAAGAAAATTTGAAATGTGATTTCGGGAGTGTAATTTTCATTATAGGTTGTGCTTGTTTTGAATTTGATTTATTGAAATTAAAGACAAAATCAGGCAAATTTTTCCTAGAGATTCTACATTCAACTGAAGCTAATTTTTTTTATAGTTATATTTTTATTACTAAATGATAAATTTTACAAAATGTATTGTAGTACATTTGTATCCTAAATATATATTTATACATATTTAGAGTATAAAGGGGTTACAATAAACGTCATAACAATAGTCATAAAAAACATTTAAATATAAATTAAAATGTGATATATGTTCTGAATATTACAAAAGAATAAAATAAAATCACTACAACAAATACTACAAATGAATAAACAATCACAAACCCAAAATAAACCATAAAAAAAATAGAAATGAATCAAAAACAACAAAAAATAATATGCATAACAAAAAAAATGAAAAATGCTAACTTTTTCACACAAGCTTTACCATGCGTACTAGACTTTTTTTTTATCGATTTCTTAGATATTGAAGGTTTGTTCATAAACCTAATAATCTATGAAGGAGTTATATGATATGAAATAACTGAAAAAGTACTACAAACCATTAAAAAAGAAGAAGTAACCGAAAACCCAACTAGCTGAAAGTAAAAACAAAATGAAATAAAAAATAAAAAATAAAAAAAAACCCACTAACCCACTGACACAAGACAAAAAGAAAATGGGAGAGAAAATGCAAACGTGATATGCAAAAGTTCAATTCCTAGAACAACAATGCCAGAATCAAAGGAAAATAGAAGCAACGGAAAATAGAAGAAGAAGAGACTAGAAATTCTAAAAAGAGAAGAATATTGTATTTTTTGTAAAAATAAAATATTAAAAAAGGTAAAAATAAAAAAGTAAAAGGTTAAAAATAAAAAAAAAATTAAAAGCAGTAAAATTGAAAATTAAAGTCAAAATGTAGCACATAGTGTAATTTTCTTTCTTTGGGGGGAAATTATATGGTTTACAGGCTTTTGGATTTCAATTTTTGTTTTTATGGTATTGACTTTTTTTTCAAAAAATAGGCGTGACTCTATTTTCTTTCATTTTTACGTTTTCTTATGTAATTTTTTTCCTATTTTAATTTTAATTTTTATTTTTATTTATATAATTTTATTTGTAAATAATTTTTTTATTCTTATATTCTTAATATACGCATAAAAAATACAAACATATACAAAATATATATACTACAAACTATATCTACATAACATGCACTAATCATCTACTTAATATCTAAAAAATTTATTTAATATTTATTTAACTTTATTTCTTTTTAATTTTATATATACACATCCAAATAGTATTTGCGTAATACATACACAATAAATATATAACATATACAATATCTACAACATTTATATAATATATACAAAATATACACGAAACATCTAAATATAATAAAATTAATATTTTTTTAAAATTTATTTTTTATGTGTATGATATGTAAAATTAAAATTTATTTTAAAAAATTTAATATATTTTATTAATATATTTTTATATATTTTACTTTTTATATTTTTTGTGAGTTTTATTTGTTATTTGTAATCAAAATTAAATTTTTTTTTATAAAAATTAATTCATTTCATATGTTAAAAATATAATTTAAATTATTAATTTTTATTATTTATTAGAATATATTTAATAATTTAATAGTAAAGTTTAAAAAAAAGATGAAATTTGAAATGAAATATTATTTGTAGTAAGAAAAGAGATATCTTTGAAAAAAAAAAAAAAAACTTGCTTTAGTAACAAGTGAGATATTTTAAAAATTTTGACTTAATTTTTTTAAAAGTATAAAATTTTGTTTGTGTAGTATTTTTTTTTAAAAAATTATTTTTAAGTAGTTTTGTAATTTATTTTTTTTAATTACAAAACTAACTAAAAAAATGTTAGTTTTCAAAAATAAGACAAAAAATAGAGGAAATTACACTATATATTATATTTTCATTTTCATTTTCAATTATACTACTGTTAATCTTTTTTTTTCAATTTTAACTTTCAACTTTTTCATTTTTACCAATATTATAAGTTTTTCTTTTTAAATTTACGGTATTTTGTTTTCTTCTTTTTGCGCTTTTATTTTCTCATTACACATTTCTTTCATTTTTTGCAGTTAATTCATTTCTTCTTCTTCTTCTTCTTCTTCTTCTTCTTCTTCTTCTTCTTCTTCACTTATAAGAAATAGTTTTGCTAATTTTAAAAGAAGGCAAGCCCCAAAAAAAAAATTTATCTTTAATTGAAATATTTGTTTGACTAGCATATTCATTGTGTTGTCTAGCTTCATTTTGATAACTATTTATCTTATTAGTTTGTTATATTAATTTTTGTTTGTTCCGTCAAAACCTTCTTTTTCTTTAATAAACTGAGGTTCTGCAAGGTAATTTTGTTTGATTCACATTGCTGGCAACTACCATTTATTAGGCTCTCAAATGAACTCAAAGGACTTCATTGTATATTCACCAAAAAAAAAAGGCTTCATTGTGTGAGCCACTGGGCTTTGGATGCTGAAAGCAACATGACAATGGTTCACAACATCAATTATTTTTACTTCCAAACTTCAGTAATCATGTTATTTGGTTTTTTATCTTGTAATTTTTAATTTAATTTTTGTTTTATTTGTTTTTTTATTTCAAATATATTGATTGATGATTTTTTAGTTTTTCTAATGTAACGCATTTTAAATGTTCAATAAAATATTTCAAAGAATAATATCAATTTACAATTGTATAAAGGGTTCTTTTTTTATTTCATTTCATTTTTACAATAACAATTAATATTTTATGTTTTTATTTTAATTCCTACAATTTCCTTCAATGTACAATAATTAATATATGTGAATATATGTCAGTATATGTTATATATAATTAGATATATATATATATATATTACATATATGTAGATATATATCGATATATTTTAGCATATATTAGATATAATTCAACTAAAAAGAATAATATATGTGAATCTATGTTGGTATATAATTATTTTATATATTTATTTATATGTTAAAATATATCACATTTGACTAGATATACCTAAAATAATAACAATATATGCCGGTATATATTACATATACTTTAATTAAAAAATATCAATATATGTAGATATATGTTGGTATATGTGAGTATATATCAGTATATAACTATTTTATATATTTATTTACATGAGGATATATATTAGATATAACTAGATATATCAAAAAATAATATATATTAATATATGTTATATATAACTAGATATATAGTTGATATATGTTGCAAAAGAATAATAATATGTGTTATATATATATATAGGTATATGTCGGTATATATAAGTACATATTACATATACTCTAATTAAAAATTAATAGTATATGTAAGTATATAATGATATATGTTACATATACTTTAATTAAAGAATAATATATGTAGATATATGTCAGTATATATTATATATACTTTAATTAAAGGATAACAACATATGTGAGTATATGTAAATATGCATCGACATATAGCTATTTTATATATTTATTTATATATGGATATATGTTACATATAATTAAAAATATATAAAATAGTAACAATATATGTTGATATATGTTACATATAACTAGATATATATGGATATATGGTGTAAAATAATAACAATATATGTTATATATATATTAGTATATGTCAATATATGCTATATATACTTTAATTAAAAAACAACAATATATATCAGTGAATGTTACTTATATTTAAACTTAAGAATAATAATATATATCAGTATATGTTAGTATATAAGTATATATCGGTATTTATTTCATATAACTAGATATATATATATATATATATATATATATGTTACATATATATAGGTCTATGTCGATATATGTTACATATACTTTAGTTAAAAAATAATAGTATATGTTGATATATGTTGATATGTTAGTATATAATTATTTTATATATTTATTTATATATAAATATATGTTACGTATAATTAGATATACCGAAAAAATAACAATATATATTAATATATCTTACAAATAACCTAAAATAAAATTACATTTTCAAAAATACAACTATAATTTTTTTTTTCAAGTTTATGACAATTATGTTTTCAAATTACAAATATATGGTGACAACTGAAACTTTAAAAGTACGGAGTCAAATAATTACAAAAAAAAATCATTGTTTAGAAAGGTATATGTAACATATATCTGTATATACCTATTATCTTAGGGAAAAAATATCAATATACAGCTCTTCTATTTTAGTATTTGTAGGTATATAATAACTATAACTACATATATCTAATGTCATAATAAAACTATAATATCAAAATATATAAAGGTATATATAATATATACTTATATATATTTATTGTCTTTGAAAAAAAATATCAGTATGTAGTTATTATATCTTATTATATTTAAGTATATACTAACTATAACTATGACATATATTTATCATCTTTTAAAAAAATATCAATATATAGATGTAATATTTTACTATATGAAGGTGTATGTAGAATATACTTACATATACCTATTATCATTTTTTATTTATAGAAATGTCATTTTTTAGTTAAAATATATATAATATATACCGACATATATCCACATATACTATTATTATATAACTAATATATACCGCACATACCAATATATATAATTAACATATACCAACAAATATCAATGTATGTTGTAAAAGGCTAACAATATATGTTACATATGTGTGAGTATATATTGATATATGTCGGTATATATTATATATACTTTAACTAAAGAATAACAATATGTGCTGGTATATGTTATATAAAGCTAAATATATAGATTGAATTTGAAAAGAATAATATAATGTGACTATTATATTATATATATGTAAGTATATGTTCATTATAAAATAACAGTATACATGAGTATATGTTAATATATACTACATATAACTAGAAATGTGGACATATGTTAATTATAAAATATCATTATATGTAATATATGTTATATATAATTAGTAATATGTGTTAAATTTTTAAAAGAATAACAATATGTGTTGGTCTATTCTATATATAATTAAATATATGTGATTATATATTTAATTATATTTAGTTATGTATTACATATAACTAGATATATATGCATATAATGTGTAAATTATATTATATATTAAAAAATATTTTTTAAATAATTTTTAGAATATATGTTAAAATTATTTTAAAAAAATATAATAAAATAAAATATATAAAAATGTGTGCTTAAAATATAATTTAAAATTAAATATAATTACTTTTTTATAATATAATTAAAAATATATAAATTTTTTAATTATTTATTAATAACTCAAAATTTTCCTTAATTTAATTATAAAATTATTATGTCTTAATCAAATTTTTTTAAAAAATTTTCCCAAGCTCCTGACCAATCAAGCTGAAAATTATTATGTTTTTTAACTCAAATATTTTCAAGCCACTGTCACTCTCAACAATTGGGCCGCAAATTGCCTATAGCAATTGGAAACAAATTGGGCGCAAAATTTGAAAAAAGAAATCTATTTGAAAATATTTTTGTAATTTTTTTTTGTGATAATATTTTTGAAAACTGATTTTTTTTAAAGTTAGTTTTGTAATTGTCCCAAAAAAAATATTACAAAAATGCTTTAAAGCAATTAAAAAAAATCGAAACATTTGATGCACACATACAATTTGCGTGAAAACCATGAAAAAAAATACAACAGGAGGCAAAGGTAGTCCAGAATATGCCACATGTGAATATAGAGTGGACTCTTTCCCTTTCTTTTCTGTGTATTTGACTTGTTACTCGCTAGCAACTTGGTTGCTTTTTATTTTTTGCTTTTGCTTTCTTCCCTGTATGTATATTTTCAAAAGTAGGTTTCATCAATCGTAATGAAACAATATAGACATAGTAGTAGCACCTATCTCTTTCTCCTTTAAACCTCAACCTAAAACATCTAAAATGAAGAAATCTAAGCAATAATTGAATTCTTTATTTTTATTTTTTATTTTAATATCAGATAAGCCAAAAATTAAATTTTTTTCGTGATTTTTATATTTTTTATATTTTTGGATTTTTTTTTATTTTTTGATTTTTTTGTTTTTAGCCTTTTTTGTACTATTTATATTACTTATAATTTTTTTTAGACAAGTTTCAAATTAATTTTTTTTAAAATGTTAAACTAAAAATATTTATATTAAATTTCTAATTATATATAACATATACTAACAAATAACTAAAATATATCTACTTATATATAATATAAATTATTTTTATATTATTATTCTTTTGAAATTAAATACGCATATGTCGTTATATGCAACATGTAACTAAATATATATTATTTTTATACTGTTATTTTTTTAAATTTTAATAAATATATGTTGTTATATAAAATATATATTGACATATAACTAAATATATAATAGTTTTATATTTTTATTCTTTTAAAATTTAATATGTATATGTTGTTATATATAATATATACTGACATATAACTAAATATATATCGCTCTTATATTATCATTGTGTTAAATTATAACAAACATATATTATATATAACATATATCAACATATAACTAAACATATATTATTTTTATACTGTTATTCTATTAAATTTTAACAAATATATATTATTATATGTAATATATACTAACGTATAACTAAATATATAATAGTTTTATTTCTTTATTCTAATTCAATTTTACATATATATGTTGTTATATATAATATATACTGATATATAACAAAATATATAATAGTTTTATATTTTTATTCTTTTAAAATTTAACACATGCTATATGTAATATATGCCGGCATATAACTAAATATATATCACTTTTATATTCTTACTCTTTTGAAGTTATTATACATAGTATATATCGACATATAACTAAATATATAATAATTTTGTACTCTTATAATTTTTAAAATTTAACACGTATATATTGTTATATATAATATATATCAACATATAACTAAATATATACTAATTTTATATCCTTAGTCTTTTCAAATTTAGTATATATATTATTATATGTAACATATGCTGACATATATAGACATTAATTTTATACTCTTATGTCTATAGTTGTTTTGAAATTGTTATGACAAATATTTCGAAATTAGTATAAAAAACAATTCATCATTAGTAATTCTCTATATAACAAATGAAATAACGATACCTTAATGTCCACCCCGAGCATAATATTAATACATATAGCAGCTAACATGAATTAAATTTATTTCTTGACGATCTTGTTAATGTATGCAAAGGAATAAATAACAACTTTACAAGATGGCAAGCAGAGGTATCATAATTCAATTTCTCAAAATTCTTATTGTTTATTTGTTTTGGCAATCAAAATGCAATATTGTCCAAGTTCTCACTGGTCTAAATGATACAACGTCAATCAATCCATAATTCTAAATAGTAACAAAGACTAGAAGCATTGAGAAACAAAGACTAGAAGTATTGAGAAATACGTAACATTCCTAAACCAAACACATAAGCGTATATATAACAATCGTCGGTGTCAAAACTTGACGTTCCCAAAATATTGCTAACTACACATTTAGATAAATAAGGTTTTCACATAAAAATCCCTTAAATTAGACACAACAAAAAACTAAGCCTAAGACTCAAAAACTCCTTTTGCGGGAAATGAAATCATATTGGTTAAAGAATGACCTTTCAATCCTATCCAAAACCGAAGTTGCAAATAAAACCAGTAAACTACTAGCTTTTGATGAAAGAAAAAATAGTGTCAAGGAGAAATATCTAAAATCTTTATTCAACCACCTTAATGATGAATCAAATCAATTACAAAATTTCAATAAAATCCAACTGCCCATTCCAAAGATTAAATGAATGAGTTGTCTCTGGCTATAAGGACAATTGGAGAAGACAAAAAATAAAAAAAAAATCAAAATATGATGCGGAGAAAAGAGCTGATTGTGGATAAACAATGGCGGTAGTAACAATGAACGACTTCTAAGAAAATAAAGAAAAAGAAAGATTGAAATATAATATAAAATTGAAAAAAAAAAACTTATAATATACGGTAAAATTAAAAGAAGTTTAAAAAAATAAATAGTAAATTTGAAAATCATAATTAAAATATAGTAACAATATAATTTTTTCTGAATGACACTTTCTATTATATTTTTAATAATTTTTACTTTTTTAATAGGGATATTTTAGTCATTTTATTATTATTATTATTTTTTTTTATAAAGGTGGATGGTACCACCGAATATTTTTAATTATATCTCAAATAAGGCAAGTTCATACATTCAGAAATAATTAAGCCCTTAATAAATTTGAGCAAAGATGAAAAACTATGATAGACAAAAGAAGCATTATTCGTTCTACTAAAGTGAGCCAAGGAATGAGCAACTTGATTGCTTTCCCTGTACGTATGAGAAATGAAACAATTGAGAGAGACAAGGAGAGAAGAAATCTCTAAATTTCTTCCATCAACCTGCAATGAGACGTCAGTATGTAAGCAAGAAACCAATTGTGACGAATCTATTTCAAATTGGAGAGATCCCGACACATATAACCTGCTCCATTTAATGCCTCGAAGAAGTGCTAGAGCTTCGGCCTGCCATGGCGAACAAGCAATGAGCGAAAAACAACAGCCAGCAACAAATTGCCCAAAAATATCTTGAATAACCACTCCACCTGTTGATAAAGATGGAGTAAAGGAAGCATCAATGTTGATTTTGAAAGCTGCAGAGGTAGGTTTTAGCCACCGAACAATCATCAATTTCCGGTTTAGTCGACCAAAATTTTTCGGGAGAAGATCAGTTAAGCAATGAGTGCTTCAGCTAGCAAATTTCTTTGCAGAATTTATAACTCCCCATTTATAAATATAGCTCCGAATTTGCAGAATAATACCAGTAACAAAAAAATCACCTTTACCCCATGTAAATGAACAATATGCTTTCCATACCTGCCAGATAATAATTTGAGGGACAAGACGGCATAGCAATCCCAAGGTTGAATTTGGCTTAGCCACCAACCACCAAGCCATAAGTTCTTGTCGTAGGGATGAGAGAATATGAAAATTCTGCAGAAAAAAAGCACCAAAGTATTGCCAAATGGGATAAACTTTCGGACATAAATAAAACATGTGGTTCAAAGAACCACCAGCAGCCATGCAGAAAGGGCAAAACATAAGGCCCGTGAATTCCCAGCAGTTCAAGACGATGGGGAAGAGGGAGGGCATCCATACATATTCTCCAGGATAAGAAGGATATCTTCGTAGGGAATGAGCTGTCCCACAACATCTGAAATGAAAGAGATTGGCTTTTATGCCGTTGGACAACCTTAAAAACCTCTGAAAAAGAGAGACTTGCATTTTGATGAGTAAGCAGAGAAGGTAGAGATTCATTATTATTCCACAAGTTTATAGCAAAATCATGAACACGGCAAATCCTTTTCCATGTGCAAGAGTCAATAATTTGAGGAGACATATTACCATTCCTATAATATTTTTGCCGCATATATTTGGCCCACAAAGAGGATTCAAATTGAAATGACCACCAAAGCTTTACCAAATAAGTGTCTTGAATGTCAACAAGTGCACGAATTCCAAGCCCACCTTCTTCTTTCGGAAAACATAAATTATGAAATCTTACCCACGGCCTTCGTTCATGCTGCCCAGAACCACTCCAGAGAAAGTTTGCCATTCGTGTTTCCAAAGTGCGAATGACTTTTGCTGGAAGTTTCATCGCTCCCATTATATGAATGGAAATAGAAGAAAGAACATGTTTAATGAGCATAAGTTTGCCTCCCTGAGATAATAGACGTTTAGTCCAACCCATAAGCTTGGAGTCTATCTTTTTAATCAGATCATGACAATATTGCACTCTATTTATTCCCTGATAAATAGGCACTCCCAAATAAGTGAAAGGCAAATATTTCCTCTTAATTGCTAAGGCGTTCTCAAGCCTAGAAATTGAGGAAGCTCTCGTCTTCTTGGAGACATAAAAGGAACTTTTGTCAAAATTTATAAGATGCCCTGAAGCACATTGATAACTTTGCAAAAATTTCTTGAAATTTTGAATGCTACGCATATTACCACGTATGAAAATAAGCAAATCATCTGCAAAGGTAAGATGGGTAATAATAGACGCATTCCTGGTCAATTTATAGTGCTGAATTCTCCCGGAAGCAACCATAGCAGAAAGACCCCGTGAAAAACACTTTGAGGCAAGAATAAAAAGATAAGGTGAAAGTGGATCTCCTTGTTTAACCCCCCTAGTAGGAGCAAAAAATCCATAGTTAATTCCATTAACACACACTGACATCTTTGAAGAAGCTAGATTAGCCATGATAAGATTCACAATGGAAAGAGAGAAACCGAACTTCAATAAAACAGCCCGAAGGAAGGACCACGAAACACTATCAAATGCCTTGGCCATATCAAGCTTAATCGCCATATTACCACCTCGAGCTTTCCTGTCAATCTCATGAATTAACTCATTAGCTAACAAAATATGAGAATGGATAGACCGACCTTTCATAAAACCTGCTTGCTCAGGAGAAATAAGAGAGACAAGAAAAGGCGCCATACGATTAGCTAAGATTCGGGTGCAGACTTTATTGATAAAATTAGAAAGACAAATTGGCATGTATTGAGCAAAGCTTGATGGCCTGTCAACTTTTGGAATGAGGATGATTTGAGTAGAGCTAAAAGACTGAGGAATCGGCAAGCCAAGATAAAACTCTTTCACCGCACTGCAGACATCCCAATGGATAATCTCCCAACAGTCACGATAAAACTGTCCATCAAAGCCATCTGGACAGGGAGCACTAGTTGGATCGAGCTGCCAAACAGCTTTTTTGATTTCAGTATCATCTGGAATGGCACCCATAAGAGCATTATCATTATCAGATATTAAGGAAGGAATAAATTGTAACATAGAAGAAGTATCAGTAGTCACAACATCCTTTTTAAAAAGAGAAGAAAAATAAGTCACAGCAGCATTGCCAATCTCATCCTGAGAAGTCAACCAATCTCCCACTTCGGATCGAATAGAAGAGATACGTTGAACCTTCCTTAAAGTCTTAACATAATTATGAAAAAAAGAAGTGTTTAAGTCACCATCTTTCAGCCATTTAACATGAGATTTCTGCTTCCAAAACATCTCCTCGATACGAAGTTTAAGAATAAGATCAGCCTGGGCAGCCTGCCACTTGCACCGAGCATTAGATGAAGAATCATTAACATAATCAGTTTCTGCTGTATCAGTTCCAAGACCTGAGAGCCAGCTGTAGCTTTTTAAGTTTTATATACAAACCTTTTATTCCTCCTCCATAAAAATTCTCGGTCCATGAAGATCTAACAGTCGCCAAGAAAGAGGAATGGGTACTCCACATGTGTTGGTATTTGAAAGGCTTTGGATGATTAAAAATGCTTCGGGTACAAGTGAGTAATAATGGCGAATGATCAGATGAAGTTTTACCCAAGTGAGAGACATGAAAATCATCAAAGAAATCAATAAATCGAGGATTGGCACTAAATCAATCCAAACGCTCCCATACTCTACCTGAAGAACGAATACCAGTCCAAGTGAAAGCATTGCCATTATAAGGAATATCAATCAAACCACAAGAATCAGAACAGTTTATGAAATCCTGCATACTAAGAAGATTAGGGGAAGAAACACCTTTATACTCCGGGGACATTTGATGGCATTAAAATCCCCCCCAACTAGCCAAGGACCCGAAACCAAATCAGACATAGTACACAAACTGTCCCAAAGGTGAGTCCTCGAAGCTCGAGAATGCAGTCCATAAACCGCAGATAAGGAAAAATCCCAATCCAAAGAGATAGCTCGAGTAGAAACAGTGATTAGCTGCCTATCATCTCGAAAGTTAGTGAGATCAAACAAATTATCCTTCCACATAAACCAAATCTTATTAGTTGAACCAGCAAAACAAGAATCAAAACCCAATCTTCTAGTCATAGAAATAATTAATTCACTCAAAGACATTGGCTCAATAATAACCAATAGACCAATCTTGTGATCAAAGCATAGTTTGTGTAACCGAGTAAATGAGGAGGCCACTCCCCGAACATTCCAACATAAAATATTCATTGGGAGGTAATAGATAAAGTAACCGATTTATTAGACTTACTAGAATTTGTTGGAACACCATTAGATTTCGCTTTAGCTTTAAGGCGAGCTGAACGTTTTCTCGTAACTTGTATAAAATCATCTTTAGTTGTTGCAGCCTGAAGCTTATTCCCTATAGTTAAACCATCTTCTTTCAGCTGCTGCAGATCACAATCTTTAGAAAAGAAATCAACATCACTGTCAGAAACATGGCCAAGTGTCTCTGTTTCAGTCCTACCCGAAGCAAGTGGCTCCGAATCAGAAAGAGGTGATCCAGATATAGTAGATTTCCCAATTGAATTCTCAGCAGGCGGGTCTGAAACATCATTTCTATTTTTAACGGGTATAGATTCCGAAACCATAAAGCCTGGATTATTAATAACAAGATCAACAGATGAAGAATTCCCAGCACCAATGATTACCGGATCAGAATTAACAACCTTATCAGAAACAGGCAATGAAGAAGCAGTCGAAACAGGATCATTAACTAACAACACTGTACTGGTCACATTTTTATTTAACGAGGCTGGAGCTTGAGAAACCCGTGATTCTTTCAAAGCAGAGATAACCATCGCAGTTCCCCGTTAGCTTTAGGAACCCACATCTTTTCCTCAATTGTCTTATGGACCACTGGATCAGAAATCTTATGAGACGGACATGACAAGGAAGAGTGCCCCAATTTGCAGCACAACACACAATAATCAGGAAGGTTCTCATAAGTTACTGGTTGGAAAAACCCTTTATCCCCATTGCCAATCCATAGCTTATCCGGTAATTCATCAGAAAGATCAACTTCAACACAAAAACGGGCAGCTGTTGGACGAGATAAAGTAGTCGTCGATGAATCAACCTTCAATGGATTACCAATGAGGCTAGCAATAGAAAATAAAGGTTCCTTTTTAAAAAGATGAACCGGAAGACCATGGAGAGTAACCCAAGCAGGATAAAAAGAACTATCCACCGAAGCACAATAGTCTGGAGACCACTTAAACACCCGCATACCACAACCATTGAAAATCCACAATTGACGCAACCAACATCTAAGATAATCATCCTCCATCTGAAAATTAATTAAAATATTGTGATCATCCAATAATCCCAATGTAAAAGATCCAATAAAACCAATAGAATCAAAGCTTTTCTTCAAGGATTTCATGGAAGGACGCAAAGAGTTAAACCTCCCAATCAAAGAAAAACGGAATGGTCTTGAGAAGGCCTGAATTTCATCTTTCGAAAAATTAACAGCAGGGAAACCTCTAAATTTGTACGCTGGCTTAGGCACCAAGGAATCAGAAATGTGACTGGAAAAGGAACGATCAACGGCCAAAGCACTATCCTGATGTAGGGCCTCCACAAAAGACTTGGCCACCGGCTCAGGAGGAGCCGGCGCCGGCGCTGATGAAGAAGCCGTGGCGTCAAAATGCGTTAGACTGCTAATAGATGGAAATGTAGTTTGCTTGCAGATTTAGTTTAGACAAAAAAGAAAGCTGTTGTGAATGTCAGGAGATCGAGTACAGTGATTCACAAAAAATGCAAGAATATAACTTGGGCATTTCCACAAACACCTTGTCTGCAAGTCTATCCCACAAAAATCCAAAACAAAAGAGCCGATACAACAAACCAAAGGTACTAAAGCAAATCCATCAATGCAAGTGTTTTATTGATTTTGGTTTGATTGTGCTCAGATGCTCAGATCTTGGTCGGAATGCGATTAATCATGTGGAAATGAAAGATTTATAAGGAAGAAAAAACATACCAGTTGTTGATGATCGGAAAGCCCCCTGATCGGAATGCCCCCTGATTGGAAAGCCCCCTGATCAGCAGTAGCCACCAAGCTCGAGAGAGAGAGAGAATTTTAGATAATTATTAAATTTATTAAGAGAAAGTTATGATATATCTTAAAATTAGTCATTTTATTATAAATTCATTATAAACTTTATAAAATTTATAAACTTATTATAAACTCATAATAAACTTATTCTAAACTCACTGTAAATTATAAAAATATGATATTTTAATAAATATTTTATAAATTTTAATATTTTAATAAATATTTTATAAAAATAATAAATTTAAAATCATTTTTAAAATTTTTTATATTTTTGTTGAAATTCTTTATTTACTAGTGAAGCAAAAAAGCCCATGGGCTTGCTTATTTTTTCGAGGGCAGAACTGCCTCACACGTAGTCTCCGTTTCATCTCCATCTATAAATCCTGACGTTAGGGTTTGCAATTGCGAATTCTCTCTGCTTCGTTAACCTCTCAAATGGGCAAAAAGAGACCCAAAGAGCTCGATGCTACCTCAGTTTCGAAAAACGACACCGTTCCTACTGGCTCCGATATTTTCAAGTCACTGTTCGGGGATGGTGAGCAAAACGCTTCCGTTTCCTCTATCTTCTCCAATAAGAATCCATTCAAGAGAAAAATCCAACTATTAGGTAATGGAAACCCTGAAATTAACAAAGAGAAAAGCCCCACCCTTGCAGAAGAAGAAGAAAAAAAAGAGGTTCCTTTAGTTGCCAAGAAATCGAAAAAAGCGAAAACCCAAATCTCTGAATTTGAAGACAACCTTAACATGAATTCTGATTTGGATAATAAGAACAACATTAACCCTAGCTTTGTTGATGATCCAAAATCTGAGAAAAAGAAGAAGAAGAGAAAGAGAGATGAGCTAGAGAGAGAGTATGAGGCCCAAAAGCATGGCTTCGTGCCGGAAGATGCCGAAAACTTGGTTGTGGTTGGTAAGAAGAGGAAAAAGTTGGACAATGAAGCGGATATGTTAGTTTCGAAGGATAAGGGGGGTTTTGATGATGAAAGTAAGCTTTTAAGGACAGTGTTTGTTGGTAACTTACCTCTAAAGGTAAAGAAAAAGGCGCTCATGAAGATGTTCAGCCAGTTTGGGGAGATTGAGTCCGTGAGGATACGGTCTGTGCCCATTGTGGATGTGAGTGTCATGCTTTTGCGCTTATGCTATTTTTTTCTTTCGATTATCATGTTCTTATCATTCCTTTATTTTGTTTGGACAGACCAAGTTACCCAGAAAGGAGGCCATTATGCTGAAGAAAATCAATGATTCAGCTGACAGGTATTGGTGTTGTATCCATTTTGAATCTTTACAATGCCAATGCAGGAGAGGCAATATTTGATTCACCTCAAATAACCAATGTTTTCTATCTGATCCATTGAAACTGTTAATCAACCGTAAAAAGAGTAGTTAATTGGAGAATAACAACTTTAAATAACTAAATGAATCCCCATGCATGAAACTAAATTTTAACCTCAATTTTTCTTGGAAAAATTTTCTTATATCATTTTTTACAAGGTTTTTAACATTGATATTATTACACATATCGAGCCTATAAAAATATGGATATATTGCTATATCAATGGAAATATCAAATTTATAAGTTTAATTATGACAAATATTTTCAACTAAAGCAGATGTCATTAGTTAAATCAATGGCGGAGTCAGTCATTTTTCATTAACTTGGCAACAGTAGTGCATTGACATGTGCCTAGCTTTGATTTATTAGTGCTTTTTTGCAGCCCAACGATGAATTAGTTAGCGATGTATCTGTAGAACTTGTTAAATAGCACGATAAATCCATAAAATATAATGAAAGTCCTCCATAAATTAAAATATCGAAATATATAAAGCTAAAAAGATATAGCAGGTTTATTTTATATCATAGGCCTTCGAAGTTTGAAAAATCGAACCATATGTCCAGTGAAATAATGAAATTTCAGTCCATGCATTTTTCATATTTGTTGAAGATGGTTAAGTGTTTTAAATTTCAGGTATGATATTTTTCAGTTCAGTTAATGACTTTGAAATGCCATGTATTGCAGTATGCATGCATATGTTGTTTTCAAAACAGAGAAATCTGCTGAGTCTTCTCTGGCTCATAATATGGCTGTGGTACGTTTGTTCTTCTAACTTGTATGTTTAATATTCTTTTTTGTCTATAAGTATGACATTATTCCTCTCTATCTCTCACACATATATATTCGAGTTGAACCTGCTTTAATTTATATGTTGTAGGTGGCACATGCAAAATTATCTTGTGTTTATGTGGATGCAGGTTGAAGGAAATCATATTCGTGTTGACAGGGCATGTCCACCTCGAAAGAAATTGAAGGGTGATGGTTCTCCGCTTTATGATAATAAAAGGACCCTTTTTGTGGGTAATCTCCCTTTTGATGTTAAGGTAATCAACTTCACTATGATTTCTCTGTGTTCACACTTTCTCTTTTGCATTTTTATTTGCCCATATTTATCTATCTAGGCATGTCACAAATATTTTTGCTGCAGGATGAAGAAATTTATCAGCTTTTCTCTAGCATCAAAGATCTTGAATCCAGCATTGAAGCTGTACGGGTTGTTAGGCATCCTCATATTGGTCTAGGGAAGGGTATAGCCTATGTATTGTTCAAATCAAGGGTATGTGGAACCTTTTTCTAATGCTTATTTACAGATCCCATGTTGAAAATTTTGAATTTTGAACAGTAATGTGCAATTTTAACTTGTGTGCTTATTGAATTGTTTGCCTCTTTTTTGTGACATATAAATTAGTGTTAATTGTAAAGGTAATGCTCTTATACCATGCTGTCCTATGCAAGCATTAAATTTACTTTTAGAAAGATGGCATATTTTCTCCTTGTTATCATTGAGACTAGCAATTTGCTTCTGTTGAAGTAAGCAAGCAGCTTCAATATGGTATTCCCTTACTGTCTTGATTTCTCTGTATAGTATCTTCCAATGTGTTTATGTTCTGCATATTAGCTCTATCAAATTGACTTTGAAATATTGTATTTCAAGAGGAGAATACCAATTGTTATTCCTTTCTAGTTTTAGTGTCTATGCATCAAAGTTGGAAGTCTGATCTTGGATTTTTGCATGCAGTCATGTTTGTTTTTCTACAGTCTTCTTTCTACATGCATGACTTCTGTTTGTTTTTTTGCACCTTGTACATATTATTTACTTGGATCATACGTCTTAAAAACATCTAGAAACTCAGCAGTGAATAAATCATTCACAAAGGCAGCTTAAATTATGTTCACGTTCAAAGTTTACTCGAATAGTTGAATTATGTTTATGGCAGGTCCTTGTCAATGCTATATTGTTTTGCATAGTGCATAAAATCATAATACTATCTTTCCTTGGTAACTTGTGGTTCTAATGGGATGCAGGAAGCTGCAAATTTGGCACTTAAGAAAAGAAACTTGAAGATTCGAGATCGAGAGTTGAGGCTTTCTCATTCCAAGCAAGACCGTACACCATCTAAGAGAAAATACTTTTCAACAGCTGATTCACCAACGAAGAGGTTGGCAGTGAATTTGTGGACTCCTGACCGGAATAATGGATCAAATACGAAGGCTTCTATTTCTTACCAGGGTTTGCGTGCTACCAAAACTGGTGTCCAGAAGAAAGGCCATCTAAAACACAATGGAGCAGTTAGGATGAAATCTAAGACTCAGTCAGGAGATAAAGGCAAGGAGAAACGACCAGCTGTTGCTGCTAGAAAGGCAAAAGCAAATGCACTTAAAGATGGTGGCGCTGCAAAACAAGCAGGGAAAAAGCGCAAGCTGGATAGCCGAACTCCAGATGGTTCTAACAGGAAGAAGAAAGCCAAAAAATTTGGGTAGCAAGGCTAGAGATGGCAATGTATTATGGAAGTACTTTACAAAAAAATCATACGCTCTTGCAATTAGTGATTGCTCATACAAGTAGCCCTAGTCATTTCACAATCCCTGCACTCCCTTGTACAAGTGTATTAATTTGGTTATTTATTTGTTGGATAGAGTGTTGATGAGAAGAATGTGTCAGTGTGATATGGCGTCCTTTATGGTTGGATTTGCTATGGAATTGTATTTTGACGGGAAAGCATGGTCAATAACATAGTAGTGCAAATCAATGGTATTGGCAATGCCTTCATGGTCTGTGGAAATTGACTTACTCGTGATTTACTTTTACCAGTTTTGGAAAAATAATTTTGTTTTTCAGCCACCGTAAATTGTTTTGATGGAGTTGAAATTTATTTTCGAGCAGCATGAAGCAGCTTGTCTGAGACTAGACCTTGCCACAGGTTCATGGAAACTATAACCTCAACTTTGGGCAAAGGTTCTGTTCCGGTGTTTAGAACCTCTGGTTTCAATTATGCTGGGCTCTGGTTATGTCCAATTCAGATTTTAATTCGATTTTAGTTTTAAAGGTTTAAGTTATGATACAAATTTAGGTTGTCCTTTATTTACTATGTACATAAATTTAATGTTTAATATCTAAATCGTGGCTATAATGAATAAGCTTAATATATCCGTGGCTTCTACAACTTATAGTTTTTGCCACTTAATCCTCTGTAATTTTCGAGAAAGCACTTGGCCTCTTCAACTGATTAGTTTCGACAGCAACATGCCATTTGATGCTGAGATGACACACCGTGTGAAATCACCACTTACATCATGCATAAATAGACCATTTGCTGTTGAATTAGAAGTAAATTTTTTCTCTTCTAATGCATCACGATCAAATAATATTTCTCTTCAATATCAAAATAACTCCTGAATTGAAAATTTAGTAAATAAATAAAAAAGTGGAGAAAAGTCCACTCTTTTAGCGACGATTTTTGTTTCTTTTTTGGTTTCTTTTATTTCATTTCTTTCTTCCTCTCTTTCTCCTTCTCCCTCGTTCTCATTTTTCTTTCTTTCTCCTTCATTTTTCTTCTTTTTTCTACTTGTTCTTTTTTTTTTCCCCCATTTTTCTTCTTCCTCTTTCTTTCTCCTCTCTCTCTCTCTCTCTCTTTTCCCTTTTCTTTTTTTTTCCTTTACTTTTTTTTTCTCTCTTGTCGTCGGTCGAAATTTTCGCCGGTTGTCAATTCACAATTAAAGGCATGAATATTTTTTAAATTAATTTATTTTATTTTTAAAACAGTTTTTAGAATAAATAGGATATTTTGTTGAATAAAGAATATTTAAAATAAATAAATTTTGAAAATTATTTGGTTGATTAATTTATTTTTAGATTGAATGAATTATTTAGTAGAATATAATTTTAAAAATAAATAAATTAATTGATTGAATAAATAATTTTAAAATATTTTTTTGAAATTATTGGATAAAATAATTTATGTTTTAGAAACATGTTAGAATAAATAATTTTTGAAAATAATTTGATGGCGCAATTTATTTTTAGAATGATTAAATTATTTGGTACAATAAAAAATTTTTTTGAATAAGTAATTTTTTTAATAAATAATTTATAAAAATTTTATGGTAGAATAGTTTAGTTTAAGCAAATTGTTAGAGAAATAATTTTTGAGAAATTATTTAGCAAATAATTTATTTTTTATGTGAATAAATTATTTAATAGAAAAATATTTTTAGAATATATTATTTTTTAAAAAATGAAATAAATTATTTTTTCAAAAATAAAATTAATTATTTTTAAAGAAATAAAATAAATTATTTTATTTCTTTAAAAATAATTAATTTTTTTAAATTAAAAATTTAACAACGGATCCGTTGCTAAATGCATCTTCAGATTGAAGACAATAAATTTAGCAACGAAAATTATGTAATTAGCAATAAATTCTTTCGTTGCTAATTACTAAGGGCATTGAAAGCTCATAACTAAAATTTTAGCAACATAAGTCATTTCGTTGCTAATGGTAATTAGCGATGGATCTCTGAAAATCTGTGCTAATCCACATTATTCTTATAGACCGCAATCTCTGAGGTTCGAGACCGCGAACAAAGTCTTAAAGCTAGAAGATGCATAAGCAATTGCGATGAAGATTGTGACCCTAATATGAATATCAGCACTACTACATATTGTAACACCCCCGTACCCCATATACGTACACCGTATACATCTACACAACATGTGATATACGTATAGAGGATATAAGAGTGTCACAGTACATTTTAAACAAACCAAACTTTAATCTTTAACATATAATCATCATAAGACAATCCGAGTAAACTTAAAACATTTAACCTATCTTATAAAAAGTAATAGATAAAATATTCCATCTTTAAAATACATACATATATATATATATAACATTAGTACCTAAAAGTTTATCCAAAACAGTTTGTTCAAAATATTTGTTAAATAAGTAGTTGAAAATACATATGTATATATATCAAAATCAATGTTTACAAAATTATAGAATTTATACATGTTGGCAGTTCGTCTCTGATCTTGATGTCTACAACTCAACACTGCTCTCACAAACTCAAGCCTAGACTCGACTCGGTCTAGACGAGCTCTCCGGCATAACCGGATCTACCCTGTCATCGACACGATGAACCACAATCGCACTAAGCAGATAGCTTAGTGGTACAAACTTTGATTCAATATAGATCAATGCGATGCTCATGCACAATATATATGAATATATCAACTCATTGCATTATATCTCAACATTTTATTCATTTGCATCACATTTCATAATTCACATTTAAGCAAAGAGAAACATGAGCCCAAATCGAAACTAATATGCTATTCAAAGTTCAGAGTTACTGCTTTGGTCCAAATTGACACCTTGTGTCTAGCCCCGTAGGTAATATATATATATATATATATATATATATCCATAGATAATGTAACAGACTCAGTCTCTTGGACCTCAACCCGGCTAGACCCTTGGGCTCTAGTATCTTGGTCCTCAACCTGGCTAGACTGTTACAGTTTTTGAGACTTACGACCCAGTCTTTTCACCCCAAAAACATCATATTTATCATTTATCAGCTGGGCTCGGCTTACGACCCGGTCTTTTCACCTGCCTAGTAATTCATAGGCATGCCGCCAAACCCAGAACTCTAAAAATTGAATAACATACTAGGCATATAATTAATTAATTTATCTCATTATCAAATACTTTCACAATTCATTTCCCATTTCATTTCTCATAATCAAACTAGGTTCATTGCCTTACTATATCATCTTTTCTCAATTTTCTCATTCTTCTATTTTATCTCAATATCGATTGGTTACATTATGTTTTCATATATCTCATCATGTTATTCCACATTTTCTTTCATTTCTAACACATTACTCAGTTGCTTTGATACAACAATATAATTCACATTATGCATATCATACCATATAATTCATTCATCAATAATGTATCAATTAACTTAACACATTTCTCAACTAAATGTGTTAAGTCCCAATGTAATGACCTGGATGTCTTAGTCCTTAGTCCGACAAGTTATCTTGGGCCGTAACCCTCAACCCAGTAAGCGATTTTGGGCCTCAACCCAGCAATCTGTTACAGTATTGGACTTACTTACCTTTAAGAGCAACAACACCACTCTGTCAACTTCCTCTTCCAAAATGTCCCTCAAACCTTGGGTTGCGTAACTCAATTCTCTTCAAAACCTAATCCAAAGATGATGATACATACTCAATTAGTGATACACATAAGAAAATAAGGAAGAGAACTATCTAGGGCAAACTCTACACTTAACACGCTCAACAACACGAGCGTGTCCCTGACTGTGCTCTAAACCCACAACACAGAAGCTTTGAAATGCTCAGTTACATGGGTGTGTCACTGCACGTGTCAATTCTCCTCCAACACAGAAGCTATGACACGCTTAGTGACATGGGCGTGTGATGGTGCAAAACTATGCTATTGTAATAACGCAAGTGCACGAGTCGCTCAAGTAATAAAGTAGTGAGTGAGTTATCGTTCCACTGGGGACAAGGCCAAGTACTAGTGCGAATTTTAACTGTTGTTTAGCAAATCAATAGTTTTGTGAAGTTTTGTAATTAAAGATAATTAACTTAATAACTGAAATAGAGAGATTGATTATTGAATGAATTGATTGATGATGAAAATAATATCTAGATATTGAATCCCCCTAGCCACAATTATATTTATGAAAATCAATTCAATTAAACCAAATAATAGAGTTGAATTGGTATTCCTCTAAATTAGACTAAAACCTTTCTCAAGTGAATTAATCCCTAATCACTAAGTAAAATGCTGGAATCTCTTCTCAAACATAATTAAGTAGATCTTGCATTAAGAATAAGGAATCATAAACCAAAGGATCTTGTAAGTCTATCTCTAGTACTCCAATCAATCCTCAATCCTTATGAGTATTCAATTCATATCAAGCTTTCTTAAGTCAATAATATGAAAATTGCAACTAATCAATAAGCATGCTATTATCAATTGCAAATAAATTATTAAGCATCATAATAATAAAACAACTCAATCAAATGATTTAATTAAATAAAATTATTCAATCCATACAATAAAGCTGGGGTTCATTAATATCTAGATAGAGAATGAATTAGTTCATGTTCAAAACCAGAAAACCAGAACAAGAGAAATAAGAAAAAGAATCCAAACAATTCATGGCGAATAATTTGTATTTCTTCACTTGAATCCTTGAATCTTGGTTTAGATCTTGTTTATGATATGTCTTCACCTTCAATCTCAGCTCCAAAACACTCTTTTTCGCTCTAGAAGTCAGCTCTAGGTTATAAAATATGAAAATTGGATCCCTAATTCGTGCTTCAGCTCAGCTTTTTATAGTGCAGATATTTTTGCCTGACACGCCCAGTGACACGCCCATGTCACTGGGCGTACACTGAAATTTTGAATATAAGGCACGTCCAGTGACACGTCCATGTCACTGGGCGTGTCACAGCCACTGTGAATCATTGCAATAAGCACGCTCGGTGACATGCCCATGTCACTGGGAGTGTCAATGCTTTTGTATGGCAGTATCAAGGGCACGTCCATTGACACTCCCATGTCCATGGGCGTGTCACTTGAAGAATTTTGCTCTTTTCCTCTACTTTCATTCGTAATTCCTCTGAAATGACCATAAACCTCAAAATACAGAGAATTCCTAAAATTAACCCTAAAAAGCACTTGAACAAACAAATTAAACTCAATTGGATAATAATCATATTAAGAAATGGGGGCAAAATATCATCAATTGTGCACTTATCAAATTCCCCCCCACTTGAGTTTTTGCTTGTCCTCAAGCAAACTAAATTACTATAATAAGCAGAAATGATGGACCCCTCTATATTCAAAAATAAAAGACAAGTTTGACAATACTCAAATAAGAAGACTCGACATTCTCAACCAAAAACTAATTCACAATCATAACAGCTAAATTAAGAAGTTTCAAAACAAAAATTTCACAGACCTGAAACCTAAAAATCTAGAGTTAAAAGATTGAGCATAAAATTTTAAAAAATCCAAAAGTCATGAGCAAAGTACGAAAAATGTAAATTTTCTCTTAAGTTCTTTAACCCTTTTTATGTTTTTTTTTAACTGTATATACACATATATATAAATTTTAAGGAGCCCGACTTGTTTGAACTGATACTAACCTTTTGAAGAGAAGGTAAACATTTGTGATGCCGACCCCTGGTTACTCAGCCAAAATCACCGTTCAAATGGCTACTAGCACTATTCATGATTCCAACTCATTTGCTTTAATTATAGAGTAAAAATCAGCGGAACAGGGATAAATTTTCAAAGTTCCTTTTATTAGAATTATTTCTTTATTTATTTTATTCATTATTTTTTTAACTGTTCAAGGGTTAGGAGCTTAAGGGTCATACTAAGTCCGACTCAAGAATCTAAGGAATTACAATATGCTAAAAAATGTAACTAAGGTTTCAAACTTCAGATGTGCCCAATTTCCATCAATCCACTACCTAATTATAGCTATTACAGTCGATCCTCAGCAATTGATCAAGATAGCCAAGTTAACCTCAACAAGAAATTGTCATTTAGAAAATCACAAATTAATTTAACATATAAAGGGGAATCGTTTCAATTCACATTATTACAACAATCTAGTTTACTTAAATCCAAAAACAATTTGCAGAATTTAATTGAGACAAATGAATCAAATGGAAAGAATGAAATAATAGAAACTCAATCAAGAAAGTATACCTCCCCCACACTTAAGACGCACATTGTCCTCAATGTGTGCGTAAAATAAGAAATAACAAAGAAAGTGAAAAACTGCCCTTCCATGTCCATGATTGAACAAATATGAGTATGATGCCAAGAGTATGGTGAAGGCAAATTTGCTTCAAAATAAAAAAAAAACTAAAATGCATAAACAAGGTTAAGACATAAATAAATGAAATAAACAAACAAATGAAATAGCTCGTAAAGAAAATTCCAATTATCTAACAGGAATAAAAATAAAAGAAAAAGAAAAAAACAGTAAATAAAATGTGGGCTAGTAAAAAATCGGCGCATCACTGGAATCGTCACCACTGGTCTCATCATCGGATACATCAACTAGAGGTGCAGGTGTAGGTGCAGGGGCAGGTGGCTGGTATGGTGGAGGTGGTGGTTGCGAAGGGTGAAACCCTTGATACCTCCAAAACTCTAACATGGATTGTTCCAACCATTGCCTTCTCAAGATCTAGTGATCCAGCTGGGCTTGTAAAGAAGTAGTCTGTTCAAGCATGAACTGCTGTATCTGGTCCTGCTGAGTTAAGATCTTATTCTGATTCAGCTCGATATTCCCCTATCTTCCCTTCAATCCTACAAATCTGACGCTCTAAATATGTGGGCTTCCTGTCATCATCCCACTCAACATTAACTGACTGGCACTAATCTCGGAATGTAGGCGTCTGGACAAAAGATGGTCCAGCAGAAGAAGAAGGTGCAGTAGTGGAAGAAAGCGGTAGTGGCTGAAGGCCCAGCAGTAGTGGATGAGCCCGAAAAATTTATCGATGGAGGTGGTGGTATATTTGAAGGAGGAGCAGAAGGGGCTGCCTCTGGTATATCTGAATCCATAGGAGGTGCCTGCAGCCCATCTACCTTCTCCTGGTTCAATCTCTTCAATGTGTCCATACCTAACAGTTTGGGCAAACCATCCACCGTCATAGGTAGGCAGCCATCTAACACACCTAAGTGACGAGCAAGTCATGTGACATACATGCCACCATGCAAAGTACCTGATACTCCCTTTTTAGACTGCTCATAAAAGAATTGTGTGATGGCGTGTGCTACATTGCACCGGGTCTTCTGTACTATGCAGTGCAAGAAAAATAGATCTCTCAGGCTTACCACCCTTGTGCTACTCAGCCGAGCTGTAAGAGTGTGAACTAACAGGTTGTGCACCACTCGGCAGGGGAAGGACTCAAAGTTGGATGCCTTAGAAACCTTGGGCTGATATTTATCTGCAGTGGGTGCAAAGGTCCTCCAAACCCAAGGAGGAGCAACCTCATACTCGACAAAATCCACCTCGAAATTCAGATAGTCAAAAGTTTGTACCTCCTCTGCAGTATATAACCCGAGATGCACCCCAAGGTCATTAATGCTCATATGGAATCTCTGCCCTCCCAGTCTGAATTTAATTGTTGGCTTAGTAATTGAAACCTTGGTCTTTTGGAACTGAAAGGTGCTGTAGAATTCCAATGTCAGCTCTCTGTAGGAAGGCTCATTGATGGAGAACAGTTGGTCCCATCCTGGTTGGTTGATCAGTTCCCGAATATCTGCTGCAATATTTGCCAGTTCCATAGCGTCCCAATCTAAAACACGAGGTGGGGACCAATCCTTATTGTCGAAAAGTTCAAATCGCCTTCTTTCCTCGGCATTCAAGAATCTAAGGCATTTGTGGTTTGCCATGAACTTAGAAGTTAGTCGTGTAACGGGTTGGCTTGAACTGCCTTCCCCTCGTGCACATTTGGCGGGTAGCTGGGAGGATGATTGTTTGCGAGGGCCCATTGTCTGCAAAACAAATAAGAATTGTTCAATAACAATAAAAAAATATAACACGATACAAAATACCAATAAAAGATCGACACAGAGTTATCGAAATGCCGGCATTATAACAATGAAGCATAATGTAAATCCCAACAAATTTAATGCCAATAGTCAATTTAAAACAAGTTAATCAACCTATATCAACAAACACTTAACCAACAAAAGCGACGAAATAATTCGAACGACGACAATTTCGACATAGCGATTCCGTTTTCCAACAATAGTGATTAACCATAACCTAATAAGCAAATCAAGCAATTTATAAATCAAACATAAAATAAATCAAAATAAATCAAACGCCGAATCAAAATGGAATGAAAATCAAAACAAAAGCAAAATTAATCAATCACTGCAAAATCACGATAAATCAAAATGAAGCAAAATAAAGCAAACACAGCATAAATCTATCAATTCTAAGGAAAATAAAAGATAATACAAAGAATCCATAAAAAAAATGAAAGAAAAATGAACAAAAATCCACAAAAATAGCAAAAGTGAGAGTTCATACCTGAAAAGTGCGAAAATCCTATGGAATTAAACGAAAATCGAGCAAATCTGCGCAAATAATGCAAACCGGGAGTGAGAATCTCTCCTAAAGTGATTGGGTGTGTGAATGCGCCGGTCAGAGTGCAAGAAATTTGAGAGAAAATGAAGAAAGAAAACTGAAGTTTGCGTTTAAAATGGCTTCGGGTCTTTATATAAAGACGTCGACATGCCCAGTGACACGCCCGTTGTAATGCGAGATAGTGTATACGACACGCCCATGGACACGACCGTGTCCATGGGCGTGTCACAAGGACTGGATGAATTGATAAATGACATGCCCATAGACACGTGCATGTCAATGGGCGTGTCATATGTACTGTGACAACAAAGGAAATGACACGCCCACTAGCCTGGGCGTGTTCTTTGGGCGTGCTGGCTCTTTTTTATTTTTATTTTTATTTTTATTTTTATTTTTATTTTTTTATTTTTTTAGGCACAACCAGTGACACGGGGGTGTCCCTGGGCGTGCCATAGCTACTGTTTCTCATTCAAAATGACACGGGCATGTCACTGGGTGTGGTGTAGCTACTGCCTCTTAAAAATAATGACATGCGCAATGACACGGGCGTGTCCTAGAATATGCTCAATTTACCCCTCAAAATCAAATTTCCTCTATAAATTCAAATGAATGCAAGGCAAAAAAAACACCAACCAATGATAGAAGGATAAAACTAAAACAAAATGATGACACAAACCAAAAACACAGAAATTAAAGACATAAAAATTAAAGAACGAATAAAACAGTGGGTTGTCTCCCACCCAGCACTTCTTTAACATCGTATTAGTTGGACGGTCAGGGCAAATTTCCCTAGTATTGGAGGTGTAAAACCTCCTTCAATTCCTGTATTTCCCCTCCCCCCCCAAAGTATAATTTGAGCCTATGCCCATTTACTTTAAAATCTCCTTTTTTCGGATGAGTTATTTCAACCACTCCATAGGGAAAAACTTTCTTAACTGTAAAAGGACCAGACCATCGAGATTTTAACTTACCTGGAAAGAGTTGAAGCCTCGAATTATACAATAATATCTGATCTCCTGCTTGAAACTCTTTCCATTCCTTAATGCGAGCATCATGCCATCTCTTAGTACGCTCCTTATACATTCTTGCATTGTCATAAGATTGCAATCTCCACTCGTCCAACTCATTTACCTGTAATTTTTGCCTTTCACCTGCATGAGCTAGATCAAGGTTAATCTATTTTATAGCCCAATATGCATTATGTTCAATTTCTACAGGTAAATGACAAGCTTTTCCATATACCAGCCTAAACGGTGTAGTGCCCAAAGGAGTTTTGAATGCAGTCCTAAAAGCCCATAGAGCATTGTCCAATTTCTCAGACCAATCCTTTCAGGATCGCTCTATAGTTTTTTCTAGAATTCTTTTTATCTCCCTGTTCGTGTTCTCAACTTGGCCACTAGTTTGGGGATTGTAAGGAGTAGCAAACCTATGTGTAACACCTAATCTTTTGAAAACTTTCTCAAGCTGAATATTACAAAAGTGAATACCCTATCACTTATGATTGCTTTCGGTGTACCAAATCGAGAGAATAACTTCTTCAAAAACTTCATCACTACCCTAGCATCATTGGTTGCCAAGGCTTGGGCTTCAAGCCATTTAGAGACATAATCTATAGCTACAATAATATATTTATTTCCAAAGGAATTTGGAAACGGTCCCATAAAATCGATCCCCCATACATCAAAGACTTCACACACTAAAATTTCATTTTGGGGCATCTAATCACGAGATGAAATGTTTCTAGTCCTTTGGCAACGATCACAACAGTTCACAAATTCGTAGCTATCCCTAAACAAAGTTGGCCAATAAAATCCTGATTCTAGTACCTTTTGAGTAGTCCTATTGGCTCCCATATGACCACCAGCTGGTCCAGCATAGCATTGACTAAGAATATTCATCGTTTCGGGCCATGCCACACACTGTCGGATCATGTGATCCTTACATAATCTTAACAAAGATCCTCCCAAAAATAATACTTTAAATCGAAAAAGAATTTCTTCTTTTCTTGATAAGTTAAGTCCTTAGGAAGTTCCCTAATAGCTAAATAGTTAGCAAAATATGCAAACCAAGGTGTTTCAAAATTTAAATTACTTACCTCACTTACCATGGTGTACAACTGCTCATCAGGGAAGTGATCATTAATGTCCCCTTCTTTAAACCTCTACAAGGTTGGATTCTCCAAGCGAGAAAGGTGATCTGCTGCTAGATTTTCAGCTCCCTTCTTGTCTTGAATCGTCAAATCAAATTCCTGCAATAACAAGACCCAACGGATTAGCCTATGCTTTGTATTAATTTTCACAAATAAATACCTCAAAGCTGAATGGTCTGTATAAACAATCACTTTTGACAAGATTAGATATGATCTAAACTTGTCAAAAGCAAAAACTACAGCTAGCAGCTCTTTCTCTATAGTTGTCTAATTAGCTTGAGCTGTGTTCAAGGTCTTGCTTGCATAGTGTAGACCCTTAATTTTTGACCCAGTCCGGTCCAATATATTTTATTTAGTCTAAAATAATTTTTGTGTTGTCTAATATATTTTAACTAGTCCAAAATAATTTTTTAAATCATATTTGGTTTAGTGTCTAATTTTTATTAATAAAAAATAAAAATAAACAAATCAAAAATCAAAAAATAAAAGTAAAAAAAAAGTTGGATTGGGGTGAAATGGCCCGCAGGCCTGTCTCGCCCGGTGCAGCAGCTCTTTTCACCAGCGCATTTTTTCCGCAGCCAATTTTTTTCGCCAGCGAAATTTTCCGACGCAAATTTTTCGAAACCTAATACAATTAGGTTTCGGTTATCTTTTCTTATTAAATATGGTATGCCGTGAGTAACTAGGAAAAACCATAAAAAAACCTCTATAAATAAGGAGGCAGACAACACAAAAAGGGAATGAGAATTAGGGAGGAAAATTAGGGAGAATTGCAAACCGAATTTGTGAAGGAAAGGCAGCAAATCAATTTGACTTTTGAGAGACGAAGAAGCAAAGCATTAACAAATCATCAAAGGCAACAAAGCTTGCCTTTGTTCTTATTCATCCAAGAAGAATTATTTGTTGGAGGAACTATCAAAAGGAGGTATGTATTAAATTTTTTGGTTATTTTTTCACAGTAGCTAAAACTAGGAAATTGTGTTTTTCAAAATTAAAAACTTTAGAACTTTAATTTAGTTTTTCTAAAGTTAAAAACCTTATTTCGTTGGTTTATTTTCCAAAAGGCTTAAAATTGTTATTTTTACTTCTTTAAAATCTTAAAACCCTAATTGAACATATTTTTCAATAAAACCAAAATTTGATTCTGTTTCTTTCAAAATTTTAAACTTGGTTCTGTTTCTTTCAACAAACCTTAACAAATATCTTTTCTATTTTTATAAACTTTAAATCATTTGTTTAAATTCATAAAACTTCATAAAATTATCAAATTGATTTCCAAATTCTAAAAACCAATTCATCACCCGAAACCCTAATTTTAAATCCTAAAACCCTAATTCAATTCCAAAACCTAAAATAGTGAACACTAACCCTTTTAAAACCTTAAACCCTAATTTTTTTATAAACCCTAATCCTTAAAACCTTAAAAACCATATAAACACAAATATTTAATTTTACACAGTAAGCTTAAAAACACAATGCAATAACCGAAAATCATATATCAAAGTATTTTAAAGTGTCCAAAACTCTAGTTTCATGATTTCACCATTCAAACCTTAATTTGTTTAATCAAAATGTCTTACCAACCTTTTAAAACATAAAATCCTTAATTTATTTTAATTATTTAAAAGTCACAGTAGCTTAAACTTATGAAAATCCAAAACCCTAAACATATGAAATAAAGAACCCTAAATGGAAACAGTAGCTATAATTTAGATTTTTATTTGCCTTATTCAATTCTATATTTGATTATGCTTTGATTTATTTTATATGCTTTAATTTATTTAAGTTCAATACTTGATTTATTTAATTTATCATGAATGGATGTTTACTTTCTATTGATATTTAATGAATGATTTATTTATGATGAATGATTATTTACTTTTATTAGTTTATTTAGATTTCCAAATGTTGTAAGAGGTATGTTTCTACTTGTTGAATACCTCATTAGTTAAATATCATGTAATTTAATTTGCTTTTCTATTTTAGAACCTATGTAAAGGACATGTTTCCATCTTCGGATGGGTGTCCATTTATTTGTTTTGCTTGGACTTTGCTTTGATTTTAATATATTGATGCTTTCTTTTAATTGTTGTGTGTAATATGAATAATATTATTATACTTAATAATTTTATAATATTAAGACCTGTAAAGGAGGCCGGTTCCAATGAACCGGGCGTTGTGGGGGTGCTGGGCCATTTCTCACCTTCCCCACATGTACCCAACTTTCTGAACCCATTAGGGGGTTGGGGATTCCTTAGGAATCGAGTCATCCACCCCTTTATTTTTCCCCGGCCCCTCCGGGTGGCGACTCCATTTTCTCCTGACTTAGGTCCGTGTTCTCTAAGGCTCCGAGCCTAAACAGTGCCGAAGTCGCAAGAACCATTCCACCAAGAGTGGGGGCAAAAATCCCAGCTCACAGTGGCAACTCCACTGGGGATAAGAGAAGTTGATTCCGTTGGTCTTTATATTATTCTATTCTTTCTTATAATGATATTATCTAGTGCATCATATTAGTTTGTATCGTGTGCATGAGTTAGGATGCTCGTGTTACCCGTGTTATGTTATGTAAGGGATACCATACTTTCACTCAAGGTATAGAGATCGAGCATGGCATAACCACTCATAGACTCGTACCATTTGGTATATACTTGCTATGGGAACCTAAGCCTTTTTACCCAAAGACTAAAGCTCATGTAATTGGCCTAGATACTTTCCTTAGGTTTTTACCCCAAATGCATGTTGTTTGACTATGGTTAGTTTATCTTAGCTTAAATCATGGCTTATTTGGTTTGTTCTTTTTCTAATATGACCTAAGTTTATTATAAGCTCAAAGTAAATTTTTCTTTAAAATCCAAAAGTCCAAAGCTATTTTCAAAATTTTTTCCAAGATGATCTTTGGACATAAGACCTTTTCTAAAAATAAATCAAAAATTCTTTTGCTCATGGCCCAAATACTAAGCCCAAAATCTATTTTTCTAAAATCTTTTACAATGGGCTTAGAAATAAAACTATTTTCACCCAACCTTTTCCTTACAAAGAGCTTGCAAGTTATTTAGGTCAATTATGAAAATACCAAAAATCAATTGCGAGCCCAGTTTATACTAAGAATAAATTAACCATGGGCTTGTTTTTGGCATGAATCATTAGTTGCTTTTTCAAGTGAGAAATCTATTTATAATAAACCTCTTAATTTTGTTTTAATCAGATATAGCATAAAAGCTACTATAGTTGGATAAATGAATTAAAACCTAATTAATGGGAATTATTATGAATTGATTTTTATTTTTGAAAATATAACTATTGGTTGAAATGTCCGAGGGAATTATTCGAAAGCAAGATACCCCATGTTGGTATTTTGTTAACCATATATCTAGGAAAAGAGACTCGCCATTCGTGTGTGGATGTTATAAGGTTGGAAGGAAGTCCTAATTATCCTTGTTTATTGATTGTTTGTGCATACATCCATACATGCATACATTTGCATCTCATATCATTGATCCTCTCTGGCTCACAACCCTGGATTACGAAAGTTCAAAAGCTTACGACAATCCGACCTATGCCAGAGACGAAGTATCTAGCAACGACTCAATCACTTGCACACCAAAAGCAATGGAGCCCGAACAAATTCAAAGAATGGTGGATAAAGCCCTCAATGCCAAGATGGAAGAAATAAAAGAGGCCCTAGCTGAGACCATGAAGACCCAATTGACTGCAATCTTAGAGAATCATGGCGAGGCGTCTGCTAGCACTAAGAAGCCAAGGGACAAAGGGAAGACTAAAGTTGGTGAAGTGGTTTTTGATGATGAAAAGGTGATCATTGATGATGATGATGATTGGGCCCAATATTACCAAGATGCTCAAGAGAAGAAAAAGGAACCGAAGATTGTTAAAAGATCAATTATGGAGAAGACCAAAACTTCTGATGTTGAAAAGATGATTGCTGATTTAGAAAAGAAATTTGAGAAGAAATTGAAAACCGAAGAGGTGTCCGAGATCGACAAATTGTTTGAGCTAGATGAAGAAGTTTTGTACAAATTCAAGATGCCATCCTTTGCTAGATACAATGGTACTGGAAATCCTCATCTCTATGTGAAGCAGTATATCACTGCTATGCAATCTGCCCGAGCTACTAAGGCTCAAACTCTAAGGTACTTCATGCTCTCATTGGATCCTGTTGTCCAAAATTGGTTCAATACCTTAGATGATGGAACACAAAAGAATTGGGATTTGCTGTACAAGGCCTTTATCCAGCAATATGGGTATAATATTGAGTTGGAGGTTACCTTAATGGAAGTGGAGTCCATAAGGCAAAGGCCAAATGAGAATTTTGTGGACTATGTGAAGCGATGGAGAAACAAGACCGCTTTGCTCAAGAAAAGGCCTGATGAATCTGATCAAATAAGGATGATCGTGAGAGGTGTCCTGCCCAATCTCTGTGAAAGGATGTCTCACACCCTTATAAGGGATTTCAAAGATCTTCTCCAAGCTGGTCTACAAATTGAAGAGTGGGAAAGGGAGAAGAATCGCTTTTCAATAAGAAAGAATGAGAAAGGGAATTACCAGTCTAGAAATCAAAGCACGCAAAAAGAAGTTGGTGTCAATACAACTGGTCAAGCAAATAGAAGGCAGTTTTCAGATCTAGAGAAGCCTTTGTCTTCGGTCTTCGACAAGCTACAAAAGAAAGGGTTGTTACAACCATTGGCTCCTCGACCTTTACCTAGTCCATTACCCCCAAAATTTGATATTAAGGCTTTTTGTCAATTTTATCAGACTCAAGGACATGAGACTGATAGATATACCGGATTAAGGCATGATATCTAAGATTTGATTGATAGTGGCAAGCTACCCGAGCCGGATAAGCCCAATACCAAAGACAATCCATTACTAAGGTTCAATAGAGTGCCACCACCAGCAGCCTTCATAGTAGGAAAATGATTGGAAGAAGATTTTGTTTTATCATCCTTTCAAGATGGGGATATTGAAGATATGAAAGGAAAAGAAGCCTAACTCAATGAACTTTCCTTAGCTTGAATGTTGCTTTTCAATCTTACTTTCTTTAATATTTTGGAACTATTGCGCTTTTTCAAACTTAAAGTTGCTTTAAATAAATTATTTTCATCAAAATTTTGTTGGTCTTTGTTCATTTTGGTGCTCAACCAGTGAGGAATCTAGCTTGATAATTCATGAATTAATATATCTAGGTATCATGACTTGAATGACTTTACTAGTGAGGGAATTGCTCTATAGCATTGAGTTGTGTATGCTTACTTAGAGAGGGCTCCTGCATAATTACCTTTGTCTGGGTTCAAGTCAATCTTAGAACATGCTTTGACAAACTTTCGAGGCGAAATTGAACTCTGCTTATTTAAGAGAGAAATGATCTAGGCATTGTTTGGTTAGCCAACAACTAGTATCCACCCAATTAAATATCAATCCCTAGTTGTCCCTTTGAGCCTTCATAAAATTTTAGCTTTCTTTTCATTGGCTTACAAACCCCAATAACTTACCCTGAGATGTTGTGATACTTTTGACAAGTCTTATGATCACTAAGATGAAGAGGCAAGAGGATCAAAGAAAGCAATGATTAGTCAAGATCATGAGGATAGTTAAAGTTCTCAAGATCATGAAGATAGTTGAAGTTCCCAAGACCATAAGAGTGGTTGAAGTTCTCAAAACCATAAGGGTAGTTGAAGTTTTCTTAATATCTCTAATATATCAACATCAACATCAGAGTAACAAATGATTTATCCCTATTAAAGAAGATTTATGTTACTCCACTTATCCATTATTGAAAGCCCAAGTTGGTACAAACAAGACAACTTTTTTTAGAGCTAGAACCAAAAAAAAAAAGAAGAAAAAGAAGAAAAAAGAAAAAAGAAGAAGAAAAAAAAGAGAGAGAGAAAAAGAGAAAGAAAAGAAAAAAGATAAAACCTAAAATGGTGGTTCAAAAAGCCAATTGAGTTCTCTTTTACCTAAGACAACAAAAGGCTTTCATTTGGTTTATAAGGACATTTTGACCTGAATTGGTCCAACCCAACCACAGAAAAAGGAGAAAGACCATTCAGTTCTTGAAAGTTCTGTACTTGACAGTCCCATAAGGAAGAAGGACAAAAATAATAAAATGCTTAAAGAAAGGGAGGAGTAAGAAAAATAAAAAGAAAGAAAAGGGAGAAGAAGAAAAGAAATGAATCTGGGTACCAAACTTTATGCAAAGAAACAAAGATTGTCCTAATCAAGATCCAGATTAATGCTAAGAAGGAATTTGGAGTCTAGAAGATTGCTCCCAACTGTCTAAAATTCAAACAAGAAATTTATAGTGTGAGGGTTTGTCCATTGTGTCACATCAGCTCCTATCTCAAAATGGCCTTCGTTTAACCCATGTCCCTTATAGACCCCATTTCAAGCCTATCAAAGACCTGTTGATCTCTCTTGGTAGGTAGAGTCTATTAGTGGAGATAGTTTGAATAAGCATGCATATGAGATAGACAATATTCAAACTCAAATGAGACTTTTGACCAAGTAATGTGTATGTGCCTATCTGAAGTGCAGCAGTTCTTACTTAAATAGAAATAATTCCCGAGTTTAGTACGGTAACTAGGGTTGTCATGTTATAGATATGTTAATTTGAAAAATCAAGTCCTGAGTTACATTGACATTAATTTGGCAAAGCCAACATTTGATTTCAAAATTAAAATTCAAAAAAAAAAAAGAAGGGAAAAGAGAAAAGTGTTTCGTCATACAAAACCTTCAAGTTAAGGAAAGTATGTTGAACCTCCAAAGGACACATTGGGCAAAAGAAATGATTATTGGCAAGATCATGAAGAAGCTATCAACTGACATGCTGAAATATAGTTTGAAAAGGATGTATCCCTGACTCTGCTGCTTAGAGTCTCCACCACTCATGTTTTCAACATCTTGAAGATAAAAGCCACAAATGCAAAGCTTTCGATCATTCCAATGCAAGACTTGAACGAGCGCCGAAAAGGAGTCAACGAGAATACTTCTGCTGATCACCTCGGCCTGTGAGTCAATAAAATCACTGTAAGTATTATTCATGCATATCATGCATACATGAGCATATCACACTTTCTTGTCTTGTATTGTCTATTCTTTATCAAAGTAAACATCAAACACTCTGTGAAGTAAAGAGTCAAAAGAAGATATCAAATCAGGGGGGCATGGAAAGCCCATTGCTTGAGAAAGTTTCAGTCATTTTGCAAAGAAAAGAAATGCGTGCTTATGCAAAGAACTAGATAAGAAAAACATCAATCAAAGCTTGCATGGAAAAAATCTTTGGTTTGAGCCCACACAGGGGGGGCAAAGTTTCTCCTTTTTAATTTTTTGAGTCTATATATAAAATATTTTCAAACTCACTTACAAATATTTTGCCACGAAGGGGGGGGGGGCAAGAAGAGGATATAAGGTCCAATTAAAAATAGCTGAATTTTTGCAAAGGAAGAATAAAAAGAATGGAACATTAGAACTATCAAAAGAATGATGACGCAAATGACAAAAGATCAGTCTAGCTAGAAGAGCTGAAGCCAATATAAGACTTAATCTCTAATAGATGAAGATCCAGTTTAAAGGATGAAGATCCATTTTCAAGGGCGAAGACCCAATTTCCAAGGATGAAGATCCATTTTCAAAGGTGAAGACCTAATTCCAAGGATGAAGATCTAATTTCAAAGGGTGAAGGCCCGAAGTCTAAAGGATGAAGATCCACTTTCAAGGGTGAAGACCCGATATCAAAGGATGAAGATCCATTTGCAAGGGTGAAGACCCGATCTCAAAGGATGAAGATCTGTTTTTAAGGGTGAAGACCCGATCTCAAAGGATGAAGATCCATTTCAAGGGTGAAGACCTGATCTCAAAGGATGAAGATCCATTTTCAAGGGTGAAAACCCGATTTCAAAGGATGAAGATCCATTTTCAAGGGTGAAGACCCGATATCAAAGGATGAAGATCCATTTGCAAGGGTGAAGATCTCCAAGGATGAAGATCCATTTGCAAGGGTGAAGACCCGATCTCAAAGGATGAAGATCCATTTATAAGGGTGAAGACCCGATCTCAAAGGATGAAGATCCATTTGCAAGGGTGAAGACCCGGTCTCAAAGGATGAAGATCCATTTTTCAAGGGTAAAGACCCGATGTCAAAAGATGAAGATTCATTTTCAAGGATGAAGACCCGATCTCAAAGGATGAAGATCCATTTTGAGGGTGAAAAACCACAATGCATAGAATAACCAAAGCAGTCAGACTTCTCAAATGATAAAAGGTCAGTCAAACTCGAACCGGGTCCAGAACCCAAATATTCCTTAGGTCCAGAACCTAGAATTATCCTTGATTCCAGAACTCAAATCGGGTCCAGAACCTAGAATTATCCTTGAGCCCAAAACTCGAACCGGGTCCAGAATCTAAATTATCATTAGGTCCAAAACCTAGAATTATTCCTAAGTCTAGAACTTAGCTTGGGTCCAGAGCCCAAATTTTACCATTAGGTCCAGAACCTAGAATTATTTCTAAGTCCAGAACTTAGCTCGGGTCCAGAAACCAAATTTTCCTTAGGTCCAGAACCTAGAATTATCCTTGAGTCCAGAACTCGAACCAGGTCCAAATCCAAAACCTCCACCATCTCAAAAATTAAGTCTTGTTTCATTTCACTCTCTTTCACTAAAGTTTCAGATCATTCCAGCATGGGGCAAACTGTAGACCCTTAATTTTTAACCCAGTGTCCAATATATTTTATTTAGTCCAAAATAATTTTTGTGTTGTCTAATATATTTTAACTGCCAAAATAATTTTTTAAATCATATTTGGTTTAGTATCTAATTTTTATTAATAAAAAATAAAAATAAACAAATCAAAAATAAAAAAAAAGTAAAAAAAAAAGTTGGATTGCGGCGAAATGGCCTAAGGCCATTTTGCCAAGCCATTTTGCTCGTAGCGATATGGCCCCCGCAGAATTTGTTCTGCTGGCGAAATGGCCCGTAGGCTTGTCTCGCCCGCTGCGACAACTCTTTTCGCCAGCTCATTTTTTCCACAGCCAATTTTTTTCGCCAGCGAAATTTTTCGACGCAAATTTTTTGAAACCTAATACAATTAGGTTTTGGTTTCCTTTTCTTATTAAATATGGTATGTCGTGAGTAACTAGGAAAAACCATAAAAAAAAACCTCTATAAATAAGGAGGCAGATAACACAAAAAGGGAATGAGAATTAGGGAGGAAAATTGGGGAGAATTGCAAACCGAATTTGTGAAGGAAAGGTAGCAAATCAATTTGACTTTTGAGAGACGAAGAAGCAAAGTATTAACAAATCATCAAAGGAAACAAAGCTTGCCTTTGTTCTTATTCATCTAAGAAGAATTATTTGTTGGAGTAACTATCAAAAGGAGGTATGTATTAAATTTTTTGGTTATTTTTTCGCAGTAGCTAAAACTAGGAATTGTGTTTTTCAAAATTAAAAACCTTAGAACTTTAATTTAGTTTTTCTAAAGTTAAAAACCTTATTTCGTTGGTTTATTTTCCAAAAGGCTTAAAATTGTTATTTTTACTTCTTTAAAATCTTAAAATCCTAATTGAACATATTTTTTAATAAAACCAAAATTTGATTCTGTTTCTTTCAAAATTTTAAACTTGGTTCTGTTTCTTTCAACAAACCTTAACAAATATCTTTTCTATTTTTATAAACTTTAAATCATTTGTTTAAATTCATAAAACTTCATAAAATTATCAAATTGATTTCCAAATTCTAAAAACCAATTCATCACCCGAAACCCTAATTTTAAATCCTAAAACCCTAATTCAATTCCAAAACCTAAAATAGTGAATACTAACCCTTTTAAAACCTTAAACCCTAATTTTTTATAAACCCTAATCCTTAAAACCTTAAAAACCATATAAACACAAATATTTAATTTTACACAGTAAGCTTAAAAACACAATGCAATAACCGAAAATCATAAATCAAAGTATTTTAAAGTGTCCAAAATCCTAGTTTCATGATTTCACCATTCAAACCTTAATTTGTTTAATCAAAATGTCTTACCAACCTTTTAAAACATAAAATCCTTAATTTATTTTAATTCTTTAAAAGTCACAGTAGCTTAAACTTATGAAAATCCAAAACCCTAAACATATGAAATAAAGAAACTTAATGGAAACAGTAGCTATAATTTAAATTTTTATTTGCCTTATTCAATTCTATATTTGATTATGCTTTGATTTATTTTATATGCTTTAATTTATTTAAGTTCAATACTTGATTTATTTAATTTATCATGAATGGATGTTTACTTTCTATTGATATTTAATGAATGATTTATTTATGATGAATGATTATTTACTTTTATTAATTTATTTAGATTTCCAAATGTTGTAAGAGGTATGTTTCCACTTGTTGAATACCTCATTAGTTAAATATCATGTAATTTAATTTGCTTTTCTATTTTAGAACCTATGTAAAGGACATGTTTCTACCTTTCGGTATGTGTCCTATTTAGGCATGTGATGTAAGTACATGTTACCATCTTCGGATGGGTGTCCATTTATTTGTTTTGCTTGGAATTTTCTTTGATTTTAATATATTGATGCTTTCTTTTAATTGTTGTATGTACTATGAATAATATTATTATACTTAAGAATTTTATAATATTAAGACCTGTAAAGGAAGCCGGTTCCAATGAACCGGGCGTTGTGGGGGTGCTGGGCCATTTCTCACATTCCCCACACGTACCCAACTTTCCGAACCCATTAGGGGGTTGGGGATTCCTTAGGAATATTGTCATCCACCCCTTTCTTTTTTCCCAGCCCGTCCGGGTGGCAACTCCATTTTCTCCGGACTTAGGTCCATGTTCTCTATGGCCCCGAGCCTAAACAATGCCGAAGTCGCAAGAACCATTCCACCGGGAGTGGGGGCAAAAATCTCCGCTCACACATAGTAGATAGGCTGGAAGTATTTCTCTTTGCGTTGACCCAAGACTGCTCCCACTGCAAAGTCACTCGTATCGCACATTAGTTCAAATGGTAGATTCCAATTGGGAGCTACCATGATTGGAGCATGGGTCAATTTCTCCTTAAGAGTTGTGAATGCTCTAAAACATTCCTCATCAAAGGAAAAATCCACAACCTTCTCAAGGAGTCTTTTTAGTGGGCGGGCTATCTTAGAAAAATCGTATATAAACCTTCGATAAAAGCCTGCATATCCTAGAAAGCTTCTAATGGCCTTCACAGATGTGGGTGGTGGTAACTTCTCAATGGTGTCTACCTTAGCCCGATCCACCTCAATGCCCTTACTTGAAAATTTGTGTCCCAACACGATTCCCTCTTGAACCATGAAATGACACTTTTCCCAATTAAGCACTAGGTTGGTTTCCTCACATCTAATCAAGACTCTTTCAAGATTTTCCAAACATCTTTCAAATGAGCTGCCATAGACCGAGAAATCATCCATAAACACCTCCATAATATCCTCAATAAGTTCATCAAAGATTGCCACCATGCACCTCTGAAAAGTCGCAGGTGCATTGCATAACCCGAATGGCATTCTTCGATATACGAATGTCCCATATGGGCAGGTGAATGTATTTTTCTCTTGGTCTTTCGAGGCGATAGGAATTTGGAAATAGCCTGAAAGACCATCCAAAAAGTAGTAATACTCATGCCCAGATAACGTCTCCAACATCTGATCAATGAAGGGCAAAGGAAAATGGTCCTTCCTAGTTGCATCATTCAATTTTCAGTAGTCGATGCACACCCTCCAACCGAAAACTATTCTTGTTGGAATCAGTTCATCATTTTCATTCAGGACCACTGTCATCCCTCCTTTCTTTGGTACTACCTAAACTGGGCTCACCCAAGAGCTATCCGAGATCGGATATATAATCCCTGCATCAAGTAGTTTTATCACTTCAGCCTTCACTACATCTTTCATCTTTGGGTTTAGTCTCTGTTGTGGTTGCACTACTGGCTTGAATTCGTCCTCCATCAGTATCTTGTGAGTGCAATAGGATGGACTGATACCCTTGATGTCTGCTATCTTCCAAGCTATCACTTCCTTATGTTTCTGCAACAACTGGATGAGCTTTACATTCTGCTCAGAAGATAGGTGGGAACTGAGAATTATTGGCAATTTCTTCTTCTCCACCAGAAATCCATACTTAAGGTGATTTGGAAGGGGCTTTAGTTCCAAGTTGGGTGGATCAATCACCGATGGTTTTGGGTTTTATTTCTTTGGCATCTCAATAGTTTCATATGCCCTGCATTTGAATGATTTGCTTGCTTCAAGAAAAGCAAGCTGCTCCGTTGCTTCTCGATCCTCAACATTTTCCTGCAATAAACACAACTCAAGGGGATCCTTGAAAACAATGTTAGTAACACAATTGATAGTTTCATGCTCAATAATATCATTGCATGATTCCGCCTCATCAAGTGAAAGTGAATGTTTCATAGCATCATGTATTCTAAAAATAACTTTCTCACCACCCACTCTCAAAGTTAATGTGCCATTATGAACATCGATAAGGGCATGGGCTGTATTTAAAAATGGCCTACCAAGAATAAGTGAAACATCCGCATCCTCATCGATATTGATGACAACAAAATCATTGGGGAAAATGAAATCTTTGACTTTTACCAACACATCTTCTATAATGCCACGAGGGTGGACTACTGACTTATCAGCAAGTTGGATAGTCATAAATGTTGGTTTAGGTTTACCAATGCCTAACTCTTTAAACATTTTATAGGGCATAACACTTATGCTAGCCCCCAAATAAGCTAATGCACTTTTAACCTCAAGGTTACCTATCAAACATGGAATGGTAAAACTACCTGGATCTTTTAACTTCTTAGGTAACCTCCTTTTTAGAATTGCCAAACTCTTTTCAGACAAATGCACTAAAGACACTTCCTAAAGTTTCCTTTTGTTAGAAAAGATATCTTTCAAAAACTTAGCATATTTAGGCATCTATGACAAAGCATCAGCAAATGGAATATTAATGTGCAATTGTTTAAAAAGTTCAAGAAACTTACCGAACTGAGCATCAATCTTGTCCTTGTTCAACCTTTTCGGATATGGTACTCTATGTAATATCCCAAAGTGTGCCCTAGAAGTTTTGATATAATTGTTGTTTTATTTGAATTAAATGTATATGTGTAATTAGAAAGAAAAAGAATTGAAGAGAGAGTTTATATGTTGTATATATGGAAATATATACAACATATATACAAGTCAAAATGGATGGTCAAAGGAAGAAGATATTTATTTTGTTATTTATGAAATTACTAAAAAGGACAAATAAGTAAAAGGGAGTTCAGTTTGATCTGAAATTTTAAAGGTAAGTACAAACTTTAGTCAAGTAGATTATTTTATACAATTTTTCAAAATAAGGATAAAGTGGAGTCTAAAATCAGAATTTACTATTCATATGGTCATTTTGCTAATATTCCTTTTGGATTAGGTTGTGAAGAGGTTGAATTGCCCTAACCTAAGTGTTGAGGATTCTTGGAAGAGTAAGTGTATAGATTGGTGTGAGTTGGTTTTAAGGTAAGTACAAACTACATTATTGCATACATTCATATGATATTGAGACTTGAAACATATTTGATTATAATGTGAATGTTGTGGTGAGCATGTATAATAAGTGTTAATGCCATTGATTATATCCATTTGAATAATAAATTGATTAATGTGATTTGAAATATAACAAAATGTGAAATGTGAAAGATATGATGTTATGAAGAGTTGCTTTATTGTGATTTGAGATCATATGAGATGATTGAGGCATGGTTGCCTAATTTGCTTATGAGAATGAAATGAATTGAGAAAGAAATGTATAAAGATATAAATGAAAAGAATTTTGTGTCTAATTTGTTATTCAACCTTCAGAGTTCTGGGTTTGGTGGCATGCCTATAAAGTACTGGATAGATGAAAAGACCGGGTCGTAAGCCGATTCCAGTTGATAAATGTGAAATGTGAATTATAGTAACAGTCTTGCCGGGTTGAGGATCTCCTTTGTTTATCCGGGTTGAGGTCCAAGAGACTGGGTCTGTTACAGGTAATAGTCTTGCCGGGTTGAGGATTTCCTCGAGTTTAGCCGAGTTGAGGTCCAAGAGACTGGGTCTGTTACCCTATCCATGGATAGAGATATATATGTGTATTGCCTACAGGCTTGATGATTATGATTATGGACCAAAGTAGTAACTCTAAACTTTGAATAACATATTAGTGTCGTTTGGGCCCATATTTGTCTTTGTGTCAATGTAAATCATAAGTGATGAATAAAATGATGAAATGTAGTCTTGAACAATATAAAGATATCATTTGTGAATATTGTCTTAACTATTGAAATGTGTGACATTAGCATGGCATTAAAGCATCATAGCACTGTAGTTTGTACCATTAAGCCGTTGGCTTAGCGCGAATGTGATTCTTCGCGCAGGTGACAGGGAAGAACCAGAGAGTTCCTCTAGGCCGAGTCGAGCCTAGATTTTGAAGAGTGAATAGTGGGCTTTAAGATCGAAGACTGACTGCCAAACATGTATAAATTTTATGTGTTGTAAAACTTGAGTTTTGATGTATATGAATTTGTAAATATTGTTACTTTCCATTGCATAGTGAACAAATATTTTATCTACTGTATTTCATAATAAACCTTTACTTTATTTTGTACTAGAAATGTAAATCCTTTTTGCAGGTTGTAGTTGAGGTTATAAGGGGGATTTATTGGAAGTGTACTGAGAATGATTTTGTTTGCATTGGTTTGTGTAAAAATGTTTTAAAAAATCAGAAAAAAACCAGTTTTGTCGACACTTGGGATTGAATTTTTAGGCGAAACTATGGCAAAATTTCTGTAAAAATTGGAACAAAAATTTGACTAAGTAAAAGTGGTGTGGCGCCTTTACTCAGCTTACACACATAGGTTGGGAAGGGGTGTTACAATTTTTGGTATCAGAGCCTAGGTTTAAGATTCTCAACCTAGGTGAATTGTAAGAAAAAGAATATTTTGATTTTAAAAGTTGGTTTTTGAATAAAATACATATTTTGGTATGGCAGTCTTTGATCTTTAATGAGGAATATTCTGCTGTGTTTGCAGATATAGGTAGTAATGGAGTCCCATTCACGTCAGACTATAGAAGGAAGTGTTGAGAGTGTAGCTCCAGGAGAGAGTAGAGATGGAGCTAGAGTTGACAGAGTTAGTGAGGCACCTGTTTCTATGCCAGAGAGACCAGCTGCAGAGGAGGGTCCGCCGGGTTGGTTGAGGCATGTGGTAGAATTATTTAGACAAGTTCCAGTGCAGCCACCACTACCACCACAGCCTCAGATGCCGGTAAGACATTATGACAAGTTGAGAAAATATGGGGCTGAAGATTTCTTAGGCACTACCGACCCTGCAGTGGCTGAGCAATGGTTGGATAAGGTACAGAGGATATTCATTCAGTTGCAAACCACTTCGGATGAGAAATTTGACTATGCCAGATCCCTCCTTCAGAAAGATGCCTATGATTGGTGGAAGACTGTCCCTCATGCTATGGATGATCCACCTACACTATCTTATAGTGATTTTCTGAGGGAGTTCGAACAGAAATATACTCCGAGGGAGTATAAAGATTTAAAGAAGATGGAATTCCTGAGTTTGAGGCAAGACAACCAGACGGTGACGGAATATGAGATTGAATACATCCGGTTGAGTCGTTATGCCGGGGGAATTATTTCTGATGAAATAGATAGGTGCAGAGGGTTTGAAGAGGGATTGAGGCCCTCTATTATGTGCATCGTGGCTGGTTCTCGGTACCAGGATTTCTTTCAGCTTGTTACAGCAGCTAGGAGCGTTGAGAGAGCGCAGAGCATTGAAGCAGCTGCTTCTGAGGAGGAGACCAGGGTTAGGAGACCCCAGTTTGAGGCAGGGTCTTCATCTGTGAAGAGGGGGAGAGGAAGTTTTATTCTGAGAATCAGTAGGAGTCAAAGACAGCCGGGTAGGTCAGTGTAGTATCAGAGACAGAGATTGAGACCTACACCTTCTATAGCTTGTGCTCCAACTCCGATGATCCAGAGATCCATTCCCCCTATATGTGTTCAGTGTGGTGGAAGACATGGGGGTGTTTGTTGGAAATATAGTGGATCAGCTGTGTGTTTTCGATGTGGATCGCCTGATCATTTTATTAGGGAGTGTCCTGAGATGCAGGAGCACAGGCAGGCTGAGTCTGCAGCCTCTCGACCCAGTGTCAGCAGAGGTGGTCGAGGAGGTAAAGGTTTCAGTAGCGGTGGTCGATCCGGGTATAGTCAGAGAGGAGGATCATCATCCGGAGGCAGTAGGCCAGATGAAGCCGGATCTTCTCAGAGGGTGTATGTGATGCAGAGGCAGCCAGATGCTTCAGCAGTTATAGCGGGTACATTTTCTTTATTTGACATTTCAGTACTTGCTTTGATTGATCCAGGATCTACTCATTCATATATTAGTGCATCTATCTTGCCTATGTCTGAATTGCATTCTGAGTCCTTAGGATTTGATGTCTTGGTGACAAATCCTTTAGGACATAGTGTGGTTGTTAGTAAGGTGCACCGTGATAGTGCAGTTGGGGTGCAATGTGACAAGTTTCTTGGTGATCTGATTGAAATGCCTTTTAAAGAATACGATTTGGTTTTAGGCATGGATTGGCTGTCTAAGCATGGAGCTGTGGTAGACTGTCAAAAGAAGTGTGTTACCTTGAGAACCAGTGATGGTAGGAGTGTGATGGTATCTAGTGAGCAGAGACAACTTGCATCCTTGTTTGTATAAGCTGTAACAGCTAGAAAGTTGATTAGAAAAGGGTGTGATGCTTATCTTGCTCATGTTGTAGATACCAGAGTAGTGGGTTCTCAACTTGATAGTATACCCACAGTTGCTGAGTTTTCAGATGTATTTCCAGAGGAGTTGCCAGGGTTACCCCCTGAGAGAGAGGTTGAGTTTGGTATCGAGTTGTTGCCTGGTACCACTCCCATCTCTATTACTCCATATCGAATGGCACCTACTGAATTGAGAGAGTTGAAAGTGCAGTTGTAGGAGTTGTTGGATAAAGGGTTTGTTCGCCCTAGTATTTCTTCATGGGGAGCTCCTGTGTTGTTTGTGAAGAAAAAGGATGGTACTTTGAGATTGTGCATCGATTATAGGAAATTGAACAAAGTGACTATGAAGAATAAATATCCTTTGCCTAGGATTGATGATCTCTTTGATCAATTAAAGGGAGCAGCAGTGTTTTCCAAGATTGATTTGAGATCCCGGTACCATCAGTTGAGGGTTAAAGCTGAAGATGTTTCTAAGACAGCTTTCCGCACCAGGTATGGGCATTATGAGTTTTTAGTGATGCCTTTTGGGTTGACGAATGCACCTGCAGCTTTCATGGATTTAATGAATAGGGTGTTTAGGCCCTATTTGGATCAGTTTGTGGTGGTTTTCATCGATGATATTTTGGTGTATTCACGTAATGAGGAGGAGCATGACAAGCATCTGCGAATGGTATTACAGATCTTGAGAGAGAAGCAGTTGTATACTAAGCTGTCAAAGTGTGAGTTTTGGCTTGACCAAGTAACTTTTCTCGGTCATATAGTTTCAGCAGATGGTATAAGAGTTGATCCGAGTAAAGTCGAGGCCATTTTGAATTGGAGTCCACCAAAGTCAATGACTGAAGTTAGAAGTTTTCTGGGTTTGGCAGGCTATTATCGAAGGTTTGTGAAAGGTTTTTCTTTGATAGCTAGTCCACTCACCAGATTGCTTCGAAAGGGAGTTAGATTTGTGTGGACAGATCAGTGTCAAGCTAGTTTTGATCAGTTGAAAGAAATGTTGACTCAAGCACCTGTTCTTACTTTACCCGTGGAAGATAAACCTTATGTAATTTATAGTGATGCTTCACATAATGGTTTAGGATGTGTCTTGATGCAAGACGGTAAAGTTGTAGCTTATGCTTCTCGGTAGTTGAAGTCGCATGAGCTGAATTATCCAACACATGATCTAGAATTGGCAGCTATAGTATTTGCTTTGAAGATTTGGCGACACTACTTGTATGGAGAGAAATGTTTTATTTATACGGATCACAAAAGTTTGAAATATTTGGGTGTTCAGAAGGAGCTGAATCTTCAGCAAAGGCGATGGTTAGAACTAATTAAAGACTACGATTGTTTGATTGATTATCATCTTGGTAAGGCGAATGTAGTTGCTGATGCCTTGAGTCGGAAGTCTCTGGCAGGTTTGGCTGTTTATTCGCTCTCGTTACTTGTTGAGTTGAGAGCGTTACATGCTAGTTTTGAAGCATGTGATGATGGTGCATTGTTGGCTCAGTTGCAATTGAGACCAGTATTGTTGGATCAGATTAAGGAGGCTCAATTGACAGATGAGAAAATTCAGAAGATTGTTTCAGATTGCCAAAACGGGGAGAGCCGAGATTTCTTTGTGAGAAGTGATGGTAGCCTTTGGTTTAAGGATAGATTGTGTGTTCCTGATGATGCTAAATTGAGAAAAATTATTTTAGAAGAAGCACATCAGTCGGTTTTTGCTATACATCTGGGAAATACAAAGATGTACCATGATTTGAAACAGCATTATTGGTGGTCAGGTATGAAAAGAGACATAGCGGAGTTTGTATCCAAGTGTCTCACTTGTCAGAGGGTGAAAGCTGAGCATCAAGTTCCAATAGGGTTGCTTCAACCTTTATCAGTGCCTGAATGGAAATGGGAGAGAGTGACAATGGATTTTGTGTCTGGTTTACCTTTGACACAGAGGAAGCATGATGCTATTTGGGTGATTGTTGATAGGTTGACAAAGATAGCTCATTTTCTTCCGGTTCGGATTGACTATTCACTTGAGAAGTTGGCTGAGCTGTATATTGTGAGATAGTGAAGTTGCATGGAGTTCCAATTTCTTTAGTGTCTGATCAAGATCCTAGATTTACTTCAATATTTTGGAAGAGTTTTCATGGTGCTTTGGGTTCTTGATTGCACTTTAGCACTGCTTTTCATCCGCAGACAGATGGGAAGTCAGAGAGAGTGATACAGATTATTGAGGATATGTTGAGAAGCTGTGTCATTGATTTCTCTGGAAGTTGGGACGGATTTTTGCCACTTGTAGAATTTGCTTACAACAACAGTCATCAATCCAGTATTGGCATGGCACCATTTGAGGCATTGTATGGAAGAAGATGTAGAATGCCTCTATGTTGGAATGAAATTGGAGAGGGCAAATTAATTGGTCCTGATTTGGTTAAAGAAACTGAAGAGAAAGTGAAGATAATTCGGGATCGGTTAAAGACAGCTTCAGATCGACAAAAATCTTATTCAGATTTGAAGAGAAGAGGCATAGAATTTGATATTGGAGATAAATTATTTTTGAAAGTGTCTCCTTGGAAAAAGATTTTAAGATTTGGTCGAAGAGGGAAGCTGAGTCCTCGTTTCATTGGACCGTATGAAGTTTTAGAAAGAGTTGGGCCAGTTGCTTATCATCTTGCTTTGCCGCCTGAGTTGGATAGAATTCATAATGTATTCCATGTTTCTATGTTGAGGAGGTACAGATCAGATCCATCTCATATCTTGCCAGTTGAATCTATTGAGGTGAGTTCGGATCTGACATTTGAAGAAGAACCAATTGCTATTTTGGCACATGAAGTGAAAGAGTTGAGAAATAAGAAAGTGCCACTTGTAAAGGTTCTTTGGAAGAATCATGGTGGAGAAGAGGCAACTTGGGAGAGTGAGCAAGCGATGTGAGATCAGTATCCTCAACTGTTTCAGACTTGATATCAGGTAATTTCGAGGACGAAATTTCTTTTTAGAGGGGGAGAATTGTAATATCCCAAAGTGTGCCCTAGAAGTTTTGATATAATTGTTGTTTTATTTGAATTAAATGTATATGTGTAATTGGAAAGAAAAAGAATTGAAGAGAGAGTTTATATGTTGTATATATGGAAATATATACAACATATATACAAGTCAAAATGGATGGTCAAAGGAAGAAGATATTTATTTTTTTATTTATGAAATTACTAAAAAGGACAAATAAGTAAAAGGGAGTTAAGATATATATAGAAGAGGGTATTTTAGTAATTTTCTTTTTAGATTGCTTGGTGGAGGTTTAAAGAGATGAGAACTTTGACTTTGTCTTTAATTTCCTTTTCATTTTTCTTCTTTTTCTTTTCTTGGCCGGGTACTCCAAAGTTAAGAGAGCAAGATAGAGTTTGATTTTCTAAGATCTGTAGGGATTTCCAAGTATTTTATTCATCTGTAGTCATAAGTATAAATAGCCTTTACAAGATAAAGTTTGTTATGGCTAACAAACTCAATATTATCTACAAACAACATATCATTATCTAATACACCCTCTCAAGTTGAACTATCTATGTGGAAAGATAGTCAACTTGTTCCTTAGTTGCTGAAATCGTTGTTTGGACAGCGGTTTCGTCAAAATGTCAGCTATTTGATCCTTTGTTGAGATATATCGAACTTGAATGTCATTTGAACTAACTTTATCTCGAACAAAATGCACATCAATCTGGACATGTTTCATGCGGCTATGAAATATTGGGTTTACTGTAAGCGCTGTAGCTCCTAAATTGTCACTCCATAGAATCGGCACCTTAGTTGGAACACCAAGCTCTTGCAACATTTTTCGAATCCAAATCACCTCAGAAGTAGTATTAGCAATAGCCCTGTATTCTGCTTCAGTTGACGACCGAGAAACACTCCGTTGTTTCTTGGATGTCCAGGAAATAAGATTTCGGCCAAGATATATAGCAAACCCAGTCGTAGACTTTCGATCCTCCAAGCTACCTGCCCAATCAGAATCGCTGTATGCTGATAGTTCATTAATTGCAGATGGCTGGACAAATAAACCATAATCTGATGTCCCTTGCAAATACCATAATACTCGTTTCACTTCAAGCCAATGAGCATCAGTTGGCTTATGCATATACTGTGCTAACTTGTTTACTGCAAAAGAAATTTCTGGTCTTGTAAACAATAAATATAACAAGCTTCCTACAGTACTTCTATAGAGCACAGGATCAACAAAATCTGAAGTAACCCATTTTTCTTTACTGGTCGTTGCAAGAGGAGTAGCAACATGCTTTGAATTTTCCATTTTAACTTTTTTTTAATAAATCCTGAATATATTTGTGTTGAGTCAAACACAAAGCACTATCTTCCCATTGTGCTTGTATTCCCAGGAAATAATGAAGCCTTCCCAAATCATTAAGTAGAAATCTTGAACTCAGATATTTTTGGATTTGAGTCATCAACACTGAACCATCAGAATTATAAATATTATTATGAGTAGAATGTATATATATACTTAAAGGGTTTCATAATTGTGATAATTTGACTGAATATGGATCTGATGAAACTAGGAATTGAATATAAGTTTGCCCTAATGGAATTAGGCTATATATATATGTATATTGTGAAATTTTAGGATAAGTTTAAATAAATTAATCGTTGGTTTGAATTGAACAAGATTGAAATGTGGATATATTGTGATAGATAGATCGATTGATCTGGATTTGGTTAAAATTGTAAATCATTACTGAAATTTAATATGTAAAGTTGTATTAAGAGTATAAAAATTTAAATGATATGTATATGATGTAGAATTCTAAAATGTGAATGGAAAAGAATGAATGGAGCTATATTAGTTGTAAATAATGATAAAAGGGAAAAGATTGATTATCTATAAATAAGTGAAAGGCATTGGATTACTATGTATGTTAAGTGAAAAACATGTTAAAGAAGGAATTAAGTGTATGAAAAATAAGGATATTGTTATCAATTAAGGTTTGGTAGATGTCTATTTTGAAAGTGATTGGAATGACAGGATAATCAATGTTAAGATTTAACTCAAAGATTTTTTTAGGGTTAAATTAAAAGAGTAATTATAAAGAGATGAAGTAATAACATATCTTGAAGATAAGGATTAGACGAAGTATAAGTATATTATAAGATGATCTGATTCTTGTATAAAGGTAATTTCATTAGGAATGTGAGAAATTATCTTGATTGCTTTGTTGAGGAAGTAATAAGATATATATATATAGGTATAATGATGAATTATGAAATTTAAAGAAGATGATTGACTCTAAGGGGGAGAGTAAAAGTTGTATGATTTGATGATATAATAACTTAAGAATATAATTAACTTCATATGGAAGTTAAGATGGTATTTTGTTAAGAATGAATTGTTACTGTACTAGATAATTTCGAGGACGAAATTATTTAAGGGGGAGAGAATTGTAATATCCCAAAATACACCCTAACAGTTTGGAATAATTATTGTTGTATATGGATTTAAATGTGTATGTTTAATAAAAATCAAAGAAGAGCAACGAGTTAATTTAATACCCCGATTTTGGTATACATTGGAGTAGTAGATGTGAGAAGATATGTTGGTAAAATATGTAAGGAAAATATTATAAGAAAAAGATGTATATGAGGGATGATATGTATATATGGTATTTGGAAAATATGAGAAATATAAATACAATATATAGGAGATATGTATATACCAACATATACATCACATATACCTAATGTATAAAATGGTGTAGGAAAAGTAAGTTTATATAATTAATAAAATAATAAATAATCATAATCATAAAAGAAAAAGAAGAGAAGAAAGTCAAAGGATGAATATAAAATGTGGTGGAGGATTTTTAAATATAATTATATTATATTATATTATATTATTATATATATGTGATAAGTATGAGGAAAAGAAGAAAAGATCTTCTTCTTCTTCTTCTTCTTCTTGCACGAGAGAGACAGAGAGAGAGAGAGAAAGAGAAAGAGAGATGAGATTTTATTTGCATACACATCAAATTTATAAGGATTTTGAGAGAATTGAAGATGGTTATTGAAGATTTGGCATAATATTCAAGTAAGTATTCATTTCCTAGTAGTGATTCCTATTGTTTGAGTTTGGATTTGATATGATTGGTGTGTGATGATGATGATAATGAAAGATTGAAGTATATATATGTGTGAAATTGATATTTAGATGATGATAATATGGTTAATTGTGAGATAATATGATTAATGGTGAGATAATATGATGAATTGTTCAAATTGTTGAGTTAGGGTTTAGTATAAATGAATTGGGGATTTGAGTAGTTGATTCATGATGATGTATATAATGATTATTATTATGATATATTGAAGTTATATAAGTGTTAAATTGATGGGTAATTGATGAATATAACCAAGATGTTGATTAAGGATGTTGTAGTTGGGTTTTGAAGTGTTTGTGTTTTCATGGATGAGAGTTCGAAATTCATGATTTTTGCCTGACACGGCCAGTGACACGGCCGTGTGGTTGGGCGTGTAATCGGTGCTGAGTTGGACGTTTATAGCTACAGTGAGAAAAAGTATTTGACACGGTCATGAACACGCCCGTGTTGTTGGGCGTGTCAATGTTTCTGTAAGGCAGAATGAGTGACACGTCCAGTGACACGCCCGTGTTATTGAGCGTGTCAAAGCTTCTGTATTGTTGGTTTAGGGCACGATCAGGGGCACGCCCGTGTTGGTGAGCGTGTCATGTGTTGAATTTGCCCTAATTAGTTATCATTCTTATTTTCTTATATGAATAATTACCTTTGGATTAGGTTTTGAAGAGATTTTGTTGCCATAATCCAAGTGTTGGAGGATTCTTGGAAAAAGGAATTTAGATTTGGTGTGAGTTCTCTAGAGGTAAGTACAAATTTATATGGATGCATTCTTTTACATGATTTTGAGACTTAACACATTTAGTTATAAATGTGTTAAGTAATTCACTATATTGTTAATACCATGTGACTAATGTTATGATTTGTATAGAGTGAAAGCTATGATGATCATTCAAAAAGGTATGTGCAATGCAATTTGTTATGATAAATATTTTAATGATGAATTTAAGATATATGTTCAATGTAATTGATTATGTATACTTGAATAATGAAGTATTATAATGTGAATTGAGATTTGATAAGATATGAAGCCATTGTGATTGGCTATGATGATTCAAATGAGATGTGAAGCCATTGTGATTGGCTATGATGATTCAATTGAGATAAGTGGGGCATGTTTGCCTAGATGATGATGAGCATTGAGGATGAAATTGATAATGAAATAATAAATGAATTGTGTGGCTAATGTGTTATTCCATTTTCAGAGTTTGTTGTTGGTGGCATGCCTATAGTAACAATCTCTTGAAGTTAGGTTGGGCTTGATCCTTGAAGCCAAGTTGGGTTGAAGTTTAACATGTTTTACTCCCCTTGAAGCTTGGTTGGGTCTAGTCCTTGAAGCCTAATTGAGATGTTACAACCCTTGAAGCTAGGTTGGGTTGGTTCTTAAAGCCAAGTTGGGTTGATACTTAGCATGCTTTGTTCCCCTTGAAGCTTGGTTGAACCTAATCCTTGAAGCCTAGTTAGGATAATGATAATGATAAATGAGATAATTAAACCAAAACATTACTCTGAAAGTTGAATGGCATATTAGTGTCTTTTGGGCCCATGCGTGTCTTTGCTTAAATGTGAATTATGGAATGAAAAATATGTTGTTATGTGATGATAACTATGGAAAGAAATATATTGTTATGTGATATATGATAATAATCATGAAATGAGATGTATACAATACATAAGTAAATTATTGAAAGTGAATATGGCTTGAGAAACTATGTTGAGTGAGAAGTTTATGAAAATATAATATGATGTGTAAAATGTATATGAATGTGGAACTTGTGAGTATTATTTCAAGAAGGTTTTGATAAGTAATTGAATTATGATTTGTTGAAATGATGTATATGTGTATATATATATAAATTATGAGATTGGTGGAAATATATGGAGAGTGTATTGAAAAGGGAAAATATGATAAGCATATTGTGACACATGATGTTAATATATAAAATATGATTTATTTGTAATGTATATTTTAAATTATTTCTTTGTATTACTAAGCTTTTTAGCTTAGCGCGGTTGTGTAAATCGCGCAGGTGAGTAGGTGGTTGATCTGAAGTCAAGTCATCATGCCACGAGAAGGGTAAGTGTATTTCGAGACCAACTAGAAGGTAATGCATACATGTATAAGTTAATTATGCTATATTTTTGACAAGAATGTATTCATATGTATAAATGAAGTTTTGATAAAGATAAGATTATTATATATAGGTAAGATCATTAAAAGTATAACGATTTTATAAATGTTCTTTATACTAAAGGAATAATGTTTGAACTCAGTTAAAGGTTTTAATTTGTAACAAAAAAAGTGACATTCTTATACTTTATATACGTACTGTATGTATACTCGGTATATGTATAGTATGTGTATAAGGTACGGGGGTGTTACAAGTTGGCCCCATGTAGTGAAAGTGTTAAGAGGGAAAGACTTCAGCCACTTCTTTGGTCAGTCTTTGAGTGTGAATGGGAACAACCTCAGCCTAATTGCATTTTCAGAGACATTATATATCATAAATGTGTCACATATTTCTTGAAAAGTCACAATGTGTGCATTAGGATCTTCGTCTGGGAACCCATCAAACTGACAAGTCTGCTGCACCATTTGAATGATATTTGTCTTTATCTCGAATTTATTTGCAGCAACCATCGGTGTTTGTATACTTGATTCAGCCCCATTAAGAGTAGGCCTAGCAAACTCTTGCATGGTCCTTGGCTCATTTTCTGCCATTTCTTCTTCTAAGATGAGATCTTCAAAGTTCGATTCCGTCTCTGCCAGAACTGTTTCCTCTTCTTCCTTTCGCTTTCTCCTCAATGTTCTCTTTAACTCTTGATCTAATTCAAAGAGTTGGGAAGAGCTAGCTTGGGTCATAAACAGGAAGAAGTACCTAGAATGACAGTCAAAAAGCAAGAACTTATGTTAAAATAAAATAAAATAAAAATAAATCAACAGACTTAATTATATTACTAATATTGAAAACCATTGTCCCCGGCAGCGGCGCCAAAAACTTGATGGTGTGAAATTATGCTATTGCAATACCGCAAGTGCACGGGTCGCTCAAGTAATAAAGCAGTGAGTGAATTATCGTTCCACTGGGGATAAGGCCAAGTACTAGTGCACATTTTAACTATTGTTTAGCAAATCAATAGTTTTGTGAAGTTTTGTAATTAAAGATAATTAACTTAATAACTGAAAATAGAGAGATTGAGTGTTGAATGAATTGATTGATGATGAAAATACTATCCAGATATTGAATCCCCCTAACCATAATAATATTTATGAAAATCAATTCAAGTAAACCAAATAATAGAGTTGAATTGGCATTCCTCTAAATTAGACTAAAACCTTTCTCAAGTGAATTAATCCCTAATCACTAAGTAGAATGCTAGAATCTCTTCTCAAACATAATTAAGTAGATCTTGCATTAAGAATAAGGAATCATAAACCAAAGGATCTTGTAAGTCTATCTCTAGTACTCCAATCAATCCTCAATCCTTATGATTATTCAATTCATATCAAGCTTTCTCAAGTCAATAATATGAAAATTAGAACCAATCAATAAGCATGCTATTATCAATTGGAAATAAATTATTAAGCATCATAAGAATAAAACAACTCAATCAAATGATTTAATTAAATAAAATTATTCAATCCATATAATAAAGCTAGGGTTCATCAATATCTTGGTAGAGAATGAATTAGTTCAAGTTCAAAACCAGAAAACCAGAACAAGAGAAATAAGAAAAAGAATCCAAACAATTCATGGCGAATAATTTGTATTTCTTCACTTGAATCTTTGAATCTTGGTTTAGATCTTGTTTAGGATATGTCTTCACCTTCAATCTCAGCTCCAAAACAATCTTTTTCTCTTTAGAAGTCAGCTCTAGGTTATAAAATATAAAAATTAGATCCTAATTCGTGCTTTAGCTCAGCTTTTATAGTGCAGATATTTTCGCCTGACACACCCAGTGACACGCCCATGTCACTGGGCGTGTCATTGCCACTAGAATTTTGAATATAAGGCACGTCCAGTGACACGCCCATGTCACTGGGCGTGTCACAGCCATTGTGAATCATTGTAATAGGCATGCTCGGTGGCACGCCCATGTCACTGGGCGTGTCAATGCTTCTGTATGGCAGTATCAAGGGCACATCCATTGACACGCCCATGTCCATAGGCGTGTCACTTGAATAATTTTGCTCTTTTCCTCTACTTTCATTTGTAATTCCTCCAAAATGACCATAAGCCTCAAAATACAGAGAATTCCTAAAATTAACCCTAAAAAGCACTTGAACAACAAATTAAACTCAATTGGATAATAATCGTATTAAGAAATACGGGCAAAATATCATCAATTGTGCACTTATCAGTGTGCCACTGGACGTGTCAATCAACCAACAACACAGCAGCTATGACACGCTCAGTGACATGGGCGTGTCACTGCTCGTGTCAACAACCCAGAAAATAGAACCAACGACATGCCCAAAGACATGGCCGTGTTAATGGGCGTGCCAGGCCAAAAATCCTGAAATCGACACCAACAAAGCCACATCCAACAACATCCTTCTTAAAACCCTTTTCCACTCCAAACAACCTTAACCAAAACCATCAACAACCCATATAATACTTGAGTAAGCATTAAAACAACTCCATTACAAACATCAAAACACAAACACAACCATATCTCACAACTCAAAAATCACAACACCCACAACTCTTGTCTCTTCCACCAAACTTAGCCCTTTTTCTTCAATCCAAACCCAAAAATCAAAGTTACCAAGACAAAACACTTCAAAGACACCAAATCAACCAAAAACACATCTACAACAACCATTCCAACAAACCCATAAAACAACTCAAAAGAAAACAAAGAAACAAGTTGGAAACTTACCAAAAGTGAAGAAAATCCTTAAAACTCCAACTTGATCTCTTGAAACCCTTCAATCTCTTGAGTATGGAAGCAACAAAATCCCTTTTCCTTTGGTTGATAATGGTGGCCAGCTCACTAGAAAAGAAAGAAGAAGATGAAGAGAGAAGAAGAAGAAGAAAGAAAGTCAACCTCTATAAAACAACCACTCTCTCCTCAAATCACTCTCCACCAAGCAATTAAACAATAAAATAATCAACCCACTTACATCATCTTCCACTAACAGTATTTAATAATATAATTAAAATATCTCTTGACCAAAATAAACCATTGACTTGTATATATTTTATATATATCCTCATATATACAACATATACACATCTCCTCTTTTTTTCCTTTCTTAATTAAACATATACTTAAAAATCCTTTAATTCAATACAACAATTAACATTCCAAAATTTTAGGGTATCATTTGGGATATTACACATATAGTATAACAACCATGAGATTCATATATCCATTGGAGAGCTTTAATGGATAGTTGAGGAACCACTGAAATTCTTCCACATGTCAATAGCGATTAAAATTATGAAGATCTCAATCGTGACGAAGGCATCACGACCATGATAACTGTCTGACACATAAATCTAAGGAGATTTTATGGCTATTGAAGTTGGACTTTCTACCCACTCTACCAACAAACAGATTGAGTTTGAGGCCTATAAATACATCATCAAACAAGTCTCAAGTAGAAGATAAATGTGCTAAATTGTCCAAACTCTTGCAATTTTATTTATTAAGCCTTTTATCTTTCTATTATATTGTAAGGTTAAGTGTTAGCCATTAAATACTATTATAAATATTTATTATGATTCATAAACACTTTTTAGGTTTAAGAGTTGGCCAAGAAAAACTCTTGTAAGGAGTTTGAGTGTTAGCCTTGGGAAAATATTTGGATTTAATGAGAACAAAGATGGCAGTGTGAGCAAGGCTAGCGAAGCAAGTAAAGACGGCCAACATGGCATGAAGCTCATTTTACCAAGTGGGTCTATTACAAGATCATAGGCCAAGAAGCTCAAATCTACCTTCTAAGACTTTATAAGATGATTAATGGAAGAAAGATTTGGTAGACAGGCCCTTGACCCCAAAGATATAGAGGCGAAACAACCCATAAATTTAATCCAAGCATATGGGCCTATTATTTAATATGTATTAAGGCCCACTAGTTATACTTATTTAAAAAGTAAGGGTCTTATTTATTTTGTATTAAATTTGAACTTTGTTTACTTTATTAGTTCTTGAAACTTTGATTAGGCAACCAAATGCTACTTAGTAACCCTAATTAGGGTTTAGCAATTTATAGCTCATTTAGGGTTGTAAGACAATAGTTTTTGATCATATTATTCAATTGACTTTGGCTTAGCCGAATTTTACTTCAAGAGAGGATTTTTCTTCTTCTTGTTACATCAGAAATTAGAATCAACTTATCAAGGTAACACTTGTGGCGTTCTTTCTAGTTCTTCTTTATTCTATCTAATTATCTACATTTCTAATTGCATATCAATTAGGAATTCAGTAGGATAAACAATCATCTAGGGTTCTTAGTATACTGAATTTATGTGTTGGGATTTTGGATTCTTTATAATCTTGGGGTTTCGCATCTTTTGGTATTAGAGCCTTAGCTCTATGGTTTTATGCTTTCTGTAATAATTTTTTCTTTACTTCAATCAATTTTGTGATTTTGCGTTTTTGTTTCAATCAATTCAAAATTTCAATTTTGGTCTTTTAGTTCTTTACCTTCAAAAAAAAAAAAGAGAAAAGAAGAAAAAAAATGAAAAAAGAAGAAAAAATGAAAAAAAAATAAAGAAAAATAGCTTGACGGCTGTTAGAACAAAGCTAGGGTTGAAGAAAACCTTTTTGGATTGAAATTAGGGTTGAAAAATAAAGGGTCAATTTTGGTGGTGAAAGGGTCAACTTTGAAAGGCCATAACTTTTCACTATGGAAGAGTTATGGAATGCACAATACAAATTTAGAAACTGAAATATTTATTTGTAACGGCCTGTCATGGCCCTCAAATCATTCAATTTTAGGGCAAATGAGCCATTTGAAAATTTTTTCTCAATTTTTGGGATTATTGATTCTGTTTCCAAAACTTTTTAGGGTTTCCTTATTTCAATTAATTTTCTTTCGTATCTACACTGTTTTATTGGTTTTTGTTATAGATTTGTGTCTTGTTTATTATGATAATAATTATTTTATTTAGGTATTTTGTTAGTTTTTATCGGTTTATTTAGTGTTTTCATTAATTTTGTTAGTTTTAGTTTATTTCAGTATTTATATCGTTTTTTATCTAGTTTTTAGTATGTGTTTATGTTTTGTTGGTTAATGTTTATTTACTTCTTATTTACAATTTGTTTGAGTTTTGTTTTAGGTTTAAAAAAGCTGACAAGACTGAAGGAAAAATGGATAGTAGCTGACACAGGCAGAGGACACAGGCAAGTCACTGGCCGTGTCCCATATCAAGCTGAAAAGAAGCCACAAGACACAGTGATGGACACAGGCAAGGGACACGGCCAAGTCACTGGCCGTGTCCCTCCAAAATGGTTCAACTTGGCCATGTCACCATCAACTTGGCCGTGTCTCTCCCTCCAATTCACCTCCAACAAGGCCAAGTTCACTCTAACTTGGCTTTGTCACTCATGGATCAATGAAGATGCGTGGAGGTTTCGTATAAATAAAAAAGTTAGGGTTTTTCTTAGGTGGGGTTGACGATTTGGAGATTGAATTGAGCCGTCAGAGAGTGAAGTTAGGGTTTTAACTTTGTTTTCTTGATTTTGATTACACTTTTGGATTAATCTAGCTTAGATTAGATTGTTCTAGCCATTGATACATCCTTCTTGCAAGATTTGAACAAGAGATTCTTCAGAAGCTTCAAGGAGTTTGTAACTTGGTTTTGTTCTCGAACTTATTCTCTTTATTTTCATTGAAATTGTATTAATGGATATTATCATGTCTAATTTGATTTCTTTGAACATTAATGAGATGAGTATGTTTGATAGCATGATGAAATAATTTGATCTAGTCTAGGGTTTGTATGGATCTGTTATGATTTTATGAATTGGTTATTCTCTTAGCTAATAATTTCTTTAGCCTTGATTGAATGGAATATTGTTAATATATAATGGATTGGCCACCAATTATGTGTTTTAGGTATTAGATGATGGATTGAGAGATGAAGTCTAATACCGGAACAATTCAATTAAGGACTTAGGTGAATTAGAGATATAACCTATTAAAAAGATTATTTCAATTATAATAAGATTAGTTGAAAAAGGTTTGAATGCGAGAGCTTATTTCCTTGACTCGATTAATTAAGTTGTTTGAGATTTAATCTTTGAAATTAAATTAGTTAAGAGGAATAACCGTTCATACATATAAGTAGTAGAGAAGTGCAAACCCTAGACCTTTCTATCAAGTGAATCAAAACATAAGCTTAATTTACTTTTCTTCGTTTTTAAACTTCAATCAATCTTTTTCATTAGTTAACAATTTAAATTTTCTTAATTATTTGTTATTCATAATCTGATAATCAATTAGCCACTTTAGCTTCCTTATGAGACGACCTTGGGGCGATCACCTTTGCTATAGCTATCTCGTATACTTGCGAGTGATGCTTTGTGGTAGAGTTAATTCGAGTGCAACAAGTTTTTGGCGCCGCTGCCGGGGAGGCTAATTGGCGTAATTGTTTATTAGTCTTAGAAATTTTAGATTATTTTTCATTGTTTACTTTTGACTTTATTTTTCTTTTGTTTTTAATAATTTCTTTTTCTAGAAAATTCTGTTTATGCAAGGCAGGAGATCACTCGAAGGAGAGCTGCATCCATTTATTCCAGAAATTCAGAGAGGAAAAAGGAGCAGAGAAGAGTTTGAGCTCTACACCGGATTTGATACAGAGGAGGACACGTCTGAATTTGAGTCAGATACTGCACAATCAGTTAACATGGGAGAAGAAAGGCAAAGAACCATGAGAGATTTTGCTAGACCTGTCATTGGGACTTCTACATCTTGTATAAGGTTGACAGATGCAGCAAGGAACTATGAGTTGAAGAACATTCACTACAACATGCTGCCATCATTTTATGGAGTTCCAAATGAAGATCCTTTGAACTTTATTCGGGATTTCTACTCCACCCTTAACACTTTTCCATTGGTAGGATTAACAGAGGATCAGTTGACGATGCGGTGTTTTCCATATACTTTGAAGGATAGGGCAAAGAGCTGGCTTATGATATTGCCCGAAAACTCACTAACAACTTGGGAGCAAGTTTATAACAAGTTCATGGGCAAGTTCTATTCACATCAAAAGACAGCTGAGTTGAGAGGGAAGATTGCTACATTCTATCAATTTGAAGGAGAACCATTTCATGAGGCTTGGGACAGATTCAAGATGCTATTGATCCAGTGTCCACATCATCATTACCCACTTCAACTTCTTAATCAGTTTTTCTACGATGGTTTAACCCAGCAATTTCAGAACACTGTTGACAATGCAGCTGGGGGAGCCATGGGAGAAAAGACAGCTGATGAGACTTATGAGATCTTTGAGATGTTGGGAGCTAATTCTCAACAAAAGAGTGTAAGGGGAAGAAGTAAAGGGTGAATCAATTGGAAGCCAATAGTGAAATGGTTAGTCAAATAGCTGAATTGACAAGACAGGTGCAGATGCTGAACATGAAGAACAATATTTCTTCATCTGCTCAAGAAGTGTGTAGAATCTGTGGAACTTTAGGGCATGGAGCAAACAGTTGCCCCTCTGCATATGAATCATATGGGAATGAAGCTGAGCAAGTCAATGTTATGGGAGGATTCCAGCCAAGGGCCCGAAGTGATCCTTACTCCAACACTTATAATCCTGGTTGGAGGAATCACCCAAATTTTTCCTGGGCAACAAATAATTCTCAGCATCCTTTCCATTTGCTCCAGAGACAGAACCAACAGCAGGGCCAATCCTCAAATCAAGGGTAGTATAAGATAGAGAGCTTGGAGGAAAGTTTACAAGATTTCATCAAAGTCAGTGCTCAAAATCAAGAGATGACTAATAAGAGGCTGGATTCATTAGAAGCATCTTTTAAAAAAGTGGAGACTCAAGTAGGACAACTTGCACAACAGATGCAGATTCAACAGAAGGGAAAATTTCCAAGTCAACTTGAGCAGGCACATTCAGTGACTGTTCTTAGAAGTGGTAAGGTAATTAACACTAATGTTGAAAAAAAACTCTATGAATGCAGGTGACCAAGGGAACAAGAAGGAAGGAGAACCAAAGAACAAAGGTGCTGGAGATATATCAATGGAGAAGTCCCCTTCAGCAGATTTACATAGGGCAAGCAAATCATACCGGCCTCCTATACCATTCCCTAGCAGGTTGAAAGATGATAAAAAAGATAAGCAATTTTCTAATATCTTCAACATGCTGTCTAAGGTAAGTATTAACTTACCCTTACTTGAAGCAGTAAAGAATATGCTGGCTTATGCCAAATTTTTCAAAGAGCTGATCACCAAGAAAAAGAGGTATGAGCCGAATGAAAAGGTGATAGTTTTCGAGGTAGCTAGTGCTATTCTGCAGCATAAACTACCTCCCAAACTAAAGGATCCTGGAAGCTTTATAATTCAAATTACTGTGGGAAATGAAAAGGGGACTGAGGGCATGTGTGATCTAGGAGCTAGTGTGAATTTGATGCCTTATTCTGTGTATAAGGAATTAGAACTAGGGGCACTTAAACCAACCAAAATGGTGTTGCAATTAGCTGATAGATCTCTTAGATTCCCGAAAGGGGTTGTAGAAGATGTGTTAGTTAAGGTTGGAGGGTTAATAGTACCTGTGGATTTCATAGTTCTTGACATGGAAGGGAGTAACCCTACACCATCAGCACACACTATATTGCTGGGTAGGCCTTTCATGGCTACTACCAACACCTTAATAGGCATTAAAAATGGTAAGTTATCAATGACTGTCTTAGGGCAAACTGTCGAATTTTCTATTTTTAACACTTCTCCTATTCCTACAACTGCTTTATATGAGGAATTTTCTTTAATTAATTGTGTTGAAGCAGTTGTTTCAGATGCTTTCTTGCAGACAGGGTCATCAGATAAATTGGAGCTGAAACTAGTGAGGGAGACCCAAAGATGCTTTAACCCAAAGGCATATGAGAGCTCGAGAGTTTACAAGGATCGCACTAAGGCAATTCATGACAGATTTATTGTGCGACAGACATTGACTCCAGGTATGAAAGTTTTACTCTTTAATTCTCGAATTAGTCTGTTTCAAGGTAAATTCAAGTCTTGATGGAGTGGTCCTTTCGAGGTAACTAAGGTATGTCCTTCTGGTGCCATTTAATTGCTTAACTCTAGAACCAATAAGATTTTTAAAGCAAATAGACATAGAGTTAAACTATACAAAGAAGGATTTCATGAAGTGAGGATCATTGACAGCATTTTGATCAACGATCCCTAGGCCTTGCAGTGATGTCCAGCTTTATGACATTAAAGAAGCGCTAACTGGGAGGCAACCCATTAGTTTGAATTTCTTTTTCATAGTTATAATTTTATATTTTGCAATTTTGATTTTATGTTTAGTTTAAATAAATGGAAACCCTAAAGCTCTCTTGCATCTTGTTTTTGAACATTTGTGTTTGTGATGGAAAGTTAGGGTTTTGCCTCACCAGGGTACGATGGAAGACAGGTTGTCCTTTAACTCTTTTTCTTTATTATTCTTGTTTTTCATTGAGGACAATATAAATTCTAAAGTGTGGGGTAATCTTTTAGCTTTTCTTTAATTTTTGTTTTGTTTGTCTTGATGTGTTTATTGTGTTTGTTGTGCATGGCATAATTATTGAAATCTTATTGATCTTTTCTGTGATTTTAGCATTATAGTTGAGACTTTAGTATCAGCATAGAGATTAGCATTTGAATTCATTCAGGATCAATTTTCACATTCTGCAATTCATGACATATAAATCTTTGAAAATCCACCTTTGTGAGTTTTGAGCCTCATAATTTGATATTATTATCAGTTGATTTTCTTTTCTTAAGTGTGCACCTTCATGATTTTGCATCTCTAGAGTTTGCTTTTGCATACTAATTGAACTCACATTATGATTTAATCTCAAGTTTTAAAATGATGAAGGCAAATTAGGTTAGGCCTTTAGCTTAAAAAGACCTCCCTTAATATTGATTTCCTTAGTGAGCCAAGTTGAGCCTTTGACCTTTTCTTGTTTGATCAACACAATTCTCAACTTAACATGTTCTTATTATCATCATACCTGCATTAAGGAATGGAGTTTTATGATATAACAATAGGGTGATTTATTTCAAAGTGTGGGGTAAGCAAATAAAAAAAAAATGGTATTGCTATTTGGGGTTGAAATGCATACTTTGCACATTGTATTTGATTAAGAGTTGATTATTCTTTTCCTCTACATTTTAAGCTAGATGTTCCATGCAAGTTTATATTTTGTATATATATATTAAAAAGATGAAATGATAAAAATATGAAAAAAAAGAAAAAGTGAAAAAAAAGTTATATATATATATACAAAATCCATATATGTTCTAGCATTGGTCATCAAAAGAGGAATGTCGACTCATGTATTTTTCTTTAAGTATGCAAGTATATGAAAGTATTAAGGGTTGGAGAGTATGCCATTTGAGGGAGTTATGAATTTCTTAGCAAGAGTATTGTCTAATTTAGATACTCCATTTCTTGATGCTCCAGCTTAAATGTCTTTTCTCACACCTTTACCTTAGCCCCATTACATCCAAATGAAAGACCTTCGGATTATTTCTTGAGAAAATCAGTGAAAGAGATTGGATAATTAAGCAAGTTTATGGTAGTATGCAGTCATGAGTGGTTTGAGTGATTAACCTTTGAAATCAAGTGAAACACTTAGATGAGAGATGAGATTTGTATGTCTGGATTAATGAATGAGTTAAGAAAATCCTGGATTGAAGTTAAGTGCAATTATTTATGCTGTGTCTTAAAGGATTTCATCTTATATGCTGGAATTATAGTTAAGGTTGTTTGAGTTTTTAATTTATGCCATGTGAATTTGCTTGAGGACAAGCAAAGTTTTAAGTGTGGGGTAATTGTTTTATTGGTTTTTGTTATAGATTTGTGTCTTGTTTATTATGATAATTATTGTTTTATTTAGGTATTTTGTTAGTTTTTATCCGTTTATTTAGTGTTTTCATTAATTTTGTTAGTTTTAGTTTATTTCAGTGTTTATATCGTTTTTGATCTAGTTTTTAGTATGTGTTTATGTTTTGTTGGTTAATGTTTATTTACTTCTTATTTACAATTTGTTTGAGTTTTGTTTTAGGTTAAAAAAAGCTGACAAGATTGAAGGAAAAATGGACAGTAGTTGACACAGGTAGAGGACACGGCTAAGTCACTGGCCGTGTCCCATATCAAGCTGAAAAGAAGCCACAAGACACAGTGATGGACACAGGCAAGGGACACGGTGAAGTCACTGGTCGTGTTCCTCCAAAGAAGCTCAACACGGCCAAGTCACTCCAACTTAGCCGTGTCTCACCTAAATCCAAAGCAAAGAAGAGCAATTCTCACAGTAGGTGACACATGCAAGGGACACGGCCAAGTCACTAGCCGTGTCCCTCCAAAATGGTTCAACTTGGCCGTGTCACCATCAACTTGGCCGTGTCTCTCCCTCCAATTCACCTCCAACACGGCCAAGTTCACTCTAACTTGGCCGTGTCACTCATGGATCAATGAAGACGCGCGGAGGTTTCGTATAAATAAAAAAGATAGGGTTTTTCTTAGGTGGGGTTGACGATTTAGAGATTGAATTGAGCCGTCAGAGAGTGAAGTTAGGGTTTTTTAAACTTTGTTTTCTTGATTTTGATTACACTTTTGGATTAATCTAGCTTAGATTAGATTGTTCTAGCCATTGATACATCCTTCTTGCAAGATTTGAACAAGAGATTCTTCAGAAGCTTCAAGGAGTTTGTAACTTGGTTTTGTTCTCGAACTTATTCTCTTTATTTTCATTGAAATTGTATTAATGGATATTATCATGTCTAATTTGATTTCTTTGAACATTAATGAGATGAGTATGTTTGATAGCATGATGAACTAATTTGATCTAGTCTAGGGTTTGTATGGATCTACTATGATTGTATGAATTGGTTATTCTCTTAGCTAATAATTTCTTTAGCCTTGATTGAATGGAATATTGTTAATATATAATTGATTGGCCACCAATTATGTGTTTTAGGTATTAGATGATGGATTGAGAGATGAAGTCTAATACCGGAACAATTCAATTAAGGACTTAGGTGAATTAGAGATATAACCTATTAAAAAGATTATTTCAATTATAATAAGATTAGTTGAAAAAGGTTTGAATGCGAGAGCTTATTTCCTTGACTCGATTAATTAAGTTGTTTGAGATTTAATCTTTGAAATTAAATTAGTTAAGAGGAATAACCATTCATACATATAAGTAGTAGAGAAGTGCAAACCCTAGACCTTTCTATCAAGTGAATCAAAACATTAGCTTAATTTACTTTTCCTCGTTTTTAAACTTCAATCAATCTTTTTCATTAGTTAACAATTTAAATTTTCTTAATTATTTGTTATTCATAATCTGATAATCAATTAGCCACTTTAACTTCCTTGTGAGACGACCTTGGGGCGATCACCTTTGCTACAGCTACCTCGTATACTTGCGAGTGACGCTTTGTGGTAGAGTTAATTCGAGCGCAACATACACCATATCTTATCTTCCTACTTGGTGTAAGCTAGTGGAATCACTAGATTTGGGCTTTGGAAACTCGAGTTATGGATCTTTGAAGTAAACTGGTTCGGACACAAATTCTGCTCCAATCTAGATTCCAATTTAGTTTTCAAGTCTGAAATTGAATAGCTGTTTGGAGCCCAAACCAAATCAGATTTTTACAAACAAGACCATTATGGAAAACTTGAGCCGCCCTCTAAAAACTTCATGAATATTATTTTCTCATTCTAGAACTCTAAGGTCAACAAAATCTCAATTAAATCATAAAAGGTCAATTCTCTCTAAATAAAAAATTGCATATTATACTTCTTTTATGATCTTTCGCTTCCAATGCTTCCATAACTCATATTCCAGCCCATAAATATATCTCCTTATTTAGATTTGAATTTCCAAAAGTTATTATACTTATAAATTCTCCTAGAACTTCTTTAATTATACATCTATGCTCGTATCATTCACCCTTTCCTTGAAAAAATTCATACTCAAATTTTTGTCATGTTAAGGTAAAATATTTTGACTCTTGGAACAAAAACAGCTTCATGCATGATATTTTTATAATTGGAAATATAATATAGACCTTCTCATGAGGTACTTAATCAAATTCATGCAAAATAAAATTTCAAATATTTGACGAATAATATGAGAACTCAAACACAACCTTGTCTCATCCTTTATTTCATCAACAAAGTTATAATTTTGTTCTTCTGCAATAAGGCTAGTGTTAATATCTTCTTTTTCAAAATTTCCTTTATCATATACAATCATCATCGATTTTTTGTTGCTTTCAAACTCTATCCCTTTTTCATGAACAATTTTATTCCCATTGCTACCAATAGAAGTTATAATTTCAATCTCATCTTTTTCTTTATTTTCCACTTTATTTTAACTACCAGCCACGTTAGTGTTTGAAACTTGATTTTCAACCTCATATTCTTCACTAACATATTTCTTCTCTTCTTCCATTGCCAAGTGCTTATCAAATTGTTTACAAATTGAGTCAAATAATTTTTTCATCTAATCATATTCCTCTTGTATTGAATCAAGTTTCTTTTCAATTCTCACTATATCTTTACTAACATCAACACCACTACTTCTTTTGTTTGCCATAATCAAAAGAATTTTTTTTTCTTAAAAGAACTAATTCTGATTTTTTTATAAGAATCAGATCAACAAATACTAAAAAAATAATTGATAAATACAAAGCTCTGATACCTAGTTGAATCACTAGGTCTAGGGGTTTATTTCGGCTTCCACTTGGGAAAAATTGAAATTTCTTAATTTAGCTTCCTGTTTTGTCAATTTCATTGCATTCATAGTTTAATTTCTTTTGTTTTCTATTTCTTTTGCTTCTACCATGCATATAGGGGTGACTTTTGCATTCTGTTTACTCTTAGGACTTGCATTCACAAACATACAATTCTTCATCTGTGTTTTTTCTTTTTTTTGAAAAAAATTATTACAAATTATTATCAAATTGCATCTAAAACTTGGCATTTTTTGTTTCTTGTTAGGCTTTTCATTGTAATTTCCATAGATTGCTATTTGTGATTGACGTAATTAGTTATTTTAATTTCTGAAGTGTAACTTCAAGAAGGGAACAAGAGAGGTAAAAGGCAAGAAAGTGTGAGCAAATAAGAGGGTAAAAGCCTAATTTGAGTGAAACACTAGTGGAGTGACATATTATTGAGTGTAAACACGTGAGGGAGATTGTGAGGTTTTTTTTTTCTATAACATTTTCTTGTAGTTTTACATAATGTCTGAGGAGGTAGGCAGGGGTGGCAAAACAAGCATGAAAGATGTAGTTTTCATGTTAAAGGCTATGCAAAACCAATTCGAGAAGTTTAGTTTAGATGTTATGAATTTGAGAGATGAAGTTGAGGTGGTTAAGCAATCCCAACAATCAGGTGCTACATCAACTAGGCAGTGGGACACTAGGCAATAGATTTATGATGAAGAAGATACAGAGTCCCATGATGAATCTGATGAAGATGAAGATGAAGATGACAACCAATCTTCAAGGTTTAGGCCTAGAAGAGATAGAAGACCAGGAGGAGATAGGAGGCCAGGAAGTAGAGATAACAACATCAATTCCATAAAGATGAAGATTTCAATATTTGTAGGAAGGAATGATTCTAAAACATACTAGGAGTGGGAAAGGAAGGTGCAACTTATCTTTGATTGCCATAACTATTTAGAGAGAAAGAAGGTGAAGTTGGCAGCAGTTGAGTTTACAGATTATGCATCGATATGGTTGGGTCAACTAAAACTTACAAGAAGAAGAAATGGAGAGAGAGGCCTATTAAGATGTGGGCAGAAATGAAGGCTGTCATGAGGAGGAGATTTGGGCCATCCTACTACTATCGCGAGTTGCATCAGAAATTGCAGAGACTTACTCAAGGGATATATAAGATTATCACAAAGAGATGGAGATGGCAATGATTTGAGTAATTATTGAAGAGGATATATAAGCTACCATGGCTCAATTCTTGGGAGGTCTAAACAGAGATATTGCAAATATGGTAGAGACGCATCACTATATAGAGCTTGAGGATATGGTGAACATGACCATGAAGATGGAGAGACAACTCAAACATAAGGGGAGAAGTAAGGGGTTCCTCCAATTACAACCCAACATGGACCTCAAGATGGACAAAAAAAGATGAGAAGTCTAAGGATAGAGACTCAAGTTCTAAGGTGAAAGGTGCAAGCTTTGAAAAGAGCAAAGAAGCCTCTTCCACAAATAAAGGTACCACTAATTTTCCTAATTCTTCTAATAGGCAAAGAAATATTAAGTGCTTTAAATGTTTCGGTAATGGACATATTGCCTCACAATGTCCCAATAAAAAGACTATGCTCATGAGGGACAATGGAGAAATTGAATCTGAATCAGAATCTGACTATGATTCTATGCTTAGTTTGGAGGATTGTAGAGATGTTGAGGTTGAGTATGTTGTTTGTGGTGAATTTTTAGTAGTTTGGTATGCACTTAATGTTCAGGTTAAGGAAGAGAGCATAGAACAGAGGGAGAACATCTTTCACACTAGGTGTTTGGTAGGAGGAAAAGTTTGCAGCATGATTATAGATGGAGGTAGCTGTGCAAATGTGGCTAGGACTACCTTAGTTGATAAGGTAGGATTTAAGTGTGAAAAAACTAAACCATATAGGCTATAGTGGCTAAATGATAATGGTGAAGTAAAGGTAATAAAACAAGTTGTGGTGTCATTTTTTATTAGAAAATATGTTGATGAAGTGTTGTGTGATGTAGTACCCATGCAAGCTGGACATTTATTATTAGGTAGGCCTTGGCAGTTTGATAGGAAAGTTACACATGATGGGTACAAGAATATGTATTCTTTTAGTTTGAAGAGGAAGATTTTCACTTTAGCATCTTTATCTCCAAAGGAAGTGTATCAAGAACAGATTAAGATGATGAATACTTCAAATGGTGATTCGAGTAGTGAGTTAACTAAAAGAATGGAGAGACAAGAGGCCAAGAGAGAAAAAGAAATAATTATATGTCCCGATGGGGAGTGACTGCACAAGTGAGGTTAAGAAAGAGAGATGTACAGGAGAGAACAATAAGAAGAGAGAAAATACGAGTGAAAAGAACAGAGTTTCTTTGTAAATGATAGAGATATTAAGAGTGCTTATATAGGCAGAAGATCACTCATAGTAATAAGGTTAAGGAGAGTTTATTGATTATGACTGACCTTAACCCAAATTTACCTAGTGGTTTTATTTCTTTGTTACAGGAATTTGATGAAGTCTTTCCTGAAGAGATGCTAAAGGGACTCCCTCCCTTAAGGGGTATTGAGCATTATATTGATTTTATACCTAGAGTAGTAATTCCAAATAGGCCATCCTATAGAAGTAACCCAGAGGAGACAAAGGAACTTCAAAGGAAAGTAGATGAATTGTTGGAGAAGGGGCATATGAGAGAGAGCCTTAGCCCGTGTGCCTTACCGGTGTTGTTGGTACCTAAGAAAGATGGAATATGAAGGATATGTGTGGATTATCATGCAGTCAACAAAATCACTGCAAAGTATCACCATCCCATTCCTATATTAGATGACATGCTAGATGAGTTATATGGTGCATGTATTTTTTCACTAAAATAGATTTGAAAAGTGGATATCATCAAATTAGGATGAAACCAGGTGATGAATGAAAAATTGCATTTAAAACAAAATATGGTTTATATGAATGGATGGTTATGCCTTTTGGTTTGACTAATGCACCTAGCATATTTATGAGGCTAATGAACCATGTTTTGTGTAATTTTCTTGGAAAATTTGATGTTGTGTATTTTGATGACATTCTCATATACAACAAGTCTCTAGACGAGCATATCATGTATGTTAGGTTAGTTCTAGAGGTTCTAAGGAAAGAGAAGTTGTATGGTAATTTGAAGAAGTGTACTTTTTGTATTGATAAACTTATTTTCTTAAGTTTTGTTGTGAGTGCTAAAGGTGTTAAGGTAGATGCTAAAAAGGTAAAAGCTATTCAAGAATGGCCTACACCTAAGAGTATGTCTAAGGTAAGGAGTTTTCATAGGTTAGCTAGTTTTTATAAAAGCTTTGTGAAAGATTTATTATCCATTGCAGCTCCTTTGACTGAAATCATTAAAAAAAGATGTTAGGTTTAAGTGGGGAGATTAACAAAATAGGGCTTTTAATACTTTAAAAGATAGGTTGTATTCTGCTCCTATTTTATGTTTACCTGATTTTGATAAAACTTTTGAACTTGAATGTGATGCTTCTGGGATTGGTATAGGTGCTGTGTTATTGCGGGAAAAATGTCCTATAACATATTTCATTGAGAAGTCAAATGGAGCTCAATTGAAGTACTCTACCTATGACAAGGAGTTGTATGCCCTAGTGAGAGTACTTGACGTGTGGCAACATTACTTTCTTCTAAAAGAATTTGTGATTCATGTAGACCATGAGTCACTTAAGCACATTAAATGGCAAGGGAAGCTAAATAAGAGGCATGAAAATGGGTTGAATTATGTGATCCAATGCAAGAAAGGTAAAGATAATGTTGTTGTTGATGCAATATCAAGGAGGTATGCTTTAATCACTACACTTAGTTCTAAGCTGGGATTTGAGCAGCTTAAAGATATGTATGCAACATACTCTGATTTTGGTAATGTCTATATTGCTTGCGAACATGCTTCTTTTCAAAGATTTTATAAGCATGATAGATTTTTATTTTATGGGAATCAATTATGTGTACATGTATGTTCATTAAGGGAATTACTTATGTGTGAATCATATAGTGGTGGATTGATGGGTCATTTTGGTGTTCATAAGACTTTGGACATACTTTCTGAGCATTTTTATTGTCCACACATGCGTAGGGATGTTGAGAGAATTTGTTCTAAATGTAATGTATGTAGGCAAGCTAAGTCCAAATCTATTCCTCCCGGATTGTCTACATGTCTCCCTATTCCTAATGAGCCTTAGGTTGACATTTATATGGATTTTATGATAGGTTTACCTAGGACAAAGAAAGGTAGAGATAGTACATTTGTTATTGTGGATAGATTTAGCAAAATGGCACATTTCATAGCTTATCATAAAACTAATGATGCAATAAATATAGCTAATTTATTCTTTAGAGTTGTTGTGCATTTGCATGGTATAACTAAGACAATAGCCTCTAATCGTGATGTTAAATTTGTGAGCCACTTTTGGAGAGTTTTGTGGGGAAAATTGGGTACTAAGTTATTATTTTCTACAAATTGTCATTTACAAACTAATGGGCAAACTGAAGTGGTGAATAGAACTTTGGAGACTTTATTGTGTGCTGTGGTAGGTAAGAATTTGAGAACGTGGGAAGAGTGTCTTCCATTAGTTGAATTTTCTTATAATCGTAGTTTGCATTCTTCCACTGGATTCTCACCTTTTGAAATTATGTATGGGTTTAATCCTCTTACTCTTATGGATTTAATGCCTTTACCTTTACATGAGATTACTAACCTAGATGGATAGAGGAAGGCTGAGTTGGTTAAGACTATACATGATAAGGCTAGGCAACACATTGAAAAAAAGAATGAGCTTTATGCACATCAAGCCAATCGAGGGTGCAAAGTTGTTACTTTTGAACTTGGTGATTAGGTATGGGTGCATTTAAGGAAGGAAAGGTTTCCCAATCTGAGAAAATCAAAGTTGGATCCAAGAGGCGATGGTCCTTTCCAAGTGCTTGAAAAGATTAATGAAAATGCTTATAAAATTGACTTGCCTGATGAGTATCAAGTTTCTGCAACCTTTAATATATTTGATCTTTCTCTTTTTGATATGGATGCAAATTCGAGGATGAATCTTTTTGAGGATGGAGGGATTGATACAAACAAAGATGGCAGTGTGAGCAAGGCTAGCGAAGCAAGAAGAGGAGGCCAACATGGTATGGAGCTCATTTTACCAAGTGGGCCAATTACAAGACCACATGCCAAGAAGCTCAAATCTACCTTACAAGGCTTTGTAAGGCAATTTATGGAAAAAAGGCTTGGTAGATAGGCCCTTGACGCCAAATATATAGAGGAGAAGCAACCCATAAATTTAATCCAAGCATATGGGCCTATTATTTAATATGTATTAAGGCCCACTAGTTATACTTATTTAAAAAGTAAGGGCCTTATTTGTTTTGTGTTAAATTTAAACTTTGTTTACGTTATTAGTTCTTGAAATTTTGATTAGCTAACCAAATGCTACTTAGTAACCCTAATTAAGGTTTAACTATTTATATCTTATTTAGGGTTGTAAGACAATAATTTTTTATCATATTATTCAAATGACTTTGGCTTATCCAAATTTTACTTCAAGATAGGGTTCTTCTTCTTGTTGTTGCATCAGGAATTAGAATCAACTTATCAAGGTAACACTTGTGGCATTCTTTCTAGTTCTTCTTTTTTCTGTCCAATTATCTACATTTCTAATTACATGTCAATTAGGAGTTTTGTAGGATAAATAATCATCTAGGGTTCTTAATATACTGAATTTGTGTATTAGGGTTTCAAATTATTTATAATCTTGGAGTTCTGCATCAGGATTGGTGTAAGTCTAAATACTAGGTCTAAAGTGAGCCTCAGGAAAACTCATATAAGATTCAATGTGAGTCCATAAAACACTAAGCTGGGAGTGAGCTTGTAAATTTTCAAGTATAGTGAAATTTTCAATTGAGATTGGGGAGTGGATATATAGATTGTTGATTAAACCACTATAAATCTCTTGTCTCATCTCTTTCTCTTCTCTTACTCTCTTCGATTTTTTAATTTCTAATTGCATAATATAAAACCATTAATTCGACCACCCTTCTTGATGCCATCCTTAGGGGCCAACAACATGATTTATCATATCCTATTCCTTCTCCTCACTCCCCAAATAATTTATTGAAGTAAATAATAAAACACATGCATATTAACCTATCAAAGCTCTTGATGACAACCATGTGTCTTAGAAAATAGTTATAACAAGTAAATAAATTTACCCATATTAAGTTACGATTTATAATTTTTTGTTTTTTTTTCAAATAAAAATAATTTATGTATTAATATAATTAGTGCATAAAAAAATAATATCGTGCATATTAATGACACAGTGTTAGCTTCCAATCTTCACAATATTATTTTCACAACTTAAAATCTGATGATGAGACCAAATTATACCTTTCAAATTTAGGATAATTCTTTTTTATATAAGCCTTTAGAATTATAAGAAAGGGAATTATTGGAGTGAAAGCGGGCCAATGATGATGAAAATAGCTTTGGAATGAAAAAACCCACTTAAATTCAGCCTAAGATGGTTGAAAACGGAATGTATTTGATGAAAATAGCCCAAACCCTTGAACTTAGCTTGTGGATAAACCTTGAAACCAAGGTCTAAGCCCGTTTCAAAGGACCATCCTGGCATATTGATGGACCAACACATGGGGGTTTTGACCATATGCGGGATGGTCTTATCTTGATAAAGCCAAAATTTTGGTTTTTTGTGTTATCGAAGAACTCTAGTTCATTTCGCCCCCACTCCCTGTGGAATGGTTCTTACGACTTCAGCACTGTTTAGGCTCAGGGCCTTAGAGAACATGAGCCTAAGCCCAGAGAAAATAAAGTCGCCCCCAGATGGGTCGAAAAAAAAGAAAGGGGTGGATGACTCGATTTCTAAGGAATCCCCAACCCCTAATGGGTTCGAAGAGTTAGATACATGTGGGGAAGGTGAGAAATGGCCAAGCACCCTCACAATGCCCGGTTCATTAAAACCGGCCTCCTTTGCAGGTCTTAATATTATAAAATTTTTAAATATAATGATATTATCCATACTACGTGCAACAATTAAAATAAAGCATTATTATACTAAAATCAAAGCAATGTCCAAACAAAATAAATAAATAGACATCCATCCGAGGATGGAAATATATCCTTACATCGTCCATATCTAAAACTAAATAGGACACCCACCGAAAGGTGAAAACATGTCCTTTACATTGGTCCAAAAACTTTAAAATAAAATAAATTACATAAAATTTATCTCATGAGATACCCACAAAGTGAAAACATACCTCTTATAATTTTAAAACTAAGAAAAAAAAGAATATTCAATCTTTTAATTATAAATAAAAGCAAACCATTCATAAAATAAACCATTCATCATTAACATATAACAAATCACATAATCAAATAAATAAATAAAATTAGAATTCAATCCATTAAATAAACAAGGTTAAGGTTTAAGATTTTGGATTTAAGAAATTAGGGTTCTAGAATTTAAAGTTTGAGGAAATAAGGTTTTAGTTATGGCTTTAGGCTACTGGGAGTACTGGGTGTTGGTTTATTAAATTATTATTTCTAAATTTTGGCTTTGAGTAATTAAGGTTTTGACATTTAGAATTAAAGTTTTAAAGAATTTAGGGCTCGAAAAAGATGATTTAGGATTTTTTGAAAAATAAAGCACTTATGGTTTGTTTAAAGAATAATTTATGGTTATGGACGAAGCGCTTAAGAATTTGGGTTTTAAATAATTTAGGGTTTGAAAGTTAATTTTTGGGGTTACTGGATATTTGAAAAACAGATTAGGATTTAAGAAAGCAATTTTGAATTTTAGAATTTTAGAAAACAATTTAGGGTTTTGATAATTGCAAAACTATTTTAGGGTTTTAGGAATTACAAGGCAAGGTGAATTTTTGATAAATACGTATATGTAATATGACTACTAGACGTTTAAAACATTATTTGAATAATCTAATGCTATGGTGATTTAATGGAACAAGCTACTAGTCATGCAAACAATAAAGAGAAACCACTGTGCTCACTGCATATTTGTATATAAATTATAAGTTAAAAGAATGAACTTTAAACGAAGAAATTTTGATAGATGAAGTAATAATAAGTTATCTCACTATAAATTTAAATGAATTAAGTTAGAAAGACACACCTCCATTTGTTGGCTTCACCAAAATTATTTTAACAAAATTCTGGATAAGCTTTGGCAAAAACAATGATTACACTACCTTTGTAGAGTTTTGTGTTGTTAATCTTCCTCGTCTAGCTTTTCTGTTTCTTTTTGTTCCTCTCCAAAAGTTTGTTCAAGTTATAATTCCGAGAAGACTGCCCTTTGCTAATTTCTTTTCTGTGTTGCTGGTATAGGGTTTCTTCGTGCTTGCTAGGGTTTGTTGAAAACCCAAGAGTCTCCCAACTCTTCTCGGAAAAATAAAGGTTCAAAGTTTCTTCCAATAGTTGCCACCCCTAATTTGTGTGTTTAATGTTAGTATTTATAGGAAAACAAAAAGACATAATCATATTTTAATAAGGAAATACCAACTGTTTAGGAAAAATTACAAAATCGAGTAAAACAATATTTGGTCAAAAAATTGGCAGTGCGCGTAGGCTGTTGGGCCTGCTGGCTGTGCTGGCAAAAATTGCTGTGAGGATCGGGCTAGGTGAACTGGGCAAGATATTTGCTGCGGTGAATTGGGCAGATTGCTGAGGCGAAGCCCAGTTGGCTGCGCGCTGCCGCGCGTCGCTTGCCGCTCCGTCCAATTTTTTTATTTTTTCATTATTTTTTATTTTTTATTTTTATTATTAAAAATAACTATTAAATATCATAAAGATAAATATTATACCATAAAAATTATTTTGGACTATCGGATTAGACTGGGTCAAAAATTAAGGGTCTATAGTTTGCCCCCTGCTTGAATGATCTGAGACTTTCAGTAGAAGGGAGTGAAAAGCAACATGACTTTGAACAGATTTTGGATGAGGATAGGTACTTGGATTCAATTTGGGTACTTGGACCAGAGACTGAATTAGATTTGGGTACTTGGATTAGATTTGGGTACTTGGGACCCGAGACTGAATTAGGTTTGGATAATTGGACCAGAGATTAGGTACTTGGACCTGAGATTGAGTTTGATTTGGGTACTTGAACCCAAAACTGGATACTTGAACTCGAGACTGGGTACTTAGACTTGAGACTGGGTACTTAGACTCGAGACTGGATTTGATTTGGGTACTTGGATTCGAGACTGAATTTAATTCGGGTACTTGGACCCGTGATTGGATTGGATTTGGGTCTTGGGCCCGAGATTGGATACTTGGACCCATGATTGAATCTAATTTGGGTACTTGGACCCGTAACTGAATTAGATTTGGGTACTTAGGCCCGTGACTGAATTTGATTAGGGTACTTAGACCCAAGACTGGGTATTTGGACACGAGGCTAAATTTTATTTGGGATCTTGGACCCGAGATTGAATTGGATTTTGAGTACTTAGACTCGAGACTGGGTACTTGGACCCGAGACTAAATTTGATTGGGTACTTGGACCTGAGACTGGTACTTAGACCCGAGGCTAAATTTTATTTGGATGCTTGGACCCGAGATTGGATACTTAGATCCAAGGTCGAGTACTTGGACCCAGGACTGAATTTGATTTAGGTACTTGGACCCGAGACTGGGCACTTGGACCCTAGACTAAATTGAGGTTGAGTACTTGGACCTGAGATTAGGTACTTGGACCTGAGATTCGATTGAGTTTGGGTACTTGGACCCGAGACTGAATTACATTTGGATACTTGGACCCGAGATTGAATTGGATTTGGGTACTTAGACCTGACACTAGGTACTTGGACCTGAGATTAAATTTAATTTGGGCACTTAGACCCGAGACTGAATTGAATTTGGGTACTTGGACCAGAGATTGGGTACTTAGACCTGAAACTGAATTGAATTTGGGTACTTGGACCAGAGATTGGGTACTTAGACCTGAGACTGAATTTAATTCGGGTATTTAAACCCGTGATTGGATTGGATTTGGACCCGAGATTGGGTTGAATTTGGGTACTTGGACCTGAGACTGAATCAGATTTGGGTACTTGGACCCATGACTAGGTACTTGGACCCGAGACTGAATTGAATTTGGGTGCTTGGACCTGAGACTGAGTTAGATTTGGGTACTTGGACCCATGACTGAATTGGATACTTGTACCTGAGACTAGGTACTTGGACTCGTGATTGGATACTTGGGTCCGAGATTGGGTGCTTGGATCCAAGATTGAATCTGATTTGGGTACTTGGACCCATGACTGGGTACTTAAACCTGAGATTGGATCTGATTTGGATACTTGGACCCGTTGACTGGGTACTTGGATCTGAGATTGAATTGGATTCGACTGACCTTTTATCAGTTGAGAATTCTGGCTTAATTGGTTGTTCCATTCTTTTGTTCTTTCTTTTGCAAAAATTCAGCTATTTTTTAGTTGGCCCTCATATCTTCTCCTTGCCCCTTGCATGGCAAAATATTTGAAAGGTAGTTTGAAAATATTTTTACTCATATAAACCCAAAAAATTGAAAAGGAGAAACTTTGCCCCCTGTGTAGGCTCAAACCAAAGATTTTTTTTATGCAAGCTTTGATTGATGTTTTTGTTGTCTAGTTCTTCGCACAAGGACACATTTCTTCTTTTTGCAAAATGACTAGAGCTTCCTCAATCAATGGGGTCTTCCATGCCCCCTGATTCCATTCCCGCTTCATGTTTGCTTCATGTAGTATTGTTGTTTACTTTTGACAAAGAAAAATTCAGTGTGATATGCTCACGTATGCATGATATGTATGAGTAATACTTACAGTGGTTTCATTGACTCATAGACCAAGGTGATCAGCTGAAGTGTTCTCATTAGTTCCTTTCAGATGTTCGTTAAAGTCTTGCATTGGAATGACAGAAAGCTTTGCATTTATGGCTTTTATCTTCAAGATGTTGAGAACATGAGTGGTGGAGACCCCAAGCTGCAAAGTCAGGGATACATCCATTTCAAACTATGTTTTAGCATGTCAGTTGGTAGCTTCTGCATGATCTTGCCAATAATCATTTCCTTTGCCCAATGTGTTCTTTGAGTTTTGATGGTTCGACATACTTCCCTTAACTTGAAGGCTTTGTATATTATTATTATATATATATATATATTTTAAATCAAGTGTTGACTTTGCAAATTAATGTCATTATACCTCAGGACTCAATTTTCAAATTTAACATATCTATAACATGGCAACCCTAGTTACTGTACTAAACTCAGGAATCATTTCCATTTGAGCAAGGACTGTTGTACTTCAGATGGGCACATACACATTACTTGGTTACAAGTCTCATTTGAGTTTGAATATTGTCTATCTCATATGCATGCTTATTCAAACTATCTCCACTAATAGACTCTACCTAACAGAAGAGATCAAAAAATCTTTAATAGGCTTGAAATGAGGTCTATAAGGGACATGGGTTAAATGAAAGCCATTTTAAAATTGGAGCTTATGTGACACAATGGACAAACCTTCATACTATAAACTGCTTGTTGGAACTTTAGGCAGTTGGAAAAATGAAAAGACAGAGCGTTGAACATCCTTCTTTCTTTTTGAATTTAATCTGGATTTTGATTGGGATAGTCTTTGCCCTTACAAAAAGTTTGGTACCCAAATTCATTTATTTTCTTCTTTTCCCTTTTCTTTCTCTTTATTTTTCTTACTATTCCCTTTCTTTAAGCATTTTATCTTTTTATCCTTCTTCTTTGTAGGATTGTTAAGTACAGGACTTTCAAAATCTAGATGGTCTTTTCCCTTTTTCTCCGGTTTTGATCGAATCTTTGGTTGGGTTGGACCAATTCATGTCAAACTATCCTTTTAAACCAAAGGGAAGCCCTTTGCTGCTTTAGATAAAAGAGAACTCAGTTGGCTTTCTAAACCATTTTGGGTTTTATTTTTTTTCTTTCTCTTTTGTTTCTTTGTCTCTTTTTTCTTTTCTTTATTTTTTCTTCTTTTTTTTTCTTCTTCTTTTTTTTTCTTCTTTTTTTTTCTTTTTATTTGATTCTATCTCTAAAAGAGTTGTCTTGTTTGTATCAACTTGGGTTTCTAATAATGGATGAGTGAAGTGACATAAATCTTCTTTGACATGGATAAATCATTTGTTACTCTGATGTTATCTTGATAGATTGGAGATATTAGGTGAACTTCAACTACCCTTATGGTCTTCTTACCTCTTCACCTTAGTGATCATAAGACTTGTCAAAAGTATCACAACAACTCATGGTAAGTTGTTGGAATTTGTAAGCCAACGAAAAGAAAGCTAGAATTTTATGAAGGCTCAAAGGGACAACTAGGGATTGATATTTAATAAGGTGGATACTAGTTTTTGGCTAACCAAATAATGCCTAGATCATTTTTTTTAAAATAAGCAGAGTTCAATTTCGCCTCTAAAGTTGATCAAAGCATGTTCTAAGACTGACTAGGACCTAGACAAAGGTTATTATGCACGAGCCCTCTCTAAGTAAGCATACACAACTCAATGCTATAGAGCAATTCTCTCACCTAGTAAAGTCATTCAAGTCATGATGCATAAATATATTAATTCATAAATCATCAAGCTAGATTCCTCATTGGTTGAGCACCAAAATGAACAAAGACAAACAAAAATTTTAATGAAAGTAATTTATTCAAACAAACTTAATTTAAAAAAACATAAATGTTCCAATTGAATATTAAAAAAAGAATAGAGCAGCACTCCAAGCTAATGGAAGTTCGTTGAGTTGGAGTCGAAGATACTTCATTTATTTAGACATATCAAGGGCAAGAATTTTTTCCATCATCAAGGGTTATTGCTTCATCATCCACAGTTAGCCCAAGCTTGCTTAGTAGCACATCATCTTTAACAGTTTCTCTATCCATATCATGACAAGATGACAAGATAAAACTCTTCATGAAGGTTGCAAGCAATTTTTCCCTTCCAAATTTAGGCAGAGGATTATTCTTAGTGTTGGGCTTATCAAGCTCAGGCAGCTTTCCACTATCAATCAAATCTTAGATTTCAATCATTGATCGAACACATTTATTTGTCTCTTGCCCTTGCATTTGATGGAATTGACAGAAGACCTTGGCATCAAAATTTGGTGGTAGAGGCTTATGTAGAGGCCGAGGTGCCAATAGTTGTAGCAAATCCATTTTCATTAGATTTTCTAACATCTTTAACAAAGGCTCCCTTAAGTCTGAAAATTTATGCTTCTTTGTTGGTTCAGTTATTGCATTTTTCTCAACATCTCCTCTTTCCCTTTGACTTTGCCCACTAGGGTGGTAGCTGCCCTTATTGCTCCACTTAGATAGCACATGGTTCGGCTGATCTTGTAGAATAGGGATTGATCCCTCATTTTTCATTCGATCTCTATTAGTGAACATATTTCCTGTTGATGCTACCTTTCCCTTCTTTCTTATGTCAATGGGAGATGCCTCATTAGTATTGTTGATGATCTCCAGAATTTGAATCAACTGGGTCCTCATAATTTCAACCAATTGATCTCGTAGCTCAGTCATCCTAGCTTTGACAACTTCATCGACTATGTCCCTTAGCTGGTTTACATCTGTTTTATTAGTTTTTGTTATAGATTTGTGCTTTATTTATTATGATAATTATTGTTTTATTTAGGTATTTTGTTAGTTTTAATCAGTTTATTTAGTGTTTTCATCAATTTTGGTAGTTTTAGTTTATTTCAATGTTTTTGTCACTTTTATCCTAGTTTTTAGTGTGGTGTTTATGTTTTGTTGGTTATTTTTTATTTAATTCTTGTTTAAAGTTTGTTTAAAGTTTTGTTTTAGGTTTAATATGCAAGGAACCATGCTAAGGAAGGAAAAAACTAAGAAACAAGAGAAAGAGAACAATGGACAGTAGCTGACACATGCAGAGGACACGACCAAGCATGTGGCCGTGTCCCATACCAAGCTAAGGAGAAGCCACAAGACACAGAAGAAGACACATGCAAGGGACACGGCCAAGCTTGTGGCCGTGTCCCTCCAAAAAAGGTCCAACACAGCCAAGTTACTTAAGCTTGGCCGTGTCTCACTTAAGTCCAAAGGAAAAGAAAGATGAAATCAAGCAGTAGAAGACACAAGCAAGGGACACAGCCAAGCTTGTGACCGTGTCCCTCCATTGCACCTCCAACACGGCCGTGTCTCCCTTAACTTGGCCGTGTCTCTCATGGATCAAAGACAAAGTGGATTTTTAAAGCGGAGGTTCCATATAAATAGGAGAATTAGGGTTTTCAAAGGTGGTTGTTGCGAGTTTGAGTTTAGATTGAGCCGTCAAAGAGAGTTTTAGGGTTTCATATCTTGTTTTCTTTAATTTTTTTATTACACTTTGGATTAAACTAGCTTAGATTAGATTTGTTCATGCCATTGATACATTCTTCGAGCAAGTTCTGAACAAGAGATTCTTCAAGAGCTAAGAAGTTTGTAATTTGGTTTTGTTCTCGAACTTTATCTCTTTAATTTCATTGGAATTGTATTTATGGATATTATCATGTCTGAATTGATTTCTTTGAATTTTAATGAGATGAGTATGTTTGATAGCATTATGAACTAATTTGATCTAGTCTAGGGTTTGTATGGATCTGCTATGATTGTATGAATTGGTTATTACTCTTAACTTAATTATTTCTTTAAGCCTTTATTCAATGGAATATTGTTAATATATAATTGATTGGCCACCAATTATGTGTTTTAGGTATTAGATGATGGATTGAGAGATGAAGTCTAATGCTGGAATAATTCAATTAAGGACTTAGGTGAATTAGAGATATAACCTAGGAAAAGATTATTTCAATCATAACAAGATTATTTGAGAGAGGTTTGAATACGATAGCTTATTTCCTTTATTCAATTAATTAAGTTGCTTGAGATTTAATCTTTGAAATTAATTTGGTTAAGAGGAATAACCGTTCATGCATATAAATAGTAGAGAAGTGCAAACCCTAGACCCTTCTATTAAGTGAATCAAAACATCAGCTCAATTTACTTTTATTGTTTTAAACTTCAATCAATCTGTCTTTATTAATTGTTAGCAATTTAAATTTATTCATTACTTGTTATTTATAATCTGATAATCAATTAGCTACTTTAGCTTCCTTGTGAGACGACCTTGGGGCGATCACCTTTGCTACAGCTACCTCGTATGCTTGTGAGTGACGCTTTGTGGTAGAGTTAATTTGAGCGCAACAAGTTTTTGGCGCCGTTGCCGGGGAGGCTAATTGGCGTAATTGTTTATTAGTAATAGATATTCTAGATTATTTTTCACTGTTTTTATTTTATTTTATTTGTCTTTTGCTTTTAATAATTTCTTTTTCTAGAAACTCTGTTTATGCAAGGCAGGAGATCACTTGGAGGAGAGCTATACCCAGTCATTCCAGAAATTCAGAGAGTGAAAAGGAGCAGGAAAGAGTTTGAACTGTACACCGGATTTGATACTACAGAGGAGGACACTTCTGATTTTGAATCGGAATCTACACAATCTGTTAAAATGGTAGAAGAAAGACAAAGGACTATGAGAGATTTTGCTAGACCTGTCATTGGAACTTCCACCACTGTCATAAGATTGACAGATGCAGTAAGAAACTATGAGTTGAAGAACATTCATTACAATATGCTGCCATCATTCTATGGAGTTCCAAATGAAGATCCTTTGAACTTTATTCGGGATTTTTATTCTACCCTCAACACTTTTCCAATGGGAGGACTAACAGAGGATCAGTTGAGGATGAGATGTTTCCGTATACATTGAAGGATAGAGCTAAGAGCTGGTTAATGATGTTGCCTGAAAATTCTTTAACAACTTGGGAGCACGTTTATAATAAGTTCATGGGCAAGTTTTATTCACATCAGAAGAGAGCTGAATTGAGAGGGAAGATAGCTACATTCTCTTAATTTGAAGGAGAGCCATTTCATGAGGCTTGGAACAGATTTAAAATGTTATTAATCCAGTGTCCACATCATCACTACCCACTTCAACTTCTGAACCAGTTTTTCTATGATGGTCTAACCCAGCAATTTCAGAACACTGTTGATAATGCAGCTGGGGGGAGCTATGGGAGAAAAGACAGCTAATGAAACTTATGAGATCTTTGAGATGTTGGGAGCTAATTCTCAACAGAAAAGTGTAAGGGGAAGAAGTAAGGGGGTGAATCAACTGGAAGCCAATAGTGAGATGGTCAATCAGATAGCTGAATTGACAAGGCAAGTGCAGATGTTGAATATGAAGAACAATTTTCCTTCATCCACTCAAGAAATTTGTGGAATTTATGGAACTTTAGGCCATGGAGCAAATATTTGCCCCTCCACATATGAGTCTTATGGGAATGAAGCTGAGCAAGTCAATGCTATGGGAGGATTTCAACCAAGGGTCAGGAATGATCCTTATTCGAATACTTATAATCCTGGTTGGCGGAATCATCCTAATTTTTCCTAGGCAACAAATAATTCTCAGCAGCCCTTCCATTTGCTCCAGAGACAGAACCAACAGCAGGGTCAATCCTCAAATCAAGGGCAGTCTAAGAGAGAGAGTTTGGAGGAAAGTTTACAAGCTTTTATCCAAGTCAGTGCTAAAAATCAAGAGATGAACAACAAGAGGCTGGATTCCTTAGAAGCATCTTTTAAAAAAGTAGAGACTCAAGTGGGACAACTTGCACAACAAATGCAGATTCAACAAAAGGGGAAATTCCCAAGTCAACCTAAGCAGGCACAATCAGTGACTGTTCTTAGAAGTGGCAAGGTAATTAACAATAATGTTGAAAATAATTCTGTGATTGCAGGTGAGCAAGAAAACAAAACGGAAGGAGAACCAGAGAACAAAGGTGCTGGAGGAAGATCAATGGAGAAGTCCCCTACAGCAGATTTACACAAGGCAAGCAATCCATACCGGCCACCTATACCATTCCCCAACAGGTTGAAGAATGATAAACAAGATAAGCAATTTTCAGACATCTTCAACATGCTGTCTAAGGTAAGTATTAACTTACCCTTACTTGAAGCAATAAAGAACATGCCAGCTTATGCCAAATTCTTCAAGGAACTGAATACAAAGAAAAAAAAGGTATGAGCCCAATGAAAAGGTGATAGTTTCAGAGGTAGCTAGTGCTGTTTTGCAGCATAAACTACCTCCCAAGCTAAAGGATCCTGGAAGCTTTATAATTCAAATTACTATGGGGAATGGAAAGGGGACTGATGGCATGTGTGATTTAGGAGCTAGTGTAAATTTGATACCTTATTCTGTTTATCTTGAGCTAGAACTAGGGGAACTTAAACCTACAAAAATGATGTTGCAATTAGCTGATAGATCTCTTAGATTCCCGAAAGGGGTTATAGAAGATGTGTTAGTTAAGGTTGGGGGGTTAATAGTACCTATGGATTTCATAGTTCTTCACATGGAAGGAAGTAACCCTACACCATCAGCACACACTATTCTGCTGGGTAGGTCTTTTATGGCAACTACCAACACTCGTTGACTTTAGATAGTGGTTTAGAAATTTTTTATTCAGAAATAGTCAGTTGCCTCGAGATATTAGAGAGTGCTGAAATAGAGGAACTTAAGGAGGACCCAACTTGTGAGCTTCCCTCCATTCAAAAAGAAGAGAAGAACCCTTCACTTGAGTTAGAGCTGAAAGAGTTACCTAAGAATCTGCAATATGTATTTTTAGGAGATCACAATACTTTGCCTGTGATAATATCTAGTGAACTTAGTGAAGGGGAGGAGATGAGGTTGGTGAGTGAGCTTAAAAGATTGAAGAGAGCAATAGGATGGGGATTGAGTGACATCAAAGGTATTAGCCCTTCAATGTGTATGCATAGAATCACCTTAGAAGAGGGAGCTAAACCTGTGAGGGAGACCCAAAGGCGACTTAACCCGAATATGAGTGAAGTGGTTAAGAAGGAAGTGCTCAAATTGCTGGATGAATGAGTAATATATCCTATTGCTAATAGTGTGTGGGTGAGCCCAGTACATGTAGTGCCTAAAAAATCTGGAATCACTGTGGTGAAAAATGAGAATAATGAATTGGTTCCTACTATGACTACTACTGGGTGGAGAATGTGCATCGATTATAGGAAGTTGAACAATGCTACAAAGAAAGATCATTTCCCTCTTCCTTTTATTGATCAGATGTTAGATAAACTTTTTGGACACTCACATTATTGTTTTTTGGATGGCCTTTCAGGTTATTATCAGGTGCCAATATCTCCAGAGGATCAATCCAAGACTACCTTTACTTGCCCTTTTGGGACTTATGCATTTTGACGTATGCCCTTTGGCTTGTGCAATGCACCTGCAACTTTTCAGAGATGCATGATGTTTGTTTTCTCAGACATGATAGATGATTTTATTGAGGTATTTATGGATGACTTTTCTGTTTTTGGTAGTTCCTTTGATAATTGCCTCAATAAACTGGTTCGTGTACTTGAGAGATGCATTGAATGTAACCTCACTTTAAGTTGGGAAAAGAGTCATTTTATGGTTACTTAGGGCATTGTCTTAGGTCATGTGGTGTCAAGTAAAGGGATTGAGGTGGATAAGGCTAAAGTTGAATTGATTGCTAAATTACCCCCACCTACCTTTGTTAAGGGAATAAGAAGTTTTTTAGGGCATGCAGGTTTTTACCGGAGGTTTATTAAAGATTTTTCTAAAATAAGCCAGCCATTGTGTCATTTGCTTGGGAAAGATGTTCCATTTGAATTCACAGCACAATGCATGCAAGCCTTTAATTCCCTTAAGGAAAAACTGACTAGTGCACTAGTGATTGTAGCTCCTGTGTGGTCTTTACCTTTTGAAATCATGTGTGATGCCTCTAATCATGCAGTAGGAGCTGTTCTTGGGCAAAGGGTTGATAAATTCTTGAGAGTAATATATTATGCTAGCTTGACCCTGAATAGTGCACAAATGAATTACACAACAACTGAGAAGGAAATGTTAGCTGTTGTTTTTGCTTTAGATAAGTTTAGAGCATATTTAATTGGGTCAAAAATTATTGTGCATTCTGATCATGCAGCTCTAAAATATCTTTTAACAAAACAACATGCTAAACCCCGCTTAATTAGATGGGTGCTGTTATTGCAAGAATTTGATTTCCAGATCAAAGATACTAAGGGTAGTGAGAATGTTGTTGCTGATCATTTATCTAGATTACCCTTCTTTAGTGAAAATCTTGCATCTGATAGCATTCATAAAAATTTAGAAGTATTTCCTGATGAACAGCTGTTTGTGGTAATTAATGCACCTTGGTTTGCAGATATTGCTAACTATCTTGCCTGTGGTATTTTGCGTTCTAACATGTCATTTCAGGAAAAGAAAAGGTTCTTACACTTGAGTAAATTTTATTTTTGGGATGAACCTTACTTATTCCGGATTTGCAAAGATGAGATAGTTCGCAGGTGTGTATCTGAGGAAGAACAACTGAGTGTTCTTCAATTTTGTCATGACCTTCACTGTGGTGGTCATTTTGGAGGAAGAAAGACTGCAGAAAAGGTGCTCCAAAGTGGTTTTTACTGGCCTACTCTATTTAAGGATGCTCAAGAGTATTGTAAGCACTGTGACTGCTGTCAAAGAGTAGGTAACATTGGGAGAAGGAATGAAATGCCTCTTCAGTCATATATTGTTGTTGAACTGTTTGATGTGTGGGGAATAGACTTTATGGGTCCTTTTCCCAAATCTTTTGGTTATGAATTTATTTTAGTTGCTGTTGATTATGTTTCTAAATGGGTGGAGCCAATCCCCACCCGAACTAATGATGCTAATGTGGTTGTTAAATTTGTGAAGGAAAATATTCTTAGCAGATTTAGCACACCAAGAGTGACAGTCAGTGATGGGGGAAGCCATTTTTGCAACAGACTTTTTGAGAAGTTAATGCACAAATCTGGTGTGAAGCACAAGGTGGCAACCCCATACCATCCACAGACTTCTAGGCAAGTTGAAACATCAAACAAGCAACTAAAAGGAATTCTGGAGAAAACAGTCAACACATCGAGGAAGGATTGGGCAAGTAGATTGCATGATGCACTATGGGCATATAGGACTGCTTTCAAGACTCCTCTGGGTATGAGTCCATACCGATTGGTTTTTGGTAAGGCATGTCATTTACCAGTGGAGTTGGAGCACAAAGCATATTGGGCAATCAAGACTCTGAATTTGGACTTAGACAAGGCGAAGAGAGAACGATTTCTGCAAATTTCAGAGTTAGATGAGCTGAGGAATGAGGCATATGAGAGCTCGAGGATTTATAAGGATCGCACTAAAGCACTTCATGACAGAATTATAGTGCGAAAGACTTTGAGTCCAGGTATGAAAGTTTTACTTTTTTACTCTCCTCTCTGTTTGTTTCCAGGTAAACTCAAGTCTCGATGGAGTGGTCCTTTCTAGATAACTCAGGTGTATCCTTCTAGTGCCATTGAATTGCTTAACTCTCGAACAAGTGAGACTTTTAAAGTGAATGGACAGAGAGTTAAGCCATATAATGAAGGATTTCAAGAAGTGAGGATTATTGACAGCACTTTGATCCACGATCCCTAGTCTTGCAGTGATGTCCAGCTATATGACATTAAAGAAGCGCTAAATGGGAGGCAACCCATCAGTTTGCATTTCTTTTTCATAGTTGTAATTTTAAATTTAGCAATTTTGATTTTATGTTTGGTTTAAATAAATGAAATGGGTGCTTTGATCAGTTTTTATTTTTCTAATGTGTTTCAGGGTTGATCGAAGAAGAGTTTGCAATTTCTTTGAGATTTGGTGATATAAACTAAAATTTAAAATTTAAAAAAATTAAAAATTAAAAAAAAGGAGTTAAAATTGGCAGAAGGTGACACGGCCAAGGAGCTTGGCCGTGTCCCTTGGCCGTGTCACATGGGACACGGCCAAGCCTCAACAAATTTTTTTTTTTTTTGCTTTAATTTCATTTTTGCAAAATTTTCACAGTGGGTGACACGGCCAAGGAGCTTGGCCGTGTCCCTTGGCCGTGTCACATGGAACACGGCCAAGCTTCACCAAAGTTTCTTTGTTTTTGTTTTTGTAACTTTTCTTCACAGAGACAAACACACCCATGGGACACGGCCAAGTCACTGGCCGTGTCCCTCAAAACACACAAGACACGGCCGTGTTCACCCCAACTTGGCCGTGTCTCTCCACTTTTCCACTTTAAAAATACGATTTTTGCACAGTTTGTCCATTCAATCCCTAATTTTCTTTATGTTCTCTCTCTCGCTCTCTCATTCTCTCTCTCTCAAACCTCCATTAATTGTGTTTCAAAGCTTCAAAACTTCAATTGAACCTCAATTTTCTTTACCAAAACTAGATTTAATATGTTAAAACTTCTTTTTCTCTTACAAAAGATTGATTTAATCAGTTTGTGTCAAATTTTTCAGATTTTTCAAGATTCCAACAACAAAGATAGTTTCACACCGCAAGAAGAAGAGACCTACAACTGAAGGGGCTTCTTCATCTTCATCGTTTTCATCTTTGAAGAGAGCAAATCTTTTGGCTCGGGGTTTCTTCCCAACGAGGTATGTTAATGATGAATCCCTTGATGCTCTGCAAATTAGGACTAATTTTTATCGTTATGTGCAAATTCTTGGGTGGGAGAACCTAGTCTCCTTGCGACCTTTGCAGTTTCAAGAGCTGACTTTGGAATTTTTGACATCTCTTAAGGTTGAAAGAGATGAACAAAAAATTTGCTCTAGGATGAGTTTTAAATTGCTTGGGAAATCATTTGTGATTAATATTGAACAATTGAATGATATATATGGTTTCCATCAACATGGGGAAAGGTCGGTACCTAAAGAGTTTAAACAACAATTTGCTTGGGGAGCATTAGGCTCGGGGACTTATGTGGCCAAATCTGCCAAAGCATTTAAATTGAGCAATCCCGCTTTGAGGTATTTGCATCATTTTATGTCCTGCGGATTCTTTGCTAGGATGGAGAGCCCTGGTGTAGTGGAATTGAGTGAGCTCTTTTTCTTGGATTGTGTGGTTAATGCAGTGCCTATTAGTTCCGGCTATTGGTTAGCCGATGTTTTTGATAGTGTGGCCAATAAAAGGAGGGGGGCAATTTGTATTGGAGGACTAATTACCACATTAGCAGTAGCCCTTCTTGATGATTTTGACCCGAGTAACAGTCGCATGACTAGAATTTTGGGTAATGACTCGTTGGATTTGGCCACATTAGAGAAGATGCATATGGTGGTGCACAGAAGAGGGGCTTATATGATGGCTTCAACTGAGCTAGAAGTACTGGGAGACAGCCAGAAGAGAGCACGGGTTCAAGAAGAGTCCGACTCAGATTCTCTTGATCTAGATGAGGATGCTCCGGTCTCAGATAATCAAGAGGTACTTATTAGGATTGAGGCCCTGGAGGGAAAGGTAGATCGACTGGAGGGCAAGGTGGACCGTAACCATGCTGAGGTTTTGCAACAATTGGATTAGATTAATAGCAACCTTGCTAAGATCTTGAGTCTCCATCCCTTGGCTGCATCATCTTCACACCCGCCTTCACCATAGATTTTGAGTTCCTTGCTTTATTGTGTTTAGTGTATTTTTGTTATTATTTTTCGTTTTTGTTTTAATGTTAACATTTTATATTTTGGATATTTTATTTTTATATATTGTACTTTTGTTTTTGAACATTTGTGTTTGTAATGAAAAGTTAGGGTTTTGCCTCACCAGGGTACGATGGAAGACAAGTTGTCCTTTAACTCTTTTTCTTTATTATTCTTGTTTTCCATTGAGGATAATGTAAATTCTAAGTGTGGGGTAATCTTTAAGCTTTTCTTTAATCCTTATTTTGTTTGTTTGTTATATTGTGTGTTGTGCATGGCATAATTGTTGAAAACTTATTGATCTTTTATGTGATTCTAGCATTATAGTTGAGCCTTTAGTATCAGCATAGAGATTAGCATTTGAATTCATTCAGGATCAATTTTCACATTCTGCAGTTCATGACATATAAATCTTTGAGAACCCACCTTTGTGAGTTTTGAGCCTCATGGATTAAATGTTATTGTCAATTGATTTTCTTTTCTTAAGTGTGCACCTTCATGATTTTGCATCTCTAGAGCTTGCTTTTGCATACTAATTGAACTCACATTATGATTTAATCTCAAGTTTTAAAATGATGAAGGCAAATTAGGTTAGCCCTTTAGCTTAAAAGGACTTCCCTTAATATTGAATTCCTAAGTGAGCCAAGTTGAGCCTTTGACCTTTTCTTGATTGATCAACACAATTCATAACTCAACATTTTCTTATTATCATCATACCTGCATTAAGGAATGGAGTTTTTATGATATGACAATAGGGTGGTTTAATTCAAAAGTGTGGGGTAAAAAAAAATAGTATTGCTATTTGGGGTTGAATGCATACTTTGCACATTGTATTTGATTAAGAGTTGATTATTCTTTTCCTCTACATTTTAAGCTAGATGTTCCATGCAATTTTATATTTTGTATATATATGTATTAAAATATATATATATATGATATAAAAAAAAAGAAGAGAGAAAATAAAGAAAAGATATATATATATATATACAAAATTCATATATTCTCTAGCATTAGTTATCAAAAGAGGAATGTTGACTCATGTACTTTTCTTTTAGTGTGCAAGTATGTAAGATTATCAAGGGTTGGTGAATATGCCATTTAAGGGAGCTATGAGTTTCTGAGCAAGAGTATTGTCTAATTTAGATACTCCATTTCTTGATGCTCCAGCTTAAATGTCTTTTCTCACACCTGCACCTTAGCCCCATTACATCCAAATGAAAGACCTTCGGATTATTTCTTGAGAAAATCAGTGAGAGAGATTGGATAATTAAGCAAGTTTATGGTAGTATGCAGTCATGAGTGGTTTGAGTGAATTAACCTTTGAAATCGAGTGAAACACTTAGATGAGAGATAAGATTTATACGTTTGGATTAATGAATGAGTTAAGAAAATCCTTGATTCAAGTAAATTGCAAATATTTATGGCTGAGTCTTAAAGGATTTCATCTTATATACTAGAATTATAGTTAAGGTTGTTTGAGTTTTTAATTTATGCCATGTGAATTTGCTTGAGGACAAGCAAAGCTTTAAGTGTGGGGTAGTTGTTTTATTAGTTTTTGTGCCTTATTTATTATGATAATTATTGTTTTATTTAGGTATTTTGTTAGTTTTAATTGGTTTATTTAGTGTTTTCATCAATTTTGGTAGTTTTAGTTTATTTCAATGTTTTTGTCACTTTTATCCTAGTTTTTAGTGTGGTGTTTATGTTTTGTTGGTTATTGTTTAGTTAATTCTTGTTTAATGTTTGTTTCAAGTTTTGTTTTAGGTTTAATATGCAAGGAACCATGCTAAGGAAGGAAAAAACTAAGAAACAAGAGAAAGAGAACAATGGACAGTAGCTGACACATGCAAAGGACACGGCCAAGCTTGTGGCCGTGTCCCATACCAAGCTAATGAGAAGCCACAAGACATAGAAGAAGACACGTGCAAGGGACACGGCCAATCTTGTGGCCGTGTCCCTCCAAAAAAGCTCCAACACGGCCAAGTTGCTTAAGCTTGGTCGTGTCTCACTTAAGTCCAAAGGAAAAGAAAGATGAAATCAAGCAGTAGAAGACATAAGCAAGGGACACGGCCAAGCTTGTGGCCGTGTCCCTCCATTGCACCTCCAACATGGCCGTGTCTCCCTCAACTTGGCCGTGTCTCTCATGGATCAAAGACAAAGCGGATTTTTAAAGCGGAGGTTTCATATAAATAGGAGAATTAGGGTTTTCAAAGGTGGTTGTTGCGAGTTTGAGTTTAGATTGAGCTGTCAAAGAGAGTTTTAGGGTTTCATATCTTATTTTCTTTGATTTTTGATTACACTTTGGATTAAACTAGCTTAGATTAGATTTGTTCTTGCCATTGATACATTCTTCGAGCAAGTTCTGAACAAGAGATTCTTCAAGAGCTAAGAAGTTTGTAATTTGGTTTTGTTCTCGAACTTTATCTCTTTAATTTCATTGGAACTGTATTTATGGATATTATCATGTCTGAATTGATTTCTTTGAATTTTAATGAGATGAGTATGTTTGATAGCATTATGAACTAATTTGATCTAGTCTAGGGTTTGTATGGATCTGCTATGATTGTATGAATTAGTTATTACTCTTAACTTAATTGTTTCTTTAAGCCTTTATTCAATGGAATATTGTTAATATATAATTGATTGGCCACCAATTATGTGTTTTAGGTATTAGATGATGGATTGAGAGATGAAGTCTAATGCTGGAATAATTCAATTAAGGACTTAGGTGAATTAGAGATATAACCTAGGAAAAGATTATTTCAATCGTAACAAGATTATTTGAGAGAGGTTTGAATGCGAGAGCTTATTTCCTTTATTCAATTAATTAAGTTGCTTGAGATTTAATCTTTGAAATTAATTTGGTTAAGAGGAATAACCGTTCATGCATATAAATAGTAGAGAAGTGCAAACCCTAGACCCTTCTATTAAGTGAATCAAAACATCAGCTCAAGTTACTTTTATTGTTTTAAACTTCGATCAATCTGTCTTTATTAATTGTTAGCAATTTAAATTTATTCATTACTTGTTATTTATAATCTGATAATCAATTAGCTATTTTAGCTTCCTTGTGAGATGACCTTGGGACGATCACCTTTGCTACAGCTATCTCGTATACTTGCGAGTGACGCTTTGTGGTAGAGTTAATTTGAGCGCAACAGCATCCATCCTTCCAATGAAGTATCAAAATCAATGTTGTAGGTGGTGTCGTTGTATGCTCTTGAATTGCCATATTCTAGGTCTGTGAGCCAGAAAGGATCAATGATATGAGATGCAAATGTATATATGCATGTATGCATAACAACAAACAAAGATAATCAGGACGTTCCTTCCAACCTTATAACTTTCACACACAAATAGCGAGTCGCTTTTTCTAGGTATATGGTTAACAAAAATAACAACATGAGATATTTTATTTTCAAAAAGTTCCCTCGAATGGTTCAACCAATAGTTATATTTTCAAAAATAAAAATCAGTTCATAATAATTTCCATTAATTAGGCTTTAATTCATCCAATCAAATAAAGTAACTTTTATGCTATATTGGATTAAAACTAAATTAAGAGGTTTATTATAAATAGCTTTCTTACTTAAAAAAGTAACTAATGATTCATGCCAAAAATAAGCCCATGATTAATAATTCTTAGTATAAACTAGGCTCACAATTAATTTTTGATATTTCATAATTGACCTAAATATTTGTAAGCTCTTTCAAAAGATTTTGTTTCTAAGCCCTTTGTAAAAAGATTTTAGAAATACATATTTTGGGCTTTGTATTTGGGTCATGAAAAAAGAATGTTTAATTTTTTTGTAGAAAAGTTTTATGTCCAAAGACCATCTTGAAAAGTTTTGAAAATAACTTTGATCTTTTTAATTTTAAAGAAAAATTTATTTTGAGCTTACAATGTACTTAGGTTATATTAGAAAAAGAACAAACCAAATAAGCCATGATTTAAGCCAAGATAAATTAACCATAGTCAAACAACAAGCATTTGGGGTAAAAACCTAAGGAAAGTAACTAGGCCAATTACATGAGCTTTAGTTTTTGGGTTAAAAGGCTTAGGTTTCCATAACAAGTATATATCAAAAGGTACAAGGCTATGAGTGGTTATGCCATGCTCTATCTTCATACCTTGAGTGAAAGAATGGTATCCCTTACATAACACAACACGGGTAGCACGAGCATCCTAACTCACGCACCCAATGCAATCTAATGATGCAATGGATAATATCATGATAAGAAAGAATAGAATAATATAAAGACTAACAGAATCAACTTCTCTTATCCCCAGTGGAGTCGCCACTGTGAGCGGGAATTTTTTTCCCTACTCTCGGTGGAATAGTTCTTGTGACTTTTGCCCTATTTAGGCTTAGGACCTTAGAGAACACGAGCCTAAGCCCGGAGAAAATAGAGTCGCCACCCAGACGGGCCGGGAAAACAGAAAGGGATGGATGACTCGATTCCTAAGGAATCCCCAACCCCTAATGGGTTTAGAAAGTTGGGTAGGTGTGGAAAGGATGAGAAATGGTCCAGCACTGTAACACCCCTTCCCAACCTACATGTGTAAGCCGAGTAGAGGCGCCACACTATCCTAATGTTGCTACCAATTTACTTAGTCAAATTTTAGTTCTGATTTTTACAGAAATTTTGCCATAGTTCCGCCTAGAAATTTGGATCCCAAGTGTCGACAAAACTTATTTTTCTGATTTTTGAAAACATTTTACACAGACCAACATGAATAAGAATACCATCAAATTTAATGCACTCCCAATGAATCCACCTTATACCCTCAACTACAAACCTGTACGAAGAGTTCACACTTCTAATATAACATAAAGTAAAGATTTATGATTATTACATACTAATAACATACAGTTATAACATAGAAATTCTCTTTTATATTTATTCATATACATGCCACAACTAGCTAACTCATAATGGAACTAAAAGATCTACCCCTGAGATTTTGCTGTGGTCTGGTAGTTGCTTCCCCAAGATTTATCTACTGCTCCGAACCTACGAGTCAAGAAAAACTTAACTCGCTGAGCGTTGTCGCTCAGTGGGTACTTTACCAATAAAAATAAAAGTAGTATATGAAAGTATTCGAAATCAAAGGAAATAATTAAATCAACAATTAACCCACTTTATACCAATAGAAATCGTGATACATTCAGTGTGATATGCTTTCAATAATGTAAAATCATAATTTAAACTCATTGGCATTATATAGTTCAACGAAAAATAATATGTCTTTGATTCAGGCTCTACTGGTGTATAGGGAACCATAGTAATAAGGCAGTGGGCCTCCCCACTGTAACATAGGTGGCCCTCACCACCGATATCAGATCACAGGAATGGGCATCCCCATCCTGGTTAACCAATGGGCCTCCCCATTGGCTTCAGTGGCCTCACCACTGAATAAAATATCATATCACAATAATGAGCAGTACTGCATGCGTTAGTATAGTGCACCATAACCTTATCTACCACTCCCACTATCCAGTAGAGCAAAAAGATTAAAATGATTCAATTTAAGTCTCAACTTCATTTTAGAATGATTCAAGAAATCAATTTAAATTCTCATTGCGCTTTGCCATTTATGCCGCGTACCACTTTCTTTGGTCAAACCGTTACTCTTTTTCACATATTTAACATTCACAATAAACACATCAAACATTTCAAAGCATTTCTCAAAAGATCACAAATTGACCAAATGAATAGTGTTGCGGCAAGAAAAATTGGCAATGCAAAATGGCATGACCAAATGAATAGTAAAATCTGGGTTTTCGTCAAAATTTCAGTCCACTTCAGTCATGCATTTGACCAGGTAAATGATCTTATGTTTGGCTGAAATTTTACAGAAAACTTATTTCATATGTTAGCTACTTACACGTAAAATTTCGTTGAAAAATTTATTCATTTGCTGCCTCAAACAATTGTCACAAAAATAGTCCAGAAGCTGTCACTTTGGGACCATTTTCGGCCCAAACATTTGAAATGCATAGGGTAGTTTATTTTTCTTTTGCAAATCAATATTAAGGCTTCTTTAATAGTAAAGTGAAGATTCAAACACTTCCTTTTAACAATTTTTGCATGTTTAACTCAAATCAAACTAATTAAAGTCCAAACAACTTACCAAATCAACTTGCCAAATTTTCTCAAAACATTTGGTTTCAATTAAATTTAACAACCCAATTGCCATAAGAAAACAAGAACATAACTCAAATATTTAATTTAAACTCAATCAATATATTTAAACATCAACTTCAAAACTTCCATAAACCAAAGTTTGTAAGCAAATAGAATTTCTTTTATGGTAAAGCACCAAATCAAAATTAATTATTCAAAGGTAAAGTACCAAACCTTATTTCTTTAATTCCTCTTAGCTTTTCCTTCTTCTCCTTCTTTAATTCTTTATTTCTCCTTCAATAAATTCAAGATACAACATAAACCTTAGAAATTCAAAATAGTAAGTTATCCTCCATTTCTTTTCCAATCGAAACCCTAATCCAACCTTATTAATCTTTATACATCTTTATTCTTCCATTTAATCAATTAATCTCATCACTTACTTAATATTTTTCCACTTTCACATAAAGACTCTAATCTCCAATCTTCCAATAAATATATAACTACCTAAAATTAATACTAAAATTAAAGTCTACTTACTAGAAAACCTTAAAAACTTACCTTAAAAATCAAATTTGGAGAAACTTGGAAGTCCTTTGGTGTTTCCCTTTGTTGGCGGAAATTTGTAAGTGGAAAAAGAGAGAGTTTGTTCTTCATATCACATATATTTATATACAAAGGAAATGATGATCACCTTATGTGTTGGTTAAACCCTTTAAGACCACTTGTCCACCTTTCTCTTTCTTCATTTATTACACATGCTAAATGGTTACTTTTGATTGGCCAACATTAGATTTTTATAGTTTTCTTTTCCTTTACTTCTTTCCACTTGTCCCTCTTCCCATAGGATATCCTAAAGTTGTCTCGGGTTACCCATACGGTCCCGACACGAACCCGGGCCCACTTTACGTTCCGGCGATTAATCGGTCATATCTTTTAAATCGTACAGTTCCATGAGTCATAATACATATAGTTTTGATCCTCTCGACCTCTACTTTCTATTTATAAGGTCTATTTTAGGTTTCCAAGTCATTTTGAAAAATTACCGATAAGCCCTCAACTTTTTACAAAATTCCCTTTAGGTCCTTTCCTTGCTCGGGTTTCTTCCGGCTCCGTTTCTACTGACGATCGTTTCATATATCACCCCTCGTCATCCTCTACGTACTCATTTTTTTTATTTCCTACTTTAAATTCATGTATAACTTTAATTGATAATGACCAAAATGCCCCTAGTCAAAATATCTTCGTTTTTCTTTAACGGGACATTTCCTGGAAAAACCGTTACACGTCGTTGCGACCCGATTAATCTCTTGAATATTCTTCCGGGGTCGGACATGGGCTTTATTAAGAACTTCCAACTCTTAATTTTTAAGTTTACATAGTTACCCCTAACTTTTGAGAAATTTTCACTTAGGTCTTTTCGATATCCCTTCCTGACCTTGCTGTCTTTCTTTATTAATATCTTTTTACTCACAACTCCAAATTAAGTAATTCTTATTCCCACTGAAACTAGACATCCGGGGATACATTGTTTCAAAATTTCAGGTCGATCCGAGTTATATCTGATTTTTGACGGTCCTTCGAAGTCAAGCCTACTATGCTGTCCTGAGGCAGCTTGCACATTGTCTACTAAATCCATCATATCTTATTCTGTACAACTCAAAATTGAGTAATTTCAAGTTATACATCTAGATAAGACACAAATAAACAATTAAGTATTCTTTGAGACTCTCTAATTTTGTCATTAACTTGGATGAAATTCGAGCTCAAGTTATAGGTCATGTTCTAAACTCCTTTGTTCTAAGCCTAAATCATATTCTCTATGTATGTTTCTTACCAATCTGGGATTCAGGATGTTACAAGCACCCCCACAACTCCCGGTTCATTGGAACCGGCCTCCTTTGTAGATATTAATATTATAAAATTCTTAAATATAATGATATTATCCATACTACATGCAACAATTAAAATAAAGCATTATTATATTAAAATCAAAGCATTGTCCAAACAAAACAAATAAATGGACACTCATCCAAGGATGGAAACATGTCCTTACACCGTCCATGTCTAAAACTAAATAGGACACCCACTGAAAGGTGGAAACGTATCTTTTACATTGGTCCAAAAAATTTAAAATAAAATAAATTACATAAAATTTATCTAATGAGGTACCCACAAAGTGGAAACATACCTCTTGCAATTTTAAAATTAAGACAAATAAAAGAATATTCAATCATCTAATTATAAATAAAAGTAAACCATTCATAAAATAAAATAAATCATTCATCATTAACATATAAAAAATCACATAATCAAATAAATAAATAAAATTAGAATTCAATCCATTAAATAAACAAGGTTAAGGTTTAAGATTTAGGATTTAAGAAATTAGGATTCTGGGATTTAAAGTTTGAGGAAATAAGATTTTGGTTATGGCTTTAGGCTACTAGGTGTTGGCTTAATAAATTATGATTTCTAAATTTTGGCTTTGAGGAATTAAGGTTTTGCATTTAGAATTAGGGTTTTAAATAATTTAGGGTTCGAGAAAAATGATTTAGGATTTTTTTAAAAATAAAGCACTTTAGGGTTTGTTTAAAGAATAATTTATTATTCTGGAAGAAGAGCTTAAGAATTTAGGTTTTAAAGAATTTAGGGTTACTGGATATTTGGAAAACATATTAGGATTTAAAAAAGTAATTTTGAATTTTAGAATTTTAGAAAATAATTTAGGGTTTTGATAATTGCAAAACTATTTTAGGATTTTAGGAATTACAAGGCAAATTATGGTTTGGCTCTTAGAGTTTACTGGAGTTAGGGTTTTATCAAAACATGATTATTATAAAAACTTTAAGACCACTTTAATATGAATTTTTGATAAATACTTATATGTAATATAACTACTGGACGTTTAAAATATTATTTGAATAATCTAATGCTATAATAATTTAATGTAACAAGCTATGAGTCATGCAAACAATAAAGAGATACCACTGTGCACATTGTATATTTGTATATAAATTAAAAGTTAAAAGAATGAACTTTAAACGAAGAAAGATTGATAGATGAAGTAATAATAAGTTATCTCACTATAAATTTAAATGAATTAAGTTAGAAAGGCACACCTTCGTTTGTTGGCTCCACCAAAATTGTTTGAACGAAATTATGGATAAGCTTTGGCAAGGACAATGATTACACTACCTTTGTAGAGTTTTATGTTGTTAATCTTCCTCGTCTAGCTTTTCTGTTTCTTTTTGTTCCTCTCCAAAAGTCTGTTTAAGTTAGAATTCCGTGAAGATTGCCCTTTGCTAATTTCTTTTTTGTGTTACTGGTTTAGGGTTTCTTCGTGCTTGCTAGGGTTTGTTAAAAACCCAAGAGTCTCTCAACTCTCCTCGAAAAAATAAAAGTCCAAAGTTTTTTTCAATAATTGCCACCTCCAATCCGTGTATTTAATGTTAGTATTTATAGGAAAACAAAAATACCTAATCCTATTTTAATAAGGAAATACCAACTTTTAGAAAAAAAAAATTACAAAATCGGGTAAAACAAGATTTGATCAAAAAATCGGTAGCACCCGCGAGTTGGGTGAACTGGGCAAGCCCAGCTGTGGCGAATTGGGCACTGCCCAATTCGCCGCAAATATTTGTTGCGGCGAAGCCCAGTTGGCGCGCTACCACGTGTCGCTCGCCAATCAGTCCGATTTTTTATTTTTTCATTATTTTTTATTTTTTATTTTTATTATTAAAAATAACTATTAAATATCATAAAGATAAATATTATACCATAAAAATTATTTTGGACTATCGGATTGGACTGGATAAAAAAATTAAGGGTCTATACTACCCCATCCTAAACGATAAGACTCATCTAAATCAACCTCTCTTATTCCTATCAAATCCAAGATCAATCAAGTGTGTGTGTGGGGGGGGGGGGGGGGTTAGCAAGTGTTAGCAACCATAAAGTAACTTTTGAGCCACTTTCATAATCTCAATGAAAGCAAAGTATAAACACAAACCTTAACCACTAAATTCTAGATCTAAAAGACTCTCTAGCTATTCAGTACCTTAATTCATCAAAGAAGGAGTTCAAACTAGTTCCTAGCCCTTAAGGAGCACTTTTCAACCATTTTGGACTGAATTTAAGCCCTTAAGGAGCCCTTGATTTATTGGCATGATAACTTGGGTTGGAGCAAAATTATGCTTAATGTTTAATCGGTGTAATATGTTGATATTATAATTATTCATTGCATATTATTCACATGTTTATTTGTTTTACACATACGTTCTTATAAAATTATCATTGGAAATTGTATCTATAAGTCTTCTTGTCAAATGTAAAGAATGCCACATTAAAATCATTTGACTTAGTGTTTGGTAAATTGCCATCATCGAACCCAATATAGAAAATTAGACTAGCTCTCTTCACCAAGAATGACCTATTAAGTCAGTCCATCAATTTTGAAATCATTTTCTCAGTGTACACCAAGTGGCGACTCCATTCCGACTCGCTCACACAGTATTAAAAATTTTCATATTCACATATATAAAAATATTTATAATAAAATATGTCTAATATAGTAAAATATTTTTTTAAATTGATTCAAGAATTCATTGATTAAAAAGAATGATCAAATGAATAATTTTTAGTTTTATTGCTTTAATAACAAACAAAAAATTTAAAAATAATTGAAATTAGTAATTTAAATAAAAAATAAGTGAAAATTTATTAGTTGCTAAATTTTTTTGTTTAGACAAAATTATAAATTTACATAAAAAAAATAAAGGTAAAGTGAAATATAAAAATAGTAGAAAAATAAATAAATATATTAAAATTTAAATTAAGTTGGTATAATAAAAATAGTATTAAGTATGACAAAACATCTATTTACTGATATTTGGAGATTCTTTCTACTTTTTAGCTTTTAATCTCCTACTTAAAAATTAGATAAAATATCTGTTTAAAATAAAGCCAAATAATATAAAAAAATAATGAATGAAATGTTGATTTGAAATTATTTTTAGGATAATAAAATTTATATTACGAATTTTAAATAAAATAAAAATAAAAAATCTAAAAATTCATTGTTCCAAGTATTGTGACTAATCAAAATAAAATTAAAATAGAAGAGTAAAGTTTGAGATAATGATGACAACGACGCTCGTGAATTAAAAGATAATAAAATTAATTAAATAGTTTTTTTTTATAACTGGAAAAATTAATTAAATAGCTAATAATTTCAAGACAGTATATTCAGGTAGAGAGATTAATCTTACATTTAAATCATTATGTAGAAGATTAAAAAAAAGAGAAAAATAATTATATTTAAATTATTAGGTTGTTTACTTTAACAATTAAAAGAGGAAGATAAATAAAATAAAATATAAAAAAATGAAATAGAAAGATAAAAAACAAAACTTAAAAGGGAAAGTAAAAAAAAAAAGGAAATAGGGCAAAATGAAAAAGACAATGATAAAATGGGACAAACACCGTCATAAAGAAGAGTACCTGGATTTGGTTGCCAAAGTTTTATGGGAAATTAATTTTTAGGAGTGCAAGTGGTTGGTTAGTATCTGAATATTATATTTTCGGGGAAGTTAAATTCCATATTATTTGAACTCTGCCCTTACTTTCTCGCGTGCGTAGAAAAATGCTTTCTCATACTTTGCTATAGAAATGAGATGATACAAATATTAATATCTTAATTATGAAATTTTTAGAGAAATATAATATTTATGTAATTTTAATTTCATTATATTAATTATGTAATTTTTTGTTGGAGGATTATTATGAAATTTTTTATTAGTAAATATATTTATGGTATTAAGGGTATGAATGCAAATTAATATATTTCTAAGACTTTTTATATGAATGCAGTTTAATATATTTCTAAGACTTTATGCATAATAAAAAATAATTATTTACTTTTTTTTTTGTTAACCAGACATGATCATTCAATATTTTTGAAATTATTGTTTTCTAAATATGATTTTGCAAGAATGCAATTTTTTATGAAAATATTAATTTCTAGCAACTAAAATTCCACAAGCGTGCCTCCCCAAGCTAATAAATTCAGGATCAATTCCTTTTTTTTTATTATTATAATGCTCAAAAAAAATACCCCTTTCTTTTTTTTCCCTTTATTCAATAATAAATGACAAAGATGAAGTTTAGAAATTTAAAATTTTTATTTTTTTTGTTAAATGGAAAGGAAAATAATCTTTTAATATATATTTTCACATGATCTTTTAATATATTCTAAATGCCAAAGAAAAATCTTCAAGATTATAACCAAATAAAAAAATATATATTTTCTTGTCCTTTTTGCAAAACAAAGGAAGCCATTTAATCAGTAATTGCTTAATTCACAGTTTTCTTTCTGTAAAATCAAATCTGCTGTAAATTATACTCCGACAGTTGGAAGACAAATTTGCTCATTTCGCTTCGATTTTAGCTGTTCTAAATCTAATGTTGAACAATGAGTAATGATATATTTTATTTTAATATATTATTATATATTCTAATAATTTTACTTTAATATATGATAAGTTGGAAAAATTATGAAATTAACCATTGAAAACATTTAAATATGAATGTGAAATTTTTTACAAACTTTTTATATTATATTGTTTATAAAAATTTATTATTATTGGTATACTTAATAAAAATTAATTGAAAATACTTTTGTTTATCGTAATTTTCAGGAATAACCTATTTTAAATTTAAATTAGTGGTTAACTGATGAAAAAAAAAAGAAAAAAAAACTGAATTGAAACTTTTCAAACTAAACCTAAATACCAACAAAGAAAAAATTCAGAGGGTAACCGGCTGGCCTAGATTAATGGCTGCAAAAAAGTCTTCCCACAATGACTAGTAAATTTTAACGCTAAAACCATGACGAGGCTCGTGAATGAATTGCCATAAAAGTTGAAACACGGATATACATATCTTTTGAGATTGAAGACCTTGCCACTAAACTGAAATTATACAATTTGCCTCTCCACCCTACACCGACCAGCAAATATAACCCACAAAGAACTTGTAAATAGCCGCACATCTTCCCTGGATTAGCATCAACAATGCCTGCACATCAGAATACAGCAACAACTGCATATTGCAGTTATTTGAAGCTAACTTGTACACAAATGAAGTGGCACCCTTACAGTTGCACAGACAGGCCGATATGCAAGAGGCAAGTTCTTTTAGCATGATGCGCTATGATTTAGTCTTGCTCATCAGTGTAGGGCTGATAGAGACAACGCCGATAAGGAATAAAGTGGCAATGGAGTTGAAGTCACCAAGATCTCTCAGCGATTGCAATTCTCCAAGAGCTATTCCAGCCTGCACAACAATCAAGTATTATAATTAGGCAGCACATGGCATGTAAATTCTCTTCCACAGCAATATCAGAGTACCTAGTCATGCTCCCAAAATATTTAAGAATATTCATATATTTGCTTGACAATCTCACACCAATTTACTCGCTACTTTAACATTGCAGCGAGTTTTGAGTTTATTCTGCCATGTGCTATGGTGGTCACTGTGAAGTGTGAAAGCTAAGAAAACAGGCTCGGAGAAAAAGCTCTTGCATCTTGACAAACATTTCTAATTTTCTACAATGCAAACATTCCAACTTAATTCCTCCAGAAAACCGAATAGGTAGCATCAAGGCCCAGTTAGCTTAATTCTATAAGACTGCCAGACTAATCCAAGTATTCAGCACAGAAATAAATTATAAGTCTGCATGTACCGTACCTTGACAGTGACATAAGCCGCAGGAATGAGTCCGATCAAGGTTGCTAGGAAGAAAGTATGATATGGCACATCAACTATTGGTGAAGTAACATTGATGAACCTATTTGGCAAAGTTGGGGTTAGCCTCAAGAAAAGCATGTTGTTCAACAAGCATTCTCTTATTCTAGCTACCTGAGAAAGAAAAGAATGCATTTAACTTTATTTGTTGGTCAACATATGCAAGGATAGCTATAAAGAAGAGCTGAAATTCACCTGCTCTTGAAAGAAAGAAAGCTTGTCAGGCCACAAAGAGAATACAAGAGGACGACCAATCAGTTTTGAAAGGAAAAAGCAAGAAGAAGCACCAGCAGCAGCAGTGAACACCACCAATGCCACACCTTTGAATGCTCCAAAAAGAGCTCCAGCAAGCAATGACATAAAAACAGTCCCAGGAATCATAAAAGTTTGCATGAAAATGTAGACCACACAGTACCCTACCTAAACTTGTGCAATATAGTCACTTGTGTAGCTCTCAAGGTGATCTCTGCAAAAAAAAAACAAGGATTTTGTCTATCAAGTCATGTGTGCAAGAAAATAAACAAATTGTGGCAATTTGAAGAAATGCAAAGAATGAATAACAAGTTAAAATGAATATATAAGAAGCATCATATACATCTGAGACAAATGTTCTTTCGGTCAAAAACAACAAAACAACAAACTTTTTTTTTTATTATCTGAGTAATCTACAGATACCATAGGCCAATTAGTAATATCTAATAGCAATCTCTTCTCTCAGCATCATAGGCACTAATTCTAGCATTTCGTTTCTTCTTCTGTTAAGGTTAGGGCGATAATGTTAATCTTTGTTTTCCCAGTTTTTCTTTAAAATTTCAAGAATGACATGACAAAAGTATAACAAATTCTACCGGAATAAAGCTGAATGAGAGGATGATAAAGATGCAACATTAGACTGATGATACCAGTATAGATCACATCCTAATACAGATTGCATCAGCTGAATCAACTAATAGCATGCCTCCCAATCCTTATGAAGTTAAACTCAAGACTCAGCACTCCAGTTTCTGCAGAAGTTTAGCACATTCCAATATCAACACTTATCATTTCTCAACTATATATTGCACACATCTATTCTACAGTATTGACACAAAATCCCATGACTTTTCTTACCCTTTCCCCAAAAATATGGACCTAAATGCCACAATCAACCACCAAAGTATATTCTTCTTTAGCCATTGAGGATAAGTCACTCAATCACAGAAAAAAACACAGTTAGAAACAATATATTTTACTCAAAGGCAATCGACTGTTATCAATGACAGACAAAAGAGATTTCCATTCCTAACCATAGACATACATTCCAATCATTCCATTTCTTAGCACCTTAAACAAGCAATTCATTTCTCCACATCAGATATTTTCTTCCATAATACATGTAACACTCACCTGCAGCTGAGGTTTCTCCAATTAGCTTGTCCTAGTATACAGTTATATAAGAGTGTATTGAAGATAAAATTCTATAATGTTCCTCATTATGCGAAGTCCTCTATGAATAGCCTCTAAAAAAACCCTAAATTTTAAGAACCATCCACCACCAAATACCACAAAATCCAAGTTTACAATATCTAAAGATATTTAAAAACTAATATTCACAAATTGAAGACCCCATTTTAATATTAAAAGGATAATAAATATGGCGAATTTTGATGGAAACACAAATATATTCAAGTCTTGAATCAAATCCAAGACAGACAAAAGAAAAAAAAAATTAAATATTTGTGTTTGTTCTTTACTCCAGAATTCACATATATTCCATGGAAACAAACAGGAATCAATTTATTTAACAAAAGAAAATGAAAACAAAAATAATAAACCTGAGGATTTGAAGTTCTTCAAGGTTGCGAGGCAGCTTAAGGAAGCTGTAGTCGGAAGGAGGCATGGTGAGGTAGACCCCCAGAAGACCAACAACGAATCTATCTTAAAGATTTCACCTTCTTTGCTTTTGGGCCACTTCTCCTTCCTCTTCGCCTTCTTCTGTTTCTTTCTTTCCTTTTGTTGCTTTGCTCGTGGATTTATTGAGAGGGTGTTTTTCAAAACCGCCGGAGCTTTTGGGCTTATTTTAAATAAATAATTTTTATATTATAATTAGATTAAAAATAAGCAGTTAAGCATTTCTGTATACTAATTAATAATTAGATAATCAGTTTATAATCATTTAAGTGTTTCTATAAAATCAGCTTATAATCAGTTTTTAATTACAGAAATTATCAAAATAACCAAACTGTCCTTGAATTTATTTATCGTATAAAAATAATTTTTTAAATATTAATTTAAAATTTATTTTGTAATTATAATAATAATAATTATTATTATTTAATAATAATAATATTGGTGTTATTAATAAATTATACAAATAAAAACTACCATGTAAATATTATCAAATTAATTAGAATCTTAAAAATATTAATTAGAATCCTAAAAATAAAAAAAAAATTTGATGGGAAATAAAGTGTATAGGGTGGGCAAATTTGGAATATTGAAGATTAGGTAGGGAGAGTATGCTTTTTTACTTGGTCAAAACTGTTTAAAAAATAAGTGCTTAAAAAAAGTAGTAAAATCCAACTTTTAAAAAACTGATTAAAATCAGATTATAATCTACTATTTAAGTGTATTTAAGTTTTCAGAAATACTTAAATAAACAACTTATAATTTAAAAACTGCTTATAATCAGTTTTTATCAGCTTTTAATTTTTAAGAAACACCATCTTAATTATTTTTTTTGTCTCTATTTTTTTTTATCTTATTACGGGGAGAGAGAGAGAGAGAGATAAGAAAAAGGCATATTCTCTTGCAGTAGAGGTTTTTCAGTTTTTGGACCCAAAAAGAGTCTGAAATTGAGTTTATATACATGAAACATAATTAGCTATTCTCATTCAATTAAATCTAATTTTATTGGTTTTTGGGAATTTTTCTTCTACATGGAGTTCTATGAAGCGAGAAATTATGTGACGCAATACTAATTTTAATTAAATATTCCAGTTATATTATGTGGCTATATTTTTTAAAAATATATTTTAAAATTTTTTAAATAAATTTTTTAATTTTTTAAATAATAAAAAATAAAAAAATTATTATTATTTAATTAATTTATTATTTCAGTTGAAATGTTTAGTTAAAATTAACATTATATAATATAATTTTTTATGAAATATGAAAAAGTTATTTTATATTATTATTTTTATTAAAAGTAGATTTATTAGTGGAAAATACCTTAAAAATGAATGAAGGATTTTTTTTGTCTGATAGAATAAAAAATAACGATTTTTTTTGTTACTTAAAAAAATGAGAATTAATTCATTAATTTGATAAAATATCAAAATGGAAATTTTAAATTTTCTAAATAAAAATATTTCTTTTAAGATAAAAAAAAAAGTTGTTGAATTTAGATGTGAAAAATTAAAACAGACCAATTATATGTGAAAATTAAGACCAATTATAGGAGAATATGATATCTCCTATGAGTCAATCGATAATTAAGGAGGGTCCCAGTTTAAGTGTAAGAGTGCAAATTAAGGATCAAACAGTTATAGTAATTAAAATAAAAAAAAATGATGGAGATGGGAAATAAATGAAAAATATTTAAAAAAACAAAAAGCATGTACCACTGAGACTTAGAATATTAAAAGAGGTTTTGACAAAGTGACAAACATATAAGCACGTGTTTATTGAAAACCATTTGAAACGGCACGTTAGCCACAAGTAGCACATGGGTATGGGCTGGAGAGAAAGGTCAGGCGCATTTAGACATGCCCTACGCCAAATAAGAGATCTATGTGTTCCTCGCATGCGTTAATTTCGTTTTGTCCTTTTCCTTCAATTTGAATTTCTTTGATTTGCTCTTGAATGTTGGTGGTACCAGCTGAAAAAAGATGATTGAAGAATTAGGTGATCTGTGTTTTAATTTCTTCTTCTCCTTCCAACCATCTCCCCTGATCATTTTTAATTTTGACAATTAGATTTGTTTGCTTTCGCTGAATTGTGGTCATATGAAAGAATCTAGTATTGCGGTCACCACCTTGGAGCCATTTGATGCGCGATATTTGAAACCAAAATTTTTTCTTCCATTTTTCATAAGGTTTCGAGTTCATCCAGCCACTTTTTCTCCAATTCATGATAGTCTGCTTAGTCAAGATTAAAGATTTTTTATATCAGCCTTAACTTGATTGTTTATGCTTCTGGCATTTAGATTGCATTTTTTTGCACCATTTAATTAAGCTGGCTGCTGCATGTTTCATTTTTCTAGTTGAAAATGAGAAATTTGGATCCGGTAGCTAGCTTGGAGCAGCTTTGATGAACTACATATCTCACTACATTATTTTCTTTCCAGCCATTTGAGCTCAAATTTAAAGCTCTTTTTTTTTATGGGAGGTAACAAAATTGAAATGCAAAATGATTGGACGATGATCGGATCCTAGGAAATTCTCATGGATCCGCAACCTTCTCAAACATTGTTCTCCATTTCAAATTCGCTAATATTCTGTCTAGTCTTTCTTGGATATTAAAAGAGCCCCCTTGTTTATTAGACTAAATGAACAATGGTCCTTTGAATCCAATATCAGCAAGCTCCATTCCCCTCAATCCATTGTGAGAAATATTATGCCCAGAATTTTTGTTTCAAATTCCCTCCTCTTTTTTCATGTGTAAAAACCACTTGGTTGAAGTCACCAATGCAGGCCCATAGAATGCTATTGCCAGGATTGAGCTATGATAACATATCAAAAACTTCTTTTTTCCCAATCATAAGGGCATCCATAAACAAAAGTGATAACAAAAATAAAAGGTGGTTAGGATCATATATAGCAACATAATACAATTATGATTTTTAAATAAAATTTGGACTAGCCAATTACCTTTTCACCATAATGCTAGCCCTCTTGCAATTCCGACGGGACGAACATATTCAATGAAATCAAAGTTGAGACCTCTGCGATGAAACTCCAAAAAAATTTTCATTTGTTTCATTTTAGAAAGAAAAACCAAACATGGGTGGTGATGGTGGATGTGATCTTTGAGCCTTCTTCTTGTCAAGGCCTATATAAAGCCTTGACAATTCCATGCTAGAGCACTCATGGCTCCTGTATGGTGTGATCGAAGATTTTTGCCCCTACTTCTGGTAGAATATTTCTTGTGACTTTTGGCTCTATTAGGCTATGGACCTTAGAGAATACGGGCCTAAGCTTGAAGAATAGGAGTCACTAGCTGACAGGCGGGAAAGAAAGTAGGAGGGGTGGATGACTCGATTCCTAAGGAATCTCTAACTCCTATTAAGTTCGAAAAGTTGGGAAAGTATGGGGAAAGTAAAAAGTGGCTCAGCACCCCCACAATTTTCAGTTTATTGGAACCAACCTCCTTTTTAGGTATAAATATTATTTAACTTTTATATTATTATAATATTACTCATATTACCGATAATTAAAGAAAATAAAATGAAAACAACCACCACATCATAAATCAAGCAATAAAATGGTTACTTATACAAGATGAAAATATGCTCTTACAATATTCAACAGTTCAAAATATAAATAAAATAAAACACCCACAAAAAAATGGAAACATGTTCCTTACAATAGTTCCAAAAATAAAGTAAATAAAATAAACACGACATCCACAAGTAAAAACATGCATTTTACAAACTGTTTAAAATTTAAATAATAAATAAACATAATTTCATCCATTCATAATAGATCAAATAATCATCACATAAACAATCATAAACTTAGGGTTTAATCAAATGAAATTAGGGTTAATCATGAAATTAAAGTTTCAATCCATAAAATTAAGGTTCTATCATGTAACTAGGGTTTGGATTGTAAAATTAGGATTTTAGCATGCAATTGGGGTTTTGCTCATAAATCAATCAAATAAAATTAAGAAAACAATAAATTAAGATGAATTTGCGGAGTTAACAAACAAAGAGGATGATTAAATTGAATAAATATAAGTTCTGGACTTCATTACCAGCGTTGTTGGCTCCACCAAATAGTTATATTGAACCAAGCCTTGGCATGATCCCTCTTGTGAAAATTGATGTTGGGTTCTGCCTTGAGATTCTACGATTAGTTTGGATCAAATAAGTTTTTGTTGAACCCAGTAATCCTAAGATGACTCATTGTGTTCTTAAATTTTTGCTACTGTTTCTCTTTTCACTCTCTATGTTTTGATTTTGGTTTTGCTTTCATATCTCGTTGCTCTTGGTTGTTGTCCATTGTCCTCCCATTTACTGATCCCATTTAGCCCTTTTATAATGTTGAATTAGGGTTAAAACTCCGGATTTCATTTAAAAACCCTATCATTATCTGAATAAGCCTGAGATTTAGGATATTTTAAAAATTTTTGGGCTGGACGAATTGGTCATGGACTCATGACCAATTAGCCATGAATCAAGGCCAATTCACTATGACTTGGGCCAATTTAGGCTGGTATGAGAGTTTAAGTTTCCTAGGTTTTTTAATTGATACTAAATTTATTTAGAGGCCAAAATTAAGAGTCTACATGTGGCTTTAGGTGAGCCACCAGTGCCTTCTAGATTAAAATAGGGGATATGATGGATTCAACATCTCCTTTGCTTCAAGCCAATCTTTTCCATTTTCTTGGTAGCTTCAAACCAATTGGAGTATAGAGCTACCATTAGGTTATGTGTTTTTGGGCTTGTTTTTCTTCTTCAGTGATTTTACAGATAATTGATCTTTTTGAAAGGAATAATGTCTTCTTCTTTCGTTGCCGGGTCATTTTCCAAAAGTAATTGGAAATCAGGATTGGCTTTTAAGGTATGGCAAGACCAAGTTACTAAATCATCCAAAGGGGTACTTTCAGCCTGAGTAAATTTAATCTTTTTGGTGATAAAGGTTTCTTCTTTAGATAGTATTTGGTTACATTTGAACTAGAGATTGGATGTGTTGGCTAGATATTGTCCTTTATACCAACCAAGGTCTATTTCAGAGGTAGGATGAGATATTCAAGTTAAAGGTGAGAGTGATTCAGGAGGGTCAAAAGTGGAACTCTCTATAGGTATAAAAGATAAATCTTTAATAGGGTTCAGTGATGGAGTTTCAGTAGAGATGTTGAGTGGATCAAGAAGTGAGGGTTTTGGGTCTCAAGGTGGATGACAGATATATGGGGTACTGTTTAGAGAAAGGCCATCATTGACCTTTACAGATTGTGGTGAGAAAAGTAGCTCACTTGATATGTTTCCACAATCATCATTTATGGGTTTTTTTTTTAAATTGAGTCATATGTGTGTCACGTGAAGTTAAGTTGTGTGAAGATATAAAAAGGTGAGTTTTTTTGTAGAGGATGGTAGAGCTAAAACAATGAGGTTTAAGGAGCTAACCATTATACATTCTCAATGAGGGTTTGGGAGAGGTTTTGGATTTTGAGACCCTATAGAAAAAGTTCGCAACCAAGGGCCAAGATGAGTTTAGAGCTACCAAATTCCTCTGTGTTTGGTTTTTCAGAGCAGAAACGAACAATGTGGCCATTTTTCCACAATTAAAACAAAAATCACCAAGTCTTTCATACTTGAATGGAATCCACTATGCCCTTTCCTCAGAATATTCATTGAAAATCCCAGGCAAGAGGGATTTCTCATCATTGAACTGAACTCTAATATGAAAAAAGGGACTCCAGACCAAATTCTTTTGATGGCTATTGTCTATCTCAATCAACCCTTTATAAAGAGTACCAATTTTCTATGCATTCTCCATAGTCATTAAAGAGGGAGGAAGATTATCTATTTGAACCCAAAATGGAGATTTTGAGAAATCAAATTTTTCAAAGACTTGATCAGGTTCCCATCTCTAGAGCACAAATAGAGAATTGGAAAAATTACAATCTAATTCATTACTGGTGATTTTTTTAAAAAAATTATTCAATAGTTTATTTACTTTGAAGAAAATAAAAAAAGAAAAATTATATTTATTAATTTTTTAAAAACCATAAATTGTGTTTGTAGATTTTTGTGTATAAAGAGAAAAATTACTGCATAAACTTATTTGAGGCTTCAAGTCTGTATTTTTCTATTGGCATTGATAATACCACATGGTTTCGTATAAGTTGTCAATATTATATATTTTGAATTATATTTTGTCATATTGAATTTTCTAGGATTGCAGACCAAATACATGTTTTATTAAATACTCCTATGGAATCCATTATGCTCTTTCCTTAGAATATTCATTGAAAATCCCAGGCAAGAGGGGTTTCTCCACATTGAACTGAACTCTAATATGAAAAAAGGGGCTCCGGACCAAATTCTTCTAATGACCACTTTCTATCTCAATCAACCCTTCATAAAGAGCACCAATTTTCTAGGCATTCTCCATAGTCATTAAAAAGGGAGGAAGATTATGTATTTAAACCCAAAATGGAGATTTTGAGACATTAATTTTTTCAAAGAATTTATCAGGTTTGCATCTCTGGAGCACAAATAGAGAATTTGAAATATTCCAAGGTGCTTCTTTCAATATCCATGTAACATCTTCCTTGCTCTGAAAGTGAATGACAAAGGTATTCCAACCTTGTTTTTGAATTTCAAATTCTTTTTGAGATTTCCAAGCCTTTATCCAAGATGGATTTAATAGTGATAACTTTATAGGTTTTTTTTTAATAACAAGAGCTTTCCAGCTAGGGTAGAGTTAGAAAAATCAAGGTTTTGATTTGGGTCTGGTTTAAGGTTTAAGGTTATTTCAATGCATGTAAAGTTTCTAGTTGTTGTGATAATTTCTTCCAGATTTTCATTAGTCGGATTCATGGGTTTGGGGATAGAAGCTGGATAGGTGTTGATTGTGAAAGTGAGTATGATTACAGAGTAAAGGGAGCTGTGAGGATAAGACTGTAGGAAGCTAAGTATTTTAGAGACCCACTTCAAGTAAGAAAAGAGTCACAAAAGTATTAATTGTGTATAAAATTAAAAGGAGTAATCAAATGGTGGTTGGCTAAGAGCTAAGCAGAATCTGAAGGTCAGATAGCCACGATCTCCAGGAAGGAGAGAAAATCATTGATGGAAAGTCAATTTGAATTTCTTTAGTTACTTGAGGGTATATCAACTCAAAAATATTTTTAAATTATTCAACAAAGAATTTTAATATTTTAAAATTATTACAATCTAATTCGTTACTGGTGATTTTTTTTTTCTAAAAATTATTCAATAGTTTATTTACTTTGAAAAAGAAAACAAAAAGGAAAAAAATATATTTATTAATTTTTTAAAAACCATTAAGTTATGTGTTCGTAGATTTCTGTTTATAAAGAGAAAAATTACTGCATAAACTTATTTGAGGCTTCAAGTCTGTATTTTTCTCTTGGCATTGATAATACCACATGGTTTCATACAATTTGTCAATATTATATATTCCGAATTATATTTTGTCATATTGAATTTTCTAGGATTGCAGACCAAATATATATTTTATTAAATACTGCTATTGGAATATTAAAATATTTTGCATATGTAAATATATGTATACCCCATTTATACCCCCCTCTAATACAATTATATATATGCAAACATGATCTCTCCCAAAAAGACACAAGTGGATAAAATAGGACAAGGACAAATCTACTCTTGTTGGAGAAAATAATAAACAATCTATGATGAAATAGAATAATAATAATAATAATAATAATAATAATAATAATAATAATAATAATCTAGGACCTAAAGAATATTAAGACATGTCTAATTAGATAAAGGCTATAATTACTTCATTAAATTATACATAAATTGTAAATAATGAAAATAAAAATATTCATAGACAATGATGGATGGATTATAAAAGGAAGAAGATATAAATACACTCTTTAAATTTGTGCGAATGTACAAAATAGCACTGAAGGTGCATATTGGACACATTTACGAACAAGACTTACGAAAATCTAGCATTTTGGCCCTTCATTAAATGGTGAATTTAACAATATTAATATATGAAGAATAATTAGATCCCACGTACTTATTTTACTATTAAAATAAATTAGTGGGGCTCAAAAATCATTCTCTTGGCCAAATAACTGATCCACTTCTCCCGATTCTTTTAATTTTCACCAAATCAAATTTCTCTCATTTTTTTCAATTTACACATTGAAAGCAACCAAATAAAAAAAAAAGTAATTCAACCTCAACATTGCTTGAGCAATTAAAGTTCAAAACTTAAAAAAAAAAAACTAGATCTATCATGAACATTGATAGAAAGGTAATTAAGAAAATCATTAAATAATCATACAAATTAATGAAACAACATCTCTGTGAACTGGTTATTTCACCCCTAACTCCGAGTGATTGCATCTTTGGCATTGTTAGACTTGCAGCTGCCTAAATCCAAAGAAAGAAAGTCACCACTATGATAGACCGGGAAAATAAAGAATGGGATAGTCACTTGATTTCTATGAAATCCTCAATTCTCTATTGAGTTCGGAAAGTTAGGTATGCATAACCATAATATCTTATTATCGTTATACACTTGATTCATTGAAACCTGTCTCATTTTCAAGCTCTAGCTGTGAGTGGGGATTTTCGCCCCCACTCCCAGTGGAATGTTCTTGCGACTTCGGCACTGTTTAGGCTCGGGGCCTTAGAGAATACGGACCTAAGTCCGGAGAAAATGGAGTCGCCACCCGGATGAGCCGAAAAAAAGAAGAAGAAAGGGGTGGATGACTCTATTCCTAAGGAATTCCCAACCCCCTAATGGGTTCAGAAAGTTGGGTACGTGTGGGGAAGGTAAGAAATGACCCAGCACCCCCACAACGCCCGGTTCATTGGAACCGGTCTCCTTTACAGGTCTTAATATTATAAATTTCTTAAATATAACAACATTATCCATATTACACACAATAATTAAAAGAAAGCATCATTATATTAAAATCAAAGCAATGTCCAAACAAAGCAAATAAATGGACACCCATCCAAGGATGGAAACATACCCTTACATCACAAGCCTAAATAAAGCACCCACCGAAAGGTAGAAACATGTCCTTTACATAGATTCTAAAATAGAAAAGCAAATTAAATTACATGATGTTTAAATGAGGTACCCACCAAGTGGAAACATACCTCTTACAACATTTGAAAATCTAAATAAATTGATAAAAGTAAATAACCATTCATAATAAATAAATCATTCATCAAAGGTATCAAATATCCATAAAAAGTAAACATCCATCCATGATAAATAAAATAAACCAAGCATTGAATTTAAATAAATTAAAGCATAAGAAATAAAACAAAGCATGATCAAATATGGAATTGAATAAGGTAAATAAAAATCCAAATTATAGCTACTATTTCCATTTAGGGTTCTTTATCTCATGTGTTAAGGTTTTGGAATTCACAAAATTAGGCTACTGTGACTTTTTTATGGAATTAAAATAGATTAAGGTTTTATGTTTTAAAAGGTTGGTAAGACTCTTTGATTAAACAAATTAAGGTTTGAATGGTGAAATCATGAAACTAGGGTTTTAGACACTTTAAAATACTTTTGATTCATGGTTTTAAATGGTGATTTCAAGCTGATGTGTAAATTTGAAATATTTATGTTTTTATGGTTTTTAATGTTTTAAAGAATTAAGGTTTAGAAAAAGTTAGGGTTTAAGGTTTTAAAGGAGTTAGAGTTTAATATTTTAGGTTTGGAAGTTGATTTAGGGTTTTAGGATTTAAAATTAGGGTCACGGGTGATGAATTGGCTTTTAGAATTTGGAAATCAATTTTATAATTTTATGAAGTTTTATGAATTTAAACAAACGGATTAAAGTTTTGATAAGTAAAAAAAGATGTTTTTTTAAAAGCCTTTTGAAAGAAACAGAACCTAAATTAAAGTTTTGAAAGAAATAGAATAAAATATTAGTTTTGTTGAAAAATATGTTTAATTAATGTTTTAAGATTTTGAAGAGGTAAAAATAACAATTTTAAGTCTTTTTGGAAAATAAAGTAACGTATTAGTGTTTTTAACTTTGGAAAAATTAAATTAAAGTTCTAAGGTTTTTGATTTAAAAAATAAAATTTCATAGTTTATGCTACAGTGAAAAAAATAAAACAAAAAGAATTTAATACATACCTCTTTTTGTTGATTCTTCAAAAATAAATCTTCTTGGATGAACAAGAACAAAGACAGTTGCTACCTTTGAATTGCTTAAATCGTGTCCCTACTATTCCAGAAAAAAAGAAATTGAATTGCTCATTTTCCTTCACTGATTTAGTTTCAAAATTTTCAAGCTACTGTTTGATTTTTTGCCACCTCCAATTTCATTGCCTTTGGTCCTTATTTATAGTGGTTTGATATGGTTTTTTCCTAATTAGTCATGGCAAGTAATATTAATAAGAAAAGGAAACTGAAACCTAATTGAATTAGGTTTCGAAAAATTTACGTCCGAAAAAATTACGCTACCGAAAAAAATTACCGCAGGAAAAAATGCGCTGGCTAAAGAAATCTGCCCTAGATTTTGAGGCAGTGGGCGGGCTGCGGGCTACCATTTTGCCCTTAGATTTTTTTTGCTGGCGAAATGGCTATATTTTTTACTTTTATTTGTTTATTTTGATTTTTTATGTAATGGTAAAGATTTTAATCAAAGGACATTTCAACAAATATTGAAAAATGCATAGTGTATAGTGACAAAAGTGTGATGGATAAATGCTATACGTAAAGAATAGTACATTGTGTAGCTTAAAACTTTACTGAAAAAAGTATTTTTACCATTTTACGAGATGAAAATTCGATTTAAAATCAACGGTTAAGAATGAGGGTGCACCATAGTTATTATGAGCCTACCCTCACTAGATTAAATATATATTTATATATATATGTGCATATGTGTGTGTGTGTGGAGAAGTTTCTGAATTCTTCTTCTCTTCACGCCATTATCATCATCTTCACTTCTTTCTTCTTCCTTCTTTCCATGAGTTGAATCAAAACTTAAGATTAAGTTGGAAAAGTGGTGATTATCAACAAGGTATGTGCTTTTGATTTATATTTTATAAAAATATGACTTTTTACAAGTTTAAATGATTTAATTGATTGATTATGTAATATTCCAATGTATGCCCTAGAAGTTTTGAATATTATTGTTGTTTTAATTGGATTGAATGTATATGTTGATTTAAAAGAGAAAAGATATTGAAAAGAGAATGTTTATGTATTGTTTAAAAAGGAAAGTAATGTGTAGAGAGAAAGTGTATATGTTGGGTATATAATCAATGGAAGAGGATATTTATGTGGGATATGTGCAATTACTTTAATGGGCATATAAGTGACAAAGGTTAAGTTAAATGGATGAGGGCATTTAGGTAATTGCTTTGTTAGAATTGCTTGGTGGAGATTTAAAGAAGAAAAGAAGTTGACTTGTGTTTATTTTTCTTTTCTTCTCATTTGTGTGCCGGCTATCCAAGAGAAGAGAGAGCAAGAGAGGTGTTCTTGATGCTAGAATCAAATTGAAGGAGAAATCAAAGGAGTTGGTTGGAGATTTGTGAAATTTCTTCATTTAAGGTAAGTACTCTCTTGTTTATCTTTGTTATTTTGAAGTTATGTTTGAGGGGGGTTGTGATGTGTTGAGATTATGAATAGGTGTGTTTGAAATGAGTTTATAAGTGTTGAGATTGATTATAAGTTAAAAAGGTTGGATTGATATTGGTTTTAGTTGGAAGATGATAAGTTAAGAGTGATGTTTGGTTTAGGGTTTTGAAATGGTAGATGATTAAATGGATTGTTGATGTATGGTTAATTGAATATTGTGTTAAACATGCAAAATAAGTGTTAATGACTTTGATTACATCCATTTGAGTGAGTTTATGTTGTGTATATTGTGTTTTCATTCAATCAAAAGAGAGTTGGCCATAGTTAGGGTTTGTATACATGAGAGACACGGCCAAACCAAAGAAGAGACACGGCCAACCTAAAATATTTTTGAGAGACACGGCCAAGTCCATGGAAATTTGGCCGTGTTTGGTGATTTTTGGAGAGGACACGGCCGTGTCCCTTGCCCATGTCTGCTTCTGTTGCTTTTGGTTGAGAGACACGGCCACAAGCTTGGCCGTGTCCCTTGAGGGTGTCCCTTACTGTGATTTGTTTCTTGTTTTTCTCATATTGTTGAATCCTTCCAAGGTCTTTTTGTATTTACACTTTGAACATACTTAAAACAAAGATGACCTAAACAAATGTGTATTGAGGATTCTAAATGTAAGAATAAGGTGAATTATATATGTGTATATATATCAATGATGATCATTTTAATGGATGTTTAATGTGTTTGATTATGTACATTTCAATAATAATGTATTTTGAAATGTTGTATCAATGATGCTATATGAATAATATGATTTGAGATATAACATGATATGAGGCCATTGTGATTGGCTATGATAACTCAAATGTGATATGAATCCATTGTGATTGGCTATGATGATTCTATTGGAAGAACATAAGGCATGTTTGCCTAATTGATGATGAGATGTGAGAATGAAATAATAAATGAATTGTGTGTCTAATGTGTTATTCATTTTCAGAGTTTTGTTATTGGTGGCATGCCTATTGGTAACATTCTCTTTAAGTTAGGTTGGATTTGATCCTTGAAGCCTAATTGAGATGTTACAACCCTTGAAGCTAGGTTGGGTTGGTTCTTGAAGCCAAGTTGGGTTGATACTTAGCATGCTTTGTTCCCCTTGAAGCTTGGTTGAATCTAAATCCTTGAAGCCTAGTTGGGTATATGATAATCATAAATGTGATAACAAAACCAAAGCATTAACTCTGAAAATGGAATGGCATATTAGAGTGTTTTGGGCCCATGCTTGTCTTTGTATATAATGTGATTCTTGAATGATAAGATCAATGGAACTATGAAGATGTAATATAAATATTGTTATGATATTGAACATAGTATGATGTGGTAATGTGATATGTTTCTATGTGCTTGGTTTATGAAATATAAAGGTGTGATGTTAGCTTTTCACTCATGATGTTCACTTTATGATTTAGATGTTTAACGTTGGATTGCCTTAAAGTATAATGTTGGTATATTTTGTACTACTAAGCCGATGGCTTAGCGCGATAGTGTTTGATCGCACAGGTAACAGAGTTGAACCTGAGAGCTCCTCGAGACCGAGTGAGAGTAGACATTGAAGAGTTATTTTGGGACTTAAAGATCGGAGAAAAGCTGCCAATCATGTATATATTCTATGTTTTGTAAACTTTGATTTATAACATATTTGTAATAACTTCCGCTGTGAATTGATAAACAGTTTTATATATGGTGTCTTTTGGATTTCTATAAAATGTTTGAGATTGGTTTCATTTATTTACAAAGATCTTTGTTGCGTTTTCTTTTTAAACTGTGGCATTTACTATATTCAGTATACGTATATTACGATCGTTTAAGCATGCTTGGTACGTATACGGGATATAGGGGTGTTACAATTGTTTTGGTATCAGAGCCTAGGTTTGAGATTCTCAACCTAGGTCAAGTGTAAGAAAAAAAAAGAGTGATTTGATTTTAAAAAAGTGGATTTTTGAATAAAATACATGTTTGGCATTGGCAGTCTCTGATCTTTAATGAGAAGTATTCTGCTGTGTTTGCAGATATAGGTTGTGATGGATTCTCACTCACGTCAGTCAGTCGAGGGTAGTGCTGAGAGTATAGCTCCTGATGAGATTAGAGAGGGAGCTAGAGTGGATAGTGCTGGAGAGGTACCTGCTTCTGTGTCGGGGAGACCAGCTGGTGAGGAGGTTCCGCCAGGTTGGTTTAGGCATATGATTGATTTGTTGAGGCAAGCACCAGTACAACCACCGCCACCACCCCCACAACCTTTGGTATCGGTGAGATAGTATGATAAGCTAAGGAAGTATGGAGCAGAAGATTTTCTAGGTACCATTGATCCAGCTGTAGCAGAGTAGTGGCTAGACAAAGTACAGAGAATATTTGTTCAGTTGCAAGCCACTCCAGAAGAAAAATTTGATTATGCAAGGTCATTGTTGCAGAAGGACGCATATGACTGGTGGAAGACAGTGCCCCATGCTATGGATGATCCACCTACTTTGTCCTATGCTGATTTTCTAAGAGAGTTTGAATTGAAGTATACTCCAAGGGAGTATAAAGATGTGAAAAAGATGGAGTTTTTGAGCTTGAAGCAAGATCACCGGACTGTGACGGAATATGAGTTAGATTTTATCCGGTTGAGTCAGTATGCTGGGGGTATTATATCTGATGAGATAGATAGATGCAGGAGATTTGAGGAGGGATTGAGGCCCTCTATCATGTGTCATGTGGCTGGATCTAGATATCATGATTTTTCCCAGCTTGTTGCAGCAGCTCGAAGTGTGGAGAGAGCTCAGGTTATTGCAGCTGCTTCAGAGGAAGAGATCAGGGTTAGAAGGCCCCAGTTTGAGTGGACACATTGTGTTATCAGTGAAAGTGGGCATAATTGCCATTATAAATTCTTGAGATTGCTACACTAACATGTTATCCAAACCTATGATCTAAGTTTAGTATGTTTGGGCGTAATTAATGAAAATATATGTGAACATAATAGTTGTGACTTATGAAAGAAATGTAAAATCATAGATAAGTCAAGTACTTAGAATTGAAGTATTGTGTTCCAGTGTAAAAGTGATTGGTAATAAATATATTAATGCTTACACGTGAAAGTTCTAATGAATGTAATGGAAATGTTATGCTCAATGTATTGAGTTAATCAAATGATTGAAAGTGTATAACTTGATGTGAGATACAAAGTGCTCCAATAGATGTAAGTGCTGAAAAGTATAGATTGAATGAAATGATCCTATATGTGAACCTGAACTTGAAAAGAAAGATTTAGTGAAAAACAAAATAAGTGTAGTGTGAACAATGATATCAAATGAGAAAGCAAGTATTGAATAAAATAATTCTTAATGAGACAAGCTGCAATTCTGAAAGTAGTGTATTATATGATAACTTTTATGCAGGGATAGTTATTATTTTGTATAATCAACATGGTATGTTGATTTATTACTGAAATGAGTTAATATATTGAAATACTCCTTAAAACTAAGTGTTATTACTATATTTTCATAAGTATATTTCTTTAATATTAAGTGATAAAATATGTATATTCAAGCACCACTAAGCTTTGCTTAGCGTGTTAGAATTGTTTTCTGACACGCAGGTATCAGGACATTGGAGCAAGATAAGAATAGATGAAGATCTTGTGTTTATTGTATTCGTAAGTTATAAAAGGTATATAGATACTCCAATTTGGCAATTTGAGAGATTGTATAAATATGTAAACATAATAAGATTTATGTATTTAGAGAATGAAGTTTGAGATTCTAGTGAATGAGTATATTGAAAGAAATGTATTGTTTATTTATTTGACTTGATGAACTTATAAAGTTTATCTGATCGATATTGGAGATATTGAAAATTGGTCTAAATGTTGGACTTTAAGTGTTGTGATATGCAGAGTGTATTATTATTTGAAAAATTTTATTTATGATGAGAGTTTTGCTAAGAATTGATTGGAGCACGAACAATGTATTGAATAACATTCTCTGATAGTTTTTACATAAGAATTGTCAGAGGATGTTACATTTTATTAATAAAAATTAGATACTAAAGAAAAAATTATTTAACAAAAATTATTTTGGACCAATTAGACAACAAAAATTATTTTGAACCAATTAGAAAACAAAAATCATTTAGGACTAAATAAAACATATTGGACCGGACTGGGTCAAAAATTAAGGGTCTACAGTTTGCCCCCTGCTTGAATGATCTGAAACTTTAGTGATAGAGAGTGAAAAGCAATAAGACTTAATTTTTGAGATGGTTGAGGTTTTGGGTTCTGGACCCGGTTTGAGTTCTGGACTCAATGATAAATTCTAGGTTCTAGACCTAAGGAAAGTTTGGGTTCTGGACCCGGTTCGAGTTCTGGACTCAAGGATAATTCTAGGTTCTTGACCTAAGGAAAATTTGGGTTCTAGACCCAGTTCGAGTTCTGGACTCAAGGATAATTCTAGGTTCCGGACTTAAGGAAAATTTGGGTTCTGGACCCGGTTCGAGTTTTGGACTCAAGGATAATTCTAGGTTCTGGATCTAAAGAAAAATTTGAGTTCTAGACCCGGTTCGAGTTCTAGACTCAAGGATGATTCTAGGTTCTTGTCCTAAGAAAAATTTGGGTTCTGGACCCGGTTCGAGTTCTGGACTCAAGAATGATTCTAGGTTCTGGACCTAAGAAAAATTTGGGTTCTGGACCCGGTTCGAGTTCTGGACTCAAGAATAATTCTAGGTTCTGGACTTAAGGAAAATTTGGATTTTGGACCCGGTTCGAGTTCTGGACTCAAGAATAATTCTAGGTTCTGGACCTAAGGAAAATTTGGATTCTGGACTTAGAAATAATTTGGGTTCTGGACCCGGTTCGAGTTCTGGACTCAAGGATATTTCTAGGTTCTGAACCTAAGAAAAATTTGGGTTCTGGACCCGAGAGATTTGGATACTCAATCCTAAACTAGACTTAGATACTCAATCCTATCTAGATTTGGATACTCTATCCTAAACTGGATTCAGATTAGGATACTCGATCCTAAATTGGGTTCGGATACTTGATCCTAACTGGATTTGGACACTCGTTCCTAAATAGGGTTTGGATACTCGATCCTAAACTGGCTTCAGATAGTTGATCCTAAACTGGATTGGGATACTTGATCCTAAATTGGGTTCGGATACTCGATCCTAAACTTGAATTTGGATTTGGATACTCAATCCTAAACTGGATTGAGATACTCGATCCTAAATTGGGTTCGGATACTCGATCCTAAACTTTATTTGGATTTGAATACTCAATCCTAAACTAGATTGGGATACTCGATCCTAAATTGGGTTCAGATACTCGATCCTAAACTTGATTTTGGATGCTCGATCCTAAACTGGATTGGGATACTCGACCCTAAATTGATTTGATGTGGGTACATGGACCCGAGAATGGGTGCTTGTACCCTAGATTGAGTTTGCCTGACCTTTTATCATTTGAGAAATCTGACTGCTTCGGTTATTCTATGCATTGTGGTTTTTCACCCTCAAAATGGATCTTCATCCTTTGAGATCGGGTCTTCATCCATGAAAATGAATCTTCATCTTTAGACATTGGGTCTTCACCCTTGCAAATGGATCTTCATCCTTTGAGATTGGGTCTTTACCCTTGAAACATGGGTCTTTATCCATTGGAGGTCGAGTCTTTACCCTGGCTTCAGCTCTTTTAGCTGGATTGGACTTTTATCTTTTGCATCTTCATTCTTTTGAGAGTTCTAATGTTCCATTCTTTTGTTCTTCCTTTTTGCAAAGATTTAGCTATTTTTAATTGGACCTTATATCCTCTCCTTGCCCCCCTGTGTGGCAAAATATTTGTAAGTGAGTTTAAAAATATTTGGTATTTAAACTCAAAAAATTGAAAAGGAGAAACTTTGCCCCCTGTGTAGGCTCAAACCAAATATTTTATCCATGCAAGCTTTGATTGATGTTTTTGCCGTCTAGTTCTTCGCACAAGCACGTATTTCTTCTCTTTGAAAAATTACTGGAGCTTTCTCAAGTAATGGGCTTTCCATGCCCCCCCCTGATTTGACATCTTCTTTTGATTCTTCACTTCATAGAGTGTTTGCTGTTCACTTTGATAAAGAATAGACAATACAAGACAAGAAAGTGCGATGTGATATGCATGAATAATACTTACAGTTGTTCCATCGACTCACAGACCGAGGCGATCAACAGAAGTGTTCTTATTGGTTCCTTTTTGACGCTCGTTCAAGTCTTGCATTGGAATGATCGAGAGCTTTGCATTTGTGGCTTTTATCTTCAAGATGATGAAAATATGAGTAGTGGAGACGCTAAGCAGTAGAGTCAGGGATACATCCTTTTCAAACTATTTTTCAACATGTCGGCTGATAGCTTCATGACCTTGCCAATAATCATTTCAATAGACTTCCCTTAGCTCGAAGGCTTTGTATGACAAAATACTTTTTTTTGAATTTTGATTTTGAAAACAAATATTGGCTTTGCCAAATTAATGTCAATGTACCTCAGGACTTGATTTTTCCAAATTAACATATCTATAACATGTCAACCCTAGTTACCGTACTAAACTCAGGAATTATTTCTATTTAAGCAAGAACTGTTGCACTTCAAATAGGCACATATACATTGCTTGGCCAAAGGTCTCATTTGAGTTTAAATATTATCTATCTCATATGCATGCTTATCCAAACTATCTCCACTAATAGACTCTACCTACCAAGAGAGATCAACAGGTCTTTGATAGGCTTGAAACGGGGTCTATAAGGGACATGGGTTAAAGTGGAGGCCATTTTGAGATTGGAGCTGGTGTGACACAATGGACAAACCCTCACACTACAAATTTCTTGTTGGAACTTTAGACAGTTGGGAGTAATCTGTCTAGACTCCAAATTCCTTCTATCTTTTTTGCATTAATCTGGATCTTGATTAGGATAGCTTTTGCCCTTGCAAAAAGGTTTAGTTCCCAAATTTGTTTCTTTTTTTCTTCTCCCTTTTCTTTATTTCTGTTACTCTTCCCCTTTTTTTCTCTTTATTTTCCTTACTCTTCCCTTTCTTTGAGCATTTTATCATTTTTTCCTTCTTCCTTGTAGGACTGTCAAGTACAAAACTTTTAAGAACTGAATGGTCTTTCTCCTTTTCCTTTGATTTTAATTGAATCTTTGGTTGGGTTGGACCAATTTAAGTCAAACTGTCCAAATGGAAGCCTTTTGCTGCTTAGGCAAAAGAGAACTCAGTTGGCTTTCTGAACCACCTTTTTACGTTTTCTTTTCTTATTGTTTTTTCTTTTCTTTTCTTTTTCTTTTCTTTTCTTTTTTCTTTCTTTTCTTTTTCTTTTGTCCTTTTTCTTTTCTTTTTCTTCTTTTTTCTCTTCTCTATTTTTTTTTGTTTATTTTTATATTTTTTGTTTGGTTCTAGCTCTAAAAGAGTTGTCTTGTTTGTACTAGCTTGGGCTTCCAATAATGGATGAATGGAGTAACATAAATCTCCTTTAGCAGAGATAAATCATTTGTTACTCTGATGTTGTCTTGATATATCGGAGATATTAGAAAAACTTCAACTACCCTTATGGTCTTAAAAACATCAACTACCCTTATGGTCTTGACTAATAATTATTTTCTTTGATCTTCTTGCCTATTTATCTTAGTGATCATAAGACTTGTCAAAAGTATCACAACAGCTCAAGGTAGGTTATTGAGGTTTGTATGCCAATGAAAAGACAGCTAAAATTTTATGAAGGCTCAAAAGGACAACTAGGGATTGATATTTAATTGGGTGGATGCTAGTTGTTGGCTCGTCAAACAATGCCTAGATCATTTCTCTCTTAAATAAGCAGAGTTCAATTTCACCTCGAAAGCTTGTCAAAGCATGTTCTAAGACTGACTAGGACCTTGACAAAAGTAATTATGCAGGAGCCCTCTCTAAGTAAGCATACACAACTCAATGCTATAGAGCAATTCCCTCATCTAGTAAAGTCATTCAAGTCATGATGCATAAGTATATTAATTCATGAATTGTCAAGATAGATTCCTTATTGGTTGAGCACCAAAATGAACAAAGACCAACAAAAATTTTGATGAAAGTAATTTATTCAAGCAACTTTAAATTTGAAAAACACGATAGTTCCAATTAAAGAAAGTAAAATTGAAAAATCAACATTCAAGCTAAGGAAAGTTCATTGAGTTATGCTTCTTTTCCTTTCACATCTTCAATATCCCCATCTTGAAAAAAGGATAAAATAAAATCTTCTTCCAATCCTTTTCCCACCATGAAGGTTGCCGGTGGAGGTACTCTATTGAACCTTGGTAATGGATTATCTTTGGTGTTGTGTAACACCCCTATATCCCTTATATGTATCAAGCATGCTTAAACGATCATAATATACGTATACTGAATATAGAAAATGCCACAGTTTTAAAATAATACACAACAAATATCTTTGTAAATAAGTGAAACATTTTAAAAAAAAATCCAAAAGACACCATATATAAAAACATTTATTAATTCACAGCGGAAGTTATTACAAATATGTTATAAATTAAAGATTACAAGACATAGAATATATATACATGATTGGCAGCTCTTCTCTGATCTTTAAGTCCCAAAAGAAAATCCTCAATGTCTAGTCTCACTTGGTCTCGAGGAGCTCTCAGGTTCAACTCTGTCACCTGTGCGATCAAACACTATCGCGCTAAGCCAACGGCTTAGTAGTACACAGTATACTAACATGATGCTTTAATATGATATAATGTCACAGTTAATCTCATACATCATTTAAAAGAATATCACATTTCCACATTATACTTTGTTCAATGTCATAACAACATTCATATTGCATCTTCATAGTTCCATCAATTTTACCATTCAAGAATCACATTAAATACAAAGACAAGCATGGGCCCAAAACACACTAATATGCCATTCAATTTTCAGAGTTAATGCTTTGGTTTTGTTATCACATTTATCATTATCATAAACCCAACTAGGCTTCAAGGATTAGGTTCAACCAAGCTTCAAGGGGAACAAAGCATGCTAAGTATCAACCCAACTTGGCTTCAAGAACCAACCCAACCTAGCTTCAAGGGTTGTAACATCTCAATTAGGCTTCAAGGATCAAATCCAACCTAACTTCAAGAGATTGTTACCATTAGGCATGCCACCAAAAACAAAAACTCTAAAAATGAATAACACATTAGACACACAATTCATTTATTATTTCATTCTCAATTCTCATCATCAATTAGGCAAACATGCCTTATGTCTTTCAATTGAATCATCATAGCCAATCACAATGGCTTCACATCATATTTGAGTTATCATAGCCAATCACAATGGCCTCATATCATATCATATTTCAATTCATATTACACATATAGCATCATTGATATAACATTTCAAAGTACATTATTCATATAACACATTACCATTCCCAAGATGCACAATGCATAAAACATAACATTGTTCATATATATATACCTAACACTTTACATTATTCATTCATTTGTAATCTTCCACATGCATTTGTTTGGATCATTCTTTGTTTTAAAAGTGTTTAGAGTGTTTACTTTTAGGTTTAGATACAAAAGGATCTTTGAAGAATCAAAACAATGTAAGAAAAGCAAGAAACAATCACAGTAGCTAACACACTCAAGGGACACGACCAAGCTTGTGGTCGTGTCTCTCAATTCAAGCTTCAACACGGCCAAGACTCCCCTAGCTTGACCGTGTCTCCCTTAAATCCAAAGAAACCAAAATGAAAGAAATCAGGCAGTAGCAAACACAGTCAAGGGACACGGCCAAGCCAGTGGCCGTGTCTCTCCAAAATTGATCCAACAGGGCCAAATTTCCTTAAACTTGGCCGTGTCTCCCAAAAATCTTTAGTCTTGCCCGTGTCTCTTCTTTAATTTGGCCGTGTCTCTCATGGCTAAAGGTTTTAAACAAATCCAAATCTCCTTTAGTTGAATTATATCACATTGTACACCACATAACCTTATTCAAATGGACATAATCAACATCATTAACCCTTACTTTACATGCTCATCACAATATTCACATTACTAATATACATTAACAATACATTTGATTCCTTAACACATTTACAAACAAGTGTGTGTTAAGTTTAAACATCATATGCACATATACAACAATATAGTTTGTACTTACCTTAAGCACCACTTATACAACTCTAAACACTTTCTTTTTCCAAGAATTATTCACTTCTCAAATTAGGGCAAAAGCCTTCTTTCAAAACCTAATCCAACATAATACAATACAATTTATCACTTACCACTTCAAAACCCTAAAACCAACATCACTCTTATTCTTTTAATATCAACATCCACTTAACTTATCATCTTCAAACCAAAACCAACACCATAGTTAATTAAATCAATTATATTCCAACATATAACCATCAACACAACCTTACTACCAAAATCACAATCAAACTTACAAACAACTCAAAATAACAAAAGGAATCAAGAGAATGAACTTACCAAAATAATAAAACTTCTTGGATTTCCACTTAATTCCTTGAAAACTCCTTCAATATGCTCTTAGAATTCAAAACCTTTTTCTTGCTCTCTTGTCTTAAGAATGGCCGGCCACCACTTGAAAAGAAAAGAAAATGAAGAAACAAAGTCAACTTTCTCTTCTCTTTAAACCTCCACCATGCAATTTCAAAAGAAAATTACCTAAATGCCCTCTTTAACATAATTAAACTTCCTTTCATATAGCATGCCCTTTTGTAATTTCACCACTAACCAAATAAATATCTTCATCTCTTGACTCTCCATTTTGACTTATGTATATGTTATTTATACTAACATATATACAACATATACATTCCATTAACACAATCATTTCCTTTGCAACAACATATATACATTTAATTCAAATCAAACAACAATTGTATTATAACTTCTAGGGCATACCTTGGGATATTACAATTTTCCCCCTCTAAAAAGAAATTTCGTCCTCGAAATTACCTGATATCAAGTCTGAAATAGTTGAGGATATTGATCTCGCATTGATTGTTCACTCTCCCAAGTTGCCTCTTCCTTTGCATGATTCTTCCACAAAATCTTCACAAGTGGCACTTTCTTATTTCTCAATTCTTTCACATCACGTGCCAAAATAGAAATTGGTTCTTCTTCAAACGTCAAATCTGGACTCACTTTGATAGATTCAATTGGCAAATTATGAGATGGATCTGACCTATATCTCCTCAACATAGGAACATGAAATACATATGGATCCTATCCAACTCAGGTGGCAAGGCAAGCCGATAAGCAACTGGCCCAACTCTTTCCAACACTTCATACGGTCCAATGAAACGAGGACTCAATTTCCCTTTCCGACCAAACCTCAAAATCTTCTTCCAAGGAGACACTTTCAAAAATACCTTATCTCCCACATTATACTCAATGTCTCTCCTCTTCAAATCTGAATAAGATTTCTGTCGATCTGAAGCTGCTTTCAACCTATCTCGAATCATTTTCACTTTCTCTTCAATTTCTTTAACCAGATCAGGACCAATTATCTTACTTTCTCCAAGCTCATTCCAACATAAAGGTGTCCTACACCGTCTACCATACAGTGCTTCGAATGGTGCCATACCAATGCTGGATTGATGACTGTTATTGTAAGCAATTCTACAAGTGGTAAAAATCTATCCCAACCTCCAGAGAAATCAATGACACAGCTTCTCAACATGTCCTCAATAATCTGTATCACTCTCTCTGACTGCCCATCTGTCTGCGGATGGAAAGCAGTACTGAAGTGTAATCGAGAACCTAAAGCACCATGTAAACTCTTTCAAAATCTTGAAGTAAGTCGGGGATCTCGATCAGACACTATAGAAATTGGGACACCATGCAACTTCACAATCTCATGGATATACAGCTCAGCTAACCTCTCCAAAGAGTAATCCATCCGAACCGGAAGAAAATGAGTTGTCTTAGTCAACCTGTCAACAATCACCCAAATAGCATCATGCTTTCTTTATGTCAATGGTAGACCAGATACAAAATCCATGGTTACCCTATCCCATTTCCATTCAGGCACTGCTAAAGGTTGAAGCAACCCAGTTGGAACTTGATGCTTAGCTTTTACCCTTTGACATGTGAGACATTTGGATACAAACTCCGCAATGTCTCTCTTCATACCAGACCACCAATAATACTGCTTCAAATCATGATACATCTTTGTATTGCCCGGATGCATAGCAAATACTGACTGATGGGCTTCTTCTAAAATAATTCTTCTCAAATTAGCATCATCAGGTACACACAATCTGTTCTTAAACCAAAGACTCCCATCACTTTTTACAATAAAATCTCTACTCTTTCCATTTTGGCAATTTGAAACAATCTTTTGAATCTTCTCATCAGCCAATTGAGCCTCTTTAATCTGATTTAACAAAACTGGTCTCAATTGCAACTGTGCCAACAATGCACCATCATCACAAGATACAAAACTGGCATGCAAAGCTCTCAACTCAACAAGCAACGAGAGTGAGTAAACAGTCAAACCTGCTAAAGACTTCCGACTCAAGGCATCAGCAACAACATTTGCTTTACCAGGATGATAATCAATTAAACAGTCGTAGTCTTTAATCAACTCCAACCATCTCCTCTGTTGAAGATTAAGCTCTTTTTGGACACCCAAATATTTCAAACTTTTATGGTCTGTATAGATAAAACACTTTTCCCCAAACAAATAATGTCGCCAAATCTTTAATACAAACACAATGGCTGCTAATTCTAAATCATGGGTCGGATAATTGAGCTCATGCGGTTTCAACTATCGAGAAGCATAAGCTATAACTTTACCTTCTTGCATCAGAACACAACCCAAACCATGATGTGAAGCATCACTGTAGATCACATATGGTTTATGTTCCACAGGTAAGGTAAGAACAGGCGCTTGAGTCAACATTTCTCTCAACTGATCAAAGCTAGCCTGACACTGATCTGTCCACACAAATCTAACTCCCTTTCGAAGCAATCTGGTAAGTGGAGTAGCTATCAAAGAAAATCCTTTCACAAACCGTCGGTAATAGCCTGCCAAACCCAGAAAACTTCTAACTTCAGTCACAGATTTTGGTGGACTCCAATTCAAAATAGCTTCAACTTTACTCGGATCAACTTAATGCCTTCTACTGAAACTATATGACCGAGAAAAGTTACTTGATAAAGCCAAAATTCACACTTCGACAGTTTAGCAAACAATTGCTTCTCTCTCAAAATTTGCAACACAATCCGCAGATGCTTGTCATGTTCCTCCTCATTACGCGAATACACCAAAATATCATCAATAAAAACTACCACAAACTGATCCAGATAGGGCCTAAACACCCTATTCATCAAATCCATAAAAGCTGCAGGTGCATTCGTCAAACCAAAAGGCATAACTAGAAACTCATAATGCCCATACCTTGTACGAAAGGCTGTTTTAGGAACATCTTCAACTCTGACCCTCAACTGATGGTACCCTGATCTTAAATCGATCTTGGAAAACACTGCTGCAGCCTTCAATTGATCAAAGAGATCATCAAATCTAGGCAAAGGATATTTATTTTTAATAGTCACCTTGTTCAATTGCCTATAATCAATGCACAATCTCATAGTACCATCCTTTTTCTTTACAAACAATACAGGAGCTCCCCACGGTGAAACACTAGGGCGAACAAACCCTTTATCCAGCAACTCCTGCAACTGTACCTTCAATTCTCTCAGTTCAGCAGGTGCCATTCTATAAGGAGTAATAGAGATAGGAGTGGTACCAGGTAATAATTCAATACCAAACTCCACCTCTCTCTCAGGAGGCAACCCTGGCAACTCCTCTGGAAACACATCTGGAAATTCTGTAACTATCGGTATACTATCAATTTGAGAACCCCTTACTCTCGTATCCACAATATGAGCAAGGTAAGTATCACACCCTTTTCTAATCAACCTTCTAGCTGCAACAGCTGAAACAAACAAGGATGCTAGCTGCCCCTGTTCACTAGATACTAACACCTCTCTACCATCGTTGGTTCTCAAAGTAACAACCTTCTTTTTATAGTTTACCACAGCTCCATGTCTAGATAGCCAGTCCATGCCTAGGATCACATCATATTCCTTAAAAGGCATCTCAATCAAATCTCCAAAGAACTCCTCACCTTGAACCACCACTGCACTATCTCAGTGCACTTTGCTAACAATCACACTATGCCCTAAAGGATTTGTCACCAATACATCAAATCCTAGGGATTCAGCATGCAATTCAGACACAGGCAGAACAGATGCACTAATATATGAATGAGTGGAACCCGGATTAATCAAAGTAAGTACTGAAATACCAAATAAAGAAAAAGTACCAGCTATGACTGCCAAAGCATCTGGTTGCCTCTGCATCACATAAATCCTCTGAGAAGATCCAGCCACCTCTGGTCTACTCTCCCTGGATGTAGAACCTCTAGAACTGAACCCAGATCTGCCTCCTCTGCTGAAACCTCTGCCTCCTCGACCTCCCCTCATACTAGGCCGAGAAACTGTAGTATCTACTGACATCCACTCCTGTCTCTGAGGACAATCTCTAACAAAATGATCAGGCGATCCACACCTGAAACATACTCCTGCCACACCAGTCCTCCAACAAGTACCACCATGTGGCCTACCACAATGAATACATATGGGTAGAGTGGATATCTGAGTCACTAGGGTTGGAGCACTTGCCACTGAAACTGTAGGTCTAGATCTCTGTCTCTGAAACTGTACTGACCTACCAGCTGGCCTGTAACGCCCCCATACTCTATATAAGCACTATACATATACCTGGTATACATACAATGCGTATATAAAGTATAAGAATGTCACTTTTCGTTTCAATTTAAAAACCTTTATCCAAGTACAAGCAATATTATATTAGTTTAAAGAACATTTACAAAAGTCATTATTCTTATCAAAACTACAACATAATTAATATTACATATGTATGCATCACCTTCTAGTTGGTCTCGAGATACTCTTACCCTTTTCGTGGCATAACAGCTAGGCTTCCAGATCATCCGCATAAATACCTGCGCGATTACATATCCGCGCTAAGCTCGAGAGCTTAGTAGTATAAATAAATATTAAAATATACTTTGCAAAATAACCATACCTCATGTTTTTAGCATTATGTTCTATTGTTCGCTTACCCCGTTTTTCCTTTCTCAATGCATTCTTCATATATTTCCACTAATCTCATAAAATTATACACATATCTACATAGAACATTCACAATACAATACTTACCATTTCTATCTCATATACATATACATATACATCATTTCAACAAATCACCTTTCAATGGCCTATCCAAACCTTCATGAAAACAATTCTTACAAATTCCACATTCATATACATTGTACACAACATACTATATTTTCATAAACTCATATCTCAACAAAGCTCCTCAAGCCATATTCACTTTCAATATATCAATACACACATTACAAAATCATACTTCATAACATTGTATTATTCACAATTCATTAAACATAAATCATATTTTCATCAAAAGCATTCATAGATCTCATTATTCATTTATTTCAACATTTGGATATCACATTGACAACAAAGACAGACTCGGGCCCAAACAACACGCTAATATGCCATTCAATTTTCAGAGTAATGCTTTGGTTTAATCATCACATTTATCAATATCATTATCCCAACTAGGCTTCAAGGATTTAGGTTCAACCAAGCTTCAAGGGGAACAAAGCATGCTAAGTATCAACCCAACTTGGCTTCAAGAACCAATCCAACCTAGCTTCAAGGGTTGTAAAATCTCAATTAGGCTTCAAGGATTAGACCCAACCAAGCTTCAAGGGGAGTAAAACATGTTAAACTTCAACCCAACTTGGCTTCAAGGATCAAATCCAACCTAACTTCAAGAGATTGTTACTCATATTAGGCATGCCACCAACAACAAACTCTGAAAATGGAATAACACATTAGCTATACAATTCATTTATCAATTTCATTCTCAATTGAATTATCATAGCCAATAACAATGGCTTCACATTTCATTTGAATCATCATAGCCAATCACAATGGCTTCATATCATATTTGAATCATCATAGTCAATAACAATGACTTCACATCATATTATATCTCAAATCATATCATAATATTTCATTATTCAATTGTACATAAGCAATTACTTCATCATATCCTTCACATTATATATATAGCATCATTGGTATAACATCACAAATTACATTATTCACATACCACATTACAATTCACAAGGTTCACAATGCATAAGACATAATATGGTTCATATAGTATCAACATTATCATCCAATCATATTGATCAATTCATCACTCAAGTATACCTAATCAATGACATTGCACATACTTTTTCAATGATCATTATATCTTCCACATTTCCTATATCATCATTGATATATATACATAACAATTTACATTATTCATGGATTTAGAACCTTCCATATCCATTTAGTTGGATCATTATTATTTTAATTGTGTTTAGGTACAAAAGTCATTTGAAGATCCAACAATGTATGAAGAACAAATAACAAACACAAAAGTTAACACCCTCATGGGACACGGCCAAGCTTGTGGCCGTGTCACTCAACACCAATTCATCCGAGGCAGACACGGGTAAGGGACACGGCCGTGTCTCTCAACAAAAATCCAACAGTAACGAACACAGGCAAGGGAAACGGCCAAGCCAATGGCCGTGTCTCTCCAAAACTCATCCAACACGGCCAGGTTTGCCCTAACTTGGCCGTGTCTCTCATAACTTAGTCGTGTCCTTTATTGATTTAAAGACCAAACACTTCAAAATTCATCCAAACCCTTCAAAATTCACACCACCACCCTCTTAACCATTATCTTTGTTTATATTTATCAATTTTCTATCACCTTAACATTTATATAACTTCATTATATCATCATACTAATTAATATATATATATATATACATCACTAGAATCAATTACTCAAAGTACCAATTCATTTATTCTAAACCCTAACTCAACCATTCATCATCATCCTCACAATTATCTCAACATATCATCACTTAGTTATCAATTCCACACATTTACATACTTCAATCTTTCATTATCTTCATCTTACACACCAATTATACCAAACATAACCTCAATCCAAAAGAAAATCAAAACAAGAAGATAAAGACTCATATATACATATAATCAATAAAATCAACTCAAGAGATTAATACTTACTTGAATATGTTGCCAAATCTTCATCTCCATCTTCAATACTCTTAAAATCCTTAAGAAATTTGATGAAGATCATCACCTCTCTCTATCTCTCTCTCTCTCTCTCTCGTGCAAGAACCAAAAAGGGGAAGAAGAAGAAAAAAGAAAATATCTCCTCCTCTTCTCACGGTAACCATAATAATAATAATAATAATAATAATAATAATAATAATTACTTATTTCCAAAAATCCTCCACCACACCCTTTCTTCTCTTGACTTTTCTTTTGACCAATTTATATGTATTATATATTAACATATATACAACATATACTTTCCATTTACACAATCATTTCCTTTGCAAAAACATATATACCTTTAATTTAAATCACACAACAATTGTATTAAAACTTCTAGGGCATATATTGGGATATTACAATTCTCTCCCCCTTAAATAATTTCGTCCTCGAAATTATCCAGCATAATAACAACCCATTTAGAACAAATCACCATCTTAACTTTCATACAAAGATAATCGTATCTTACATTATAATTTTTATCAAATCACATAACTTCTACTCTCCCCCTTAGAAATAATCATCTTCTCTGAATTTCACAATTCATCATTGTATAGATATATATATATCTTTATATCTTATTACTTTCTCAACAAAGCCATCAATATAATTTATTACATCTCCAATGAATTTTATCTTTGTATTAGAGTTAGATTATCACTTTAACTCTTTATAGATATTCTCTTAACTTTAACCTAAAGAGTCATTAATTAATATCTTAACATTGATTATTCCATTCTTAAAATCACTTTCAAAATAACATATACCAAACCTCAATGGATAACAATATCCTTACCTTCTTTAGCTTGCTTCTCACTTAATATAAATGTTAACACAATGTTTTTAAACTTACTTAACAGGTGAACAACATTTCTCTTTTTCTCACCATGTACAATTGATATAATTCAATTTATTTATGTTCATTCATATGTCCGAATATTACATCATACACATTACCATTTCAATTTTACACTCCTAGTACAACTGTACATATTAAATCTCAATATTGACTCGCAACTTTAGCGAAATCTAGATCAATCGATCTATCTATCACAATATACTAACATTTCAACCTTATTTGATTCAAATCAACAATTAGCTTATCAAAATTTATCATGGAATTTCACCATATATACATATATATAACCTAAGTTCATTAGGTCAAACTTATATTCAAATTCTAATCTTTCCAAATTCATATATTCAATCAATAAGAATCATGCTTATACATATACATTTCATTATTTCAATAATTATATCATCATTTCTTATACTCATTCAAAGTTTATCAATATGGCCAACAACTATAACTTCATAAACGAGCTTTCCCCCCCCCCAACCAGGTCGGTTGCCCACTGGGCCTCAGGCCACTGCCAATCCCAGGGATCCGCAGGAGGCAGATAGGTCCGTTCATTTATCTTTTCACAATTCATTTCTCAAAATCAATTAGGCACTATACCTCAATTATAATTCATTTCCAACCATCATGGTTTCTCGTCACATCAAAATAATATACACATATATCATCAACTATATAGAACATCTCATTATTCAATCATATCTTTTAACCAATATATCTAGAAACATAGTTATCAATCTTACCAAAACGGTACTACAGTTATATCATCTCGGCTCTAAATTTGAAGATAATAAAACTAACCAACTAATCACACTAACCAAATCATATGACCATGATATATTAACAATCACACTTGAGATTTGTAAATCAATATCATTCTTCTATCATTCGAATTCCAGTCTTTACGACTATAATGCTAGATTGTATCACAAAAGTTATATATTTATCCTCTAAACTTTTATTACACCAAGAATTAACACATTTTAATTCCATCTCAAAACAGTTTGCTTTTGACTATTTAATCATCATTAACCTAACTCATATGCAAATCTTACAAGTTTAACTCGTTAACATTTTCTATGCCTATCCTTCAATCAGATACAAATCTTACACAAGTTTCATTTATTACTCCATTTCCAATCCATCTCTTCTAAAAATTTCAAATATACAATTCTTTCCCTACAATTTCTTATTATACACTTATACATAAAACACTTCCACACATAAATACTTTGAGTTCCAAAACATCTTATGGTAGTCTCATTTAGTTTATCCAATACTACCCAAATCCATTTTCATCTTCTATTTCATCACATAATCTATTCTACAAAAATTAAGATTTAATCTCTATTAGGTCCACTACTATATGCAATCTCATTTCTAATACCATTAAACATGTAATGGTATAAAATAATAAACATATTATATACACATTCATAAGTCACATTTATAGTGTGACTCACTTCCCACCTTTCTTACATATAACCATTACATTCATGTCGAAAAGTTTATCTCACATATCCTTTTTATATATATACACATAATTATTCAATTTATTAAATTTCTCTTTTGCATATAGTTTATACAAATTTAATATTTACCACTTTCCTTTGACTATCATCATTCTCATTTGTTTATCATAACCTAAGTTATTCATTAACTTCAATAAATATATACACTCTACTTATAATATTATTTCACAAGGAGCTTAATCACATTTACAATGTGATATCTCTCTCACATTTGTTTATAAATATCTTTAACACATCTTTCATAATCATTTTCATCCTTTCCAATCAAATTACTTAAAGTAACTCATTTTCTTTTGCTCAATTCATTTTCTTTCATTTCAAACCAAATTTTCCTACTATCAATCACATCTCCCAATTCCTAATACTTTCATGTGCACTAATATTCATTTCATATATCTCATGTAAATACATTAAACTATTAATATTTAATTGCTCTTTTTTCACATTCCATTAAAACTATAAATTTTCAACTTACTAATTTACTTAAACTTCAATTTATTCATCTCATTCTCTTAATATCAACTTTAAAACATCTTATATGTATATACCACAAAGCAACATCAAAACATATATGTTTTACCATTATTAAACTCATTACAAAAATTTAATTATCACATATCATCACCATTTATATGAGCTTTCACAATATTCAAGCATATCACATTTCTAATATTGAAATCATCATGTTTGCATTAAAATAACAATACAAACAACACCTATATCACTTCGTACTTAACTAACATTATCTCCTTTTCTTTTTAAACAAAACCTTAACTTTACATATCCACACCTTAAATTATCACACTTAATCTATACCAAACAACTCATTCAATATTTCACCGTACTATTGTCATTTACATAACATGTCTTTTCATATTACCCATCCAGCAATATTTTCTCTTTCTAGAAATCCAAACATAAAGTTTATTAGAAAGAGATTCAAATAATAAAGAAAAGATTACATACTCTAAATCTTAATTTCATTTTTTTTAACTCACTTCCAACTTTATTCTTCTAGCCATATCTTTAAATGTTACATATATCAATAATCAAACTTTTTACTTATACCTTCCATATCATTTCTTTATATCACAATCACCGCTCAATTATCAACATTTCAAAATTTGCTTTCCTAAGAAACCTTATTTACACACTATCATTTATCTCATGTAATTCAAATACATCACAATTCACAATTCACATAATGCCACGTTCGAGACCAACCTAGGTGTGAATGCATATGTATGTTTTACCAATTGCATTTCCAAAATCTTCTTTTTAATTCTTATTTAAACTTTTCAAAAATTTTCTTTTTAATTTAACTTAGGCCGAGAATCTCGAACCTAATCTCTGATACCAAAATAATTGTAACGCCCCCATACTCTATATAAGCACTATACATATACCTGGTATACATACAATGCGTATATAAAGTATAAGAATGTCACTTTTCGTTTCAATTTAAAAACCTTTATCCAAGTACAAGCAATATTATATTAGTTTAAAGAACATTTACAAAAGTCATTATTCTTATCAAAACTACAACATAATTAATATTACATATGTATGCATCACCTTCTAGTTGGTCTCGAGATACTCTTACCCTTTTCGTGGCATAACAGCTAGGCTTCCAGATCATCCGCATAAATACCTGCGCGATTACATATCCGCGCTAAGCTCGAGAGCTTAGTAGTATAAATAAATATTAAAATATACTTTACAAAATAACCATACCTCATGTTTTTAGCATTATGTTCTATTGTTCGCTTACCCCGTTTTTCCTTTCTCAATGCATTCTTCATATATTTCCACTAATCTCATAAAATTATACACATATCTACATAGAACATTCACAATACAATACTTACCATTTCTATCTCATATACATATACATATACATCATTTCAACAAATCACCTTTCAATGGCCTATCCAAACCTTCATGAAAACAATTCTTACAAATTCCACATTCATATACATTGTACACAACATACTATATTTTCATAAACTCATATCTCAACAAAGCTCCTCAAGCCATATTCACTTTCAATATATCAATACACACATTACAAAATCATACTTCATAACATTGTATTATTCACAATTCATTAAACATAAATCATATTTTCATCAAAAGCATTCATAGATCTCATTATTCATTTATTTCAACATTTGGATATCACATTGACAACAAAGACAGACTCGGGCCCAAACAACACGCTAATATGCCATTCAATTTTCAGAGTAATGCTTTGGTTTAATCATCACATTTATCAATATCATTATCCCAACTAGGCTTCAAGGATTTAGGTTCAACCAAGCTTCAAGGGGAACAAAGCATGCTAAGTATCAACCCAACTTGGCTTCAAGAACCAATCCAACCTAGCTTCAAGGGTTGTAAAATCTCAATTAGGCTTCAAGGATTAGACCCAACCAAGCTTCAAGGGGAGTAAAACATGTTAAACTTCAACCCAACTTGGCTTCAAGGATCAAATCCAACCTAACTTCAAGAGATTGTTACTCATATTAGGCATGCCACCAACAACAAACTCTGAAAATGGAATAACACATTAGCTATACAATTCATTTATCAATTTCATTCTCAATTGAATTATCATAGCCAATAACAATGGCTTCACATTTCATTTGAATCATCATAGCCAATCACAATGGCTTCATATCATATTTGAATCATCATAGTCAATAACAATGACTTCACATCATATTATATCTCAAATCATATCATAATATTTCATTATTCAATTGTACATAAGCAATTACTTCATCATATCCTTCACATTATATATATAGCATCATTGGTATAACATCACAAATTACATTATTCACATACCACATTACAATTCACAAGGTTCACAATGCATAAGACATAATATGGTTCATATAGTATCAACATTATCATCCAATCATATTGATCAATTCATCACTCAAGTATACCTAATCAATGACATTGCACATACTTTTTCAATGATCATTATATCTTCCACATTTCCTATATCATCATTGATATATATACATAACAATTTACATTATTCATGGATTTAGAACCTTCCATATCCATTTAGTTGGATCATAATTATTTTAATTGTGTTTAGGTACAAAAGTCATTTGAAGATCCAACAATGTATGAAGAACAAATAACAAACACAAAAGTTAACACCCTCATGGGACACGGCCAAGCTTGTGGCCGTGTCTCCCAACACAATCATCCAGTGGCCAACACACTCAAGGGACACGGCCAAGCTTGTGGCCGTGTCACTCAACACCAATTCATCCGAGGCAGAAACGGGCAAGGGACACGGCCGTGTCTCTCAACAAAAATCCAACAGTAACGAACACAGGCAAGGGACAAGGCCAAGCCAATGGCCGTGTCTCTCCAAAACTCATCCAACACGGCCAGGTATGAGGCTATGAGTGGTTATGCCATGCTCGATCTCCATGCCTTGAGTGAAAGTATGGTATCCCTTACATAACATAACACGGGTAACACGGGCGTCCTAACTCACGCACACGATGCAATCTAATATGATGCAATGGATAATATCATTATAAGAAAGAATAGAATAATATAAAGACCAACGGAATCAACTTCTCTTATCCCCAGTGGAGTCACCACTGTGAACGGGGATTTTCGCCCCCACTCCCAATGGAATGGTTCTTGCGACTTCGACACTGTTTAGGCTCGGGGCCTTAGAGAACACGGACTTAAGTCCGGAGAAAATGGAGTTGCCACCCGGACGGGCCGGGAAAAAGAAAGGGGTGGATGAGTCGATTTCTAAGAAATCCCCAACCCCCTAATGGGTTCGGAAAGTTACGTACGTGTGGGGAAGGTGAAAAATGGCCCAGCACCCCCACAACGCCCGGTTCATTGGAACCGGCCTCCTTTACAGGTCTTAATATTATAAAATTCTTAAATATAACAACATTATCCATATTACACACAATAATTTAAAAAAAAGCATCATTATATTAAAATCAAAGCAATGTTCAAACAAAGCAAATAAATGGACATCCCATCCAAGGATGGAAACATGCCCTTACATCATATGCCTAAATAGGACACCCACCGAAAGGTAGAAACATGCCCTTTACATAGATTCTAAAATAGAAAAGCAAATTAAATTACATGATGTTTAAATGAGGTACCCACCAAGTGGAAACATACCTCTTACAACATTTGGAAATCTAAATAAATTGATAAAAGTAAATAACCATTCATAATAAATAAATCATTCATTGAAGGTATCAAATATCCATAAAAAGTAAACATTCATCCATGATAAATAAAATAAACCAAGCATTGAATTTAAATAAATTAAAGCATAAGAAATAAAACAAAGCATGATCAAATATGGAATTGAATAAGGTAAATAAAAATCCAAATTATAGCTACTATTTTCATTTAGGGTTCTTTATCTCATGTGTTAAGGTTTTGGAATTCACAAAATTAGGCTACTGTGACTTTTTTATGGAATTAAAATAGATTAAGGTTTTATGTTTTAAAAGGTTGGTAAGACTCTTTGATTAAACAAATTAAGGTTTGAATGGTGAAATCATGAAACTAGGGTTTTAGACACTTTAAAATACTTTTGATTCATGGTTTTAAATGGTGATTTCAAGCTACTGTGTAAATTTGAAATATTTATGTTTTTATGGTTTTTAATGTTTTAAAGAATTAAGGTTTAGAAAAAGTTAGGGTTTAAGGTTTTAAAGGAGTTAGAGTTTAATATTTTAGGTTTGGAATTGATTTAGGGTTTTAGGATTTAAAATTAGGGTCACAGGTGATGAATTGGCTTTTAGAATTTGGAAATCAATTTGATAATTTTATGAAGTTTTATGAATTTAAACAAACGGATTAAAGTTTTGATAAGTAAAAAAAGATGTTTTTTTAAAAGCCTTTTGAAAGAAACAGAACCTAAATTAAAGTTTTGAAAGAAATAGAATGAAATATTGGTTTTGTTGAAAAATATGTTTAATTAATGTTTTAAGATTTTGAAGAGGTAAAAATAACAATTTTAAGTCTTTTTAGAAAATAAAGTAACGTATTAGTGTTTTTAACTTTGGAAAAATTAAATTAAAGTTCTAAGGTTTTTGATTTAAAAAACAAAATTTCATAGTTTATGCTACAGTGAAAAAAAATAAAACAAAAAGAATTTAATACATACCTCCTTTTATTGATTCTTCAAAAATAATTCTTCTTGGATGAACAAGAACAAAGACAGTTGCTGCCTTTGAATTGCTTAAATCGTGTCCCTGCTATTCCAGAAAAAAAGAAATTGAATTGCTTGTAACACCCCTATATACTGTATACGTACCAAGCATACTTAAACGATCGTAAAATACGTATACCGAATATAGAACATGCCACTGTTTAAAAAGACACAAATCATATCTCAAAATTGTTTAAAATAAAATTCAAAAGACACTATATATAAAAACCTTTATAAATTCACAGCGGAAGTTATTACAAACTTTTACAAGTTCAAATACATAAAATCAAAATATACAAAACATAGAATATATACATGATTGGCAGCTTGACTCTCTGATCTTTAAGCTCTAATCCAACCAATCAAGCACAACTCAATTAGGTCTAGAGGAATCCTCAGTCTCAACCCTATCAACTCTACCACCTGCGCGATGAACCACAATCGCGCTGAGCCAACAACTCAGTAGCACAAACCATGATGATAATATGAAATGTCAATATCAATATCATACATTCAACCAATAACGATCACAATTATAAACATTACATTTCATTGTTTCAATAATCATATCATCATCCATTCAATATAGACACCTATGGGCCCAACTAGCATTTAATATGATATTCAAAATTCAGAGTTACTGCTTTGGTTCAATATCACAATAATCAAGCCCGTAGGCAATATACATATCTCTCTATCCATGGATAGGGTAACAGACCCAGTCTCTTGGACCATCTACTCAACATCTTGAGGAGATCCTCAACCCGGCTAGACTGTTACCTGTAACAGACCCAGTCTCTTGGACCATCAACCCGACTAATCGAGGAGATCCTCAACCCGGCTAGACTGTTGCTTATTTTCACATTTATCATTTCACATTATTCATAATGTAACAGACCCTGTCTCTTGGACCTCAATTCAACTCAATTTGAAGATATCCTCAACCCGGCTAGACTGTTACTAATCATTTTATAGGCATGCCGCCCAAAACCAGAACTCTGAAATTGAATGAACATATTAAACATACAATTATCTCATACTCAAATAGGCAATCATGCCTCATCAATTTCATTTGCATAACCATGTCCAACAACAATGGTTTCAACATATCTCCATTCACATAAAGATAATTCATCATCATTCATATAGCACATTACATTTCATAAGATTCACAATATGCAAAATATCTCATTATTCATATATGTATAATCAACAATGCCACCTCAAATGGATGTATACAACAATGCAATGTTTGTACTTACCTTAGATGCAACCCACACAATATTAAACACCTCTCTTTCCAATAATCTTTCACTTCTTGAATTAGGGTAATTCACCTTCTTCAACACCTATTCCAAAAGGAAGATGAAACCCACATAAGATCATAAGGCTAAGAACCAACTAGGGCAAACTCTATACTTGACGCGCTCAACAACACGGGCGTGTCCCTGACCGTGCCCTAACTCCACAATACAGAAGCTTTTACAAGCTCAACAACACGGGCGTGTTCCTGGGCGTGTAATACATTCTGCCTCACAACAACATTGACACGTCCAACATCATGAGCGTGCTCATGGCCGTGTCAATTCCCCAAAAACACAGTGGCTATGACACGCTCAATAACACGGGCGTGTTACTGGCCGTACTGCCACACAGAAGCTACAACACTCTCAGTGACATGGGCGTGTCACTGGACGTGTAAATACCACTGCAACACAGAAGCTGTGACACGCTCAGTGACATGGGCGTGTCACTGGATGTGCCATACAACCCAAAATATAGAACCATCGACACGCCCAAAATCCTGGACGTGCCCTAGGGCGTGCCAGGCCAAAAACCCAGATTCCGGCCAAAACAACAACACAACCAACACAACTCTTCCTTTCACCAAAAATCACTTCAACCAAAGTCATCTCAACATACCCAAAAACCATAACAAACTCACAAAAACACCAAAACAACCAAAACATCTTTCAAATCTCAAATAAAAAATCATCAACACAAACCTAAAACACAACCTCAAAACATCCACTTTCAACAACTTACTCTTTCCTCCAATCCATCCCCCAAAACAAGAAATCAGTTACCCAAACACTCTTAAACCCATCTTAAACAACATAATCACAACCCAACAACAAACTCAACTCAAAAAATCAAAGAAATCAAAGAGTCAAGTGAGGAACTTACCAAGGATGAAGAAATCTCTTAACTTTCCACTTGAACTCTTGAAAGCTTCCTTAGATCTTGAGTTTTGAGGTTCAAATCTCTTCTTGGTCTCTTGTTTCTTTGTTGTCCGGCCAAACAAAGCAAAGGAAAGAGAAGGAGAAGTGATTCACGGCAAGGAGAAGGAAGAAGAAAGAGAAAGCTAAAAGTCAAATCCCACTTTCCTTAAAATCCTCTCAACCAAGCCTTTTAATTATTAAAATAATTCAAATAAACCTCATCCATTCATTCACTTCCTTATTACATAAATATTTAAATTCAAAACACAAAATATCTTCCTCCACTACTCCCTTCTTTGACTATCCATGACTTAGGTATATGTTTTATATATTCTAATATACATCACATATACACTTTCTTTAAAAACCCTTTTCTCTTCCAATAAAACATATGCAATAAATCCAATTAAATTAATAATAAAACCCAAAGCATCTAGGGTATATTTTGGGATATTACATTGCTCCTTTTCCTTCACTGATTTGGTTTCAAATTTTTCAAGCTGCTGTTTGATTTTTGGCCTCCTCCAATTTTATTGTCTTTGGTCCTTATTTATAGTGGTTTGATATGATTTTTTCCTAATTAGTCACGACAAGTAATATTAATAAGAAAAGGAAACTGAAACCTAATTGAATTAGGTTTTGAAAAAATTGTGTCGGAAAAAATTGCGGTACCGAAAAAAATTGCCGCATGAAAAAATGCGCTGGCAAAAAAAAATGTGATCCATCATAATTAAAGATCATGTAATATTATTATTTTCTTTTAATTGTGAATTAAAAGACAATTAATTAATTTTTTGACTACAAATTGATGATTGGGGGAAGTAATGTAAGAATAGGTCGTATTTGTTTGCAGTCAATGACACTACCCAATTTCACAAACACACAATGCACTTATTATAGTTTGAAGTTTGCTTATGATAAAAAAATTCTTGATGCATATGGTGTAAATGATAGAGTTAGTACTTATGTTTACTGTGGGCCGAATAGTGGAATGAGTAAAATTAAGGATTATTAAAATAGAAATGAAATAAATAAATTATCTAAAGACAAATTTTGATTTAATTTTTGCTTTTGTAAAGGTTGTATTTTCCATTTATTTTTTTGAAAAAACATTTAAACAAATAATAAAATACTTACCCGTTGATGGTATTCCATCATGGTCCAATGTGTCCCAAAGCCTTAACAATGCAATCTAGCCTTAATAAAGGTCAGAATATTATCATACATAGAAAATAATGAAGTAAATAGAAACATAATAATATAATTTATAATGATACCTTAAAATTATAAAAAACATATCTTTAAAATTATTTGAAGAACAAAAATGTCTATTTATAAAATAAGAAATTCAATTTACAGCCATAATATTTCTCGCCCATGTAATATCACCATTCGTTTTAAAATTTCAATGGTGCTAATCGCAAGAAATTGATTTGGTATACGTATGCATGCTTATAATTAATGAATCACATTCACATAGTCATAAACTCATAGGAGTAACTGCGCGTATGAATGTGGGCCGGATATTAGATTCAGTAAACAATGAGAATTTTAAAAATAGAAATTAAATTAATAAATTATCTTACTACAAATAGTATAAAACTTGCTATGTTTTTTTAATTTTTGTAAATTTTATACTTTTATCTTTTATTTTTTTTTAAAAAATAGAAATTATAAAATACTTATACTTTGATCGGATTTCATTATGGGCCAAAATGGCCCAAAGTCTTAACAATGTGAATTCAATAAAGGTACGAATATTTCTACGCATAGAAAATAATAAAATAATAAAATAATGAAATTTATGTTTGTATCTAAAAAAAATAAATGACAGATCTTATAATTGAATTGAAAAACAAATTTATCTTTTTTCAAAATAAGAAAGTCAAGTGTAGGCATAATATTTCTCACTCTAACAATACCTCAAACCCTTTTAAAATTTCAACGTTGCTAATTCCATAACCAAATCTACAATTTTGTATAAAATTATATAGAAATTTTTATTTGTACTACACATGAAAGCATGGATTTGTAAATGAATTTCACAATAAATGAATAAATGATAATTTAAATTTCAAAGGACAATTAATAATAACAATAATAATAGCTAAAATTAAAGATCCATGTAATTTTATTATTTTCTTTTCAACTAGTCGTAGACTCTCGTGGTGTGCAGTTTTTAATTTTTTTTATAGTTTTATTTTATATTTTATATTTTAATTATTTATTATAGTTATTATATACTGTGTCATGTTTAATTTTTTTATAAAATTTTTTTTGAAAATTACATTAATAATAAATAGGACATTCAATTTTAATTACATTTTATTAGTGTTGAAAATTTATTGTATATCTCTAGCCATCAATTGCAATTTAAGTATTGAATTCATTAGTTATATGCCCATTGATTTATTAGTGTTGAAGTTTTATATTATATAACATTTTTGCTATTAGGTAGGATTAATAATAAATGTCCAAGTCCGAATCACAAGCTTTTATGACCACCTTTCAGACTACCTTTCAGTCTCTCTGTTTTCTTTTTTTCAGAATCTTACATCTATCTGTTGTTATTGTCCACTATTGTCTTTGCTCATTATTGTAATTTATATAATTTTTAAATTAAACTATTTATTATGATTATTTTTCTAAAATAAAATGTGTATATAATTGAAAATACGTAGCTTTATAATAATACTGCTAGTACAAATTACTATTATTATTATGCGTACAATTATTCTTATTAAATTTTGAAATCCTCAATTTTTATATGTTAGATATAGATTTATATTGCTTGTACAAATTTTGATTTAATTAATTTAAAAAAATAATGAATATAAATTTATGTAATTTAACATGGTTTTTTTTTTAAATCAGCAAAGAATTTTTCCTATTAATCAGTAAAATTAATATTTTCATAATTTATTATTATATTTACTCGAGTTATACTTTTTTTAAATAGAGTAATTGTTTCATATCTTTGCTGCTATGGCTTCAACTGCTGGTGCAACAACGATACTATTCTATCAATTCATACCATTCTCTACTGCAAAATTTCCCTAAAACTTTTATAATATTGCAGTATATTTGGACATCAATAGCAATCAAAAAATGAAAATTACAAACAATAACTTGCAACTTAATCATGAAATACAATTCTTATCCGCCAGATAAATATATCACATTCTTATTCTTATTTCAAAAATATTTATATTAACTTTGATTTTTTATAGAATTTCAAAAATATATCACATCCTGTGTGGACTGCATTTATATGATGTCTTTTCATTGAGCCAATTATTATTATTATTATTATTATTATTATTATTATTATTATTATTATTATTATTAAGATATTTTGTTAGATTGGATATTTTTGGATGTTATTGATGGGCTTTAACGATTTTCTAAAAAGTCTTTGATTTAATTTAAAGTTTTTTTTTTCCGATATTAGGCAGAAAAGTATTGTTTAATATATGTTGTGGTATTTGTTTTTTTTTATGGGATGGTCATTAGGCAGAAAAGTATTGTTTAATATATGTTGTATTTTTTTTATGGGATGGTCATTCTGTGGTGCTTTTTTGGATATATCTTTTTGAGTCCCTCTAACAGTAAGGTAAATCTAATAGTGCTTCTTTTATAAATTTGATCTTATACTACTATATTGTGATTTTGTACTCTACAAACTCCGACCTGAGTTAGTCGATCAATTTGTGACATCATCAAGCATCTTAAAATCAACATCATATTCATTGGGATAAAAATCCAACAATTACAACAAAGCATACAGATAGAGAGTGACTCAAAAGATAAGCCATTGCTTGTGATATCTACATGGACTTGAATAAACCAAAACAATTATTATGTATACAAACCCCCACCCACACAAAAATAAATGCATAGTAAGCAAAATTGTGGTTTGGTGTTGAAAATAACTATTCTACAATATAAGTACGTAGGTGTAAGCAGTTAATGGCTATGAAAATATTTCATTCATGAAAGGCAACTACAAAGTAGAAAAATGATGTGAATTCATCACTGAACCTACAACAACTATTAAATAATTGAAATGGCAACTGAAAATGAAAAGAAACCTGTAAAAGTGAAATAATCATGAAGTAGTTCCACTTAAAGCCAAGGCACTCATTCAACAGCACTGACATCTGTCAATAGGGATTAAAAGAGGAAGAAATTGAGGTGGCATAATTCAATGTTAACAGGGCTGACCATACACTCAAAATGGGGTGCAGTTGCTAAGGTGGACTTTGACCTTGTACATGAAGAATGTGTAGTTAAGTGGTCTTAGCATAAAAAGAAGTAAAAAAATTGTGAAGTATGTGGACATAAGGTTACGCACTTACCTGTAACTTCGCTTCGGGTAATGACCTCTGCACATAGCCATAACAAACAGGAACAAAATAACCAGAGTTTGAGGTCATTATATATTGCCAAAAGGCGAGTCTGCAATAACTTGATTGCCATTGTCAATGGAAAACTTTCAACTCTATAAATTGGATTTATTAGAAAATTTGTTGTTTTTTTTGATATATCTTTAGAGTACCTCTAACAGTAAAGTAAATCCAATAATGCTTCTTTTATAAATTTGATCTTCTACCATTGTATTGTGATTTTGCACCCTGAGTTAGTCGATCAATTTGTGTCATCATCAAGCATCTCAAAATCAGCATCATATTCATTGGGATATAAATCCAACAATCACAACAAAGCATACAGATAGAGGGAGGGATTCATAAGAGAAGCCATTGCTTGTGATATCTACATGGACCTGAACAAACCAAAACAATTATGTATACAAACCTCTACCTACACAAAAATAAATACACAGTAAGCAAAACTGTGGTTTGGTGCTAAAAATAACTATTCTACAATATAAGTACATATGTGTAAGCAGTTAATGGCTATGAAAAGATTTCATTCATGAAAGGCAACTACAAAGTAGAAAATTGATGTGAATTCATCATCTGAACCTATAACAACTGTTAAATAATTGAAATGACAACTACAAATGAAAAGAAACCTGTAAAAGTGAAATAATCATGAAGTAGTTCCACTTAAAGCCAAAGCACTCATTCAACAGAAATGACATCTGTGAAGTCCAATCAATAATAAGAGAGTGCTTCCAATCATTTTTTTTAGTTAGATGCGTAATTTTAATTTTTCCAGAGAAGATCAATAGTAGCTAAAGAAGCCCTATTTGAAGTGATTTTCTCTCAAGCAAACCATGCTAGAAAGCTGGCTATATGTTTATTATATTATTCCAAAATAGTTTGATTAATTTTATTAGTTGTAATATTAATTAACACATATATAACTCTTGTAAAGTTTCCTTAGTTTACAATTAAGACTTGTTTAAGCTCGTCTGTGTCCTAATTCTAACTCGATCTTAGCAGCTCATTCAAGCTATAAATACTTATCAAACAGAATAAGTGTGCATGAATTTCAATATTCGAACATGACAATTATATGCACCTTATAAAACTAGGAAAAGCAAATTATCAAGATTTAAATTCAGACCTTTTCTGGGAAATTTAAAAACACCATTGGCATTATATTGATTGTAATATCTAGGGGTGTACACAGGGTCGGGTTGGGCTGGTTTACCCCTAGCCTGAAGCCCGGCACTTCGGGCCAAAAAACTTGGCCCGTAGCCTGACCCTAACCTGAACGGGTCGAGCTATTTCGGGTTAGGGGCGGGTCAACGGGCGAACGGGTCAAGCTTTTTTTTCTTTTTTTTGCATTCTTTTTTTTAATTGCTGCAATAAAATGCTGCATAATATGCAGTATATGCTATATGCAGTATTACTGCATATATATATATATATACATGCATATGCAGTATGTTGCGCTCAAATTAACTCTACCACAAAGCGTCTCTCGCAAGTATACGAGGTAGCTGTAGCAAAGGTGATCGCCCCAAGGTCGTTCTCTCAAGGAAGCTAAAGTGGTTAATTGCTTATCAAATTATGTTTAACAAGTAATAAAGAGATTTATAAATTGCTAAATAATGAAGAAGTTTAATTGAAGTTTAAAACAATAAAAGTAAACAAGAGCTGATGTTTTGATTCACTTGATAAAAAGGTCTAGGGTTTGCACTTCTCTACTACTTATTTGTATGAACGGTTATTCCACTTAACTAATTTAATTTCAAAGATTAACTCTCAAACAACTTAATTAATTGAGTCAAGAAAATAAGCTCTCGCATTCAAACCTCTCTCAACTAATCTTGTTATAAGTGAAATAATCTTTTTAATAGGTTATATCTCTAATTCACCTAAGTCCCTAATTGAATTGTTCAAGTATTAAACTTCATCTCTCGATCCATCATTAAATACCTTTAAACACATAATTGTTGATCAATCAATTATATATTAACAATGTTTCATTCAATCAAGGCTATAGAAATTATTAGCTAAGAGAATAACCAATTCATACAATCATAGCAAATCCATACAAACCCTAGACTAGATCAAATTAGTTCATAATGCAATCAAACATATTCATCTCATTAATGTTCAAAGAAATCAAAATAGACATGATAATATCCATTCAATAAAAATAAAGAGAATAAGTTCGAGAACAAAACCAAGTTACAACTCCTTAAAGTTCTGAAGAATCTCTTATTCAAATCTTGCAAGAAGGATGAAACAATGGCTAGAACAATCTAATCTAGCTAGTTTTTGATCCAAAGTGAAATCAAAATTAAGAAAATAAATGTTAAAACCCTAGCTCTAATCTCTGACGGCTCAAAAAACAATTCTCCAAATCGTCAACAACCCCCCTTTAAACCCTCGCTCCTCTTTTCCTTTTATATGAAACGTCGGCTTTAAAATTCGGTGCGCGTTTGGTTGATGAGGGACACGGCCAAGTCAGAAGTGACTTGGCCGTGTGAGTATATTTTTGGAGGGACACGGCCACAAGACTTGGCCGTGTCCCTTGCATGTGTCCACTTCTGTTTGACTCTTCTTTCTTCTTCTTTGATTGAGTGACACGGCCAAGTGGAGCTTGACTTGGCCGTGTTGCACCTTGTTGGAGGGACACGGCCAAATGACTTGGCCGTGTCCCTTGCAAGTGTTTGCCTCTGTGAAGTTTAACTCTCTTTTGCCTTTGGAATTGGTGAGGCACGGCCAAGTCAAGATGACTTGGCCGTGTGGGTCTTCTTTGGAGGGACACGGCCACAAGACTTGGCCGTGTCCCTTGAATGTGTCTCTCTCTGTGCTTGATTTCCATCTTTAGCTGGATATGAGACACGACCAGTGACTTGGCCGTGTCCTCTGCCTGTGTCAGCTACTGTGCAATCTTTCTTTAGTCTTGGTTCCTTGGCTTTTTAACCTAAAACAAAACATCAAACAAACTTTAAACAAAAAGTAAATAAACAATAACCAACAAAAATAAACACTATACTAAAAACTAGATCAAAAACAACACAAACACTAAAATAAACTAAAACTATCAAAATTAATGAAAACACTAAACAAACCGATAAAAACTAACAAAATACCTAAATAAAACAATAATTATCATAATAAACAAACTACAAATCTATGACAAAAACTAACAAAACACAGTAATACTGCATATGTGCAGTATTATGTATACTGCATAAATTATGCAGTACATACTGCAGAATTTATGCAGTATATATTTTATAAAATATAATTTTATATATTATTAATATATAAGTAATATATTATAATTATATATTAATTATATTATATATTATAAAAAATATTATATATACATAATATAATATTCCGGGTTGGGCCTAATTAATTCACCTCGGGCCCGAGACCTGACCCAAAATACCTCGGGCTTCATATAAGAAGCTCGAGGCCCGACCCAAAAATATTTAAATCCGGCTCAATCCGGCCTGGCCGGGCCAATCCTTTAAGGCACAGTGTTGTGGTTAGCAGGGTGCAATGAGATATCCTAGTTGTTGTTCAAGATAAGGAGTTTCTCGGTGACCTGATTGAAATACCTTTCAGGGAGTATAATTTGATTCTGGGCATGGATTGGTTATCTAGGCATGGGAATGTGGTAGACTGTTAGAAAAAATGTGTTACCCTAAGAACACGTGATAGTAGAGATGTGATAGTATATAGTGAGCAGAGACATCTTTTATCCATATTTGTTTTAGCTGTTTCAGCTAGGAGTATGATTTGGAAGAGATATGGGGCTTATCTTGTTCATGTTGTAGATACCAGAGCAGTGGGGTCCCAGCTTGATAGTATACCCATAATTGCCAAGTTTTTAGATATTTTTTCATATGAGTTGCCAGGGGTACCTCCTGAGAGAGAGGTTGAGTTTGGTATTGATCTGATGCCTGGTACCACTCCCACCTCTACTATCCCTTATCGGATGGCACCTGCAGAGTTGAGGGAGTTGAAGGTACAGTTATAAGAATTGCTGGATAAAGGGTTCATCTGCCTCAGTGTGTCCCCATGGGGAGCTCCTATTTTATTTGTGAAGATGAAGGATGAAACCTTAAGATTGTGTATTAATTACTAGTAGTTGAATAAGGTGACCATCAAGAACAAGTATCTATTTCCTCAGATAGATGATCTCTTTGATCAGTTAAAGGGAGCAACAATATTCTCCAAGATTGATATGAGATCAGGGTACTATCAGTTGAGAGTCAAAGATGTGGATGTACCCAAGACAACAATTCTCATGAGGTATGGGCATTATGAGTTTTTGATGATGCCTTTTGGACTAACGAATGCACCAACAATATTTATGAATTTGATGAACAGGGTGTTTAGACATACTTAGATCAGTTTGTGGTGGTCTTTATTAATGATATCCTAGTGCATTTGGGTAATGAGAAAGATCATGACAGACATTTGCAGATTATTTGTAGACTCTGAGAGAGAAGTAGTTGCATACTAAGTTGTCTAAGTGTGAATTCTGGCTTGATCAGGTAACTTTTTTCGGTCATGTGGTTTCAGCAGAGGGTATTAAAGTTGATTCGAGTAAAGTTGAGGCTGTCTTGAATTGGAATCCACTGAAGACTGTGACCAAGGTTAGCAGTTTTCTGGTATTAGCAGGCTATTATCGTCGGTTTATGAAAAGTTTTTCTATGATAGCTACACCACTCACCAGATTACTTTGAAAGGAAGTTAAATTTGTGTGGATAGATCAGTGTTAGGTGAGTTTTGAGCAGCTGAGGGAGATGTTGACTCAGGCTCCTGTCCTTACCCTGCCTGTGAAAGATAAACTATATGTGATTTATAGTGATGCTTCACATAGTGATTTAGGTTGTGTTATAATGTAGAAGGGTAAAGTCATTGGTTATGCCTCTCGACAGTTAAAGCCATATGAGCTAAATTACCTAACTCATAATTTGGAGATAGCAGCCATAATTTTGTATTGAAGATTTAGAGGCATTATTTGTATGGGGAGAAATGTTTTATTTATACAGATCACAAGAGTTTGAAGTATCTGGGTATTTAGAGAGAGCTGAATCTTTGATAGAGATGGTGGTTAGAATTGATTAAAGACTACGATTGTTTGATTGATTATCATCTTAGCAAGGCAAATGTTATTGCTGATGCCTTGAGTTAGAAGTCTTTAGCAGGTTTGACTGCTTATTCACTCTCATTGCTTGTTGAGTTGAGAGCATTGCATGCCCAATTTGAGTCTTGTGATGATGGTGCATTGATGGCTCAGCTGTAGTTGAGGCCAATTTTATTGGATTAGGTTAGGGAGGCTCAGTTGGCAGATGAGAAAATTCAGAAGATTATTTTGGATTGCCAAAAGGGGGAGAGTCGAGACTTTCATGTGAGAGATGATGACTATTTATGGTACAGAGATAGGTTGTGTATTCCTAATGATGTAGGATTGAAGAGGATGATTTTGGAGGAAGCACATCAGTCACTCTATGCTGTGCACCTTGGTAGTACCAAGATGTATCGGGATTTAAAGCAATATTATTGGTGGTCAGGTATAAAGAGAGACATAGCAGAGTTTGTATCCAGATGTCTCACTTGCTAGAGAGTGAAAGGCTGAGCACCAGGTTCATTCAGAGTTGCTCCAGCCATTATCAGTGCCTGAGTGGAAATAGGAGCGAGTGACCATGGATTTTGTAACTGGACTACCTTTGAACCAGAAGAAGTATGATACAATCTGGGTGATAGTTGATCAGATGATGAAGACAACACATTTTCTTCTAGTTTGGATGGATTATTCTCTTGAGAGGTTGGCTGAGCTGTATATCAGTGAGATAGTGAGATTGCATGAATTCTCAATTTCTTTGGTGTTAGACCGAGATCCCCGGTTTACATTGAGATTTTGGAGGAGTTTGTAGGATGCATTGGATTATCGGTTGCATTTTAGCACTGCTTTTCATCCTCAGATATATGGGCAGTCAGAGAGAGTGATATATAATCTAGATGATATGTTGAGAAACTGTATCATTGATTTCACTAGGAGCTGAGATAGATCCTTGCTACTGATTGAGTTTACATATAACAACAGTCATCATCCAGTATTGGGATGACACATTATGAGGCCTTGTATGGCAGGAAGTGTAGGATACCTCTGTGTTGGGATGAGATTAGAGAAGGTAGGTACTGATTTGATTAAGAAAATAAAAGAGAAAGTAAAAGTGATTCGGGATCATTTGAAAGCAGCTTCAGACCGACAGAAATCCTATATGGATTTGAAGAGGAAAGTTATAGAGTTCAGTGTGGGAGATAAAGTGTTCTTGAAGGTGTCTCAATGAAAAAAGATTTTGAGGTTCGGCCACAAAGGGAAGTTGAGTCCTCGTTTTATAGGACCATATAAGATACTGGAGAGAGTTGGTCAGTGGCTTATAGGCTGACTTTGCCACCTGAGTTGGATTGAATTCAAAATGTCTTTCATGTCTCTATACTTTGGAGATATAGGGCAGACCTATCTCAGATCTTTTCAATGGAGTCTATTGAGGTGAGTCCAAATCTGACTTACGAGAAAGAACTAATGGCGATTTTCGGCACAAGAAGTGAAAGAATTGAGGAATAAGAAGGTGCCGCGTGTGAAAGTTCTTTGGAGGAATCATGCAACTAAGGAGGCGATATGAGAGAGTGAGCAGATAATGCAGAGTCAGTATTCTCAGTTGTTTCAGACTTTATAGCAGGTAATTTCGAGGGTAAAATTTTTTTAGGGGGAGAGAATTGTAATATCCTCATTTTTAAAATTTTAATAAAATAAATTATAATTTAATTGGATAAATTAAATAAATAATTTTAAATAAAAAATGAAGGGATTTTAAATTAAAAAGTAAAATATATATGTGATATATATACAAAATATACATAACATATACAAAGTCAATAAAAGTTAAATTTTAAAAAGTAAAAAGTCAAAGTCCAATGGCATTTTTATAAATAAATTTAAAAATTTAAAAATATTTATATAATTCAAAAATAAATAATTTTGGATGGAAGATAATATTTTGGGGTTTTAATTAAATAAATAAATAAATATAATTAAATATTATATATATGGTCATTTAGAAAGTGGATGGAGAGAGAAAATCAAAAGCTATCTTCTTCTTCTTCTTCTTCCTTCTAGGCCGACCACCATGGATGTCTAAAGCTCAAAATTTTCTTCTTTCATGCTTCAAGAATTGAAGGATTTTAAGAGTTTCAAGTAGATTTTTAAGGATTTCTATTATATTTAGTAAGTTTCCAACTTCTTTTCTTGAAATTTCATGGAAGAATGAATATGTGTTTTTGGGTTGTTAAAGTGGTATGATTTAATTATCTACTTTGATATGAATGAAGTTATTTTAAGTGTTTAACAATAATTTTAATGTTGGATTGAAGAAATGGTTGAGTTTGAGTAAAGATTGGTGAAGAAAGAAAATTTTAGGGATATGAAATTTTTGAGTTTATGAAACCATGGATTTTAATTGTGTAAATTGATTCTAAATGAGTTGTTTTGATGCATAAATAAGTATTTTAAAGTCAAATATTGGATTTGGTTAAGTTTGATTAGAGTTTGAGAAAGAAAGTGTTAATTTAGGATATTAAAAAATAGCATTTTCAAAGTTGTTGAATTATTTGATTTTATTGGTCAAAGCATGTTCTTTAGTGATAAAAGTGATGAATGTAAGCTTGAAATGGTAATTGGATTGAGTTGGAATAGAAAACCTTCAATGGGGAAGGTTATGCCATTTTTAGGATTTTAGACATAAATGTGTGTTTATGTAATGTAATTGGTTTAAACATGTTAAAATATATTTTTAATAAAATAAATAAACTTAAAACACAATATTGAATGACTTAATATGGTATTCCAAAGTTAAAGTGATGTTAGCCTTAACTTTAGAATTTTTGTTTGAATAATGTTTATTTATGGTTTAAAATTGGAAATGTCTTAGAATATGATACTAAATGATTATTTATGATCACATTTGGTATAGGCATTGAGCAGAATTAATTTGCCCAATCCAAGTGTTGAAGGGCAGGTTGGAAGAAAAGGTTGGAGGTGGTATTTGAGCTTGCTTTTGGTTACTTTTAGAGGTAAGTAAAAACTTTGGATAAATTGGTTATGTTTGCATGACATTTGGGCTTGACACATTTTAGTTAGAAAATATGTTAAGTTACTTGATGCATTGAATATGCATGAACAATATGCTATGATATTTATAATGTTATGTATGCATTAAATGCAATGTGAAAATTCATTATTAATGACTAAATTAATCAAAATGTAAAATATGTGCATAATGTGAAAATGACCCAAAGTGTTTGGGTAATGTGGTTTGTTGTGTATGTATTAAAGACATTGTGAACAACCGTTGGTAATGGCTAAATTGCATAAAATGTGATTTATATGTGAATTATGTGAAAATACCTAAAATAAATGGGTAATGTGTTGTAAATGTAAAATGTGATATATTATGATTATATGTTGATATATGATAATATAAAATGAGATGACATTGATATAAATGAGATAAATGAGAAAATGAGGCAATGTGCCTAGCTTGATTATGGAAAAATGAGAAAGAAATTGATGATGAAAAATATGAAATAATTGTGTGCCTAGTATATTTTTCAATTTTTAGAGTTATGTATTTGGCGGCATGCCTATGGGATTATCCTCATTATTTGCTTTCGGGGTTAGCTTTTGAGCAATTATTTGATTTGCCTTCGGGACTAGACGCTTGGCGTCACTGTAATATGATTTGCCTTCGGGACTAGCTTTTGAACAATTATTATGATCTGCCTTCGGGGCTAACTTTTGAGCAATTACTTGATTTGCCTTCGAAACTAGACATATGGTGTCAACTTAGACCAAAACAGTAACTCTGGAATTTGAATAGCATATTAGATCCTTTGGGTCACTGCTTGGGTTTGTTATTATGTGAATTGTAAAATGATTGAAAAATATATTTAAAATGAAATGGTATGTCACATGGTAACATGATATACATAAGCATTGTGCATTGACATTGCATATAAATTTTATTATTATCAAAGTTTGTAACGCTAGGTTTTTGGCTTAGCGAGATTGTAATTTATCGCTCAGGTGACAGGGAAGAATCGGTTGATCCGGAGAGTTCGTCTAGACCAGATCGGGTCTAGATTTGAGATTTTCATTGTAGAGTTGATAGTGGGCATCAAGATCAGAGACACAGCCAGCATGTATTTGTTTTATATTACATTTTGATGTTACCTGTATTATACTATATTTTTGGTGTATATATTATAAATTAAAAAGAATTTTTCAGATAAAGTTTGAGATATGAGTTTATATATGTTTTTGATATATATATATATATTGTAAAATTTGGAGAAATTGATGAGTATGAGTGAAATATATGAATGATTTTTTTTAATGCATATTGTGTTTTGTTGATAATTTGGGAATGTCCAAATTACAGATAAAATTCTAACGAATTTTTTCTAGATATTTTTTTATGAAAAATACTTATTTTAGAACCTATAATTCTAATAAATATTTTATTGGTTTTTTTAAAAATTACATTTTAAAGTATTTAAGATTTTAAATTGTAAAAGTGAAAATTTTTATTAAGCCGAGTTGTGATATTTTTATATTTTATATGCATATTTTATATATACCGGATATATGCAGTATACGAATATATAGTGTAAGAGTGTTACATTAACATAATGGACACCTTTTTAAATAAAATTCTAAATCCTGGAAAATCAAAATCCTAAACTCCAAAAAGCAACAAAAATGTTAGTGATCCACTGAGATTGTAGTGGATTGGTGTAATATCCTCATATATGCTCTAGAAGTTTTGATTATGTTGTTGATGTTGTTGTTATTGTTGTTGTAGTGATATATTGGATTGAATATATGTGTTAAATTGCAAGAGAAAAGATATTGGAAAGTGAATGCTTGTGTATATGTGTTTTGGGGAAAAGAATTAGGGTTTAGAGAGAATGGTATATGTTGTGTATATGATGATATATATAACATATAAATTGGTCAAAGATAGAGTCAATATAAGAGGATATTTTATGTGGAATGTGCAATTACATATAAGGGCTTATATGAGACAAAAAGTTAGTTATATGATTGAGGGCATTTTGGTAATTGCTTGGATAAGATCACTTGGTGGAGATTAAAAGCAAAATTTGACTTTGTGTCTTCATCATTTCCTTCTTTCTTTCAAGAAGTGGCCGGCTCTCCAAAAACCAAAAGGAAAGAGAGGTGTTCTTGATGCTAGAAGCAAATTGAAGAAGCAATCAAAGGATTTGACAAGAGATTTGTGGAAGTTCTTCATCTAATGTAAGTATTCTCTAGTTTTCTTTACTTATTTTGAAGTGGTGTTGAAGTGAATTAAGATTTGTTGATTTTGTGATTTGGTGTGTTTGAGATGTGTTTGTGTTGTGTTTTCAAATGTTGAATTGGTTTTAAGTTAAGAGTTTAAATAGGTATTGTTGTTGGAAGTGGTGGATGTTGATTTTTGAAAGATGGTGATTTTAGGGTTTGAGATGGTTTGTGTTTAAGTGTAATATTAATGTGTTGTGTAGTGATTCTTATGATGGATATGTGTTTAGAACATTGATTATGTTCATTTGAAACATGTTGTATGGTGTATATTGTATTTGAGTGCAATTGAAAGAGTGTTGGATTTGGTTAGGGTTTGTTTATGGGTGACACGGCCTAAAGCAAAGGAGAGACACGGCTAAGTCATGGAACTTTTGGGCGTGTTGGATTAGTTTTGAGAGACAAGCCGTGTCCCCAAGCCGTGTTAGCTACTGTGATTTTTGGGTGAGAGACACGGCCACAAGCTTGGCCGTGTCCCTTGCCCGTGTTGCTTACTGTCCAATTGGTTTGAGTGACACGGCCACAAGCTTGGCCGTGTCCCTTAAGGGTGCTGCCCGTGTCCCTCAAATGTGTTGGTTAGGGTTTTATTTCTTTGTTCTAATTGTATTGTTTTGGTTCTTCAAAGGTGGGTTGGTCCCTAAACCTAAACATAAACACTTTAAATATACTTAAAGCATGGAAAGCCCTAATTAAATGGATGTGGAAGATCATAAAGCTATAAATGATATAAATTGTTCTTTGCCCTAATTGCATTGTTGAGATTGAACAATATTATGTTATGCAATGTAAATGGTAATGTGTTTCATGAGTAATGTATATTGAAATGTTATGATGATTCAAATAAGAAATGACATGATGCAAAGCCATTGTGATTGGCTATGATGATGCAATTGAAAGAAAGAAGGCATGTTTGCCTAAATGTTGATGAGAATTGGAAATGGAAATGATAATTGAATAATAAATGAATTGTGTGGCTAATGTGTTATTCCATTTTCAGAGTTTGTTGTTGGTGGCATGCCTAATAAGTGTAACAATCTCTTGAAGTTAGGTTGGATTGAATCCTTGAAGCCTAATTGAGATGTTACCACCCTTGAAGCTAGGTTGGGTTGGTTCTTGAAGCCAAGTTGGGTTGATGCTTAGCATGCTTTGCTCCCCTTGAAGCTTGGTTGAACCTAATCCTTGAAGCCTAGTTGGGTATATGATATTGATAAATGTGATAACAAAACCAAAACATTAACTCTGAAAATTGAATGGCATATTAGTGTGTCTTGGGCCCAATGCTTGTCTTTGTTTAATGTGAGTCATGATTTGTTTAATGTTGTTCATGAATGGTTAAATGAATAACTAATGAGGCATATAAAATGTTAAGGTATGTTGTTAGCCTTGCATATATGATGTTACATGTATAATATGGATTGAGAATTGGCATTGCATTGCATTAAAGCATAACATTAGCATGAATTATCTTACTAAGCCTTTGGCTTAGCGCGATAGTATTTAATCGCGCAGGTGATAGAGTTGATAGAGTTGAACCCGAGAGCTCATCGAGACCGAGTGAGAATAGACCTTGAAGAGTTGATTTTGGGAACTTAAAGATCAGAGCAGACTTGCCAATCATGTATAACTCTTTTATATTTTGTAAAGTAATGATTTTAATGTACATATGTGTATATTTGTAAATATGAAATTAAATGTTTTCATATATGTAAATATTTGATAAATTCCGCTGCGTAACAACTAAATGTATCTTTATATATATCTATTTAGTTTTGTATTACAAGTTAACTACTTATCTTTCTATAATGTATACAATTTGAAAGATTATGGTATGGTTTAAAATGTTTAAAATGTTAAGAAAATCCGTAGCATCTCTATGTTTAGTGCATGTATACTACATTGTGGTGTTTGTAGTGTGCATGTATTGAATGTAGGGGTGTTACAATTGTTTTGGTATCAGAGCCTAGGTTTGAGATTCTCAACCTAGGTAAAATGTAAGAAAAAGACTGTTTTGATTTTAAAAAATGGTTTTTGAATAACATATATGTTTGGGATTGGCAATCTCTGATCTTTAATAAGGTATTCTACTGTGTTTGTAGTGTTAGGTTGTGATGGATTCTCACTCACGCCAGTCAGTTGAGGGTAGTGCTGAGAGTATTGTCCCTGATGATGGAGTTAGGGTTGTTAGTGCTGGGGAGGCACCTGCTTCGGTGTCGGGGAGACCAGCTGGGGAGGAGGTTCCGCCAGCTTGGGTTAGGCATGTGGTAAAAGCTTTGAGGCAAGCACCAGTGCAACCAGTGCCACCACCCCCTCAGCCTGTGGTACCAGTGAGGCACTATGACAAACTAAGGAAGTATGGAGCGGAGGATTTCCTTGGTACTACTGATCCAGCTGTAGCAGAACAGTGGCTTGACAAAGTACAGAGGATCTTTATTCAGTTGCAAGCCACCTCGGAGGAAAAGTTTGATTATGCAAGATCTTTGCTACAGAAGGATGCATACGACTGGTGGAGGACAGTGCCCCATTCTATGGATGATCCACCAACCTTGTCATATGCGGATTTTCTGAGAGAATTTGAATTGAAGTATACTCCTAGGGAGTACAAAGACATGAAGAAGATGGAGTTCTTAAGCTTGAAGCAAGATAGCAAGACTGTAACTGAGTATGAGGTTGAGTTTATTCGATTGAGCCAGTATGCTGGGGGCATTATAGCTGATGAGATAGATAGATGCAGGAGATTTGAGGAGGGATTGAGGCCCTCTATCATGTGCTTAGTGGCTGGATCTAGATATCACGATTTCTCCCAGCTAGTGGCAGCAGCTCGAAGTGTAGAGCGAGCTCAAGTTATTGCAGCTGCTTCAGAGGAAGAGGTTAGGGTTAGGAGGCCCCAGTTTGAGGCAGGGTCTTCTTCTGTTAAGAGAGGTAAAGGAAGCTTTGTTCCTAGAGTTAGTAGGAGTCAGAGGTCAGCTGGTAGGTCAGTGCAGTTACAGAGGCAGAGATTTAGACCTGCAGCTTCAGTGGCAAGTGCTCCGACCCCTATGATTCAGAGATCCACCCTACCCATCTGTATCCATTGTGGTAGGCCACATGGTGGTCCTTGCTGGAAGACTGGTGTAGCAGGGGTTTGTTTCAGATGTGGATCACTAGATCACTTTGTTAGAGATTGTCCTGAGAGGCAAGAACAGATGTCAGTTGATACTGCAGCTTCTCGACCTAGTGTGAGGGGAGGTCGAGCAGGCAGAGGTAGCAGCCGGGGAGGCAGATCTGGGTTCAGTGCTAGAGGAGGTGCTACATCCAGGGAGAGTAGACCAGAGGAGGTTGGATCTTCCCAGAGGATGTATGTTATGCAGAGGCAGCCGGATGCATCGGCAGTCATAGCTGGTACTTTTTCTTTATTTGATACTTTAGTACTTGCTTTGATTTATCCCGGATCCACCCATTCTTATATTAGTGCATCTGTTTTACCTGTGTCTGATATGCATGCTGAGTCCCTAGAATTTGATGTGTTGGTGACAAATCCGTTAGGGCATAGTGTGGTTGTGAGTAAGGTGCACCGAGATAGTGCAGTGAGGGTGCAAGGTGAGGAGTTCCTTGGAGACTTGATTGAGATGCCATTTAAGGAATATGATGTGATTCTAGGTATGGACTGGCTATCTAGACATGGAGCTGTGGTAGACTGTAAAAGGAAAATTGTTTCTTTGAGAACTGTTGATGGTAGAGAGGTGATAGTATCTAATGAGCAGGAACAGCTAGCATCTTTGTTTGTTTCAGCTGTTGCAGCTAGGAGATTGGTTAGAAAGGGGTGTGAAGCTTATCTTGCTCATGTGGTAGATACTAGAGTAAGAGGTTCTCCTATTGATGATATACCCACAGTTGCAGATTTTCCAGACGTGTTTCCAGAGGAGTTGCCAGGATTGCCTCCGGAGAGAGAGGTGGAGTTTGGTATTGAATTGTTGCCTGGTACCACTCCTATCTCTATTACTCCTTATAGAATGGCACCAGCAGAATTGAGAGAATTGAAAGTGCAATTATAGGAGTTGTTGGACAAAGGATTTATTCACCCCAGTGTTTCTCCTTGGGGAGCTCCTGTTATTTGTGAAGAAGAAAGATGGTACTATGAGGTTGTGTATCGATTATAGGCAATTGAACAAGGTGACTATTAAAAATAAATATCCTTTGCCTAGAATCGATGATCTCTTTGATCAATTGAAGGGTGCAGCTGTGTTTTCTAAAATTGATTTGAGATCTGGGTACCATCAGCTGAGAGTCAGAGCTGAAGATGTTCCTAAGACAGCTTTTCGGACCAGGTATGGGCATTATGAGTTTCTAGTTATGCCTTTTGGCCTAACGAATGCACCGGCAGCTTTTATGGATTTGATGAATAGGGTGTTTAGGCCCTATCTGGATCAGTTTGTGGTAGTGTTTATTGATGATATTCTGGTATATTCGCGGAATAAAGAGGAACATGACAAGCATCTGCGGATTGTGTTGCAGATTTTGAGAGAGAAGCAGTTGTTTGCTAAACTGTCGAAGTGTGAGTTCTGGTTGGACCAAGTAGCTTTTCTTGGTCATATAGTTTCAGCAGAAGGTATTAGAGTTGATCCGAGTAAAGTTGAAGCTATTCTGAATTGGAGTCCACCCAAGTCTGTAACTGAAGTTAGAAGTTTTCTGGGTTTGGCAGGTTATTATCGACGGTTTGTGAAAGATTTTTCTTTGATAGCTACTCCACTCACCAGATTGCTTCGAAAGGGAGTTAGATTTGTGTGGACAGATCAGTGTCAGACTAGCTTTAATCAGTTGAGAGAAATGTTGACTCAAGCGCCTGTTCTTACTTTACCTGTAGAAGGCAAACCATATGTGATTTACAGTGATGCTTCACATAGTGGTTTGGGGTGTGTACTGATGCAGGAAGGTAAAGTTATAGCTTATGCATCTCGACAGTTGAAACCGCATGAGCTTAATTATCCGACCCATGATTTGGAGCTAGCAGCCATTGTGTTTGCATTGAAGATTTGGCGACACTATCTGTTTGGGGAGAAATGTTTTATCTACACTGATCACAAAAGTTTGAAATATTTGGGTGTTCAAAAAGAGCTCAATCTTCGACAGAGGAGATGGTTGGAATTGATTAAAGACTACGACTGTTTGATTGATTAGTGTAATTTGAGCCTGTGCCCATTTACTTTAAAATCTCCTTTTTCTGGGTGAGTTATTTCAACCACTCCGTAAGGGAAAACTTTCTTAACAGTAAAAGGACCAGACCATCGACATTTTAACTTACCTGGAAAGAGTCGAAGCCTCGAATTGTACAATAATACCTGATCTCCCGCTTAAAACTCTTTTCGTTCCTTAATGCGAGCATCATGCCATCTCTTGGTACGCTCCTTATACATTCTTGCATTGTCATAAGCTTGCAATCTCCACTCATCCAACTTGTTTACCTACAACTTTCTCCTTTCACCTGCATGAGCTAGATCAAGGTTAATCTGTTTAATAGCCCAATATGCATTATGTTCAATTTCTACAGGTAAATGACAAGCTTTTCCAAATACCAGCCTAAATGGCATAGTGCCCAAAGGAGTTTTAAATGCAGTCCTGAAAGCCCATAGAGCATTTTCCAATTTCTCGGACCAATCCTTTCGGGATCGCTCTATGATTTTTTCTAGAATTCCTTTTATCTCCCTATTCATGTTCTCAACTTGGCCACTAGTTTGGGGATGGTAAGGAGTAGCAAACTTATGTATAACTTCTAATCTTTTGAAAACTTTCTCCAGCTGAACATTATAAAAGTGAGTACCCCTATCACTTATGATTGCTTTCGGTGTACCAAATCAAGAGAACAACTTCTTCAAAAACTTCATCACTACCATGGCATCATTGGTTGCCAAGGCTTGGGCTTCAGGCCATTTAGAGATATAATCTATAGCTACAAGAATATATTTGTTACCAAAGGAATTTGGAAACGGTCCTATAAAATCAATCCCCTATACATCAAAGACTTCACACACTAAAATTCCATTTTGGAGCATCTCATCACGAGATGAAATGTTTCCAGTCCTTTGGCAACAATCACAACGGTTCACAAATTTGTAGCTATCCCTAAACAAAGTGGGCCAATAAAATCATGATTCTAGTACCTTTTGAGCAGTCCTATTGGCTCCCATATGACCACCAGCTGGTCTAGCATGGCATTGACTAACAATGTTCATTGTTTCGGGCAATGCCACACATCATCAAATCATGTGATCCTTACATAATCTAAACAAAAAGGGATCCTCCAAAAATAATACTTTAAATCGAAAAAGAATTTCTTCTTTTCTTGATAGGTTAAGTCCGTAGGAAGTTCCCTAACAGCTAAATAGTTAGCAAAATCTGCAAACCAAGGTGTTTCAAAATTTAAATTTCTTACCTCACTTACCATGGCGTACAGCTGCTCATTGGGGAAGTGATCATCAATGTCCCCTTCTTCAAACCTCCCCAAGGTTGGATTCTCCAAGCGAGAAAGGTGACTGCTGCCAGATTTTCAGCTCCCTTCTTGTCTTGAATCGTCAAGTCAAATTCCTACAACAACAAAACCCAACGGATTAGCCTAGGCTTTGCATCAATTTTCACAAATAAGTACCTCAAAGCTGAATTATCTGTATAAACAATCACTTTTGACAAGATTAGATATGATCTAAACTTGTCAAAAGCAAAAACTACAGCTAGCAGCTCTTTCTCTATAGTTGTGTAATTAGCTTGAGCTGTGTTCAAGGTCTTGCTTGCATAGTAGATAGGCTGGAAGTATTTCTCTTTGCGTTGACCCAAGATTGCTCCCACTGCAAAGTCACTCGCATCGCACATTAGTTCAAATGGTAGATTCCAATTGGGAGCTACCATGATTGGAGCATGGGTCAATTTCTCCTTAAGAGTTGTGAATGCTCTAAAACATTCCTCATCAAAGATAAAATCCACATCCTTCTTAAGGAGTCTTGTTAGTGGACGGGCTATCTTAGAAAAATCTCATATGAACCTCCGATAAAAGTCCTCATGTCCTAAAAAACTTCTAATGGCCTTTATAGATGCGGGTGGTGGTAACTTCTCAATGGTGTCTACCTTAGCCCGATCCACCTCAATGCCCTTGCTTGAAATTTTGTGTCCCAACACGATTCCTTCTTGAACCATGAAATGACACTTTTCCCAATTAAGCACTAGGTTGGTTTCCTCACATCTCATCAAGACTCTTTCAAGATTTTCCAAACATCTTTCAAATGAGCTGGCATAGACCGAGAAATAATATATAAACACCTCCATAATATCCTCAACAAGTTCATCAAAGATTGCCACCATGCACCTCTAAAAAGTCATAGGTGCATTGCACAACCCAAATGGCATTCTTCGATATACGAATGTCCCATATGGGCAGGTGAATGTAGTTTTCTCTTGGTCTTCCGGGGCGATCAGAATTTGGAAATAGCCTGAAAGACCATCCAAAAGCAGTAATACTCATGCTCGGATAACCTCTCCAACATCTGATCAATGAAGGGTAAAGGAAAATGGTCTTTCCTTGTTGCATCATTCAATTTCCTGTAGTCTATGTAAACCCTACAACCGGTAACTGTTCTTGCTGGAATCAGCTCATCATTTTCATTAGGGACCACCGTCATCCCTCCCTTCTCTGGTACTACCTGAATTGGGCTCACCCAAGAGCTATCCGAGATCGGATATATAATCCCTACATCAAGTAGTTTTATCACTTCAGCCTTCGCTACATCTTTCATCTTTGGGTTTAGTCTCCGTTGTGGTTGCACTACTGGCTTGAATTCATCCTCCATCAGTATCATGTGAGTGCAATAGGATGGATTGATATCCTTGATGTCTGCTATCTTCCAAGCTATAACTTTCTTATGTTTCTGCAACAACTAGATAAGCTTTTCCTTCTGCTCAGAAGATAGGTGGGAACTCATAATTATTAGTAATTTCTTTTTCTCCTCCAGAAATCCATACTCAAGGTGATCTGGAAGGGGCTTTAGTTCCAAGTTGGGTGGATCAATCACCGATGGTTTTGGCTTTTCTTCCTTTGGCATCTCAATAGTCTCATATGCCCTGCATTTGAATGATTTGCTTGCTTCAAGAAAAGCAAGCTGCTCCTTTGCTTCTCGATCCTCAATATTTTTCTGCAATAAACACAACTCAAGGGGATCCTTGGAAACAATGTTAGTAGCACAATTGACGGTCTCATGCTCAATAATATCATTGCATGATTCCGCCTCATCAAGTGAAAGTGAATATTTCATAGCATCATGTATCCTAAAAATAACTTTCTCACCACCCACTCTCAAAGTTAATGTGCCATCATGAATATCGATAAGGGCACGGGCTGTATTTAAAAATGGCCAACCAAGAATAAGTGAAACATCCGCATCCTCATCGATATCAATTACAACAAATCATTGGGGAAAATGAAATCCCCAACTTTTACCAACACATCTTCTATAATGCCACGAGGGTGGACTATTGACTTATCATCAAGTTGGATGGTCATAAGTGTTGGTTTAGGTTTACCAATACCTAACTATTTAAACATTTTATAGGGCATAACACTTATGCTAGCCCCCAAATCAGCTAATGCACTTTTTACCTCAAGGTTACCTATCAAACATGGAATGGTAAAACTACCTGGATCTTTTAACTTCTTAGGTAACCTCCTTTGCAAAATTGCCGAACTCTTTTCAGACAAATGCACTAAAGATACTTCCTCAAGTTTCCTTTTGTTAGAGAGGATATCTTTCAAAATTTTAGCATATTTAGGCATCTATGACAAAGCTTTAGCAAATGGAATGTTAATGTGCAATTGTTTAAAAAGTTTAAGAAACTTACCAAACTGAGCATCAATCTTGTCCTTGTTCAACCTTGCTAGATATGGTACTCTAGGTTGGCATTCCTTCATTATGGGGCTGTGTTTCTTGTGGCTGATTCTCTTTCTCACTTTCAAGTGTAGCTTTCTCTTCCGAAGTGACAAGAGGATTGTCTTCTTTTTCTTTTTCTTGTACTTCGGCCCCTTTCTCTGCCACTTCATCTCTTTTCTCTTCCACATTACCCTTGATCTCTTTTCCACTCCTTAGTGTAATTAGCTTAAACTGCTCTTTAGGATTTGCCTCAGTGTTGCTAGGCAAACTTCCTTGTGGTCTCTCACTGAGCAACTTGGCAATTTGCCCCACCTGATTCTCCAAATTATGAATAGAGGCTTGATGATTTCTTAGGGTGGTTTCAGTTGATTGGAACCTGGTTTCAAAGGCCGCTATACATTTCTCCATCATGTCCTCCAAATTACTCTTTCTTGGAGGGGCAGCTTGTTGATGTTGGGGCTGCTGGAATCTAGGGGGAGGTCGTGGATTATTTTGATTATTCCATGAGAAATTAGGATGATTTCTCCACCCCGGATTGTACGTGTTGTTGTAGGGGTTATTCTGTTGTTGCCTTGGCATGTTTCCAACATAATCTACTTTCTCTTGCCTAGCAAACATGTTGTCACTTTGGCAATCTTGACTTTGATGTCCACCCCCACACCATTCACAGGACATCACCTGCATCACTTCCCCCCAAAGAAGAAGAAGCTAAAGAATCAATCTTTTTGTTCATTGCTTCCAACTGTGCTGTCACAGCAACTACGGGATCCAATTGATATGAACCAGCAACCCTTAACTTCCCTTGTTCCCTTGGGGTTTGCCACTGATAATTTGTGAGGGCTATGTCTTCAATCAAATCTCTTGCTTCTTCAGGTGTTTTATTTTTTATGGTACCTCCGCTGGCTGCATTGATAGACTGCTTACTTGCGTAATTCAATCCATTATAGAAAGTTTGGATCGGAAGCCACAGCGGAAGCCTATGGTGAGGACATCTTCTCAATAAATCCTTGAATCTTTCCCAAGCATCATACAGAGTTTCACCATCTAGCTGGAGAAAAGAAGAAATATCATTCCTCAACTTAGCAGTCTTGGATGGTGGAAAATACTTCTCTAAGAATTTTTCTGCTAGTTGGCCCCATGTAGTGAAAGTGTTAGGAGGGAAAGAATTCAGCCACTTCTTTGGTTGGTCTCTGAACGTGAATGGGAACAACCTTAGCCTAATTGCATCTTCAAAGACATTCTGTATCTTGAATGTGTCATATATTTCTAGAAAAGTTTCAATGTGTGCATTAGGATCTTCATCCGGAAATCCATCAAACTGACAAGTCTGCTGCACCATTTGAATGACATTTGTCTTTATCTCGAATTTATTTGCAGCAACCACTGGTCTTTGTATACTTGATTCAGCCCCATTAAGAGTAGGCCTAGCAAACTCTTGCATTGTCCTTGGCTCATTTTCTGCCATTTCTTCTTGTAAGATGAGATCTTCAAAGTTCGATTCTGTTTCTGTGAAAACTGTTTCCTCTTCTTCCTTTTGCCTTCTCCTCAATATTCTTTCTAACTCTTGATCTAATTCAAAAAGTTGGGAAGAGCTAGCTCGAGTCATAAATAGGAAGAAGTACCTAGAATGACAGTCAAAAAGCAAGAACTTATGTTAAAACAAAATAAAATAAAAACTAAATCAACAGTCTTAATTATATTACTAATATTGAAAACCGTTGTCCCTGGCAACGGCGCCAAAAATTTGATGATGCGAAACTATGCTATTGCAATACCACAAGTGTACGGGTCGCTCAAGTAAAGTAGTGAGTGAGTTATCGTTCCATTGGGAATAAGGCCAAGTACTAGTGCAAATTTTAACTGTTGTTTAGCAAATCAATAGTTTTGTGAAGTTTTGTAATTAAAGATAATTAACTTAATAACTAAAAATAGAGAGAGGTTGAGTGTTGTGCAAAAAAGGATTGATGATGAAAATACTACCCATATATTAAATCCCCCTAGCCACAAATATATTTATGAAAATCAATTTAATTAAACCAAATAATAGAGTTGAATTGGCATTCATCTAAATTAGACTAAAACCTTTCTCAAGTGAATTAATCCCTAATCATTAAGTAGAATGCTGGAATCTCTTCTCAAACATAATTAAGTAGTTCTTGCATTAAGAATAAGGAATTATAAACCAAAAAATCTTGTAAGTCTATCTCTAGCACTCCAATCAATCCTCAATCCTTATGAGTATTCAATTCATATCAAGCTTTTTCAAGTTAATAATATGAAAATTGCAACCAATCAATAAACATGCTATTATCAATTAGAAATAAATTATTAAATCAACCAATTACAATGATTATACACACCCCTACTAAAAACCCTAATTATACATGTTCATTCCCAGTACCTAATTTCATCAATCATGCTTATCTCAATAAATCTTCACATATCCATTATTTTAACTCAATTACTATCAATTTTACTAATTTACATAAACTTCCTCTCTCTAGCCATATATTTACATAATCCAAAACAAAGGAAAACAAGCTTAGAATTAGAATACTTACTTTGAATCTTGTTAAATCTTCAAAAAAAAAAATCACCACCAAACCCTTTGAAAATCTAGTGAAATTTATTGTGTTTAGAAGAAACTTTCTCTCTCTCTCTCTCTTGCTCTCTCTCAAATTCGGCCATACATTAAATTAGGAGGAAGAAGATGACTTTTACACACTAACTTTCCCATTTTTTTCATTATTCTTATATATATATATATACACAAAAATATTAAATTATTAAAATATTAAAGATTTTTCCTTCTTCCTATCTATTATTGGACTTTAATTAATAATTACTAAATATTAGATATTTAAATCTTCCATCCATAATTGTTTTAATTTTGATTTATTTATTTTTAACTTTTTACTTTTTTTGTTAACTTTGACTTTGATTTTTGACTTTTGACTTTTTAGTGAAATATATATTTTATGTATATTTCACGTATATTTCACATATACATTAAGTATGTGTCATCCATATTACTCTTCCACCACTCTAATTACTCTCCAAATTAATTATTTAATTATTTTTAAAAATTTTACGGATGTCACAATTGAAAATCATACCGACATTGTCGGTTCCACCAAATAATAATATTAAACCAAGCCTTGTTTCAACAACATAATTCCTTTGTAGAAACTAATATGGAAGTATGCTTCATAGTTCTAAGATTAGTTTGGATCGGTTAAGCCTTGGTTGAACCAATCAATCCTCAAATTGCTCACTATATTTTTTTTTTTATTGGCTACTGTCTTCTCTTTTGTTTCTAGTTGCTTTTTCACTATATGTGTCTTTCATTATTTTTTTTGTTCTTTGTTGCGCTTCATTGCTGCCCCGTGATTATTCCTTTAACCCCTTTTTATATTGTTAGGGTTAGGATTTCATTAGGGTTAATCTGGTTGAAAAGTTTGGATTTTATTAGAAAACTCTATGTTTATCTGAATAAGCCCAAGTTTAATTAGATTTCAAAAAAATTAAAGTGTTGGCCAGATAGCGAATTGATCATGGACTCATAGAAAATTGGGCATGAGTCATGGTTAATTTGTCATGACTCAAGGTGAATTGGTCATGAGTCATGACCAATTCGCCATGACTTAGGACCAATTTGGGCCGGTCTAGGAATTTGGGTTTTCTGGGCTTTTTTAATTGATACTAGATTTATTTAGGGGTAAGGGTCTACAACTAGCCAGTATACATAAATTCAAGACTCGAGACCATCCAAAGTGGGAGGCAATTGCTAAGTCTTGAAGCACGACCGCACTAACAAGGCAAGCGACTATGCATCTCATCTAACAGCATTTAATACAAGAAATTTGGTTGGAGAAAAGTTTGATCTTCTTCTACTCAACTCCAATGGAAATTTCTAATGAAGATAGCTATAAATACAACACCAACTGCCATATTAAGAGACTTTTGAGCATTTATTATCCAACTTCTTCCAATTTTATTTCTCATTATGCCTTGTATCAAATTTTCTCATTTATTGTTTAGTAAGTGTTAGGTGTGAGTATTAAAGACCAAGTGTTAGAATTAGTTTAAAGGAAAAAAAAAAACTCTTGTTTGAGTTGTGAAGATATGCATACCTTGTATAAGTTCAGTGTGATATTACTCAACTTGTTATTGAAGAGTAGATGCATAATTGGTTTAATCCGAACTACTACAAACATTGTGTATTCAATCTTCTAACCCTATCCTCTTATTTAGTTTTAAAATTTTTAATTTACTTTAATTCACCAAATCAACTAATTCACCCCCTTTTGATTGTCAAGTTGATGAACAAAAAAGGTGTGTGATTGATTGAATTCTAAGGTAATTAATTTATTTAAAATGCAAGATTAGTTTTCATCAATTTATTTTCCTATGATTCTTATTCAATTCAATCCTAAGAAATTGATAACCAAAGTCCCTACAGAATTCAACCTTACTCTTTCTCTAGTAATAAGACTACTAATTGCGTTGCTCCAATTCCCTACTCTCCTCAAAATAAAAAAACACAATTCATTAGCTTAAAGAGACAAAAAGATGGTTCCCTATAAAGAATCTTTATCTCTAAATTCAACTTTTAAGGTTGTTATTCTGTTAACCAATATTGCATTAAGCTCTTGCTTATTACACAATATAATAAATTAAGTAATCAATGGCCAGTTGATTACTAGCCTCAAGCACAAGAATAACAAATCAATGAAAAGGAAAGAAAATGACTAAAAAATTTATTAAAAACTCAGTAGAAATAAATTAATCCATCTAGTCCCACAATGCGGTTAGTTTTTCATGTCTAAACTAAACAATAAAACAACTAAATTGAGAAATCCAAATAATGCATTCGTGAATAAATAATTTAAGAATCTAGAAGTGTAGAATAAGAATTTCAACAAAACTATAACGACTTCAACTTCAAAATTGAAATCTTATTCTTTGATCAAATGGAGCTTGCAAAATCAGAGTTGAGATCTCCTTTAAACCATGTTTGACACTTTCTTCTCTTCCAAAGGAAACCTAAGTGCCAAAGATTGCAAAAAGTGTCTTTTAAAGTCGGCTACTCCTCATATATATACTGATCAGCTACTGTCTAGGGTAAAACTAGAGTTTCTAAGAGGAAGATATGACATGGAAGTATGAAAATTAAAAAAAAAAACAAATAAATATTGAGCAAAACAACCCCTTTTGAGAAATAAAGTTGTTTTACTTGATCCATTAGATAAAAATTTAGAAACTCCAAATTTTCCTATTCACATACAAAACTCCCCTCCCCTATTTATCAACAAGCATACAGAGACTTATTTCAGTAATTTCAAAGTATAAAATAACAGTAATTCAAGCATCAACAACACTAATTACAAGTTCACAACAATTTTATTTTAATTTGAAGGTATGCAAGTCCATAGTTTGAACTCTTTAATTGGATAAATTATTTTTCTTCACTTCAATTGTAATTTACATAGATTGTTTAACAATAATTAGAAATTTCAAATTCAATTTCAAGTGATTAAAGTTTCAAATTCAATTTTTTACAATAAAAAGAGTCCCAGACCATTAATTTCAAAATTCCCAACCTCAATTTCAAATTCAAGCATCAAGCAACCTTAATTTCAAATTCACAGTATAAAAAAAAAGGAGCTTACACAATTTGAAAATTTTTGAATAAAAAAGCTAACCCGATTAAATTCACAACCCCAAGCAGTAATAAAAAAAAAAAGAAAAAAAAAACATAAGAGCTTACCAAACCCAAAAATTGTTAAAACCCACCCCAAAAGTTTACCCAATTCGAACATCATTGACATCCCCCAAAAGCTTATCCAATTTTATGCACATTTCGTCTTTAAATACTTAAACAATCAAATAAAAAATATGCAAAAGTTTACCTCTTATGTTCACTCCCATGTTTGGCCATTAAAGGAATAGAATCGAGACCACTGTTGGCTTAAAACCAACCCAATCTCCCCAAATCCTTTAATATTGTTTTTGGAATCACAAGATTCATCATTTAATGTTTGAAATTTGGGGGGATTTTGGAATCTAGTGCTCTCTTTCTCTATAGGGATTTTAGTATAACAGAGATTAGAGATGGGACTTTGGCATGTGAGCATGGAATTCATCTGTTTCTAATTTTTCTCTAACGGATCAAACAAAACAACTTTGTTTGCTTTGTCTCAAACAAGGTTGTTTCGCTCATTTTTTTTAATTTTAATTTTCATACTTCAATGTCACATCCATGTCAAAAAAATAATTTTTATTATTAAAGGCGTATAAGCATTGCATGTCAACAGTCACATGAATTTTTGAAGTTAATAGATTTGTTACATAACGAAAAGTTAATATTTCAAATTATTACAATTTTCAAAGTATGATCAAATTGAAAAAGTGACTTAAATTATGATAAATTAGATGATTTTTTTTTAAAAAAAAAACGACACATTTAATAATGTAATGAAATTGAATATCATATTCATCATCATGTACATATTTAATGTAACGTTTACAATTTCTCCAATATCAATACATATATGTCATTATTATTGTTTCAGTTATCTTTACATCAACAATTTTTCAAGTCATATAAATCCAATAATATTTTTGAATTTTTTCAAAAAAAAAAAATAAAAAAGAAAAAACTGAGGATGAAAAAAAATAAGAAGAAAAAAAAAAAAGAAAAACCAGGGATCAAACAATGAATAATGCACCATGCATAAACTATCTGTTTGCTGTTTTCATTGATGCTTTAATGTCCTTGTTGCTGCTGAAGGTTGATCAACTTAAAATAAGCTCCTTCTTTGTTCTCTAGAAGGCTGGAATGAGTACCTTGCTCAATTATTTTTCCATCTTGTAGCACTGATATTTGGTCTGCGTTCTTTATCGTGGATAACCTATGTGCTACCATTACTGTTGATCGGTTCCTCATCAACCAGTCAAGAGCTTGTTGCACAGCTCGCTCCGACTCTACATCTAGAGCACTAGTGGCTTCATCTAACAGCAAGATTTCTGGGTTCTTAAGAACAGCTCGAGCAATAGCCACTCGTTGCTTCTGGCCACCAGATAGTTGCACCCCTCGTTCACCAACTTTTGTTTTGTAGCCCTCAGGAAGGGAGCTAATGAAACTATGTGCATTTGCAAGTTTGGCAGCTTCAATGACTTCTCCTTCAGAGGCTTCTTCTTTGCCATATAAGATGTTTTCATAGATTGATGTTGCAAAAAGAGCTGGCTCTTGTTGAACTAGGCCAATGTGTTTTCTAAGAGAATTTAGCTTCAGTTTCTTGATATCAATGCCTGTGTGGGAATACAATCAAGATGCTCATCAGACAAAAATTTTGCACATTGCCTAATAGAATATCACATATTATATAGCAATTAACGTCTAAAGAAACTCACCATCAATCATCACTTTTCCAGTAGTTGGATCGTAGAATCGTAATATAAGAGCAAGAACAGAGCTTTTACCAGAGCCACTTTGCCCAACTAAAGCAACACTCTTGCCTGAACGCACTCGTAGATCAAAGTCCTTAAAAACTGTAACATCTGGCCTTGATGGGTAGCTAAACTCTACTCCTCTTAGCTCAATATTACCCTCCACATTTTTCAACTCTTCTCCTGTGTCCCCCTTTATATGTGTCTTGCGGTCAAGCAGTTCAAACACAGATGCCACCATTTGGTTCCCTTTCAGAAGATCTGGAGCCATTGCCAGAGTTTCACCCATGGCTAATGCAGTGACAATCAAAATCATAAATGACTTCATGACAGATTTAAAGCCAGCAACCTTCTTCCCCATTAAAACAGAACCATACCTGTAAATCATTGAACTAGACTTAGCATGGAATTCACTTTATTCACTTCAGTCCTTGGAGCAAATTAGATTATGATCCTTGAAAGACTTATATGCATTAGTACATACCACAAGGCAAGCCCATAAGATGAAAAGATGAAGAATTGGGATACACCATAGAATATGCCAGCAATTTGACCACGAGTAAATGAGCGCTTTGAAGGTTCCACAAGCTCACGGCCATAAAGAGCAAGGACCTTTTCTTCAGCACAAAATGCTGCCACAGTGCGGATGTTGCTCACAGCTTCGCCAGCCAGCATGTTTGCCTTTAAATAAGCTTTGCTTAAGTTTCCACCATAGCCTTTCATGAAGAGTTTCTGAATTTTTATAGCAAGAACTATCATTATTGCACTACCAACAAAAATATTGAATTTAGAAGGAGAAGAGGAAGGAAACCTCGCTGATGTGACCGCTTATGATCAATGGATAAGTAGCTATGACAACAAGTGTGATCCTCCAGTTTAAGATGAAGGAAATTACAAATGAGGTGACAACAAGACCAACATTTTGTAAGAGAATTGTGGAGCGGTCAACGACTATAGTTCGTAACAAGGTTGCATCAGTCTCCAGACGTGATGCCAGCATAGAACTTATATTACTCGTGTCATCAAACCATCCAATCTCATTCTTCAAGATGGCTGTTGTCAAACATATAATAGGTGTCAAGGGAAAAAGGGAAGGACTCATATCCCTCTAAATGAACAATTTCAATGTTGAATATATGCTTCACTAGACAGAAACCAGAAAGTCTATCTAATGATCATACAATTTCAGAAAAGCACATGCAAATGCTTTCATCTATAACTTTCAACTGCTCAGAGATATTGTCAAGACAACAAATAATAAAAATGCTTTAAGACTGAAATAGTTACCAGAAAACATTTTTTCTCTCACACGAAAAGTTAATCGCTCCCCCATGATGCCGAAGCAGAGATGTTCAATAGCATAGACAATAACAGTTATTACTGCACCAGCACAGAACAAGATTGAAATCTTTTTTACTTCATGGCGAGTAGTGTCCCAGTCCATGTAATAGGAAACAAGAGCTTGAGATACTCCAAGTGCAAAAAGTGGCATTTGTGCTCCAGCAATAAATGCACAAATGGTACCCACTAGCCCATAAATCCAATCAGGGCCGACCATTGAATAGAGTCTTTTTGCTGAAACATGTCTTGGCTTCATAGGCTCAATTGAATCAGCACCCGCACGACTAACTGAGTCTTTTTCAGAACGAAAACTAATTGTTCCAAAGCTTGATCTTTTGTGGGATAATTCTCGAGAGTACCTTATGCTAAAAGTGAAATTTAAGAGTAAATTAAGATACAGGATATAATTTCCTGGTAATATTTCAATATGTTAAATATGAAAGTCAAGATACGTGATGCACATTTTTAGCTTGTTACCCTTAATTTGAAGATTCCTTCCGAGCTACAATGTGAAGAAGTTTCACTTTCTGTTTGGAAAAACTTAGTAGCTAGCTATGAATTTTAAAAGCCACTATAGATTCTTTAGCTCGTTGTGAAGACTTTTAACAAAACAGAACAATTGCGTCAACAACAAAAACAACAATATGGTTTTTGTTTTATTTGAAAAATAAATAAATAAATAAATAAAAGCACATACTTATGCTTTATATATGTTTCTGTGAATCCCAAATGCCATAACACTTAATACTCCCCGTATGTACTAAAAATTGCAGCATGTCATTCTAAAATTTTAACAAAGTACCTGAGTGGCCGTCCCATGGTAGGACCTTTGGAAGACTGACGCTGCAAGGATGCTGTCTCCTGTAGATGAATTAATGAAGCATATGCACTATCTGGGTTTGAAATGAGTTCCTCATGACTCCCAATTTCCACTATCTTTCCTTCTTGAACAACAGCAATCACATCTGCATTTCTAATGGTAGAAAGGCGATGGGCAACAACTACAGTTGTTCTTCCCACCATGGCACGATCAAGTGCCTCTTGCACACTCTTCTCAGACTCAGCATCAAGTGCACTTGTAGCTTCATCTAGCAAAAGGATCGATGGATTCTTCACTATAGCGCGCGATATTGCAATCCTTTGCTTTTGTCCACCTGATAGTTGTATTCCCCTCTCACCAACCTGCAAGTCCACTCATTATTTATTCTTTTACATGAAATTCTATCCTAAAGTTCATTTTTCTTATTTTTCTATCTGTAATGATTGTTTAAATTTCCATGATGATCATGAGCAAATAACCTATTACCAAGCAATGTTGTTCGCGGATAACCATTGAATGATACAAAGGAAATAAAATAGCTAGAATTTTGTTCAATAGGAAATAACTGAAATTGATACTCCTAATAAGGTTGACAATGAATGGCTGGAGAATAAAGGTCATCTGGAAATACGCATTGGTATATAGATGACTGTTCAATAATGCTTAATTGACCCGTAAAAATTATATCAATTTGCTTGTAAAAACATGGATTAACAATGATAAATCGGTACCTGAGTTTCAAATCTGTCAGGGAGGTTGTTGATAAATGACAGTGCTTCTGAGAGTTTAGCAGCATTTGTTATCTCAACAAGAGTTGCATCATCTTTGCCATACAGAATGTTCTCCCTTATGCTTGTTGCGAAAAGGGCAGGCTCCTGATTAACTAGGCCAATTTGCTGCCTAAGCCACTTTAGGTCAAGGTGCTTGATATCATTCCCATCCAGTAGTATCTGTCCAGATAAAGGCTCATAGAAGCGTTCGATCAAAGATATAACCGTGCTCTTTCCTGATCCACTGCCTCCAACAAGAGCTACAATCTTTCCAGAAGGAATATCAAGGTTGAGTTCATCAAAGATCATTACATTAGGACGAGATGGGTAGCTAAAACACAAATCCTTAAATTCTATGTGACCCTCCAATTTATCTAGCTTTTGGCCAGTTTTTGAGCTGGTTTTTGTCATTGTGTTCCTTTCTATCATCTCAAAAATGGGGTAAGCAGCTGCCTTCGCTCGGATGAATGCAGCAATATCTGGAGCTGCCTGTCCTAGTGACCTGAAAAACAATGAGAGCCAATCAGCATTAGTTTTTTAACATTATCATAAGTCTAATGATGATTCAAGTACTATATGGTTATGCAAAGTGCGGATATTCAAATATAATCTTACTCATTAGTTTCAATTGAATTTCATTAGTAGAATTGAAATTCATTCTTTCAAATAGAATTGTCTTCCAAGGAAGATATCAAAATCATGATCACCAAACTTTAATTTATTAGCAACTGACTATTCAACTTTAAGTTAGTATTTTGTTAGGAAACTTCACTATAATGATAATAAGAATTATTGGGCAAAATTCTTACAAAAATTGATATATAATTAATCATATTGTAGATCCAATAAGTTGATAAAAAAAATTGTTCCTTTATTAAAATAAAAATCAATCTTGAATTGGGCTCATATAAGAAATTCAGTGAATTTTTTCACTAATATAAAACTTCTGCTGACCAAATAGTAACAAATTAAAGCATTGTAAGCACATGTACTCTTTAATTTGAAGATAATTTCACTGCTACATAAATCATGTGAGAATAATATCATATATGGTGGGATTTCAATTTGTGGGTGATATATATATATATATATATATATATATACCAGTCTAAAGAAGAAATTTCTGAAGAGTTTAGTAATCATGGAAGAATTTGCTTATGCTCCTTGAACAAATTGTCCAAATTATAGGGTCAAAAGTGTAACGGCTTGTAATGCAAGAAAGTGAGATTACAAAGCCCAAACAGCTTCTCTCCTTAATAATTATTTATGTGCCAAAAGAATAGGAAGATTATAAATTCAAGAGCAACGAGTTTTAATTAAACACATCAAGTTGAATAAAACCCATGTTAATCATTGAATAATGAATGAGTTTTAGTTAAAATATGGAAGATAATGAGAAAAAAGGAAGAGAAAAGTAGACTTACAGGCCAGCGATAACAACATTGAGCATGGTGGTGAAAGACTCACCACCATTAGAGATGCCCTTATGAACCACTACGCTAGTGAACCAAACAAGCAATGCCCATGAGAGAAAAAGGACACTGTGAAGGGTACCTAGTCCTAGACCTTTGGCTAGCCCTGCTTTTCTTCCATACTTATACGTGTTCCGTAGGGCATTGCTATATGAACCTACTGCCCTTTCTTCTCCTGCAAATGCTTGCACTGTTCTAACATTTCCAATCACCTGAAATTTGATACAGGATATTGCTTTTGGTAAGAATTGTGGTTCTCAGCGGGTCATTCAAATTTACTTTTTTTTTTTTATACAATTAGTTATTTTATTATCATAAATATGGTGAAAAACATATTTTTGGAATGTAAACTATAAAAAAAAAAAAAAAAAAAATTCAACCCAATACATTCTCAACCTACATCATCCCAAAAATATGTAAAAAAAAAAAAACCAGAACTTTGTAGTACAATATAGAAATCACAATCAACACAGCAACAAACAACTTAAATTACAGCTACTATGCTAACACACCAACAATCTATCCCAGATTGTAAGCTGCAGTAGATACTTCAAAAATCCCAAGTTACTTATTTCAAAAATCCCAGATTGTAAACTCCTCTATCCTAAATTTTAAAATTATTTTCTACATCCATCAGCTCAAAAAATTTAAATGACGCTCAATTTTATTCAAAACTTTGTATCCAGCAATTGTTCAGAAAAAAAAAATAACTGGAATCAATTTTATCAAAAAAAAAAGTCAATTGTAAAAAAATTGTAGTGCAACTTTGACTAAATAGATATAATTACAATTAATTTTTAAAATTGAACTAAAATAATAATCTTTTTATAGTGATTAGACCAATATTTTGATAAGACATATGTGTTAATTTTATGAAAGCTTGATTAATTTTTCTATCTTCTATGTAAAAATAAATAATAATAATTTAGTTGAGACAGAAATGAATTACCTCCTCAGCAATTTCACCAGCTTTGACATAAGATTTACGAACTCTAGAAATAAGGCCAATTGTGACATAGGCATAGCAACCACCAGCAAGAGCAATTAAGGGCACAATAGACAGTGTTACCAAACTGATTTGCCACACTCTTATGAACCCAATTGTAAATCCAGCAAGAAATCTGCTTATATAATGCATGAAGTTCCCTACCTGCATTTCATAATTAATATTCACCATCCTTTTTTATTTCTTACCAGCAAACCAAATTATTGAATAATATATCAAAATTTGTATAAAATAAAGTGATTTCAGTTGAGAAACTCAAATAAACTAAAAGTTGTAATAAATTAATATAAATTAACTACATCGCAAACTCACTAGCCAAAAGAAAAAAAGGTTTATCCTGTTATGTAAATCGTATTTTATTTCGATACTTTTGCCTTCTATAAATAGAAAAAAGATCAAAGTCCATGAATCCAACCCCAATATTTTCGATTTAATTTCCCTTGATCTGAAAAATTCAGCTCCTACAAGTTTCAATAAGAAGCCTACTTGCCAAAAAAGATCTTAATTGAAAGAATAAAAAATAGAGTAATGCTAAATAAATTAAATTAATTCGGATTAAAAGTGTTTTATGCATTAATTATATAATAATAAATGAAATGTTAGAATATTCATTTTTTAATATAATTAATGCATAAATATTTTTTATTCAGATTAATTTAATTCATATAGTATTTTTATATAAAAAATAATTCTAAAGGGAATTTAAACCAAACCAAGCTGGGGGTAGTTAGTAGTAAATCCATTATGACACTGAAAATCTCATTTATATTGAAATATTCAATCCCACCTGCCAATTGAAAAGGGCACAAATCAATAAATTAAAGCTTCGCATAAGCTCACCAACAAGCCTAGCCGGCTAATAAATGCAATTCAGTTTATATATGTATATATTAATTTCTATGTTCTAACTCAGTTTTTACAATTATTGATATTATTGCCGCTTTAAAAGTTTCTTGCTCATTTATTAAATGGACTACGGTATATTTAGCTGTCTTCCGTAAAGGTAAGAAAAAGTTTCACGTGAATTACCGCACTCCTTTTAATAAATGTGATTAATTTAAATAGAATATATATATATATATATTCTAAAAAAGAAAAATTCTACGAGCTTTCAACAAGGAAAATAACTTTGACATGTAGTGCTTATTTTATTAATAAGAACGAAATTAACTTTCAAAAATTTAAACTTAAATAAAATGGAAAATTATTAATATTATATGAACAATATAAAAAAAATTTTAAAATACCATAATTATAAAACTATATAATAATATATGGATAAATTTTTTTTTATTAATTTATTAATTTATGGTTAACTGTATTATTTTATTAAGAAAAATATAAAAAACTAAATAAAAATTTAGAAAAATTTGAACCGACTAAATATATTTATAATTTAAAACATATATATAATATCTCTACCACTAGACTATCGATTAAACTAGTGATATTTTATATTTGATGAGAGACTATCAAGTTATTAATTGGCAACCATCCCAGAACAAACCAAAACTTGTAATTATTTAAGAAGAAATTTTTCAAGCTAAAAGATAAAACTAAAAAAAATGAGAACAAATTTTTAATTCAATTAATGATATTGAAATCATTTTCAATAATTTTTTATATAAATTATTTTTTTTGGAATAGACCCGGATAAGACTACAAGAAAAATAAAGTTTTTCTATAGAATTTTTAATAAATTTTTAATTTAATGAATAATATTGAAATCATTTTCAAGTTGTGAGATCATGTTAAAACTTTACTTGTAAGTACATGTAAAAAAAATTATAATTTTCCTTAAAAAAAAGGAAAACTTTATTTTCCTTAAAACTTTTTTATATAAATTATTTTTTTTGGAATAGACCCGGATAAGACTACAAGAAAAATAAAGTTTTTCTATAGAATTTTTAATAAATTTTTAATTTAATGAATAATATTGAAATCATTTTCAAGTTGTGAGATCATGTAAAAACTTTACTTGTAAGTACACTTACATGTAAAAAAAATTATAATTTTCCTTAAAAAAAAGGAAAACAAAACTTGTTTTACAAAATTGAAGTTTCAAAATTGTACTTTGGCAAAATATTAGAAAAAAACATATGGTGTTTAAATAGCACAAAAAATTAGAAAATTTCATTCTACAAAAAAAAAAGGAAATTTATTTAAAAAAAACAAAGAAATACCTTTTCAGAAATAGCATCTTGCACCACAATAATATCACTAGTAATTGCAGCAATGACCTCTCCAGTTGAAGCTTCAGTATCAAATAAACTGATATCTTGATTTAACATAGACCTTAAATATGCCATTCTCATTTTTGCCGCTTGCCGTTCTCCAGTATGCATCCAACATGCTACCTCTAGTATTTTCATTTCCATTTATTCAGCTTAAATTAACCATGCATTATTGCGATAATTAACCACATAAAATTAAAAATTAAGATATTAAATATGAACTTTTTTTTATCTTCATAACCAATTATACATATTTTCATTTTTAAACTGATAAATATTAATTTAAAGATTTAAAAAATATTTTTTTTAAAAAAAAGTTATTAGGTTTACCTATCCATGATGAAAACAATATAGCAATACTGAGATAAACAAAATCCAACGAGTACTGCAAATCAAAAAATCAATCAAACTTCATTAGTTAATTAACAAATAAAAAAAATCCATAATTTTTTTATAATTAGTTGAAATTGTACTGCAGTAGTATATAATATATGCAAAAGTACTATTTTTCACAAAAAGACATCGAATTAGCAGTATTTCTTCTAACCAACAAATTAAAGAAATTTAAATTTTTACTATATATATATATACCTTAGCAACTCTGTGAGAAGCTTTTTGGGGAAAAAGATAAGCTAATCCAATGATATTAATCAACTTGCCAAAGAAAATGAAGAAAACAGGAACTGAAGCTCCATGAGCACAAGCACCAATGGATCCTAAACCCATCAACACATAATCATAAAAGTCTGCAAATGCAAAGAGTTTTAGCATTGGAACTTTCTGTTGCTTCTTTTCTTCTTTATTTTCTTCATTTACTTGTTTCTTGTTCTTCAAATTATCATTATCATCAGTGTCTTCTTTCTCAGAAAACGAACTCATTTTTTTTTCTAAGGAAAAGTTTCAAAATGAGCAAGGAAAATATGGGTGTGACAGAGAATTAAATAATTATGAAGATTAAAGAATAAATTGCAGTAGATGCAGATAGAGAATAATAAAGAAATGGGAAGGTGTTAGATGAGGTATTTAGTGCAATATTCAACTGAACAGAATTAAGGATTACATTACATCTTGTGACTGACAGTTGCTGCAGAAAGAGAGAGAGAGAGAGAGAGGATGAAGCAACGTTTGCCCTTGCCCATATAAAAGACAATACATCAGAAGCTTTTTTTTTTTACACTAATACATCAGAAGCTTTATTCATAAGCCGGCCTTAAATTTAAATTATATTAAAAATTTTTTTAATCCATTATGTCTAACTCATAATTTTTTTAGATTCTTTTTTTTTTGAAATTTTTTTAGATTCTTTTGAAAAATTAGGATTTAATCCCATTTATGAATTGGTCTAATTATAAAAACCAGAGGGTATATCACATTGAAGTATTTTCATTTTCATATATTTTAAAAAATTATTGAATATATAACTAGTGCGCTAAAACATATTCACAAATAAAAAAATATAAATCAAATTGATCCAAATTAAAAGTATTTATATATTAATTATATTTTTAATAATAAATATAATATTAGAATAGTTATTTTTCTAATATAATTAATTTATAAAATATTTTTAATCCGGATCAATTTGATCAATTTATATTGCTTTTCAAAATTATCATGAAAATGTATGATTTGATAATAATTCACACGTGAATATAATAAATTTAAGTTGGAATTTCTATCCAGTAACTTTAAAATAAATAAATAAATAGACATAATACAGTATTTCAATAGAATTTTCCTTAATTAAGTCTCAAACTTCTTTATAAAAACGTTATCCATAACAATAAGAGTTCAATAAACTTTTTAATATATTGTGAATTTAACTCTATCTACCTATCTCAATCTAAAATTTACTTTATTTTGAATTTTAATTAATAAAATAGAAGTTTATACACATCATTAATTATATTACGGGGAATGATATTAGAAAGAGAATAGAGAAATATATAATATATTTATAGCATTTGAAAAAAGAAATCATTTTTATTTATAGCATTTGAAAACAAATTTCTCTCAATCACAACGGTAAATTTATTTATGCTCTTTACATTCTTAAAATATATATTATTTTTAATTTAATTATTTTTATGATGTCTTTTTTTCTATTTATTATAATTTTATAAATTTGTACAAGTATTCAAATAAAATTAGTTGTAATTAAAGTAGATCTAAATTAGTAATTAATTTTAATAAAAAAATATATTCAAATATTATTATAATATGTAGTCAATTTTTAAAATCATAATAAAAATAATATTAGCTTAATAAGTATTGAAAAAGAAATATTCATTTAATATTTATATAATTGTTAACTATCAATGTGTAGACCAGAAGTGTATATTATTTTTGTCTAAATTTCGAGTTTAAGTTCCTTAGGCGTTCCTCCTCTCCCAAATATAATTAATAAAAAAAATATATTTATATAATTGTTAAATATATTTTACTTTTTAAAAAAAATATTTCTTTACCTTTTATAATTTATTGTTTGAATTATATATATGTGTGTTAATTAGTGAAAATTATAAAAATTATTATGAATAGAACAAGGCAGAATATAGAACCTAAAATAATGAGCAAAAACTATAAAAAAATAAAATTAAAAATTATTAAAAACATATAAAATTTTTAGCGATCACCTGCAAAATACAGGATAACATGCTAATTTATATGGCAGAAAAATAATAAAATAAAATAAAATCATTAATGTTTATGAAAAAAGACTCCTAAAAAAGCAAATTTTAAACAGTTGATGTAATTTAATAAATTTTTTTAATAAAAAATTAATAAAAATATTATTTACAATAATGAAAAAAAATTGCAATTTGAATTTATAGAATAATTTTCTCTTATTATGGCTTGAGATTTTTTGGGAAATGCTTTAGACATTTGATATTTGATCAAATATATATATAGTATCTTGAATTTATAGTATTTAGTCATATTATTTCTGAATTTTTATTTTAACTATTTTACCTTTTATAATTATCTATTTTACACTAATAAATATTTATATTAACGAATACTAATTATTTTATTAATTATATTTACATATTTTATATTAAATAGATAAGTTAATGATTTAATATGATTCGACTTGATTCAACGAATTTATATTTTATATTTATAAGTTAAAAAAAATATAAATTTAGAAAATTATATAGTTAAATTAAAAATTTAAGAAAATAATTACTAGACACTGAAAGTTAATAATTACTAAATATTGCAGGTTAAGGGACTATAAATATTTATCGACGGTATTTTCAGCTTTCACAACATATGATATAAAGCCTCTTTCTATCTCTTCAATTATGTGCATTAAATTCTGCTGGGGCTGTGGTTGTTGGACTCTCTGCTACAATCGGTATTGTTTACTGTATATTTCGGCGTCCAATTTTTGCTGCTAGTCTTTGATCCTAAACCAAATATCAATTAAATACCCAATCAAATAAAATTTCAAATTTATGTCATCGACATCTCAATTTCCCAATCCTTCTTTTTTTAACAATGACATCCAACATGATCATGAAAGCTACCTTTTTTTTTCGACTTTAAATACTCATTTGAACTTTTTAATTTCTTATTTCATAAGACTCACCAAACAGCAGAGAGTTCTTTTTTTTTTTTAATTAATTGAGTTCTGACTTTAAATAAGATGGTATTATCAAAATTTCTTGAGAAATCATCTGCTTTTTAATACTACTCTAACATATTATTAGCTTCTAAACTAATTATATTAAAATTAATTTTAATTTAACATTTTTAGTCAGCCGAATATGTTTTGCACTTTTTTTTTGTCTTGAGAAGATATTCTAACTTTGAAAATATTTTAATATTTTGAAGAAAAATTTTAAATAGAATTTTACGAAATGGCAGAGATATATGAAGAGAAAAATTTATATTTTATTATCTAGCTCATTATTTTTTAAATAACATATTTAAAAAATTTTAGAAACTTGATTTAATTTGATTCATTCATAAACATAGCTGAAAACAAATATGAAAGTTAAGATAAAAAAATGTCATTTAAAAGAAAAAATTAAAATTGTCTAGATGAGAAAAAAACAATTTAAGCGGTAGTAAAAAAAAAAAAAAAAAAAAAGAGACAACAAAACAATAAGGAAGTTTCGTGCATGTAGTGGTTAAGAGTTGTATGAAATTTTCACTTCGTTTGCTAATTGTATCAACGAACGGAGGAAAACGTAAAACAATTATTTGTACGGACTTAAATTGATAATATTTTAAAAAATATATATAATAAGCGTAGGTGAGGATGTGATATTTAATTAATGTTTTATATTAACCATGTGCTGAGTAATAAATATTTAAAAGGTGGAAATTATTCAGATGACAGAATGTGTTTGGAATATTAAGGGAGCATGACTGCAGTGATATGCATCTCAAATATTCATAAGAATCAACAACTTGAGCAAATAACATATTTAGTTCTTAAAATTTAATTAATAAATTCATTAATTTTTTTATAAATAAATTAAATAGTTCATTAAATTTGTTTTCGTTAATAAAATAATTTTTAATTCAAATGAAACACCTAATGGCAAAATTATTTAAATAACCTTGATTATGAGATAAAAAAAAAGACAACTCAAATTATTGATTGATATTTTTTTTTTCAATTTATCTAATTAGAGCTAAAATCAATTTTTTGTTACGTAAATAAGACTTTTTATTATTATTAGGTCATTGAACTCGATTTTGTTTTTAAAAAAGGAATTATATATTTTTAATAATATAAAGAAATTATTTTATATATAATTGCAAAAATTATATGCATATTTCAAACTAATTAAAATAAAGATTATACAATTTTTAGATCAGGGGATGACCTCATGATTGAACATTGAGGGGACTAAAATCATACGCTAATAACATCAAAATTTTTAATAAATTTTCATAATAAAAATTCTTTTTAATTTCATTAAAAATTTTGCCTAACAAATTGGACTATATTATATTTTTGGGAAAATAAATTCTAAATTATGTTTTCGTTATTTATTTAGTTATAAAAATAATATAAAATTTAAGTTTATATCACAATTAATCCATCACATTCCCATTCAGAATTCTCAACCAACCTAATAAAATCATCATAATTAATTTAAAATTTGGTATTTAAATAATTAATTAGAACCTCTAGATTACATATGAATCTTTAAAAAAAAAATCAACAGAAGCCAAGATGTAATATCCCCATGTATGCCCTAGAAGTGTAGAATATTATTGTTATTATAATTGGATTGAATGTATATGTTATGTGTTTTGGGAAAGAAAAAGGGTTTAGAGACAAGTTTATATGTTGTTTATATGATGATATAACTAACATATACATAAGTCAAATAGAGAGTCAATGCAAGAGGATATTTATTTGAGATTTGTGAAATTACTTAAATGGGCACATATGAGACAAAAGGTTAATTAAATGGATGAAGGGCATTTAAGTAATTGTTTTGTTAAATTGTGTGGTGGAGATTTAAAGAAGAAAAGCTATTTGACTTGGGTTGAATTTCTTTTCTTCTCATGTATGTGCCGGCCATCCAAGAAGAGAAAGAGCTAGAGAGGTGTTTGAAGTTCTAAACTCAAATTGAAGAAGGAATCAATGGATTTGGTTAGAGATTTGTGGAATTTCTTCATTTAAAGTAAGTGATGTCTTGATTTCCTTTGTTAATTTTGAAGTTGTGTCTAAGGTGAATTGTGATTTGTTGATGTGATGATTTGGTGTGTTTGATATGTGTTTACAAGTGTTAAAATTGATTGTAAGTTAAAAGATTTAATTGGTGTTGGTTTGGTTGTGAAGATTGTAAGTTTAAGTGGATGTTGATAGTGGAAGAAGTTGGTTTTAGGGTTTGGGATTTGGTGAATGATTTAATGTATGGTTAATGTGAATATTGTGTTAAATATGCAAAATAAGTGTTAATAACTTTGATTACATCTATTTGATTGAGTTTATGTGGTGCATAATGGGTTAAAATGCATTTAGAAGAGGGTTGTTCACAATTAGGGTTTTGTTCATGAGTGACACGGCCAAAAGCAAGGAGAGACACGGCCAAGCCAAGGGAATTTGGGCGTGTTGGATGGATTTTTGAGAGACACGGCCGTGTCCATTGCCCGTGTTCGCTACTGGATTTTGGTGTTGGGAGACACGGCCACAAGCTTGGCCGTGTCCTATGCCCGTGTTTGCTACTGGAATTTGTGGTTGAGTGACACTGCCACAAGCTTGGCCGTGTCCCTCAAGTGTGCTGCCCGTGTCCCTCAAATGTGTTAGATAAGGTTTTTATTCTTTGACCTTATTGCATTGTTTGGATTCTCTAAGGGTAAGTTGGTACCTAAACCTAAACCTAAACACACTTCAAACAATGAATGACCTAAGCAAATGCATGTGGAAGATCCTAAAGCCATGAACATTGTTATGTTATGCATTGTGGGTCTTGTGAAATGTATTATATATATATTGTGAAATGAGATAAATGAGACATGTAGGTATATATGATTATGTTCCATGTAATTGATTATGGATATGTAAAAGGTGATGTGTTATATTGTGAATTGAGACATGGTTATTCAAATATGTTGAGAAGCCATTGTATGTGGCTATGAATGTACAAATGAGAGTGTTGAGGCATGATTGCCTATTTGTTATGATATGCAAATTGAGAATGAGAATGATAAAGAGATTAATGAAATAGGGTATGTTTAATATGTTATTCAGTTTCAGAGTTCTGAATTTGGAGGCATGCCTATAAAATGAAAGGTAACAGTCTTGCCGGGTTGAGGATCTCTTCATTTGAGTTGAATGGAGGTCCAAGAGACTGGGTCTGTTACACTATGAGAATTGTGATTATGAAATATATAATTGGTAACAGTCTTGCCGGGTTGAGGATCTTCTCGGGTAGCCGAGTTGATGGTCCAAGAGACTGGGTCTGTTACTTGAGTAATGTGAAATGTGAATAGTAGTAACAGTCTAGCCGGGTTGAGGATCTCATCGAGGTTAGCCGAGTTGATGGTCCAAGAGACTGGGTCTGTTACGGTATACATGAATAGAGATGTATATGTATATGTTGCCTACGGGCTTGATTATTGTAATTATGAACCAAAGCAGTAACTCTGAATTCTGAATATCGTATTAAATACTTGTTGGGCCCATAGGTGTCTATGTTGCATGAATATTATGAATGATAGTATTACTTTAATGAGGAAAATGTAATATACATAATATATTATGTATTGAGTATGATCTTTATGGTTTGAATGTATATCATTGTTATTAATTAAGCATAATAACATTATAATTTGTCTTACTAAGCCCTTGGCTTAGCGCGATAGTGTTTGATCGCACAGGTAATAGAGTTGAACCCGAGAGCTCTTCGAGACCGAGTGAGAGTAGACATTGAAGTGTTGAGTTTGGGACTTAAAGATCAGAGCAAACTTTCCAATCATGTATACTTCTTTATATTTTGTAAAGTATTGTTTATAATGTAAATATATGTATATTTGTAAATATATATTCAAATGTTTTCATATATGTAAATATTTTCTAAATTCCACTGCATATTAAGTAAATGTATATATATATCTAATTTATTTTATATCATAAGTTAATGACTTATTTTCTAATAGATATGATGAGAAAGACTATGGTATCTTTAAAAATAATTTGAATGTTAAAGAAAACCGTAGCATTCTTATATTCGATGCACGTATGCTACATTGTGGTGTTTGTAGTGTGGGTGTATTGGATATGGGGGTGTTACAATTGTTTTGGTATCAGAGCCTAGGTTTGATATTCTTAACCTAGGTAAAATGTAAGAAAAAGAATATTTTGACTTAAAAAGGTGGTTTTTGAATAACATACATATTTGAGATTGGCAGTCTCTGATCTTTAATAAGATATAATCTGCTGTGTTTGCAGACATAGGTTGTGATGGATTCTCACTCACGCCAGTCAGTTGAGGGTAGTGCCGAGAGTATTGCTCCTGATGATGGAGCTAGGGTTGTTAGTGCTGGGGAGGCACCTGCTTCGGTGTCGGGGAGACCAGCTGGTGAGGAGGTTCCACCAGTCTGGCTTAGTCATGTGGTAGAAGTTTTGAGGCAAGCACCAGTGCAACCACAGCCACCACCCCCTCAGCCTTTAGTATCAGTGAGGCACTATGACAAACTAAGAAAATATGGAGCAAAGGATTTCCTTGGTACTGTTGATCCTGCTTTAGTGGAGCAGTGGCTTGATAAAGTACAGAGAATCTTTATTCAGTTGCAAGCCACCCCAGAGGAAAAGTTTGATTATGCCAGATCATTGCTACAAAAGGACGCATACGACTGGTGGAAGACAGTGTCCCATTCTATGGATGATCCACCCACCTTGTCCTATGCCGACTTTTTGAGAGAATTTGAATTGAAGTATACTCCAAGGGAGTATAAGGACATGAAGAAGATAGAGTTTTTGAGTTTGAAGTAAGACAGCCGGACCATTACTGAATATGAAGTTGAGTTTATTCGGTTGAGTCAGTATGCTGGGGGCATTATATCTGATGAGATAGATAGATGCAGGAGATTTGAGGAGGGATTGAGGCCCTCTATTATGTGCTTAGTGGCTGGATCTAGATATCACGATTTTTCCCAGCTTGTAGCAGCAGCTCGAAGTGTGGAGAGAGCTCAAGTTATTGCAGCTGCTTCAGAGGAAGAGGTTAGGATTAGAAGGCCCCAGTTTGAGGCAGGGTCTTCTTCTGCGAAGAGAGGTAGAGGAAGTTTTATTCCTCGGGTTAACAGGAGTCAGAGGCCGGCTGGAAGGTCAGTACAGTTCCAGAGACAGAGATTTAGACCTACAGCTTCAGTAGCGAGTGCTCCTACTCCTGGAGTTCAGAGATCCACCTTACCTGTGTGTGACTAGTGTGGTGGAAGACATGGGGGCGTTTGTTGGAGGTATAGTAGATCAGCTGTATGCTTCAGGTGTGGATCGCCTGATCATTTTATTAGAGATTGTCCAGAGACGCGGGAACAGAGGTCAGTTGATTCCGCAGCTTCTCTACCTAATGTGAGGGGAGGTCGAGGAGGCAGAGGTGTTAGCAGAGGAGGCAGAGCTGGGTTCAGTTCTAGAGGAGGTGCTACATCCAGGGAGAGTAGACCAGAGGAGGTTGGATCTTCCCAGAGGATGTATGTTATGCAGAGGCAGCCAGATGCATCGGCAGTCATAGCTGGTACTTTTTCTTTATTTAATACTTCAGTACTTGCTTTGATTGATCCCGGATCCACGCATTCATATATTAGTGCGTCTATTTTGCCTGTATCTGATGTGCATGCTGAATCCCTAGGATTTGATGTATTGGTGACAAATCCTCTAGGGCATAGTGTGATTGTTAGCAAAGTGCACTGAGATAGTGCAGTAATGGTGCAGGGTGAGGAATTCCTTGGAGATTTGATTGAGATGCCTTTTAAGGAATATGATGTGATTCTAGGCATGGATTGCTTATCTAGACATGGAGCTGTGGTGGATTGTAAAAAGAAAGTTGTTACTTTGAGAACTGTTGATGGTAGAGATGTGATAGTATCTAATGAGCAGGAACAGCTAGCATCTTTGTTTGTGTCAGCTGTTGCAGCCAGGAGGTTGATTAGAAAGGGGTGTGATGCTTACCTTGCTCATGTGGTGGATACTAGAGTTAGAGGTTCTCCTATTGATAGCATTGCCACAGTTGCTGAGTTCCCAGATGTGTTTCCAGAGGAGTTGCCAAGATTGCCTCCTGAGAGAGAGGTGGAGTTTGGTATTGAGTTGTTGCCTGGTACCACACCTATCTCTATTACTCTTTATAGAATGGCGCCAGCAGAATTGAGGGAATTGAAGGTGCAATTACAGGAGTTGTTGGATAAAGGATTTATTCACCCCAGTGTTTCTCCTTGGGGAGCTCCTGTGTTATTTGTGAAGAAGAAGGATGGTACTATGAGATTGTGTATCGATTATAGGCAATTGAACAAGGTTACTATTAAAAATAAATATCCTTTGCCTAGAATTGATGATCTCTTTGATCAATTGAAGGGTGCAGCTGTGTTTTCTAAAATTGATTTGAGATCAGGGTACCATCAGTTGAGAGTCAGAGCTGAAGATGTTCCTAAGACAGCTTTTTCGGACCAGGTATGGGCATTATGAGTTTCTAGTAATGCCTTTTGGTTTGACGAATGCACCTACAGCTTTTATGGATTTGATGAATAGGGTGTTTAGGCCCTATCTGGATCAGTTTGTAGTGGTTTTTATTGATGACATTTTGGTGTATTCGCGTAATGAGGAGGAGCATGATATGCATCTGCGGATTGTGCTGCAAATCTTGAGAGAGAAGCAATTGTTTGCTAAACTGTCGAAGTGTGAGTTTTGGTTGGATCAAGTAGCTTTTCTTGGTCATATAGTTTCCGCAGAAGGCATTAGAGTTGATCCTAGTAAAGTTGAAGCTATTCTGAATTGGAGTCCACCAAAGTCTGTGACTGAAGTTAGAAGTTTTCTTGGTTTGGCAGGCTATTATCGATGGTTTGTAAAAGGATTTTCCTTGATAGCTACTCCACTTACCAGATTGCTTCGAAAGGGAGTGAGATTTGTGTGGACGGATCAGTGTCAGGCTAGCTTTGAACAGTTGAGAGAAATGTTGACTCAATCGCCAGTTCTTACATTACCTGTAGAAGACAAACCATTTGTGATCTACAGTGATGCTTCACATAGTGGTTTTGGGTGTGTGCTGATGCAAGAAGGTAAAGTTATAGCTTATGCATCTCGTCAGTTGAAACCACATGAGCTTAATTATCCGACCCATGATTTGGAATTGGCAGCCATTGTGTTTGCATTAAAGATTTGGCGCCACTACTTGTTTGGGGAGAAATGTTTTATCTACACTGATCACAAGAGTTTGAAATATTTGGGTGTCCAAAAAGAGCTCAATCTTCGACAGAGGAGGTGGTTGGAATTGATTAAAGACTACGACTGCTTGATTAATTATCATCCAGGTAAAGCAAATGTTGTTGCTGATGCCTTGAGTCGGAAGTCTTTAGCTGGTTTAACTGCATATTCGCTCTCGTTGCTTGTTAAATTGAGAGCATTGCGTGCCAGTTTTGTATCTTGTGATGATGGTGCATTGTTGGCATAGTTACATTTGAAACCAGTTTTGTTGGATCAAATTAAAGAGGCTCAGTTGGCTGATAAGAAGATTCAAAAGACTGTGTCAGATTGCCAGAATGGGAAGAGTAGAGATTTTATTGTGAGAGATGATGGGAGTCTCTGGTTTAAGAACAGATTGTGTGTATCCGATGATGCTAAATTGAAGAGGATCATTTTAGAAGAAGCACATCAGTCAGTGTTTGCTATGCATCCGGGCAATACCAAGATGTATCATGATCTGAGACAGCATTATTGGTGGGTTGGTTTGAAGAGAGACATTGCTGAATTTGTATCTAAATGTCTCACATGTCAGAAGGTAAAAGCAGAGCATCAAGTTCCAACTGGGTTGCTTCAATCGTTATCAGTGCTTGAATGGAAGTGGGATAGAGTGACAATGGATTTTGTGTCTAGTTTGCCATTGACACAAAGGAAACATGATGCCATATGGGTGATTGTGGATAGATTGACTAAGACAGCTCATTTTCTTCCGGTTCGGATGGATTACTCTTTGGAGAGGTTAGCTGAGCTGTATATCTATGAGATTGTGAAGTTGCATGGTGTTCCAACTTCTTTAGTGTCTGATCGAGATCCCAGGTTTACTTCCAGGTTTTGGAAGGGTTTGCATAGTGCTTTGGGTTCTCGATTACACTTCAGTACTGCTTTTCATCCACAGACGGATGGGCAGTCTGAGAGGGTGATACAGATTATTGAGGACATGTTGAGAAGCTGTGTCATCGATTTTTCTGGAAGTTGGGACAGATTTCTACCACTTGTGGAGTTTGCTTACAACAATAGTCACCAATCCAGCATTGGTATGGCACCATTTGAAGCACTGTATGGTAGACGGTGTAGGACACCGCTGTGTTGGAGTGAACTTGGAGATGGTAAGTTAATTGGGCCTGATTTGATTCAAGAAACTGAAGAGAAAGTGAAAGTTATTCGAGGCAAGTTAAAAGCAGCTTCAGATCGACAGAAGTCTTATGCAGATCTGAAAACAAGAGACATAGAGTTTGATATTGGAGATAAGGTATTTTTGAAAGTGTCTCCTTGGAAAAAGATATTGAGGTTCGGTCGGAAAGGGAAATTGAGTCCTCGTTTCATTGGACCGTATGAAGTTATGGAAAGAGTTGGGCCAGTTGCTTATCGGCTTGCTTTGCCACCTGAGTTGGATCGTATTCATAATGTATTCCATGTTTCTATATTGAGGAGGTACAGGTCGGATCCATCTCATGTGTTGCCATTTGAATCTATCGAAGTGAGTCCAGATTTGACTTTTGAAGAGGAACCAGTTGCTATCTTGGCACGTGAAGTGAAAGAGTTGAGAAATAAGAGAGTGCCATTGGTGAAGGTTTTATGGAAGAATCATGCAAAAGAAGAGGCAACTTGGGAAAGTGAGCAAACCATGCGAGATCAATATCCTCAGTTGTTTCGGACTTGATATCAGGTAATTTCGAGGACGAAATTTTCTTTTTAGAGGGGGAGAATTGTAATATCCCCATGTATGCCCTAGAAGTGTAGAATATTATTGTTATTATAATTGGATTGAATGTATATGTTATGTGTTTTGGGAAAGAAAGAGGGTTTAGAGACAAGTTTATATGTTGTTTATATGATGATATAACTAACTTATACATAAGTCAAATAGAGAGTCAATGCAAGAGGATATTTATTTGAGATTTGTGAAATTACTTAAATGGGCACATATGAGACAAAAGGTTAATTAAATGGATGAAGGGCATTTAAGTAATTATTTTGTTAAATTGTGTGGTGGAGATTTAAAGAAGAAAAGCTATTTGACTTGGGTTGAATTTCTTTTCTTCTCATGTATGTGCCGGCCATCCAAGAAGAGAAAGAGCTAGAGAGGTGTTTGAAGTTCTAAACTCAAATTGAAGAAGGAATCAAGGGATTTGGTTAGAGATTTGTGGAATTTCTTCATTTAAAGTAAGTGATCTCTTGATTTCCTTTGTTAATTTTGAAGTTGTGTCTAAGGTGAATTGTGATTTGTTGATGTGATGATTTGGTGTGTTTGATATGTGTTTACAAGTGTTAAAATTGATTGTAAGTTAAAAGATTTAATTGGTGTTGGTTTGGTTGTGAAGATTGTAAGTTTAAGTGGATGTTGATAGTGGAAGAAGTTGGTTTTAGGGTTTGGGATTTGTTGAATGATTTAATGTATGGTTAATGTGAATATTGTGTTAAATATGCAAAATAAGTGTTAATAACTTTGATTACATCTATTTGATTGAGTTTATGTGGTGCATAATGGGTTAAAATGCATTTAGAAGAGGGTTGTTCACAATTAGGGTTTTGTTCATGAGTGACACGGCCAAAAGCAAGGAGAGACACGGCCAAGCCAAGGGAATTTGGGCGTGTTGGATGGATTTTTGAGAGACACGGCCGTGTCCATTGCCCGTGTTCGCTACTGGATTTTGGTGTTGGGAGACACGGCCACAAGCTTGGCCGTGTCCTATGCCCGTGTTTGCTACTGGAATTTGTGGTTGAGTGACACTGCCACAAGCTTGGCCGTGTCCCTCAAGTGTGCTGCCCGTGTCCCTCAAATGTGTTAGATAAGGTTTTTATTCTTTGACCTTATTGCATTGTTTGGATTCTCTAAGGGTAAGTTGGTACCTAAACCTAAACCTAAACACACTTCAAACAATGAATGACCTAAGCAAATGCATGTGGAAGATCCTAAAGCCATGAACATTGTTATGTTATGCATTGTGGGTCTTGTGAAATGTATTATATATATATTGTGAAATGAGATAAATGAGACATGTAGGTATATATGATTATGTTCCATGTAATTGATTATGGATATGTAAAAGGTGATGTGTTATATTGTGAATTGAGACATGGTTATTCAAATATGTTGAGAAGCCATTGTATGTGGCTATGAATGTACAAATGAGAGTGTTGAGGCATGATTGCCTATTTGTTATGATATGCAAATTGAGAATGAGAATGATAAAGAGATTAATGAAATAGGGTATGTTTAATATGTTATTCAGTTTCAGAGTTCTGAATTTGGAGGCATGCCTATAAAATGAAAGGTAACAGTCTTGCCGGGTTGAGGATCTCTTCATTTGAGTTGAATGGAGGTCCAAGAGACTGGGTCTGTTACACTATGAGAATTGTGATTATGAAATATATAATTGGTAACAGTCTTGCCGGGTTGAGGATCTTCTCGGGTAGCCGAGTTGATGGTCCAAGAGACTGGGTCTGTTACTTGAGTAATGTGAAATGTGAATAGTAGTAACAGTCTAGCCGGGTTAAGGATCTCATCGAGGTTAGCCGAGTTGATGGTCCAAGAGACTGGGTCTGTTACGGTATACATGAATAGAGATGTATATGTATATGTTGCCTACGGGCTTGATTATTGTAATTATGAACCAAAGCAGTAACTCTGAATTCTGAATATCATATTAAATACTTGTTGGGCCCATAGGTGTCTATGTTGCATGAATATTATGAATGATAGTATTACTTTAATGAGGAAAATGTAATATACATAATATATTATGTATTGAGTATGATCTTTATGGTTTGAATGTATATCATTGTTATTAATTAAGCATAATAACATTATAATTTGTCTTACTAAGCCCTTGGCTTAGCGCGATAGTGTTTGATCGCACAGGTAATAGAGTTGAACCCGAGAGCTCTTCGAGACCGAGTGAGAGTAGACATTGAAGTGTTGAGTTTGGGACTTAAAGATCAGAGCAAACTTTCCAATCATGTATACTTCTTTATATTTTGTAAAGTATTGTTTATAATGTAAATATATGTATATTTGTAAATATATATTCAAATGTTTTCATATATGTAAATATTTTCTAAATTCCACTGCATATTAAGTAAATGTATATATATATCTAATTTATTTTATATCATAAGTTAATGACTTATTTTCTAATAGATATGATGAGAAAGACTATGGTATCTTTAAAAATAATTTGAATGTTAAAGAAAACCGTAGCATTCTTATATTCGATGCACGTATGCTACATTGTGGTGTTTGTAGTGTGGGTGTATTGGATATGGGGGTGTTACAATTGTTTTGGTATCAGAGCCTAGGTTTGATATTCTTAACCTAGGTAAAATGTAAGAAAAAGAATATTTTGACTTAAAAAGGTGGTTTTTGAATAACATACATATTTGAGATTGGCAGTCTCTGATCTTTAATAAGATATAATCTGCTGTGTTTGCAGACATAGGTTGTGATGGATTCTCACTCACGCCAGTCAGTTGAGGGTAGTGCCGAGAGTATTGCTCCTGATGATGGAGCTAGGGTTGTTAGTGCTGGGGAGGCACCTGCTTCGGTGTCGGGGAGACCAGCTGGTGAGGAGGTTCCACCAGTCTGGCTTAGTCATGTGGTAGAAGCTTTGAGGCAAGCACCAGTGCAACCACAGCCACCACCCCCTCAGCCTTTAGTATCAGTGAGGCACTATGACAAACTAAGAAAATATGGAGCAAAGGATTTCCTTGGTACTGTTGATCCTGCTTTAGTGGAGCAGTGGCTTGATAAAGTACAGAGAATCTTTATTCAGTTGCAAGCCACCCCAGAGGAAAAGTTTGATTATGCCAGATCATTGCTACAAAAGGACGCATACGACTGGTGGAAGACAGTGTCCCATTCTATGGATGATCCACCCACCTTGTCCTATGCCGACTTTTTGAGAGAATTTGAATTGAAGTATACTCCGAGGGAGTATAAGGACATGAAGAAGATAGAGTTTTTGAGTTTGAAGTAAGACAGCCGGACCATTACTGAATATGAAGTTGAGTTTATTCAGTTGAGTCAGTATGCTGGGGGCATTATATCTGATGAGATAGATAGATGCAGGAGATTTGAGGAGGGATTGAGGCCCTCTATTATGTGCTTAGTGGCTGGATCTAGATATCACGATTTTTCCCAGCTTGTAGCAGCAGCTCGAAGTGTGGAGAGAGCTCAAGTTATTGCAGCTGCTTCAGAGGAAGAGGTTAGGATTAGAAGGCCCCAGTTTGAGGCAGGGTCTTCTTCTGCGAAGAGAGGTAGAGGAAGTTTTATTCCTCGGGTTAACAGGAGTCAGAGGCCGGCTGGAAGGTCAGTACAGTTCCAGAGACAGAGATTTAGACCTACAGCTTCAGTAGCGAGTGCTCCTACTCCTGGAGTTCAGAGATCCACCTTACCTGTGTGTGACTAGTGTGGTGGAAGACATGGGGGCGTTTGTTGGAGGTATAGTAGATCAGCTGTATGCTTCAGGTGTGGATCGCCTGATCATTTTATTAGAGATTGTCCAGAGACGCGGGAACAGAGGTCAGTTGATTCCGCAGCTTCTCTACCTAATGTGAGGGGAGGTCGAGGAGGCAGAGGTGTTAGCAGAGGAGGCAGAGCTGGGTTCAGTTCTAGAGGAGGTGCTACATCCAGGGAGAGTAGACCAGAGGAGGTTGGATCTTCCCAGAGGATGTATGTTATGCAGAGGCAGCCAGATGCATCGGCAGTCATAGCTGGTACTTTTTCTTTATTTAATACTTCAGTACTTGCTTTGATTGATCCCGGATCCACGCATTCATATATTAGTGCGTCTATTTTGCCTGTATCTGATGTGCATGCTGAATCCCTAGGATTTGATGTATTGGTGACAAATCCTCTAGGGCATAGTGTGATTGTTAGCAAAGTGCACTGAGATAGTGCAGTAATGGTGCAGGGTGAGGAATTCCTTGGAGATTTGATTGAGATGCCTTTTAAGGAATATGATGTGATTCTAGGCATGGATTGCTTATCTAGACATGGAGCTGTGGTGGATTGTAAAAAGAAAGTTGTTACTTTGAGAACTGTTGATGGTAGAGATGTGATAGTATCTAATGAGCAGGAAAAGCTAGCATCTTTGTTTGTGTCAGCTGTTGCAGCCAGGAGGTTGATTAGAAAGGGGTGTGATGCTTACCTTGCTCATGTGGTGGATACTAGAGTTAGAGGTTCTCCTATTGATAGCATTGCCACAGTTGCTGAGTTCCCAGATGTGTTTCCAGAGGAGTTGCCAAGATTGCCTCCTGAGAGAGAGGTGGAGTTTGGTATTGAGTTGTTGCCTGGTACCACACCTATCTCTATTACTCTTTATAGAATGGCGCCAGCAGAATTGAGGGAATTGAAGGTGCAATTACAGGAGTTGTTGGATAAAGGATTTATTCACCCCAGTGTTTCTCCTTGGGGAGCTCCTGTGTTATTTGTGAAGAAGAAGGATGGTACTATGAGATTGTGTATCGATTATAGGCAATTGAACAAGGTTACTATTAAAAATAAATATCCTTTGCCTAGAATTGATGATCTCTTTGATCAATTGAAGGGTGCAGCTGTGTTTTCTAAAATTGATTTGAGATCAGGGTACCATCAGTTGAGAGTCAGAGCTGAAGATGTTCCTAAGACAGCTTTTTCGGACCAGGTATGGGCATTATGAGTTTCTAGTAATGCCTTTTGGTTTGACGAATGCACCTACAGCTTTTATGGATTTGATGAATAGGGTGTTTAGGCCCTATCTGGATCAGTTTGTAGTGGTTTTTATTGATGACATTTTGGTGTATTCGCGTAATGAGGAGGAGCATGATATGCATCTGCGGATTGTGCTGCAAATCTTGAGAGAGAAGCAATTGTTTGCTAAACTGTCGAAGTGTGAGTTTTGGTTGGATCAAGTAGCTTTTCTTGGTCATATAGTTTCCGCAGAAGGCATTAGAGTTGATCCTAGTAAAGTTGAAGCTATTCTGAATTGGAGTCCACCAAAGTCTGTAACTGAAGTTAGAAGTTTTCTTGGTTTGGCAGGCTATTATCGATGGTTTGTAAAAGGATTTTCCTTGATAGCTACTCCACTTACCAGATTGCTTCGAAAGGGAGTGAGATTTGTGTGGACGGATCAGTGTCAGGCTAGCTTTGAACAGTTGAGAGAAATGTTGACTCAATCGCCAGTTCTTACATTACCTGTAGAAGACAAACCATTTGTGATCTACAGTGATGCTTCACATAGTGGTTTTGGGTGTGTGCTGATGCAAGAAGGTAAAGTTATAGCTTATGCATCTCGTCAGTTGAAACCACATGAGCTTAATTATCCGACCCATGATTTGGAATTGGCAGCCATTGTGTTTGCATTAAAGATTTGGCGCCACTACTTGTTTGGGGAGAAATGTTTTATCTACACTGATCACAAGAGTTTGAAATATTTGGGTGTCCAAAAAGAGCTCAATCTTCGACAGAGGAGGTGGTTGGAATTGATTAAAGACTACGACTGCTTGATTAATTATCATCCAGGTAAAGCAAATGTTGTTGCTGATGCCTTGAGTCGGAAGTCTTTAGCTGGTTTAACTGCATATTCGCTCTCGTTGCTTGTTAAATTGAGAGCATTGCGTGCCAGTTTTGTATCTTGTGATGATGGTGCATTGTTGGCATAGTTACATTTGAAACCAGTTTTGTTGGATCAAATTAAAGAGGCTCAGTTGGCTGATAAGAAGATTCAAAAGACTGTGTCAGATTGCCAGAATGGGAAGAGTAGAGATTTTATTGTGAGAGATGATGGGAGTCTCTGGTTTAAGAACAGATTGTGTGTATCCGATGATGCTAAATTGAAGAGGATCATTTTAGAAGAAGCACATCAGTCAGTGTTTGCTATGCATCCGGGCAATACCAAGATGTATCATGATCTGAGACAGCATTATTGGTGGGTTGGTTTGAAGAGAGACATTGCTGAATTTGTATCTAAATGTCTCACATGTCAGAAGGTAAAAGCAGAGCATCAAGTTCCAACTGGGTTGCTTCAATCGTTATCAGTGCTTGAATGGAAGTGGGATAGAGTGACAATGGATTTTGTGTCTAGTTTGCCATTGACACAAAGGAAACATGATGCCATATGGGTGATTGTGGATAGATTGACTAAGACAGCTCATTTTCTTCCGGTTCGGATGGATTACTCTTTGGAGAGGTTAGCTGAGCTGTATATCTATGAGATTGTGAAGTTGCATGGTGTTCCAACTTCTTTAGTGTCTGATCGAGATCCCAGGTTTACTTCCAGGTTTTGGAAGGGTTTGCATAGTGCTTTGGGTTCTCGATTACACTTCAGTACTGCTTTTCATCCACAGACGGATGGGCAGTCTGAGAGGGTGATACAGATTATTGAGGACATGTTGAGAAGCTGTGTCATCGATTTTTCTGGAAGTTGGGACAGATTTCTACCACTTGTGGAGTTTGCTTACAACAATAGTCACCAATCCAGCATTGGTATGGCACCATTTGAAGCACTGTATGGTAGACGGTGTAGGACACCGCTGTGTTGGAGTGAACTTGGAGATGGTAAGTTAATTGGGCCTGATTTGATTCAAGAAACTGAAGAGAAAGTGAAAGTTATTCGAGGCAAGTTAAAAGCAGCTTCAGATCGACAGAAGTCTTATGCAGATCTGAAAACAAGAGACATAGAGTTTGATATTGGAGATAAGGTATTTTTGAAAGTGTCTCCTTGGAAAAAGATATTGAGGTTCGGTCGGAAAGGGAAATTGAGTCCTCGTTTCATTGGACCGTATGAAGTTCTGGAAAGAGTTGGGCCAGTTGCTTATCGGCTTGCTTTGCCACCTGAGTTGGATCGTATTCATAATGTATTCCATGTTTCTATGTTGAGGAGGTACAGGTCGGATCCATCTCATGTGTTGCCATTTGAATCTATCGAAGTGAGTCCAGATTTGACTTTTGAAGAGGAACCAGTTGCTATCTTGGCACGTGAAGTGAAAGAGTTGAGAAATAAGAGAGTGCCATTGGTGAAGGTTTTATGGAAGAATCATGCAAAAGAAGAGGCAACTTGGGAAAGTGAGCAAACCATGCGAGATCAATATCCTCAGTTGTTTCGGACTTGATATCAGGTAATTTCGAGGACGAAATTTTCTTTTTAGAGGGGGAGAATTGTAATATCCCCATGTATGCCCTAGAAGTGTAGAATATTATTGTTATTATAATTGGATTGAATGTATATGTTATGTGTTTTGGGAAAGAAAGAGGGTTTAGAGACAAGTTTATATGTTGTTTATATGATGATATAACTAACTTATACATAAGTCAAATAGAGAGTCAATGCAAGAGGATATTTATTTGAGATTTGTGAAATTACTTAAATGGGCACATATGAGACAAAAGGTTAATTAAATGGATGAAGGGCATTTAAGTAATTATTTTGTTAAATTGTGTGGTGGAGATTTAAAGAAGAAAAGCTATTTGACTTGGGTTGAATTTCTTTTCTTCTCATGTATGTGCCGGCCATCCAAGAAGAGAAAGAGCTAGAGAGGTGTTTGAAGTTCTAAACTCAAATTGAAGAAGGAATCAAGGGATTTGGTTAGAGATTTGTGGAATTTCTTCATTTAAAGTAAGTGATCTCTTGATTTCCTTTGTTAATTTTGAAGTTGTGTCTAAGGTGAATTGTGATTTGTTGATGTGATGATTTGGTGTGTTTGATATGTGTTTACAAGTGTTAAAATTGATTGTAAGTTAAAAGATTTAATTGGTGTTGGTTTGGTTGTGAAGATTGTAAGTTTAAGTGGATGTTGATAGTGGAAGAAGTTGGTTTTAGGGTTTGGGATTTGTTGAATGATTTAATGTATGGTTAATGTGAATATTGTGTTAAATATGCAAAATAAGTGTTAATAACTTTGATTACATCTATTTGATTGAGTTTATGTGGTGCATAATGGGTTAAAATGCATTTAGAAGAGGGTTGTTCACAATTAGGGTTTTGTTCATGAGTGACACGGCCAAAAGCAAGGAGAGACACGGCCAAGCCAAGGGAATTTGGGCGTGTTGGATGGATTTTTGAGAGACATGGCCGTGTCCATTGCCCGTGTTCGCTACTGGATTTTGGTGTTGGGAGACACGGCCACAAGCTTGGCCGTGTCCTATGCCCGTGTTTGCTACTGGAATTTGTGGTTGAGTGACACTGCCACAAGCTTGGCCGTGTCCCTCAAGTGTGCTGCCCGTGTCCCTCAAATGTGTTAGATAAGGTTTTTATTCTTTGACCTTATTGCATTGTTTGGATTCTCTAAGGGTAAGTTGGTACCTAAACCTAAACCTAAACACACTTCAAACAATGAATGACCTAAGCAAATGCATGTGGAAGATCCTAAAGCCATGAACATTGTTATGTTATGCATTGTGGGTCTTGTGAAATGTATTATATATATATTGTGAAATGAGATAAATGAGACATGTAGGTATATATGATTATGTTCCATGTAATTGATTATGGATATGTAAAAGGTGATGTGTTATATTGTGAATTGAGACATGGTTATTCAAATATGTTGAGAAGCCATTGTATGTGGCTATGAATGTACAAATGAGAGTGTTGAGGCATGATTGCCTATTTGTTATGATATGCAAATTGAGAATGAGAATGATAAAGAGATTAATGAAATAGGGTATGTTTAATATGTTATTCAGTTTCAGAGTTCTGAATTTGGAGGCATGCCTATAAAATGAAAGGTAACAGTCTTGCCGGGTTGAGGATCTCTTCATTTGAGTTGAATGGAGGTCCAAGAGACTGGGTCTGTTACACTATGAGAATTGTGATTATGAAATATATAATTGGTAACAGTCTTGCCGGGTTGAGGATCTTCTCGGGTAGCCGAGTTGATGGTCCAAGAGACTGGGTCTGTTACTTGAGTAATGTGAAATGTGAATAGTAGTAACAGTCTAGCCGGGTTGAGGATCTCATCGAGGTTAGCCGAGTTGATGGTCCAAGAGACTGGGTCTGTTACGGTATACATGAATAGAGATGTATATGTATATGTTGCCTACGGGCTTGATTATTGTAATTATGAACCAAAGCAGTAACTCTGAATTCTGAATATCGTATTAAATACTTGTTGGGCCCATAGGTGTCTATGTTGCATGAATATTATGAATGATAGTATTACTTTAATGAGGAAAATGTAATATACATAATATATTATGTATTGAGTATGATCTTTATGGTTTGAATGTATATCATTGTTATTAATTAAGCATAATAGCATTATAATTTGTCTTACTAAGCCCTTGGCTTAGCGCGATAGTGTTTGATCGCGCAGGTAATAGAGTTGAACCCGAGAGCTCTTCGAGACCGAGTGAGAGTAGACATTGAAGTGTTGAGTTTGGGACTTAAAGATCAGAGCAAACTTGCCAATCATGTATACTTCTTTATATTTTGTAAAGTATTGTTTATAATGTAAATATATGTATATTTGTAAATATATATTCAAATGTTTTCATATATGTAAATATTTTCTAAATTCCACTGCATATTAAGTAAATGTATATATATATATCTAATTTATTTTATATAATAAGTTAATGACTTATTTTCTAATAGATATGATGAGAAAGACTATGGTATCTTTAAAAATAATTTGAATGTTAAAGAAAACCGTAGCATTCTTATATTCAATGCACGTATGCTACATTGTAGTGTTTGTAGTGTGGGTGTATTGGATATGGGGGTGTTACACAAGAAATTATTCAAAAACTTAATATTGAAAATTCAAGGTTTTGATTGGGGATTTTAATCATTCAATGAATTTTTAGCAAAATTTTTTATTTTAAAATATTAATTTACCTTTGCTAAAACTTGATCTACAAATGAAACTAAGAAAAATTCATATTTGAATCAAATAGAAAATTAAAATTTTTAAAGGAAAATGAAAGAAAATCAAAATGGTTCTCTTACTAATTAGAGACATGTTGACTATTATCAATTGAGAAATTAAGAATCAAAGAAAGGATGTACGAAGACTACTTTTCCTGGACCAGATGTGGACATTATACATTTTAGCCTTGCCTTTTGGACTAACCAATGCACAAACGTATGGATTTGATGATTAAAGTATTCAAACCTTACTTGGATCAATTTGTCATTATTTTTATCGATGACATTTTGGTGTATTCCAAGATTCAGAAAGAGCATGAAGAACATCTGAAAAAAGGGTATTACAAACATTACTAGAGCAACAATTGTATGATAAGTTAAGATAAGTTTTGGTTATAGAGCATCTCTTTCTTGGGGCAAGTGATTAGTGGTCAAGGATAGCAAGTGGATCCTAATAAGATTGAAACAATATCATCCTTGCCATGACCCACTAATATTGTAACACCCCTATACTCTATATACATACCATATATATACTCTGTATACGCATAATATGCATATAAAATATAAAGATGTCACATTACAGTTTTGTTAAAACCCTTATCTTAGTTCCACATCAATTATATATTTAATAAAGAACATTTTCAAAACCATTAAACTTTTCATTAGATTACATATATATAAAATTTTCATTGTCTTTCCAAAATTCACTTATATACATGTACATATGATCAAAATACAACATAATAAAATTGTACATGCATGCACCACCTTCTAGTTGGTCTCGAAACACTCTTACTCTTCTCATGGCACAACTGTTTGACTTTCATATAAAAAATCTACTCACCTACGTGATTCACACAACCGCACTAAGCTCGAAAGCTTAGTGGTACATATAAACAATATATACATACATTACAGAAAATCATACTCACAACACATCATATTCTTTGTATTTTCTTTATTATTATTAGCTTTGTATTTATACTTAAATATATGTATTTATATATCATCCACAATTCTTAATATTATTCTTGTCTACCACAAACACATACACTGGGCCCAATTATCCTTATACAATAAACTAGTTTCAGAACTATTATTTTGGCCTATCTCATCACAATGACACCAAATGTGTCTCGCTAATGGACGTAGCAATATTTGTGACACCCAGTGTCTCATCTATAGCGTATCTCAATAGTAATGACATAAAAGTGTCTAACTCAGGGGCGAAGTAACATCTCTGTGGCACCCAGTGCCTCCACCCCATCACGTAAGGCATGCCAATTACCAAGCACAATCTTCTAGCAACTAGATATTGTATAAAGGTACACACAATACACATTTATTTTTTAACATATTTTTACATCTCAACTCATATCATGGTTTTCATCAACCATCATCATATATAATACCAATGTGGCTTACATCCACATTTTAGTGTACAAATTACACTTCTCATATCTTTAACAAATATCACATCCACATTTTACAATACATAATTGTCACAACAATAACATGTCTTCTCTAAAGCCAAGATTGTGCCTTGCATAAAACATAAAATGATTATCAATACACATTTCATGGCCTTTCAATCTTTATATAACATTATCACTTGCCATAATTCTATAGCTCACTCATATTGCACAACAATTCATACACATATTTCACATTAAATTGCTAATACTATAATACAACTCATATATAAAGTATTTCAATATCATCATGGCATGTTTTATACTAAGATATTAATAATATCAATTTGTATATCTCTATTATACAACTCAAATCCTTTCTTTCTTTCTCAACTCATAACATTTAATTCAATACTCCATACTTTGGAGTTTCTCATTAACTAAGATTATATTAAGTTTCCAAACTAATAATAATATCATATTCATCTGATCTTTATCATATTCATTATTCATTTATAATTCACACTTGATATCCAACCACATTTCTCATTTCATATTTTCATCATGCAATCATGAGCCACACTCACCATATGACTCCTCAACATACCAACATTTTGCATAATCAATATATTTTATTAATATTTATTCACTTTATAATCACATATATATTTTTAATTCAATATATATAAAGATATAACTATGTAAGCCATGAATCACGGATGAAAGACAATGAAAAGAAGTATTTTGGGCAAAATTCTGTAATTGACACTCCAAAAGACATGGGCGTATCACTGACCGTGTCATTTATCCACTTTACAGAAGCTTTGATATGCCCACACGCCCAGTGACATGGGCGTGTCACTTCCCCTATCATTTATATTGAAAACATCATCTACGACATGCCTAGTGAAATGGGCGTGTCACTGCCCCTGTCAGGCTAATTTTTTGGGTATAAAATCTGAACTAAAGTACGAATTAGGCACCCAATAGCTATACCTATGGCATCTCAAAACCACTTTTTCATACCATATTTATCAACAAAACACACACCTATCAACTTAGAATGATGCAAACCAAAATCAAGAGCATAATCTAAGTATATACTTACTCAAAATCATATGTACCAATCAAAAGATTATATGTACAAACTAAAGAAATTATATGTACAAACCTTAGTTAATCCAAGCTTACTCTTCTTCTCTCAATCCCCCTTAGCCTAAACACAAAATCATAACAATAATCATCATATAATTCATTCATACAATCATACATATATCAATTCACTCAATTCACAACTCATTTATACAAAACCCTTACTCTTTTCCTCAATTCTAACTATCCATCATCATCCTCAACATGTAACCATATTTACTTCATCTATGTATCATTTCAATATTTATATATACTCCACCTACCATAGTTATCATCTTATTCAATTAATCATCACTTTCTCTCACTAATCATATCATATATATATACTTAAAATCCATAAAAATCAGCTCAAGGAAAAGAATACTTACTTGAATTCTTTGTCAAATCCTCAATATGCACCTTCAAATATCTTAAAACTCTTATGAATTTGGTGTGTATATGAACTAAATCTAGCTCTTCTCTCTCTCTCTCTCTCAATTCTCATGTTCAAAGAGGAAGAAGAAGAAGGAAGAAGAAATATGCCTATTCTTTTCCCATCTTTACCTCTTATATATATATATAGAATAATATAACAAATTTTCCACCATTCACTTTCTCCATATATATTTAAATATATATACATATAATTAATCACTTAATTAATTTAAGTAGTCATTCACCAAAAATATCTAGACTTTTCCATAATCATCTCCTTTTTTTAACTTTTATCTTTTTACCTAACTTCATCATTTAGTGCCTTTATACTTTATATATATCTTATATATATATATATATTATGTATATGTATATGTCTTATATACTCTATTTATATTTCTCATATACTTCAAATATATAATATAAATGTATAACATTTATCATACACATCCATCTCTTATTATGTTTTCTCTACCTATTTCACCAATATACTATCTCATAATTATTATTCCAAAGTACATTAAAAATCGAGATATTACAAATGTCATTAAAAACAAAGTTTCCTGGGTTTAGCAAGCTACAATAGGAGATTTGAAAAAAAATCTCCAAAATAGCTGATCCATTAACCAAATTGATTAAAAAATCTAGCAAGTTTATATGGCATGTTGACTATGAAGAAACCTTTAATTAGTTGAAGGCTTGCTTAATCACAACCTTGGTGCTAGAACTATTAATGGAAAATGGTAGATTTGTGTGTACTATAATGCTTCAAGAAATCGGTTAGGATATGTGTTGATGTACAATAATCAAGTGATTACTTATGCCTTCCGAAAACTAATGAAGCATAAACTAAACTATCCTACTCATGACTTGGAAATGGCAACAGTAGTGTTTACTTTAAAATTTGGATGCATTGACTATATGGTGAGAAGTGTCAGATCTTCACTGACCATTAGAGCTTGAAGTATATCTTCCAATAAAGAGATATGAATCTTCAACAACATAGATGGATAGAACTACTGAAGAATTATGATTGTGAAATTTTATACCATCTAGGGAAAGCCAACATTGTGTCTGATGCTTTAAGCTAGAAATCCTTAGGAAGTCTTGCTCAAATTATAGTTTGTAAATGTCCCTTAATTAAGGGAATACATGATCTACATGATTGTTGTCCCAAGATGACAACTAAGAGGGGGATGAATTGGTTGTCTTGAAGAAGTGATAGCAAATTAAAAATTTAAAAGCAAACAAAGCAAGAGAAGAGTAGAGTAGAACAAACACAAATAGTTTATAATGGTTTGAATTACCTTAATCCTATGTTCACTTCCTTAACAACTTGTTAAGATTCCAAATCTTGAGTTTTTACAAGCTCAACTTTACCTTGGTATTTTTACAAGATTATACCGAACTTTTACAAGGTTTGAGAATTTCGTTACAACCCAAATAAGAGTTTTCCCAAACTCACTCTAAAACCTAAGTATTTCAAAGCTCACACTCAAACTTACAATGATGTTTAATGCTCACACCCAACACTCAATGAATACAAATAAAAATTTTGATGTAAAGAAATGAAAGTTCAAATGCACTATACAAAACTGATAGGCAGTCCAAATGCGCTATACAAAACTTGGAGCATCTTCTACAAATCTACATTCTTGATTTTGGTGGTATCTAGGACAAACATTTGGCTCTGATAGAATTTACTTATAATAATAGTTTTCATTCCACTATTTAGATGGCTCCTTATGAAGCCCTTTGTGGAAGAAAATGTCAGACACACTTTTATTAGACTGTGAGTGGGGATTTTTGCCCTCTACACCCAGTGGAAAGGTTTTTATGACTATGACACTGTCAGGCTCATGGTCATAGAGAATACGGGGCTAAACACAGAGAAAATGAAGTTTCCATCCAGACAGGCTAAGAAAGAAAAGAAAGGGGTGAATGATTCAATTCCTCAAGAATCCATAACCCTCTGTTAGGTTCAGAAAGTTGGATATGCATGGGGAAGGTGAGAATGCCCCAGCACCCCCAGAGCTCCCAATTCATTAGAATCGACCTCCTTTTCATGTCTAAATATTATAAAATTCTTAAATTATTACAGTATTATCCATATTACATGCAATTATAAAATAAATATTCATCATATTATAAAGTTAAACACACCAATCAAAATGGGCACCCATTGGAGGATGCAAACATGCCCTTACAATTATCCAAGTCTATTAAAATAAATAAAATAGGACACCCACCAAAAGGTAGAAACATGTCATTTACAAAGTCCCAAAGTTTATAAAATAAATTACATAATAAAAAATAACTAAGGCACCCACAAGGTGAAAATATACCTTTTATAATCTTTAAAATATGAACAATGGTAGATAATCATAATTCAATTATTCATCACAAGTAAATTATATCAACCATCCATTCATCCATAATAATAAAATCAATAATTAAAATCATGGTTCCATAATAAATTAACAAAGTTAAAGCTCTAACATCAATTAGGGTTTCACAATGCAAATTAGGGTTAATCCTAAAGGATTAGGATCTTGGATTAGGATTTCAGAAATTAGGGTTATGGATTTTAGGGTTTTGGGCTTAAAGTTTTACAAAATTAGGTTTTTACAAAATTAGGATTTCATAAAATTAGAGTTTTACAAAATTAGGGTTTTTAGAAATCAAGTTAGGGTTTTAAAATCATAAAAATAAAGTTTGAACTAAACTTTAATCATAATTATATCCTGCTGGATGAAATAAACATCATGCTACTGGAAGTTAAAACAAGCAATTACTTAATATTGTTTGAACAAGCTATTAGGTGTGATAATATTATTTTAAAGGGTGATGATGATTGCTGTAAATTTAAACAAGCTACTTGATGTAATATTATTTTAAAGAATGATGGTGATTGCTATAAATTTAAACAAATTAAATATCAAAACCAAACCTTCATTTGTTGGCTCCACCAATTTTTATACGCAGAACCAAGCTCCCTCCCTTACTGCTTGGACCAACTTTGATTTTGGTTGAGTGAAGAAATCTAGAGACAATTGCTACAGCCTTCTTTGGTTGCTTTGTAATGATTTTATGTGTTATGGCTACTCTTTTCTAATTGCTTTCTTTTGCTTTGTTAATTGCTGCCTCTATTTCTTAATCACTCCTCCCATGTCCTTCTCTCTTTCTTTCTATTTTATAATGTATCAATTAGGGTTAACACTCTTTGTTAATCCTTATCCAATTTTGATATTTGTACAATTTAAGACTGATTAGGATTCCTAAACAAACCCAACTCATTTAAAATCGTTCAAGCATAGGGTTCATGTCGATTTAGAGTGTTCAAATCGACATGAGTCAAGCTCATATATATTTGGAGTGGCCAAATCAGCATGGACTAGGCTCATGTCAATTTGTACACCCCAAATCAACATGAGCCAGGCTCATGTCGATTTGAAGTTGCCAAAAGCTCATGTCGATTTGGAAGGTCCAACTCAAACTGAATCCAATTTTTCTAATTCTTGGACCGAATTTGTTTTATAAATTTAATTTGAGCCATTATAAATTGGACTAGTTTGATTTGAGCTTTTAAACTTGGTTTTAAGCTCTTTAAAATTATAACGGACAAGTTTAAGCTTTTTGAATTTAATCCAGGCTAAAATTAAGGGGTTTCTTGTTTTGCCTCCTGGTTGAGCGATATAAGATTTCAGTAGAAGAGAGTGAAAAATGATGATACAACTTTTGAATTTTGCACCAAGCATCTGTAAAATAAGACACAGAGACAAGCAAATAGAAATCCAAAGGATGGATACCCTAGGGTGAAGAACCATTGAGTATCAACATCCAACCATTCAACGACTGTAATATCTCAATGAACTATTGGGAAACTCTAATATTCGAGAAACTCTAATGTCTTAATGAAACCACCAAGTGACTCTAATATCTTGGTGTTGATGAACTTGGACTGGTTTGGGTTATGAACCCATGACTTGATTTGGGTTCTAGACCCGAGATTGGATTTGGATTCGTAACCCGAGACTAAATTTGGGTTCTCAACTTGAGACCTGATTTGGATTTTTGACTTGAGACTGAATATGCATTCTCGACCCAAGACTAAATTTGGGTTCTCGACCTAAGATTGGATTTGGGTTCTAGACCTGAGACTTATTTTTGGTTCTCAATCGAAGACTAGATTTGAGTTTTGGACCCAAGACTTGTTTTGGACCCAAGACTTGTTTTGGGTTCTAGACCCAAGACTGGATTTTGGGTTTTTGACCTGAGACTGGATTAAATTCTGGACCCGAGACTGGATTTGGATTCTAGACCCATAATGGACTTCGACTCTTCTAGCTTGACCATCCTTTTATCATTTGAGAATTTTTGCTTTCTTCTAGCCACTAGGTTCTGTTCTTCAATGGATTTTGCTTTACAAAAAAAAAATTCAGTTATTTTTAGCCCTTTAGTCCTCATATCCTCCTCTTGGCCCCTTGCATGGCAAAATATTGAAAGAGAGTCTGAAAATATTTTATAAATGCATAAAATAAAAATTTGAAAGGAGAAGCTTTGCCCCCTTTATAGGCTCAAACCAATGATTTTGTTCCCATGTAGGCTTCACCTGATGTTTTTTCTTTGTCTCATTCCTTACATAAGCATGCACCTCCATTTTTGCATAGTGATTACATTTTTCTCAAGGAATGGGCCTTTCATGCCCCATGATGCTTTGTCTGCTTCTCATCATTTGCTTCAAGAGTATTGGCTGCTTAAAGAATAGACAACAAAAGTGCAGTGTGACATGCTTATGTATGCATGTATGTATGATATGCATGGGTGATACTTATAATGATTATACTGACTTACAGATTGAGGTGATAGGCCGAAGCATTCCCATTGGTACTTTTAGGATATTTTTATAGGTCTTGCATTGGATCATTAAGAGATGCCACATCCATAACTTCATCTTCAATATATGGAATACATGTGTAGTCAGGTCCCAAGAAAGGTAGTCAAAGATACAGGAGATATCAATTTCAAACCATGATTCAACACATGAGTTGATATCTTCTTCATAACCTTATGAATGATTCTTTCATCAGCCCACTTTTGCCCAATATGTCCTTTAAGGTTCGATAATGTAATGTACTTCTCTAAACTTGAAGGCTCGTATAACAAAAAACATTTGAAATTTAAAAACTAGATGCTAGTTTTGTCATAGTGTCAATATACCTCGGGACGTGATTTTTCTAAATTAACACATCTATAACATCATGATTCTAATTACCATACTAAAATTGGGAATCATTTCTATTTGAGCAAGAATTGTTGTACTTCAGATAGGCAGATACACATTACTTAGCCAAAGGTCTCATTATATTTACATATTGTCTATCTCATATGTATGATTCCTTAAATAATCTCCACTAATATACTCCACCTACCAAGAGAGATCAACAGGTCTTTAATAGGCTTGAAATGGGATCTATAAGGGACATGGCTTAAGTGAAGGCCATTTTTAAACTGGAGCTGACATAACACTATGGATAAACCTTCACACTATAAAACTCTTGTTAGAACCTTAGACAGTTGGAAGTATGAAATGATAGGGCTTTGAACATTCTTCCATCTTCTTGGCATGGATCTGGATCTTAATTAGGATAGTCTTTGCCTTTACAATTTCCTTTTCTTCTTTTTCTTTTTTTATTCTTTCTTTTACCCTTTTTTCTTTTTTCTTTTTTTATTCTTTTCTCTCTTTTGGCATTTCATCATATTTTCCTTTTTCTCTATAGGGTCATCAAGTGCTGGACTTTCAAGATTATTGACTTGGAGTTGTGACGAGTATCATGTACTAGATGGTCTTTCTCCTATTTCTCTAATTTTGGTTGAATCTCTGGTTGGTTGGACCAATTCAAATCAAACTTCTTCTCGTAGGCTAAGTGGAAGTCTTCCATTATTTCAGGTAGAAAGAACTTTGTTGGCTTTATGAACTGCTCTTTTGAATTTTTTTTTTATTTCTCTTTTCCTCTCTTCCTTCTTCATCTTCTTATTTTTTTTCTCTTTTTTTCTTTTCATTTCTAAGAGAGTTTTATTGTTCATACTGCCCTATGCTTTTAACTATGGAGCAGCACAAGTCTGCTTCAATGGGGATGAATCCTTTATAATCTTGATGCCATCGAACCTAAATTCAGGTAAACTTCAACTTTTCTTCATAGTCTTGGTTGAGAATCCCTTTCTTCGATCTTGTTGCCTTCTTGGTAACTCAATGATCATTAGACTTGCCATAAGTGTCATAACAGCTCAGGGTAGGTTATTGGAGTTTATAAGCCAATGAAAAGAAAGATAAAATCTCATGAAGGCTTAAAGGGATAAACTAGGGTTTGATATTAATAGGATGGATACTAGTTGTTAGCTCATCAAATAATGCCTAGATCATTTATCTCTTCAATAAACAAAGTTAAATTTTGTCTTGAAAGTTCATCAACGTATGTTCTAAGATCGACTAGAATCTAGATGCCGGTAATTATGCAGGAGCCCTCTCTAAGTAAGCATACAAAGCTCAATGCCATAGAATAATTTCCTTACCAAGTAAAGTTATTGAAATCTTGATGCATAGATATACTTATTTATGAACATCAAGCTATATTGATCATCGATTAAACACTATAATGTCAAAAGCCAACAAAATTATAAATTCAATAAAAGTAATTTATTCAAATAATTTTAATTTAAAAAACATAATTGTTCCAATAAAATACCAATGAGAGCAAAATAAAACGAGCAACATTCAAGCTAAAGGAGGTTTATTGGATTGGAGTCTACTTGAACATTTTAAGGCAAGTATTTTGTAATTTAGGGTTTAGAAAAAAACCCACTCTTCTTCCTTAGATTCCAATTCATTAACAACACAAATGGTCAGTGCTTTCTTACCCATAGCTAATTCAATCTTACTAGGCAGAACCTCCACTTTTATAATTTCTTTATCTGTATCTTGAAAAGATGACAAGATAAACTTTTCATCCAATTCTCCCCCTATCATGAAGGTCGCTGGTGGTGGCACTCTTCCAAATTTAGGCAAAGGATTATTCTTAGTGTTGGGCTTATCAAGCTCTAGCAACTTTCTACTGCCAATCAAATCTTGGATCTCATACCTTAAGCAAGCACATTTATCTATCTCATGCCCTTGTATTTGACGGAATTGATAGAAAGCCTTGGCATCAAAGTTTGATGGTAGTGGATCGTGCAATGGTCGAGGAGCCAATGACTATAATAATCCCTTTTTCTATAACTTGTTGAAAACCCAAGATAGAGGTTTTCCAAACTCTGAAAATTGTCTTCTATTTGCTTGACTAGTTATTGAATTGAGATCCACTGCTTTCTGCGTACTCTGACCACCAGATTGGTAACTTTTCCTCTCATTCCTTCTTTCAAAAAAATAATTCTTCTCCCTTTCTTACTCTTTCATTTGCAAGTCAGCTTGGAGAAGGTCTTTGAAATCTCTGATAAGGGTATGACACAGCCGTTCACGAAGGTTAGGCAAGACACCTCTTACTATCATTGTGATATGGTCAGATTTATCAGGCCTCTTTTGAGAAGAGTGTGAGCGGAGATTTTTGCCTCCGCTCCTATGTGGAATGGTTCTTGTGACTTTGGCACTATTAAGCTCAGGATCTTAGAGAACACGTGCCTAAACCCAGAGAAAATGGAGTCGCCACTCGGGAAAAAAAGAAAGGGGTGGATGACTCAATTTCTAAGAAATTCCTAACCCCCTAATGGGTTCGGAAAGTTGGATATGCGTGGGGAAGGTGAAAATGACCCAGCACCCCTATAGCGTCAGATTCATTGGAACCGACCATCTTTTCAAGTCTAAATATTATAAAACTCTTAATTATTATGATATTATCCATAAGAAATCAAACAAATAGGAAATTAAATTATACAAACATCCATAATAATAAATCATCCATTTGTATATAAACCATGAACATATAATTATAGATTAAATAATTAAACTATGGATCAATCATAAATTAATTATTCAAATGTACAAAAATAGGGCTCAAATCTTGAATTAGGGTTTTTTGGTATTTTGAGAATAGATTAGGGTTTACTGGATGTTTGGGATCAAATTAAGGAACTAGGGTTTTAAGGAGTTTGGGTTTTGGATATTGGGGTTTTAAGGAATTAGGGTTTTAATGAATTAGGATTTTGGGTATTGGGGTTTTAAGGAATTAGAGTTTTAAGGGATTAGGGTTTTGGATTAAGGTTGAAGGTTTTTGTAATTTGGTTACTGGATTAGGTTTACTAAATAGGTTTATAAATTAGGGTTTAGGTGTTTAAGGCTTAAGAGTTACATTTTAGGTTTTTGGAATTTTGGAAGTTAGGGTTTGGAAGCTGGGGTTTAGGTTTTAGGGTTTTGTAAGTTAGGATTTGAGATTTAGGGTTTTGGATTTAGGATTCGATTTTGGTTTCTAGATGTTTAAGGTTTGGTTTTAGAGTTTTTGATTTAAGGTGGAGATTACTAGATGTTTAGGATTTAGTTTAGGTTTTGGGAATTAGGGTTTGGTTTAGGTTTAGTTAGGGTTTCTGGATGTTTAGGGTTTTGTTTAGGTTTTGTGAATTAAGGTAGCGGTTTCTGGATATTTTTAGACTTGAGGTTTTCATTTTTAAAAAAGGTTCAGATTAGGGTTCTTAGGTTTAAAAAGGATAATTTCATTCTACTTGGAATTTGGTTATTAGATTAAACAAATGACCATAAGTCTTCGTGCAATCTAGGATTAATTTAAATACTGCTTAAAATGGCTTTCCAATTACTTGTTGATATTTTTTTCCATTGGAAACACACTTATTATACGTTGAAACCAATTGTAAATCTATAGATCAAGCTACTGCTTGCCTGGATCAATTGAGGTTTTTGGCTGGAGTATGCCTGATTGTTGCTTGTGTTGTTTTTGTTAAACCATGCTAATTGCTGGCTATACTTCATGATTGTTGCCAAAATCTCCCTATAAATAATAATCGTTGTTATCTATAAACGAATTAGGTTCAAAACCAAAACCCTAATACTTAATCTGACGGTTAAAAATAAGTCCAACTTAATTAGGGAGCTGAATTAAAGGATCATGGCAGAGTGGGACAACCCAATGTGCCATGGACCAAAGGCCATGGCAGATTGGAAACTCCTAGTCTGCCATTGACCATTGTCCATGATGAATTGGTGTCCTAATTCACCATGGTTTTATAGTTTAGTCCGGTTTGGCTCATTTTTATACATAAAAATACAATCAAACTTCTTTTATTTTTTAAATGATAAATGGGAATGTATTTAGGGTTTAATAAATCAAGCCACCTTATTTTATGCCCCTTTAAAAAATTGGACCGACCTACTAGAAGCCATAAACTTGGTTTAAGCTTTTTAAAATCAGATCAAATTTAGCTTAGCATTCTTTAATTAAGATCAAACTGATTTCTAAAATTAAGGATCTACAGTTTGCCCCCTGCTTGAATGATCTTGAATTTATTCAGAGAGTGAAAAGTAACATGACCTTGACCTGGATCCGAGGCTAAATTTAGGTTCTGGACCCAAGATTGGCTTGGGTTTTAGACCCGATTTGGGTTCTAAAATTGAAAATGATTTAGATTCTAAACCCGAGGTTATTTGGGTTCTGAACCCCAGGTGATTTGGGTTCTGGACCCAGTTTGATTTCTGGACTAAAAAATGATTTGGATTCTGGATCCGAGGTGGCTTGGGTTCTAGACTAGGTTTGAGTTATAGACTAAAAAATAATTTAAATTTTGGACCCGAGGTGGTTTGGGTTCTAGACCCTATTTGAGTTCTGGAATTGAAAATAATTTGGGTTCTGGACCCGAGGTGGTTTGGGTTTTGGACCTGGTTTGAGTTATGGACTTGAAAATTATTTAAGTTTGAGATCCGAGGTAGTTTGGGTTTAGGACCCGATTTGAGTTCTGGACTAAAAAATGATTTGGGTTCTGGATCCGAGGTGGTTTGGATTCTGGACTCGGTTTGAGTTCTTGACTAAAAAATTATTTGGGTTTTGTGAACCTCTGTTTTTCGCCCGAAAAGGATCCGGGCGAAAGTTCACTCGTTGTCGGGAGTCGCCACTCAGTTTATTTTGTTCGAAGGGGAAAACTAAGAAAACCCTTGTTTGACTCCAATAACTTGTCCAATGTAAAGGTTTCTAGTCTGCGAACCCAAGGAGGATTCGGGGACTATGTCATGCTTTTGATTAACTTGTAAAAATGGAACAAATTTAAAGACAAAAAGATTGTTGGTAGTTTGTGGACTTGCTATTTGGGGTGAATCCCAAACATGCCTACATACTCCCGTTTGAATAGGAGATCAAAGCCCATGTAGTTCGGAAAAGCCTATTTAAAGGCGATGAAAATTATGCTTCATGCATGTGTGTGTGTATGCTTCGTGCATTTGTCGGGCATTTTGCCAAATTTGTGAGATTTAGCACTTAGTGCTAAATGGTGAGATTTGGGTACTTTGTACCAAAGGAATGCAATTTTTAGGCCTTTGGCCTGTGTTGTCGGGCTTTTTGCCAAATTTGTGAGATTTAGCACTTAGTGCAAAAATTGTATAATTTCGGGTACTTAGTACCGAAAGAGTTCGATTTAGGCTCCGTGCCAAAAGTTCATTTTGATAATGCCGTTTAGGTACTTAATACCAAAGAGATGCAATTTAGGCTCCGTGCCAAAAAGATTGATTAATTTGTGGCTTAAAGCCGAAAGGGTGATTGATTAGTCCGTTAGGCCCTCAGACCTAAAAAGATTAGGCCTTTGACCGAGAAGAAATTAAGAAGAAGATTAGAATGCTTATGATATGCTCGAATCGACCAAAGATGAATTATGATATTACCTTGATCAAAATTTTTCCACTTCTAAGTTCCAGATCTTGTTTCCTTGCACTTTTGAGTATGATTCTTGGTTTCTACAACACAATATTAGAAATTTTTAAGCATAAAAATTTCGTCAGCATCTGGGCATAGGAAGTCCGAAAAGTCCCTCTCTTTTGAAAATCTGAAGCCTATATATAGGCAAAATCGGGCTGGACGGCGGCCGAGCCACCGCCGGTCCCGGCGGCTGGGCCGCTGTCCTGGCCCACCGCGACTCGCGCTACTTCTGCTAAAACTGACTTTCCGAGAGTTACGGGCCTCCAAAAATTATTTCGAGACCATATCCGTGATCATTGTGTCGCACCGGACATTCCAAGTACCATGAAGACATACTTTCAGTGGAGTTTCACCGTTGTTGCCCGGTCCGGCCTGGTTTGAGGAAATTGGCTTTCCGAGCCTCAAAATTCGAGTGTTCACAATTGCCCCCCACTGGGGTCCATAAAAATGATTTATGGAACTCAGTGGTCTTCTGAAGAGCGAATTTTGAGCGAGGTGCAAAAGACCCGCATTTTCATATTTTTCTATAAATAGGCTCATTTCATTCAATTTTCATTTGCTTTCATTCGTTCTCCTTCTTTCACTTCTTTCAAATTTTCTTTCGACGATGGATTTTACCGGCTTTGAAGACCTCGAAATCCCACTCCCTCCCTGCGATCTTTTACTTGAGGAGGAGAAGCACAGTTCTCGGACCGGCTGCTACGAGGTGAGTACATTCCCGTTTGTCCATCTAGTATGCATGCTTAGGAATTTTATTTATTTCCAGTAAGGAACTTAGAAATAAATTTTAGGAACATTTCCTTTACATGTACTAGTAATGAATTAGGAATTGTACCAGGCTTCATTATGTTCTGCCATCGGTAATTATTTCTAATAAAGAACTTAGAAATAATCCTTTAGGGATCCACACCCGGCTGGGGAAATGACTTAAATCTTTTCTGAATTTGTCCATCTTTTCTAAATCTTTTTTTTTTAGAACTCTACGATCAAGATATCTATAGCTGAGCGTCCGATGGGTACTATTCCGGCTTACATCTTTGATGCTGGGCACCCAGTGGGGGATCTTATCAGACCTGCTTTCCTCCACCATTTGAGGGCTATAGATGTGGGCAGAGATATCCACCGGGATTTAATCTGTGCTTTAGCCGAGCGCTGGTGGCCTACTACTGACACCTTCCATTTTTCTTGGGGGGAGATGACAATGACGCCTACTGACTTTTCCATCATTTCTGGGATTCCCTTTGGCGTCGAGATGGTGGAGTCCTATGATGACTGGCGGCAGGACATTTCTTCAGCCGACATGATTACTCTGATCGGGGTTGACTATCCTCGATATCAGGCACCTCGCTGCATTCAGCGGAGGTGGCTTGTGGAGCAAGCGCCAGGTATCTACACTGGTTACGAGACAGGCAACCTTACTGCTGACCAGACGGCCAGGTTTACCTTGCTTCTCCTGTTTGCTAGCTCTTTCTTATCAAACAGGAAAGATGCAGTGAGTCTCAATGTGCTGAAGAGCCTACTTGACCTGACACGGCTTCATAGGTACGATTGGGCTAGCATGATGCTGTGTAGGTTGTATGACGACATGTCAGACCTCTGCTATACCCGTGTTACTCCGTGTGGCTTGTATTACTTCTGGGAGGTAATGTAAAGAACATTTTCCCTATCTTTATGTATGTTGACATATACAAACTCTGATACCTTTTTTTTTTTTTTTTTTTTAGACTTGGGCTTACGAGTACTTTCCCGACATCGCCCCTTTTCTTCGTGAGATACCGGCCCTCGCAGATCCTCTTTCCCCCATTGCTTGGAGGTGGTATAGAGAGAGGGTAGAAGTACCAAAGAGGAAACTTCCCATCAGAGTGCTGAGATCGTTCTTCGACAGCTGCCCAATGGACTCGGTAAATGCTTTATCGTCATCTTTTTTTATTATATTAGAGAAAATGATTCGCTAATATAACAAATGTTTACAGGTTGCATCTAAAGTGATGTCTAGCCGACTGGCAGAGTGGATAGCTCAAGATTACAGCTTTCAGCGATCAGAGTTTCTGACTCGACGGCGATTCATACTTCCCCATCCAGAATTTCGACGGTATTATCTCGCTGAGAGGGTGGCTTTCCAAATTGCTGGTTTCTGTGCAGTTCCCGTGGACCCCCCCTGATGATATGCTATCTACAACACTTCTGCCTGTTACTGTGTCCCAGTATGAGGGCGACCCTTTCGAGTCGGCTTATGCCCCGGATGAGGAGGATTATGACTTCTACTGTCTTCATCGACTGATGCCACGCATTGGGGCACGATTTGACTCTGTACCCCCTTATCGGTCTTCCCACTCTTCAGCTCCCACTTCTAGCACTCCGAGAGACCATCCCTCTCCCGACCGGCGAACTGACAGACCCTCTTCCTCTAGGGCTGAGGCCTCTGCTTTCAGGGCCGGACCATCACACACTGGAGCAAGCAGCAGCTCATCTCATTTGAGGCCTCCCGCATCTGTCCTTACAGCTACCGGCCAATTTGACCCTATTTTAGCCGGCTTGAGGCTGCCTTATGCTGTTCGTCATCATGCACCTGGTGGTTGGGTGACCCGACCAATTAGTGCAGAGGGTGCATTATATCAGAGCTTTGCCCAAGTCACTCAGGTATATTCTCGTAGAACTTTTCATGAAAAGGATTCATAAAATTCTCTTGAGATTGATTGTGATTTTGTCTCTTTTACAGGTACCAGAGGGCCTGATCACAGAAATGGCGGCACTGATTACTGCTTTTTCGGATGAACTGTCTGGTGCTTTGACTGAGGCTGCTTACGAGAGGCAGAGCAGGCCGCAAAGACGGAGAGGCCGGCACTGATTTTTTTTTTATACTTGTCTTGATCTATGCTTGCTGTATTTGAACTATTCCCCTTCTGTACTTTGTACCTTTCATGTTTTTCAGCTGTTATCTGAACTTATCTGTAAACCTGCACTTATTTGTTAGTATTAACAGCACATATGTATGCATGATGCTTTTTCCTTTTTAGAAATTTCTTTTAAAAATAAATCCCTGATACAATCCCAAAAAATTGCACATAACAGGGCCTAAACAGGGCCAAAACATGAGAATTTTACAAAACACCAAAAAGAAAGAGGAATCAGGACGGTCGGTGGCGGCCGAGCCGCTGGCAACGGCGGCCGAGCCGCCGCCCGGGCTAGACCAGTATAAAAAAAAACAAGGTTGTCTTACATCTGTGGGCCAGAAAGCAATCCTCTTACTGAAAGATCTTATACATATTTTTTTTCAAATAACAATGAATCCTCTTTTTAATCACGTGATGCATAATTGGACCAAAAGTCTCCACAATGTTGAAAGGATCAACATGGGGAGGTACGGGTTGAAAGCTGTCGCCACACTCAGAGGTGTAGCAGTAGACTGGGATTTCTTGCACTCTTGCATCAGGTTTTGGGATCCCCAAGCCCATGTTTTCAGATTTGGGGCTCGGATGGAGGAAATGTGTCCTCTTTTTGAGGAGTTCTGCTCGATCATTGGGTGCGATCCAAATGCCCCTCTTGTGAGGCATGAGGTCCAAATCGGGTATGTGGGATCTTTTCAGAGGCTTTTTGGCTTCACAAAACCCCAAGCCCAAGCCATGATTGTAGACGGGGATAAGGCGATGCTGCTTCCCCTAATTGATGAGTTCTTGACCGCCGATTTTGAAGACGATGTTCAATTGAGGCATAGAATGCGAGCCTTCGTCTTTTGTCTGCTAGCTGGGTTCCTCTTCAATCGTGACCCCGGCTTTGGAGATTTGAGACTTTGCCAGATGGTTAGGCAAATGGAAGAGCTCAACTGTATTGGGGGCATGATCCTAGCTGAGACTATTCAGAGTCTCGACAGATGTGCACTTGGATTTGAACGTTGGACCGTCACCCCGGTCATCCTTCAGGTAATTTATACCTTTTGTTTCCTTTTTTGCTTATTCCATCATCTCTCTTTCCCTTTGTAAAATAGAAAGGATCTATTTTTTCAGGTTTGGCTGAGAGATCATCTTCGAGTGGTGGCAGCCCCCCAGACTTTGACCTACAACCCTTCGCAGTACCGCACCAGGAAAATTCAGATTTCTTTTCCCTCTATGGCCGAATGGACTATTTGGCTGTTTGAGCTTGGACCGGAAGAATTATTATGGTTCGTCCCTTGGTATAGGATCCCTCAATTCATAGAGGCAAATGCCATGCACAACCATGTCTACCTGCTTGGGTTCACTCACAGTACTTGGTACAGTGCTTCCCGCGTCCTCAGGCAGATGGGTGTTGATCAGAGAGTTCCCCTTCCTGTCGGGCTTACCATTGCTTCTCCTATTACCCCCGGGGTTACTCGGGCTGTTCTACAGACTTGGGTCAGAGACCATAGGATGATCAGGCCTGGTGCAGAGCCTTCTCTCGTTCAGCCCACTCCAGAGTACGGGACCTGGTTTATAGCTGAGGTTTGGCCCGTTGAGAAACCGAGGAGGTGCGCATTGCTGCAGGAGTTGGAGGGAGAGGGGGTGTAGGATTTGGATCCCAGGGTGACTCCATTGTCTTTTCTGTTTTTGGGTTGTTTTTTACCTTTTTGGTTTTTTTGAATGTATAGGACTTGTAGTCTGACTCTTTTGATGAACCGACTGACTCTTTTTTGTAATGGCCGACTCTTTTTGTAATAGATGATTCTCTTTTGTAATGAATGATTCTTAATGAATGACCCTTTTGTTTGCTTTCCAAGCATCATCTACTTTATTTATTTGCTCTTATTTTTGCCTAAGTCGTCCTTTCGGATTTTCAACTTAGCGAGCTTTTACCCATTCTTGCCTAAGCCGCCCTTTGCGGGTTTTCAGCTTAGCGGGCCCCACTATTGCCTAAGCCGCCCTTTGTGGGTTTTCGGCTTAGCGGGATTTTTCTATTCTTTTCTTTGTTTTTTGTTTTTTTTTTTGTTGGCAAAAGAAAAAATGAACCAATGATTTTTATTAAAATTTAGACCGTGCTCAAGGAGAGCTGCCTACATATCTCGAATTAGTTTGCGAGAATCAGGTCTAATGTAGTTCATTACAATGCGTGATCATGCATAATATTTCTTTAGTTGATCCAGATTGCATGGGTTTGTGAACTCCAGACCATCCAAATCAGACAAGATGACGGCTCCGCCGGAAAGTATTTTCTTTAAAATGTAGGGTCCCGCCCAATGAGGACGAAACTTCCCACGAGGATCTGTAACAGGTGTTCTGATCTCCTTCAAAACCAAACAACCTTCTTCCAACTTTCGATCTTTGACCTTTTTGTTGAAATGTCTGGCCATTCGCCTTTGATACCCTTGAATCTGATGTAGAGCTTGAAGTCTTTTTTCGTCCAAACTCAACAACTGATGATGATAATTGCTGATCCATTCAGCTTCATTTATCTGACTTTCTTGAATTATCCTCGCTGATTGAACTTCCAGTTCAATGGGGAGTACTGCTTCCATTCTGTATACCAGTGAATACGGGGTTGCCCCAGTAGGAGTTCTAACTGATGTTCTGTATCCCCACAAGGCCAATGGCAACTTCTCATGCCAACGCCTATGTTCCTTGATCATTTTTTGTATGATCACCTTTATAGACTTATTCGCTGCTTCTACAGCTCCATTTGTTTGAGGTCTATAAGGAGAGGACTTATGATGCTGGATTTTCTTATCCTTCAAGAGTTTGGCAAACTCTGCGTGGAAATGAGTTCCATTATCAGTGATAATTTCAAACGGCGTTCCGTACCGACAAAGGATGTTGGTTCGGACAAACTGTGCTGCCTTTTTGGCGTCTAATTCTGCATAGGAAGCTGCTTCAACCCACTTTGTGAAGTAATCCACCGCTACCAAGATAAACTGATGTCCATTTGATGCTTTTGGATGTATTTTGCCAATTATATCGATTCCCCAAGTAGCGAAGGGCCATGGAGAAGTGATCGGATTTAGGGCAACAGGAGGTTGCTTCTGTAGCTTCGCAAATATTTGGCATTGATGACATCCTTGCACAAATGTCACGCAGTCTGCATTCATGGTGGACCAATAATATCCTAGATTGGCAATTTTTCGAGCCAAGGCGATCCCATACATGTGTGGTCCTGATTCGCCACCATGTACCATTTCCATTATCTGCTTAGCCTCTGCTTCATTTACACACCTTAGGTGCATTCCATTCCAACTTCTCTTGTAGAGGGTATCTCCATTGAGAATGTAATCTGTGGCTAGCTGCCTTATGGCCCTCTGATCGACCTTTGATGATCCCTCCGGGTAACTTCCATCCTTGAGATAACTTTTGATATCCCAAAACCATGGTTTACCATCGGCCAAGTGCATTACATGGGCGGGTTGCTTTTGAAGCTGAACTTTCAATGGACGAATGACTTTCCCCTCCTTGATATTGATCATGGAAGCTAAAGTAGCCAGGGCATCAGCAAACTGATTCTTTGCTCTTGGGAGATATTCGAAGGACAGATCATCGAATTGTTGTGCCAAATGATCAAGGCGTTGTAGGTAAGGAACCAAATGCTCTTCTCTTATCTTCCATTTCCTTAAGGCTTGTGATACTATTAAAATAGAATCACTGTAGACCTTTAGGTTCTTAATCCCCAATTCTAGGGCGGCTTCAAGCCCATTAATGCAAGCTTCATATTCTGCTTCGTTGTTTGTGCAGCTAAAGTCAAGTTTAACTGCGAATGGAATGTATTCTCCACAAGGAGTTTTGAACACAATCCCAATTCCGTTTCCATGATAATTGGATGCCCCATCAAAATACATCTCCCAAACACTGCTCTCCATGTTCAAGAGGTCTTCATCAGGGAAACCCATTTCTCGCATCTCGTCATTCACAGGTAATTCTGCTAATTGGTCAGCTATTGCGCCACCTTTCACAGCTTTCCTTTGAACAAATTTCAAGTCAAAGGCTACCAATGTTGACACCCACTTAGCCATTTTGCTGTCCAAAACAGGCCTCTCCATAAGGAATTTCAAGGGACTTTGTTCTGACACGACATAAGTAGTGTAAGAAGACAAGTAGTGTTGTAACTTCGTACAAGCCCAATGCAAGGCTAAACAAAACTTCTCAATCTTGTTATACTTTAACTCATAGTCCAACATCCTTTTGCTGAGGTAGTAAATTGCATTTTCTACTTTTGTATCTTCAGCCTCTTGAGCCAGCATTGCACCCATGGCTTCATCTGTTACAGACAAATACAAGAGCAGAGGCTTTCCCATTCTGGGAGGTTGTAGAATTGGCGGACTTAACAAGTATTCTTTGATCTTGTCGAAGGCCTTCTGACAGTCCTCATTCCATTCTTGTGAAGCACATTTTCTTAGTAGCTTAAAGATAGGACCACAAGTCTCAGCCAACTGTGATATGAATCGACTGATATATTGTAATCTACCTAGCAAGCCTCGAATCTCTTTTTCTGTTCTTGGCGGAGGCATTTTCAAAATAGCCTTTGACTTTGCTGGATCAACTTCTATTCCTTTTTTGCTGACCAGATATCCCAAAAATAAGCCCGATGTTGCTCCAAACAGACACTTTGCAGGATTAAGCTTTAAATTGTGCTTGCGAAGTCTAAGGAAGAACTTCTCAAGCGCTTCAACGTGTTCTTCTGGAGATTTTGACTTGACAATCATATCATCGACATACACTTCTACTTCTTTATGAATCATGTCATGAAAGACTGTTGTCGCCATCCTTTGGTAGGTAGCCCCTGCATTTATCAACCCAAAAGGCATAACCCTGTAGCAGAAAGTGCCCCATTCTGTGATGAAAGCTGTCTTCTCTTTGTCTGGTGGGTGCACCAGGATCTGATTATACCCGACCGCAAGATCAGTCATGGAAACCATCATATGCCCAGCCATCCTGTCTATCAGCAAATCGATGTGAGGTAGCGGGAAATTGTCCTTAGGACAAGCCTTATTCAGATCTCTGTAGTCAACACACATTCTGACCTTTCCATCTTTCTTCGGGACTGGCACGATGTTTGCTAACCATGAAGGGTAGGCAATTGGTTCTATGAACTTATTGTCCAGTTGCTTGGCAACCTCCTCTTTAATTTTCAAAGACCATTCTGGCTTCATTCTTCTCAATTTCTACTTAACCGGCTTCACATCGGGGTATAGCGGAATCTTGTGAACTGCTATGGCTGGGTCTATTCCCGTGACATCACTTGCCTTCCACATGAAGCAGTCGACATACTTCTTGATGCAATCGACAACCTATTCTTTATTCACACAATCATATGCAATGTGTGTATGTTCATTTTCTTTGCCAATTATTATCTTTTCATTTATTTCTTTTATTTCATTTATTTCATTTTTGCTAGATAATACTTGGAAAGCAAAAGACAAAGGGTAACCAAGAATCCGAGCAATTTCATTGATAATGGTGGAGTCATTCTCCAAGATTACATCAGATTTGACATTAGGGTTCTCTAAATCTGAAACTACAGCAGACTCAGAATTAGACTCTGACTTGGCTTTTGACTCAGAATTAGTACAAGGCCGGTACAAGACTCAAGTTCAGGGTGTGACACAGGACTAGGTTTAACCTCAGCAGCTTGTCCCTCCTCGACGTACCAGTTTCTCAGCGGTCCATCCGTTGTCTTGATCAGCTTTGTAAAATCCCTATTGTCTTCAAAATTGGTTATCATAGCAACCTCATCAAAGAGACAAGGCCGCATGAAATCTTCCATTTGGGGGTCAGTTTCAGGTTCTGGCTCTTCTTCTTTTATGGCCACAACATCAGCAAACATTTCAAAACCCGGTAGCTTCTTTCCGGTCATAGGAGAATAGAATGGTTCCTGAAAACCACGGTGATGAACTGCCTTTCCAGGTTTGCAAAAGTGACCATTCAGAGTTCTAAAGTAAGGGCGCATTTTGAGGCTTCTTGCCTCCCAATTTCCCTTTTTCTTCCTTCCACGCTCAAACTCTTCTATTTCCTCGTCTGTAGGTTTGTACCCCAAGCCAAAAGTTCCCTTATTCTCTGGTTCTTCCCATGGCCGTACTACAGGTGTCTTTCTCCCAGACTTGATCATTTCCATTCCGGGCAATAGACCTACCATCAGCATCATTCCCACTAGGCAGTTGATTTGGACCTCCACAAAGTCATATGAGACAAACGGCCCTTTGGGTTTTTCACCTTCTATGCATTGAACTGTGTCGTAATGAAACCCAGTCAAGGTCATGGCGGTTTCACCAGGAACAACCTCAAGGAGAGACTGATCCATGGTTTTCTTGTTGATTTCACAGGTATCCCCTTTGATAGTGATTACTTTTCCTTCAAAAGGGAATTTAAGTTTTTGGTGTAATGAAGAAGGTACAGCATTAATTTGATGAATCCACGGCCTTCCAAGGAGGAGATTAAAGCTCGCGGGTACATCAATGACCTGAAAGGGCACTTTCATTTTCACCGGCCCAATAGCAATTTCTAGAGTGGCAACACCCAAAATTTCTCTTCGAGTGTTATCATATGCTCTCACAATCTGATCAGAAGGTGTAAGATCTGTAGCCTCCAACCCCAGACAGCTTGCTACTTTCAATGGACATACATTTAAGGCTGACCCATTATCAATGAGAACCATGGGCACAGTCTTTCCCCCAGTCTGTATGGTGATGTATAGAGCATCATTGTGTTTACTGCCACCTTCTGGTAGGTCTGTATCAGAAAATCGGATGCTCAATGCCTTGGTTGATTGGGTCAAAGTGGCCACCAAAGTTTCTGGACTTGTATCCACTGGTGTATCAAGTTGACTCAAAGCTTCGCTGAGAGCTTGGCGGTGTGGGAATGAGGAAGCAAGGAGTTCCCAAATTGACACCTTAGCTTGAGTTTGTTTAAGCTGAGTGAGGACAGGGTCTTCTTTTGGCTCTGGTGTTTTCTTATGGGGGTGATTTGAGGTTGTAGGGGTTTTTCCCAAGTCAAGTGGCTGATATTGTCTTCCACCTCTTGTCAGAGCACTGACCTCTTCAGCAAGATCGTTCAAATCTAACACACACACTTCATTCATTTCCAAGAGAAGTTTGAAAGGACCAAACAACTCTTCTTCCACAGTAATGGCGTGGATGGAATGATTGGGCAAAGGGTTAGTGTTGATATTTGGTTGCCTCCTGAGGGGAATGATGTCACCACTATCAACTAGCTCCTGGATGCGGTTTTTGAGTGTCCAGCAAGCATCTGTTTTATGCCCATTCCCTTGATGGTATTCACAGTATTCATTGACTTTATAACTGGAAGGTAATGGGTTTGGAGGAGGTCTTGGGTCCAAAGGCTTCAAATATTTCCCTTCCACAACCTTTTTAAACACCAAATGAAGGGGTACCCCAAGGTCAGTATATTGCCTTCTTGGCTGATTTCTCGGCCCAAGATTGCCCACACGTAAAGGATTCGTAGGGGCAATATTGGCCACTTGATTGACCTTGCTTGAGGAAGGAGTTTGGCTTTGTTTCTTATATTTCGATGCAGCCCCCTCATCCACTATTTTACCCAACTGTATCAAATCTTCTATCTTGGTTGCAGTCGCAATGAGCGATTTGAAAGTAGGTAGATATTGGGTTTGCAGTTGAGCCTGATATGTAGGCCTTAAATTTCTGATTATGATATCAATCTGCTCTTGTTCTGAAGGGCGATTGATCATCTGGGCGGCTTTTGCCCTCCACCTCGTAAGGAACGAGGAGAAGGGTTCATTGTTGTTTTTTTTGGTGGTCTCAAGTTCCCTTCTGGTGACATCTACCTCAATATTGTAGTGGTACTGAGAGTTAAATGCATTGCAGATGTCTTCCCATGTCATAATCTTGGAACGGTCTAGACTCACAAACCATTTAAGAGCAGCCCCAGTCAGAGATTGTTGGAAGAGTTGAGCAAAGAGTTCATCATTTAAACCCCAAGGACTCAAGGCCCCCACATACATCTTCAAATGGGTTTTAGGGCAAGTGGTCCCATCAAATCTGTCCATCCCCGGCATCTTGAATTTTGGAGGTAATCTGGCTTGGGGAAACAAGGATAAGGAATCCATGTCTACCAACTCTTTGTGAGTTTTCATGGCAGTGATTGACTTCTCAAGTAATTCAAGTTTCCTTTTCAGTTCATCTGTCTCGTTCTTGGAGGGTGGATCCTCCAAATTGATAACAGGGGTATTAATCTGAGCAGTCACGGGGGTACTAGTTTGCCCCACAATGGGTTCCTTCCCCAAATTTCCAGGAGTAGAGGCTGTCTTTGGTGCTCCTTCTAATTCAGCCAGAATGGCTACCCTTTGGGCGGCTAAAGCTTCATCAATTTTTTCTTGCATTCTAGCTTCAATTTCCTTAACCTGACCATCCAGCAAGGCCTTAATCTGTTCAATTGTGGCCATTTCAGTAATTGGAGTAGTTTGTGAAGTTGGGGTAGTAGAACTTGTAGGGGATAGCACAGTTGGTGTTGGTGTGTCTGGTGTAGGTGAAGGCACACGGACAGAGGGTACCTGAAAAGGTCAAGGGTAAAAAATCAGGGTGGTGTGTAGGGTAGGAAAACTCTTGGTCCACTTATGTACATCAAAATTTTTTCCCCAAAAACAATGTTGTTATGTTGCATGAATGCACCTCATCACATCACAATTCATTTTAATGGAATGCGGCACTATCATTGGGTACATACAACCTAAGGGAAGGTTCTATTGTTATGTAAAAATAGAGAATTGGCTTATCATAGGGACCCTTGAGTCTTGAGTAAGATATACCTAACCACATGTGAAACAAGGAGTTTCGCGTGGGTCCAACAGTACGATTACTCATGGGCCATTCCAAAAGGATTGGAATGGTTTGCGACAACAGGGAGGACGCTTTGGCTGTCCGCCGGCATAATCAAGGAGACCTGCCGGTCAGCGCTACTTGCTATCCAGACTCAGAACTTTGAACAGAAAGAGAAGAAATTCATTTGAAAACAATTTTTTATGCAATGGAGGAAAAAGATTCCCCCATATATGCAAGAGAAAAAGATTCTCTGAATGAGAAAAAAAATGCACAAGTAGTCAAAAAAAAAATAGATCCATCAAAGGAAAAAGATTCCTTTCTTCAATCTTCAGTCCAATATCCTTAAAGAAAGGATATATAATGCTAGGGTACCCTGCAAAATGAATAAAAATACCCTAAAGAAGGGCAAATTGGTTAAACAAAAAATAACAATCTACTAGGATCCCATAAATCGTTTTTATGGTCCCTAGTGTCAAATCAATCAAATAAGCAATAGTAGTCCACTTAGAATCCCATAAATCATTTTTATGGTTCCCCAGTGGAGTCGCCAGTCTGTGAACCTCTGTTTTCCGCCCGAAAAGGATCCGGGCGAAAGTTCACTCGTTGTCGGGAGTCGCCACTCAGTTTATTTTGTTCGAAGGGGAAAACTAAGAAAACCCTTGTTTGACTCCAATAACTTGTCCAATGTAAAGGTTTCTAGTCTGCGAACCCAAGGAGGATTCAGGGACTATGTCATGCTTTTGATTAACTTGCAAAAATGGAACAAATTTAAAGACAAAAAGATTGTTGGTAGTTTGTGGACTTGCTATTTGGGGTGAATCCCAAACATGCCTACATACTCCCGTTTGAATAGGAGATCAAAGCCCATGTAGTTCGGAAAAGCCTATTTAAAGGCGATGAAAATTATGCTTCATGCATGTGTGTGTGTATGCTTCGTGCATTTGTCGGGCATTTTGCCAAATTTGTGAGATTTAGCACTTAGTGCTAAATGGTGAGATTTGGGTACTTTGTACCAAAGGAATGCAATTTTTAGGCCTTTGGCCTGTGTTGTCGGGCTTTTTGCCAAATTTGTGAGATTTAGCACTTAGTGCAAAAATTGTATAATTTCGGGTACTTAGTACCGAAAGAGTTCGATTTAGGCTCCGTGCCAAAAGTTCATTTTGATAATGCCGTTTAGGTACTTAATACCAAAGAGATGCAATTTAGGCTCCGTGCCAAAAAGATTGATTAATTTGTGGCTTAAAGCCGAAAGGGTGATTGATTAGTCCGTTAGGCCCTCAGACCTAAAAAGATTAGGCCTTTGACCGAGAAGAAATTAAGAAGAAGATTAGAATGCTTATGATATGATCGAATCGACCAAAGATGAATTATGATATTACCTTGATCAGAATTTTTCCACTTCTAAGTTCCAGATCTTGTTTCCTTGCACTTTTGAGTATGATTCTTGGTTTCTACAACACAATATTAGAAATTTTTAAGCATAAAAATTTCGTCAGCATCTGGGCATAGGAAGTCCGAAAAGTCCCTCTCTTTTGAAAATCTGAAGCCTATATATACGCAAAATCGGGCTGGACGGCGGCTGGGCCGCCGTCCTGGCCCACCGCGACTCGCGCTACTTCTGCTAAAACCGACTTTCCGAGAGCTACGGGCCTCCAAAAATTATTCCGAGACCATATCCGTGATCCTTGTGTGGAGTTTCAGTGGAGTTTCACCGTTGTTGCCCGGTCCGGCCTGGTCTGAGGAAATTGGCTTTCCGAGCCTCAAAATTCGAGTGTTCACAGGTTCTGGACCTGAGGTGGTTTGGATTTTGGACTCGGTTTGAGTTCTGGACTAAAAAATAATTTGGGAACCTGATTTGGGTTTTGGACTCGAAAATGATTTGGGTTTTGGACCCGATGGTACCTGCAAAAATTAATTATAGTCAGTAAAGTATTTTGCAAAAAATTAGGCTATTTTTTACTGTACCTATATATTTTTACCCCCTGCGTGTAAAAAATATATTTTATTGCTAAAATAAATTTTTAGACATGCATAAAAAATCTATGTAATATTCCAAAATTTTGAAAATTTTAATTTTTAGAAATTAAATAAATGATTTTAAAAAAAATATTTAAGTGAAAAAGTAAAAAGTGTATATGATATATATATATATATATGTAGATATACATAACATATACAAAGTCAATATTTTAAAATGGTCAAAAGTTATTTTAAATTATTAAAAAGTAAATTATATAGTTAGTGGAAGATGATTTTTGATGTTAATTAAGTAATAAAATATTTTACTTGGTGGATAATTAAAGTGAAAAATTATGTGGTTAAAAGGGTAGTGGTTGGATAGAGATGAGTATGGATCATCTTCTTCTACTTCTTTCTCCATTGAAGGCCAGTTTTCTCCATTAGAGGGAAGGAATAATTTGCTTCTTTCAAGCTCAAGTAATTGAAGGATTTCAAGTATTCAAGTTGGAGTTTTGGGGATTTCCTCCATATTTGGTAAGTTTCCAACTTGTTTCCTTGATTTTTTCCATGAAAGTTTGTATATGTGTGAATTAGATATTTGGTGTATTATGTTTTAATAGTTGGTATTGGTATGTATGAAGTTGTTTTGAGTAGTTAACTATGATTTTAGGGTTGGATTGAAGAAATGGTTAAGTTTAGTGAAGAGAATAAAAGTTTTGGATTATATAACTTTAGAGTTGTGAAGTCAAGGTTTTAAATTTTGTATTTTGCTTTTAATTGAGTTATTTTTGATGTAAATACAAGTATTTTACAATAAAATGATGGATTTGGTTAAGTTTTAATAGAGTTGGAAAAAGAAAAGAAAGATAACTTTAGATGTGATAATTATGTGTTGATAACAGAAATTTGGCCTGACACAACCTATAACACCCTTATACCCTATATATGTACAATATATATTTTCAGCATATGTAAAATACGCATATACGGTACAAAAATATCACAGACTAGTTTAATAAAAATTTTCCACATTTTCAATTTAAAATTTCAAATACTAAATATATAAAATTAAATAGTATATAAATATTCTTTACTAGTTATAGGACCCCAAAATAAACATTTTATATGAAAATCTCTGAAAAAAATTCGCTAGAGTTTTGTCTGTAATTTGGACTTCCCCAAAATTTAGCAAAACACAATCTGCAAAAAGAACACACTCCCAAATAATTTCAGTTCACCATCTCAACCATACTCCTCAATTTCACCGAGTTTTTCAAACATTTATATATATATATATATATAATTTAGAACACATTTACACTCCCATTTCAAATAACTTAACCCAAATTTTCTTTATAGTTTACAATACATAAAATCCAAAACAAAATATATTATGCATAATACTCAAAATATACAATAACATAAAATATATACATGTTGTTGACAGTGTTTCTGATCTCGATATCAACTCTACATGCTCAACCACAAGTCTAGACCCAATTTGGTCTAGAAGAACTCTCTGGCTCAGCTGAATCTACCCATCACCTACACGATGTAAACAATCGCACTAAGCCAAAGCCTAGTGGTACAAACTTTGTTAATAACAAAAATCAAATGCAATGCCAATGCAAAATGCATATAAATATCACATCATTCCATTTTCTTATACTTTTCAAATGTTTCACATAAAAACAAACACAAATATGGGCCCAAAGATAACTAATATGCTATTCAAATTTCAAAGTTATTGTTTTGGTCTATAATGACACCACGCGTCTAGCCCCGCAGGCAATATATCAATGTAAAAATCCAACTAGGCCTGAGCTTATGACCCGGTCATTTCACCCAGCCTAGCTTTAAATATTTGTTTTTGAGGCTTACGACCCGATCATTTCACCTCAAAAACATTTTCACAATGACGCCCAATGTCTAGCCAGTAGGCAATCATATGTATGCCGTGTAATATCCCAAAGTGTGCCCTAGAAGTTTTAATTCAATTGTTGTTTGATTTGAATTTAATGTATATATGTTTTTGCAAAGGAAATGATTGTGTTAATGGAATGTATATGTTGTATATATGTTAATATATATATATAACATATATGTTGGTCAATGGAGAGTCAAGGGAAGAAGATATTTTAATTTGGGATGAGTGAAATTACTAAAGAGGGCAAGAGTTTTAAAGGAAGTGTGAACAAATAGAAAAGGGCATTTAAGTAATTTTGCTTTGTTAGAATTGCTTGGTGGAGATTTAAAGTAGAAGAGAAGTTGACTTGTCTTCATTTTTCTTTTCTTCTTCTCTTTCTCTTATGTTGGCCGGCCCTCCATAGCAAAGGAGCAAGAGTGAGATTTGTTTATTTCTAAAATCAAATTGAAGGAAGAATCAAAGGATTAAGTTGGAGATTTGTGAAATTTCTTCAATTGTGGTAAGTACTCTTTCGTTTTCCTTTGTTCTTTTGAGGTTGTGTTTGAAGTGAATTATGAATTGTTGATTTTATGATTAGGTGTGTTTGAGATGTGTTTATAAGTGTTGAGATTGATTGTAAGTTACAAAGTTAAATTGGTGTTGGTTTTGGTTTGAATATGGTAAGTTAAGTGGATGTTGATTTTGAAAGAATAAGAGTGATGTTGGTTTAGGGTTTTGAAGTGGTGAGTGATTAAATGTGTTGTTGATGTATTGTTAATGTGAATATTGTGATGAGCATGCAAGATATGTGTTAATAACATTGTTTATATTCATTTGAATGAGGTTATGTTATGCATAATGTGTTTAAATTCAATCAAAAGAGATTTGGCCATGTTTAGGGTTTTTAATCATGAGAGACACGGCCAAACCAAGGAAGAGACACGGCAAAACTAAAGAATTTTGGGAGACACGGCCAAGTCTAAGGAAATTTTGGCCGTGTTGGATGATTTTTGGAGAGACACGGCCGTGTCCCTTGCCCATGTCTGCCACTGCCAATTTGTGTTGAGAGACACGGCCACAAGCTTGGCCGTGTCCCTTGAGTGTGTTTGGCTCCTGTGATTGTTTCTTTGCTCTTCTTACATTGTTGAGATTGAATATACATTTGAAGATAATGATGATGTATATGATACTATATGAACAATGTTATGTTTTATGCATTGTGAATTTTGTGAATGGTAATGTGTTATATGAGTAATATACTTTGAAAGGTTATATCAATGATGCTATATGTATAATATGAATTGAGATATGATATGATATGAGGCCATTGTGATTGGCTATGGTAACTCAAATGTGATGTGAAGCCATTGTGATTGGCTATGATGATTCAATTGAAAGATATAAGGCATGTTTGCCTAATTGATGATGAGAATTGAGAATGAAATAATAAAATGAATTGTGTGGCTAATGTGTTATTCAAATTTCAGAGTTTGTTGTTGGTGGCATGCCTAATGATAGTAACATTCTCTTGAAGTTAGGTTGGGCTTGATCCTTGAAGCCAAGTTGGGTAGAAGTTTAACATGTTTTACTCCCCTTGAAGCTTGGTTGGGTCTAGTCCTTGAAGCCTAATTGAGATGTTACAACCCTTGAAGATAGGTTGGGTTGGTTCTTGAAGCCAAGTTGGGTTGAGACTTAGCATGCTTTGTTCCCCTTGAAGCCTGGTTGAACCTAATCCTTGAAGCCTAGTTGGGTTTATGATAATGATAAATGTGATGATTGAACCAAAACATCTACTCTGAAAATTGAATGGTATATTAGTGTGTTTTGGGCCCATGCTTGTCTTTGTTTAATGTGATTCATGAATAGTAAAATGATTGACTAATGAGTTATATGGAAGGATGTTGAAATGTGATATGTATATATATGTGTAGTTTTTGAAATATAAAGATATGTTGTTAGCCTTTCATCTATGATGTTGATTTGTTAATAAAATGTGTGACATTGCATTGCACTAAAGCATAATGCTAGCATAATTTGTACTACTAAGCCGTTGGCTTAGCGCGATAGTGTTTGATCGCGCAGGTGACAGAGTTGAACCTGAGAGCTCCTCGAGACCAAGTGAGACTAGACATTGAGGATTTTCTTTTGGGACTTAAAGATCAGAGAAGAACTGCCAATCATGTATATATATTCTATGTTTTGTAAACTTTGATTTATAACATATTTGTAATAACTTCCGCTATGAATTATTAAACATTTTATATATGGTGTCTTTTGGATTTCTTTTAAATGTTTAAGATTGGTTTCATTTATTTACAAAGATATTTGTTGTGTCTTTTTAAATTGTGGCATTTTCTATATTCAGTAGACGTATATTACGATCGTTTAAGCATGCTTAGTACGTATACGGGATATAGGGGTGTTACAATTGTTTTGGTATCAGAGCCTAGGTTTGGGATTCTCAACCTAGGTAAAGTGTAAGAAAAAGAGTATTTTGACTTAAAAAGTTGGTTTTTGAATAATGTACATGATTGGGATTGGCAGTCTCTGATCTTTAATAAGATGTAATCTGCTGTGTTTGCAGACATAGGTTGTGATGGATTCTCACTTGCGACAGTCAGTAGAGGGTAGTACGGAGAGCGTAGCTCCTGATGACGTTAGAGAGGGAGCTAGAGTGGATAGTGCTGGAGAGGTACCTGCTTCTGTGTCGGGGAGACCAGATGGTGAGGAGATTCCACCAGTTTGGCTTAGGCATGTGGTTGAGGCTTTGAGGCAAGCACCTGTGCAACCACCCCCACCCCCACAGCCTTTGGTATCAGTGAGACAGTATGATAAATTAAGGAAGTATGGAGCAGAAGACTTCTTGGGTACTATTGATCCAGCTGTAGCTGAGCAGTGGCTAGATAAAGTACAGAGAATATTTGTTCAGTTACAAGCCACTCCAGAAGAAAAAATTGATTATGCAAGATCATTGTTGCAGAGGGATGCATATGATTGGTGGAAGACAGTGCCCCATGCTATGGATGATCCACCTACATTGTCCTATGCTGATTTTCTAAGAGAGTTTGAATTGAAGTACACTCCAAGGGAGTACAAAGATGTGAAGAAAATGGAGTTTCTAAGCTTGAAGCAAGATCACCGGACCGTAACGGAATATGAGGTTGAGTTTATACGGTTGAGCCATTATGCTGGGGGTATTATATCTGATGAGATAGATAGATGCAGGAGATTTGAGGAGGGATTGAGGCCCTCTATTCTGTGTCTTGTGGCTGGATCTAGATATCATGATTTTTCCCAGCTTGTGGCAGCAGATAGGAGTGTGGAAAGAGCTCAGAATATTGCAGCGGCTGCTTCTGAGGAAGAGGTTAGGGTTAGAAGACTCCAGTTTGAGGCAGGGTCTTCATCTGCAAAGAGAGGTAAAGGAAGTTTTATTCCTCGGGTTAGTAGGAGTCAGAGGCCAGCTGGTAGGTCAGTACAGTTTCAGAGGCAGAGATCTAGACCTACAGTTTCAGTGGCGAGTGCTCCGACCCCAGTGACTCAGAGATCCACTCTACCAGTATGTATTCATTGTAGTAGGCCACATGGTGGTACTTGTTGGAAGACTGGTGTAGCAGGGGTATGCTTCAGATGTGGATCACCTGATCATTTTGTTAGAGATTGTCCGGAGAGGCAAGAGCAGATGTCAGTAGATTTTGCAGCTTCTCGACCTAGTGTGAGGGGAGGTCGAGGAGGCAGAGGTTTCGGCAGAGGAGGCAGATTTGGGTTCAGTTCTAGAGGAGGTTCTACATCCAAAGAGAGTAGACCAGAGGGGGCTGGATCTTCTCAGAGGATTTATGTGATGCAGAGACAACCAGATGCTTCTGCAGTCATTGCTGGTACTTTCTCTTTATTTGATACTTCAGTACTTGCTTTGATTGATCCCGGATCCACACATTCATATATTAGTGCATCTGTTTTGCCTGTGTCTGATGTGCATGCTGAATCCCTAGGATTTGATGTATTGGTAACAAATCCTTTAGGGCATAGTGTGATTGTTAGCAAAGTGCACCGAGATAGTGCAGTAGTGGTTCAAGGTGAGGAGTTCCTTGGAGATTTGATTGAGATGCCTTTTAAGGAATATGATGTGATCCTAGGCATGGACTGGTTATCTAGACATGGAGCCATGGTAGATTGTAAAAAGAAAATTGTTACTTTGAGGACTGGTGATGGAAGTGAGGTGATAGTATCTAGTGAGCAGGGACAGCTAGCATCCTTGTTTGTTTCAGCTGTTGCAGCTAGGAGATTGATTAGAAAGGGGTGTGACGCTTATCTTGCTCATGTGGTAGATACTAGAGTAAAGGGTTCTCAAATTGATAGTATACCTACAGTTGCAGAGTTTTCAGATGTGTTTCCAGAGGAGTTGCCAGGGTTCCCTCTTGAGAGAGAGGTGGAGTTTGGTATTGAATTATTGCCTGGTACCAGTCCTATTTCTATTACTCCTTATAGAATGGCACCTGCTGAATTGAGAGAATTGAAGGTGCAATTGCAGGAGTTGTTGGATAAAGGGTTTGTTCGCCTTAGTGTTTCACCGTGGGGGGCTCCTGTCTTATTTGTGAAGAAGAAGGATGGTACTATGAGATTGTGTATCGATTATAGGCAATTGAACAAGGTGACTATTAAGAATAAATATCCTTTGCCTAGAATTGATGATCTCTTTGATCAATTGAAGGGTGCAGCAGTGTTTTCCAAAATTGATTTGAGATCAGGGGACCATCAGTTGAGTGTCAGAGCTGAAGATGTTCCTAAGACTGCCTTTCGGACCAGGTATGGGCATTATGAGTTTCTAGTTATGCCTTTTGGTTTGACGAATGCACCTGCAGTTTTTATGGACTTGATGAATAGGGTGTTTAGGCCCTATTTGGATCAGTTTGTGGTAGTCTTTATTGATGACATTTTAGTGTATTCGCGTAATGAGGAGGAGCATGACATGCATCTGCGGATTGTGTTGCAAATTTTGAGAGAGAAGCAATTGTTTGCTAAACTGTCGAAGTGTGAATTTTGGCTTGATCAAGTAACTTTTCTTGGTCATATAGTTTCAGCGGAAGGTATCAGAGTTGAACCGAGTAATGTTGAAGCTATTTTGAATTGGAGTCCACCAAAGTCTGTGACTGAAGTTAGAAGTTTTCTGGGTTTGGCAGGCTATTACCGATGGTTTGTGAAAGAATTTTCTTTGATAGCTACTCCACTTACCAGATTGCTTCGAAAGGGAGTTAGATTTGTGTGGACAGATCAGTGTCAGACTAGCTTTGATCAGTTGAGAGAAATGTTGACTCAAGCGCCTGTTCTTACTTTACCTGTGGAAGATAAACCATATGTGATTTATAGTGATGCTTCACATAATGGTTTGGGTTGTGTTCTGATGCAAGAGGGTAAAGTTATAGCCTATGCTTCTCGACAGTTGAAATAGCATGAGCTCAATTACCCGACCCATGATTTAGAGTTAGCAGCCATTGTATTTGCATTGAAGATTTGGCGACACTATTTGTATGGGGAGAAGTGTTTTATCTATACTGATCATAAGAGTTTGAAATATTTGGGTATCCAAAGAGAGCTCAATCTTCGACAGAGGAGATGGTTAGAGTTGATTAAAGACTACGACTGTTTGATTGATTATCATTCTGGTAAGGCAAATGTTGTTGCTGATGCCTTGAGTCGGAAGTCTTTAGCAGGTTTGACTGTTTACTCGCTCTCGTTGCTTGTTGAGTTGAGAGCTTTGCATGCCAGTTTTGTATCTTGTGATGATGGTGCATTGTTGGCACAGTTGCGTTTGAAACCAGTTTTGTTGGATCAGATTAAAGAGGCTCAATTGGCTGATGAGAAGATTCAAAAGATTATTCCAGATTGCCATAATGGAAAGAGTCGAGATTTTATTGTAAGAAATGATGGGAGTCTTTGGTTTAAGAACAGATTGTGTGTACCTGATGATGCCAATTTGAGAAGGATCATTTTAGAAGAAGCCCATCAGTCAGTATTTGCTATGCATCCGGGCAATACAAAGATGTATCATGATTTAAAGGAGTATTACTGGTGGTCCGGTATGAAGAGAGACATAGCGGAGTTTGTGTCCAAATGTCTCACATGTCAGAGGGTAAAAGTTGAGCATCAAGTTCCAACCGGGTTGCTTCAACCTTTGTCAGTGCCTGAATGGAAATGGGATGGAGTAACCATGGATTTTGTATCTGGTCTACCATTGACACAAAGAAAGCATGATGCTATTTGGGTAATTGTTGATAGGTTGACTAAGACAGCTCATTTTCTTCCGGTTCGGATGGGTTACTCTTTGGAGAGATTAGCTGAGCTGTACATCCATGAGATTGTGAAGTTGCATGGTGTCCCGATTTCTATAGTGTCTGATCGAGATCCCTGGTTTACTTCCAGGTTTTGGAAGAGTTTACATGGTGCACTGGGTTCTCGATTGCATTTCAGCACTGCTTTCCATCCGCAGACAGATGGACAATCTGAAAGGGTGATACAAATTATTGAGGACATGTTGAGAAGCTGTGTCATTGATTTCTCTGGAAGTTGGGATGAATTCTTACCACTTGTGGAATTTGCTTACAACAACAGTGACCAATCCAGCATTGGGATGGCACCATTCAAGGCATTGTATGGTAGACGGTGTAGGACACCTCTATGTTGGAATGAACTTGGAGAAAGTAAGTTAATTGGTCCTGATCTGGTTAAAGAAACTGAAGAGAAAGTGAAAATGATTCGAGATAGGTTGAAAACAGCTTCAGACCGACAAAAGTCTTATTCGGATTTGAAAAGAAGAGACATAGAGTTTGATGTAGGGGATAAGGTATTTTTGAAAGTGTCTCCTCGGAAGAAGATCTTGAGGTTTGGTCGGAAAGGGAAATTGAGTGCTCGTTTCATTGGACCGTATGAAGTTTTAGAAAGAATTGGACCAGTTGCTTATCGGCTTGCCTTGCCACCTGAGTTGGATAGGATCCATAATGTATTCCATGTTTCTATGTTGAGGAGCTACAGATTGGATCCCTCTCATGTGTTGCCAATTGAATCTATCGAAGTGAGTCCAGATCTGACATTTGAAGAAGAACCAATTGCTATTTTGGCACGTGATGTGAAAGAATTGAGAAATAAGAAAGTGCCACTTGTGAAGATTTTGTGGAAGAACCATGCAAAAGAAGAGGCAACTTGGGAAAGTGAACAAACCATGCGAGATCAGTGTCCTCAGTTGTTTCGGACTTGATACCAGGTAATTTCGAGGACGAAATTTCTTTTTAGAGGGGGAGAATTGTAATATCCCAAAGTGTGCCCTAGAAGTTTTAATTCAATTGTTGTTTGATTTGAATTTAATGTATATATGTTTTTGCAAAGGAAATGATTGTGTTAATGGAATGTATATGTTGTATATATGTTAATATATATATATAACATATATGTTGGTCAATGGAGACTCAAGGGAAGAAGATATTTTAATTTGGGATGAGTGAAATTACTAAAGAGGGCAAGAGTTTTAAAGGAAGTGTGAACAAATAGAAAAGGGCATTTAAGTAATTTTGCTTTGTTAGAATTGCTTGGTGGAGATTTAAAGTAGAAGAGAAGTTGACTTGTCTTCATTTTTCTTTTCTTCTTCTCTTTTGCTTATGTTGGCCGGCCCTCCATAGCAAAGGAGCAAGAGTGAGATTTGTTTATTTCTAAAATCAAATTGAAGGAAGAATCAAAGGATTAAGTTGGAGATTTGTGAAATTTCTTCAATTGTGGTAAGTACTCTTTCGTTTTCCTTTGTTCTTTTGAGGTTGTGTTTGAAGTGAATTATGAATTGTTGATTTTATGATTAGGTGTGTTTGAGATGTGTTTATAAGTGTTGAGATTGATTGTAAGTTACAAAGTTAAATTGGTGTTGGTTTTGGTTTGAATATGGTAAGTTAAGTGGATGTTGATTTTGAAAGAATAAGAGTGATGTTGGTTTAGGGTTTTGAAGTGGTGAGTGATTAAATGTGTTGTTGATGTATTGTTAATGTGAATATTGTGATGAGCATGCAAGATATGTGTTAATAACATTGTTTATATTCATTTGAATGAGGTTATGTTATGCATAATGTGTTTAAATTCAATCAAAAGAGATTTGGCCATGTTTAGGGTTTTTAATCATGAGAGACACGGCCAAACCAAGGAAGAGACACGGCAAAACTAAAGAATTTTGGGAGACACGGCCAAGTCTAAGGAAATTTTGGCCGTGTTGGATGATTTTTGGAGAGACACGGCCGTGTCCCTTGCCCATGTCTGCCACTGCCAATTTGTGTTGAGAGACACGGCCACAAGCTTGGCCGTGTCCCTTGAGTGTGTTTGGCTCCTGTGATTGTTTCTTTGCTCTTCTTACATTGTTGAGATTGAATATACATTTGAAGATAATGATGATGCATATGATACTATATGAACAATGTTATGTTTTATGCATTGTGAATTTTGTGAATGGTAATGTGTTATATGAGTAATATACTTTGAAAGGTTATATCAATGATGCTATATGTAATATCCTCATTTATGCCCTAGAAGTTTTGCATGTTGTTGTTGTTGTTGTTGTTATTGGATTGTTGGTTTAAATTGAGAAAGAAAAGTATAAGTGTTTTGGGAAAGAATTTAGGGTTTAGAGACAAGTTTATATGTTGTGTATATTGTGATATATATAACATATAAAATGGTCAAAGGGAGAGTCAAAGTGTTGGTTAGTGGAAGAAGATATTTTCTTGTTGAGTGTGAAAGTTCATATATGGGCTCATATAAGACAAAAGGTTAGTTATATGGTTAAGGGCCTTGAGGTAATTTACTTTTGGAAATTTTGTGGTGGAGATTAAAAGGAAGATTGACTTTGTGATTCTTGATCATTTTCTCTTCCTCTTGATGGTAGTGGCCGGCTCTCCATTAGCAAAAGGGAAGGAGAAGTGTTCTTGATAGTAAGATCAAGATTGAAGGGAGAATTGAAGAATCAAGTTGAAGATTTGTGGAATTTCTTCACTTTAGGTAAGTAATTTCTTGTTTTCTTTTATTAATTTGGAAATTGTGGTTAAGGTGTATTGAGAATTGTTGAGATGATGATTTAGTGTGTTGATGTGTGTTTATAAGTGTTAGAGTTGATTGTAAGTTAAAAATTGGAGGTTGTGTTGGTTTGGTTGTGATTATGGAAAAATAAGTGAAGATTGATAGTGGAAAATCAAGAGTAGAGTTTGAGTTAGGGTTTTGAGATGGTGTTTGTTTAATTGTGATATTAAGGTGTTTTAAAGTGATTATTGTAATGAATATGTATTTAGAACATTGATGATGTTCATTTGAAGCATGTGGTATGATGTATATTGAGTTTTAATGCATTTGGAAGAGAGTTGGTTAGAATTAGGGTTTTGGTTTTGGGAGACACGGCCAAAGGCCATGTGAGACACGGCCAAGTCATATGATTTTGGACGTGTTGGATTAATTTTTGGGTGACACAGCCGTGTCCCTAAGCCGTGTTTGCTACTGCCAAAGTTGAATTGAGAGACACGGCCACAAGCTTGGCCGTGTCCCTCATGTGTGCTGCCCGTGTCCATCAAATGAGTTGGTTAGGGTTTTGTTTCTTTGTTCTTTTTGCATTGTTTTGGTTCTTCAAAGGTGGGTTGGTTCTTAAACCTAACCCTAAACACTTTAAACACACTTGAATCAATGAATGAACTAATCAAATGCATATGGAAGATCCTAAAACTATGAATCATATAAGTTGTTCTTTGCCCTAATTGCATTGTTGAGATTTAAACAAGGTTATGTTATGCATTGTGAAAGGTATTGTATTTTATGAGTAATGTACCTTGAAATGTTGTATCAAAGATGAAATGATAATTCAAATAAGATATGATATGAGACAATGCCATTGTGTTTGGCTATGATGAATGATGCTATATGAGATAAGTATACACTTGAATAATGAAGTGTTATATTGTGAAATGAAATGTGAGGCCATTGTTATTGGCTATGATGATAATATTGAGAGAATGAAGGCATGTTTGCCTAAATGTTGATGAGAATTGAGAATGGAAATGATAATTGATATGTAAATGAATTGTGTGGCTAATGTGTTATTCCATTTTCAGAGTATGTTATTGGTGGCATGCCTAATGATAGTAACAATCTCTTGAAGTTAGGTTGGATTGAATCCTTGAAGCCTAATTGAGATGTTACCACCCTTGAAGCTAGGTTGGGTTAGTTCTTGAAGCCAAGTTGGGTAGAAGCTTAGCATGCTTTGCTCCCCTTGAAGCTTGGTTGAACTTAATCCTTGAAGCCTAGTTGGGTCTATGATATTGATATTGATAAATGTGATGATAGAACCAAAACATTAACTCTGAAAATTGAATGGCATATTAGTGTGTCTTGGGCCCATGCTTGTCTATGGTTAATGTGAGTCATGAATGATGTTTGTTTTGCTTTGTATTGATGATTAAATGAATACTAATGAGGTATATGAAAAGATAATAAAATGTGATATGTAATGTGAAAGTATATTGTAAATTTTGCATATATGATGTTACATATATATTATGGTTTGAGAAATGACATTGCATTGCACGAAGTCATATCATTAGCATGATTATCTTACTAAGCCCTTGGCTTAGCGCGATAGTGTTTAATCGCGCAGGTGATAGAACTGTTAGAATCGAACCCGAGAGCTCTTCGAGACCGAGTGAGGGTAGACATTGAAGAGTTGATTTTGGAGACTTAAAGATCAAAGGAGATTTGCCAATCATGTATAACTTTTTTTTATATTTTGTAAAGTATTGATTAAATGTACATATTTGTATATTTGTAAATATGGAATTAAGTGTTTTCAAATATGTAAATATTTTATGACTTCCGCTGTGAAATAACTATATGTATGTATATATATATCTAATGTGTTTTATTTTAAAAGTAAATGATCTACTTTTCTATATTATATAATGATAATAGTATTGTATCTATTTAAATGTTTTGAATGTTGAAGAAAACCGTAGCATCCCTATGTTTGGTGCACTTATGCTACATGGTTGTAGTTGTAGTGTGTGTGCATTGGATGTGGGGGTGTTACACTATATGTATAATATGAATTGAGATATGATATGATATGAGGCCATTGTGATTGGCTATGGTAACTCAAATGTGATGTGAAGCCATTGTGATTGGCTATGATGATTCAATTGAAAGATATAAGGCATGTTTGCCTAATTGATGATGAGAATTGAGAATGAAATAATAAAATGAATTGTGTGGCTAATGTGTTATTCAAATTTCAGAGTTTGTTGTTGGTGGCATGCCTAATGATAGTAACATTCTCTTGAAGTTAGGTTGGGCTTGATCCTTGAAGCCAAGTTGGGTAGAAGTTTAACATGTTTTACTCCCCTTGAAGCTTGGTTGGGTCTAGTCCTTGAAGCCTAATTGAGATGTTACAACCCTTGAAGCTAGGTTGGGTTGGTTCTTGAAGCCAAGTTGGGTTGAGACTTAGCATGCTTTGTTCCCCTTGAAGCCTGGTTGAACCTAATCCTTGAAGCCTAGTTGGGTTTATGATAATGATAAATGTGATGATTGAACCAAAACATCTACTCTGAAAATTGAATGGTATATTAGTGTGTTTTGGGCCCATGCTTGTCTTTGTTTAATGTGATTCATGAATAGTAAAATGATTGACTAATGAGTTATATGGAAGGATGTTGAAATGTGATATGTATATATATGTGTAGTTTTTGAAATATAAAGATATGTTGTTAGCCTTTCATCTATGTTGTTGATTTGTTAATAAAATGTGTGACATTGCATTGCACTAAAGCATAATGCTAGCATAATTTGTACTACTAAGCCATTGGCTTAGCGCGATAGTGTTTGATCGCGCAGGTGACAGAGTTGAACCTGAGAGCTCCTCGAGACCAAGTGAGACTAGACATTGAGGATTTTCTTTTGGGACTTAAAGATCAGAGAAGAACTGCCAATCATGTATATATATTCTATGTTTTGTAAACTTTGATTTATAACATATTTGTAATAACTTCCGCTGTGAATTATTAAACATTTTATATATGGTGTCTTTTGGATTTCTTTTAAATGTTTGAGATTAGTTTCATTTATTTACAAAGATATTTGTTGTGTCTTTTTAAACTGTGGCATTTTCTATATTCAGTATACGTATATTACGATCGTTTAAGCATGCTTAGTACGTATACGGGATATAGGGGTGTTACATGCCGCCAAACACAGAACTCTGAAAATTGAATAACATACTAGACACACAATTTATTCATATTTCTCATTATTAATCTCTTTCTCATTGTCACATATTCAATATAGCCACATTGCCTTATTTTCTTATTTTTTTTCTCACTTTTCTTACTTTTCTCATTTATCTCAATATCAATTCATTTCATTATATTTCCACATATCTCATTATATTATATCACATTTTTTTTCATTCATAACATATTACCTAATCACTTTGGGTATTTCCATATTATACACATTTTAATCACATTTACACAATTTACCCATTATCAATGGCTTTCACAATGCATTTAACACATATATGACATTACAAATGTCATAGCACATTATTCATTCATAACCCATGTACCAAGTAGCTTAACACATTTTTCAACCAAAATGAGTTAAGCCCAAATATCATGCAAACATAACCAATGTATTCAAAGTTTGTACATACCTCAAATAGCAACCCAAAGCAAGCTTAAACAACCTCCAACCCTATCTTTCCAACTTTCCCTTCACCACTTGGATGAAGCAAATCAACCTTCCTCAATGCCTAAACCAAATGTGATAACAAATACTCATTTAGTATCACATTTAATGTCAATATTAAACAAACATCACCCCTACAAATTTCCAAAAATTTAGCATTTCCTTACTTTAACATTAGAATTCCATTCTATTCCATTTAAATTAGTGTTTTAAGTTTATCTATATTATTAAAAACATATTTTAATAAATTTAAACCATTTACATTACAAAAACACATTCTTATACACAAAATCCTAAAATGGCATAACCTTCCCCATTGAAGGTTTTCCATTCTTACACAGTCCATTAATCATTTCAAGCTTATTTTCATCACTTTTAACACTAAATAACATGCTTAAACAAATAAAATCACACAGTTCAACAACTTTGAAAAATTACTTTTCCAAAACCCTAAATCTCCACTTCCATTCTCAAACTCCAGCCAAACACAACCAAATCCAATATTTGACTTTAAAATACTTGTCTATGCATCAAAACAACTCATTTGGAATCAGTTTGCACAATTAACGCTCATGTTTTCACAAACCCAAAAGTTCCATAACCCTAAATTCTCTCTCTTCACCATTCTTTATCCAAACTCCATCATCTCTTCAATCTAACCTTAAAATCATTGTTAACTACCCAAAAAAACATCGTACACACCAATTCTAACAATTATAACATACTACTTCAAAAATTCAAAACTCACATAATTCAATTTTCCATGGAATTTAAAGAAAAGAGTTGGAAACTTACCAATTGATGAAGAAACTTCTAAAACTCCACTTGAATCCTTAAAATTCTTTCAATCCTTGGTGTATGGGAGAAGAAAAAATCTCCCCTTGTTGGCTATGGAGTTTCGGCCTAGATGATGAAGAAGAAGAAGATGAAGACTTTTTTTTAATTTTCTTTTTTCCTTTCATATTTATTTTAAACTATATATATATATTAAAATAATTTAATAATTAATTATTTAATTAATTATTTAATAAATTAAAAGTTCTAAATTCCTTTTTCCATTCAAAAATAATTTATTTTGAATTATTTTATTAATTTTAAATTTTTAAAATTTATTTATAAAAATACCATTGGTCTTTGACTTTTCTTTTTAAAAAGTGTTGACTTTTGTATGCTATGTATATTTTACATATATATCACATATATATTCCACTTTTTCATTTAAAATCCCTTCATTTTTCATTCAAAACCATTAATTTAATTTATCCTTTTAAATTATAATTTATTTTATCAAAATTTTCAAAAATTAGAAATTTTAAAAAATTTTGAGATATTACAATTCTCTCCCCCTAAAATAAATTTCGTTCTCGAAATTACCTGTTTTCAAGTCTGGAATAATTGGAAAAACTGACTCTGCATCGCTTGCTCACTTTCCCATGTCGCCTCCTCAATGGCATGATTCCCGTAAAGGACTTTCACAAGTGGCACCCTCTTATCCCTTAATTCTTTAACCTCTCGTGCCAAAATTGCCACTGTTTCTTCATCGTAAGTCAGATCTGGACTCATCTCAATAGACTCTACTGATATGATATGAGATGGGTCAGACCTGTATATCCGAAGCATAGAGACAAATAAATATATTATGAATTCGATCCAATTCAGGCGGCAATGCTAGTCTATAAGCCACTGGACCAACTCTCTCAAACACCTCATATGGTCCTATGAAACGAGGAATCAACTTCTCTTTTCGACCGAACCTCAGAATCTTCTTCTATGGAGATACCTTCAGAAACACTTTATCTCCTACACTGAACTTTATGTCTCTTCTCTTCAAATTTGAATAGGATTTCTATAGGTCTGAAGCTGCTTTCAAATAACCTCTAATCACCTTCACTTTCTCTTCTGTTTTCTTAATCAAATCGGGACCGACCAGTTTACCTTCTCCGACCTCATCCTAACACAAAGGTGTCCTACATCTCCTGCCATATAAGGCCTCATAAGGAGCCATCCCAATACTGGACTGATGACTGTTGTTATAAGCAAACTCAATTAGTGGCAAAAATCTATCCCAATTCTCGGTAAAATCAATGATACAGCTCCTCAACATATCCTCCAAAATCTGTATCATTCTCTTTGACTACCCATCTGTCTGAGAATGGAAAGCAATACTAAAATGTAATTGAAAACCCAAAGCATCATGCAAACTCTTACAAAACCTCGAAATAAACTGGGGATCTCGATCCAACACCAAAGAATCTGGGACTCCATGCAACCTCACTATCTCATTGATATACAGCTCATCCAACCTCTCAAGAGAATAATCCATTCGAACTGGAAGAAAATGAGTTGTTTTCATCATCTGATCAACTATCACCTAGATTGCATCATGCTTCTTTTGGGTCAAAGGCAGTCCAGTTACAAAATTCATTGTCACTCGCTCCCATTTCCACTCGGGCACTGATAAAGGTTGGAGCAACCCTAAAGGAACTTGGTGCTCAACCTTCACTTTCTGGCAAGTGAGATATCTGGATATAAACTCTACTATGTCCCTCTTCATACTTGACCACCAATAATGTCTCTTCAAGTCCTGATACATTTTGGTACTCCCAGGGTGCATAGTAAAAAGTAACTGATGTGCTTCCTCTAATATCATTCTTTTTAATTCTGCATTATCAAGAATACACAACCTATCTCTGTACCATAGACTGCCATCATCCTTCACATAAAAGTCTCGACTCTTCTCCTTCTGACAAACCAACATAATTTTTTGAATTCCCTCATCTGCCAACTGAGCCTCCCTAATATGATCCAACAAGATTGGCCTCAAATGCAACTGAGCCATCAAAGAACCATCATTAGAAGACTCAAATCTAGCATGCAATGCTCTCAACTCAACAAGCAATGAGAGCAAATAAGCAGTTAAACCTGCCAAAGACTTCCGACTCAAGGCATCAACAACAACATTTGCCTTGCCAGGATGATAATCAATCAAATAGTCGTAGTCTTTAATCAACTCTAACTATCATCTCTGCCGAAGATTAAGCTCTCTCTAAACACCTAGGTATTTCAAACTCTTGTGATTCATATAAATGAAACACTTTTCCCCATACAAGTAATGCCGCCAAATCTTCAATGCAAAAACTATTGCTGCTAATTCCAAATCATGCGTCGGGTAATTCAGTTCATGTGGCTTCAACTATCAAGAGGCATAAGCAATGACTCTACCCTCCTGCATCAGAACACAACCTAAACCACTATGTGAAGCATCACTGCATATCACATATGGTTTACCTTCCACAGGCAGGGTAAGGACAGGAGCCTGAGTCAACATCTCCCTCAGCTGCTCAAAACTCGCCTGACACCGATCCGTCCACACAAATCTAACTCCTTTCCGAAGCAATCTGGTGAGTGCTGTAGCTATCATAGAAAAACCCTTCATAAATCGAGGATAATAGCCTGTCAAACCCAGAAAACTTTTAACCTCTGTCGCAGTCTTTGGTAGACTCTAATTCAAGATAGCCTCAACTTTACTCGGATCAACTCTAATACCCTCTGCTAAAATCAAATGACCAAGAAAGGCTATTCAATCGAGCCAGAACTCATATTTAGACACCTTAGCATATAACTTCTTCTCTCTCAGAGTCTGTAATACAATTTGCAAATGCCTATCATGATTCTCCTCATTACGCGAATACACCAAAATGTCATCAATGAAGACCACCACAAATTCATCTAAATATGGTCTGAACACCCTGTTCATCAAATCCATAAAAGCTGCTGGTGCATTCGTCAATCCAAAGGGCATCATCAGAAACTCATAATGCCCATACCTCGTACAAAAAAGCTGTCTTGGGTACATCCACATCTCTAACTCTCAACTGATGGTATCTTGATCTCAGATCAATCTTAGAGAATACTACTACTCCCTTCAATTGATCAAAGAGATCATCTATCCGAGGCAAAGGATACTTATTCTTGATGGTCACCTTATTCAACTACCTATAATCAATACACAATCTCATGGTGCCATCCTTCTTCTTCACAAGAAACATAGGCGCTCCCCATGGGGACACACTAGTGTTGACAAACCCTTTTTTTGATAACTCCTGCAACTGCACCTTCAACTCTATCAACTCAGCAGGTGCCATCAAATAAGGGGTAAAAGAGATAGGAGTGGTACCAGGAAACAAATCGATACTAAACTCCACTTCTCTCTCAGGAGGTACCCCTGGCAACTCATCAGGGAAAACGTCTGAAACTCCGCAACTATGGGTATACTGTCAAGCTGGGACCGCATTACTCTAGTATCTACAACGTAAGCAAGATAATCCTCACATCCCTTATGAATTATCCTCCCAGCTAAAATAGCTGAAATAAACATGGATGAAAGATATCTTTGCTCACTAGATACCATCACATCCCTACCATCACGTGATCTCAAATTAACACATTTCTTTTGACAGTCTACCATAGCCCCATGCTTGGATAACCAATCCACGCCCAAAATCAGATCCTACTCTCTGAAAGGCATCGCAATTAGGTCACCAAGAAACTCCTCATCCTGAACAACAATTGGACTATCTCAGTGCACCCTGCTCACCACAACACTATGCCCTAAAGGAATTGTGACCAAAATATCAAATCCTAAGGACTCAGAATGCAAATCACTCACAGGCAAGATGGATGCACTGATGTAAGAATGAGTAGACCCAAGGTCTAATAATGCAAGAACTGAAGTACCAAATAATGTAAGAGTACCAGCAATAACAGCTGAAGCATCTGGCTGCCTCTGCATCACATAAGCCCACTGTGATGGTCCTGCCTCATCTGGTCTACTACCTCTAGCTGTAGAACCTCCTCTTAGACTAGACCCAGATCGACCACCTTTATCAAAACCTCTGCCACCACGACCCCCTCTGACACTGGGTCGAGAAACTGTAGTATTTGTCTGTCTATCCTTTGGTGGATTGGGACAATCTCTGACAAAATGGTCTGATGACCCACATCTAAAAAAAACTCCCGAAGTACATCTCCACCAATAGACACCTCTGTGTGCTTTACCATAATGAAGACAAGTAGGTGGACCAGGCCTCTGAGCCACTGGGGTTGGAGCACTAGCCACTGAAATTGCAGGTCTTTGTCTTTGTCTTTGCTGCTGTACTGACCTGCCAAACTACCCCTGGCTCCTACTGAACCTCTGAACATATCCCTCTCAGCCTCTCTTCACTGATAAAGACCCTGCCTCACTCTGGGTTCTCCTAGCTCTGGTCTCCTCAACCCTGGCAGCGGCTGCAAGACCCTGTGCTCTCTCAACACTCCTGGTAACTGCAACCAACTGAGAAAAATCTTGATACCAAGAGCCTACTATGATACACATGATAGAGGGTCTTAGTCCCTCCTTAAACCTCCTACACCTATCAAACTTGTCAGAAATGATCCCACCAGCATAGTGACTCAACCAAATAAACTCGATCTCATACTCTATCACTGTCCTGGTATCCTATCTCATACTCAGGAACTCCATCTTCTTTGCATCCTTATACTCCCTCGGAGTATACTTTTGCTCAAATTCCCACAGAAAATCATTATAGGTCAGGACTGGTGGATCATCCAGAGCATGTGGAACCGTCTTCCACTATTCATATGCATCCCTCTATAGAAGAGATCTGGCATAATCAAACTTCTCTTATGGACTAGCCTACAGCTGAATGAATACTCTCTGAACCCTGTCTAGCCACTGCTCTACTACAGCAGGGTCTGTAGTACCAACGAAGTCCTCAGCTCCAAACTTTCTCAGTTTATCATACTGCCTCACCAGCAACTGCGGTTGCGGTTGTGGCTGCGGTGGCTGCTGAACTGGAGCCTGCCTCAACAACTCTACCATATGCCGTACCCAGCCAGGCAAAATCTCATCAGCTGCTGGTCTTATAGGCATAGAAACAGATGCCTCACCAGCAGACACAACTCTAGCTTCATCTCTACCCTCATCTGGAGCCACACTCTTTGCACTACCCTCAGCAGCCTGATGCATCCGAGACGCCATAACTACCTATATCTGCAAACACAGCAGAAATTATTATATCAGAGATCAGAAACTGCCAGTGCCAATGCATGTATTACAATTAAAAACCATTTTCAAATCCCCCATTTTCTCTCTCTATCAACCCACCTAGGTCAAGTAACTCAAACCTAGGCTCTGATACCAAAATAAATGTAACACCCTTGTACCCTATATACGGACAATACATATTTTCAGCATATGTAAAATGCACATATACGGTACAAAAATGTCACAGACCGGTTTAATAAAAATTTCCACATTTCCAATTTAAAATTTCAAATACTAAATATATAAAATTAAATAGTATATAAATATTCTTTACTTGTTATAGGACCCCAAAATAAACATTTTATATGAAAATCTCTGGGAAATATTTGCCAGAGTTGTCTGTAATTTGGACATTTTCAAAATTTAGCAAAACACAACCTGCAAAAGAACACACTCCCAAATAATTTCAATTCACCATCTCAACCATACTCCTCAATTTCACCAAGTTTCTCAAACATATATATATATATATGTATATATATAATTTAGAACACATTTACACTCCCATTTCAAATAACTTAACCCAAATTTCCTTTATAGTTTATAATACATAAAATCCAAAACATAATGCATTATGCATAATACTCAAAATATACAATAACATAAAATATATGCATGTTGCTGACAGTGTTTCTGATCTCGATATCAACTCTACATGCTCAACAACAAGTCTAGACCCGACCCGGTCTAGAAGAACTCTCTGGCTCAGCTGAATCTACCATGTCACCTCCGCGATGTAAGCAATCACGCTAAGTCGAAGCCTAGTGATACAAACTTTGATAATAATAAAATTCAAATGCAATGCCAATGCGCAGTGCTTATGAATATCACATCATTCCATTTTCTTATACTTTTCAAATATTTCACATAAAAACAAACACAAACTTGGGCCCAAAGATAACTAATATGCTATTCAAATTTCAAAGTTACTGTTTTAGTCTATAATGATACCATATGTCTAGCCCCATAGGCAATATATCAATGTAATAATCCAATTAGGCCTGAACTTACGACCCGGTCATTTCACCCAACTTAGCTTTAAATATTTATTTTTGAGGCTTAGGACATGGTCATTTCACCTCAAAAATATTTTCACAATGATGCCCAACATCTAGCCCGTAGGCAATCATAGGCATGCCGCTAAACACAAAACTCTAAAAATTGAATAACATACTAGACACACAATTTATTCATATTTCTCATTATTAATCTCTTTCTCATTGTCACATATTCAATATAGGTACATTGCCTTATTTTCTTATTTTTTTCTCACTTTTCTCACTTTTATCATTTTTCTCATTTATCTCAATATCAATTCATTTCATTATATTTCCACATATCTCATTATATTATATCACATTTTTTTTTCATTCACAACACATTACCCAATCACTTTGGGTATTTCTACATAATACACATTTTAATCACATTTACACAATTTAGCCATTATCAATGGCTTTTCACAATGCATTTAACACATATATGACATTACAAAATGTCATAGCACATTCTTCATGCACAACGCATGTACCAAGTAGCTTAACACATTTTTCAACCAAAGTGAGTTAAGCCCAAATGTCATGCAAACATAACCAATGTATTCAAAGTTTGTACATACCTCTAATAGCAACCCGAAGAAGCTTAAACAACCTCCAACCCTATCTTTCCAACTTGCCCTTCACCACTTGGATGAAGCAAATCAACCTCCCTCAATGCCTAAACCAAATGTGATAACAAATACTCATTTAGTATCACATTTAATGGCATTTCCAATATTAAACTATAATTAAACATCACTCCTACAAATTTCCAAAAATTTAGCCTTTCCTTACTTTAACATTAGAATTCCATTCTATTCCATTTAAATTAGTGTTTTAAGTTTATTTATATTATTAAAAAAATATTTTAATACATTTAAACCATTTACATTAGAAAAATACATTCTAATACACAAAATCCTAAAATGGCATAACCTTCCCCCATTGAAGGTTTTCCATTCCAACATAATCCATTAATCATTTCAAGCTTATTTTCATCACTTTTAACACTAAACAACATGCTTAAACAAATAAAATCACACAATTCAAAAACCTTGGAAAATTACGTTTTCAAAACCCTAAATCTCCACTTCCATTCTCAAACTCCAACCAAACACAACCAAATCCAATATTTGACTTTAAAATACGTGTTTATGCATAAAAAAAACTCATTCGGTATCGATTTGCACAATTAAAGCTCATGTTTTCACATACCCAAAAGTTTCATAACCCTAAATTGTAATATCCCTAACAATACCCTAAAATTTTGGAAATGCTTATTGTTGATATTGATTTAATGATTTTAAAGTGTGCAGTATTGATTAAGAGGAAAAGAGGAGTGTGTATATGTTGTATGTATGAAGATATATACAACATATACAAGTCAACATATGTTGATGGTCAAATGAGATATTTAAATTATTTAAAATAGAAATTAAAATTAAGTGGAAGATGATATTTGTATTATTTTAATATATTAATTGCTTGGTTGAGATTAAAGAGGGAGGTTAGAGGTTAAAAGAGGTTGACTTTATTATTCATCATCATCATCTTCTTCATTCTTCTTGGTTAGCCGGCCATCACTTTGATAAGAAGAAAAGAGAGATTTTATTGCTTCCTAACTCAAGATTGAAGGGTGTTTCAAGTGATCATGTTGGAATTCTAAGGATTTTCTTCACTGTTGGTAAGTTTCCAACTTGTTTCTTTGTGTTCTTTTGAGTTTGTTGGATTGTTTGATGGAGTTTGTGTTTTTGATCTTATTGAATGGTTGGTGTAATTATGTGTATGATTTATTTTGGTATGTTTGAGGATTGTGTTGTTTTGTTAACTTTGATTTTGAGGTTGGATTGAAGAGAAAGGGTTAAGTTTGGTGAAAGAACAAGAGTTGTGGATTGTGTATGTGTTGAGTTGTTTTGATGTTATGCAAGTTTATTATGGTTTATTGATGGTTTTGGGTAAGATTGTTTGGAGTGGAAAAGGGTAAAAGAAAGATGATTGTTAGATGTAGTGTTATTGGTGTCGATTTCAGGTTTTTGGCCTAACATGCCCAGTAGCACGACCATATTTTTGGGCGTGTCAATGGTTCTATTTTCAGTATGGGTGACATGAGCAGTGACACGCCCATGTCACTGAGCGTGTTACAGCTTCTGTGTTGGAGTAGTATTGACACGAGTAGTGATGCGCCCATGTCACTGAGCGTGTCATAGCTACTGTGTTGTTGGAGAATTGACACGTGCAGTGACACGCCCCTATCACTGAGCATGTCAAAGCATCTGTGTTATGGGTTTAGGGCATGATCAGGGACACGCCCATGTTATTGAGCGTGTCATGTGTAGGGTTTGCCTTAGATAGTTCTTATTCTTATATGAGTATTACTAAGTGAGAATGTATAATCACCTTTGGATTAGGTTTTTAAGAGATTTGAGGTAATCAATCCAAGTGTTGAGGAATCTTGGAAGAGGAGTTTGGTATTGGTGTGTGTGTTGGTCTTAGAAGTAAGTACATACCTTACATGATTGTATACATTTACATGATTTTTGGGACTTAACACATTTGATTGAAAAATGTGTTAGGTTACCTATTATATTGTTGATATATGAGAATGGTGCAATGATTTGTATTATGTGCATTATGTGAATTATATGTTGAGGATTCAAAATATATGAACAATGTAAGTTGTGATGTGCACTCAAATGATGAAATGTGAAGCCATTGATGTTGGCTATAATGATGTAAATGAAATATTTGGTGCATTGTGCCTAAATGATCATAAGAAAATGAGAATGGATTTGATAATGAAATAATGAAAGAATTGTGTGCCTAGTATGTTATTCAATTTCCAGAGTTTTGTTGTTGGTGGCATGCCTAAAAGTAACAATCCCTTGAAGCTGGGTTGGGCTTGGTCCTTGAAGCCAAGTTGGGTTGATGCTATGCTCCCCTTGAAGCTTGGTTGGGCCTAGTCCTTGAAGCTAGTTGGGATGTTGCATATGAGATGTTTCTCATTGTGATAATGATTTGCCTACAGGCTTAATAAATGTGATTATTGGACCAAAATAGTAACTCAAGAATTTGAATGACATATTAGTTTCTTTTGGGCCCATGCTTGTCTTTGCTTAAATGTGATTCATGAATGATGGAATACTTGAACAATGTAATGAGATTTAATGTTATGAAATGTGGTATCCTTGTATATTGCTTCTAATTACTGAAAGTTTGACATTGACATTACATTGAATCATATTATTATCGTGGTTTGTACCACTAAGCCTATGGCTTAGCGCGATTATGGTTCATCGCACAGGTGACAGGGTAGATTCAGTTGAATCGGAGAGTTCAGCTAGGCTGAATCGAGTCTAAACTTGCGATTTCTTGTGAAGTGTTGATTGTTGAACTTCAAGATCAGAGTCGAACTGCCAAGCATGTATAAATTCTATATTTTTGTAAATATTATTTTTGATGTATATATATATGTATATTCCGCTACATTTTTCGCTGCTTATTAAACTAATATTTTGGATAAACTTTGGGCGTAATGAAGATATATGTAAATGTATTTTAATAAGGAATATTTTATCTATTACTACTTATAATGTTGATTTGATGTTAAAGCTTTAAAGATTGGTTTGCTTCAAATAGACTGTGACATTCTTGTATCCGGTATACATATATTACATATGAGGGCGCATGTGGTGTACGTATATGGGGTACAGGGGTGTTACAATTGTTTTGGTATCAGAGCCTAGTGTGAGCGGGGATTTTTGCCCCCACTCCCGGTGGAATGGTTATTGTGACTTCGGCACAGTTAAGGCTTAGGGCCTTAGAGAACACGGACCTAAGTCCGGAGAAAATGGAGTTGCCACCCAGATGGGCCGGGAAAAAAGAAAGGGGTGGATGACTCGATTCCTAAGGAATCCCCAACCCCCTAATGGGTTCGGAAAGTTGGATACGAGTGGGGAAGGTGAGAAATTTTCCAGCACCCCCACAATGCCCGGTTCATTGGAACCGGCCTCCTTTACAAGTCTTAATATTATAAAATTCTAAAATATAACAATATTATCCATATTACACACAATAATTGAAATAAAGCATCATTATATTAAAATCAAAGTAATGTCCAAACAAAGAAAATAAATGGACACCCATCCGAAGATGGAAACATACCCTTACATCATCCATATCTAAACTAATAAGACACCCACCAAAAGGTAGAAACATGTCCTTTACATTGGTCCAAAATATAAAAGCTATTTAAATTACATGATATTTAACTAATGAGGCACCCACAAAGTGGAAAACATACCTCTAACAATATTTGAAAATCAAAATAAATCGACAAAAGTAAATAACCATTCATCATAAATAAATCATTCATCAAAGATATTAAACATCAATCAAAATAGAAAGTAAACATCCATCCAAGATAAACTAAATAAATTAAGCATTGAAATTAAATAAATCAACAAAGCATTGAAAATAAATTAAAGCATATAATAGACTACATAATCAAATATAAAATTAAATAAAGCAAGTAAAGATTCAAATTAGGGCTACTATTTCTATTTAAGATTCTTTATTTAATGTTTAGGGTTTTGGAATTTATGGGTTTAGGATGCTGTAAGTTTTAAGGGAATTGAAATAGATTAAAGTTTTATAATTTAAGAGATTGATAAGGTTCTTCGATTAACCAAATTAGTGTTTGAGGAGTAAAATCATGAAATTAGGGTTTGGATACTTTAAAACATATGAGTTTAGGATTTACGATTAATGGATTATTATTTTTGATTTACTATATTGGGTTTGAATGTTTTAGGTTTATAAGGTTTTAAGGTTTTAAGGATTAAAGGGTTAGGGTTTAGGAAAACCAGGGTTTAATGTTTTAAGGGGATTAGGGTTTAAGAAAACTAGGGTTTAAGGTTAGCTAGTTTGGGGTTACTGTCATGGTTTTGAAGTTGAATTAGGGTTTTTAGTGTTTCAGAGAATGTATTTGATTTTAGAATTTGGAAAAACAATTTATAGTTTTATGAGTTTTATGAAGCTTTATGTGATTTTTAGAAACTGTAAAGTGAGTTTGAGTTTGGATATTTAACAAAACATTTGGAATTTTGGAAAAGAATTAGAAGAAAACTAGTTTAGAGTTTTATGGTGTTTTTTGGATATAAACAAAACAATTTAAGGTTTATAGAAACAGAAAAGATATCTTTTAGGGTTTTTGGAAAGAAAAGGATTCAATTTAGAGTTTTGAAAAATTGGAAAGCAGATTAGGGTTTTGGTAAATTAATGAAACGATTTTAAGGTTTTGAAAAGTTGGAAAGTAGATTAGGGTTTTAAGATTTTGAAGAAACAGAAATAACAATTTTAAGATTTTTGGAAAATAAAGAAACGAATTAAGGTTTTTAGAATCAAAAGAAACAATTGGATGATTGAAGCTACGGTAAGGAAAAAAGAGATTAGATATTCATACCTTCATTTGTTGGTTCCACCAAAAATTATTTCTTGGATGAACAAGAACAATGGCAAGATGGTTGCCTTTGATGGATTGAATTGCTTGTTTGCTTCTTCTTCTCTAAAAAGTTCAATCGTTTTCCCTGCCAAAAGTTTTAAAGTCTGATCTCTTTTTCTATGTTTTTCCTTCACTCGATTCTCAACCTTGTTCTGTGTTGTTTTTAGTCTTATTTATAGGAAATTTAGATGATTAATTCAACTTGTTTATGAAAACTAACATTAATTAAGAAAAGGAAACTGAAACCAAAAAGAATTTGGTTTCGAAAAAAATTGCGTTGAAAAAATTTTGCTGGCGAAAAAAACTACTGCGGAAAAATTTTGCTGGTGAAAAAACTGCTGCGGGCTGCTGCGAGCTCTGGCGAAAAAAAAATTGTGGGGCGGGGCTGTGGGCCATTTCGTCCAACCTTTTCGGCGAAGAAATTTTTCGTCTTCAATTTTTCTGTAGCCGATTTTTATTTTTATTTATTTGTTTATTATTATTTGTTTATTTTTTATTAATTACTAAAACAAATATTATTTAATCACGATAACACAAAAATTATTTTGGACTAATTAAAATATATTGGACCGGACTGGGTCAAAAATTAAGGGTCTATAGTTTGCCCCCTGCTTGAACGATCTGAGACTTTAGTAAAAGAGAGTGAAAAACAATAAGACTTAATTTTGATGAGATTGTTACTTGAATTTGTTTTGGGTACTTAGACCTGAGACTAATCTTGGTTTGGGTACTTGGACCCGAGAGTAGATTGAATTTGGGTACTTGGTCCCGAGATTGAATTTGATTTGGGTACTTGGACCCGAGATTGGATTGAATTTGGGTACTTAGACCCAACATTGGATACTTGGACCCAAGATTGATTTGATTTGGGTACTTGGACCCAAGCTTGAATTTGATTTGGGTACTTGGACCCGAGATTGGGTACTTAGACCCGAGATTGATTTGATTTGGGTACTTGGACCCGAGAATGGATACTTGGACCCGAGATTGGGTACTTGGACCCGAGCTTGAATTTGATTTGGATACTTGGTCCCGAGATTGATTTGATTTGGGTACTTGGACCCGAGACTGAATTGAATTTGGGTGCTTGGACCAAAGAATGAATTGAATTTTGGGTTCTTGGACCCGAGACTGAGTTTGACTAACCCTTTATCAGTTGAGAAGTCTGACTGCTCCAGTTGTTCTATGCATTGTGGTTCTTCACCCTCGTAAATGGATCTTCATCCTTGGAGGTCATGTCTTCATCCTTGAAAATGGATCTTTATCCTTTGAGATTGGGTCTTCACCCTTGAAAATGGATCTTCATCATTTGAGATCGGGTCTTCACCTTTAAAAATGGATCTTCATCCTTTGAAATCAGGTTTTCACCCTTGAAAATGAATCTTCATCCTTTGAGATCGAGTCTTCATCCTTGAAAGTGGATCTTCATCCTTTGAGATCGGGTCTTCAACCTTGAAAATGGATCTTCATCCTTGGAGATCGGGTCTTCACACTTGAAAAATGGATCTTTATCCATTGGAGATCGGGTCTTCACCCTTAAAAATGGATCTTTATCCTTTGAGATCAGGTTTTCACCCTTGAAAATGAATCTTTATCCTTTGAGATCGGGTCTTCACCCTTGAAAATGGATCTTTATCCATTGGAGATCGGGTCTTTTTGAAAATGAATCTTCATCCTTTGAGATCGGGTCTTCACCCTTGAAAATGAATCTTCATCCTTTGAGATCGGGTCTTCACCCTTGAAAAATGGATCTTCATCCTTTGAGATTAGGCCTTCACCCTTGAAAATGGATCTTCATCCTTTGAGATCGGGTCTTCACCCTTGAAAATGGATCTTCATCCTTTGAAATCGGGTCTTCACCCTTGAAAATGGATCTTCATCCTTGGAGATCGGGTCTTTACCCTTGAAAAATGGATCTTTATCCATTGGAGATAGGGTCTTCGCCTTGAAAATGGATCTTTATCCATTGGAAATCAGGTCTTCACCCTTGAAAATGGATCTTCATCCTTGGAAATTAGGTCTTCACCCTTGAAAGTGGATCTTCATCCTTAGAGATTTGTCCTATATTGGCTTCAGCTCTTCTAGCTGGACTGATCTTTTGTCATTTGCATTTTCATTAATTTGATAGTTCTAATGTTCCATTCTTTTTGTTCTTCCTTTGCACTTTTGTAAAGCAAAAGATGTCAGCCATTTTTTTAGCTAGCCTTCATATCTTCTCCTTGCCCCCCATGATTTTTCTATGCGGGCTCTAACTGATGTTTGTCTTGTCTAGCTTTTCACACAAACATGTATTTCTTCTTTTGCAAAATTAATGGAACTTTCTCAAGCAATAGGCTTTCCATGCCCCCTTGATTCAATATCTTCTTTTGATTCTTTACTTCGTAGGGTATTTGCTATTCACTTTGATAAAGGATAAACAATACAATACAAGAAAATGCAATGTATGCATGATATGCATGATAATACTCATAGCGGTTTTATTGACTCACAGACCGAGGTGATCAGCAGAAGTGTTCTTATTCGTTCCTTTCAGATGCTCATTCAGGTCTTACATTGGAATGACAGACTGCTTCACATTTATGGCTTTTATCTTCAAGATGTTGAAAATATGAATAATGGAGGCCCTAAACAGTAGAGATACATCCATTTTAAATTATGATGCAGTATGTCAATTGGTAGCTTCTTCATGACCTTGCCAGTAATCATTTTCTTTGCCCAATGTGTCCTTCTAGTTTTGATGGTGCAACAAACTTCTCTTAACTTGAAGGCTTTGTATGACAAAAACATTTTTTTTATTTTTTGAATTTTGATTTTGAAATCAAATGTTGGCTTTGTCAAATTAATGTCAATGTACCTCAGGACTTGATTTTCTAAATAAACATATCTATAACATGACAACCCTAGTTACAATACTAAACTTGGGAATCATTTCTTTTTAAGCAAGAATTGTTGCACTTCACATCATACACATTACTTGGCTAAAGGTCTTATTGAATTTAAATATTGTCTATCTCATATGTATGCTTATTCAAACTATCTCCACTAATAGACTCTACCTACCAAGAGAGATCAACAGGTCTTTGATAGGCTTGAAATGAGGTCTATAAGGGACACAAGTTTAAGTGAAGGCCATTTTAAGATTGGAGCTGGTGTGACACAATGGACAAACCCTCACACTACAAATTTCTTGTTGGAACTTTAGAGAGTTGGGAGCAATCTTTCTAGACTCCAAATTCCTTCTATCTTCTTGGCATTAATCTGCTTCTTTATTGGGATAGTCTTTGCCTTTCTATAAAGTTTGGTTCCCAAATTCGGTTCTTTTCTTCTTCTCCCTTTTCTTTCTTTTTATTTTTCTTAATCTTTCCTTTCTTTGAGCATTTTATCATTTTGTCCTTCTTCCTTGTAGGACTATCAAGTATAGAACTTTCAAGAACTGAATGGTCTTTCTCCTTTTTCTTTGATTTTGATTGAATCTTTGGTTGGGTTGGGACCAATTCAAGTCAAACCGTCCTTATAAACCAATTGGAAGCCTTTTGCTGCTTTAGGTAAAAGAGAACTCAATTGGCTTTCTCAACCGCCTTTTTAGGTTTTATTTCTCTTCTTTTCTTTTTTCTTTGTCTTTTCCCTTTTTTTTTCTTCCTCTCATTTCTCTTGTTTTCTTTTCTTCTCTTTTTTTGGTTCTAGCTCTAAAAGAGTTGTCTTATTTGTACCAACTTGAGCTTCCAATAATGGATGAGTGGAGTGACCTAAATCTTCTTTAACAAGGATAAATCATTTGTTACTCTGATGTTGTCTTGATATATTGGAGATGTTAGGAAAACTTCAGCTACCCTTATGGTCTTGAGAACATCAACTATCCTTATGGTCTTGAAAACATCAACTACCCTTATGGTCTTGAGAACTTCAACTATCTTCATGGTCTTGAGAACTTCAACTATCCTCATGATCTTGACTAATCATCGCTTTCTTTGATCCTCTTGCCTTTTCATCTTAGTGATCATAAGATTTATCCAAAATATCACAACAGCTCAAGGTAAGGTTATTGTGGTTTGTAACCCAATGAAAAGAAACCTAAAATTTTATGAAGGCTCAAAGGGACAACTAGGGATTGATATTTAATAGGGTGGATACTAGTTGTTGGCTAACCAAACAATGCCTAGATCATCTCTCCCTTAAATAAGCAGAGTTCAATTTTGCCTCGAAAGTTTGTCAAAGCATGTTCTAAGACTGACTAGGACCTAGACAAAGGTAATTATGCAGGAGCCCTCTCTAAGTAAGCATACACAACTCAATGCTATAGAGCAATTTCCTTACCTAGTAAAGTCATTCAAGTCATGATGCCTAGATACATTAATTTATAAATATCAAGCTAGATTCCTCATTTGTTGAGCACCAAAATGAACAAAGACCAATAAAAAGTTTAATGAAAGTAATTTATTCAAACAAATTTAAATTCAAAAAATAAGATTGTTCCAATTAAATATTAAAGAAAGTAAAATTGAAAAGCAACATTCAAGCTAAGGAAAGTTCATTGAGTTTAAGATTCTTTTCCTTTCACATCTTCAATATTTCCATCTTGAAAAGAGGATAAAACAAAATCTTCTTCCAATCCTTTTCCCACCATGAAGGTTGTCGGTGGAGGTACTCTTCCAAACTTAGGCAAAGGATTGTTCTTGGTATTGGGATTGTCCAACTCCGGTAGCTTACCACTATCGATTAGATCTTGGATCTCATGCTTCAATCAATTACACCTATCAGTCTCATGTCCTTGAGTCTGATGAAATTGACAAAAAGCCTTAGTATCAAATTTTGGGGGTAAAAGATTTGGCAAAGGTCGAGGGGCTAATGGCTGTAACAACCCTTTCTTTTATAGCTTGCTAAAAACCCAAGATAGAGGTTTCCCCAATTCTGAGAATTGTCTTTTATTTCCTTGACTAGTCGCATTAACATCAACTTTTTTTGCGTGCTTTGATTGCTAGGCTGATAATTCCCTTTCTCATTCCTTCTTGCCGAAAAGCGATTCTTCTCCCTTTCCCATTCTTCAATTTGCAGACCTACTTGGAGAAGATATTTGAAATCCCTTATAAGGGTGTGAGACATCCTTTCACAGAGATTGGGCAGGACGCCTCTCATGATCATCCTTATTTGATCAGATTCATCAGGCCTTTTCTTGAGCAAAGCAGCCTTATTTCTCCATCTTTTCACATAGTCCACAAAATTCTCATTTAGCCTTTGTCTAATGGACTCAACTTCCATCAAGGTTACTTTCGGCTTGACATTGTACCCATATTGTTGAATGAAAGCCTTGTACAACATGTCCCAATCTTTTTTTGTACTTTCCTCTAAGGTGTTGAACCAATTTTGGACAACAGGATCCAATGAGAGCATAAAGTACCTTAGAGTTTGAGCCTTAGTAGCTCAGGCAGACTGCATAACAGTGATATACTGCTTCACATGGTGGTGAGGATTTCCAGTTCCATCAAACTTCGCAAAAGATGGCATCATGAACTTGTACGAAACTTCTTCATCTAGCTCAAATAGTTTGTCAATTTCGGACATTTCTTCAATTTTCAGTTTCTTCTCAAATTTCTTTTCTAAATCAGCAATCATCTCCTCAACATCAGATGTCTCAGTCTTTTCAATAGTTGCCTTCTCAACAACCTTCGACTCCTTTTTGTCTTGAGGATCTTGGTAGTATTGAGCCCAATCATCATCATCAATGATCACCTTATCATCATCAAAAGCTACTTCACCAACTTTTGCCTTCCCTTTGTCCTTTGGTTTCTTAGTGCTAGCAAATGCTTCGGCATGATTTTCTAGAATTGCAGTCAATTGGTTCTTCATGGTCTCAGCTAGGGCCTCTTTTATTTCTTTCATCTTGGCATTGAGGGCTTCATCCACCATTCTTTGAATTTTTTCGGGCTCCATTGCTTTTGGTGAGCAAGTGATTGAGTCGTTGCTAGATTCTTCGCTACTGGTGTAGGTTGAATTGTCGTAAGATTTTGAACTGTCATAATCTAGGGCTGTGAACCAGAAAGGATTTATAACATGAGATGCAAATGTATGCATGTATGCACAAACAATCAACAAAGATAAGTAGAACGTCCCTTCCAACCTTATAACATCCACACACGAATGGCGAGTCTCTTTCCTAGGTATATGGTTAATAAAATACCAACATGGGGTATCTTATTTTTGAATATTTCCCTCGGACGTTTCAACCAATAGCTATATTTTTGAAAATGGAAATCAATTCATAATAATTCCCATTAATTAGGTTTTAATCCATTTAACCAACTATAGTAGCTTTTATGCTACATTGGATTAAAACAAAATTAAGATTTTTATTATAGATAGATTTCTCACTTGAAAAAAGTAACTAATAGTTCATGCCAAAAACAAGCCCATGATTAATTATTCTTAGTATAAACTAGGCTCACAATTAATTTTTGGTATTTTCATAATTGACCAAATATTTTGTAAGCCCTTTGTAAGAAAAAAATAAATTTATTTCTAAGCCCATTGTAAAAATATTTTAGAAGAAATGGATTTTGGACTTAGTATTTGGGTTATGAGCAAAAGAATTTTTGATTTGTTTTTAGAAAAGTCTTATATCCAACGACCATCTTAAAAAGTTTTAAAAATTGTTTTGGTCTATTGGACTTTGAAGAAAAATTTATTTTGAGCTTACAATGAACTTAGGTCATATTAGAAAAAGAACAAACCAAATAAGCCATGATTTAAACCAAGATAAATTAACCATAGTCAAACAACATGCATTTGGGGTAAAAACCTAAGGAAAGTAACTAGGCCAATTACATGAGCTTTAGTCTTTGGGTTAAAAAGGCTTAGGTTCCCATAGCAAGTATATACCAAATGGTACGAGGCTATGAGTGGTTATGCCATGCTCGATCTCCATACCTTGAGTGAAAGTATGGTATCCCTTACATAACATAACACGGGTAACACAGGCATCCCAACTCACGCACACGATGCAATCTAATATGATGCAATGGATAATAACATTATATGAAAGAATAGAATAATATAAAGACCAACGGAATCAACTTCTTTGATCCCCAGTGGAGTCGCCACTGTGAGCGGGGATTTTTGCCCCCACTCTCGGTGGAATGGTTCTTGCGACTTTGGCACTGTTTAGGCTCGGGGCCTTAGAGAAAACGGACCTAAGTCCAGAGAAAATGGAGTCGCCACCCGGACGGGCTAGGAAAAAAGAAAGGGGTGGATGACTTGATTCCTAAGGAATCTCCAACCCCCTAAAGGGTTCGAAAAGTTGGGTACGTGTGGGGAAAGTGAGAAATGACCTAGCACCCCCACAATGCCCAATTCATTAGAACCGGCCTCCTTTACAGGTCTTAATATTATAAAATTCTTAAATATAACAATATTATCCATATTATGCACAATAATTGAAATAAAGAATCGTTATATTAACATCAAAGCAATGTCCAAACGAAGCAAATAAATGGACACCCATTCGAAGATGGAAACATGCCCTTACATCATCCATATCTAAACTAATAGGACACCCACCAAATGGTAGAAACATGCCCTTTACATTACATTGGTCCAAAATATAAAAGCTATTTAAATTACATGATATTTAACTAATGAGGCACCCACAAAGTGAAAACATACCTCTTACAACATTTGGAAATCAAAATAAATCGATAAAAGTAAATAACCATTCATCATAAATAAATCATTCATCAAAGATATTAAACATCAATCAAAATAGAAAGTAAACATCCATCCATGATAAACTAAATAAATTAAGCATTAAAATAAATAAATCAAGAAAGCATTGAAAATAAATTAAAGCATATAATAGACTACATAATCAAATATAAAATTAAATAAAGCAAGTAAAGATTCAAATTAGGGCTACTGTTTCTATTTAAGATTCTTGTTTTGGAATTTATGGGTTTAGGATACAGTAAGTTTTAAGGGAATTGAAATAGATTAAAGTTTTATAATTTAAGAGATTGATAAGGTTCTTTGATTAATCAAATTAGTGTTTGAGGAGTAAAATCATGAAATTAGGGTTTGGATACTTTTAAACATTTGAGTTTAGGATTTACGGTTACTGGATTATTATTTTGGATTTGCTATATTGGGTTTGAATGTTTTAGGTTTATAAGGTTTTAAGGTCTTAAGGATTAAAGGGTTAGGGTTTAGGAAAACTAGCGTTTAAGGTTTTAAGGGGATTAGGGTTTAAGAAAACTAGGGTTTAAGGTTAGCTAGTTTGGGGTTACTGTCTTAGTTTTGAAGTTGAATTAGGGTTTTTAGTGTTTCAGAGAATGTATTTGATTTTAGAATTTAGAAAAATAATTTATAGTTTTATGAAGCTTTATGTGATTTTTAGAAACTGTAAAGTGAGTTTGAGTTTGGATATTTAACAAAACATTTGGAATTTTGGAAAAGAATTAGAAGAAAACTATTTTAGAGTTTTATGGTATTTTTTGGAAATAAACAAATTGATTTAAGATTTATAGAAATAGAAAAGATATTTTTTAGGGTTTTTGGAAAGAAAAGGATTCAATTTAGAGTTTTGGAAAATTGGAAAGCAGATTAGGGTTTTGGTAAATTAATAAAACGATTTTAAGGTTTTGAAAAGTTGGAAAGTAGATTAGGGATTTAAGATTTTGAAGAAATAGAAATAAAAATTTTAAGATTTTTGGAAAACAAAGAAACAAATTAAGGTTTTTAGAATCAAAAGAAACAATTGGAAGATTGAAGCTACTGTAAGGAAAAAAGAGGTTAGATATTCATACCTTCGTTTGTTGGTTCCACCAAAAATTGTTTCTTGGATGATCAAGAACAAAGGCAAGATGGTTTCCTTTGATGGATTGAATTGCATTGGAAAAGTTTTGCTGGCAAAAAAAACTGCTGCGGAAAAATTTCGCTGGCGAAAAAACTACTGCGGGCTGCTGCGAGCACTGGTAAAAAAAAAATTGCAGGGCGGGGCTGCGGGCCATTTCGTCCAAACTTATAGGCGATAAAATTTTCCGTCGCCGATTTTTGTTTTTATTTATTTGTTTATTATTATTATTTGTTTATTATTATTAATTACTACAACAAATATTATTTAATCAAGATAACACAAAAATTATTTGGACTAATTAAAATATATTGGACCGGACTGGGTAAAAAATTAAGGGTCTACACCTAGGTTTGAGGTTCTCAACCTTGGTGAATTGTAAGAAAAAGAAAATTTTAGTTTTTAAAATATGATTTTTAAATAAGATACATGCATTGGTACTGGCAGTTTCAGATCTTTGATAAGGTATATTCTATTGTGTTTGCAGATATAGGTAGTGATGGCGTCTCAGTCATGTCAGTCCATAGAAGGTAGTGCTGAGAGTGTAGCTCCTGAAAAGGGTAGAGATGGAGCTATGGTTGAGATAGCTGGAGAGGCACCTGCTCCTGTGCTAGAGAGACCAGCTGCTGATGAGATTTCGCCGGTTTGGTTACGGCATATGGTAGAATTGTTGAGGTAGGCTCCAGTGCAGCAGCAGCCACTGCAACCACAGCCACAAGTACCGGTGATTCCTGCTGCAAATTGGCTAGTCGCCCAGCCAATTTTGCTAGCGCTTGCAATTTTCGCCCGCCAGCTCTCGCAGTTCTTGCCAATGCTCGCAGTTTTCTCCAGCAAAATTTTCCAACGCAATTTTTTTTGAAACCAAATTCTATTTGGTTTCAGTTCCTTTTCTTAATTAATTTTAGTTTCCTTAACAATTAGAACTAGGCCTATACTTTTTCCTATAAATAAAACTTTAAAACTCATAATTGAGGAGAGAAACTTTGGACTGGAACTTGGGGATCGAGACTTTGATTAGGGGATCAAAACTTGGACTTTTAAACTTGGATTACAGAAAACCCTAGCCGGAGAAGATTAGCAACAAGCAAGCAACCAACAATTCATCAAAGGTAGCCACACTGCCTTTGTTTTTATTCATCCAAAAGTTAATTTTGGTGGAACCAACTACGTAGGTTTGATCTTTAATCATAGATTATATATTTAAATAACTTTGTTTCTTTGATTAGTAAGAACATGCACACAGTACTTTGATCCTTAAATATATGATAATTTGATCTTTGTTTCAATAACTTAAATTGTTCCTTTTGTTACCAAAAACCCTAAAAAATACTCTTTTGTTTCCAAAAACCTTAAGAACCCTAATTTATTTCTTCTATTTCCAAGAACCTTAAGAACCCTAAATTATTTCTTATGTTTCCCAAAAACCTCAAAAACCCTAATTTATTTCTTCTGTCCCTAAAAACCCTAATTCCTTTCTTATGTTTTCAAAAACCTTAAAAACATTAAATCGATTCTCCTATTTCCAAAAACTTTAAAAAACCCTAAACCATTTTCCTCTAACTTTTTTCCAAAATTTCCAAATTTTTTTTTAAATCTCCAAACCCTAACTTACTTTAAAATTTCTAAAAATCATGATTATTTTATAAGACTCTAAACTGTTTTCTTAAATCCTAAAATCAAATATGTTTTTCAAAATGTCAAAAAACCCTAATTCTCTCAAAACAAATATGGTAAACCCTAGTTTTCCTAAATCCTTATCCTTAAAACCTTAAAATCTTATAAATCTAAACCCTAAAGCCATAATCTAATAAAACTAAAATCATAATCTAGTAACCAAGAGCTATAAACATAATGTCTTAAGATTCTAAAACCCTAATTTCATAATGTTACTCTAAACCCTAATTTGATTCATGAAACCCTAATCCATTCCAATTTTTCAATACCTTTACAATAGATTAAACAAATAATAATAATATTAATACTAAAATCCCAAAACCCTAAATGTTAATTAAAGAACTTTAAATAGAAATAATAAACCCTAATTTGTATCTTTACTTGCTTTATTTTTAGATTTGATTATGTAGTCTATTATATGCTTTGGTGGTTGATTTATTTAATTTCAATGCTTGATTTATTTAATTTATCATGGATGGATGTTTTCTTTATTGTTATTATTTATTTGTTTTAGTATTAAAATTGTAAGAGGTATGTTTCCACTTTGTGGGTACCTCATTAGTTAAATATCATGTAATTTAAATTGCTTTTATATTTTAGACCAATGTGAAGGACATGTTTCTACCTTTTGGTGGGTGTCCTATTAGTGTAGACATGGATGATGTAAGGACATGTTTCCATCTACGGATGGGTGTCTATTTATTTGCTTTGTTTTGGACATTGCTTTGATTTTTATATAATGATGCTTTATTTCAATTGTTGCATGTAATATGGATAATATTATTATAATTAAGAATTTTATAATATTAAGACCTATAAAGGAGGCCGGTTCTAATGAACCGGGCGTTATGGGGGTGCTGGGCCATTTCTCACCTTCCCCACACGTACCTAATTTTTTGAACCCATTAAGGGGTTGGGGATTCCTTAGGAATCGAGTCATCCATCCCTTTCTTTTTCCTGTCCCGTCCGAGTGGCGACTCCATTTTCTCCAGACTTAGGTCCATGTTCTCTAAGGTCCCGAGCCTAAAAGTGTCAAAGTCGCAAGAACCATTCCATCGGGAGTGAGGGCAAAAATCTCCGCTCATAGCAGCGACTCCTCTGGGGATAAGAGAAGTTGATTCTGTTGGTCTTTATATTATTCTATTCTTTCTTATAATGATATTATCCATTGTATCATATTATATTTGCATCGTGTGCATGAGTTAGGACGCCCGTGTTACCCGTGTTATGTTATGTGAGGGATACCATACGTTCATTTAAGGTATGGAGATTGAGCATGGCATAACCACTCATAGCCTCGTACCATTTGGTATATACTTACTATGAGAACCTAAGCCTTTTAACCCAAAGACTAAAGCTCATGTAATTGGCCTAGTTACTTTCCTTAGCACTTTACCCCAAATGCATGTTGTTTGACTATGGTTAATTTATCTTAGCTTAAATCATGGCTTATTTGGTTTGTTCTTTTTCTAATATGACCTACGTATACTGTAAGCTCAAAATAAATTTTTCTTTAAAGTCCAAAAGACCAAAGCTATTTTCAAAACTTTTTAAAATGGTCTTTGGACACAAAACTTTTCTAAAAAACAAATCAAAAATACTTTTTTCATGACCCAAATACTAAGTCCAAAATCTATTTTTTCTAAAATCTTTTTTACAATGGGCTTAGAAAAAAAATTATTTTCATCCAAAAGAGCTTACAAATATTTTGGTTAATTACGAAATACCAAAAATCAATTGTGAGCCTATTTTATACTAAGAATAATTAATCATGGGCTTGTTTTTGGCATGAATCATTAGTTACTTTTTCAAGTGAGAAATCTATTTATAATAAACCTCTTAATTTAGTTTTAATCCAATATAGCATAAAAGCTACTTTAGTTGGTTGAATGGATTAAAACCTAATTAATGGGAATTATCATGAACTGATTTCCATTTTCAAAAATATAACTATTGGTTAAAACGTCCGAGGGAAATATTCGAAAATAAGATACCCCATATTGGTATTTTGTTAACCATATACCTAGGAAAAGAGACTCGCCATCCGTGTGTGGATGTTACAAGGTTGGAAGGAAAGACCTATTTGTCCTTGTTTGTTAGTTGTTTGTGCACACATGCATATATGCATACATTTGCATCTCATATTATTGGTCCTTTCTGGCTCACAACCCTAGATTACGACAGTTCAAAAGCTTACGACAATCTGACCTACACTGGAGACGAAGAATCTAGTAGCAACTCAATCACTTACTCACCAAAAGCAATGGAGCTTGAACAAATTCAAAAAATGGTGGATGACGCCCTCAATGCCAAGATGGAAGAAATAAAAGAGGCCATGGACGAGACCTTGAAGAACCAATTGGCTACAATTTTAGGAAATAATGTCAAAGCGTCTGCTAGCTCCAAGAAGCCAAAGGACAAAGGGAAGGCTAAAGTTGGTGAAGTAGCTTTTGATGATGATAAGGTGATCATTGATGATGGTGATTGGGCTCAATACTACTAAGTTCCTCAAGAAAAAAAGGAGCCAAAGGTTGTTGAGAAGACAACTATTAAAAAAATCAAGACGTCTGATGTTGAGAAGATGATTGCTGATTTAGAAAAGAAATTTGAGAAGAAGTTGAAAACCAAAAAGAAATGTCCGAAGTTGACAAATTATTTGAGCTAGACGAAGAAGTTCCGTACAAATTCAAGATGCCATCCTTTGCTAGATACAATGGTACTGGAAATCCTTATCTCCATGTGAAGCAGTAAATCACTGCCATGAAGTCTGCCTGAGCTAGTGAAGCTCAAACTCTGAGATATTTCATGCTCTCATTGGACCCTGTTGTCCAAAATTGGTTCAACACTTTAGAAGAAAGTACTCAAAAAGATTGGGACATGTTGTACAAGGCTTTCATTCAGCAATATGGGTACAATGTCGAGCTGGAAGTTACCTTAATGGAAGTTGAGTCCATTAGACAAAGGCCAAATTAGATTTTTGGGGACTATGTGAAAAAGTGGAGAAATAAGGCTGCTTTGCTCAAGAAGAGGCCCGATGAATCTGATCAAATAAGGATGATTGTAAGAGGGGTGTTGCCTAGTCTTTGTGAAAAGATGTCTCATACACTCATCCGTGATTTCAAAGATCTTCTCCAAGCTGGTCTGCAAATTGAAGAGTGGGAAAGGGAGAAGAATCACTTTTCAATAAGAAGGAATGAGAAAGGGAATTATCAGCCTAGCAATCAAAGCACACAAAAAGAAGTTGATGTTAATACGACTAGTCAAGGAAATAAAATACAATTTTCAGAATTGGGGAAATCTCTATCTTGGGTTTTTAGCAAGCTTCAAAAGAAAGGGTTATTATAACCATTGGCTCCTCGACCGCTACATAATCCACTACCACTAAACTTCAATGCCGAAGCATTTTGTCAATTTCATCAAATGCAAGGACATGACACGGATAGATGTGTGAGGTTGAGACATGAGATCCAAAATTTAATTGATAGTGGAAAGCTACCCGAGCCCAACAAACCGAACACCAAAGACAATCCATTACCAAAGTTCAATAGAGTATCACCACCGGCAACCTTCATGATTGGAGGTGGTTTGCATGAAGATTTTGTCATGTCTTCTTTCCAAGATGCAGGTGGAGAAGCAACCAAAGAAGAAGAGGTATTTGTTGAAATTAAACAAGCTATGGTAGGTAAAGAAGTAGCAATTTGTGTTGTCAATGGGTTTTGGCAGTTAAGCGATAGTGATGATGATCTTGTATCCAAGAAGGAGGAATGGACCTGGTCTGAGACCGAAGAAGATGAGGTAATGAACACTAGATTCGGTAAGCCTTATGCAAGGCCACCGCCTAAGGAGGTAGAAATTAATAAGGGAAAGGAAGTTGAAGTAGGGAATAAAGAAGAGGAAGATGATATTGTGCTCAAGCAATTGAAAAGAACCCAAACAAGTGTTAGCATTTGGGACTTATTGGCTACTTCTAAAAAGCACCGAGAAACTATGGCCAAGTCCTTATCTAGCATGCCAATTTCTACCTCCACAACATCTGAGGAGCTAATCAACTTCATAAAAATTGAAGGAATAATGAAATGTGAAGATATTCAAGAGAAGAGTGAAATTAATATGGGAGCGGTTTCTTTCTCTGATGTGGATTTACCGGAAGAGGGGAAAGATCACATTCGCCCTCTCTTTATCAAAATAGAAATCAAAGGGAAAAGGACTCCATGTGTAATGCTCGATGATGGGTCTGCCATAAATGTTTGTCCACTTAAAATATTGCCAAAGCTAGCCATGTCAACAAGGGATCTAAACCCAACCAAGGTAACCATTATGGCTTATGACAACACTAAGAGACATGCCAAAGGAACTTTCAAAGCTGCTGTCAAGGTCAGTCCAATTGAATATATTATTGAATTTGTTATTTTGGACATACCTGTTACCTTCGCCTTACTCTTGGGACGACCATGGTTTCATCCTCTTGGTGGAGTTCCTTCCACCCTTCATCAAAAGATCAAGTTCCCTAATGGAGAAGAAACAGTAGTCATCGAGGCTGAAGATAATGAGGTTGTTAATGCTCTAATGATTGAGAGGCCTCTCAATGGTTTCCAAGTAGCTACAATTTCTGATAATGAAGTAGTGGACTCCAAAGTCTTGAATATGATGAAAAGCATGAACTACCTTCCCGGTGCTGGTCTTGGAAAGGGAAAGGCCGGTTTGTCAAAGCTGCCAGATTTTAAAACTCAAACTTCCAAGAAGGGGTTGGGATATGATGAAGCCAATAATCCCCAACCAAAGAAGAATGAGAAGATGAGCTTCCCGCCACTTGAAGAGATCTTTGTCAAAGCTCTAGACATGGGACCACTTCAAGGAAAGCCTGAGCCAATCATGTTCATGGGAAAGTTGATCCCGGGTTTTGAAATTTTTGCAGATGTTGTCGAGCTAGTGGAGCAAGTGAAGAAAGAGCTCACCCTGCCAGCCAAAAAAGAATCCAATCTGGAAGAGAAGAAGGAAGTTGTCCTGAAAGCCGAGAAGACTCCGAAGGAGATTTGTAATATCCCTATGCATGCCCTAGAAGTTTTGTATGTTGTTGTTGTTGTTGTTGTTGGTTTAAATTGAGAAAAGAAAAGTATATGTATATGTGTTTTGGGAAGAAATAGGGTTTAGAGACAAGTTTATATGTTGTGTATATGGTGATATATATAACATATAAAATGGTCAAAGAGAGAGAGTCAATGCAAGAGGAGATTTTTTTTTATATGGCATGTGAAATTACTTAATTGGGTTTATAAGAGACAAAAGCTAAGTTAAGTGGTGAGGGGTATATGAGTAATTGCTTGAAATGAAATGCATGGTGGAGATTAAAAGAAGAAAAGGTGTTTGACTTGTGTATTTTTCTTCTTTCTTTCTTGAAGTGGCCGGCTCTCCAAATAGCAAAGAGAAAGGGAGGTGTTCTTGAGGCAAGAAGTAAATTGAAGAGGCAATCAAAGAGTTTGGTTAGAGATTTGTGAATTTCTCCATCTAAGGTAAGTAATTTCTTGTTTTCTTTTATTAATTTTGAAGTTGTGGCTAAGGTGTATTGTGAATTGTTGAGTTGATGATTTGGTGTGTTTGATATGTGTTTACAAGTGTTAAAGTTGATTGTTAGTTAAAAGATTGAATTGAGGTTGGTTTGGTTGTGAATGTTGTAAGTTTAAGTGGATTTTGATAGTGGAAGATCAAGAGTAAAGTTTGAGTTAGGGTTTTGAGATGGTTTGTGTTCAAATGTGTTGTTTAAGTGGTTATTGTGATGAATATGTGTTATGACATGAGTTATATCCATTTGAGTGAGTTTGTGTTGGAAATTATATGTTAAAATGCATTTGGAAGAGGGTTGGTTACATTTAGGGTTTTGGTGATGAGTGACACGGCCAAAGGAAAGGAGAGACACAGCCAAGCCAAGGAAATTTGGGCGTGTTGGTTGAGTTTTTGAGAGACACGGCCGTGTCCCTTAGCCGTGTTCACTACTGGATTTTGGTTTTGGGAGACACGGTCACAAGCTTGGCCGTGTCCCTTGCCCGTGTTGCTTACTATCCAATTGGGTTGAGTGACACGGCCACAAGCTTGGCCGTGTCCCTCAAGTGGCTGCCCGTGTCCCTCAATTGTGTGGGTTGGGGTTTTTATTCTTTGTTCTAATTGCATTGTTTTGGTTCTCCAAGGGTAGGTTGGTCCCTAAACCTAACCCTAAACACTTTAAACACACTTGAATCAATGAATGATATAATCAAATGCATGTGTAAGGTCCTAAAACTATGAATCATATCAATTGTTCTTTGCCCTAATTGCATTGTTGAGATTGAACAATGTTATGTTATACATTGTGAATGGTAATGTGTTTCATGAGTAATATACATTGAAATTGAAATGTATGTCAAAGATGTAATGATAATTCAAATAAGACATGATATGAGACAATGCCATTGTGTTTGGCTATGATGATGCAATTGAAAGAAATAAGGCATGTTTGCCTAAATGTTGTTGAGAATTGAGAATGAAAATGATAATTGAATAATAAATGAATTGTGTGGCTAATGTGTTATTCCATTTTCAGAGTTGGTTGTTGGTGGCATGCCTAATAAGTGTAACAATCTCTTGAAGTTAGGTTGGATTGAATCCTTGAAGCCTAATTGAGATGTTACCACCCTTGAAGCTAGGTTGCATAGTTCTTGAAGCCAAGTTGGGTAGAAGCTTAGCATGCTTTGCTCCCCTTGAAGCTTGGTTGAACTTAATCCTTGAAGCCTAGTTGGGTATATGATATTGATAAATGTGATAACAAAACCAAAGCATTAACTCTGAAAATTGAATGGCATATTAGTGTGTCTTGGGCCCATGCTTGTCTTTGTTTAGTGTTGATTATGAATGGTTAAATGAATACTAATGAGGTATATGAAAAGATATTGAAATGTGATATGAAATGTGAAAGTATGTTGTTAGTTTTGCATATATGATGTTACATGTATAATATGGATTGAGAAATGACATTGCATTGCACTAAATCATATCATGAGCATGATTATCTTACTAAGCCCTTGGCTTAGCGCGATAGTGTTTAATCGCGCAGGTGATAGAACTGATAGAGTTGAACCCGAGAGCTCTTCTAGACCGAGTGAGAGTAGACCTTGAAGAATCCATTTTGGGAGCTTAAAGATCAGAGCAGATTTGCCAATCATGTATAACTCTTTTATATTTTGTAAAGATTTTGTTTATATTGTAAATATATATATAACGATAAATATGTACTCAAATGTTTTCATATGTGTAAATATTTTATAACTTCCGCTGTTTAATATTTAAATGTATATATATATAACTAATATGTTTTGTTTTATAAGTAAATGATCTACTTTTCTATAATGTATAATGATAAGGGTATTGTATCAAGTTTGAGTATTTACTATCTATAATGTATATTGAGAAAGATGATGGTATTATATAAAAATGTTTTGAATGTTGATGAAAAGCCGTAGCACTCCTATGTTCGGTGCACATATGCTACATTGTAGTGTTGTAGTGTGTGTGTATTGAATGTGGGGGTGTTACAAGATTGCTGCCCTGGTTGAAGAAATGTTTGAAGACATTCTGCCTTATGATTTTGAGAACAATGATTTTGATTTTGATTTTAATTTTAATTTGTTTGCTTTGTATGAGGATGATGATGTTTTCTTTTCCAAAATGAATGCAATAAAGTCTAATTTTGCTTACTTGTGTGTTGTTTCACCTGATGGTTGCATACATTCAAATAGCAGTTACATGAGCATCTTTAATACTAATTTTGTTGACACACAATCATTAAATTTGGGAACAGTTGAAAATCCTAAAAACATTAGCATAGCATCCGACCTTACTCCTGATGAGAGAGAGAGACTTGAAAAAATATTCAAAAATATGAAGAAGTATTTTCTTGGTCTTATGAGGATATGCCTGGTATAGATCGAGACATAGCCGAACATCTTATTCCTACTTACACTCACATGAAACCTATCAAACAAAAGCTTAGGTGATTAAGAACTGAGTGGGCTGAATTGGTTAAAGAAGAGGTCACTAAACAAATACAAGTGAAGTTCCTTAAAGTGATAGAATATCCAGATTGGCTAGCCAACATAGTACCTGTGCCAAAGAAAGATGGAAGAATAAGGGTCTGTGTGGACTATAGAGATTTAAACATGGCTTCCCCTAAAGATGAATTTCCTTTACCCCATATAGATGTTCTCATTGATAGTGCAACCTCTCGCATGCTACACTTGTTTGTAGATGGATTTTTCGGATACAACCAAGTGTTAATGGCCCAAGAGGATAAAGTCAAAACTACTTTCATTATTACGTGGGGTATATTTTGTTATAGGGCAATGCCGTTTGGTTTAAAGAATGCTGGAGCAACCTATCAAAGGATGGCCACCACACTATTTCATGACATGATGCACAAAGAAGTTAAAGTATATGTTGATGATATGATGGTGAAATCGGATACAAGGGAACAACACTTCCAAAACTTAGAATTATTCTTTGATAGAGCATTGAAATATAAGCTAAGATTAAACCCGAAGAAGTGTGTGTTCGGGGTTACCTCAGGAAAATTATTGGGACATGTGATTGGTCCGAATGGCATTGAGATTGATCCTCACAAAGTTAAAGCAATCAGGGATATGCCAGCCCCTAAGACGGAGAGAGAAGTTCGAGGATTTATTGGTAAATTACAATACATTAGTAGATTCATAGCAAAGCCCACAACAATCTGTGAGCCTATCTTCAAATTGCTTAAAAAGAATCAGCCAGTCCTGTGGAACGAAGAATGTCAAAGGGCCTTTGAATGAATAAAAGAGTATTTGCTGAATCCACCTATTTTGAAACCACCCAAACTCGGTAAACCCTTGTTACTATACTTAGCAGTAGAAGAAGAGTCAATAGGAGCCATGCTAGCCCAAGCAGATGAGTCAGGGATTGAGCATGCAGTTTACTATTTGAGTAGAAAGCTCTTACCTTATGAAATTAAATATAGTATCATTGAAAAGACCTATATAGCCATGGTTGCGGCATTACTTTCAATCGTTTAGTGTGCAAGTAATTTCCAGGTTGGATATAATGAAGTACTTAAGGGAGACACCCTCTTTGATTAGGAAGTATGGTCGATGGTTAATAATATTAGAAGAATTTGAGATTGAGTATGTAACCAAGAAAACAATCAAAGGTAGAGCAGTGGCAGAATTCCTAGCCCAACAACCATTACCAGATAACAAAGAGGTAATCTTGGAATTTCCGGATGAACATTTAAAGACAATTGAAGTACAAAGGTGGAAAATGTATTTTGATGGAGCAGCAAATAGGAAAGGAGCAGGTTTGGGAGTCATACTAGAATCTCCTGAAGGGGAACTTATCCCTTTAGCCAAAAAGTTGAAATTTAGGGCAACCAATTATATGGTAGAGTACGAAGATTGTATCTTTGGTTTGGAAACCTTAATGATTATGAAGGTGGATAAGGTGAAATTTTTTGGCGATTCATTGCTAGTAGTATCCCTAGTAAATTGAGCGTAGGAGTTGAAAGAAGAAAAATTAAAACCATACCACTATTACTTGACCATGATGAAGAAGAACTTTAAGGAGTATAGATTTATACATCTATCAAGAGAAGAAAATCAGATGGTTAATGCCCTAGCCACATTGGCTTCGGTGTGGGAAAATCCTGTCAATTTATTCCTTAAGCCTCTGATTTTGACCAGTTCATCAATTCCTTGCTATGAATATGAGACAATCATGGAAACTGATACAGACCATGACGCGTGGTATAATACTATAAGATGATTTTTGGAGGAAAAGGAATACCCGTCGGGGGCAACAAAGAAAGAAAGAAGAGCCATAAGGCGGTGGTCTTTGCAATACATCACATTCCATGGGGAGTTATATCAAAGATGGCCTGATTTGGTGCATTTGAGATGCTTGAGGAAGCCTGAAGTGGAGCATAACATGTCAGAAATACATACGGGAAGTTACGGTTCGCACATAAGGGGTTTGACCCTAGTTAAGAAGATAATTCGACAAGGTTACTACTGGTTGACCATGGAGAAAGATTGTATTGAGTTTGTAAAGAAGTGCCAACAATGTCAGATGTATGGTAACTTGAATCACATGCCTCCTGAAGAATTGCATTCTATGTCTTCACCCTGGCCCTTTGCCACTTGGGGTGTAATATCCCTATGCATGCCCCAGAAGTTTTGTATGTTGTTGTTGTTGTTGTTATTGTTGTTGGTTTAAATTGAGAAAAGAAAAAATATGTATATGTGTTTTGGGGAAATTTAGGGTTTAGAGACAAGTTTATATGTTGTGTATATGGTGATATATATAACATATAAAATGGTCAAAGAGAAAGAGTCAATGCAAGAGGAGATATTTTTATATGGCATGTGGAATTACTTAATTGGGTTCATAAGAGACAAAAGCTAAGTTAAGTGATAAGGGGTATATGAGTAATTGCTTGAAATGAAATGCTTGGTGGAGGATTTTTGGTAATTAGTAATTATATTATTATTATTATTATTATTATTATTATTATTATATACATATATGTGGCTATCGTGGAAGAGGATAAAGAAAAAAAGATATTCTCTTCTTCTTCTTCTTCTTCTTCTCCTTTTGGTTCTTGCACGAGAGAGAGAGAGAGAGGTAGAGAGATGAGTTGATCTTCACCTAAACCTTAGGGTTTTAAGAGAATTGAAGGAAGAATCAAAGGATTAGGTGGAGATTTGGTGGAATTCATCAATTGAGGTAAGTACTTACTTGTTTTCCTTTGTTAATGTTTGAGATAGGTTGTGATGGATTGATTTCATGATTTAGTGTGTTATATATGTGTTTACAAGTATTGAAATTGATTACAAGCTAAAGGATTGGATTGGTGTTGGTTTTGTTGGAAAGATGGTAAGTATTCTCTTGTTTTCTTTACTTAATTGGAAGTTGTGTTGGAAGTGAAGTAAGGTTTGATGATTTTGTGATTTGGTGGATTTGAGATGTGTTGTGTTGTGTGTTCAAGTGTTAAATTGATTTTAAGTTATGAGTTTAATTAGAGGTTGTTGTTGGAAATGGTGGAGAGGTTGATTTTAGGGTTTTGAGTTGAGATGTGTTTAATTGTTATATTAATGTGTTGTGAAGTAATTCTTGTGATGAATATGTGTTTAAAACATTGATTATATTCATTTGAAGCATGTTATATGATGAATATTGTGTTTGAGTGCAATTAGAAGAGAATTGGTTTTGGTGATGGGTGACACGGCCATAGGCATTGAAGAGACACGGGCGTGTTCATCAATTGAGTTGGGCGTGTCAATTGTTTGAATTGGCTACTGCCTCTTTTGTTGTTAGTGACACGGGCGTGTCCATCAAAGGTGCTGGGCGTGTCAATTGTTGAATTGGCTACTGCCTCTTTTGTTGTTAGTGACACGGGCGTGTCCATCAAAGGTGCTGGGCGTGTCAATTGTTGAATTGGCTACTGCCTCTTTTGTTGTTAGTGACACGGGCGTGTTCCATCAAGTGGCTGGGCGTGTCCATCAAATGGGTTGGGCGTGTCCTACAAATGAATTACATATTGCTTTATACTTTGTTTCTTTTTACATTGTTTTGATTCTTCAAAGGTTCCATTGTTTCTAAACTTAAACATGAACATTATAAATATGTTTTAAACACAAGAATGATCTAATCAAAGGAATGTGGAAGATCATAAAGCTATGAATCATATCAATTGTGTTTTGCCCTAATTGCATTGTTGAGATTTAGCAATGTTATGTTATGCACTTTGAATGATATGTTTGCCTAGTTAATGTAATTGATGTTGTATATATATATATATATATATCAATGAGGCTATATGTAAAATGTGAAAAAGAGGATGAAGTTATTGATTATGGATAGCTTGGTGGGAGTAACTCTTGAGGGTGAAAGAGATGAGGATCATCCAAAAAGGTATGTACAATGCAATTTATAATGATGTGACTGATATGTTTACCTAGTTAATGTAATTAATGTTGTATATATATATATATCAATGGTGGAATATGACATGTAAAGGATATGATGAGGTAACTGATTATGTATGTAAAAGATGAAATGATAATTCAAATAAGACATGATATGAGACAATGCCATTGTGTTTGGCTATGATGAATGATGCTATATGAGATATAATGTGATCATGGATGAGATAACTATACACTTGAATAATGAAGTGTTATATTGTGAAATAAAATGTGAAGCCATTGTTATTGGCTAATGTGATTCAATGGAGATAAATGAGGCATGTTTGCCTAAATGATAATGAGAATTGAGAATGAAATCTAAATGAATTGTGTGGCTAATGTGTTATTCCATTTTCAGAGTTTGTTGTTGGTGGCATGCCTAATAAGTGTAACAATCTCTTGAAGTTAGGTTGGATTGGATCCTTGAAGCCTAATTGAGATGTTACCACCCTTGAAGCTAGGTTGGATTAGTTCTTGAAGCCAAGTTGGGTAGAAGCTTAGCATGCTTTGCTCCCCTTGAAGCTTGGTTGAACTTGATCCTTGAAGCCTAGTTGGGTATATGATATTGATAAATATGATAACAAACCAAAGCATTAACTCTGAAAATTGAATTGCATATTAGTGTCTGTTGGGCCCGAGTCTGTCTTTGATGTCTATGTGATATACAAATGTTGAATTAGATGAATAATGAGATCTATGATTGATTTTGTTGACAATGTGACTTATGATTGGTGAATTGTGAATTAAACAATGTTATGAGGTATGATATGTAATGTGTATGTATTGATATGTTGATTGTGAGTATTGGTGATGGATTGTGGTTGGTGTTAATGATTGCCTTGTTGGAAATGTTATTCATGATTGGTAAATGGTGAATAAAATAATGTTATGAAGTATGTTGTGGAATGTGGGTATTGAAATATGATTTAGTTGAGATATATGAAAGGTACAATCTAAAAGAAAAAATATGATAAGCTAAAGTTACATGGAATTGATATATCATTATATGCTAATATTTTTATAATGTATGTGTATATTATACATTTGTATTACTAAGCTCTCGGGCTTAGCGCGGTTGTTTGATCGCGCAGGTGACCAGATGAAAGATATAAAGTCTTGCGTTATGCCACGAGAAGAGTAAGAGTTTGTCGAGACCAACTAGAGGGTGATGCATACATGTATAATTTAATTATGATGTACTTTTATCAAGAATGTAATCATGTGTATAAATGATGTTTCGAGAAAGATAAGATTATTGTATATTTATAAGATCATTAAAAGTATATCGATTTTGTAAATGTTCTTTAAATTAATGTATTGTGGTTTGAGATATGTTAAAGGTTTATAAATTGTAACGAAATGTGACATCTTTATACTTTATATATTTACTGTACGTATACCAGGTATATGTGTAGTACTTATATGGAGTATCGGGGTGTTACATGGGGTATCAACATTATAGGAGAGATACATCTGACAGCCTCAAACAGTCACCGTTTCATTGTAGTAGCAGTAGATTATTTTTCAAAATGGGTCAAAGCCGAATCCTTCAACAAACTGGGCGTAAGTCAAATGGCAAGATTTATTGAAAAGAACCTCATCTGCAGGTATGGGGTCCCGCACAATGTGATATCAGACAATGGGATACAGTTTCAAGGAGCAGTTAAGAATTTATTCTCAAAGTACCGAATCCATCATCACAGATCCTCTCCTTATAGACCAAAGGCTAATGGTGCGGTAGAAGCAACAAATAAGACAATTAAGCAAATTCTGTCCAAGATGACCAAGATTTACAGAGATACACTTTCTAACAATACACTTTCTGAATACACTTTCTAAATTGACAAATGTAAAATCTATGGCAGACAATAAGTGTAACGTGTAGGCCAGCTTTGCCTCAGCCGATCCAAGTAGGCTTTAGTCAAACAAGGCATGTCTAAATCGGAAGTGAATTTAGAATCGCGAGGTTCAGCTCTGTACTGACGGCTAAGCCGGCAAGGATCATATCAAGTACCTCGACAAAGGGCAATAAGAGGAACATACATCAAGTATGTCCACATGGTGACACGAGAAATCTTCCACCAAGGTACCAACCAACGGATGTTGACTTCAGCGCATGAGTGGATCCAGTCAACCCAGTCAGCATATGAAGAAGCAGGATGGAGTAGTTTCCTAGTAGAATGATGCTGCGACAGATATCTGGAAAAATCCATGGATGGAGTATCAAGCAAGCAGAGACGCTCCTGAAGCCAAATCTGTGAGGAAATATTAAAGTAAAAAAAAGAGTCTGCTAAGTTGAAAACCCACAAGGGTAGCTTAGGCAAAAATTAGGACAGCTCGCTAGTTCCAAAAACCCACATGGGTAGACTAGGAAAAAATTAGAGCAATATAAAAATATAATAAAAGAGGTCCACTAAGTTGAAAACCTGCAAGGGCAGCTTAGGTAAAAATTAGGACAACTCGCTAGTTTAAAAAACCCGCATGGGCGGAGTAGGCAAAAATTAGAGCAATAAAAAAAGAAGAAGAAAAAAGAAAACCTAAATTGAAAAACCTGAAAGGGCAGTTTCGGTAATTACCTAAAGCAGCAACGGACTCCCAATTAGTTTCTTTAACAATCTTGATTTAAGTTGGTCTAATCCAACTAAAGTCTCGGCTAAGATCATGGGTATCGGTGACAAGCCTCCTTCCATTTGGTCCATGATATCCAATACTCGTGGATCAATATCGCCATTAGAAGAAACATGCAAGAATTGGCCAAGCAAACAAAGACAAAGCATACATCCCCATGCCTTAGTAGGAGCCAAATGAGAGAGACAAAAATCAATCTAGGGAGCAAGTAGAATTTTCTCACCTCTCACCAACTAAAGAACTTCGGGTTTTGAAATTTGAAATAACATCTGGATCTTCTGTTGAGTCTTGGAAATCAATATGGGTAACTCCATTTGTTGATTATTTGGATATCCAAGGATGGTCTTAAATTCTTCAATCAAGGGACATATTTCAAAGCCATTAATTTTAAATGTCCTAGAATCTACATTCCAAAAAGAAGCCATGGCATGTAAAAAGCAATGGTCCAATTTAACATTTTGAAAACACTTTAAAATATCAATCTTTGACCAAGACATTTGCTACCAGTGAATGGCATCCATATTCTTAAATAGAATTTTTATGTTGAAGTGGAAAATCTCTTAGTTTTTGTATGAAATTATGGCGTGAAGAGTAATTTATATAGAATAAACCTTGCTATTCCAAAATTGATAAGGAAAAAGAGTGAGACTGTGATGCATGAGGAAAAAGAATTAGTGACGAAATTTCTTAATTGCTGTGTTGCATTTGGTTTTAGCTAAGTGATGCAGTTGTGAATGTGAAAAGGAAATTGTGGTGCAATAATAATGATATATATATACATAAAAAAGGGAAAAAGGTTGCAGTAAAATAAATATTATATATTATCATTATTATTTCTATACTTGTTACACAATGTTTACTCAATTGATACAATACTCATACATCACTAAGAAGGAGGTGGTAGGTCATCAAATAAAGCTCTAAAAAAATCATCGCCTGTTGGAGGAGGAGGCAAATCACTTGTCCCGAGTTCGCCCGAAGCAGGAGCACCAAAACCACTATTACCATGGAGTTTGATCTGTCATGGTCCTCATCAGAAGTAGATGAAAGAATCTCATGGTCATCAGCTTGGGGGCCTCTAGATGAAGAAGCACCAGGATCCCTCATCCCCTGAAATCGGAAGTCTCAAAAATTTTGTTTTGATTAATGGTACAAATTTTCAAAACGAGAAACCCGCTAACGACTAGCGGCCAACTCTTCTTGAAGTTTCTTATTTTGTTCTTCAAGCATCCACTGTGAGCCAGAAAGGAAAAAAGTAAGAGCATACATAATCATGCATACATATAGCATAAATTACCATGAAACAAGAAAACTTACAAGGTAATTCATATCAATACCTTGTGAATGAGATGGAATATCTGGAGGACTAGAATGAGTAAATGAAGGAGCAGTAAAAGAAGGTCCAGCCTCATGATCAAATGAGCCAGCAGCCTGCAACAATCATTACAGAATCAAAATAAGTTAAGAAAGAAGCTATTGTAGTGGAAAAATGGTAAAAGTTTACCTGAGAAGTGCTAGCCCTGAGCCTCTCCATGATGTTCCTCTTCATCTCTATCCTCATTTTCTTCGAGAATTTTCCGTACACCAAGAGGAGATACATCAAAGTTCAAGAGCCCTATTTGAATAAAATGGGTATAAGATGCACCCGGTGGATAGAGAAATGTTTCAACATCATAACCATGTCAGGCCAACCACCATGCATTTTTCTGCATTGATGTAATATTTAAAGTATATTCCGGGCAACGCATCGGATCCTCCGCTGTTCTAGACCAAGAAACCATTCATATACTCTCTCCCTGAGAAACCAGCCACTAGAGATAGGGCCGGCGATGACTCGACGAGTATGTTGAAAAGGCAGTGTAGCATTTCATATAAATTTTATAAGTATACTAATGCTATTTTACCTGGTCCCAGGTTAAGCAACTCAACACGAAGCGTTGGGTATGCACATGGTGGGAGCCCGGAACTTCTACGCGATCTGACAATCAGAAATTTAATCTCTAATATCCAACTTTCTCTCCGGAAATACCAGGCACCCTCACAAGATTATGCTCATATGCCAATGCCTACAACAATAATAAAAATCAAATTCATACAAGAAAAGAATGAAATTGACATTGGTGGAAGAAGAGTACCTCGACAACCGCCACAAAGCCAACAAACGACTTCTTGTTTCTGCAAATTTTGTCAAGACCATGGTAAAGATAGGTGAGACCAGCTTCACCCCAGCCGTAAAGTGGTACCGTCCTAAAATAAGTAAGGCCCCTCAACACTGACAAATGGATGGTGGATTCGGTACTGCCTAAGATGGTCAACCCTAGCAAATACAACAGAAATCCTCGAGCATACTGTTGGGTTGTGTCTCTGTGAACCCATCCTTCGTAGTTCATCCAATAACTACGAAATGGCTCAATTTTTATCTAGAAAGGCCCTTTATATGATGGTTCCATAGCAATTAATTGTTGAATTTCTTCAAATGTCAAAATATCATTAGTAAAAGGAATCGAAAGACCATCATACCGAATACTGGTTATAGCAGCAAAGTCAACCGGACCAATTGTCATCTCTCCAATTGGCAAGTGAAAAGTATGAGTTGTGTCCAACCATCGTTCTGCAAGCTCCTGGACTATGCTCCGGTCTATCAAATAATCCTCGGATGGTAATTGTAAGATGAAGCTCTCAAAGCAGCAATCTCGGATATTCTGCCTTGCCCGAGAAGGCGCTACATCATACCATTGTCGGGCTTTGTAGACACTCCCTCCGCCACGAATAACGCAACGATCACGCTAACACAGAGCCAAGTAAGTTAACACCAGGTAAGTATATCATAATTCTATCTACTTAAATTCTTAAATTAATATATATTTCCTAAATTTTCTAAAAACCAAAAAATATAAAGAAAAAACAAATAAATAAAAATGAAAAGGAAAAATGAAAAATGAAAAAAATAAAAAAAATGAAAAAAAAGGGGAAAAACTAATAAATAATAATAAAATGAGAAAAAAATAAGAAAAAAAAAACAAATAAAAGAAAAAAGAAAAAAATGAAAAGAAGAAAAAGAAAAACACACAAAACATAAATAATTACCTTGCTCTTTTGATTTGAACTACGATGAAGCGGCATCCCGGCTAGTAGACCTATATTTCCATCTTCATGATACCGAATAAACTCTAATAACTCAGCATTAGAATGAGTTCCTAATCTTGAAGCATGCATTTTTTCAAATCTGTATGCTAAATTTGAAAGAATTATAGCTATGAACGAATGAAATTAATAAGTTTGCTGTAAATGAAACGAAGAAATCGTTCGTTTATTTAGAAGAACGACAAAGGAAAAAACAAAATTCAAAAAGTAAATTTCACTATTGATGAATAGTAAATTACTATTTATAAATAGTAAGTTACTATTTACAAATAGTGAGTTACTATTTATGAATAGTAGGTTACTATTTATGAATAGTAAATAGTGCATGAACAGTGACTACACAGTAAATAAATAGGAAACTCAATTATTCAATTTAATCATTCAAATACTTGAGTGTATATAAATATTTTTACACTTTTAAAAAATATTTTTATACGCAGGGAGCAAGGAGAAGATATGTGCATAAAAAATTAGTTAATTTTTTGCAAACAAAATTTATATGCTACTGACTATAATTATTTTTTGCAGATAATTAAATCTCTATTAGCTCAGGTCCAGAACCCAAATTATCCTTAGGTCCAGAACCTAAAATCTCTTCTACGTCCAGAACTTAGCTCGGGTCCAGAACTTAAATTATCCTTAGGTCCAGAACCTAAAATCTCTTCTAAGTCTAGAGCTTAGCTCGGGTCCAGAACCTAAATTATCCTTAGGTCCAGAACCTAAAGTCTCTTTTAAGTCTAGAACTTAGCTCGGGTCCAGAACCCAAATTATCCTTAGGTCCAGAACCTAAAGTCTCTTTTAAGTTCAGAACTTAGCTCAGGTCCAGAATCCAAATTACTATTAGGTCAAGAACCTAAAATCTCTTCTAAGTTTAGAACTTAGCTCGGGTCCAGAACCCAAATTATCCTTAGGTCCAAAATCTAAAATCTCTTTTATGTCCAAAACTTAGCTCAGGTCCAGAACCTAAAATTACCCTTAGGTCCAGAACCTAAAATTATCCTTGAGTCTAGAACTCGAACCGGGTCCAAAACCCAAAACCTCAACCATCTCAGAAAAATTAAGTCTTATTGCTTTTCACTCTCTTTTACTGAAGTCTCAGATTATTCAAGCAGGAGGCAAATTGTAGACCCTTAATTTTTGACCCAGTCCGGTCCGTTATTTTTTTATATACAGTTCAAAATAATTTTTGTGGTATTTTAATTAAATAATATTTATTTTAGTATTTATTATTTATAATTTTTAATAAAAATAAAAATGGTGAAGTTAATAAAAAATATATAATAATAAAAAATAAAAATAAAAATAAAAAAATAAAAATAAAAATCGACGACGAAAAAATTTCATCGTCGAAGGTCCAATTGGCCAAGGCCAATTCGCTCGCAGGAAATTCCTGCGGCGAATTGGTTGGCCGCCAACCAATTTCGCCAGCGCTCGCAATTTTCGCCCTCCAGCTCTCTCAATCCTTGCCAACGCTCGCAGTTTTCGCCAACGAAATTTTCCAACGTAATTTTTTTAGAAACCAATTTCTATTTGGTTTCGATTTATTTTCTTAATTAATTTTAGTTTCCTTAAACAATTAGAACTAGGCTTATAATTTTCCAATAAATAACACTTTAAAACTGAGGATTAAGGGGAGAAAATTTGGACTGGAACTTGGATATTGGGACTTTCATTAGGGGGATCAAAACTTGGACTTTTAAACTTGGATTTCAGAAAACCCTAGCCAGAGAATATTAGCAACAAGCAAGCAACCAACAATTCATCAAAGGTAGCCACACTGCCTTTTTTTTTGTTCATCTAGAAGTTAATTTTGGTGGAACCAACTACGCAGGTTTGATATTTATTCATAGATTATATATTTACATAACTTTGTTTCTTTGATTAGTAAGAACATGCACACAATACTTTGATCCTTAAATATATAATAATTTGATCTTTGTTTCAATAACTTAAATTGTTCCTTCTATTACCAAAAACCCTAAAAAATACTCTTCTGTTTCCAAAAACCTTAAGAACCCTAATTTATTTCTTATGTTTCCAAAAACCTTAAGAATCCTAAATTATTTCTTCTGTTTCCCTAAAACCTCAAAAACCCTAATTTGTTTCTTCTGTCCCCAAAAATCCTAATTCGTTTCTTCTATTTTCAAAAACCTTTAAAATATTAAATCGTTTCCCCTATTTCCAAAAACTTTAAAAAGCCCTAAACCATTTTCCTCTAACTTTTTTCCAAAATTTCCAAATATTTTTTTAAATCTCCAAACCCTAACCTACTTTACAGTTTCTAAAAATCATGATTATTTTATAAGACACTAAATTGTTTTCATAAATCCTAAAATCAAATATGTTTTTCAAAATGTCAAAAAACCATAATTCTCTCAAAACTAATACGATAAACCCTAGTGTTCCTAAATCCTAATCCTTAAAACTTTAAAATCTTATAAATCTAAGCCCTAAAGCCATAATCTAATAAAACTAAAATCATAATCCAGTAACCAAGAGCTATAAACCTAATGTCTTAAGATTCTAAAACCATAATTTCATAATGTTACCCCTAAACCCTAATTTGATTCATGAAACCCTAATCCATTCCAATTTTCCAATACCTTTACATTAGGTTAAACAAATAATAATAATACTAAAATCCCAAAACCCTAAATGTTAATTAAAGAACTTTAAATAGAAACAGTAAACCCTAATTTGTATCTTTACTAGCTTTATTTTAAAATTTGATTATGTAGTCTATTATATTCTTTGGTGGTTGATTTATTTAATTTCAATGCTTGATTTATTTAATTTATCATGGATGGATGTTTTCTTTATTGTTATTATTTATTTGTTTTAGTATTAAAATTATAAGAGGTATGTTTCCACTTTGTGGGTATCTCATTAGTTAAATATCATGTAATTTAAATTGCTTTTATATTTTAGACCAATGTAAAGGACATGTTTCTACCTTTTGGTGGGTGTCCTATTAGTGTAGACATGGTTGATGTAAGGACATGTTTTCATCTTTGGATGGATGTCCATTTATTTACTTTGTTTGAACATTGCTTTGGTTTTTATATAACGATGCTTTATTTCAATTGTTGCATGTAATATGGATAATATTGTTATACTTAAGAATTTTATAATATTAAGACCTGTAAAGGAGGCCGGTTCCAATGAACCAGGCGTTGTGGGGGTGCTGGGCCATTTCTCACCTTCCCCACACGTACCCAACTTTTTGAACCCATTAAGGGGTTGGGGATTCCTTAGGAATCGAGTCATCTACCCCTTTCCTTTTCCCGGCTCATCCGGGTGGCGACTTCATTTTCTCCGGACTTAGGTCCATGTTCTCTAAGGCCCCGAGTCTAAATAGTGCCGAAGTCATAAGAATCATTCCACCAGGAGTGGGGGCAAAAATCCCCGCTCACACACACCAATGCCAACAATTATAACATACTGCTTCAAAAATCTAAAACTTACATAATTCAATTTTCCATGGAATTTAAAGAAAAGAGTTGGAAACTTACCAATTGATGAAGAAACTTCTAAAACTCCACTTGAATCCTTAAAATTTTTTCAATCCCTGGTGTATGGAAGAAGAAAAAATCTCCCCTTGTTGGTTATGGAGTTTCGGCCTAGATGAAGAAGAAGAAGAAGATGAAGACTTTTTTTTTAATTTTCTTTTTTCCTTTCATCTTTATTTTAAACCATATATATATAAATATTTTAATAATTAATTATTTAATTATTTATTTAATAAATTAAAAGTCCTAAATTTCCTCTTCCATTCAAAAATAATTTATTTTTGAATTATTTTATTAATTTTAAATTTCTGAAATTTATTTACAAAAATGCCATTAGACTTTGATTTTTCTTTTAAAAAGTATTGACTTTTATAAGTTACGTATATTTTACATATATATCACATATATATTCCACTTTTTCATTTAAAATCCCTTCATTTTTTATTTAAAACCATTAATTTAATTTGTCCTTTTAAATTATAATTTATTTTATCGAATTTTCCAATAATTAGAAATTTTCAAAAATTTTGGGATATTACATACCCGGTGACACGGCCATGTCTTTGGGAGCGTCAATGGTTCTATTTTTAGTGTTGGTAACATGTGCAATGACACACCCATGTCACTGAGTGTATCACAACTTCTATAAGGTTATAGTTTTGATATGTGTAGTGACACGCCCATGTCACTAGGCATGTCATAACTACTATGATATAGGAGTTTTAGCACGGGTAGGGACACGTCCATGTCTCTGGACGTGTCTTATTTACTGTAATATAGAGCTAAGGACACAATCATTGACACGCCCATGTCACTGAGTCTCCTCAAAGCTTTTGTGTTGTGGGTTTAGGGCATGATCATTGACACGCCCTTGTTATTGAGCGTGTCATTTGTAGATTTTGCCCTAGATAGTTCTTTTTCTTATTTTCCTTTGTATTCCTTATCCTTGTGTTGAGAGGTTTTGTATATGCATTTAAGTGTGTTACTAAGTGATTATTTATAATCACATTTGGTTTAGGCTTTGAGGAGACTTGAGTTACCCAATCCAAGTGTTGAGGGATATCTTGGAAGAGAAGGTTGGAAGTGGTGTTTGAGCTTGTTTTGCTGCTTTTAGAGGTAAGTAAAAACTTTGAATAATTGATTATATTTGCATGACATTTGAACTTAACACATTTTGGTTGGAAATTGTGTTAAGTTACTTACTACATTGTTTATGCATGAGTAATATGCTATGACTTGTGTAAAGGTCATGAATGCATTATATATAATGTGAAAAGCCATTGTTAATGGCTAAATTGAATGAAATGTGAACTATGTGCAAGATATAATAATGACCCAAAATGTTTGGGTAATGTGGTTTGTTATGTATACATTAAAGATATTATGTAAAACCATTGGTCATGGCTATATTGTATAAAATGAGATACATTATGATTATACAATGATGTTGATAAATAAGATAAATGAGGCAATGTGCCTAGCTTGATCATGAGAAAATGAGAAAGAGATTGATAATGGAAATATGAAATAATTGTATGCCTAGTATGTTATTCAATTTTTAGAGTTTTGTGTTTGGCGGCATGCCTATGACATAACATTCCCTTGAAGCTAGGTTAGGCCTAGCCCTTGAAGCCTAGTTAGGATGTTACATAGGAGGTTATCCTCATTGTGATATGATCTGCCTTTGGGGCTAGCTTTTAAGCAAATACTTGATTTGCCTTCAGGACTAGACACATGGTGTCAACTTGGACCAAAATAGTAACTCTGTGATTTGAATAGTATATTAGATCCTTTGGGCCCATGATTGTGTTTGTTTTTATGTGAATTATGAATTGTGGAACAATTGAGAAATATGTTAAGATAAAGTGTTATGAGATATAATATCCATATGCATTGTGCATTGGCATTGCATTTGAACTTTATTGTTATCAAAGTTTGTATTGCTAGGCTTTTAGCTTAGCGCTATTGTGATTCATCGCACAGGTGATAGGGTAGATCCAGTTGAGCCACAGAGTTCGTCTAGACCAAGCCGAGTCTAGGCTTGAGATCTAGAGTATAGAGTTAATTGTTGGACATCAAGATCAGAGATAAACTGCTAGCATGCACATATTTTATACTTTTGTATATTTTGACTTCATGTATGTTATAGTATATTTTGCACATATATATGTCGCAATCTATTAAAAATGTTTTGGATAAAAAGTTTGTAATGAAAGTATGTATGTGTTTTAGCAGTAATATTTTATTTATTATTTAAATTATATCAGTTAAATGATTTAAGTTTATACAGATTCGAAAAGTAAGGTTTTTTATTAAAATGGGTTGTGGCATTCTTGTACCTTATATTCGTATATTACATATGTTGGGTGTATGCATTATACGTATATAGGGTATAAGGGTGTTACATTTATTTTGGTATAAGAGCCTAGGTTTGAGATTCTCAATCTAGGTGGGTTGTGAGAGAAAGGAAATGGGGATTTTTAAATATGGTTTTTAATTATGATACATGCATTGGCACTAGCAGTTTCTGATCTCTGATGTGAAAATTTCTGCTGTGTTTGTAGATATAGGTAGTTATGGCATCCTAGATGCATCAGTCTGCATAAGGTAGTGCAGAGAGTATGGCTCCTAGTGAGGGTAGAGATGGATCTAGAGCCGAGATAGCTAGAGAGGCACCTGCTCCTATGCCAGAGAGACCAACAACTGATGAGATTCCTCAGGCTGGGTACGACATATGGTGGAGCTGTCGAGGCAGGCTCCAGTGTAGCAAATGCCGCCACGCAGCCACAGCCGCAGCAATAGTTGCTAATGAGAAAGTATGATAAGCTAAGGAAGTTTGGAGCTAAAGAATTTATTGGTACTACAGACCCTACTATAGCAGAGCAGTGGCTAGACAGAGTCCAGAGAGTGTTCATCCAGCTACAAGCTACTCCAGAGGAGAAGTTTGATTATGTCTGATCTCTTTTGCAGAGGGATGCATATAATTGGTGGAAGAAGGTTCCACATGCTCTGGATGATCCATCAGTTCCGACCTATGATGATTTCCTACAGGAATTCAAGCAGAAGTATACTTTGAGGGAGTATAATGATGCGAAGAAGATAGAGTTCTTGAGTTTGAGGAAGGATACCAGGACAGTGTCATAGTATGAGATAGAGTTTACCCGGCTGAGTTAGTATGCTGGTGGGATAATTTATGATGAGATTAATCGATGTCAGAGGTTTGAGGAGGGGCTGAGACGCTCTATCATGTGCATTATAGCAGGCTCACGATACCAGGATTTTTTTCAGTTGGTTGCAGCTGCCAGGAGTGTTGAGAGAGCACAGGGTCTTGCAGTAGTTGCTAGGGATGAGGAGACCAGAGTTAGGAGATCAATGAAGAGAGGCTGAGGGGGGATATTTTTAGAGATTCAATAGGATCCAGAGGTAGTCTGGCAGATCAGTATAGCAGTAGAGACAAAGACAGAGACTTGCAGTTTCGGTGGCTAGTGCTCCGACCCTAGTAGTTCAAAGGCCAGTTCCACATGCCTGTGTCCATTTTGGTAGGGCACATGGGGATGTCTACTGGAGGACAGGTGCACCAACAGTGTGTTACAGATATGGGTCGCCAGATCACTTTCTCAGAGATTGTCCAGAGCCACCAGAGGATAGACAGACAGATACTGCATCTTCTCGACCTAGTGTTAGAGAAGGTCATAGTCGCAGAGGTTTTGGTAGGGGTAGTAGATCTAGGTCTAGTTAGAGAGGAGGTTCTACAGTCGGAGGTAGACCAGATAAAGCAGGGCCATCACAGTGGGTATATGTGATGCAGAGGCAGCCAGATGCTTTAGCCTTTATTGCTGGTACTTTTTCTTTTTTCAGTACTTCAGTTCTTGCATTGATAGACCCTGGGTCAACTCATTCATACATTAGTGTATCCATCTTGCCTGTGAGTGATTTGCATTCAGAGTCTCTAGGATTTAATGTTTTGGTGACAAATTCTTTAGGGCACAGTGTTTTGGTTAGCAGGGTACACCGAGATAACCCGGTTGTGGTACAGGACAAGGAGTTTCTCGGTGACCTGATTGAGATGCCTTTCAGGGAGTATGATATGCTTTTAGGCCTAGAATGGTTATCCAGACATGGGGCTATGGTAGACTATCAGAAAAAGTGTGTTACCCAGAGAACCTGTGATGGTAGAAATATGATGGTATCTAGTGAGCAGATACATCTTTCATCCATGTTTTTTTCAGCTGTTTCAGTGAGGAGGATGATTCAAAAGGGATGTGAGGCTTATCTTACTCATGTTGTAGATACTAGAGTAGTGGGGTCTCAGATTGACAGTATACCCACAATTGCCGAGTTTCCAGATGTTTTTCCTGAGGAGTTGCCAGGGATACTGTAGACCCTTAATTTTTGACCCTGTCCAGTCCGATATTTTTAAATAGTCCAAAAGAATTTTTATATTATTTTTTAATAATATTTATTACTTATAGTATTTATTTTTAATTAAAATAAAAAATAAAAAAAGAAGAAGAAAAGATAAAAAATAAATTAAAAATAAAAATCGGCGATGGGAAAAATCGATGATGAAATCTTTCATCGCTAGCGAAGAATTGGCTTGGGTCAATTTGCTGTAGGAAAAACCTGTGGTGAAATGGCCAAAGGTCAATTTGTCGCAGGAAAAACCTACAGTGAATTGGCTACAAGTCAATTCGTCACAGTTTTTTCCTGCGGTGAATTGGCCTGTGGCCCGGGCCTAGCCTGCGCACCCAGCCAGCAGCGTCGCGCAGCAATTTTTGCCAGCGCAATTTTTTTGAAAATCCTATTCTACTTGGTTTTTAATTTTATTTCCAAAATGGTTTTTATTTCCTTAACAAATTAGTATTAGATTTTTATTTTTCTTATAAATACCACATCAAAACAGACAGAAAGGGACTTGGATCTTTTAAAAGGAGATCATATTTTTGGAAGGAGCTGGACTTTTTGGAGAATAAATTTCGAACCTTGGACTTGAAAAAGCAAGAGGCAGTCAGCAAGCAATAAGGAATCCATCAAAGGCAGCATACTCTGTCTTTGGTTATTGTTCAACTAGAATTCAAAATTGTGGTGGAACCAATGATGAAGGTTTGAATTTCAACTTGTTTATGTTTACAGTAGCTTCATCATTCAATTAGATCAATTATTTAAACATACAATAGATGATGTTTTTGTTAGGCACATTGATCAATTGTTCTACTTACCATCCAAATTCTATTTAAAATCCTAAAAACTATTTTTCGAAACCCTAATATCTTAATACTCGTAAAACATATTTTTGAAATCTAAAACCCTAATTACACTTTTCTAAAACTACAAAACAATAGACTATTTTCTTAAAACCCTAACCAAATCTATTTTCTGAAAGATTCACAGTAGCCTATTCTTTCCAAATACCTATTTTAAAATCCAATTTTCATGATCTTCAATCTTATTTATTTAAACCCTAAACATTAATATTATTTTCATAAAACTTTCAAAACCTTAAATCTTTAAAACATCCAGTAGCTATATTACTTCTTTTATATTAAATGTTTCTCAATTAATTAATCCAATATATACAAAACCCTAATTATTAAACATAAAATCCATGAAACTCTAAATTGATGTATGAACCCTAAATTTATATACTTACTATTTTATTTAAATTAGATGAATGTTTATTATATATTTTGATTGATGTTTGATGCTTTGATGAATGATTTATTTAATTTCAAAACATTGTAAGAGGTATGTTTCTATATTTTTGGTACCTCATGTCGTGAGCATCATGTAATTTATTTTATTTTAAAGTTTTTTTGACCAATGTAAAGGACACGTTTCCACCTTTTCGGTGGGTGTCCTATTTAGTTTTAGATATGGATGATGTAAGGACACGTTTCCATCCTCGGATGGGTGTCCATTTATTTTCTTTGTTTGGACATTATTATGATTTTAATAAAGTATTTATTTATTCTTATGATCACATGTAGTATTGATAATATCATTATATTTAAGAATTTTATAATATTAAGACCAGCAAAGGAGGCCGGTTCCAATGAACCGGCCGTTATGGGGGTGCTTGGCCATTTCTCACCTTTTCCACATGTACCCAACTTTCTGAACCCATTAGAGGGTTGTGGATTCCTTAGGAATCGATTCATCTACCCCTTTCTTTTCCCAGTCCATTCGGGTGGGGACTCCATTTTCTCCGGGCTTAGGCCCGTGTTCTCTAAGACCCCGAGCCTAAATAGTGCCGAAGCCGCAAGAACCATTCCACCGGGAGTGGGGGCAAAAATCCCTGCTCACAGCGATGACTCCACTAGGGATAAGAGAAGTTGATTCCATTGGTCTTTATATTATTCTATTATTTCTTATCATGATATTATCCATTGTATCATTTAGATTGCATCGTGTGCGTGAGTTAGGACACCTGTTTTACCCGTGTTGTATTATGTAAGGGATACTATATTTTCACTCAAGGTATGGAGATCGAGCATGGCATAAACACTCAAAGCCTTGTACCTTTTGGTATATAATTGCTATGGGAACCTAAGCCTTTTAACCCAAAGACTAAAGCTCATGTAATTGGCCTAGTTACTTTCCTTAGGTTTTTATTCCAAAATGATTGTTGTTTGACTATGGTTAATTTATCTTGGCTTAAATCATTGCTTATTTGGTTTGTTCTTTTTCTAATATGACCTAAGTACATTGTAAGCTCAAAATAAATTTTCTTTAAAGTCTAAAAGACCAAAGCTATTTTCAAAACTTTTCAAGATGGTCTTTGGACATAAAACTTTTCTAAATAAAATAAGTTAAAAATTCTTTTCTCATGACCAAAATACAAAGCCCAAAATCTATTTTTTCTAAAATCTTTTTACAAATGGGCTTAGAAACAAAATTATTTTCATAATCTTTTAAAAGAGCTTATGAATATTTAGGTCAATTATGGAAATACCAAAAATTAATTGTGCCCCTAGTTTATACTAAGAATTATTAACCATGGGCTTATTTTTAGCATGAATCATTAGTTACTTTTTTAAGTGAGAAATCTATTTATAATAACCTCTTAATTTGGTTTTAATCTAATATAGCATAAAAGCTACTTTAGTTTATTGGATAGATTAAAGCCTAATTAATGGGAATTATCATGAACTGATTTTTATTTTTGAAAATATAACTATTGGTTTAAACGTCCGAGGGAAATATTCAAAAATAAGATACCCCATGTTGGTATTTTGTTAACCATATACCTAGGAAAAGAGACTCGCCATCCGTGTATGGAAGCCATAAGGTGGGAAGGAACGTCCTATTTATCCGTGTTTCTTTATTGTTTTTGCATACATGCATACATACATTTGCATCTCATATCATTGATCATCTCTGGCTCACAGCCCTAGATTATGACAGTTCAAAAGCTTACAACAATCCGACCTAAGCCTGAGATGAAAAATCTAGCAGCGACTCAACCACTTTTTCACCAAAAGCAATGGAGCCCGAACAAATTCAAAGAATGGTGGATGACGCCCTCAATGCTAAAATGGAAGAACTAAGGGGGGCCCTAGCTGAGATCATGAAGAATCAAATGACTACAATGTTTGGGAACAATGCCGAAGCATCCGCAAGCATTAAGAAAGATAAGGGGAAGGCTAAAGTTGGTGAAGTGGCTTTTGATAATGATAAGGTGATCATTAATGATGATGACAATTGGGCTCAATACTTCCAAGTTCCTCAAGACAAGAAGAAAGACTCAAAGAATGTTGAAAGATCAGCTTTGGAGAAAACTGAAACTTCAAATGGTGAAAAGATGATTGCTAATCTGGAAAAGAAATTTGAAAAGAAGCTGAAAACTGAATAAATGTCTGAAGTTGACAAATTATTTAAGCTAGATGAAGAAGTTTCATACAAGTTCAAGATGCCATCCTTTGCAAAGTTTGATGGAATTGGAAACCCTCACCTCCATGTTAAGCAGTACATCACCACCATACAGTCTGCTAGAGCAACTAAGGCCCAAACTTTAAGGTACTTCATGCTCTCATTAGACCTTGTTGTCCAAAATTAGTTCAATATCTTGGAAGAAAGTACCCAAAGAGATTGGGATCTGTTATACAAGGCTTTCATTCAATAATATGGGTACAATGTCGAGATGGAAGTTACCTTAATGGAAGTTGAGTCCATTAGACAAAGGCCAAATGAGAATTTTATGGACTATATGAAAAGATGGAGGAATAAGGATGCATTGCTCAAGAGAAGGCTTGGTGAATCCAATCAAATTAGAATGATTGTGAGAGGAGTGTTACCTAGGCTTCGCGAAAGGATGTCTCATATACTCATTCGGGATTTCAAGGACCTTTTGCAAGCTGGTCTGCAAATTGAAGAGTGGGAAAGAGAGAAGAACTGCTTTTCAACAAGGAGAAATGAAAAAGGAAACTACCAGTCTAGTAACCAAGGCATTCAAAAGGAAATTAATGTTAATGCTATTGGCCAAGGATGAAGAAGGTAGTTTTCAGAATTGAGGAAGCTACTTTCTTGGGTCCTCAATAAGCTATAAATGAAGGGATTGTTACAACCTTTAAATCCTCGTCCTTTGCCTAACCCTCTCCCACCTAATTTTGACACTAAGTCATTTTATCAATTTCATCAAAGGCAAGGGCATGACATGGATAGATGTGTGAGATTGAGGCATGAGATTCAAAATTTGATTGATAATAGGAAGCTGCCTAAGCCCAATAAGCCAAACACCAAAGACAATCCATTGCCCAGGTTCAATAGAGTACCACCACCGGCGACCTTCATGATTGGAGGAGGGTTGCATGAAAGTTTTGTCACGTCTTTTTTCTAAGATGTGGGTCGAGAAACAACCAAGGAAGAAATGGAATTTAGCAAAGTTGAACAAGCTATGGTGGGTAAAGAAGTAACAATCTGTGTTGTGAATGAGTTTTGGGATTCATGCGATAGTGATGATGATCTTGAACCCATGAAGGAGGAATGGACCTGGTCCGAGCTTGAAGAAGATGAAGTAATGAACACTAGATCTGGTAAGCCTTATGCGAGGCCACCACCTAAAGAAGTAGAGGCTAATAAAGGAAAGGAAGTTCAAGTGGGGAACAAAGAAGAGGAAGATGATACTGTGCTTAAGCAGTTGAAGAGAACCCAAGCAAATGTTAGCATTTGGGATTTATTGGCCACTTCTAAAAAGCATTGTGAAACTATGGCCAAGGCCTTGGCTAGCATGCCAATTTCCTCCTCTATAACACTGGAGGAGCTGAAGGAGTAATGAAGTGTGAAGATATTAAAAAGAAGAGCAAAGTTAATATGGGAATGGTATCTTTCTCCGATGCGAATTTACCGGAAGAGGGGAGAGATCACATTCGTCCTCTCTTTATCAAAGTAAAGGAAAAAGGAGTCCATGTGTGATGGTTAATGATGGCTCCGCCATAAATGTTTGTCCACTTAATATATTGCCAAAGCTAGCTATGTCAACGAGGGATCTAAGCCCAATCGAGGTAACTATTAGGGCTTACGATAATACTAAGAGGCATACCGAGGGGACTTTCAAAGCTATTGTGAAGGTTGGTCCAATTGAATCTATTATTGAATTTGTTGTTTTAGACATTATGAGCAAGAATTTTCAACCCCATTCCCGGTGGAATGGTTTTTACGACTTTGGCACTATTTAGGCTTAGGGCCTTAGAGAACACGGGCCTAAGCCCGAAAAAATGAAGTCACCACCCGGACGGGCCTGGAAAAAGAAAGGGGTGGATGACTCAATTCCTAAGGAATTTCCAACCCCATAATAGGTTCAAAAGTTTGGTACGTGTGGGGAAGGTGAGAAATGGCCCAGCACCCCCACAACGCCGGTTCATTGGAACCGGCCTCCTTTCCAGGTCTTAATATTATAAAATTTTTAAATATAATGATATTATCCATACTGTATGCAATAATTAAAAGAAAGCATCATTATATTAAAATCAAAGCAATGTTCAAACAAAACAAATAAATGGATACCCATCCAAGGATGGAAACATGTCCTTATATCATCCATATCTAAAACTAAATAGGATACCTACCGAAAGGTGGAAACGTGTCCTTTACATTAATTCTAAAATATGAAAATAATCTAAATTACATAAAGATTAAATAATGAGGTACCCAATCATGGAAACATAACTCTTATAATTTTATCAAATAATAATAATAATAAAATAAATCATCCATCCATGATAAACAAATCAAATATCGAAATTAAATAAATCACATCAAAAACATAATAAACTACATAATTAAATCTAAAACTTAAATAAAGTAAATAAAGATACATATTTAGGTTTACATCTTGAATTAAGGATTCTAGGGTTTTTAGATAGGAAATTAGGGTTTCAAATATGAAATATGATTTTATGGGTATTTGGAATCAATATAGGATTTTGACTTGCAAAATAAATATTATTATTATAATTTTAAAAATATTAAACTACTGTGAAGGTATGGAATATAGAATTAATTATGATTTTAGGTTTTAAGAAAACAAAATTTAGGGTTGGAAGTTTTAAGAAGTAATTAGGGTTTGAGAAAATAGATTATGATTTTGAAAAATAAGGGTAGGGTTTTGGAAAACAAGGTTAGGGTTTTTAGTTTTAGAAATTAGGTTTAGGTCATGGTTTTGGTTTTGGGATTTAGGTTTTATAAGTTAGGGTTTAAGGTTTAGAAAATAGGGTTTGGAATTTATGAAAATAAGATAAGGGTTTAGATGTTGGAAGAAACAAACTACCGTGAAAATTTTTATTAAATACTTAAATGAAGCTACTGTTTATACGAAAAACTTTAAACAAAGTTGTTGTGGTATATTGGCTAAATAATCATGCACTGAAAGAATTTAAAACATGTTACTAGACTCATTTCATGTGAATAACAAAACAATATCATTAATTTATGCTCCACATAAAGTGACAGGAATTCAAACTAAATGGGTATGGCTTACTGGAATTAATCTTAGAGAAAGATCAAATGTGTTCCATATAAAAAATTATCAAAAGCATATTATATTGTGTCAATCAAGAATGTACTGTCGTTTGTTGGCTCCACCACAATTGTGCCTTTGGAATTCTAGTCGAGCAATACCAAGACAGTGGGTTCACTGCCTTTGTCAAGTTATGTGTCTTTGATCTTTCTTCTTCTCTATTTTATTTTCTTGCTTATAATTTTTCTGTTAATTCTTGGTTGCTAATGTTTCTCTTAGAGTCCAAAAGTCCACTGTTTCAGCCAAAAAAATCAAAAAGACTCCACACTCTCTTGGAAAGATTAAAAGTCCAAAGTTTCTTCAAATAATTACCACCCTTTGTCTGTGTGTTTAATACCATTATTTATAGGAAAACAAAAAAACTTAATCCTATTTTATTAATGAAATATCAACTGTTTAAGAAAAATTACAAAATCGGGTAAAACAAGGTTCAGTCAAAAATCGACAGCGCAGGATGTTGGGCCTGCAGGCTAGGCGAACTGGGCAAGCCCAGTTGATATCTGCGGTGAATTAGGCAGCTGTCTATGGCGAACTGGGCAAGCCAGATTGCTATCTATGTCGCTCACCGATCCGTCCGATTTTTATTTTTTATTTTATTTTATTATTTTTATTATTAAAAATAACTATTAAATATTATAAAGATAAATATTATAAATAGTAAATAAAATAAATACCACAAAAATTATTTTAGACTGATTAAAAATATTAGACTGAATTGGGTAAAAAATTAAGGGCCTACAGTTTGCCCCCTGCTTGAACGATCTGAGACTTTGAGTAGAAGAGAGTGAAAAGCAATATGACTTTGAGCAGATTTTGGATGAGGATGGGTTCTCGATCCGAGGTTGAAGTTGGTTTGGGTTCTAGACCCAAAATGACTTGGGTTCTCATCCCGAGACTATATTTTATTGGGCCCTCAAACCGAGACTGAATTTTGAGAACTAGATTTGGATTTGGGTTCTCGACCCTAAACTAGATTTTGGGTGCTCGACCCAAAACTGAATTTGAATTTAGGTTTTTTACCCAAAATTGGATTTTGGGTGCTCGACCAAAAACTGGATTTTGGGTGCTCGACCTAAAATTGGATTCTCGATCCTAAACTACATTTGGATTCTTGACCCTAAACTAGATTTTGGGTGCTCGACCCAAAATTAATTTTAGATACTCGACCTAAAACTGAATTTTGGAAGATAGATCCAAGACTGGATTATGGATGCTCGACCTAAAATTGAATTTGGATTCTCGATCCTAAACTGGATTTGGGTTGTCGACCCAAAACTGAATTTTGGGTGCTAGACCCAATACTGGATTTTTGGGTGCTTGACCTGAAACTGAATTTGGGTGCTTGACCCTGAATCTGGATTCTCAATCCTAAACTAGATTTGAGTTCTTGACCCAAAACTGGATTCTCAATCCTAAACTGGATTTGGGTTCTCGACCCGAAATTGAATTTTGGGTGCTTGACCCAATACTAGATTTTTGGATGCTCGACTTAAAACTAAATTTGGGTGCTCGACCCAAAACTGGATTCTGGATCCTAAACTGGATTTGGGTTCTCGACCCGAAACTAAAATTTGGGTGCTCGACCTAGAATTGGATTCTCAATCCTAAATTGAATTTGGGTTCTCGACCTGAAATTGAATTTTGGGTGCTCTACCCAATACTGAATTTTTGGGTGTTCGACCCAAAACTAAATTTAGGTGCTCGACCTGAAACTAGATTCTTGATCCTAAACTGGATTTGGGTTCTCGACCAGAAACTGAATTTTGGGTGCTCTACCCAAAACTTGATTTTTGTACACGTATAAACTTAAAAATTCAAAAGGAGAAACGTTGCCTCCTATGTAGGCTCAAACCAATGATTTTTCTCATGCAAGCTCTGATTGATGTTTGTATTTTGTCTAGCTCCTTACATAAGCATGCATCTCTTCTTTCTTTTGCAAAATGACAGAGCTTCCTCAAGCAATGGGCCCTTTATGCCCCCTGATTCTATACCCGCTTCATCTTTGCTTCATTGAGTATCTGTCATTCAATTTGACAAAGAATAGAAAATACAATACATGAAAATGCAATGTGATATGCTCATGTATGCATGATATGCATGAATAATACTTACAATGGTTCCATTGACTCATAGACTGAGGTTATTAGCTAAAATGTTCTCACGAATTTCTTCCAGATGCTTATTCAAGTCTTGCTTTGGAATGACAGAAAGCTTTGCATTTATGGCTTTCAAGATGTTGAAAACATGAGTGATAGGGCCCAAGCAGCATAGAGATACATCCATTTCAAACTATGATTCAGCACATTAGTTGGTAACATCTTCATAACCTTGCAAATGATTATTTATTTTGCCCAATGGGTTCTTCGAGATTCAACGGTGCAACATACTTCCCTTAACTTGAAGGATTTGTTATTTTTTTTAAATTTTTAATTTTGAATTTTGATTTTGAAATCAAATGTTGGCTTTGCCAAATTAATGTCAATTTACCTCAAGACTTGATTTTCCAAATTAACATATCTATAACATGACAACCCTAGTTACCTTATTAAACTCAGGAATCATTTCTATTTAAGCAAGAACTGTTGCACTTCAGATAGGCATATACACATTACTTGGTCAAAGGTCTTTTTGAGTTTAAATATTGTCTATCTCATATGCATGCTTATTCAAAATATCTCTACTAATAGACTCTACCTACCAAGAGAGGTCAATAGGTCTTTGATAGGCTTGAAATGGGGCCTATAAGGAGCATGGGTTAAATGAAAGCCATTTTTAGATCGGAGCTGATGTGACACTATTTACAAACCTTCACGCTATGATTTTCTGTTGGAACTTTAGACAGTTGGGAGCATGAAAAGATAGAGTTTTGAATGTTCCTCCATCTTCTTAGCGTTAATCTGGATCTTGATTAGGACAGTATTTGCCTTTACAAAAAGTTTGGTACCCATATTCATTTTTTTTTCGTTTCTTTATCTTTCCTTTTCTTACTCTTCCATTTCTTTGAGCATTTTATCATTTTATCCTTCTTTCTTGAAGGACTGTCAAGTACAGAACTTTCAAGAACTGGATGACCTTTCTCCTTTTTCTCTGATTTTGATTGAATCTTTGGTTGGGTTGGACCAATTTAAGTCAAATTGTCTTTATGAACCAAATGGAAGCCTTTTACTGCTTTAGGTAAAAAAAAAAAAAAAACTCGGTTGGCTTTCTGAAACTTTTTGGGTTTTATTTTCTTTTTATTTTTTTCTCTTCTATTTTTCCTTTTTTTTTCTTCTTTCTTTTTTTGTATTATTATTTTTTGTTTTTTTTTTGTTTTTTTCCTCTTTTTTTTGGTTCTAGCTTTAAAGAGTTGTCTTATTTGTACCAACTTGGAGTGGTCTTGAGAACATCAACTATCCTTACAATCTTGTCTATGCATTCCTTTCTTTTTGATCTTCTTGCCTTTTTCACCTTAGTCATCATAAGACTTATCAAAAGTGTAGCAATAGCCTAGGGTAGGTCATTGGGCTTATAAGTCAATGAAAATATAGCTAACATTTTATGAAGGCTCAAAGGGACAATTAGGGATTGATTTTTAATTGGGTGGATACTAGTTGTTGGCTAACTAAACAATGCATAGATCATCTCTCCCTTAAATAAGCAGAGTTCAATTTTGCCTCAAAAGTTTGTCAAAGCATGTTCTAAGACTGACTAAGACCTAGACAAAGGTCATTATACAAGAGCCCTCTCTAAGTAAGCATACACAACTCAATGCTATAGAAAACTTTCCTCACCTAGTAAAGTCATTCAAGTCATGATGCATAAATATATTAATTCATGAATTATCAAGCTAGATTCCTCATTGGTTGAGCAGCAACATGAATGAAGACCAACAAAAATTTTGATGAAAGTAATTTATTCAAACAACTTTAAATTTGAAAAACATGATTGTTCCATAAAACACCAGATAAAGAAAATAAGCCAAGGGAAGTTTGTTGAGTTAAGCTTCTTCTCCTTTCACATCTTCAATATTCTCATCTTGAAAGGAGGATAAGACAAGATCTTCCTCAAATCCTCCTACTACCATGAAAGCTGCTGGTGGTGGCACTCTGTTGAACCTAGGCAGAGAATTGCTTTTGGTATTGGGCTTATCCGGCTCTGGTAGCTTACCACTATCAATCAAATCTTGGATCTCATGTCTTAGATGAGCACATTTATCCATCTCATGTCCTTGAATTTGATGAAATTGATAGAAGGCCTCGGCATTGAAGTTTGATGGCAGAAGATTATGTAGCAGTCGAGGAGCCAACAGTTATAACAATCCATTCTTCTGTAGCTTGTTGAAAACTCAAGATAGAGGTTTCCCCAATTTTGAGAACTGTCTTTTATTTTCTTGATCAGTTGCGTTAACATTAACTTCCTTTTGCATGCTTTGATTACCCGACTGGTAGTTCCCTTTCTCATTCCTTCTTGCAGAAAAGTGATTCTTCTCCCTTTCTTATTCTTCAATTTGCAGACCAGCTTGGAGAAGATCTTTAAAATCACAGATTAGTGTATGAGACATCTTTTCACAAAGACTAGGCAACACCCCTCTCACAATCATTCTTATTTGATCAGATTCATCAGGCCTCTTCCTGAATAATGCAGCCTTATTCCTCCACCTTTTCATATAGTCCACAAAATTATCATTTGGCTTTTGTCTAATGGACTCAACTTCCATTAAGGTAACTTCCATCTCGCCATTGTATCCATATTGCTGAATGAAAGCCTTGTACAACATGTTCTAATCTTTTTGAGTACTTTCATTTAAGGTATTGAACCAATTTTGGACAACAGGGTCCAATGAGAGCATGAAATATCTTAGAGTTTGAGCCGTAGTGGCTCGAGCAGATTGCATAGTAGTGATGTACTGCTTCATATGGAGATGAGGGTTTCCAGTACCATTATACCTAGCGAAGGAAGGCATCTTGAACTTATAAGGGACCTCCTCATCTTGTTCAAACAGTTTGTGATCTCAGACATCTCTTTGGTTTTTAGCTTCTTTTCAAAATTCTTTTCTAGGTTAGCAATCATCTTTTCAACATTTGAAGTTTCAGTTTTCTCCACAGCTGATCTTTCAACAGCCTTTGAGTCTTTCTTCTTGTCTTGAGGATCTTGGAATTATTGAGCCCAATCGTCATCATCATTGACGATCACCTTATCATCATCAGAAGCCACTTCACCAATTTTAGTCTTCCCCTTATCTTTCTTGGTGCTGGTGGATGCTTCGGCATTGTTCCCAAACATTGTAGTCATTTGATTCTTTATGATCTCAGCTAGGGCCCCCTTTAATTCTTCCATTTTAGCATTGAGGGTGTCGACCAGCATTCTTTGAATTTGTTTGGGCTTCATTACTTTGGTGAAAAAGTGATTGAGTCATTGCTAGATTCTTCATCTCCAGCATAGGTTGGATTGTCGTAAGCTTTTGAACTGTTGTAATCCAGGGCTGTGAGCCAGAAAGGATTAATGATATATGATGTGATGTATGTATGCATGTATGCACAAACAATAAACAAACAAGGATAAATAGGACATTCCTTCCCACCTTATAACTTCCACACACGAATGGAAAATCTCTTTTCCTAGGCATATGGTTAACAAAACACCAACATGGGGTATCTTATTTTTTATTATTTCCCTCGGATGTATCAATCAATAGTTATATTTTCAAAAATGGAAATCAGTTCATGATAATTCCCATTAATTATTCTTTAATCCATCCAATCAACTAAAGCAACTTTTATGCTATATTGGATTAAAACTAAATTAAGAAGTTTATTATAAATAGATTTCTCACTTGAAAAATTAACTAATGATTCATGCCAAAAACAAGCCCATGATTAATAATTCTTAGTATAAACAAGGCTCGCAATTAATTTTTGGTATTCTATAATTGACTTAAATAATTTGTAAGCTCTTTGTAAGAAAAGGTTGGATGAAATAGTTTTAAACCCATTGCAAAAAGATTTTTAGAAAAAATGGATTTTTGATTTTGTATTTGAGTCATGAGAAAATAATTTTTGATTTGTTTTTAGAAAAGTTTTATGTTCAAAGACCATCTTGAAAAGTTTTGAAAATAGCTTTGGTCTTTTGGACTTTAAAGAAAAAATTTATTTTGAGCTTACAGTGTACTTAGGTCATATTAGAAAAAGAACAAACCAAATAAGCCATGATTTAAGCCAAGATAAATTAACCATAGCCAAATAACAAGCATTTGGGGTAAAAACCTAAGGAAAGTAACTAGGCCAATTACATGAGCTTTAGTCTTTAGGTTAGAAGGCTTAGGTTCCCATAGCAAGTATATACCAAATGGTACAAGGCTATGAGTGGTTATGCCATGCTCGATCTCCATACCTTGAGTGAAAGTATGATATCCCTTACATAACACAACACGGGTAACACGGGCGTCCTAAATCACTCACACAATGCAATCTAATATGATGCAATGGATAATTTCATGATAAGAAAGAATAGAATAATATAAAGACCAATAGAATCAACTTCTCTTATCCCAGTAGAGTCACCATTATGAGCAGGGATTTTTGCCCCCACTCTCGGTGGAATGGTTCTTGCGACTTTGGCACTGTTTAGGCTAAGGGCCTCAGAGAACATAGGCCTAAGCTAGAAGAAAATGGAGTCTCCACCCGGACGGGCTGGGAAAAATAAAGGGCTGGATGACTCGATTCCTAAGGAATTCTCAACCCCCTAATGGGTTTGAAAAGTTAGGTACGTATGGAGAAGGTGAGAAATGGCCCAGCACCCCCACAACAACCGGTTCATTAGAGCTGGCCTCCTTTTCAGGTCTTAATATTATAAAATTCTTAAATATAATGATATTATCCATACTACATGCAATAATTAAAAGAAAAGAATCATTATATTAAAATCAAAGCAATGTTCAAACAAAACAAATAAATGGACACCCATCCAAGGATGAAAACATGTCCTTACATCATCCATATCTAAAATTAAATAGGACACCCACCGAAAGGTGAAAAAGTGTCCTTTACATTAATTCCAAAATATGAAAATAATCTAAAATACATAAATATTAAATAATGAGGTATCCAATCATGAAAACATACCTCTTACAATTTTAGCAAATAATAATAATAATAAAATAAATCATCCATCCATGATAAACAAATAAAATAGCAAAATTAAATAAATCACATCAAAACACATAATAAACTACATAATTAAATCTAAAACTTAAATAAAGTAAATAAAGATACATATTTAGGTTTACATCTTGAATTAAGGATTCTAGGATTTTTTAGGGTTTTTAGATAGGAAATTAGGGTTTCAAATATGAAATATGATTTTATGGGTATTTGGAATCAAACTAGGGTTTGACTTGCAAAACAAATATTATTATTATTATTATTTTAAAAATATTAAACTATTGTGAAGGTATGGAATATAGAATTAATTATGATTTTAGGTTTTAAGAAAACAAAATTTAGGGTTGGAAGTTTTAAGAAGTGATTAAGGTTTGAGAAAACAGATTATGGTTTTGGAAAACAAGGTTAGGGTTTTGGAAAACAAGGTTAGGGTTTTTAGTTTTAGAAATTAGGGTTTAGATCATGGTTTTGGTTTTAGGATTTAGGTTTTATAAGTTAGGTTTAAGGTTTAGAAAATAGGGTTTGGAAGTTATGAAAATAAGATTAGGGTTTAGATGTTGGAAGAAATAAACTACCATGACAAATTTTATTAAATACTTAAATGAAGCTACTATTTATATGAAAAGCTTTAAACGAAGCTGTTGTGGTATACTGGCTAAATAATCATGCACTTGAAAGAATTTAAGCTAACAAGTTACTGGACTCATTTCATGTGAATAACAAAATAATATCATTAATTCATGCTCCACATAAAGTGACAGGAATTCAAACTAAAGGGGTATGGCTTATTGGAATTAATCTTAGACAAAAATCAGATGTGTTCCATATTAAAAATTATCAAAAGCATATTATATTGAGTCAATCAAGAATGTAGCATCATTTGTTGGCTCCACTACAATCGTGCCATTGGAATTCTGGTCGATCAATACCAAGACAGTGTGTTCACTGCCTTTGCCAAGTTATGTGCCTTTAATCTTTCTTTTTCTCTGTTTTATTTTCTTGCTTATAATTTTTCTGTTAATGCTTGGTTGCTAGGGTTTCTCTTAGAGTCCAAAAGTCTGCTGTATCAGCCAAAAAAAAATCAAAAAGTCTCCACACTCTCTTGAAAAGATTAAAAGTCCAAAGTTTCTTCAAATAATTGCCACCCTTTGTCCGTGTGTTTAATACCATTGTTTATAGGAAAAAAAGACCTAATCCTATTTTAATAAGGAAATATCAACTGTTTGAAAAATTACAAAACCGGGTAAAATAAGGTTTGGTCAAAAATCGGCAGCACGCAGGCTGCTGGGCCTGCGGGCTGAGCGAACTAGGCAAGCCCAGTTGCTATCTGTGGCGAAGTGCGTTGCTACACTGCAGTGCGCCAGCACTGCCACACGTCGCTCGTCGATCTGTCCAATTTTTTATTTTTTTTATTATTAAAAATAACTATTAAATATTATAAAGATAAATATTATAAATAGTAAATAAAATAAATACCAAAAAAAGTATTTTGGATTGTTTCAAAATATTGGACTGGATTAGGTAAAAAATTAAGCATCTATAGATATACCAGTTACTTTTGCTCTACTTTTAGGATGGCCATGGTTTCATCCCCTTGGTGGAGTTCCTTCCACTCTTCATCAAAAGATCAAGTTCCCTAACGGAGATGAGGCTGTGGTCATCGAGGCCGAAGATAATGAGGTTGTTAATGCTCTAATGGTAGAGAGGCCACTCAATGGTTTCTAAGTAGCTGTAATTTCTGATGATGAAGTAGTGGACTCTAAGGTCTTGAACATGATGAAGAACATGAGCTACCTTCCCAGAGCTAGTCTTGGAAAGGGCAAGCTCGGTGTGACAAAGCTTCCAGATTTCAAAACTCAAACTTCTAAGAAAGGGTTAGGGTATGAAGAAACCGACAAAGATGTCCAGCTAAAGAAGAATGAGAAGATGAGCTTTCCACCACTTGAAGAGATCTTTGTGAAAGCTCCAAACATGGGACCACTTCAAGGAAAGCATGAGCCAATCATGTTAATGGGAATGTTGATCCCGAGTTTTGAAATTTTTGCTGATGTTGCCGAGATAGTGGAACAAGTGAAGAAAGATCTCACCCTACCAGTCGAAAAGGAGCCCAATCCAGAAAGGAAGAAGGAAGCTATCCTAAAAGCCGAGAAAACTCCAGAGGAGATTGCTGCCCTAGTTGAAGAAAAGTTTGAAGATGTCATGCTTTATGATTTTGAGAGCAATGACAATGATTTTGATTTTGATTTTAATTTATCTACTTTGTATGAGGATGATGATGTTTTCTTTTCTAAAATGATTGCAATAAAGTCTGATTTTGCTTACTTGTGAGATGTTTCTCTTGATGGTTGCATACATTCAAATAGTCGTTACATGAGCATCTTTAATATTAACTCTGTTGATACACAATCATTAAATTTGGGAACAATCAAAAATCCTAAAAATATTAGCATAACATCCGACCTTACTCCTGATGAGAAAGAGAGAGATTTGAAAAAATATTTAAAAAATATGAAGAAGTATTTGCTTGGTCTTATTAGGATATGCCTGGAATAGATTGAGACATAGTCGAACATCTGATTCCTACTTACACTCACATGAAACCTGTCAAACAAAAGCTTAGGCATTTGAGGTTGGAATTGGCTTAATTGATTAAAGAAGAGGTCACTAAACAAATACAAGTAAAGTTCCTTGAAGTGATAGATTATCTAGACTGGCTAGCCAATATAGTACCCATGCCAAAGAAAGATGGAAGAATTAGGGTCTGTGTGGACTATAGAGACATAAACAAGGCTTCCTCTACAGATGATTTTCCTTTACCCCATATAGATGTCCTCATTGATAGTGCAACTTCTAGCGTGCTACACTCATTTGTAGATGGATTTTCCAGTTACAACCAAGTGTTAATGGCCCAAGAGGATAAAGCCAAAACTACTTTCATTACTACATGGGATATATTTTGTTATAGGGTAATGCCATTTGGGTTAAAGAATGCTGAAGCAACCTATAAAAGGATGGCCACCACATTGTTTCATGATATAAAGCACAAAGAAGTTGAAGTGTATGTTGATGATATAACAGTGAAATCAAATACAAGGGAACAACACTTCCAAAACTTAGAATTATTCTTCGAAAGAGCAATGAAGTATAGGCTAAGATTAAACCCGAAGAAGTGTGTGTTTGAGGTTACCTTAGGCAAATTGTTGGGACATGTGATTGGTCCAGATGGCATTGATATTGACCCTGACAAAGTTAAAGCAATCAGGGATATGCTGGCCCCTAAGATGGACAGAGAAGTTCAGGGATTCATTGGCAAATTACAGTACATTAGCAGGTTTATAGCAAAGCTCACCACAATATGTGAAACTATATTCAAATTGCTTAAAAAGAATCAGCCGGTTCTGTGGAATAAAGAGTGTCAAAAGGCCTTTGACCGAATAAAGGACTATTTGCTAAATCCACCTATTTTAAAAGCACCTAAACTCGGTAAATCCTTGTTACTATACTTAGCAGTAGAAGAAGAGTTAATAGGAGCCATGCTAGACCAAGAAGACGAGTCATGGATTGAGCACGCAGTTTACTATTTGAGTAAAAAGCTCCTACCTTATAAAATTAAGTATAGTATCATTGAAAAGACCTGTATAGTTGTGGTTTGGTCTTTTAAGAAGTTGCGGCATTACTTTCAATCTTATAGTGTGCAAGCAATTTCCAGGTTGGATCCGATGAAGTACTTAAGGGAGACACCCTCTTTGATTGGGAAGTATGGGCGATGGTTGATAATATTGGAAGAATTTGTGATTGAGTATGTAACTAGGAAAATAATAAAAGGTAGAGCAGTGGCCGAATTCCTGGCCCAACAACCATTACTGGATAGCAAAAAAGTAGTCTTGGAATTTTCAAATGAACATTTAGAAGCCTTAAAAGTACAAGGATGGAAAATGTATTTTGACAGAATAGTGAATAGGAAAGGAGCAAGTTTGGGAGTCATACTAGAATCACCCGAATGGGAGCTTATCCCTTTAGCAAAGAAGTTGAAATTCAGGGCAACCAATAATATGGTGGAGTATGAAGCATGTACCTTTGGTTTGGAAACCCTGTTGATTATGAAGGTGGATAAGGTGCAAGTCTTTGGTGATTCATTTCTAGTAGTATCCAAAGTAAATGGGGAGTGGGAGTTAAAAGAAGAAAAGCTAAAACCATACCACCATTACTTGACCATGATGAAGAAGAACTTTAAGGAGTGCAGGTTTATATACCGACCAAGAGAAGAAAATTAGATGGCTGATGCCCTAGCCACATTGGCTTCAGTATGGGAAAATCCTGTCAATTTATTCCTTAAGCCTCTGATTTTGACTAGTTCATTGACTCCTTGTTATGAATATGAGACAATCATGGAAACTGTAATGCATGGTATGACACTATAAGATGGTTTTTGTAAGAGAATGAATACCCGTTTGGGGCAATAAAGAAAGAAAGAACAGCCATAAGATGGTGGTCCTTACAATACATCACCTTCCATGGAGAGTTGTATTGAAGATGGCTTGATGGGGTGCACTTGAGATGCTTGAGGAAGCCTGAAGTGGAGCATATCATATCAGAAATACACGCGGGAAGTTGTGGTCCATACATGAGTGGTTTAGCCCTAGTTAAAAAGATAATTCGACAAGGTTACTACTGGTTGACCATGGAGAGAGATTGTATTCAGTTTGTAAAGAAGTGCCAACAATGTTAGATGTATGGTAATTTGAATCACATGCCGCCTAAAGAATTGCATTCTATGTCTTCACCCTGGCCCTTCGCAACTTGGGGAATTGACATTATAGGAGAGATACATCCGACAACCTCAAATGGTCACCGTTTCATTGTAGCAGTAGTAGATTATTTTTCAAAATGGATCGAAGTCGAATCTTTCAACAAACTGGGGGCAAGACAAATGGCTAAATTTATTAAAAAGAATCTCATCTGTAGGTATGGGGTCCCACACAGTATGATATCAGACAATGGGGTACAATTCCAAGGTGCAGTTAAGGACTTATTCTCAAAATACCGAATCCATCATCACCGATCCTCCCCTTATAGACCAAAGGCCAATGGTGCAGTAGAAGCAACTAATATGAAAATTATGCAGATCCTATCTAAGATGACCAAGACATACAGGGATTGGTTAGAGATGCTTCCTTTTACATTGTGGGGATACAGAACAAGTGTGCGAACACCGACTTGAATGGCACTGTTCTCTTTTGTTTACAGGATGGAGGCGGTGTTGCCAATTGAAATTGAGATCAAATCATTGGGAGTAGTCTTAGAAGCTGAACTGCCTGAGATGGAGTGGGTAGTGAGCAGATACACATAGTTAGCTTTAGTAGAGGAGAGAAGGTTAAAAGCATTGTATCATCATCAACTGTATCAAAGGAAGATAGCTCGGGCCTATAATAGAAGGATTAAGGTCAGAAAACTCAGAGTCAGGGATTTAGTGTTGAAACAATGTAAGCCTAATGTATCTGATCCAAAAGGGAAATTTAGGCCTAGCTGGGAAGGACCATATATTGTGAAACAAGTCATGAACAAGGGTGCCATCAAGTTATCAGACATGGACGGGAATGAGTTTAGTGAGCCAGTGAACATTGACAGGTTGAAGAGGCCATATGTATATATATAAAAAAAAGAGCTCGCTAGGTTGAATACCCAAAAAGGGTAGCCTAGGCAAAAGTTAGATTAGTCCACTAGTTTTGAAAACCTAAAAGGATGGGCTAGGCAAAAATTAGGGCTAAGCAAGAGAAAATCGTCAATTAGAAAACCTTAAAGGGCTAGTTGGCAATAAGAGTGATCTTGTGTATGCTGGCTTTATATTTGGTTGTTCCCCAATTTAATAAAATAGAATTAATATTAAAATTGTTCTACGTGCACTATTTTAAGTATTTGACCAAATATGGATAAAATGAATAAACATAATAGCAAAAGGTGATGACAAATTATGAAAGGAAAAGAAACATCTCTTATTAATACTTTCATTATTTTTACATCCTAACAATATTTTTTCTATAAAAATTGACAAATATAAAATCTATGGTAGATGATAAGTGTAGTGTGCAGGACTTTGCTTCAGCCAATCCAAGTAGGCTTCAGTCAGACAAGGCATATCCAAATCAGGAGTAAAATTGAAATCTCGAGGCTTAGCTCCATACTGACGGTCAAGCCAACGAGGATCATAACAAGTACCCCAACGGAGAGTAGCGAGAGGAACATACATCAAATACGTCCAAATGGTGATATGAGAAATCTTCCACCAAGGTACTAACCAACAGATGTTGACTTCAGCATGTGAGTGGATCCAGTCAACCCAGTCAGCATACGAAGAAGCAGGGTGGAGTAGTTTCCTAGCAGAGTGATGCCGCGGCAAATACCTGGCAAAATCCATAGATGGAGTGTCGAGCAAACAGAGACGCTCCTGAAGATAAATCTGTAAACACAAGAAAAAAATTTAAAAAAAAAGAAAAGAAAAAGAGAGAGAGACCCGTTAGGTCAAAAATCTGCAAGGACGGCCTAGGCAAAAATTAAGATGGCTCACTAGTTCTGAAAACTCGCAAGGGCAGACTAGGCAAAAATTAGAGCAATAAAAAATAATAATAAAAATAAAATAATAAAAAGGGCCTAAATTGAAAACTCAAAAGGGCGATTTATGTAATTACCTGAAGCAGCAACGGACTCCCGGTCAATCTCTTTGACAATCCTGATTTAAGTTAGTCTAGTCCAACTAAAGTTTCAGCTAAGATCACAGGTATCGGCGGCAAGCTTCCTTCCATTTGGTCCATGATATCCAACACTCGTGGGTGTCAATATCACCATCAATTGGCCAAGCAAAAATTAGACAAAGCATACGTCCCCATGCCTTGGTAGGAGCCAAGTGAGAAATGCAAAAGTCAACTATGGGACCATGCAGAATCTTCTCACCTCTCATCAACTATAGAACTTCGGGCTTTGAAAGTTGAAATAGCATTTGCATCTTTTTTTGGGTCTTGGAAATCAATATAGGTAACACCATTGGTTGATTGCTTGAATAACCAAGGATGGCCTCAAACTCTTCAATCATGGGACATATCTCAAAGTCATTTATCTTAAAAGTCCTAGAATTTACATTCAAAAGAGAAACCATGACATGTAAAAAAGAATGGTCCAATTTAATATTTTGAAAACACTTCAAAGTATTAATTTTAGACCAAGCTATTTGTTCCCAGTGAATGGCATTCATATTTTAAATAGACTTTTTATTTTCTTCAAATTGAGTTCGGTCATTATTGACAATTGAAGGGAAATTAGAATTGTTAAAAGGAATTTTGATGCTGAAGTTGAAAATTCGTGGCTTCTATATGAGGTCATAATAGGGAAAGAAGATTTATATAGGATGATTGGCCATACCAAAGTTTAAAAGGAATGGTTTGAGACCAAGACGCACAAGGATAGGAAATTAGCGACGAAATGGTTTTGAGTGGCCGCATTGCCTTCAGTTTTGTAAATCAGTGCTACTTTGGAATTCTGAAATATTGTAATGCTGAAATAATAAAAATGATAATACCAAAAAAAATGATATATTTGAATGTCAAAAGTTGTAGTAAAAGTGCAAATTATAAGTATTATTATACAATATTTTCTCAATTAGTACAATAATAGATCACTGAGTAGGAGGTGGTAGATTATGATCGAACAAAGCCCTAAAAAAGTCATCGCATATTGAAGGAGGAGGCCTATCATCTATCCCAAGTCCACCCGAAGTAGGAGCACCTTGTAACACCCCGATACCTTATATAAGTACTATACATATACCTGGTATACATACGGTAAATATATAAAGTATAAGGATGCCACTTTTCGTTACCTTTTTAAAACCTGTAAAAGAATTCCAAACCATAATACATTAATTTAAATAACATTTACCAAATCATTATCTTTATCAAAAACTTCATTTATACATATAATTATTTTCTTGTAATAAATACATCAATATAAAAGTTATACATGTATGCATTTCCCTCTAGTTGGTCTCGACAAACTTTACTCTTCTTATGGCATAACAAAAGACTTCATATCTTCCATCTATATACCTGCGCGAATAAACACCCGCGCTAAGCCCGAGAGCTTAGTAGTCCAAATATAAAATATAAACATATAGTATAGAAGTATTAACATATAATGATATATCAATTCAATATATAATTAGTTCTTATCATACCTTCTTTTCTTTTTTAATTTCATGTTTAATATATCCTAGCTAATTTCATATATGATGTACATATATACATAATATTATCACCAACCCCAATGCATCACCAATACTCAAAACCAATATATTAATACCCCCACATTATATATACCATACCAATCATTATTGCAATACACACTTTACATATCATGCCAATTATTATTGCAATACACACATTACATATCATACCACTCATTATTGCAATACACACATTACATATCATACCACTCATTATTGCAATACACACATTACACATCATACCACTCATTATTGCAATACACACATTACACATCATACCACTCATTATTGCAATACACACATTACATATCATACCAATCATGAATCACATTTCCAATAAAGACAACCTTTATCATCAACCACAATTCATTTACATATTACACTTAATAACATTATATTATTCACAATTCACCAAGCATAATTCATTATTAATACTCACAATCAATATTTCAATACTTGCATTTCACATTGACAATAAAGACAGACTCGGGCCCAAAACACTAATATGCCATTCGACTTTCAGAGTTAATGCTTTGGTTTAATTATCACATTTATCATTATCCCAACTAGGCTTCAAGGATTAGGTTCAACCAAGCTTCAAGGGGAACAAAGCATGCTAAGTATCAACCCAACTTGGCTTCAAGAAACAATCCAACCTAGCTTCAAGGGTTGTAACATCTCAATTAGGCTTCAAGGGCTAGACCCAACCAAGCTTCAAGGGGAGTAAAACATGTTAAACTTCAACCCAACTTGGCTTCAAGGATCAAGTCCAACCTAACTTCAAGAGATTGTTACTATTAGGCATGCCACCAACAACAAAACTCTGAAAATGAATAACATATTAGACACACAATTCATTGACCATTCTATCATCAATATCATTCACAATTCTCATCATCATTTAGGCAAACATGTCTCACATATCTCAATTGAATTGTCATAGCCAATCACAATGGCTTCATATCACATTTGAATCATCATAGCCAATTACAATGGCTTCATATCACATTTGAATCATCATAGCCAATTACAATGGCTTCATATCATATCATATCTCAATTCATATGATACATATAACATCATTGATATAACATTTCAAATTATATTATTCATATAATACATTGCCATTCACAATGCATATAACATAATATTTCATCATTTCTCAAAACACACTAACACCATTCATTATTAGAACATTTATCATAACAAATTGCACATACCTTAAGAATGATCCTCATTTCTTTCTACCTTCCCATTTCATATTTCATCCTTTATATTTATATATATAAAATGATTTACATTCTTCATTTACATTCATAATATAATAGCTTATTTAACACTTTCATCCCAATGTGTAAATGTTCAAAGACATATAAGGATATACAATCAAATAGGGTTTATGCTTACCTTGTTAATGATCTTCACATCCTTCACATCATTATCATCACCTTAGTCCAATTATATTAACAATATAGTAAACCACTTAACACATTTGTAAACAAATGTGTTAAGTCTCAAATCATGTAAATAAATACAATCATATGTATTGGTACTTACCTCAAGAACTATTCCCATCCATCTATACATTTCCTCTTCCAAGAATTCTCAACAATTAGGTTATTGCAACACAATCTCTTCAAAACCTAATCCAAAGATCATTATTCATAGGTTTAGAATCATCCACATACATTTGTTTAGGTCATTCTTTGATTACAAAGTATTTAGAGTGTATATAAAATGTTTAGGAGCAAAAGACTTTTGAAGAATCAAACAATGCATGAAGAACCAAAAACCATCACAGTAGCAAACACACCCAAGGGACACGGCCAAGCTTGTGGCCGTGTCTCTCAACCAAAAATCCAGTGGCAGACACGGGCAAGGGACACGGCCGTGTCTCTCAACACAACTCAGGCAGTAGCAAACACGGTCAAGGGACACGGCCAAGCCAGTGGCTTTGTCTCTCCAAAATCTATCTAACAAGGCCAAATTTCCATAGACATGGTCGTGTCTCTCAAAAATTCTTAGTCTTGGCCGTGTCTCTTCTTGGTTTTGGTCGTGTCACTCATGAACACAAACCCTAAATATGGCCAAAACTCTTTCAATTGCATTTACACACTTTATACACAACATAACCTCATTCAAATGAACATAATCCATGTTATTAACACTTATTTTACATATTCAACACAATATTTTCATTTACAAATCATTAACAACACATTTAAGCATATACCACTTCAAACCCTAAAATCAACATTTCTCTTATACTTTCAACTTCAATATCCATCATCCTTCTCACAATCAACCTTATTTACATCATCTAATAACAATTCAACATATCTATAACTTTAATCTTTCATTAATATCATCATCACACACCAACCCTAACAAATCCAAACTCAAACAAGAGGAATCATCACAAAGAATTGAATACTTACTTGAATATCTTGACAAATCTTCAATCTCTATCTTCAATTCTCTTAAACCCTAAGATTTTGATGAAGATCATCACATCTTTCAATCTCTCTCTCTCTCTCTCGTGCAAGAACCAAAAGAAGAAGAAGATGAAGAAGAAAGAAAAATCTTTTCCCTCTTCTCACGATAGCCACATATATATAATAATAATAATAATAATAATAATAATAATAATAATAATTTCCAAAAATCCTCCACCACACCTCTTCCTTCTCTTGACTTTCTTTTGACCAACTTATATATATTATATATTAACATATAATCAACATATACATTTCTCTCTAAACCCTCTTTTCTTTCCCAAAACACAAATACATAAACCTTCTCTTCCCATTTCTTTTCTCTTCACATCACATATACATTTCCAACTTACAACAATAACATAATCAAAACTTCTAAGGTATACATGAGGATATTACATTCTGTCTTTGTGTATTTAGCTACAAGTTCATCTTTTATGTCAAGTTTTAATTTTGGTAATTTTGTAATTAAATCTCTTTTTATTAAGTTCCAGTCTTATTTAAACTTGATTGGTATTTATAAAAATTATATTGTTGGCTTATTTTGGAGAAGATAGAACATTTTGATTTTGGCATAAGAAAACTCAAAGTCAAGGTGAAGAATTATTAGGGTAAGTTTGAATTATCTAAAAAGTATTACTATTCCTAATTACTTTATTTCAAAAGTTGAATTTCTTTATTGGAAGTTAATTTTCTTAATTTGTTATTATTTAGTTGGATAAGACTTTCAGTTTTTTTTTATGAAGTAATTAGAGATCCTTCCTAAATAAGATTTATATTTTTCTTATTAAGTCAAGAGCGCGCACGCATAGACACACACACTTACACATATAAACTGAAAATATAGTTTTATGTGCAAATATGGTCATTTTATGATTTTGCTACAAGCTCACAGTGTGACTTGTAATTTTATGAGATTATAAGAGTCGTTTGGGCGTAATTAAGTCAAAGATTCTAAATATTTCCTTTTATTATTCTACCTTTTAGTTTATTAGTTAATTTTTCTTTTATTTTCCCTTGGGCATAGGCTAATGCCAAATCATATTAAATTTTTATCTGCTCTTTTTTTTATTTCTATTTTATTATTTACATCAAGTTAACCCATATATATATATATATTGTGTGTGTATATATATATATATATACCTATTAAAAATTTGATGGGTCACACATTAAGAATATCTGAGGGAGGGATGGAGCTACATACATGGTGCAGGTGTGGGTGGGGGGCTGACCCCTCCCATCTCTCTCTCTCTCTCTCTCTCTCTCTCTCTCTCTATATATATATATATATATATTAGAAAAATTCAAAAATAGGCTCCTTCCATTGAATAAACTATTTCTATATAAACTTGGCTCAAGTATGAAATCTTAACCGAAATATATTTACGTGGTCCAAAACTAAATATATATTAGCCCAAAATTAAAATTTTATTTTATAAAAAGGAAAAAGGAAAATTATGCATAATAAATTTACTATTTTCACTCTACTATCTACCCTCACAAATTGAAAATTGAGTAATTCCATCAACCATAGTTTGTGGAATTTGGCACTACGATTTCATAATATATGTGCATCTTTTTTGAGTTTTTTTATTATTTTATTATTTTTTACTTTTTTTTCAACTTAAATTTTTTTTACTTAAGGTTTGATATTAGTTTCAAAATGACTATAATTTATTTTTTTTTCTATAATTGTTTAACATTTTTCTCTTTAATTCTTAATTACTTAAAGTGAAACACAATTATCTATAATTTTCTTAAAATTAGGGTATAGGATTAATTATATTTTATTTTTATTTTTAATTTAATTATTGGTAAAAAATATTAAACTTTAATTTTTATTTGCTTAAAGCTGTTAAAATAAAAAGTTATGTTTTGTAACACTCTTATACCCTACATATATATAATATATGCGTCTTGTATATGTAGAATACATATGTGAAATATAAGAATATCACAATAATTAACAGTAGAAAATCTCTCTATTTTTAATAACAATAAATTATCCTTTATAACATAAGTTTAATAGGAAAATAAATATATGTATAAATAATTTTTTGACAAAATAAAATTTTAAATAGAAAACCTCTAAAAAAAAATTGTCAGAGTTTTGTATAAAATTTTAGCATTTTCCAAAATCAAGTGTTCACAACTTATATAAAACACACTTCTAAAAATTCACATTTATCCAAACACCAATAATTCTCCAATTATCTTAAGCAGTTCACCTAAAACTCATTAATTTATAAATGTATATACTTAATAAACATGGATATTATTTACAAATCCTTTCAAAACATACTTATACAAACTTTTCATAATGTATATAATACATACAAAAATCTAAAATGCACTATAATAGAAATTATACATGTATACAAATGACACAGTTGGTCTTGCAGCACCATAAGTCACCCAATATCATCCACAGTCTAGATTCTTTTGTCTGGCAACTCCCTCAGCTGCGTGATTCACACAACCGCACTAAAACTATAGTTTAATGGTACATATTTAAAACAATATATCTCTATATATGTATATATACATTTAACTATCTTCCTCATAATGTAAATTGCAATATTATTTTAACTACCGTTTATTTTATAATTCATTTATCATATGTATATATCCAACTCACATCCCATAATGCAACTTGTAATATTTGCACAACACATATATCTACACATACACACATTAGACCCAAAATACATATACAATTTTCAAGTGCAATTGTCATAATATTATTTTTATAATCCAGCTCTGCTCGAATTTATTTTTAATTTTTATTTCATGACCTAACTCTGCTAATCTGGCTCTACTAAGATCTATAAATACATACATAATTAATCTCAGTAGCACTAGACATATAATTGTATAGGATAAAATTTTGAGTATACTGAGTTAATACCTGATGGGTTATAAAGCAAAATACTGAAATAACATAATTGACAAAAAGTAATGAATTAATGTGCAAAAAACAGTTGAGAGAGGGATGGTTGAAAATGCAGTTGGATAGTTTTAAAAAAGAACGTGACCTTTACTTTTTCCAAAAAAAAAAAAAGTTTAAGACTTTTAAGTCAAAGCTTTAGACTTTTCATTTTTCAAGTACTATCATTGGTTAATGCAAATAACTACTTTCTCTTTTATTCAAGCCTCACACTGCAACTCTTTTAAAAAGATACTTCATTTTTCTTTTTTTTAATCCTGATTTTTGGAACATTTTTTTATTATTGATATTATTTTTATTTACTTTTTATTATTTTCTAAAATACATTTAATATCTCATAATAACTAAAGTTAAATGTATTTATTAGACTATCAAAGATACAAAGAAAAAATATCATTTTATTTATTGTATTCTTAATTTTTTTTAATAAAAATGGTATATTTTTTTTCAGGATAGAAAAGCTTTTTATTTATTTTTATTTTTTTTAGAATATTTACATTTGTGAAACAATATTAACTAATAATTCGATTCTACAGTAGATATTGGTTTAGCATGAAAGTGAACAAAGAATTGCTTAATAGGTTATTGTTAGCCTTAAATATGAATAATGAGTACTCTCTTCATCCCATAAAGATTATTTATTTACTATTTTATTTTTGAAATGTTCTAAAATGATTGTCCACTTTTATTTATAGAATATATTTAAAGTATTTTTTTTGTTATTTTACCCTATAATAAATTCACACTTTAAACAATAAATTAATCATAATTTGAACTACTTTCAATATATAATAAATATATAAACAATAGTAAAAAAGAGAAGTATATAAATTATCTAAGCATTAATTGTATTTTTTTTAAAATTTATAGAAAAAGATAGATGACATACTTTTTGGGACAGAGGGAGTAGTTCAATTAACAACTTTTTCATCTAATTAATGTGAAAGTTAATAACCCAATAGATAATCACATAAAGTGTTTCTCTCTCTCTCTCTCTCTCTCTCTCTCTCTCTCTTTTATCAAAGGAGGAAAATTTGCATTAATTCAAACTAGCATCATACATAGCAAATCCTTTGATTGGGGAGAATCGTTTACAATCCAATCTGGATATAACGAAGACTTCTGGATTGCCGAACCAATCTAATTAGCAGCCCCACTACAAATCCTGGGAACATGAGTAAAAGATCAATAATAGAAATTCATAGCCTCCAACCTAATATTAAGGACTAGAGCTTATATCTCCCATGGGCAGAAATATGGTTCATTAATTGCTTTAATCAAGAGAAGTCAATCTGATTCAAAACAACAAGCAGTTAAAGTAAAATCAAGGGCTTTTTAAACTGTAATCCATAGAGCTTGAACTTCATTCTTAATAACTGAGACAGGGCCTATAAGACAGGTCACACCATCAAAGAGCTCCCCTTCAGTTTCTGCAAGTCTATTTGATTGAGAATAGGTGGCATCATAATTGATCTTAAATTTCCCTACATGAGGGTTTAGCTATTGTTAGCATTCGAATTTTGACCAAATAATTCAAGCAATGTACAAAACCTGATGATGAGAATGTGTTGAGTCTTTTGGTTTCATTTATTTTCTTGTTTAAATTCATAAAATTTTGGAATGAGATTAGTGAAATGAAAGCTAACTCAATGGTGATGAAACAACATAAAAAATCACTAAAATGGTGTGGAACGTTGAAGGAACGGTTGGAAAGTGAAAAGCTAGAAGTTCCCTAGGTAGGACTGCCACGTGACAGTCTCATACTGTCGTGTGGAAGTCCAAGGACTGGCGTATGGAATGTTCAAAGAACCGCCGCACGGCAGTTCCCCCTACCGCACGATGGTCTTACTATAGAACATGCAGCATATCGAGATTACAAGATTTTGAGTTCCTCTATATACACCTAAACTGATTAGGAAGCCTTCCAAGAGAACTCTAGGCCTATAAATATATCCTAGACCTAATTTAAGGGAGGTTCCCAACCAAGATGACAACATTAATTCCAAGATTTCACTCCTTTAGCCAAGATTTCTCTTTTGTTCTTAAAAGAAATCTAAACCTCCAAAGATCCAGTAGCCATTTCGCTCTCTAAATCTCCCTTTAATCCATCAAAAGTGAAGAGTTGAAGAAGTACTTTAATCAGTCCACTAGAGTAGCTTTTTGTCTACATTTGCTTGAAGTTGTAAGAATCATCAAGAATAAGGAATTAGGCATAGCTTAACATATAAAGTGCTTTAAGATTGTCGTGTTTATCATCGCTGAGGTAGGTAATCAATCCATTAAGTTGGTTTTGCGTATTTTGTGAGTTTTCCATAAGAAAATGTAATTGAATTAAAAGATCATAAGTTGAAAGTGGTGAACCTGAGGGTTTAAATACTATAAACCATTTTTATCTAGTTTTGAAAAGTTTAATTGGATATAATTTGATTTATTAAGTTATGAATTCATTATGTTATTTTTGTGGAATGATGAACTTGAATAGGCATGATTAAGTTGACGATTATGTTATAAAACATGTTATTAACTAAAAATATATTTAAAATGAATCTTATATGCCAAGAACATCGTATATTATGATCATCACCTTTGCCATGAACATGTCTGCACCTTGTTTGTCTTTATATTTGTTATATATCAATTTTTCATTAGAATTATATACTTAAAAGGAGCTCATTGGAAAATAAAAAGAATAGTGCATATAGATTACTTGGTCTAATGACTAGTAATTTTTCATCATCATACCCCGTACGGAGAATCAGGTTGACCCTTGTGTTAACCCACCTTTTTAGATATATATTCTCTGTCGGCACAGAGTAGTATCTCCTTTGTTTGAGTGACGTGCCTTCTCATAGTGGCGACTTGACTAAGTAGAAGCATTGCACTTCTGAAAATATTGATGGCATATGAAATCACTAGGCCAATCTATACATGGATTCTATATTTTCCCTGGAGCTTCTCATCTTTTTATTCACGTGGATGCCATACGAACCGCCTCCAATATCCTTGCGAAGTTAGGTATTATTGTTCTATGGTCAGTGGTAACAACCCTTCCCTTTAGGATCTTAGAGCCTAAACTAGTATGTAAGATTGGACCCTAGAAACTATCCCCTAGGACCTGAGTATTGTTTGTTAGACTTTGTTAATTAACTCTTGTTTGGGTCAGTCTATAGTAAGCCCAAAAGCCCAATAAGGATTCACATCCTTCTACTTTTGAGGGTCATGGATTATCATGGGCTTGGCCTAAACTTGTTCAAGTCATTAAAGTTAAAATCATATCATTAAACGAGCTTGTATATTCCTTGTTGATATCTAAGTTAAAACCCAAGCTTAGGTTGTGTAGACCCTTAATTTTTTACCCAGTCCGGTCCAATATATTTTAATTAATCAAAAATAATTTTTGTGTTGTCCAATATATTTTAATTAGTCCAAAACAATTTTTGTTATCTTAATTAAATAATATTTGCTTTAGTATCTAATTTTTATTAATAAAAAATAAAAAATAATAATAATAAACAAAAAAATCAAAAAATAAAAATAGGAGACGAAAAATCGGCGACGAAAAAAACGTCGCCGAAAATCACCGCGGGACGAATGGCCGTGGGCCATTTTGCCCGCAGGAATTTCCTGAGGGTGAAATGGCCCACAGGCCAATTCTCGCTCACAGCCCGTAGCCAGCTGTGACAATTTTTTAGCCAGCGCATTTTTCCGCAACAGTTTTTTTTCTCCAGCGCAATTTTTCCACACCAATTTTTTTTGCCAGCGAAATTTTTCTGACGCAAATTTTTTCAAAACCTAATACAATTAGGTTTCAATTTTCTTTTCTTAATTAATGTTATATTCCATGAATAACTAGAATTAATCAAAGAAATCTTCTATAAATAAGACCAAAAACAACACAAAAAAGGATCAGAAATCGGGAGGAGAAATTGAGACCGAAATTTAGGAGGAAAACCTTGAATCAATCGGACTTCTTTTGAGAGAGCAAACAAGCCATTCAATCCATCAAAGGCAGCAAAGCTTGTCTTTGTTTTTGTTCATCCAAGAAGTGATTTTTGGTGGAACCAACAAACGAATGTATGAATTTCTTTATTTGTTTCATTAATTCACAGTAGCTTCATCATTCAAAAATCTTAAAATTGTTGTTTCTATTTCTTCAAAATAAAAAACCCTAGAACCTCAATTCACATTTTCTAAAGTTTAAAAACCTTAATTTGTTTCTTTGTTTTCCAAAAATCTTAAAATTGTTATTTTTGTTGCTTCAAAATCTTAAAAGCCTAATTGAACCTGTTTCTTTTCAAAATTCTAAATTTGAGTCTGTTTCTTTCCACAAAACCTAAAATCATCTTTTCTGTTTCTATAAACCTTAAATCATTTTGTTTATTTTCATATAGTTTCATAAAATTATCAGTTGATTTTCAAATCCTAAAACCTAATGCATTCTCCGAAACCCTAATTCTAAAATTTCAAAACCCTAATTCAACTCCAAAACCCAAAATAGTAAGCCCTAAACTAGCTAACCTAAACCCTAATTTTTCTATACCTTAATTTTTAAAACCTTAAAACCATATAAATCTAAATGTTGGGCTCCGCTGTTATCTGCTACATTCAAATGGGTCTGAGATTGGATCATATCATTTTTTTTTATCTGTTATTTTAATGCAAAGCAAAGGAAAAAAAGATATATTGTTTGTCCAAAACAAAAAAAGAAACTTGCGATTTAATTATACACAGTAAGTAATCGTAAATCATAAATCCAATGTTTTAAAGTGTTCAAACTCTAATTTCATGATTTTACCACTCAAACACTAATTTGGTTAATCAAATAATTTTATCAACCTCTTAAATTATAAAACTTTAATCCATTTCAATTCCTTTAAAAATCACAGTAGCTTAATCCCATAAATTTCAAAACCCTAAACACATTAAATAAAGAATATTAAATAGAAACAATAGCTCTAATTTGAATCTTTATTTGCTTTATTCAATTTTATATTTGATTATGCTTTGATTTATTTTATTCTTTAATTTATTTAAGTTCAATGCTTGATTTATTTAATTTATCATGGATGGATGTTTACTTTCTGTTGATGTTTAATATCTTTGGTGAATGATTTATTTATGATGAATGGTTATTTACTTTTATCGATTTATTTAGAGTTCCAAATGTTGTAAGAGGTATATTTTTACTTGGTGGGTACCTCATTAGTTAAATATCATGTAATTTAAATTGCTTTTCTATTTTAGAAACAATATAAAGGACATGTTTCTACCTTTCGGTGGGTGTCCTATTTAGGCATGGATTATGTAAGGGCATGTTTCCATCTTCGATGGGTGTCCATTTATTTGTTTTGCTTGGACATTGTTTTGGTTTTTAATATATCGATGCTTTATTTTAATTATTGTGTGTAATATGGATAATGTTGTTATATTTAAGAATTTTATAATATTAAGACCTGTAAAGGAGGGCGATTCTAATGAACCGGGCGTTGTGAGGGTGCTGGGCTATTTCTCACCTTCCCCACACGTACCCAACTTTTCGAGTCCATTAGGGGGTTGGGGATTCCTTAGGAATCGAGTCATCCACCCCTTTCTTTTTCCCCGTCCGTCCGGGTGGTGACTCTATTTTCTTCAAACTTACATCCGTGATCTCTAAAACCCCGAGCCTAAACAGTGCCGAAGTCACAAGAATCATTCCACCGGGAGTGGGGGTGAAAATCCGCTCACAGGTTAGAAATGAAATTACCTTGTATGGGAGAAATAATGTTAGAAAGAGCATGCTAACTTTTTGCATTCATATGTTTGGAACCTCAAAGACTAGGCCCATTAATCCTTTGTGATACGTCCATCATAGATCTACTTCCTCGTTTGAAGAGAAAGCTCTCAGACATAGCCTCCATCATGTCTGAAATGAGTGACGCCCATAAGACCCTTTAGCAAACCAACTTGGAGAAGCTTATGAGTGACCTATTTAATATTTATAGCCGTAGAATAATGGAAGATCTAGAGGCCAAGTTTGCTAGGTTAGGAAGAGGCAAGGGGAAGAAGCCGGTTGGGGAAGCCCATATCCAAAAGGACGTTGCTAGTAACAAGGGTGGGGAAGAAAAGGAATTTGAAGATTTTGATGAATATCTCTTCACTAAAAAGAACAAGTAACTTGAGGGGAAGTCTAAGGAGCAAGTAAAACCAAGTTTAAGGGAAGAGATTAAAGAAATCAAGAAGCTAGCCATGGGGGAAATTGGAGATGAGTTGGAAGACTTGTAATATCCTAAAATATACCCTAAAAGTGTTGGGATTATTGTTGTATTTGGATTCAATGTGTGTATTGAAGGGTAAGAGAAAAGAAGTGAAGAGAAGATATGGGAATTATAAAATGTAACATATATATGAGGTATAAAATGGTGTAGGAAAAATGAGTTGTATATATATATATTTGTATGATTAGTTAATAATAATAATAATGATAATAAGGACAAAAAGGAAAATAAAGAGGAAAGCAAAAAGAAGTTTGTGTGGAGGAGATTTAATTGCATTATTATTATTATTATTATTATTATTATTATTATTATTATATATATATATGATAAGGATGAAGGAAAGAACGAGAACGTTCTTTCTTCTTCTCCTTCGTCTCCTTCTTCTTAGTAAACGAGAGAGAGAGAGAGAGAGAGAGAAGCTAGAGAGAGAAAGGGGATTTTACTTCTAATTACACCAAAGACTAAGGTTATCAAGAGGCTTGCAAATGGATATTGAAGATTTGGCAAGCTATTCAAGTAAGTACTTCTCTCTTGAGTTGATTTTATTGATTATGTATATATATGTTTTTATCTTCTTGTTTTGGGTTTCTTTGGATTGAGGTATGGTTGGTGTTTAAGATGATGGAAATGAAAGATTGAAGTATGTAATTGTGTTGAATTGGTATTTATGTATTGATAATTTGGGGTATTTGTGATGATGATGATGAATTGTTGAGTTAGGATTTGATATGAATGAAATGGTATTTTGAGTAATTGATTATAGTGATGTATATATATTGATTGTTATGGTGATATAATGAAGTTATATAAATGTTAAAGTGATATGGAATTGATAAATATGAACAAAGATGATGATTAAAAGGGTTGTGGTATGAATTTTGGAAATGGTTTGGTCTTTGAGTTCTTGAAGGACACGGCCAAATTATGAGAGACACGGCCAAGTTAGGGCAACTTGGCCGTGTTGGATGGATTTTGGAGAGACACGGCCACAAGCTTGGCCGTGTCCCTTGAATGTGTTTGCTACTGCCTGACTTTTGTTGAGAGACACGGCCGTGTCCTCTGCCCGTGTCTGAGTCTGTTTGAAATTGTGATGAGAGACACGGCCACAAGCTTGGCCGTGTCCCATGCCCGTGTTCGCTACTGCCAAAATTGTGTTGAGAGACACGGCCACAAGCTTGGCCGTGTCCCTCAAGTGTGCTGCCCGTGTCCCTCAAATGTGTTAAGTAATGTTTTATTCTTTGTCCTTCTTACATTGTTATATATTCTTCTTAAATTGTTGGATCTTTAAAAGGGTCTTTTGGTACCTAAACACACTTAAAACAATAATGATCCAACCAAAAGTATATAGAAGATTATAAATCCATGAATAATGTAAAGTGTGATGTATCTAACAATGATGGTATAGGAAATGTGGAAGATATAATGATCATGTATACTTGAGTGATGAATTGATCAATATGATTTGATGATACTATATGAATAATGTTATGTTCTATGCTTTGTAAATTGTAATGTGTTATATGAATGATGTGATGTTGTGATGAAGCATGAAATATAAAACATGTGATATTGTGATGACAGATGAAATGTGAGTTGAAATCAAATGAAATATGAAGCCATTGTTATTGGCTATGATGATTCAAATGAGATGTGAGCCATTGTTATTGGCTATGGTGATTTTAATGTGATGTGATGAAGCCATTGTGATTGGCTATGATGATTCAAATAAAATGTGAACCATTGTTATTGGTTATGATAATTCAATTGAGAATAAAATTGATAAATGAGTTGTGTGACTAATGTGTTATTCCATTTTCAGAGTTTGTTGTTGGTGGCATGCCTAAGAAGTGTAACAATCTCTTGAAGTTAGGTTGGATTAAATCCTTGAAGCCTAATTGAGATGTTACCACCCTTGAAGCTAGGTTGGATTGGTTCTTGAAGCCAAGTTGGGTTGAAGCTTAGCATGCTTTGCTCCCCTTGAAGCTTGGTTGAACCTAATCCTTGAAGCCTAGTTGGGTCTATGATAATGATAAATGTGATAATTAAACCAAAGCATTACTCTGAAAATTGAATGGCATATTAGTATGTTGTTTGGGCCCAAGTCTGTCTTTGTTGTCAATGTGATTCATGCTTGATGAATTGTGAATAAAATGATGTTATGAAGTATGATTTTGTAATAAGTGCATTGATGTATTGAAGAGGAATGTGTTTTGAGGGACTTTGTTGAGATATGGGCTTATGAACATGTTGTATGATGTGTAAAATGTATATGAAGGTGGAATTTGTGAGAATTGCTATTATGAAAATTTGGATAGATCATTGAATGGTGTTTTGTTAAAATGATGTATGTTATATATATATATGTGAAATAGAAAGGGCAAGAATTGTGTTATGAATGCTCCATGTAATTATATATCAAATTTGCAAAGATAGTGAGAACTTCTGAAGAATGCATTGAGAAAGGAATACGTGGTAAGAAAACAATAAAACTAAATGCTAAAAATTTAAGGTATGATTCTTTTGGCAAAGTTTATTTTATTATTGTTTTATTTAGTACTACTAAGCTCTCGGGCTTAGCGCGGATGTTTAATCGCGCAGGTATTTATGAGGTTAATTTGGAAGTTTAGCTGTGGTGCCACGAGAAGAGTAAGGGTGTCTCGAGACCAACTAGAAGGTGATGCATACATATATGATTTTAATTATGTTGCATTTTTAATAAGAGCAATGATTTTATAAATGTGTTTCAAAGTAATGTAAAATTTTATGAATTCGGTTAAAGGTAAATAAACTGAAAATTTACGTGACATTCTGATACTACATATATGTATTGTATGTATACTAGGTATATGTATGGTACTTATATGGAGTATCAGGGTGTTACAAGACTTCACCTCAATCAATCTAATGAGGGATGAACTATTACCAAGCAAGTTAAAGATGCCAAACCTTAGCAAGTTTAATTGAACTGGTAACCCTAAGATGCATTTGAGGCAATATGTGTAACATCCGTAATTTTCAAAAATTAAATAAAATAAATTAAAATTAAATAAATTAAATTAAATGAATAATTTAAGTGGAAAATTGAAGGATTTTAAGTAAAAAAGTGAAGAGTATATGTGAAATATATATAGAATATACATAACATATACAAAAGTCAACTCTTAAATAGAAAAGTCAAAAAGTCAAAAGGCAAATGGCAAATGGCAAAATGGTAATTATAATTTATAAAATTAAAATTATTAAAATAATTTAAAAATAAATTATTTTATGTTGGAAGATGTAATTTATGGTTTTTAAATAAATAAATAAGTAATTAAAAATATAATAAAATAATATATATAAGGTCATTTTTGAAAGTGGAAAGGGAGAGAAATTCAAAAGTCTTCTTCATCTTCTTCTTCTTCCTTAGGAGGTCGAACCTTCATTGTTGTCCAAGAGATTTTTCTTCATCTTCCAAGCTTAATCAATTGAAGGAATTAATAAGTTTTCAAGTGGAATTATAGTGATTTTCTCCATAATTAGTAAGTTTTTCAACTTATTCTTTGGAATTTCCTAAAATTATGAATATGTTGAATTTTGGGATATTTGTAGGAGTGATGTTTAATTCAGGTTTAATGTTGAAAATGCCTTAAAATGTGATATTAAATGATTGTATTTTATCACATTGTGTATAGGCATTAAGAGGAAGTGAATTGCCCAACGCTAGTGTTGAAGGGCAAATTGGAAGTGAAGGTTGGTAGGAGATTTTTAGCTTGCATTGGAGTGCTTTCTAAGGTAAGTACAAACTCTTGATAAATGAGATATAATTGCATTACATATGGCCGAAAATATTTTGGATAGAAAATGTGTTAAACTACTTGATAGCTTAAACATCCATGAACATTGTGTTATAACATGTGACTTGTTATGTATGTAATATGTGCATTATGAAAAGCCATTATTAATGGCTAAAATGAATAAAATGTTATTTATGTGCATTATGTGACAATGACCCAAAAATATTTGGATAATGTGATTTTAATGTGAAATAAAATACATTGTGATAAAGTGATAAAATATAATGAATTAAAGTGAATTGCCATTGATATGAACGAGAAAAATGAGGAAATGAGGCAATGTGATGAGAAACATAAGAAAATGAGATCATGTGATAAGAAAAGTTGATTATGGAATCAATTATTATTTATGTGTCTAGTATATTATTCAATTTCTAGAGTTCTATGTTTGGTGGCATAACGCTATGCATCATTGATATATGATTTGCCTTTGGAGCTAAATATTAGGAGTCAATGTTATTTGATTTGCTTTCGTGGCTAGACACTATGTGTCACTGTTATATGATTTGCTTTCGGGGCTAGACACTGAGTGTCAATATGGATTAAAACAGTAACTCTAAGATTTGAATGATATATTAGTTTGTTTGGGCCCATGTTTGTGTATGTGTTAATATGAATTATAAAATGATTAAAGACTATGTTTTAAATGGAATTGTATGCCACATTGTGACATCACATACAAAAGAATTATGCATTGGCATTGTATTGCAGTTTTATTATTATCAAAGTTTGTACCGCTAGACTTTTAGCTTAGCACAATTGTAATTCATCGCGCAGGTGAGAGGGTGATCCGATAGATCTGAAGTGTTCTTCTAGACCTAGTAGGGTCTAGCTTTGTGCTAATTTTGATACTTCAAGATCAAGCCATTTGCCATCATGTATATATTTTATATTATAGTGCATTTCGATATTATGTATATTTTGTTTATATTTTTAAAGTATATATTATAAATTATAAAGACTCTTTTGATAAATGGTGTAATGTGAGATTTTATATGTGTGTTTAGATATATATATATGTATATGTTTAAATGTTTGAAGAAAATATAGAGAAATTGAGAAGTATTGGTGAAATGGTGATTTATTTTTATTGGGAGTGCGTTTTTATGCAGGTTGTGTAATTGTTGAATTTTTGGAATGTCCAAATTACAAATGAAACTCTGACGAATTTTTTTCAGAGATTTTTATATAAAATGCTTATGTTGGAACCTATAATTAATAAAAAAAATATTTATTTTACTATTTAAGTAAACATTTTAAACCATTTGGGTTTTTTTAATTAGGAATATGAAAATTTTTATTAAACCGGGTTGGGACATTCTTATACTTTATATGGGTATTTTACATATACCGGGTGTATGTATTATACGTATATATGGTATAAAGGTGTTACAATATGTGGCCATGATGATCATCACTAGGCTTTTAGAAAAGCCAAGTGAGTTATCTCTTTCCTCTATCCTTGAAAGAATTGGTGACAACTTGGTATCATGGGCTTGCCAAGCCCAATAAGGATGTATGGAGGGAATTAAACAAGGCATTTTTGAAGCAATATGCCTACAACACCAACATTGAAGTGATCATGTATGACCTTGAGCCTACCAAGCAAACGAATGATGACTCTATTACAAATTTTCTTTCAATATAAAGAGGAAAAGTAGCCTAAATGGCACTATTACCCCTCGAGAGAGATTAAGGTCGAATTAAGGTAGACAATTCCCTACCCTACATCACCAAAAATCTTCAATATATGCCTTTAAAGACTTTCATTAATGTGTATGATGCAACCCTCAAGGTTAAAGATGTAAAAGGTAGAAGGAAACCCAGTTTTTGAAGTCTAGCCAAGCCCAACAGCAATAATAACCAAGTGGTAGAGCTAGTTAATGTGTATGTAATCTAGAATTGCAAGTTCTTTGATTTCAAGAAGCCCTTGTCAAAGGTACTTGAGAAGTTGATTGAAAAGGGATTATTGAAGCCTTTGACTCTGGGGAAGATACCTAACCCCATCCCATTAAGTTAGAATATAAATGCCTACTACAAGTTTCATCAAAGGGTTGGTCATGACACATATAGGCGCATCTATCTCAACCATGAGGTTCAAGATTTGATTAACAATGGTACATTGGTGGACCCTAATAAAAGTAAGCCCACTATAAAACAAAATGAATTGCTTGAGCATGGTGCAGTTCCACCTGCTAAAAACTTGCTTGCAATTGGGTTAGGCCAAAGTGAAGTGTGTTGCAATCTTTCTAAGATGAGGTACCCTCAGTTGCTATAATTGACATATGGGAGACTAGTGAATAAAGTGGGCTTGAAGATGGGCCTTCTTTTTAGGATGAGATTAGTGATGACGAGGCCATGAGAACCAACAATGTCAGAAGGAAGTTGAACTTCAATCATGAGCCCATGGAGGAAATTTAAGTTATAACTAGAGGTGGTAGATTCTATATAGGAGTTGAACTAGAGGCTAAGGCACCTGTGAAGGAGAAGGAAGACAAGGAAGATGGAAACTTAGTGGAGTTACTCATGGCATCTAAGCAACATTGAGAAGCTGTAATGAAGGCGTTAGATGGGCTATGCATTTCAACATTGACGACACCTGAGGAAGTAGTGACCTCCCTCATCAATAAAATGAATGGCTTATTAACATTTTTTTACAAGGATCTATCCATGGAAGGGAAGACCACAACAAGTCACTCGATATATAAGCTGAGATTGAAGGGAAGAGGACTACATATGCTATAGTAGATAACATGTCAGCCATCAATGTTCTACCTTCCAAATTATTAGCCACCTTGGGAATCAAGAAGGAAGAGCTACAATCATTAGATTTAGTTATTTGAGCTTATGATGACACAAGGAGGGAAGCTAAGGGAACTTTCATTACCAAGATCAAGGTAGGCCCCATTGAATGTAATGTTATCTTTATAGCCCTGAACATTTTAGTCACCTTTTTCATGCTACTAAGATGACCCTGGTTTCATAAGTTGGGTGGAGTCCCATTAACCCTGTACCAAATGATTAAGTTTCCCTATGAAGGCAATGTAGTTATGATTAAGGCAACATCGACTAGAGAAACTATAACATTATTGGGTATTGAGCATCCATCTTTGACAAGATTCTAGGTGCCACCAATTTATGATGGGTAGATGGACCCTCATGTATCAAGCATCATGAAGAAGATTGGCTTCTTTCTTGGAATGAGCTTAGGCAAGAATGATCAAGGCACAACAAAATTTCCACAAGTCAAGCATCAAGTTAACGAGAGGGATTAGGCTATGATAGTGATGAAGAAGAGAAGAAGCCAAAGAAGAACCAAGTTGCATGATCACTTCACCAAGGGTAATAAACAAATTGCTTATCTATTTACACCAGAGCCTCTAATGGTTAATGGATTATGAAATCAAGATTTGAGATCTTCATCGACGTAGCTAAGGTGAGGAAGAATGTGAAACTAGAAGAAATTTGAAGATAAGCAATCTAAAGATTGAAGACAAAGAGGACGAGGTCAAGGAAGGGGTCTTTACCATCTAAGTTATGGCTATAGATCATGAGAATGTAATTGAGCCAAATGATGTTGTTATGTCATTTGATTTGTATGATGATGTACCTATTTCCAAAATTAATGCATTTCTAATTTGGTTTATTTGTCTGATGTTTTTCCTGATGGTGCCATACATGCATATGATCATACTATGAGCATGCTTTGCATTAGTAAAATTAAAAGAAACGAATTCAACATAGGAAATGACCCAAATCCTTGCAAATTACAAATTGCACAAAATCTAACAAATGAAGAAAGTGAAACATTAGAAAAAGAATTGAGACAGTATGAGGAAGTGTTTGCTTGGTGTGCGGGTATTTTTGCCCCCACTCTCATGTGGAATGGTCCTTGCAACTTTGGCACTGTTAGGCTTAGGGCCTTAGAGAACACGGGCCTAAACTCAGAGAACATAGAGTCACTACCTGAACGGACAGGAAAAAAGAAAGGGGTGGATGACTCAATTCTTAAGGAATCCCTAACCCCCTAATGGGTTTAGAAAGTTGGGTACGTATAGGGAAGATGAGAATGACCCAATAGCTCCATAACTCCTGATTCATTAAAACTGACCTCCTTTTTAGGTCTAAACATTATTAAATTCTTAAATATTATAAAATCATCCATACTACATGCAAATATCGAAATAAATAATTATTATATTGAAATCAAAATAAGTCCAAACACAATAATAAATAGGCATCCATCCATGGATGGAAACATGCCTTTAAAAATGTCCAATGTCCAAAAAAGCAAGTACAATAAAATAGGACATCCACCAATTGGTGGAAACATTTCCTTTACATTAATCCAAAAACTCAAAATAATTTTGATTATATGGAACTTAACTAATGAGGTACCCATAAATTGTAAACGTACCTCTTACAATTCTTGAAACCAAAATAAACTAATAAGAAAACATTCAATCATTCATCATAAAAGTAAGCCATCCATCACAAATTAAATAGAAATAAATCATCCATTAAGACATATAATAAATAAACATGCATTAATAATCAATTCTACATTTAAATACCATATTAAATAATAGTTGTACAAACTAGGGTTTTATTGATATGAATTAGGGTTTAGAAAAACAAGATTAGGGTTTAGGGTTTTAGAAAAATAAGATTAGAGTTTTTACAAAATTAGGGTTTAGAAAACAAAGCTAGGGTTTTTGGTTTTTAGAAAATAGGATTAGGGTTTCTGGTTTTATAAAATAGGTTATTGGATATTAGGATATTAGGGTTTGTGGTTTTGAGAACTTGGCTACTGGATTAGGGTTTTTGTTATTTGAACTTGATTACTGGATTAGGGTTTAGTTTATTTGAACTTGGTTACTGGATTGTATAAATAAGACTACTGTATGATTGTATGAGATATGTTCTTGTAAATTATTACTGGATGTCTAAATGGATTGCTGTGCAAAGATGATTAAAAAGGGTTTATATGAGTATGGTAAACTAAACCAATTTATTATCCGTTAATATTTAAAAGTTCAATCACTACAGTTATTCAAAGACAAAATTGATAAACAAATAAGTATTGTGAACTAACTACAACTGGACATGCTTCAAATAAAAACTGATATGAAAAATAATGAATATAACCTATTGGAAATAATTTAAGTGCTTGCTGAGCGGTGGATGGACACCACTCACACCTTTCACTTGCTTTTTGGGGAGATGACCATCGACCCAGTGGATTTTACTGCAATAATAGGCTTAAAATGTAACACCCCTTCCCAGCCTACATGTGTAAGCCGAGTAGAGGCGCCACACTATCCTAATGTTGCTACCAATTTTACTTAATTCGAATTTTAGTTCCGGTTTTACAGAAATTTTGCCATAGTTTCGCCTAAAAATTGAGTCCCAAGTGTCGACAAAACTGGTTTTTTTCTGATTTAAAAAAAAACATTTTACACAAACCAATGCAACAAAATCATTTTCAGTACACTCCCAATAAATCCCCCTTATAACCTCAACTACAACCTGCAAAAAGGATTTACACTTCTAGTACAAAATAAGTAGAGGTTTATTATTATCACATACTTTCAATAATCTTATATATATATATATATGATAATCTTGTCTTTACCAAAATTTCATTTATACATATGAATACATTCTTGTCAGAAATACAACATAATGAAATTATACATGTATGCATCACCTTCTAGTTGGTCTCGAAATACTCTTACCCTACTCGTGGCATAACAGTTTGACTTCCAGATCAACCACCTACTCACCTGCGCGATATATACAACCGCGCTAAGCCCGAAAGCTTAGTAGTACAAATAAATATTTTAAAAATACATAACAGACAATCATACTTATATTAACTTCATATATTATTATTTTTTTTATCATATTTTCACATTTCAATTACACCTTATTTATATTTCTACTAATCTCATAATTATATACATATGAACGTATTTCATTAATACAACCCACAAATCCATATTATACATCATATTGTATTTTCATGTAGTACCTTCAGATTTCATCATTCAACATAGTTTTTCAATCTACATTCACCTTCAATAATTTACTTATACATTCTAATCATCTCATTTCATAATTATCATCATATATCTCATATCATTACATCTTATTCCATAATTCACATTTAAACAAAAATAATCATTGGTCTCATTATTCATTCATTTCTCATTTCATGAATCACATTTAAACAAAGACAAGCATGGGCCCAAAAGACACTAATATGTTATTCAAAGTTCAGAGTTACTGCTTTGGTCCATAATCATAATCATCAAGCCCGTAGGCGATATACACATATATATATATATATATCTATCCATGGATAGGGTAACAGACCCAGTCTCTTGGACCTCTACTTGGCTAGACTCAAGGAGATCCTCAACCCGGCAAGACTGTTACCAAAACAAGTGTAACAGACCCAGTCTCTTGGACCTCAACCCGACTAATCTCGAGGAGATCCTCAACCCGGCAAGACTGTTACTATTTTTCATATATTTCACATTCATATTTCATAGGCATGCCGCCAAACCCAGAACTCTGAAAATTGAATAACATATCAAGCACACAATTATTTCATTCATCTCTTCATAATCTCTTTCTCAATTCATTTTATATTTCATAAGCAAATTAAGCAACCATGTCTCAATCATCTCATGTGCATCATCATAGCCAACAATCATGGCCTCATATCTCATATGATCTCAAATCACAATGAAGCAACTCTTCATAACATCATATCTTTCACATTACATTTCATCATCACATCTTGCACATTTCACATTTCGTTATATTTCAAATCACATTAATCAATTCATTATTCAAATGGATATAATCAATGGCATTAACACATATTTTACATGCTCATCACAACATTCACATTATAACCAAATATGATATTATTAATATACATCAACAATGCATTAGATTCCTTATCACATTTACAATCAAATGTGTGTCAAATCTCAATATCATATGAATGTATGCAATAATGTAGTTTGTACTTACCTTAAAACCAACTCACACCAATCTATACACTTACTCTTCAAAGAATCCTCAACACTTAGGTTAGGGCAATTCAACCTCTTCACAACCTAATTCAAAAGGAATATTAGCAAAATGACCATATGAATAGTACATTCTGGTTTTAGACTCCATTTTATCCTTATTTTGAAAAATTGTATAAAATAATATACTTGACTAAAAATTCTAAAATTTTTACAGAATTTAGTTTTACATCTTAAAATCATTCCTTTCAAATTTCATATCAAACTGAACACAAAATCTTGGTCAAATAGTTCACCTAACCAGACTGCCCCAATTGCCCTGCATCCTGGCAGCAGTTCTGAACTTTGTGAATTCCATAAATCAAATTCAATCAACGTGGTTCCAAATTATTTTTCTAAAATACTAGACTCACTAAGAAACAACATATCCAAAATTCAATTGGATATGATTTTTCTACATTTTATTAAAAATCCCGAAAGATAGCTGTCTCAGTTAAGGTACCTGCTGGAACAGGTCTAATAAAAATAATCTTTCCAAAATCATAACCATTCCAAAATCGAATCAACATATTTTTCGGTCATTCTAGAGTCATAGAGGCACAACATATCAAAAATTCACTTCAAGAAAATTTTTCTATAATTAATTAAAAATCATACAAGTCACAGCCTTTACTAATTGTAAAACAGAAAAAATTTCACTAAACACAACTCTTACTCTTCCATCACCAACACCAACCTAACTTCTTATCTTTAATTCCATTTCAACACTTTTACACACACCATACACAAACACACTCCATCAAACTCAAACAAAATTCCAAATAGAACAAGAAAAATCAAGAGAAAACTTACCAAAAATGATAAACTTCTTGAATTTCTAACTTGTTTCCTTGAAATCTTCCTTCAATTTGAAACTTGGAACTCAAAACAACTTCTTGCTCTCTTGACTAAGTGATACCCGGCTACCCCAAAAGAAAAGAAGAAAAATGAAAGAGACAAAAGAAACAAAGTCAAATTTCCCCTCTCTTTAAACCTCCACCAAGCAATTTAAAAAAAAATTACCTAAATACCCTCTTTTATACAATTAAACTCCCTTTCACTTACTTGCCCTTTTTAGTAATTTCATACATAACCAAAATAAATATCTTCTTTTTCTTTTATTATTATTATTATTATTATTATTATTATTATTATTAATTAATTAATTATATAAACTTACTTTTCCTACACCACTTTATACATTATGTATATGTAATATATATGTTGGTATATGTATATCTCTTTTATATTTCCTTTATATTTTCCATATTTTTCAAATACCACATAAATATATATCATCTCTCATATAAACCTATTTCTTATAATATTTTCCTTACATATTTTACCAACATATCTTCTCACAACTACCATTCCAATGTACACCAAAATCGGGTATTAAATTAATTCATTTATCTTCTTTTGACTTTCATTAGTTTAACTTATATATGTTATATATACCTTCATTTCTTTTCTCCTTCCATTAAACATACTCCTTAAATCCAAATACCACAATAATTATTCCAAAACTTTTAGGGCGTACCTTGGGATATTACAATTCTCTCCCCCTTAAATAATTTCGTCCTCGAAATTATCTAGTATAATAGCAATCCACTCTTAACATAATACCATCTTAACTTTCATATGAAGTTAATTATATTTTTAAGTTATTATGTCATCACATCATATAACTTTTACTCTCTCCCTTATTAGAGTTAATCATTTTCTCTAAATTTCATAACTCATCATTAGATCCATTTATATATCTTATTACTTTCTTATCCAAACATTCAAAATATCTCATTACATTCCCAATTAATTTACCTTGATGCAAGAATCAGATCATCTTATTTTATACATGTACTTTGTCTAATTATTACATTCAAGATATTTTATTACTTCATCTCTTTATAATTACTCTCTTAACTTCAACCTAAAAAAAAATCATTGATTATCCCATCATTAAAATCACTTCCAGAATAGACATTTATCACACCTTAATTGATAACAATATCCTTATTTTTCCTACACTTAAATTTTTTTTTTTAGCATGCTTCTCACTTAACATAAATATTAGTACAATGCCTTTCAACTTACTTTACAGGTAATTAATTTTTTTCCCTTTTATCTTCATTTACAACTGATTTAACTCAATACATTCACGTCCATACATTTGTCAGAATATTACATCACATACATTATCATTTAAATCTTATGCTCCTAGTACAACTGTACACATTAAATTTCAATAATGATTCATAGTCTTCATAGAATCTAGATCAATTGATCTATCTGTCACAATATACCCACGTTTCAATCTTGTTTAAATCAAATCAACAATTAATTTATTTAAACTATCATGAAATTCACAATATATATATATAACCTAATTCAATTAAAGCAAACTTATATTCAAATCCTGATTTCTTCAGATCCATATTCAGTAAAATTATCATGATTACAAATCACTTTAAATTATCTTTCAATATACACATAGTTTATTTCCTACTATCTTAGTATCATTTCTACCAATTCTCATGATAATCTCATACCATACTTTCTATCCATAGTTCACTCACATAAATCTTAAGTCCATTCATTTATTCACTTTATACCATAAACATATTTAGTATAACTTTCAGTCACATTTTGTAATTTCCCCTTTTTAATATCTCCTCACATTTCATACCATTACGATCTTTACATAATCAGCTTTTTATCACATTAGCCATAACTCAAAACATTTTACATTTCTCTTTTGTTTCCTTACTTTTCATAATTATAACCAAATTTCTAACATAAAATGATAAAGTATAACTTTACCAGTCATAATTCTTGACCATGTTTCTAGAAACATAATTATCAATCTCACCAAAACTGCACTACAGTCATGTTATCTCAGTTCCAAATCTGTGGATAACAAAATTAATCGACCAAAATATACTAAACAAATCATAAGAGATTAATGGTCATGCCTGAAGCTTATAAATCCATATTGTTCCTTTACTATTCAACTTCCAACCTTTTTAATTACAATGCTAAATTATATCACAAGAATTACATATTCATTCTCTAAACTTTTGCTACACCAAGAGTTAACACATTTCAACTCTATCTCAAAACAATTTGCACTCGATTATGTTCATCATTAGCCTAACTCCTGCTCAACAATATTATTATTATTATCATCTCTTATGTATACATATTCAATCATATGCAATTCTTACACAATTTCCCTTTTGTTATTCCATTTCGAATCTACTTCTAATCCATTTACAATCTCTTATTATACACATATACATAAAACCTTCCCACATGTGGATACTTTGATACTCAAAATATTATATGATCATCAGGTTCAGTGTTTACCATAACAATTTCACCATCCAATATTACTCGTCCATTCTCACTCTTAATTTCGTTACATAATCCATCTAGCTTTGCACAGTTCAAGACCTAATCTCTCTTAGGTCCATTAATACATGCAATATCATTCTTAATATCATTATACCAGTAATTATACCACCTACATATTCATAGGTCACATCCATAATGTGACTCACTTCCCACATTTCTTACATAATACAATTACATTCATATCGAAAAACTCATCTCACATATCCTATACATGTATACACTTAAGCATGTAATTTTATTTAATTTCTCTTTTGCATACAATCTGTACAAATTTAATGTTTATCATTTTTCTTTGAATATTATCATACTCATTCTTTTGACATGATTTAAATTATTCATCAACACAACAAATATATACATTCTAACCATAATAACACTTCAAATATATATTCAAGTCACATTTCTAATGTGACATCTATCTCATTATATATATATATATATTTAAAGCATTTAATGTACCTTCATATCCATTTTCACCCTTTCCAGTCAAATGACTTAAAGTAACTCATTTTCACTCGCTCAATCACTTTCTTTTATTTCAAAACAAATTCTCATACTATCAATCTCATTACCCAATTCGTAGTATTCTCATATGCAAGAATATTCATTGCAAATAGCTCATATGTTTAATATCTAAATAATCTTTTTCAACATTCCATTAAAATTCTAAATTCTCAAATCACTATTTCACCTAAACTTCAACTTACAATTCTCATCTTTTCTTAATATCAACTTTAAAAACATCTTATATATATACCACAAAGCAACATCCAAACATATAGTTTTCACAATATTCAAACATATCATATTTCTAACATTGAAATCACAATGTTGCATTAAAATAACAATACAAACAATACCAGTATATCTTTTTACTTAACCAACATCATCTCTTTTTCTTTTAAACAAAACTTTAACTTTATACACCCAAACCTTAAATGATCACATTTTGTCTATACCAATCAACTCACTCAATGTTCCACCATATTTCCTTCAAGTTAATAACATATTTATTCATTTTAACATCCGAATAATATTTTTTTTTCTCTAATAATCCAATCATAAGCTTTATTAGAAAGAGATTCAAATTACAGAGGAAAGAGTACCTACTTAAATCTTGATTTTGTTTTTAGCTCATTTTCAACTTTATTCTCTTATTCATTTCTTTATATTTCAAACACATTTCAAAAATAAAAAATTTAACAATTTACTTTACTTGGATAAATTTCCATTCTTTAATTTATCAATTAAACTCATATGAATATTTCCATATCATTTTTTTTCTTTCATGTAGAACTTCATCCACACACTATCATCCATCTCATCTAATTCAAATACATTACAATTCACATAATGCCACATCCGAGACCAACCTAGGTGTTAATTCATATGCATGTATTACAAATTTCATTTCAAAACTTTTCTTTTTAATTCTCTTTAAGCTTTTCAAAACTTTCTCTTTTTAATTTTATTTAGGCCAAGAATCTCAAACCTAAGCTCTGATACCAAAAATTGTAACACCCCTTCCCAGCCTACATGTGTAAGCCGAGTAGAGGCGCCACACTATCCTAATGTTGCTACCAATTTTACTTAATTCGAATTTTAGTTCCGGTTTTACAGAAATTTGGCCATAGTTTCTCCTAAAAATTGAGTCCCAAGTGTCGACAAAACTGATTTTTTTCTGATTTAAAAAAAAACATTTTACACAAACCAATGCAACAAAATCATTTTCAGTACACTCCCAATAAATCCCCCTTATAACCTCAACTACAACCTGCAAAAAGGATTTACACTTCTAGTACAAAATAAGTAGAGGTTTATTATTATCACATACTTTCAATAATCTTATATATATATATATATGATAATCTTGTCTTTACCAAAATTTCATTTATACATATGAATACATTCTTGTCAGAAATACAACATAATGAAATTATACATGTATGCATCACCTTCTAGTTGGTCTCGAAATACTCTTACCCTACTCGTGGCATAACAGTTTGACTTCCAGATCAACCACCTACTCACCTGCGCGATATATACAACCGCGCTAAGCCCGAAAGCTTAGTAGTACAAATAAATATTTTAAAAATACATAACAGACAATCATACTTATATTAACTTCATATATTATTATTTTTTTTATCATATTTTCACATTTCAATTACACCTTATTTATATTTCTACTAATCTCATAATTATATACATATGAACGTATTTCATTAATACAACCCACAAATCCATATTATACATCATATTGTATTTTCATGTAGTACCTTCAGATTTCATCATTCAACATAGTTTTTCAATCTACATTCACCTTCAATAATTTACTTATACATTCTAATCATCTCATTTCATAATTATCATCATATATCTCATATCATTACATCTTATTCCATAATTCACATTTAAACAAAAATAATCATTGGTCTCATTATTCATTCATTTCTCATTTCATGAATCACATTTAAACAAAGACAAGCATGGGCCCAAAAGACACTAATATGTTATTCAAAGTTCAGAGTTACTGCTTTGGTCCATAATCATAATCATCAAGCCCGTAGGCGATATACACATATATATATATATATATATATCTATCCATGGATAGGGTAACAGACCCAGTCTCTTGGACCTCTACTTGGCTAGACTCAAGGAGATCCTCAACCCGGCAAGACTGTTACCAAAACAAGTGTAACAGACCTAGTCTCTTGGACCTCAACCCGACTAATCTCGAGGAGATCCTCAACCCGGCAAGACTGTTACTATTTTTCATATATTTCACATTCATATTTCATAGGCATGCCGCCAAACCCAGAACTCTGAAAATTGAATAACATATCAAGCACACAATTATTTCATTCATCTCTTCATAATCTCTTTCTCAATTCATTTTATATTTCATAAGCAAATTAAGCAACCATGTCTCAATCATCTCATGTGCATCATCATAGCCAACAATCATGGCCTCATATCTCATATGATCTCAAATCACAATGAAGCAACTCTTCATAACATCATATCTTTCATATTACATTTCATCATCACATCTTGCACATTTCACATTTCGTTATATTTCAAATCACATTAATCAATTCATTATTCAAATGGATATAATCAATGGCATTAACACATATTTTACATGCTCATCACAACATTCACATTATAACCAAATATGATATTATTAATATACATCAACAATGCATTAGATTCCTTATCACATTTACAATCAAATGTGTGTCAAATCTCAATATCATATGAATGTATGCAATAATGTAGTTTGTACTTACCTTAAAACCAACTCACACCAATCTATACACTTACTCTTCAAAGAATCCTCAACACTTAGGTTAGGGCAATTCAACCTCTTCACAACCTAATTCAAAAGGAATATTAGCGAAATGACCATATGAATAGTACATTATGGTTTTAGACTCCATTTTATCCTTATTTTGAAAAATTGTATAAAATAATATACTTGACTAAAAATTCTAAAATTTTTACAGAATTTAGTTTTACATCTTAAAATCATTCCTTTCAAATTTCATATCAAACTGAACACAAAATCTTGGTCAAATAGTTCACCTAACCAGACTGCCCCAATTGCCCTGCATCCTGGCAGCAGTTTCTGAACTTTGTGAATTCCATAAATCAAATTCAATCAACGTGGTTCCAAATTATTTTTCTCAAATACTAGACTCACTAAGCAACAACATATCCAAAATTCAATTGGATATGATTTTTCTACATTTTATTAAAAATCCCGAAAGATAGCTGTCTCAGTTAAGGTACCTGCTGGAACAGGTCTAATAAAAATAATCTTTCCAAAATCATAACCATTCCAAAATCGAATCAACATATTTTTCGGTCATTCTAGAGTCATAGAGGCACAACATATCAAAAATGCACTTCAAGAACATTTTTCTATAATTAATTAAAAATCATACAAGTCACAGCCTTTACTAATTGTAAAACAGAAAAAATTTCACTAAACACAACTCTTACTCTTCCATCACCAACACCAACCTAACTTCTTATCTTTAATTCCATTTCAACACTTTTACACACACCATACACAAACACACTCCATCAAACTCAAACAAAATTCCAAATAGAACAAGAGAAATCAAGAGAAAACTTACCAAAAATGATAAACTTCTTGAATTTCTAACTTGTTTCCTTGAAATCTTCCTTCAATTTGAAACTTGGAACTCAAAACAACTTCTTGCTCTCTTGACTAAGTGATACCCGGCTACCCCAAAAGAAAAGAAGAAAAATGAAAGAGACAAAAGAAACAAAGTCAAATTTCCCCTCTCTTTAAACCTCCACCAAGCAATTTAAAAAGAAAATTACCTAAATACCCTCTTTTATACAATTAAACTCCCTTTCACTTACTTGCCCTTTTTAGTAATTTCATACATAACCAAAATAAATATCTTCTTTTTCTTTTATTATTATTATTATTATTATTATTATTATTATTATTATTAATTAATTATATAAACTTACTTTTCCTACACCACTTTATACATTATGTATATGTAATATATATGTTGGTATATGTATATCTCTTTTATATTTCCTTTATATTTTCCATATTTTTCAAATACCACATAAATATATATCATCCCTCATATACACCTATTTCTTATAATATTTTCCTTACATATTTTACCAACATATCTTCTCACAACTACCATTCCAATGTACACCAAAATCGGGTATTAAATTAATTCATTTATCTTCTTTTGACTTTCATTAGTTTAACTTATATATGTTATATATACCTTCATTTCTTTTCTCCTTCCATTAAACATACTCCTTAAATCCAAATACCACAATAATTATTCCAAAACTTTTAGGGTGTACCTTGGGATATTACATAAAAAATGATGGGATTCTTGTCCCTTTAACCAATAATACATTGACTAAGGATGAGATTCACAATTTAATTGGTGTGAGGCCCAGATATAAGGGAGCATGCAAAAAAAAAAAAATACAAATATATCTGAGATTATTGGATAAGGTAGATTCGACTAGTGCTTGGTTTACTGGCAGAAAGATACACACGTGGATTCCTGTTGTATCTGTTAGCCACGATAATTCTTGCACAACTGAGGCAACAATTCACCTGTTGGTTTTGCATGCTCTGGTTGATTTCAATCTTGTAACATTTTATGCTTAGGGAGAGGCTGACCTTGCTTGTCTCTATCATAGTTTTGATAAGATTAGTAGGAATATGATATCATTTATGGGCTTTATGGTCATTGTTGAGGTATACGTTTTTTCTTTCATTTATTCAAATGATGGTTTATGATCAAACTTAACCCCTTTTTGACCATGACAAGTGTGAGTCTACGAACATAATCTCATGAGGGTGCCTGGTATTCCTGGGAGATGGGTAAGTTACCCGTGACTGAGTCTTTAGTTTTCGGGACTCAAAAAAGTACCTGGTGGTCATCATGTGAATTCCTAACATTACCAGTTGAGTCGGCTGATCTGGGATTAGGTAAAAGACAAAATTAGTAATACCATTAAATTAAATGAGAAAAATGACTTACATGTGTTGCTACCTTACAAGTGAACATTTATTGGTGGAGACCAAGTGAGAGGAAAAATTGGACCACCAATATGAACAACGGATTGCCCCTATAGAACTCTAGTTGAATCATTATAGGGTCAGTTTCAATCGGCTGGTTTCTAGGTGAGAGGGTACATAACTGGTTCATTGGCCTTGACTAGAGGCAGGTGCCAGCCAATGTTCCAACATCTATGCTGACCTACATATCTATGAATGAGAACACCTGAAGGCATGCCTGGAACAGATTCAATGCTAATTTATTTTTACTTCGACCAAACTTATAATATAATGAGTTCACGTGGGACCAACTTTTGCACTTTGAAGTCTCCCCTGATGGTATTGAAAGTTTGGAGGAACAAGGGGATGAGGACAAAGAAGGAGAAAAGGATGATGATGAAGACATGGGAGAAGATGATGATGAGGATGAGGATGATGATGAGTATGATGGTGATGGGGATAATGAGAATGAAGAAGAAGAAGAAGAAGAAGAAGAAGAAGAGGAGGAGGATGAGGAGGAAGATGGCATAGGGGATTCTGCTCCCCATGATGATGCTTTGGTTGTCTCCTCTCAGGTTGATCAAACATTCTTCTTTGTTACTTTTGGGCTTGCATTTGGCTAACTTTTATAAATCTTTGCAGGCGGTTGAAGACTTAGATGGTGTTGGCCACGATGAAGGTGGTCCAGCTAGTGAGGCTTCACCTCAACTATTTCCCTATGCCGAGCCATCTTTCGGTCCTCAGAGCTTCTACCTAAGATATTTGGTTTGTAATCCCTATATCATATTTATATATGCTAAATATATGCATGAAAATATATGTATGAACCTAATTTTTCCTTTTCTGGCTCACACCGAATGCTTGAAGAGCAGAACCAAAAACTACAGGAATAATTGGTTGCCAACCATTGGCACGCTGATCACCTTGAATGGAACTTTTGGGACATCAGATTCCAGGGCTATAGGGATTCTAGTTCATCTTCATCAAGGAGGCCCTAGACTAATGACCATGATGTGCCACCACCCATCTCAGGTATTGACTATGACAGGTTGATTTTCAAGACAATCAGAACCCAGATGCTTCTTCTTTAGGAGGAAACTAGGCAGATAATGTGCCTCCACCTCCAACAGGTGATGAATTTCTTAGAGATTTATTTAGTTACAGACCACCACCTCCATCACAGTGATTTGTTTGTATCAAAACTTTGTATTGAACTTGGTGTACATAAATAAAGGCTTGTAATGAGATGTACATAATAAATAAAATATGATATTTTTATTTTTCAATATTTTTTGATATGGGCTTTTTTAAAATTAGTTTGACTTTTCCTTATTACATATATATGTGAATATTCATACCATGTCAAATCCATTTAAAATGAATTCGACATGGATTAGTTAAATTAATAAAACCAATACCCACACGGATTAGGTTTAAAAAGTTCCCACTTCGTAGCGAATCTAGTACACCCAAACTTACTTCGACATTAAAATTTAAACCTAATTCGACATGGATTTTTCTTGCCTTAAGCAACTTAGACTTCGACTAGTGGCTATATAAATTAATAGACCACTTTCTGTTCTTTGACATTTAAAGCAGTAATCTCTGGATAAATCCAATTGCAACCCTTATAGTGTCAAATCTTCAATCCAACTTCTATCTCCATCAATTTTTCTTTTATAAACTCAACTTAACTGCTATTGTTATACCCCCACAATGACCAAGGCCAACTTGAAAAAGATAAAGAATTTATTTAAAAAATATCAAGGCAACACATTTGGGAACAAGAATCATGGTCTCAACTCAATGTCTTAAAGTGCTTTCAAAATGTCAAATTGGACCAACAATTTTTACATGCCATGGCTTCCTTTTAGGATATAAAAACCAGGACTTTTAAGATAAACAAGTTTGAAATATGTCCCATGATTGATGACTTTTAAGGCCATTCTTGGATATCCAAGCAATCAACGATGACATTACCCATACTGACTTTGAAAACTCAATAAAAATACAGATGTTTTTTCAACTTTCAAAACCTAATGTTCTACAATTAACCAGAGGTGGGAAAATCTTGCTTGGTCCTTTGATTGGTTTTTGCACTTCCCATTTGGCTTTGACCCAAATGTAATGACACATGTTTTGTCTATGTTTGCTTGGTCAATTCTTACTTGTTTCTACTGACAGTGATATTGATCTATGAGTACTGGACATTGCAGACCAAATGGAGGGAGGATTTTCACTAGTACCCATGATTTTGGCTGAGACCTTAGTCGAACCGGACCAAGTCAAAATAGAATATTCAAGAAGATTGGCTGGAAGTGCCATACTGCTTCAGGTAATTACCTAAACTACCCTTTGGGTTTTCAATTTAGGCTTTTATATTTATTGCTCTAATTTTTACCTAGTCCGCCCTCGTGAGTTTTCAAAACTAGGGAGCTGTCTTAATTTTGACCTAGGCCTCCCTTGGAGGTTTTTAACCTAGCGGGTCCCCTTTTTTTACTGGTTCTAAATTTTTCCTAACCCACCCTTTCAGGTTTTTGAAATTGGCGAACTATCCTAATTTTTGCTTAGCTCGCCCTTTTGGGTTTTCAACCTAATGGGCCTCTCTTTTTTTTATTATTGATTATAGACGTCCTTTTTAAAGATCTGACTATAGGAGTGCCTCTATTTCTTGATACCTTGTCAGTAGACTTCACCAAATATCTTCCATGACATCATTCTGCCAGGAAATCACTCCATCCTGCATCCTTATATGCCGATTGTATTGACTGGATTCACTCAAGAGTTGTGATTAATATCCGTTGGTTGGTACCTTGCTGGAAGATTACCCAGGTCACCATTTGGATGTATCTGATGTATGTTCCTCTCACAACTCTACATCGAGGTACTTGCTATGATCCTCATCGATTTGACCACCAGCATGGAGCCAAGCCTTGAGGTTCTGAGTTCACTCTTGATTTGGACATGCTTCGTCTAGCTAAAACCTTCTTGGATCGACTAAAGCAAAGTTGGCCTGCACGCTACACTTTTCGTCTGCCATAGATTTTACACTTGTTAATTTTTTAGAAAAAATAAAATTAGCATGAATAATAATGATAATAAAAGACATTTTATTTCATTTTATAATTTATCATCACCTTTTTCTATTGTGGTATTTATTTTAGCCTAATGGTCAGATTATTCAAAATAGTGGACATAGAATAATTTTAATATTAACTATGTTTATTAAATTGGAGAATAACAAAAAATATAAAACCAGTATACACAAGATTACTCCTGTAGCCAACCAGCCCTTTAGGGTTTTTTAATTGATAATTTTAAATCATTTAGCCCTAATTATTGCCTAGCCAACCCTTTTGGATTTTCGAAACTAGCGGACTGCTCTAACTTTGCCTAGGCTGCCCTTTTGGGTTTTTGACCTAGCGAGCCCCTTTTTTTTATTTTTTTTTATTTCAAACATAAAACCTCTTTTATTACACACTTATACCCTATATACGTATAATACATACACCTGGTTATGTAAAATATGCATATAGAGTATAAGAATGCCACAACTCTGTTTAATAAAAATTTTCATTTTCTCAATTAAAAATTCCAAACACCTTAAAATGTATATTTAAATAGTAAATAAAATATTCTTTGTTATTATTGATTTCCAAAATAAGCATTTTATATAAAAATCTCTAGAAAAAATTTGCCAGAGTTTTGTCTGTGATTTTAACATCCTAACAATTCAACAAAACTCAACCTGTATAAAAACGCACTTCCAATAAACCAAATCAACATTTAATCTTAATTTCATAACTTTTCCATATTTTCTCAAAATATATATACATATATATATATATATATAGAAAATGCACATTATAACAATTGTCCAAAAAGTCTTTATAATATACAATGTACTCAAAACATAACAATAATATACAAAAAAAAAAAACAAAATGTACTATAACATAAAAGATATACATGATGACAACCGACACTGATCTTGAAGCAGCAAAAATCAACTTAATCAACCTCAAGTCTAGACCTGGCCAGGTCTAGCAGAACTCTCTGGATCTACCGGATCACCCCTATCACCTGCACGATGAATTACAATCGCGCTAAGCTAAAAGCCTAGCAATACAAATTTTGATAATAATAAAACTTTAAACCAATGATAATGAATAAAGCTTTTTCATGTCATTTCACAATGTGCACACAATTTCACTTTAGAACACAATTTTCAATCTTTTTATAATTCACATTAACACATACACAAGCTTGAACCCAAACAAACTAATATATTATTCAAATCCCAAATTTACTATTTTAATCCATATTGACACCTAGTGTCTAGCCCGAAGGCAAGTGATGCTCAACGTCTAGCCTTAAAGGCAAATCATAGTGATGCCCATCATTTAGTAGGAAGGCAAATCATATATTAGTGACGCCCAACATCTAGTCCCGATGGCAAATAATGAGGATAATCTCATAGATATATCTCAAAACATAGAACTCTGAAAATTGAATAACATACTAGGCACACAACTAATATATGTTTTCCATAATTAACTTTTCTTATTACATTACCTCAATTTCTTATTTTTCTCATCTCATTTCCTCATTTTTTTGATTCATATCGATGTCAACTCATTTTAATTTAACATATCCTATCCTTTCATCACAATATGTGTCATTTCACATTAAAATCACAATACCCAAATATTTTTGGGTCATTCTCACATAATTGTTTAGATAATTTTTGTACTAGTTTTTAGTGTGATTTTTATATGTTTTTAGTTAATGTTTTGATTGATTTTTGTTTTAAGTGTGTTTAAAGTGTTTGCTTTAGTTTTAGGTGCAAAAACACCCTTGGAAGATCAAAACAGTGCAAGAAAAGAATGAACCAAGCAAGACATGGCCAAGCCAAATCAAGCTTGGCCGTGTCCCTCAAAGAATGGTGATAGCAGAGCTTGACACGGCCAAGAGACACGGCCAAGCCACTGGCCGTGTCTCATCCAAGGAGCAAAATAAAGAAACCACAAAGAAAGAGCAAAAATGAAGAAGCAAGAAGAGACACACTCAGTGACAAGGCCAAGCCACTGGCTGTGTCACATGACACGGCCAACAAGCTTGGCCGTGTCCCATCTTGAGCCAAAGAAGAGAAGGAAAAGAAGCAAACAGAGGTGGACACACTCAGTGACACGACCAAGCCACTGGCCGTGTCACATGCTTGGCCGTGTCCCATTTCATGCCAAAGAACAAGGGAACAAGCAAAGAAATAAAGAAAAAGAGACAGTAGTGGACACACCCACATGACACGGCCACAAGCTTGGTCGTGTCACCCCTTGTGACCAAAAGAAAAGAAAGAAAAAGAAAGAAAGAAAAAGGTCAGTGAAGGATACGGCCAGATGGCTTGGCTGTGTCCCAAAGGAAAATAAGAGACACGGCCAAGCCACTCTTGGCTTGGCCGTGTCACACTAAAAAAATTTGAATTCTTTCACACAAAGTGGGGGATAAAATGGGGAACAAAGCCTTTTGCTTACAAAAAGAAATATTAAACAAATAAAAAGTGGGGAACAAAGTGAAGTGGTGTGAGTTGGAAGGCATGAGTTGTGTTTTTGAATGAATTAAAAAGAGAAGAAGAGGGAAATTGGAAGAGTTCTTAGTCTTGGTTTTTCTTGGAGCCAATTTCTGCTACTCGTTTGGTTGAGGGAGAGAGTGACACTCTCCCTTGTCCCTTCATCTTCATCTCCATTTCCATTCTCTCCACCTTCTCCATCTTCCATTGATAAGATCTTTGAGATTCTTTGGAATAAATTGGGTTAACAAGCTCTTGAAGGTTGAAGAAGCTTCATTGAAGGGATTGGTGACTTGAGAAAGCTCCATTCCATCTTCCAAAGGCAAAATCAATTGAAGGTTTGGTGACTTGAGAAAGCTCCATTCCATGTTGCAAAGGGGAATCAACCATTGAAGAGGGCTTGAGTTCTTCATCAAATACATCAAGTGGAGCTAGGAGGAAGACTAGTAATCCTACTCTTGGCATCTTCACAAGGGGTTTTTCTATTCTCTCTTTTAATTTATTTCTTATTATTGTTGTTATATTAAGAGATTGATATTGCAATGGATAATTTGTATTTGTTTCATATTGAGTTGAATGAATATTATAAATTGATGATGTTGAGCCAAATACCCATGCCTAGGGTTTGTAGTATATTTGGTTGAATGCTTTGTTTTGATATTTACATTGATGTACCTTGTTGTTGGTTGATTGTATTGTATTAAATGCTAGGTTGATAGATTAGCTACCTATTAATCTTTGAATATTGGATGACGGACCAAGAGGTGAAATCCGATATCGAAACTATATAATCGACCACCCTATGAATGAATTAGAAATATAAGTTCTAAGGTTTTGTTAATTTGGTAATGTACAGAATTGGCCATTGTTAATTCATGAATGTGAGAACTAATGGATTGGTAATTGACTAATTAACCTTAAGGAACAAATTAATTACAAGGTTATGTTAATGGACAATTGAGAATTGAGCTTTGATTGAATGGACCTATAACCCTAGGCACCTTCCCAAGAATCGATTTGATCTTGTACACTCATCATACACACTAATCCCTACGCACGTTAATTTTAGGTTTAAATTATTCTCGCACCATCCCAACACAACAAACTCTCGTGCATTTAAATAATTGTCAATCAAGCTATTATGAACCACACCTTCTTAGGGAAACGACCTTGGGGTGATCACCTTTGCTACAGCTACCTCGTATACTTGTGAGTGACACTTTGTAGTAGTACTTAATTCGAGCGCAACAAGTTTTTGGCGCCGCTACCGGGGAGGGCTGTCGAAGTAGTGATAGTTTGATATTTTTTTTATTTAATTGTTTGTTTGTTTTCTTTGAATTGTTTATTTGTTTTGTGTGATTTTCTTTCAATTTAATTATTTGTTTATTTTCTTTAAGTTTCTAAGTGCCTTGTGTAAAGATGCAGTTTTCAAGGCACGGGGGAGTTTATGATAGGAACGATGATTCTGAAATGGCATGGCAATTAGCAAAATTGACGAATCAACTTAAGGTGCTAAATGCAAGAGGAAGAGCACCAATGCCACGCCAAGAGATATGTGCAGCATGTGGCAATGTGGGGCATAGTGCAAATACATGCTCATTCGTTTTCGCACGATACCAAGAATGGCAAGAGGAAGAATATGGCTACCAAGGTTTCCAGCAAATGGGAAGAAATGACCAATATTCCAATCCTTACAACCCATGCTGGGGAAGCCAACCAAAATTTTCTTGGGAAAATCAGCAGCACATTCCACCTCAGAACTTTTCTCAACCTTACCAAGGAGGTCCTTACTTTCAAGGACAATTTTCAAACCAAGATTACCTTAAGACACCTACACTTGAAGATAGTTTGAATGCCTTCATTCGAACTAGCGTACAAAATCAAGATAAACTTAAGGAACCTGTAATATCCCAAAATATACCCTAGATGTTTTGGGTTTTATTATTATTATAATTGGATTTATTGTATATGTTTTATTGGAAGAAAAAGGGGTTTTTAAAGGAAGTGTATATGTGATGTATATTAGGATATATATAACATATACCTAAGTCATGGAAAGTCAAAGTTTTGAGTTAGTGGAAGAAGATATTTGATGTGTTTTTGAATTTGTTATTAATTAATTAATAAGGATTTGAATGTGTGGAAGAGGTTGAAAGAGATTAGTTTAATATTTTAAATTGCTTGGTTGAGAGGGTTTTAAGGAAAAGAGGGGTTTGACTTTGGATTTCTCTTTCTTCCTTCTTCTTTCTTTCTCATTGCCGTGGATCACTTTCTCCTTCTCCTTCCTTTGCTTTGTTTGGCCGGTTAACACAAGAAACAAGAGAGCAAAGAAGAGATTTGAACCTCTAATTCAAGATCTAAGGAAGCTTTCAAGAGTTCAAGTGGAAAGTTAAGAGATTTCTTCATCTTTGGTAAGTTCTTCACTTGACTCTTTGATTTCTTTGAGTTTTTGAGTTGAGTTGTGATTGGTATGTGATTATGTTGTTTAAGATGGGTTTAAGAGTGTTTGGGTAACTGATTTCTTGTTTTTGGGGATGGATTGGAGGAAAGAGTAAGTTGTTGGAAGTGATTGTTTTGAGGTTGTGTTTTAGGTTTGTGTTGATGATTTTTGATTTGAGATTTGAGAAATGCTTTAGTTGTTTTGGTGTTTTTGTGAGTTTGTTATGGTTTTTGGGTATGTTGAGATGACTTTGGTTGAAGTGGTTTTTGGTGAAAGAAAGAGTTTTGTTGGTTGTGTTGTTGTTTTGGCCGGAATCTGGGTTTTTGGCCTGACACGCCCTAGGGCACGTCCAGGATTTTGGGCGTGTCGATAGCTCTGTATTTTAGGTTGAGTGGCACGACCAGTGACACGCCCATGTCACTGAGCGTGTTGTAGCTTCTGTATGGCAGTAAGATTGACACGACCAGTAACACGCCCGTGTTATTGAGCGTGTCATAGCCACTGTGTTTTTGGGGAATTGACACGGCCATGAGCACGTTCTTGATGTTGGACGTGTCAATATTGTTGTGAGGCAGAAGGTATTACACGCCCAGTAACACGCCCGTGTCATTGAGCGTGTAAAAGCTTCTATGTTGTGGAGTTAGGGCACGGTCAGGGACACGCCCGTGTGGGTGAGCGTGTCATGGTTAGAGTTTGCCCTAGTTGGTTCTTAGCCTTATGTTCTTATAAGGGTTTCATCTTCCTTTGGATTAGGTTGTGAAGAAGGTGAATTACTCTAATTCAAGAAGTGAAAGATTGTTGGAAAGAGAGGTGTTAATATTGTGTGGGTTGCATTTAAGGTAAGTATAAACTACATTATTGCATACATCCATATGATGTTGAAATTTAACATACATTTCATGATATTGATGATGCTTATGAATAATGTTATGTTGTGTATAATGTGGAATATGATGTGAACATTTATAATGATGTGAAAGATATGATAATGTGATGAATTGTATTTATGTGATGAGAAGCCATGATTGTTGGCTATGATGATGAAATAAATTACAATTGAGGCAAGGTTGCCTATTGCGAAAATGAGAATGAAATGATTTTGTGTAAAGTGTGTTATTCAACCTTCAAAGTTCTGATTTTGGCAGGCATGCCTATTGTAGTAACAGTCTAGCCGGGTTGAGGATCTCCTCAAGTTGTTGAGTTGATGGTCCAAGAGACTGGGTCTGTTACTTTATAAATGTGAAATGATAAATGTAAATTGAAGTAACAGTCTAGCCAGGTTGAGGATCTCCTCGATTTAGTCGGGTTGATGGTCCAAGAGACTGGGTCTGTTACAGGTAACATTCTAGCCGGGTTGAGGATCTCCTCAAGTTGTTAAGTTGATGGTCCAAGAGACTGGGTTTGTTACCCTATCCATGGATAGAGAGATATATATATTGCCTACGGGCTTGATTATTGTGATATTGGACCGAAACAGCAACTCTGAACTTTGAATAACAAATTAGTGTCTTGTGGGCCCATAGGTGTCTTTGTTGAATGAGTATAATGGATGATGATATGATTATTGAAATTATGAAATGTAACCTTCATATATATATATGATTATTATTGATTGAATGTATGATATTGATATTGACATTTCATATTATCATGATGGTTTGTACTACTGAGTTTTGGCTCAGCACGATTGTGGTTCATCGCGCAGGTGTTAGAGTTGATAGGGTTGAGACTGAGGATTCCTCTAGACCTAGTTGAGCTTTACTTGAAGAGTTGGATTAGAGCTTAAAGATCAGAGAGTCAAGCTGCCAATCATGTATCTATTCTATGTCGTATATATTTTTGACGTTTATGTATTTGAACTTGTAAAAATTTGTAATAACTTCCGCTGTGAATTTATAAATGTTTTTATACATAGTGTCTTTTGAATTTCCTTTAAACATTCGAGTTATGAGTTGTGTATTTTAAACAGTGGCATGTTCTATATTCAGTATACGTATTATACGATCGTATAAGCATGCTTGGTACGTATACGGGATATATGGGTGTTACAGAACCCACTTTGGAAGATAGTTTGAATGCCTTCATTCAAATTAGCGCACAGAACCAAGATCATTTTGAGAAATCCACAGTGGAAGATGATTTGAATGCTTACCTTCAAATTAGCAAAGAAAATTAGGAAGGAAGCAATGAGAGGTTTGATTCTTTGGAGGAATCATTGAAGAGGGTGGAAATGCAAGTTGGGCAACTAGCACATCAACTCCAAACACACCAAGAAGAGGAATTTCCTAGCAATTGGAGCAAGTCAAGGTAATCAAAAATTTGAGGAGTGAACAAGTAATATATAACAAATTTTGTGATTCTTTGGATGCAGGCGCTAATCAAGAAGATAATGGCGAGGAGATACAAACCAACATTGAGGGGTTGAGCCAATCAAACGAGAAGGAGAATTTAGAGGCATCAAACTCACCAAAGTTGCATGAATTTTCCAATCCTGATAGGCCACCAAATCCACTTCCATGTAGCTTGAAGGATGAGGAGCAAGGTAAGCAACTTCCTGACATCTATAATATGCACTCCCAAGGAGATAGTGAAAATAAGATTGGGATGACTATGACCTTAGGAGAAGAACATGAAAATCCCAATTTAGAAATTGAGGAGTGTAAGCTAATTTTAGACGCTGAGGTTGTTGAGATGGGACTTGACATTGTTAAATTGGATGAAGAAGTGATTCAACCAAACTTGGTTGAACTTAAAGAGTCCCCAAAAATCATCTCTTCTACTCTTGGTGGTAAGGAAAAGCAGAAATCTGATATGCCCATGTTGCACAAAGACAAAGATTATTACCACATTCCTATAGAACTGGAGGATCACACCGAGGTGACCTTCACATGTCCCTTCGAGACATTTTCTCTACAAAGAATACTATTTAGGGGTTGTCGTACATCGGGTACATTTCCAAGTTGCATATTATTTATCCTCTTAGTCATGGGCTCCAATTGCATTATGGGTGGAAGGAGCCCCACACATCATATATGGGAACGATGGAAATCAGGTTTCATCTAAACCCTCCCTATAGTATGCATGCTCACATTGAGGACAATGTGAATCTTTAAGTGTGGGGGGCATTATGTGTTTTGTGTTTTTACTTTTGTTTTGTGTTTTTACTTTTAAGTTATTTTTGTTTAAGTTTAGTTAATGTTTTTAATGTTTTTCTTTGAATAAATGAATTTTAGAAAGTTCAATTGTTATAAAATTGTTGATAGATGACCTTTGAATTTTTGAAGCATGAATTGGAGAATTGAGTAGAATTGGTGCTTATTGTCAATTTTGTTAGTTTTTCTTTTCTTGCCTTTAACCTAATGAGGAATTGAGCCATCAACTTATCATTATTGTTGTGGGTGAACATCTTTGATTGATGATTTGCTAGAACTTGCTTTGAAATGCATTTTAAGATTGCATAAAAAATTCAATTAGGCATCAAGATGATTAAGGCAATTAGGTGAACCCACTTTGGCTTAAAAAGACCAACCCTATATTCAACCTTAGCCAATTTTGAGCTTATTTTATTTTTCCTTTTCTTTCTTTTTCACAACACCATTAGCTTGAACCTTGTTGTTTAACTCTTACCCTTTCATTAGGTCAAGAGCATTTTAAGAGCATTTATGACCGAGTGTTGTGTTGAATTAAGTGTGGGTTTAAAATTAGTAGGTTTAAGATTGCAAAGCAAAAAATAAAAAAAATAAAAAAGAAAAAGAGAAAAATAAAAAATATATATATATAATAATAAGAATAATTGTTATTCTTGTTGAAAGGGTTGGAATGTATTATTGCAAGATTTAATAAGTGAGTTCCCTTGAAAAGCTCTTTAATGTCAAGGGGTAGATGAGAGGAAGGTGTTTCGGGATTGATGTGTTATGTATATGATCGGGTACTTCATTCTTAAAGTGCTCTTGAACTTAATGATTAAGCTCGCATTTCCTAAATGCCATGCCTTTACCTTAGCCCCATTACAGCCCAATAAAGACCTTTTGATTGATGCTTGATTGTTATTTTGTGGTGGAGATTTGATTGATAAGCAAGCCTATGGCAATAATCTTTCATTGATTGTTATGAGTGTAAACACCACCATGATCAAACACTTGTAAGAGTTGGTGAGGGAGTGACAACATTGGTTATGCATCGAAAGCCGCTTAATAGCATTGGTGTCGATTTTGTTTGATTTGATATTGATTGCGGATTTAGGGATAGGGAAGTCTTGATGCATCTTTATAACTCTTGAACTTAACAAAATTTATCTTGTTTAATGTGTTTTGATTTTAGCCTTGCTTAGGGACAAGCAAGGAATTAAGTGTGGGGTATTTGTTTAGATAATTTTTGTACTAGTTTTTAGTGTGATTTTTATATGTTTTTAGTTAATATTTTAATTGATTTTTGTTTTAAGTGTGTTTTAAGTGTTTGTTTTAGTTTTAGGTGCAAAAACACCCTTAGAAGATCAAAACAGTGCATGGAAAGAATGAACCAAGCAAGACATGGCCAAGCCAAATCAAGCTTGGCCGTGTCCCTCAAAGAATGGTGATGGCAGAGCTTGACACGGCCAAGAGACATGGCCAAGCCACTGGCTGTGTCTCATCCAAGGAGCAAAATAAAGAAACCACAAAGAAAGAGAAAAAATGAAGAAGCAGGAAGAGACACACTCAGTGACACGGCCAAGCCACAGGCCGTATTACATGACACTGCCAACAAGCTTGGCCGTGTCCCATCTTGAGCCAAAGAAGAGAAGGAAAAGAAGCAAATAGAGGTGGACACACTCAGTGACACGTCCATGCCACTGGCCGTGTCACATGACATGGCCAGCAAGCTTGGCGGTGTCACATGACATGGCCAGCAAGCTTGGCCGTGTCCCATTTCATGCCAAACAACAAGGAAGCAAGCAAAGAAAGAAAGAAAAGAGACAGTAGTGGACACACCCACATGACACAGCCAATCTAGTGGCTGTGTCACATGACACGGCCACAAGCTTGGCCGTGTCACCCCTTGTGACCAAAAGAAAAGAAAGAAAAAGAAAGAAAGAAAAAGGTCAATGAAGGACACAGCCAGATGGCTTGGCCGTGTCCCAAAGGAAAACAAGAGACATGTTTTATTAGTTTTTGTTATAGACTTGTGTCTTGTTTATTATGATAATTATTGTTTTATTTAGGTATTTTGTTAGTTTTTATCAGTTTGTTTAGTGTTTACATTAATTTTGGTAGTTTTAGTTTATTTCAGTGTTTATGTTGTTTTTTATCTAATTTTTTAGTATGTGTTTATGTTTTGATTGGTTAATGTTTATTTATTTCTTGTTTAAAGTTTTGTTACAAGTTTTGTGTTAGGTTAAAAAAGGCAAGGAAACAAATTGAAGGAGAAAGGGGCAGTGGCTGACACAGGCAGAGGACACGGCCAAGTCACTGGCCGTGTCCCATACCAAGTTAAAAAGGAAGAGCAAGTCACAAAGAGAGACACAAGCAAGGGACACGGCCAAGTCAGTGGCCGTGTCCCTCCAAAGAAGACCCACACGGCCAAGTCACCTTCACTTGGCTGTGTCTCACTTAGTTCCAAGGCAAAAGAGAAGCAAATCTTCACAGAAGCAAACACAGGCAAGGGACACGGCCAAGTCAGTGGCCGTGTCCCTCCAAAAGGGTCCAACACGGCCAAGTCAATCTCCACATGGCCGTGTCACTCAACCAAAGAAGAAAGAAGAAAAAAAAACAAGCAGTAGGTGACACATGCAAGGGACACGGCCAAGTCACTGGCCATGTCCCTCCAAACAGCACTCACATGGCCAAGTCACTTATGACCTGGCCGTGTCCCTCTTGAACCAAACACGCAGTGGATTTTAAACGGATGATTCATATAAAAGGAAAAAGAAGCTAGGGTTTTGGGGGGTGTTGGCGATTTTGAGAGAGAAGAGAGCCGTCAAAGAGAATAGGGTTTAGTTAACTTTGTTTTTCTTTGATTTTGATTACACTTTGGATAAAAACTAGCTAGATTAGATTGTTCATGCCATTGATTCATTCTTCTTGCAAGATTTGAATAAGAGATTCTTCAGAAGCTTCAAGGAGTTTGTAACTTGGTTTTGTTCTTGAACTTATTCTCTTTATTTTCATTGAAATTGTATTAATGGATATTATCATGTATAATTTGATTTCTCTGAATATTAATGACATGAGTGTGTTTGATTGCATCATGAACTAATTTGATCTAGTCTAGGATTTGTATGGATCTGCTATGATTGTATGAGTTGGTTATTCTCTTAGCTAATAATTTCTTTAGCCTTGATTGAATGAAATATTGTTAATATATATTTGATTGGCCACCAATTATGTGTTTTAGGTATTAGATGATGGATTGAGAGATGAAGTCTAATGCTGGAACAATTCAATTAAGGACTTAGGTGAATTAGAGATATAACCTATTAAAAAGATTATTTCAATTTTAACAAGATTAGTTGAAAGAGGTTTGAATGAGAGAGCTTATTTCCTTGATTTGATTAATTGAGTTGTTTGAGATTTAATCTTTGAAATTAAATTAGTTAAGTGGAATAACCGTTCATACATATAAGTAGTAGAGAAGTGCAAACCCTAGACCTTTTTATCAAGTGAATCAAAACATCAGCTCTTGTTTACTTTTATTGTTTTAAACTTCAATTAAACTTCTTCTTTAGTTAGCAATTTAAATTTATTCATTACTTGTTACTTTTAATCTGATAATCAATTAGCCACTTTAGCTTCCTTGTGAGACGACCTTGGGGCGATCACCTTTGCTACAGCTACCTCGTATACTTGCGAGTGATGCTTTGTGGTAGAGTTAATTCGAGCGCAACAAGTTTTTGGCGCCGTTGCCGGGGAGGCTAATTGGCGTAATTGTTTATTAAAAAAATATATTTTTTAGATTACTTTTTTACTATTTTCATTTTATTTTATTTTGTCTTTTGCTTTTAATTGTTTCTTTTTCTAGAAAATTTTGTTTATGCAAGGCAGGAGATCACTCGAAGGAGAGCTACATCCATTTATTCCAGAAATTCAGAGGGTGAAAAGGAGCAGAGAAGAGTTTGAGCTCTACACCGGATTTGATACAGAGGAGGACACTTCTGATTTTGAGTCAGATTCTGCACAATTAGTTAAAATGGCCGAAGAAAGACAAAGAACCATGAGAGATTTTGCTAGACCTGTCATTGGGACTTCCACATCTTGTATAAGGTTGACAGATGCCGCAAGGAACTATGAGTTGAAGAACATTCATTACAACATGCTGTCATCATTCTATGGAGTTCCAAATGAAGATCTTTTGAACTTTATTCGGGATTTCTACTCCACCCTCAACACTTTTCCTTTGGGAGGACTAACAGAAGATCAGTTGAGGATGAGATGTTTCCCTTATACTTTGAAGGATAGGGCAAAGAGCTGGCTCATGATGTTGCCTGAAAATTCACTGACAACTTGGGAGCAAGTTTATAATAAGTTCATGGGCAAGTTCTATTCACACCAAAAGACAGCTGAGTTGAGAGGGAAGATTGCTACATTCTCTCAATTTGAAGGAGAGCCATTTCATGAGGCTTGGGAAAGATTTAAGATGCTATTGATCCAGTGTCCGCATCATCACTACCCACTTCAACTCCTTAATCAATTTTTCTATAATGGTCTAACCCAGCAATTTCAGAACACTGTTGATAATGCAGCTGGGGGAGCCATGGGAGAAAAAACAGCCGATGAGACTTATGAGATCTTTGAGATGTTGGGAGCTAATTCTCAACAAAAGAGTGTAAGGGGAAGAAGTAAAGGGGTGAATCAACTGGAAGCCAATACTGAAATGGTTAGTCAAATAGCTGAGTTGACAAGGCAGGTTCAGATGCTAAACATGAAGAACAATATTTCTTCATCTACTCAAGAAGTGTGTGGAATCTGTGGGACATTTGGGCATGGAGCAAATATATGCCCCTTTGCATATGAGTCTTTTGGGAATGAAGCTGAGCAAGTTAATGCTATGGGGGAATTTCAACCAAGAGCCAGGAATGATCCTTACTCCAACACATACAATCCTGGTTGGAGAAGTCACCCCAATTTTTCCTGGACAACAAATAATGCTCAACAGCCTTTCCATTTGCTCCAGAGACAGAACCAACAGCAGGGCCAATCCTCAAATCAAGGTCAGCCTAAGAGAGATAGTTTGGAGGAAAGTTTACAGTCTTTTATCCAAGTCAGTGCTAAAAATCAAGAGATGAACAACAAGAGGTTGGATTCCCTAGAAGCATCTTTTAAGAAGGTGGAGACCCAAGTGGGGCAACTTGCTCAATAGGTGCAGATTCAACAAAAGGGGAAGTTCCCAAGTCAACCTGAGTAGGCACAAGCAGTGACTGTTCTTAGGAGTGGCAAGGTAATTAATAACAATGTTGAAAATAATTCTGTGAATGCAGGTGAGCAAGAGAATAAAAAGGAAGGAGAACTAGAGAACAAGGGTGCTGAAGAAAGATCAATGGAGAAGTCCCCTACAGCAGATTTGCACAAGGCAAGCAATCCATACCGGCCACCTATACCATTCCCCAGCAGGTTGAAGGATGATAAAAAAGATAAGCAATTTTCAGATATCTTCAACATGCTGTCTAAGGTAAGTATTAACTTACCCTTACTTGAAGCAATTAAGAACATGCCGGCTTATGCTAAATTCTTCAAAGAACTGAATACCAAGAAAAAGAGGTATGAGTCGAATGAAAAGGTGATAGTTTCTGAGGTAGCTAGTGCTGTTTTGCAGCATAAACTACCTCATAAGCTAAAGGATCCTGGAAGTTTTATTATTCAAATTACTATGGGGAATGGAAAGGGTACTGATGGCATGTGTGATTTAGGAGCCAGTGTGAATTTAATGCCTTATTCTGTGTACCTTGATTTAGAACTAGGGGAACTTAAACCAACAAAAATGGTGTTGCAATTAGCTGATAGATCTCGTAGATTCCCGAAAGGGGTTATAGAAGATGTGTTAGTTAAAGTTGGTGGTTTGATAGTACCTGTGGATTTCATTGTTCTTGACATGGAAGTAAGTAATTCTTCACCATCTGCACACACCATTCTGCTGGGTAGGCCTTTTATGGCGAATACCAACACTTTGATAGATGTTAAAAATGGAAAATTATCAATGACTGTTTTGGGACAAACTGTGGAATTTTCTATTTTTAACACTTCTCCTATTCCTACAACTGCATTATATGAGGATTGTTCTTTCATTGATTGTATTGATGCAGTTGTTTCAGATGTTTTCTTGCAGACAGGTTCCTCTGATAAATTGGAGCTGGCATTGACCTTAGAGAGTGATGTGGATATTTTTGATGAAGAAATAGCCAGTTGCCTTGAGACTTTAGAGGGTGCTGAAATAGAGGAGCTTAAGGAGGACCCAATTTTTGAACTTTCCCCCATTGAAAAAGAAGAGAAGAACCCTTCACTAGAGTTAGAGCTGAAAGAGTTACCTAAGAATCTGAAATATGTGTTTTTAGGAGATCATAACACTTTACCTGTGATAATATCTAGTGAACTTAGTGAAGGGGAGGAGATGAGGTTGGTGAGTGAGCTTAAAAGATTAAAGAGAGCAATAGGCTGGGGATTGAGTGACATCAAGGGTATTAGCCCTTCCATGTGCATGCATAGAATCACTTTAGAAGAGGGAGCTAAACCTGTGAGGGAGACTCAAAGGCGACTTAACCCAAATATGAGTGAAGTGGTTAAGAAAGAAGTGCTCAAATTACTGGATGAAGGAGTAATATATCCAATTGCTAATAGTGAGTGGGTGAGCCCAGTACATGTAGTTCCTAAGAAATCTGGAATCATTGTGGTGAAAAATGAGAATAATGAATTGGTTCCTACTAGGACTACTACTGGGTGGAGAATGTGCATCGATTATAGGAAGTTGAACAATGCTATAAAGAAAGATCATTTCCCTCTTCCTTTTATTGATCAGATGTTAGATAAACTTTCTGGACACTCACATTATTATTTTCTGGATGGCCTTTCAGGTTACTATCATGTGCCAATAGCTCCAGAGGATCAGTCCAAGACAACCTTTACTTGCCCTTTTGGGACTTATGCATTTCGACGTATGCCCTTTGGCTTGTGCAATGCACATGCAACTTTTTAGAGATGCATGATGTCTGTCTTCTCTGACATGATAGACGATTTTATTGAGGTATTTATGGATGACTTTTCTATTTTTGGTAATTCTTTTGATAATTGCCTTAATAAACTTGTTCGTGTGGAGATGCATTGAATGTAACCTCACTTTAAGTTGGGAAAAGAGTCATTTTATGGTTACCCAGGGCATTGTTTTAGGTCATGTGGTGTCAAGTAAAGGGATTGAGGTGGATAAGGCTAAAATTGAATTGATTGCTAAGTTACCCCCACCTACCTCTATTAAGGGAATAAGAAGTTTTCTAGGGCATGCAGGATTTTACAGGAGGTTTATTAAGGATTGTTCCAAAATAAGCCAACCATTGTGCCATTTGTTGGGGAAAGATGTTCCATTTGAATTTACAGCACAATGCATGCAAGCTTTTAATTCCCTTAAGGAAAAATTGACTAGTGCACCAGTGATTGTAGCTCCTGTTTGGTCTTTACCTTTTGAAATCATGTGTGATGCCTCTAATCATGCAGTAGGAGTTGTTTTTGGTCAAAGGGTTGATAAATACTTGAGAGTAATATATTATGCCAGTTTGACCCTGAATAGTGCACAAATGAACTACACCACAACTGAAAAGGAAATGTTAGCTGTTGTTTTTGCTTTAGACAAATTTAGAGCATATTTAATTGGGTCAAAAATTATTGTGCATTCTAATCATGCAGCTCTTAAATATCTGTTAACAAAACAACATGCTAAACCGCGCTTAATTAGATGGGTGTTGTTATTGCAAGAATTTGATTTCCAAATCAAAGATACTAAGGGTAGTGAGAATGTTGTTGCTGATCATTTATCCAGATTACCCTTCTTTAGTGAAAATCTTGCATCTGATAGCATTCATAAAAATTTAGAAGCATTTCCTGATGAGCAGCTTTTTGTGGTATTTGATGCACCTTGGTTTGCAGATATTGCTAACTACCTGGCTTGTGGTATTTTGCGTACTAACATGTCATTTCAGGAAAAGAAAAGGTTTTTACACTTGAGTAAGTTTTATTTTTGGGATGAACCTTATCTATTCCGGATTTGCAAAGATGAGATAGTTCACAGGTGTGTATATGAGGAAGAACAACTGAGTGTTCTTCAATTTTGTCATGATCTTCACTGTGGGGGTCATTTTGGAGGAAGAAAGACTGCAGAAAAGGTGCTACAAAGTGGTTTTTACTGGCCTACCTTATTTAAAGATACTCAAGAGTATTGTAAGCATTGTGATCGTTGCCAAAGAGTAGGTAACATTGGGAGGAGGAATGAAATGCCCCTTCAGTCATATATTGTTGTTGAACTGTTTGATGTGTGGGGAATAGACTTCATGGGTCCTTTCCCCAAGTCCTTTGGTTATGAATACATTTTAGTTACTGTTGATTATGTTTCCAAATGGGTGGAGGCAATCCCCACCCGTACTAATGATGCTAATGTGGTTGTTAAATTTGTGAAGGAAAACATTCTTAGCAGATTTGGCACACCAAGGGTGATAGTCAGTGATGGGGGGAGCCATTTTTGCAACAGGCTTTTTGAGAAGTTAATGCACAAATCTGGTGTGAAGCACAAGGTGGCAACCCTATACCATCCACAGACTTCTGGACAAGTGGAAACATCAAACAAGCAGCTAAAAGGAATTCTGGAGAAAACAGTCAACACATCAAGGAAGGATTGGGTAAACAGATTGCATGATGCACTATGGGCATATCGGACTGCTTTCAAAACTCCTTTAGGTATGAGTCCATATCGATTGGTGTTTGGAAAAGCTTGTCACTTACCAGTGGAGTTGGAACACAGAGCATATTGGGCAATAAAGACTCTGAATTTGGACTTGGACAAAGCGAAGAGAGAACGATTTCTGCAAATTTCAGAGTTAGATGAGCTGAGAAATGAGGCATATGAGAGCTCGAGAATTTACAAGGATCGCACTAAAGCACTTCATGACAGAATTATAGTGCGAAAGACATTGAGTCCAGGTATGAAAGTTTTACTTTTTAACTCTCGACTCCGTCTTTTTCCAGGTAAACTCAAGTCTCGATGGAGTGGTCCTTTCGAGATAACTCAGGTGTATCCTTCTGGTGCCATTGAATTACTTAACTCTTGAACAAGTGAAACTTTTAAAGTGAATGGACAGAGAGTTAAGCCATACAATAAAGGATTTCAGGAAGTGAGGGTCATTGACAGCACTTTGATTCATGATCCCTAGGCCTTGCATGATGTCCAGCTATATGACATTAAAGAAGCGCTAAATGGGAGGCAACCCATCGGTTTGCATTTATTTTTCATAGTTGTAATTTTAAATTTAGCAAGTATTGATTTTATGTTTAGTCTAAATAAATGGAACAGGTGCTTTGATCGGTTTTATCTTTCTAATGTGTTTCAGGGTTGATCGGAGAAGAGGGTGCAATTTCTTTGATATTTGGTGATTTATAAATAAATAAATAAATAAATAAGAAGTTGAAATGGCAGAAGGAGACACGGCCAAGCCTCAACAAAACCACATAATGATTATTTTCTGCACTTTGTCACAATGAGTGACACGGCCAAGCTTCACTACTTTGCTTTTTTTTTTGTTTTTTATTTTGCACCTTTCTTCACAGAGACGAACACGCCCATGGGACACGGCCAAGTCACTGGCCGTGTCCCTCAAAAATCACATGACACGGCCGTGTTGCCCACAACTTGGCCGTGTCCCTCATTTTTACACTTTTAAGAACCCGATTTTGCCCAGTTTCTTTCCATTAGATCCCTAATTTCCTGTTCTTCGTCTCTCTCGTTCTCTCGCTCTCTGTATCGCAAAATTCATAGCTTGTGATTCAAAACTCCAAATCTTCCTTTAAACATCAAATTTCTTCACCAAAACTAGAGATAATCACTTAAAACTTCTTCTTTGCTCATATAATTTTGATTTAATCAAGTTTTGGGTTTGAATTTTCAGATTTCTAAGGATGCCGAGAACTAAGACTGTTTCACACCGCAAGACGAAGAGGCCTACAACCGAAGAAGCTTCTTCCTCTTCATCAACTTTATGTTCGAAGAGAGCAAGTCTTTTGGCTCGGGGTTTTTTCCCGACAAGGTATGTCAATGATGAATCTCTTGATGCCCTTCAAATTAGGACTAATTTTGATCGATATGTGCAAATTCTTGGGTGGGAGACTCTAGTCTCCTTGAGACCTTTGCAGTTTGAGGAGCTTACTTTAGAATTTTTGACATCTCTCAAGGTTGAAAGAAATGATAAGAAAATCTGCACTAGAATGATGTTTAAATTGCTGGGTAAATCATTTGTGCTTAATATTGACCAGTTAAATGATATATATGGTTTTCATCAGCATGGGGAAAGGTCGGTACCCAAAGAATTTAAACAACAATTTGCTTGGGGAGCTTTAGGCTCGGGTACTTATGTGGCCAAATCGGCCAAAGCATCTAAATTAAGAAATTCTGCTTTGAGGTACTTGCATAGGTTTATGGCTTGCGGATTCTTTGCTCAGAAGGAGAGCCCGGGTGTGGTTGAATCGAATGAATTATTTTTTCTGGATTGTGCTTTGAATGTAATGCATGTTAGTGCCGGCTATTGGTTAGCCGATATTTTTGATACTATGGCTAATAAAAGGAAGGGGGAAATTTGTGTTGGAGGGTTGATTACCACATTAGCAGTAGCCCTTGTTGAGGATTTTGACCCGAGTACTAGTCGCATGACTAGAATTTTGGGTAATGACTCTTTGGATTTAGCTACACTTCAGAAGATGCACATGGTGGTACATAGGAGAGGGACTTATGTGATGCCTTCAGATGAGCCTGAAGCACCGGGGGATAGGCAGAAGAGAGCACGGGTCCAAGAGGAGTCCGACTCGGATTCTCTTGACCTAGATGAGGATGCTCCGGTCTCAGAACATCAAGAGGTACTTCTGAGGATTGAGGCCCTGGAGGGCAAAGTGGATCGATTGGATGGCAAGGTGGACCGTAACCATGCTGAGGTTTTGCAGCAGTTGGAATAGATTAATAGCAACCTTGCGAAGATCTTGAGTCTCCATCCCTCGGCTGCATCATCTTCACGTCTGCCTTTTCCATAGATTTTGAGTTCCTTGCTTTATTTTGTTTAGTGTATTTTGTTTTTATTTTTCATTTTTGTTTTAATGTTAACATTTTATATTTGGATATTTTATTTTTATATATTGTACTTTTGTTTTTGAACTTTTGTGTTTGTGATGGAAAGCTAGGATTTTGCCTCACCAGGTACGATGAAGACAGGTTGTCCTTTAACTTTTTTTATTTTTTATTCTTGTTTTCCATTGAGGACAATGTAAATTTTAAGTGTGGGGTACTCTTTAAGCTTTCCTTTAATTTTTGTTTTGTTTGTCTTGTTTTGCTTATTGTGTTTGTTGTGCATGGCATAGTTGTTGAAATCTTATTCATCTTTTCTGTGATTTTAGCAATATAGTTGAGACTTTAGTATCAGCATAGAAATGAGCATTTGAATTCATTCAGGATCAATTTTCACATTCTGCAATTTATGACATATAAATCTTTGTAAATCCACCTGTGTGAGTTTTGAGCCTCATAATTTGATATTATTATCAGTTGATTTTCTTTTCTTAAGTGTGCACCTTCATGATGTTGCATCTCTGGAGTTTGCTTTTGCATACTAATTGAACTCACATTATGATTTAATCTCAAGTTTTAAAATGATGAAGGCAAAGTAGGTTAGCCCTTTAGCTTAAAAAGACCTCCCTTAATATTGATTTCCTTCGTGAGCCAAGTTGAGCCTTTGACTTTTTCTTGTTTGATCAACACAATTCTCAACTTAACATGTTCTTATTATCATCATACCTGCATTAAGGAATGGAGTTTTATGATATGACAATAGGGTGATTTGTTTCAAAGTGTGGGGTAAGCAAGTAAAAAAAAAAGGAAGAATAATGGAATTGCTAATTGGGGGTTGAAATGCATACTTTGCACATTGTATTTGATTAAGAGTCATTAAACTTTTCCTCTACATTTTAAGCTAGATGTTCTATACAATTCTTAATTTTGTATACATATATATTTAAAAAAAATGATAAAAGTTAAAAAAGAGAGAGAGAGAGAAAAAATAAAAGAAAAGTTATATATATATATATACAAAATTTATATATGTTCTAGCATTGGTTATCAAAAGAGGAATGTTGACTCATGTATTTTCATGCAAGTATGTAAGATTATCAAGGGTTGGTGAGTATGCCATTTGAGGGAGTTATGCATTTCTTTGCAAGAGTATTGTCTAATTTAGATACTCCATTTCTTGATGCTCCAGCTTAAATGTCTTTTCTCACACCTTTACCTTAGCCCCATTACATCCAAATGAAAGACCTTCAGATTATTTCTTGAGAAAATCAGTGAGGGAGATTGGATAATTAAGCAAGTTTATGGCAGTATGCAGTCATGAGTGGTTTGAGTGATTAACCTTTGAAATTGAGTGAAACACTTAGATGAGAGATAAGATTTGTATGTCTGGATTAATGAATGAGTTAAGAAAATCCTTGATTGAAGTAAATTGCAAATTATTTATGCTGTGTCTTAAAGGATTTCATCTTATATGTTGGAATTATAGTTAAGGTTGTTTGAGTTTTTAATTTATGCCATGTGAATTTGCTTGAGGACAAGCAAAGTTTTAAGTATGGGGTAGTTGTTTTATTAGTTTTTGTTATAGATTTGTGTCTTGTTTATTATGATAATTATTGTTTTATTTAGGTATTTTGTTAGTTTTTATCGATTTGTTTAGTGTTTACATTAACTTTGGTAGTTTTAGTTTATTTCAGTGTTTATGTTGTTTTTGATCTAATTTTTTAGTATGTGTTTATGTTTTGATTGGTTAATGTTTATTTATTTCTTGTTTAAAGTTTTGTTACAAGTTTTGTGTTAGGTTAAAAAAGGCAAGGAAACAAATTGAAGGAGAAAGGGGCAGTGGCTGACACAGGCAGAGGACACGGCCAAGTCACTGGCCGTGTCCCATACCAAGTTAAAAAGGAAGAGCAAGTCACAAAGAGAGACACAAGCACGAGACACGGCCAAGTCAGTGGCCGTGTCCCTCCAAAGAAGACCCACACGGCCAAGTCACCTTCACTTGGCCATGTCTCACTTAGTTCTAAGGCAAAAGAGAAGCAAATCTTCACAGAAGCAAACACAGGCAAGGGACACGGCCAAGTCAGTGGCCGTGTCCCTCCAAAAGGGTCCAACACGGCCAAGTCAATCTCCACATGGCCATGTCGCTCAACCAAAGAAGAAAGAAGAAAAAAAAACAAGCAGTAGGTGACACATGCAAGGGACACGGCCAAGTCACTGGCCGTGTCCCTCCAAACAGCACTCACACGGCCAAGTCACTTCTGACCTGGCCATGTCCCTCATGAACCAAACACGCAGCGGATTTTAAACGGACGATTCATATAAAAGGAAAAAGAAGCTAGGGTTTTGGGGGGTGTTGGCGATTTTGAGAGAGAAGAGAGCCATCAAAGAGATTAGGGTTTAGTTAACTTTGTTTTTCTTTGATTTTAATTACACTTTGGATAAAAACTAGCTAGATTAGATTGTTCATGCCATTGATTCATTCTTCTTACAAGATTTGAACAAGAGATTCTTCAGAAGCTTCAAGGAGTTTGTAACTTGGTTTTGTTCTTGAACTTATTCTCTTTATTTTCATTGAAATTGTATTAATGGATATTATCATGTCTAATTTGATTTCTCTGAATATTAATGAGATGAGTGTGTTTGATAGCATCATGAACTAATTTGATATAGTCTAGGGTTTGTATGGATCTGCTATGATTGTATGAATTGGTTATTCTCTTAGCTAATAATTTCTTTAGCCTTGATTGAATGAAATATTTTTAATAAATAATTGATTGGCCACCAATTATGTGTTTTAGGTATTAGATGATGGATTGAGAGATGAAGTCTAATGCTGGAACAATTCAATTAAGGACTTAGGTGAATTAGAGATATAACCTATTAAAAAGATTATTTCAATTTTAACAAGATTAGTTGAAAGAGGTTTGAATGCGAGAGCTTATTTCCTTGACTTGATTAATTGAGTTGTTTGAGATTTAATCTTTGAAATTAAATTAGTTAAGTGGAATAACCGTTCATACATATAAGTAGTAGAGAAGTGCAAACCCTAGACCTTTTTATCAAGTGAATCAAAACATCAGCTCTTGTTTACTTTTATTATTTTAAACTTCAATTAAACTTCTTTTTTAGTTAGCAATTTAAATTTATTCATTACTTGTTACTTTTAATATGATAATCAATTAGCCACTTTAGCTTCCTTGTGAGACGACCTTGGGGCGATCACCTTTGCTACAGCTACCTCGTATACTTGCGAGTGACGCTTTGTGGTAGAGTTAATTCGAGCGCAACAAGACACGGCCAAGCAACTCTTGGCTTGACCGTGTCACACTAAAAAAATTTGAATTCTTTAACACAAAGTGGTGGACAAAGTGGGGAACAAAGCCTTTTGCTTGCCAAAAGAAATATTAAACAAATAAAAAGTGGGGAACAAAGTGAAGTGGTGTGAGCTGGAAGGCATGGGTTGTGTTTTTGAATGAATTAAAAAAAGAAGAAGAGGGAAATTGGAAGAGTTCTTAGTCTTTGTTTTTCTTGGAGCCAATTTCTGCTACTCGTTTGGTTGAGGGAGAGAGTGACACTCTCCCTTGTCCCTTCATCTTCATCTCCATTTCCATTCTCTCCACCTTCTCCATCTTCCATTGATAAGATCTTTGAGATTCTTTGGGATAAATTGGGTTAACAAGCTCTTGAAGGTTGAAGAAGCTTCATTGAAGAGATTGGTAACTTGAGAAAGCTCCATTCTATCTTCCAAAGGCAAAATCAATTGAAGGTTTGGTGACTTGAGAAAGCTCCATTCCATGTTGCAAAGGGGAATCAACCATTGAAGAGGGCTTGAGTTTGTCATCAAATACATCAAGTGGAGCTAGGAGGAAGACTAGTAATCCTACTCTTGGCATCTTCACAAGGGGTTTTTCTATTCTCTCTTTTAATTCATTTCTTATTGTTGTTGTTATATTAAGAGATTGTTATTGCAATGGACAATTTGTATTTGTTTTATATTGAGTTGAATGAATATTATAAATTGATGATGTTGAGCTAAATACCCATGCCTAGGGTTTGTAGTATATTTGGTTGAATGCTTTGATTTGATATTTACATTGATGTACCTTGTTGTTGGTTGATTGTATTGTATTAAATACTAGGTTGATAGATTAGCTGCCTATTAATCTTTGAATATTGGATGATGGACCGAGAGGTGAAATCCAATATCGAAACTATATAATCGACCACCCAATGAATGAATTAGAAATATAAGTTCTAGGGTTTTGTTATTTTGGTAATGTAAAGAATTGGTCATTGTTAATTCAAGAATGTGAGAAATAATGGATTGGTAATTGACTAATTAACCTTAAGGAACAAATTAATTACAAGGTTATGTTAATGGACAATTGAGAATTGAGCTTTGATTGAATGGACCTATAACCCTAGGCACCTTCCCAAGAATTGATTTGATCTTGTACACCCATTACACACACTAATCCCTACGCACGTTAATTTTAGGTTTAAATTATTCTCACACCATCCCAACAAAACAAACTCTCGTGCATTTAAATAATTGTCAATCAAGCTATTACGAACCACACCTTCTTGGGGAAACGACCTTAGGGCGATCACCTTTGCTACAGCTATCTCGTATACTTGCGAGTGATGCTTTGTAGTAGTACTTAATTCGAGTGCAACAATAATGCACATAAATCACATTTCATTTATTTTAACTATTAATAATGGCTTTTCATAATGCACATAATACATACTCAACAATTCACATATTATAACACAATGTTCATGAATGTTCATATTGCCAAGTAGCTTAACACATTTCTATCTAAAATGTGTTAAGCCAAATTTAATGCAAATACATCTAAATTATCAAAAGTTTATACTTACCTTAATTAGCTATTAAAACAAAACATTTGGAATCCATTTGCCCAATTAAAACACATAATTTCAAAAGTCCAAATTTTGCATAATCCTAAAATCAAGTTCTTCCTCCAAACCCCACTCAAACTTAATCCTTTCTTCAATCAAACTTAAGAATCATTAATAAATAATCAAAATAGCTTCATACAAACTCATTCAAGTAATTAAATCATGCTACAACAAAACCCCAAAATCCACATATTCACAATTTTCCAAAGAACTTGCAAAATTGGTAAAGAAGCTTACCAATTGATGATGAAAAAATCCACTTAAATCCTTGAAATCTCCTCAATTTGTGATGCTTGAAAGAAGAAAAAAAACTTGCTTGATCTCCCATGGTGTTTCAGCCTCCATGAAGAAGAAGAAGAAAAAGATTCAACTTTTAATTTTCTTTTTCCTTCCACTTTCAAAATAAGACCATATATATGATATCTTTTAATATTTTTAATAATGAATTAATTATTTATTTATTTTAAAAATGATATTTTACTTATTTCATTGAAAAATAATTTAATTTTAAATTATTTAACTAATTTTAATTTTACAAAGTATAATTACAATTTTACCATTTGACTTTTTGACTTTCTATTTAAGAGTTAATTTTTGTATATTTTATATATTATATATATATATATATTTCACATATGCACTCCACTTTTTTACTTATAATCCTTCAATTTTTCATTTAAATTATTTAATTTAAATTATTTAATTTTTTTAATTTTTTTAAAAAATACGGATGTTACAATTCTCTCCCCTTAAAGAAAATTTCGTTCGTGAAATTATCTGATATCAACTCTGGAATAACTAAGGATACTGACTCCGTATTGTCTACTTACTCTCTCATGTCACCTCCTTAGTGGCATGGTTCCTCCAAAGAATCATTACAGGTGGCACCTTCTTATTTCTCAACTCTTTCATCTCTCGTGCCAAGATCACCACTGGCTCTTCTTCATAAGTCAGATCCGGACTCACCTCAATAAACTCCACTGATAAGATATAAGATGGGTCTGACCTGTATCTTTGAAGCATTGAGACATGGAAGACATTGTGTCTTTAGTCTAACTGGGCGGTAGAACCAATCTGTAAGCTACTAGACCAACTCTCCCCAATACCTCATATGGTCATATGAAGCGATCACTTAACTTTCCTTTACGATCGAATCTCAGAATCTTCTTCCACGGAGACACTTTTAAGAACACCTTATCTCCCATATGAACTCTATACCTTTCCTCTTCAAATATGTATAGGATTTCGGTCAGTCTGAAGTTGCTTTCAAACGACCCCAAATCACCTTCATTTTCTCTTCCCTTTCCTTAATTAAATCGGGTCCAACCGGTTTACCTTCTCCAAACTCATCCCAACATAATGGTGTCCTGCAATTCCTACCAAACAAGGCCTCATAAGGTACCATCACAATACTAGACTGATGACTATTATTGTAGGCAAACTCAATCAGTGGAAAAACCTATCTCATCTCCAGTGAAATCAATGATACAACTCCTCAACATATCCTCTAGAATTTGTATCACTCTCTCTAACTGTCCATCTATTTATGGATGGAAATCAGTACTAAAGTGCAACTGAGAATCCAACGCATCCTACAAACTACTCCAAAATCTTGATGTAAAACAGGGATCTTGGTCTGACAGCAAAGAAATCAGGACTCCATGCAATCTCACTATCTCACTGATATATAGCTCAACCAACCTATCAAGTGAGTAGTCCATCTGAATTAAAAGAAAATGAGCTATCTTTGTCATCCAATCAACTATCACCCATATTGCTTCATGTTTCTTATGGGTCTGTGAGCGGGGATTTTCACCCCCACTCCCGGTGGAATGGTTCTTGCGACTTCGGCATTGTTTAGGCTCGGAGCCTTAGAGAACACGGGCCAAAACCCAGAGAAAATGGAGTCGCCACTCGGACGAGCCGAGAAAAAGAAAGGGGTGGATGACTCGATTCCTAAGGAATCCCCAACCCCCTAATGGGTTCAGAAAGTTAGATACGTCTAGGGAAGGTGAGAAATGGCCCAGCACCCCTACAATGCCCGGTTCATTAGAACTAACTTCCTTTGCAGGTTTTAATATTATAAAATTCTTAAATATAACAATATTATCCATACTACATGTAATAATTAAAATAAAGCATCATTATATTAAAATCAAAGTAATGTCTAAAGAAAACAAATAAATGGACACCCATTCGAGGATGGAAACATGTCCTTACATCGTCCATGTCTAATCTAAATAGGACACCCACCGAAAGGTGGAAACATGTCCTTTACATTGGTCCAAAATATAAAAGCAATTTAAATTACATAAAATTTAACTAATAAGGTACCCACAAACTGGAAACATACCTCTTACAATTTTAATAGTAAAATAAACAAATAATAAGCATAATAATAAAGAAAATATCCATCCATAAAAAATTAAATAAATCAAGCATTGAAATTAAATAAATCAACCATCAAAACATATAATAAACTACATAATCAAATCTAAAAATAAAGCAGTAAATATATAAATTTAGGGTTCACATCTTAAAATAGGGTTTTAGAATTTTAATTACTAAATTACGGCTTTGGAAAAAGAAAAGTTAAATACACGGACTCATAATACACAAATGAATATTGACCCCTTCGATAAGCACATATGGCGATCCCGCTAGCCGATTAGCCGGCAGGGGTCAATGGGGCAGCAGCCAAAAAAATCTTAGAAATTGGCTTTTAGGATTGTAGGTTTTAGTGTTGAAAATTAAGATTTTAGGGTTTAGGATTTAGAAAATAGGGTTTTGGAATTTTGAAGAACAAATATTATTTTTAAAAGAATAATGCTACTAGATGTTTTAAAGATTTAGGGTTTTAGATGTTTTATGAAAATAATGCTACTGTGATTTAAAAAATAGGTTTGGTTAGGGTTTTAGGGTTTAAAGAATTTAGGGTTGAAGAGAGAAGTATTTATGGCTTTAAAATTTTAGAAACAAAAGAATAATTTAGGGTTTTGATAATTTAATCAATGACTTAGGCTATTGGATGGTTTTAAGTTTTTAGTTTTTATAAAACATGCAAGTGGAGTTTTGAAAACCAACTGATTAATGTATTTAACTAAAGTAAACAATTAAAGTTATTAAAACAAAGATCAATTTACTGCATGTTCAAAGATCAAGTTACTGAACGTTCAAAGATCAAGTTACTGCATGTTCAAAGATCAAGTTACTGCATATTCTTATTAATAAAAGAAAACGAAGCTACTGTGAGCATGAATAATTTATGATTAAGGACCAAACCTCAGTCATTGGTTCCACCAAAAAAATTGATTTATGGATGAACGATGTGAAGACAATATGGGCTCTTCCTTCTTCTTTGGTTCTCTTGATATTTCTGCTTGTTATTTCCTTCGTTCTAAAAAAAAAGTTGCTGCTATTCTTCTCTATTTATTGTTCCTAATCCTCTTAATGTTAATTGCCAACCCTTGTTAATGTTAATCGCCAACTTTCTAAATTCTGAAACGTTATTATTTATAGGCAAACCTCACTCAGAATCCTTAACCCTAATATTATTCTGTCCTTAAAACAAATTTTAATTCAATTCGGAAACTAATTTCAAAAAACAATTGAAACCATGTCGACCTGGGGCAACTAGATCGACATGGACCAAATCCATGTTGACATGAGACATCTAGGTCGACATGACCTTTAGCTAATGTCGACCTGGGACCTCCAGGTCGACATGAGCCAAGGTTCATGTCACTTGGGCCCTTTGAACTTGAACTAATTTCGTATTTTTAATTTTTTGGACTGGACCTTCTAAAAAATACTTGGTTTAGGGTTTTGTAGTTGAGTTTGTGACTTTTAAAATTTGACCAACTTATTAGAAGTTGTAAATTGGATAGAATTTATTTTGGCATCCTTTAATCAGGATCGTATCAAATTGGTATTAAAATTAAGGGTCTACAGTTTGCCCCCTGCTTGAGCGATCTGAGACTACAGCAAAAGAGAGTGAAAAACAATGTGATTTTTGACTGATTTTTTATTAGGATGGGTACTTGGATTTGATTTGGATACTTGGACCCGAGACTGAACTTGATTTGGGTACTTGGACCCAAGACTGGATTGAATTTGATTTGGGTACTTGGAGCCGAGATTAAATTTGATTTGGGTACTTGGAGCTAAGATTGGGTACTTAGACCCAAGATTAAGAACTTAAATCTGAGATTGAATTTAATTTGGGTATTTAGACCCAAGATTGGGTACTTGGACCCGAAATTGAATTAGATTTGGGTACTTGGACCCGTGACTGAATTAGATTTGGGTACTTGGACCCGTGACTGAATTAGATTTGGGTACTTGGACCCGAGATTAAATTTGATTTGGGTACTTGGACCCGAGACTAAATTAGGTACTTGGACCCGAGACTGGGTTGATTTGGGTACTTGGACCCAAGATTGGATACTTGGACCTGAGACTGAATTTGATTTGGGTACTTGGACCAGAGATTGGGTACTTGGACCCGAGATTGAATTTGATTTAGGTACTTGGACCCGTGATTGGGTTGGATTTGGGTATTTGGACCCGAGATTGGGTACTTAGACCTATAATTGTATCTAATTTGTGTACTTGGACCTAAGACTGAATTTGATTTGAGTACTTGGACTCGAGACTAGATTTGATTTAGATACTTAGACCCAAGATTGGGTACTTGAACACGAGACTGAATTGGGTTTCACTGACCTTTTATCAGTTGTGGATTCTGGCTTGACTGGTTGTTCCATTCTTTTGTTCTTCCTTTTGCAAAAATTCAGCTATTTTTAGTTGGCGCTCATATCTTCTCCTTGTCCCCTGCATGGTAAAAATATTTGCAAGTGAGTTTGAAAATATTTTGTATATAAACTCAAAAAATTGAAAAGGAGAAACTTTGCCCCCTGTGTAGGCTAAAACCCATGATTTTTTCTATGCGGACTTTGGTTGATGTTTGTAGATTATGTAGCTCTTCGGATAAGCATGTATTTCTTCTTTTGCAAAATGACTGGAGCTTCCTCAAGAAATAGGCTTTCCATGCCCCCCTTGATTCAATATCTTCTTTTGATTCTTTACTTCACAGGGTGTTTGCTGTTCACTTTGACAAAGAATAGACAATACAAGATAAGAAAGTGCGATGTGATATGCTCATGTATGCATGATATGTATGAATAATATTTACAATGGTTCCATCAACTCACAAACTGAGATTATCAGCTGAAATGTTCTCACGAATTTCTTTTAGATGCCCATTCAAGTCTTGCTTTGGAATGACATGATGCTTCATATTTATGGCTTTTATCTTCGAGATATTGAAAACATGAGTGGTGAGACCCCAAGCGGCAGAATCAGAGATACATCCATTTCAATCTATGATTCAGCACGTCAATTGGTAGCTTCTTCACAACCTTGCAAATAATTCTTTACTTTACACAGTACGTCCTTTGAGGTTCGACTGTTCAACATATTTCCCTTAACTTGAAGGCTTTGTAAAATTTTTATAATAAGAAAACAATTTTTTTAAAATCAAATGCTAACTTTGTCAAATCAATGTCATTGTACCTCAGGACTTGATTTTTCATATTAACATATCTATAACATGACAACCCTAGTTACCGTACTAAACTCGGAAATTATTTCTATTTTAGCAAGAATTGTTGCACTTCAGATAGGCACATAGACATTACATGGTCAAAGATTTCATTTGAGTTTAAATATTGTCTATCTCATATGCATGCTTATTCAAACTATCTCCACTAATATACTCAACCTACCAAGAGAGATCAATAGGTCTTTGATAGGCTTGAAATGGGGTCTATAAGGGAGACGGGTTAAATGAAAGCCATTTTGAGATTGGAGCTGGTGTGACACAAAGGACAAACCTTCACGCTTCAAACTGCTTGTTGGAACTTTAGACAGTTGGGAGCAATCTTGCTAGACACCAAATTCCTTCTATCTTCTTTGCATTAATCTGGATCTTGATTGGGATAGTTTTCATTTCTTTTCTTCTTTTCCCTTTTCTTTCTCTTTATTTTTCTTACTCTTCCTTTTCTTTGAGCATTTTATCATTTTGTCCTTTTTCCTTGAAGGACTGTCAAGTACAAAACTTTCAAGAATTGGATGGTCTTTCTCCTTTTTCTCTGATTTTGATCGAATCTTTAGTTGGGTTAGACCAATTCAAGTCAAACTGTCATTATAAACCAAATAGAAGCCTTTTGCTGCTTTAGGTAAAAGAGAACTCGGTTGGCTTTCTGAATCGCTTGTTTAGGTTTTATCTTTCTTTTTTTTATCTTTTTTCCTTTTTTTATCTTTTGTCCTTTTTTCTTTTCTTTTCTTTTTTTCTCTTCTCTTTTTCTTTTTTTTTTGGTTCTAGTTCTAAAAGAGTTGTCTTGTTTGTACCAACTTGGCTTTCTAATAATGGACGAGTGGAGTGACTTAAATCTCCTTTAAGAGGGATAAATCATTTGTTGCTCTGATGTTATCTTGATAGATTGGAGATATTAGGTGAACTTCAACTACCCTAATGGTCTTGAAAACATCAACTATCCTTATGGTATTGACTATTCATTCCTTTCTTTGATCTTCTTGCCACTTCACCTTAGTGATCATAAGACTTGCCAAAAGTATCACAACAACTTAGGATAGGTTGTTGGGGTTATATGCCAATGAAAAGAAAGCTAAAATTTTATGAAGGCTCAAAGGGACAACTGGGGATTGATATTTAATAGGGTGGATACTAGTTATTGGCTAACCAAATAATGCCCAGATCATTTTTCTCTTAAAATGAGCAAAGTTCAATTTTGCCTCAAAAGTTTGTCAAAGCATGTTCTAAGACTGACTAGGACCTAGACAAAGGTAATTATGCAGGAGCCCTCTCTAAGTAAGCCTACACAACTCAATGCTATAGAGCAATTCCCTCACCTAGTAAAGTCATTCAAATCATGATGCCTAGATACACTAATTTATAAATATCAAGTTAAATTCCTCATTGGTTGAGCACCAAAATGAACAAAGAGCAACAAAATTTTTGATGAAAGTAATTTATTCAAACAAATTTAAATTTGAAAAACACTATTGTTCCAATTAAATATTAAAGAAAGTAAAATTGAAAAGCAACATTCAAGCTAAGAAAAGTTTGTTGAGTTAAGCTTCTTTTTCTTTCACATCTTCAATATTTCCATCTTGAAAGGATGATAAAACAAAATCTTCTTCCAATCCTTTTCCTACCATGAAAGTTGTTGGTGGTGGCACTCTTTCAAATTTAGGCAAAGGGTTGTTCTTAGTATTGGGTTTGTCTGGCTCAGGTAGCTTACCACTGTCGATTAGATTCTGGATCTCATGCCTCAACTTCATACAATTATCCGTTTCGTGTCCAGGCCTTTGATGGAATTGGCAAAATGCATTTATATCAAAGTTAGGTGGAAGAGGATTAGGCAAAGGACAGGGAGTCAAGGGTTGTAACAATCCCTTCTTTTATAGCTTATTAAGAACCCAAGATAGCGGCTTTCCTAATTCTGAAAATTGCCTCATTCCTCCTTGACTAGTGGCATTAACATCAGCTTCCTTTTGTGTACTTTGATTGCTAGGTTGATAATTTTCTTTCTCATTCCTTCTTGCCGAAAAGCAATTCTTCTCCCTTTCCCACTCTTCAATTTGTAGACTAGCTTAGGGAAGATCTTTAAAATCCCTTATAAGGGTGTGACACATCCTTTCACGGAGATTGGGTAGGATGTCTCTCATGATCATCCTTATTTGATCAGACTCATCAGGCCTCCTCTTGAGCAGTGCAACCTTATTTCTCCATCTTTTCACATAGTCCACAAAATTCTCATTTGGTTTTTGCCTAATGGTTTCCACCTCCATCAAGGTTACTTCCAGCTTAACATTGTACCCATATTACTGAATGAAAGCCTTATACAACATGTCCCAATCTTTTTGAGTACTTTTCTCTAAGGTGTTGAATAGATTTTGGACAACAGGGTCTAATGAGAGCATGAAATATCTTAGAGTTTGGGCCTTAGTAGCTCTAGCAGGCTACATAGCAGTGATGTACTGCTTTACATGGAGATGGGGGGTTTCCAGTACCATTGTACCTAGCAAAGGAGAGCATCTTAAACTTATACGGGACCTCATCATCCTGTTCAAACAGTTTGTCAATCTCGGACATCTCTTCAGTTTTTAGTTTCTTCTCAAATTTCTTTTCTAAATCAACAATCATCTTCTCAACATCAGACGTCTCTATATTTTCAATAATTGTCTTCTCCACAACCTTCTTCTCCTTTTTATCTTGAAGATCTTGGAAGTACTGAGTCCAGTCGTCATCATCATCAAGGACTACCTTGTCTTCATTAAAAGCCACTTCACCAACCTTACCCTTCCCTTTGTCCTTTGGCTTCTTGGTACTAGCAGATGCTTCGGCATTGTTCCCTAAAATTGTAGCTAATTGATTCTTTATGGTCTCGGCCAAGGCCACTTTTATTTCTTCCATCTTGGCATTGAGGGCGTCTTCCACCATTCTTTGAATTTGTTTGGGCTCCATTGCTTTTGGTGAGCAAGTGATTGAGTTGTTACTAGATTCTTCATCTCCGGCATAGGTCAGATTATCCTAAGCTTTTGAACTGTCATAATCCAGGGCTGTGAGCTAGAAGGGTTTAATGATATGTCATGTGATGCGTGTGTGTATGTATGTATGCATGTATGCACAAACAATAGACAAAGAAAGATAATTAGGATGTTCCTTCCAATCTTATAACTTCCACACACGGATGGTGAGTCTCTTTTCCTAGGTATGTGGTTATCAAAATACCAACATGGGGTATCTTGTTTTTGAATAATTCCCTCGGACTTTTCAACCAATAGTCATATTATCAAAAATGGAAATCAGTTCATGATAATTCCCATTAATTTGGTTTTAATCCATTCACCCAACTAAAGTAGCTTTTATGCTATATTGGATTAAAACTAAATTAAGAGGTTTATTATAAATACATTTTTCATTTGAAAAAGTAACTAGGGATTCATGCCAAAAACAAGCCCATGATTAATTATTCTTACTATAAAATAGGCTCACAATTGATTTTTAGTATTTCGTAATTGACCTAAATAATTTGCAAGCTCTTTGTAAGAAAAGGTTGGATGGAAATAATTTTGTTTCTAAGCCCATTGTAAAAAGACTTTAGAAAAAATGGATTTTGGGTTTTGTATTTGAATCATGGGAAAAGAATTTGTTTATGGAAAACTTTTATATCCAAAGACCATTTTGAAAAATTTTGAAGATTGCTTTGGTCTTTTGGACTTTAAAGAAAAAAATTATTTTGAGCTCACAGTGCCATTAGGCCATATTAGAAAAAGAACAAACTAAATAAGCCATGATTTAAACCAAGATAAATTAACCATAGTCAAATAACAAACATTTAGGGTAAAACCTAAGGAAAGTAACTCGGCTAATTACATGAGCTTTAGTCTTTGGGTTAAAAGGCTTAGGTTCCCATAGCAAGTATATACCAAATGGTACAAGGCTATGAGTGGTTATGCTATGTTCGATCTCCATACCTTGAGTGAAAGTATGGTATCCCTTACATAACACAATACGGGTAACACGGGCGACCTAACTCATGCACATGATGCAATCTAAATGATGCAATGGATAATATCATGATAAGAAAGAATAGAATAATATAAAGACCAATGGAATCAACTTCTCTTATCCCCAGTGGACTAGCCACTGTGAGCGGGGATTTTTGCCCCCACTCTCGATGGAATGGTTCTTGCAACTTTGGTACTGTTTAGGCTCGGGACCTTAGAGAACACGGGCCTAAATCCATAGAAAATGGAGTCGCCACTCAGATGAGTCGGGAAAAATAAAGGGGTGGATGACTCGATTTCTAAGGAATCCTCAACCCCCTAATGGGTTCGAAAAGTTGGGTACGTGTGGGGAAGGTGAGAAATGGCCCAGCACCCCCACAACGCCCGGTTTATTGGAACCAGCCTCCTTTGCAGATCTTAATATTATAAAATTATTAAATATAACAATATTATCCATACTACATGCAACAATTAAAATAAAGCATCAATATATTAAAATCAAAGTAATGTCCAAACAAAACAAATAAATGGACACCCATCCGAGGATGGAAACATGTCCTTACATCGTCCATGTCTAAACTAAATAGGACACCCACTGAAAAGTGGAAAAGACCAAAGAAGGCATTCAAACTATCTTCCAAAGTGGGTTCCTTAAGTTTATCTTGATTTCGTGAGCTAGTTTGGATGAAGGCATTCAAACTATCTTCAAATGTGGGTGTCTTAAGCTAATTTTGATTTGAATATTGCTCTTGAGAGTAAGAGTCTCTTTGGTAAGGTTGAAAAAAATTTGGAGGTGGAATGTGCTGCTGATTTTTCCAAGAAAATTTTGGTTGGCTTCCCCAGCTGGGATTATAAGGATTGGAATATGTGTCATTTCTACCCATTTGCTGGTAGTCATATTCTTCCTCTTGCCATTCTTGGTATCGTTCATAACCAAATGATTACGTTTTTTTGCACTATGGCCTACATTGCCACATACTGCACATATCTCTTGGCGTGGCATAGGTGCTCTTCCTCTTGCATTTAGCACCTTAAGTTGATTCATCAATTCTGCTAATTGCCATGCCAATTCAGAATCATCGTTCCTATCATAAACTCCCCCGTGCCTTGAAAATTGCATCTTTACACAAGGCACTTAGAAACTTAAAGAAAAAAACAAATAATTAAATTGAAAGAAAATCAAACAAAACAAACAAACAATTCAAAGAAATCAATCAAACAATCAAATAAAAAAAATCAAACTATCACTACTAAAACAGCCTACCCCAACAAAAATAAAAAGAACAACACTTAGTAATTTAAAGAAAATAGACAACCGAGTAAATAAATAAATAAATAAAATCAAACTATTACTACTTCGACAACCCTCCCCGGCAGCGGCACCTAAAACTTGTTGCGCTTCGAATTAAGTACTACTACAAAGCGTCACTCGTAAGTATACGAGGTAGCTGTAGCAAAGGTGATCGCCCCAAGGTCATTTCCCCAAGAAGTTGTGGTTCGTAATAGCTTGATTGACAAGTTATTTAAATGCGGGTGTCTGTTGTGTTGGGATGGTGAGAGAATAATTTAAACCTAAGATTAATGTGCGTAAGGATTAATGTGTGTGATGGGTGTACAAGATCAAATCGATTCTTGGGAAGGTACCTAGGGTCACAGGTCCATTCAATAAAAGCTCAATTCTCAATTATTCATTAACATAACCTTGTAAATTAATTTGTTCCTTAAGGTTAATTAGTCAACTACCCATCCATTAGTTCTCACATTCATGAATTAGCAATAACCAATTATTTCACATTACCAAATTAATGAAACCCTAGAACGTATATTTCTAATTCATTCATAGGGTGGTCGGTTATATAGTTCCGATATCGGATTTCACCTCTTGGTCCGTCATCCAATATTCAAAGATCAATAGGTAGCTAATCTATCAACCTAGCATTTAATACAATACAATCAACCAATCAACAAGGAACATCAATGGAAATATCAAATCAAGATATTCAACCAAATATACTACAAACCCTAGGCATGGGTATTTAGCTCAACATCATCAATTTAAAACATTCATTCAACTCAATATAAAACATATACAAATTGTCCATTGCAAGATCAATCTCTTAATACAACAACAACAATAAAATTGAATTAAAAGAGAGAATAGAAAAACCCCTTGTGAAGATGCCAAGAGTAGGATTGCTAGTCTTCCTCCTAGCTCCACTTTGATATTTGATGAAGAACTCAAGCCCTCTTCAATGGTTGATTCCCCTTTGCAATATGGAATGGAGCTTTCTCAAGTCACCAATCCCTTCAATGAAGCTTCTTCAACCTTTAACCCAATTTATCCCAAAGAATCTCAAAGAACTTGTCAATGGAAGATGGAGAAGGTGGAGAGGATGGAAATGGAGATGAAGGTAATGGGACAAGGGAGAGTGTCACTCTTTCCCTCTCCCAAATGTGTAGCAGAAATTTGGCTCCAAGAAGCCAAGAATCCTCCCAATTTCCCTCTTCTTCTCTTTTTAATTCATTCAAAAACATAACCCATGCCTTCCAACTCACACCATTTCACTTTGTTCCCCACTACTTCTTTGTTTAGTATTTCTTTTGGAAAGCATAAGGCATTGTCTCCCACTTCGTACAAAAGAAATCAAATGTTTTAGGTGTGACACGGCCAAGCCAAGAGTGGCTTGGCCGTGTCTCTTATTTTCCTTTGGGACACGGCCAAGCTATATGGTCGTGTCCTTCACTAACCTTTTTCTTTCTTTCTTTTTCTTTCTTTTCTTTTGGTCTCAAGGGGTGACATGGCCAAGCTTGTGGCAGTGTCATGTGGGTGTATTTGCTTCTGCTTCTTTTCTTTCCTTCTTTGCTTGCTCCAAGTCTTGTTAGCATGAAATGGGACACTGCCAAGCTTGCTGGCCGTGTCATGTGACACGGCCAGTGGCTTGGCTGTGGCACTGAGTGTGTCCACCTCTGTTTGCTTCTTTTCCTTCTCTTCTTTGGCTCAAGATGGGACACAGCGAAGCTTGTTGGCCGTGTCATGTGACACGGCCAGTGGCTTGGCCGTGTCACTGAGTGTGTCTCTTCCTGCTTCTTCATTTTTTGCTGTTTCTTTGCTTTGGTCTTTGGTTTTGCTCCTTGGATGAGACACGGCCAGAGGCTTGGCCGTGTCTCTTGACCGTGTCAAGCTCTGCCCACTCCATTCTTTAAGGGACACGGCCAAGCTTGATTTGGCTTGGCCATGTCTTGATTGGTTCATTCTTTTCTTGCACTGTTTTGATCTTCCAAGGGTGTTTTTGCACCTAAACCTAAAAACAACACTTTAAACACACTTAAAACAAAAATCAATCAAAACAATAACTAAAAACACATGAAAATCATACTAAAAACAAGTACAAAAATGATCTAAACATGTGCCTGATGAGCTCGCATAGTTTTTCGGCCAAACCTTATTTTACTCGGTTTTAAAATTTTATTTCCAAAATAATTTTATTTCCTTAAACAATTTTATTTTCTTAACCAATTAGTATTAGGTTTTTTATTTTATTTTTATTTTTTTCACTGATTTACTATTGATTTTTGTTTTTTCTCTTGTTCTTTGCCTATATAAACCCATTTCATCATTCATTTTTCATCATCTCTTATCATAAACCAATATATGCTTATATATATTTCATATTCTGAGTGTGCAGAGAGTTAAGCAAAAAAAAATGGAGAGAGTACATGCTTTGAGATTTGGACCCCGATCCAATGCTGAGTTGTAGAATTTATTTGACGACAGTAAAATAAAACTATCGATCTGCTAGACGGAATGCCACTTTATTGCATTTCAAGTCAAAGGACTGAGGTAACACTGCAATTTTAGCATTTTAACAGCACAAATATGTATTCATCATTTTATTTTATTTTATAATAATTAATTTTATTATTTATTATTTTATTATTATTTTATTTTAGCTATAATTGACTTATTAATAGTATATTATTAAATTAATTAAGATGAAAAATTGGGATTTTTTTTATTTTTTAAAATAAATTAATTGATGGACTATTAATAAAAATAAATAAATTTAAATAAAAAATAATGAGTAATATTAAGATATGAAACAATAATATTTGTGAGATGATATACTTACCTCGTGTTGGCCTACCTGGTTTGGTGCTAGCATGATCGCTATGTTGTCCGGAATGGAGGGTGTGTCTATACAGCCCAACAATGGTATGACGTAGCACCTTCTCGGGCAAAACGGATTGTCCGAGAGTGTAGTTTTAAAAGCTTCATTCTACAATTGCCATCCAAGGAGTGTCCGATAGATAGGAGTGTAGTTCAAGCATTGTCAGAGCGGTGGATGGACATGACCCATACTTTTCACCTACCTGTGGGAGAGATGACTATTGGTCAGCCATAATTGGTATCCGATACTATAGCCTTTCGGTCCCTCTTACTAATGATATCCTGACACTCGAGGAAATTCAACAATTAATTGGCATGGAATCATCACTAAAAGGACCTTTAAGATAAAAATTGAGCCAATTCAGAGTTATTGGATGAGCTATGATGGATGAGTTCATAGAGAAATAGCCGAACAATATGCTCGGGGATTTTTGTTGTATCTGCTTGGGTTGACTATTTTATGCAGTACCAAATCCTCCATTCATTTATCGGTGTTGAGGGCCCTTGCTAATCCTGGTGCCACTTTATGGCTGAGGTGAAGCTAGCCTTGCCTGTCTCTATCATGGCTTAGACAAGATTTGCAGGAATAAGAAATCTTTTATTGACTTCATGGTGATTGTCGAGGTACTCTCTCCCATCATTGTCAATTCCATTCATATACATGTATGAATTTGATTCTCATTGTTATTATAGGTATGGGCATATGAGCACAATCTTGTGAGGGTGCTTGACATTTCCCAAGAGAGAGTCAGGTATCCCAGGTTAAATCTTTTGTTGTCCGATCGTGCAGCAGTTCCCGACTCTCACCATGTGCATACCCAGCACTATTACTTGAGTTGTCTAACCTGGGACCAGGTAAAATAATGTTAGTATTCTTTAAAGTTTATGTAAAAATTTACTTACCTTTTTGTCATCTTGTAGGTCGATTTGGCTTGGTGGTATGCTGCATAGCGAGTGAATTGGACTTCTTCCATGAATGCTATATTGCCTTACCAGCATACCTGCCAAATCATTGCTGGTCCTGTGTCCATTGGTTGGTTCCTCGGGGAGAGGATGTATGAGTGGTTCATTGGTCCCGAGCGATTGAAGATTCCCATGGACTGCCTGACATATACTTTAAATATTACATCAATGCCGAAGAATGCGTGGCAATTAGCTCAAAATGGTTATGATGTCGAGACCTAGCTCTGTCCATCGGGTGAGTCATATGCCCAGTTTATTCAAGCACGACTCCTGAATTTTGACATATCTCCTGTTGGTTCTTGGGGAATTCTCGAGGAAGATGAGGATAGTGATGAAGAGGAGTATGATGGAGAGGGAAGAGGATCCATCCCTCATCTCATGGCTAACACCTCTCAAGTAAACTTTTATCATTTGGTCATTGCAATTGCTTATTTTTCAACTTGTTTTGACTATTTTAATTATTTTTGCAGGCTACCAACTCATCTGGTCATGAGGCTGGTCCTTCCTCTGCCATCCCTCCATTTGCTCCTTCTTACTAACTGGAAATGTCATCTCATCCGCAAGGCACTGATTTGAGTTATCTAGTAGGTCATCCTATTCCATGATGATTTATGCTATATGTATGCATGGTTATGTATGCTCTTACCCTTTCCTTTTCTTACTCACAGTGGATACTTGAGGAGGAAAATAAGAAATTGCAAGAGGAATTAGCTGCTAGCCGCCAACAGGTGGTCTTTCTCAAAAGATTGTATCATCAGCCAAAGCAAAACTTTTGAGATTACCGATTTCAGGGAATGAGAGATCTTAGTGCTTCATCTTCTAGGAGGCCCCAAACTAATGATCATGAGATCCTTTTATCTAATTTAGATGATGACTACTGAAAGCCTGAATTTCAAGAGAATAGGGACTTAAGTACTTTCCATTGGACGAATTCCAAATGAGTGATATGCCTCCTCCTTCTTAGCGATCCATCATTGTATCAATTAAGAAAGTATTATATTATTATTATGATTAATAATAACAATAATAAATCAATAAAGTATTGTATTATTATTATTAATAATAATCAATCAATCAATCAATAATAACAATGATAATAGTAACTTTTACTTTTACTGCAACTTTTGACTTTCGACCTTTTTTTCTATTTTCTTTTATTATTATCACTATTATTATAGTCAATGCAAAAACATTTACTTTTCAATTCAGAGTCCAAAATTGGCACGGTTTTGCAAAAATCAAAAGCCAATGGGAGTGCAGCAATCCCTCAACCATTTCAACATAAATCTTTTCCTTGCGTGTTTTGGTTTTGCGCGTTGCTTGACAACTTTGGTTTAGCTAATCTTTATATAAGTCTTCTTTCATGTCATAATTCCAACAGAAGCCAAAAGAAAATCCTTTATGAATTTTACTCCAGCACCAAAAATTCTTTTTAACAATTTTAAATTTTCTTTTAACTTTAACCATGACAGAACTCAATTTGAAAAAAATCAAGGGTTTATTTAAAGCCATGAAAGCTATTCATTGGGAGCAAATATCTTGGTCTCAAATTAATACTTTGAAGTGCTTTCAAAATATTAAATTGGACTATTTACATGCCATGGTTTTCTTTTGGGATGTGAATTCTAGGACATTCAAGATAAATGAATTTGAGATATGTCTCATAATTGAATAATTTGAGGCCATCCTTGGATATCCAAGCAATCAAACAATGGCATTGCCCATATTGACTTCCAAAACTCAACAAAAGATGCAAATGTTGTTTCAACTTTCAAAGCCCGAAGTTCTATAGTTGACGAGAGGTGAGAAAATTCTGCTTGGTCCTTTGATTGACTTTTGCATTTCTCATTTGGCTCCTACCAAGGCATGGGGATGTATGCTTTGTCTATACTTGCTTGGACCATTCTTGCTTGTTTCTCCTAATGGTGACATCAATCCGCGAGTATTGGATATCGTGGGCCAAATGGAATAAGCCTTGTCTCCGATACCCGTGATCTTAGCCGAGACTTTAGTTGGATTGGACCAATTTAAATCAGAATCTTTGAGGAGATTAGCTGGGAGTCCCTTGCTACTTTGGATAACTACCTAAATCGCCCTTTTGGGTTTTGAATTTAGGCTTTATTTACTGCTCTAATTTTTGCCTAGTCCACCCTTACGAGTTTTCGGAACTAGCGAGCTGTCCTAATTTTTGCTTAAGCCGCCCTTGTGAGTTTTCAACTTTGCGGACCCCTTTTTTTATGTTAGTTCTAATTTTTTCCTAGATTTCCTTTGTGGGTTTTCAAAACTAGCAAACTGCCCTAATTTTTGCTTAGGCCGCTGTAGACCCTTAATTTTTGACCCAGTCTGGTACGATATTTTTATATAGTCCAAAATATTTTTTATGGTATTTTAATTAAATAATATTTATTTTAGTATTTATTATAATTTTTTATAATAATAAAAAATAAAAAAATAAAAATAAAAAAAATAAAAATAAAAATCGGCAACGGAAAAATCGGCGACGAAAAAATTCATCGCCGAAAGTGGAATTGGCCAAGGCCAATTCACCCGCAGGTTGGGCCATTTCACTGCAGGAAATTCCTGCTGCGAATTGGCTAGCTGCCCCAGCCAGTGCTCGTAAATCCTCGTAATTCTTGGCCAACGCTCGCAGTTTTTGCCAGCAAAATTTTCCAACGTAGTTTTTTTCGAAACCAAATTCTATTTGGTTTTAGTTTCTTTTCCTAATTAATTTTAGTTTCCTTAAATAATTAGAAGTAGGCTTATAATTTTTCCTATAAATAACACATTAAAACTTAGAATCAAGGATGGAAAATTTGGACATTTAAACTTGGATTGGATCAGAGTAAAAAAGACAGAAAACTCTAGTAAGAGAAATTAGCAACAAGCAAGCAATCAACAATTCATGAAAGGTAGCTACACTACCTTTGTTATTGTTCATCCAGAAAGCAATTTTTGATGGAACCAATGAATGGAGGTTTGAATCTCTATTTTCTTTATTTATTTCTTTACAGTAGCTCCATCATTCAAATTAAATTAATTCACCATACAAATTAATCAAAAACTTCACAAACCCTAAACTACTCTTCTGTTTTCAGAAACCTTAAAGACCTTAAATTATTTCTTCTGCTTCCAAAAGCTTTAAAACCCTAAACTATTTTCCCTGAATTATTTTCTTCTAAACCATAACTTTTTATCCAAAATCTCCAAATATTTTCTTAAATCTCCAAACCCTAATCTTCTTTAAGTTTTCTTAAAATCATAATTATTTTTATAAAACTCTAAACTATTTTCTTAAATCCTAAAACCAAATATGTTTTCTAAAATACCAAAAACCCTAATTTTCCCAAAACCAAAACAGTAAACCCAAGTTTTCCTAAACCCTAATTCAGTGAACTCAAAACCCTAAACTAATCTAAACCTTAAAGCCATAATCCAATAAACCTAAAATCACAATCCAGTAGCTATGAATTATAAACCCTATTATCTTAAGATTCCAAAACCCTAATTTAATAATATTACCCCTAAGCCTTAATTTGATTAACCAAAAAACCTTACTACTTTCTAAATTCATAAAACCCTAATCCATTCCAATTTTCCAAAACCTTTACAGCAGCCTAAACAAATAACATAATAATACTAAAATCCCAAAACCCTAAATGTTAATTAAAGAACTTTAAATAGAAACATTAAACCCTAATTTGTATCTTTACTTGCTTTATTTAGTTTTAGATTTGATTATATAGTTTATTATATGCTTTGATGGTTGATTTATTTAATTTCAATGCTTGATTTATTTGATTTATCATGGATGGATATTTTCTTTATTGTTATTATTTGATTGTTTTAGTATTAAAATTGTAAGAGGTATGTTATCAATTTGTGGGTACCTCATTAGTTAATTATCATGTAATTTAAATAGCTTTTATATTTTGGACCTATGTAAAGGACATGTTTCCACCTTTCGGTGGGTGTCCTATTTAGTTTAGACATGGATGATGTAAGGACATGTTTCCATCTTCTGGTGGATGTCCATTTATTTGCTTTGTTTGGACATTGCTTTAATTTTAATATAACGATTCTTTATTTAAATTGTTGTGTGTAATATGGATAATATTGTTATACTTAAGAATTTTATAATATTAAGACCTGCAAAGGAGGCCGGTGCCAATGGACCGGGCATTGTGAGGGTGTTGGGCCATTTCTCACCTTCCCTACACGTACTCAACTTTTTGAACCCATTAGGGGGTTGGGGATTCCTTAGGAATCGAGTCATCCACCCCTTTCTTTTTCCCAGCCTGGCCCATTCGGGTGGCGACTCCATTTTCTCTGGACTTAGGCCCGTGTTCTCTAAGGCCCCAAGCCTAAACAGTGCCGAAGTTGCAAGAACTATTCCACCAGGAGTAGGGGAAAAAATCCTTGCTCACAGCTACCCTTGCGGATTTTCAACCTAACTGGCTCTTCATTTTTTTTATTATTTTCTTGTGCTTACATATTTGGCTTCAGGAGTGCCTCTGCTTGCTCGACACTCCATCCATGGATTTCACCAGATACCTGCCGCGACATCATTCTGCTAGGAAACTACTTCATCCTGCTTCTTCATATACTGACAAGGTTGACTGATCCACTCTCGTGCTTCAGTCAACATTCCTTGGTTAATACCTTGGTGGAAGATTTCTCGTATCACCAATCAGACGTATTTAATGTATGTTCCTCTTGCTGCTCTTCGTCGAGGTACTTGCTATGATCCTCGCCGGCTTGACCTTCAGTATGGAGCTAAGCCTTGAGATTCTGAGTTTACTCCTGACTTGGATATGCCTTATCTGACTGAAACCTTCTTGGATCGGCTGAAGCAAAGCTGGCTTGCATGCTACACTTATCGTCTGCCATAGATTCTACATTTGTCAATTTCTTTAGAAAGAAGACTATTATGATATAAAATAATGAAAACAATAATAAGAGATGTTTCTTTTCCTTTTATAATTTGTCATCACCTTTCACTATTGTGTTATTTGTTTTTCCATATTTGGTCAAATACATAAAATAATGCATATAGAACAGTTTTAATATTAACTGTTTTATTAAATTAGGGAACAACAAAACATAAAGCCAGCATACACAAGATCACTCTTGTCGCCAACTAGCCCTCTCGAGTTTTCTAATTAACAATTTTCTCTCGCTTAGCCCTAATTGTTGCCTAGCCTGCCCTTTCAAGTTTTCAGAACTAGCGGGCTGCTCTAACTTTTGCCTAGGTTGCTCTTTTTTTATTTTCAACCTAGCGAGCTCCTTTCTTCTTTTTTTATACATAAAACCTCTTCAACCTGTCAATATTCACTGGCTCACTAAACTCGTTCTCGTCCATGTCTGATAACTTGACTGCACCCTTGTTCATGACTTGTTTCACAACATATGGTCCTTCCTAACTAGGCCTAAATTTTCCTCTTGGATTAGAGACATTATGCTTACACTGTTTCAACATTAAGTCACCAACTCTGAACTTTCTGATCATAACCCTTCTATTGTAGGCCCGAGCTATCTTCCTTTGATACAGTGATGATGATACAGTGCTTTTAACATCCTCTCTTTTAGTAAAGTTAACTGTGTGTATCTGCTTACTACCCACTCCGTCTTAGGCAGTTCAGCTTCCAAGACCACTTTTAATGACTTGATCTCTATTTCAATTGGTAACACTGCCTCCATCCTATAAACAAAAGAGAAAGGTGTCATTCTAGTCAGCATTTGCACACTTGTTCTATATCCCCACAAAGCAAAAGGAAGCATCTCCGACTAATCCCTGTATGTCTTGATCATCTTGGACAGAATATGCTTAATTGTCTTGTTTGTTGCTTCTACTACACCATTAGCCTTCAATCTATAAGTGGAGGATTGGTGATGATGGATTTAGTACTTTGAGAATAAGTCCCTAACTATACCTTGAAATTGTACTCCATTGTCTGATATCACACTATGCGGGACCCCATACCTACAGATGAGATTCTTTTCAATAAATCTAGCCATTTGCCTTGCTCCCAATTTGTTGAAAGATTCGGCCTCGACCCACTTTGAAAAATAATCCACTGCTACTATAATAAAATGGTGATCGTTTGAAGCCGTCAGATGTATCTCTCCTATGATGTCAATCCCCCAAGTTGCATAGGGCCAGGGTAAAGATATAGAATGCAATTCTTCAGGAGGCATCTGATTTAGGTTACCATACATCTGACATTGTTGTCATTTCTTCACAAATTCAATACAATCTCTCTCCATTATCAACCAGTGGTAACCATGTAGAATTATCTTCTTAACTAAGGCTAAACCACTAATGTGTGGACCATAACTTCCAGCGTGTATTTTTGACATGATGTGCTCAACTTAAGGCTTCCTCAAGCACCTCAAGTGCACTCCATCATGCCATCTTCGATACAACTCTCCATAAAAGGTGATGTATTATAAGGACCATCGCCTTATGGCTCTTCTCTCTTTCCTTGTTACCCCTAATGGGTATTCCTTATCCTCCAAAAATCACCTTATAGTGTCATACCACTCATCATGGTCTGTATCAATTTCCATGATTGTCTCATATTCATAGCAAGGAGTTAATGAACTAGTCAAAATTAGAGGCTTAAGAAATAAGTTGACAGGATTTTTCTGTACTGAAGCCAATGTGGCTAGGGCATCAGCCATTTGGTTTTCTTCTCTTAGTAGGTGTATAAACTTGCACTCCTTAAAATTCTTCCTCATCATGGTCAATGAATGGTGGTATGGTTTTAACTTCTCTTCTTTTAACTCCCACTCTCCATTTACTTGGGATACTACTAGCAATGAATCACCAAAGACTTGCACCTTATCCACCTTCACAATCATCAGGATTTCCAAACAAAAAATACGTGTTTCATACTACACCATATTATTGGTTGCCCTGAACTTCAACTTCTTGGCTAAAGGGATAAGCTTCCCCTCAGGTGATTCTAGTATGACTCCCAAGCTTTCTCCTTTCCTATTCACTGCTCCATTGAAATACATTTTCCATCCTTGTACATCTATGGCTTCTAAATGTTCATCAAGAAATTCCAAGACTACCTCTTCGCTATCCAGTAATGGTTGTTGGTCTAGGAATTCTGCCACCGCTCTACCTTTGATTGTTTTCCTAGTTACATACTCAATCTCAAATTCTTCCAATATTATTAACCATCATCCATACTTTCTGATCAAAGAGGGTGTCTCCATTAAGTACTTCACCGGATCCAACCTGGAAATTGCTTGCACACTATAAGATTGAAAGTAATACCGCAACTTCTTAGAAGACCAAACCATAGCTATATAGGTCTTTTCAATGATACTATACTTAATTTCATAAGGTTAGAGCTTTCTACTCAAATAGTAGACTATGTGTTCAACCCCAACTCATCTACTTGGGCTATCATGGCTCTTATTGACTCTTCTTCTACTGCTAAGTATAGTAATAAGGGTTTACCGGGTTTAGGTGGTTTCAAAATAGGTGGATTTAGCAGATACTCCTTTATATGTTCAAATGCCTTTTGACACTCTTCATTCCACTTAACAGGCTAATTCTTTATAAGCAATTTGAAGATAGGTTCACAGATCATGGTGAGTTTTGCTATAAACCTGCTAATGTAGTGTAATCTACCAATAAATCTCTGATCTTCTCTCTCTGTCTTAGGAGTTGGCATATCCCTCATTGCCTTAACCTTCTCAAGATCAATCTCAATGCCATTTGGACCAATCACATATCCCAACAACTTACCTTAAGTAACCCCAAACACACACTTCTTGGGGTTTAACCTTAGCTTATACTTCACCGCTCTCTCAAAGAATAACTCTAAGTTTTGGAAGTGCTGCTCCTTGTATTTGACTTCACCATCATATCATTAACATACACTTTGACTTCTTTATGCATCATATCATGAAACAAGGTGGTGGCCATCCTTTGGTAGGTTGCTCCAGCATTCACCTTATAACAAAATATACCCCATGTAGTAATGAAGGCAGTTTTAGCTTTATCCTATTGGGCCATTAGCACTTGGTTGTATCCAAAAAATTAATCTATAAACGAGTGTAGCATACTAGAAGGTGCACTATCAATTAGGACATCTATATGGGGTAAAGGAAAATCATCTTTAGGGGAAGCCTTGTTCAAGTCTCTATAGTCCACACAGACCATAATTCTTCCATCTTTCTTTGGCACGGGTACTATATTGGCTAGCCAATCTGGATAATCTATCACTTAAAAGAACTTTACTTGTATTTGTTTATTGACCTCTTCTTTAACCAATTCAGCCCATTCTGATCTTAACCGTCTAAGCTTTTATTTGACAAGTTTCATGTAAGTAGGAATCAGATGTTCAGATATGTATCAATCTCTTCTAGGCATATCCTCATAAGACCAAGCAAAAACCTCTTTATATTTTTTAAATATTTTTTCAAATACCTCTCTTTCATCAGGAGTAAGATCGGATGCTATGCTAATGTTTTTAGAATTTTTTATTGTTCCTAAATTTAATGATTGTGTATCAACAGAGTTAATATTAAAGATGCTCATGTAACCACTATTTGAATGTATGCAACCATCAAGAAAAACATTACACAAGTAAAAAAAATCTGTAATATCCCAAGGTACACCCTAAAAGTTTTGGAATAATTATTGTGGTATTTGGATTTAAGGAGTATGTTTAATGGAAGGAGAAAAGAAGTGAAGGTATATATATAACATATATAAGTTAAACTAATGAAAGTCAAAAGAAGATAAATGAATTAATTTAATACCCTATTTTGGTGTACATTGGAATGGTAGTTGTGAGAAGATATGTTGGTAAAATATGTAAGGAAAATATTATAAGAAATAGGTGTATATGAGGGATGATATATATTTATGTGGTATTTGAAAAATATGGAAAATATAAAGGAAATATAAAAGAGATATACATATACCAACATATATATTACATATACATAATGTATAAAGTGGTGTAGGAAAAGTAAGTTTATATAATTAATTAATTAATAATAATAATAATAATAAAAGAAAAAGAAGAAAGAAAAGTCAAAGGGAGAAAGTGTGTGGTGGAGGTTGAAATAATTTATTATATTATTATTATTATTATTATTATTATATATATATATATATATGATAAACATGAAAAGAAGAAGGAAAAAGATATTTTTTTCTTCTTCTTCTTCTTCTTACACGAGAGAGAGAGAGAGAGAGAGAGAGAGAGAGAGAGAGAGAGAGAGAGAGAGAGAGAGAGAGAGAGAGAGAGAGAGAGAGAGAGAGAGAGAGAGAGAGAGTTGTGATTTTGCTTATACACATCAAATCCATAGGGATTTTGAGAGAATTGAAGAGGGATGTTGAAGATTTGGCATAATATTCAAGTAAGTTTTCTCTTGATTTCTCTTATTCTATTTGGAATTTTGTTTGAGTTTGATGGAGTGTTTTTGATGGTTGGAGTGTGTTTGTGTATGGTATGTGTAAAAGTTTTGAAATGGAATTAAAGATAAGAAGTTAGGTTGGTGTGGGTGATGGAAGAGTAAGAGTTGTGTTTAGTGAAATTTTTTCTGTTTTACAATTAGTAAAGGCTGTGATTTGTATGATTTTTAATTAAATATAGAAAAATGTTCTTGAAGTGAATTTTTGATATGTTGTGCCTCTATGAGTCTAGAATGACTGAAAAATATGTGGATTCGATTTTGGAATGGTTATGATTTTGGAAAGATTATTTTTATTAGACCTGTTCCAGCAGGTACCTTAACTGAGACAGCTATCTTTCGGGATTTTTAATAAAATGTAGAAAAATAATATTCAATTGAATTTTGGATATGTTGTTGCTTAGTGAGTCTAGTATTTGAGAAAAATAATTTGGAACCACGTTGATTGAATTTAATTTACAGAATTCACAAAGTTCAGAACTGCTGCCAGAATGCAGGGCAATTGGGGCAGTCTGGTTAGGTGAACTATTTGACCAAGATTTTGTGTTCAGTTTGATCTGAAATTTTAAAGGAATGATTTTAAGATGTAAAACTAAATTCTGTAAAAATTTTAGAATTTTTAGTCAAGTAGATTATTTTATACAATTTTTCAAAATAAGGATAAAGTGGAGTCTAAAACCAGAATTTACTATTCATATGGTCATTTTGCTAATATTCCTTTTGGATTAGGTTGTGAAGAGGTTGAATTGCCCTAATCTAAGTGTTGAGGATTCTTGGAAGAGTAAGTGTATAGATTGGTGTGAGTTGGTTTTAAGGTAAGTACAAACTACATTATTGCATACATTCATATGATATTGAGACTTGTGACATATTTAGTTATAATGTGAATGTTGTGATGAGCATGTAAAATATGTGTTAATGCCATTGATTATATCCATTTGAATAATGAATTGATTAATGTGATTTGAAATATAATGAAATGTGAAATGTGCAAGATGTGATGATGAAATGTAATGTGAAAGATATGATGTTATGAAGAGTTGCTTCATTGCGATTTGAGATCATATGAGATATGAGGCCATGATTGTTGGCTATGATGATGCAAATGAGATGATTGAGACATGGTTGCCTAATTTGCTTATGAAATATAAAATGAATTGAGAAAGAGATTATGAAGAGATGAATGAAATGTTTGTGTGTTTAATATGTTATTCAGATTTCAGAATTCTGGGTTTGGCGGCATGCCTATGAAATAATAGTAACAGTCTTGCCGGGTTGAGGATCTCCTCGAGATTAGTCGGGTTAAGGTCCAAGAGACTGGGTCTGTTATACTTGTTTTGGTAACAGTCTTGCCGGGTTGAGGATCTCCTTGAGTCTAGCCAAGTAGAGGTCCAAGAGACTGGGTCTGTTACCCTATCCATGGATAGATATATATATGTGTATATCGCCTACGGGCTTGATAATTATGATTATGGACCAAAGCAGTAACTCTGAACTTTGAATAACATATTAGTGTCTTTTGGGCCCATGCTTGTCTTTGTTTAAATGTGATTCATGAAATGTGAAATGAATGAATAATGAGACCAATGATTGTTTTTGTTTAAATGTGAATTATGGAATAAGATGTAATGATATGAGATATATGATGATAATTATGAAATGAGATGATTACAATGTATAAATAAATTATTGAAGGTGAATGTAGATTGAAAAACTATGTTGAATGATGAGATCTGAAGGTACTACATGAAAATACAATATGATGAATAATATGGAGGTGGTTGTGGACATTGTGAGTATTATTTTATCAATGTTTTAATAAGTCATGGAATTGTGGGTTGTATTAATGAAATACGTGCATATGTATATAATTATGAGATTAGTAGAAATATAAATAAGGTGTAATTGAAATGGGAAAATATGATAAGAAAATAATAATATATGAAGTTAACATATAAGTATGATTGTCTGTTATGTATGTTTATAATATTTATTTGTACTACTAAGCTTTCGGGCTTAGCGCGGTTGTATATATCGCGCAGGTGAGTAGGTGGTTGATCTGGAAGTCAAACTGATATGCCACGAGTAGGGTAAGAGTATTTCGAGACCAACTAGAAGGTGATGCATACATGTATAATTTCGTTATGTTGTATTTCTGACAAGAATGTATTCATATGTATAAATGAAATTTTGGTAAAGACAAGATTATCATATATATAAGATTATTAAAAGTATGTGATAATAATAAACATCTACTTATTTTGTATTAGAAGTGTGAACTCTTCTTGCAGGTTTGTAGTTGAGGGTATAAGGTGGATTCATTGGGAGTGTATTGAAACTGGTTGCATTTGCATGGGTCTGTGTAAAAATGTTTTCAAAAATCAGAAAAAAATCAGTTTTGTCGACACTTGGGATCAAATTTCTAGGCGAACCTCTGGCAAAATTTCTGTAAAACCAGAACTAAAATTCGAATTAAGTAAAATTGGTAGCAACATTTGGATAGTGTGGCGCCTCTACTCGGCTTACACATGTAGGCTGGGAAGGGGTGTTACAATTTTTGGTATCAGAGCTTAGGTTCGAGATTCTCGGCCTAAATAGAATTAAAAAGAGAAAGTTTTGAAAAGCTTAAAGAGAATTAAAAAGAAAAGTTTTGAAATGAAATTTGTAATACATGCATATGCATTAACACCTAGGTTGGTCTCGGATGTGGCATTATGTGAATTGTAATGTATTTGAATTAGATGAGATGGATGATAGTGTGTGGATGAAGTTCTACATGGAAGGAAAAAAAATTAGAAAAAAAAATGATATGGAAACATTCATATAAGTTTAATTAATAAATTAAAGAATGGAAATTTATCCAAGTAAAGTAAATTGTTAAATTTTTTATTTTTGAAATGTGTCTGAAATATAAAGAAATGAATAAGAGAATAAAGTTGAAAATGAGCTAAAAACAAAATCAAGATTTAAGTAGGTACTCTTTCCTCTGCAATTTGAATCTCTTTCTAATAAAGCTTATGATTGGATTATTAGAGAGAAGAAATCTTATTCGGATGTTAAAATGAATAAATATGTTATTAACTTGAAGGAAAATATGGTGGAACATTGATTGAGTTGATTGGTATAGACAAAATGTGATCATTTAAGGTTTGGGTGTATAAAGTTAAAGTTTTGTTTAAAAGAAAAAGAGATGATGTTGGTTAAGTAAAAAGATATTGTTATTGTTTGCATTGTTATTTTAATGCAACATTGTGATTTCAATGTTAGAAATATGATATGTTTGAATATTGTGAAAGCTCATGTTAATGGTGGTAATATGTGACATTTGGATTTTTTTGAAATGAGCTTAATAATTGTGAAAACTATATGTTTGGATGTTGCTTTGTGGTATATATATAAGATGTTTTTAAAGTTGATATTAAGAAAAGATGAGAATTGTAAGTTGAAGTTTAGGTGAAATAGTGATTTGAGAATTTAGAATTTTAATGGAATGTTGATAAAGATTATTTAGATATTAAACATATGAGCTATTTGCAATGAATATTCTTGCATATGAGAATACTACGAATTGGGTAATGAGATTGATAGTATGAGAATTTGTTTTGAAATAAAAGAAAGTGATTGAGCGAGTGAAAATGAGTTACTTTAAGTCATTTGACTGGTAAGGGTGAAAATGGATATGAAGGTACATTAAATGCTTTAAAAAAATATATAAAAAAAATGAGAGAGATGTCACATTAGAAATGTGACTTGAATATATGTGAAGTGTTATTATGGTTAGAATGTATATATTTGTTGTGTTGATGAATAATTTAAATCATGTCAAAAGAATGAGTATGATAATGTTCAAAGAAAAATGATAAACATTAAATTTGTACAGATTGTATGCAAAAGAGAAATTAAATAAAATTACATGATTAAGTGTATACATGTATAGGATATTTGAGATGAGTTTTTCGATATGAATGTAATTGTATTATGTAAGAAATGTGGGAAGTGAGTCACATTATGGATGTGGCCTATGTATATGTAGGTGGTATAATTACTGGTATAATGATATTAAGAATGATATTGCATGTATTAGTGGACCTAAGAGAGATTAGGTCTTGAACTGTGCAAAACTAGATGGATTATGTAACGAAATTAAGAGTGAGAATGGACTCGAGTAATATTGGATGGTGAAATTGTTATGGTAATCACTGAACCTGATGATCATATAATATTTTGAGTCCCAAAGTATCCACATGTGGGAAGGTTTTATGTATATGTGTATAATAAGAGATTGTAAATGGATTAGAAGTAGATTCGAAATGGAGTAACAAAAGGGAAATTGTGTAAGAATTGCATATGATTGAATATGTATACATAAGAGATGATAATAATAATAATATTGTTGAGCAGGAGTTAGGCTAATGATGAACATAATCGAGTGCAAATTGTTTTGAGATAGAGCTGAAATGTGTTAACTCTTGGTGTAGCAAAAGTTTAGAGAATGAATATGTAATTCTTATGATATAAATTAGCATTGTAATTAGAAAGGTTGGAAGTTGAATAATAAAGGAACAGTATGGATTTATAAGCTTCAGGCATGACCGTTAATCTATTATGATTTGTTTAGTATATTTTGGTCGATTAATTTTGTTATCCACAGATTTGGAACTGAGATAACATGACTGTAGTGCAGTTTTGGTGAGATTGATAATTATGTTTCTAGAAACATGATCAAGAATTATGACTGGTAAAGTTATACTTTATCATTTTATGTTAGAAATTTGGTTATAATTATGAAAAGTAAGGAAAGAAAAGAGAAATGTAAAATGTTTTGAGTTATGGCTAATGTGATAAAAAGCTGATTATGTAAAGATCGTAATGGTATGAAATGTGAGGAGATATTAAAAAGGGGAAATTACAAAATGTGACTGAAAGTTATACTAAATATGTTTATGGTATAAAGTGAATAAATGAATGGACTTAAGGTTTAAGTGAGTGAACTATGGATAGAAAGTATGGTATGAGATTATCATGAGAATTGGTGGAAATTATACTAAGATAGTAGGAAATAAACTATGTGTCTATTGAAAGATAATTTAAAGTGATTTGTAATTATGATAATTTTACTGAATATGGATCTGAAGAGATCAGGATTTGAATATAAGTTTGCTCTAATGGAATTAGGTTATATATATATATATATTGTGAAATTTCATGATAAGTTTAAATAAATTAATTGTTGATTTGAATTAAACAAGATTGAAACGTGGCTATATTGTGACAGATAGATCAATTGATCTAGATTCTATGAAGATTATGAATCATTATTGAAATTTAATGTGTACAGTTGTACTAGGAGCATAAGATTTAAATGATAATGTATGTGATGTAATATTCTGACAAATGTATGGATGTGAATGTATTGAGTTAAATCAGTTGTAAATGAAGAAAAAAGGAAAAAAAATTAAGTGTAGGAAAAATAAGGATATTGTTATCAATTAAGGTGTGATAAATGTCTATTCTGGAAGTGATTTTAATGATGGGATAATCAATGATTTTTTTTTAGGTTGAAGTTAAGAGAGTAATTATAAAGAGATGAAGTAATAAAATATCTTGAATGTAATAATTAGACAAAGTACATGTATAATATAAGATGATCTGATTCTTGCATCAAGATAAATTAATTGGGAATGTAATGAGATATTTTGAATGTTTGGATAAGAAAGTAATAAGATATATAAATGGATCTAATGATGAGTTATGAAATTTAGAGAAGATGATTGACTCTAAGGGAGAGAGTAAAAGTTATATGATGTGATGACATAATAACTTAAGAATATAATTAACTTCATATGAAAGTTAAGATGGTATTATGTTAAGAGTGGATTGCTATTATACTAGATAATTTCGAGGACGAAATTATTTAAGGGGGAGAGAATTGTAATATCCCAAGGTACACCCTAAAAGTTTTGGAATAATTATTGTGGTATTTGGATTTAAGGAGTATGTTTAATGGAAGGAGAAAAGAAGTGAAGGTATATATATAACATATATAAGTTAAACTAATAAAAGTCAAAAGAAGATAAATGAATTAATTTAATACCCTATTTTGGTGTACATTGGAATGGTAGTTGTGAGAAGATATGTTGGTAAAATATGTAAGGAAAATATTATAAGAAATAGGTGTATATGAGGGATGATATATATTTATGTGGTATTTGAAAAATATGGAAAATATAAAGGAAATATAAAAGAGATATACATATACCAACATATATATTACATATACATAATGTATAAAGTGGTGTAGGAAAAGTAAGTTTATATAATTAATTAATTAATAATAATAATAATAATAAAAGAAAAAGAAGAAAGAAAAGTCAAAGGGAGAAAGTGTGTGGTGGAGGTTGAAATAATTTATTATATTATTATTATTATTATTATTATATATATATATATATATATGATAAACATGAAAAGAAGAAGGAAAAAGATATTTTTTTCTTCTTCTTCTTCTTCTTACACGAGAGAGAGAGAGAGAGAGAGAGAGAGAGAGAGAGAGAGAGAGAGAGAGAGAGAGAGAGAGAGAGAGAGAGAGAGAGAGAGTTGTGATTTTGCTTATACACATCAAATCCATAGGGATTTTGAGAGAATTGAAGAGGGATGTTGAAGATTTGGCATAATATTCAAGTAAGTTTTCTCTTGATTTCTCTTATTCTATTTGGAATTTTGTTTGAGTTTGATGGAGTGTTTTTGATGGTTGGAGTGTGTTTGTGTATGGTGTGTGTAAAAGTGTTGAAATGGAATTAAAGATAAGAAGTTAGGTTGGTGTGGGTGATGGAAGAGTAAGAGTTGTGTTTAGTGAAATTTTTTCTGTTTTACAATTAGTAAAGGCTGTGATTTGTATGATTTTTAATTAAATATAGAAAAATGTTCTTGAAGTGAATTTTTGATATGTTGTGCCTCTATGAGTCTAGAATGACTGAAAAATATGTGGATTCGATTTTGGAATGGTTATGATTTTGGAAAGATTATTTTTATTAGACCTGTTCCAGCAGGTACCTTAACTGAGACAGCTATCTTTCGGGATTTTTAATAAAATGTAGAAAAATAATATTCAATTGAATTTTGGATATGTTGTTGCTTAGTGAGTCTAGTATTTGAGAAAAATAATTTGGAACCACATTGATTGAATTTAATTTACAGAATTCACAAAGTTCAGAACTGCTGCCAGAATGCAGGGCAATTGGGGCAGTCTGGTTAGGTGAACTATTTGACCAAGATTTTGTGTTCAGTTTGATCTGAAATTTTAAAGGAATGATTTTAAGATGTACAACTAAATTCTGTAAAAATTTTAGAATTTTTAGTCAAGTAGATTATTTTATACAATTTTTCAAAATAAGGATAAAGTGGAGTCTAAAACCAGAATTTACTATTCATATGGTCATTTTGCTAATATTCCTTTTGGATTAGGTTGTGAAGAGGTTGAATTGCCCTAATCTAAGTGTTGAGGATTCTTGGAAGAGTAAGTGTATAGATTGGTGTGAGTTGGTTTTAAGGTAAGTACAAACTACATTATTGCATACATTCATATGATATTGAGACTTGTGACATATTTAGTTATAATGTGAATGTTGTGATGAGCATGTAAAATATGTGTTAATGTCATTGATTATATCCATTTGAATAATGAATTGATTAATGTGATTTGAAATATAATGAAATGTGAAATGTGCAAGATGTGATGATGAAATGTAATGTGAAAGATATGATGTTATGAAGAGTTGCTTCATTGCGATTTGAGATCATATGAGATATGAGGCCATGATTGTTGGCTATGATGATGCAAATGAGATGATTGAGACATGGTTGCCTAATTTGCTTATGAAATATAAAAAGAATTGAGAAAGAGATTATGAAGAGATGAATGAAATGTTTGTGTGTTTAATATGTTATTCAGATTTCAGAATTCTGGGTTTGGCGGCATGCCTATGAAATAATAGTAACAGTCTTGCCGGGTTGAGGATCTCCTCGAGATTAGTCGGGTTGAGGTCCAAGAGACTGGGTCTGTTATACTTGTTTTGGTAACAGTCTTGCCGGGTTGAGGATCTCCTTGAGTCTAGCCAAGTAGAGGTCCAAGAGACTGGGTCTGTTACCCTATCCATGGATAGATATATATATGTGTATATCGCCTACGGGCTTGATAATTATGATTATGGACCAAAGCAGTAACTCTGAACTTTGAATAACATATTAGTGTCTTTTGGGCCCATGCTTGTCTTTGTTTAAATGTGATTCATGAAATGTGAAATGAATGAATAATGAGTCCAATGATTGTTTTTGTTTAAATGTGAATTATGGAATAAGATGTAATGATATGAGATATATGATGATAATTATGAAATGAGATGATTACAATGTATAAATAAATTATTGAAGGTGAATGTAGATTGAAAAACTATGTTGAATGATGAGATCTGAAGGTACTACATGAAAATACAATATGATGAATAATATGGAGGTGGTTGTGGACATTGTGAGTATTATTTTATCAATGTTTTAATAAGTCATGGAATTGTGGGTTGTATTAATGAAATACGTGCATATGTATATAATTATGAGATTAGTAGAAATATAAATAAGGTGTAATTGAAATGGGAAAATATGATAAGAAAATAATAATATATGAAGTTAACATATAAGTATGATTGTCTGTTATGTATGTTTATAATATTTATTTGTACTACTAAGCTTTCGGGCTTAGCGCGGTTGTATATATCGCGCAGGTGAGTAGGTGGTTGATCTGGAAGTCAAACTGATATGCCACGAGTAGGGTAAGAGTATTTCGAGACCAACTAGAAGGTGATGCATACATGTATAATTTCGTTATGTTGTATTTCTGACAAGAATGTATTCATATGTATAAATGAAATTTTGGTAAAGACAAGATTATCATATATATATATAAGATTATTAAAAGTATGTGATAATAATAAACATCTACTTATTTTGTATTAGAAGTGTGAACTCTTCTTGCAGGTTTGTAGTTGAGGGTATAAGGTGGATTCATTGGGAGTGTATTGAAACTGGTTGCATTTGCATGGGTCTGTGTAAAAATGTTTTCAAAAATCAGAAAAAAATCAGTTTTGTCGACACTTGGGATCAAATTTCTAGGCGAACCTCTGGCAAAATTTCTGTAAAACCAGAACTAAAATTCGAATTAAGTAAAATTGGTAGCAACATTTGGATAGTGTGGCGCCTCTACTCGGCTTACACATGTAGGCTGGGAAGGGGTGTTACAAAATCAGACTTTATTGCATTCATTTTGGAAAAGAAAATATCATCATCCTCATATAAAGCAAACAAATTAAAATCATAATCAAGATCATTGTTCTCAAAATCATTAAGTAGAACATCTTCAAACTTCTCTTCAACTAGAGCAGCAATATCCTCTGGAGTCTTCTTGGGTTTTAGGATGACTTCCTTTTCCCCTTCTGAATTGGGCTCCTTGTCAGCTGACAGGGTGAGATCTTTCTTCACTTGTTCCATTAGCTCAGCAACATTAGTAAAAATTTTAAAACCTAGGATCAACTTTCCCATGAATATGATTGGCTCGGGCTTTCCTTGGAGTGGTCTCATGTCTGGGTTTTGACAAAGATTTCTTCAAGTGGTGGGAAGCTCATCTTCTCATTCTTCATTGGCTGAACATCTTTGCTGGCTTCTTCATACCCTAACCCTTTCTTGGAAGTTTGAGTCTTCAAATCTGGAAGCTTTATCACACCGGCCTTACCTTTTTCAAGACCAGCACCAGGACGGTAGATCATGTTCTTCATCATGTTCAAGACCTTGGAGTCCACTACTTCATCATCAGAAATTGCAGCTACTTGGAAACCATTGAGAGGCCTCTCAATCATTAGAGTATTGACCACCTCATTATCTTCGGCCTCGATGACCACTGTCTCATCTCTGTTTGGAAACTTGATCTTTTGATGAAAGGTGGAAGGAACTCCACCAAGAGGATGAAACCATGGTCATCCCAAAAGTAGAGCAAAAATAATTGGTATGTCCAAAACAACAAATTCAACCATAGATTCAATTGGACCAACCTTCACAATATCTTTGAATATCCAATTTGTAACACCCCATCTTAGCCTACGTTTATAGACCAGGATGGACTGTTATCTCATGGCGATTGTGTCTTAATATTTTACTTAGCAAATTTTAAGTGCAGATTTTAAAATTTACCGAAGCCGTTAAGACAGTACTGCCGGTAGGATGGCATGCCAAACCCCCATTCCAGACCGGTTTTACCCATTTACCGAGTTTAGCATATATAACATTTCATATATACCCATTCACTTCGTATATATACCACATATTCTCCATGCATATACAATATATATTTACACAAATATCACATATACTCACATATGTATCATATGTATTCACATATTTTCCATCTTAATTTATTCTTCATATCATAATTAAACTCAATACCAAAAATAAAATGATAAAACACCCACACCAAGTTTTTGACCATGTTAATAATGAAAAATTACCATATGAACAATAAACTCTGGTTCTTGACCCAACTTGATCCTTGTTTTAGAAACTTTATATAAAATAATCCACTTAGCTAAAAAATATAAAATTTTTAAAGAATTTATTTTTACATCTTAAAATCATTCCTTTAAAATTTCAGATCAAACTGGACACAAAATCATGGTCAACTAGTTCACCCAACCAGACAGCTCCAGTTGCCCTGCATCCTTGCAGCAGTTCTGAATTTTATGAATTCCGTAAATTAAATTCAATCAATGTGGTTCCAAATTATTTTTCTCAAATACTAGACTTACTCGAAAACAACATATCCAAAATTCAACTCAATATAATTTTTCTATATTTAATTAAAAATCATACAAGTCACAGCATTTTATTAATTGTAAAACAGAAAAATTTTAAAAGGAGTTCCATGGTTAAAGTACCAAACCTTGCTCTTTAATTCCCTTTTGATTTTCCTATTGTGGCCGAAATTTCTAAGTGGAAAAGAGAGAGTTTGTTCTTCATTTCATGATATATATATATATAAGGGAAATGATGATCACCTTATGTGTTGGATAAATCCTTTAAGACCACTTGTCCACCTTTCTCTTTGTTCATTTAATACTCATGCTAAATGGTTACTTTTGATTGGCCAACAAGAGATTTTTATAGTTTTCTTTCCCATTACTTCTTCCCACTTGTCCCTCTTCTCTTTGGATACCCTAAAGTTGTCCTGTGTTACCCATACGGTCCCGACACGAAACCGGGCCTACTTTACGTTCCGACGAAATCGATCGTAACTTTTAAACCGTGCGTTTTCGGGAAAAATTGAAACCCACAGTTATGACCCAATTAATCTCGAGAATATTCTTCCGGTGTTGGATATGGGCACTATTAAGAACTTCCGACACTAAATTTTTAAGTTTACTTAGTTGTCCCTAACTTTTGAGAAATTCTCACTTAGGTCCTTTAGATATCCCTGCCTAACATTGCTGTCTTTCTTTATTAATATCTTTTTACTCACAACTCCAAATTAAGTAATTCTTATTCCCACTGAAACTAGACATCCAGGGATACATTGTGTCAACATTTCAGGTCGATCCGAGCTATATCTGATTTTTGACGGTATTTTGAATTCAAGCCTACTATGCTGTCCTGAGGCAGCTTGCACATTCTCTACTAAATCCATCATATCTTATTCTGTAAAACTCCAAATTTGGTAATTTAAAGTTATACATCTATCTAATACACAAATAAACAATTAAGTCTTCTTTGAGACTCTCTAATTCTGTCATTAACTTGGATGAAATTCAAGCTCAATTTATAAGTCATGTTCTAAGCTCCTTTGCTCTAAGCCTAAATCATATCCTCTATGTCTGTTTCTTACCAATCTGGAATTCGGGATGTTACAATTCTATCCTCCTTAATTTAAGTTTCACCTCGAAACTTACTTATTCATACATAATTCTTACGTATAATTACACATAGCTTGTGATTCTACGTTTCGTTCCACGAATATAGAGACATCCTATATTGACATAAATAATTATCTGCTTAGTTCATCAACATATAACTCAATTATCAATTCTTATCTGGCATGTACATCTACCTATTCATCATATAACTTTCTCCTTACTTTATCTTACACGGCACACATAGTTATTTACTTACTACCTATCTCCCAGAATCGACTAAACCTATGCTCTGATACCACTAAATGTAACACCCCATCTTAGCCTACTTTTATAAACCAAGATGGACTGTTATCTCATGGTGATTGTGTCTTAATATTTTACTTAGCAAATTTTAAGTGCAGATTTTAAAAAATTTTTGCCATAACCTCCCCTAAAAATGGAGGTCCCAAGTGTCGACAAAACTGTTTTTTTCTGAATTTTGAAAACATTTTTACACAAACCAATGCGAATACAAACAAATTCAATACACTCCCAAAGATCCACCCTTATAACCTCAACTAAAATCCTACAAGAAGAATTCACACTTCTATATTCACAACCCAACTCAATTCAAAACCATACAGTTATTATACATTACTAGATTTACATGTTACATCAAGTTATCTCTTTGTATTGTTCAAATAAGTACATGCCAGTTTCTAATACCAAAATACAAAATAAAGAGCACCACTTAAGTTTGTTGATGACCGACAAATCGCAGGACTCCTCTGCTCGCTACTGGCCCCTTGCTAATAACCTACGAGTTTAGAAGAAACTAAACTCGCTAAGCATTGCTTAGTGGGTACTTTAACCACTGCCGAATATAAATAGTGTAAGGAAGGTTTGTTGAAACACATGTAAATTTAGAGTACTGCATAATTAAACTATTTTCATACAATCATCATATTTATATTTTCTAATTAATTAAGATTCACATTCTGTATGTAAACAACATGTAATATAACTTCATTATAATTACGAGTTAATCTGCTCCACTAGGTAATTATGAATACACCAATCTCGGAATGAGGCCTCATATAGAGTTACGCGTGGTCTTGACCTCACACGAATAATTGCCATGGTCTTGGTCTCACACGATATAGAATAACTGCGTGGTCTTGGTCTCACACGACTAGTTGCCATGATCTTCACCTCACATGATATAACCGCGTGCGCGTAAGTAATATCCCGACCGAAGCCGTTAAGACAGTACTGCCGGTAGGATGGCATGCCAAACCCCCATTCCAGACCGGTTTTACCCATTTACCGAGTAGAGCATATATAACATTTCATATATACCCATTCACTTCGTATATATACCACATATTCTCCATGTATATACAATATATATTTACACAAATATCACATATACTCACATATGTATCATATGTATTCACATATTTTCCATCTTAATTTATTCTTCATATCATAATTAAAATCAATACCAAAAATAAAATGAAAAAACACCCACACCAAGTTTTTGACCAAGTTAATAATGAAAAATTACCATATGAACAATAAACTATGGTTCTTGACCCAGCTTGATCCATGTTTTAGAAAATTTATATAAAATAATACACTTGGCTAAAAACTCTAAAATTTTTACGAAATTTATTTTTGCATCTTAAAATCATTCCTTTAAAATTTCAGATCAAACTGGACACAAAATCTTGGTCAACTAGTTCACCCAACCAGACTGCTCCAGTTGCCCTGCATCCTGGCAGCAGTTCTGAATTTTATGAATTCTGTAAATTAAATTCAATCAATGTGGTTCTAAATTATTTTTCTCAAATACTAGACTTACTAAAAAAAACATATCAAAAATTCAACTCAAAATAATTTTTCTATATTTAATTAAAATTCATACAAATCACAGCATTTTACTAATTGTAAAACAGAAAAATTTTAAAAGGAGTTCCATGGTTAAAGTACCAAACCTTGCTCTTTAATTCCCTTTTGCTTTTCCTATTGTGGCCGAAATTTGTAAGTGGAAAAGAGAGAGTTTGTTCTTCATTTCATGATATATATATATATAAGGGAAATGATGATCACCTTATGTGTTGGATAAATCCTTTAAGACCACTTGTCCACCTTTCTCTTTCTTCATTTAATACTCATGCTAAATGTTTACTTTTGATTGGCCAACAAGAGATTTTTATAGTTTTATTTCCCATTACTTCTTCCCACTTGTCCCTCTTCTCATTGGATACCCTAAAGTTATCCCGTGTTACCCATACGGTCCCGACACGAAACCGGGCCCACTTTACATTCCGACAATTAATCGATCGTAACTTTTAAACCGTGCGTTTTCGGAAAAATTTGAAACCCACGGTTATGACCCGATTAATCTCAAGAATATTCTTCCAGGGTCGGATATGGGAACTATTAAGAACTTCCGACACTAAATTTTTAAGTTTACATAGTTGTCCCTAACTTTTGAGAAATTCTCACTTAGGTCCTTTTGATATCCCTTCCTAACCTTGCTGTCTTTCTTTATTAATATCTTTTTACTCACAACTCCAAATTAAGTAATTCTTATTCCTACTGAAACTAGACATCCAGGGATACATTGTGTCAACATTTCAGGTCAATCCGAGCTATATCTGATTTTTGACGGTCCTTTGAAGTCAAGCCTACTATGCTGTCCTGAGGCAGCTTGCACATTGTCTACTAAATCCATCATATCTTATTCTTTACAACTCCAAATTGGGTAATTTAAAGTTATACGTCTAGCTAAGACACAAATAAACAATTAAGTCTTCTTTGAGACTCTCTAATTTTGTCATTAACTTGGATGAAATTCGAGCTCAAGTTATAGGTCATGTTCTAAGCTCCTTTGTTCTAAGCCTAAATCATATCCTCTATGTCTATTTCTTACCAATCTAGAATTCGGGATGTTACAATTCAATCCCCCTTAATTTAAGTTTCTCCCCGAAACTTACTTATTCATGCATAATTCTTACGTATAATTACACATAGCTTGTGATTCTACGTTTCGTTCCACAAATCTAGAGACATCCTATATTGACATAAATAATTATCTGCTTAGTTCATCAACATATAACTCAATTATCAATTCTTATCTGGCATGTACATCTACCTATTCATCATATAACTTTCTCCTTACTTTATCTTACATGGCACACATAGTTATTTACTTACTACCTATCTCCAGAATCGACTAAACCTTTGCTCTGATACCACTAAATGTAACACCCCATCTTAGCCTACATTTATAAACCAAGATGGACTGTTATCTCATGGTGATTGTGTCTTAATATTTTACTTAGCAAATTTTAAGTGCAGATTTTAAAAAAAATTTGCCATAATCTCCCCTAAAAATGGAGGTCCCAAGTGTCGACAAAACTGTTTTTTTTCTGATTTTTGAAAACATTATTACACAAACCAATGCGAATACAAACAAATTCAATACACTCCCAATGATCCACCCTTATAACCTCAACTAAAATCCTGCAAGAAGAATTCACACTTCTATATTCACAACCCAACTCAATTCAAAACCATACAGTTATTATACATTACTAGATTTACATGTTACATCAAGTTATCTCTTTGTATTGTTCAAATAAGTACATGCCAGTTTCTAATACCAAAATACAAAATAAAGAGCACCACTTAAGTTTGTTGATGATCGACAAATCGCAGGACTCCTCTGCTGCCTACTGGCTCCTTGCTAATAACCTACGAGTTTAGAAGAAACTAAACTCGCTAAGCATTGCTTAGTGGGTACTTTAACCATTGCCAAATATAAATAGTGTAAGGAAGGTTTGTTGAAACACATGTAAAAGTAGAATACTGCATAATTAAACTATTTTCATACAATCATCATATTTATATTTTCTAATTAAGTTAAGATTCACATTCTGTATGTAAACAACATGTAATATAACTTCATGATAATTACAAGTTAATCTGCTCCACTAGGTAATTATGAATACACCAATCTCGGAATGAGGCCTCATATAGAGTTACGCGTGGTCTTGACCTCACACGAATAATTGCCATGGTCTTGGTCTCACACGATATAGAATAACTGCGTGGTCTTGGTCTCACACGACTAGTTGCCATGATCTTGACCTCACACGATATAACTGCGTGCGCGTAAGTAATATCCCAACCGAAGCCGTTAAGACAGTACTGCCGGTAGGATGGCATGCCAAACCCCCATTCCAGACCGGTTTTACCCATTTACCGAGTTTAGCATATATAACATTTCATATATATCCATTCACTTCGTATATATACCACATATTCTCCATATATATACAATATATATTTACACTAATATCACATATACTCACATATGTATCATATGTATTCACATATTTTCCATCTTAATTTATTCTTCATATCATAATTAAACTCAATACCAAAAATAAAATGATAAAACACCCACACCAAGTTTTTGACCAAGTTAATAATGAAAAATTACCACATGAACAATAAACTCTGGTTCTTGACCCAACTTGATCCTTGTTTTAGAAAATTTATATAAAATAATCCGCTTGGCTAAAAACTCTAAAATTTTTACAGAATTTATTTTTACATCTTAAAATCATTCCTTTAAAATTTCAGATCAAACTGGACACAAAATCTTGGTTAACTAGTTCACCCAACCAGACTGCTCCAGTTGCCCTGCATCCTGGCAGCAGTTCTGAATTTTATGAATTCCGTAAATTAAATTCAATCAATGTGGTTCCAAATTATTTTTCTCAAATACTAGACTTACTAACCAAAAACATATCTAAAATTAAACTCAATATAAATTTTCTATATTTAATTAAAAATCATACAAGTCACAGCATTTTACTAATTGTAAAACAGAAAAATTTTAAAAGGAGTTCCATGGTTAAAGTACCAAACCTTGCTCTTTAATTCCCTTTTGATTTTCCTATTGTGGCAGAAATTTCTAAGTGGAAAAGAGAGAGTTTGTTCTTCATTTCATGATATATATATATAAGGGAAATGATGATCACCTTATGTGTTGGATAAATCCTTTAAGACCACTTGTCCACCTTTCTCTTTCTTCATTTAATACTCATGCTAAATGGTTACTTTTGATTGGCCAACAAGAGATTTTTATAGTTTTCTTTCCCATTACTTCTTCCCACTTGTCCCTCTTCTCATTGGATACCCTAAAGTTATCCCGTGTTACCCATACGGTCCCGACACGAAACTGGGCCCACTTTACGTTCCGACGATTAATCAATCGTAACTTTTAAACCGTGCATTTTCGGGAAAAATTGAAACCCATGGTTATGACCTGATTAATCTCGAGAATATTCTTCCAGGGTCGGATATGGGCACTATTAAGAACTTCGGACACTAAAGTTTTAAGTTTATATAGTTGTCTTTAACTTTTGAGAAATTCTCACTTAGATGCTTTTGATATCCCTTCCTAACCTTGCTGTCTTTCTTTATTAATATCTTTTTACTCACAACTCCAAATTAAGTAATTCTCATTCCCACTGAAACTAGACATCTGGGGATACATTGTGTCAACATTTCAGGTCGATCCGAGCTGTATCTGATTTTTGACAGTCCTTTGAATTCAAGCCTACTATGCTGTCCTGAGGCAGCTTGCACATTGTCTACTAAATCCATCATATCTTATTCTTTACATCTCCAAATTGGGTAATTTAAAGTTATACGTGTAGCTAAGACACATATAAACAATTAAGTCTTCTTTGAGACTCTCTAATTGTAATATCCTCATTTATGCCCTAGAAGTTTTGCATATTGTTGTTGTTGTTATTGTTATATATTGGATTGAATATATGTGTTAAATTGTAAGAGAAAAGAAATTGAGAAGAGAAAGTATATGTATATGTATTTTGGGAAGAAATAGGGTTTAGAGACAAATTTATATGTTGTGTATATGTTAATATATATGACATATAAAGTGGTCAAAAGGCTTGGTCAATGCAAGAGAAGATATTTATTTGAGATTGGTAAATTACTTAATTGGGCACATATAAGACAAAAAGATAATTATGTGAATGAGGGCACTTTGGTAATTGCTTGGATAAAATCACATGGTGGATATTTAAAGAAGGTTTGACTTGTGTTTTCTTCTTCATTTCTTCTTCTTCTTCTTGTTGATGGCCGGCCCTCCATAGCCAAAGAGAAAGAAAGAGACAAGTGATGGTTTTGATGATTTCAAGCTTAAATTGAAGAAAGATTAAGTGTTCAAGTGTTGATTTAAGAAGTTTTTAACTAAGGTAAGATCTTTTCTCTAATTTCTTCAATTCTTTTGAAGTGGTATGATTAAGTTGCTTATGGTATGATTGTAAGTATTGATTTTGCTTGATAGATGAGAAGTTGGGTTGGTGTTGGTGATGGAAGAGTAAGATTGGTGTTTAGTGAAATTGTTTCTGTTTTAGGATTAGTAAAGGCTGTGACTTGTATGATTTTTAATTAATTTTAGAAAAATGTTCTTGAAGTGAATTTTTGATATGTTGTGCCTCTATGAGTCTAGAATGACTGAAAAATATGTTGATTCGATTTTGGAATGGTTATGAGTTTAGAAAGATTATTTTCATTAGACCTGTTCCAGGAAGTACCTTAACTGGGACAGCTATATTTCGGGATTTTTAATAAAATGTAAAAAAATCATATTCAATTGAATTTTGGATATGTTGTTGCTTAGTGAGTCTAGTATTTTAGAAAAATAATTTGGAATCACGTTGATTGAATTTTATTTATGGAATTCACAAAGTTCAGAACTGCTGCTAGGATGCAGGGCAATTGGGGCAGTCTGGTTAGGTGAACTATTTGACCAAGATTTTGTGTTCAGTTTGATCTGAAATTTTAAAGGGATGATTTTAAGATACAAAACTAAATTCTGTAAAAATTTTAGAATTTTTAGTCAAGTAGATTATTTTATACAATTTTTCAAAATAAAGATAAAATGGAGTTTAAAAACCAGAATGTACTATTTATGGTTAGGGTTTTAATTCTTTGTTCTTCTTGCATTGCTTTGGTTCTCCAAAGGTAGGTTGGTCCTTAAACCTAACCCTAAACACGTTAAACACACTTGAATCAATGAATGTTATAATCAATTGTTCTTTGCCCTAATTGCATTGTTGAGATTGAACAATGTTATGTTGTGCATTGTGAATGGTAATGTGTTTCATGAGTAATGTGGAATGAAATGTTGATATTTATGAATGATGCTATGTGAAATATAATGTGATCATGGATGAGATATATATATATATATACTTGAATAATGAGATGTTATATTGTGAAATGAAATGTGAAGCCATTGTTATTGGCTAAGATGATGATATTGAAAGAAAGAAGGCATGTTTGCCTAAATGTGATGAGAATTTGAGAATGGAAATGGTATGTATATAATAAATGAATTGTTTGTTTAATATGTTATTCAGTTTCAGAGTTCTGGATTTGGGTGGCATGCCTAAGAAATGATGAAAGGTAACAGTCTTGCCGGGTTGAGGATCTCCTCAAATGTGTTGAGTTGATGGTCCAAGAGACTGGGTCTGTTACACTATGAGAATTGTGAATATGAAATATATGATTTGTAACAGTCTTGCCGGGTTGAGGATCTCCTCAAATGTGTTGAGTTGATGGTCCAAGAGACTGGGTCTGTTACACTATGAGAATTGTGACTATGAACCAAAGCAGTAACTCTGAACTCTGAATATCGTATTAAATACTTGTTGGGCCCATAGGTGTCAAGGTTATATGAATGTCCTAAATAATGTTATGAGTTAATGAAATAAGATGTTGGTTATTGAGTAATGTTGAATGTGGAAAGATGTTGAAATGTGGTATGCTCATATGACTATGATTTGTGAAATGCATAATTATGTGTTAACTTTATATTTATAATGTTGATCTTATCAATAGCATATGTGGCATTGTATTGCATTAAAGCATACTATTAGCATGTTTTATCTTACTAAGCCGTTGGCTTAGCGCGATAGTGTTTAATCGCGCAGGTAGTAGAGTGGATAGAGTTGAACCCGAGAGTTCATCAAGACCTAGTGAGAGTAGACCTTGAAGAATCCATTTTGGGAGCTTAAAGATCAGAGCAGACTTGCCAATCATTTATAAATTTTATGTGTTGTAAAACTTGAGTTTTGATGTATATGAATTTGTAAATATGTAAATATTTTATAACTTCCGCTGTGTAATATTTAAATAAGGGGGTTGTCACAAAACCTTTATTTTATGTTGTACTAGAAGTGTAAATCCTTTTTGCAGGTTGTAGTTGAGGTTACAAGGGGGATTTATTGGGAGTGTACTGAGAATGATTTTGTTTGCATTGGTTTGTGTAAAATGTTTTTGAAAATAAGAAAAAAATCGGTTTTGTCGACACTTGGGACTCAATTTTTAGGCGAAACTATGGCAAAAATTTTGTAAAAATCGGAACTAAAATTTGACTAAGTAAAATTGGTAGCAACATTAGGTTAGTGTGGCGCCTCTACTCAGCTTACATATGTAGGTTGGGAAGGGGTGTTACACTAATTCTATCATTAACTTGGATTAAATTCGAGCTCAAGTTATAGGTCATGTTCTAAGCTCCTTTGTTCTAAGCCTAAATCATATCCTCTATGTCTGTTTCTTACCAATCTGGAATTCGGGATGTTACACAATTGGTGTGCCTCTTGGTATTGTCATAAGCCCTAATGGTTACCTCGGATGGGGCTTAGATCCCTTGTTGACCTAGATCCCATCAAATGTGATCTCTCCCCTCTTCCGATAAATCTGCATCCGAGAACGATACCATTCTCACATCAACTTCGCTCTTCTTTTGAATCTCTTCGCACTTCATTACTCCTTCAACTTTCATGAAGTTAACTAGCTCCTTCAGTGTTATAGAGATGAAAATTGGCATGCTAGCCAAGTCCTTAGCCATAGTTTCATGGTGCTTCTTAGAAGTGGCCAATAAGTCCAGAATACTGACACTTGCTTGGATCCTCTTCAACTGCTTAAGAACAGTGTCATCTTCTTCTTCTTTATTCCCAATTTTAACTTCCTTTCCTTTATTAGCTTCTACTTCATTAGGTGGTGGCCTTGCATAAGGTTTACCAGACCTAGTGTTCATCACTTCATCTTCTTTAGGTTCGAACTAGGTCCATTCTTCCTTCCTTGGTTCACGATCATCGTCACTATCGCTTGAATCCCAAAATTTGTTCACAGCACAGATCGATACTTCTTTTCCATCTGCAACTTGTTCAATTTTGCTAAACACCACTTCTTCTTTGGTTGCTTCTCCATCCACATCTTGGAAAGAAGACATGATAAAACTTTCATGGAAACCTCCTCCAATCATGATGGTCGCCGGTGGTGGTACCCTATTGAACCTTGGCAATGGATTGTCTTTAGTGTTTGGCTTATTAGGCTCAGGTGGCTTCCCATTAACAATCAAATTCTAGATCTCATGCCTCAACCTCAAACATTTATCCATGTCATGCCCTTGCATTTGATGAAATTGGCAAAATACCTTAGTGTCAAAATTAGGTGGAAGAGGGTTAGGCAAAGGACAAGGATTTATGGGTTGTAACAGTCCCTTCTTTTATAGCTTATTGAGGACCGAAGACAGCGGCTTTCCCAATTTTGAAAACCACCTTCTTCCTCCTTGGCTAGTGGCATTAACATCAACTAATTTCTATGTGCCTTGGTTACCAGACTGATAGTTTCCCTTCTCGTTTCTTCTTCCTGAAAAGCAGTTCTTCTCTCTTTCCCGCTCTTCAATTTATAGACTAACTTGCAAAAGGTCCTTGAAATCCCAAATGGGTGTATGAGATATCCTTTCTTGAAGGCTAGGTAACACCCTCTCATAATCATTCTAATTTGATCGGATTCATCAAGCCTTCTCTTGAGCAATGCATCCTTATTCCTCCACCTCTTCACATAGTCCACGAAGTTCTTGTTCGACCTTTGTCTATTGGACTCCACCTCCATTAGAGTAACTTCCAATTCAACATTGTATCCATATTGTTGGATGAAGGCGTTGTATAGCAGATCCCAACTCTTTTGAGTGCCATCATTTAAGGTATTGAACAAATTTTGGATAATGAAATCCAAGGAGAGCATAAAGTACCTTAGGGTTTGAGCCTTAGTAGCTCAGGCAGACTGCATAGTAGTGATATACTGCTTCGCATAAAGGTGAGGATTTTTTATTTCATCAAACTTTGCAAAGGATGGCATCTTGAACTTGTATGGAACTTCTTCATCTAGCTTAAACAATTTGTCAACCTCGGACATTTCTTCAATTTTTAACTTCTTTTCAAACTTATTTTCCAGGTCAGTAATCATATTTTCAACATCTGAAGTTTTAGTTTTCTCCACAACTGATCATTCAACAACTTTCGGCTCCTTCTTGTCTTGAGGATCTTGGAAGTATTGAGCCTAGTCGTTATCATCATCAACGGCTACCTTGTCATCATCAAAAGCTACTTCACCATCTTTAGCCTTTCCCTTGTCTTTCTTGGCACTTGCGGATGCTTCAGCAATGTTCCCAAACATTATAACCATTTGACTTTTCATGATTTCAGCTAGGGCCCCCTTTAATTCGTCCATCTTAACTTCAAGGGCATCGTCTAACATCTTTTGAATGTACTCAGGTTCCATTGCTTTTGGTGAGAAGATAATTGAATTGTTGTTGGATTCTTCATTACCGGCGTAGGTTAGATTGTCGTAGGCTTTTGAATTGTTGTAGTCCAGGGCTGTAAGCCAGAAAGGATCAATGATAGGAGATGCAAATGTATGTATGCATGTATGCACAAACAACAAACAAAGATAGGTAGAACGTCCCTTCCAATCTTATAACTTTCACACACGGATGGCAAGTCTCTTTTCTTAGGTATATGGTTAACAAAATACCAACATGGGGTATCTTGCTTTTGAATAATTCCTCAAACATTTCAACCAATAGTTATATTTTTTAAAATGGAAATCAATTCATAATAATTCCTGTTAATTATGTTTTAATCCATCCAATCAACTAAAGCAACTTTTATGCTATATTGGATTAAAACTAAATTAAGAGGTTTATTATAAATAGATTTCTTACTTGAAAAAGTAACTAATGATTCATGCCAAAAATAAGCCCATGATTATTAATTCTTAGTACAAACTAGGCTCACAATTGATTTTTGGTATTTACATAATTGACCTAAATAATTTGTAAGCTCTTTTAAAGAAAAGGTTGGATGAAATGCAAAAATAGTTTTGTTTGAATAACCCATTGATTTTAGAAAAAATGGATTTTTCATTTTGTATTTGAGCCAAGAGAAAGAATTTTTTATTTGTTTTTTAGAAAGGTTTTATGTCTAAAGACCATCTTGAAAAGTTTTGAAAATAGTTTTGGTCTTTTGGATTTTAAAGAAAAATTTATTTTGAGTTTATAATGTACTTGGGTCATATTAGAAAAAGAACAAACCAAATAAGCCATGATTTAAACTAAGATAAATTAACCATAGTCAAACAACAAGCATTTTGGGGTAAAAACCTAAGGAAAGTAACTAGGCCAATTACATGTGCTTTAGTCTATGGGTTAAAAGGCTTAGGTTCCCATAGCAAGTATACCCAAAAGGTACAAGGCTATGAGTGGTTATGCCATGCTTGATCTCCATACCTTGAGTGAAAGAATGGTATCCCTTACATAACACAACACGAGTAACACGGACGTCCTAAATCACTCACACAATGCAATCTAAATGATGCAATGGATAATATCATAAAAAGAAAGAATAGAATAATAAAAAGACCAATGGAATCAACTTCTCTTATCACCAGTGGAGTCGCCACTGTGAGCGAAAATTTTTGCCCCCACTCCTACGTGGAATGGTTCTTGCGACTTCAATACTGTTAAGCTCAAGGCCTTAGAGAACACAGGCCTAAACCCGGAAAAAATGGAATTACCACCTAGATAGGCTGAAAAAAAGAAAGGGGTGGATAACTCGATTCCTAAGGAATCCCTCGGAAAGTTGGGTACATATGGAAGGTGAGAATGACCCAGCACCCCCACAACACCCGGTTTATTGGAACCAGCCTCATTTTTAAGTCTTAATATTATAAAATTCATAATTAATACAATATTATCCATACTAAATGCGATCATAAGAACAAATAAATACTTTATTAAAATCACAACAATGTCCAAACAAAATAAATAAATGGACACCCATCCGAGGATGGAAACATGTCCTTAGATCGTCCAATGTCTAAAAATAAATAGGACACCCACCAAAAGGTAGAAACGTGTCCTTTACATTAATCCCAAAACTAGAACATAAATTAAATTACATGATGCTCAATACATGAGGTACCCAAAACATGGAAACATACCTCTTATAATATTTTGAAACCAAAGCAAATTAATAAAAATAACCAACTGTGAGCGGGGATTTTCGCCTCCACTCCCGATGGAATGGTTCTTGCGAGTTCGGCCCTGTTTAGGCTCGGGGCCTTAGAGAACACAGACCTAAGTCTAGAGAAAATGGAGTCCCCACCCGGACGGGCTGGGAAAAGAAAGGGGTGGATGACTCGATTCCTAACGAATCCCCAACCCCCTAATGGGTTCAGAAAGTTGGGTACGTGTGGGGAAGATGAGAAATGCCCAGCACCCCCACAATGCCTGGTTCATTAGAACCGGCCTCCTTTATAGGTCTTAATATTATAAAATTCTTAAATATAACAATATTATCCATATTACATGCAACAATTGAAATAAAGCATCATTATATTAAAATCAAAGCAATGTCCAAGCAAAACAAATAAATGGACACCCATCCGAGGATGGAAACATGTCCTTACATCATCTAGGTCTAACCTAAATAGGACACCCACCATGAGGTAGAAACATGTCCTTTACATTGGTCTAAAATATAAAAGCAATTTAAATTACATAGAACTTAATTAATGAGGTACCCACAAAGTGGAAACATACCTCTTACAACATTTGAAAATCAAAAATAAATTGGTAAAGTAACCATTCATCATAAATAAATAATTCATCAAAGATATTAAACATCAATCAAAATATAAACATTCATCCATAATAATTTAAATAAACCAAGCATTGAACTTAAATAAATCAAACATCAAAGCATATAATAAACTATATAATCAAATCTAAAATTAAATAAAGCAATAAATATATAATTTAGGGTTCACATCTTAAAATAGGATTTTAGAATTTTTGTTACTAAATTAGGGCTTTGGAAAAAGGAAAGTTAAATACGCGGACTCATAATACACAAATGAATATTGACCCCTTTGACGAGCCCATACGGTGGTCCTACTTTAAAACATTAAGATTATAGGATTTAGAATTTAGAAAATAGGGTTTTGAAATTTTGAGTAACTAATATTATTTTTTTAATGAATAATGATACTAGACATTATAAAGATTTAGGGTTTTGGATACTTTAAAACATTAAGTTTATGATTATTAGCTACTGGATTGTTGTTTTTAGGCTTACTGTGTTAAATTTTATTATTTTGGTTATAAGGTTTTAAAGTTTTAAGGATTACAGTTTAGGAAAACTAGGGTTTACAATTTTGGTTTTGATGGAATTAAGGTTTTAGGAAAATTAGGGTTAAGAACAATTGGTTTGAGGTTCACCGTTTTGGTTTTGAAGTTGAAGAAAATAGTTTAGGGTTTTTAAAAGCTTTTGGAAATAAGAAAAATGATTTAAGGTTTTTGGAAACAAAAGAAACAATTTAGGATTTTGAGGATAGAAGGAATAAATTAGGGTTTTTGAGGTTTTAGGGAAACAGAAGGATGAATTTTAGGGTTTAAGAACGATTTAAGGTTTTTGGGAAAACAAAAGAAATGAATTAGGATTTTAGGGTTTTTAGAAATAGAGGAAATCACTTAAGGTTTCTGGAAACAAAGATTAAGTTATTACATCTTCAAAGATTGAAGTTTTGAGTGTATAATCTTATGAATCAAATAAAGAACGAAGCTACTGTAAGAAACAAAAAGAAATTAAGAATTCAAACCTTCGTTCGTTGGTTCCACCAAAAATTGCTTCTTGGATGAACAAGGTCAAAGGCAAGAAGGTTTCCTTTGATGGATTGAATTGCTTGTTTGCTTCCTCTCTTCTAAGAAGTCCGATCAATTTGTAAAGTCCCATTTCCAAATTCCAAGTCTGTCCAAAGTCCGATTCCTTTTCAAGAATTCCTCCCCTTTCTGTGTTTTTTTTAGTCCTATTTATAGATGATTTTAGTGATTAATCTTATTTGTTTATGGAATCTAACATTGATTATGAAAAGGTAACGGAAACCAAATAGAATTTGGTTTTGAAAAAAATTGCGTCAGAAAAATTTTGCTGGCGAAAAAAAACTGTTGCGGAAAAATTTTGCTGGCGAAATAGTTACTGCGGGAACCTGCAAGATGATTTTTCGTCGCCGATTTTTATTTTTATTTATTTGTTTATTATTATTTTTTATTTTTTATTAATTATAAAAACTAAATACTAAAGCAAATATTATTTAATTAAGATAACACAAAAATTATTTTGGACTAATTAAAATATATTGGACAACTCAAAAATTATTTTGGACTATAAAAATAACGGACCGGACTGGGTCAAAAATTAAGGGTCTATAGTTTGCCCCCTGCTTGAACGATCTGAGACTTTAGTTAAAGAGAGTGAAAAAGAGTAAGACTTAATTTTTGATGAGATGATTATTTGAATTTGTTTTGGGTACTTGGACCAGAGAATATATTGAATTTGGGTACTTGGACTCGAGAATAAATTTGATTTGGGTACTTGGACCCGGGATTGGGTACTTGGACCCGAGATTGAATTTGATTTGGGTACTTGGACCTGAGATTAAATTGATTTGGGTACTTGGACCAAAGATTGGGTACTTGGACCCGAGATTGATTTGATTTGGGTACTTGGACCTAATATTGATTTGATTTGGGTACTTGGACTTGAGAATGAATTTGATTTGGGTACTTGGACCCGAGATTGGGTACTTGGACCTGAGATTGAATTTGATTTGGGTACTTGGACCCGAGATTGATTTGATTTGGGTACTTGGACCCGAGATTGATTTGATTTGGGTACTTGGACTCGAGATTGATTTGATTTGGGTACTTGGACCCGAGATTGATTTGATTTGGGTACTTGGACCCGAGATTGATTTGATTTGGGTACTTGCACCCGAGAATGGGTACTTGGACCTGAGATTGATTTGATTTGGGTACTTGGTCCCGAGATTGGGTACTTAGACCCGAGATTGATTTGATTTGGGTACTTGGACCCGAGAATGCGTGCTTGGACCCCATATTGATTTGTTGTGGGTACTTAGACCCGAGAATGCGTGCTTGGACCCCATATTGATTTGTTGTGGGTACTTAGACCCGAGATTGATTTTATTTGGGTACTTGGACCCAAGAATGAGTTTGACTAACCTTATATCAGTTGAGAAGTCTGACCGTTTCGGCTGTTCTATGCATTGTGGTTCTTCACCCTCGTAAATGGATCTTCATCCTTTGAGATTGGGTCTTCACCCTTGAAAATGGATCTTCATCCTTTGAGATCAGGTCTTTACCCTTGAAAATGGATCTCCATCCTTTGAGATCGGGTCTTCACCCTTGAGATCGTGGATCTTTATCCCCTGGAGGTTGGGTCTTTACCCTTGAAACATGGATCTTTATCCATTGGAGGTCGGGTCTTTACCCTGGCTTCAGCTCTTTTAGCTGGACTGATCTTTCATCTTTTGCATCTTCATTCTTTTGATAGTTCTAATGTTCCATTCTTTTGCTTTTCCATTTTGCAAAAATTCAGTTATTTTTAGTTGGCTTTCATATATTCTCCTGCCCCCTGCGTGGCAAAATATTTGCTAGTGAGTTTGAAAATGTTTTATATATAAACTCAAAAAATTGAAAAGGAGAAACTTTGCCCCCTGTGTAGGCCCAAACCCATGATTTTGTATGCAGGCTCTGATCGATGTTTTTGTTGTCTAGTTCTTTGCACAAGCACGCATTTCTTCTCTTTGCAAAATTACTGGAGCTTTCTCAAGCAATGGGCTTTCCATGCCCCCTTGATTTGATATCTTCTTTTAATTGTTTACTTCACAGGGTGTTTGCTGTTCACTTTGATAAAGAATAGACAATACAAGACAAGAAAGTGCGATGTGATATGATCATGTATGCATGATATGCATGAATAATACTTACAGTCATTCCATTAACTCACAGTACGAGGTGATCAACAGAAGTGTTCTCATTGGTTCCTTTCAGATGCTCGTTCAGGTCTTGCATTGGAATGACACAATGCTCCACATTTATAGCTTTTATCTTTAAGATGTTGAAAATATGAATAATGGAGGCCCCAAACAGCAGAGATACATCCATTTCAAAGTATGTCAATTGGTAGTTTCTTCATGACCTTGCCAATAATCATTTCCTTTGCCTAATGTGTCCTTCGAGGTTCGATAGTTCAACATACTTCCCTTAACTTGAAGTCCTAAATTTTTTTTTTTGAATTTTGAAATCAAATGTTGGCTTTGGCAAATTAATGTCAATGTACCTCAGGACTTAATTTTTCCAAATTAACATATCTATAAAATGACAACCCTAGTTACCGTACTAAACTCGGGAACCATTTCTATTTAAGCAAGAATTGTTGCACTTCAGATAGGCACATACACATTACTTGGCCAAAGGTCTCATTGAGTTTAAATATTGTCTATCTCATATGCATGCTTATCCCAACTATCTCTACTAATAGACTCTACCTACCAAGAGAGATCAACAGATCTTTGATAGGCTTGAAATGGGGGTCTATAAGGGACACAAGTTTAAGTGAAGGCCATTTTGAGATTGGAGCTGGTGTAACACAATGGACAAACCTTCACACTACAAACTTCTTATTTGAACTTTAGGTAGCTTGGAGGCAATCTTGCTAGACTCCAAATTTCTTCTATCTTCTTGGCATTAATCTAGACTTCGATTGGAATAATCTTTGCCCCCACAAAAAAGTTTGTTACCCAAATTTGCTTCTTTTCTTCTTCTCCCTTTTCTTTCTTTTTATTTTTCTTACTCTTCCCTTTCTTTGAGCATTTTATCATTTTATCCTTCTTCCTTATAGGACTGTCAAGTACAGAACTTTCAAGAACTGGATGGTCTTCCTCCTTTTTTTCTCCAATTTTGGTTGGGTTGGACCAATTCAAGTCAAAATGTCCTTATGAACCAAATGGAAGCCTTTTGCTGCCTTAGATAAAAGAGAACTCAGTTGGCTTTCTGAATCGCCTTTTTAGGTTTTATCTTTTTTCTTTTCTTTTTGTCCTTTTTTCCTTTTGTCCTTTTTCCTTTTCATTTTTTTCTTCATTTTTTTCTTCTTTTTTTCTTCTTTTTTTTTGTTTGGTTCTAGCTCAAACAGAGTTGTCTTGTTTGTACCAACTTGGGTTTTTAATAATGGATGAGTGGAGTGACATAAATCTTCTTTAGCAAGGATAAATCATTTGTTACTCTGATGTTGTCATGATATATTGGAGATATTAAGTAAACTTTAACTTCCTTTATGGTCTTGAAAACTTCAATTACCCTTATAGTCTTGAAAACATCAACTACCTTTATGGTCTTGAGAACTTCAACTATCTTCATGGTCTTGAGAACTTTAACTATCTTCATGGTCTTGGCTATTCATTTCTTTCTTTGATCTTCTCCCCTCATCACCTTAGTGATCATAAGACTTGTCAAAAGTATCACAACATCTCAAGGTAGGTTATTGGGGTTTGTAAGTCAATGAAAAGAAAGCTAAAATTTTATGAAGGCTCAAAGGGACAACTAGGGATTGATATCTAATTGGGTGGATACTAGTTGTTGGCTAACCAAATAACACCTAGATCATTTCTCTTTTAAATAAGTAGAGTTCAATTTCATCTTGAAAGTTTGTCAAAGCATGTTCTAAAACTGACTAGGACCTAGACAAAGGTAATTATGCAGGAGCCCTCTCTAAGCAAGCATACACAACTCAATGCTATAGAGCAATTCCCTTATCTAGTAAAGTCATTCAAATCAAGATGCATCGATATATTAATTCATGAATTATCAAGCTAGATTCCTCATTGGTTGAGCATCAAAATGAACAAAGACCAACAAAAATTTTGATGAAAGTGATTTATTCTAACAAATTTAAATTTGAAAAACATAATTGTTCCAATTAAATATTAAAGAAAGTAAACTTGAAAAGCAACATTCAAGCTAAGGAAAGTTTGTTGAGTTAAGCTTCTTTTCCTTTCACATCTTTAATATTTCCATCTTGAAAAGAGGATAAGACAAAATCTTCTTCCAATCCTTTTCCTACCATGAAGGTTACTGGTGGTGGCACTCTTCCAAATTTAGGCAAAGTATTATTCTTGGTATTGGGCTTGTCCGGCTCGGGCAGCTTCCCAGTATCAATCAAATTTTGGATCTCATGCCTCAACCTTAAACATCTATCCATATCGTGTCCTTGCATTTGATGAAATTGACAAAATGCCTTAGTGTCGAAATTAGATGGAAGGGGGTTAGGCAAAGGGTGAGGATTTAAGGATTGTAACAATCCCTTCTTTTGTAGCTTATTGAGAACCCAAGACAGTGGTTTCCCCAATTTTGAAAACTACCTTCTTGTTCCTTGGCTAGTAGCATTAAAACCAACTTCTTTTTGCATGCTTTGGTTACCAGACTGATAGTTTCCTTTCCCGTCCTTCTTGTTGAAAAATGATTCTTCTTTCTTTCCCATTCTTCACTTTGCAAGCCAACTTGGAGGAGATCTTTGAAATAACGGATGAGCGTATGAGACATCTTTTCACGAAGACTAGGCAACACCCCTCTTACAATCATCCTTATTTGATCGGATTCATCGGGCCTCTTCTTGAGCAAAGCGGCCTTGTTTCTCCATCTCTTCACATAATCTACAAAATTCTCATTTGACCTTTGCCTAATGTACTCCACTTCCATTAAGTTAACTTCCTCTTGACATTATATCCATATTATTAGATGTAGGCTTTTTAAAGCAAATCCCAATTCTTTTGTGTTCCATCATCTAAGGTATTGAACCAATTTTGGACAATAGGGTCCAATGAGAGCATAAAGTACCTTAGAGTTTGAGCTTTAGTAGCTCGAGCAGACTGCATGGTAGTGATATACTGCTTCACATGGAGATGAGGATTTTCGGTTCCATCAAACTTCGCGAAAGATGGCATCTTGAACTTGTACGAAACTTCTTCATATAGCTCAAATAATTTGTCAACTTCAGACATTTCCTCGATTTTCAGTTTCTTCTCAAATTTCCTTTCTAAATCAGTAATCATCTTTTCAACATCAGAAGTTTCGATCTTCTCCATAGTTGATCTTTCAACAATCTTCGGTTCTTTCTTCTTGTCTTGAGGATCTTGGTGGTATTGAGCCCAATCATCATCATCATCAATGATCACCTTTTCATCATCAAAAACCACTTCACCAACTTTAGTCTTCCCTCTGTCCTTTGGCTTCTTAGTGCTAGCAGATGCTTCGGCATGATTTTCTAAAATTGCAGTCAATTGGTTCTTCATGGTCTCAGCTAGGGCCTCTTTTATTTCTTCCATCTTGGCGTTGAGGGCATCATCCATCATTCTTTGAATTTGTTCAGGATCCATTATTTTTGGTGAGCAAGTAATTAAGTAATTGCTAGCTTCTTCACTACCGACGTAGGTTAGATTGTTGTAAGCTTTTGAACTGTCGTAATCCAGGGCTGTGAGCCAGAGAGGATCAATGATATGAGATGCAAATGTATGCATGTATGCACAAATAAATAAGGATAATTAGGGCGTTCCTTCCAACCTTATAACATCCACACATGAATGGCGAGTCTCTTTTCCTAGGTATATGGTTAAAAAAATACTGACATGGGGTACCTTGTTTTTGAATGTTTCCCTCGTATGTTTCAACCAATAGTTATATTTTCAAAAATGGAAATCAGTTCATGATAACTCCCATTAATTAGGTTTTAATCCATTCAAGCAACTAATAGTAGCTTTTATGCTATATTGGATTAAAACTAAATTAAGAGGTTTATTATAAATAGATTTCTCACTTGAAAAAGTAAATAATGATTCATCCAAAAAACAAGCCCATGATTAATTTATTCTTAGTATAAACTAGGCTCACAATTGATTTTTGGTATTTCATAATTGACCTAAATAATTTGTAATCTCTTTATAAGAAAAGGTTTGGATGACAATAATTTTTTTTCTAAGCCCATTGTAAAAAGATTTTAGAAAAAATAGATTTTGGGCTTAGTATTTGGGTTATGAGCAAAAGAATTTTTGATTTCTTTTTTCGAAAAGTCTTATGTCCAAAGACCATCTTGAAATGTTTTGAAGATAGCTTTAGTCTTTTGGACTTTTAAGAAAACTTTATTTTGAGCTTACAATGTACTTAGGTCATATTAGAAAAAGAACAAACCAAATAAGCCATGATTTAAGCCAAGATAAATTAACCATAGTCAAACAACATGCATTTGGGGTAAAAACCTAAGGAAAGTAACGAGGCCAATTACATGAGCTTTAGTCTTTGTGTAAAAAGGCTTAGGTTCCCATAGCAAGTATATACCAAATGGTACAAGGCTAGGAGTGGTTATGCCATGCTCGATCTCCATACCTTGAGTAAAAGTATGGTATCCCTTACATAACACAACACAGGTAACACGAGCTTTCTAACTCACGCACACGATGCAATCTAATATGATGCAATGGATAATATCATTATAAGAAAGAATAGAATAATATAAAGACCAACATAATTAACTTCTCTTATCCCCGATATAATGGTTCTTGCGACTTCGGCACTGTTTAGGCTCGGGGCCTTAGAGAACACGGACCTAAGTCTGAAGAAAATGGAGTCGCCACCCGAACGGGCCAGGAAAAAGAAAGGGGTGGATGACTCGATTCCTAAGGAATCCGCAACCTCCTAATAGGTTTGAAAAGTTGGGTATGTGTGGGGAAGGTGAGAAATGGCCCAGCACTCCTACAACGCCCGGTTCATTGGAACCGGCCTCCTTTACAGGTCTTAATATTATAAAATTCTTAAATATAACAATATTATCCATATTACATGCAACAATTGAAATAAAGCATCGTTATATTAAAATCAAAGCAATGTCCAAGCAAAACAAATAAATGGACACCCATCCGAGGATGGAAAAATGTCCTTACATCATCCAGGTCTAAGCTAAAGAGGACACCCACCATGAAGTAGAAACATGTCCTTTACATTGGTCTAAAATATAAAAGCAATTTAAATTACATAGAACTTAATTAATGAGGTACCCACAAAGTGGAAACATACCTCTTACAACATTTGGAAATCAAAAATAAATTGGTAAAGTAACCATTCATCATAAATAAACAATTCATCAAAGATATTAAACATCAATCAAAATATCAACATTGATCCATGATAATTTAAATAAACCAAGCATTGAACTTAAATAAATCAAACATCACAGCATATAACAAACTATATAATCAAATCTAAAATTAAATAAAGCAATAAATATATAATTTAGGGTTCACATCTTAAAATAGGATTTTAGAATTTTAGTTACTAAATTAGGGCTTTGGAAAAAGGAAAGTTAAATACGCAGACTCATAATACACAAATGAATATTAACCCCTTCAACGAGCCCATATGGCGGTTCCGCTAGCCGGTTAGCGGGCGGAGGTCAAGGGGGCAGCGCCCCTTGCGGGGTCGAGGGTAGCGTCCCATAAAATTTTTGGAAATTGGCTTCTAGGATTATAGGTTTTGATATTGAAAAATAAGATTTTAGGGTTTAGAATTTAGAAAATAGGGTTTTGAAATTTTGAGTAACTAATATTATTTTTTTAATGAATAATGCTACTAGACGTTTTAAAAATTTAGGGTTTTGGTTACTTTAAAACATTAAGTTTATGATTATTAGCTTCTGGATTTTTATTTTTAGGCTTACTGTGTTGAATTTTAATATTTTGGTTATAAGGTTTTAAAGTTTTAAGGATTAGGGTTTAGGAAAACTAGGATTTACAGTTTTGGTTTTGAGGGAATTAAGGTTTTAGGAAAATTAGGGTTTAGAATAATTGGTTTGAGGTTCACTGTTTTGGTTTTGAAGTTGAAGAAATTAGTTTAGGGTTTTTAAAAGCTTTTGGAAATAAGAAAAACAATTTAAGTTTTTAGAAACAAAAGAAACAATTTAGGATTTTTTGGGACAGAAGGAATAAATTAGGGTTTTTGAGGTTTTAGGGAAACAGAATGATGAATTTTAGGGTTTAAGAACGATTTAAGGTTTTTGGGAAAATAAAAGAAACAAATTAGGATTTTAGAGTTTTTAGAAATAGAGGAAATCACTTAAGGTTTCTGGAAACAAAGATCAAGTTATTACATCTTCAAAGATTGAAGTTTTGAGTGTATTATCTTATGAATCAAATAAAGAACGAAGCTACTGTAAGAAAAAAAAAAGAAATTAAGAATTCAAACCTTCGTTTGTTGGTTCTACCAAAAATTGCTTCTTGGATGAACAAGGTCAAAGGCAAGATGGTTGCCTTTGATGGATTGAATTGCTTGTTTGCTTCCTCTCTTCTAAGAAGTCCGATCAATTTTTAAAGTCCCAGTTCCAAATTCCAAGTTTGTCTAAAGTCCGATTCCTTTTCAAGAATTCCTCCCCTTTCTGTGTTGTTTTTAGTCCTATTTATAGATGATTTTGGTGATTAATCTTAATTGTTTACGGAATCTAACATTGATTAAGAAAAGGAAACCAAAACCAAATAAATTTGGTTTTGAAAAAAATTGCTTCAGAAAAATTTCGCTGGCGAAAAAGTTGCTGCGGGAACCTGTAACACCCCCATACTCTATATAAGTACTATACATGCAGTACATATATAAAGTATAAGAATGTCACTTTTCATTTCAGATTAGAAACCTTTACTTTAGTTCCAAACAATAATACATTTTATTTAAATTTCATTTACAAAATCATTATACGTTTGATGATATTACATATATATAATTATCTTGTCTTTACCAAAATTCATTTATACATATGAATACATTTTTATCAAAATAAAACATAATAAATTGTACATGTATGCACCACCTTCTAGTTGGTCTCAAAATACTCTTACCCTTCTCATGGCATAACGATTTGACTTCCAGATCAACCACCTACTCACCTGCGTGATTTACACAACCGCGCTAAGCTCGAAAGCTTAGTAGTACAAATAAATATTATAAACATACATTACATATTACACATCATATTGTATTTTCATAATCTCATCTTTCAGCATAGCTTCTCAGGCCACATTTCTTTTCAATAATTTACTTATGTATTGTAATCATATCATACTTCATAACATCACATGTCATTATATTATTCAATTAATTCATTATTTATAATTCACCTTTAAGCAAAGACAAGCATGGGCCCAAAAGAAACTAATATGTCATTCAACTTTCAGAGTTAATGTTTTGGTTTAATTTTCACATTTATCATTATCCCAACTAGGCTTCAAGGATTAGGCCCAACCAAGCTTCAAGGGGAGCGAAGCATGCTAAGCATCAACCGAACTTAGCTTCAAGGACCAAACCCAACCTAGCTTCAAGGGTTTGTAACATCTCAACTAGGCTTCAAGGACTAGACCCAACCAAGCTTCAAGGGGAGTTAAGCATGCTAAACTTCAACCCAACTTGGCTTCAAGGATCAAGCCCAACCCAACTTCAAGAGATTATTACTATTAGGCATGCCACCAACAACAAAACTCTGAAAATTGACTAACATATTAGACACACAATTCTTTCATTATTTCGTTATCAATTCCATTCTCATTTCTTCATAATCATCTAGGCAAACATGCCCCAATTATTTCATTTGCATCATTATAGCCAACAATAATGGCTTCACATCTCATCATTAGGGTATACACAACCAATTACATTGTACATATAATTTGAATGATCATCATATCTTTCACAGTTCACCTTTATATCCATTTATAATAGTTTCATACTTCATCATTGAGATATACATAGCAAATTACATTATTCATATATTTAGAATCTTCAACATACATTCCACATAGTACACATAATACACATCATAGCACATTTCTCACACATCAACAATAAAATAAATAACTTAACACATTTTCCAATCAAATGTGTTAAGTTCCATAGTCATGCAAATACATATAATCATATAGGGTTTGTACTTACCTCAAGAGAAACTCACACCAATCTAAACTCCTCTTCTGAGAATCCTCCAACACTTGGATTAGGGCAACCCAATCTCTTCGAAACCTAATCAAGAAGTGATCATATACACTCACTCAGAGATACGCATGAGATAATATAGATACGAACCAACTAGGGCAAACTCTACACATGACACGCTCAACAACACGAGCGTGTCCCTGATCGTGTCCTAAACCAACAACATAAAAGCTTTGACATGCTCAGTAACACGGCCGTGTTAATGGTCATGTCACAAACATTAAACTCAGTACCATTGACATGCCCAATGACATGGCCGTGTCACTGGTCTCGTCAGGCAAGAATTATACATTCCGAACTCTCATCCATGAAAACAGAAACACTCCAAAATCCATACTACAACACCCTTAATCAACATCTTGGTTTATATACACATAAATCACCTATTAAGTTAACACTTATATAACTTCAACATATCATAATAATAATCATTATATACATCATCCATATATCAATTACTCAATTTCCCCAACTCATTTATATTAAACCCTTACTAAACAATTTCAACAATCCATCATCATCCTCACAAATAACCATATTATCATCATCTAAATACCAATTCAACATATAAATATATATACTTCAATCTTTCATTATCATCATCTTCACACACTAAACATATCAAATATAAACACAATCAATAGAAATCAACACAAAGAAATGAACACTTACTTGAATTCTTTGCCAAATCTTCAATATCCACCTTCAATTCTCTTAAAGCCCTTAAGAATTTGATGTGTATGCCAACAAAATCACATCTCTCTCTCTCTCTCTCTCTCTCTCTCTCTCTCTCTCTCATTCAAGAAGAAGAAGAAGAAGAAAGAAAGAAAGAAAGAAGATAGTTTCTTCCTTTTTCAATCTTATCTTATATATATATATATATAAATATAATTAAATCCCTTAAAAATTCTCCACCACACACTTGTCATTCCCTTTGACTTCCTTTTCTTCTTTTTCTCTTGTTATTATTATTATTATTATTATTATTATTATTATTATTATTATTATTATTATTATTTACAACTTACTTTTCCTACACCAATATATACATCATGTATATGTGATGTATATGTTGCTATATGTATATCTCTTATATATTGTATTTATATTTCCTATATTTTTCAAATACCATACATACATATCATCCTTCATATACATCTATCTCTTATAATATTTTCCTTACATATTTTACCAACATATCTTCTCACAACTATTATTCCAATGCACACCAAAATAGGGGTATTACAATTCTCTCCCCCTTAAATAATTTCGTCCTCGAAATTATGTAGTACAGTAACAATCCATTCTTAGCAAAATACTATCTTAATTTTCATATGAATTTAATCATATTCTTAAGTTATTATTTCATCTAATCACATAACTTCTACTCTTCCCCTTAGAGTCAATCATTTTCTCCCGATTTCATAACTCATCATTATATATATATATATATCTTTATATATTATTACTTTCTCAACAAAGCAATCAAGATAACTCATTACATTCCCAATTAATTTATCTATATACAAGAATCAACTCATCTTATAATATACATATACCTCACCCATCTATCATGTTCAGGATATTTTATCACTTCATCTCTTTATAGATATATTCTCTTAACCTTAAGGTTATAAGTTATTGATTTATATCTTAATATTGATTATCCCGTCACTACAGTCACTTTCAAAATAGACACTTATCAAACCTTAATTGATAACAATATCCTTATTTTTCATACACTTAATTCCTTCTTTAGCATGTTTCTCACTTAACATAAATATTAATAAAATGCCTTTAAACTTACTTTATAGGTAATCAACCTTTTTCCTTTTATCATCATTTACAATTGATATAACTCAATTCATTCATGTCCATTCATTTATCAGAATATTACATCATATACATTATCACTTAAATCTTATACTCTTAGTACAATTATACATATTAAATCTCAATAATGATTCGCAATAGTAGCAAAATCTAGATCAATTGATCTATCTGTCACAATATACTAACGTCTCAATCTTATTCGATTCAAACCAACAATTAACTTATTTAAATTTATCATTGGATTTCACAATATATATGACCTAATTCCATTAGGTCAAACTTATATTCAAATTTTAATCTCTTCGGATCCATTTTTCAGCTTTTTGAAATTATGATTATTAATAACAAATCACTTCAAATTATCTCAGTACAATTTCCACAAAATTCTCATGATTATCTCATACCATATTTATTACCCATAGTTCACTCACTTAAATCTTATGTCCATCCACTTATTCATTTTATACCATAAACATATTCAGTATAACTTTAAATCACATTTTGTAATTTCTCCCATTTAACATCTCCTCACATTTCATGCCATTACTATTTTTACAATAATTACCTTTCTATCACATTATCCATAACTCAAAACATTTTCACAGTTCTCTTTTCTTCCATACTTTCTATAATTATAAACAAATTTCTAACATAAAATGATAAGGTACAACTTTACCAATCATAACTCTTGACCATGTTTCTAGAAACAAAATTATCAATCTCACCAAAACTATACTACAGTCATGTTATCTCAGACCCAAATCTGTGGATAACAAAACTAACCGGCCAAATATACTAAACAAATCATATGGCCATAGGAGATTAATGGTCACGCCTGTGGCTTATAAATCAATACTGTCCCTCTATTATTCTGCTTCCAACATTTCCAATTACAATGCTAAGTTTGTATCGCAAGGATTACATATTCATTCTCTAAACTTTTGCTACACCAAGAGTTAACACATTTCAACTCCGTTTCAAAACAATTTGCACTCGATTATATGATCATCATTAGCCTAACTCATGTTTCAACAAGATTACCATTAACATCTCTTACGTATACATATTTGATCATATGCAAAGTTTACACAATTTCCATTTGTTACTCCATTTCTAATCTATCTCTTCTAAAAATTTTCATACATTATACTTCCCCTTTTTCCTTACAATCTCTTATTATACACATATACATAGAACCTTTCAACATGTAGATACTTTGGGACTCAAAACATTATATGATCATCAGGTTCAGTTATTACAATAAAAAATTTCACGGTCCAGTATTACTCGAGTCCATTCTCACTCTCAATTCGTCACATAGTCTAGCTCTGTGCAGGCCAAGACCTAATCTCTCTTAGGTCCACTAATACATGCAATATCATTCTCAATACCACTAGACATGTAATTGTATAAAATAATAAACATACAATAACATTTTTTTTTCTACCACATACACATTCATAGGTCACATTCATAATGTGACTTACTTTCCACATTTCTTACATAATGCAATTACATTCATATCGAAAAACTCATCTCACATATCCTATACATGTATACACATAATCATGCAATTTTATTTAATTTCTCTTTTGCATATAATCTATACAAATTTAATGTTTATTACTTTTGATTGAACATTATCATTCTCATTCTTTTAACATGACTTAAGTTATTCATCAACTCAACAAATATATACACTCTAACCATAATAACACTTCACATAAGTCGTAGTCACATTTCTAATGTGACATCTCTCTCACATTTGTTTTTAAAAGCATTTAGTATACCCTTCATATCTATTTTCATCATTTCCAGTCAAATTACTTAAAGTAACTCATTTTCCTTTTATTTCAAAACAAATTTCCGTATTATCAATCACATTACCCACTTCATAATACTTTCATGTGCAATAATAGTCATTCCACATAGCTCATATGTTTAATATACATTAAATTATCAATATCTAAATAATCCTCATCAAAATTCTATTAAAACTCTAAACTCTCAACTTGCTACTTTACCTAAACTTCTAATTACTAATCTCATTTTCTTAATATCAACTTTAAAACAATATATATATATACCATCATGTAATATCAAAACATCTCATTTTCAAAATTATTAAAGCTCATTTCAAAAATCCAAATTTCACATATTACTACCATTAACATGAGCTTTAACAACATTTAAGCATATCACATTTCTAACATTAAAAATCACAATGTCTGCATTAAAACAACAATACAAACAACACCATTATATCTCCTTACATTAACCAACACCATCCCTTGTTTTAAAACCTTAACTTTGCATACCCAAACCTTAAATTGTCACACTTTGTCTATACCGATCAACTCACTTAATAGTCCACCATACATTCTTCAATTTAATATTATATCTATCCTTTTTAACAATCGAACAATATTTTCTCTTTCTAGCAATCCAAATAATAAAGAGATCCAAATTTTAGAGAAAAGAGTACTTAATTAAATCTTAATTTAATTTTTTTTTAACTCATTTCCAACATTATTCTCCTATTCATTTCTTTATAATCTATTTCACAAGCACACTTTACTAACCAAAAATTTCAAAATTTGCTTTACTTAAGTAAACTCCCATTCTTTAGTTTATCAATTAAACTTATACAAATTTCCCCATATCATTTTTTTTCTAATTTTATTTTCATGCAAAACCTCATCCACACACTATCATCCATCTCATATAATTTAGATATAGTACAAATTGTAATATCCTCATGTATGCCCTAGAAGTTTTGACTATGTTGTTGTTGTTGTTTTAAATTGGATTGAATGTATATGTTATGTGAGAAGAAAAGAATTTGAGAATAGAATGGTTATGTATATGTGTTTTGGGAAAGAAAATAGGGTTTAGAGAAAAGTGTATATGTTGTTTATATGTTAATATATATAACATATAAGTTGGTCAAATGCAAGGTCAATGGAAGAGAGATATTTTTATGGGATATGTGTAATTACATATATGGGCATGCAAGGGACAAAAGCTAGAACAAATGGTTAAGGGTGTTTTGGTAATTTTCCTTGTAGGAATTGCATGGTGGAGATTAAAAGAAGAAGAAGTGGTTGACTTGAGTTTATTTTCTTGTCTTTTCTCATGTGAGTGTGCCGGCCATTGAAGAAGAGAAAGAGCTAGAGAGGGCTTGAAGTTCTAAACTCAATTTCAAAGGAGATTCAAGGAATTAAGTGGAAGATTTGTGTAATTCATCAACTTTGGTAAGTCCTTTTTCTTGATTTTCTTTTGTTCTTTTGGAGTGGAGTTGGAAATGAATTTTGGTTTGTTGAGATGATGATTAAATGTGTTTGTAATGAGTTTTTAAATGTTGTTTTTGATTTTAAGTGAAGAAGTTTAAGAGGTGTTGTTGTTGGAAGTGTTGGAGTTGATTTTGTTTTAGAGTTTTGAAGTGTTACATGATGTTTTCCTTGTGTTTGCTTCATTATTTTCAAAGATCTTCATGTGGTTGGTGTTTGTTGGAATTTTGGACTTGGAAATGGGATTTTGGCCGAGGGCAGTAGCCTTCTGGATGCCACGCCCGTGGCCTTGATTGGCCATGGCCGTGGCCATTGGTAGGCTTTTGGTGCCATGGCCGTGGAGGATGGAAGCTTGAGTGGCAGAAGTGTTTTGTACCCCACGCCCGTGGTGGTTATGGTGGCCACGACCGTGGTCTATAATGCATGATGTTGAAGTGTAATTTTGTGATTTAAGGTTTAAGATGAAGTTATTAAGTGATTAAATGGTATTGGAATTGATGGATTGTATCATTCTTTGGATTAGGGTTTGATAGAAGGTGATTTGCCCTAATTTGGGAAGTGAAGAACTTTGCAAGAAGGAAGGTGTTTAGAGTTGTGTGATTTGTGATTGAGGTAAGTACAAATCTTGTGTTGATACATACATGTGACATTGCATTGATGATGCATATGAAGTTGAGCTTGATCATATATATGATGATAATGGTAATACATATGATACTATGTGATATTTCATGTATTGTGACTTATGTGATGAGTAATGTGTTTTGTTATGTTTATATCAATAATGCTATATGTATAATGTGATGGAACTTACACCTTTTGATATGAATGTACTAAGAGATCTTATTGCATTGTTGATATATATATATATGAATAATGTTAACCTTGTGAAATGTAATGTATTGTATGCATATTGATGATAATATGATCAATTGTATTGATGTGATGAGAAGCCATGATGATTGGCTATGATGATACAATTGAATGATGTATGGCATATTTGCCTAATTGATGAGGAAGATTGAGAAAGAGTTTGATAAAGAGAATAAAGAAATAAGTGTATGCTTAATATGATATTCAGTTTCAGAGTTCTGGTTTTTGGAGGCATGCCTATTTAATGAAAGGTAACAGTCTTGCCGGGTTGAGGATCTCTTCAAATTGAATTGAATTGAGGTCCAAGAGACTGGGTCTGTTACACAATGATAATTGATATTATGAGATATTTGATTTGTAACAGTCTTGCCGGGTTGAGGATCTCCTCGAGTTAGATGAGTTGATGATCCAAGAGACTGGGTCTGTTACGCTATCCATGGATAGAGATATATATGTATTTGTTGCCTACGGGCTTGATAATTGTGTTTATGAATCAAAGCAGTAACTCTGAATTCTGAATATCGTATTAAATACTTGATGGGCCCATAGGTGTCTAGGTTTTATGTATATCATAAATGATGTTCTAATGTAATGAAATGTTAATATTATTTAAATGATGAAACGGACTATTCACGGAATATTGTCTGTTGAATATGATCTTTATTGATTGAGTGTGTATCATTGATGTTGATTTGTTAATACATATATGAAACATTGCATTGCATTAAAGCATAACATTAGCATGATTTGTCTTACTAAGCCGTTGGCTTAGCGCGATAGTGTTAATCGCGCAGGTGATAGAGTTGAACCCGAGAGCTCTTCGAAACCTAGTGAGAGTAGACATTGAGGTGTTGATTTTGGACTTAAAGATCAGAGCAGACTTGCCAATCAAGTATAACTTCTTTATGTTTTGTAAAATATTGTTTATAATGCAAATATATGTATATTTGTAAATACAGATTCAAATGTTTTCATATATGTAAATAATTTTATAACTTCCGCTGTGTAATAATTAAATGTATGTATATATATATAGAATTTATTTTATACTACAATTTAATGACTTCTTTTCTATAATATATAATGATAAAGATTATGGTAGTATATAACATGTTTTGAATGTTAAGAAAATTCGTAGCATCCCTATGTTTATTGCATGTATGCTACATTGTGGTATTGTAGTGAGCATGTAATGGATGTGGGGGTGTTACAGTTGTTTTGGTATCAGAGCCTAGGTTTGAGATTCTCAACCTAGGTAAAATGTAAGAAAAAGATTATTTTGATTTTAAAAAAAAAATGGTTTTTGAATAACATATATGTTTGGGATTGGCAATCTCTGATCTTTAATAAGATGTAATCTGCTGTGTTTGCAGACTTAGGTTGTGATGGATCCTCATTCGCGTCAGTCAGTTGAGGGAAGTGCAGAGAGTGTTGCTCCTGAGGATGGAGCTAGAGTTGATAGTGCTGGAGAGGCACCTGCTTCGGTGTCGGGTAGACCAGCTGGGGAGGAGGTTCCGCCAGCTTGGGTTAGGCATGTGGTAGAAGCTTTGAGGCAAGCACCAGTGCAACCACAACCACCACCCCCTCAGCCTTTGGTATCTGTGAGGCACTATGACAAACTGAGGAAGTATGGAGCTGAAGATTTTATAGGTACTACTGATCCAGCAGTGGCTGAGCAGTGGTTAGACAAAGTACAGAGAATATTTGTTCAGTTGCAAGCCACTCCAGAGGAAAAGTTTGATTATGCAAGATCCTTGTTGCAGAAGGATGCATATAGTTGGTGGAAGACAGTGCCCCATTCTATGGATGATCCACCTACTTTATCCTATACATATTTTTTGAGAGAGTTTGAATCAAAGTATACTCCAAGGGAGTATAAAGATGGGAAGAAAAGAGAGTTTCTAGATTTGAAGCAAGATCACCGGACCGTAACGGAATATGAGATTGAGTTTATTCGATTAAGTCAGTATGCTGGGGGCATAATATCAGATGAGATAGATAGATGCAGAAGATTTGAGGAGGGATTGAGGCCCTCTATCATGTGCTTAGTGGCTGGATCTAGATATCAAGATTTTTCTTAGCTTGTGGCAGCAGTCCGAAGTGTAGAGCGAGCTCAAGTTATTGCAGCTGCTTCAGAGGAAGAGGTTAGGGTTAGGAGGCCCCAGTTTGAGGCAGGGTCTTCTTCTGTTAAGAGAGGTAAGGGAAGTTTTGCTCCTCGGGCCAGTAGGAGTCAGAGGTCAGCTGGTAGGTCAGTGCAGTTTCAGAGACAGAGATTTAGACCTACAGCTTCAGTGGCGAGTGCTCCGACCCCAGTGACTCAGAGATCCGCTCTACCTATGTGTGCTCAGTGTGGTGGATCACATAGGGGTGCTTGTTGGAGGTATAGTGGGTCAGCTGTATGCTTCAGGTGTGGATCGCCTGATCATTTTATTAGAGACTGTCCTGAGAGGCAGGAGCAAATGCCAGTTGATTCTGCAGCTTCTCGACCTAGTGTGAGGGGAGGTCGAGCAGGCAGAGGTGTTAGCAGAGGAGGCAGATCTGGGTTCAGTGCTAGAGGAGGTGCTACATCCAGGGAGAGTAGGCCAGAGGAGGTTGGATCTTCCCAGAGGATGTATGTTATGCAGAGGCAGCCAGATGCTTCGGCAGTCATAGCTGGTACTTTTTCTTTATTTGATACTTCAGTACTTGCTTTGATTGATCCGGGTTCCACACATTCATATATTAGTGCATCTATTTTGCCTGTGTCTGATATACATGCTGAGTCCTTAGGATTTGATGTGTTGGTGACAAATCCTTTAGGGCATAGTGTGATTGTTAGCAAGGTGCACCGAAATAGTGTAGTAGTGGTGCAGGGTGAGGAGTTCATTGGAGATTTGATTGAGATGCCATTTAAGGAATATGATGTGATTCTAGGTATGGACTGGCTATCTTGACATGGAGCTGTGGTAGACTGTAAAAGGAAAATTGTTTCTTTGAGAACTGTTGATGGTAGAGAGGTGATAGTATCTAATGAGCAGGAACAGCTAGCCTCCTTATTTGTTTCAGCTGTTGCAGCCAGGAGATTGATTAGAAAGGGGTGTGATGCTTATCTTGCTCATGTGGTAGATACTAGAGTAAGGAGTCCTCAAATCGATAGTATAGCCACAGTTGCAGAATTCCCAGACGTGTTCCCAGAGGAGTTGCCAGGATTGCCTCCTGAGAGAGAGGTGGAGTTTGGTATTGAATTGTTGCCTGGTACCACTCCTATCTCTATTACTCCGTATAGAATGGCACCAGCAGAATTGAGAGAATTGAAAGTGCAATTACAGGAGTTGTTGGATAAGGGATTTATTCGCCCCAGTGTTTCTCCTTGGGGAGCTCCTGTGTTATTTGTGAAGAAGAAGGATGGTACTATGAGATTGTGCATCGATTATAGGCAATTGAACAAGGTGACTATTAAAAATAAATATCCTTTGCCTAGAATTGATGATCTCTTTGATCAATTGAAAGAAGCATCAGTGTTCTCCAAGATTGATTTGAGATCTGGGTACCATCAGTTAAGGGTCAAAGCTAAAGATGTTCCGAAGACAGCTTTTCGGACCAGGTATGGGCATTATGAATTTTTAGTTATGCCTTTTGGTCTGACGAATGCACCTGCAGCTTTTATGGATTTGATGAATAGGGTGTTTAGGCCCTATCTGGATCAGTTTGTAGTGGTCTTCATCGATGATATATTGGTGTATTCGCAGAATGAGGAGGAACATGACAAGCATCTGCGGATTGTGTTGCAGATTTTGAGAGAGAAGCAGTTGTTTGCTAAACTGTCGAAGTGTGAGTTTTGGTTGGACCAAGTAGCTTTTCTCGGTCATATAGTTTCAGCAGAAGGCATTAGAGTTGATCCGAGTAAAGTTGAAGCTATTTTGAATTGGAGTCCACCCAAGTCTGTGACAGAAGTTAGAAGTTTTCTGGGTTTGGCAGGCTATTACCGACGGTTTGTGAAAGGATTTTCTTTGATAGCTACTCCACTCACCAGATTGCTTCGTAAGGGAGTGAGATTTGTGTGGACGGATCAGTGTCAGGCTAGATTTGAGCAGTTGAGAGATATGCTGACTCAATCGCCTGTCCTTACTTTACCTGTGAAAGGCAAACCATATGTGATCTACAGTGATGCTTCACATAGTGGTTTGGGTTGTGTGCTTATGCAGGAAGGTAAAGTTATAGCTTATGCATCTAGACAGTTGAAACCGCATGAGCTTAATTATCTGACCCATGATTTGGAGCTAGCAGCCATTGTGTTTACATTGAAGATTTGGCGACACTATCTGTTTGGGGAGAAATGTTTCATCTACACTGATCACAAGAGTTTGAAGTATTTGGGGGTTCAGAAGGAGCTCAATCTTCGACAGAGGAGATGGTTGGAATTGATTAAAGACTACGACTGCTTGATTGATTATCATCCAGGTAAAGCAAATGTTGTTGCTGATGCCTTGAGTCAGAAGTCTTTAGCTAGTTTAACTGTTTACTCGCTCTCATTGCTTGTTGAGTTGAGAGCATTGTGTGCTAGTTTTGTATCTTGTGATGATGGTGCATTGTTGGCACAGCTGCATGTGAAACCAGTTTTATTGGATCAGATCAAAGAGGCTCAGTTGGCTGATAAGAAGATTCAGAAGATTATTTCAAATTGCAAGAATGGGAAGACTAGAGATTTTATTGTGAAAGGTGATGGGAGCCTCTGGTTTAAGAACAGATTGTGTGTACCAGATGATGCTGATTTGAAAAGGATCATTTTGGAAGAAGCACATCAGTCAGTATTTGCTATGCATCCGGGCAATACCAAGATGTATCATGATTTGAGACAGCATTATTGGTGGTTTGGTTTGAAGAGAGACATTGCTGAGTTTGTATCGAAATGTCTCACATGTCAGAAGGTAAAAGCTGAGCATCAAGTTCCAACTGCGTTGCTTCAACCGTTGTCAGTGCCTGAATGGAAGTGGGAAAGAGTGACCATGGATTTTGTGTTTGGTTTACCATTGACACAAAGAAAGCATGATGCTATTTGGGTGATTGTGGATAGATTGACTAAGACAGCTCATTTCCTTCCAGTTCGGATGGATTACTCTTTGGAAAGGTTGGCTGAGTTGTACATCCATGAGATTGTGAAGTTGCATGGTGTTCCAACTTCTTTAGTGTCTGATCAAGATCCCCGGTTGACTTCAAGATTTTGGAAGAGTTTGCATAGTGTTTTGGGTTCTCGATTACACTTCAGTACTGCTTTTCATCCACAGACGGATGGACAGTCAGAGAGGGTGATACAGATTATTGAGGACATGTTGAGAAGTTGTGTCATCGATTTCTCTGGAAGTTGGGATAGATTCTTACCTCTTGTGGAGTTTGCTTATAACAACAGTCACCAATCTAGCATTGGTATGGCACCATTTGAAGCGCTGTATGGTAGACGGTGTCGGACACCTCTTTGTTGGAGTGAACTTGGTGAAAGTAAGTTAATTGGTCCTGATGTGATTCAAGAAACTGAAGAGAAAGTGAAGTTGATTCGAGGGAGGTTGAAAGCAGCTTCGGACCGACAGAAGTCTTATGCAGATCTGAAAAGGAGAGACATAGAGTTTGATGTTGGAGATAAGGTATTTTTAAAGGTATCTCCTTGGAAGAAGATATTGAGGTTCGGTCAGAAAGGAAAATTGAGTCCTCGTTTCATTGGACCTTATGAAGTGTTGGAAAAAGTTGGGCCAATTGCGTATCGACTTGCTTTACCACCTGAGTTGGATCGTATTCATAATGTATTCCAAGTTTCTATGTTGAGGAAGTACAGATCGGATCCATCTCATGTGTTGTCAATTGAATCAATTGAAGTGAGTCCAGATATGTCCTATGAAGAGGAACCAGTTGCTATCTTGGCACGTGATGTGAAAGAGTTAAGAAACAAACAAGTGCCACTTGTAAAGATTTTATGGAAGAATCATGGACAAGAAGAAGCAACTTGGGAAAGTGAGCAAACCATGCGAGATCAATATCCTCAGTTGTTTCAGAGTTAATACCAGGTAATTTCGAGGACGAAATTTCTTTTTAGAGGGGGAGAATTGTAATATCCTCATGTATGCCCTAGAAGTTTTGACTATGTTGTTGTTGTTGTTTTAAATTGGATTGAATGTATATGTTATATGAGAAGAAAAGAATTTGAGAATAGAATGGTTATGTATATGTGTTTTGGGAAAGAAAATAGGGTTTAGAGAAAAGTGTATATGTTGTTTATATGTTAATATATATAACATATTAGTTGGTCAAATGCAAGGTCAATGGAAGAGAGATATTTTTATGGGATATGTGTAATTACATATATGGGCATGCAAGGGACAAAAGCTAGAACAAATGGTTAAGGGTGTTTTGGTAATTTTCCTTGTAGGAATTGCATGGTGGAGATTAAAAGAAGAAGAAGTGGTTGACTTGAGTTTATTTTCTTGTCTTTTCTCATGTGAGTGTGCCAGCCATTGAAGAAGAGAAAGAGCTAGAGAGGGCTTGAAGTTCTAAACTCAATTTCAAAGGAGATTCAAGGAATTAAGTGGAAGATTTGTGAAATTCATCAACTTTGGTAAGTCCTTTCTCTTGATTTTCTTTTGTTCTTTTGGAGTGGAGTTGGAAATGAATTTTGGTTTGTTGAGATGATGATTAAATGTGTTTGTAATGAGTTTTTAAATGTTGTTTTTGATTTTAAGTGAAGAAGTTTAAGAGGTGTTGTTGTTGGAAGTGTTGGAGTTGATTTTGTTTTAGAGTTTTGAAGTGTTACATGATGTTTTCCTTGTGTTTGCTTCATTATTTTCAAAGATCTTCTTGTGGTTGGTGTTTGTTGGAAATTTGGACTTGGAAATGGGATTTTGGCCGAGGGCAGTAGCCTTCTGGATGCCACGCCCGTGGCCTTTATTGGCCATGGCCGTGGCCATTGGTAGGCTTTTGGTGCCATGGCCGTGGAGGATGGAAGCTTGAGTGGCAGAAGTGTTTTATACCCCACGCCCGTGGTGGTTATGGTGGCCACGACCGTGGTCTATAATGCATGATGTTGAAGTGTAATTTTGTGATTTAAGGTTTAAGATGAAGTTATTAAGTGATTAAATGGTATTGGAATTGATGGATTGTATCATTCTTTGGATTAGGGTTTGATAGAAGGTGATTTACCCTAATTTGGGAAGTGAAGAACTTTGCAAGAAGGAAGGTGTTTAGAGTTGTGTGATTTGTGATTGAGGTAAGTACAAATCTTGTGTTGATACATACATGTGACATTGCATTGATGATGCATATGAAGTTGAGCTTGATCATATATATGATGATAATGGTAATGCATATGATACTATGTGATATTTCATGTATTGTGACTTATGTGATGAGTAATGTGTTTTGTTATGTTTATATCAATAATGCTATATGTATAATGTGATGGAACTTACACCTTTTGATATGAATGTACTAAGAGATCTTATTGCATTGTTGATATATATATATATATATGAATAATGTTAACCTTGTGAAATGTAATGTATTGTATGCATATTGATGATAATATGATCAATTGTATTGATGTGATGAGAAGCCATGATGATTGGCTATGATGATACAATTGAATGATGTATGGCATATTTGCCTAATTGATAAGGAAGATTGAGAAAGAGTTTGATAAAGAGAATAAAGAAATAAGTGTATGCTTAATATGATATTCAGTTTCAGAGTTCTGGTTTTTGGAGGCATGCCTATTTAATGAAAGGTAACAGTCTTGCCGGGTTGAGGATCTCTTCAAATTGAATTGAATTGAGGTCCAAGAGACTGGGTCTGTTACACAATGATAATTGATATTATGAGATATTTGATTTGTAACAGTCTTTCCGGGTTGAGGATCTCCTCGAGTTAGATGAGTTGATGATCCAAGAGACTGGGTCTGTTACGCTATCCATGGATAGAGATATATATGTATTTGTTGCCTACGGGCTTGATAATTGTGTTTATGAATCAAAGCAGTAACTCTGAATTCTGAATATCGTATTAAATACTTGATGGGCCCATAGGTGTCTAGGTTTTATGTATATCATAAATGATGTTCTAATGTAATGAAATGTTAATATTATTTAAATGATGAAACAGACTATTCACGGAATATTGTCTGTTGAATATGATCTTTATTGATTGAGTGTGTATCATTGATGTTGATTTGTTAATACATATATGAAACATTGCATTGCATTAAAGCATAACATTAGCATGATTTGTCTTACTAAGCCGTTGGCTTAGCGCGATAGTGTTAATCGCGCAGGTGATAGAGTTGAACCCGAGAGCTCTTTGAAACCTAGTGAGAGTAGACATTGAGGTGTTGATTTTGGACTTAAAGATCAGAGCAGACTTGCCAATCAAGTATAACTTCTTTATGTTTTGTAAAATATTGTTTATAATGAAATATATGTATATTTGTAAATACAGATTCAAATGTTTTCATATATGTAAATAATTTTATAACTTCCGCTGTGTAATAATTAAATGTATGTATATATATATCGAATTTATTTTATACTACAATTTAATGACTTCTTTTCTATAATATATAATGATAAAGATTATGGTAGTATATAACATGTTTTGAATGTTAAGAAAATTCGTAGCATCCCTATGTTTATTGCATGTATGCTACATTGTGGTATTGTAGTGAGCATGTAATGGATGTGGGGGTGTTACACAAATCACATAATGCCACATCCGAGACCAACCTAGGTGTTAATGCATATGCATGTATCACAAATTTCACTTTTCAAAAATTTTCTTTTTTTTAAAATCTACTTAGGCTGAGAATCTCAAACCTAAGCTCTGATACCAAAATAATTGTAACACCCCCATACTCTATATAAGTACTATACATATACCTTGTATACATGCAGTATGTATATAAAGTATAAGAATGTCACTTTTCATTTCAGATTAAAAACCTTTACTTTATTTCCAAACAATAATACATTTTATTTAAATTTCATTTACAAAATCATTATACTTTTGATGATATTACACATATATAATTATCTTGTCTTTACCAAAATTCATTTATACATATGAATACATTTTTATCAAAATACAACATAATAAATTGTACATGTATGCACCACCTTCTAGTTGGTCTCAAAATACTCTTAGCCTTCTCGTGGCATAACGATTTGATTTCCAGATCAACCACCTACTCACCTGCACGATTTACACAACCGCGCTAAGCTCGAAAGCTTAGTAGTACAAATAAATATTATAAACATACATTACATATTATACATCATATTGTATTTTCATAATCTCATCTTTCAGCATAGCTTCTCAGGCCACATTTCTTTTCAATAATTTACTTATGTATTGTAATCATATCATACTTCATAACATTACATGTCATTATATTATTCAATTAATTCATTATTTATAATTCACCTTTAAGCAAAGACAAGCATGGGCCCAAAAGAAACTAATATGTCATTCAACTTTTAGAGTTAATGTTTTGGTTTAACTTTCACATTTATCATTATCCCAACTAGGCTTCAAGGATTAGGCCCAATCAAGCTTCAAGGGGAGCGAAGCATGCTAAGCATCAACCCAACTTGGCTTCAAGGACCAAACCCAACCTAGCTTCAAGGGTTTGTAACATCTCAACTAGGCTTCAAGGACTAGACCCAACCATGCTTCAAGGGGAGTTAAGCATGCTAAACTTCAACCCAACTTGACTTCAAGGAGCAAGCCCAACCCAGCTTCAAGAGATTGTTACTATTAGGCATGCCACCAACAACAAAACTCTAAAAATTGACTAACATTTTAGACACACAATTCTTTCATTATTTCATTATCAATTCCATTCTCATTTCTTCATAATGATCTAGGCAAACATGCCCCAATTATTTCATTTGCATCATTATAGCCAACAATAATGGCTTCACATCTCATTATTAGGGTATACACAACCAATTACATTTTACATATAATTTGAATGATCATCATATCTTTCACAGTTCACCTTTATATCCATTTATAATAGTTTCATATTTCATCATTGAGATATACATAGCAAATTACATTATTCATATATTTAGAATCTTTAATATATATTCCACATAGTACACATAATACACATCATAGCACATTTCTCACACATCAACAATATAATAAATAACTTAACACATTTTCCAATCAAATGTGTTAAGTCCCATAGTCATGCAAATACATACAATCATATAGGGTTTGTACTTACCTCAAGAGAAACTCACACCAATCTAAACTCCTCTTCTAAGAATCCTCTAACACTTGGATTAGGGCAACCCAATCTCTTCAAAACCTAATCAAAAAGTGATCATATACACTCACTCAGAGATACACATGAGATAATATAGATACGAACCAACTAGGGCAAACTCTACACATGACACGCTCAACAACATGAGCGTGTCCCTGATCGTGCCCTAAACCAACAACACAGAAGCTTTGACACGCTCAGTAACACGGCCGTGTTAATGGTCGTGTCACAAACGTCAAACTCAGTACCGTTGACACGCCCAATGACATGGCCGTGTCACTGGCCTTGTCAGGTAAGAATTATACATTCTGAACTCTCATCCATGAAAACACAAACACTCCAAAATCCATACTACAACACCCTTAAACAACATCTTGGTTTATATACACATAAATCACCTATTAAGTTAACACTTATATAACTTCAACATATCATAATAATAATCATTATATACATCATCTATATATCAATTACTCAATTTCCCCAACTCATTTATATTAAACCCTTACTAAACAATTTCAACAATCCATCATCATCCTCACAAATAACCATATTATCATCATCTAAATACCAATTAGACATATATATATACTTCAATCTGTCATTATCATCATCTTCACACACTAACCATATCAAATATAAACACAATCAATAGAAATCAACACAAAGAAATGAACACTTACTTGAATTCTTTGCCAAATCTTCAATATCCACCTTCAATTCTCTTAAAGCCCTAAAGAATTTGATGTGTATGCCAACAAAATTACATCTCTCTCTCTCTCTCTCTCTCTCTCTCTCTCTCTCTCTCTCGTTCAAGAAGCAGAAGAAGAAGAAAGAAAGAAAGAAAGAAGATAGTTTCTTCCTTTTTCAATCTTATCTTATATATTTATATAATAATATAAGTAAATCCCTTAAAAATTCTCCACCACACACTTGTCATTCCCTTTGACTTTCTTTTCTTCTTTTTCTCTTGTTATTATTATTATTATTATTATTATTATTATTATTATTATTATTATTATTATTACTATTATTTACAACTTACTTTTCCTACACTAATATATACATCATGTATATGTGATGTATATGTTGCTATATGTATATCTTTTATATATTGTATTTATATTTCCCATATTTTTCAAATACCATATATACATATCATCCTTCATATACATCTATCTCTTATAATATTTTTCTTACATATTTTACCAACATATCTTCTCACAACTACTATTCCAATGCACACCAAAATAGGGGTATTATAGAACCTGCGAGCTGGGCGGGCGAAATTGCCTGCGGGCTATTTCCTCCGACCCCTTTTCAGCAATGAAATTTTTCGTCGTCGATTTTTATTTTTATTCTTATTTATAATTCATCAATTTTAATTGATCAATGACTAATGGATGAAGATGATTTTTGATGAACAAAGTTAGATAAACATACCTATGTTTGAAGGCTCCACCAAAATTGTTAGATGAAAATTTTGGAGTAGCTATTCACCAAGACAATCACCACTTGTTGGTTGCCTTGATTGTTGTCTTTTACTAAAATTTTCCTTGTTGAAAAATTGCCAATGTTTAGAATTCTCCTCTGACAAAAAAGTCTCTTCCTCCCCGAAGTCTAAAATTCTCCAGAGTCCAAAAGTCAAAAAATCCAAAAAAGGTACCTCTGTAATTATTTAATGTGGCATTTATAAGAAAAACAAAAAGAGTAAGAATCACTGTCGGCAAATAGTTAATAAATAGTTCTAAACAGTGTTCAAATAGTATTTAAATAGTAAAATCAATTATTCAATTCAATTATTCAGCTAATTGCGTATCTAAAAATATTTTGTGTACTTTTAAAATAATTTTTCTATGCAAGGGCAAGAGGGTACGGGTATGGTAAAAAATAGCTAATTCTTTTATAAATTTTTTATTAATTTTTTACTGACTATAATTATTTTTTACAGATAATCCAAATAATTTTTGAGTCTAGAACTCACCTCATGTCCATAATCTAAATTATTTTTTAGTTCAAAACACGCCTTGGGTCCAAAACTCAAATTATTTTTGAGTCCAAAACTCATCTCGGGTCCTGAATCTAAATTATTTTTGAGTCTTGAGCTCACCTCGGGTCTAGAATCTAAATTTTTTTAATCCAAAACTTGCATCGGATCCAGAGCTCAAATTATTTTTGAGTTCATAACTCACCTCGGGTCTAGAATCTAAATTATTTTTTACTTCAGAACTCGCCTTGGTTCCAAAACTCAAATTATTTTTGAGTCCAAAACTCGCCTCGGCTCCAAAATCTAAATTATTTTTGTATCCAAAACTCGTCTCGGGTCCAGAATCCAAATTATTTTTTAGTCCAGAACTCACATCGGGTCCAGAACCCAAATTATTTTTGAATCCAAAACTCACCTCGGGTCCATAACCCAAATTATTTTTGAGCCAGGAACTCACCTCAGGTCTAGAACCCTAAATTATTTTTCAGTCCAGAACTCACCCCGGGTCCAGAATTCAAATTATTTTTCAGTCCAGAACCCAAATTATTCTTGAGTCTAGAACTCAAACTAACCACGGGCATAGAGTCTAGTCTAACTCTAAAACCTGATCAAAAATTATATTGCTTTTCACTTTCTTTTGCTGCAATCTCAAATCGTTCAAGTAGGGGGCAAACTGTAGACCCTTAACTTTTGACCAAGTCCAGTCCAAAGATTTTAAAACAATCCCAAATAATTTTTGTAGGATTTATTATTTATTTTAATTATATAATATTTACTCTATAATATTTATTTTAATTATTTTCTTAATATATATAATATTTATTATTTATCATTTATAATTTATTTTAATAATATTTATAATTTATTTCTTAAATATATTATATATTATTTATTTTATTCATTTAAATAATAATATAATTAATTATAAATATTTTAAATATAATGCTTTTAATAGTAAAATTAAAAAATAAAATATATACATATAAAAAAAATAAAAATAAAAAATCGGAGGGTCAAATCAGTGTGCGGCACGCGATGACAAGCAATTGGCCTACCGCAGGCCACGAATTGCCAATCCTCGCAGGCGAGCGATGCAGCACGCCTCGCCAGCTCGCACAGTTTTTCCGCCAAACCTTATTTTACTTGTTTTTCAAATTTTATTTCCAAAAAAATTTTATTTCCTTAAACAATTTTATTTCCTTAACAAATTAGTATTAGATTTTTTTTATTTTTATTTATAAATACCACATTAAAACAATTACAAAGGGACCTTTTTTGGATTTTTAGACTTTTGGACTTAGGAGAATTTTTGTACTTTGGGGAGGCAAAGACTTTTTTGGCAGAGGAGAGTTCTAAACTTTGGCAATTTTTCAATAAGGAGATTTTTAGTAAAAGACAACAATCAAGGTAACCAACAAGTGGTGATTGTCTTGGTGAATAGTTACTCCAAAATTTTCATCTAACAATTTTGAAGGAGCCTTCAAACATAGGTATGTTTATCTAACTTTGTTCATCAAAAATCATCTTCATCCATTAGTCATTGACCAATTAAAATTGATGAATTATAACTCTCAAAACTCATGTAATAATCCAATAATTATGAAAATCAACGGACAAAGTTTTTTATTCATTTTGAAGACACAATAGCCATCACTTAGCCTTTTGAAAAGAAAAATATTATTATAGTAAATATTTTGTTAATTCCACAACCTTAACTCTATTTTCATAAAAATCAAAACCATAATTCACTTAAAATTGTAAAACCCTAATTAAATCAATTTTCTAAAATCTTCACAGTAGCCATTCTCCTTTCAAAAAATAAATATAATGTTGTTAGTTTTCTTAGAAATCCAAACCCTAGCTTAATTCAAACCCAAATCTATTTTGTTAAAACCCTAATCAATTCTTTTTCTTTATTTAATCATCATAGTAGCTTATTCTTTTTAAATATCTAAGTTTTAATCTTATTTTCATAAGTTTTTACCTTATTTACTTAAATCCTAAATTCTAATTTTAATCACACAGTAGCATAATTCTTTAAAAAAACATAACAATAATATTAGTTCTTTAAAATTCCAAAACCCTAGCTTTTAAATATAAACTACAAAACCCTAGCTTTTAAATATAAACTCCAAAACCCTAAATGTTATTTAAGAAACCCTAAGTTGACACATAAACCTAAATTTGCATCTTTATTTGCTTCATTATTAAAGGAATATTTATTATATATTTTGATTAGTGATTTATTTATATTTTCGATTTATGTCTTCCATGAATTATTTATTTATGATGAATGGTTGGTTGGTTATTTTTATTGATTTGCTTTAGTTTCAAAACTTTGTAAGAGGTTTGTTTCCATATTTTGGGTACCTCATGTATTGAGCATCATGTTATTTAATTTATGTTCTAGTTTTGGAATTAATGTAAAGGACACGTTTCTACCTTTTGGTGGGTGTCCTATTTAGTTTTAGACATTAGACGATCTAAGGACATGTTTTCATCCTCGGATGGGTGTCTATTTATTTATTTTGTTTGGACAATATTATGATTTTAATAAAGCATTTATTTGTTCTTATGATCCCATATAGTATGGATAATATTATATTAATAAAGAACTTTATAATATTAAGACCTGAAAAGGAGGCCGGTTCTAATGAATAGGACGTTGTGGGGGTGTTGGGTCATTCTCTCCTTCTCCACATGTACCCAACTTTCTGAACCCATTAGGGGGTTGAGGATTTCTTAGAAATCGAGTCATCAACCCCTTTTTTTTCCCAGCCTGTTCGGGTGGCGACTCCATTTTCTCCGGGTTTTAGCCCATGTTCTCTAAGGCCCCGAGCCTAACGTGCCGAAGTCACAAGAACCATTTCATGTGGGAGTAGGGGCGAAAATCCCCGCTCGCAACAGGTACTTCATACTCTCATTAGGCCCTGTTGTGGAAAATTGGTTTAATATCTTAGAGGAGAACACCCAAAAAGATTAGGATCTACTATACAAAGCTTTTATTCAGTAGTACGAGTATAATGTGGAATTGAAAGTTACCCTATTAGAGGTAGTGCCAATTAGACAAGCAAAATGTGAATTTTTTTTACTATGTGAAGAGGTGGAGAAGTAAAGCTGTTATTCTCAAAAAGAGGCCCGATCAGTCTGCTTAGATCAGAATGATAGTGAAAGGTGTCCTGTCTAACCTTTGTGAGAGACTGTCTCACACTTTTATCAGATATTTCAAAGACCTTATCTAAGCTGGCTTACAAATAGAAGAGTGAAAACAGGGGAAGAATTGCTTTTTTGGAAGAAGAAATAAAAGAGGGAACTACCAATCTGGTAGTCAGAGTGTCCAAAAAGAAATGGACGTCAATGAAACTAATTTTTAAGGGAATAAGAGGAAATTTTCAGAGTTGGGGAGACCTTTATCTTGGGTTTTCAATAAGTTACAAAAACAAGGGCTATTACAGCCATTGGCTTCTCGACCGCTACATGATCCTCTGCCACCAACCTTTGATGCCAAGGCCTTTTGTCAATTCCATCAAATGCAAGGGCATGATACATGTAAATGTGCTCGACTAAGACATGAGATCTAAGATTTGATCGACAGTGGCAAGCTGCCAGAGCTCGATAAATCAAATACTAAAAGCAATCCATTGCCTAAGTTTGGAAGAATGCCACCACCAGCGACCTTCATGATAGAAGGAGGATTGATGGAAAATTCTATCTTGTCATCTTTTCAAGATATAGATGGAGGAATTGTGGATGAGGAGGCAATGAATATTTCCCTTGACATGTCTAAGTAGATTCAACACACTTCTTAGGCTTGAATGCTACTTATTTTATTTATGGTTTCTTTCATATTTCTGGAACAATTATGTTTTTCAAATTAAGATTGTTTGAATAAATTATTTTCATTAATTTTTTATTGGTTGGTCTTTATTTATTTTGGTGTTCAACCAATGATGAGGCTACCTTGATATTCATAAATTAGTGTGTCTATACATCATGATCTGAATGACTTTAGTAGGCGAGGGGGTTGTTCTATAGCATTGAGCTATGTATCCTTACATAGAGAGGGCTCCTGCATAATTATGAGTGTCTAGGTTGTTGCGCTTAAATTAACTCTACCACAAAGCGTCAATCGCAACTATACGAGGTAGCTGTAGCAAAGGTGATTGCCCCAAGGTCGTCTCACAAGGAAGCTAAAGTGGCTAATTGATTATCAGATTATGAATAACAAGTAATGAAGAAAATTTAAATTGTTAACTAATGAAGAAGATTGATTGAAGTTTAAAATGAATAAAAGTAAATTAAGCTGATGTTTTGATTCACTTGATAGAAAGGTCTAGGGTTTGCACTTCTCTACTACTTATATGTATGAACGGTTATTCCTCTTAAATAATTTAATTTCAAAGATTAAATCTCAAACAACTCAATTAATCAAGTCAAGGAAATAAGCTCTCGCATTCAAACCTCTTTCAACTAATCTTGTTATAATTGAAATAATCTTTTTAATAGGTTATATCTCTAATTCACCTAAGTCCTTAATTGAATTGTTCCAGCATTAGACTTCATCTCTCAATCCATCATCTAATACCTAAAGCACATAATTGGTGACCAATCAATTATACATTAACAATATTCCATTCAATCAAGGCTAAAGAAATTATTAGCTAAGAGAATAACCAATTCATACAATCATAGCAGACCCATGCAAACCCTAGACTAGATCAAATTAGTTCATAATGCTATCAAACATACTCATCTCATTAATATTCAAAGAAATCAATTCAGACATGATAATATCCATAAATACAATTCCATTGAAAATAAAGATATAAAGTTCAAGAACAAAACCAAATTACAAACTCCTTGAAGCTTCTGAAGAATCTCTTGTTCAAATCTTGCAAGAAGGATGTATCAATGGCTAGAACAATCTAATCTAAGCTAGATAAAACAAAGTATAATCAAAATCAAAGAAAACAAATATAAAACCCTAAGTTCTTCTCTTTGACGGCTCAATCTCAGCTCAAAATCGCAACAACCTCTTAAGAAAACCCTAAATCCATATTTATACGAATCCCGCTTTTAAAAATCCGCGTTGCCTTTGGTCCATGAGAGACACGGCCAAGTTAGAAGAGACTTGGCCGTGTTGGAGTGCATTGGAAGGACACGGCCAGTGACTTGGCTGTGTCCCTTGCTTGTGTTCGCTACTGCTTGCTTTTAATCTTTTCTTCTTTGGTTGAGTGACACGGCCAAGTCTTGAAGAAGACGGCCGTGTTGGACCTTTTTGGAGGGACACGGCCAGTGACTTGGCCGTGTCCCTTGCCTGTGTTTGCTACTGTGAGAATTGCTTTTCTTTGCTTTGGATTTTGGTGAGACACGGCCAAGTTAGAGAAACTTGGCCGTGTTGGAGCATTTTTGGAGGGACACGGCCACTGACTTGGCCGTGTCCCTTGAGTGTGTCCCTCTCTGTGTCTTGAACTTCCTTTTAACTTGGTATGGGACACGGCCAGTAACTTGGCCATGTCCTCTGCCTGTGTCAGCTACTGTCCTTTTTTCCTTCAATTTGCTTCCTTGCCTTTTTTAACCTAAAACAAAACTCAAACAAACTGCAAACAAGAAGTAAATAAACAATAACCAACAAAACATAAACACCATACTAAAAATTAGATAAAAAATAACATAAACACTGAAATAAACTAAAACTACCAAAATTAATGAAAACACTAAACTAACCGATTAAAACTAACAAAATACCTAATTAAAACAATAATTATTATAATAAACAAGACACAAATCTATAACAAAAACTAATAAAACAACTACCCACACTTACAACTTTGCTTGTCCTCAAGCAAATTCACATGGCATAAATTAAAAACTCAAACAACCTTAACTATAATTCCAACATATAAGATGAAATATTTAAGACTCAGCCATAAATATTTGCAATTTACTTCAATCAAGGATTTTCTTAACTCATTCATTAATCCAGACATACAAATCCCATCTCTCATCTAAGTGTTTCACTCGATTTCAAAGGTTAATCACTCAAACCACTCATGACTGTATACTACCATAAACTTGCTTAATTATCCAATCTCTGTCACTGATTTTCTCAAGAAATAATCCAAAGGTCTTTCATTTGGATGTAATGGGGCAAAGGTAAAGGTGTGAGAAAAGACATTTAAGCTGGAGCATCAAGAAATGGAGTATCTAAATTAGACAATACTCTTGCTAAGAAATTCATAACTCCCTCAAATGGCATACTCACAATCAATTAATACTTCACATACTTGCATACTTCAAGAAAAATAACGAATCAACATTCTTCCAATGCTAGAAAATATATGGATTTTGTATATATATATATATATCTCTTTTTTTTTATTTTCACTTTTTCTTTTTTTTATTTTTATTTTTATCATCATTTTTTTAATATATATATATATATATACAAAATATAAACTTGCATGGAACATCTAGCTTAAAATGTAGAGGAAAAGAATAATCAACTCTTAATCCAATACAATGTGCAAAGTATGCATTTCAACCCCAAATAGCAATACCATTTTTTTTTATATTTTTATGTTTTTTTACTTGCTTACCCCACACTTTGAAATAAACCACCCTATTGTCATATCATAAAACTCCATTCCTTAATGCAGGTATGATGATAATAAGAGAATGCTAAGTTGAGAATTGTGTTGATCAAACAAGAAAAGGTCAAAGGCTCAACTTGGCTCACTAAGGAATTTAATATTAAGGGAGGTCTTTTTAAGCTAAAGGGCTAACCTAATTTGCCTTCATCATTTTAAAACTTGAGATTAAATCATAATGTGAGTTCAATTAGTATGCAAAAGCAAACTCTAGAGATGAAAAATCATGAAGGTGCACACTTAAGAAAAGGAAATCAACTGATAATAATATCAAATTATGAGGCTCAAAACTCACACAGGTGGGTTAACAAAGATTTATATGTCATAAATTGCAGAATGTGAAAATTGATCCTGAATGAATTCAAATGCTAATCTCTATGCTGATACTAAAGTCTCAACTACAATGCTAGAATCACAGAAAAGATCAATAAATTTTCAACAATTATGCCATGCACAACAAACACAATAAACAAAACAAGACAAACAAAACAAAAATTAAAGAAAAGTTTACAGATTACCCCACACTTAAGAATTTACATTGTCCTCAATGGAAACAAGAATAACAAAGAAAAAGAGTTTAAGGACAACCTGTCTTTCATCGTACCTTGGTGAGGCAAAACCCTAACTTTTCATCACAAACACAAAAGTTCAAAAACAAAAGTACAATATATGAAAATAAAATATCCAAATATAAAATGTTAACATGAAAAACAAAAATGAAAAATAATAACAAAAATACACAAAACAAAATAAAGCAAGGAACTCAAAATCTATGGAAAAGACGGGTGTGAAGATGATGCAGCCGAGGGATGGAGACTCAAGATCTTCACAAGGTTGCTATTAATCTGTTCCAACTGCTGCAAGACCTCATCTATCTACCTTGCCCTCCAGGGCCTCAATCTTAATAAGTACCTCTTGAGTTTCTAAGACCGGAGCATCCTCATCTAGATCTAGAGAATCCGAGTCTGACTCCTCTTGGACCCGTGCTCTCTTCTGCCTGTCCTTCGGTGCTTCTGGCTCAGCTGAAGCCATCATATAAGCCCCTCTTTTATGCACCACCATGTGCATCTTCTCTAATGTGGCCAAATCTAATGAGTCATTACCCAAAATTCTAGTCATGCGACTAGTACTTGGGTCAAAATTTTCAAGAAGGGCTACTGCTAATGTGGTAATCAACCCTCCAACACAAATTGCCCCCCTCCTTTTATTAGCCACAATATCAAAAATATCGGCTAACCAATAGCCGGCACTAACAGGCACTACATTCAAAGCACAATCCAGGAAAAATAGATCACTCAATTCCACCACACCCGGGCTCTCCTTCCTAGCAAAGAATCCGCAAGACATAAACCGATGCAAATACCTCAAAGCGGAATTTCTTAATCTAGATGCTTTGGCGGATTTGGCCACATAGGTCCCAGAGCCTAATGCTCCCCAAGCAAATTGTTGTTTAAATTCTTTAGGTACCGACCTTTCCCCATGCTGATGGAAACCATATATATCATTCAATTGTTCAATATTAAGCACAAATGATTTACTCAGCAATTTAAAAATCATTCTAGTGCAGATTTTTTTTATCATCTCTTTCAACCTTAAGAGATGTCAGAAATTCAAAAGTCAGCTCCTCAAATTGCAAAGGTCGCAAGGAGACTAGAATCTCCCACCCAAGGAATTGCACATATCGATAAAAATTAGCCCTAATTTGCAGAGCATCAAGAGATTCATCATTAACATACCTCGTCGGGAAAAAACCCCGAGCCAAAAGATTTGCTCTCTTCAAAGATGAAATTGATGAAGAGGAAGAAGCTCCTTCGGTTGTAGGCCTCTTCTTCTTGTGGTGTGAGACTATCTTTGTTCTTGGCATCTTGAGAAATCTGAAAAATTTAACACCACAACTTGATTAAATCAAACTTTTATGAGCAAAGAAGAAGTTTTAATTGATTATTTCTAGATTTGGTGAAGAAATTTGAGGTTTAATGGAAGATTTGGAGCTTGGAATCACAAAGAATGGAGGTTTGGTGAGAGAGAAAATGAAAGAGCGAGAGAGAGATACAAAAGAGAACTAGGGATTGAATGGAACATCTGTGCAAAAATCATGGCTTTTTAAAGTGAAAAAGTGGGAGACACGGCCAAGTTGAGGGCAACACGGCCGTGTCATGTGTTTTTTGAGGGACACGGCCAGTGACTTGGCTGTGTCCCATGGGCGTGTTCGTCTTTGTGAAGAAAAGCTACAAAAAATAAAATCGAAGAAAAACTGGTGAAGCTTGGCCATGTCCAAGTGACATGGCCAAGGGACACGGCCAAGTCCCTTGGCCGTGTCACTCACTGTGACAAAGTGCAAAAATTTTGTTTTATGAGGCTTGGCCGTGTCCCATGTGACACGACCAAGGGATACGGCCAAGTCCTTTGGCCGTGTCTCCTTCTGCCACTTTCAACTTTTTTTTTTTTTGAGAATTTGTTGTTTGGAATCTGTAGCTTGATTAAAGCAATTAAATTGAAAGCAATTGAATTTTTTTTCAATTATTTGATGTAGCAAGAAGTGTGTGGAATCTGTGGGACATTCAGGCATGGAGCAAATATATGCCCCTCTGCATATGAGTCTTATGGGAATGAAGCTGAGCAAGTTAATGCTATGGGGGAATTTCAACCAAGAGCCAAGAATGATCCTTACTTCAATACTTACAATCCTGGTTGGCGGAGTCACCCAAGTTTTTCCTGGACAACAAATAATGCTCAACAGCCTTTCCATTTGCTCCAGAGACAGAACCAACAGCAGGGCCAATCCTGAAATCAAGGTCAGCCTAAGAGAGAGAGTTTGGTGGAAAGTTTACAGGCTTTTATCCAAGTCAGTGTTAAAAATCAAGAGATGAACAACAAGAGGCTGGATTCACTAGAAGCATCTTTTAAGAAGGTGGAGACTCAAGTGGGGCAACTTGCACAACAGATGCAAATTCAACAAAAGGGGAAGTTCCCAAGTCAACCTGAGCAGGCACAATCAGTGACTGTTCTTAGAAGTGGTAAGGTAATTAACAAAAATGTTGAAAATAATTATGTGAATGCAGGTGAGCAAGAGAATAAAAAGGAAGGAGAACAAGAGAACAAAGGTGCTAAAGAAAGATCAATGGAGAAGTCCCCTACAGTAGATTTGCACAAGGCAAGCAATCCATATCGGCCACCTATACCATTCCCTAGCAGGTTGAAGGATGATAAAAAAGATAAGCAATTTTCAGATATCTTCAACATGCTGTCTAAGGTAAGTATTAACTTACCCTTACTTGAAGAAATTAAGAACATGCCGGCTTATGCTAAATTCTTCGAAGAACTGAATACCAAGAAAAAGAGGTATGAGCCGAATGAAAAGGTGATAGTTTCTGAGGTAGCTAGTGCTGTTTTACAGCATAAACTACCTCCCAAGCTAAAGGATCCTGGTAGTTTCATCATTCAAATTACTATGGGGAATGGAAAAGGTACTGATGGCATGTGTGATTTAGGAGCCAGTGTGAATTTAATGCCTTATTCTGTGTACCTTGAGTTAGAATTAGGGGAACTTAAACCAACAAAAATGGTGTTGCAATTAGCTGATAGATCTCTTAGATTCCCGAAAGGGGTTATAGAAGATGTGTTAGTTAAAGTTGGTGGTTTGATAGTACCTGTGGATTTCATTGTTCTTGACATGGAAGTAAGTAACTCTTCACCATCTGCACACACCATTCTGCTGGGTAGGCCTTTTATGGCGACTACCAACACTTTGATAGATGTTAAAAATGGTAAATTATCAATGACTGTTTTGGGACAAACTGTTGAATTTTCTATTTTTAACACTTCTCCTATTCCTACAACTGCATTATATGAGGATTGTTCTTTCATTGATTGTATTGATGCAGTTGTTTCAGATGTTTTCTTGCAGACAGGTTCCTCTGATAAATTGGAGCTGGCATTGACCTTAGAGAGTGATGTGGATATTTTTTATGCAGAAATAGCCAGTTGCCTTGAGGCTTTAGAGGGTGCTGAAATAGAGGAGCTTAAGGAGGACCCAGTTTTTGAACATCCTCCCATTCAGAAAGAAGAGAAGAACCCTTCACTTGAGTTAGAGCTGAAAGAGTTACCTAAGAATCTAAAATATGTGTTTTTAGGAGATCACAATACCTTACCTGTGATAATATCTAGTGAACTTAGTGAAGAGGAGGAGATGAGGTTAGTGAGTGAGCTTAAAAGATTGAAAAAAAGCAATAGGATGGGGATTGAGTGACATCAAGGGTATTAGCCCTTCAATGTGCATGCATAGAATCACTTTAGAAGAGGGAGCTAAACCTGTGAGGGAGACCCAAAGGCGACTTAACCCAAATATGAGTGAAGTGGTTAAGAAAGAAGTGCTCAAATTGCTGGATGAAGGAGTAATTTACCCAATAGCTAATAGTGACTGGGTGAGCCCAGTACATGTAGTTCCTAAGAAATCTAGAATCACTGTGGTGAGAAATGAGAATAATGAATTAGTTCCTACTAGGACTACTATTGGGTGGAGAATGTGCATCGATTATAGGAAGTTGAACAATGCTACAAAGAAAGATCATTTCACTCTTCCTTTTATTGATCAGATGTTAGATAAACTTTCTAGACACTCACATTATTATTTTCTAGATGGCCTTTCAGGTTACTATCAGGTGCCAATATCTCCAAAGGATCAGTCCGAGACAACCTTTACTTACCCTTTTGGGACTTATGCATTTCGACGTATGCCCTTTGGCTTGTGCAATGCACCTGCAACTTTTCAGAGATGCATGATGTCTGTCCTCTCTGACATGATAGATGATTTTATTGAGGTATTTATGGATGACTTTTCTGTTTTTGGTAATTCTTTTGATAATTGCCTCAATAAACTTGTTCGTGTGCTTGAGAGATGCATTGAATGTAACCTCACTTTAAGTTGGGAAAAGAGTCATTTTATGGTTACTAAGGGCATTGTCTTAGGTCATGTGGTGTCAAGTAAAGGGATTGAGGTGGATAAGGCTAAAGTTGAATTGATTGCTAAGTTACCCCCACCTACCTCTGTTAAGGGAATAAGAAGTTTCTTAGGGCATGCAGGTTTTTACAGGAGGTTTATTAAAGATTTTTCCAAAATAAGCCAACCATTGTGCCATTTGTTGGGGAAAGATGTTCCATTTGAATTTACAGCACAATGCATGCAAGCTTTTAATTCCCTTAAAGAAAAATTGACTAGTGCACCAGTAATAGTAACTCCTGTTTGGTCTTTACCTTTTAAAATCATGTGTGATGCCTCTAATCATGCAGTAGGAGTTGTTCTTGGGCAAAGGGTTGATAAATACTTGAGAGTAATATATTATGCTAGCTTGACCCTGAATAGTGCACAAATGAATTACACCACAACTGAAAAGGAAATGTTAGCTGTTGTTTTTGCTTTAGATAAGTTTAGAGCATATTTAATTGGGTCGAAAATTATTGTGCATTCTGATCATGCAGCTCTAAAATATCTTTTAACAAAACAACATGCTAAACCGCGCTTAATTAGATGGGTGTTGTTATTGCAAGAATTTGATTTCCAAATCAAAGATACTAAGGGTAGTGAGAATGTGGTAGCTGATCATTTATCTAGATTACCCATCTTTAGTGAAAATCTTGCATCTAATAGCATTCATAAAAATTTAGAAGCATTTCCTTATGAGCAGCTGTTTGTGGTATTTGATGCACCTTGGTTTGCAGATATTGCTAACTATCTTGCTTGTGGTATATTGCGTACTAACATGTCATTTCAGGAAAAGAAAAGGTTTTTACACTTGAGTAAGTTTTATTTTTGGGATGAACCTTATCTATTCTGGATATGCAAAGATGAGAGTTCGCAGGTGTGCATCTGAGGAAGAACAACTGAGTGTTCTTCAATTTTGTCATGACCTTCACTGTGGGGGTCATTTTGGAGGAAGAAAGACTACAGAAAAGGTGCTTCAAAGTGGTTTTTACTGGCCTACCTTATTTAAAGATGCTCAAGAGTATTGTAAGCACTGTGATCGTTGCCAAAGAGTAGGTAACATTGGGAGGAGGAATGAAATGCCCCTTAAATCATATATTGTTGTTGAACTGTTTGATGTGTGGGAAATTGACTTCATGGGTCCTTTTCCCAAGTCTTTTGGTTTTGAATATATTTTAGTTGATGTTGATTATGTTTCCAAATGGGTGGAGGCAATCCCCACCCGTACTAATGATGCTAATGTAGTTGTTAAATTTGTGAAGGAAAATATTCTTAGCAGATTTAGTACACCCAGGGTAATAGTCAGTGATGGGGGAAGCCATTTTTGCAACAGACTTTTTGAAAAGTTAATGCACAATTCTGGTGTGAAGCACAAGGTGGAAACCCCATACCATCCACAAACTTCTGGGAAAGTTGAAACATCAAACAAGCAGCTAAAATGAATTCTTGAGAAAACAGTCAACACATCAAGGAAGGATTGGGCAAACAGATTGCATGATGCACTATGGGCATATCAGACTGCTTTCAAGACTCCTCTTAGTATGGAGGATTAGTTTTTGGAAAAGCTTGTCACTTACTAGTGGAGTTGGAGCACAGAGCATATATCAAGACTCTGAATTTGGACGTGGAAAAAGCAAAGAAAGAACGATTGCTGCAAATTTCAGAGTTAGATGAGATGAGGAATGAGGCGTACGAGAGCTCGAGGATTTACAAGGATCGCACTAAAGCACTTCATGACAGAGTTATAGTGCGAAAGACATTGAGTCCAGGTATGAAAGTTTTACTTTTTAACTCTCGACTCCGTCTGTTTCCAGGTAAACTCAAGTCTCGATGGAGTGGTCCTTTTGAGATAACCAAGGTATATCCTTCTGGTGCCATTGAATTTCTTAACTCTCGAACAAATGAGACTCTTAAAGTAAATGGACAGAGAGTTAAGCCATATAATGAAGGATTTCAAGAAGTGAGGATCATAGACAACAATTTGATCCATGATCCCTAGGCCTTGCATGATGTCCAGCTTTATGATATTAAAGAAGCGCTAAATGGGAGGCAACCCATCGGTTTGCATTTATTCTTCATAGTTGTAATTTTAAATTTAGCATGTTTTGATTTTATGTTTAGTCTAAATAAATGGAATGGGTGCTTTGATCAGTTTTTATTTTTTATCTAATATCACCAAATATCAAAGAAATTGTAAACCTCTTCTTCGTTCAACCCTGAAACACATTAGAAAAATAAATACCGATCAAAGCACCCATTCCATTTATTTAGACTAAACATAAAATCAAAACATGCTAAATTTAAAATTACAACTATGAAGAATAAATGCAAACTGATGGGTTGCCTCCCATTTAGCGCTTCTTTAATGTCATAAAGCTGGACATCATGCAAGGCCTAGGGATCATGGATCAAAGTGCTGTCTATGATCCTCACTTCTTGAAATCCTTCATTATATGGCTTAACTCTCTGTCCATTTACTTTAAAAGTCTCATTTGTTCGAGAGTTAAGCAATTCAATGGCACCAGAAGGATATACCTTGGTTATCTCAAAAGGACCACTCCATCGAGACTTGAGTTTACCTGGAAACAGACGGAGTCGAGAGTTAAAAAGTAAAACTTTCATACCTGGACTCAATGTCTTTCACACTATAATTCTGTCATGAAGTGCTTTAGTGCGATCCTTGTAAATCCTCGAGCTCTCATACGCCTCATTCCTCAGCTCATCTAACTCTGAAATTTGCAGCAATCGTTCTTTCTTTGCTTTTTCCAAGTCCAAATTCAGTGTCTTGATTGCCCAATATGCTCTGTGCTCCAACTCCACTGGTAAGTGACAAGCTTTTCCAAAAACTAATCGGTATGGACTCATACCAAGAGGAGTCTTGAAAGCAATCCGATATGCCCATAGTGCATCATGCAATCTGTTTGCCCAATCCTTCCTTGATGTGTTGACTGTTTTCTCCAGAATTCCTTTTAGCTGCTTGTTTGATGTTTCAACTTGGCCAGAAGTCTATGGATGGTATGGGGTTGCCACCTTGTGCTTCACACCAGATTTGTGCATTAACTTTTCAAAAAGTCTGTTGCAAAAATGGCTTGCCCACCATTGACTATTACCCTTGGTGTATCAAATCTGCTAAGAATATTTTCCTTCACAAATTTAACAACTACATTAGCATCATTAGTATGGGTGGGGATTGCCTCCACCCATTTGGAAACATAATCAACAGCAACTAAAATATATTCAAAACCAAAAGACTTGGGAAAAGGACCCATGAAGTCAATTCCCCACACATCAAACAGTTCAACAACAATATATGATTGAAGGGGCATTTCATTCCTCCTCCCAATGGTACCTACTCTTTGGCAATGATCACAGTGCTTACAATACTCTTGAGCATCTTTAAATAAGGTAGGCCAGTAAAAACCACTTTGAAGCACCTTTTCTGCAGTCTTTCTTCCTCCAAAATGACCCCCACAGTGAAGGTCATGACAAAATTGAAGAACACTCAGTTGTTCTTCCTCAGATACACACCTACGAACAATCTCATCTTTGCATATCCGGAATAGATAAGGTTCATCCCAAAAATAAAACTTACTCAAGTGTAAAAACCTTTTCTTTGCCTGAAATGACATGTTAGTACGCAATATACCACAAGCAAGATAGTTAGCAATATCTGCAAACCAAGGTGCATCAAATACCACAAACAGCTGCTCATCAGGAAATGCTTCTAAATTTTTATGAATGCTATCAGATGCAGGATTTTCACTAAAGAAGGGTAATCTAGATAAATGATCAGCTACCACATTCTCACTACCCTTAGTATCTTTGATTTGGAAATCAAATTCTTGCAATAACAACACCCATCTAATTAAGCGCGGTTTAGCATGTTGTTTTGTTAAAAGATATTTTTGAGCTGCATGATCAAAATGCACAATAATTTTCGACCCAATTAAATATGCTCTAAACTTATCTAGAGCAAAAACAACAGCTAACATTTCCTTTTCAGTTGTGGTGTAATTCATTTGTGCACTATTCAGGGTCAAGCTAGCATAATATATTACTCTCAAGTATTTATCAACCCTTTGCCCAAGAATAGCTCCTACTGCATGATTAGAGGCATCACACATGATTTAAAAAGGTAAAGACCAAACAGGAGCTACTATTACTGGTGCACTAGTCAATTTTTCTTTAAGGGAATTAAAAGATTGCATGCATTGTGCTGTAAATTCAAATGGAACATCTTTCCCCAACAAATGGCACAATGGTTGGCATATTTTGGAAAAATCCTTAATAAACCTCCTATAAAATCCTGCATGCCCGAAGAAACTTCTTATTCCCTTAACAGAGGTAGGTGGGGGTAACTTAGCAATCAATTCAACTTTAGCCTTATCCACCTCAATCCCTTTACTTTACACCACATGACCTAAGACAATGCCCTGAGTAACCATAAAATGACTCTTTTCCCAACTTAAAGTGAGGTTACATTCAATGCATCTCTCAAGCACACGAACAAGTTTATTGAGGCAATTATCAAAAGAATTACCAAAAACAGAAAAGTCATCCATAAATACCTCAATAAAATCATCTATCATGTCAGAGAAGACAGACATCATGCATCTCTGAAAAGTTACAGGTGCATTGCACAAGCCAAAGGGCATACGTCGAAATGCATAAGTCCCAAAAGGGCAAGTAAAGGTTGTCTTGGACTGATCCTCTGGAGATATTGGCACCTGATAGTAACCTGAAAGGCCATCCAGAAAACAATAATGTGAGTGTCTAGAAAGTTTATCTAACATCTGATCAATAAAAGGAAGAGGGAAATGATCTTTCTTTGTAGCATTGTTAAACTTCCTATAATCGATGCACATTCTCCACCCAGTAGTAGTCCTAGTAGGAACCAATTCATTATTCTCATTTCTCACCACAGTGATTCAAGATTTCTTAGGAACTACATGTACTGGGCTCACCCACTCACTATTAGCTATTGGGTAAATTACTCCTTCATCCAGCAATTTGAGCACTTCTTTCTTAACCACTTCACTCATATTTGGGTTAAGTCGCCTTTGGGTCTCCCTCACAGGTTTAGCTCCCTCTTCTAAAGTGATTCTATGCATGCACATTGAAGGGCTAATACCCTTGATGTCACTCAATCACCATCCTATTGCTTTTTTCAATCTTTTAAGCTCACTCACTAACCTCATCTCCTCCTCATCATTAAGTTCACTAGAAATTATCACAGGTAAGGTATTGTGATCTCCTAAAAACACATATTTCAGATTCTTAGGTAACTCTTTCAGCTCTAACTCAAGTAAAGGGTTCTTCTCTTCTTTCTAAATGGGAGGAAGTTCAAAAACTGGGTCCTCCTTAAGCTCCTCTATTTCAGCACCCTCTAAAGCCTCAAGGCAACTGGCTTTTTCTACATCAAAAATATCCACATCACTCTCTAAGGTCAATGCCAGCTCCAATTTATCAGAGGAACCTGTCTGTAAGAAAACATCTGAAACAACTGCATCAACACAATCAATGAAAGAACAATCCTCATATAATGCAGTTGTAGGAATAGGAGAAGTGTTAAAAATAGAAAATTCAACAGTTTGTCCCAAAACAGTCATTGATAATTTACCATTTTTAACATCTATCAATGTGTTGGTAGTCGCCATAAAAGGCCTACCCAGCAGAATGGTGTGTGCAGATGGTGAAGAGTTACTTACTTCCATGTCAAGAACAATGAAATCCACAGGTACTATCAAACCACCAACTTTAACTAACACATCTTCTATAACCCCTTTCGGGAATCTAAGAGATCTATCAGCTATTTACAACACCATTTTTGTTGGTTTAAGTTCCCCTAATTCTAACTCAAGGTACACAGAATAAGGCATTAAATTCACACTGGCTCCTAAATCACACATGCCATTAGTACCTTTTCCATTCTCCATAGTAATTTGAACGATGAAACTACCAGGATCCTTTAGCTTGGGAGGTAGTTTATGCTGCAAAACAGCACTAGCTACCTTAGAAACTATCACCTTTTCATTCAGCTCATACCTCTTTTTCTTGGTATTCAGTTCTTTGAAGAATTTAGCATAAGCTGACATGTTCTTAATTGCTTCAAGTAAGGGTAAGTTAATACTTACCTTAGATAGCATGTTGAAGATATCTGAAAATTGCTTATCTTTTTTATCATCATTCAACCTGCTAGGGAATGGTATAGGTGGCCAAAATGGATTGCTTGCCTTGTGCAAATCTGTTGTAGGGGACTTCTCCATTGATCTTTCTTTAGCACCTTTGTTCTCTGGTTCTCCTTCCTTTTTATTTTTTTGCTCACCTGCATTCACAGAATTATTTTCAACATTGTTGTAATTACCTTGCCACTTCTAAGAATAGTCACTGATTGTGGCTGCTCAGGTTGACTTGGGAACTTCCCCTTTTGTTGAATCTGCATCTATTGTGCAAGTTGCCCCACTTGAGTCTCCACCTTCTTAAAAGATGCTTCTAGTGAATCTAGCCTCTTGTTGTTCATCTCTTGATTTTTAGCACTGACTTGGATAAAAGCCTGTAAACTTTCCTCCAAACTCTCTCTCTTAGGCTGACCTTGATTTGAGGATTGGCCCTGCTGTTGGTTCTGTCTCTGGAGCAAATGGAAAGGCTGTGGAGCATTATTTGTTGTCTAGGAAAAATTTGGGTGACTCCGCCAACCAGGATTGTAAGTATTGGAGTAAGGATCATTCCTGGCTCTTGGTTGAAATCCCCCCATAGCATTAACTTGCTCAGCTTCATTCCCATAAGACTCATATGCAGAGGGGCATATATTTGCTCCCATGCCCGAATGTCCCACAGATTCCACACACTTCTTGAGTAGATGAAGAAATATTGTTCTTCATGTTCAACATCTGAACCTGCCTTGTCAATTCAGCTATTTGACTGACCATCTCACTATTGGCTTCCAGTTGATTCACCCCTTTACTTCTTCCCCTCACACTCTTCTATTGAGAATTAGCTCCCAACATCTCAAAGATCTCATAAGTTTCATCAGCTGTCTTTTCTCCCATAGCTCCCCTAGCTGCATTATCAACAGTGTTCTGAAATTGCTGGGTTAAACCATCATAGAAAAACTGATTAAGAAGTTGAAGTGGGTAATGATGATGTGGACACTGGATCAATAGCATCTTAAATCGGTCCCATGCCTCATGAAATGGTTCTCCTTCAAATTGAGAGAATGTAGCAATCTTCCCTCTCAATTCAGCTGTCTTCTGATGTGAATAAAAGTTGCCCATGAATTTATTATAAACTTGCTCCCAAGTTGTCAGTGAGTTTTCGGGCAACATCATAAGCCAGCTCTTTGCCCTATCCTTCAAAGTATATGGAAAACACCTCATCCTCAACTGATCCTCTGTTAATCCTCCCAATGGAAAAGTGTTGAGGGTGGAGTAGAAATCCCAAATAAAGTTCAAAGGATCTTCATTTGGAACTCCATAGAATGATGGTAGCATATTGTAGTGAATGTTCTTCAACTCATAATTTCTTGCTGCATCTGTCAGTCTTATGCAAGAGCTGGAAGTTCCAATGACAGGTCTAGCAAAGTCTCTCATTGTTCTTTGCCTTTCTTCAGCCATTTTAACAGATTGTGCAGATTCCGACTCAAAATCAGAAGTGTCCTCCTCTATAGTATCAAATCCTGTGTATAGTTCAAACTCTTCCCTGCTCCTTTTCACTCTCTGAATTTCTGGAATGAATGGATATAGCTCTCCTTCGAGTGATCTCCTGCCTTGCATAAACAAAATTTCTAGAAAAAGAAATTATTAAAAGCAAAAGACAAATAAAATAAAATGAAAACAATGAAAAATAATCTAGAATATTTTTGCCTAATAAACAATTTCGCCAATTAGCCTCCCCGGCAGCGGCGCCAAAAACTTGTTGCGCTCAAATTAACTCTACCACAAGGCGTCACTCGCAAGTATACGAGGTAGCTGTAGCAAAGGTGATCGCCCCAAGGTCATCTCACAAGGAAGCTAAAGTGGCTAATTGATTATCAGATTATGAATAACAAGTAATGAAGAAAATTTAAATTGTTAACTAATGAAGAAGATTGATTGAAGTTTAAAACGAATAAAAGTAAATTAAGCTGATGTTTTGATTCACTTGATAGAAAGGTCTAGGGTTTGCACTTCTCTACTACTTATATGTATGAACGGTTATTCCTCTTAAATAATTTAATTTCAAAGATTAAATCTCAAACAACTCAATTAATCAAGTCAAGGAAATAAGCTCTCGCATTCAAACCTCTTTCAACTAATCTTGTTATAATTGAAATAATCTTTTTAATAGGTTATATCTCTAATTCACCTAAGTCCTTAATTGAATTGTTCCAGCATTAGACTTCATCTCTTAATCCATCATCTAATACCTAAAACACATAATTGGTGGCCAATCAATTATACATTAACAATATTCCATTCAATCAAGGCTAAAGAAATTATTAGCTAAGAGAATAACCAATTCATACAATCATAGTAGATCCATACAAACCCTAGACTAGATCAAATTAGTTCATAATGCTATCAAACATATTCATCTCATTAATATTCAAAGAAATCAATTCAGACATGATAATATCCATAAATACAATTCCATTGAAAATAAAGATATAAAGTTCAAGAACAAAACCAAATTACAAACTCCTTGAAGCTTCTGAAGAATCTCTTGTTCAAATCTTGCAAGAAGGATTTATCAATGGCTAGAACAATCTAATCTAAGCTAGATAAAACAAAGTATAATCAAAATCAAAGAAAACAAATATAAAACCCTAAGTTCTTCTCTTTGACGGCTCAATCTCAGCTCAAAATCGCAACAACCTCTTAAGAAAACCCTAAATCCATATTTATACGAATCCTACTTTTAAAAATCCGCGTTGCCTTTGGTCCATGAGAGACACGGCCAAGTTAGAAGAGACTTGGCCATGTTGGAGTGCATTAGAGGGACACGGCCAGTGACTTGGCCGTGTCCCTTGCTTGTGTTCACTACTGCTTGCTTTTAATCTTTTCTTCATTGGTTGAGTGACACGGCTAAGTCTTGAAGAAGACACGGTTGTGTTGGACCTTTTTGGAGGGACACGGCTAGTGACTTGGCCGTGTCCCTTGCCTGTATTTGCTTCTGTGAGAATTGCTCTTCTTTGCTTTGGATTTTGGTGAGACACGGCCAAGTTAGAGCAACTTGGCCGTGTTGGAGCATTTTTGGAGGGACACGGCCACTGACTTGGCCGTGTCCCTTGAGTGTGTCCCTCTCTGTGTCTTGAACTTCCTTTTAACTTGGTATGGGACACGGCCAGTGACTTGGCCGTGTCCTCTGCCTGTGTCAGCTACTGTCCTTTTTTCCTTCAATTTGCTTCCTTGCCTTTTTTAACCTAAAACAAAACTCAAACAAACTATAAACAAGAAGTAAATAAACAATAACCAAGAAAACATAAACACCATGCCAAAAATTAGATAAAAAATAACATAAACACTGAAATAAACTAAAACTACCAAAATTAATGAAAACACTAAACAAACCGAATAAAACTAAAAAAATACCTAAATAAAACAATAATTATTATAATAAACAAGACACAAATCTATAACAAAAACTAATAAAACATAGGTCCTAGTTGATCTTAGAACATGCTTTGATGAACTTTCGAGGTGTACACCCTTAATTTTTGACCAAGTCTGGTATGATATTTTTATATAATCCAAAATATTTTTTATGGTATTTTAATTATATAATATTTATTTTAATATTTAATATTTATAATTTTTAATAAAAATAAAAATGGTAAAGTTAAATAAATAAAAATAAATAAAAATCGACGACGAAAAAATTCATTGCAGAACGTGAATCGGCCACAGGCCAATTCTCCTACAGGAATTTCATGCGGGCGAAATGGCCGCAGGAATTTCCTGCGGGTGAAATGGCCACAGGAAATGGGCCATTTCGGAGTAGGAAATTCCTGCGGCAAATTGGAGCTCACCGGCAGGAAATTCCTCGCAACTTTCTCAATTCTTGGCACGCAGTTAGTTTTTTACCAGCGCAATTTTCCAATGCAGTTTTTTCCGAAACCAAATTCTATTTGGTTTTGGTTTCTTTTCCTAATTGGTTTTAATTTCCTTAAACAATTAGAAGTAGGTTGATTATTTTTCCTATAAATACCACATTAAAACACAGAATTAATGGATGAGACTTTGGACTTTTGATCGGGAGGAAAACTTATTGATTGGATTCGAGACTCTATCATTTGATCGGCCAAAAGAAAAGCTCAAGCATGAAAGAAACAAGAAGCAAACAATCCATCAAAGGCAGTGACACTGCCTTTGTCTTTATTCATCCATAAGCAAATTGTGGAGGAACCAACGAATGAAGGTTTGATTATAAATCTTTAATTTGATGTTATTTACAATGTTTCTATCATTTGTTTTTTATATTAATTTAGTAACCTAAATTATTAAACTTAGTAATATGTTTTACATTAAATCATACATTCATCCAGTAGCCTTAATCATTGATCAAAATTTCAAAACCCTAAAATTGTTCTTCTCTTTCCAGAAACTTTTAAAACCCTAAATTGTTTCTCTCCTTTTTCCAAAATTTCAAAACCATAAAATTACTCTTCTACTTCCAAAAACCTTAAAAACCCTAAATTGTTTCTTCTGTTTCCAAAAACTTTAAAACCCTAAATTGTTTTCCCCAAACTATTTTCATTTAAACCCTAACTTATTGTCCAAAGTTTCCAAATGTCTTCTTAAATCTCCAAACCCTAATCTTCTTTACAGTTTCTAAAAATCATAATTATTTTTTATGAAACCATAAGCTATTTTCTTAAATCCTAAAATCAAATATGTTTTCCAAAATATCAAAGACACTAATTTTCTCAAAAACTAATACAGTAAACCCTAGTTTTCCTAAACCCTAATTCTTAAAACCTCAAAATCTTATGACAAATAAATCTAAACCCTAAAGCCATAATCCAATAAACCTAAAATCACAATCCAGTAAACATGAATTATAAACCCTAATGTCTTAAGATTCCAAAACCCTAATCTTATGATGTTAGCCCTAAACCCTAATTTGATTAACCAAATACCTTACTACTTTCTTAAATTTAAAAAATCCTAATCCATTCCATTTTTACAAAATCTTTACAGTAGCCTAAATAATAATAATAATAATAATTTCAAAATCCCCAAAACCCTAAATATTAATTAAAGAATTCTAAAATGAGACATAAACCTAAATTTGTATCTTTACTTGCTTTATTTAATTTTAGATTTCAATGCTTGATTTATTTAATTTATCATGGATGGATATTTTCTTTATTTATTATGATTATTATTTGTTTATTTTAATATTAAAATTGTAAGAGGTATGTTTCCACTTTGTGGGTACCTCATTAGTTAAGTATTGTGCAATTTAAATTGCTTTTATATTTTGGACCAATGTAAAGGACATGTTTCCATCTTTCGGTGGGTGTCCTATTTAGTTTAGATGTGGATGATGTAAGGACATGTTTCCATCCGTGGATGGGTGTCCATTTATTTGCTTTGTTTGGACATTGCCTTGATTTTAATATAATGATGCTTTATTTTAATTGTTGCATGTAATATGGATAATATTGTTATATTTAAGAATTTTATAATATTAAGACCTGCAAAGGAGACCAGTTCCAATGAATCGGGCATTGTGGGGGTGCTGGGCCATTTCTCACCTTCCCCACACGTACCCAACTTTCCAAACCCATTAGGGAGCTGGGGATTCCTTAGGAATCGAGTCATCCATCCCTTTCTTATTCCCGGGCCATCGGGGTGGCGACTCCATTTTCTCCGGGATTAGGTCCATGTTCTCTGAGACCCTGAGCCTAAATAGTGTCGAAGTCGCAAGAACCATTCCACCGGGAGTGGGGGCAAAAATCCCCGCTCATAGTGGTGACTCCACTAGGGATAAGAGAAGTTGATTCCATTGGTCTTTATATTATTCTATTCTTTCTTATCATGATATTATCCATTGCATCATATTAGATTGCATAGTGTGCGTGAGTTAGGACGCCCGTGTTACCCGTGTTGTGTTATGTAAGGGATACCATACTTTAACTCAAGGTATGGAGATCGAGCATGGCATAACCACTCATAGTCTCATACCATTTGGTATATACTTGCTATGGGAACCTAAGCCTTTTAACCCAAAGACTAAAGCTCATGTAATTGGCCTAGCTACTTTCCTTAGGTTTTTACCCCAAATGCATGTTGTTTGACTATGGTTAATTTATCTTGGCTTAAATCATGGCTTATTTGGTTTGTTCATTTTCTAATATGACCCAAGTACATTTGTGAGCTCAAAATAGATTTTTCTCTAAATCCAAAAGACCAAAGCTATTTTCAAAACATTTCAAGATGGTCTTTGGATATAAAACTTTTCAAAAAAACAAATCAAAAATTTCTTTTCTCATGACTCAAATACAAAGCCCAAAATCCATTTTTTCTAAAATCTTTTTACAATGGGCTTAGAAACAAAATTATTTTTATCCAACCTTTTCTTACAAAGAGCTTGCAAATTATTTAGGTCAATTATGAAATACCAAAAATCAATTGTGAGCCTAGTTTATACTAAGAATTATTAATCATGGGCTTGTTTTTGGCATGAATCATTAGTTACTTTTTTAAAGTGAGAAATCTATTTATAATAAACCTCTTAATTTAGTTTTATTTCAATATAGCATAAAAGCTACTATTAGTTGGTTGAATAGATTAAAACCTAATTAATGGGAATTATCATAAACTGATTTCCATTTTTAAATATAACTATTGGTTGAAACGTCCGAGAGAATTATTAGAAAATAAGATACCCCATGTTGGTATTTTGTTAACCATATACCTAGGAAAAGAGACTCGCTATTCGTGTGTGGATGTTATAAGGTTGGAAGGGACGTTCTACTTATCTTTTTTTATTGTTTGTACATACATGCATACATACATTTGCATCTCATATCATTGATCCTCTCTGGCTTGCAGCCCTGGATTATGATAGTTCAAAAGCTTACGAAAATCTGACCTATGTCGGAGATGAAGAATCTAGTAGCAACTCAATCACTTGCTCACCAAAAGCAATGAAGCCCGAACAAATTCAAAGAATGGTGGATGAGGCCCTCAATGACAAGATGGAAGAAATAAAAGAGGCCCTAACTGAGACCGTGAAGAACCAATTGGCTATGATTTTAGGAAATCATGCCAAAGCATCTTCTAGTACTAAGAAGCCAAAGGACAAAGGGAAGGCTAAAGTTGGTGAAGTGGTTTTTGATGATGATAAGGTGATCATTGATGATGATGATGATTGAGCTCAATACTTCCAAGATCCTCAAGACAAGAAGAAAGAACCAAAGATTGTTAAAAGATCAGCTGTGGAGAAAACTGAGACTTCTGATGTCAAAAAGATGATTGCAGACTTTGAAAAGAAATTTGAGAAGAAGCTAAAAATCAAAGAATTGTCCAAAACTGACAAATTATTTGAGCTAGATGAAGAATTTCTGTACAAGTTCAAGATGCCATCCTTTGCAAAGTTTGATGGAACCAGAAATCCTCACCTCCATGTGAAGCAGTATATCACTGCTATGCAGTCTGCCCGAGCTACTAAGGCTCAAACAGTAAGGTACTTTATGCTCTCCTTGGACTCTATTATCCAAAATTTTTTCAATACCTTAGAAGATGGAATACAAAAGAGCGAGATCTGCTATACAAGGCCTTCATCCAACAATATGGATAAAATGTTGAAATGGAAGTTACCTTAATGGAAGTGGAGTCCATTAGACAAAGGCCAAATGAGAATTTTATGGACTATGTGAAAAGATGGAGAAATAAGGCTGCTTTGCTCAAGAAAAGGCTCGATGAATCCGATCAAATAAGGATAATTGTGAGAGGGGTGTTGCCTAGTCTTTGTGAAAGGATGTCTCATACACTCATCCATGGTTTCAAGGATCTCCTCCAAGCTGGTCTGCAAATCGAAGAATGGGAAAGAGAGAAGAACCATTTTTCAATAATAAGGAACAAGAAAGGAAACTATTAGTCTAGTAACCAAAGCATGTAAAAGGCAGTCGGTGTTAATGCTACTAGCCAAGGAATAAGGAGGCAGTTTTCAAAATTAGGGAAACTGATGTCTTGGGTTCTCAATAAGCTTCAAAGAAAGGGATTGTTACAAACCTTAAATCCTCATCCTTTGCCTAACCCTCTCCCATCTAATTTTGACACTAAAGCATTTTGCTAGTTTCATCAAATGCAAAGGCATGACACAGATAGATGTGTAAGGTTGAGGCATGAGATCCAAAATTTTATTGATAGTGGAAAGCTGCTTGAGCCCAGCAAGTCGAACACCAAAGACAATCCATTACCAAGGTTCAATAGAGTACCACCACAGGCAACCTTCATGATTGGAGAAGGTTTGCATGAAAGTTTTGTCATGTCTTCTTTCTAAGATGTGGGTGGAGAAGCAACCAAAGAAGAAGAGGTATTTAGCATATTGAACAAGCTATGGTGGGTAAGGAAGTAGCAAGTTGTGTTGTTAATGGGTTTTGGGATTCAAGCGATAGTGATAACGATCTTGTATCCAAGAAGGAGGAATGGACTTGGTCCAAGCCCGAAGAAGATGAAGTAATGAACACTAGATCCGGTAAGCCTTATGGAAAGCCACCGCCTAAGGAGGTAGAAATTAATAAAGGAAAGGGAGTTGAAGTAGGAAATAAAGAAGAGGAAGATGATGTCGTGCTCAAGCAACTGAAAAGAACCCAAGCAAGTGTTAGCATTTGGGATTTATTGGCAACTTCTAAAAAGCACCGAGAAACTATGCCCAAGGCCTTAGATAGCATGCCAATTTCCACTTCCATAACACTAGAGGAGCTGATCGACATCATAAAAATTGAGGGAGTAATGAAATGTGAAGATATTCAAGAGAAGATCGAAGTTAATATAGGAGCGGTATCTTTCTCAGATGCAGATTTACAGGAAGAGGGGAGAGATCACATCCGCCCTCTCTTTGTCAAAATAGAAATTTAAGGGAAAAGGACTCCATGTGTAATGGTTGATGATGGGTCTGCCATAAATGTTTGTCCAATTAAAATATTGCCAAAACTAGCCATGTCAACAAGGGATCTAAACATGACCAAGGTAACCATTCGGGTTTATGACAACATTAAGAAACATACTGAAGGAACTTTCAAAGCTGCTGTCAAGGTTGGTCCAATTGAATCTATTGTTGAATTTGTTGTTTTGGACATACCTGTTACCTTTGCCTTACTCTTGGGATGACCATGGTTTCATCCTCTTGGTGGAGTTCCTTCCACCCTTCATCAAAAGATCAATTTCCCTAACGGAAATAAGACAGTGGTCATCGAGGCCGAAGATAATGAGGTTGTTAACACTCTAATGATTGAGAGGCCTCTCAATGGTTTCCAAGTAGCTGTAATTTCTGATGATGAAGTAGTGGACTCCAAAGTCTTGAATATGATGAAGAACATGACCTACCTTCCCGGAGTTGGTCTTGGAAAGGATAAGGCCGGTTTGACAAAGTTGCCAAATTTTAAAACTCAAACTTCCATGAAGGGGTTGGGATATGATGAAGTCAATGAAGATGTCCTGTAACACCCCTATACCCCGTATATGTACACAGCATGCTAATACGATCGTAATATACGTATACTGAATATAGAAATGCCACGGTTTACTAAACAAATGACTCATTTTCTTTTTACAAAAATATACATAAACTTAAACACAATAAATACAACCTTCATTTAATACGCAGCGAAAAATATAATTATATTTACAAATACAATTACATTAAAAACAAATTTTATAAAACATAAAGTTTATACATATTTGGCAGTCAGTCTTTGATCTTTAAGCTCACTATCCACACTTCAGAATCTAAACTTGACTTGGCCTAGAGGAACTCTCCGGTTCTACTCTGTCACCTGCGCGATGAACCACAATCGCGCTAAGCCATAGGCTTAGTGATACAAACCACAATGATAATATGTTTCAATGCAATGCCAATATCATATGTTCAAACATTATAAACAATACATAAGAATATCACATTTCAAAGTCTTACATTGAATCCCATTATTCATTTGATTCACCATTTATAAATCACATTTAAACAAAGACAAGCATGGGCCCAAAAGACACTAATATGTTATTCAAAATTCAGAGTTACTGCTTCGGTCTATAATCACAATCATCAAGCCCATAGGCAATATATATATATATCTCTATCCATGGATAGTGTAACAGACCCATTCTCTTGGACCTCAACCCGGCTAAACTCAAGGAGATCCTCAACCCGGCTAGACTGTTACTGTTTTTGTGGCTTACGACCTAGTCTTTTCACCCCAAAAACATCATATTTCACATATTTCACATTTTTCAACTGGAATCGGCTTACGACCCGGTCTTTTCACCTATCCAGTGATTCATAGGCATGCCGCCAAACTCAAAACTCTGAAAATTGAATAACATATTAATCACACAATTATTTCATTTATCTCTTTATCTATCTCTTTCTCAATTCATTTCGCATTTCATATTCCATAATCAAATAGGCAACCATGCCCCAATTATTTCATTTGCACTATCATAGCCAACAACAAGGGTTTCATTTCTCATCATGTCTCATATCACATTAACTCAATTCATCATTCAAGTGTACATAACCAATTACATTAACATATATATTGAAGGCTCATCATATCATTCACATTATACAAATCAAAACATTTATCAAGTATATCAACAATACAATAGATCACTTAACACATTTACAACCAAATATGTATTAAGTATCAAAATCATGTAAGTGTATGCAACCATGTAGTTTGTACTTACCTCAAAACCAACTCACACCCATCTATACACTTCCTCTTCCAAGATTCCTTCACACTTAGGTTAGGTCAACTCAAGCTCTTCACAACCTAATTCAAAAAGAAATAATACACACTCACTTAGAAATACACTTGAGATAATAAGACTAAGAACCAACTAGGGCAAACTCTACACATGACACGCTCAACAACACGGGCATTTCACTGACCGTGCCCTAAACTCACAACACAAAAGCTTTGACACGCTCAGAACCACGGGCGTGTCATGGGATGTGCAATACATTCTGTCTCACAGAAACATTGTCACGTCCAACAACACGGGCGTGCTCATGGCTGTGTCAATCCTCCCTCAACACAGTAGCTATGACACGCTCAGTGACATGGGCGTGTCACTGCTCGTGTCACCCATCCAGGAAATAGAACCAACGACACGCCTAACAACCTGGCCATGCTCCTGGGCCTGTCAGGCCAAAAATCCAGATTCCGGCAACATCAACACTTCATCCAACAAACCACTTTCTACCACCATTATCCATTTCAAACAAACTTAACTAAACACACCCATAAACCATAATAACTTGCAAAAATACCAAAACAACTCAAAACATACATCAAACACCACTTTACAACCATCACATACACACAAATCTTACTCTTCCAACACCAAACCTAATTCCTTCTTTCCAATCCAACACCAACATCAAAATCAATTAAACCACACACTCTCAAACACACACACAATCAAAAAACACATATCAACCACAACCTCAACTCACAAACTCAAAGAAAATCAAAGAATCAAGTGGAGAACTTACCAAGGTTGAAGAAACTCTTAAATTTCCAACTTGATCACTTGAAAACTTCCTTCAATCTTGAGTTTGGAAGATCAAATCACTCTCTTGCTCTCTTGCTATGGAGTTGCCGGCCAACACAGAAAAGGAGAAGAAGAAGAAGAAGAAGATACACGAAGAAGAAAGAAAGAAAGAAAGAAAGAAAGAAGGAAAACAAAGAAAACCAAGTTAAACACTCAACCTTCTCTCTCCTCAAAATCCTCTCCACCAAACAAAATACAATAAAATAATCCAATTAATTCTCTTCCATTCATTTTAAATTTCGTTATTAATTAATTCCATTAATAATAAAAATAAAATATCTTCTTTGACTTCCACACTTTGTCTTGTGTATATGTTCTATATATATCCATATATACAACATATACACTCTCTTCACTTCTTCCCTCTTTCCAATTAAACACATATATTAAATCCAAATACAACAATAATTATTCCAAAACTTTTAGGGTATACTTTGGGATATTACAATTCTCCCCCTCTAAAAAGAAATTTCTTCCTCGAAATTACCTGATCTCATGTCTGAAACAATTGGGGATATTGATCTTGCATCGCTTGCTCACTCTCCCAAGTTGACTATTCTCTACCATGATTCTTCCAAAGAACCTTCACAAATGGCACTTTCTTATGTCTCAACTCTTTCATTCCATATGCCAAAATAGCAATTGGTTCTTCTTCAAAAGTAAGATCTGGACTCACCTCAACAGATTCAACGGACAGAACATGAGATGGGTTAGATCTGTACCTCCTCAGCATAGAAACATGGAAGACATTATGGATTCTATCCAACTCAGGTGGCAAAGCAAGATGATAAGCAACTGGTCCAACTCTTTCTAACACTTCATAAGGTCCAATAAAATGAGGACTCAGCTTCCCTCTTTGAGCAAATCTTAAAATATTTTTCCACGGAGACACTTTCAAAAATACTTTATCTCCAACATCAAACTCTATGTCTCTCCTCTTCAAATCTGAATAAGATTTCTGCCGATCTAAAGCTGCTTTTAATCGATCCCGAATTATCTTCACTTTCGCTTCCGTCTCTTTAACCAAATCAGGACCAATCAATTTGCCTTCCCCAACTTCATTCCAACATAGAGGCGTTCTGCATCTTCTACCATGCAATGCCTCATAAAGTGCCATACCAATACTGGATTGATGACTGTTGTTGTAAGCAAATTCCACAAGTGGAGAAAATCTGTCCCAACTTCCTGAAAAATCAATAATACAACTTCTCAACATATCCTCTATAATCTGTATTACTCTCTCTGACTGCCCATCTGTCTGAGGATGAAAAGCAGTGCTAAAGTGCAATCAAGAACCCAAAGCACCATGCAAACTCTTCCAAAACCTCGAAGTAAACCGTGGATCTCGATCAGACACTAAAGAAATTGGGACTCCATGCAACTTCACTATCTCACTGATATACAGCTCATCCAACTTTTCAAGAGAATAATCCATCCGCACTGGAAGAAAATGAGTTGTCTTTGTTAACCGATCAACAATCACCCAAATAGCATCATGCTTCTTCTGAGTCAATGGCAAACCAGACATAAAATATATTGTCACTCTCTCCCATTTCCATTCAGGCACTGTTAAAGGTTAAAGCAACCCTGTTGGAACTTGGTGCTCAGCTTTCACCCTCTAACACGTGAGACACTTAGATACAAATTCCGCTATGTCTCTTTTTATACCTGACCACCAATAATGCTGCTTCAAATCTTGATACATTTTTGTACTCCCAGGGTGCATAGTAAAAACTGATTGATGTGCTTTCTCTAAAATAGTTCTTCTCAAACTTGCATCATCAGGAACACATAATCTATTCTTGAACCAAAGGCTGCCATTACTTTTCACATGGAAATCTCAGCTTCCTCCATTTTGGCAATCTGAAATAATTTTTTGAATTTTCTCATCTGCCAATTGAGCCTCCCTTATCTGGTCCAACAACATTGGTCTTAAATGCAACTGAGCTAACAATGCACCATCATCACATGATTCAAAACTCATATGCAATGTTCTCAACTCAACAAGCAACGAGAGTGAATAAACAGTCAAGCCTGCCAAAGACTTCTAACTCAAAGCATCCGCAACAACATTCGCCTTACCAGGATGGTAATCAATCAAACATCGCCTTACCAACTCACACCCATCTATACACTTCCTCTTCCAAGATTCCTTCACACTTAGGTTAGGTCAACTCAACCTCTTCACAACCTAATTCAAAAAGAAATAATACACACTCACTTAGAAATACACATGAGATAATAAGACTAAGAACCAACTAGGGCAAACTCTACACATGACACGCTCAACAACACGGGCGTGTCCCTGACCGTGTCCTAAACTCACAACACAGAAGCTTTGACACGCTCAGAACCACGGGCGTGTCATGGGACGTGCAATACATTCTGTCTCACAGAAACATTGACACGTCCAACAACACGGGCGTGCTCATGGCCGTGTCAATCCTCCCTTAACACAGTAGCTATGACACGCTCAGTGACATGGGTGTGTCACTGCTCGTGTCACCCATCTAGGAAACAAAACCAATGACACGCCTAACAACCTGGCCGTGCTCCTGGGCCTGTCAGGCCAAAAATCCAGATTCCGGCAACATCAACACTACATCCAACAAATCACTTTCTACCACCATTATCCACTTCAAACAAACTTAACTAAACACACCCATAAACCATAATAACTTGCAAAAACACCAAAACAACTCAAAACATACATCAAACACCACTTTACAACCATCACATACACACAACTCTTACTCTTCCAACACCAAACCTAATTCCTTCTTTCCAATCCAACACCAACATCAAAATCAATTAAACCACACACTCTCAAACACACACACAATCAAACAAACACATATCAACCACAACCTCAACTCACAAACTCAAAGAAAATCAAAGAATCAAGTGGAGAACTTACCAAGGTTGAAGAAACTCTTAAATTTCCAACTTGATCACTTGAAAACTTCCTTCAATCTTGAGTTTGGAAGATCAAATCACTCTCTTGCTCTCTTGCTATGGAGCTGCCGGCCAACACAGAAAAAGGAGAAGAAGAAGAAGAAGAAGATACATGAAGAAGAAAGAAAGAAAGAAAGAAGGAAAACAAAGAAAAGCAAGTCAAACACTCAACCTTCTCTCTCCTCAAAATCCCCTCCACCAAGCAAAATACAATAAAATAATCCAATTAATTCTCTTCCATTCATTTTAAATTTCCTTAGTAATTAATTCCATTAATAATAAAAATAAAATATCTTCTTTGACTTCCACACTTTGTCTCGTGTATATGTTGTATATATATCCATATATACAACATATACACTCTCTTCACTTCTTCCCTCTTTCCAATTAAACACATATATTAAATCCAAATACAACAACAATTATTCCAAAACTTTTAGGGTATACTTTGGGATATTACATGTCCAACCAAAGAAGAATGAGAAGATGAGCTTTCCACCACTTGAAAAATCTTTGTCAAAGCACTAGACATGGGACCACTCCAAGGAAAGCCCGAGCCAATCATGTTCATGGGAAAGTTGATCCTGGGTTTTAAAATTTTTGCAGATGTTGCCGAGCTAGTGGAGCAAGTGAAGAAAGAGCTCACCCTACCAGCCAACAAGGAGTCCAATCTGGAAGAAAAGAAGGAAGCTATCCTGAAAGCTGAGAAGACTCCGGTGGAGATTGCTACCCTGGTTGAAGAGAAGTTTGAAGACATTCTGCCTTATGATTTTGAGAGCAATGATTTTGATTTTGATTTTAATTTGTCTGCTTTGTATGAGGATGATGATGTTTTCTTTTCCAAAATGATTGCAATAAAGTTTGATTTTGCTTACTTGTGTGATGTTTCTCCTGATGGTTGCATACATTCAAATACCAGTTACATGAGCATCTTTAATATTAATTATGTTGATACACAATCATTAAATTTGGGAACAACCAAAAATCCTAAAAATATTAGCATAGCATCTGACCTTACTCCTGATGAGGGAGAGAGATTTTAAAAAATATTCAAAAAATATGAAGAAGTATTTGTTTGGTCTTATGAGGATATGCCTGGAATAGATCGAGATATAGCCAAACATTTTATTCCTACTTACACTCACATGAAATCTATCAAAACAAAAGTTTAGGTGATTAAGACCTGGGTGGGCTGAATTGGTTAAAGAAGAGGTCACTAAACAAATACAAGTGAAGTTCCTTGAAGTGATAGAATATCCAGATTGGCTAGCAAACATAGTACCTGTGCCAAAGAAAGGTGGAAGAATAAGGGTCTATGTGGGCTATAAAGATTTAAACAACGCTTCCCCTAAAGATGATTTTCCTTTACCTCATATAGATGTTCTCATTGATAGTTCAGCCTCTAGTGTGCTACACTCATTTGTAGATGGATTTTTTGGATACAACCAACTGTTAATGGCCCAAGAGGATAAAGCCAAAACTGCTTTCATTACTACATGGGGTATATTTTGTTATAGGGTGATGCCATTCGTCTTGAAGAATGCTGGAGCAACCTACCAACAGATGGCCACCACACTATTTCATGACATGATGCACAATGAAGTTGCAGTATATGTTGATGATATGATGGTGAAATCAGACACAAGGGAACAACACTTCCAAAATTTAGAATTATTCTTCGATAGAGCATTGAAATATAAGCTAAGATTAAACCCGAAGAAGTGTGTGTTCGGGGTCACCTCAAGCAAATTGTTGGGACATGTGATTGGTCCGAATGGCATTGAGATTGATCCTGACAAAGTTAAAGCTATCAGGGATATGCCAGCCCCTAAGACGGAGAGAGAAGTTTAGGGATTCATTGGTAAATTACAATACATTAGAAGTTTTATAGCAAAGCTCATAACAATTTGTGAGTCTATCATCAAATTTCTTATAACGAATCAACCAATCCTGTGGAATGAAGAGTGTCAAAAGGCCTTTGAGTGAATAAAGGAGTATCTAATAAATCCACCTATTTTGAAACCACCCCAACTCAGTAAACCCTTGTTACTATACTTAGCAGTAGAAGAAGAGTCAATAGGAGCCATGCTAGCCTACGCAGATGAGTCAGGGATTGAGCATGCAGTTTACTATTTGAATAGAAAGCTTCTACCTTATGAAATTAAGTATAATATCATTAAAAAGACCTGTATAGTTGTGGTTTGGTCTTCTAAGAAGTTACGGCATTACTTTCAATCTTATAGTGTGCAAGCAATTTTCAGGTTGGATCCAATGAAGTACTTAAGGGAGACACCCTCTTTGATTGGGAAGTATGGTCGATGGTTGATAATATTGGAAGAATTTGAGATTGCGTATGTAACTAGAAAAATAATCAAAGGTAGAACAGTGGCAGAATTTCTGGCCCAACAACCATTACCGGATAGTAAAGAGGTAATCTTGGAATTTTTGAATGAACATTTAGAGGCCATTGAAGTACAAGGATGAAAAATGTATTTTGATGGAGCAGTAAACAGGAAAGGAGCAGGTTTGGGAGTCATACTAGAATTTCCCAAAGGGGAACTTATCCCTTTAGCTAAAAAGTTGAAATTCAGGGTAACCAATAATATGGTGGAGTACGAAGCATGTATCTTTGGTTTGGAAACCATAATGATTATGAAGGTGGATAAGGTGGAAGTTTTTGTTGATTCATTTCTAGTAGTATCCCAAGTCAATGGAGAGTGGGAGTTGAAAGAGAGAAATTAAAACCATACCACCATTACTTGACCATGATGAAGAAGAACTTTAAGGATTCTAGTTTTATACACCTATCAAGCAAAGAAAACCAAATGGCTGATGCCCTAGATGGCTTCGGTATGGGAAAATCCTATAAACTTATTCCTCAAGCCTCTGAGTTTGACCAGTTCATCAACTCCTTGCTATGAATATGAGACAATCATGGAAACTGATATAGACCATGATGTGTGGTATGATACTATAAGACGATTTTTAGAGGAAAGGGAATACCCGTTGGGGGCAACAAAGAAAGAAAGAAGAGCCATAAGGCGGTGGTCTTTGCAATACATCACCTTTCATGGAGAGTTATATTGATGATGGACCGATGGGGTGCATTTGAGATGCTTGAGGAAGCCTGAAGTGGAGCATATCATGTCAAAAATACATGCAAAAAGTTGCGGTCTGCACATGAGTGGTTTGGCCCTAGTTAAGAAGATAATTCAACAAGGTTACTACTAGTTGACTATGGAGAGAGATTGTATAGAGTTCGTAAAGAAGTGCCAACAATGTCAGATGTATGGTAATTTGAATCACATGCCTTCTAAAGAATTACATTCTATGTCTTCACCCATGCCCTTTGCTACTTAGGGTATCGACATTATAGAGAGATACATCCGACAGTCTTAAACGGTCACCGTTTCATTGTAGTACCAGTAGATTATTTTTCAAAATGGAAACTGAATCCTTCAGCAAATTGGGGGAAAGTTAAATGGCTAGATTTATTGAAAAGAACCTCAACTGCAGGTATGGAGTCCCACAAAGTGTGATATCAGACAATTGGGTACAGTTTCAAGGAGCAGTTAAGGACTTATTCTCAAAGTACCAAATCCATCATCACCGATCCTCTCCTTATAAACCAAAGGATAATGGTGCGGTAGAAGCAACAAATAAGGCAATTAAGCAGATCCTGTCCAAGATGACCAAGACATACAGGGACTGGTCAGAGGTGCTTCCTTTTGCTTTGTCGGAATACAAAACAAGTGTACGAACACTGACTAGAATGATACCATTCTCTTTGGTTTATGGATGGAAGTAGTGTTGCCAATTGAAATTGAGATCAAGTCGTTAAGAGTGGTCTTGGAAGCTGAACTGCCTGAAACAGAATGGGTAGTGAACAGATACACACAGTTAGCTTTAATAGAGGAGAGAAGGTTAAAAGCACTGTATCAAAGGAAGATAGCTCGGGCCTACAATAGAATGGTTAAGACCAGAAAACTCAGAGTCGTGGATTTTGTGTTGAAGCAATGCAAGCTTAATGTATCTGTAGACCCTTAATTTTTGATCTAGTCCGGTCCAATATATTTTAATTAGTCCAAAATATTTTTTGTGTTGTCCAATATATTTTTTAGTCCAAAACAATTTTTGTTAACTTAATTAAATAATATTTGCTTTAGTATTTAATTTTTATAATTAATAAAAAATAAAAAATAATAATAAACATAAAAAAAATCGGCAACCAAAAATCGACGACGGAAATTTCTTCGCCGAAAATGGGTTGCGGCGAAATGGCCCGCAGGCCAATTCTCGCCCGCAGCTAGTTGCGGCAGTTTTTTTGCCAGCGCATTTTTTTCGCAGCAGTTTTTTTTGCTAGCACAATTTTTTCGCAGCAGTTTTTTTTCGCCAGCTAAATTTTTTTGGCGTAAATTTTTCCGAAACCAAATACAATTAGGTTTCAGTTTCCTTTTCTGAATCAATGTTAGATTTCGTGAATAACTAAAATTAATCATAAAATTCTTCTATAAATAAGGACTAAAACAACACAAAAAAGGGATCAGATTTTGGGAGAGAAATTTGGAGGAAAATTGGAGACCGAAATTGAGGAGGAAAACTTTGAATCAATCAAACTTTTTGAGAGAGAAAACTAGCAATTCAATCCATCAAAGGCAGCAAAGCTTGTCTTTATTCTTGTTCATCCAAGAAGTGATTTTTGGTGGAACCAACAAACAAACGTATGAATTTCTTTATTTGTTTCATTAATTCACAGTAGCTTCGTCATTCAAAAATCTTAAAATTGTTGTTTCTGTTTCTTCAAAATCAAAAAACCCTAGAACCTCAATCCACCTTTTCTAATTATTAAAAACTTTAATTCGTGTCTTTGTTTTCCAAAAATATTAAAATTGTTATTTTTGTTTCTTCAAAATCTCAAAACCCTAATTTGCTTTCCAAATTTTCAAAACCCTAAATTGAATCTGTTTCTTTCCAAAAACACTAAAATATATCTTTTCTGTTTCTATAAACTTTAAATCATTTTGTTTATTTTCACAAAACTTCATAAAACTGTAAATTATTTTTCCAAATTCTAAAATCAAATACATTCTCTGAAACCCTAATTCAACTTTAAAACAAAACAGTAAACCCTAAACTACCTAACCTAAACCCTAAAGTTTTCCTAAACCCTAACTCCTTTAAAACCTTAAAACCTAATTTTTCTAAACCCTAATCCTTTAAACCATAAAACCCCATAAACATAAATATTAAAATTTAAACACGGTAAGCTTAAAAACCATAATTCAGCAACCGTAAATCATAAATCTAAATGTTTTAAAGTGTCCAAACCCTAGTTTCATGATTTCACTTCTCAAACACTAATTTGGTTAATCAAAGAACTTTATCAGCCTCTTAAATTCTAAAACTTTGTGCCATTTCAATTCTTTTAAAATTTACAGTATCTTGAACCCATAAATTCCAAAACCCTAAACACATAAAGAATCGTAAATAAAAACAGCAGCCCTAATTTGAATCTTTATTTGCTTTATTCAATTTTATATTTGATTATGCTTTAATTTATTCTCAATGCTTTGTTGATTTATTTAAGTTCAATGCTTGGTTTATTTGTTCATCATGGATGGATGTTTATTTTATATTTTGATTGATATCTTCGATGAATGATTTATTTATGATGAATGGTTATTTACTTTTATCGATTTATGTAGATTTCCATATGTTGTAAGAGGTATGTTTGGTTAAATATTATGTAATTTAAATTGCTTTTCTATTTTAGAACCAAGTAAAGGACATGTTTCTACCTTTCGGTGGGTGTCCCATCTAGGCATGGTTTATGTAAAGGCATGTTTCCATCTTTGGATGGGTGTCCATTTATTTGTTCTGCTTGGACATTGTTTTCATTTTTAATATAACGATGCTTTATTTCAATTGTTGTGTGCAATATGGATAATATTGTTATATTTAAGAATTTTATAATATTAAGACCTGTAAAGGAGGCCGGTTCCAATGAACCGGGCGTTGTGGGGGTGCTGGGCCGTTTCTCATCTTCCCCACACGTACCCAACTTTCCGAACCCATTAGGAGGTTGGGGATTCCTTAGGAATCGAGTCATCCACCCCTTTCTTTTTCCTGGCCCGTCCGGGTGGCGACTCCATTTTCTTCTGACTTAGGTTCGTATTCTCTAAGGCCCCGAGCCTAAACTGTGCAGAAGTCACAATAATCTTTCCACCAGGAGTGGGAGCGAAAATCCCCGCTCACAGTGGCGACTCCACTGGGGATAAGAGAAGTTGATTCCATTGGTCTTTACATTATTCTATTCTTTCTTATAATGATATTATCCATTGCATCATATTAGATTGCATTGTGTGCATGAGTTAGGACGCCCGTGTTACCCGTGTTGTGTTATGTAAGGGATACTATACTTTCACTCAAGGTATGGAGATCGAGTATGGCATAACCACTCATAGCCTCATACCATTTGGTATATACTTGCTATGGGAACCTAAGCCTTTTTACCCAAAGACTAAAGCTCATGTAATTGGCATAGTTACTTTCCTTAGGTTTTACCCCAAATTCATGTTGTTTGACTATGGTTAATTTATCTTGGATTAAATCATGGCTTATTTGGTTTGTTCTTTTTCTAATATGACCTAAGTATATTGTAAGCTCAAAATAAATTTTTCTTTAAAATCCAAAAGACCAAAGCTATTTTCAAAATTTTTCAAGATGGTCTTTGGACATAAGACTTTTCTAAAAATAAATAAAAAATTCTTTTGCTCATGGCCCAAATACTAAGCCCAAAATATGTTTTTTCTAAAATCTTTTTACAATGGGCTTAGAAAACAAAATTATTTTTATCCAACCTTTTCTTACAAAGAGCTTGCAAATTATTTAGGTCAATTAAGAATTACCAAAAATCAATTGTGAGCCTAGTTTATGCTAAGAATAATTAATCATGGGCTTGTTTTTGGCATGAATCATTAGTTACTTTTTCAAGTGAGAAATCTATTTATAATAAACCTCTCAATTTTGTTTTAATCCAATATAACATAAAAGCTACTATAGTTGGTTGAATGGATTAAAACCTAATTAATGGGAATTATTATGAATGGATTTCTATTTTTTAAAATATAACTATTGGTTGAAACGTCCGAGGGAAATATTCGAAGACAAGATACCCCATGTTGGTATTTTGTTAACCTTCTACCTAGGAAAAAAAACTCGCCATTTGTGTGCGGATGTTATATGGTTGGAAGGAATGCCCTATTTATCTTTGTTGATTGTTTGTGCATACATGCATACATGCATCCATTTGCATCTCATATCATTGATCCTCTCTGGCTCACAACCCTGGATTACGACAGTTCAAAAGCTTACAACAATCCGACCTATGCCGGAGATGAAGTATCTAGCAACGACTCAATCACTTGCTCAAAAACAATGGATCCCAAACAGATTCAAAGAATGGTGGATGATGCCCTCAACGTCGAGATAGAAGAAATAAAAGAGGCCCTAGCTGAGATCATGAAGAACCAATTGACTGCAATCTTAGAAAATCATGCCGAGGCATCTGCTGGCACTAAGAAGCCAAAGGACAAAGGAAAGACCAAAGTTGGTGAAGTGGTTTTTGATGATGAAAAGGTGATCATTGATGATGATGATGATGATTGGGCTCAATACTACCAAGATGCTCAAGAGAAGAAAAAGAACTGAAGATTGTTGAAAGGTCAACTATGGAGAAAACCGAAACTTCTGATTTTGAAAAGATGATTGCAGACTTAGAAAAGAAATTTGAGAAGAAACTAAAATCAAAAGAAATGTTCGAAGTTGACAAATTATTTAAGCTAGATGAAGAAGTTTCGTACAAGTTCAAGATGCCATCTCTTGCGAAATTTGATGGAACCGAAAATCCTCATCTCCATGTGAAGCAGTATATCACTACTATGCAGTCTGCCCGAGCTACTAAGGCTCAAACTCTAAGGTACTTTATGCTCTCATTGGACCCTGTTGTACAAAATTGGTTCAATACCTTGGATGATGGAACACAAAAGAGTTGGGATCTGCTATACAAGGTCTTCATTCAACAATATGGATACAATGTTGAAATAGAAGTTACCTTAATGGAAGTTGAGTCCATTAGGCAAAGGCCAAATGAGAATTTTGCGGACTATGTGAAGAGATGGAGAAACAAGGTCGCTTTGCTCAAGAAAAGGCCCGATGAATCTGATCAAATAAGAATGATCGTAAGAGGCATCCTGCCCAATCTCCGTGAAAGGATGTCTCACACCCTTATAAGGGATTTCAAAGATCTTCTCCGAGCTGGTCTACAAATTGAAGAGTGGGAAAGGGAGAAGAATCGCTTTTCAATAAAAAAGAATGAGAAAGGGAACTACCAGTTGGGCAATCAAACCACACAAAAAGAAGTTGGGGTTAATGCCACTAGTCAAGGAGGAATGAGGCAGTTTTCAGAATTAGGGAAGCCACTGTCTTGGGTTTTTAGCAAACTACAAAAGAAAGGGTTGTTACAACTGTTAGCTCCTCGACCTTTGCCTAGTCCATTACCCCCAAAATTTGATACTAAGGCTTTTTGTCAATTTCATCAGACTCAAGGACATGAGACTGATAGATGTACCCGATTGAAGCATGAGATCTAAGATCTAATCGATAGTGGTAAGCTACCGGAGCTGGACAAGCCCAATACTAAGAATAATTCTTTGCCTAAGTTTGGAAGCGTACCTTTACTGGCAACCTTCATGGTGGGAAAAGGATTGGAAGAAGATTTTGCTTTATCCTCTTTTCAAGATGGAAATATTGAAGATATGAAAGGAAAAGAAGCTTAAACTCAATGAACTTTCCTTAGCTTGAATGTTGCTTTTCGATTTTACTTTCTTTAATATTTAATTAGAACAATCGTGTTTTTTCAAATTTAAACTTATTTGAATAAATTACTTTCATAAAAAATCTTGTTGGTCTTTGTTCATTTTGATGCTCAACCGATGAGGAATTTAGCTTGATGTTTATAAATTAATGTGTCTAGGCATCATGACTTGAATGACTTTACTAGATGAGGGAATTGCTCTATAGCATTGAGTTGTGTATGCTTACTTAGAGAGGGCTCCTGCATAATTATCTTAGTCTAGGTCCTAGTCAGTCTTAGAACATGCTTTGACAAACTTTTGAGGCAAAATTGAACTCTACTTGTTTAAGAGAGAAATGATCTAGGCATTATTTGGTAGCCAACAACTAGTATCCACTTTATTAAATATCAATCCCTAGTTGTCCCTTTGAGCCTTCATAAAATTTTAGCTTTCTTTTCATTAATAACCTACCCTGAGCTATTGTGATACTTTTGACAAGTCTTATGATCACTAAGATGAAGAGGCAAGAAGATCAAAGAAAGAAATGAATACCATGACGATAGTTGAAGTTTTCAAGACCATAAGAGTGGTTGAAGTTCTCAATACCATAAGGGTAGTTGAAGTTTTTTAAGTATTTCCAATATATCAAGACAACATCAGAGTAACAAATGATTTATCCCTGTTAAAGAAGACTTTTGTTACTCCACTCATCCATTATTGGAAGCCCAAGTTGGTACAAACAAGACAACTCTTTTAGAGCTAGAACCAAACAAAAAAAAACAAACAAACAAAAAGAAGAAAAGGAAAAGGAAAAAGAAGAAAAAAGGAAAAGAGAAAAGAAAAAGAAAAAAAAGAAAAGAAAAGAGAAGAAAAATAAAACCTAAAAAGACGGTTCAGACAGCCAACTGAGTTCTCTTTTACCTAAGATAACAAAAGGCTTCCATTTGGTTTATAAAGACATTTTCACTTGAATTGGTCCAACCCAACCAAAGATTCAATCAAAATTGGAGAAAAAAGGAGGAAGACCATCCAGTTCTTGAAAGTTCTGCACTTGATAGTCCTACAAGAAAGAAGGACAAAATGATAAAAGAAAGGGAAGAATAAGGAAAATAAAGAGAAAGAAAAGGGAAGAGTAAGAAAAATAAAGAAAAGGGAGAAGAAGAAAAGAAATGAATTTGGGAACCAAACTTTTTGCAAGGGCAAAAACTGTCCTAATCAAGATCCAGATTAATGCCAAGAAGATAGAAGGAATTTGGAGTCTAGCAAGATTGCCTCCAAGCTGCCTAAAATTCAAACAAGAAATTTATTGTGTGAGGGTTTGTCTATTGTGTCACATTAGCTCCTATCTCAAAATGGCCTTCATTTAACCCATGTCCCTCATAGACCCCATTTCAAGCCTATTAAAGACATGTTGATCTCTCTTGGTAGGTAGAGTCTAATAGTGGAGATAGTTTGGATAAGCATGCATATGAGATAGACAGTATTTAAACTCAATGAGACCTTTGGCCAAATAATATGTATATGCCTATCTGTAGTGTAACAGTTCTTGCTTAAATAGAAATAATTCCTGAGTTTAGTACGATAACTAGGGTTATCATGTTATAGATATGTTAATTTGGAAAAATCAAGTCCTGAGGTACATTGACATTGGCAAGGCCAACATTTGATTTCAAAATCAAATTTAAAAAAAAAGGAGTTTTGTCATACAAAGCCTTCAAGTTAAGGGAAGTATGTTGAACCTCCGAAGGACACATTGGGCAAAGGAAATGATTATTGGCAAAGTCATGAAGAAACTATCAACTGACATGCTGAAACATAGTTTAAAAAGGATGTATCCCTGACTCTGCAACTTGGGATCTCCACCACTCATATTTTCAACATCTTGAATATAAAAGCCACAAATGCAAAGCTTTCGATCATTCCAATGCAAAACTTGGACAAGTGTCAAAAAGGAACCAATGAGAACACTTCTGCTGATCACCTCGGTCTGTGGGTCAATGGAATGACTGTAAGTAGCATTCATGCATACATGAGCATATTACATTGCACTTTCTTGTCTTATATTGTCTATTCTTTATTAAGGTGAACAGCAAACACTATGTGAAGTAAACAATCAAAAGAAGATATCAAATCAGGGTGGCATAGAAAGCCCATTGCTTGAGAAAGCTCCAGTAATTTGCAAAGAGAAGAAATGCGTGCTTGTACAAAGAACTAGACAACAAAAACATCAATCAGAGCCCGCATAGAAAAATCATTGGTTTGGGCCTACACAGGGGGCAAAGTTTCTCCTTTTCAATTTTTTGAGTTTATATACAAAATATTTTCAAACTCACTTGCAAATATTTCACCACGCAGGGGGCAGGAGAAGATATGAGAGCCAACTAAAAATAGCTGAATTTTTGCAAAAAGGAAGAACAAAATAATGGAATATTAGAACTCTCAAAAGAATGAAGATGCAAAAGACAAAAGATCAATCTAGCTAAAAAAGCTGAAGCAAGGGCAAAGACCTAAAGTCCAAAGGATGAAGATCCATTTTCAAGGGTGAAGACCCAATTTCCAAAAGATGAAAGTCCATTTTCAATGGTGAAGACCCGATCTTCAATGGATAAAGATTCGTGTTTCAAGGACAAAGACCCAATCTCTAATGGATAAAGATCCAATTTCAGAGGGTGAAGACCCGAAGTCCAAAGGATGAAGATCCGTTTTCAAAGGGTGAAGAACTGATGCCAAGGATGAAGATCCAGTTCAAAGGATGAACATCCATTTTCAAGGGTGAAGACCCGATCTTAAAGGATGAAGATCCATTTTCAAGGGTGAAGACCCAATCTCAAAGGATGAAGATCCATTATGAGGGTGAAGAACCACCATGCATAGAACAGCCGGAGCATTCGGACTTCTCAACTGATAAAAGGTTAGTCAAACTTAGTCTCGGGTCCAAGTATCTTAAAATCAAGTTCAATCTCGGGCCCAAGTACCCAAATCCAATCCAATCTCGTGTCCAAGTACCCAAATCAAATTTAATCCCGGGTCCAAGTACCCAAATCAAATTTATTCTTGGGTCCAAGTACCCAAATCAAATTCAATTTCGGGTCTAAGTACCCATTCTCAGGTCCAAGTACCCAAATCAAATCAATCTCGGGTCAAGTACCCAATCTCGGGTGCAAGTACCCAAATCAAATCAATCTCGGGTCCAAGTACCCAAATTCAATCCAATCTCGGGTCCAAGTACCCAAATCAAATTCAATCTCGGGTCTAAGTACCCAAATCAAATTCAATCTCGGGCCCAAGTACCCAAATCAAATCAAATCTCGGGTCCAAGTACCCAAACCAAATCAATCTTGGGTCCAAGTACCCAAATTCAATCCAATTTTGGGTCCGAGTACCCAAACCAAATTCAATCCCGGGTCCAAGTACCCAAACCAAATTCAATCCCGGGTCCAAGTACCCAAATCAAATTCATTCTCGGGTCCAAACACCCCAATCAAATTCAAGCTCGGTTCCAAGTACCCAATCTCGGGTCCATGTACCCAAATCAAATCCAATCTCGGGTCCAAGTACCCAAACCAAATCAATCTCGGGTCCAAGTACCCAATCTCGTGTCCAAGTACCCAAATTCAATCCAATCTTGGGTCCAAGTACCAATCTCAGGTCCAAGTACCCAAATCAAATCAATCTCGGGTCCAAGTATCTAATCCTGGGTTCAAGTACCCAATCCTGGGTCCAAGTACCCAAATTCAATCCAATCCCTGGTCCAAGTACCCAAATTCAATCTAGTATCAGGTCCAAGTATGCAAATCACATTCAATCTCAGGTCCAAGTACCCAAAACAAATTCAAGTAACCATCTCATCAAAAATTAAGTCTTATTGCTTTTCACTCTCTAAAGTCTCATATCATTCAAGCAGGGGGCAAAATGTAGACCCTTAATTTTTGACCTAGTCCGGTCCAATATATTTTAATTAGTCCAAAATATTTTTTTTGTTGTCCAATATTTTTTTAGTCCAAAACAATTTTTGTTATCTTAATTAAATAATATTTGCTTTAGTATTTAATTTTTATAATTAATAAATAATAAACAAATAATAATAAACAAATAAAAAAGTCGGCGACGAAAATTTCATCGCAGAAAATGGGTTGAAGCGAAATGGCCCGCTGGCCAATTCTCGCCCGCAGCTAGCTACGGCAGTTTTTTTGCTAGCGCATTTTTTCCACAATAGTTATTTTTCGCCAGGGTAATTTTTCCGCAGCAGTTCTTTTTTGCCAGTGAAATTTTTTCGATGCAAATTTTTCCAAAACCAAATGCAATTAGGTTTCATTTTCCTTTTCTTAATCAATGTTAGATTCCGTGAATAACTAAAATTAATCATAAAATTCTTCTATAAATATGGACTAAAATAACACAAAAAAGGGATCAAATTTTGGGAGAGAAATTTGGAGGAAAATTGGAGACCGAAATTGAGGAGGAAAACTTTGAATCAATCAGACTTTTTGAAAGAGCAAACAAGCAATTCAATCCATCAAAGGCAGGAAAGCTTGTCTTTGTTCTTGTTCATCCAAGAAGTGATTTTTGGTGGAACCGACAAATGAAGGTATGAATTTCTTTATTTGTTTCATTAATTCACAGTAGCTTCATCATTCAAAACTCTTAAAATTTTTGTTTCTATTTTTTCAAAATAAAAAAAACCCTAGAACCTCAATCCACCTTTTCTAATGTTTAAAAACTTTAATTCGTGTCTTTATTTCCAAAAATCTTAAAATTGTTATTTTTGTTTCTTCAAAATCTCAAAACCCTAATTTGCTTTCCAAATTTTCAAAACCCAAAATTGAATTTGTTTCTTTTCAAAAACCCTAAAATATATCTTTTCTGTTTCTATAAACTTTAAATCATTTTGTTTATTTTCATAAAACTTCATAAAACTATAAATTGTTTTTTCCCAATTCTAAAATCAAATACATTCTTTGAAACCCTAATTCAACTTTAAAACAAAACAGTAAACCCTAAAATAGCTAACCTAAGCCCTAAAGTTTTCTTAAACCCTAACTCCCTTAAAACCTTAAACCCTAATTTTTCTAAACTCTAATCCTTTAATCCTTTAAACCCTATAAACATAAATATTAAAATTCAAACGTAGTAAGCTTAAAAACCATAATTCAGTTACCGTAAATCATAAATCTAAATGTTTTAAAGTGTCCAAACCCTAGTTTCATGATTTCACTTCTCAAACATTAATTTGGTTAATCAAAGAACTTTATCAGCCTCTTAAATTCTAAAACTTTGCTCCATTTCAATTATTTTAAAATTTACAGTAGCTTGAACCCATAAATTCCAAAACCCTAAACACATGAAATAAAGAATCTTAAATAGAAACAGTAGCCCTAATTTGAATCTTTATTTGCTTTATTCAATTTTATATTTGATTATGCTTTAATTTATTCTCAATGCTTTGTTGATTTATTTAAGTTCAATGCTTCGTTTATTTGTTCATCATGGATGGATATTTATTTTATATTTTGATTGATATCTTTGATGAATGATTTATTAATGATGAATGGTTATTTACTTTTATCGATTTATTTAGATTTCCAAATGTTGTAAGAGGTATGTTTCCACTTGGTGGGTACCTCATTAGTTAAATATCATGTAATTTAAATTGCTTTTTCTATTTTAGAACCAATGTAAAAGACATGTTTCTACCTTTCGGTGGGTGTCCTATATAGGCATGGATTATGTAAGGGCATGTTTCCATCTTCGGATGGGTGTCCATTTATTTGTTTTGCTTGGACATTGTTTTGATTTTTAATATAATGATGTTTTATTTCAATTGTTGTGTGTAATATGAATAATATTGTTATATTTAAGAATTTTATAATATTAAGACCTATAAAGGAGGCAAGTTCCAATGAACCGGGCGTTTTGGGGGTGCTGGGCCATTTCTCATCTTCCCCACACTTACCCAAATTTCTGAACCCATTAGGGGCTTGGGGATTACTTAGGAATCGAGTCATCCACCCCTTTGTTTTCCCGGCCTGTTCGAGTGGCGACTCCATTTTCTCCATACTTAGGTCCGTGTTCTTTAAGGCCCTGAGCCTAAACAGTGCCGAAGTCGCAAGAACCATTCCACCAGGAGTGGGGACAAAAATCCCTGTTCACAGTATCTGATCCAAGAGGGAAGTTTAGGACCGGTTGGGAAGGGCCATACCTTGTGAAACAAGTCATGAATAAGGGTACAGTGAAGTTATCAGACATGGATGGGAATGGGTTTAGTGAACAAGTGAACATTGACAGATTGAAGAGGTTTTAAGTATAAAAAAAAGAAGAAAAAAAAAGGAAAAAGAGCTCGCTAGGTTGAAAACACAAAAAGGGCGGCCTAGGCAAAAGTTAGAGCAGTCCGCTAGTTTTGAAAACCTGAAAGGGCGGACTAGGCAATAATTAGGGCTAAATGAGAGAAAATCACCAATTAGAAAACCCGAAAGGGCTAGTTGGCAAGTGATCTTTTGTAAGCTGGCTTTTTGTTTAGTTGTTCCCCAATTTAACAAAATAGAATTAATATTACAATTGTTATATGTGCACTGTTATAAGTATTTGGCCATATATGGATGAAATGAATAAACACAATAGCAAAGGGTGATGACAAATTATAAAAGGAAAAGAAGCATCTCTTATTATTTCTTTTATTTTATTATTTTTGCATCCTAATAATGCGTTTCCTAAAGAAATTGACAAATGTAAAATCTATGGCAAACGATAAGTGTAACATGCAGGCCAGCTTTGCTTCAGCCTATCCAAGTAGGCTTCAGTCAAGCAAGGCATGTCTAAATCGGGAGTGAATTTAGAATCGCCAGGCTCAACTCCATACTGACGGCTAAGCCGGCGAGGATCATAGCAAGTACCTCGACGAAGAGCAGCAAGAAGAACATACATCAAGTATGTCCGCATGGTGATACGAGAAATCTTCCACCAAGGTACCAACCAATGGATGTTGACTTCATCGCTTGAATGGATCCATTCAACCCAGTCAGTATATGAAGAAGGATGATGGAGTAGTTTCCTAGTGAAATGATGCCATGGCAGATATTTGGTAAAATCAATGTATGGAGTATCAAGCAAGCAGAGACGCTCCTGAAGCCAAATCTATGAGGGAAAATTAAATTAAAAAAAAAGTCTGCTAAGTTGAAAACCCACAAGGGTGGCTTAGGCAAAAATTAGAGCAATATAAAAAAAAAGAAGAAGAAAGAGAAAACCTAAATTGAAAATCTGAAAGGGCAGTTTAGGTAATTACTTGAAGCAACAACGGATTCCCAGTTAGTCTCTTTGACAATCCTTATTTAAGTTGGTCTAATCCAACTAAAGTCTCAGCTAAGATCACGGGTATCGGCGACAAGCCTCCTTCTATTTGGTCCATGATATCCAATACTCGTGGATCAATATCGCCATTAGAAGAAACAAGCAAGAATTGGCCAAGCAAGCAAAGACAAAGTATACATTCCCATGCCTTAGTAGGAGCCAAATGAGAAAGGCAAAAGTCAATTAAGGGACCAAGCAGAATTTTCTCATCTCTCATCAACTGTAGAACTTCGGGTTTTGAAAGTTGAAATAACATCTGCATCTTTTGTTGAGTCTTGGAAATCAATATAGGTAATGCCATTTGTTGATTGCTTGGATATCCAAGGATGGCCTCAAATTCTTCAATCAAGGGACATATTTCAAAGCCATTAATTTTAAATGTCCTAGAATCCACATTCCAAAAAGAAGCCATGGCATGTAAAAAAGAATGGTCCAATTTAACATTTTGAAAACACTTCAAAGTATCAATTTTTGACCAAGATATTTATTTCCAATGAATGACATTCATATTTTTAAATAGAACTTTTATTTTCTTCAAATGGAGTTTGGTCATTGTTGGTGAATGAAGGAAAATCAGAATTGTTAAAAGGAGTTTTTACGTTGAAGTAGAAAATTTCCTGGCTTCTGTTTCAAATTGTGGCGTGAAAAGTGATTTATATAGGATAATTATGCTGTTCAAAAATTGATAAGGAAAAGAATGAGACTGAGATGCATGAGGAAAAGGAATTGGTGACGAAAGGATCTTAAATTGCCGCATTACATTTGGTTTTGTAGTGATACTGTGTAAATGTTAAATATGAAGAGGAAAGTATAATAATTGTAAAGCAATAATGATGATAAAAAAAAAGAAAAGAGAAAAAAGAAAAAAAAAGTTGCAGTAAAATAAACATTATATATTATCATTATTATTTTTATACTTAGTGTATAATGTTTCTTCAATTGACACAATATTCATACATCACTAAGAAGGAGGTGGTAGATCATTAAATAAAGCTCTGAAAAAATCATCGCCTGTTGGAGGAGGAGGCATATCACCCATCCCAAGTCCGCCTGAAGTAGGAGCACCAGAATCTCTATTACCTTAGAGTTTCGATCTGTAATGGTCCTCCTCGGAAGTAAACAAAAGGATCTCATGGTCATCAGTTTGGGGGCCTCTAAATGAAGAAGCGTCAGGATCTCTCATCCCCTGAAATCGGAAGTCTCAAAAATTTTGCTCTAATTGATGGTACAAATTTTCAAAATGGGAAACCTATTGATGACTATTGGCCAGCTCTTCTTGAAGTTTCTTGTTTTGTTCTTCACGCATCCGCTGTGAGCCAGAAAGGAAAAGAGTAAGAGCATACATAATCATGCATACATATACCATAAATTATCATGGAACAAGAAAATCTACCAGGTAATTCATGTCAACGCCCTGTGGATGAAATGGCATATCCGGTGGACTAGAATGAGAAAATGAAGGAGCAGTAAAAGAAGGTTCAGCTTCATGATCAAATGAGCCAGCAACCTGCAACAATCATTAAAAAAAAGTCAAAATAAGCTAAGAAAGAAGCGATTGCAATGGAAAAATAGTAAAAGTTTACCTGAGAAGTGCTAGCCCCGAGATGTGGAACAAACTCTCTTCCCTCTCCATGATGTTCTCTTCTTCATCTCTATCCTCATTTTCTTCAGAAATTTTTTGTACACCAATAGGAGATATGTCTATGTTCAAAAGCCCTATTTGAATAAACTGGGTATAAAATGCACCCGATGAACAGAGAAAGGTTTCAACATCATAATCGTGCCGAGTCAACCACCATGCATTCTCAGGCATTGATATGATATTCAAGGTATACTCCAGGCAATGCATTGGGACCCTCCTCTACGCGGGACCAAGAAACCACTCATATACTCTCTCTCCGAGAAACCAGTCGCTAAACACAGGGTCGGCGATGACTCAGTGGGTACATTGAAAAGGCAGTGCAGCATTTATGGAGGAAGTCCAGTTTGTCTTCTGTGTTCCACCAGGATAAATTCACCTACAAAATGGCATAAGGTAAGTGAACTTTTATATAAATTTTAAAGTACACTAATGCTAATTTACCTGGTCCCAGATTAAGCAGCTCAAGACAAAGTGTTGGGTATGCACTTGGTGAGAGCCGGGAACTTCTACACGATCTGACAACCAAAAATTTAATCTCGGATACCCGACTCTTGCTCGAAAAATACCAGGCACCCTCACAAGATTGTGCTCATATGCCCATGCCTACAACAATAATAAAAATCAAATTCATACAAGAAAAGAATGGAATTGACATTGGTGGAAGAAGAGTACCTTAACAATCACGAGGTAAGTGTATCATTATATCAATACCACCAATTTTTAAGCTAAATTTATTTATATTCTATTTTTTTAGTCTATCTATTTATTTAAATTCTTAAATATATTCATCTAATTAATTTTTTCTAAAAAAACAACAAACAAAAAGCAAACAAAAAATTTAAAGAAAATAAAAATATAAAGAAAAAGAAAACAAAAAGAGAAAAACAGAAAAGGAAAACAAGAAAAAAGAAACAAAAATATAAAGAAAAAAACACACAGAAAAGGAAAACGAAAAAATAATAATAATAAATACAAAAAAGCAAAAAAATATATAAAACAAAAAATAATAATTTGCTTTTAAAACAAATAATTGAATAATTACCTTACTCTTTTGATTTGAACTGCAATGAAGCGACATCTCGGCTAGTAGATTTATATTTCTATCTTCATGCTGCCAAGTAAACTCCAATAACAAATAATTGAATAATTACCTTGCTCTTTTGATCGAGTTCCTGATCTTGAAGCACGCATTTTTTTCAAAAACTCTATGCTGAACTCTCTAAAATAAAAAATGTATAGCTATAGAGTAAATGAAGAAATAATACGAGATGAAGTGAAGAAATGAGGTGCTTGCAACGTTAATATAGAGGAATGGCAAAGAAAAAAGACAAAATTCAAAAGGAGAACAATATTCTCATGAAAAAAAGAGAAAAAGTAAAATTTACTATTGATAAATAGTAGGTTACTATTTATAAATAGTAAATGAATAGTAGTAAATAGTGCATAAACAGTAACTACATAGTAAATAAATAGGAAACTCAATTATTCAATTTAATCATTCAAATACTTGAATGTATATAAATATTTTTGCACTTTTAAAATAATTTTACACGCAGGGGGCAAGGAGAAAATATGTTAATGGTAAAAATGAGCTAAATATTTTGCAAATTCTTTTAGTATACTACTGACTAAATTATTTTTTTTTGCAGACAATTAAATCTCTCTTAGCTTAGGTCCAGAACCTAAATTCTCTCTTAAGTCTAGAACTTAGCTCGGGTCCAAAATCCAAATTGTCAAGAACTTAGCTTGGGTCCAGAACCCAAATTCTAGACCCAAATTATCCTTAAGTCCAGAACTTAGCTCGGGTCTAGAACCCAAATTACCCTTAAGCCCAGAACTTAGCTTGAGTTCAAAACCCAAATTACCCTTAGGTCCAGAATCTAAAATCTCTCTTAAGTCCAAAACTTAGCTCGGGTCCAGAACCCAAATTACCCTTAAGTCTAGAACTTAGCTCGGGTCCAGAACCCAAATTACCCTTAAGTCTAGAACCTAAAATTATCCTTGAGTCCAGAACTCGAACCGGGTCCAGAACCCAAATCCTAAACCATCTCAGAAAAATTAAGTTTTATTGCTTTTCACTCTCTTTTGTTGTAGTCTCAGATCGTTCAAGCAGGGGGCAAACTGTAGACCCTTAATTTTTGACCCAGTCTGGTCCGATATTTTTATATTGTCCAAAATAATTTTTGTGGTATTAATTAAATAATATTTATTTTAATATTTAATATTTTTAATTTTTAATAAAAATAAAAATGGTAAAGTTAAATAAATAAAAATCGGTGACGAAAAAATTCATCGGCCACGGGCCAATTCGCCCGTAGGAATTTCCTGCCGGCGAATGGCCTTGGGCCAATTCATAGCAGGAATTTCCTATGGCGAATTGGCGCTCGCCAGCAGGAAATTCCTCGCAGCTCTCGCAATTCTTGGCCCACAGCAAGTTTTTCGCTAGCGCAATTTTTCAACGCAGTTTTTTCTGAAACAAAATTCTATTTGGTTTTGGTTTCTTTCCCTAATTGGTTTTTTCCTTAAATAATTAGAAGTAGGTTGATTATTTTTCCTATAAATACTACATTAAAACACAAAATTAAGGGATGAGACTTTTGACTTTAGATCGGGAGGAAAAAATTATTTGATTGGAATGGAGCCTCAATCATTCTATCGACCAAAAGGAAAGCTCAAGCAAGCAAGAAATAAGAAGCAATAAATCCATCAAAGGCAGTGACACTGCCTTTGTCTTTGTTCATCCAGAAGCAAATTGTGGAGGAACCAACGAACGGATGTTTGATTATAAATCTTTGATTTGATGTTATTTACAATATTTTTATCGTTTGTTTTTGATATTAAGTTAGTAACCTAAATTATTAAACTTAGTAATATGTTTTACATTAAATCATACATTCATCCAGTAGCCTTAATCATTGATCAAAATTTCAAAACCCTAAAACTGTTCTTCTCTTTCCAGAAATCTTTAAAACCCTAAATTGTTTCTCTCCCATTTCCAAAATTTCAAAACCATAAAAATACTCTTCTGCTTCCAAAAACCTTAAAAACCTTAAATTGTTTCTTTTGTTTCCAAAACCTTTAAAACCCTAAATTATTTTCCCCGAATTATTTTCATCTAAACCCTAACTTTTTGTCCAAAGTTTCCAAATGTCTTCTTAAATCTCCAAACCCTAATCTTCTTTACAGTTTCTAAAAATCATAATTATTTTTATGAAATCCTAAGTTGTTTTCTTAAATCCTAAAATCAAATATGTTTTCCAAAATATCGAAAACAGTAATTTTCTCAAAAACTAATATAGTAAACCCTAGTTTTCCTAAACCCTAATTCTTAAAACCTCAAAATCATATGACAAATAAATCTAAACCTTAAAGCCATAATCCAATAAACCTAAAATCACAATCCAGTAAACATGAATTATAAACCCTAATATCTTAAGATTCCAAAACCCTAATCTCATGATGTTAACCTTAAACCCTAATTTGATTAACCAAAAACCTTACTACTTTCTTAAATTTATAAAACCCTAATCCATTCCATTTTCCAAAATCTTTACAGTAGCCTAAATAATAATAATAATAATTTCAAAATCCCCAAAACCCTAAATATTAATTAAAGAATTCTAAATTGAGACATAAACCTAAATTTGTTTCTTTATTTGATGTATTTAATTTTAGATTTGATTATGTAGTTTATTATATGTATTGATGGTAGATTTATTTAATTTCAATGCTTGATTTATTTAATTTATCATGGATGGATATTTTCTTTATTTATTATGATTATTATTTGTTTATTTTAATATTAAAATTGTAAGAGGTATGTTTTCACTTTGTGGGTACCTCATTAGTTAGGTATTGTGTAATTTAAATTGCTTTTATATTTTGGACCAATGTAAAGGACATGTTTCCACCTTTCGGTGGGTGTCCTTTTTTGTTTAGACATGGATGATGCAAGGATATGTTTCCATCCTCGGATGGGTGTCCATTTATTTGCTTTGTTTGGACATTGCCTTGATTTTAATATAATGATGCTTTATTTTAATTATTACATGTAATATATATAACATTGTTATATTTAAGAATTTTATAATATTAAGACCTGCAAAGGAGGATGATTCTAATGAATCGAGCATTGTGGGTGTGCTGGGCAATTTCTCACCTTCCCCACATGTACCCAACTTTTCGAACCCTTTAGATGGTTGGGAATTCCTTAGGAATCGAGTCATCAACCCCTTTCTTTTTCCTGGTGCGTCCGAGTGGTGACTCCATTTTCTCCAGGCTTAGGTCCGTGTTCTCTAAGGCCCCAAGCCTAAACAGTGCTGCAGTCGCAAAAACCATTCCACTGGGAGTGGGGGCAAAAATCCCCACTCACACGTGGTAAAATTAAACTTTGCTTATTTAAGGGAGAAATGATCTAGTCATTATTTGGTTACCCAATAACTAGTATCCACCTTATTAAACATTAGTCCCTAGTTTGTCCCCTTAAGCCTTCATAAGATTTTTAGCTTGATTTTATTTACTTGTAAACCCCAACAACCTACCCTGAACTGAAGTGATACTTATGACAAGTCTGATGATCACTAAAGAATAAATGAGAAAGAAGATCAAAAGGATGCACTGTCAAGACCACAAAGATTGTTGAAGTTAACCTGAATTGGACTTAATATCTCAGACCTATTAAGGCACCGAAAGATTCATCATCATTGAAGAGCTAGGGCAAAACAAAGATGCAGAAAGAAAAAAAGAGAGAAAAAAAGAGAGAAAAGAAAAAAAAAAGAAAAAAAGAGAAAAGGAAAAAGAGGAAAAGAAAATAAAACCCCAAGAGAGCAATAGAGTTCCTTTTACATAAAGCAACAGAAGACTTCCACTTAGTTTACGAGGACATATTGACTTGAATTGGTCCGATCTAGCTAAAGATTCAAATAAAATTAAGGGAAAGACCATATTTCATTTTATCCAATGTAGCTTTAAGTCAGTAATATTGAAATTATTAGGCTTAATATTCCAAAAGGGAAGAGGAAAAAAAGGAAGAGGAAGAAAAGAGCGTCAAAAAATCAAGATAGTACTGATCGTATCCAAATTTCTACTAAGAAGGTGGAAGAACATTTAAGTTCTGTATTTTTATAAAGCAAGATAACAAGATAGGTGGGAATGAAGTCTAGGGTTTAATGTTTCTATCTTTCTACATTTCTAGCAGAACATTTGAAGTGTGAAGGTTTGTCTATAGTGTTACATCAACTCAAATCAAAAGATGGCCTTTACTTAACCCATTTCCCTTATAGACCCCATTTTGAGCCTAATTAAGACATGTTGATCTCTCTTGGTAGGTAGAGCATATTAGTGGAGATTGTTTGAATAAGCGTACATATGAGGTAGACAATATTTAAACTTAATGAGACCTTTTTCCATGTAAGTATATGCCTATCTGAAGTGCAACAGTTCTTGCTTAAATGGAAATGATTCCCGACTTTTGTATGGTAACTTGGGTTGTCATGTTATAGATATGTTAATTTGGAAAAATCGAGTCCTGAGGTATAATGAAACCAATATGATAAAGCCAAAATGCAATTTAAAAAAAAGGTATTTCTTATTATATAAACTTTCAAGTTAAGGGAACTATGTTGCACCGTCGAATCTCAAAGGACACATTGAAAAAAATAAATAATCATTCACAAGGTTATGAGGAAGCTATGAACTGATGTGCTAAATCATAGTTTAAAATAGTTATATCTCTATACTGCTTAGGCCCCACCACTCATGTTTTCAATATCTTAAAAGCCAGAAATGTAAAGTCTTATGCCATTTTAATGGAAGACCTGAACGAGCATCTAGAAGGAATCCATGGAGCTACTTTAGTTGACCACCTTGGCTTATGAGTTAGTAGAACCACTTTAAGTATCACACATGCATATCATGCATACATGAGCATATCACACTATATTTTTTTCTTATATTGCCTATTCTTTATAAAAGTGAACAACAGACACCCTGTGAAGTAAACAATCAGAAGCAGGTAAAGAATCAGGGGGCATAGAAGGCCCATCGCTTGAGAAAGATCTAGTCCCTTTGTAGAAATGATGATTCATGCTTGTGAAAGGAAACAAACAAAATGCAAACATCAATCAAACCTACATGGGAACAAAATTATTGGTTTGAGCCTACACAAGGGGCAAAACTTCCTCTTTTCAATTCTTGATTTTATGCGTGTACAAAATATTTTCAGACTCACTTTCAATATTTTGCCACACAGGGGGGCAAAGGGAGGATATGAAAACTAGTTAAAAATAGCTTCTTTTTTTTGAAAAGGAAGAAGAAAAAGAATAAAGTAATAATTGAACAAGTGGAATGGAATGATAAAAGGCCAATAAAGCTAAAAGAGCTGAAATCAATCCATTAAGGATGGAACCAATTGCCTAGAAGAAAGCCAGAATTCTCAAGCGATAAAATGATGATCAAATAGAAAAGCTTAAGTCCTCGGGTGAAGAAGCACCTAATCCAGTATTGGGTTAAGAATCCTAATCTAGTTTTGGGTCAAGTACCCTAATCTAGTTTCAATTCAAAAACCCTAATCCATTTTTTAGTCAAGAAACCTAATCCAGTTTCTTGTTGAGAACCCTAGTTTAGTTTCTAGTCAAGAACCTTAATCCAATCTTAGGTTGAGTATCCTAATCCAGTTTTGGGTTGAGTACCCCAATCCAGTATCGAGTTGAGAATCCAAACCCAAATTCAGTATCGGATCGAGAATCCAAAAACCAGTCTCGAGTCGAGAACCCAAATCTTTTTTGAGTCCAAAACTCAATCTAGGTCCAAAATCCATACCACCTTGGGTCTAGAATCCAAATTTTTTTTAAGTCCAGAACTCAATCCATGTCCAGAACCTAAACCACCTTGGGTCCAAAACCCAAATCTTTTTTGAGTTCAGAACTCAATCCAAACCACGTCGGGTCCAGAACCAAATTATTTTTGAGTTCAAAACTCAATCTGGGTCAAGCACCCATGTAACACCCCTATACCCAATATACGTACATCACCTACGCCCACATATGTAATATATGTATACCGGATACAAGAATGTCATAGGTTATTTTAAACAAACATTTCTTATGAGAAAACTTAAAACATTTAACTTATATTATAGAACATAATAAATAAAAAATTTGTTTATTAAGTAGTGAAATATACATACGTATACATCAAAATCAATATTTACAAAAATATAGAGTTTATACATGATTGGCAGCTCGTCTCTGATCTTGAAGTCCAAAAATCAACACTTCACAAGGGATCACTATTGCGCTCTAATAAACATTACTAAAGCTACACTCGCAAGTATACGAGGCTGCTGTAGTATTTCGGTGAACACCTCAAGGTCGTCTCACAAGGAATCTAGATAAGCTAATTATTTATCAAATCGTAATAAACAAATTATCAATTAATAATCTTTGATTTATAAAATTAAATTGCCAAACAACTAACGAAAACTGAAAGGAATTGAATTTATAACAATGAAAGAAAATTGAAGAAATATATTGATTCACTTAATAGAAAAGCCTAGGGTTTGCACTTCTTTACTAATTTATATGTATGAACGGCTATTCCTCTCAACTGATTTAATTTCAAAGATCAGATTTCAAGCAACTTAATTAATCAAATTAAGGAAATAAGCTCTTGCATTCAAACCTTTTTCTATTAATCTTACTACAATCAAAATGATCTTTTCCCTAGGTTTATATTTCTAATTCACCTAAGTCCCTAATTAAATTATTCTAGTATTAGATTTCATTTCTCAATCCTTCATCTCAATACCTAAAACACATAATTGGTGGCCAATCAATTATATATTAACATTAATCCATTCAATTAAGGATAAAAGAAATAAATCAATTAAGAGAAATAACCAGTTCATACAATCATAGTAGATTCATACAAACCCTAGACTAGATCAAAATTAGTTCATAGTAATGTTATCAAACAAATTCATCTCATTAAAGTTCAAAGAAATTAATTTAGACATTAGAGAATTCATAAATAAAATTTCAATAAAACTTAAGAAATAGAGTTAAAGAACAAAACCCAATTATAGCTTTCTTTTGGCTTCTGAAGATTCTCTTGCTCAAAATTTTGCTAAAAGAATAATGTAATGGCTAGAACTAATTTGATCTAGAGTGTTTGAATGAAAGTGAAATCAATCTTTGATAGTTTTCTTATTTCAGAGAAAAATTCGCAGGAGAAAAATAAAGAACGGTTGAAAAAGTATATATCCCCTCCTCTTGCCTAATCTTATCTATTTATACAAATCCCTTGGCTAAAAATTTGCACAAGCCGTGTATTTTGGTGCTGGGTGTGACACGGCCATAAGCTTGGCCATGTCATGTGGGTGTGTCACTTTCTGCTTCTCTAGTTTGCTTGTCTTTTGTTCTTTGGCATGAGAGTGACATGGCCAAGCTTGTTGGCGGTGTCACTTGACACGGCCAAGCCTGTTGGCCGTGTCACTTGCTACCATTTCTTTCCTTCTTTTCTTTTCTTTCTTTTGTTTCTTTGGTTTTGGTCTTTAGGTGAGACACGGCCAGTGGCTTGGCCATGTCTCTTGGCTGTGTCAAGCTCTGCCTTCATTTCCTTTGAGGTGACATGGCCAAGCTTGATTTGGCTTGGCCATGTCTTGCTTGATTCATTCTCTTCTTTCTTTGTTCTGATCTTCCAAAGGGAGTTTTTTGCACTTTAACCTAAAACAAACACTTCAAACAAACTTTAAACAAAAATCAAATGAAACATTATCTAAAAACACATAAACATCATACTAAAAACTAGTACAAAAAATGATATAAACACTAGGATAAATTAAGGCAGAGGAGTACACAAGCTTCCAAACTTCCTTGAGTTCTAAAAAAATGCTAAAATCACTAAATAAACAGCTGAAAACTATCAAAATGCATGAAGAAAATAATAATTATCATAATAAATAAATAGTAATTTGAGGACAAAAACTAATAAAACAACTACCCCACACTTAAAACTTTGCTTGTCCTGAAACAGATTTACATCGCATAAATTAAAAACTCAATTAACCTTAACTATAATTAAAGTATATAAGATGAAATCCTTTAATACTCAGCAATAAATAAATGCAATTTACTTCAATCAAGATTTTCTTAACTCATTCATTAATTCAGACTGAACAAATCTCATCTCTCATCTAAGGTTTCTCTCAATTTCAAAGGTTAATTCACTCAAACTAATCATGATTGCATACTGCCATAAACTTGCTTAATTATCCAATCTCTCTCACTGATTTTTCTCAAGAAATAATCTGAAGGTGTTTTCGTTTGGATGTAATGGGGGCTAAGGTGAAGGTGTGAGAAAAGACATTTAAGTTGGAACATTAAGAAATGGAGCATCTAAATTAGACAATAATCTTGCGTAGAAACTCATAACTCCCTCAAATGGCATATTCACCAACCCTTGATAGTCTCAAATATTTGCATCCTTAAAGAAAAGTAAATGAGTCAAAATTCCTCTTTGATGACTAATGCTAGAAAATATATGAATTTTGTATATATATATCTTCTCTTTTTAGTTTTATTTATTTTTTATTTTTTTATATATATATGAAATATAAAAATGCATTGAACATCTAGCTCAAATGTAGAAGAAAAGAATAATCGACTCTTAGTCAAATAAAATCTGCAAAGTATGCATTTCAGCCCCAAATCTTACTAAAACAATACTATTTTATTTTATTTTTTTATGTTTACCTTTTTTTTAATGTTTACCCCATACTTATCAATTAAACCACTCCTATTGTCATATCATAAGAAACTCCATTACGTAATGAATGATAAAAATAGAAAAAAAATGTTGAGTTGTGAATTGTGTTGATCAATCAAGAAAAGGTCAAAGGCTCAACTTGGCTAACTAAGGAATTCATAATTAAGGGAGGTCTTTTTAAACTAAAGGGGGTAATCCTAATTTGCCTGCATCATTTTAAAACTTAAGATGAAATCATAATGTGAGTTCAATTAGTATGCAAAAGCAAGCTCTAGAGATACATAATCATGAAGGTGCACACTTAAGAAAAGAAAATTGATTGACAATAATATTCAATCTATGAGCCTCAAAACACACAAATGGTGGGTTCTCAGAGATTTATATGTCATGAATTGCAGAACGTGAAAATTGATCCTGAATGAATTCAAATGCTAATCTCTATGTTGATACTAAAGGCTCAAATGTAATGCTAGCATTACAGAAAAGTCAATGAGTTTCTAACAATTATGCCATGAAAAATGCACAATATAACACATAAAGAAAACAAAACAAAAATTAAAGAAAAGCTTAAAAATTACCCTACACTTATGAGTTACTGTTTAGATCATTTTTTGTACTTGTTTTAGTGTGATTTTTATGTGTTTTTAGTTAATGTTTTGATTGATTTTTGTTTTAGGTTTGTTTAAAGTGTTTGTTTTAGGATTAAGTGCAAAAACACCCTTGGAAGATCAAAACAAACAAAGAAGTGCATGAATCAAGCATGACATGGCCAAGCCAAATGAAGCTTGGTCGTGTCACCTCAAAGGAAAGAAATGGTAGCAAGTGACACGGCCAACAAGCTTGGCCGTGTCACTCTCATCTCCAAAGAACAAAGAAGAGCAAAGAGCAAAACAGAACAAGGCACACCCAATGACACGGCCAAGCCACTGGCCGTGTCACATTACACGGTCAGCAAGCTTGGACGTGTCCCATTTCATGCCAAAGAACACTTGGAGCAAGCAAAGAATGAAAGAAAAGAAGCAGAAGGTGACACACCCAAGTGACACGGCCAACCCAGTGGCCGTGTCACATGACACGACCACAAGCTTGGCTGTGTCACTCCTTGAAGAACAAAGAAAAGAAAGAAAGAAAGAAGAAGGCAGTGAGGAACACGGCCAGCAAGCTTGGCCGTGTCCCAAAGAAAAATGAGCGACACGGCCAAGCCAAATCAAGCTTGGCAGTGTCACCCTTAATTTATATAAATTCTTCTGCTCGAAAGAAAGAAAGAAGGGGGAGATGGCTAGGGTTTAAGGAGAGAGAGAAAAGAAAAGAGGAGGGGGCAAACACGATTTGGGATGAGGAGAGAGTGACACTCTCCTTGTCCCTTCATCTTCATCCTCCATCTTCATCTTCTCCATCTTCCATTAATAAGATCTTTGAGGTTCTTTGGGATAAATTGGGTTAACAAGCTCTTGAAGGTTGAAGAAGCTTCATTGAAGGGATTGGTGACTTTAGAAAGTTCCATTCCATCTTCCAAAGGCACAATCAATTGAAGGGTTGGTGACTTGAGAAAGCTCCATTCCACATTACAAAGGGGAATCAACCATTAAAGAGGGCTTGAGTTCTTCATCAAACATCAAAGTGGAGCTAGGAGGAAGACTAGTAATCCTACTCTTGGCATCTTCACAAGGGGTTTTTCTATTCTCTCTTTTAATTCATTTCAATATTATTTTTGTTGTCTTAAGAGAATTGATATTGCAATGAACAATTTGTATTTGATTTATATTAAGTTGAATGAATGTTTTAAATTGATGATGTTGAGCTAAATACCCATGCCTAGGTTTTGTAGTATATTTGATTGAATGCTTTGATTTGATATTTCCATTGATGTACCTTGTGTTGGTTGATTGCATTGGATTGTATGCGAGGTTGATAGATTAGCTACCTATTGATCTTTAGATATTGGACAATATAAAAATATCGGACTAGACTGGGATGAAATGGCATATCCGGTGGACTAGAATGAGAAAATGAAGGAGCAGTAAAAGAAGGTTCAGCTTCATGATCAAATGAGCCAGCAACCTGCAACAATCATTAAAAAAAAGAAAAAATAAGTTAAGAAAGAAGCGATTGCAATGGAAAAATGGTAAAAGTTTACCTGAGAAGTGCTAGCCCTGAGATGTGGAACAAACTCTTCTCCCTCTCCATGATGTTCTCTTCTTCATCTCTATCCTCATTTTCTTCAGAAATTTTCCGTACACCAACAGGAGATACGTCCATTTTCGAAAGCCCTATTTGAATAAACTGGGTATAAGATGCACCCTGAACATCATAATCGTGCCGAGCCAACCACCATGCATTCTTAGGCATTGATGTGATATTCAAGGTATACTCTAGGCAACGCATTGGGATCCTCCTCTACTCGGGACCAAGAAACCACTCGTATACTCTCTCTCTGAGAAACCAGTCACTAGACACAGGGTCGGCGATGACTCAGTGGGTACGTTGAAAAGGCAGTGCGGCATTCATGGAGGAAGTCCAGTTTGTCCGCTCTTTTGTGTTCCACCAGGACAAAATCACCTACAAAATGGCATAAGGTAAGTGAACTTTTATATAAATTTTAAAGTATACTAATGCTATTTTACCTGGTCCCAGATTAAGCAGCTCAAGACAAAGTGTTGGGTATGCACTTGGTGAGAGCCGGGAACTTCTACACGATCTGACAACCAAAAATTTAATCTTGGATACCCGACTCTTGCTAAAAAAATACCAGGCACCCTCACAAGATTGTGCTCATATGCCCATGCCTACAACAATAATAAAAATCAAATTCATACAAGAATAGAATGGAATTGACATTGGTGGAAGAAGAGTACCTTAACAATCACCATAAAGCCAACAAAAGACTTCTTATTTCTGCAAATTTTGTCAAGACCATGGTAAAGACAGGCAAGACTAGCTTCACCCCAGCCATAAAGCGATACCATCCTCATATCAGTAATGGCCCTCAACACTAACAAATGGATGGCAGATTCGGTGCTGCCTAAAATGGTCGACCCGAGCAAATATAGCAAAAATCCTCGAGCATACTGTTTGGCTGTGTCTCTCTGAACCCGTCCTTCATAGTTCATCCAATAACTACAAATTGGTGCAATTTTTATCTTGAAAGGCCCTTTAAATGATGGTTCCATACCAATTAATTGTTGAATTTCTTCAAATGTTAGAATATCATTGGTAAGAGGGACCGAAAGGCCATAATACCAAATCTGGTTATAGCAGCAAAGTCAACCGGACCAATTGTCATCTCTCCAATGGGCAAATGAAAAGTATGGGTTGTGTCCATCCACCGTTCTGACAATGCTTGAACCACACTCCGGTCTATCGGATACTCCTCAGATGGTAATTACAAGATGAAGCTTTTAAAATCGCAATCTCGAATAATCTGCCTTACACGAGAAGGTGCTATATCATACCATTGTCGGGCTTTGTAGACACACCCTCCACCCCAGATAACGCAACGATCACGCTAACACGGAGCCAGGTAAGTTAACACGAGGTAAGTATATCATTATATCAATACACCAATTTTTAAGCTAAATTTATTTATATTCTATTTTTTTAGTCTATCTATTTATTTAAATTCTTAAATATATTCATCTAATTAATTTTTTCTAAAAAAACAACAAACAAAACAAACAAACAAAAAATATAAAGAAAATAAAAATATAAAGAAAGAGAAAAACAGAAAAGGAAAACAAGAAAAAAGAAACAAAAATATAAAGAAAAAAAACACAGAAAAGGAAAACAAAAAAATAATAAAAAAATAAAAAAAATACAAAAAAATAAAAAATATATATAAAACAAAAAATAATAATTTGCTTTTAAAACAAATAATTGAATAATTACCTTGCTCTTTTGATTTGAACTGCCATGAAGCGGCATCTCGGCTAGTAGATTTATATTTCCATCTTCATGCCGCCAAGTAAACTCCAATAACAAATAATTGAATAATTATCTTGCTCTTTTGATCGAGTTCCTGATCTTGAAGCATGCATTTTTTCAAAAGCTCTATGCTGAACTCTCTAAAATAAAAAATGTATAGCTATAGAGTAAATGAAGAAATAATACGAGATGAAGTGAAGAAATGAGCTGCTTGCAACGTTAATATAGAGGAATGGAAAAGAAAAAAGAAAAAATTCAAAAGGAGAACAATATTCTCGTGAAAAAAGAGAAAAAGTAAATTTTACTATTGATGAATAGTAGGTTACTATTTATAAATAGTAAATGAATAGTAGTGAATAGTGCATAAACAGTAACTACACAGTAAATAAATAGAAAAATCAAGTTTTATTGCTTTTCACTCTCTTTTGCTATAGTCTCAGATCGTTCAAGCAGGGGCAAACTGTAAACCCTTAATTTTTGACCCAGTCTAGTCCGATATTTTTATATTGTCCAATATTTTTGTATGCTAGGTTGATAGACTCTAAAATGACCACCGCAGTGAAGGTTATGACAAAATTGAAGAACACTAAGTTGTTCTTCCTCAGGTACACACCTGCGAACTATCTCATCTTTGCATATATGGAATAGGCAAGGTTCATCCCAGAAATAGAATTTACTCATGTGCAAAAACCTTTTCTTTTCCTGAAATGACATGTCAGAATGCAAAAGACCACAAGCAAGATAGTTAGCAATATTTGCAAACCATGGTGAATTCATTACCGCAAACAACTGCTCATCAGGAAATACTTTTAGATTTCTATGAACGCTATCAGATGCAAGATTTTCATCAAAGGAAGGTAACCTAGATAAATGATCAGCTACAACATTCTCACTTCCCTTAGTATCTTTGATTTGAAAATCAAATTCTTGCAATAATAGCACCCATCTAATTAAATGAGGTTTAGCATGTTGTTTGGTCAAAAGATATTTTAAAGCTGCGTGATTTGAATGCACAATAATTTTAGACCCAATCAAATATGCTCTAAACTTATCTAAGGCAAAAACAACACCTAGCATTTCTTTTTCGGTTGTTGTGAAATTAACTTGTGTGCTACTTAGGTTCAAGCTAGCATAATGAATCACTCTCAAAAATTTCTCAACCCTTTGCCCAAGAACCGCTCCTGCTGCATCATTGGATGCATCACACATAATTTCAAAAGGTAAGGACCAAACAGGAGCTACAATTACTAGTGCGCTGGTCAATTTTTCCTTAAGGGAATTGAAAGCTTCATGCATTGTGCAGTAAATACAAATGGAACATCTTTTCCAAGCAAATGACACAATGGTTGGCTTATTTTAGAAAAATCTTTAATAAACCTCCAGTTAAAACCTGCAAGACCTAGAAAGATTCTTATTCCCTTAACAGAGGTAGGTGGGGGTAACTTAGCAATCAACTCTACCTTAGCTTTATCCACCTCAATCCCTTTACTAGACACAATATGGCCTAATACAATACCGTGTGTAACCATGAAATGACTTTTTTCCCAAACTCAAAGTGAGATTACATTCAATACATCTTTCAAGCACAAGAACAAGTTTAATGGGGCAATTATCAAAAGAGTCACCAAAAATAGAAAAATCATCCATAAATACCTCAATAAAGTTATCTATCATGTTCGTGAAAACAGATATCATGCATCTCTGAAAAGTTGGAGGTGCATTGCACAAGCCAAAGCAAAAGTACCAAAAGGGCAAGTAAAAGTGGTCTTGGATTGATCCTCTGGTGCTATCGCCACCTGAAAATAACCTAAAATTCCATCCAAAATGCAATAGTGATAGTGTCCAGAATGTTTATCCAACATTTGAACAATAAAAGGAAGAGGGAAATGATCTTTCTTTGTGGCATTATTTAACTTCCTATAGTCTATACACATTCTCCACCCAGTGGTAGTCCTAGTATGAATCAATTCATTCTTTTCATTTTTTACCACAGTGATTCCTGATTTCTTAGGCACTACATGTACTGGGCTAACCCACTCACTATTGGCTATCGGGTATATCACTCCTTCATCAAGCAATTTAAGCACTTCCTTCTTAACCACTTAACTCATGTTTGGGTTAAGGTGCCTTTGGGTCTCTCTTACAGGTTTAGCTCCCCCTTCTAAGATAATTCTATGCATGCACATTGAAGGGCTAATACCTTTAATATCACTCAACCCCCATCCTATAGCTCTTTTCAATATTTTTAATTAACTCACCAACCTCATCTCTTCCCTTTCACTAAGTTCGCTAGAAATTATCACAGGTAAGGTGTCGTGATCTCCTAAAAACATAAATTTTAGGTTTTTAGGCAACTCTTTTAGCTCTAACTTAAGTGAAGGATTATTCTCTACTTTTTGGATGGAGGGGAGCTCAAATGATGGTTCCTCTTTAAATTCCTCTATTTCAACACTTTCTAATATATCAAGGCAACTGGCTACTTCTGAGTCAAAAATATCCAAGTTACGATCTAAGGTCAGTGCCAGCTCCAATTTATCCGAAGAACCTATTTGTAAGAAAACATCTAAAACAACTGCGTCAATACAATCAATTAAAGAGCAATCCTCATATAATGCAGTTGTAGGAATAGGAGAAGTGTTAAAAATAATAAATACAACCGTTTGTCCCAAGACAATCATTAACAATTTACCATTTTTAACATCAATCAAGGTGTTGGTCATAGCCATAAAAGGCCTACCAGTAGAATAGTGTGTGCGGATGGTGTACGGTTATCTCCTCCCATGTCAAGGACTATAAAATCCAAGGGCACTATCAACCCACCATCTTAACTAACACATCTTCTATAATTCCTTTCGGGAATCTAAGAGATCTGTCAGCTATTTGCAAGACCATTTTTGTAACGACCCTCCCCAACCAGGTCGGTATCCCAAGGTCGGTTGCCCAGCCAACTGGGTCCGCATGGTCCGCAGAAATGGTACTGGATGGTTCTCGCTGGCTCTCTTAAGTGGGAGGTCAGTGGTTTGATCCAGGGAGGCGACCCCTTGGGGCCAAATAAACAAATTCCTGCTGGGTGGGCCGCGAGGGCTGTCCAGTACTGTAGCGATCGCTTGCCTCCTGCGGACCATGCGGACCCAGTGGGCTGGGCAACCGACCTTGGGATACCGACCTGGTTGGGGAGGGTCGTTACAGTAATATCCTCATATATGCTCTAGAAGTTTTGATTATGTTATTGTTATTGTTGTTATTGTTGTTGTTGTTATATTGGATTGTATATATGTGTTAATTGCAAGAGAAAAGAAATTGGGAAAGAAAATAGGGTTTAGAGAGAATGGTATATGTTGTGTATATGATGATATATATATAACATATAAATTGGTCAAATGAAGAGTCAAGGGGGGTAGAGATATTTATTTGGTTATTGGTGAAATGACTATTAAGGGCATTGGATTAAAAAGAAAGCTAGAACAAATGATAAAAGGGTGATTTGGTAATTGTTTGAATTGGAACACTTGGTGGAGATTAAAAGAAGAGTTGACTTTATTTTTGTGGTTCATTTCTTCTTTCTTCTTTGTGTGGCCGGCTTCTTCATAGACAAAGGAAAACAAGAGACAAAGTGAAGATCTTGATGTGTTAAGCTCAAATTGATGGAAGATTGAAGTGATCTAGTGGATGATATAAGAAGTCTTATAACTTTGGTAAGTTCTCTTGTGATCTTTGTGTTTATTTGAAATGATATTTGAGTTTGATAGATTTTTAAGAGTGTGTTGGTTGATTTTGAGATGTGAGAAGTGTTTGAGTGATTGGATGATGGATGTTGAGTATGGATTGAAGAAAAGAGTAAGTGGTTGGAAGAGATGATGTTGTATATGTGGTGAGGGTTTTGAGATGATTTTGTGTTTTGTGCTTGATGTGTGTTTGGCTTGTTTTGGTGTGTTGCAAGTTTTAGATGAGTTTTGAGTATGTTTTGTTAAGATGGTGTGAAGTGGATGTTGTTGGATAAAAGTGTTTTGTTGAGTGTTTGGTTGTTTTGGTCGGAATCTTGATTTGTGGCCGGACACGCCCATGAGCACGTCCAGGGTCTTTAGGCGTGTCAATTGTGTTGGAGGCAGTAGGTTTGACACGACCAGTAGCACGCCCGTGTTATTGAGCGTGTCATAGCTACTGTGAGATTTGAGAATTTACAAGCCCAGAAACACGCCCATGTTGTTGAGCGTGTAAATACTTCTGTGTTGTGGAGTTAGGGCACGGTCATGGACACGCCCGTGTGGGTGAGCGTGTCAGGGTTAGGGTTTGCCCTAATTAATTCCTAATTGGATTATCTCTTGTGTATCCCTAAACAAGTATATGCTATTACTTTTGATTTAGGTCTTGAAGATAGTGATTAATCATTGATTTAAGAGATAGAAGGATCTTGAACAAGGAAGTGTTAAGAGTAGTGTGATTTGTTTTTGAGGTAAGTACAAAACCTATATGATTGTGTGTAAGTTCAAATGTGGCATTATTACATTGTTAATTTATTTGAGCAATGTGTATTGTTATGTTTATATCACTGATGATATATATATATATATGAATAATGTGAATGACATGATGATGCAAATGAATGTGTTTATGAAAGATTGAAATGTTATGTTGTGAATTGAGATGAAATGGAATATAGAGCCATTGTGATTGGCTATGATGATATAATTGAATGATGTATGGCATGTTTGCCTAATTGATGAGAAAGATTGAGAAAGAGTTTGATAAAGAGAATAATGAAATAAGTGTATGCTTAATATGATATTCAATTTCAGAGTTCTGGTTTTTGGAGGCATGCCTACTTAATGAAAGGTAACAGTCTTGCCGGGTTGAGGATCTCTTCAAATTGAGTTGAATTGAGGTCCAAGAGACTGGGTCTGTTACACTATGATAATTGATATTATGAGATATTTGATTTGTAACAGTCTTGCCGGGTTGAGGATATCCTCGAGTTAGATGAGTTGATGATCCAAGAGACCGGGTCTGTTACGCTATCCATGGATAGAGATAAATATATATGTATATGTTGCCTACGGGCTTGATAATGGTGTTTATGAACCAAAGCAGTAACTCTAAATTATGAATATCGTATTAAGTACTTGATGGGTCCATAGGTGTCTAGGTTTTATGTATAACATAAATGTTGTTCTAATGTAATGAAATGTTAATATTACTTATATGATGAAACAGACTATTCACGGAATATTGTTTGTTGAGTATGATCTTTACTAATTGTGTGTGTATCATTGATGTTGATTTATTAATACAAATGTGAAACATTGCATTGCACTAAAGCATAACATTAGCATGAATTGTCTTACTAAGCCCTTGGCTTAGCGCGATAGTGTTTGATCGCGCAGGTAATAGGGTTGAACCCGAGAGCTCTTCGAGACCGAGTGAGAGTAGACAGTGAAGAGTTGATTTTGGGAACTTAAAGATCAAAGGAGACTTGCCAATCATGTATAACTCTTTTATATTTTGTAAATATGGGTTATATTGTAAATATATGTATAATTGTAAATACATATTCAAATGCTTTCATATATGTAAATGTTTTCTATATTCCTCTGCGTAATATTTAAATGTATGTATATATATATCTAATATGTTTTGTTTATAAGTAAATGATTTACTTTTCTATAATATATAACGATAAGGGTATTGTATCAAGTTTAAAATGTTTTGAACGTTAAGAAAATCCGTAGCATTCCTATATTCGATACATGTATACTACATTGTGGTGTATGTAGTGTGTATGTATTGGGTGTGGGGGTGTCACAATTGTTTGACTAGCAGAAATGGTACTAGATGGTTCTCGCTGGCTCTCTTAAGTGGGAGGTCAGGGGTTCGATCCAGGGAGGCGACCCCTTGGGGCCAAATAAACAAATTCATGCTGGGTGGGCCGCGAGGGCTGTCCAGTACTGTAGCGATCGCTTGCCTCCTGCGGACCCAGTGGGCTGGGCAACCGACCTTGGGATACCGACCTGGTTGGGGAGGGTCGTTACAGTTAAAAAGGCGCCTTTTTAACTGTAACGACCCTCCCCAACCAGGTCGGTATCCCAAGGTCGGTTGCCCAGCCCACTGGGTCCGCATGGTCCGCAGGAGGCAAGCGATCGCTACAGTACTGGACAGCCCTCGCGGCCCACCCAGCAGGAATTTGTTTATTTGGCCCCAAGGGGTCGCCTCCCTGGATCGAACCCCTGACCTCCCACTTAAGAGAGCCAGCGAGAACCATCCAGTACCATTTCTGCTAGTAGCAGAAATGGTACTGGATGGTTCTCGCTGGCTCTCTTAAGTGGGAGGTCAGGGGTTCGATCCAGGGAGGCGACCCCTTGGGGCCAAATAAACAAATTCCTGCTGGGTGGGCCGCGAGGGCTGTCCAGTACTGTAGCGATCGCTTGCCTCCTGCGGACCATGCGGACCCAGTGGGCTGGGCAACCGACCTTGGGATACCGACTTGGTTGGGGAGGGTCGTTACAATTTTAGTTGTTTTAAGTTCCCCATGTTCTATTTCAAGATACACAGAGTAAGACATCAAATTAACACTGGCTCCTAAATCACACATGCCATCTGTCCCCTTTCCGTTACCCATAGTAATTTTAATTACGAAGCTGCCAGGATCCTTTAGCTTCGGATGTAGTTTATGTTGCAAAACAGCACTGGCTACCTCTGATACTATCACCTTTTCATTTGGCTCATACCTCTTTTTCTTGGTGTTCAATTCCTTGACGAATTTGGCATAAGCCGGCATATTTTTTATTGCTTCAAGTAGAGGTAAGTTAATACTTACCTTAAACAACATGTTGAAGATGTCTGAAAATTGCTTATCTTGTGCTTGCTCAGGTTAACTCGAAAATTTTCCTTTCTGTTGAATCTGCATCTGTTGTGCAAGTTGTCCCACTTGGGTCTCCACTTTCTTGAAAGATGCTTCCAATGAATACAACCTTTTGTTATTCATCTCTTGATTCTTGGTACTGGCTTGGATAAAAGCATGTAAACTATCCTCCAACTGTATCTCTTAGGCTGCCCTTGATTTTAAGATTGCCCTGGCGGTTGATTTTGTCTTTGGAGAAAATGGAAAGGTTGTTGGGAATTATTTGTTGCCCATGAAATGTTTGGATGATTCCGCCAACCAGGATTGTAAGTGTTTGAGAAAGGATCATTCCCGGCCTTTGGTTGATAACCCTCTATAGCGTTAACTTGCTCAGCCTCATTTCCATAAGACTCGTACGCAGAGGGGCATATATTTGCTCCACGCCCACAAGTTCCACAAATTCCACACACTTCTTGAGTGGATGAAGAAGCATTGTTCTTCATGTTCAACATCTACACTTGTCTTGTTAATTCAGCTATCTGATTGGCCATCTCACTGTTGGCTTCCACTTGATTTATCCCTTTACTTCTTCCTCTTACACTTTTTTGTTGGACTTAGCTCCCAACATTTCAAAGATATCATAAGTCTCTTTTGCTGTCTTTTCTCCTATAGCTCCCCCAGCTGCATTATCAACAATATTCTAAAATTGCCGGGTTAGACCATCTTAGAAAAATTGATTAAGCAGTTGAAGTGGGTAGTGATGGTGTGGACACTGGATTAACAACATCTTAAACCTATCCCAAGCCTCATGAAATGGCTCTCCATCCAATTGAGCAAATGTAGCTATTTTTCCTCTTAATTCAGCTGTCTTCTGATGTGAGTAAAATTTGCCCATAAACTTGTTATATACTTGCTCCCAAGTTGTCAAAGAATTTTCAGGCAACATCATAAGCCAGCTTTTTGCCCTATCCTTTAATGTTTATGGAAAACACCTCATCCTCAACTGGTCTTCTGTTAGTCCTCCCAATGGAAATGTGTTGAGGGTGGAGTAAAAATCCTGGATAAAATTCAAAAGATCCTCATTCGAAACTCCATAGAAAGATGGCAGCATGTTGTAATGGATATTCTTCAACTCATAAGTTGTTGCTGCATCTGTCATTCTTATACATGAGGTGGCAGTCCCAATGACAGGTCTGGCAAAATCCCTCATAGTTCTTTGCCTATCGTCTCCCATATTGGTAGATTGCACAGTATCCGACTCAAAATCAGAAAGTTCCTCCTCTGTATCAAACTCGGTATACAATTCAAACTCTTCTTTGCTCCTTTTCACTCTTTGAATTTCTAAAATAAATGGGCAAAGCTCTCCTCCGAGTGATCTCCTACCTTGCATAAAAAAATTCTGAAAGAAGGAATTATTTAAAGCAAAAGAAAAATAAAATAAAATGTAAACAATGAAAAATAATTTAAAATATATATATGACTAATAAACAATTATGCTAATTAGCTTCCACAGCAACGGCGGCAAAAACTTATTGCGCTCTAATAAACACTACTAAAACTACACTTGCAAGTATACGAGGCTGCTGTAGTATTTCGGTGAACACCTCAAGGTCGTCTCACAAGGAAGCTAGATAAGCTAATTATTTATCAAATCGTAATAAACAAATTATCAATTAATAGTCTTTGATTTATAAAATTAAATTACTGAACAACTAACGAAAACTGAAAGGAATTGAATTTATAACAATGAAAGAAAACTGAACAAATATATTAATTCACTTAATAGAAAAGCCTAGGGTTTGCACTTCTCTACTAATTTATATGTATGAACGGCTATTCCTCTCAACTGATTTAATTTTAAAGATCAGATTTCAAGCAACTTAATTAATCAAATTAAGGAAATAAGCTCTTGCATTCAAACCTTTTTCAATTAATCTTACTATAATCAAAATGATCTTTTCCTTATGTTTGTATTTCTAATTCACCTAACTCCCTAATTAAATTATTCCAGTATTAGATTTCATTTCTCAATCCTTCATCTCAATACCTAAAACACATAATTGGTGGCCAATCAATTATATATTAACATTAATCCATTCAATTAAGGATAAAAGAAATAAATCAGTTAAGAGAAATAACTTGTTCATACAATCATAGGAGATTCATACAAACCCTAGACTAGATCAAAATTAGTTCGTAGTAATGCTATCAAACAAATTCATCTCATTAAAGTTCAAAGAAATTAATTTAGATATTAGAGAATTCATAAATAAAATTTCAATAAAACTTAAGAAATAGAGTTAAAGAACAAAACCCAATTACAACTTTCCTTTGGCTTCTGAAGAATCTCTTGCTCAAAATTTTGCTAAAAGAATAACGTAATGAATAGAACTAATTTGATCTAGAGTGTTTGAATGAAAGTGAAATCAATCTTCGATAGTTTTCTTATTTCAGAGAAAAATTCTCCAGAGAAAAATAAAGAACGGCTGAAAAAGTATATATCCCCTCCTCTTGCCCTAATCTTATCTATTTATACAAATCCCTTGGCTAAAAATTTGCACAAGCTGTGTATTTTGGTGCTAGGTGTGACACGGCCACAAGCTTGGCCGTGTCATGTGGGTGTGTCACCTTCTGCTTCTCTAGTTTGCTTGTCTTTTGTTCTTTGGCATGAGAGTGACACGGCCAAGCTTGTTGGCCGTGTCACTTGCTGCCATTTCTTTCCTTCTTTTCTTTTCTTTCTTTGCTTTCTTTGGTTTTGGTCTTTAGGTGAGACACAGCCAGTGGCTTGGCCGTGTCTCCTGGCAGTGTCAAGCTATGCCTTCATTTCCTTTAAGGTGACACGGCCAAGCTTGATTTGGCTTGGCCATGTCTTGCTTGATTCATGCTCTTCTTTCTTTGTTTTGATATTCCAAAGGAATTTTTTGCACTTAAACCTAAAACAAACACTTAAAACAAATTTTAAACCAAAATCAAATGAAACATTAACTAAAAACACATAAACATCATACTAAAAACTAGTTCAAAAAATAAAATAAACACTGGGATAAATTAAGGCAGAGGAGTACACAAGCTTCCAAACTTCCTTGAGTTCTCAAAAATGCTGAAATCACTAAATAAACGGCTTAAAACTACAAAAATGCATGAAGAAAACAATAATTATCATAATAAATAAATAGCCATTTGAGGATAAAAACTAATAAAACAATCACAAGCCTAAACTCGACTCGGTCTAGCTGAACTCTCCGGTTCAACCGGATCTAACCTGTCACCTGCTTGATATATCACAATCGCGCTAAGCCAACGACTTAGTGGTACTATCCATGATAACAATATGATTCAATGTAATGCCAATGTCAAACATTTAATAATTGGAAGCAATATAAAAGGATATCATATTTCATAACATTAAATCTCATTACATTGTTCAAGTGTTCCATTATTTTTAATTCACATTAAAGCAAAGACAAGCGTGGGCCCAAAAGAAACTAATATGCCATTCAAATTCCAGAGTTATTATTTTGGTCCAATAATCACATTTATCAAGCCCGTAGGCAAACCATTATCACAATGAGAAACATCTCATATGTAACATCCCAACTAGGCTTCAAGTACTAGGCCCAACCAAACTTCAAGGGGAGCATAACATCAACCCAACCTGGCTTCAAGGACCAAGCCCAACCCAGCTTCAAGGGAGTTTTACTTTTAGGCATCCCACAAATAACAAAACTCTGAAAATTGAATAACATATTAGACACACAATTCTTTCATTATTTCAATATCAAATCCATTCTCATTTATATCATGATCATCTAGGCACAATGCCCATATATTTCATTTATCTCATTATATCCATCAACAATGGCTTCACATTTCATCATTAGAGTGCACATCACAATTTACATTGTTCATATATTTTGAATTCTCAACATACAATTCACATAATACAAATCATTGCACCATTCTCATATATCAACAACATAATAGGTAACCTAACACATTTTCTAATCAAATGTGTTAAGTCCCTAGATTATGTAAATGCATGCAATCATGTAGGGTTTTTACTTACCTCAAGAGCTACACACACCAATCTAACAACCTCCTCTTCCAAGAATCCTTCAACACTTTGATTAGGGCAACTTAATTTCTTCAAAACCTAATCCAAAGGTGATTATACATTAGAAATAAGAACAAGAGCTAACTAGGGCAAACCTACACATGACACGCTCAACAACATGGGTGTGTCCCTAGTCATGCCCTAAACCTACAACACAGAAGCTTTGACATGCTCAGTGACATGGGCATGTCACTGGATGTGTCAATCTTCCAACAACACAATAGCTATGACACGCTCAGTGACATGGGCGTGTCACTGGACGTGTCAATCTACAACCACACAGAAGCTGTGACACGCTCAGTGACATGGGTATGTCACTGCTCGTGTCACCCATCCAGAAAATAGAACCATCGACATGCCCAAGGACATGGCCGTGTAAATGGACGTGTCAAGCCAAAAACCTAAAATCAATACAAACATACCATATCCAATGAACATCTTTCTTTTACCCCTACTTCCACTCCAAACAAACTTAACCAAAACCATCAATATACCGTAATAGACTTGCATAACATCAAAACCACTCAATTACATGCATTAAGCACAAATCACAATCATAACCATACTTTACAACTCAACACATACACAATCCACAACTCTTGTTCTTTCACCAAACTTAACCCTTTCTTCAATCCAACCCCAAAATCAAAGCTATCAAAACAACACAACCTCAAACATACCAAAATCAATCATACACACAATTACACGAACCATTCACTAAGCTAAAAAACACAAACTCCATCAAACAATCCAACAAACTCAAAAGAACACAAAGAAACAAGTTGGAAACTTACCAAAAATGAAGAGAATCCTTAGAATTCCAACTTGATCTCTTGAAACACCCTTCAATCTTGAGTTAGGAATCACAAAACCTCTCTTCCTTGATGAAGATGGGGATGGCCAGCTAACCCAAAAGAAGACAGAAGAATATGATAGAAAAATCAAAGTCAAACAACTCTCACCGCTTAAACCACACAAAGTCTCTTTCAATACCAACCAAGTATTAATATATTATTATATTATAAATATCACCTTCCACTTAATTTTAATTCTATTTTAAATAATTAATAATCTCATTCGGCCATCAATAAAGTTGACTTGTATATGTTGTATATAACTTCATATATACAACATATACACTCTCCTCTTTTCCTCTTAATCATTATTACACACTTTAAAATCATTAAATCCAATTTCAACACTTAACATTTCCAAAATTTTAGGGTATAGTTTTGGATATTACATCCCATACCTAAATAAAACCTAGTATCAGGTCGAGTACCCAAATCCAATTCATTATCGGGTTGAGCACCAAAATTTAATCCAACATCCGGTCGAGAACCCAAGTCCAACCTTTGGTCCAGAACCTATATGTGTCATAAATTAGCTCAAAGTCGTGTTGCTTTTCACTCTATGAATAAAACTCCAGATCATTCAAGCAGGAGGCAAACTATAGACCCTTCATTTTGGACCCAATTCAACCGACCCCAGTTAAAAGGAAATTAGATCAAGATCTAAGGTTTAAACTAATTTGGAACAATTTTAAAAGTCTAAAATTATCCTACTGTAGTATCCTGATTTTTGGAAAATCCCTAATTTTAAAATTAAATAAAATAAACTATAAGTTAATTGGATAAATTAAATAAATAATTTTTATTTGAAAAATGAAAGGATTTTAATTGAAAAAGTGAAATGTATATGTGATATCTATGAAAATATACATACCATATACAAAATCAACAAAAGTCAAAAGTCAAAGTTCATTTAAATAATTCAAAAGTAAATTTTGTCAATGAAAGATGATATTTTGGAGATATTCAATTAACTAATATATATATGGTGGAAATTGAAAGTGGAAAGTATATGGCTAAAATTGAAAGTGGATGGAGAGAGATAACTATTTGGTCTTCTTCTTCTTCTTCTTTCCTTCCTTAGCTGATTTTCCATAGCCATCAAAGAGCGGATTTTTTCTTCTTCTAAGCTTCCTAAGGCGAAGGATTTTCAAGGGAAGATTTTGTGATTTCCATCATTGTTGGTAAGTTTTCAACTTGTTTCCTTGAATTTTCTTAAAGATGTGAAGTTTGACTTATTATGATAGTATGATTTAATTATTGGAATTGGTATGTATGAAGTTGTTTTATGTAGTTAGCAATGATTTTAAGGTTTGATTGAAGAAAGGGTTAAGTTTAAGTTGAGTTTGGTGAAGAGAGAGAATTTAGGGTTATGTTACTTTTGGGTTGTGAATTCATGGTTTTGAAATGTGCAATTTGATTTTAAATGAGTTGTTTTGTTACATAAACAAGTAATTTAAAGTTAAATGATTGATTTGATTGTGTTGGATAGAGTTTGAGAATGGAAGAGTTGAATTAAGTTTTTGAAAAAGGGATTGTTTCAAAGTATGGTAAAGAATGATAACTTTGGATATGTGACAATTATGTGTTGGTAGTTAGGAATTTAGCTTGACATGCCTTATGACACAGCCATGTCATTGGGGGTGTTGATGATGCTGTTTTTCTTTGTTAGTGACATGTGCAGTGACACACCCATGTCACTGGGTGTGTCCAAGTTTCTATAAGTAAGGATTAGTGAACGGGCAATGACACGTCCATGTCATTGGGCATGTCAAAGCTTCTATGTAGCAGGCATATGGCATGGTCATTGACTCGCCTATGTCATTAGATGTGTCACTTGTACAATTTGCTCATTATAGATCTTTTCCTTATTTTTAATTTATGGTTCTTACACTTGTGTTGAGAGATCATGTGTATGTATTAAAATGTAGAAAATTTAAGATTGGAAATGCCTTTAAGTGTGATACTAAATGATTATTTTGATCACATTTGGTATAAGCAATGAGGAGAATTATTTTACCTAATACAAGTGTTGAAGGGTAACTTGGAGGGGAATGTTGGAGGTGGTGATTAAGCTTGCTTTTGGTTGCTCTTAAAGGTAAGTACAAACTTTGAAAAAATTGGTTTTGTTTGCAAGACATTTGGTCTTAACACATTTTGGTTGAAAATGTGTTACGTTACTTGATGCATTGATTATGCATGAATAATGTGCTATAACATGTTGTAATGGTCAAGATTTTAAACATGAAATTTTTAACTAATATTGAAAATTGATAATGTATAGTAATAAAAGTAATGTGGATAAATGCTATAAGCATAGAATAGTGAATAGTATATCTCAAAATTTACTAAAGAAATTATTTTTATGGTTTTACGGGACTAAAAATCAAATTTGAATCAAAGGCTAAGGGTGAGGGTACACCATAACTAAGATGAGATTGACCACACTAGAATGAACACATTATATATATATGTGGACATGTGTGTGTGTATAACTCTCTCCTGTCTTCTTGCTTCATCATCCATGATCATCATCACCAACACCACCAAAGCTCCTTCTTTCTTTCTTCCTTCATTTCAATAATTTGGCTAAACATTAAGAGAAAATCACATCCAGCTATGAGTTTTTAAAAGAACAAGCAAGAAAAGGTGAGATTATCAGCAAGTGATGAAAGAAAAAGAGGGAAAAGAGAGAAGAAGAGAGAAATTGAAAGAGGTATGTGCTTTTGTATTATAATTTGTAAATATATGAATTTTTACGAGTTTTAATGTTTAAATTGATTAATTGAGTTATTTATAATGAAATATTTTTTCAAAGTATTAATTAAATAGATTGATGAGTGAAAAATAACTTTTATGTGATGGGTTTGATTCTTCATTTAACTCCAAAGAGAATTAGGTGGTTTGATGATGTTTTTAGCCATGTGAGATGGTTAAAAGTTTGATTAAGTGAAGTTTTAGTAAATTATTTGATATGAACTCTTCTTATGTCAAAAATTTGGTCTTGATACATTTTTAACTTAGATCTTCAATATATTTGTGTTTAATGAAGTTAAAAGTGTAAAATACACGATTTTAGGATGCCACGGGCGTGGCTTAAAGGTGCCATGGGCGTGGCATCAAATTTGGGACTGTTGGAGGAATAATTATTCTGAAAACAGACCCAAAACCAATGCCACGGGTGTGGCAATTGAGTGCCATGACAGTGGGGGTTAAGAGTGAGGATGTTTCTTTAAAAATTTTGATAAAATAGAGCCATTATGAATGCCAAGACCTTGGCCCTTGAATGCCATGATCGTGGGGATCTATAAAGGCATGTGGCAACTTCATTTTGTATCTCACGGGCATGGGGTTGAGATGCCACGGTCGTGAGGAACCTGGATGATGTTTTTGGCTTGTATACGGTCCTAGTATAAGGCTAATATGTTTATGTTTCTTACTTTTGTGTTGAAAATTTATGTGCATCTGTTAAAAGTATGGAAAAGACTGATAAACTTTGGATATGTGACAAATATATATAATACTAAATGTTGATAAAAGTATTGTACCATTGAAATGATATACACAATTCAGTGTTAATAAAAACTAATGAATTGCCTAAATCATACTGATTTTAGATCTAGCTTTGGATTTGCAGACCCTTAATTTTTGACCCAGTCCGATCTGAGATTTATAAACAGTCTAAAATAATTTTTTTGGTATTTTAATTGAATAATATTTATTTTAATTACTTATAATATTTATTTTTAATAAAAATAAAAAAGGGAACAATAAAAAAAGATAAAAATAAATAAATAAAAATCGCCGACAGAAGAATCGGCGACCAAAATTTTTCGTCGCCGAAGACAAATTGGCTTGCGCCAATTCGCTGCAGGATTTTCATGCGGTGAATTGGCTGGCCCGCACCCAACGCCTGCAGCAATTTTTTTTGCCAGTGCACTTTCACACGCCCGTCCCGCATGCGGTTTTTCCAAAACCCTATTCTACTTGGTTTCTAATTATATTTCCTAAAAGGTTTTTATTTTTTTAGCCAATTAGGATTAGGTTTATTATTTTTTCTTATAAATACCATATTAAAGACACAGAATTAAGGGGCTGAATTTTTTTACTTGACCTTGGACTTTTGGATTTTTTTTGGCCAACCTCAACCTTGAAAGATCAAGAGTGAGCAAACAACAAACATTCCATCATAGGCAGCCTACACTATCTTTATTATTGTTCAACCAAAATTCAAATATTGTGGTGGAACCAACAACGGAGGTTTGAATCTCTATTTCATTGTTTATGTTTACAGTAGCTTCATCAAGTTGGATTAATTGTTTCATCATATAATTTGATCAATTATTCTGCAAACCATCCAAACTTTATTTGAAACCCTAAAAATATTTCTTCAAAACCCTAATGCCTTAATACCTGTAGCACATATTTTCAAAATCTAAGACCCTAAATTACACTTTTCTAAAGCCACAATGATCTATTTTCTCAAAAATGTAACCAAATCTAATTTTTTTTAAATCACAGTAGCTATTTTTTTCAAATACCCAATCTAAAAATCAATTTTCATGATTTTCAATCTTACTTATTTAAACCCTAAAATTTCAATATTATTTTTATATAACTTCCGAAACCCTAAATCCAAAACATCCATTCTTTAGATTCAAATCCTAATTTATTTCAAATCTAACCTTTATATTCAAACATCCAGTAGCCATGTTATTTCTTTAAAATGTTTCTCAATTAATTAAACTAGTATATGCAAAACCCTAATTGTTAAACATAAAACCCAAGAAACCCTAATTGATGCATGTGCCCCTAAAGTTATATATTTATTGTTTTATTTAAATTGGAAGAATGTTTATTATATATTTTGATTGATGTTTGATGTCTTTTATGAATGATTTATTTATAATGAATAGATGTTTACTTTTATTGATTTGTTTTGATTTCAAAACATTGTAAGAGGTATGTTTCCATATTTTGGGTACCTCATGTATTAAGCATCATGTAATTTAAATTGCTTTTATATTTTGCACCAATGTAAAGGACACGTTTCCACCTTTCAGTGGGTGTCCTATTTAGTTTTAGGCATGGACAATGTAAGGACATGTTTCCATCCTCGAATGGGTGTCCATTTATTTGTTTTGTTTGGACATTGCTTTGATTTTAATATAATGATGCTTTATTTTAATTGTTGCATGTAATATGGATAATATTATTATACTTAAGAATTTTATAATATTAAGACCTGCAAAGGAGGTTGATTCCATTGAACCGGGCATTATGGGGGTGCTGGGCTGTTTCTCACCTTCCCCACACGTACCCAACTTTCTGAACCCATTAGGGGATTGGGGATTTCTTAGGAATTGAGTCATCCACCCCCTTCTTTTTTTGGCCCATCCAAGTGGTGACTCCATTTTTATTTGGGCTTAGGCCTGTGTTCTCTAAGACCCTGAGCCTAAATAGTGCCGAAGTCGCAAGAACTATTCCACCGGGAGTGGGGGTGAAAATCCCCGCTCACAGTGGCGACTCCACTGGGAATAAGAGAAGTTGATTCTGTTGGCCTTTACATTATTCCATTCTTTCTTATCATGATATTATCCATTGCATCATTTAGATTGCATCGTGTGCGTGAGTTAGGACGCCCTTATTTTTCGTGTTGTGTTATGTAAGGGATACCATACTTTCACTCAAGGTATGGAGATCGAGCATGGCATAACCACTCATAACCTTGTACCATTTGGTATATACTTGTTATGGGAACCTAAGCCTTTTCAACCCAAAGACTGAAGCTCATATAATTGGCCTAGTTACTTTCCTTAGGTTTTTACCCCAAATGCTTGTTGTTTGACTATGGTTAATTTATCTTAGCTTAAATCATGTCTTATTTGATTTGTTCTTTTCCAATATGACCCAAGTACATTTGTAAGCTCAAAATAAATTTTTTCTCCCTAAATCCAAAAGACCTTTAAGATGGTCTTTGGACATAAAATTTTTCTGAAAATAAATCAAAAAATTCTTTTCTCATGACATGAATACAAAGTCAAAAATCCATTTTTTCTTAAAATCTTTTTACATTGGGTTTTTCAAACAAAATTATTTTTACATTTCATCCAACCTTTAAAAGAGCTTACAAATTATTTAGGCCCATTATGGAATACCAAACATCAATTGCGAGCCTTGTTTATACTAAGAATAATTAATCATGGGCTTGTTTTTGGCATAAATCATTAGTTACTTTTTCAATTGAGAAATCTATTTATAATAAATCTCTTAATTTAGTTTTAATCCAATATAGCATAAAAGATACTTTAGTTGGTTGAATGGATTAAAGCCTAATTAATGGGACTTACCATAAACTGATTTCCATTTTTAAAATATAACTATTGTTTGAAATGTTCGAGAAAATTTTTCAAAAATAAGATACCCCATGTTGGTACTTTGTTAACCATACACCTAGGAAAAGAGACTCGCCATCTGTGTGTGGAAGGTATAAGGTTGGAAGGAACATCCTATTTATCCTTGTTTGTTTATTGTTTGTGCATACATACATACATTTGCATCTCATATCATTAATCCTTTTTGGCTCATAGGCATGGATTATGATAATTCAAAAGCTTATGACAATCCGACCTACGCCAAAAATAAAGAATCTAGCAATGACTCAATCACTTGCTCACTAAAAGCAATGGAGCCCAAACAAATTCAAAGAATGGTGGATGAAGCCCTCAATGCCAAGATGGAAGAAATAAAAGAGGCCCTGGCTGAGACCATGAAGAACCAATTGGCTGCAATTTTAGGAAATAATGCCGAAGCATCTACTAGCACCAAGAAGCCAAAGGACAAGGGGAAGGCTAAAGTTGGTGAAGTGGTTTTTGATGATGATAAGGTGATCATTGATGATGATGATGATTGGGCTCAATACTTTCAAGATCTTCAAGACAAGAAGAAAGAGTCAAAGGTTATTGAAAGATCAGATATGGAGAAAACTGAAAATTTTGATGTTGAAAAGATGATTACGGACTTGGAAAAGAAATTTGAGAAAAAGCTGAAAGACGAAAAAATGTCCGAAGTTGACAAACTATTTGAGCTAGACGAAGAAGTTCCATACAAGTTCAAGATGCCATCCTTTGCAAAGTTTGATGGGACCGAAAATCCTCACCTCCATGTGAAGCAGTATATCATTGCTATGCAGTCTGCCTAAGCTACTATGGCTCAAACTCTAGGGTACATCATGCTCTCATTGGACCCTATTATCCAAAATTGGTTCAATACCTTAGATGATGGCAAATAAAAGAGTTGGGATCTGCTATACAAGGCCTTCATCCAACAATATGGATACAATGTCGAGATGAAAGTTACCTTAATGGAAGTTGAATCCATTAGACAAAGGCCAAATGAGAATTTTGTGGATTATGTGAAAAGGTGGAGGAATAAGGCCTCATTGCATAAGAAGATGCTCGATGAATCTGATCAAATAAGGATGATTATGAGAGGAGTGTTACCTAGCCTTCACAAAAGGATGCCTCATACACTCATTCAGGATTTTAAGACCTTTTGCAAGCGGGTGTACAAATTGAAGAGTGGGAAAGAGAGAAGAACTGCTTTTGAATAAGAAGGAACGAGAAAGGAAACTACCAGTCTGGTAACTAAAGCATGCAAAAGGCAGTTGGTGTTAATGCTACTGGCCCAGGAGAAAGAAGGTAGTTTTTAAAATTAAGGAAGCCGCTGTCTTAGGTCCTCAATAAGCTACAAAAGAAGGGATTGTTACAACCCTTAAATCCTCATCCTTTACATAACCCTCTCCCACCTAATTTTGACAATAATGCATTTTATCAATTTCATCAAATGAAAGGGCACGACATGGATAGATGTGTGAGGTTGATGCATGAGATCCAAAATTTGATTGATAGTGGGAATCTGCCCTAGCCCAACAGGCCAAACACCAAAGAAAATCCATTGCTGAGGTTCAATAGAGTACTACCACCGGCCACCTTCATGATTGGAGGAGGTTTGTATGAAAGTTTTGTCATGTCTTCTTTCCAAGGTGTAGATGAAGAAGCAACCAAAGAAGAAGTGGCATTTAGAAAAAATGAATAAGCTATGCTGGTGGGTAAAGAAGTAGCAATCTGTGTTGTGAATGAGTTTTGGGATTCAAGTGATAGTGATGACGATCTTGTACCCAAGAAGGAGGAATGGACCTGGTCATAGCCTGAAGAAGATGAAGTAATGAACACAAGATCTGGTAAGCCTTATGCAAGGCCACCACCTAAGGAGGTAGAAGCTAATAAAGGAAAGGAAGTCGAAGTGGGAAATAAAGAAGAGGAAGATGATAATGTGCTTAAGAAATTGAAGATAGCCCAAGCAAGTGTTAGCATTTAGGACTTATTGGCCACTTCTAAGAAGCACCGTGAAACTATGGCCAAGGCCTTGGCTAGCATGCCAATTTCCACCTCCATAAAACCGGAGGAACTAATTAACTTCATAAAAGTTGAAAGAGTAATGAAGTGTGAAGAAGTTCAAAAGAAGAGCGAAGATAATATGGCAATGGTATCTTTCTCAGATGCAGATTTACTGGAAGAGGGGAGAGATCACATCCGCCCTCTCTTTATCAAAGTGGAAATCAAAGGAAAAAGGACTCCATGTGTAATGGTTGATGATGGGTCCGCCATAAATGTTTATCCACTCAAAATATTGCCAAAGCCAGCTATGTCAACAAGGGATCTAAGCCTAACCGAGGTAACGATTTGGGCTTATGACAACACTAAGAGGCATGTCGAAGAAACTTTCAAAGTTGCTGTGAAGGTTGGTCCAATTGAATCTATTATTGAATTTGTTGTTTTAGACATACTTGTTACCTTTGCTCTACTTTTGGGATGACCATGGTTTCATCCTCTCGATGGAGTTCCACCCTTCATCAAAAGATCAGGTTCCCTAATGGAGATGAGACGATGGTCATCGAGGCTGAAGATAATGAGGTTGTTAATGCTCTAATCATAGAGAGGCCTCTCTGTAATACCCCGATTTTGGTGTGCATTGGAATAATAGTTGTGAGAAGATATGTTGGTAAAATATATAAGGAAAATATTATAAGAGATAGATGTATATCAAGGATGATATGTATATATGGTATTTGAAAAATATGGGAAATATAAATACAATATATAAGAGATATACATATAGCAACATATACATCACATATACATGATGTATATATTGGTGTAGGAAAAGTAAGTTGTAAATACTAATAATACTAATAATAATAATAACAAGAGAAAAAGAAGAAAAGGAAGTCAAAGGGAATGACAAGTGTGTGGTGGAGAATTTTTAAGGGATTTAATTATATTATTATATATATATAAGATAAGATTGAAAAGGGAAGAAACTATCTTCTTTCTTTCTTTCTTTGTTCTTCTTCTTCTTCTTGAACGAGAGAGAGAGAGAGAGAGAGAGAGAGATGTGATTTTTTTGGCATGCACATCAAATTCTTAAGGGCTTTAAGAGAATTGAAGGTGGATATTGAAGATTTGGCAAAGAATTCAAGTAAGTGTTCATTTCTTTATGTTCATTTCTATTGATTGTGTTTATATTTGATATGGTTAGTGTGTGAAGATGATGATAATGAAAGATTGAAGTATATATATATGTTGAATTGGTATTTAGATGATGATAATATGGTTATTTATGAGGATGATGATGGATTGTTGAAATTGTTTAGTAAGGGTTTAATATAAATGAGTTGGGGAAATTGAGTAATTGATAGATGGATGATGTATATAATGATTATTATTATGATATGTTGAAGTTATATAAGTGTTAACTTAATAGGTGATTTATGTGTATATAAACCAAGATGTTGATTAAGGGTGTTATAGTATGGATTTTGGAGTGTTCGTGTTTTCATGGATGAGAGTTCGGAATGTATAATTCTTGCCCAACACGGCTAGTGACACGGCCATGTCATTGGGCGTGTCAACGGTACTGAGTTTGACGTTTGTGACACGACCATTAACATGGCCGTGTTACTGAGGGTGTCATAGCTACTGAGAGATAAAGTAATTGACACGACCATGAACACGCCCGTGTTGTTGGGCGTGTCAATGTTTCTATAAGGTAGAATGAGTGACACGTCCAGTGACACGCCTGTGTTACTGAGCGTGTCAAAGCTTCTATGTTATTGGTTTAGGGCACGATCAGGGACACGCTCATGTTGTTGAAAGTGTCATGTGTAGAGTTTGCCCTAGTTGGTTCGTATCTATATTATCTCATGTGTATCTCTGAGTGAGTGTATATGATCACTTTTTGATTAGGTTTTGAAGAGATTGGGTTGTCCTAATCCAAATGTTGGAGGATTCTTTGAAGAGAAGTTTAGATTGGTGTGAGTTTCTCTTGAGGTAAGTACAAACCCTATATGATTGTATGTATTTGCATGACAATGGGACTTAACACATTTGATTGGAAAATGTGTTAATTTACTTATTATATTGTTGATGTGCGAGAAATGTTCTATGATGTGTATTATGTGTACTATGTGGAATGTATGTTGAAGATTCTAAATATATGAATAATGTGATTTGCTATGTATATCTCAATGGTGAAATATGAAACTATTATAAATGGATATAAAGGTGAAATGTGAATGATATGATGATCGTTCAAATTATATGTACAATGTAATTGGTTGTGTATACCCTAATGATGAGATGTGAAGCCATTTTTGTTGGCTATAATGATGCAAATGAAATAATTGGGGCATGTTTGCCTAGATGATTATGAAGAAATGAGAATGGAATTGATAATGAAATAATGAAAGAATTGTGTGTCTAATATGTTAGTCAATTTTCAGAGTTTTGTTGTTGGTGGCATGCCTAATAGTAACAATCTCTTGAAGCTGGGTTGGGCTTGATCCTTGAAGCCAAGTTGGGTTGAAGTTTAGCATGCTTAACTCCCCTTGAAGCTTGGTTGGGTCTAGTCCTTGAATCCTAGTTGAGATGTTACAAGCCCTTGAAGCTAGGTTGGGTTTGGTCCTTGAAGCCAAGTTGGGTTGATGCTTAGCATGCATCACTCCCCTTGAAGCTTGGTTGGGCCTAATCCTTGAAGCCTAGTTGGGATAATTATAAATGTGAAAATTAAACCAAAACATTAACTCTGAAAGTTGAATGACATATTAGTTTCTTTTGGGCCCATGCTTGTCTTTGCTTAAAGGTGAATTATAAATAATGAATTAATTGAATAATATTATGAAGTATGATATGATTACAATACATAAGTAAATTATTGAAAAGAAATGTGGCCTGAGAAGCTATGCTGAAAGATGAGATTATGAAAATACAATATGATGTGTAATATGTATATGGATGTGGACATTGTGAGTATTATTTTATGAATGTTCTAATAAGTCATGGAATTATGGTTTGTGTTAATGATATATGTGTATATGTATATAATTATGAGATTAGTAGAAATATATGAAAAGTGTAATTGAAAATGGAAAACATGATAAGAAAATAATGATACATGAAGTTAATATATGAGTATGATTTTCTATAATGTATGTTTATAATATTTATTTGTACTACTAAGCTTTCGAGCTTAGCACGGTTGTGTAAATCCCGCAGGTGAGTAGGTGGTTGATCTGGAAGTCAAATCGTTATGCCACGAGAAGGGTAAGAGTATTTTGAGACCAACTAGAAGGTGGTGCATACATGTACAATTTATTATGTTGTATTTTGATAAAAATGTATTCATATGTATAAATGTATTTTGGTAAAGACAAGATAATTATATATATGTAATATCATCAAAAGTATAATGATTTTGTAAATGAAATTTAAATAAAATGTATTATTGTTTGGAACTAAAGTAAAGGTTTTTAATCTGAAATGAAAAGTGACATTCTTATACTTTATATACGTACTGCATGTATACAAGGTATATGTATAGTACTTATATAGAGTATGGGGGTGTTACAATTATTTTGGTATCAGAGCTTAGGTTTGAGATTCTCAGCCTAAGTAGATTAAAAAAAATAGAAAATTTTTGAAAAGTGAAATTTGTGATACATGCATATGCATTAACACCTAGGTTGGTCTCGGATGTGGCATTATGTATTTGTAGTATATCTGAATTATATGAGATGGATGATAGTGTGTGAATGAGGTTTTGCATGAAAATAAAATTAGAAAAACAAATGATATGGGGAAATTTGTATAAGTTTAATTGATAAACTAAAGAATGGGAGTTTACTTAAGTAAAGCAAATTTTGAAATTTTTGGTTAGTAAAGTGTGCTTGTGAAATAGATTATAAAGAAATGAATAGGAGAATAATGTTGGAAATGAGTTAAAAAAATTAAATTAAGATTTAATTAAGTACTCTTTTCTCTAAAATTTGGATCTCTTTATTATTTGGATTGCTAGAAAGAGAAAATATTGTTCGATTGTTAAAAAGGATAGATATAATATTAAATTGAAGAAAGTATGGTGGACTATTAAGTGAGTTGATCGGTATAGACAAAGTGTGACAATTTAAGGTTTGGGTATGCAAAGTTAAGGTTTTTAAAATAAGGGATGGTGTTGGTTAACGTAAGGAGATATAATGGTGTTGTTTGTATTGTTGTTTTAATGCAAACATTGTGGTTTTTAATGTTAGAAATGTGATATGCTTAAGTGTTGTTAAAGTTCATGTTAATGGTAGTAATATGTGAAATTTGGATTTTTGAAATGAGCTTTAATAATTGTGAAAATGAGATGTTTTGATATTACATGATGGTGTATATATATATATTGTTTTAAAGTTGATATTAAGAAAATGAGATTAGTAATTTGAAGTTTAGGTAAAGTAGCAAGTTGAGAGTTTAGAGTTTTAATAGAATTTTGATAAGGATTATTTAGATATTGATAGTTTAATGTATATTAAATATATGAGCTATGTGGAATGACTATTATTGCACATGAAAGTATTATGAAGTGGGTAATGTGATTGATAATACGGAAATTTGTTTTGAAATAAAAGGAAAATGAGTTACTTTAAGTAATTTGACTGGAAATGATGAAAATGGATATGAAGGGTATACTAAATGCTTTTAAAAACAAATGTGAGAGAGATGTCACATTAGAAATGTGACTACGACTTATGTGAAGTGTTATTATGGTTAGAGTGTATATATTTGTTGAGTTGATGAATAACTTAAGTCATGTTAAAAGAATGAGAATGATAATGTTCAATCAAAAGTAATAAACATTAAATTTGTATAGGTTATATTCAAAAGAGAAATTAAATAAAATTGCATGATTATGTGTATACATGTATAGGATATGTGAGATGAGTTTTTTGATATGAATGTAATTGTATTATGTAAGAAATGTGGAAAGTAAGTCACATTATGAATGTGACCTATGAATGTGTATGTGGTAGAAAAAAAATGTTATTGTATGTTTATTATTTTATACAATTACATGTCTAGTGGTATTGAGAATGATATTGCATGTATTAGCGGACCTAAGAGAGATTAGGTCTTGACCTGCGCAGAGCTAGACTATGTGACGAAATTGAGAGTGAGAATGGACTCGAGTAATACTGGACCGTGAAATTTTTTTTATTGTAATCACTGAACTTGATGATCATATAATGTTTTGAGTCCCAAAGTATCTACATGTGGAAAGGTTCTATGTATATGTGTATAATAAGAGATTGCAAGGAAAAAAGGGAAGTATAATGTATGAAAATTTTTAGAAGAGATAGATTAGAAATGGAGTAACAAATGGAAATTGTGTAAAATTTGCTTATGATCGAATATGTATACATAAGAGATGTTAATGGTAATATTGTTGAAACATGAGTTAGGCTAATGACAATCATATAATCGAGTGCAAATTGGTTTGAAACAGAGTTGAAATGTGTTAACTCTTGGTGTAGCAAAAGTTTAGAGAATGAATATGTAATCCTTGCGATACAAACTTGGCATTGTAATTGGAAATGTTGGAAGCAGAATAATAGAGGGACAGTATTGATTTATAAGCCATAGGCGTGACCATTAATCTCCTATGGCCATATGATTTGTTTAGTATATTTGGCCGGTTAGTTTTGTTATCCATAGATTTGGGTATGAGATAACATGACTGTAGTATAGTTTTGGTGAGATTGATAATTATGTTTCTAGAAACATAGTCAAGAGTTATGATTGGTAAAGTTGTACCTTATCATTTTATGTTAGAAATTTGTTTATAATTATAGAAAGTATGGAAGAAAAGAGAACTGTGAAAATGTTTTGAGTTATGGATAATGTGATAGAAAGGTAATTATTGTAAAAATAGTAATGGTATGAAATGTGAGGAGATGTTAAATGGGAGAAATTACAAAATGTGATTTAAAGTTATACTGAATATGTTTATGGTATAAAATGAATAAGTGGATGGACATAAGATTTAAGTGAGTGAACTATGGGTAATAAATATGGTATGAGATAATCATGAGAATTTTGTGGAAATTGTACTAAGATAATTTGAAGTGATTTGTTATTAACAATCATAATTTCAAAAAGCTGAAAAATGGATCCGAAGAGATTAAAATTTGAATATAAGTTTGACCTAATGGAATTAGGTCATATATATTGTGAAATCTAATGATAAATTTAAATAAGTTAATTGTTGGTTTGAATCGAATAAGATTGAGATGTTAGTATATTGTGACAGATAGATCAATTGATCTAGATTTTGCTAAGGTTGCGAATCGTTATTGAGATTTAATATGTATAGTTGTACTAAGAGTATAAGATTTAAGTGATAATGTATATGATATAATATTCTGATAAATGAATGGACATGAATGAATTGAGTTATATCAGTTGTAAATGATGATAAAAGGAAAAAGGTTGATTACTTGTAAAGTAAGTTTAAAGGCATTGTATTAATATTTATGTTAAGTGAGAAGCATGCTAAAGAAGGAATTAAGTGTATGAAAAATAAGGATATTGTTATCAATTAAGGTTTGATAAGTGTCTATTTTGAAAGTGACTGTAGTGACGGGATAATCAATATTAAGATATAAATCAATAACTTCTAACCTTAAGGTTAAGAGAGTATATCTATAAAGAGATGAAGTGATAAAATATCCTGAACGTGATAGATGGGTGAGGTATATGTATATTATAAGATGAGCTAATTCTTGTATACAGATAAATTAATTGGGAATGTAATGAGTTATCTTGATTGCTTTGTTGAGAAAGTAATAAGATATAAAGATATATATATAATGATGAGTTATGAAATCGGGAAAAAATGATTGACTCTAAGGGGAAGAGTAGAAGTTATGTGATTTGATGAAATAATAACTTAAGAATATGATTAAATTCATATGAAAATTAAGATAGTATTTTGCTAAGAATGGATTGTTACTGTACTAGATAATTTCGAGGATGAAATTATTTAAGGGGGAGAGAATTGTAATACCCCGATTTTGGTGTGCATTGGAATAGTAGTTGTGAGAAGATATGTTGGTAAAATATATAAGGAAAATATTATAAGAGATAGATGTATATCAAGGATGATATGTATATATGGTATTTGAAAAATATGGAAAATATAAATACAATATATAAGAGATATACATATAGCAACATATACATCACATATACATGATGTATATATTGGTGTAGGAAAAGTAAGTTGTAAATAATAATAATAATAATAATAATAATAATAATAATAATAATAATAATAATAATAATAATAATAATAACAAGAGAAAAAGAAGAAAAGAAGTCAAAGGGAATGACAAGTGTGTGGTGGAGAATTTTTAAGGGATTTAATTATATTATTATTATTATATATATATATATATAAGATAAGATTGAAAAGGGAAGAAACTATCTTCTTTCTTTCTTTCTTTCTTTCTTCTTCTTCTTCTTCTTGAACGAGAGAGAGAGAGAGAGAGAGAGAGAGAGAGAGAGAGAGAGATGTGATTTTGTTGGCATACACATCAAATTCTTAAGGGCTTTAAGAGAATTGAAGGTGGATATTGAAGAATTGGCAAAGAATTCAAGTAAGTGTTCATTTCTTTGTGTTGATTTCTATTGATTGTGTTTATATTTGATATGGTTAGTGTGTGAAGATGATGATAATGAAAGATTGAAGTATATATATGTTGAATTGGTATTTAGATGATGATAATATGGTTATTTGTGAGGATGATGATGGATTGTTGAAATTGTTTAGTAAGGGTTTAATATAAATGAGTTGGGGAAATTGAGTAATTGATAGATGGATGATGTATATAATGATTATTATTATGATATGTTGAAGTTATATAAGTGTTAACTTAATAGGTGATTTATGTGTATATAAACCAAGATGTTGATTAAGGGTGTTGTAGTATGGATTTTGGAGTGTTTGTTTTCATGGATGAGAGTTCAGAATGTATAATTCTTGCCTGACACAGCCAGTGACATGGCCATGTCATTGGGCATGTCAATGGCACTGAGTTTGACGTTTCTGACACAACCATTAACACGACCATGTTACTGAGCGTGTCATAGCTACTGAGAGATAAAGTAATTGACACGGCCATGAACACGCCCGTGTTGTTGGGCATGTCAATGTTTCCATAAGGTAGAATGAGTGACACGTCCAGTGACATGCCCGTGGTACTGAGCGTGTCAAAGCTTCTGTGTTGTTAATTTAGGGCACGATCAGGGACACGCTCATGTTGTTGAGCGTGTCATGTGTAGAGTTTGCCTTAGTTGGTTCGTATCTATATTATCTCATGTGTATCTCTGAGTGAGTGTATATGATCACTTTTTGATTAGGTTTTGAAGAGATTGGGTTGCCCTAATCCAAGTGTTGGAGGATTCTTAGAAGAGGAGTTTAGATTGGTGTGAGTTTCTCTTGAGGTAAGCACAAACACTATATGATTGTATGTATTTGCATGACTATGGGACTTAACACATTTGATTGGAAAATGTGTTAAGTTATTTATTATATTGTTGATGTGTGAGAAATGTGCTATGATGTGTATTATGTGTACTATGTGGAATGTATGTTGTAGATTCTAAATATATGAATAATGTAATTTGCTATGTATATCTCAATGATGAAATATGAAACTATTATAAATGGATATAAAGGTGAAATGTGAAAGATATGATGATCATTCAAATTATATGTACAATGTAATTGGTTGTGTATACCCTAATGATGAGATGTGAAGCCATTGTTGTTGGCTATAATGATGCAAATGAAATAATTGGGACATGTTTGCCTAGATGATTATGAAGAAATGAGAATGGAATTGATAATGAAATAATGAAAGAATTGTGTGTCTAATATGTTAGTCAATTTTCAGAGTTTTGTTGTTGGTGGCATGCCTAATAGTAACAATCTCTTGAAGCTGGGTTGGGCTTGATCCTTGAAGCCAAGTTGGGTTGAAGTTTAGCATGCTTAACTCCACTTGAAGCTTGGTTGGGTCTAGTCCTTGAAGCCTAGTTGAGATGTTACAAACCCTTGAAGCTAGGTTGGGTTTGGTCCTTGAAGCCAAGTTGGGTTGATGCTTAGCATGCTTCGTTCCCCTTGAAGCTTGGTTGGGCCTAATTCTTGAAGCCTAGTTGGGATAATGATAAATGTGAAAATTAAACCAAAAATTAACTCTGAAAGTTGAATGACATATTAGTATCTTTTGGGTCCATGCTTGTCTTTGCTTAAAGGTGAATTATAAATAATGAATTAATTGAATAATATAATGACATGTAATGTTATGAAGTATGATATGATTACAATACATAAGTAAATTATTGAAAAGAAATGTGGCCTGAGAAGCTATGCTAAAAGATGAGATTATGAAAATACAATATGATGTGTAATATGTATATGGATGTGGACATTGTGAGTATTATTTTATGAATGTTCTAATAAGTCATGGAATTATGGTTTGTGTTAATGATATATGTGTATATGTATATAATTATGAGATTAGTAGAAATATATGAAAAGTGTAATTGAAAATGGAAAACATGATAAGAAAATAATGATACATGAAGTTAATATATGAGTATGATTTTCTGTAATGTATGTTTATAATATTTATTTGTACTATTAAGCTTTCGAGCTTAGCGCGGTTGTGTAAATTGCGCAGGTGAGTCGGTGGTTGATCTGGAAGTCAAATCGTTATGCCACAAGAAGGGTAAGAGTATTTTGAGACCAACTAGAAGGTGGTGCATACATGTACAATTTATTATGTTGTATTTTGATAAAAATGTATTCATATGTATAAATGAATTTTGGTAAAGACAAGATAATTATATATATGTAATATCATCAAAAGTATAATGATTTTGTAAATGAAATTTAAATAAAATGTATTACTGTTTGGAACTAAAGTAAAGGTTTTTAATCTGAAATGAAAAGAGACATTCTTATACTTTATATATATACTGCATGTATACAAGTTATATGTATAGTACTTATATAGAGTATGGGGGTGTTACACTCTCAATAGTTTGCAAGTAGATATAATTTATGATAATGAAGTAGTGGACTCTAAGGCCTTAAACATGATGAAGAACATGAGCTACCTTACCAGGGTTGGTCTTATAAAGGGCAAGGCTAGTATGACAAAGCTTCCAAATTTTAAGACTCAAACTTCCATGAAGGGGTTGGGGTATGAAGAAGCTAGAAAAGATGTTCATCCAAAGAAGAATGATAAGATGAGCTTCCCACCACTTGAAAAAATATTTGTCAAAGCTCCAGACATGGGACCACTCCAAGGAAAGCCTGAGCCAATCATGTTCATGGAAAAGTTGATTCTCGGTTTTGAAATTTTTGCTGATGTTGTCGAATTAGTGGAACAAGTGAAAAAAGAGTTCACCCTACCAGCCAACAAGGAGCCCAATCTAGAAAGAAAGAAGGAAGCTATAATAAAAGCTAAGAAGACTCCAGTGGAGATTGCTGCCTTGGTTGAAGAAAAGTTTGAAGATGTCTGCTTTATGATTTTGAGAACAATAATTTTAATTTTGATTTTAATTTATCTAGTTTGTATGAGGATGACTGATGAGAGAGAGAGATTTGAAAAAATATTTAAAAAATATGAAGAAGTATTTGCTTGGTCTTATGAGGATATGCCTAGAATAGATCGAGACATAGCCGAACATCTTATTCCTACTTACACCCATATGAAACTTGTCAAACAAAAGCTTAGGCTATTAAGACCTGAATGGGCTGAATTGGTTAAAGAAGATGTCACTAAACAAATAAAAGTAAATTTCCTTGAAGTAATAGATTATCCAAACTGGCTAGGCAACATAGTACCCGTGCCAAATAAAGTTGGAAGAATTAGTGTAACACCCTTATACCCTATATACGTACAATACATATTTCTAGCATATGTAAAATATGCATATACGGTATAAAAATGTCACAAACATATTTAATAAAAAAATTTACATTTCTGTTTTAAGATTTCAAATACTAATATATAAAATAAATAGTATATAAATATTCTTTGCTTGTTATAGGAATCCAAAATAAATATTTTATATGAAAATCTCTGGGAAAAATTCACCAGAGTTTTGTTTGTAATTTGAACGTTTCCAAAATTCAACAAAACACAACCTGCATAAAACAAACACTCCAAATAAAATCAATTCACCAATACTTCTCAATTTCTCCATATTTTCTCAAAATACTCATATATAGGTATATATATATCAACATTATATATAAAATCCCATCTTAAACAAAATTATTCGAATCATTCTTTACAATTTACAATATATGCTTCAAAAACATATCATAACATACATAATATAAAAAATGTACATACTGGCAACTGGCTCTGATCTTGATGTACCCAAAACAACTCTTCAATCTCAATAAATACAAACCTAGACCCGACCAGGTCTAGTAAACTCTCCAGCTCTACCAAAACGTCCATGACACTTGCGCGACAAATTACAATCCCGCTAAGCCGAAGCCTAGTGGTACAAACTTTGATAAAAGTAAAAATGTAAAGTAATGCTAATGCACAATGCATATAGAAGTCACATCATTTCACTTTCTTATATTTTTCAAATATATCATTGTAATATCCCAATGTATACCCTAGAAGTTTTGAATATTATTGTTGTTTTAATTGGATTGAATGTATGTGTCAAATTGAAAGAGAAAAGAATTTTTAAAGGAAGTGTATATGTTGCATATATGGTAGTATAAATAACATATACATCAGTCAAAAGGGATGGTCAATGGAAGAGGATATTTATTTGTGATATGTGAAATTACTTAAATGGGCATATGAGTGACAAGAGTTAAGTTTAAATGGATGAGGGCATTTAAGTAATTGTTGTGTTAGAATTGCATGGTGGAGATTTAAAGAAGAAGAGAAGTTTGACTTGCCATTATTTCTTTTCTTCTCTTCTCTTTTGGTGTGGCCGGCTATCAAAGGAAAGGGAGAGGAAGAGAGGTGTTCTAAGTTCTAAACATCAAATTGAAGGGAGAATCAAAGGATTAAGTTGGAGATTTGTGAAATTTCTTCAATTTAGGTAAGTACTCTCTTGTTTTCCTTTGTTATTTGTGAAGTTGTGTTTGAGGTGAGTTATGATTTGTTGGTATTATGATTAAGTGTGTTTGAGATGTGTTTATAAGTGTTGAAATTGATTGTAAGTTACAAAGTTAAATTGGTGTTGGTTTTGGTTTGACGATGGTAAGTTAAGTGGATGTTGATATTGAAAGAATAAGAATGATGTTGGTTTTAGGGTTTTGAAGTGGTATGTGTTTAAATGTATTGTTAATGTATTGTTAATGTGATTATTGTGATGAACATGTAAAATAAGTGTTAAAGACATTGATTATATCCATTTGAATAAGGTTATGTTGTGAATAATGTGTTTTAATTCAATCAAAAGAGATTTGGCCATGTTTAGGGTTTTTGTTCATGAGAGACACGGCCAAATTAAGGAAGAGACACGGCCAAACCAAAGAATGTTTGGGAGACACGGCCAAGTCTAAGGAAACTGGGCCGTGTTGGATGATTTTTGGAGAGACACGGCCACTGTCTTGGCCGTGTCCCTTGCCCATGTTTGCCACTGCCTGATTTTTGTTGAGAGACACGGCCGTGTCCCTTGCCTGTGTCTGCCTCGGTTGATTTGGTGTTGAGAGACACGGCCACAAGCTTGGCCGTGTCCCTTGAGTGTGTTGGCTACTGTGATTGTTCTTTGCTCTTCTTGTATTGTTGAGAATGAATATACATTTGATGATGCATATGATACTATATGAACAATGTTATGTTATATACATTGTGAATCTTGTGAATGGTAATGTGTTAGATGAATAATATACTTCATAATGTTACATCAATGATGCTATATGTAAAATGTGAAGGATATGATGAGGTAAATGATTATGTATAGCTTGATGGGAGTGGTTCTTGAGGTAAGTACAAACACGAATCCACATTATTGCATATCAATAATATTATGCTTGCCATAATATGAGCTTTATGAAACGTGAATTGAGATAATTAAAGCATATTTGCTTGGATGATAATGTTCAATGTAATTGATTATGTATACTTGAATAATGAAGTATTAATATGTGAATTGAAATATAATGAGATATGAAGCCATTGTGATTGGATATGATAACTCAAATGTGATGTGAAGCCATTGTGATTGGCTATGATGATTCAGTTGAAAGACGTAAGGCATGTTTGCCTAATTGATGATGAGAATTGAGAATGAAATTGATAAATGAATTGTGTAGCTAATGTGTTATTCCATTTTTAGAGTTTGTTGTTGGTGGCATGCCTAATATTAGTAACAATCTCTTGAAGTTAGGTTGGGCTTGATCCTTGAAGCCAAGTTGGGTAGAAGTTTAACATGTTTTACTCCCCTTGAAGCTTGGTTGGGTCTAGTCCTTGAAGCCTAATTGAGATGTTACAACCCTTGAAGCTAGGTTGGGTTGGTTCTTGAAGCCAAGTTGGGTTGATACTTAGCATGCTTTGTTCCCCTTGAAGCTTGGTTGAACCTAAATCTTTGAAGCCTAGTTGGGTCTATGATAATGATAAATGTGATAACAAAACCAAAGCATTAACTCTGGAAATTGAATGGCATATTAGTGTCTTTTAGGCCCGAGTCTGTCTTTGTTGTCAATGTGATATACAAATGTTGAAATAAATGAGTAATGAGATCTATGGTTGCTTTGTTGGAAATGTGACTCATAAATGATGATAATGATTGCCTTTGTTGGAAATGTGATTCATGAATGGTGATAATGATTGCCTTCATTGGAAATGTGATTCATGATTGGTGAATTGTGAATAAAATAATGAAATGAAGTATGTTATGTAATATGTATATTGATATAATGATTGTGAGTATTAGTGATGGATTGTGGTTGGTGTTAATGATATGTATATATATGTATATATAATATATGAGAATTAGTAGAGATATAAAGGTGCAATTCAAAAGGAAAAATATGATAAGAAACTAATGGTACATGGAAGTGATATTTCATTATATGTTAGAATTTCTATAATGTATGTTTATATGTTATATTTGTACTACTAAGCTCTCGGGCTTAGCGCGGATGTGTAATCGCGCAGGTGACTAGGTGGAAGATATGAAGTCTTTCGTTATGCCACGAGAAGAGTAAGAGTTTATCGAGACCAACTAGAGGGTGATGCATACATGTATAATTTTTAATTATGATGTATTTCTGACAAGAGTATATTTATATGTATCAATGAAGTTTTGATAAAGATAAGATTATGATATATATATGTAAGATCATTAAAAGTATAATGATTTTGTAAATGTTCTTTAAATTTATGTATTGTGGTTTGAACTCTGTTAAAGGTGTTAAAAATGTATCGAAAAGTGACATTCTTATACATTATATACTTACTGTATGTATACCGGGTGTATGTATAGTACTTATATGGAGTATCGGGGTGTTACAATCATACTCACAACTCATAACATTATATTGCTCAATTGTATCACAATTCATAATTCACATTAAAGCAAAGACAAGCATGGCCCCAAAAAGGATCTAATATGCTATTCAAATTTCAGAGTTACTACTTTGGTCCATAATGACATCATGTGTCTAGCCCATAGGCAATATATATATCCATGGATAACGTAACAGCCCCAGTCTCTTGAACCTCAACCCGGCTAGACCCTTAGGCCCCAGTAACTTGGTCCTTAACCCGACCAGACTGCTATGATTTTTGAGGCTTACGACCCAGTCTTTTCACCCTAAAAATATCATATTTATCATTTATCAGCTGGGCTCGGCTTATGACCCGGTCTTTTCACCTGCCCAACAATTCATAGGCATGCCGCCAAACCCAGAACTCTGAAAATTGAATAACATACTAGGCACACAATTAATTCATTTATCTCATTATCAAATAGTTTCACAATTCATTTCTCATTTTATTTATCATAATCAAACTAGGCTCATTGCCTTATTTTTGCACATTTTTTTTTCTCATTTTTCTCATTTTTCACATCTTTCTCATTTTTCTCACTTTTCTCACTTTTCTCATTTTTATCAAATATTAATTCATTTCATTATTACACATATCTCATTTTTGCATTTACAACACATTACCTAATTACTTTGGGCATTTTCACATAATATGCATATTTCACACTTTACACAATTTAGCCATTATCAATGGCTTTTGACAATGCATTTAACACATATATGACATTACAAATGTCATAGCACATTATTCATACTCAATCAATGAACCAAGTAGCTTAACACATTTTTCAACCAAAATGTGTTAAGTCCAAATGTCATGCAAATATAAACATTATACTCAAAGTTTGTACATACCTCTACTAGCAACCCAAAGCAAGCTTAATACAACCTCCGATCCTATCCTTCCAACTTGCCCTTCACCACTTGGATGAAGCAAATCAACCTCCCTTAATGCCTATACCAAATGTGATCATACATAATCATTTAATATCATATTCTAAGGTATTCTCAACATCAAACCATAATTAAACATCACTCTAAACCAAATCCCAAAATTAAGCTTCACCTCACTTTAACTTTGAAAAACCGTATCAAGCATTTAAATTAGTGTTTTAAGTTTATTAATAACATTAGAAACATGTTTTAGCATGTTTAAACCAATTACATTAATTAACCACATGCTTATGTCCAAAAGCCTAAAATGGCATAACCTTCACAATTGAAGGATCTCCATTCCAACTCAATCCAATTATCATTTCAATCTTATTTCTACCACTTATATCATTAAATAACATGATTTAAGCATTAAAATCAAACAATTTATCATTCTTTGAAAATTCACTTTTCCAAAACCCTAAATCAATAATACCTTCTCAAACTCCAACCAAATACAACCAAATCCAATATTTGACTTTAAAATACATGTTTATGAATCAAAACAACACATTTGGAACAAATTTACACAATTAAAGCTCATGTTTCCCCAAACCCAAAAGTTCCATAACCCTAAATTCTCTCTCTTCACCATTCTTTAACCAAACTCCATCATCTCTTTAATCTAACCTTAGAATCATTGTTAACTACCCAAATAACATCATACACAACAATTCCAACAATTATAATATACTACATCAAAATCCAAATTCTCACATAATACAAATTTTCAAGGAATTCAAAGAAAAGAGTTGGAAACTTACTAGTTTTGGATGAAATTACCAAAAATCCACTTGAAACTTGTTAAATCATTCAATTTATGGAGTATGGAAGAATCAAATTCATGCTCCAAACTCCCATGGAAAACGTCCTAAAGGAAGAAGAAGAAGAAGAAGAAGAAGAAGAAGAAGAAGATTTTTTTTAATATTTCTTTTCCAAAATCACGGATGTTACAATTAGGGTATGTGTGGACTATATAGATTTAAACAAGGCTTCCCCTAAAGATGATTTTCCTTTACCCCATATAGATGTTCTCATTGATAGTGCAGCCTTTAGCGTGCTACACTCATTTGTAGATGGATTTTTTGGATACAACCAAGTGTTAATGGCCTAAGAGGATAAAGCCAAAACTTCTTTCATTAATACATAGGGAATACTTTGTTATAGGGTGATGCCATTTAGATTAAAGAATGCTGGAGCAACCTACCAAAGGATGGCCACCACATTATTTCATGACATGATGCACAAAGAAGTCAAAGTATATGTTGATGATATGATGGTAAAATCAGATACAAGGGAACAACACTTCCAAAACTTAGAATTATTCTTCGATAAAGCATTGAAGTATAAGCTAAGGCTAAACTCGAAACCTCAGGCAAATTGTTGGGTCATGTGATCTGTCCAAATGGCATTGAGATTGACCCTGACAAAGTTAAAGCAATCAGGGATATACCAGTCCCCAAGACAAAGAGAGAAGTTTGGGGATTCAATGGTAAATTACAGTACATTAGCAGGTTTATAGCAAAGCTCACCACAATCTTTGAACCTATCTTCAACTTGCTTAAAAAGAATCAGTCGGTCCTGTGGAATGAAGAGTGTCAAAAGGTCTTTGAGCGAATAAAAGAATATGTAATATCCCTATGCTTGCCCTAGAAGTTTTGTATGTGGTTGTTGTTGTTGTTGTTGTTGTTGGTTTAAATTGAGAAAAGAAAAGTATATGTATATGTGTTTTGGGAGAAATTTAGGGTTTAGAGACAAGTTTATATGTTGTGTATATGGTGATATATATAACATATAAGTTGGTCAAAGGGCTTGGTCAAGGGAAGAAGATATTTATATTGTTAAGTGTGAAATTACCAAAGTGGGCAAGAGATAATTAAGGGAATTAAAATGTGTATGAGGGTGTTATAGTAATTTTCTTTTGGATGGGTATTTAATGAAGGTTGACTTTGTGTTTTCTTCATCATCGTTTCTTCTTCTTCTTCTTGTGTTGGCCGGCTCACCATAGACAAAGGAAGACAAGAGAACCAAGCAAGGTTTTGATGTTTGTAGCTCAAAAGTTGAAGGAGATTTCAAGAAATCAAGTTGAGGAATTGTGGAATTTCTTCATTTAAGGTAAGAAATCTCTTGTTTTCTTTGGTTATTTTGAAGTGGTGTTGGATGTGAATTAGGGTTTGGTTGATTTTGTGATTTGGTGTGTTTGATATGTGTTTGCAAGTGTTAGAATTGATTTTAAGTTAAAAGATGGAATTGGTGTTGGTTTGGTTGTGAATATGGTAAGATTTGTGGAGGATGTTAGTGGAGAGTCAAGAGTGAAGTTGGAGTTAGGGTTTTGGAATGGTTTGTGTTTAAATGTATTATGAATGTTTTGTGAAGTGATTCTTGTGTTGAATTTGTGTTTAGAACATTGATTTCATTCATTTGAACCATGCTATATTGTGTATGATGAGTTGAAGTGCAATTAGAGGAGAGTTGTGCATTTTAGGGTTTTGATGTTGGGTGACACGTCCAAGTCATGAAAATTTGGGAGTGTTGGATTGGTTTTTGAGAGACACGGCCGTGTCCATTAGCCGTGTTCACTACTGGATGTTGGTGTTGGGAGACACGGCCACAAGCTTGGCCGTGTCCTATGCCCGTGTTTGCTACTGTCAAGTGAGGTTGAGAGACACGGCCACAAGCTTGGTCGTGTCCCTCAAAGGTGCTGCCCGTGTCCCTCCAATGTGTTGGTTAGGGTTTTATTTCTTTGTTCTAATTGCATTGTTTTGGTTTTCCAAGGGTAGGTTGGTCCTTAAACCTAACCCTAAACACTTTAAAAACACTTGAATCAATGAAAGATATAATCAAATGCATGTGTAAGGTCCTAAAACTATGAATCATATCAATTGTTCTTTGCCCTAATTGCATTGTTGAGATTGAACAATGTTATGTTATGCATTGTGAATAGTAATGTGTTTCATAAGTAATATACATTGAAATGTATATCAAAGATGCAATGATAATTCAAATAAGACATGATATGAGACAATGCCATTGTGTTTGGCTATGATGATGCATTTGAAAGAAATAAGGCATGTTTGCCTAAATGTTGTTGAGAATTGAGAATGAAAATGATAATTGAATAATAAATGAATTGTGTGGCTAATGTGTTATTCCATTTTCAGAGTTGGTTGTTGGTGGCATGCCTAATAAGTGTAACAATCTCTTGAAGTTAGGTTGGATTGAATCCTTGAAGCCTAATTGAGATGTTACCACCCTTGAAGCTAGGTTGGGTTAGTTCTTGAAGCCAAGTTGGGTAGAAGCTTAGCATGCTTTGCTCCCCTTGAAGCTTGGTTGAACTTAATCCTTGAAGCCTAGTTGGGTATATGATATTGATAAATGTGATAACAAAACCAAAGCATTAACTCTGAAAATTGAATGGCATATTAGTGTGTCTTGGGCCCATGCTTGTCTTTGTTTAGTGTTGATTATGAATGGTTAAATGAATATTAATGAGAGTAGACCTTGAAGAATCCATTTTGGGAGCTTAAAGATCATAGCAGACTTGCCAATCATGTATACTTCTTTATATTTTGTAAAGAAATGTTTAATATGTAAATAGGTACATATTTTATAACTTCCGCTGTGTAATATTTAGATGTATATATATATAACTAATATGTTTTGTTTTATAAGTAAATGATCTACTTTTCTATAATGTATAATGATAAGGGTATTGAATCAAGTTTAAAGTGTTTTGAATGTTAAGGAAACCGTAGCATCCCTATGTTTGGTGCACTTATGCTACATTGTTGTGGTTGTAGTGTGTGTGCATTGGATATGGGGGTGTTACAATTGTTTTGGTATCAGAGCCTAGGTTTGAGATTCTCAACCTAGGTGAAATGTAATAAAAAGAATATTTTACCTAAAAAGTTGGTTTTGAATAAAAATACATGTTTGGGATTGGCAACCTCTGATCTTTAATAAGATGTAGTATGTTGTGTTTGCAGTGTTAGGTGTTGATGGATCCTCATTTGAGACAGTCAGTTGAGGGTAGTGAGGAGAGCGTTGCTCCTGATGATGGAGCTAGGATTGATAGTGTTGAGGAGGCACCTGCTTCGGTGTCGGGTAGACCAGTTGGTGAAGAGGTTCCGCCAGCCTGGTTTAGACATATGATGGAAGTTATGAGGCAAGCACCAGTACAACCACCGCCACCACCTCCTCAGCCTTTGGTATCTGTGAGGCATTATGACAAACTAAGGAAGTATGGAGCGGAGGATTTTCTTGGTACTACTGACCCAGCTGTAGCAGAGTAGTGGCTTGACAAAGTTCAGAGAATATTTGTTCAGTTGCAAGCCACTCCAGAGGAAAAGTTTGATTATACAAGATCCTTGTTGCAGAAGGATGCATATAGTTGGTGCAAGACAGTGCCCCATTCTATGGATGATCCACCTACCTTATCCTATACAGATTTTCTGAGGGAGTTTGAATTGAAGTATACTCCAAGGGAGTATAAAGATGGGAAGAAAAGAGAGTTTCTAGATTTGAAGCAAGATCACCGGACTGTAACTGAATATGAGGTTGAGTTTATTCGATTAAGTCAGTATGCTGGGGGTATCATTGCTGATGAGATTGATAGATGTCGGCGATTTGAGGAGGGATTGAGGCCCTCGATCATGTGCTTAATGGCTGGATCCAGGTATCAGGATTTTTCACAGCTTGTGGCAACAGCTCGAAGTGTAGAGCGAGCTCAGGGTATTGCGGTTGCTTCAGAAGAAGAGGTTAAGGTTAGAAGGCCCCAGTTCGAGGCAGGGTCTTCTTCTGCGAAGAGGGGTAGAGGAAGTTTTGTTCCTCGGAGTAGTAGGAGCCAGAGACCAGCGGGTAGGTCAGTGCAGTTACAGAGGCAGAGATTTAGACCTGCAGCTTCGGTGGCGAGTGCTCCGACCCCTATGGTTCAGAGATCCACCTTACCCATCTGCATCCATTGTGGTAGGCCGCATGGTGGTCCTTGTTGGAAGGCTGGTGTTGCAGGGGTATGTTTCAAGTGTGGGTCACCTGATCACTTTGTGAGAGATTGCCCTGAGAGGCAAGAGCTGATGTCAGTTGATACAGCTGCTTCTCGACCTAGTGCGAGGGGAGGCCGAGTAGGCAGAGGTAGCAACCGGGGAGGCAGATCTGGGTTCAGTGCTAGAGGAGGTGCTACATCCAGGGAGAGTAGACCAGAGGAGGTTGGTTCTTCCCAGAGGATGTATGTTATGCAAAGGCAGCCAGATGCATCGGCAGTCATAGCTGGTACTTTTTCTTTATTTAATACTTTAGTACTTGCTTTGATTGATCCGGGTTCCACGCATTCATATATTAGTGCATCTGTTTTGCCTGTGTCTAATATGCATGCTGAGTCCCTAGGATTTGATGTGTTGGTGACAAATCCGTTAGGGCATAGTGTGATTGTTAGTAAAGTGCACCGGGATAGTGCAGTGAGGGTGCAGGGTGAGGAGTTCCTTGGAGATTTGATTGAGATGCCATTTAAGGAATATGATGTGATCTTAGGTATGGATTGGCTATCTCGACATGGAGCTGTGGTGGATTGTAAAAAGAAAATTGTTTTTTTGAGAACTGTTGATGGTAGAGAGGTGATAGTATCTAATGAGCAGGAACAGCTAGCCTCCTTATTTGTTTCAGCTGTTGCAGCTAGGAGATTGATTAGAAAGGGGTGTGAAGCCTATCTTGCTCATGTGGTGGATACTAGAGTGAGAGGTTCTCCTATTGATGATATACCCACAGTTGCAGATTTTCCAGAGGAGTTGCCAGGATTGCCTCCTGAGAGAGAGGTGGAGTTCGGTATTGAATTGTTGCCTGGTACCACTCCTATCTCTATTACTCCTTACAGAATGGCACCAGCAGAATTGAGGGAATTGAAAGTGCAATTACAGGAGTTGTTGGACAAAGGATTTATTCGCCCCAGTGTTTCTCCTTGGGGAGCTCCTGTGCTATTTGTGAAGAAGAAAGATGGTACTATGAGGTTGTGTATCGATTATAGGCAATTGAACAAGGTGACTATTAAAAATAAATATCCTTTGCCTAGAATCGATGATCTCTTTGATCAATTGAAGGGTGCAGCTGTGTTTTCTAAAATTGATCTGAGATCAGGGTACCATCAGCTGAGAGTCAGAGCTGAAGATGTGCCGAAGACAGCTTTCCGGACCAGGTATGGGCATTATGAATTTCTAGTTATGCCTTTTGGTCTGACGAATGCACTTGCAGCTTTCATGGATTTGATGAATAGGGTGTTCAGGCCCTATCTGGATCAGTTTGTGGTAGTGTTTATAGATGATATTCTGGTGTATTCGCGGAATATAGAGGAACATGACATGCATCTGCGGATTGTATTACAGATTTTGAGAGAGAAGCAGTTGTTTGCCAAATTGTCGAAGTGTGAGTTCTGATTGGATCAAGTCGCTTTTCTCAGACATATTGTTTCAGCTGAAGGCATTAGAGTTGATCCAAGTAAAGTTGAAGCTATATTGAATTGGAGTCCACCCAAGTCGGTGACAGAGGTTAGAAGTTTTCTGGGTTTGGCAGGCTATTACCGGCGGTTTGTGAAAGGGTTTTCTTTGATAGCTACTCCACTCACCAGATTGCTTCGTAAGGGAGTGAGGTTTTGTGGACAGATCAGTGTCAGGCGAGCTTTGAACAGTTGAGAGAAATGTTAACTCAAGCGCCTGTTCTTACTTTACCCGTTGAAGGCAAACCATATGTGATCTACAGTGATGCTTCACATAGAGGTTTGGGGTGTGTATTGATGCAAGAAGGGAAAGTTATAGCTTATGCATCTCGACAGTTGAAATCGCATGAGCTTAACTATCCGACTCATGATTTGGAATTGGCTGCCATTGTGTTTGCATTGAAGATTTGGCGCCACTATCTGTTTGGGGAGAAATGTTTCATCTACACTGATCACAAGAGTTTGAAGTATTTGGGTGTCCAGAAAGAACTTAATCTTCGTCAGAGGAGATGGTTAGAATTGATTAAAGACTATGACTGCTTGATTGACTATCATCCAGGTAAAGCAAATGTTGTTGCTGATGCCTTGAGTCGGAAGTCTTTAGCTGGTTTAACTGTTTACTCGCTCTCATTGCTTGTTGAGTTGAGAGCATTGCATGTCAGTTTTGTACCTTGTGTTGATGGTGCATTATTGGCACAGTTGCAATTGAAGCCGGTTTTGTTAGATCAGATCAAAGAAGCTCAGTTGGCCGATAAGAAGATACAGAAGATTGTTTCGGATTGTCAGAGTGGAAAGGGTAGAGATTTTATTGTGAAGAGTGATGGAAGTCTCTGGTTCAAGAGCAGATTGTGTGTACCCGATGATGCTGATTTGAAAAGGATCATTTTGGAAGAAGCTCATCAGTCAGTGTTTGCTATGCATCCAGGTAATACAAAGATGTATCATGATTTCAGACAGCATTATTGGTGGATGGGTCTAAAGAGAGATATTGCTGAGTTTGTATCGAAATGTCTCACTTGTCAGAAGGTTAAAGCAGAGCATCAAGTTCCAACCGGGTTGCTTCAACCGTTGTCAGTGCCAGAATGGAAGTGGGAAAGAGTGACAATGGATTTTGTGTCTGGTTTGCCATTGACACAAAAGAAACATGATGCCATATGGGTGATTGTGGATAGATTGACTAAGACAGCTCATTTCCTTCCAGTGCGGATGGATTACTCTTTGGAGAGGTTGGCTGAGCTGTATATCCATGAGATTGTGAAACTGCATGGTGTTCCAACTTCTTTAGTGTCTGATCGAGATCCCAGGTTTACTTCAAGATTTTGGAAGAATTTGCATAGTGCTTTGGGTTCTCGATTACACTTCAGTACTGCTTTTCATCCACAGACAGATGGACAGTCAGAGAGGGTGATACAGATTATTGAGGATATGTTGAGAAGCTGTGTCATTGATTTCTCTGGAGGTTGGGATAGGTTTTTACCTCTTGTGGAGTTTGCTTACAACAACAGTCACCAATCCAGCATTGGTATGGCACCGTTTGAAGCATTGTATGGCAAACGGTGTAGGACACCTCTTTGTTGGAATGAGCTTGGAGATAATAAGTTGGTTGGGCCTGATTTAATTCAAGAAACTGAAGAGAAAGTAAAGTTGATTCGAGGCAGGTTAAAAGCAGCTTCAGACCGACAGAAGTCTTATGCAGATCTGAAAAGGAGAGATATAGAGTTTGATGTTGGAGATAAGGTATTTCTGAAAGTGTCTCCTTGGAAGAAGATTTTGAGGTTCGGTCGGAAAGGAAAATTGAGTCCTCATTTCATTGGGCCGTATGAAGTGTTAGAAAGAGTTGGACCAGTGGCTTATCGACTAGCTTTGCCACCTGAGTTGGATCGTATTCATAATGTATTCCATGTTTCTATGTTGAGGAGATATAGGTCGGATCCATCTCACGTGTTGCCATTTGAATCTATTGAAGTGAGCCCAGACTTGACATTTGAAGAGGAACCAGTTGCTATTTTGGCACGAGAAGTGAAAGAGCTGAGAAACAAGAGAGTGCCATTGGTGAAGGTTCTATGGAAGAATCATGCAAAAGAGGAAGCAACTTGGGAAAGTGAGCAATCTATGCGAGAGCAATATCCTCAGTTGTTTCAGCTTTAATATCAGGTAATTTCGAGGACGAAATTTTCTTTTTAGAGGGGGAGAATTGTAATATCCCTATGCTTGCCCTAGAAGTTTTGTATGTGGTTGTTGTTGTTGTTGGTTTAAATTGAGAAAAGAAAAGTATATGTATATGTGTTTTGGGAGAAATTTAGGGTTTAGAGACAAGTTTATATGTTGTGTATATGGTGATATATATAACATATAAGTTGGTCAAAGGGCTTGGTCAAGGGAAGAAGATATTTATATTGTTAAGTGTGAAATTACCAAAGTGGGCAAGAGATAATTAAGGGAATTAAAATGTGTATGAGGGTGTTATAGTAATTTTCTTTTGGATGGGTATTTAATGAAGGTTGACTTTGTGTTTTCTTCATCATCGTTTCTTCTTCTTCTTCTTGTGTTGGCCGGCTCACCATAGACAAAGGAAGACAAGAGAACCAAGCAAGGTTTTGATGTTTGTAGCTCAAAAGTTGAAGGAGATTTCAAGAAATCAAGTTGAGGAATTGTGGAATTTCTTCATTTAAGGTAAGAAATCTCTTGTTTTCTTTGGTTATTTTGAAGTGGTGTTGGATGTGAATTAGGGTTTGGTTGATTTTGTGATTTGGTGTGTTTGATATGTGTTTGCAAGTGTTAGAATTGATTTTAAGTTAAAAGATGGAATTGGTGTTGGTTTGGTTGTGAATATGGTAAGATTTGTGGAGGATGTTAGTGGAGAGTCGAGAGTGAAGTTGGAGTTAGGGTTTTGGAATGGTTTGTGTTTAAATGTATTATGAATGTTTTGTGAAGTGATTCTTGTGTTTAATTTGTGTTTAGAACATTGATTTCATTCATTTGAACCATGCTATATTGTGTATGATGAGTTGAAGTGCAATTAGAGGAGAGTTGTGCATTTTAGGGTTTTGATGTTGGGTGACACGGCCAAGTCATGAAAATTTGGGAGTGTTGGATTGGTTTTTGAGAGACACGGCCGTGTCCATTAGCCGTGTTCACTACTGGATGTTGGTGTTGGGAGACACGGCCACAAGCTTGGCCGTGTCCTATGCCCGTGTTTGCTACTGTCAAGTGAGGTTGAGAGACACGGCCACAAGCTTGGCCGTGTCCCTCAAAGGTGCTGCCCGTGTCCCTCCAATGTGTTGGTTAGGATTTTATTTCTTTGTTCTAATTGCATTGTTTTGGTTTTCCAAGGGTAGGTTGGTCCTTAAACCTAACCCTAAACACTTTAAAAACACTTGAATCAATGAAAGATATAATCAAATGCATGTGTAAGGTCCTAAAACTATGAATCATATCAATTGTTCTTTGCCCTAATTGCATTGTTGAGATTGAACAATGTTATGTTATGCATTGTGAATAGTAATGTGTTTCATAAGTAATATACATTGAAATGTATATCAAAGATGCAATGATAATTCAAATAAGACATGATATGAGACAATGCCATTGTGTTTGGCTATGATGATGCATTTGAAAGAAATAAGGCATGTTTGCCTAAATGTTGTTGAGAATTGAGAATGAAAATGATAATTGAATAATAAATGAATTGTGTGGCTAATGTGTTATTCCATTTTCAGAGTTGGTTGTTGGTGGCATGCCTAATAAGTGTAACAATCTCTTGAAGTTAGGTTGGATTGAATCCTTGAAGCCTAATTGAGATGTTACCACCCTTGAAGCTAGGTTGGGTTAGTTCTTGAAGCCAAGTTGGGTAGAAGCTTAGCATGCTTTGCTCCCCTTGAAGCTTGGTTGAACTTAATCCTTGAAGCCTAGTTGGGTATATGATATTGATAAATGTGATAACAAAACCAAAGCATTAACTCTGAAAATTGAATGGCATATTAGTGTGTCTTGGGCCCATGCTTGTCTTTGTTTAGTGTTGATTATGAATGGTTAAATGAATATTAATGAGAGTAGACCTTGAAGAATCCATTTTGGGAGCTTAAAGATCATAGCAGACTTGCCAATCATGTATACTTCTTTATATTTTGTAAAGAAATGTTTAATATGTAAATAGGTACATATTTTATAACTTCCGCTGTGTAATATTTAGATGTATATATTTATAACTAATATGTTTTGTTTTATAAGTAAATGATCTACTTTTCTATAATGTATAATGATAAGGGTATTGAATCAAGTTTAAAGTGTTTTGAATGTTAAGGAAACCGTAGCATCCCTATGTTTGGTGCACTTATGCTACATTGTTGTGGTTGTAGTGTGTGTGCATTGGATATGGGGGTGTTACAATTGTTTTGGTATCAGAGCCTAGGTTTGAGATTCTCAACCTAGGTGAAATGTAATAAAAAGAATATTTTACCTAAAAAGTTGGTTTTGAATAAAAATACATGTTTGGGATTGGCAACCTCTGATCTTTAATAAGATGTAGTATGTTGTGTTTGCAGTGTTAGGTGTTGATGGATCCTCATTTGAGACAGTCAGTTGAGGGTAGTGAGGAGAGCGTTGCTCCTGATGATGGAGCTAGGATTGATAGTGTTGAGGAGGCACCTGCTTCGGTGTCGGGTAGACCAGTTGGTGAAGAGGTTCCGCCAGCCTGGTTTAGACATATGATGGAAGTTATGAGGCAAGCACCAGTACAACCACCGCCACCACCTCCTCAGCCTTTGGTATCTGTGAGGCATTATGACAAACTAAGGAAGTATGGAGCGGAGGATTTTCTTGGTACTACTGACCCAGCTGTAGCAGAGTAGTGGCTTGACAAAGTTCAGAGAATATTTGTTCAGTTGCAAGCCACTCCAGAGGAAAAGTTTGATTATGCAAGATCCTTGTTGCAGAAGGATGCATATAGTTGGTGCAAGACAGTGCCCCATTCTATGGATGATCCACCTACCTTATCCTATACAGATTTTTTGAGGGAGTTTGAATTGAAGTATACTCCAAGGGAGTATAAAGATGGGAAGAAAAGAGAGTTTCTAGATTTGAAGCAAGATCACCGGACTGTAACTGAATATGAGGTTGAGTTTATTCGATTAAGTCAGTATGCTGGGGGTATCATTGCTGATGAGATTGATAGATGTCGGCGATTTGAGGAGGGATTGAGGCCCTCGATCATGTGCTTAGTGGCTGGATCCAGGTATCAGGATTTTTCACAGCTTGTGGCAGCAGCTCGAAGTGTAGAGCGAGCTCAGGGTATTGCGGTTGCTTCAGAAGAAGAGGTTAAGGTTAGAAGGCCCCAGTTCGAGGCAGGGTCTTCTTCTGCGAAGAGGGGTAGAGGAAGTTTTGTTCCTCGGAGTAGTAGGAGCCAGAGACCAGCGGGTAGGTCAGTGCAGTTACAGAGGCAGAGATTTAGACCTGCAGCTTCGGTGGCGAGTGCTCCGACCCCTATGGTTCAGAGGTCCACCTTACCCATCTGCATCCATTTTGGTAGGCCGCATGGTGGTCCTTGTTGGAAGGCTGGTGTTGCAGGGGTGTGTTTCAAGTGTGGGTCACCTGATCACTTTGTGAGAGATTGCCCTGAGAGGCAAGAGCTGATGTCAGTTGATACAGCTGCTTCTCGAGCTAGTGCGAGGGGAGGCCGAGGAGGCAGAGGTAGCAACCGGGGAGGCAGATCTGGGTTCAGTGCTAGAGGAGGTGCTACATCCAGGGAGAGTAGACTAGAGGAGGTTGGTTCTTCCCAGAGGATGTATGTTATGCAAAGGCAGCCAGATGCATCGACAGTCATAGCTGGTACTTTTTCTTTATTTAATACTTTAGCACTTGCTTTGATTGATCCGGGTTCCACGCATTCATATATTAGTGCATCTGTTTTGCCTGTGTCTGATATGCATGCTGAGTCCCTAGGATTTGATGTGTTGGTGACAAATCCGATCAATTTTTAAAGTTCGATCCCCTCTTTCCTAGTTTCTTTGTTTTTTAGTATTATTTATAGGGAATTTAGAAGATTAATTCCAATTGTTTAAGGAAACTATATTTAATTAGGAAAAGAAAACCGAAACCAAATAGAATTTGGTTTTTTAAAAAATTGCGTTGGAAAAATTACGCTGGCAAAATTTGCGACGGTTGGCCGCGAGGAAATTTTGATTTTCTGAGCTAGAATTGGCTGGCGGGCTGCCAGGCCATTTCACCAGCAGGAAATTGGACGAAATGGCCTTGGGCCATTTCGTCCAATGACTTTTGGCGATGAAATATTTCGTTAAGGAATCCCCAACCCCCTATTGGGTTCGGAAAGTTGGGTACGTGTGGGGAATGTAAGAAATGGCCTAGCACCCCCACAATGCCCGGTTCATTGGAACCGGCCTCATTTACAGGTCTTAATAATATAAAATTCTTAAATAAAATAATATTATCCATATTACATGCAACAACTAAAATAAAGCATCATTATATTAAAATCAAAGCAACGTCCAAGTAAAACAAATAAATTAACACCCATCCGAGGATGGAAACATGTCCTTACATCATCCATATCTAAACTAAATAGAACACCCACCGAAAGGTGGAAAACATGTCCTTTACATTGGTCCAAAATATAAAATCAATTTAAATTACATGATATTTAACTAATGAGGTACCCACAAAGTGGAAACATACCTTTTACACTTTTGGAAATCAAAATAACTCTATAAAAGTAAATACCTATTCGTTATAAATAAATCATTCATCAAAGATATCAATCAAAATATAAAATAAATATCCATCCATGATAAATTAAATAAATCAAGTATTGCAATTAAATAGATAAACTGCCAAAGCATATAATGAACTACATAATTAAATCTAAAAATAAAGCAAGTAAAGATAAAAATTAGGGTTTACTATTTCTACTAAAAGTTCTTTAATTAATATTTTAGGGTTTTATAATTTTAGTATTATTATTGTTATTTGTTTAACCTACTGTAAAGGTTTAAGAGATTTAAAATGGATTAGGATTTCATGAATCAAATTAGTGTTTAGGGGTAACATTATGACATTAGAATAACTAAAATATTAGGTTTACAATTCTTGGTTACTGGATTGTTGTTTTTGATTTTCTTTATTGAGTTTGAATGTTTAGGTTTATAAGGTTTTAAGGTTTTAAGGATTAGGGTTTAGGAAAACTAGGGTTTACATATTAGTTTTGAGGGAATTAGGGTTTTTGGAATTTTTGAAAATAGAAGTAACAATTTAGGGTTTTCAGGTTTTGAAGAAACAGAAAAGTATTTTTAGGGTTCTTAAGGTTTAAAAGAAACAAAAAGTATTTTTAGGATTTTTAAGGTTTAGAAGAAATAGAAAAGTATTTTCAGGATTTTTTTGAAATAGAAGGAACGATTTAAGGTTTTTGGAAAACAAAAGAAAAAAAATTAGGGTTTAAAGATTTAGAAGAAACAAATTAGGGTTCTAAGGTTTAGAAGAAATAGAAGAAATCACTTATGTTATTGAAACGAAGATTAATGTTACTACATGTTTATAGATCAAGGTTTTGTGTGTATATTCTTAGGAATCAAAGAAACAAAGCTACTTGTAGACCCTTAATTTTTGACCCAATTCGGTCCAATATGTTTTATTTAGTCTAAAATGATTTTTGTTGTCTAATTGGTCCAAAATATTTTTTATTAAATAATTTTTGCTTTAGTATCTAATTTTTATTAATAAAAAATAGAAATAAACAAATAAAAGTCAAAAAATAAAAATAAGAATCGGGCCCATGGGCATTTCGCCCGCAGGAAATTCGTGCTGGCGAAATCACTGTGCTATTTCGCACGCAGAAATTTTCTGCATGCGAAATAGCTTATGGGCCCTCTACGCGCGCGCTGCCTTAGCCAGCTGCAGCAGATTTTTTTTGCCAGCGCAGTTTTTCCGCAGCAATTTTTTTCGGCAGCGCAAATTTTTCGACGCAAATTTTTTGAAACCTAATCCAATTAGATTTTGGTTTTTTTTTATTAATATTGCTTACCTTAACTAATTAGGAATAAACAACCTCAAACCACTATAAATAAGAACCAAAGGCAATTAAAAAGAGGGAGGCAAAAATCCAAGAGGAGTTTGGAAAATTTGAAACCAAATCAAGGAAGGAAAAGAAGAAATTCAATTCAACTTTTTTCTGGAATAGCAGTAGCATGATTTAGAGGATTCAAAGGCAAAAAAATCTCATCTTTGGAGCTAGTTCATCTAAGAAGAATTGTTTTTGGAGAAATCATAAAAAAAAAGGTATGTGTTAATTAATTTTCTTTAATTATTTTTTTTACACAGTAGCAAATCTATGAAATCAAAATTAAAAACCTTTGAACTTTAATTTAGTTTTTCTAAAGCCAAAAAAAAACCTTATTTCATTGGTTTATCTTCCAAAAGGCTTAAAATTATTATTTTTCTTCTTAAAAACCTTAAAACTCTAATTGAACATATTTTTCAACAAAACTAAGATGTAAATTCTGCTTCTTTTAAAATCTTAAAGTAGGTTCTAATTCATTCAAAAAGCCTTCTAAAACATCTTTTCTACTTATAAAAACTTTAATTTATTTGTTTAAATTCATAAAACTTCATGAAATTATCAAATTGATTTCTAAAACCCTAAAAATTATTCACCACCCGTGACCCTACTTCTAAATCCTAAAATCCAAAATTCAACTTTTAAACCAAAATAATGAACACTAACCCTTTTAAAACCTTAAACCCTAATTTTTATGAACCCTACTCCTTTTAAAACATTTAAAAACATAAAAACATAAAAACCTAAATTTTACACAGTAGCTTAGGAACCCAATAACCAAAAATCACAAATTAAAGTATTTTAAAGTGTTTAAAACCCTAGTTTCATGATATCATCATTCAAACCTTAATTTTGTTAATCAAAGAGTCTTAACAACCCTTTAAAACATAAAACCCTAATTTATTTTAATTCCATAAAAAGTCACAGTAGCCATAATTCGACTTTTATTTGCTTTATTCAATTCCATACTTGATTATGCTTTGATTTATTTCTTATGCTTTAATTTATTTAATTTCAATACTTGATTTATTTAATTTATCATGGATAGATGTTTATTTTATATTTTGATTAATAGCTTTGATGAATGATTTATTTATAATGAATGATTATTTACTTTTATCAATTAATTTAGATTTTCAAAAGTTGTGAGAGGTATGTTTCCACTTGGTGGGTACCTCATTAGTTAAACATCATGTAATTTAATTTGCTTTTCTATATTGGAACCTATGTAAAGTGCATGTTTCTACCTTTTTGGCGGGTGTCCTATTTAGGCATGTGATGTAAGGACATGTTTCCATCCTTGGATGGATGTCCATTTATTTGCTTTGTTTTGACATTGCTTTGATTTTAATATATTGATGCTTTATTTTAATTATTGTGTGTAATATGGATAATGTTATTATATTTAAGAATTTTATAATTTTAAGACCTATAAAGGAGGCCGGTTCCAATGAACCGGGCATTGTGGGAGTGCTAGGCTATTTCTCACCTTCCCCACACGTACCCAACTTTTCGTACCCATTAGGGGGTTGGGGATTCCTTAAGAATCGAGTCATCCACCCCTTTCTTTTTTCTCGGCCCGTCCGGGTGGCAACTCCATTTTCTCTGGACTTAGGTCCGTGTTCTCTAAGGTCCCGAGCCTAAGCAGTGCCGAAGTCGCAAGAACCATTCCACCGGGAGTGGGGGCAAAAACCCCCGCTCACAGTGGCGACTCCATTGGGGATAAGAGAAGTTGATTTTGTTGGTCTTTATATTATTCTTTTCTTTCTTATAATGATATTATCCATTGCATCATATTAGATTGCATTGTGTGCGTGAGTTAGGACGCCCGTGTTGCCCATGTTATGTTATGTAAGGGAAACCATACTTTCACTCAAGGTATGGAGATCAAGCATGGCATAACCACTCATAGCCTCGTACCATTTGGTATATACTTGCTATGGGAACCTAAGCTTTTTAACCTAAAGACTAAAGCTCATGTAATTGGCCTAGTTACTTTCCTTAGGTTTTACCCCAAATGCATGTTGTTTGACTATGGTTAGTTTATCTTAGTCAAAATCATGGCTTATTTGGTTTGTTCTTTTTTCTAATATGACCTAAGTATATTGTAAGCTCAAAATAAACTTTTCTCTAAAATCCAAAAAGACCAAAACTATTTTTAAAATCTTTCAAGATGGTCTTTGGACATAATACTTTTCTAAAAAATAAATTCTTTGGCCCATGGCCCAAATACTAAGCCCAAAATCCATTTTTCTAAAATCTTTTACAATGGGCTTAGAAACAAAACTATTTTCACCCAACATTTTCTTACAAAGAGCTTCGAAAAATCTTTAGGTCAATTATGAAATACCAAAAATCAATTGTGGGCCTAGTTTACACTAAGAATAAATTAACCATGGGCTTGTTTTTGGCATGAATCATTAGTTACCTTTTTCAAGTGAGAAATCTATTTATAATAAACCTCTTAATTTCATTTTAATCTAGTATAGCATAAAAGCTACTTTAGTTGGATAAATGGATTAAAACCTAATTAATGGGAATTATCATGGATTGATTTCCATTTTCAAACATACAACTATTGGTTGAAACGTCTGAGGGAATTATTCGAAAGCAAGACACCCCATGTTGGTATTTTGTTAACCATATACCTAGGAAAAGAGACTCGCCATTCATGTATGGATGTTATAAGGTTGGAAGGAAAGTCCTATTTTTATCTGTTCATTGTTTGTGCATACATGCATACATGCATACATTTGCATCTCATATCATTGATCCTCTCTGGCTCACAGCCCTGGATTACGAAAGTTCAAAAGCTTACGACAATCCGACTTACGCCGGAGACGAAGTGTCTAGCAACGACTCAATCACTTGCTCACCAAAAATAATGGAACCTGAACAAATCCAATGAATGGTGGATGAGGCCCTCAACGCCAAGATGGAAGAAATAAAAGAGGCCATGGCTGAGACCATAAAGAATCAACTAGCCACAATTTTAGGAAACAATGCCGAAGCATCTGCTAGCACCAAGAAAGTCAAGGGGAAGGCTAAAATTGATGAAGCAGCTTTTAATGATGAAAAGGTGATCATTGATGATGATGATGATTGGGCTCAATACTACTAAGAGGTTCAAGAAAAGAAGAAAGAACCGAAGGCTGTTGAGAAGGCAACTATTGAAAAGAGCGAGACATCTAATGTTGAAAAGATGATTGCTGATTTAGAAAAGAAATTTGAGAAGAAGCTGAAAACCGAAGAGAAGTTTGAGATCGACAAACTATTTGAACAAGATGAAGAGGTCCCTTATAAATTCAAGATGCCTTCCTTTTCTAAGTACAATGGCACCGAAAATCCTCATCTCCATGTGAAGCAGTATATTACTGCCATGCTGTCTGCTCGAGCTACTAAGGCTCAAACCCTAAGGTACTTCATGCTCTCATTGGACCCTGTTGTCCAAAATTGGTTCAATACCTTAGATGATGGAACACAAAAGAGTTGGGATCTACTTTACAAAGCCTTCATCCAACAATACGGATATAATGTTGAGTTAGAAGTTACTTTAATGGAAGTGGAGTCCATTAGACAAAGGCCAAATGAGAATTTTGTGGACTATGTGAAGCGATAGTGAAACAAGGCCGCTTTACTCAAGAAGAGGCCCGATGAATCCAATCAAATAAGGATGATTATGAGAGGGGTGTTACCTAATCTTTGTGAGAGGATGTCTCATACACTCATCCATTATTTCAAAGATCTTCCCCAAGCTGGTCTACAAATTGAAGAGTGGGAAAGGGAGAAGAATCGCTTTTCAATAAGAAGGAATGAGAAAGGGAACAACCAGCCTAACAATCAAAGCACACAAAAAGAAGTTGATGTTAATGTAACCGGTCAAGCAAATAAAAGGCAATTTTCAGATCTAGGGAAGCATTTGTCTTGGGTCTTCGATAAGCTACAAAAGAAAGGGTTGTTACAACCATTGGCTCCTCGACTTTACCTAGTCCATTACCCCTAAAATTTGATACTAAGGCTTTTTGTCAATTTCATCATACTCAAGGACATGACACTGATAGGTGTACCCGATTAAGGCATGAGATCCAAGATTTGATTGATAGTGCCAAGCTACCCGAGCTGGATAAGCCCAATACCAAAGACAACCCTTTACCTAAATTTGGAAGAGTGCCACCACCAGCAACCTTTATGGTGGGAAAAGGATTGGAAGAAGATTTTGTTTTATCCTCTTTTCAAGATGAGAATGTTGAAGATGTGAAAGGAAAAGAAGCCTAACTCAATGAACTTTCCTTAGCTTGAATGTTGCTTTTCAATCTTACTTTATTTAATATTTTGGAACTATTGTGTTTTTCAAATTTAAAGTTATTTTAATAAATTACTTTCATCAAAATTTTTGTTGGTCTTTGTTCATTTTGGTGCTCGACCAATGAGGAATCTAGCTTGATAATTCATGAATTAATATATTTATGCATCATGACTTGAATGACTTTACTAGGTGAGGGAATGGCTCTATAGCATTGAGTTGTGTATGCTTACTTAGAGAGGGCTCCTGCATAATTACCTTTGTCTATGTCCTACCCAATCTTAGAACATGCTTTGACAAACTTTTGAGGCGAAATTGAACTCTGCTTATTTAATAGAGAAATGATCTAGGCATTGTTTGGTTAGCCAACAACTAGTATCCACCCAATTAAATATCAATCCCTAGTTGTCCATTTGAGCCTTCATAAAATTATAGCTTTCTTTTTATTGGATTACAAACCCTAATAACCTACTGTTGCGCTTAAATCAACACTACCACAAAGCGGCACTCGCAAGTATACGAGGCTATTATAGTGACGGTGATCGCCCCAAGGTCGTTTCCCAAGGAAGGACTTGCAAGTAATAGTTTAATTAACATGAAATAATAAATTCGATTGTGTGAATGAATTGGTGAACCGTAATTATCCTTAGAAATGAAAATGAGTGATTTTATGCAAGAGAATTTCAATTATGGAAATGATGCCTAGGGTTATAGGTCCATTTAATCAAATGTTCAATTATCCGATTATCCATTAATATAACCTTGAATCTTCATTTGTTTCTTAAGATTAATTAGCCAATTATCAATTCACTAATTCTCACATTTATGAATTAACAACAACCAATTATTTAACATTAGCAAATTAATAAACCCTAGAACTTATATTTCTAATTCATTCTTAGGGTAGTCAATTGCATAGTTCCGATATTAAACTTCTCCTCTCGGTTCCTCATTCAATATTAAGTAATCAATAGGTGGCCAATCTATCAATTTACCTTTAATTTCAATGCAATCAACATATAACAAGGTATATCAATGGAATCATCAAATCAAATCATTTAATCAAATATACTACAACCCCAAGCATGAGTAAATTAGCTCATCATATGTTTTAAACAAATACTCAATTCAATATAAACCAAATCAAAGTTATACATTGCAATATTAATGTTCTTAATACACAACAACAAATAAGAAATGGAATAAAAGAAAGAGTTAGAAAAACCCCTTTTTGAAGATGCTAAAAATCGGACTCTCGTCTCTTTCGTAGCTCCTTCTTGGTGCGTGATTGTTTAGATCATTTTTGTACTTGTTTTTAGTATGATTTTATGTGTGTTTTAGTTAATGTTTTGATTGATTTTTGTTTTAAGTTTGTTTAAATTGTTTGTTTTAGGTTTAAGTGCAAAAACTCCCTTGGATGATCAAAACAATCAAGAAAAATGAAGAAAGAGCATGAATCAAGCAAGACATGGCCAAGCCAAAGCAAGCTTGGCCATGTCCCTCAAAAGGATTCCAAGACAGTAGCTGACACACCCAAGAGACACGGCCAAGCCACTGGCCGTGTCTCAACCAAGGAAAAGAAATCAAGAAAGAAAAGAAAGAAGGCAGAGTGTGACACTGGCAAGTGACATGGCCAAGCCACTGGCCATGTCGTTTGAAGCTTGCCCATGTCTGATCGTCTTGGCCATGTCGCTTGAAGCTTGCCCATGTCTGATCGTCTTGGCCATGTCTTATTAACTTGGCCGTGTCACCACTTGAAAAGAAAGAAAAGAAAGAAGGCAGAGTGCGACACTGGCAAGTGACATGGCCAAGCCACTGGCCATCTCGCTTGAAGCTTGCCCATGTCTGATCGTCTTGGCCATGTCGCTTGAAGCTTGCCCATGTCTGATCGTCTTGGCCATGTCTCATTAACTTGGCCGTGTCACCACTTGAAAAGAAAGAAAAGAAAGAAGGCAGAGTGCGACACTGGCAAGTGACATGGCCAAGCCACTGGCCATGTCGCTTGAAGCTTGCCAATGTCTGATCGTCTTGGCCATGTCGCTTGAAACTTGGCCGTGTTTAAGGAAAAATTGGTAGACATGGCCATGTCACTTGAAGCTTGGCCGTGTCTCTCAAAGAAAGTGAAGCAGTGACTGACACTGGCAAGAGACACGGCCAAGCCATTGGCCGTGTCTCACAAAAACAAAACACACAGAATGGAACACGGCCAAGTGACACGGCCGTGTCTCATGAAAAATCAAGAGACACGGCCAAGCCACTCTTGGCTTGGCCGTGTCACCTCAAGGAAGATACCAAGAGACACGGCCAAGACACTCTTGGCTTGGCCGTGTCCCACCTGAAAAGTCAAAATTCTTTCAACAAAGTGGGGAACAAGTGGGAGACAAAGACTTATTGCTTGCCAAAAGAAATATTAAACAAAGAAAAAGTGGGGGACAAAGGAAAATGGGATGAGTTGGAAGGCATGGGTGTTGATTTTTGAATGAATTAAAAGGGATTGAAGAGGAAAATGGAGGGAGCTTCTTGGTTCTTGGGCAATTTTCTGTAAAAAACGTGGGAGAGGGAGAGAGTGACACTCTCCCTTGTCCCTTCATCTCCAATCTCCATTTCCATCCTCTCCACCTTCTCCATCTTCCATTGAAAAGATCTTTGAGGTTCTTTGGGATAAATTGGGTTACAAGTTCTCAAAGGTTGAAGAAACTTCATTGAAGGGAGTGGTGACTTGAGAAAGCTCCATTCCATCTTCCAAAGGCAAAATCAATTGAAGAGTTGGTGACTTGAGAAAGCTCCATCCAAAGGTTTGGTGACTTGAGAAAGCTCCATTCCACATTGCAAAGGGAAATCAACCATTGAAGAGGGCTTGAGTTCTTCATCAAATACATCAAGTGGAGCTAGGAGGAAGACTAGCAATCCTACTCTTGGCATCTTCACAAGGGGTTTTTCTATTCTCTCTTTTAATTCTTTTCTTATTGTTGTTGTTGTATTAAGAGATTGATATTGCAATGGACAATTTGTATTTGTGTTATATTGAGTTGAATGAATGTTATAATTTGATGATGTTGAGCTAAATACCCATGTTTAGGGTTTATAGTATATTTGGTTGAATGTCTTGATTTGATATTTACATTGATGTTCCTTGTTGATTGGTTAATTGTATTATATTAAATGCTAGGTTGATAGATTAGCTACCTATTGATCTTTGAATATTGGATGACGGACCGAGAGGTGAAATCCGATATCGGAATAATATAATCGACCACCCTATGAATGAATTAGAAATATAAGTTCTAGGGTTTCATTAATTTGGTAATGTAAAAGAATTGGTCATTGTTAATTCATGAATGTGAGAACTAATGGATTGGTAATTGACTAATTAATCTAAAGGAACAAATTAATTTACAAGGTTATGTTAATGGACAATTGAGAATTGAGTTTTGATTGAATGGACCTATGACCCTAGGCACCTTCCCAAGAATCGATTGGATCTTGTACACCCACACACATTACTCTCTACGCACGTTAAATTTAGGTTTAAATTATTCTCGCACAATCCCGACACAACAAACTCTCGCATTTAAATAAATTGTTAATCAAGCTATTACGAACCACACCTTCTTGGGGAAACGACCTTGGGGCGATCACCTTTGCTACAGCTACCTCGTATACTTGCGAGTGACGCTTTGTAGTAGTACTTAATTTGAGCGCAACAGTGATGATGAACTTCCAGCTCTCTTGAAAAAATGGTTCTCTTCTTGGAGGAGTAGATGATAGATTTCTCAAATTGTTAACTCTTCAATCAAGCCTCTTAAAACCCTAATTCTCAAGAACTAATAACTCACTTCAAAACCAACAATTGTTTTTGCTCTTGGTGTGTGAAAAGAAATGGCGATTGAAGATGAGGGAGTGGTCTTTCTCTCTTAAGCAAGAACCAACAAGTGGAATTGTGTAGAGAATGTCCACTAAAAATATATTCAATTTATTTTATTTTTCCCTCCATTCTTTTTCATTTTGAATTTTTTAAGACACCATGATTGTTTGTCTCCCACTTTCTAATTTCTTATATGTTTCTTCCATAATTTCCTCCCACTTTTCACTCTTTTTTGTTCTTTTTGTCATCCACTAAAACACAACAGCTCACTCCTCGTGCAAGCTAGCTAAGGACCCAGGGTGACACGGCCAAGCCATATAGAGCTTGGCCGTGTCTAGTGACTTTCTTTCTTGGGGACACGACCAAGCTTCTGGCCGTGTCCCATTCTGTATGCTTTGTCCTTGTGAGACACGGCCGTGTCCAGTGATGGTGTCTGTCTCTGTTTATTTCTTTTCTTTCTTTGCTCTTTTGTTCCTTTGGAGAGACACGACCAGTGGCTTGGCCGTGTCTCATGGCCGTGTTGGCTACTGGACTTGTTTCCTTGAGGGACATGGCCAAGCCATGTTAATCCTGGCCGTGTCTCATGCTTGTCCTGGTTCTTCTTCCTTTGATGAGGGACACGGCCAAGCCATGACAAGCTTGGCCGTGTCACTTGATTTTCTCCACAAATTCCACCAATTTTGATCAAATGGCTCCATCGAATGTACTTCAACCTAAATCAACAACTTCAAACAAACTTAAGTGCAATTTAACATGAAAATTAACTTAAAATCAACATAAACATCATAGAAAATATATACAAAATTGATCTAAACACCTACCATGAGCTGTTGTGATACTTTTGAGAAGTCTTATGATTACTGAGATGAATAGGCAAGAAGATCAAAGAAAGAAATGATTAGTCAAGATCATGAGGATAGTTGAAGTTTCAAGACCATAAAGATAGTTGAAGTTCTCAAGACCATGAAGATAGTTGAAGTTTTCCTAATATCTATAATATTTCAACATCAACATCAGAGTAACAAATGATTTATCCCTATTAAAGAAGATTTATGTTACTCCACTTATCCATTATTGGAAGCCCAAGTTAGTACAAACCAAGACAACTCTTTTTAGAGCTAAAAAAAATGAAATAAGAGAAAAAAGAAGAAAAACAAAAGAAAAACAAAAGAAAAAAAGAAAAGAAAAGGAAGAAAGATAAAATCTAAAAAGGTGGTTCAAAAAGCCAACTGAGTTCTCTTTTACCTAAGACAACAAAAGGCTTCCATTTTATGGATTGACTTGAATTGGTCCGAACACAACCAAAGATTCAATCAAAATCAAAGAAAAAGGAGGAAGACCATCCAGTTCTTGAAAGTTCTGTACTTGATAGTCCTACAAGAAAGAAGGACAAAATGATAAAAGAAAGGGAAGAGTAAGGAAAGAGAAAGAAAAGGGAAGAATAAGAAAAATAAAGAGGAAAAAAGGGAAAAGAAGAAAAGAAATAGATTTGGGTCTTAAACTTTTTGCAAGGGCAAAAACTATCCTAATCAAGATCCAGATTAATGCCAAGAAGATAGAAGGAATTTGGAGTCTAGAAAGATTGCTCCCAACTATCTAAAGTTCCAACAAGAAATTTGTAGTGTGAGGGTTTATCCATTGTGTCACACCAGCTCCAATCTCAAAATGGCCCCCACTTTAACCCATGTCCCTTATAGACCCCGTTTCAAGCCTATCAAAGACCTGTTGATCTCTCTTGTTAGGTAGAGTCTATTAGTGGAGAAAGTTTGGATAAGCATGCATATGAGATAGACAATATGTAAACTCAAATGAGACCTTTGGCCAAGCAATGTGTATGTGCCTATCTGAAGTGCAACAGTTCTTGCTTAAATAGAAATGATTCCCGAGTTTAGTACGGTAACTAAGGTTTCATGTTATAGATATATTAATTTGGAAAAATCAAGTCCTGAGGTACATTGACATCGATTTGGCAAAGCCAACATTTGATTTCAAAATCAAAATTCAAAAAAAAAAAGAAAGTGTTTTGTCATACAAAGCCTTAAAGTTAAGGGAAGTATGTTGAATTGATTATTGGCAAGGTCATGAAGAAACTACCAACTGACAAGCTGAAACATAGTTTGAAATGGATACATCCCTGACCCTGCTGCTTAGGGTCTCCACCACTCATGTTTTCAACATCTTGAAGATAAAAGCCAAATGCAAAGCTTTTGATCATTTCAATGCGAGACTTGAACGAGCGTCAAAAAGGAACCAATGAGAACACTTTTGCTAATCACCTCGGTCTGTGAGTCAATGGAATGACTGTAAGTATTATTCATGCATATCATGCATACATGAGCATATTACATCACACTTTCTTGTCTTAATGAACAACAAATACCCTGCGAATTAAAGAATCAAAAGAAGATATTGAATCAAGGGGGCATGGAAAGCCTATTCGCTTGTGGAAGCCCTAGTCACTTTGCAAAGAGAAGAAATGCATGCTTATGGAAAGAACTAGATAAGAAAAACATCAATCAAAGCTTGCATGAAAGAAAAAATCCTTGGGGGGCAAGGAGAGGACATAAGATCTAATCAAAATTGGAGAAAAAAGGAAAAGCAGTTGCAAGGGAAAAGTGGTTAAAGTGCAAAAACTCCCTTGGAAGATCAAAATAAGGAAAGAAGAACATGACACGGGCAGGAGACACGGCCAAGCCACTGGCCGTGTTGTTGCGCTTGAATTAACTCTACCACAAAGCGTCACTCGTAAGTATACGAGGTAGATGTGTAATATCCCAAAATGTGCCCTAGAAGTTTTAGTATAATTGTTGTTTTATTTGAATTAAAATGTATATGTTATTGGAAAGAGAAAATAATTTAAAAAGGAGTGTATATGTTGTATATATGGGTATATATATAACATATACACAAGTCAAATGGATGGTCAAAGGAAGAAGATATTTATTTTGGTTATTTATGAAATTACTAAAAAGGGCATGTAAGTGAAAGGAAGTTAAAACAAATAGATGGGGGTATTTAAGTAATTTTCTTTTTGGAATGCTTGGTGGAGGTTTAAAGAGATGAAAAGTTTGACTTTGTTTCTTCATTTTCTTTTCTTCTCCTTTGGTGGCCGGCCATTATCAAGACAAGAGAGCAAGAAGAAGGTTTTGAGTTCTAAGATCAAATTGAAGGAGATTTCAAATAAACAAGTTGGAATTTCAAGAAATTTCATTATTTTGGTAAGTTCTCTCTTGATTGCTCTTGTTGTTTTTGAAGTTATTTTTGAGTTTGATGAAGTGTTGTTGATAATATGGTTAGGATTGCTTGTGGTGTGTTTGTATGTGTTAGAAATGGAATTAAAGATAAGAAGTTAGGTTGGTGTTGGTGATGGAAGAGTAAGAGTTGTGTTTAGTGAAATTTCTTTCTGTTTTACAATTAGTAAAGGCTGTGACTTATACGATTTTTAATTAAATATGGAAATATTTTCTTGAAGTGAATTTTTGATATGTTGTGCCTCTATGAGTCTAGAATTACTGAAAAATATTTTGATTCGATTTTGGAATGGTTATGATTTTGGAAAGATTATTTTTATTAGACCTGTTCCAGCAGGTACCTTAACTGAGACAGCTATCTTTCAGGATTTTTAATAAAATATAGAAAAATAATATCCAATTGAATTTTAGATATGTTGTTTCTTAGTGAGTCTAGTATTTTAGAAAAATAATTTGGAACCACGTTGATAGAATTTGATTTATGGAATTCACAAAGTTCAGAACTGCTGCCAGGATGCAGGGCAATTGGGGCAGTCTGGTTGGGTGAACTATTTGACCAGGATTTTGTGTTCAGTTTGATCTGAAATTTTAAAGGAATGATTTTAAGATGTAAAAATAAATTCTGTAAAAATTTTAGAGTTTTTAGTCAAGTAGATTATTTTATACAATATTTTCAAAATAAGGATAAAGTGGAGTCTAAAACCAGAATTTACTATTCATATGGTCATTTTGCTAATATTCCTTTTGGATTAGGTTGTGAAGAGGTTGAATTGCCCTAACCTAAGTGTTGAGGATTCTTGGAAGAGTAGGTGTATAGATTGTTGTGAGTTGGTTTTAAGGTAAGTACAAACTACATTATTGCATACATTCATATGATATTGAGACTTGAGACATATTTGATTATAAATGTGATAAAGAATCTAATGCATTGTGGATGTATATTAATATTGTTATGTTTGGTATAATGTGAGTGTTGTGATGAGCATGTAAAATATGTGTTAATGCCATTGATTATATCCATTTGAATACTGAATTGATTAATGTGATTTGAAATATAACGAAATGTGAAATGTGCAAGATGTGATGATGCAAATGAGATGATTGAGGCATGATTGCCTAATTTGCATATGAGAATGAAATGAATTGAGAAAGAAATGTATAAAGATATAAATGAAAAGAATGTTGTGTTTAATTTGTTATTCAACCTTCAGAGTTCTGGGTTTGGTGGCATGCCTATAAAGTACTGGATAGGTGAAAAGACCGGGTCGTAAGCCGATTCCAGTTGATAAATGTGAAATGTGAATTATAGTAATAGTCTTGCCGGGTTGAGGATCTCCTTGGTTTATCTGGGTTGAGGTCCAAGAGACTGGGTCTGTTACAGGTAACAGTCTTGCCGGGTTGAGGATTTCCTCGAGTTTAGCCGAGTTGAGGTCCAAGAGACTGGGTCTGTTACCCTATCCATGGATAGAGATATATATGTGTATTGCCTATAGGCTTGATGATTACGATTATAGACTAAAGCAGTAACTCTGAACTTTGAATAACATATTAGTGTATTTTGGGCCCATGCTTGTCTTTATTTTCAATGTGAATCATGAATGTTTTGATTAATTATTAAATAATGTAAGATTGTGAAATATAATATTCTCTTGAATTGATCTTGAATCTTGATTGTGTGACATTAGCATGGCATTAAAGCATCATAGCACTGTAGTTTGTACCACTAAGTCGTTGGCTTAGCGCGAATGTGATTTTTCGCGCAGGTGACAGGGAATAACCAGAGAGTTCCTCTAGGCCGAGTCGAGCCTAGATTTTGAAGAGTGAATAGTGGGCTTTAAGATCAAAGACTGACTGCCAAACATGTATAAATTTTATGTGTTGTAAAACTTGAGTTTTGATGTATATGAATTTGTAAATATTGTTACTTTCCATTGCATAGTGAACAAATATTTTATCTACTGTATTTCATAATAAGCCTTTACTTTATTTTGTACTGGAAGTGTAAATCCTTTTTGCAGGTTGTAGTTGAGGTTATAAGGGGGATTTATTGGAAGTGTACTGAGAATGATTTTGTTTGCATTGGTTTGTGTAAAAATGTTTTCAAAAATCAGAAAAAAACCAGTTTTGTCGACACTTGGGATTAAATTTTTAGGCGAAACTACGGCAAAATTTCAGTAAAAATCGGAACTAAAATTTGACTAAGTAAAAGTGGTAGCAACATTAGGATAGTGTGGCGCCTCTACTCAGCTTACACACGTAGGTCGGGAAGGAGTGTTACAATTTTTGGTATCAGAGCCTAGGTTTAAGATTCTCAACCTAGGTGAATTGTAAGAAAAAGAATATTTTGATTTTAAAAGTTGATTTTTGAATAAAATAAATGTTTTGGTATGGCAGTCTTTGATCTTTAATGAGGAATATTCTGCTGTGTTTGCAGATATAGGTAGTAGTGGAGTCCCATTCACATCAGACTGTAGAAGGAAGTGCAGAGAGTGTAGCTCCAGGAGAGAGTAGAGATGCAGCTAGAGTTGACAGAGTTAGTGAGGCACCTGTTTCTGTGCCAGAGAGACCAGCTGCAGAAGAGGGTCCGCCGGGTTGGTTGAGGCATGTGGTAGAACTATTTAGACAAGTTCCAGTGCAACCACCACCACAGCCTCAGATGTCGGTAAGACATTATGACAAGTTGAGAAAATATGGGGCTGAAGATTTCTTAGGCACTACCGACCCTGCAGTGGCTGAGCAGTGGTTGGATAGGGTACAGAGGATATTCATTCAGTTGCAAGCCACTTCGGATGAGAAGTTTGACTATGCCAGATCCCTCCTTCAGAAAGATGCCTATGATTGGTGGAAGACTGTCCCTCATGCTATGGATGATCCACCTATACTATCTTATAGTGATTTTCTGAGGGAGTTCGAACAGAAATATACTCCGAGGGAGTATAAAGATTTAAAGAAGATGGAATTCCTAAGTTTGAGGCAAGACAACCGGACGGTGACGGAATATGAGATTGAATACATCCGGTTGAGTCGTTATGCTGGGGGAATTATTTCTGATGAAATAGATAGGTGCAGAAGGTTTGAGGAGGGATTGAGGCCCTCTATTATGTGCATCGTGGCTGGTTCTCGGTACCAGGATTTCTCTCAGCTTGTTGCAGCAGCTAGGAGCGTTGAGAGAGCGTAGAGCATTGCAGCAGCTGCTTCTGAGGAGGAGACCAGGTTTAGGAGACCCTAGTTTGAGGCAGGGTCTTCATCTGTGAAGAGGGGGAGAGGAACTTTTGTTCCGAGAATCAGTAGGAGTCAGAGATAGCCGGGTAGGTCAGTGCAGTATCAGAGACAGAGATCGAGACCTACACCTTCTATAGCTAGTGCTCCAACTCCGATGGTTCAGAGATCCATTCCCCCTATATGTGTTCAGTGTGGTGGAAGACATGGGGGTGTTTGTTGGAAATATAGTGGATCAGCTGTGTGTTTTCGATGTGGATCGCCTGATCATTTTATTAGGGAGTGTCCTGAGATGCAGGAGCACAGGCAGGCTGAGTCTGCAGCCTCTCGACCCAGTGTCAGCAGAGGTGGTTGAGGAGGCAGAGGTTTCAATAGGGGTGGTCGATCCAGGTATAGTCAGAGAGGAGGATCATCATCCGGAGGCAGTAGGCCAGATGAAGCCGGATCTTCTCAGAGGGTATATGTGATGTAGAGGCAGCCAGATGCTTTAGTAGTTATAGCTGGTACATTTTCTTTATTTGGCATTTCAGTACTTGCTTTGATTGATCCAGGATCTACTCATTCATATATTAGTGCATCTATCTTGCCTGTGTTTGAATTGCATTCTGAGTCCTTAGGATTTGATGTCTTGGTGACAAATCCTTTAGGACATAGTGTGGTTGTTAGTAAGGTTCACCATGATAGTGCAGTTTGGGTGCAAGGTGAGAAGTTTCTTGGTGATCTGATTGAAATGCCATTTAAAGAATACGATTTGATTTTAGGCATGGATTGGCTGTCTAAGCATGGAGCTATGGTAGATTGTCAAAAGAAATGTGTTACTTTGAGAACTGGTGATGGTAGAAGTATATTAGTATCTAGTGAGCAAAGACAACTTGCATCTTTGTTGGTTTCAGCTGTAACAGCTAGAAGGTTGATTAGAAAGGGGTGTGATGCTTATCTTGCTCATGTGGTGGATACTAGAGTAGAGGGTTCTCAACTTAATAATATAACCACAGTTGTAGATTTTCCGGATGTGTTTCCTGAGGAGTTGCCAGGGTTACCCCCTGAGAGAGAGGTTGACTTTGGTATCGATTTGTTGCCTGGTACCACTCCCATCTCTATCACTCCATATCGAATGGCACCTGCTGAATTGAGAGAGTTGAAGGTGCAGTTGCAGGAGTTGTTGGATAAAGGGTTTATTCGCCCTAGTATATCTCCGTGGGGAGCTCCTGTGTTGTTTGTGAAGAAAAAGGATGGTACTTTGAGATTGTGCATCGATTATAGGCAATTGAACAAAGTAACTATCAAGAATAAGTATCCTTTGCCTCGAATTGATGATCTCTTTGATCAGTTGAAGGGAGCAGCGGTGTTTTCCAAAATTGATTTGAGATCAGGGTACCATCAATTGAGGGTTAGAGCTGAAGATGTTTCTAAGACAGCTTTCCGCACAAGATATGGGCATTATGAGTTCTTGGTAATGCCTTTTGGATTGACGAATGCACCTACAGCTTTTATGGATTTAATGAATAGGGTGTTTAGGCCCTATCTGGATCAGTTTGTGGTGGTTTTCATCGATGATATTTTGGTGTATTCGCATAATGAGGAGGAGCATGACAAGCATCTGCGAATGGTATTACAGATCTTGAGAGAGAAACAGTTGTATGCTAAGTGTGAGTTTTGGCTTGACCGAGTAACTTTTCTCGGTCATATAGTTTCAGCAGATGGTATAAGAGTTGATCCAAGTAAAGTTGAGGCCATTTTGAATTGGAGTCCACCAAAGTCAGTGACTGAAATTAGAAGTTTTCTGGGTTTGGCAGACTATTATCGAAGGTTTGTGAAAGGTTTTTCTTCGATAGCTACTCCACTCACCAGATTGCTTCGAAAGGGAGTTAGATTTGTGTGGACAGATCAGTGTCATGCTAGTTTTGATTAGTTGAAAGAAATGTTGACTCAAGCACCTGTTCTTACTTTACCCGTGGAAGATAAACCTTATGTAATTTATAGTGATGCTTCACATAATGGTTTAGGATGTGTCTTGATGCAAGAGGGTAAAGTTGTAGCTTATGCTTCTCAGCAGTTGAAGTCGCATGAGCTCAATTATCCAACACACGATCTAGAATTGGTAGCTATAGTATTTGCTTTGAAGATTTGGCGACACTACTTGTATGGAGAGAAATGTTTTATTTATACGGATCACAAAAGTTTGAAATATTTGGGTGTTCAGAAGGAGCTGAATCTTCGGCAAAGGTGATGGTTAGAACTGATTAAAGACTATGATTGTTTGATTGATTACCATCCTGGTAAAGCGAATGTAGTTGTTGATGCCTTGAGTCTGAAGTCTCTGGCAGGTTTGGCTGTTTATTCGCTCTCGTTGCTTGTTGAGTTGAGAGCGTTACATGCTAGTTTTGAAGCATGTGATGACGGTGCATTGTTGGCTCAGTTGCAATTGAGACCAGTATTGTTGGATCAGATTAAGGAGGCTCAATTGACAGATGAGAAATTTCAGAAGATTGTTTCAGATTGCCAAAATGGGGAGAGCCGAGATTTCTTTGTGAGAAGTGATGGTAGCCTTTGGTTTAAGGATAGATTGTGTTCCTGATGATGCTAAATTGAGAAAGATTATTTTAGAAGAAGCACATCAGTCGGTTTTTGCTATACATCCGGGAAATACAAAGATGTACCATGATTTGAAACAGCATTATTGGTGGTCAGGTATGAAAAGAGACATAGCGGAGTTTGTATCCAAGTGTCTCACTTGTCAGAGGGTGAAAGCTGAGCATCAAGTTCCAACAGGGTTGCTTCAACCTTTATCAGTGCCTGAATGGAAATGGGAGAGAGTGACAATGGATTTTGTGTCTGGATTACCTTTGACACAGAGGAAGCATGATGCTATTTGGATGATTGTTGATAGGTTGACAAAGACAGCTCATTTTCTTCCGGTTCGGATGGACTATTCACTTGAGAAGTTGGTTGAGCTGTATATTAGTGAGATAGTGAAGTTGCATGGAGTTCCAATTTCTTTAGTGTCTGATCGAGATCCTAGATTTAATTCAAGATTTTGGAAGAGTTTACATGGTGCTTTGGGTTCTCGATTGCATTTTAGCACTGCTTTTCATCCGCAGACAGATGGGCAGTCAGAAAGAGTGATATAGATTATTGAGGATATGTTGAGAAGCTGTGTCATTGATTTCTCTGGAAGTTGGGACAAATTTTTGCCACTTGTAGAATTTGCTTACAACAACAGTCATCAAACCAGTATTGGCATGGCACCATTTGAGGCTGTTGTCCCAAGATGGCAACCAAGAGGGGGGGGGGGTGAATTGGTTTCCTCAAGAAGTAATGACAATTGAAAAAACTCAACAAACAAGAAATGCTGAATAGAGAGTTGGTTGAGTAATGGAAGAAAGAGAGAAAACACAAGATTTATAGTGGTTCGGATTTACTTCAATCCTACATCCACTTCCTTAACAACTTGTTAAGGTTCCACTAATCTTTGAAGTTTTTGCAAGCTCACTTCCAACTTTGGTGTTTTCACAAGTTCACACCTAACTTCACAAGTGTTTTTCTTAGGCTCACACTTACAACCCAAACAAGAGTTTTACAAGGCTTACTCTCACAACCCAAGTGTTTCCCAAGCTCACACTCAAACTTATACAATGGTGTTTTCAATGCTAACACCTAACATTCATTACAATTCAAATGCAAGTTTAAGTAAAAGAAAATTTGTTGCTTGGCTATGAAAATCCTTTCTCAATTTCTCTACTTCTATTTTCTCATAGAAACATTGTATTTATAGCCAATGTGGTCTTACTAGCCGTTATTGATGTTGAGAATAAAGTCTTGGTAGATTAGACCTTCTTTACTTAAACTGTCCGAAGCACTTAGCGGTCGCCCTTCACACAAGGATGGTCGCGCTCATGCTTCACGCGGTCGTCCTTTTAATCAGGGACGGTCGCTACTTTTGAAAAATCTTCAACGGTCGAATTTTAGTGCTCTGCAGCTGGAATCTTGCCCATGATGTGTTTGTCGGACCAGTTCTTGCCCATGCTGTGTTTGTCGGGACGGTCGCGCCAAGCAAAGGTGCGGTCGCCCTTTTTGAATATTGAAGTGGGTTTACAACGGTCATGTCACATGTCATTCTCTGACAGGGCAAAAGAGATGTCCGCCTTAATTTGAATCTCGCGGTCGCCCTTAGTGGAATTTCGCGGTCGAACTCATATTCTCGCGTCGAACTTCTGGACGCACCTGATGACGCCAACACTACTGTCTCTTTAAGCAATTTCTTCTTGAATGGTGGGGCGGTCGCGACTTTGACTGGGCGGTCGCTAAAGTGGTAAGCGAGGTCGAGTCATTCACCGTTCTTGTCACCGCGAACCTTACTGTGATTGTAATGATTTAAGTTCCTTGAGTAGCGGTCGTGCACATAGTTGGACGATCGCTATTCTATAGGAGCGGTCGCGACTCAGGTCGAACTTCTGGCCGCGAAACCTACTGTGACAAGGTTTCATTCTGTAATTGCATGGAGCGGTCGTCTTTAGGTGAGGTGCGACCGCTAGAAATGTTCTGTTCACCTTTAATTGAAGCAACCTAATCCTGCAACAAGATTCTTCAAACACAAGTTAAATAGATCATCCATTTGAGTTGTCAAGGATCAAAATTAAGATCATTTGTCTAACAATCTCCCCCATTTTGACTTTGACAATTCAAATGGAATGATGAGAAAAAAGATAAGTTTTAAAATTGCTCCCCCTTAACATATGCATAAAATATAGTCAAGAGCATTGTATTTATTAGATTATTTCATTAAGTTATACCATTTTCTCTTTCTCCCCCATTGTACTATTCTCTCTTTTTCTCCCATTGTGTATACTATGTTCCATTTTGTTATTTTCTCCCCCATTGTCATAGGCAAAATGTTAAAAACAACAAAACAAATAAGGAATGAGAGAAAAAAAACATTTGCAATAAACATTTAAGCTTTATTAAGGATAGAAAAAGTACAAAGGCAGAAAATAAAACATAAGAAAATGCAAACAACAAAAAATCTAAGCTATTCTGAGTCATCATCTACATCTAACTCTTCTTCAACTAAAGGAGCTTTTCATTTATCTTGAGGAGCAATAGAGGCAGAGCTAGTGCTAATGGACGCTTCTTCTTCAGCAATGCTTTGGGTGTGATCACTTATATCCCAATCTTCAAGGTTGCATTGAGGCAAGTCCAATTTGCCTTGCATATCATATAGATCATGGTGCATATGAGATATAAGGTCTATTCTCTTGTTCAAGTGCTGGAATCTATTGGAGACACTTTTCTTGAACTTAGAGAGTTTCCTTGAGAGTGTTTTGATAGCTTGGAGGATGAGTTGTGTGGAGGATGAAGCAGTTTCTGGAGCAGCTTTTGATGAAGTTGCTTTTGGAGGTAATTCCACAGCAACTTCCACAGAATCTCCCTCTCCCTCAATTGTATACCTTGGCCTTTTCTTTTGTTTATCTATAACTCCTTTCTTGACAAAGCAGTATACATAAGATCCTTCAATCTTCCTTACACATCCAGCATGCTCTAAGTAATCTATTGTGATAGCACTAGAGGTAAGATTGAAAGGGTTTCTCAAGGTAGCTAGATTCAGATCATTTAGAAGGTTTAGGTGCCTAGCTATTTGAGTGATTTGTGAGGATAGGAAGAAAGTACCAGTTCTTGTAATAGCATGATGATAGAGGGTGTCAATCAAGAACTTGGTTGTGTTTATTTTGATGTTGTGGGTGAAAGCATACAGAAATATAAGGTCTCTCTTGGTTACTTTTTCATTTCCATCTGCTCTTTGATGGATGGTGTAGGTGATGATCCTGTGGAGCATCCAATGGGTGAGAGTTTTAATATGTCTGGCTTTAGATTCTTTTTCAAAAGAAGATTCAATGGAAATTTCTTGCCAGAAATCAGAAAGGGTTTGGTTTGAGAAGATTTGGTCATTGTAAGAGGTTATACCTTTAGTTGGAAAGTTCCAAATGCTGCCAAAATCTTCTAGGGTTAAGGAGTGGTAGTTGTCAAATAGCTTAAACCTAACTCCATACCACCCTAGTGCAGAGTTTGCACTCTTCTCTATTTGAAGAGACATCAGAAATTCTTTACTTAGACTAGAGTAGCCTACCTCTTCTGGAAAGACAAATTTTCTCCATCCAAGGACATCCAACAATCTCTCAATTTCGTCCTTGATGCCCAATGCAGAAAGCATCCCACCAAAAGGAGATTTGGTGCCTTCAACTTTCTTTTTCTTTAGCATGGCATACCTAATGTCTTCCTCAGAGGTTTGGTGGTGAGGTTTGTGAAATTTTTCACCTCTTCTAGACTGTGGAGGAGATGGAGGATCAACAATAGGTTCTCTAATGGTGATTCCTGGAACTCTTTTGGCTTGACCTTTTATTTTGGAGGTGGTTTTTCTTTTAGGAGCCATTAAAAACAGGAGTAGGAGTAATCTGAAAAACAGAGAGTGATTGAGAAACAGAAGTTTTTAGGGTTTCAAAAGGAAGTTTGTGTGTTTTAATAAGCAAAATATCAGATAAACTGTTGTAGCATACTCTTAAATAGATGGAATTAAGGAAATAGTCGTTTATGACTGTTGAAAGTTAAGAGTTGCGACCTGTCACACTGCCAACGGTTATAAATTTTTGAGCAGAGTGTACAGGGTGCGGTCGCATATTCAACAAGGTGCGATCGCGACATGTGGTCTAGCGACCATTAGTAAGATAGGTACGCTCGCGAGGGAAGAAACTATCTATAACGGTCGAAACTATTCAAATTAGTGCGGCCGCGCACAGATTTTCTTGACCGCGCACAGAGATTTTTATTAAATGAAACTAGCAGACGAGATAGCGATCGCTAAAGGACACTGGAGCGATCGCGACAGACTTAAAAAATGAAAGATGGAAGATATTCCAAGTGTGTTAAGAAAAATTAAATTTATGCACATAGAAACTTTATTGTAAGGCAAAAGTTTTAATTAACTCAAAGTGATTCCATCAATCATTCCTAAATTGAGTTTAATGAAGTTAAGTCTATCTTCATTCAAGGGTTTTGTAAAGACATCAGCAAGTTGATTTTCTGTATCTATGAATTCTAGGATTATATTCTGATTTTGTACATTTTCCCTCAAGAAATGATGTCTAATATCTATATGCTTGGATCTAGAATGTTGGATAGGATTTTTAGACAAATTGATAGCACTAGTGTTGTCACATTTAATGGAGATATTGTTAAACACTTTACCATAGTCAAGCAATTGTTGTTTCATCCATAATACTTGTGTGCAACAAAAACATGCTGCAACATATTTAGCTTCCATTGTGGATAAAGCAATCGATGCTTGTTTCTTACTATGCCAAGAAACTAGACAATTACCAAGAAAGTGACATGCTCCTGTTGTGCTTTTCCTATCTAAGATGCTACCAGCATAATCTGCATCTGAAAATCCTATAATATGAAATGATGTGTTTTTAGGATACCAAAGTCCTAAATGCATTATACAATTCAAATATTTCAAGATTCTCTTAGTGGCATTCAAGTGTGATTCTTTAGGACAAGTTTGAAATCTAGCACAAAGACATACACTATACATTATATCAGGCCTAGAAGCGGTTAAGTAAAGTAGTGATCCGATGATACCTCGATATTTCTTCTCATCTACTGCTTTACCATTTTCATCTTTACCTAATTTCAATGATGTGCTCATGGGAGTTTTGCCAGTTTTGCAGCCATCCATTCCAAATTTCTTGATGAGTTCTTTTGTATATTTGGATTGGTTGATGAAGATCCCATCTTCACATTGCTTGACTTGCAGTCCAAGGAAAAACTTGAGTTCACCCATCATGCTCATTTCAAATTCCCTAGTCATACAAGAAGCAAATTCTTGGCACAAGACTTCATTAGTAGCTCCAAATATTATGTCATCCACATAAATTTGTACAATCAAAATGTTATGCTTATCCTTTTTAACAAAAAGAGTTGTGTCTACTTTTCCTTTTGAAAAACCATTTTCAAGAAAATATGCACTAAGTTTATCATACCAAGCTCTAGGTGCTTGTTTCAATCCATATAAGGCTTTGGTAAGTTTGAAAACATGATCAGGAAATTTGTAGTTTTCAAAACCAGGAGGTTGTTCTACATAAACTTCTTCATTTATAAGTCCATTTAGAAATGCACTTTTGACATCCATTTGATAAAGCTTAAAGTTCATATGACATGCAAAAGCAAGTAATATTCTAATAGCTTCTAATCTGGCTACGGGGGCAAAGGTTTCATCATAGTCAATACCTTCTTCTTGATTATAAACTTTGGCTACCAATCTTGCTTTATTTCTAATGATGTGACCATTTTCATCAAGCTTATTCCTATAAACCCATTTGCATCCTATTATAGAATGATCTATAGGTCTAGGAGTAAGTTGCCAAACATTATTTCTTTCAAATTGATTAAGTTCATCTTGCATTGCAGTTATCCAATTTTCATCATTTAATGCTTCCTCAACAGCTTTTGGTTCAATTTGAGAAAAAAAAGCAAAATTAACATCAACATGATTAATTTTAGATCTAGTAGTTACTCCCTTTGATGTTTCTCCAATGATGAGTTCCTTTGGATGATCTTTCTTGTATTGCCAATTCTTAGGTAGATCTTGAGTCTTTTCTTCAAGTTGATTGATCTTTGGAGCATCAATAGATTCAAGAGGTTCAAGAGTACCTACAGGGTCATTGAAAGTATGTAACACCCCCACATCCATTACATGCACACTACAATACCACAATGTAGCATACATGCAATAAACATAGGGATGCTACGGATTTTCTTAACATTTAAAACATTTTATATACTACCATAATCTTTATCATTATATATTATAGAAAAGAAGTCATTAAATTGTAGTATAAAATATATTCAATATATACATACATTCATACATGTAATTATTACACAGCGGAAGTTATAAAATTATTTACATATATGAAAACATTTAAATCTGTATTTACAAATATACATATATTTACATTATAAACAATATTTTACAAAACATAAAGAAGTTATACTTGATTGGCAAGTCTGCTCTGATCTTTAAGTCCAAAATCAACACCTCAATGTCTACTCTCACTAGGTTTCGAAGAGCTCTCGGGTTCAACTCTATCACCTGCGCGATTAACACTATCGCGCTAAGCCAACGGCTTAGTAAGACAAATCATGCTAATGTTATGCTTTAATGCAATGCAATGTTTCATATATGTATTAACAAATCAACATCAATGATACACACTCAATCAATAAAGATCATATTCAACAGACAATATTCCGTGAATAGTCCGTTTCATCATTTAAATAATATTAACATTTCATTACATTAGAACATCATTTATGATATACATAAAACCTAGACACCTATGGGCCCATCAAGTATTTAATACGATATTCAGAATTCAGAGTTATTGCTTTGGTTCATAAACACAATTATCAAGCCCGTAGGCAACAAATACATATATATCTCTATCCATGGATAGCGTAACAGACCCAGTCTCTTGGATCATCAACTCATCTAACTCGAGGAGATCCTCAACCCGGCAAGACTGTTACAAATCAAATATCTCATAATATCAATTATCATTGTGTAACAGACCCAGTCTCTTGGACCTCAATTCAATTCAATTTGAAGAGATCCTCAACCCGGCAAGACTGTTACCTTTCATTAAATAGGCATGCCTCCAAAAACCAGAACTCTGAAACTGAATATCATATTAAACATACACTTATTTCTTTATTTTCTTTATCAAACTCTTTCTCAATCTTCCTCATCAATTAGGCAAATATGCCATACATCATTCAAATGTATCATCATAGCCAATCATCATGGCTTCTCATCACATCAATACAATTGATCTTATTATCATCAATATGCATACAATACATTACATTTCACAAGGTTAACATTATTCATATATATATATATCAACAATGCAATAAGATCTCTTAGTACATTCATATCAAAAGGTGTAAGTTCCATCACATTATACATATAGCATTATTGATATAAACATAACAAAACACATTACTCATCACATAAGTCACAATACATGAAATATCACATAGTATCATATGCATTACCATTATCATCATATATATGATCAAGCTCAACTTCATATGCATCATCAATGCAATGTCACATGTATGTATCAACACAAGATTTGTACTTACCTCAATCACAAGTCACACAACTCTAAACACCTTCCTTCTTGCAAAGTTCTTCACTTCCCAAATTAGGGCAAATCACCTTCTATCAAACCCTAATCCAAAGAATGATACAATCCATCAATTCCAATACCATTTAATCACTTAATAACTTCATCTTAAAACTTAAATCATAAAATTACACTTCAACATCATTCATTATAGACCACGGTCATGGCCACCATAACCACCACGGGCATGGGGTACAAAACACTTCTGCCACTCAAGCTTCCATCCTCCACGGCCATGGCACCGAAAGCCTACCAATGGCCACGGCCATGGCCAATCAAGGCCACGGGCGTGGCATCCAGAAGGCTACTGCCCTCGGCCAAAATCCCATTTCCAAGTCCAAAATTCCAACAAACACCAACCACAAGAAGATCTTTGAAAATAATGAAGCAAACACAAGTAAAACATCGTGTAACACTTCAAAACCCTAAAACAAAATCAACTCCAACACTTCCAACAACAACACCTCTTAAACTTCTTCACTTAAAATCAAAAACAACATTTAAAAACTCATTACAAACACATTTAATCATCATCTCAACAAACCAAAATTCATTTCCAACTCCACTTCAAAAGAACAAAAGAAAAACAAGAGAAAGGACTTACCAAAGTTGATGAATTTCACAAATCTTCCACTTAATTCCTTGAATCTCCTTTCAAATTGAGTTTAGAACTTCAAGCCCTCTCTAGCTCTTTCTCTTCTTCAATGGCCGGCACACTCACATGAAAAAAGACAAGAAAATAAACTCAAGTCAACCACTTCTTCTTCTTTTAATCTCCACCATGCAATTCCTACAAGGAAAATTACCAAAACACCCTTAACCATTTGTTCTAGCTTTTGTCCCTTGCATGCCCATATATGTAATTTCACATGTCCCATAAAAATCTCTCTCTTCCATTGACCTTGCATTTGACCAACTTATATGTTATATATATTAACATATAAACAACATATACACTTTTCTCTAAACCCTATATTCTTTCCCAAAACACATATACATAACCATTCTCTTCTCAAATTCTTTTCTTCTCACATAACATATACATTCAATCCAATTTAAAACAACAACAACAATAACAACATAGTCAAAACTTCTAGGGCATACATGAGGATATTACAAAGTAATACCTTTCTTTTGATCAAGTTTAGATGATTCATCAAATACAACATGCATTGATTCTTCTATATCTAGAGTTTTCATGTTAAATACCCTATATGCTTTGCTATATGATGAATATCCTAAGAATATGCCTTCATCTGATTTGGATGAGAATTTTCCAAGATTATCCTTGGTATTCAATATGAAGCATTTGCATCCGAATACTCTAAAATATCCAATTCTAGGTATTCTTCCATTCCATAGCTCATAAGAGGTTTTATTAGTTAAATGCCTTTTGTAAACACGATTTGCAATGTAACAAGCTGTATTAACGGCTTCCGCCCAAAAATAAGATGGTAAATCATATTCATTGAGCATTGTCCTAGCCATTTCAATTAAAGTTCTATTTTTCCTTTCGACTACACCATTTTGCTGTGGAGTTCTAAGAGCAGAAAAATTATGTGAAATGCCAAGTTCATTGCAAAAGTCTTCAAAGTTTTCATTTTCAAATTCTTTGCCATGATCACTTCTAATAGATGTGATCACATATCCTTTTTCATTTTGAACTCTTTTTGCAAAAGTTTTGAAGTAATTAAAAGCTTCATTCTTTTGAGCTAAGAAATTAACCCATGTGAATCTAGAGTAGTCATCAACAAGAACAAATGCATATGATTTGCCTCCTAAGCTTGTAACTCTATTTGGTCCAAACAAATCTAAATGAATGAGCTCTAAAGGTCTAGAGGTGCTTATAACATTCTTTGTTTTAAATGAGCTTTTATGTTGCTTACCATGTTGACAAGGTTCACAAATTCTGTCTTTATCAAATTTTATCTTAGGTAAGCCATCAACTAAATTTTCATTGCAGATATATTTCAATTGATCCATACCAGCATGTCCTAGTCTTCTATGCCATAACCATGCATCATTATTAGTGGACATTAAACATGTATGATTTGAATGTATGCTGACATTATAAGTGTTGTTTGTTCTAGTGCCCTTAAATATGATAACATCATTTGAATTTGTGATCTTGCATTCTTTGGAATCAAACTTGACAAAGTATGCTTTATCACAAAGTTGACTAACACTTAGCATGTTATGTTTTAAACCATCAACAAGCCATACATCTTCAATTAAATCCTTACCAATAGAACCAATGGAGCCAACACCAAGAATTTTGCCTTTAGCATTGTTTCCAAAAGTTACATTACCTCCATGTTTGTAGGTAATACTAGTAAAGAGCTTTGCATTTCCAGTCATATGCCTTGAGCATCCACTATCCACAAGCCATGTGCTTTCATTGATAGTAGATTTTAGGCAGACCTGCAAGACAATTGTGATCATCTTCTTTTAGGTACCCACATGAAGTTGGGTCCTTGATGGTTAGTAGAAAAAGAGTCTTCTAACTTGAGATGAGCCTTTCTTATATAACAATAGATGTTTTTGTGTCCAAATTTCATGCAATATGTGCATTGCCATGGCATTTTATGCTTCTGTATTTTTCTTTTTCCATTATACATACAACTACAAGTATGTGATTTCTTTTGTGCCAGTTTAGTGAACAACAATGCATAGTTATTTTCGGCTTTATCTCCTAGTGAACACTAAGAAGTTCTTTTAGAATTGGTGCAAGCATCTTTGATATGAACATCAGAAATTTCAGTTGTAGATGCTTTCACAAATGTTGGTTTGCTAGGTGCAATGTTGGTTGAGCCATTGAATCCTAATCCATATTTCAAGGAAGGTGATCTTTGATTATTAATTACTATGTTCAATGCTTCCTTTCCTTTATGAAATCTGGAAATTGATTCTTTTAGTTCTTTTAGTTCATGCTTCAATGTCTCATTCTCTTTAATCACCTTTTCTAAGTCATGTGAGCTTTTATTTAACTCTCCTATTGTATTCATTAAGTGTTCATTTGAGGTTTTCAATTCTAAGGTAGAGTTCTTTAAGCATATAAAATCCTTTTCTAACTTAGAGTTTTTCTCTTTATAAAACATCATTTTAGAGAAATATTTTTCTATTTTAAAATTCATGTGCTCAATCAAATCACTATCATCTATATCATTTATATCATCATGTGCTACTTGATCAAAGGATTGAGTACTTACCTCATTGGAGTCATCTTCAATAGCCATGAGACAAAGATTTGCAATTCCTCCTTCTTCTTCTTCTTCACTTGAGGAAGAGTCATCCCATGTGGCTTTGAGAGACTTTTTCTTTTCTTTATCCCATTTCTTTTTGTTTTTTAATTTGAAGCAATCCGATTTGATATGACCAGTTTTTCCACATTCATAGCACTTTACCTCATTTTTCTTTTCTTTATCTTTGAAGGAGAATTTTGGAGGTGTGCCTTTGTTTGCTTGTAATCTTTTCTTCCTTTTCCATTCATTGATTCTTTTTGAGAACATTGCCATTTCATCTTCATCATCAGTACCTTCATTGCTTGAGCTCTCAGCTTCTTTGATTGCTTTGAGTGCAATTGGTTTTCTCTTTTCTTTCTCACCTTGATCTTCTTCTTTCTCACTATGTAGTTCAAATGTGAGTAACTTTCCAACTAGCTCGTCGGTTCTTAATGTGCTGAGATCATGAGCTTCTTCTATGGATGATACTTTGGATTCAAAGTTCTTTCTAGCTCTTAGGGCTCTCAAGATTTTACTGTTTACATCACCTTGATCATATACCTTGCCATACTTCTTTAGTTCATTGACAATAGCAAGCAATCGATTTGTCATGTCGGTGACATTTTCATTTGGTTTCATCTTGAATAGCTCATACTCATGGACATGCATTTGTTTTTTGGTGAATCTCACTTGAGTTGTACCTTCATGATAGTTTTCAAGTGTTTTCCAAATGCAATGTGCACAAGTTAAATGTTGAACTCTTCCACCTTCTTCTCTTGAAATGGAGTTCATCAAGATGGAAGCAGCTCTATTGTTCTTGAATTGATCTCTGATATTGCTAGTTGACCATTGAGCTTTGGGAAGTGGAACTTGAATACCGTCAACTTCATGAGTGGGAGATTTCCACTCACTTTCCACGAAATCCCATAGTTCAATCCCTTCACTGTCTAGAAACAAATACATTTTGTGTTTCCAGTATGAGTAATCTATTCCATCAAAGTAGGGTCTAAGAATAGAGTTAAGATTTCCATGAGAGCTTGATGAAGAAGAAGTTGCCATAGTGGATCAGATTTCACAATTAAGTTTAAGAAATCTCAGGGCTCTGATACCAATTGTTGTCCCAAGATGGAAACCAAGAGGGGGGGTGAATTGGTTTCCTCAAGAAGTAATGACAATTGAAAAAACTCAACAAACAAGAAATGCGGAATAGAGAGTTGGTTGAGTAATGGAAGAAAGAGAGAACACACAAGATTTATAGTGGTTTGGATTTACTTCAATCCTACATCCACTTCCTTAACAACTTGTTAAGGTTCCACTAATCTTTGAAGTTTTTGCAAGCTCACTTCCAACTTTGGTGTTTTCACAAGTTCACACCTAACTTCACAAGTGTTTTTCTTAGGCTCACACTTACAACCCAAACAAGAGTTTTACAAGGCTTACTCTCACAACCCAAGTGTTTCCCAAGCTCACACAGTAATATCCTCATTTATGCCCTAGAAGTTTTGCATATTGTTATTGCTGTTATTGTTATATATTGGATTGAATATATGTGTTAAATTGTAAGAGAAAAGAAATTGAGAAGAGAAAGTATATGTATATGTATTTTGGGAAGAAATAGGGTTTAGAGACAAATTTATATGTTGTGTATATGTTAATATATATGACATATAAAGTGGTCAAAAGGCTTGGTCAATGCAAGAGAAGATATTTATTTGAGATTGGTAAATTACTTAATTGGGCATATATAAGACAAAAAGATAATTATGTGAATAAGGGCACTTTGGTAATTGCTTGGATAAAATCATATGGTGGATATTTAAAGAAGGTTTGACTTGTGTTTTCTTCATCATTTCTTCTTCTTCTTGTTGATGGCTGGCCCTCCATAGCCAAAGAGAAAGAAAGAGACAAGTGATGGTTTTGATGATTTCAAGCTTAAATTGAAGAAAGATTAAGTGTTCAAGTGTTGATTTAAGAAGTTTTTAACTAAGGTAAGATCTTTTCTCTAATTTCTTCAATTCTTTTGAAGTGGTATGATTAAGTTGCTTATGGTATGATTGTAAGTATTGATTTTGCTTGATAGATGAGAAGTTGGGTTGGTGTTGGTGATGGAAGAGTAAGATTGGTGTTTAGTGAAATTGTTTCTGTTTTAGGATTAGTAAAGGCTGTGACTTGTATGATTTTTAATTAATTTTAGAAAAATGTTCTTGAAGTGAATTTTTGATATGTTGTGCCTCTATGAGTCTAGAATGACTGAAAAATATGTTGATTCGATTTTGGAATGGTTATGAGGTTAGAAAGATTATTTTCATTAGACCTGTTCCAGCAGGTACCTTAACTGGGACAGCTATATTTCGTGATTTTTAATAAAATGTAGAAAAATCATATCCAATCAAATTTTGGATATGTTGTTTCTTAGTGAGTTTAGTATTTGAGAAAAATAATTTGGAATCACGTTGATTGAATTTGATTTATGGAATTCACAAAGTTCAGAACTGCTGCCAGGATGCAGGGCAATTGGGGCAGTCTGGTTAGGTGAACTATTTGACCAAGATTTTGTGTTCAGTTTGATCTGAAATTTTAAAGGGATGATTTTAAGATACAAAACTAAATTCTGTAAAAATTTTAGAATTTTTAGTCAAGTAGATTATTTTATACAATTTTTCAAAATAAGGATAAAATGGAGTTTAAAACCAGAATGTACTATTTATGGTTAGGGTTTTAATTCTTTGTTCTTCTTGCATTGCTTTGGTTTTCCAAAGGTAGGTTGGTCCTTAAACCTAACCCTAAACACTTTAAACACACTTGAATCAATGAATGTTATAATCAATTGTTCTTTGCCCTAATTGCATTGTTGAGATTGAACAATGTTATGTTGTGCATTGTGAATGGTAATGTGTTTCATGAGTAATGTGGAATGAAATGTTGATATTTATGAATGATGCTATGTGAGATATAATGTGATCATGGATGAGATATATATATATACTTGAATAATGAGATGTTATATTGTGAAATGAAATGTGAAGCCATTGTTATTGGCTAAGATGATGTAATTGAAAGAAAGAAGGCATGTTTGCCTAAATGTGATGAGAATTGAGAATGGAAATGAATTGTTTGTTTAATATGTTATTCAGTTTCAGAGTTCTGGATTTGGGTGGCATGCCTAAGAAATGATGAAAGGTAACAGTCTTGCCGGGTTGAGGACCTCCTCATAGGTGTTGAGTTGATGGTCCAAGAGACTGGGTCTGTTACACTATGAGATATATGATTTGTAACAGTCTTGCCGGGTTGAGGATCTCCTCATATGTGTTGAGTTGATGATCCAAGAGACTGGGTCTGTTACACTATCCATGGATAGAGATACATGTATATACATTGCCTACGGGCGTGATTATTGTGACTATGAACCAAAGCAGTAACTCTGAACTCTGAATATCGTATTAAATACTTGTTGGGCCCATAGGTGTCAAGGTTATATGAATGTCCTAAATAATGTTATGAGTTTAATGAAATGAGATGTTGGTTATGGAGTATGATTGATTAATGTTGAATGTGAAAAGATGTTGAAATGTGGTATGCTCATATGACTATGATTTGTGAAATGCATAATTGTGTGGTTAACTTTATATTTATGATGTTGATCTTATCAATAACATATGTGGCATTGCATTTCATTAAAGCATACAGTTAGCATGTTTTATCTTACTAAGCCGTTGGCTTAGCGCGATAGTGTTTAATCGCGCAGGTAGTAGAGTGGATAGAGTTGAACCCGAGAGTTCATCAAGACCTAGTGAGAGTAGACCTTGAAGAATCCATTTTGGGAGCTTAAAGATCAGAGCAGACTTGCCAATCATGTATAAATTTTATGTGTTGTAAAACTTGAGTTTTGATGTATATGAATTTGTAAATATGTAAATATTTTATAACTTCCGCTGTGTAATATTTAAATATGGGGGTTGTCACAAAACCTTTATTTTATGTTGTACTAGAAGTGTAAATCCTTTTTGCAGGTTGTAGTTGAGGTTACAAGGGGGATTTATTGGGAGTGTACTGAGAATGATTTTGTTTGCATTGGTTTGTGTAAAATGTTTTTAAAAATAAGAAAAAAACCGGTTTTGTCGACACTTGGGACTCAATTTTTAGGCGAAACTATGGCAAAAATTTTGTAAAAATCGGAACTAAAATTTGACTAAGTAAAATTGGTAGCAACATTAGGTTAGTGTGGCGCCTCTACTCAGCTTACATATGTAGGTTGGGAAGGTGTGTTACAATTGTTTTGGTATCAGAGCCTAGGTTTGAGATTCTCAACCTAGGTAAAATGTAAGAAAAAGACTATTTTCACTTAAAAAGTGAGTTTTTGAACAAAAATACATGTTTGGGATTGGCAGTCTCTGATCTTTAATAAGAGGTATTCTGTTGTGTTTGCAGACTTAGGTTGTGATGGATTCTCACTCTCGTCAGTCGATTGAGGGTAGTGCCGAGAGTATTGCTCCTGCTGAGGGAGCTAGAGTTGATAGTGTTGAGGAGGCACCTGCTTCGGTGTCAGGTAGACCAGCTGGGGAGGAGGTTCCGCCAGCCTGGTTTAGGCCTATGATGGAAGCTATGAGAGAAGCACCTGTGCAACCACAGCCACCGCCACCACCCCCTCAGCCTTCAGTACCAGTAAGGCACTATGATAAGCTAAGGAAATATGGAGCAGAGGATTTCTTTGGTACAGTTGATCCGGCTGTAGCAGAACAGTGGCTTGATAGAGTTCAGAGGGTATTTGTGCAGTTGCAAGCCACTTCAGAGGAGAAGTTTGACTATGCAAGATCTTTGCTACAAAAGGATGCCTACGACTGGTGGAAGACAGTGCCCCATTCTATGGATGATCCTCCAACACTGTCTTACACTGATTTTCTGAGGGAATTTGAGTTGAAGTATACTCCTAGGGAGTATAAAGATGGGAAGAAAAGAGAGTTTCTAGATTTGAAGCAAGATCATCGGACCGTAACTGAATATGAAGTTGAGTTTATTCGACTGAGTCAGTATGCTGGGGGTATCATTGCTGATGAGATTGATAGATGTCGGCGATTTGAGGAGGGATTGAGACCATCGATCATGTGCTTAGTGGCTGGATCCAGATATCAGGATTTCTCACAGCTTGTGGCAGCAGCTCGAAGTGTAGAGCGAGCTCAAGTTATTGCAGCTGCTTCAGAGGAAGAGGTTAGGGTTAGGAGGCCCCAGTTTGAGGCAGGGTCTTCTTCTGCAAAGAGGGGTAGAGGAAGTTTTGTTCCTCGGAGTAGTAGGAGCCAGAGACTAGCGGGTAGGTCAGTGCAGTTCCAGAGGCAGAGATTTAGACCTGCAGCTTCAGTAGCGAGTGCTCCTACTCCTGGAGTTCAGAGATCCACCTTACCTGTGTGTAACCAGTGTGGTGGAAGACATGGGGGCGTTTGTTGGAGGCATAGTAGATCAGGGGTATACTTCAGGTGTGGATCACCTGACCACTTTGTGAGAGACTGTCCTGAGAGGCAGGAGTAGATGCCAGTGGATTCTGCTGCTTCTCGAGCTAGTGTGAGGGGAGGCAGAGGAGGCAGAGGTGCCAGCCGGGGAGGTAGACCAGGATTCAGTTCTAGAGGAGGTGCTACATCCAGGGAGGGTAGACCAGAGGAGGTTGGATCTTCCCAGAGGATGTATGTTATGCAGAGGCAGCCAGATACATCGGCAGTCATAGCTGGTACTTTTTCTTTATTTAATACTCCAGTACTTGCTATGATTGATCCGGGTTCCACGCATTCATATATTAGTGCATCTGTTTTGCCTGTATCTGATTTGCATGCTGAGTCCCTAGGATTTGATGTGTTGGTGACAAATCCGTTAGGGCATAGTGTGGTTGTGAGTAAGGTGCATAGAGATAGTGCAGTAGTGGTGCAGGGTGAGGAGTTCTTAGGGGATTTGATTGAGATGCCATTTAAGGAATATGATGTGATCTTAGGTATGGATTGGCTATCTCGACATGGAGCTGTGGTAGATTGTAAGAAGAAAATTGTTTCTTTGAAAACTGTTGATGGTAGAGAGGTGATAGTATCTAATGAGAAGGAACAGCTAGCCTCCTTATTTGTTTCAGCTGTTGCAGCCAGGAGGTTGATTAGAAAGGGATGTGAAGCCTATCTTGCTCATGTGGTAGATACTAGAGTAAGAAGTTCTCCTATTGATGGCATTGCCACAGTTGCAGAGTTCCCAGATGTGTTTCCAGAGGAGTTGCCAGGGTTACCTCCTGAGAGAGAGGTGGAGTTCAGTATTGAATTGTTGCCTGGTACAACTCCTATCTCTATTACTCCTTATAGAATGGCACCAGCAGAATTGAGGGAGTTGAAAGTGCAATTACAGGAGTTGTTGGACAAAGGATTTATTCGCCCCAGTGTTTCTCCTTGGGGAGCTCCTGTTCTATTTGTGAAAAAGAAAGATGGTACTATGAGGTTGTGTATCGATTATAGGCAATTGAATAAGGTGACTATTAAAAATAAATATCCTTTGCCTAGAATCGATGATCTCTTTGATCAGTTGAAGGGAGCGTCAGTGTTCTCCAAAATTGATTTGAGATCTGGGTATCATCAGTTGAGAGTCAAAGCTGAAGATGTTCCTAAGACCGCCTTTCGGACCAGGTGTGGGCATTATAAATTTTTAGTTATGCCTTTTGGTCTGACAAATGCACCTGCAGCTTTCATGGATTTGATGAATAGGGTGTTTAGGCCCTATTTGGATCAGTTTGTAGTGGTCTTCATTGATGATATACTGGTGTATTCGCGGAATGAAGAGGAACATGATATGCATCTGCGGATTGTGTTGCAGATTTTGAGAGAAAAGCAGTTATTTGCCAAATTGTCGAAATGTGAGTTCTGGTTGGATCAAGTAGCTTTTCTCGGACATATAGTTTCAACAGAGGGTATTAGAGTTGATCCGAGCAAAGTTGAAGCTATATTGAATTGGAGTCCACCCAAGTCTGTGACTGAGATTAGAAGTTTTCTGGGTTTGGCAGGCTATTACAGGCGGTTTGTGAAAGGGTTTTCTTTGATAGCCACTCCACTCACCAGATTGCTTCGTAAGGGAGTGAGATTTGTGTGGACGGATCAGTGTCAGGCGAGTTTTGAGCAGTTGAGAGAATTGTTAACTCAAGCGCCTATTCTTACTTTACCTGTTGAAGGTAAACCTTATGTGATCTACAGTGATGCTTCACATAGAGGTTTGGGGTGTGTATTGATGCAAGAAGGTAAAGTTATAGCTTATGCATCTCGACAGTTGAAACCGCATGAGCTTAACTATCCAACCCATGATTTGGAATTGGCTGCCATTGTGTTTGCATTGAAGATTTGGCGCCACTATCTGTTTGGGGAGAAATGTTTCATCTACACTGATCACAAGAGTTTGAAGTATTTGGGTGTACAGAAAGAACTCAATCTTCGTCAAAGGAGATGGTTGGAGTTGATTAAAGACTATGACTGTTTGATTGACTATCATCCAGGTAAAGCAAATGTTGTTGCTGATGCCTTAAGTTGGAAGTCTTTAGCTGGTTTAACAGTTTACTCGCTCTCGTTGCTTGTTGAGTTGAGAGCATTGCATGCCAGTTTTGTACCTTGTGTTGATGGTGCATTATTGGCACAGTTGCAATTAAAGCCGATTTTGTTAGATCAGATCAAAGAAGCTCAGTTGGCTGATAAGAAGATACAGAAGATTGTTTCAGATTGTCAGAGTGGAAAGGGTAGAGATTTTATTGTGAAGAGCGATGGGAGTCTCTGGTTTAAGAACCGATTGTGTGTACCCGATGATGCTGATTTGAAAAGGGTCATTTTGGAAGAAGCTCATCAGTCAATGTTTGCTATGCATCCGGGTTATACGAAGATGTATCATGATTTGAGACAGCATTATTGGTGGATTGGTTTGAAGAGAGACATTGCAGATTTTGTGTCGAAATGTCTCACTTGTTAGAAGGTTAAAGCAGAGCATCAAGTTCCAACCGGGTTGCTTCAACCATTGTTAGTGCCAGAATGGAAGTGGGAAAGAGTGACAATGGATTTTGTGTCTGGTTTGCCATTGACACAAAAGAAGCATGATGCTATATGGGTGATTGTGGATAGATTGACTAAGACAACTCATTTCCTTCCGGTTCGAATGGATTACTCTTTGGAGAGATTGGCTGAGCTGTATATCCATGAGATTGTGAAACTGCATGGTGTTCCAACTTCTTTAGTGTCTGATCGAGATCCCAGGTTTACTTCCAGATTTTGGAAGAGTTTGCATAGTGCTTTGGGTTCTCGACTGCACTTCAGCACTGCTTTTCATCCACAGACGGATGGACAGTCAGAGAGGGTGATACAGATTATTGAGGACATGTTGAGAAGCTGTGTCATCGATTTCTCTGGAAGTTGGGATAGGTTTTTACCTCTTGTGGAGTTTGCTTACAACAACAGTCACCAATCCAGCATTGGTATGGCACCGTTTGAAGCATTGTATGGCAGACGGTGTAGGACACCTCTTTGTTGGAATGAGCTTGGAGATAATAAGTTGGTTGGACCTGATTTGATTCAAGAAACTGAGGAAAAAGTGAAGTTGATCCGAGGTAGGTTAAAAGCAGCTTCAGACCGACAGAAGTCTTATGCAGATCTGAAGAGGAGAGACATTCAGTTTGATGTTGGAGATAAGGTGTTTTTGAAAGTATCTCCTTGGAAGAAGATTTTGAGGTTCGGTCGGAAAGGAAAATTGAGTCCTCGTTTCATTGGGCCGTATGAAGTGTTAGAAAGAGTTGGGCCAGTTGCATATCGACTTGCTTTGCCACCTGAGTTGGATCGTATTCATAATGTATTCCATGTTTCTATGTTGAGGAGGTACAGGTCAGATCCATCTCATGTGTTGCCATTTGAGTCTATCGAAGTGAGCCCAGATTTGACATTTGAAGAAGAACCAGTTGCTATATTCGCACGTGATGTGAAAGAATTGAGGAACAAGAAAGTGCCATTGGTGAAGATTCTTTGGAAGAATCATGCAAAAGAAGAAGCAACTTGGGAAAGTGAGCAAACTATGCGAGAGCAATATCCTCAACTATTTCAGAGTTGATATCAGGTAATTTCGAGGACGAAATTTCTTTTTAGAGGGGGAGAATTGTAATATCCTCATTTATGCCCTAGAAGTTTTGCATATTGTTGTTGCTGTTATTGTTATATATTGGATTGAATATATGTGTTAAATTGTAAGAGAAAAGAAATTGAGAAGAGAAAGTATATGTATATGTATTTTGGGAAGAAATAGGGTTTAGAGACAAATTTATATGTTGTGTATATGTTAATATATATGACATATAAAGTGGTCAAAAGGCTTGGTCAATGCAAGAGAAGATATTTATTTGAGATTGGTAAATTACTTAATTGGGCACATATAAGACAAAAAGATAATTATGTGAATAAGGGCACTTTGGTAATTGCTTGGATAAAATCATATGGTGGATATTTAAAGAAGGTTTGACTTGTGTTTTCTTCATCATTTCTTCTTCTTCTTGTTGATGGCCGGCCCTCCATAGCCAAAGAGAAAGAAAGAGACAAGTGATGGTTTTGATGATTTCAAGCTTAAATTGAAGAAAGATTAAGTGTTCAAGTGTTGATTTAAGAAGTTTTTAACTAAGGTAAGATCTTTTCTCTAATTTCTTCAATTCTTTTGAAGTGGTATGATTAAGTTGCTTATGGTATGATTGTAAGTATTGATTTTGCTTGATAGATGAGAAGTTGGGTTGGTGTTGGTGATGGAAGAGTAAGATTGGTGTTTAGTGAAATTGTTTCTGTTTTAGGATTAGTAAAGGCTGTGACTTGTATGATTTTTAATTAATTTTAGAAAAATGTTCTTGAAGTGAATTTTTGATATGTTGTTCCTCTATGAGTCTAGAATGACTGAAAAATATGTTGATTCGATTTTGGAATGGTTATGAGGTTAGAAAGATTATTTTCATTAGACCTGTTCCAGCAGGTACCTTAACTGGGACAGCTATATTTCGTGATTTTTAATAAAATGTAGAAAAATCATATCCAATCAAATTTTGGATATGTTGTTGCTTAGTGAGTTTAGTATTTGAGAAAAATAATTTGGAATCACGTTGATTGAATTTGATTTATGGAATTCACAAAGTTCAGAACTGCTGCCAGGATGCAGGGCAATTGGGGCAGTCTGGTTAGGTGAACTATTTGACCAAGATTTTGTGTTCAGTTTGATCTGAAATTTTAAAGGGATGATTTTAAGATACAAAACTAAATTCTGTAAAAAATTTAGAATTTTTAGTCAAGTAGATTATTTTATACAATTTTTCAAAATAAGGATAAAATGGAGTTTAAAACCATAATGTACTATTTATGGTTAGGGTTTTAATTCTTTGTTCTTCTTGCATTGCTTTGGTTTTCCAAAGGTAGGTTGGTCCTTAAACCTAACCCTAAACACTTTAAACACACTTGAATCAATGAATGTTATAATCAATTGTTCTTTGCCCTAATTGCATTGTTGAGATTGAACAATGTTATGTTGTGCATTGTGAATGGTAATGTGTTTCATGAGTAATGTGGAATGAAATGTTGATATTTATGAATGATGCTATGTGAGATATAATGTGATCATGGATGAGATATATATATATACTTGAATAATGAGATGTTATATTGTGAAATGAAATGTGAAGCCATTATTATTGGCTAAGATGATGTAATTGAAAGAAAGAAGGCATGTTTGCCTAAATGTGATGAGAATTGAGAATGGAAATGAATTGTTTGTTTAATATGTTATTCAGTTTCAGAGTTCTGGATTTGGGTGGCATGCCTAAGAAATGATGAAAGGTAACAGTCTTGCCGGGTTGAGGACCTCCTCATAGGTGTTGAGTTGATGGTCCAAGAGACTGGGTCTGTTACACTATGAGATATATGATTTGTAACAGTCTTGCCGGGTTGAGGATCTCCTCATATGTGTTGAGTTGATGATCCAAGAGACTGGGTCTGTTACACTATCCATGGATAGAGATACATGTATATACATTGCCTACGGGCGTGATTATTGTGACTATGAACCAAAGCAGTAACTCTGAACTCTGAATATCGTATTAAATACTTGTTGGGCCCATAGGTGTCAAGGTTATATGAATGTCCTAAATAATGTTATGAGTTTAATGAAATGAGATGTTGGTTATGGAGTATGATTGATTAATGTTGAATGTGAAAAGATGTTGAAATGTGGTATGCTCATATGACTATGATTTGTGAAATGCATAATTGTGTGGTTAACTTTATATTTATGATGTTGATCTTATCAATAACATATGTGGTATTGCATTTCATTAAAGCATACCGTTAGCATGTTTTATCTTACTAAGCCGTTGGCTTAGCGCGATAGTGTTTAATCGCGCAGGTAGTAGAGTGGATAGAGTTGAACCCGAGAGTTCATCAAGACCTAGTGAGAGTAGACCTTGAAGAATCCATTTTGGGAGCTTAAAGATCAGAGCAGACTTGCTAATCATGTATAAATTTTATGTGTTGTAAAACTTGAGTTTTGATGTATATGAATTTGTAAATATGTAAATATTTTATAACTTCCGCTGTGTAATATTTAAATATGGGGGTTGTCACAAAACCTTTATTTTATGTTGTACTAGAAGTGTAAATCCTTTTTGCAGGTTGTAGTTGAGGTTACAAGGGGGATTTATTGGGAGTGTACTGAGAATGATTTTGTTTGCATTGGTTTGTGTAAAATGTTTTTAAAAATAAGAAAAAAACCGGTTTTGTCGACACTTGGGACTCAATTTTTAGGCGAAACTATGGCAAAAATTTTGTAAAAATCGGAACTAAAATTTGACTAAGTAAAATTGGTAGCAACATTAGGTTAGTGTGGCGCCTCTACTCAGCTTACATATGTAGGTTGGGAAGGTGTGTTACACACACTCAAACTTATACAATGGTGTTTTCAATGCTAACACCTAACATTCATTACAATTCAAATGCAAGTTTAAGTAAAAGAAAATTTGTTGCTTGGCTATGAAAATCCTTTCTCAATTTGTCTCTACTTCTATTTTCTCATAGAAACATTGTATTTATAGCCAATGTGGTCTTACTAGCCATTATTGATGTTGAGAATAAAGTCTTGGCAGATTAGACCTTCTTTACTTAAACTGTCCGAAGCACTTAGCGGTCGCCCTTCACACAAGGATGGTCGTGCTCATGCTTCACGCGGTCGTCCTTTTAATCAGGGACGGTCGCTACTTTTGAAAAATCTTCAACGGTCGAATTTTAGTGCTCTGCAGCTGGAATCTTGCCCATGATGTGTTTGTCGGACCAGTTCTTGCCCATGCTGTGTTTGTCGGGACGGTCGCCCCAAGCAAAGGTGCGGTCGCCCTTTTTGAATATTGAAGTGGGTTTACAACGGTCATGTCATGTGCCATTCTCTGACAGGGCAAAAGAGATGTTCGCCTTAATTTGAATCTCGCGGTCGCCCTTAGTGGAATTTCGCGGTCGAACTCATATTCTCGCGTCGAACTTCTGGACGCACCTGAGGACGCGAACACTACTGTCTCTTTAAGCAATTTCTTCTTGAATGGTGGGGCGGTCGCGACTTTGACTGGGCGGTCACTAAAGTGGTAAGCGAGGTTGAGTCATTCACTATTCTTGTCACCACGAACCTTACTGTGATTGTAATGATTTAAGTTCCTTGAGTAGCGGTCGTGCACATAGTTGGACGGTCGCTATTCTATAGGAGCGGTCGCAACTCAGGTCGAACTTCTGGCCGCGAAACCTACTGTGACAAGGTTTCATTCTGTAATTGCATGGAGCGGTCGTCTTTAGGTGAGGTGCGACCGCTAGAAATGTTCTGTTCACCTTTAATTGAAGCAACCTAATCCTGCAACAAGATTCTTCAAACACAAGTTAAATAGATCATCCATTTGAGTTGTCAAGGATCAAAATTAAGATCATTTATCTAACAGAGGCATTGTATGGAAGAAGATGTAGAATGCCTCTATGTTGGAATGAAATTGGAGAGGGCAAATTAATTGGTCTTGATTTGTTTAAAGAAACTGAGGAGAAAGTGAAGATAATTCGGGATCGGTTAAAGATAGCTTCCGATCGACAGAAATCTTATTCAGATTTGAAGAGAAGAGACATAGAATTTGATGTTGGAGATAAAGTATTTTTGAAAGTGTCTCCTTGGAAAAAGATATTGAGATTTGGTCGTAGAGGGAAGCTGAGTCCTCGTTTTATTGGACCATATGAAATTCTAGAAAGAGTTGGGCCAGTTGCTTATCATCTTGCTTTGCCACCTGAGTTGGATAGAATCCATAATGTATTCCATGTTTCTATGTTGCAGAGGTATAGATCGGATCCATCTCATATCTTGCCAATTGAATCCATTGAAGTGAGTTCGGATCTGACATTTGAAGAAGAACCAGTTGCTATTTTGGCACATGAAGTGAAAGAATTGAGAAATAAGAAAGTGCCATTGGTGAAAGTTCTATGGAAGAATCATGGGACAGAAGAAGCAACTTGGGAAAGCGAGCAAGCAATGCAAGATCAGTATCCTCAACTGTTTCAGACATAATATCAGGTAATTTCGAGGATGAAATTTCTTTTTAGAGGGGGAGAATTGTAATATCCCAAAATGTGCCCTAGAAGTTTTAGTATAATTGTTGTTTTATTTGAATTAAAATGTATATGTTATTGGAAAGAGAAAATAATTTAAAAAGGAGTGTATATGTTGTATACATGGGTATATATATAACATATACACAAGTCAAATGGATGGTCAAAGGAAGAAGATATTTATTTTGGTTATTTATGAAATTACTAAAAAGGGCATGTAAGTGAAAGGAAGTTAAAACAAATAGATGGGGGTATTTAAGTAATTTTCTTTTTGGAATGCTTGGTGGAGTTTTAAAGAGATGAAAAGTTTGACTTTGTTTCTTCATTTTCTTTTCTTCTCCTTTGGTGGCCGGCCATTATCAAGACAAGAGAGCGAGAAGAAGGTTTTGAGTTCTAAGATCAAATTGAAGGAGATTTCAAATAAACAAGTTGGAATTTCAAGAAATTTCATTATTTTGGTAAGTTCTCTCTTGATTGCTCTTGTTGTTTTTGAAGTTATTTTTGAGTTTGATGAAGTGTTGTTGATAATATGGTTATGATTTCTTGTGGTGTGTTTGTATGTGTTGGAAATGGAATTAAAGATAAGAAGTTAGGTTGGTGTTGTTGATGGAAGAGTAAGAGTTGTGTTTAGTGAAATTTCTTTCTGTTTTACAATTAGTAAAGGCTGTGACTTGTATGATTTTTAATTAAATATAGAAAAATGTTCTTGAAGTGAATTTTTGATATGTTGTGCCTATATGAGTCTAGAATGACTGAAAAATATATTGATTCGATTTTGAAATGGTTATGATTTTGGAAAGATTATTTTTATTAGACCTTTTCCAGCAGGTACCTTAACTGAGACAACTATCTTTCAGGATTTTTAATAAAATATAGAAAAATAATATCAAATTGAATTTTTGATATGTTGTTTCTTAGTGAGTCTAGTATTTAAGAAAAATAATTTGGAACCACATTGATTGAATTTGATTTATGGAATTCACAAAGTTCAGAACTGCTGCCAGGATGCAGGGCAATTGGGGCAGTCTGGTTGGGTGAACTATTTGACCAGGATTTTGTGTTTAGTTTGATCTGAAATTTTAAATTAATGATTTTAAGATGTAAAACTAAATTCTGTAAAAATTTTAGAGTTTTTAGTCAAGTAGATTATTTTATACAATTTTTTCAAAATAAGGATAAAGTGGAGTCTAAAACCAGAATTTACTATTCATATGGTCATTTTGCTAATATTCCTTTTGGATTAGGTTGTGAAGAGGTTGAATTGCCCTAACCTAAGTGTTGAGGATTCTTGGAAGAGTAGGTGTATAGATTTGTGTGAGTTGGTTTTAAGGTAAGTACAAACTACATTATTGCATACATTCATATGATATTGAGACTTGAGACATATTTGATTATAAATGTGATAAGGAATCTAATGCATTGTGGATGTATATTAATAATGTTATGTTTCGTATAATGTGAATGTTGTGATGAGCATGTAAAATATGTGTTAATGCCATTGATTATATCCATTTGAATAATGAATTGATTAATGTGATTTGAAATATAACAAAATGTGAAATGTGCAAGATGTGACGATGCAAATGAGATGATTGAGGCATGGTTGCCTAATTTGCTTATGAGAATGAAATGAATTGAGAAAGAAATGTATAAAGATATAAATGAAAAGAATGTTGTGTTTAATTTGTTATTCAACCTTCAGAGTTCTGGGTTTGATGGCATGCCTATAAAGTACTGGATAGGTGAAAAGACCGGGTCGTAAGCCGATTCCAGTTGATAAATGTGAAATGTGAATTATAGTAACAGTCTTGTCGGGTTGAGGATCTCCTTGGTTTATCCAGGTTGAGGTCCAAGAGACTGGGTCTGTTACCCTATCCATGGATACATATATATATGTGTATCGCCTACAGGCTTGATGATTATGATTATGGACCAAAGCAGTAACTCTGAACTTTGAATAACATATTAGTGTATTTTGGGCCCATGCTTGTCTTTGTTTTCAATGTGAATCATGAATGTTTTGATTAATTATTAAATAATGTAAGATTGTGAAATATAATATTCTCTTGAATTGATCTTGAATCTTGATTGTGTGACATTAGCATGGCATTAAAGCATCATAGCACTGTAGTTTGTACCACTAAGTCGTTGGCTTAGCGCGAATGTGATTCTTTGCACAGGTGACAGGGAAGAACCACATAGTTCCTTTAGGCCGAGTCGAGCCTAGATTTTGAAGAGTGAATAGTGGGCTTTAAGATCAAAGACTGACTGCCAAACATGTATAAATTTTATGTGTTGTAAAACTTGAGTTTTGATGTATATGAATTTGTAAATATTGTTACTTTCTGTTGCATAGTGAACAAATATTTTATCTACTGTATTTCATAATAAACCTTTACTTTATTTTGTACTAGAAGTGTAAATCCTTTTTGTAGGTTGTAGTTGAGGTTATAAGGGGGATTTATTGGAAGTGTACTGAGAATGATTTTGTTTGCATTGGTTTGTGTAAAAATGTTTTCAAAAATTAGAAAAAACCAGTTTTGTCGACACTTGAGATTAAATTTTTAGGCGAAACTATGGCAAAATTTCTGTAAAAATCGGAACTAAAATTTGACTAAGTAAAAGTGGTAGCAACATTAGGATAGTGTGGCGCCTCTACTCAACTTACACACGTAGGTCGGGAAGGGGTGTTACAAGCTGTAGCAAAGGTGATCGCCCCAAGGTCGTCTCACAAGGAAGCTAAAGTGACTAATTGATTATCAGATTATAAAGAATAAGTAATGAATAAATTTAAATTGCTAACTAATGAAGAAGATTGATTTAAGTTTAAAACAATAAAGTAAATTGAGCTGATGTTTTGATTCACTTGATAGAATGGTCTAGGGTTTGCACTTCTCTACTATCATATGCATGAACGGTTATTCCTCTTAACTAATTTAATTCCAAAGATTAAATCTCAAACAACTTAATTAATTGAGTCAAGGAAATAAGCTCTCGCATTCAAACCTCTATCAACTAATCTTGTTATAATTGAAACAATCTTTTTAATAGGTTATATTTCTAATTCACCTAAGTCCCAAATTGAATTGTTCCAACATTAGACTTCATCTCTCAATCCATCATCTAATACCTAAAACACATAATTGGTGGCCAATCAATTATATATTAACAATATTTCATTCAATCAAGGCTAAAGAAATTATTAGCTAAGAGAATAACCAATTCATACAATCATAGCAGATCCATACAAACCCTAGACTAGATCAAATTAGTTCATCATGCTATCAAACATACTCATCTCATTAATGTTCAAAGAAATCAAATTAGACATGATAATATCCATTAATACAATTTCAATGAAAATAAAGAGAATAAGTTCGAGAACAAAACCAAGTAACAAACTCCTTGAAGCTTCTGAAGAATCTCTTGTTCAAATCTTGCAAGAAGGATGTATCAATGGCTAGAACAATCAAATCTAAGCTAGATTAATCCAAAAGTGTAATCAAAATTAAGAAAACAAAGTTAAAACCCTAACTTCACTCTCTGACGGCTCAATTCAATCTCCAAATCGTCAACACTCCTTAAGAAAAACCCTAATTTTTTTATTTATACAAAACCTCCATGCGTCTTCATTGATCCATGAGTGACACGGCCAAGTTAGAGTGAACTTGGCCGTGTTGGAGGTGAATTGGAGGGAGAGACACGGTCAAGTTGATGGTGACATGGCCAAGTTAGACCATTTTGGAGGGACACGGCCAATGACTTGGCCGTGTCACTTGCATGTGTCACCTACTGTGAGAATTGCTCTTCTTTGCTTTGGATTTAGGTGAGACACGGCCAAGTTGGAGTGACTTGGCCACTTTGGAGGGACACGGCCAGTGACTTGGCCGTGTCCCTTTCCTGTGTCCATCACTGTGTCTTGTGGCTTCTTTTCAGCTTGATATGGGACACGGCCAGTGACTTGGCCGTGTCCTCTGCCTGTGTCAGCTACTGTCCATTTTTCCTTCAGTCTTGGTTCCTTGGTTTTTTTTAACCTAAAATAAAACTCAAACAAATTCTAAATAAGAAGTAAATAAACATTAACCAACAAAACATTAACACATACTAAAAACTAGATCAAAAACGATATAAACACTGAAATAAACTAAAACTAACAAAATTAATGAAAACACTAAATAAACCGATAAAAACTACAAATACCTAAATAAAACAATAATTATCATAATAAACAAGACACAAATCTATAACAAAAACCAATAAAACACGTGTCTCACCTAAAGGGCAAAGCCAAGAAAGACCAAGCAAAGAGAGAAGGGAAGCAGTAGGTGACACGACCAAGCCACTGGCCGTGTCACATGACACGGCCACAAGCTTGGCCGTGTCCCATCCTAAGCCAAGAATAAAGAAGAACCAAAGAAAAAATGCAGAAGCTGACACACCCAGGGGACACAGCCAAGCCACTAGCTGTGTCACTCCCATCTTCAAAGAATAAAGAAGACCCAATCTCAAAGGATGAAGATCCATTTTCAAGGGTGAAGACCCGATCTCAAAGGATGAAGTTCCATTTTCAAGGGTGAAGACCCGATCTCAATGGATGAAGATCCATTTTCAAGGGTGAAGACCTGATCTCAAAAGTTGAAGATCCATTTTCAAGGGTGAAGACCCAATCTCAAAGGATGAAGATCCATTTTCAAGGGTGAAGACCCAATCTCAAAGGATGAAGATCCATTTTTAAGGGTGAAGACCTTATCTCAAAGGGTGAAGATTCATTTTGATGGTGAAGAATCGCAATGCATAAAACAGCGGAGTAGTCAGACTTCTCAAATGATAAAAGTTCAGTCAAACTCAATCTCGGGTCCAAGCACCCATTCTAAGGTCCAAGTACCCAAGCTCGGGTCCAAGTACCCATTCTTGGGATCAAGTACCCAAATCAAATCAATCTCGGGTCCAAGTACCCAATCCCAGGTCCAAGTACCCAATCTCGGGTCCAAGTACCCAAATCAAATCAATCTCGGGTCCAAGTACCCAATACCGGATCCAAAACCCAAATTTTCTTTAGGTCCAGAACCTAGAATTATCCTTGAGTCCAGAACTCGAACCAGGTCCAGAACCCTAATTTTTCTTAGGTCTAGAACCTAGAATATCCCTTGAGTCTAGAAATCGAACCGGTTCCAAAATCCAAAATTTTCCTTAGGTCCAGAACCTAGAATTATCCTTGAGTCCAGAACTCGAACAGGGTCCATAACCCAAATTTCTTTAGGTCGAGAACCTAGAATTATCTTTGAGTCTAGAACTCAAACCGGGTCTAGAACCTAAATTTTCCTTAGGTCCACAACCTAGAATTATCCTTGAGTCTAGATCTCGAACAGGGTCCAGAAACCAAATTTTCCTTAGGTCCAGAACCTAGAATTATCCTTGAGTCCAGAACTCGAACCGGGTCCAGAACCCAAATTTTTCTTAGGTCTAGAACCTAGAATTATCCTTGAGTCCAGAACTCGAACCGGGTCCAGAACCCAAAACCTCGACCATTTCATCAAAAATTAATTCTTATTGCTTTTCGCTCTCTTTCACTAAGGTTTCAAATCATACAAGCAGGGGGCAAACTGTAGACCCTTAATTTTTGACCCAATCCGGTCCAATATGTTTTCTTTAGTCTAAAATGATTTTTGTTGTCTAATTGGTCCAAAATAATTTTTATTAAATAAATTTTTCTTTAGTATCTAATTTTTATTAATAAAAAATAAAAATAAACAAATAAAAGTCAAAAAAGAAAAATAAAAATAAAAATCGGAGTCAAAAAAATCGACGACAAAAAATCATCGCGTGGGCCCGTCGGCATTTTGTCCGCAGGAAATTCCTGCTAGAGAAATCACTGTGCTATTTTGCACGCAGAAATTTTCTGCCTGCGAAATAGCTTAAGGGCCCGCTTCGCGCGAGCTGCCGCAGCCAGCTGCAGCAGATTTTTTCGCCAGCACAGTTTTTCCGCAACAGTTTTTTTTCGGCAGCGCAAATTTCCCTATGCAAATTTTTTGAAACCTAATCCAAATAGGTTTTGGTTTTTTTTTATTAATATTGCTTACCTTAACTAATTAGGAATAAACAACCTCAAACAACTATAAATAAGGACTAAAGGTAATTAATAAGAGGAAGGGAAAAATCCAAGAGGAGTTTGGAAATTTTGAAACCAAATCAAGGAAGGAAAAGAAGAAATTCAATTCAACTTTTTTCTGGAACAACAGTAGCATGACTTAGAGGATTCAAAGGCAAAAAAAGCTTGTCTTTGGAGCTAGTTCATCCAAGAAGAATTTTTTTTGGAGAAATCATCAAAAGAAGGTATGTGTTAATTAATTTTCTTTAATTTTTTTTTACATGGTAGAAAAACTATGAAATCAAAATTAAAAACCTTTGAAATTTAATTTAGTTTTTCTAAAGCAAAAAAAAAAAAAACCTTATTTCATTGGTTTATCTTCCAAAAGGCTTAAAATTGTTATTTTTTCTTCTTAAAAACCTTAAAACTCTAATTGAACATATTTTTCAACAAAACTAAGATGTAAATTCTGCTTCTTTTAAAATCTTAAAGTAGGTTCTATTTCATTTAGAAAGTCTTCTAAAACATCTTTTCTACTTATAAAACTTTAATTTATTTGTTTAAATTCATAAAACTTCAAGAAATTATCAAATTGATTTTTAAAACCCTAAAAATTATTCACCACCCGTGACCCTACTTCTAAATCCTAAAATCCAAAATTTAAATTTTAAACCCAAAATAATGAACACTAACCCTTTTAAAACCTTAAACCCTAATTTTTTTGAACCCTAATCCTTTTAAAACATTAAAAAACATAAAAACATAAAAACCTAAATTTTACACAATAGCTTAGGAAACCAATAACCAAAAATCACAAATTAAAGTATTTTAAAGTGTTTAAAACCTTAGTTTTGTGATATCATCATTCAAACCTTAATTTTGTTAATAAAAGAGTCTTACCAACCCTTTAAAACATAAAACCCTAATTTATTTTAATTCCATAAAAAGTCACAGTAGCCATAATTGGACTTTTCTTTGCTTTATTCAATTCCATACTTGATCATGCTTTGATTTATTTAATTTCAATACTTGATTTATTTAATTTATCATGGATGGATGTTTATTTTAAATTTTGATTAATAGCTTTGATGAATGATTTATTTATGATGAATGATTATTTACTTTTATCAATTAATTTAGATTTCAAAAAGTTGTAAGAGGTATGTTTCCACTGGGTGGGTACCTCATTAGTTAAACGTCATGTAATTTAATTTGTTTTTCTATTTTAGAACCTATGTAAAGGGCATGTTTCTACCTTTTTGGTGGGTGTCCTATTTAGGCATGTGATGGAAGGACATGTTTCCATCCTTGGATGGGTGTCCATTTATTTGCTTTGTTTGGACATTGCTTTGATTTTAATATATTGATGCTTTCTTTTAATTATTGTGTGTAATATGGATAGTGTTATTATATTTAAGAATTTTATAATATTAAGACCTGTAAAGGAGGCCGGTTCCAATGAACTGGGCGTTGTGGGGGTGCTGGGCCATTTTTCACCTTCCCCACACGTACCCAACTTTCCAAACCGATTAGGGGGTTGGGGATTCCTTAGGAATCGAGTCATCCACCCTTTTCTTTTTTCCCGGCCCATCCGGGTGGCGACTCCATTTTCTCCGGACTTAGGTCTGTGTTCTCTAAGGCCCCGAGCCTAAACAGTGATGAAGTCGGAAGAATCATTCCACCGGGAGTGGGGGCAAAAATCTCAGCTCACACTACTGTAAGAAAATAAAACAAAAAGATTTTGAGATTTAAACTTCCGTTCGTTGGTTCCACCAAAAATTGCTTCTTGGATGAACAAGGACATAGGCAGTGTGGCTACCTTTGATAAATTATTGATTGTTTGCTTGTTGCTCCTCTCCAATCTAAAGTCTCAAATTCCAGTCCCTCATCCAAAGTTCTCTTGTTAATCCTTTTTTTTAAAAGTCCAGTCCGATCCCTTCACTGCCAAGTACGATCAATTTTTAAAGTTCGATCCCTTCCTTCCTAGTTTTTGTGTTTTTTAGTGTTATTTATAGGGAATTTAGAAGATTAATTCCAATTATTTAAGGAAACTATATTTAATTAAGAAAAGAAAACCGAAACCACATAGAATTTTGTTTTGGAAAAAATTGAGTTGGAAAAATTGCGCTGGCAAAATTTGCGATGGCTAGCTGCGAGGAAATTTTGATTTTACGAGCGAGAATTGGCTGGCGAGCTACCAGGCCATTTAGTCCAATGACTTTCGACGATGAATTTTTTCGTAGCCGATTTTTCCGTAGTCGATTTTTATTTTTATTTTTATTTATTCGTTTATTATTGTTATTTTTTTATTATTATAAATATAAAAAATAAATACTAAAACAAATATTATTTAATTAAGATAACACAAAAATTATTTTGGACTAAATAAAATATATTGGACCGAACTGGATAAAAAATTAAGGGTCTACACATACCACCATTACTTGACCATGATGAAGAAGAACTTTAAGGAGTGCAGGTTGATACACCTACCAAGAGAAGAGAACCAGATGGTTGATGCCCTAGCCACTTTGGCTTCGGTGTGGGAAAATCATATCAATTTATTTCTGAAGCTTCTGATTTTGACCAGTTCATCAACTCCTAGCAATGAATATAAGACAATCATGGAAACTAATATAGACCATGATACGTGGTATGATACTATAAGATGGTTTTTGGAGGAAAGGGAATACCTGTTCGGGGCAACAAAGAAAGAAAGAAGAGCCATAAGGAGGTGGTCCTTACAATACATCACCTTTCATGGAGAGTTATATCAAAGATGGCCTGATGGGGTGCACTTGAGATGCTTGAGGAAGCCTAAAGTGGAGCATATCATGTCAGAAATACACGCGGGAAGTTGTGGTCCACACATGAGTGGTTTTGTAATATCCCAATGTGTGCCCTAGAAGTTTGGATACAATTGTTGTTTGTTTGAATTATGTGTATATGTTATGTTGATAAGAAGAGAAATTGAAAAGAGAATGTTTATGTATTGTTAAAAAGGAAAGTAATGTGTAGAGAGAAAGTGTATATGTTGGGTATATTGTTATATATATAACATATACATTAGTCAAAAGGGATGGTCAATGGAAGATGATATTTATGTGTGATATGTGAAATTACTTTAACGGGCATATAAGTGACAAAGGTTAAGTTAAATGGATGAGGGCATTTAAGTAATTGCCCATGTAGAATTGCTTGGTGGAGATTTAAAGAAGAAGAGAAGTTTGACTTGATTTTTATTTCTACTCTTCTCATTTTTGGTGTGGCCGGCTACCAAAGGAAAGAAGGAGGAAGAGAAGTGTTCTAAGTTCTAAACATCAATTTGATGGGAAAATCAAAGGATCAAGTTGGAGATTTGTGAAATTTCTTCAATTGAGGTAAGTACTCTCTTGTTTATCTTTGTTATTTTTGAAGTTATGTTTGAGGTGGGTTGTGATGTGTTGAGACTATGAATAGGTGTGTTTGAAATGAGTTTATAAGTGTTGGGATTGATTATAAGTTAAAAAGGTTGGATTGACATTGGTTTTGGTTGGAAGATGATAAGTTAAAAGTGATGTTTGGTTTAGGGTTTTGAAATGGTAAATGATTAAATGGATTGTTGATGTATGGTTAATTGAATATTATGTTAAACATGCAAAATAAGTGTTAATGACTTTGCTTACATCCATTTGAATGAGTTTATGTTGTGTATATTGTGTTTTTATTCAATCAAAAGAGAGTTGGCCATAGTAAGGGATTGTATACATGAGAGACAAGGCCAAACCAAGGAAGAGACACGGCCAACCTAAAATATTTTTGAGAGACACGGCCAAGTCCATGGAAATTTGGCCGTGTTTGGTGATTTTTGGAGAGGACACGGCCGTGTCCCTTGCCCATGTTGGCTTCTGTTGTTTTTGGTTGAGAGGCTTTTGGTTGAGAGACACGGCCACAAGCTTGGCCATGTCCCTTGAGTGTGTTGGTTACTGTGTTTGGTTTTTGCTCTTCTTATATGATTGAGATTGAACCTACATTTGATGATGCATATGATACTAAATGAACAAGGTTATGTATTATATATATTGTGAATGGTAATGTGTTATATGAATAATGTACCTTGTAATGTTATATCCATAATACTATATGTAAAATGTGAAGGATATGATGAGGTAATTGATTATGTATAGCTTGATGGGAGTAGTTCTTGAAGGTGAAATCTATAATGATCATCCAAAAAGGTATGTGCAATGCAATTTATTATGATAAATGTTTTAATAATGATTGAAATGAAATAGAGGGACATGTTGTTTAGATGACGATGAATTTAAGATACATGTGCAATGAAATTGATTATATATGCTTGAATGATGAAGTGTATAATATGAATTGAGATAAAATGTGATGTGAAGCCATTGTGTTTGGCTATGATGATATATGTATTATGTGAAGCCATTGTGTTTGGCTATGACAACTCAAATGTGATGTGAAGCCATTGTGATTGGCTATGATGATTCAATTGAAAGACATAAGGCATGTTTGCCTAATTGATGATGAGAATTGAGAATGAAATTGATAAATGAGTTGTGTAGCTAATGTGTTATTCCATTTTCAGAGTTTGTTGTTGGTGGCATGCCTAATAATAGTAACAATCTCTTGAAGTTAGGTTGGTTAAAGCCTTGAAGCCTAATTGAGATGTTATAACCCTTGAAGCTAGGTTGGATTGGTTCTTGAAGCCAAGTTGGGTTGATACTTAGCATGCTTTGTTCCCCTTGAAGCTTGGTTGAACCTAAATCCTTGAAGCCTAGTTGGGTTAATGATAATGATAATGTGATAATAAAACCAAAGCATTAACTCTGAAAGTCGAATGGCATATTAGTGTCTTTTGGGCCCGAGTCTGTCTTTGTTGTCAATATGATATACAAATGTTGAAACAAGTGAGATCTATGGTTGACTTTGTTGGAAATGTGATTCATGATTGGTGAATTGTGAGTAATATAATGTTATGAAGTATGTTGTGTAATGTGTATATTGATATATTGATTGTGAGTGTTAACGATGGATTATGATTGATGAATTGTGAATAAAACAATGTTATGAAGTATGTTGTGTAATGTGAGTATTGATATATTGATTTTGAGTGTTAGTAATGGATTATGATTGATGAATTGTGAATAAAACAATGTTATGAAGTATGATGTGTAATGTGTATATTGATATATTGATTGTGAGTATTAATGATGGATTGTGGTTGGTGATAATGATATGTATATTATAAATGGAATTAGTCGAGATATAGGAAAGGTACAATTCAAAAGGAAAAACATGATAAGATATTAATGGTATATGAAAGTGATATTTCATTATATGTTAGAATTTCTATAATGTATATTTATATTTTATATTTGTACTACTAAGCTTTTGGGCTTAGCGCGGATGTGTAATCGCGCAGGTGACTAGGTGGAAGATATGAAGTCTTTCGTTATGCCACGAGAAGAGTAAGAGTTTGTCGAGACCAACTAGAGGGTGATGCATACATGTATAATTTTTAATTATGATGTATTTCTGACAAGAGTATATTTATATGTATAAATGAAGTTTGGATAAATATAAGATTATGATATATATGTAAGATTATTAAAAGTATAATAATTTTGTAATTGTTCTTTAAATTATATATTGTGGTTTGAACTCTGTTAAAGGTTTTAAAAATGTTTCGAAAAGTGACATCCTTATACTTTATATACTTACTGTATGTATATTAGGTGTATGTGTAGTACTTATATGGAGTATTGGGGTGTTACAATTATTTTGGTATCAGAGCTTAGGTTCGAGATTCTCGGCCTAAGTGAAATTAAAAAGAAAAAGTTTTGAAATGCTTAAAATGAATTAAAAAGAAGAGTTTTGAAATACAATTGGTAATACATGCATATGCATTAACACCTAGGTTGGTCTCGGATGTGGCATTATATGATTTGTAGTGTATCTGTGTTATATGAGATGGATGCTAGTATGCGAATGATGTTTTACATGAAAGTAAAGCGGGAGAAAAAAATGATATGGAATTTATATAAGATTGACTGATAAAATATATGCAAGTAAAGTGAATTATTAAATGTGTTAAAGTATAAAGAATGAAAAGAAGAATAAAGTTGAAAATGAGTTGAAATCAAAATCAAGATTAAAGTATGTACTTTTTTCCTCTATACTTTGAACCTCTTTATAATAAAGTTTATGTTGGGTTTGCTAGACAGAGGAAATATCGTTAAATTGTTAATATCAAAAGATATGTTATTAAATGAGGAGAGTATGGTGGAATATTGAATGAGTTGATTAATATAGACAAAGTGTGATTATTTAAAGTTTGGGGTATATATATAAAGTTAAAGTTTTGTAAAAAGGAAAAAGAGATGATAGTGGTTAAGTAAGAATATAGATTGGTATTGTTATTTTAATGCAAACATTGTGAGTTCAATGTTAGAAATGTGAGATGCTTGAATATTGTGAAAGCTCATGGTAATGGTGGTAATATGTGATATTTGAGATTTTGAAATGAGCTTGATAATTGTGAAAATTATATGTCTTGATATTGCTTTGTGATATATATATATACATAAGATGTTTTTAGAGTGATATTAAAAAAAGATGAGTTTGGCAAATTGAAGTGTAAGCAAGGTAGTAAGTTGGAAAGTTAAAGTTCTAGTGGAATTTGATAAAGATTATCTAGATATTGATGGTTTAATGTATATTCAATACATGAGCTAGGTGAAATGACTAATATTGCACATGAAAGTATTATGAATTGAGTAATGTGATTGATAGTATGAGAATTTGTTTTGAAGTAAAACGGAAGGGGATAAGCAAATAAAAAGGAGCTATTTTAAGTCATTTTACTGCAAAGGGTAAAAATGGATATGGAAGTATATTAAATGCTTTTAAAGATGAAAGTGAAAGAGATGTCACATTGGGAATGTGACTAAGATGGATGTGAAGTGCTATTATAGTCAGAATATATATATGTGTGTGTTGTATGAATAAATACTTTACATCATATTGGAAGAATGAAAATGATAGTGTTTAAAAGCAAGTGATAAACATTAAACTGGTATTGAATATATGAAAAAGGAAAATAAAATAAGAGTATATAATTAAGTGTGTACATGTATATGATATGTGAACTGAGTTTTTCACTATGAATGAAATTATGACTTAAAAAAAAATTATATATATATATAATAAATAAAAATATGTGTGAATCACATTATGAAGGTGACCTATGATATGTATGTGGTATAATTATAGAATTAGTGATATGGAAACGATGTTGTATGTATTAGTGGACCTAAGAGAGATTAGGTCTCAAACTGTGTAAAGCTAGATGGATTATGTGATGAAAGTAAATATAGAATGGACTTGAGTAATATTGGACAGTAGAAATTGTTATAGTGAGTATTGAACTTGATGATTATATGATATTTAGAGTTCCAAAGTATTCATATATGGAAAGTTCTATGTGATTATATATTATAAGAGATGGTAAATGGATTAGAAATGAAGTGACGAATATAAATTGTATAGAAACTGTATATGATTGAATATGTATATAGTAATATTGTTGGAACATGAATTAAATTGATAAAGATCATATAATCGAGTGTAAATTGGTTTGAAACGGAGTTGGAATGTGTTAACTTCTGTTATAGCAATAATGTAAAGAAGGAATGTGTAATTCTTGAGATACACCTTAGCCTTGTATTTGTAAAGATTGAGAATAAAATTATAAAAGAACAGTATTGATTTGAAAGCTTCAGGCTTGAATATTAATCTTTGTAAGGCCATGTGTTTTGTGCAGTATATTTGATCGATTAATTTGTTATCCATGAATTTGGGTCTTAGACAAAATGTTTGTAATACAGATTTGGTGAGATTGAAAATTTTGTTTGAGAAATATAGTTAAAAGTTATGATGGATGAAGTTGTACCTTAATATTTGATGTTAAGAAATTTGGTAATATTTATGAAGATAAAGGGAGAAATTATAAAATGTGACTGAGAGTTATATTGAATATGTTTATGATATGTAATGATTAAATGAATGAACTTGAGGTTTAAGTGAATGAACTATAGAGAGTAAATATGGTATAAATTTTCATGAGAATTGGTGGGAATTATATTAAAATATTTTGAAGTGATTTGATATCATGATAATTTGATTGAATATGGATCAGAAGAGATCAGGAATTGAATATAAGTTTGCCCTAATGGAATTAGGTTATATGTATGCATATGTGAATATTGAGAAATTTCATGATAAGTTAAATAAATTAATCGTTGGTTGGAATTGAACAAGATTGGAACGTGGGTATATTGTGACAGATAGATCAATTGATCTAGATTTGACTAAGATTATGAATCATTATTGAGATTTGATATGTATAATTGTACCAAGAGTATATTTATTCACATGATAATGTATATGATGTTAAATGTTAAAGTATGATTGGATATGAATAAATGGAGTTATAAAAGTTATAAATCATGATAAAAAGAGTAAAGAGTGGTTATTTATAAAATAAGTTGAAGGATAATGTATTAATATGTAAGTTAGGGGAAAAGCATGCTAAAGAAGTAACTCCAATTGTGAAAAATAAGAATCTTGTTAGCCATTGAAGGTTGATAAATGTCTATTTAGACAGTGATTGTCATGACGGGATAATTAATGCTCAGATGTAAACCAATGATTTTTAAGGTTAAAGTTAAGAAAGTAATTTCAAAGAGGTGAATGAACAAAATATATTGAATACAGAGATTGGACGAAGTATAAGGGTACTATTAAATGATATGATTCTTGTATAAAGATATTAATAAGAAATGTAATGAGTTCTTTTGAATGTTTGATTAAGGAAGTAATGAGATATATAAACATATAGAATGATGAGTTATGGAAGTTAAGATAGTATTTTGTTAAGAATGAATTGTTACAGTACTGAAAATTTCGAGGATGAAATTATTTAAGGGGGAGAGAATTGTAATATCCCAATGTGTGCCCTAGAAGTTTGGATACAATTGTTGTTTGTTTGAATTATGTGTATATGTTATGTTGATAAGAAGAGAAATTGAAAAGAGAATGTTTATGTATTGTTAAAAAGGAAAGTAATGTGTAGAGAGAAAGTGTATATGTTGGGTATATTGTTATATATATAACATATACATTAGTCAAAAGGGATGGTCAATGGAAGATGATATTTATGTGTGATATGTGAAATTACTTTAATGGGCATATAAGTGACAAAGGTTAAGTTAAATGGATGAGGGCATTTAAGTAATTGCTCATGTAGAATTGCTTGGTGGAGATTTAAAGAAGAAGAGAAGTTTGACTTGATTTTTATTTCTTCTCTTCTCATTTTTGGTGTGGCCGGCTACCAAAGGAAAGAAGGAGGAAGAGAAGTGTTCTAAGTTCTAAACATCAATTTGATGGGAAAATCAAAGGATCAAGTTGGAGATTTGTGAATTTTCTTCAATTGAGGTAAGTACTCTCTTGTTTATCTTTGTTATTTTTGAAGTTATGTTTGAGGTGGGTTGTGATGTGTTGAGATTATGAATAGGTGTGTTTGAAATGAGTTTATAAGTGTTGGGATTGATTATAAGTTAAAAAGGTTGGATTGATATTGGTTTTGGTTGGAAGATGATAAGTTAAAAGTGATGTTTGGTTTAGGGTTTTGAAATGGTAAATGATTAAATGGATTGTTGATGTATGGTTAATTGAATATTATGTTAAACATGCAAAATAAGTGTTAATGACTTTGCTTACATCCATTTGAATGAGTTTATGTTGTGTATATTGTGTTTTTATTCAATCAAAAGAGAGTTGGCCATAGTAAGGGTTTGTATACATGAGAGACACGGCCAAACCAAGGAAGAGACACGGCCAACCTAAAATATTTTTGAGAGACACGGCCAAGTCCATGGAAATTTGGCCGTGTTTGGTGATTTTTGGAGAGGACACGGCCGTGTCCCTTGCCCATGTTGGCTTCTGTTGTTTTTGGTTGAGAGACACGGCCACAAGCTTGGCCGTGTCCCTTGAGTGTGTTGGTTACTGTGTTTGGTTTTTGCTCTTCTTATATGATTGAGATTGAACCTACATTTGATGATGCATATGATACTAAATGAACAAGGTTATGTATTATATACATTGTGAATGGTAATGTGTTATATGAATAATGTACCTCGTAATGTTATATCCATAATACTATATGTAAAATGTGAAGGATATGATGAGGTAATTGATTATGTATAGCTTGATGGGAGTAGTTCTTGAAGGTGAAAGCTATAATGATCATCCAAAAAGGTATGTGCAATGCAATTTATTATGATAAATGTTTTAATAATGATTGAAATGAAATAGAGGGACATGTTGTTTAGATGACGATGAATTTAAGATACATGTGCAATGAAATTGATTATATATGCTTGAATGATGAAGTGTATAATATGAATTGAGATAAAATGTGATGTGAAGCCATTATGTTTGGCTATGATGATATATGTATTATGTGAAGCCATTGTGTTTGGCTATGACAACTCAAATGTGATGTGAAGCCATTGTGATTGGCTATGATGATTCAATTGAAAGACATAAGGCATGTTTGCCTAATTGATGATGAGAATTGAGAATGAAATTGATAAATGAGTTGTGTAGCTAATGTGTTATTCCATTTTCAGAGTTTGTTGTTGGTGGCATGCTTAATAATAGTAACAATCTCTTGAAGTTAGGTTGGTTAAAGCCTTGAAGCCTAATTGAGATGTTACAACCCTTGAAGCTAGGATGGATTGGTTCTTGAAGCCAAGTTGGGTTGATACTTAGCATGCTTTGTTCCCCTTGAAGCTTGGTTGAACCTAAATCCTTGAAGCCTAGTTGGGTTAATGATAATGATAATGTGATAATAAAACCAAAGCATTAACTCTGAAAGTCGAATGGCATATTAGTGTCTTTTGGGCCCGAGTCTGTCTTTGTTGTCAATATGATATACAAATGTTGAAACAAGTGAGATCTACGGTTGACTTTGTTGGAAATGTGATTCATGATTGGTGAATTGTGAGTAATATAATGTTATGAAGTATGTTGTGTAATGTGTATATTGATATATTGATTGTGAGTGTTAACGATGGATTATGATTGATGAATTGTGAATAAAACAATGTTATGAAGTATGTTGTGTAATGTGTGTATTGATATATTGATTGTGAGTGTTAGTGATGGATTATGATTGATGAATTGTGAATAAAACAATGTTATGAAGTATGATGTGTAATGTGTATATTGATATATTGATTGTGAGTATTAATGATGGATTGTGGTTGGTGATAATGATATGTATATTATAAATGGAATTAGTCGAGATATAGGAAAGGTACAATTCAAAAGGAAAAACATGATAAGATATTAATGGTATATGAAAGTGATATTTCATTATATGTTAGAATTTCTATAATGTATATTTATATTTTATATTTGTACTACTAGGCTTTTGGGCTTAGCGCGGATGTGTAATCGCGCAGGTGACTAGGGGAAAGATATGAAGTCTTTCGTTATGCCACGAGAAGAGTAAGAGTTTGTCGAGACCAACTAGAGGGTGATGCATACATGTATAATTTTTAATTATGACGTATTTCTGACAAAAGTATATTTATATGTATAAATGACGTTTGGATAAATATAAGATTATGATATATATGTAAGATTATTAAAAGTATAATAATTTTGTAATTGTTCTTTAAATTATATATTGTGGTTTGAACTCTGTTAAAGGTTTTAAAAATGTTTCGAAAAGTGACATCCTTATACTTTATATACTTACTGTATGTATATTAGGTGTATGTGTAGTACTTATATGGAGTATTGGGGTGTTACAGGTTTAGCCCTAGTTAAAAAGATAATTCAGCAAGGTTACTACTGGTTGACCATGGAGATAGATTGTATTGAGTTTGTAAGGAAGTGCCAGCAACGTCATATGTATGGTAATTTGAATCACATGCCTCCTGAAGAATTACATTCTATGTCTTCACCCTGGCCCTTTGCCACTTGGGGGATTGACATTATAGGAGAGATACATCTGACAGCCTCAAACGGTCACTGTTTTATTATAGTAGCGGTAGATTATTTTTCAAAATGGGCCAAAGCTGAATCTTTCAACAAATTGGGGGCAAGTCAAATGGCTAGATTTATTGAAAAGAATATCATCTGCAGATATGGGGTTCTGCATAGTATGGTATCAAACAATGGGGTATAGTTTCAAGAAGCAGTTAAGGACTTATTCTCAAAGTACTAAATCCATCATCACCGATACTCTCCTTATAGATCAAAGGCTAAGGTGCAGCAGAAGCAACAAACAACACAATTAAGCAAATTCTATCCAAGATGACCAAGACATATAGGGATTGGTTAGAAATGCTTCCTTTTACTTTATGGGGATAAAGAACAAGCGTGCGAACATCGACTGGAATGACACCATTCTCTTTGGTTTATGGGATTTTAGCATTGTTGCTAATTGAAATTGAGATCAAGTCATTATGAGTGGTCTTGGAAGCTGAACTGCCGGAGATAGATTGGGTAGTGAGAATATACAAATAGTTAGCTTTACGAGAGGAGAGAAGGTTAAAAGCACTATATCATCATCAACTGTATCAAAGGAGGATAGCTCGGGCCTACAATAGAAGGATTAAGATCAGAAAACTCAGAGTCAGGGATTTAGAATTGAAACAATGTAATCCTAATGTATCAGATCCAAGAGGGAAGTTTAGGCCTAGCTGGGAAGGGCCATATGTTGTGAAACTAGTCATGAACAAGGGTGCAGTGAAGTTATCAGACATGGACGGGAATGAGTTTAGTGAGCCAGTAAACATTGATAGGATAAAGAGGTTTTATGTATATAAAAAAGAGCTAGCTAGGTTAAAATCCCAAAAAGGGCGGCCTAGGCAAAAATTAGAGTAGTCTACTAGTTTTGAAAACCTAAAAGGGCGAGCTAGGCAATGATTAGGGCTAAGTGAGAGAAAATCATCAATTAGAAAACCTGAAAGGGCTAGTTGGCAACATGAGTGATTTTGTGTATGCTGGATTTATGTTTGGTTGTTCGCCAATTTAATAAAATAGAATTAATATTAAAATTATTCTATGTGCACTATTTTATGTATTTGGCCAAATATAGATAAAATGAGATAAACACAATAGCAAAAGGTGATGACAAAATATAAAAGGAAAAGAAACATCTCTTATTATTACTTTTATTATTTTCATCCTAACAATACTCTTTCTAAAGGAATTGACAAATGTAAAATCTATGGTAGATGATAAGTGTAGCATGCAAGCCAGCTTTGCTTCAGCCTATCCAAGTAGGCTTTAGTCAAACAAGGCATGTCCAAATTAGGAGTAAAATGAGAATCTCGATACTCAGCTCCATACTGACGGTCAAGCTGGCGAGGATCATAGCAAGTACCTCGATGAAGAGTAGCAAGAGGAACATACATCAAGTACATTCGAATGGTGATACAAGAAATCTTCCACCAAGGTACTAACAAACAGATGTTGACTTCAGCATGAGAATGGATCCGGTCTGTAACACCCCTTCCCAACCTACATGTGTAAGCTGAGTAGAGGTGCCACACTATCCTAATTGTTGCTACCAATTTACTTAGTCAAATTTTAGTTCTGATTTTTACAGAAATTTTGCCATAGTTCCGCCTAGAAATTTGGATCCCAAGTGTCGTCAAAACTTGTTTTTCTGATTTTTGAAAACATTTTACACATACCAATGTGAATAAGAATACCATCAAATTTAATGCACTCCCAATGAATCCACCTTATACCCTCAACTACAAACCTGCACGAAGAGTTCACACTTCTAATATAACATAAAGTAAAGATTTATGATTATTACATACTACTAACATACAATTATAACATAGAAAATCTCTTTTATATTTATTCATATACATGCCACAACTATCGACTCATAATGGAACTAAAAGATCTACCCCTGAGATTTGCTGTGGTCTGGTCGTTGCTTCCCCAAGATTTATCTACTGCTCCGAACCTACGAGTCAAGGAAAACTTAACTCGCTGAGCGTTGTCGCTCAGTGGGTACTTTACCAATAAAAATAAAAGTAGTACATGAAAGTATTCGAAGTAAAAAGGAAATAATAAAATCAACAATCAACCAACATTATACCAATAGAAATCGTGATACATTCAGTATGATATGTTTTCAATAATGTAAAATCATAATTCAAATTCATTTGCATTATATAGTTCAACGAAAAATAATATGTCTTTGATCCAGGCTCTACTGGGATATAGGGAACCATAGTGATAAGGCAGTGGCCCTCACCACTGTAACATAGGTGGCCCTAACCACCGATATTAGATCACAGGAATGGCCCTCACCATCCTAGTTATAACCAATGGCCCTCACCATTGGCCCCCAATGGCCCTCACCATTGAGTTCAGATCATATCAATTCAATCACAATATCAAGCAGTACTGCATAAGTTAGTATAGTGCACCATACCCTTATCTACTACTCCCACTATCCAGTAGAGCAAAAAGGTTAAAATGATTCAATTTAAGTCTCAAACCTCATTTTAGAATGACTCGCGAAATCATTTTAAATTTCCATCGCACTTTGCCATTTATGCCGCGCAACACATTCTTTAGTCAAACCATTCCCCTTTTTCGCATATTTAATATCCACAATAAACATATTAAAAATTTCAAAGCATTCCTCAAAATATCCCAAATTGACCAAATGAATAGTGTTGCGGCGAGTAAAATCGGCAACGCAAAATGGCATGACCAAATGAATAGTAAAATCTGGGTTTTCGTCAAAATTTCAGTTCACTTCAGTTATGCATTTGACCAAGTAAATGATCTTATTTTTGGCTGAAATTTTACAGAAAACTTATTTCATATGTTAACTAATTGCATGTAAAATTTCATTGAAAAATTCATTCGTTTGCTGCCCCAAACAATTGCCACAAAATTAGTCCAGAAGCTGTCACTTTGGGACCATTTCGGCCCAAACATTTGAAATGCATAGGATAGTTTATTTTTCTTTTGCAAATCAATATTAAGGCTTCTTTAATAGTAAAGTGAAGATTCAAACACTTCCTTTTGACGACTTTTGCATATTTAACTCAAATCAAACTAATTAAAGTTAAAACAACTTACCAAATCAATTTGCCAAATTTTCTCAAAACATTTGGTTTCAATTAAATTTAACAACCCAATTGCCATAAGAAAACAAAAACATAACTCAAATATTTAATTTAAACTTAATCAATATATTTAAACATCAACTTCAAAACTTCCATAAACCAAAGTTTGTAAGCAAATAGAATTTCTTTTATGGTAAAGCACCAAATCAAAAGTAATTATTCAAAGGTAAAGTACCAAACTAATTATTCAAAGGTAGAGTACCAAACCTTATTTCTTTAATTCCTCTTGGCTTTTCTTTCTTCTCCTTCTTTAATTCTTTATTTCTCTTTCAATCAATTCAAGATACAACATAAACCTTAGAAATTCAAAATAATAAGTTATCCTCCATTTCTTTTCTAACCGAAACCCTAATCCAACCTTATTAATCTTTATACATCTTGATTCTTCCATTTAATCAATTAATATCCTCACTTACTTAATATTTTTCCAATTCCACATAAAGACTCTAATTTCCAATCTTCTAATAAATATATAACTACCTAAAATTAATACTAAAATCAAAGTCTACTTACTAGAAAACCTTAAAAACATACCTTAAAAATCAAATTTGGAGAAACTTAGAAGTCCTTTGGTGTTTCCCTTTGTTGGCCGAAATTTGCAAGTGGAAAAGAGAGAAATTGGTTCTTCATATCACATATATTTATATACAAAAGAAATGATGATCACCTTGCCCACTTGTCCACTTTTTCTCTTTCTTCATTTATTACACATTTATTACACATGCTAAATGTTTTCTTTTGATTGGCCAACCTTTGATTTTTATAACTTCCTTTTTCCTTTACTTCTTTCCACTTGTCTCTCTTCCCATTGGATCTCATAAAGTTGTCCCGGGTTACCCATCCGGTCCCGACACGAAACCAAGCCACATTACGTTCCGGCGATTAATCGATCATATCTTTTAAACCGTATAGCTCCACGAGTCAAACTATATATGGTTTTGATCCTCTCGACCTCTACTTTCTATTTATAAGGTCTATTTTAGGTTTCCAAGTCATTTTGAAAAATTACCGATAAGCCCTCAACTTTTTACAAAATTCCCTTTAGGTCCTATTTTTGCTCAGGTTTCTCCGGCTTCGTTTCCACTGACGATCGTTTCATATTTAACCTCTCTCCGTTCTCTACGTACTCACGTCTTTATTTCCTACCCTAAATTCATGTATAACTTTAATTGATAATGACCAAAATGCCCTTAGTCAACATTTCTTCATTTTTCTTTAACGGGACATTTCCTGGAAAAACCGTTACACGTCGTTGCGATCCGGTTTTTCTCTACATTCCATTTTTGAAATTTATTATATGCACTATTAAGAACATCCGGTGCAACTTTCTTTGAAATTACATCTACGTCCCCAACTTTATTAAAAATTACAATTATGTCCCTTTTGTCATACAACCTTATCTAGGGCTGTTATCAAGAATTATCTTCTCCTTTTCCCTACTCTCGCTATGCACGTGTCTACACTGCATAAATGCAGTAGGCGGATGTGACAGTTCCTTCCTCGTTAATTTAAGCTTCGTTCCGAAGCTCATCAAGTGAAAACAAATATGGGTATTGCTTCTTCATAGTTTCTTCGCGTTCCCATGTAGCTTCTTCTACTTTGTGATTCCTCCAAAGCACTTTGACCAATGGAATCTTCTTATTTCGCAACTCTTTGATTTCACGTGCTAGGATCTCTACCGGCTCTTCCTCATATGTCATTTCAGGCTGAATCTCAATATCTTGAACTTGTATGACGTGGGTTGGATCTGAACGATACCTCCTTAGCATCGAAACATGGAAAACATCATGTATTTTATTTAATTCAGGTGGTAACGCCAACTGGTAAGCTACCGGACCTACCCGTTTAATAATTTCATATGGTCCGATGAATCTAGGGCTTAGCTTGCCTTTTTGTTTAAATCGTAACACTTTCTTCCAAGGAGAGACTTTGAGGAACACTCTGTCACCTACCTCAAACTGTATGTCTTTCCTTTTTAGATCCGCGTATGATTTTTGCCTGTCCGCTGCTGCTTTTAATCGGTCTCGAATGATTTCTACCTTCTCTTCAGTTTCCTTAACTATGTCTGGCCCCAACATCTTTTCCTCACTCAATTCTGTCCAGCAAACTGGAGTTCTGCATTTTCGACCATACAGTGCTTCGTAAGGTGCCATTTGTATGCTGGATTGATAACTGTTGTTGTACGCGAATTCCATTAAGCTTAGGTGTTTGTCCCAACTACCTTTAAATTCTAAAACGCACGCCCTCAGCATATCTTCTAAAATTTGAATCACTCTTTCCGACTGTCCGTTTGTCTGGGGATGAAATGCTGTGCTGTGGTAAGTTCGAGTTCCAAGGGCTGTTTGTAACTTCTGCCAAAAATTTGACGTAAAACGTGGGTCTCGATCGGATATGATCGAAGTTGGAACTCCGTGGAGACGTATAATCTCTTTGATATACAAGTCTGCCAACTTGTCTAGCGAGTAATCCACACATACTGGTATGAAATGAGTGGACTTAGTAAGCCGGTCTACGATTACCCAAATCGCGTCATGTTTGTCCCTTGTCATAGGCAATCCTGTGACAAAATCCATAGTAATACGATCCCATTTCCAGGTTGGAATCGTAATAGGTTGTAGTAGCCCTGAGGGTAGTTGATGTTCCGCCTTCACTTGCTGACAGGTTAGACACTTCGTTACATGATCAACGATATCCCTTTTCATTCCTGGCCACCAATAATACTCCTTCAAGTCCCGATACATTTTCGTTACTCCTGGATGCATTGTATAAGAACTGTTATGAGCTTCTTGCAAAATCTGTTTCTTCAGCTCCTTGGACTTAGGTACCACCATTCTCTTCTTGTAGTAGAGAATACCATCAGGACGAATTTGATAGTCTCCTGAACAGTTCTCCTGCGCCTGTTGACTCCACTTTTTCACTTGTTCATCTTCCTTCTGAGCCTCACGTATTTGTTGATGTAAATTAGGTCGCACGTGCATTTCTGCAAAGATAGCTCCATCTTCTGTAGGTTTTAACGTTACCCTCATAGCACTTAGCGCTTGCATTGACTTCCTACTAAGTGCATCTGCTACGACATTCGCTTTGCCCGGGTGATAATTAATCGTATAGTCGTAGTTGGCTAACCATTGCATCCATTTTCGCTGTCGCAGGTTTAAATCTTTCTGCGTGGGCAAATATTTCAGGCTTTGATGATCCGTAAAGATGTAACATTTTTCCCCATATAAGTAGTGCCTCCATGTCTTGAAAGCCAAAACAATCGCTGCTAGCTCTAAGTCATGCGTAGGATAATTCTTTTCATGTGGCTTGAGCTGTCGAGAGACATACGCAATGACTTTGCCTTCCTGCATCAATACACAACCTAACCCGATATGGGATGCATCGCTATAAATCACAAAATCTTTTCCTGATTCTGGTTGTGTAAGAATAGGTGCTTCAGTAAGTTTTTGTTTCAGCTTTTCAAAGCTCCTTTGACAAGCGTCGGTCCACTGGAATTTGGCATTCTTCTGAAGTAGCTTGGTCATAGGTACGGCGATCATGGAAAACCCTTTAACGAATCTCCGATAATATCCTGCTAATCCCAAGAAACTACGGACTTTCGTTACTATCTTAGGTGACTTCAATTCCAATACTGCTTCTATTTTCTTGGGATCGACCCTTATTCCTTCTGCCGATACAATATGTCCCAAGAAAGCTACTTCTTCCAACCAAAATTCGCATTTGCTGAACTTAGCGTATAACTGCTTTTCTCGCAGGGTTTGCAAAACAATTCTAAGGTGACGATCATGGTCCTCTCGATTCTTTGAATACACCAATATGTCGTCAATAAATACAACCACGAACTGATCCAAATACGGGTGGAAGATTCTGTTCATCAAATCCATGAATACTGCAGGTGCATTCGTTAATCCAAAAGGCATAACAATGAATTCATAATGTCCATAGCGAGTTCTGAATGCGGTTTTTGATATGTCTTCACCTTTAATTCCCAATTGATGATAACCCGATCGTAGATCAATTTTTGAAAAGACTCCAGCACCTTTGAGTTGATCAAACAAATCATCTATGCGAGGTAACGGATACTTGTTTTTGATGGTCAGCTTATTAAGTTGACGGTAATCTACACATAACCTTAAGGATCCGTCTTTCTTATTCACGAACAATACCGGTGCTCCCCATGGTGATACGCTTGGCCTTATGAACCCCTTGTCTAAAAGTTCTTGTAGCTGTACCTTTAATTCTTTTAGCTCCGCTGGCGCCATTCGGTAAGGTGCGATGGATACTGGTGCAGCTCCCGGGTACACGTCTATGGTGAATTTCACCTCTCGTTTAGGTGGTAGTCCGGGTAAATCGTCAGGAAATACGTCGGGAAAATCGCATACAGTAGGTATATCTTGTAACTTTGGTGCCTCTTCTTTCGCTACTAATGCACATACCAGGTATGCCTCGCAGCCTTTTTGCACTAACCTCTTAGCCGTCATGGCAAAAATGATGTTAGTTAGATAGTCCTTCCTTTTTCCCACTAGAGTCACTTCGTCACCGTCTGCAGTATGCAAGGTAACTCTCTTCCGTTTACAGTCAACCAATGCATCGTGTTTGGCCAACCAATCCATCCCAAGGATAGCATCAAATTCTTGAAATGGTAGTTCAAATAAATCTCCCCAAAAGATATGTTCGTGTATCTCTACGGGACAATCTTTCACTACCTTCCTAGTAATCACCTCATTTCCTAATGGGTTAGTAACTAATATTCCTTCTTTCTCTAGTTCTACCTTTAGGTCCTCAAGTTTTTCATTTTTCGTGCATATATATGAGTGTGAAGAACCTGGATCTATTAAAACGTAAAGCGGAACCCCAAACATAGACAACTGACCTGCAATCACGTCTAGCGCTTCTTCGTCTTCTCGCCCCCTCATAGCATACATTCTAGCAGGAGCCCTTGCTTCTGGTCGATTCACTGTTTCAGATTGCACACGCGACGGATTTTCGCTCCTTCCTCTGCCTCGGCCTCGACCTGCTGCCGCTTGCGATCTCTCAGTATCCCTAGGTAGATTCTGTATTCGCTGGGGACACTCTCGCATAAGGTGGTCTAAAGATCCACATATATAACATGCAAATGTCCGACCCCAACATTCTCCCGTGTGACGGCGTCCGCATTGATCACAGCGTGGATTATTATTTTCGCCTTCATTACCTCTCGGACCAATAAAGAAGTTACCTCCGCTTCAGCTGAATCCTCTTCCTTGTCCTCTTCCGGATCGTCCCGTACTAGCGACTGAGGTAGTTTGACTTAAGCCACCGCGAATTGATCCCTGACTGTAACCTCGACGTTGACCGCCTCCCGTGGAACCACTGCCGCGGAATCGTTTCCTTGATGATTGGTAGTTTCTCGAATAGTTCTGGGTACCTCTCTTCTGTTTCATCTTCTGTCGTCTATTCTGTTCATCAGACTGGCATTGCTCTACTTCTAGAGCCCTATTGACCAACTCGGAAAATTCTTTGATATTAGCAGCAATTAGCTGCATCCTAATCTCATTATTCAATCCATCCTGGAACTGCTTACATCTATCATGTTCGTCTTCAATTGTCTTCTTGGCATACCTACTCAGCCTAGTAAATTCCCTCTCGTACTCAGCAACGGTCAGTCGACCTTGCTTTAAGTGTAGAAACTCCTTTTTCTTGGCATCTAGGTATGCCTCTGATATAAACTTCCTCTTGAACTCATTCACAAAGAAATCCCATGTTCTCTGTTCCGGTGAAACTCGTTGGTGAACTGTGTCCCACCATATATATGCTTCTTCCACTAATAAGGAAGTAGCACATATCACTCGCTCTTCTGGCGTACACTGTAACTGATCTAAGGCTCGTATTGTTCCTTCCAGCCAATACTCGGCTGTTGAAGAATCATCGTCCCTTCGAGCCTTAAACTCCTTCGCACCATACTTTCTTATCTTTTCTATCGGGGGTTTCCTTTCCCCTCCTACAGCAGGTACTGGTATGGGTGCTGGCGCTAGAGGTGGGGCTGGGGCAATGCCGGCTATCTGCCGAAATACGGCAGCCATTTGTTGCAACATATCATTGGGAATAGGAGCATCAGCGGGTGGTTGCTCCGACGCTGATGTCTCAGATACACGCATTTCTACAACTCGGGAGGCCTGAGACTCGACCTCCTCCTCTATATCACGCTGCGCTGCTTGCGACATCTAAAGAGTAAACATATACCATCCCATCATTATTAACGACCCAGACCAACAGCATTATCTTACCCTAGGTGGCATGTATATAAATATAAAATTCTTAATTAACACATATACAACACAACTTTTATTTATTTCCAAACACAAAGTTTTACAATATTAGGAAGCCCTTATATACATTGCAAAATTTAGGACTCCATGAAATCGTACAATCTCTTATTTACTACAGGATATCTCGTTTTACGTCGGTAATGGCCACTCCCGACATAAAACGTACATCCTCCTATGTTGGATTACCCAGAAGCGGCTAAACCTTAGCTCTGATACCACTAATTGTAACACCCCTTCCCAACCTACATGTGTAAGCTGAGTAGAGGTGCCACACTATCCTAATTGTTGCTACCAATTTACTTAGTCAAATTTTAGTTCTGATTTTTACAGAAATTTTGCCATAGTTCCGCCTAGAAATTTGGATCCCAAGTGTCGTCAAAACTTGTTTTTCTGATTTTTGAAAACATTTTACACATACCAATGTGAATAAGAATACCATCAAATTTAATGCACTCCCAATGAATCCACCTTATACCCTCAACTACAAACCTGCACGAAGAGTTCACACTTCTAATATAACATAAAGTAAAGATTTATGATTATTACATACTACTAACATACAATTATAACATAGAAAATCTCTTTTATATTTATTCATATACATGCCACAACTATCGACTCATAATGGAACTAAAAGATCTACCCCTGAGATTTGCTGTGGTCTGGTCATTGCTTCCCCAAGATTTATCTACTGCTCCGAACCTACGAGTCAAGGAAAACTTAACTCGCTGAGCGTTGTCGCTCAGTGGGTACTTTACCAATAAAAATAAAAGTAGTACATGAAAGTATTCGAAGTAAAAAGGAAATAATAAAATCAACAATCAACCAACATTATACCAATAGAAATCGTGATACATTCAGTATGATATGTTTTCAATAATGTAAAATCATAATTCAAATTCATTTGCATTATATAGTTCAACGAAAAATAATATGTCTTTGATCCAGGCTCTACTGGGATATAGGGAACCATAGTGATAAGGCAGTGGCCCTCACCACTGTAACATAGGTGGCCCTAACCACCGATATCAGATCACAGGAATGGCCCTCACCATCCTGGTTATAACCAATGGCCCTCACCATTGGCCCCCAATGGCCCTCACCATTGAGTTCAGATCATATCAATTCAATCACAATATCAAGCAGTACTGCATAAGTTAGTATAGTGCACCATACCCTTATCTACTACTCCCACTATCCAGTAGAGCAAAAAGGTTAAAATGATTCAATTTAAGTCTCAAACCTCATTTTAGAATGACTCGCGAAATCATTTTAAATTTCCATCGCACTTTGCCATTTATGCCGCGCAACACATTCTTTAGTCAAACCATTCCCCTTTTTCGCATATTTAATATCCACAATAAACATATTAAAAATTTCAAAGCATTCCTCAAAATATCCCAAATTGACCAAATGAATAGTGTTGCGGCGAGTAAAATCGGCAACGCAAAATGGCATGACCAAATGAATAGTAAAATCTGGGTTTTCGTCAAAATTTCAGTTCACTTCAGTTATGCATTTGACCAAGTAAATGATCTTATTTTTGGCTGAAATTTTACAGAAAACTTATTTCATATGTTAACTAATTGCATGTAAAATTTCATTGAAAAATTCATTCGTTTGCTGCCCCAAACAATTGCCACAAAATTAGTCCAGAAGCTGTCACTTTGGGACCATTTCGGCCCAAACATTTGAAATGCATAGGATAGTTTATTTTTCTTTTGCAAATCAATATTAAGGCTTCTTTAATAGTAAAGTGAAGATTCAAACACTTCCTTTTGACGACTTTTGCATATTTAACTCAAATCAAACTAATTAAAGTTCAAAACAACTTACCAAATCAACTTGCCAAATTTTCTCAAAACATTTGGTTTGAATTAAATTTAACAACCCAATTGCCATAAGAAAACAAAAACATAACTCAAATATTTAATTTAAACTTAATCAATATATTTAAACATCAACTTCAAAACTTCCATAAACCAAAGTTTGTAAGCAAATAGAATTTCTTTTATGGTAAAGCACCAAATCAAAAGTAATTATTCAAAGGTAAAGTACCAAACTAATTATTCAAAGGTAGAGTACCAAACCTTATTTCTTTAATTCCTCTTGGCTTTTCTTTCTTCTCCTTCTTTAATTCTTTATTTCTCCTTCAATCAATTCAAGATACAACATAAACCTTAGAAATTCAAAATAATAAGTTATCCTCCATTTCTTTTCTAACCGAAACCCTAATCCAACCTTATTAATCTTTATACATCTTGATTCTTCCATTTAATCAATTAATATCCTCACTTACTTAATATTTTTCCAATTCCACATAAAGACTCTAATTTCCAATCTTCTAATAAATATATAACTACCTAAAATTAATACTAAAATCAAAGTCTACTTACTAGAAAACCTTAAAAACATACCTTAAAAATCAAATTTGGAGAAACTTAGAAGTCCTTTGGTGTTTCCCTTTGTTGGCCGAAATTTGCAAGTGGAAAAGAGAGAAATTGGTTCTTCATATCACATATATTTATATACAAAAGAAATGATGATCACCTTGCCCACTTGTCCACTTTTTCTCTTTCTTCATTTATTACACATTTATTACACATGCTAAATGTTTTCTTTTGATTGGCCAACCTTTGATTTTTATAACTTCCTTTTTCCTTTACTTCTTTCCACTTGTCTCTCTTCCCATTGGATCTCATAAAGTTGTCCCGGGTTACCCATCCGGTCCCGACACGAAACCGAGCCACATTACGTTCCGGCGATTAATCGATCATATCTTTTAAACCGTATAGCTCCACGAGTCAAACTATATATGGTTTTGATCCTCTCGACCTCTACTTTCTATTTATAAGGTCTATTTTAGGTTTCCAAGTCATTTTGAAAAATTACCGATAAGCCCTCAACTTTTTACAAAATTCCCTTTAGGTCCTATTTTTGCTCGGGTTTCTCCGGCTTCGTTTCCACTGACGATCGTTTCATATTTAACCTCTCGCCATTCTCTATGTACTCACGTCTTTATTTCCTACCCTAAACTCATGTATAACTTTAATTGATAATGACCAAAATGCCCTTAGTCAACATTTCTTCATTTTTCTTTAACGGGACATTTCCTGGAAAAACCGTTACACGTCGTTGCGATCCGGTTTTTCTCTACATTCCATTTTTGAAATCTATTATATGCACTATTAAGAACATCCGGTGCAACTTTCTTTGAAATTACATCTACGTCCCCAACTTTATTAAAAATTACAATTATGTCCCTTTTGTCATACAACCTTATCTAGGGCTGTTATCAAGAATTATCTTCTCCTTTTCCCTACTCTCGCTATGCACGTGTCTACACTGCATAAATGCAGTAGGCGGATGTGACACGGTCAACCCAGTCAACATATGATAAAGTAGGGTGGAGTAGTTTCCTAACAGAGTGATGTCGCAGTAGATATCTGGCAAAATCCATAGATGGAGTATCAAGCAAACAGAGATGCTCCTGACGCCAAATTTGTAAGCACAAGAAAAGAATAAAAAAAAAAGAAAGGTCCGCTAAGTTGAAACTGCAATGGTGGCTTAGGCAAAAATTAGGACAGCTCGCTAGTTTCAAAAATCCACAAGGGCGGACTAGGCAAAAATTAGAGCAATTGAAAATCCAAAAGGGCAGTTTAGGTAATTATCTAAAGAAGTAATGGACTCCAAGCCAATCTCCTTGACAATCTTGATTTAAGTTGTTCTAATCCAAATAAAGTCTCAGCTAAGATCACGGGTATCGACGATAAGCCTCCTTCCATTTGGTCCATGATATCTAATACTCGTAGATCGATATCGCCTTCAGAAGAAACAAGCAAAAATTGGCCAAGAAAGCATAGACAAAGCATATGTCCCCATGCCTTAGTAGGAGCCAAGTGAGAAATACAAAAGTAAATTAAGGGACCAAGCAAAATTTTTCTCACCTCTCGTCAACTGTAGAACTTCAAGCTTTAAAAGTTGAAATAACATTTGCATCTTTTATTGAGTCTTGGAAATCAATATAGGGAATGCCATTGGTTGATTACTTGGATATCCATGGATGGCCTCAAATTCTTTAATCATGGGATATATCTCAATGCCATTAATCTCAAATGTCCTAGAATTCACATTCCAAAAAAAAGCAACGGCATGTAAAAAGAGTGGTCCAATTTAATATTTTGAAAACACTTCAAAATATCGATTTTAGACCAAGATGTTTGTTTCCAATGAATGGCATTCATATTTTTAAATAGTCCTTTTATTTTCTTCAAATTGAGTTCGGCCATTGTTGAGAATTGAAGGGAAATTGGAATTGTTAAAAGGAATTTTGATGCCGAAATTGAAAATTCATGAAAAATTTCCAAGCTTCTGTATGAGGTCATGGCATGAAAAGAAATTTATATGGGATGATTGGCTATTCCAAAATTGACAAGGACTGGCTTAAGACCGAGACGCACAAGGATAGGAAATTGGCGATGAAAAGGTTTTGACTTGCCACATTGCCTTTGGTTTTGTAAATTAGTGCTACTGTGAAAATTTTGAATGTGAAGAGGAAAGAACAATAATTGTATCATAGGAATAATAATGGTGATAGATACATGAAAAAAAAAGAAATAAAAAAAGTCAAAAGTTATAGTAAAAGTGCAAATTATATATCATCATTATTATTTTTATCATTATTTTTATTGTACAATATTTCCTCAATTAATACAATAATAGGTAATTGAGATGGAGTTGGTGGATCATGATTAAACAAAGCCCTGAAAAGTCATCGCCTATTGGAGAAGGAGGCATATCACCTATCTTGAGTTTGCCCAAAGCAGGAGCACTGAATCTCTATTATCTTGGAATTCAGATCTGTAACAGTCCTTATCTGTGGTAGACAAAAGGATCTCATGGTCATCAGCTTCTCTAGATGACGAAGCACCAAGATCTCTTACCCCTTAAAACCGGAAGTCTCAAAAATCTTCCTCTGACTGATGATATAATTTTTCAAAATGGGCAACCTGTTGACTACTAGCAGCAAACTCTTCTTAAAGTTTCTTGTTTTGTTCCTCAAGCATCCATTGTGAGCCAGAAGGGAAAGAGTAAGAGCATAGATAATAATGCATACATGTAGCATGAGTAAGAGCATACATAATCATGCATACATGTAGCATAAATTATCATGGAACAGGAAAACCTACCAAGTAATTCATATTAATGCCCTATGGATGAGGCAGGATCTCCGGTTGATTAGAATGAGCAAATGGAGGAGCGGTAAAGGAAGATCCAGCCTCATGACTAAATGAGCCAATAACCTAAAAATAATCATTAAAATAGTCAAAATAAGTTAAGAAAGAAGTAATTACAATGGAAAAATGGTAAAAGTTTACCTGAGAGGTGCTAGCCCCGAGATGTGGGACGGACCCTCCTCCCTCTCCGTGATACTTGTCTTCATCGCTATCCTCATTTTTCTCGAAAATCTCCCATACGCCAACGGGAGATATATGAAATGTAATATCCCAAAATGTACCCTAGAAGTTTTGGTATTATTGTTATAATTGGATTTTATGTATATGTTTCTTTGGTAAGAGAAAAGAATTATATAGAGAATGTATATGTTGTGTATATGAAAATATATACAACATATACACAAGTCAAAGTCAAAGAAGGTTAGTGGAAGAAGATATTTAGTTATTTTAATTAATTAAGTTAATTAGTGGAAATGGGAAATTAAATGAATGGAAGAGATTAATTTGGATTATTTTAATATTATAATTGCTTGGATGAGAGGATTTTAAGGAAAAGTTTGACTTTGATTTCTTTGGTTTCTTTCTTTCTCTCTTTCTTCATCGTGGTTCTCTTTCCCTTTCTTTCGTTTTCCTTTTATTGTCCGACCATCAAAGAAGCAAGAGAGCAAGAAGAGTTTTGACTTCCAAGTTTAAGATTGAAGGAAGTTTTCAAGAGATCAAGTTGGAGATTTAAGAGTTCCTCATTCTTGGTAAGTCTTTCCACTTGATTCTTTGATTTGCTTGGGTTTGTGAGTTGAAGTTGTGTTTGAGAATGTGTTTGTTTGATTTTGGGTGTGTTTAAGAGTGTTTGGTTCTATTGATTTTTGGATTTTGGGGTTGGATAGAAGGAAAGAGTAAGTTTGTTGGTCTAGAAGTGTTGTGGTTGTGTTTAGGGTGGTGATGATATTTTTGGATTGTGTTTGATGTATATTTTGGGTTGTTTTGTTGTTTTGCTAGTTTGATATGGTTTTGGGTATGTTTGGCTAAGTTGGTTTGAAGTGGATGATGGTGGTAAGAAGAAAAATGTTGGTTGTGAGGTTGTTGTGGCCGGAATCTGGGTTTTTGGTCTGACACGCCCACGAGCACGTCCAGGTCTTTAGGCGTGTCAATTGTTCTATGTGGCAGTAGGTTTGACACGGCCAGTAACACGCCCGTGTTATTGAATGTGTCATAGCCACTGTGTTATTGGGGAATTGACACGGCCATGAGCACGCTCATGTTGTTGGACGTGTCAATATTTCTGAGAGACAAAATGTATTACACGCCCAGTAACACGCCCGAGGTTCTAAGCGTGTCAATGCTTCTGTGTTGTAGAGTTAGGGCACGGTCAGGGACACTCCCGTGTGGTTGAGCGTGTCATGTTTAGAGTTTGCCCTAGTTGGTTCTTAGCCTTATGATCTCATGTGGGTTTCATCATTCTTTTGGAATAGGTTGTGAAGAAGGTGATTTGCCATAATTTAAGAAGTGAAGGATTTTTGGAAGAGGAAGTCAATAGAGATGTGTGAGTTATTTTGAGGTAAGTACAAACCTTGCATTATTGCATACATTCATGTGATTTTGGAACTTATACATTTGAGTATGAATGTACTAAGGAATCTTATTGCATTGTTTATATATATGAATAATGTTATGTTTTATACAATGTGAACTTTGTGAAATGCAATATGATATATGTATATTGATTATGAGTATTTGAATATGAATTGAAATAGAATGAAATGTGAAGCCATTGTGGTTGGCTATGATATTGTAAATGATGTTGGAGGCATGATTGCCTAATTGTTTATAAGATATGAATTGAGAAAGAGAATGGTAAAGAAGTAAACGAATTGATTGTATGCCTAATATGTTACTCAATTTTCAGAGTGCTGGGTTTGGTGGCATGCCTATGAAAGGTAACAGTCTTGCCGGGTTGAGGATCTCTTCACTTTAAGTTGAATTGAGGTCCAAGAGACTGGGTCTGTTACACTATATGAATTATGAATATGAAATATATGAAAAGTAACAGACTTGCCGGGTTGAGGATCTTCTTGATTTCAATCGGGTTGATGGTCCAAGAGACTGGGTCTGTTACTAGTAACAGTCTTACCGGGTTGAGGATCTCCTCAAGTTTATTGCGTTGATGGTTCAAGAGACTGGGTCTGTTACACTATCCATGGATAGAGATATGAGATATATTGCATACGGGCTTGATCATTGTGATTATAGACCAAAGCAGTAACTCTGAACTTTGAATATCATATTAAATACTTGTTGGGCCCATGTGTGTCTATGTTATTATTATTATTGAATGTATGACATTGATATTGACATTGCATAATATCATTATGGTTTGTACCACTAAGCCGTTGGCTTAGCGTGATTGTAATTTATCGCGCAGGTGATAGGGTTGAAACGGAAGATTCCTCTAGACCTAGTTGAGTTTAGGCTTGAAGAGTTGGCCTAGAGCTTAAAGATCAGAGAGTCAAGCTGCCAATCATGTATATATTTCATGTTTTGTAAATTTTGATTTTTAATGTATGTGTACTTGTAAGTATTTGTTATAATTTTCGCTGCGTATTAATAAACGTTTTTATCTATTATGTTTTACGAATTTCTTCTAAACCGTTGATATTTGTTTCATTTCTTTTCGAGTTATGACTTGTGTATTTTATAAACTGTGGCATTTTCTATATTCAGTATACGTATATTATGATCGTATAAGCATGCTGTGTACGTATATGGGGTATAGGGGTGTTACAATTATTTTGGTATCAGAGCCTAGGTTTGAGATTCTCAACCTAGGTCAATTGTAAGAAAAAGAGTATTTTGATTTTAAAAAGTGGGTTTTTGAATAAAATACATGTTTGGTATTGGCAGTCTTTGATCTTTAATGAGGTGTATTCTGCTATGTTTATAGATATAGGTTGTAATGGATTCTCATTCACGTCAGTCTGTTGAGGGTAGTGCGGAGAGTTTAGCTCCTGAAGAGAGTAGAGATGAAGTTAGCATGGATAGAGCTGGAGAGGTACCTATTTCTGTGTCTGGGAGACCAGCTGGTGAGGAGGCTCCGCCGGGTTGGCTTAGACATGTGATAGAATTGTTTAGGCAAGCCCCATTACAGCCGCCACCACCCCCACAGCCATTGGTACCAGTGAGACATTACGATAAATTAAGAAAGTATGGAGCAGAAGATTTTCTGGGTACTATTGATCCAGCAGTAGCTGAACAATGGTTAGATAGAATACATAGGATATTCATTCAGTTGCAAGCCACTCCAGAAGAAAATTTTGATTATGCTAGATCACTGTTACAGAAGGATGCATATGATTGGTGGAAAACAGTTCCTCATGCCATGGATGATCCACCTATATTGTCCTACAGTGATTTTCTACAGGAGTTTGAGCTGAAATATACTCCGAGGGAATATAAAGATGTGAAAAAGATGGAATTTCTGAATTTGAAGCAAGATAGCCGGACTGTAACAGAATATGAGGTTGAGTTCATCCGGTTGAGTCACTATGCTGGGGGAATTATTTCAGACGAGATAGACCGGTGCAGAAGATTTGAGGAGGGATTGAGGCCCTCTATCATGTGTCTTGTGGCTGGTTCTAGATACCAGGATTTTTCCCAGCTTGTTGCAGCAGCTAGGAGTGTGGAGAGAGCTCAGGGTATTGTAACAGCTACGACCGAGGAGGAGACCAGGGTTAGGAGACCCCAGTTTGAGGCAGGGTCTTCATCTGTGAAGAGAGGTAGAGGAAATTTTGTTCCCAGGATCAGTAGGAGTCAGAGGCAGGCTGGTAGGTCAGTTCAGTTTCAGAGACAGAGATCGAGACCTACAGTTTCAGTAGCAAGTGCTCTGACTCCAATAGTTCAGAGATCTACTCTACCTATATCTGCTCAGTGTGGGGGTTCTCATAGAGGTGTTTGTTGGAAGAATAGTGGAGCAGCTGTATGCTTCAGATGTGGATCTCCTGATCATTTTATTAGAGAGTGTCCTGAGATGCAGGAGCAGAGGCCGGCAGATTCTGCAGTTTCTCGACCTAGTGTCAGAGGTGGTCGAGGGGGCAGAGGTTTCAGCAGAGAGGGTAGACCTGGAGTTAGTTAGAGAGGAGGATCTTCATCTAGGGTTAGTAGGCCAGATGAGGCTGGGCCTTCTCAATGAGTATATGTGATGCAAAGACAACCAGATGCTTCAGCAGTCATCGCGGGTACTTTCTCTTTATTTGGCATTTCAGTTCTTGCTTTGATTGATCCAGGATCTACTCATTCATATATAAGTGCATCCATATTGCCTGTGTCTGAATTGCATTCTGAGTCCCTAGGATTTGATGTTTTGGTGACAAATCCTTTAGGGCATAGTGTGATTGTTAGCAAGGTGCACCGAGATAGTGCAGTTGTGGTGCAAGGTGAGGAGTTTTGTGGAGATTTGATTGAAATGCCTTTTAAAGAATATGATTTGATTTTGGGCATGGACTGGTTGTCTAGACATGGAGCTGTGGTAGATTGTCAACAAAAGTGTGCTACTTTGAGAACTAATGATGGTAGAATTGTGTTGGTATCTACTGAGCAGAAACAGCTTACATTCTTGTTTGTATCAGCTGTAACCGCTAGAAGGTTGATTAGAAAAGGGTGTGACGCTTATCTTGCTCATGTCATGGATACTAGAGTAGTAGGTTCTCAACTTGATATTATAACCACAGTTGCAGATTTTCCAGATGTGTTTCCAGAGGAGTTGCCAGGGTTGCCCCCTGAGAGAGAGGTTGAGTTTGGTATCGATTTGTTGCCTGGTACCACTCCCATCTCTATCACTCCTTATCGCATAACACCTGCTAAATTGAGAGAGTTGAAAGTGCAGTTACAGGAGTTGTTGGATAAAGGGTTTATTCACCCCAGTGTTTCTCCTTGGGGAGCTCCTGTGTTGTTTGTGAAGAAGAAAGATGGTACCATGAGGTTATGCATTGATTATAGGCAATTGAACAAAGTGACTATTAAGAATAAATACCCTTTGCCTAGGATTGATGATCTCTTTGATCAATTAAAGGGAGCAGCAGTGTTTTCCAAGATTGATTTGAGATCTGGGTACCATCAATTGAAGGTTCGAGCTAAAGATGTTTCTAAGACAGCTTTCCGCACCAGGTATGGGCATTATGAGTGTTTAGTAATGCCTTTTGGGTTGACGAATGCACCTGCAGTTTTTATGGATTTGATGAATAGGGTATTTAGGCCCAATCTGGATCAGTTTGTGGTAGTTTTTATCGATGATATTTTGGTGTATTCGCGTAATGAAGAGGAGCATGACAAGCATTTGCGGATTGTGTCGCAGACCTTGAGAGAGAAGCAATTGTATTAGAGTTTTGGCTTGATCAAGTGACTTTTCTCGGTCATATAGTTTCAGCAGATGGTATTAGAGTTGATCCAAGTAAAATTGAGGCTATTATGAATTGGAGTCCACTCAAATCTGTGACCGAAGTTAGAAGTTTTCTGGGTTTGGCAGGCTATTATCGACGCTTTGTGAAAGGATTTTCTTTAATAGCTACTCCACTTACCAGATTACTTCGAAAGGGAATTAGATTTGTGTGGACAGATCACTGTCAGGCTAGCTTTGAACAGTTAAAAGAGATGTTAACTCAAGCACCTGTTCTTACTTTACCCGTAGAAGATAAACCATATGTGATTTACATTGATGCTTCACATAATGGTTTAGGATGTGTATTAATGCAAGAGGGTAAAGTCATAACTTATGTAATATCCCAAAGTGTGCCCTAGAAGTTTTGATATAATTGTTGTTTGATTTGAATTAAATGCATATGTGTTTTGGAAAGGAAAAGACAGTTTAGAGGGAATGTATATGTTGTATATATGGCAATATATATAACATATATGCAAGTCAAATGGGTGGTCAAGGGAAGAAGATATTTTAATTTGTGATTTGTGAAATTACTAAAAAGGGCAAGTGTTTTTAAAGGAAGTTAAAACTAATTGTAAGAGGGTGTTTAGGTAATTGCTTATGTTGAAATACTTGGTGGAGATTTAAAGAGATGAAAAGTTTGACTTTGTTTCTTTATGTTCTTTTCTTCTTTTCCATTGGGTTGGCCAGCTCATCCAAAGACAAGAGAAAGCAAGAAAGCAAGAGAGGATTTTAATGTTCTAAGCTCAAATTGAAGGAAGATCTAAGGGATTAAGTTGGTGATTCAAGAAGTTTCATTACTTTGGTAAGTCCTCTTTTGATTTCTTTGTTTATGTGAAGTTGAGTTTGAGTTTGATAGATTATTTAAGGGTGTGTTGTTTGATTGTGATATGTTTAAGAGTGTTTGATTAAATTGATTATGGATTTTAAGGATGGATTGAAGTAAAAAGTGAGTTGGTTGGAAGAGATGGTGTTGTATTTGTGTTTAGGGTTTGTGATGATATTTATGATTTGTGTTTGATGTAGGTGTGGAGTTGTTTTGGTGTTTTTGCAAGTTTACGATGGTTTTTGGGTATGTTTTGTTAAGTTTGTTTGAAGTTGATCTTGGTGAAAAGAAGTGTTTTGTTGGGTGTTTTGTTGTTTTGGCCGGAATCTGGGTTTTTGGCCTGACACGCCCATGAGCACATTCAGATTCTTAGGCGTGTCAATGGTGTTAGTGGCAGTAGGATTGACACGACCCGTAACATGCCCGTGTTATTGAGCGTGTCATAGCTACTATGAGATTGGAGAATTGACACGGCCATGAGCACGCTCACGTTGTTGGACGTGTCGATGTTTCTAAAAGGCAGAATGTATTACACGCCCAGTGACACGCCCGTGTGGTTCAGCGTGTCATGTTTAGAGTTTGCCCTAGTTAACTCTTAACTTGATTATCTCATGTGTATCCCAAAGCAAGTGTATGTTATTATTTTTGGATTTGGTCTTGAAGAAAGTGATTTGTCATTGATCTAAGAAGTAAAATGATCTTGGAAAAAGGAAGTGTTTAGAGTTGTGTGAATTGTTATTGAGGTAAGTACAAATTTTGCATTATTACATTGTTGACTTATATGAATAATGTACTTTGTTATGTTTATATCAATGATGCTATATGTATAATGTGAAGGATATGATGATGTAAATGATTGTGTATTTGAAAGATGAATTGTTATAATGTGGATTGAGATGTGATGGAATATAAAGCCATTGTGATTGGCTATAATGACTTTAATGAGGCATGTTTGCCTAATTGATAATGAGAATTGAGAATGGAATTGATAATGAAATAATGAATGAATTGTGTGTCTAATGTGTTATTCCACTTTCAGAGTTTTGTTGATTGGTGGCATGCCTATTAGTAACAATCTCTTGAAGTTAGGTTGGAATTGATCCTTGAAGACAAGTTGGGTTGAAGTTTAACATGTTTTACTCCCCTTGAAGCTTGGTTGGGTCTAGTCCTTGAAGACTAATTGAGATGTTACAACCCTTGAAGCTAAGTTGGGTTGGTTCTTGAAGCCAAGTTGGGTTGATACTTAGCATGCTTTGTTCCCCTTGAAGCTTGGTTGAACCTAATCCTTGAAGCCTAGTTGGGATTATGATAATGATGAATGTGATAATTGAACCAAAACATTAACTCTGAAAATTGAATGGCATATTAGTGTCTTTTGGGCCCATGCTTGTCTTTGTTTAAATGTGATTTATTAATGGTAAAATAATTGAATAATGAGATCTATGGAAGGACTTTGAAATATGATATGTTTATATTAGTATGGTTTATGAAATATAAAGGTGTGATATTAACTTTCCACCTATGATGTTGTCTTTATTATGAAAATGTGTGACATTGCATTGCATTAAAGCATATTGTTAGTATACTATGTACTACTAAGCCGTTGGCTTAGCGCGATAGTGGTTGATCGCGCAGGTGACAGGGTTGAACCTGAGAGTTCCTCGAGACCGAGTGAAACTAGGCATTGACGAATTTATTTTTGGGACTTAAAGATCAGAGAAGGACTGCCAAACATGTATAACTTCTTTGTATTTTGTAAAGTATTGATTCTAATGTAAATATATGTATAATTGTAAATATGTAGTTGAATGTATTCATATATGTAAATATTTTATAAATTCCGCTGCGTATTAAGTAAATGTATATATCTATTTTGTTTTATATTACAAGTTAATTACTTTATTTTCTATAATGTATAGTGAGAAAGAATATCTTATCATTTAAAATGATCTAAATGTTAAAGAAAAAATCGTAGCATCTTTATATTCCATGTACGTATATTACATTGGGGTGTTTTGTAGTGTGCGTGTACAGGATGTAGGGGTGTTACAATTGTTTTGGTATCAGAGCCTAGGTTTGAGATTCTCAACCTAGGTAAAATGTAAGAAAAAGAATATTTTGATTTTAAAAGTTAGTTTTTGAATAACATACATGTTTGGTATTGGCAGTCTCTGATCTTTAATGAGATGTGTTCTGCTGTGTTTGTAGATATAGGTTGTGATGGATTCTCACTTACGTCAGTCAGTAGAGGGTAGTGCTGAGAGTGTAGCTCCGGATGAGGTTAGGGATGGAGTTAGAGTGGATAGTGCTGGAAAGGTACCTGCTTCTGTGTCGGGGAGACCAGCCGGTAAAGAGGTTCCGCCAGTTTGGCTTAGGCATGTGGTAGAGATATTGAGGCAAGCACCAGTGCAACCACCGCCACCACCCCCACAGCCTTTGGTATCAGTCAGACATTATGATAAATTAAGGAAGTATGAAGCTGAAGATTTTTTGGGTATTATTGATCCAGCTATAGCTGAGCAGTGGCTAGATAAAGTACAGAGAATATTCATTCAGTTGCAAGCCACTTCAGAAGAAAAATTTGATTATTCAAGATCATTGTTGCAGAAGGATGCATATGATTGGTGGAAGACAGTGCCGCATGCTATGGATGATCCACCCACATTGTCCTATACTGATTTTCTAAGAGAGTTTGAATTGAAGTATACTCCGAGGGAGTATAAAGATGTGAAGAAGATGGAGTTTTTGAGTTTGAAGCAAGACAACCGGACAGTAACAGAATATGAGGTTGAGTTCATCCAGTTGAGCCATTATGCTGGGGGTATTATATCTGATGAGATTGATAGGTTTAGGAGATTTGAGGAGGGATTGAGGCCCTCTATTATGTGTCTTGTGGCTGGATCTAGATATCATGATTTTTCCCAGCTTGTTGCAGCAGCTAGGAGTGTCGAGAGAGCTCAGGGTATTGTAGCAGCTACGTCTGAGGAAGAGACCAGGGTTAGGAGACCCCAGTTTGAAGCAGGGTCTTCATCTGTGAAGAGAGGTAAAGGAAGTTTTGCTCCTCGGGGTAGTAGGAGTCAGAGGCCAGCTGGTAGGTCAGTACAGTTTCAGAGGCAGAGATCGAGACCTACAGTATCAGTGGCGAGTGCTCCAACACCAGTGATTCAGAGATCCACTCTATCAATATGTATTCATTGTGATAGGCCACATGGTGGTACTTGTTGGAAGACAGGTGTAGCAGGGGTATGTCTCAGATGTGGATCGGCTGATCATTTTGTTAGAGAGTGTCCTGAGAGGCAGGAGCAGATGTCGGTAGATTCTGCAGTTTCTCGACCTAGTGTGAGAGGTGGTCGAGGGGGCAGAAGTTTCAGCAGAGGAGGTAGATCTGGGTTCAGTCAGAGAGGAGGCTCTACATCCAGGGATAGTAGACCAGAGGAGGTCGGATCTTCTCAGAGGGTATATGTAACACCCCTATATACCGTATACGTACCAAGCATGCTTAGACGATCGTAACATACGTATACTGAATATAGAAAATGCCACAGTTTAAAAAGAAACACAACAAATATCTTTGTAAATAAGTGAAACCAATCTCAAACATTTAAAAGAAATCCAAAAGACACCATATAAAAATATTTATTAATTCACAGCGGAAGTTATTACAAGTATATTATAAATCAAAGTTTACAAAACATAGAATATATATACATGATTGGCAGCTCTTCTCTGATCTTTAAGTCCCAAAATAACACTTCAATGCCTACTCTCACTCGGTCTTGAGGAGCTCTCAGGTTCAACTCTGTTACCTGCGCGATTAAATAATATCACGCTAAGCCAACGGCTTAGTAGTACAAAATATACCAACACTATACTATAATGCAATGCAATGTCACACATTTGATTACTCAAATCAGTATCATAGATGAAAGGTTAACAACATACCTTTATATTTCATCAACCACATATATAAACATATCACATTTCAATATTCTTTCCATATATCTCATTAGTTAATCATTTTATCATACATGAATCACACTAAACAAAGACAAGCATGGGCCCAAGACACACTAATATGCCATTCAACTTTCAGAGTTAATGCTTTGGTTTTGTTATCACATTTATCATTATCATAAACCCAACTAGGCTTCAAGGATTTAGGTTCAACCAAGCTTCAAGGGGAACAAAGCATGCTAAGTATCAACCCAACTTGGCTTCAAGAACCAATCCAACCTAGCTTCAAGGGTTGTAACATCTCAATTAGGCTTCAAGGATCAAATCCAACCTAACTTCAAGAGAATGTTACCAATAGGCATGCCACCAACAACAAAACTCTGAAAATGAATAACACATTAGACACACAATTCATTTATTGTTTCATTCTCAATTCTCATCATCAATTAGGCAAACATGCCTTATGTTCTTTCAATTGAATCATCATAGCCAAACACAATGGCTTCACATCACATTTGAGTTATCATAGCCAATCACAATGGCCTCATATCATGTTATATCTCAATTCATATTATTCACCTAGCATTATCATATTATATCTCAATTCATATTACTCACCTAACATCTTCATATTATATCTCAATTCATATTATTCACATAGCATCATTGGTATAACATTTCAAGATACATTATTCATTTAACACATTGCAATTCACAAGTTTCACAATGCATATTACATCACCTTGTTCATATAATATCATATGCATTAGCAAATGGAAGTTCAAACTCAATCATGTAAGAAGAACAAAAACCAAACACAGTAACCAACACACTCAAGGGACACGGCCAAGCTTGTGGCCGTGTCTCTCAACCAAAAACCTCTCAACCAAAAGCAACAGAAGCCAACATGGGCAAGGGACACGGCCGTGTCTCCTCCAAAAATCACCCAACACGGCCAAATTTCCATGGACTTGGCCATGTCTCTCCTTGCTTTTGGCTGTGTCTCTCATGAATTGAAACCTTAACATGTCCAAGTCCCCTTTGGTTGCACTTAATTGCATTATACACAATATAGCATAATTCAAATGAATGTAATCCATGTTCTAAACACATATTTCACATGTTTACCACAATATTCACCTTAACAACCCATCATCAACACATTTAATCACCTTCCACTTCAAAACCCTAAAAAAAAAACATCACTTTTAACCTACCATCTTCAACCAAAACCAAACCAACACTAAATTAACTCACAATCAATTTCAACATTTAGAAACTCATCTCAAACATACCAAATCATAATATTATCAAATCACAACACACTTTAAACATATCTTCAAAATACCAAAGGAAAACAAGAGAGTACTTACCTTAGATGAAGAAATTTCACAAATCTCCAACCAAAACCTTTCATTTCTCCTTCAATTTGAAACTTAAATAAGCAAATCTCACTTTTGCTCTATTCCTTTGAAATGGCCGGCTATACCAAGAAAAGAAAAGAAATGAAGACAATTCAACCTTCTTTTCTTCTTTAAATATCCACCAAGCAATTGCATCAACACAATTACTTAAATGCCCTTTTCTATTTGTTCACACTTCCTTTAAAACTCTTGCCCTCTTAAGTAATTTCACTCATCCCAAATAAAAAAATATCTTCTTCCCTTGACTTTACACTTGACCAACATATATGTTATATATATTAACATATATACAACATATACATTCCATTAACACAATCATTTCCTTTGCTAAAACATATGTACATTTAATTCAAATCAAACAACAATAATATTCAAAACTTCTAGGGCATACATTGGGATATTACAATTCTCCCCCTCTAAAAAGAAATTTCGTCCTCGAAATTACCTGATATAAAGTCTGGAATAGTTGAGGATATTGATCTCGCATGGTTTGTTCACTCTCCCAAGTTGCTTCTTCTCTCCCATGATTCTTCCACAAAATCTTTACCAAAGGCACTTTCTTATTTCTCAACTCTTTCACATCACGTGCCAAGATAGCAACTGGTTCTTCTTCGAATGTCAAATCTGGACTCACTTCAATAGATTCAATTGGCAACACATGAGATGGATCCGACCTGTATCTCCTCAACATAGAAACATGAAATACATTATGAATCCTTTCTAACTCAGGTGGCAAAGCAAGCCAATAAGCAACTGGCTCAACTCTTTCCAAAACTTCATACGGTCCAATGAAACGAGGACTCAATTTCCCTTTCCAACCAAACCTCAAGATCTTTTTCCAAGGAGACACCTTCAAAAATACTTTATCTCCCACATTATATTCAATGTCTCTCCTCTTCAAATTAGAATAAGATTTTTGTCGGTCTGAAGCTGTTTTCAACCTCTCTCGAATCACTTTCACTTTCTCTTCAGTTTCTTTGACCAAATCAGGACCAATTAACTTACCTTCTCCAAGCTCATTCCAACTTAAAGGTGTCCTACATCGTCTACCATATAATGCCTCGAATGGTGCCATACCAATGCTTGATTGATGACTGTTGTTGTAAGCAAATTCAACAAGTGGTAAGAATCCATCCCAACTTCCAGAGAAATCAATAACACAGCTTCTCAACATGTCCTCGATAATCTGTATCATCCTCTCGGACTGCCCATCTGTCTGCGGATGGAAAGCAGTACTGAAATGTAATCGAGAACCCAATGCACCATGTAAGCTCTTCCAAAACCTTGAAGTAAACCTGGGATCTCGGTCAGACACTAAAGAAGTTGGAACACCATGCAGCTTCACAATCTCATGGATATACAGCTCAACTAACCTTTCCAAAGAGTAATCCATCCGAACCGGAAGAAAATGAGCTGTCTTAGTCAACCTGTCAACAATCACCCAAATAGCATCATGCTTTCTTTGTGTAAATGGCAGACCAGATACGAAATCCATGGTTACTCTATCCCATTTCCATTCAGGCACTGCTAAAGGTTGAAGTAACCCTGTTGGAACTTGATGCTCAGCTTTTACCCTCTGACATGTGAGACATTTAGAAACAAAATCTGCAATGTCTCTCTTAATACCAGACCACCAATAATGCTGTCTCAAATCATGATACATCTTTGTACTGCCCGGATGCATAGCAAATACTGACTGATGTGCTTCTTCTAAAATGACCCTTCTCAAATTAGTATCATCAGGTACACACATTCTGTTCTTAAACCAAAGACTCCCATCACCTCTCACAATAAAATCTCGACCCTTTCCATTCTGGCAATCTGAAATAATCTTCTGAATCTTCTCATCAGCCAATTGAGCCTCTTTAATCTGATCCAACAATACTGGTTTCAATTGCAACTGTGCCAACAATGCACCATCATCACAAGATACAAAACTGGCATGCAACGCTCTCAACTCAACAAGCAACGAGAGCGAATAAGCAGTCAAACCTGCTAAAGACTTTCGACTTAAGGCATCAGCCACAACATTTGCTTTACCAGGATGATAATCAATCAAATAGTCGTAGTCTTTAATCAACTCTAACCATCTCCTCTGTCGAAGATTTAGCTCTCTTTGGACACCCAAATATTTTAAACTTTTATGATCAGTATAGATAAAACACTTTTCCCCATACAGATAATGTCGCCAAATCTTCAATGCAAACACAATGGCTGCCAACTCTAAATCATGGGTAGGATAATTGAGTTCATGCGGTTTCAACTGTCGAGAAGCATAAGCTATCACTTTACCTTCTTGCATCAGAACACAACCCAAACCATTATGTGAAGCATCACTGTAAATCACATATGGTTTATCTTCCACAGGTAAAGTAAGAACAGGCGCTTGAGTCAACATTTCTCTCAACTGTTCGAAACTAGCCTAACACTGATATGTCCACACAAATCTAACTCCCTTTCGAAGTAATCTGGTAAGTGGAGTAGCTATCAAAGAAAATCCTTTCACAAACCGCCGGTAATAAGCTGCCAAACCCAGAAAACTTCTAACTTCAGTCACAGACTTTGGTGGATTCCAATTCAGAATAGCTTCAACCTTACTCGGATCAACTCTAATACCTTCAGCTGAAACTATGTGACCGAGAAAAGTAACTTGGTCAAGCCAAAACTCACACTTCGACAGTTTAGCAAACAATTGCTTCTCTCTCAAAATCTGCAGCACAACATATCATGCTCCTCCTCATTACGCGAATACACCAAAATATCATCAATAAAGACCACTACAAACTAATCAAGATAGGGCCTAAACACCCTATTCATCAAATCCATAAAAACAGCAGGTGCATTCGTCAAACCAAAAGGCATAACTAGAAACTCAAAATGCCCATACCTCGTACGAAAGGCTATCTTAGGAATATCCTCAGCTCTGACCCTTAACTGATGGTACCCTGATCTCAAATCAATTTTAGAAAATACTGCTGCACCCTTCAATTGATCAAAGAGATCATCAATTCTAGGTAAAGGATATTTATTTTTAATAGTCACTCTGTTCAATTGCCTATAATCGATACATAATCTCATAGTACCATCCTTCTTCTTCACAAACAGAACAGGAGCTCCCCACGGTGAAACACTAGGGCGAACAAACCCTTTATCCAACAACTCCTGCAACTGCACTTTCAGTTCTCTCAGCTCAGCAGGTGCCATTCTATAAGGAGTAATGGATATAGGAGTGGTACCAGGCAATAATACAATATCGAACTCCACCTCTCTCTCAGGAGGCAACCCTGGCAACTCCTCTGGAAACACATCTGGAAACTCTGCAACTGTGGTTATATCATCAAGTTGAGAACTTTTTACTCTAGTATCCACAACATAAGCAAGGTAAGCATCACACCCTTTTCTAATCAATCTCCTAGCTGCAACAGCTGAAACAAACAAGGATGCTAGTTGTCCCTGCTCACTAGCTACAAACACCTCTCTACCATCACTGGTTCTCAAGGTAACAACTTTCTTTTTACAATCTACCACAGCTCAATGTCTAGATAACCAGTCCATGCCTAGAATCACATCATATTCCTTAAAAGGCATCTCAATTAAATCTCCAAGGAACTCCTCACCTTGCACCATTACTGCACTATCTCAGTGCACCTTACTAACAATCACACTATGCCCTAAAGGATTTGTCACCAAAACATCAAATCCTAGGGATTCAGCATGCACATTAGACACAGGAAAAACAGATGCACTAATATATGAATGTGTGGAACCCGGATCAATCAAAGCAAGTACTGAAATACCAAATAAAGAAAAAGTACCAGCTATGACTTTCGAAGCATCTGGTTGCCTCTGCATCACATAAATCCTTTGAGAAGATCCAGCCTCCTCTGGTCTACTCTCCCTGGATGTAGAATTTCCTCTAGAACTAAACCCAGATCTACCTCCTCTGATGAAACCTCTGCCTCCACGACCTCCCCTCACACTAGGTCGGGAAGCTGCAGTATCCACTGACATCCGCTCCTGTCTCTCAGAACAATCTATAACAAAGTGATCAGGCGACCCACATCTAAAACATACCCCTGTCACACCAGTCCTCCAACAAGGACCACCATGTGGTCTACCACAATGAATGCATATGGGTAAGGTGGATCTCTGCATCACTGGGGTTGGAGCACTCGCCACTGAAACTGTAGGTTTAGATCTATGTCTCTGAAACTGTACTGACCTACCCGCTGGCCTCTGACTCCTACTAACCCGAGGAACAAAACTTCCTTTACCTCTTTTCACAGATGAAGACCCTGCCTCAAACTGGGGCCTTCTAACCCTGATCTCTTCCTCTGAAGCAGCTGCAATAACCTGAGCTCTTTCCACGCTCCTAGTTGCTGCCACAAGGTGGGAAAAATCATGATATCTAGATCCAGCCACATGACACATGATAGAGTGCCTCAATCCCTCCTCAAATCTCCTACATCTATCAATCTCATCAGATATAATACCCCCAGCATAATGGCTCAACCGAATAAACTCAACCTCATATTCCGTTACTGACCGGTTGTCTTGTTTCAAGCTTAAAAACTCCATTTTCTTCACATCTTTGTACTCCCTAGGAGTATACTTCAATTAAAACTTTTTTAGAAAATCAGCATAGGACAGTGTTGGTGGATCATCCATAGCATGGGGCACTGTCCTCCACCAGTCATATGCGTCCTTCTGCAACAAGGATCTTGCATAATCAAATTTTTCCTTTGGAGTGGCTTGTAACTGAACAAATATCCTCTGTACTTTATCTAGCCACTGCTCAGCTACAACTGGATCAATAGTACCCAAGAAGTCTTCTGCTCCATACTTCCTTAGCTTATCATACTGTCTCACTGATACCAAAGGCTGTGGGGGTGGTGGCGGTGGTTGCACTGGTGCTTGCCTCAAAGCCTCTACTACATGCCTAACCCAAATTGGCGGAACATCCTCACCAGCTGGTCTCCCCGACACATAAATAGGTACCTCTCCAACACTATCGACTCTAATTCCCACTCCACTCTCATTCGGAGCTACACTCTCCGCACTACCCTCAACTGACTGACGTGAGTGAGAATACATCACAACCTATATCTGCAAACACAGCAGAATACCTCTCATTAAAGATCAAAGACTGCCAATGCCAAACATGTATGTTATTCAAAAATCCACTTTTTAAAATCAAAATACTCTTTTTCTTACACTTGACCTAGGTTGAGAATCTCAAACCTAGGCTCTGATACCAAAACAATTGTAACACCCCTATATACCGTATACGTACCAATCATGCTTAGACGATCGTAACATACATATATTGAATATAGAAAATGCCACAGTTTAAAAAGAAACACAACAAATATCTTTGTAAATAAGTGAAACCAATCTCAAACATTTAAAAGAAATCCAAAAGACACCATATAAAAATATTTATTAATTCACAGCGGAAGTTATTACAAGTATATTATAAATCAAAGTTTACAAAACATAGAATATATATACATGATTGGCAGCTCTTCTCTGATCTTTAAGTCCCAAAATAACACTTCAATGCCCACTTTCACTCGGTCTTGAGGAGCTCTCAGGTTCAACTCTGTTACCTGCGTGATTAAACAATATCGCGCTAAGCCAACGGCTTAGTAGTACAAAATATACCAACACTATACTATAATGCAATGCAATGTCACACATTTGATTACTCAAATCAGTATCACAGATGAAAGGTTAACAACATACCTTTATATTTCATCAACCACATATATAAAGATATCACATTTCAATATTCTTTCCATATATCTCATTAGTTAATCATTTTATCATACATGAATCACATTAAACAAAGACAAGCATGGGCCCAAGACACACTAATATGCCATTCAACTTTCAGAGTTAATGCTTTGGTTTTGTTATCACATTTATCATTATCATAAATCCAACTAGGCTTCAAGGATTTAGGTTCAATCAAGCTTCAAGGGGAACAAAGCATGCTAAGTATCAACCCAACTTGGCTTCAAGAACCAATCCAACCTAGCTTCAAGGGTTGTAACATCTCAATTAGGCTTCAAGGATCAAATCCAACCTAACTTCAAGAGAATGTTACCAATAGGCATGCCACTAACAACAAAACTCTGAAAATGAATAACACATTAGTCACACAATTCATTTATTGTTTCATTCTCAATTCTCATCATCAATTAGGCAAACATGCCTTATGTTCTTTCAATTGAATCATCATAGCCAAACACAATGGCTTCACATCACATTTGAGTTATCATAGCCAATCACAATGGCCTCATATCATGTTATATCTCAATTCATATTATTCACCTAGCATTATCATATTATATCTCAATTCATATTACTCACCTAACATCATCATATTATATCTCAATTCATATTATTCACATAGCATCATTGGTATAACATTTCAAGATACATTATTCATATAACACATTGCAATTCACAAGTTTCACAATGCATATTACATCACCTTGTTCATATAATATCATATGCATTAGCAAATGGAAGTTCAAACTCAATCATGTAAGAAGAACAAAAACCAAACACAGTAACCAACACACTCAAGGGACACGACCAAGCTTATGGCCGTGTCTCTCAACCAAAAACCTCTCAACCAAAAGCAACCGAAGCCAACATGGGCAAGGGACACGGCCGTGTCTCCTCCAAAAATCACCCAACACGGCCAAATTTCCATGGACTTGGCCGTGTCCCTCCTTGCTTTTGGCCGTGTCTCTCATGAATTGAAACCTTAACATGTCCAAGTCCCCTTTGGTTGCACTTAATTGCATTATACACAATATAGCATAATTCAAATGAATGTAATCCATGTTCTAAACACATATTTCACATGTTTACCACAATATTCACCTTAACAACCCATCATCAACACATTTAATCACCTTCCACTTCAAAACCCTAAAAAAAACAACATCACTTTTAACCTACCATCTTCAACCAAAACCAAACCAACACTAAATTAACTCACAATCAATTTCAACATTTAGAAACTCATCTCAAACATACCAAATCATAATATTATCAAATCACAACACACTTCAAACATATCTTCAAAATACCAAAGGAAAACAAGAGAGTACTTACCTTAGATGAAGAAATTTCACAAATCTCCAACCAAAACCTTTGATTTCTCCTTCAATTTAAAACTTAAATAAGCAAATCTCACTTTTGCTCTCTTCATTTGAAATGGCCGGCTATACCAAGAAAAGAAAAGAAATGAAGACAATTCAACCTTCTTTTCTTCTTTAAATATCCACCAAGCAATTCCATCAACACAATTACTTAAATGCCCTTTTCTATTTGTTCACACTTCCTTTAAAACTCTTACCCTCTTAAGTAATTTCACTCATCCCAAATAAAAAAATATCTTCCTCCCTTGACTTTACACTTGACCAACATATATGTTATATATATTAACATATATACAACATATACATTCCATTAACACAATCATTTCCTTTGCTAAAACATATGTACATTTAATTCAAATCAAACAACAATAATATTCAAAACTTCTAGGGCATACATTGGGATATTATAGTATATGTGATGCAGAGGCAACCAGATGCTTCAACAGTCATAGCAGGTACTTTCTCTTTATTTGGTATTTCAGTACTTGCTTTGATTGATCCAGGACCTACTCATTCATATATTAGTGCATCTATTTTGCTTGTGTCGAAATTGCATGCTGAATTCCTAGGATTTGATGTATTGGTGACAAATCCTTTAGGGCATAGTGTGATTGTTAGCAAGGTGCACCGAGATAGTGCCGTAGTGGTGCAAGGTGAGGAGTTTCATGGAGATTTGATTGAAATTCCTTTTAAAGAATATGATTTGATTTTGGGCATGGACTGGTTGTCTAGACATGGAGCTGTGGTAGATTGTCAACAAAAGTGTGTTACTTTGAGAACTAATGATGGTAGATTTGTGTTGGTATCTAGTGAGCAGAAACAGCTTGCATCCTTGTTTGTATCAACTGTAACCGCTAGAAGGTTGATTAGAAAAGGGTGTGACGCTTATCTTGCTCATGTCATGGATACTAGAGTAGTAGGTTCTCAACTTGATACTATAACCACAATTGCAGATTTTCCAGATGTGTTTTCAGAGGAGTTGCCAGGGTTGCCCCCTGAGAGAGAGGTTGAGTTTGGTATCGATTTTTTGCCTGGTACCACTCCCATCTCTATCACTCCTTATCGCATGGCACCTGCTAAATTGAGAGAGTTGAAAGTGCAGTTACAGGAGTTGTTGGATAAAGGGTTTATTCGCCCCAGTGTTTCTCCTTGGGGAGCTCCTATGTTGTTTGTGAAAAAGAAAGATGGTACCACGAGGTTATGTATTGATTATAGGCAATTGAATAAAGTGACTATTAAGAATAAATACCCTTTGCCTAGGATTGATGATCTCTTTGATCAATTAAAGGGAGAAGCAGTGTTTTCCAAGATTGATTTGAGATCTGGGTACCATCAATTGAAGGTTAGAGCTGAAGATGTTTCTAAGACAGCTTTCCGCACCAGGTATGGGCATTATGAGTTTTTAGTAATGCCTTTTGGGTTGATGAATGCACCTGCAGTTTTTATGGATTTGATGAATAGGGTATTTAGGCCCTATTTGGATCAATTTGTGGTAGTTTTTATCGATGATATTTTGGTGTATTCGCGTAATGAAGAGGAGCATGACAAGCATTTGCGGATTGTGCTGCAGATCTTGAGAGAGAAGCAATTGTATGCTAAGCTATCGAAGTGTGAGTTTAGGCTTGATCAAGTGACTTTTCTCGGTCATATAGTTTCAGCAGATGGTATTAGAGTTGATCCGAGTAAAGTTGAGGCTATTATGAATTGGAGTCCACCCAAATCTATGACCGAAGTTAGAAGTTTTCTGGGTTTGGCAGGCTATTATCGATGCTTTGTGAAAGGATTTTCTTTGATAGCTACTCCACTTACCAGATTACTTCGGAAGGGAGTTAGATTTGTGTGGACAGATCAGTGTCAGGCTAGCTTTGAACAGTTAAAAGAGATGTTAACTCAAGCACCTGTTCTTACTTTACCTGTAGAAGATAAACCATATGTGATTTACAGTGATGCTTCACATAATGGTTTAGGATGTGTATTGATGCAAGAGGGTAAATCATAGCTTATGCTTCTCGACAGTTGAAGCCGCATGAGCTCAATTATCCAACCCATGATTTGGAGTTAGCAGCCATAGTGTTTGCTTTGAAGATTTGGCGACATTATTTATATGGGGAGAAATGTTTTATTTATACAGATCATAAAAGTTTGAAATATTTGGGGGTTCAGAGAGAGCTCAATCTTCGGTAGAGATGATGGTTGGAGTTGATCAAAGACTATGACTGTTTGATTGATTATCATCCTATTAAGGCAAATTTTGTTGCTGACGCTTTGAGTCGGAAGTCTTTGGCAGGTTTGGCTGTTTACTCACTCTCATTGCTTGTTGAGTTGAGAGCGTTACATGCTAGTTTTGAAGCATGTGATGATGGTGCATTATTGGTTCAGTTGCAGTTGAGACCAGTATTGTTAGATCAGACAAAGGAGGCCCAATTAGTGGATGAGAAAATTCAGAAGATTGTATCAGATTGCCGAAATGGAGAGAGCCGAAATTTTCATGTGAAAAATGATGGTAGTCTTTGGTTCAAAGATAGATTGTGTGTTTCTGATGATGATAGTTTGAAAAGGATCATTTTGGAAGAAGCACATCAATCAATGTTTGCTATGCATCCGGGAAGTACAAAGATGTACCATGATTTAAGACAGCATTATTGGTGGTCTGGTATGAAGAGAGACATAGCGGAATTTGTGTCCAAATGTCTCACTTGTCAAAGGGCAAAAGCAGAGCATCAAGTTCCAACAGGGTTGCTTCAACCTTTAATAGTGCCTGAATGGAAATGGGAGAGGGTGACAATGGATTTTGTTTCTGGGTTGCCATTAACTCAGAGGAAACATGATGCTATTTGGGTGATTATTGATAGATTGACAAAGACAACTCATTTTCTTCCGGTTCGGATGGATTATTCTCTTGAGAAGTTGGTTGAGCTGTATATCCATGAGATTGTGAAGTTGCATGGAGTCCCAATTTCTTTAGTGTCGGATCGAGATCCCCGGTTCACTTCGAGGTTCTGGAAGAGTTTACATGGGGCTTTGGGTTCTCGACTACATTTTAGCACTGCTATTCATCCACAGACTGATGGGCAGTCAAAGAGAGTGATACAGATTATCAAGGATATGTTAAGAAGCTGTATCATTGATTTTTCTGGAAGTTGGGATAGATTCTTACCACTTGTGGAATTTGCATACAACAATAGTCATCAATCCAGTATTGGAATGGCACCATTTGAGGCATTGTATGGTAGAAGATGCAGAACACCTTTATGTTGGAATGAAATCGAAGAGGGCAAGTTAATTGGTCCTGATTTGGTTAAAGAAATAGAAGAGAAAGTAAAAATGATTCGGGATAGGTTGAATGCAGCTTCAGATCGGCATAAATCTTATTCAGATTTGAAGAGGAAAGACATTGAGTATAATGTAGGAGATAAAGAATTTTTGAAAGTGTCTCCTTGGAAAAAGATATTGAGATTTGGTCAAAAAGGGAAACTGAGTCCTCGTTTTATTGGACCTTACGAGGTATTGAAAAGAATTGGGCTAGTTGCTTATTGGCTTGCTTTGCCTCCTGAGTTGGATAGGATCCATAATGTATTCCATGTTTCTATGTTAAGGAGGTACATGTCGGATCCATCTCATGTATTTCCAATTGAATCTATCGAAGTGAGTATAGATCTGACATTTGAAGAAGAACCAATTGCTATTTTGGCATGTGAAGTGAAAGAATTGAGAAATAAGAAAGTGCGACTTGTGAAGATTTTGTGGAAGAATCATGCAAAGGAAGAGGCAACTTGGGAAAGTGAACAAAAAATGCGAGATCAGTATCCTCAGTTGTTTCGGAATTGATGACAGGTAATTTCGAGGACGAAATTTATTTTTAGAGGGGGAGAATTATAATATCCCAAAGTGTGCCCTAGAAGTTTTGATATAATTGTTGTTTGATTTGAATTAAATGTATATGTGTTTTGGAAAGGAAAAGATTGTTTAGAAAAAATGTATATGTTGTATATATGGCAATATATAACATATATGCAAGTCAAATGGGTGGTCAAGGGAAGAAGATATTTTAATTTGTGATTTGTGAAATTACTAAAAAGGGCAAGTGTTTTTAAAGGAAGTTAAAACTAATTGTAAGAGGGTGTTTAGGTAATTGCTTATGCTGAAATACTTGGTGGAGATTTAAAGAGATGAAAAGTTTGACTTTGTTTCTTTATGTTCTTTTCTTCTTTTCCATTGTGTTGGCCGACTCATCCAAAGACAAGAGAAAGCAAGAGAGCAAGAGAGGATTTTAATGTTCTAAGCACAAATTGAAGGAAGATCTAAGGTATTAAGTTGGTGATTCAAGAAGTTTCATTACTTTGGTAAGTCATCTTTTGATTTCTTTGTTTATGTGAAGTTGAGTTTGAGTTTGATAGATTATTTAAGGGTGTGTTGTTTGATTGTGATATGTTTAAGAGTGTTTGATTAAATTGATTATGGATTTTAAGGATGGATTGAAGAAAAGAGTGAGTTGGTCGGAAGAGATGGTGTTGTATTTGTGTTTAGGGTTTGTGATGATATTTATGATTTGTGTTTGATGTAGGTGTGGAGTTGTTTTGGTGTTTTTGTAAGTTTACGATGGTTTTTGGGTATGTTTTGTTAAGTTTGTTTGAAGTGGATGTTGGTGAAAAGAAGTGTTTTGTTGGGTGTTTTGCTATTTTGGCCGGAATCTGGGTTTTTGGCCTGACACGCCCATGAGCACATTCAGATTCTTAGGTGTGTCAATGGTGTTGGTGGTAGTAGGATTGACACGACCCATAACACGCCCGTGTTATTGAGCGTGTCATAGCTACTGTGAGATTGGAGAATTGACACGGCCATGAGCACGCTCACGTTGTTGGACGTGTCGATGTTTCTGAAAGGCAGAATGTATTACACGCCCAGTAACACGCCCGTGGTTCAAGCGTGTAAAAGCTTCTGTGTTGTGGAGTTAGGGCATGGTCAGGGACACGCCCATGTGGTTGAGCGTGTCATGTTTAGAGTTTGCCCTAGTTAACTCTTAACTTGATTATCTCATGTGTATCCCTAAGCAAGTGTATGTTATTATTTTTGGATTAGGTCTTGAAGATAGTGATTTGTCATTGATCTAAGAAGTAAAAGGATCTTGGAAAAGGAAGTGTTTAGAGTTGTGTGAATTGTTATTGAGGTAAGTACAAATATTGCATTATTACATTGTTGACTTATATGAATAATGTACTTTGTTATGTTTATATCAATGATGCTATATGTATAATGTGAAGAATATGATGATGTAAATGATTGTGTATTTGAAAGATGAATTGTTATAATGTGGATTGAGATGTGATGGAATATAAAGCCATTGTGATTGGCTATAATGACTTTAATGAGGCATGTTTGCCTAATTGATAATGAGAATTGAGAATGGAATTGATAATGAAATAATGAATGAATTGTGTGTCTAATGTGTTATTCTATTTTCAGAGTTTTGTATATTGGTGGCATGCCTATTAGTAACAATCTCTTGAAGTTAGGCTGGAATTGATCCTTGAAGCCAAGTTGGGTTGAAGTTTAACATGTTTTACTCCCCTAGAAGCTTGGTTGGGTCTAGTCCTTGAAGCCTAATTGAGATGTTACAACCCTTGAAGCTAGGTTGGGTTGGTACTTGAAGCCAAGTTGGGTTGATACTTAGCATGCTTTGTTCCCCTTGAAGCTTGGTTGAACCTAATCCTTGAAGCCTAGTTGGGATTATGATAATGATGAATGTGATAATTGAACCAAAACATTAACTCTGAAAATTGAATGGCATATTAGTGTCTTTTGGGCCCATGCTTGTCTTTATTTAAATGTGATTTATTAATGGTAAAATAATTGAATAATGAGATCTATGGAAGGACTTTGAAATATGATATGTTTATATGTGTATGGTTTATGAAATATAAAGGTGTGATATTAGCTTTCCACCTATGATGTTGTCTTTATTATGAAAATGTGTGACATTGCATTGCATTAAAGCATATTGTTAGTATACTATGTACTACTAAGCCGTTGGCTTAGTGCGATAGTGGTTGATCGCGCAGGTGACAGGGTTGAACCTGAGAGTTCCTTGAGACCGAGTGAAACTAGGCATTGAAGAATTTATTTTTGGGACATAAAGATCAGAGAAGGACTGCCAAACATGTATAACTTCTTTGTATTTTGTAAAGTATTGATTCTAATGTAAATATATGTATAATTGTAAATATGTAGTTGAATGTATTCATATATGTAAATATTTTACAAATTCCGCTGCGTATTAAGTAAATGTATATATCTATTTTGTTTTATATTACAAGTTAATTACTTTATTTTCTATAATGTATAGTGAGAAAGAATATCTTATCATTTAAAATGATCTAAATGTTAAAGAAAACCGTAGCATCTCAATATTCCGTGTACGTATATTACATTGGGGTGTTTTGTAGTATGCGTGTACAGGATTTAGAGGTGTTACAGCTTATGCTTCTCAACAGTTGAAGCCACATGAGCTCAATTATCCAACCCATGATTTGGAGTTAGCAGCCATAGTGTTTGCTTTGAAGATTTGGCGACATTATTTATATGGGGAGAAATGCTTTATTTATACGGATCATAAAAGTTTGAAATTTTTGGGGGTTCAGAGAGAGCTCAATCTTCGGCAGAGACGATGGTTGGAGTTGATCAAAGACTATGACTGTTTGATTGATTATCATCCTGGTAAGGCAAATGTTGTTGTTGACGCCTTGAGTCGGAAGTCTTTGGCAGGTTTGGCTGTTTACTCGCTCTCGTTGCTTGTTGAGTTGAGAGCGTTACATGCTAGTTTTGAAGCATTGATGATGGTACATTATTGGTTCAGCTGCAGTTGAGACCAGTATTGTTAGATCAGATAAAGGAGGCCCAATTGGTGGATGAGAAAATTCAGAAGATTGTATCAGATTGCCGAAATGGAGAGAGCCGAAATTTTCATGTGAAAAATGATGGTAGTCTTTGGTTCAAGGATAGATTGTGTGTTTCTGATGATGATAGTTTGAAAAGGATCATTTTGGAAGAAGCACATCAATCAGTGTTTGCTATGCTTCCGGGAAGTACAAAAATGTACCATGATTTAAGATAGCATTATTGGTGGTCTGGTATGAAGAGAGACATAGTGGAATTTGTGTCCAAATGTCTCACTTGTCAGAGGGTAAAAGCGGAGCATCAAGTTCCAATAGGGTTGCTTCAACCTTTAACAGTGCCTGAATGGAAATGGGAGAGGGTGACAATGGATTTTGTTTTTGATTTGCCATTAACTCAGAGGAAACATGAAGCTATTTGGGTAATTATTGATAGATTGACAAAGACAGCTCATTTTCTTCCGGTTCGGATGGATTATTCTCTTGAGAAGTTGGCTGAGCTGTATATCCATGAGATTGTGAAGTTGCATGGAGTGCCAATTTCTTTAGTGTCGGATCGAGATCCCCGGTTCACTTCGAGGTTCTGGAAGAGTTTACATGGGGCTTTGGGTTCTCGATTGCATTTTAGCACTGCTTTTCATCCGCGGACAGATGGGCAGTCAGAGAGAGTGATACAGATTATCGAGGATATGTTAAGAAGCTGTGTCATTGATTTTTCTGGAAGTTGGGATAGATTCTTACCACTTGTGGAATTTGCTTACAACAACAGTAATCAATCCAGTATTGGAATGGCACCATTTGAGGCATTGTATGGTAGAAGATGTAGAACACCTTTATTTTGGAATGAAATCGGAGAGGGCAAGTTAATTGGTCCCTATTTGGTTAAAGAAACAGAAGAGAAAGTAAAGATGATTCGGGATAGATTGAAAGCAGCTTCAGATTCGCAGAAATCTTATTCAGATTTGAAGAGGAGAGACATTGAGTATAATGTGGGAGATAAAGTATTTTTGAAAGTGTCTCCTTGGAAAAAGATATTGAGATTTTGTCGAAAAGGGAAACTGAGTCCTCGTTTTATTGGACCTTACGAGGTATTGGAAAGAATTGGGCCAGTTACTTATCGGCTTGCTTTGCCGCCTGAGTTGGATAGAATCCATAATGTCTTCCATGTTTCTATGTTGCGGAGGTACAGATCAGATCCATCTCATGTCTTGTCTGTTGAATCTATTGAGGTCTCGGATATGACTTTTGAAGAAGAACCAGTGGCTATTTTAGCATATGGGCTGAAAGAGTTAAGACATAAGAAAGTGCCAATTGTAAAGGTTCTTTGGAAGAATCATGGTAGAGAAGAATCAACTTGGGAGAATGAGCAAGCGATGCTAGATCAATATCCTCAACTTTTTTAGACTTGATATCAGGTAATTTCGAGGACGAAATTTCTTTTAGAGGGGGAGATTTGTAATATCCCAAAATGTACCCTAGAAGTTTTGGTATTATTGTTATAATTGGATTTTATGTATATGTTTCTTTGGTAAGAGAAAAGAATTATATAGAGAATGTATATGTTGTGTATATGAAAATATATACAACATATACACAAGTCAAAGTCAAAGAAGGTTAGTGGAAGAAGATATTTAGTTATTTTAATTAATTAAGTTAATTAGTGGAAATGGGAAATTAAATGAATGGAAGAGATTAATTTGGATTATTTTAATATTATAATTGCTTGGATGAGAGGATTTTAAGGAAAAGTTTGACTTTGATTTCTTTGGTTTCTTTCTTTCTCTCTTTCTTCATCGTGGTTCTCTTTCCTTTTCTTTCTTTTTCCTTTTGTTGTCCGACCATCAAAGAAGCAAGAGAGCAAGAAGAGTTTTGATCTTCCAAGTTTAAGATTGAAGGAAGTTTTCAAGAGATCAAGTTGGAGATTTAAGAGTTCCTCATTCTTGATAAGTCTTTCCACTTAATTCTTTGATTTGCTTGGGTTTGTGAGTTGAAGTCGTGTTTGAGAATGTGTTTGTTTGATTTTGGGTGTGTTTAAGAGTGCTTGGTTCTATTGATTTTTGGATTTTGGGGTTGGATGGAAGGAAAGAGTAAGTTTGTTGGTCTAGAAGTGTTGTGGTTGTGTTTAGGGTGGTGATGATATTTTTGGATTGTGTTTGATGTATATTTTGGGTTGTTTTGTTGTTTTGCTAGTTTGATATGGTTTTGGGTATGTTTGGCTAAGTTGGTTTGAAGTGGATGATGGTGGTAAGAAGAAAAATGTTGGTTGTGAGGTTGTTGTGGCCGGAATCTGGGTTTTTGGTCTGACGCGCCCACGAGCACGTCCAGGTCTTTAGGCATGTCAATTGTTTTGTGTGGCAGTAGGTTTGACACGGCCAGTAACACGCCCATGTTATTGAACGTGTCATAGCCACTGTGTTATTGGGGAATTGACACAGCCATGAGCACGCTCATGTTGTTGGACGTGTCAATATTTCTGAGAGACAAAATGTATTACACGCCCAATGACACGCCCGTGGTTCTGAGCGTGTCAATGCTTCTGTGTTGTAGAGTTAGGGCACGGTCAGGGACACGCCCGTGTGGTTGAGCGTGTCATGTTTAGAGTTTGCCCTAGTTGGTTCTTAGCCTTATGATCTCATGTGGGTTTCATCATTCTTTTGGAATAGGTTGTGAAGAAGGTGATTTGCCATAATTTAAGAAGTGAAGGATTTTTGGAAGAGGAAGTCAATAGAGTTGTGTGAGTTATTTTGAGGTAAGTACAAACCTTGCATTATTGCATACATTCATGTGATTTTGGAACTTATACATTTGAGTATGAATGTACTAAGGAATCTTATTGCATTGTTTATATACATGAATAATGTTATGTTTTATACAATGTGAACTTTGTGAAATGCAATATGATATATGTATATTGATTATGAGTATTTGAATATGAATTGAAATAGAATGAAATGTGAAGCCATTGTGGTTGGCTATGATATTGTAAATGATGTTGGAGGCATGATTGCCTAATTGTTTATAAGATATGAATTGAGAAAGAGAATGGTAAAGAGGTAAATGAATTGATTGTATGCCTAATATGTTATTCAATTTTCAGAGTGCTGGGTTTGGTGGCATTCCTATGAAAGGTAACAGTCTTGCCGGGTTGAGGATCTCTTCACTTTGAGTTGAATTGAGGTCCAAGAGACTGGGTCTGTTACACTATATGAATTATGAATATGAAATATATGAAAAGTAACAGTCTTGCCGGGTTGAGGACCTTCTCGATTTCAATCGGGTTGATGGTCCAAGAGACTGGGTCTGTTACTAGTAACAGTCTTTCCAGGTTGAGGATCTCCTCAAGTTTATTGGGTTGATTGTTCAAGAGACTGGGTCTGTTACACTATCCATGGATAGAGATATGAGATATATTGCCTACGAGCTTGATCATTGTGATTATAGACCAAAACAGTAACTCTGAACTTTGAATATCATGTTAAATACTTGTTGGGCCCATGTGTGTCTATGTTATTATTATTATTGAATGTATGACATTGATATTGACATTGCATAATATCATTATGGTTTGTACCACTAAGCCATTGGCTTAGCGCGATTGTAATTTATCGCGCAGGTGATAGGGTTGAAACGGAAGATTCCTCTAGACCTAGTTGAGTTTATGCTTGAAGAGTTGGCCTAGAGCTTAAAGATCAGAGAGTCAAGCTGCCAATCATGTATATATTTCATGTTTTGTAAATTTTGATTTTTAATGTATGTGTACTTGTAAGTATTTGTTATAATTTCCGCTGCGTATTAATAAACATTTTTATCTATTATGATTTATGAATTTCTTCTAAACCTTTGATATTTGTTTCATTTCTTTTCGAGTTATGACTTGTGTATTTTATAAACTGTGGCATTTTCTATATTCAGTATACGTATATTATGATCGTATAAGCATGTTGTGTACGTATACGGGGTATAGGGGTGTTACATGAAATTTCAAGAGTCCTACTCGAATAAACTGATATATGATGCACCTAGTGGATAGAGAAAGGTTTCAACATCATAACCATGTCGAGCTAACCACCACAAATTCTCCGGCATTGATGTGATATTTAAAGTATACTCTGGGCAATTCATCAGAATCCTCCATCGCTCGGGACCAAGGAATCACTTATACACTAGCCCCCCGAGAAACCAGCCACTAGACACAGGGCCGATAATAACTAGGCGAGTATACTGAAAAGGCAATGTGGCATTCATGGAAGAAGTCCAGTTCATCTGCTCTTTTGTGTTCCTGTAACACCCCGATACCCCATATAAGTACTATACATATACCGGGTATACATACAGTAAGTATATAAAGTATAAGGATGTCACTTTTCGTTACAATTTAAAACCCTTTAACAGAGTTTAAACTACAATACATTAATTTAAAGAGCATTTACAAAATCATTATACTTTTAATGATCTTACCTATATATAAGAATCTTATCTTTATCAAAACTTCATTTAAACATATAAATACACTCTTGTCAGAAATACATCATAATTAAAAATTATACATGTATGCATCACCCTCTAGTTGGTCTCGATAAACTCTTACTCTTCTCGTGGCATAACGAAAGACTTCATATCTTCCACCTAGTCACCAGCGCAATTACACATCCGCGCTAAGCCCGAGAGCTTAGTAGTACAAATAAATAATATAAACATACATTATAGAAGTTCTAACATATAATGATATATCAAATTCCATGTACCATTAGTTTCTTATCATGGTTTCCCTTTTTAGTTACACCTTTCATATATCTCTACTAATCTCGTATATTATATATACATATATACATATCATTAACACCAACCACAATCCATCACTAATACTCACAATCATTATATCAATATACATATTACATATCATACTTCATATCATTATTTTATTCACAATTCACCAATCATGAATCACATTTCCAACAAAGGCAAACATTATACCATTCACAGTTCACCAATCATGAATCATATTTCCAACAAAGGCAAACATTATACCATTCACAATTCACCAATCATGAATCGCATTTCCAACAAAGGCAAACATTATACCATTCATAATTCACCAATCATGAATCACATTAAACAAAGACAAGCATGGGCCCAAAACACACTAATATGCCATTCCATTTTTCAGAGTTAATGCTTCGGTTTTGTTATCACATTCATCATTATCATAAACCCAACTAGGCTTCAAGGATTAGCTTCAACCAAGCTTCAAGCGGAACAAAGCATGCAAAGTATCAACCCAACTTGGCTTCAAGAACCAACCCAACCTAGCTTCAAGGGTTGTAACATCTCAATTAGGCTTCAAGGATCAAATCCAACCTAACTTCAAGAGATTGTTACCAATATTAGGCATGCCACCAACAACAAACGCTGAAAATGGAATAACACATTAGCCACACAGTTCATTTAGCAATTTCATTCTCAATTGAATCATCATAGCCAATCACAATGGCTTCACATCACATTTGAGTTATCATAGCCAATCACAATGGCTTCACATCATGTCATGTCTCAATTCATATTATAATATTTCATAGTATACCTAATCAATTACCCCATCATATCCTTCACATTTTACATATAGCATCATTGATATAACATTACAAAGTACATTATTCATATAACACATTACCATTCACAAGATTCACAATGTATAAAACATAACATTGTTCATATAGTATCATATGCATCATCATTACTCACATTGTGTCCCACATTATACACAATATAACATTATTCATAGATTTAGAGTCTTCCACATATATTTGTTTAGATCATTCTTTGTATTAAATGTGTTTAGAGTGTTTATTTTTATGTTTAGATGCAAGAGGACCTTTGAAGAATCAAAACAATGTGAGAAAGGCAAAGAACAATCACAGTAGCCAACACCTTCAAGGGACACGGCCAAGCTTGTGGCCGTGTCTCTCAACACCAAAAATCCAGTAGTAGACACGGGCAAGGGACACGGCTGAGCCAGTGGCCGTGTCTCTCCAAAAATGACCCAACACGGCCGTGTCTCCTCTAACTTGGCCGTGTCTCCCATAGATTGGTCGTGTCTCTCCTTTAGATTTGGCCGTGTCTCCCAACAAATTCAAAACCAAACACGGCCAAGCCTCCTTGATTGCATTAAATCACGTTATACACAACTTAACCTTATTCAAATGGATATAGTCAATGTTATTGACATTTATTTTACAAGTTCATCACAATATTCACCTTAACCATACATCAATAATACATTTAATCACTTACCATTTCAAAACCCTAAAATCAACATCACTCTTATTCTTTCAATATCAACATCCACTTAACTTACCATCTTTAAAGCAAAACCAACACCAACTCAATCTTTTTAACTTACACTCAATTTCAACACTTATAAACACATCTCAAACACACCAAATCATAATATCAACAAATCATAACTCACCTCAAACACAACTTCAAAATAACAAAGGAAAACAAGAGAGTACTTACCAAAATTGAGGAAATTCCACTAATCTCCAACTTAATCCTTTGATTCTTCCTTCAATTTGATTTTAGAAATCAAAGCACCTCTCTTGCTCTCTTCTTCCTTTGGTAGCCGGCCATACCAAGCAAAGAAAAGAAAATGAAGACAAGTCAAACTTTTCTTCTTCTTTAAATCTCCACCAAGCAATTCTAGCAAAGCAATTACCTAAATGCCCTTCATCCATTTAACTTAACTTCTTTTCACTTATATGCCCATTTAAGTAATTTCACATATCACAAATAAAATATCTTCTTCCCTTGACTCCTCATTTTGACCAACATATATGTTATATATATTACCATATACCCAACATATACACTTTCTCTCTACACATTATTTTCCTTTTTAAACAATACCTAAACATTCTCTTTTCAATTTCTTTTCTTATCAACATAACATATACACATAATTCAAACAAACAACAATTGTATCCAAACTTCTAGGGCACACATTGGGATATTATAGTTCCACTAAGCCAAATTGACCTACAAAATGACATAAGGTAAGTGAAGTTTTATATAAATTTTAAAAGTATACTAATACTATTTTACCTGGCCCCAGGTTAAGCAACTCAAGAGATAGCGCTGGGTGTGCACATGGTGAGAGCCGGGAACTGCTACACGATCTAACAACTAAAAATTCAATCTTGGATACCCAACTCTCTCTCAGGAAATGCCAGGAACCCTCACAAGATTATGCTCTTATGCCCATACCTATTACAACAATAAAAATCAAATTCATGCAAGTATAATAATGGAATTGACATTGGTAGAAGAATAGTACCTCGACAACACCATGAAACCAATGAAAGACTTCTTATTTCTGCAAATCTTGTCTAGTCCATGGTAGAGATAGGCAAGGCTAGCTTCACCTCAGCTATAAAGCAGTACCATACTCATATAAATAAGGGCCCTCAACACTGATAAATGGATGGCAGATTCGGTGCTGCATAAAATGGTTGACCCGAGCAAATACAGTAAAAATCCTCGAGCATATTGTTTGGTTGTTTCCCTACGAACCCATCCTTCATAGTCCATCTAATAACTCTGAATCAACTCAATTTTTATCTTGAAAGGCCCTTTTAATGATGGTTCCATATTGATTAACTGTTGGACTTCTTCGAATGTCAAAATATCATTGGTAAGAGGGACCGGAAGGCTATAGTACTGAATACCAGTTATGAATGTATAATTGAATCTGGCAATGGTCATCTCTCCTATAGGTAGGTGAAAAGTATGGGTCGTGTCCATCCACCGCTCTGACAATGTTTGAACTACACTCCTGTCTATCAGACACTCCTCAGATGGTAATTGCAAGATAAAGATTTCAAAACTGCAATCTCGGACAATCCATTTTACTCGAGAAGGTGCTACATCATACCATTATTAAACTTTATAAACACACCCTCCGTCCCAGATAATGCAATGATCACGCTAACAAGGAGCCAAGTAAGTTAACACAAGGTAAGTATACCATCATACCAATACCACTGATTCATAGACTAAACTTACTCGTTATGCTTTATTTTTAGTCTATCTATTTACTTGTTTATTAAATTCTTAAACATGGTCCTCTAATTAATTTATTTTTCCTAAATCTCAAAGAAAAAAGAAAAAAATATAATAAAATAATAAATACATATTTGTGCTGTTAAAAAAAATAATTGCATTGTTACCTTAGTTTTTTGACTTGAACTGCGATGAAGCTGCATCCCAACTAGTAGACTTATAGTTCCATTTTCATGCCGTCGAATAAATTTCAATAACACAGCATTGGATCAAGGTCCTGATCTTGAAGCATGCATTTTCTCCTCAACTATATGTTAAACTCTCTGATTTATCTATCAAAATATGTGAGTTTGGATGATTATGGTAGAAATGAGCCGAGGTTTATATAGAAAAATTACAAAGGAAAAAGACAAAAATAAAAAGGAAAAAATAGTATTCTCGTAAAAAAGAAGAAAAAAAAAGTAAATATTACTATCGATAAATAGTAAATGAATAGTTAGTGAATAGTGCATAAATAGTGGCTACACAGTGAATAAATAGTAAACTCAATTATTCAATTCAATTATTTAGATATTTGCATATATATAAATATTTTGCACTTTTAAAATATTTTTACACGCAGGGGGCAAGAAGATATAGGCATGGTAAAAAATAGCTAAAATTTTTATAAACTCCTTTAGTATCCTACTGACTACAATAATTTTTTATAGATAACCAAATTATTTTTTAAGTTTAGAACTTACCTCAAGTCCAGAACCCAAATCCTAAATTCAATTCGGGTCTAGAACCCAAATCCTAAATTCAATTCGGGTCTAGAACCCAAATCCTAAATTCACCTTAGATCTAGAACCCAAATCCTAAATTCATTTCGGGTCCAGAACCCAAATCCTAAATTCACCTTGGGTCCAAAACCCAAATCTTAAATTCACCTTGGGTCCAGAACCCGAATCCTAAATTCACCTCGGGTGTAGAATCCAAATTATTCTTAAATTCATAACTTACCTCGGGTCCAGAACCCTAATTCCAAATTCACCTCGGGTCCAGAACCTAAAATAACTCCACAACTTACCTAGGGTCCAGAACCTAAATTAAGTCCAGAACTTACCTTAAGTCCAGAACCTAAATTAAGTCTAGAACTTACCTTGGGTCTAGTACCCAAATTATTTTTAAGTCTAAAACTTACCTTTGGTTCAGAACCCAAATCTTAAATTCACTTTGGGTCTAGAACCCAAATTATTTTTAAGTCCATAACTTATCTCGGGTCCAGAACCCAAATCTTAAATTCACCATGGGTCCAGAACCCAAATTATTTTGAGTCTAGAGCTCAAACCAACCTGGGTATAGAGTCCAGTATGGCTCTAAATCCAGTAAAAAATCACATTGCTTTTCGTTCTCTTTTGTTTTAGTCTCAGATCGCTCAAGCAGAGGGCAAACTGTACCTTAATTTTTGCCCCAGTCTGATCCGAGATTTATAAACAATCTAAAATATTTTTTTTGGTATTTTAATTAAATAATATTTATTTTAATTGATTAAAATATTTATTTTTAATAAAAATAAAAAAGGTAACATTAAAAAAAGATAAAAATAAATAAATAAAAATAGGCAATAGAAGAATCGGAGATGAAAAATTTTCATTGCCGAAGATGAATTGGCTTGGGCCAATTCACCGCAGGAATTGACTGGCCCGCGCCCAGTGTTTGCAGCAATTTTTTTTGCCAGCGCACTTTCACATGCCAATCCCGCACGCGATTTTGCCAAAACCCTATTCTACTTGGTTTCTAATTTTATTTCCTAAAAGGTTTTTATTTTTTTAGCCAATTAGGATTAGGTTTATTATTTTTTCTTATAAATACCACATTAAAGACACAAAATTAAGGGGCTGAAATTTTTTACTTGACCTTGGACTTTTGGGTTTTTTCAGCCAACCTCAAGCTTGAAAGATCAAGAGTGAGAAAAAAAAACATTCCATCAAAGGTAGCCTACACTGTCTTTATTATTGTTCAACTAGAATTCAAAGATTGTGGTGGAATTGTAATATCCCAAAGTATACCCTAAATTTTTTAGAGTGTTAATTGTTGTATTGGATTAAATAATTTAAAGTGTATATGTTATGCATATGGAGATAAAAACAATATATATACAAGTCATTGGGTCTTAGAAGTCAAAAGAGATATTTTGATTAATTAAATGGATTTAATTATGTTAGTGGATGATGATGTTAGTGGGTGAATATTTTATTGTTTAAATGTATGGTGGAGAGTGTTTTGAGGAGAGAGTAGTTGAAGAGTGTTGACTTTCTTTCTTTCCTTCTTTCTTTCTTTCTTTCTTCTTCCTCATTCACCTTCATCTTCTTCTTTCCTTCTCTTTGGCCGGCCACCATCAACCAAAGGAGAAGAGATTTTGTTGCTTCCAAGCTCAAAAGATTGAGGGTTTTCAAGAGATCAAGTTGGAGTTTTAAGGATTTTCTTCACTTTTGGTAAGTTTCCAACTTGTTTCTTGGTTTTCTTTTCAGTTTATGTTCTTGGGTTTGTTGGATGGTTGTTGTAGATGTGTTTATGGTTATTTTGGTGTGTTTGAAGTGTTTTGTCTTAGTAACTTTGATTTTTGGGTTTGGATTGAAGAGACAAGAGTTGTGGGTGTTGTGAGTTTGAGTTGTGTTATATGGTAGTGTTTGTGTTTGATGTTTGTGATTGAGTTGTTTTAAGGTTTACTCAAGTATTTTTTGAGTTGTTGATGGTTTTGGTTGAGTTATGTGTGGTTGATTTGGCTATTGGAAGATGAGTGTTGGTTGTGGCTTAGTTGGTGTCGATTTCAGGGTTTTTGGCCTAACACGCCCATGAGCACGGCCATGTCTTTGGGCATGTCGTTGGTTCTATTTTCTGGGTTGGTGACACGCTCATGTCACCGAGCGTGTCACAACTTCTGTGTTGTAGTAGCATTGACACGGACAGTGACACACCCATGTCACTGAGCGTGTCATAGCTATTGTGTTGTTAGAGGATTGACACGGCCAGTGACACGCCCATGTCACTGAGCGTGTCATAGCTACTGTGTTGTTGGAGGATTGACACGGCCAATGACACGCCCATGTCACTGAGCGTGTCAAAGCTTCTATGTTGTAAGTTTAGGGCACGGTCAAGGACACGCCTGTGTTGTAGAGCGTGTCAAGTGTAGAGTTTGCCCTAGATAGTTCTCTTTCTTATTTTCTTCTTGTGTATTTCTAAGTGAGTGTGTATGATCACCTTTGGATTAGGTTTTGAAGAGAGTTGAGCTACCTTTATTCAAGTGTTGAGAGTTATCTTGGAAGAGGAGTTGATAGAGTGGTGTTGTTGCTTTAAGAGGTAAGTACAAACTTTGAATGATTGCATACATGTACATGACATTGGGACTTAACACATTTAGTTGAAAAATGTGTTAAGTTACTTGATACATTGTTGATGAATGAGTTATATGTTGTGATATGCATAATGTGAATTTTATTGATGTATCAATGCAATTGAGTAAAGTATTGTATATGAAAAGAAATGTAGAAATAGGTGATATGAGAAATGAAATGAGATAAATGAATTAATTGTGTGCCTAGTATGTTATTCAATTTTCAGAGTTCTGGGTTTGGCAGCATGCCTATGAATTGCTGGACAGGTGAAAAGACCTGGTCGTAAGCTGAGTCCAGCTGAAAAATGTGAAATATGATGTTTTTTAGGTGAAAAGACTGGGTCGTAAGCCTCAAAAACTGTAACAGTCTAGCCGGGTTGAGGACCAAGAAACTGGGGCCCTAGGGTCTAGCCAGGTTGAGGTCCAAGAGACTGGGTCTGTTACAATTCATGGATATATATTGTCTACGGGGCTAGACACATGGTGTCATTATGGACCAAAGCAGTAACTCTGAACTTTGAATAGCATATTAGTTTCGTTTTGGGCCTATATTTGTCTTTGTTTTAATGTAAATTATGAAATGTGATGCAAATGATTAATATATTGAAATATATAATGTAATGAGTTGACATATTCATATGTATTGTGTATGAGCATCGCATTGATTTATATTGAATCAAAGTTTGTACCACTAAGCTTTCTGCTTAGCGTGATTGTGGTTCATCGTGTAGGTGACAGGGTAGATCCGGTTGTGCCGGAAGGCTTGTCTAGACTGAGTCGAGTCTAGGCTTGAGTTGTGAGAGCAGTGTTGAGTTGTGGACATCACAATCAGAGACGAACTGCCAGCATGTATAAATTCATATTTTTGCACTTATTGATTTTGATGTAAACATATGTTTTTTCCGCTGCTTAATTAACAAATATTTTGAACATACTATTTTAGATAAGCTTTTGGGTACTAATGTTATATATATATATATGTATTTTAACGAAGAAATATTTTCTCTATTACTATTTATAATATAGGTTGAATGTTTTAAGTTTATTCGAACTGATTTATGATGCTTATATGTTAAAGACTAAAGTTTTTGGGTTGTTTAGAAATGAACCTTAGCACCCTTTATCCGGTATACGTATATCGCTTGTTGTGCGGGCGTATGCGGTGTGCGTATATTGGGTGTGGGTGTGTTACAGGAACCAACAACGAAGGTTTAAATCTCTATTTCTTTATTTATGTTTACAGTAGCTTCATCAAGTAGGATTAATTGTTTCATCATACAATTTGATCAATTATTCTACAAACCATCCAAACATTATTTGAAACCCTAAAAAAATTTCTTCAAAACTCTAATACCTTAATACCCAAGCACATATTTTTAAAATCTAAGACCCTAAATTACACTTTTCTAAAGCCACAATGATCTATTTTCTCAAAACCCTAATTGTGAGCGGGGATTTTCGTCCCCACTCTCGGTGGAATGGTTCTTGCAATTTCAGCACTGTTTAGGCTCAGGGCCTTAGAGAATGCGAACCTAGGTCCAAAGAAAATGGAGTCGCCACCCAGACGGTCCGGGAAAAGAAAGGAGTGGATGACTCGATTCCTAAGGAATCCCTAACCGCCTAATGGGTTCGAAAAGTTGGGTACATGTGGGGAAGGTGAGAAATGGCCTTGCACCCCCACAATGCCTGGTTCATAGGAACCGGCCTCCTTTGCAGGTCTTAATATTATAAAATTCTTAAGTATAACTATAACACCCCCATACCCCATACACGCACACCGCATAACACGCGATATATGTATAACAGATAAAGGGGTGCCACGGTTCATTTTAAACAAACCAATCTTTAATCTTTAACATATAATTATCATAAGTCAGTCCGAGTAAACTTAAAATATTTAACTTATATTGTAAATAGTAATAGATGAAAAACCCTTGTTAAAATACATATACATATATCTTCATTACCCCAAAATTTTATCCAAAATATTTGTTTAATAAGCAGCGAAAAATACATATGTATATATATATATATATATCAAAATCAATGTTTACAAAATTATAGAATTTATACATGCTGGCAGTTCGTCTCTGATCTTGATGTCCATAACTCAACACTACTATTACAAACTCAAGCCTAGACTCAACTCGGTCTAGACAAGCTCTCCGGCACAACGGGATCTACCCTGTCACCTGCGCGATGAACCACAATCGCGCTAAGCAGAAAGCTTAGTGGTATAAACTTTGATTCAATATAGATCAATGCGATGCTCATGCACAATACATATGAATATATCAACTCATTGCATTATATCTAAACATATTAATCATTTGCATCATATTTCGTAATTCACATTAAAGCAAAGACAAGCATGGGCCCAAAACGAAACTAATATGCTATTCAAAATTTAGAGTTATTGCTTTAGTCCATATTGACACCTTGTGTCTAGCCTCGTAGGTGATATATATATCCATGGATAATGTAACAGACCCATTCTCTTAGACCTCAACCCGGCTAGACCCTAGGGCCCCATTATCTTGGTCCTCAACCCGGCTAGACTGTTATAGTTTTTAAGGCTTATGACCTGGTCTTTTCACCTCAAAAACATCACATTTATCAACTGGGCTCAGCTTACGACCTGGTCTTTTCACTTGCCCAGCAATTCATAGGCATGCCGCCAAATTCAGAACTCTAAAAATTGAATAACATACTAGGCACACAATTAATTCATTTATCTCATTATCAATCTCTTTCACAATTCATTTTTCATTTCATTTCTCATAATCAAACTAGGCTCATTGCCTTAGTATATCATCTTTTCTCATTTTTCTCATTCTTCTATTTCATCGCAATATCGAGTGGTTACATTATGTTTTCACATTTCATATCACATTTTTCCACATTTCTTTTCATATACAATACATTACTCAATTGCATTGATACATCAACATAATTCACATTATGCACATCATAACATATAACTCATTCATCAACAATATATCAAGTAACTTAACACATTTCTCTACTAAATGTGTTAAGTCCCAATGTCATGGGCGTGTCACTGCTTGTGTCACCAATCCAGAAGATAGAACCAACAACACGCCCAAAGACATGGCCGTGTTCTTGGGTGTGTCAGGCCAAAAACTTTGAAATCGACACCAACAAAGCCACAACCCATAATCATCTTCCAATAGCCATATCAACAACACACAAACTCGACCAAAACCATCAACAACCCATATAATACTTGGGTAAACCTTAAAACAACTCAATTACAAACATCAAACACAAACACCACCATATTCACAACTCAAAAATCACACAATCCACACACTTACCTCTTTCACCAAACTCAACCCTTTTTTTCTCTTCAATCCAAACCCAAAAATCAAAGTTGCCAAGATAAAACACTTCAAACATACCAAAATAACTATAAACACATCTACAACAGCCATCCAACAAACCCAAAAACACAAACTCAAAAGAAAACCAAGAAACAAGTTGGAAACTTACAAAAGTGAAGAAAATCTTTAAAATTCCAACTTGATCTCTTGAAATCCTTCAATCTCTTATGCTTGGAAGCAACAAAATCTCTTTTACTTTGGTTGATAAGGGTGGCCAACTCACTAGAAGGAAAGAAGATGATGAAGATGAAAGAAAAAGAAAGAAAGAAAGAAAGAAAGAAATTCAACCACTTAAACACCCACTCTCTCCTCAAATCACTCTCCACCAAGTGATTAAACAATATAATATTAAATCCACTTACATCATCTTCCACTAACATAAATAAATCCATTTAATTAATCAAAATATCTCTTTTGACTTATAAAACCCATTGACTTGTATATATTTTGTATATATCCCCATATATACAACATATACACATCTCCTCTTATTCCATTAGTCATATATACACTTTAAATTATTTAATCCAATTCTAACAAATAAGCATTCCAAAATTTTAGGGTATCATTAGGGATATTACAATTCTCCCCCTCTACAAAATAATTTCATCCTCGAAATTACCTATTCTCAAGTCTAGAATAATTGAGGATACTGATCTCGCATCGCTTACTCACTCTCCTAAGTTGCCTCTTCTCTAGCATGATTCTTCCAAAGAACCTTAACAATTGGCACTTTCTTATTTCTCAACTCTTTCACTCCATATGCTAAAATGACCACTGGTTCTTCTTCAAAAGTCAGATCCGGACTCACCTCAATGGATTCCACTGACAAAATATGAGATGGTCTGACCTATACCTCCGTAGCATAGAAACATGGAAGACATTGTGAATTTGATCCAATTTAGGTGGCAAAACGAGTCAATAGGCACTGGTCCAACTCTTTCCAGTACCTCATAAGGTCCAATAAAATGAGGACTCAGCTTCCCTTTGCGGCCAAAACTCAAAATTCTCTTCCAAGGAGACACTTTTAAAAATAGTTTATCTCCAACACCAAACTCTATATCTCTCCTCCTCAAATCTGAATAGGATTTCTTTCAGTTTGAAGCTGCTTTCAACTGATCCTGAATAATCTTCACTTTCTCCTCCATTTCTTTAATCAAATTGGGACCAACCAACCTACCTTCTCCAACTTCATTCCAACATAGAGGTGTTATGCATCTTCTAACATACAATGCCTCAAATGGTGCTATTCTAATACTGGACTGATGACTGTTGTTGTAAGCAAATTCCATCAATGGAAAAAATCACTCCCAACTTCCAGAGAAATCAATGACACAGCTTCTCAACATATTCTCTAAAATCTGTATCACTCTCTCTGACTGACCATCTGTCTGCGGATGAAAAATATTGTTAAAGTGCAATTAAGAACCCAAAGCATTATGTAAACTCTTCTAAAACCTTGAAGTGAACAGGGGATCTTGATCAGATACCAAAGAAATTGGGACTCCATGCAATCTCACTATCTCACTAATATATAGCTCAACCAACTTCTCAAGAGAATAGTCCATCCGAACTGGAAGAAAATTAGCTGTCTTCTTCAATCGATCAACAATCACCCAAATTGCATCATGCTTCTTCTGAGTCAAAGGCAAACCAGTCACAAAATCCCTCGTTACTTGCTCCCATTTCCACTCAGGCACTAATAAAGGTTGGAGCAACCCTATTGGAACTTGATGCTCAGTCTTCACTCTCTGACAAGTGAGACATTTGGATACAAACTCCGCTATGTCTCTCTTCATACCTGACCACTAATAATGTTGCTTCAAATCATGATACATCTTAGTACTCCCAGGGTGCATAGCAAAAGCCGACTGATGTGCTTCCTCTAAAATAAGTCACTAATTGAGCATTTGAATTCATTCAGGATCAATTTTCACATTCTGCAATTCATGACATATAAATCTTTGAAACCCACCTTTGTGAGTGTTGAGCCTCATAATTTGATATTATTATCAGTTGATTTTCTTTTCTTAAGTGTGCACCTTCATGATTTTGCATCTCTAGAGCTTGCTTTTGCATACTGATTGAACTCACATTATGATTTAATCTCAAGTTTTAAAATGATGAAGGCAAATTAGGTTAGCCCTTTAGCTTAAAAAGACCTCCCTTAATATTGATTTCCTTAGTGAGCCAAGTTGAGCCTTTGTCCTTTTCTTGTTTGATCAACACAATTCTCAACTTAACATGTTCTTATTATCATCATACTTGCATTAAGGAATGGAGTTTTGTGATATGACAATAGGGTGGCTTATTTCAAAGTGTGGGGTAAGCAAGTAAAACAAAAATGGTATTGCTATTTGGGGGTTGAAATGCATACTTTGCACATTGTATTTGATTAAGAGTTGATTATTCTTTTCCTCTACATTTTAAGCTAGATGTTCCATGCAAGTTTATATTTTGTATATATATATTAAAAAAATTGATGAAAATAAAAGGAAAAAAAAGAAAAAAAAAGAGATATATATATACAAAATTCATATATGTTCTAGCATTGGTTTTCAAAAGAGGAATGTCGGCTCATGTATTTTTCTTTGAGTATGCAAGTATGTGAAGTATTAATAGATTGTGAGTATGCCATTTGAGGGAGTTATGAATTTCTTAGCAAGAGTATTGTCTAATTTAGATACTCCATTTCTTTATGCTTCAGCTTAAATGTCTTTTCTCACACCTTTACCTTAGCCCCGTTACATCCAAATAAAAGAACTTCAGATTATTTCTTGAGAAAATCAGTGAGGGAGATTGGATAATTAAGCAAGTTTATGGTAGTATGCAGTCATGATGGTTTGAGTGATTAACCTTTGAAATCGAGTGAAACGCTTAGATGAGAGATAAGATTTGTATGTCTGGATTAATGAATGAGTTAAGAAAATCCTTGATTGAAGTAAAATGCAAATATTTATAGCTGAGTCTTAAAGGATTTCATCTTATATGTTGGAATTATAGTTAAGGTTGTTTGAGTTTTTAATTTATGCCATGTGAATTTGCTTGAGGACAAGCAAAGTTTTAAGTGTGGGGTAGTTGTTTTATTAGTTTATTATAATAATTATTGTTTTATTTAGGTATTTTGTTAGTTTTAATCGGTTTGTTTATTGTTTTCATTAATTTTGGTAGTTTTAGTTTATTTTAGTGTTTACGTCATTTTTGATCTAGTTTTTAGTATGGTGTTTATGTTTTGTTGGTTATTGTTTATTTACTTCTTGTTTAAAGTTTGTTTTGATTTTTGTGTTAGGTTAAAAAAGGCAAGGAAGCAAATTGAAGAAGAAAAGGGGCAGTAGCTGACACAGGCAGAGGACACAGCCAAGTCACTGGCCGTGTCCCATACCAAGTTAAAAAGGAAGTTCAAGACACAGAGAGGGACACACTCAAGGGACACGGCCAAGTCAGTGGCCGTGTCCCTCCAAAGATGCTCCAACACGGCCAAGTCACACCAACTTGGCTGTGTCTCACTTGGTTTCAAAGGAAAAGAAAATTGCAAATCTCACAGAAGCAAACACAAGCAAGGGACACAGCCAAGTAACTGGCCGTGTCCCTCCAAAAGGGTCCAACACGGCCAAGTCAACCTCCAACTGGCCGTGTCACTCAACCAAAGAAGAAAAGAAGAAGAAATTCTCACAGTAGGTGACACATGCAAGGGACACGGCCAAGTCACTGGCCGTGTCCCTCCAAAGACCACCAATATGGGCAAGTCACATACAACTTGGCCGTGTCTCTCATGAACCAAAGCCGTAGCGGATTTTAAAGCGGACGTTTCATATAAAAGGAAAAAGAGATTAGGGTTTTGGGGGTTGTTGTGATTTTGAGCTGAGATTTGAGCCGCCAAAGAGTGAACTTAGGGTTTCACTTTGTTTTCTTTTTGATTTTGATTATACTTTGATTACTTTAGCTTAGATTAGATTGTTCTAGCCATTGATACATCCTTCTTGCAAGATTTGAACAAGAGATTATTCAGAAGCTTCAAGGAGTTTGTAACTTGGTTTTATTCTCGAACTTATTCTCTTTATTTTCATTGAAATTGTATTAATGGATATTATCATTTCTAATTTGATTTCTTTGAACATTAATGAGATGAGTATGTTTGATAGCATGATGAACTAATTTGATCTAGTCTAGGGTTTGTATGGATCTGCTATGATTGTATGAATTGGTTATTCTCTCAGCTAATAATTTATTTAGCCTTGATTGAATGAAATATTGTTAATATATAATTGATTGGCCACCAATTATGTGTTTTAGGTAGTAGATGATGGATTGAGAGATGAAGTCTAATGCTGGAACAATTCAATTAAGGACTTAGGTGATTAGAGATATAACCTATTAAAAAGATTATTTCAATTATAGTAAGATTAGTTGAAAGAGGTTTGAATGCGAGAGCTTATTTCCTTGACTTGATTAATTGAGTTGTTTGAGATTTAATCTTTGAAATTAAATTAGTTAAGAGGAATAACTGTTCATACATATAAGTAGTAGAGAAGTGCAAACCCTAGACTTTTCTATCAAGTGAATCAAAACATCAGCTTAATTTACTTTTATTCGTTTTAAACATCAATCAATCTTCTTCATTAGTTAACAATTTAAATTTTCTTCATTACTTGTTATTCATAATCTGATAATCAATTAGCCACTTTAGCTTCCTTGTGAGATGACCTTGGGGTGATCACCTTTACTGCAGCTACCTCGTATACTTACGAGTGACGCTTTGTGGTAGAGTTAATTCGAGCGCAACAAGAAACTGCATAATATGCCTGCCTATCCTCCTGTAGCTCAGGACTATCTCTGATGAAATGGTCAGGCGATCCACATCTAAAACATACAGCTGGTCCACCAATCTTCCAGTAAACACCCCCATGTATCCTACTATAATTGACACATGTAGGTGGAGTAGACCTCTGAGCCACTAGAATCGGTACACTAGCCACAGAAACTGTAGGTCTTGATCTCTGCCTCTGATGTGGGACTGACCTAGCAGGCTGCCTCTGGCCCCTACTGAACCTTTGAAAATGACCTCCTCGGCCTCTCTTTGAAGATGAAGACCCTGCCTCAAACTGGGGTCTCCTAACTCTGGTCTCCTCCTCAGTAGTAGCTGCTGCAATAGCCTGTGCTCTCTCAACACTCCGGGCCACTGCAACAAGCTGAGAAAGATTCTGATATCAGGAACCAGCAACAATACACATAATAGAGGGCCTCAACCCCTCCTTAAATCTCCTGCACTGGTCTATCTCATATGAAATAAACTCAATCTCATACTCTATCACTATCCGGTTATCCTGCCTCAGATTCAAAAACTCCATCTTCTAAGCATCCTTATACTCACTCGGAGTATACTTATGCTCAAACTCCCGCAGAAAATCACCATAAGATAAGTCGGTGGATCATCCATGGCATGGGGAACCGTCTTCCACCAATTATACACATCTCTCTGTAGAAGAGATCTAGCATAATCAAACTTCTCTTCAGGAGTGGCTTGAAACTGGATAAATACCCTCTGAACTCTATCCAACCCCTGTTCAGCTACTGCAGGATTTGTAGTACCAAAGAAGTCCTCAGCTCCGAGCTTCCTTAATTTATCATACTGCCTCACCGGTACATGCGGTTGTGGTTGCGGTAGCGGTTGCTGCACTGAAGCCTACCTCATCAAATCTACCATATGCCGTAACCGAACCGGTGGAATCTCATCAGCAGCGGGTCTCTCTGGCATAGGAGCAGGTGCCTCACCAGTTAACTCAACCCTAGCTCCATCTCTACCCTTAACAGGAGCTACACTCTCAACACTACCTTCTATAGACTGACGTGACTGAGACGCCATCACTACCTATATCTGCAAAGAAAATACCTCATCAAAGATCAGAAACTGCCAGTGCCAATGCATGTATCTTATTTAAAAACCATATTTCAAAAATAAAAATTTTCTTTTTTCTTACAATTCACCTAGGTTAAGAATCTCAAACCTAGGCTATGATACCAAAATAGTTGTAACACCCTCGTACCCCATACACACACACACCGCATAACACGCGATATACGTATACCAGATAAAGGGGTGCCACGGTTCATTTTAAACAAACCAATCTTTAATCTTTAACATATCATTATCACAAGTCAGTCCGAGTAAACATAAAACATTTAACTTATATTGTAAATAGTAATAGATGAAACAACCCTTGTTAAAATACATATACATATATCTTCATTACCCCAAAAATGTATCCAAAATATTTGTTTAATAAGCAACAGAAAATTCATACGTATATATATATATATATATATCAAAATCAATGTTTACAAAATTATAGAATTTATACATGCTGGCAGTTCGTCTCTGATCTTGATGACCACAATTCAACACTGCTATAATAAACTCAAGCCTAGACTCGACTTAGTCTAGATGAGCTCTCTGGCACAACCGGATCTACCCTGTCACCTACGCGATGAACCACGATGAACCACAATCGCGCTAAGCAGAAAGCTTAGTCGTACAAACTTTGATTCTGTAATATCCCAAACTATGCCCTAAAATTTTTGGAATGATTATTGTTGAAATTGGATTAAATGATATAAGGTATAAATGTTTAAGTGGGAAGATAAAAGATGAGAAGAGAAGTGTGTATATGTTGTATATATAGAGATATATACAACATATACAAGTCAATTAATGAGTTGGTCAAAAGAAATAATTAATTTTAATTGAATAATTGAAATGGAAATTAAAGTAAGTGGATGATGATATTTATGAATATTATATTATTTAAATTGCTTGGTGGATATCTAAAGAGAGGTTTTGTGGTTAAAAGAAGTTGACTTTGTTTTTCTATCTTCTTCTTCTTCTTCCTTTGTTTTGGCCAGCTATCACCATAGCAAGAGAGGAAAGAGAGATTTTTCTCATCCAAACTCAAGATTGAAGGGTGTTTCAAGTGATCAAGTTGCAATTCTAAGGGTTTTCATCACTTTTGGTAAGGTTTCTACTTGTTTCTTTGGATTTCTTTTGAGTTGGTGTGTCGAGCTTGGTGTATGGTTATGCTTAAGATATGTATGTTGATTGTGGTGTGTTTGAGAGTGTTTGATCTTATTGGCTTTGATTTTGGGGTTGGTTTGAAGGAAAGGTTAAGTTGTGATGATGATTGTGATTTGTGTTGTGATGTATGTATTGAGTTGTTTTGGTATTTTGCAAGTTTATTATGGTTTAATGATGTGTTTGGTTAAGTTTGTTTGGAGTGGAAGATGGTAAAAGAAAGAGGTTTGTTGGATGTGGAGTTGCTGTTGCCAGAATTAGGATTTTTGGCTTGACACGCCCATGAACACAGCCAAGTCTTTGGGCGTGTCAATGGTTCTATTTTCTGGATGGGTGACACGATAAGTGACACGCCCATGTCACTGAGCGTATCACAGCTTCTATGTTGGAGTAGCATTGACACGACCAGTGACACACCCATGTCACTGAGCGTGCCATAGCTACTGTGATGTTGGTGGATTGACCCGGCCAGTGACACGCCCATGTCACTGAGCGAGTCAGAGCTTCTCTGTTGTGGGTTTAGGGCAAGATCAGGGACACGCCCTTGTTGTTGAGCGTGTCATGTGTAGAGTTTGCCCTAGTTGGTTCTTATCCTTCTTTCCTTGTGTGTATCTCTAAGCGAGTGTGTATTATCCCTTTTGGATTAGGTTTTGAAGAGATTGAGTTGCCCTAATCCAAGTGTTGAAGCCTTCTTGGAAAAGGAAGTGGTTAGATTGGTGTGAGTTGCTCTTGAGGTAAGTACAAACCCTACATTATTGCATACATTTACATGACCTTGGGACTTAACACTTTTAGTTGTAAATGTGCTAAGTAATCTATTACATTATTGATACATTTGATTAATCCTATGATTTGCATAATGTGAAAGGTGTGATGATCATTCAAATTATATGTACAATGCAATTGGTTATGTATACTCTAATGATGAGATGTGAAACCATTGTTGTTGGCTATAATCATGCAAATGAAATAATTGGGGCATGTTTTCCTAGATGATTATGAGAACATAAGAATGGAATTGACAATGAAATAATAAAAGAATTGTGTGCCAAATATGTTATTCAATTTTCAAAGTTTTGTTATTGGTGGCATGCCTAATAGTAACAATCCCTTGAAGCTGGGTTGGGCTTGGTCCTTGAAGCCAAGTTGGGTTGAAGTTTAGCATGCTTAACTCCCCTTGAAGCTTGGTTGGGCCTAGTCCTTGAAGCCTAGTTGGGATGTTACAACCCTTGAATCTGTGTTGGGCTTGGTCCTTGAATCCAAGTTGGGTTGATGCTTAGCATGCTTCGCTCCCCTTGAAGCTTGGTTGGGCCTAGTCCTTGAAGCCTTGTTGGGATAATAAATGTGATAATTGAACCAAAACATTAACTCTGGAAGTTGAATGACATATTAGTTTCTTTTGGACCAATGCTTGTCTTTGCTTAAATGTGAAACATGAATGATGAAACAATTGAATAATATAATGAAATGTAATGTTAGGAAATATGATGTTCTTGTGTATTGTTTCTAATTTTTGATAGTATGACATTGGCATTACATTGAAGCATATTGTCATCATAGTTTGTACCACTAAGCCTATAGCTTAGCGCGATTGTGGTTTATTGCGCAGGTGATAGAATAGAACCGGAGAGTTTAGCTAGACCGAGTTGAGTCTAGACTTTGAAGTGTTGATTGTGGACTTAAAGATCAGAGACGAACTGCCAAACATGTATAAACTTTATATTTTGTAAATATTGATATTTATGTATATATATGTATATACCTCTACATTTTCTGCTGCTTAATAAATAAATGCTTTACCTATTATGTTCTATAATATATCTGAAATGTTTTAAGTTTTCTCATATTGAAATTATGAAGAAAGATTGGTTTGTTTAATATAAACCATGACACTACTGTATCCGGTATACGTATATTAGAAATGTAGTTGTATGTAGTATGCGTATATGGGGTATAGGGGTGTTACAACTGTTTTGGTATCAGAGCCTAGGTTTGAGGTTCTCAACCTATGTGAAATGCAAGAAAAAGAAAATTTTGATTTTAAAATATGGTTTTCAAATAAGATACATGCTTTGGCACTGGCAGTCTCTGATCTTTGATGAGGTATATCCTGCTGTGTTTGCAGATATAGGTAGTGATGGCGTCTCAGTCACGTCAGTCCATAGAAGGTAGTGCTGAGAGTGTAGCTCCTGAAGAGGGTAGAGATGGAGCTAGGGTTGAGAGAGCTGGAGAGACACCTGCTCCTATGCCAGAGAGACTAGCTGTTGATGATTTTCTGTCGGTTTGGTTATGGCATGTGGTAGAATTGTTGAGGCAAGCTCCAGTAAAGCTATCGCCACCTCAACCACAGTCGCAAGTACTGGTGAGGCAGCATGGTAATTGAGGAAATTTGGGGCTGAGGATTTCTTTGGTACTACAGATCCTGCAGTAGCTAAGCAATGGTTGGATAGAGTGCAAAGAATATTTATTCAGTTGCAAGCTACTCCTGAAGAGAAATTTGATTATGCTAGATCACTTTTGCAGAAAGATGCTTATGATTGGTGGAAGACGATTCCTCATGCCATGGATGAACCATCGACCTTGTCTTATAGTGATTTTTTGCTGGAGTTTGAGCAGAAATATAATCCAAGGGAGTATAAGGATGCTAAGAAGATGGAATTTCTGAATCTGAGACAAGATAATCGGACAGTGACAGAGTATGAGATAGAGCATATCCGGTTGAGTCACTATGCCGATGGGATTATTTCAGATGAGATTGATCGGTGTAGGATATTTGAGGAGGGGTTGAGGCCGTATATTATGTGTATTGTTGCTAGTTCACGGTGCCAAAACTTTTCTCAGTTTGTTGCAGCAATCAGAAGTGTTGAGAGAGCACAGGGCATTGCAGCAGCTGCTGGTGAAGAGGAGATTAGAGTTAGGAGACCCCAGTTTGAGGCAGGGTCTTCATCTATGAAGAGAGGCCAAGGAAGTTTTGTTCTGAGAGTCAATAGGAGCCAGAGGCAGTCTAGTAGGTCAGTTCAATATCAGAGGCAGAGACCAAGACCTACAGTTTCTGTAGCTAGTGCTCCGACTCCAGTGGTTCAGAGATCTATTCTACCTACATGTGTCCATTGTGTTAGGGCACATGGGGGTGCTTGTTGGAAGACGGGTGGATCAGGAGTATGTTTTAGATGTGGGTCACCAGCTTACTTCATCAAAGATTCCCCTGAGCTACAGGAGGATAGATAGACTGATACTACAGCTTCTCGACCTAGTGTTAGCAGAGGAGGTCGAGGGGGCAGAGGTTTCAGTAGAGGTGGTCGACCTGGGATCAGTCAGAGAGGAGGCTCTACATCTGGGGGCAGTAGGCCAGATGAGACTGGATCATCTCAGTGAGTGTATGTGATGCAGAGGCAGCCAGATGCTTCAGCAGTTATTATGGGTACATTCTCTTTATTTGGCATTTCAGTTCTTGCTCTTATTGATCCAGGATCTACTCATTCATACATAAGTGCATCTATCTTGCCTGTGACTGAATTGCATTTTGAGTCCCTAGGATTTGATGTATTGGTGACAAATCCTTTAGGGCATAGTGTGGTAGTTAGCAAGGTGCACCGAGATAGTTCAGTTGTGGTGCAAGATAAGGAGTTTCTTGGTGATTTGATTGAAATGCCTTTTAAGGAATATGATCTTATTCTAGGCATGGATTGGTTATCTATGCATGGAGCTGGGGTAGACTGTCAAAAGAAGTGTGTTACCCTGAGATGGCAGAAGTGTGATGATATCTAGTGAGCAGAGACATATTGCATCCTTGTTTGTTTCAGCTATTGTAGCTAGAAAGTTGATTCGAAAAGGGTGTGATGTTTATCTTGCTCATGTTGTAGATACCAGAGTAGTGGGTTCTCAACTTGATAGTATACCCACAGTTGCAGAATTTTCAGATGTTTTTCCTAAGGAGTTGCCAGGTTACCCCTGAGATAGATGTTGAGTTTGGTATTGATTTGTTGCCTGGTACCACTCCCATCTCTATTACTCCCTATCGAATGGCACCTACTGAGTTGAGAGAGTTGAAGGTGCAATTGCAGGAGTTGTTGGATAAAGGGTTTGTTCACCCTAGTGTTTCTCCGTGGGGAGCTCCTGTTTTATTTATAAAGAAGAAGGATGGTACCTTGAGATTGTGCGTTGATTATAGGCAGTTGAATAAGGTGACCATCAAGAATAAATATCCTTTGCCTATAATAGATGATCTCTTTGATCAATTGAAGGGAGCAACAGTTTTCTCCAAGATTGATTTGAGATCAGGGTACCATCAGTTAAGAGTTAGAGCTGAAGATGTATCTAAGACAGCTTTTCGCACAAGGTATGGGCATTATGAGTTTTTGGTGATGCCTTTTGGATTGACGAATGCACCAGCAGCTTTCATGGATTTGATGAATAGGGTGTTTAGACCCTATCTAGATCAGTTTGTGGTGGTATTTATCGATGATATTTTGGTTTATTCGCGTAATGAAGAAGATCATGACAAACATTTACAGATTGTGTTGTAGACCTTGAGAGGGAAGCAATTGTATGCTAAGCTGTCTAAGTGTGAGTTTTGGCTTGATCAAGTGACTTTTCTCGGTCATGTGGTTTCAGCAGATGGTATAAGAGTTGATCCGAATAAAGTTGAGGCCATTTTGAATTGAAGTCCACCAAAGTCAGTGACTGAAGTTAGAAGTTTTCTGGGTTTGGCAGGCTATTATCAACGGTTTGTGAAAGGTTTTTCTTTGATAGCTACTCCACTCACCAGATTACTTTGGAAGTGAGTTAGATTTGTGTGGACAGATCAGTGTCAAGCAAGATTTGAGCAGTTGAAGAAGATGTTGATTCAAGCTCCTGTTCTTACCTTACCTGTGGAAGATAAAGCATATGTGATTTACAGTGATGCTTCACATAATGGTTTAGGTTCTGTTTTGATGCAGGAGGGTAGAGTCATAGCTTATGCTTCTCGACAGTTGAAGCCGCATGAGCTTAATTATCCGACACATGATTTGGAGTTAGCAGCTATATTGTTTGATTTGAAGATTTGGCGACATTACCTTTATGGGGAGAAGTGTTTCATTTATACATATCACAAAAGTTTGAAATATTTTGGTGTTCAGAGAGAGCTGAATCTTTGGCAGAGACGGTGGTTAGAGTTGATTAAAGACTATGACTGTTTGATTGATTATCATCTTGGCAAGGTGAATGTTGTTACTAATGCCTTGAGTCGGAAGTCTTTAGCATGTTTGACCGCTTATTCACTCTCGTTGCTTGTTGAATTGAGAGTGTTGCATGCTAGTTTTGAATCATGTGATGATGGTGCTTTGTTAGCTCATTTGCAATTGAGACCGGTGTTGTTGGATCAGATTAAAAAGGCTCAGTTGGCAGATGAGAAAATTCAGAAAGTTGTATCGGATTGCCAAAAAGAGAGAGCCGAGATTTTCTTGTGAGAGATGATGGTAGCCTTTGGTATAAGGATAGATTGTGTGTTCTAATGATGCAAGACTGAAAAATATTATTTTGGAGGAAGCACATCAGTCAATTTTTGCTATGCACTCTAGAAGTACCAAGATTTATCATGATTTGAAGCAACATTATTGGTGGTCAGGTATGAAGAGAGACATAACGGAGTTTGTATTCAAGTGTCTTACTTGTCAGAGAGTGAATTCCAAGCACCAAGTTCCTATAGGGTTGCTCCAACCTTTATCAGTGCCTGAGTGGAAATGGGAGCGAGTGACAATGGATTTTGTGACTGGGTTGCCATTGACTCAGAGGAAGCATGATGCCATCTGGGTGATTGTTGATTGGTTGACGAAGATAGCTCATTTTCTTCCAGTTCGGATGGACTATTCTCTGGAGAAGTTGGCTGAGCTGTATATCAGTGAGATAGTAAGATTGCATGGAGTCCCAATTTCTTTATTGTCTGATCGAGATCCCCAGTTTACTTCAAGGTTTTGAAAGAGTTTGCATGGTGCTTTGGGTTCTCGATTGTACGTTAGCACTGCTTTCCATCCTCAGATAGATGGGCAGTCAGAGAGAGTGATACAGATTTTGGAGGATATGTTGAGATGCTGTGTCATTGAATTCTCTGGAAGTTGGGACAGATTTTTGCCATTGATGGAATTTGCTTACAACAACAATCATCAATCCAGTATTGGAATGGAAACTTATGTGGCATTCTATGGTAGAAGATGCAGGATGCCTCTATATTGGAATGAAATTAGAGAAGGCAAATTTGTTGGTCTCGATTTAATTAAAGAAATGGAAGAGAAAGTAAAGATAATTCTGGATCAGTTGAAAGTAGCTTCAGACCGACAGAAATCTCATTCAGATTTGAAGAGGAGAGACATAGAGTTTAATGTTGGAGATAAAGTTTTTCTGAAAGTGTCTCCTTGGAAGAAGATTTTGAGATTTGTCTGCAAAGGGAAGCTAGGTCCTCATTTTATTTGACCTTATGAGGTACTAGAAAGAGTTGGACAAGTTGCTTATCGACTTGCTTTATCGCCTGAATTGGATAGAATTCACAATGTCTTCCATGTCTCTATGCTAAGGAGGTACAGATTAGACCCATCTCATGTTCTGTCCATTGAATCTATTGAGGTGAGTCCGGATCTAACTTTTGAAGAAGAACCGGTTGCCAATTTGGCACATGAGGTGAAAGAGTTGAGAAATAAGAAAGTGCCACTTGTGAAGGTTCTTTGGAAGAATCATGCTAATGAAGAGGCAACTTGGGAGAGTGAGCAAGCGATGTGAGATCAGTATCCTCAATTGTTTCAGACTTGAGATCAGGTAATTTCAAGGATGGAATTTATTTATATAGGGGGAGAATTTAATATCCCAAACTATACCCTAAAATTTTTGGAATGATTATTGTTGAAATTGGATTAAATGATATAAGGTATAAATGTTTAAGTGGGAAAATAAAAGATGAGAAGAGAAGTGTGTATATGTTGTTTATATAGAGATATATACAACATATACAAGTCAATTAATGAGTTGGTCAAAAGAAATATTTAATTTTAATTGAATTAATTGAAATGGAAATTAAAGTATGTGGATGATGATATTTATGAATATTATATTATTTAAATTGCTTGGTGGATATCTAAAGAGAGGTTTTGTGGTTAAGAGAAGTTGACTTTGTTTTTCTATCTTCTTCTTCTTCTTCTTCCTTTGTTTTGGTCGGCTATCACCATAGCAAGAGAGGAAAGAGAGATTTTGGTCATTCAAACTCAAGATTGAAGGGTGGTTCAAGTGATCAAGTTGGAATTCTGAGGGTTTTTATCACTTTTGGTAAGTTTTCTACTTGTTTCTTTGGTTTTCTTTTGAGTTGGTGTGTTGAGCTTGATGTGTGGTTGTGGTTGTGATATGTATGTTGATTGTGGTGTGTTTGAGAGTGTTTGATCTTATTGGCTTTGATTTTTGGGTTGGTTTGAAGGAAAGGTTAAGTTGTGATGATGATTGTGATTTGTGTTGTGATGTATGTATTGAGTTGTTTTGGTGTTTTGCAAGTTTATTATGGTTTAATTTAAGTTTGTTTGGAGTGGAAGATGGTAAAAGAAAGAGGTTTGTTGGATGTGGAGTTGTTGTTGCCGGAATCAGGATTTTTGGCCTGACACACCCATGAACACGGCCAAGTCTTTGGGCATGTCAAAGGTTCTATTTTCTGGATGGGTGACACGACCAGTGACACGCCCATGTCACTGAGCGTTTCACAGCTTCTATGTTGGAGTAGTATTGACACGATCAGTGACACGCCCATGTCACTGAGCATGCCATAGCTACTGTGATGTAGGTGGATTGACACGGCCAATGACACGCCCATGTCACTGAGCGTGTCAGAGCTTTTGTGTTGTGTGTTTAGGGCACGGTCAGGGACACGCCCGTGTTGTTGAGCATGTCATGTGTAGAGTTTGCCCTAGTTGGTTCTTATCCTTATTTCCTTGTGTGAATCTCTAAGTGAGTGTTTATTATCCCTTTTGGATTAGGTTTTGAAGAGATTGAGTTGCCTTAATCCAAGTGTTGAAGGCTTTTTGGAAGAGGAAGTGGTTAGATTGGTGTGAGTTGCTCTTGAGGTAAGTACAAAACCTACATTATTACATACATTTACATGACCTTGGGACTTAACACATTTAGTTGTAAATGTGCTAAGTAATCTATTACATTGTTGATACATTTGATTAATGCTATGATTTGCATAATGTGAAAGGTATGATGATCATTCTAATTATATGTACAATGCAATTGGTTATGTATACTCTAATAATGAGATGTGAAGCCATTGTTGTTGATTATAATGATGCAAATGAAATAATTGGGGCATGTTTGCCTGGATGATTATGAGAACATGAGAATGGATTGGACAATGAAATAATAAAAGAATTGTGTGCCTAATATGTTATTCAATTTTCAGAGTTTTGTTATTGGTGGCATGCCTAATAGTAACAATCCCTTGAAGCTGGGTTGGGCTTGGTCCTTGAAGCCAAGTTGGGTTGAAGTTTAGCATGCTTAACTCGCATTGAAGTTTGGTTGGGCCTAGTCCTTGAAGCCTAGTTGGGATAATAAATGTGATAATTGAACCAAAACATTAACTCTGGAAGTTGAATGGCATATTAGTTTCTTTTGGGCCCATGCTTGTCTTTGTTTAAATGTGAAACATGAATGATGAAACAATTGAATAATATAATGTAATGTAATGTTAGGAAATATGATGTTCTTGTGTATTGTGTCTAATTTTTGATAGTATGACATTGGCATTACATTGAAGCATATTGTCATCATAGTTTGTACCACTAAGCCTATGGCTTAGCGCGATTGTGGTTCATCGCGCAGGTGACGGGATAGAACCGGAGTGTTCAGCTAAACCGAGTTGAGTCTAGACTTTGAAGTGTTAATTATAGACTTAAAGATCAGAGACGAACTGCCAAGCATGTATAAACTTTATATTTTGTAAATATTGATATTTATGTATATATATGTATATACAGCTACATTTTTCGCTGCTTAATAAATAAATGTTTTACCTATTATGTTCTATAATATATCTGAAATGTTTTAAGTTTTCTCATATTGAAATTATGAAGAAAGATTGGTTTGTTTAATATAAACCATAACACTCCTGTATCCGGTATACGTATATTACAAATGTGATTGTACTTAGTGTGCGTATATGGGGTATAGGGGTGTTACAGATTCAATATAGATCAATGGGATGCTCATGCACAGCACATATGAATATATCAACTCATTGCATTATATCTCAACATATAATCATTTGCATCATATTTCATAATTCACATTGAAGCAAAGACAAGCATGGGCCGAAAACGAAACTAATATGCTATTCAAAGTTCAGAGTTACTACTTTGGTCCATATTGACACCTTGTCCGCTTTGGCCCAAAAGTCAACCAAAACCATTAACAACCCATATAATACTTGAGTAAACCTTAAAACAACTCAATTACAAACATCAAACACAAACACCACCATATTCACAAATCAAAAATCACATAATCCACACACTTGCCTCTTTCACCAAACTCAACCCTTTTTTTTCTCTTCAATCCAAACTGTGAGCGGGGATTTTTGCCCCCACTCCTAGTGGAATGGTTCTTGCGACTTCGGCACTATTTAGGTTTGGGGCCTTAGAGAACACAGACCTAAGTCCGGAGAAAATGGAGTCGCCACCCGGACGGGCCGGGAAAAAGAAAGGGGTGGATGACTTGATTCCTAAGGAATCCCCAACCCCCTAATGTGTTTGAAAAGTTGGGTACGTGTGGGGAAGGTGAGAAATGGCCCAGCACCCCCACAACGCCCGGTTCATTGGAACCGACCTCCTTTACAGGTCTTAATATTATAAAATTCTTAAATATAACAACATTATCCATATTACACGCAATAATTAAAACAAAGCATCGATATATTGAAAATCAAAACAATGTCCAAGAAAAACAAATAAATGGACACCCATCCGAAGATGGAAACATGCCCTTACATAATCCATGCCTAAATAGGACACCCACCAAAAGGTAGAAACATGTCCTTTACATTAGTCTAAAATATAAAAGCAATTTAAATTACATAGAACTCGATTAATGAGGTACCCACAAAGTGGAAACATACCTCTTACAACATTTGGAAATCTAAATAAATTGATAAAATAAATAACCATTCACCATAAATAAATCATTCATCAAAGCTATTAATAAAATATAAAATAAACATCCATCCATGATAAATTAAATAAATCAAGCATTGAAATTAAATAAATCAACCATCAAAAAATATAATAAACTATATAATCAAATCTAAAATTAAATAAAGCAATAAATATATAAATTTAGGGTTTTAAAGAATTATCAATTGAATTTAGGGTTTCGAAACTTAGGGTTTTAGAAACTAAAGTTTTATAATCAGGGTTTTGAGATTAGGAATTTTAGGATTTTTGAAACTAGGGTTTTGGAATTAGGGTTTTTAAAACTAGGGTTTTGGAATTTTGGTTTTTAAAACTAGGGTTTTGGAATTAGGGTTTTTAAAACTAGGATTTTGGAATTAGGGTTTTTAAAACTAGGGTTTTGGATAGTTGGGGTTTTTAAAAATAGGGTTTTGGAATTAGGGTTTTTAAAACTAGGATTTTGGAATTAGGGTTTTTGGAATTGACTTACTGCCTAAAAAAACACAATTTTGGATTTGGATAAATAATCAATATAATGAAATGGTTTAGGCTTTTGGATAAAAATAGTTTGAGGTTTTAAGTTTTAATGAAATAACATATGGTTCTCGAAGTTAAAGTAAAAAAGATAGATTTTAACAATTAATTGTAAACTACTGGATAGTTTTATGTTTTATGAAATATGCCAGTGTAATTACAAATACCAGTTGATCAATGTGATAATTAAAGCAAACGATTAAAGTTATTAAAACAAAAACCAAAACAAACGATTAAAGTTATTAAAACAAAAAAATAATTTACTGCATGTTCAAAGATCAAGGTACTGTGTGTTCAAAGTTATTGCATGCATGCATGTTCTTATTAATCAAAGAAATGAAACTACTGCAAACATAAATAATTCATGATTAAAGATCAAACCTCCACTCGTTGGTTACTCCACAATTAACTTATGGATGAACAATTAGCAAAGACAGCATTGCTGTCTTTGATGGATTGATTACTGATGAATGTTTGATGCTAATCTTTTCTGTTTGTTGTCGTCTCTTTGCTATCTTGTTAATGTTCCTTGCCGTCCCCTCTTAATCCTTTTCCTTTCCTATGAATTCTAAAACATTGTTACTTATAGCTGAACCTCACTTAGAATCCTTAACCAAATATAAAACAGTCCCTAAAACAAATTCTAGTTGAATTAGGAAACATATTGAACCCATGTCGACCTAGCTCATGTCGATCTTGGGCTGCCAAGGTCGACATGAGGCATGTTCATGTCGACCTAGCCTCCCAAGGTTGACATGAAGCATGCTCATGTCGACCTAGCTTGCCCAAGTCGACATGAGGCATGCTTATGTTGATCTTGGGCTGCCAAGGTCGACATGAAGCATGCTAATGTCTCCAGGCCGACCTCAATTAAATTATTTTGACCTTTTTTAACTTATGAACCAACAAATTTTAATTTGGGCCAATTCCACTTGGTTTTAGTGTTTTACAATCAAATATATGCCTCTTTAATTCGAACTGACTCCTTTAAAAATTATAAACTAGGTTTAAATATTTAAAGTCGGATCAAATTTATTTTGGCATCCTTTAATTAGGACCATATCAAATTGGGAGAAAAATTAAGGGCCTACACAAACCCAAAAATCAAAGTTACCATGATAAAACACTTCAAACATACCAAAAAAACCATAAACACATCTAGAACAACCATCCAACAAACCCAAGATCACAAACTCAAAAGAAAACCAAGAAACAAGAAAGTGAAGAAAATCCTTAAAACTCCAACTTGATCTCTTGAAATCCTTCAATCTCTTGTGCTTGGAAGCAACAAAATCTCTTTTCCATTGGTTGATAAGGGTGGCCGGCTCACTAGAAGGAAAGAAGAAGATGAAGATGAAAGAAAAAGAAAGTCAACCACTTAAACACCCACTCTCTCATCAAATCACTCTCCACTAAGTGATTAAACAATATAATATTAAATCCACTTACATCATCTTCCACTGACATAAATAAATCCATTTAATTAATCAAAATATCTCTTTTGACTTATAAAACCCATTGACTTGTATATATTTTGTATATATCCCCATATATACAACATATACACATCTCCTCTTATTCCATTAGTCATATATACACTTTAAATTATTTAATCCAATTCTCACAAATAAGCATTCCAAAATTTTAGGGTATCATTAGGGATATTACAATAACAATATTATCCATATTACATGCAACGATTAAAATAAAGCATCATTATATTAAAATCCAAGCAATGTCCAATCAAAGCAAATAAATGGACACCCATCCGAAGATAGAAACATGTCCTTACATCATCCATCTCTAAACTAAATAGGACACCCACTGAAAGGTGGAAATATGTCCTTTACATTGGTCCAAAATATAAAAGCTATTTAAATTGCATGATATTTAACTAATGAGGTACCAACAAAGTGGAAACTTACCTCTTACAATTTTAATACTAAAATAAACAAATAATAACAATAAAGAAAACATCCAACCATGATAAATTAAATAAATCAAGCATTGAAATTAAATAAATCAACCATCAAAGCATATGATACACTACATAATCTAAAATAAAATAAAGCAAGTAAAGATACAAATTAGGGTGTACTGTTTCTATTTAAAGTTCTTTAATTATCATTTAGAGTTTTGGGATTTTAGTATTATTATTGCTATTTGTGTATGCTACTGTAAAGGTTTTGAAAAATTGGAATGGATTAGGGTTTTATGAATTTAATAAAGTAGTAAGGTTTTTTTGGTTAATCAAATTAGGGTTTAGGGGTAACATTATGAAATTAGGGTTTTGGAATCTTAAGACATTAGGGTTTATAATTCATGGTTACTGGATTGTGATTTTAGTTTTATTAGATTATGGCTTTAGGGTTTAGATTAATTAGTTTCAGTTTTAAGTTCACTGAATTAGGGTTTAGGAAAACTTAGGGTTTACTGTATTTAGTTTTGAGAGAATTAGGGTTTTTGGTATTTTGGAAAACATAATTGATTTAAGGATTTAAAAAAATAGTTTAGAGTTTTATAAAACAATTATGATTTTTGAAAACGTAAAGAAATTAGGGTTTGGAGATTTAAGAAAACATTTGGAAATTTTGGACAAAAAAGGTTATGGTTTAGATGAAAATAGTTTGAAAAACAATTTATAGTTTTAAAGCTTTTCGAAGCAGAAGAATAGTTTAGGGTTTTTAAGGTTTTTAGAAACAGAAGAGTAATTTAGGGTTTGTGAAGTTTTTGGAAACAAAAGAGTAATTTAGGGTTTTTAAGGTTTTTGGAAACAGAAGAAACACTTTTAGGGTTCTTAAGGTTTTTGGAAATATAAGAAAAACTTTTAGGGTTCTTAAGGTTTTTGGAAATAGAAGAGTAGTTTAGGGTTCTTAAGGTTTAGATCATTGACTAAGGCTACTGGAAGAACGTATGATACATTACTAAGTTTAATAATTTAGATTACTAAAAAAATAAATGATGGAAACATTGTAAATAACATCAAACCAAAGATTTATAATCAAACCTCCGTTCATTGGTTTCTCCACAATTTGCTTCTGGATGAACAAAGACAAAGGTAGTACGGCTACCTTTGATGAATTGTTGATTGCTTGCTTGTTGCTAATGTGTCTTGATAGGGTTTTTTTTGTCTTTTTTACTCCGATCCACTCCAAGTTCAAAAGTCCAATCCCTCTCCACCTCTATTCTGAGTTTTAATGTGCTATTTATAGGAAAACTTATAAGCCTACTCCTAATTGTTTAAGAAAACTAAAATTAATTGGGAAAAGAAATCAAAACCAAATAGAATTTGGTTTTCAAAAAACTGCATTGGAAAATTGCGCTGGCAAACAAAATTGCTGGCGAAAACTGCGAGCTACGAAAATTTTGCGGGCGGGCACTGGGGCAGCTAGCCAATTCACCGCAGGAAATTCCTGCGAGCAAATTGGGCTTGGCAAATTCCACTTTCGGCGACGAATTTTTTTGTCGCCGATTTTTATTTTTATTTTTATTTTTTATTTTTTATTATTTATTTATTATTATTATAAAAAATTATAAATATTAAAATAAATATTATTTAATTAAAATACCACAAAAATTATTTTGAACTATATAAAAAATATCGGACCAGACTAGGTCAAAAATTAAGGTTTTACACTAACCAAATCTATTTTTCTAAAATTACAGTAGCTTATTTTTTTCAAATACCTAATTTAAGAACCAATTTTCATGATTTTCAATCTTACTTATTTAAACCTAAATTTTCAATATTATTTTTATATAACTTCTGAAACCCTAAATCCAAAACATCCATTCTTTAGATTCAAACTCTAATTTATTTCAAATCTAACCTTTATATTCAAACATCCAATAGCCATGTTATTTCTTTAAAATTTTTCTCAATTAATTAAACTAGTTTATGCAAAACCCTAATTGTTAAACATAAAATCCAAGAAACCCTAATTGATGCATGTGCCCCTAAAGTTATATATTTATTATTTTATTTAAATTGGATGAATTTTTATTACATATTTTGATTAATGTTTGATGTCTTTGTTGAATGATTTATTTATAGTGAATGGATGTTTACTTTTATTGATTTGTTTTGATTTCAAAACATTGTAAGAGGTATGTTTCCATATTTTCGATACCTCATGTGTTAAGCATCATGTAATTTATATTGCATTTATATTTTGGACCAATGTAAAGGACACGTTTTCACCTTTCGGTGGGTGTCCTATTTAGTTTTAGACATGGACGATGTAATAATATGTTTCCATCCTTGGATGGGTGACTATTTATTTATTTTCTTTGGACATTTCTTTGATTTAATATAATGATATTTTATTTTAATTGTTACATGTAATATGGATAATATTATTATACTTAAGAATTTTATAATATTAAGACCTGGAAAGGAGGCCGGTTTCAATGAACCAAGCATTATGGGGGTGCTGGGCCGTTTCTCACCTTTCCCACACATACCCAACTTTTTGAACCCATTAGGTGGTTGGGGATTCCTTAGGAGTCAAGTCATCCTCCCCTTTCTATTTTTTGGCCCGTCCGGGTGGCGACTCCATTTTTCTCCGAGCTTAGGCCCATGTTCTCTAAGGCCCCGAGCCGAAGTAGTACCGAAGTCACAAGAACCATTCCACTGGGAGTGGTGGCAAAAATCTTCACTCACAGGATTGAATGGCTAACCAGAGAAAGGATATCCATAGTGACAGTGGGCATCTCGTGCCATTAATGGACACATTGTGTCATCAGTGACAATGGGCATAATTGCCATTATATATATATATTATTGAGACTTGGCATTAAAATTGCTATACTAACCTATTATCCAAACCTATTGTCTGAGTTTAGTATGTATGGGCATATTTAATGAAGTTATCTAAATTGAAAATATATGTGGATATGATGTTATGAATAATGGAAGAAATGCAAAATAATAATATAAGTGAATTACTTAAAATTGACTTACTATGTTACAATGTGAAAGTGATTCGTAATGTATATATTAATGTTTGCAAGTGAAAGTTCTAATGCACGGAATAGAAATGTTATGCTCAAGTTATTGAATTGATCAATAACTTTCTATGTGTTATAGTGATTGAAAGTGTATATAATGATATAAGATACAAAGTGCTCCAAAGTATAGTACTAAATTTAAGTTCTAAAAATTATAGATTGAATGAAATTATCCTATATGTGAAATTGAAAAGTAAGACTTACTGAAAAATAAAATAAGCATATTGTGAGCAATGTTATCAAATGAGAAAGCATGTCTTAAATAAAATGATTCATAAAGAGAAAAGTTGCAATACTGAAAGTATAGTATAGAATGATGACTTTTATAAAGTTAAAGTTATTTTTTTGTGTAATCAAAATATTATGTTGGTTTGTTATTGAAAATAGTTAATATATTGAAATATTTCTTAAAACTAAGTGTTATTAGTATATTTCCATAAGTATTTTTCTTTAATATTAGGGTTATGTTACTTTTGGATTGTGAATTCATGGTTTTGAAATGTGAAATTTGATTTTAAATGAGTTATTTTGTTGCATAAACAAGTATTTTAATGTTAAATGATGGATTTGATTGTGTTGGATAGGGTTTGAGAATGGAAGAGGTGAATTAAGGTTTTGAAAAAGGGATTGTTTCAAAGTATGGTAATGAATGATAACTTTGGATATGTGACAATTATGAATTGGTAGTCATGAATTTAGCCTGACACGCCTATTGACACAACCATGTCATTGGGGGTGTCGATGATGTTGTTTTTCTATGTTAGTGACACATGCAGTGACATGCCCATGTCACTTGGCTTGTCAATGTTTCTGTAAGGCAGGATTAGTGACATGGGCAGTGACACGCCCATGTCATTGGGCATGTCAAAGCTTATGTGTAGTGGGCATATGGCATGGTCATTGACACGCACATGTCATTGGGTGTGTCACTTGTAGAATTTGCTTATTATAGCTCTTTTGCTTATTTTTCATTTGTGGTTCTTACCCTTGTGTTGAGAGATCATGTATATGTATTAAAATGTAGACAATTTAAGATTGAAAATGCCTTTAACTGTGATAGTAAATGATTATTTATTATAACATTTGGTATAAGAATTGAGGAGAATTATTTTGCATAATACAAGTGTTGAAGGGTAACTTGGAAGAGAATGTTGGAGGTGGTGTTTGAGCTTGCTTTTGGTTGCTCTTAGAGGTAAGTATAAACTTTGAATAAATTGGTTATGTTTGCATGTCATTTGGGCTTAACACATTTTGGTTGAAAAATATATTAAGTTACTGGATGCATTGATTATGCATGAATAATGTGCTATGACATGTGTAATGTCATAGATATATTAAATGCATCACAAAAAGTCATTGATAATGGCTAAATTGAGTAAAAAGTGAAATATGTAAAAATAACCCAAAGTGTTTGGGTAATGTGGTTTGTTGTGCATGCATGAAAGATATTATGAAAAGCCATTGCTAATGGCTGGATTGCATAAAATGTGATTCATATGTGAATTATGTGAAATTACCAAAAATAATTTGGTATGTGTTGTAAATGTAAAATGTGATACATTATGATTATATGTTGATATGAAATGAAATGATATTGATATGAATGAGAAATGACACAATGTGCCTAGCTTGAATATGGGAAAATGAAAAAGAAATGGATGATGGAAAATATGAAATAATTGTGTGCCTAGTATGTTATTCAATTTCTATAGTTTTGTGTATGGTGACATGCTTATGAGGTTATCCTCATTATTTACCTTCGGGGCTAGCTTTTAAGCAATTATTTGATTTGCCTTCGGTGCTAGATGCTTGGCGCCACTTTGATATGATCTTCCTTCGGGGCTAGCTTTTGAGCAATCATTATGATCTTTCTTTGGAGCTAGCTTTTGAGCAATTATTATGATTTGTCTTATGGGCTAGCTTTTGAGCAATTATTATGATTTGCCTTCGGGGGTAGACACATGGTGTCAATTTGGACTAGAACAGTAACTCTGGAATTTGAATGGCATATTAGTTTCTTTGGACCCATGCTTGTGTTTGTTGTTATGTGAATGGTAAAATGATTGAAAAATATTTTTAAAATGAAATGGAATGTCAAATGGTGACATGATATACATAAGCATTACATTTGAGTTTTAATGTTATCGAAGTTTATACAGCTAGGTTTTTGGCTTAGTACAATTGTAATTCATCACGCAAGTGATAGGGGAGATCCAGTAGAGCTGGACAGTTCATCTAGACCATGTCGGGTCTAGCTTTGAGATTACTTGAGTTAATTTTGCTGCTTTCTCGAGATCAGTGTCGATTGCAAGCATGTATATATTTTATATTATTGTACATTTTGACATTTTGTACATTATATTATGTTTTGATATATTTATATTATAAATTATAAAGAATGTTTTGGACAAATTTTGTAATGGGGGATTGATATGTGTTTTTTAATAATTAATATTTTGTTTGCTATTTAAGTTTAGACTTTAAAGTATTTATGATTCTAAAATTTAAAATAGTAAGGGTTTTTATTAAATTAAGTTGTGACATTTTTGTACCGTATATGCGTATATTACATATACTGAGTATATGTAATAGGGTATAAGGGTGTTACAACTATAATATTAAAATCCCAAGATAAGTAGGCACAGGCCCAAATTTTATCAAATCAACCCAAATTTTATCAAATCGGCATGCCTGGCCTGCGGTGAATTGGCGTATCCAATTTGCCACATGATATGTTCCATCAAACTTAGCAAAAGAAGGCATCTTGAACTTATAAAGGACTTTTTGATCTTGTTTAACTAGCTTGTCCACCTCTGACATTTCTTCGATTTTTAGCTTCTTCTCAAACTTTTTCTCTAAGTCAGCAATTATCTTCTCTGCATCTAAAGTTTTGGTCTTTTTCAACAGTTGATTTCTTGATAACATTCGGCTTCTTCTTCTTATCTTGAAGTTCTTGAAAGTAATGACCCAGTCATTATCATCATCGATAACTACCTTGTCATCATCGAAGGCTACTTCTCCAACCTTAGCCTTTCCTTTGTCTTTTTGCTTTTTGGTACAAGCAGATGCTTCAGCAGATTCCCAAACATTGCAGCCATTTGGCTTTTCATAGTCTCAGCTAGGACCGCTTTTAGTTATTCCATCTTGGTGTTGATTGCATTGTCTATCATCCTCTGAATATGTTATGGCTCCATTGCTTTTGGTGAGAAGCTAACTGAGTTATTGTTGGATTCTATGTCACTGGCGTAGGTCGGGTTGTCGTTGGCTCTTGAACTACTGTACTATAGGGCTGTGAGCCTAAAAGGATCAATGATATGATATGCAATGCATGTATGCATGGATGCACAACTATCAAACTCAACTTAGTAGGAATGAACATTCCAACCTTATAACTTCCATAAACGAATAGCGAGTCTATTTTCCTAGGTATATGGCAAACAAAATACCAACATGGGATATCTTATTTCCGAAAGAATTCACTCAGACTATTTTAATCAATAGTTGTATTTTCAAATTTAGAATTCAATTTATGGTAACTCCTATTAATTAGGTCTTAATACATTTGGTCAACGAAAGATAGATTTTATGCTATATTTGATTAAAACTAAATTAAAAGGATTATCATAAATAGATTTTCCATTTGGAAAAGCAACTAATGATTCATGCTTCAAACAAGCCCATGATTAATAAGTCTTAGTGTAAACTAGGCCCACAATTGATTTTAAATATTCCATAATTAACCCAATTAGTTGTAAGCCCATTTAATAAAAGGTATGTTAAAAATAGTTTTGTTTCAAAGCCCATTAGAAAATATTTGTTCGAAAATAGATTTTAGGCTTTGAGTTAGAAAGAATTTTTGACCCATCTTGGAAAGAGGTTTTATGTCCATAAGACCACTGTGAAAAATTTTGAAAATATTTTTGGTCTTTTGGGCTTAAAAATTATTTTGGGCTTACAATATAATTAGGTCATATTAGGAATGGAACAAACTAAATAAGCCATGATTCAAACTAAGATACATCAAACATAGTCAAACAACAAGCATTTGGAAAAAAATCTAAGGAAAGTAACTAGGCCAATTACATGGGCTTTAGTCTTTGGGTTGGAAAGCTTAGGTTCCCATAGCATGTATATACCAAATGGTATGAGGCTATGGGTGGTTATGCCATGCTCGATCTCCATACCTTGAGTGAAAGTATGGTATCCCTTACATAACATAATAAGGGTAACACGGGCATCCTAACTCACGCACACAATGCAATCTAAAATGATGCAATGGATAATATCATAATAAGAAAGAATAAAATAATATAATGACCAATGGAATAAGCTTCTCTGGCTCCTAATGGAGTCACCACTCTGAGCGGAGATTTTTACCCCCATTCCCGATGGAATGGTTCCTGCGACTTTGACACTGTTAGGCTCAGACCCTCAGAGAACATAGGCCTCAACCTAGAAAAAATGGAGTCGCCACCCGGACAGGCCGATAAAAAAGAAAGGGGTTCAAATGGTTGGGTATGTATGGGGAAGATGAGAAGTGGCCCAGTATCCCCATAATGTCAGGTTCATTGGAATTGGCCTCCTTTTCAGGTCTAAATATTATTAAATTCTTAACTTATTAAAATATCATCCATACTACATGCAATAAAATAAAACATCATATTATTAATTAAAATAAATCAATCCAAAGATAGGCACCCATATAAGATGGAAACATGCCCTTATGAATATCCAAATGTTCATACAAATAAATAAAATAGGTTGGTGGAAACATGTCCTTTATAATAATTCCAAAGTCTATAAAATAAATTAAATAACAAACTAAATAAGATACCCACATAGTGTGGAAGCATGCCTTTACAATCCTTAAAATCCAAATAAAAATTGCAATTCCATTCAACCATTTATAGTAAAATAAAAAATCAAAACACATAGTTTAATCATCACAAAAATAATAAATTAGAGTTTAATAAAAGGAATTAAAGTAAATCACAAAGAATTATAATCAACAAATAAATATTGACCCCACTGATGAGAGATCGCATATGGCAGTCTCGCTAGCCAGTTAGCAGGCAGGGGTCAAGGGGGCAGCGCCCCTAAATGGTAGACGGTTTACATAATATGGTTTGTTTGGGAAATAGGTTTTCTATCTAAACTAGGGATTAGTGTTTTAGGAAAGAAAGTCTAGGGTTTAGTGTTTTAAAATTTAAAAACTGGCTTTAGGGTTTTAAAGAAACATTTTAGGACTTTAGTATTTTGGAAAATGGATTGGGGATTTGGCTAATTATAGTTTTAGGGTTTTGAAGGTTTGAAAGTTAGTTTTGGGATTACTAGATACTTAGAAAATATATTAGGGTTTCGGTGAGTGGGGATTTTCGCCCCCACTCCCGGTGGCGTGGTTCTTACGACTTTGGCACTGTTTAGGCTCGAGGCCTTAGAGAACACGAACCTAAGCCCGGAGAAAATGGAGCCGCCACCTGGACGGGCCAGGAAAAAGAAAGGGGTGGATGACTCAGTTCATAAGGAATCCCCAACCCCCTAATAGGTTTGGAAAGTTGGGTACGTGTGGGGAAGGTGAGAAATGACCTAGCATCCCCACAACGCCTGGTTCATTGGATCGAGCCTCCTTTACAGGTCTTAATATTATAAAATTCTTAAATATAACAATATTATCCATACTACATGCAACAATTAAAATAAAGCATTATTATATTAAAATGAAAGCAATGTCCAAACAAAGTAAATAAATGGACACCTATCCGAGGATAGAAAAAGTCCTTACAGCGTCCATGTCTAAAACTAAAAAGGACACCCACTGAAAGGTGAAAATATGTCCTTTACATTGGTTCAAAATATAAAAGCAATTTAAATTAGATGAAAATTAATTAATGAGGTACCCAATAATGGAAACATATCTCTTACAATTTTAATACTAGGACAAACTAATAATAATCATAATAATAATGAAAATATCCATCCATGATAAATTAAATAAATCAAGTATTGAAATTAAATAAATCAAAGCATATAATAAACTACATAATCAAATCTAAAATTTAATAAAGCAAATAAATATACAAATTTAGGTTTATGTCTCAATTTAGGGTTCTTTAATTAATATTTAGGGTTTTGGAATTTTGGAATTATTATTATTGTTATTTAGGCTACTGTGATAATTTTTGAAAAAATGGAATGGATTAGGGTTTTATAAATTTAAGAAAATAGTAAGGTTTTTGGTTAACCAAATTAGGGTTTAGGGCTAACATCATGAAATTAGAGTTTTAGGAAAGAATAAATTAAAGTTTGATATTTATAAAAAATAATGTTTATAGCTTAAGGTTTTAGATGAATTAGAGTTTAGTATTTATGAAAAACTTATCAAAGTTCATAAGTTATGTGAACTATGAATATGTTTAAAGAGAGTATATGCTACTGCGAAGTTTTATATGAAAACCCTAATGTGATTCTGAGTGTTGTATTGATTAAATAGGCATAAGATCAAACAAATAAACAATCTGTGACAAACAAGTCTATGGGTTATAATTGATATGACTTATAGAAATAATAATTTGTAATTCAGATAAACTAACATATGAACTGATTTTTAGAAGAATTTGTATACTGTAACTTTAACTAAATGAAGAATGGTCTCATTCAATATTTAAAAACAATCAAAACATATAGTATTTACTTAATTTAAAGCATATCGTCATTTGTTGGCTCCACCAAAATTGTTTGAACGGAATTTTGGATGAGCTTTGGCAAAGACAATGATTACACTGCCTTTATATTTGTTGATTGAATTGAGGACAAGACCGTGAGCTAAGCCATTGCCTTGTTGATTGCTTTTCTACTTGATATTTAAGATTTGTCACTAATTTCTTTTCTATTTAATATTTTAGATTCATTGCATAAGCAATTGGATTTAGCCAAAAGTTCCCAACTCTCCTCAGAAAAAATAAAAGTCCAAAGTTTCTTTCAATAATTGCCCCTCCCCCCAATCTATGTGTTTAATGCTAGTATTTATAGAAAAATAAAGAGTCCTAATCCTATTTTAATAAGGAAACACCAATTGTTTAGGAAAAATTAGAAAACTAGGTAAAACAAGATTTGGTCAAAACAAATTAATTATGAAAAAGAAAGAGCTGCTGAGCCCATGGGCTGCGCTGGCAAAAATTGCTGCGAGGATCGGTGGTGAGCTAGCTCGGCAAGCCAGTTCATCGCAAAACTAGGCAAGCCTAGCTACGGCGAATTAGGCACTGCCCAATTCACCGCTAACACTTTCTGCGGCGAAATGCCTGCTACGTGTCGCTCTGCCCGATTTCTATTTTTTTCATTTTTTTATATTTTTATATTTTTATTTATATTAAAAATAACTATTAAATATTATAAGTAATTAAAATATTATTAAAATAATTAAAATACCACAAAAATTATTTTGGACTATCGGATTGGACTGGATCAAAACTTTAGAGTACACAGTTTGCCCCCTACTTGAATGATCTGAGACTTTCAGTAGAAGAGAGTGAAAAGCAACATGACTTTGAGCAAATTTTGAATGAGGATGGGTACTTGGATTCGATTTGGGTAGTTGGACCCGAGACTGGGTACTTGGACCCGAGATTGAATTTGGGTACTTGGATCCGGGATTAAATTGGTTATTTTGGGACCTGAGATTGGGTACTTGGACCCGAGACTGGATTGAATTTTGGTACTTGGAGCCAAGATTGGGTACTTGGACCCTAGACTGGATTGAATTTGGGTACTTGGACCCGAGATTGAATTTAATTAGGGTACTTGGACCCATGATTGGATTGAATTTGGATACTTGGATCCGAGATTGGGGACTTGGACCCGTGATTGAATCTAATTTGGGTACCTGGACCCGAGATTGGGTACTTGGACATGAGACTGGATTTGATTTGGGTACTTGGACCCGTGACTGAATTAGATTTCAGTACTTAGACCCAAGATTGGGTACTTGGACCCGAGATTGGGTACTTGGACCCAAGATTAGGTACTTAAACCCAAGATTGAGTTGGATTTGGGTACTTACACCCGAGACTGGGTACCTGGACCCGTGATTGGGTACTTAGAACTAAGACTAAATTTGATTTGGGTACTTGGACATAAGATTGGGTACTAGGACCCGAGATTGGGTACTTGGACCTGAGACTGGATTGAATTAGGGAACTTGGACCCGTGACTGAATTAGATTTGGGTACTTGGACCAGAGATTGGGTACTTGGACAGTATTTAGACCTAAGACTGAATTTGATTAGGATACTTGGAGCCAAGACTGGGTACTTGGGCCCGAGGCTGAATTTTTTTTTACTGACCTTTTATCAGTTGAGAATTCTGGCTTAATTGGTTGTTCCATTCTTTTGTTCTTCCTTTTGCAAAAATTTAGCTATTTTTTAGTTGGCCCTCATATCTTCTCCTTGCCCCCTGTGTAGCAAAATATTTGCAAGTGAGTTTGAAAATATTTTGTACCTATATAAACTCAAAAAATTGAAAGGGAGAAACTTTGCCCCCTGTATAGGCTAAAACCCATAATTTTTTCTATGCGGGCTTTGGTTGATGTTTGTAGATTGTCTAGTTCTTCGGACAAGCATGCATTTCTTCTTTCTTTTGCAAAATTATTGTAGATTCACCAAGCAATGGGCTTCCATGCCACCTGATTCCATATCTTCTTTAGATTCTTTGCTTCACAGGATGTTTGCTGCTCACTTTGAGAAAGAATAGACAATATAATACAAGAAAATTCAATGTGATATGTTCATATATGCATGATATGCATGGATAATACTTACAATGGTTCCATGGAATCATAGACCGAGGTGATCAACTAAAGTATAATATTTAAGAATATTTAAGAATTTTATAATATTAAGACTTGTAAAGGAGGCCAGTTCCAATGATTGAAATAAAAGCATCTTTATATTGAAATCAAAGCAATGTCCAAGCAAAATAAATAAATGGACACCCATCCGAGGATGGAAACATGCCCTTACATCACCCATGTCTAAACTAATAGGACACCCACCAAACGATAGAAACATGTCCTTTACATTGGTTTAAAATATAAAAGCTATTTAAATTACATGATATTTAATTAATGAGGTACCCACAAAGTGGAAACATACATCTTACAACATTTGGAAATCAAAATAAATTGATAGAAATAAATAACCACTCATCATAAATAAATCATTCCTCAAAGATATTAAACATCAATAGAAAGAAAACATTCATCCATTATAATTTAAATAAACCAATCATTGAACTTAAATAAATCAAAGTATATAATAAACTACATAATTAAATCTAAAAATAAAGTAAGTCAAGATGCAAATTAGGGTTACTGTTTCTCATTTAAAGTTCTTTAATTAATATTTAGGGTTTTGGAATTTATTGGTTTAGGCTACTGTAAGCTTTAAGGGAATTTAAATGGATTAAGGTTTTATAATTTAAGAGATTGATAAGGATCTTTAATTAAACAAATTAGGGTTTGAGGGGTAAAATCGTGAAATTAGGGTCTGGATATTAAAACATTAGGTTTATAATTATTAGCTATTGGATTGTTGTTTTTAGGCTTACTGTGTTGAATTTTAATATTTAGGTTTATAAGGTTTTAAGGTTCTAAGGATTAGGGTTTAGAAAAACTAGGGTTTAAGGTTTTAAGGGAATTAGGGTTTAAGAACACTTAGGGTTTAGATTGGCTAGTTTGGGGTTACTGTCTTGATTTTGGAATTGAAGAAAATAATTTAGAGTTTATAAAGTTTTTGGAAATTGGCAAGACGATTTAAGGTTTTTTTTAAACAGAAAATATTTTTTTAGGGTTTTTGGAAATAAAAGGATAAATTCAGTGTTTTAAGGTTTTGGAAAATTGGAAAGCATATTAAGGTTTTGGGAATTAGTAAAATGATTTAAGGTTCTGGAAAGTTGGAAAGTAGATTAGGGTTTTAAGAGTTTGAAGAAATAGATTAGGGTTCTTAGGTTTTAGAAGAAACAGAAAAATAATTTTAAGATTTTTGGAAAACAAAGAAACGAATTAAGGCTTTTAAAATCAAAAGAAATAATTTAATGATTGAAGCTACTATAAGGAAAAAAGAGATTAGATATTCAAACCTTCGTTTGTTGGTTCCACCAAAAATTGCTTCTTGGATGAACAAGGACAAAGGCAAGATGGCTGCCTTCGATGGATTGGTTGCTTGGTTGCTTATTCTTCTCTCAAAAAGTCCGATTGTTTTCACTGCCACAAAGAATTTTTAAAGTCCATTCTCCTTTCAAAGTTTTTCACCCAAAGTTTTCTCGTTGTTCTTCCCCCCTAATCTGTGTCTTTCTAGTCTTATTTATAGGAAATTTTGGAAGCTTAATTCCAATTGTTTAAGGAATTTATCATAAATTAGGAAAAGGAAACCGAAACCAAATAGGATTTGGTTTTGGAAAAAATTACGTCAGAAAATTTCACTGGCAAAAAAACTGCTGCAGGTCGCTGTGGAAATTTGCGAGTGCGCGCGAGCAAATTTTGCTACAATTATCCGTCGCCGATTTTTATTTTTATTTTTATTTATTTGTTTATTATTATTTTTTATTTGTTTATTATTTTTATTTTTATTCACTTCACCATTTTTAACTAAAATAAAGATTAAAAATACCACAAAAATTATTTTGGACTATAAATAAAAACTTACCGGACTAGACCAAAAATTAAGGGTCTATAGTTTACCCCCTGCTTGAACGATCTGAGACTTTAGTAAAAGAGAGTGAAAAGCAATAAGACTTAATTTTTCTGAGATGGTTGAGGTTTTGGGTTCTGGACCCGGTTTGAATTATGGATTCAAGGATAATTTTAGGTTCTGGACCTAAGGGTAATTTGGGTTCTGGACCCGAGCTGAGTTCTAGACTTAGAAGAGATTTTAGGTTCTGGACATAAGGATAATTTGGGTTCTGGACCCGAGCTAAGTTCTGGACTTAGAAGAGATTCTAGGTTCTAGACCTAAGGATAATTTTGGTTCTGTACCCGAGCTAAGTTCTGGACTTAGAAGAGATTCTAGGTTCTGGACCTAAGGATAATATGGGTTCTGGACCCGAGCTAAGTTCTGGACTTAGAAGAGATTATAGGTTCTGGAACTAAGGATAATTTGAGTTTTGGACTCGAGCTAAGTTCTAGACTTTGAAGAGATTCTTGGTTCTGGACCTAAGGATAATTTGGGTTCTGGACCCGAGCTAAGTTCTGGACTTATAAGAGATTCTAGGTTCTGGACCTAAGGATAATTTGGGTTCTGGACTCGAGCTAAGTTTTGGACTTAGAAGAGATTCTAGGTTATGGAAATAAGGATAATTTGGGTTTTGGACCCGAATTGATTTGGATACTCGATCCTAAACTAGACTTGGATACTCGATCCTAAACTGGATTCGAATACTCGATCCTAACTGGATTTGGGTACTCGATCCTAAACTGAATTTGGATATTCGATCCTAAATTGGATTTGGATACTCGATCCTAACAGGATTTGGATACTCAATCCTAACTGAATTTGGATACTTGATCCTAACTGGATTTGGATACTTGATCCTAAATTGAGTTTGGATGCTCGATCCTAACTGGATTGGGATACTTGATCCTAAACTGGATTGGGATACTCAATCCTAACTGGATTTGGATACTCGATCCAAAACTTGATTTGGATACTCGATCCTAACTGGATTTGGATACTCAATTCTAAATTGGGTTTGGATACTCGATCATAAATTGGATTGGGATACTCTATCCTAACTGGATTGGGATACTCGATACTAAACTGGATTTCAATACTCGATCCTAACTGGATTTGGATACTCGATTCTAAATTGGGTTTGGATACTCGATTCTAAATTGGATTGGGATATTCGATCCTAACTTGATTGGGATACTCGATCCTAAACTGTATTTGGATACTCGATCCTAAACTATATTTGAAAGTGAGTTTGAAAATATTTTGTATACGCATAAACTCAAAAATTAAAATAGAGAAACCTTGCCCCCTGTGTAGGCTCAAACCAAAGAATTTTTCAATGCAAGCTTTGATTGATGTTTTCGTTGTCTAGTTCTTTGCACAAACACGTATTTCTTCTCTTTGCAAGATTACTGGAACTTTCTCAAGCAATGGGCTTTCCATGCCCCCCTGATTTGATATCTTCTTTTATTGTTTACTTCACATGGTGTTTGCTGTTCACTTTGATAAACAATAGACAATACAAGACAAGAAAATGCAATGTGATATGCTCATGTATGCATGAATAACACTTACAATGGTTCCATCAACTCACAGACCAAGGTGATCAACAGAAGTATTCTCCTTAACGCCTTCCAAATGCTTGTTCAGTTCTTACTTTGGAATGACACAATGCTCCACATTTATAGCTTTTATCTTTAAGATGTTGAAATATGAATAATGGAGGCCCCAATCAGTAGAGATACATCCATTTCAAACTATGTTTCAATTAGTAGCTTCTTCATGACCTTGCTAATAATCATTTCCTTTGCCCAATGTGTCCTTTAGAGGTTCAACATACTTCCCTTAACTTGAAGGCTTTGTATGACAAATTTTTTTTTTGAATTTTGATTTTGAAATCAAATGTTGGCTTTACCAAATTAATGTCAATGTACCTCAGGACTTGATTTTTCCAAATTAACATATCTATAACATGACAACCCTAGTTACCGTACTAAACTCGGGAATCATTTCTATTTAAGCAAGAACTGTTGCACTTCAGATAGGCACATACACATTACTTGGTCAAAGGTCTCATTGAGTTTAAATATTATCTATCTCATATGCATGCTTATTCAAACTATCTCCACTAATAGACTCTACCTTCCAAGAAAGATCAACAGGTCTTTGATATGCTTGAAATGGGGTCTATAAGGGACACAGTTTAAATGAAAGCCATTTTGAGTTTGGAGCTGATGTGACACAATGGACAAGCCCTCACACTACAAATTTTTTGTTTGAACTTTAGGCAGCTGGGAGCAATCTTGCTAGACTCCAAATTTCTTTCTATCTTCTTGGCATTAATCTAGATCTCGATTGGAACGGTCTTTGCCCTTGCATAAAGTTTGGCACCCAAATTCATTTCTTTTCTTCTTCTCCCTTTTCTTTCTTTTTATTTTTCTTACTCTTCCCTTTCTTTGAGCAATTTATCATTTTGTCCTTCTTCCTTGTAGGGCCGTCAAGTACAGAACTTTCAAGAACTAGATGGTCTTCCTCTTTTTTTCCTCCAATTTTCGTTGGATTGGACAAAATGTCCTTATGAACCAAATGGAAGCCTTTTGTTGCTTTAGGTAAAAGAGAACTTAATTGGCTTTCTGAACCGCCTTTTTAACTTTTATTTTTTATTTTTTCCTTTTTGTTTTCTTCTTTTTTGTTTTCTTTTATTTTCTTTCTTTTTCCTTTCTTTTCTTTCCTTTTGCTTCTTTCTTTTTCTTTCTTTCTTTCTTTCCTTTTTTGGTTCTAGCTCAAACAGAGTTGTCTTGTTTTTACCAACTTGGGTTTCCAATAATGGATGAGTGGAGTGGTATAAATCTTCTTTAATAGGGATAAATCATTTGTTACTCTGATGCTATCTTGATATATTGGAGATATTAGTAAAACTTCAACTACCCTTATGGTCTTAAAAATATCAACTACCCTTACGGTCTTGAGAAATTCAACTATCTTTATGGTCTTGAGAACTTCAACTATCCTCATAATCTTGACTAATCATTGCTTTCTTTGATCTTCTTTCCTCTTCATCTTAGTGATCATAAGACTTGTCAAAAGTATCACAACAGCTCAGGGTAGGTTATTGGGGTTTGTAAGCCAATGAAAAGAAAGCTAAAATTTTATGAAGGCTCAAAGGACAACTAGGGATTGATATTTCATAGGGTGGATACTAGTTGTTCGCTAACCAAACAATGCCTATATCATTTCTCTCTTAAATAAGTAGAGTTCAATTTCACCTCGAAAGTTTGTCAAAGCATGTTCTAAGAATGACTAGGACCTAGACAAAGGTAATTATGTAGGTACCCTCTTTAAGTAAGCATACACAACTCAATGTTATAGAGCAATTCCTTTATCTAGTAAAGTCATTCGAATCATGATGCATAAATATATTAATTCATGAATTATCAAGCTAGATTCCTCAAGTGTTGAGCACCAAAATGAACAAAGACCAACAAAAATTTTGATGAAAGTAATTTATTTAAAGCAACTTTAAGTTTGAAAAGCACAATAGTTCCAAAATATTAAAGAAAGCAAGATTGAAAAGCAACATTCAAGTTAAGGAAAGTTCGTTGAGTTTAAGCTTCTTTTCCTTTCACATCTTTAATATTTCCATCTTGAAAAGAGGATAAAACAAAATCTTCTTCCAATCCTTTTCCCACCATGAAGGTTGCTGGTGGTGGCACTCTTCCAAATTTAGGCAAAGGGTTGTTCTTGGTATTGGGCTTATCCGGATAGGGTAGCTTACCACTGTCGATTAAATCTTGGATCTCATGCCTTAGACGAGCACATTTATCTATTTCATGCCTTGCATTTTATGAAATTGATAGAAGGCCTCGGCATTGAAGTTTGGTGGTAGTGGATTATATAATGATCGAGGAGCTAACAGTTGTAACAATCCTTTCTTTTGCAGCTTGCTAAAAACCCAAGATAGAGGTTTCCCCAATTCTAAGAATTGTCTTTTATTTCCTTGACCAGTCACATTAACATCAACTTGTTTTTGCGTGCTTTGATTGCTAGGATGATAATTCCCTTTCTCATTCCTTCTTATTGAAAAGCGATTTTTCTCCCTTTCCTACTCTTCAATTTGTAGACCAGCTTGGAGAATATCTTTGAAATTCCTTATAAGGGAATGAGACATCCTTTCACGGAGATTGGGCAGGACGCCTTTCACGATCATCCTTATTTGATCATATTCATCGGGCCTTTTCTTGAGCAAAGCAGCCTTATTTCTCCACCTTTTCACATAGTCCACAAAATTCTCATTTGGTCGTTGCCTAATGGACTCAACTTCCATTAAGGTAACTTCGAGCTCGACATTATACCCATATTGCTGAATGAAAGCCTTGTATAACATGTCCCAATCTTTTTGAGTACTTTCCTCCAAGGTGTTGAACCAATTTTGGACAACAGGGTCCAATGAGAGCATAAAGTACCTTAGAGTTTGAGCCTTAGTAGCTCGGGCAGACTGCATAGCAGTGATATACTGCTTTACATGGAGGTGAGGATTTTTGGTTCCATCAAACTTCGTAAAAGATGGCATCATGAACTTATACGAAACTTCTTCATCTAGCTCAAATAATTTGTCAACTTCGGACATTTCTTTGGTTTTCAATTTCTTCTCAAATTTCTTTTCGAAATCAGCAATCATCTTCTCAACATTGGATGTCTCAGTCTTTTCAATAGTTGCCTTCTCAACAATCTTTGGTTCTTCCTTTTTGTCTTGAGGATCTTGGTAGTATTGAGTCCAATTATCATCATCATCAATGATCACCTTTTCATCATCAAAAACTACTTCACCAACTTTAGTCTTCCCTTTGTCCTTTGGCTTCTTAGTGCTAGCAGTTGCTTTGGCATGATTTTCCAAAATTACAGTAAATTGGTTCTTCATGGTCTCAGCTAGGGCCTCTTTTATTTCTTCCATCTTGGCTTTAAGGGTATCATCCACCATTCTTTGAATTTGTTCGGGCTCCATTGCTTTTGGTGAAAAAGAGATTGAGTCATTGCTAGATTCTTCATCTCCGACGTAGGTTGGATTGTCGTAAGCTTTTGAACTGTCATAATCCAGAGCCGTGAGCTAGAAAGGATCAATGATATGAGATGCAAATATATGCATGTATGCACAAACAATCAACAAAGTTATATAATTAGGACGTTCCTTCCAACCTTATAACATCCATACACGAATGGCGAGTCTCTTTTCCTAGGTAATATGGTTAATAAAATACCAACATGGGGTATCTTATTTTCGAATATTTCCCTCGGATGCTTCAACCAATAGTTATATTTTCAAAGGTGGAAATAAACTCATAATAATTTCCATTAATTAGGTTTTAATCCATTTATACAACTAAAGTAGCTTTTACGCTATATTGGATTAAACCTAAATTAAGACGTTTATTATAAATAGATTTCTCACTTGAAAAATGTAACTAATGATTCATGCCAAAAACAAGCCCATGATTAATTATTCTTAGTATAAACTAGGCTCATAATTGATTCTTGGTATTTCGTAGTTGACCTAAATATTTTGCAAGCTCTTTGTAAGGAAAGGTTGGATAAAAATAATTTTATTTCTAAGCCCATTGTGAAAAGATTTTAGAAAAAAATGAATTTTGGACTTAGTATTTGGGCCACGAGCAAAAGAATTTTTTACTTGTTTTTAGAAAAGTGTTATGTCCAAAGACCATCTTGAAAAGTTTTGAAAATAGCTTTGGTCTTTTAGATTTTAAAGAAAAATTTATTTTGAGCTTACAATGTACTTAGGCCATATTTGAAAAAGAATAAACCAAATAAGCCATGATTTAAGCCAAGATAAATTAACCATAGTCAAACAACATGCATTTGGGCTCATAACATATATAATATCAAAATACATTGTAATATTAAATATCTACATGCTGGCAACTGACTCTGATATTGATGTGCCCAAAAACAACTCTTCAAGCTCAATAAATACAAGCCTAGACTCGACTAGGTCTAGTAGAACTCTCTGGCTCTACCAAATCATCCATGACACCTGCGCGACGAATTACAATCGCGCTAAGCTGAAGCCTAGTGGCACAAACTTTGATAATAACAATAAAACTCAATGCAATGCCAATGTACAATGCATATAGATGTCACATCATTCTACTTTCTTATATTTTTCAAATATTTCATAATAACAACTCATAGCATTATATTGCTCAATTGTATCACAATTCATAATTCACATTAAAGCAAAGACAAGCATGGGCCCAAAAAGGATCTAATATGCTATTCAAATTTCAGAGTTACTGCTTTGGTCCATAATAACACCATGTGTCTAGCCCCATAGGCAATATATCCATGGATAATGTAACAGCCCCAGTCTCTTGGACCTCAACCCGACTAGACCCTTAGGCCCCAGTATCTTGGTCCTCAACACGGCTAGACTGCTCTAGTTTTTGAGGCTTACGACCCAGTCTTTTTACCCTAAAAGTATCATATTTATCAACTGGCCTGGCTTACGACCCAGTCTTTTCACCATTCCAGCGTTTAGCCAATAGGCAATCATAGGCATGCCGCCAAACTCAGAACTCTGAAAATTGAATAACATACTAGGCACACAATTTATTTATATTTCTCATTATCAAATTCTTTCATAATTCCTTTATCAAAATTTTTCTCATTTTCTCATGATCAAACTAAGCACATTGCCTTATTATATCATCTTTTTCTCACCTTTTTTTTTTTCATTTATTCATTTTTCTCATTATTAATCTCTTTCTCATTGTCACAAATTCAATCTAGGCACATTGCCTTATTTTCACATTTTTTCTCATTTTTCTCATTTTTCACATCTTTCTCATTTTTCTCACTTTTCTCATTTTTCTCATTTTTATCAATATCAATTCATTTCATTATTCCACATATCTCATTTTTGCATTCACAACACATTACCCAATTACTTTGAGTATTTTCACATAATATATATATTTCACATTCTACACAATTTAGCCATTATCAATGGCTTTTCACAATGCATTTAACATATATTTGACATTACAAATGTCATAGCACATTATTCATACTCAATCACTGAACCAAGTAACTTAACACATTTTCCAACCAAAATGTGTTAAGCCCAAATGTCATGCAAATACAAACAATATATACAAAGTTTGTACATACCTCCACTAGCAACCCAAAGCAAGCTTAACACAACCTCCAATCTTATCCTTCCAACTTGCCCTTCACCACTTGGATGAAGCAAATCAACCTCCCTCAATGCCTATACCAAATGCGATCATACATAATCATTTAATATCACATTCTAAGGTATTCTCAACATCAAACCATAATTAAACATCACTCTAAACCAAATCCCAAAATTAAGCTTCACCTCACTTTAACTTTGAAAAACCATATCAAGCCATTTAAATTAGTGTTTTAAGTTTATTAATATCATTAGAAACATGTTTTTGCATGTTTAAACTCATGATTTCAAAAACTCAAATGTTCCATAACCCTAAATTCTCTCTCTTCACCAAACTCAACTTAAATTCAACCATTTCTTAAATCTAACCTTAAAATCAATGTTAATCACTTAAAATAAATTCATCCAAATCCAAATAAGATAATTAAATCTTAGAACTTCAAAAACCCAAAACACACATATTCAAACTTTCATGGAAATCCAAAGAAAAAGTGAGTAAACTTACTAATTAAAGAGGAAAACCTTAAAAATCCACTTGAAACTTTTTAAATATTTCAATTAAATGATTTTGAAAGAAGCAAATCCCTCTCTTGAAGCCATGAAAGTCGGCCTTGAAGGAAAGAAGAAACAGAAGAAGATGAAAAAAAAAAGTGATTTTCTCTTTCCTCTCACTCACATTTTCAACCTTATATATATTATTATTTTAATATATTTTTAATTAATTAATTAATTAATTAAAACCCCAAAATATTATCTTGCATCCAAAATTATTTATTTTTTAATTATTTTATTAATATTAAATTTCAAAAATTTAATTACCAAAATACCCTTTTACTTTGACTTTTCTTTTAAAAATGTTGACTTTTATATGTTGTATATATTTTGCATATATATTATATAAATACTCCACTTTTTCATTTAAAATTCCTTCACTTTGTATTTAAAACCATTAATTTAATTTATCCATTTAAATTATAATTTATTTTATTAAATTTCCAAAAATTATAACTTTTCAAAAAATTTGGGATATTACACATATGCATAAGTAATGTATATCTTATATACACATCAAATGTACCTTATATGTGTATTAAATATATTAAGTATGTAATGTATTAATTCAACATATACAATTAATATACCATATGTATATGTTATATATACTCTAGATATATATATATATTGAGTATATAAAAAATTTTATATATCCAAAATCACGGATGTGACATGATAGAATGCTAAAAAAAAGAAGGAATAAGAAAAAAATAAAGAAGAAGAAAAGGGAAAGGAATGAGGTTCTCAAATTTTTACAAAGGCAAAGAATATCCAAATCAAGATCTAGATTAATGTCAATGGAAGAATGTTCAAAGCTCTATCTTTTCATGCTCCCAATTGTCTAAGGTTCCAACAAGAAGTTTATAATGTGTGAGGGTTTGTCCATAGTGTCACATCGGCTCCAATTTATAAATAGCCTCTACTTAACGTGTAACATCCGTGATTTTGGAGAAATTAAATAAGTATTTGGAGAGATAAATTGTATATACTCAATATATATATCTAGAGTATATATAACATATACATATGGCATATTAATTATATATGTTGGATTAATACATTACATACTTAATATTGAATACACACATAAGGTACATTTAATGTGTATATAAGATACACATTACTTGTGCATATGTGTAATATCCTAAATTTTTGAAAAGTTCTAATTTTTGGAAATTTGATAAATAAATTATAATTTAAATGGATAAATTAAATTAATGATTTTAAATGAAAAATGAAGGGGTTTTAAATAAAAAAGTGGATAATATATGTTATATATATGTAAAATATACATAACATATAAAAGTCAACACTTTTTAAAAGAAAAGTCAAAGTAAAAGGGTATTTTGGTAATTAAATCTTAGAAATTTAAAATTAATAAAATAATTCAAAATAAATTATTTTTGAATGGAAGAGGGAATTTAGGACTTTTAATTTATTAAATAAATTATTAAATAATTAATTATTAAATTATTTTAATATATATATATATGGTTTAAAATTAAAGGGTGAAAGGAAAGAGAAATAAAAAAAAATAAATTCTTCTTCTTCTTCTTTCCTTCAAGGCTGAATTTCATGGCTTCAAGAGAGGGATTTGCTTCTTCCATACTCCAAAAATTGAAGAGATTTTAAGGATTCAAGTGGAGTTTTAGAAGTTTCTTCATCAATTGGTAAGCTTTCTTACCAAATTTTCAAATTCTATGGAAAAGTGTGTTATGTAAATTTTGGAATTCTATAGTAGCATGATTTAATTGTTTAATTGGATATGAATGAAGTTTTTTTGATTGGTTATTAATGATTTTATGGTTGGATTAAAGAAATGGTTAAGTTTGGGTAAGATTGGTGAAGAGAGAGAATTTAGGGTTATGTAATTTTTGGGGTTTTGAAATCATAGTTTTAATTGTGTAAATTGATTCCAAATGAGTTTTTTTTTTGATACATAAACAAGTATTTTAAAGTCAAATATTGGATTTGGTTGTGTTTGGTTGGAGTTTGAGAATGGAAGTGGAGATTTAGGGTTTTGGAAAAGTGATTTTCCAAAGTGGTTGAATTGTGTGATTTTATTTGTTTTAGCATGTTATTTAGTATTAAAAATGATGAATATAAGCTTGAAATGAGTAATGGATTGTGTTGGAATGGAAAACCTTCAATGGGGGAAGGTTATGCCATTTTTGAGATTTTGTGTATAAGAGTGTATTGTTATAATGTAAATGATTTAAATGTATTAAAATATGTTTTTAATGATATTAATAAACTTAAAAAACTAATTTAAATGGCTTGATATGGTTTTTCAAAGTTAAAGTGAGGAGAATCTTAATTTTGGGATTTAGTTTAGAGTGATGTTTAATTATGGTTTGATGTTGAGAATACCTTAGAATATGATATTAAATGATTATGTATGATCGCATTTGATATAGGCATTGAGGGAGGTTGATTTGCTTCATCCAAGTGGTGAAGGGCAAGTTGGAAGGATAGGATTGGAGGTTGTATTAAGCTTGCTTTTGGTTGCTAGTAGAGGTATGTACAAACTTTGAGTATAATGTTTATATTTGCATGACATTTGGACTTAACACATTTTGGTTGAAAAATGTGTTAAGCAACTTGGCTCATTGATTGAGTATGAATAATGTGCTATGGCATTTGTAATGTCATATATGTGTTAAATGCATTGTGAAAAGCCATTGATAATGGCTAAATTGTGTACAGTGTGAAATATGCATATTATGTGAAAATATCCAAAGTAATTGGGTAATGTGTTGTGAATGCAAAAATGAGATATGTGGAATAATGAAATGAATTGATAATGATAAAAATGAGAAAAAAATGAGAAAAGTGAGAAAAATGAGAAAGATGTGAAAATAAGGCAATGAGCCTAGTTTGATTATGAGAAATGAATTGTGAAAGAATTTGATAATGAGATAAATGAATTAATTATGTGCCTAGTATGTTATTCAATTTTCAGAGTTCTGAGTTTGGCGACATGCCTATGAATTGCTGGGCAGGTGAAAAGACCGGGTCGTAAGCCGTGCCCAGCTGATAAATGATAAATATGATGTTTTTGTGGTGAAAAGACTGGGTCGTAAGCCTCAAAAACCGTAGCAGTCTAGCCGGGTTGAGGACCAAGATACTAGGGCCTAAGGGTTTAGCCGGGTTGAGGTTCAAAAGACTGGGGCTGTTACATTACCCATGGATATATATATTGCCTATGGGCTAAACACATGGTGTCATTATTGACCAAAGCAGTAACTCTGAAATTTGAATAGCATATCAGATCCTTTCTGGGCCTATGCTTGTAATGATATGTTTTTGAAGCATATATTGTAAATTGTAAAAATGATTTGAATAATTTTATTTAAGATGGGATTTTATATATAATGTTGATATATATATATATATAATATACCTATATATAATTATTTTGAGAAAATATGGAGAAATTGAGAAGTATCAGTGAATTGGTGAATTGATTTTATTTGGAGTGTTTATTTTATTCAGGTTGTGTTTTGTTGAATTTTGGAAACGTTCAAATTACAAACAAAACTCTGGCGAATTTTTTCCAGAGATTTTCATATAAAATATTTATTTTGGATTCCTATAACAAGCAAAGAATATTTATATATACTATATATTTTATATATTAGTATTTGAAATCTTAAAACAGAAATGTAAATTTTTTTATTAAATCGGTCTGTGACATTTTTATATCATATATGCATATTTTACATATGCTGAAAATATGTATTGTACGTATATAAGGTATAAGGGTGTTACATTTATTTTGGTATCAGAGCCTAGGTTTGAGGTTCTCGACCTAGGTGGGATGATAGAGAGAGAAATTTTGAATAAAAAAATAATTTTTCAATTGTAATGCATGCATTAGCACTGGCAATTTATCTGATCCCTGATGTGGCAATGTCCATTTGATATAATGAATATGAGTTTAGATGGTGTCTGGGTTGCATAGATCAGAGTGGCGCAGTGGAAAAGTCATTCTAGAGATTATGAATTAAGAATTTTTGAAACTTTTATTTGAAATTTAAAATTTATAGCTGATTCAATTGATGAATTAGTGAAATTAGAAAAAAACAATCTAGGAAATAATTTAAGATATAAAAATAAAAAGTTTGAGAAATGAACATGATAGTTACAAAAATATTTATAGATGTACTGCAAAGTGATATTATCTGAATTGTTGGACAAATCTAGAAATGTTAGATGAGTTTGAACATTTAATAGAATGTTTTTCTATATGTTAGAATCCAAATGTATAAAATTTTATAAATTTTAAAGATGGATCTCTAATTAAGAAAAATAGAAGAACACAGATTGTTGGAGAAATTTCAGCAACTCAGAATTTGTAGAAATTGAAAAAAATAAATAAATCTAGAAACTATGGTAAAACAACCCAGACAAATCTAAAAATTTATACACAATATCATATATATTCCTATAACATATGGTTAAAATTTCATGAATTTTTATTAAGGTTTGATACCTGAAAAAAAAGGACAACCGGGTGCTGCCAGAGAAATTATTAAAGAGACAGATTCTCTGATTTTGAAAATTTTAATTTTTAAATATATTAAATCAACTTGGAAAAATCTAAAACTTTAAATATAAGTCCATATTTGTGGCAAGTGCACATGGATAAAATTTTACAAGCTTTTATAAAGAATTGGTAAGGAATATAAAAATTAAAAGTGAGATTAATATGAAACTGAGGAAGTTATGCAGTTTTGTGTAAGTAATAAATTAATTTTATGAGACAAATGAATGAAGAAATTTATAAACATTTATATGCATATGGGCATAATTATAGAAGGAATATGGATTTTTTAATAATTTTCAACAAAGAGATCATAATTAAAATCAAAGAGTGAAATCATATATGATAGCGAATTATTTATTATGGAACAATGATGCATAATTTAGGGTTAAGTGTGTAAAATTAAAGTATCTAAATAGATGATGTTAATTAGTGTAAGGAAATAAATTAGTGTTATTTAAAATTAAATGTTATGATCTTAAGATTGAGAATGTGATATGGGTGAGATTTGGTGAGGTTCATGTTGTTGGTTGCATTATATGAAATTTTAATTTCTGAAATGGGTTTCCATAATTGTGAAAGTGATGTGTTTTGATATTATCTTAATATAAAAATAATTTTTATAAAGTTAGCTCTTGAAAGTGAGATTAATAGAATGAAGTTTAAGTAAATTAGTAAATTGAAAATTTAGAGTTGTAAGGGAATTTCGATGAGGATTGTTTAGATATTGATAGTTTAATGTTTAATAAGCATGGAAGTAATTTTGAATGAGTAATGTTACTTATAAAAGTACTAACTAAGGTGTAATGTGGTTAATAATATAGAAATTTTTTATTAAATAAAGGGAAATGATTAAGCAAGTGAAAATGAGTTACTTTAGTTAATTGAATTGGAAATGATGAAAATGGATATGAAAAGTGTGATCAATGCAAAAAAAAAAATAATGTGAGAGAGATGTCACATTGGAAACGTGACTAAGATTTATGTGAAGTGTTAGAAAAAAATATATAATAAGAAACTTATTTAAGAGATGGGCGATTGAATAAGGAAGATGTTAATTATGTTGTGGTCAGAGTGTGTATATATGTTGAATTGATGAATAGCCTAAGTAATGTCAAAAGAATGAGAAATGATAATGTTCTCTGAAAGGTGATAAATGTTAACTTTGTATAGGTTGTATGTAAAAGAGGAATTGAGTATAATTCTATGATTTGTGTGATGAGATTTGTTTTTTCTATATGAACACAAATATGATATGTAAGAAAATGTGGAAAGTAAGTCACATTGTGATTATGACTTACGAAGGTGTATGTGAATGATTAAAAAAATATATTATCGAGTGTTTACTACCTTATACAAATACGTGTCTAGTGATATTGAGAATGATATTGCATGTATTAATAGACCTAAGAGAGATTAAGTCTTAACCTGTGTAGAGTTAGGTCATGTGATGAATTGAGATTAAGAATGGACCTGAACAGAGCTGGACGGTGAAATTATTATTTTAACAACTGAACTTGATGATGGTATAGTGTTTTGGGCCTAAAGTATATGCGTATAAATAAGAGATTGTAAGGAAAAAGGAAAGTATAATGAAGAAAAAATCTCAGCAACTCAGAAATTTATACACAATATCATTGTTGGAGAAATTTCAGCAACTCAGAATCTGTAGAAATTGAGAAAAATAAATAAATCTAGAAACTATGGTAAACCAACCCAGAAAAATCTAAAAATTTATACACAATATCATATGTATTCCTATAACAGAATACTAGTTTTGGGTCGAGAATACTAGTCCAGTTTTTGGTCGAGCACTCTAATCCAGTCTTGGGTCAAGCACCCTAATCTAATTTTGAGTCAAACACCCTAATCCAGTTTCGGGTCGAGCACCTTATTACAGTTTTCAATCGAGTAACCTAATCCAGTCTCCGGTCGAGCACCCTAATCCAGTCTAGGGTGGAGAACCCTAATCTAGTCTTGGGTTGAGAATCCTAATCTAGTCTCAGGTTGAGCACCCTAATTCAGTCTTGGGAAGAGAACCCTTATCCAATTTCTAGTCAAGCACCCTAATCTAGTCTCGGGTCAAGTGCCCTAATCAAGTCTTCGGTCGAGAACCCTAATCTAGTCTTGGGTTGAGCACTCTAATCCAGCATTGGGTTGAATACTCAAATCTAGTCTAGGGTCAAGAACCCAAATCTAGTCTAGGGTCAAGAACCCAAATCTAGTTTAAGTTTGAGAACCTTAATCCAGCATTGGGTCGAGTACCCAACTCAATCCGGATCTAGAAACCAAACCAATCTAGGTCCACAATGTGAACTAGCTTGGGTCCAGAACCCAAATCATTTTCGAGTCTAGAACTCAATCTGGGTCCAAAACCCAAACCAATTCAGGTCTAGAACCCATCTGCATCCAAAATCATCTCAAACTTATGTTGCTTTTCACTTTCTAAATAAATTCAAGAACATTTAAGAAGGGGACAAACTTTATACCCTTGATTTTGGCCCTAAGCTAGTTCGGTCTTAATTGAAGATGGCCTAAGTAAAAATCAGTCCATTCTTAATGGCTTAAACCTATTTTATGCTGTAATTTGATTGGTCTAATTTTTAAGGCCTAAAATAAGATGGTTCAAACTTTAAAATCCTAAATGGGTTTGTTTTGAAGGTTTGGTCGGCTCTAAATCGACATGGGGGATTAATTGCACTTCATAGCTTTACCCATGTCGAATTGGGCCTTCCCCAGTTTAATATAGGACCCTAGTTTAGCATGGAAACTGATTTGTTAGACTCCATATTGAATTAGCATAGTTTGAATTTGAGATGGAGCTTATGGGTTTTGATTCCATGGAATTTGAGTTCAACATGGTCACGGTTTATCATGATTTCAAATTATTTGAATTCGAGATGCCTTAGAAAACTATTTTTAATCAGGAAACTAATACCAAGTTTATGAAGTTTAACATAATATTTTCTCATAAATACAGAGTGATGGTAACAAGCAAGGAGAGGAAAAAGGAGAAAATGACAAGCATTAAACCCTAGCAATTAACAACAGAGAGCAACAAAAATAAAAAGACAATTAAAAGATATAGCAACAAAAGAGGCAAAACCAGTGTCTCAACCTTGCTTCGTTCTTCAAAGATTAAGGTTGGTAAACAATAGGAGTGGTTTGGCTCAACATATTGATATTGGTGGAACCAACAATGAAGGTTTGGTTTTTATGATTTCATTTGTCCAATACTTACAATATCCATGTTTATGATTATATTTATTTAAGATTTAAAACAACTACTTTATTTCTTTGAACAATATTAAGCAATTGTGTTTAAAACTCTAATATTAACCTTATCAACATTATTTTTGAAATCATTGTAGTATTAGTCTTATACAATATCAATTTGAATCAATATGTAAAGGTCCAAAGTGTATAAATACAATCACAGTAGCCTTATTTTCTAAAATCAACACAGTAACTTTGTTTCAAATCCCAAAATCCTAAATTTCATTTATAAACTAGTAAAACCAGTTTTCAAACATTGAAACCCTAATCTTATTTTTCTAAACCCAAAAACCCTAAACTTGTTTTAAAAATATTTAGCTTTTCAAGTGCTGCCCCCGAGCCTGCACGGGGAGTTGCCCCCTTAATCCCCGCCTGCTAACTGACTAGAGGGACCGCTGTATGCGCGGCACCCTATATTTCAATAAGGAGTTAATTTTTGCTTATGGATTGTACCTTTTTGTGATTTCATTATATTTAAGTCCTAATTTATTATTGTTTAATGATAATATGCATTATTAAGATTTATTTGCTTATGGGTTTTAATTTCTTATTATTTAGAATATTGGAATTATAAAAGGCATGTTTTCACTTTGTGGGTGCCTTGTTCATTTAATTTGTTTCTTTTATTTTATTTATACTTGGGCACCAATGTAAGGGGCATGTTTCTACCAATTGGTGGGTGTCCCATTTTATTTATCTTATTTTATTCTTATGGACTTGGATATTGTAAATGCATGTTTCCATCATCGGATGGGAGCCTATTTTGTTTGTACTTATTTTGATTTTTAATACAAAGATTATTTATTTCAATATTTGGATGTAATCTAGATGATTTTATAATATTTAAGAATTCAATAATATTTAGACCTGAAAAGGAGGCCGGTTCTAATGAACCAGGGATCATGGAGGTGCTGGGCCACTTCTCACCTTCCCCATATGTACCCAACTTTTTGAAACCCAATAGGGAGTTAGGGATTCCTTAGGAATCGAGTCATCCACCCCTTTCTATTTTCTTAGCCCGTCCGGGTGGCGACTCCATTTTTTTTTTCGAGTTTAGGCCTATGTTCTCTAAAGCCTTGAGCCTAACAGTGCCAAAGTCACAAGAACCATTCCACCGGGAGTGGGGGCAAAAATTCCCGGTCACATTGCTACTCAAATTTATTATGAAAAGGGGAAAACTTAAGAAAAAAAAACTTGAAAATGACTATAACATTATCTATAAGAATAAAATCACTAGCCTTGAATCAAATGATGGATTCGGAGGCTAGGTTTGGGAATTTTAGGTAAAATTAGTTTGGCCTTAGATTAAATAAGAACTTACAAAATGGATTTCATGACATGACAGTTATAAAATGAAGTGACAAATTAATAATGATTTATATATGGTAAAAAAATAAAAGGAAAGGGAGAACTTAAATTAAAGATTAAATTCAAAAAATGAAACAAGGGGATTAGAACTCTAGCCTTATGGATTATAGGATAGGCACACATTTTCCAGTTATTATTGCTAACTTGAGATTAAAAATTACTTGTCTTAATTGACTCTTTCGGCATGTCCTTACTTTGAGAAACTTCAAATGACCTAGGTTTCCTTAAAAGACAATTTTAATTTACAACAATACTAAGGGGAACAATAATTTTGGAAGTGGACTTGATACTTGGAGTGAAATTCCAAATAAGCCTGCATATCCATTTGAATTGGAATCAAAGCCTATGAATTTTTAACCATTAGGAGATGGTTAAATTAGGACTCAAAATGGGCTTTTAACCAAGCTATGTGAGCCTAAGTCTATATTAAGTTTTGATTTTTGAAATTAATTCTAGGAGCAACTGGATGGAACTTAGTTTAGAGGATGGACTTATGACCAACATGATGGAACCTAATTGTAACACCCTTATACCTTATATACATACAATACATATATCTTATATACATAAAGTATATATATAAGATACAAGAGTGCTACATAAATTACCTGTAGAAACTTTTTCATTTGATAATATAAAATCATAATATTATAAAAGTAAATAACTTAAATGAATAAATCTAATTTAAATATAATTTGATTAATTCTTAAAAAAAATCTCTAAAAAAACTTTTTCAAAGTTTTGTCTGTAATTTGTTAAGTCCCAAAATACAAATAACATAACCTGCATAAACAATACTCCTAAATACATATTTTTATAAAATCCATCATTTCTCCAAAATTATCACTTTATCGATTTACATTAAAATTTAATATCAATATTTATCTTAAGTACACATATATATGCATAACCTTCCCCAAACTTATTGAATATACATATGATGTGATTTTAAATATACAAAAATTAAAGTACATAATAACAAAATATATGCATGTATGCAACACCTTCTAAGTTAGTATGAGGGCAACATCTTACCTCCAAACTCATTCCCAAGACCCAGCCCTATTAGAGTCTACCAAAATAAATGTAACACCCTTATACCCTATAAACGTATAATACACACACTCCAGTATATAAGATACGAATATATAGTATAAAAATGTCAGAATCTGGTTTAATAAAAATTTTCATATTCCCTTATTACTCAAACCATTTGTACAAAAACATATGTATACATATGTAAATACACAAAATTCTCACATTACTTAATTATTTAAACATCCTTTATAATTTACAATTTATATACGCATACTCCCAAAACATAATATAATATACATAATGTCAAAATATACTATAAAATAAACAAACACTTCAAGCTCCAATAACACAAGCCTAGACCCGATCTGGACTAGTAGAACTCTCTGGCTCTACCAGATCACCCCTGTCACCAACGTGATGAGTTACAATCATGCTAAGCCGAAGCCTAGTGGTACAAACTTTGATAATAATAAAATTCAAAAATAATACTAATGTAGAATGTTCATATGCTATGTCATCAAATGATATTTAAGAAAACATTTGGATATATGCTTTCATTACTTGATATTTCACACCAACACATACACAAGCATGAGCCCAAACAACTAATACATCATTCAATTCTCAGAGTTACCATTTTGGTCCATAATGACACCATGTGTCTAGCCACAAAGATAAAATATCAATGTAACAACCCAACTAGGCCTGGGCTTATGACTAGGTCTTTTCACCCAGCCCAACTTCAATGACCTATTTTTCAAAGAAGAAGAAAGAAAAGAAATCTCTTCTCTTTCAATCCAACCTTAAAAATCATCATTAGCTACTCACACAATCTTCATAAATATCCAAATAAACCATTAAAACATGCTAATACACAATCTTCAAAATCAATATATCATTCTTCCATAGAGTTCCAAAGAACTTGCAAAATGATAGAGGAACTTACCAATTGATGATGAATCCTCAAAATCTTCACTTGAATCCTTAAAATCACTTCAATTCTTGGTGTATGGAAGAAGAAAGCTTCTTGCTCACTCTCTCTCTCTCTCTCTCTAGCTCACGTTCAAAGAAAAAACTAAAGAAGAAGAAGAAGAAGCAAATTCCAATTTTTCTTCCTTTCCATCTTTTTCTATATATATATTAATTATTCTTTTATATGTGTTGTATATGTTTGGTATATGTATATGTCATATTTACTTCAAATATATTTTAAATATACATTTCACTTAAAATCCTTTCATTTTCCATTCAAATAATTTATTTAAGTTATCAAAATTTAATTTAATTTATTTAATATTAAAAAATTAGGGGTATTATAATTTTCTCCCACTTAAGATAATTTCATCCGTGAAATTATCTTCTGTCAACTTTGGAACAATTGAGGATACTAACTCCGCATCATCTGTTCACTTTCCCATGCTGTCTCCTCAGTGGCATGATTCCTCCAAAGAACTTTCAGAAGTAGCACTTTCTTATTTCTCAACTCATTCACTTCCCATGCCAAGATCGCCACTGGTTCTTCCTCATAAGTTAGATCTGAACTCACCTCAATGGACTTACTAACAAAATATGAGATGGGTCTGACCTGTACCTCTAAAGCATAGTGACATGGAAACATTATGTATCTGATCCAACTTAGGCGGTAAAGCCAACCTATAAGCTAATGGACCAACTCTCTCCAAAATCTCATACGGTCCTATGAAACGAGGACTCAATTTCCCTTTGCGACAGAATCTCAAAATCTTTTTTCATGGAGACACCTTCAAAAATATTTTATCTCCAATACTAAACTCTATATCCTTTCTCTTCAAATTTGTATAGGATTTCTGTAGATCTGAAGCAACTTTCAAATGACTCCGTATCAATTTTACTTTCTCTTCTGTTTCCTTAATCAAATCAGGACCAACCAATTTATCTTCTCCAATACAAGGCCTCATAAGGTGCCATTCCAATATTGAACTGATGATTGTTATTATACGTAAACTCAATCAATGGCAAGAATCTGTTCCGACTTCCATTGAAATCAATGATACAACTCCTTAACATATCCTCTAAAATTTGTATCACTCTTTCTGACTGCCCATATGTCTGAGGTTGGAAAGTTGTACTAAAATGCAATTGAGAACCTAATACATTATGCAAACTCCTCCAAAATCTCGATGTAAACTGAAAATCTCAGTCTGACACCAAAAAAAAAATGGGACTCCATGCAACCTCACTATTTCTATGATATAAGCTCAGCTAACCTCTCAAGTGGGTAATCCATCCGAACTAGAAGAAAATGAGCTGTCTTCATCATTTGATTAACTATCACCCGGATCGCATCATGGTTCTTTTGGGTTAAAGGTAATCCAGTCACAAAATTCATCATCACTCGCTCCCATTTCCACTCTGGTACTGACAAAGGCTGAAGCAACCCTGAAGGAAATTAGTGCTCAGCTTTCACTCTTTGACAAGTGAGACATTTAGATATAAATTTTACTATGTCCCCCTTCATACCTAACCACTAATAATACTATTTTAAATCTTGATACATCTTAGTACTATTAGGATGCATAGCATCAACTGACTGATGTGCTTACTCTAATATCATCCTCTTTAATCCAACATCATCAGGAATGCATAACCTATCTCTATACCATAGACTTTCATCATCTCTTACATGAAAATCTCAACTCTCCCCCTTTTGGCAATCTAACACAATATTTTGGATCTTCTCATCTACCAACTTGGCTTCCCTAACCTAATCCAACAACACTGGCCTCAATTGCAATTGGGTCATCAATATACTATCATCACAAGACTCAAATCTAGCATGCAGCGCCCTCAAATCAACAAGCAACAAGAGAGAATAAGCAATCAAACCTGCCAAAGACTTTTGACTCAAGGCATCAGCAATAACATTTTCCTTGCTAGGATGATAATCAATCAAACAGTCGTAGTCTTTAATCAACTGTAACCACCGTCTCTGCTAATGATTCATCTATCTCTAAACTCTCAGGTACTTCAAACTCTCCTGGTCACTATAAATGAAACACTTCTCCTCATACAAGTAATGTCGTCAAATCTTTAATGCAAAAACTATGGCTGCTAACTCCAAATCATGAGTCAGATAATTCAACTCATGTGACTTCAACTGTCGAGATGCATAAGCAATGACTCTACCCTCCTGCATCAGAACATAACCTAAACCACTATATGATGCATCATTGTTGTGAACCTTGGATTCCACCCGAAAAGGATTCGGATGAATGTTCACTTGTTGTTAGGAGTCGCCACTCAGTTTTTTTTGTTCAAAGGGAAAAACTAAGAAAACCCTTGTTTGACTCCAATTAATGCATCCAATGTAAAGGTTTCTAATCTACGAACCCAAGGAGGATTCGGGGACTATGTCATGTATTTGATTAATTTGCCCAAAAGAAACAAACCCAAAAGGGATGAAGAAAAGAAGACAAGCAGATTGTTAGTAAATTGTGGACTTGCTATTTGGGGTGAATCCCAAATATGCCTACATACTCTCATTTTTATGAGAGATCAAAGCCCATGTAGTTCGAAAAAGCCTATTTAAAGGCAATTATGCATTATGCATGTGTGTGTATGCTTCGTGCATTGTCGGGCTTTTTGCCAAAATTGGGAGATTTTAAGCACTTAGTGCTAAATTTGATGCAATTTAGGTACTTGGTACCAAAAAGAATGCAATTTAGGCTCCGTGCCAAAAAAATTAATTCATTCGTAGCTTCATGCCGAAATGTTGATTGATTAGTTAAATTAGGCCCTAGACCTAAAAGGATTAGATCTTTGACAGGAAAGAAATTGAGAAGAAGGTGCAATGTTTAGGACATGCTTGGATTGACAAATGATGAATTAGGATACTACCTTGTTTAGGATTCTCCCACTTCGTAGTTCCAGATCTCTTTTCTCAGACCTTGGATTCGATTTTGATTAATTCCTACAGCACACGGTTAGGTTTATGCAAATAAAAGTCCAATGAAAGTTCTTAATCGTGTGTAAACAGAGAATTCGTCAGCATGAGGCCCGGGATCCGAACAGCCAACCCCTATTCTGAAAAATCTGAGGCATTTTATAGACAAAATCGGACTGGACGACGGTCGAACCACCGGTCCAGCGGTTGGACCGCCGTTGACCAGCCAAAAAATCGGGAAAAGGATAACGGCGGTGGTCGAACTGCCGCATCTCGTCGGCGGCCGGCGGCCGGACCAATCTCCATGGTCCAGCCTCCAAAAAACGCACGATTTTTGCTCAAACTGATTTTTCGGGAGCTACAGACCTCCAAAAAATATTCCGGGACCATATCCGTGATCCTCGCGTCATTCCGGACATTTCAAGTACCATGAAGACATACTTTTGGCGAGCTTTACTTTGGTCGTCCGGTCTGGCTCAGCCGTCAACAGTCTGAGAAAACGGCTTTCTGAGCCTCAAAATTTTAGTATTCACAATTGCCCCCCACTGGGGTCAATAAAAATGATTTATGGGGCCCAGTGGTCATCTGAAGAGCGAATTTTGAGCGAGGGGTAAAAGACCCGCCTTTTGGCATTTCTGGATTGCTTGCAACACTTCTAATTTTTCTCTGATTGTATTCTGACTTTTCTGTACCTGCACTTTTGTTTAGCACAAACAGTACATATGTATGCATGATGTCCCCTTTTATTTTCATAAAGGTATTTATTTGCTTCTTTACAACCATTGCATGCACAACTGGACCAAGAGTCTTCAAAAGGTTTAAAGGATCAATATGGGAAGATATGGATTGAAAGCTGTTGCTACTCTTAGAGGCGTAGCTGTAGATTGGGATTTCTTACATGCTTGTATCAGATTTTGGGATCGCCAAGCTCAAGTCTTCAGATCTGGTGCCCGGATGAACGAGATGTGTCCTCTTTTTGAGGAATTCTGCTCAATTATCGGATGTGACCCAAATGCCCCTCTTGTATGGCATGAGGTTCGAGTTGGCTATGTGGGGTCTTTTCAGAGGCTTTTCAACTTTACAAGGCCTCAAGCTCAAGCTATGATTACTGATGGGAATAAGGCGACGCTGCTTCCTTTGATTGATGCATTCCTGACTGCTAATTTTGAAGATGAGGTTCAACTGAAACATAGGATGCGAGCTTTTGTTTTCTGCCTGTTAGCCGGGTTTCTTTTCAACCGTGATCCTGGCTTTGGAGATTTGAAGCTTTGCCCCATGATTATGCAGATGGGGATTGATCAGAGGGTTCCTCTTCCTGTTGGGCTTACTGTTGCTGCCCCTATTATGCCCGGAGTTACTCAAGCTGCTCTTCAAACTTGGGTTAGGAACCATCAGATGATCAGACCTTTTGCAGAACCTTCCCTTGTTGAGCCTACTCCAGAGTACAGACCTTGGTTTATAGCTCCAGAGTACAGAGCACGGTCTGATACCCTTGAATCTTGTCTGATTTGGATGGTCTGGAGTTCACAGACCCATGCAATCTGGATCAATTAAAGAAATATTATGTATAAATCATGCATTGTAAGGAACTACATTAGACCTGATTCTCGTAAACTAATTCGAGATATGTAGGCAGCTCTCCTTGAGCACGGTCTAAATTTTATGTAGCGAGCACGGTCTGATACCCTTGAATCTGATGTAGAGCTTGAAGTCTTTTTTCATCCAAACCCAACAACTGATGATGATAATTGCTAATCCATTCAGCTTCATTTATCTGACTTTCTTGAATTATCCTCGCCGATTGAACTTCCAGTTCAATGGGGAGTACTGCTTCCATTCCGTACACCAGTGAATACGGGGTTGCCCCAGTAGGAGTTCTAATTGATGTCCTATATCCCCACAAAGCCAGTGGTAACTTCTCGTGCCAACACCTATGTTCCTTGATCATTTTTTGTATGATCACCTTTATAGACTTATTTGCTGCTTCTACAGCTCCATTTGTTTGAGGTCTATAAGGAGAGGACTTATGATGTTGGACCTTCTTATCCTTCAAGAGTTTAGCAAATTCTGCTTGGAAATGAGTTCCATTATCAGTGATAATCTCGAATGGTGTTCCGTACCGACAAAGGATGTTGGTTCGGACAAACTGTGCTGCCTTTTTGGCGTTTAATTCTGCATAGGAAGCTGCTTCAACCCATTTCTTGAAGTAATCCACTGCTACCAAGATAAACTGATGTCCATTCGAGGCTTTGTATGTATTTTACCAATTATATCTATTCCCCAAGTAGCGAAGGGCCATGGAGAGGTGATTGGATTCAGAGCAACGGGAGGTTGCTTCTGCAGCTTAGCAAATATCTGGCACTGATGGCATTCTTGCACAAATGCCACACAGTCTGTATTCTTGGTGGACCAATAATATCCTAGATTGGCTATTTTTTGAGCCAAGGCGATCCCATACATATACGGTCCTAATTCGCCACCATGCACCATTTCCATTATCCGCTTAGCCTCTGCTTCATTCACACACCTTAGGTGCATTCCATTCCAACTTCTTTTGTAGAGGATATCTCCATTAAGAATGTAGCCTGTGGCTAGCTACCTTATTGCTCTCTGATCAACCCTTGATGATCTCTCCGGATAACTTCCATCCTTGAGATAACTCTTGATATCCCAGAACCATGGTTTACCATCGGCCAAATGCATTATGTGGGTAGGTTGCTTCTGAAGTTGAACTTTCAATGGACGAATGGCTTTCCCCTCCTTGATATTGATCATGGAAGCTAAAGTAGCCAGGGCATCAGCAAACTGATTCTTTGCTCTTGGGAGATATTCGAAGGATAAATCATCGAATTGTTGTGCCAAATGATCAAGGCGTTGTAGGTAAGGAACCAAATGCTCTTCTCTTATTTTCCAATTCCTTAAAGCTTGTGATACTATTAAAATAGAATCACCGTAGACTTTTAGGTTCTTAATCCCCAATCCCAGGGCGGCTTCGAGCCCATTGATGCAAGCTTCATATTCCGCTTCATTGTTTGTGCAGCTAAAGTCAAGTTTAACTGCAAAGGGAATGTATTCTCCACAAGGAGTTTTGAACACAATCCCAATTCCATTTCCATGATAATTAAATGCCCCATCAAAATACATCTCCCAAACACTTCCTTCCACATTCAAGAGGTCTTCGTCAGGGAAATTCATTTCTCGCATCTCATCTTTTACGGGTAATTCTGCTAACTGGTCAACTATTGCCCCACCTTTCACAACTTTCCTTTGAATGAATTTTAAGTCAAAAGCTGCCAATGTTGACACCCACTTTGCCATTTTGCTGTCCAAAATAGGCCTCTCCATAAGGAATTTCAAGGGACTCTGTTCTGCGATGACACAAGTAGTGTAAGAAGACAAGTAGTGTTGTAACTTCGTGCAAGCCCAATACAATGCTAAACACAACTTCTCAATCTTGTTATACTTTAACTCATAGTCCAACATCCTTTTGCTGAGGTAGTAAATTGCATTTTCTACCTTTGTATCTTCGGCCTCTTGAGCTAGCATTGCACCCATGGCTTCATCTGTTATAGACAAATACAAGAGCAGAGGTTTTCCCATTCTGGGAGGTTGCAGAATTGGCGGACTTAACAAGTATTCTTTGATCTTGTCTAAGGCCTTCTGGCAATCTTCATTCCATTCTTGTGAAGCACCTTTCCTTAGTAGCTTAAAGATAGGACCGCAAGTTTCTGCCAACTGCGATATGAATCGACTGATATACTGTAATCTACCTAGCAAGCCTTGAATCTCCTTTTTTGTTCTTGGTGGAGGCATTTTCAGAATAGTTTTTGACTTTGTTGGATCAACTTCTATTCCTTTCTTGCTGACCAAATATCCCAAAAATAAACCTGATGTTGCCCCAAAGAGGCACTTTGCAGGATTAAGCTTCAAATTATACTTGCGAAGTCTAAGGAAGAACTTCTCAAGTGCTTCAACGTGCTCTTCTGGAGATTTTGACTTAACAATCATATCATCAATGTACACTTCTACTTCTTTGTGAATCATGTCATGAAAGACTGTCGTCGCCATCCTTTGGTAGGTAGCCCCTGCATTTATCAATCCAAAAGGCATAACCCTGTAGCAGAAAGTGCCCCATTATGTAATGAAAGCTGTCTTTTCTTTGTCCGGTGGATGCACCATGATCTGATTGTACCCAACCGCAAGGTCAGTCATAGAAACCATCATATGCCCAGCCATCCTGTCTATTAGCAAATCAATGTGTGGTAGCGGGAAATCGTCCTTGGGACAAGCCTTATTCAATTCTCTATAGCCAACACACATCCTGACCTTTCCGTCTTTCTTTGGGAATGGCACAATGTTTGCTAACCAGGAAGGGCAGACAATCAGTTCTATGAACTTATTATCTAGTTGCTGGGCAATCTCATCTTTAATTTTCAAAGACCATTCTGGCTTCATTCTTCTAACTTCTGCTTAACCAGCTTTGCATCGGGGTATAGCGAAATCTTATGAACTGCTATTGCTGGGTCTATTCCCGTGACATCACTTGTCTTCCACATGAAGCAGTCGACATATCTTCTGATGCACTCAACAACCTGTTCTTTATTCACACAATCATATGCAATGTATGTACATTCATTTTCTTTGCCAATTATTATCTTTTCATTTATTTCATTTATTTCATTTTTGCTAGATAATACTTGGAAAGCAAAAGACACAGGGTAACCAAGAACTTGAACAGTTTCATTAATAATGGCGGAGTCATCCTCCAGAGTTACATTATACTCGATATCAGGGTTTTCCACTCCTAAAGCTAAGGAAGACTCAAAACTGGACTCTGACTCAGTGTTTGACTCAAGATTTGATTCAGTACAAGACTCAGGTTCGGGGTGTGACACAGGACTAGGTTTGACTATAGCCACTTGTCCCTCCTCGACATACCAGTTCATCAGTGGTCCATCTGTTGTCTTGATCAGCTTCGTGAAGTCCCTTTTGTCTTCAAAATTTGTTATCATAGCAACCTCATCAAAGAGACTAGGCTGCATGAAATCCTCCACTTGTGGGTCAGTTATAGATTCTGGATCTTCTTCCTTTATGGCAAAAACATCAGTGAACATCTCAAAACCCGGTAACCTCTTTCTAGTCATAGGAGAATAGAACGGCTCCTGGAAACCACAGTAAGGAACTGCTTTCCCAGGTTTGCAAAAGTGACCGTTCAGAGTTATAAAGTAAGGGCACATTTTGAGGCTTTTTGACCCCAAGTCTTCTTCTTGTTCTTCCCATGCTCAAAATCTTTTATCTCCTAGTCTGTGGGTTTGTACCCTAAGCCAAAAGTTCCCTTATTCTCAGGCTCTTCCCATGGTCGCACTATAGATGATTTTCTCCCAGATTTTATCATTTCTATCCCGGGTAGCAGACCTACCCTCAGCATCATTCCAACCAGGCAATTGATTTGGATACCCCAAAGTCATATAGGATAAATGGCCCTTTGGGCCTCTCTCCTTCGATGCATTGAACAGTGTCGTAATGGAACCCAGTCAAGGTCATAGCAGTTTCACCAGGAACAACCTCAAAGAGAGACTGATCCGTGGTTTTCTTGTTGATTTCACATGTGTCCCCTTTGATAGTGATGATTTTTCCTTCAAAAGGGAACTTAAGTTTTTGATGTAATGAAGATGGTACAACATTATTCTGATGAATCCACAGCCTTCAAAGGAGGAGATTAAAGCTCGCGGGTACATCAATGACCTGGAACGGCACTCCCATTTTCACCGGTCCAATAGCAACTTCCAGAGTAGCAACACCAAAAATTTCTCTTCGAGTGTTATCATATGCTCTAACAATTTGATCAGAAGGTGTAAGATCTGTAGCCTCCAACCCCAGATAGCTTGCTACTTTCAAGGGACATATATTTAAGGCTGACCCATTATCAATGAGAACCATGGGTACAGTCTTTCCCCCAGTCTGTATGGTGATGTATAGAGCATCATTGTGTTTCTTACCGTCTTCTGGTAAATCTACATCAGAAAACCTGATACTTAATGCCTTGGTTGATTGGGTCAAAGTGGCCACCAAAGCTTCTGGGCTTGTGTCTACTGATGTATCAAGTTGACTCAAAGCTTTACTGAGAGCCTGACGGTGTGGGAATGAGGAAGCAAGGAGCTCCCAAATTGACACCTTAGCTTGAGTTTGTTTAAGTTGAGTGAGGACAGGGTCTTCCTTTGGTTCTGGCGTCTTCTTATATGGGTGACTCGAGGTTTTAGGGGCTTTCCCAAGTCAAGTGGTTGATATTGCCTTCCACTTCTTGTCAAAGCATCGACCTCTTCAGCGAGGTCATTCAGATCCAGCACACATATTTCATTCATTTCCGAGAGAAGTTTGAAAAGATCAAATGACTCTTCTTCCACAGTGATGGAGTGGATGGAATGATTGGGCAAAGGGTTAGTATTAATGTTTGGTCGACTCCTGAGAGGAATGATGTCACCACTATCCACCAAATCCTGGATGCGGTTTTTCAGAGTCCAGAAACAATCTGTCCTATGCCCTTTTCCTTGATGGTATTCACAGTACTCGTTGGCCTTATAACTGGAGGGTAATGGGTTTGGAGGAGGCCTCGGGTCCAAAGGCTTCAAGTACTTTCCTTCCACAGCCTTTTTAAACACTAGATGAAGGGGCATCCCAAGGTCGGTATATTGCCTTCTTGGCTGATTTCTCTGCCCAAGATTGCCCACACGTAAAGGATTCGCAGGGACAATATTGGCCACTTCATTGACCTTGCTTGAGGAAGCAGCTTGGCCCTGTTTCTTATACTTTGAAGCAGCTCCCTCATCCACTATCTTACCCAATTGTATCAAGTCTTCTACCTTAGTTGCAGTTGCAATGAGCGATTTGAAAGTAGGTAAGTATTAGGTTTGCAGTTGAGCTTGATATGTAGGCCTTAAATTCCTGATTATAATATCAATCTGCTCCTGTTCTGAAGGGGGATTGATCATTTGAGCAGCCTTCGCTCTCCACCTCGTAAGGAACGAGGAGAAGGGTTCATTGTTATTTTGTTTGGTAGTCTCAAGCTCCCTTCTAGTGACATCTACCTCAATATTGTAGTGGTATTGAGTGTTAAATGCATTGCAGATGTCTTCCCAGGTCTTAATCTTGGCACGATCCAGGCTTACAAACCATTTAAGGGCAGCACCAGTCAAGGATTGTTGGAAGAGTTGAGCAAAGAGCTCGTCATTTAAACCCCAAGGGCTTAAGGCCCCACATACATTTTTAGGTGGGTTTTAGGGCAAGTAGTCCCGTCAAATCTGTCCATCCAAGGCATCTTGAATTTTGGAGGCAACCTAGCTTGGGGAAACAAGGATAAGGAATCCATGTCTACCACCTCTTTATTAGTTTTCATGGCAGTGATTGACCTTTCAAGCAATTCAAGTTTCTTTTTCAGTTCATCAGTTTCAGTAGCATTCTTAGAGAGTGGATCCTCCAAATTGATGACAGGGGTATTATTCTGAGCAATCATGGGGGTACTAGTTTGCCCCACAATAGGTTCTTTCCCTAAATTTCTAGAAGTAGTGGCCGTCTTTGGTGCCCCTCCCAATTCAGTAAAGATGGCTACCCTTTGGGCAGCCAAAGCTTCATCAATTCTTTCTTGCATCCTAGCTTCAATTTCCTTAACTTGTCCATCTAGCAAGGCCATAATCTGTTCAATAGTAGCCATTCCAGTAATTGGAGTAGTTGGTGAAGTTGGGGTAGTAGGACTTGTGGGTGATTGCACAGTTGGAGTTGGTGTAGCTTGTGTAGGTGAAGGCACACAGATAGTGGGTACCTGCAAAGGTTAAGGGTAAAGGATCAGGGTAGTGTGTAGGGTAGGAAGACTCTTGGTCCAGTTGCATATATCAAAAGGTTTTCCCCAAAACAATGTTGTTATGTTGCATGAATGCACCTTATCACATCATAATTCATTTTAATGGAATGTGGCACTATTATTGGGTACATACAACCTAGGGGAGGGTTCTATTGTTACATGAAAAATAGAGAATAGGCTTATAATAGGGACCCTTGAGTCTTGAGTAAGATATACCTAACCACATGTGAAACAAAGAGTTTCGCATGGGTCCAACAGTACGTTTACTCATGGGCCACTCCAAAAGGATTGGAATGGTTTGGGACAACAGGGAGGACGCTTTGGCTGTCCGCCGGCATAATCAAGGAGACCTGCCGGTCAGCGCTACTTGCTATCCAGACTCAGAATTTTGAAAAGAAAGAGAAGAAATTCATTTGAAAACAATTTTTTATGCAATGGAGGAAAATGATTCCCCCATATAATGCAAGAGAAAAAGATTCTCTAAATGACAAGACAAATGCACAATTAATCAAACAAGGGTCCATCAAAGGAAAAAGATTTCTTTTGTGAACTTTATTCTGATATCCTTAAAGAAAGGATATATATTGCAAAGGTACCCTGCAAAACAAATAAAAGTACCCTAAAGAAGGGTAAATTAGTCAAATAAGCAATAGTAATCTACTAGGATCCCATAAATCATTTTTATGGTCCCTAGTGGCAAATTAATCAAATAAGCAATAATAGTCCACTAGAATCCCATAAATCATTTTTATGGTCCCCAGTGGAGTCGCCAAATTGTGAACCTTGGATTCCACCCGAAAAGGATTCAGATGAATGTTCACTTGTTGTTAGGAGTTGCCACTCAGTTTTTTCTATTCAAAGGGAAAAACTAAGAAAACCCTTGTTTGACTCCAATTAATGCATCCAATGTAAAGGTTTCTAATCTACAAAACCAAGGAGGATTCAGGGACTATGTCATGTATTTGATTAATTTGCCCAAAAGAAACAAACCCAAAAGGGACGAAGAAAAGAAGACAAGCAGATTGTTAGTAAATTATGGACTTGCTATTTAGTAAATATGCCTACATACTCTCGTTTTTATGAGAGATCAAAGCCCATGTAGTTCGGAAAAGCCTATTTAAAGGCAATTATGCATTATGCATGTGTGTGTGTATGCTTCGTGCATTGTCGGGCTTTTTGCCAAAATTTTGAGATTTTAAGCACTTAGTGCTAAATTTGATGCAATTTAGGTACTTGGTACCAAAAAGAATGCAATTTAGGCTCCGTGCCAAAAAGATTAATTCATTCGTGGCTTCATGCCGAAATGTTGATTGATTAGTTAAATTAGGCCTTAGACCTAAAAGGATTAGATCTTTGACCGGAAAAAAATTGAGAAGAAGGTGCAATGTTTAGGACATGCTTGGATTGACAAATGATGAATTAGGATACTACCTTGTTTAGGATTCTCCCACTTCGTAGTTTCAGATCTCGTTTTCTCGGACCTTGGATTCGATTTTGATTAATTCCTACAGCACACGGTTAGGTTTATGCAAATAAAAGTCCAATGAAAGTTCTTAATCGTGTGTAAATAGAGAATTCGTCAGCATGAGGCCTGGGATCCGATCAGCCAACCCATATTCTAAAAAATTTGAGGCATTTTATAGACAAAATCGGACTGGACGGCGGTCGAACCACCGGTCCGGCAGTTGGACCGCCGTGGTCGGCTGTCGGACCGCCGTTGACCAGCTGGAAAATCGGGAAAAGGATAATGACGGCGGTCGAACCGCCGCATCTCGGCGGCGGTTGGACCGCCAATCTCCATGGTCCAGCCTCCAAAAAATGCACGATTTTTGCTCAAACTGATTTTTCGGGAGCTACAGAACTCCAAAAAATATTCTGGGACCATATCCGTGATCCTCGTGTCATTCCGGACATTTCAAGTTCCATGAAGACATACTTTCGTCGAGCTTTACTGTGGTCGTCCGGTCTGGCTCAGCCGTCAGCTGTCTGAGAAAATCGGCTTTCAGAGCCTCAAAATTCGAGTATTCACAATTGTATATCACATATGGTTTACCATCCACAGGCTGAGTAAGAATAGGAGCTTGAGTCAACATCACCCTCAGCTACTCAAAACACACCTAACACTGATCTGTCCACACAAATCTAACTCCATTTTGAAGTAATCTTGTGAGTGGTATAGCTATCATAGAAAAACCCTTCACAAACTGATGATAATAGCCTACCAAACCCAAAAAACTTTTAACCTCTGTCATAGTCTTTGGTGGACTCCAATTCAAAATACCCTTAATTTTACTCGAATCAACTCTAATATCTTTTGCTTAAACCACATGACCGAAAAAAATTACTTGATCGAGCCAAAACTCACATTTAGACATCTTAGCATAGAACTGCTTCTCTCTCAAAGTTTGTAATATAATCCGCAAATACATGTCATGATCCTCCTCATTACATGAATACACCAGAATATCATCAATGAAACCACCACAAACTGATCTAGATAGGATATGAATACCATGTTCATCAAATCCATAAATGACGTTGATGCATTTGTCAATCCAAAGGGCATCACCAAAAACTCATAATGTCCATACCTCGTGCAAAAAGCTGTCTTATGTACATCCACATCTCTGACTCTCAACTGATGGTACCCTGGTCTCAGATCAATATTAGAGAATACTGTTGTTTCCTTCAAGTGATCAAATAGATCATCTATCAAAGGAAATGGATACTTTCTCTTGATGGTCACCTTATTCAACTCTCGGTAATCAATACACAATCTCAAGGTGCCATCCTTTTTCTTCACAAACAAAATAGACGCTCCCCATGGGGACACACTAGGGCAACTAAACCCTTTATCGAGCAACTCCTACAACTGCACCTTAAACTCTCTCAACTCAGTAGGTGGCATATGATATGGAGTAATAGAGATGGGAGTGGTACCAGGCAACAAATTGATACCAAACTTAGCCTCTCTCTCAGGGTGTATCCCTGGCAACTCCTCATTAAAATATCTGGAAACTCGGTAATTGTGGATGTACTGTTAAGCTGGGACTCCACTACTTTGGCATCTACAACATGAGTAAGGTAAGCCTCGCATCCTTTTTGAATCATCTTCCTAGCTAAAACAACTGAAATAAACATGGATGAAAGATATCTCTGCTCACCAGATACCACCACATAACTACCTGTAGACCTTTAATTTTTGACTCAGTCTGGTCCAATATTTTTTATATAGCCCAAAATAATTTTTGTAGTATTTTAATCAAATAATATTTATTTTAGTATTTATTAGTAAAGTTAAATAATAATAATAATAATAATAAATAAACAAATAAATAAAAATCGGTGATGAAAAAATCGGCGACGAAAAATTTCATCACCGAAAGTGAATTGGCTTGGGCCAATTCGCCACAGGAATTTCTTGCCTAATTACCCGCAAGAAATTCCTATGGCAAATTGGGTGACCCGCCATCTCTCACAATTTTCCCCCGCAGTAATATTTTGCCAGCGCAATTTTGCATCGCAGTTTTTTCCAAAACCAAATTCTATTTGGTTTTGATTTCTTTTCCTAAATGGTTTTAATTTCCTTAGACAATTAGAAGTAGGTTTTTTATTTTTCCTATAAATACCACATTAAAACACAGAATTAAAGGATGATTGTTTTTTATTTATTCAGTTGCAAGCCACCTCGGAGGAAAAGTTTGATTATGCAAGATCTTTGCTACAGAAGGATGCATATGACTGGTGGAGGACAGTGCCCCATTCTATGGATGATCCACCAACCTTGTCATATGCGGATTTTCTGAGAGAGTTTGAGTTGAAGTATACTCCTAGGGAGTACAAAGACATGAAGAAGATGGAGTTCTTAAGCTTGAAGCAAGATAGTAAGACTGTAACTGAGTATGAGGTTGAGTTTATTCGATTGAGCCAGTATGCTGGGGGCATTATAGCTGATGAGATATATAGATGCAGGAGATTTGAGGAGGGATTGAGGCCCTCTATCATGTGCTTAGTGGCTGGATCTAGATATCACGATTTCTCCCAGCTAGTGGCAGCAGCTCGAAGTGTAGAGCGAGCTCAAGTTATTGCAGCTGCTTCAGAGGAAGAGGTTAGGGTTAGGAGGCCCCAGTTTGAGGCAGGGTCTTCTTCTGTTAAGAGAGGTAAAGGAAGCTTTGTTCCTAGAGTTAGTAGGAGTCAGAGGACAGCTGGTAGGTCAGTGCAGTTACAGAGGCAGAGATTTAGACCTGCAGCTTCAGTGGCGAGTGCTCCGACCCCAATGACTCAGAGATCCACTCCACCCATCTGCATTCATTGTGGTAGGCCACATGGTGGTCCTTGCTGGAAGACTGGTGTAGCAGGGGTATGCTTCAGATGTGGATCACCTAATCACTTTGTGAGAGATTGTCCTGAGAGGCAAGAGCAGATGTCAGTTGATACTGCAGCTTCTTGACCTAGTATGAGGGGAGGTCGGGGAGGTAGAGGTAGCAACCGGGGAGGCAGATCTGGGTTCGGTGCTAGAGGAGGTTCTATATCCAGAGAGAGTAGACCAGAGGAGGTTGGGTCTTCCCAGAGGATGTATGTTATGCAGAGGCAGCCAGATGCATCGGCAGTCATAGCTGGTACTTTTTCTTTATTTGATACTTCAGTACTTGCTTTGATTGATCCAGGTTCCACACATTCTTATATTAGTGCATCTATTTTGCCTGTGTCTGATATGCATGCTGAGTCCCTAGGATTTGATGTGTTGGTGACAAATCCGTTAGGGCATAGTGTGGTTGTGAGTAAGGTGCACCGAGATAGTGCAGTGAGGGTGCAAGGTGAGAAGTTCCTTGAAGACTTGATTGAGATGCCATTTAAGGAATATGATGTGATTCTAGGTATGGATTGGCTATCTCGACATGGAGCTGTGGTAGACTGTAAAAGGAAAATTGTTTCTTTGAGAACTGCTGATGGTAGAGAAGTGATAGTATCTAATGAGCAGGAACAGATAGCCTCCTTATTTGTTTCAGCTGTTGCAGCTAGGAGATTGGTTAGAAAGGGGTGTGAAGCTTATCTTGCTCATGTGGTAGATACTAGAGTAAGAGGTTCTCCTATTGATAGTATTGCCACAGTTGCAGATTTTCCAGATGTGTTTCCAGAGGAGTTGCCAGGATTGCCTCCGGAGAGGGAGGTGGAGTTTGGTATTGAATTGTTGCCTGGTACCACTCCTATTTCTATTACTCCTTATAGAATGGCACCAGCAGAATTGAGGGAGTTGAAAGTGCAATTGCAGGAGTTGTTGGACAAAGGATTTATTCGCCCCAGTGTTTCTCCTTGGGGAGCTCCTGTGCTATTTGTGAAAAAGAAAGATGGTACTATGAGGTTGTGTATCGATTATAGGCAATTGAACAAGGTGACTATTAAAAATAAATATCCTTTGCCTAGAATCGATGATCTCTTTGATCAATTGAAGGGTGCAGCTGTGTTTTCTAAAATTGATTTGAGATCAGGGTACCATCAGCTGAGAGTCAGAGCTGAAGATGTTCCAAAGACCGCATTTCGGACCAGGTATGGGCATTATGAATTTCTAGTTATGCCTTTTGGTCTAACGAATGCACCTGCAGCTTTTATGGATTTGATGAATAGGGTGTTCAGGCCCTATCTGGATCAGTTTGTAGTGGTCTTCATCGATGACATTCTGGTGTATTCGCGGAATGAAGAGGAACATGATATGCATCTGCGGATTGTGTTGCAGATTTTGAGAGAGAAGCAGTTGTTTGCTAAACTGTCGAAGTGTGAGTTTTGGTTGGACCAAGTAGCTTTTCTCGGTCATATAGTTTCAGCAGAAGGTATTAGAGTTGATCCGAGTAAAGTTGAAGCTATTCTGAATTGGAGTCCACCCAAGTCGGTGACAGAGGTTAGAAGTTTTCTGGGTTTGGCAGGCTATTACCGGCAGTTTGTGAAAGGATTTTCTTTGATAACTACTCCACTCACCAGATTGCTTCGAAAGGGAGTTAGATTTGTGTGGACAGATCAGTGTCAGGCTAGCTTTGAGCAGTTGAGAGAAATGTTGACTCAAGCGCCTGTTCTTACTTTACCTGTGGAAGGCAAACCATATGTAATCTACAGTGATGCTTCACATAATGGGTTGGGTTGTGTACTGATGCAAGAAGGTAGAGTGATAGCTTATGCATCTCGACAGTTGAAACCGCATGAGCTTAATTATCCGACCCATGATTTAGAGCTAGCAGCAATTGTGTTTACATTGAAGATTTGGCGACACTATCTGTTTGGGGAGAAATGTTTCATCTACACTGATCACAAGAGTTTGAAGTATTTGGGTGTCCAGAAAGAGCTTAATCTTTGGCAGAGGAGATGGTTGGAATTGATTAAAGACTACGACTGTTTGATTGATTATCATCCAGGTAAAGCAAATGTTGTTGCTGATGCCTTGAGTCGGAAGTCTTTAGCTGGTTTAATTGTTTATTCGCTCTCGTTGCTTGTTGAGTTGAGAGCATTGCATGCCAGTTTTGTATCTTGTGATGATGGTGCATTATTGGCACAGTTGCAATTGAAACCAATTTTATTGGAACAAATCAAAGAGGCTCAGTTGGCTGATGAGAAGATTCAAAAGATTATTTCAGATTGCAAGAATGGGAAGACTAGAGATTTTGTTGTGAAAGATGATGGGAGTCTCTGGTTTAAGAATAGATTACGTGTACCCGATGATGCTAATTTGAAAAGAATCATTTTAGAAGAAGCACATCAGTCAGTGTTTGCTATGCATCTGGGTAATACAAAGATGTATCATGATTTGAGACAGCATTATTGGTGGATTGGGTTGAAGAGAGACATTGCTGAGTTTGTATCTAAATGTCTCACCTGTCAGAAGGTTAAAGCAGAGCATCAAGTTCCAACTGGATTGCTTCAACCATTATCAGTACCAGAATGGAAGTGGGATAGAGTGACGATGGACTTTGTGTCTGGGTTGCCATTGACACAAAAGAAGCATGATGCTATATGGGTGATTGTGGATAGATTGACTAAGACAGCTCATTTCCTTTCGGTTCGGATGGATTACTCTTTGGAGAGATTAGCTGAGCTGTATATCCATGAGATTGTGAAGTTGCATGGTGTTCCAACTTCTTTAGTGTCTGATAGAGATCCCAGGTTTACTTCAAGATTTTGGAAGAGTTTGCATAGTACTTTGGGTTCTCGATTACACTTCAGTACTGCTTTTCATCCGCAGACAGATGGGCAGTCTAAGAGAGTGATACAGATTATTGAGGATATGTTGAGAAGCTGTGTCATTGATTTCTCTGGAAGTTGGGACAGATTTCTACCGCTTGTGGAGTTTGCTTACAACAACAGTCACCAATCCAGCATTGGTATGGCACCGTTTGAAGCATTGTATGGCAGACGGTGTAGGACACCTCTTTGTTGGAATGAGCTTGGAGATAATAAGTTGATTGGTCCTGATTTGATTCAAGAAACTGAAGAAAAAGTAAAGTTGATTCGAGGCAGGTTAAAAGCAGCTTCAGACAGACAGAAGTCTTATACAGATCTGAAAAGGAGAGACATAGAGTTTGATGTTGGAGATAAGGTATTTCTGAAAGTATCTCCTTGGAAGAAGATTTTGAGGTTTGGTCGGAAAGGGAAATTGAGTCCTCGTTTCATTGGACCGTATGAAGTTTTGGAAAGAGTTGGACCAGTTGCGTATCAACTTGCTTTGCCACCTGAGTTGGATCGTATTCATAATGTATTTCATGTTTCTATGTTGAGGAGATACAGATCGGATCCATCTCATGTGTTGCCAATTGAATCTATCGAAGTGAGCTCAGATTTGACATTTGAGGAAAAACCAGTTGCTATCTTGGCACGTGAAGTGAAAGAGCTGAGAAACAAAAGAGTGCCATTGGTGAAGGTTCTATGGAAGAATCATACAAAAGAAGAAGCAACTTGGGAAAGTGAACAATCCATGCGAGAGCAATATCCTCAGTTGTTTCAGCTTTGATATCAGGTAATTTCGAGGATGAAATTTTCTTTTTAGAGGGGGAGAATTGTAATATCCTCATATATGCTCTAAAAGTTTTGATTAAGTTGTTGATGTTGCTGTTATTGTTGTTGTAGTGATATATTGGATTGAATATATGTGTTAATTGCAAGAGAAAAGAAATTGGGAAAGAAAATAGGGTTTAGAGAGAATGGTATATGTTGTGTATATGATGATATATATAACATATAAATTGGTCAAATAAAGAGTCAAGGTGATGGTTAAGTGGAAGAAGATATTTTTGGTTGTTATTGAAATTACTATAAAGGGCATGCATAATGAAAAGAAGTTTAACTATGTTAAAGAGGGCATTTTGGTAATTCTTCTTTTGAAATTGTGTGGTGGAGATTAATAGAGAGTTTGACTTTTATTTTGATCAATTTCTTTTCTTCTTTTCACGTGTGGCCGGCCAACTTAGAGAGCAAGAGAGAAAGCAAAGGTTTGATGATATTTTGAGCTCAAATTGAAGAAGTTCTAAGTGGTTAAGTGGAAATCCAAGAAGATTCACTATATTTGGTAAGTTTCTCTTGATTCTTTTAAGTTATTTAAGTTGTTTGTGAGTTGATTGTGGATTTTAAAGTGGGGTTGTGTTGATTATTATATGTTGGATTTAATTGGTTGTGGTGTTGGTTTTGGATTTGAAGATGATAAGTTAAGAGTGATGTTGGTTTTAGGGTTTTGGAAATGGTAAGTGATAAATTATATTGTGTTATTTTGGATTAGGTTTTGGAAGAAAGTGATTTGCTCTAATTTGAGAAGTGAAGAATTCTTGGAGAAAAGGAAGTGTTTAGAGTTGTATAATTGGTGCTAAAGGTAAGTACAAACTATATGGTTACAAACATGCATATATTGTTTAATCTTAAAACACTTTTGTTTGTAAATGTGATAAGGTATCAAATGTATTGTTAATGAATGTTGGTGATGAAAATATTGTGACGAGCATGTAAAATAATTGCTAATGATGTTGATTATGTCCATTTGAATGAGGTTATGTTGTGTACAATGTGTTTTAAGTTAACCAAAAGAAATTTGGCTACATTTAGGGTTTATGCATGAGAGACACGTAATTTGGGACGGTCGCTATTGTTCATGTGCGGTCGCGACTTAGGTCGGGCTTCTGGCCGCGAAACCTACTGTAATAATGTTTCATCTTTTGATTGTGAAGTGCGGTCGCGACTTAGGTCGGGCTTCTGGCCGCGAAACCTACTGTAATAAGGTTTCATCTTGTAATTGTATGGCGCGGTCGTATTCAGGTGAGGCGCGACCGCTAGAAAGGTTCTGTTCACCTTATTGGAAGCAATCTAATCCTACAACAAGATTCTCAAATACATGTTAAATAGATCATCCATTTGAGTTGTCAAGGATCAAAATAGAGATCATTTGTCTAACTTCATTGTTGAATCATGAAATGTGAGATGATATGGAATTGAGAATGCATATGATATTACATGAACAAGGTTATGTATTGTGTATTGTGAGGCTTGTGAATGGTGATGTGTATTATGAATAATGTACTTTGAAATGTGATACCAATAATGCTATATGCACAATATGAATTGAGATATGAAATGCTATAAAGCCATTGTGATTGGCTATGATGATGCAATTGAAAGAAATAAGGCATGTTTGCCTAAATGTTGATGAGAATTGAGAATGGAAATGATAACTAAATAATAAATGAATTGTGTGGCTAATGTGTTATTCCATTTTCAGAGTTTGTTATTGGTGGCATGCCTAATGATAGTAACAATCTCTTGAAGTTAGGTTGGATTGAATCCTTGAAGCCTAATTGAGATGTTACAACCCTTGAAGCTAGGTTGGGTTGGTTCTTGAAGCTAAGTTGGGTTGAAGCTTAGCATGCTTTGCTCCCCTTGAAGCTTGGTTGAACCTAATCCTTGAAGCCTAGTTGGGTATATGATATTGATAAATGTGATAACAAAACCAAAACATTAACTCTGAAAATTGAATGGCATATTAGTGTGTCTTGGGCCCAATGCTTGTCTTTGTTTAATGTGAGTCATGATTTGTTTAATGTTGTTCATGAATGGTTAAATGAATAACTAATGAGGCATATGAAATGTAAAGGTATGTTGTTAGCTTTGCATATATGATGTTACATGTATAATATGGATTGAGAATTGGCATTGCATTGCACTGAAGCATAACACTAGCACATTTTGTCTTACTAAGCCGTTGGCTTAGCGCGATAGTGTTTGATCGCGCAGGTAATAGGGTTGAACCCGAGAGCTCTTCGAGACCGAGTGAGAGTAGACAGTGAAGAGTTGATTTTGGGAACTTAAAGATCATAAGAGATTTGCCAATCATGTACTACTTCTTTTTAATTTTGTAAAGTAATATTTATAATGTAAAATATGGATTTAAATGTTTCATATATGTAAATATTTTATAAATTCCGCTGCGTATTAACTAAATGTATCTATATATCTATTTTGTTTTGTATTATAAGTAACTACCTATTTTTCTATAATGTATACAATTGAAAGATTATGGTATCGTTTAAAATGTTTTGAATGTTAAGAAAATCCGTAGCATCCCTATGTTTAGTGCATGTATACTACATTGTGGTGTTTGTAGTGTGCATGTATTGAATATAGGGGTGTTACAGTTGTTCATGCATTAAGTAGAGTTTCTTGGGTTTTACATATACTAGTTTAATTTGCTGAGAAATATTTTAAAGTAATAACATAACTACTGGATGTTTTAATGATTTAGGGTTTTGAACATTTTTTTATGAAGATAATGTTACTGTGACTTAAAAAAGGTAGGTTTAGTTAGGGTTTTATGGTTTGAAACCTTGATTTTGCAGATTGTGATTTAGGATTTGATGCTTTGCCGTGATCAAAGTTAAGTATGGTTTTAGTATTGACTACAATAACTACTTAAGTATTTTTAGATGAAACAAACATAGAATGTCTTTAATGGAGTTATTGAAAGATTAAAATATCCCAGTGAATAAAATTATAAAAAGCTACTATGAAGATTTGAAAACAGAATTAGAATTTATGGTTTGAATAAATTAGGGTTTAGGTTTGTATTTTGAATAAAGCTACTATATTTTGAATAATCATAACAAAGGAAATTAAACATAAAGACTTATAATACATAAATAAATATTGACCCAAGCCCATACGGCGGTCCTGCTAGCCAGTTAGCGGGCGAGGGTCAAGGGGCCCCAGAAGATTTTGAAAACTGGCTTTTAGGATTGTAGGTTTTGGTGTTGAAAATTAAGATTTTAGGGTTTAAGATTTAGAAAATAGGGTTTCGAGATTGGAAGAAACTAATGTCATTTTTAAAAGAATAATGCTTACTATGTGATTTTGGAAAGAAGAATTAATTAGGGTTAAAACTTTTAATACTTGAAAAACTAAGGCTACTGGATTTTTGAAATAGAGATTAGGTTAGGGTTTTAAAGTTTTGGAAGCAGAAGAGAAATTTAGGGTTTTTGAAGTTTTAGAAATAGAAGGATGATTTAGGGTTTTTGAAATTTTGAAGTTTTGAAGTTTTTGATCAAATTGTATGATGAAATAATTAATCCAATTTGAATGATGAAGCTACAATAAAGAAATAAATAAAGAAAATAGAGATTCATACCTCCGTTCATTGGGTCTTGCACAATTGACTTCTAGATGAACAATGACAAAGGCAATGTTGCTACCTTTGATGGATTTATGATTGTTTGCTGCCTCTTGATCTTTCAAGCTTGAGGTTGGCCGAAGAAATCCAAAAGTCCCAAGGTCAAGTCCAAAATTTTTGATCCAGTAAAACAATTTTCTCCCCCTTTTTTCTGTGTTTTAATGTGGTATTTATAGGAAAAAATCATAAACCTACTTCTAATTGTCTAAGGAAACTAAAACTAATTAGGAAAAGAAACCAAAACCAAATAGAATTTGGTTTTGAAAAAAAAATGTGTTGGAAAATTGAGCTGGCAAAAAAACTGCGGGAGAAAAATTGCAAGTTCTGGGTTGGGCAGCCAGCCAATTCGCTCGCAGGAAATTCTTACGGGAAATTGGCCCTGCCGATTCACTTTTGGCGATGAAATTGTTCATTGCCGATTTTTTCGTCGTCGATTTTTATTTATTTATTTTATTATTATATATATATTAACTTTATTAATATTCCTTTTTTATTTTTATTAAAATTTGTAAATAATAAATACTAAAATAAATATTATTCAATTAAAATACCACAAAAATTATTTTGGACTATTAAAAATATTGGACCATACTAGGTCAAAAATTAAGGGTCTACAGTTTGCCCCCTGCTTAAACGATCTGTGACTTTCAGTAGAAGAGAGAGAAAACCAAAATATTTTTTGATTGATTTTTGATGAGGACGGGTACTTGAAATTGATTTGGGTACTTAGACCTGAGATTGAATTTGATTTGACTAACCTTTTACCAATTAAGAATTCTGGCATAACTGGTTGTTCCATTTTTATGGATTGTGGGTCTTTGTCCACCAAAAATAGATCTTTATCTATTGGAAATAAGGTCTTTAACCTGGGAACATGGATCTTTATCCATTGGAGATTGGGTCTTTACCCTTTATACATGGATCTTTATCCATTAGAGATTGGGTCTTTACCCTTAAAATATGGATATTTATCCATTGAAAATCGGGTCTTTGCCCTTGAAATATGGATCTTTATCCATTAGAAATCAGGTCTTTACCCTTGAAATATGGATCTTTACCCTTGAAATATGGATCTTTATCCATTAGAGATCGGGTCTTTACTCTTGAAACATGGATCTTTATCCATTAGAGATTGGGTCTTTACCCTTGAAATATGGATCTTTATCCATTGGAAATCGGATCTTTACCCTTGAAATATGGATCTTTATCCATTGGAGATCGAGTCTTTACCCTTGAAATATGGATCTTTATCCATTGGAGATCGGGTCTTTACCCTAGAAACATGGATCTTTATCCATTAGAGATTGGGTCTTTACCCTTGAAGTATGGATCTTTATCCATTGGAAATTGGGTCTTTACCCTTGAAACATGGATCTTTATCCCTTAGAAATCGGGTCTTTACCCTGGCTTCAACTCTTTTAGTTGGACTAATCTTTTACCTTTTGCATTTTCATTCTTTTGAGAATTCTAATTTTCGTTTTTTCTTTTTTTTATTCTTTTGAGAATTCTTTTTCTTGTTCATCAATTATGCATGAACAAAAAAATTCAGCCCTTTTTTAGCTAGCCTTCATATCTTTTCCTTGCCCCCTGCGCGGCAAGATATTTGAAAGTGAGTCTCAAAATATTTTGTTCATGCATAAATTCAAAAATTGAAAAGGAGAAACTTTGCCCCTTGTGTAGGCTCAAACCCATGATTTTCCAATGCGGGCTCTAATTGATGTTTGTCTTGTCTAGCTCTTCACACAAACACGTATTTCTTCTTTTGCAAAATGACTGGAGCTTCCTCAAGTAAATAGGCTTTCCATGCCCCTTGATTCAATATTTTCTTTTGATTCTTTACTTCACAAGGTATTTGTTGTTCACTTTGACAAAGAATAGACAATACAAGATAAGAAAGTGCTATGTGATATGTTCATGTATGCATGATATGCATGAATAATACTTATGATGGTTCAATTGACTCACAGACTGAGATTATCAGCTGAAATGCTCTCACGGATTTCCTTCAGATGCCCGTTTAGTTCTTGCACTGGAATTATAGGATGCTTCACATTTATGGCTTTTATCTTTGAGATGTTGAAAATATGAGTGGTGGAGACCCCAAGTTGCAGAGTCAGGGATACATCCATTTAAAACTATGTTTTAGCATATCAGTTGGTAGCTTCAGCATGACCTTGCTAAAAATCATTTCCTTTGCCCAATGTGTTCTTCGAGTTTTGATGTTGCAACAAACTTCTCTTAACTTGAAGGCTTCGTGTGTCAAAAACACATTCTTTTTTTTTGAATTTTTTGAATTTTTATTTTGAAATCAAATGCTGGCTTTTCCAAATCAATGTCAATGTACCTCAGGACTTGATTTTTCAAAATTAACATATCTATAACATGACAACCCTAGTTACCATACTAAACTCGGGAATATTTAAGCAATAATTGTTGCGCTTCAGATAGGCACATGGACACTACTTGGCCAAAGGTCTAACTTGAGTTTAAATATTGTCTATCTCATATGCATTCTTATTCAAACTATCTCCGCTAATAGACTCTACCTACCAAGAGAGATCAATAGGTCTTTGATAGGCTTGAAATGGGGTCTATAAGGGACATGGGTTAAATGAAGGCCATTTGTAAGTTGGAGCCGTTGCGACACAATGGATAAACCTTCACACTACAAACTGCTTATTAGAACCTTAGGCAGTTGGAAATATAAAAAGATAGAGCTTTGAGAGTTCTCCCATCTTTTTGGCATTAATCTAGATCTTGATTGGGATTGTCTTTGCCATTGCAAAAAAGTTTGGTACCCAAATTTGTTACTTTTCTTCTTCTCCCTTTTCTTTCCTTTTATTTTTCTTACTCTTCCCTTTCTTTGAGCATTTTATCATTTTTTCCTTCTTCCTTGTAGGACTGTCAAGTATAGAACTTTCAAGAACTAGATGATCTTTCTCCTTTTTTCTGATTTTGATCGAATCTTTGGTTGGGTTGGACCGATTCTAGTCAAACTATCCTTATAAACCAAATGGAAGTCAGGTAAAAGAGAACTCAGTTGGCTTTTTGAACCGTCTTTTTGGGTTTTATTTTCCTTTACTTTTTTTTTGTTTTTTTTTCTTTCCTTTTTTTTCCTTTTTTTTCTTTTGTCCTTTTTTCTTTTCCTTTCATTTTCTCTTTTTTCTTTTCTTTTTCTTTTTTTGGTTCTAGCTCTAAAAGAGTTGTCTTGTTTGTACAAACTTGGGTGTCTAATAATGGATGAGTGGAGTGACATAAATCTTCTTTAATAAGGATAAATCATTTGTTACTTTGATGATTTCTTGATAGATTGGAGATATTAGGTGAACTGCAACTACACCTTTGGTCTTGAGAACATCAACTATCCTTATAGTCTTGGCTATACATTCCTTTCTTTGATCTTCTTGCCTCTTCACCTTAGTGATCATAAGACTTGTCAAAAGTATCACGACAGCTCGGGATAGGTTGCTAGGGTTACATGCCAATGAAAAGAAAAGCTAAAATTTTATGAATGCTCAAAGGGACAACTAGGGATTGATATTTAATTAGGAGGATACTAGTTGTTGGCTTATCAAAAAAATCCTAGATAATCTCTCCCTTAAATAAGTAGAGTTCAATTTCACCTCAAAAGTTTGTCAAAGTATGTTCTAAGACTAACTAGGACCTAGAAAAAGGTAATTATGCAGGAGCCCTCTCTAATTAAGCATACGCAATTCAATGCTTTAGAGTAATTCCCTCACCTAGTAAAGTCATTCAAGTCATGATGCATAAATATATTAATTCATGAATCATCAAGCTAGATTCCTCATTGGTTGAGCACCAAAATGAACAAAGACCAACAAAATTTTTGATAAAAGTAATTTATTCAAACAAATTTAAATTTGAAAACACGATTGTTCTAATTAAATATTAAAGCAAAATTTGAAAAACAACATTCAAGCTAAGGAAAGTTTATTTAGTTAAGCTTCTTTTCCTTTCACATCTTCAATATCCCCATCTTGAAAGGATGATAAAACAAAATCATCTTCCAATCCTTTTCCTATCATGAAGATTGCTGGTGGTGGCACTCTGTTGAATTTTTGTAATGGAATGTCTTTTGTACTGGTCTTATCAAGCTCAGGCAGCTTACCACTGTCAATTAAATTTTGAATCTCATGTTTTAGTCGCAAGCATTTGTCTATCTCATGTCCTTGTGTCTGATGAAACTCACAAAAGGCTTTAGTATTAAATTTTGGGGGGTAAAGGATTCGGCAAAGGTCGAGGGGCCAATGGATGTAATAGTCCCTTCTTTTATAGCTTATTGAAGACCCAAGACAAAGGCTTCCCCAGATCTAAAAACCGCCTTCTATTTGCTTGACCAGTTGTAATGACATCAACTTCTTTTTGCGTGCTTTGATTTCCAGACTGGTAGTTCCCTTTCTCATTCCTTTTTGCCAAAAAGCAGTTATTCTCTCTTTCCCATTCTTCAATTTGCAGACCAGCTTGGAGGAGATCTTTGAAATCATGGATGAGTGTATGAGACATCTTTTCATGAAGACAAGGCAACACCCCTCTCAAAATCATTCTTATTTGATTAGATTCATCGGGCTTCTTCTTGAGCAAAGCGACCTTATTTCTCCATCTTTTCACATAGTCCATAAAATTTTCGTTTGGCCTTTGTCTAATGGACTCAACTTCCATCTCGATGTTGTATCCATATTGCTGAATGAAAGCCTTTTACAGCGTGTCCCAATCTTTCTGAGTACTTTCCTCTAAGGTGTTGAACCAATTTTGGACAACAGGGTTATGAGCGGGGATTTTTGCCCCCACTCCCGGTGGAATGATTCTTGCGACTTTGACACTGTTTAGGCTTGGGGCCTTAGAGAACACGGACCTAGGTCTAGAGAAAATGGAGTCGCCATCCGGACGGGCAAGGAAAAAGAAAGGGGTCGATGACTAGATTCCTAAGGAATCCCTAACCCATTAATGGGTTCGGAAAGTTGGGTACGTGTGGGGAAGGTGAGAAATGGCCCAGCACCCCCACAACGCTCGGTTCATTAGAAACGGCCTCCTTTGCATGTCTTAATATTATAAAATTCTTAAGTATAACAATATTTTCCATATTACATGCAACAATTAAAATAAAGCATCATTATATTAAAAATCAAAGCAATGTCCAAACAAAGCAAATAAATGGACGACCATCCGAGGATGAAAACATGTCCTTACATCGTTCATGTCTAAACTAGATAGGACACCTACCGAAAAGTAGAAACATGTCCTTTAGATTGGTCCAAAATATAAAAGACATTTAAATTACATGAAATTTAACTAATGAAGTACCCACAAAGTGGAAACATACCTCTTACAATTTTAATACTAAAACAAATAAATAATAATCATAACAATAAAGAAAATATTCATCCATGATAAATTAAATAAACCAAGCATTGAAATTAAATAAATCAACCATCAAAACATATAATAAACTACATAATCAAATCTAAAATTAAATAAAGCAAGTCAAGATATAAATTAGGGTTACTGTTTCAATTTAAAGTTCTTTAATTAACATTTAGGGTTTTGGGATATTAGTATTATTATTGTTATTATTTAGGCTACTGTAAAGGTTTTTGAAAATTAGAATGGATTAGGGTTTTATGAATTTAAGAAAGTAGTAAGGTTTTTTGGTTAATCAAATTAGGGTTTAGGGGTAACATTATGAAATTAGGGTTTTGGAATCTTAAGACATTAGAGTTTATAATTCATTGTTACTAGATTGTGATTTTAGTTTTATTAGATTATAGCTTTAGGGTTTAGATTAACTAGTTTGGGTTTTAAGTTCACTGAATTACGGTTTAGGAAAACTTAGGGTTTACTGTTTTGGTTTTTTAAGAAAGTTAGGGTTTTTGGTGTTTTAGAAAACATGTTTAGTTATAGGGTTTAAGAAAATAGTTTAGAGTTTTATAAAAATAATTATGATTTTTAGAAAATGTAAAGAGAACTAGGTTTTGGAGATTTTGGACAAAAAGTTATGGTGGAGATGAAAATAGTTGGGAAAACAATTTTAGGGTTTTAAAGCTTTTTGGAAACAGAAGAATAGTTTTAAGGTCTTTAAGGTTTTTGGAAAAAGAAAAATAGTTTAGGGTTTTAAGGTTTTGAAAATAGAAGAGTAACTTTAGGGTTTTAAGGTTTTGGAAACAGAAGAAACACTTTTAGGGTTTTTAAGATTTTAAAAAGGATAATTTAGGTTTTTAAGGTTTTGGAAACAGAAGAAATACTTTTAGGGTTTTGAAGTATTGATCACTAACTAATGGCTACTGGATGAATGTATGATTTAATGTAAAATATATTATTAAGTTTAATAATTTTGGTTGCTTGAAAAAAATAAACGATGGAAAAACATTGTAAATAACATTAAATCAAAGATTTATAATCAAACCTCCGTTTGTTGGTTCCTCCACAATTTGCTTCTAGATGAACAAAGACATAGGCAGTGTTGCTGCCTTTGAATGGATTGTTGATTGCTTCTTGTTGCTAATGTCTCTTGCTAGGGTTTTCTGTCTTTTTTCCTCAGTCAGAAGTCCAATTTTTGATCGATCAAAGTGCCAAAGTTTAGCTTAGTAAAACAAAATTTTCCCTCCCCTAATTCTGAGTTTTTAATGTGTTATTTATAGGAAAACTAATAAACCTATTTCTAATTGTTTAAGGAAATTAAAACCAATTAGGAAAAGAAACCAAAAACAAATAGAATTTCATTTCGAAAAAAATTGTGTTGGAAAATTTTGCTGGCGAAAACTGCGAGCGTTGGCCAAGAATTTCGAGCGAGCGAAGAAATTATTGCTGGCAGGCGCTGGGCGGCTAGCTAATTTACCGTAGGAATTTCCTGCGGGCGAATTGGCCTGGCCAATCGGACATTTTGCGATGAAATTTTTTCGTCGCTGATTTTTTTGTCGCCGATTTTTTTTTATTTTTTTTATTAACTTCACCATTTTTATTTTTATTAAAAATTATAATTAATAAATAATAAAATAAATATTATTTAATTAAAATACAATAAAAAAATTTTTGGACTATATAAAAAATAACGGACCGGACTGGGTCAAAAATTAAGAGTCTACAAGGGTCCAATGAGATCATGAAATATCTTAGAGTTTGAGCCTTAGTGGCTCGGGCAGACTGCATAGCAGTGATATACTGCTTCACATGGAGATGAGGGTTTCCAGAACCATTGTATCTAGTAAAGGAAGGCATCTTGAACTTATAAGGGACCTCCTCATCTTGTTCAAATAGTTTGTCAATCTCGGACATCTCTTCGATTTTCAGCTTCTTTGCAAATTTCTTTTTTAAATCAGCAATTATCTTCTCAACATTAGATGTCTCGGTCTTTTCAATAGTTGTCTTCTCAACAACCTTTGGCTCCTTTTTGTCTTGAGGATCTTGGAAATATTGAGCCCAATCATCATCATCATCAATGATCACCTTATCATCATCAAAAGCCACTTCACCAACTTTGGCCTTCCTTTTGTCCTTTCGCATCTTGGTGCTAGCAGATACTTCAGCATTGTTCCCTAAAATTGCAGCCAGGGCCACTTTTATTTCTTCCATCTTGGCATTGAGGGTGTCATCCACCATTCTTTGAATTAGTTTGGGCTCTATTGCTTTTGGTGAGAAAGTGATTGAGTTGTTGCTAGATTCTTCGTCTCCGGTGTAGGTCAGATTTTCGTAAGCTTTTGAACTATCATAATCCAGGGTTGTGAGCTAGAGAGGATCAATGATATGAGATGTGATGCATGTATGCAAAAACAATAGACAAAGAAAGATAATTAGGACATTCCTTCCAACCTTATAACATCCACACACGAATGGCGAGTCTCTTTTCCTATGTAATATGGTTAACAAAATACCAACATGGGCTATCATGTTTTCAAAAAGTTCCTTCAGACGTTTTAATCAATAGTTATATTTTCAAAAATGGAAATCAGTTCTTGATAATTCCCATTAATTAGGCTTTAATCCATCCAACCAACTAAAGTAGCTTTTATGCTATATTGGATTAAAACCAAATTAAGATGTTTATTATAAATAGATTTCTCACTTGAAAAAGTAACTAATGGTTCATGCCAAAAACAAGCCCATGATTAATAATTCTTAGCATAAACTAGGATCACAATTGATTTTTAGTATTTCGTAATTGACCTAAATAATTTGCAAGCTCTTTGAATGAAAAAGGTTGGATGAAAATAATTTTGTTTCTAAGCCAATTGTAAAAAGATTTTAGAAAAAATGGATTTTAGGCTTTGTATTTGAGTCATGAGAAAATAATTTGTTTATGGAAAAGTTTTATATACAAAGACCATCATGAAAAGTTTTGAAAATAGCTTTGGTCTTTTGGATTTTAAAGAAAAAATTATTTTGAGCTTACAATATACTTAGGTCATATTAGAAAAAGAACAAACCAAATAAGCCATGATTTAAACTAAGATAAATTAACCATAGTCAAACAACAAGAATTTGGGGTAAAACCTAAGGAAAGTAACTAGGCCAATTACATGAGCTTTAGCCTTTGGGTTAAAAGGTTTAGGTTTCCATAACAAGTATATACCAAATGGTACAAGGCTATGAGTGGTTATGCCATGCACGATCTCCATATCTTGAGTGAAAGTATGGTATCCCTTACATAACATAACACGGGTAACACGGGCATCCTAACTCACGCACACAATGCTATCTAGTATGATGCAATGGATAATATCATTATAAGAAAGAATAGAATAATAAAAAGACCAACATAATCAACTTCTCTTATCCCCAGTGGAGTCGCCACTGTGAGAGGGAATTTTTGCCCCCACTCCAGGTGGAATGGTTCTTGCGACTTTGGCACTGTTTAGGCTCGGGGCCTTAGAGAACACGGGCCTAAGCCTAGAGAAAATGGAGTTGCCACTCGGACGGGCCGGAAAAAAGAAAGGGGTGGATGATTCAATTCCTAAGGAATCCCCAACCCCCTAATGGGTTCGGAAAGTTGGGTACGTGTGGGGAAGGTGAGAAATGGCCCAGCACCCCCACAATGCCCGGTTCATTGGAACCGACCTCCTTTGCAGGTCTTAATATTATAAAATTCTTAAATATAACAATATTATCCATATTACATGCAACAATTAAAATAAAGCATCATTATATTAAAATAAAAATAATATCCAAATAAAGCAAATAAATTGACTCCCATCTGAGGATGGAAACATGTCCTTGCATCGTGCATGTCTAAGCTAAATAGGACACCCACCGAAAGGTGGAAATATGCCCTTTACATTAGTCCAAAAACTTAAAAATAAAAATAAATGACATTATGCTCACGACATAAGGTACCCAAAAATATGGAAACATACCTCTTACTATCACATCCGCCCACCGCATTTATGCATAGTAGTCACGTGCACAGTGAGAGAAGGGGAAAGGAGAAGATAATTCCTGACAATGGGCCTAGATAAGGCTATAGGACCAAAGGGACCTAATTGAAAAAAAATGCAAAGTTTTGGGGAGGTGACTGTAATTTTCAAAAGTTGTACTGGAGGTTCTTAATAGTGCACATAACAGATTCCAAAAATGGAGAGTAGAGAAAAATCGGGTCGCAACGACGCGTAACAGTTTTTCCAGAAAACGCACGGTTTGGAAGATATAGGGGATTTTGACTAGGGCCATTTTGGTCATTATACATGAATCCAAAGTAGGAAATAAAAACACGAGTGAGTAGAGGATGTCGAGGGGTTGAATATGAAATGATCATCAGTAGAAACGGAGCCCGAGCAAAACCCGAGCAAAGAAAGGACCTAAAGGGAATTTTGTAAAAAGTCAAGGGCTTATTGGTAAATTTTCAAAATGACTTGGAAACCTAAAATAGACCTTAAAAATTGAAAGTAGAGGTTGAGAGGATCAAAACCATATGCAGTTTGCCTTGTGAAACTTTACGGTTTAAAAGTTACGACCGATTAATCGCCGAAGGGTATTTTAGTCTTTTCACACCCTAGGCCATAAAAATTTCAACACAAGGAGGTTGAGGGGCCAAAATATGATTAAAATAAAGTTCAAGGACTTGGGTTTTAAATAAATAAAATAAAGAGACATTTGGACGAATTAAAGGTGACCATTTAGCATTATAAAAAGAAGAAAAGAAAAAGGTGTGGACAAATGGTCATAAACCATTCATCCAACCCAAAAGTGAGCATCATTTCCCTTATATATATATCATGGCATGAAGAACAAATCTCTCTCTCACACCCATTCCAAATTTTCGGCCACCATAGGAAGAACACCAAAGGATTTCCAATTTTTGTCAAGTTTGATTTTCAAGGTAAGTTTTAAGGTTTTCAAGTATGTAGAATTCAATTCTAGTATCAATTTTAAGTATTTATATATCTATTGGAAGATTAGAAATTAGGGTCCTTATGGTGGATTTGGGAAAATTTTAAGTAGTGATGATATTGATTAATTAAATGGAAGAATCAAGGTTTCTAAGGTTTAATAAGATTAGATTAGGGTTTAGTTTGAAAAGAAATGGAGGATAGCTTATTGTTCTAAATTGCTAAGGGTTATGTTTAAGGTTGTGTTCTTGAATTTCTTGAAGGAGAAACAAAGATTAGGGAAGGAGAAAAAGGAAAGGCAAAAGGGAATTAAAAGAACAAGGTTTGGTACTTTACCTTGGAAAAATACTTTACCTTTGAAGAATTAATTTTCCTTCCAATTTTCTTACCAAAACTTTATCTATGGAACTTTTGCTATGGATGCATAAATGTATTTTTTAAGTTTGAATTCATATGTTGAGTGATATTTTTAAACCCATGGGGTGATTGAGTTGTTAAATTCAATTGAAATCTATTGTTTCCAAAGATTTTGGTAAAAGAGTTTATGGACTTTATTTAGTCCAAATTGATTTAAACAATCAAGTTATTTTAAAAGGGAAGTGTTTAAGTCTTCATTATATTATTATGGAAGCTTTGAAATGGGTTTAAAATAGAAAAATAAACAAAATTTGCACTAAATTTAAGTTTTGGCCGAATTGGTGCTTTTTGGGATCCAATTCTGGACCTAATTTTGGGCAGCCAGTTGAGGCAGCAAACGATGGAATTTTTCGACGAAATTTTACATGCAATTAGTCAACATATGAAATGAATTTCCTGTAAAATTTCAGCCAAAAATAAGATCATTTACCTGGTCAAATGCATGACTGAAACGAACAGAAATTTTGACGAAAACCCAGATTTTACTATTCATTTGGTCATGCCATTTTGCGTTGCCGATTTTATGTGCCGCGACACTATTCATTTGGTCAATTTGTGACTTTTTGAGGAATGCTTTGAAATGTTTGATATGTTTATTGTGGATGTTAAATATGTGAAAAAGGGTAATGGTTGGAGTAAAGAATGTGGTGCGCGGCGTAAATGGCAAAGTGCAACGGAAATTAAAATGATTTCTCGAGTCATTCTAAAATGAAGTTTGAGATTTAAATTGAATCATTTTAACCTTTATGCTCTACTGGGTAGTTGGGAGTGGTAGATAAGGGTATGGTGCACTATACTAACTTATGCAGTACTGCCACTTATTGTGTTTGATACACCCCGGCGGTTACCTTCGGGTATAGGCTGTGGAGCGGAGATGTTGTGAAATTGTGATTGGAATGCTCCGGCGGTTACCTACGGGTATAGGCCGTAGAGAAGAATTGGTTATAACCATGGTGGTGAGGGCCACCTATGTTATAGTGGTGAGGGCCACTGCCTTATCGCTATGGTTCCCTATATGCCAGTAGAGCCTGAGCCAAAGTCTTGTTTCTTTTAAACTACGTAATGCCAAATGAGTTTGAATTATGGTTTTTACATTTGTTGGAAGCATATTTACACTGAATGTACAGTAACTTCCATTGGTTTAAGGTTTTATTGATTTATGATTTAATTATTTCCTTTTATTTCAAATGCTTTCATGTTTTACTTATATTTTCATCGGTAAAGTACCCACTGAGCGTCATTGCTCAGCGAGTTAAGTTTTCTTGACTCATAGGTTCGGAGCAGTAGATTTCGGTGATTAGCATTGAGCAGCACAACATAGCGCAGCACCTCAGAGTAGCCTTTCATTTCCTATATTATGAGTGGGCTAGTTGTGGCATGTATATGAAAATATAAGGTTGAGAATTTCTATGTTATACTATACGTTAGTAGTATGTAATAATAAGAAACCTCTACTTTAATTTGTATTAGAAGTGTGAATTCTTCTTGCAGGTTTGTAGTTGAGGGTATAAGGTGGATTCATTGGGAGTGTATTGAAACTGATTGTATTCGCATTGGTTTGTGTAAAAATATTTTCAAAAATCAGAAAAATCAGTTTTGTCGACACTTGGGACCCAAATTTCTAGGCAAACCTCTGGAAAAATTTCTGTAAAATTGGAACAAAAATTTGACTAAGTAAAATTGGTAGCAACATTTGGATTGTGTGGCACCTCTACTCGGCTTACACATGTAGGTCGGGAAGGGGTGTTACACTTACAATATTTGGAAATCAAAATAAATCAATAAAAGTAAATAACCATTCATAATAAATAAATCATTTATCAAAGTGTGAATACTCAAATTTTGAGGCTCGGAAAGCCGATTTTCTCAGACTGCAGATGACCGAGCTGGACCAGAGGTCCACGGTAAAAGTTCACTGAAAGTATGTCTTCATGGTACTTGAAATGTCTGGAATGATGCGAGGATCACGGATATGGTCCCGAAATATTTTTTTCGAGGTCTGTAACTCCCGAAAAATCAGTTTGAGCAAAAATCGTGCGATTTTTGGAGGCTGGACCATGGAGATTGGCGGTCCGACTGCCACCGTTATCCTTTTCCCGATTTTTTGGCTGGTCAACGGAGGTCCGACCGCCGACCACGGCTGTCCAACCACCGGACCGGCGGTTTGACCGCCGTCCAGTCTGATTTTTGTCTATAAAATGCCTCAGATTTTTCAGAATAGAGGTTGGCTTTTCGAATCCCGGGACCTCGTGCTGACGAACTCTCTATTTTCACGCTTAAGAACTTCTCTTGGACTTTTCTCTGTATAAATCTAACCTTGTGCTGCAGGAATTAATCCGTAATCAAGGATCATAATCCAAGGTCCGAGAAAACGAGATCTGGAACTTCGAAGTGGGAAAATCCTAAGCAAGGTAATGTTCTAATTCATTCTTTGTCAATTCAAATATGCCATAAGCACTCCATCTTCTTCTTAATTTCTTTTAGGTCTAAGGCCTAATTAACTAATAAATGAACATTTCAGCATTAAGCCATGAATCAATCAATCTTGTTGGTCAAAGACCTAATCACAATTAAAATCAACTTTTTGGCACGGAGCCTAAATTGCATTCTTTTTGGTACCAAGTACCTAAATTGCATCAAATTTAGCACTAAGTACTTAAAATCTCACAATTTTGGCAAAAAGCCCGACAATGCACGAAGCATACACACACACATGCATAATGCATAATTGCCTTTAAATAGGCTTTTCCGAACTACATGGACTTTGATCTCTCATAAAAATGAGAGTATGTAGTCATGTTTGGGATTCACCCCAAATAGCAAGTCCACAATTTACTAACAATCTGTTTGTCTTCTCTTCTTTGTCCCTTTTAGTATTATTTCCTTTTGGCAAGTTAATCAAATACATGACATAGTCCCCGAATCCTCCTTGGGTTCGTAGATTAGAAACCTTTACATTGGATGCATTAATTGGAGTCAAACAAGGGTTTTCTTAGTTTTTCCCTTTGAACAGAAAAAACTGAGTGGCGACTCCTACCAAACAAGTGAACATTCACCCGAATCCTTTTTGGGTGGAAACCGAGGTTCACAATTTGGCGACTCCACTGGGGACCATAAAAATGATTTACGGGATCTTAGTGGACTACAATTGTTTATTTGACTAACTTGCCCTTCTTTAGGGTACTTTTATTTATTTTGCAGGGTACCTTAGCAATATATATCCTTTCCTTAAGGATATTGGTATAAAATTGACAAAAGGAATCTTTTTCCTTTGATGGACTCCTTTTTTGATTAATTATGCAGTTGTTTTGTCATTTAGAGAATCTTTTTCTCTTGCATTATATGGGGGAATCACTTTCCTCCATTGCATAAAAAATTATTTTCAAATGAATTTCTTCTCTTTCTGTTCAAAGTTCTTAGTCTGGATAGCAAGTAGCGCTGACCGGCAGGTCTCCTTGATTATGCCGGCGGACAGCCAAAGCCTCCTCCCTGTTGTCGCAACCATTCCAATCCTTTTGGAGTGGCCCATGAGTAAACGTACTGTTGGACCCACGCGAAACTCTTTGTTTCACATGTGGTTAGGTATATCTTACTCAAGACTCAAGGGTCCCTATTATAAGCCTATTCTCTATTTTTCATGTAACAATAGAACCCTCCCTTAGCTTGTATGTACCCAATAATAGTGCCACATTCCATTAAAATGAATTATGATGTGATGAGGTGCATTCATGCAACATAACAACATTGTTTTGGGGAAAACCTTTTGATATATGCAAATGGACCAAGAGTCTTCCTACCGTATACACTACCCTGATCCTTTACCCTTAACCTTTGCAGGTACCCACTATCTGTGTGCCTTCACCTACACAAGCTACACCAACTCCAACTGTTCAATCACCCACAAGTCCTACTACCCCAACTTTACCAACTACTCCAATTACTGAAATGGCTACTATTGAACAGATTAAGGCCTTGCTAGATGGACAAGTTAAGGAAATTGAAGCTAGGATGCAAGAAAGAATTGATGAAGCTTTGGCTGCCCAAAGGGTAGCCATCTTGGCCGAATTGGGAGGGGCACCAAAGACAGCTACTACTTCCAGAAATTTAGGGAAAGAACCTATTGTGGGGCAAACTAGTACCCCCATGACTGCTCAGAATAATACCCCTGTCATCAATTTGGAGGATCCACCCTCTAAGAATGCTACTGAAACTGATGAACTGAAAAAGAAACTTGAATTGCTTGAAAGGTCAATCACTGCCATGAAAACTCATAAAGAGGTGGTAGACATGGATTCCTTATCCTTGTTTCCCCAAGCTAGGTTGCCTCCAAAATTCAAGATGCCTGGGATGGACAGATTTGATGGGACTACTTGCCCTAAAACTCACTTGAAAATGTATGTGGGGGCCTTAAGCCCTTGGGGTTTAAATGACGAGCTCTTTGCTCAACTCTTCCAACAATCCTTGACTGGTGCTGCCCTTAAATGGTTTGTAAGCCTGGACCTTGCCAAGATTAAGACCTGGGAAGACATCTGCAATGCATTTAACACTAAATACCACTACAATATTGAGGTAGATGTCACTAGAAGGGAGCTTGAGACTACCAAACAAAATAACAATGAACCCTTCTCCTCGTTCCTTACGAGATGGAGGGTGAAGGCTGCTCAAATGATCAATCGTCCATCAGAATAGGAGCAGATTGATATTATAATCAGGAATTTAAGGCCTACATATCAAGTTCAACTGCAAACCCAATACCTACCTACTTTCAAATCGCTCATTGCGACTGCAACTAAGGTAGAAGATTTGATACAATTGGGTAAGATAGTGGATGAGGGAGCTACTTCAAAGTATAAGAAACAAGGCCAAGCTCCTTCCTCAAGCAAGGTCAATAAAGTGGCCAATATTGCCCCTGCGAATCCTTTACGTGTGGGCAATCTTAGGCAGAGAAATCAGCCAAGAAGGCAATATACCGACCTTGGGATGCCCCTTCATCTAGTGTTTAAAAAGGCTGTGGAAGGAAAGTACTTAAAGCCTTTGGACCCGAGACCTCCTCCAAACCCATTACCCTCCAATTATAAGGCCAATGAGTACTGTGAATACCATCAAGGAAAAGGGCATAGGACAGATGCTTGCTGGACCCTGAAAAACCGCATCCAGGATTTGGTGGATAGTGGTGATATCATTCCTCTCAGGAGTCGACCAAACATTAATACTAACCCTTTGCCCAATCATTCCATCCACGCCATCACTGTGGAAGAAGAGTTGTTTGATGCTTTCAAACTTCTCTTGGAAATGAATGAAATATGTGTGCTGGATCTGAATGACCTCGCTGAAGAGGTCGATGCTCTTACAAGAAGTGGAATGCAATATCAACCACTTGACTTGGGGAAAGCCCCTACAACCTCAAATCACCCCTATAAGAAGACGCTAGAACCAAAGGAAGACCCAGTCCTCACTTAACTTAAACAAACTCAAGCTAAGGTGTCAATTTGGGAGCTCCTTGCTTCCTCATTCCCACACCGCCAGGCTCTCAGTAAAGCTTTGAGTCAACTTGATACATCAGTAGACACAAGCCCAGAAGCTTTGGTGGCCATTTTGACCCAATCAACCAAGGCATTCAGTATCAGGTTTTCTGATAAAGATTTACCAGAAGATGGCATGAGACACAATAATGCTCTATACATCACCTTACAAACTAGGGGAAAGACTATGCCCATGGTTCTCATTGATAATGGGTCAGCCTTAAATGTATGTCCTTTGAAAGTAGCAAGCTGTCTGGGATTGGAGGTTACAGATCTTACACCTTCTGATCAAATTGTTAAAGCATATGATAACACTCGAAGAGAAATTTTGGGTGTTGCTACTCTGGAAGTTGCTATTGGACCGGTAAAAATGGGAGTGTCGTTCCAGGTCATTAATGTATCCGCGAGCTTTAATCTCCTCCTTGGAAGGTCGTGGATTCATCAGAATAATGATGTACCTTCTTCATTACATCAAAAACTTAAGTTCCCTTTTGAAGGGAAAATCATCACTATTAAAGGAGACACATGTGAAATCAACAAGAAAACCATGGATCAGTCTCTCTTTGAGGTTGTTCCTGGTGAAACTGCTATGGCCTTGACTGGGTTCCATTATGACACTGTTCAATGCATCGAAGGAGAAAGGCCCAAAGGGCCATTTATCCTATATGACTTTGGGGAGGTCCAAGTCAATTGCATGGTGGGAATGATGCTAAGGGTAGGTCTGCTACCCGGGATGGAAATGATAAAATCTGGGAGAAAATCATCTATAGCACGGCCATGGGAAGAACCTGAGAATAAGGGAACTTTTGGTTTGGGGTACAAACCCACAGAAGAGGAGATGGAAGAGTTTGAGCATGGGAAGAAAAAGAAGACTTGGGGGCAAAAAGCCTCAAAATGCGCCCTTACTTTAAAACTCTCAATGGTCACTTCTGCAAACCTGGGAAAATAGTTCCTTACTGTGGTTTCCAGGAGCCATTCTATTCTCCTATGACTGGAAAGAAGCTACCAGGTTTTGAGATGTTCGATGATTTTTTGACCATAAAAGAAGAAGAGCCAGAACCTATAACTGACCCACAAGTGGAAGATTTCATGCAGCCTAGTCTCTTTGATGAGGTTGCTATGATAACCAATTTTGAAGACAAAAGGGACTTCACGAAGCTGATCAAGACAACAGATGGACCACTGATGAACTGGTATGCTGAGGAGGGACAAGCAACTATAGTCAAACCTAGTCCTGTATCACATTCCGAACCTGAGTCTTGTATTGAGTCAAATCTTGAGTCAAACACTGAGTCAGAGTTTAGTTCTGAGTCTTCCTTAGCTTCAGGAATAGAAAACCCTGATGTCGAATGTAATGTAACTCTGGAGGATGACTCTGACATTATTAATGAAACTGTTCAAGTTCTTGGTTACCCTGTGTCTTTTGCTTTCCAAGTATTATCTAGCAAAAATGAAATAAATTAAATAAATGAAAAGATAATAATCGGCAAAGAAAATGAATATACATACATTGCATATGATTGTGTGAATAAGGAACAGGTTGTTGAGTGCATTAGAAGATATGTCGACTGCTTCATGTGGAAGACAAGTGATGTCACGGGAATAGACCCAGCAATAGTAGTTCATAAGATTCCGCTATACCCTGATGCAAAGCCGGTTAAGCAGAAGTTGAGAAGAATGAAGCCAGAATGGTCTTTGAAAATTAAAGATGAGATTGCCAAGCAACTGGATAATAAGTTCATAGAACCTATTGTCTACCCTTCCTGGTTAGCAAACATCGTGCCGGTCCCGAAGAAAGACGGAAAGGTAAGGATGTGTGTTGACTATAGAGATTTGAATAAGGCTTGTCCCAAGGATGATTTTCCACTACCACATATCGATTTGCTAATAGACAGGATGGTTGGGCATATGATGGTTTCCATGACTGACCTTGCAGTTGGGTACAATCAGGTCATGGTGCATCCACCGGATAAAGAAAAGACAGCTTTCATTACGGAATGGGGCACTTTCTGTTATAGGGTTATGCCTTTTGGATTGATAAATGCAGGGGCTACCTACCAGAGGATGGCGACAACAATCTTTCATGACATGATTCACAAAGAAGTAGAAGTGTACGTTGACGATATGATTGTTAAGTCAAAATCTCCAGAAGAGCACGTTGAAGCACTTGAGAAGTTCTTCCTTAGACTAAGCAAGTACAATTTGAAGCTTAATCCTGCAAAGTGCCTATTTGGAGCAACATCAGGCTTATTTTTGGGATATTTGGTCAGCAAGAAAGGAATAGAAGTTGATCCAGCAAAGTCGAAGTCTATTCTGAAAATGCCTCCACCAAGAACAGAAAAGGAAATTCGAGGCCTGCTAGGTAGATTACAGTATATCAGTCAATTCATATCGCAGTTGGCAGAGACTTGTGGTCCTATCTTTAAGCTACTAAGGAAAGGTGCTTCACAAGAATGGAATGAAGACTGCCAGAAGGCCTTCGACAAGATTAAAGAATACTTGTTAAGTCCGCCAATTCTTCAACCTCCCATAATGGGAAAACCTCTGCTCTTGTATTTGTCTGTAACAGATGAAGCCATGGGTGCAATGCTAGCTCAAGAGGCCGAAGGTACAAAGGTGGAAAATGCAATTTACTACCTCAGCAAAAGGATGCTGGACTATGAGTTAAAGTATAACAAGATTGAGAAGTTGTGTTTAGCATTGTATTAGGCTTGCACAAAGTTACGACTCTACTTGTCTTCTTACACTACTTGTGTCATCGCAGAACAGAGTCCCTTGAAATTCCTTATGGAGAGGCCTGTTTTGGACAGCAAAATGGCAAAGTGGGTGTCAACATTGGCAGCTTTTGACTTAAAATTCATTCAGAGGAAAGCTGTGAAAGGTGGGGCAATAGCTGACCAGTTAGCAGAATTACCCGTAAAAGACGAGCTGTGAGAAATGAATTTCCCTGATGAAGACCACTTGAATGTGGAAAGAAGTGTTTGGGAGATGTATTTTGATGGGGCATCCAATTATCATTGAAATGGAATTGGGATTGTGTTCAAAACTCCTTGTGGAGAATACATTCCCTTTGCAGTTAAACTTGACTTTAGCTGCACAAACAATGAAGCGAAATATGAAGCTTGCATCAATGGGCTCGAAGCCGCCCTGGGATTGGGGATTAAGAACCTAAAGGTCTATGGTGATTCTATTTTAATAGTATCACAAGCTTTAAGGAAATGGAAAATAAGAGAAGAGCGTTTGGTTCCTTACCTACAACGCCTTGATCATTTGGCACAACAATTCAATGATCTGTCCTTCGAATATCTCCCAAGAGCAAAGAATCAGTTTGCTGATGCCCTGGCTACTTTAGCTTCCATGATCAATATCAAAGAGGGGAAATCCATTCATCCATTGAAAGTTCAGCTTCAGAAGCAACCTGCCCACATAATGCATTTGGCCGATGGTAAACCATGGTTCTGGGATATCAAGAGTTATCTCAAGGATGGAAGTTATCCGGAGGAATCATCAAGGGTTGATTAGAGAGCAATAAGGCAGCTAGCCACAGGTTACATTCTTAATGGAGATATCCTCTACAAAAGAAGTTGGAATGGAATGCACCTAAGGTGTGTGAATGAAGCAGAGGCTAAGCGGATAATGGAAATGGTACATGGTGGCAAATCAGGACCGCATATGTATGGGATCGCCTTGGCTCGAAAAATAGCCAATTTAGGATATTATTGGTCCACCATGAATACAGACTGTATGGCATTTGTGCAAGAATGCCATCAGTGCCAGATATTTGCTAAGCTACAGAAGCAACCTCTTGTTGCTCTGAATCCAATCACCTCTCCATCGCCCTTCGCTACTTGGGGAATAGATATAATTGGCAAAATACATCCAGAAGCCTCGAATGGACATCAGTTTATCTTGGTAGCGGTGGATTACTTCACGAAGTGGGTTGAAGCAGCTTCCTATGCAGAATTAGACGCCAAAAAGGCAGCACAGTTTGTCCGAACCAACATCCTTTGTCGGTACGGAACACCATTCGAGATTATCACTGATAATGGAACTCATTTCCAAGCAGAATTTGCTAAAATTTTGAAGGATAAGAAGGTCCAGCATCATAAGTCCTCTCCTTATAGACCTCAAACAAATGGAGCTGTAGAAGCAGCAAATAAGTCTATAAAGGTGATCATACCAAAAATGATCAATTCAAGAGAATATTATATTTCAAATCTTACCGGTTTCAATAATGTATGTATAGTAGTCATCTCATTATTCATTTGTTTCACCATTCAATAGTCACATTTAAACAAACACAAGCATGGGCCCAAAAATAATCTAATATGCCATTCAAAGTTCAGAGTTACTGTTTTAGTCTATAATCATAATCATCAATACATTTATCCATGGATATTCAACTAGATTTGAGTTTACGACCCAGTCATTTCACCCAATCTAGTTTCAATAATTTGTTTTTGAGGCTTACGACCCGGTCATTTCACCACAAAAACATCACATTTCACATTTTTCAACTGGAATCGGCTTACGACCCGGTCATTTCACCTATCCAGTGATTTATAGGCATGCCGCCAAAACCAGAACTCTGAAAATTGAATAAACATATTAGGCACACAACCATTTCATTCATTTGTTTATCAATATATTTTCATTTTATTTCTCATTTCATATTCCATAATTAATTAGGCAACCATGCCTCCATTATATATTTCATTTGCATATCATAGCCAATAACCATGGCATCATATCTCAAATGATCTCAAATCACAATAAAACAATTCTTCATAATATCATATCTTTCACATTTCATTTCATCATCACATCTTTTACATTTCATATTCCATATTTCATTTCATCATTCAAATGGATATAATCAATGGCATTAACACATATTTTACATACTCATCACAACATTCACATCATATCAAACATACATTATTAATATGCATTAACAATGTATTAGATTTCTTAACACATTTACAATCAAATGTATGTTAAATCTCAACATCATATGAATGTATGAAATAATGTAATTTGTACTTACCTTAAAACCAACTCACACCAATCTATACACTTACTCTTCCAAGAATCCTCAACACTTAGGCTAGGGCAATTCAACCTCTTCACAATCTAATCCAAAAGGAGTATTAGCAAAATGACCATATGAATAGTACATTCTGGTTTTAGACTCTACTCTATCCTTATTTTGAAAATTTGTATAAAATAATCTACTAGACTAAAAATTCTAAAATTTTTACAGAACTAAATTTTACATCTTAAAATCATTCCTTTAAAATTTCAGATCAAACTGAACACAAAATCTTGGTCAAATAGTTCACCCAACCAAACTGCCCCAATTGCCCTGCATCCTGGCAGCAGTTCTGAACTTTGTGAATTCCATAAATTAAATTCACTCAAAGTGGTTCCAAATTATTTTCCTCAAATACTAGACTCACTAAGAAACAACATATCCAAAATTAAATTGAATATGATTTTTCTACATTTTATTAAAAATCCCGAAATATAGCTGTCTCAGTTAAGGTACCTGCTGGAACAGGTTTAGTAAAAATAATCTTTCCAAAATCATAACCATTCCAAAATCGAATCAACATATTTTTCAGTCATTCTAGACTCATAGAGGCACAACATATCAAAGATTCACTTCAAGAACATTTTTCTATATTTAATTAAAAATCATATAAGTCACAGCCTTTACTAATTGTAAAACAGAAAAATTTTCACTAAACACAACTCTTCCTATTCCATCACCAACACCAACCTAACTTCTTATCTTTAATTCCATTTCAACACTTACAAACACACCACAAGCAATCCTAACCATATTATCAACAACACTTCATCAAACTCAAAAATAACTTCAAAAACAACAAAAGCAATCAAGAGAGAACTTACCAAAATAATGAAATTTCTTGAAATTCCAACTTGTTTATTTGAAATCTCCTTCAATTTTGGTCTTGGAAAATAAAATCCCTCTTTTGCTCTCTTGCTTGAGTGATGGCCGGCCAAACACAAAGGAAGAAGAAGAAAAATAATTATGAATGGCAAAGTCAACTTTACTCTCTTCTTTAAACCTCCACCAAGTAATTTAAAAAGAAAATTACTTAAATACCCTCACCTATTTATTTTACTTCTCTTTCACTTATTACCCTATTTAGTAATTTCACAAAGAACAAAATAAATATCCTCATCCCTTGACCAACACATTTGACTTGTATATATGTTGTATATATTTCCATATACACAACATATACACTTTCCTTTAAATTTCTTTTCTCTCCCAAATTAACATATACATTTTAATTCAAATAAAACAACAATTATACTAAAACTTCTAAGCACATTTTTGGGATATTACATCCCCATTGAACTGGAAGTTCAATCGGCGAGGATAATTCAAGAAAGTTAGATAAATGAAGCTGAATGGATTAGCAATTATCACCATCAGTTGTTGGGTTTGGATGAAAAAAGACTTCAAGCTCTAAAATCAGATTCAAGGGTATCAAAGGCGAATGGCCAGACATTTCAACAAAAAGGTCAATGATCGAAAGTTGGAAGAAGGTTGTTTGGTTCTGAAAGAGATCAGAACACCTGTTACAGATCCTCGTGGGAAGTTTTATCCTCTTTGGGCTGGACCCTACATTGTAAAGAAAATACTTTCCAGCGGAGCCGTCATCTTGTCTGATTTGGATGGTTTGGAGTTCACAAACCATGCAATCTGGATCAATTAAAGAAATATTATGTATAATCATGCATTGTAAGGAACTACATTAGACCTGATTCTCGCAAACTAATTCGAGATATGTAGGCAGCTCTCCTTGAGCACGGTCTAAATTTTAATAAAAATCATTGATTCATTTTTCTTTTGCCAACATAAAAAAATAATAAATAAAATAAATAAATAAATAAAAAAAGAAAGAAAAACCCCGCTAAGTCAAAAACCCACAAAGGGCGGCTTAGGCAATAGTGGGTAAGAGCTCGCTAAGTTGAAAATCCGAAAGGACAGCTTAGGCAAAAATTAGAGCAAGTAAATAAAGTAGATAATGCTTGGAAAGCAAATAAAAGAGTCATTCATTCCAAAAAGAATCATTCATGTCAAAAAGAGTCATTCATTCCAAAAAGAATCATTCAGGCCAAAAAAGAGTTATTCATTCCAAAAAGAATCATTCATGTCAAAAAGAGTCATTCATTTCAAGAAAGAATCATTCATTACAAAAAGAGTCAGTCATTACAGAAAGAGTCATTCATTCCATGAAAAGAGTCAAACCATAAGTCCTAAACATCCAAGGAACCAAAAAGGTACAAAAAAAAATAGACAATAGAGTCAACCCTAGGATCTAAATCCTACGTCTCCTTCGTGGGGGCAGAGTCTTCGGTATCTTCCTTCGTTAAGAGGAACCACATCCTCTCCCTCCAGCTCCTGCAACAATGCATGCCTCCTTGGCTTTTCAATTGGCCAAACTTCATCTATAAATCAAGCTCTGTACTCTGGAGTAGGCTCAACAAGGGAAGGTTCTGCAAAAGGTCTGATCATTTGATAGTTCCTAACCCAAGTTTGAAGAGCAGCTTGAGTAACTCCGGACATAATAGGGGCAGCAACAGTAAGCCCAACAGGAAGAGGAACCCTCTGATCAATCCCCATCTGCCTAATCATGGGGCAAAGCTTTAAATCTCCAAAACCAGGGTCACGGTTGAAAAGAAACCCAGCTAACAGGCAGAAAATAAAAGCTCGCATCCTATGCTTCAGTTGAATCTCATCTTCAAAATTAGCAGTCAGGAATGCATCAATCAAAGGAAGCAGCATCGCCTTATACAAGCATCAATCAAATGAATCTGATACAAGCATGCAAGAAATCCCAATCTACAGCTACGCCTCTAAGAGTAGCAACAACTTTCAATCCATATCTTCCCATATTGATCCTTTCAACCTTTTGAAGACTCTTGGTCCAGTTGTGCATATAATGGTTGTAAAGAAGCAAATAAATGCCTTTATGAAAATAAAAGGGGACATCATGCATACATATGTACTATTTGTGCTAAACAAAAGTGCAGATACATAAAATTCAGAATACAATCAGAGAAAAATCAGAAGTGTTGCAAGTAATCCAGAAATGCCAAAAGGCGAGTCTTTTACCCCTCGCTCAAAATTCGCTCTTCAGACGACCACTGGGCCCCATAAATCATTTTTATGGACCCTAGTGGGGGGCAATTGTAAATACTCAAATTTTGAGGCTCGAAAAGTCAATTTTCTCAGACTGCAGACGACCGAGCCGGACCAGAGGTCCACGGTAAAAGTTCATCGAAAGTATGTCTTCATGGTACTTGAAATGTCCGGAATGATGCGAGGATCACGGATATGGTCCCGGAATATTTTTTGGAGGTCTGTAACTCCCGAAAAATCAGTTTGAGCGAAAATTGTGCGATTTTTGGAGGCTGGACCATGGAGATTGGCGGTCCGACCGCCGGCAAGATGCGGTGGTCCGGCCGCCGACCACGGCAGTTTGACCGCCGGAGAGATGCGGCGGTTTGACCGCAGGAACCGGTGGTCCGACCGCCGGCATTATCCTTTTCCCAATTTTTCGGCTGGTCAACGGCGGTCCGACCGTCGTCCAGTCCGATTTTTGTCTATAAAATGCCTCAGATTTTTCAGAATAGAGGTTGGCTTTTCGAATCCCGGGACCTCGTGCTGACGAACTCTCTATTTTCACGCTTAAGAACATCTCTTGGACTTTTCTCTGTATAAATATAACCTTGTGTTGCAGGAATTAATCCGTAATCAAGGATCATAATCCAAGGTCCGAGAAAAAGAGATCTGGAACTTCGAAGTGGGAAAATGCTAAGCAAGGTAATGTTCTAATTCATTCTTTGTCAATTCAAACATGCCATAAGCACTCCATCTTCTTCTTAATTTCTTTTAGGTCTAAGGCCTAATTAACTAATCAATGAACATTTCGGCATTAAGCCATGAATCAATCAATCTTGTTGGTCAAAGACCTAATATCTTTTGGCATGAAGCCCATCACAATTAAAATCAAATTTTTGGCACGGAGCCTAAATTGCCTTCTTTTTGGTACCAAGTACCTAAATTGCATCAAATTTAGCACTAAGTGCTTAAAATCTCACAATTTTGGCAAAAAGCCCGACAATGCACGAAGCATACACACACACATGCATAATGCATAATTGCCTTTAAATAGGCTTTTCCGAACTACATGGACTTTGATCTCTGATAAAAATGAGAGTATGTAGGCATGTTTGGGATTCACCCCAAATAGCAAGTCCACAATTTACTAACAATCTGTTTGTCTTCTCTTCTTTGTCCCTTTTAGTATTGTTTCCTTTTGGCAAGTTAATCAAATAAATGACATAGTCCCCGAATCCTCCTTAGGTTCATAGATTAGAAACCTTTACATTGGATGCATTAATTGGAGTCAAACAAGGGTTTTCTTAGTTTTTCCCTTTGAACAGAAAAAACTGAGTGGCGACTCCTAACAACAAGTGAACGTTCACCCGAATCCTTTTCGGGTGGAAACCGAGGTTCACACAAAGATATCAAACATCAATCAAAATATATAATAAACATTCATCCAATTTAAATAAAACAGTAAATGTATTAACTTTAGGGGCATTAAGTAGAGTTTCTAGGGTTTTGCATATACTAGATTAATTTGTTGAGAAATATTTTAAAGTAATAACATAGCTACTGGATGTTTTAAAGATTCAGGGTTTTGAATGTGTTTTTATGAAGATAATGTTACTGTGACTTAAAAAAGGTAGGTTTAGTTAGGTTTTTATGGTTTGAAACCTTGATTTTGCAGATTATGATTTAGGATTTGATGCTTTGCTGTGATCAAAGGTAAGTATGGTTTTAGTATTGACTATAATAACTACTTAAGTATTTTTAGATGAAACAAACATAGAAAGTCTTTAATGAAGTTATTGAAAGATTAAAATATCCCAGTGAATAACATTATAAAAAGCTAATGTGAAGATTTGAAAATAGAATTAGGATTTATGGTTTGAATAAATTAGGTTTATGTTTGTATTTTGAATAAAGCTACTGTATTTTGAATAATCATAACAAAGGAAGTTAAACATAAAGACTTATAATACACAAATAAATATTGACCCGAGCCCATATGGCAGTCCAGCAAGCCAGTTAGCGGGCGAGGATTAAAGGGCCCCGGAAGATTTTAAAAACTAGCTTTTAGGGTCGTAGGTTTTGGTGTTGAAAATTAAGATTTTAGGGTTTAAGTTTTAGAAATTTGGGTTTCGAGATTGGAAGAAACTAATGTTATTTTTAAAAGAATAATGCTCGCTGTGTGATTTTGGAAAGAAAAATTAATTAGGGTTAAAGCTTTTGATACTTGAAAAAAATAAGGCTACTGGATTTTGAAATATAGATTAGGTTAGGGTTTTAAAGTTTGGGAAGAATACGAGTAATTTAGGGTTTTTGAAGTTTTATAAACAGAAGGATGATTTAGGGTTTTTTGAAGTTTTTGAAGTTTTAAACTTTTTGATCAAATAATATGATGAAATAATTAATCCAATTTGAATGATGAAGCTACTGTAAAGAAATAAATAAAGAAAATTGAGATTCAAACCTCCGTTCATTGGTTCCTCCACAATTGAATTCTGGATGAACAATGACAAAGGCAATGTTGCTGCCTTTGATGGATTGATGATTGTTTGCTTCCTCTTGATCTTTCAAGCTTGAGGTTGGCCGAAGAAATCCAAAAGTCCCAAGGTTAAGTCCAAAATTTTCAATCAAGTAAAAAAATTTTCTCCCCCTTTTTTCTGTGTTTTAATGTGGTATTTATAGGAAAAAAATCATAAACCTACTTCTAATTATCTAAGGAAACTAAAACTAATTAGGAAAAGAAACCAAAACCAAATAGAATTTGATTTCGAAAAAAACTGCGTTGGAAAATTATGCTGGGAAAAAAACTGCGGGCAAAAAATTGCGAGCGCTGGGCTGGGCGGCCAGCCAATTCGCCGCAGGAAATTCCTGTGGGAAATTGGCCCAGCCGATTCACTTTCGACGACGAAATTTTTCATCGCCGATTTTTATTTATTTAATTTATTATTTATATATATATATTTAACTTTATTAATATTCCCTTTCTTATTTTTATTAAAATTTATAAATAATAAATACTAAAATAAATATTATTGAATTAAAATACCACAAAAATTATTTTGGACTATAAAAAATATTAGACCAGGCTGGGTCAAAAATTAAGTGTCTGCAAACATATTTTTCAAATCTAAAACCCTAATTATATCTTTCTAAAAATCAAAACAACAATTTGTTTGCTTTAAACCCTAATCAAACCTATTTTTAAATCACAGTAGCATTATTTCCATAAAAACATCCAAAATCTTAAATCTTTTAAACATCCAGTAGCTATGTTATTACCTTAAAATATTTCTCAACTAATTAAACTAGTATATGCAAAACCCTAGTTATTCAACATAAAACCCTAGAAACCCTAATTAATGCATGAACCCTAAATTTATATATTTATTGCTTTATTTAATTTTAGATTTGATTATATAGTTTATTATATGTTTTGATGGTTGATTTATTTAATTTCAATGCTTGATTTATTTAATTTATCATGGATGGATTTTTTTTATTATTATGATTATTATTTATTTGTTTTGGTATTAAAATTGTAAGAGGTATGTTTCCACTTTTTGGGTACCTTATTAATTAATTTTAATGTAATTTAAATTGCTTTTATATTTTGGACCAATGTGAAGGACATGTTTCCACCTTTCGGTGGGTGTCCTATTTAGTTTAGACATGGACGATGTAAGGACATGTTTCCATCCTTGGATGGGTGTCCATTTATCTGCTTTGATTTTAATATAATGATGTTTTATTTTAATTGTTGCATGTAATATGGATAATATTGCTATACTTAAGAATTTTATAATATTAAGACTTACAAATGAAGTCAGTTCTAATGAATCGGGCGTTGTGGGGGTGTTGGGCCGTTTCTCACCTTCCCCGCACGTACCAAACTTTTCAAACCCATTAGGAGGTTAGGGATTCCTTAGGAATTGAGTCATCCACCCCTTTATTTTTCTTGGCCAGTCCAGGCGGCAACTCCATTTTCTCCAGGCTTAGGCCCGTGTTCTCTAAGGCCCAGAGCCCAAACAGTGCCGAAGTCGCAAGAACCATTCCACCGGGAGTGGGGGCAAAAATACCCGCTCATAGTGGTGACTCCACTGAGGATAAGAGAAGTTGATTCTGTTGGTCTTTATATTATTCTATTCTTTCTTATCATGATATTATCCATTGCATTATTTAGTTTGTATAATATGCGTGAGTTAGGATGCCTATGTTACCCGTGTTGTGTTATGTAAGGGATACCATACTTTCACTCAAGGTATGGAGATCAAGCATGGCATAACCACTCATAGCCTCGTACCATTTGGTATATACTTGCAATGGGAACCTAAGTCTTTTAACCTAAAGACTAAAGCTCATGTAATTGGCCTAGTTACTTTCCTTAGGTTTTACCCCAAATGCTTGTTGTTTGACTATGGTTAATTTATCTTGGCTTAAATAATGTCTTATTTGGTTTATTCTTTTTCTAATATGACTTAAGTACATTGTAAGCTCAAAATAAATTTTTCTTTAAAATAAAAAACTTAAAGCAATTTTTAAAATTTCTCAAAAATGGTCTTTGGATATAAAACTTTTCCATTAACAAATTATTTTCATGACTCAAATACAAAACCCAAAATTTATTTTTTCCTAAAATCTTTTTACAATGGGCTTAGAAAAAAATTATTTATAATCTTTTAAAAGAGCTTACAAATTATTTAGGTCAATTATGAAAATACCAAAAATCAATTGTGAGCCTAGTATATTCTAAGAGTTATTAATCATGGGCTTGTTTTTGGCATGAATCACTAGTTACTTTTTCATGTGAGAAATCTATTTATAATAAACCTCTTAATTTAGTTTTAATCTGATATAGCATAAAAGCTACTTTAGCTGATTGGTGGAATGGATTAAAACCTAATTAATGGGAATTATCATGAACTGATTTCCATTTTTGAAAATATAACTATTGGTTGAAACGTCCAAGGGAATTATTTGAAAAATAAGATACTCCATGTTGGTATTTTGTTAACCATATACCTAGGAAAAGAGACTCGCCATTCGTGTGTGGAAGTTATAAGGTTGGAAGGAACGTCCTAATTATCATTCTTTGTTGATTTTTCATGCATACATTTGCATCTCATATCATTGATCCCTTCTGGCTCACAGCCCTGGATTATGATAGTTCAAAAGCTTACGACAATCTGACCTATGCAGGAGACAAAGAATCTAGTACCAACTCAATCACTTGCTCACCAAAAGCAATGGAGCTCGAACAAATTCAAAGAATGGTGAATGATACCCTCAATGCCATGATGGAAGAAATAAAAGAGGCCTTAGCTGAGACCAAGAAGAACCAATTGGTTACAATTTTAGGAAACAATGTTGAAGCATCTGCTAGCACTAAGAAGCCAAATGACATGGGGAAGGCTAAAGTTGGTGATGTGGTTTTCGATGATGATAAGGTGATTATTGATGATGGCGATGATTGGGCTCTATACTTCCAAGATCCTCAAGACAATAAGAAAGAACCGAAGACTGTTGAAAGATCAGCTATGGAGAAAATTGAAACATTTGATGTTGAAAAGATGATTGCGGATTTGGAAAAGAAATTTGAGAAGAAGCTGAAAACCAAAGAAATGTCTGAAGTTGACAAATTATTTGAGTTATATGAAGAAGTTCCATACAAATTCAAGATGCCATCTTTTGCAAAGTTTGATGGACCGGGAATCCTCACCTCCATGTGAAGTAGTATATCACTGCTATACAGTCTGCCCAAGCTACTAAAATTGAAATTTTAAGGTACTTTATGCTGTCATTGGATCCTGTTATCCAAAACTGGTTTAATACCTTAGATCATGGCACACAAAAGAATTAGGATCTGCTATACAAGGCCTTCATCTAACAATATGGATACAATGTTGAGATGGAAGTTACCTTAATGGAAGTGGAGTCCATTAGATAAAGGCCAAATGAGAATTTTGTGGACTATGTGAAAAGATGGAGAAATAAGTCTGCTTTGCTCAAGAAGAGGCTCGATGAATCTGATCAAATCAGAATGATTGTGAAAGTGGTGTTGCCTAGTCTTCATGAAAGGATGTCTCATACACTCAACCGTGATTTCAAAGATCTTCTCCAAGTTGGTTTGCAAATTAAAGAATGGGAAAGAGGGAAGAACCATTTTTTGACAAGAAGGAACGAGAAAGGAAACTATCAGTCTGGTAACCAAGGCATGCAAAAGGCAGTTGGTGTTAATGCTACTAGCCAAGGAATAAGAAGACAATTTTCAAAATTGGGAAAACCGCTATCTTGGGTACTCAATAAGCTACAAAAGAAGGGATTGTTACAAATCCTCGTCCTTTGCCTAATCCTCTCCCACATAATTTTGACACTAAGGTATTTTGTCAAATTCATCAAATGCAAGGACACGACACAGATAGATGTGTGAGGTTGAGGCATGAGATCCAAAATTTGATTGATAGTGGATAGATGCTCGAGCCCAACAAGCCAAACACCAAAGATAATCCATTACCAAGGTTCAATAGAGTACCACCACCGGCAACCTTCATGATTTGAGGAGGTTTGCATGAAAATTTTGTCATGTCTTCTTTCCAAGATGTGGGTGGAGAAGCAACCAAAGAAGAAGAGGCATTTAGCAAAATTGAACAAGCTATGGTGGGTAAAGAAGTAGCAATTTGGTTCGTGAATGGGTTTTAGGACTCAATCAATAGTGATGACGAGCTTGAACCTAAGAAGGAGGAATGGACCTGGTCTGAGCCCGAAGAAGATGAAGTAATGAACACAAGATCTGGTAAGCCTTATGCAAGGCCACCACCTAAGGAGGTAGAAGTTAATAAAGGAAAGGAAGTCAAAGTAAGGAACAAAGAAGAGGAAGATGATAATGTGCTTAAGTAATTGAAAATAACCCAAGCAAGTGTTAGCATTTAGGACTTATTGGCCACTTCAATAAAGCACCAAGAAACTATGGCCAAAGCCTTTGCCAGCATGCCAATTTCCACCTCCATAACAATGGAGGAGCTGATCAACTTCATAAAAATTGAAGGAGTAATGAAATGTGAAGATATTCAAGAGAAGAGAGAAGTTAATATGGAAGCGGTGTCTCTCTCAGTGCGGTTTTACTGAAAGAGGGGAGAGATCACATCCGTCCATTCTTTATTAAAGTGGAAATCAAAGGAAAAAGGACTCCATGTGTAATGGTTGATGATGGGTCCACCATAAATGTTTGTCCACTTAAAATATTGCCAAAGCTAGCCATTTCAACAAGGGATCTAAACCCAATGAGGTAACCATTCGGGCTTATGACAACACCAAGAGACATGCCGAAGAAACTTTCAAAGCTGCTGTCAAGGTTTGTCCAATTGAATCTATTATTGAATTTTTTGTTTTGGACATACCTGTTATCTTTGCCTTACTCTTAGGATGACCATGGTTTCATCCTCTTGGTGGAGTTCCTTCCACCCTTCATCAAATGATCAAGTTTCCTAACGGAGATAAGACAATGGTCATCGAGGCCAAAGATAATGAGGTTGTTAATGCTCTAATGATTGAGAGGCCTTTCAATGGTTTTTAAGGAGCTGCAATTTTCAATGATGAAGTAGTGGACTCTAAAGCCTTGAACATGATGAAGAACATGAGCTACCATCCCGGAGCTGGTCTTAGAAAGAACAAGGCCGGTTTGACAAAGCTTCCAGATTTTAAAACTCAAACTTCCAAGAAAGGGTTAGGGTATGAAGAAGCCAACAAAGATGTCCAGCCAAAGAAGAGTGAGAAGAAGAGCTTCCCACCACTTGAAGAGATCTTTGTCAAAGCTCCAGACATGGGACCACTCCAAGGAAAGCCCGAGCCTATCATGTTCATGGGAAAGTTGATCCCAGATTTTGAAATTTTTGCCGAGCTAGTGGAGCAAGTGAAGAAAGAGCTCACCCTGCCAACCAACAAGAAGCCCAATCCAAAAGAAAAGAAGGAAGCTATCCTTAAAGCTGAGAAGACTCCGAAGGAGATCGCTGCCCTGGTTGAAGAGAAGTTTGAAGATATTATGCCTTATGAGTTTGAGAACAATGATTTTGATTTTAATTTTAATTTGTCTGCTTTGTTTGAGGATGATGAAGTTTTCTTTTCCAAAATGAATTCAATAAAGTCTAATTTTGCTTCCTTGTGTGATGTTTCTCCTGAAGGTTGCATACATTCAAATAGCGATTACATAAGCATCTTTAATATTAATTCTATTGATATGCAGTCATTAAATTTGTGAACAACCAAAATTCCTAAAAACATTAGCATAGCATCCGACCTTACTCCTGATGAGAGAGAGATTTGAAAAAATATTCAAAAAATATGAAGAAGTATTTGCTTGGTCTTATGAGGATATGCCTGGAATAGATCGAGACATAGCCGAACATCTTATTCCTACTTACACTCACATGAAACCTGTCAAGCAAAAACTTAGGCGTTTGAGGCCGGAATGGGCTGAATTGCTTAATGAAGAGGTCACTAAACAAATACAAGTAAAGTTCTTTGAAGTGATAGAATATCTAGATTGGCTAGCCAACATAGTACCTATGCCAAAGAGATGGAAGAATTAGGGTCTGCATCAACTATATAGATTTAAACAAGGCTTCCCCTAAAGATGATTTTCCTTTACCCCATATAGTTGTCCTCATTGATAGTGCAGCCTCTAGGGTGCTACATTCATTTTTAGATGGATTTTCTAGATACAACCAAGTGTTAATGCCCCAAGAGGATAAAGCCAAAAATGCTTTCATTACTACATGGGGTATATTTTGTTATAGGGTGATGCCGTTCGGCTTAAAGAATGCTGGAGTAACCTACCAAAGTATGGCCACCACATTATTTCATGACATGATGCATAAAGAAGTTGAAGTATATGTTGATGATATGATAGTGAAATTGGATACGAGGGAACAACACTTCCAAACTTTAGAATTATTCTTCAATAGAGCATTGAAGTATAAGCTAAGATTAAACCCAAAGAAGTGTGTATTCGGGGTTACCTCAGGAAAATTGTTGGGACATGTGATTGGTCCAAATGGCATTGAGATTGATCCTGACAAAGTTAAAGCAATCAGGGATATGCCAGCCCCTAAGACAAAGAGAGAAGTTCGGGGATTCATTGGTAAATTACAATACATTAGTAGATTTATAGCAAAGCTCACAAGAATTTGTGAGCCTATCTTCAAGTTGCTTAAGAAGAATCAGTCGGTCCTATGAAATGAAGAGTGTCAAAGGGCCTTTGAACGAATAAAATAGTATTTACTAAATCCACCTATTTTGAAACCACCTAAACCTGGTAAACCCTTGTTACTATACTTAGCAGTAGAAGAAGAGTCAATAGGAGCCATGTTAGCCCAAGCAGATGAGTCAGGGATTGAGCATGCAGTTTACTATTTGAGTACAAAGCTCCTACCTTATGAAATTAAGTATAGTATCATTGAAAAAGACATGTATAGCTGTGGTTTGGTCTTCTAAGAAGTTGTGGCATTACTTTTAATCTTATAGTGTGCAAGCAATTTCCAGGTTGGATCCAATGAAGTACTTAAAGGAGACACCCTCTTTGATTGGGAAGTATAGGCGATGGTTGATAATATTGGAAGAATTTAAGATTGGGTATATAACTAGGAAAATAATCCAAGGTAGAGCAGTGGCAAAATTCCTGGCCCAACAACTATTACCGGATAGTGAAGAGGTAGTCTTGGAATTTTTGAATGAAAATTTAGAGGCCATTGAAGTACAAGGATGGAAAATGTATTTTGATGGAGTAGTAAATAGGAAAGAAGCAGGTTTAGGAGTCATACTAGAATCGCCCGAAGGGGAACTTATCCCTTTAGCCAAAAAATTGAAATTCAGGGCAACCAATAATATGGTGGAGTACGAAGCAGGTATCTTTGGTTTGGAAACCCTAATGATTATGAAGGTAGATAAGGTGGAAGTTTTTAACGATTCATTGCTAGTAGTATCCCAAGTAAATGGAGAGTGGGAGTTGAAAGAAGAAAAATTAAAACCATACCACCATTACTTGACCGTGATGAAGAAGAACTTTAAGGAGTGCAGGTTTATACACCTACCAAGAGAAGAAAACTAGATGGTTGATGCTCTAGCCACATTGGCTTCGGTATGGGAAAATCCTATCAACTTATTCCTCAAGCCTCTGATTTTGAACAGTTCATCAACTCCTTGCTTTGAATATGAGACAATCATGGAAACTGATACAGACCATGATGCGTGGTATGATACTATAAGACAGTTTTTGGAGGAAAGGGAATACTAGTTGGGGGCAACAAAGAAAGAAGGAAGAGCCATAAGGCGGTGGTCTTTGCAATACATCACCTTCCATGGAGAGTTATATCAAAGATGGCCTGATAGGGTGCATTTGAGGTGCTTGAGAAAGCCTGAGGTGGAGCATGTCATGTCAGAAATACATGAGGGAAGTTGCGGTCCGCACATGAGTGGTTTGGCCCTAGTTAAGAAGATAATTCGACAAGGTTACAATTGGCTGACCATGGAGAGAGATTGTATTGAATTTGTAAAGAAATGCCAACAATGTCAGATGTATGGTAATTTAAATCATATGCCTCCTAAAGAATTGCATTCTATGTCTTCACCCTGGCCCTTTGCCATTTGGGGTATCGACATTATAGGAGAGGTACATCTGACAGCCTCAAATGGTTACCATTTCATTGTAGTAGCGGTAGATTATTTTTCAAAATGGGTCGAAGTTGAATCCTTCAACAAACTAGGGGCAAGTCAAATGGCTAGATTTATTGAAAAGAACCTCATCTGCAGGTATGGGGTCCCACACAGTGTGATATTAGATAATGAGGTACAGTTTCAAGGAGTAGTTAAGGACTTATTCTCGAAGTACCAAATCCATCATCACCGATCCTCTCCTTATAGAGCAAAGGCTAATGGTGCAGTAGAAGCAACAAATAAGGCAATTAAGAAGATCTTGTCCAAGATGACCAAGACATATAGGGATTGGTCGAAGATGCTTCCTTTTGCTTTATGGGGATATAGAACAAGTGTACGAACACCGACTGGAATGACACCGTTATCTTTGGTTTATCGGATGGAAGCAATGTTGCCAATTGAAATTGAGATCAATTCATTAAGGGTGGTCTTGAAAGTTGAACTGCCTAAAATGGAATGGGTAGTGAGCAGATACATGCAGTTAGCTTTACTAGAAGAGAGAAGGTTAAAAGCACAGTATCATCATCAATTGTATCAAAGGAGGATAGCTCGGGCTTACAGTAGAAGAGTTAAGTTCAGAAACCTCAGAGTCGGGGATTTTGTGTTGAAACAATGTAAGCCTAATGTATCTGATCCAAGAGGGAAATTTAGGCCTAGCTGGGAAGGGCCATATGTTGTAAAACAAGTCATGAACAAGGTTGCAGTGAAGTTGTCAGACATGGACGGGAATGAGTTTAGTGAGCCAGTGAACATTGACAAGTTGAAGAGGTTTATGTATAAAAAAAAGAAAAAAAAAGAAGAAGAAAAAGAAAAAAGAGCTCGCTAGGTTGAAAACCCAAAAGGGCGGCCTAGGCAAAAGTTAGAGCAATTTGCTAGTTTCAAAAACCCGAAAGGGCGGGCTAGGCAACAATTAGGGCTAAATGAGAGATAATCGTCAATTAGAAAACCCGAAAGGGCTAGTTGGCAACATGAGTGATCTTGTGTATGTTGGCTTTATGTTTGGTTGTTCCCTAATTTAATAAAATAGAATTAATATTAAAATTGTTCTATGTGCACTGTTATAAGTATTTGACCAGATGTGGATGAAATAAATAAACACAATAGCAAAAGGTGATGACAAATTATATAAGGAAAAGAAGCATCTCTTATTATTATTTTTATTATTTTTTATCCTAACAATACACTTTCTAAAGAAATTGACAAATGTAAAATCTATGGCAGACGATAAGTGTAACGTGCAGGCCAGCTTTGCTTCAGCCGATCCAAGTAGGCTTCAGTTAGACAAGGCATGTCTAAATCGGTAGTGAATTCAGAACCTCGAGGCTCATGTCCATACTGACGATCAAGCTGGCGAGGATAATAGCAAGTACCTCGAAGAAGAGCAGCAAGAGGAACATACATTAAGTATGTTCGCATGGTGATATGAGAAATCTTCCACCAAGGTACTAACTAATGGATGTTGACTTCAGCGCGTGAGTGGATCCAGTCAACCCAATCAACATATGAAGAAGTAGGGTGTAGTAGTTTTCTAGCAGAATGATGTCGCGACAAATATCTAACAAAATCCATAGATGGAGTATCAAGCAAGCAAAGATGCTCTTGAAGCAAAATCTGTGAAGAAAATTAAAAATTAAAAAAAAAGTCTGCTAAGTTGAAAACCCGCAAGGGCAGCTTAGACAAAAATTAGGACAGCTTGCTATTTTCGAAAAATCACATGGGCGGACTAGGAAAAATTTAGAGTAATATAAAATATAATAAAAGAAGGGGTCCGCTAAGTTGAAAACATGCAAGGGCAGCTTTGGCAAAAATTAGGACAGCTCGCTAGTTTTGAAAACCCGCATGGGTGGACTAGGCAAAAATTAGAGCAAAAAAAAAAAACCTAAATTGAACACCCGAAATAGCAGTTTAGGTAATTACCTGAAGCAACAAAGGACTCCCGGTCAGTTTCTTTGATAATCCCGATTGAAGTTGATCTAATCCAACTAAAGTCTTAACTAAGATCACGAGTATTGGCAACAAACCTCGTTCCATTTGGTCCATGATATCCAATACTTATGGATCAATATCACCATCAGAAGAAACAAGCAAGCATAGACAAAGCATACGTCCCCATGCCTTAGTAGAAGCCAAATGAGAAAGGCAAAAGTCAATTAAGGGACCAAGCAGAATTTTCTCACCTCTCATCAACTGTAGAACCTCGGGTTTTGAAAGTTGAAATAACATCTGCATCCTTTGTTGAGTCTTGGAAATCAATATAGGTAATGCCATTTGTTGATTTCTTGGATATCTAAGGATGGCCTCAAATTCTTCAATCAAGGGACATATTTCAAAGCCATTAATTTTAAATGTCCTAGAATTAACATCACAAAAAGAAGCCATGGCATGTAAAAAAGAATGGTTCAATTTAACATTTTGAAAACACTTTAAAGTATCAATTTTTGACCAAGATATTTGTTTCCAATGAATGGCATTCATATTTTTAAATTGAACTTTTGTTTTATTCAAATGGAGTTCGGTCATTGTTGACGACTGAAGGAAAATTAGAATTGTTAAAAGGAGTTTTTATGTTGAAGTAGAAAATCTCCTGGCTTTTATATGAAATTGTCGCATGAAAAGAGATTTATATGGGATGATTGTGCTATTCCAAAATTGATAAGGAAAAGTGTGAGACCAAGATGTGCAAGGATAAGGAATTGGCAACAAAAGGATCTTGAATTGCCATGTTGCCTTTGGTTTTATAGGTTAGTGATACTGTGGAAATATTAAATGTGAAGTGGAAAGTTTAATAATTGCATCGTAGTAATAATGATGATAAAAAAAAAGAAAAAAAAGAGTTACAATAAAAATAAAAATTATATATCATCATTATTATTTTTATTATTATACTTATTATACAATATTTCCTTAATTCATACAAATACTCATAGATCACTAAGAATGTGGTGGTGGATCATTATCAAACAAAGCCTTCAAAAGTCATCGCCTATTGAAGAAGGAGGCGTATCACCGAGTCCGCCCGAAGTGGGAGCACCTGAATCTCTATTACCTTGGAATTCACATTTGTAATGGTCCTTATCTAATGTAGATGAAAGGATCTCATGCTGTAACGACCCCACCTGCATGGTCTTACGACAGCTGGTCTATTGGCCATTTTCTCCCGTAGGTGGATAGAAGTCCTAGCCCTCAACTCGGCAGGCCACCACAATACTGGACTGCCCTCGTGGGCCCTTGTTTAGATCATTTTTGTACTAGTTTTTAGTATGATTTTATGTGTATTTTAGTTAGTGTTTTGATTAATTTTTGTTTTAAGTGTGTTTAAAGTGTTGTTTTTAGGTTTAGGTGCAAAAACACCCTTGGAAGATAAAAATAGGGCAAGAAAAGCATGAACCAAGCAAGACATGGCCAAGCCAAAGCAAGCTTGGCCATGTCACTCAAAAGAAATTCAAGGCAGAAGCAGACACACTCAGAGACACGGCCAAGCCACTGGCCGTGTCTCATTCAAAAAGCAAATCAAAGAACAAGCCAAAGAAGAGAAGGAAAAGAAGGAAAATGAACAACAGAAGTGGACACACCCAGTGACACGCCCAAGCCTCTGGTCGTGTCACATGACACGGCCAACAAGCTTGGCCGTGTCCCATTTCATGCCTAAGACACTTGAGCAAGCAAAGAAGGAAAGAAAAGGAGCAGAGACAGACACCATCAAGGGACACGGCCAAGCCACTGGCCGTGTCACATGACACGGCGTGTCCTTGGCCGTATCTCACCTTGGATAAAAGAAACAGCAAGGGACACGGCCAGAAGCTTGGCCGTGTCCCAAGAAAGAAAATCAAGAGACACGGCCAAGCTCCAATGGCTTGGCCGTGTCACCTCTCACCACCAAAGAAAAGAAAGAAAGAAAGAGAGAGCCAGTGAGGGACACGGCCAGTTGGAAAATCAAGAGACACGACCAAGCAACTTATGGCTTGGCCGTGTCACCTCATGGAAAGAAGAAAAAAAATGCAAGAGACACGGCCAAGCTACTATTGGCTTGGCCGTGTCACACCTGAAAAATCTGATTTCTTTTGCACGAAGTGGGGAACAAGTGGGAGACAATGCCTTGTGCTTGCCAAAAGAAATATTAAACAAATAAAAAGTGGGGAACAAAGTGAAATGGTGTGAGTTGGAAGGCATGGGTGTTGATTTTTGAATGAATTAAAAGGAGAGGAAGAGGAAATTAGAGGGAGTTCTTGGCTTCTTAGAGCCAAATTTCTGCAAAAACGTGGGAGAGGGAGAGAGTGACACTCTCCCTTGTCTCTTCACCTCCAACCTCCATTTCCATCCTCTCCACCTTCTCCATCTTCCATTGATAGGATCTTTGAGTTTCTTTGGGATAAATTGGGTTAACAAGCTCTTGAAGGTTGAAGAAGCTTCATTGAAGGGATTGGTGACTTGAGAAAGCTCCATTCCATCTTCCAAAGGCACAATTAATTGAAGGGTTGGTGACTTGAGAAAGCTCCATCCAAAGGTTTGGTGACTTGAGAAAGATCCATTCCACATTGCAAAGGGGAATCAACCATTGAAGAGGGCTTGAGTTCTTCATCATACATCAAAGTAGAGCTAGGAGTAAGACTAGCAATCCTACTCTTGGCATCTTCACAAGGGGTTTTTCTATTCTTTCTTTTAATTCATTTCTATTGTTGTTGTTGCATTAAGAGATTGATATTGCAATGAACAATTTGTATTTGTTTTATATTGAGTTGAATGAATGTGTTAAATTGATGATGTTGAGCTAAATACCCATGCCTAGGGTTTGTAGTATATTTGGTTGAATGTCTTGATTTGATATTTCCATTGATGTTCCTTGTTGATTGGTTGATTGTATTGCATTAAATGCTAGGTTGATAGATTAGCTACCTATTAACCTTTGAATATTGGATGACGGACCAAGAGGTGAAATCCGATATCGGAACTATATAATCGACCACCCTATGAATGAATTAGAAATATAAGTTCTAGGGTTTATTAATTTGGTAATGTAAAAGAATTGGTTATTGCTAATTCATGAATGTGAGAACTAATGGATTGGTAATTGGCTAATTAACCTTAAGGAACAAATTAATTACAAGGTTATGTTAATGGATAATTGAGAATTGAGCTTTGATTGAATGGACCTATGACTCTAGGCACCTTCCCAAGAATCGATTTGATCTTGTACAACCATCACACACATTAATCCCTACGCACGTTAATTTTAGGTTTAAATTATTCTAGCACCATTCCAACACAACAAACTTCCGCATTTAAATAACTTGTCAATCAAGCTATTACGAACCATACCTTCTTGGGGAAACGACCTTGGGGCGATCACCTTTGCTACAGCTACCTCGTATACTTGAGAGTGATGCTTTGTAGTAGTACTTAATTCGAGCGCAACAAGTTTTTGTCCAACATGATTTGTTTATTTGGCTCCCAAAGGAGTCACCTCCCCATATCGAACGCCTGACCTCTCCCTTAAGAGAGCCAGCGAGCACAATCCAGTACCATTTATGATTAATTTTAGTTATTCACAAAATCTAACATTAAAAAAAATAAGGAAACTGACACCTAATTGTATTTGGTTTAGGAAAAATTTGGATTGGAAAAATTTCACTGGCAAAAAAATACTGCTACGGAAAAATTACGCTGGTGAAAAAGTTGCCGCAGGGGGCTGCGGGGTGAAAATTTGCCTATGGGCAAAATGGCCCAGGCCATTTCTCTCCCAGGATTTTCCTGCAAACGAAATGGCCCAAGGCCATTTCGCCGCCCCTTTCGTCGCCGATTTTTATTTTTATTTATTTGTTTATTAATATTATTTTTTATTTTTATTAATAAAAATTAGATACTAAAAAAATATATTTTAATTAAGATAACAAAAATTATTCTGGACTAATTAAATTATATTGGACAAACAAAAATTATTTTAGACTAATTAAAATATATTGGACCGGACTAGGTAAAAAATTAAGGGTCTACACATACAATGCCTCGTAAGGTGCTATTCTAGTACTGGACTGATGACTGTTGTAATGAGCAAATTCCATCAATGGCAAAAATCTGTCCCAGCTTTCAGAGAAATCAATGACACAGCTTCTCAACATATCCTCTGAAATCTGTATCACTCTCTCTGACTGCCCATCTGTCTGCGGTTGAAAAGCAGTGCTAAAATGCAATCGAGAACCCAAAGCACCATGCAAACTTTTCCAAAACCTTGAAGTAAACCGGGGATCTCAACCAGATACCAAAGAAATTGGAACTCCATTCAATCTCACTATCTCACTAATATACAAGTCAGCCAACTTCTCAAGAGAATAATCCATCCAAACTGGAAGGAAATTAGCTGTCTTCATCAACCGATCAAAAATCACCTAGATTATATCATGCTTCTTCTAAGTCAACGGCAAACCAATGACAAAATCCATCATTACTTGCTCCCATTTTCATTCAGGAACTGATAAATGTTGGAGCAATACTGAAGGAACTTGGTGCTCGACCTTCACTCTCTGACATGTGAGACATTTGGATACAAACTCCGCTATGTCCCTCTTCATACCTGACCACCAATAATATTGTTTCAAATCATGATACATCTTAGTACTCCCAGGGTGCATAGCAAAAACTGATTGATGTGCTTCCTCCAAAATTATCTTTTTTAGTCTTTCATCATTAGGAACACAAAATCTATCTTTGAACCAAAGACTACCATCACTTCTCACATGGAAATCTCGGCTCTCCCCCTTTTTTCAATCCAAACGAATTTTCTGAATTCTTTCATCTGTCAACTGAGCCTCTCTAATATGATCCAATAATATCGGTCTCAATCGTAACTAATCCAATAAAGCACCATCATCACATGATTCAAAACTAGCATGCAACGCTCTCAAATCAACAAGCAATAAGAGCGAATAAGCAGTCAAACCTGCTAAAGATTTCTGACTCAAGGCATCAGCAACAACATTTGCCTTACCAAGATGATAATCAATCAAACAGTCATAGTCTTTAATCAACTCCAACCACCGTCTTTGTCAAAGATTCAGTTCTCTCTGAGCACCCAAATATTTCAAACTCTTGTGATTTGTATAAATGAAACATTTCTCCCCATAAAGGTAATGTTGCCAAATCTTCAAAGTAAAAGCTATGGCTGCCAATTCCAAATCATGCGTCGAATAATTAAGCTCATGTGGCTTCAACTACTGAGAAGCATAAGCTATGACTCTACCCTCCTGTATCAAAACACAACCTGAACCATTATGTGAAGCATCACTATAAATCACATATGGTTTATCTTCCATAGGCAAAGTAAGAACAGGAGCTTGAGTCAACATCTCTTTCAACTGCTCAAAGCTTGCTTGACACTGCTCTGTTCGCACGAATCTAACTCCCTTTCGAAGTAATCTAGTGAGTGGAGTAGCTATCAAAGTAAAACCCTTCACAAACAATCAATAAAAGCCTGCCAAACCCAGAAAACTTCTAACCTCAGTCACTGTCTTCGGTGGACTCCAATTCAAAATGGCTTCAACTTTACTCGGATGAATTCTAATACCATCTACTGAAACCACATGACTGAGAAAAGTCACTTGATCAAGCCAAAACTCACACTTAGACAACTTAGCATACAACTGCTTCTCTCTCAAAGTCTGGAATGCAATCCGCAAATGCTCGTCATACTCATCCATATTATGCGAATACACCAAAATACCATCGATAAAGACCACCACAAACCGATCTAGACAGGATCTAAATAACCTATTCATCAAATCCATAAAAGCTACTGGTGCATTCGTCAATCCAAAAGGCATCACCAAGAACTCATAATGCCCTTACCTTATGCGGAAAGCTGTCTTAGATACATCTTCAGCTCTGACTCTCAACTGATGGTACCCTGATCTTAAATAAATTTTAGAGAAAACGACTGCTCCCTTTAACTGATCAAAGAGATCATCTATCCAAGGCAAATGATACTTATTCTTAATGGTCACCTTATTCAACTACATATAATCAATGTACAGTCTCAAAGTACCATCCTTCTTCTTCACAAACAAAACAGGAGCTCCCCACGGAGACACACTAGGGCAAATAAACTCTTTATCCAACAACTCCTGCAACTGCACCTTCAACTCTCTTAACTCAATAGGTGCCATTCGATAGGGAGTAATAGAGATGGGAGTGGTACCAGGCAACAAATTGATACCAAACTCAACCTCTCTTTCACGGGGTATCCCTGGCAACTCCTCAGGAAAAACATCGGAAAATTCAGCAACCGTGGATATATTATCAAGTTGAGAACCTACTGCCCTGGTATCTAAAACATGAGAAAGATATGCCTCACATCCTTTCTGAATCAACCTCCTAACAGCTGAAACAAACATGGATGCAAGTTGTCTCAGCTCATTAATACCATAACACTTCTACCATCACTGGTTCTCAGGGTAACACACGTCTTTTGACAGTCTATCACAGCCCCGTGCATGGATAACCAATCCATGCCTAAAATCATATCATACTCTTTAAAAGGCATTTCAATCAAATCACCCAAGAACTCCTCATCCTGCACCACAACTAAACTATTTTGGTGTACCTTGCTAACTACCACACTATGCCCTAAAGGATTTGTCACCAAGACATCAAATCCCAAGGACTCAGAATGCAATTCAGATACAGGCAAGATAGATGCACTTATGTATGAATGCGTAGATCCTGGATCAATTAGAGCAACAACTGAAATGCCAAATAAAGAAAATATACCCGCAATAACTGCTGAAGTATCTGGCTGCCTCTGCATCACATACAGACTGCCTCCTCTCTGACTAATCCCAGGTCAACCATCTCTATTAAACCCTCTACCCCCTCGACCTCCTCTGCTGACACTGGGTCGAGAAGCTGCAGTATTAGTCTGTCTATCCTCCGGTAGCTCAGGGCAATCTCTGAGGAAATGATCTGATGACCCACATCTATAACAAACTCCTGGTCCACTAGTCTTCCAACAAGCACCCCCTTGTGCTCTACCATAATGGACACATGTATAAGAAATGGGCCTCTGAACCACTGGGGTCGGAGCACTAGCTACAGAAACTATAGGTCTCGGTCTCTGCCTTTGATACTGAACTGACCTACCAGACTGCCTCTGACTCCTACTGACCCTCAAAAAATAGCTTCCTCTGCCTCTCTTCATATATGAAGACCCTGCCTCAAACTGGGGTCTCCTAACTCTAATCTCCCCCTTAGTAGCAGCTGCTGCAATACCCTGTGCTCTCTCAACACTCCTGGCAGCTGCAACCAACTGAGAAAGTCTTGATATCGGGAACCAGTAACAATACACATAATAGAGGGCCTCAATCCCTCCTCAAATCTCCTGCACCGATCAATCTCTTCTGAAATAATCCCACCGGCATAAAGACTCAACCAGATAAACTCAACCTCATACTCTGTCACCGTCCGATTATCTTGTATGAAACTTAGAAATTCCATCTTTTTAGCATCTTTATATTCCTTCAGAGTATACTTCTTCTTAAACTCTGGCAGAAAATCACCATAAGTCAAGGTCGGTGGATCATCCATCGCATGCGGAATCGTCTTCCACCAATCATAAGCATCTCTCTGTAGAAGGGATCTAGCATAATCAAATTTCTCTTCAGAAGTAGCCTACAGCTGAATGAATACCCTCTGAACTATATCCAATCACTGCTCAACTACTGCAGGATCTATAGTACCAAAGAAGTCATCAACTCCGAACTTCCTCAATTTATCATACTACCTTACCGGTACTTGTGGCTGTAGTTGCGGTGACGGCTGCTACATTGGAGCATGCCTCAATAATTCTACCATATGCCGTAAACAAACCGGCGAAATCTCATCAACAGCTGGTCTCTTTGGCATAGGAGCAGCTGCCTCTCCAACTCTCTCAACCCTATCTCCATCTCTACCCTCTTCAGGAGCTACACTCTCAGCACTACCTGTAGACCCTTAATTTTTGACCCAGTCCGGTCCAATATATTTTATTTAGTCCAAAATAATTTGTGTTATCTTAATTAAATAATATTTGTTTTAGTATTTATTTTTTATAATTATACTATTGAAAAATAATAATAATAAATAAATACATAAATAAAAATTGGCGATGGAAAAATCGGTGACGAAAAATTTCATCGCCGAAAATGTTGGACGAAATGGCCCGCAGCCTGCCCCTTGTAGTTTTTTGCTAGCGCTCGTAGCCCCTCGCAACCCGACACAGTTTTTTCCAGCAAACTTTTTTCGACGCTATTTTTTTCGAAATCAATTTCTATTTGGTTTCGGTTTTCTTTTCCTAATTAAATACAATTTCCTTAAACAATTAAAATTAATCATCTAAATTTCTTACCAATAAGACTAAAAAAACACAGAAAAGATTAATCGGACTTTGGGAGGAACAGAGGACTTGAACTTTGGAACTATCGGACTTTAAAAATTTTTACAGTGAAATAATCAGATTTTTTTTAGAGAGGAAAGGAATAAGAAAGCAAATAATCAAGCCATCAAAGGCAGCAACGCCTTTGTCCTTAATCATCCAAGAAGCAATTTTTGGTGGAACCAACAAACGAAGGTTTGAATATCTAATTTCTTTTTCTTTTCTCTTACAGTAGCTTCAATCACTAAATTGTTTCTTTTGATTCTAAAAACCATAGAACCCTAATTTATTTCTTCTAAACATTAGAACCTTAAATCGTCTCTTCTATTTTCAAAAACCCTAAAATTACTTTTCTGTTTCTTCTAAAACTTAAGAACCCTAATCTATTTCTTCAAAACCTTAAAAACCCTAATTCATTTCTTTTGTTTCCATAAATCTTAAATCATTTTGCCAAATTCCTTAAGCCCTAAAAATCAAAATAATAATTTGTTACCAAACCTATTCTTTTTTAAATCACAGTAGCATTATTTTCATAAAACATCCAAAACCCTAAATCTTTAAAACGTCCAGTAGTATTATTCATTTAAAAAATAATATTAGTTACTCAAAATTCTAAAACCCTATTTTCTAAATTCTAAATCATAAAATCTTAATTTTCAACACCAAAACCTACAATCCTAGAAGCTAGTTTCTAAAATTTTCTGGGGCATTGCCCCCGACCCCGCAAGGGGCGCTGCCCCCTTGACCCCCGCCCCCTAACCGGCGAGTGGGCTCGTCGAAGGGGTCAATATTTATTTATGTATTATGAGTCTGTGTATTTAACTTTCTTTTTTTCGAAGCCCTAATTTATTAATTAAAATTCTAAAATCTTATTTTAAGATGCGAACCCTAAATTATATATTTATTGTTTTATTTAATTTTAGATTTGATTATGTAGTTCATTATATACTTTAATTTATTTAATTTAATGCTTGATTTTATTATATATTTTGATTGATGTTTAATATCTTTAATGAATGATTTCTTTATGATGAATGGCTATTTACTTTATCGATTTATTTTGATTTCCAAATGTTGTAAGACGTATGTTTCCACTTTGTGGGTACCTCATTAATTAATTTCTATGTAATTTAAATTGCTTTTATATTTTGGACCAATGTAAAGGACATGTTTCTACCTTTTGGTGGGTGTCCTATTAGTTTAGACATCGACGGTGTAAGGGCATGTTTCCATCTTCGGATGGGTGTCCATTTATTTGCTTTGTTTGGACATTGCTTTGATTTTAATATCATGATGCTTTATTTCAATTGTTGCATGTAATATGGATAATATTGTTATATTTAAGAATTTTATAATAATAAGACCTGTAAAGGAGGATGGTTCCAATAAACCGGGCGTTGTGGGGGTGCTGGGCCATTTCTCAGGTTCCCCACACGTACCTAACTTTCCGAACCCATTAGGGGGTTAGGGATTCCTTAGAAATTGAGTAATCCACCCCTTTCTTTTTCCCAACCCGTTCGAGTGGCGACTCCATTTTCTCCGGACTTAGGTCCGTGTTCTCTAAGGCCCCGAGCCTAAACAGTGCCGAAGTCGCAAGAACCATTCCACTGGGAGTGGGAGATAAAATCCCCGCTCACACTACCTTCTATGGACTGACATGACTGAGACGCCATCACTACCTATATCTACAAACACAGCAGAAATTACCTCATCAAAGATCAAAAACTGCCAGTGTCAATGCATGTATCTTATTTAAAAATCATATTTTAAAATAAAAATTTTCCTTTTTCTTACAATTCACCTAGGTTGAGAACCTCAAACCTAGGCTCTGATACCAAAATAATTATAACACCCCTGTACCCCATATACGTACACCACATACGCCCTCATATGTAATATACGTATACCGGATACAAGAATGTCACAGTCTATTTGAAGCAAACCAATCTTTAAAAATTTAACATCAAATCATCATTATAAGTAGAATAGATAAAACATTCCTTGTTAAAATACATTTACATATATCTTCATTACACCCAAAGTTTATCAAAAAATATTTGTTTAATAAGCAGCAGAAAATGTAGTGGAATATAAATATATATATACATCAAAAATAATATTTACAAAGATATAGAGTTTATACATGCTTGGCAGTTCATCTCTGATCTTGAAGTCCAAAAATCAACACTTCACAAGAAATCGCAAGTCTAGACTCGACTCGGTCTAGCTGAACTCTTCGGTTCAACCGGATCTAACCTGTCACCTAAGAGATAAATCACAATTGCGCTAAGCCAATGGCTTAGTGGTACAACCATGATAACAATATGATTCAATGTAATGCCAATGTCAAACTTTCAATAATTATAAGCAATATACAAGGATACCATATTTCATAACATTAAATCTCATTACATTGTTCAAGTATTCCATTATTTTTAATTCATATTAAAGCAAAGACAAGCATGTGCCCAAAAGAAACTAATACGCCATTCAAATTCCAGAGTTACTGTTTTGGTCCAATAATTACAATTATCAGTTACTGCTTCAAGGGATTGTTACTTTTAGGCATGCCACCAATAACAAAACTCTGGAAATTGAATAGCATACTAGGCACACAATTCTTTCATTATTTCCTTATCAAATCCTTTTTCATTTTCTCATGATCATCATAAGCACAATGCTTCAATTATCCCATTCATATCAATATAGCCATCACCAATGGCTTTATATATCATCATTAGAATATACATAACAAATTACATTGCTCATATATTTTGACTCCTCAACATATATTCCACATAGCTCACATAATGAAAATCATTGCACCACTTTCATATATCAACAGTATAATAGGTAACCTAACACATTTTCCAACCAAATGTGTTAAGTCCCAAAGTCATGTAAATGTATGCAATCATGTAAGGTTTATACTTACCTCTAAGAGCAACTAGCACCAATCTAACAACCTCCTCTTCCAAGATTCCTTCAACACTTGGATTAGGGCAACTCAATTCTCTTCAAAACCTAATTCAAAGGTGATTATACATTCTCACTTAGTGATACACATAAGAAGATAAGAATAAGAACTATCTAGGGAAAACTCTACACATGACACGCTCAACAACAAGGGCGTGTCCCTGATCGTGCCCTAAACCCACAACACAGAAGCTTTGACACGCTCAGTGACATGGGCGTGCCACTGCACGTGTCAATTCTCCAACAACACAGCCGCTATGACATGCTCAGTGACATAGGCGTGTCACTGTACGTGTCAAAACTACAACCACACAAAAGTTGTGACACGCTCAGTGACATGGACGTGTCACTGCTTGTGTCACCCATACTAAAAACAGAATCAATGACATGCCCAAGGACATGGCCGTGCTACTGGGCATGTTAGGCCAAAAACCTAAAATCGACACCAACAACACCACATCCAACAAACATCTTTCTTTTATCCTTTTCCACTCCAAACAAACTTAACCAAACCATCAATATACCATAATAAACTTGCATAACATCAAAACAACTCAATAATATGCATCAACACATGATCACAACCATATTTTACAACTCAACACATACACAATCCATAACTTTTGTTTTCTTTACCAAACTTAACATTTTCTTCAATCCAACACCAAAATCAAAGTTAATAAGACCAAACACTTCAAACATACCAAAATCAACCATACACACATCTACAACAACCATTCACCAAACTCAAAAACACAAACTCCAAAAGAACACAAAGAAACAAGTTGGAAACTTACCAAAAGTGAAAAAAATCCTTCAATTGCTTGAGTGAGGAATCAACAAAACCTCTCTTTCCCTTAGCAATGGTGATGGCCAGCTCTTGAAGAAAGAAAGAAGAAGATGATGATAGTTATTCTCAAGTCAAAGCAATCAACCTCTCTTAGCCACAAAATTATCCGCTTTTAATTTCCACCAAGCAATAAAATATTATAATAATATAAATATCATCTTCCACCATCACTTAAATTCCTATTTTATATAATTAATTATCTCAGTTGACCACTCTACTTATTAACTTGTATATGTTGTATATATCTCTATATATACAACATATACACACTCCTTCTTTTATCTTCTCACTTAATCATATATACACACTTAACATCATTTAATCCAATTACAACAATAAGCATTCCAAAATTCTATGGTATCATTTGGGATATTACACAAGGTAATACTTTTTTGCTAACAGCCTACCATAGCTCCATGCCTGGATAATCAATCCATGCCTAAAATAAGATCATACTCCCTGAAAGACATCTCAATCAGGTCACCGAGAAACTCCTTATCTTGAACCACAACCGGGTTATCTCGGTGCACCCTACTAACCATAACACTATGCCCTAAAGGATTTATAACCAAAATATCAAATCCTAGGGACTCTGAATGCAAATCACTCATAGACAAGATGGATGCACAAATGTATGAATGAGACAACCTAGGGTTTATCAATGCAAGAACTGAAGTACTGAATAAAGAAAAAGTACCAACAATAATGGCTGAAGCATATGGCTGCCTCTGCCTCACATAGACCCACTGCGATGGCCTTGCCTCATCTGGTCTACCTCCAACTATAGAACCTCCTCTCTAACCATACCCAGACCTATCACCCCTACCAAAACCTCTGCTACCATGACTCCCTTTAACACTAAGTCTAGAAACTGTTGTATCTGTCTGTCTATCATTTGGTGGCTCTAGATAATTTTTAATAAAATGATTTGTTGATCCACATCTATAACACACTGCTAGTGCACTTATCTTCTAGTAGACACCTCCATGTGTTCCACCACAATGAACACGGTAGGTAGAGCAGATCTCTAAGTCACTGGGTCGGAGCACTAGCAGTTGAGGCTGTAGGTCTCTGCCTCTGCTGCTGTACTAACTTGCCAAGTTGTCTCTGACTCCTACCAAACCTCTGAGGATATCCCCCTGAGACTCTCTTCGATGAGAAAGACCCCGCCTCACTATAGGGTCTACTAGTTCTACTCTCTTCTACTCTGGCTGCTGTTGCAAGACCCTATGCTCTCTATACATTCCTGGTAACTACCACTAACCAAGAGAAATCCTGATATCGAAAACCTACTATAATGCACATGATAGAGGGTCTTAGCCACTCCTTGAACCTCCAACACTGGTCAATCTCTTCAGAAATGATCCCACCAGCATATTGACTCAGCTGAGTAAACTCTATCTCATGCTCTCACATTGTCCTGTTATCCTGCCTCAAACCTAGGAACTCTATCTTTTTCACATCCTTATACTCCCTCAGAGTATACTTTTGCTCGAATTTCCATAGGAAATCATCAAGGTCAGGACTGGTGGATCATCCAGAGGATGTGGAACCATCTTCCACCAATCATATGCATCCCTCTGCAGAAGAGATCTGGCATAATCAAACTTCTCCTCTGGAGTAGCCTGTAGCTGGATGAACACTCTCTTGACCCTATCTAGCCACTACTCTGCTATAGTAGGGTCTGTAGTACCAACAAAGTCCTCAGCTCTAAAATACCTCAGTTTATCATACTTTCTCATCGACAACTATAGATGTGACTGCAGCTGCGGTTGCTGAACTCGAGCCTGCCTCAATAGCTCCACCATATGTCGTATCCAGCTCGGAGGAATCTCATCAGCTGCTAGTCCCTCTAGCATAGCAACAGGTGCCTCTCCAGCAATCTCAGCTTTAGCTCCATCTCTACCCTCACTAGGAGCCACACTATCTGCACTACCCTCTGCAGACTGATGCATTCGAGATGCCATAACTACCTATATCTGCCAGAAATTGTCACATTAGAGATTAGAAACTGCCAGTGCCAATGCATGTATCATAATTGAAAACCATATTTAAAAATCCCCATTTCATTTCTTGTACAACCCACCTAGGTTGAGAACATCAAACCTAGGCTCTGATACCAAAATAAATGTAACACCCTTATACCCTATAAACATATAATACACACACTTCAGTATGAAAGATACAAATATATAGTAAAAAAATATCACAATCTGGTTTAATAAAAAAAATTCATATTCCCTTATTACTCAAAACATTTGTACAAAAACATATGTATACATATGTAAATACATAAATTTCTCACATTACTTAATTTTTTAAACATCCTTTATAATTTACAATGTACATACATATACTCCTAAAATATAATATAATATACATAGTGTAAAAATATACTATAAAATAAAATATGTAGATGCTGGAAAAGTGATACTGATCTTGTTGTAGCACAAACACTTTAAGCTCCAATAACACAAGCGTAGACCTTATTTGGACTATTAAAACTCTCCAGCTCTACAAATCACCCCTGTCACCAGCGTGATGAGTTACATTCGCACTAAGTCAAAGCCTAGTGGTACAAACTTTGATAATAATAAAATTAAAAATAATGCCAATTCAGAATGTTCATATGCTATTACATCAAATGATATTCAAAACAACTTTTGGATATATGCTTTCATTACTTGATATTTCACACCAACACATACACAAGCATGGGCCCAAACAACTAATACTTCATTCAACCCTCAAAGTTACCATTTTGGTCCATAATGACACCATGTGTCTAGCCCCGAAGGCAAAATATCAATGTAACAGCCCAAATAGGCCTGGGCTTACATCCCAGTCTTTTCACCTAGCCTAGCTTCAATGACTTATTTCTGAGGATTACGACCCGATCTTTTCACCTCAAAACATTTTCACAGTAATGCCAAGCATCTAGCCCCATAGGCAAATATAGGCATGCTGCCAAACACAAAAATTTAAAAATTGAATAACATACTAGGCACACAATTAATTCACATTTTCCATTCTAAATTCCATTCTCATTTTTCCCATTTTCTCTATCATATCAATGTTATTTCTTTTCAACATTTCATCCTCATTATAGGATATATCATGACAAAACCACATCACTCAATCATTTTGAGTCATTTTCACATAATTCACATATTTCGCATTCTATTCAATCTAGCCATTAACAATGGCTTCTCACAATGTATAATAATGCATACATAGCAATTCACATGTTTTATCATCATGTTCATGAATACATAATGTATCAAGTAGCTTAACACATTTTTCATCCAAAATGTGCTAGGCCAAATGTAATGCAATCACATTCCATTTATTAAGAGCTTGTACATACCTTAGGAAACAATCCAAAACAAGCTTTAAAACTTCCTCTAATCTTCTCTTCTAAGTTGCCCTTCAACACAAGGATTGGACAAACTTCTCTCTCTCTCAATGCCTATACCAAATGTGGTCATAAACAAACATTTAATATCACATTCTAAGGCATTCTCAATATCAAATCATTTAAATAGGATTTGCAAATGAAAAATAAGGAAAAGAGTTATTCTTAAGTGACATGCCCAATAACATGGGTGTGTTACTGACCGTATCACTAACCCAATCACACAGAAGCTTTGACACGTCCAATGACATGGGCGTGTCACTTCCCGTGTCATTCATTTTGCCTCATAGAAACTTTTACATGCCCAACAACATGGGCGTGTTAATGGCCATGTCAATTATCTTATCTCATAATAGCTACGCCACACTCAGAGACATGGCCGTGTTAATGGTCGTGTCATCAATGTTGAACTTAGTAGTGTTGACATGCCCAACGACATGGCTGTGTCTGGCAAAAGTTATGGATTTCAAACTCTCAACCATATAAACACAATCATTTCAAACTCAACTCTAGAACACCCTTAATCATCATCTTAGTTTATATCAATAATTCACCCGTCAATTCGACACTTATATAACTCCAACATATAATAACTATCATCTTATTCAATTAATCATCACTTTCTCTCATAACACATTAAAGAAGAAGAAAGAAAAGAAATCTCTTCTCTTTCAATCCAACCTTAAAAATCATCACTAGCTACTCACAACATCTTCATACATATCCAAATAAACCATTAAAACATGCTAATACACAATCCCCAAAATTAATATATCATTCTTCCATAGAGTTCCAAAGAAACTTGCAAAATGATAGAGGAACTTACCAATTGATGAAGAATCCTTAAAATCTTCACTTGAATCCTTGAAATTACTTCATTTCTTTGTGTATGGAAGAAGAAAGCTTCTTGCTTACTCTCTCTCTCTAGCTCACATTCAAAGAACAAACAAAAAAAGAAGAAGAAGAAGCAAATTCCAATTTTTTTTCCTTTCCATCCTTATCTATATATATATATATTAATTATTCTTTTATATCTATATGCCATATTTACTTCAAATATATTTCAAATATATATTTCACTTAAAATCCTTTCATTTTCCATTCAAATCATTTATTTAATTTATCCAAATTTAATTTAGTTTATTTAATATTCAGAAAATTAGGGGTCTTACACTTTTCATATCCATTTCCAGTATTTCCAATCACATTACATAATGTAGCTCATTTTCACATCTTTAATCATATTTTATCATTTTTCATAATATTTCTATAATGCACACAACATTATCATTTCTTATATCAATTTCAACCAACACATCACAATTACAATCAGATACTCAATTATACATGAAGTCACTTTAAAGAATGTCTTCATTCTTTAAAGAATGCCCATGTGTATAATGACATACATAAACAGCCGAATTAAATGTTAACAAAGTATGTACTAACCTTTAAAATGCCAAAACCAAGGCCAACACCCACTCTAAACCCTAACTTCTTCAAATTCCCTTCCTCTCCTTAAATTGGCAATTTCACCTTCTCACTCCTAAACCAAATAATGAGTCACATTATTTAATTAAAAACATAGTTCCATACATTTTAATCAAAGTAATCATCAATTACACAATTTCTAATTAATTTCTAACAAAACACTAATTTACCCTTACTAACTTTATCCTACCAAACTTATTTCCAACATCCAATAATAAAATCACAAAATATACATCAAAACATCATCAACAAAATTCATTTTAACAATTATAAATATTTCCTTCAAAAACCCAAAATTCACATATTTTACCTCAAAACCCTAACTTCACTAGTCATAATGATCTTAGTCATTTGATCTCAAGTTCAACATATACATAACTCAAGCACATCATAAAAATCTTCTTTTCAAATAGAAAACAACTTCTCTCTCTACCCATCACACAACATAACCTAAAATCTAAAGTAAACAAATCTTAAAGAGAAATACTCACTTGGTTCTTTGTAACAGCCTCAAAACCATTCTAAAATCCTTGAAAAATCTTGTGAAATTAGATGTAGTTGAAGAAGATATCTTCTCCCCTTTTCTCTCTCAAATTCGGCCATGTAATGAAGAAGAAGAAGAAGAAATCTCTTATATTACTCCAAATTCTAAATATGCCCCTTACTAACTTCTATAATTGTATAATATTTAATTACTAAAATATTAGATATTTTCTTCTGCTTCTTCCTATCCACAATTGACTTTAGTTTAAATTAATTTTAATTTTTTAACTTTTTAGTTTTTACTTTTTGACTTTTACTTTTAAAATTTTATCTTTTAGTGAAATGTATACATTATATATATCATGCATATACATTAAGTATACACTATACATATTCTTTTTCCATCACCCTAATCACCGTTCATATTAATTATATTATTATATTTAAAAATCATGGATCTTACACTTATTTAAAGAATGTGTAATGCCCCAGTTTTGTTAAACTATTTAAATATATTAATTGGTATGGCTAAGGGGGATTTGGATGAGAAAGATGCTAAGGATATAAATGAAATATATTACATATAAATTGTTAAAAAGTAAAAGAATTAAAAAGTTAAAAGTGGAAAAATTAAAAATATAAAATAATAATATTTTATTATAAATATCTAAACTAGTTAATTAAGTATATAATTATATATTATTATTGGAAGAAGATGGAAAGTAAAATTTTAGAATTCACTATTATCTTCTTCCTTCCACTTATTCCTTGGCCGATCTCCATAAGAAATCAAGAGAGATATAATTTTTAATCCTTCCATTCATCAAACTTTAATAAGATTTTACAAGAATTGAAGATAGCTTTGGTGATAATTGGAGCAATAGGTAATTTTCCCTTAATTTGAGGTAAGTTTCTTTAGATGGAATTTTAAGAGAGTTATTTTATAATTGTTTAAATGAAATAGAATGAAGTTATTTGATGTAGAAGTGATTTACTTGGAGTATTGATTGAATGAAATTGATTAGAATTGGAGAAGTGAAGTGAATGTTAGGGTTTTGGCAAGGGTTATGGTTAATTTGGGACTAGGTGTAGTTTAATGAGGTCTAGTGTGTTTATATGTGTTTTAATGTTGTGTTTAAACTTATAATTGTATATAAGTTGAGTGAAGTGATCTTGGTTAATCAAAGAGTAGAAGACCACTTTTTGGAAAGTGGAAGGTTTTAGTGAAGTAGACTTGGCGGGAGCTATTATTTCAGTTTGGGCTTCAAAAAGGTTAGTACGTACTTTGATAATGTTTGTTTCTCGTGGCTTGTGTTTCTTTTAATGCTTATTTGTGGTTTGGTGCAAATTTGGTGACCCACGGGAATGGCCACGACTGTGGGTTCTAAATTGAGCCTATATACATAAAATTTTAAAAGTGGCAGTGCTGGATCAAAACAAATGGGCATATCTAATAGAGTGACATGGTTGTGTGTTTCATTTTACAAAAAGGGAGGCAATGTTGTTTTGAAGGACATGAGTGTCTCCCTTGAGATTACATAGACGTGATGTTGTTTACTAAAGTGGCAGAACAAAATTGAAAGACATGGGCGTGGCTTTCAGGCAGGCACGACAGTGGCTTTTGTTTATTAAGAGAAGATGCATGCGATGTGGATAATTATAAAATATGACTTAAATGATAATGATATGAAAAGGTATGATAGATATTTGACTTGCAGGGGTGATGAAATATGAAAGGCATGATGAGATTAAATAAGGAAAATTATAAAATTATAAATGCGTATAATGTGTACCTTATACCTTAACTAGTTATAGAAAATTAGGTTTGGTAATTTGGCATGCCTTACATTATGTGGTGAGAAACTAGGTGTCCAAAAGATGTTACTATGCTCCTTATTGAGTCACATTTGGTGTTCGATAGATGATTATGTTGTAGATGAGTCACTGGATGTCACATATATATTTATGTCCACTAGCGATACACATGAGTGTCACTATTGATAGGATAGGCCAAACTAATGCTTCTATGACTAGATTAATGTATAAGGATAGTTGGGCCCATTGCATATTTGGTGTTTATGTCTTGTTAATGAAATAAAGATATTGTTGATGTGACATTAGGATGATACATATTTATAATATCTTGGCTATATAAATGTTGTTTTTATCATAGTATGTATCATTGAGCGATTAGCTTAGCATGATTTGTTTATCGCACTAGTGACAGGTGTAACACCCTTATCCCCTATATACATACAATATATATTTTTAGCATATATAAAATATGCATATACAGTATAAAAAAGTCACAGACCAGTTTAATAAAAAAATTTACATTTCTGATTTAAAATTTCAAATACTAAATATATAAAATTAAGTAGTATATAAATATTCTTTACTTGTTATAGGAACCCAAAATAAATGAAATTTATCAATTACACAACCTACAAAAAGATCACTTCCAATAAATAATAAACCACATCTTCACCTTAACTTCTAAATTTTTCCACAATTTTCTCAAAATATATATATATATATATAATTTAGAACACATTTAAACTCCCATTTCAAATAACTTAACCCAAACATTCTTTATAGTTTACAATACATAAAATCCAAAAACATGATATAATATGCATAATACCCAAAATATACAATAACATAAAATAAATACAGGCTGCTGATAGTGTTTCTAATCTTGATATCGACTCTATAAGCATAACCACAAGTCTAGACCCGACCTGGTCTAGAAGAACTCTCCAGTTCAGCCGAATCTACCCTGTCACCTATGCGATGTAAACAATCCCGCTAAGCCAAAAGCCTGGTAATACAACCTTGATAACAATAAAACTCAAATGCAATGCCAATGCATAATGCATATGGATATCACATCATTTCATTTTCTCATTGTGAGTTGGGATTTTGGCCCCCACTCCCGGTAAAATGGTTCTTGCGACTTCAGCATTGTTTAGGATCGGGGCCTTAGATAACACGAGCCTAAGCCCGTAGAAAATAGAGTCACCACCCGGACGGGCCAAGAAAAAGAAAGGGGTGAATGAGTCGATTCCTAAGGAATCCCCAACCCTCTAATGGGTTCAAAAAGTTGGGTGCATGTGGGGAAGGTGAAAAACAGCCCAGCACCCCCACAATGTCCGGTTCATTGGAATTGGCCTCCTTTGCAGGTCTTAATATTATAAAATTCTTAAATATAACAATATTATTCATATTATAAACAACAATTAAAATAAAGCATCATTATATTAAAATCAAAGCAATGTCCAAACAAAGCAAATAAATGGACACCCATCCGAGGATGGAAACATGCCCTTATACCGTACATGTCTAAAACTAAATAGGAACGTGTCCTTTACATTGGTCCAAAATATAAAAGCAATTTAAATTATATGAAAATTAATTAATGAGGTACCCACAAATTGGAAACATACCTCTAACAATTTTAATACCAAAACAAACAAATAATAATCATAATAATAAAGAAAATATCCATCCATGATAAATTAAATAAATCTAGCATTGAAATTAAATAAATCAATAATCAAAACATATAATAAACTACATAATCAAATCTAAAATTAAATAAAGCAATAAATATATAAATTTAGGGTTCACATATTAAAATAGGATTTTAGAATTTTAATTACTAAATTAGGGCTTTGGAAAATGGAAGTTTAAATACACAGACTCATAATACATAAATGAATATTGACCCCTTCGATGAGCCCATACGGCGGTCCCGCTAATATTAGAAACTGGCTTTTAGAGTTGTAGGTTTTGGTGTTGAAAATTAAGATTTTAGGGTTTAGGATTTAGAAAATAGGGTTTTGGGATTTTGAGGAACTAATATTGTTTTTTAAAAGAATAATGCTACTGGATGTTTTAAAGATTTAGGGCTTCAGATGTTTTATGAAAATAATGATACTGTGATTTCAAAAAATAGGTTTGGTTAGGGTTTTAAGCAAATAGATTGTTGTTTTGGTTTTTAGAAAGGTTTAACTAGAATTTTAGATTTGAAAAATATGTTTTAATGGCTATTAAAATTTTAGGGTTTTTCGGTTAAAATATTAGGTTTTTATGGTTTGAAATCTTGATTCTATAGATTATGATTTTGAATTTAGAATTTGATGCTTCACCGTGATTAAAGTTGAGTGTGCTTTTAATATTGACTATATCAACTACTTATGTATTTTTAGTTAAAAACAAATATAGAAAGCCAAATTTATTGTTGAAAGATTAAAATAACTCACTAAATGAAATTATAACAAAATAGCTACTGTGGAAGTTTGGAAACGAAATTAATTAAGATTTAGGGTTTGAATAACTTAGGGTTTATGAAATTAGATTTGTGTTGAATGATTATATTATTTACTTTAATTAAGACCTTAAGTATTGTATGAATTAATTCATGCTACTATCTAAACTAAATTGAAGGAAGAATTAAATAACTAAGGCAGTGTGATGATGGCTTAAAAGATGAAGATGATTAATGATTCAATAAATTAAAGTTAGAGAAATTTACCTATGTTTGAAGGCTCTACCAAATTTAAAGAGATTGAACCAAGCTGTTGCCTGCTTCAGATTTTATTTTGGTTGAGCAAAGAAATATGGGGATGATTGCTTCCTTTGGTTGATGTCTCTTGAATTTCTCCTTGCTTGCTAGGGTTTTCTTTTGGCCGAAAGAATTTTTGATAGTCCCAAGTTTGGTTCCTAATTTATTTTTATTGAAAGATCTAAGTTCGGTCTCCCAAAATCCAAATCCCCTTCTAAAGTGTTTTAATGTGGTATTTATAGAAAAAATCCAAACCTAATTCTAATTGTCTAAGGAAATTAAAACCATTTAGGAAAAATAATCAAAACCAAATAGAATTTGGTTTTGAAAAAAACTGCGCTGAAAAAATTGCGCTGGCAAAAAAATCACTGCAGGCCAGCACAATAATTATGAGTGGGGTAGCCAATTCGCTGCAAGAATTTCCTGCTGTGAATTGGCCAAGCCAATTCACTTTCGGTGATGAAAAACTTTGGTCGCCGATTTTTTCATCGCCGATTTTTATTTATTTTCTATTTTTTAACTGTTATCTTTTTTATTTTTATTAAAAATAATTATTATAAGTAATGAATATTAAAATAAATATTATTTAATTAAAATACCATAAAATTAATTTTAGACTATTTTAAAAATATCGGCTGGACTAGGTAAAAAATTAAGGGTCTACAGTTTGCCCCCTATTTGAGCGATATGAGACTACGGCAAAAGAGAGCGAAAAGCAATGTAATTTTTGACTAGATTTAGAGCCATACTGGACTCCTTACCTAAGTTTGGTTTGAGTTTTGGACTAAAAAATTATTTATGTTCTAGACCCAAGGTTAATTTAGGATTTGGGTTCTGGACCCGAGACTAAGTTGGACTGACCTTTTATCAGTAGAGAATTCGGATTGCTCCGGCTGTTCTATTGTTTAATGCATTATGGGTCTTCACCCTCAAAATGGATCTTCATCATTGGACCTTGGATCTTCATCCTTAGCATCAGATCTTTACCCTTGAAAATGGATCTTCATCCTTGGAAATTGGGTCTTTACCCTTGTAAATGGATCTTTATCCTATGAGATCGGGCCTTCACCCTTAAAAATGGATCTTCATCCTTTGGACGTCGGGTCTTCACCTTTGAAATTGGATCTTCATCCTTTAAGCTGGATCTTCATCCTTGGCATCGGGTCTTCACCCATGAAAATGGATCTTCATCCTTTGGACTTCGGGTCTTCACCCTTTGAAATTGGATCTTCATCCTTGGAACCAGGTCTTCACATTTGAGAATGAAACTTCATCCTTGGAAATTGGGCCTCCCCCTTGAAAGTGGATCTTGAAACTTGATCTTCATCCTTGGAAATCGGTTCTTCTCCCTTTAAAGTGGATCTTCATCCTTTAAGTTGGATCTTCATCCTTGGAAATTTTGTCTTCACCCTTAAAAGTGGATCTTCATCCTTTAAGCTGGATATTCATCCTTGGAAATTGGGTCTTCACCCTTAAAAGTGGATCTTCATCCTTTAAGCTGGATCTTCATCCTTGGAAATTAGGTCATCACCCTTGAAAGTGGATCTTCATCCTTTAGATGCCGGGTCTTCACCCTTGGAAATTGGGTCTTCACCCTTGAAAGTGGATCTTCATCCTTAGAGATTTGTCCTATATTGGCTTCAGCTCTTCTAGCTGGAGTGTTCTTTTGACTTTTTGCATCTTCATTCTTTTGAGAGTTCTAATTTTCTTCTTTTTCCATTTTCTTTGTTCTTCCTTTGCACTTTTTGCAAAGCAAAAAATTCAGCCTTTTTTTAGCTATCCTTCATATCTTCTCCTTGCTTCTTGTGTGGCAAAATATTGGAAGTGAGTCTCAAAATATTTTGCATATGCATAAAATCAAAAAATCAAAAGGGAGAAACTTTGCCCCTTGTGTAGGCTCAAACCCATCATTTTTTTATGCGGGCTTTGGTTGATGTTTGTAGATTGTCTAGTTCTTCGGAAAAGCATGCATTTCTTCTTTCTTTTGCAAAATGACTGGAGCTTCCTCAAGCAATAGGCTTTCCATGCCCCCTTGATTCAATATCTTCTTTTGATTGTTTACTTTACAGGGTGTTTGCTGTTCACTTGGATAAAGAATAGACAATACAAGACAAGAAAGTGCGATGTGATATGCTCATGTATGCATGATATGCATGAATTATACTTACAGTGGTTTCGTCGACTCACAGACCAAGGTGATCAACTAAAATGTTCTCACGGATTTCTTTTAGATGCCTGATCATGTCTTGCACGGGAATGGCAGAAGGCTTCACTGTTATGGCTTTTATCTTTGAGATATTGAAAACATGAATAATGGAGGCCCCAAGCAGTAGAGATACATCCATTATGATTCAATAGCTTCTTTATAACCTTGCCATTATTCATTTCCTTTGCCCGATGTGTCCTTCGAGGTTCGATAGTTCAACATACTCCCCTTAACTTGATTTTTTTTGAATTTTCAATTTTGAATTTTGATTTTGAAATCCAATGTTGGCTTTGCTAAATTAACGTCAATTTACCTCAGGATTTGATTTTCCAAATTAACATATCTATAACATGACAACCCTAGTTACCATACTAAACTCGGGATTCATTTCTATTTAGGCAAGAACTTGTTGCACTTCAGATAGGCACATACACATTACTTGGAAAAAGGTCTCATTGAGTTTAAATATTGTCTATCTCATATGCATGCTTATTCAAACTATCTCAACTAATAGAGTCTACCTATCAAGAGAGATCAATAGGTCTTTGATATGCTTGAAATGGGGTCTATAATGGACATGGGTTAAATGAAGGCCATTTGTAAGTTGGAGCCGTTGTGACACTATGGGCAAACCCTTACACTACAAATTTCTTGTAGGAACTTTAGACAGTTGGGGCAATCTTGCTAGACTCCAAATTCGTTCTATCTTCTTGGCATTAATCTGGATCTTGATTGGGACAATCTTTGGCTTTACAAAAAGTTTGGTACCCATCATCATTTTTCTTTTCTCTTTTCTTTATCTCTTTCTTTTTTTTACTTCTTCTTTTCTTTAAGCATTTTATCTTTTCGTTCTTCTTTTCAATAGGTCTATCAAGTACAAGTACAAAACTTTCAAGAACTGGATGGTCTTTCTCCTTTTTCTCTAATTTTGATCGAATCTTTGGTTGGGTTGGACCTATTCAAGTCAAACTGTCCTTATAAACCAAATTGAAGCCTTTTGCTGTCTTAGGTAAAAGAAAACTCAGTTGGATTTCTGAACCATTTTGGGTTTTCTTTTCTTCTTTTTTTTGTCTTTTTTTTCTTATCTTTTCTTATCTTTTCTTCTTCTTTTTTTTGTCTTTTTTTTTGTCTTTTGTCTTTTTTTGTTTTGTTTTCTTCTCTCTTTTTTTGGTTCTAGCTCTAAAAGAGCTGTCTTGTTTGTACCAACTTAGGTTTTTAATAATAGATAAGTGAAGTGATATAAATCCGCTTCAGTCCTAACTTTATTTGTGATATTTGGTCAAATTCAGGTGAACTTTAACTACCTTTATCGTCTTGAGAGCTTCAATTATCCTCATGGACTTGACTATTCATTCCTTTCTTTGATCTTCTTGCCTCTTCACCTTAGTGATCATAAGACTTGTCAAAAGTGTAACAATGGCTCAGGGTAGGTTGTTGGGATTTGTAAGACAATGAAAAGAAAGCTAAAATTTTATGAAGGCTCAAAGGGACAACTAGGGATTGATATTTAATTGGGTGGATACTAGTTGTTGGCTAATCAAACAATGCCTAGATCATTTCTCTCTTAAATAAGCAGAGTTCAATTTTGTCTCGAAAGTTTGTCAAAGCATGTTCTAAGACTAACTAGGACCTAGACAAGAGTAATTATGCAGGAGCCCTCTCTACGTAAGCATACATAACTCAATACTATAGAGTAATATCCTCACCTAGTAAAGTCATTCGAGTCATGATGCATAAATATATTAATTCATGAATTATCAAGCTAGATTCTTCATTGGTTAAGCACCAAAATGAACAAAGACCAACAAAAATTTTGATGAAAGTAATTTATTCAAACAAATTTAAATTTGAAAAACACGATTGTTCTAATTAAATATTAAAGAAAGTAAAATTGAAAAGCAACATTCAAGCTAAGGAAAGTTTGTTGAGTTAAGCTTCTTTTCCTTTCACATCTTCAATATTTCCATCTTGAAAGGATGATAAGACAAGATCTTCCTCCAATCCTCCTCCTACCATAAAGGTTGCTGGTGGAGGTACTCTTCCAAACTTAGGCAAAGGATTATTCATGGTATTGGGCTTGTCTTGCTTAGGTAGCTTACCACTATCAATCAAATTTTGGATCTCATGCCTCAATCTCACACATCTATCTGTGTCGTGTCCTTGCATTTGATGAAATTGACAAAATGCCTTAGTGTCGAAATTAGGTGGGAGAGGGTTAGGCAATGGACGAGGATTTAAGGGTTGTAACAATCCCTTCCTTTGAAGCTTATTGAGAACCCAAGACAGTGGTTTCCCCAATTCTAAAAATTGTCTTCTTGTTCCTTAGCTATTAGCATTAACACCAGCTGCCTTTTGCATGCCTTGGTTACCGGAATGATAGTTTCTTTTCTCGTTCCTTCTTATTGAAAAACTGTTCTTCTCTCTTTCCCATTCTTTAATTTGCAGACCAGCTTGGAGAAGATCTTTGAAATCATGGATGAGTGTATGAGACATCCTTTCACGAAGACTAGGCAAAACCCCTCTCACAATCATCCTTATTTGAACAGATTCACTGGGCCTCTTCTTGAGAAAAGCAGTCCTATTTCTCTATCTTTTGACATAGTCCACAAAATTTTCATTTGGCCTTTGTCTAATGGACTCAACTTCCATTAAGGTAACTTTCGTCTCAACATTGTATCCATATTGTTGGATCAAAGCCTTGTATAGCAGATCCTAACTCTTTTACGTGCCGTCATCTAAGATATTAAACCAATTTTGGATAATAGGATCCAATAAGAGCATAAAGTACCTTAGAGTTTGAGCCTTAGTAGCTCAGGCAGACTGCATAGCAGTGATATACTGCTTCACATGGAGGTGAGGATTTTTGGTTCCATTAAACTTTGCAAAGGATGGCATCTTTAACTTGTATGAAACTTCTTCGTCTAGCTTAAATAATTTGTCAACTTTGGACATTTCTTCGGTTTTCAGCTTCTTCTCAAATCATCTTTTCAACATCAGAAGTTTTGATTTTTTCCATAACTGATCTTTCAATAATCTTTGGTTCTTTCTTCTTGTCTTGAGGATCTTGGAAGTATTGAGCCCAATCATCATCATCACCAATGATCTCCTTATCATCATCAAAAACAACTTCGCCAGCTTTAGCCTTCCCCTTGTCCTTTAGCTTTTTAGTGCTAATAGATGCTTCGGCATTGTTTCCTAAAATTGTAGCCAATTGATTCTTCATGGTCTCAGCTAGGGCCTCTTTTATTTCTTCCATCTTGGCATTGAGGGCATCATCCACCATTCATTGAATTTGTTCAGGCTCTTTTGGTGAGCAAGTGATTGAGTTGCTACTAGATTCTTCATATCCGATGTAGGTCGGATTATCGTAAGCTTTTGAACTGTCATAATCCAGGGCTGTGAGCCAGAGTGGATCAATGATATGAGATGCAAATGTATGTATGCATGCATAAACAATAAACAAAGATAAGTGAAACGTCCATTCCAACCTTACAAAATCCACACACGAATGGCGAGTCTCTTTTCCTGGGTAATATGTTTAACAAAATACCAACATGGGGTATTTTACTTTTTAATAATTTCCTCGGACGTTTAAACCAATACTTATATTTCAAAAATGAAAATTAATTCATGATAATTCCCATTAATTAGGCTTTAATCCATCCAACCAACTATAGAAGCTTTTATACTATATTGGATTAAAAATAAATTAAAAGGTTTATTACAAATAGATTTCTCACTTAAAAAAGTAACTAATGATTCATGCCAAAAACAAGCCATGATTAATTATTCTTAGTATAAACTAGGCTCACAATTGATTTTTGATATTTCTTAATTGACCTAAATATTTGTAAGCTCTTTTAAAGGTTAGATGAAAATAATTTTGTTTCTAAGCCCATTACAAAAAGATTTTTGTAAAAAATGGATTTTGGGCTTTGTATTTGAGTTATGAGAAAAGAATTTGTTTATGGAAAAGTTTTATATCCAAAGACCATTTTGACAAATTTTAAAAATTGCTTTGGTCTTTAAAGAAAAAATTTATTTTGAGCTGACAATGTACTTAGGTCATATTAGAAAAAGAACAAACCAAATAAGCCACAATTTAAACCAAGATAAACTAACCATAGTCAAACAACAAGCATTTGGGGTAAAAACATAAGGAAAGTAACTAGGCCAATTACATAAGCTTTAGTCTTTGGGTTAAAAGGCTTAGGTTACCATAGCAAGTATATACTAAATGGTAGAAGGCTATGAGTGGTTACGCCATGCTCAATCTCCATACCTTGAGTGAAAGTATGGTATCCCTTATATAACATAACACGAGTAACACGGGTATCCTAACTGACTCACACGATGCAAATCTAAATGATGCAATGGACAATATCATGATAAGAAAGAATAGAATAATATAAAGACCAACGGAATCAACTTCTCTTATCCCCAATGGAGTCGCCACTGTGAGCGGGGATTTTTGCCCCCACTCTCGGTGGAATGGTTATTGTGACTTCGACACTGTTTAGGCTCCGGGCCTTAAAGAACACAGGCTAAAGCCCGGAGAAAATGGAGTCGCCACCCGGACGGGCTGGAAAAAAAGAAAGGGGTGGATGACTCGATTCCTAAGGAATCCCCAACCCCTAATGGGTTTGGAAAGTTGGGTACGTGTGGAGAAGGTGAGAAACGACCCAGCACCCCCATAACACCCTGTTCATTGGAACCGACCCCCTTTGCAGGTCTTAATATTATAAATTTCTAAAATATAACAATATTATCCATATTACATGCAACAATTAAAATAAAGCATCCTTATATTAAAATCAAAGTAATGTCCAAACAAAGCAAATAAATGGACACCCATCCGAGGATGGAAACGTGTCCTTATATCGTCCATGTCTAAAACTAAATAGGACACCCATCGAAAGGTGGAAACGTGTCCTTTACATTGGTGCAAAATATAAAAGCAATTTAAATTACATGAAAATTAATTAATGAGATACCCATAAAGTGGAAACATATCTCTAACAATTTTAATACCAAAACAAACAAATAATAATCATAATAATACAGAAAATATTCATCCATGATAAATTAAATAAATCAAGCATTGAAATTAAATAAATCAATCATCAAAACATATAATAATTTACATAATCAAATCTAAAATTAAATAAAGCAATAAATATATAAATTTAGGGTTCACATCTTAAAATAGGGTTTTAGAATTTTAATTACTAAATTAGGGCTTTGAAAAAAGGAAAATGTGAGTGAGGATTTTTGCCCCCACTCACGTTGGAATGGTTCTTGTGACTTCGGCACTGTTTAGGCTTGGGGCCTTAGAAAACATGGACCTGAGCCCAGAGAAAATGGAGTCGCCACCCGGACAGGCTGGAAAAAAGAAAGGGGTGGATGACCTGATTCTTAAGGAATCCCCAACCCCCTAATGGGTTCGAAAAGTTGGGTACGTATGGGGAAGGTGAGAATTGGCCCAGCACCCCCACAATGCCCGGTTCGCCTAATTTTTTTTTTTAAAAGATCTATGTTCAGTCTCCCAAAATCTAGATCCCCTTCTAAAGTGTTTTAATTTGGTATTTATAGAAAAAAATTCCAAACATAATTCTAATTGTTTAAGGAAATTAAAACCATTTAGGAAAAGAAATCAAAACCAAATAGAATTTGGTTTCGAAAAAAACTGCGCTGGAAAAATTACGCTGGCAAAAAAATTGCTGCGTGCTAGCACAACAATTGTGAGCGGGCCAGCCAATTCATCGTAGGAATTTCCTACGATGAATTGGTGCTCCTGCAGTGAATTGGCGAAGCCAATTCACTTTCGGCGACGGAAAATTTTCGTCGCCGATTTTTATTTATTTTCTTTTTTTATTGTTATCTTTTTTATTTTTATTAAAAATAAATATTATAAGCAATGAATATTAAAATAAATATTATTTATTTAAAATATCACAAAAATTATTTTGGGTTGTTTTAAAAATATTGGACTGGACTGGGTCAAAAATTAAGGGTCTGCACTCATACTTTTCAAATATTTCACAATCCACAATTCACATAAAAACAAACACAAGAATGGGCCCAAAGATAACTAATATGCTATTCAAATTCTAAAGTTGCTATTTTTGTCTATAATGACACCATGTGTCTAGCCCCGTAGGCAAAATATCAATGTAATAGTCCAATTAGGTTTGAGCTTATGACCCGGTCATTTCACCCAGCCTAGCTTTAAGGACTTATTTTTTAGGCTTACAACCTAGTCATTTCACCTCAAAAACATTTTCACAGTGACACCCAGCGTCTAGCCCACAGGCAAATCATAAACATGTCGCCAAACACAGAACTCTAAAAATTGAATAACATACTAGGCTCACAATTTATTCATATTTCTCATTTATGTCGATATCAATTCATTTCATTATGTTTCCACATATCTCATTACATTATACCACATTTTTGCATTTACAACACATTACCCAATTACTTTGGGTATTTCGATATAATTAACATATTAATCACATTTAATGTAATCTAGCCAATACCAATGGCTTTTTAACAGTAATTAACATATTAATCACATTTAATGTAATCTAGCCAATACCAATGGCTTTTTAACAGTGCACGTAACTCATATATGACATTACAAATATCATAGCACATTATTCATACATAACCAATGTATCAAGTAGTTTAACACATTTTCCAACCAAAATGTGTTAAGCCCAAATGTCATGCAAACATAATCAATGTATTCAAAGTTTGTACTTGCCTCAAATAGCAACCAAAACAAGCTTAAAACAACCTCCAATCCTATCCTTCCAACTTGCCCTTCACCACTTGGATGAAGCAAATCAACCTTCCTCAATGCCTAAACCAAATGCGATAGCAAATAATCATTTAGTATCACATTTAATGTCATTTCCAATATTTAACCATAATAAACCCCATCCAAGCAAAAATTCATAATTTAAGGCTAACCTCACTTTAACTTTGGATTCTCATACTAGGCCATTCATTTTAATATATTAAGTTTATTTATATTATTAGAAACATATTTTAATACATTTAAACCATTTACATTACAAAAACACACTCTTATACACAAAACTCTAAAATGGCATAACCTTCCCCCATTGAAGGTTTTCCATTCCAACACAATACATTAATCATTTTAAGCTTATATTCATCACTTATATCACCAAACAACAAGATTAAACCAATAAAATTATACAATTCAACAACTTTGGAAAAATCATTTTCCAAAACCCTAAATCACACTTCCAACAATTATAACATACCCAAGATAACATCATACACACCAATTCCATCAATTATAACACACTACTTCAAAAATCCAAAACTCACATATTCAAAATTTCTATGGAAATCCAAAGGAAAAGCTAAAGAAAATTTTCAAGTAGAAATCTCTAAAAATTCTTTTTAAACCTTTGAAATCCTTCAATTCTTGAAAGCTTGGAAGATCAAAATTCTTGGTCCTGAACATCCATGGTGCCCGGCTATGAGAGAAGAAGAAGAAGAAGAAGTTTAAAAATAAATTTTCTCTTTCATTTCATCTTTTAATTATAACTATATATATTTTATAATAATTTAATAATTAATTTTTTAATTATTTATTAAAGAAATTAAAAGACTAAAAATTCATCATTCATTCAAAAATAATTTAATTTTGAATTATTTTATTAAATTTTAATTTCTAAAATTTATTTACAAAAATACCATTGGACTTTGACTTTTCTTTTAAAAAGTGTTGACTTTTATATGTCATGTATATTTTACATATATATCACATATATATTCTACTTTTTCATTTAAATTCCCTTTATTTTTCATTTAAAACCAATAATTTAATTTATCCAATTTAATTATAATACATTTTATAAAATTTTCAAAAATTAAAAATTTTTAAAAATTTTGGGATATTACAATTTTCTCCCTCTAAAATAAATTTCATCCTCGAAATTACCTACTCTCAAGTCTAGAACAACTGGAAAAACTGACTCTACATTGTCTTCTCACTCTCCCATATTGCTTCCTCAGTGGCATGATTCCTCCAAAGGACTTTCACAAGTGGCACCCTCTTATTCCTCAATTCTTTAACCTCTCGTGCCAAAATCACTACTGGTTCTTCCTCGTAATTTAGATATGGACTCACCTCAATAGACTCCACTAATAGGATATGAGATGGGTCAGACCTGTTTCTCTGAAGCATCGAGACATGGAAGACATTATGAATTCGATCCAACTCAGACGGTGAAGCTAGTCTATAAGCCACTAGACCAACTCTCTCTAACACTTCATACGGTCCTATGAAACGAGGACTCAACTTCCCTTTGCGTCCGAACCTCAAAATCTTCTTCCATGGAGACACCTTCATAAATACTTTATCTCCCACACTGAACTCTATGTCTCTTCTCTTCAAATCTGAATAGGATTTCTGTCGGTCTGAAGCTGCTTTCAAATGACCCTGAATCACCTTCACATTCTCTTCTGTTTCCTTAATCAAATCAGGATCGACCAGTTTACCTTCTCCAACCTCATCCCAACACAAAGGTGTCCTGCATCTCCTGCCATACAAGGCCTCATAAGGAGCCATCCTAATACTAGACCTGTTGTTATAAGCAAACTCAATTAGTGGCAAAAATCTATCCCAATTCCTGGTAAAATAAATGATACATCTCCTCAACATATCCTTTAGAATTTGTATCACTCTCTCTAACTATCCATCTGTCTGAGGATGGAAAGCAATACTAAAATACAACCGAGAACCCAAAAGCATCAAGCAAACTCTTGCAAAACCTCAAAGTAAACTGGGGATCTCGATCCGATACTAAAGAAACTGGAACTCCATGGAACCTCATTATCTCATTGATTTACAGCTCAACCAACCTCTCAAGAGAATAATCATCTGATCTGGAAGAAAATGAGTTGTCTTCATCATCTAATCAACTATCACCCAGATTGCATCATGCTTCTTCTGGGTCAAAGGCAGTCCAGTCACAAAATCCATTGTCACTCGCTCCCATTTCCACTTAGGCACTGATAAAGGTTGGAGCAACCCTGAAGGAACTTGGTACTCAGCCTTCACTCTCTGGTAAGTGAGACATCTGGATACAAAATCTGCTATGTCCCTCTTCATACCTGAGCACCAATAATGTCACTTCAAGTCCTCATACATCTTGGTACTCCCAGGGTGCATAGCATAAAGTGACTGATGTGCTTCCTCTAATATCATCCTTTACAATTCTACATCATCAGGAATACACAACCTATCTCTGTACAATAGACTGCCATCATCTCTCACAAAAAAGTCTCAACTGTCCCCCTTCTGACAAACCAACATAATTCTTTGAATTCTTTAATCTGCCAATTGAGCCTCCCTATTATGATCCAATAAGACTGACCTAAACTACAACTGAGCCATCAAAGCACCATCACAAGACTCAAATCTAGCATGCAACCCTCTTAACTCAACAAGCAATGAGAGTGAATAAGCAGTCAAACCTGCCAAAGTCTTTCGACTCAAGGCATCAGCAACAACATTTGCCTTACCAAGATGATAATTAATCAAACAGTCATAGTTTTTAAACAACTATAACCACCATCTCTGTTAAAGATTCAGCTCTCTCTGAACACTCAGGTATTTCAAACTCTTGTTATTTGTATAAATAAAACACTTTTCCCCATACAAGTAAAGCTGCCAAATCTTCAAGGCAAAAACTATGGCTGCAAGCTCCAAATCATGAGTTGGGTAATTCAGCTCATGTGGCTTCAACTGTCGAGAGGCATAAGCAATGACCCTACCCTCCTGCATCATAACACAACCTAAACCACTATGTAAAGCATCACTGTATATCACATATGATTTACCTTCCATAAGCAGGGTAAGGATAGGAGCTTGAGTCAACATCTCCCTTAGTTGCTCAAAACTCGCTTGACGCTAATTTGTCCGCACAAATCTAACTCCTTTCTAAAGTAATCTGGTGAGTGGTGTAGCTATCATAGACCCTTCACAAACCGATGATAATAGTCTGCCAATCCCAAAAACTTCTAACCTCTATCATAGTCTTCGGTGGACTCCAATTCAAGATAGCCTTAACCTTACTCGGATCAACTATAATACCCTCTGCTGAAACCACATGACCAAGAAAAGCTACCTGATCGAGTCATAACTCACACTTACACAGCTTAGCATACAACCGCTTCTCTCTTAGAGTCTGCAATATAATCTGCAAATGCCTATCATGATCCTTCACATTATTTGAATACACCAAAATTTCATTAATGAAGACCACCACAAACTGATCTAAATATTGTTTGAACACCCTGTTCATCAAATCTATAAAAGATGTTGGTGCATTCGTCAATCCAAAGGGCATCACCAGAAACTCATAATGCCCATACCTCATGTGAAAAGTTGTCTTGGGTACATCCACATCTCTGACTCTCAACTGATGGTACCCTAATCTCATATTAATCTTAGAGAATATTGTTGCTCCCTTCAACCGATCAAAGAGATCATCTATCTGAGGTAATGGATACTTGTTCTTGATGGTCACCTTTGTAACATCCAACAGTCCTGGGCTTACAACTCTTAATTGAGCCAAATAAACAAATCCTGCAGTGGAACCGTGAGCATACTTGTTCTTGATGGTCACCTTATTTAACTGCCTATAAACAAAACATAATCTCAAGGTGTCATCCTTCTTATTCACAAACAACATAGGCACTTCCCACGGGGACACACTAGGGAGGACGAACCATTTTTCCAATAACTCCTGTAACTGCACCTTCAACTTTCTCAACTCAGCAGGTGCCATCCGATAAGGGGTAATAGAGATGAGAGTGGTACCAGGCAACAAATCAATACTAAACTCCACTTCTCTCTCAGGAGGTACCCCAAGCAACTCATCAGGAAAATTATCTGAAAACTCAGCAACTGTGGGTATATTGTCAAGCTGGGACCCCACAACTCTAGTATCTACAAAATGAGTAAGGTAAGCCTCACATCCCTTTCGAATCATCCTCCTACCTAAAACAGCTGAAACAAATGTGGATGAAAGATACCTCTGCTCACTAGATACCATCACATCCCTACCATCACGTGTTCTCAAAGTAACACATTTTTTCTAACAATCTACCATAGCCCCATGCCTGGATAACCAATCCATGCCTAAAATCATATCATACTCCCTGAAAGGCATCTCAATTAGGTCACCGAGAAATTCCTCATCCTGAACAACAACTGGGCTGTCTTGGTGCACCTTGCTCACCACAACATTATGCCCTAAAGGATTTGTGACCAAAACGTCAAATTCTAAGGACTCAGAATACAAATCACTCACAAGCAAGATGGATGCATGATAAGTATAATTGATGATATTTTTGTCCCTGTTTCTTAATATACTTATTGTAACATTGAGTTTAATTTGTTTGTTCAAGTGTTTATTAGGGTTGATTCTAGGAACTTTTGACACGTTGGGACCTTAAGGTTTTTTAGGCCTAAATCACGAATGAAAGACAAGGGAAGAAGCTATTTTGGGCAGATTCTTCAAGTGACAAGCCGAGTGACATGGGCGTGTCCGTGGCCGTGTCATTTAACTACTTTATAAAAGCTTTGACACTCCAAGAGACATGGGTGTGTCACTGAACATGCCATTACTCCTAACTTATAGAAGCTATGACATGCCCAATAACACAGGCGTGTCCATGACCATGTCCCTAACTCAACATTGTCGTAGCAACAACATGCCCAAGGACATGGGCGTGTCACTGCCCATGTCATTAAAGTTCAAAACAACACCATTGACATGCCGACAGACATGGGTGTGTCCATGGGCATGTCAGGCAAAAATATATGGTCTATAAAATCTGAGCTAAAGAGCGAATTAGGGATAGAGAGTTTATTTTTTAGAGCCGATCTCCTAAGAAAAAGAGAGTTTTTGGCAGCTAAGAGTGAAGGTGAAGATCCAATTCCTGTGAGATTAAATCTAATATCCGAGGATTGAAGTGAAGAAACACAAATCATTCATTATGGATTGTTTGAATTCTTTTACTTATTTCCTTTATTTTGGTTTTCTGGTTATGAACATGAGCTAAACATTTTATCTATCTAGATATTGATGAACCCTAGCATTATTGTATGGATTGAATAGCTCTTATTAAATTAAATCATTTGATTAAGTTATTTTATCCTTTTGATTCTTAATTTCATATTTCCAATTGGTAATAGCATGCTTATTGATTGGTTGCAATTTCATATTATTGACTTGAGAAAGCTTGATATGAACATAATGCTCATTAGGATTGAGGGTTGATTGGAGTGCTAGAGATAGACTTATAAGACCCTTTGGTTTAAAGTTCCTTGTTCTTATTACAAGATCTATTTAATTATGCTTGAGAAGATATTCCTAGCATTCTACTTAGTGATTAGGGATTAATTCACTTGAGAGAGGTTTTAATCTAATTTAGGGGAAAGCCAATTCAGCTCTATTATTTGATTTAATTGAATTGATATTCATAAATACTTCTTATGGATAGGGGGATTCAATATCTGGATAGTATCTACATCACCAACTTTTGCTACAATATTCAATTTTTCTTCACTTTAGTTTATTGACTAATTTTTCTTTTATTTTAATCATCACACAAACTATTGATTCACTAAATAATAGTTAAAATTTGCACTAATATTTGACCTTGTCCCCAGAGGAATGATATTTTACTCACTGTTTTATTACTTGATCGACCCGTGCACTTGTGGTAACACTGCGATAGCATAGATCCGTCGTCAAGTTTTTGGCACCGCTGCCGGGGACAACGATTTTCAATATTAGTAATATAATTAAGACTATTGATTTAGTTTTTATTTTATTTGTTTTAACATTAGTTCTTGCTTGTTGATTGTCATTCTAGGTACTTCTTCCCGTTTATGACCCGAGCTAGCTCCTCCCAACTACTTGAATTATATCAAGAGCTAGAGAGAACGTTGAGGAGAAATCAAAAGGAAGAAGAGGAAGCAGTTCTAGCAGAAATGAAACCAAACTTTGAAGATCTCAGCTCAGAAGAAGAACTGAAAATGATGGCAGGAAATGAGCCAAGGACAATGCAGGAATTTGCTAGGCCTACTCTTAATGGGGTCAATTCAAGCATAGAGAGATCTATAGTTGCTGCAAATAAATTTGAGATAAAGACAAATGTAATTCAAATGGTGCAGTAGACTTGTCAGTTTGATGGGTTCCCAGATGAAGATCCTAATGCGCATATTGAGACTTTTCTGAAAATATGTGACACATTCAAGATGCAATTATACTAAGGTTGTTCCCATTCATGCTTAGAGATTGACCAAAGAAATGGCTGAAATCTTTCCCTCCAAACACTTTCACCACATGGGGTCAATTGGCAGAAAAATTCCTAGAGAAATATTTTCCACAGTCCAAGAATGCCAAGTTGAGGAATGATATTTCATCTTTTCTCCAACTAGATGGGGAAACTCTTTATGATGCTTGGGAAAGATTCAAAGATTTAATGAGAAGGTGTCCTCACAATGGGCTTCCGCTGTGGCTACAGATTCAAACATTCTACAATGGATTGAATTATGCAAGTAAGCAGTCCATCAATGTAGCTGGCGGAGGTACCATAAATAATAAAACACCAGAACAAGCAAGGGATTTGATTAAAGATATGGCCCTTACCAATTATCAGTGGCAAACTCCAAGGGAACAAGGAAAATTAAGGGTTACTAGTTCACATCAATTGGATCCTATAGTTGCTTTGACAACACAGTTGGAAGCAATGAATAAAAAGATTGATTCTTTAGCTTCATCTTCAGGGAAATCAATGCAAGTGATGTCTTGTGAATGGTGTGGGGTTTGACATCAAAGTCAAGATTGCCAAAGTGGCAATATGTTTGCTAGACAAGAGCAAGTGGATTATGTTGGAAACATGCCTAGGCAACAGTAGAACAACCCCTATAGCAACACATATAATCCAGGGTGGAGAAATCATCCCAATTTCTTCTGCAATAATCATAATAATCCAAGGTCTCCTCCTGGATTTCAGCAGCCTCAACATCAAAAAGTTGTCCCTCTGTAGACCCTTAATTTTTGACCAAGTCCGGTCTAATATATTTTAATAAGTCCAAAATAATTTTTGTGTTGTCCAATATATTTTATTTAGTCCAAAACAATTTTTGTGTTATCTTAATTAAATAATATTTGCTTTAGTATTTAATTTTATTAATAAAAAATAATAATAATAATAAAAATCGGCGATGAAAAATTTTGTGGTCGAAAAGGGGGGCGGCGAAATGGCCCACAGGTAATTTCGCCCGCCCCCGCTTGCAAGCTCCTGTGACAACTTTTTTGCCAGCAAAATTTTTCCGCAGCAGTTTTTTTTTTGCCAGCAAAATTTTTTCGACGCAAATTTTTTCGAAACCAAATTCAATTCGGTTTCGGTTTCCTTTTCTTAATTAATGTTAGATTCCGTGAGCAACTAAGATTAATCATAAAAATCTTCTATAAATAAGACCAAAAACAACACAAAAGGGATCAAAATTTAGGAGGAAAACATTGAAAGGAAATCATATTTCTGGCAGTGAAATCAATCAGACTTTTGAGAGAAGAATAAGCAACCAAACAATCAATCCATCAAAGGCAGCCACTTTGCCTTTGTTCTTGTTCATCAAAGAAGTAATTTTTGGTGGAACCAACAAACGAATGTATGAATTTCTTTATTTATTTTTCTTTACAGTAGCTTCATAACTCAAGATTAAAAATTATTGTTTCTGTAAAATCTTAAAACCCTAATCTACTTTCTAACTTCTCAAAACCTTAAATCGTTTCATTAATTTACCAAAACACTAATCTGATTTCCAATTATTCAAAACCCTAAATTGAATCTTTTTCTTTCCAAAAACCCTAAAAAAATATCTTTTCTGTTTCAATAAACTTTAAATCATTTTGTTTATTTTCATAAAACTTCATAAAACTATAAATTGTTTTTTCAATTTCTAAAATCAAATACATTCTCCGAAACACTAAAAACCCTAATTCAACTTTCAAAACCAAGACACTTACCCCAGTAACCCCAAACTAAACTGGCTAACCTAAACCCTAAAATTTTCTTAAAACCTTAAACCCTAATTTTTCTAAACCCTAATTCTTTAAACCTAAAAACCTTATAAACCTAAATGTTAAAATTTAAACACAGTAAGCCTAAAAATAACAATTCAATAGCTAATAATCATAAACCTAATGTTTTAAAGTATCCAAACCCTAATTTCATGATTTCACTCCTCAAACACTAATTTACTTAATCAAAGAACTTTATTAATCCCTTAAATCATAAAACCTTAATCCATTTTAATTCCTTTAAAACTTACAATAGCTTAAACCAATAAATTCTAAAACCCTAAACATTAAATAAAGAATCTTAAATAAAAACAGTAGCCTTAATTTGTATTTTTTTTACTTGCTTTTATTCTTAGATTTGATTGTGTAGTTCATTATATGCTTTGATTTATTTTATATGCTTTAATTAATTTAAGTTCAATGCTTGGTTTATTTAGCTTATCATGGATGGATGTTTACGTTCTATTGATGTTTAATATCTTTGATGAATGATTTATTTATGATGAATGGTTATTTACTTTTATCGCTTTATTTAGATTTCCAAATGTTGTAAGAGGTATGTTTCCACTTGGTGGGTACCTCATTAGTTAAATATCATGTAATTTAAATTGCTTTTCTATTTTAGAACCAATGTAAAAGACATGTTTCTACCTTTCGGTGGGTGTCCTATTTAGGCATGGATTATGTAAGGGCGTGTTTCCATCTTCGGATGGGTGTCCATTTATTTGTTTTACTTGGACATTGTTTTGATTTTTAATATATCGATGCTTTATTTTAATTATTGTGTGTAATATGGATAATATTGTTATATTTAAGAATTTTATAATATTAAGACCTATAAAGGAGGCCGGTTCCAATGAACCGAGCATTGTGGGGGTGCTGAGCCATTTCTCACCTTCCCCACACGTACCCAACTTTTCAAACCCATTAGGGGGTTGGGGATTCCTTAGGAATCGAGTCATCCACCCCTTTATTTTTCCCGACCCGTCCGGGTGGTGACTCCATTTTCTCCGGACTTAGGTCCGTGTTCTCTTAGGCCCTGGGCCACACTAAAAAAAAAATGCTATCTGCAACGGACAGAATCCGTCGCATATCCATCGCAAATCTGTCGCAAATCAAGATTTACGACGGATCTGCGACAGATACGATCCGTTAATAAAAAAGGCAGCGCAATTTTCAATTTTGCGACAGGCTGTCACAAATTGCGACCGATTTGCTACCACTAAGCAGTTGCAAATTTGCCACTCATATTTTCGAGGGCAAACAGTAACCGTAGCAAATTCGTCGCAGAAACCGTCGCTAATTAGTAGCAAATTTATCTTCCCGCCATTTTCAAGGTCATAGTATGACGTCGCAGATTGTCATTGCAGATTTTTCATTCCAGATTTTGTCGCAAAACTCATCGCAAATCCATCACAAAGGCTGTCGCAGATGTTCTGGAGTATATATATGCCGTGGTGTTTTCTGTCGCAAATTCCATCGCAGATGCCGTCGCAGATGCAATGGATTTACAATTTTTGTGTCATTATATGGATTTTATATATAAAATACACACCTGTAGTAATATTATTTACAATTTAATTACATAAATCTAAATTTACACCAATTTTCATTGATATAAAATGCAATAGTTAATTAAACTAACATAATTCAAAAGTTATTACAATATATAATTTTAAACATTTTAAAGTATTAAAGTATGAACACTTTCAAAAGTAAAAACTAAGCCGAAGGCATACACTAGTCATCATCTGGATGTTCTTCTGTTACTTGATCTTCTGCTGGTGGGGTTGGTTCTGTTAGAGCCCATCTAGGAGGTTCAGTTGGCCATCCTAGTAACATATTCTGAATCCAATTCTGGTTCTCAACCAAAAATCGAGTCATATCTGCAATCTTGGTCTCTAATTTGCTCTCTATATGACTGACTTTATTGCTTATCTCATTACGTATCTCAATTAACATATTCTCATTCACTTGTTGAGATGTACTTCCACTGCCCTTAAAGATGTGAGAAATCACTAAATTCCCCAACCCATATAATCTGGCCTTCTTTGTTCCTCCTGCCGCTTCAACAAATAAATCATCATCATCCTTAGTACAAGATTGAACTTCCTTTCCATTTGCCTCTTCTGTAGATTGTGATGCTTTCAATTTCTGAAAGCTTTCCTAAAAATGAAAATCAAAACAATGTTAGAGTCAAAAGAATCCAGTAGCCAATACACACAATTCACAAGCAATATTCATAAATAGGCAATTTAATAACATTTAACAAAAAAAGTATTAACCAGATTATGACATAATCTATTTATAGGTCTCAGTTCCAATGATTATGATCACCTCATAAACACAAAATTTGAATAATTCAACTAGTTCTTTTTAATAATTGTACTAGCAGCACAACCAAGATGAGGTTCCAAATACAAGTTGAAACTCAAAAAAACTGAAGGCTACAAGTTCAAAAACTGCCAATTGAATTGCAATGCAAAGAACAATTTGTTTACAGATAAGAGGAGTTAAAGAACTAAGTGGCCAAGCCACTCAAACAGACAATGGGCAATATTTCCATCATTCACAAACAAATTAAAGGGACAACTCTACAGAATATTTGACAATACTATATTAGTTTTACTAATTCAATAAAAATAGATTAAAAGAAGGCTTTTCGATATTATGTGCCAACCATATCTGATCAAATGAAAATATATTTTTATAAGTACACCGAGATTTAGCCTAATGGTAAATACACCCTCTTGAGCAATCCATAATCGATTCTTCCTCTGTTGTAATATTAAATATATATATATATAATTAAGCTACTAGTTTTTTCTTTTTAGGTGCTAGAATATTACGTTTGGTAAAGCTGTAGAATACAGTTGATTTGCATTCAATAGCCGAATCAAATATGCTGTGTGAAAAATGAAAAAACAACAGTTACTAATTAATTGTTTTGAGCTCAGCTGTCTACTGAATTAAATTTAATTTGGATCATCTTCTGGGCCTATATTTTTATGTACATGTGTACGTATGTATTTATATAGTTTTAAGCAATTGTTTCATGTGAGAGATAGCATATAAAATGTGTTTTAACTATTTTGATGGGGAAAGCTACTGAATATTCGAATTTGATGGCCCATTGATCTGTATCTGTTTATGTTCTTTTATATCTTTAAAGGTAATATGAAGAGTTAAAAACATGTCTAATAATATATGGATCTCACCAATTAATAATCTAAATTTTTAAATTTGATTTGAAATTTTTTACATAATATTAAAATCAAGTCTATACCTTTTTTATAATTTTATAATTTATACTTCTTTATACTTATGGTTTGGATATATATTAATAAGTCTAGACACAAGTACTATAAATATGAACCTAGCTATTTTTCAGAAAAATAAAAGATTTTCATTAAAGAAAATCAATAAATTAAACAATTATAATAAAATTAGAAGAAAAATATTAGCATGAAAGGCTAATATTCTGAACAAATTATTTTAACTAAAGCATGAGTCTCATAGTCAAAGTTGAAAGGATAATTAGTAAGAATTGGTTGATAAAGGTGTAAGTAAGAGGGAAAATGTTAAGGGAATTCTATTTGTCTGGGCAAAGAGACTAACCAGTAACCAGAGAAAGATAAAGAAATTGGATATACAGGGGAAGAAGAAGAAGAGATGCTTTAACAGACTCTCAATATCTTCTTCTTCATATCAACATCAAGACATGAGTATAAAAAGGAGGAAGAAATTGTTGGCTGTTGCAAAGTAAATAAAATGAAACAATCATTATACAATGAAAAATGTACCTCTATTGTCAGCCACTTGGCAACATGAGCAGCTGATGGATTTGATTATTTTATAGACCAGAGTGCAAAGAAACGACTGAATCTGTAACTGATCACAGAAAAATGCATGGAGCATGAGACACTAAATATGCAAGTGCTCAAATGTTTTAAGCTTAAACAAGAGAATACACAAATAAAGCAGTACAAAGGTGAATCTCGTGATTAACACCTTGAAGATATTTACGGTTTAAAGCAGGTAGTATCCCCTTAATGTAGCATTTTATAATGTCTTGGGAATCAATTGTATAATAGCACTAAACTTAATTAACTATTGCATTCTGGAAATCAAGTCCTCTTTTGTATTCTTAGGCACCAAAAATTGAACAATGAGCTGAGATAAATTTCCATTACAAACTTCTTAATAATAGGGTAAAGAACATACAAAAGAATCTCTATCATACATATTTAAACTCTCAATGTCGATAAAAAGATACTTAAAGGAGATAAAGCATATTGTATATATTAATGGATGTTCTCATCAATGATTAATAACATTTTACAACTATTGTTACCTTCATATGAACCAAACTGGTGGTTGTAAGACGATGTTATAGGGATTATATCCATCTTGCATCGATTTACTATTATAACACAACTCATGATACATGAAGATTTTGTATTTCAACTTGCAAAGTTCTAAAATTTCCCTATATTTCTGATAATTCATTTTGAACTACTAAAAGGTACGTTATGTAGTATTTCCCTATATTTCTGATAATTCATTTTGAACCACAGCTTCTGATATGTTCATTTAATGTAAAATATAGCAATTAACACACCAATATGTTCACCAATTTACACATATAGCCTCCTATCAATCCAATATGCTTACTTAAATACAAACATAACAATTAACACACCAATAAGTTCATCTATTTATACTTGGATCTTCTTAGCAAATGAATATGATAAGTTTAATACAAAATGTGGCAAATAACACACTAATAGGTTCATCTATTTATGCAATGTATTAAATATGATTCACATTTTCAATTCAATGCAATGAGTGATGTAGAATAGAACAGCCAGTAAGACCATCCACTACTTACCAAATTGCCAAATAATCACTTATCCTAGAAAGGTGCAGCAATGGCAATCCAATTATTCACATATTTCTCAAAAACTTGCAGTAAAAAGGCATAAATACAAAGGGAGAGAGTTGGGGAGAAACAAATTACTAAAACACTCCATTGTCTCTGGCAACCTAAAAGACAAATAAAGCATAAGCAGACAAAACTTAAACAAACATCTTCATCAAAAGTTAATGCCATTGAACAGATAGCAAAATCAAGGAAGCAAAAAGGATTGCAACAATTATCATTTAAGAAGCAAAAAGGATTACAGCAATACTATTTTCACTTAATGATACATAAACAATTTGGAATGGACAAAAAATGAAAATTAATATGAATTTCCTATAATACATGCACACACAACCGAGTTTTTTTTTTTTTTACTTTCTCCAATGCACTGACGAAGATGTTTGTTCTCCTACCATAAGAAATCCATCCTTGTGAAGTCAAGAAAAGATAATGCATTAATAAATAAGTATTCATAAATTTTACTCTTAAAATATGACAAGCATTCATGAAAAGTTTGTGGTTCAGCACTTACCTATTGCTTTGGGCTCCCGCTAAATAAAGCAACCCTACCAGGAAGATAACAATCCAAATGATTCAAAATGTGTGTGTGTGGGGGGGTGTGTGGAGGACATACCAGCAGGCTGAGATGAAGATGGAGGTGGCGATGACGGCGGTGACCTCTTCATGAAGGCGAGAGGAGGCTGAGATGAAGATGGCGATGCTGCGATGGTGGGCAGAGATGAAGATGGTTGGTTACTGCAGAGAGGAGAAGAGAGGGAGTGGCGCAAATAGGAGACAGTGAGGATTCTGAGATTGGGTTAGGGCAGTAAAACATTTGATACATGTGCCCTTCGAAAATACCCCAAAAATTCAATTTTCTTTGTTAATTTTAAAAATATCATTTTTTCAAATATATATTTAATATATTAAAAATATAGTTTATTTTTAAATAGACATAGATTATATATTTAGTATATCAAGTGCATATAAAAAAACAATATTTTTTTAAAAAAATAAAAATTGTGTTATACAATATAGTTTCTTAAAAAAATCAGAATTATCTATATTTATATTTATTTTATTTTGAAGTTAAATTAAAAAATATTTTAATTATTTATATGATGATAAATATTAGACAGTAAATTAGTATAATAAAATATAATTTTATACTATTAATATGTTATACTATTAATTTTACTATTTTAATTTACAAAACACAATTCATTATATTATTAGTACTATTAGTACCGTTTATTGCTTAATAACTAATAAGTATTTATTATAACCACTAAATACGTAGATTACTTAATAAAAATACCATTTTAATTTAATAAAATATTTGTAAATTTGAATTACGAATATGATTTTATCATACTCCACTTTAAGATAATGAATTGCACAAAAAAAATAAATACTAATTTAAAATTTTATATTAGTGATAATAACTAAAATTTAATTTGTGATTATAAATTATTAAATTAATATCAGTGTAATATATAAAATATTTAAATGAAGATATACAAATAAATCTATTTGTTGAAATCAAAATATGCTTTAAAATAATTAAACAGATGCTCAAATATATCATTCATGCTATATGATAAATGCAGGGAAATGAGATAAAATAAAATGCCTATAACGAAATTATGTAAAAAATAAAAATTAGCATTTTTTTAATACAAAATAAGTCTTCTAACTTATTTCAAATAATTATAATTTCTTTTTTGGGCTCCCGCTAAAAATTTCCTTTCAGTTTTATGACGAAAATTTGCGACGGCTATTTTCTGTCGCAAATTTGCTACAGATTTGCCACCGCTTTGTGACGGATACATATATATATATATATAGTCAAATTTTATTTTCGTCGCAAATCCGTAGCAAATGGGTAGCAAATTTGCAACGAATCTGCGACCAATCTGAGACAGTAAAAATTTTCCGCAAAAATCCTCGGCAGGAGTAATCCCCGCCAACTTTAACGACGAAACTTTGTGACGAACAAAAATCCATCACAGATTTATTACGGATTTGCAACCGATTTGCGACGGCTTTCTCAAAATTCCTTCAACTTGTTATTCTGTCGCAAATGCGTTGCAGATCCATTGCAAATTTGAGATGGAAATTTTCCATTATAGATTTCCGTTGCAAATGCCAAATATTTTTGTAGTGAAATTTGCGACGGCAATAGACGGTAGCAGATCTCCATTGCAAATTGCTTTTTTTTAGTGTTTTCTACAACCAATCTGCGATGGAAAAAATTTTTGCGAAAAAATATACACGGGTCTCTCTCCCGCAAAGTATCCGCGCTAACTTTTGCGACGATTATTTGCGACGGAATGATTTTCGTCGCAGATTTACTACGAATTTGCAACCGATTTGCGACCAATTTCTCAAAATTCCTCTAACTTGTCTTTCCGTCGCAAATCCGTTGCAGATCCGTAGCAAATTTGCGACGGAAACAAGTCCATCGCAGATATCCGTCGCAAATGCCGAATATTTTTGTAGTGCCATTTGGTATATACTCGCTATGGGAACCTAAGCCTTTTAACCCAAAGACTAAAGCCCATGTAATTGGCCTAGTTACTTTCCTTAGGTTTTTACCCCAAATGCATGTTGTTTGACAATGGTTAATTTATCTTGGCTTAAATCATGGCTTATTTGGTTTGATCTTTTTCCAATATGACCCAAGTACATTTGCAAGCTCAAATAAATTTTTCTTTAAAGTCCAAAAGACCAAAACTATTTTTAAAACTTTTCAAAATGGTCTTTGGACATAAAACTTTTCTAAAAACAAATCAAAAATTCTTTTGCTCATGGCCCAAATACTAAGTCCAAAATCCATTTTTTCTAAGATCTTTTTACAATGGGCTGAGAAACAAAATTGTTTTTATCCAACCTTTTCTTACAAAGAGCTTGCAAATTATTTAGGTCAATTAAGAAATGGCAAAAATCAATTGTGAGCCTAGTTTATACTAAGAATAATTAATTATGGGCTTGTTTTTGGCATGAACCATTAGTTACTCTTTTCAAGTGAGAAATCTATCTATAATAAGCCTCTTAATTTAGTTTTAATCCAATATAGCATAAAAGCTACTATAGTTGGTTGAATGGATTAAAACGTAATTAATGGGAATTACTATGAATGGATTTCCATTTTTGAAAATATAACTAATGGTTGAAACGTCCGAGGGAAATATTTGAAAACAAGATACCCCATTTTGGTATTTTTGTTAACCATATACCTAGGAAAAGAGACTAGCCATTCGTGTGTGGATGTTATAAGGTTAGAAGGAACATCCTATTCATCCTTGTTTGTCTATTATTTATACATACATGCATACATTTGCATCTCATATCATTCATCCTTTCTGACTCACAGCCCTGGATTACGATAGTTCAAAAGCTTACGACAATCCGACATATGCCAGAGATGAAGTATCTAGCAACAACTCAATCACTTGCTCACCAAAAATAATGGATCCCGAACAAATTCAAAGAATGGTGGACGATGGCCTCAACGCCAAGATGGAAGAAATAAAAGAGGCCCTAGCTGAGACCATGAAGAACCAATTGACTGCAATCTTAGAAAATCATGTCGAGGCATCTGCTAGGACAATGAAGCCAAAGGACAAAGGGAAGACCAAAGTTGGTGAAGTAGTTTTTGATGATGAAAAGGTGATCATTGATGATGATGATGATTGGGCTCAATACTACCAAGATCCTCAAGACAAGAAGAAAGAATCGGAGATTGTTGAAAGATTAACTATGGAGAAGACCAAAACTTCTGATGTTGAAAAGATGATTACTGATTTAGAAAAGAAATTTGAGAAGAAACTAAAAACCAAGGAAATGTCCGAAGTTGACAAATTATTTGAGCTAGATGAAGAAGTCCCGTATAAGTTCAAGATGCCATCATTCGCGAAGTTTGATGGAACTGGAAATCCTCATCTTCATGTGAAGCAGTATATCACTGCCATACAGTCTGCCCGAGCTACTAAGGCTCAAACTCTAAGGTACTTCATGCTCTCAGTGGATCCTATTGCCCAAAATTGGTTCAATACCTTAGATGATGGAACACAAAAGAGTTGGGATCTGCTTTACAAAGCCTTCATCCAACAATATGGGTATAATGTCGAGATGGAAGTTACCTTAATGGAAGTGGAGTCCATTAGACAAAGACCAAATGAGAATTTTGTGGATTATGTGAAGAGATGGAGAAACAAGGCCGTTTAGGCCCGATGAATCCGATCAAATAAGGATGATTATGAGAGGGGTGTTGCCTAGTCTCTATGAAAGGATGTCTCACACCCTTATAAAGGATTTCAAAGATCTTCTCTAAGCTAGTCTACAAATTGAAGAGTGGGAAAGGGAGAAAAATTGCTTTTCAATAAGAAGGAATGAGAAAGGGAATTACCAGTCTGGAAATCAAAGCATGCAAAAAGAAGTTGATGTCAATTCAACTGGTCAAGAAAATAGAAGGCAGTTTTTAGATCTGGGGAAGCCTTTATCTTGGGTCTTCAACAAGCTATAGAAGAAGGGACTATTATAGCCATTGGACCCTTGACCTTTGTCAAACCCTTTACCCCCAAAATTTAATACTAAAGCCTTTTGTGAGTTTCATCAAACACAAGGACATGAGACAGACAAATGCTTAAATTTTAAACATGAGATCCAAAATTTAATTGACAGTGGTAAGCTGCCTGAGCCTGATAAGACTAGCAAAAAAGATAATCCTTTGCCTAAGTTTGGAAGAGTGTTGCGCTCGAATTAAGTACTACTACAAAGCGTCACTCGCAAGTATACGAGGTAGCTGTAGCAAAGGTGATCGCCCCAAGGTCGTTTCCCCAAGAAGGTGTGGTTCGTAATAGCTTGATTGACAAGTATTTAAATGCGGAAGTATTTGTTGTATGAAATGTGCAAGATTAATTTAAACCTAAATTTAACGTGCGTAGAGATTAATGTGTGTGGGTTTACAAGATCAAATTGATTCTTGGGAAGGTGCCTAGGGTCATAGGTCCATTCAATCAAAGCCCAATTCTCAATTATCCATTAACATAACCTTGTAATTAATTTGTTCCTTAAGGTTAATTAGTCAATTACCAATCCATTAGTTTTCACATTCATGAATTAACAATGACCAATTCTTTTACATTACCAAATTAATAAACCCTAGAACTTATATTTCTAATTCATTCATAGGGTGGTTGATTATATAGTTCCGATATCTAAATTCACCTCTCTGTCCGTCATCCAATATTCAAAGATCAATAGGTAGCTAATCTATTAACCTAGCATTTAATACAATACAATCAACCAATCAACAAGGAACATCAATGTAAATATCAAATCAAAGCATTCAACCAAATATGCTACAAACCCTAAACATGGGTATTTAGCTCAACATCATCAATTTATAACATTCATTCAACTCAATATAAAAAAAATACAAATTGTTCATTGAAATATCAATCTCTCAATACAACAACAACAATAGAAATGAATTAAAAGAGAGAATAGAAAAACCCCTTGTGAAGATGCCAAGAGTAGGATTACTAGTCTTCCTCCTAGCTCCACTTTGATATTTGATGAAGAACTCAAGCCCTCTTCAATGGTTGATTCCCCTTGCAATGTGGAATGGAGCTTTATCAAGTCACCAAACCTTTGGATGGAGCTTTCTCAAGTCACCAACTCTTCAATTGATTTTGCCTTTGGAAGATGGAATGGAGCTTTCTCAAGTCACCACTCCCTTCAATGAAGCTTCTTCAACCTTTGAGAACTTGTAACCCAATTTATCCTAAAGAACCTCAAAGATCCTATCAATGGAAGATGGAGAAGGTGGAGAGGATGGAAATGGAGGTTTGGAGGTGAAGGGACAAGGGAGAGTGTCACTCTCTCCCTCTCCCACGTTTTGCAGAAATTTTGGCTCCAAGAACCCAAGAACTCCCTCCATTTTCCTCTTCCTCTCCTTTTAATTCATTCAAAAATCAACACCCCTGCCTTCCAACTCATCCCATTTTCCTTTGTCCCCCACTTTTTATTTGTTTTCTAATTCTTTTGGCAAGAAATAGTATTTGTCTCCCACTTTATTCCCCACTTTGTTGAAAGAATTTTGACTTTTCAGGTGGGACACGGCCAAGCCAAGACAAGCTTGGCCGTGTCTCTTGCAATTTTTTCACTTTTTCATGAGGTGACATGGCCAAGCCAAGGTTGGCTTGGCCGTGTCTCTTGATTCTTCATGGGACAAGGCCGTGTCCCTCACTGGACCTCTTTCTTTCTTTCTTTTCTTTCTTTGGTGGTGAGAGGTGACACGGCCAAGCCATTTGGAGCTTGGCCGTGTCTCTTGTTTTTCCATTCTTGGGACACGGCCAAGCTCCTAGCCGTGTCCCTCAATCTCTTTGATCCAGGGTGAGACACGGCCAGAGGACACGGCCGTGTCCCTTGACAGTGTCAGTCTCTGCTTCTTTTCTTTCCTTCTTTTTCTTGCTCTCTTGTTCTTTGGTATGAATGGGACATGGCCAAGCCATTTTTGTCCTGGCCGTGTCATGTGACACGGCCAGAGGCTTGGCCGTGTCACCTGGGTGTGTCTCTTCCTGCTGCTCATTTTCCTTCTCTTCTTTGGCTTGTTCTTTGTTTTGTTCTTTGAATGAGACACGGCCAGAGGCTTGGCCGTGTCTTTGGGTGTGTCTGCTTCTGCCTTGAATTTCTTTTGAGGGACATGGCCATGCCTTGCTTGGCTTGGCCATGTCTTGCTTGGTTCATGCTTTTCTTGCCCGGTTTTGATCTTCCAAGGGTGTTTTTCCACCTAAACCTAAAAACAACACTTAAAACAAAATTAAAACAAAAATCAATCAAAACATTAACTAAAACACACATAAAATCATACTAAAAACAAGTACATAAATGAACTAAACAAATACCCCACACTTAACTCCTTGCTTGTCCCCAAGCAAGGCTAAAATCAAAACTCACAAAACAAGATGAATTTTTTTAAGTTCAAGAGTTATAAAGATGCATCAAGACTTCCCTATCTTAAATCCGCAATCAATATCGAATCAAACAAAATTGACACTCATGCAATTAAGTGGCTTTCCATGCATAACCAATGTTATCACTCCCTTACCAACTCTTACAAGTGTTTGATCATGGTGGTGTTTACACTCATAACAATCAATGAAAATTATTACCATAGGCTTGCTTATCAATCAAATCTCCACCACAAAATAACAATCAAGCATCAATCAAAATATCTTTATTGGGTTGTAATGAGGCTAAGGTAAAGGCATGATATTTAGGAAATGTGAGCTTAATCATTAAGTTCAAGAGCACTTCAAGAATGAAGTAACCATTTATATATATAACCCAACAATCCCAAAACACCTTCCTCTCATCTACCCTTTGGCATTTGAGAGCTCTTCAAGGGAACTCACTTATTACATCTTGTAGTGGTACATTCGAACCCTTTCAACAAGAACAACAATTATTCTTATTATATATATATATTATTATTATTATTATTTTTTATTATTATTTTTATTATTATTTTTTTATAATTTTTTTTAATTTTGCTTTGCAATCTTAAACAACTAAACTTAATCCCACACTTAATTCAACACAACACTCGGTCATAAATGCTTTTAAAATGCTCTTGACCTAATGAAAGGGTAAGTGTAACACCCCTATATACCGTATACGTACCAAGCATGCTTAAACGATCGTAAAATACGTATACTGAATATAGAAAATGCCACAGTTTAAAAAGACACAACAATTATTTTTTTATAAATAAGTGAAACCAATCTCAAACATTTAAAAGAAATCCATATATATATATAAACGTTTATTAGTTCACAGCGGAAGTTATTACAAATAAAATATAAATCAAAGTTTACAAAACATAGAATATATACATGATTGGCAGCTCTTCTCCGATCTTTAAGTCCCAAAAATAACTCTTCAATGTCTACTCTCACTCGGTCTCGAGGAGCTTTTGGGTTCAACTTGGTTACCTGCGCGATCAAACACTATCGTTCTAAGCCATCGGCTTAGTAGTACAAAATATACCAACATAATACTTTAAGGCAAAATAATGTTACACATCTAAATCTTAAAGTTAACATCACCCCTTTATATTTCATAAAGCATACATATAGAAGCACATCACATTACCACATCATATTAAATTCAATGTCATAACAATATGCATATTACATCTTCATAGTTCCATTGATTTTACCATTCAAGAATCACATTATATACAAAGACAAGCATGGGCCCAAAACACACTAATATGCCATTCAATTTTCAGAGTTAATGCTTTGGTTTTGTTATCACATTTACCCAACTAGGCTTCAAGGATTTAGGTTCAACCAAGCTTCAAGGGGAACAAAGAATGCTAAGTATCAACCCAACTTGGCTTCAAGAACCAATCCAACCTAGCTTCAAGGGTTGTAACATCTTAATTAGGCTTCAAGGATCTAATCCAACCTAATTTCAAGAGAATGTTACCAATAGGCATGCCACCAATAACAAAACTCTGAAAATGAATAACACATTAGACACACAATTCATTTATTATTTCATTCTCAATTCTCATCATCAATTAGGCAAACATGCCTTATGTTCTTTCAATTGAATCATCATAGCCAAACACAATGGCTTCACATCACTTTTGAGTTATCATAGCCAATCACAATGGCCTCATATCATGTTGTATCTCAATTCATATTATTCACCTAGCATCATCATATTATATCTCAATTCATATTATTCACATAACATCATTGGTATAACATTTCAAGATACATTATTCATATAACACATTGCCATTCACAAGTTTCACAATGCACAATATCTAACCTTGTTCACATAATATCATATGCATTATCAAGTGTCAGTTCAATCTCAACCATGTAAGAAGAGAAAGGAAAAAATCACAGTAGCCAACACACTCAAGGGACACGGCCAAGCTTGTGGCCGTGTCTCTCAACCAAAAACCTCTCAACCAAAAGCAACAGAAGCCAACATGGGCAAGGGACACGGCCGTGTCTCCTCCAAAAATCACCCAACACGGTCAAATTTCCATGGACTTGGCCGTGTCTCTCATGAATTGGCCGTGTCTCTCCTTGCTTTTGGCCGTGTCTCTCATGTATACAAACCCTAACTATGGCCAACTCTCTTTTGATTGAATAAAAACACAATATACACAACATAAACTCATTCAAATGGATGTAATCAAAGTCATTAACTCTTATTTTGCATGTTTAACACAATATTCACATTAACCACACATCAACAATCCATTTAATCATCTACCATTTCAAAACCCTAAAAAAAACCAAACATCACTTTTAACTTATCATCTTTCAACCAAAACCAACATCAATCCAACCTTTTTAACTTATAATCAATCTCAACACTTATAAACTCATCTCAAACATACCTATTCATAATCTCAACACATCACAACCCATCTCAAACATAACTTCAAAAATAGCAAAGATAAACAAGAGAGTACTTACCTTAAATGAAGAAATTTCACAAATCTCCAACCAAAACCTTTGATTTCTCCTTCAATTTGATTCTAGCATCAAGAACACGTCTCTTGCTCTCTCCTCTCTCGAATGGCCGGCACACAAAGGAGAAGAAAAGAAAATAATCAAAAGTCAAACTTCTTTTCTTCTTTAAATATCCACCAAGCAATTTTAACAAAGCAATTACCTAAATGCCCTCACCAATTTAACTTAACCTTTATCACTTATATGCCCATTTAAGTAATTTCACATGTCACAAATAAATATCCTCTTCCATTGACCATCCCTTTTGACTAATGTATATGTTATGTATATAACCATATACCCAACATATACACTTTCTCTCTACACATTTCTTTCCTTTTTAAACAATACATAAACATTCTCTTTCCAATTTCTTTTCTCTTACACATCAACATATACATTCAATCTAATTAAAACAACAATAATATTCAAAACTTCTAGGGCATACATTGGGATATTACAATTCTCCCCCTCTAAAAAGAAATTTCGTCCTCGAAATTACCTGATATCAAGTCTGAAACAACTGAGGATATTGATCTCGTATAGCTTGCTCACTTTCCCAAGTTGCTTCTTCTCTTGCATGATTTTTCCACAGAACCTTTACCAAAGGCACTTTCTTATTTCTCAACTCTTTTACATCATGTGCCAAGATAGCAACTGGTTCCTCTTCAAATGTCAGATCTGAACTCACTTCGATAGATTCAATTGGCAACACATGAGATGGATCCGACCTGTATCTCCTCAACATAGAAACATGGAATACATTATGGATCCTTTCTAACTCAGGTGGCAAAGCAAGCCAATAAGCAACTAGTCCAGCTCTTTCCAAAACTTCATACGGTCCAATGAAATGAGGACTCAATTTCCCTTTCCGACCAAACCTCAAGTTCTTTTTCCAAGGAGACACCTTCAAAAATACTTTATCTCCCACATTATACTCAATGTCTCTCCTCTTCAAATCTGAATAAGATTTCTGTCGGTCCGAAGCTGTTTTCAACCTATCTCGAATCATTTTCACTTTCTCTTCAGTTTCTTTAACCAAATCAGGACCAATTAACTTACCTTCACCAAGTTCATTCCAACATAGAGGTGTCCTGCACCGTCTACCATACAATGCTTCAAATGGGGCCATACCAATGCTGGATTGATGACTGTTATTGTAAGCAAATTCAACAAGTGGTAAGAATCCATCCCAACTTCTAGAGAAATCAATGACACAGCTTCTCAACATATCCTCAATAATCTGTATCACCCTCTCAGACTGCCCATTTGTCTGAGGATGGAAAGCAGTGTTGAAATGTAATCGAGAACCCAAAGTACCATGTAAACTCTTCCAAAACCTTGAAGTAAATCAGGGATCTCGATCAGACACTATAGAAGTTGGAACACCATGTAGCTTCACAATCTCATGGATATACAGCTCCGCTAACCTCTCCAAAGAGTAATCCATCCGAACCGAAAGAAAATGAGCTGTCTTAGTCAACCTGTCAACAATCACCCAAATAGCATCATGCTTTCTTTGTGTCAATGGCAGACCAGATACGAAATCCATGGTTACTCTATCCCATTTCCATTTAGGCACTGACAAAGGCTGAAGTAACCCTGTTGGAACTTGATGCTCAGCTTTTACCCTCTGACATGTGAGACATTTAGACACAAAATCTGCAATGTCTCTCTTCATACCGGACCACCAATAATGCTGCCTCAAATCATGATACATCTTTGTATTGCCCGGCTGCATAGCAAATACTAATTGATGTGCTTCCTCTAGAATAATCCTTCTCAAATTAGCATCATCAGGTACACATTCTGCTCTTAAACCAAAGACTCCCATCACCTCTCACAATAAAATCTGGACTCTTTCCATTCTGACAATCTGAAACAATCTTTTGAATCTTCTCATCAGCCAATTGAGCTTCTTTGATCTGATCCAACAACACTGGTTTTAACTGCAACTGTGCCAACAATGCACCATCATCACAAGCTACAAAACTAGCATGCAATGCTCTCAACTCAACAAGCAACGAGAGCGAATAAACAGTTAAACCAGCTAAAGACTTCCGACTCAAGGCATCAGCAACAACATTTGCTTTACCTGGATGATAATCAATCAAACAGTCGTAGTCTTTAATCAATTCCAACCATCTTCTCTGTCGAAGATTGAGTTCTCTTTGGATACCCAAGTATTTTAAACTTTTATGATCAGTATAGATAAAACACTTTTCCCCAAACAGATAATGTCGCCATATCTTCAATGCAAACACAATGGCTGCCAACTCTAAATCATGGGTTGGATAATTAAGCTCATGAGGTTTCAACTGTCAAGAAGCATAAGCTATAACTTTACCTTCTTGCATCAGAACACAACCCAAACCATTATGTGAAGCATCACTGTAAATCACATATGGTTTATCTTCCACAGGTAAAGTAAGAACAAGTGCTTGAGTCAACATTTCTCTCAACTGTTCGAAGCTAGCCTGACACTGATCTGTCCACACAAATCTAACTCCCTTTCGAAGTAATCTGGTAAGTGGAGTAGCTATCAAAGAAAATCCTTTCACAAACCGTCAGTAATAGCCTGCCAAACCCAGAAAACTTCTAACTTCAGTCATAGATTTTGGTGGACTCCAATTCAAAATAGCTTCAACTTTACTCGGATCAACTCTAATACCCTCTGCTGAAACTATGTGACCGAGAAAAGTAACTTGGTCAAGCCAAAACTCACACTTTGACAGTTTAGCAAACAATTGCTTCTCTCTCAAAATTTGCAGCACAACCCGCAAATGCTTATCATGTTCCTCCTCATTACGCGAATACACCAGAATGTCATCAATAAAGACCACTACAAACTGATCAAGATAGGGCCTAAACACCCTATTCATCAAATCCATAAAAACAGCAGGTGCATTCGTCAAACCAAAAGGCATAACTAGAAACTCATAATGCCCATATCTCGTACGAAAGGCTGTCTTAGGAATATCCTTAACTCTGACTCTCAACTGATGGTACCCTGATCTCAAATCAATTTTAGAAAACACTGCTGCACCCTTCAATTGATCAAAGAGATCATCAATTCTAGGCAAAGGATATTTATTTTTAATAGTCACCTTGTTCAATTGCCTATAATCGATACACAATCTCATAGTACCATCTTTCTTCTTCACAAACAAAACAGGAGCTCCCCACGGTGAAACACTAGGGCGAACAAACCCTTTATCCAGTAACTCCTGTAACTGCACTTTTAGTTCTCTCAGCTCAGCAGGTGCCATTCTATAAGGAGTAATAGAGATAGGAGTGGTACCAGGCAATAATTCAATTCTGAACTCCACCTCTCTCTCAGGAGGCAACCCTAGCAACTCCTCTGGAAACTCTGCAACTGTGGGTATATCATCAAGTTGAGAACTTTTTACTCTAGTATCCACAACATAAGCAAGGTAAGCATCACACCCTTCTTTAATCAATCTCCTAGCTGCAACAGCTGAAACAAACAAGGATGCTAGCTGTCCCTGCTCATTAGATACTAACACCTCTCTACCATCGCTGGTTCTCAAGGTAACAACTTTCTTTTGACAGTCAACCACAGCTCTATGTCTAGATAACCAGTCCATGCCTAGGATCACATCATATTCCTTAAAAGGCATCTCAATTAAATCTCCAAGGAACTCCTCACCTTGCACCATTACTGCACTATCTCGGTGCACCTTACTAACAATCACACTATGCCCTAAAGGATTTGTCACCAATACATCAAATCCTAGGGATTCAGCATGCACATCAGACACAGGCAAAACAGATGCACTAATATATGAATGTGTGGAACCCGGATCAATCAAAGCAAGTACTGAAATACCAAATAAAGAAAAAGTACCAGCTATGACTGCCGAAGTATCTGGTTGCCTCTGCATCACATAAATCCTCTGAGAAGATCCAGCCTCCTCAGGTCTACTCTCCCTGGATGTAGAACCTCCTCTAGAACGGAACCTAGATCTACCTCCTCTGTTGAAACCTCTGCCTCCACGACCTCCCCTCACACTAGGTCGGGAAGCTGCAGTATCCACTGATATCCGCTCCTGTCTCTCAGGACAATCTCTAACAAAGTGATCAGGCGACCCACATCTGAAACATACCCCTGTCACACCAGTCCTCCAACAAGGACCACCATGTGGTCTACCACAATGAATACATATGGGTAAGGTGGATCTCTGCATCACTGGGGTCGGAGCACTTGCCACTGAAACTGTAGGTCTAGATCTATGCCTCTGAAACTGTACTGACCTACCCGCTGGCCTCTGACTCCTACTAACCCGAGGAACAAAACTTCCTTTACCTCTTTTCACAGATGAAGACCTTGCCTCAAACTGGGGCCTTCTAACCCTGATCTCTTCCTCTGAAGCAGCTGCAATAACCTGAGCTCTCTCCACGCTCCTAGCTGCTGCCACAAGCTGGGAAAAATCATGATATCTAGATCCAGCCACATGACACATGATAGAGGGCCTCAATCCCTCCTCAAATCTCCTGCATCTATCAATCTCATCAGATATAATACCCCCAGCATACTGGCTCAACCGGATAAACTCTAACTCATATTCCGTCATAGTCCGGTGATCTTGCTTCAAGCTCAGAAACTCCATCTTTTTCACATCTTTGTACTCCCTAGGAGTATACTTCAATTCAAACTCTCTTAGAAAATCAGCATAGGACAATGTTGGTGGATCATCCATAGCATGGGGCACTGTCTTCCACCAGTCATATGCGTCCTTTTGCAACAATGATCTTGCATAATCAAACTTTTCCTCTGGAGTGGCTTGCAACTGAACAAATATTCTCTGTACTTTATCTAGCCATTGCTCAGCTACAGCTGGATCAATAGTACCCAAGAAGTCTTCTGCTCCATATTTCCTTAATTTATCATACTGTCTCACTGATACCAAAGGCTGTGGGGGTGGTGAAGGTGGTTGTACTGGTGCTTGCCTCAAAGCCTCTACCACATGCCTAACCCAAATTGCCGGAACATCCTCACCAGCTGGTCTCCCCGACACAGAAACAGGTACCTCTCCAGCCCTATCCACTCTAACTCCCTCTCCAATCTCATCCGGAGCTACACTCTCCGCACTACCCTCAACTGACTGACGTGAGTGAAAATTCATCACAACCTATATCTACAAACACAGCAGAGTACCTCTCATTAAAGATCAGAGACTGCCAATGCCAAACAAGTGTGTTATTCAAAAATCCACTTTTTAAAATCAAAATACTCTTTTTCTTACACTTGACCTAGGTTGAGAATCTCAAACCTTGGCTCTGATACCAAAACAATTGTAACACCCCTATATACCGTATACATACCAACCATGCTTAAACGATCGTAAAATACGTATACTGAATATAGAAAATGCCACAGTTGAAAAAGACACAACAATTATTTTTTTATACATAAGTCAAACCAATCTCAAACATTTAAAAGAAATCCATATATATATAAAAACGTTTATTAGTTCACAGCGGAAGTTATTACAAATAAAATATAAATCAAAGTTTACAAAACATAGAATATATACATGATTGGTAGCTCTTCTCCGATCTTTAAGTCCCAAAAATAACTCTTCAATGTCTACTCTCACTCGGTCTCGAGGAGCTTTCGGGTTCAACTCGGTTACTTGCGCGATCAAACACTATCGCGCTAAGCCATCGGCTTAGTAGTACAAAATATACCAACATAATACTTTAAGGCAAAATAATGTTACACATCTAAATCTTAAAGTTAACATCACCCCTTTATATTTCATAAAGCATACATATAGAAGCACATCACATTACCACATCATATTAAATTCAATGTCATAACAATATGCATATTACATCTTCATAGTTCCATTGATTTTACCATTCAAGAATCATATTATATACAAAGACAAGCATGGGCCCAAAACACACTAATATGCCATTCAATTTTCAGAGTTAATGCTTTGGTTTTGTTATCACATTTATCATTATCATAAACCCAACTAGGCTTCAAGGATTTAGGTTCAACCAAGCTTCAAGGGGAACAAAGCATGCTAAGTATCAACTCAACTTGGCTTCAAGAACCAATCCAACCTAGCTTCAAGGGTTGTAACATCTCAATTAGGCTTCAAGGATCTAATCCAACCTAACTTCAAGAGAATGTTACCAATAGGCATGCCACCAATAGCAAAACTCTAAAAATGAATAACACATTAGACACACAATTCATTTATTATTTCATTCTCAATTCTCATCATCAATTAGGCAAACATGCCTTATGTTCTTTCAATTGAATCATCATAGCCAAACACAATGGCTTCACATCACTTTTGAGTTATCATAGCCAATCACAATGGCCTCATATCATGTTGTATCTCAATTCATATTATTCACCTAGCATCATCATATTATATCTCAATTCATATTATTCACATAACATCATTGGTATAACATTTCAAGATACATTATTCATATAACACATTGCCATTAACAAGTTTCACAATGCACAATATCTAACCTTGTTCACATAATATCATATGCATTATCAAGTGTCAGTTCAATCTCAACCATGTAAGAAGAGAAAGGAAAAAATCACAGTAGCCAACACACTCAAGGGACACGGCCAAGCTTGTGGCCGTGTCTCTCAACCAAAAACCTCTCAACCAAAAGCAACAGAAGCCAACATGGGCAAGGGACACGGCCGTGTCTCCTCCAAAAATCACCCAACACGGCCAAATTTCCATGGACTTGGCTGTAATATCCTCATTTATGCCCTAGAAGTTTTGCATGTTGTTGTTGTTGTTGTTATTGGATTGTTGGTTTAAATTGAGAAAGAAAAGTATAAGTGTTTTGGGAAAGAATTTAGGGTTTAGAGCCAAGTTTATATGTTGTGTATATTGTGATATATATAACATATAAAATGGTCAAAGGGAGAGTCAAAGTGTTGGTTAGTGGAAGAAGATATTTTATTGTTGAGTGTGTAATTACATATATGGGCTTATATAAGACAAAAGGTTAGTTATATGTTTGAGGGCATTTTGGTAATTGTTTGGATGAAATGCATGGTGGAGATTAAGAAGGAAAGAGAGGTTGACTTGTGCATTTTCTTTTCTTCTCATGTTGGTGCCGGCCATTGGAGAAGACAAAGGGAGAGAGAAGTGTTCTTGATGCTATACTCAAATTGATGAAGGAATTGAGAGATTTGGTGAAAGATTGGTGGAATTTCTTCATATAAGGTAAGATCTTCTCTTTAATGTCTTCAATTCTTTTTAAGTGGTGTGAGAAAGGAATTAGGTTTTGTTGGTGTGATGATGAGATGAGTTTGTGTTATGTTTTTAAGTGTTAAAATTGATTGTAAGTTAAAAGATGGAATTAGTGTTGGGTTGATTGTAAAGATTGTATGTTTAAATGGATGTTGTTTTTGAAAGATGAAAAAGGATGGTGATTAATTAGGGTTTTGAGATGGTGTTTGTTTAATTGTGATATTAATGTGTTTTAAAGTGATTATTGTAATGAATATATGTTTAGAACATTGATGATGTTCATTTGAAGCATGTGGTATGATGTATATTGAGTTTTAATGCATTTGGAAGAGAGTTGGTTAGAAGTAGGGTTTTGGTTTTGGGAGACACGGCCAAGTCATATGATTTTGGACGTGTTGGATTAATTTTTGGGTGACACAGCCGTGTTCCCAAGCCATGTGAGCTGCTGTGGGTTTTGGTTGAAGAGACACGGCCGTGTCCCTAAGCCGTGTTTGCTACTGCCAAAGTTGAATTGAGAGACACGGCCACAAGCTTGGCCGTGTCCCTCATGTGTGCTGCCCGTGTCCATCAAATGAGTTGGTTAGGGTTTTGTTTCTTTGTTCTTTTTGCATTGTTTTGGTTCTTCAAAGGTGGGTTGGTTCTTAAACCTAACCCTAAACACTTTAAACACATTTGAATCAATGAATGAACTAATCAAATGCATAAGGAAGATCCTAAAGCTATGAATCATATAAATTGTTCTTTGCCCTAATTGCATTGTTGAGATTTAAACAAGGTTATGTTATGCATTGTGAAGGGTATTGTATTTTATGAGTAATGTACCTTGAAATGTTGTATCAAAGATGAAATGATAATTCAAATAAGATATGATATGAGACAATGCCATTGTGTTTGGCTATGATGAATGATGCTATATGATGATAATATTGAGAGAATGAAGGCATGTTTGCCTAAATGTTGATGAGAATTGAGAATGGAAATGATAATTGATATGAAAATGAATTGTGTGGCTAATGTGTTATTCCATTTTCAGAGTATGTTATTGGTGGCATGCCTAATGATAGTAACAATCTCTTGAAGTTAGGTTGGATTGAATCCTTGAAGCCTAATTGAGATGTTACCACCCTTGAAGCTAGGTTGGGTTAGTTCTTAAAGCCAAGTTGGGTAGAAGCTTAGCATGCTTTGCTCCCCTTGAAGCTTGGTTGAACTTAATCCTTGAAGCCTAGTTGGGTCTATGATATTGATATTGATAAATGTGATGATAGAACCAAAACATTAACTCTGAAAATTGAATGGCATATTAGTGTGTCTTGGGCCCATGCTTGTCTATGGTTAATGTGAGTCATGAATGATGTTTGTTTTGCTTTGTATTGATGATTAAATGAATACTAATGAGGTATATGAAAAGATAATAAAATGTGATATGTAATGTGAAAGTATATTGTTAATTTTGCATATATGATGTTACATATATATTATGGTTTGAGAAATGACATTGCATTGCACGAAGTCATATCATTAGCATGATTATCTTACTAAGCCCTTGGCTTAGCGCGATAGTGTTTAATCGCGCAGGTGATAGAACTGTTAGAATTGAACCCGAGAGCTCTTCGAGACCGAGTGAGAGTAGACAGTGAAGAGTTGATTTTTGGAGACTTAAAGATCAAAGGAGATTTGCCAATCATGTATAACTCTTTTTATATTTTGTAAAGTATTGATTAAATGTACATATTTGTATATTTGTAAATATGGAATTAAGTGTTTTCAAATATGTAAATATTTTATGACTTCCGCTGTGAAATAACTATATGTATGTATATATATATCTAATGTGTTTTATTTTAAAAGTAAATGATCTACTTTTCTATATTATATAATGATATTAGTATTGTATCTATTTAAATGTTTTGAATGTTGAAGAAAACCGTAGCATCCCTATGTTTGGTGCACTTATGCTACATGGTTGTAGTTGTAGTATGTGTGCATTGGATGTGGGGGTGTTACATTGGCCGTGTCTCTCATGAATTGGGCGTGTCTCTCCTTGCTTTTGGCCGTGTCTCTCATGTATACAAACCCTAACTATGGCCAACTCTCTTTTGATTGAATAAAAACACAATATACACAACATAAACTCATTCAAATGGATGTAATCAAAGTCATTAACTCTTATTTTGCATGTTTAACACAATATTCACATTAACCACACATCAACAATCCATTTAATCATCTACCATTTCAAAACCCTAAAAAAAACCAAACATCACTTTTAACTTATCATCTTTCAACCAAAACCAACATCAATCCAACCTTTTTAACTTATAATCAATCTCAACACTTATAAACTCATCTCAAACATACCTATTCATAATCTCAACACATCACAACCCATCTCAAACATAACTTCAAAAATAGCAAAGATAAACAAGAGAGTACTTACCTTAAATGAAGAAATTTCACAAATCTCCAACCAAAACCTTTGATTTCTCCTTCAATTTGATTCTAGCATCAAGAACACCTCTCTTGCTCTCTCCTCTCTCGAATGGCCGGCACACAAAGGAGAAGAAAAGAAAATAATCAAAAGTCAAACTTCTTTTCTTCTTTAAATATCCACCAAGCAATTTTAACAAAGCAATTACCTAAATGTCCTCACCAATTTAACTTAACCTTTATCACTTATATGCCCATTTAAGTAATTTCACATGTCACAAATAAATATCCTCTTCCATTGACCATCCCTTTTGACTAATGTATATGTTATGTATATAACCATATACCCAACATATACACTTTATCTCTACACATTTCTTTCCTTTTTAAACAATACATAAACATTCTCTTTCCAATTTCTTTTCTCTTACACATCAACATATACATTCAATCTAATTAAAACAACAATAATATTCAAAACTTCTAGGGCATACATTGGGATATTACAGTAAGAGTTAAACAACAAGGTTCAAGCTAATGGTGTTGTGAAAAAGAAAGAAAAGGAAAATGAAATAGGCTCAAAATTGGCTAACTAAGGTTAAATATAGGGTTGGTCTTTTTAAGCCAAAGTGGTTCACCTAATTGCCTTAATCATCTTGATGCCAAATTGAAAATTTTTTATGTAGTCTTAAAAAGCATTTCAAAGCAAGTTCTAGCAAATCATCAATCAAAGATGTTTACCCACAAAAAGAATAATAGGTTGATGGCTCAATTCCTCACTAGATTAATGGCAATGCAAAGAAAAACCAACAAAATTGACAATAAGCACCAATTCTACTCAATTCTCAAATTCATGCTTCAAAAATTCAAAGGTCATCTATCAACAATTTTTATAACAATTGAACTTCCTAAAATTCATTTATTTAAAGAAAAACATTCAAAAACATTAACTAAACTTAAACAAAAATAACTTAAAAGTAAAAACACAAAAACACAAAATGAAATTAAAAGTAAAAACACAAAACACTACAATGCACCCCACACTTAAAGATTCACATTGTCCTCAATGTGAGCATGCATACTACAAGGAGGGTTTAGATGAAACCTGATTTCTATCGTTCCCATATACGATGTGTAGGGCTCCTTCCACCAATAATGCAATTGGAGCCCATGACTGAGAGGATGAACAATATGTAACTTTGAAATGTACCCGATGTACGGCAATCCCCAAAAAATATTCTTTGAAAAGGACATGTCTCATAGGGACATGTGAAGGTCGCCTCGGGGTTATCCTCCAGTGTTATAGGAACGTGGTAATAATTTTTATCTTCGTGAAACTTGGGTATATCAGATTTCTGCTCTTTCTTACCACCAAGAGTAGTAGAGGTGACTTTTGGGAACTCTTTAAGTTCAACCAAGTTTGGTTGAATCACTTCTTCATTCACTTTAATAATGTCAATTCCCCTCTCAACAACCTCAACATTTAAAACTAGCTTGCACTCCTCAAGTTCTAAATTGGGCATTTCATGTTCTTCTTCTAAAGATATACCCATCTCAAGCTTATTTTCACTTTCTCCTTGGGAGTGCATATCATAGATGTTAGAAAATTGCTTACCTTGTTCCTAATCCTTCAAGCTACATGGTATTGGATTTGGTAGCTTATCAGGATTGGATGATTCATGCAACTTTGATGAGGTTGATGCCTCCAAATTCTCCTTCTTGTTTGATTGGCTCAACTTCTCAATGTTGGATTGTCTTTCCTCACCAATATCTTCTTGATTAGTGCCTGCATCCAAAGAATCACAAAATTTGTTATATATTACCTGTTCACTCCATAAATTTGTGATTACCTCGGTTTGCTCCAGTTGGCTAGGAAATTCCTCTTCTTGGTGTGCTTGGAGTTGATGTGCCAGTTGCCCAACTTGCATTTCCACTCTCTTCAATGATTGCTCCAAAGAATCAAACCTCTCATTGCTCCCTTCCTGATTTTGTGTGCTTATTTGAAGGTAAGCATTCAAATCATCTTCCACTATGGATTTATCGAATTGATCATGGTTTTGTGAGCTAATTTGAATGAAGGCATTCAAACTATCTTCCAAAGTGGGTTCCTTAAGTTTATCTTGGTTTTGTGCGCTAGTTTGAATGAAGGCATTCAAACTATCTTCAATTGCGGGTGTCTTAAGGTAATTTTGATTTGAATATTGTGCGTGAGGGTAAGAGTCTTTTCGGTAAGGTTGAAAAAATTTTGGAGGTGGAATGTGCGGCTGATTTTTCCAAGAAAAATTTGGTTGGCTTCCCCAGCTGGGATTATAAGGATTGGAATATGTGTCATTTCTTCCCATTTGCTGGAAACCTTGGTAGTCATATTCTTCCTCTTGCCATTCTTGGTATCGTCCAAAACCCATGGAACACGTGTTTGCACTATGGCCTACATTGCCACATGCTGCGCATATCTCATGGCATGGCATAGGTGATTTTCCTCTTGCATTTAGCACCTTAAGTTGATTCGTCAACTCTGCTAATTGCCATGCCATTTCAGAATCGTCGTTCCTATCGTAAACTCCTCCGTGCCTGGAAAACTGCATATTTACACAAGGCACTTAGCAACTTAAATAAAACAAACAAATAATTAAATTGAAAGAAAAATAAAACAAACAAACAATTCACAGAAAATAAACAAACAATGAAAGAAAAAATCAAACTATTACTACTGCAACAGCCTTCCCTGGCAGCGGCGCCAAAAACTTGTTGCGCTCGAATTAAGTACTACTACAAAGCGTCACTCGCAAGTATACGAGGTAGCTGTAGCAAAGGTGATCGCCCTAAGGTCGTTTCCCCAAGAAGGTGTGGTTCGTAATAGCTTGATTGACAAGTATTTAAATGCGGAAGTGTTTGTTGTATGAAATGTGCAAGATTAATTTAAACCTAAATTTAATGTGCGTAGAGATTAATGTGTGTGGGTGTACAAGATCAAATTGATTCTTGGGAAGGTGCCTAGGGTCATAGGTCCATTCAATCAAAGCCCAATTCTCAATTATCCATTAGCATAACCTTGTAATTAATTTGTTCCTTAAGGTTAATCAGTCAATTACCAATCCATTAGTTCTCACATTCATGAATTAACAATGACCAATTCTTTTACATTACCAAATTAATAAACCCTAGAACTTATATTTCTAATTCATTCATAGAGTGGTCGATTATATAGTTTCGATATCGAAATTCACCTCTCTGTCCGTCATCCAATATTCAAAGATCAATAGGTAGCTAATCTATCAACCTAGCATTTAATACAATACAATCAACCAATCAACAAGGAACATCAATGTAAATATCAAATCAAAGCATTCAACCAAATATGCTACAAACCCTAAACATGGGTATTTAGCTCAACATCATCAATTTATAACATTCATTCAACCCAATATAAAACAAATGCAAATTGTTCATTGCAATATCAATCTCTTAATACAACAACAACAACAATAGAAATGAATTAAAAGAGAATAGAAAAACCCCTTATGAAGATGCCAAGAGTAGGATTACTAGTCTTCCTCCTAGCTCTACTTTGATATTTGATGAAGAACTCAAGCCCTCTTCAATGGTTGATTCCCCTTACAATGTGGAATGGAGCTTTCTCAAGTCACTAAACCTTTGGATGGAGCTTTCTCAAGTCACCAACTCTTCAATTGATTTTGCCTTTGGAAGATGGAATGGAGCTTTCTTAAGTCACCACTCCCTTCAATGAAGCTTCTTCAACCTTTGAGAACTTGTAACCCAATTTATCCCAAAGAAACTCAAAGATCCTATCAATGGAAGATGGAGAAGGTGGAGAGGATGGAAATGGAGGTTTGGAGGTGAAGGGACAAGGGAGAGTGTCACTCTCTCCCTCTTCCACGTTTTGCAGAAATTTTGGGTCCAAGAACCCAAGAACTCCCTCCATTTTCCTCTTCCCCTCCTTTTAATTCATTCAAAAATCAACACCCGTGCCTTCCAACTCATCCCATTTTCCTTTGTCCCCCACTTTTTATTTGTTTTCTATTTCTTTTGGCAAGCAATAGTATTTGTCTCCCACTTTGTTCCCCACTTTGTTGAAAGAATTTTGACTTTTCAGGTGGGACACGGCCAAGCCAAGACAAGCTTGGCCGTGTCTCTTGCACTTTTTTCACTTTTTCATGAGGTGACACGGCCAAGCCAAGGTTGGCTTGGCCATGTCTCTTGATTCTTCATGGGACACGGCCGTGTCCCTCACTGGACCTCTTTCTTTCTTTCTTTTCTTTCTTTGGTGGTGAGAGGTGACATGGCCAAGCCATTTGGAGCTTGGCCGTGTCTCTTGTTTTTCCATTCTTAGGACACGGCCAAGCTCCTGGCTGTGTCCCTCAATCTCTTTGATCCAGGGTGAGACAAGGCAATAGGACACGGCCGTGTCATGTGACACGGCCAGTGTCCTGGCCGTGTCCCTTGACAGTGTCAGTCTCTGCTTCTTTTCTTTCCTTCTTTTCTTGCTCTCTTGTTCTTTGGTATGAATGGGACACGGCCAAGCCATTTTTGTCCTGGACGTGTCACTTGGGTGTGTCTCTTCCTGCTGCTCATTTTCCTTCTTTTCCTTCTCTTCTTTGGCTTGTTCTTTGTTTTGTTCTTTGAATGAGACACGGCCAGAGGCTTGGCCGTGTCTCTGGGTGTGTCTGCTTCTGCCTTAAATTTATTTTGAGGGACATGGCCATGTCTTGCTTGGCTTGGCCATGTCTTGCTTGGTTCATGCTTTTCTTGCCCGGTTTTGATCTTCCAAGGGTGTTTTTCCACCTAAACCTAAAAACAACACTTAAAACAAAATTAAAACAAAAATCAATCAAAACATTAACTAAAACACACATAAAATCATACTAAAAACAAGTACAGAAATGAACTAAACAAATACCCCACACTTAACTCCTTGCTTGTCCCCAAGCAAGGCTAAAATCAAAACACACAAAACAAGATGAATTTTTTTAAGTTCAAGAGTTATAAAGATGCATCAAGACTTCCCTATCTTAAATCCGCAATCAATATCAAATCCAACAAAATTGACACTCATGCAATTAAGTGGCTTTCCATGCATAACCAATGTTATCACTCCCTTACCAACTCTTACAAGTGTTTGATCATGGTGGTGTTTACACTCATAACAATCAATGAAAGATTATTACCATAGGCTTGCTTATCAATCAAATCTCCACCACAAAATAACAATCAAGCATCAATCAAAAGGTCTTTATTGGGTTGTAATGAGGCTAAGGTAAAGGCATGATATTTAGGAAATGTGAGCTTAATCATTAAGTTCAAGAGCACTTCAAGAATGAAGTAACCATTTATATATATAACCCAACAATCCCAAAACACCTTCCTCTCATCTACCCTTTGGCATTTGAGAGCTCTTCAAGGGAACTCACTTATTACATCTTGTAGTGGTACATTCCAACCCTTTCAACAAGAACAACAATTATTCTTATTATTATATATATATTTATTATTATTATTTATTTATTTTCTTTTTCTTTTTCTTTTTATTTATTTTTTTGTAATCTTTTTTTTTTATTTTTGCTTTACAATCTTAAACCTACTAAACTTAATCCCACACTTAATTCAACACAACACTCGGTCATAAACACTCTTAAAATGCTCTTGACCTAATGAAAGGGTAAGAGTTAAACAACAAGGTTCAAGCTAATGATGTTGTGAAAAAGAAAGAAAGGGAAAATGAAATAGGCTCAAAATTGGCTAACTAAGGTTGAATATAGGGTTGGTCTTTTTAAGCCAAAGTGGTTCACCTAATTGCCTTAATCATCTTGATGCCAAATTGAAAATTTTTTATGTAGTCTTAAAAAGCATTTCAATGCAAGTTCTAGCAAATCATCAATCAAAGATGTTTACCCACAAAAAGAATAATAGGTTGATGGCTCAATTCCTCACTAGATTAATGGCAATGCAAAGAAAAACCAACAAAATTGACAATAAGCACCAATTCTACTCAATTCTCAAATTCATGCTTCAAAAATTCAAAGGTCATCTATCAACAATTTTTATAACAATTGAACTTCCTAAAATTCATTTATTTAAAGAAAAACATTCAAAAACATTAACTAAACTTAAACAAAAATAACTTAAAAGTAAAAACACAAAACCCTACAATGCACCCCACACTTAAAGATTCACAGTGTCCTCAATGTGAGCATGCATACTACAAGGAGGGTTTAGATGAAAAATGATTTCCATCGTTCGCATATACGATGTGTAGGGCTCCTTCCACCCATAATGCAATTGGAGCCCATGACTGAGAGGATGAACAATATGTAACTTTGAAATGTACCCGATGTACGGCAATCCCCAAAAAATATTCTTTGAAAAGGACATGTCTCATAGGGACATTTTTGTCCTGGCCGTGTCATGTGACACGACCAGAGGCTTGGCCGTGTCACCTGGGTGTGTCTCTTCCTGCTGCTCATTTTCCTTCTTTTCCTTCTCTTCTTTGGCTTGTTCTTTGTTTTTTTTCTTTGAATGAGACACGGCCAGAGGCTTGGCCGTGTCTCTGGGTGTGTCTGCTTCTGCCTTGAATTTCTTTTGAGGGACATGGCCATGTCTTGCTTGGCTTGGCCATGTCTTGCTTGGTTCATGCATTTCTTGCCCGGTTTTGATCTTCCAAGGGTGTTTTTCCACCTAAACCTAAAAACAACACTTAAAACAAAATTAAAACAAAAATCAATTAAAACATTAACTAAAACACACATAAAATCATACTAAAAACAAGTACAGAAATGAACTAAACAAGTACCTCCACCGGCAACCTTCATGGTGGGAAAAGGATTGGAAGAATATTTTATTTTATCATCCTTTTAAGATGGGGATATTGAAGATGTGAAAGGAAAAGAAGCTTAACTCAAGAAACTTTCCTTAGCTTGAGTGTTACTTTTCAAATTTTGCTTTACTTTTCAAATTTTGCTTTAATATTTAATTAGAACAATCGTGTTTTTCAAATTTGTTTGAATAAATTACTTTTATCAAAAATTTTGTTGGTCTTTGTTCATTTTGGTGCTCAACCGATGAGGAATCTAGCTTGATATTTATAAATTAATGTATCTAGGCATCATGACTTGAATGACTTTACTAGGTAAGGGAATTGCTCTATAGCATTGAGTTGTGTATGCTTACTTCCTGCATAATTACCTCTGTCTAGGTCCTAGTCAGTCTTAGAACATGCTTAGACAACTTTTGAGGCGAAATTGAACTCTACTTATTTAAGGGAGAGATGATTTAGGCATTGTTTGGTTAGCCAACAACTTGTATCCACCCTATTAAATATCAATCCATAGTTGTCCCTTTCAGCCTTCATAAAATTTTAGCTTTCTTTTCATTGGCATATAACCCCAACAACCTACCTTGAGCTATTGTGATACTTTTGTCAAGTCTTATGATCAATAGGGTGAAGAGGCAAGAAGATCAAGGAATGGAATGCATAGCCAAGACTGTAAAAATAGTTGGTGTTATCAAGACCATGAAGACAGTTGAAGTTCTCAAGACCATAAGGGTAGTTGAAGTTTTCCTAATATCTCCAATATATCAAGACAACATTAGAGTAAAAAATTATTTATCCCTATTAAAGAAGATTTATGTCACTCCACTCATCCATTATTGGAAGCTCAAGTTGGTACAAACAAGACAACTCTTTTAGAGCTAGAACCAAAACAAAAAAAAAGAAAAAGAAAAAAGAAGAAAAGAAAACAAGAGAAATGAGAGTAAGAAAAGAAAAAAAAAGAAGAAAAAAAAAGAAAAGAAAGAAAGGACAAGCTTGCCTCCTGCGGACCATGCTTTTGATCATTCCAAAGCATGGTCCGCAGGAGGCAAGCGATCGCTACAGTACTGGACAGCCCTCGCGGCCCACCCAGCAGGATTTGTTAATTTGGCTTAATTCCTTGGAATTAAGTCGCCTCCCTGGATCGAACCCCTGACCTCCCACTTAAGAGAGCCAGCGAGAACCATCCAGTACCATTTCTGCTACTAATAATTGTAACACCCCAATACTCCATATAAATACTATACATATACCTAGTATACATACAGTAAGTATTTAAAGTATAAGGATGCCACTTTTCTTTTTACCTTTCAATACCTGTAACAAAATTCAAACCATAATAGGTCAATTTAAAGAACACTTACAAATTATTGTCTTTATCAAAACTTCATTTATACATATAATATAACATACTTAAAGTGGATACATGTATGCATTACCCTCTAGTTGGTCTCGACAAAATTTTACTCTTCTCGTGGCATACCAAAAGACTTCATGTCTTCCACCAAGCTACCTGCGCGATAATACATCCGCGCTAAGCTCGAAAGCTTAGTAGTACAAATATAAAATACAAACATATATCATGGAAACACTAACATATAAAGATATCTCAATTCCATATATTTTTAGTTCTTATTAAGTTTATCCCTATTCATTTGCACCTTTCATATCTTTCAACTAATCTCACATCTTATACACATATAAACATAGCATTTCTACCAAGTCCAACCCATCACTAATATTCACAATCAACATCTCAATACACACATTATACATCATACCTATCACAAGTCACATTTCCAATTAAGACAATCATTCTCATCAACCACAATTCATCAATTGAATTCACAATCAATGCTAATACACACATTATACATCATACCAATCATAACATTTCTTTATTCACAATTCAACATTAATAATTCATCACTAGTGCTCATAATCAATATTTCAACGCACATATTACATATCATCAATCACATGTCCAATGAAATATACCAAAGATTTCATTATCCATTTCTTTCAACATTTGTATATCACATTGACAACAAAGACAGACTCGGGCCTAACAGACACCACTATGTTATTCAGAGTTCAGAGTTACTGCTTTGGTCTATAATCATAATCATCAAGCCCGTAGGCATCATATATCAATATTTCTATCCATGGATAGTGTAACGGACCCAGTCTCTTGGACCATCAACTCATCATGAGAAGATCCTCAACCCGGCAAGACTGTTACCAATCATATATTTCATATTCACAATTCTCATAGTGTAACAGACCCAGTCTCTTGGACCTCAATTCAACTCAATTTGAAGAGATCCTCAACCCGGCAAGACTGTTACCTTTTTCATTTTATAGGCATGCCTCCAAACCCAGAACTCTGAAAACTGAATAACACATTAAACACATATTTCACTTATTGTTTCATTATCAATTTCAATCTCAATGTTCATTATCATCTAGGCAAACATGCCTTATTTCTTTCAATTAGATCATCATAGCCAATCACAATGGCTTCACAACATATCATATCTCAATCCATATGATACATATAACATCAGTGCTATAACATTACAAAGTACCTTATTCATATAGCACAATACAATTCACAAGATTCATAATACACAAATCATAGTATTGTTCATATAGTATCATGTGCATCATCATTATAATACTCAACATCAATTACATTAACCAAATGAACATATCATTATTCAATCACATGATTCACATTATACATATAGCATCATTGCTATAACATTACAAAGTACATTAAAGTAATTCTTCATAAAAATGTTTATCATAATAAATTTGCATAGCTCATACCTTGTTGAATGATCCTCTTCTCTTTCACACTATACAAGTCACATTAGATTAACAATGTAATAATTTACCTAATATTATTTAATTATACTCAATCAATTGTATTCTCATACATTAATATTCATCAAATCATTCACATCTTTCATTTTCCCATAACACAATTATATATATACATATCATTAATGATATAAACACATCAAAATACATTAGTGATATGCATTAACAATGCAATCATGCAACATTGGTACTTACCTTAATAACATTTCACACCACTCTAAACTCTTCTCCACTCAATAGTTCTTCACTTCACAAATTAGGGCAATTCAACCTCTTCACAACCTAATCCAAAAGGAATATTAGCAAAATGACCATATGAATAGTACATTCTGGTTTTAGACTCCATTTTATCCTTATTTTGAAAAATTGTATAAAATAATCTACTTGACTAAAAATTCTAAAATTTTTACAGAATTTAGTTTTGTATCTTAAAATCATTCCTTTAAAATTTCAGATCAAACTGAACACAAAATCTTGGTCAAATAGTTCACCTAACCAGACTGCCCCAATTGCCCTGCATCCTGGCAGCAGTTCTGAACTTTGTGAATTCCATAAATCAAATTCAATCAACGTGGTTCCAAATTATTTTTCTCAAATACTAGACTCACTAAGCAACAACATATCCAAAATTTAATTGGATATGATTTTTCTACATTTTATTAAAAATTCCGAAATATAGCTGTCTCAATTAAGGTACCTGCTGGAACAGGTCTAATAAAAATAATCTTTCTAAACTCATAACCATTCCAAAATCGAATCAACATATTTTTCAGTCATTCTAGACTCATAGAGGCACAACATATCAAAATTTCACTTCAAGAACATTTTTCTATAATTAATTAAAAATCATACAATCACATCCTTTACTAATTGTAAAACAGAAAAATATTCACTAAACACAACTCTTACTCTTCCATCACCAACACCAATTTACCTCTCCTTTTCAAATCTATTTCAACTCTTCTCAACAAATTACAAACATACTTAATCATACTATTACTAAACATAACTCAATCCAAACACAACTTCAAAAAGAATCAAGGTAAACAAGAGAAAACTTACCAAGATGATAAAATTCCTTGAAATCCAACTTAGCTACTTGAAATCTCTCTCAACTTTGGAGCTTAAAATCATCAAAACCTTTCTTTGTTCTTTTTTTTTCTTTGCCAATGAAGGAGCCGGCCAACACAAGGAGAAGAAGAAGAAATGATGAAGAAAACACAAAGTCCACATGCATTAAATACTCATCCAAAAGAAAATTACTATAATGCCCTCATCCATTTAACTAAACTTTTGTCACATATATACCCATATAGGTAATTTCACAAATCACAAATAAAATATCTTCTTCCCTTGACCAAGCCCTTTGACCAACTTATATGTTATATATATCACCATATACACTACATATACACTTCTCTCTACACAATGCATTCCTTCCAACTACACACATATACATTATTTTCTCAACTTCTATTATCCTCCAAATAAATCATACACAATGACCACTTATCAATCACACATTCAATTCACTAATAACAATATTATCACAACTTCTAGGCACACTTAGGGATATTACAGCAAATACCTTGCGAACTAAAGAATCAAAAGAAGATATTGAATCAAGGGGGGCATGGAAAGCCTATTTGCTTGTGGAAGCTCCAGTCATTTTGCAAAAGAAGAAATATGTGCTTGTGCGAAGAACTAGACGGCAAAAACATCAATCAGAGCCTGCATAGAAAAATCATGGGTTTGAGTCTACATAGGGGGCAACGCTTCTCCTTTTCAATTTTTGAGTTTATATATAAACAAAATATTTTGAATATCTTCCCACGCAAGGGGCAAGGAGAAGATATGAAGGCTAGCTAAAAAGGTTGAATTTTTTTTGTTCATGTTTAAATTAATGAACAAGAAAAAGAATTCTCAAAAGAATAAAAAATCATCATCAATCAAAAGAAAAAATTAGAGTGAAAATGCAAAAGACAAAAGGTCAGTCCGGCTAAAAGAGCTGAAGCCAAGGTAAAGACCCGATTTCCAATGGATAAAGATCCATGTTTTAAGGGTAAAGACCCGATCTCTAATGGATAAAGATCCATGTTTCAAGGGTAAAGACCCAATCTCCAATGGATAAAGATCCATGCTCCTAGGGTAAAGACCCGATTTCCAATGGATAAAGATCTATATTTCAAGGGTAAAGACCCGATTTCCAATGGATAAGGATCCATATTTCAAAGGGTAAAGACCCAAAGTCCAAAGGATAAAGATCCTTGTTTCAAGGGTAAAGACTGGATTTCAAATGGATAAAGATCCATATTTCAAGGGTAAAGACCCAATTTTCAATGGATAAAGATCCATGTTTCACGGGTAAAGACCCAATCTCCAATGGATAAAGATCCATGTTCCTAAGTTAAAGACCCAATTTTCAATAGATAAAGAACTATTTTTGGTGGGTAAAGACCTACAATTCATAAAAATGGAACAACCAGTTATGGTAGAATTCTCAACTGATAAAAGGTCAGTCAAATCAAATTCAATCTCAGGTCCAAGTACCCAAAACAAATTCAAGTAACCATCTCATCAAAAATTAAGTCTTATTACTTTTCACTCTCTAAAGTCTCAGATCATTCAAGCAGGGGGCAAACTGTAGACCCTTAATTTTTGACCTAGTCCGGTCCAATATATTTTAATAAGTCCAAAATAATTTTTGTGTTATCTTATTTAAATAATATTTGCTTTAGTATTTAATTTTTATTAATAAATAAATAAAAATAAAAATCGGCGACAAAAAATTCATCGCCGAAAAGGGGGGAGGCAAAATGGACTTGGGCCATTTCGCTCGCAAGATTTTCCTCTGGGTGAAATGGCCAGCAGGCAATTTCTCCCACCCCAGCTCGCAGGCTCCTGCGGCAACTTTTTGGCCTGCAAAATTTTTCTGCAGCAGCTTTTTTTGCCAGCGAAATTTTTTCGACGTAAATTTTTTTGAAACCAAATTCAATTTGGTTTCAATTTCCTTTTCTTAATTAACGTTAGATTCCATGAGCAACTAAGAATAATCATAAAAATCTTCTATAAATAAGACAAAAAACAACACAAAAAGGGATCAAAATTTAGGAGGAAAAAATTTTAAGGAAATCGGATTTTAAAAATTCCTTCTGGCAGTGAAATCAATCGGACTTTTAGAGACAAGAATAAGCAACCAATCAATCCATCAAAGGCAGTCACTTTGCCTTTGTTCTTTTTCATCCAAGAAGTAATTTTTGGTGGAACCAACAAATAAAGGTATGAATTTCTTTATTTATTTTTCTTTACAGTAGCTTCATCACTCAAGATTAAAAATTGTTGTTTCTGTAAAATCTTAAAACCCTAATATACTTTCTAACTTCTCAAAACCTTAAATCATTTCATTAATTTACCAAAACCCTAATCTACTTTCCAATTTTTCAAAACCCTAAATTGAATCCTTTTCTTTCCAAAAACCCTAAAAAAATATCTTTTCTATTTCTATAAACTTTAAATCAATTTGTTTATTTTCATAAAACTTCATAAAACTATAAATTATTTTTCCAAATTCTAAAATCAAATACATTCTCGGAAACACTAAAAACCCTAATTCAACTTTTAAAACTAAGACAGTAACCCCAGTAACCCCAAACTAAACTAGCTAACCTAAACCCTAAAATTTTCTTAAACCCCAACTCCCTTAAAACCTTAAACCCTAATTTTTCTAAACCCTAATTCTTTAAACCTTAAAACCTTATAAACCTAAATGTTAAAATTTAAACACAGTAAGCCTAAAAATAACAATTCAGTAGCTAATAATCATAAACCTAATGTTTAAAGTATCCAAACCCTAATTTCATGATTTCACTCCTCAAATACTAATTTGGTTAATCAAAGAACTTTATTAATCCCTTAAGTCATAAAACCTTAATCCATTTTAATTCCCTTAAAACTTACAGTAGCTTAAACCAATAAATTAACCCTAAACATTAAATAAAGAATCTTAAATAAAAACAGTAGCCTTAATTTGTATTTTCTTTTCTTACTATATTCTTAGATTTGATTTTGTAGTTCATTATATGCTCTGATTTATTTTATATGCTTCAATTTATTTAAGCTCAATGCTTGGTTTATTTAGTTTATCATGGATGGATGTTTACGTTCTATTGATGTTTAATATCTTTGATGAATGGTTATTTACTTTTATCGATTTATTTAGATTTCCAAATGTTGTAAGAGGTATGTTTCCACTTGGTGGGTACCTCATTAGTTAAATATCATGTAATTTAAATTGCTTTTCTATTTTAGAACCAATGTAAAAGACTTGTTTCTATCTTTCGGTGGGTTTCCTATTTAGGCATGAATTATTTAAGGGCATGTTTCCATCTTCGGATGGGAGTCCATTTATTTGTTTTGCTTGGACATTGTTTTGATTTTTAATATATCGATGCTTTATTTTAATTATTGTGTGTAATATAGATAATATTGTTATATTTAAGAATTTTATAATATTAAGACCTGTAAAGGAGGCCGGTTCCAATGAACCGGGCGTTGTGGGTTGCTGGGCCATTTCTCACCTTCCCCACACATATCCAACTTTTCAAACCCATTAGGGGGTTAGGGATTCCTTAGAAATCGAGTCAACCACCCCTTTCTTTTTCCCGGCCCGTCCGGGTGGCGACTTCATTTTCTCTGGACTTAGGTCCGTGTTCTTTAAGGCTCCGAGCCTAAACAGTGCAGAAGTCGCAAGAACCATTCCACCGGGAGTGGGGGCGAATTGCGAAGTTACTTAGTGAACGACCACAAGGGAGTTTACTTAGCAATACTGAGGCAAACTCGAAGGATTAGCAAAAGGCAATTACTCTAAGGATTGGAAAGCAAATTAAGGGTGGTGTAGTTAAAAAAAGAAGCAAGTCACAAGCAAAAGAGGTTGAGACATAGAAAACCTGGGAGCGGGGATTTTTGCCCCACACCCGGTGGAATGGTTCTTGCGACTTCGGCACTGTTTAGGCTCAGGGCCTTAGAGAACACAGGCTTAAGCTCGGAGAAAATAGAGTCGCCACCTGGATGGGCCGGGAAAAAGAAAGAGGTTGATGACTCAATTTTTAAGGAATCCCCAACCCCCTAATGGGTTCAGAAAGTTGGGTATGTGTGGGGAAGGTGAGAAATGGCCCAGCACCCCCACAATGCCCGGTTCATTGGAATCGGCGTCCTTTGCAGGTCTTAATATTATAAAATTCTTAAGTATAACAATATTATCCATATTACATGCAACAATTAAAATAAAGCATCATTATATTAAAATCAAAGCAATGTCCAAACAAAGCAAATAAATGGACACTCATCCGAGGATGAAAACATGTCCTTACATCGTTCATGTCTAAACTAAACAGGACACCCACCGAATGGTGGAAACATGTCCTTCACATTGGTCTAAAATATAAAAGTAATTTAAATTACATAGAAATTAATTAATAAGGTACCCACAAAGTGGAAACATACCTCTTACAATTTTAATACCAAAATAAACAAATAATAATCATAATAATAAAGAAAATATCCATCCATGATAAATTAAATAAATCAAGCATTGAAATTAAATAAATCAACCATCAAAACATGTAATAAACTAAATAATCAAATCTAAAATTTAATAAAGCAAATAAAGATACAAATTTATGTTTATGTCTCAATTTAGGGTTCTTTAATTAATATTTAGGGTTTTGAGATTTTGAAATTATTATTATTATTATTTAGGCTACTGTGAGAATTTTGGAAGAATGGGATAGATTATGGTTTTATAAATTTGAGAAAGTAGTAAGATTTTTGGTTAATCAAATTAGGGTTTAAAGCTAACATTATGAAATTAAGGTTTTGGAAACTTAAGACAATAGGGTTTATAATTTTAAAAGATTGGGATTAGGGTTTAAGATTTTTTAGGTTTACTGGAGAGAAAGATTTATGAGATTTATTGGATTTGGGCTTAAGGGTTTATTAGATTTACTGGATGGGGGTTTGAAAAATTAAGTTGTTAATAAGGTTTTGATGTTTTAAGAATTAGGGTTTAGGAAAACTAGGGTTTACTGGATTGAGTTTAAAGAAGATTAAAGTTTAGGAAAATTAAGGAATTACTGGATTAGGGTTTTTGATATTTTGGAAAACATATTTGATCTTAGGATTTAAGAAAACAGTTTAGAGTTTTATAGAAATAATTATGATTAATGTTTTTAGAAACTGTAAAGAAGATTAGGATTTGGAGATTTAAGAAGACATTTGGAAATTTTGCATAAAAAGATAGAGTTTAGATGATTAACAAAATAGTTCGGGGAAAAATAATTTATGGTTTTAAAGTTTTTGAAATAGGAGGATAGTTTTAGGGTTTTTGAAGTTTTTGAAATTGAATAGTTTTAGGGTTTTTGAAATTTTGGAAACAGAAGGATGATTTACGGTTATTGAAGTTTTGATCAAAGACTTAGGCTACTGAATGAATGGACGATTTAATCTGTAAAATATATTACTAAGTTTAATAATTTAGGTTACTGACTCAACATCAAAACAAATGATAGAAGTATTTAAAAGAAAATATGGCAATAACATTGTGAATACAATAAAATCAAAGACTTGTAATCAAACCTTCGTTCATTGGTTCCTCAACAATTTGCTTCTGGATGAACAATGACAAAGGCAATGTTGCTGCCTTTAATGGGTTGATGATTGCTTCTTATTGCTAATGTCTCTTGTTCCTAGGGTTTTCTGTCCCTTTTTCCTTCCCAATTCAGAAGTCCCAAGTTTCGTCCTTTCAGTAAAACAAATTTTTGATCCCTTAATTCTATGTTTTAATGTGGTATTTATAGAAAAAATCATAAACCTACTTCTAATTGTCTAAGGAAACTAAAAATAATTAGGAAAAGAAACAAAAACCAAATAGAATTTGGTTTCGTAAAAAACTGCGTTGGAAAATTACACTGGTAAAAAAACTACTGCGGGCGAAATTTCCAACGCTAGCTGGGAATCGCTGCGGGCGGGCGCCAATTCACCGCAGGAATTTCCTGCAGTGAATTGGCCCAAGGCCAGGCCAAATTGCCTATAAGAAATTCCTGCGGTGAATTGGCCTAGGTTGATTCATTAATGAGGAGTATCATGGAGAGGGAGGAGAGTTTGTCTCACATCTCGAGGCTAGCACTTCTCAGGTAAACTTTTACCATTTTTCCATTGCAATCTCTTTTTTCTTAACTTGTTTTGACCTTTTTAATGATTGTTGCAGGCTGCTAGCTTATTTGGTCATGAGGCTGGACCTTCTTTTACTGCTCTTGCATTTGCTCAATCTAATCAACCGGAGATGCTATCTCATCCACAAGGCATTGATATGAATTACTTGGTAGGTTTTCTTGTTCCATGATAATTTATGCTATATGTATGCATGATTATGTATGCTCTTACTCTTTTCCTTTCCAACTCACAACAAATGCTTGAGGAACAAAACAAGAAACTTCAAGAAGAGTTGGCTGCTAGTCTTCAACAGGTTTCCCATTTTGAAAAATTGTATCACCAGTCAGAGCAAGATTTTTTAGACTTTTGGTTTCAAGGGATGAGAGGTCCTGATGCTTCTTCATCTTGAGTACCCCAAGCTGATGACCATGAGATCCTTTTGTCTACTTCAGATGAGGACCGTTACAGATCTGAGTTCCAAGGTAATAGAGATTCAGGTGCTCCAACTTCGGGCAGACTCGGGATGGGTGATATGCCTCCTCCTCCAACAGGCAATAATTTTTTCAGAGCTTTATTTGATGATCTACTACCTCCTTCTTAGTGATCTATGAATATTGTATCAATTGAGGAAATATTGTATAATAAGTATAAAAATAATAATGACAATATATATTTTTTATCTTTACTGCAACTCTTTTTTTTATCATCATTATTACTACGATACAATTATTAAACTTTCCCCTTCATATTTAATATTTACACAGTCACGCCAATTTACTAAAACCAAATGCAATGCGGTGATTTAAGAACTTTCATTGCCAATTCCCTATCCTCGTGCATCTCGGTCTCATGCTTTCCCTTCTCAATTTTGTAATAGCACAATCCTCCTATATAAATCACTTTTCATGCCACAATTTCATACATAAGCCAGGAAATTTTCTACTTCAACATAAAAACTCCTTTTAACAATTATGATTTTCCTTCATTCATTAACAATGACCGAACTCCATTTGAAGAAAAAAAAAGTTCTATTTAAAAATATGAATACCATTCATTGGAAACAAATATCTTGGTCAAAATTTGATACTTTGAAGTGTTTTCAAAATGTTAAATTGGACCATTCTTTTTACATGCCATGGCTTCCTTTTGGAATGTGAATTCTAGGACATTTAAAATTAATGGCTTTGAAATATGTCCCTTGATTGAAGAATTTGAGGCCATCCTTAGATATCCATGCAATCAACAAATGGCATTACCTATATTGATTTCCAAGACTCAACAAAAGATGCAAATGTTATTTCAACTTTCAAAGCCAGAAGTTCTACAGTTGATGAGAGGTGAGAAAATTTTGCTTGGTCCCCTGATTGACTTTCGCCTTTCTCATTTGGCTCCTACTAAGGCATGGGGATGTATGCTTTGTCTTTGCTTGCTTGGCCAAATCTTACTTGTTTATTCTGATGGTAATATTGATCCACGAGTATTGAATATCATGGACCAAGTGAAAGGAGGCTTGTCGCCAATACCCGTGATCTTAGCCGAGACCAACTTAAATCAGGATTGTCAAAGAGACTCACCAGGAGTCCATTATTGCTTCAAGTAATTACCTAAACTGCCCTTTCAGGTTTTTAATTTAGGTTTATCTCTCTTTTTTTTGTATTGCTCTAATTTTTGCCTAGTCTGCCCATGTGGGTTTTCAGAACTAGCAAGCTGTCCTAATTTTTGCCTAAGCCGCCCTTGCTGATTTTTAACTTAGCAGATCCCTTATTATTATTATTTTTTATTGCTCTAATTTTTGCCTAGTCTTCCCATGTGGATTTTTGGAACTAGCGAGTTGTCCTAATTTTTGCCTAAGCCACCCTTGCGGGTTTTCAACTTAGCGGACCTTCTTCTCTCTCTTTTTTTTCTTACAGATTTGGCTTCAGGAGTGTCTCTGCTTGCTCGATACTCCATCTATGAATTTTTCCAGGTATCTACCATGACATTATTCTATTATGAAATTACTCCATCCTGCTTCTTCATATGCTGACTTGGTTGACTGGATCCACTCACGCGCTGAAGTCAACATCCGTTGGTTGGTACCTTGGTGGAAGATTTCTCGTATCACCATGTGGACATACTTGATGTATGTTCCTCTTGCTGCTCTTCGTCGAGGTACTTGCTATGATTCTCATTGGCTTGACCATCAGTATGGAGCTGAGCCTCGAGGTTCTGAATTAACTCCTGATTTAGATATGCCTTTGACTGAAGCCTACTTGGATCGGCTGAAGCAAAGCTAGCCTGCACGTTACACTTATCATCTGCCATAGATTTTTCATTGGAGCCAGCCTCCTTTACAGGTCTTAATATTATAAAATTCTTAAATATAACAACATTATCCATATTACACACAATAATTAAAAGAAAACATCAATATATTAAAATCAAAGCAAGGTCCGAGCAAAATGAATAAATGGACACCCATCCGAAGATGGAAACATGTCCTTACATCACATGCCTAAATAAGACACCCACCGAAAGGTAGAAACATGTCCTTTACATAGGTTCTAAAATATAAAATCAAATTAAATTACATGATATTTAACTAATGAGGTACCTACCAAGTGGAAACATACCCCTTACAACATTTGGAAATCTAAATAAATTGAAAAAGTAAATAATCATTCATCATAAATAAATCATTCATAAAAGATATTAAATATCAATAGAAAGTAAACATCCATCCATGATAACTTAAATAAACCAAGCATTGAACTTAAATAAATTAAAGCATATAAAATAAATCAAAGCATAATCAAATATAGAATTGAATAAGGCATATAAAAATCCAAATATAGCTACTGTTTCCATTTAGGGCTCTTTATTTCATGTGTTTAGGGTTTTGGAATTTATGGAATTAGGCTACTGTGTGTTTTTAAGGAATTGAATTAGATTAAGGATTTTATGTTTTAAAAGGTTGGTAAGACTCTTTGATTAACCAAACTAGGGCTTTGTTATGTAAAATCATGAAACTAGGATTTGGACTCTTTAAAATGCCTTTGATTTATGGTTTCAAGTTAATGAATTGTTGATTTGAGCTTACTGTGTAAAAAGTATAACCTTTGTATTTTTATGGTTTTTAAAGTTTTAAAAAATTTAAGGTTTAGAAAAAATTAGGGTTTAAGGTTTTAAAGGGTTAAGGTTTACTATTTTTAAGTTTGGAAGTTGCATTTGGGTTTAGTGTTTTAGAATTAGGGTTTCGGTGAATGCTTAGGTTTTTTAGAATTTGGAAAAAGCAATTGATAATTTTATGAAAGTAGACCAACGATTTAAGTTTTATATAAAAAAAAGGTGTTTTTAGGGTTTGTTGTAAGAAACAGGATCAAATTTTGGTTTTGTTGAAAAACATGTTCAATTAGGGTTTTAAGATTTTGAAGAAGTAAATAAACAATTTTAAGTCTTTTTGGAAAATAAAGCAACGAATTAGTGTTTTTAACTTTATAAAAACTAAATTAAAGTTATAGGGTTTTTGAATTAAAAAACACAATTTCATAGTTTATGCTACTGTGAAAAAAAACACAATTAATACATACCTCCTTTTGGTGGTTTCTCTAAAAATAATTCTTCTTGGATGAACAAAAACGAAGGCAGTTGCTGCCTTTGATCATTTGTTAATGCTTTTCTGCTCTCTAAAACAAAATCAGCTTGATTAAAGTTTTCCTTCACAGATTCGGTTTCAAACTCTCTCAATTTTCATCCCAATTTCTCCTTCCCTTTTTTGTTGTGTTGTTTAGTCCATATTTATATAAGAATTTTTGGTATAATTCTAGTTATTCACGGTATTTAATCCTATTTAGAAAAAAGAAACCAAAGCCTAATTGTATAAGGTTTTGGAAAAATTTGCGTTAGAAAATTTCGCTGGGGAAAAAAAACAGCTGCAGAAAAATTGCGCTGGCAAAAAAAAACTACCGCAGGAAAAATTACGCTGGCAAAAAAGCTGCCGCAGCAGGCTGTAACACCCCCACACCCAATACATACACACTACATACACCACAATGTAGTGTACATGTATCGAATATAGGAATGCTACGGATTTTCTTAACATTCAAAACATTTTTAAACTTGATACAATACTCTTATCGTTATATATTATAGAAAAGTAAATCATTTATTTATAAACAAAACATATTAGATATATATACATACATTTAAATATTACGCAGCGGAATATAGAAAACATTTACATATATGAAAGCATTTGAATACGTATTTACAATTATACATATATTTACATTATAACCCATATTTACAAAATATAAAAGAGTTATACATGATTGGCAAGTCTCCTCTGATCTTTAAGTTTCCAAAATCAACTCTTCACTGTCTACTCTCACTCAGTCTCGAAGAGCTCTCGGGTTCAACTCTATCACCTGCGCGATCAAACACTATCGCGCTAAGCCAAGGGCTTAGTAAGACAATTCATGCTAATGTTATGCTTTAGTGCAATGCAATGTTTCACATTTGTATTAATAAATCAACATCAATGATACACACACAATTAGTAAAGATCATACTCAACAAACAATATTCCGTGAATAGTCCGTTTCATCATATAAGTAATATTAACATTTCATTACATCAGAACAACATTTATGTTATACATAAAACCTAGACACCTATGGGCCCATCAAGTACTTAATACGATATTCAGAATTCAGAGTTACTGCTTTGGTTCATAAACACCATTATCAAGCCCGTAGGCAACATATACATATATATATCTCTATCCATGGATAGCGTAACAGACCCGGTTTCTTGGATCATCAACTCATCTAACTCGAGGATATCCTCAACCCGGCAAGACTGTTACAAATCAAATATCTCATAATATCAATTATCATAGTGTAACAGACCCAGTCTCTTGGACCTCAATTCAACTCAATTTGAAGAGATCCTCAACCCGGCAAGACTGTTACCTTTCATTAAATAGGCATGCCTCCAAAAACCAGAACTCTGAAATTGAATATCATATTAAGCATACACTTATTTCATTATTCTCTTTATCAAACTCTTTCTCAATCTTTCTCATTAATTAGGCAAACATGCCATACATCATTCAATTATATCATCATAGCCAATCACAATGGCTCTATATTCCATTTCATCTCAATTCACAACATAACATTTCAATCTTTCATAAACACATTCATTTGCATCATCATGTCATTCACATTATTCATATATATATATATATATCATCAGTGATATAAACATAACAATACACATTGCTCAAATAAATTAACAATGTAATAATGCCACATTTGAACTTACACACAATCATATAGGTTTTGTACTTACCTCAAAAACAAATCACACCACTCTTAACACTTCCTTGTTCAAGATCCTTCTACCTCTTAAATCAATGATTAATCACTATCTTCAAGACCTAAATCAAAAGTAATAGCATATACTTGTTTAGGGATACACAAGAGATAATCCAATTAGGAATTAATTAGGGCAAACCTCAACCCTGACACGTTCACCCACACGGGCGTGTTCATGGCCGTGCCCTAACTCCACAACACAGAAACATTTACACGCTCAACAACATGGGCGTGTTCCTGGGCGTGTAAATTCTCAAATCTCACAGTAGCTATGACACGCTCAATAACACGGGCGTGCTACTGGTCGTGTCAACCCTACTGCCTCCAACACAATTGACACGCCTAAAAACCCTGGACGTGCTCATGGGCGTGTCCGGCCACAAATCAAGATTCCGACCAAAACAACCAAACACTCAACAAAACACTTTTATCCAACAACATCCACTTCACACCATCTTAACAAAACATACTCAAAACTCATCTAAAACTTGCAACGCACCAAAACAAGCCAAACACACATCAAGCACAAAACACAAAATCATCTCAAAACCCTCACCACATATACAACGTCATCTCTTCCATCCACTTACTCTTTTCTTCAATCCATACTCAACATCCATCATCCAATCACTCAAACACTTCTCAAATCTCAAAATCAATCAACACACTCTTAAAAATCTATCAAACTCAAATATCATTTCAAATAAACACAAAGATCACAAGAGAACTTACCAAAGTTACAAAACTTCTTGAATCACCAACTTGATCACTTAATCTTTCTTCAATTTGAGCTTCACTCAACAAGATCTTCTCTTTGCCTCTTGCTTCCTTTGTCTAAGGAGGAGCCGGCCACCATGGAAAAGAAGAAGAAAAATATCAAGAAGCAAAGTCAAATTTTGCTTTTAATCTCCACCAAGTGATCTTATCCAAGCAATTACCAAAATGCCCTCAATCATATAACTAACTTTTTGTCTCATATAAGCCCTTATATGCAATTACACACTCAACACAAATAAATATCTCTCCCATTGACTCTTCATTTGACCAATTTATATGTTATATATATCATCATATACACAACATATACCATTCTCTCTAACCCTATTTTCTTTCCCAATTTCTTTTCTCTTGCAATTAACACATATATACAATCCAATATAACAACAACAACAACAACAATAACATAATAAAAACTTCTAGACCATAAATGAGGATATTACAATTCTCCCCCTCTAAAAAGAAAATTTCGTCCTCGAAATTACCTGATATCAAAGCTGAAACAACTGAGGATATTGCTCTCACATGGATTGTTCACTTTCCTAAGTTGCTTCTTCTTTTGCATGATTCTTCCATAGAACCTTCACCAATGGCACTCTCTTGTTTCTCAGCTCTTTCACATCATGTGCCAAGATAGCAACTGGTTCCTCTTCAAAAGTCAAATCTGGGCTCACTTCGATAGATTCAATTGGCAACACATGAGATGGATCCGATCTGTACCTCCTCAACATAGAAACATGAAATACATTATGAATACGATCCAACTCAGGTGGCAAAGCAAGTCGATACGCAACTGGCCCAACTCTTTCCAAAACTTCATATGGTCCAATAAACCGAGGACTCAATTTCCCTTTTCGACCGAACCTTAAAATCTTCTTCCAAGGAGACACTTTCAGAAATACCTTATCTCCAACATCAAACTCTATGTCTCTCCTTTTCAGATCTGCATAAGACTTTTGTCGGTCTGAAGCTGCTTTTAACCTGCCTCTAATCAACTTTACTTTTTCTTCAGTTTCTTGAATCAAATCAGGACCAACCAACTTATTATCTCCAAGCTCATTCCAACAAAGAGGTGTCCTACACCGTCTGCCATACAATGCTTCAAACGGTGCCATACCAATGCTGGATTGGTGACTGTTGTTGTAAGCAAACTCCACAAGTGGTAAGAATCTATCCCAACCTCCAGAGAAATCAATGACACAGCTTCTCAACATATCCTCAATAATCTGTATCACCCTCTCTGACTGTCCATCCTTCTGTGGATGAAAAGCAGTACTGAAGTGTAATCGAGAACCCAAAGCACTATGCAAACTCTTCCAAAATCTTGAAGTAAACCTGGGATCTCGATCAGACACTAAAGAAGTTGGAACACCATGCAACTTCACAATCTCATGGATATACAGCTCAGCCAATCTCTCCAAAGAGTAATCCATCCAAACCGGAAGGAAATGAGCTGTCTTAGTCAATCTATCCACAATTACCCATATAGCATCATGCTTCTTTTGTGTCAATGGCAAACCAGACACAAAATCCATCGTCACTCTATCCCACTTCCATTCTGGTACTGATAATGGTTGAAGCAATCCAGTTGGAACTTGATGCTCTGCTTTAACCTTCTGACAGGTGAGACATTTCGACACAAAATCTGCAATATCTCTCTTCAAACCAATCCACCAGTAATGCTGTCTCAAATCATGATACATCTTTGTATTACCCGGATGCATAGCAAACACTGACTGATGTGCTTCTTCTAAAATGACTTTTTTCAAATCAGCATCATCGGGTACACACAATCGGTTCTTAAAACAGAGACTCCCATCACCTTTCACAATAAAATCTCTAGTCTTCCCATTCTTGCAATCTGAAATAATCTTCTGAATCTTCATATCAATCAACTGAGCCTCTTTGATCTGATCTAACAAAACTGGTTTCAAAAGCAACTGTGCCAACAATGCACCATCATCACAAGGTACAAAACTGGCATGCAAAGCTCTCAACTCAACAAGCAACGAGAGCGAGTAAACAGTTAAACCAGCTAAAGACTTCCGACTCAAGGCATCAGCAACAACATTTGCTTTACCTGGATGATAATCAATCAAACAGTCGTAGTCTTTAATCAATTCCAACCATCTCCTCTGCCGAAGATTGAGCTCTTTTTGAACACCCAAATATTTCAAACTTTTGTGATCAGTGTAGATAAAATATTTCTCCCCAAACAGATAGTGTCGCCAAATCTTCAATGCAAACACAATGGCTGCTAGCTCCAAATCATGGGTCGGATAGTTAAGCTCATGCGGTTTCAACTGTCGAGATGCATAAGCTATAACTTTACCTTCCTGCATCAGCACACACCCCAAACCACTATGTGAAGCATCACTGTAAATCACATATGGTTTGCCTTCTACAGGTAAAGTAAGAACAGACGCTTGAGTCAACATTTCTCTCAACTACTCAAAGCTAGTCTGACACTGATCTGTCCACACAAATCTCACTCCCTTACGAAGCAATCTGGTGAGTGGAGTAGCTATCAAAGAAAACCCTTTCACAAACCGTCGATAATAGCCTGCCAAACCCAGAAAACTTCTAACCTCTGTCACCGACTTGGGTGGACTCCAATTCAATATAGCTTCAACTTTGCTCGGATCAACTCTAATGCCTTATGCTGAAACAATATGTCCGAGAAAAGCGACTTGATCCAACCAGAACTCACACTTTGACAATTTGGCAAACAACCGCTTCTCTTTCAAAATCTACAACACAATCCGCAGATGCATATCATGTTCCTCTTCATTCCGCGAATACACCAGAATGTCATCGATGAAGACCACTACAAACTGATCCAGATAGGGCCTGAACACCCTATTCATCAAATCCATAAAAGCTGCAAGTGCATTCGTTAGACCAAAAGGCATAACTAAAAATTCATAATGCCCATACCTGGTCCGAAAGGCGGTCTTAGAAATGTCTTCAGCTTTAACTCTCAATTGATGGTACCCAGATCTCAAATCAATTTTAGAAAACACAGCTGCACCCTTCAATTGATCAAAGAGATCATCGATTCTAGGCAAAGGATATTTATTTTTAATAGTCACCTTGTTCAATTGCCTATAATCGATACACAACCTCATATTACCATCTTTCTTTTTCACAAATAGCACAGGAGCTCCCCAAGGAGAAACACTGGGGCGAATAAATCCTTTGTCCAACAATTCCTGTAATTGCACTTTCAATTCCCTCAATTCTGTTGGTGCCATTCAATAAGGAGTAATAGAGATAGGAGTGGTACCAGGCAACAATTCAATACCGAACTCCACCTCTCTCTCAGGAGGCAATCCTGGCAACTCCTCTGGAAATACATCTGGGAACTCTGCAACTGTGGCAATACTATCAATAGAAGAACCTCTTACTCTAGTATCTACCACATGAGCAAGATAAGCATCACACCCTTTTCTAATCAACCTTCTGGCTGCAACAGCTGAAACAAATAAGGAGGCTAGCTGTTCCTGCTCATTAGATACTATCACCTCTCTACCATCAGCAGTTCTCAAAGAAACAATTTTCCTTTTACAGTCTACCACAGCTCCATGTCTAGATAGCCAGTCCATACCTAGAATCACATCATATTCCTTAAATGGCATCTCAATCAAATCTCCAAGGAACTCCTCACCTTGCACCCTCACTGCACTATCTCGGTGCACCTTACTCACAATCACACTATGCCCTAACGGATTTGTCACCAACACATCAAATCCTAGGGACTCAACATGCATCTCAGACACAGGCAAAACAGATGCACTAATATAAGAATGTGTGGAACCCGGATCAATCAAAGCAATCACTGAAGTATCAAATAAAGAAAAAGTACCAGCTATGACTGCCGATGCATCTGGCTGCCTCTGCATAACATACATCCTCTGGGAAGATCCAACCTCCTCTGGTCTACTCTCCCTGGATGTAGCACCTCCTCTAGCACTGAACCCAGATCTGCCTCCCCGGCTGCTACCTCTGCCTGCTCGACCTCCCCTCACACTAGGTCGAGAAGCTGCAGTATCAACTGACATCCGCTCCTGTCTCTCTGGACAATCTCTAATAAAATGCTCAGGAGATCCACATCTGAAGCACACAGCTGACCCACTATACCTCCAACAAGCACCCCTATGTGATCCACCACACTGAGCACACACAGGTAGAGCGGATCTCTGAGTCACTGGGGTCGGAGCACTCGCCACTGAAGCTGTAGGTCTAAATCTCTGTCTCTGAAACTGCACTGACCTACCAGCTGACCTCTGACTCCTACTAACTCTAGGAACAAAGCTTCCTTTACCTCTCTTAACAGAAGAAGACCCTGCCTCAAACTGAGGTCTTCTCACCCTAACCTCTTCCTCTGAAGCAGCTGCAATACTCTGAGCTCGCTCCACACTTTGAGCTGCTGCCACAAGCTGGGAGAAATCGTGATATCTAGATCCAGCCACTAAACACATGATAGAGGGCCTCAATCCCTCCTCAAATCTCCTGCATCTATCTATCTCATCAGCTATAATGCCCCCAGCATACTGGCTCAATCGAATAAACTCAACCTCATACTCAGTTACAGTCTTGCTATCTTGCTTCAAACTTAAGAACTCCATCTTCTTCATGTCTTTGTACTCCCTAGGAGTATACTTCAACTCAAACTCTCTCAAAAAATCTGCATATGACAAGGTTGGTGGATCATCCATAGAATGGGGCACTGTCCTCCACCAGTCATATGCATCCTTCTGTAGCAAAGATCTTGCATAATCAAACTTTTCCTCCGAGGTGGCTTGCAACTGAATAAAGATCCTCTGTACTTTGTCAAGCCACTGTTCTGCTACAGCTGGATCAGTAGTACCAAGGAAATCCTCCGCTTCATACTTCCTTAGTTTATCATAGTGCCTCACTGGTACCACAGGCTGAGGGGGTGGTAGCACTGGTTGCACTGGTGCTTGCCTCATAACTTCCATCATATGTCTAAACTAGGCTGGCGGAACCTCCTCTCCAGCTGGTCTACCCGACACCGAAGCAGGTGCCTCCTCAACACTATCAACTCTAGCTCCCTCAGCAGGAGCAATACTCTCGGCACTACCCTCAGTCGACTGACGTGAGTGAGAATCCATCACAACCTAACACTGTAAACACATTAGAATACTTCTTATTAAAGATCGGAGATTGCCAATCCCAAACATATATGTTATTCAAAAACCACTTTTTAAAATCAAAATAATCTTTTTCTTACATTTTACCTAGGTTGAGAAGCTCTGATACCAAAACAATTGTAACACCCCCACACCCAATACATACACACTACATACACCACAATGTAGTGTACATGTATCGAATATAGGAATGCTACGGATTTTCTTAACATTCAAAACATTTTTAAACTTGATACAATACTCTTATCGTTATATATTATAGAAAAGTAAATCATTTATTTATAAACAAAACATATTAGATATATATACATACATTTAAATATTACGCAGCGGAATATAGAAAACATTTACATATATGAAAGCATTTGAATACGTATTTACAATTATACATATATTTACATTATAACCCATATTTACAAAATATAAAAGAGTTATACATGATTGGCAAGTCTCCTCTGATCTTTAAGTTCCCAAAATCAACTCTTCACTGTCTACTCTCACTCAGTCTCGAAGAGCTCTCGGGTTCAACTCTATCACCTGCGCGATCAAACACTATCGCGCTAAGCCAAGGGCTTAGTAAGACAATTCATGCTAATGTTATGCTTTAGTGCAATGCAATGTTTCACATTTGTATTAATAAATCAACATCAATGATACACACACAATTAGTAAAGATCATACTCAACAAACAATATTCCGTGAATAGTCCGTTTCATCATATAAGTAATATTAACATTTCATTACATCAGAACAACATTTATGTTATACATAAAACCTAGACACCTATGGGCCCATCAAGTACTTAATACGATATTCAGAATTCAGAGTTACTGCTTTGGTTCATAAACACCATTATCAAGCCCGTAGGCAACATATACATATATATATCTCTATCCATGGATAGCGTAACAGACCCGGTTTCTTGGATCATCAACTCATCTAACTCGAGGATATCCTCAACCCGGCAAGACTGTTGCAAATCAAATATCTCATAATATCAATTATCATAGTGTAACAGACCCAGTCTCTTGGACCTCAATTCAACTCAATTTGAAGAGATCCTCAACCCGGCAAGACTGTTACCTTTCATTAAATAGGCATGCCTCCAAAAACCAGAACTCTGAAATTGAATATCATATTAAGCATACACTTATTTCATTATTCTCTTTATCAAACTCTTTCTCAATCTTTCTCATTAATTAGGCAAACATGCCATACATCATTCAATTATATCATCATAGCCAATCACAATGGCTCTATATTCCATTTCATCTCAATTCACAACATAACATTTCAATCTTTCATAAACACATTCATTTGCATCATCATGTCATTCACATTATTCATATATATATATATATATATATCATCAGTGATATAAACATAACAATACACATTGCTCAAATAAATTAACAATGTAATAATGCCACATTTGAACTTACACACAATCATATAGGTTTTGTACTTACCTCAAAAACAAATCACACCACTCTTAACACTTCCTTGTTCAAGATCCTTCTACCTCTTAAATTAATGATTAATCACTATCTTCAAGACCTAAATCAAAAGTAATAGCATATACTTGTTTAGGGATACACAAGAGATAATCCAATTAGGAATTAATTAGGGCAAACCTCAACCCTGACACGTTCACCCACACGGGCGTGTTCATGGCCGTTCCCTAACTCCACAACACAGAAACATTTACACGCTCAACAACATGGGCGTGTTCCTGGGCGTGTAAATTCTCAAATCTCACAGTAGCTATGACACGCTCAATAACACGGGCGTGCTACTGGTCGTGTCAACCCTACTGCCTCCAACACAATTGACACGCCTAAAAACCCTGGACGTGCTCATGGGCGTGTCCGGCCACAAATCAAGATTCCGACCAAAACAACCAAACACTCAACAAAACACTTTTATCCAACAACATCCACTTCACACCATCTTAACAAAACATACTCAAAACTCATCTAAAACTTGCAACACACCAAAACAAGCCAAACACACATCAAGCACAAAACACAAAATCATCTCAAAACCCTCACCACATATACAACATCATCTCTTCCATCCACTTACTCTTTTCTTCAATCCATACTCAACATCCATCATCCAATCACTCAAACACTTCTCAAATCTCAAAATCAATCAACACACTCTTAAAAATCTATCAAACTCAAATATCATTTCAAATAAACACAAAGATCACAAGAGAACTTACCAAAGTTACAAAACTTCTTGAATCACCAACTTGATCACTTAATCTTTCTTCAATTTGAGCTTCACTTCAACAAGATCTTCTCTTTGCCTCTTGCTTCCTTTGTCTAAGGAGGAGCCGGCCACCATGGAAAAGAAGAAGAAAAATATCAAGAAGCAAAGTCAAATTTTGCTTTTAATCTCCACCAAGTGATCTTATCCAAGCAATTACCAAAATGCCCTCAATCATATAACTAACTTTTTGTCTCATATAAGCCCTTATATGCAATTACACACTCAACACAAATAAATATCTCTCCCATTGACTCTTCATTTGACCAATTTATATGTTATATATATCATCATATACTCAACATATACCATTCTCTCTAACCCTATTTTCTTTCCCAATTTCTTTTCTCTTGCAATTAACACATATATACAATCCAATATAACAACAACAACAACAACAACAATAACATAATAAAAACTTCTAGACCATAAATGAGGATATTACACAGGCTATGTCAATTGCGGGTGAAACAGGCCTGCGGTCCATTTCGCCAGCAGGCAACTTCTGCGGGCGAAATGCCCACGGGCCCGCGCTGACTTTCGGCAAAGATTTTTTCGCCGCCGATTTTTTTTATTTTTATTTGTTTATTTTTATATTTTATTAATAAAAATTAGATACTAAAGTAAAAATTATTTAATTAAGATAACAAAAATTATTTTGGACCAATTAAAATATATTGGACAATACAAAATTGATTTTAGACTAAATAAAATATATTGGACCGGACTGGGTCAAAAATTAAGGGTATACAGTTTGCCCCCTGCTTGAATGATCTGAAACTTTAGTGAAAGAGAGTGAAAAGCAATAAGACTTAATTCTAGGTTCTGGACCCAGTTCGAGTTCTGAACTCAAGGATAATTCTAGGTTCTGGACCTAAGGAAAATTTGGGTTCTGGACCCAATTCAAGTTCTGGACTCAAGGATAATTCTATGTTCTGGACCTAAGAAAAATTTGGGTTCTGGACTCAATTCGAGTTCTAGACTCAAGGATAATTCTAGGTTCTGGACCTAAGGAAAATTTGGGTTCTAGACCCGATTCGAGTTCTGGACTCAAGGATAATTCTAGGTTCTGGACCTAAGAAAAATTTGGGTTCTGGACCCGAGAGATTTGGATACTCGATCCTGAACTAGACTCAGATACTCGATCCTAACTGGATTATACTCGATCCTAACTTGATTTGGATTGGGATACTCGATCCTAACTAGATTTGGATACTCGATCCTAAACTGGATTTGGATACTTAATCCTAAATAGGGTTTGGATACTCAATCCTAAACTGGATTGGGATACTCGATTCTAAATTGGCTTTGGATACTCAATCCTAAACTGGATTTGGATACTTGATCCTAAATTGGATTGGGATACTCGATCCTAAATTGGCTTTGGATACTCGATCCTAAACTGGATTAGGATACTCGACCCTAAATTGGATTAGGATACTCGACCTTAAATTGGATTTGGATACTTGATCCTAAATTTGTTTGGGATAATTGATCCTAATTGGATTTGGATACTCGATCCTAAATTAGTTTGGTATACTCGATCCTAACTGGATTTGGATACTCAATCCTAAACTGGATTGGGATTCTCGACTCTAAATTGGATTGGATTTGGGTACTTGGACCCAGGATTGGGTACTTGGACCTAGGATTGAGTTTGACTGACCTTCTTTCATTTGAGAAGTCTGATTGCTCCTGTTATTCTATTCATTGTGGTTTTTCGCCCACAAAATGGATCTTTATCCTTTGAGATCGAGTCTCCATCCTTGAAAATGGATCTTCATCCTTTAAATTGGGTCTTTTCCCTGGCTTCAGCTCTTTTAGTTGAACTGATCTTTTGTCTTTTGTATCTTCATTCTTTTGAGAATTCTAATTTTCTTCTTTTTTTCATTCTGTCTTGTTCTTCCTTTGTGCTTTTGCAAAAAAATTTAGCCCTTTTTAGCTAGCCTTCATATCCTCTCGTTGCCCCCTGCATGGCATGATATTCAAAATATTTTGTTTATGCATAAACTCAAATTTTGAAAAGGAGAAGCGCTGCCCCCTGTGTAGGCTCAAACCCATGATTTTTCTATGTGGGCTCTGATTGATGTTTGTATTTCGTCTTGTTATTTGCAAAAGCATGCATTTCTTCTCTTTGCAAAATTACTGGAACTTTCTCAAGCAACAGGCTTTCCATGCCCCTCTTGATTCAATATCTTCTTTTGATTCTTTACTTCGTAGGGTGTTTGCTGTTCATTTTGACAAGGAATTGACAACACAAGACAAGAAAATGCAATATGCTCATGTATGCATGATATGCATAAATAATACTTACAGTGATTTCATTAACTCACAGGCGGAGGTGATCAACAGAAGTATTCTCGTTGACTCCTTTTCGGCGCTCGTTCAAGTCTTGAATTGGAATGATCGAAAGCTTTGCATCTGTGGCTTTTATCTTCAAGATGTTGAAAACATGAGTGGTTGAGACTCTAAGCAGCAGAGTCAGGGATTCATCTATTTCGAACTATGTTTTAGCATGTCGGTTGATAGTTTCTTCATGACCTTGCCAATAATCACTTCCTTTGCCCAATGTGTCCTTTGGAAGTTCAACATACTTCCCTTAACTTGAAGGCTTTGTATGACAAAACACTTTTTTGAATTTTGATTTTGAAATCAAATGTTGGCTTTGCTAAATTAATGTCAATGCACCTCAGGACTTGATTTTTCAAATTAACATATCTATAACATGACAACCCTAGTTACCGTACTAAACTCGGGAATCATTTCTATTTAAGCAAGAATTGTTGCACTTTAGATAGGCACATACACATTACTTGGCCAAAGGTCTCATTTGAGTTTAAATATTGTCTATCTCATATGCATGCTTATCCAAACTATCTCCACTAATAGACTCTACCTACCAAGGGAGATCAACAGGTCTTTGATAGGCTTGAAATGGGGTCTATAAGGGACACGGGTTTAAGTGAAGGCAATTTTGAGATAGGAGCTGATGTGACACAACGGACAAACCCTCACACTATAAATTTCTTGTTTGAACTTCAGGAAGTTGGGAGCAATCTTGCTAGACCCTAAATTCCTTCTATCTTCTTGGCATTAATCTGGATCTTAATTGGAACCATTTTTGCCTTTGCATAATGTTTGGTACCCAAATTCATTTCTTTTCTTCTCCCTTTTCTTTATTTCTCATACTCTTGCCTTTCTTTGAGCATTTTATCATTCTTTCTTGTATGACTATCAAGTACAGAACTTTCAAGAACTAGATGGTCTTTCTCCTTTTCCTCTAATTTTGTGGTGTCTTTGGTCGGGTTGGACCAATTCAAGTCATACTGTCCAAATGGAAGTCTTTTGTTGTCTTAGGTAAAAGAGAACTCAATTGGCTTTCTGAACCGCCTTTTTAGGTTTTATTTTTATTTTCTTCTTTTTTCTTTTTTCTTTTTTCTTTTTCTCTTCTCTTTCTTTTTTGTTTTGTTTTGTTTTATTTTTTTTTATTCTAGCTCTAAAAGAGTTATCTTTTTTGTACTAACTTAGGCTTCCAATAATGGATGAGTGGAGTAACATAAATCTTCTTTAACAGGGATAAATCATTTGTTACTCTGATGTTGATGTTGTCTTGATATATTGGAGATATTAAGGGAACATCAAGTACCCTTATGGTATTGAGAACTTCAACCACTCTTATGGTATTGAGAACTTCAACTATCTTCATGGTATTCATTTCTTTCTTTGATCTTCTTGCCTCTTCATCTTAGTGATCATAAGACTTGTCAAAAGTATCACAACAGCTCAGGGTAGGTTATTGGGGCTTTTAAGCCAATGAAAAGAAAGTTAAAATTTTATGAAGGCTTAAAGGGACAACTAGGGATTGATAATTAATAGGGTGGATACTAGTTGTTGTCTAATCAAACAATGCCTAGATCATCTCTCCCTTAAATAAGCAGAGTTCAATTTTGCCTCGAAAGTTTTTCAAAGCATGTTCTAAGACTGACTAGAACCTAGACAAAGGTAATTATGCAGGAGCCCTCTCTAAATAAGCATACACAACTCAATGCTATAGAGCAATTCCCTTAACTAGTAAAGTCATTCAAGTCATGATGCATAAATATATTAATTCATGAATTATCAAGCTAGATTCTTCATCGGTTGAGCACCAAAATGAACAAAGACCAACAAAATTTTGATGAAAATAATTTATTTAAAGCAACTTTAAGTCTGAAAAGCAAGATTGTTCCAATTTAGATATTAAAGAAAGAAATTTTGAAAAGCAACATTCAAGCTAAGGAAAGTTCGTTGAATTGGAGTCAAAGATACTCCATTCATTTAGACATATCAAGGGCAAGGATTTTTTCCATCATTAAGGATCATGGCTTCATCATCCATAGTTAATCCAAACTTGTTTAGTAGTACATCATCTTTAGCAGCTTCTCTATCCATATCATGATGAGATGACAAGATAAAACTCTTCATGAGGGTTGCAAGTGGTGGCGCCCTTCCAATTTTAGGCAGAGGCATATTCTTAGTGTTGGGCTTATTAGGCTCAGGTAGCTCACCACTGTCAATTAAATCTTGGATCTCATGCCTCAATCGAGTACATCTATCAGTCTCATGTCCTTGAGTCTGATGAAATTCACAAAAGGCTTTAGTATTAAATTTTGGGGGTAAAGGATTCGTGCAAAGGTCGAGGGGCCAATGGCTGTAATAGTCCCTTCTTTTGTAGCTTGTTGAAGACCCAAGACAAAGGCTTCCCCAGATCAGAAAATTTACGCCTCTTTGCTGGTTCAGTTGCTGCATTTTCCTCAACACCTCTTCTTTTCTTTTGATTTTGTTCATTAGGGTAGTAGCCGCTCTTATTACCCCAATTAAACAGCATATGGTTCGGCTGGCCTTATATAATAGGGATTGATCCCTCATTTTTCATTCGATCTCTATCAGTAGACACGTTCCTTGTTAGTGCTACCTTTTCCTTCTTTCTTATGTCAATGGGAGATGCCTCATTAGCATTGTTGATGATCTCTAGAATTTGAATCAACTGGGTCCTCATAATTTCAACCAATTGATCTTGTAGCTCGGCCATCATAGCTTTGACAACTTCATCAACTATGTCCCTTAGCTGGTTTGCATCCATCCTTGAAATGTTATAGGTGGTGTCGTTGTATGCTCTTGAACTGTTGTACTCTAGGTCTGTGAGCCAGAGAGGATCAAGGATATGTGATGCAAATGTATGCATGTATGCATGAACAATCAACGAAGAAAGATAATTAGGATGTTCCTTCCAACCTTATAACATCCGCACACGAATGGCGAGTCTCTTTTCCTAGGTATATGGTTAACAAAATACCAACATGAGGTATCTTGTTTTTGAATAATTCCCTCGGATGTTTCAACCAATAGTTATATTTTTGAAAATGGAAATTCGTCCATGATAATTCTCATTAATTAGGTTTTAATCCATTTAACCAACTAAAGTAGCTTTTATGCTATATTGGATTAAAATGAAATTAAGAGGTTTATTATAAATAGATTTCTCACTTGAAAAAGATAACTAATGATTCATGCCAAAAATAAGCCCATGATTAATTTATTCTTAGTGTAAACTAGGCCCACAATTGATTTTTGGTATTACATAATTGACCTAAATATTTTGCAAGCTCTTTGTATGAAAAGGTTGGATGAAAATAGTTTTATTTCTAAGCCCATTATAAAAAGATTTTAGAAAAATAGATTTCGGGTTTAGTATTTGGGCCATGAGCCAAAAAAGTTTTGATATGTTTTTAGAAAAGTTTTATGTCCAAAGACCATCTTCAAAAATTTTAAAAATATCTTTGGTCTTTTGGACTTTAAAGAAACAATTTATTTTGACCTTACAATATCCTTAGGTCATATTAGAAAAAGAACAAACCAAATGAGCCATGATTTAAGCCAAGATAAATTAACCATAGTCAAACAACATGCATTTGGGGTAAAAACCTAAGGAAAGTAACTAGGCCAATTACATGAGCTTTAGTCATTGGGTTAAAAGGCTTAGGTTCCCATAGCAAGTATATACCAAATGGTATAAGGCTTTGAGTGGTTATGCCATGTTTGATCTCCATACCTTGAGTGAAAGTATGGTATCCCTTACATAACATAACACGGGTAACACGGTCGTCCTAACTCGTGAACATGATACAATCTAAGATGATGCAATGGATAATATCATTATAAGAAAGAATAAAATAATATAAAGACCAACAGAATCAACTTTTCTTATCCCCAATGGAGTCGCCATTGTGAGGGGGGATTTTTGCCCCCACTCCCGGTGGAATGGTTCTTGCGACTTCGGCACTGTTTAGCCTCGGGGCCTTAGAGAACACGGACCTAAGTCCGGAGAAAATGGAGTCACCACCTAGACGGGTCGGGAAAAAGAAAGGGGTGGATGACTCGATTCCTAAGGAATCCCCAAATCCCTAATGGGTTTGGAAAGTTGTGTACGTGTGGGGAAGGTGAGAAATGGCCCAGCACCCCCACAATGCCCGGTTCATTGGAATTGGCCTCCTTTACAGGTCTTAATATTATAAAATTCTTAAATATAACAACATTATCCATATTACACACAATAATTAAAAGAAAACATCAATATATTAAAATCAAAGCAAGGTCCAAGCAAAACGAATAAATGGACACCCATCCGAAGATGGAAACATGTCCTTACATCACATGCCTAAATAGGACACCCACCGAAAGGTAGAAACATGTCCTTTACATAGGTTCTAAAATATAAAAGCAAATTAAATTACATGATATTTAACTAATGAGGTACCCACCAAGTGGAAACATACCCCTTGCAACATTTGGAAATCTAAATAAATTTAAAAAAGTAAATAATCATTCATCATAAATAAATCATTCATCAAAGATATTAAATATCAATAGAAAGTAAACATCCATCCATGATAAAATAAATAAACCAAGCATTTAACTTAAATAAATTAAAGCATATAAAATAAATCAAAGCATAATCAAATATAGAATTGAATAAGGAAAATAAAAATCCAATTATAGCTACTGTTTCCATTTAGGGCTCTTTATTTCTTGTGTTAAGGGTTTTGGAATTTATGGAATTAGGCTACTGTGTGTTTTTAAGGAATTGAAATAGATTAAGGATTTTATGTTTTAAAAGGTTGGTAAGACTCTTTGATTAACCAAACTATGGCTTTGTTATGTAAAATCATTTGTACTCTTTATCTTCGAAAGGCAAATGGTTCAAGTTTTCATGCATCTAGCATTGTTGCCATTTTCTCACAAAATCTATACAATCTCTTTCCATGGTGAACAGATAGTTGCCTTGTTGGATTATCTTCTTAACTAGGGCTAATCCATTCATATGAGGTCCATAACTTCCTGTGTGTATCTCGGACATAATTTGCTTGACTTTAGACTTCCTCAAGCATCTTAGGTTCACTCTATCGGGCCATCTTTGATACAACTCTCCATGAAAGGTGATGTACTACAAGGATCATATCCTTATAGTTCTTCTCTCTTCCTTTGTTGCATCTTGTGGATACTCCCTACTTTTCAAAAACCTTCTAATGGTGTCATACCATGCTGTAGACCCTTAATTTTTGACCCAATCCAGTATGTTAATATTTTTTTAGTCTAAAATAATTTTTGTGATATTTTAATATTTATTTTAGTTTTTAAAAATTAAAAATAGTGAAGTGAATAAAAATAATAAATAATAAATAAACAAAAATAAATAAATAATAATATAAATACATAAATAAATAAAAATGAAAATCGGCGATGGAAAAATCGACGACAAAAAATTCAACGCCAAAAAGAAATTGGCCAAGGCCAATTTCGCCCACAGGAAATTCCTGCGGGCGAAATGGCTTTGCTCGCAATTTTCCACGCCAGCGCTCGTAAGCTCGCAGCCCGTCGCAGTTTTCGCCAGTTAAATTTTTCCAATGCAATTTTTTCTGAAACCAAATTCTATTTGGTTTCTATTTTCTTTTCCTAATTAAGTATAGTTTCCTTAAACAATTGGAATTAATCTTTTAAATTTCCTATAAATAACACTAAAAAAACACAAAAAGGGAGACTAGATTTTAAGGGGAGAAACTTTTGGAGAACTGGAACTTTGAATTTGAACTTCGGATTTGAGAGTAACAAGCAAAGCCATCAACAATTTATCAAAGGTAGCAACTTTGCCTTTGTCTCCGTTCATCCAATAAGCAATTTTCGGTGGAAGCAACGAACTAAGGTTTGAATCTCTAATTTTCTTTTTATTTTCTTACAGTAGCTTCAATCATTAAAAACTAATAAATTGTTTCTTTTAATTCCAAAAATCTTAGAACCCTAATTTATTTCTTCTAAACCTTAGAACCTTAAATCGTTTCTTCCATTTTCAAAAACCCTAAAAGTTACTTTTCTATTTCTTCAAAAACCTTAGAACCCTAATTTATTTCTTCTAACCCTTAGAACCCTAATTTATTTCTTCAAAACCTTAGAACCCTAAATCGTTCCTTCTATTTCCAAAAACCCTAAAAAAAAAACTCTTTTGTTTCCAAAACCTTAAATCATTTTTCCTATTTCCAAAAGCTTTTAAAAACCCTAAGCAGTTTCCTTCTATTCCTTTTCCAAAATTTCCAAATGTTTTGTTAAATATCCAAACTCTAAACTCACTTTACAGTTTCTAAAAAATCACAATTACTTTATAAAACTAAACTATTTTCTTTAACTCCAAAACCAAAACAGTAAACCCCACACTAGTTAATCTAAACCCTAAGTTTTCCTAAACCCTAATTCCCTCAAAGCCAAAATCGTAAATCCTAGTTTTCCTAAACCCTAATCCTTAAAACCTTAAAACCTTATAAACCTAAACATTCAAAATCATTACAATAAACCCAAAACAACAATCCAGTAACCAAGAGCTATAAACATAATGTTTTATTATTTTAAAACCCTAATTTCATAATGTTACCCTTAAACCCTAACTTGATTCATGAAACCCTAATCCATTTTAATTCTCTTAAAACTTACAGTAGCCTAAACAAATGATAATAATAATACTAAAATCCCAAAACCCTAAATGTTAATCAAAGAACTTTAAATAGAAACCGTAAACCCTAATTTGTATCTTTACTTGCTTTATTTAATTTTATATTTGATTATGTAGTCTATTATATGCTTTGATTTATTTTCAATGCTCCGGTGATTGATTTATTTTCAATGCTTGATTTATTTAATTTATTATAGACGAATGTTTATTATATACTTTGATTGATGATGAATGATTTATTTATGATGAATGGTTATTTACTTTTATTTGTTTATTTTGATTTCCAAATGTTGTAAGAGGTATGTTTCCACTTTGTAGGTACCTCATTAGTTAAATATCATGCAATTGAAATTGCTTTTATATTTTAGACTAATGTAAAGGACATGTTTCTACCTTTTGGTGGGTGTCCTATTAGTTTAGACATGAACGATGTAAGGACATGTTTCTATCCTCGGATGGGTGTCCATTTATTTGTTTTGCTTGGACATTGCTTTGATTTTAATATAACTATGCTTTATTTTAATTGTCGCATGTAATATGGATAATATTATTATATTCAAGAATTTTATAATATTAAGACCTATAAAGGAGGCCGGTTCAAATAAACCGGACGTTGTGGGGGTGCTGGGCTATTTCTGACCTTCCCCACATGTATCCAACTTTCCGAACCCATTAGGGGGGTTGGGGATTCCTTAGGAATCGAGTCATCCACCCCTTTCTTTTTCCCAGCCCTTTCGGGTGGTGACTCCATTTTCTCTGGACTTAGGTTTGTGTTCTCTAAGGTCCCAAGCCTAAACAGTGCCGAAGCCGCAAGAACAATTCCACCAGGAGTAGGGGAGAAAATCCCCGCTCACAATGGCGACTCCACTAGGGATAAGAGAAGTTGATTCCATTGGTCTTTATATTATTCTATTCTTTCTTATAATGATATTACCCATTGCATCATTTAGATTGCATCGTGTGCGTGAGTTAGGATGCCCGTGTTACCCGTGTTGTGTTATGTAAGGGATACCATACTTTCACTCAAGGTATGGAGATTGAGCATGGTGTAACCACTCATAGCCTCATACCATTTGGTATATACTTGCTATGGGAACCTAAGCCTTTTAACCCAAAGACTAAAGCTCATGTAATTGGCCTAGTTACTTTCCTTAGGTTTTACCCCAAATGCATGTTGTTTGACTATGGTTAATTTATCTTGCCTTAAATCATGGCTTATTTGGTTTGTTCTTTTTCTAATATGACCTAAATACATTGTGAGCTCAAAATAAATTTTTCTCTAAATCCAAAAGACCAAAGCTATTTTCAAAACATTTTCAAAATGGCCTTTGGACATAAAAGTTTTCCAAAACAAGTTAAAAATTCTTTTGCTGTAACACCCTGATACTCCATATAAGTACTATACATATACCTAGTATACATACAATACGTATATAAAGTATAAGAATGTTACTTTTAGATTCAATTTAAAAAAAAACCTTTATCCAAGTTCATCAAATTATACATTAATTTAAAACACATTTACAAAAGTCAGTATTCTTATTTATCAAAACTTCATTCATCCATATGAATATATATATTAACTCAAAAATACAATATAATTTAAAATTACACATGTATGCATCACCTTCTAGTTGGTCTCGAGACACCCTTACCCTTCTCGTGGCATAACAGCTAGACTTCCCGATCAACCGCATACATACCTGCGCGATTAAACATCCGCGCTAAGCCCGAAAGCTTAGTAGTACAAATAAATACTAAAACACATTTTACCATAAGAATCATACCTTATATTTTTAGCATTATGTTTTATGGTTCTCTTACCACGTTTTCCTTTCTCAATGCATTCTTCATATGTTCCCACTAATTTCACAATTATTATACATAATTATATAAAGCCTTTACAACACAGTACTTTCCCTTTCTATCTCATATGCATATAAACATACATCGTTTCAACCAAAATACCATTCAACGACCTATTCAACACCTTTATGAAAGCAATTCTCACACATTCCTTATTCATATATATATTCTACACATCATACTATATTTTTATAAAATCATATATCAACAAAGTCCCTCAAACATATTCACCTTCAATACATCAATGCACATATTGCAAAATCATACTTTATAACATTATTTTATCCACAATTCATCAGACATGAATCATACTTCCAATAAAGGCAGTTATAGATCTCATTACTCATTTATTTCAACATTTGAATATCACATTGACAACAAAGACAGACTCGGGCCCAAACAACACACTAATATGTTATTCAAAGTTCAGAGTTACTGCTTTGGTTCATAATCACAATAATCAAGCCCGTAGGCATCATGTATCAATAACTCTATCCATGGATAGTGTAACAGACCCAGTCTCTTGGACCATCAACTCCACATGAGGAGATCCTCAACCCGGCAAGACTGTTACCTGTAACAGACCCAGTCTCTTGGACCATCAACTCGACTAACCTCGAGGAGATCCTCAACCCGGCAAGACTGTTACCAATTATATATCTCATAATCATAATTATCATAGTGTAACAGACCCAGTCTCTTGGACCTCATTTCATCTCAAATTAAAGAGATCCTCAACCCGGCAAGACTGTTACCTTTCATTTTATAGGCATGCCTCCAAACCCAGAACTCTGAAATTGAATAACACATTAGTTACACAATTCATTTATTATTTCATTATCCATCTCATTCTCAATTGAATCATAATCTAGGCAAACATGCCTCATTTATCACAATTGAATCATCATAGCCAATCACAATGGCTTTACATCACATTTGTGTTATAATAGCCAATGACAATGGCTTCATATTTCATTTGAATCATCATAGCCAATGACAATGGCTTCTCATTTCATTTGATTTCAATTCTCATTTCATCTTTCATCATAACATCACATCTTTCACATAACACATTACAATTTACAAAGTTCACAATACATAAAACATAACATTGTTCATATAGTATCTTAAACATCATTGTTATCATCATATCACATTGATCAATTCATCACTCAACAATACATAATCAATGGCATTGCACATACCTTTTTCCATAATCATTATATCTTCCACATTTCCTATATCATCATTGTTATATACAAAACAATTTACATTATACATGAATATAGAATCTTCTATATACATTTGGTTGGATCATTATTGTTTTAAGTGTGTTTAGGTATAAAAGACCTCTGAAGATCCAACAATGTATGAAGAACAAATAACAAACACCCAAGCTAACACCCTCAAGGGACACGGCCAAGCTTGTGGCCGTGTCTCTCAATCCAAACATCCAGTAGCAAACACGGTCAAAGGACACGGCCAAGCCAGTGGCCGTGTCTCTCAATCCAATTCAAGAAGTAGCAAATACGGGCAGTGGACACGGCCAAGCCAGTGGCCGTGTCTCTCAACACAACAATCTAGTAGCAGACACGGGCAAGGGACACGGCCGTGTCTCTCCAAAAATCATCCAACACGGCCGAGTTTGCCCTAACTTGGCCGTGTCTCTCATGACTTGGCCGTGTTCTTCAATGAATTAAAGGCCAAACACTTCCAAATTCATCTAACCCAAACCCAACCTCAACATTTCATCATTTACCTCACAATTTTCTCAACTTATCATCACTTAAATATCAATTCAACATCTTTACATACTTCACTCTTTCATTATCTTCACTTTACACACTAATTATACCAAACATAACCTCAATCCACAAGAATTCAAAACAAGAAGATAAGAATTTAGATATATACATATAATCAATAAAATCAACTCAAAAGGGAGTACTTACTTGAATAGCTTGCTAAATCTTCAATATCCACTTGCAAACATCTTGATATCCTTAATCTTTGGTGTAACTAGAAGCAAAATCATCTTTCTCTTTCTAGCTTCTCTCTCTCTCTCTCTCTCTCTCTCTCATTTACAAAGGAAAAGAAGAAGCAGAGGAAGAAAGAACGTTCTCGTTCTTTCTTTCGTTTCTCTCATATATATATATATAATAATAATAATAATAATACTTAATATTTCTCAAATAACCTCCACCACACATAATTTTCCAACTTTTGACTTTCTTCTTCTCTTTTCTTTTTGTCCTTATTATCATTATTATTATTATTAACTAATTATACAAATATATATACACAACTCACTTTCCTACACCATTTTATATCCCATGTATATGTGATGTATATGTATATGTCTTATATATATATATTATCTTTATATTTCCCATACATACATATACATTAAATCCAAATGCAACAACATTTACTCCAAAACTCTTAGGGTCTATTCCGGGATATTACATTTGCTCATAACCCAAATACAAAGCCCAAAATATGTTTTTTCTAAAATCTTTTTACAATGGGCTTAGAAGAGCTTACAAATATTTAGGTCAATTATGAAATACCAAAAATCAATTGTGAGCCTATTTTATACTAAGAATAAGTTAACCATGGACTTGTTTTTGGCATGAATCATTAGTTACTTTTTCAAGTGAGAAATCTATCTATAATAAACCTCTTAATTTCATTTTAATCCAATATAGCATAAAAGCTACATTAGTTGGTTAAATGGATTAAAACCCAATTAATGGGAATTATTATGAGTTGATTTCCATTTTTGAAAATATAACTATTGGTTTAAACGTCCGAGGAAAATATTTGAAAACAAGGTACCCCATGTTGGTATTTTGTTAACCATATACCTAGGAAAAGAGACTCGCCATTCGTGTGTGGATGTTATTAGGTTGGAAGGAACGTCCTATTTGTCCTTGTTTATGCATACATGCATACATTTGCATCTCATATCATTGATCCTTTCTGGCTCACAGCCCTGGAATACGACAGTTCAAAAGCTTATGACAATCCGACCTACGTTGTTAACGAAGAATCTAGCAATGACTCAATCACTTGCTCACCAAAAGAAATGGAGCCCAAAAAAATTCAAAGAATGGTGGATGAAGCCCTCAATGCCAAAATGGAAGAAATAAAAGAGGCCCTAGCTGAGACCTTGAAGAACCAATTGACTGCAATTTTAGAAAATCACGCCGAAGCATCTGCTAGCACTAAGAAGCCAAAGGACAAAGGGAAGACTAAAATTGGTGAAGTGGTTTTTGATGATGAAAAGGTGATCATTGATGATGATGATGATTGGGCTCAATACTACCAGGATCCTCAAGACAAGAAGAAAGAACCAAAGATTGTTGAAAGATTAGCTATTGAAAAGACCGAGATATCTGATGTTGAGAAGATGATTGCTGATTTAGAAAAGAAATTTGAGAGGAAACTGAAAATTGAAGAAATGTCCAAAGTCGACAAACTATTTGAGCTAGATGAAGAAGTTCTGTACAAGTTCAAGATGCCATCTTTTGCGAAGTTTGATAGAACTGGAAAATCCTCACCTCCATGTGAAGCAGTATATCACTGCTATGTAGTCTGCCCGAGCTATTAAGGCTCAAACTCTAAGGTACTTTATGCTCTCATTGGACCCAGTTGTCCAAAATTGGTTCAATACCTTAGATGATAGAACACAAAAGAGTCGGGATTTGCTATACAAGGCCTTCATCAACTAAATATGGATACAATGTCGAGATGGAAGTTACCTTAATGGAAGTGGAGTCCATTAGACAAAGGCCAAATGAGAATTTTGTGGACTATGTGAAAAGATGGAGAAATAAGGCTGCTTTGCTCAAGAAGAGGCCCGATGAATCTGATCAAATAAGGATGATTGTGAGAGGGGTGTTGCCTAGTCTTCGTGAAAGGATGTCTCATACACTCATCTGTGACTTCAAAGATCTTCTCCAAGCTAGTCTACAAATTGAAGAGTGGGAAAGGGAGAAGAATCGTTTTTCAAAAAAAAGAAATGAGAAAGGGAATTATCAGCCTAGCAATCAAAGCATGCAAAAAGAAGTTGATGTTAATACAACTGGTCAAGCAAATAGAAGACAATTTTCAGATCTAGGGAAGTCTTTGTCTTGGGTCTTCAACAAGCTACAAAAGAAAGGATTATTACAACCATTGGCCCCTCGACCTTTGCCAAATCCTTTACCCCCAAAATTTGATACTAAGGCTTTTTGTCAATTTCATCAGACTCAAAGACATGAGACTGATAGATGTACCCGATTGAAGCATGAGATCCAAGATCTAATCGATAGTGGTAAGCTACCGGAGCCGGACAAGGCCAATACCAAGAATAATCCTTTGCCTAAGTTTGGAAGAGTACCTCCACCGGCAACCTTCATGGTGGGAAAAGGATTGGAAGAAGATTTTGTTTTATCATCCTTTCAAGATGAAAATATTGAAGATGTGAAAGGAAAAGAAGCTTAAACTCAATGAACTTTCCTTAGCTTGAATGTTGCTTTCCAATTTTACTTTCTTTAATATTTTGAAACTATTGTGTTTTTCAAATTTAAAGTTGCTTGAAATAAATTACTTTCAACAATATTTTTGGTCTTTGTTAATTTTGGTGCTCAACCATTGAGGAATCTAGCTTGATGTTCATAAATTAACGTGTCTAGGCATCATGACTTGAATGACTTTACTAGATAAGGGAATTGCTCTATAGCATTGAGTTGTGCATGCTTACTTAGAGAGGGCTCCTGTATAATTACCTTTGTCTAGGTCTTAGTCAGTCTTAGAACATGCTTTGACAAACTTTCGAGGCAAAATTGTAACTCTGCTTATTTAAGGGAGAGATGATCTAAGCATTGTTTGATAAGCCAACAACTAGTATCTACCCTATTAAATATCAATCCCTAGTTGTCCCTTTGAGCCTTCATAAAATTTTAGCTTTCTTTTCATTGGCATATAACCCCAACAACCTACCCTGAGCTGTTGTGATACTTTTGACAAGTCTTATGATCACTAAGGTGAAAAGACAAGAAGATCAAAGAATGGAATGTATAGTCAAGATCATGAGGATAGTTGATGTTCTCAAGACCATAAGGGCAGTTGAAGTTCATCTAGTATCTCCAATCTATCAAGATAACATCAGAGTAATAAATGATTTATCCCTGTCAAAGGAGATTTATGTCACTCCACTCATCCATTATTAGAAACCCAAGTTGGTACAAACAAGACAACTCTTTTAGAGCTAGAACAAAAAAAAGAAAGAAAAAAGAAGAGAAAAAAGAAAAGGAGAAAGAAAAAAAAAGAGAAAAAAAAGAAGAAGAAAAAGAAAACCTAAAAAGGCGGTTCAGAAAGCCAACTAAGTTCTCTTTTACCTAAAGCATCCATTTGGTTTATAAGGATGGTTTGGTTTGAATTGGTCCAACCCAACCATAGATTTGATCAAGATCAGAGGAAAAGGAGAAAGACCATCCAGTTCATGAAAGTTTTGTACTTAACAGTCCTACAAGGAAGGATGATAAAATGCTCAAAAGAAAGGGAAGAGTAAGAAAAATAAAAAGAAAGAAAAGGGAGAAGAAGAAAAGAAACGAATTTGGGTACCAAACATTTTTCAAAGGCAAAGACTATCCCAATCAAGATTCAGGTTAACGCTAAAAAGAAAGAAGAATATTCAAAGCTCTGTCTTTTCATGCTCCCAAAAGTTTCAACAAGCAGTTTGTAGTGTGAAGGTTTGTCCATTGTGTCACATCACCTCCTATCTCAAAATGGCCTTCATTTAAACCCGTGTCCCTTATAGACCCCATTTCAAGCCTATTAAAGACCTGTTGATCTCTCTTGGTAGGTAGAGTCTATTAGTGGAGATAGTTTGAATAAGCATGCATATGAGATAGACAATATTTAAACTCAATGAGACCTTTGGCCAAGTAATGTGTATGTGCCTATCTAAAGTGCAACAGTTCTTGCTTAAATAAAAATGATTCCTGAGTTTAGTACTGTAACTAGGGTTGTCATGTTATAAATATGTTAATTTGGAAAAATCAAGTCCTGAGGTACATTGACATCGATTTGGCAAAGCCAACATTTGATCTCAAAATAAAAATTCAAAAAATAAAAAATACTTTTTTTCACACGAAGCCTTCAAGTTAAGGGAAATATGTTGAACAGTCAAACCTCAAAGGACACATTGGGCAATTGGCAAGGTCATGAAGAAGCTACCAACTGACATGCTGAAGCATAATTTGAAATGGATGTATCTCTGCTGTTTGGGGCCTCCATTACTCAAGTTCTTAACATTTTAATGATAAAAACCATAAATGTGAAGCATTATGCCATTCCAATGCAAGACTTGAACGAGCATCTGAAAGGAACCAATGAGAATTCTGCTGATCACCTCGGTCTGTGAGTCGATGGAACGACTGTAAGTATCATTCATGCATATCATGCATACATGAGCATATCATATTGCACTTTCTTGTCTTGTATTGTCTATTATTTATCAAAGTGAACCGCAAACTCCCTGCAAAGTAAACAATCAAAAGAAGATATCAAATCAGGGGGGCATGGAAAGCCCATTGCTTGAGAAAGTTTTAGTAATTTTGCAAAAAGAAGAAATGCGTGCTTGTGCTATTAACTAGACAACAAAAACATCAATTAGAGCCCGCACAGAAAAATCATGGGTTTGAGCCTACACAGGGGGCAAAGTTTCTCCTTTTCAATTTTTGAGTTTATGCATGAACAAAGCATTTTGAGACTCACTTCTAATATTTTACCATGCAGGGGGGCAAGGAGAGGATATGAAGGCTAGCTAAAAAGGGCTGAATTTTTTTTTAAAAGTGAAAAAAAAAATAAAAAGAGAAGAAGAAAATTAGAATTCTCAAAAGAATGAAGATGCATAAGACAAAAGATCAGTCCAGCTAAAAGAGTTGAAGCCAAGGTAAAGACCCGACCTCCAATGGATAAAGATCCATGTTTCAAGGGTAAAGACCCAACCTCCAGCGGATAAAGATGCATGTTTCAAGGGTGAAGACCCGATCTCCAAGGATGAAGATCCATTTACAAGGGTCAAGACCCAATTTCCAAGGATGAAGATCCATTTACAAAGGGTGAAGACCCAAAGTCCAAAAGGATGAAGATCCATTTTTAAGGGTGAAGACCCGATTTCCAAGGATGAAGATCCAGCTTAAAGATGAAGATTCATTTTCAAAGATGCAGACCTGACTTAAAGGATGAAGATCCATTTTACAAGGGTGAAGACCCGAAGTCCAAAGGATGAAGATCCATTTTCAAAGGGTGAAGACCCGATGTTAAGGGTGAAGACCCGATTTCCAATGGATAAAGATCCATTTTCAAGGGTGAAGACCCGATCTCAAAGGATGAAGATCCATTTACAAGGGTGAAGACCTGATCTCAAAGGATGATGATCCATTTTCAAGGGTGAAGTCCTAATCTACAAGGATGAAGATCCATTTACAAGGGTGAACACCCGATCTCAAAGGATGAAGATCCATTTTCAAGGGTGAAGAACCGATCTCAAAGGATGAAGATCCATTTTCAAGGGTGAAGACCCGATCTCAAAGGATGAAGATCCATTTACAAGGGTGAAGACCCGATCTCAAAGGATGAAGATCCATTTTCAAGGGTGAAGAACCGATCTCAAAGGATGAAGATACATTTTCAAGGGTGAAGACCCGATCTCAAAGGATGAAGATCCATTTCCAAGGGTGAAGACCTGATCTCAAAAGATGAAGATCCATTTTCAAGGGTGAAGACCCGATCTTAAAGGATGAAGATCCATTTTCAAGGGTGAAGACCTGATCTATAAGGATGAAGATCCATTTACAAGGGTGAAGACCCGATATCAAAGGATGAAGATCCATTTTTAAGGAAGAAGACCCGATCTCAAAGGATGAAGATCCATTTTCAAGGGTGAGGACCCGATCTCAAAGGATGAAGATCCATTTTCAAGGGTGAAGACCCGATCTCAAAGGATGGAAATCCATTTTCAAGGTTGAAGACCCGATCTCAAATGATAAAGATTCATTTTCAAGGGTGAAGACCCGATCTCAAAGGATGAAGATCCATTTATATGGGTGAAGACCCGATCTCAAAAGATGAAGATCCATTTTCAAGGGTGAAGATCCGATCTCATAGGATGAAGATCCATTTTCAAGGGTGGAGACCCGATCTCAAAGGATGAAGATCCATTTTCATGGGTGAAGACTTGATCTACAAGGATGAAGATCCATTTACAAGGTTGGAGACCCGATCTCAAAGGATGAAGATCCATTTTCAAGGGTGAAGGCCCGATCTCAAAGGGTGAAGATATATTTTCAAGGGTGAAGACCCGATCTCAAAGGATGAAGATCCATTTTGAGGGTGAAGAACCACAATGCATAGAACAGTTGGAGCAGTCAGACTTCTCAACTGATAAAAGGTTAGTCAAACTCAGTCTCGGTTCCAAGCACCCAAATTCAATCCAGTCTCGGGTCCAAGTACGCAATGCAAATTCAAGTAACCATCTCATCAAAATTAAGTCTTATTGCTTTTCACTCTCTTTTACTAATGTCTCAGATCGTTCAAGCAGGGAGCAAACTGTAGACCCTTAATTTTTGACCCAGTCCGGTCCGTTATTTTTTTTATAGTCCAAATTAATTTTTGTGATATTTTAATATTTATTTTAGTTTTTAAAAATTAAAAATGGTGAAGTGAATAAAAATAAAAATAATAAATAAACAAAATAATAATAATAAATAAATAATAAAAATAAAAATGAAAATCGGCGACGAAAAATTCATCACCGAAAAGAAATTAGCCAAGGCCAATTTCGCCAGTAGGAAATGGCTTCACTTGCTATTTTCCACCCCAGCGCTCGTAAGTTCGCAGCCCGTCATAGTTTTAAGGGGAGAAACTCTTAGAGATCTGAAACTTTGAATTTGGAACTTCGGATTTGAGAGTAACAAGCAAAGCCATCAACAATTTATCAAAGGCAGCAACTTTGCCTTTGTCTCCGTTCATCCAAGAAGCAATTTTTGGTGGAACCAACGAACTAAGGTTTGAATCTCTAATTTCCTTTTTATTTTCTAATAGTGGCTTCAATTATTGAAAACTAATAAATTATTTCTTTTAATTCCAAAAATCTTAGAACCCTAATTTATTTCTTCTAAATCTTAGAACCTTAAATCGTTTCTTCTATTTTCAAAAACCCTAAAAGTTACTTTTCTATTTCTTCAAAAACCTCAGAACCCTAATTTATTTCTTCTAAACCTTAGAACCCTAATTTATTTTTTCAAAACATTAGAACCCTAAATTGTTCCTTCTATTTCCAAAAACCCTAAAAAATACTCTTTTGTTTCCAAAAACCTTAAATCATTTTTCCTATTTCCAAAAGCTTTTAAAAACCCTAAACAGTTTCCTTCAAATCCTTTTCCAAAATTTTCAAATGTTTTGTTAAATATCCAAACTCTAAACTCACTTTACAGTTTCTAAAAAATCACAATTACTTTATAAAACTAAACTATTTTCTTCAACTCCAAAACCAAAATAGTAAACCCCAAACTTGTTAATCTAAACCCTAAGTTTTCCTAAACCCCAATTCCCTCAAAACAAAAACCGTAAACCCTAGTTTTCCTAAACCCTAATCCTTAAAACCTTATAAACCTAAACTTTCAAACTCATTACAGTAAACCCAAAATAATAATCCAGTAACCAAGAGTTATAAACCTAATGTTTTATTATTTTAAAACCATAATTTCATAATGTTACCCTTAAACCCTAACTTGATTCATGAAACCCTAATCCATTTTAATTCTTTTAAAACTTACAGTAGCCTAACAAATGATAATAATAATACTAAAATCCCAAAACCCTAAATGTTAGTCAAAGAACTTTAAATAGAAATCGTAATGGTTATTTACTTTTATTGGTTTATTTTGATTTCCAAATGTTGTAAGAGGTATGTTTCCACTTTATGGGTACCTCATTAGTTAAATATCATGTAATTTAAATTGCTTTTATATTTTAAACCAATGTAAAGGACATGTTTCTACCTTTTGGTGGGTGTCCTATTAGTTTAGACATGAACAATGTAAGGACATTTTTCCATCCTCGGATGGGTGTCCATTTATTTGTTTTGCTTGGACATTGCTTTGATTTTAATATAAGGATGCTTTATTTTAATTGTTGTATGTAATATGGATAATATTGTTATATTTAAGAATTTTATAATATTAAGACCTGTAAAGGAGGCTGGTTCCAATGAACCGAGCGTTGTGGGGGGTGCTGGTCAATTTCTCACCTTTCCCACAAGTACCCAACTTTCCGAACCCATTAGGGGGTTGTAGATTCCTTAGGAATTGAGTCATCCACCCCTTTCTTTTTCCTAGCTCGTCCGGGTGGTGACTCCATTTTCTCCAAACTTAGGTCCGTGTTCTCTAAGGCCCCGAGCCTAAACAGTGACGAAGTCGCAAGAACCATTCCACCGGGAGTGGGGGCAAAAATCCCCGCTCATACATGCATCATAGTCCTTGTCAGTTTCCATAATTGTTTCATACTCATAATAAGGAGTCAATGAACTGGTCAAAACTAGAGGCTTAAGAAATAACTTAATAGGATCTTCCCATACTGAAGCTAGGGTGGCTAAGTCATCGGCCATCTGGTTTTCTTCCCTTTACAAACTTACAAATCTGCACTGCATGAAACTCTTCTTCATCACAATCAAGTGATCATGGTATGGCTTTAATTTTTCTTCTTTCAACCCCTACTCCATTTACATGGGATACCACTAATAAAGAGTCACCAAAGATCTGTATCTTATCCACCTTCATGATCATCAAGGTTTCTAGGCCAAAAATACAAGCTTCGTATTCCACCATATTATCGGTTGCCCCAAACTTCAACTTCTTAGCTAGGGGAATGAGCTCCCCTTCGGTCGATTCCAAAATTACCACTAGTCCTGCCCCTTTTCTATTTACTACTCCATCTAAGTACGTCTTCCATCCTTGTAATTCCATGGCCTCTAAATGTTCATTGGAAAATTCTAGAATCACTTCCTCACTGTCCGGTAATGGTTGTTAGGCCAGGAATTCTGCTATTGCTCTACCTTTAATTGTTTTTCTAGTTATATACTCAGTTTCTTCCAAAATGATTAACCATATGCCATATTTCTCGATCAACGAAGGTGTTTCTCTTAGATATTTTACTGGATCCATCTTGGAAATTGCTTGCACACTATAAGACTAAAAGTAATGTCGTAACTTCTTAGAAGATCAAACCATGGCTATAAAGGTCTTTTCAATGATACTATACTTAATCTCATAAGATAGGAGCTTTCTACTCAAATAGTAAATTGCATACTCGACACCCGATTCATCATCTTCTGCCAACATTGCTTCTATTAACTCTTCTTCTACTGCTAAGTATAGTAATAATGGTCTGTTGAGTTTAAGTGGTTTGAAAATAAGTGGATTCAACAAATATTCCTTAATACGTTCAAAGGCCTTATGACATTCATCATTCCATTTGACTGGTTAGTTCTTTCTAAGTAGTTTAAAAATGGGTTCACAGATTGTCATAAGCTTTGCTATGAACCTGCTAATGTACTGCAACCTACCAATAAACCCCCGAACTTCTTTCTCCATCTTAGGGGCTGGCATATCACAGATTTCCTTAACCTTGTCAGGGTCAATATCAATGTCATTTGGACCAATCACATGTCCCAATAACTTGCCTAAAGTCACCCCAAATAAACACTTCTTTAGGTTCAATCTTAGCTTATACTTCACTTCCATCTCAAAGAATAGCACTAGTTTTTGGCAATGTTGCTCCCTTGTATCCAACTTCACCATCATGTCATCTACATAGACCTCGACTTCTTTATGCATCATGTCATGAAACAAAGTAGTTGCCATCTTTTGATAGATTACTCTAGCATTTTTCAACCCAAACGGCATCACCCTATAGCAGAATATGCCCCATATAGTAATAAAGGTAATTTTTTCTTTATCCCCTTAGGCCATTAACACCTGATTGTATCTGAAAATCTATCTACGAATGAGTGAAGCACGTTAGAGGTTGCACTATTAATAAGAACATCTATATGGGGTAGAGGAAAATCATCTTTAGGGGATGATTTGTTCAAGTCTCTATAATCCACACAAACCCTAATCCTTCCATCTTTCTTTGGCACGGGAACTATATTAGCTAACCAATCGGGATAGTCTATCACTCAAGGAACTTACTTGTATTTGCTTAGTGACTTCTTCTTTGACTAGTTACGTCCATTCTAGCTTTAACCATCTAAGCTTTTGTTTGACAGGTTTCATATGAGTGTAAGATGGAATCAGATGCTTTGTTATGTCTCGATCAATTCCAGGCATATCTTCATAAGATCAAGCAAAGACCTCTTCATATTTTTTAAATATTTTTTCAAATATCTCTCTCTCTCTCTTTAAGGGTAAGGTCGGGTTCTATGCTAATGCTTTTAGGATTATCGGTTGTTCCCAAATTTAAATATTGTGTGTCAACAGAGTTGATGTTAAAAATGCTCATGTAATCATTATTCGAATTTATGCAACCATCAGGATAAACATCACACAAGTAAGCAAAACCAGACTTTATTGCATTCATTTTGGAAAAGAAAACATCATCATCCTCATACAAAGTAGACAAATTAAAATCATTGTTCTTAACATCATAAATTAAAACATCCTCAAATTTTTCTTTGACTAAGGCAGTAATTTCCTCAGGAGTCTTTTGAACTTTCAGGATAGCTTCCTTTTTATCTTTTGGGCTAGGCTCCTTGTCTGCTGAGAGGATGAGCTCTTTCTTCATTTGTTCTAAAATTTCAGCAACATCAGCAAAAATCTCAAAGCTCAGGATCAGCTTCCCCATGAACATGATCGGCTCGGGCTTTCTTTGGAGTGGTCCTATATTTGGAGCTTTGATAAAAACCTCTTCAAGTGGTGGGAAGTTCACCTTCTCATTCTTCTTTGGCTAAATATGTAATATCCCAAATATTATTCCAACATTTTGAAATAAATATTAATTTTGAAAACTTAATTAAAGGATTTAAAAGTGTATATATTTGATTAAGTGAAAAGAAAGGAAAAAGGGAAGTGTGTATATGTTGTATATATGAAGATATACATGTTATATACAAGTCAACATTTAAACTTGGTCAAATGATATTTAATAAGATATTAATATTAATGGATAGTGGAAGAGGATTTTTGAGATTAATTATTATAATAATAATATATTTCTTGGTGGAGATTAAAAGAGGGAAAAGAGGAAATTGTGTGGTTAAAAGTGAAGTAGTTGTTTGATGTTTATCTTCTTCTTCTTCCTTCTTCTTTGAGGCCCACCGCCACCATCGTCAAAAGGGAAAGAGATTTTGCTTCTTGCTAATTCAAGAAATTGAAGGATTTCAAGTAATCAAGTTGGAGTTTTAAGGATTTTTCTTCATATTTGGTAAGTTTCCAACTCGTTTCTTTGATTTCCTTTGAGATTGTGTTTATGAGTTTGTTGGATGTTTGATATAGTTGTGTTTATGGTTGATTTTGGTATGTTGAAGTTGTTTTGTCTTGTTAACTTTGAAATTTGGGGTTAAGTTTGGTGAAGAGAATAAAAGTTGTGAGTTGTGTAACTTTGAGTTGAGAAGTCTTGGTTGTGATTGTGTATATTTGTGCTTTTAATTGAGTTGTGTTGATGTTCATACAAGTTTATTGTGGTATTATGATGGTTTTGGTTGTGTTGGTTTGGAGTTGAAAAGGTTAATGAAAGATGATAGTTGGATGTGGCATTTTTGTGTCGATTTCAGGTTTTTGGCCTGACACACCCGGTGGCACTGCCATGTCTTTGGATGTGTCGATGCCTCTATTTTCGATGTTGGTGACATGATTAGTGACATGCCCATGTTACTGAGCATGTCATAGCTATTGTGTTGTTGGAGTATTGACATGTGCAGTGACATGCCCATATCACTGAGAGTGTCATAGATACTATGTTCTTTGAGTATTGACACGTGAAGCGATATGCCCATGTCACGGAGCATGTCATAGCTTCTGTGATGTTGTAGATTTGACACGTGTAGTGACACGCCCATATCTGTGTTGTGGGTTTAGGGATGGTCATGGACACGCCCATGTTGTTGAGTGTTTCAAGTGTAGAGTTTGCCCTAGATAATGCTTTTCCTTATTTCCTATGTGTATCACTAAGTGGGTATTTATAATTACCTTTGGTTTAGGCTTTGAAGAGAATTGAGTTATCAATCCAAGTGTTGAGGGATATCTTAGAAGAGGAGGTTGAAGTGGTGTTTTTGCTTTTAGAGGTAAGTACAAACTTTGAATGATTGGATACATTTACATGACATTGGGACTTAACACATTTGGTTGGAAAAATGTGTTAAGTTACTTAATATATTGTTGATGAATGAGAAATATGTTATGATATGCATAATGTGAATTATGTTTATGTATCAAAGTAATGTGTTATTATTGAAAAGAAATATGGAATAATGTAATGAGATATGTGAAAACATAATGTAATAAATTGATATTGATATAAAAGAGAGAAAATGAGAAAGGATTTGAGATTGGAATTATGAAAGGATTTAATAATGAGAAATATGAATAAATTGTGTGCCTAGTAAGTTATTCAATTTCAAAACATGTCCTTACATCATCCAATATCTAAAACTAAATAAGACACCAACAAAAAGGTGGTAACATGTCTTTTACATTGGTCCTAAAACTTGAAATAAATTAAATTATATGATTAAAAAAATGAGGCACCCACAAAGTGGAAACATGCCTTTTATAATTCAAGAAATCAAATAAATAATTAAGCAAAATTAAATCATTCAAGTGCTATAATTAAAATAAAACATCCATCACAAGTAAGATAAATCATTCATCATATAACAAATAGCAAACCAAATAAAGAATTAAAAGTAGAATTTAATTCACTAAGTAAATAAAATTAGGGTTTGAGATTTGGAATTTAAGATTTCAGGTTCTAAGGATTATGGTTATTGTGTTAGGAATTAGGATTTCAAATTTACTAGATTAGGATTTTAGGTTCAATGGATTAAGGCTTTAGGATGTTGATGAACTAGTCTTAAGGTTTTAATGTTTTAAGAATTACACTACAAAAATATTCGGCATTTGCGACGGATATCTGCGACGGACTTGTTTCCGTCGCAAATTTGCTACGTGTCTGCGACGGATTTGCAACGAAAGGACAAGTTAGAGGAATTTTGAGAAATTGGTCGCAAATCGGTTGCAAATCCATAGTAAATCTGCGACAAAAATCATTCCGTCGCAAATAATCATCGCAAAAGTTGGCGCAGATACTTGGCGGGAGAGAGACCCGCGTATATTTTTTCACGAAAATTTTTTCCGTCGCAGATTGGTTGTAGAAAACACTAAAAAAAGCAATTTACAATGGAGATCTCCTACTGTCTATTGCCATCGCAAATTTCACTACAAAAATATTCGGCATTTGCGACGAAAATCTGCAACGGAAAATTTTCGTCGCAAATTTGCGACGGATCTGCAACGCATTTGAGACAGAATAACAAGTTGAAGGAATTTTGAGAAAGCCGTCGCAAATCGCTTGCAAATCCGTAATAAATCTGCGACGGATTTTTGTTCATCACAAAGTTTCGTCGCTAAAGTTGGCGGGAATTACTCCCGCCGAGGATTTTTGCTGAAAATTTTTGGGGTATTTTCGAAGGGCACATGTATCACTTTCTCACTTTTATTTTTTATTCTTCAAAAAACTCACTTTCTCACTTTTTTTTATTTAATTTCAAAAATACCCCCCATTTAATAAGTGGATGTATTAATTTGGAGAAGTGAGAAGCAAAATCCCAGATATGTTAAAGATAAGAATTGGGGGAAAGAAACCCGTAACTACTAAGACTTCCTCCATATTCGACGAGTTTGGTCTAATCTAAAGGAGATAGGTGAAAGTGAGTTTAAATACAAAGCAAACAGAATTTAATTTACAAAAATGGAAGGAAATAATGGTGGCTTATTTAGGTCTTTTCTCTGTGATTCTTCGGCAATATCTTTGGCGATTCTCCGATCAGGTACATCTCACCACTTTTATAAAAAATCCTACCTTGAAATCGAAATGGTTGTTGAGCCTTCTTTTGGGTTTTGGTAATTTGGTTTTTGTTAATATAGGGTTTGTACTTGATTGCATATTTTCTCATATTAGTGACTAATTAACCTGTGATTTTTTATTTTAGCCAGGTTCTTGGCCAGAGAAACCCTTACGATGACCTTATTATGGCTCTCCCAAATGAAAATTGAGGTTGGTATAGTTTCGGATTTTTTGTATATCTTATTAAATGCTAGATTATTGGATGAGAATTGTTTGGTGTTTATGATGTGTGGATCATTTCTGCAGACTTTTGGTTGACACGATTCTTAGAAAATATTGGGTCTTTATTATATTTGTCTTTCATTTGCTGAATCCTAAATTCGCCTGAGGAGATTATGCTACGTTGAATGTTTTATAGCACTTCTAGTTCTACTAATCCTTGAATATTGATAAATGTGTTATTGGCATCAATATTAGAGTATGAAGTTGCCAGGTATGTACAGTGTAATATATTTACAAAATGCAATGTTCTTTAGTTTGTTGTTTGTCTGCTTAGAGTATGAATAGGGTGGGCTTGTAAAATTTGATTTAAGAAATGCAGTATTCTCAAGGACTAGAAAGTGGATGTAATTATCAGTAGGAAATAATGACTAAAATATTTTATCTTTGAATGTTGATATAAAGCCTGTTGAGATGAGTCTTTCTTTTGTTATTATTATCTCATCTTTGACACGTTATTTCCTTCAGTATGGATAAACCTGTGCCATCAGATGCATAGAAGAGTTTTTAGAAAATTAATAGAACAATATATTGAAGCTTGCATTACTGTTACTTGATTCCTGATTTATCCATACTACATGTCCTTGATTAGTAGTTGCTTGAGATGCTTTCAATTCCTTTAATGCTGTGAAAACATAGACAACATATCATTTTTCAGGAACTTGTATTTTGAAGCCTGAACCAACTTTATGAGATACTTTTCTTTAATTCATTACTGCATTGTAAATTGATGACCCCATTAGTATTATGTACCTTTTTATTGAAATATATATTGTTTTAAGGCAAGACTTTACTAAAGATTCTTCAATATGTCTCCCAACATTTCTTAAACAATGTGAAATGCAATAAATAATTTTCATCTATATTAAATGGAGAAAGGCCTTTAAAGGTTTAATTTAGAAAAAATGCTGCTCAAAATATACCAATATAGTAGGCGTCGAATTTTATTTTATTTTTCTTTATAGTACTAGAATCTACATTATAACCTCATCCATCGCCTTAATAACATATATTATGTACCTTTATTTTAATTGTGTTGTTTTTTGCTAGTAGAATTTATATTATCTAAGGAAGTATAATTAATATTAAGATTTGAGAAAACTAAAAGCACCCAAAGCAAATGTATGGGCAAAGAGTGAAGGGTCCATTTGATGCTGAAGAGCTTTATATATATATATATATATATAGGTTCTGAAATATCATATTATCAGCTTCTCTGGTTTTATCATTAATATACATACATACATTTATATATATATTAAAAATGTCAGTCATTATAAAGCTGGAAATGCTTTTTTTAAGCAATGGAAATGCGTGTTACTATTCTTCTTTTGTATATAGTATTATTGTAGGTGAGGTGGATTAGAGTACCATGCTTGAACCTTTCGTCTTTTATTAGTGACCAAGAGTATCTGATTTCTCCGTATGGAAATCCACCAAACCAATAATTTGATTATGTTGAAGGTTTTATTATTGTAGTTGAAGGTCTTTATTAATAATGGGAGATCCCTCTTTCTTTTTCCCTCAAAACCAATTTAAGATTTCTCCTTTTGTTGATAATGGTACTACTACTGTTCTATATTACTAAGGAATCACAAAGAATTACGATGATTTCCCTTGAGACACTATTGATCATGTACGTATTTTAATCTTTTATTAATTATTATTATTATATTAATGTAGAATTAAATTGTTGTTAAGACTATAAGTTAGAAGTTAGAACCTTTTGTTACCTTTTGGAGTTTTATGGATATTACAAGTCAGACTAAATAAAGGAGTATGGGACTTTTTATTTTCCCAGTTGTTTATATAATGTCTTGACATTTGTTATTTGTTTCCACTCATCAAATGAATTATATTTTGACAGTTTCAGATTTATTATTTGTATTAAACTAAAAATTATAATTAATGTAAGGTTTTATTATATTTTATTTTTAAAATATTATTAGCGATTATAATTATGTGGAAAAAATTTATTATAATATTATGATTTTTTGTTAAATGCTATTAAATTGCCTATTTATGAATATTGCTTGTGAATTGTGTGTAATGGCTACTGGATTCTTTTGACTCTAACGTTGTTTTGATTTTCATTTTTAGGAAAACTTTCAGAAATTGAAAGCATCACAATCGACAGAAGAGGCAAATGGAGAGGAAGTTCAATCTTGTACTAAGGATGATGATGATTTATTTGTTGAAGCGGCAGGATGAACAAAGAAGGCCAGAATATATGGGTTGGGGAATTTAGCGATTTCTCACATCTTTAAGGGCAGTGGAAGTACATCTCAACAAGTGAATGAGAATATGTTAACTGAGATACGTGATGAGATAAGCAATAAAGTAAGTCATATAGAGAGCAAATTAGAGACCAAGATTGTAGATATGGCTCGATTTTTGGTTGAGAACCAGACTTGGATTCAGAATATGTTACTAGGACGGCCAACTGAACCTCCTAGATGGGCTCCAATAGAACCAACCCCACCAGCAGAAGATCAAGTAACAGAAGAACATCCAGATGATGACTAGTGTATGCCTTCGGCTTAGTTTTTACTTTTGAAAGTGTTCATACTTTAATACTTTAAAATGTTTAAAACTTATATATTGTAATGACTTTTGAATTATGTTAGTTTAATTAACTATTGCATTTTATATCAATGAAAATTGGTGTAAATTTAGATTTATGTAATTAAATTATAAATATTATTACTACATGTGTGTATTATATACATAAAATCCATATAATGACACAAAAATTGTAAATCCATTGCATCTGCGACGGAATTTGCAACGGAAAACACCACGGCATATATATACTCCAGAACATCTGCGACAGCCTTTGTGACGGATTTGCGACGACTTTTGCGACAAAATCTGCGACGAAAAATTTGCAATGACAATCTACGACGGAATACTATGACCTTGAAAATGGCGGGAAGATAAATTTGCTACCAATTAGCGACGGTTTCTGCGACGGATTTGCCACGGTTATTGTTTGCCCGCGAAAATTTGAGTGGCAAATTTGCAACCGCCTAGTGGTAGCAAATTGGTCGCAATTTGCGACGGCCTGTCGCAAAATTAAAAATTGCAATGCCTTTTTTATTAACGGATCGTATCCGTCGCAGATCGGTCGCAAATCTTGATTTGCGACGGATTCTGTCCGTTGCAGATAGCGTTTTTTTTTTTGTAGTGTTAGGGTGTAGGAAAACTAGGGTCTACTGGATTGGGTTTTAGGAATTAACATTAAGTTTTTAGGAATTAACGTTTAGGAAAATTAGGGTTTACAAGATTAGGGTGTACTGGATTGGGTTATAAAAAATTAGGGTTTAGAAAAATTAAGGAATTAAGACACTGGAATTGGGTTATTAAGAATTAATAAAATAGTTTAGGGTTTTTGATATTTTGGAAAACAGATTTGATCTTAGGATTTAAGAAAACAATTTAGAGTTTTATTGAAACAATTAAGACTAAAGTTTTTAGAAATTGTAAAGAAGATTAGGGTTTGCAGAATTAAGAAGGCATTTTGAAGTTTTGGAAAAATAAGGGTTTTGATGATTAAGAAAATAGTTCGGGGTTTTTGGATTTAAAAGATGGATTAGGGTTTGGGATTCTCTGGATTTGAAGCTATTGGATGAAACAATAATAAACATAATATGTAATTAGGGTTTATCAATTTAGACTATTGAATCAAAGTGATAACAAAACTAACAAATCAAAACCTATAAAAAACAAAAATGATTCGACAATTGAATGTTTAAACAAATTTAAGATTAAGACAATAAACTTGCGTTGAAAGCTCCACCAAATTATTTATTGACTCCAAGTGACTGCCTGCATCAATGTTTGTTTCTGGCTGAGCAAATATCAAAGATAGTTATCCCTACCTTTGTTGGTTGAAGAATGTTGGTTCCTGATTATTGTTTATTAATGCTGGCTATCTAAAATTACTTTCCTTACCAAAAATTATTGGTCCCTTGTTTGCCTTTTAAACTTGTATTTATAGGCAATTTAACCCTAAACCTAATTCCCCATGTTTAACAATGAATCCTAGTTTAAGTAGGAATCAATCGACCATAACTAAAAGAAAAAACGTAGCCTCATGTCGATTCGGAGTGCCAGGTCAACATGAGGTCTTGCTCATGTCGACCTGGGCCCTTCCAGGTTGACAAGAGCCTTAGCTCCATGTCCTTGGGCTGCCCCCGACTTGAATCAGTGTCGTATTTTTTAATTTTTGGACGGTAAATTCTTAATTTGGGCCTAACCAACTTGATTTACGATTTTGCAATTAAATTTATATCTTTTTAGCCCGAACCAACTTATTTAAAGATCATAAATTAGGTTTAAATCTTTTAAAGTCAGATCGAACTTATTTTAGCATTCTTAAATTAGGATCATACCAAATTGGAGTCAAAATTAAGGGTCTACGCATATTTTCTCAATCGAAGAAACTCTTTTTCATACTCATCTACCGACTTCTCTCCTTGCTTCAAATATAGAAATTTATTCTTCTTTTTGTCTTTATACTCCCAAGGAGTGTACTTCTTCTAAAACTCCTTCAAGAAATCATCATATGATAATATCGAAGGTTGCTTTGTCCTATTAGGAACAGTCTTCCACTAATCATCAGCATCTCCTTGGAGAAGAGATAGGACATAATAAAACTTTTCTACTAGATTAGCTTGGAATTGGATAAACACTCTTTCCACCTAGTCCAACCGCTGCTTTGCTATCACCGAGTCAAGGGTACCAAAGAAGTTAGTAGCACCAAACTTTCACAATTTATCACACTTCTTGGTCTATTGTTGTTGTTACTATTGCTATAGTTTTAGGGCCTGACGAAGCAAATCTACCATCTGATGCACCCAGACTGTTGGAACTTATTGAAATGATGGTCTAGCTGGCACTGATGCCTCCCCAGTATTTCTAAATTGATTCTAGCTCCAACTCCACTTCCTTCTACAGTGACACTCTCTACACTACATTCATCAGATCTGTGTGTCTGAGATGCCATCTCACCCTATATCTAAAATCACTAAAAATATTGCTATATCAAAGACCAGTTCAAAGGCCAATGCATATGCACATATAATACTTTAAAAATCAAAATTTAAATTCTCTTTTTTTTCTCTTTCAAAAACATACCTAGGTCGAGAACCTTAACATAGGCTCTGGTACCAAAATAAATGTAACACCCTTATACTCTACTAACATATAGTACACACTCTCTTGAGTATATAAAATATGCAAGTAAAACATAAGAGTGTCAATAATTTGTCTTCCATAAAGTCTTACCAATTTTATAAGAAAAATAATTTAACACATAATTCCATACATATAAGAGCATAAACATATTTATATAAAATTATAGTTAATTACATTACAAAATCAAGTGATAGTTTATATACATATACTTAATACTTTAGAAAAGTACATTACAAAACCAAATGTTGACTTATATGTTATTACATCATTCCAAAATATACATAGTGATAAAATAGCTAACAAAAAGAAATATTTACATGCAATTTCAAAGGCCCTTGTCTAGTGGCAATGGTGGTGCTTCAAGTACAAATCCAGCTAACTAAACATGTCCTAGTCTAGAAGGGCTCTCAGCCTCTGCCTTGTTGTAATATCCCAAATTTTTTCAAAATTTTTAATTTTTAAAAATTTGATAAAATATATTATAATTAAATTGGATAAATTAAATTAATGATTTTAAATAAAAAAAATAAAGGGATTTTAAATGAAACAGTGGAATATATATGTGATATATATGTAAAATATACATGACATATAAATGTCAACACTTTTTAAAAGAAAAGTCAAAGTCCAATGATATTTTTGTAAATAAATTTTAGAAATTAAAAATTAATAAAATAATTTAAAAATAAATTATTTTTGAATGGATGATAGATTTTTTAGTCTTTTAATTTCTTTAATAAAAAATTAAATAATTAATTATTAAATTATTATAATATATATATGGTTATAATTAAAAGATGAAAGGAAAGAGGAAATTTATTCTTAAACTTCTTCTTCTTCTTCTTCTTCTCTCATGGCTGGCCACAATGGATGTTCAAGACCAACGATTTTGATCTTCCAAGCTTCCAAGAATTGAAGAATTTCAAAGGTTCAAAAAGGATTTTTAGAGATTTCCACTTGAAAAAGTAAGTTCTTTAGTTTTTTCTTTGGATTTCCATAGAAATTTTGAATATGTGAGTTTTGAATTTTGAAGTAGTATGTTATAATTGTTGGAATTGGTGTGTATGAAGTTATTTTGGGTAGTTATTAATGATTTTAAGGTTGGATTGAAGAAATGATTGAATTTGGATAAAGAATGTTGAAGAGATAGAATTTAAGGTTATGAATTTTTAGGGTTTGAGAAATCATGGTTTTTAATTCTGTAAATTGATTCTAAATGAGTTTTTTTGATGTTTAAATATGTATTTTTAAGTCAAATATTAGATTTGATTGTGTTTGGTTGGAGTTTGAGAATGGAAGTGTGATTTAGGGTCTTGGAAAATGATTTTTTCAAAGTTGTTGAATTGTATAATTTTATTGGTTTAATCTTGTTGTTTGGTGATATAAGTGATGAATATAAGCTTAAAATGATTAATGGATTGTGTTGGAATGGAAAACCTTCAATGGGGGAAGGTTATGTCATTTTAGGCTTTTGTGTATAAGAGTGTGTTTTTGCAATGTAAATGGTTTAAATGTATTAAAATATGTTTCTAATAATATAAATAAACTTAATATATTAAAATGAATGACCTAGTATGAGAATCCAAAGTTAAAGTGAGGTTAGCCTTAAATTTTGGATTTTTGCTTGGATGGGGTTTAATTATGGTTTAATATTGGAAATACCATTAAATGTGATACTAAATGATTATTTGCTATCACATTTAGTTTAGGCATTGAGGGAGGTTGATTTGCTTCATCCAAGTGGTGAAGGGCAAGTTGGAAGGATAGGATTGGAGGTTGTTTTAAGCTTGTTTTGGTTGGTATTTGAGGTAAGTACAAACTTTGAATCAATTGGTTATGTTTGCATGACATTTGGACTTAACACATTTTGGTTGGAAAATGTATTAAGCTACTTGATACATTGGTTATGTATGAATAATGTGCTATGACATTTGTAATGTCAAATATGAGTTAACTGTATTGTTAAAAAGCCATTGGTATTGGCTAGATTACATTAAATGTGATTAATATGTAAATTATGTGGAAATACCTAAAGTAATTGGGTAATGTGTTGTAAATGCAAAAATATGGTATAATGTAATGAGATATGTGCAAACATAATGAAATGAATTGATATCAATATAAATGAGAAATATGAATAAATTGTGTGCCTAGAATGTTATTCAATTTTCAGAGTTTTGTGTTTGGAGGCATGCCTATAATTTGCCTACGGGCTAGACGCTGGGCGTCACAGTGAAAATATTTTTAAGGTGAAATGACCTGGTCGTAAGCCTCAAAAATAAGTCCTTGAATTTTGGCTGGGTGAAATGACCGGGTCGTAAGCTCAAACCTAGTTCGATTATTACATTGATATTTTGCCTACGGGGCTAGGCACATGGTGTCATTATAGACCAAAATAGTAACTCTGGAATTTGAATAGCATATTAGTTATCTTTGGGCCCATGCTTGTGTTTATTTTTATGTGAATTGTGGATTGTGAAATATTTAAAAAGCATGAGAAAATGGAATGATGTGATATCCATATGCATTGTGCATTGGCATTACTTATAAGTTTTATTTGTTATCAAGTTTGTATTACTAGGCCTTTGGCTTAGCGCGATTGCTTACATCGCAGACGTGATAGGGTAGATTTGGCTAAGCGGAGAGTTTTTCTAGATTAGGTTGGGTCTAGACTTATGGTTTTGCTTGTAGAGTTGATATTAAGATCAAAAACACTATCAGCAGCATGTATATATTTTATTTTATTGTATATTTTGGGTATTATATATATTATATCATGTTTTTGGATTTTATATATTGTAAACTATAAAGAATGTTTGGGTTAAGTTATTTGAAATGGGGCTTTAAATGTGTTCTAAATTATATATATATATAAATATTTTGAGAAAATTGTGGAAAAATTTAGAAGTTAAGGTGAAGATGTGGTTTATTGTTTATTGAAAGTGTTCTTTTTTCAGGTTGTATAATTAATAAATTTTAGGATGTCCAAATTACAGACAAAGCTCTGGCGAATTTTTTGTGGAGATTTTCATATAAAATGTTTATTTTGGGTTCCTATAACAAGTAAAGAATATTTATATACTATTTAATTTTATATATTTAATATTTAAAATTTTAAATCAGAAATGTAAAATTTTTTATTAAATCGGTCTGTGACATTTTTGTACCATATATGCGTATTTTACATATGCTGAAAATATGTATTGTACGAATATAGGGTATAAAGGTGTTACATTTATTTTTGGTATCAGTGCCTAGGTTTGAGGTTCTCGACCTAGGTGGGTTGATAAAGAGCAAAAATGGAGAATTTGAAAATAGTATTCAATTGTAAGACATTCATTGGCACTGGCAGTTTTTGATCTCTGATATAGTAATTTCTGCTATGTTTGCAGATATAGGTAGTTATGGCATCTTGGACGCATCAGTCTGCAGAGGGTAGTACAAAGAGTGTGGCTCATGATGAGGGTAGAAATGGAGCTAGAGTTATGTCTGCTAGTGAGGCATCTATTTCTGTGCATGTGAGACCAGCAGCTGATGAGATCTCGCCTGGTTGGATATGGCAAATGGTAGAGTTGTTGAGGCATGCTCCAGTTTAGCAGCAACCGCCGCCATAGCCGCAGCCGCAGTTGCCAGTGAGAAAGTATGATAAACTGAGAATATTCAGAGCTGAGGTCTTCATTGGTACTATAGACCCTGCTGTAGCAGAGCTGTAATATCCCAAAATATACCCTAGATGTTTTGGGTTTTATTATTATTATAATTGGATTTATTGTATATGTTTTATTGTTAGAAAAAGGGTTTTTTAAAGGAAGTGTATATGAGATGTATATTAGGATATATATAACATATACCTAAGTCATGGAAAGTCAAAATTTTGAGTTAGTGGAAGAAGATATTTGTTGTGTTTTTGAATTTGTTATTAATTAATTAATAAGGATTTGAATGTGTGGAAGAGGTTGAAAGAGATTAGTTTAATATTTTAAATTGCTTGGTTGAGAGGGTTTTAAGGAAAAGAGGGGTTTGACTTTGGATTTCTCTTTCTTCCTTCTTCTTTCTTTCTCATTGCCGTGGATCACTTTCTCCTTCTCCTTCCTTTGCTTTGTTTGGCCGGTTAACACAAGAAACAAGAGAGCAAAGAAGAGATTTGAACCTCTAACTCAAGATCTAAGGAAGCTTTCAAGAGTTCAAGTGGAAAGTTAAGAGATTTCTTCATCTTTGGTAAGTTCTTCACTTGACTCTTTGATTTCTTTGAGTTTTTGAGTTGAGTTGTGATTGGTATGTGATTATGTTGTTTAAGATGGGTTTAAGAGTGTTTGGGTAACTGATTTCTTGTTTTTGGGGATGGATTGGAGGAAAGAGTAAGTTGTTGGAAGTGATTGTTTTGAGGTTGTGTTTTAGGTTTGTGTTGATGATTTTTGATTTGAGATTTGAGAAATGCTTTAGTTGTTTTGGTGTTTTTGTGAGTTTGTTATGGTTTTTGGGTATGTTGAGATGACTTTGGTTGAAGTGGTTTTTGGTGAAAGAAAGAGTTTTGTTGGTTGTGTTGTTGTTTTGGCCGGAATCTGGGTTTTTGGCCTGACACGCCCTAGGGCACGTCCAGGATTTTGGGCGTGTCGATAGCTCTGTATTTTGGGTTGAGTGGCACGACCAGTAACACGCCCGTGTTATTGAGCGTGTCATAGCCACTGTGTTTTTGGGGAATTGACACGGCCATGAGCACGTTCTTGATGTTGGACGTGTCAATATTGTTGTGAGGCAGAAGGTATTACACGCCCAGTAACACGCCCGTGTCATTGAGTGTGTAAAAGCTTCTGTGTTGTGGAGTTAGGGCACGGTCAGGGACACGCCCGTGTGGGTGAGCGTGTCATGGTTAGAGTTTGCCCTAGTTGGTTCTTAGCCTTATGTTCTTATAAGGGTTTCATCTTCCTTTGGATTAGGTTGTGAAGAAGGTGAATTACTCTAATTCAAGAAGTGAAAGATTGTTGGAAAGAGAGGTGTTAATATTGTGTGGGTTGCATTTAAGGTAAGTATAAACTACATTATTGCATACATCCATATGATGTTGAAATTTAACATACATTTCATGATATTGATGATGCTTATGAATAATGTTATGTTGTGTATAATGTGGAATATGATGTGAACATTTATAATGATATGACAGATATGATAATGTGATGAATTGTATTTATGTGATGAGAAGCCATGATTGTTGGCTATGATGATGAAATAAATTACAATTGAGGCAAGGTTGCCTATTGCGAAAATGAGAATGAAATGAGAATGAAATGATTTTGTGTAAAGTGTGTTATTCAACCTTCAGAGTTCTGATTTTGGCAGGCATGCCTATTGTAGTAACAGTCTAGCCGGGTTGAGGATCTCCTCAAGTTGTTGAGTTGATGGTCCAAGAGACTAGGTCTGTTACTTTATAAATGTGAAATGATAAATGTAAATTGAAGTAACAGTCTAGCCGGGTTGAGGATCTCCTCGATTTAGTCGGGTTGATGGTCCAAGAGACTGGGTCTGTTACAGGTAACATTCTAGCCGGGTTGAGGATCTCCTCAAGTTGTTGAGTTGATGGTCCAAGAGACTGGGTCTGTTACCCTATCCATGGATAGAGAGATATGTATATTGCCTACGGGCTTGATTATTGTGATATTGGACCGAAACAGCAACTCTGAACTTTGAATAACAAATTAGTGTCTTGTGGGCCCATAGGTGTCTTTGTTGAATGAGTATAATGGATGATGATATGATTATTGAAATTATGAAATGTAACCTTCATATATATATATGATTATTATTGATTGAATGTATGATATTGATATTGACATTTCATATTATCATGATGGTTTGTACTACTGAGTTTTGGCTCAGCGCGATTGTGGTTCATCGCGCAGGTGGTAGAGTTGATAGGGTTGAGACTGAGGATTCCTCTAGACCTAGTTGAGCTTTACTTGAAGAGTTGGATTAGAGCTTAAAGATCAGAGAGTCAAGCTGCCAATCATGTATCTATTCTATGTCGTATATATTTTTGACGTTTATGTATTTTAAACTTGTAAAAATTTGTAATAACTTCCGCTGTGAATTTATAAATGTTTTTATACATAGTGTCTTTTGAATTTCCTTTAAACATTCGAGTTATGAGTTATGTATTTTAAACAGTGGCATGTTCTATATTCAGTATACGTATTATACGATCGTATAAGCATGCTTGGTACGTATACGGGATATAGGGGTGTTACAATTATTTTGGTATCAGAGCCAGGTTTGAGATTCTCAACCTAGGTCAAGTATAAGAAAAAGAGTATTTTGATTTTAAAAGTGAGTTTTTGAATAGAATACATGTTTAGTGTCGGCAGTCTCTGATCTTTAATGAGGAGTATTCTACTGTGTTTGCAGATATAGGTTATAATGGATCCTCATTCGCGTCAATCCGTTGAGGGTAGTGCTGAGAGCATAGCTCCAGAGGTTGGATTAGATGGAGCTAGAGTGGATGGATCTGGAGAGGCCCCTGTTTCTATGTCAGGGAGACCAGCTGGTGAGGAGATTCCACCAGTTTGGTTTAGGCATATGTTTGAATTTATGAGGCAGGCACCAGTGCAACCACCTCCACCTCCACCACAGCCTATGGTACCAGTGAGACAGTATGATAAACTACGGAAATATGGAGCAGAGGATTTCTTGGGTACCATTGATCCAGCTGTAGCTGAGCAGTGGCTAGATAAAGTTCAGAGAGTATTTGTTCAGTTACAAGCCACTCCGGAAGAAAGATTTGATTATGCAAGATCTTTGTTGCAGAAGGACGCATACGACTGGTGGAAGACAGTGCCCCATGCTATGGATGATCCACCGACATTGTCCTATGCTGATTTTCTGAGAGAATTTGAATTGAAGTATACTCCGAGGGAGTATAAAGATTTGAAGAAAATGGAATTCCTAAGTTTGAAGCAAGATCACCGGACTGTAACAGAATATGAATTAGAATTTATCCGGTTGAGTCGCTATGCCGGAGGGATTATCTCTGATGAGATTGACCGGTGCAGAAGGTTTGAGGAGGGACTGAGACCCTCACTGATGTGTCATGTGGCTGGTTCTAGATACCAGGACTTCTCTCAGCTGGTTGCAGCGGCTAGAGGTGTGGAGAGAGCACAAATTTTAGCAGCAGCCGCTACTGAAGAGGAGACCCGGGTTAGAAGACCTCAGTTTGAGGCAGGATCCTCATCTGTGAAGAGAGGTAGAGGCAGTTTTACTCCTAGGTTTAGTAGGAGTCAGAGACCGGCTGGTAGGTCAGTTCAGTTACAGAGATCACGATCGAGACCTACAGCTTCAGCAGCGAGTGTTCCTACTCCTGCAGTTCAGAGATCCACTCTACCTGTCTGTGCCCAGTGTGGAGGGTCACATAGTGGTGCTTGTTGGCAGAATAGAGGACCAGCTGTGTGCTTCAGATGTGGTTCTCCCGATCATTTTATTAGGGAGTGTCCAGAGATGCAGGAGCAGAGATCGGTTGATTCTGCAGTTTCTCGACCTAGTGTCAGAGGTAGTCGAGGGGGCAGAGGTTTCTCCAGAGGGGGTAGGCCTGGTTATTATCAGAGAGGAGGATCTTCATCCAGGGATACTATGCCAGATGAGGCTGGGCCTTCTCAACGGGTTTATGTGATGCAAAGACAACCAGATGCTTCTGCAGTCATTGCTGGTACTTTCTCTTTATTTGGCATTTCAGTTCTTGCTTTAATTGATCCAGGCTCAACTCATTCATATATTAGTGCATCTGTGTTGCCTGTGACTGATTTGCATGCTGAGTCCCTAGGATTTGATGTGTTAGTGACAAATCCGTTAGGGCATAGTGTGATTGTTAGCAAGGTGCACCGGGATAGTGCGGTTGAGGTACAAGGTGAGGAGTTTCTTGGAGACTTGATTGAAATGCCTTTTAAAGAGTATGATTTGATTTTGGGTATGGATTGGTTGTCTAGGCATGGAGCTGTAGTTGATTGTCAGAAGAAATGTGTCACTTTGAGAACTAGTGATGATAGGAGTGTGATGGTGTTCAGTGAGCAGAGACAGCTTGCATCCTTGTTCGTATCAGCTGTATCAGCTAGACGGATGATTAGAAAAGGGTGTGATGCTTACCTTGCTCATGTTGTGGTTACTAGAGTAAGGAGTTCTCAAATTGATGATATAGCCACAGTTTCAGATTTTTCAGATGTGTTTCCAGAGGAGTTGCCAGGGTTGCCTCCTGAGAGAGAGGTTGAGTTTGGTATCGATTTGTTGCCTGGTACCACTCCCATCTCTATTACTCCTTATAGAATGGCGCCAGCTGAATTGAGAGAGTTAAAGGTGCAGTTGCAGGAATTGTTGGATAAAGGATTTATTCGCCCCAGTGTTTCTCCTTGGGGAGCTCCTGTATTATTTGTGAAGAAGAAGGATGGTACTATGAGGTTATGCATTGACTATAGGCAATTGAATAAAGTGACTATTAAGAATAAATATCCTTTGCCTAGAATTGACGATCTCTTTGATCAATTGAAGGGAGCATCAGTGTTTTCTAAGATTGATTTGAGATCAGGGTATCATCAGCTGAAAGTGAGAACTGAAGATGTTTCTAAGACAGCTTTTCGCACCAGGTATGGGCATTATGAGTTTTTAGTAATGCCTTTTGGGTTGACGAATGCACCTGCAGCTTTCATGGATTTGATGAATAGGGTGTTTAGGCCCTATTTGGATCAATTTGTGGTGGTCTTTATTGATGATATCTTGGTGTATTCTCGTAGTGAGGAGGAGCATGACAAACATTTGCGGATTGTGTTACAAATTTTGAGAGAGAAGCAATTATATGCTAAGTTATCAAAATGTGAGTTTTGGCTTGACCAAGTGATTTTTCTGGGTCATATAGTTTCAGCAGATGGTATTAGAGTTGATCCAAGTAAAGTTGAAGCTATTTTGAATTGGAATCCACCAAAGTCTGTAACTGAAGTTAGAAGTTTTTTTTTGGGTTTGGCAGGCTATTATCGACGCTTTGTAAAAGGTTTTTCTTTGATAGCCACTCCACTCACCCGATTGCTTCGGAAAGGATTTAAATTTGTGTGGATGGATCAGTGTCAATCTAGCTTTGAGCAGTTGAAAGAAATGTTGACACAAGCCCCTGTTCTTACTTTACCCGTGGAGGATAAACCGTATGTGATTTTTAGTGATGCTTCACATAGTGGTTTAGGGTGTGTTTTGATGCAAGAGGGTAAAGCTATAGCTTATGCCTCTCGGCAGTTGAAGCCGCATGAGCTTAACTATCCGACTCATGATTTGGAGTTAGCGGCTATAGTGTTTGCTTTGAAGATTTGGCGCCACTATTTGTATGGAGAGAAATGCTTTATCTATACGGATCACAAAAGTTTGAAATATTTGGGTGTTCAGAAGGAGCTGAATCTTAGACAAAGACGATGGTTAGAACTGATTAAAGATTACGACTGCTTGATTGATTACCATCCTGGTAAGGCAAATGTAGTTGCTGATGCCTTAAGTCGGAAATCTTTAGCAGGTTTGGCTGTTTATTTCGCTCTCGTTGCTTGTTGAGTTAAGAGCGTTGCATGCTAGTTTTGAAGTTTGTAATGATGGTGCATTATTAGCTCAACTGCAGTTGAGACCAATATTGTTGGATCAGATTAATGAGGCTCAATTGACAGATGAGAAATTCAGAAGATTGTATCAGATTACCGAGATGGAGTGAGCCGAGATTTTCATGTGAAGAGTGATGGTAGTCTTTGGTTCAAGGATAGATTGTGTGTTTCTGATGATGATAATTTGAAAAGGATCATTTTGGAAGAAGCACACCAATCGGTGTTTGCCATACATCCGGGAAGTACAAAGATGTACCATGACTTAAGACAACATTACTGGTGGCCTGGTATGAAGAGAGACATAGCGGATTTTGTATCCAAATGTCTTACTTGTCAGAGGGTGAAAGCTGAACATCAAGTTCCAACAGGGTTGCTTCAACCCTTAACAGTGCCGGAATGGAAATGGGAAAGGGTGACAATGGATTTTGTTTCAGGGTTGCCTTTGACTCAGAGAAAGCATGATGCTAGTTGGGTAATTGTGGATCGGTTAACAAAGACAACTCATTTTCTTCCGGTTCGTATGGATTATTCTCTTGAGAAGTTAGCTGAGCTGTATATTCGTGAGATTGTGAAGTTGCATGGAGTCCCAATTTCTTTAGTGTCGGATCGAGATCCCCGGTTCACTTCAAGGTTTTGGAAGAGTTTACATAGGGCTATGGGTTCTCGATTGCACTTTAGTACTGCATTTCATCCACAGACCGATGGTCAGTCAGAGAGAGTGATACAGATTATTGAGGATATGTTGAGAAGCTGTGTCATCGATTTCTCGGGGAGTTGGGACAGATTGTTGCCACTTGTGGAATTTACTTACAACAACAGTCACCAATCAAGCATTGGTATGGCACCATTTGAGGCTTTATATGGTAGACGTTGTAGAACGCCCTTATGTTGGAACGAAACTGGTAAAGGTAAATTAATTGGTCCGGATTTGGTTAGAGAGACTGAAGAGAAAGTGAAAACAATTCGGGAGCGGTTAAAAGCAGCTTCAGACCGACAGAAATCTTATTCAGATTTGAAAAGGAGAGACATTGAGTATAATGTGGGAGATAAAGTATTCTTGAAAGTGTCTCCTTGGAAAAGGATATTGAGATTTGGTCGAAAAGGAAAACTAAGTCCTCGTTTTGTTGGACCATATGAGATTTTGGAAAGGGTTGGACCAGTTGCGTATCGGCTTGCTTTGCCACCGGAGTTGGATAGGATCCATAATGTTTTCCATGTTTCTATGTTAAGAAGATATAGATCAGTATCCACAATTGTTTCAGACTTGATATCAGGTAATTTCGAGGACGAAATTTCTTTTAGAGGAGGAGAATTGTAATATCCCAAAATATACCCTAGATGTTTTGGGTTTTATTATTATTATAATTGGATTTATTGTATATGTTTTATTGTTAGAAAAAGGGTTTTTTTAAAGGAAGTGTATATGTGATGTATATTAGGATATATATAACATATACCTAAGTCATGGAAAGTCAAAATTTTGAGTTAGTGGAAGAAGATATTTGTTGTGTTTTTGAATTTGTTATTAATTAATTAATAAGGATTTGAATGTGTGGAAGAGGTTGAAAGAGATTAGTTTAATATTTTAAATTGCTTGGTTGAGAGGGTTTTAAGGAAAAGAGGGGTTTGACTTTGGATTTCTCTTTCTTCCTTCTTCTTTCTTTCTCATTGCCGTGGATCACTTTCTCCTTCTCCTTCCTTTGCTTTGTTTGGCCGGTTAACACAAGAAACAAGAGAGCAAAGAAGAGATTTGAACCTCTAACTCAAGATCTAAGGAAGCTTTCAAGAGTTCAAGTGGAAAGTTAAGAGATTTCTTCATCTTTGGTAAGTTCTTCACTTGACTCTTTGATTTCTTTGAGTTTTTGAGTTGAGTTGTGATTGGTATGTGATTATGTTGTTTAAGATGGGTTTAAGAGTGTTTGGGTAACTGATTTCTTGTTTTTGGGGATGGATTGGAGGAAAGAGTAAGTTGTTGGAAGTGATTGTTTTGAGGTTGTGTTTTAGGTTTGTGTTGATGATTTTTGATTTGAGATTTGAGAAATGCTTTAGTTGTTTTGGTGTTTTTGTGAGTTTGTTATGGTTTTTGGGTATGTTGAGATGACTTTGGTTGAAGTGGTTTTTGGTGAAAGAAAGAGTTTTGTTGGTTGTGTTGTTGTTTTGGCCGGAATCTGGGTTTTTGGCCTGACACGCCCTAGGGCACGTCCAGGATTTTGGGCGTGTCGATAGCTCTGTATTTTGGGTTGAGTGGCACGACCAGTAACACGCCCGTGTTATTGAGCGTGTCATAGCCACTGTGTTTTTGGGGAATTGACACGGCCATGAGCACGTTCTTGATGTTGGACGTGTCAATATTGTTGTGAGGCAGAAGGTATTACATGCCCAGTAACATGCCCGTGTCATTGAGTGTGTAAAAGCTTCTGTGTTGTGGAGTTAGGGCACGGTCAGGGACACGCCCGTGTGGGTGAGCGTGTCATGGTTAGAGTTTGCCCTAGTTGGTTCTTAGCCTTATGTTCTTATAAGGGTTTCATCTTCCTTTGGATTAGGTTGTGAAGAAGGTGAATTACTCTAATTCAAGAAGTGAAAGATTGTTGGAAAGAGAGGTGTTAATATTGTGTGGGTTGCATTTAAGGTAAGTATAAACTACATTATTGCATACATCCATATGATGTTGAAATTTAACATACATTTCATGATATTGATGATGCTTATGAATAATGTTATGTTGTGTATAATGTGGAATATGATGTGAACATTTATAATGATATGACAGATATGATAATGTGATGAATTGTATTTATGTGATGAGAAGCCATGATTGTTGGCTATGATGATGAAATAAATTACAATTGAGGCAAGGTTGCCTATTGCGAAAATGAGAATGAAATGAGAATGAAATGATTTTGTGTAAAGTGTGTTATTCAACCTTCAGAGTTCTGATTTTGGCAGGCATGCCTATTGTAATAACAGTCTAGCCGGGTTGAGGATCTCCTCAAGTTGTTGAGTTGATGGTCCAAGAGACTAGGTCTGTTACTTTATAAATGTGAAATGATAAATGTAAATTGAAGTAACAGTCTAGCCGGGTTGAGGATCTTCTCGATTTAGTCGGGTTGATGGTCCAAGAGACTGGGTCTGTTACAGGTAACATTCTAGCCGGGTTAAGGATCTCCTCAAGTTGTTGAGTTGATGGTCCAAGAGACTGGGTCTGTTACCCTATCCATGGATAGAGAGATATGTATATTGCCTACGGGCTTGATTATTGTGATATTGGACCGAAATAGCAACTCTGAACTTTGAATAACAAATTAGTGTCTTGTGGGCCCATAGGTGTCTTTATTGAATGAGTATAATGGATGATGATATGATTATTGAAATTATGAAATGTAACCTTCATATATATATATGATTATTATTGATTGAATGTATGATATTGATATTGACATTTCATATTATCATGATGGTTTGTACTACTGAGTTTTGGCTCAGCGCGATTGTGGTTCATCGCGCAGGTGGTAGAGTTGATAGGGTTGAGACTGAGGATTCCTCTAGACCTAGTTGAGCTTTACTTGAAGAGTTGGATTAGAGCTTAAAGATCAGAGAGTCAAGCTGCCAATCATGTATCTATTCTATGTCGTATATATTTTTGACGTTTATGTATTTTAAACTTGTAAAAATTTGTAATAACTTCCGCTGTGAATTTATAAATGTTTTTATACATAGTGTCTTTTGAATTTCCTTTAAACATTCGAGTTATGAGTTATGTATTTTAAACAGTGGCATGTTCTATATTCAGTAAACGTATTATACGATCGTATAAGCATGCTTGGTACGTATACGGGATATAGGGGTGTTACAAGAGCAATGGCTAGATAGGGTTCAAAGAGTGTTCATTAAGATGCAGGCTAGTCCAGAAGAGAAGTTTGATTATGCTAGATCTCTTCTGTAGAGGGATGCATATGATTGGTGGAAGACGATTCCACATTGTAGACCCTTAATTTTTGACCCAGTCCGGTCCAATATATTTTATTTAGTCCAAAATTATTTTTGTATTGTCTAATATATTTTAATTGGTCCAAAATAATTTTTGTTATCTTATTAAATAATTTTTTCTTTAATATCTAATTTTTATTAATAAAAAATAAAAATAAAAAAATCGGCGACGAAAAAATCATCGCCGAAAGTCAGCGCTGGCCCGTGGGCATTTCGCCCGCAGAATTGCCTGCGGGCGAAATGGCCCGCAGGCCTGTTTCGCCTGGCTGTGGCAGCTTTTTCACCAGCGCAATTTTTCCTGCAGTAGTTTTTTTTGCCAGTATAATATTTCCGCAGCAGTTTTTTTTCGCCAGTGAAATTTTCTGACGCAAATTTTTTCGAAACCTAAAACAATTAGGTTTCAGATTCCTTTTCCTAACTAGGATTAAATATCGTGAATAACTAGAATTATACCAGAAATTCTTATATAAATATGGACTAAATAACACAACAAAAAAGGGAAGGAGAAATTGGGACGAAAATTGAGAGAGTTTGAAACTGAATCTGTGAAGGAAAACTTTGATCAAGCTGATTTTTTTAGGGAGCAAAAAAGCATTAACAAAAGATCAAAGGCAGCAATTGCCTTTGTTTTTGTTCATCCAAGAAGAATTATTTTTGAAGAAACTATCAAAAGGAGGTATGTATTAATTTTTTTTTTCACAGTAGCATAAACTATGAAATTGTGTTTTTTAATTCAAAAACCCTAGAACTTTAATTTAGTTTTTCTAAAGTTAAAAACACTAATTTGTTGCTTTATTTTCCAAAAAGACTTAAAATTGTTATTTTTACTTCTTCAAAATCTTAAAACCCTAATTGAACATGTTTTTCAACAAAACCAAAATTTGATCTTGTTTCTTACAACAAACCCTGAAAACACCTTTTCTATTTATATAAAACTTAAATCGTTGGTCTACTTTCATAAATTTATTAATTGCTTTTTCCAAATTCTTAAAAAGCTAAGCATTCATCAAAACCCTAATTCTAAAACACTAAACCCAAATGGCTCCCCATCAAATTGGGTGAAAGTTGCAATACTCCCCCTAAGCTCCTTCGTCTTTTAGTGTGAATAAAATTTTCCCATAAATTTGTTGTACACTTCAGTCGAAGTGGTCAAAGAAGTTTTTGGTAAGGTCATTAACCATGCTTTTGCCCTATCTTTCAAACTATATGGGAAACATCTCATTTTAAGTTCATCCTCTATTAGTGCTTGCAAAGGGAAAGTATGCAGTGTTGTGTAAAAATCTCGAATGAAGTTGAGAGGATCTTTATTCAGCAATCTATGGAAGGATGGCAACATACTATAATGAGTGATTTTAAGTTCATAGTTCCTTGCTGCGTTGCTCAACCAGATAAATGATGTGGTTACTCCAATGATCGGTCCAGCAAACTCCTTCATAGGTGGTTCCTCTACGTCACCCGTTTCTACTTTAGTGTCCTCCTCAAATTGCTTGTCGGTTTCTTCTCCTTCATGTCTCAAGGGATCTACTTCTTTGGCTCTTGGTAGTCTATGAATATCGCCTATATAAGGAAAAAGTTTGTTTCCTTGAGACCTTCGTCCTTGCATAAATCACCTAGGCAATTAAAATAAAAGAATCAAACTACAAATAACAATTTTCTTCCCGGCAGCGGCGCCAAAAACTTGTTGCGCTCGACTAATTACTACTATAAGTGACACTCGCAAGTATATGAGATAGTTGTAGCAATGGTGATTGCCCTAAGGTTGTCTCACAAGGAAAGAATTGTTTTGCAATAGTTTGATTAGTAAGTAAATTTAAAAGCAAGAGTGTGATATGTTGAAATGGTAAAAAGCGATTTTAATTTAAAAGTAAAATGAGTGGTAGATGTGTAAGATCAATTCAATTCTAGGAAAGGTGCCTCAGGTTGTAGATCAATTTAATCAAAGCTTAATTCTCAAATTATCCATTAGTATAACCTTGTATTTTAATTTGTTCCTTGAGTTTAATTAGTGATTACCAATTCATTAGTTTTCACATTCATGAATTAACAACAACCAATTGTTTTGAATTTGCAAATTAATAAACCCTAGAACTTATATTTCTAATTCATTCTTAGGGTAGTTGATTACATAGTTCCAATATTGAATTTCATCTCTCGGTCCATCGTTCAATATTAAGTGATTAATAGGTGGCCAATCTATCAACCTAATATTCAATCCAATGCAATCAACCAACAACAAGGTCTACTAATGGAATTATCAAATCAAGTCATCTAATTAAATCTACTACAACCCAAGGCATGAGTGAATTAGGTCATCATCAATTTAAAATAAATATCCATCTCAATATTCATCAAATCAAAATTATACATTATAATATTAATGTTCATAATATAATAACAACAATATAGAAATGAATCAAAAGAGAGAATATGAAAAACCCCCTTGTAGATGCCAAAAGTTGGACTACTTGTCTTCCTCCTAGCTTCCACCTTGATGTGTGATGAACAACTTACAAGCTCCCTAAATCAATGGCTCTCCTCTTGAAGGATGGAATGTAACTTTCTCAAGCTTCAACTCCAATCAAGCTTTCTTCAAACCCTAATTTTCTAAGAAATTTGCTCACTCAATTTTTATCCCCAATATTGATTGGCTCTTGTCTATGGAAGAAATGAAGGATGAATGGGAATGGAGATCAAGAGAGAATGGTGTCTCTCCTCTTGAAAAATGCCAACTTGTATATCTCCTCCACTCTCATCTTCTTTTTATTTTTTAAGAAACATCCATCTCTTGCCAACTCACACACCACACTTTGCCTTCCACCTTTTTCTTTGTTTATTATTTTTTCCCATAAATTAGGCAAGCTTTTTGATCTTTTATTGTTTCTTTTTAAAAGATATCACCTATTGTCCCCCATCTTGTCCCCCAATTTGTACAAAATGATTGAAAGAATTTCTACAAGACACGGCCAAGACATTTCAAGCTTGGCCATGTCACTCATTTTCTTATGGACATGGCCAAATCATGTGGCTGTGTCCATCAAAATCTCCTTACTTTTTCATGTGGGACTATTGCCAGTGGCTTGATTGTGTCTCTTGAGTGTGTTCCCCACTGCGCTTCCATCCTTACTTTGTTCTTTAGATGAGACATGGTCAATGGCTTGGCTGTGTCTCTTGAGTGTGTTCATGTCTACCTTCGCTTCTTTGGTTTCACTCTTGGCTTCATCAAGTGAGACACAGCCAGTGGCTTGGCCGTGTCTCTCCCAGTGTCTGCTTTTGCCAATTTATTCTGAAAGACACGGCCAGTGGCTTGTCAACTCAGGCCATGTCATGTGTGTTGCCTTGGATGAGGGACACGGCCAATGGCTTGGACATGTCTCTTGGGTGTGTCACATGCTTTTCCACCTTTTTTTGATCCTTCAATTCATTCTTTTGAGCTTCCATCTAAATCAAACACTTCAAGCAAACTTTAAACACAAATTAAAAGAAAAATTAACTTAAAGCCAATAAAATTAACCTAAATATATATACATATATGATCAAAACAATCAACATCTGTTGGTTGGTACCTTAGTGGAAGATCACCCATGTCACCATTCAGAAGTATATGATGTACATCCCTCTTGCTGCTCTTCGTCAAGGCACTTGCTATGATCCTCATCATCTTGAGAGCCAGTATGGAGTTGAACCTCGAGGTTCTGAATTTACTTCTAACTTGGACATGCCTTGTTTGACTTAAGCCTTCCTAGATCGACTAAAGCAAAGCTGGCCTGCACGCTACACTTATCGTCTGCCATAGATTTTACATTTGTTAATTTCTTATAAAAGAAATGTTAAGATGAACAATAATGGAAATTAAAAGATGTTTTCTTTCCTTTTATAATTTGTTATCATGTTTTGCTATTGTGGTATTCATTTTAACCTAATGGTCAGATAATTAAAAATAATGCAAAGAATAATTTTAACCTAAACTCTGTTCTATTAAATTGGAAAACAACTAAAATATTAAGCCAAAATACACAAGATCACTCTCATCGCCAACCAGCCCTTTTGAGTTTTTTAATTGACAATTTTCTCTCATTTTGCCTAATTATTGCCTAGCCCGCTCTCTCGGGTTTTCAAAATTAGCGAACTACTCTAACTTTTGCCTAGGCCGCCCTTTTTGGGTTTTCAACCTAGTGAGATCACTTTTTTTTTAACATAAAACCTCTTTAACCTGTCAATGTTCACTGGCTCATTGAACTCATTCCAGTCCATGTCTGACAACTTGACTGCTCCTTCGGTAATGAGTTGTTTCACAATGTACCGCCCCTTCCAACTAGGTCTAAACTTTTCTCTTTGATAAAAAAATGTTGGGCTTGCACTGCTTCAAGACTAAATCCCCATCCTTAAGCTTTCTAATCTTAACTCTTTTATTTTAGGCTCGGGAAATTTTTCTTTGATACAGCTGGTGATGATACAATGCTACCTACTTTCTTCTAACATGGCTAGTTATGCATATTTGCTCGCTACCCACTCTACCTCAGGCAACTCAGCTTCTGGGACTACCTTTAATAATTTGATCTCGATTTCAATTGGCAACACAGCTTCCATCCTATAAACCAAAGAAAATAGCATCATTCTAGTTGGGGTTAGCACACTCATCCTGTACCCCCAAAAAGAAAAATGAAGCATTTTCGACCAATGCATGTATGTCTTGGTCATTTTAGACAGAATCCGCTTAATCATATTGTTTATTGCTTCCATTGCACCATTAGCCTTTGGTCTATAAGGCAAAGACCAGTGATGATGAATCTGATACTTTGCGAACAAATCCTTAACTTCTCCTTGAAACTGCACCTCATTATCTGATATCACACTATGCAGGACTCCATACCTGCATTTAAGATTCTTTTCAATAAACCTAGCAATTTTCCTTGCCCCCAGCATATTGAAAGACTCAGCCTCAACCCATTTTGAAAAATAATCCACTGCTACTACAATGAATCGATGACCGTTCAAAGTTTTTGGATGTATCTCCCCAATAATGTCGATTCCCCATGTTGCAAAAGGTCAAGAAGAGGCATGGGATCACTTCAAATCTCTATTATTTTAATGCCCTCATCATTATTATTCATAAAAATTGCTCAATTAGTTTTTCTATAATGGGCGAACTCAGCAATGTCAAAACACAATGGATAATATTGTAGGAGGGGCAATGGGTGAGAAAATAGTAGCTGAAACAATTACATTATTTGAAATGTTAGGAGCCAATTCTCAATATAAGCATAAGCATAAGCATCCTTCGTACATCCTTCTGTAATAAGGATCTAGCATAATCAAATTTCTCATCTGGAGTAGATTGCAACTGGATAAATATCCTCTGCACTTTATCCAGCCACTGCTCCGCCACTGTAGGATCTGTAGTGCCCAAGAAATCCTCAACCCCATACTTCCTCAACTTATCATAATGTCTCACTGGTACTTGAGGCTGTGGTGGCGGTGGCGGCTGCACTGGAGCTCCCCTCAACAAATCTACCATATGCCTTAACCAACCCTGCCGTGCATCATCAGCAGCTGATCTCCCTGGCATAGGAGCAGGTGCCTCACTAACTCTATCAAGTCTAGCTCCATCTCTACCCTCGTCAGGAGCTACACTCTCAGCACTACCTTCTACAGACTGACGTGACTGAGATGCCATCACTACCTATATTTGCAAACACAGCAGAATATACCTCATTAAGATCAAAGACTGCCATACCAAAACATGTATCTTATTTAAAAACCATATTTTAAAACTCAAAATTTCCTTTTTCTTACAATTGACCTAGGTTGAGAATCTCAAACCTAGGCTCTGATACCAAAACAATTGTAACACCCCTATACCCCGTATACATACATAGCATGCTATTACGATCTTAATATACGTATACTGAATATAGTAATGCCAAGGTTTACTAACAAACAACTCACTTCTTTTACAATAATATGAACAAATTTAAAACATTTAAGTTATATTATAAAACACCAGAGATAAAAATGTTTATTCAAAACGCAGCGAAAAGTATAACAAATATTTACAAATACATATACTTCAAAACTCAAGTTTTTACAAAACATAAAATATATACATGTTTGGCAGTATGTCTTTGATCTTTAAGCTCCACTATCAACACCTCAAAATCTAGACTCTACTCGGCCTAGAGGAACTCTCCGGTTCTTCCCTGTCACCTGCGCGATGAACCACAATCGCGCTAAGCCATAGGCTTAGTGGTACAAACTACAATAATATTATACTATAATGAAATGCAAATGTCATACTTTCAAACATATAAACAATTCTCAGGAATCTCATTATTTATTTATTTCGTCAATCATAAATCACATTAAAAACAAAGACAAGCATGGGCCCAAAAGACACTAATATGTTATTCAAAGTTCAGAGTTACTGCTTTGGTCCATAATCACAATCATCAAGCCCATAGGCGATATATATATATCTCTATCCATGGATAGTGTAAAAGACCCAGTCTCTTAGACCTCAATCCGGCTAAACTTGAGGAGATCCTCAACCCGGCAAGACTGTTACTGTTTTTGAGGCTTGCGACCCAGTCTTTTCACCCCAAAAACATCACATTTCACATTTATCAACTGGAATCGGCTTACGACCCAATCTTTTCACCTATCCAATACTTTATAGGCATGCCGCCAAACCCAGCACTCTGAAGGTTGAATAACACATTAGACACATAATCTTTTCATTTATATCTTTATACATTTCTTTCTCAATTCATTTCTCATTTCATTTTCATAATCAAAATAGGCAACCATGCCTTAATCATCTCATTTGCATCATTATTGTAACACCCCGATACTCCATATAAGTACTATACATACACCTAGTATACATACAGTAAGTATATAAAGTATAAGGATGTCACTTTTCGTTATATTTTTAAAACCTTTAACAGAGTTCAAACCACAATATATATATTTAAAGAACATTTACAAAATCATTATACTTTTAATGATCTTACGTATATATCATAATTAAAAATTATACATGTATGCATCACCCTCTAGTTGGTCTCGACAACCTCTTACTCTTCTCGTGGCATAACGAAAGACTTCATATCTTCCACCTAGTCACCTGCGCGATTACACATCCGCGCTAAGTTCGAGAGCTTAGTAGTACAAATATATCATATAAATATACATTATAGAAATTCTAGCATATAAAGAAATATCACTTTCATGTACCATTAGTTTCTTATCATTTTTTTTCTTTTGAATTGCACCTTTCAAATATCTCTACTAATCTCATATATTATATATACATATATACATATCATTAACACCGACCACAAACCATCACTAATACTCACAATCATTATATCAATATACATATTACATATCATACTTCATATCATTATTTTATTCACAATTCACCAATCATAAATCACATTTCCAACAAAGGCAATCATTATCATCTTTCATGAGTCACATTTCCAACAAAGGCAATCATTATCATCTTTCATGAGTCACATTTCCAACAAAGCAACCATAGATCTTATTACTCATTTATTTCAACATTCGTATAACACATTGACAACAAAGACAGACTCGGGCCCAAAAGACACTAATATGCCATTCGACTTTCAGAGTTAAAGCTTTGGTTTTATTATCACATTATCATTATCATCATCCCAACTAGGCTTCAAGGATTTAGGTTCAACCAAGCTTCAAGGGGAACAAAGCATGCTAAGTCTCAACCCAACTTGGCTTCAAGAACCAACCCAACCTAGCTTCAAGGGTTGTAACATCTCAATTAGGCTTCAAGGACTAGACCCAACCAAGATTCAAGGGGAGTAAAACATGTTAAACTTCTACCCAACTTGGCTTCAAGGATCAAGCCCAACCTAACTTCAAGAGATTGTTACTATCATTAGGCATGCCACCAACAACAAACTCTGAAAATGGAATAACACATTAGCCACACAATTCATTTATTAATTCATTATCATTTCCATTCTCAATTGAATCATCATAGCCAATCACAATGGCTTCACATCACATTTGAGTTATCATAGCCAATCACAATGGCTTCACATCACATTATATCTCAGAACATTAGTTCCACATCTCTTGATGTCTCAATTCACATTACACACTTCATCATTTAAGCATACATAATCAATTTCATTGCACATGTATCTCAAATTCATCGTCATATAAACAACATATCCATTTATTTCATTTTAATCATTATTAAAACATTTATCATAACAAATTGCATTATACATACCTTTTTGGATGATCCTTATAGCTTTCACACTATACAAATAACAATATTAGTCACATTGTATTAACAATTTAGTAATTTACTTAACATTGTTTTAAGTTTCAAAATCATATAAAAGAATGCATCTAGGTAAGTTTGCCCTTACCTCAAGAACTACTCCCATTAAGCTATACATAATCAATTACCTCATCATATCCTTCACATTTCACATATAACATCATTGATGTAACATTACAAAGTACATTATTCATACAACACATTACCTTTCCCAAGATTCACAATGCATAACACATAACATTGTTCATATAGTGTCATATGCATCATCATATGTGTGTTCAATCTCAACAAAGCAAGAAGAGCAAAGGACACTCACAGTAGCCAACACACTCAAGGGACACGGCCAAGCTTGTGGCCGTGTCTCTCAACACAAATTGGCAGTGGCAGACATGGGCAAGGGACACGGCCGTGTCTCTCCAAAAATCATCCAACACGGCCACGTTTTCCTTAGACTTGGTCGTGTCTCCCAAAATTCTATAGTTTGGCCGTGTCTCTTCCTTAGGTTTGGCCGTGTCTCTCATGAATAAACCCTAAACATAGCCAAAACTCTTCTAATTGAATCAAGAACACATTATACACAACTTAACTTCATTCAAATGGATATAATCAATGTTATTAACACATATTTTACATATTCATCACAATATTCACATTAACACTATATTAACCATACAATCAATCACTTACCACTTCAAAACCCTAAAACCAAACATCACCCTTAACTTACCATCTTCAAACCAAAACCAACACCAATTCAACCTTTTAACTTACAATCAATTTTAACACTTATAAACACATCTTAAACATACTTATTCATAAAATCAACAATTTATAAATCACCTCAAACACCACTTCAAAATAACAAAGGAAAACAAGAGAGTACTTACCTTAAATGAAGAAATTTCACAAATCTCCAACTTAATCCTTTGATTCTTCCTTCAATTTGATTCTAGCATTTAGAACACCTCTCTTGCTCTCTCTTTTCTTGGATAGCCGGCACACAAATGAGAAGAAAAGAAAATTAAAAACAAGTCAACTTCTTTTCTTCATTAAATCTCCACCAAGCAATTCTAGCCAAGCAATTACCTAAATGCCCTCATCCATTTAACCTAACCTTTGTCACTTATATGCCCATTAAAGAAATTTCACATATCACACATAAATATCCTCTTCCATTGACCATCCCTTTTGACTTATGTATATGTTATTTATACTACCATATATGCAACATATACACTTCCTTTAAAAATTCTTTTCTCTTTCAATTTGACACATACATTCAATCCAATTAAAACAACCATAATATTCAAAACTTCTAGGGCATATATTGGGATATTACAATTATAGCCAACAACCATGGCTTCATATCTCATCAAGATAATATATATAATCAATTGCATTAAACATCATCATCATAGCCAACAACCATGGCTCATATATCTCATTATATCTCAAATCACATTAAATCAATTCATCATTCAAGTGTACACAACCAATTACATTAACATACCTTTCATATTTCATCATATCATCAAATATTTTAACCATGTAATCAATTGCTTAACATATGTATAATCAAATATGTTAAGTATCAAATCATGTAAGTGTATGCAACAAGATAGTTTGTACTTACCTCCAAAAGCAACTCACATAAAACACTAAACTCTTCTTCCAAGAATCCTTCAATACTTGGATTAGGGCAACTCAAACTCTTCACAACCTAATCCAAAAGGAATAATACACATAAGATAATAAGACTAAGGTCTAACTAGGGCAAACTCTACACATGACATGCTCAACAACACGGGCGTGTCACTGACCATGCCCTAAACTCACAACACAGAAGCTTTGACACGCTCAGGACCACGGGCGTGTCACTGAACGTGTAATACATTCTGCCTCACAGAAACATTGACACGTCCAACAACATGAGCGTGCTCATGGCCGTGTCAATTCTCCAACATCACAGTAGCTATGACACGTCCAATAACACGGGCATGTTAATGATCGTGTCACCCATCCAAAACACAGAACCATTGACACATCCAAAGATCTGGCCGTGCTCAAGGGCGTGTCAGGCCAAAAATCCAGATTCCGGCCACAACAACACTTAATCCAACAAATCACTTCCTTTCACCAAAATCCACTTCAAACAAACTTAGCTCAACATACCCAGGAACCATAACAAACTTGCAAAAACACCAAAACAACTAAAAACATACATCCAACACAAATCAAAATCATCACCACAAACCCAAAACACACCCACAACACTTTCTCTTCCAGCAAACTTACTCTTTCCTTCAAACCAACCCCAAAATCCAAAATCAATAGAATCTAAACACTCATAAACACACCACAATCAAACACACTCCTACTATCAACAATAATCCATCAAACTCAAACACAACTCCAAATAAAATAAAGGAAATCAAGAGAGAACATACCAACAAAGATGAAACTTCTTGAATTTCCAACTTGGTTACTTGAATCACCTTTCAACTTTGAGCTTGGAACACAAAACTATCTCTTGCTCTCTTGTCTTGATGATGCTCGGCCAACAAAGGAAATGGAGAAGAAATGAAGACAACAAGTCAAACACTTATCTCTTTAAACCTCCACCAAGTCATTTTAATATTAAAATAATCCAAATTAATCTCATCCATTCATAATTTCCTTATTAATTAATTCCATAAATCCTAACATAAATATCTCCTTCCATTAACTTTCTTTGACTTTGACTTGGGTATATGTTGTATATATTTTCATATACACAACATATACACTCTCTCTATAATTCTTTTCTCTTTCCAAAGAAACATATACATTAAATCCAATTATAACAATAATACCAAAACTTCTAGGGCACACTTTGGGATATTACAATTCTCCCCCTCTAAAAGAAATTTCGTCCTCGAAATTACCTGATATCAAGTCTGAAACAGTTGAGGATATTGATCTCGCATCATTTGCTCATTCTCCCAAGTTGATTCTTTTCTACCATGATTCTTCCAAAGAACCTTCACAATTGGCACTTCCTTATGTCTCAACTCTTTCATACCATATGCTAAAATAGCAACTGGTTCTTCTTCAAAAGTCAGATCCGGACTCACCTCAATAGATTCAACAGACAGAACATGAGATGGATCTGATAACTACCTCCATAGCATAGCAACATGGAAGACATTGTGAATTCTATCCAATTCAGGAGGTAAAACAAGTCGATACGCAACTGGTCCGACTCTTTCCAATACCTCATACGGTCCAATAAAACAAGGACTCAGTTTTCCTTTGCGACCAAATCTTAAAATCTTTTTCCAAGGAGACACTTTCAAAAATACTTTATCTCCAATATTAAACTCTATGTCTCTCCTCTTCAAATTTGAATAAGATTTCTATCGGTCCGAAGCTACTTTCAACCGATCTCGAATTATCTTTACTTTCTCTTCAGTCTCTTTAACCAACTCAGGACCAATTAACTTGCCTTCTCCAAGTTCATTTCAACATAAAGGCGTTTAGCATCTTCTACCATACAATGCCTCAAATGGTGCCATACCAATACTGGATTGATGACTGTTGTTGTAAGCAAATTCCACAAGTGGCATAAATTTGTCCCAAATTCCAGAGAAATCAATGACACAGCTTCTTAACATATCCTCTATAATCTGTATCACTCTCTCTGACTGCCCATCTGTCTGAGGATGAAAAGCAGTACTAAAGTGCAATTGAGAACCCAATGCACTATGCAAACTCTTCCAAAACGTAGAAGTAATCCAGGGATCTCGATCAGACACTAAAGAAATCGGGACTCCATGCAACTTCACAATCTCACTGATATACAGCTCAGCCAACCTCTCAAGAGAATAGTCTATCCGAACTAGAAGAAAATGAGCTGTCTTTGTCAACCGATCAACAATCACCCAAATAGCATCATGCTTCTTTTTGAGTCAATGGCAAACCAGATACAAAATCCATTGTCACTTTCTCCCATTTCCATTCAGGCACTGCTAAAGGCTGAAGCAACCCTGTTGGAACTTGATGCTCAGCTTTTACTCTCTGACATGTGAGACACTTGGACACAAATTCTGTTATGTCTTTCTTCATGACAGACCACCAATAATGTTGTTTCAAATCATGGTACATCTTTGTACTTCCCGGATGTATAGCAAAAACTGATTGGTGTGCTTCCTCCAAAATAATCTTTCTCAAACTAGCATCATCAGGAATACACAACCTATCTTTAAACCAAAGGCTACCATCATTTCTCACATGGAAATGTCTACTTTCTCCATGTTGGCAATCTGAAACAATCTTTTGAATTTTCTCATCAACCAATTGAGCCTCTTTAATCTGATCCAACAACACCGGTCTCAATTGCAACTGAGCCAACAGTGCACCATCATCGCATGATTCAAAACTAGCATGCAATGCTCTCAACTCAACAAGCAACGAGAGTGAATAAACCAACAAACCTGCCAAAGACTTCCGACTCAAGGCATCAGCAACAACATTCGCCTTACCCAGATGATAATCAATCAAACAGTCGTAGTCTTTGATCAACTCCAACCAATGTCTCTGCCGAAGAGTAAGCTCTCTTTAAACTCCCAAATATTTTAAACTCTTATGATCTGTATAGATAAAACACTTCTCCCCATACAAATAGTGTCGCCAAATCTTCAAAGTAAACACTATAGCTGCCAACTCCAAATCATGCATTGGATAATTAAGCTCATGCGGCTTCAACTGCCGAGAAGCATAAGCTACAACTTTACCCTCTTGCATCAAAACACATCCCAAACCATTATGTGAAGCATCACTATAAATCACATAAGGTTTATCTTCCACAGGCAAAGTAAGAACAGGCGCTTGAGTCAACATTTCTTTCAATTGCTCAAAACTAGTTTGACACTGATCTGTCCACACAAATCTAACTCCTTTTCGAAGTAATCTAGTGAGTGGAGTAGCTATCAAAGAAAAACCTTTCATAAAGCATCGATAATAGCCTGCCAAACCCAGAAAACTTCTAACTTCAGTCACTGACTTTGGTGGACTCCAATTCAAAATAGCTTCAACTTTACTTGGATCGACTCTAATACCATCTGCTGAAACTATATGACCGAGAAAAGTTACTTGGTCAAGCCAAAACTCACACTTCGACAGCTTAGCATACAACTGCTTATCTCTCAAGATTCGCAACACAATCCGCAAATGCTTGTCATGCTCCTCTTCATCACGCGAATACACCAAAATATCGTCAATGAAGACCACCACAAACTGATCCAGATAGGGCCTAAACACCCTATTCATCAAATTCATGAAAGCTGCAGGTGCATTCGTCAACCCAAAAGGCATCACTAAGAACTCATAATGCCCACACCTTGTGCGAAAAGCTGTCTTAGGAACATCTTCAGCTCTAACCCTCAGTTGATGGTACCCTGATCTCAAATCAATCTTGGAAAACACTGCTGCTCCCTTCAATTGATCAAAGAGATCATCAATCCTAGGTAAATGATACTTATTCTTAATAGTCAACTTGTTCAATTGCCTATAATCGATGCATAACCTCATAGTACCATCCTTCTTCTTCACAAACAAAACAGGTGCTCCCCACGGAGAAACACTAGGGCGAATAAACCCTTTATCCAACAACTCCTGCAACTGCACCTTCAACTCTCTCAACTCAGCAAGTGCTATTCGATAAGGAGTAATAGAGATGGGAGTGGTACCAGGCAACAACTCGATACCAAACTCAACCTCTCTCTCAGGGGGTAACCCTGGCAACTCCTCAGGAAACACATCTAGAAAATCTGCAACTATGGGTATACTATCAAGTTGAGAACCTACTACTCTGGTATCCATCACATGAGCAAGATAAGCATCACACCCTTTTCTAATCAACTTTCTAGCTGCTACAGCTGATACAAACATGGATGCAAGTTGTCTCTGCTCACTAGACACTATCACAATACTACCATCACCGGTTCTCACGGTAACACACTTCTTTTGACAGTCTACCACAGCTCCATGCTTATACAACCAATCCATGCCTAAGATCAAATCATATTCCTTAAAAGGCATTCCAATTAAATCCCCAAGAAACTCCTCTCCTTGCACTACCATTGCACTATCATGATGAACCTTACTCACCACGACACTATGTCCTAAAGGATTTGTCACCAAGACATCAAATCCTAAGGACTCTGAATGCAATTCAGACACAAGCAATATGGATGCACTTATGTAGGAATGAGTAGATCCTGGATCAATCAAAGCAAAAACTGAAATGCCCAATAAAGAGAATGTACCCGCTATAACTGCTGAAGCATCTGGCTGCCTCTGCATCACATAAACTCTCTAAGAAGATCCGGCCTCATCTGGCCTACTACCTCCAGATGTCGATCCTCCTCTCTGACTAACCTCGAGTCGACCACCTCTACTGAAACTTCTGCCCCCTCGACCACCTCTGTTGACACTTGGTCGAGAAGCTGCAGACTCAGCCTGCCTATGCTCCTGCATCTCAGGACACTCCCTAATGAAATGGTCAGGCGATCCACACCTGAAACACCCAGCTGATCTACTAATTCTCCAACAAACACCCACATGGTTCCTACCACAAAGCTCACATGCAGGTAGAGTAGACCTTTGAACCACTGGAGTCGGAGCACTAGCTACAGAAGCTGTAGGTCTCGGCCTCTGTCTCTGACACTAAACTGATCTGCCCGACTGACTCTGGCTCCTACTAGTTCTCGGAATAAAACTTCCTTGGCCCCTCTTCATAGACGAAGACCCTGCCTCAAACTGGGATCTTCTCACTCTGGTCTCCTCCTCAGTAGCAGCTGCTGCAATACCCTGTGCTCTCTCAACACTTCTAGCTGCTGCAACTAGCTGAGAGAAATCCTGGTACCGAGAACCAGCAATAATGCACATAATAGAGGGCCTCAATCCCTCCTCAAACCTCCTTCACTGGTCAATTTCATCAGAAATAATACCACTGGCATAGTGACTCAACCGGATAAACTCTATCTCATAATCTATCACTGTCCGGTTGTCTTGCCTCAAATTCAAGAATTCCATCTTCTTAATATCTTTATATTCCCTTGGAGTATATTTCTGCTCGAACTCCCTCAGAAAATCCCTGTAAGATAATGTAGGTGGATCATCCATGGCATGAGGAACCGTCTTCCACCAATCATAAGCATCCTTCTGCAATAAGGATCTAGCATAATCAAATTTCTCATCTGGAGTAGCTTGCAACTGGATAAATATCCTCTGCACTGCTCTGCCACTGCAGGATCTGTAGTGCCCAAGAAATCCTCAGCCCTATACTTCCTCAACTTATCATAATGTCTTACTGGTACTTCAGGCTGTGGTGGTGGTGACGGCTGCACTGGAGTTCCCCTCAACAAATCTACCATATGCCTTAACCAACCCGGCCGTGCATCATCAACAGCTTATCTCCCTGGCACAGGAGCAGGTGCCTCACTAACTCTATCAAGTCTAGCTCCATCTCTACCCTCGTCAGGAGCTACACTCTCAGCACTACCTTCTACAGACTGACGTGACTGAGACGCCATCACTACCTATATCTGCAAACACAGCAGAATATACCTCATTAAGATCAAAGACTGCCATACCAAAACATGTATCTTATTTAAAAACCATATTTTAAAACTCAAAATTTCCTTTTTCTTACAATTGACCTAGGTTGAGAATCTCAAACCTAGGCTCTGATACAAAAATAATTGTAACACCCCTATACCTCGTATACGTACATAGCATGCTATTACGATCGTAATATACGTTTGCTGAATATAGTAATGCCAAGGTTTACTAACAAACGACTCACTTCTTTTACAATAATATGAACAAATTTAAAACATTTAAGTTATATTATAAAACACCATAGATAAAAATGTTTATTCAAAACGCAGCGGAAAGTATAACAAATATTTACAAATACATATACTTTAAAACTCAAGTTTTTACAAAACATAAAATATATACATGTTTGGCAGTATGTCTTTGATCTTTAAGCTCCACTATCAACACCTCAAAATCTAGACTCTAATCGGCCTAGAGGAACTCTCCGGTTCTTCCCTGTCACCTGCGCGATGAACCACAATCGCGCTAAGCCATAGGCTTAGTGGTACAAACTACAATAATATTATACTATAATGAAATGCAAATGTCATACTTTCAAACATATAAACAATTCTCAGGAATCTCATTATTTATTTATTTCATCATTCATAAATCACATTAAAAACAAAGACTAGCATGGGCCCAAAAGATACTTATATGTTATTCAAAGTTCAGAGTTACTGCTTTGGTCCATAATCACAATCATCAAGCCCGTAGGCGATATATATATATATATCTCTATCCATGGATAGTGTAACAGACCCAGTCTCTTGGACCTCAACCCGGCTAAACTCGAGGAGATCCTCAACCCAGCAAGACTGTTACTGTTTTTGATGCTTACGACCCAGTCTTTTCACCCCAAAAACATCACATTTCACATTTATCAACTGGAATCGGCTTACGACCCGGTCTTTTCACCTATCCAGTACTTTATAGGCATGCTGCCAAACCCAGCACTCTGAAGGTTGAATAACACATTAGACACACAATCTTTTCATTTATATCTTTATACATTTCTTTCTCAATTCATTTCTCATTTCATTTTCATAATCAAAATAGGCAACCATGCCTCAATCATCTCATTTGCATCATTATAGCCAACAACCATGGCTTCATATCTCATCAAGATAATATACATAATCAATTACATTAAACATCATCATCATAGCCAACAACCATGGCTCATATATCTCATTATATCTCAAATCACATTAAATCAATTCATCATTCAAGTGTACACAACCAATTACATTAACATACCTTTCATATTTCATCATATCATCAAATATTTTAACCATGTAATCAATTGCTTAACATATGTATAATCAAATATGTTAAGTATCAAATCATGTAAGTGTATGCAACAAGATAGTTTGTACTTACCTCCAAAAGCAACTCACATAAAACACTAAACTCTTCTTCCAAGAATCCTTCAATACTTGGATTAGGGCAACTCAAACTCTTCACAACCTAATCCAAAAGGAATAATACACATAAGATAATAAGACTAAGGTCTAACTAGGGCAAACTCTACACATGACACGCTCAACAACACGGGCGTGTCCCTGACCGTGCCCTAAACTCACAACACAGAAGCTTTGACACGCTCAGGACCACGGGCGTGTCACTGAACATGTAATACATTCTGCCTCACAGAAACATTGACACGTCCAACAACATGAGCGTGCTCATGGCCGTGTCAATTCTCCAACATCACAGTAGCTATGACACGTCCAATAACACGGGCGTGTTAATGATCGTGTCACCCATCCAAAACACAGAACCATTGACACGTCCAAAGATCTGGCCGTGCTCAAGGGCGTGTCAGGCCAAAAATCCAGATTCCGGCCACAACAACACTTAATCCAACAAATCACTTCCTTTCACCAAAATCCACTTCAAACAAACTTAGCTCAACATACCCAGGAACCATAACAAACTTGCAAAAACACCAAAACAACTAAAAACATACATCCAACACAAATCAAAATCATCACCACAAACCCAAAACACACCCATAACACTTTCTCTTCCAGCAAACTTACTCTTTCCTTCAAACCAACCCCAAAATCCAAAATCAATAGAATCCAAACACTCATAAACACACCACAATCAAACACACTCCTACTATCAACAATAATCCATCAAACTCAAACACAACTCCAAATAAAATAAAGGAAATCAAGAGAGAACTTACCAACAATGATGAAACTTCTTGAATTTCCAACTTGGTTACTTGAATCACCTTTCAAATTTGAGCTTGGAACACAAAACTCTCTCTTGCTCTCTTGTCTTGATGATGCCCGGCCAACAAAGGAAAAGAAAAGGAAATGGAGAAGAAATGAAGACAACAAGTCAAACGCTTATCTCTTTAAACCTCCACCAAGTAATTTTAATATTAAAATAATCCAAATTAAACTCGTCCATTCATAATTTCCTTATTAATTAATTCCATAAATCATAACATAAATATCTCCTTCCATTAACTTTCTTTGACTTTGACTTGGGTATATGTTTTATATATTTTCATATACACAACATATACACTCTCTCTATAATTCTTTTCTCTTTCCAAAGAAACATATACATTAAATCCAATTATAACAATAATACCAAAACTTCTAGGGCACACTTTGGGATATTACAACCGAGGCAAGCCAAAGCAATCACAATCCTAAGAAGTGGTAAGGTACTTGATAACAAAATCGGTGATAATAACATTAATGATTCTTTGGATACAGGAATAATGGAAGAAGATGGAGAGGAAATACAAGGAGGCAAAGCTCAACCAATTGAGCCTCAAAAAGTTAATGAGGAGGCATCGGTGGCACCAAAGCTGCATAAATCTCCAAATCCATATAGACCGCCAATTCCTTTTCCACGCAGGTTAAAAAATGAGAAGCATGATAAGCAATTTACTGAAATTTATAATATGCTCTCAAAGGTAAGTATTAACCTTCCCTTACTTGAGGTGATTAAAAATATGGCATCATATGCCAAATTGCCATATTTTTTAAGGAGCTTAAGACAAAAAAGAAAAAATATGAGTTGAATGAGAAGGTGATAGTCTCAGAAGTAACAAGTGCTATTTTACAACATAGGTTACCTCCAAAACTAAAGGATCCTGGAAGCTTTATAGTTAGTATCTCAATGGAGAATGGGAAAGAAACTATTGGTATGTGTGACCTAGGAGAAAGTATAAATTTGATGCCATACTCTGTTTACTTGAAATTAGAGCTAGGGAAACTTAAACCAACTAAATTGGTTTTGCAACTTGCGGATAGAACTCTTCGATACCCTGAGGGAATCATAGGAGATGTTCTAGTTAAGGTAGGTGGTTTAATTATACCCATTGATTTCATTGTCTTAGATATGGGGGAAGAAATTCCAAGAGATTCTGAACATACAATTTTGTTAGGGAGACCTTTTATGGCCACAACTAACACATTAATTGATGTTAAAATTAGAAAATTGACAATGACTGTTTTAGGTCAAACTGTAGAATTTTTAATTTGTAACACTTTCCCTATTCCCACTACTGCTTTATATGAGGGCTGTTCTTTCATTAATTTTACTGATAATGCTGTTGAAGAAGTTTTCTTGCAGGAGAGTGGTGAAGACAAACTGGAAAGGGCTTTAAATTTGGAGGAAGAAGTTGAAGGTTCAAATGAGGAGATTCAACCAAAGGGGGTTGAACTTAAAGAACTTTCAAAGCACTTAAAGCATATTTTCCTTGGGGAAAACAACTACCCCATACTTAATCCTTTACTTGTCCCCAAGCAAAGTTAAAATCAAAACAAGTAAACAAGAAAATTTAGCCAAGTTCAAGAGTTATATGAGTATATCAAGACTTCCAATTTCTTAAATTCGCAATCAATATCAAACCAAATAAAATCAATACTCATACAATTTAGTGGTTTTCCACACATAACCAATATTGAAACTCCCTCACCAACTCTTGAAGTGTTTAAATAGGTAGTGTTTACACTCATAACATTCAATGATAGATTATCACCATAAGCTTGCTTATCAATCAAACTTCCACCACTAAATTTCAATCAATCATCAATCATCAGGTCTTTCATTTGGTTGTAATGGGGCTAAAGTAAAGGAATGACATTTAGGAAATGTGAGTTGATTCATTAAGTTCAAGAGCACTTCAAGAATGAAGCAACCGATCAGATGTATAACCCAACAATCCCAAAACACCTTCCACTCACCTACCACTTGACATTAAAGAGATTTTCAAGGGAACTCATTAAATTTTGCAATGATCATTCCCAAACTTATTCCAACCCTATGAAAAAAAACAACTTCTATTATTTTGATTTTTCTCTTTTTTTATTTTTATTTTTAGGGTTTGCAACTAAAGAAGGCAATAATTTGTAATACTAAACCCACTAAATTTAACCCCACACTTTATTTAACACAACACTCAACATAAACGATCTTAAAATGCTCTTGACCTAATGCAAGGGTAATAGTTAAAATAATAAGGTTCAAGCTAATGGTGTTGTGAAAAAGAAAGAAAAGGAAAAATGAAATAAGCTCAAATTTGGCTAACTAAGGTCGGATATAAGGTTGGTTTCTTTAAGCCAAAATGGTTTCACCTAATTGCCTTAATCATATTGATGCCTAATTGTAATTTGTTTATAGTCTCAAAATGCATGTCAAAGTAAGTTCTAGCAATTCATCAATCAAAGATGTTTAAAAACAATAAAGAATAATAAGTTTATGGCTCCATTCCTCACTAGTATAAAGGTGATGCAATGATTAACCACCAAATCAACAATAAGCACAAATTTTATTAAATTCTCCAATTCATGCTTTAAAAATTAAAAGGTCATCTATCAACCATCTTATAACAATTGAACTTACACAATATGTAAGGTAAGGTAAAACATTTAACAAAAATGACTAAAATAAAGACTTAACAACAACAACAAGATTACAAAAAACAACAACATGCATTTATGAAAAAAAAAAACTTAGCACCTCACACTTTAAGATTGACATTGTCCTCAATGGAAACTAGGATAAATCAAAGGAGGTAAGCATTAAAGTACAACATGATTTTCATCATTTTTATTGTGAGGCAAGTGTTACCTTTCATCCACAAATATTAATTGTTCAAGATTAAAAAGCAATAAATATAAAATAACCAAAATAAAACATAAAGTTTTAGTAAAAAATAGTGGTATGAAAAATAACAACTAAAATACTCAAAAACTAAAAATAAGAAGCATAAGAAGTGTCTTCAAAAGAGCAGAAGCTGATATGCTCTACAATGGTGGAGGATATGATGACGACGCTGCTGAAGGGTGGAGGCTAAGAATCTTTGCAAGGTTGCTATTGATTTGTTCTAACTGCTCGAGGACTTTAGCATGATTATGATCTACCTTGCTTTCCAATGCTTCAATCCTACTAATAATCTCCTGATTATCCAGTGCCAGAGCATCTTCATTCAAACTGAGTGAATTCGAGTCAGACTCCTCATCAACTCGTGGCCTCTTTTGCCGGTCCTCAGGCGCAACCTGCTCATCTATACGCATAATATAAGCCCCTCTCCTCTTTACAACCATGTGCATCTTTTCAAGAGTAGCAAGATCCAATGAATCACTCCCTCAAATTTTAGTCATTGGGCAAGTGGTCGTATCAAATCCATTAATAAGTGCTACAGTCATGGTGGTCACCAATCCACCTATGCAAATTGTGCCCTTTTTTCTATTTGCTACGCTATTAAACACATCGGCCAACCAATGGCCTGCACTTATGGGTATATAATTGCTAGCATAATCTAAGAATAATAGCTCATTTAGTTCCACCACACCCGTGCTTTCTTTCCTTACAAAGAACCCACATGACATAAATCGATGTATATACCTCAAGGATGGATTTATCAATTTGGTTGCTTTGGCCGATTTGGCCACATACATACCCCCCGAGATGATTCCCTCCCCATGCGAATTGTTGTTTAAAACCTTTATGAATGCATTTTCCCCCTTGTTGGTGAAAACCAAAAATAGCATTTAATTGCTCAATATCAAGAACACATTATTTTCCAAGCAATTTAAAGCTAAACCTAGTGCAAATCTTCATTTCATTTCTTTCAACCTTAAGGGAGGTTAAAAATTCTATGGTGAGTTCTTGGAATTGCAAAGGTTTAAGGGAAACTAATTTTTCCCATCCAAGGTTTTGAACATATGCAGCAAAATTATCTCTAATTTGGAGAGTATCAAGGGATTCATCGCTCACATACCTTGTCGAAAAGAAACCTCATGCTAGAAGAGTTGGCCTCTTTGAAGATGATGAAGAGGATGATGGAGTTGATGATGGAGGTTGCCTCCTCTTGTGGTGGGACAACATTTTTGTTCTAGGCATCTTGATATTTTTGGTGAAAATCAAACTTTGATGGATTTAATGGAGTTTTGAGTTGGAAATTGGAAGATTGAGTGGGTTTAATTGAGTTTTGAGTAAGAGAAACAAAAGATTTGGTGAGATTTTTAAGTTTTGAGAGATGGGGTTGGAGGTTTAGAGAGAGAGGCGAGAGAAAGAAAAAGGGAAAACCAAGGTTAGGGATGAACAAAAGGACACGATCTGATTTTTAAAGAGGGTGACACAGCCAAGCTTGAAATGGCTTGGTTGTGTTTGGGCTTTTAGGAGGGACACGGCTAGTGGCTTGGCCGTGTCCTATGGGTGTGTCTGGGTCTGTGTATTTGGTGTAGGGTATGGGTTAGAGGACACGGGCTAGCACTTGGGCGTGTCTGGGTGACACAACCAAGCCTTCTGGCCATGTCCATGCCTGGAAATTTTGGGTTTCCTTGACACGGCCAGTGACTTGGTGCAGACCCTTAATTTTTGACCTAGTCCGGTCCAATATATTTTAATTAGTCCAAAATAATTTTTGTGTTGTCCAAAATATTATAATTAGTCCAAAAAAATTTTTGTTACCTTAATTAAATAATATTTGATTTAGTACCTAATTTTTATTAATAAAAAATAAATAATAATAATAATAAACAAAAAATGATAAAAAAATTAAAAATAAAAATTAGCGACGAAAAAATCATTGCTGAAAATTAGCGTACAGCGAAATGGCCAAAGCCATTTCGCCAACAGTTTATTTCTGATGTGGGGAATGAAGCAACCAAAGAAGAAGAGGTATTTGATGGAATTAAACAAGCCATGGTGGCTAAAGAAGTAACGATTTGTGTTACCAATGAGTTTTGGGATTCAAGCGATAGTGATGATGATATAGTATCCAAGAAGGAGGAGTGGACTTGGTCCTAGCCTGAAGAAGATGAAGTAATGAACACTAGATCCGGTAAGCCTTATGCAAGGCCACCAACTAAGGAGGTAGAAACTAATAAGGGTAAGGAAGTTGGAGTAGGAAATAAAGAAGAGGAAGATGACTCTGTGCTCAAGCAATTGAAAAGAACCCAAGCAAGTGTTAGCATTTGGGACTTGTTAGCTACTTCTAAAAAGCTCCGAGAAACTATGGCCAAAGCCTTAGCTAGCATGACAATTTCTACCTCCACAACACCGGAAGAGCTTATCAACTTCATAAAAATTGGAGGGGTAATGAAATATGAAGAGGTTCAAAAAAAGAGTGACGTAAATATGGGAGCAGTTTCTTTCTCAGATGCGGATTTACCTGAAGAGGGGAGAGATCACATCTGCCCTCTCTTTATCAAAATAGAAGTCAAAGGGAAGAGGACTCCATGTGTAATGATCGATGATGGGTCCGCCATAAATATTTGTCCACTTAAGATATTGCCAAAGCTAGCCATGTCAACAAGAGATCTAACCCCGACCAAGGTAACAATTCGGGCTTATGACAACACTAAGAGACACGCCGAAGGGACTTTCAAAGCTGCTGTCAAGGTTGGTCCAATTGAATCTATTATTGAATTTGTTGTTTTAGACATACCAGTTATCTTCACCTTTCTCTTGGGGCAACCATGGTTTCATCCTCTTGGTGGAGTTCCTTCCACCCTTCATCAAAAGATCAAGTTCTCCAACGGAGATGAGACAGTGGTCCTTGAAGCCCATGATAATGAGATTGTTAACGCTCTAATGATTGAGAGGCCTCTCAATGGTTTCCAAGTAGCTGCAATTTCTGATGATGAAGTAGTGGACTCCAAAGTTTTGAATATGATGAAGAACATGAACTACCATCCCGGAGCTGGTCTTGGAAAGGGTAAGGCCGGTTTGACAAAGCTGCAAGACTTTAGAAATCAAACTTCCAAGAAAGGGTTGGGATATGATGAAGACAATGATGTCCAGCCAAAGAAGAGTGAGAAGATGAGCTACCCACCACTTGAAGAGATCTTTGTCAAAGCTTCAGATATGGGACCACTCCAAGGAAAGCCCGAGCCAATCATGTTCATGGGAAAGTTGATCCTGGGTTTTGAAATTTTTGCAGATGTGGCCGAGCTAGTGGAACAAGTGAAGAAAGAGCTCACCCTACCAACCAGCAAAGAATCCAATCCAAAAGAGAAGAATGAAGCTATCCTGAAAGACGAGAAGACTCCGGAGGAGATTGCTACCCTGGTTGAAGACAAGTTTGAAGACATCTTGCCTTATGATTTTGAGAACAATGATCTTGATTTTGATTTTAATTTGTCTGCTTTGTATGAGGATGATGATGTTTTCTTTTCCAAAATGAATGCAATAAAGTCTAATTTTTCTTACTTGTGTGATGTTTCTCCTGATGGATGCATTCATTCAAATAGCAGTTACATGAGCATCTTTAATATTAATTATGTTAACACACAATCATTAAATTTGGGAACAACTGAAAATCCTAAAAACATTAGCATAGTATCCGACCTTACTCATGAGGAGAGAGAGAGAGAGATTTGAAAAAATATTCAAAAAATATGAAGAAGTGTTTGCTTGGTCTTATGAGGATATGCCTGGAATAGATCGAGACATAGTTGAGCATCATATTCCTACTTACACTCACATAAAACCTGTCAAATAAAAACTTAGGCGATTAAGACCTGAGTGGGCTGAATTGGTTAAAGAAGAGATCACTAAGCAAATACAAGTGAAGTTCCTTGAAGTGATAGAATGTCCAGATTGGCTAGCCAATATAGTACCCATGCCAAATAAAGATGGAAGAATAAGCATTTGTGTGGACTATAGAGATTTGAACAAGGCTTCCCCTAAAGATGATTTTCCTTTACCTCATATAGATGTTCTCATTGATAGTGCAGCCTCTAGTGTGCTACACTCATTTGTAGATGGATTTTTCGGATACAATCAAATGTTAATGGCCCAAGAGGATAAAGCCAAAAGTGCTTTCATTACTACATGGGGTATATTTTGTTATAGGGTGATGTCGTTTGGCTTAAAGAATGCTGGAGCAACCTATCAAAGGATGGCCACCACATTATTTCATGACATGATGCACAAATAAGTTGAAGTATATGTTGATGATATGATGGTTAAATCGGACACAAGGGAACAACACTTCCAAAACTTAGAATTATTCTTCAATAAAGCTTTGAAATATAAGCTAAGATTAAACCTAAAGAAGTGTGTATTCGGTGTTACCTCAGGTAAATTATTGGGACATGTGATTGGTCCGAATGCCATTGAGATTGATCCTGACAAAGTTAAAGCAATCAGGGATATGCCAGCCCCTAAGACGGAGAGAGAAGTTCAGGGATTTATTAGTAAATTATAGTACATTAGCAGATTCATAGCAAAACTCACAACAATTTGTGAGCCTATCTTCAAATTGCTTAAAAAGAATCAGCCGGTCATATGGAATGACGAATGTCAAATGGCCTTTGAGCGAATAAAAGAGTATTTGTTGAATCCACCTGTTTTAAAAACACCTAAACCCGGCAAACCTTTATTACTATACTTAGCAGCATAAGAAGAGTTGATAGGAGCCATGCTAGCCCAAGCAGATGAGTCAGGGATTGAGCATGCAGTTTACTATTTGAGTAGAAAGCTCCCACCTTATGAAATTAAGTATAGTATCATTGAAAAGACTTGTATAGCCATGGTTTGGTCTTCTAAGAAGTTGCGACATTACTTTCAATCGTACAGTGTGCAAGCAATTTCCAGGTTGGATCCAATGAAGTACTTTAGAGAGACACCCTCTTTAATTGGGAAATATGGTCGATGGTTGATAATATTAGAAGAATTTGAGATTGAATATGTAACAAGGAAAATAATCAAAGGTAGAGCGGTGGCAGAATTTATGGCCTAACAACCATTACCAGATAGCGAAGAGGTAATCTTGGAATTTTCGGATGAAGATTTAGATGAAATTGAAGTACAAGGGTGGAAAATGTATTTTGATGGAGCAGTAAACAGAAAAGGATCAGATTTGGGAGTTATACTAGAATCGCCCGAAGGGGAACTTATCCCTTTAGCGAAAAAGTTGAAATTTAGGGCAACCAATAACATGGTGGAGTACAAAGCTTGTATTTTCAGTTTGGAAACCCTAATGATTATGAAGGTGGATAAGGTGAAAGTTTTTGGCAATTCATTACTAGTAGTATCCCAAGTAAATGGAGAGTGGGAGTTGAAAGAAGAAAAATTAAAACCATACCACCATTACTTGACCATGATGAAGAAGAACTTTAAGGAGTGTAGGTTTATACACCTATCAATAGAAGAAAATCAGATGGCTGATGCCCTGGCCACATTGGCTGGTATAGGAAAACCCTGTCAGCTTATTTCTTAAGCCTCTACTTTTGACCAGTTCATCAACTCCTTGCTATGAATAAGAAACAATCATGGAAATTGATATAGACCATGATGCGTGGTATAATACTATAAGGCGATTTTTGGAGGAAAGAGAATACCCGCTGGGGGCAACAAAGAAAGAAAGAAGAGCCATAAGGCGGTGGTCATTGCAATACATCACATTCCATGGAGAGTTATATCGAAGATGGCCTGATAGGGGTGCATTTGAGATGTTTAAGAAAGCCTGAAGTGGAGCGCATCATGTCAGAGATACATGCGGGAAGTTGCGGTCCGCACATGAGTGGTTTGGCCCTAGTTAAGAAGATTATTCGACAAGGTTACTACTGGTTGACCATGGAGAAGGATTGTATTGAGTTTGTAAAGAAGTGCCAACAATGTCAAATGTATGGTAACTTGAATCACATGCCTCCTGAAGAATTATATTCTATGTCTTCACCCTGGCCATTTGCCACTTGGGGTATCGACATTATAGGAGAGGTACATTCGACAGCCTCAAACGGTCACCGTTTTATTGTGGTAACAATAGATTATTTTTCAAAATGGGTCAAAGCCGAATCCTTCAACAAGCTGGGTACAAGCTAAATGGCTAGATTTATTGAAAAGAACCTCATCTGCAGATACGGGGTCCCGCACAGTGTGATATCAGACAATGGGGTACAGTTTCAAGGAGCAGTTAAGGATTTATTCTCAAAGTACCGAATCCATCATCATAGATCCTCTCCTTATAGACCAAAGGCTAATGGTGCAGTAGAAGCAACAAACAAGACAATTAAGCAAATTCTGTCCAAGATGACTAAGACTTACAGGGATTGGTCAGAGATGCTTCCTTTGCTTTATGGGGATATAGGACAAGTGTGCGAACGCCTACTGGAATGACATTGTTCTCTTTGGTTTACGGTATGGAAGTGGTATTGCCAATTGAAATTGAGATCAAGTCATTGAGAGTAGTCTTGGAATATGAACTGCCTGAAACGGAATGGATAGTGAGTAGATACACACAGTTAGCTTTACTAGAAGAGAGAAGGTTAAAAGCACTGTATCATCACCAACTGTATCAAAAGAAGATAGCTCTGGCCTACAATAGAAGGGTTAAAATCAGAAAATTCAGAGTCGGGGATTTGGTGTTAAAGCAATGTAAGCCTAATGTATCTAATCAAAAAGGGAAGTTCAGGCCTAGCTGGGAAGGGCCATATGTCATGAAACAAGTCACGAACAAAGGTGCGGTGAAGTTATCAGACATGGACGGGAACGAATTTAGTGAGCTAGTAAACATTGACAGGTTGAAGAGGTTTTATGTATGATATATAAAAAAAAAGAGAGCTCACTAGGTTGAAAACTGTAACACCCCTTCCTGGCCTACATGTGTAAGTCGAGTAGAGGCGCCACACTAACCTAATGTTGCTACCAAATTTACTTAGTCAAATTTTAGTTTCGGTTTTTACAGAAATTTTGCCAGAGGTTCGCCTAGAAATTGGATCCCAAGTGTCGACAAAATTGGTTTTTCTGATTTTTGAAAACATTTTTACACAAACCAACGCGAACACAATCAATTTCAATACACTCCCAATGAATCCACCTTATAACCTCAACTGCAAACCTGCAAGAAGAGTTCACACTTCTAATACAAAATAAAGTAGAGGTTTATTATTATTACATACTACTAACGTACAGTATAACATAGAAATTCTTAATCTTATATATACATATACACGCCACATCTAGCTAACTCATAATGGAAACTAAGAGATCTACCCTGAGATGCTGTGGGTCTGGTCGTTGCTTCCCAAGAGTTAGCTACTGCTCCGAACCTACGAGTTAAGAAAAACTTAACTCGCTGAGCAATGTCGCTCAGTGGATACTTTACCAATGCAAATAAAAGTAAAACATGAAAGCATTTGAAATAAAAGGAATTAATTGAATAAAAAATCAACCAACATTAAACCAATGGAAGTTATTGTACGTTCAGTGTAAATATGCTTTCAACAAATGTAAAAACCATAATTCAAACTCATTTTGAATTACGTAGTTTAGAAAAACAGGACTTTGGCTCTACTGGTATATAGGGAACCATAGCGATAAGGCAGTGGCCCTCACCACTGTAACATAGGTGGCCCTCACCACCATTATCATATCACAGGAATGGCCCTCACCATCCTGGTTATAACTAATGGCCCTCACCACTGGCTTCAATGGCCCTCACCGTTGAGTTCGGATCATAATAATTCAATCACAATATCAAGCAGTACTGTATAAGTTAGTATAGTGCACCATACCCTTATCTACCACACCCAACTACCCAGTAGAGCATAAAGGTTAAAATGTTTCAATTTAAGTCTCAAACTTCATTTTAGAATGACTCAAGAAATCATTTCAATTCCCGTCGCGCTTTGCCATTTACACCGTGCACCACATTCTTTAGTCAAACCATTACCCCTTTCACATTTTTAACATACACAATAAACATATCAAACATTTCAAAGCATTCCTCAAAAGGTCACAAATTGACCAAATGAATAGTGTCGCGGCATGTAAAATCGGCAACGCAAAAGGCAAGCGACAAATGAATAGTAAAATCTGGGTTTTCGTCAAGATTTCAGTCCACTTCAGTCTTATATTTGACCAGGTAAATGATCTTATTTTTTGCTGAAATTTTACAGAAAACTTACTTCATATGTTGACTAATTGCATGTAAACTTTCGTTGAAAAATTCAATTGTTTGCTGCCTCAACTGGCTGCCCAAAATTAGGTCCAGAATTGGATCCCAAAGGACACCAATTCGGTCCACACTTGCATTTGGTGCAAAATTGTTTATTTTTCTGTTTTAACCATATTTCAATGCTTCCCTAATAATGTAATAAAGACTTAGACATCTTCCTTTTAAAATAACTTGATTGTTTAAATCAATTTGGACTAAATGGAGTTAATAAACTATTTTACCAAAATCATTGGAAACATTAGATTTCATTTGAATTTAAACAACCCAATCATCACTTGGATTTAAAAATACCACTCAACAATTGAATTCTAACTCAAAAAACACATTTATGCATCCATAGCAAAAGTTCCATAGATAAAGTTTTGGTAAGAAAATGAAAGGAAAATTAATTCTTCCAAGGTAAAGTACCAAACCTTGTTCTTTTAATTCCCCTTTTCTTTTCCTTCTTCTCCTTCCTTAATCTTTGTTTTTCCTTCAAGAAACTCAAGAACACAACCTTAACATAAACCTTAGAAATTTAGAACATGCACTACCCTTCCATTTCTTTTCAAACTAAATCCTAATCTCACCTTATTAAACCTTAGAAACCTTGATTCTTCCATTTAATTAATCAAATTCATCACTACTTAAATTTTTTTCCAAATCCACCATAAGAACCCTAATTTTCAATCTTCCAATAGATATATAAATACTTAAAATTGATACTAGAATTGAAATCTACATGCTTTAAAACCTTAAAACTCACCTTGAACTTGAATCAAACTTGACAAAATTTAGAATTTCTTTGGTGTTCTTCCTATGGAGGCCGACGGTTTGGAGGGTTGTGAGAGAGAGTTTTTGTTCCTCTTGCTATGATATATATAGTGGAAATGATGTCCACTTTTGGGTTGGATGAATGCCTTAGGGCCATTTGTCCATACTCTTTTTCTTTTCTTCTTTTTATAAATTCTAAATGGCTAATGGTGATTGGCCATCAAAAGATTTTTATATTTTTCTTTCCAATTAATTCCTCCAACTTGTCCCTCTTCCCATTTAGTACCCCAATTTGGTTCCATGTCACCCATATGGTCCCTACATGGAACCGGGCCCACTTTACGCTCCGGCGATTAATCGGTCGTAACTTTTAAACCGTACAGTTTCACGAAGCAAACTACATATGATTTTGATCCTCTCAACCTCTACTTTCTATTTTTAAAGTCTATTTTAAGTTTCCAAGTCATTTTGAAAAATTACCAATAAGGCCTCGACTTTTTAAAAAATTCCCTTTAGGTCCTTTCTTTGCTCGGGTTTTGCCCGGGCTCCGTTTCTACTGACGATCGTTTCATATTCAACCCCTCGATGTCCTCTACGCACTCATGTGTTTATTTCCTGCTTTGGATTCACGTATGAATTTTAATTAATAATGACCAAAATGCCCCTAGTCTAAATGTCTTCGTTTCTCTCTAACGGGGCATTTTCTGGAAAAATCGTTACGCATCATTGCGACTCGATTTTTCTCTACTCTCCATTTTTGGAGTATGTTATGTGCATTATTAAGAACCTCCAATACAAATTTTGGAAATTACAGTTACCTCACCAAAACTTTTCATTTCTGCAATTAAGTCCCTTTGGTCCTGCGACCTTCTCTAGGAACCGCCATCAGAGATGACCTCTCCAGATCCTTTCTCTTGCTGTGCACATGACTGCTAGACATAAATACAGTGGGCGGATGTGACAGTTCCTCCCTCGTTAATTTAGGCTTTGCCCCGAAGCCTATCAGGCAGAAATAAATATGGGTACTGCTTCCTCATAGTTTCTTCGCATTCCCATGTGGCTTCTTCTACTTTGTGATTCTTCCAAAGCACTTTGACCAATGGAATCTTCTTATTCCACAACTCTTTGATTTCCCGTGCTAAGATTTCTACCGACTCTTCCTCGTACGTCAGGTCGGGCTGAATCTCAATGTCTTGAGCTTGTATGACGTGGGTTGGATCTGAATGATACCTCCTTAGCATTGAAACATGGAAAAAATCATGTATTTTACTTAATTAGGGTGGTAACGCCAACTGGAAAGCTACCGGACCTACCCGTTTGATGATCTCATATGGTCCGATGAATCTAGGGCTTAACTTGCCTTTCTGTTTAAATCGTAACACCTTCTTCCAAGGAGAGACTTTGAGGAATACTCTGTCACCGACCTCGAACTGTATGTCTTTCCTCTTTAGGTCCGCGTATGATTTTTGCCTGTCCGCCGCTACTTTTAATCAGTCTCGAATGATCTCTACCTTTTCCTCAGTTTCCTTAACTATGTTTGGCCCCAACATCTTTTCCTCGCTCAAGTCTATCCAGCAAACTGGAGTTCTGCATTTTCGACCTTACAGTGCTTCGTAAGGAGCCATTTGTATGCTGGATTGATAGTTGTTGTTGTACGCGAATTCTATTAAGCTCAAGTGTTTGTCCCAGCTGCCTTTAAATTCTAAAATGCATGCCCTCAGCATATCTTCCAAAACTTGAATCACTCTTTTCGACTGTCCGTCTGTCTGGGGATGGAATGCTGTACTGTGGTATGTTTGAGTCCCAAGGGCTGTTTGGAACTTCTGCCAAAAATTTGATGTAAAGCGTGGATCTCGATTTGATATGATTGAAGTTGGAATTCCGTGGAGACGTACGATCTCTTTGATGTACAAGTCTGCCAACTTGTCTAGCGAGTAATCCACACGTACTGGTAAGAAATGAGCAGACTTAGTAAACCGATCCACGATTACCCAGATCGCATCATGTTTGTCCCTAGTCATAGGCAATCCTGTGACAAAATCCATAGTGATACGATCCCATTTCCAGGTTGGAATCGTGATAGGTTGTAGTAGTCCTGAGGGTAGTTGATGTTTCGCTTTCACTTGCTAACAAGTTAGACACTTCGTCACGTGATCCACGATGTCTCTTTTCATTCTTGGCCACCAGTAATACTCCCTCAAGTCCCGGTACATTTTTATTGCTCCCGGATGCATTGTATAAGGACTGTTATGAGCTTCTTGCAAAATCTATTTCTTCAGTTCCTCGGACTTAGGTACCACCATTCTCTTCTTGTAGTATAGGATACCATCTGGACAAATTTGATAATCTCCTGATGAATTCTCCTGCGCCTGTTGACTCCACTTCTTCACTTGTTCATCTTCCTTTTGAGCCTCACATATTTGTTGATGTAAGGTAGGTCGCACGTGCATTTATGCAAAGATAGCTCCATCTTCTGTGGGCTCTAATTCTAACCTCATAGCACATAGCACTTACATTGACTTCCTACTAGGTGCATCTGCTAGAACATTCGCTTTGCGCGGGTGATAGTTAATCGTATAGTCGTAGTTGGCTAACATTTGCATCCATTTTTGCTGTCGCAGGTTTAAATCTTTCTGCATGGGTAGGTACTTCAGGCTTTGATGATCCGTATAAATGTAACACTTTTCCCCGTATAAGTAGTGCCTCCACATCTTGAAAGCCAAAACAATTGCTGCTAGTTTTAAGTCATGTGTGGGATAATTCTTTTCGTGTGGCTTGAGCTGTCGAGAGACATACACAATGACTTTGCCCTCCTGCATCAATACACAACCTAACCCGATGTGGGATGCATCTCTATAGATCACAAAATCTTTTTCCTGATTTGGGTTGTATAAGAATGGGCGCTTCAGTAAGTTTTTGCTTCAGCCTTCCAAAGTTCCGTTGGCAAGCGTCGGTCCACTGAAATTTGGCATTCTTCTGAAGTAGCTTGGTCATAGGTGCGGCGATCATGGAAAACCCTTTGACAAATCTCCGATAATATCCTGCTAACCCCAAGAAACTACGGACTTCCGTTACTTTCTTAGGTGGCTTCCATTCCAATACTGCTTCTATTTTCTTGGGATCGACCCTTATTCCTTCTGCTGATACAATATGTCCCAAAATGGCTACTTCTTCCAACCAAAATTTGCATTTGCTGAATTTAGCTTATAACTGCTTCTCTCGCAGGGTTTTGTAAAATGTGTTAGGAAATCAAGGAGATCACTGCAAACAAAACACGCAGCGGAAAAATTTTGATCTTTGATTTCCCATCAGGATCCATGCTGTTCGTTTAATTCGACAAAAGTGTTCAAAAACTAACCTGTTGATGATTCCAAATCACAGTTTGGAAGAGATGCCTCGATCGTGAAACACCCTCTATCGTGTATCCACATGAATGCTACCGTCTGGAGTGCTAGCTCTCTGCAACGGCGAAGGCTGAAAAATGTTTTCTCTAAAAAACGTATTAGGGTTTCTTTTTCGTTCTATATTTTATTTTCTAAAGTTACCTGTATCAAGACTTAACGTCTGGAGTGAATATAATCACTCCAGAATCCAATTCAAAATTGGATAATGTAAGTCAAATTCAGAATCCAAATCTAATTAGGATTCTGAATATATTATCTAATAATATATATAATTGGATAAGGTAAGTCAAATTCAGAATCCAAATCTAATTAGGATTCTGAATATATTATCTAATAATATATATATATATAAATGAAAATAATAATAATAATAAATATTAATATCTAATATTAATATTATATCCAGCCCAAAGCGCATTCTTGTGTGTGACCCGATAGGCCCATATTAATTGGCAGTCAATTTAATCTCTATTAAACCAACAAGTCATAATTGGCCTCTAGCAAGGCGTTACAACTACCCAATTAATATAAGGAATGTCCAATTTGCCTAATAATAGTACATGCATTAATCCCTTTGTCACACGATATCTAGCTTCAACATAAGTCATGGTCAACGTCATACTTATATTGTCCAAACTTATGATTACTCGATCTCCAAGTAGACTGATAAATACAAATGAAATTGATCACACTATCAATTCATTTGAGCACGGCCATGCATTTCACAGTCTCACTTATCGAGGGTCCCAAAAGATATCTCTCTCAAAGAGAGGGACAAATTCTATCTTGATTGTTCATTATCCTCTACATAATTTCTATCATATATGATCATAACCTTTATTACTATCCAGTTACGGATAATGTTTGATCATGTCAAAATATAATAGTCCTTATATTGGAAACTATGACAATCTCAAGTCAAAGAATTAATACATAACTATCATGAGATTTACTTATGACACTAACCCATGTAGTAATCTCATGATGGGTCTATCCAATACATTGTTCTCTAACAAGTATCTATGAAATTGATTTGTATCACTATACACATAACCATCTGATGATTATCAAATCAATGTTCATACTGGTTAAGAACTATTTTTTATCTCTATAACAATAATAAACCAGGGACAAATATTAAAATTATGTAACATGCAAACAAATAATAATGATAATAAAACCTCATTTATTAATAATGTATATATAACATAAAGATCCAAATAAATGGCCTAGGGCACATACACTAACAAAATGATCCTAAGGTGACGATCATGGTCCTCTCGATTCTTTGAATACACCAATATGTCGTCAATGAATACCACCACGAACTGATCCAAATACGGGTGGAAAATTCTGTTCATCAGATCCATGAATACTGCAGGTGCGTTCGTTAATCCGAAAGGCATAACAATGAATTCATAATGTCCATAGCGAGTTCTAAATGCGGTTTTTGATATGTCTTCATCTTTGATCCCCAATTGATGATAACCCGATCGTAGATCGATTTTTGAAAAGACTCCAGCTCCTTTGAGTCGATCAAACAAATCATTTATGCGAGGTAGCGGATACTTGTTCTTGATGGTCAGCTTATTGAGTTGATGGTAATCCACACACAACCTTAGGGATCCGTCTTTCTTTCTCCCGAACAATACTGGCGCTCCCCATGGTGACACGCTTGGCCTAATAAACCCCTTGTCTAAAAGTTCCTGTAGCTGTACCTTTAGTTCTTTTAGCTCCGCTGGCGCCATTCGGTAAGGTGCAATGGATACTAGTGCAGCTCCCGGGTACACGTCTATGGTGAATTCCACCTCTCATTTAGGTGGTAATCTGAGTAAATTGTCAAGAAATACGTCGGGAAAATTGCAAACAATAGGTATATCTTGTAGCTTCGGTGCCTCTTCTTTCACTTCTAACGCGCATAACAGGTATGCCTCAGCAAAAATGATGTTAGTTAGATAGTCCTTCCTTTTTCCCACTAAGGTCACTTCGTCGCCATCTGACGTATGCAGAGTAACTCTCTTCCGTTTACAGTCAACCAGTGCATCGTGTTTGGCCAAACAATCCATTCCAAGGATAGCGTCAAAATCTTGAAATGGTAGTTCAAATAAGTCTCCCCAAAATACGTTCGTGTATCTCCACGGGGCAATCTTTCACTACCTTCCTTGTAATCACCTCACTCCCTAATGGGCTAGTAACTAATATTCCCTCTTCCTCTAGTTCTACCTTTAAGTTCCCAAGTTTTTCATTTTTCGTGCATATATATGAGTGTGAAGAACCCGGATCTATTAAAACGTAAAGCGGAACTCCTGTAACACCCCTACATCCCGTACACGCACACTACATAGCCCCACAGTGAAGTATACGCACACCGAACATAGAGATGCTACGGTTTCCTTTAACACTTGAATCATTTTTAAAACATAAGACATTCTTTCTCATTATACAATATAGAAAATTAAGTAGATATAAACTTTTACTTAATACGCAACGGAATTTAAAAATATTTACATTGATACATATGTTTACATCAAAATCAATACTTTTCAAAATATAATGAAGTTATACATGATTGGCAGCTTTTCTCTGATCTTTAAGTCCAAACTCAACTCTTCAATGTCTAGACTCACTTGGTCTCGAAGAACTCTCGGGTTCAACTCTGATACCTGCGCGATGAACCACAATCGCGCTGAGCTAATAGCTCAGTAGTACAACTCATACTAACATTATGCTTTAATGCGATGCAATGTCACAATTCTACATTTCATAAACCATACATAAGCATATCTCATCTCATAATTGTACATTAAATCCTATTATTCATCATTCATAATTTACATTGACAATTAAGACAGACACGGGCCAAAACACACTAATATGTTATTAAAAGTTCAGAGTACTGATTTGGTCCATATTGACACCTTGTGTCTAGCCCCGTAGGCAATATCTATCCATGGATAATCAACTAGATTTGAGTTTACGACCCGGTCATTTCACTCAATCTAGTTCCAATAATTTATTTTTGAGGTTTACGACCTAGTCATTTCACCCCAAAAACATCACATTTCACATTTATCAACTGGATTCGGCTTACGACCCGGTCATTTCACCTATCCAGTTATTCATAGGCATGCCGCCAAACTTAGAACTCTGAAAATTGAATAAACATATTAGACATATAATTATTTCATTTATCTCTTTATCAATCTCTTTCTCAATTCACTTTACATTTCATTTCCATAATCATAGCCAACACTCATGGCTTCATATCTTTCACATTATATTTTATCATCTCATTAATCAATTCATTATTCACATGGATATAATCAATGGCATTAACACATATTCTACATGCTCTTCAAAACATTCCCATTATAGCCAATTATATCTCAATTCACAATATCATATGAATGTATGCAATAATGTGGTTTGGACTTACTTCAAAAGAAACTCACACAACTCTAAACACTTACCTTTCAAGAATCTATCACCACTTGAGTTAGGGTAATTCACCTTCTTCACAACCTATTCCAAAAGAATAAGGAAACTCACATGAGATCATAAGGTTAAGAACCAACTAGGGTAAACTCCAAACTTGACACTCTCACACACACGGGCGTGCTCCTGACCGTGCCCTAACTCCACAACACAGAAGCATTTACACGCTCAGCACCACGGGCGTGTCACTGAGCGTGTAATACATTTTGTCTCTCAGAAATATCGACACGTCCAACATCAAGAGCGTGCTCATGGCCGTGTAAATCCTCCAAAATCACAGTAGCTATGACACGCTCAACAACACGGGCGTGTTAATGGCCGTGTCACATCTACTGCCATACAGAACAATTGACACGCATAAGGACCTGGACGTGCTCCTGGGCGTGTCAGGCCAAAAACCCAGATTCCGGCCAAGACAACACCACAACCAACAAATCACTTCTATCCATCAACATCCACTTCAAACAACCTTAACAAAACATACCCAAAAACCATCTCAAACTTACAACAACACCAAAAACAAGCCAAAACACACGTCAAACACAAATCACAAACTTCATCAAAACTCTAAACACAACCACAACTCAATCTATACAAATCAACTTACTCTTTTCTTCAATCCAACCCCAAATCCAAAACCACTTAAACCAAATACTCTAAAACACAACATAATCAACCCAAACACATTCTCAAACACAACTTCAACTCACAAATCCACATAACTTCAAAAACAACACAAGAAATCAAGAGAGAACTTACCAAAGATGAAGAACTCTTAAACCTCCAACTTGATCTCTTGAAAACTATCTTCAATCTTGAACTTGGAAGAACAAATCTCTATCTTACTCTCTTTCTTCTTGATGGCCGGACAACACAGAAAAACAAAGAGAAGGAGAGGAAGTGGAGAAGAACCACGCAGGAAAAGAAAGAAAGAAAGCCAAAAAGCAAAGTCAAATCCACTTTTTCCTTAAAATCTTCCCATCCAAGTATTTTTAATATAAACAATTACAAATATCTTCTTCCACTTACTCTAACCCAAAAACAATTAATTAAATAATCCCTTAAACACAATTAATCAATAATTAATCTCTTCCTTTGACTTCCTCTTTGACTTGTGTATATGTTGTATATATTTACATATGTACAACATATAAACTCTCTCTTCACTTCCTTTCTCTTTCCAATAAAACACAAATACACTTAATTCAATTACAACAATAATTATACCAAACTTCTAGGGTACACTTTGGGATATTACAACTCCAAACATAGACAACTGACCTGCAATCACGTCTAGCGCTTCTTCGTCTTCTCGCCCCCTCATGGCATACATTCTAGCAGGAGCCCTCACTTCTGATCGATTCACCATCTTAGACTGCACACGTGACGGATTTCCGCTCCTACCTCTGCCTCGGCCTCGCCCTACTGCCGCTTGTGATCCCTCAGTCTCCCTAGGTAGATTCTGCATTCAATGGGGACACTCTCGCATAAGATGATCTAGAGATCCACATATGTAACATGCAAATGTCCAACCCCAACATTCTCCCATGTGGCGGCGTCCGCATTGATCACAGCGTGGATTAGTATTTTCGCCTTCATTACCTCTCAAACCGGTAGAAAAGTTACCTCCACTTCGGTTAAATCCTCTTCCTTGCCCTCTTCTGGATCGTTCGATACTAGCGACTGAGGTGGCTTGACTTAGGCCATTGCGATTCGATCCCTGACTGTAACCCCAGAGTTGACCGCCTCCCGTGGAACCACTGCCTCGAAATTGCTTCCTTAATGATTGGTAGTTTCCCGAATAGTTTTGGGTACCTCTCTTCTGTTTCATCTTCTGTCTTCTATTCTGCTCATCCGACTGGCATTGCTCTACTTCCAGAGCCCTAGTGACCAACTCGGAAAATTCTTTGATATTAGCAGCAATTAGCTGCATCCTAACCTCATTATTCAAACCATCCTGGAATTGTTTACACCTATCATGTTCATCTTCAATTGTCTTCTTGGCATACCTACTCAGCCTGGTAAATTGCCTCTCGTATTCGGCAACGGTCAATCGACCTTGCTTTAAGTGTAGAAACTCCTTTTTCTTGGCATCTAGGTATGCCTCCGATATAAACTTCCTTTTGAACTCATTCACAAAGAAATCACATGTCCTCTGTTCTAGTGGAACTTGTTGGTGAACTGTGTCCCACCATATATATGCTTCTTCCACTAATAAGGAAGTAGTACATACCACTCGCTCTTCTAGCATACACTGTAACTGATCTAAGGCTCGTACTGTTCCTTCCAGCCAATATTCGGCTGTAGAAGAATCATCGTCCCTTCAGGCCCTAAACTCCTTCACCCCGTACTTTCTTATCTTTTCGATCGGGGGTTTCCTTTCCCCTCCTACAGCAGGTACTGGTATGGGTGCTGGCGCTGGTGGTGGTGCCGGGGCAGCACTGGCTATCTGCCGTAATACGGCAGCCATTTGTTGCAACATTTCGTTGGGAATAGGAGCATCAGCTGGTGGTTGCTCAGATGCAGGTATCTCTGATACATGTGTTTCTACAGTTTGGGAGGCCTGAGACTCGACCTCCTCCTCTATATTACGCTGCGCTACTCACGACATCTAAAGAACAGAGCAAAACGTATACAATCCCATCATCAATAATGACCCAGACTAACAGCATTATATTACCCTAGGTGGCATGTATATAAAGATAAAACTCTTAGATAACACATATACAACATAACTTTTATTTATTTCCAAGCAAAAGTATTTACATTACTAGGAAGCCCTTGTGTACATTCCAAAATTTAGGACTCCTTACTACTATATCATCATGTCATACTACCATACAATATTTACACGATACCCCCGTGTCACATATGTACATAACAAAAGAACCTCCACAAAACAACACATCTCGAAGCTCACTGAGTAGGTGCCCTAGGTGAGGTGGCACTGTCAGACAAATACTCTTCTATCTCAGGGTCAAACTCTGGGTCATGCGATGCTTCACCAGGTAAGTACTGGCCTAGCTCCTGGACACTCTCCTACAAAGCATGGATCTCTCTATGTGCTACCCCGAGGCTCCTATAGGCACTATCAAACTCCACTATATGACTGAGCCTGTCCTCCTTTAACATCTGCACGTCTCTTATCAAGGAGGTAATCATCTCATCTTTTAATCTCAAGTCTTCACGATCCTGTATACTTCGATCTGCCAAAATTTCTAGGGTATCATCTTGCTCTTACACTATCTGTTTTATCCTCTCTACTTCCATCCTCAGCTCCCTCATCTCATCATTTTGATCACCCATAATTACTCCTGTTATAATTAGAATAACATAACTAACAATACTACACACATGTATAGTTACATAATTAGAACCCCTGACCTAACCCTATGTGTCATACATTTAAGGTTTAGTTCAACTAACTACCCAGAACCGACTAAACCGGAGCTCTGATACTAAAAATTGTAACACCCCTTCTCGGCCTACATGTGTAAGTCAAGTAGAGGTACCACACTAACCTAATGTTGCTACCAATTTTACTTAATCAAATTTTAGTTCCGATTTTTACAGAAATTTTTCCAGAGGTTTGCCTTGAAATTGGTTTTTCTGATTTTTTTAAACATTTTTACACAAACCAACATGAACACAATCAATTTCAATACACTCCCAATGAATCCACCTTATAACCTCAACTACAAACCTGCAAGAAGAGTTCACACTTCTAATACAAAATAAAGTAGAGGTTTATTATTATTACATACTACTAACGTACAGTATAACATAGAAATTCTCAATCTTATATATACATATACACGCCACATCTAGCTAACTCATAATGAAAACTAAGAGATCTACCCTGAGATGCTATGGGTCTGGTCGTTGCTTCCCAAGAGTTAGCTACTGCTCCGAACCTATGAGTCAAGAAAAACTTAACTCGCTGAGCAATGTCGCTTAGTGGATACTTTACCAATGGAAATAAAAGTAAAACATGAAAGCATTTGAAATAAAAGGAATTAATTGAATAAAAAATCAACCAAAATGGAAGTTATTGTACGTTCAGTGTAAATATGCTTTCAACAAATGTAAAAACCATAATTCAAACTCATTTTGCATTACGTAGTTTAGAAAAACAGGACTTTGGTTCTACTGGTATATAGGGAACCATAGCGATAAGGCAGTGACCCTCACTACTGTAACATAGGTGGCCCTCACTACCATTATCATATCACAGGAATGGCCCTCACCATCCTGGTTATAACCAATGGCCCTCACCACTGGCTTCAATGGCCCTCACCGTTGAGTTCAGATCATAATAATTCAATCACAATATCAAGCAGTACTGAATAAGTTAGTATAGTTCACCATACCCTTATCTACCACTCCCAATTACCTAGTAGAGCATAAAGGTTAAAATGTTTCAATTTAAGTCTCAAACTTCATTTTAGAATGACTCGAGAAATCATTTTAATTCCCGTCGCGCTTTGCCATTTACACCGCGCACCACATTCTTTAGTCAAACCATTACCCTTTTCACATTTTTAACATCCACAATAAACATATCAAACATTTCAAAGCATTCCTCAAAAGGTCAGAAATTGACCAAATGAATAGTGTCGCGGCACGTAAAATCGGCAACGCAAAAGGCAAGCGCCAAATGAATAGTAAAATCTGGGTTTTCGTCAAGATTTCAGTCCACTTCAGTCTTACATTTGACCAGGTAAATGATCTTATTTTTGGCTGAAATTTTACAGAAAACTTATTTCATATGTTGACTAATTGCATGTAAAATTTCGTTGAAAAATTCCATCGTTTGCTGCCTCAAATGGCTGCCCAAAATTAGGTCCAGAATTGGATCCCAAAGGACACCAATTCGGCCCACACTTGCATTTGGTGCAAAATTGTTTATTTTTCTGTTTTAACCCCATTTCAAAGCTTCCCTAATAATGTAATAAAGACTTAGACATCTTCCTTTTAAAATAACTTGATTTTTTAAATCAATTTGGACTAAATGGAGTTAATAAACTCTTTTACCAAAATCATTGGAAACATTAGATTTCATTTGAATTTAAACAACCCAATCATCACATGGATTTTAAAATACCACTCAACAATTGAATTCAAACTCAAACAACACATTTATGCATCCATAGCAAAAGTTCCATAGATAAAGTTTTGGTAAGAAAATGAAAGGAAAATTAATTCTTCCAAGGTAAAGTACCAAACCTTGTTCTTTTAATTCCCCTTTTCTTTTCCTTCTTCTCCTTCCTTAATCTTTGTTTTTCCTTCAAGAAACTCAAGAACACAACCTTAACATAAACCTTAGAAATTTAGAACATGCACTACCCTTCCATTTCTTTTCAAACTAAATCCTAATCTAACCTTATTAAACCTTAGAAACCTTGATTCTTCCATTTAATTAATCAAATTCATCACTACTTAAATTTTTTTCCAAATCCACCATAAGAACCCTAATTTCCAATCTTCCAATAGATATATAAATACTTAAAATTGATACTAGAATTGAAATCTACATGTTTTAAAACATTAAAACTCACCTTGAACTTGAATCAAACTTGACAAAATTTAGAATTTCTTTGGTGTTCTTCCTATGGAGGCCGACGGTTTGGAGGGTTGTGAGAGAGAGTTTTTGTTCCTCTTGCTATGATATATATAGTGGAAATGATGTCCACTTTTGGGTTGGATGAATGCCTTAGGGCCATTTGTCCATACTCTTTTTCTTTTCTTCTTTCTATAAATTCTAAATGGCTAATGGTGATTGGCCATCAAAAGATTTTTATATTTTTCTTCCCAGTTAAGTCCTCCAACTTGTCCCTCTTCCCATTTAGTACCCCAATTTGGTTCCATGTCACTTGTATGGTCCCTACATGAAACCGGGCCCACTTTACGCTCCGACAATTAATCGGTCGTAACTTTTAAACCGTACAGTTTCACGAAGCAAAATACATATGGTTTTGATCCTCTCGACCTCTACTTTCTATTTTTAAAGTCTATTTTAAGTTTCCAAGTCATTTTGAAAAATTACCAATAAGCCCTCGACTTTTTACAAAATTCCCTTTAGGTCCTTTCTTCGCTCGGGTTTTGCCCGGGCTCCGTTTCTACTGACGATCGTTTCATATTCAACTCCTCGACGTCCTCTACGCACTCATGTGTTTATTTCCTGCTTTGGATTCATGTATGAATTTTAATTAATAATGACCAAAATGCCCCTAGTCTACATGTCTTCGTTTCTCTCTAACGGGGTATTTTCTGGAAAAACCGTTACGCTTAGTTGTGACTCGATTTTTCTCTACTCTCCATTTTTGTAGTCTGTTATGTGCATTATTAAGAACCTCCAGTACAACTTTTGGAAATTACAGTTACCTCCCCAATACTTTGCATTTCTGCAATTAAGTCCCTTTGGTCCTGCAACCTTCTCTAGGAACCGCCATCAGAGATGACCTCTCCAGATCCTTTCTCTTGCTGTGCACATGACTGCTAGACATAAATACAGTGGGCAGATGTGACAAAAACCCAAAAAGGGCAGCCTAGGCAAAAGCTAAAGCAGTCTGCTAGTTCCGAAAACCCGAAAGGGCGGGCTAGGCAACAATTAGGGCTAAAATGAGAGAAAATTGTCAATTAGAAAACCCGAAAGGGCTAGTTGGCAACAAGAGTGATCTTGTGTATGCTGGCTTTATGTTTGGCTGTTCCCTAATTTAATAAAATAGAATTAATGTTAAAACTGTTCTATATGCACTGTTATAAGTATTTGACTAGATATGGATGAAATAAATAAACACAATAGCAAAAGGTGATGAAAATTTTTAAATAGAAAAGAAGCATCTTTTATTACTTTTATTATTTTTTCATCCTATAATACACTTTCTGAATTGACAAATGTAAAATCTATGGCAGTCGATAAATATAACGTGCAGGCCAGCTTTGCCTCAACCGATCCAAGTAGGCTTCAGTCAAGTAAGGCATGTCTAAATCGGCAGTAAAGTCAGAATCATGAGGCTCAGCTTCGTACTGACGGCTAAGTCGGTGAGGATCATAGCATGTACCTTAACAAAGAGCAGGAAGGGGAACATACATCAAGTATGTCCGCATGATGATATGAGAAATCTTCCACCAAGGTACCAACCAACGGATATTGACTTCAGCGCGTGATTGGATCCAGTCAACCCAGTAAGCATATGAAGAAGCAGGATGGCATAGTTTCCTAGCAGAATGATGATGTGGCAGATATCTAGCAGAATCCATGGATGGAGTATCAAGCAAACAAAGATGCTCTTGAAGCCAAATCTGTGAAGAAAGAATTAAATTTAAAAAAAAGAAGGGTCCGCTAAGTTGAAAACCCGCAAGGGCAGCTTAGGCAAAAAATTAGGACAACTCGCTAGTTTCGAAAACCCACATGGCAGACTAGGCAAAAATTAGAGTAATAAAAAATATATATAATAAAAAAGAGGTCCGCTAAGTTGAAAACCCACAAGGGCAGCTTAGGAAAAAATTAGGACAGCTCGCTAGTTCTGAAAACCCACATGGGCGGACTAGGCAAAAATTAGAACAATAAAGAAAAGGAAAAAAAGAAAACCTAAATTGAAAACCTGAAAGGGTACTTTAGGTAATTACCTGAAGCAGCAACGGACTCCCAGTCCATCTCTTTATCATTCCTAATTTAAGTCGGTCTAATCCAACTAAAATCTCGGCTAAGATCACAGGTACCGGCGACAAGCCTCCTTCCATTTGATCCACAATATCCAATACTAGTGGATCAATATTACCATCGAAAGAAACAAGCAAGAATTGGCCAAGCAAGCAAAGACAGAGCATGCGTCCCCATGCCTTAGTAGGAGCCAAATGAGAGAGACAAAAATCAATCAAGGTAGCAAGTAGAATTTTTTCGCCTCTCATCAACTGAAGAATTTCGAGTTTTGGAATTTGAAATAACATATGCATCTTCTGTTGAGTCTTGAAAATCAATGTAGGTAATGCCATTTGTTGATTATTTGGATATCCAAGGATGGCCTCAAAGTCTTCAATCAAGGTACATATTTCAAAGCCAATAATTTTAAATACCCTAGAATCCGTATTCCAAAAGGAAGCCACGACATGTAAGAAGGAGTGGTCCAATTTAACATTTTGAAAACATTTTAAAACATCAAGTTTTGACCATAAAATTTGCTTCCAATGAATGGCATCCATATTCTTAAATAGAATTTTTATCTTCTTTAAATGATGTTCGGTCATGGTGGATGAATGAAGAAAAATTAAAAATGTTAAAGGAGTTTTTACGTTTGAAATGGAAAATATTTGGCTTTTGTATTAAATTAGGCATGAAAGGTGATTTATATAGAGGAAAAAACCTTTTCTAAAATTGATAAGGTAAAGGTGATGGAAAAGGATGAAACCATGTTGTGTAAGGAAAGGAATTGGCGACGAATTTACTTTACCATGTTGCATTTAATTTTTTTGGTGGTGACTGTATAAATATTGAAATATGAAAAAGAAAGTTTAATAATTATGATGCAGTAATGATGAAAAGTAAAAAAAAGAGTAAAAAAAAGTAAAAAGAAGAAGTTACAGTAAAGATATAAATTGTATTTTTTCATTATTGTACAATATTTATACAATTGATATAATATTTATACATCACTAAGAGGGTGGTGGTAGGTCATCAAATAAAGCCCTGAAAAAGTCATCGCCTGCTGGAGGAGGGGCAAATTACTCGTCCCGGGATCACCAGAAGTAGTAGCGGCAAAATCCCTATTACCTTGAAGTTCTGATCCATCACAGTCCTCATCAGAAGCATACGAAAGGATCTCATGGTCATCAGTCTGGGGGCCTCTTGATGAAGAAGCGCCAGGATCCCTCATCCCCTGAAATCGGAAGTCTCAAAAATTTTGTTCGGATTGATGATATAAATTTTTGAAATGAGAAGCCTGCTGATGACTTGCAGTTAACTCTTCTTGAAGTTTCCTATTTTGTTCTTCAAGCATCCGTTATGAGCCAAAAATGAAAAAGGGGTAAGATCATACATAATCATGCATACATATAGCATAAATTACCATGAAATAAGGAAACTCACCAGGTAATTCATATCAATGCCCTGCAGATGAGATGGCATATCTGGCCAGCTAGAATGAGCAAATGAAGGGGCAGTAAAAGAAGGTTCAGCCTCATGATCAAATGAGCCAACAGCCTGCAACAATCATTAAAGAATCAAAAAAGAAAGAAGCAGTTGCAAGGAAAAAATGGTAAACTTTTACCTAAGAAGTACTAGCCCCGAGATGTGGAACAAACTCTCCTGCATCTTCATGATGTTCCTCTTCATCTCTACCTTCATTTTCCTCAGGAATCTCCAGCACACCAATAGGAAATACATCAAAGTTCAAGAGCCTTCTTTGAATAAAATGGCCATAAGATGCACTCGGCGAATAGAGAAATCCTTCAATACCATAACCGTACCGAGCCGGCCACCAGGCATCCTCCAACATTGACATAATATTTAAAGTGTATTCCAGGCAAGGCATTGGAATCCTCCGCTGCTCTTGACCGAGAAACCACTCATAAACTCTCTCTCTGAGAAACCAGCCACTAGACACTGGGCCAGCGATGACTCGGCGAGAATGTTGGAAAGACAGCGCAACCCTCATCAAAGGAGACCAGTTTGTCTGCTCTTCTGGGTTCCACCAGGCCAAATTCACTTGCAAAATCACATAAGGTAAGTAAACTTTCACATAAAATTTAAAGCATACTAATGTTGTTTTACCTGGTCCCAGGTTAAGCGGCTCAATACAAAGCGGTGAGTATGCACATGGTGAGAGCCGGGAACGTCCACACGATCGGATAACCAGAAATTTAATCTCGGATACCCGACCCTCTATCTGGAAATACCGGGTACCCTCACAAGGTTGTGTTCATATTCCCATGCCTACAACAACAATAAAGATCACATTCATTCAAGAAAAGAGTGGAAATGACATTGGTGGAAGAAAAATACCTCGACAACCGCCATCAAGCCGACAAAAGACTTCTTATTTCGGCAAAGTTTATCAAGACCATGGTAAAGACACGCGAGACTAGCTTCACCCCAGCTAGAAGATGGTATTGTCCTAAAGTAAGATAGGGCATTCAACACTGACAAGTGGATGGAGGATTTAGTGTTGCCTAAGATGGTCGACCCAAGCAAATATAACAAAAATCCTCGAGCATCCTGTTGGGTCGTGTCTTTGTGAACCCGTCCTTCGTAGTTCATCCAATAACTATGAATTGGCTCAATTTTTATCTTAAAAGGCCCTTTGTATGATGGTTCCATACCAATTAATTCCTGAATTTCTTCAAATGTTAAAATATCATTAGTCAGAGAAACCAGAACACCATCATATCGAAGGTCGGTTATAGCAGTAAAATCGACCGGACCAATTTTTATCTCTCCAATGGGCAAGTGAAAAGTGTGGGTTGTGTCCAGCCATCGTTTCACAAGTGCCTGGACTACGCTCCGGTCTATTTGATGTTCCTTTGATTGCAATTGTAAGATGAAGCTCTCAAATCCGCAATCTCAGATAATCTTCCTTACCCGAGAAGGCACTACATCATACCATTGTCAGGCTTTGTAAATACACCCTCCAGCCCGAACAACGCAACGATCACGCTAACATGGAGCTAGGCAAGTTAATACCAGTTAAGTACATATTATTCAATCTGCTTAAATTAATTTATTCTTCCTAAATTTTCTAAATAATAATAATAATATAAAAACATAACTAAAAATATAACAAAAAATAATAATAATAATAATAATAAATAACAGAAAGATGAACAAATAAATAAAAAAAGAAAGAAAAAAGGGTAAAATAATTACCGCAATCTTTTGGATGGAACTACGATGAAGCGGCATCCCGGCTAGTAGATCTATATTCTCATCTTCATGATGCCGAATAAACTCTAATAACTCAGCATTAGAATGAGTCCCTGACCTTGAAGCAAGCATTTTTTTGAAAACTATGTGATAAATTTGAAAGAATTTGAGAGAATTATAGAAATTGAGAAATTTTGCTGTGAATCAAATGAAGGAACTCGTGGGTTTATATAGAGAAACGGCAAGGAAAAAAACAAAATTCAAAAGCAAGTTTTACTGTTTATGAATAGTAAAATTCACTATTGATGAATAGTATATTTTACTATTCATGAATAGTATATTACTATTTATGAATAGTATATTACTATTTCCAATAGTAAACTACTATTTACATATAGTAAGTTAGTATTTATGAATAGTAAATAATGCAAGAATAGTGACTGCACAGTAAATAAACTGTAAATTCAATTATTCACTTTAATCATTCAAATGCTTGTGTGTGTATAAATATTTTTACACGCAGGGGCAAGGAGAAGACATATGCATAAAAATTAGCCAAACTTTTTGAAATAAAAAAATTATTATTAGCTCGGGTCCAGAACCCATATTTTTCTTAGGTCTAGAACCTAAAATCTCTTCTAAGTCCATAATTTAGCTCGGGTCCAAAACCCAAATTACTCTTAGGTCCAGAACCCAAAACCCAAATTACTCTTAGGTCCAGAACCTAGAATCTTTTCTAAGTCCAAAACTTAGTTCAGGTCTAGAACCAAATTATCCTTAGGTCCAGAACCTAGAATCTCTTTTAAGTCTAGAACTTAGCTCGAGTCCAGAACCCAAATTCCCCTTAGGTCCAGAACCTAGAATATCTTCTAAGTCCAGAACTTAGCTCGGGTCCAGAACCCAAATTTTTCTTAGGTCCAGAACCTAGAATCTTTTCTAAGTCCAGAACTTAGCTCGGGTCCAGAACCCAAATTACCCTTAGGTCAGAACCTAGAATCTGTTCTAAGTCGAGAACTTAACTCGGGTCCAAAACCCAAATTTTCCTTAGGTCCAGAACCTAGAATCTCTTTTAAGTCCAGAACTTAGCTCGGGTCCAGAACCCAAATTTTTCTTAGGTCTAGAACCTAGAATCTATTTTAAGTCCAGAACTTAGCTTGGGTCCAGAACCCAAATTATCCTTAGGTCCAGAACCTAGAATCTTTTCTAAGTCCAGAACTTATCTCAGGTCCAGAACCTAAAATTATCCTTGAGTCCAGAACTCGAACCGGGTCCAAAACCCAAAACCTCATCCATCTCCAAAATTAAGTCTTATTGCTTTTCACTCTCTTTCACTAAAGTCTCAGATCATTCAAGCAGGGGGCAAACTGTAGACCCTTAATTTTTTACCTAGTCTGGTCCAATATATTTTAATTAGTCCAAAATAATTTTTGTGTTGTCCAATATATTTTAATTAGTCCAAAATAATTTTTGTTACCTTAATTAAATAATATTTAATTTAGTATCTAATTTTTATTAATAAAAATAAAAAAAATAATAATAATAAACAAAAAATAATAAAAAAAATAAAAATAAAAATCGAAGACGAAAAAATCGTCGCCGAAAATCATCCTGCGGCGAAATGGCCAAAGCCATTTCCCCCGCAGTTTATTCCTGCGGGTGAAATGGCCTGCAAGCCAATTTTCACCTGCTGCAGCAGCCAGCTGCGGCAACTTTTTCCCCAGTGCAATTTTTCTGCAGCAATTTTTTTCGCCAGCACAATTTTTCCGCAGTAATTTTTTTTTGCCAGCGAAATTTTTTTCCGCAGAAATTGGAAATGAAATTGATAATGAAATAATAAATTAATTGTGTGTCTAATATGTTATTCATTTTCAGAGTTTTGTTGTTGGTGGCATGCCTACAGTAACAATCTCTTGAAGTTAGGTTGGGCTTGATCCTTGAAGCCAAGTTGGGTTGAAGTTTAACATGTTTTACTCCCCTTGAAGCTTGGTTGGGTCTAGTCCTTGAAGCCCAATTGAGATGTTACAACCCTTGAAGCTAGGTTGGATTGGTTCTTGAAGCCAAGTTGGGTTGATACTTAGCATGCTTTTTTCCCCTTGAAGCTTGGTTGAACCTTAATCCTTGAATCCTAGTTGGGATAATGATAAATGTGAAAATTAAACCAAAACATTAACTCTGAAAGTGGAATGACATATTAGGGTTTTGGGCCCATGCTTGTGCTTGTTGAAGTGTGTTGCTTGAGTAATGAAACAAATGAATAATGAGATAAATGTCTATCTTTGTTTTAATGTGAACTATGGAATGCAACATCATGTTATGTGGTATTTAGTGATAACTATGACATGACTTATAATGGTATGAAAAGTATGAGGATAATCATGAAATGAGATGTATGCAATACATAAGTGAATTGTTGAATGATGAGTTTATGATGTGTAAATTGTATATGATGATATATGATGTGTAAAATGTATATGAATGTGGAAATGGTGAGTATTGTTTCATGAAGATTTTGATAAGTCATTGAATTGTGAGTTGTTGAAATAAAATGTATGGATATGTATATAAGTAAAACATTAGTAGAAGTATGTATGAAAAGCATAATCAAAATGGGAAAACATGATAAGAAAATAATGACATTTCAAGTTAACATTAAAATTATGATTTTCTTTATTGTAAGTTATATGAATTATTTGTCTTACTAAGCTCTCGGGCTTAGCGCGGTTGTGTGATCGCGCAGGTGACTATGCGGTTGATCTGGGAATCAAGCTTTTATGCCACGAGGAGGGTAAGAGTGTTCTGAGACCAACTAGAAGGTGATGCATACATGTTTAATTTAATTATGTTATATTATTCACAATAATATATTCATATGTTCAATGATTTATTAAATGTTATTAAAATCTAAAGGTAGTATTGTTTAAACTTGGATAAGGGTTTTTAAATTAAAACTAAAAGTGACATCCTTATACTCCGTATACGTATTGTATGTATACTAGGTATATGTATAATACTTATATAGGGTATGGGGGTGTTACAGTTATTTTGGTATCAGAGCTTAGGTTCGAGATTCTCGGCCTAAGTGGAATTAAAAAGAGAAAGTTTTGAAAAGCTTAAAGAGAAGTGAAAAGAAAAGTTTTGAAATGAAATTTGTAATACATGCATATGCATTCACATCTAGGTTGGTCTCGAACGTGGCATTATGTGATTTGTGATGTATTTGAATGACTTGAGATGAATGATAGTGTGTGAATAAAGTTTTAAATGGAAGTAATAATTTGAAAAAGAAATGATATGATCATTTGTACAAGATTAATTGATAAATTCAGGAATGGGAGTTTACTTAAGGAAAGTAAATTCTGAAGTATTGATTATTGAAAAGTGATTGGAAAATAAAGAAAGGAAAAGGAGAATAAAGTTGAAAATGAGTTGAAAATAAAATCAAGATTAGAGTATGTACTCTTTCCTCTATGATTTGAATCTTTTTATGACAAAGTTTATGTTTAGTTTGTTAGAAAGAGGAAATATGGTGAGATTGTTATTATGGAAGGATATGTTATTTAAAGGAAGAGAGTATGGTAGAATATTGAATGAATTGAGTAAAATAGATAAAGTGTGATTATTTAAAGTTTGGGTATGTAAAGCTAAGGTTGTGTTTAAAAGAAAAAGAGATGATATGGGTATAGTTTGTACTGTCTTTCTTTATGTAAACATTGTGATTTCAATGTTGGAAATGTGAGATGTTTGCATATTGTGAAAGCTCATGGTAACAGTGATAATATGTGATATTTGGATTTCTGAAATGAGCTTAAGACTTGTGAGAATTATATGTTTGATGTTGCTTTGTGATATATATATATATAATGTTTTAAAGTTGATATTAATAAAAGATGAGTTTGGTAAACTGAAGTTTAAGTGGAGTAGTAAGTTGAAAGGTTAAAGTTTTAGTGAAATTTGATAAAGATTATTTGGATATTAATAGTATGAGAATATGTTTGAAGTTTAAAGAAAGTGAGTAAGTAAGTGGAAATGAGTTATTTTAAGTGATTTGAGTAGAAAAGGTAAAAATGGATATGAAGGTATATTAAATATTTTAAAGATAAAAGTGAAGGAGATGTCACATTAGGATTGTGACTAAAATGTATGTGAATGTTATTATGGTTAGAATATTTATATATTTGTTGTAATGATAAATACTCTACATCATATTGAAGAAATGAGAATGATAATGTTCAAAGGAAAGTGATAAACATTAGATTTGTATGGAATGTATGAAAAAGGAAGTAAAATAAGAGCATATAATTAAGTATACACATGTATAGGATGTATGAGTTGAGTTTTTCTATATGAATGAAATTATGATATGTAAGAAATATGAATCACATTATGAATGTATATGTGGTACAAATATTGGACTAGTGATATGGATAATGATATTGTATGTATTGGTGAACCTAATAAAGATTAGGTTATGACTTGAACAAATTAGATGAATTTTATGATGGAATTGAGGGTAAGAATAGACTTGTGTAATAGTGGATAATGAAATTGTTATGGTGATCACTAATTTGATGATCATATGATATTTAGAGTTCCAAAGTATCCACTTATGGAAAAGTTTATGTATTTGTATATTGTAAGAGATTGTAAATGGATTAGAAATTATGTGACAAAAGAGAAATTATGTAATGTTTATATGATGGAATATGTGTTCATACAAGAAGATGATAATATTGTTGAAACATGAATTAAGCTAGTGATGATTATATAATCTAGTGCAAATTGGGTGATAACGGAGTTGGAATGTGTTAACTCTTGAGGTATCTAAAGTTTAGAAATGAATACAAAATTCTTGAGATTCAATTTAGTATGGTAATTGGAAAGGTTGGAAGCAGAATAATAAAGGAACCATATGGATTTATAAGTTTTACACATGACCCTTAATCTTTTATAATCCTATGGTTTGTTTAGTATATTGTGGTTGATTAATTTTGTTATTTTCTGATTTGGGATTGAGATAACATGATTCTCGTATAGTTCTGATGAGATTGATAATTATGATGTGGTAAAGTGATATTTTATGATTTTATGTTAGAAATTTGGTTATAATTATGAAACGTAAGGAAACAGAAGAGACTTTCGAAAATGTGTTAAGTATGGATAACATTTATTGTTAAGATAGCAATGGGGTGATATGTGAGAAGATATTATAAAGAGAGAAATTATAAAAAGATGATTGAAGGTTATGCTAAAAATGTGTATGGTATAAAGTGAATGAGTTTAAAGTTTAAGTGAATGAATTATACATAATCAACATGATATGAGATTATCATAAGAATTGATGGAAATGATAATAAGATAATAGAAAACAAAATATATATACTGAAGAGCAATCTGAAGTGCTTTGTTATTATGATAATGTGATTGAATATGGATCTGAAAAGATCAGAAATTGGATATAATTTTTGATTGAGTGGAATGAGGATATATATATAATGTGAAATCTAAGGATAAGTTTAAATAAGTTACTTGTTGGTTTGAATTGAAGTGTGGATATTTTGTGATAGATGAACCAAATGATTTAAGTTGCATTAAGATTGTGAATCATTATCAAGATTTAATATGTATAGTTGTACTAATAGTATAAAAATTTACATGATAATGTGGATGATGTAATATTTTGATGGATGTATGGACATTGATGAATTGAATTATATCAATTACAAATAGTGATATAAAGGGAAAAAGGTTGATTATCTGTTAAGTAAGTTTACAGAGGTTGTATTAATATAAATGTTAAGTGAAAAATATGATAGCGAAGGATTTAAGTGTAAGCAAAATGAAAAGATTGTTATCAATCAAGGTTTGATACGTAGCTATCTTCAAAAGTGATTATAATGACAAGATAAGCAATGGTATAATATAATTCAATAATTTCCAAGGTTAAAGTTAAGAGATTATCTATAAAGAGATGAAGTGATAAATATCTTGAATGTAATAAGTGAATGGAATGTATAGACCATAAGATGATCTGATTTTTGTCTAAAGGTAATTTCATTGGGAATGTGAGAAACTATCTTAATTACTTTGTTGAGGAAGTAATAAGATATATAATCTTATAGCATGATAAGTTATGGAATTTAGAGAAGATGATTGACTCTAAGGGGGAGAGTAAAAGTTATGTAATTTGATAAAATTAAGATGGTATTATGTTAAGAATGGGATGTTATTGTGTTAGATAATTTTGAGGACGAAATTATTTAAGGGGGAGAGAATTGTAATATCCCGGAATAGACCCTAAGATTTTTGGAGTTATTGTTGTTGAATTTGGATTTAATGTATATGTATATAGGGGAAATATAAAGATAATATATATAAGACATATGCATGGGATATAAAATGGTGTAGGATAAGTGAATGGTATATATATATATATGTGTAATGAATTAATAATAATAATAATAAGGACAAAAAGAAAAGAGAAGAAGAAAGTCAAAGAAAGATTATGTGGTGGAGATTTAAAGTGTTATTATTATTATTATTATTATTATTGTTATTGTTATTGTTATTGTTATTGTTATTATTATTATTATTATTATATATATATATATATATATATATGATAAGAACGAAGGAAAGAAGTAGAAACTTCTTTCCTCTTCTGCTCCTTCTTCTTCGTTTTCTTCTTGCTGCTTGGACGAGAGAGAGAGAGAGAGAGAGAGAGAGAGAGAAAGAGAGAGAGATGTGATTTTGTTGCTTTTCACATCAAAGTTCTTAAGGATTTTAAGAGAATTGAAGATAGAGATGAAGATTTGGCAACATATTCAAGTAAGTATTCATTTCTTTGAGTTGATTTTCATTAATTGAGTTGAGTTTTGAGGTAGTTAATATGGTAAGATGATGATAGTGAAAGATTGAAAGATGTGTATAGACTCAAATGGTTATTGGTGAAGATGATGAAGGATTATTGAAATTGTTTAATAAGGATTTAATATAGGAGTGGGGATTTGAGTAATTGATATATGATTGTGTTTAAGGGAGTTGAAAACATAAAATATTTGTATTGAAATTCATGTATTTTATTATTTGATTTGAATTAGGTTGTGAAGATAGTGGATTTCTAAGTGGTGAAGAGTTCTTGGAAGGTAAAGTGTGTAGATTTGTGAGTGATTCTTAAGGTAAGAACAAACTACCTTAATTAATGTTTTGATATGATATTCAAACTTAAAACACATTTATTAGTACTTGTGTTAATGAATTTAGTGCATGGTTGGTATGTATTGGTATTGTGTTGTGAATTAATGAGAAAAGAAGAGGTTTGGTTAGGTTTGGGTTGAATTTTGTGAGTGACACGGCCAAAAGCAAGGAGAGACACGGCCAAGTCAAAGAAAATTATATGTGTTGGATTGGTTTTGGGAGAGACACGATCACAGTCTCAGTCGTGTCCTCTGCCCGTGTTTCTTACTGTCTGATTTTTGTGGAGAGACACGGCCGTGTCCCTTGCCCGTGTCTACTACTGGATTTTTGTGTGGAGAGACACGGCCACTGGCTTGGCCATGTCCATTGCCCGTGTTTGCTACTGTCTGAATTTGTGTTGAGTGACACGGCCGTGTCACATGCCCGTGTTCGCTACTGCCAATTATGGTTGAGAGACACGGTCACAAGCTTGGCCGTGTCCCTCAAAAGGTGTTGGCCGTGTCCCTCAAAATTGTTAGTTAATGATTATTCTTGTCTTGTTGAATCCTCTAAAGGTATTATTATATCTATACTTCAAATGCATGTGAAATAAATGTATGTTGAGGATTCCAAATCTAAGAATAAGGTAAATTATATATGTGTATATCAATGATGATCATTCTTGATGAATGTTTAATGTGTTTGATTATGAAGTATTCTAATGTAAATTGAGACTAAATAAGATGTGATGTATTTGTGATTTATAATGATGATATATGAAATGTGTAGTATATGGGATAAATGATTGTGTATGTGAAAGATAAAATGCTATGATATGAATTGAGATATGATGAAGCCATTGTGATTGGCTATGATGATTCAAATGAAATATGAAGCCATTGTGATTGGCTATGATGATTCCATTGGAAATGAAATTGATAATGAAATAATAAATTAATTGTGTGTCTAATATGTTATTCATTTTCAGAGTTTTGTTGTTGGTGGCATGCCTATAGTAACAATCTCTTGAAGTTAGGTTGGGCTTGATCCTTGAAGCCAAGTTGGGTTGAAGTTTAACATGTTTTACTCCCCTTGAAGCTTGGTTGGGTCTAGTCCTTGAAGCCCAATTGAGATGTTACAACCCTTGAAGCTAGGTTGGATTGGTTCTTGAAGCCAAGTTGGGTTGATACTTAGCATGCTTTTTTCCCCTTGAAGCTTGGTTGAACCTTAATCCTTGAATCCTAGTTGGGATAATGATAAATGTGAAAATTAAACCAAAACATTAACTCTGAAAGTGGAATGACATATTAGGGTTTTGGGCACATGCTTGTGCTTGTTGAAGTGTGTTGCTTGAGTAATGAAACAAATGAATAATGAGATAAATGTCTATCTTTGTTTTAATGTGAACTATGGAATGCAACATCATGTTATGTGGTATTTAGTGATAACTATGACATGACTTATAATGGTATGAAAAGTATGAGGATAATCATGAAATGAGATGTATGCAATACATAAGTGAATTGTTGAATGATGAGTTTATGATGTGTAAATTGTATATGATGATCTATGATGTGTAAAATGTATATGAATGTGGAAATGGTGAGTATTGTTTCATGAAGATTTTGATAAGTCATTGAATTGTGAGTTGTTGAAATAAAATGTATGGATATGTATATAAGTAAAACATTAGTAGAAGTATGTATGAAAAGCATAATCAAAATGGGAAAACATGATAAGAAAATAATGACATTTCAAGTTAACATTAAAATTATGATTTTCTTTATTGTAAGTTATATGAATTATTTGTCTTACTAAGCTCTCGGGCTTAGCGCGGTTGTGTGATCGCGCAGGTGACTATGCGGTTGATAAGGGAATCAAGCTTTTATGCCACGAGAAGGGTAAGAGTGTTCTGAGACCAACTAGAAGGTGATGCATACATGTTTAATTTAATTATGTTATATTATTCACAATAATATATTCATATGTTCAATGATTTATTAAATGTTATTAAAATCTAAAGGTAGTATTGTTTAAACTTGGATAAGGGTTTTTAAATTAAAACTAAAAGTGACATCCTTATACTCCGTATACGTATTGTATGTATACTAGGTATATGTATAATACTTATATAGGGTATGGGGGTGTTACACCCTGAAACTCCATCAAAAATAAAACCGATCAACGCACCCATTCTATTCTCTTAAAACAAAATGAAATTTAAATGACAACACGAAGATTTAACTATGAAAAGAAATACAAACCGATGGGTTGCCTCCCACCGAGTGCTTCTTTAATGTCATGTAGCTGGACATTGTTGCATCATTTGTCTATAAACATCAAACTTTCAACAGTTTTTACAACATCAATTTCCTCAAGATAGGGCTTCACCCTTTGTCCATTTACCTTAAATGTCTCGTTAGTTTTCAAATTGAGTAACTCAACAACCCCATATGGGAATGTTTAAATTACTTGAAATGGTCTGCTCCAACGAGACTTCACTTTTTTGGGAAACAATTGCATTCTAGAATTGAATAGGAGGACTTTCATTCCAGGTTCAAAAGTTCTTCGAAGGATCATCCTGTCATGCATAGCTTTTTTGAAACAATCGCATTTCGTCCCTGCAAATTCTAAACAAATATGGCTCATCCCAAAAATAGTACTTACATGAATGCAGAAACCTCTTCCTTGCTTGAAAATTCAAATCCTTTCTCACAACACCATAAGAGAGATAGTTAGCAATATCTGCATACCAAGGTGCCTGAGTTAAAGCAAACAAGTGTTCATCCAGGAGTTTTTCAAAAGCATTTTCACAAGAAATTTCTTCTTCATTATTATGAGAGTTCAATCTATAGAGATGGTCGGCTACTCCATTCTCACTTCCCTTCCAATCTTTGATTTCAACATCGAATTCTTATAGCATCAATACCCACCTAATGAGCCTGGGTTAAGCTTGTGGTTTGGTCAATAGGTATTTCAAGGCCGTATAGTTCAAAAATACTATGACTTTAGAACCAATCAAGTAAGATCTGAAATTGTCTAGTGCAAACACCACAGCTAACATTTCCCTTTCAGTGGTTGTGCAATTCACTTGTGCATCGTTTAAAGATAAACTTGCATAATAAATTACACACATCAATTTATTCACTCTTTGGCCCAAAATAGCTCTAATGGCATAATTTGATGCATCACACATGATTTCAAATGGCAAATGCCAATTTGGGGCAACAATTATAGGAGCGAAAGTTAATTTTTCTTTAAAATTTTCAAAACCTTCAAAAATAAATGGAACATCTTTTCCTAGCAAATGACACAAAGGATGTGAAATTTTTGAAAAATCTTTTATAAACCTCCTATAAAATCCAGCATGTCCCAAAAAGCTTATAATCCCCTTAACAGTTGTGGGTGGAGGTATATTCATGATTAATTCAACCTTAGCCTTGTCTACCTCAATCCCTTTGTGAGAAATGACATAACCCAAAACAATCCCATGATCAACCATGAAATGACTCTTTTCCCAACTCAAGGTAAGATTACATTCAATACATTTTTCAAGCATGAGAGTCAGTTTTTCCAAACAATCATCAAAAGAATTACCAAAAAGAGAGAAGTCATCCATAAACACCTCAATGCATTTATCCAGCATATTAGAAAAAATCAAAAGCATACATATTTGAAATATACCTAGTGCATTGCATAGTCCCAATGGCATCCTTCGAAAGGCAAATGTCCTAAAGGGACAAGTAAAGGTTGTCTTTGGTTGATCTTATGGTGCTATCGGGACTTGGTAGTAACCTGAAAGACCATCAAGAAAATAGAAAAAAGCGTGTCCAGATAACCTATCAAGCATTTGATCAATAAATGGTAAAGGAAAGTGATCTTTCTTGGTGAAATTATTTAATTTCCTATAATATATGCACATTCGCCACCCAGTTTGTGTTCGAGTAGGTACCAACTCTCCTTTTTCATTCTAGACCACAGTTAAACCTGCTTTCTTTGGCACGACGTGAACGGGATAAACCTATTCACTATCAGCAATGGGGTAGATTACCCCTTCATTAAGAAACATTTAAATTAAAGAGTGTCAAAATAAATTTGATTCGACTTTAAAAGATTTAAACCTAGTTTATAACTTTTAAATAGGTCGGTTCAGTTTCAAAATGGCATAAATTCAATTGGTTTAAATTATAAAGTCCCAAATTAAGTTTTTTCGGCCAAATTAAAATTGTGCAACCCAAATATTAAATATATTTAGATCAATTTAAATCAGGACAACCCAAGGCAACATGAGCCAATGCTAGAAAAAGTTTTGGTCGGTAATTTGATTTCCTACTTAGGCTAGAATTCGTTTAAAACATGAATTAAGCAAAATTAGGTTTAGGGTTAAGGATGGATTTGCCTAAAAATATATTTTTAAAAGGTATAGAATAAGGATCAGTAATTATCAATCATCAAGCAACAAACATTAGCAAGAAACAATAAAAAAACACATAGAACCATAATAAACCAAAAGGCAGTAGTTTATTGCCTTCACTTTGTTCAACCGAGATTTGGCACTGGTGCAAACACAAAGCTTGGAGCAAAATGAAATATCAGTGGAACCAACAAATGGAGGTTTGAAATTCCTAAACATATTAATTTTGATTAAATATCCTGTAGAGTCAAAGTTTAACAATATAATAAAAGTTTAAATATATAGTAGCTAATTTTTGTAAATGTCTAAAACCCTAAACATATTTTTCTAAAACCAAAATAGTAACTTTATTTTCTAAAACCCCTAATTCTATTTTTCTAAATCTAAAACCCTAATCCTAAAATCTAGATGAAAACCCTACTTCCATAAATCTAAAATCCTAATTTTATAAATATAAAATCCTAGCTTAGATAGAAAAGAGATTGAAAACAACAATGGTTTATTTTATTTTATTTTATTTGAATAATATGGACAAAGAAAAAATAAAGAATGAATTAAATAGGATAGATTATAGATAATAAGATGGAATCTGATTTTTAGAGCCTTGCTCTGATACCAAACTGATGTGAACCCACAAGAACAATGCCTTGAGGGCTAATAACTTTGAGCTTGGATCAACCCTTTGGAAAGCTAAATCAAGTCCTTGCCAAGAAACCTCAAGCCTAAGGAAGGATAGACCAAGAGGGACCAACCACCCAAACTAACTAAGGAAGCTAGTTTTAAGTTGTTATACTCCAAGGAAAATATAACCTTTTTCTTTAAAATTAGAAAAGAGGGAGAGAAGAAGGACAACTAGCAAATAGGTGTTGCTTGGTTGGGAGGTATGTGAAAAATGGGTAGGGGGCAGGTTAGAGGCCTTTTTATAGAGTTTTGGAGGGACAAAATTGAATAAATTCAAAAAAAAATTAAAAATTCCTAAATAAGGCTTCTGCGCCATAAAATTGGCCCATTGGGGCACTTTTTTGGCTTCCTACGATAGCCATGGGTGCCACCAGGAAGCCTAAGGCTTTTGCATGGTAGTAATATAGCTGTTACAAGCCTTCTACACAGCAGCACCCCCAACAGGCTTATGATAATGCCATAATGGGTCTGTCGCTGTGTAAAATATTTTTGGAGGCCCGTCCTCTCTGGTTCGACATCTGTTTTGTTTTATTCAAGCTGCATTATGACCATAATGGACTAAATTTTAATTTTAAGGTGAAAAACTTTGGGTTCACACATCCTCTATTGGTTGCTATCAAGAGACAATAATTAGTATCAGAGCATTAAAATTTTGTAAAGCTTAATTGTGAAATTTAAATCCTCAATGGTAGCCATTCCTCCTCTAACCACTTCCACTTCAAAATCCACTACCAATGCTTCTTCCCATTGAAACCTAAATTTCCATCTAAGACCCTATTTTGATGGAACCGATTACTCTTTTAACAAATACATGATGTATGTTTTTCCTATATAGTGAAGGAATTGAGCTGTGGAAGTGTGTGACCAATGAATGAAAACCTCCTACACAAGAAGTAGAAGGAGTCCAAGTTTCCTATCTGTAGAGCACAATGGCACTCAAGAGAAAGCTCTTTACAAAAATAATCTAGCATGCTCCCTCTTGGTAAATTATATGTCTAGAGAAGAAGACGACTTTCAAAGCTAATTGGGATGATGATTGCTCAAGAAAAGAAGAAGATGAAGAGAAAGGAATTTAAAATATTTGTTTAATGTCCATAGAAGATGATAATGACTCCAATGAGTTACGTACTTCATCCTTAAACTTTAATATAACTATTAGTGATGTTGTTGATGATGACTTGGATGATAATGACTTAGTTGAGCAAATGAACCAAAAAGTTTAAAATTTTTTTTCCAAAATGAAATTTTATAAGGAAAAATGTTTTAAGATAAAAAAAATTTTGTTATACTAAAAAATTATACTTTAGAACTAAAACCTGCAAGGAACATTTAAAAAGTTCATTGGATGAACTTTCAAAGAATTCCTCTAGCTTAGATAAAATTTCAAAAGAAAATCATATTTTTGAAGAAGAAATAAGTGAATTAAAAATTCTATTACAAAATTTCATAAAGGAAGGAGGCCTTAGATACTTTCATTAGTTCTCAAAGGCCACCTTCCTCCAAATTTGGTTTAAGATACTTCTACATCCAATGCACCTACATTCATTAAAGCTTCTACACCTCAAACCTCCAATATTGAGATTAAGAAGAACATAAATGCACTCACCAAGCCTAAGAGTCCTAAAAGGACCACTCAAGGCTCACAAAGCTCTTGAACTAATTCTCTAAGAGCAAATCATGCATATATGTACTCTAGAAATGCATAAGTACACTCACAACATCATCCATCAAAATTTACTAGAAAAAGGATGGAGAAATCTAAAACCCTATTTAGATGTCATTATTGTATGATATATGGGCATAAAAACACATTTTGCTATATTAGGAAGGCACACCTCAAATTGGAGGACTCTTCAATGACTAACTCCTAAGGACCCAAGTTTATTTGGGTACCTATTAGAAGATAAAATCTATTGTTTGATTCAATAACAATCTTCACAACCCTAGGGTAGTAGTTAGCCGATGCTCGAGACATATGACAAGGAAAGTAAAACTCTTCACAACCCTTACCTATAAGCAAAGTGGTAATGTAACCTTTGGAAACAATGTTAAAGGTAAGATTATAGGCATTGGTTCCATTGGCATACTTGGTAAGAATTTGATTGACAATGTTTGGTTAGTTGATGGTTTAAAGCATAATTTGTTAGCTATTAGTCAATTGCGTGATAAAGGAAACAATGTCAATTTTGACTCAAAAAGATGTAAGGTTATTTCACCAATTGGTGAACTTGCATTCAAATGAGGAAAAATTGGCAATACTAACAAAATTTATCGACATTTTAATAATTCTTTTGAATGTCTAGTTTCAATTAGCAATGATTCTTGGCTTTGCCATAGAAGATTGGGACATGTTAGTATGGACTAACTCTAATGTCTAAGAAAGGAAGAACTTGTGGATGGACTACCCAAGATGCAATTTCATAAGGATAAGTTATGTGAAGGATGTCAACTTGGAAAGAAACACAAGAGCTCTTTTAACTCTAAAACTATTGTAAGTACCTCTAGACCTTTAGAATTGATTCATTTAGATTTGTTTGGACCAAACAGAGTTGCTAATTTAAGAGATAAACTATATGCATTTGTACTTGTGGATGACTACTTTAGGTTTACTTTGGTTAATTTCTTAGCTCATATGAATGAAGCTATCAATTTTTTCAAAATTTTTACAAAGAAAGTTTAAAATGAAAAAAAGGCTATGTGATTACTTCTATTAGAAATGATCATGTCAAAGAATTTGAAAATAATGATTTTGAAAACTTTTATGATGAACTTGGCATTTCACATAACTTTTCTGCTCTTAGGAAACCATAAAAAATGGAGTGGTGGAAAGGAAAAATAGAAAATTGGTAGAAATGGCAATGAGCATAGTCTTCCTTTATACTTTTGGGTCGAAGCCGTCAATACCACATGTTATTTTTCAAATATAGTTTTTAAAAGAACTTTAATGGACAAAAGTTCTTATGAGTTATAGAATGAAAGAAAATCCAAAGTTTCATGCCTTAGAGTGTTTGGATGTAGATGCTTTATATTGAACACCAAGGATAATCTTGGAAAATTCTCATCCAAATAGAATGAAGGAGTGTTTTTAGGTTATCGCTCTACTAATAAAGGATATAGAGTTTTTAATAGAAGATATTTAAAAGTGGAAGAATCAATGCATGTTATTTTTTGTGAATCCTAAGCTTCACCATGGGAAAGGTAGTATTCTTGATGATCTTGTAGGCTTATTGGATTTAGTTAATAGCCTAATAATTTGAGTGAAGCTTCTAAAATTTAAGAAATAAAACACTAAAAATTGACTCAATGGAATTTTTAGCAAATTTAAAAAAGTCTACTAAAACTTATATAATTTATATAAGTTTTCTAAAACTTTCAGTTAATATTCTGATAATTTGAGTGAGATTTTTAAAATTTAATAAATAAAATACAAAAAATTGACCTACTTGAATTTTTGTCAAACTACTAAAATTGTCATTCAAAATTTCGAAATGTCTACTGAAACATACATAATTTACATCAATTTTTAAACAATTAAAAACTAAAATAAGTGCAAATAATAATAATAATAATAATAATAATTTATAGTTAATTTTTCAATGTATAAATTTTTTTTATAGAAAAGTGAAATTGTATACATATATATAGTATGTTCTACTAAATAATTTTTGTATTATACTTTTTTTTAATTATATAAAATAGTAAAAGAAAAGAAGAGGCAAAGAAAATCACATAAGTATTGTAACATTCACAATTTTAAATACAATAAAATAACTAAAATGAAGGCTAATTAGAGTGATGGAACAGGAATATGAATAATATATACTTAATAAATATGCAAGATATACATAAAGTATATATTTCATTAAATGACAAAAAGTCAAAGTCAAAGTCAAAGTTAAATAATAAAAAGGTAAAAAATATGGAAATTAAAATAATTTTTGGAGGAATAGGATAAATATTAATTATTAATTATTAATTATTAATTATTAATTAATCAATATGTAGTTAGTAAGAAGAGAATAATTAAAAAATGATATTCTTCTTCTTCTTCTTCTTTACAAAGGGGATGAATTTGACATTGGTGACCTGGAGAGATTTCTTCTTCAACCACACTAAATTTCATCAAGTTTTCAAGGAATTCAAAGTAATTTTGAGGTTTGATCAAGACTAGGTAAGCAAGGTTTCTTTTCAATTTAAGGAGTTTTCTTTTAATTCATGAATATGTGATTTTTGGACCTCTGTTGAAGGAGATTATAATTGTTAAATTTGATAATAATAAAGTTATTATGGTGGATATATGATGATTTGATGATTAATTAGTTGAGATGGCATAATTGGTGAAGTTAGGGTTTATGAGATGGTTATGTGAAATTTTAACTTTTGATAAGGGTGTCCATAATTATTTAAATGGATTATTTTGATATTGTTATGATGGATATGTGATGATTTTATGGTCGTTTAGTTGGTTGGTTGTAATGATTGGGTTTTGTTGAAGTTTGGAAGAAGCAATAGTGAATTAGGGTTTTTGGTGAAATTTTAGGTAAGAATTGATGTAATTAATGTTCAAATAATAAAATGGGTTAGAATGAGATACTAATGATATATTTTGACTTATAATTTGGTTTAGGAGTAAGTAAGGTGAAAGAGAAGAAGGGCATTTGAAGAATTTAAAGTTGGTGAGTGCATTAGGCTTGGATTTTGGCATTTCCAAGATTAGCACATACTTTGATAGCATACATTTTAATTACATGTGATTTGGCAAAATACATTGTGATTTGGTGAATGTGGTATGCTACTTTGTTATTGGTTTGTATATGTTAAGTGACATTATGTGTAACTATGTGAATGATTATGAATGTGATCAAGTAATATGTGTAATGTGACCAAAATGTGATAAATGATAATGTTATACATATTGTGTGAAACATATAGAATTGAGTATTGTGAGGCCTTGTCCGAGCACCAATCTGGCTTGCTAAGGAGAGCCAAAATGCTCATTTGGACTCCGTCCCATACGATATCACCACATACGGTCTCTAGTCAATTCGGTAAGCACGAGTTTATAATGGTCTTTTTATTTTGAAAAGATGTATCTCTTTTATTTTTTTAAAACTCTCCTTTTATTTTTAAAAGGGATGGTGGCTTTTATTTTGAAAAGCAAAGATTGGAGACTCGGCACCTTAGTTTATTTTATTTGAGAAAAATATAGGAAAACCCATTTGGTTGACTCCATTAAAAATAAGTTATTTTTTTTTACCAAAAAAGACACTAGTCTAAAACCAATTACGATGGGTCTCGGACTGAATTTTCGTACCAATTTTGATAAAAAAAATGATTTTTATCTCTGATTTATTTTTCCTTCTTTTGATGGATTTTAATAAAAAAAAATGCAATTCTTATGAATTATGCCATGGTAATTATGAATGATAATATATTATAATGCATGAACATTTAATAAATAATGGCATCCACAAATGCAATGCTAAATAATAAAATATTACATTAAAATAATGATCCTAGTGGAGCTTCAACTCTAGCCCTTATGAGTCCTAGATTGAGCACAAATCCACAATAAATAGACAAACTCAAATGAAAGGAAAAGGAGAAAATAAGCACAACCTTTCGGCGTCCATTTGCAAGACTCGCCAAATAGCAAATGGAGCCTCAAAGTAAAGTAAATCATGAAAATATTGAAAATAATAATTAAAAAAAGTAATATAAAAATAATTAAAAATGAAAGGGGCAGCTAGTTGTTAAGGTGTGGGCTCTCCGATTAGAGTGATATTTCGAGTGTGCCTACTTATCCCATTTCAATGAAAATTAGAGACATAAGTAGTTCATGCCTTTGATTGCAAAGGGCTTTTAATTAATCAATTTTATAGTTGATTAATTACCAAATTGAAAATGAGATGCGATAGATGGACAGTACCTTGGGTAAGTGCTTTTTCTTAAAAAAGGGTTAAGGAGCCTTGCCTCTTCATAGCTCTACCTATGTGGAAAAATCAAAAGGACCAAATAACAATGATGCAAAAAGTCTAACAATAGTTAAGAAAATTTTAGTATTTTAATTTTTTATTACAGATATATTTTAGTAGAGTTTCAGGGTTTGAAATTTTGATCCTAGAGTAAGAGGGTAGACTCCTATTTATAGGAGTCTGAAATTAGGACTGAGCCGTGAGTGGCACAAATCTGTATGAAATGCAAACATCCATGTGTGGCCTGTTGTCCATGTGGCTCAACCATATAAGTCCTTTGTCCTTTTTTTAATAAGGAAAATTAACATTTATTTTTTTAACTTTCCCTTTTCCCAATTATCTAGGCTAGGTGTGCAATTAAAGGTTCATAGCTACCTCTCATTGCATCAATTTTACTATAAAATTTATGCAATGGCGTGAACCAGGGGAGAATACGTAGAATGAACTTGACTAGTGCATCATCCTTTAATTTTTAGGGTGCATGGAATTGTACCATTTGGATCACTTTGTGGGCCAAAAATCTATAAATGAGGGAAGATAGGCATTTGTTCACTCACTCCTCTTTTCACCTTCGCAAAATGTCACAATCTTTTACTTCTTCTCCCAAAGCTGCTAAGGTGCTGGTTATCAAGGACTTGCTTGCAGACTCTCATACCCATGCTTCATATGCTGGTGTCATGTAGGCATGCCTTGTCCTTTTTTCTGCAAAAAAAAAAAATACTTTTCTCATTGCCTTTTTTGAGCTTAAATAAAATTTATTATTATTGTACCTTTAGTGACATACCCAATTGAAACTATGGGCTAGCCATTCCAAACTGGGGAACCTCAACCTTCCTAACAATGTGAGGGATTTATTACTTACTACTGGCTTCATGGATCTTTTATCTTTGACTGCACAAGACAAGCTAATCATGACCTATTGTGGGCATTGGTTAAAAGGTGGTGGGACACTACTAATTCTTCCCATTTTCCCTGCGACAAACTAACTATAACACCTCAAGATTTATATTTATTGACTGGAATTCCATTCAACATGTGTCCTTTGGAACTATTTCCAAACTAGAGAAATTTACTTGAGGAGTAGATTATGGACCTTCTTAGTTTCATCCTGCCTATTCCTAAAGACAACGAGCCCATGGTTATCCAAACATGGTTAAAGGGCATATTAATTTATTTTTGAACAGATATGGTGATCTTGAAGACCACTCTCTGCATATTATGCATAGTATAGTTCTTTTGCTATTGGGGTGTACCTTTTGGCATACCCGACGTGATACCATTAACCTTTCCACCCAACCCATCTCTACAAATTCAACTGGGTCAGTGTTGTACTAGCCGCCATGTACAAGGAAATGAGTCAACTATCCCAAGGGCAAATCCACTCTATTAGAGGAACCCATGTTTTCTAGGAGGTTTGTATCTTTACCATTTTTTTTTTAATTTCCACATGATTTTTATATTGATCCTCCTTAATTTATGTAGCTATGGATTTATGAATACATCTTTGATTTGGCACCTAGCCTAGGAAGTCCTCAATTAGACATCTTTCTTGTGGGTCGTCGCTAGTCTTTAAGCAACATGTCTCAACCATCCAACCTAGACTTTCAAGGTATATGGGCCATCTTTAATAATCTGATAATAAGAAACGTAAGTAGATGTTTTTCTTACTTCAATTTCTTTTCTATTGGTTAAATGGTGTCCCTTTAATGAAAGGTCCATCCCCTCCAACCCCAATTATTTGTACCAAGGTATGTTTTACTCTAACTGCCAAGTAGTCTTCCGCTTGCCAAAGACCTAGTAATACTATTTGGTTAAGCATTTCATGCATGAAACATCCATGAGGATGCTAGTTCCATGTGCTTCATCTACAGACATAAAGCTAAAGAGAAATGCATCTGCTCACCCTCACTATTACACTGGCCTTCTTGCCACTAATTTCACTATTTCTTAAGATGGACTATGAAGACTTTTGTAGATCTTCCCTGATGCCTTTTATTGAGATTGACTTGAGCAATCAATCTTAGCATACTTTCACTTCCTCTGAGGCTTTTCATCCCAAGACTAGCATTGCTAGGGCTAGGCAAGGCATATCTCATCAAGCAAGGGCAAGGGTTTCGACTAGTTTTGATTTTGAGTTCACTACTCCCCTGCCGGGTGGTCCTCCTGTTGGTCCACAGTCAATGTTTATTGGAACCCACTCTATGCCTCTAAGGGTGTCCCCTCTTATTACTAATTAGGAAATACCATCTAATATGTTGTTAATGATGATAAGGTTGAAGCCCGAGCTCTTGAGCCTCCAATCCCCATCACTCCATTATCAAAAAATCATCGTGAGGTGAACTTCTCGCTTCTTTTTACGTCTTGAAACCTTCTTATTTTTGGTTTTTGTCTCATCCTTTATTGTACTCTGTAGTGGCCTAAAGAATGGATTGATCATACCTATATGATGGCACTCCATTATGAGGCTTATATGTCAACCACCCTGAGTCAGCTAGCTATAGAGCATGGAGGGAGACGCCGCCGTGCTAGAATATAGTTTTCCTTTCTTTTTCTCACTTTCCTATAGGATTTGAATTTATGCCTAATGATGCAATATGATGCATGCGATGTTATGGATGATTTCACTTGGATAATTTTTTGTTTAGTTTAAGTACTTTAAACCTTATTATTTTAATGTTATATTATGTCTTGCTATTATTATCTTCTTCTTCTTTTTTTAACGTGTTTTGCTATATATAGGTTTGGCTAAGGGATCACCTTTGTGTTATGGCTATGCCATCTAGACTTCCTTATTCTCCCTTTGCTTATTGAGGCATATAGATCCTCATCTACCATGATTCAGAGAGGGCATGGACCTATTGGTTATTGGAGCTTGGTTCCAATGAGATTTTATGGTATTGCCCTTGGTATCATATTCGTTCTTTTATGACCATGAGCTTCGGTTATAGGGTTTTTTGCTTGTTAGGTTTCTCTATGACGACACTTTACCCAAGGACCTAAATTCTCAGACAGATGGGCCATTCTCAGGGAGTCCCACCTAATGGTATAGCTCATACTCCTTCAGTCATCACATTTGCTTCTACCTGAGCCATTTTAAATGGTTGGGCCTGAGAATTTCCTATTGTGCAGCCATATAGACTGACTGTAACACCCCCGATACCCTATATAAGTACTATGCGTATACCTAGTATACATACAGTAAATATATAAAGTATAAGGATGTCACTTTTCGTTACCTTTTAAAATATTTATAACAGAGTTCAAACCATAATACATTAATTTAAATAACATTTACAAAATCATTATCTTTATTAAAACTTCATTTATACATATAAATACTCTCTCGTCAGAAATACATCATAATTAAAATTTATACATGTATGCATTACCCTTTAGTTGGTCTCGACAAACTTTACTCTTCTTGTGGCATAACAAAAGACTTCATATCTTCCATCTATATACCTGCGCGAATAAACACCCGCGCTAAGCCCGAGAGCTTAGTAGTCCAAATATAAAATATAAACATATAGTATAGAAGTATTGATATATAATGATACATCGATTCAATATATAATTAGTTCTTATCATATCTTCTTTTCTTTCTAATGTTATCTTTAATATATCCTAGCTAATTTCATATATGATGTATATATATATACATAATATTATCACCAACCCCAATGCATCACCAATACTCAAAACCAATATATTAATACCCCTACATTATATATATACCACACCAACCATTATTGCAATACACACTTTACATATCATACCAATCATAAATCATATTTCCAATAAAGACAACCTTTATCATCAACCACAATTCATTTACATATTACACTTAATAACATTATATTATTCACAATTCACCAAGCATAATTCATTTTTAATACTCACAATCAATATTTCAATACTTGCATTTCACATTGACAATAAAGACAGACTCGGGCCCAAAACACTAATATGTTATTCAAAGTTCAGAGTTACTGCTTTGGTTCATAGTCACAATCATCACGCCCGTAGGCAATGTATATACATGTCTCTCTATCCATGGATAGTGTAACAGACCCAGTCTCTTGGACCATCAACTCAACACATATGAGGAGATCCTCAACCCGGCAAGACTGTTACAAATCATATATCTCATATTCACAATTCTCATAGTGTAACAGACCCAGTCTCTTGGACCATCAACTCAACACATATGAGGAGATCCTCAACCCGGCAAGACTGTTACCTTTCATCATTTCTTAGGCATGCCACCCAAATCCAAAACTCTGAAACTGAATAACATATTAAACAAACAATTCATTTATTATTTCATTATCAATCTCATCATCAATTAGGCCAACATGCCTTATCTCTTTCAATTGAATTATCATAGCCAATCACAATGGCTTCATATCATATCATATCTCAATCCATATGATACATATAACATCATTGATATCACATTTTAAAGTATATTATTCATATAATACATTGCCATACACAAGATTCACAATGCATATAACATAACATTTTCTCACTTCTCAAAACACATTAACATCATTCATTACGAGAGCATTTATCATAACAAATTGCACATACCTTAAGAATGATCCTCATTTCTTCCTACCTTTCCCATTTCATATTTCATCCTTTATATATATTCTTCATTTACATTCACAATATAATAGCTTATTTAACACTTTCATCCCAATGTGTTAATGTTCAAAGACATATAAGGATATACAATGAAATAGGGTTTATGCTTACCTTGTTAATGATCTTCACATCCTTCACATCATTCAATCATCACCTTAGTCCAATTATGTTAACAATATAATAGATCACTTAACACATTTGCAAACAAATGTGTTAAGCCTCGAATTATGTAATTAAATACAATCATATGTATTGGTACTTACCTCAAGAACTAGTCCCATCAATCTATACATTTCTTTTCTTTCCAAGAATTCTCCACATTTAGGTTAATGCAACCCAATCTCTTCAAAACCTTTGAGGGACACGGGCAGCACCACTTGAGGGACACGGTTAGGGCAATTCAACCTCTTCACAATCTAATCCAAAAGGAATATTAGCAAAATGACCATATGAATAGTACATTCTGGTTTAAGACTCCATTTTATCCTTATTTTGAAAAATTGTATAAAATAATCTACTTGACTAAAAATTCTAAAATTTTTACAGAATTTAGTTTTGTATCTTAAAATCATTCCTTTAAAATTTCAGATCAAACTGAACACAAAATCTTGGTCAAATAGTTCACCTAACCAGACTGCCCCAATTGCCCTGCATCCTGGCAGCAGTTCTGAACTTTGTGAATTCCATAAATTAAATTCAATAAACGTGGTTCCAAATTATTTTTCTCAAATACTAGACTCACTAAGAAACAACATATCCAAAATTCAATTGGATATGATTTTTCTACATTTTATTAAAAATCCCGAAATATAGCTGTCTCAGTTAAGGTACCTGCTGGAACAGGTCTAATAAAAATAATCTTTCTAAACTCATAACCATTCCAAAATCGTTTTCAGTCATTATAGACTCATAGAGGCACAACATATCAAAAATTCACTTTAAGAACATTTTTCTATAATTAATTAAAAATCATACAAGTCACAGCCTTTACTAATTGTAAAACAGAAAAAAAATTCACTAAACACAACTCTTACTCTTCCATCACCAACACCAACCTAGCTTCTTATCTTTAATTCCATTTCAACACTTTTACACACACCATACACAAACACACTTAATTATACTATCCATAAACCTAACTCAATCCATACACAACTTCAAAAAGAACCAAAGCAAACAAGAGAAATCTTACCAAAATGATGAAATTCCTTGAAATTCCAACTTGGTTACTTGGAATCTCTCTCAACTTTGGAGCTTAGAACATCAAACCCTTCTTTTACTCTCTTGCTTTCCTTTGTCTTAGGTGAGCCGGCCACACAAGGAAAAAGAAGAAGAAATGATGAAGAAAACACAAAGTCAATAGGCATTAAATACTCCTCCAAAAGAAAATTACTATCTTACCCTCATACACATTTTAATTCTCTTTACAAGCTCTTGCCCATTTTGGTAATTTCACATTCAACAATTTAAATATCTTCTTCCCTTGACTAAGCACTTTGACCAACATATATGTCATATATATTGCCATATACCCAACATATACACTATCTCTCTCTATACAATTCTTTCCTTTGCAAATACACATATTCATTTCTCTCAAATACTTTTACCATTCAACCAAACCCTATACAAATATACCACTTATCAATTACACATTCAAATCAATTATAACAATATTATCATAACTTCTAGGCACACTTAGGGATATTACAATTAGACATATACATATACATCACATATACATTAAATCCAAATACAACAACTCCTCCAAAACTTTTAAGGTATATCTCGGGATATTACAATTCTCTCCCCCTTAAATAATTTCGTCCTCGAAATTAACCAGTTCAATAACACTCCCTTCTTAACAATACGCCATCTTAAATCTTCATATATTATGAATAGTATTCTTATATTCTGGTTTCATCCAATCACATAATGTGTATTCTTCCTCCTAGAATCAATCATCTTTTTCAATTCCATAACTTGTCATAATATATATATCTTATTACATTTTATCCAATATTCAAAATAACTCATTACAATCCCAAATACCTTATCTATGTACAAGAATCCAATCATCTTCGTCCCATTATTACATTCAAATACTTTACCACTTCATCTCTTTATAACTATTCTCTTAATTTACACTAAAAAAAATCATTGATTCACCACCTTGGTGAAATCTAGATCATTCGATCAATTTGTCACAATATACCACATTCAATCTGGTTTGATTCAAACCAACAATTAACTTATTTAAATTTATCATTGGATTTCACAATATATATAACTTAATTCCATTAGATCCAACTTATTTCCACCTTCTAATTCCTTTAACTCCATATTCAACTTTTTGAAACTATGATCATTAATAACAAATCACTTCCAATTATCTTTCAATATACACATAATTTATCTTCTATTATCTTAGTACAATTTCCACCAAATTCGCAAGATTATCTCGTACCATATTTATTACTCATAATTCACTCATTTAAACTTTATAACCATCCACTTATTCAACTCATACCATAAACATATTCAATATAACTTTCAATCACAAATTACACTTTTTCCCATTTATCATCTCTTCACCTTTTTATAACATTACTATAATTACAATAATTGCCTTTTTATTACATTATTCATAACTCAAAATATTATCACAATTCTCTTTCCTTTCTTTACTTTTCAAAATTATAACCAAATTGTTAACACAAAAGTTATAAGATACACATTTACCAATCATAACTTTCAACCATGATACTAGAAACATAATTGTCTGTTTTACCAAAATTGTGCTACAATCAAATCATTTCAATCCAAATTCTGTGGATAACAAAGCTAACCGACCACACACATTAAACAAATCATATGGCCATAAGAGCTTAATGGTCACATTTGTAACTTATAGATCAATACTATTCCTTAATTATTCTGTTTCCAAACTTTTCAATTACACTGCTAAGTTGGATCACAAGGATTATATATCCATTCTCCAAACTTTGGCTACATCAAGATTTAGCACATTCCAACTTCACTTCAAAACACTTTGTTCTTGATTACTTGATAATTAATAGCCTAATTCATATTCAAATATGTTATCTTTAACATCTCCTATGCACAACATTTGATCATATACAATTTTTACCCAAGTTCGTTCATTACTCTATTTCCAATTTATCTCTTCTCGAAATTTCATACATTATACTTTCTTCTTCCATTACAATCTCTTTCTATACCTGTATACATAAAACATTTCCTCATACACTTACTTTAAACCTATAACCATATTACTGTCCAATATTTCCCAAATAAATTCTCATTTCATCATCATAGCATATACATTATTGAATGCTCTCACATTTCATATACTCTTATTGATATATTCATAGCAATTTACATTATACACATATAGCATTATTCATAGGTATCAATGATATAATAGATTTCTTAACACATTTATAATCAAATGGTTTAAGGTTCAAAGTCATATGAATATATGAAATCAAATAGGGTTTTGTACTTACTATTCATAGCTTCTCAAACCATATTCATTTTATGTAATTGCTCAAGTGTTATAATCATTTCATTACATTTCTCATTTCATATGCAATTCATTACTCAATGACATTGATGCCTCAACAAACTCACCTTATGCACATCACAACATATAATACATTCATATATTAGTCTCATTTTTAAGCCTTTAGATCACAAATTACAGGTCATATCAACATTTAAGTCCCCACGGTCGTGGCCTTCAAGAGCCACGGTCGTGGCATAGAAAACTCTTCTGTGCTACCAAAATGCATAAAGACACAGTCATGTTTGTAACCCCACGGTCGTGGCCCTCACTTACCACGGCCGTGGCATCCAATCCGGGACTGTTTTTCCAAGACAACTCAAGTATTTTACATTTATTTCTTCTCATTGCACAACATCATTTTTATCCCTTTTTGACATGGCTTAAGTTATTTATCAATTCCACACATATATATATCCTAACCATAATAATACTTCACAAATTCTTAGTCACCTTACCAAGGTGACATCTCTCTCACCTTTATTTTGAAATGCATTGAATATATCATCTTTATATCCGTTTGTTTACCATTCAACGTATATATATATTTTACCCATATATTTATACATATGTACATTACACCCAATAATATACACATTGAGCCCAATAGCTCCTATACACTTAATTATATGCTCTTTTTTTTTTTGCAATAAAATGACTTAAAATAGCTCCTTTTCATTTGCTTATCTATTTCTCTTTTTACTTCAAAACAAATTCTCATACCATCAATCACATTACTTAAGTCATAATACTTTCATGTGCAATATTAATCATTTCACCTGGCTCAGGTATTGAATATACATTAAACCATCAATATCCAATCAATCTTTATCAAATTCTAGTAGGACTTTAACTTTTCAACTTACTACTTTGCTTAAACTTCAATTTACCAAACTCATCTTTTCTTAAAATCAACTTTAAAAACATCTCGGATATATATATATATATCTATATATCACAAAGCAATATCAACACATATTTCTTCCCCAATTATTAAGCTCATTTCGAAAAATCTCAAATATCATATATTATTACCATTACCATGAGCTTTCATAATATCCAAGCATCTCACATTTCTAACCTTGAATTCACAATGTTTGCATTATAACAACAATACCAATTGATATTCTTACTTAACCAATATTATTTTATTTTATTTATTTTTTTTAACAAAACCTTAACTTTATATATATATATATATTAAACTTTAAATAGTCACACTTTATCTATACTCATCAACTCATTCCATATCCCACCATACTCTTTTCATTTCAATAACATATCTTTCAATATTATCAATCCAGCAATATTTCCTCCATCTAACTAACCCAACACAACCTTATTATAAAGAGATTCAAAGTGTAGAAGAGAGAGTACATATTCTAATCTTAATTTTGTTTCCATCTCATTTTCAGCTTTATTTTCCATTTCATTTCTTTATACTTCAACACATTCAACACTTTCCTTTACTAGCGTAAATTTCCATTTTTAATTATCAACTAGACTTATATAAATTCATATCATTTCATTTTCTAATTTTATTTTCATGTAAAACATCATTCACACATTAACATCCATTTCATATAACATAGATATACTACAAATCATATAATGCCACCTCCGAGACCAACCTAGGTGTGAATGCATATGCATGTATTACAAATTTCATTTTCAAAACTCTTCTTTTTAATTCATTTTAAGCGTTTCAAAACTTTTTCTTTTTAATTTTACTTAGGCCGAGAATCTCGAACCTAAGCTCTGATACCAAAACAATTGTAACACCCCCGATACCCTATATAAGTACTATGCGTATACCTAGTATACATACAGTAAATATATAAAGTATAAGGATGTCACTTTTCGTTACCTTTTAAAATATTTATAACAGAGTTCAAACCATAATACATTAATTTAAATAACATTTACAAAATCATTATCTTTATTAAAACTTCATTTATACATATAAATACTCTCTCGTCAGAAATACATCATAATTAAAATTTATACATGTATGCATTACCCTTTAGTTGGTCTCGACAAACTTTACTCTTCTTGTGGCATAACAAAAGACTTCATATCTTCCATCTATATACCTGCGCGAATAAACACCCGCGCTAAGCCCGAGAGCTTAGTAGTCCAAATATAAAATATAAACATATAGTATAGAAGTATTGATATATAATGATACATCGATTCAATATATAATTAGTTCTTATCATATCTTCTTTTCTTTCTAATGTTATCTTTAATATATCCTAGCTAATTTCATATATGATGTATATATATATACATAATATTATCACCAACCCCAATGCATCACCAATACTCAAAACCAATATATTAATACCCCTACATTATATATATACCACACCAACCATTATTGCAATACACACTTTACATATCATACCAATCATAAATCATATTTCCAATAAAGACAACCTTTATCATCAACCACAATTCATTTACATATTACACTTAATAACATTATATTATTCACAATTCACCAAGCATAATTCATTTTTAATACTCACAATCAATATTTCAATACTTGCATTTCACATTGACAATAAAGACAGACTCGGGCCCAAAACACTAATATGTTATTCAAAGTTCAGAGTTACTGCTTTGGTTCATAGTCACAATCATCACGCCCGTAGGCAATGTATATACATGTCTCTCTATCCATGGATAGTGTAACAGACCCAGTCTCTTGGACCATCAACTCAACACATATGAGGAGATCCTCAACCCGGCAAGACTGTTACAAATCATATATCTCATATTCACAATTCTCATAGTGTAACAGACCCAGTCTCTTGGACCATCAACTCAACACATATGAGGAGATCCTCAACCCGGCAAGACTGTTACCTTTCATCATTTCTTAGGCATGCCACCCAAATCCAAAACTCTGAAACTGAATAACATATTAAACAAACAATTCATTTATTATTTCATTATCAATCTCATCATCAATTAGGCCAACATGCCTTATCTCTTTCAATTGAATTATCATAGCCAATCACAATGGCTTCATATCATATCATATCTCAATCCATATGATACATATAACATCATTGATATCACATTTTAAAGTATATTATTCATATAATACATTGCCATACACAAGATTCACAATGCATATAACATAACATTTTCTCACTTCTCAAAACACATTAACATCATTCATTACGAGAGCATTTATCATAACAAATTGCACATACCTTAAGAATGATCCTCATTTCTTCCTACCTTTCCCATTTCATATTTCATCCTTTATATATATTCTTCATTTACATTCACAATATAATAGCTTATTTAACACTTTCATCCCAATGTGTTAATGTTCAAAGACATATAAGGATATACAATGAAATAGGGTTTATGCTTACCTTGTTAATGATCTTCACATCCTTCACATCATTCAATCATCACCTTAGTCCAATTATGTTAACAATATAATAGATCACTTAACACATTTGCAAACAAATGTGTTAAGCCTCGAATTATGTAATTAAATACAATCATATGTATTGGTACTTACCTCAAGAACTAGTCCCATCAATCTATACATTTCTTTTCTTTCCAAGAATTCTCCACATTTAGGTTAATGCAACCCAATCTCTTCAAAACCTTTGAGGGACACGGGCAGCACCACTTGAGGGACACGGTTAGGGCAATTCAACCTCTTCACAATCTAATCCAAAAGGAATATTAGCAAAATGACCATATGAATAGTACATTCTGGTTTAAGACTCCATTTTATCCTTATTTTGAAAAATTGTATAAAATAATCTACTTGACTAAAAATTCTAAAATTTTTACAGAATTTAGTTTTGTATCTTAAAATCATTCCTTTAAAATTTCAGATCAAACTGAACACAAAATCTTGGTCAAATAGTTCACCTAACCAGACTGCCCCAATTGCCCTGCATCCTGGCAGCAGTTCTGAACTTTGTGAATTCCATAAATTAAATTCAATAAACGTGGTTCCAAATTATTTTTCTCAAATACTAGACTCACTAAGAAACAACATATCCAAAATTCAATTGGATATGATTTTTCTACATTTTATTAAAAATCCCGAAATATAGCTGTCTCAGTTAAGGTACCTGCTGGAACAGGTCTAATAAAAATAATCTTTCTAAACTCATAACCATTCCAAAATCGTTTTCAGTCATTATAGACTCATAGAGGCACAACATATCAAAAATTCACTTTAAGAACATTTTTCTATAATTAATTAAAAATCATACAAGTCACAGCCTTTACTAATTGTAAAACAGAAAAAAAATTCACTAAACACAACTCTTACTCTTCCATCACCAACACCAACCTAGCTTCTTATCTTTAATTCCATTTCAACACTTTTACACACACCATACACAAACACACTTAATTATACTATCCATAAACCTAACTCAATCCATACACAACTTCAAAAAGAACCAAAGCAAACAAGAGAAATCTTACCAAAATGATGAAATTCCTTGAAATTCCAACTTGGTTACTTGGAATCTCTCTCAACTTTGGAGCTTAGAACATCAAACCCTTCTTTTACTCTCTTGCTTTCCTTTGTCTTAGGTGAGCCGGCCACACAAGGAAAAAGAAGAAGAAATGATGAAGAAAACACAAAGTCAATAGGCATTAAATACTCCTCCAAAAGAAAATTACTATCTTACCCTCATACACATTTTAATTCTCTTTACAAGCTCTTGCCCATTTTGGTAATTTCACATTCAACAATTTAAATATCTTCTTCCCTTGACTAAGCACTTTGACCAACATATATGTCATATATATTGCCATATACCCAACATATACACTATCTCTCTCTATACAATTCTTTCCTTTGCAAATACACATATTCATTTCTCTCAAATACTTTTACCATTCAACCAAACCCTATACAAATATACCACTTATCAATTACACATTCAAATCAATTATAACAATATTATCATAACTTCTAGGCACACTTAGGGATATTACAATTAGACATATACATATACATCACATATACATTAAATCCAAATACAACAACTCCTCCAAAACTTTTAAGGTATATCTCGGGATATTACACTGACAGACACAATTGACGTGGGTAGGGGCTAGTTTATTACTATGGTTTGGCCTAGAGAGGAAGTTTGACAACTAATTTTGATTAACGAGCTAAAGACGGACTACTAACCAGGCTACGTAGATTTTAGGGCTTACTTTTGTTGGTAGACTATTTAGGAGGGCACTCAATTTTTACTTAGTATTTAATTTTGGACACAAGAAATTTTATGTTATGATGGAAATCCTTTATGAGCATTATAGAATAAAAATATGCTCTCTTATTTTTATGCATTACATGGGATGAATGTTGTGTGATGATTTGGACTTGTAACACCTCTATACCCTGTATACGTACCAAGCATGCTTAAACGATCGTAATATACGTATACTGAATATAGAAAATGCCACAGTTTAAAAAGACACAACAAATATCTTTGTAAATAAGTGAAGCCAATTTCAAACAAATAAAGAAATCCAAAAGACACTATATACAAAATGTTTAATAATTCACAGCGGAAGTTATTACAAATACGTTATAAATCAAGGTTTACAAAACATAGAATATATATACATGATTGGCAGCTCTTCTCTGATCTTTAAGTCCCAAAACAACTCTTCAATGTCTACTCTCACTCGATCTTGAGGAGCTCTCTGGTTCAACTCTGTTACCTGCGCGATCAAACAACATCGCGCTAAGCCAACGGCTTAGTAGTACAAAATATACCAACACTATACTATAAGGCAATGCAATGTCACACATTTGATTTCTCAAGTCAATATCATAGATGAAAGGATAATCACATACCTTTATATTTCAATAACCACATATATAAACATATCACATTTCAATATCCTTCCATATATCTCATTAGTTAATCATTTTACCATTCATGAATCACATTAAACAAAGACAAGCATGGGCCCAAGACACACTAATATGCCATTCAACTTTCAGAGTTAATGCTTTGGTTTTGTTATCACATTTATTATTATCATAAACCCAACTAGGCTTCAAGGATTTAGGTTCAACCAAGCTTCAAGGGGAACAAAGCATGCTAAGTATCAACCCAACTTGGCTTCAAGAACCAATCCAACCTAGCTTCAAGGGTTGTAACATCTCAATTAGGCTTCAAGGATCAAATCCAACCTAACTTCAAGAGAATGTTACAAATGGGCATGCCACCAACAACAAAACTTTGAAAATGAATAACACATTAGACACACAATTCATTTATTATTTCATTCTCAATTCTCATCATCAATTAGGCAAACATGCCTTATGTTCTTTCAATTGAATCATCATAGCCAAACACAATGGCTTCACATCACATTTGAGTTATCATAGCCAAGCACAATGGCCTCATATCATGTTGTATCTCAATTCATATCATTCATCTAGCATCATCATATTATATCTCAATTCATATTATTCACATAGCATCATTGGTATAACATTTCAAGATACTTTATTCATATAACACATTGCCATTCACAAGTTTCACAATGCATATTACATCACCTTGTTCATATAATATCATATGCATTATCAAATGGAAGTTCAAACTCAATCATGTAAGAAGAACAAAAACCAAACACAGTAACCAACACACTCAAGGGACACGGCCAAGCTTGTGGCCGTGTCTCTCAAAACCAATTGGCAGTAACAAACACAGGCATGGGACACGGCCGTGTCTCTCCAAAATCAATCCAACACGGCCCAAATTTCCTTTACTTGGCCGTGTCTGTAACACCCCGATACCCTATATAAGTACTATGCGTATACCTAGTATACATACAGTAAATATATAAAGTATAAGGATGTCACTTTTCGTTACCTTTTAAAAACTTGTAACAGAGTTCAAACCATAATACATTAATTTAAATAACATTTACAAAATCATTATCTTTATCAAAAACTTCATTTATACATATAAATACTCTCTCGTCAGAAATACATCATAATTAAAGTTTATACATGTATGCATTACCCTCTAGTTGGTCTCGACAAACTTTACTCTTCTTGTGGCATAACAAAAGACTTCATATCTTCCATCTATATACCTGTGCGAATAAACACCCGCGCTAAGCCCGAGAGCTTAGTAGTCCAACTATAAAATATAAACATATAGTATAGAAGTATTGACATATAATGATACATCAATTCAATATATAATTAGTTCTTATCATATCTTCTTTTCTTTTTAATTTCATCTTTAATATATCCTAGCTAATTTCAAATATGATGTACATATATACATAATATTATCACCAACCCCAATGCATCACCAATACTCAAAACCAATATATTAATACCCCTACATTATATATACCATACCAATCATTATTGCAATACACAAATTATATTTCATACAAATCATAAATCACATTTACAATAAAGACAACCTTTATCATCAACCACAATTCATTTACATATTACACTTAATAACATTATATTATTCACAATTCACCAAGCATAATTCATTATTAATACTCACAATCAATATTTCAATACTTGCAATTCACATTAACAATAAAGACAGACTCGGGCCCAAAACACTAATATGTTATTCAAAGTTCAGAGTTACTGCTTTGGTTCATAGTCACAATCATCATGCCCGTAGGCAATGTATATACATGTATCTCTATCCATGGATAGTGTAACAGACCCAGTCTCTTGGACCATCAACTCAACACATATGAGGAGATCCTCAACCCGGCAAGACTGTTACAAATCATATATCTCATATTCACAATTCTCATAGTGTAACAGACCCAGTCTCTTGGACCATCAACTCAACACATATGAGGAGATCCTCAACCCGGCAAGACTGTTACCTTTCATCATTTCTTAGGCATGCCACCCAAATCCAGAACTCTGAAACTGAATAACATATTAAATAAACAATTCATTTATTATTTCATTATCAATCTCATCATCAATTAGGCCAACATGCCTTATCTCTTTCAATTGAATTATCATAGCCAATCACAATGGCTTCATATCATATCATATCTCAATCCATATGATACATATAGCATCATTGATATCACATTTCAAAGTATATTATTCATATAATACATTGCCATACACAAGATTCACAATGCATATAACATAACATTTTCTCACTTCTCAAAACACATTAACATCATTCATTACTAGAGCATTTATCATAACAAATTGCACATACCTTAAGAATGATCCTCATTTCTTCCTACCTTTCCCATTTCATATTTCATCCTTTATATATATTCTTCATTTACATTCACAATATAATAGCTTATTTAACACTTTCATCCCAATGCGTTAATGTTCAAAGACATATAAGGATATACAATCAAATAGGGTTTATGCTTACCTTGTTAATGATCTTCACATCCTTCACATCATTCAATCATCACCTTAGTCCAATTATGTTAATAATATAATAGATCACTTAACACATTTGCAAACAAATGTGTTAAGTCTCAAATTATGTAATTAAATACAATCATATGTATTGGTACTTACCTCAAGAACTAGTCCCATCAATCTATACATTTCTTTTCTTTCCAAGAATTCTCCACATTTAGGTTAATGCAACCCAATCTCTTCAAAACCTAAGTTGTTGAATTCCACAAATCTTCAATTAAATCCTTTGATTCTCCCTTCAATTTGATGTTAGAATTAAACAAATCTAACTTTGCTCTCTCTTGTCTAAGGAGGAGCCAACCAACGTGGAGAAGAGAAGAAGAAGAAGAAGGAAATGAAGAAAAGACAAAATATCACCTCTTTAAATCTCCACCAAGTGATTCAACAAGAGTAATTACCTAAACACCCTTATACCATTTGTCTTGATTACCATTCATTACATGCCCTTTATAGTAACTTCACACTTAACAAAAATAAATATCTTCTTTCCTTGACTCTTCATTTTGACCAACTTATATGTTATATATATCATCATATACACAACATATACCATTCTCTCTAAACCCTAAATTCTTTCCCAAATCACATATACATAAACATTCTTTTCTCTATTTCTTTTCTCTTGTAATGTAACACATATATTCAATCCAATTATATAACAACAACAACAACATAATCACAACTTCTAGGGCATATATGAGGATATTACAATTCTCTCCCCCTTAAATAATTTCGTCCTCGAAATTATCAGTACCATAACAATTTATTCTTAACAAAATACTATCTTAACTCCCATATGAAGTTAATTATACGCTTAAGTCATTATATCATCAAATCATATAACTCCAACTCTCCTCTTTAGAATCAACCACCTTCTTTAAATTCTATAACTCATCATTCTATATGTTTATACATCTGGTTACTTCCTTAATCAAACATTCAAAAGATCACATTACATTTCCTATTAATATCTTTATACCAGAATCAGATCATCATATAGCACAATAATACTTTGTCAAATCTTTATATTTAATATATTTTGTTATTTCACCTCTGTATAATTACTCTCTTAACTTTAACATTAAAAACCATTGACTTATATCTGAACATTAATTATCCCTTCATTACAATCACTGTCTAAATAGACATTTATCACTCTCAATAGATAACAAAATCCTGATTTTTCATAAATGGAGTTATTTCTTTAGCATGCTTTTCACTTAACTTACATATTAATACATTATCTTTCAACTTATTTTATAGATAACCAATCTTTTTCTCTTCTTATCATGATTAACAATTACTATACTCCACTCATTCATGTCCAATCATACTTTAAAATTTACATCATATACATTATCATGTAAATACCTATTTTCTTAATACAACTATACACATTAAATTTTATTAATGATCCATAATCTTAGCCAAATCCAGATCAATTAATCTATCTGTCACAATATACCCACGTTCCAATCTTGTTCAATTCCAACCAACGATTAAGTAATCTAACTTATCATGAAATTTCACAATTTTCATATAAGTATAAATATAACTTAATTCCATAAGAGCAAACTTATATTCAATTTCTGCTCTCTTTCAATCTATTTTCAGTCAAATCATCATGATAACAAATCACTTCTAATATCTTTTAATATACACATAGTTTATTCTTTATTATCTTAGTATAATTTCCACCAATTCTCATAAAAATGTTATATCATACTTAATATCTATAATTCATTCACTCAAACTTTGAGTTCATTCCCTTAAACCTCAAGTTACATACCATATACATATTCAGTATAACTTTCATTCATATAATATAATTTCTCCCTTTTACTAACTCTTCACATTTCCTATCATTGGTATATTTATTTTGATTACCTTTTTGTCATATTATCCATAACTCAACACATTTCAAAATTTTTTTTAATTTTTTTTTTAATTTTTTTTTTCACAGTTATAACCAAATTCTTAACATAAAAAAAAAATAATAATAAGGTACAACTTTAACCATCATAATTTTTAACTATACTTCTCAAACAAAATTGTCAACCTCACCAAATCCGTATTACAATCATTATATCTAAGATCCAAATCCATGGATAACAAATTAACCGATCCAAAATACTGAACAAAACACATGACTTTAAGAGATTAATATTCAAACCTAGAACTTTCAATTCAATACTGTTCTTTTATAATTCTATTCTCAATCTTAACATTTTTAGTATAACAGAAGTTAACACATTCCAACTTCGTTTCAACCAATTTGTATTCGCTTATATGATCCTTATCAACTTAACTCATGCTTTAACAATATTACTATATACATATTCAATCATATACAGTTCTTATACAATTTCTATTCATCACTTCATTTCTAATCCATCTACAATCTCTTATAATATAATTACATAGAACTTTTCATATGTGAATACTTTGAAACTCTAAATATAATATAATCATCAAGTTCAATACTCATTATAACAATTTCCACTGTCCAATATTACTCAAGTTCTTTCCATTCTCACTTCCATCACATAATCCATCTAGCTTTACACAGTTCAAGACCTAATCTCTCTTAGGTCCACTAATACATATAACATTGTTTTTCCATATCACTAATTCTATAATTATACCACATATATCTTCATAAGCCATCCTCATAATGTGATTCACAAATGTGTTTATATATCATAATTTCATTCATATTGGAAAACTCAATTCACATATCATATACATGTATACACTTAATTATATGCTCTTATAGTATTTTCCTTTTTCATACATTCAATACAAATTTAATGTTTATCATTTTCTTTTAAACACTATCCTTCTCATTCTTCCAATATGATATAAAGTATTTATTCACACTACAAACATATATATTCCGACTATAGTAACACTTCATATTCATCTCAGTCACATTCCCAATGTGACATCTCTTTCACTTTCGTCTTTAAAAATATTTAGTACACTCCCATATTCATTCTTACCCTGTTCAGTAAAATGACTTAAAATAACTCATTTCTATTTACTTATCCACTTCCTTGATTATTTCAAAACAAATTCTCATACTATCAATCACATTACTCAATTCATAATACTTCCATATGCAATACTAGTCATTTCACTTAGCTAATGCATGGCATATACAGTTAACTATCAATATCCCAATAATCTTTATCAAATTCCACTAAAACGTTAACTTCTCAATTTACTACTTCGTTTAAGCTTCAATTTGCCAAACTCATCTTTTCTATCATCACTTTAAAAACATCTTACAAATATATATCACAAAGCAATATTAAAACATATAATTTCCACAATCATAAAGCTCACTTCAAAAATCTCAAATATCACATATTATCACCATTACCATGAGCTTTCACAATATCCAAGCATCTCACATTTCTAACATTGAATTTACTATGCTCGCATTATAGTAACAATACTAAGTTATATTCTTACTTAACCACTATCATCTCTTTTTCCTTTAAACACAACCTTAACTGTATACACATCCCAACTTTACATAATCACACTTTGTCTCTACTAAACAACTCATTCAACATTCCACCATACTCTCCTCATTTAAATAACATAACTTTCAATTTTAACAATTCAATATCATTTCCGCTGTCTAGTAAATTCAACATTAGCAAAACCAACATAAACTTTATTATAAAAAGGTTCAAAGTATAGAAGAAAAAGTACATACTCTTATCTTGATTTGATTTTCAACTCATTTTCAAATTTATTCTCCTTTTCATTTCTTTATGTTTCAATTCATATTATGTCCTACATAATATTGCTCATAAACATCAACATTACATTCCATGTTGCACACAACATGACATTTTCATATGCATCATCAATATACATATATCATATTACATTTCACAATTAGTTTCTCATAATCAATTAGGCACTATGACTCAATTATAATTCATTTCCAACATCATTGTCAACAATCATAATTTCTCATCACATCAAAATAGTATACACATATATCATCAACTATATTGAACATCTCATATAACACAAATATTCTATAATTCATATAATGCCACATCCGAGACCAACCTAGGTGTCAATGCATATGCATGTATTACAAATTTCATTTCAAGACTTTTCCTTTTTACTTTTATTTAAACTTTTCAAAAAAAAAATTTTCTCACTTAGGCCGAGAATCTCGAACCTAAGCTCTGATACCAAAATAATTGTAACACCCCGATACCCTATATAAGTACTATGCGTATACCTAGTATACATACAGTAAATATATAAAGTATAAGGATGTCACTTTTCGTTACCTTTTAAAAACCTGTAACAGAGTTCAAACCATAATACATTAACTTAAATAACATTTACAATAAAGACAACCTTTATCATCAACCACAATTCATTTACATATTACACTTAATAACATTATATTATTCACAATTCACCAAGCATAATTCATTATTAATACTCACAATCAATATTTCAATACTTGCAATTCACATTGACAATAAAGACAGACTCGGGCCCAAAACACTAATATGTTATTCAAAGTTCAGAGTTACTGCTTTGGTTCATAGTCACAATCATCATGCCCGTAGGCAATGTATATACATGTATCTCTATCCATGGATAGTGTAACAGACCCAGTCTCTTGGACCATCAACTCAACACATATGAGGAGATCCTCAACCCGGCAAAACTGTTACAAATCATATATCTCATATTCACAATTCTCATAGTGTAACAGACCCAGTCTCTTGGACCATCAACTCAACACATATGAGGAGATCCTCAACCCGGCAAGACTGTTACCTTTCATCATTTCTTAGGCATGCCACCCAAATCCAGAACTCTGAAACTGAATAACATATTAAACAAACAATTCATTTATTATTTCATTATCAATCTCATCATCAATTAGGCCAACATGCCTTATCTCTTTCAATTGAATTATCATAGCCAATCACAATGGCTTCATATCATATCATATCTCAATCCATATGATACATATAGCATCATTGATATCACATTTCAAAGTATATTATTCATATAATACATTGCCATACACAAGATTCACAATGCATATAACATAACATTTTCTCACTTCTCAAAACACATTAACATCATTCATTACTAGAGCATTTATCATAACAAATTGCACATACCTTAAGAATGATCCTCATTTCTTCCTACCTTTCCCATTTCATATTTCATCCTTTATATATATTCTTCATTTACATTCACAATATAATAGCTTATTTAACACTTTCATCCCAATGTGTTAATGTTCAAAGACATATAAGGATATACAATCAAATAGGGTTTATGCTTACCTTGTTAATGATCTTCACATCCTTCACATCATTCAATCATCACCTTAGTCCAATTATGTTAACAATATAATAGATCACTTAACACATTTGCAAACAAATGTGTTAAGCCTCAAATTATGTAATTAAATACAATCATATGTATTGGTACTTACCTCAAGAACTAGTCCCATCAATCTATACATTTCTTTTCTTTCCAAGAATTCTCCACATTTAGGTTAATGCAACCCAATCTCTTCAAAACCTAAGTTGTTGAATTCCACAAATCTTCAATTAAATCCTTTGATTCTCCCTTCAATTTGATGTTAGAATTAAACAAATCTAACTTTGCTCTCTCTTGTCTAAGGAGGAGCCAACCAACGTGGAGAAGAGAAGAAGAAGAAGAAGGAAATGAAGAAAAGACAAAATATCACCTCTTTAAATCTCCACCAAGTGATTCAACAAGAGTAATTACCTAAACACCCTTATACCATTTGTCTTGATTACCATTCATTACATGCCCTTTATAGTAACTTCACACTTAACAAAAATAAATATCTTCTTTCCTTGACTCTTCATTTTGACCAACTTATATGTTATATATATCATCATATACACAACATATACCATTCTCTCTAAACCCTAAATTCTTTCCCAAATCACATATACATAAACATTCTTTTCTCTATTTCTTTTCTCTTGTAATGTAACACATATATTCAATCCAATTATATAACAACAACAACAACATAATCACAACTTCTAGGGCATATATGAGGATATTACAGTGTCTCTCATGAATTGGCCGTGTCTCTCCTTGCTTTTGGCCGTGTCACTCATGGAATGAAACCCTAAACATAACCAAGTCTTCTTTGGTTGCACTCAATTACATTATACACAATATATCATAATTCAAATGAATATAATCCATGTTCTAAACACATATTTCACATGTTTACCACAATATTCACCTTAACAACCCATCATCAACACATTTAATCACCTTCCACTTCAAAACCCTAAAAAAAACAACATCACTTTTAACCTACCATCTTCAACCAAAACCAAACCAACACTAAATTAACTCACAATCAATTTCAACATTTAGAAACTCATCTCAAACATACCAAATCATAATATTATCAAATCACAACACACTTCAAACACATCTTCAAAATACCAAAGGAAAACAAGAGAGTACTTACTTTAGATGAAGAAATTTCACAAATCTCCCACCAAATCCTTTGATTCCTCCTTCAATTTGAGCTTAGAACTTCAAGATCCTCTCTTGCTCTCTTGCTCCCTTTTGTCTTTGGATGAGCCAGCCACCATAAGAGAAAAGAAGAAAAGATGATAAAGAAAAGTCAAATTATCATCTCTTTAAATCTCCACCAAGCAATTCTAAAAAGGCAATTACCAACATACCCTCTTCTCACTTGTTCTAACTATCCTTCATCCACATGCCCTATTTAGTAATTGCACTCATCCCAAATTAAAAATATCTTCTCCCCTTGACTCTCCATTTGACCAACTTATATGTTATATATATTAACATATATACAACATATACATTCCATTAACACTATCATTTCCTTTGCTAAAACATATGTACATTAAATTCAAATCAAACAACAATTGAATTAAAACTTCTAGGGCACACATGGGGATATTACAGGACTGAACCCAAAGAGGGCTTCCTATATATCTGTAGACCCTTAATTTTTTACCCAGTCCGGTCCAACATATTTTATTTAGTCCAAAATAATTTTTGTGTTATCTTAATTAAATAATATTTTTTTAGTATTTAGTTTTTATAATTAATAAAAAATAAATAAATAATAATGATAAATAAATAAATAAAAATAAAAATAAAAATAAAAATTAGTGACAGAAAAATCGGAGACGAAAAACTTTGAACGAAATGGCCTTGGGCCATTTCACACGCGGGAGTTTCCGATGGGTGAAATGACCTGACAGCCCGCACCCCGCAATTTTCCACATAGTCCCTCGCAGCCCGTCGTATTTTTAGCCAGCGAAATTTTTCCTATGCAATTTTTTTCGAAACCAAATTCTATTTAGTTTTAGTTTCCTTTTCCTAATTAATGATAGTTTCCATACAAAATTTGAATTAATCATATGAAATTTCCTATAAATAAGACTAAAAAATATCAAAAAGGAGGAGGACAAGAAGAGAGGAATCGGACTTTAGACAGACTTGGAATTTGGAACTGGTACTTTACAAATTGATCAGACTTTTTAGAAGAGAATAAGCAGGCAAACAATCCAGTTCTCAAAGGCAGCAGCCTTGCCTTTATCCTTGTTCATCCAAGAAACAATTTTTTGTGGAACCAACAAACGAAGGTTTGAATATCTAATCTTTTTTTTCTTACAGTAGCTTCAATCATTCAATTGTTTCTTTTGATTTTAAAAACCTTAATTCATTTCTTTCTTTCCAAAAAAAAATCCTAAAATTACTTTTCTGTTTCTTTTAAAACCTAAGAACCCTAATCTATTTCTTCAAAATCTTAAAACCCTAATCTACTTTTCAACTTTTCAAAACTTTAAATCGCTTTATTAATTCCCAAAACCCTAATCTGCTTTCCAATTTTCCAAAACCTTAAAACACTAAATTGATCCTTCTATTTCCAAAAACCCTAAATAATATACTTTCTATTTCCAAAAACCTTAAATCATCTTACCTATTTCCAAAAAACACCATGAAACTCTAAACTTTAAATCGCTTTATTAATTCCCAAATGCTTTGTTACATATCCAAACCTTAAATTTACCTTACAGCTTATAAAATCACATAAAGCTTTATAAAACTATAAACTGTTTTCTCAAATTCTAAAATCAAATACATCCTCCAAAACACTAAAGACCCTAATTCAACTTCAAAATAAAAAATAATAAACCCTAAACTAGTAAACCTAAACCCTAAATTTCTCTTAAACCCTAATTCCCCTAAAACCACAAACCCTAATTTTTCTAAGCCCTAATCTTTAAAACCTTAAAACCTTATAAATCTAAATATTAAAATTCAACACAGTAAGCCTAAAAACAACAATACAATAGCTAATAATCATAAACCTAATGTTTTAAGGTATCCGAACCCTAATTTCATGATTTTACCCCTCAAACCCTAATTTAGTTAATCAAAGAACCTTATCAATCTCTTAAATTATAAAATCTTAATCCATTTCAATTCCCTTAAAACTTACAATATCCTAAACCCATAAATTCCAAAACCCTAAACATTAAATAAAGAATCTTAAATAGAAAGAGTAGCCCTAATTTGAATCTTTACTTGCTTTATTTAATTTTATATTTGATTATATAGTTTATTATATGCTTTGATTTATTTAAGTTCAATGCTTGGTTATTTAAATTATCATGGATGAATGTTTATATTTTGATTGATGTTTAATATCTTTGATGAATGATTTATTTATAATGAATGGTTATTTATCTTTATCTATTTATTTTGATTTTCAAATGTTGTAAGAGGTATGTTTCCACTTTGTGGGTACCTCATTCATTAAGTTCCATGTAATTTAAGTTGCTTTTATATTTTCGACCAATGTAAAGGACATGTTTCTACCTCATGATGGGTGTCCTATTTAGCTTGGACATGGATGATGTAAGGGCATGTTTCCATCTTCGGATGGGTGTCCATTTATTTGCTTTGCTTGGACATTACTTTGATTTTAATATAACGATGCTTTATTTCAATTGTTGCGTGTAATATGGATAATATTGTTATACTTAAGAATTTTATAATATTAAGACCTGTAAAGGAGGCCGATTCCAATGAACTGGGCATTGTGGGGGTGCTGGGCCATTTCTCACCTTCCCTACACGTACCTAACTTTTCGAACCCATTAGGGGGTTGGGGATTCCTTAGAAATCGAGTCATCCACCCCTTTATTTTTTCCCGGCCCGTCAGGGTGGCGACTCCATTTTCTCCGAACTTAGGTCCGTATTCTCTAAGGCCCCGAGCCTAAACAGTGTCGAAGTCGCAAGAACTATTCCACCGGGAGTGGGGGCAAAAATCCCCTCTCACAGTGGCGACTCCACTGGGGATAAGAGAAGTTGATTCCATTGGTCTTTATATTATTCTGTTATTTCTTATAATTCTATTATCCCGTGTTACCTATGTTATGTTATGTAAGGGATACCATACTTTCACTCAAGGTATGGAGATAGAGCATGACATAACCACTCATAGCCTTTTACCTTTTGGTATATACTTGCTATGGGAACATAAGCCTTTTAACCCAAAGACTAAAGCTCATGTAATTGGCCTAGTTACTTTCCTTAGGTTTTACCCCAAATGCATGTTGTTTGACTATGGTTAATTTATCTTGGCTTAAATCATGGCTTATTTGGTTTGTTCTTTTTCTAATATGACCCAAGTACATTTGTAAGCTCCAAATAAATTTTCCTTTAAAATCCAAAAGACCAAAGCTATCTTCAAAACATTTCAAGATGGTCTTTGGATATAAAACTTTTCTAAAAACAAATCAAAAATTCTTTTGCTCATAACCCAAATACTAAGCCCAAAATCCATTTTTTCCAAAATCTTTTTACAATGGGCTTAGAAACAAAATTATTTTCATCCTTTTCTTACAAAGAGCTTGCCAAATATTAGGGTCAATTACGAAATACCAAAAATCAATTGTGAGCTTAGTTTATACTAAGAATAATTAACCATGGGCTTGTTTTTGGCATGAATCATTAGTTACTTTTTCAAGTGAGAAATCTATCTATAATAAACCTCTTAATTTCGTGTTAATCCAGTATAGCATAAAAGCTACATTAGTTGGTTAAATGGATTAAAACCTAATTAATGGGAATTATCATGGATTGATTTCCATTTTTCAAAAATATAACTATTGGTTGAAACATCCGAGGGAAATATTCGAAAACAAGATACCCCATGTTGTCATTTTGTTAACCATATACCTAGGAAAAGAGACTCGCCATTCGTGTGTGGATGTTATAAGGTTGGAAGGAACGTCCTATTTGTCCTTTTTTGTTAATTGTTTGTGCATACATGCATACATTTGCATCTCATATCATTAGTCCTTTCTGGCTCACAGCCTTGGATTATGACAGTTCAAAAGCATACAACAATCCGACCTATGCCGAAGTGAAGAATCTAGTAATGACTCAATCACTTACTCACCAAAAATAAGGGATCCTGAAAAAATTCAAAGAATGGTGGATGAAGCCCTCAATGCCAAAATGGAAGAAATAAAAGAGGCCCTAGCTGAGACCATGAAGAACCAATTTACTGCAATTTTAGAAAATCACGCCGAAGCATCTGCTAGCACCATGAAGCCAAAGGACAAAGGGAAGACCAAAGTTAGTGACATGGTTTTTGATGATGAAAAGGTGATCATTGATGATGATGATGATGGGGCTCAATACTACCAAGATGCTCAAGACAAGAAGAAAGAATTGAAGATTGTTGAAAGATCAGCTATGGAGAAAATCGAAGTTTCTGATGTTGAAAAGATGATTGCCGATTGAGAAAAGAAATTTGAGAAGAAGCTGAAAACCGAGGAAATGTCTGAGATTGACAAACTATTTGAACAAGATGAGGAGGTCCCTTATAAGTTCAAGATGCCATCTTTTACGAAGTTTGATGGAACCGAAAATCCTCATCTCCATGTGAAGCAGCATATCACTGCCATGTAGTTGCCCAAGCTACTAAAGCTCAAACTCTAAGGTACTTCATGCTCTCATTGGACCCTGTTTCCAAAATTGGTTCAATACCTTAGATGATGGAACGCAAAAGAGTTGGGATTTGCTATACAAGGCCTTCATCCAGCAATATGGATATAATGTCGAGATGGAAGTTTCCTTAATAGAAGTGGAGTCTATTAGACAAAGGTCGAATGAGAATTTTGTTGATTATGTGAAGAGATGGAGAAACAAAGCCGCTTTGCGCAAGAAGAGGCCCGATGAATCCGATCAAATAAGGATGATTGTGAGAGGGGTGTTGCCTAGTCTTCGTGAAAGGATGTCTCATACACTCATCCGTGATTTCAAAGACCTTCTCCAAGCTGGTTTGCAAATTAAAGAATGGGAGAGAGAGAAGAACCATTTTTTAATAAGAAGGAACGAGAAAGGAAACTATCAATCTGGTAGCCAAAGCATGCAAAAGGCAGTCGGTGTTAACGCTACTAGCCAAGGAACATGGAGACAGTTTTCAGAATTGGGGAAATCGATGTCTTGGGTTCTCAATAAGCTTCAAAGAAAGGGATTACTACAACCCTTAAATCCTCATCCTTTGCCTAACCCTCTCCCGCCTAATTTTGACACTAAAGCATTTTGTCAGTTTCATCAAATGCAAGGGCATCACACGGATAGATGTGTAAGGTTGAGACATGAGATCCTAAATCTAATTGATAGTGGGAAGCTCCCCAAGCCCAATAAGCCAAACACCAAAGACAACCCGTTAGCAAAGTTCAAAAGGGTACCACCACCGGCAACCTTCATGATTGGAGGAGGTTTGCATGAAGATTTTGTCATGTCTTCTTTTCAAGATGTGGGTGGGGAAGCAACCAAAGAAGAAGAGGTATTTAGAAAAATTAAACTAGCTATGGTGGGTAAAGAAGTAGCAGTTTGTGTTGTCAATGGGTTTTGGGATTCAAGCGATAGTGATGATGATCTAGTATCCAAGAAGGAGGAGTGGACTTGGTCCGAGAATGAAGAAGATGAAGTAATGAACACTAGATCCGGTAAGCCTTTTGCAAGGCCACCACCTAAGGAGGTAGAAACTAATAAGGGAAAGGAAATTGAAGTAGGAAATAACGAAGAGGAAGACATTGTTGTGCTCAAGCAATTGAAAAGAACCGAAGCAAGTGTTAGCATTTGGGACTTATTGGCTACTTCTAAAAAGCACCGAGAAACTATGGCCAAGGCCTTAGCTAGCATGCCAATTTCTACCTCCATAACACTGGAGGAGCTGACAACTTCATAAAAATTGAAGGGGTAATAAAATGTGAAGAGGTTCAAGAGAAGAGTGAAGTTAATATGGGAGCGGTTTCTTTCTCAGATGCGGATTTACTGGAAGAGGGAAGAGATCACATCTGCCCTCTCTTTATCGAAATAGAAATCAAAGGGAAGAGGACACCATGTGTAATGATCGATGATGGGTTCACTATAAATGTTTGTCCACTTAAAATATTACCAAAGCTAGCCATGTCAAATGGGATCTAGACCCGACCGAGGTGACCATTCGTACTTATGACAACACCAAGAGACATGTTGAAGGAACTATCAAAGCCGCTGTCAAAGTTGGTCCAATTGAATCTATTGTTGAATTTTTTGTTTTAGACATACCTGTTACCTTTGCCTTACTCTTGGGGCGGCCATGGTTTCATCCTCTTGGTGGAGTTCCTTCCACCCTTCATCAAAAGATCAAGTTCCCTAATGAAGATGAAACAATGGTCAACGAAGTTGAAGATAATGAGATTGTTAGCGCTCTAATGATTGATAGGCCTCTCAATGGTTTCGAAGTAGCTGCAATTTCCGATGATGAAACAGTGGACTCTAAAGTCTTGAATATGATGAAGAATATGAACTACCTTCCCGGAGCTGGTCTTAGAAAGGGGGCTGGTTTGACAAAGCTGCTAGATTTTAGAACTCAAACTTCCAAGAAAGGGTTGGGATATGATGAAAACAATGATGTCCAGCCAAAGAAGAGTAAGAAGATGAGCTTCCCACCACTTGAAGAGATCTTTGTCAAAGCTCTAGATATAAGACCACTTCAAGGAAATCTCGAGCCAATCATGTTCATGGGAAAGTTGATCCTGGGTTTTGAAATTTTTACAAATATTGCCGAGCTAGTGGAGCAAGTGAAGAAAGAGCTCACCCTGTCAACCAACAAAGAATCCAATTCGGAAGAGAAGAAAGAAGCTGTCTTGAAAGCCGAGAAGACTCCGGAGGAGATTGCTGCCCTGGTTGAAGAAAAGTTTGAAGACATCCTGCCTTTTAATTTTGAGAACAATAATCTTGATTTTAATTTTAATTTGTTTCCTTTGTATGAGGATGATGATGTTTTCTTTTCCAAAATGAATGCAATAAAGTTTGATTTTGCTTACTTGTGTGATTTTTCTCCTAATGGTTGCATATATTCAAATAGCAGTTACATGAGCATCTTTAATATTAATTTTGTTAACACGCAATCATTAAATTTGGGAACAATAAAAAATCCTAAAAATATTAGCATAGCATCTGACCTTACTCTTGATGAGAGAGAGAGAGATTTGAAAAAATATTCAAAAAATATGAAGAGGTGTTTGCTTGGTCTTATGAGGATATGCCTAGAATAGATCGAGGCATAGCCGAACATCATATTCCTACTTACACTCACATGAAACCTGTCAAACAAAAGCTTAGGTGATTAAGACCTGAGTGGGCTGAATTGGTTAAAGAAGAGGTCACCAAACAAATACAAGTGAAGTTCCTTGAAGTGATAGATTATCCAGATTGGCTGGCCAACATAGTACCTATGCCAAAGAAAGATGGAAGAATAAGGGTCTGTGTTGACTATAGAGATTTGAACAAGGCTTCCCCTAAAGATGATTTTCCTTTACCCCATATAGATGTCCTCACCGATAGTGCAGCCTCTAGCATGCTACACTCATTTGTAGATGGATTTTCCAGATACAACCAAGTGTTAATGGCCTAAAAGGATAAAGCTAAAACTACTTTCATTACTACATTGGGCATATTTTGTTATAGGGTGATGTCGTTCGGCTTAAAGAATGCTGGAGCAACCTACTAAAGGATAGCCACCACACTATTTCATGACATGATGCACAAAGAAGTTGAAGTATATGTAGATGATATGATGGTAAAATCGGATACAAGGGAACAACACTTCCAAAATTTAGAATTATTCTTCAATAGAGCCTTGAAATATAAGCTAAGATTGAACCCGAAGAAGTGTGTGTTCGAGGTTACCTTAGGTAAATTATTGGGACATGTGATTGGTCTGAATGGCGTTGAGATTGATCCTGACAAAGTTAAACCAATCAAGGATATGCCAGCCCCTAAGACTGAGAGAGAAGTTTGGGGATTTATTGGTAAATTGCAATACATTAGCTTATTCATAGCAAAGCTCACAACAATCTGTGAGCCTATCTTCAAATTACTTAGAAAGAATCAGCCGGTCATATGGAATGAAGAATGTTAAAAGGCCTTTATCAAATAAAAGAATATTTATTGAATACACCTATTTTAAAACCACCTAAACCCAGCAAAACTCTATTATTATACTTAGCAGTAGAAGAAGAGTCAATAGGAGCCATGCTAGCCTAAGCAGATGAGTCAGGGATTGAGCAGCAGTTTACTATTTGAGTAGAAAGCTCCTACCTTATGAAATTAAGTATAGTATCATTAAAAAGACCTGTATAGCCGTGGTTTAGTCTTCTAAGAAGTTGCGGCATTACTTTCAATCTTATAGTGTGCAAGCAATTTCTAGGTTGGATCCAATGAAGTACTTAAGGGAGACACCCTCTTTGTTTGGGAAGTATGGTCAATGGTTGATAATATTAGAAGAATTTGAGATTGAATATGTAACCAGGAAAATAATCAAAGGTAGAGCGGTGGCAAAATTCCTGACCCAACAACCATTACCAAATAGCGAAGAGGTAATCTTGGAATTTTTAGATGGACATTTAGAGGCAATTTAAGTACAAGGGTGAAAAATCTATTTTGATGGAGCGGAAAACAGGAAAGGAGCAGGTTTGGGAGTTATATTAGAATAGCCCAAAGGGGAACTTATCCCTTTAGCCAAAAAGTTGTAATTTAGGGCAACCAATAATATGGTGAAATACGAAGCTTGTATCTTTGGTTTCGAAATCCTAATGATTATGAAGGTGGATAAGGTGGAAGTTTTTAGCGATTCATTGCTAGTAGTATCCCGAGTAAATGGAGAATGGGAGTTGAAAGAAGAAAAATTAAAACCATGCCACCATTACTTTACCTTGATGATGAAGAACTTTAAGGAGTGTAGGTTTGTACACCTATCACGAGAAGAAAATCAAATGGCTGATGCCCTAGCCACATTGGCTTCGATATGGAAAAATCTTGTCAGTTTATTCCTGAAGCCTCTAATTTTGACTAGTTCATCAACTCCTTGCTATGAATATGAGACAATCATGGAAATTGATACTGACCATGATGCGTGGTATGATACTATAAGGCGATTTTTGGAGGAAAGAGAATACCCGTCGGGGGCAACAAAGAAAGAAAGAAGAGCCATAAGGCGGTGGTCTTTGCAATACATCACATTCCATGGAGAGTTATATAGAAGATGGCCTGATGGGGTGCATTTGAGATGTTTAAGAAAGCATGAAGTGGAGCATATCATGTTAGAGATACCCGCGGGAAGTTGCGGTCCGCACATGAGTGGTTTGGCCCTAGTTAATAAGATTATTAGACAAGGTTACTACTGGTTGACTATGGAGAAAGATTGTATTGAGTTTGTAAAGAAGTGCCAACAATGTCAGATGTATGGTAACTTGAATCACATGCCTCCTGAAGAATTGCATTCTATGTCTTCACCCTGGCCATTTGCCACTTTGGGTATCGACATTATAGGAGAGATACATCCGACAGCCTCAAATGGTCACCGTTTCATTGTGGTAGCAGTAGATTATTTTTCAAAATGGGTCGAAGCTTAATCCTTCAACAAACTGGGCGCAAGCCAAATGGCTAGATTTATTGAAAAGAACCTCATCTGCAGATACGGGGTCCCGCAAAGTGTAATATCAGACAATGGGGTACAGTTTCAAGGAGTAGTTAAGGATTTATTCTTGAAGTACCGAATCCATCATCACAAATCATCTCCTTATATACCAAAGGCTAATGGTGCAGTAGAAGCAACAAACAAGACAATTAAGCAAATTCTATCCAAGATGACCAAGACTTCCAGGGATTGGTCAGAGATGCTTCCTTTTGATTTGTGGGGATATAGGACAAATGTGCGAACACCTACTAGAATGACACCGTTCTCTTTGGTTTATGGGATGAAAGCAGTATTGCCAATTGAAATTGAGATCAAGTCGTTAAGAGTGGTCTTGGAAGCTGAACTGCCTGAAACGAAATGGGTAGTAAGCATATACACACATTTAGCTTTGCTTGAAGAGAGAAGGTTAAAGGCATTGTATCATCACCAACTGTATCAAAAGAAGATAGCTCGGGCCTACAATAGAAGGGTTAAGATCAGAAAACTCAGAGTCAGGGATTTGGTGTTGAAGCAATGTAAGCCTAATGTATCAGATCCGAGAGGAAAGTTTAGGCCTAGCTGGGAAGGGCCATATGTCATGAAACAAGTCATGAACAAAGGTGCGGTAAAGTTATCAGACATGGATTGTAACGAGTTTAGTGAGCCAGTGAACATTTACAGGTTGAAGAGGTTTTATGTATAAAAAAAAAGGAGCTCGCTAGGTTAAAAACCCTAAAAGGGTAGCCTAGGCAAAAGTTAGAGCAGTTCGCTAGTTCCAAAAACCTGAAAGGGCGGGCTAGGTAACAATTATGGCTAAAAGAGAGAAAATCGTCAATTAGAAAACCCGAAAGGGCTAGTTGGCAACAGGAGTGATCTTGTGTATACTGGCTTTATGTATGGTTGTTCCCTAATTTAATAAAACAGAATTAATGTTAAAGTTGTTCTATGTGCACTGTTATAAGTATTTGACCAGATATGGATGAAATAAATAAACACAACAGCAAAAGGTGATGACAAATTATAAAAGGAAAAGAAGCATCTTTTATTACTTTAATTATTTTTCAGCCTAATAATACACTTTCTGAATTTATAAATGTAAAATCTAAGGCAGACAATAAGTGTAACGTACAAGCCAGCTTTGCCTCAGCTGATCCAAGTAGGCTTCAGTCAAGCAAGGCATGTCTAAATCGGGAGTAAAGTCAGAATCGCGAGGCTTAGCTCCGTACTAATGACCAAGTCAGCGAGGATCATAGCAAGTACCTTGACGAAGAGCAGCGAGGGGAACATACATCAAGTATGTCCGCATGGTGATACAGGAAATCTTCTACCAAGGTACCATCCAACGGATGTTGACTTCAGCGCGTGAGTGGATCCAGTCAACCCAGTCAGTGTTGCGCTCGAATTAACTCTACCACAAAGCGTCACTCGCAAGTATACGAGGTAGCTGTAGCAAAGGTGATCGCCCCAAGGTCGTCTCACAAGGAAGCCAAAGTGGGTAATTGATTATCAAATTAAAAGTAACAAGTAATTTAAGAAATTTAAATTGCAAAGTAATGAAGAAGATTGATTTAATTTGAAAACAATAAAAATAAACAAAAGCTGATGTTTTGATTCACTTGATAAAAGGGTCTAGGGTTTGCACTTCTCTACTACTTAAATGTATGAACGGTTATTCCACTTAATTAATTTAATTTCAAGAATTAAATCTCAAACAACTTAATTAATTAAATAAAGGAAATAAGCTCTCGCATTCAAACCTCTCTCAAATAATCCTGTTCCAATTGAAATAATCCTTTCCTAGGTTATATCTCTAATTCACCTAAGTCCTTAATTGAATTGTTCCAGCATTAGACTTCATCTCTCAATCCATCATCTAATACCTAAAACACACAATTGGTGACCAATCAATTATATGTAACAATATTTCATTCAATAAAGGCAAAAAGAAATTATTAACTAAGAGAATAACCAATTCATACAATCATAACAAATCCATACAAACCCTAGACTAGATCAAATTAGTTCATGATGCAAACAAACATAATTATCTCATTAATGTTCAAAGAAATCAAAATAGACATGATAATATCCATTAAAACAATTTCAATGCAAAATTAAGAGACAAGTTCAAGAACAAAACCAAATTACAAACTCCTCGAAGCTCTGAAGAATCTCTTGTTCAAATCTTGCAAGAAGGATATAAAAATGGTATGAACAATCTAATCTAGCTAGTTTTGATCCAAAGTGAAATCAAAATTAAGAAAACAAATGTAAAACCCTAGCTGTAATCTCTGACGGCTCAAAATCTGCTCCCAATCGTCAACCGTCCCACAAACCCTAACTTTCTTTTTGCTTTTATACGAAACGTCAGCTTTAAAATTCGGTGCACGTTTGGTTCATGAGGGACACAGCCAGGTGATGAGGGACATGGCCGTGTGAGAGCTTGTTGGAGGGACACAGCCACAAGACACAATCGTGTCCCCTGCAGGTGTCCACCTCTGTTTGTTTCTCTCCTCTTTCTTCTTTAGTTGAGTGACACGGCCAAGTCAGAAGTGACTTGGCCGTGTTGCACCATGTTTGAGGGACACGGCCACATGACTTGGCCTTGTCCCTTGCCTGTGTCTGCCTCTGTGAAATTTGCTTCGTCTTTGCCTTTGGAACCAAGTGAGACACGGCCAAGTCAAGATGACTTGGCCGTGTTGGGCTTCTTTGGAGGGACACGGCCACATGACTTGGCCGTGTCCCTTGCTTGTGTCTGCTACTGGGACTTTCTCTTCCTTTTAACTTAGTATGGGACACGGCCAGTGACTTGGCCGTGTCCTTTGCCTGTGTCAGCTTCTGCCCATTTCATCTTCAATTTGTTTCCTTGCTGTTTTAACCAAAAAGAAAACTGGCAAACAAAACTTAAACAAGAATTAAATAAACAATATCCAACAAAACATAAACACATACTAAAAATTAAATCAAAAATGACAGAAACACAAAAATAAACTAAAACTCATAATTAAAGAAAACACTAAACAAACCGATTAAAACTAACAAAATACCTAAATAAAACAATAATTAACATAACAAACAAGACACAAAACTATAACAAAAACTAATAAAACAACTACCCCACACTTAAAACTTTGTCTGTCCTCAAGCAAATTCACATGGCATAAATTAAAAATTCAAACAACTTAACTAAAATTCCAGCATATAGATGAAATACTTAAAGAGTCAGACATAAATAATTGCAATTTCCTTCAATCAAGGATTTTCTTAACTCATTCATCAATCCAAACATACAAATCTTATCTCTCAACTAAGTGTTTCACTCGATTTCAAAGGTTAATCACTCATACCACTCATGAGTGCATACTGCCATAAACTTGCTTAATTATCCAATCTCCCTCACTGATTTTCTCAAGAAATAATCCGAAGGTCTTTTAATTGGATGTAATGGGGCTAAGGTAAGGTGTGAGAAAAGACATTTAAGCTGGAACATCAAGAAATGGAGTATCTAAATTAGACACTACTCTTGCTAAAAGAAATTCATAACTCCTTCAAATAGCATACTCACTAACCCTTAATAATCTTACATACTTGCACACTAAAAGAAAAGTACATGAGTCAAAATTCCTCTAAGGCTAGAAAATATATGAACTTTGAATATATATATCTCTTTTTGTTTTATTTTCACTTTTTCTTTTTCTCTTTTTTTTTATTTAGTTTATTTATTTATTTAATATATATATACAAAGTATAAACTTACATGGAACATCTAGCTTAAAATGTAGAGGAAAAGAATAATGACTCTTAATCAAATACAATATGCAAAGTATGCATTTCAACCCTCAATTAGAAATTCCTTATTATTATTATTATTATTATTTTACTTACCCCACACTTGAAATAAACTACCCTATTGTCAAATCATACAACTCCATTCCTTAATGCATAGGTATGATGATAATAAGAACATGTTAAGTTGAAAATTGTGTTAATCAAACAAGAAACGGTCAATGGCTCAACTTGGCTCAATAAGGAAATCAATATAAAGGGAAGTCTCTTTAAGCTAAAGGGGCTAACCTAATTTGCCTTCATCATTTTAAAACTTGAGATTAAATCATAATGTGAGTTCAATAAGTATGCAAAAGCAAACTCTAGAGATGCAACATCATGAAGGTGCACACTTAAGAAAAGAAAATCAATTAACAAAAATATCAAATTTTATGAGGCTCAAAACTCACACAGGTTGGTTCCCAAAGATTTATATGTCATGAATTGCAGAATGCGAAAATTAATCCCGAATGAATTCAAATGCTCATTTCTATGCTGATACCAAAGTCTCAACTATAATGCTAGAATTAAAGAAAAGGTCAATAAATTTTCAACAATTATGCCATGCACAACAAACACAATAAACAAAACAACCAAAATAAGCAAAACTAGAATTAAAGGAAAGCTTAAAGAGTACCCCACACTTAAAATTTACATTGTCCTCAATGTAAAACAAGAATAATAAATAAAAAGAGTCAAAGGACAACCTGTCTTCCATCGTACCCGGTGAGGCAAAATCCTAGCTTTCCATCACAAACACAAAAGTTCAAAAATAAAAGTACAATATAAAAATAAAATATCCAAATACAAAATGTTAACATTAAAACAAAAATGAAAAATAAAACAAAAGTACATTAAATAAAATAAAGCAAGGATTGAAAATCTATGGAAAATGTGGGCGGGAAGATGATGCAGCTGAGGGATGGAGACTCAAGATCGTCGCAAGGTTACTGTTAATCTGTTCCATCTGCTGTAAGATCTCAGCATGGTTACGGTCCACCTTGCTATCCAGTCGATCCACTTTGCCCTCTAGGGCCTCAATCCTCAGAAGTACCTCTTGATGTTCCGAGACCGGAGCATCCTCATCTAGACCTAAAGAATCCGAGTCTGACTCCTCTTCAACCCGGGCTCTCTTCTGCCTGTCCCCCGGTGCTTCAGGCTCAGCTGAAGGCATCACAAAAGTCCCTCTCCTATGCACCACCATGTGCATCTTCTCAAGGGTAGCTAAATCCAAGGAATCATTACCCAAAATACGGGTCATCCGAGTAGTACTCGGGTCAAAATCCTCAACCAGGGCTACTACTAATGTAGTGATCAATCCTCCAACACAAATAGCCCCCCTCCTTTTATTAGCTACAGTATCCAAAATATCGGCTAACCAATAGCAGGCACTAATATTCATTTCATTCAAAACACAGTCCAAGAAAAATAGCTCACTTGATAGAAAGTAAATTAAAATGAATTAAGCTGATGTTTTGATTCACTTGATAGAAAGGTCTAGGGTTTGCACTTCTCTACTACTTATATGTATGAACGATTATTCCTCTTAACTAATTTAATTTCAAAGATTAAATCTCAAACAACTCAATTAATCAAGTCAAGGAAATAAGCTCTCGCATTCAAACCTCTCTCAACTAATCTTGTTATAATTGAAATAATCTTTTTAATAGGTTATATCTCTAATTCACCTAAGTCCCTAATTGAATTGTTCCAGCATTAGACTTCATCTCTTAATCCATCATCTAATACCTAAAACACATAATTGGTGGCCAATCAATTATATATTAACAATATTTCATTCAATCAAGGCTAAAGAAATTATTAGCTAAGAGAATAACCAATTCATACAATCATAGCAGATCCATACAAACCCTAGACTAGATCAAATTAATTCATACTGCTATCAAACATACTCATCTCATTAATATTCAAAGAAATCAATTCAGACATGATAATATCCATAAATACAATTCCAATGAAAATAAAGAGATAAAGTTCAAGAACAAAACCAAATTACAAACTCCTTGAAGCTTCTGAAGAATCTCTTGTTCAAATCTTGCAAGAAGGATGTATCAATGGCATGAACAATCTAATCTAGCTAGTTTTAATCAAAGTATAATCAAAATCAAAGAAAACAAATATAAAACCCTAAGTTATTCTCTTTGACGGCTCAATCTCAGCTCAAAATTGCAACAACGCCAAAATCCTAACTCTTCTTTATATTTATATGGATCCTCCGCTTAAAATTCCGCGTTATCTTTGGTCCATGAGAGACACGGTCAAGTTGCAGTGAACTTGGCCGTGTTGGTGGTGAATTGGGGGGACACGGCCAGTGACTTGACCGTGTCCCTTGCTTTTGTTCACTACTGCCTGCTTTTCTTCTTTTCTTCTTTGGTTGAGTGACACGGCCGTGTTGGAAGTGACTTGGCCGTGTTGGATCATTTTGGAGGGACACGGCCACTGACTTGGCCGTGTCCCTTGCCTGTGTCTTCTACTGATTGATTTTCTTCCTCTTTTGCTTTGGATTTGAATGAGACATGGCCAAGTTGAAGCAACTTGGCCGTGTTTGAGCTCTTTTGGAGGGACACGGCCAGTGACTTGGCCGTGTCCCTTGCTTGTGTCCTTCTCTGTGACTTGCTCTTCTTCTTTAACTTGGTATGGGACACGGCCAGTGACTTATCCGTGTCCTCTGCCTATGTCAGCTACTGTCCATTTTTCCTTCAGCCTTGGTTCTTTGGCTTTTTAACCTAAAACAAAACTTCAAACAAACTTTAAACAAAAAGTAAATAAACAATAACCAACGAAACATAAACACCATACTAAAAACTAGATAAAAAAATGACATAAACACTGAAATAAACTAAAACTACCAAAATTAACAAAAACACTAAATAAACTGATTTAAACTAACAAAATACCTAAATAAAACAATAATTATTATAATAAACAAGACACAAATCTATAACAAAAACTAATAAAACACATATGAAGAAGCAGGATGAAGTAGTTTCCTAGCAGAATGGTGTCGTGGTAGATATCTGGCAAAATCCATGGATGGAGTATCAAGCAAGCAGAGACACTCCTAAAGCCAAATTTGAGAGGAAAGAATTAAATTGAAAAAAAAAGTCCGCTAAGTTGAAAACCCACAAGGGCAGCTTAGGCAAAAAATTAGGACAGCTCGCTAGCTTTGAAAACCCACATGGGCAGACTACGCAAAAATTAGAGCAACATAAAAAAAAAAAAATATATATATATATATAATAAAAGAGGTCCGCTAAGTTAAAAATCCACAAGGGCAGCTTAGGCAAAAATTAGGACAGCTCGCTAGTTTCAAAAACCTACATGGGCGGACTAGGAAAAAATTAGAGCAATAAAAAAAGAAGAAAAAAGAAAACCTAAATTGAAAACCTGAAAGGGCAATTTAGGTAATTACCTGAAGCAGCAGTGGACTCCCGGTTAGTCTCTTTGACAATCATAATTTAAGTCAGTCTAATCCAACTAAAGTCTTGGCTAAGATCACAGGTATCGGCGACAAGCCTCCTTCCATTTGGTCCATGATATCCAATACTCGTGGATCAATATCACATCATAAGAAACAAGCAAGAATTGGCCAAGCAAGCAAAGACAGAACATGCACTCCCAAGCCTTAGTAGGAGCCAAATGGGAGATACAAAAATCAATCAAGGGAGCAAGTAGAATTTTCGCACCTCTCATCAGCAGAAGAACTTAGGGCTTTGAAATTTGAAATAACATCTACATCTTCTGTTGAGTCTTGGAAATCAGTATGGGTAACGCTATTTATTGATTATTATTAATATCCAAGGATGGCCTCAAATTCTTCAATCAAGAGGTATATTTCAAAGCCATTAATTTTAAATGTCCTAGAATCCACATTCCAAAAGGAAGCCATGGCATGTAAAAAGGAGTGGTCCAATTTAACATTTTGAAAACACTTTAAAATATCAAGTTTTGACCATGAAATTTCTTCCAATGAATGGCATCCATATTCTTAAATAAAGTTTTTATCTTCTTTAAATAAAATTTGGTCATGGTTGATGAATGAAGGAAAATCAAAATGGAAAGTGTTTTGGCTTCTGTATGAAATTAGGCATAAAAGATGATTTATATAGAAGAAACAAACTTTTTCAAAATTGATAAGGAATAGGTGATGGGAAAAGGGCGAGACCATGTGGTATAAGGAAAAGAATTAGCGACGAATTTACTTTACCGTGTTACATTTGGCTTTGTAAGTGATGCTGTGTAATTATTAAAATATGAAAAAAGTATAATAATTGTGGCACAGTAATAATGACAGAAAAAAAAAGAGAAAGAGTTACAGTAAAGGTAGAAATTATGTATTATTATGTTGTTTATGCAATTGATATAATATTTATACATCACTAAGAAGGTGGTGGTAGGTCATCAAATAAATCCTTGAAAAATCATCGCCCGTTGGAGGAGGAGTCAAATTACTCATCCCAAGTTCACCTGAAGCAGGAGCGCCAAAATCCCTATTACCTTGGAGTTTTGATCTGTCACGGTCCCCATCTAAAGTAGATGAAAGGATCTCATGGTCATCAGTCTGGGGGCCTCTTGATGAAGAAGCGCCATGATCCCTCATCCCCTGAAATCGGAAGTCTTAGAAATTTTGTTTTGATTGATGATATAAATTTTCAAAATGAGAAGCCTGCTGACGACTTGCAACCAACTCTTCTTGAAGTTTCTTATTTTGATCTTCAAGCATCTGCTATGAGCCAGGAAGTAAAAAGGTAAGAACATACATAATCATGCATACATATAGAATAAATTACCATGAAACAAGAAAACTCACCAGGTAATTCATATCAATGCCCTACGGATGAGATGGCATATCTAGCGGATTAGAATGAGCAAATGAAGGAGCTGTAAAAGAAGGTCCAGCCTCATGATCAAATGAGCCAACAGCCTGCAACAATCATTAAAGAATCGAAAAGAAAGAAGCGATTGTAAAGGATGAATGGTAAAAGTTTTACCTGAGAAGTGCTAGCCCCGAGATGTGGACCAAACTCTCCCGCATCTCCATCTCTACCCTCATTTTCTTCAGGAATTTCCTGTACACCGATAGGAGATATATCAAAGTTCAAGAGACTCATTTGAATAAAATGAGCATAAGATGCACTCGGTGGACAGAGAAATGTTTCAACACCATAACCGTGCCGAGCCAACCACCATGCATCCTCCGGCATTGATATAATATTTAAAGTATATTTCGGGCAAGGCATTGGAACCCTCCGCTGCTCTGGACCAAGAAACCATTCATATACTCTCTCTCCGAGAAACCAGCCACTAGACACTGGGCCAACAATGACTCGGCGAGTATGTTGGAACGACAATGCAGCATTCATGGAGGAAGTCCAGTTTATTCGCTCTTTTGGATTCCACCAGGCCAAATTCACCTACAAAATGACATAAGGTAAGTAAACTTTCATATAAATTTTAAAGCATACTAACGTTATTTTACCTGGTCTCAGGTTAATTAGCTCAACACAAAGCGTTGGGTATGCACATGGTGAGAGCCGGGAACGTCCATGCGATCTGATAACCAGAAATTTAATCTCGGATACCCAACCCTCTTTCGGGAAATACCATGCACCCTGACAAGGTTATGCTCATATGCCTATGCCTACAACAATAATAAAGATAACATTCATGCAAGAAAAGAGGGGAATTGACATTTGTGAAAGAAGAGTACCTCAAAAACCGTCATCAAGCCGACAAAAGACTTCTTATTTTGATAAATTTTGTCAAGGCCATGGTAAAGACAGGCGAGACTAGCTTCACCCCAGCCATAAAGTGATACTGTCCTGAAATAAGAAAGGGCCCTCAACACTGACAAATGCGGATTCAGTGCTGCCTAGGATGGTTGACCCAAGTAGATATAATAAAAATCCTCGAGCATACTATTGGGCCGTGTCTCTATGAATCCGTCCTTCGTAGTTCATCCAAAAACTACAAATTGGCTCAATTTTTATCTTAAAAGGCCCTTTATATGATGGTTCCATACTAATTAATTGCTGGATTTCTTAAAATGTCAAAATATCATTGGTAAGAGGAACCATAACGCCATCATACCGAATGCCGATTATAGCAGCAAAATCAACCGGACCAATTGTCATCTCTCCAATGGGCAAGTGAAAAGTATGAGTTATGTCCAACCATCATTTTGCAAGTGCCTGGACTATGCTCCGGTCTATCAGATACTCCTCGGATGGTAATTGTAAGATGAAGCTCGTAAAGCCGCAATCTTGGATAATCTGCCTTACCCGAGAAGGTACAATATCGTACCATTATCGGGCTTTGTAGATACACACTCCGGCCCGAACAACGCAATGATCACGCTAACATGGAGCCAGGTAAGTTAATACTAGTTAAGTACATATTATTCTATCTGCTTAAATTAATTTATTTTTCCTAAATTTTCTAAAAAATAATAATATAAAAACATAAATAAAAAATAAACATAATAATAAAAAAATGAAAATGAAAATAAAACAGAAAAATAAAAAACAGAAAAAACAAAGCAAAAGAAAAGAAAAGAATAAAAATAATTGCCTGGCTCTTTTTGTTTGAACTACGATGAAGCAGCATTTTGGCTAGCAGATCTATATTCCCATCTTCATGATGCCGAATAAACTCCAATAACTCGGCATTAGAATGAGTTCCTGACCTTGAAGCATGTAATTTTTTAAAATTATATGCTAAATTTGAAAGAATTACAATAAGGAATGAAATCAACTAATTTGATGTGAATGAAATGAAGGAATTCATTCGTTTATATAGAGGAACGACAAGGAAAAAACAAAATTCAAAAAAGTGATTTTACTATTGATGAATAGTAAATTATACTATTTATAAATAGTAAATTACTATTTATGAATATTAAACTACTATTTACAAATAGTGAGTTACTATTTATAAATAGTAAATAGTGCATTAACAGTAACTACAAAGTAAATAAATTGTAAATTCAATAATTCAATTTAATCATTCAAATACTTGCGTGTATATAAATATTCTTACACGCAAGAGGCAAGAAGAAAACATGTGCATAAAAGTTAGCCAAACTTGTTGAAACCAAAAAAATTATTATTTTTTGCAGATAATTAAATCTTTATTAGCTCGGGTTCAGAATTCAAATTTTTCTTAGGTCCATAACCTAGAAATTATCCTTAAGTCCAGAACTTAGCTCAGGTCCAGAACCCAAATTAACCTTAGGTCCAGAACCTAGAATCTCTTCTAAGTCCAGAACTTAGCTCGGGTCCAAAACCCAAATTTTTCTTAGGCCTAGAACCTAGAATCTCTTCTAAGTCCATAACTTAGCTCGGGTCCAAAACCCAAATTATCTTTAGGTCCAGAACCTAGAATCTCTTCTAAGTCCAAAACTTAGCTCGGGTCCAAAACTCAAATTTTTCTTAGGTCCAGAACCTAGAATCTCTTCTAAGTCTAGAACTTAGCTCAGATCCAGAATCCAAATTATCCTTAGGTCCACAATCTAGAATCTCTTCTAAGTCCAGAACTTAGCTCGAGTCAAGAACCCAAATTTTCCTTAGGTCCAGAACCTGAAATCTCTTCTAAGTCCAGAACTTAGCTCGGGTCCAAAACCCAAATTAACCTTAGGTCCAGAACCTAGAATCTCTTCTAAGTCCAGAACTTAGTTCGAGTCCAGAACCCAAATTATCCCTAAGACGTAGAATCCATTTTAAGTCCAGAACTTAGTTTGGGTCCAGAACCCAAAATTACCCTTAGGTCCAGAACCTAAAATTATCCTTGAGTCCAGAATTCAAACCGGATCCAGAACCCAAAACCTCAATCATCTCAGAAAAATTAAGTCTTATTGCTTTTCACTCTCTTTTACTAAAGTCTCAAATCATTCAAGCAAAGGGCAAACTATAGACTCTTAATTTTTTACCCAGTCCGGTCCAATATATTTTATTTAGTCCAAAATAATTTTTGTGTTATCTTAATTAAATAATATTTGTTTTAGTATTTAGTTTTTATAGTTAATAAAAAATAAAAAAATTAATAAGAAACAAATAAATAAAAATAAAAATCTGCAACGAAAAATTCATCGCCGAAAACTTTGGACGAAATGGCCTTAGGCCATTTTGGCCGCAGGATTTTTGCTCACAGGAAAATCCTGCAGGCGAAATGGCCTAGCAGCCCGCGCCCTGTAATTTTACACGTAGTCCCTCGCAGCTCTCGTAGCCCGTCGCATTTTTTGCTAGCAAAATTTTTTCGACGTAATTTTTTCTGAAACTAAATTCTATTTAGTTTCGGTTTCCTTTTCCTAATTAATGATAGTTTCCATAAACAATTTGAATTAATCATATGAAATTTCCTATAAATAAGACTAAAAAACAACACAAAGGAGGAGGACAAGAAGAGAGGAATCGGACTTTAGACAGACTTGGAATTTGGAACTGGCACTTTACAAATTGATCGGACTTTTTAGAAGAGAATAAGCAGGCAAGCAATCCAGCTCTCAAAGGCAGCAACCTTGAGAATGATTTATTTATGATGAATGGTTATTTATCTTTATCGGTTTATTTTGATTTTCAAATGTTGTAAGAGGTATGTTTCCGCTTTGTGGGTACCTCATTCATTAAGTTCCATGTAATTTAAGTTGCTTTTATATTTTAGACCAATGTAAAAGACCTGTTTCTACCTCATGGTGGGTGTCCTATTTAGCTTAGACATGGATGATGTAAGGGCATGTTTCCATCTTCGGATGGGTGTCCATTTATTTGCTTTGCTTGGACATTATTTTGATTTTAATATAATGATGCTTTATTTTAATTGTTGCGTGTAATATGGATAATATTGTTATACTTAAGAATTTTATAATATTAAGACCTGTAAAGGAAGCCGGTTCCAATGAACCGAGCGTTGTGGTGGTGCTGGGCCATTTCTCACCTTCCCCACATGTACCCAACTTTCCAAACCCATTAGGGGGTTGGGGATTCCTTAGGAATTGAGTCATCCACCCCTTTTTTTTTTCCCGGCCTGTCCGGGTGGTGACTCCATTTTCTCTGGACTTAGGTCTGTTTTCTCTAAGGCCCTGAGCCTAAACAGTGCCGAAGTCGCAAGAACCATTCCACTGGGAGTGGGGGCAAAAATCCCCTCTCACAATAACTCTTTATTTTTATTGCTTTAATTTTTGCCTAAGCCACTATTTTGAGTTTTCAACTAGCCGAACCACCCTCCTCCCCAACCCCCCTTTTTTTAGAATCAGGTCCACTTAGTTATGTTACAAATGTGTTAAGAGAGCTTAGAAAAAATATCGCTTGAGTTGATACATGTTGCATGGACTTCAAAACTCAATGCCATCCAAGTCTGAAAGTATTATTGCTCCTCACGATAAGATCTTTTTGAGCAAGTATGGTCTTGTCCAATTGGGCTTTAATTTCCCTCTAGGTATTCTACTAAGACCTTAATTTCTTTTAAAACCAATTGTTCTTCTTGAAAACCTCAATATCTGACCTTTTTGTCATAATGCCTTACCACCTTTTACTAATAACCCTGCACCTTACACAAAGCAACCATTCTTTTCTCATCAGTGGTGACCAGCTGGTCATGATAGGCCTTGGCATATTCAACCTCATTATCTAGCCCTCGTGATGTGTTCGGGCTGACCAAACCTCCACCTCTATCATAACGGCCTCTTCCATACTGAAAACCAAAGAATAAGGGGCTACCCTGGTTGGTGCTTTGACTGAAGTCTTGTAACCCTAGAGAGCAAAAGGTAGGTGCTCATGCCAACTCTTGTGACCTTGCATCATCTTTTGTAGAATATTCTTTATGATTTTGTTTGCTAACTGTGAGCGGGGATTTTTGCCCCCACTTCCGGTGGAATGATTCTTGCGACTTCGGCACTATTTAGGCTCGGGGCCTTAGAGAACACGGATCTAAGCCCGGAGAAAAATGGAGTTGCCACCCTAATGGGTCGAAAAAAGAAAGGGGTGGATGACTCGATTCCTAAGGAAACCCCAACCCCCTAATGTGTTCAAAAGTTGGGTACGTGAAGGGAAGATGAGAAATGGCCCAGCAATCCCACAACGCCCGGTTCTTTGGAACTGGCCTCCTTTGCAGGTCTTAATATTATAAAATTCTTAAGTATAACAATATTATCCATATTACATGCAACAATTAAAATAAATCATCATTATATTAAAATCAAAGTAATGTCCAAAAAAAGCAAATAAATGGACACCCATCCGAAGATGGAAAATGTCCTTACATCATCTATGTCTAAACTAAATAGGACACCCACCAAAAGGTGGAAACATGTCCTTTACATTGGTCCAAAATATAAAAGAAATTTAAATTACATGATATTTAACTAATGATGTACCCACAAAGTGGAAACATACCTCTTACAATTTTAATACTAAAACAAAAAAATAATAATCATAACAATAAAGAAAATAATCATCCATGGTAAATTAAATAAATCAAGCATTGAAATTAAATAAATCAACCATCAAAACATATAATAAACTACATAATCAAATCTAAAATTAAATAAAGCAAATAAAGATACAAATTAGGGTTTATGTCTCTAATTAGAGTTCTCTAATTAACATTTAGGGTTTTAGGATTTTAGAATTATTGTTGTTATTATTTAGGCTACTATAAAGATTTTGGAAAATTGAAATAGATTAGGGTTTTATAAATTTAAGAAAGTAGTAAGGTATTTTTGGTTAATCAAATTAGGGTTTTGGGGTAACATCCTGAAATTAGGGTTTTGGAATCTTAAGACATTAAATTTTATAATTCATGGTTACTAGATTGTGATTTTAGATTTACTAGATTATGGCTTTAGGGTTTAGATTTATTTGTCATAATATTTTGAGGTTTTAAGAATTAGGGTTTAGGAAAACTAGGGTTTACCGTATTAGTTTTTTAAGAAAATTAGGGTTTTTAATATTTTGGAAAATATATTTGATTTTAGGATTTAAGAAAATAGTTTAGAGTTTTATAAAAATAATTATGATTTTTAGAAAACATAAAGAAGATTAGGGCTTGGAGATTTAAGAAAACATTTAGAAATTTTGGACAAAAAGTTATGGTTTAGATGAAAAAAGTTCGGAAAAAAATTTAGCGTTTTAAAGCTTTTGGAAGCAGAAGAATAATTTTAGGGTCCTTAAGGTTTCTGGGAAAAAAAACAGTTTAGGGTTTTAAGGTTTTTGGAAACAGAAGAAACAATTTAGGGTTTTAAGGTTTTTGGAAATAGAAGAGTAGTTTAGGGTTTTTGAAGTTTTGGAAACGGGAGACAAATACTTTAGGGTTTTAAGGTTTTTGAAAAGAGAAGAATAGTTTTAGGGTTTTGAAGTTTTGATCACTGATTAAGGTTACTGGATGAACATATTACCAAGTTTAATGATTTAGGTTACTGAAACAAAAATCAATGATAGATGTATTTAAAAGGAAATATAGCAATAAAATTGTAAATATAATCAAAGCAAAGATTTATAATTAAACCTCTGTTTGTTGGTTCCACTAAAACTGATTTTTGGATGAACAATGACAAAGGCATTGTTGCTACCTTTGATGGATTGTTGATTGCTTTTTGTTGCTAATGTCTCTTGCTTGCTAGGGTTTTTCTGTCTCTTTTTTCCTCAGTTAGAAGTCCAAAGTTTTTCTCCAGTAAAAACTAATTTTCCATCCTCTAATTTTGAGTATTAATGTAGGAAAAATCATAAACCTACTTCTAATTGTTTAAGGAAATTAAAACCAATTAGGAAAAGAAACCAAAACCAAATAGAATTTGGTTTCAGAAAAAATTGTGTTGGAAAATTGCGTTGGCAAAAAATCACCTGCGGGCCAAGAATTGCGAGCGCTGAATATTACTGTGGGTGAAACTTGCGAGCGAGCAAAAATCGCTGCTGGCAGGTGCCAATTCACCGCAGGAATTTCCTAATGGCCATTGGCCTAGCCGATTCAACCTTTGGAGACAAAAAATTTAGCTAATTTTTACCATGCACACGCACATATCTTCTCCTTGCCCCCTGTCTGTAAAAATATTTTAAAAGTCTAAAAATATTTATATACATGCAAGTATTTGAATGATTAAATTGAATAATTGAGTTTTCTATTCATTTACTGTGTAGTCACTGTTCATGCACTATTCACTACTATTCATTTTACTGTTTGTAAATAGTAACCTACTATTTGTAAATAGTAACTTACTATTTATCAATAGTAAAATTTACTTTTTGAATTTTATTTTTTTCTTTGCCATTCCTGTATATAAACACAGCACTCGGCTCTTCATTTCATTCACAACAAACTTCTTTATTTCAAAACTATAAATCTTTCATTAGAGAGTTTAGCACAGAGTTTTAGAGAAAATGCATGCTTCAAGATCAGGAACGCAATCTAATTCTGAGTTATTAGAGTTTATTCGATGGCATGAAGATGAAAATATAAGTCTTCTAGTCGGGATGCCGCTTCATCATAGTTCAAATCAAAAGAGCAAGGTAATTATTTATTTTAACAGCAAATTATTTTTGTTTTTGTATTTTTTGTATTTTTATTTTTTATTTTTTGTTTTGTGTTGTGTTTTTATTATTTTTTGTGTGTTTGTTTTTTCTTCTTTTTTTTTCTTTTTCGTTTTCGTTTTTTGTTTCTTTTATATATATATATTGTTTGTTTTCTTTTTCTTTATATATTTTCTGTTTGCTTTTTATTTTTTTTATTTTCTTTTTATTTTTTATTTTTCTTTTTATTTTTTTTATTATTTTTTTAGAAAACCTAGGAAAAATAAATTAATTAGATGAATTTATTTAAGAAATTAAGTAAATAGATAGACTAAAAATAGAATATAAATTAATTTAGCCTAAAAATCGGTGGTATTGATATAATGATATACTTACGTCATGTTGACTTACCTGGCTCCGTGTTAGCATGATCGTTGCATTATTCGGGGCGGAGGGTGTGTGTAACACCCCGATACTCTATATAAGTACCATACATATACCTAGTATACATACAATAAGTATATAAGGTATAAGGATGTCACTTTTCGATACTTTTTAAAACCTGTAACAGAGTTCAAACCATAATACGTTAATTTAAATAACATTTACAAAATCATTATCTTTATCAAAACTTCATTTATACATATAAATATTCTCTCGTCAGAAATACATCATAATTAAAAGTCATACATGTATGCATTACCCTCTAGTTGGTCTCGACAAACTCTTACTCTTCTCGTGGCATAACGAAAGACTTCATATCTTCCACCAAGTTACCTGTGCGATTACACATCCGCGCTAAGCCCGAGAGCTTAGTAGTACAAATATAAATATAAACATACATTATAAAAATACTAACATATAATGAAATAGCAATTCCATGTACCATTAGTTTCTTATAATGTTTTTCCTTTTGAATTGCACCTTTTATATATCTCAACTAATTTCATATATTATATACATATATACATAACATTATCACCAATTCCAACCCATCATTAATATTCACAATCAATATATTTCATTACTCATTGGTTTCACAATTTATCATTAATACCCACAATCAATATGTCAATACACATACATTATATATCATACCATTCGTGAATCACATTTCCAATGAAGACAATCCTTATCACCAAACACCATCCATCATTAATACCCACAATCAATATGTCAATACACATACATTATCATACTTCATAACATTATTTTATTCACCATTCACTAATCATAAATCACATTTCCAATAAAAGCAACCATAGATCTCATTTCTCATTTATTTCAACATTTATATATCACATTGACAACAAAGACAGACTCGGGCCCAACAGACACTAATATGCCATTCCATTTTCCTTATTATAGCCAACAATCATGGCGTCATATACGAACTTTCCCCCAACCAGGTCGGTTGCCCACTGGGCCTTAGGTCACTACCAATCCCAGGGGTCCGCGGGAGGCAGATAAGCACGTATAAGACTATTAGTAATGAACCTTTCCCCAACCAGGTCGGTAGTCCAAGATCGGTTGCCCAAACTCAGGGTCCGCATGGTTCCGCAGGAGGCAGATAGGAACATATAAGACTATCAATAATGTACCTTCCCCCAACCAGGTCGGTAGTCCAAGATCGGTTGCCCACACTCAGGGTCCGCATGGTTCCGCAGGAGGCAGATAGGTACGTAATACTGACTGTACTGAACCTTCCCCCAACCAGGTCGGTAGTCCAAGATCGGTTGCCCACTCATTGGGTCCGCATGGTTCCGCAGGAGGCAGACAGGTTTGCTCATTTACATCTTTCAACATTACTTTCTTAATTCATTTCCATCATTATCAAATAGGCAAACATGCCTCAACAATCTCATTTGTATAATCATAGCCATTCACAATGGCTTCACATCACATTGTATCTCAAATCACCTTTCACATTTCATCATTGATATATGCAATATCAATTACATTAACTAAACAAACATATCATTATTCAATCATACCATCTAGGCATGCTACAATCATATCATTCACATCATTATAATTCAGAACATTAGTTTCCCACCTCTTTATGTCTCAATTCACATTATACACTTCCATACATAATCCCTTTCATTGCACATATATCTTAAATTCATTGTCATATAAACCATATGTTCATTTATTTCATTTTGATCATCATTATCAATTATGATAACATCACATTTCATCATTTCTCAAGACACATTAACAACATTCATTATTAAAACATTTATCATAACAAATTGCATTGCACATACCTTTTTGGATGATCCTCGTCTCTTTCACACTCAAGAACTACTCCCATCAAGTTATGCATAATCAATTACCTTATCATATCCTTCACCTTTTACATATAGCATCATTGATGTAACATTACGAGATACATTATTCATATAACACATTACCATTCACAAGATTCACAATGCATAAAACATAGCATTGGTCATATAGTAATCATTGTCATCAAATGAATGTTCAATCTCAACAATGCAAGAAGAGCAAAGGAACAAAAACAGTAGCTAACACCCTCAAGGGACACGGCCAAGCTTGTGGCCGTGTCTCTCAACACCAATTGAAACTGAGGCAGACACGGGAAAGGGACACGGCCGTGTCTCACAACACAAAAGAGGCAGTGGCAAACACAGTCAAGGGACACGGCCAAGCTAGTGGCCGTGTCTCTCCAAAAATCATCCAACACGGCCAAATTTCTATAGACTTGTCCGTGTCTCCCAAAAATATCTAGTCTTGGCCGTGTCTCTTCCTTAGTTTGGCCGTGTCTCTCATAGTTGAATGATTTCAAACAAGGCCAAAATCATGTACTCTATGCACTTCAACCTCATTAAACCCATACACACATCAACTATTCAATTTTCCAACTCATATATACAAATCTTTACTAACCAAATTCAATAATCCATCATCATCCTCACAAATAACCATTTTAATCTATACATATCTTTCAATCTTTCTCTATTATCATCTTAACATACTAACTACATCACATATCAACACAATCAATGGAAATCAATTGAAAGAAATGAATACTTACCTGAATATTTTGCCAAATCTTCATCTCCATCTTCAATCCTTTTAAAACCCTTAAGAAATTTGATCTCAAAATCACTAAAATCACATCTCTCTCTCTCTCTCTCTCTCTCTCTCTCTCTCTCTCTCTCTCTTTCTCATCCACGAAGAAGAAGAAGAAGAAGACAATTATCTCTTCTCTTCCTCTTCTCACGTTAACCACTTATATATATATAATAATTATTATTATTATTTCAAAAAAAAACCTCCACCACACATTTCTTCTCTTTGACCACTCTTTTGACTTATGTATATTTTATTTATACTACCATATATACAACATATACACTTCCTTTTAAAATTCTTTTCTCTTTCAAATTAGCATATACCTTCAATCCAATTACAACAACAATATTTCTTCCAAAACTTTTAGGGCGTATCTTAGGATATTACAGTGTGTCCACAAAGCCCGACAATGGTACGATGTAGCGCCTTCTCGGGTAAGGTAGATTATCCGAGATTACGGTTTTGAAAGCTTCATCTTGCAATTACCATTCGTATCTTAGGATATTACCGGAGCGTAATCCAGGCGCTTACAGAATGATGATTGAACACAACTCATACTTTTCACTTGCCCATTGGAGAGATGACAATTGGTCCGGTCGATTATACAGCTATAACTAGTATCCGGTATGATGGCCTTTCGATTCCTCTTACCAATGATATTCTGACATTTGAAGAAATCCAACAATTAATTGGTAGGAACCATCATTTAAAGGGCCTTTCAAGATAAAAATTGAGCCAATTCGTAGTTATTGGATGAACTATGAAGGACGGGTTCACAGAAACACAGCCCAACAGTATGCTCAAGGATTTTTGTTGTATTTGCTCGGGTCGACCATTTTAGGCAGCACCGAATACGCTATCCATTTGTTAGTATTAAGGGCCCTTACTTATATGAAGATGGTACCACTTTACGGCTGGGGTGAAGCTGGTCTTACCTTTCTTTACCATGTTCTTGACAAAATTTGCAGAAATAAGAAGTCCTTTGTTGGCTTTATGGTGATTGTCGAGGTACTCTTCTTCCACCAATGTCAATTCCATTCTTTTCTTGTATGAATTTGATTTTTATTATTGTTGTAGGTATGGACATATGAGCACAATCTTGTAAGGGTGCCTGGTATTTCCCAAGAGAGTCGGGTATTCGAGATTAATTTTTTAGTTGTGAGATAGCGTAGAAGTTCCCGGCTCTCACCATGTGCATACCCAATGCTTTGTGTTGAGCTGCTTAACTTGGGACCAGGTAAAATAGCATTAGTATAATTTAAAAATTATATGAAAGTTTACTTACCTTATGTCATTTTGTAGGTGAATTTGGCCTGGTGGAACATAGAAGAGCAGACAAATTGGACTTCCTCCATGAATGCCGAAGAATGCATTCACATCAATGCCGAAGAATGCATGGTGTTTGACTCATCACGGTTATGATGTTGAAACCTTTCTCTATCCACCGGGTGCATCTTATACCCAGTTTATTCAAATTGGGCTTTTGAACTTTGACGTATCTCCTGTTGGTGTATGGAAAATTTCTAAAGAAAATGAGGATAGAGATGAAGAGGAACATCATGGAGAGGGAGGAGAGTTTGTTCCACATGTCGGTGCTAGCACTTCTAAGGTAAACTTTTACCATTTTTCCATTGCAATTGCTTCTTTCTTAACTTATTTTGACTTTTTTAATGATTGTTGCAGGCTGCTGGCCCATTTGATCATGAGGCTAGACCTTCTTTTACTGCTTCTTCATTTGCTCATTATAGTCCACCAGATATGCCATCTCATGCACAGGGTATTGATATGAATTACCTGGTAAGTTTTCTTGTTTCATGGTAATTTATGCTATATGTATGCATGATTATGTATGCTCTTACTCTTTTCCTTTCTGGCTCATAGCGGATGCTTGAAGAACAAAACAAGAAACTTCAAGAAGAGTTGGCCGCTAGTCGTCAACAGGTTTCCCATTTTGAAAATTTGTACCATCAATAAGAGCAAAATTTTTGAGACTTCCGGTTTCAGGGGATGAGAGATCCTGGTGCTTCTTCATTTAGAGGCCCCCAAATTAATGACCATGAGATCCTTTCGTCTACTTCTGATGAGGACCGTTACATATCAAAACTCCAAGGTAATAGACATTCTGGTGCTCCTACTTTGGGTGGACTTGGGATAGGTGATATGCCTCCTCCTCCAACAGGCGATGATTTTTTCAGTGATCTACCACTTCCTTCTTAGTGATGTATAAATATTGTATCAATATATAAGAAGTATAAGAATAATAATTACAATATATAATTTTTACCTTTACTGCAACTCTTTTTTTTATCATGATTATTACTACAATATAATTATTATAATTTCCTCTTCATATTTAACATTTACACATCATCACTACAAAACCAAATGCAACGTGACAATTTAAGATTCTTTCGTCGCCAATTCCTTATCCTCATGCATCTTGGACTCACTCTTTCCTTATCAATTTTTGAATAGCACCATCCTCCTATATAAATCAATTTTCACACCATAATTTCATACAGAAACCAAGAGATTTTCTACTACAATGTAAAAACTCCTTTTAACAATTCTGATTTTCCTTCATTCATCAACAATGACCGAACTCTATTTGAAGAAAATAAAAGTTCTATTTAAAAATATGAATGCCATTCATTGGAAACAAATATCTTGGTCAAAGATTGATACTTTGAAGTGTTTTCAAAATGTTAAATTGGACCATTCTTTTTTACATGCCATGGCTTCTTTTTGGAACGTGAATTCTAGGACATTTAAAATTAATGGCTTCGAAATATGTCCCTTGATTGAAGAATTTGAGGCCATCCTTGGATATCCATATAATCAACAAATGGCATTACCTATATTATTTTCCAAGACTCAACAGAAGATGCAACTATAATTTCAAATCTCAAAACCTGAAGTTCTTCAGTTGATGAGAGGTGAGAAAATTCTACTTGGTCCCTTAATTGACTTTTGCCTTTCTCATTTGGCTCCTACTAAGGCTTGGGGACATATGCTTTGTTTATGCTTGCTTGGCCAATTCTTGCTTTTTTCTTCTGATGGCGATATTGGATATCATGGATCAAATGGAAGGAGGCTTATCGCCGATACCCGTAATCTTAGCCGAGACTTTAGTTGGATTAGACCAACTTAAATTAGGATCGTCAAAGAGACTGACCGGGAGTCCATTGTTGCTTCAGGTAATTTCCTAAAATGCCCTTTCGGGTTTTTAATTTAGGTTTTCTCTTTCTTCTTCTTCTTCTTTTTTTATATTGCTCTAATTTTTGCCTAGTCCGCCCATGTGGGTTTTCGAAACTAGCGAGTTTTCCTAATTTTTGCTTAAGCCGCCCTTGCAGGTTTTCAACTTAGCGAACCTCTCTTTTTTATTATATTTTATATTGCTCTAATTTTTTCCTAGTCCGCCCATATGGATTTTCAGAACTAGCGAGCTATTCTAATTTTTGCCTAAGCTGCCCTTGCGGGTTTTCAACTTAGCGGACTTTTTTTTCTTTTTTTTCATTATTATATTTTTTATATATATATTTTTTTTAAATTTAATTTTCCCTCATAGATTTGGCTTCAGGAGCGTCTCTGCTTGCTTGATACTCCATCCATGGATTTTACTAGATATCTGCCATGGCATCATTCCACTAGGAAACTACTCCATCCGGCTTCTTCATATGCTGACTGGGTTAACTGGATCTATTCACGTGCTGAAGTCAACATCCGTTGGTTGGTACCTTGGTGGAAGATTTCTCGTATCACCATGTGGACATACTTGATGTATGTTCCTCTTGCTGCTCTTTGTCGAGGTACTTGCTATGATCCTCGCCGGCTTAGCCATCATTATGGAGCTGAGCCTCGTAATTTTGACATGCTTGCTTGACTGAAGCCTACTTGGATCGGCTGAAACAAAGCTGGCCTGCACGTTACACTTATCGTCTGCCATAGATTTTACATTTGTCAATTTAGAAAGTGTATTCTTAGGATGAAAAAAAATAATAATAAAAGTAATAAAAGATGCTTCTTTTCCTTTTATAATTTGCCATCACCTTTTGCTACTGTGTTTATTTATTTCATCCATATCTGGTCAAATACTTATAACAGTGTACATAGAATAATTTTAACATTAATTTTGTTTTATTAAATTGGGGAACAACCAAACATAAAGCCAGCATACACAAGATCACTCATGTTGCCAACTAGCCCTTTCGGGTTTTCTAATTGATGATTTTCTCTCATTTAGCCCTAATTATTGCCTAGCCCGCCCTTTCAAGTTTTCAGAACTAGCAGACTACTCTAACTTTTGCCTTGGCAGCCCTTTTTGAGTTTTCAACCTAGCGAGCTCTTTTTCTTTTTCTTTTTTTCTTCTCTTTTTTTTATACATAAAACCTCTTCTACCTGTCAATGTTCACTGGCTCACTAAACTCATTTTCGTCCATGTCTGATAACTTCACTGCACCCTTATTCATGACTTTTTTCACAACATATGGCCCTTCCTAGCTAGGCCTAAACTTCCCTCTTGGATCAGATACATTAGGCTTACATTGTTTCAACACTAAATCCCCGACTTTGAGTTTTCTGATCTTAACTCTACTATTATAAGCCCTGGCTATCTTCCTTTGATACAGTTGATGATGATACAATGCTTTTAACCTTCTCTCTTCTAGTAAAGCTAACTGTGTGTATCTGCTCACTACCCATTCCATTTCAGGCAGTTCAGCTTCCAAGACTACTCTTAATAACTTGATCTCAATTTCAATTGGCAATACTGCTTCCATCCCATAAACCAAGGAGAACGGTGTCATTCCAGTCAGTGTTCGCACACTTGTTGTATATCCCCACAAAGCAAAAGGAAGCATCTCTGACCAATCCCTGTATGTCTTGGTCACCTTGGATAGAATTTGATTAATTATCTTGTTTGTTGCTTCTACTGCACCATTACCCTTTGGTCTATAAGGAGAAGACCGGTGATGATGGATTTGGTACTTTGAGAATAAATCCTTAACTGCTCCTTGAAACTGTACCCCACTGTCTGATATCACACGGTGCAGGACCCCATACCTGCAGATGAGATTCTTTTCAATAAATCTAGCCATTTGGCTTGCACCCAGTTTGTTGAAGGATTCGGCTTCGACCCATTTTAAAATATAATCTACTGCTACTACAATGAAACGGTGACCGTTTGAGGCTGTCGGATGTATCTCTCCTATAATGTCGATACCCCAAGTCGCAAAGGGCCAGGTGAAGACATAGAATGCAATTCTTTAGGAGGCATGTGATTCATGTTACCATACATCTGACATTGTTGGTACTTCTTTACGAACTCTATACAATCTCTCTCCATAGTCAACCAGTAGTAACCTTGTCGAATTACCTTCTTAACTAGGGCCAAACCACTCATGTGTGGACTGCAACTTCCCGCATGTATTTCTGACATGATATGCTCCACTTCAAGCTTCCTCAAGCATCTCAAATGCACCCCATTAGGCCATCTTCGATATAAATGAAAGGTGATGTATTGCAAATACCACCGCCTTATTGCTCTTCTTTCTTTCTTTGTTGCCCCCAACAGGTATTCCCTTTCTTCTAAAAATCATCTTATAGTATCATACCACACATCATGATTTGTATCAGTTTCCATTATTGTCTCATATTCATAGCAAGGAGTTGATGAACTGGTCAAAATCAGAGTCTTAAGGAATAAGTTGACAGAATTTTCCCATACCGAAACCAATGTAGCTAGGGCATTAGCCATCTGGTTTTCTTCTCTTGATAGGTGTATAAACATGCACTCCTTAAAGTTCTTCTTCATCGTGGTCAAGTAATGGTGGTATGGTTTTAATTTCTCTTCTTTCAACTTCCACTCTCCATTTACTTGGGATACTGCTAGCAATGAATCGCCAAAAACTTCCACCTTTTCCACCTTCGTAATCATTAGGGTTTCTAGACCAAAGATACATGCTTCGACCTTCACCATATTATTGGTTGCCCTGAATTTGAACTTTTTGGCTAAAGGGATAAGTTCCCCTTTGGGAGATTCTAGTACGACTCCCAAACCTGCTCCTTTCCTATTTATTGCTCCATAAAAATACATTTTCCATCCTTGTACTTCAATGGCCTCTAAATGTTCATCCGAAAATTCCAAGACTACCTCTTCACTATCCGGTAATGGTTGTTGGGCCAGGAATTCTACCACTACTCTACCTTTAATTGTTTTTCTGGTTAAATACTCAATCTCAAATTCTTCCAATATTATCAACCATCGACCATACTTCCCAATCAAAGAGGGTGTCTCCCTTAAGTACTTCATTGGATCCAACCTAGAAATTGCTTACACACTATAAGATTGAAAATAATGCCGCAACTTCTTAGAAGACCAAACCACAGCTATACAGGTCTTTTCAATGATACTATACTTATTTTCATAAGGTAGGAGCTTTCTACTCAAATAATAAACTCCATGCTCAATTCCTGACTCATTTGCTTGGGCTAGCATGGCTCCTATTGACTCTTCTTCTATTGCTAAGTATAGTAAAAGAGGTTTATCGGGTTTGGGTGGTTTTAAAATAGGTGGATTCAGCAAATACTCTTTTATTCATTCAAAGGCCCTTTGACATTCTTCATTCCACAGGACCAGCTGATTCTTTTTAAGCAATTTGAAGATAGGCTCATAGATTGTTGTGAGCTTTGCTATAAATCTGCTAATATATTGTAATTTACCAATGAATTCCATACTTCTCTCTACGTCTTAGGGGATGGCATATCCCTGATTGCTTTAACTTTGTTAGGATCAATCTCAATGCCATTCGGACCAATCACATGTCCCAACAATTTGCCTGAGGTAACCCTAAACACACACTTCTTCGGGTTTAATCTTAGCTTATATTTCAATGCTCTATCGAAGAATAATTCTAAGTTTTGGAAGTGTTGTTCCCTTGTATCCGATTTCACCATCATATCATCAACATATACTTCAACTTCTTTGTGCATCATGTCATGAAATAGTGTGGTGGCCAGCCGTTGGTAGGTTGCTCCAGCATTCTTTAAACCGAACGACATCACCCTATAACAAAATATACCCCATGTAGTAATGAAAGCAGTTTTGTATTTATCCTCTTGGGCCATTAACACTTGGTTGTATCCGGAGAATCCATCTACAAATGAGTGTAGTACGCTAGAGACTGCACTATCAATGAGAACACCTATATGAGGTAAAGGAAAATCATCTTTAGGGGAAGCCTTGTTTAAATCTCTATAGTCCACACAGACCCTTATTCTTCCATCTTTCTTTGGTATGGGTACTATGTTTGCTAGCCAATCTGGATATTCTATAATTTCAAGGAACTTCACTTGTATTTGTTTAGTGACCTCTTCTTTAACCAATTCAGCCCACTCAGGTATTAATCGCCTAAGCTTTTGTTTGACAGGTTTCATGTGAGTGTAAGTAGGAATAAGATGTTCGGCTATGTCTCGATCTATTCCAGGCATATCCTCGTAAGACCAAGCAAATACTTCTTCATATTTTTTGAATATTTTTTCAAATCTCTCTCTCTCATCAGGAGTAAGGTCGGATGCTATGCTAATATTTTTAGGATTTTTTATTGTTCCCAAATTTAATGATTGTTTGTTAACAGAATTAATATTAAAGATGCTCATGTAACTGCTATTTATATGTATGCAACCATCAGGAGAAACATCACACAAGTAAGCAAAATCAGACTTTATTGCATTCATTTTGGAAAAGAAAATATCATCATCCTCATACAAAGCAGACAAATTAAAATCAAAATCAAAATCATTATTCTCAAAATCATAAGGCATAATGTCTTCAAACTTCTCTTCAACCAGGGCAGCAATCTCCTCTAGAGTCTTCTCAGATTTCAAGACAGCTTCCTTCTTTTCTTCTGGATTGGACTCCTTGTTGGCTGGCAGGGTGAGCACTTTCTTCATTTGCTCCACTAGCTCGGCAATATCTGCAAAAATTTCAAAACCCGGGATTAACTTTCCCATGAACATGATTGGCTCGGGCTTTTCTTGGAGTGGTCCCATGTCTAGAGCTTTGATGAAGATTTTTTCAAGTGGTGTAAAGCTCATCTTCTCATTCTTCTTTGGCTGGACATCTTTGTTTACTTCATCATACCCCAACCATTTCTTGGAGGTTTGAGTTTTGAAATCTGGAAGCTTTGTCAAACCGGCCTTGCCCTTTCCAAGACCATCTCTGGGAAGGTAGTTCATGCTTTTCATCATGTTTAAGACCTTAGAGTCCACTACTTCATCATCAAAAATTGTAGGTACTTGGAAACCATTGAGAGGCCTCTCAATCATTAGAGCATTAACAACCTCATTATCTTCGCCCTCGATGACCACTATCTCATCTCCGCTAGGGAACTTGATCTTTTAATGAAGGGTGGAAGGAACACCACTAAGAGGATGAAACCATGGTCATCCCAAGAGTAAGGCGAAGGTAACGGGTATGTCCAAAACAACAAATTCAACAATAGATTCAATTGGACCAACCTTGATAGTAGCTTTGAAAGTTCCTTCAGCCTGTCTCTTAGTGTTGTCATAAGCCCAAATGGTTACATCGGTCGGGTTTAGATCCCTTATTGACATGGCTAGTTTTGGCAATATTTTAAGTGGACAAACATTTATGGCAGACCCATCATCAACCATTACACATCTAAGAAATTCTATTTTGATAAAGAGAGGGTGGATGTGATCTCTCCCTTGTTCCTGTAAATCCACATCTAAGAAAGATACTGCTCCCATATTAACTTCGCTCTTCTCTTGAATATCTTCACATTTCATTACTCCCTCAATTTTTATGATGTCGATCAGCTCCTCCGGTGTTATGGAGGTGGAAATTGGCATGCTAGCTAAGGCCTTGGCCATAGTTTCTCGATGCTTTTTAAAAGTAGCCAATAAATCCAATCATGAAGGTTGTCAGTGGTGGTACTCTATTGAACCTTAGTAATGGATTGTCTTTGGTGTTCGGCTTGTTGGGATAGGGAAGCTTTCCACTATCATTCAAATTTTGGATCTCATGCCTAACCTCACACATTTATCCGTGTCATGCTCTTGCATTTTATGAAACTAACAAAATGCTTTAGTGTCGAAATTCGGTGGGAGAGGGTTAGGCAAAGGACAAGGATTTAAGGGTTGTAACAATCCCTTTCTTTGAAGTTTATTGAGAACCCAAGACATAGGTTTCCCAAATTTTGAAAACTGCCTCCTTGTTCCTTGGCTAGTAGCATTAACACCGACTGCCTTTTGCATGATTTGGTTACCAGACTGATAGTTTCCTTTCTCATTCCTTCTTTTTGAAAAATGGTTCTTCTCTCTTTCCCATTCTTTGATTTGCAGGCCAGCTTGGAGGAGATCTTTGAAATCACGGATGAATGTATGAGACATCCTTTCATGAAGACTAGGCAACACCGCCCTCACAATCATCCTATTTTGATCATAATCATCGGGCCTTTTCTTGAGCAAAGTGGCCTTATTTCCCCATCTTTTCACATAGTCCACAAAATTCTCATTTGGCCTTTGTCTAATGGACTCCACTTCCATTAAGGCAACTTCCATTTCAACTTTGTATCCATAATGTTGGATGAAGGCCTTGTATAGCAGATCCCAACTCTTTTGTGTTCCTTCTTCTAAGGTATTGAACCAATTTTGGATAACAGGATCGAATGAGAGCATAAAGTACCTTAATGTTTGAGCCTTAGTAGCTCGGGCAGACTACATAGCAGTGATATACTGCTTCACATGGAGGTGAGGATTTTAGGTTCCATCAAACTTTGCAAAAGATGGCATCTTGAATTTGTATGGCACTTCTTCATCTAGCTCAAATAATTTGTCAACTTCGAACATTTCTTCGGTTTTCAGCTTCTTCTCAAATTTCTTTTCTAAGTCCGTAATCATCTTCTCAACATCAAAAGTCTCAGTTTTCTCCATAGCTGATCTTTCAACACTCTTTGGTTCTTTCTTCATGTCTTGAGGATCTTGGAAGTATTGAGCCCAATCATCATCATCATCAATGATCACCTTATCATCATCAAAAACCACTTCACCAACTTTAGTCTTCCCTTTGTCCTTTGGCTTCTTAGTGCTAACAGATGCTTCGGCATGATTTCCTAAAATTGCAGCCAATTGGTTCTTCATAGTCTCAGCTAGGGCCTCTTTTATTTCTTCCATCTTGGCATTGAGGACATCATCTACCATTCTTTGAATTTGTTCGGGCTCCATTGTTTTTGGTGAACAAGTGATTGAGTTGCTACTATATTCTTCTTCTCCGGCATAGGTCGGATTGTCGTAAGCTTTTGAGTTGTCATAATTCAGGGCTGTGAGCCAGAAAGGATCAGTGATATGAGATGCAAATGTATGTATGCATGTATGCACAAACAATCAACAAAGATAAGTAGAATGTCCCTTCCAACCTTATAACATCCACACATGAATGGTGAGTCTCTTTTCCTAGGTATATGGTTAACAAAATACTAACATGGGGTATATTGTTTTCGAATAATTTCCTCGGACATTTCAACCAATAGTTATATTTTCAAAAATGGAAATCAGTTCATGATAATTCTCATTAATTAGGTTTTAATCCATTTATCCAACTAAAGTAGCTTTTATGCTATATTGGATTAAAACTAAATTAAAAGGTTTATTAAAAATAGATTTCTCACTTGAAAAAAGTAACTAATGATTCATGCCAAAAACAAGCCCATGATTAATAACTCTTAGTATAAACTAGGCTCACAATTGATTTTTGGTATTTCGTAATTGACCTAAATAATTTGCAAGCTCTTTGTAAGAAAAGGTTAGATGAAAATAATTTTGTTTCTAAGCCCATTGTAAAAAGATTTTAGAAAAAATGGATTTTGGGCTTAGTATTTGGGTTATGAGCAAAAGAATTTTTGATTTGCTTTTAGAAAAATTTTATGTCCAAAGACCATCTTAAAAAAATTTGAAAATAGCTTTGGTCTTTTAGATTTTAAAGAAAAAATTTATTTTGAACTCACAATGTATTTAGGTCATATTAGAAAAAGAACAAACCAAATAAGCCATGATTTAAGCTAAGATAAATTAACCATAGTCAAACAACAAGCATTTGGGGTAAAATTCTAAGAAAAGTAACTAGGCTAATTACATGAGCTTTAGTCTTTAGGTTAAAAGGTTTAGGTTCCCATAGCAAGTATATACCAAATTGTATGAGGCTATGAGTGGTTATGCCATGCTCGATCTCCATACCTTGAGTGAAAGTATGGTATCCCTTACATAACACAACACGGGTAACACGGGCATCCTAGCTCACGTACACAATGCAATCTAATATGATGCAATGGATAATATTATTATAAGAAAGAATAGAATAATATAAAGACCAACGGAATCAACTTCTCTTGTCCCCAGTGGAGTTGCCACTGTGAGCGGAAATTTTTGCCCCCACTCCCAGTGGAATGGTTCTTGGGACTTCGGCACTGTTTAGGCTCGAGGCCTTAGAGAACACGGGCCTAATCCCAGAGAAAAATGGAGTTGCCATCCGGACAGGCCGGGAAAAGAAAGGGGTGGATGACTCGATTCCTAAGGAATCCCCAACTCCCTAATGGGTTCAGAAAGTTGGGTAAGTGTGGGAAAGGTGAGAAATGGCCCAGCACCCCTACAATGCCCGGTTCATTGGAACCGATCTCCTTTACAGGTCTTAATATTATAAAATTCTTAAGTATAATAATATTATCCATATTACATGCAACAATTAAAATAAAGCATCATTATATTAAAATCAAAGCAATGTCCAAACAAAGCAAATAAATGGACACCCATCCGAAGATGGAAACATATCCTTTCATCATCTATGTCTAAACTAAATAGGACACCCACCAAAAGGTGGAAACATGTCCTTTACATTGGTCCAAAATATAAAAGAAATTTAAATTACATGATATTTAACTAATGAGTTACCTACAAAGTGGAAACATACCTTTTATAATTTTAATACTAAAACAAACAAATAATAATCATAACAATAAAGAAAATAATCATCCATGGTAAATTAAATAAATCAAGCATTGAAATTAAATAAATCAACCATCAAAATATTTAATAAACTACATAATCAAATCTAAAATTAAATAAAGCAAATAAAGATACAAATTAGGGTTTATGTCTCAATTTAGAGTTCTTTAATTAACATTTAGGGTTTTGGGATTTTAGAATTATTGTTGTTATTATTTAGGATACTGTAAAGATTTTGGAAAATTGGAATGGATTAGGGTTTTATAAATTTAAGAAAGTAGTAAGGTATTTTTGGTTAATCAAATTAGGGTTTAGGGCTAACATCATGAAATTAAGGTTTTGGAATCTTAAGACATTAGAGTTTATAATTCATGGTTACTAGATTGTGATTTTAGGTTTACTGGATTATGGCTTTAGGGTTTAGATTTATTTGTCATAAGATTTTGAGGTTTTAAGAATTAGTGTTTAGGAAAACTAGGGTTTACCGTATTAGTTTTTTGAGAAAATAAGGGTTTTTGAAATTTTGGAAAACATATTTCATTTTAGGATTTAAGAAAACAGTTTAGAGTTTTATAAAAATAATTATGATTTTTAGAAAATGTAAAGAAGATTAGGGTTTGCAGATTAAGAAAACATTTGGAAATTTTGGACAAAAAGTTATGGTTTAGATGAAAATAGTTCGGAAAACAATTTAGGGTTTTAAAGCTTTTGGAAGCTGAAGAATAATTTTAGGGTCTGGAAAAAAAATAGTTTAGGGTTTTAAGGTTTTTGGAAACAGAAGAAACAATTTAGGGTTTTTAAGGTTTTTGGAAACAAAAATGTAGTTTAGGGTTTTTGAAGTTTTGGAAAGAGAAGAGTAGTTTAGGGTTTCTGAAAAGAGAAGAATAGTTTTAGGGTTTTGAAGTTTTCATCATTGATTAAGGTTACTGGATGAACATATTACCAAGTTTAATGATTTAGGTTACTGAAACAAAAATCCATGATACATGTATTTAAAAGAAAATATGGCAATAACATTGTAAATATAATCGAAGCAAAGATTTATAATCAAACCTTCATTTGTTGGTTCCACCAAAACTGATTTCTAGATGAACAATGACAAAGGCAGTGTTGCTGCCTTTGATGGATTATTGATTGCTTCTTGTTGCTAATATCTCTTGCTTGCTAAGGTTTTTCTATCTCTTTTTTCCTTAGTCAGAAGTCCAAAGTTTTCCTCCAGTAAAAACTAATTTTCCATCCCCTAATTCTGAGTTTTAATGTGTTATTTATAGGAAAAATCATAAACCTACTTCTAATTGTTTAAGGAAATTAAAACAAATTAGGAAAAGAAACCAATTAGAATTTGGTTTAGAAAAAAATTGCATTGGAAAATTGCGCTGGCAAAAAATCTCATGCAGTCCAAGAATTGCGAGCGCTGAAAATTGCTGCGGGCGAAATCTTGCGAGCAAGCAAAAATCGTTGCGGGCGGGTGCCAATTCGCCATAGGAATTTAACCTTTGGCGACGAATTTTTTTTGTCGTCGATTTTTATTTTTATTTTTATTTTTATTTTTATTTTTATTTTTATTTTTATTTTTATTTTTATTTTTATTTTTATTTTTATTTTATTTTATTTTATTTTATTTTTATTTTATTTAACTTTACCATTTTTATTTTTATTAAAAATAATAAATATTAAATATTAAAATAAATATTATTTAATTAAAATTCCATAAAAATTATTTTGGACTATATAAAAATATCGAACTAGACTGAGTTAAAAATTAAGGGTCTACACTACCTCAATGGCCTTATTAGTTTGAAGGTCTATAGGGAGGGGACTAGTGTAACGCCTCTAGTTTTACTAAATATAATTAAATACATAATTTGAAAGGGTTAAATGAGGTGTTCGAAGAAGAAAATAGCAAATGTATATATAGAATATAGATAAAATATACATAACATATAAATGTTACTAAGAATGAAAAGGTAAAAATGTAAAAAAAAGTCAAACAGGGTAAAATTATAAAAGTTAAAGTAAGAAGTTAAAATAATAATAATAATAATTCAAAATTAAAATTATTTTTGGGTAGTGGAAGATGATGGAAATTAAGATATTAATTAATTATTAATTAATTAATTAGTTATATACATATGGCTAAAAAAAGAAGATAAAAATTAAAAAGAATCACTTTTCTTCTTCTCCTTCTTCTTCTTAAAATGGCCGAATTTTCCATGGATATTTGAGGAAGAATTGATCTTTTCCAAACACTCAAATTCTCATAAAATTTTCAAGAATTAGGTGTGGAATTGGTGATTTCTTATCATAATATAAGGATTTACTTCTTTTTAAGGAATTCCTTTTTAATTTTTTTATGTTATAAAAGGATAGAGATAGGACACACTTCACCATAAAATCATGGCAATTTATAGTGACATGCTAAGCATAGCAATTCTCTTTTAGTTTTTAATTATGTGAAATGTTGATTTTTGAAAGAAGATGTTATAATTGTTTAAATGGGTTTGAATGATGTTATTTTGGTGTGAAAGTAAAGATTTTATTGTTGGTTGATTGATTTGATTAGGTTTGGTTGAAGTTTAGAAGAAGAAGAGAGTGATTTAGGGTTTTCATAGGATGTAAAGAATTGATGTAAATTGATTTTAAATTGTTAAATTGTGTTAGAATATGATTCTAATGACATAATTTAACTTAAAATTTAACTTGGAATTGATTGGAATAGAAATTCAAAATTAAAGTGTATTAGGGCAAATTTTAGAAATTTGAAGGAAATGTGATAAATTTAGTTTTATTTCTTAAAGTGGATATGAATGAGTTCCTAATGAACTATTTACACTCACATTTTGATTAGAAAGTGAGTAGAGCCAAGTTGCTTAATTAAAATGGTGAAGAGCATTGATAAAAGTTGGTGTTTAAGTTTATTAGTACATTGGATTATGGCACATCATTAGGTAAGTATATACTTTGATTAAATATATCTCATTTGCATTTAATTTGGCTTAATACATTTTGTTTGTAAGAATGTGCTAAGCAACTTCGATATTGAGTATTTGAATATAATGCATTGTTGGTTGTAGAAAGGTGTAAATTGCATTATGTGCATTATATTAAGCCATTGTAAATGGCTAAAATGAGTAATATGTGCTAATTGAGAAAAAAAAAAGTGAAAAATAAAATGCCCAAAGTATATGCGTAATGAGGTCACATTGTAAATGTAACATAAATTATTAAAAATGTGATGAATTATGTTGAAAAGAAGGGATTTATGCATGGCTATAAAAAAGAAAAGGGTAAATGAAATAATGTGATGGGAATTTGTTATGGAAAAGTGTAATGTATATGAAATGTGTGTTTCCTTATATATTATTCTATTCTAGAGTTATGTGTTTGGTGATATGCATATGGCATGCCTAATATATGATTTGTCTTTAAGGCTAGATGCCAGGCATTACTTTTTATGTTATTTGCCTACGGCTGAACGTTGGGCATCACTTGTGATTTTATTTGCCTTCGAGCTAGACATTGAGTGTTAAGATAAACCAAAATAATATCTCGAGAATATGAATATTATATAGGGTTATTTGGGCCAAATGAATGCAATTGTGATATATGATGGAATTATATGATTAATGCATACGTTTAAAATGCATTTGCATGCTACATTATGAGTTTGAAAGAAAAGGCATCTTGCATAGTTTTCAAAGTTCCTTTTATTATCAAAGTATGCATCACTAGGTTATTAGCTTAGCATGATTGAATTCCATCGTGCAGGTGATAGAGTAGACTTGAAGGGCCTTGCTAGACCTGACCAGGTCTAGGGTTGTGAATTTGCATAAGAAACTTGATTTCTACCATAAGACCAACGTTGCCAACATATCATGTATATTTTTGGCTTTTGTAACACATTATGTTCATATAGTATATTAATGTAAGTTAATGTTATAAACTAAACATTTGTTTTATATATTGTGAATACTGAAAACTTATACATATATATACATAAATAAATGGATATGAAGTGTTGAATGTATTAGTACAAAAATATTGGAGATTTGGAAAAATGTATGTATGTAAATATTAGGAGCATAAATTTTTGCAGGTTATGTATTTATTTTATTTTGGGAATGTCCAAAATACAAATAAAATTCTAGCAAATTTTTTTTCTAGGGATTTTCATTAATAAATACTATTTTAGTATTTAAATTATTTATATTTATATTTATTTACCTAATAAATTATCTTTAATCAAATAAATTATTTTATCAAAAATTTTGGTAAATTTTTCTAATTACTAGAATAGTGGCATTCCTGTATTATGTATACATATGTTTTATATATGGAATGTATGTATTATACGTATATAGGGTATAATGGTATCACAACCAATGATGCTATATCTTGTATTTCGCCATTAATTGGACTACTTCCTTTTAAAAGTGTGACCCATTATCTGAAATTACTTCAAATAGCACTTCATACCGACAAATAATGTTTGTATTAATAAACTGGGCCACCTTTTTAGCATTGAGACCGGAGCAAGAAGCCGCTTTGACCCATTTGGTAAAATAGTTTATGGCTACTTGACAAATTTAAGCAATCCTCCCTCATGGTAATTGTGGCATTTCTTGACAAAATGATGTTGGCATATATCTGATAATTGTGGCCTTTCTTGACAAAATTTAAGCAATCCACCCTCATGGTAAACAAATAACAACCAAAATTAGTGATTTTCCAGGCTAAGGCAACTCCATTAATATGGGGGCCTTGTTCATCACCATGATCCCAATCTAATATTTGTTGTGCTTTAGACTCATCCACATATCTGAGGTGAATATTTGATGTCCTTCGGTCTATTTTCAAGGCTTGATCAGGGTATTGAATAAAATTAAAGATGTCCTAGAACCATGGCATTTTGTTTGTAACCAGAACTGTAGCACAATATGCTAGCTGAGTTTTCACATCAATGGCAATGGGGCAAATTATCATTTCTTTTCCCATATGGATCATAGAAGCTAAGGTATCTAAAGCATTAGTAAACTAATTCTTCGTTCAAGGTAGGTAATGGAATGAAACCTCCTCGAACTAATGTGCTAGGTTTTCCAAGTACCAAAGGTAAGGAAACAGATGCTTTTCTCTTATTTTCCACTTTCCCAATGCATGGAATATAATAAGGGTAGAATCTCCATTTACCTCTAGGCTTCTAACCTTCAACTCCAAAGCTACTTCTTGCTCGATTATGTAGGCTTCATATTCTACCTCATTGTTGATGACTTCGAAAGCTATTTTAATTACCAACAGAATCTACTCCTTTTCTGGGATAATAAGGACAATGCCCATGCCATAACATTTGTGATTAGTTACACCTTTGAAATACATGAACCATACTTGTCAATACTCAGGATATCCTCATTTGGGAATTCTAGCTCTTTAACCAAATCTGGCATAAGAGCGGTGGCTAACAATTCAGCTATGACATTTCCCTTGATTACTTTGAGTGCCAAACTTGAGATCAAAAGGGGGTCCAATTCATGATTACTTATATAGTGTAAGAAGCCATGTAGCGATGCAATTTCTAACATACCCATACTAGGGCTAAGCACAACATTTCAATTTGATTATACTTAAGCTCATAGGCAAATAATCTTTTACTCATATAATAGATAACAAATTCCTTCCTTGATCCATCCTCATGTTGAGCAAGCATTACTGAAACATAAAGGAGTATAGGATCACCAGGTCTTGGAGGCTATAGTACCAAAGGTGACAATAAATATTGCTTAATCTTTTTGAATGCCTCTTGGCATTGGTCATCCCACTTTGTTGGGGTGTCCTTCTTGAGCAGTTTGAAGTTGGGCCCATAAACATCAACCATTTGAGAAATGAAATGACTAATATACTGTATGGCATCCCAAAAATCCCCTGATTTCCTTTTCTGTCTAGGAAGCAGGCCTTAGCATGATCCACTTCAATCCCCCAAGAACTGACCATATGCCTAAAAATATGCTGGAATCTGCTCCAAACACACATTTAGATGGGTTGAGTTTTAATTGTTATTGATGGAATCTAAGGAAAAAGTTGTTTTAGATCTTGCACATGCGCTTCAGCCCTTTTTGATTTAATTACCATATCGTCCACATAGACTTCCACATCCTAGTGCATCATGTCGTGGAAGACTTTTGATTTTTCTATGGGCTGGGTACACTCTGATGATGGACCACCATTCCTTTTAAAAGACCAATTGGTGTGTACTTTCATCGCTAATTGGATTAAGTAGCTAAAATTAGATTTTGCTCTGTCTTCTAACATAGCTACTTGAAATAGACTAGGCTTCATATTTTCCTCAAAATCATTCCTTGTCTCCAAGGCAAGCTCGTTATCTTCTAAGCTATCCCGGGCTACATGTGTAAGCCGAGTAGAGGCGCCACACTATCCTAATGTTGCTACCAATTTTACTTAGTTAAATTTTAGTTTCGATTTTACAGAAATTTTGCCAGAGTTTCGCCTAGAAATTTGGGTCCCAAGTGTCGACAAAACTGATTTTTCTGATTTTTGAAAACATTTTTACACAAACCAATGCGAATACAATCAGTTTCAATACACTCCCAATGAATCCACCTTATAACCTCAACTACAAACCTGCAAGAAGAATTCACACTTCTAATACAAAATAAAGTAGAGGTTTATTATTATTACATACTACTAACGTACAGTATAACATAGTACTTCCCCATCTTATATATAAATATATACATATACATGCCACAACTAGCTAACTCATAATATAGGAAATGAAAGGCTACTCTGAGGTGCTGCACTGTGTTGTGCTGCTCGATGCTAATCACCGAAATCTACTGCTCCGAACCTACGAGTCAAGAAAACTCAACTCGCTGAGCAATGACGCTCAGTGGGTACTTTACCGGTGAAAATATAAGTAAAACATGAAAGCATTTGAACTAAAAGGAAATAATTAAATCAAAAATCAACCAACATCTCCACTGTAACATAGGTTATACTTTCAACAATTGTAAAAATCATAATTCAACTCATTTTGCAGTACGTAGTTTTAGAAAAACAGGACTTTGGCTCAGGCTCTACTGGCATATAGGGAACCATAGCGATAAGGCAGTGGCCCTCACCACTGTAACATAGGTGGCCCTCACCACCATGGTTATAACCAATTCTGCTCTACGGCCTATACCCGTAGGTAACCGCCGGAGCATTCCAATCAAAATTTCACAACATCTCCACTCCACGGCCTATACCCGAAGGTAACCGCCGGGGTGTATCAAACACAATAAGTGGCAGTACTGCATAAGTTAGTATAGTACACCATACCCTTATCTACCACTCCCAACTACCCAGTAGAGCATAAAGATTAAAATGATTCAATTTAAGTCTCAAACTTCATTTTAGAATGACTCGAGAAATTATTTTAATTTCCGTCGTGCTTTGCCATTTACGCCGCGCACCACATTCTTTAGTCCAACCATTCCCCTTTTTCACATATTTAACATCCAAAATAAACATATCAAACATTTCAAAGCATTCCTCAAAAAGTCACAAATTGACCAAATGAATAGTGTCGCGGCACGTAAAATCAGCAACGCAAAATGGCATGACCAAATGAATAGTAAAATCTGGATTTTCGTCAAAATTTCAGTCCGTTTTAGTCATACATTTGACCAGGTAAATGATCTTATTTTTGGCTGAAATTTTACAGGAAACTTATTTCATATGTTGACTAATTTCATGTAAAATTTTGTTGAAAAATTCATTCATTTGCTACCTTAAACAGCTGCCACAAAAAGAGTCCAGAATCTTCCATTTTGGGACCATTTCGGCCCAAACATATGAAATACATGGGATAGTGTATTTTTCTTTTACAAATCAATATGAAGGCTTCTTTAATGATAAAGTGAAGATTCAAACACTTCCCTTTGATAACTTTTGCATGTTTAACTTAAATCAAACTAATTAAAGTTCATCAAATCAACTTGCTAAACTTTTCTCAAAACATTTGGTTTAAATTAAATTTAAACAACTCAATTGCCATAAGAATCCAAGAACATAACTCAAACATTTAATTTAAACTCAATCAATACATTTAAGCATCAACATAAAAAATTCCATAACCCAAAGTTTGTAAGAAAAATAAAATTTCTTTTATGGTAAAGTATTTTTCCAAGGTAAAGTACCAAACCTTGTTCTTTTAATTCCTTTTTGCCTTTCCTTCTTCTCCTTCCTTAATCTTTGTTTCTCCTTCAAGAAATTCAAGAACACAACCTTAAACATAAACCTTAGAAATTTAAAACAATAAACTACCCTTCCATTTCTTTTCAAACTAAACCCTAATCTAACCTTATTAAACCTTAGAAACCTTGATTCTTCCATTTAATTAATCAATATCATCACTACTTAAAATTTTCCCCAAATCCACCATAAGAACCCTAATTTCCAATCTTCCAATAGATATATAATTACTTAAAATTGATACTAGAATTGAATTCTACATACTTAAAAACCTTAAAACTTACCTTGAAAATCAAACTTGTTAAAAATTTGAAATCCTTTGGTGTTCTTCCTATGGTGGCCGAAAATTTGGAATGGGTGAGAGAGAGAGATTTGTTCTTCATGCCATGATATATATATAAGGGAAATGATGCTCACTTTTGGGTTGGATAAATGCCTTAGGGCCATTTGTCCACATCTTTTTCTTTTCTTCTTTTTATAATGCTAAATGGTCACCTTTAATTGGTCCAAATGTCTCTTTATTTTATTTATTTAAAACCCAAGTCCTTGAATTTTATTTTAATCATATTTTGGCCCCTCAACCTCCTTGTGCTGAAATTTTTATGGCCTAGGGTGTGAAAAGACTAAAATACCCTCCGGCGATTAATCGGTCGTAACTTTTAAACCGTACAGTTCCACGAGGCAAACTACATATGGTTTTGATCCTCTCGACCTCTACTGTAACACCCCTATATCCCGTATACGTACCAAGCATGCTTAAACGATCGTAATATACGTATACTGAATATAGTAAATGCCACAGTTTAAAAAGAAAACGCAACAAAGATCTTTGTAAATAAATGAAACCAATCTCAAACATTTTATAGAAATCCAAAAGACACCATATATATATATAACTGTTTATCAATTCACAGGGGAAGTTATTACAAATATGTTATAAATCAAAGTTTACAAAACATAGAATATATACATGATTGGCAGCTTTTCTCCGATCTTTAAGTCCCAAAATAACTCTTCAATGTCTACTCTCACTCGGTCTCGAGGAGCTCTCAGGTTCAACTATGTTACCTGCGCGATCAAACACTATCGCGCTAAGCCATCGGCTTAGTAGTACAAAATATACCAACATTATACTTTAAGGCAATGCAACGTTAAACATCTAAATCATAAAAGTGAACATCATAAGTGAAAAGCTAACATCACACCTTTATATTTCATAAGCCAAGCACATAGAAACATATCACATTACCACATCATACTATGTTCAATATCATAACAATATTTATAGTACATCTTCATAGTTCCATTGATCTTATCATTCAAGAATCACATTATATACAAAGACAAGCATGGGCCCAAAACACTCTAATATGCCATTCCATTTTCAGAGTTAATGCTTTGGTTTTGTTATCACATTTATCATTATCATATACCCAACTAGGCTTCAAGGATTTAGATTCAACCAAGCTTCAAGGGGAACAAAGCATGCTAAGTATCAACCCAACTTGGCTTCAAGAACCAACCCAACCTAGCTTCAAGGGTTGTAACATCTCAATTAGGCTTCAAGGATCAAATCCAACCTAACTTCAAGAGAATGTTACCAATAGGCATGCCACCAATAACAAAACTCTGAAAATGAATAACACATTAGACACACAATTCATTTATTATTTCATTCTCACATCTCATCATCAATTAGGCAAACATGCCTTATGTTCTTCCAATAGAATCATCATAGCCAATCACAATGGCTTCATATCACATTTGAGTTATCATAGCCAATTACAATGGCCTCATATCATGTTATATCTCAAATCATATTATTCATATAACATCATTGATACAACATTTCAAAATACATTATTATTGAAATGTACATAATCAAACACATTAAACATCCATTAAAATGATCATCATTGATATATATACACATATATAATTCACCTTATTCTTAAATTTAGAATCCTCAATACACATTTGTTTAGGTCATCTTTGTTTTAAGTATGTTCAAAGTGTAAATACAAAAAGACCTTGAAAGGATTCAACAATATGAGAAAAACAAGAAACAAATCACAGTAAGGGACACCCCCAAGGGACACGGCCAAGCTTGTGGCCGTGTCTCTCAACCAAAAGCAACAGAAGCAGACATGGGCAAGGGACACGGCCGTGTCCTCTCCAAAAATCACCAAACACGGCCAAATTTCCATGGACTTGGCCATGTCTCTCAAAAATATTTTAGGTTGGCCGTGTCTCTTCCTTGGTTTGGCCGTGTCTCTCATGTATACAAACCTTAACTATGGCCAACTCTCTTTTGATTGAATAAAAACACAATATACACAACATAAACTCATTCAAATGGATGTAAGCAAAGTCATTAACACTTATTTTGCATGTTTAACACAATATTCAATTAACCATACATCAACAATCCATTTAATCATTTACCATTTCAAAACCCTAAACCAAACATCACTCTTAACTTATCATCTTCCAACCAAAACCAATATCAATCCAACCTTTTTAACTTATAATCAATCTCAACACTTATAAACTCATTTCAAACACACCTATTCATAATCTCAACACATCACAACCCACCTCAAACATAACTTCAAAAATAACAAAGATAAACAAGAGAGTACTTACCTTAAATGAAGAAATTTCACAAATCGCCAACCAACTCCTTTGATTTCTCCTTCAATTTGATTCTAGCATCAAGAACACCTCTATTGCTCTCTCTTCTCTTGGATAGCCGGCACACAAATGAGAAGAAAAGAAAGATAAACACAAGTCAACTTCTTTTCTTCTTTAAATCTCCACCAAGCAATTCTAACAAAGCAATTACCTAAATGCCCTCATCCATTTAACTTAACCTTTGTCACTTATATGCCCATTAAAGTAATTGCACATATCCCACATAAATATCCTCTTCCATTGACCATCCCTTTTGACTAATGTATATGTTATATATATAACCATATACCCAACATATACACTTTCTCTCTACACATTACTTTCCTTTTTAAACAATACATAAACATTCTCTTTTCAATATCTTTTCTCTTTTAAACCAACATATACATTCAATCCAATTAAAACAATAATAATATTCAAAACTTCTAGGGCATACATTGGGATATTACAATTCTCCCCCTCTAAAAAAAAATTTTCGTCCTCGAAATTACCTGATATCAAGTCTGGAATAGTTGAGGATATTGATCTCGCATGGTTTGCTCACTCTCCCAAGTTGCCTCTTCTCTCCCATGATTCTTCCACAAAATCTTTACCAAAGGCACTTTCTTATTTCTCAACTCTTTCACATCATGTGCCAAGATAGCAACTGGTTCCTCTTCAAATGCCAAATCGGGACTCACCTCGATAGATTCAATTGGAAACACATGAGATGGATCCGACCTGTATCTCCTCAACATAGAAACATGGAATACATTATGGATCCTCTCCAACTTAGGTGGCAAAGCAAGCCGATAAGCAACTGGCCCAACTCTTTCCAAAACTTCATACGGTACAATGAAGCGAGGACTCAATTTCCCTTTTCGACCAAACCTTAAGATCTTCTTCCAAGGAGACACTTTCAAAAATACCTTATCTCCCACATTGTATTCAATGTCTCTCCTCTTCAAATCTGAATAAGATTTCTGTCGGTCCGAAGCTGTTTTCAACTTATCTCGAATCATTTTCACTTTCTCTTCAGTTTCTTTAACCAAATCAGGACCAATTAACTTACCTTCACCAAGTTCATTCCAACATAGAGGGGTCCTGCACCGTCTACCATACAATGCTTTGAATGGGGCCATACCAATGCTGGATTGATGACTGTTATTGTAAGCAAATTCAACAAGTGGTAAGAATCCATCCCAACTTCTTGAGAAATCAATGACATAGCTTCTCAACATATCTTCAATAATCTGTATCACTCTCTCTGACTGCCCATCTGTCTGCGGATGAAAAGCAGTACGGAAGTGTAATCGAGAACCTAAAGCACCATGTAAACTCTTCCAAAACCTTGAAGTAAATCGGGGATCTCGATCAGACACTATAGATGTTGGAACACCATGCAACTTCACAATCTCATGGATATACAGCTCAGCTAACCTCTCCAAAGAGTAATCCATCCGAACCGGAAGGAAATGAGCTATTTTAGTTAACTTGTCAACAATCACCCAAATAGCATCATGCTTTCTTTGTGTCAATGGCAAACCAGATACGAAATCCATGGTTACTCTATCCCATTTCCATTTAGGCACTGCTAAAGGTTGAAGTAACCCAGTTGGAACTTGATGCTCAGCTTTTACCCTCTGACATGTGAGACATTTGGACACAAAATCTGCAATGTCTCTCTTCAGACCAGACCACCAGTAAAGCTGTTTCAAATCATGATACATCTTTGTATTGCCCAGATGCATAGCAAATACTGACTGATGTGCTTCTTCTAAAATGATCCTTCTCAAATTAGTATCATCAGGTACACACAATATGTTCTTAAACCAAAGACTTCCATCATTTCTCATAATAAAATCTCGACTCTTTCCATTCTGACAATCTGAAACAATCTTATGAATCTTATCATCAGCCAATTGAGCCTCTTTAATCTGATCTAACAATATTGGTTTCAATTGCAACTGTGCCAACAATGCACCATCATCACAAGGTATAAAACTAGCATGCAATGCTCTCAACTCAACAAGCAACGAGAGCGAAAAAACAGTCAACCCTGCTAAAGACTTCCGACTCAAGGCATCAGCAACAACATTTGCTTTACCCAGATGATAATCAATCAAACAGTCGTAGTCTTTAATCAATTCCAACCATCTTCTCTGTCGAAGATTGAGTTCTCTTTGGACACCCAAGTATTTTAAACTTTTATGATCAGTATAGATAAAACACTTCTCCCCATATAGATAATGTCGCCAAATCTTCAATGCAAACACAATGGCTGCTAATTCCAAATCATGGGTCGGATAATTGAGCTCATGAGGTTTCAACTGTCGAGAAGCATAAGCTATAACTTTACCTTCTTGCATCAAAACACAACCCAAACCACTATGTGAAGCATCACTGTAAATCACATATGGTTTATCTTCCACAGGTAAAGTAAGAACAGGCGCTTGAGTCAACATTTCTCTCAACTGTTCGAAGCTAGCCTGACACTGATCTGTCCACACAAATCTAACTCCCTTTCGAAGCAATCTGGTAAGTGGAGTAGCTATCAAAGAAAATCCTTTCACAAACCGTCGGTAATAGCCTGCCAAACCCAGAAAACTTCTAACTTCAGTCACAGACTTTGGTGGACTCCAATTCAAAATAGCTTCAACTTTACTCGGATCAACTCTAATACCCTCTGCTGAAACTATATGACCGAGAAAAGTAACTTGATCAAGCCAAAACTCACACTTCGACAGTTTAGCAAACAATTGCTTCTCTCTCAAAATCTGCAGCATAATCCGCAGATGCTTATCATGCTCCTCCTCATTACGCGAATACACCAATATATCATCAATAAAGACCACTACAAACTGATCCAAATAGGGCCTAAACACCCTATTCATCAAGTCCATAAAAACTGCAGGTGCATTCGTCAAACCAAAAGGCATAACTAGAAACTCATAATGCCCATACCTGGTCCGAAAAGCAGTTTTAGGAACATCTTCAACTCTGACTCTCAACTGATGGTACCCTGATCTCAAATCAATTTTAGAAAACACTGCTGCCCCCTTTAATTGATCAAAGAGATCATCAATTCTAGGCAAAGGATATTTATTTTTAATAGTCACCTTATTCAATTGCCTATAATCGATACACAATCTCATAGTAGCATCCTTCTTCTTTACAAACAGAACAGGAGCTCCCCACGGTGAAACACTAGGGCTAACAAACCCTTTATCTAGCAACTCCTGTAACTGCACTTTCAGCTCTCTCAGTTCAGCAGGTGCCATTTTGTAAGGAGTAATAGATATAGGAGTGGTACCAGGCAATAATTCAATACCAAACTCCACCTCTCTCTCAGGAGGCAACCCTGGCAACTCCTCTGGAAACACATCTGGAAACTCTGCAACTGTGTGTATATTATCAATTTGAGAACCCTTTACTCTAGTATCCACCACATGAGCAAGATAGGCGTCACACCCCTTTCTAATAAATCTCCTAGCTGCAACCGCTGAAACAAACAAGGATGCTAGCTGTTCCTGCTCATTAGATATTAACACCTCTCTACCATCACTGGTTCTCAAGGTAACAACTTTCTTTTTGCAGTCAACCACAGCTCCATGTCTAGATAACCAGTCCATGCCTAGGATCACATCATATTCCTTAAAAGGCATCTCAATAAGATCTCCAAGAAACTCCTCACCTTGCACCACTATTGCACTATCTCGGTGCACTTTACTAACAATCACACTATGCCCTAAAGGATTTGTCACCAAAACATCAAATCCTAGGGATTCAGCATGCAAAGCAGACACAGGCAAAACAGATGCACTAATATATGAATGTGTGGAACCCGGATCAATCAAAGCAAGTACTGAAATATCAAATAAAGAAAAAGTAACAGCTATGACTGCCGAAGCATCTGGTTGCCTCTGCATCACATAAATCCTCTGAGAAGATCCAGCCTCCTCTGGTCTACTCTCCCTGGATGTAGAACCTCCTCTAGAACTGAACCCAGATCTACCTCCTCTGCTGAAACCTCTGCCTCCACGACCTCCCCTCACACTAGGTCGGGAAGCTTCAGTATCCACTGACATACGCTCCTGTCTCTCAGGACAATCTCTAACAAAGTGATCAGGCGACCCACATCTGAAACATACCCCTGTCACACCAGTCCTCCAACAAGGACCACCATGTGGTCTACCACAATGAATGCATATGGGTAAGGTGGATCTCTGCATCACTGGGGTCGGAGCACTTGCCACTAAAACTGTAGGTCTAGATCTCTGCCTCTGAAACTGTACTGACCTACCAGCTGGCCTCTGACTCCTACTAAACCGAGGAACAAAACTTCCTTTACCTCTTTTCACAGACGAAGACTCTGCCTCAAACCGGGGCCTTCTAACCCTAATCTCTTCCTCTGAAGCAGCTGCAATAACCTGAGCTCTCTCCACACTTCGAGCTGCTGCAACAAGCTGGGAAAAATCATGATATCTAGATCCAGCCACATGACACATGATAGAGGGCCTCAATCCCTCCTCAAATCTCCTGCATCTATCTATCTCATTAGATATAATACCCCCAGCATACTAACTCAACCGGATAAAATCTAACTCATATTCCGTCACAGTCCGGTGATCTTGCTTCAAGCTCAAAAACTCCATCTTTTTCACATCTTTATACTCCCTTGGAGTATACTTCAATTCAAACTCTCTTAGAAAATCAACATAGGACAAAGTAGGTGGATCATCCATAGCATGGGGCACTGTCTTCCACCAGTCATATGCGTCCTTCTGCAACAATGACCTTGCATAATCAAATTTTTCTTCTGGAGTGGCTTGCAACTGAACAAATATTCTCTGTACTTTGTCTAGCCACTGCTCTGCTACAGCTGGATCAATGGTACCTAGAAAATCTTCTGCTCCATACTTCCTTAGCTTATCATACTGTCTCATCGATACCAAAGGCTGTGGGGGTGGTGGCGGTGGTTGTACTGGTGCTTGCCTCAACAAATCAATCATATGCCTAAACCAACCTGGCGGAACCTCCTCACCAGCTAGTCTCCCCGACACAGAAGCAGGTACCTCTCCAGCACTATCCACTCTAGCTCCCTCTCTAATCTCATCAGGAGCTATACTCTCAGCACTACCCTCGACTGACTGACGTGAGTGAGAATCCATCACAACCGATATCTGCAAACACAGCAAAATACTTCTCATTAAAGATCAGAGACTGCCAATGCCAAACATGTATATTATTCAAAAATCCACTTTTTAAAATCAAAACACTCTTTTTTCTTACACTTGACCTAGGTTGAGAATCTCAAACCTAGGCTCTGATACCAAAACAATTGTAACACCCCTATATCCCGTATACGTACCAAGCATGCTTAAACGATCATAATATACGTATACTGAATATAGTAAATGCCACAGTTTAAAAAGAAAACGCAATAAAGATCTTTGTAAATAAATGAAACCAATCTCAAACATTTTATAGAAATCCAAAAGACACCATATATATATATAATTGTTTATCAATTCACAGCGGAAGTTATTATAAATATGTTATAAATCAAAGTTTACAAAACATAGAATATATACATGATTGGCAGCTTTTCTCCGATCTTTAAGTCCCAAAATAACTCTTCAATGTCTACTCTCACTCATCTCGACCAAAAGCAACAGAAGCAGACATGGGCAAGGGACTCGGCCATGTCCTCTCCAAAAATCACCAAACACGGCCAAATTTCCATGGACTTGGCCGTGTCTCTTCCTTGGTTTGGCCGTGTCTCTCATGTATACAAACCCTAACTATGGCCAACTCTCTTTTGATTGAATAAAAACACAATATACACAACATAAACTCATTCAAATGGATGTAAGCAAAGTCATTAACACTTATTTTGCATGTTTAACACAATATTCAATTAACCATACATCAACAATCCATTTAATCATTTACCATTTCAAAACCCTAAACCAAACATCACTCTTAACTTATCATCTTCCAACCAAAACCAATATCAATCCAACCTTTTTAACTTATAATCAATCTCAACACTTATAAACTCATTTCAAACACACCTATTCATAATCTCAACACATCACAACCCACCTCAAACATAACTTCAAAAATAACAAAGATAAACAAGAGAGTACTTACCTTAAATGAAGAAATTTCACAAATCTCCAACCAACTCCTTTGATTTCTCCTTCAATTTGATTCTAGCATCAAGAACACCTCTCTTGCTCTCTCTTCTCTTGGATAGCCGGCACACAAAAGAGAAGAAAAGAAAAATAAACACAAGTCAACTTCTTTTCTTCTTTAAATCTCCACCAAGCAATTCTAACAAAGCAATTACCTAAATGCCCTCATCCATTTAACTTAACCTTTGTCACTTATATGCCCATTAAAGTAATTGCACATATCCCACAAAAATATCCTCTTCCATTGACCATCCCTTTTGACTAATGTATATGTTATATATATAACCATATACCCAACATATACACTTTCTCTCTACACATTACTTTCCTTTTTAAACAATACATAAACATTCTCTTTTCAATATCTTTTCTCTTTTAAATCAACATATACATTCAATCCAATTAAAACAACAATAATATTCAAAACTTCTAGGGCATACATTGGGATATTACATCTACTTTCTATTTTTAAGGTCTATTTTAGGTTTCCAAGTCATTTTAAAAAATTACCAATAAGCCCTTGACTTTTTACAAAATTTCCCTTAGGTCCCTTCTTTGCTCGGGTTTTGCCCGGGCTCCATTTCTACTGACGATTGTTTCATATTCAACCCCTCGACATCCTTTACACACTTGTGTGTTTATTTCCTACTTTAGATTCATGTATAAATTTTAATTAATAATGACCAACATGTCCCTAGTCAAAATCCCCTATATCTTCCAAACCATGATTTTCCTGGAAAAACCGTTACGCGTTGTTGCGACCCAATTTTTCTCTACTCTCCATTTTTGGAATCTGTTATGTGCACTATTAAAAACATCCAGTACAACTTTTAAAAATTACAGTCACCTCCCCAAAACTTTTTGAAATTACAGTCACCTCCCTAAAACTTTGCATTTTTCTTCAATTAGGTCCCATTGATCCTATAGCCTTATCTGGGGCCGTTGTCAGGAATTATCTTCTCCTTTCCCCTTCTCTCACTGTGTACGTGACTGCTATGCATAAATGCGGTGACAGATGTGACATGACATCAAATAAAATTTCAAACCCTGAGGTTAGCTTATTAGTAATGGAATTTAGTCAAGCTTCAAGAAATCCATAATAAAGGGAGTATGTTCACTCTTTAACAAAATATCCATTTAAAGTTCTAAAGTAAGGTTTCATGGGCCAGTCAAATATTTCCCCCACCTTTTTACATTAGGATCTTTATTTGGCTCTCCCTTCCATCTCTTCCACATCCTCTAGGGTTGGTTTATTGCCCAAACCAAATGGTGGCTAGACTAAAGGATAATCTGGGAATTGTTGTATTCCCTGTTGATTTTTGTCCAACCCAATTCGAGGAAAATAGTGCATGTGTTTAAGAATGTTAGCAACTATTGCGATTGTCGTATGGGTCAAAGACAAAGGGAACAAGCTCCTCACCTACCTCTTCTTCTATGAACTAAATTAAATCAAAGGTAAATCTAGACAAAACTATGGCTGAGGGTTTTGGCTTAATTTCCAAAATTGGCACTTGAGGTGGGAGGTCTGACTTTTCATTTGGATCCCCTTTTGTAGTAACCACTCCATCTTTGTATGGGAATTTGAGTTTCTGATGAAGAGAAGATGGGAGGCTTTTGCTTGGTGAATCCAAGATCTCCTAAGTAATAATTTAAAGCAAGTCAAAAAATCTAGAACTTGAAAAGGGATTTCTTATTCTATAGGGCCAATTGTTACTCTGATGTTGGCCACCCTTAAAACTTATTTTTTTTTTGTTGTCATATGTAACGCCTTAACTTTGTTAAACATAATTACACATGTTAATTAGAAGGGTTAAGAGAGGTTAGGATGAGGAAGAGGTATAAAATATAAATGATATATAAATAACATATAAATTATTAAATGTAAAAAGTAAAAGTGGTAAAAAGTCAAAAGTAGAAAAGTTAAAAATATAAAATAATAATATAGTTTATAAATATCTAAACTAATTAATTAATTATATAATTAATGTTGTCCCAAGATAGCAACCAAGAGGGGGGTGAATTCGTTGAGTTATAAAGTGATGGTAAATTCAAAATTCAAGAGCTAAAAGTGAAGAAGATGTAGAAGAAGATTGAGTAGAGTATAGAAGAAAAAACACAAAGAGTTATAATGGTTCGAATTTACCTTGATCCTATATCCACTTTCTTAATAACTTGTTAAGGTCCCACTAGTCTTAAGTTTTTACATGCTTAACTCTAACTTGTTATTTTCACAAGCTCATACTAAACTTTACAATGGTTTGAGATCAATCCTCATAACCCTTACAAGAGTTTTTCCAGGCTCACTCTAACAATCTAAGTGTTTCCAAGCTCACACTCAAACTTTGATGGTGTTTAATGCTCACACCCAACACTCAATCAATATAAATGTAATTTTGATGCAAATGAATGAATGATGTTAAGCTTGGCTATTACAATCAATATGTTACATAAAAATTAAGTTTCTTAAGGTATTTATGGCATTCAAGTCTTGATATAGCCATTTGGGGTAGGAGTCAACATGTTTGATTCTTGTCTCCCACTAAATTATTAGCCAAAGCACTTTTATGGTCGGACTAGGCTTTGTCTGCTTGAAATTCATCAAGGCCAGTCAGAATTGTCAAGTTTTGATCATAATATTTAAAATACTAGATAATGTTCTTCCAACGGTTGGTCCACATGGCTTCCACTTATTGAGTGGAGATATAACAACTTCTGATTTGAAGAATATTTAAATGGTCTGGTCGGACTTGCATTAGTTCCAATCAAAACTCTTATAGTATGTTCAAATTTTGGGCATACCTTTAGTTGGTAACTCTATTAGATGTTTTGGACAAATTTTGCTTCAATGGCTCGGTCGGGATATATCATAGTCCGGTTGAAAAACCTTAGTACTCTCATAAAATGGGAGTATTGCTGACTATGAAACTCTCTTTGTGATTTTCCATTTTTCATACCCAATGGTTCGATTGGACTAATTCATGGTCTGAGCGGACTTTAAATGGTACAATGAGATTTTGGGAGTACCTTCCATCGTGAATCTTTCTATGTAAATTATTCTTACATGGGCATCAAGGGTCTAGTTAGGCTTCTCTGTGATCCGATTGTACCTTTTAAGCTTTCTTCAAAAATTTAACTTCCTGTTAAATGTAACTTGATACAAATATTAGTTAAATTCAATTTGATTGCCTATGATCAAAAATAGAGTAATCATGCCAAAGGTTTGGCTAATAATCTCCCCCCTTTTTTAACCTTGGCAATTATATTTAATTTAAAGTGTTCAAAGTATGTTTAAGGTAAATTAAGTTGATTTGCTCCCCTTAATAAGTGCTTCATGAAAATTGAGTCAATTGGTCTTTTAATGTTGAATTTAATTGCTCAAATTAATGTAATTCAATTCAATTCTCCCCCTTTGACAAAGGTAAAAACATTTAATGAAAGCTTTAAACAAATTAAGCAAAGCATGCATTCATTAAAAATCATTCATTAAACAAACATTTAAAGACAAGAACAATATAGAAAACATAAGTGCAATGAAATGAAAAATAAAAAAGTAAGGCCTAATCATCTTGGTTGTCATTGTCATTTTCTTCATCCCCTTCCTCTTCTTCATGTTCCCCTTCCTCTTCTTCTTCCCTTGGGTGAGAGGCAGTAGCTTCACCCTCTTCTTCAGAAGGAAAGGAACCATGGATGGAAGGAGATAAGCTTGGTTCATCATCAAAACACTTTGGTAGTCTCAAAGCTTCTTGGATGTATTGAATGTCAAGATGAATATGAGAAATTTGGTTGTTAAGGCTATCAATTCCTGTTCCTTGGGAGCTCACTTGACCATGTATATCTTGAAGAAGTTGGAGGATGGAGGATTGAGGTCTTGTGGTTAGAGTTCCAGGAAATTCCATTTGGAATGTTTCATTACTTTCTTCTACAATCCTAGGTCTCTTTTTTGTTGAGCTCTAGCACCTAATATGAGCGGGAATTTTTGCCCCCACTCTCATGTGAAATGATTCTTACAACTTCGGCACTGTTAGGCTCAGGACCATAGAAAACACGGGCCTAAATGCAAAAAAAAAATGGAGTCATCACCCGAACGGGTCCGGAATAAAAGAAAGGGATGGATGAATCGATTCCTAAGGAATCCCCAACCCCTATTGGGCTCGAAAAGTTGGGTACACATGGGAAAGGTGAAAAATGGCCCAGCACTCCCACAATGGCCGGTTCATTAGAATCGGCCTCCTTTTCAGGTCTTAATATTCTAAAATTCTTAAATATAATGATATTATCCATATTACATGCAATCATAAGAATAAACAAATACTATATTAATAATTATAGCAATGTTCAAACAAAACAAATAAATAGACACCCATCTGAGGATAGAAACTTGTCCTTACATTGTCCATGTCTAAAACTAAATAGGACACCCACCGAAAGATGGACATGTGTCCTTTACATTAATTTCAAAATATAAAAATAATTTAAATTGCATAAAGATTAATTAATGAGGTACCCAATCATGAAAATATACCTCTTACAATTTTAATACCAAGATAAAGAAATAATAATAATAAAGAAACCATCCATCCATGATAACCAAATCAAATATCAAATCAAATAAATTAATCACAAAAACATATAATAAACCACATAATCAAATCTAAAACTAAATAAAGCAATAAATGTATAAGTCTAGGGTTTACATCTTAAATTAGGGTTTTAAAATTTTAATAATTAAATTTGGATACCAATTTCACCTGGGCCCGCTATTGCGCTCGAATTAACTCTATCACAAAGCGTCACTCGTAAGTATACGAGGTAGCTGTAGCAAAGGTGATCGCCCCAAGGTCATCTCACAAGGAAGCTAAAGTGGCTAATTGATTATCAGATTATAAATAACAAGTAATTAAAGGAATTTGAATTGCTAAATAATGAAGAAGATTGATTAAAGTTTAAAACAAATAAAAGTAAACTAAAACTGATGTATTGATTCACTGGATAGAAAGGTCTAGGGTTTGCACTTCTCTACTACTTATATGTATGAACGGTTATTCCTCTTAACTAAAATAATTTCAAAGATTAAATCTCAAACAACTCAATTAATCAAGTCAAGGAAATAAGCTCTCGCATTCAAACCTCTTACAACTAATCTTGTTATAATTGAAACAATCTTTTTAATAGGTTATATCTCTAATTCACCTAAGTCCCTAATTGAGTTGTTCCTGCATTAGACTTCATCTCTCAATCCATCATCTAATACCTAAAACACATAATTGGTGGCCAATCAATTATATATTAACAATATTTCATTCAATCAAGGCTAAAGAAATTATTAGCTAAGAGAATAACCAATTCATACAATCATAGCAGATCCATACAAACCCTAGACTAGATCAAATTAGTTCATGATGCAATTAAACATACTCATCTTATTAATATTCAAAGAAATCAAATTAGACATGATAATATCCATTAATACAATTTCAATGAAAATAAAGAGAATAAGTTCGAGAACAAAACCAAGTTACAAACTTCTTGAAGCTTCTGAAGAATCTTTTGTTCAAATCTTACAAGAAGGATGTATCAATGGCTAGAACAATCTAATCTAGGCTAGTTTAATCCAAAGTGAAATCAAAATCAAAGAAAACAAATGTTCAAACCCTAACTTCACTCTTGACGGCTAAAGCAGCTCTCAAAATCTCAACAGTCCTCAAAACCCTAGCTTCCTTTTCCTTTTATATGAATCGTCCGCTTTAAAATTCGCTACCGGCTTGGTTCATGAGAGACACGGCCAAGTTGCATGTGACTTAGCCGTGTGAGTGCTCTTTGGAGGGACACGGCCACTGACTTGGCCGTGTCCCTTGCATGTGTCACCTACTGCTTGTTTCTCTTCTATTTCTTCTTTGGTTGAGTGACACGGCCAAGTCTTGGAAGTGACTTGGCCGTGTTGGTCCTTTTTGGAGGGACAAGGCCAGTGACTTGGCTATGTCCCTTGCCTGTGTCTTCTTCTATGAAATTTTAGTCTTCTTTGCTTTGGATGCAGGTGAGACACGGCCAGGTTGGAGTGACTTGGCCGTGTCTTGGCTTCTTTGGAGGGACACGGCCACTGACTTGGCCGTGTCCCTTGAGTGTGTTCCTCTCTGTGCTTGATTTCCATCTTTAGCTTGGTATGGGACACGGCCAGTGACTTGGCCATGTCCTCTGCCTGTGTCAGCTACTGTCCATTTTTTCTTCAGTCTTGGTTCCTTGGCTTTTTAACCTAAAACAAAACTTCAAACAAACTTTAAACAAAAAGTAAATAAACAATAACCAACAAAACATAAACACCATACTAAAAACTAAATCAAAAACAACATAAACACTGAAATAAACTAAAACTACCAAAATTAATGAAAACACTAAACAAACCGATAAAAACTAACAAAATACCTAAATAAAACAATAATTATCATAATAAACAAGACACAAATCTATAACAAAAACTAATAAAACAACTACCCCACACTTAAAACTTTGCTTTTCCTCAAGCAAATTCAGATGGCATAAATTAAAAACTCAAACAACCTTATCTATAATTCCAACATATAAGATGAAATCCTTTAAGACACCGCCATAAATATTTGCAATTTATTTCAATCAAGGATTTTCTTAACTCATTCATTAATCTAGACATACAAATCTCATCTCTCATCTAAGTGTTTCACTCGATTTCAAAGGTTAATCACTCAAACCACTCATGACTGCATACTACCATAAACTTGCTTAATTATCCAATCTCCCTCCCTGATTTTCTCAAGAAATAATCTGAAGGTCTTTCATTTGGATGTAATGGGGCTAAGGTAAAGGTGTGAGAAAAGATATTTAAGCTGGAGCATCAAGAAATGGAGTATCTAAATTAGACAATACTCTTGCAAAGAAATGCATAACTCCCTCAAATGACATACTCACCAACCCTTGATAATCTTACATACTTGCATAAAAATACATGAGTCAACATTCCTCTTTTGATAACCAATGCTAGAACATATTTGACTTTTGTATATATATATATCTATTTTTTTCTCTTTTTCTTTTTCTTTTATTATATATAAAAAATTTATTTTATTTTATTTTATTTTAATACATATATATACAAAATATAACATTGCATAGATCATCTAGCTTAACATGTAGAGGAAAAGAATAGTCAACTCTTAATCAAATACAAAGTGCAAAGTATGCATTTCAACCCCAAATAGCAATACCATTTTTTTTTTTTGCTTACCCCACACTTTGAAATAAACCACCCTATTGTCATATAATAAGAACTCCATTCCTTAACGCAGGTATGATGATAATAAGAACATGTTAAGTTGAGAATTGTGTTGATCAAACAAGAAAAGGTCAAAGGCTCAACTTGGCTCACTAAGGAAATCAATATTAAGGGAGGTCTTTTTAAGTTAAAGGGCTAACCTAATTTGCCTTCATCATTTTAAAACTTGAGATTAAATCATAATGTGAGTTCAATTAGTATGCAAAAGCAAACTCTAGAGATGCAAAATCATGAAGGTGCACACTTAAGAAAAGAAAATCAATTGATAATAATATCAAATTATGAGGCTCAAAACTCACACAGGTGGGTTCATAAAGATTTATATGTCATGAATTGCAGAATGTGAAAATTGATCCTGAATGAATTCAAATGCTCATTTCTATGCTGATACTAAAGTCTCAACTACAATGCTAGAATCACATAAAAGATCAATAAATTTTCAACAATTATGCCATGCACAACACAATAAAACACACAAAGACAAACAAAACAAGAATTAAGGAATAGCTAAAAGATTACCCCACACTTTAGAATTTCCATTGTCCTCAATGGAAAAGAGAAAGAGAAAGTACAACATGTCTTTCATCGTACCCTGGTGAGGCAAAACCCTAACTTTTCATCACAAACACAAATGGTCAAAAACAAGATACAAGAGAGCTTAAGGGTTTCCATTTATTTAAACTAAACATAAAATCAAAATTGCTAAATATAAAATTATAACTATGAAAAAGAAATTCAAACTAATGGGTTGCCTCCCATTAAGCACTTCTTTAATTTCATAAAGCTGGACATCATGCAAGACTAGGAATCGTGGATCAAAGTACTGTCAATGATCCTCACTTCATGAAATCCTTCTTTATATGGTTTAACTCTATGTCTATTTGCTTTAAAAATCTTATTAGTTCTAGAGTTAAGAAATTCAATGGCACCAGAAAGACATACCTTAGTTACCTCGAAAGGACCACTCCATCGAGATTTGTGTTTACCTAAAAACAGACGGAGTCGAGAATTAAAAAGTAAAACTTTCATACCTGGACTCAATGTCTGTCACCCAATAAATCTGTCATGAAGTGCTTTAGTGTGATCCTTATAATTCCTCGAGCTCTCATATGCCTTTGGGTTAAGGCACTTTTGGGACTCCCCCACTGGTTTAGCCTCCTCTTCTAAGGTCAATGTCAGTCCCACTTTATCTAAGGAACCTGTATGCAAGAAATCATCTGAAACAACTGCATCAACACAATTAATTAAAGAACAATTCTCATATAAAGCAGTTGTAGGAATGGGAGAAGTGTTAAAAATAGAAAATTCTACAGTTTTTCCTAAGACAGTCATTGACAACTTACCATTTTTAACATCTATTAAGGTGTTGGTAGTAGCCATGAAAGGCCTACCCAGTAAAATAGTGTGTGGTGATGGTGCAGAATTACTCCCTTCCATGTCAAGAACTATGAAATCTATAGGTACTATTAACCCACCAACCTTAACTAACACATCTTCTATACCCCCCTTTCGGGAATCTAAAAGATCTATCAGCTAATTGCAACATCATTTTGGTTGATTTGAGTTCCCCTAGTTCTAATTCTTTATACACAAAATAAGGCATCAAATTCACACTAGATCCTAGATCACACATGCCCTCAGTCCCCTTTCCATTCCCCATAGAAAGTTGAATTATAAAGCTACCAGGATCCTTTAGTTTGGGAGGTAGTTTATGCTACAGAACAGCACTAGCTACCTCGGAAACTATCACCTTTTCGTTTGGCTCATACCTCTTTTTCTTGGTGATCAGGTCTTAGAAGAACTTGGCATAAGCCGGCATATTCTTTACTGCTTCAAGTAAGGGTAAGTTAATACTTACCTTAGACAGCATGTTGAAGATATTAGAAAATTGCTTATCTTTTTTATCATCTTTCAACCTGCTAGGGAATGGTATAGGAGGCCGGTACGAATTGCTTGCCTTATGTAAATTTGCTAAAGGTAATTTCTCCACTGATATAACTCCATCACCTTTGTTCTCTGGTTCGCCTTCCTCCTTGTTCTCTTCGTCACCTACATTCACAAAATCATTTTCCACATTATTGTTAATTTCCTTACCACTCCTAAGAACAGTCACTGAATGTGCCTGCTTAGGTTGACTTAGGAATTTCCCCTTCTGTTGAATCTGCATCTGTTGTGCAAGTTGTCCTACTTGAGTCTCCACTTTTTTAAAGGATGCTTCTAATGAGTCCAACCTCTTATTAGTCATCTCTTGATTTTGAACACTGACTTTGATGAAAGCTTGTAAACTTTCCTCCAAGCTCTCTATCTTAGACTGCCCTTGATTTGAGGATTGGCCCTACTGTTGGTTCTGTCTCTGGAGCAAATGGAAAGGATGCTGAGAATTATTTGTTGCCCAAGAAAAATTTGGGTGATTCCTCCAACCAGGATTGTATGAATTTGAATAAGGATCATTCCGAGCTCTTGGTTGAAATTCCCCCATGGCATTGACTTGCTCAGCTTCATTCCTATATGATTCATATGCAGAGGGGCAACTATTTGCTCCATGCCCTAATGTCCCACAGATTCCACACACTTCTTGAGTAGATGAAGAAATATTGTTCTTCATGTTTAGCATCTGAACCTGCCTTGTCAATTCAGCTATTTGACTAACCATTTCAGTATTGGCTTCCAATTGATTCACCCCTTTACTTCTTCCCCTTACACTCTTTTGTTGAGAATTAGCTCCCAACATCTCAAATATCTCATAAGTCTCATCAGCTCTCTTTTCTCCCATAGCTCCCCTAGCTGCATTATCGACAGTATTCTGAAATTGCTGGGTGAGACCATCATAGAAAAACTGGTTCAGAAGTTAAAGTGGGTAGTGATGATGTGGACACTGGATCAATAGCATCTTAAATCTGTCCCAAGCCTCATGAAATGGTTCTCCTTCAAATTGAGAGAATGTGGCAATCTTCCCTCTCAACTCAGCTGTCATTTTATGTGAATAGAACTTGCCCATGAACTTGTTATAAACTTGCTCCCAAGTTGTCAGTGAGTTTTCGGGCAACATCATAAGCCAGCTCTTTGCCCTATCCTTCAAAGTATATGGAAAACACCGCATCCTCAACTGATCCTTTGTTAATCCTCCCAATGGAAAAGTGTTGAGGGTGGAGTAGAAATCCCAAATAAAGTTCAAAGGATCTTCATTTGGAACTCCATAGAATGATGGCAGCATGTTGTAATGAATGTTCTTCAACTCATAATTCCTTGCTGCATCTGTCAACCTTATACAAGATGTGGAAGTCCCAATGACAGTTCTAGCAAAATCTCTCATAGTTCTTTGTCTTTCTTCAGCCATTTTAACTGATTGTGCATAATCTGACTCAAATTCAGAAGTGTCCTCCTCTGTATCAAATCCGGTGTAGAGCTCAAACTCTTCTCTGCTCCTTTTCACTCTCTGAATTTCTGGAATGAATGGATGTAGCTCTCCTTCGAGCGATCTCCTACCTTGCATAAACAGAATTTTTCTAGAAAAAGAAATTATTAAAAGCAAAAGACAAAATAAAATAAAAAATAAACAATGAAAAAATAATCTAAAATATTTTTGCCTAATAAACAATTTCGCCAATTAGCCTCCCCAGTAGCGGCGCCAAAAACTTGTTGAGCTCGAATTAACTCTACCACAAAGCGTCACTCGCAAGTATACGAGGTAGCTGTAGCAAAGGTGATCGCCCCAAGGTCGTCTCACAAGGAAGCTAAAGTGGCTAATTGATTATCAGATTATAAATAACAAGTAATTAAAGGAATTTGAATTGCTAAATAATGAAGAAGATTGATTAAAGTTTAAAACAAATAAAAGTAAACTAAAACTGATGTATTGATTCACTGGATAGAAAGGTCTAGGGTTTGCACTTCTCTACTACTTATATGTATGAACGGTTATTCCTCTTAACTAAATTAATTTCAAAAATTAAATCTCAAACAACTCAATTAATCAAGTCAAGGAAATAAGCTCTCGCATTCAAACCTCTTACAACTAATCTTGTTATAATTGAAACAATCTTTTTAATAGGTTATATCTCTAATTCACCTAAGTCCCTAATTGAGTTGTTCCTGCATTAGACTTCATCTCTCAATCCATCATCTAATACCTAAAACACATAATTGGTGGCCAATCAATTATATATTAACAATATTTCATTCAATCAAGGCTAAAGAAATTATTAGCTAAGAGAATAACCAATTCATACAATCATAGCAGATCCATACAAACCCTAGACTAGATCAAATTAGTTCATGATGCAATCAAACATACTCATCTTATTAATATTCAAAGAAATCAAAACCAAGTTACAAACTTCTTGAAGCTTCTGAAGAATCTCTTGTTCAAATCTTACAAGAAGGATGTATCAATGGCTAGAACAATCTAATCTAGGCTAGTTTAATCCAAAGTGAAATCAAAATCAAATAAAACAAATGTTCAAACCCTAACTTCACTCTTGACGGTAAATCAGCTCTCAAAATCTCAACAGTCCTCAAAACCCTAGCTTCCTTTTCCTTTTATATGAATCGTCCGCTTTAAAATCCGCTACGGGCTTGGTTCATGAGAGACACGGCCAAGTTGCATGTGACTTAGCCGTGTGAGTGATCTTTTGAGGGACACGGCCACTGACTTGGCCGTGTCCCTTGCATGTGTCACCTACTACTTGTTTCTCTTCTATTTCTTCTTTGGTTGAGTGACACGGCCAAGTCTTGGAAGTGACTTGGCCGTGTTGGTCCTTTTTGGAGGGACACGACCTCTGACTTGGCCTTGTCACTTGCATGTGTCACCTACTGCTTGTTTCTCTTCTATTTCTTCTTTGGTTGAGTGACACGGCCAAGTCTTGGAAGTGACTTTGCCGTGTTGGTCCTTTTTGGAGGGACAAGGCCAGTGACTTGGCTGTGTCCCTTGCCTGTGTCTGCTTCTGTGAAATTTTAGTCTTCTTTGCTTTGGATGCAGGTGAGACATGGCCAGGTTGGAGTGACTTGGCCGTGTCTTGGCTTCTTTGGAGGGACACGGCCACTGACTTGGCAGTGTCCCTTGAGTGTGTTCCTCTCTGTGCTTGATTTCCATCTTTAGCTTGGTATGGGACACGGCCAGTGACTTGGCTGTGTCCTCTGCCTGTGTCAGCTACTGTCCATTTTTTCTTCAGTCTTGGTTCCTTGGCTTTTTAACCTAAAACAAAACTTCAAACAAACTTTAAACAAAAAGTAAATAAACAATAACCAACAAAACATAAACACCATACTAAAAACTAAATCAAAAACAACATAAACACTGAAATAAACTAAAACTACCAAAATTAATGAAAACACTAAACAACCCGATAAAAACTAACAAAATACCTAAATAAAACAATAATTATCATAATAAACAAGACACAAATCTATAACAAAAACTAATAAAACACCCGCACGCAGTTCTCGCCGAAACCTTGTTTTACTTGGTTTTTAATTTTATTTCCAAAATAATTTTTAATTTCCTTAACATACTAGGTTTTTTATTTTAATTACCTATAAATACCACATTAAAACACACATAAAGGGATTTTGGATGGGATTGGACTTTTGAGATCGGAATTTTATTCAAGAACTATTCAAATTCTATTTTGCAATTTATTGATAACCTTGGACTTGAAAGATCAAGAGGTAGCAAATAACAAAACAGTCCATAAAAGGCAGCATACACTGTTTTTGTTATTATTCAAAAAGAATTAAAATTATGGTGAAACCAACAACGGAGATTTGAGTTTCTATTAACTTTTTATATTTTCAGTAGCCTCATTATTCAATTTGATCAATTGTTTAAGCATACAATGGATGAATTTTTATTTAAAACATGTTTATCAATTATTCTATTTATCATCTAGTTTCTATCTATAACCTAAAAATTATTTTTCAAAACCCTAATATCTTAATACCTATTAAACTAATTTTTGAAGCCTAAAACCCTAATTGCACTTTTCTAAAATCACAAAACAATAATCTGTTTTTGTAACACCCCCATATCCAATGCACACACACTACAACCACAACAATGTAGCATAAGTGCACTAAACATAGGGATGCTACGGTTTTCTTAACATTCAAAACACTTTAAAATTGATACAATACCCTTATCATTATACATTATAGAAAAGTAGATCATTTACTTATAAAACAAAACATATTAGTTATATATATACATTTAAATATTACACAGCGGAAGTTATAAAATATGTACATATTTACATATTAAACATTTTTTTTTACAAAATATAAAGAAGTATACATGATTGGCAAGCCTGCTCTGATCTTTAAGCTCCCAAAATGGATTCTTCAAGGTCTACTCTCACTTGGTCTTGATGAACTCTCGGGTTCAACTCTATCAACTCTATTACCTGCGCGATTAAACACTATCGCGCTAAGCCAACGGCTTAGTAAGATAAAACATGCTAATGGTATGCTTTAATGTAATGCAATGTCACATATGTTATTGATAAGATCAACATCATAAATATAAAGTTAACCACATAATTATGCATTTCACAAATCATAGTCATATGAGCATACCACATTTCAACATCTTTCCACATTCAACATTAATCAATCATACTCAATAAATAACATCTCATTTCATTAACTCATAACATTATTTCGGACATTCATATAACCTTGACACCTATGGGCCCAACAAGTATTTAATACGATATTCAGAGTTCAGAGTTACTGCTTTGGTTCATAGTCACAATAATCACGCCCGTAGGCAATGTATATACATGTATCTCTATCCATGGATAGTGTAACAGACCCAGTCTCTTGGACCATCAACTCATCACATATGAGGAGATCCTCAACCCGGCAAGACTGTTACAAATCATATATCTCATATTCACAATTCTCATAGTGTAACAGACCCAGTCTCTTGGACCATCAACTCAACACATATGAGGAGATCCTCAACCCGGCAAGACTGTTACCTTTCATCATTTCTTAGGCATGCCACCCAAATCCAGAACTCTGAAACTGAATAACATATTAAACAAACAATTCATTTATTATATAGTTACCATTTCCATTCTCAAATTCTCATCACATTTAGGCAAACATGCCTTCTTTCTTTCAATATCATCAACATAGCCATTCACAATGGCATTGTCTCATATCATGTCTTATTTGAATTATCATTGCATCTTTGATATACATTTCAATTTCAATGTATATTACTCATGAAACACATTACCATTCACAATGCATAACATAACATTGTTCAATCTCAACAATGCGATTAGGGCAAAGAACAATTGATATGATTCATAGTTTTAGGACCTTACACATGCATTTGATTATATCATTCATTGATTCAAGTGTGTTTAAAGTGTTTAGGGTTAGATTTAAGGACCAACCTACCTTTGGAGAACCAAAGCAATGCAAGAAGAACATAGAATTAAAACCCTAACCCACACAATTCATTTATTACTTAATTATCATTATCATCACATCATATGAATTATATGCAATAATGTATTAGTGTAAGATTTGTACTTACCTCAATAACAAATCACCCAACTCTAAACACTTTCCTATATCCAAGATTCTTCACTTCCCAAACTTAGGGCAAAATACCTTCTTTCAAACCCTAATCCAAACATAATACAATCCATCAATTCCAATGCCATTTAATCATATAATAACTTCATCTTAAACCTTAAATCACAAAATTACACTTCAACATCATTCATTATAGGCCACGGTCGTGGTCACCACAACCCCCACGGGCGTGGCTTAAGGAGTGGTTCTGCCACCCTTGCTTCCCTCCTCCACGGCCGTGGTTCACATTGGCCACGGCCATGGCCAACCAAGGCCACGGGCGTGGCATCCATAAGGCCACTGCCTTCGGCCAACTTCTCCATTCCAAGGCCTAAAACTCCAACAAACTCAAATAGCAAAAAGATCTATGAAAATAATGAAACAAACTTAAGTAAAACATCATGTAACACTTCAAAATCCTAAAACAATTCAACTCCAACACTTCCAACAACAACACCTCTTAAACCTCTTCACTTAAAATCAAAAACAACTTTTAACAACTCATTACAAACACATTTAATCACCATCTCAACAAACCAAAAATTCATTTCCAACTCCACTTCAAAAGAACAAAAGAAAATCAAGAGAAAGGACTTACCAAAGTTGATGAATTTCACAAATCTTCCACTTAATTCCTTGAATCTCCTTTCAAAATGAGTTTAGAACTTCAAGCCCTCTCTAGTTCTTTCTCTTCTTCAATGGCCGGCACACACACATGAGAAAAGACAAGAAAATAAACTCAAATCAACCACTTCTTCTTCTTTTAATCTCCACCATGCAATTCCTATAAGGAAAATTACCAAAACACCTTTAACCATATAACTAACTTTTTGTCTCATATAAACCCTTTATAGTAATTTCAATAACAACCAAAAATATCTTCTTCCACTTAACCATCACCTTGACTCTTCATTTGACCAATTTATATGTTATATATATCATCATATACACAACATATACCATTCTCTCTAAACCCTATTTTCTTTCCCAATTTCTTTTCTCTTGCAATAACACATATATTCAATCCAATATAACAACAACAACAACAACAACAACATACAAAACTTCTAGGGCAAGCATAGGGATATTACAGTTTTCTCAAAATCATAATCAACTCTACTTTTCTAAAATTCACAGTAGCCTATTCTTTCCAAACACCTAACTCTTAATTCTATTTTCATGATCTTCAATTTTATTTACTTAAAATTTAAACCATAATATTTTTTTCCAAAACCCTAAATCTGGAACATCCATTCTCTATATTCAAACCCTAATTTATTTCAAACCTAATCTTTGATTCAAACATCCAGTAGCCATATTATTTCTTTTATATTAAATATTTCTCAATTGACTAATCCAGTAAATACAAAACCCTAATTGTTAAACAAAAAACCTACAAAACCCTAATTTTATTAAAGAAACCCTAAATGATGCATAAATCCTAAATTCATATACTTACTGCCTTATTAGATGAATGTTTATTATACATTTTTATTGATGTTTCATGTCATCGATGAATACTTTATTTATGATGAATGGTTGGTTACTTTTATTGATTTGCTTTGGTTTTAAAATATTGTAAGAGGTATGTTTCCATGTTTTGGGTACCTCATATCATGAGCATCATGTAATTTAATTTATTTTAAAGTTTTTGGATCAATTTAAAGGACACGTTTCTACCTTTTGGTGGGTGCCCTATTTAGTTTTAGATATTAGATTATGTAAGGACATGTTTCCATCCTCGGAAGGGTGTCTATTTATTTATTTTGTTTAGACATTGTTGTGATTTTAATAAAGTATTTATTTATTCTTATGATCTCATGTAGTATGGATAATATCATTATATTTAAGAATTTTATAATATTAAGACCTGCAAAGGAGGCTGGTTCCAATGAACCGGGTATTTGTGGGGGTGCTGGGCCGTTTCTCACCTTCCCCACACGTACCCAACTTTTTCAACTCCTTAGGGGACTGGGGATTCCTTAGGAATTGAGTCATCCACCCCTTTCTTTTTCCCAGCCTGTCCAGATGGTGACTCCATTTTCTTCAGGCTTAGGCCTGTGTTCTCTAAGGCCCCGAGCCTAAACAGTGCCAAAGTCGCAAGAACCATTCCACCGGGAGTGGGGGCAAAAATTCCCGCTTACAGTGGCGACTCTACTAGGGATAAGAGAAGTTGATTCCGTTGGTCTTTATATTATTCTATTCTTTCTTATCATGATATTATCCATTGTATCATTTAGATTGCATCGTGTGCGTGAGTTAGGATGCCCATGTTACCCGTGTTGTGTTATATGAGGGACACCATATTTTCACTCAAGGTATGGAGATCGAGCATGGCATAACCACTTATAGCCTTGTACTTTTTGGTATATATTTGCTATGGGAACCTAAGCCTTTTCAACCCAAAGACTAAAGATAATGTAATTGGCCTAGTTACTTTCCTTAGTTTTTTACCCCAAATGCTTGTTGTTTGACTATGGTTAATTTATCTTGGCTTAAATCATGGCTTATTTGGTTTGTTATTTTTTCTAATATGAACTAAGTATATTGTAAGCTCAAAATAAATTTCTTTAAAGCCTAAAAGACCAAAGCTATTTTTTAAAACTTTTCAAGATGGTCTTTGGATATAAAACTTTTTTAAAAATATATCAAAAATTCTTTTCTCATGACTCAAATACAAAATCAAAAATCCATTTTTTTAAATCTTCTTACAATGGGTTTTTCAAACAAAACTATTTTTTCATTTCATCTAACCTTTTCTGACAAAGAGCTTACAAATTATTTAGGTCAATTACAAAATATCAAAAATCAGTTACGAGCGTAGTTTATACTAAGAATTATTAATCATGGGCTTATTTTGGTATGAATCATTAGTTACTTTTTCAAGTGAGAAATCTATTTATAATAAACCTCTTAATTTATTTTTAATCCAATATAGCATAAAAGCTACTTTAGTTGGTTGAATGGATTAAAATCTAATTAATGGGAATTATCATGAACTGATTTCCATTTTTAAAATATAACTATTGGTTGAACCATTCAAGGAAACTTTTTGAAAACAAAATATTCCATATTGTTATTTTGATTGATCTTATACCTAGGAAAAGAGACTCGCTATCCGTGTGTGAAAGTTATAAGGTTGGAAAGAACGTCCTAATTATCTTTGATTGTTTGTTACTTATACATACATGCATACATATATTTGCATCTCATATCATTAATCCTCTCTGGCTCACAGCCCTGGATTACAATAGTTCAAAAGCTTACGACAATCCGACCTATGCCAGAAACGAAGAATCTAGCAGCGACTCAATCGCATTTTCACCAAAAGCAATGGAGCCTGAACAAATTCAAAGAATGGTGGATGATGCCCTCAATGCTAAAATGGAAGAACTAAAGGGGGCTCTAGCTGAGATCAAGAAGAATCAAATGACTACAATGTTTGGGCACACCGCTAAAGCATTTGCAAGCACTAAGAATGATAAGAGGAAGGCTAAAGTTGGTGAAGTGGCTTTTGATGATGACAAGGTAGTCGTCGATGATGATGACGACTGGGTTTAATACTTCCAAGATCCTCAAGATAAGAAGGAGTCGAAGGTTGTTGAAAGATCAATTGTGGAGAAAACTAAAACTTCAGATGTTGAGAAGCTAATTGCCAACTTGGAAAAGAAATTCAAAAAGAAGCTAAAAATTGAAGAAATGTCTGAGGTCGATAAATTATTTGAACTAGATGAAGAGGTTTCGTACAAGTTCAAGATGCCATCCTTTAAAAAATTTGATGGAACCAAAAATCCTCACCTCCATGTGAAGCAGTATATCACTGCTATGCAGTCTGCTTGAGCTACTAAGGCTCAAACTCTAAGGTACGTCATGCTCTCATTGGATCCTACTGTCCAAAATTGGTTCAATACCTTAGATGATAACACTCAAAAAAGCTAGGATCTACTATACAATGCCTTTATCCAACAATATGGATACAATGCTGAATTGGAAGTTACTCTAATGGAGGTGGAGTCCATTAGACAAAGGTTGAACGAGAACTTCGTGGATTATATGAAGAGGTGGAGAAATAAGGTTGCATTGCTCAAGAGGAGGCTTGATGAATCAGATCAAATTAGAATGATTGTAAGAGGGGTGTTGCCTAGCCTTCGTGAAAGAATGTCTCATATGCTTATCCAGGATTTCAAAGACCTTTTACAAATGGGCTTGAAAATTAAAAAGTGGGAAGGGAGAAGAATCGCTTTTCAGCAAGAAGGAATGAGAAAGGAAACTATCAGTCTGGTAACCAAAGCATGCAAAAGGCGGTTAGTGTTAATGTCACTAGCCAAGGAGGAAGAAGGCAATTTTTAGAATTGGGGAAGCCACTGTCTTGGGTCCTCAATAAGCTACAAAAGAAGAGATTGTTACAACCCTTAAATTCTCATCCTTTGCCTAACCCTCTCCCACCTAATTTTGACACTAAGTCATTTTGTCAATTTCATCAAATGCAAGGGCATAACACGAATAGATGTGTGAGGTTAAGACATGAGATCTAGAATTTGATTGATAGTGGGAAGCTACCCGAGCCCAATAAGACAAACACTAAAGATAATCCACTGCTAAGGTTCAATAGAGTATCACCACCGACAACCTTCATGATTGGAGGAGGTTTGCATGAAAGTTTTGTCATGTCCTCTTTCCAAGATGTGGATGGAGAAGCAAGCAATGAAGAAGTGGTGTTTAGCAAAGTTGAACAAACTGTGGTTGGAAAAGAAGTAGCAATCTATGTTGTGAATGAGTTTTGGGATTCAAGTGATAGTGATGATGATCTTGAACCCAAGAAGGAGGAATGGACTTGGTCCAAGCCTGAAGAAGATGAAGTGATGAACACTAGGTCTGGTAAGACTTATGCAAGGCCACCACCTAAGGATGTAGAAACTAATAAAGGAAAGGAAGTTGAAGTTGGGAATAAAGAAGAGGAAGATGACACTGTGCTCAAGCAGTTAAAGAGAACCCAAGAAAGCGTCAGTATTTGGGACTTATTGGCCACTTCCAAGAAGGGCCAAGGCCTTGGCTAGCATGCCAATTTCCATCTCTATAACACTGGAGGAGCTGGTTAACTTCATGAAGGTTGAAGGAGTGATGAAGTGTGAAGATATTCAAAAGAAGAGCGAAGTTAATATAGGAATGATATCATTCTCAGATGTGGATTTACTGGAAGAGGGGAGAGATCACATCCACCCTCTCTTTATCAAAGTAGAAATCAAAGGAAAAATAGCCCATGTTTAATGGTTGATGGTGGGTCTGCCATAAATGTTTACCCACTTAAAATTTTACCAAAGCTAGCTATATCAACAAGGGATATAAGCTCAACTGAGGTAAACATTAGGGCTTATGACAATACCAAGAATCACCCAAAGGGACATTCAAAGCTATTGTGAAGGTTGGTCTAATTGAATCTATTATTGAATTTTTTGTTTTGGACATACCTGTTACTTTTTCTCAGCTTTTGGGATGACCATGGTTTCATCCTCTTGGTGGAGTTCCTTCCACCCTTCATCAAAAGATCAAATTCCCTAACGGAGAAGAGACGGTGGTCATCAAGGCCGAAGATAATGAGGTGATTAATGCTCTAATGATTGAGAGGCCTCTCAATGGTTTCCAAGTAGCTGCAATTTCTGGTAATGAAGTAGTGGACTCCAAGGTCTTAAACATGATGAAGAACATGAGCTACCTTCCTGGTGCTGTTCTTGGAAAGGACAAAGCCAGTGTGATAAAGCTTCCAGATTTCAAGACTCAAACTTCCCAAAGGCTAAATTATGTAAAGTGTGAAATATGCATATTATGTGAAAATACCCAAAGTAATTGGGTAATGTGTTGTGAATGCAAAAATGAGATACGTGGAATAATGAAATGAAATGAATTGATATTGATAAAATGGAAAAAAAAAATGAGAAAAGTGAGAAAGATGTGAAAAATGAGAAAAATAAGAAAAAAAATGTGAAAATAAGGCAATGAGCCTAGTTTGATTATGAGAAATAAAATGAGAAATGAATTGTGAAAGTATTTGATAATGAGATAAATGAATTAATTGTGTGCCTAGTATGTTATTCAATTTTCAGAGTTCTGGGTTTGGCGGCATGCCTATGAATTGCTAGGCAGGTGAAAAGACCGGGTCGTAAGCCGAGCCCAACTGATAAATGATAAATATGATGTTTTTGGGGTGAAAAGACTAGGTCGCAAGCCTCAAAAACTGTAGCAGTCTAGCCGGGTTGAGGACCAAGATACTGGGCCTAAGGGTCTAGCCGGGTTGAGGTCCAAGAGACTAGGGCTGTTACATTATCCATGGATATATATATTGCCTATGGGCTAGACACATGGTGTCATTATGGACCAAAGCAGTAACTCTAAAAATTGAATAGTATATTAGATCCTTTTTGGGCCCATGCTTGTCTTTGCTTTAATGTGAATTATGAATTGTGATACAATTGAGCAATATAATGTTATGAGTTGTGAGTATGAAATATTTGAAAAATATAAGAAAGTGAAATGATGTGACCTCTATATGCATTGTGCATTGGTATTACTTTACATTTTTATTATTATCAAAGTTTGTACCACTAGGCTTTGGCTTAGCGCGATTGTTATTTGTCGCGCAGGTGTCATAGACATTTTGGTAGACCCGGAGAATTTTACTAGACCTGGTTGGTTCTAGGTTTGTATTTATTGAGCTTGAAGAGTTTCTTTGGGTACATCAAGATCAGAGCCAGTTGCCAGCATGTACATTTTTGATATTTGGTATGTTATGATATGTTTTTGAAGCATATATTATAAATTGTAAAGAATGATTTGAATAATTTTGTTTAAGATGGGATTTTATATATAATGTTGATATATATACCTATATATAAGTATTTTGAGAAAATATGGAGAAATTGAGAAGTATTGGTGAATTGATTTTATTTGGAGTGTTTGTTTTATGCATGTTGTGTTTTGTTGAATTTTGGAAACATTCAAATTACAAACAAAACTCTGGCGAATTTTTTCCAGAGATTTTCATATAAAATATTTATTTTGGATTTCTATAACAAGCAAAGAATATTTATATACTATTTATTTTATATATTAGTATTTGAAATCTTAAAACAAAAATGTGAAAATTTTTATTAAATCGGTCTGCGATATTTTTATACCATACATGCGTATTTTACATATGCTGAAAATATATATTGTATGTATATAGAGTATAAGGGTGTTATATTTATTTTGGTATCAGATCCTAGGTTTGAGGTTCTCGACCTAGGTGGGATGATAGAGAGAGAAAATTAGAATTAAAAAATAAATTTTCAATTGTAATGCATGCATTGGCACTGGCAATTTATCTGATCCCTGATGTGGCAATGTCCATTTGATATAATGGATATGAGTTGAGATGGTGTCTGGGTTGCATAGATCAGAGTGGCGCAGTGGAAACATCATTCTAGAGATTATGGATTAAGAATTTTTAAAACTTTTATTTGAAATTTAAAATTTATAGCTGATTCAATTGATGAATAAGTGAAATTAGAAAAACAATCTAAGAAATAATTGAAGATATAAAAATAAAAAGTTTGGGAAATGAACATGATAGTTATAGAAAATTTTATAGATGTACTGCAAAGTGATATTGTCTGAATTGATGGACAAATCTAGAAATGTTGGATGAGTTTGAACATTTAATAAAAAGTTTTTCTATATGTTAGAATCCAAATGTATAAAATTTTATAAATTTTAAAGATGGATATCTAATTAAGAAAAATTGAAAAACACAGATTGTTGGAGAAATTTCAGCAGCTCAGAATCTGCAGAAATTGAAAAAAAAATAAATCTAGAAACTATGGTAAAACAATCCAGAAAAATCTAAATATTTACACACAATATCATATGTATTCCTATAACATATGGTTAAAATATCATGAATTTTTATTAAGGTTTGATAACTGAAAAAAATAGACAACCGGGTGCTGCCAGAGAAATTATTAAAGAGACAGATTCTCTGATTTTGGAAGATTTAATTTTTAAATATACTAAATCAACTTGGAAAAATCTAAAACTTTAAATATAAGTCCATTTATGTGTCAAATGCACATGGATAAAAGTTTACAAGCTTTTATAAAGAATTGGTAAGGAATATAAAAAATTAAAAGTGAGATTGACATGAAACTGAGGAAGTCATGCAGTTTTGTGTAAGTAAGTAATAAATTTATTTTATGAGACAAATGAATGAAGAAAATTATAAAAATTTATATGCATATGGGTATAAGTATAGAAGGAAAATGGAGTTTTTAATAATTTTCAACAAAGAGTTCATAATTAAAATCAAAGAGTGAAATCATATATGATAGCGAATTATTTATTATGGAACAATGATGCATAATTTAGGGTTGAGTGTGTAAAATTAAAGTATCTAAATGGATGATGTTAATTATTATAAAGAAATGAATTAGTGTTGTTTAAAAGTAAATGTTATGATCTTAAGATTGAGAATGTGATATGAGTGAGATTTGATGAGGTTCATGTTGTTGTTTGCATTATATGAAATTTGAATTTTTGAAATGGGTTTCCATAATTGTGAAAGTGATGTGCTTTGATGTTATATTAATATAAAAATAATGTTTATAAAGTTAGCTCTTGAAAGTGAGATTAATAGAATGATGTTTAAGTAAAATAGTAAATTGAAAATTTAGAGTTGTAAAGGAATTTCGATGAGGATTATTTAGATATTGATAGTTTAATGTTTAATAAGCATGAGAGTAATTTTGAATGAGTAATTTTACTTATAAAAGTACTAAATAAGGTGTAATGTGGTTGATAATATAGAAATTTATTATGAAATAAAGGAAAATGATTAAGCAAGTGAAAATGAGTTACTTTAGTTAATTGAATTGGAAATGATGAAAATGGATATGAAAGGTATGATCAATGCAAAAAAAAAAAAAAAGTGAGAGAGATGTCACATTGGAAACGTGACTAAGATTTATGTGAAGTGTTAGAAATATATATATATATAATAAGAAACTTATTTAAGAGATGGATGATTGAATAAGGAAGATGTTAATTATGTTGTGGTCAGAGTGTGTATATATGTTAAATTGATGAATAACCTAAGTAATGTCAAAAGAATGAGAAATGATAATGTTCTCTGAAAGGTGATAAATGTTAACTTTGTATAGGTTGTATGTAAAAGAGGAATTGAGTATAATTGTATGATTTGTGTGATGAGATTTTTTTTTTCTATATGAACACAAATATGATATATAAGAAAATGTGGAATGTAAGTCATATTGTGATTATGACTTATGAAGGTGTATGTGAATGATTAAAAAAAATGTTATCGAGTGTTTACTACCTTATACAAATACATGTCTGGTGATATTGAGAATGATATTGCATGTATTAATAGACCTAAGAGAGATTTGGTCTTGACCTGCGTAGAGTTAGGTCATGTGATGAATTGAGATTGAGAATGGACCCAAATAGAGGACGGTGAAATTGTTATTTTAACAACTGAACTTCATGATTGTATAGTGTTTTGGGCCTAAAGTATATGCATATAAATAAGAGATTGTAAGAAAAAAGGAAAGTATAATGAAGAAAGTATGGAAGTGAAAAAAAAATGAATGAAAATTTTTATAAGAGATAGATTAGAAATGGAGTAATAATTGGAAATTGTGTAAATTAGCATATGAACGAATGTGTATATGTAAGAGATGTTAATGATAATATTGTTGAAACATGAGTTAGGCTAATGATGATCAAGTGATCAAGAGTAAATTGCTTTGAAACAGAGCTGAAACGTGTTAACTTTTTGTGTATCAAAAGATTAGAAAATGAATATGTGATTTTTACGATACGAACTTAACATTGTGATTAGAAATGTTTGAAGAAGAATTATAAGCCACGGATGTGACCATTATTATGACATGACCGTTGGATAGTTTTAGTGAGATTGATAGTTATGCTTTAAGAAACATGGTCAAGACTTATGGTTTGCATAGTTGTATCTTATAATTTTATACTAGAAATTTGTTTATAATTATAGAAAGTGTGGAAACAGAAGAGAATTGTAAAAATATGATGAGCTTTAAATGATGTATAAGAAAAGTGATTTGTGTAAATAGGGTAACTATAAGAAATGTGAGAAAATGGTAAATGAAACGAATTATGAAATGTGAGTAAGAGTTATAATAAATGTGTTTGAAAGTGGTATAAAATGAATAAGTTGATGAAAATGATGTGTAAAGTAAACGAGACTAGGGGAAGTGAATATTATCTCTAATGATGAATTTGAAGAGAATTAAAACTTGAGAATAAATTTGATCTAATAGAATTAGGTCATGAATTGAAAACAGATTGATGAATTTAAAATGGACAAAAGGTTGGTCAGAATAGAATAAGGTTGTGATGGTCATATTGTGATAGTTAGATCAATTGATCCGAAATGTAATAAGTTTACAAGTATTTACTGAAATTCAATGTGTGTAGTTGTATTAAGAATATGCGAGCTATATGATAATGTACATAATACAGCATTTTGATATGTATATGCATATGAAAGGAGCTAAGTTATATTAGTTTCAAAAAATTATAAGAGAAAAGTGTTAGTTATAGTATAATTGGAATGAATTTTAATAAGGAAATAAGATTTTGTTGTTGTATAATGGTGATATTAAATTAATATGTGGTAATTGTATAAAGAGTAGGATCAAAGTGAAGATGTGTAAAATTATTGTGTTAAGATAAAAGTTATTAACATTTGAATTTAAGGTGATGAAAGTATATTTTTAAGATAATGAAGTGATCAGATATCTTGATTGCGATAGGTGAGTGGTGTATATATATTAAGGAGATGAACTAATTTTGTCTAATGACAATTCGATTGAAGATATAATAATCTGTTGTTACTGTTTGAGTAAATAGACAGTATAATGATGTGTTAGGGAATGGTAAAAAGGAAATTAAGAATGAACCTAAGGGGGAGAATAGAAATTATGTAATTTGGTAAAATAATAATTTGGATTATTTATTACTATACTAGATAATTTCGAGGACGAAATTATTTAAGGGGGAGAAAATTGTAACATCCGTGATTTTGGAGAAATTAAATAAGTTTTTGGAGATATAAATTGTATATACTCAATATATATATCTAGAGTATATAACATATACATATGGTATATTAATTGTATATGTTGGATTAATACATTACATACTTAATATTTAATATACATATAAGGTACATTTGATATGTATATAAGATACACATTACTTGTGCATATGTGTAATATCCTAAATTTTTAAAAAGTTCTAATTTTTAGAAATTTGATAAAATGAATTATAATTTAAGTGGATAAATTAAATTAATGGTTTTAAATGAAAAATAAAGGGGTTTTAAATTAAAAAGTGGATAATATATGTGATATATATGTAAAATATACATAACATATAAAAGTCAACACTTTTTAAAAGAAAAGTCAAAGTAAAATGGTATTTTGGTAATTAAATCTTAAAAATTTAAAATTAATAAAATAATTCAAAAATAAATTATTTTTGAATAGAAGAGGGAATTTAGGACTTTTAATTTATTAAATAAATAATTAAATAATTAATTATTAAATTATTTTAATATATATATATGGGGTTTAAAATTAAAGGGTGAAAGGAAAGAGAAATAAATAAAAAAATAAAGTCTTCTTCTTCTTCTTTCCTTCAAGGCCAAATTTCATGGCTTCAAGAGAGGGATTTGCTTCTTCCATACTCCAAAAATTGAAAAGATTTTAACGATTCAAGTGGAGTTTTAGAAGTTTCTTCATCAATTGGTAAGCTTTCTTACCAAATTTTCAAATTCTATGGAAAAGTGTGTTATGTAAATTTTGGAATTCTATAGTAGCATGATTTAATTGCTTAATTGGATATGAATGAATTTGTTTTGATTGGTTATTAATGATTTTAAGGTTGGATTAAAGAAATGGTTGAGTTTGGGTAAGATTGGTGAAGAGAGAGAATTTAGGGTTATGTAATTTTTGGGGTTTTGAAATCATGGTTTTTAATTGTGTAAATTGATTCCAAATGAGTTGTTTTGATACATAAACAAGTATTTTAAAGTCAAATATTGGATTTGGTTGGAGTTTGAGAATGGAAGTGGAGATTTAGGGTTTTGGAAAAGTGATTTTCCAAAGTAGTTGAATTGTGTGATTTTATTTGTTTAAGCATGTTGTTTAGTGTTAAAAGTGATGAATATAAGCTTGAAATGAGTAATGGATTGTGTTGGAATGGAAAACCTTCAATGGGGGAAGGTTACGCCATTTTTGATATTTTGTGTATAAGAGTGTATTGCTATAATGTAAATGATTTAAATGTATTAAAATATATTTTTAATGATATTAATAAACTTAAAACACTAATTTAAATGGCTTGATGTGATTTTTCAAAGTTAAAGTGAGGTGAAGCTTAATTTTGGGATTTGATTTAAAGTGATGTTTAATTATGGTTTGATGTTGAGAATACCTTAGAATATGATATTAAATGATTATGTATGATCACATTTGGTATAGGCATTGAGGGAGGTTGATTTGCTTCATCCAAGTGGTGAAGGGCAAATTGGAAGGATAGGATTGGAGGTTGTATTAAGCTTGCTTTGGGTTGCTAGTAGAGGTATGTACAAACTTTGAATATAATGTTTATATTTGCATGATATTTGGACTTAATACATTTTGGTTGAAAAATGAATTAAGCTACTTGGTTCATTGATTGAGTAAGAATAATGTTTTATGACATTTGTAATGTCATATATGTGTTAAATACATTGTGAAAACCCATTGATAATGGCTAAATTATGTAAAGAGTGAAATATGCATATTATGTGAAAATACCCAAAGTAATTGGGTAATGTGTTGTGAATGCAAAAATGAGATATGTGGAATAATGAAATGAATTGATATTGATAAAATGGAGAAAAAAGTGAGAAAAGTGAGAAAAATGAGAAAGATGTGAAAAATGAGAAAACTGAGAAAAAAAAAAGTGAAAATAAGGCAAAAAGCCTAGTTTGATTATGAGAAATAAAATGAGAAATGAATTGTGAAAGTATTTGATAATGAGATAAATGAATTAATTGTGTGCCTAGTATGTTATTCAATTTTCAGAGTTCTGGGTTTGGTGGCATGCCTATGAATTGCTGGACAGGTGAAAAGACCGGGTCGTAAGTCGAGCCCAGCTGATAAATGATAAATATTATGTTTTGGGGGGTGAAAAGACTGGGTCGTAAGCCTCAAAAATCGTAGCAGACTAGCCGGGTTGAGGACCAAGATACTGGGGCCTAAGGGTCTAGCTGGGTTGAGGTCCAAGAGACTGGGGCTGTTACATTATCCATGGATATATATATTGCTTATGGGCTAGACACATGGTGTCATTATGGACCAAAGCAGAAACTCTGAAATTTGAATAGTATATTAGATCCTTTTTGGGCCCATGCTTGTCTTTGCTTTAATGTGAATTATGAATTGTGATACAATTGAGCAATATAATGTTATGAGTTGTGAGTATGAAATATTTGAAAAATATGAGAAAGTGAAATGATGTGACCTCTATATGCATTGTGCATTGGCATTACTTTACATTTTTATTATTATTAAAGTTTGTACCACTAGGCTTCGACTTAGCGCGATTGTTATTCGTCTTGTAGGCGTCATGGACGTTTTGGTAGAGCCGAAGAGTTTTACTAGACCTGGTCAGGTCTAGGTTTGTATTTATTGAGCTTGAAGAGTTGTTTTTGGTACATCAAGATCAGAGCCAGTTGCCAGCATGTACATTTTTTATATTATGTATGTTATGATATGTTTTTGAAGCATATATTGTAAATTGTAAAGAATGATTTGAATAATTTTGTTTAAGATGGGATTTTATATATAATGTTGATATATATACCTATATATAAGTATTTTGAGAAAATATGGAGAAATTGAGAAGTATTGGTGAATTGATTTTATTTGGAGTGTTTGTTTTATGCATGTTGTGTTTTGTTGAATTTTGGAAATGTTCAAATTACAAACAAAACTCTGGCGAATTTTTCCCAGATATTTTCATATAAAATATTTATTTTGGATTCCTATAACAAGCAAAGAATATTTATATACTATTTATTTTATATATTAGTATTTGAAATCTTAAAACAGAAATGTGAAAATTTTTATTAAATCGGTCTGCGACATTTTAATACCGTATATGGGTATTTTACATATGCTGAAAATATGTATTGTACGTATATAAGGTACAAGGGTGTTACACATGAAACCTATCAAACAAAAACTTAGGCAGTTAAGGCCTAAATGGGCTGAATTGGTTAAAGAAGAAGTCACTAAACAAATATAAGTAAAGTTCATTGAAGTAATAGATTATCCAGATTGGCTAGCCAACATAGTACCCATGCCAAAGAAAGATGGAAGAATTAGGGTCTGTGCGGACTATAGAGATTTAAACAAAGCTTTCCCTAAAGATGATTTTCCTTCACCCCATATAGATGTCCTTATTGATAGTGCAGCCTCTAGCATTCTACACTCATTTATAGATGGATTTTTCGGATACAACCAAGTGTTAATGGCCCAAAAGGATAAATCCAAAAATGTCTTCATTACTACATGGGGTATATTTTGTTATAGGGTAATGTCGTTTAGGTTAAAGAATGCTGGAGTAACCTATCAAAGGATGGCCACCACATTATTTCATGATATGATGCATAAAGAAGTCAAAGTGTATGTTGATGATATGATGGTGAAGTCGGACACAAGGGAACATCACTTCCAAAATCTAGAATTATTCTTTGAGAGAGCAGTGAAGTATAAGCTAAGGTTAAACCCGAAGAAGTGTGTGTTTGGGGTTACCTCAGGAAAGTTGTTGGGACATGTGATTAGTCCAAATGGCATTGAGATTGACCCTGATAAGATTAAGGCGATCAGGGATATACCAGCCCCTAAGACGAAGAGAGAAGTTTGGGGGTTTATTGGCAGATTGCAGTACATTAGCAGGTTTATAGCAAAGCTCACCACAATCTGTGAACCTATCTTCAAATTGCTTAAAAAGAATCAGCCAGTCATGTGGAATGAAGAGTATCAAAAGGCCTTTGAGCTCATAAAGGAATATCTCCTAAAACTACCTATTTTGAAACCACCTAAACCCGGTAAACCCTTGTTACTATACTTAGCAGTAGAAGAAGAGTCAATAGGAGCCATGCTAGCCCAAGAAGATGAATCAGGGATTGAGCACGCAGTCTATTATTTGAGTAGAAAGCTCCTACCTTATGAAATCAAGTATATTATCATTGAAAAGACCTGTATAGCTGTGGTTTGGTCTTCTAAGAAGTTGTGGCATTACTTTCAATCTTATAGTGTACAAGCAATTTCCAGGTTGGATCCGGTGAAGTACTTAAGGGAGACACCCTCTTTGATCGGGAAGTATGGGTGATGGTTGATAATATTGGAAGAATTTGAGATTGAGTATGTAACCAGGAAAACAATCAAAGGTAGAGCAGTGGCACAATTCCTGGCCCAACAACCATTATCAGATAGTGAAGAGGTAATCATGGAATTTCCCAATGAACATTTAGAAGCCATAGAAGTACAATGATGTAAAATGTATTTTAACGGAGCAGTGAATAGGAAAGGAGCAGGTTTGGGAGTCATATTAGAATCACCCAAAGAGAAGCTTATCCCTTTAGCCAAGAAGTTAAAGTTTAGGGCGACTAATAATATGGTGGAGTATTAAGCATGTATTTTTAGTTTGAAAACCTTGATGATTATGAAGGTGGATAAGGTGCAAGTCTTTAGTGATTCATTGCTGGTAGTATCCCAAGTAAATGGAGAGTGGGAGTTAAAATAAGAGAAGATAAAACCATACTACCATTAATTGACCATAATGAACAAGAACTTTAAGGAGTGCAGGTTTATACACCTATCAAGAGAAGAAAACTAGATGGCCGATGCCCTAGCCACATTGGCTTCGGTATCGTAAAATCCTGTCAACTTATTCCTTAAGCCTCTGATTTTGACCAGTTTATCAACTCCTTGCTATGACTATGAGATAATCATGGAAACTGATACAGACCATGATGCTTGGTATGACACTATAACATAGTTTTTGGAGGAGAAGGAATACCCATTAGGGGCAACAAAGAAAGAAAGAAGAGCGATAAGGCGATGGTCCTTACAATATATCACCTTTCATGGAGAGTTGTGTCGAAGATGGCCTGATGGGGTGCATTTAAGATGTTTGAGGAAGCCTGAAGTGGAGCATATCATGTTGGAAATGCACGCGAAAAGTTGCGGTCAACACATGAGTGGTTCAGCACTAGTTAAGAAGATAATTTGACAAGGTTACTACAGGCTGACCATATAGAGAGATTGCATTGAGTTTGTGAAGAAGTGCCAGCAATGTCAGATATATGGTAATTTGAATCACATGCCTCCTAAAGAATTGCATTTTGCGTCTTTGCCCTGGCCGTTCACAACATGGGGGATTGACATTATAGGAGAGATACATCCGACAACTTCAAATGGTCACCATTTTATTGCAGTAGCAGTGGATTATTTTTCAAAGTGGGTTGAGGCTGAATCTTTTAACAAACTAGGGGCAAAGAAAATGGCTAGATTTATTGAAAAGAATCTCATCTGCAGATATGGGGTCCCATACAGTATGATATCGGACAATGGGTACAGTTTTAAGGTACAGTTAAGAACTTATTCTCAAAATACCAAATCCATCATCACCGATCCTCCCCTTATAGACCAAAGACTAATGGTGCGGTAGAAGTAACAAACAAGATAATTAAACATATTCTATCCAAGATGACGAAGACATATAGGAATTGGTCGGAGATGCTTCCTTTTTCTTTGTGGGGATACATAACAAGTGTACAAACGTCGACTGGAATGACATCGTTCACTTTGGTTTATGGGATGGAGGCAGTGTTGCCAATTGAAATTGAGATCAAGTCATTAAGAGTGATCTTAGAAGCTAAACTGCCTAAGATGGAGTGGGTAGTGAGCAGGTACACACAGTTAGTTTTACTTGAATAGATGAGGTTAAAAGCACTGTATCATCATCAATTATATCAAAGGAAGATAGCTCGGGTCTACAATAGAAGGGTTAAGATCATAAAGCTCAGAGTTGGTGACTTAGTGTTGAAGCTGTAATATCCCCATGTGTGCCCTAGAAGTTTTAATTCAATTGTTGTTTGATTTGAATTTAATGTACATATGTTTTAGCAAAGGAAATGATTGTGTTAATGGAATGTATATGTTGTATATATGTTAATATATATAACATATAAGTTGGTCAAATGGAGAGTCAAGGGGAGAAGATATTCTTAATTTGGGATGAGTGCAATTACTAAATAGGGCATGTGGATGAAGGATAGTTAGAACAAGTGAGAAGAGGGTATGTTGGTAATTGCCTTTTTAGAATTGCTTGGTGGAGATTTAAAGAGATGATAATTTGACTTTTCTTTATCATCTTTTCTTCTTTTCTCTTATGGTGGCCGGCTCATCCAAAGACAAAAGGGAGCAAGAGAGCAAGAGAGGATCTTGAAGTTCTAAGCTCAAATTGAAGGAGGAATCAAAGGATTTGGTGGGAGATTTGTGAAATTTCTTCATCTAAAGTAAGTACTCTCTTGTTTTCCTTTGGTATTTTGAAGATGTGTTTGAAGTGTGTTGTGATTTGATAATATTATGATTTGGTATGTTTGAGATGAGTTTCTAAATGTTGAAATTGATTGTGAGTTAATTTAGTGTTGGTTTGGTTTTGGTTGAAGATGGTAGGTTAAAAGTGATGTTGTTTTTTTTAGGGTTTTGAAGTGGAAGGTGATTAAATGTGTTGATGATGGGTTGTTAAGGTGAATATTGTGGTAAACATGTGAAATATGTGTTTAGAACATGGATTATATTCATTTGAATTATGATATATTGTGTATAATGTAATTGAGTGCAACCAAAGAAGACTTGGTTATGTTTAGGGTTTCATTCCATGAGTGACACGGCCAAAAGCAAGGAGAGACACGGCCAATTCATGAGAGACACAGCCAAGTCAAGGAAATTTGGGCCGTGTTGGATTGATTTTGGAGAGACACGGCCGTGTCCCATGCCTGTGTTTGTTACTGCCAATTGGTTTTGAGAGACACGACCACAAGCTTGGTCGTGTCCCTTGAGTGTGTTGGTTACTGTGTTTGGTTTTTGTTCTTCTTACATGATTGAGTTTGAACTTCCATTTGATAATGCATATGATATTATATGAACAAGGTGATGTAATATGCATTGTGAAACTTATGAATGGCAATGTGTTATATGAATAAAGTATCTTGAAATGTTATACCAATGATGCTATGTGAATAATATGAATTGAGATATAATATGATGATGCTAGATGAATGATATGAATTGAGATACAACATGATATGAGGCCATTGTGCTTGGCTATGATAACTCAAATGTGATGTGAAGCCATTGTGTTTGGCTATGATGATTCAATTGAAAGAACATAAGGCATGTTTGCCTAATTGATGATGAGAATTGAGAATGAAATAATAAATGAATTGTGTGTCTAATGTGTTATTCATTTTCAGAGTTTTGTTGTTGGTGGCATGCCCATTTGTAACATTCTCTTGAAGTTAGGTTGGATTTGATCCTTGAAGCCTAATTGAGATGTTACAACCCTTGAAGCTAGGTTGGATTGGTTCTTGAAGCCAAGTTGGGTTGATACTTAGCATGCTTTGTTCCCCTTGAAGCTTGGTTGAACCTAAATCCTTGAAGCCTAGTTGGGTTTATGATAATAATAAATGTGATAACAAAACCAAAGCATTAACTCTGAAAGTTGAATGGCATATTAGTGTGTCTTGGGCCCATGCTTGTCTTTGTTTAATGTGATTCATGAATGGTAAAATGATTAACTAATGAGATATATGGAAGGATATTGAAATGTGATATGTTTATATATGTGGTTATTGAAATATAAAGGTATGTGATTATCCTTTCATCTATGATATTGACTTGAGAAATCAAATGTGTGACATTGCATTGCCTTATAGTATAGTGTTGGTATATTTTGTACTACTAAGCCGTTGGCTTAGCGCGATATTGTTTGATCGCGCAGGTAACAGAGTTGAACCAGAGAGCTCCTCAAGACCGAGTGAGAGTGGACATTAAAGAGTTGTTTTGGGACTTAAAGATCATAGAAGAGCTGCCAATCATGTATATATATTCTATGTTTTGTAAACCTTGATTTATAACGTATTTGTAATAACTTCCGCTGTGAATTATTAAACATTTTGTATATAGTGTCTTTTGGATTTCTTTATTTGTTTGAAATTGGCTTCACTTATTTACAAAGATATTTGTTGTGTCTTTTTAAACCGTGGCATTTTCTATATTCAGTATACGTATATTACGATCGTTTAAGCATGCTTGGTACGTATACAGGGTATAGAGGTGTTACAGAAGCAATGTAAACCTAATGTATCTGATCCAAGAGGAAAATTTAGGCCTAGTTGGGAAGGGCCATATGTTGTGAAACAAGTCATGAACAAGGGAGCAGTCAAGTTATCAGACATGGATGGAAACGAGTTTAGTGAGCCAGTGAACATTGACAGGTTGAAAAGGTTTTATGTATAAAAAAAAGAGCTCGCTAGGTTGAAAACCCAAAAGGACGGCCTAGGCAAAAGTTAGAGCAGTTCGCTAGTTCCAAAAATGCGAAAGGGTGGGCTAGGCAACAATTAGAGTTAAGAAAGAGAAAATAGTCAATTAGAAAACCCGAAAGGGCTAGTTGGCAATAGGAGTGATCTTATGTATGTTGGCTTTATGTTTGGTTGTTCCCCAATTTAATAAAATAGAATTAATATTAAAATTGTTCTATGTGCACAATTTTAAGTATTTGACCAGATATGGATAAAACAAATAAACACAATAGTGAAAGATGATGACAAATTATAAAAAGAAAAGAAACATCTCTTATTATTGTTTTCATTATTTTTTATATATCCTAACAATATTCATTCTAAAGAAATTGATAAATGTAAAATCTATGGCAGACGATAAGTGTAGCATGCAGGTCAACTTTGCCTCAGCCGATCCAAGTAAGCTTCAGTCAGGCGAGGCATGTCCAAATCAGGAGTAAAATTAAAACCTCGAGGCTCGGCTCCATACTAACGGTCAAGCCGGTAAGGATCATAGCAAGTACCTCGACGAAGAGCAACGAGAGGAACATACATCAAATACATTCGAATGGTGATACAAGAAATCTTCCACCAAGGTACTAACCAACGGATGTTGACTGCAGCGCATGAGTGGATCCAGTTAAACCAGTCGACATATGAAGAAGTAGGGCGGAATAGTTTTCTAGTAGAGTGATGTCGAGACAGATATCTGGCAAAATCCATTGATGGAGTGTCAAGCAAGCAGAGACGCTCCTGAAGCCAAATCTATAAGTACAAGAAAAGAATTAAAAAATATATCCGCTAAGTTGAAAACCTGCAAGGGTGGCTTAGGAAAAAATTAAGGCGGCTCCCTAGTTTCGAAAATCCGCAAGGGCGGACTAGGCAAAAATTAGAGTAATAAAAAATATAATAAAAAAATTGAAAGTTAAAAGTTGCAGTAAAAGTGCAAATTATAATTATTATTATCATTGTTATTATTATTATTATTAATATAATATTTTCTCAATTAGTACAATAATGATGAATCACTGAGAAAGAGGTGGTGGATCATGATCAAATAAAGCTCTGAAAAAGTCATTACCTATTGGAGGAGGAGGCATATCATCTATCCTGAGTCCACCCGAAGAAGGAGCACCTAAACCGCTATTACCCTGGAATTCAAATCTGCAACGGACCTCATCCAAAGTAGACGAAGTAATCTCATGGTCATCAATTTGAGGCCATCGAGAAGATGAAGCACCAGGATCCCTCATTCCCTGGAACCAAAAGTCTCGAAAGTCTTGCTCTGACTGATGATACAATTTTTCAAAATGGGCAACCTGTTGGTGATTGGGAGCTAACTCTTCTTGCAGTTTATTATTTTGTTCCTCAAGCATCCGCTGTGAGTCAGAAAGGAAAGGGTAAGAGCATACATAATCATGCACACATGTGGCATAAATCATCATGGAACAGGATAACCTACCAGATATCTCATATCAATGCCTTACAAATGAGATGGCATCTCTGGTTGATAAGAATGAGCAAATGGAGGAGCAGTAGAGGAAGGTCTAGTCTCATGACCAAATGAGCCAATAGCCTGCAATAATCATTAAAATAGTCAAAACAAGTTAAGAAAGGAGTAATTGCAATGGCAGAATGGTAAAAGTTTACTTGAGAGGTGCTAGCCTCGGGATACAGGACAAACCCTCCTCCCTCTCCATGATACTCCTCTTCATCCTCATCTTCCTCAGGAATTTTTTGGACGCCAATAGGAGATACGTCAAAGTTCAAGAGCCCTACTTGAATAAACTGGTTATATGATGCACCCGGTGGGTAGAAAAAGGTTTCAACATCATAACCGTGCTGAGATAACCACCACGCATTCTCCGGCATTGATGCAGTGTTTAAAGTATTCTCCGTGCAATTCATCGGGATCCTCCATCGCTCGGAACCAAGGAACCACTCATACACTCTCTCCCCAAGAAACATGCCACTAGACACAGGGCCAACAATGACTCGGTGGGTATGCTGAAAAGGCAGTGCGGCGTTCATGGAAGAAGTCCAGTTCGCCTGCTCTTTTGTGTTCTACCAAGCCAAATTGATCTACAGGATGACATAAGGTAAGTAAACTTTTTACATAAATTTTAAGTATACTAATATTATTTTACCTGGCCCCAAGTTAAGCAACTTAAGAGATAGAGCTGGGTGTGCTCATAGTGAGAGCTAGGAATTGCTACATGATCTGACAACCAAAAATTCAACCTTGGATACCCGACTCTCACTTGGGAAATGCCAGGCACACTCACAAGATTATGCTCATATGCCCATACCTGCAATAATAATGAAAATCAAATTCATACAAGTATAAGCATGGAGTTGACAATGATGGAAGAAGAGTACCTCGACAACCACCATGAAACCAACGAAACACTTCTTATTCATGCAAATCTTGTCTAGTCCATGATAGAGACAAGCAAGGCCAACTTCACCCCAGCTATAAAGCAATACCATACTCATATCAATAAGGGCCCTCAACACCAATAGAAGGATGGCAGACTCGGTGCTGCATAAAATGGTTGACCCAAGAAAATACAGTAAAAATGCTCAAGCATATTGTTTAGTTGTTTCTTTATGAACCTGTCCATCATAGTTCATCTAATAACTCCGAATAAGCTCAATTTTTATCTTGAAGGGCTCTTTTAATGATGGTTCCATACCGATTAACTGTTAAATCTCTTCATGTGTAAGAATATCATTGGTAAGAGGAACCAGAAGACTATAGTACCGGATACCAGTTATGCTTGTATAATCGACTGGGCCAATAGTCATATCTCCTACAGGTAGGTGAAAAGTATGGGTTGTGTCCATCCACCACTCTGACAATGCTTGAATTACACTCATGTCTATCGGACACTCCTCGGATGGTAATTACAAGATGAATCTTTCAAAACCGCACTCTCGGACAATCCATTTTACCCAAGAGGGTGCTATATCATACCATTGTCGAGCTTTATATACACATCCTCTGCCTCAGACAACACAACGATCATACTAACATGGAGCCAGATAAGTCAACACAAGGTAAGAATATCATCCTACCAATACCACTGATTCATAGCCTAAACTTACTCGTTATTTTCTATTTTAATTAATTTATTTATTTATCAAATTCTTAATAATAGTTCACTAATTAATTTATTTTTCCTAATCTTTAATACTATTAATAATTAAAAATTTTAAAAACTAAAAAACTAATAATAAAATGAAAAAATAAAATGAAATAGATTAATGAATACATATTTGTTACCTTAAGTTGTTTGACTTGAACTGTGATGAAGCTGCATCCAAGCTAGTAGACTTACAGTTCCATTTTCATAAAATATTAAGTTGTTACCTTAGTTTTTTTACTTGAACTGTGTTTTATTAGTTTTTGTTACAGATTTATGTCTTGTTTATTATGATAATTGTTGTTTTATTTAGGTATTTTGTTAGTTTTTATCGATTTGTTTAGGGTTTTCATTAATTTTGGTAGTTTTAGTTTATTTCAGTGTTTATGTCGTTTTTGTTCTAGTTTTTAGTATTGTGTTTATGTTTTGTTGGTTATTGTCTTTTAAAGTTTGTTTTGAGTTTTGTGTTAGGTTAAAAAAGGCAAGGAAGCAAATTTGAAGAGAAAAGGGGCAGTAGCTGACACAGGCAGAGGACACGGCCAAGTCACTGGCCGTGTCCCATACCAAGCTAAAAAAGGAAGAGCAAGTCACAGTATAAGGCACAAGCAAGGGACACGGCCAAGTCAGTGGCCGTGTCCCTATAAAGAAGCCCAGACACGGCCAAGTTGATCCAACCTGGCTGTGTCTCACTTACATCCAAGGAAAAGAAGATTAATCCTCACAGAAGAAGACACAGGCAAGGGACACGGCCAAGTCACTAGCCGTGTCCCTCCAAAAAGGACCAACACGGCCAAGTCACTTCCAAGACTTGGCCGTGTCACTCAACCAAAGAAGAAAAAGAAGAGAAGCAAGCAGTAGGTGACACATGCAAGGGACACGGCCAAGTCACTGGCCGTGTCCCTCCAAAGAGCACTCACACGGCCAAGTCACATGCAACTTGGCTGTGTCTCTCATGAACCAAAGACCGTAGCGGATTTTAAAGAGGATGATTCATATAAAAGGAAAAAGAAGCTAGGGTTTTAGGGACTGTTGGCGATTTTGAGAGAGAATTGAGCCGTTCAAGAGATTAGGGTTTTGATAACTTTGTTTTCTTTTGATTTTGATTACACTTTTGATTACTTTAGCTTAGATTAGATTGTTCTAGCCATTGATGCATCCTTCTTGCAAGATTTGAACAAGAGATTCTTCAGAAGCTTCAAGGAGTTTGTAACTTGGTTTTGTTCTCGAACTCATTCTCTTTATTTTCATTGAAATTGTATTAATGGATATTATCATGTCTGATTTGATTTCTTTGATTATTAATGAGATGAGTATGTTTGATAGCATCATGAACTAATTTGATCTAGTCTAGGGTTTGTATGGATCTGCTATGATTGTATGAATTGGTTATTCTCTTAGCTAATAATTTCTTTAGCCTTTATTGAATGAATTATTGTTAATATATAATTGATTGGCCACCAATTATGTGTTTTAGGTATTAGATGATGGATTGAGAGATGAAGTCTAATGCTGGAACGATTCAATTAGGGACTTAGGTGAATTAGAGATATAACCTATTAAAAAGATTGTTTCAATTATAACAAGATTAGTTGTAAGAGGTTTGAATGCGAGAGCTTATTTCCTTGACTCAATTAATTAAGTTGTTTGAGATTTAATCTTTGAAATTAAATTAGTTAAGAGGAATAACTGTTCATACATATAAGTAGTAAGAAGTGCAAACCCTAGACCTTTTTATCAAGTGAATCAAAACATCAGCTCTTGTTTACATTTAAACTTTAATCAATCTTCTTCATTAGTTAAAAATTTAAATTTTCTTCATTACTTGTTATTCATAATCTGATAATCAATTAGCCACTTTAGCTTCCTTGTGAGACGACCTTGGGGCGATCACCTTTGCTAAAGCTACCTCGTATACTTGCGAGTGACGCTTTTGGTAGAGTTAATTCGAGCACAACAAGTTTTTGGTGCCGCTACCGGGGAGGCTAATTGGCGAAATTGTTTATTAGGCAAAAAAGATTCTAGATTATTTTTCACTATTTTCATTTTATTTTATTTTTCTTTTGCTTTTAATAATTTCTTTTTTAGAAAATTTCTGTTTATGCAAGGCAGGAGATCACTCGAAGGAGAGCTACATCCATTCATTCCAGAAATTCAGAGAGTGAAAAGGAGCAGAGAAAAGTTTGAGCTCTACACCGGATTTGATACAGAGGAGGACACTTCTGAATTTGATTCAGATTCTACACAATCAGTTAAAATGGCTGAAGAAAGGCAAAGAACGATGAGAGACTTTGCTAGACCTGTCATTGGAACTTCCACCTCTTGCATAAGATTGACAGATGCTGCAAGGAATTATGAGTTGAAGAACATTCACTACAATATTCTGCCATCATTTTATGGAGTTCCAAATGAAGATCCTTTGAACTTTATTCGGGATTTCTACTCCACCCTCAACACTTTTCCATTGGGAGGATTAACAGAATATCAGTTGAGGATGAGGTGTTTTCCATATACTTTGAAGGATAGGGAAAAGAGCTGGCTTATGATGTTGCCCGAAAACTCACTGACAACTTGGGAGCAAGTTTATAACAAGTTCATGGGCAAGTTCTATTCACATCAAAAGATAGCTGAGTTGAGAGGGAAGATTGCTACATTCTCTCAATTTGAAGGAGAACCATTTCATGAGGCTTGGGACAGATTTAAGATGCTATTGATCCAGTGTCTGCATCATCACTACCCACTTCAACTCCTTAATCAGTTTTTCTATGATGGTCTAACCCAGCAATTTCAGAACACTGTTGACAATGCAGCTGGGGGAGCCATGGGAGAAAAGACAGCTGATGAGACTTATGAGATCTTTGAGATGTTGGGAGCTAATTCTCAACAAAAGAGTGTAAGGGGAAGAAGTAAAGGGGTGAATCAACTGGAGGCCAATAGTGAAATGGTCAGTCAAATAGCTGAATTGACAAGGCAGGTTCAGATGCTTAACATGAAGAACAATATTTCTTCATCTACTCAAGAAGTGTGTGGAATCTGTGGGACATTTGGGCATGGAGCAAATATACGCCCCTCTGTATATGAATCTTTTGGGAATGAAGCTGAGCAAGTTAATGCTATGGGGGGATTTCAACCAAGAGCCAGGAATGATCCTTACTCCAACACTTACAATCCTGGTTGGCGGAGTCACCCAAATTTTTCCTGGACAACAAATAATGCTCAACAGCCTTTCCATTTGCTCCAGAGACAGAACCAACAGCAGGGTCAATCCTCAAATCAAGGTCAGCCTAAGAGAGAGAATTTGGAGGAAATTTTACAGGCTTTTATCCAAGTCAGTGCTAAAAATCAGGAGATGAACAACAAGAGGCTGGATTCCTTAGAAGCATCTTTTAAGAAGGTGGAGACCCAAGTGGGGCAACTTGCACAACAGATGCAGATTCAACAAAAGGGGAAGTTCCCAAGTCAACCTGAGCAGGCACAATCAGTGACTATTCTTAGGAGTGGCAAGGTAATTAATAATAATGTTGAAAATAATTCTGTGAATGCAGGTGAGCAAGAGAATAAAAAGGAAGGAGAACTGGAGAACAAAGGTGCTGAAAAAAGATCAATGGAGAAGTCCCCTACAACAGATTTGTACAAGACAAGCAATCCATACCGGCCACCTATACCATTCCCCAGCAGGTTGAAGAATGATAAAAAAGATAAGCAATTTTTAGATATCTTCAACATGTTGTCTAAGGTAAGTATTAACTTACCCTTACTTGAAGCAATTAAGAACATGTCGGCTTATGCTAAATTCTTCAAAGAACTTAATACCAAGAAAAAGAGGTATGAGCCGAATGAAAAGGTGATAGTTTCTGAGGTAGCTAGTGCTGTTTTGTAGCATAAACTACCTCCTAAGCTAAAGGATCCTGGAAGTTTTATTATTCAAATTACTATGGGGAATGGAAAGGGTACTGATGGCATGTGTGATTTAGGAGCCAGTGTGAATTTAATGCCTTATTCTGTGTACCCTGATTTAGAACTAGGGGAACTTAAACCAACAAAAATGGTGTTGCAATTAGCTGATAGATCTCTTAGATTCCCGAAAGGGGTTATAGAAGATGTGTTAGTTAAAGTTGGTGGTTTGATAGTACCTGTGGATTTCATTGTTCTTGACATGGAAGTAAGTAATTCTTCACCATCTGCACACACCATTCTGCTGGGTAGGCCTTTTATGGCAACTACCAACACTTTGATAGATGTTAAAAATGGTAAATTATCAATGACTATTTTGGGACAAACTGTTGAATTTTCTATTTTTAACACTTCTCCTATTCCTACAACTGCTTTATATGAGGATTGTTCTTTCATTGATTGTGTTGATGCAGTTGTTTCAGATGTTTTCTTGCAGATAGGTTCCTCTGATAAATTGGAGATGGCATTGACCTTGGATAGTGATTTGGAAATTTTTGATGCAGAAATAGCCAGTTGTCTTGAGACCTTAGAAAGTGCTGAAATAGAGGAACTTAAGGAGGACCCAGTTTGTGAGCTTTCCTCCATTCAAAAAGAAGAGAAGAACCCCTCACTAGAGTTAGAGCTGAAAGAGTTACCTAAGAACCTGAAATATGTGTTTTTAGGAGATCACAACACTTTACCTGTGATAATATCTAGTGAACTTAGTGAAGGGGAGGAGATGAGGTTGGTGAGTGAGCTTAAAAGATTAAAGAAAGCAATAGGCTGGGGATTGAGTGACATCAAGGGTATTAGCCCTTCCATGTGCATGCATAGAATCACTTTAGAAGAGGGAGCTAAACCTGTGAGGGAGACCCAAAGGCGACTTAACCCAAATATGAGTGAAGTGGTTAAGAAAGAAGTGCTCAAATTGCTGGATGAAGGAGTAATTTACCCAATTGCTAATAGTGAGTGGGTGAGCCCAGTACATGTAGTTCCTAAGAAATCTGGAATCACTGTGGTGAAAAATGAGAATAATGAATTGGTTCCTACTAGGACTACTACTGGGTGGAGAATGTGCATCGATTATAGGAAGTTGAACAATGCTACAAAGAAAGATCATTTCCCTCTTCCTTTTATTGATCAGATGTTAGATAAACTTTCTGGACACTCACATTATTGTTTTTTGGATGGCCTTTTAGGTTACTATCAGGTGCCAATATCTCCAGAGGATCAGTCCAAGACAACCTTTACTTGCCCTTTTGGGACTTATGCATTTCGACGTATGCCCTTTGGCTTGTGTAATGCACCTGCAACTTTTTAGAGATGCATGATGTCTATCTTCTCTGACATGATAGACGATTTTATTGAGGTATTTATGGATGACTTTTCTATTTTTGGTAATTCTTTTGATAATTGCCTCAATAAACTTGTTTGTGTGCTTGAGAGATGCATTGAATGTAACCTCACTTTAAGTTGGGAAAAGAGTCATTTTATGGTTACTCAGGGCATTGTCTTAGGTCATGTGGTGTCGAGTAAAGGGATTGAGGTGGATAAGGCTAAAGTTGAATTGATTGCTAAGTTACCCCCACCTACCTCTGTTAAGGGAATAAGAAGTTTCCTAGGGCATGCAGGATTTTACAGGAGGTTTATTAAGGATTTTTCCAAAATAAGCCAACCATTGTGCCATTTGCTAGGGAAAGATGTTCCATTTGAATTTACAGCACAATGCATGCAAGCTTTTAATTCCCTTAAGGAGAAATTGACTAATGCACCAGTGATTGTAGCTCCTGTTTGGTCTTTACCTTTTGAAATCATGTGTGATGCCTCTAATCATGCAGTAAGAGCTGTTCTTGGGCAAAGGGTTGATAAATACTTGAGAGTAATATATTATGCCAGTTTGACCCTAAATAGTGCACAAATGAACTACACCACAACTGAAAAGGAAATGTTAGCTGTTGTTTTTGCTTTAGACAAATTTAGAGCATATTTAATTGGGTCAAAAATTATTGTGCATTCTGATCATGCAGCTCTTAAATATCTGTTAACAAAACAACATGCTAAACCGCGCTTAATTAGATGGGTGTTGTTATTGCAAGAATTTGATTTTCAAATTAAGGATACTAAGGGTAGTGAGAATGTTGTTGCTAATCATTTATCCAGATTACCCTTCTTTAGTGAAAACCTTGCATCTGATAGCATTCATAAAAATTTAGAAGAATTTTATAATGAGCATTTGTTTGTGGTAATTAATGCACCTTGGTTTGCAGATATTGCTAACTATCTTGCTTGTGGTATTTTGCGATCTAACATGTCCTTTCAGGAAAAGAAAAGGTTTCTACACTTGAGTAAGTTTTATTTTTGGGATGAACCTTATCTATTCCGGATATGCAAAGATGAGATAGTTCGCAGGTGTGTATCTGAGGAAGAACAACTGAGTGTTCTTCAATTTTGTCATGACCTTCACTTTGGGGGTCATTTTGGAGGAAGAAAGACTGCGGAAAAGGTGCTTCAAAGTGGTTTTTACTGGCCTACTTTATTTAAAGATGCTCAAGAGTATTGTAAGCACTGTGACCGTTGTCAAAGAGTAGGTAACATTGGGAGGAGGAATGAAATGCCCCTTCAATCATATATTGTTGTTGAACTGTTTGATGTATGGGGAATTGACTTCATGGGTCCTTTCCCCAAGTCCTTTGGTTATGAATATATTTTAGTTGTTGTTGATTATGTTTCCAAATGGGTGGAGGCAATCCCCACCCGTACTAATTATGCTAATGTAGTTGTTAAATTTGTGAAGGAAAATATTCTTAGCAGATTTGGTACGCCAAGGGTGATAGTCAGTGATGGGGAGAGCCATTTTTGCAACAGGCTTTTTGAGAAGTTAATGCACAAATCTGGTGTGAAGCACAAGGTGGCAACCCCATACCATCCATAGACTTCTGGGCAAGTTGAAACATCAAACAAGCAACTAAAAGGAATTCTGGAGAAAACAGTCAACACATCAAGGAAGGATTGGGCTAACAGATTGCATGATGCACTATGGGCATATCGGACTGCTTTCAAGACTCCTTTAGGTATGAGTCCATACCGATTGGTGTTTGGGAAAGCTTGTCACTTACCAGTGGAGTTGGAGCACAGAGCATATTGGGCAATCAAGACTCTGAATTTGGACTTGGACAAAGAGAAGAGAGAAAGATTTCTGCAAATTTCAGAGTTAGATGAGCTGAGGAATGAGGCTTATGAGAGCTCGAGAATTTACAAGGATCGCACTAAAGCACTTCATGATAGAATTATAGTGCAAAAGACATTGAGTTCAGGTATGAAAGTTTTACTTTTTAACTCTCGACTCCATCTTTTTCCAGGTAAACTCAAGTCTCGATGGAGTGGTCCTTTCAAGATAACTCAGGTGTATCCTTCTGGTGCCATTGAATTACTTAACTCTCGAACAAGTGAGACTTTTAAAGTGAATGAACAGAGAGTTAAACCATACAATGAAGGATTTCAAGAAGTGAGGGTCATTAACAGCACTTTGATCCATGATCCCTAGGCTTTGCATGATGTCCAGCTTTATGACATTAAAGAAGCGCTTAATGGGAGGCAACCCATCGGTTTGCATTTATTTTTTATAGTTGTAATTTTAAATTTAGCAAGTTTTGATTTTATGTTTAGTCTAAATAAATGGAACAGGTGCTTTGATCGGTTTTAATCTTTCTAATGTGTTTCAGGGTTGATCGGAGAAGAGGGTGCAATTTCTTTGATATTTGGTGATTTATAAAAAAAATGTTGAAAGTGGCAGAAAGAGACACGGCCAAAGGACTTGGCCATGTCACTTGGCCGTGTCACATGAGTCACGGCCAAGCTTCATCAATTTTCATATCTTGTATTTGTCACAGTGAGTGACACGGCCAAGGGACTTGGCCGTGTCCCATGGCCGTGTCACTTGGACACAGCCAAGCTTCACCAGTTTTTTTTCTTCGATTTTATTTTTGCACCTTTCTTCCAGAGACAAACACGCCCAAGGGATACGGCCAAGTCACTGGCCGTGTCCCTCAAAAATCACATGACACGGCCGTGTTGCCCACAACTTGGTCGTGTCCCTCACTTTTACACTTTTAAAAACACAATTTTGCCCAGTTTCTTTCCATTAAATCCCTAAATCCCTGTTTATTCATCTCTCTTGCTCTCTCGTTCTCTCTCTCGCAACTTCCATTATTTTTTATTCCAAGCTCCAAATCTTTCTTTAATCCTCAAATCTCTTCACCAAAATTACAAATAATCCATTAAAACTTCTTCTTTTCTCATAAAATTTTGATTTGATCAAGTTTTGGTTTGAATTTTTCAGATTTCTAGAGATGCCAAGAACAAAGATTGTTTCACACCGCAAGACGAAGAAGTCTACAACCGAAGGAGCTTCTTCCTCTTCATCACCTTTATCTTTGAAGAAAGCAAGTCTTTTGGCTCGGGGTTTTTTCCCGACAAGGTATGTTAATGATGAATCTCTTGACGTCCTGCAATTTAGGACTAATTTTGATCGATATGTGCAATTTCTTGGGTGGGAGACTCTAGTCACCTTAAGACCTTTGCAGTTTGAGGAGCTTACTTTAGAGTTTTTGACATCTCTCAAGGTTGAACGAGATGATAAGAAAATCTACACTAGAATGATGTTTAAATTGCTGGGTAAATCATTTGTGCTTAATATTGACCAGTTAAATTATATATATGGTTTTCATCAGCATGGGGAAAGGTCGGTACCCAAAGAATTTAAACAACAATTTGCTTGGGGAGCTTTAGGCTCGGGTACTTATGTGGCCAAATCGGCCAAAGCATCTAAATTAAGAAATTCCTCTTTGAGATATTTGCATAGGTTTATGGCTTGCGGATTCTTTGCTCGGAAGGAGAGCCCGGGTGTGGTTGAATTGAGTGAACTATTTTTCCTGGATTGTGCTTTGAATGCAATGCATGTTAGTGCCGGCTATTGGTTAGCCGATATTTTTAATACTGTGGCTAATAAAAGAAAGGGGGCAATTTGTGTTGGAGGGTTGATTACCACATTAGCAGTAGCCCTTGTTGAGGATTTTGACCCGAGTACTAGTCGCATGACTAGAATTTTGGGTAATGACTCTTTGGATTTAGCTACACTTGAGAAGATGCACATGGTGGTGCATAGGAGAGGGACTTATGTGATGCCTTCAGATTAGCTTGAAGCACCGGGGGACAGGCAGAAGAGAGCACGGGTCTAAGAGGAGTCCAACTCGGATTCTCTTGACCTAGATGAGGATGCTCCGGTTTCGGAAAGTCAAGAGGTACTTCTTAGAATTGAGGCCCTGGAGGGCAAAGTGGATCGACTGGATGGCAAGGTGGACCGTAACCATGCTGAGGTTTTGCAGCAGTTGGAACAGATTAATAGCAACCTTACGAAGATCTTGAGTCTCCATCCCTCGGCTGCATCATCTTCACGCCCACCTTTTCCATAGATTTTGAGATCCTTGCTTTATTTTGTTTAGTGTATTTTTGTTATTATTTTTCATTTTTGTTTTTCATGTTAACATTTTATATTTGGATATTTTATTTTTATATATTGTACTTTTGTTTTTGAACTTTTGTGTTTGTGATGGAAAGCTAGGGTTTTGCCTCACCAGGTACGATGGAAGACAGATTGTCCTTTAACTCTTTTTATTTATTATTCTTGTTTTCCATTGAGGACAATGTAAATTTTAAGTGTGGGGTACTCTTTAAGCTTTCCTTTAATTTTTGTTTTGTTTGTCTTGTTTTGCTTATTGTGTTTGTTGTGCATGGCATAATTGTTGAAAATTTATTGATCTTTTCTGTAATTTTAGCATTATGGTTGAGACTTTAGTATCAGCATAGAAATGAGCATTTGAATTCATTCAGGATTAATTTTCACATTCTGTAATTTATGACATATAAATCTTTGTGAACCCACCTGTGTGAGTTTTGAGCCTCATAATTTGATATTATTATCAGTTGATTTTCTTTTCTTAAGTGTGCACCTTCATGATTTTGCATCTCTAGAGTTTGCTTTTGCATACTAATTGAACTCACATTATGATTTAATCTCAAGTTTTAAAATGATGAAGGCAAATTAGGTTAGCCCTTTAGCTTAAAAAGACCTCCCTTAATATTGATTTCCTTAGTGAGCCAAGTTAAGCCTTTGACCTTTTCTTGTTTGATCAACACAATTCACAGCTCAACTTTCTCTTATTATCATCATACCTGCATTAAGGAATGGAGTTCTTATTATATGACAATAGGGTGCTTTATTTCAAAGTGTGGGGTAAGCAAATAAAAAAAAATGGTATTGCTATTTGGGGTTGAAATGCATACTGTGCACATTGTATTTGATTAAGAGTTGATTATTCTTTTCCTCTACATTTTAAGCTAGATGTTCTATACAATGTTATATTTTGTATATATATGTATTAAAAAAAAGAAAAAAAAATTATATATATGATAAAAAAAGAAAATAAAAAAAGAGAAAAAGAAAAGAAGATATATATATATATACAAAATTCATATATGTTCTAGCATTGGTTATCAAAAGAGGAATGTCGACTCATGTATTTTTCTTGAAGTATGCAAGTATGTGAAGTATTAATGGATTGTTAGTATGCCATTTGAGGGAGTTATGCATTTCTTTGCAAGAGTATTGTCTAATTTAGATACTCCATTTCTTGATGCTCCAGCTTAAATGTCTTTTCTCACACCTTTACCTTAGCCCCATTACATCCAAATGAAAGACCTTCAGATTATTTCTTGAGAAAATCAGTGAGGGAGATTGGATAATTAAGCAAGTTTATGGCATATGCAGTCATGAGTGGTTTGAGTGATTAACCTTTGAAATCGAGTGAAACACTTAGATGAGAGATAAGATTTGTATGTCTGGATTAATGAATGAGTTAAGAAAATCCTTGATTGAAGCAAATTGCAAATTATTTATGCTGTATCTTAAAGGATTTCATCTTATATGTTGGAATTATAGTTAAGGTTGTTTGATTTTTTAATTTATGCCATGTGAATTTGCTTGAGGACAAGCAAAGTTTTAAGTGTGGGATAGTTGTTTTATTAGTTTTTGTTATAGATTTGTGTCTTGTTTATTATGATAATTGTTGTTTTATTTAGGTATTTTGTTAGTTTTTATCAATTTGTTTAGGGTTTTCATTAATTTTGGTAGTTTTAGTTTATTTCAGTGTTTATGTCGTTTTTGTTCTAGTTTTTAGTATTGTGTTTATGTTTTGTTGGTTATTGTCTTTTAAAGTTTGTTTTGAGTTTTGTGTTAGGTTAAAAAAGGCAAGGAAGCAAATTTGAAGAGAAAAGGGGCAGTAGCTGACACAGGCAGAGGACACGGCCAAGTCACTGGCCGTGTCCCATACCAAGCTAAAAAAGGAAGAGCAAGTCACAGTAGAAGGCACAAGCAAGGGACACGGCCAAGTGAGTGGCCGTGTCCCTCCAAAGAAGCCCAGACACTGCCAAGTTGATCCAACCTGGCCATGTCTCACTTACATCCAAGGAAAAGAAGATCAATCCTCACAGAAGCAGACACAGGCAAGGGACACGGCCAAGTCACTTCCAAGACTTGGCCGTGTCACTCAACTAAAGAAGAAAAAGAAGAGAAGCAAGCAGTAGGTGACACATGCAAGGGACACGGCCAAGTCACTGGCCGTGTCCCTCCAAAGAGCACTCACACAGCCAAGTCACATGCAACTTGGCCGTGTCTCTTATGAACCAAGTACCGTAGCGGATTTTAAAGAGGACGATTCATATAAAAGGAAAAAGAAGCTAGGGTTTTAGGGACTGTTGGGGATTTTGAGAGAGAATTGAGCCGTTCAAGAGATTAGGGTTTTGATAACTTTGTTTTCTTTTGATTTTGATTACACTTTTGATTACTTTAGCTTGGATTAGATTGTTCTAGCCATTGATGCATCCTTCTTGCAAGATTTGAACAAGAGATTCTTCAGAAGCTTCAAGGAGTTTGTAACTTGGTTTTGTTCTCGAACTCATTCTCTTTATTTTCATTGAAATTGTATTAATGGATATTATCATGTCTGATTTGATTTCTTTGACTATTAATGAGATGAGTATGTTTGATAGCATCATGAACTAATTTGATCTAGTCTAGGGTTTGTATGGATCTGCTATGATTGTATGAATTGGTTATTCTCTTAGCTAATAATTTCTTTAGCCTTTATTGAATGAATTATTGTTAATATATAATTGATTGGCCACCAATTATGTGTTTTAGGTATTAGATGATGGATTGAGAGATGAAGTCTAATGCTGGAACGATTCAATTAGGGACTTAGGTGAATTAGAGATATAACCTATTAAAAAGATTGTTTCAATTATAACAAGATTAGTTGTAAGAGGTTTGAATGCGAGAGCTTATTTCCTTGACTCAATTAATTAAGTTGTTTGAGATTTAATCTTTGAAATTAAATTAGTTAAGAGGAATAACCGTTCATACATATAAGTAGTAAGAAGTGCAAACCCTAGACCTTTTTATCAAGTGAATCAAAACATCAGCTCTTGTTTACTTTTATTGTTTTAAACTTCAATCAATCTTCTTCAATAGTTAACAATTTAAATTTTCTTCATTACTTGTTATTCATAATCTGATAATCAATTAGCCACTTTAGCTTCCTTGTGAGATGACTATGGGGTGATCACCTTTGCTACAGCTACCTCGTATACTTAGAGTTAATTCGAGCGCAACAAGTTCTTGGCACCGCTGCCGGGGAGGCTAATTGGCAAAATTGTTTATTAGGCAAAAAAGATTCTAGATTATTTTTCACTATTTTCATTTTATTTTATTTTTCTTTTGCTTTTAATAATTTCTTTTTCTAGAAAATTTCTGTTTATGCAAGGCAGGAGATCACTCGAAGGAGAGCTACATCCATTCATTCCAGAAATTCAGAGAGTGAAAAGGAGCAGAGAAAAGTTTGAACTCTACACCGGATTTGATACAGAGGAGGACACTTCTAAATTTGAGTCAGATTCTGCACAATCAGTTAAAATGGCTGAAGAAAGGCAAAGAACGATGAGAGACTTTGCTAGACCTGTCATTGGAACTTCCACCTCTTGCATAAGATTGACAGATGCATCAAGGAATTATGAGTTGAAGAACATTCACTACAATATTCTGCCATCATTTTATGGAGTTTCAAATGAAGATCCTTTGAACTTTATTCGAGATTTCTACTCCACCCTCAACACTTTTCCATTAGGAGGATTAACAGAAGATCAGTTGAGGATGAGGTGTTTTCCATATACTTTGAAGGATAGGGCAAAGAGCTGGCTTATGATGTTGCCCGAAAACTCACTGACAACTTGGGAGCAAGTTTATAACAAGTTCATGGGCAAGTTCTATTGACATCAAAAGACAGCTGAGTTGAGAGGGAAGATTGCTACATTCTCTCAATTTGAAGGAGAACCATTTCATGAGGCTTGGGACAGATTTAAGATGCTATTGATCCAGTGTCCACATCATCACTACCCACTTCAACTCCTTAATCAGATTTTCTATGATGGTCTAACCCAGTAATTTCAGAACACTGTTGACAATGCAGCTGGGGGAGCCATGGGAGAAAAGACAGCTGATGAGACTTATGAGATCTTTGAGATGTTGGGAGCTAATTCTCAACAAAAGAGTGTAAGGGGAAGAAGTAAAGGGGTGAATCAACTGGAGGCCAATAGTGAAATGGTCAATCAAATAGCTGAATTGACAAGGCAGGTTCAGATGCTTAACATGAAGAACAATATTTCTTCATCTACTCAAGAAGTGTGTGGAATCTGTGGGACATTTAGGCATGGAGCAAATATATGCCCCTCTGCATATGAATCTTTTGGGAATGAAGCTGAGCAAGTTAATGCTATGGGGGGATTTCAACCAAGAGCCAGGAATGATCCTTACTCCAACACTTACAATCCTGGTTGGCGGAGTCACCCAAATTTTTCCTGGACAACAAATAATGCTCAACAGCCTTTCCATTTGCTCCAGAGATAGAACCAACAGCAGGGCCAATCCTCAAATCAAGGTCAGCCTAAGAGAGAGAGTTTGGAGGTAAGTTTATAGGCTTTTATCCAAGTCAGTGCTAAAAATCAGGAGATGAACAACAAGAGGCTGGATTCCTTAGAAGCATCTTTTAAGAAGGTGGAGACCCAAGTGGGGCAACTTGCACAACAGATGCAGATTCAACAAAAGGGGAAGTTCCCAAGTCAGTGGCCGTGTCCCTCCAAAGAAGCCCAGACACGGCCTAGTTGATCCAACCTGGCCGTGTCTCACTTACATCCAAGGAAAAGAAGATCAATCCTCACAGAAGCAGACACAGGCAAGGGACACGGCCAAGTCACTGGCCGTGTCCCTCCAGAAAGGACCAACACGGCCAAGTCACTACCAAGACTTGGCCGTGTCACTCAACCAAAGAAGAAAAAGAAGAGAAGCAAGCAGTAGGTGACACATGCAAGGGACACGGCCAAGTCACTGGCCGTGTCCCTCCAAACAGCACTCACACGGCCAAGTCACATGCAACTTGGCCGTGTCTCTCATGAACCAAAGACCGTAGCGGATTTTAAAGAGGACGATTCATATAAAAGGAAAATGAAGCTAGGGTTTTAGGGACTGTTGGCGATTTTGAGAGAGAATTGAGCCGTTCAAGAGATTAGGGTTTTGATAAATTTGTTTTCTTTTGATTTTGATTACACTTTTGATTACTTTAGCTTGGATTAGATTTTTCTAGCCATTGATGCATCCTTCTTGCAAGATTTGAACAAGAGATTCTTCAGTAGCTTCAAGGAGTTTGTAACTTGGTTTTGTTCTCGAACTCATTCTCTTTATTTTCATTGAAATTGTATTAATGGATATTATCATGTCTGATTTGATTTCTTTGATTATTAATGAGATGAGTATGTTTGATAGCATCATGAACTAATTTTATCTAGTCTAGGGTTTGTATGGATCTGCTATGATTGTATGAATTTGTTATTCTCTTAGCTAATAATTTCTTTAGCCTTTATTGAATGAATTATTGTTAATATATAATTGATTGGCCACCAATTATGTGTTTTAGGTATTAGATGATAGATTGAGAGATGAAGTCTAATGCTGGAACGATTCAATTAGGGACTTAGGTGAATTAGAGATATAACCTATTAAAAAGATTGTTTCAATTATAACAAGATTAGTTGTAAGAGGTTTGAATGCGAGAGCTTATTTCCTTGACTCAATTAATTAAGTTGTTTGAGATTTAATCTTTGAAATTAAATTAGTTAAGAGCAATAACCGTTCATACATATAAGTAGTAAGAAGTGCAAACCCTAGACCTTTTTATCAAGTAAATCAAAACATCAGCTCTTGTTTACTTTTATTGTTTTAAACTTCAATCAATCTTCTTCATTAGTTAACAATTTAAATTTTCTTCATTACTTGTTATTCATAATCTGATAATCAATTAGCCACTTTAGCTTCCTTGTGAGACGACCTTGGGGCGATCACCTTTGCTACAGCTACCTCGTATACTTGCGAGTGACGCTTTTGGTAGAGTTAATTCGAGCGCAACAAACTGTGATGAAGCTGCATCCAAGCTAGTAGACTTACAGTTCCATTTTCATACCGTTGAATAAATTTTGACAACTCAGCATTAGATCGAGGACCAGATCTCGAAGCAGGCATTCTCTTTATTTGCTGCTCACTCAAACTATCTGCTCTTAAGCTCTCAATGTAAGTATAACTGAAAGTATAATTGAATGAAAGTGTGAGTGAGAATTGGTGATAGCCGAGGTTTATATAGACAAATGATGAAGGAAAAGACAAATGACAAAGAGGAAACAGTAATTCTCGTGATATAAAAAAAATCTCACTATTAGTGAATAGTGAGCAAATAGTTATGAATAGTGTCTAAATAGTAAGTTCAATTATGCAATTCAATTATTCAGCTATTTGCGTATATAAAAATGTTTTTTATACTTTTAAAATATTTTTATACGCAGGGGGAATGAGGATATAGGTATGGTAAAAAATAGCTAAATTTTTGCAATCAATTTTTTTTTTTTGCTAAAAATAGCTAAAATACTGACTACAATCATTTTTTACAGATAACCAAATTATTTTTTAAGTCCAGAATTTATCTCCGGGTCCAGAACCCAAATTATTTTTTTAAGTCCAAAACTTACTCTAGGTCCAGAACTCCGAATTATTTTTTAAGTCCAGAACTTACCTCGGGTCCATAACCAAAATTATTTTTTAAGTCTAGAACTTACCCCGGGTTCAGAATCCAAATTATTTTTTAAGGCCAGAACTTACCCCGGGTTCAGAATCCAAATTATTTTTAAGTCCAGAACTTACCCCAGGTCCAGAATCCAAACTATTTTTAAGCCTAAAACTTACCTCGGGTCTAGAACCCAAATTATTTTTTAAGTCAAAAACTTACCCTGGTTCAGAACCCAAATTATTTTTAAGTCCACAACTTACCCGGGTCCAGAACCTAAATTATTTTTAAGTCCAGAACTTACCTCGGGTCCAGAACCCAAATTATTTTTAAAGTCCATAACTTATTTCGGTTCCAGAACCCAAATTATTTTTAAGTTCAGAACTTACCCCAAGTCCAGAATCCAAATTATTCTTTAGTCCAGAACTCAAACTAACCTTGGGTACAAAGTCCAGTCTGGATCTAAACTCAGTCAAAAATCACATTGCTTTTCACTCTCTTTTGTTGTAGTCCCATATCGCACAAGCAGGGGGCAAACTGTAGACCCTTAATTTTTTATCCAGTCCAGTCTAAAGATTTTAAAACAGTTTGAAATAATTTTTTTGTGGTATAAATTATTTATTTTAATATTTATTATTTATTTTACTTAATATTTATTATTTATTTTATTTATCATTTATTTATAAATATTTATTATTTATTATCTATTTTAATATTTATTTTACTTTTTATTTATTATTTATTTATATATATATAAATAAAAATATCGACGACGGCAGAATCGGCGATGAAAGTTGCTAGCGACTAATTGGCTTAGGCCAATTCGCCGCAGGTAAAATTTAGGGCGAATTGGCCATGGGCCAATTTGTCGTAGGCAAAACCTGCGATGAAACTGCACTCCACATGCAGTTTCGCCCTCGTCCAGCCTACAGCTCGCTCCCAGCTAGCCCAGTGCCAATTTCGCCAAGGCCTGCGCACAGTTCTCGCCAAAACCTTATTTTACTTAGTTTTTTATTTTATTTTCAAAATAAATTTTAATTTCCTTAACATACTAGGTTTTCTTATTTTAATTACCTATAAATACCATATTAAAACACACATAAAGGGATTTTGGATGGGATTTGACTTTTGAGATCATAATTTTATTCAAGAACTATTTGAATTCTTTTTTGCAATTTATTGATAATCTAGGACTTGAAGGATCAAGAGGCAGCAAACAACAAAACAGTCTATAAAAGGCAGCACATACCGCCTTTATTATTGTTTAAACATAATTAAAATTGTGGTGGAACCAACAACGGAGGTTTGAGTTTCTATTAACTTTTTATATTTCTAGTAGCCTCATTATTGAATTTGATCAATTGTTTAAGCATACAGTGGATGGATTTTTTTATTTAAAACACATTGATCAATTATTCTATTTATCATCTAGTTTCTATCTAAAACCCTAAAAATTATTTTTCAAAACCCAAATATCTTAATACCTATTAAACTAATTTTTGAAGCCTAAAACCCTAATTGCACTTTTCTAAAACCACAAAATAATAATATGTTTTCTCAAAATCATAATCAATTCTACTTTTATAAATTCACAGTAGCCTATTCTTTCCAAACACCTAACTCTTAATCCTTTTTTCATGATCTTCAATTTTATTTACTTAAATCTTAAACCTTAATATTATTTTCCAAAACCCTAAATTCGGAACATCCATTCTCTAGATTCAAACCCTTATCTATTTCAAACCTAATCTTTGATTCAAACATCCAGTAGCCATATTATTTCTTTTATATTAAATATTTCTCAATTGACTAATCCAGTAAATACAATCATTGTTAAACATAAAACCTACAAAATCCTAATTTTATTCAATAAACCCTAAATGATGCATAAACCTTAAATTCATATACTTACTGCCTTATTAGATGAATGTTTATCATACATTTTTATTGACGTTTCTTGTCCTGTATGGATAGTTTATTTATGATGAATGGTTGCTTACTTTTATTGGTTTGCTTTGGTTTCAAAATATTGTAAGAAGTATGTTTCCATGTTTTGGGTACCTCATATCGTGAGTATCATGTAATTTAATTTATTTTAAAGTTTTTGGATCAATGTAAAGGACACATTTTCACATTTCGGTGGGTTTTCTATTTTGTTTTAGATATTAGATGATGTAAGGACATGTTTCCATCCTCGGATGGGTGTCCATTTATTTATTTTATTTGGACATTGTTGTCATTTTAATAAATTATTTATTTATTCTTATGATCGCATGTAGTATGGATAATATCATTATATTTAAGAATTTTATAATATTAAGACTTGCAAAGAAGACCGATTCCAATGAACTGGGCATTGTGGGAGTGTTGGGTCATTTCTCACCTTTCCCACACATACCCAACTTTTCAAACCCATTAGGGGGTTGGAGATTCCTTAGGAATCAAGTCATCCATCCCTTTCTTTTGTTCAGCCTGTCCGAGTGGCGACTCCATTTTCTTCGGGCTTAGGCTAGTGTTCTCTAAGGCCTCGAGCCTAAACACTGCTGAAGCCGTAAGAACCAGTCCACTGGGAGTGGGGGTGAAAATCCCTGCTCACAGGCTAGTTTCTCCTTTTCAAAATTCAAATGCCCGAGAGTAATTGCCAAGAGTCCTTTTTGAATCAATTGCCAAAAGTCCCCTATGAATCGTGTTTCAATGTGTTATTTATAGGAAAAATCAAAACCTAATACTAATTGGTTAAGGAAATAATAGATTGATAAGGAAAAAAAATTGAAAACCGATTAAAACAAGCTTTGGGCAGAAATTGCCCGCGGGCGCTGGCTGCTGGGCATTGGGCCTGCTTGCTGGGGCGCTGCGAGGAGCAGCTGGGACAATTGCAAGGATCGCTGTAGGCCTACGAGGATTTCTTTTCAAAACTCTAATTGAACTTCAGGAGTAAGGACCGAGTTTAAGATGTGAGAAATTTCCTCTAATTGAAAACCCCAATTGGATGAGAAATCCTCAAATGTAAGACCATGTTTTTTGTTAAATAACCTAAAGGATATCCCATGATAACCTAAGGGATATGTGCTCTTTTTTCTCACAACCAAATTTATGAGAAACTCTTTTGTCAAGCTCTCCCAATCAAGGTCATCGTATTCTAAGAAAATAAATTTCTCCCATCTTAAGATTTAGAGACAACCTCTAATATCATTTTCAATGCCTAAGGATTCTAGAGTGAGAGTGGAGAAGAGATGGTTTGTTCTACAACTTTATCTTTAAGGATAGAATGCCTTTGTCTTTCTTCATCATCTTTGAATCTAATCTTATGGCTTCTCTTTGGTGGTTCTTTTTGTTGAGAAGAGGCGGAAATTTTCTTTCCTTTTTCAACTCTTGAAGCCTTTCCCTTGTGTTCTTTGGGAGCCATTAGTTTTGACCAAGAAATTAGATGAAGGAAAGAAGAGGTTTTGAGAGAATTTGTGAATTTTAAGTGTTTAAGTGTTAAGAATTTGATTAAAAAAAGATGTAAACATTGATATTTAGGGGGTATTTATAGTGTTTTAGTGGAAAACTACCTATTTATAGTTGTTGGAGGAGTTATTGGCACATTCTGAATGAGTTCCAATGGCCATAAAATTTTAAATCCAGAGCAAAAGTTTGGGGACTACTACGAGTCCAGTGGGGAAATTTAAAATTAAAGAAAGTATGATCATACTAAGGAAGGATCGAACAGGATTTTGATTTTAGGCACAATGGTCAGAAAAATTTAAAAAATTTCGGTCGTACCACAGAGGGTATGGTCTTACTTATATGAAAAATTTGAAATCAAGGATTTTTAAATAATTACAATCGGACTATAACATGGTCCAATCGGGAAACATCCAAAAATTAAGAATTTTAGGAAAATTATGTGTTTCAATGTATTATAAAAAATAGATACAAATGGGAAATGAAATAAGGTTTTTCAAGCACTTCCAATTCCTACAATAAGGAGTTTCCATCCATCATCCCTAAGTGTTGCTTTATGAAGTTTAATCTTTCTTCATTCAAGGGTTTTATAAAGATATCAGCAAGTTGTTTTTGTGTATCTATGAATTCTAAGACAACATTTTGGTTTTGAACATTGTCTCTTAAAAAATGATACTTAGTATCTATATGTTTTAACCTATAATGTTAGAATGGATTTTTAGATAGATTAATGGCACTAGTGTTATCACATTTAATAGGAATGTGATCAAAAGTTTTTTGATAATAAAGAAATTGTTGTTTCATCCAAAGAACTTGTGTGCAACAAAAAAAAATGTTGCAACATATTCAGCTTTTGCAGTAGATAAAGCAACTGACACTTGTTTTTTACAAAACCAATAAACTAGGCATTCACCAAGAAAATGGCATGCCCAAATCATGCTTTTCCTATCCAAAAGACTACCAACATAATTCACATCTAAAAAGCCTAAAATGTCAAATGATGTATTTTCAGGATACCAAAGTCCTAAATGCAATGTACCATTCAAGCATTTCAATATTCTTTTAGTGGCATTCAAATGCGATTTCCTAGGCCATTATTGAAATCTAGCACACAAACATACATTGTACATTATATTGGGTCTAAAAGAGATTAAATAAAGAAGTGATCTGATAATACCTTGATATTTCTTCTCATCTACTACCTTTCCACTTTTCTCTTTGTCGAGTTTTAAGGATGTGGTCATTATAGTCTTGCTAATTTTGCAACCATCCATTCCAAATTTATTGAGGAGTTTCTTTGTGTACTTGGATTGGTTGATGAAGATTTCATCCTTGCCTTGCTTGATTTGTAGTCCAAGGAAGAATTTGAGTTCATCCATCATGCTCATTTCAAATTTCCTAGTCATACACGAGGTAAATTCCTTGCACAAAGATTCATTAGTAGCACCAAATATAATGTCATCAACATAAATTTGCACAATTAAAATGTTATACATTTTATTTTTAACAAAAAGAGTTGTGACAACTTTGCCTTTTAAAAAATCATTTTCAAGCAAATATGCACTAAGTCTATCATGTCAAGCTCTTGGAGCTTGTTTCAATCTATATAGTGCTTTTGTAAGTTTAAAAACATGATTTGGATTATTTATAATCTTCAAAAGTGGAAGATTATTCAACATAAACTTTCTCATTAATAAACCCAATTTAAAAATGCACTTTTAACATCCATTTGAAAGAGTTTAAAATTCATGTGACATGCAAATGCAAGTAATATCCTAATAGCATCTAATCTAGTTACAGGAGCAAATTTCTCATCATAATCAATGCATTCCTCTTGGTTATAGCCTTTGACTACCAATCTAGCTTTGTTTCTAGTATTGAGACCGTTTTCATCAAGCTTATTCCTATATACCCATTTACATCCTATAATTGAATGGTCTTTAGGTCTAGGAACAAGTTCCCATACATTAGACATATCTCATACAATAACAAAACTCTAAAAATGAATAACACATTAGACACACAATTCATTTATTATTTCATTCTCACATCTCATCATCAATTAGGCAAACATGCCTTATGTTCTTCCAATAGAATCATCATAGCCAATCACAATGGCTTCATATCACATTTGAGTTATCATAGCCAATCACAATGGCCTCATATCATGTTATATCTCAAATCATATTATTCATATAGCATCATTGATACAACATTTCAAAATACATTATTATTGAAATGTACATAATCAAACACATTAAACATCCATTAAAATGATCATCATTGATATATATACACATATATAATTCACCTTATTCTTACATTTAGAATCCTCAATACACATTTGTTTAGGTCATCTTTGTTTTAAGTATGTTCAAAGTTCCCATAAAATAACAAAACTCTGAAAATGAATAAGACATTAGACACACAATTCATTTATTATTTCATTCTCACATCTCATCATCAATTAGGCAAACATGCCTTATGTTCTTCCAATAGAATCATCATAGCCAATCACAATGGCTTCATATCACATTTGAGTTATCATAGCCAATCACAATGGCCTCATATCATGTTATATCTCAAATCATATTATTCATATAGCATCATTGATACAACATTTCAAAATACATTATTATTGAAATGTACATAATCAAACACATTAAACATCCATTAAAATGATCATCATTGATATATATACACATATATAATTCACCTTATTCTTACATTTAGAATCCTCAATACACATTTGTTTAGGTCATCTTTGTTTTAAGTATGTTCAAAGTTCCCATACAATAACAAAACTCTGAAAATGAATAACACATTAGACACACAATTCATTTATTATTTCATTCTCACATCTCATCATCAATTAGGCAAACATGCCTTATGTTCTTCCAATAGAATCATCATAGCCAATCACAGTGGCTTCATATCACATTTGAGTTATCATAGCCAATCACAATGGCCTCATATCATGTTATATCTCAAATAATATTATTCATATAGCATCATTGATACAACATTTCAAAATACATTATTATTGAAATGTACATAATCAAACACATTAAACATCCATCAAAATGATAATCATTGATATATATACACATATATAATTCACCTTATTCTTACATTTAGAATCCTCAATACACATTTGTTTAGGTCATCTTTGTTTTAAGTATGTTCAAAGTGTAAATACAAAAAGACCTTGGAAGGATTCAACAATATGAGATAAACAAGAAACAAATCACAGTAAGGGACACCCTCAAGGGACACGGCCAAGCTTGTGGCCGTGTCTCTCAACCAAAAGCAACAGAAGCAGACATAGGCAAGGGACACGGCCGTGTCCTCTCCAAAAATCACCAAACACGGCCAAATTTCCAAGGACTTGGCCGTGTCTCTCAAAAATATTTTAGGTTGGCCGTGTCTCTTCTTTGGTTTGGCCGTGTCTCTCATGTATACAAACCCTAACTATGGCCACTCTCTCTTGATTGAATAAAAACACAATATACACAGCATAAACTCATTCAAATGGATGTAATCAAAGTCATTAACACTTATTTTGCATGTTTAACACAATATTCAATTAACCATACATCAACAATCCATTTAATCATCTACCCTTTCAAAACCCTAAACCAAACATCACTCTTAACTTATCATCTTCCAACCAAAACCAATATCAATCCAACCTTTTTAACTTATAATCAATCTCAACACTTATAAACTCATTTCAAACACACCTATTCATAATCTCAATACATCACAACCCACCTCAAACATAACTTCAAAATAACAAAGATAAACAAGAGAGTACTTACCTTAAATGAAGAAATTTCACAAATCTCCAACCAACTCCTTTGGTTTCTCCTTCAATTTGATTCTAGCATCAAGAACACCTCTCTTGCTCTCTCTTCTCTTGGATAGCCGGCACACAAATGAGAAGAAAAGAAAAATAAACATAAGTCAACTTCTTTTCTTCTTTAAATCTCCACCAAGCAATTCTAACAAAGCAATTACCTAAATGCCCTCATCCATTTAACTTAACCTTTGTCACTTATATGCCCATTAAAGTAATTGCACATATCTCACATAAATATCCTCTTCCATTGACCATCCCTTTTGACTAATGTATATGTTATATATATAACCATATACCCAACATATACACTTTCTCTGTACACATTACTTTCCGTTTTAAACAATACATAAACATTCTCTTTTCAATATCTTTTCTCTTTTAAATAAACATATACATTCAATCCAATTAAAACAACAATAATATTCAAAACTTTTAGGGCATACATTGGGATATTACAATTCTCCCCCTCTAAAAAGAAATTTCGTCCTCAAAATTACCTTATATCAAGTCTGGAATAGTTGAGGATATTGATCTCGCATGGTTTGCTCACTCTCCCAAGTTGCCTCTTCTCTCCCATGATTCTTCCACAAAATCTTTACCAAAGGCACTTTCTTATTTCTCAACTCTTTCACATCACGTGCCAAGATAGCAACTGGTTCCTCTTCAAATGTCAAATCTGGACTCACCTCGATAGATTCAATTGGCAACACATGAGATGGATCCGACCCGTATCTCCTCAACATAGAAACATGGAATACATTATGGATCCTCTCCAACTCAGGTGGCAAAGCAAGCCGATAAGCAACTGGCCCAACTCTTTCCAAAACTTCATACGGTCCAATGAAGCGAGGACTCAATTTCCCTTTCCTACCAAACCTCAAGATCTTCTTCCAATGAGACACTTTCAAAAATACCTTATCTCCCACATTGTATTCAATGTCTCTCCTCTTCAAATTTGAATAAGATTTCTGTCGGTCCGAAGCTGTTTTCAACCTATCTCGAATCATTTTCACTTTCTCTTTAGTTTCTTTAACCAAATTAGGACCAATTAACTTACCTTCACCAAGTTCATTCCAACATAGAGGGGTCCTGCACCGTCTACCATACAATGCTTCGAATGGGGCCATACCAATGCTGGATTGATGACTGTTATTGTAAGCAAATTCAACAAGTGGTAAGAATCCATCCCAACTTCTAGAGAAATCAATGACACAGCTTCTCAACATATCTTCAATAATCTGTATCACTCTCTCTGACTGCCCATCTGTCTGCGGATGAAAAGCAGTACTGAAGTGTAATCGAGAACCCAAAGCACCATGTAAACTCTTCCAAAACCTTGAAGTAAATCGGGGATCTCGATCAAATACTATAGAAGTTGGAACACCATGTAACTTCACAATCTCATGGATATACAGCTCAGCTAACCTCTCCAAAGAGTAATCCATCCGAACCGGAAGGAAATGAGCTGTTTTAGTTAACCTGTCAACAATCACCCAAATAGCATCATGCTTTCTTTGTGTCAATGACAAACCAGATACGAAATCCATGGTTACTCTATCCCACTTCCATTCAGGCACTGCTAAAGGTTGAAGTAACCCTGTTGGAACTTGATGCTCAGCTTTTACCCTCTGACATGTGAGACAGTTGGACACAAAATCTGCAATGTCTCTCTTCAGACCAGACCACCAGTAAAGCTGCTTCAAATCATAATACATCTTTGTATTGCCTGGATGCATAGCAAATACTGACTGATGTGCTTCTTCTAAAATGATCCTTCTCAAATTAGTATCATCAGGTACACACAATCTGTTCTTAAACCAAAGACTTCCATCATTTCTCACAATAAAATCTCGACTCTTTCCACTCTGACAATCTGAAACAATCTTCTGAATCTTATCATCAGCCAATTGAGCCTCTTTAATCTGATCTAACAATATTGGTTTCAATTGCAACTGTGCCAACAATGCACCATCATCACAAGGTATAAAACTAGCATGCAATGCTCTCAACTCAACAAGCAGCGAGAGCGAATAAACAGTCAACCCTGCTAAAGACTTTCGACTCAAGGCATCAGCAACAACATTTGCTTTACCCGGATGATAATCAATCAAACAGTCGTAGTCTTTAATCAATTCCAACCATCTTCTCTGTCGAAGATTGAGTTCTCTTTGGACACCCAAGTATTTTAAACTTTTATGATCATTATAGATAAAACACTTCTCCCCATATAGATAATGTCGCCAAATCTTCAATGCAAACACAATGGCTGCTAATTCCAAATCATGGGTCAGATAATTGAGCTCATGAGGTTTCAACTGTCGAGAAGCATAAGCTATAACTTTACCTTCTTGCATCAGAACACAACCCAAACCACTATGTGAAGCATCACTGTAAATCACATATGGTTTATCTTCCACAGGTAAAGTAAGAACAGGCGCTTGAGTCAACATTTCTCTCAACTGTTCGAAGCTAGTCTGACACTGATCTGTCCACACAAATCTAACTCCCTTTCGAAGCAATCTTGTAAGTGGAGTAGCTATCAAAGAAAATCCTTTCACAAACCGTCGGTAATAGCCTACCAAACCTAGAAAACTTCTAACTTCAGTCACAGACTTTGGTGGACTCCAATTCAAAATAGCTTCAACTTTACTCAAATCAACTCTAATACCCTCTGCTGAAACGATATGACCGAGAAAAGTAACTTGATCAAGCCAAAACTCACACTTCGACAGTTTAGCAAACAATTGCTTCTCTCTCAAAATCTGCAGCACAATCCGCAGATGCTTATCATGCTCCTCCTCATTACGCGAATACACCAATATATCATCAATAAAGACCACTACAAACTGATCCAGATAGGGCCTAAACACCCTATTCATCAAGTCCATAAAAACTGCAGGTGCATTCGTCAAACCAAAAGGCATAACTAGAAACTCATAATGCCCATACCTGGTCCGAAAAGCAGTTTTAGGAACATCTTCAACACTGACCCTCAACTGATGGTACCCTGATCTCAAATCAATTTTAGAAAACACTGCTGCCCCCTTTAATTGATCAAAGAGATCATCAATTCTAGGCAAAGGATATTTATTTTTAATAGTCACCTTATTCAATTGCCTATAATCGATACAGAATCTCATAGTACCATCCTTCTTCTTTACAAACAGAACAGGAGCTCCCCACGGTGAAACACTAGGGCGAACAAACCCTTTATCTAGCAACTCCTGTAACTGCACCTTCAGCTCTCTCAGTTCAGCAGGTGCCATTCTGTAAGGAGTAATAGAGATAGGAGTGGTACCAGGCAATAATTCAATACCAAACTCCACCTCTCTCTCAGGAGGCAATCATGGCAACTCCTCTGGAAACACATCTGGAAACTCTGCAACTGTGTGTATATTATCAATTTGAGAACCCTTTACTCTAGTATCCACCACATGAGCAAGATAGGCGTCACACCCCTTTCTAATCAATCTCCTAGCTGCAACCGCTGAAACAAACAAGGATGCTAGCTGTTCCTGCTCATTAGATATTAACACCTCTCTACCATCACTGGTTCTCAAGGTAACAACTTTCTTTTTGCAGTCAACCACAGCTCCATGTCTAGATAACCAGTCCATGCCTAGGATCACATCATATTCCTTAAAAGGCATCTCAATAATGTCTCCAAGAAACTCCTCACCTTGTACCACTATTGCACTTTACTAACAATCACACTATGCCCTAAAGGATTTGTCACCAAAACATCAAATCCTAGGGATTCAGCATGCAAAGCAAACACAGGCAAAATAGATGCACTAATATATGAATGTGTGGAACCCAGATCAATCAAAGCAAGTACCGAAGTATCAAATAAAGAAAAAGTACCAGCTATGACTGCAGAAGCATTTGGTTGCCTCTGCATCACATAAATCCTCTGAGAAGATCCAGCCTCCTCTGGTCTACTCTCCCTGGATGTAGAACCTCCTCTAGAACTGAACCCAGATCTACCTCCTCCGCTGAAACCTCTGCCTTCACGACCTCCCCTCACACTAGGTCGGGAAGCTGCAGTATCCACTGACATCCGCTCCTTTCTCTCAGGACAATCTCTAACAAAGTGATCAGGCGACCCACATCTGAAACATACCCCTATCACACCAGTCCTCCAACAAGGACCACCATGTGGTCTACCACAATGAATGCATATGGGTAAGGTGGATCTCTGCGTCACTGGGGTCGGAGCACTCGCCACTGAAACTGTAGGTCTAGATCTCTGCCTCTAAAACTGTACTGACCTACCAGCTGGCCTCTGACTCCTACTAACCCGAGGAACAAAACTTCCTTTACCTCTTTTCACATACGAAGACCCTGCCTCAAACTGGGGCCTTCTAACCCTGATCTCTTCCTCTGAAGTGGCTGCAATAACCTGAGCTCTCTCCACACTTCGAGCTGCTGCAACAAGCTGGGAAAAATCATGACATCTAGATCCAGCCACATGACACATGATAGAGGGCCTCAATCCCTCCTCAAATCTCCTGCATCTATCTATCTCATCAGATATAATACCTCCAGCATACTGACTCAACCGGATAAAATCTAACTCATATTTCGTCACAGTCTGGTGATCTTGCTTCAAGCTCAAAAACTCCATCTTTTTCACATCTTTATACTCCCTTGGAGTATACTTCAATTCAAACTCTCTTAGAAAATCAGCATAGGACAAAGTAGGTGGATCATCCATAGCATGGGGCACTGTCTTCCACCAGTCATATGCGTCCTTCTGCAACAATGACCTTGCATAATCAAATTTTTCTTCTGGAGTGGCTTGCAACTGAACAAATATTCTCTGTACTTTGTCTAGCCACTGCTCTGCTACAGCTGGATCAATGGTACCTAGAAAATCTTCTGCTCCATACTTCCTTAGCTTATCATACTGTCTCACCGATACCAAAGGCTGTGGGGGTGGTGGCGGTGGTTGTACTGGTGCTTGCCTCAACAAATCAATCATATGCCTAAACCAACCTGGCGGAACCTCCTCACCAGCTGGTCTCCCCGACACAGAAGCAGGTACCTCTCCAGCACTATCCACTCTAGCTCCCTCTCTAATCTCATCAGGAGCTATACTCTCAGCACTACCCTCGACTGACTGACGTGAGTGAGAATCCATCACAACCTATATCTACAAACACAGCAGAATACTTCTCATTAAAGATCAGAGACTGCCAATGCCAAACATGTATATTATTCAAAAATCCACTTTTTAAAATCAAATCATTCTTTTTTCTTACACTTGACCTAAGTTGAGAATCTCAAACCTAGGCTCTGATACCAAAACAATTGTAACACCCCTATATCCCGTATACGTACCAAGCATGCTTAAACGATCGTAATGTACATATACTGAATATAGTAAATGCCACAGTTTAAAAAAAACACAACAAAGATCTTTGTAAATAAATGAAACCAATCTCAAACATTTTATAGAAATCCAAAAGACACCATATATAAAACTGTTTATCAATTCACAGAGGAAGTTATTACAAATATGTTATAAATCAAAGTTTACAAAACATAGAATATATACATGATTGGCAGCTTTTCTCCGATCTTTAAGTCCCAAAATAACTCTTCAATGTCTACTCTCACTCGGTCTCGAGGAGCTCTCAGGTTCAACTCTGTTACCTGCGCGATCAAACACTATCGCGCTAAGCCATCGGCTTAGTAGTACAAAATATACCAACATTATACTTTAAGGCAATGCAACGTTAAACATCTAAATCATAAAGTGAACATCATGAGTGAAAAGCTAACATCACACCTTTATATTTCATAAATCAAGCACATAGAAACATATCACATTACCACATCATACTATGTTTAATATCATAACAATATTTATATTACATCTTCATAGTTCCATTGATCTTATCATTCAAGAATCACATTATATACAAGGACAAGCATGGGCCCAAAACACTCTAATATGCCATTCCATTTTCAGAGTTAATGCTTTGGTTTTGTTATCACATTTATCATTATCATATACCCAACTAGGCTTCAAGGATTTAGATTCAACCAAGCTTCAAGGGGAACAAAGCATGCTAAGTATCAACCCAACTTGGCTTCAAGAACCAACCCAACCTAGCTTCAAGGGTTGTAACATCTCAATTAGGCTTCAAGGATCAAATCCAACCTAACTTCAAGAGAATGTTACAAATAGGCATGCCACCAATAACAAAACTCTGAAAATGAATAACACATTAGACACACAATTCATTTATTATTTCATTCTCACATCTCATCATCAATTAGGCAAACATGGCTTATGTTCTTCCAATAGAATCATCATAGCCAATCACAATGGCTTCATATCACATTTGAGTTATCATAGCCAATCACAATGGCCTCATATCATGTTATATCTCAAATCATATTATTCATATAGCATCATTGATACAACATTTCAAAATACATTATTATTGAAATGTACATATCAAACACATTAAACATCCATTAAAATGATCATCATTGATATATATACACATATATAATTCACCTTATTCTTACATTTAGAATCCTCAATACACATTTGTTTAGGTCATCTTTGTTTTAAGTATGTTCAAAGTGTAAATACAAAAAGACCTTGGAAGGATTCAACAATATGAGATAAACAAGAAACAAATCACAGTAAGGGACACCCTCAAGGGACACGGCCAAGCTTGTGGCCGTGTCTCTCAACCAAAAGCAACAGAAGTAGACATAGGTAAGGGACACGGCCGTGTCCTCTCCAAAAATCACCAAACACGGCCAAATTTCCATGGACTTGGCCGTGTCTCACTACAAAAATATTTGGCATTTGCGACGGAAATCTGCGACGGACATGTTTCCGTCGCAAATTTGCTACGGATCTGCGACGGATTTGCGACGGAAGGACAAGTCAGAAGAATTTTGAGAAATTGGTCGCAAATCCGTTGCAAATCCGTCACAGATCTGCGACGAAAATCATTCCGTCGCAAATAATCGTCGCAAAAGTTGGCGCGAAAACTTGGCGCGAGAGAGAAAACACTAAAAGAACCAATTTGCAACGGAGATCTGCTACCGTCTATTGCCGTCGCAAATTTCACTATAAAAATATTCGAAATTTTGCGACGGAAATCTGCGACGGAAATATTTCCGTCGCACATTTGCTACGGATCTGCGACGGATTTGCGACGGAAGGACGAGCCAGAGGAATTTTGAGAAATTGGTCGCAAATCCGTTGCAAATCCGTCGCAGATCTGCGACGAAAATCAGTCCGTCGCAAATAATCGTCGCAAAAGTTGGCGCGGAAACTTGGCGCGAGAGAGAAAACACTAAAAAAACCAATTCGCAACAGAGATCTGCTACCGTCTATTGCCGTCGCAAATTTCACTATAAAAATATTCGGAATTTTGCGACGGAAATCTGCGACGGACATATTTTCGTCGCAAATTTGCTACGGATCTGCGACGAATTTGCGACGGAAGGACGAGTCAGAGAAATTTTGAGAAATTGGTCGCAAATCCGTTGCAAATCCGTCGCAGATCTGCGACTAAAATCGATCCGTCGCAAATAATCGTCGCAAAAGTTGGCGGGATTACTCCCGCCGAGAATTTTTGCGGAAAATTTTACGTCGCAAATCCGTCGCAGATCCGTAGCAAATTTGCAATGGAAACATGTCCGTCGCAGGTTTCCGTCGCAAATGCCGAATATTTTTGTAGTGAAAAATTGAATTTGGCTGAGTTTAATGCCGTATAATTTTTTCTTTCTTTTTCGTGTCAGTTGCAGAGCTCTCCGCCATGGATTTTACCTGCTCGATCTCCAAAACTAAATCATTTTTCTTCGTCTTCTAGAAAGAGGTAAGTACTTTAATGCCTCTGTCATTGTTAGTCCATGCAATTACTCGTTACTTCTTCTTTATTATTTTTTTTCTTATTTATATTTGCTTTTTATTGAGTTGCATGGACTTTTCTTTTTTTTTTCAATTTTTTTTAAAAATTTTTTGTTTGGTAATTAGGTAGCTCCTGAAAACTAGAGCCAATACTATTAGTCGTCATTTTGCTGAATATAATTTTTAATTATGGAATTAATTTGTTTTTTGATAAATGCTGGACGACCAATCATAACCGCTGAGGACAGATTAGACTCTGAAAAGTTAATTGTCGCTTTGCATTTTTTTTTTTAATTTTGAGGAGAGGAGCTTAGTGTAAAATCTAACCCAATTACATGATTGTAGTAATTAAATACTATTCTACAGGCAATCAATGTTTTATTTCTAATTGATTTTCTAACTTGTTTCGCTTGATTGTTAAAATGGAAAGATGTGTGATTCAGTATTCTTGTTTGGATTGCATTGCTGATAGGACCTTTTTTTTCTTTCAGATTTGAATAAATATAATGTTCACATAAAATTTTGGTTATGGAAAGATCTCATATAGAAACTGATTAATTTCTGGATTGCACACATGAGAATGTCAACTATTATTGCTGAATTTATTAAGGTTCATGTTCACATATTGGTTCTACAGGGAATCGATGCCACGCCAACTGTGGCGGATCGAGTCTTCGGCTTTTGGTGAATGTAATTTCAGAATTCAGTTTTTTGGTGAGCGAAAAGCATTCTATTTTACTTAGTTAATCATTATTCTATTTTTACATGAGGGCGGATACCTTACCTCAGGTTCTAAAAAGGGTGTTTTATCTCATGATGCAAATTTTTATATGCTTGAATAGACTCCAGGAAGGGAGATTTAGGATTATAATGGCAAAGCAAAGCAATTTTAAATAAGAGTATAAGGCATTTCTTTGTAAAAGCCAACTAAAAGCTCAACTTTGCTTCATGGCAGTTTGGATTGAATATGTTTAGGTTGTCTTTTATGTTACTGTACCATCAACTTCTTGATGCTTGTTACTTTGAATACCATAGACAATAGATTGGCCTGTCCTAACGCATGTTGTGCATTGGCTGAGTGGTTATCATGGTTTCATACAACACATGTATCCCTAAAGCCTTTGTTAATATAAGCTCAACATAAAAACACTTACCAAGGTGACCATGAGCAATATCAAGCCTTACCTTTTTTTTATGGTTTCTATTAACAGCATTATGTTGCAGTCTTCTCATTTTGAATGTCATTTCTGTGCTAAATCCAACCTGTTATATTTCAAAAGCCCATTTATATCTATGCATCTAGATCTAAATATGGCTTCTGCTGTTAAAATGTTTTTTTTTAATGGCTTTTAATAGTAATCTCAAGCTTTTAACTACTTCATAAGGCCCCAAATAATTAAATATTTCTGTTTGGTTGACTGGTTTTCTGTGATGATTGACCATGAATCGAAAGAGTGGGATTCAGGTGGTTGTACGAGTTATCTTTTTATTATTATTATTATTATTCTTTTTTTTTAATTTTCTGTTTTGGTGTCTGTGTCTTGGGGGAGGGGACCCTTGGATAAGTATACCTTTATTTAAAGTTATCCTTGGCTTTTTTTTTCTTTTTGTGCGGCAAAAAACCTTCAGATAAACTCTGATGATACTTTTACAGGGAATTGGAAAGCCAGTTCTCAAAGGAAGTTGAATTGTGCTGCTTGTGTGGATATTTCAGATGATTCAAATCCCAAGCTCTTTAGAATGAGGCAAGATACTATTTCTCAGGTGAAAACTAAGGGAAAAAATCTGATATGGAAAAGTTATAATATGGATTGCATAACCTGCTTCCATTGCCAGGTGATGATTTTTCCAAAACAAAATTGTAAATTGTTTGGTTTTGTTCTTTATCCTTATTGATATTGATATATTAGGTTAATGCTTTTTCTATGACTATCTCTGGAGTTCTTCAAAGAAAAATGAATAAAGTCATATTCAAGTTAACTTCTATTGCTTAACTTGATTGTGAATAACTTAATGTGTCAGATTGTGTATTTTAGTTGTAATTTGTAGTATACATGTTTATGCAATTCACTTTATGTGCAGAATTATGAAGCTAAACTCATGATTGGATCCATTTCATCATATTGCCTATTCAGATCAATGCAGTTAAATTTTGTGAAAACAATGATAAAGATGGTTCAAGATTCATTTCCCTCTTTGGTTTTGACTTTTGGATCAACATTTTGCATTGTTCTGATGTAAGACACAGTTAGGTAAACTAACTAGTTACTTTGTCATTTCAATTCAAAATGTTTGTGTGAATGCATGAATTATGTCATTTACTGGATATTTAGATTTCAGTATGTTTGTCTGTTTCCCATTAAAATAGTGCATTAAATCATTGTAATTAAAGAGTAGAGTTTGTTAGAAAAACTCTGTGGATGTTTATAGTTTATTTCTGTGGGTTATGACCTATTGAAAGTAGGGATGGCCAGATATGTGGGCGAAACAATTGAGTTGTGGCCATCTTTACAAGGGATGATTCACATGGATGTTAGAGATAAGAGAAGTAGCACATGCATTGGCAATTGATGTTTGACTGTGAATTCCACATTTCAAGTCTGATGCAATTTTTAGTTTCTCATGTGTAATACGAGTTGAGATTTATTGCATTGCATGGTAGAAAAGCATAGAATATAGTTTCAGCCTCTTTGCACCTATAACCTGCAGAAGAGGACTTGGTGGTATGTTGTACGGAATCAGTTGAGGCTGGATCTTCGTAAGCGACTAGAGCATTATAAGACTAAGAAATGAGCTTGAGTTAAAATGCTTTGTGCAAAGTGTCCAGTATCATTGTTGCAAGCTTGACCTTCAAATATGAATTCTAGCTCAAATTAATGTTGAACTTGTAATATCCTCATATGTGGCTTAGAAGTTTTGATTATATTGTTGTTGTTGTTGTTGTTGTTATTGTTAAATTGAATTGAATGCATATGATGGGGTAAGAAAAGAAATTGGGATGAGAATGCTTGTGCATATGTGTTTTGGAGAAAGAATTAGGGTTTAGAGACAAATGTATATGTTGTGTATATGATGATATATATAACATATTAAGTGGTCAAATGAAGAGTCAAGGTGATGGTTAAGTGGAAGAAGATATTTTTGGTTGTTAATGAAATTACATGTAAGGACTTATATGAGACAAAGGTTAGTTACAGAAGTCGTATGCAGATCTGAAAAGGAGAGACATTCAGTTTGATGTTGGAGATAAGGTATTTTTGAAAGTGTCTCCTTGGAAAAAGATTTTGAGGTTCGGTCGGAAGGGAAAATTGAGTCCTCGTTTCATTGGGCCGTATGAAGTGTTAGAAAGAGTTGGGCCAGTTGCTTATCGACTTGCTTTGCCACCTGAGTTGGATCGTATTCATAATGTATTCCATGTTTCCATGTTGAGGAGGTACAGGTCGGATCCATCTCATGTGTTGCCATTTGAATCAATTGAAGTGAACCCAGACTTGACTTTTGAAGAGGAACCAGTTGCTATCTTGGCACGTGATGTGAAAGATTTGAGAAACAAGAGAGTGCCATTGGTGAAGATTCTTTGGAAGAACCATGGGAAAGAAGAAGCAACTTGGGAAAATGAGCAAACGATGCGAGAGCAATATCCTCAGTTGTTTCAGAGTTAATTTCAGGTAATTTCGAGGACGAAATTTTCTTTTTAGAGGGGGAGAATTGTAATATCCTCATATGTGGCTTAGAAGTTTTGATTATATTGTTGTTGTTGTTGTTGTTGTTATTGTTAAATTGAATTGAATGCATATGATGGGGTAAGAAAAGAAATTGGGATGAGAATGCTTGTGCATATGTGTTTTGGAGAAAGAATTAGGGTTTAGAGACAAATGTATATGTTGTGTATATGATGATATATATAACATATTAAGTGGTCAAATGAAGAGTCAAGGTGATGGTTAAGTGGAAGAAGATATTTTTGGTTGTTAATGAAATTACATGTAAGGACTTATATGAGACAAAGGTTAGTTATATGATTGAGGGTGTTTTAGTAATTGCTTGGATAAGAACACTTGGTGGAGATTAAAAGCAAAATTTGACTTTGTATCTTGATCATTGTCTTCTTTCTTCATGAAGTGGCCGGCTCTCCATTAGCAAAAGAGAAAAAGAAGTGTTCTTGATGATAGAAGCAAATTGATGAAGCAATCCAAGGTTTTGACAAAGGATTTGTGGAATTTCTTCTTTTCAAGTAAGTATTTTCTTGTTTTCTTTACTTATTTGGAAGTTGTATTGGAAGTGAATTAGGGTTTGGTGATTTTGTGATTTAGTGAATTTGAGATGTGTTGTGTTGTGTTTTCAAGTGTTAAATTAATTTTAAGTTATGAGTTTAATTGGAGGTTGTTGATTTGGATGGATGGAGAAGGATGTTGGTTTTAGGGTTTTGTGGTGATTATGTGTTTAATTGTGATATTACTGTGTGATGAAGTGGTTTTTGTGATGAATATGTGTTTAGAACATTGATTATGTTCATGTGAAATATGTTATATGATGAATATTGTGTTTGAGTGCAATTGAGAAAGTGTTGGTTTTAGTTAATGTTTTGTGATTTGGTGACACGGCCAAAAGCAATTTAGGGGAGTGGGCGTGTCAATTATTTGGATTGGCTACTGTCTCTTTTGGTTTTAGTGACACGGGCGTGTCCATCAAAGGTGCTGGGCGTGTCAATTATTCGAATTGGCTACTGCCTCTTTTATTGTTAAAGACACGGGCGTGTTCCTCAACTAGGTTGGGCGTGTCCTTCAAGTGAGTTGGGCGTGTCCCACAAATGAATTGAATGTTGCTTGATTTCTTTGTTCTTGTTTGCATAGTTTAGATTCTTCAAAGGTAGTTTGGCCTCTAAACCTAAACATAAACATACTTAAACCAAGGGATGAATTAAAAACACTTGTGAATGATCCTAAAGCTATGAATTATATATATATTGTTCTTGCATTGTTGAGATTGAGCCTTGTTATTATGCATTGTGAGTGATAATGTGTTTCATGATTAATATGGAATGAAATGTTGATATTTATGAATGATGCTATGGAGATAAATATACACTTGAATAATGAAGTGTTATATTGTGAAATGAAATGTGAAGCCATTGTTATTGGCTAAGGTGATTCAATGGAGATAAATGAGGCATGTTTGCTTAAATGATAATGAGAATTGAGAATGAGAACTAAATGGATTGTGTGGCTAATGTGTTATTCCATTTTCAGAGTTTGTTGTTGGTGGCATGCCTAATGATAGTAACAATCTCTTGAAGTTAGGTTGGATTGAATCCTTGAAGCCTAATTGAGATGTTACAACCCTTGAAGCTAGGTTGGGTTAGTTCTTGAAGCCAAGTTGGGTTGATGCTTAGCATGCTTTGCTCCCCTTGAAGCTTGGTTGAACTTAATCCTTGAAGCCTAGTTGGGTATATGATATTGATATTGATAAATGTGATAACAAAACCAAAGCATTAACTCTGAAAATTGAATGGCATATTAGTGTGTCTTGGGCCCATGCTTGTCTTTGCTTAGTGTTGTTCATGAATGATTAAATGATTAACTAATAAAATATATGCAAAGATGTTGAATTCTGATATACATATATGTATGTTAGGTTATGAAATGTAAAAGTATGTTGTTAGCTTTGCATTTATGTTGTTACATGTATGATAAATTAGAATTGGCATTGTATAGCATTTAAGCATGTTTATTGCATGTTTTATCTTACTAAGCCCTTGGCTTAGCGCGATAGTGTTTAATCGCGCAGGTGATAGAACTGATAGAATCGAACCCGAGAGCTCTTCGAGACCGAGTGAGAGTAGACATTGAAGAGTTGATTTTGGGAGCTTAAAGATCAGAGCTGACTTGCCAATCATGTATAAATCTTTTATATTGTGTAAAGTTTTGTTGATAATGTAAATATATGTATAATAGTAAATATGTATTCAAATGTTTTCATATATATACATATTTTATAACTTCCGCTGTGTAATATATAAATGTATATATATATATAGATAACTAATATGTTTTGTTTTATAAGTAAATGATCTATTTTGTTAATAAGATATAATGATATGGATATGGTATCAAGTTTTAAAATGTTTTGAATGTTAAGGAAACCGTAGCATCTCTATGTTTGGTGCACTTATGCTACATTGTTGTGCTTGTAGTGTGTGTGCATTGGATATGGGGGTGTTACAATTGTTTTGGTATCAGAGCCTAGGTTTGAGATTCTCAATCTAGGTAAAATAAAATAAAAAGAATATTTTTACTTAAAAAAGTGGTTTTGAATAACATATACGTTTGAGATTGGCAGTCCCTGATCTTTAATAAGATGTAATCTGCTGTGTTTGCAGTATTAGGTGTTGATGGATCCTCACTCAAGACAGTCAGTTGAGGGTAGTGCCGAGAGCATTGCTCCTGCTGAGGGAGCTAGGGTTGATAGTGTTGAGGAGGCACCTGCTTCGGTGTCGGGTAGACCAGCTGGAGAGGAGGTTCCGCCAGCCTGGTTTAGACATATGATGGAAGTAATGAGACAAGCACCAGTACAGCCACCTCCACCACCACCCCAGCCTCAGGTTCAGATGAGACAGTATGATAAATTGAGGAAGTTTGGGGCGGAAGATTTTATGGGAACCACTGATCCAGCAGTGGCTGAGCAATGGTTAGGCAAAGTGCAGAGAATCTTTATTCAGTTACAAGCCACCCCTGAGGAAAAGTTTGATTATGCCAGGTCATTACTGCAGAAGGACGCATATGACTGGTGGAAGACAGTGCCACACTCTATGGATGATCCTCCAACACTGTCTTACACTGATTTTCTGAGGGAATTTGAGTTGAAGTATACTCCTAGGGAGTATAAGGACATGAAGAAGATGGAGTTCTTAAGCTTGAAACAAGACAGCAAGACTGTTACTGAGTATGAAGTTGAGTTTATTCGACTGAGTCAGTATGCTGGGGGTATCATTGCTGATGAGATTGATCGATGTCGGCGATTTGAGGAGGGATTGAGGCCTTCAATTATATGTCATGTGGCAGGCTCCAGGTATCAGGATTTCTCCCAGTTAGTTGCAGCAGCTAGGAGTGTAGAGAGAGCCCAGGCCATAGTTACAGCTGCTTCTGAAGAGGAGGTTAGAGTGAGAAGGCCCCAGTTCGAGGCAGGGTCTTCTTCTTCTAAGAGGGGTAGAGGAAGTTTTGTTCCTCGGAGTAGTAGGAGCCAGAGACCAGCAGGTAGGTCAGTGCAGTTCCAGAGGCAGAGATTTAGACCTGCAGCTTCAGTGGCGAGTACTCCGACCCCGATGATTCGGAGATCCACTCTTCCCATCTGCATCCATTGTGGGAGGCCACATGGTGGTCCTTGTTGGAAGGCTGGTGTTGCAGGGGTATGCTTCAGGTGTGGATCACCAGACCACTTTGTGAGAGATTGCCCTGAGAGGCAGGAGCAGATGCCAGTTGATTCTGCTGCTTCTCGAGCTAGTGTGAGAGGAGGCAGAGGTGTCAGCCGAGGAGGTAGGCCAGGGTTCAGTTCTAGAGGAGGTGCTGCATCCAGAGAGGGTAGACCAGAGGAGGTTGGTTCTTCCCAGAGGATGTATGTTATGCAGAGGCAGCTAGATGCATCGGCAGTCATAGCTGGTACTTTTTCTTTATTTAATACTCCAGTACTTGCTTTGATTGATCCGGGTTCCACGCATTCTTATGTTAGTGTATCTGTCTTGCCTGTATTTGATGTGCATGCTGAGTCCCTAGGATTTGATGTGTTGGTGACAAATCCGTTAGGGCATAGTGTGGTTGTGAGTAAGGTGCACCGGGATAGTGTAGTGAGGGTGCAGGGTGAGGAGTTCTTTGGAGATTTGATTGAGATGCCATTTAAGGAATATGATGTGATCTTAGGTATGGATTGGCTATCTCGACATGGAGCTGTGGTGGATTGTAAAAAGAAAATTGTTTCTTTGAGAACCGTTGATGGTAGAGAAGTGATAGTATCTAATGAGCAGGAACAGCTAGCCTCCTTATTGTCGAGATAGCCAATCCATACCTAAGATCACATCATATTCCTTAAATGGCATCTCAATCAAATCTCCAAAGAACTCCTCACCCTGCACCCTCACTACATGGAGCTGTGGTGGATTGTAAAAAGAAAATTGTTTCTTTGAGAACCGTTGATGGTAGAGAAGTGATAGTATCTAATGAGCAGGAACAGCTAGCCTCCTTATTTGTTTCAGCTGTTGCAGCTAGAAGATTGATTAGAAAGGGGTGTGAAGCCTATCTTGCTCATGTGGTGGATACTATAGTGAAGGGTTTTCCCATTGATAGCATTGCCACAGTTGCTGAGTTCCCTGATGTGTTTCCAGAGGAGTTGCCTGGATTGCCTCCAGAGAGAGAGGTGGAGTTTGGTATTGAATTGTTACCTGGTACCACTCCTATCTCTATTACTCCTTATAGAATGGCACCAGCAGAATTGAGGGAGTTAAAAGTGCAGTTACAGGAGTTGTTGGACAAAGGATTTATTCGCCCCAGTGTTTCTCCTTGGGGAGCTCCTGTGCTATTTGTGAAGAAGAAAGATGGTACTATGAGGTTATGTATCGATTATAGGCAATTGAACAAAGTGACTATTAAGAATAAATATCCTTTGCCTAGAATCGATGATCTCTTTGATCAATTAAAGGGTGCAGCTGTATTTTCTAAAATTGATCTGAGATCAGGATACCATCAGCTGAAAGTCAGAGCTGAAGATGTTCCGAAGACAGCTTTCAGGACCAGGTATGGGCACTATGAATTTTTAGTTATGCCTTTTGGTCTGACGAATGCACCTGCAGCTTTCATGGATTTAATGAATAGGGTGTTCAGGCCCTATCTGGATCAGTTTGTTGTGGTCTTCATCGATGACATTCTAGTGTATTCGCGGAATGAAGAGGAACATGATATGCATCTGCGGATTGTGTTGCAGATTTTGAGAGAGAAGCAGTTGTTTGCCAAATTGTCGAAATGTGAGTTCTGGTTGGATCAAGTAGCTTTTCTCGGACATATTGTTTCAGCAGAAGGCATTAGAGTTGATCCAAGTAAAGTTGAAGCTATTCTGAATTGGAGTCCACCCAAGTCTGTGACAGAGATTAGAAGTTTTCTGGGTTTGGCAGGCTATTACCGGCGGTTTGTAAAAGGGTTTTCTTTAATAGCTACTCCACTCACCAGATTGCTTCGTAAGGGAGTGAGATTTGTGTGGACGGATCAGTGTCAGGCTAGCTTTGAGCAGTTGAGAGATATGTTAACTCAAGCACCTGTTTTAACTTTACCTGTTGAAGGCAAACCATATGTGATCTACAATGATGCTTCACATAGAGGTTTGGGATGTGTATTGATGCAGGAAGGGAAAGTTATAGCTTATGCATCTCGACAGTTGAAACCGCATGAGCTTAACTATCCGACCCATGATTTGGAATTAGCTGCCATTGTGTTTGCATTAAAGATTTGGCGCCATTATTTATTTGGGGAAAAATGTTTCATCTACACGGATCACAAGAGTTTGAAGTATTTGGGTGTCCAGAAAGAACTCAATCTTCGTCAGAGGAGATGGTTAGAATTGATTAAAGACTACGACTGCTTAATTGACTATCATCCAGGTAAAGCAAATGTTGTTGCTGATGCTTTGAGTCGGAAGTCTTTAGCTGGTTTAACAGTTTACTCGCTCTCGTTGCTTGTTGAGTTGAGAGCATTGCATGCCAGTTTTGTACCTTGTGATGATGGTGCATTGTTGGCACAGTTGCAATTGAAGCCAGTTTTGTTAGATCAGATCAAAGAGGCTCAGTTGGTTGATATGAAGATTCAGAAGATTATTTCAGATTCCAAGATTGGGAAGACTAGAGTTTTTGTTGTGAGAGATGATGGGAGTCTCTGGTTTAAGAACCGATTGTGTGTGCCCGATGATGCTGATTTGAAAAGAGTTATTTTAGAAGAAGCTCATCAGTCAGTGTTTGCTATGCATCCGGGTAGTACGAAGATGTATAATGATTTGAGACAACATTATTGGTGGATGGGGTTGAAGAGAGACATTGCTGAGTTTGTATCGAAATGTCTCACTTGTCAGAAAGTTAAAGCAGAGCATCAAGTTCCAACCGGGTTGCTTCAGCTGTTGTCAGTGCCTGAATGGAAGTGGGAAAGAGTGACAATGGACTTTGTGTCTGGTTTGCCATTGACACAAAGGAAACATGATGCCATTTGGGTGATTGTGGATAGATTGACTAAGACAGCTCATTTCCTTCCGGTGCGGATGGATTACTCTTTGGAGAGATTGGCTGAGCTGTATATCCAGGAGATTGTGAAACTGCATGGTGTTCCAACTTCTTTAGTGTCTGATCGAGATCCCAGGTTTACTTCAAAGTTTTGGAAGAGTTTGCATAGTGCTTTGGGTTCTCGACTGCACTTCAGTACTGCTTTTCATCCACATACGGATGGACAGTCAGAGAGGGTGATACAGATTGTTGAAGATATGTTGAGAAGCTGTGTCATCGATTTCTCTGGAAGTTGGGATAGATTTCTACCGCTTGTGGAGTTTGCTTACAACAACAGTCACCAATCCAGCATTGGTATGGCACCGTTTGAAGCATTGTATGGCAGACGGTGTAGGACACCTCTTTGTTGGAATGAGCTTGGAGATAATAAGTTGGTTGGTCCTGATTTGATTCAAGAAACTGAAGAAAAAGTAAAGTTAATTCGAAGCAGGTTAAAAGCAGCTTCTGACCGACAGAAGTCGTATGCAGATCTGAAAAGGAGAGACATTCAGTTTGATGTTGGAGATAAGGTATTTTTGAAAGTGTCTCCTTGGAAAAAGATTTTGAGGTTCGGTCGGAAGGGAAAATTGAGTCCTCGTTTCATTGGGCCGTATGAAGTGTTAGAAAGAGTTGGGCCAGTTGCTTATCGACTTGCTTTGCCACCTGAGTTGGATCGTATTCATAATGTATTCCATGTTTCCATGTTGAGGAGGTACAGGTCGGATCCATCTCATGTGTTGCCATTTGAATCAATTGAAGTGAACCCAGACTTGACTTTTGAAGAGGAACCAGTTGCTATCTTGGCACGTGATGTGAAAGATTTGAGAAACAAGAGAGTGCCATTGGTGAAGATTCTTTGGAAGAACCATGGGAAAGAAGAAGCAACTTGGGAAAATGAGCAAACGATGCGAGAGCAATATCCTCAGTTGTTTCAGAGTTAATTTCAGGTAATTTCGAGGACGAAATTTTCTTTTTAGAGGGGGAGAATTGTAATATCCTCATATGTGGCTTAGAAGTTTTGATTATATTGTTGTTGTTGTTGTTGTTGTTATTGTTAAATTGAATTGAATGCATATGATGGGGTAAGAAAAGAAATTGGGATGAGAATGCTTGTGCATATGTGTTTTGGAGAAAGAATTAGGGTTTAGAGACAAATGTATATGTTGTGTATATGATGATATATATAACATATTAAGTGGTCAAATGAAGAGTCAAGGTGATGGTTAAGTGGAAGAAGATATTTTTGGTTGTTAATGAAATTACATGTAAGGACTTATATGAGACAAAGGTTAGTTATATGATTGAGGGTGTTTTAGTAATTGCTTGGATAAGAACACTTGGTGGAGATTAAAAGCAAAATTTGACTTTGTATCTTGATCATTGTCTTCTTTCTTCATGAAGTGGCCGGCTCTCCATTAGCAAAAGAGAAAAAGAAGTGTTCTTGATGATAGAAGCAAATTGATGAAGCAATCCAAGGTTTTGACAAAGGATTTGTGGAATTTCTTCTTTTCAAGTAAGTATTTTCTTGTTTTCTTTACTTATTTGGAAGTTGTATTGGAAGTGAATTAGGGTTTGGTGATTTTGTGATTTAGTGAATTTGAGATGTGTTGTGTTGTGTTTTCAAGTGTTAAATTAATTTTAAGTTATGAGTTTAATTGGAGGTTGTTGATTTGGATGGATGGAGAAGGATGTTGGTTTTAGGGTTTTGTGGTGATTATGTGTTTAATTGTGATATTAATGTGTGATGAAGTGGTTTTTGTGATGAATATGTGTTTAGAACATTGATTATGTTCATGTGAAATATGTTATATGATGAATATTGTGTTTGAGTGCAATTGAGAAAGTGTTGGTTTTAGTTAATGTTTTGTGATTTGGTGACACGGCCAAAAGCAATTTAGGGGAGTGGGCGTGTCAATTATTTGGATTGGCTACTGTCTCTTTTGGTTTTAGTGACACGGGCGTGTCCATCAAAGGTGCTGGGCGTGTCAATTATTCGAATTGGCTACTGCCTCTTTTATTGTTAAAGACACGGGCGTGTTCCTCAACTAGGTTGGGCGTGTCCTTCAAGTGAGTTGGGCGTGTCCCACAAATGAATTGAATGTTGCTTGATTTCTTTGTTCTTGTTTGCATAGTTTAGATTCTTCAAAGGTAGTTTGGCCTCTAAACCTAAACATAAACATACTTAAACCAAGGGATGAATTAAAAACACTTGTGAATGATCCTAAAGCTATGAATTATATATATATTGTTCTTGCATTGTTGAGATTGAGCCTTGTTATTATGCATTGTGAGTGATAATGTGTTTCATGATTAATATGGAATGAAATGTTGATATTTATGAATGATGCTATGGAGATAAATATACACTTGAATAATGAAGTGTTATATTGTGAAATGAAATGTGAAGCCATTGTTATTGGCTAAGGTGATTCAATGGAGATAAATGAGGCATGTTTGCTTAAATGATAATGAGAATTGAGAATGAGAACTAAATGGATTGTGTGGCTAATGTGTTATTCCATTTTCAGAGTTTGTTGTTGGTGGCATGCCTAATGATAGTAACAATCTCTTGAAGTTAGGTTGGATTGAATCCTTGAAGCCTAATTGAGATGTTACAACCCTTGAAGCTAGGTTGGGTTAGTTCTTGAAGCCAAGTTGGGTTGATGCTTAGCATGCTTTGCTCCCCTTGAAGCTTGGTTGAACTTAATCCTTGAAGCCTAGTTGGGTATATGATATTGATATTGATAAATGTGATAACAAAACCAAAGCATTAACTCTGAAAATTGAATGGCATATTAGTGTGTCTTGGGCCCATGCTTGTCTTTGCTTAGTGTTGTTCATGAATGATTAAATGATTAACTAATAAAATATATGCAAAGATGTTGAATTCTGATATACATATATGTATGTTAGGTTATGAAATGTAAAAGTATGTTGTTAGCTTTGCATTTATGTTGTTACATGTATGATAAATTAGAATTGGCATTGTATAGCATTTAAGCATGTTTATTGCATGTTTTATCTTACTAAGCCCTTGGCTTAGCGCGATAGTGTTTAATCGCGCAGGTGATAGAACTGATAGAATCGAACCCGAGAGCTCTTCGAGACCGAGTGAGAGTAGACATTGAAGAGTTGATTTTGGGAGCTTAAAGATCAGAGCTGACTTGCCAATCATGTATAAATCTTTTATATTGTGTAAAGTTTTGTTGATAATGTAAATATATGTATAATAGTAAATATGTATTCAAATGTTTTCATATATATACATATTTTATAACTTCCGCTGTGTAATATATAAATGTATATATATATATAGATAACTAATATGTTTTGTTTTATAAGTAAATGATCTATTTTGTTAATAAGATATAATGATATGGATATGGTATCAAGTTTTAAAATGTTTTGAATGTTAAGGAAACCGTAGCATCCCTATGTTTGGTGCACTTATGCTACATTGTTGTGCTTGTAGTGTGTGTGCATTGGATATGGGGGTGTTACAATTGTTTTGGTATCAGAGCCTAGGTTTGAGATTCTCAATCTAGGTAAAATAAAATAAAAAGAATATTTTTACTTAAAAAAGTGGTTTTGAATAACATATACGTTTGAGATTGGCAGTCCCTGATCTTTAATAAGATGTAATCTGCTGTGTTTGCAGTATTAGGTGTTGATGGATCCTCACTCAAGACAGTCAGTTGAGGGTAGTGCCGAGAGCATTGCTCCTGCTGAGGGAGCTAGGGTTGATAGTGTTGAGGAGGCACCTGCTTCGGTGTCGGGTAGACCAGCTGGAGAGGAGGTTCCGCCAGCCTGGTTTAGACATATGATGGAAGTAATGAGACAAGCACCAGTACAGCCACCTCCACCACCACCCCAGCCTCAGGTTCAGATGAGACAGTATGATAAATTGAGGAAGTTTGGGGCGGAAGATTTTATGGGAACCACTGATCCAGCAGTGGCTGAGCAATGGTTAGGCAAAGTGCAGAGAATCTTTATTCAGTTACAAGCCACCCCTGAGGAAAAGTTTGATTATGCCAGGTCATTACTGCAGAAGGACGCATATGACTGGTGGAAGACAGTGCCACACTCTATGGATGATCCTCCAACACTGTCTTACACTGATTTTCTGAGGGAATTTGAGTTGAAGTATACTCCTAGGGAGTATAAGGACATGAAGAAGATGGAGTTCTTAAGCTTGAAACAAGACAGCAAGACTGTTACTGAGTATGAAGTTGAGTTTATTCGACTGAGTCAGTATGCTGGGGGTATCATTGCTGATGAGATTGATCGATGTCGGCGATTTGAGGAGGGATTGAGGCCTTCAATTATATGTCATGTGGCAGGCTCCAGGTATCAGGATTTCTCCCAATTAGTTGCAGCAGCTAGGAGTGTAGAGAGAGCCCAGGCCATAGTTACAGCTGCTTCTGAAGAGGAGGTTAGAGTGAGAAGGCCCCAGTTCGAGGCAGGGTCTTCTTCTTCTAAGAGGGGTAGAGGAAGTTTTGTTCCTCGGAGTAGTAGGAGCCAGAGACCAGCAGGTAGGTCAGTGCAGTTCCAGAGGCAGAGATTTAGACCTGCAGCTTCAGTGGCGAGTACTCCGACCCCGATGATTCGGAGATCCACTCTTCCCATCTGCATCCATTGTGGGAGGCCACATGGTGGTCCTTGTTGGAAGGCTGGTGTTGCAGGGGTATGCTTCAGGTGTGGATCACCAGACCACTTTGTGAGAGATTGCCCTGAGAGGCAGGAGCAGATGCCAGTTGATTCTGCTGCTTCTCGAGCTAGTGTGAGAGGAGGCAGAGGTGTCAGCCGAGGAGGTAGGCCAGGGTTCAGTTCTAGAGGAGGTGCTGCATCCAGAGAGGGTAGACCAGAGGAGGTTGGTTCTTCCCAGAGGATGTATGTTATGCAGAGGCAGCTAGATGCATCGGCAGTCATAGCTGGTACTTTTTCTTTATTTAATACTCCAGTACTTGCTTTGATTGATCCGGGTTCCACGCATTCTTATGTTAGTGTATCTGTCTTGCCTGTATTTGATGTGCATGCTGAGTCCCTAGGATTTGATGTGTTGGTGACAAATCCGTTAGGGCATAGTGTGGTTGTGAGTAAGGTGCACCGGGATAGTGTAGTGAGGGTGCAGGGTGAGGAGTTCTTTGGAGATTTGATTGAGATGCCATTTAAGGAATATGATGTGATCTTAGGTATGGATTGGCTATCTCGACATGGAGCTGTGGTGGATTGTAAAAAGAAAATTGTTTCTTTGAGAACCGTTGATGGTAGAGAAGTGATAGTATCTAATGAGCAGGAACAGCTAGCCTCCTTATTGTCGAGATAGCCAATCCATACCTAAGATCACATCATATTCCTTAAATGGCATCTCAATCAAATCTCCAAAGAACTCCTCACCCTGCACCCTCACTACATGGAGCTGTGGTGGATTGTAAAAAGAAAATTGTTTCTTTGAGAACCGTTGATGGTAGAGAAGTGATAGTATCTAATGAGCAGGAACAGCTAGCCTCCTTATTTGTTTCAGCTGTTGCAGCTAGAAGATTGATTAGAAAGGGGTGTGAAGCCTATCTTGCTCATGTGGTGGATACTATAGTGAAGGGTTTTCCCATTGATAGCATTGCCACAGTTGCTGAGTTCCCTGATGTGTTTCCAGAGGAGTTGCCTGGATTGCCTCCAGAGAGAGAGGTGGAGTTTGGTATTGAATTGTTACCTGGTACCACTCCTATCTCTATTACTCCTTATAGAATGGCACCAGCAGAATTGAGGGAGTTAAAAGTGCAGTTACAGGAGTTGTTGGACAAAGGATTTATTCGCCCCAGTGTTTCTCCTTGGGGAGCTCCTGTGCTATTTGTGAAGAAGAAAGATGGTACTATGAGGTTATGTATCGATTATAGGCAATTGAACAAAGTGACTATTAAGAATAAATATCCTTTGCCTAGAATCGATGATCTCTTTGATCAATTAAAGGGTGCAGCTGTATTTTCTAAAATTGATCTGAGATCAGGATACCATCAGCTGAAAGTCAGAGCTGAAGATGTTCCGAAGACAGCTTTCAGGACCAGGTATGGGCACTATGAATTTTTAGTTATGCCTTTTGGTCTGACGAATGCACCTGCAGCTTTCATGGATTTAATGAATAGGGTGTTCAGGCCCTATCTGGATCAGTTTGTTGTGGTCTTCATCGATGACATTCTAGTGTATTCGCGGAATGAAGAGGAACATGATATGCATCTGCGGATTGTGTTGCAGATTTTGAGAGAGAAGCAGTTGTTTGCCAAATTGTCGAAATGTGAGTTCTGGTTGGATCAAGTAGCTTTTCTCGGACATATTGTTTCAGCAGAAGGCATTAGAGTTGATCCAAGTAAAGTTGAAGCTATTCTGAATTGGAGTCCACCCAAGTCTGTGACAGAGATTAGAAGTTTTCTGGGTTTGGCAGGCTATTACCGGCGGTTTGTAAAAGGGTTTTCTTTAATAGCTACTCCACTCACCAGATTGCTTCGTAAGGGAGTGAGATTTGTGTGGACGGATCAGTGTCAGGCTAGCTTTGAGCAGTTGAGAGATATGTTAACTCAAGCACCTGTTTTAACTTTACCTGTTGAAGGCAAACCATATGTGATCTACAATGATGCTTCACATAGAGGTTTGGGATGTGTATTGATGCAGGAAGGGAAAGTTATAGCTTATGCATCTCGACAGTTGAAACCGCATGAGCTTAACTATCCGACCCATGATTTGGAATTAGCTGCCATTGTGTTTGCATTAAAGATTTGGCGCCATTATTTATTTGGGGAAAAATGTTTCATCTACACGGATCACAAGAGTTTGAAGTATTTGGGTGTCCAGAAAGAACTCAATCTTCGTCAGAGGAGATGGTTAGAATTGATTAAAGACTACGACTGCTTAATTGACTATCATCCAGGTAAAGCAAATGTTGTTGCTGATGCTTTGAGTCGGAAGTCTTTAGCTGGTTTAACAGTTTACTCGCTCTCGTTGCTTGTTGAGTTGAGAGCATTGCATGCCAGTTTTGTACCTTGTGATGATGGTGCATTGTTGGCACAGTTGCAATTGAAGCCAGTTTTGTTAGATCAGATCAAAGAGGCTCAGTTGGTTGATATGAAGATTCAGAAGATTATTTCAGATTCCAAGATTGGGAAGACTAGAGTTTTTGTTGTGAGAGATGATGGGAGTCTCTGGTTTAAGAACCGATTGTGTGTGCCCGATGATGCTGATTTGAAAAGAGTTATTTTAGAAGAAGCTCATCAGTCAGTGTTTGCTATGCATCCGGGTAGTACGAAGATGTATAATGATTTGAGACAACATTATTGGTGGATGGGGTTGAAGAGAGACATTGCTGAGTTTGTATCGAAATGTCTCACTTGTCAGAAAGTTAAAGCAGAGCATCAAGTTCCAACCGGGTTGCTTCAGCTGTTGTCAGTGCCTGAATGGAAGTGGGAAAGAGTGACAATGGACTTTGTGTCTGGTTTGCCATTGACACAAAGGAAACATGATGCCATTTGGGTGATTGTGGATAGATTGACTAAGACAGCTCATTTCCTTCCGGTGCGGATGGATTACTCTTTGGAGAGATTGGCTGAGCTGTATATCCAGGAGATTGTGAAACTGCATGGTGTTCCAACTTCTTTAGTGTCTGATCGAGATCCCAGGTTTACTTCAAAGTTTTGGAAGAGTTTGCATAGTGCTTTGGGTTCTCGACTGCACTTCAGTACTGCTTTTCATCCACATACGGATGGACAGTCAGAGAGGGTGATACAGATTGTTGAAGATATGTTGAGAAGCTGTGTCATCGATTTCTCTGGAAGTTGGGATAGATTTCTACCGCTTGTGGAGTTTGCTTACAACAACAGTCACCAATCCAGCATTGGTATGGCACCGTTTGAAGCATTGTATGGCAGACGGTGTAGGACACCTCTTTGTTGGAATGAGCTTGGAGATAATAAGTTGGTTGGTCCTGATTTGATTCAAGAAACTGAAGAAAAAGTAAAGTTAATTCGAAGCAGGTTAAAAGCAGCTTCTGACCGACAGAAGTCGTATGCAGATCTGAAAAGGAGAGACATTCAGTTTGATGTTGGAGATAAGGTATTTTTGAAAGTGTCTCCTTGGAAAAAGATTTTGAGGTTCGGTCGGAAGGGAAAATTGAGTCCTCGTTTCATTGGGCCGTATGAAGTGTTAGAAAGAGTTGGGCCAGTTGCTTATCGACTTGCTTTGCCACCTGAGTTGGATCGTATTCATAATGTATTCCATGTTTCCATGTTGAGGAGGTACAGGTCGGATCCATCTCATGTGTTGCCATTTGAATCAATTGAAGTGAACCCAGACTTGACTTTTGAAGAGGAACCAGTTGCTATCTTGGCACGTGATGTGAAAGATTTGAGAAACAAGAGAGTGCCATTGGTGAAGATTCTTTGGAAGAACCATGGGAAAGAAGAAGCAACTTGGGAAAATGAGCAAACGATGCGAGAGCAATATCCTCAGTTGTTTCAGAGTTAATTTCAGGTAATTTCGAGGACGAAATTTTCTTTTTAGAGGGGGAGAATTGTAATATCCTCATATGTGGCTTAGAAGTTTTGATTATATTGTTGTTGTTGTTGTTGTTGTTATTGTTAAATTGAATTGAATGCATATGATGGGGTAAGAAAAGAAATTGGGATGAGAATGCTTGTGCATATGTGTTTTGGAGAAAGAATTAGGGTTTAGAGACAAATGTATATGTTGTGTATATGATGATATATATAACATATTAAGTGGTCAAATGAAGAGTCAAGGTGATGGTTAAGTGGAAGAAGATATTTTTGGTTGTTAATGAAATTACATGTAAGGACTTATATGAGACAAAGGTTAGTTATATGATTGAGGGTGTTTTAGTAATTGCTTGGATAAGAACACTTGGTGGAGATTAAAAGCAAAATTTGACTTTGTATCTTGATCATTGTCTTCTTTCTTCATGAAGTGGCCGGCTCTCCATTAGCAAAAGAGAAAAAGAAGTGTTCTTGATGATAGAAGCAAATTGATGAAGCAATCCAAGGTTTTGACAAAGGATTTGTGGAATTTCTTCTTTTCAAGTAAGTATTTTCTTGTTTTCTTTACTTATTTGGAAGTTGTATTGGAAGTGAATTAGGGTTTGGTGATTTTGTGATTTAGTGAATTTGAGATGTGTTGTGTTGTGTTTTCAAGTGTTAAATTAATTTTAAGTTATGAGTTTAATTGGAGGTTGTTGATTTGGATGGATGGAGAAGGATGTTGGTTTTAGGGTTTTGTGGTGATTATGTGTTTAATTGTGATATTAATGTGTGATGAAGTGGTTTTTGTGATGAATATGTGTTTAGAACATTGATTATGTTCATGTGAAATATGTTATATGATGAATATTGTGTTTGAGTGCAATTGAGAAAGTGTTGGTTTTAGTTAATGTTTTGTGATTTGGTGACACGGCCAAAAGCAATTTAGGGGAGTGGGCGTGTCAATTATTTGGATTGGCTACTGTCTCTTTTGGTTTTAGTGACACGGGCGTGTCCATCAAAGGTGCTGGGCGTGTCAATTATTCGAATTGGCTACTGCCTCTTTTATTGTTAAAGACACGGGCGTGTTCCTCAACTAGGTTGGGCGTGTCCTTCAAGTGAGTTGGGCGTGTCCCACAAATGAATTGAATGTTGCTTGATTTCTTTGTTCTTGTTTGCATAGTTTAGATTCTTCAAAGGTAGTTTGGCCTCTAAACCTAAACATAAACATACTTAAACCAAGGGATGAATTAAAAACACTTGTGAATGATCCTAAAGCTATGAATTATATATATATTGTTCTTGCATTGTTGAGATTGAGCCTTGTTATTATGCATTGTGAGTGATAATGTGTTTCATGATTAATATGGAATGAAATGTTGATATTTATGAATGATGCTATGGAGATAAATATACACTTGAATAATGAAGTGTTATATTGTGAAATGAAATGTGAAGCCATTGTTATTGGCTAAGGTGATTCAATGGAGATAAATGAGGCATGTTTGCTTAAATGATAATGAGAATTGAGAATGAGAACTAAATGGATTGTGTGGCTAATGTGTTATTCCATTTTCAGAGTTTGTTGTTGGTGGCATGCCTAATGATAGTAACAATCTCTTGAAGTTAGGTTGGATTGAATCCTTGAAGCCTAATTGAGATGTTACAACCCTTGAAGCTAGGTTGGGTTAGTTCTTGAAGCCAAGTTGGGTTGATGCTTAGCATGCTTTGCTCCCCTTGAAGCTTGGTTGAACTTAATCCTTGAAGCCTAGTTGGGTATATATTGATAAATGTGATAACAAAACCAAAGCATTAACTCTGAAAATTGAATGGCATATTAGTGTGTCTTGGGCCCATGCTTGTCTTTGCTTAGTGTTGTTCATGAATGATTAAATGATTAACTAATAAAATATATGCAAAGATGTTGAATTCTGATATACATATATGTATGTTAGGTTATGAAATGTAAAAGTATGTTGTTAGCTTTGCATTTATGTTGTTACATGTATGATAAATTAGAATTGGCATTGTATAGCATTTAAGCATGTTTATTGCATGTTTTATCTTACTAAGCCCTTGGCTTAGCGCGATAGTGTTTAATCGCGCAGGTGATAGAACTGATAGAATCGAACCCGAGAGCTCTTCGAGACCGAGTGAGAGTAGACATTGAAGAGTTGATTTTGGGAGCTTAAAGATCAGAGCTGACTTGCCAATCATGTATAAATCTTTTATATTGTGTAAAGTTTTGTTGATAATGTAAATATATGTATAATAGTAAATATGTATTCAAATGTTTTCATATATATACATATTTTATAACTTCCGCTGTGTAATATATAAATGTATATATATATATAGATAACTAATATGTTTTGTTTTATAAGTAAATGATCTATTTTGTTAATAAGATATAATGATATGGATATGGTATCAAGTTTTAAAATGTTTTGAATGTTAAGGAAACCGTAGCATCCCTATGTTTGGTGCACTTATGCTACATTGTTGTGCTTGTAGTGTGTGTGCATTGGATATGGGGGTGTTACAATTGTTTTGGTATCAGAGCCTAGGTTTGAGATTCTCAATCTAGGTAAAATAAAATAAAAAGAATATTTTTACTTAAAAAAGTGGTTTTGAATAACATATACGTTTGAGATTGGCAGTCCCTGATCTTTAATAAGATGTAATCTGCTGTGTTTGCAGTATTAGGTGTTGATGGATCCTCACTCAAGACAGTCAGTTGAGGGTAGTGCCGAGAGCATTGCTCCTGCTGAGGGAGCTAGGGTTGATAGTGTTGAGGAGGCACCTGCTTCGGTGTCGGGTAGACCAGCTGGAGAGGAGGTTCCGCCAGCCTGGTTTAGACATATGATGGAAGTAATGAGACAAGCACCAGTACAGCCACCTCCACCACCACCCCAGCCTCAGGTTCAGATGAGACAGTATGATAAATTGAGGAAGTTTGGGGCGGAAGATTTTATGGGAACCACTGATCCAGCAGTGGCTGAGCAATGGTTAGGCAAAGTGCAGAGAATCTTTATTCAGTTACAAGCCACCCCTGAGGAAAAGTTTGATTATGCCAGGTCATTACTGCAGAAGGACGCATATGACTGGTGGAAGACAGTGCCACACTCTATGGATGATCCTCCAACACTGTCTTACACTGATTTTCTGAGGGAATTTGAGTTGAAGTATACTCCTAGGGAGTATAAGGACATGAAGAAGATGGAGTTCTTAAGCTTGAAACAAGACAGCAAGACTGTTACTGAGTATGAAGTTGAGTTTATTCGACTGAGTCAGTATGCTGGGGGTATCATTGCTGATGAGATTGATCGATGTCGGCGATTTGAGGAGGGATTGAGGCCTTCAATTATATGTCATGTGGCAGGCTCCAGGTATCAGGATTTCTCCCAGTTAGTTGCAGCAGCTAGGAGTGTAGAGAGAGCCCAGGCCATAGTTACAGCTGCTTCTGAAGAGGAGGTTAGAGTGAGAAGGCCCCAGTTCGAGGCAGGGTCTTCTTCTTCTAAGAGGGGTAGAGGAAGTTTTGTTCCTCGGAGTAGTAGGAGCCAGAGACCAGCAGGTAGGTCAGTGCAGTTCCAGAGGCAGAGATTTAGACCTGCAGCTTCAGTGGCGAGTACTCCGACCCCGATGATTCGGAGATCCACTCTTCCCATCTGCATCCATTGTGGGAGGCCACATGGTGGTCCTTGTTGGAAGGCTGGTGTTGTAAGGGTATGCTTCAGGTGTGGATCACCAGACCACTTTGTGAGAGATTGCCCTGAGAGGCAGGAGCAGATGCCAGTTGATTCTGCTGCTTCTCGAGCTAGTGTGAGAGGAGGCAGAGGAGGCAGAGGTGTCAGCCGAGGAGGTAGGCCAGGGTTCAGTTCTAGAGGAGGTGCTGCATCCAGAGAGGGTAGACCAGAGGAGGTTGGTTCTTCCCAGAGGATGTATGTTATGCAGAGGCAGCCAGATGCATCGGCAGTCATAGCTGGTACTTTTTCTTTATTTAATACTCCAGTACTTGCTTTGATTGATCCGGGTTCCACGCATTCTTATGTTAGTGTATCTGTCTTGCCTGTATTTGATGTGCATGCTGAGTCCCTAGGATTTGATGTGTTGGTGACAAATCCGTTAGGGCATAGTGTGGTTGTGAGTAAGGTGCACCGGGATAGTGTAGTGAGGGTGCAGGGTGAGGAGTTCTTTGGAGATTTGATTGAGATGCCATTTAAGGAATATGATGTGATCTTAGGTATGGATTGGCTATCTCGACATGGAGCTGTGGTGGATTGTAAAAAGAAAATTGTTTCTTTGAGAACCGTTGATGGTAGAGAAGTGATAGTATCTAATGAGCAGGAACAGCTAGCCTCCTTATTGTCGAGATAGCCAATCCATACCTAAGATCACATCATATTCCTTAAATGGCATCTCAATCAAATCTCCAAAGAACTCCTCACCCTGCACCCTCACTACATGGAGCTGTGGTGGATTGTAAAAAGAAAATTGTTTCTTTGAGAACCGTTGATGGTAGAGAAGTGATAGTATCTAATGAGCAGGAACAGCTAGCCTCCTTATTTGTTTCAGCTGTTGCAGCTAGAAGATTGATTAGAAAGGGGTGTGAAGCCTATCTTGCTCATGTGGTGGATACTATAGTGAAGGGTTTTCCCATTGATAGCATTGCCACAGTTGCTGAGTTCCCTGATGTGTTTCCAGAGGAGTTGCCTGGATTGCCTCCAGAGAGAGAGGTGGAGTTTGGTATTGAATTGTTACCTGGTACCACTCCTATCTCTATTACTCCTTATAGAATGGCACCAGCAGAATTGAGGGAGTTAAAAGTGCAGTTACAGGAGTTGTTGGACAAAGGATTTATTCGCCCCAGTGTTTCTCCTTGGGGAGCTCCTGTGCTATTTGTGAAGAAGAAAGATGGTACTATGAGGTTATGTATCGATTATAGGCAATTGAACAAAGTGACTATTAAGAATAAATATCCTTTGCCTAGAATCGATGATCTCTTTGATCAATTAAAGGGTGCAGCTGTATTTTCTAAAATTGATCTGAGATCAGGATACCATCAGCTGAAAGTCAGAGCTGAAGATGTTCCGAAGACAGCTTTCAGGACCAGGTATGGGCACTATGAATTTTTAGTTATGCCTTTTGGTCTGACGAATGCACCTGCAGCTTTCATGGATTTAATGAATAGGGTGTTCAGGCCCTATCTGGATCAGTTTGTTGTGGTCTTCATCGATGACATTCTAGTGTATTCGCGGAATGAAGAGGAACATGATATGCATCTGCGGATTGTGTTGCAGATTTTGAGAGAGAAGCAGTTGTTTGCCAAATTGTCGAAATGTGAGTTCTGGTTGGATCAAGTAGCTTTTCTCGGACATATTGTTTCAGCAGAAGGCATTAGAGTTGATCCAAGTAAAGTTGAAGCTATTCTGAATTGGAGTCCACCCAAGTCTGTGACAGAGATTAGAAGTTTTCTGGGTTTGGCAGGCTATTACCGGCGGTTTGTAAAAGGGTTTTCTTTAATAGCTACTCCACTCACCAGATTGCTTCGTAAGGGAGTGAGATTTGTGTGGACGGATCAGTGTCAGGCTAGCTTTGAGCAGTTGAGAGATATGTTAACTCAAGCACCTGTTTTAACTTTACCTGTTGAAGGCAAACCATATGTGATCTACAATGATGCTTCACATAGAGGTTTGGGATGTGTATTGATGCAGGAAGGGAAAGTTATAGCTTATGCATCTCGACAGTTGAAACCGCATGAGCTTAACTATCCGACCCATGATTTGGAATTAGCTGCCATTGTGTTTGCATTAAAGATTTGGCGCCATTATTTATTTGGGGAAAAATGTTTCATCTACACGGATCACAAGAGTTTGAAGTATTTGGGTGTCCAGAAAGAACTCAATCTTCGTCAGAGGAGATGGTTAGAATTGATTAAAGACTACGACTGCTTAATTGACTATCATCCAGGTAAAGCAAATGTTGTTGCTGATGCTTTGAGTCGGAAGTCTTTAGCTGGTTTAACAGTTTACTCGCTCTCGTTGCTTGTTGAGTTGAGAGCATTGCATGCCAGTTTTGTACCTTGTGATGATGGTGCATTGTTGGCACAGTTGCAATTGAAGCCAGTTTTGTTAGATCAGATCAAAGAGGCTCAGTTGGTTGATATGAAGATTCAGAAGATTATTTCAGATTCCAAGATTGGGAAGACTAGAGTTTTTGTTGTGAGAGATGATGGGAGTCTCTGGTTTAAGAACCGATTGTGTGTGCCCGATGATGCTGATTTGAAAAGAGTTATTTTAGAAGAAGCTCATCAGTCAGTGTTTGCTATGCATCCGGGTAGTACGAAGATGTATAATGATTTGAGACAACATTATTGGTGGATGGGGTTGAAGAGAGACATTGCTGAGTTTGTATCGAAATGTCTCACTTGTCAGAAAGTTAAAGCAGAGCATCAAGTTCCAACCGGGTTGCTTCAGCTGTTGTCAGTGCCTGAATGGAAGTGGGAAAGAGTGACAATGGACTTTGTGTCTGGTTTGCCATTGACACAAAGGAAACATGATGCCATTTGGGTGATTGTGGATAGATTGACTAAGACAGCTCATTTCCTTCCGGTGCGGATGGATTACTCTTTGGAGAGATTGGCTGAGCTGTATATCCAGGAGATTGTGAAACTGCATGGTGTTCCAACTTCTTTAGTGTCTGATCGAGATCCCAGGTTTACTTCAAAGTTTTGGAAGAGTTTGCATAGTGCTTTGGGTTCTCGACTGCACTTCAGTACTGCTTTTCATCCACATACGGATGGACAGTCAGAGAGGGTGATACAGATTGTTGAAGATATGTTGAGAAGCTGTGTCATCGATTTCTCTGGAAGTTGGGATAGATTTCTACCGCTTGTGGAGTTTGCTTACAACAACAGTCACCAATCCAGCATTGGTATGGCACCGTTTGAAGCATTGTATGGCAGACGGTGTAGGACACCTCTTTGTTGGAATGAGCTTGGAGATAATAAGTTGGTTGGTCCTGATTTGATTCAAGAAACTGAAGAAAAAGTAAAGTTAATTCGAAGCAGGTTAAAAGCAGCTTCTGACCGACAGAAGTCGTATGCAGATCTGAAAAGGAGAGACATTCAGTTTGATGTTGGAGATAAGGTATTTTTGAAAGTGTCTCCTTGGAAAAAGATTTTGAGGTTCGGTCGGAAGGGAAAATTGAGTCCTCGTTTCATTGGGCCGTATGAAGTGTTAGAAAGAGTTGGGCCAGTTGCTTATCGACTTGCTTTGCCACCTGAGTTGGATCGTATTCATAATGTATTCCATGTTTCCATGTTGAGGAGGTACAGGTCGGATCCATCTCATGTGTTGCCATTTGAATCAATTGAAGTGAACCCAGACTTGACTTTTGAAGAGGAACCAGTTGCTATCTTGGCACGTGATGTGAAAGATTTGAGAAACAAGAGAGTGCCATTGGTGAAGATTCTTTGGAAGAACCATGGGAAAGAAGAAGCAACTTGGGAAAATGAGCAAACGATGCGAGAGCAATATCCTCAGTTGTTTCAGAGTTAATTTCAGGTAATTTCGAGGACGAAATTTTCTTTTTAGAGGGGGAGAATTGTAATATCCTCATATGTGGCTTAGAAGTTTTGATTATATTGTTGTTGTTGTTGTTGTTGTTATTGTTAAATTGAATTGAATGCATATGATGGGGTAAGAAAAGAAATTGGGATGAGAATGCTTGTGCATATGTGTTTTGGAGAAAGAATTAGGGTTTAGAGACAAATGTATATGTTGTGTATATGATGATATATATAACATATTAAGTGGTCAAATGAAGAGTCAAGGTGATGGTTAAGTGGAAGAAGATATTTTTGGTTGTTAATGAAATTACATGTAAGGACTTATATGAGACAAAGGTTAGTTATATGATTGAGGGTGTTTTAGTAATTGCTTGGATAAGAACACTTGGTGGAGATTAAAAGCAAAATTTGACTTTGTATCTTGATCATTGTCTTCTTTCTTCATGAAGTGGCCGGCTCTCCATTAGCAAAAGAGAAAAAGAAGTGTTCTTGATGATAGAAGCAAATTGATGAAGCAATCCAAGGTTTTGACAAAGGATTTGTGGAATTTCTTCTTTTCAAGTAAGTATTTTCTTGTTTTCTTTACTTATTTGGAAGTTGTATTGGAAGTGAATTAGGGTTTGGTGATTTTGTGATTTAGTGAATTTGAGATGTGTTGTGTTGTGTTTTCAAGTATTAAATTAATTTTAAGTTATGAGTTTAATTGGAGGTTGTTGATTTGGATGGATGGAGAAGGATGTTGGTTTTAGGGTTTTGTGGTGATTATGTGTTTAATTGTGATATTAATGTGTGATGAAGTGGTTTTTGTGATGAATATGTGTTTAGAACATTGATTATGTTCATGTGAAATATGTTATATGATGAATATTGTGTTTGAGTGCAATTGAGAAAGTGTTGGTTTTAGTTAATGTTTTGTGATTTGGTGACACGGCCAAAAGCAATTTAGGGGAGTGGGCGTGTCAATTATTTGGATTGGCTACTGTCTCTTTTGGTTTTAGTGACACGGGCGTGTCCATCAAAGGTGCTGGGCGTGTCAATTATTCGAATTGGCTACTGCCTCTTTTATTGTTAAAGACATGGGCGTGTTCCTCAACTAGGTTGGGCGTGTCCTTCAAGTGAGTTGGGCGTGTCCCACAAATGAATTGAATGTTGCTTGATTTCTTTGTTCTTGTTTGCATAGTTTAGATTCTTCAAAGGTAGTTTGGCCTCTAAACCTAAACATAAACATACTTAAACCAAGGGATGAATTAAAAACACTTGTGAATGATCCTAAAGCTATGAATTATATATATATTGTTCTTGCATTGTTGAGATTGAGCCTTGTTATTATGCATTGTGAGTGATAATGTGTTTCATGATTAATATGGAATGAAATGTTGATATTTATGAATGATGCTATGGAGATAAATATACACTTGAATAATGAAGTGTTATATTGTGAAATGAAATGTGAAGCCATTGTTATTGGCTAAGGTGATTCAATGGAGATAAATGAGGCATGTTTGCTTAAATGATAATGAGAATTGAGAATGAGAACTAAATGGATTGTGTGGCTAATGTGTTATTCCATTTTCAGAGTTTGTTGTTGGTGGCATGCCTAATGATAGTAACAATCTCTTGAAGTTAGGTTGGATTGAATCCTTGAAGCCTAATTGAGATGTTACAACCCTTGAAGCTAGGTTGGGTTAGTTCTTGAAGCCAAGTTGGGTTGATGCTTAGCATGCTTTGCTCCCCTTGAAGCTTGGTTGAACTTAATCCTTGAAGCCTAGTTGGGTATATGATATTGATATTGATAAATGTGATAACAAAACCAAAGCATTAACTCTGAAAATTGAATGGCATATTAGTGTGTCTTGGGCCCATGCTTGTCTTTGCTTAGTGTTGTTCATGAATGATTAAATGATTAACTAATAAAATATATGCAAAGATGTTGAATTCTGATATACATATATGTATGTTAGGTTATGAAATGTAAAAGTATGTTGTTAGCTTTGCATTTATGTTGTTACATGTATGATAAATTAGAATTGGCATTGTATAGCATTTAAGCATGTTTATTGCATGTTTTATCTTACTAAGCCCTTAGCTTAGCGCGATAGTGTTTAATCGCGCAGGTGATAGAACTGATAGAATCGAACCCGAGAGCTCTTCGAGACCGAGTGAGAGTAGACATTGAAGAGTTGATTTTGGGAGCTTAAAGATCAGAGCTGACTTGCCAATCATGTATAAATCTTTTATATTGTGTAAAGTTTTGTTGATAATGTAAATGTATGTATAATAGTAAATATGTATTCAAATGTTTTCATATATATACATATTTTATAACTTCCGCTGTGTAATATATAAATGTATATATATATATAGATAACTAATATGTTTTGTTTTATAAGTAAATGATCTATTTTGTTAATAAGATATAATGATATGGATATGGTATCAAGTTTTAAAATGTTTTGAATGTTAAGGAAACCGTAGCATCCCTATGTTTGGTGCACTTATGCTACATTGTTGTGCTTGTAGTGTGTGTGCATTGGATATGGGGGTGTTACAATTGTTTTGGTATCAGAGCCTAGGTTTGAGATTCTCAATCTAGGTAAAATAAAATAAAAAGAATATTTTTACTTAAAAAAGTGGTTTTGAATAACATATACGTTTGAGATTGGCAGTCCCTGATCTTTAATAAGATGTAATCTGCTGTGTTTGCAGTATTAGGTGTTGATGGATCCTCACTCAAGACAGTCAGTTGAGGGTAGTGCCGAGAGCATTGCTCCTGCTGAGGGAGCTAGGGTTGATAGTGTTGAGGAGGCACCTGCTTCGGTGTCGGGTAGACCAGCTGGAGAGGAGGTTCCGCCAGCCTGGTTTAGACATATGATGGAAGTAATGAGACAAGCACCAGTACAGCCACCTCCACCACCACCCCAGCCTCAGGTTCAGATGAGACAGTATGATAAATTGAGGAAGTTTGGGGCGGAAGATTTTATGGGAACCACTGATCCAGCAGTGGCTGAGCAATGGTTAGGCAAAGTGCAGAGAATCTTTATTCAGTTACAAGCCACCCCTGAGGAAAAGTTTGATTATGCCAGGTCATTACTGCAGAAGGACGCATATGACTGGTGGAAGACAGTGCCACACTCTATGGATGATCCTCCAACACTGTCTTACACTGATTTTCTGAGGGAATTTGAGTTGAAGTATACTCCTAGGGAGTATAAGGACATGAAGAAGATGGAGTTCTTAAGCTTGAAACAAGACAGCAAGACTGTTACTGAGTATGAAGTTGAGTTTATTCGACTGAGTCAGTATGCTGGGGGTATCATTGCTGATGAGATTGATCGATGTCGGCGATTTGAGGAGGGATTGAGGCCCTCAATTATATGTCATGTGGCAGGCTCCAGGTATCAGGATTTCTCCCAGTTAGTTGCAGCAGCTAGGAGTGTAGAGAGAGCCCAGGCCATAGTTACAGCTGCTTCTGAAGAGGAGGTTAGAGTGAGAAGGCCCCAGTTCGAGGCAGGGTCTTCTTCTTCTAAGAGGGGTAGAGGAAGTTTTGTTCCTCGGAGTAGTAGGAGCCAGAGACCAGCAGGTAGGTCAGTGCAGTTCCAGAGGCAGAGATTTAGACCTGCAGCTTCAGTGGCGAGTACTCCGACCCCGATGATTCGGAGATCCACTCTTCCCATCTGCATCCATTGTGGGAGGCCACATGGTGGTCCTTGTTGGAAGGCTGGTGTTGCAGGGGTATGCTTCAGGTGTGGATCACCAGACCACTTTGTGAGAGATTGCCCTGAGAGGCAGGAGCAGATGCCAGTTGATTCTGCTGCTTCTCGAGCTAGTGTGAGAGGAGGTAGAGGAGGCAGAGGTGTCAGCCGAGGAGGTAGGCCAGGGTTCAGTTCTAGAGGAGGTGCTGCATCCAGAGAGGGTAGACCAGAGGAGGTTGGTTCTTCCCAGAGGATGTATGTTATGCAGAGGCAGCCAGATGCATCGGCAGTCATAGCTGGTACTTTTTCTTTATTTAATACTCCAGTACTTGCTTTGATTGATCCGGGTTCTACGCATTCTTATGTTAGTGTATCTGTCTTGCCTGTATTTGATGTGCATGCTGAGTCCCTAGGATTTGATGTGTTGGTGACAAATCCGTTAGGGCATAGTGTGGTTGTGAGTAAGGTGCACCGGGATAGTGTAGTGAGGGTGCAGGGTGAGGAGTTCTTTGGAGATTTGATTGAGATGCCATTTAAGGAATATGATGTGATCTTAGGTATGGATTGGCTATCTCGACATGGAGCTGTGGTGGATTGTAAAAAGAAAATTGTTTCTTTGAGAACCGTTGATGGTAGAGAAGTGATAGTATCTAATGAGCAGGAACAGCTCGCCTCCTTATTTGTTTCAGCTGTTGCAGCTAGAAGATTGATTAGAAAGGGGTGTGAAGCCTATCTTGCTCATGTGGTGGATACTAGAGTGAAGGGTTTTCCCATTGATAGCATTGCCACAGTTGCTGAGTTCCCTGATGTGTTTCCAGAGGAGTTGCCTGGATTGCCTCCAGAGAGAGAGGTGGAGTTTGGTATTGAATTGTTACCTGGTACCACTCCTATCTCTATTACTCCTTATAGAATGGCACCAGCAGAATTGAGGGAGTTAAAAGTGCAGTTACAGGAGTTGTTGGACAAAGGATTTATTCGCCCCAGTGTTTCTCCTTGGGGAGCTCCTGTGCTATTTGTGAAGAAGAAAGATGGTACTATGAGGTTATGTATCGATTATAGGCAATTGAACAAAGTGACTATTAAGAATAAATATCCTTTGCCTAGAATCGATGATCTCTTTGATCAATTAAAGGGTGCAGCTGTATTTTCTAAAATTGATCTGAGATCAGGATACCATCAGCTGAAAGTCAGAGCTGAAGATGTTCCGAAGACAGCTTTCAGGACCAGGTATGGGCACTATGAATTTTTAGTTATGCCTTTTGGTCTGACGAATGCACCTGCAGCTTTCATGGATTTAATGAATAGGGTGTTCAGGCCCATACCTGGTATATAAAATGTATAATGGTATATAAAAAAGTATACAATAAAATGTGATAATATATATAATATTAGTAAAATATATATAATACTAGTAAAAACTATATGTATATATAATATAAATATATTAATAAATTTTTTATTAATTATATTGCCATACCTGGAACCATTAATAACTCCAATTACTTGTTTTATTTTTTCAAAATTTGCTTTCAGGATGGTTTGGTTCACGAGTTGAATGAAAAAGCCTACACACCACGGTTAGTATTACTTTGTTAACGTGTATCATATTATTCTTTTCATTTACTCTTTTTAATATTATTTGCAGGTTAATAATGATGATGCAAGTCATGATTCAATGGAAAATGATAATTGAAGATCTATATTGTTATTTTCAAGATATATTATTTATAGTAGTGTTCTTAACACTTGTATAGTTAAATTGTAAAATATTTTATTCTATTGAAGATTAATAAAAGAATCATTTTTATCAATGTAATTAGTGTTTTTTTAGATTGTGTTTAAATGTTCCAAATGTATTTATAAAGTTCTCATAAAATTAATTGATAATATAAATAGTTCCAATAAAAATCAATATTAAATTACTAAGGATTTGCTACGAATCTGCGACGGATATTTGAAATCTATGACGGAATCTGCGACAGATACTGCGACGACAATCTACAACGGAATCTGTGACGGCAATCTGCGACGAAATCTGTGACGAATTTGCGACGGAAATCTGTGACGGAATCTGCGACGGAAATCTGCGACGAAATCTGCGACGGCCTGTCGCAAATTGAAAATTGCGACGCCTTTTTTATTAACGGATCGTATCGGTCGCAGATCGGTCGCAAGACTTGATTTGCGACGGATCTGCGACGGATCTGCGATGAATTCTGTCCGTCGCAGATAGCGTGTTTTTTTGTAGTGTCTCTCAAAAATATTTTAGGTTGGCCGTGTCTCTTCTTTGGTTTGGCCGTGTCTCTCATGTATACAAACCCTAACTATGGCCACTCTCTCTTGATTGAATAAAAACACAATATACACAACATAAACTCATTCAAATGGATGTAATCAAAGTCATTAACACTTATTTTGCATGTTTAACACAATATTCAATTAACCATACATCAACAATCCATTTAATCATCTACCCTTTCAAAACCCTAAACCAAACATCACTCTTAACTTATCATCTTCCAACCAAAACCAATATCAATCCAACCTTTTTAACTTATAATCAATCTCAACACTTATAAACTCATTTCAAACACACCTATTCATAATCTCAATACATCACAACCCACCTCAAACATAACTTCAAAATAACAAAGATAAACAAGAGAGTACTTACCTTAAATGAAGAAATTTCACAAATCTCCAACCAACTCCTTTGATTTCTCCTTCAATTTGATTCTAGCATCAAGAACACCTCTCTTGCTCTCTCTTCTCTTGGATAGCCGGCACACAAATGAGAAGAAAAGAAAAATAAACACAAGTCAACTTCTTTTCTTCTTTAAATCTCCACCAAGCAATTCTAACAAGGCAATTACCTAAATGCCCTCATCCATTTAACTTAACCTTTGTCACTTATATGCCCATTAAAGTAATTGCACATATCCCACATAAATATCCTCTTCCATTGACCATCCCTTTTGACTAATGTATATGTTATATATATAACAATATACCCAACATATACACTTTCTCTCTACACATTACTTTCCTTTTTAAACAATACATAAACATTCTCTTTTCAATATCTTTTCTCTTTTAAATCAACATATACATTCAATCCAATTAAAACAACAATAATATTCAAAACTTCTAGGGCATACATTGGGATATTACAAAGCTAGCAACTCTATTTCGTCTAAATAAATCCAAGTGAATGAGTTCTAAGGGTCTAAAAGTGCTTACTATATTTTTTTTATTTGAATGAACTTTTATGTTGCTTACCGAATTGACAAGGTTCACATTTCCTATCTTTATCAAATTTTACTTTAAGGAGACCATCAACTAGTTCTTCTTTACTAATACATTGTAAGTGATCCATACTAGCATTTTCTAGTCTTTTATGCCATAACCAAGCATCATTACTTATGGAAATCAAACATTCAAATGAATTACTGGAATGTAGGTCAATTTTATATGTATTGCCAATTATAACTCCTTTGAATGCAATTTCATCATTTGAATTAGTAACTTTACATCCTTTAGAGTCAAAGCTTACATCGTATTCTTTATCACATAGTTGACTTACACTAAGCAAATTATGTTTCAACCCATTAACAAGCCATATATTTTTAATCAAATTTTTACCAAGCATGCCAGTGGAGCCAATGCCAATGATTTTACCTTTAGCATTATTTCCAAAAGTAACATAACCTTCATGCTTGTATGTGAGTGTTGTAAAAAATTTTGCATTTTTCGTCATATGCCTTGAGTATCCACTGTCTACAAGCCAAGTACTCTCATTGATATAGATTTTAGGCATACCTATAAAATAATAATGTTCATCTTCTTTTATGTGCCCAAATGAAATTGGGTCCTTGGGGGTTAGTGGTAAAAGGATCCTCTAACTTGAGATAAGCCTTCCTAATTTTATAGTTAATTAATTACCGAAAAATGAGATGGGATAGATAGACAGTACCTTGGGTAAGCATTTTTTTTCTTGACAAAGAGCTCAAAAGCCTTATTGCTTTGTAGCTCCACTTGTGCAGAAAAATCAAAATAATCAATTAACAATGACACAAAAACTCCAATAATAGTTAAGAAAAATTCAGTATTTTAAATATTTTTTATCATAGATATATTTTAGCAGAGTTTTAAGGTCTGAAATTTTGATCCTAGAGCAAGAGGAGTGGATTCCTATTTATAGGAGTCCGAAATTGAGACCAAGCCATGAGTGGCGCGGATGATTCGTGTGAGATGCGGACGTCCGCATGCGGCCGCGCGCTTGGTCTTTTTTTTAATAAGGAAAATTAATATGTATTTTTCTAACTTTTCCTTTTACCAATTATCAAGGCTAGGTGCGAAATTAATGGTTTGCAAGTATATGTGTGTGTGATTGAAAAAGGATTATGGAATATAGTGGATCATGTGAAAATATAAGAAATTGATAAATAAAATGAAAATATGAAAATGTGATGTGAAAATGATCATAATATGGGTGATCACGTGGAAAATGAGGACATTGGGAAGGAAATGGCAAATGTGGTATAAAGTGATGAGTATTGTGTATTAACTATGCACAATTACTTGTTCTAGAAAATTGATGTTGGTGTTGTATATATTGATGGACCTGAGCAGAGCTAGGTCCTAAGAATGGGTCTTGAACTGAGCATAGCTGGGTCATGAGTTTGAGCTTGATGGTCGACCTGAGTATAGTTGGGTCGTGAAATCGATGTTGTGATAGTCCAAACAATTGGTATGGAACTTGGATATTATGCAGAGATATGTTGGGCCCAATGTATGCAATTGTGATATGTTTGTAAATATTATGAGTTAATGGATGAAAAATAACTTTAATGTGTTATTGGTACTTAATAGTTTATAAGATAAAGAATGTGATAATAAATATTATTTATATTGATTGCATAATGTGTTATGTAAAATAAAGCATGCATTGATTTTTAAGTGGTTGATGTTATCAAAGTATGTACCACTAGGCTTTCGAATTTAGCGCGGTTGATTTTATCACGTAGGTGACATAATTGAGACGAAGAGCCCTAATAGACCTGACTAGGTTTAGATTTTGGCTTAGTACTAGATGTTTGAGATTTTTGCCACAAGATCAATGTTAGCTTGCATATCATGTAACTATATATTTTTGTTTAAATTTACTAAGCTTACATACATTATGTTAATGTGTAAAAATATTGTATTATTTGTGCATAGTAAAGTTTTGTAAAATTTCTAAAGTACAATATCTATCTGTGTTTATGGGATTTTTGGTGATTTTGAAGAATTGATTGAGTTGATTGGATTCTTAAATATTTTGAGAGTATAACTATATTTAAAGGTTGAAGTTGTTTGATTTTAAAAATATTAAAATTATATATAAAACTCTAGTAAATTTTTTTTAAAAAAATTATATACAATTTTAACTTTTAACTATTTTCATATACGGTGTATATATATTGTACGTATATAGAATATAAATGTGTTATAAATATATTCTGTATTATTTAAAAATTACAACCATAGCTCTTGCATTAGTTGTAAATATTACTTTATGCTAGGAATAAAATTATCAAATTGTTCATATTATGATAAATATAATAATACTCATCTAACGATCCAAATTTTTTTAACCCATCCAATGATCTATGTTTTCCACACAAAAAAATTGGTGAAACGGAATTACCCTACCACTGCCCATTTTAAAAAAAATCCTTAAAAAATAACAATTATTATTGCATCATTTATCGTATAAAGTAAAGCCTTTTTCCTATCAGCAATAATATTTTAACAACACCAATGCATACTTATCCGCAGGTAAATTTATCTATACAGCAAGAACAGCTATTGGTGTCTGAAAATTATCAAATTAAGCGCCGTTGTGCCCATAAAAAAGAAAAAATATTGTTGATTTTCTGTACTCTTTTTAAACACTATCCATTATTCCCCGTCTTTAAGAACTTTAGAAGTCAGTTTATTAGTTAGATCAGTTGGAGCTTATTGGTCAACGTAATGGGTTCTGAAGTTAAGCCTTCTCCAAAAAAAAATTCAAAAGCAGAATTGGATATCCTGAGGACATGACAGTAACCACTAGCCCATCATCTGACGAATGCGAAAGCGCATGTGATGAACAGAAGCTAAACACGGATCTGCAATCTATCCTCTTACAAATTGCAATACAAATTGCAATTACAGTGCAATAGAATTTAGACAAGCCTAAAACCACCAAACATCAATTTTACCCCAATTTTTAAGCCCGGGAAATGGGGAAATTCTCAAAGAATAGAGTTTCAATAAACACAGAGATTCGAAGCAAAGAAATGGTGTAATTTACTCTCTGTCAATTATCACTCTATGTGATGATTGCAGAGTATTTCTAGCAGGCTGCTCTGAAGCATTGGCTAGGCCTTACAGCATTCTTAAAATCTCGGATGTGTCTTCCAAGTAATACTTAGCCTTACTGGATTTTTGGCCGACTGTACAAGCAAACACCTCAGCAACTGGAGAAAGAGAGGAGTTTGACCTTGCACTCATTATAGCCTCAAAAATCAGGTAGCATACCCTTTTGCTGCATTGTTTCGAGGAGACATTGCGCCGCAAGGCCTTTGTTGACACCCTAAAAAATGGGAACAAAACATGATAAGTATTAAAAGTCTAAAATTTAAGCTCCACAGGACAACCACAAGTTAAGATTATCCTGGCAGAGAGAAAAAATTAAGGTTTAAAAATTGCACAGCTACATGGTGAAATTATAAATAATTCCCAGCCGAAGGAACATTTTATATGGAACAAATGGTCAAATTTTCTAGGGTCATTGACAAAAGATTAATTATTAACTCCAGTTTGTACATGATATATGCATAATATTATTGTCACTCAAAAAAAAAGGAACATTGTAAAGACAATTTATTCTACAACCACCAAAAAAGATATCAAATCAAGCTATAAAAAGACATCAAATCAGCCTATGTCACTGCCTCCAATTCCTTGCAATCTTCCGGAAAATAAAGTTCTTCCAAATTATTAACCAATCATAAGGCTGCAACTTTAAATAGTCATGCCTCAATCGAGACTGTCACTGGTCATTATGTTTAAATCATGTGTCACTAGCCTTTCATTTTTTTTCTAACTATATATCAACTTCATTTGTAACTCCTTTGTGGTGCACTAAGAACTTTTTCAAGCCATTGCTTGACATATACCACGACCAACTCCAAATTCATTGTGCATTTTAAAAACATAACAAGGAATAACATCAACGATGAATGAATGTTCTATACCTCATTTTCAAGATAAGAGTAAGCTTTTGTTGAGATTGATAAGAACCCATTATTACACACAACAGAACATGCACACATTGGAGAAGAATTGCCCTTCTTTAAATTATTGTAACCATAGTCTCTGGAATGAGTAGCAAACAGAACTTGTATTACTTAAACAGTTGCGATTTAAATGTTTGATCTTGATATGGTCCAAAAATCTCTCCACAGCCTATGACGCTTTAACAGGTCATAGTAGAGGCCAATAGCTGATGTTTTTCTCACCAAACCAAATTACTTGCTTCTCATTTCAAAGTTCATATATAAGAAATTCTACACTTGTATGAAAAAAATGAAATTAGTCATAAAGCCCATTCCTACATTCATCAGGACAAGGGCTTACTGCATGGAGGGGCATCCTCAATCCAAATCATCAACTCAGAAAAGTCTAAAGCAAGTCTAGGAAGGGAGTGAGCCACTGCATTGGCTTTTCTGTTAACATGATTACAAGAGAAGAAAATGACTGGGAGAAAGCTAAAATCTCATCAATGAGCAAGCTAAGATTAGTTCATTAGTACCACTTTAGATTCTTACACTTGAGAACCATGTAAATGGAATGTAGAAATTATTTCAATTCTGAGAAATAATGTGAAAGGTGATTTATTATGAATGTAGCCATTTGGATAATTGGATGACTAACATTCAAAAGTATCATATTTAATGTCTGAAGGACTTGTGGGAATAACATAAATTAAAGTACCACAATTAACTTCTTTAAACAAGCCAGATCAAAAGAATATGAACCTGCCAGTGATTTCAATCAAAGGGAGAGAAAATCAACGCAAAAAGTAATTTGTATTTCTCATACATAAGCATTGTATAGTTAGAACTCCCAACCCACCATTTATCCAGACCCAAAGTGCACCTCACTTTGGCGTCACCAAAATGCATGTGATTTTGGCCTAATTTTCCTCATTCTACTGCTTTTAACATTTGCTTTGGCTAATTATTTCTGTTAAATCGATTAGTCCATTACAGTCAACTCGTAATAAAATATGACATTATTAACGAACTTTTCCAAAACGAAAAAAAGAAATTAAGGTTCATCCAAACCAACATGCCTAAACAACTTAAACTTGAGGCATTTCTTGCTGATGGCTTTGGCTGCTATTTAGAATTGGTCAATTTATGTTCAGATTTCTGAACTAAAATGCAGGAGCAGTTCAAGCTGTAGCCAACTCTCTTAAAAGGGTGTAAAAGAATAATATAATATAATGTACAATGGACAATATCATCCATGTTCCAATATGACTAGCAATCAACTTAAGGGGTCACAATATCAAACCATAGTGATCTTGTTCAACTGGTTTGATTTTGATTTTCCATCATTTAGTTTCGTATTGTAGGGGATTTTACAAATCAATTGAGATTTGTTTGAACTTTTTCCCAAACCAAAATACCAATTTACTAACACTCCTAGGTGAAATCCTTATTATGAGTTTGAAGGAGTACCACTCAAGAAAATAATGTATATCTCGGGAAGTAACCTCTCTCTCTCTCTCCCTCTCTCTCTCTCTCTCTCCTATTTTTGAAGCATGTCAAATGCATAATTGACATTTGACCATAACTAAACACAGGCTTGATGCTTCATATACACGTGCTTTCATACCTCTCATAACAACCAAGTAATATAACTTTTAGGCAAATTCGCTTTAATTCCGCAAAGACGTGTTTTCAGCAATGATTGCTCCTAGATTTCTATCAGTTTAAGGAATCTTAAGTGATTCATTTCATTGATGATCCATAAATCATTACATTAAATTATCAAAACTTCTATTAGAATATTTACCAAATTCCATGCACATCATCAAATCAATGCACACAAATTATTGGCTCACTGTCCACCTTGCATAGATGGATTAGGCCTGCCATCAGAGTGTCAATGATAGCAAATAGTGAAATGCGCATCAACCACATGTGTGGCCAATATGCAAACTGGAACTACACCTAGGTCACATAAAAATCATAACATAACTACAATATGAGTACAGCATGGTCTTAGTGATTTAAGATGATGTGAGCACCTAAACAAGCAACAGGTTTAGAAGCACCTAATTAATTTCTCTTTCTCTCCTTTGATTAGTTGGAAGAGACCAAGCATTAGCAAAAGTTAACAATCCTATCAATTAATACAGGGAAGAAGTAATCATAGCACTAACCTGAGGTTTAACTTCTACAATGTGTTGGCCACTCTTGACAGAAACTGGCTCATTTGCAAGAACACTTTCTAGGTGATCTAGAAGCTCCTTAGCCTGGCAAGAGCCAAAATCTGGATCTGCATACTGGTAATTCCATACTAGAGCACTCTCTTTGGTCTCTATCGCAGAACCATCAGTTGTTTCAGTGTATAGTTTCATTACTGGCTCAGCAATGTTTTTCCAATCAAAATCTGGCACAGAGACACATGTTTCCCAATCTGCATCATGATTTCGCCTGCACACGAAGATTAAACTCAACTTGCATTCCACTGTAATAATTGAGACTTCTTTTAGATACAAGATTGGTTATTGATGTGAATTGCGAAAGTGTAGCCTTGATACATGCTTGAACCCAGTATAATATCCATTCAAATTCATAACAGTTGAATGTTTTGTAGATGACCTTCAATTAATTGCACAAGTACTTCATATTCATTTTAAATGGAAAGCTTTTTGTTCTAATCAAGCAGCCAAAATAACTAATTCCAGGACAAAAGCAACACAAAATGCCTAGCTATTATATTTTTATAATCTTCAAAATTGTCACAAGTATCTTTGAATTTTGGTCATTTAACATGTGTACGCTCACTTAGGAGTTAGGACTCGAGTACTAAACTAATTTTGGATTTCTCAGCTGAATTACTCAGCACATACTTCATAATTTGTATCCAATGTATTATGTTTGAGATTTTAAATTTGTAGATGGGAGTTTTACGTAGCTTGACATGTTATAAAAATTAAAACTTTCATCTTGTTTATATAGCAATCAACTCCAAACATTAACAGAATAATATAGATAGGCCTACACATGTTGCTTTTTTCTTCTACCAACAACTGAAACTTGGCCAGTGACTGAGAAATTGAGAATCTAAAAGTCAATATTACATATCTATGTGGGAAGAACAAGATCACAATAAGATAGAGCAACACAAACAATGTGCACCTCACGAAATAACCATGCTCTGCTGCAATCCCAAGCTTTTCACAAGGAGAAAACCATTCAGTTAGAGTTTTAGTTTCCTTTCCACTGACGATGAAAACAACATTCTTAGGGTCTCTACACAAATTGTTCAAGATTCCAACAGCCTCTGTATTAGGAGAGGTACCAATAGAACCTGGAAGTATCATAGTACCATCATAATCCAAAAGTATTGCTCGGTTCTTCGTCCTCTTATAAGCTGAAACAATATGTTCAACTGAAAGTTTCCTGAAATTTGGATCCAAAGCAATTACCCGAAAACCTAAACCAAATCCAATTCCCCAGCATCTCCTCCTCACATGATCCCTGCAAGCCCTTTCAAGATCCTGCAGGAAGCTGCATGCCCAATATGCAACATCATGAGTACTGACGTACCTATGGTGCTTCTCATGCCGCATCTGTTTTTCTGGCTCAGGGACTACTAATGCAGATTCCATAGCTTCAGCTACAGCATCAATGTTCCAGGGATTCACTCGAATTGCCCCACTCAATGATGGGGAGCACCCTATAAACTCTGAAACAACCAGCATGCTCTTTTTTGGGGCTGATGGTTTTAGTCCAGTGTCTCATCCAGCTTTTCATTTCCTTGTCTGCATATAACATACTCATAAGGTATCAAGTTCATACCATCCCTTACAGCAGTAACAAGGCAACACTCTGCAATAACATAATAAGCAATGCTCTCGTAAAACTGGAGCGGAGAGTCAATTAAAACCACTGGATCATATCCTGGTCTTCCAAATGTCTCATTAATCCTCCTCACAGTGGCTTTGGTTTCAGATTTAACATCTTGCACATCCCTTCCTCGGCCTCTTGCGGTGTTTGCTATTTGAACCAAAACGACTTCACCCCTCTTATTAGGATGTTGCATGAGTAATTGTTCCATGGCCAACAGTTTCAAGCTGATTCCTTTAAAGATATCCATGTCATCAACACCGAGAATAACAGTTTGACCTCTAAACTGATCACGTAGCTCCGCAACCTTGGATTCTGCCTCAGGAAGATTAAACACAGATTGGAACTGGCCTATATGTATCCCAACAGGCAGAATCTTGATGCTAACAGTGTGTCCATAGTACTCAAGCCCAATGTAACCACGCATAGATTGATAAGACAGACCAAGCATCCGACTACAACAAGAGAGGAAGTGCCTTGCATAATCAAAAGTGTGAAAACCAATAAGATCTGCATTAAGAAGTGCTCTTAGAAGTTCATCCCTAACAGGAAGCGTCCGATATATTTCCGATGATGGAAATGGGCTATGAAGGAAGAACCCAAGCTTCACCGTATTAAACCTCTTCCTCAAAAATGTTGGTAAAACCATCAAATGGTAGTCATGAACCCACACATAATCATCATCAGGACTAATGACTTCCATTACTTTGTCTGCAAATATCTTGTTCACAGAAACATAAGCGTGCCACAAAGATCTATCAAACCTGCCACCAAGATCAGGTGACAGAGGGAGCATGTAGTGAAATAAAGGCCACAAATGTTGTTTACAGAATCCATGATAGAATTTACTAAAAAGTTCAGGAGGGATTAAAGCTGGGACACATTTGAAAGATTCAAGCAACATTTGGGCTACATCATCTTGTTTACTGGGCTCAATTTCTTCTTTAAGACAACCAACATAGATAACTTCTACATTTTCTCCAAGACCATCTTTGAGTTGTAAAAGAAGAGAATCCTCATCCCAGCTAAAGCACCATTCCCCACTGCCATCAGGACTTTGATTTGCCCGAAGAGGAAGCTGAATTCCCACAACGATCATTCGTTCTTGGGAGATAGATGAGGGAGCATCAGAGCCAACGCTATTGCTGTTTTCATCATCTAGTTCAGACAGTACTCCAGCAACAGTTGCTACTGGTGGGAGTCTCTTCCTCTCACGACCAAAGGTCAGACACTCTCCGGAAGCAAGATCCAGGAGGTTTGAATAGGACCTTGAAACCATTATGGGGTGGGATAAGGAACTTCAGGTCTACTCAAACTTGTATTGTCTGTCTTGCAAGCAAATTTTCAAAAATCAAGGTCTACAATAGAAAATGGAACAACAATACAAAACATAATCAACACAAACAATGCAAGAAATTATTAGGATACACTACTAAGAAACTATAAATTCAAGATTCCCAAGTAATTGATTATTCTTAAAATTCCCATTTCCTTCAATAGAACTTTGCTAAAGTGCAAAATATACACAACGGTTCATTGAAAATACAATAAAGTTTCTTCCATTCTATGGACAACTCAGGAATGGAATCCGAGAAGCAACGTACCATAGGAACACCAGCTGCACAAAAAATTCAGACTCTTGCAAGTTGTGACCTGAGGCTCTCCGCTTAAAATAGATCTCATGTTCTCCACAAACTAATAAATTCAAATAAGGAGAAAAGAGAAAGGCAGAAACTAATATGTACATATATATATATAGTGATTTAAGCAAAAACTCCAAAAGCAACTGAATTCTGAAGAAGTGAAGAAACTTTTGAAAGAAATGGAAAGTACCCTTATCGAATATCAGATAAAGCACAATAAAAAAAATAGAAACAAAATTACATACAATCCCCAGTCCTAGAAAATTCAAGATGGCCTATTAATACTGCAAGACTGATCAGAGTAGCTCAAAAACTTCAAATGTATAAACCAACCAAACTCTCATCCATTGGAGAAACGAACTTCTAAACAAAGAAAGAGCCCCAACCCATCGTGTTTTAAAAAGAAAACTCAATGAAGGCAGAAATGGGTAATAGAAAGCGGCATGCAAAATGCAAGAACATATAGCAGTGAAGAAGCAACTAAAAAAGAAGTCAGTTACCTTGCAAGTTGAAGATCAGATTGGATAGATAACCAAAGATTATTCTTGTTCTTCTATTTTCTTTTTCTAAGAATTTTAATGTTGAAATAAATTTAATGTCATATTTAATTGAACTCAAAATATTTTAAAAAATAATAAATAAATTGACATATCATTGATAGATGAAGTAGCCATTGAAGAATTAAAAAGATTATTCTTGTTCTTTTATTTTCTTTTTCTAAGAATTTTAATGCGAAAATAAATTTGATGTCATATTTAATTGAACTCAAAATATTTTAAGAAATAATAAATAAATCGACATACCATTGATAGATGAAGTAGTCATTAAAGAATTGAAAAGCCTCTTTGATTTGAAATCTTTAATTCTAAACACTCTTCTTCTCTCTGTCTAACTATTATGCACAGAAATTTTAATAACTGTAATTGATGGAATTTGAAAACATATCTGCACAAAGAGTTTTCTGTGCTCCTTTTATAGATGAGAGAAGAGGGCTAGAATTTGTTCAGCAAAAGTTGAACGTTATAACCATTATCTATTAGCATTTAATTTAAAAAAGAATTTCTCACTCCATCAAGGAATTATCCTATCTTAATAATAGTTATCTCTATCATAATAGGTAGTTTAGTTGGCTACAACTTTATAAGTGGATAAGTTTGTATAAAAATAAAATAATATGTTAGTGGGTCATCCACTTAATTTACGTGGAATTAACGTTCTTCCACTTGGTCCACTAAACCGATTATGAAAACTATATAATATATATATTTATTTTATATCAAAATATATTTATTTAATTTCATAAAAGAATTTAACACGTGACCACGAATTTAATAAGGTAGCCAATAAACTCAAAGTGTTTATACTATAGTATTGAAATAAGCTTAGATTATAAATACGAGTCATAGCGGTTATATGATTTCGATATCATATTTTCTTCTATGTACTACACATCAATAACCCTTGCAAACTCAGTTCATCAAGCCAAAATAGCCCCTATAATTTGTCTTGTCAAGACATTTCCTATTGATCAAATAATAAAATGTGCACCCATAATTGAAAAACAAGAAAGAACAGAAACATACTTTAAATGCGCAAAAATATCAATTACATAACCACTAAAATATTCATCATACATATTATGGATTACTCAAAAGATTCATCCTTATAACATGTTCCATATATGTCTTTGGAGGCAGTCCCTAAGTTAATGGATCGGCAATCATAAGTGTGGTACTAATATTTTCAATTGACACTTATTGTTTCTGGACTCTTTCTTTAACAACGAGGTACTTTAAGTCCATGTGCTTTGATCCACTGGAGTATTTGCCATTTTTAGAAAAGAAAACAGCTGCGGTGTTATCACAATAAATTCTCAACGGCTTAGTAATAGAGTCGACAACACCAAACCCTGAGATAAAATTTTGCAACCACAAAGCATGATTTGAGGCTTCAAAACAAGCAACAAATTCAGCTTCCATCGTAGATGAGGCAGTGTGAACCTCGGTTTTCGGCCCGAAAAGGATCCGGGCGAAAGTTCACTCGTTGTCGGGAGTCGCCACTCAGTTTATTTTGTTCGAAGGGAAAAACTAAGAAAACCCTTGTTTGACTCCAATAACTTGTCCAATGTAAAGGTTTCTAGTCTGCGAACCCAAGGAGGATTCGGGGACTATGTCATGCATTTGACTAACTTGACAATAAAAAGAAGTAAATATAAAAAGGATGAAGAAAAGAAAAAAAAAGGATTGATTATTGGTAAGTTGTGGACTTGCTATTTGGGGTGATTCCCAAATATGCCTACATACTCTCGTTTTTATGAGAGATCAAAGCTCATGTAGTTCGGAAAAGCCTATTTAAAGGCGATGAAAATTATGCTTCATGCATGTGTGTGTGTATGCTTCGTGTATTTTTCAGGCATTTTGCCAGAGTTGTGAGTTTTAGCACTTAGTGCAAAAATTGTTGAATTTAGGTACTTCGTACCAAAAAGGTTGAGTTTAGGCTTCATGCCAAAAGTTGATTTTAATAGTGACGTTTAGGTACATAGTACCAAAGAGATGCAATTTAGGCTCCGTACCAAAAAGGTTGATTTTATTTACGGCTTAATGCCGAAAGGGTGATTGATTAGTCCATTAGGCCCTCAGACCTAAAAAGATTAGGTCTTTGACCGAGAAGAAATTAAGAAGAAGATTAGAATGCTTATGATATGCTCGAATTGACCAAAGATGAATTATGATATTACCTTGATTAGAATTTTTCCACTTCTAAGTTCCAGATCTTGTTTCCTTACACTTTTGAGTATGATTCTTGCTTTCTACAACACAATATTAGAAATTCTTAAGCATAAAAATTTCGTCAGCATCTGGGCTTTGGAAGTCCAAAAGTCCCCTTTTTTTGAAAATCTGAAGCCTATTTATAGGCAAAATCGGGCTGCACGGCGGCCGGGCCGCCGGAAGCACGGCGGCCGGGCCACTGTCCTGGCCCACCGCGACTCGCGCTACTGGCGTCAAAACTGATTTTCCGGGAGCCACGGGCCTCCAAAAATTATTCCGAGACCATATCCATGATCCTTGCGTCGCACCGGACATTTCAAGTACCATGAAGACATACTTTCGGTGGACTTTTACCGTTGTCCCCCGGTCCGGCCTGGTCTGAGGAAATTGGCTTTCCGAGCCTCAAAATTCGAGTGTTCACAATTGCCCCCCACTGGGGTCCATAAAAATGATTTATGGAACTCAGTGGTCTTCTGAAGAGCGAATTTTGAGCGAGGTGCAAAAAGACCCGCGTTTTCAGTTTTTTCTATAATTAGGCTCATTTCATTCAATTTTCATTTGCTTTCATTCATTCTTCTTCTTTCACTTCTTTCAAATTTTCTTTCGACGATGGATTTCACCAGCTTTGAAGACTTCGAAATCCCACTCCCTCCCTGCAATCTTTTACTTGAGGAGGAGAAGCACAGTTCTCGGACCGGCTGCTATGAGGTGAGTACTCTCCCGTTTGTCCATCTAGTATGCATGCTTAGGAATTTTATTTATTTCCAGTAAGGAACTTAGAAATAAATTTTAGGAACCTTTCCTTTACATGTACTAGTAATGAATTAGGATTAGTACTAGGCTTCATTATGTTCTGCCATCAGTAATTATTTCTAGTAAAGAACTTAGAAATAATCCTTTAGGAATCCACACCCGGCTGGGGAAAGAGCTTAAATCTTTTCTGAATTTATCCAACTTTTCTGAAAAATTTTTTTTTTTAGGACTCTACGATCAAGATATCTATAGCTGAGCGTCCGATGGTCACTATTCCGGCTTACATCTTTGATGCCGGGCACCCAGTGGGGGATCTTATCAGACTTGCTTTCCTCCACCATTTGAGGGCTATAGATGTGGGCAGAGATATCCACCGGGATTTGATCTGTGCTTTAGCCGAGCGCTGGTGGCCTACTACTGACACTTTCCATTTTTCTTGGGGGGAGATGACAATGACGCCTACTGACTTTTCCATCATTTCTGGGATTCCCTTTGGCGTTGAGATGGTGGAGTCCTATGATGACTGGCGGCAGGACATTTCTTCAGCCGACATGATTACTTTGATCGGGGTTGACTATCCTCGATATCAGGCGCCTCGCTGCATTCAGCGGAGGTGGCTTGTGGAGCAAGCGCCAGGTATCTACACTGGTTACGAGACAGGCAACCTTACTGCTGACCAGGCGGCCAGGTTTACCTTGCTTCTCCTGTTTGCTAGCTCTTTCTTATCAAACAGGAAAGATGCAGTGAGTCTCAATGTGCTGAAGAGCCTACTTGACCTGACACGGCTTCATACGTACGATTGGGCTAGCATGATGCTGTGTAGGTTCTATGACGACATGTCAAACCTCTGCTATACCCGTATTGCTCCGTGTGGCTTGTATTACTTCTGGGAGGTAATGTAAAGAACATTTCCCCTATCTTTATATTTGTTGACATACACCAACTCTGATACCTTCTCTCTTTTTTTTTTTTCAGACTTGGGCTTACGAGTACTTTCCTGACATTGCCCCTTTTCTTCGCGAGATACCTGCCCCCGCAGATCCTCTTTCCCCCATTGCTTGGAGGTGGTATAGAGAGAGGGTAGAAGTACCAAAGAGGAAACTTCCCATCAGAGGGCTGAGATCGTTCTTTGACAGCTGCCCAATGGACTCAGTAAATGCTTTATCGTCATCTTTTTTTTTATTATATTAGAGAAAATGATTCACTAATATAGCAAATTTTTTACAGGTTGCATCTAAAGTGATGTCTAGCCGACTGGCAGAGTGGATAGCTCAAGATTATAGCTTTCAGCGATCAGAGTTTCTGACTCGACGACTATTCATACTTCCCCATCCAGAGTTTCGACGGTATTATCTCGTTGAGAGGGTGACTTTCCAGATTGCCGGTTTCTGTGCAGTTCCCGTGGATCCCCCTGATGATATGCTATCTTCAACACTTCTGCCTGTTACTGTGTCCCAGTATGAGGGCGACCCTTTCGAGTCGACTTATGCCCCGGATGAGGATGATTATGACTTCTACTGTCTTCATCGACTGATGCCACGCATTGGGGCACGATTTGACTCTGTACCCCCTTATCGGTCTTCCCACTCTTCGGCTCCCACTTCTAGCACTCCGAGAGACCATCCCTCTCCCGACCAGCGAGCTGACAGACCCTCTTCCTCTAGGGCTGAGGCTTCCGCTTTCAGGGCCGGACCATCACACACTGGAGGAAGCAGCAGCCCATCTCATTTGAGGCCTCCCGCATCCGTCCTTACAGCTACCGGCCAATTTGACCCTATTTTAGCCGACTTGAGGCTGCCTTATGCTGCTCGTTATCATGCACCTGGTGGTTGGGTGACCCGACCAATTAGTGCTGAGGGTGCATTATATCGGAGCTTTGCTCATGTCACTCAGGTATATTCTCATAGAACTTTTCATGAAAAGGATTCATAAAATTCTCTTGAGATTGATTGTCATTTTGTCTCTTTTACAGGTACCAGAGGGCCTGATCACGGAAATGGCGGCACTGATTACTGCTTTCTCGGATGAACTGTCTGGTGCTTGGACTGAGGCTGCTTACGAGAGGCAGAGCAGGCCGCAAAGACGGAGAGGCCGGCACTGATTTTTTTTTCATACTTGTCTTGAACTATGCTTGCTGTATTTGAACTATGCCCCTTCTGTACTTTGTACCTTTCATGTTTTTCAGCTGTTATCTGAACTTATCTGTAAACCTGCACTTATTTGTTAGTATTAACAGCACATATGTATGCATGATGCTTTTTTTTTCTTTTTAGAAATCTCTTTTAAAAATAAATCCCTGACACAATCCCAAAAAATAGCACATAACAGGGCCAAAACAGGGCCAAAACACGAGAATTTTACAAAACATCAAAAAAAGGAATCAGGATGGTCGGCGACGGCCGAGCCGCCGGCAGCGGCGGCCGAGCCGCTGCCCGGGCCAGACCAGTATAAAACTCAAGGTTGTCTTACATCTGTGGGCCAGAAAGCAATCCTCTTACTGCAAGATCTTATTATTTTTTTTTTCAAATAACAATGAATCCCCTTTTTAATCACGTGATGCATAATTGGACCAAAAGTCTCCACAATGTTGAAAGGATCAACATGGGGAGGTACGGGTTGAAAGTTGTCGCCACCCTCAGAGGTGTAGCTGTAGACTGGGATTTCTTGCACTCTTGCATCAGGTTTTGGGATCCCCAAGCCCATGTTTTCAGATTTGGGGCTCGGATGGAGGAAATGTGTCCTCTTTTTGAGGAGTTCTGCTCGATCATTGGGTGCGACCCAAATGCCCCTCTTGTGAGGCATGAGGTCCAAATCGGCTATGTGGGATCTTTTCAGAGGCTTTTTAGCTTCACAAAACCCCAAGCCCAAGCTATGATTGTAGATGGGGATAAGGCGATGCTGCTTCCCCTAATTGATGAATTCTTGACCGCCGATTTTGAAGACGATGTTCAATTGAGGCATAGAATGCGAGCCTTCGTCTTTTGTCTGTTAGCTGGGTTCCTCTTCAACCGTGACCCCGGCTTTGCAGATTTGAAACTTTGCCCAATGGTTAGGCAAATGGAAGAGCTCAACTGTATCGGGGGCATGATCCTGGCTGAGACTATTCAGAGTCTCGACAGATGTGCACTTGGATTTGAACGTTGGACCGTCACCCCGGTCATCCTTCAGGTAATTTATACCTTTTGTTTCTTTTTTGCTTATTCCATCATCTCTCTTTTCGTTTGTAAAATAGAAAGGATCTATTTTTTTCAGGTTTGGCTGAGAGATCATCTTCGAGTGGTTGCAGCCCCCCAGACTTTGACCTACAACCCTTCGCAGTACCGCACTAGGAAAATTCAGATTTCTTTTCCCTCTATGGCCGAATGGACTGTTTGGCTGTTTGAGCTTGGACCGGAAGAATTATTATTGTTCGTCCCTTGGTATAGGATTCCTCAATTCATGGAGGCAAATGCAATGCACAACCATGTCTACCTGCTTGGGTTCACTCACAGTACTTGGTACAATGCTTCCCGCGTCCTCAGGCAGATGGGTATTGATCAGAGAGTTCCCCTTCCTGTCGGGCTTACCATTGCCTCTCCTATTACCCCCGGGGTTACTCGGGCTGTACTACATACTTGGGTCAGAGACCATCGGATGATCAGGCCTTGTGCAGAGCCTTCCCTCGTTCAGCCCACTCCAGAGTACAGGACCTGGTTTATAGCTGAGGTTTGGCCCGTTGAGAAACCGAGGAGGTGTGCATTGCTGCAGGAGTTGGAGGGAGAGGAGGTGGTTCCTCTTAGTGAGGAAAAGGTAGATATTGCGGAGAGTTCTGGGACTAAGGAAGACGCCGAAGACTCTGCCCCCTGTAGGAGGCGTAGGATTTAGATCCCAGGGTGACTCCATTGTCTTTTCTGTTTTTGGGTTGTTTTTACCTTTTTGGTTTTTTGGGGAATATGACTTGACCTTTTTGTATTTTATAGGTTGAATGACTCTTTTTGTAACAGATGATTCTCTTTTTGTAATGAATGATTATTAATGAATGACCCTTTTGTTTGCTTTCCAAGCATTATCTACTTTATTTATTTGCTCTTATTTTTGCCTAAGCCGTCCTTTCGGATTTTCAACTTAGCGAGCTCTTACCCATTCTTGCCTAAGCCGCCCTTTGCGGGTTTTCAGCTTAGCGGGCCCCACTATTGCCTAAGCCGCCCTTTGTGGGTTTTCGGCTTAGCGGGATTTTTTTTTTGTTTTTGTTTTGTTTTTGTTTTTTTTTGTTTTTGTTGTTGTTTTTTCTTGGCAAAAGAAAGATGAATGAATGATTTTTATTAAAATTTAGACCGTGCTCAAGGAGAGCTGCCTACATATCTCGAATTAGTTTGCAAGAATTAGGTCTAATGTAGTTCATTTTGGAATGCATGATCATACATAATATCTTTTTAGTTAATCCAGATTACATGGGTTTGTGAACTCCAGACCATCCAAATCAGACAAGATGACGGCTCCGCCGGAAAGTATTTTCTTCAAAATGTAGGGTCCCGCCCAATGAGGACGAAACTTCCCACGAGGATCTGTAACAGGTGTTCTGATCTCCTTCAGAACCAAACAACCTTCTTCCAACTTTCGATCTTTGACCTTTTTGTTGAAATGTCTGGCCATTCGCCTCTGATACCCTTGAATCTGATGTAGAGCTTGAAGTCTTTTTTCATCCAAACCCAACAACTGATGATGATAATTGCTGATCCATTCAGCTTCATTTATCTGACTTTCTTGAATTATCCTCGCCGATTGAACTTCCAGTTCAATGGGGAGTACTGCTTCCATTCCGTATACCAGTGAATACGGGGTTGCCCCAGTAGGAGTTCTAACCGATGTTCTGTATCCCCACAATTCCAGTGGTAACTTCTCATGCCAACGCCTATGTTCCTTGATCATTTTTTGTATGATCACCTTTATAGACTTGTTCGCTGCTTCTACAGCTCCATTTGTTTGGGGTCTATAAGGAGAGGACTTATGATGCTGGACATTCTTATCCTTCAAGAGCTTAGCAAATTCTGCTTGGAAATGAGTTCCATTATCAGTGATAATTTCAAACGGCGCTCCGTACCGACAAAGGATGTTGGTTCGGACAAACTGTGCTGCCTTTTTGGCGTTTAATTCTGCATAGGAAGCTGCTTCAACCCACTTTGTGAAGTAATCCACTGCTACCAAGATAAACTGATGTCCATTTGATGCTCTTGGATGTATTTTACCAATTATATCAATTCCCCAAGTAGCGAAGGGCCATGGAGAAGTGATTGGATTCAGGGCAACAGGAGGTTGCTTCTGCAGCTTAGCAAATATTTGGCATTGATGACATCCTTGCACAAATGCCACGCAGTCTGCATTCATGGTGGACCAATAATATCCTAGATTGGCAATTTTTCGAGCCAAGGCGATCCCATACATGTGTGATCCTGATTCGCCACCATGTACCATTTCCATTATCTGCTTAGCATCTGCTTCATTTACACACCTTAGGTGCATTCCATTCCAACTTCTTTTGTAGAGGATATCTCCATTAAGAATGTAACCTGTGGCAAGCTGCCTTATTGCCCTCTGATCAACCTTTGATGATCCCTCCGGATAATTTCCATCCTTGAGATAGGTCTTGATATCCCAAAACCATGGTTTACCATCGGCCAAGTGCATTACATGGGCGGGTTGCTTTTGAAGCTGAACTTTCAATGGACGAATGACTTTCCCCTCCCTGATATTGATCATGGAAGCTAAAGTAGCCAAGGCATTAGCAAACTGATTCTTTGCTCTTGGGAGATATTCGAAGGACAGATCATTGAACTGTTGTGCCAAATGATCAAGGCGTTGTAGGTAAGGAACCAAACGCTCTTCTCTTATCTTCCATTTCCTTAAAGCTTGTGATACTATTAAAATAGAATCACCATAGACCTTTAGGTCCCTAATCCCCAATTTCAGGGCGGCTTCAAGCCCATTAATGCAAGCTTCATATTCTGCTTCATTGTTTGTGCAGCTAAAGTCAAGTTTAACTGCGAATGGAATGTATTCTCCACAAGGAGTTTTGAACACAATTCCAATTCCGTTTCCATGATAATTGGATGCTCCATCAAAATACATCTCCCAAATACTTCTTTGCACATTCAAGAGGTCTTCATCAGGAAAACCCATTTCTCGCATCTCGTCATTCACTGGTAATTCTGCTAATTGGTCAGCTATTGTGCCCCCTTTCACAGCTTTCCTTTGAATGAATTTTAGGTCAAAGGCTGCCAATGTTGACACCTACTTAGCCATTTTGCTGTCCAGAACAGGGCTCTCCATAAGGAATTTCAAGGGACTCTGTTCTGCGATGACATAAGTAGTGTAAGAAGACAAGTAGTGTTGTAACTTCGTACAAGCCCAATACAAGGCTAAACACAACTTCTCAATCTTGTTATACTTTAACTCATAATCCAGCATCCTTTTGCTGAGGTAGTAAATTGCATTTTCTACCTTTGTATCTTCAGCCTCTTGAGCTAGCATTGCACCCATGGCTTCATCTGTTACAGACAAATACAAGAGCAGAGGCTTTCCCATTCTGGGAGGTTGTAGAATTGGCGGACTTAACAAGTATTCTTTGATCTTGTCGAAGGCCTTCTGACAGTCTTCATTCCATTCTTGCGAAGCACCTTTCCTTAGTAGCTTAAAGATAGGACCACAAGTCTCAGCCAACTGTGATATGAATCGACTGATATACTGTAATCTACCTAGCAAGCCTCGAACCTCTTTCTCTGTTCTTGGTGGAGGCATTTTCAGAATAGCCTTTGACTTTGCTGGATCAACTTCTATTCCTTTTTTGCTGACCAGATATCCCAAAAATAAGCCCGATGTCGCACCAAAGAGGCATTTTGCAGGATTAAGCTTCAAATTGTATTTGCGAAGTCTAAGGAAGAACTTCTCAAGTGCTTCAACGTGTTCTTCTGGAGATTTCGACTTAACAATCATATCATCAACATACACTTCTACTTCTTTGTGAATCATGTCATGAAAGACTGTTGTCGCCATCCTTTGGTAGGTAGCCCCTGCATTTATCAACCCAAAAGGCATAACCCTATAGCAGAAAGTGCCCCATTCTGTGATGAAAGCTGTCTTTTCTTTGTCTGGTGGGTGAACTAGGATCTGATTGTACCCAACCGCGAGGTCAGTCATGGAAACCATCACATGCCCAGCCATCCTGTCTATCAGCAAATCGATGTGTGGTAGTGGAAAATCGTCCTTGGGACAGGCCTTATTCAAATCTCTGTAGTCAACACACATCCTGACCTTTCCATCTTTCTTCGGGACTGGCACGATGTTTGCTAACCATGAAGGGTAGGCAATTGGTTCTATGAACTTATTGTCCAGTTGCTTGGCAACCTCCTCTTTAATTTTCAAAGACCATTCTGGCTTCATCCTTCTCAATTTCTGCTTAACCGGCTTCGCATCGGGGTATAGCGGAATCTTGTGAACTGCTATGGCTGGGTCTATTCCCGTGACATCACTTGCCTTCCACATGAAGCAGTCGACATACTTCTTGATGCAATCGACAACCTGTTCCTTATTCGCACAATCATATGCAATGTATGTATGTTCATTTTCTTTGCCAATTATTATCTTTTCATTTATTTCTTTTATTTCATTTATTTCATTTTTGCTAGATAATACTTGGAAATCAAAAGACACAGGGTAACCAAGAATCGGAATGGTTTCATTGATAATGGCGGAGTCATTCTCCAAGATTACATTAGACTTGACATTAGGGCTTTCTAAATCTGAAATTACAGAAGACTCAGAATTAGACTCTGACTTGGTTTTTGACTCAGAATTAGTACAAGACTCGGTACAAGACTCAAGTTCAGGGTGTGACACAGGACTAGGTTTAACCTCAGCAGCTTGTCCCTCCTCGGCGTACCAGTTTCTCAGCGGTCCATCCGTGGTCTTGATCAGCTTTGTGAAATCCCTATTGTCTTCAAAATTGGTTATCATAGCAACCTCATCAAAGAGACTAGGCCGCATGAAATCTTCCATTTGGGGGTTAGTTTCAGGTTCTGGCTCTTCTTCTTTCATGGCTACAACATCAGCAAACATTTCAAAACCCGGTAGCTTCTTTCCGGTCATAGGAGAATAGAATGGTTCCTGAAAACCACGGTGATGAACTGCCTTTCCTGGTTTGCAAAAGTGACCATTCAGAGTTCTAAAGTAAGGGCGCATTTTGAGGCTTCTTGCCCCCCAATTTCCCTTTTTCTTCCTTCCACGCTCAAACTCTTCTATTTCCTCGTCTGTAGGTTTGTACCCCAAGCCAAAAGTTCCCTTATTCTCAGGCTCTTCCCATGGCCGTACTACGGGTATTTTCCTCCCAGACTTCATCATTTCCATCCCGGGCAATAGACCTACCCTCAGCATCATTCCCACTAGGCAGTTGATTTGGACCTCCCCAAAGTCATATGAGACAAATGGCCCTTTGGGTTTTTCACCTTCTATGCATTGAACTGTGTCGTAATGAAACCCAGTCAATGTCATGGCGGTTTCACCAGGAACAACCTCAAGGAGAGACTGATCCATGGTTTTCCTGTTGATTTCGCAGGTGTCCCCTTTGATAGTGATGATTTTTCCTTCAAAAGGGAATTTAAGTTTTTGGTGTAGTGAAGAAGGTACAGCATTAATCTGATGAATCCACGGCCTTCCAAGGAGGAGATTAAAGCTCGCGGGTACATCAATGATCTGGAATGGTACTCCCATTTTCACCGGCCCAATAGCAATTTCTAGAGTGGCAACACCCAAAATTTCTCTTCGAGTGTTATCATATGCTCTCACAATCTGATCAGAAGGTGTAAGATCCGTAGCCTCCAACCCCAGACAGCTTGCTACTTTCAAAGGACACACATTTAAGGCTGACCCATTATCAATGAGAACCATGGGCACAGTCTTTCCCCCAGTCTGTATGGTGATGTATAGAGCATCATTGTGTTTCTTACCATCTTCTGGTAAATCCACATCAGAAAACCTGATACTCAATGCCTTGGTTGATTGGGTCAAAGTGGCCACCAAAGCTTCTGGGCTTGTGTCCACTGGTGTATCAAGTTGACTCAAAGCTTCGCTGAGAGCCTGGCGGTGTGGGAATGAGGAAGCAAGGAGCTCCCAAATTGACACCTTAGCTTGAGTTTGCTTAAGCTGAGTGAGGACAGGGTCTTCTTTTGGCTCTGGTGTTTTCTTATGGGGGTGATTTGAGGTTGTAGGGGTTTTTCCCAAGTCAAGTGGCTGATATTGTCTTCCACTTCTTGTCAGAGCACTGACCTCTTCAGCAAGGTCGTTCAAATCTAACATACACACTTCATTCATTTCCAAGAGAAGTTTGAAAGGATCAAACAACTCTTCTTCCACAGTAATGGCGTGAATGGAATGATTGGGCAAAGGGTTAGTGTTGATGTTTGGTTGCCTCCTGAGAGGAATGATGTCACCACTATCCACCAGATCCTGGATGCGGTTTTTCAGTGTCCAGCAAGCATCTGTTTTATGCCCGTTCCCTTGATGGTATTCGCAATATTCATTGACTTTATAACTGGAAGGTAATGGGTTTGGAGGAGGTCTTGGGTCCAAAGGCTTCAAATATTTCCCTTCCACAGCCTTTTTAAACACCAAATGAAGGGGCACTCCAAGGTCAGTATATTGCCTTCTCGGCTAATTTCTCGGCCCAAGATTGCCCACACGTAAAGGATTCGCAGGGACAATATTGGCCACTTGATTGACCTTGCTTGAGGAAGGAGTTTGGCTTTGTTTCTTATATTTCGATGCAGCCCCCTCATCCACTATTTTACCCAACTGTATCAAATCTTCTACCTTGGTTGCAGTCGCAATGAGCGATTTGAAAGTAGGTAGATATTGGGTTTGCAGTTGAGCCTGATATGTAGGTCTTAAATTCCTGATTATGATATCAATTTGCTCTTGTTCTGAAGGGCGATTGATCATCTGGGCGGCCTTTGCCCTCCACCTCGTAAAGAACGAGGAGAAGGGTTCATTGTTGTTTTGTTTGGTGGTCTCAAGTTCTCTTCTAGTGACATCCACCTCAATATTGTAGTGGTATTGAGAGTTAAATGCATTGCAGATGTCTTCCCATGTCTTAATCTTGGAACGGTCTAGACTCACAAACCATTTAAGGGCAGCCCCAGTCAGGGATTGTTGGAAGAGTTGAGCAAAGAGCTCATCATTTAAACCCCAAGGACTTAAGGCTCCCACATACATTTTCAGGTGAGTTTTAGGGCAAGTGGTCCCATCAAATCTGTCCATCCCAGGCATCTTGAATTTTGGAGGCAATCTAGCTTGGGGAAACAAGGATAAGGAATCCATGTCTACCACCTCTTTGTGAGTTTTCATGGCAGTGATTGACCTCTCAAGCAATTCAAGTTTCCTTTTCAGTTCATCTGTTTCATTCTTGGAGGGTGGATCCTCCAAATTGATGACAGGGGTATTAATCTGAGCAGTCACGGGGGTACTAGTTTGTCCCACAATGGGTTCCTTCCCCAAATTTCCAGGAATAGGGACTGTCTTTGGTGCTCCTTCTAATTCAGCCAGGATGGCTACCCTTTGGGCGGCTAAAGCTTCATCAATTTTTTCTTGCATTCTAGCTTCAATTTCCTTAACCTGACCATCCAGCAAAGCCTTAATCTGTTCAATTGTAGCCATTTCAGTAATTGGAGTAGTTGGTGAAGTTGGGGTAGTAGAACTTGTAGGGGATAGCACAGTTGGTATTGGTGTATCTGGTGTAGGTGAAGGCACACGGACAGTGGGTACCTGCAAAGGTTAAGGGCAAGAGATCAGGGTGGTGTGTAGGGTAGGAAAACTCTTGGTCCACTTATGTACATCAAAATTTTCTCCCAAAACAATGTTGTTATGTTGCATGAATGCACCTCATCACATCACAATTCATTTTAATGGAATGCGGCACTATCATTGGGTACATACAACCTAAGGGAAGGTTCTATTGTTATGTGAAAATAGAGAATCGGCTTATCATAGGGACCCTTGAGTCTTGAGTAAGATATACCTAACCACATGTGAAACAAGGAGTTTCGGGTGGGTCCAACAGTACGATTACTCATAGGCCACTCCAAAAGGATTGGAATGGTTTGCGACAACAGGGAGGACGCTTTGGCTGTCCGCCGGCATAATCAAGGAGACCTGCCGGTCAGCGCTACTTGCTATCCAGACTCAGAACTTTGAACAGAAAGAGAAGAAATTCATTTGAAAATAATTTTTTATGCAATGGAGGAAAAGGATTCCCCCATATATGCAAGAGAAAAAGATTCTCTGAATGACAAAACAAATGCACAATTTATCAAATAAGGGACCATTAAAGGAAAAAGATTCCTTTTGTCAACTTTCAATCCAACATCCTTAAAGAAATGATATATAATGCTAGGGTACCCTGCAAAATGAATAAAAATACCCTAAAGAAGGACAAATCAGTTAAACGAATAATAATAACAGTCTACTATAATTCCATAAATCATTATTATTATCATTTTTTATTATTTTTTTTGTGTAATATATAGCCATTATTTTATTTATTATTATTTTTTATGGTCCCCGGGAAGATATATTTTTTTCAATTTTCAGTACTAATGTCTTTAAAGAAAAGACAACCATTGCTAAGGTACCCTGCCAAAATAAATAAAAATACCCTAAAGAAGGGCCAGTTAGTCAAATAAATAATAGTAGTCCACTAGGATCACATAAATCATTTTTATGTTCCCCAGTGGAGTCGCCAGATTGTGAACCTCGGTTTTCCGCCCGAAAAGGATCCGGGCGAAAGTTCACTCGTTGTCGGGAGTCGCCACTCAGTTTATTTTGTTCGAAGGGAAAAACTAAGAAAACCCTTGTTTGACTCCAATAACTTGTCCAATATAAAGGTTTCTAGTCTGTGAACCCAAGGAGGATTCGAGGACTATGTCATGCATTTGACTAACTTGACAATAAAAAGAAGTAAATATAAAAAGGATGAAGAAAAGAAAAAAAAAGGATTGATTGTTGGTAAGTTGTGGACTTGCTATTTGGGGTGAATCCCAAATATGCCTACATACTCTCGTTTTTATGAGAGATCAAAGCCCATGTAGTTCGGAAAAGCCTATTTAAAGGCGATGAAAATTATGCTTCATGCATGTGTCTGTGTATGCTTCGTGCATTTTTCAGGCATTTTGCCAGAGTTGTGAGTTTTAGCACTTAGTGCAAAAATTGTTGAATTTAGGTACTTCGTACCAAAAAGGTTGAGTTTAGGCTTCATGCCAAAAGTTGATTTTAATAGTGACGTTTAGGTACATAGTACCAAAGAGATGCAATTTAGGCTCCGTGCCAAAAAGGTTGATTTTATTTATGGCTTAATGCCGAAAGGGTGATTGATTAGTCCATTAGGCCCTCAGACCTAAAAAGATTAGGTCTTTGACCGAGAAGAAATTAAGAAGAAGATTAGAATGCTTATGATATGCTCGAATTGACCAAAGATGAATTATGATATTACCTTGATTAGAATTTTTCCACTTCTAAGTTCTAGATCTTGTTTCCTTACACTTTTGAGTATGATTCTTGCTTTCTACATCACAATATTAGAAATTCTTAAGCATAAAAATTTCGTCAGCATCTGGGCGTAAGAAGTCCAAAAGTCCCCTTTTTTTGAAAATCTGAAGCCTATTTATAGGCAAAATCGGGCTGCACGGCGGCCGGGCCGCTGTCCTGGCCCACCGCGACTCGCGCTACTGGTGTCAAAACTGATTTTTCGGGAGCCACGGGCCTCCAAAAATTATTCCGAGACCATATCCATGATCCTTGCCTCGCACCGGACATTTCAAGTACCATGAAGACATACTTTCGGTGGACTTTTACCGTTGTCCCCCGGTCCGGCCTGGTCTGAGGAAATTGGCTTTCCGAGCCTCAAAATTCGAGTGTTCACAGGCAGTAATTGACTGTTTTACACTCTTCCACGAGATTGCCCCATTAGCTAGCATGAAGACAAAACCTGAAGTTGACTTTAAGCTATCAAGGCAACCGCCATAATCTGAATCTGAGTATCCAATCACTTCTAATTGTTCTGATCTTTTATATATGAGCATATAATCCTTTGTCCCTTGTAAGTATCTCATAACCTTCTTTGCAGCCTTCCAGTGTTCGAATCCTGGATCACTTTCATATCTTCCCAACATACCAACAGCATAGCTGATATCTGGTCTGGTACACGTTTGAGCATACATCAAACTCCCTACAACTGATGCATAAGGAATTTTCTTCATTTGCTCCCTCTCAAAGTTATTCTTTGGACACTGTCATTTACTTAATTTGTCACCTTTTGAAATAGGTGCAACACCTGCTGAACATGACTGCATATTAAATCTCTCTAAAACCCGATTAATATAACCTTTCTGAGACAAACCTAGCAGTCCTTGAGATCGATCCCTGAAAATCTCTATGCCGATAACATAGTTTGCCCCACCCATATCAACCATCTGAAAGTTTTTAGAGAGATATTCCTTGGTTTCACGTAATAAACCAAAATCACTACTAGCTAGCAAAATATCATCCACATACAGTATCAGAAATATAAACTTGCTCCCATTAACCTTCAGATATATACACTAATCAACAGTATTTTCTTTAAATCCAAAGGATGTGATGGTATCATTAAACTTAATATACCATTGCCTGGAAGCTTGTTTATGACCGTAAATGGATTTCTTTAATTTGCATATTAGGTGTTCATTTTCTTTCTTTGCGAACCCTTCAGGTTGTTCCATATAGATAACTTCATCCAAATTCCCATTCAAAAAAGCAGTTTTCACATTCATTTGATGTAACTCTAAATCAAAATGAGTTACAAGGGCCATAATGATTCTAAGCAAATCCTTTTTAGAAACTGGAGAGAAAGTATCTCTATAATCTATTCCCACCTTCTGAGTAAAACCTTTGGCCACTAGTTTTGCTTTAAATCGTTCGATATTGCCATTGGCATCGCGCTTGGTCTTAAAGACCCATTTACAGCCGACAGGTTTATAATTATCAGGCAAATCAACAAGATCCCAAACATCATTATGGTCAATAGATTTTATCTCTTCATTCATGGCTTTTATCCAATTATTAGAATCATCACTTTTCATGGCCTGTGAAAATGAGACCGGATCTTTCCTTATCCCAATATCAAAATCAGATTCTTGTAGATATACCACATAATCATCTGAAATGGCAGATTTTCTTTCCCTTTGAGATCTTCTCAAAAAAGCCGGTTGTGGTGGCTCTACAATATTTTTAATGGCAACAGTTTCTTGAGGTAATGAACCATCTCTATTATTTTGCTCATTTTCCTCAACTTGAAGAATAGGTTGAGGAGTAATATTTTCTTGAGAGAAAAAGAGTGGTGGGATATCCACTCTTATTTCCTCAATGTCTATTTTTCTCGGTTCATTACACTCACTAATTTCGCCATTCTCTAAGAATCTGGCATTACTGGTTTCAACTATTCTCACACTATGGTTAGGACAGTAAAATCTGTACCCTTTTAATTTATCTGGATAACCAATAAAATATCCAGAAACAGTTCTTGAATCTAACTTTTTCTCATGTGGGTTGAAGATTCTTGCCTCTGCTGGGCAACCCCATATATGTATATGCCTCAAACTAGGTTTCCTACTAGTCCATAACTCAAAAGGAGTTTTTGGAACTGCTTTACTAGGAACTCTATTTAGAATATACATTGCGGTTTTTACAGCTTCACCCCACAAGGAAATAGGTACAGCAGAGTAACTCATCATACTCCTAACCATTACCATTATTGTGCGATTACGTCTTTCAGCAACACCATTCTGCTGTGGTGTACCTGGCATTGTGTATTGAGCACAAATGCCACGCTTTTCTAGGAATTTGGCAAAAGGACCAGGATTTGTCCTGATTCATCATATCTACCATAGTATTCACCACCCCGATCTGATCTCACAATTTTAATCTTTTTATCTAATTGTCTCTCAACCTCTGTGATGTATATCTCAAAGATGTCAATGGCTTGAGACTTTTCATGCATTAGATATACATATCCATATCGAGACAGATCATCTATAAAGCTGATAAAATATCTCTCTCCTGTAAAACAAGGAATGGAGAGTGGTCCGCAAATATCTGTATGAATTATCTCAAGAAGCCTATTACTTCTCTTTGCACCTTTCTTTATATGCTTGGTTTGTTTTCCTTTTATACAATCCACACATACTTGAAAATCAGTGAAGTCAAGATTTTATAAAATTCTATCCTTCACTAATCTCTCGATTCTTTCCCTAGAGATATGCCCGAGTCTTTTGTGCCATAAGAATGAAGAATTTTTTAAGAATTTTCATTAATTAAGCCACGTTTTGAACCAACATTTGAATGCAAGGTAACTAAAGCTTGTGCAAATTCATAGTTCAGACAAATTTTATATAAACCATCATATAAAATGCCAGAACCAACTGTTATTGAATTAAACATCAAACTTAGTTTTCCACAACCAAAATAAACTGAATATCCAACAGTATCTAATTTGGATAAAGAAATTAAATTTCTAGAAATTGAAGGTACATAAAAAGTGTTTAAAAGATCCATCTGATGACCAGTCTCTAAAAGCAAGCGATAGGAACCAACAGCTACCACTTCTACTTTGAGACGGTTTCCCATATAGAGGAACTTTTTACTTTCCTTTGGTTTCTGGGTTGTAAGGAATCCCTGCATTAAATTAGTAACATGAGTTGTGGCTTCAGAATCAATCCACCAAGTATTAGAAGGAACTTCAGTAAGATTTGATTCATAACATACAAAAGAAAGATTTATACCTCTCTTTTCGAACCAATTCTTACGTTTATTGCATTCATTCTTCATGTGTCCCTTCTTTCCACAAAAATGGCATTTCACAATGAATTTTCCTTCATGACTCTACTTTCTCCAGGTCTATTTTTCTTTGGTGGGTTGTGCTTTCCTTTTCTGAATTTGCCTTTATTCTTCATGGCTCCATGAGTTACAGCGATAGCAAAATTTTGTCCATCTTGTCTTAATCTCACTTCCTCTTGAATACACTTGCTGGTAAGCTTATTCAAGTTCTACTGCTCATTGTTAGTATTATAGTGAATCTTGAATGGAGCAAACTGCGATGGAAGTGAGTTAAGTACAAACTGTACCAAGAAGAACTCATCCATATTCATGCCCTGTGCTTTTAGTTTCGCAGCCTTTTCAGTCATGTTCAAAATATGCTGCTGAATACCTTTCTGACTGCTGAATACCTTTCTGACCATCATACTTCATGGTAGTCAATTCAGCCATCAGTGTGCCTGCGAGGGACTTATCAGTGCGTTTTAAAGTGCTCCTCAACAGACTTTAAAAATTTCGATGCGATCTCGGTTTGAGGGAGGGAGGTCTTGATATTATTGGCAATAGTCATTCTCATAAACATAAGACTGAGTCTATTTGACCTTTTCCAAGCCTTTAATTATTCCACCTGCTCCAAAGTACTATCATCAGTAGCTTCAGATGGCTTTTTAGTTATCAAAGCTAGGTCAAGATCCAATACGCCCAGTGAGAATTGAACCCTTTCATACCACTCAGAAAAATTTGACCCATCAAATGTTATCATTCCAAATACAAGGGAGTATAAGGAAGTGAAAACTATACAAAACCGAATAATGCTCACAATAAGGTCTCAAATACAAATTTAAAATATATAACGATGAACTATTGATATCACTATAGTTTTCCTTTGAGTAAAACTGTAGTATATCTAGTGGTCATTCGAAGGGAGCTTTAAAATTATATTAATATTTTATGTTATTTATATGTTACCTTTGGGTATACATATTATCTTTCTAAATAACACAAAATAATACTATTATTCTATAATTAGTATAATGTGACTCTCCTTTGGGCTAGCCTCAATCTTCTAATTATAAACATTCTCAAAATACTATTTTTTTATAAGTCTCTCTTAGTTCTTTTATACAATTTATACAAATATATGGTTCATTAACTTGGGTCACTTTGGCAACTATCTAAACTAGTGAACTATATATTTATATAAATTGTGTAATATCCCAAAGTGTGCTTTAGAAGTTGTGATAATATTGTTATTATTGAATTGAATGTGTATTTGATAAGTGGTGTATTTGAGTATGGTTTATTTGAATGTTAAAAGAATTTGAGAGAGAATGGTTATGTGTTGTTTGGAAAGAAAGCAATGTATGGAGAAAGTGTATATGTTGGGTATATGGTAATATATATAACATATATTCAAGTCAAAGTGCTTAGTCAAGGGAAGAAGATATTTAGATTGTTAAGTGTGAAATTACCAAAATGGGCAAGAAATTATAAAGAGAATTAAAATGTGTATGAGGGTATTATAGTAACTTTCTTTTGGATGAGTATTTAATGAGTGCTTGACTTTGTGTTTTCATCATCATTTCTTCTTCTTCTTCATTGTGTTGGCCGGCTCACCAAAAACAAGGGAAAGCAAAAGAGCAAAGCAAGGTTTTGAAGTTCTTAGCTCAAAGGTTGATAGAGATTTCAAGTAATCAAGTTGAAATTTCAAGGAATTTCATTATTTGGTAAGTACTCTCTTGTTTCCCTTTGTTAAATTTGAAGTTGTGTCTAAGATGAATTGTGATTTGTTGATGTGGTGATTTGGTGTGTTTGATAGGTGTTTACAAGTGTTAATATTGATTGTAAGTTAAAAGAAGGAAATTGGTGTTAGTTTGGTTGTGAAGATGGTAAGATATGTGGAGGTTGAAAGTGGAAGATCAAGAGTGAATTTGGTTTTAGGGTTTTGAAGTGATGAATGATTAAATGTATGGTTAATTGTGATTATTGTGTTAAACATGCAAAATAGGTGTTAATGACTTTGATTACCTCCATTTGAATGAGTTTATGTTATGTATGATGTGTTTAAATGTAACTAGAAGTGTTTTGGCCACAATTAGGGTTTTGTTCTTGAGTGACACGGCCAAAATAAGAAAGGAACACGGCCAAGACTTAATGTTTTTGAGAGACACGGCCAAGTTGAGGGAAGTTTGGCCGTGTTGGTTGAGTTTAGGGAGAGACACGGCCACAGGCTTGGCCGTGTCCCTTGCCCGTGTTTGCTACTGCTTGAGTTTGGTTGAGAGACACGGCCGTGTCCCCTGCCCGTGTCTGCTTCTGCTTGAATTGGTGTTGAGAGACACTGCCACAAGCTTGGTCGTGTCCCTTGAGGGTGTTAGTTATTGTGATGGTTCTTAACTTTTCTCACATTATTTTGATTCTTCAAAGGTCTTGTTGTGCCTAAACCTAAACATAAACATTTTGAAAACAAAGAATGACCTAAACAAATATATGTGGAACATACATTTGATGATATTGATGATGTTATAGGTAAAATGGGAAAGATATGATGAAGTAATTGAGTATGTATAGCTTGATGGGAGTAGCTCTTGAGGTAAGTACAAATTTACCTAGACTCATTCTTTTATATGATTTTGGAACTTAAAACAATGTTAAGTAGATTATTATATTGTTAATACAATGTGAATAATGTTGTTATATATATATATATATATAGTGTGAAAGCTATAAGGATGATCCAAAAAGATATGTGCAATGTGAGTTGTGAGGATAAATGTTTTGATAATGAATGGTGCAAATGTGCCTTGAGAAATGGTGAAATGTGATAGTATCATGGTTGCTAATAATGATCAAAATGAAATAAATGAACATATGGTTTATATGACACTGAATTTAAGATACAAGTGCAAAGTAATTGATTATGTATGCTTGGATGATAAAGTGTATAATGTGAATTGAGATAAAATATGATGTGAAGCCATTGTTATTGGCTATGATGATTCAAATGAGATATAAAGCCATTGTGATTGGCTATGATGATACAATTGTGATAAATGAGGCATGTTTGCCTAAATAATGATGAGAATTGAAAATGATATTGATGATGAAATAATCAATGAATTGTGTATCTAATGTGTTATTCATTTTCAGAGTTTTGTTGTTGGTGGCATGCCTAATGGTAACAATCTCTTGAAGTTAGGTTGGGCTTGATCCTTGAAGCCAAGTTGGGTTGAAGTTTAACATGTTTTACTCCCCTTGAAGCTTGGTTGGGTCTAGTCCTTGAAGCCTAATTGAGATGTTACAACCCTTGAAGCTAGGTTGGATTAGTTCTTGAAGCCAAGTTGGGTTGATACTTAGCATGCTTTGTTCCCCTTGAAGCTTGGTTGAACTTAATCCTTGAAGCCTAGTTGGGATATTGATGAATGTGATAATTAAACCAAAGCATTAACTCTGAAAGTCGAATAGCATATTAGTATCGTTTGGGCCCGAGTCTGTCTTTGTTGTCAATATGATATACAAATTTTGAAATAAATGAGTAATGCGATATATGGTTGACTTTGTTGACAATGTGATTCATGATTGGTGAACTATGAACAAAATAATGCTATAGTGTATGTTGTGTAATGTGTGTATCGATATATTGATTGTGAGTGTTGGTGATATGTTATGGTTGGTGCATTGTGAATTAAACAATGTTATGAATTATGATGTGAAATGTGTATATTGATATGCTAAGTGTGAATATTAATAATGGATTGCGGATAATGATTCAATTGAATGATATAATGATTGCCTTTGTTGAATATGTGATTCATGAATATTGAATTGTGAGTAATGATTTAATAGAATGGTGTAATGAGATGTAAGGTTATGAAGTATGGCATGATAATATTGTATAAATGAGTTATTGAAAAGAGATTTGATTTTAAGAAGTTATGTTGAGATATATGATTATGGAATATTATATGATATGTGATAAGTATATGGGGTAGCAATGGTAAGTATTGTTTTATGAGTGTTTATGTAAATATGTATATAATCTATGAGATTAGTGGGAGTATATGAAGAATGCACTAAGAAAGGAAGAACAGGATAAGAAAACAATAAAACATGATGCTAAAAATATGAGGTATGATTCTTTTGTAAAGTATATTTTAATATTTATTTGTACTACTAAGCTCTCGGGCTTAGCGCGGATGTATAATCGCGCAGGTGTCTAGGTGGAAGATATGGAGACTTGCGTATGCCACGAGAAGAGTAAGAGTTTATCGAGACCAACTAGAGGATAATGCATACATGTATAATTCTTAATTATTATGTATTTCTGACAAGAGTGTATGTATATGTATAAATGAAGTTTTGATAAAGATGAGACTATTATATATTTATAAGATCAGTAAAAGTATAATGATTTGGTAAATGTTCTTTAAATTTATGTATTGTGTTTTGAACTATATGAAAGGTTTTAAAAATGTAAAAAAAAAAATGACGTCCTTATACTTTATATAATTACTGTATGTATACCGGGTGTATGTATAGTACTTATATAGAGTATCGGGGTGTTACAAATTGTCTAATATTTTATTTTATTCTTTTATATAGTTTTAACTATTACAAGACTCAACAACTTAGGTTACTTTGGTAACAATCTAAGTTAGTGAATCTTAAGTTATAAAACTACTTAACATAATTTGCATAAAAATTCACATACTAATTATGCAAATAATAGTCTGATGTTTACATTTTTTTTAATATATATAGCATATTAGTTACACAAATAAGCAATGTAAACTATATAATATACTATGTAAGGATATAACACTGCATACATATATTCATATACTTTTATGTATTTTAAAAATAAAATAATAACACATTCAAACTTGTAATGATACAATACAATAAATATCATATAATAATATAAAACTAGTATAGTGTAACAAATATATGTGATATACAGAAATAGGTCTATAGATTTATCATTCATTTTATCCTTTATTATATTTGCTTTATGATTACCATCAATTTAACAACAAAAGTGATGAATGTATTATGTATGTGAGCACAACATATATACATATTAAATAAGCAACTTTGCATCCACATTGAAACAAATCAATTAATGAAGGCACATAAATCCATATTGTAAAATTTATATAATTATCTATTATTTATTTTTTTATTTTTTTAATCATTACATACATTTTGTTTTATGCTTTTATTACATAATCAAAAAATTCTTAAATTCAATAAAACATATCAAATTCAATATCTATAAAATTGATTTGCAACACATTAATTATGAGAGTTTGAAAATTAAAATTATAAAAGGTTCAAGAATTCTAAAACAATTGCATAAGATCAATTACGCACAAATATTAATCAAATCAAACAATTAAATTTAACACAATAATAAATATTGTAAAAGACTATAATTCTAAGATATTTGAATTCAATTTCTCTGATACCAACTGTAAGAATTTTAATGCGGAAATAAATCTGATGACTTATTTAATTGAACTCAAAACATCTTAAGAAATAATAAATAAATCGACATACCATTGATAAATGAAGTAGCCATTTAAGAATTGAAGAGCCTCTTTGATTTGAAACCTTTAATTCTAAACACTCTTCTTCTCCCTGTCTAACTATTATGCACAGAAATTTTAATAACAGTAATTGATGAAATTTTAAAATATATCTGCACAAAGGGTTTTCTGTGCTCCTTTTATAAATGAGAGAAGAGGGCTAGAATTTGTTCAGAAAAAGCTGAACGTGATAACCATTATCTATTAGCATTTAATTTAAAAAAGAATTTTCCACTCTATTAAGGAATTATTCTATTTTAATAATAATTATTTCTATCTTAATAGGTAGTTTAGTTGGCTATAACTTTATAAGTGGATAAGTTTGTATAAAAATAAAATACTAGGTTTGTGGGCCATCCACTTAATTTACGTGGAATTAACAAGAGAAAGAGAGTGGCATTAACAGACGTTTTGCTTTGCTTATTTCTTATGTTTCCAAACAAGTTTTGATTTGTTGGAAATTTGATTCCTTTTTATTTTCCTCTTTTTTTTTTTCCCTTTAAGAGCTCGGATATCAGACAACAACAAATGGGATATCTTTGTACAAAGCATTTGTTTCGCTCAAAACTCAACTCTCACCTTACTCACCGACTCACTACGAGTGACAGTGATGAGTGAAAGGTGAGTGGTGACAGAACTCTAAACAGTATACTCCAACTTCTTCTTAACCATGGTTAGTTTTTGTCGATTAATAATGATTAGAGATTAAACCCCTCAAACTTGTTCACCTAACCCAAGGTGCAACGGTGAGCATGGTGCACACTAACCTTTTCTTTCTTTTTTTTTTAAAAAACTTTTAGCTCTTTCGGGAGAAAACTAGTGATTTCCATAAAAACAGTTTTTGATGATAAAAAGTTTAAAAAAAAAAATAGTTCTTGTCTAAATGTACGAGAATGATTTTACACAATATTTTTTACTTCAAGATTGACAAATTCTTAACCATGTTTGTGGATTTTAGTACAAATTATGGTGCGTCTGATAAATAATGAGAATAATAAAAATATTATATTTTAATATTTAGTCTAGAATTTAATACTTATCATTAATTGATTTTAACTTGAATTGAATGCTTACCATTAATTGATTTTAACTTTATCATGCAAATCCCCTTATTTTGTATAAAATGTATATACATCACTCTGTTACTCTACCTAATTATAAATCAAAGAAAAAAATTACCAACCAAATAAAGATGGCAAGTCAAAAATTCAATTCTAATCAATAAATTGGAAAAGAACAATTGATTTATTCTTAGAATTAGATGCCATATTTTCTTTACATAATTGATTTTTTTAAAAAAGTAAAAGTTAAAATAACAATTTGTCTTTTTATTGCAATTTTTTATTTTTTTTTTATTTTTAGACACTTTACAAGCAATGATGAAAACGTAGAGCAGTCGCATTAAAAATAGGGTCAATTAGTACATGAGACATAAATTGGTTGATACTCTTTCAATACATTTAAAGCATCGTCTAAAAAAAATTTTTATTTTATTTTAAATATTATTTTTAAAAATTTAAGAGATAATTAATTATAATTTTAATATTACTTATAATTAAACCTCTTATTTAATTAAAGAAAATAAATAGAATAAGAAATATAAAAATAATATTTCGATAAATTATAATAAAATTTTTATAAAATTTATAATGACTAATAATTTTTTTAATATGTATATATTATTTTTATATGATATTTAAAATAAAACAAATAAAGTACTAAACGCACAAAGTGAAGAAAGTATCTAAGCATTGTCACATAATAAATAATAATAATTATAGTAATTGTAACATACTAAGTTAAGTATCGACTTGTCCAAACTTTTCTGTCGTTGCCGGTAGCTATCTGAACTGTGATGTATTTGCTCATGTTAGGATTGTGTTGTGTTAAGGACTACAACTGGTTGCCGTAGCAGCAACTTTCCGACACAAAATTTAACCCACCTTATCATATAAGGTAACAAAATTGTTAGCATTTGGATATTGGAGTTGTTCCATTCCCACCTCAAGATTCCTTCTTGTGTTCAATAGATTTGTTCCTTCATTTTAAAAAAAGAAAAAAATAGTTTGCAAATCAAACGTGTCTAACTTTTAAAGAAAAATATAAAGTTTTAATTTATGAATAAATCAATAGTTATTATTTTGTCTTAAGCGACAAATGAATAAGTAATATGTTTGCTAAAAAAATCCTATAAATATATTTATTATTATAATGATTAAAAAGTGTATTTAATAGATTATATTTAAATTAGTTAATAGACTTTTAAAAATAAAAAAAATAATATAATAAATTATTTAATCAAACCAACAGTTTTTGTTAACATTTTAATTAGTCATTGTCAAAATAGTTATTATTAATTATAAACACTCTCTACTTACAAAGATATATATATATATATATATATATTAAAGTTAGGCCAAACACTTTTTAAACCTACTCTTCAACTTCTATTCTAGCCAAGCAAGATGTGAGGAATTATGTTGCTAGGTTTGCGAAATTATCATTTTTTTAATAAGCCTAATTGTGATTTTATTCTTCCTTTTTCATTTTTTTAATTGTATTATTTATTAGATATGTGATTTTAGAATATAAAAGCTAAAGGCATTTGTGTAGGGATGGCAAGAGGGTGGGCAGGAGATATTCCTTATCACCATCCTCTGCTTTGGTGAAAATCCTCGTCCTCGTTCCTGTGATACAAAAAAGGACAAATTTATCCTCATCTTCATCCCCGTAGGACAGAGATTCTCCGCATGAATTTTTTTATTTAATTTTTAAATTAAAATTTAATAATATGAAAACTAATATTATATAATAATAGTACACACAATAATTCAATAATCTATAATTGTATACAACAAAATTCAAAAGACATAATAAAGGCAAAATACATAAAAATGAATTTATTTCATAGTACAAAGAACTTAAACATAAAATACATAATAATTATCTATTTTGATTAATATATATTAACATAATATATAAAATATAAAATATATATATAAAATATCATATCTCTAGGAAGCGGGGACTTAGGAAGCAGGGACGGAAATTCCCGCAAGACGAGAAGTATTTTTCCCATTTGTTCCTTGCCCCAGCCTATGGCAAGAAAAATCTCTCCGTCCTCGTCTCTGTAGGGAAGAAATATGAAAAAATTTTATTTTGTTCGGGGTAAATCTTTGCAGGAAATGAGGATTCTCCGTCATACCACTAACCCCATATTTATGACTCTTCTAATTTTTTTAAAGTGCACTCTCTAATTTCACATAAAATTTGTTAAAAAATAAATTACATCATATACTATTTAATTTTTATTTTCATTATTAATTCTACTAATTTTTTTATTTTTTATTTTTACTTTTCATTTAATTTTTCAATTTTATAATTTTTTTCAATATATGTTTTCTTCTCCCCTTTGGTTTCGATGTTCTTCTCTTAGTTGTGTTTCTTAGTTTTCCTTCTTTCTCTTGAAAAGAACATATGCAACTAAAACCGCGATTTTAAGATTAAACATTTTTAGTTTAATCAAACCACATTTTTTCCCATTATTTCCTACTGTTTCAATTTTTAGTTTTATGAACCTTGTTTTTTCCATTATTTCCTACTGTTTCTGTTTTTAGTTTAGTAGTTTATTGCTTTTTTTTTTTTTCATCTATTCCATTATTGAAATCAACTTCTTAAATTTTAAGATTTATGAAGAGACCATTATGAACAACTTTTAGAATTTTACAACATTTGAAGGAGTATTTTGTTTCAAATGCTAATCATTCGTTTTTTACTCCATTTATATGATTTCTATTTTTTTTCTTCTATGCTTTTTGAGAATTTTGAATGAGTCATTATTGCAATATATGATAGAAGTTTTTTTTTTTTTATTCTTCAACTATAACATACTTTACATATTAAATAAAATACTTCAAATGAAAATTTTTCAAATTTGTATTTGGTGAATATATATATGTCATTTTATTTGGGTTGTATTTTGTTTAATTTTTGATTGATTTGTGTAACACCAGTAACTTTACTAAAATATAATTAATTAAATATTTAGAAGATTAATTAAGTGTTGGAAGGTGAAAATATAGAATATATATATGGAATATATATTAAATATACATAACATATAAAAGTTAAATAGTAAAAGTCAAATAGTAAATAATAAAAAGCAAAAATTTAAAAATAATATTAAAATAATGTTGGTGGAAGATAGTGAAAGATGATAAATATGAAATATTAATTATTAATAAATTAGTTAATTTACTATTTAATAAATTAACTAATTTGTTATTTAAATATTATAATAAATATATATATGTATATATGTGGCTAAGAAGACTTAAAATTTAAAATATCACATTTTTACTTCATCTTCTTTCTTCTCTTCTCTGTTGGCCAATTCTAATAGGTAATCAATAGGGGGAGATTTCAACTTTTTATACATCAAATTTTCTAAAGATTTCAAGTAATCAAGGGTAGTTTGAAGATTTCCTACATAAGTAGCAAGTTTGTCTTTGTTTTTGCAAGCTTTCTTTCAAGAATATATATATGTGTTATAACATCCGCATAATTCTAAAATAAAATTTAATTGCATTAAAATAAATATTTTGAGGGAGAAATGAAGATTTGGTAGTGTGAATAATGAAGTGTAGATATTATATATATGTTAAATATATATAACATATAAAAAGTCAAAGTGAATAGTAAAGTTAAAGGGTAAAATAGTAAAATTGTAAGAAGTAAAAAGCTAAAAAAAATTCAAAAATAAAAATATTTTTGAATGAAAGATGTAAATTTAAAATTTTAAAATAAATAATTAATAATTGTGAACCTCGGATTCCACCCGAAAAGGATTCGGGTGAATGTTCACTTGTTGTTAGGAGTCGCCACTCAGTTTTTTCTGTTCAAAGGGAAAAACTAAGAAAACCCTTGTTTGACTCCAATTAATGTATCCAATGTAAAGGTTTCTAATCTACGAACCCAAGGAGGATTCAGGGACTATGTCATGTATTTGATTAATTTGCCCAAAAGAAACAAACCCAAAAGGGACGAAGAAAAGAAGACAAGCAGATTGTTAGTAAATTGTGGACTTGCTATTTGGGGTGAATCCCAAATATGCCTACATACTCTCGTTTTTATGAGAGATCAAAGCCCATGTAGTTCGGAAAAGCCTATTTAAAGGCAATTATGCATTATGCATGTGTGTGTATGCTTCGTGCATTGTCAGGCTTTTTGCCAAAATTGTGAGATTTTAAGTACTTAGTGCTAAATTTGATGCAATTTAGGTACTTGGTACAAAAAAGAATGCAATTTAGGCTCCGTGCCAAAAAGATTAATTCATTCGTGGCTTCATGCCGAAATGTTGATTGATTAGTTAAATTAGGCCTTAGACCTAAAATGATTAGATCTTTGACCGGAAAGAAATTGAGAAGAAGGTGCAATGTTTAGGACATGCTTGGATTGACAAATGATGAATTAGGATACTACCTTGTTTAGGATTCTCCCACTTCGTAGTTCCAGATCTCGTTTTCTCGGACCTTGGATTCGATTTTGATTAATTCCTACAGCACATGGTTAGGTTTATGCAAATAAAAGTCCAATGAAAGTTCTTAATCGTGTGTAAACAGAGAATTCGTCAGCATGAGGCCTGGGATCCGAACAGCCAACCTCTTTTTTTGACAATTTAACAGCCTTTTATAGACAAAATTCGGACAGGACGGCGGTCGGACCGCCGGTCCGGCTGTTTGTAATATCTCAATGTATGCCCTAGAAGTTTTGAATATTATTATTGTTTTAATTGGATTGAATGTATATGTTGATTTAAAAGAGAAAAGATATTGAAAAGAGAATGTTTATGTATTGTTTAAAAAGGAAAGTAATGTGTAGAGAGAAAGTGTATATGTTGGGTATATGGTTATATATATAACATATACATTAGTCAAAAGGGATGGTCAATGGAAGAGGATATTTTTGTGGGATATGTGCAATTACTTTAATGGGCATATAAGTGACAAAGGTTAAGTTAAATGGATGAGGGCATTTAGGTAATTGCTTTGTTAGAATTGCTTGGTGGAGATTTAAAGAAGAAAAGAAGTTGACTTGTGTTTCTTTTTCTTTTCTTCTCATTTGTGTGCTGGCTATCCAAGAGAAGAGAGAGCAAGAGAGGTGTTCTTGATGCTAGAATCAAATTGAAGGAGAAATCAAAGGAGTTGGTTGGAGATTTGTGAAATTTCTTCATTTAAGGTAAGTACTCTCTTGTTTATCTTTGTTATTTTTGAAGTTATGTTTGAGGTGGGTTGTGATGTGTTGAGATTATGAATAGGTGTGTTTGAAATGAGTTTATAAGTGTTGAGATTGATTATAAGTTAAAAAGGTTGGATTGATATTGGTTTTGGTTGGAAGATGATAAGTTAAGAATGATGTTTGGTTTAGGGTTTTGAAATGGTAAATGATTAAATGGATTGTTGATGTATGGTTAATTGAATATTGTGTTAAACATGCAAAATAAGTGTTAATGACTTTTCTTACATCCATTTGAATGAGTTTATGTTGTGTATATTGTGTTTTTATTCAATCAAAAGAGAGTTGGCCATAGTTAGGGTTTGTATACATGAGAGACATGGCCAAACCAAGGAAGAGACACGGCCAACCTAAAATATTTTTGAGAGACACGGCCAAGTCCATGGAAATTTGGCCGTGTTTGGTGATTTTTGGAGAGGACACGCCCGTGTCCCTTGCCCATGTCTGCTTCTGTTGCTTTTGGTTGAGAGACACGGCCACAAGCTTGGCCGTGTCCCTTGGGGGTGTCCCTTACTGTGATTTGTTTCTTGTTTTTCTCATATTGTTGAATCCTTTCAAGGTCTTTTTGTATTTACACTTTGAACATACTTAAAACAAAGATGACCTAAATAAATGTGTATTGAGGATTCTAAATTTAAGAATAAGGTGAATTATATATGTGTATATATATCAATGATGATCATTTTAATGGATGTTTAATGTGTTTGATTATGTACATTTCAATAATAATGTATTTTGAAATGTTGTATCAATGATGTTATATGAATAATATGATTTGAGATATAACATGATATGAGGCCATTGTAATTGGCTATGATAAGTCAAATGTGATATGAAGCCATTGTGATTGGCTATGATGATTCTATTGGAAGAACATAAGGCATGTTTGCCTAATTGATGATGAGATGTGAGAATGAAATAATAAATGAATTGTGTGTCTAATGTGTTATTCATTTTCAGAGTTTTGTTATTGGTGGCATGCCTATTGGTAACATTCTCTTGAAGTTAGGTTGGATTTGATCCTTGAAGCCTAATTGAGATGTTACAACCCTTGAAGCTAGGTTGGGTTGGTTCTTGAAGCCAAGTTGGGTTGATACTTAACATGCTTTGTTCCCCTTGAAGCTTGGTTGAATCTAAATCCTTGAAGCCTAGTTGGGTATATGATAATGATAAATGTGATAACAAAACCAAAGCATTAACTCTGAAAATGGAATGGCATATTAGAGTGTTTTGGGCCCATGCTTGTCTTTGTATATAATGTGATTCTTGAATGATAAGATCAATGGAACTATGAAGATGTAATATAAATATTGTTATGATATTGAACATAGTATGATGTGGTAATGTGATATGTTTCTATGTGCTTGGCTTATGAAATATAAAGGTGTGATGTTAGCTTTTCACTTATGATGTTCACTTTATGATTTAGATGTTTAACGTTGCATTGCCTTAAAGTATAATGTTGGTATATTTTGTACTACTAAGCCGATGGCTTAGCGCGATAGTGTTTGATCTCGCAGGTAACAAAGTTGAACCTGAGAGCTCCTCGAGACCGAGTGAGAGTAGACATTGAAGAGTTATTTTGGGACTTAAAGATCGGAGAAAAGCTGCCAATCATGTATATATTCTATGTTTTGTAAACTTTGATTTATAACATATTTGTAATAACTTCCGCTGTGAATTGATAAACAATTATATATATATATGGTGTCTTTTGAATTTCTATAAAATGTTTGAGATTGGTTTTATTTATTTACAAAGATCTTTGTTGCGTTTTCTTTTTAAACTGTGGCATTTACTATATTTAGTATACGTATATTACGATCGTTTAAGCATGCTTGGTACGTATACGGGATATAGGGGTGTTACACTGTTGGACCACCGTGGTCAGCGGTCGGACCGACGTTGTCAGCCGAAAAATCGGGAAAAGGTAAACTCCGACGGTCGGACTGCCAATCTGGGTGGTTCAACCCTAAAAAAAAATCGCACGATTTTCGTTCAAACCGATTTTTCGGGAGCTACGGACCTCCAAAAATTATTCCGAGACCATATCCGTGATCCTTGCGTCACTCCGGACATTTCAAGTACCATGAAGACATCCTTTCGATAAACTTTGTCGTGATCGTCCGGTCTGGCTTGGTCTTTTGCAGTCTGAGAAAATCAGCTTTCCGAGCCTCAAAATTCGAGTATTCACAATAATTAATAATTAAATAAATAATAAAATAGTATATATATGGTTATAATTAAAGAAGAAAAATAAAAGAAAATATTAAAATTAATCATCTTCTTTCTTCTCCCCTTCCTAGCCGATTTTCTCCATGGATGCAAGGGAAGATTTTGCTCTTCCAAACACTAATTTTTGAGTGAATTTTTAAGAACCAAAAGAAGTTTTGGTGGTTGCTTCATCAATTGGTAACATTTCTTATCAAATTTTCAAGTTTAATGGACAACTATAAATATGTATGAGTTGGATTTTTGAATGAGCATGATATAATTGTTTGAATGGGTATGAATGATGTTATATTGATGAGTAAACAATTATTTTAAGGTTGGATGGAAAAAAGTTTAGGTTTGGTTAGGGTTTGGAAGAGAAAGTTTGTAATTTAGGGTTTTGGAAGGGTATTGTTAAAGTAGGGGTGATCATTTGATTTTATGGTTCAAATCATGTTATTAAATGATGTTAATAACAGAAATGAGCTTAAATTACCATTTAAAATTGGTTGGAGTGAGAACCAAAATTGAAGTCAATTAGGGCATATATTAGGGTTTTGAAGGGAGTTTTTAAATTGAGTTTTATTATTTGAAATGTGTTAAAATGTAAATTTTGATATATAATTAAGCTTAAAACTACTTTGGAATTGGTTAAATTGGATTTCTAAGATTGGGAAGCCTTAAGGCTAAGAAAAGAAAAAATTTAAGGAATGTGTTTTAATTTGTATTTTAATCTTTAAACACCTTAAAATGCGATTCTAATGTATGGTATACATTCACATTTTGAATAGGTGTTGAGTAGAAAGTTATTTCTTCAACTTAGTTAATTTAATTAATTTTGTTAATTTTAAGCATAATTCATTACATTTATTGAATGTGTTATGCTATTTAATTTATGTGAATATGTGTGTATGACATTGTTCGAAGTAACAATGCTTGATTGCATTGACTATGTCATGGTAAGCCATTGGAGAATGGCTAAATGTGATGTGTGTGCAAAATGTGATAAGTGCATGATGTGCATTAAAATGTGGAAGTGAGCCACATTTATTTTAGATGTCATGATGATGTGTTTTAAGAGTCAAAATATGAAAAAGAATGAGAAATATGAAATAAGAGGAAATGTGTTTGCATGTCACCTTGTATAGAGTCTAGTTTTGAATTATTATTGTTAGATTTTTATGCTTTCAAGTGAGACACACTAGTATCATATACTTATTACTCCTTCGCGTAAGACACACTGGTGTTACATATGAATGAGATAGCCCAAGACAATACTTTTAGAACTAGACCATTATAAAAGGATTTTTAGGGTCATTGTGTGTGGATGATTGATTTGTTAAATCATTGTGTGTGGATGATTGATTTTTTAAATAAATGTGTATATGTATTAAGTGTCATTTGAAATATAGTGCATTCATGGCATTGTTTATAGAATGTGATTTAGTTATACCAAAGTATATACTACTAGGCGAAATGCTTAACACTATGAATTTCATCACGCAAGTGACATGGTAGATCCAAAGTGTGCTGCTAGACCACACCAAATCTAGGCTATAGTTGATTATTACGAAGATTCTAGAGCTACCATGAACCAGTGTCACTTGCATTTTATATGTACACTTTAAACTTTCTAAAACTTATTTAAGATTGTGCATTATATTTATAAACTTGTATATGATGTAAATTATAAAGAATTTTCTTTTCGTGTTAAATGTTGGAAAGAAAAAAAAAGATATATATATATATATATATTGACAGATGTACAATTTGTGAAATGTTAGAGGATTTTAGCCATTAGGCTAATTTTGGAGAAATGGATGTGCTGAATTGTTATTTGGGAGTGTGTTTTATTGCAAGTTGTGTGAATTTCAATTTAGGATTGTTCGAATTACAGATAAAACTTTGGCGAATATTTTTCAGATATTTTATTCAAAATTTATATTTTTGGCCCTTAAAATAACTAATAAATATATATATATTTTTTATTTTTTTGTTGTTTAAACTACATTTTAAGTTTAAAATATTTTCTTGGACATGTGAAATTTTGGAAATACTGAAAACCATGGCATTCTTGTACTATATATGTGTATTTTACGTATACCAAGTATATATATTATACGTATATGAGGTATAAGAGTGTTACATGTGTAAATAGTAATTTTAATAGAGTGTCTTATAATTGTTTAAATAGGTATGGATGATGTTAGTTTAATGCAGAGACAATGATTTATTGGTTAAATGGTTAAAACAATTAGGTTTGGTAGAAGTTTGGAGGAAGTAGTGATGAATCTATGGTTTGGATGGAGAAATGGTAAAGAATTGATATTAATTAAATTTAATTGTTTGAATTATGTTATAATATGGTTCTAATGGTATAAATGAACTTAAAACTCACTTAAAAATTGATTGGCATGTTAGAGCAAAATTTGGAAAATTGAAAAGGATGATGTTAACACATCTTGAAATGTGATTCTAATGCATTATATACACTCACATTTTGATTATGTATTGAGTAGATAATAATTCTCATAACAAAGTAGTGAAGGGAAATAGGAGAATTTGGAGTGGAGTAGAGTTTTGACTCCCATTGTTGTATTTAAAAGGTTAGTACATCATTTGATAGAAATGTGTTGAAATGCATTTTGTTTGGCATGCCACATAGTTGTTAGATTTTTTAGACTATGCCACTTTAATGTGTGATTTCACAAGTGTCTAGTTATGTGTTTAAAGATATGAATTGCATAATGTAAGAATAATTAAGCCAATTTAAGATGGTAATGTTTGTGAAAAGTAAGCATTTATGTCAATTGTAGGGCATAATTTGGCTACATTGTGTAAGTGGCAAAGCATGTGATATTTATGATGAGAAAGTAGTAAAAATATAATGAAATGATGGATAAAGTGCTAAAAGATGGAAAATGGTATAATTGACAATGTAATAAAAAAGTATGGAAATATGTATAATATGTGAGCTGCCTTATATAATATTATGTTCTAGAGTGTTGTGTTTGATGTATAGAGATAGCATGCTTATGATTTATCTTCGGGCTAGATGCTGAACATTATTATTATTTGCCTTCGGGCTAGACATTGAGTGTAAAATTGTCCAAAATAGTATCTCTAGAACTTGAATATTATATAGGGTCATTTGTACCCAATGCATGTGAATATGATAAGTGGTGTTTAAAGTGATAAAAGCCTAAGTTTTACAATGTAGTTACATGCCACATTAAGAATTTCAAAGTAAAGCATTTTGCATTGTTTCTTTAAATTTTTACTATTATCAAACCATGTACTGCCAGGCAAAAAACTTAGCATGATTTGTTAATCGCGCAAGTGACAGTATTGAGACCGAGAGCCCTGCTAAACCAGAGCAGGTTTAAATTTTCTGGGTTTTACTAGAAGTTACTGATAGGCTGCCACATGACTAGAGCCAATTTCAGACATATAAATATTTCTTTTGTGAAGCATTATATAATTATATACAAAATATTTGCATACGTGTAAAGGTTGTAAATTGTAATGATTTTTGGGCTAAACGTTGCAAATTCAGAATATTTTATATATTGATGTATGATTGTATAATTTGAGAGGTGATGCATGTAATATCCTCATATGTGGCTTAGAAGTTTTGATTATATTGTTGTTGTTGTTGTTGTTGTTATTGTTAAATTGGATTAAATGCATATGATGGGATAAGAAAAGAATTTGGGATGAGAATGCTTGTGCATATGTGTTTTGGAGAAAGAATTAGGGTTTAGAGACAAATGTATATGTTGTGTATATGATGATATATATAACATATAAAGTGGTCAAATGAAGAGTCAAGGTGATGGTTAAGTGGAAGAAGATATTTTTGGTTGTTAATGAAATTACATATAAGGACTTATATGAGACAAAGGTTAGTTATATGATTGAGGGTGTTTTAGTAATTGCTTGGATAAGAACACTTGGTGGAGATTAAAAGCAAAATTTGACTTTGTATCTTGATCATTGTCTTCTTTCTTCATGAAGTGGCCGGCTCTCCAAATTGAAAAGAGAAAAAGAAGTGTTCTTGATGATAGAAGCAAGTTGATGAAGCAATCCAAGGTTTTGACAAAGGATTTGTGGAATTTCTTCTTTTCAAGTAAGTATTTTCTTGTTTTCTTTACTTATTTGGAAGTTGTGTTGGAAGTAAAGTAGGGTTTGATGATTTTGTGATTTGGGTGGATTTGAGATGTGTTTGGTTGTGCTTTCAAATGTTAAATTGATTTTAAGTTATGAGTTTAATTGAAGGTTGTTGTTGGAAATGATGGTTGTTGATTTGGATGGAGGGAGAAGGATGTTGGATTTTAGGGTTTTGTGGTGAATATGTGTTTAATTGTGATATTAATGTGTGGTGAAGTAGTTTTTATGATGAATAGGTGTTTAGAACATTGATTATGTTCATGTGAAATATGTTATATGATGAATATTGTGTTTGAGTGCAATTGAGAAAGGGTTGGTTTTAGTTAAGGTTTTATGAATTGGTGACACGGCCAAAATCAATTTAGGGGAGTGGGCGTGTCAATTGTTTGAATTAGCTACTGCCTCTTTTCTTTTTAAGGACACGGGCGTGTCACTCAAGTTGGTTGGGCGTGTCATTTATTTGAGGAAGCTACTGCCTCTTTTCTTTTTAAGGACACGGGCGTGTCACTCAAGATGGTTGGGCGTGTCAATCAAGTGAGTTGGGCGTGCCCTTCAAATGATTTGAACATTGTTTGATTTCTTGGTTCTCTTTGCATGATTTAAATTCTTCAAAAGTTCCATTGTTCCTAAACTTAAACATGAACATTATAAACATGTTTCAAACACAAGAATGATCTAATCAAATGAATGTGGATGGTCCTAAAGCTATGAATCATGTCAATTGTGTTTTGCCCTAGTTGCATTGTTGAGAATTAACAATGTTATGTTATGCACTTTGAATGGTAATGTGTTTTATGAGAAATGTGGAATGAAATGTTAATAATTATGAATGATGCTATGTGAGATAAAAATACACTTGAATAATGAAGTGTTATATTGTGAAATGAAAGGTGGAGCCATTGTTATTGGCTAAGGTGATTTAATGGAGATAAATGAGGCATGTTTGCCTAAATGATAATGAGAATTGAGAATGAAATTTAAATGAATTGTGTGGCTAATGTGTTATTCCATTTTCAGAGTTTGTTGTTGGTGGCATGCCTAATGAGTGTAACAATCTCTTGAAGTTAGGTTGGATTGAATCCTTGAAGCCTAATTGAGATGTTACAACCCTTGAAGCTAGGTTGGGTTAGTTCTTGAAGCCAAGTTGGGTTGATGCTTAGCATGCTTTGCTCCCCTTGAAGCTTGGTTGAACTTAATCCTTGAAGCCTAGTTGGGTATATGATATTGATATTGATAAATGTGATAACAAAACCAAAGCATTAACTCTGAAAATTGAATGGCATATTAGTGTGTCTTGGGCCCATGCTTGTTTTTGCTTAGTGTTGTTCATAAATGATTAAATGATTAACTAATAAAATATATGCAAAGATGTTGAATTCTGATATACATATATGTATGTTAGGTTATGAAATGTAAAAGTATGTTGTTAGCTTTGCATTTATGTTGTTACATGTATGATAAATTAGAGTTGGCATTGTATAGCATTTAAGCATGTTTATTGCATGTTTTATCTTACTAAGCCCTTGGCTTAGCGCGATAGTGTTTAATCGCGCAGGTGATAGAACTGATAGAATCGAACCCGAGAGCTCTTCGAGACCGAGTGAGAGTAGACATTGAAGAGTTGATTTTGGGAGCTTAATGATCAGAGCTGACTTGCCAATCATGTATAAATCTTTTATATTGTGTAAAGTTTTGTTGATAATGTAAATATATGTATAATAGTAAATATGTATTCAAATGTTTTCATATATATACATATTTTATAATTTCCGCTGTGTAATATATAAATGTATATATATATATATGGATAACTAATATGTTTTGTTTTATAAGTAAATGATCTATTTTGTTAATAAGATATAATGATATGGATATGGTATCAAGTTTTAAAATGTTTTGAATGTTAAGGAAACCGTAGCATCCCTATGTTTGGTGCACTTATGCTACATTGTTGTGCTTGTAGTGTGTGTGCATTGGATATGGGGGTGTTACAATGCAGAAATGATTGTTTCAATTTATTTTGGAGTGTAAAATCTTTTGCAAGTTGTGTTATTTAAATTTTGAAAATATCTGAAATATAAATAAAATTTTGGCAAATTTTTTTTCAGAGATTTTCTTTTAAAAATTGTATTTTTAGTATTTGAATTACTTATGTATACATTTATCGATCAAGGTATATTCTAGGGATTTAAGTATTATTCTTATAATTATGAAAATTTTAAAAAAATTGAGACTGTACCACTCTTGTCTTCTGTATATATATTTTACATGTACTGAATATATATATTGTGTATATATGGAATGGTGTTACAGTTTGGTTTTTGAAATTGGAAGAATGAAAAAATAAATAAAATTTTTAGTGTTTTACTACATATACAACATATAAAAAAATATATAAATAACATATATCACAAATAAACAATATATATAATATATAAATAAATATATAAACATTGTACGTAATATATAAACAACAATACGACAAGGTACTTTTGTTATTATTGCTTGCATGTTTTTCTGATTATTTATTGCGTGTTCCGTATTTTAAAATTTTTCTAAACCATGGTATTTTTCTATATTATTTTTGTAAATTTTCCTTTTTTGAAGTGTTCCTGAAGGCCTAAATCAATATAAAATTAATATAATTTGAATTTTTTTAGTTAATTTTTAGAATAATTACTTTTTAAATTTTTAATCCTTTTTCTGATTATTTTATTTTAAGTTTTAAATTGTAATATAAATTTAATTATCTTAAAAATAATTTAAAATGATTATGTTAATGATTATAATTGGTTTTATATTTTTTTATTAATTGACTTTATTTTCAATAGATTTTTACCAATTTAAAGATATTTTTGTACCAACTTAGTTCAAATTCTAATATATTTATTTATTATTCTATAATTTTTATATTTCTCATTACTCGTAGCATTTTCATTTTTCAGTTAAATTTATAATTGTTTTGTTTTTGTTAAAAAAATTAATTAGTAATAAAAGTTCACTTATTCTTTTATATTTAAATTATTGATTTCAATCATATTTTTTAATTTTTTTCTTTTTTATTGAAGCAATAAAATTAAAAAAAATTAATATTTTGATCAAATCTCAAATTAATACAATTTTTTTTAATATATTAGGCATATCTTATTATAAATATTTTTATAATATATATTTGTGCATTTATATATATGATGCTATTTTTTATGTGCTAACTATATATTAATACCTATAGTTAACTTTGCAAAGTCTGGAATTTTCTTTAGCAATAATATTCCCTCTGATTTGAGATCTTCTATTTATGGCTTGCTTGGAGTTCAAAATGCGTTAGAAGTAAGCCATTATTTGAGTTTGCCCTCAATGATTGACAGAGATTCTAAGAGAATTTTCTCTTTTATAAAGGATAGAGTGGCGAAGGGAATTTTTAGTTGGCAAGGAAAGTTGTTGTCTTGTGCAAGAAGAGAAGTTCTTATCAAATCTGTTGCATAAACTCTAGGCTCTTATTGTATGGGTTTTTTTATGGTGCCTAAATCTACTTGCAATATCCTTATACCCTATATACATATAATACATATTTTCAGCATATGTAAAATACGCATATATGATACAAAAATATCATAGACCAGTTTAATAAAAAATTTTCACATTTCCAATTTAAAATTTTAAATTCTAAATATATAAAAATTAAATAGAATATAAATATTTTTTACTTGTTATAAGAACCCAAAATAAATAATATATATATAAATCTTTGAAAAAAATTCATAAGAGTTTTGTCTGTATTTTGGACATCCCAAAATTTATCAAAACACAACCTGCAAAAAGAAAATACTCACAAATAATTTCAAATCACCATCTCAACCATATTTCTCAAATTCACCAAGTTTCTCAAACATTTATATATATAGATATATATAATTTAAAACACACTTACTCTCTCATTTCAAATACATTGACCCAAACATTCTTTATAATATATAATACGTAAAATCCAAAACATAATATATTATGCATAAAACTCAAAATGTACAATAACATAAAAATATCTACATGTTGCTGACAGTGTTTCTGATCGCGATAGCAACTCAACAAGCTCAACTACAAGTCTAGACCCGACCAGATCTAGAAGAACTCTCTGGCTCAACTAAGTCTACCCTGTCACCTGCGCGATGGAAGCAATCGCACTAAGCCGATTTTAGAGATGGAAACTTACTAATTTTAGTGGAAATCACCAAAAATCCACTTGAAACTTGTTAAATCCTTCAATTTATAGAGTATGAAAGAATCAAAATCTTGGTCTAGCTCCTACGGAAAATTCGGCCAAAAGGAAGAAGAAGATGAAGATGAAAATGAAGACTTTTTAATATTTCTTTTCCTTTTCATCTTTTTTTTAAACAATATATATATATTAAAATAATTTAATAATTAATTATTTAATAAATTAAAAGTCCTAATTTTTCTCTTCCATTAAAAAATAATTTATTTTTAAATTATTTTATTAATTTTTAATTTATAAGATTTAATTACCAAAATACCCTTTTCTTTTTAAAAAGTGTTGACTTTTATATGTTATGTATATTTTTCATATATATCACATATATATTCCACTTTTTCATTTAAAATCCCTTAATTTAATTTATCCTTTTAAATTATAATTTATTTTATCAAAATTTTTAAAAATTTTAGAATGTTACAATTCTCTCCCCCTAAAAAAAATTTTATCCTCGAAATTACCTATCCTCAAGTCTGGAACAATTGGGAAAACTGACTCTACATTGCCTGCTCACTTTCTCATGTCGCCTCCTCAGTGGCATAATTCCTCCAAAGGACTTTCACAAGTGGCACCCTCTTATTCCTTAATTCTTTAACTTCTCATGCCAAAATCGCCACTGGTTCTTCCTCGTAAGTTAGATCTGGACTCACCTCAATGGACTCCACTGACAAGATATGAGATGGATCATACCTATATCTCCGAAGCATTGAGACATGGAAAATATTATGTATTCAATCCAACTCAAGCGACAAAGCTAGTCTATAAGCCACTGGACCAACTCTCTCCAACACCTCATATAGTCCTATAAAACAAGGACTCAACTTCCCTTTGCAGTCAAATCTCAAAATCTTCTTCCATGGATAAACCTTCAGAAATACTTTATCTCCCACACTGAACTCTAAGTCTCTTCTCTTTAAATCTGAATAGGATTTCTGTTGATCTGAAGCTACTTTCAAATGACCCCGAATCACCTTCACTTTCTTCTTTGTTTTCTTAATCAAATTGGAACCAACCAGTTTACCTTCTCCAACTTCATCCCAACACAAAGGTGTCCTGCATCTCCTGCCATATAAAGCCTCATAAGGAGTCATCCCAATACTAGACTGATGACTATTGTTATAAGCAAACTCAATTAATGGCAAAAATCTATCCCAATTCCCGGTAAAATCAATGATACAGCTCCTCAACATATCCTTCAAAATCTGTATCACTCTCTCTGACTGTCCATCTATTTGAGGATGGAAAGCAGTACTAAAATGCAATCAAGAACCCAAAGCATCATGCAAACCCTTCTAAAACCTCGAAGTAAATTGGGGATCTCGATTCGACACTAAAGAAACTAGGACTCCATGCAGCCTGACTATCTCATTGATATACAACTCAGCCAACCTCTCAAGAGAATAATCTATCGAACTGGAAGAAAATGAGTTGTCTTTGTCATCCGATCAACTATCACCTAGATTGCATCATGCTTCTTCTGGGTCAAAGGCAGTTCAATCACAAAATCCATTATCACTCGCTCCCATTTCCACTCTGGCACTGATAAAGGTTGGAGCAACCCTGAAGGAACTTGGTGCTCAGCCTTCACTTTCTGGCAAGTGAGACATCTGGATATAAACTCTGCTATGTCTCTCTTCATACCTGACCACCAATAATGCCGCTTCAAGTCCTGATACATTTCGGTACTCCCAGGGTGCATAGCAAAAAGTGACTGATGTGCTTCCTCTAATATCATTCTTTTCAATTCTGCATCATCAGGAATACACAATCTATCTCTGTACCATAGACTGCCATCATCCCTCACATAAAAGTCTCGACTCTCCCCCTTCTGACAAACCAACACAATTTTCTGAATTCTCTCATATGCCAACTGATCCTCCCTAATATGATCCAACAAGACTGAGCCATTAAAGCACCATCATCAGAAGATTCAAATCTAGCATGCAACACTCTCAACTCAACAAGTAACAAGAGTGAATAAGCAGTCAAACCTGCCAAAGACTTTCGACTTAAGGCATCAACAACAACATTTGCCTTACCAAGATGATAATCAATCAAACAGTCGTAGTCTTTAATCAACTCTAACCATCATTTCTGCCAAAGATTTAGCTCTCTCTGAACACCCAGGTATTTCAAATTTTTGTGATCCGCATAAATAAAACATTTCTCCCCATACAAGTAATGCTGCCAAATCTTCAAGGCAAAACTATTGCTGCTAATTCCAAATCATGCGTCGAGTAATTCAACTCATGCGGTTTCAACTATTGAGAGGCATAATGTAATATCCTCATTTATGCCCTAGAAGTTTTGCATATTGTTGTTGCTGTTATTGTTATATATTGGATTGAATATATGTGTTAAATTGTAAGAGAAAAGAAATTGAGAAGAGAAAGTATATGTATATGTATTTTGGGAAGAAATAGGGTTTAGAGACAAATTTATATGTTGTGTATATGTTAATATATATGACATATAAAGTGGTCAAAAGGCTTGGTCAATGCAAGAGAAGATATTTATTTGAGATTGGTAAATTACTTAATTGGGCACATATAAGACAAAAAGATAATTATGTGAATAAGGGCACTTTGGTAATTGCTAGGATAAAATGGAGTTTAAAACCAGAATGTACTATTTATGGTTAGGGTTTTAATTCTTTGTTCTTCTTGCATTGCTTTGGTTTTCTAAAGGTAGGTTGGTCCTTAAACCTAACCCTAAACACTTTAAACACACTTGAATCAATGAATGTTATAATCAATTGTTCTTTGCCCTAATTGCATTGTTGAGATTGAACAATGTTATGTTGTGCATTGTGAATGGTAATGTGTTTCATGAGTAATGTGGAATGAAATGTTGATATTTATGAATGATGCTATGTGAGATATAATGTGATCATGGATGAGATATATATATATATACTTGAATAATGAGATGTTATATTGTGAAATGAAATGTGAAACCATTGTTATTGGCTAAGATGATGTAATTGAAAGAAAGAAGGCATGTTTGCCTAAATGTGATGAGAATTGAGAATGGAAATGAATTGTTTGTTTAATATGTTATTCAGTTTCAGAGTTCTGGATTTGGGTGGCATGCCTAAGAAATGATGAAAGGTAACAGTCTTGCCGGGTTGAGGACCTCCTCATAGGTGTTGAGTTGATGGTCCAAGAGACTGGGTCTGTTACACTATGAGATATATGATTTGTAACAGTCTTGCCGGGTTGAGGATCTCCTCATATGTGTTGAGTTGATGATCCAAGAGACTGGGTCTGTTACACTATCCATGGATAGAGATACATGTATATACATTGCCTACGGGTGTGATTATTGTGACTATGAACCAAAGCAGTAACTCTGAACTCTGAATATCGTATTAAATACTTGTTGGGCCCATAGGTGTCAAGGTTATATGAATGTCCTAAATAATGTTATGAGTTTAATGAAATGAGATGTTGGTTATGGAGTATGATTGATTAATGTTGAATGTGAAAAGATGTTGAAATGTGGTATGCTCATATGACTATGATTTGTGAAATGCATAATTGTGTGGTTAACTTTATATTTATGATGTTGATCTTATTAATAACATATGTGGCATTGCATTTCATTAAAGCATACCGTTAGCATGTTTTATCTTACTAAGCCGTTGGCTTAGCGCGATAGTGTTTAATCGCGCAGGTAGTAGAGTGGATAGAGTTGAACCCGAGAGTTCATCAAGACCTAGTGAGAGTAGACCTTGAAGAATCCATTTTGGGAGCTTAAAGATTAGAGCAGACTTGCCAATCATGTATAAATTTTATGTGTTGTAAAACTTGAGTTTTGATGTATATGAATTTGTAAATATGTAAATATTTTATAACTTCCGCTGTGTAATATTTAAATATGGGGGTTGTCACAAAACCTTTATTTTATGTTGTACTAGAAGTGTAAATCCTTTTTGCAGGTTGTAGTTGAGGATACAAGGGGGATTTATTGGGAGTGTACTGAGAATGATTTTGTTTGCATTGGTTTGTGTAAAATGTTTTTAAAAATAAGAAAAAAACCGGTTTTGTCGACACTTGGGACTCAATTTTTAGGCGAAACTATGGCAAAAATTTTGTAAAAATCGGAACTAAAATTTGACTAAGTAAAATTGGTAGCAACATTAGGTTAGTGTGGCGCCTCTACTCAGCTTACATATGTAGGTTGGGAAGGTGTGTTACAATTGTTTTGGTATCAGAGCCTAGGTTTGAGATTCTCAACCTAGGTAAAATGTAAGAGAAAGACTATTTTTACTTAAAAAGTGAGTTTTTGAACAAAAAATACATGTTTGGGATTGGCAGTCTCTGATCTTTAGTAAGAGGTATTCTGTTGTGTTTGCAGACTTAGGTTGTGATGGATTCTCACTCTCGTCAGTCGATTGAGGGTAGTGCCGAGAGTATTGCTCCTGCTGAGGGAGCTAGAGTTGATAGTGTTGAGGAGGCACCTGCTTCGGTGTCGGGTAGACCAGCTGGGGAGGAGGTTCCGCCAGCCTGGTTTAGGCCTATGATGGAAGCTATGAGACAAGCACCTGTGCAACCACAGTCACCGCCACCACCCCCTCAGCCTTCAGTACCAGTAAGGCACTATGATAAGCTAAGGAAATATGGAGCAGAGGATTTCTTTGGTACAGTTGATCCGGCTGTAGCAGAACAGTGGCTTGATAGAGTTCAGAGGGTATTTGTGCAGTTGCAAGCCACTTCAGAGGAGAAGTTTGACTATGCAAGATCTTTGCTACAGAAGGATGCCTACGACTGGTGGAAGACAGTGCCCCATTCTATGGATGATCCTCCAACACTGTCTTACACTGATTTTCTGAGGGAATTTGAGTTGAAGTATACTCCTAGGGAGTATAAAGATGGGAAGAAAAGAGAGTTTCTAGATTTGAAGCAAGATCATCGGACCGTAACTGAATATGAAGTTGAGTTTATTCGACTGAGTCAGTATGCTGGGGGTATCATTGCTGATGAGATTGATAGATGTCGGCGATTTGAGGAGGGATTGAGACCCTCGATCATGTGCTTAGTGGCTGGATCCAGATATCAGGATTTCTCACAGCTTGTGGCAGCAGCTCGAAGTGTAGAGCGAGCTCAAGTTATTGCAGCTGCTTCAGAGGAAGAGGTTAGGGTTAGGAGGCCCCAGTTTGAGGCAGGGTCTTCTTCTGCAAAGAGGGGTAGAGGAAGTTTTGTTCCTCGGAGTAGTAGGAGCCAGAGACCAGCGGGTAGGTCAGTGCAGTTCCAGAGGCAGAGATTTAGACCTGCAGTTTCAGTAGCGAGTGCTCCTACTCCTGGAGTTCAGAGATCCACCTTACCTGTGTGTAACCAGTGTGGTGGAAGACATGGGGGCGTTTGTTGGAGGCATAGTAGATCAGGGGTATGCTTCAGGTGTGGATCACCTGACCACTTTGTGAGAGACTGTCCTGAGAGGCAGGAGCAGATGCCAGTGGATTCTGCTGCTTCTCGAGCTAGTGTGAGGGGAGGCAGAGGAGGCAGAGGTGCCAGCTGGGGAGGTAGACCAGGATTCAGTTCTAGAGGAGGTGCTACATCCAGGGAGGGTAGACCAGAGGAGGTTGGATCTTCCCAGAGGATGTATGTTATGCAGAGGCAGCCAGATACATCGGCAGTCATAGCTGGTACTTTTTCTTTATTTAATACTCCAGTACTTGCTTTGATTGATCCGGGTTCCACGCATTCATATATTAGTGCATCTGTTTTGCCTGTATCTGATTTGCATGCTGAGTCCCTAGGATTTGATGTGTTGGTGACAAATCCGTTAGGGCATAGTGTGGTTGTGAGTAAGGTGCATAGAGATAGTGCAGTAGTGGTGCAGGGTGAGGAGTTCTTAGGGGATTTGATTGAGATGCCATTTAAGGAATATGATGTGATCTTAGGTATGGATTGGCTATCTCGACATGGAGCTGTGGTAGATTGTAAGAAGAAAATTGTTTCTTTGAAAACTGTTGATGGTAGAGAGGTGATAGTATCTAATGAGCAGGAACAGCTAGCCTCCTTATTTGTTTCAGCTGTTGCAGCCAGGAGGTTGATTAGAAAGGGATGTGAAGCCTATCTTGCTCATGTGGTAGATACTAGAGTAAGAAGTTCTCCTATTGATAGCATTGCCACAGTTGCAGAGTTCCCAGATGTGTTTCCAGAGGAGTTGCCAGGGTTACCTCCTGAGAGAGAGGTGGAGTTCGGTATTGAATTGTTGCCTGGTACAACTCCTATCTCTATTACTCCTTATAGAATGGCACCAGCAGAATTGAGGGAGTTGAAAGTGCAATTACAGGAGTTGTTGGACAAAGGATTTATTCGCCCCAGTGTTTCTCCTTGGGGAGCTCCTGTTCTATTTGTGAAAAAGAAAGATGGTACTATGAGGTTGTGTATCGATTATAGGCAATTGAATAAGGTGACTATTAAAAATAAATATCCTTTGCCTAGAATCGATGATCTCTTTGATCAGTTGAAGGGAGCGTCAGTGTTCTCCAAAATTGATTTGAGATCTGGGTATCATCAGTTGAGAGTCAAAGCTGAAGATGTTCCTAAGACCGCCTTTCGGACCAGGTATGGGCATTATGAATTTTTAGTTATGCCTTTTGGTCTGACAAATGCACCTGCAGCTTTCATGGATTTGATGAATAGGGTGTTTAGGCCCTATTTGGATCAGTTTGTAGTGGTCTTCATTGATGATATACTGGTGTATTCGCGGAATGAAGAGGAACATGATATGCATCTGCGGATTGTGTTGCAGATTTTGAGAGAAAAGCAGTTATTTGCCAAATTGTCGAAATGTGAGTTCTGGTTGGATCAAGTAGCTTTTCTCAGACATATAGTTTCAGCAGAGGGTATTAGAGTTGATCCGAGCAAAGTTGAAGCTATATTGAATTGGAGTCCACCCAAGTCTGTGACTGAGATTAGAAGTTTTCTGGGTTTGGCAGGCTATTACAGGCGGTTTGTGAAAGGGTTTTCTTTGATAGCTACTCCACTCACCAGATTGCTTCATAAGGGAGTGAGATTTGTGTGGACGGATCAGTGTCAGGCGAGTTTTGAGTAGTTGAGAGAATTGTTAACTCAAGCGCCTGTTCTTACTTTACCTGTTGAAGGTAAACCTTATGTGATCTACAGTGATGCTTCACATAGAGGTTTGGGGGTGTGTATTGATGCAAGAAGGTAAAGTTATAGCTTATGCATCTCGACAGTTGAAACCGCATGAGCTTAACTATCCAACCCATGATTTGGAATTGGCTGCCATTGTGTTTGCATTGAAGATTTGGCGCCACTATCTGTTTGGGGAGAAATGTTTCATCTACACTGATCACAAGAGTTTGAAGTATTTGGGTGTCCAGAAAGAACTCAATCTTCGTCAGAGGAGATGGTTGGAGTTGATTAAAGACTACGACTGTTTGATTGACTATCATCCAGGTAAAGCAAATGTTGTTGCTGATGCCTTAAGTCGGAAGTCTTTAGCTGGTTTAACAGTTTACTCGCTCTCGTTGCTTGTTGAGTTGAGAGCATTGCATGCCAGTTTTGTACCTTGTGTTGATGGTGCATTATTGGCACAGTTGCAATTAAAGCCGATTTTGTTAGATCAGATCAAAGAAGCTCAGTTGGCTGATAAGAAGATACAGAAGATTGTTTCAGATTGTCAGAGTGGAAAGGGTAGAGATTTTATTGTGAAGAGCGATGGGAGTCTCTGGTTTAAGAACCGATTGTGTGTACCCGATGATGCTGATTTGAAAAGGGTCATTTTGGAAGAAGCTCATCAGTCAATGTTTGCTATGCATCCGGGTAATACGAAGATGTATCATGATTTGAGACAGCATTATTGGTGGATTGGTTTGAAGAGAGACATTGCAGATTTTGTGTCGAAATGTCTCACTTGTCAGAAGGTTAAAGCAGAGCATCAAGTTCCAACCGGGTTGCTTCAACCATTGTTAGTGCCAGAATGGAAGTGGGAAAGAGTGACAATGGATTTTGTGTCTGGTTTGCCACTGACACAAAAGAAGCATGATGCTATATGGGTGATTGTGGATAGATTGACTAAGACAACTCATTTCCTTCCGGTTCGAATGGATTACTCTTTGGAGAGATTGGCTGAGCTGTATATCCATGAGATTGTGAAACTGCATGGTGTTCCAACTTCTTTAGTGTCTGATCGAGATCCCAGGTTTACTTCCAGATTTTGGAAGAGTTTGCATAGTGCTTTGGGTTCTCGACTGCACTTCAGCACTGCTTTTCATCCACAGACGGATGGACAGTCAGAGAGGGTGATACAGATTATTGAGGACATGTTGAGAAGCTGTGTCATCGATTTCTCTGGAAGTTGGGATAGGTTTTTACCTCTTGTGGAGTTTGCTTACAACAACAGTCACCAATCCAGCATTGGTATGGCACCGTTTGAAGCATTGTATGGCAGACGGTGTAGGACACCTCTTTGTTGGAATGAGCTTGGAGATAATAAGTTGGTTGGACCTGATTTGATTCAAGAAACTGAGGAAAAAGTGAAGTTGATCCGAGGTAGGTTAAAAGCAGCTTCAGACTGACAGAAGTCTTATGCAGATCTGAAGAGGAGAGACATTCAGTTTGATGTTGGAGATAAGGTGTTTTTGAAAGTATCTCCTTGGAAGAAGATTTTGAGGTTCGGTCGGAAAGGAAAATTGAGTCCTCGTTTCATTGGGCCGTATGAAGTGTTAGAAAGAGTTGGGCCAGTTGCATATCGACTTGCTTTGCCACCTGAGTTGGATCATATTCATAATGTATTCCATGTTTCTATGTTGAGGAGGTACAGGTCAGATCCATCTCATGTGTTGCCATTTGAGTCTATCGAAGTGAGCCCAGATTTGACATTTGAAGAAGAACCAATTGCTATCTTGGCACGTGATGTGAAAGAATTGAGGAACAAGAAAGTGCCATTGGTGAAGATTCTTTGGAAGAATCATGCAAAAGAAGAAGCAACTTGGGAAAGTGAGCAAACTATGCGAGAGCAATATCCTCAACTATTTCAGAGTTGATATCAGGTAATTTCGAGGACGAAATTTCTTTTTAGAGGGGGAGAATTGTAATATCCTCATTTATGCCCTAGAAGTTTTGCATATTGTTGTTGCTGTTATTGTTATATATTGGATTGAATATATGTGTTAAATTGTAAGAGAAAAGAAATTGAGAAGAGAAAGTATATGTATATGTATTTTGGGAAGAAATAGGGTTTAGAGACAAATTTATATGTTGTGTATATGTTAATATATATGACATATAAAGTGGTCAAAAGGCTTGGTCAATGCAAGAGAAGATATTTATTTGAGATTGGTAAATTACTTAATTGGGCACATATAAGACAAAAAGATAATTATGTGAATAAGGGCACTTTGGTAATTGCTAGGATAAAATGGAGTTTAAAACCAGAATGTACTATTTATGGTTAGGGTTTTAATTCTTTGTTCTTCTTGCATTGCTTTGGTTTTCCAAAGGTAGGTTGGTCCTTAAACCTAACCCTAAACACTTTAAACACACTTGAATCAATGAATGTTATAATCAATTGTTCTTTGCCCTAATTGCATTGTTGAGATTGAACAATGTTATGTTGTGCATTGTGAATGGTAATGTGTTTCATGAGTAATGTGGAATGAAATGTTGATATTTATGAATGATGCTATGTGAGATATAATGTGATCATGGATGAGATATATATATATATACTTGAATAATGAGATGTTATATTGTGAAATGAAATGTGAAGCCATTGTTATTGGCTAAGATGATGTAATTGAAAGAAAGAAGGCATGTTTGCCTAAATGTGATGAGAATTGAGAATGGAAATGAATTGTTTGTTTAATATGTTATTCAGTTTCAGAGTTCTGGATTTGGGTGGCATGCCTAAGAAATGATGAAAGGTAACAGTCTTGCCGGGTTGAGGACCTCCTCATAGGTGTTGAGTTGATGGTCCAAGAGACTGGGTCTGTTACACTATGAGATATATGATTTGTAACAGTCTTGCCGGGTTGAGGATCTCCTCATATGTGTTGAGTTGATGATCCAAGAGACTGGGTCTGTTACACTATCCATGGATAGAGATACCTGTATATACATTGCCTACGGGCGTGATTATTGTGACTATGAACCAAAGCAGTAACTCTGAACTCTGAATATCGTATTAAATACTTGTTGGGCCCATAGGTGTCAAGGTTATATGAATGTCCTAAATAATGTTATGAGTTTAATGAAATGAGATGTTGGTTATGGAGTATGATTGATTAATGTTGAATGTGAAAAGATGTTGAAATGTGGTATGCTCATATGACTATGATTTGTGAAATGCATAATTGTGTGGTTAACTTTATATTTATGATGTTGATCTTATTAATAACATATGTGGCATTGCATTTCATTAAAGCATACCGTTAGCATGTTTTATCTTACTAAGCCGTTAGCTTAGCGCGATAGTGTTTAATCGCGTAGGTAGTAGAGTGGATAGAGTTGAACCCGAGAGTTCATCAAGACCTAGTGAGAGTAGACCTTGAAGAATCCATTTTGGGAGCTTAAAGATCAGAGCAGACTTGCCAATCATGTATAAATTTTATGTGTTGTAAAACTTGAGTTTTGATGTATATGAATTTGTAAATATGTAAATATTTTATAACTTCCGCTGTGTAATATTTAAATATGGGGGTTGTCACAAAACCTTTATTTTATGTTGTACTAGAAGTGTAAATCCTTTTTGCAGGTTGTAGTTGAGGTTACAAGGGGGATTTATTGGGAGTGTACTGAGAATGATTTTGTTTGCATTGGTTTGTGTAAAATGTTTTTAAAAATAAGAAAAAAACCGGTTTTGTCGACACTTGGGACTCAATTTTTAGGCGAAACTATGGCAAAAATTTTGTAAAAATCGGAACTAAAATTTGACTAAGTAAAATTGGTAGCAACATTAGGTTAGTGTGGCTCCTCTACTCAGCTTACATATGTAGGTTGGGAAGGTGTGTTACACATAAGCAATGACTCTACCCTCCTACATCAAAGCACAACCTAAACCACTATGTTAAGCATCACTATATATCACATATGATTTACCTTCCACAGGCAGGGTAAGGACAGGAGCCTGAGTCAACATCTCCCTCAACTGCTCAAAACTCGCCTGACACCGATTTGTCTACTCAAATCTAACTCCTTTCCAAAGTAATATGGTGAGTGGTGTAGCTATTATAGAAAAACCCTTCACAAACCGACGATAATAGCCTGCCAATCACAGAAAACTTCTAACCTCTATCACAGTTTTCGGTGGACTCCAATTCAAGATAGCCTCAACTGTACTCGGATCAACTCTAATACCCTCTGTTGAAACCATATGACCAAGAAAAGCTACCTGATTGAGCCAAAACTCACACTTAGACAACTTAACATACAACTGCTTCTCTCTCAAAGTCTGTAATACAATTCGCAAATGTCTATCATGATCCTCCTCATTACACGAATACACCAAAATGTCATCAATGAAGACTACCACAAATTGATCCAAAAATGGTCTGAATACCCTGTTCATCAAATCCATAAAAGCTGCTGGTGCATTCGTTAATCCAAAGGGCATCACCAAAAACTCATAATGCCCATACCTCGTACGAAAAGTTGTCTTGGGTACATCCATATCTTTGACTCTCAACTGATGGTACCCTGATCTCAGATCAATCTTAGAGAATACTGCTGCTCCCTTCAACTGATCAAAGAGATCATCTATTCGAGGTAAAGGATATTTGTTCTTGATGGTCACCTTATTCAACTGTCTATAATCAATACATAATCTCATGGTGCCATCCTTTTTCTTCACAAACAACACAGGCGCTCCCCACGGGGATACACTAATAACTCCTGCAACTGCACCTTCAACTCTCTCAACTTAGCAGGTGCCATCCGATAAGGGGTAATAGAGATAGGAGTGGTACCAGGCAACAAATTGATACCAAACTCCACTTCTCTCTCAAGAGGTACCCCTGGCAACTCATCAGGGAAAATATCTAGAAACTTGGCAACTGTGGGTATACTGTCAAGCAGGGATCCCACTACTCTGGTATCTACAACATGAGCAAGATAAGCCTCACATCTCTTTCGAATCATCCTCCCAGCTGAAATAGCTGAAACAAACATGAATGAAAGATACCTTTGCTCATTAGATACTATCACATCCCTACCAACACGTTTTCTTAAAGTAACATATTTCTTCTAACAATCTACCACAGCCCCATGCTTGGATAACCAATCCATGCCCAAAATCAGATCATATTCCCTGAAAGGCATCTCAATCAGGTCACTGAGAAACTCCTCATCCTGAACAACAACTGGACTATCTCGGTGCACCCTGCTCACCGCAACACTATGCCCTAAAGTATTTGTCACCAAAACATCAAATCCTAGGGACTCAGAATGCAAATCAGTCACAGGCAAGATGGATGCACTGATGTAAGAATGAGTTGACCTAGGGTCTAATAATGCAAGAACTGAAGTACCAAATAATGTAAAATTACCAGCAATAACAGCTGAAGCATCTGGCTGTCTCTGCATCACATAAACTCGCCATGATGGTCCTACCTCATCTGGTCTACTACCTCCAGCTGTAGAACCTCCTCTCAGACTAGTCCCAGATCGACCACCTCTACCAAAACCTCTGCCACCACGACCCCCTCTGCCACTGGGTCGAAAAGCTGCAGAATCTGCCTGTCTAACCTTTGGTGGCTCGGGAATCTCTGATAAAATGGTCTGACGACCCACATCTAAAAAACATTCCCGAAGCACCTCTCCACCAGCAGACACCTCCGTGTGCTCTACCACAATGAATGCAAGTAGGTGGATCAGGCCTCTGAGTCACTGGAGTCGGAGCACTAGGCACGAAAACTGCAGGTCTCTGTCTCTGTCTCTGCTGCTGTACTGACCTGCCAAACTGCCCCTGACTCCTTCTAAACCTCTGAAAATATCCCCCTTGACCTCTCTTCACTGATGAAGACCCTACCTCACTCTGGGGTCTCCTAACTCTGGTCTCCTCAACCCTGGCAGTTATTGTAAGACTCTGTGCCCTCTCAACACTCCAAGCAGCTGCAACTAATTGGAAAAAATCCTGATACTGAGAGCCTGCGATGATGCACATGATAGAGGGTCTCAGTCCCTCCTTAAACCTCCTGCACCTATCAAACTCATCAAAAATGATCCCACCAGCATAGTGACTCAACCGGATAAACTCGATCTCATACTCGGTCACTGTCCTGGTATCCTGTCTCAGACTTAAGAACTCCATCTTCTTTGCATCTTTATACTCCCTCAGAGTATACTTCTGCTCAAATTCTCACAGAAAATCATTATAGGTCAGGACTGGTGGATCATCCAGAGCATGTGGAACCGTCTTCCACCAATCATATGCATCTCTCTATAGAAGAGATCTGGCATAATCAAACTTCTCTTTTGGACTAGCCTGTAACTGAATAAATATCCTCTGAACCAGGTCTAGCCACTACTCTGCTACAGCAGGGTCTGTAGTACTAACAAAGTCCTCAATCCCATACTTTCTTAGTTTATCATACTGCCTCACCAGCAACGGCAGCTGCGGCTGCGGAACTGGAGCCTACCTCAACTGTAACATCCCAAATTCCAGATTGGTAAGAAACAGACATAGAGGATATGATTTAGGCTTAGAACAAAGGAACTTAGAACATGACCTATAACTTGAGCTCGAATTTCATCTAAGTTAATGATAGAATTAGAGAGTCTCAAAGAAGACTTAATTGTTTATTTGTGTCTTAGCTAGACGTATAACTTTAAATTACCCAATTTGGAATTGTACAGAATAAGATATGATGGATTTAGTAGACAATGTGCAAGCTGCCTCAGGACAGCATAGTAGGCTTGACTTCAAAGGACCGTCAAAAATCAGATATAGCTCGGATCGACCTGAAATTTTGACAAAATGTAGCCCCGGATGTCTAGGTTCAGTGGGAATAATAATTACTTAATTTGGAGTCGTGAGTAAAAAGATATTAATAAAGAAAGACAGAAAGGTCAGGAAGGGATATCAAAAGGACCTAAGTGAGAATTTCTCAAAAGTTAGGGGCAACTATGTAAATTTAAAAATTAAGTGTCGGAAGTTCTTAATAGTGCCCATATCCGACCCTGGAAGAATATTCTCAAGATTAATCGGGTCATAACCGTGGGTTTCAATTTTTTCCAAAAACGCACGGTTTAAAAGTTACAATTGATTAATCGCCGGAACGTAAAGTGGGCCCGGTTTCGTGTCGGGACCGTATGGGTAACACGGGACAAATTTAGGGTATCCAATGGAAAGAGGGACAAGTGAGAAGAAGTAATGGGAAAGAAAACTATAAAAATCTCTTGTTGGCCAATTAAAAGTAACCATTTAGCATGAGTATTAAATGAAGAAAGAGAAAGGTGGACAAGTGGTCTTTAAGGATTTATCCAACACATAAGGTGATCATCATTTTTTCCCTTATATATACATATATCATGATATGAAGAACCAATTTCTCTCTTTTCCACTTACAAATTTCGGCCACAATAGGAAAAGCAAAAGGGAATTAAAGAGCAAGGTTTGGTACTTTAACCATTGAACTCCTTTTGAAAATTTTCTGTTTTACAATTAGTAAAATGCTGTGACTTGTATGATTTTTAATTAAATATAGAAAAATTATCTTGAGTTGAATTTTGGATATGTTGTTTTTTAATAAGTCTAGTATTTTAGAAAAATAATTTGGAACCACATTGATTGAATTTAATTTATGGAATTTATAAAATTCAGAACTGCTGCCAGGATGCAGGGCAACTGGAGCAGTCTGGTTGGGTGAACTACTTGACCAAGATTTTGTGTCCAGTTTGATCTGAAATTTTAAAGGAATTATTTTAAGATGCAAAACTAAATTCTGTAAAAATTTTAGAGTTTTTAGCCAAGTGGATTATTTTATACAAATTTTCTAAAACAAGGATCAAGTTGGGTCAAGAACCAGAGTTTATTGTTCATATGGAAATTTTTCATTATTAACTTGGTCAAAAACTTGGTGTGGGTGTTTTATCATTTTATTTTTAGTATTGAGTTTAATTATGATATGAAGAATAAATTAAGATGGAAAATATGTGAATACATATGATACATATGTGAGTATATGTGATATTTGTGTAAATATATATTGTATATACATGGAGAATATGTGGTATATATACGAAGTGAATGGGTATATATGAAATGTTATATATGCTCTACTCGGTAAATGGGTAAAACCGGTCTAGAATGGGGGTTTGGCATGCCATCCTACCGGCAGTACTGTCTTAACGGCTTCGGTCGGGATATTACTTACGCGCGCGCGGTTATATCGTGTGAGGTCAAGATCATGGCAACTAGTCGTGTGAGACCAAGACCACGCAATTATTCTATATCGTGTGAGACCAAGACCATGACAATTATTCGTGTGAGGTCAAGACCACGCGTAACTCTATATGAGGCCTCATTCCGAGATTGGTGTATTCATAATTACCTAGTGGAGCATATTAACTCGTAATTATAATGAAGTTATATTACATGTTGTTTATATACAGAATGTGAATCTTAACTTAATTAGACAATATAAATATGATGATTGTATGAAAATAGTTTAATTATGCAGTATTCTACTTTTATATGTGTTTCAACTTTCCTTGCACTATTTATATTCGGCAATGGTTAAAGTACCCACTAAGCAATGCTTAGCGAGTTTAGTTTATTCTAAACTCGTAGGTTATTAGCAAGAAGCCAGTAGCGAGCAGAGGAGTCCTGCGATTTGTCGGTCATCAACAAACTTAAGTGGTGCTCTTTATTTTGTATTTTGGTAATAGAAACTGGCATGTACTTATTTGAACAATACAAAGAGATAACTCGATGTAATATGTAAATCTAGTAATGTATAATAACTGTATGGTTTTGAATTGAGTTGGGTTGTGAATATAGAAGTGTGAATTTGTCTTGCAGGATTGTAGTTGAGGTTATAAGGGTGGATCATTGGGAGTGTATTGAATTTGGTTGTATTCGCATTGGTTTGTGTAAAAATATTTTCAAAACTCAGAAAAAAACAGTTTTGTCGACACTTGGGACCTCCATTTTTAGGGGAGGTTATGGCAAAATTTTTTTAAAATCTGCACTTAAAATTTGCTAAGTAAAATATTAAGACACAATCACCATGAGATAACAGTCCATCTTGGTCTATAAACGTAGGCTAAGATGGGGTGTTACATCAACAATTCTACCATATGCCAAACCCAGCCAGGCAAAATCTTATCAGCTGCTGGTCTCAAAGGCACAGAAACAAAAGCCTCACCAGTAGACACAATTCTAGCTCCATCTCTACCCTCATCTGGAGCCACACTCTCTACACTACCCTCAGCAGCCTGATGCGGCCGAGACGCCATAACTACCTAAATCTGCAAATACAGCAGAAAATACTATATCAGTGTCACATCCGCCTACCGCAATTATGCAGAGTAGTCACGTGCATAGCGAGAGAAGGGGAAAGGAGAAGATAATTCTTGATAACAGCCTAGATAAGGTTGTATGACCAAAGGGACCTAATTGTAATTTTTAAAAGTTTGGGACATAGATGTAATTTTAAAAAAAGTTGCACCGGATGTTCTTAATAGTGCATATAACAGATTCCAAAAATGGAGTGTAGAGAAAAATTGGATCGCAACGACGTGTAACGGTTTTTCCAAGAAATGTCCCGTTAAAGAAAAACGAAGAAATGTTGACTAGGGGCATTTTGGTCATTATCAATTAAAGTTATACATGAATTTAAGGTAGGAAATAAAAACGTGAGTACGTAGAGAATGGCGAGGGGTTAAATATGAAACGATCGTCAGTAGAAACGGAGCCGGAGAAAACCCAAGCAAAAATAGGACCTAAAGGGAATTTAATAAAAAGTCGAGGGCTTATTGGTAATTTTTCCAAATGACTTGGAAACCTAAAATAGACCTTATAAATAGAAAGTAGAGGTCGAAAGGATCACAACTATATGTAGTTTGACTCGTGGAACTGTACGATTTAAAAGATATGATCGATTAATCGCCGGAACGTAAAGTGGGCCCGGTTTCGTGTCGGGACCGGATGGGTAACCCGAGACAACTTTATGATATCCTATGGGAAGAGGGACAAGTGGAAAGAAGTAAAGGAAAAGAAAACTATAAAATTCTAATGTTGGCCAATCAAAAGTAACCATTTAGCATGTGTAATAAATGAAGAAAGAGAAAGGTGGACAAGTGGTCTTAAAGGGTTCAACCAACACATAAGGTGATCATCATTTCCTTTGTATATAAATATATGTGAAATGAAGAACAAACTCTCTCTTTTTCCACTTACAAATTTTGGCCAACAAAGGGAAACACCAAAGGACTTCCAAGTTTCTCCAAATTTGATTTTTAAGGTAAGTTTTTAAGGTTTTCTAGTAAGTAGACTTTAATTTTAGTATTAATTTTAGGTAGTTATATATTTATTGGAAGATTGAAGATTAGAATCTTTATGTGGAATTGGAAAAAATATTAAGTAAGTGATGAGATTAATTGATTAAATGGAAGAATAAAGATGTATAAAGATTAATAAGGTTGGATTAGGGTTTCGGTTGGAAAAGAAATGGAGGATAACTTATTATTTTGAATTTCTAAGGTTTATGTTGTATCTTGAATTGATTGAAGGAGAAATAAAGAATTAAGGAAGGAGAAGAAGGAAAAGCTAAGGGGAAGTACAAGAATAAGGTTTGGTACTTTACCTTTGAATAATTAATTTTGGGTTGTTTAAATTTAATTGAAACCAAATGTTTTGAGAAAATTTGGCAAGTTGATTTGGTAAGTTGTTTTGGACTTTAATTAGTTTGATTTGAGTTAAACATGCAAAAGTTATCAAAGGGAAGTGTTTGAATATTCACTTTACTATTAAAGAAGCCTTCATATTGATTTGCAAAAGAAAAATAAACTATCCTATGTATTTCATATGTTTGGGCCGAAATGGTCCCAAAAAGACAGCTTTCTGGATCTTTTTGTGGCAATTATTTGAGGTAGCTAATGAATGAATTTTTCAACGAAATTTTACGTTCAATTAGTTAACATATGAAATAAGGTTTCTGTAAAATTTCAGCCAAAAATAAGATCATTTACTTGGTCAAATGCACGACTGAAGTGGACTGAAATTTTGACGAAAACCCAGATTTTACTATTCATTTGGTCATGCCATTTTGCGTTGCCGATTTTTCGTGCCGCGACACTATTCATTTGGTCAATTTGTGATCTTTTGAGGAATGCTTTGAATTGTTTAATATGTTTATTGTGGATATTAAATATGTGAAAAAGGGGAATGGTTTGACTAAAGAATGTGTTGCGCGGCATAAATGGCAAAGTGCGATGGGAATTAAAATGATTTCTCGAATAATTCTAAAATGAAGTTTGAGACTTAAAGTGAATTATTTTAACCTTTTTGCTCTACTGGATAGTGGGAGTGGTAGATAAGGGTATGGTGCACTATACTAACTTATGCAGTACTGCCTCTTATTTTACACATATTATTTTTTGTTAAACTATATAATGCCAATGAGTTTGAATTATGATTTTACATTATTGAAAGCATATCACACTGAATGTATCACGATTTCTATTGGTATAAAGTTGGTTGATTGTGGATTTAATTATTTCCTTTGATTTCGAATACTTTCATATACTACTTTTATTTTTATTAGTAAAGTACCCACTGAGCGACAATGCTCAGCGAGTTGAGTTTTCTTGACTCGTAGGTTTGGAGCAGTAGATTTCGGTGATTAGCATCGAGCAGCAACACAGCGCAGCACCTCAGAGTAGCCTTTAGTTTCCATTATGAGTTAACTAGTTGTGGCATGTATATGTATATAAGATTGAGAGTCAGTATGTGATACTGTACGTTATTGGTATGTAATAATAATAAATCTCTACTTTATTCTGGATTAGAAGTGTGAATTTTTCTTGCAGGTTGTAGTTGAGGGTATAAGGTGGATTCATTGGGAGTGTATTGGAAACTGATTGTATTCACATTGGTCTGTGTAAAATGTTTTCAAAAATCAGAAAAACAAGTTTTGTCGACACTTGGGATCCAAATCTCTAGGCGAACCTCTGGCAAAATTTCTGTAAAATCGGAACAAAAAATTTGACTATGTAAAATTGGTAGCAACATTTGGATAGTGTGGCACCTCTACTCGGCTTACACATGTAGGTCGGGAAGGGGTGTTACAATCAGAGATCAGAAACTGCTAGTGCCAATGCATGTATTACAATTAAAAACTATTTTTAAATCTCCCATTTTCTCTCTCTATCATCCCACCTAGGTTGAGAACCTCAAACCTAGGCTCTGATACCAAAATAAATGTAACACCGTTATACCCTATATACGTACAATACATATTTTTAGCATATTTAAAATACGCATATACGGTACAAAAATATCACAGACCGGTTTAACAAAAATTTTTCACATCTCCAATTTAAAATTTCAAATTCTAAATATATAAAAATTAAATAGAATATAAATATTATTTACCTGTTATAAGAACCCAAAATAAATAATATATATAAAAATCTCTGGGAAAAATTCGCCAAACACAACCTGCAAAAAGAAAACACTGCCAAATGATTTTAAATCACCATCTCAACCATACTTCTCAATTTCACCAAGTTTCTCAAATATATATATATATAATTTAAAACACACTCACACTCTCTCATTTCAAATACATTGGCCCAAACATTCTTTATAATATACAATACGTAAAATCCAAAACATAATATATTATGCATAAAACTCAAAATGTACAATAACATAAAAATATATACATGCTGCTGACAGTGTTTCTGATCGCGATAGCAACTCAACAAGCTCAACTACAAGTCTAGACTCGACCAGGTCTAGAAGAACTCTCTGGCTCAACTGAGTCTACCCTGTCACCTGCGCGATGGAAGCAATCACACTAAGCCGAAGCCTTGTGGTACATACTTTGATAATAACAGTAAAACTCAGTGCAATGCCAATGCACAATGCATATAGATGTCACATCATGCCACTTTCTTAAAATTTTCAAATATTTCATAATCACAACTCATAACATTATATTGCTCAATTGTATCATAATTCATAATTCACATTAAAACAAAGACAAGCATGGGCCAAACAAGGATCTAATATGCTATTCAAATTTCAGAGTTACTGCTTTGGTCCATAATGACACCATGTGTCCAGCCCCGTAAGTAATATATCTATGGATAATCCAACTAGATCTGAGCTTATGACCCAGTATTTTCACTCAGTCTAGCTTCAAGGATTTGTTTTTGAGGCTTACGATCGAGTTTTTTCACCCCAAAAACATCATATTTATCAACTCGCTTAGCTTACGACCCAGTCTTTTCACCATTCCAGCATTTAGCCCGTAGGCAATCATAGGCATGCCGCCAAACCCAGAACTCTGAAAATTGAATATCATACTAGTCACACAATTTATTCATTTTTCTCATTATTAATCTCTTTCTAGGCACATTGCCTTATTTTCACATTTTTTTCTCACTTTTCTCATTTTTCACATCTTTCTCATTTTTCTCACTTTTCTCACTTTTATCAATATCAGTTCATTTCATTATTCCACATATCTCATTTTTTCATTCACAACACATTACCCAATTACTTTGGGTATTTTCACATAATATACATATTTCACATTTTACACAATTTAGCCATTATCAATGGCTTTTCATAATACATTTAACACATGTATGACATTACAAATGTTGTATCACATTATTGATACACAATCAATGTACCAAGTAGCTTAACACATTTTCCAACCAAAATGTGTTAAGTCCAAATGTTATGCAAATATAAACATTATATTCAAAGTTTGTACATACATCCACTAGCAACCCAAAGCAAGCTAAAAACAACCTTCAATCAAATCTTACCAACTTGCCCATTACCACTTGGATGAAGCAAATCAACCTCCCTCAATGCCTAAACCAAATGTGATAGTAAATAATCATTTAGTATCACATTTAATGGCATTTCCAAAATTAAACCATAATTACACATCACTCCTACAAATTTCCAAAAATTTAGCTTTTCCTTACTTCAACATTAGAATCCCATTCTACTACAATCAAATTAGTGTTTTAAGTTTATTTATATTATTAAAAACATATTTTAATACATTTAAATCATTTGCATTATAAAAATACACTCTTATACATAAAATCTCAAAAATGGCATAACCTTCCCCCATTGAAGGTTTTCCATTCCAACACAATCCATTACTCATTCCAAGATTATATTTATCACTTTTAACGCTAAACAACATGCTTAAACAAATAAAATCACTCAATTCAACCACTTTGAAAAATCACTTTTCCAAAACCCTAAATCTCCACTTCCATTCTCAAACTCCAACCTAACACCACCAAATCCAATATTTGACTTTAAAATACTTGTTTATGAATCAAAAAAACTCATTTGGAATCAATTTGCACAATTAAAGTTCGTGTTTTTAAAATTCCAAAAATCCATAACCCTAAATTCTCTCTCTTCACTATTCTTTATCCAAACTCCATCATCTCTTCAATCTAACCTTAGAATCATTGTTAACTACCCAAAATAACATCATACACACCAATTCCAATAATTATAACATACTACATCAAAATTCCAAAACTCACATAATACAATCTTCCATGGAATTCAAAGAAAAGAGATGGAAACTTACTAATTTTAATGGAAATCACCAAAAATCCACTTGAAACTTGTTAAATCCTTCAATTTATGGAGTATGAAAGAATCAAAATCTTGGTCTAGCTCCAATGGAAAATTCAGCCAAAAGGAAGAAGAAGAAGAAGAAGATGAAGACTTTTTAATATTTCTTTTTCTTTTCATCTTTTTTTAAACCACATATATATATTAAGATAATTTAATAATTAATTAATTAATTATTTATTTAATAAATTAAAATTTCTTATTTTCCTCTTCCATTCAAAAATAATTTATTTTTGAATTATTTTATTAATTTTGAATTTATAAGATTTAATTACCAAAATACCCTTTTCTTTTAAAAAGTGTTTACTTTTATATGTTATGTATATTTTTCATATATATCACATATATATTCCACTTTTTCATTTAAAATCCCTTAATTTAATTTATTATTTTAAATTATAATTTATTTTATCAAATTTTCTAAAAATTTTAGGATGTTACACTACTTGTGAGGAGCTTCAACATATGATGAATTCTTTTTAGTGGGGCTCTAAAAATCAAAATCAAAGATCAATTCACTGGCTCAGCTGGGAAAAATTATGTGTTGCCAAAAGATGTGGTGGTTTGGATTTCATCATCTACATCAATTTAATTTACTAATGATTGGCAAGTAAGGTTGGAGGTGTCTTACTAATCCTTCTAGCCTTCGCAGTAGGATTCTCAAAGCTAGACATTTTCTGCAAGGGGATTTTCTTTCAACTCACTTGGGTCACAACCCGAGCTTCTTTTGGAGGGGGCTTATTGCTATGCAAGAGTTGCTTAAATTTTTTTTATTAATAGCCCATGTAGTGAGGGTGTTGGACAATTTTTAGTTTATGATTTAATATTGGAAGGAGGTCATTGTTAGGACATGGAGAAATTAGCCAGAATTTTTAAACCTAAAGAATGTGCATGGATTAAAAATATTCCCCTTAGTTATCGGTCGACTAAAGATACAATAATATGGCATCCTAATAGGAAAGCTATTTTCACAGTAAAATCTGCCTATTCTCTTGCTTGCAGGCTTTTGTGCCTTGTTATGATGCTTGCCTTTCTGATAAAAAATGGCAAAGATTATGGATTCTTAACATTCTAAGCAAGGTGAGGATCTTTATATGACATCTAGTAAGGAATATTTTACCTACCATGTCTCATTTACTACAGAAGGGTTTGGAGGTGGAAGAAGGGTGTTGTATTTGTGGGGAGATTGAAGATGTAGGGCATGTTTTCTTTTGGTGTCCTTGTGCCAAAAACTACTGTGATTTTTGGAACCTGTGTTAATGCTGTCGTCTAATTATTTGATAATGTTACAAATTTTATTTTCAACTATTTAGAGACCCAGGACAAAGAGCATGTAGTGATTTTCTGTTGCATTCTTTGGCATATTTGGTTTGCTCATAATTGTTTCTTTTGTCAAAAGAAATTGTTGACTGTAGTGGAGATTATTGATTTTGCCAAGAGTTTTCATTGTACATGGGTAGCAGCTTAGAGTAAATATGGTAGTAGAGTTATCAGTAACAACTTTGGCTAATTGGATGGGTGCTCTCATTGGGTAAGACCATCTGGAGGCTACTAGAAGTGTAACGTGGATGCTTCTTTTCATGACCTTGATGCTGCTGTTGGATTTGGAGCAGTTATTTGAAATAGTCAAGGTCAGTTCTTGGTAGCAATTTTCTAGTCCTCTACTAAATGCTAACTCTACCAACTTTGCTAAAGTTATGGTGTTGAGAAATGCTCTTTCTTGGATTAGAGACTCATGACATGATGTTGGTATTATGGAGATGGATGCTAAGAATGTTGTGGATGTTGTTATTGGATCCAGAGTTGATAATTCTGAAGTTGGTTTGACTGTTGATGATTGTATTTCAATATTAAATTCTATTATGCTAGTTTCTCTTAGGTGGACCAAGAGGCATGCTAATGTGGTTGCCCATGCACTTGCTAGAGCAACCAATACAAAATGCTGTAATATCTCACATTTTTTAAAATTCTTAATTTTTGAAAATCTAATAAAATAAATTATAATTTAATTGGATAAATTAAATTGAAAATTTAAAATAAAAAATGAAGGGTTTTTAAATAAAAAATGGAATATATATATATGATATATATGCAAAATATATATAACATATTCAAAGTCAAAATTTTAAAAGTCAAAGTTAAAGTCCAATGGCATTTTTATAAATAAATTTTAAAAATTTAAAATTATTAAAATTATTCAAAAATAATTTATTTATTGAATGTAAGATGGATTTTAAATAAATAAATTATTAATTATTAAATAATATATATATGGCTATAAATAAAAGTGAAAAGAAAGAGAAAGTTAAATTGTTTTTTCATCATCTTCTTCTTCCATTCTAGCCGAACCTCCATTGAAGAAATCCAAGGATTTTTGCTTCTTCCATACTCCATTGATTGAAGGATTTCAAGTATTCAAAGTGGATTTTTGGTGATTTTCACTAAATTTAGTAAGTTTACAACCTCTTTTCTTGAAATTTCATGGAAGATTGAATATGTGTGTTTTGGGTATGTAAAGTAGTATGATTTAATTATCTATTTTGGGTTGAATGAAGTTATTTTAAGTGATTAACAATGATTTTAAGGTTGGATTGAAGAAATGGTTGAGTTTGGGTAAAGATTAGTGAAGAGAGAGAATTTAAGGTTATGGACTTTTAGGGTTTCAGAAACCATGGATTTTAATTGTGAAAATTCATTCTAAATGAGTTGTTTTGATGCATAAAAAAGTATTTTAAAGACAAAAATTGGATTTGGTTGAGTTTGATTGGAGTTTGAGAATGGAAGTGGTAATTTAGGGTTTTGAAAAAGTAATTTTTCCAAAGTTGTTGAATTGTTTGATTTTATTGGTTAAAGCATGTTCTTTGGTGATAAAAGTGATGAATATAAGCTACAAATGATCAATGGATTGAGTTGGAATGGAAAACCTTTAATGGGGGAAAGTTATGTCATTTTAGGGTTTTGGTTATAAGTGTGTATTTTTGTAATGTAATTGGTTTAAACATGTTAAAATATATTTTTAATAATATAAAAAAACTTAAAATATTAAATTGAAAGGCCTAGTATGGTATTCCAAAGTTAAAGTGAGGTTAGCCTTAGCTTTAGGATTGTTGTTTGAATGATGATTAATTCTGATTTAAGATTGAAAATGCCTTAGAATGTGAAACTAAATGATTATTTATGATCACATTTGGTTTAGGCATTGGGGAAAGTTGATTTGCCCAATCCAAGTGTTGAAGGGCAAGTTGGAAGAGAAGGTTGGAGGTGGTGTTAAGCTTGCTTTTGGTTGTCATTTGAAGTAAGTATAAACTTTGGATGAATTGGACATATTTGCATTACATTGGGCTTAACACATTTTGGATTGAAAAACTTATTAAGCTACTTGAAACATGGAACATGTATGAATAATGTGCTATGGCATGTGTAATGTCATATATGTATTAATGGCATTGTTAAAAAGCTATTGGTGATGACTAAAGTGTATAAAATGTGGATCATATGTAGATTGTGTGAAATTACCCAAAATATTTGGGTGATGAGTTTTAAGGTAAAATGTGATGCAATTTGATGATATGATGAAATGTGATGAATTGATATTGCTATAAATAAGAAAAAAGAGAAAAGTGAGAAAAAAATGAGAAAATACGTCAATGTGCCTAATAGATAATGAAAAATGGGGCAATGTGCCTAGCTTGATTATGAGAAAATTTGGAAGAGATTAATAATGAGAAATGTGAATTAATTGTATGCCTAGTATGTTATTCAATTTTTAAAGTTCTATATTTGATGACATGCCTATGAGGTTATCCTCATTATTTGCCTTCGGGCCTAGCTTTTGAGCAACTATTTGATTTGCCTTCGGGCTAGACGTTGGATGTCACTTGCCTTCGAGCTAGATGTTGGGCATCACTATGATTTGCCTTTGGGCTAGATGTTGGGCATCACTTGCCTTCGGGCTAGACACTGGGTGTCAATATGGACCAGAATAATAACTCTAAAATTTGAATAGCATATTAGATTCTTTGGGCCTATGCTTATATTTGTTTTTATGTGAATTGTGAATTGTGAAACAACTGATAAATATGTTAAAATGAAATGATATGAGATATGATATCCATATGTATTGTGCAGTGGCATTGCATTTTAGTTTTATTGTTATCAAAGTTTCTACTACTAGGCTTTTGGCTTAGCGAGATTAAAATTCATTGCGCATGTGACATGGTAGATCCGGTAGAGACGGAGAGTTCCTCTAGACCAGATCGGGTCTAACTTTGAGATTGCGTGAGTTGATTTTGCTACTTCTTCGAGATCAGTGCCGATTGCCAGCATATATATGTTTTATATTATCATATGTGTTGATATTATGTATATTATATTATGTTTTGAGGTATATATATTGTAAATTATAAAGCATGGGTTGAAATTTTATAATGTGAAATTTGTATGTGCTTTTAGATATATATATATATATATGTATAAATGTTTTTGAGAAATTATGGAAGAATTGAGGAGTATGGGTGAAATGATGATTTGCTATTATTTGGAAGTATTATCTTGTGCTGGTTGTGTTGTTTGTTGAATTTGGGAATGTTCAAATTACAGACAAAACTCTGGCAAATTTTTTTCTGATATTTTTTTTTATGAAAAATGCTTATTTTAGAACCAATGATTTATAATAATATTTTATTTATCTTTAAAATTACATTTTAAAGTATTTAAGATTTTAAATTTGAAAAGTTGAAAATTTTTATTAAATCGGATTGTGATATTTTTATATCGTATATGTGTATTTTACATATACTGAGTGTATGTATTGTACACATATAGGTGTTATATTTATTTTGATATTAGAGCCTAGATTTGAGGTTCGCGACCTAGGTGGGTTGTTAGAGAGAGAAAATGAGGATTTTAAATGTAATATCCCAAAGTATACCCTAAAAGTTTTGGAATAATTGTTGTTGTATTTGGATTTAATATATGAGGAAAGAAGTGAAGAGAGTGTATATGTTGTATATATGGAAATATATACAACATATACACAAGTCAAAGTGTGGAAGTCAAAGAAGATATTTATTTTTATTATTAATGGAATTAATTAAAAAGGAAAGTAAAATAAGTGGAAGAGAGGAAATTGATTATTTTATTATTAAAATACTTGGTGGAGGTTTTAAAAAGAAAAGTGTTTGACTTGGCAACTTAATTTTCTTCTTCTTTTCTTTCCTTTTCCTTTGTTGGCCGGGCATCATCAAAGCAATAGAGAGGAAGAGAGGTTTTGATTTCCAAGCTCAAATTCAAAGGTGATTCAAGTAACCAAGTTGGAAATTCAAGAAGTTTCATCATTGTTGGTAAGTTCTCTCTTGATTTCCTTTGTTTTATTTGGAGTTGTGTTTGAGTTTGATGAATTGTTGTTGATAGTAGGAGTGTGTTTGATTGTGGTGTGTTTGAGAGTGTTGAGTTTAATTGTTTGTGATTTTGGAGTTGAATGGAAGAAGTGAGAGTTATGTTTGTGTTAGGGTTTTGATTTGGTAATTGTTGTTGTTTTGAGTTTGATCAATTATTTTTGTAAATCTTTCAAGATGTTTGTGTTTAATGAAGTTAGAAGCATAGAATACATGAGTTTGGTCCGAAACACAAGCATCTTGGATGCCACGCCCGTGGCCCTTGGTTGCCACGACCGTGGCCATTGGACCATGGCCGTGGGGATTTGGAGCAAGGGAGGCAGAACCATTTGGTAACCCACGCCCGTGGGGGTTGGGAGGCCACGACCGTGGGGTCCTAGAGAGAAATGTTGCTTTGTAATTTGTGATCTATGGGTCTAGGTTAAGGTTAATAAGTGAATAATTGTATTGGAATTCATGTGTATCTTTGAATAAGTGTGTTATTTCTTTTGGATTAGGTTTGAGGAAGTTGTTTTGCCCTAATTCAAAAGTTGTGAAGAATTCTTGGAAGAGAAAGTGTTTAGATTGGTGTGAGTGGTTCTTGAGGTAAGTACAAACCATACATTATTGTATATATTATATGATCTTGAGACTTAACACATTTGGTTGTAAATGTGTTAAGTAACTTATTGCATTGTTGATGCATATGAATAATATTATGTTTTGCATAATGTGAACTTGGTGGAGTGTATGTTGAAGATTTTAAATATATAATGATATGATTGAATATGAAATGTGAAAGCTATGATAATCATTCAAAATGTATGTTCAATGCAATTGATTATGAATACTTTAATGATGAATTGCCTTAATGTGAATTGAGATATGATGTGACATGAAGCCATTGTGGTTGGCTATGACAATGTAAATGAAATAATTAGGGCATGGTTGCCTATTGATTGTGGAATATGAAATGAATTGAGAAAGAGATTGTTAAAGAGATAAATGAAATAATTGTGTGCTCAATATGTTATTCAATTTTCAGAGTTCTGGGTTTAGCGGCATTCCTATGAATCACTGGATAGGTGAAAAGACCGGGTCGTAAGCCTCAAAAACAGTAACAGTCTAGCTGGGTTGAGGATCACCTCGGGTTTATCCTGATTGAGGTCCAAGAGACTGGGTCTGTTACACTATCCATGGATAGATATATATATATATCGCCTACGGGCTTGATGATTATGATTATGGACCAAAGCAGTAACTCTGAACTTTGAATATCATATTAAATTCTTTTTGGGCCCATGTTTGTTTGTTTAAATGTGATTTATTAATGGTGGAAACAAATGAATAATGAGATTTAATATAAGACTTTGAAATGTGATGTTCTTATATATATTGTTTTGATTTACAAATGTGTGACATTCACATTCCTTTTATGAAGGTTGCCCCTTTGGTTGAATTGTGTGATATTAGCATTGCATTGAAGCATATTATTATTATGGTTTGTACCACTAAGCCGTTGGCTTAGCGTTATTATGATTCATCGCGCAGGTGACAGGGTAGAACCGGAGAGTTCCTCTAGGCCAAGTCAAGTTTAGACTTTGAAGTGTGGATAGTGGGCTTAAAGATCAAAGACTGACTGCCAAACATGTATAAACTTTATGTTTTGTAAAATTTGTTTTTGATGTATTTGTATTTGTAACTATAACTATATTTTCCTCTGCGTATTAAATGAATGTTTTATTTATTGTGTTTTAAATTTAACCTAAATGTTTAAGTTTATGTATATTTTTATAGAAAGAAGTGAGTCGTTTGTTTAGTAAGTCGTGGCATTCCTATCTTCAGTATACGTATATTACGATCGTAATTGCATGCAGTGTACGTATACGGGGTATAGGGGTGTTACAATTGTTTTGGTATCAGAGCCTAGGTTTGAGATTCTCAACCTAGGTAAATTGTAAGAAAAAGAACATTTTGATTTTAAAAGTTGGTTTTTAAATAAGATACATGTTTTGGTATTGGCAGTCTTTGATCTTTAATGAGGTATATTCTGCTGTGTTTGCAGATATAGGTAGTGATGGCGTCTCAGTCACGTCAGTCCGTAGAAGGTAGTGCTGAGAGTGTAGCTCCTGATGAGGGTAGAGATGGAGCTAGGGTTGAGATAGCTAGTGAGGCACCTGCTCTTGTGCCAGAGAGATTAGCTGCTGATGAGGTTCCGCCGGGTTGGTTACGGCACATGGTAGAATTGTTGAGGAGAGCTCCCGTACAGCAGCCACCACCGCCACCACCGCCTCAAGTGCCGGTGAGACATTATGATAAATTGAGGAAGTATGGAGCTGAGGATTTCTTAGGTACTATAGATCCTGCAATAGCTGAGCAGTGGTTGGATAGAGTGCAGAGGGTATTTATCCAGTTGCAAGCTACTCCTGATGAGAAATTTGATTATGTAAGATCCCTTCTTCAGAAAGATGCTTATGATTGGTGAAAGACGGTTCCTCATGCCATGGATGATCCACCAACTTTGTCTTATGGTGATTTCCTGAGGGAGTTTGAGAAGAAATATACTCCGAGGGAGTATAAGGATGTTAAGAAGATGGAATTTCTAAATCTGAGACAAGATAACCGGACAGTGACAGAGTATGAGATAGAGTTTATCCGGTTGAGTCACTATGCCGGTGGGATTATTTTCGATGAGATTGACCGGTGTAGGAGGTTTGAGGAGGGGTTGAGGCCCTCTATTATGTGCATTGTTGCTGGTTCTCGATACCAGGATTTTTCTCAATTGGTTGCAGCAGCCAGAAGTGTTGAGAGAGCACAGGGCATTACAGCAGCTGCTATCGAGGAAGAGACCAGAGTTAGGAGATCCCAGTTTGAGGCAGGGTCTTCATCTATGAAGAGAGGTAGAGGAAGTTTTATTCCAAGAGTCAGTAGAAGCCAGAGGCAGTCTGGTAGGTTAGTTCAATATCAGAGGCAGAGACCGAGACCTACAGTTTCTGTAGCAAGTGCTCCGACTCCAGTGGTTCAGAGATCTACTCCACCTGTATGTGCCCATTGTGGTAGGATACATGGGGGTGTTTGTTGGAAGATTGGTGGATCAGCTGTGTGTTTCAGATGTGGATCGCCTGACCATTTCATTAGAGAGTGTCCTGAGCCACAGGATGATAGACAGACTGATACTGCAGCTTCTCGACCCAGTGTCAGCAGAGGTGGTCGAGGGGGCAGAGGTTTCAGTAGAGGTGGTAGACCTGGGTTTAGTCAGAGAGGAGGATCTTCATCTAGAGGCAGTAGGCCAGATGAGGCTGGATCTTCTCAGAGAGTATATGTGATGCAGAGGCAGCCGGATGCTTCAGCAGTTATAGCGGGTACATTTTCTCTATTTGATATTCCAGTTCTTGCTTTGATTGATCCAGGATCTACTCATTCATATATAAGTGCATCTATTTTTCCTGTGTCTAAATTGCATTCAGAGTCCTTAGGATTTGATGTCTTGGTGACAAATCCTTTAGGACATAGTGTTGTGGTGAGTAAGGTGCATCGTGATAGTGCAGTTGTAGTACAAGGTGAGGAGTTTTTGGGTGATTTGATTGAAATTCCTTTTAAGGAGTATGATTTGATCTTAGACATGGATTGGCTGTCTAAGCATGGAGCTGTGGTAGACTGTCAAAAGAAATGTGTTACTTTGAGAACTGGTGATGGTAGAAGTGTGATGGTGTCTAGTGAGAAGAGACAACTTGCATCCTTGTTCGTTTCAGCTGTTGCAGCTAGGAAGCTGATTAGAAAAGGGTGTGATGCTTATCTTGCTCATGTTGTGGATACCAGAGTAATGGGTTCTCCACTTGATAGAATACCCACAGTTGCGAAATTTCTAGATGTTTTTCCTGAGGAATTGCCAGGGTTACCCCCTGAGAGAGAGGTTGAGTTTGGTATCGATTTGTTGCCTGGTACCACTCCTATCTCTATTACTCCTTATGGAATGGCACCTGCTGAGTTGAGAGAGTTAAAGGTGCAGTTGCAGGAGTTGTTGGATAAAGGGTTTATTCGCCCTAGTGTTTCTCCGTGGGGAGCTCCTGTTTTGTTTGTGAAGAAAAAGGATGATACTTTGAGGTTGTGCATTGATTATAGGCAATTGAACAAGGTGACTATCAAGAATAAATATCCTTTACCTCGGATTGATGATCTCTTCGATCAGTTAAAGGGAGCAGCAGTGTTTTCCAAAATTAATTTGAGATCAGGGTACCATCAGTTGAGAGTCAGAGCTGAAGATGTTTCTAAGACAACTTTTCGCACAAGGTATTGGCATTATGAGTTTTTAGTGATGCCTTTTGGATCGATGAATGCACCTGCAACTTTCATGGATTTGATGAATAGAGTGTTTAGGCCTTATCTGGATCAGTTTGTTGTGGTCTTCATTGATGATATTTTGGTGTATTCGCGTAGTGAAGAGGAGCATGACAAGCATTTACGGATTGTGTTGCAGACCTTGAGAGAGAAGCAGTTGTATGCTAAGCTGTCGAAGTGTGAGTTTTGGCTTGATCAAGTTACTTTTCTGGGTCATATAGTTTCAGCAGATGGTATAAGAGTCAATCCAAGTAAAGTTGAAGCTATTTTGAATTGGAGTCCACCGAAGTCTGTAACTGAAGTTAGAAGTTTTCTGAGTTTGGCAGGCTATTATCGACGTTTTGTGAAAGGTTTTTCTTTGATAGCTACTCCACTCACCAGATTACTTCGAAAGGGAGTTAGATTTGTGTGGACAGATCAGTGTCAAGCTAGTTTTGAGCAGTTGAAATAGATGTTGACTCAAGCACCTGTTCTTACTTTGCCTGTGGAAGATAAACCATATGTGATTTACAGTGATGCTTCACATAATGGTTTAGGATGTGTTTTGATGCAAGAAGGTAAAGTCATAGCTTATGCTTCTCGGCAGTTAAAGCCGCATGAGCTTAATTATCCGACGCATGATTTGGATTTGGAAGCCATAGTGTTTGCTTTAAAGATATGGTGACATTATTTGTATGGGGAGAAATGTTTTATCTACACGGATCATAAGAGTTTGAAATATTTGGGGGTTCAAAGAGAGCTTAATCTTCGACAAAGACGATGGTTAGAGCTGATTAAAGATTATGATTGTTTGATTGATTATCATCCTGGCAAGGCAAATGTTGTTGCTGATGCTTTGAGTCAGAAGTCTTTAGCAGGTTTGACTGCTTATTCGCTCTTGTTGCTTGTTGAGTTGAGAGCGTTGCATGCCAGTTTTGAATCATGTGATGATGGTGCGTTGTTAGCTCAATTGCAGTTGAAACCAGTGTTGTTGGATCAGATTAAAGAGGCTCAATTGGCTAATGAGAAAATTCAGAAGATTGTTTCAGATTGTCAAAATGGGGAGAACTGAGAATTCCAGGTGAGAGAAGATGGTAGCCTTTGGTTCAAGAATAGATTATGTGTTCTTGATGATGCAAGTTTGAGAAGAACTATTTTAGAGGAAGCACATCAATTAGTTTTTTCTATGCACCCTGGGAGTACAAAAATGTATTAGGATTTGAAGCAGCATTATTGGTGGTCAGGTATAAAGAGAGACATAGCGGAGTTTGTATCCAAGTGTCTCACGTGTCAGAGGGTGAAAGCTGAGCACCAAGTTCCAACAGGGTTGCTTCAACCTTTAACAGTGCCTGAATGGAAATGGGAGAGAGTAACAATGGATTTTGTGTCTGGTTTGCCATTGACTCAGAAGAAGCATGATGCTATTTGGGTGATTATTGATCGGTTGACAAAGACAGCTCATTTTCTTCCAGTGCGGATGGATTATTCTCGTGAAAAGTTGGCTGAGCTATATATCAGTGATATAGTGAAGTTGCATGGAGTCCCAATTTCTTTAGTGTCTGATCGAGATCCACGGTTTACTTCGAGGTTTTGGAAGAGTTTGCATGGTGCTTTGGGTTCTCGATTGCACTTTAGCACTGCTTTTCATCCGCAGACAGATGGGCAATCAGAGAGAATAATACAGATTATAGAGGATATGTTGAGAAGCCGTGTCATTGATTTTACAGGAAGTTGGGACAGATTTTTGCCAGTTGTGTAATTTGCTTACAACAACAGTCATCAATCCAGTATTGGTATGGCACCATTTGAGGCATTGTATGGTAGAAGATGTAGGACACCTTTTATGTTGGAATGAACTTGGAGAAGGCAAATTGATTGGTCCCGATTTGGTTAAAGAGACGAAAGAGAAAGTGAAGATAATTCGGGATCGATTAAAAGCAGCTTCGGATCGGCAGAAATCTTATTCAGATTTGAAGAGGAGAGACATAGAATTTGATGTTGGAGATAAAGTATTTCTGAAAGTGTCTCCTTGGAAAAAGATTTTAAGATTTGGTCGAAGAGGGAAGCTGAGTCCTGGTTTTATTGGACCGTATAAGATATTAGAAAGAGTTGGACCAGTTGCTTATCGTCTTGCTTTGCCGCCTGAGTTGGATAGAATCCATAATGTTTTCCATGTTTCTATGTTGCGGAGGTACAGATCAGACAAATCTCATGTTTTACCAGTTGAATCTATTGAGGTGAGTCCGGATCTGACATTTGAAGAAGAACCAATTGCTATTCTGGCACATGAAGTGAAAGAGTTAAGACATAAGAAAGTGCCACTTGTGAAAGTTCTTTGGAAGAATCATACAAAGAAAGAGGCAACTTGGGAGAGTGAGCAAGCAATGCGTGATCAATATCCTCAGTTGTTTCAAACTTGATATCAGGTAATTTCGAGGATGAAATTTCTTTTTAGAGGGGGAGAATTGTAATATCCCAAAGTATACCCTAAAAGTTTTGGAATAATTGTTGTTGTATTTGGATTTAATATATGAGGAAAGAAGTGAAGAGAGTGTATATGTTGTATATATGGAAATATATACAACATATACACAAGTCAAAGTGTGGAAGTTAAAGAAGATATTTATTTTTATTATTAATGGAATTAATTAAAAAGGAAAGTAAAATAAGTGGAAGAGAGGAAATTGATTATTTTATTATTAAAATACTTGGTGGAGGTTTTAAAAAGAAAAGTGTTTGACTTGGCAACTTAATTTTCTTCTTCTTTTCTTTCCTTTTCCTTTGTTGGCTAGGCATCATCAAAGCAATAGAGAGGAAGAGAGGTTTTGATTTCCAAGCTCAAATTCAAAGGTGATTCAAGTAACCAAGTTGGAAATTCAAGAAGTTTCATCATTGTTGGTAAGTTCTCTCTTGATTTCCTTTGTTTTATTTGGAGTTGTGTTTGAGTTTGATGAATTGTTGTTGATAGTAGGAGTGTGTTTGATTGTGGTGTGTTTGAGAGTGTTGAGTTTAATTGTTTGTGATTTTGGAGTTGAATGGAAGAAGTGAGAGTTATGTTTGTGTTAGGGTTTTGATTTGGTAATTGTTGTTGTTTTGAGTTTGATCAATTATTTTTGTAAATCTTTCAAGATGTTTGTGTTTAATGAAGTTAGAAGCATAGAATACATGAGTTTGGTCCGAAACACAAGCATCTTGGATGCCACGCCCGTGGCCCTTGGTTGCCACGACCGTGGCCATTGGACCATGGCCGTGGGGATTTGGAGCAAGGGAGGCAGAACCATTTGGTAACCCACGCCCGTGGGGGTTGGGAGGCCACGACCGTGGGGTCCTAGAGAGAAATGTTGCTTTGTAATTTGTGATCTATGGGTCTAGGTTGAGGTTAATAAGTGAATAATTGTATTGGAATTCATGTGTATCTTTGAGTAAGTGTGTTATTTCTTTTGGATTAGGTTTGAGGAAGTTGTTTTGCCCTAATTCAAAAGTTGTGAAGAATTCTTGGAAGAGAAAGTGTTTAGATTGGTGTGAGTGGTTCTTGAGGTAAGTACAAACCATACATTATTGCATATATTATATGATCTTGAGACTTAATACATTTGGTTGTAAATGTGTTAAGTAACTTATTGCATTGTTGATGCATATGAATAATATTATGTTTTGCATAATGTGAACTTGGTGGAGTGTATGTTGAAGATTTTAAATATATAATGATATGATTGAATATGAAATGTGAAAGCTATGATAATCATTCAAAATGTATGTTCAATGCAATTGATTATGAATACTTTAATGATGAATTGCCTTAATGTGAATTGAGATATGATGTGACATGAAGCCATTGTGGTTGGCTATGACAATGTAAATGAAATAATTAGGGCATGGTTGCCTATTGATTGTGGAATATGAAATGAATTGAGAAAGAGATTGTTAAAGAGATAAATGAAATAATTGTGTGCTTAATATGTTATTCAATTTTCAGAGTTCTGGGTTTGGCGGCATGCCTATGAATCACTGGATAGGTGAAAAGACCGGGTCGTAAGCCGATTCCAGTTGAGAAATGTGAAATATGTGAAATATGATGTTTTGGGGTGAAAAGACCGGGTCGTAAGCCTCAAAAACAGTAACAGTCTAGCCGGGTTGAGGATCACCTCGGGTTTATCCGGGTTGAGGTCCAAGAGACTGGGTCTGTTACACTATCCATGGATAGATATATATATATTGCCTACGGGCTTGATGATTATGATTATGGACCAAAGCAGTAACTCTGAACTTTGAATATCATATTAAATTCTTTTTGGGCCCATGTTTGTCCTTGTTTAAATGTGATTTATTAATGGTGGAAACAAATGAATAATGAGATTTAATATAAGACTTTGAAATGTGATGTTCTTATATATATTGTTTTGATTTACAAATGTGTGACATTCACATTCCTTTTATGAAGGTTGTCCCTTTGGTTGAATTGTGTGATATTAGCATTGCATTGAAGCATATTATTATTATGGTTTGTACCACTAAGCCGTTGGCTTAGCGCGATTATGATTCATCGCGCAGGTGACAGGGTAGAACCGGAGAGTTCCTCTAGGCCAAGTCAAGTTTAGACACTGAAGTGTGGATAGTGGGCTTAAAGATCAAAGACTGACTGCCAAACATGTATAAACTTTATGTTTTGTAAATTTGTTTTTGATGTATTTGTATTTGTAACTATAACTATATTTTCCTCTGCGTATTAAATGAATGTTTTATTTATTGTGTTTTAAATTTAACCTAAATGTTTAAGTTTATGTATATTTTTATAGAAAGAAGTGAGTCGTTTGTTTAGTAAGTCGTGGCATTCCTATCTTCAGTATATTTATATTACGATCGTAATTGCATGCAGTGTACGTATACGGGGTATAGGGGTGTTACATTAAATATGGTTTTTAATTATGATACATGCATTGGCACTAGCAGTTTTTGATCTTTGATGTGGCAATTTCTGCTGTGTTTTCAGATATAGGTAGTTATGGCCTCTCAGATGCATTAACCTACAAAGGGTAGTGTTGAGAGTGTAGCTCTTGGTGAGGGTAGAGATGGAGCTAGAGCTAAGACTATTGGTGAGGTGTCTACTTTTGTACCTATTAGACCAATAGTTGAGGAGATTTCGATTGGCTGGGTACAACATATGGTGACAGGCTCCAGTTTAGCAGCCTCCATCGCCACCACAGCCGCAGCCGCAACCACAGTTGCCACGAGGAAGTATGATAAGCTGAGGAAGTTTGGAGCTGAGGACTTTGTTGGTACTATAGACCCTGCTGTACCAGAGCAGTAGCTAGACAGGGTCCAGAGAGTGTTCATCCAGCTACAGGCTACTCCAGAGGAGAAGTTTGATTATGCCAGATCTCTTATGCAGAGGGATGCTTATGAGTGGTGGAAGACGGTTCCACATGCTATGGCTAATCCACCGGTCCTGACCTATGATAATTTCTTTCTGGAATTCGAGAAGAAGTATGCTCTGAGGGAGTATAAGGATGCAAAGAAGATGGAGTTTCTGAGTTTGAGGCAGGATACCTGGACAGTGACGGAGTATGAGATAGCGTTCATCCGGCTGAGTCAGTACGCTGGTGAGATCATTTTTGATGAGATTGACTAGTGTCAGAGCTTTGAGGAGGGGTTGAGACCCTCTATTATGTGTATTGTGGCAGGCTCTTGGTATCAGGACTTTTCTCAGTTAGTTGCAGCTGCCAGGAGTGCAGAGAGAGCATAGCGTCTTGTAGCAGCTGCTAGGGTTGAGAAGAGCAGAGCTATGAGACCCTAGGGTAAGGCAGGGTCTTCATCAGTGAAGAAAGGCTGAGAGGGATATTTTTCAGAGATTCAGTAGGAGCCAGGGGCAGTCTGGTAGGTCAGTACAGTAGCAAAGATTGAGGTAAAGACCTATTGCTTCAGTGGCTAGTGCTCCGACCCTAGTGGCTCAGGGGCATGTTCCACCTACCTGTGTTCATTGTGGTAGAGCATACAGAGATGTCTGTTGGAGGAGAGGTGCATCAGTAGTGTGTTTCAAATGTGAGTCACCAGACTATTTTATCAGAGATTGTCCAGAGCCACCAGAGGATTGGTAGACAGATACTACAGCTTCTCGACCCAGAGTCAGATGGGGTCGTGGTGGTAGAGATTTTGGTAGAGGTGGTCGATCTAGGACTGGTCGGAGAGGAGATTCTATAGTCGGAGGTAGACCAAATGAGGCAGGGCCATCACAACGGGTTTATGTGATGCAGAGACAGCCAGATGGTTTAGCTGTTATTACTGGTACTTTTTCTTTATTCAGTACTTCAATTCTTACATTGATATACCTTGGGTCGACTCATTCATACATCAGTGCATCCATCTTGCCTGTGAGTGATTTGCATTCTGAGTCCCTAGGATTTGATGTTTTGGTGACAATCCTTTAGGGCACAATGTTGTGGTTAGCAGAGTGCACCGAGTCAGTCTAGTTATGGTTCAGAATGAGGAGTTTCTTGGTGTCCTGATTGAGATACCTTTCAGAGAGTATGATATGAATTTGGGCATAGATTGGTTATCCAGGCATGGGGCTATAGTAGACTATCAGCAAAAATGTGTTACCCTGAGAACACGTGATGGTAGGGATGCAATGGTATCTAGTGAGCAGAAACATCTTTTATCTATGTTTGTTTAAGCTGTTTTAGCTAGGAGGATGATTCAGAAGGGATGTTAGGCTTATCTTGCTCATGTTGTAGATTCCCAGCTTGACAGTATACCCATAGTTATTAAGTTTTCAGATATTTTCCCTAATGAGTTGCAGGGGTACCTCTTGAGAGAGAGGTTGAGTTTGGTATTGATTTGATGCCTGGTACCACTCCCATCTCTATTACTCCTTATCAGATGGCATCTGCTGAGTTGAGAGAGTTGAAGGTTCAATTGTAGGAGTTACTGGATAAAGGGTAGTGTGTCCCCATGGGGAGCTATGTTGTTTGTGTAGAAGAAGGATGGCACCTTGAGATTGTGTATTGATTATAGACAGTTGAATAAGGTGACCATCAAGAACAAGTATCCATTACCTAGGATAGATGATCTCTTTAATCAGTTGAAGGGAGCATTAGTATTCTCTAAGATTGATCTGAGATCAGAGTACCATCAGTTGAGAGTCAGAGATATGGATGTATCCAAGACAACTTTTCATATGAGGTATAGACATTGTGAGTTTCTAGTGATGCCCTTTGGATTGACGAATGCACCAGCAACATTTATGGATTTGATGAACAGGGTGTTTTGGACCATACTTAGATCAGTTTGTGGCGATCTTCATTGATGATATTCTAGTGTATTCGCGTAATGAGAAGGATCATGACAAGCATTTGCAGATTGTATTCTAGACTCTGAGAGAGAAATAGTTATATGCTAAGCTGTCTAAGTGTGAGTTCTGGCTCGATCAGATGACTTTTCTCGGTCATGTGGTTTCAGCAGAGGGTATTAAAGTTGATCCGAGTAAAGTCGAGGCTATCTTGAATTAGAGTCCACCGAAGACTGTGACAAAGGTTAGAATTTTTCTGGGATTGGCAGGCTATTATCATTGATTTGTGAAGGATTTTTCTATGATAGCTATACCACTCACCAGATTACTTCGAAAGGGAGTTAGATTTGTGTAGATGGATCGGTGTCAGGCAAGTTTTGAGCAGTTGAGGGAGATGTTGACTCATGCTCCTGTCCTTACCCTGCATATGGAAGGTAAATCATATGTGATATACAACGATGCTTCATATAGTAGTTGAGGTTATGTTCTGATGCAGGAGGGTAGAATCATTGCTTATGGCTCTCGACAGTTGAAGCCTCATGAGTTAAATTACCCTACTCATGATTTAGAGCTAGTAGCCATAGTTTTTGCATTGAAGATTTGGGGCATTACTTGTGTGGGGAGAGTGTTTCATTTATATGGATCACAAGAGTTTGAAGTATCTGAGTGTTCGGAGAGAATTGAATCTTTGGCAGAGATGGTGGTTAGAGTTGATTAAAGACTATAACTGTTTGATTGATTATCATCCAGGCAAGGTAAATGTTATTATTGATGCCTTAAGCCGGAAGTCTTTGGCAGGTTTAACTGCTTATTCACTCTCATTGCTTGTGGTGTTGAGAGCATTGCATGCCAAATTTGAGTCATGTGATGATGGTGCTTTGATGGCTCAATTGCAGTTGAGGCCAGTTTTATTCGATCAGGTTAGGGAGGCTCAGTTGGCAGATGAAAAAATCCAGAAGATTGTGATAGATTGTCTTAAGGGGAAGAGTTAAGACTTTCAAGTGAGAGATGATGGATGTTTGTGGTATAGAGATAGGTTTTTTATTCTCGATGATGCATGATTGAAGAGGATGATTTTAGAGGAAGTATATTAGTTGCTTTATGCTATGCACCCTGGTAGTACCAAGTTGTATCAAGATTTGAAGTAGCATTATTGGTGGTCAGGTATAAAGAGGGACATAGCAAATTTTATATCCAGATGTCTCACTTGCCAGAGAGTGAAGGCTGAGCACCAAGTTTCTTCAGGGTTGCTCTAGCCATTATCAATGCCAAAGTGAAAACGGGAACGAGTGATGATGGATTTTGTCACTGGACTGCCTTTGACCTAGAATAAGCATGATGCAATTTGGGTGATAGTTGATCGAATGACAAAGACAACTCATTTTCTTCCATTTCGGATGGATTATTCTCTTGAGAAGTTGGTTGAGCTGTATATCAGTGAGATAGTGAGGTTGCATGGAGTCCTAGTTTCTTTGGCGTCGGACCGAGATCCCTGGTTTACATCTATGTTTTGGAGGAGTTTACAGGATGCTATAGGTTCTCGATTACATTTTAGCATTGCTTTCCATCCTCAGAGAGATGGGCAGTCAGAGAGAGTAATATAGATTCTAGAGGATATGCTGAGGAGCTATAACATTGATTTTACTGGAAGCTAGGACAGATTTTTACCACTGATTGAGTTTGTATATAACAACAATCATCAGGCCAGTATTGGAATTACACCTTTATGAGGCCTTGTATGGTAGGAAGTGCAGGACACCTTTGTGTTGGGATAAAGTTGGAGAAGGTTAATTTGATTAAGAAAATAGAAGAGAAAGTTAAGGTAATTCGGGCTGAAAGTAGCTTCAGACAGACATAAATCCTATACAGATTTGAAGAGGAATGATATAGAGTTTAGTGTGGGAGATAAAGTGTTCCAGAAGGTGTTTCCAAGGAAGAAAATTTTGAGATTCGGCCACAAAGGAAAGTTGAGTCCTCGTTTTATAGGATCATATGAGATACTACAGAGAGTTGGTCTAGCAGCTTATAGACTGGCTTTGCCGCGTGAGTTGGATCAGATTCATAATGTCTTCCATGTCTCTATGCTTTGGAGTTACAAGTCAGACCTATCTCATAAATTGTCAGTGAAGTCTATTGAGGTGAGTCTAGATCTGGCTTTTGAGAAAGAACCAGTGGCGATCTCGGCACTAGAATTGAAAGAGTTGAGGACTAAGAAGGTGCCACTTGTGAAAGCCCTTTGGAGGAATCATGCCACTTAAGAGGCGACATGGAAGAGTGAGCAGACGATTGGAGTCAGCATCCCCAATTATTTCAGACTTGAGAGAAGGTAATTTCGAGGACAAAATTTTATTTTAGGGGGAGGGAATTGTAATATCCCAAATTTTTAAAAATTCTTAAATTTTTAAAATTTGATAAAATAAATTATAATTTAATTGGATAAATTAAATTAATAATTTTAAATGAAAAATGAAGGGATTTTAAATGAAAAAGTGGAATATATGTGATATATATACAAAATATATATAACATATACAAAGTCAAAATTTTAAAAGTCAAAGTCAAAGTCCAATGGCATTTTTATAAATAAACTTTAAAAAATTTAAAATTATTAAAATTATTCAAAAATAATTTATTTTTGAATGAAAGATGAATTTTTTGATTTTTAATTAATTAATTAAATAATTAAATATTAAATTATTAAATAATATATATATGGCTATAAATAAAAGTGAAAAGAAAGAGAAAATTAAAATTTTTTTTTCATCATCTTCTTCTTCCATTCTAGCCGAACCTCCATTGAAGAAAGCCAATGATTTTTGCTTCTTCCATACTCCATTAATTGAAGGATTTTAAGTATTCAAAATGGAGTTTGAGAAACCATGGATTTTAATTATCTATTTTGGGTTGAATGAAGTTTTTTTAAGCAATTAACAATAATTTTAAGGTTGGATTGAAGAAATGGTTGAGTTTGGGCAAAGATTGGTAAAGAGGGAGAATTTATGATTAGGACTTTTAGGGTTTGAGAAACCATGAATTTTAATTGTGCAAACTAATTCAAAATAAGTTGTTTTTGATGCATAAACAAGTTGAGTTTGATTGGAGTTTGAGAATGGAAGTGGTGATTTAGGGTTTTGGAAAAATGATTTTTTCAAAGTTATTGAATTGTTTGATTTTATTGGTTAAAGCATGTTCTTTAGTGATAAAAGTGATGAATATAAGCTTGGAATGATCAATGGATTGAGTTAGAATGAAAAACCTCCAATGGGAGAAGGTTATGCCATTTTAGGATTTTGGTTATAAGTGTGTGTGTTTTATAATGTAATTGGTTTAAGCATGTTAAAATATGTTTTTAATAATATAAATAAACTTAAAATACCAAATTGAATGGCCAAATATGGTATTCCAAAGTTAAAGTGAGATTAGCCTTAACTTTGGGATTGTTGTTTGAATGATGTTTAATTGTGATTTAAGATTGGAAATGCCGTAGAATGTGATACTAAATGATTATTAATGATCATATTTGGTTTAGGCATTGAGGAGAGTTAATTTGCCTAATCCAAGTGTTTAAGGGCAAGTTAGAAGAGAAGGTTGGAGGTGGTGTTAAGCTTGCTTTTGGTTGTCGTTTGAGGTAAGTATAAACTTTGGATGAATTGGACATATTTGCATTACATTAGTCTTAACACATTTTTTATTGAAAAATGTGTTAAGCGACTTTATATATGGAGCATGTATGAATAATGTGCTATGACATGTGTAATGTCATATATATGTATTAAGGACATTATTAAAAAGCCATTGGTAATGACTAAAATGTATAAAATGTGAATCATATGTGGATTGTGTGAAATTACCCAAAATATTTGGGTGATGAGTTTTAAGGTAAAATGTGATGCAATTTGATGATATGATGAAATGTGACGAATTGATATTGCTATAAATGAGCAAATGAGAAAAGTGAGAAAAAGATGAGAAAATAGGGCAATGTGCCTAATAGATAATGAAAAATGAGGCAATGTGCCTAGCTTAATTTTCAGAGTTCTATGTTTGACGGCATGCTTATGAGATTATCCTTATTATTTGCCATCGGGGCTAGCTTTTAAGCAACTATTTGATTTACTTTTGGGCTAGACGTTGAACTTCACTTGCCTTCAGGCTAGATGCTGGGCATCATATGATTTGCCTTTGGGCATCAGTTGCCTTCGGGCTAGACACTGGGTGTCAATATGGACCAGAACAGTAACTTTGAAATTTGAATAACATATTACATCCTTTGAGCCCATGCTTGTGTTTGTTTTTATGTGAATTGTGAAATAATTAAGAAATATGTTAAAATGAAATGATATGAGATATGATATCCATATGCATTGTGCATTAGCATTGCATTTGAGTTTTATTGTTATCAAAGTTTGTACTGTTAGACTTTTGGCTTAGTGCGATTGAAATTCATCGCGTAGGTGACAGGGTAGATCTGGTAGAGCCGAAGAGTTCCTCTAGACCAGGTTGGATCTAACTTTGAGATTACATGAGTTGATTTTGCTGCTTCTTCAAGATCAGTGCTGATTGCCAGCATGTATGTATTTTATATTATCGTATATGTTGATATTATGTATATTATATTATGTTTTGAAGTATATATATTGTAAATTATAAAGAATGGGTTGAAATTTTATAATATAAATTTTGTATGTGCTTTTGGATAAACATACATATATATATATATGTATAAATGTTTTGAGAAATTGTGGAAGAATTGAGGAGTATGGGTGAAATGGTGATTTGATATTATTTGGGAGTGTTATCTTGTGCAGGTTGTGTTGTTTGTTGAATTTGGGAATGTTCAAATTACAAATAAAACTCTGGCGAATTTTTTTCAAATATTTTTTTAATGAAAAATACTTATTTTAGAACCAATGATGTATAATAATATTTTATTTGTCTTTAAAATTACATTTTAAAGTATTTAAGCTTTTAAATATGAAAAGTTAAAATTTTTTATTAAATCAGACTGTGACATTTTTATACCGTATATGCATATTTTACATATCGGACTGTGACATTTTTGTACTGTATATGTGTATTTTACATTTTCATCTAAAGAAGGTAAGAATAATTTAAAATTTTGATTTAACAGTAGGATTCTGGCAACTTGGAATTGAGCTCAAAGATAGGCCCAAAACTGCATTTTGTATTCTATATACCTAGTATCAGTGGACAGTTATGTGACACCCTCATTTTTGGAAACAATTAAATAATTAGTCTGAAGGATTAATTAGGTATGCTTGAAGAAAGAAATACAAGATGTCCACAAAATTATAAAAGATATGTACATAATATATGCTTGATGTGTACATAAAATTTACATTACATATAAACATACATAAAGATATAAATATCATATATATAAAACATACATGACATTTACATATGTATAAGATATACATAACATATATATAAGATATGTAAATGGTGATGGAAAATGATAATAATATGTACTAATATAAAAAAAGGAGAAAAATCAAAGAAAGGAAATACTTGGTTCAAAAAAAAGATGAAAAATAATTAAATAATTAAATATTTAATTAAATATTTAATAAATTAATATATATGGATAGAAATGAATTAGAAAAAAATTAAAGAGGACTTCATCTTCTTCTTCTTCCTTGGAGGCCGAATGGTCTAGTGACAGAGAGAGAGATTTGTTTCATCAAAAACTCTAAAATTTCATAAGAATTTCCAAGAAATCAAGTTGGTTTTGAAGAAAAATTAAGAATTCGAGTAAGTAGTTCTTCCTTAAGCTTGCTGTTTTGAATTTCTATGGTTATGTGAGATTGAGTTAGTGAGAGAAAGTATGTTTAAATTGTTAAAATTGATATAAATGAAATTGAAATGATGAATAAATAATAATTTGTTGGTTGATTGGTTGAAATGGACATAATTTATGAAATTAGGGTTATGGGATGAGTATGTAACAATTAGGGTTTTAATATGGATGTTTATAATTCTTGTAACAGGTTAATTTAATGTTGTTTTAATGCATAAGTTGTGATTTTATGGTTGGAAGTTAAATATGAGTAGGTTTTGGTGAAGTTAGGGTTTGTAGTATGTAAAATTAGGGTTTTTGAGAGAGGTTTCAATAATTGTTAAAATGAATTGTCATGGAGTTATTTTGATGTATAAATGATTATTTTGTGATTGGATATTGGAACAAGTTTGGTAGGATGAAGTTTGAATATGGTAGTAAGACAAGGAATTAGGGTTTTGTTGGAAATTGGATAGAAATTGTATAATTAATGGTTGTTTTGAATAAAATGAGCTTATGAATGATTTTAATTGCATTATTTTACTTGTTATTTGTATTAGGAGGTGAGTAGGCCAAAGTAGCCAAGTGAAAGAATTAGAACTTTTTCTTGGAAATTATAATTTGGAAGGCGCTTAAAGTTGGATTTGGAAGAGATACGAGGTTAGTACATATTTTAATGATTTGAGATTTTATTATATATAATTTGGCATATTCTAAATTGTTCTTTGAAATATGGATATTCACATAACCTATGCAATGTGGCATAGTTATGTGATGAGGGTCACATTGGACATTTGTCCAATGTAAAATTAGTGTTTATACATGAAATGTATGAAAGTATATAGACATTTTGCATAATGATGCTATATGGATATGTTTGTGAAATGTTTGGAATGAGTCACATTGTGAATGTGACTCAAGATTATGTAAAGTGTAATGTGGAAATGGTCTTGAAAAGTGTTGTTAGTACAGTTGAGTTAGCTTACAAACAATATGTCATGATGTTTGTTATGCCTACGGGTGAGATATTATGCCTTTGGGAAAGACACATTGGTGTTAGATACATTTGTGCTAAGGAAATGACCTTTGGGTGATGTCAGACACTTTGTCTCTGATGTCGATAGAGGGTGGCCTTTGGGTGATATACTTGACACTTTGCCCTTGATGTCGAGAGCAGTCAGCCTTCGGGGGATATTTGACACTTGCCTCTGATGCTGATAGGGGACATATTATGGGGGATATGTAACACCCTTACACCATATATAAATATAATATATACACACCGTATATATAAAATATGTACACAAAATATAAGAATGTTACTGTTTCAATCTTTTAAAAATTCTACCAAAATTCCAAATTAAATAATTTATTCCTTAAAACATAATTTAATAAATAAACAAAAATATTCTTAAGTGATTTAATTATCAAAAATATATATTTTAAAGAAAAATCTCTGGGAATAAATATAATTATATCATGTGTCACAAAATAAAAATTTACATGTCTGTAACTAGCTCTGGTCACGTGGCAACCTATCCAAAACTTCTAGTGATATCCCAAAAAACCCTAGATCTAGTTAGGTATAGTAGGACTATCTGTCTCAACCCTGTCACCTGCGCAAAAAATAATCGGGCTAAGCTAACAGCGTAGTGGTACATACTTTGATATAAAAGAAAACTTTAAAGAAAATTACAATGCACCATGTTTTCTTTTAGAAACTCACAATGTACCATGCAAATGCATTTTAGAACTTATTTTTTATTCTTATAATTCTATCAAATAACACAATCACATACATTGGGCCCAAATGACTCTATATAATATTTAAATTTGAGAGATAATTTGGCCTATTAACATCCAATGTCTAGCCTGAAGCTAATACAAGTGACGTCCATCGTCTAGTCCGAAGGCAAATCATATAATAGTGATGCCCAGTGTCTAGCTCGAAGGCAAATCATAAACATGCCATATCCATATCGCCAAACACAAAACTTTGAAAAAGAATACTATATAAGGCAATAAGCAACATTTCATACTTTTTCATAACATTTTCAACTGTGCCACTTTCTATCTTTTTAGAACATTTTCCATCATTTTACCATATTTTCGTATTTTTTCATCATAGACATCAAATTGTTTGCCACTTATACATTATGGCCGAATCATGCCCTTAAATTGGCATAAATATTTTCTTTTCACAAACATATTCAACAATGCCATTAGCCATCTTAAAATGGCTTAATTATTCATACATTAGGTAATTCATGCCTTTAAATACATAACTATGCACTTTACATGTGAATTCACACATCAAAGTAGCATAGTATTAATGCCAACATACAATGTAACATGCCATTCTAATGAATTTCAAAACAATTCTATAAGAGTATGTACTAACCTTTGTTCAAATAACTTCCAAGCTATAATTACACCTTTCTCACCACTTTTCCACAATGTCCTTCACCACTTGGATTGGGCAATTACTATCTACTCAATACCTAATTAAAATGTGAATGTATATAATACATTAGAATCACATTTCTATGCATTTTAACAAGTAAATGTCAATTTAACACATTTCCCTCCACCTTTTAAATTTTGCCCTAACCTTCTTTAATTTTGGAAAACCATTCCCATCAATTCCAAATTGAGTTTTAAGTTCATTTCCACCATTAGAATCATATTATAACATGATTTAAACAATTAAATCAAATTAAAAAAATAATTCTTTACAAAAGTTCCACCAAAACCCTAAATTCATCACTAACTCTTTCAATCTTCTACCAAACCTATTTTTTAACTATTTAACCATAAAATCCTTGTCTCTACATCAAATTAGCAACATACATACCCATAAGAACAATTATACTAACCTCTTTCAAAACTTCATATTTCACATAATTGAAAATTGTAAAGAAACTTCAAAAATTCAATGAAAGATTATCAATTAGGTGTGCTTTCTCCAAAACCTCCTTCAATCCTTTAAAAATCCTTGTAAAAATTGAGCATTGGAAGAAAGATTTCTCCCCTTAGCTACCATAAAGAAAATCAGCCTACTAGGAAGAGAGGAAGAAGAAGAAGAAGGTCATGATTTTTGACTTCATATTTTTCTTTTTAATTCTAACCATATATATATATATATTAATTAATAATTAATAAATATCCATTGTTTCCATCATCTTCTACTATCAAAAAAATATTTTTAATTTTGAATTATTTTTATTATTATATACATTAACTTTTTATTTTTAATTTCATTTTACCCTTGTTACTATTTAACTTTTGTCTTTTAGTAATTTTTTTATACTTTAGGCATATTTCTCATATACCCGGCATATACATTTTCTATTAATCCTTATTCCAACACTTTAATTAGCTTTCCATATAAATATTTAATTATATCCAAAAATATAAATGTTATAGGATAATGTGACATTGTGTTCCCGGTGTTGGACTTTTGGATTACTTTAAATGGAATGCTAGGCCCAATGTGTGCGTATGTGTATGATTATGACATATTGGTAAGTAGTACGAGTTAATAAAAGTTTGGTTAAAATAATGAATATTATATTATGTAATTGAGTATTTGATTTGAATATTTATTGTTATTAAATTTGTACCACTAGGCTATATGCTTAGAACGATTGTGTGTATCGCGCAGATATTAGGGTTACTGATTAGAGGAGACCAAGCTGTGGATGAGATTTAGAGATATAGGGTGCCAAAAAAGCAACTATGCCTAGGATTGAATACATGTATAATTATGGTTTTACGTATTTTGGTTTATGAATATTTAATCACTACATTTGCATATTAAGTGGAGTTTTGGGATATTATGCTTATATATAAATATAATTGAAATAAATAATATTTCTAAATATGTGCTATTGAATATAAATTTTTATTGTGAAGATTTTTGGAGAATTGGGAAAATATGTGAAAATAAAATAATATAGGGAGTGTAAATTATTTTTGCAGGTTGTGCTTATTTTATTGACATTGGAATTTATTGAAATTTCAAACAAAACTCTAGTAAAATTTTTTCAGAAATTTTTTATTATAAACCTATAATTATTTTAATAAAAATGAGGGGTTAACACGGATTATTGGAATGACATTCTTATATTCTGTGTGTGTATTTTACATATATAAAATTTTTGTATTATACATATATAAGGTATAAGGGTGTTACAAGTCATGCCATTTGGACTCAGAGTTACCCCATCTATATTCTAGAAAGCTATGATATGCATCTTTCAACCTATATTTGTATTCATCCCTGATCTACATTGATGATGTTCTACTATTTTCTCCAACACTAGAAGCTCATCATCAATTGCTTCATTAGTTTTGTACTATAGTTCAATAACATGGGATTATGCTCTTTGAGAAGAAAAGTATTTTTGGCTAGACTACAATAGATTTTCTAGGATTACACTTTGAAAAATGGCACATACACTCCAAGTCCACATATTGCCCAAGAATTGCTTAAGTTTCTAGAGTCAAATCTCACCACTAAGCAAATTTAGCAGTTTCTTAGTATAATTAATTATATTAGAGACTTCCTTCCTGCCATTGCCCAATCAATATGTCAACTCTCTAAACTTTTGAAAAGAATCCTCCTTGATGGTGACCAGAACAAATAAAAGTTGTCCAAACAATCACACATGTTTCCTTTTGCCCCATTCCTCTTCACATTCTTTTTGTAGGTTAGAGAATTTTACAGACTAATTCAAGTAATGAATTTTAAGATCCATCTTCCTAGAAAAAATAGGTAATAAAACCCACTACTATGGTCATGCCTGTGGTTAGTTCAAGGATGGTAAAACATATTATGACTCAACCTACAAGGAGATCCTAACAGTCAAATATGGTATCAAGAAATTTGATTTCCATCTAATTGGCCATTATTTTCTTATCATTTTAGACAATACCTCCTTTCTAAAAGCTTAGAGTTTAAACATAAAACTCTTCGTTCTTTCCAGCTTTTGAGATTGCAGGAATGGTTCGTAAAATATAATTTCTATTTCTAACACATCAAGTATCAAAAGAATTTAATTCCTAATCTTTTTTATCTCGGTCATTGAAACCTATTACTTTCATCACAAGCAGTTTATCTATTCCTTTGATCATGATGAATACTCGTGTTTCTAATCCACCTCCACTTCCATCTTTGGAGTTCCCTCTAAAATTTATCCCTGAAAATCCAAACCAAATTTAGATTTTTGCAGGGACTCGTATGTTTTGATATTTGTTAGATATCCACAATAATTTTCATATAGAAAGAGAACTTAATATATTTTATACAAAACATCCATGGTTTTTGGTTTATCAATTCTCTCCACATCATCCTCATATTCAAGAAGAATTTTAGTTTCTATAGTGTCTCTCAACCTTATAATATAATGTTTTTGAAATCCCTATCATGAGAATGATAAATTTTCTCCATATTGAAGAAAATGTTTGAACACTTCCATGGAAAATTTTTGACTTGGTATGATTCAATTCATTGGTGGAAAAAATAGTTATTACAGATTACCCACAACAATAATTCATAGAAAAAGCCCACTTCAGAGGCCCAAGATTTTATGGAAATATTTATTTTTCATAGGTCTTATTATAAGTACCTAAAGAATGGAGTACTTTGGTCCAAAATCAGGCATACCATTGGTCCATCACCAGTCCTACTCTCTCAAAATCAGCGAATGAAACATCACTTGAAATTATTTCTTTGTGAATTAAATAATTGTCCACTAACAATAAAAATTTGATCATATGCACCTCAATGGGTCCCAAAAAAAATTTGTCCTCTAATATAAAAAAATTTAAAGAATCTTATGCAAATTTGCCTATCCAACTCAGTGGCATGTATTTTGAATATATTGATCCATTCCATTAGACAGACTTAGGAGGATCCAACTTAGCTATAGCACAAAGAGATAAAGATGCTTGTCCTTTCTATGGTGCATCTAGCTCAGCCTTATCACAAAGAAATAAAGATAAAGAGATAGTGGAAGCTGAGGCATCAGCTGTAGCTGAAGCATCTACTTTATCAAAAGAAATGGAAATGATGGACCTAATAGTATATAAAAATAATAATCCATTAGCCCATTCTTAATATGACTCAGAGAGCTCAAAATTAAGGAACTTGAACTTGTTTCCCTCTCACTCCTTTTAAGAAATATTACTGTTCTTTTGATAGAATGTAATAATTTTACATTTTTGAGTGCATGTTGAAATTTTTGCTTATAACTTCAAATTTTTTCTTATTGGTCTTGTACTTCTATAAATGAATAACTAGTAAATGAAGGGGAATCAAGTTTAGATCTTCTTCCTTCCCCTATGAGAAAACTATTATCAATAAAATCATGAACAACTAAATTTTTCTCCCTTCTTTCTCATTTACATACCTACGTATCTACTAAATGAATTCATGATCTTGATATGAAGTTTAAATCTTGAGCTTGCTCATAAATTAAAAATCCTGAGCTTGATTATGGTATTTAATTAGATAACTCAAAAGGGCACTGTTATTTTGAGGCTAAAAAAGGTCTTGTTGTTGATTATGCATGAGAGATATATGATTAATTAATTATAACAGCTCTTAAGAGATTTAAATGGAAACACTGTTCATCTATTCATAGTCAAGTATGCTCTATGCTATCCTCTCAAGGCTGATCCTGCACACATGTGCTTACAATTGAGAGTGATCCTTGCACATCTGATGGATTATGGAAGGATGCCCCAAGTAGTATCAAGTCTAATGACAACCAAAGCCTAATGCCCCAAGTCAAAATGATACCCTTAACATGCCCAATTCTTTTGAAGTCAACATGTAGACCATTGTAATTTTTTTTCATCTCTTAGTTTCAAAATATTTTTTTTAAAATATTAAATTAAAATATTTATAATAAGTTTCTATTTATATGTAATAAATACTAATATATATCAACATATACTCAAATTTTGAAAATAAAAATTTTATATTTTATTTAATTTATATTTTTTTAAATAATTTTATTATATATTATAAAAATATATAAAAATATATATTTTTTGATATAAAATTATGAAAATGTCATTTTATCAGCATATACAAAAATCTACTATTAAAATATATGTAACATATATATATATATTAATATATACCAATATATACCATTAAAAAAATAGTTAAAATATATATAACGTATACTGACATATATCAACATCTACTAACATATATCAATATGTACTGTTAAAATATATGTAACATATATCAATATATACCAAAATATACCATTAAAATATAGTTATAATATATATAACATTTACCGACATATATCAACATATACAAATAAATAGTGCAAAACTAAATATATATCAACATATATCAAAATATACCAGCATATACCATTAAAATATAGTTAAAATATATATAACATATAACGTCAAATATCAACATATGCCAATACATATATAACACATACTAACATATAGCTAAACATATATCAATTTGATACCCTTATGTAGACCCTTGATTTTGGCCCTAACATAGTTTAATCCTTATTAAAGATGGCCTAAGTACTTATCGGTCTATTCTTAACAGTTTAAACCTATTTTAAGCTTTTATTTTAACTAGTCCAATTTTTATAAGGCCTAAAATAGTCTGCTTCAGTTTTTAAAACCTTAAAATAGTCTGAAACATGGTTTTTAAACCTAAAAAATAGTCTGAAAACTATTTTGGTTCAAGAATGGGCATCCATGTCGAATTGGGACTCCTTAATTAGATATGGATGGGTCCATATTGAACTGAGGCATGCCCAGTTTGATATAGGTGTGTCCATATCAAATTGGGGCATTCCCAATTCAATGTGGACACCCATATCGAACTAGGAAAACCCCATTTCGATATGGGCACTAGTCCATGTCGACCTAGGGAGTTTTGGTTAGATATGGTCAGTTTAGCCTCGAATTCAGATTATTTTAGTTCAATATGGGCCTGGTTCATGTCGGATTAAGATGTTTTTAATTCGATACATCTCAAAAAATCATTTTTAATTAGGAAATGAAGACGGGTTTACGAAGTTTAACCTAATTGTTCCTTATATATATAGGTTAAACAGACTGATCAAAGGGGAGAGCAATTATCACAACAACAAGCAGGAGCAATTATCACGACAACAAACATGAAGTAACAACAACCAAAACAATAAATAAAAATCCAGCTATTTGAGTGAGCAAAAAGAAAATCATCAAACCACCAAAGCAAGAAGGCAGTGAACGTCTGTCTTTATCATGTTCAACTGAGATTTGATCAAAATATTAGTGGAACCAACAACAGAGGTTTGCAATTCTTATTTCATCCTTCATTCAGTTTGTTTTAAATTTATAGTAACACCTTCGTTCCTGTTTCATTGTGTTGTTTTGTTTTTACATTTTTATAAACATCTAGTAGCCTTGTTTGAGAGTCCCAGTTTATATCAAGTAAACCATTTAATTTAATACAACAATAGTGCTAGGGATTTTTTTAATGTTAACAGGTAACTGATTGATTTAGTTCACGAAATTGATATAAATCTTTTTAAATCATCTTTGCACTGCCATCCATCTAGACATCTAGTAATGATTTACAAGAGCATGTTTCATATAATCATGCAGTAGCATATTTAAGTGTCCCGTAATTTATTTAGTTTATATCCATATAATTGAATATGACAATAGTTTTTTTCCTAATTTGTAAAATCCTAAATCAATTTTCTAAATAACCAAAACACCAAAACCCTAATATCTAGTAAACATTAAAAACTCTAATTTATATAAATTTAAAACCCTATCCTACATATAAACCCTAATTTTCCAAAAAAGTCATATCCTATACACCATTTACCTTTCGGGGGTGCTGCCCCTGATCCCTCGTAAGGAGCGCTGCCCCTTTGACCCCCGCTAGCTAACCAACTAGCGGGACCACCATATGGGCTAGTCGATGGGGTCAATATCCATTTTTTGGGTTATAAGTCTTTGTGATTAACTTTAATTTCCTTTTCTTAAAACTCTAGTTTTGTATATTTGATGTCTTATTTAAGATTAAATCCTAGATTAGATTACATTGTTTTTACATGGTTTATAATGGATGTTTTATTTTTAATTATTATGTTTAAATGATTTAATTTATTTAGTTAATTATTTATTAAGATTTTGAGATTGTAAGAGGCATGTTTTCACTTCGTGAGTACATTAGTTTTTATCATTTAATTTAATTTATCATTTAAGGATTTTGGGACTACTGTAAAGGACACATTTTCACCTATGGTGGGTATCCTATTTTGTTTATTTTACTTTCTTTTTGGACTTTGGACATTGTAAAAGCACATTTTCATCCTTGGATGGGTGCCTATTTGGGTTGTTTATTTTAATAAAATAATGTATGTTTATTTCTTTTGAATTGTGTGTAATATGGATAATGTCATAATCTTTAAGAATTTTATAATATTTAGACCTGAAAAGGAGGTCGGTTCCAATGAACCGGGGGTTATGGGGGTACTGGGCCACTTCTCACCTTCCCCATGTATACCCAACTTTCCGAACCCAATAGGAGTTTGGGGATTCCTTAGGAATTTAGGCCCATGTTCTCTAAGGCCCTGAGCCTAACAGTGTCGAAGTCGCAAGAACCATTTCACCGGGAGTGGGAGCAAAATCCCTGCTCACACCTTATTCTTTTAAATTTTAACACATTATTGTCCCAAGATGGCAACCAAGAAGGGGGGGGGGGTGAATTGGTTGGTTTGAAGAATGATGGCAAATTCAAAATTTAAAATCCAAAATTCAAGAAAAAGAAATGTAAAAGATATAGAAGAAGATTAAGCAGAAGATGGAACAATGAACACAAAGATTTATAGTTGTTCGGATTTACCTTGATCCTACATCCACTTCCTTAATAATTTGTTAAGATTCCACTAGCTTTGAGTTTTTACAAGCTTAACTCTAACTTGGTGTTTTCACAAGCTCACACCAAACTTTACAATGGTTTGAGATCACACACCTCACAACCCTTACAAGAGTTTTCCCAAGCTCACTCTCACAACCTAAGTGTTTCCAAGCTCACACTCAAACATAAGATGGTATTTAATGCTCACACCCAACACTTAATCAATACAAAGTATAATTTTGATGAAAAGAAAATAATTATGTTTAAGTAGGCTATTACAATCACAAAAACTCTATAAAAATGAAGTTACATATGGTATTTATAGCCTTCAAGTCATAAACTAGCGGTTTTATGAGTGGTCCAACATATTTGATTCTTGTCTTCCACTAATTTCTTGGCCAGAGCAATTTCATGGTCGGACTTACCAAGGTCCACTCAGAATTCCTTAATTTCAGTTGGGAAAATAGTGGTCTGGTCGTACCTTTTGAAATTCTACTGAAAGCTCTTCCAACGATCGGTCCACGTGGCTTCCACTAATTGAGTGGAGGTCCAACGACTTCTGACTTTTTAATTATTTTAAGATCCCGATCGAACTTCATCATGGTCCAGTCGGACTTTTTATGGTCTGGTGAAAAATTGAGAGTATGTAACACCCCTATACCCCATATACGTACACCAAACATACTCTCAATATGTAATATATGTATACCGGATACAAGGATGTCACAGTCTATTTGAAACAAACCAACCTTTAAAACTTTAACATCAAATCATTATTATAATTAGTAATAGATAAAACATTCCTTGTTAGAATACATAAACATATATCTTCATTATACCCAAAGTTTATCCAAAACATTTATTTAATAAGCAGTGAAAAATGTAGCGGATTATACATATGTATATATTAAAATCAATATTTACGAATACATAGAGTTTATACATGCTTGGCAGTTTGTCTCTGATCTTGAAGTCCAACAATCAACACTTCACAAGGGATCTCAAGCCTAGACTCGACTCGGTCTAGCTGAACTTTCCGGCTCAACCGGATCTACCTTGTCACCTGCGTGATAAATCACAATCGTGCTAAGCCAATGGCTTAGTGGTATTAACCATGATAACAATATGATTCAATGTAATGCCAATGTCAAACTTCCAAAAATTTGAAGCAATATACAAGGATATCATATTTCATAACATTAAATCTCATTACATTGTTCAATTGTTCCATTATTCATAATTCACATTAAAGTAAAGACAAGCATGGGCCGAAAAGAAACTAATATACCATTCAAATTCCAGAGTTACTATTTTGGTCCAATAATCACATTTATCAAGCTCGTAGGCGAATCATTATCACAACGAGAAACATCTTATATGTAACATCCCAACTAGGCTTCAAGGACTAGGCCCAACCAAGCTTCAAGGGGAGCTCAGCATCAACCCAACTTGGCTTCAAGGACCAAGCCCAACCTAGCTTCAAAAGATTGTTACTTTTACGCATGCCACCAATAACAAAACTCTAAAAATTGAATAACATAGTAGGCATACAATTATTTCATTATATCATTATCAAATCCATTCTCATTTTCTCATAATCATCTAGGCATAATGTCTCAATATTTCATTTACATCATTATAGCCAACATCAATGGCTTCACATTTCATCATTTGAGTGCACATCACAACTTACATTGTTCATATATTTTGAATCCTCAACATATAATTCACATAATGCACATAATACAAATCATTGCACCATTCTCATATATCAACCATATAGTAGGTAACCTAACACATTTTCCAACCAAATGTGTTAAGTCCCAAAATCATGTAAATGTATGCAATCATGTAGGGTTTGTACTTACCTCAAGAGAAACTCACACCAATCTAAAAACCTCCTCTTCAAAGAATCCTTCAACACTTGGATTAGGGCAACTCAATATCTTCAAAACCTAATCCAAAGGTGATCATACACACTCACTTAGTAATACACATAAGGAAATAAGGATAAGAACCATCTAGGACAAACTCTACACATGACATGCTTAACAACACGGGCGTGTCCCTGGTCATGCCCTAAACCCACAACACAGAAACTTTTACACGCTCAGTGACATGGGTGTGTCACTGCACGTGTGAATTCTCCTCCAACACAGAAGTTGTGACAAGCTCAGTGACATGGGCATTTCACTGGACGTGTCAATTCACCAACAACACAGTAGCTATGACATGCTCAGTGACATGGGCGTGTAACTGGCGTGTCAATACTACTCCAACATAGAAGCTATGACACGCTCAGTGACATGAGCTTGTCACTGCTCGTGTCACTGCTCGTGTCACCCATACTGAAAATAGAACCAATGACAAGCCCAAAGACATGATGTGCTTCCTCCAAAATTATATTTTTCAATCTTGCATCATCAGGAACACATAATCTATCTTTATACCATAAACTACCATCACCTCTCACATGGAAATCTCGACTCTCCCCCTTTTTACAATCCAAAATAAAATTTCTGAATTTTCTCATCTGCCAACTGAGCCTCTCTGATATGATCCAACAATACCAATCTCAATCGTAATTGAGCCAATAAAGCACCATCATCACATGATTCAAAACTAGCATGCAATGCTCTCAACTCAACAAACAACAAGAGCAAATAAGCAGTCAAACCAGCTAAAGACTTTCGACTCAAGGCATCAGCAACTACATTTGCCTTACCAGGGTGATAATCAATCAAGAAGTCATAATCTTTAATCAACTCTAACCATCGTCTCTGCCGAAGATTCAGCTCTCTCTGAACACCCAAGTATTTCAAACTCTTGTGATCTGTATAAATAAAACACTTCTCCCCATAAAGATAATGTCGCCAAATCTTCAAAGCAAAAACTATGGCTGCCAATTCCAAATCATGTGTTGGATAATTAAGCTCATGCGGCTTCAACTGCCGAGAAGCATAAGCTATGACTCTACCCTCCTACATCAAAACACAACCTAAACCACTATGTGAAGCATCACTGTAAAGCACATATGGTTTATCTTCCACAGACAAAGTAAGAACAGAAGCTTGAGTCAACATCTTCTTCAACTACTCAAAGCTTGCTTGACACTGCTCTGTCCACACGAATCTAACTCCCTTCTGAAGTAATCTGGTGAGTGGAGTAGCTATCAAAGAAAAACCCTTCACAAACCGTTGATAATAGCCTACCAAACCTAGAAAACTTCTAACTTCACTCATTGTCTTTGGTGGACTCCAATTCAAAATAGCTTCAACTTTACTCAAATCAACTCTAATACCATCTACTAACACCACATGACCGAGAAAAGTCACTTGATCAAGCCAAAACTCACACTTAGACAGCTTATCATACAACTGCTTCTCCCTCAAGGTCTGCAATACACTCCGCAGATGCTTGTCATGTTCCTCCTTATTATGTGAATACACCAAAATATCATCGATAAAGACTACCACAAACTGATCTAGATAGGGTCTAAACACCCTATTCATCAAATCCATGAAAGCTGCTGGTGCATTCATCAATCCAAAAGGCATCTCCAAAAACTCATAATGTCCATACCTTGTGCAAAAAACTGTCTTAGATACATCTTCAGCTCTGACTCTCAACTGATGGTACCCTGATCTCAAATCAATCTTAGAGAAACCTGCTGCTCCCTTCAACTGATCAAAGAGATCATCTATCCTAGGCAAAGGATACTTATTCTTGATAGTCACTTTATTCAACTGCTTATAATCAATTCACAATCTCAAAGTACCATCCTTCTTCTTCACAAACAAAATAGGTGCTCCCCACAGAGACACACTAGGGCGAACAAACCCTTTATCCAGCAACTGCACCTTCAACTCTCTCAACTCAGCAAGTGCCATTCGATATGGAGTAATAGAGATGGGAGTGGTACTAGGCAACAAATTAATACCAAACTCAACCTCTCTCTCAGGAGGTATCCCTGGCAACTCCTCAGGAAAAATGTCTGGGAATTTTACAACTATGGGTATACTATCAAGTTGAGAACCCACTACTCTGGTATCTACCACATGAGCAAGATAAGCCTTACATCCTTTTCGAATCAACCTCCTAGTTGCAACAGCTGAAACAAACATAGATGCAAGTTTTCTCCGCTCACTAGATACCATAATACTTCTACCATCACCGGTTCTCAAAGTAACATACTTATTTTGACAATCTACCCATGCTTTGACAACCAATCCACGCCTAAGATCAGATCATATTCCTTAAAAGGGATTTCAATCAAATCACTAAGAAACTCCTCATCCTGTACCACAACTGAACTATCTCGGTGCACCTTGCTAACTACCACACTATGCCCTAAAGGATTTGTCACCAAGACATCAAATCTTAGGGACTCAAAATGCAATTCAGACACAGGCAAAATAGATGCACTTATGTATGAATGTGTAGCTCCTGGATCAATTAGAGTAAAAACTGAAATGCCAAATAAAGAAAATATACCCGCAATGACGGCTGAAGCATTCGGCTACCTCTGCATCACATACACTCGTTGAGATGGCCCAGCCTCATCTGGCCTACTACCTCCAGATGTAGAGCCTCCTCTCTGACTAATCCCAGGTCGACCACCTCTACTAAAATCTCTGCCCCCTCGACCTCCTCTAACATTGGGTCGAGAAGCTGCAGTATCAGTTTGTCTATTCTCCAGTAACTCAGGGCAATCTTTGATGAAATGATTTGGTGACCCACATCTAAAACACACTCCTGGTCCACCCGTCTTCCAGCAAGCACCCCCATGTGCCCTACCACAATGAACACATGTAGGTGGAGTAGACCTATGAATCACTGGAGTCAGTGCACTAGCAACAGAAACTGTAATTCTCGGTCTCTGCCTCTGCCTATGATACTGAACTGACCTACTAGACTGCCTCTGGCTCCTACTGACCCTGCCTCAAACTGGGGTCTCCTAACTCTAGTCTCACCCCCAGTAGCAGCTGCTGCAATACTCTGTGCTCTCTCAACACTTCTAGCTACTGCAATCAACTGAGAAAAATCTTGGTATCGGGAACCAGGAACAATACACATAATAGAGGGTCTCAACCCCTCCTCAAATCTCCCGCACCGGTCAATCTCATCTGAAATAATCCCACCGGCATAATGACTCAACCAGATAAACTCTATCTCATACTCTGTCACTGTCCGGTTATCCTATCTCAAATTCAGAAATTCCATCTTCTTGGCATCTTTATACTCCCTCAGAGTATACTTCTGCTCAAACTCCCACAGAAAATAGCCATAAGTCAGGGTCGGTGGATCATCCAATGCATGTGGAACCGTCTTCCACCAATCATAAGCATCTCTCTGTAGAAGGGATCTAGCATAATCAAATTTTTCTTTAGGAGTAGCTTGCAGCTGGATGAATACCCTCTGAACTCTATCAAGCCACTGCTCAGCTACTGCAGGATCTATAGTACCAAAGAAATCCTCAGCTCCAAACTTCCTCAATTTATCATACCGCCTCACCGGTACTTGCGGCTATGGTTGCGATGGCGGCTGCTGCACTGGAGCCTTCCTCAATAACTCTACCATATGCCGTAACCAAACCGGTGGAATCTTATCAGCAGCTGGTCTCTCTAGAACAGGAGCAGGCGCCTCTCCAGCTATCTCAACCCTGGCTTCATCTGTACCCTTATCAGGAGCTATACTCTCAGCACTACCCTCTATGGACTAACGTGACTGAGATGCCATCACTACCTATATCTGCAAACACAACAGGAGATTACCTCATCAAAGATCAGAAACTGCCAGTGCCAAAGCATGTATATTATTCAAATACCATATTTTAAAATAAAAAATTTTTCTTTTCTTACAATTCACCTAGGTTGAGAATCCTCAAACCTAGGCATTGATACCAAAATAACTGTAACACCCCTATACCCCATATACGTACACCACATATACTCTCAATATGTAATATACGTATACCGGATACAAGGATGTCACAGTCTATTTGAAATAAACCAATCTTTAAAACTTTAACATCAAATCATTATTATAATTAGTAATAGATAAAACATTCCTTGTTAGAATACATAAACATATATCTTCATTATACCCAAAGTTTATCCAAAACATTTATTTAATAAGCAGCAAAAAATGTAGTGGATTATACATATGTATATATTAAAATCAATATTGACGAATGCATAGAGTTTATACATGCTTGGCAGTTCGTCTCTAATCTTGAAGTCCAACAATCAACACTTTACAAGGGATCTCAAGCCTAGACTTGACTCGGTCTAGCTGAACTTTTCGGCTCAACCGGATCTACCCTGTCACCTACGCGATAAATCACAATCACGCTAAGCCAATGGCTTAGTGGTACTAACCATGATAACAATAGGATTCAATGTAATACCAATGTCAAACTTCCAAAAATTTGAAGCAATATACAAGGATATCGTATTTCATAACATTAAATCTCATTACATTGTTCAATTGTTCCATTATTCATAATTCACATTAAAGCAAAGACAAGCATGGGCCAAAAAGAAACTAGTATGCCATTCAAATTCTAGAGTTACTGTTTTGGTCCAATAATCACATTTATCAAGCCCGTAGGCGAATCATTATCACAATGAGAAACATCACATATGTAACATCCCAACTAAACTTCAAGGACTAGGCCCAACCAAGCTTCAAGGGGAGCTCAGCATTAACCCAACTTGGCTTCAAGGACTAAGCCCAACCTAGTTTCAAAAGATTGTTACTTTTACGCATGCCACCAATAACAAAACTTGAAAATTGAATAACATACTAGGCACACAATTCTTTCATTATTTCATTATCAATTCCATTCTCATTTTCTCACAATCATCTAGGCACAATGCCTCAATATTTCATTTACATCATTATAGCCAACATCAATGGCTTCACATTTCATCATTTGAGTGCACATCATAACTTACATTGTTCATATATTTTGAATCCCCAACATATAATTCACATAATGCACATAATACAAATCATTGCACCATTCTCATATATCAACCATATAATAGGTAACCTAACACATTTTCCAACCAAATGTGTTAAGTCCCAAAATCATGTAAATGTATGCAATCATGTAGGGTTTGTACTTACCTCAAGAGCAACTCACACCAATCTAACAACCTCCTCTTCCAAGAATCCTTCAACACTTGGATTAGGGCAACTCAATCTCTTCAAAACCTAATCCAAAGGTGATCATACACACTCACTTAGTAATACACATTAGGAAATAAGGATAAGAACCATCTAGGGTAAACTCTATACATGACACGCTCAACAACACGGGCATGTCCCTAGTCATGCCCCACAACACAGAAACTTTGACATGCTCAGTGACATGGGCGTGTCACTGCATGTGTCAATTCTCCTCAAACAAAGATGCTATGACATGCTCAGTGACATGGGCATGTCACTGGGTGTGTCAATCCACCAACAACACAGTAGCTATGACATGCTCAGTGACATGGGCGTGTCACTGGACGTGTCAATACTACTCCAATACAGAAGCTGTGACACGCTCAGTGACATGGGCATGTCACTACTCGTGTCACCCATACTGAAAACAGAACCAATGACATGCCCAAAGATATGGCCGTGCTACTGGGCATGTCAGGCCAAAAACCTGATTTCGACACCATCAACACCACATCCAACAATGAACTTTCTTTTACCCTTTTCCACTCCAAACAAACTCAACCAAAACCATCAATATACCATAATAAACTTGTATAACATAAAAAAAAAAACTCAATAACATGCATCAAAACACAATCACAACCATATTTCACAACTCAACACATATACAATCCACAACTCTTGTTTTCTTCACCAAACTTAACATTTTCTTCAATCAAATCCCAAAATCAAAGTTAATTAAACCAAATAACCTCAAACACACCAAATCAACCAAAAACACATCTACAATAACCATTCACCAAACTCAAAGCTCAAACTCCAAAAGAAATCAAAGAAACAAGTTGGAAGTTTACCAAAAGTGAAGAAAATCCTTAGAACTCCAACTTGATCTCTTGAAATCCTTCAATTGCTTGAGTGAGGAATCAACAAAACCTCTATTTCCCTTAGCAATGGTGATGGCCGGCTCTTGAAGAAAGAAAGAAGAAGATGATGATAATTATTCTCAAGTCAAAGAAATCAACCTCTCTTAGCCACACAAAAACTCTCTTACATCTCAACCAAGCAATTAAATATTATAATAATAAATATCATCTTCCACTATCACATAATTTCTATTTTAAAAAATAATTAATTATCTCATTTGACCACTCTACTTGATGATTTGTATATGTTGTATATATCTCCATATATACAACATATACACACTTTCATTTCTTATCTTTCCACTTAATCAAATATACAATTTGCATGTAATTCCATTTTCAACACTTAACATTTTCAAAATTTTAGAGTATCATTTGGGATATTACAGTGTACTTCTGGACGGGAACCTCTCTGGATGCTTTTAACAAAATTAGCTTGTAAGGTCTGGTCATACTTTAGCTTAGTCCAGTCGAACATTTTGAGGTACGTTGAGAATGTGAGAGTGCTTTTAACCATGAATCCTTCTGTGTGATTTGCAACATTTTCATCCAATAGTTCGATCGAAACTCTTCAAGGTCCGGTCGAAATTTCTGAGGTATAGTGAGAATTTGAGAGTACTTTCCACCGTGAATCCTTCTATGACATTTTGCTCAATTTGACATTGAAGGTCCGGTCGGACTTTTCATATTTCCTTAAAAAAAGTTAACTTTCTGCAAATTGTAACTTAATACAAATGTTAGCTTAATTCAATTTGATTGCCTAAAATAAAAAATAGAGTAATTTGACTAACACACATATATAAATAGCAATTTAATATAAATATTTTTAATTTATATGTAAAACATGCCAACATATAACTACACAATAAAAATATTTTTTTTAAATACTATAAAATAAAAACTCCAAACAAAAATACTGCATAAAGGAATTTTTTTTTAAAAAATACAATGATTTATGGACACTTTAAAATAAATAAAAAAGAAAAACAAATAGTCAAATAAAAAAGAACAAACATTATGAAAAATTAAACATATAAAATAAAAGATAACCAAAAAGAAAAAAAAACAAATAGTTAAAATAAAAAACAAATAACCAAAAAAAGGAACAAATAATAAAAGAAAATCGAACCACATAACTTCCTTATTATTGAAAACCGAAAAGCATAGAAATGTAAAAACAAAACTCTAACCGTATTTTTAAAATCAAAACATAAAATTCGGTGTATGATATAATGTTTTTAAATTTCTATTTGTTTTTAATGAGGTAGCGTGGATATGGTCTAGTAGTTATAAAAAGGGCAGTTTGAACCGTTTTGAGTGGGAATAAAGTCAAAATTTAATTAATTATCACCCTTTTAGGAGATTAAAGCATGATTAGAGTATTTTTTTATATTTCAAATTAATATAAAATTAATATATTTTTTAATTTGATTGAGTATAATTATAATTAAATTTTTAATTAATTATAATTGAAAAAATACATATTTATAAAAATATGTAAAATTTGTGATAAATTTATCTATTAAATCTTTATAAGTTTTGTAACACCCTTATACCCTATATACATATAGTACATATATCCCGTGTATGTAAAATATGCATACAAAATATAAGAGTGCCACGATTCTAGTCTTTAGGAAATTTCACTAAAATTCCAATAAAATAATTTATATTTTAAAACATAATGTTATTAGATAGATAAACTAATGTATCTATTAATAATTATATATTAAAATAATATTTATTAATGAAAATCTCTGAGAAAATTTTTCAAAATACCAATCATTCACAACTTGCACAAAATTAAATACTCTCAAAATATGGTTTTCACCCATTCTTCAAATCATCAGTTTATAAATACACATTCACATTCACAACTCATAATGTTATTTGTCATAATTAAATACTTTTATATAAGCATATAAATACACAACCATTATAATTCTTTATATGCTAACATAAGTGCTATGTATCAATGTACATAAACTAAAATAAGTAAAACCATATCTATACATGAATTTAAATGACACAATTGGTCTTGCGACACCCTAGGTCACCAAGTATCATTCACAGTCTGGATCTCTCTGAATAGCAACTCTCCTACCTACGCGATTCACACAACTGCGCTAAGCCCGAAAACCATACAACAATACAACAATTTAAAACCATAAAATAATTTAAATAACACACATGCATATTTTTCAACTCATATTTTTTAGCATCATACTATCAATACATACATTATTATTTTTTCATTTTCTTTACCTTATAATTCATATACGCACAATTATTCATCACAAACTACTCATCATCCGCCCTCTAATTCTTCAAATATATATATATATATATGAGTCACACAACATCATCATCACAAAATTCATATACAAATATATCACAACCACACATATATATATTCATCAACTCAACATTTCGCTGCCACGCTACTGGTACAACACTGCTCAACTAAACTCATTTACTTCATCTCATCATTTTATTGCAATATTGTTAAAATCACACGTGGGCCCAACTACTCTCTACACAATAATCAAGTTCCAGAACAATTGATTTGGTCCATTGTAACACCAAGTGTCTAGCCCGTAGGCAAAATTATTTCAATTTCTCAACCCAACTCTGCTCAGGTCCTCAATCTCATGACCTAGCTTTGCTCAGGTTATGACCCAGCTCTGCTTGGGCTTGTCATCATATAATCCCAATATCAATTTTCTAGAACAAGCTATTATGGAGAGCAACGCACACATCGCATAATTATTCATTTCAACAAATATATTTCCATAATCTCATTTTCATTATCAAGATTTAACTCTGCTTAAGTCTTTCAACAACTCATTTCTCATCATTTAGCATATTTCTCATCTCACATTCCTTCTCAAGAATTTTCATATATATCGTGATCATATCATTCCATGATCAGCATCACATATCTCATAAATCATCATATTTACATATTAATTTCACATCTCAACACATCACAATCTATCACATTATCGTCATTCTCAATCACACATTATCAACATTTCACAACATGCGCATATTCTTTATCTTATCATTTTCATTCTTATCATATTTCCATATCTTTACCAATTTCCACACATTTCCAAATTCTACATACTATTTGTATATTTTCACATATTTCAATTATTCAAGTATATTTTCTTGACATGTTTCCAATGTGGCATACTTTCCATTCCAAGTCCACAAAATGCACTTTTACCAATTGCACTTAACAAAGATATTAATTATTCTACAATGACTTAATATCTCACAATTCAAGCATTTCATACAATTTTAAAAACAACAATGCACTTTTACTATGACTTCCAATATCAAAGTAACTTAGCACATTTTCACAATTCATAATGTGCTAAGCAAATTCAAATGCAATCAATGCAAAGGCTATCAAAGTATATACTAACCTTGATAATGCTAACTCCATGCCTAATTCACTCTTCCAACTCCAAATTCACTAATTCCCTCTTTCACTTTGATTTTATCATTTCACTTTCCTCAATCTTAAACCACGTTATAAGCAAAAGTGTTCCAGTAACAACACATTCCATGCCATTTTAATCAACCAAACATCGATTATATACATTTTATCCAAAATTTCACTTAAATCCTAATTCACCCCTACTGCCTCTTTAAAACTACCACTTAATATATCCATTTCCATCATCCACCCATATATTCATTACAGACACATTAAAACAACATTTAGACAATTTATCTTAACAATTATAAACATCATCATCAAAAATCTTTATTTCACATAACCTACCCATAAACCCTAGTTCCACCATAACCAACTCATATCCAAATTTCAACCATAAAATCATTACATATACATCCTAATAGCTTCAAAATAATCCATATCAACAATTATCATAATTTTCATCAAAAGTCCAATTTCTTCGTATTCACATATTCAAAGAAACTTAGAAAAATTTAAAGAATATATCCTTACATATTACTTGAAAATCCTTCAAAACCACCTTTAATACTTAAGAACTTGGTGAAATTTTGAGTATTTGGAAGAGAAAAATCCTCCTCTAGCCATCATGAAATTCGTCTAAAATGAGAGAAGAGGAAGAAGATAATGATAAATATGTGTGTTTTTTTTTTAAATTTCTATCTTCTTTTCCTAGCCATACACATATAATAATAATAATAATAATAATAATAATAATAATAATAATAATAATAATAATAATAATAAGTTAATTAATTAATTACTTATTATTTAATAATATTTATCATCTTCCACTAAAAATAATTTTGATTTATTTATTTATTATTTTTTAACACTGACTTTTTAACTTTTTGTCTTTTAGTGAAAAGTATATTTTATGTATATTTCACATATATATCAAGTATATACCATCCATCTTACTCTCTCACCACTCCAATTACTCTTCAAATTAATTATCTAATTGTATTTAAAAATTTTACGGATGTCATAAGTTTATTTCAAGCTTTACCAAATAATTTCTAATAATTACTTTTCATTATTTCAAATCAAATATTGTTATTTGCAACTGTAAATCCTTTTTTTTTTCTAATTTTTTAATGACCCAACGCATAATCTCTAAACTTAATAAATTTTGTAATTAATATATACTTAATAAATATAATTTTAAAACATTATTTGTAGTAAGTATACCTAAAAAAGATTAACAAACATCTTCAAAAGGAATATATATATATATATATATTTTGACTTTCAGAAAAACTGCCTTAGTTAAATATCCCTTTCCTACACATACAAATAATAAAAAAATAAAAAAATAAAAGTCATTTTCATACAATTAAAAGTTCAAAAAATGATTCACTATAAACATTAATAACTAATAGTAGTATCATTTAATGTAAAAAACTTTTATAGTAAAATTTTTTTATAACATTATTGTAAATATTAGATAGTATTGAAAAATGATCTTATACTGAAAAATAATAAATTAAATTAAAAATGTTATAAGTGGATGTTAAATTAAACATAAATTAATTGATTTTTTTTAGATTCAACACCCTCACTTACAATTTTTTATATATTTTAGATTTATTTGACAAAAGATATATTTTACAATAATTAATATCATTAATATTAATATCTGAAAATTTAGTTTCACTATGTATATATGTATGTATATATATGTATGGGTATTACAAAAAAAATATTTATATGCACAAAACAATAAATATTGGAATTATTGAATTAGTTTTTTTTTTGAAAGCTAAAGAAAATCATATTTTTGAAATAGAATCATAAATGACAGCTTGGACATGGACAAAAAGAGTAGAGTTAGGATCCCACTCTTTAAAGCTTACATGAGAAAAACCAACCTTAGCAAGTAAATGGGCTACTTTATTGGCTTCTCTCTTTACAAATCCAAGTCTAAATTCTTGTAAATCCTTAAGAAGATAATGAGGAACTATATGCTGATCAACAATTGACCAAGCACCAACAGTCCAATGATGACATGAATGAGCAAGTTAATGATCCATTAGCCATACGTGGATGACCAATGACAAGGTCTATATAACACCCTTATACTCTATATATGTATAATACATAAATTCTGTATATGTAAAATATTTATATAGAATACAAGAATGCTACAATAATTAACTGTAGAAAATTCTCATATTCGTTACCAAAAACAATTAAACATTTAAAAGATAAATACATATATATATAATAATATGTATAAAAGAAAATCTCTAAAAAAAATTCATCAGAGTTTTGTCTATAATTTTAATAAATTCCAAAATCAACAAAACACAACCTACAAGAAAATAATACCCCAAAAATAATACTTCTTAAAATCCATTATTTTCTCCAAAAATCATCTAGTATTTCACACACCTAAATATAATGTACTAGGTTTACATTTATAATATTTTACAATTCCATAATTATGTAAACATATTTACAAAATGATGTAATGTAGATAAACATAGTTAGTTTGAACAAAAGGTATATGTGCATGATATGTGGTCTAGTACTAAACAAACTAGTCTTGTGGTAAAAAATCTTTAACTTCAAGAGCAACTCATAAGCTAGACCTGATCAGGTCTACTAGGGCTCCCTCTGTTAGAAACCTTGTCCCCTATGCTATACAATTACACCGCGGAAAACTTGAAGTCTAGTGGTATATACTTTGATAACACGACATATTTAACCAATAAATATATATTTTATGCTATCATGGCAATGCAATGCTTATATATAATTTCATAACCTCTACATTTTATTAACACACCACATTCACACGCATTGGGCCCAATTAGTCCCTACACAATATTCAAGTTCCAAAATAATTAATTTGGTTTATCACGGCCCAAAGGTCCGACACCGGGGATCTAAGTGTTATATATATATGTATATATATCATTCAAAAACTATCCCCTCGGCATCCAGGTGTTTGACACCAGTGTGTCTCTCCTTAAAACATAAAATACATTTGATACCAATGTATCTAGCCCTAAGGCATATAAAACATCATGATGTATGTGAGCAGGGATTTAGGTCCCTACTCACGGTGGAATGGTTCATGAAACTTTGACACTGTTTAGGCTCGGGGCCTTAGAGAACACGGGCCTAAGCTAGGAGAAAATGGAGTCGTCACCCGGACAGGGTGGGAAAAAGAAAGGGGTGTATGACTCGATTCCTAAGGAATCCCCAACCCCTTAATGGGTTCGAAAAGTTGGGTACGTGTGGGGAAGGTGAGAAATGGCCCAGCACCCCCACAACGCCCAGTTCATTGGAACCGGCCTCCTTTGCAGGTCTTAATATTATAAAATTCTTAAATATAACAATATTATCCGTACTACATGCAACAATAAAAATAAAGCATCATTATATTAAAATCAAAGCAATGTCCAAACAAAGCAAATAAATTGATACCCATCCGAGGATGGAAATATGTCCTTACATCGTCCATGTCTAAAACTAAATGGGACACCCACCGAAAGGTAGAAACATGTCCTTTACATTAGTTCAAAATATAAAAGCAATTTAAATTACATGAAAATCAATTAATGAGGTACCCAATAATGGAAACATACCTCTTACAATTTTAATACCAAAATAAACAAATAATAATCATAATAATAATGAAAATATCCATCCATGATAAATTAAATAAATCAAGTATTGAAATTAAATAAATCAAAACATATAATAAACTACATAATCAAATCTAAAATTTAATAAAGCAAATAAAGATACAAATTTAGGTTTATGTCTCAATTTAGGGTTCTTTAATTAACATTTAGGGTTTTGGGATTTTGGAATTATTGTTATTATTATTTAGGCTACTGTGACAATTTTTTTGAAAAATGGGATGGATTAGGGTTTTATAAATTTTAGAAAGTAGTAAGGTTTTTGGTTAATCAAATTAGAGTTTAGGGCTAACATCATGAAATTAGGGTTTTAGAACCTTAAGACATTAGGGTTTATAATTTTAAAAGATTAGGATTAGGGTTTAAGATTTTTTTAGGTTTACTGGATGGGGATTTCTGGATTTATGGGATTTGGGCTTAAGGGTTTGTAGGTTTACTAGATGAGGGTTTGAAAAATTAAGGTTTTGATTTATCATTTTAGAAGAAAAATGGATTCTGGAAATAAATTAAGATTTTGGAAAATAATTAGGGTTTTGAGACTTTAATGGAATAATTTAGAGTTTAAAGTTTTGGAAAAAATAGTTTAGGGTTTTAAAGTTTTGGAAACAAAAGAACATTTTAGGGTTTTAAAGTTTTGGAAACAAAAGAATAGTTTAGAGTTTTAAAGTTTTAGAACCAGAAGAATAGTTTAGGGTTTTTGATAATTTAATGAATGACTTAGGCTACTGGATGAATGGAAAATCTGATTTATAAAACATACGATTATGGTTTAATAATTAATAATTCAGGTTACTGAAAGACTCAATATCAAAACAAATAATAGAAACATTTAAAAGAAAATATGGAAATACTATCGTATACTTAAATAATTCATGAATCAAAAGATAAGAATGCTGTAAATATAAACAAATCAAAGATTTATAATCAAACCTGCGTTGTATTGGTTCCACCACAGTTGACTCTGGCTGAATAAGAACAAAGACAGCGTTGCTATCTTTGATGGATTGATGACTGATGAGTGCTATTTGTTGCTAATTTCTTTTTGCCATTTCTGATTTGTTGTTTAATCTCTCTTAATGTTAATTGCCGACCCTTATTAAAGTCTAAAATGTTATTATTTATAGGCCAAAAACTCACTCAAAAACCCTAACCCAAATATTAATCCGTCCTTAACACAAATTCTAGTTTAATTAGGAAATAAAAAACAATTAAAAACCATGTCGATTTGGTGTGCCAAGATCGACATGGACCAAGGGCAGATCGACATGAGCTAGGCTCATGTCAAGGCCCTTTGAAATAATTTTGCATTTTTTAATTTTTTTAGACCGGAGCATCTAAAAAAACTTGGTTTAGGGTTTTGTAGTTGAGTTTGTGCCTTTTAAAATCGGACCGACTTATTAGAAGTTGTAAATCGGATCAAATTTATTTTGACATTCTTTAATTAGGACCATACCAACTTAGGGCAAAAATTAAGGGTCTACAGTTTGCCCCCTGCTTGAGCAATATGAGACTTTCAGTAGAAGAGAGTGAAAAACAACATGACTTTTGACTGATTTTTGATGAGGATGGGTACTTGGATTTGATTTGGGTACTTGGACCCGAGACTGAACTTGATTTAGGTACTTGGACCCGAGATTAAATTGGTTTGGGTTCTAGGACCTAAGATTGGGTTCTTGGACCCGAGATTAGGTACTTGGACCTGAGACTGGATTGAATTTGGGTACTTGGACCCAAGATTAGATTGAATTTAGGTACTTGGACCCGAGACTGAATTTAATTTGGGTACTTGGACCGTGATTGGATTGGATTTGGGTACTTGAACCCGAGACTGGATACTTGGGCCCATGACTATATTGGATACTTGGACCCGAGACTGGGTACTTGGACCCAGGAATGAATTGAATTTGGATACTTGGATTCGTGACTGAATTAGATTTGGGTACTTGGACCCAAAATTGAATTGGATTTGGGTACTTAGACCCAAGATTGGGTACTTGGACTCGAGATTGGGTACTTAGGCCCGAGATTGAATCTAATTTGGGGTCTTGGACCTGAGATTGAATTGGATTTCACTGACCTTTTATCAGTTGAGGATTCTGGCTTAACTGGTTGTTCCATTCTTTTAGTCTTCCTTTTGCAAAAATTCAGCTATTTTTAGTTGGCCCTTATATCTTCTCCTTGCCCCCTGCATGGCAAAATATTTGTAAGTAAGTTTAAAAATATTTTGTATATAAACTCAATAAATTGAAAAGGAGAAACTTTGCCCCCTGTTGTAGACCATTAATTTTTGACCCAGTCCGGTCTAATATATTTTAATAAGTCCAAAATAATTTTTGTGTTGTCCAATATATTTTAATTAGTCCAAAACAAATTTTGTGTTATCTTAATTAAATAATATTTGCTTTAGTATTTAATTTTTATTAATAAAAAATAAAAAATAATAATAAACAAATAAATAAAAATAAAAATCGACGACGAAAAATTTCATTGCCGAAAAGGGGGGGGTGGCAAAATGGCCGCAGATTATTTATGTGGGCGAAATGGCCCGCAGGTAATTTCGCCCGCCCCAGCTCGCAGGCTCCTGCGGCAAATTTTTTTGCCAGCGTAATTTTTTCGCAAGCGAAATTTTTTAGACGCAAATTTTTCCGAAACCAAATTCAATTCAATTCGGTTTCAGTTTCCTTTTCTTAATCAATGTTAGATTCCGTGAGCAATTAAGATTAATCATCAAAATCTTCTATAAATAGGACTAAAAAACAACACAGGGGGAGGAGAATTGAGTGAAGGAAAAACTTAGAAAGAGAGGGAACGAACTTTAAAATATTTTGGGTGAGTGAAATCGATCGGACTTTTGAGAGAAGCAAACAAGCAAATTCAATCCAACAAAGGCAACCATCTTGCCATTGTTCTTGTTCATCCAAGTAGTAATTTTTGGTGGAACCAACAAACGAAGGTATGAATTCCTTTATTTATTTTTCTTTACAGTAGCTTCATCACTCAAGATTAAAAATTGTTATTTCTGTAAAATCTTAAAACCCTAATCTACTTTCTAACTTTTCAAAACCTTAAATCATTTCATTAATTTACCAAAACCCTAATATGCTTTCCAATTTTCCAAAACCCTAAATTGAATCGTTTTCTTTCCAAAAGCCCTAAAAAATATCTTTTCTGTTTCTATAAACTTTAAATATTTTTGTTTATTTCCATAAAACTTCATAAAACTATAAATTGTTTTTCAAAATTCTAAAATCAAATACATTCTCCGAAACACTAAAAGCCCTAATTCAACTTTCAAAACCAAGGCAACAACCCCAAATTAATTAACCTTAACCCTAGTTTTCCTAAACCCTAACCCTTTAATCTTTAAACTTTAAAACCTTATAAACCTAAATATTAAAATTCAAACACAGTAAGCCTAAAAACAATAATTCAGTAGCTAATAATCATAAACCTAATGTTTTAAAGTATCCAAACCCTAATTTCATGATTTCTCTCCTCAAACACTAATTTGGTTAATCAAAGAACTTTATTAATCCCTTAAATCATAAAACCTTAATCCATTTTAATTCCCTTAAAACTTACAGTAGCTTAAACCAGTAAATTCTAAAACCCTAAACATTAAATAAAGAATCTTAAATAGAAACAGTAGCCCTAACTTGAACCTTTACTTGCTTTATTTAATTTATATTTAATTGTGTAGTTCATTGTATACTTTGATTTATTTTATATGCTTTGATTTATTTAAGTTCAATGCTTGGTTTATTTAAATCCTCATGGATGAATGTTTATATTTTGATTGATGTTTGATATCGTGGATGAATGATTTATTTATGATGAATGGTTATTTATCTTTATCAATTTATTTTGATTTCCAAATGTTGTAAGAGGTGTGTTTCCACTTTGTGGGTACCTCATTAATTAAGTTCTATATAATTTAATTTGCTTTATATTTTAGACCAATGTAAAGGACATTTTTCTATCTTTTAGTGGGTGTCCTATTAGGTTAGGCATGGATTATGTAAGGGCATGTTTCCATCTTCTATTGGGTGTCCATTTATTTGTTTTGCTTGGACACTGTTTTGATTTTCAATATATTGATGCTTTATTTTAATTATTGTGTGTAATATGGATAATATTGTTATATTTAAGAATTTTATAATATTAAGACCTGTAAAGGAGTCCGGTTCCAATGAACCGGGCGTTGTGGGGGTGCTAGTGTAACACCCCCATACCCCATATAAGTACTGTACATATACCGAGTACACATACAATAAGTATATAAGATATAAGGATGTCACTAGTTATTACCAAATTAAAATCTTTACTTTACTTCTAGAACAATAATACATTTAAATCATATGTAAATATTTACAAAATCATGATCCTTTTGATGGTAATACATATATATATATAAGTTACATTGTCTCTTTCAAAGATTCATTTATACTTATGAATACATTCTAATGAAAATGCAAAATCTTTAACTTGTACATGCATGCATCACCCTCTAGTTGGTCTCGAACTACCTTTGCTCTCTTCGTGACATAGTGGCATAACTCCAGCTCCATCACCTATTTACCTGCGCGATTAATATAACCGCGCTAAGCTCGAAAGCTTAGTAGTACAAATAAATACTAAAATATACATTACAAGATAACATACCTCATATTTTTAGCATCATGTTTTCTTATTCGATTTTCCCCTTTTTCAATGCATTCTTCATATATTCCTATTAATCTCACACATTACATACATATACATATATATAGCATTACAATCAACATAATTCCATAACCTGGTAGAACCATCATTCACATGATACTTACCACTTTCACCTCATATACATATTATGTGTCATATTACAATGCACAATAACATATTTCTCTTTCTAATAATTCATTTGCATGATACAACCATGTCATACTCCATAACATCATTTTATTCACATATCATCAATTATAAATCACGTTCCCAACAAAGGCAATCATTACCATCAACCATAATCCATCACTAATACTCTCAATCAACATATCAATACACATATCATATGTCATGCTTCATAATATTATTTGTTTCTTATTATCTCATTCCATTAATTTCTTATCCATAATTCACTATTCATGAATCATATTTAAACAAGCACAAGCATGGGCCCAAAGACACTAATATGCCATTCAACTTTCAGAGTTAATGTTTTGGTTTATTTATCACATTTATCATTACCATTGACCCAACTAGGCTTCAAGGATTTAGGTTCAACCAAGCTTCAAGGGGAGTAAAACATGTTAAACTTCAACCCAACTTGGCTTCAAGAACCAATCCAACCTAGCTTCAAGGGTTGTAACATCTCAATTAGGCTTCAAGGATCATATCCAACCTAACTTCAAGAGATTGTTACTATTATTAGGCATGCCACCAACAACAAAACTCTGAAAATGAATAACATATTAGACACACAATTCATTCATTATTTCATTATCAATTTCATTTTCATTCTTATCATTATTTAGGCAAACATGCCTCAATCATCATTTACATCATCATAGCCAACCACAATGGCATCATTTAGGCAAACATGCCTCATTTGTCTCATTTTCAATATTATAGCCAATAACAATGGCTTCATACATCATCATATCTCAATTCACAACTCATTTTTCATCCCAATATCACATCTCTTTCACATTTCATATTTCATCACAATATCACATCTCTTTCACATTTCATATTTCACCACAATATCACATTTCTTTCACATTTCATATTTCATCACAATATCACATTTCTTTCACATTTCATATATCATCACAATATCATATCATTCATATTACATATCACATACATTTCATACTTCATCTTTTATATATATATATATACATATATATATACATAACTATTCATCATTCAAGTATATACAATCAATTGCATTATCATATATTTTGAATACCCATCATATCATTCACATCATTCACTTTTCATAACACTTATATATATATATTTTACTTTCACATTTCACTTATTTCATTACATATACATTATTCATATATATATATTTATCAATAATATAATAGATTACTTAATACATTGATAATCAAATGTATTAAGGTTCCAAGCCATATAACTATATGTAATCAAATAGATTTTGTACTTACCTTTAAAGAAACTCACACTCATTTAGATTTCTTCTCCTTAGATTCTTCAATATTTGGATTAGGGCCATTCCAACTCTTAAAACCTAATCCAAAAGTAATCATACATACTTACTTAGAGATACACATGAGATAATACACATAAGAATCAATTAGGGTAAACTCAACACAAGACACGCTCACCAACACGGGCGTTTTCCTGATCGTGCCCTAACTCCACAACACAGAAACATTTACACGCTCATGACCACGGGCGTGTAATATATTCTGTATCACAGAAACATTGACACGTTCAACAACATGAACGTGTTCCTGGCCGTGTAAATTCTCCAAACTCACAGTAGCTATGACACGCTCACTAACACGGGCGTGTTAATGGCCGTGTCACATCTACTGCCTTACAAACAATTGACACGCCCAAAGTTTTGGACGTGTTCCTGGGCGTGTCAGGCTAAAAACCCAGAATCCGGCCAAAACAACAACTCAACCCAAAAACAACCATTTTTCCTCATCTTTTACCTTAATCAAACTCAACCAAACACACACAAAACCATAGCAAACTTACCAAAAACACCAACACCACTTACAACACATACTAATCATCATTATAAACATCATCCATGCATCAATTAATCAAATCCCCAATTCATTAACTTAAACCCTTATTCAACAATTCATCATCAACTTCACAAATAATCATATTATCATCATCCAATTACCAAATCAACACACATATACACTTCAATCTTTCAATATCATCATCATCACACATCAATCATACCAACCCAACTCAAACAATGAAAATCAACTTAAAGAAATAAATACTTACTTGAATCCTTTGTCAAATCTTCATCTCTATCTTCAATCCTCTTAAATTCCTTAAGAAATTTGATATATAAATTACATCTCTCTCTTTCTCTCTCTCTCTCTCTCTCTCTCTCTCTCTCTCTCTCTCTCGGCCAAACAGAAAAGAAGAACACGAAGAAGGAGTAGAAGAAGAAAGAAGTTTCTACTTCTTTCCTTCATCCTTATCTTATATATATATAATAATAATAATAATAATAATAATAATAATACTTTAAATCTCCACCACATATTCTTTCTTTGACTTTTCCATTTGACCAATATATATATATATCATATATATTGCCAAATACTCTACATATACACTCTTTCCACACATTGCTTTCCTTTCAAACAACACATAACATTCTCTCTTAAATTTTCTTTGCTTATCAACTTAACATATATATATACATTCAATCCCATAATAACAATAATATCATAACTTCCAAGGCATAATTTGGGATATTACAGCTAGGCCATTTCTCACCTTCCCCACGCGTACCCAACTTGTCGAACCCATTAGGGGGTTGGGGATTCCTTAGGAATCGAGTCATACACCCCTTTCTTTTTCCCGGCCCGTCCGGGTGGCGACTCCATTTTCTCCGGTCTTAGGTCCGTGTTCTCTAAGGCCCCAAGCCTAAACAGTGCCGAAGTCGCAAGAACTATTCCACCGGGAGTGGGGGTGAAAATCCCCGCTCACAGTGGTGACTCCACTGGGGATAAGAGAAGTTGATTCCGTTGGTCTTTATATTATTATATTCTTTCTTATAATGATATTATCCAGTGCATCATCTTAGATTACATCGTGTGCGTCAGTTAGGACGCCTGTGTTACCCGTATTGTGTTATGTAAGGGATACCATACTTTCACTCAAGGTATGGAGATCGAGCATTGCATAACCACTCATAGCCTCATACCATTTGGTATATATTTGCGATGGGAACCTAAGCCTTTTAACCCAAAGACTAAAGCTCATGTAATTGGCCTAGTTACTTTCCTTAGGTTTTTACCCCAAATGCATTTTGTTTGACTATGGTTAATTTAACTTGGCTTAAATCATGGCTTATTTGGTTTGATCTTTTTCTAATATGACCCAAGTACATTTGCAAGCTCAAATAAATTTTTCTTTAAAGTCCAAAAGACCAAAACTATTTTTAAAACTTTTCAAAATGGTCTTTGGACATAAAACTTTTCTAAAAACAAATCAAAAATTCTTTTGCTCATGGCCCAAATACTAAGCCCAAAATCCATTTTTTCTAAGATCTTTTTACAATTGGCTTAGAAACAAAATTGTTTTTATCCAATCTTTTCTTACAAAGAGCTTGCAAATTATTTAGGTCAATTAAGAAATACCAAAAATCAATTGTGAGCCTAGTTTATACTAAGAATAATTAATCATGGGCTTGTTTTTGGCATGAACCATTAGTTACTCTTTTCAAGTGAGAAATCTATCCATAATAAACCTCTTAATTTAGTTTTAATCCAATATAGCATAAAAGCTACTATAGTTGGTTGAATGGATTAAAACCTAATTAATGGGAATTACTATGAATGGATTTCCATTTTTGAAAATATAACTATTGGTTGAAACGTCTGAGGAAAATATTCAAAAACAAGATACCCCATGTTGGTATTTTGTTAACAATATACCTAGGAAAAGAGACTCGCCATTCGTGTGTGGATGTTATAAGGTTGGAAGGAACATCCTATTCATCCTTGTTTGTCTATTATTTGTACATACATGCATACATTTGCATCTCATATCATTAATCCTTTCTGGCTCACAGCCTTGGATTACGATAGTTCAAAAGCTTACAACAATCCGACCTATGCCGGAGATGAAGTATCTAGCAACAACTCAATCACTTGCTCACCAAAAATGATGGATCCCGAACAAATTCAAAGAATGGTGGATGATTCCCTCAATGCCAAGATGGAAGAAATAAAAGAGGCCCTAGCTGAGACCATGAAGAACCAATTGACTGCAATCTTAGAAAATCATGCCGAGGCATTTGCTAGCACCAAGAAGCCAAAGGACAAAGGGAAGACCAAAGTTGGTGAAGTAGTTTTTGATGATGAAAAGGTGATCATTGAAGATGATGATGATTGGGCTCAATACTACCAAGATCCTCAAGACAAGAAGAAAGAATAGAAGATTGTTGAAAGATCAACTATGGAGAAGACCGAAACTTTCGATGTTGAAAAGATAATTGCTGATTTAGAAAAGAAATTTGAGAAGAAATTAAAAACTGAGGAAATGTTCGAAGTTGACAAATTATTTGAGCTAGATGAAGAAGTCCCGTACAAGTTCAAGATGCCATCATTCGCAAAGTTTAATGGAATTGGAAATCCTCATCTCCATGTGAAGTAATATATCACTGCCATGCAGTCTGCCCGAGCTACTAAGTCTCAAACTCTAAGGTACTTCATGCTCTCATTGGATCCTGTTGTCCAAAATTGGTTCAATACCTTAGATGATGGAACATAAAAGAGTTAGGATATGCTTTTAAAGCCTTCATCCAACAATATGGGTATAATGTCGAGATGGAAGTTACCTTAATGGAAGTGGATTTCATTAGGCAAAGCCAAATGAGAATTTTGTAGATTATGTGAAGAGATGGAGAAACAAGGTCGCTTTGCTCAAGAAGAGGCCCGATGAATCCAATCAAATAAGAATGATTGTGAGAGGGGTGTTGCCTAGTCTCCATGAATGGATGTCTCACACCCTTATAAGGGATTTCAAAGATCTTCTCCAAGTTGGTCTACAAATTGAAGAGTGGGAAAGGGAGAAAAATCGCTTTTCAATAAGAAGGAATGAGAAAGGGAATTACCAGTCTGGAAATCAAAGCATGCAAAAAGAAGTTGATATCAATACAACTGGTCAAGCAAATAGAAGGCAGTTTTCAGATATGGGGAAGCCTTTGTCTTGGGTCTTCAATAAGCTACAAAAGAAGGGACTATTACAGCCATTGGCCCCTCGACCTTTGCCGAATCCTTTACCCCCAAAATTTAATACTAAAGCCTTTTGTGAGTTTCATCAAATACAAGGACATGAGACAGACAAATGCTTGCGATTAAAACATGAGATCCAAAATTTAATTGACAGTGGTAAACTGCCTGATCCTGATAAGACCAGCACAAAAGACAATCCTTTGCCTAATGTGAACCTCGGTTTCCACCCGAAAAGGATTCGGATGAACGTCCACTTGTTGTTAGGAGTCGCCACTCAGTTTTTTCTGTTCAAAGGGAAAAACTAAGAAAACCCTTGTTTGACTCCAATTAATGCATCCAATGTAAAGGTTTCTAATCTATGAACCCAAGGAGGATTCGGGGACTATGTCATGTATTTGATTAACTTGCCAAAAGAAATAAAACCCAAAAGAGACGAAGAAAAGAAGACAAGCAGATTGTTAGTAAATTGTGGACTTGCTATTTGGGGTGAATCCCAAAAATGCCTACATACTCTCGTTTTTATGAGAGATCAACGCCCATGTAGTTTGGAAAAGCCTATTTAAAGGCAATTATGCATTATGCATGTGTGTGTGTATGCTTCGTGCATTATAGGGCTTTTTGCCAAAATTGTGGGATTTTGAGCACTTAGTGCTAAATTTGATGAAACTTGGGTACTTGGTACCAAAAAGAATGCAATTTAGGCTCCGTGCCAAAAAGTTGATTTTAATTGTGATGGGCTTCATGCCAAAAGAGATTAGGTCTTTGACCAACAAGATTGATTGATTCATGGCCTAATGCCGAAATGTTGATTGATTAGTTAATTAGGCCTAAAACCTAAAATGATTAGGTCTTTGACCAACAAGATTGATTGATTCATGGCTTAATGCCGAAATGTTCATTGATTAGTTAATTAGGTCTTAGACCTAAAAGGATTAGGTCTTTGACCAAAAAGAAGAAATTAAGAAGAAGATGGAATGCTTATGACATGCTTGAATTGACAAAAGATGAATTATAATATTACCCTGCTTAGGATTTTCCCACTTCGAAGTTCCAGATCTCGTTTTCTTGGACCTTGGATTATGATCCTTGATTACGGATTGATTCCTGTAGCACAAGGTTAGATTTATGCAAAGAAAAGTCCAAGAGAAGTCCTTAAGCGTGAAAATAGAGAGTTCGTCAGCACGAGGTCCCGAAAACCGAAAAGCCAACCTTTTTTCTGAAAATTTAATAGCCTTTTATAGACAAAATCGGACCCGGACGGCGGTCGAACCGCCGTGGAAGTGACAAGCCGGGAAAAAGGAAAAAAAACAAAAATGGCGGCAGTCGGACAGCCCGACTGCCCGCTGGGACCGACGGTTGAGTCCCCATAATGGCACGCATGATTTTCGGGAGCTACGGACCTCCAAAAAATATTCCGGGACCATATCCGTGATCCTCGCATCATTCCGGACATTTCAAGTACCATGAAGACATACTTTCGGTGAACTTTACCATGGACCTCTGGTCCGGCTCGGTCGTCTGCAGTCTGAGAAAATTGACTTTCCGAGCCTCAAAATTCGAGTATTCACACCTAAGTTTGGAAGAGTATCTCCATCGGCAACCTTCATGGTGGGAAAAGGATTGGAAGAAGATTTTGTTTTATCATCCTTTTAAGATGGGGATATTGAAGATGTGAAAGGAAAAGAAGCTTAACTCAACAAACTTTCCTTAGCTTGAGTGTTGCTTTTCAAATTTTGCTTTAATATTTAATTAGAACAATCGTGTTTTTCAAATTTGTTTGAATAAATTACTTTTATTAAAAATTTTGTTGGTCTTTGTTCATTTTGGTGCGCAACCGATGAGGAATCTAGCTTGATATTTATAAATTAATGTATCTAGGCATCATGACTTGAATGACTTTACTAGGTAAGGGAATTGCTCTATAGCATTGAGTTGTGTATGCTTACTTAGAGAGGGATCCTACATAATTACCTCTGTCTAGGTCCTAGTCAGTCTTAGAACATGCTTAGACAAACTTTCGAGGCAAAATTGAACTCTACTTATTTAAAGGAGAGATGATCTAGGCATTGTTTGGTTAGCCAACAACTTGTATCCACCCTATTAAATATCAATCCATAGTTGTCCCTTTAAGCCTTCATAAAATTTTAGCTTTCTTTTCATTGGCATATAACCCCAACAACCTACCTTGAGTTATTGTGATACTTTTGACAAGTCTTATGATCAATAGGGTGAAGAGGCAAAGATCAAGGAATGGAATGCATAGCTAAGACTGTAAAAATAGATGGTGTTATCAAGACCATGAAGACAGTTGAAGTTCTCAAGACCATAAGGGTAGTTGAAGTTTTCCTAATATCTCTAATATATCAAGACAACATTAGAGTAACAAATGATTTATCCCTGTTAAAGAAGATTTATGTCACTCCACTCATCCATTATTGGAAGCTCAAGTTGGTACAAACAAGACAACTCTTTTAGAGATAGAACCAAAATAAAAAAACAAACAAAAACAAAAGAGAAGAAAAGAAAACAAGAGAAATGAGAGCAAGAAAAGAAAAAAAAGAAGAAAAGAAAAAGAAAAGAAAGAAAGGACAAAAGAAAAAGGGAAAAAAAGAAAAAAGAAAAAAAAAAAGAGAGGCCATTCAGAAAGCCAACTGAGTTCTCTTTTACCTAAAGCAGCAAAAGGCTTCCATTTGAGTTATAAGGACATTTTGACTTGAATTGGTCCAACCCAATTAAAGATTCGATCAAAATCAGAGAAAAAGGAGAAAGACCATTTAGTTCTTGAAAGTTCTGTACTTGACAGTCCTACAAGGAAGAAGGACAAAATTATAAAATGCTCAAAGAAAGGAAAGAGTAAGAAAAATAAAGAAAATGGAAAAGAAGAGAAGAAACGAATTTGGGAACCAAACTTTTTGCAAGGGCAAAAACTGTCCTAATCAAGATCCAGATTAATGCCAAGAAGATAGAAGGAATTTGGAGTCTAGCAAGATTGCCTCCAAGTTGCCTAAAATTCAAATAAGAAATTTATAGTGTGATGGTTTGTCCATTGTGTCACATAAGCTCCTATCTCAAAATGACCTTCATTTAACCCATGTCCCTCATAGACCCCATTTCAAGCCTATCAAAGACCTATTGATCTCTCTTGGTAGGTAGAGTCTATTAGTGGAGATAGTTTGGATAAGCATGCATATGAGATAGACAGTATTTAAACTCAATGAGACCTTTGGCCAAGTAATGTGTATGTGCCTATCTGAAGTGCAACAGTTCTTGCTTAAATAGAAATGATTCCAGAGTTTAGTATGGTAACTAGGGTTGTCATGTTATAGATATGTTAATTTGGAAAATCAAGTCCTGAGGTGCATTGACATTAATTTGTCAAAGCCAACATTTGATTTCAAAATCAAAATTCAAAAAAAAAAAAAGAGTTTTGTCATACAAAGCCTTCAAGTTAAGGGAAGTATGTTGAACCTCCAAAGGACACATTGGGCAAAGAAAATGATTATTGGCATGGTCATGAAGAAGCTATCAACTGACATGCTGAAACATAGTTTAAAAAGGATGTATCCCTGACTCTATAACTTGGGATCTCCACCACTCGTGTTTTCAACATCTTGAAGATAGAAGCCACAAATGCAAAGCTTTTAATCATTCCAATGCAAGACTTGAACGAGCGTCAAAAAGGAACCAATGAGAACACTTCTGCTGATCACCTCGGTCTGTGAGTCGATGGAATTACTGTAAATATTATTCATGCATATCATGCATACATGAGCATACACATCGCACTTTCTTATCTTTTATTATCTATTTCCTTTTCAAAGTGAACAACAAATACATTGCGAACTAAAGAATCAAAAGAAGAAATTGAATCAAGGGGGCATGGAAAGCCTATTTGCTTGTGGAAGCTCCGGTCGTTTTGTAAAAGAAGAAATACATGCTTGTGCGAAGAACTAGACGGCAAAAACATCAATCAGAGCCTGCATAGAAAAATCATGGGTTTGAGCCTACACAGGGGGTAACGCTTCTCCTTTTCAATTTTTGAGTTTATACATAAACAAAATATTTTGAATATCTTACCACACAGGGGGCAAGGAGAAAATATGAAGGCTAGCTAAAAAGGCTGAATTTTTTTGTTCATGTTTAATTAATGAACAAGAAAAAGAATTCTCAAAAGAATAAAAAATCATCATCAATAAAGAGAAAAATTTAGAATGAAAATGCAAAAGACAAAAGGTCAGTCCAGCTAAAAGAGCTGAAGCCAGGGTAAAGACTCGATTTCCAATGGATAAAGATCCATGTTTCCAAGGTAAAGACCCGATCTCTAATGGATAAAGATCCATGTTTCAAGGGTAAATGCCTGATTTCCAATGGATAAAGATCCATGTTTCAAGGGTAAAGACCTGATTTCCAATGGATAAAGATCCATATTTCAAAGGGTAAAGACCCAAAGTCCAAAGGATAAAGATCATTGTTTCAAAGGTAAAGACCCGATTTCAAATGGATAAAGATCCATATTTCAAGGGTAAAGACTAGATTTCCTGTAATATCCCAAAGTATATCCTAAAAGTTTTGGAATAATTGTTGTTGTATTTGGATTTAATATATGTGTTTAATTGGAAAGAGGGAAGAAGTGAAGAGAGTGTATATGTTGTATATATGGAAATATATACAACATATACACAAGACAAAGTGTGGAAGTCAAAGAAGATATTTTATTTTTATTATTAATGGAATTAATTAATAAGGAAATTTAAAATAAATGGAAGAGAATTAATTGGATTATTTTATTGTATTTTGCTTGGTGGAGAGGATTTTGAGGAGAGAGAAGGTTGAGTGTTTGACTTGGTTTTCTTTGTTTTCCTTCTTTCTTTCTTTCTTTCTTTCTTCTTCATGTATCTTCTTCTCCTTTTCTGTGTTGGCCGGCAGCTCCATAGCAAGAGAGCAAGAGAGAGATTTGATCTTCCAAACTCAAGATTGAAGGAGGTTTTCAAGTGATCAAGTTGGAAATTTAAGAGTTTCTTCAACCTTGATAAGTTCTCCACTTGATTCTTTGATTTTCTTTGAGTTTGTGAGTTGAGGTTGTGGTTGATATGTGTTTGTTTGATTGTGTGTGTTTGAGAGTGTTTGGTTTAATTGATTTTGATGTTGGTGTTGGATTGGAAAGAAGGAATTAGGTTTGGTGTTGGAAGAGTAAGAGTTGTGTGTATGTGATGGTTGTAAAGTGGTGTTTGATGTATGTTTTGAGTTGTTTTGGTGTTTTTGCAAGTTATTATGGTTTATGGGTGTGTTTAGTTAAGTTTGTTTGAAGTGGATAATAGTGGTAGAAAGTGGTTTGTTGGATGTAGTGTTGATGTTGCCGGAATCTGGATTTTTGGCCTGACACGCCCAGGAGCACGGCTAGGTTGTTAGGCATGTCATAGCTACTGTGTTGAGGGAGGATTGACACGGCCATGAGCATGCCCGTGTTGTTGGACATGTCAATGTTTCTGTGAGACAGAATGTATTACACGTCCCATGACACGCCCGTGGTTCTGAGCGTGTCAAAGCTTCTGTGTTGTGAGTTTAGGGCACGGTCAGGGACACGCCCGTGTTGTTAAGCGTGTCATGTGTAGAGTTTTCCCTAGTTGGTTCTTAGTCTTATTATCTCAGGTGTATTTCTAAGTGAGTGTGTATTATTTCTTTTTGAATTAGGTTGTGATGAGGTTGCGTTGACCTAACCTAAGTGTGAAGGAATCTTGGAAGAGGAAGTGTATAGATTGGTGTGAGTTGGTTTTGAGGTAAGTACAAACTACATGGTTGCATACACTTACATGATTTTGATACTTAATACATATTTGGTTGTAAATGTGTTAAGTGATCTATTGTATTGTTGATATACTTGATAAATGTTTTGATTTGTATAATGTGAATGATATGATGAGCCTTCAATATGTATGTTAATGTAATTGGTTATGTACACTTGAATGATGAATTGAGTTAATGTGATATGAGACATGATGAGAAATGAAACCCTTGTTGTTGGATGATAGTGCAAATGAAATAATTGGGGCATGGTTGCCTATTTGATTATGGAATATGAAATGAGAAATGAAATGAGAAATGAAATGAGAAATGAAATGAGAAATGAATTGAGAAAGAGATTGATAAAGAGATAAATGAAATAATTGTGTGATTAATATGTTATTCAATTTTCAGAGTTCTGAGTTTGGCGGCATGCCTATGAATCACTGGATAGGTGAAAAGACAGGGTCGTAAGCCGATTCCAGTTGAAAAATGTGAAATATGATGTTTTTGGGGTGAAAAGACTGGGTCGTAAGCCTCAAAAACAGTAACAGTCTAGCCAGGTTGAGGATCTCCTCGAGTTTAGCCGGGTTGAGGTCCAAGAGACTGGGTCTATTACACTATCCATGGATAGATATATATATATATATATTGCCTACGGGCTTGATGATTGTGATTATAGACCAGAGCAGTAACTCTGAATTTTGAATAACATATTAGTGTCTTTTGGACCCATGCTTGTCTTTGTTTAAATGTAATTTATAAATGGTGAATCAAATGAATAATTGGATTCAATGTAAGACTTTGAAATGTGATATTCTTATGTATTGTTTATAATGTTTGAACATATGATATTGGCATTGCAGTGAAACATATTATCATTGAAGTTTGTACCACTGAGCCTATGGCTTAGCGCGATTGTGGTTCATCGCGCAGGTGACAGGGTAGAATCGGAGAGTTCCTCTAGGCCAAGTCAAGTTTAGATTCTGAAGTGTGGATAGTGAGCTTAAAGATCAAAGACTGACTGCCAAATATGTATAAACTTTATGTTTTGTAAAATTTGTTTTTGATGTAATTGTATTTGTAAATATAATTATATTTTCCGCTGCGTATTAAATGAAGGTTGTATTTATTGTGTTTAAGTTTATGTATATTTTTGTAAAAAGAAAATGAGTGGTTTGTTTAGTAAACCGTGGCATTTCTATATTCAGTATACGTATATTACGATCGTATTAGCCTGCTGTGTACGTATACGGGGTATAGGGGTGTTACAATTATTTTAGTATCAGAGCCTAGGTTTGAGATTCTCAACCTAGGTCAATTGTAAGAAAAAGAAATTTTTGATTTTTAAAATGTGATTTTTGAATAAGATACATGTTTTGGTATTGGCAGTCTTTGATCTTTAATGAGGTATATTCTGCTGTGTTTGCAGATATAGGTAGTGATGGTGTCTCAGTCACGTCAGTCCGTAGAAGGTAGTGCTGAGAGTGTAGCTCCTGAAGAGGGTAGAGATAGAGCTAGGGTTGATAGAGTTAGTGAGGCCCCTGCTTCTGTGCCAGGTAGATCAGCTGCTGATGAGGTTCCTCCGGGTTGGTTATGGCATATGGTAGAATTGTTAAGGAGAGCTCCCGTACAGCAGCCACCACCGCCACCATAGCCTCAAGTTCCGGTGAGACATTATGATAAATTGAGGAAGTATGGAGCTGAGGATTTCTTGGGTACTACAGATCCTGCAGTAGCTGAGCAGTGGTTGGATAGAGTGCAGAGGGTATTTATCCAGTTGCAAGCTACTCCTGATGAGAAATTTGATTATGGTAGTTCCCTTCTTCAGAAAGATGCTTATGATTGGTGGAAGACAGTTCCTCATGCCATGGATGATCCACCTACATTATCTTATAATGATTTTCTGAGGGAGTTTGAGCAGAAATATACTCCGAGGGAGTATAAAGATGTTAAGAAAATTGAATTTCTGAATCTGAGACAAGATAACCGGACAGTGACAGAGTGTGAGATAGAGTTCAATCAGTTGAGTCACTATGCCGGTGGGATTATTTCCGATGAGATTGATCGATGCAGGAGGTTTGAGGAGGAGTTGAGACCCTCTGTTATGTGCATTGTTGCTGGTTCTTGATACCAGGATTTTTCTCAATTGGTTGCAGCAGCCAGAAGTGTTGAGAGAGCACAGGGCATATCAACAGCTGCTATCGAGGAAGAGACCAGAGTTAGGAGACCCCAGTTTGAGGCAGGGTCTTCATCTATGAAGAGAGGCAGAGGAAGTTTTATTCCAAGAGTCAGTAGAAGCCAAAGGCAGTCTGGTAGGTCAGTTCAATATCAGAGACAGAGACCGAGATCTACAGTTTCTGTAGCGAGTGCTCCGACTCCAGTGGTTCAGAGATCTACTCCACCTGTATGTGCCCATTGTGGTAGGATACATGGGGGTGTTTGTTGGAAGATTGGTGGATCAGCTGTGTGTTTCATATGTGGATCGCCTGACCATTTCATTAGAGAGTGTCCTGAGCCACAGGATGATAGACAGACTGATACTGCAGCTTCTCGACCCAGTGTCAGCAGAGGTGGTCGAGGGGGCAGAAGTTTCAGTAGAGGTGGTAGACCTGGGTTTAGTCAGAGAGGAGGATCTTCATCCAGAGGCAGTAGGCCAGATGAGGCCGGATCTTCTCAGAGAGTATATGTGATGCAGAGGCAGTTGGATGCTTCAGCAGTTATAACGGGTACATTTTCTTTATTTGATACTTTAGTTCTTGCTTTGATTGATCCAGGATCCACTCATTCATACATAAGTGCATCTATCTTGCCTGTGTCTGAGTTGCATTCAGAATCCTTAGAATTTGATGTGTTGGTGACAAATCCTTTAGGGCATAGTGTGGTAGTTAGCAAGGTGCATCGAGATAGTGCAGTTGTGGTGCAAGGAGAGGAATTTTTGGGAGATTTGATTGAAATGCCTTTTAAGGAGTATGATTTGATCATAGGCATGGATTGGTTGTCTAAGCATGGAGCTGTGGTAGATTATCAAAAGAAGTGTGTTACTTTGAGAACCGGTGATGGTAGAAGTGTGATAGTGTCTAGTGAGAAGAGACAACTTGCATCCTTGTTTATTTTAGTTGTTACAGCTAGGAAGTTGATTAAAAAAGGGTGTGATGCTTATCTTGCTCATGTTGTGGATACCAGAGTAGTGGGTTCTCAACTTAATAATATACCCACAGTTGCGGAATTTCTAGATGTGTTTCCTAAGGAGTTGCCAGGGTTACCTCCTGAGAGAGAGGTGGAGTTTGGTATTGAATTGTTGCCTGGTACCACTCCCATCTCTATTACTCCTTATCGAATGGCACCTACTGAGTTGAGAGAGTTGAAGATGCAGTTGCAAGAGTTGTTGGATAAAGGGTTTGTTCGTCCTAGTGTTTCTCCGTGGGGAGCTCCTGTTTTGTTTATGAAGAAAAAGGATGGTACTTTGAGATTGTGCATAGATTATAGGCAATTGAACAAAGTGACTATTAAGAATAAGTATCCTTTGCCTCGGATAGATGATCTCTTTGATCAATTGAAGGGAGCAGTAGTGTTTTCCAAGATTGATTTGAGATCAGGGTACCATCAGTTGAGAGTCAGAGCTGAAGATGTTTCTAAGACAACTTTTCGCACAAGGTATGGGCATTATGAGTTTTTAGTGATGCCTTTTGGATTGACGAATGCACCTGCAGCTTTCATGGATTTGATGAATAGAGTGTTTAGGTCATATCTGGATCAGTTTGTTGTGGTCTTCATTGATGATATTTTGGTGTATTCGTGTAATGAAGAGGAGCATGACAAGCATTTGCGGATTGTGTTGCAGACCTTGAGAGAGAAGCAATTGTATGCTAAGCTGTCGAAATGTGAATTTTGGCTTGATCAAGTGACTTTTCTTGATCATATAGTTTCAACAGATGGTATAAGAGTTTATCCGAGTAAAGTTGAAGCTATTTTGAATTGGAGTCCATCGAAGTCTGTAACTGAAGTTAGAAGTTTTCTGGGTTTGGCAAGTTATTACCGACGCTTTGTGAAAGGTTTTTCTTTGATAGCTACTCCACTCACCAGATTACTGCGAAAGGGAGTCAGATTTGTGTGGACAGATCAGTGTCAAGCTAGCTTTGAGTAGTTGAAAGAGATGTTGACTCAAGCACCTATTCTTACTTTGCCTGTGGAAGATAAACCATATGTGATTTACAGTGATGCTTCACATAATGGTTTAGGATGTATTTTGATGCAAGAAGGTAAAGTCATAGCTTATGCTTCTCGGCAGTTGAAGCCGCATGAACTTAATTATCCGACGCATGATTTGGAGTTGACAGCCATAGTGTTTGCTTTGAAGATTTGGCGACACTACTTGCATGGGGAGAAATGTTTTATCTACACTGATCATAAGAGTTTGAAATATTTTGGGGTTCAAAGAGAGCTTAATCTTCGGCAAAGATGATGGTTAGAATTGATCAAAGACTACGAGTGTTAGATTGACTATCATCCTGGTAAGGCAAATGTTATTGCTGATGCCTTGAGTTAGAAGTCTTTGGCAGGTTTGTCTGTTTATTCGCTTTCGTTGCTTGTTGAGAAATGGAATATGAATTGAGAAATGAAATGAGAAATGAAATGAGAAATGAATCGAGAAAGAGATTGATAAAGAGATAAATGAAATAATTGTGTGATTAATATGTTATTCAATTTTCAGAGTTCTGAGTTTGGCGGTATGCCTATGAATCACTGGATAGGTGAAAAGACCGGGTCGTAAGCCGATTCCAGTTGAAAAATGTGAAAAATGTGAAATATGATATTTTTGGGGTGAAAAGACTGGGTCGTAAGCCTCAAAAACAGTAACAATCTAGCCGGGTTGAGGATCTCCTCGAGTTTAGCCGGGTTGAGGTCCAAGAGACTGGGTCTGTTACACTATCCATGGATAGAGATATATATATATATATATATTTTGCCTACGGGCTTGATGATTGTGATTATAGACCAGAGCAGTAACTCTGAATTTTGAATAACATATTAGTGTCTTTTGGACCCATGCTTGTCTTTGTTTAAATGTAATTTATAAATGGTGAATCAAATGAATAATGGGATTCAATGTAAGACTTTGAAATGTGTTATTCTTATGTATTGTTTATAATGTTTGAACATATGATATTGGCATTGCATTGAAACATATTATCATTGTGGTTTGTACCACTAAGTCTATGGCTTAGCGCGATTGTGGTTCATCGCGCAGGTGATAGGGTAGAACCGGAGAGTTCCTCTAGGCCAAGTCAAGTTTAGATTCTGAAGTGTGGATAGTGAGCTTAAAGATCAAAGACTGACTGCCAAATATATATAAACTTTATGTTTTGTAAAATTTGTTTTTGATGTAATTGTATTTGTAAATATAATTATATTTTCCGCTGCGTATTAAATGAAGGTTGTATTTATTGTGTTTAAGTTTATGTATATTTTTGTAAAACGAAAATGAGTCGTTTGTTTAGTAAACCGTGGCATTTCTATATTCAGTATCCGTATATTACGATCGTATTAGCATGCTGTGTACGTATACGGGGTATAGGGGTGTTACATTTCCAATGGATAAAGATCCATGTTTCAAGGGTAAAGACCCGATTTTCAAAGGATAAAGATCCATATTTCAAAGGTAAAGGCCCGATTTCCAATGGATAAAGATCCATGTTTCGAGGGTAAAGACCCAATTTTCAATGGATAAAGATCCATATTTCAAGGGTAAAGACCCGATTTCCAATGCATAAAGATCCATATTTCAAAGGGTAAAGACCCAAAGTTCGAAGGATAAAGATCCTTGTTTCAAGGGTAAAGACTCGATTTCAAATGGATAAAGATCCATATTTCAAGGGGAAAGACCCGATTTCCAATGGATAAAGATCCATGTTTCACGGGTAAAGACCCAATCTCCAATGGATAAAGATCCATGTTCCTAGGTTAAAGACCCAATTTCCAATATATAAAGATCTATTTTTGGTGGGTAAAGACCTACAATTCATAAAAATGGAGCAACCAGTTATGCCAGAATTCTCAACTGATAAAAGGTCAGTCAAATCAAATTCAATCTCGGGTCCAAGTACCCAAAACAAATTCAAGTAACCATCTCATCAAAAATTAAGTCTTATTGCTTTTCACTCTCTAAAGTCTCAGATCGTTCAAGCAGGGGGCAAACTGTAGACCCTTAATTTTTAACCTAGTCCGGTCTAATATATTTTAATAAGTCCAAAATAATTTTTGTATTGTCTAATATATTTTAATTAGTCCAAAAAAAAATTTGTGTTATCTTAATTAAATAATATTTGCTTTAGTATTTAATTTTTATTAATAAAAATTAAAAAATAATAATAAACAAATAAATAATAATAATAATAATAATAATTGACGACGAAAAATCGGCGACGAAAAATTTCATCGCCGAAAAGGGAGGTGGCGAAATGGCCAAAGCCATTTCACCCGCAGATTATTTATGCGGGCGAAATGGCCTGTAGGCGATTTTGCCCGCCCCAGCTCACAGGCTCCTGCCGCAATTTTTTTCTCCAGCGTAATTTTTCCGCAGCATTTTTTTTCGCCAGCGAAAGTTTTTCGACGGAAATTTTTTCGAAACGAAATTCAATTCGGTTTCGGTTTCCTTTTCTTAATCAATGTTCGATTCCATGAGCAACTATGATTAATCATCAAAATCTTCTATAAATAGGACTAAAAAACAACACAGGGGAAGGAGAATCGAGTGAAGGAAAAACATAGAAAGAGAGGGATCAGACTTTAAAAATTTTTGGGTGAGTGAAATCGGTCGGACTTTTGAGAGAAGCAAACAAGCAAATTGAATCCATCCAAGGCAACCATCTTGCCTTTGTTCTTGTTCATCTAAGAAGTAATTTTTGGTGGAACCAACAAACGAAGGTATGAATTCCTTTATTTATTTTTCTTTACAGTAGCTTCATCACTTAAGATTAAAAATTGTTGTTTCTATAAAATCTTAAAACCCTAATCTACTTTCTAACTTTTCAAAACCTTAAATCGTTTCATTAATTTACCAAAACCCTAATATGCTTTCCAATTTTCCAAAACCCTAAATTGAATCTTTTTCTTTCCAAAAATCCTAAAAAATATCTTTTCTGTTTCTATAAACTTTAAATCGTTTTGTTTATTTTCTATAAACGAAGCTATAAATTGTTTTTTCAAATTCTAAAAATCAAATACATTCTCCGAAACACTAAAAGCCCTAATTCAACTTTCAAAACCAAGACAGCAACCCTAAATTAGTTAACCTTAAACCCTAGTTTTCCTAACCCTAACCCTTTAATCTTTAAACTTTAAAACCTTATAAACCTAAATATTAAAATTCAAACGCAGTAAGCCTAAAAATAATAATTTAGTAGCTAATAATCATAAACCTAATGTTTTAAAGTATCCAAACCCTAATTTCATGATTTCATTCCTCAAACACTAATTTGGTTAATCAAAGAACTTTATTAATCCCTTAAATCATAAAACCTTAATCCATTTTAATTCCCTTAAAACTTACAGTAGCTTAAACCAGTAAATTCTAAAACCTTAAACATTAAATAAAGAATCTTAAATAGAAACAGTAGCCCTAACTTGAATCTTTACTTTCTTTATTTGATTTTATATTTGATTGTGTAGCTCATTGTATACTTTGATTTATTTTATATGCTTTGATTTATTTAAGTTCAATGCTTTGTTTGTAACACCCTTATAACCTATATACATGTAAAACATATTTCTAGCATATGTAAAATACGCATATACGGTACAAAAATGTCACAGAAGGATTTACTAATTTTTTTTTACATTTCCAATTTAAAATTTAAAATTCTAAATATATAAAAATTAAATAGAATATAAATATTATTTACTTGTTATAAGAACCAAAAATAAATAATATATATAAAAATCTCTAGGAAAAATTCGCCAGAATTTTGTCTGTAATTTGGATATCCCAAAATTTAGCAATTACTCAACCTGCAAAAAGAAAACACTCCCAATAATTTCCAATCACCCTCTCAACCATACTTCTCAATTTCACCAATTTTCTCAAACATTTATACATATAGATATATATAATTTAAAACACACTTACTCTCCCATTTCAAATACATTGACCCAAACATTCTTTATAATATACAATACGTAAAATTCAAAACATAATATATTATGCATAAAACTCAAAATGTACAATAACATAAAAATATATACATGTTGCTGGCAGTGTTTCTGATCTCGATAGCAACTCTACAAGCTCAACTACAAGTCTAGACCCGACCTAGTCTAGAAGAACTCTCTGGCTCAACTGGGTCTACCCTGTCACTTGCCCAATGGAAACATTCTCGCTAAGCCGAAGCCTAGTGGTACAAACTTTGATAATAACAATATAACTCAATGCAATACCAAATGCATAATGCATATAGATGTCACATCAATCCACTTTCTTATATATTTTTTAAATATTTCATAAGCACAACTCATAACATTATATTACTCAATTTTATCATAATTCATAATTCACATTAAAATAAAGACAAGCATGGGCCCAAAAAGGATCTAATATGCTATTCAAATTTCAGAATTACTGCTTTGGTCCATAATGACACCATGTGTCTAGCCCCGTAGGCAATATATATATCCATGGATAATGTAACAACCCCAGTCTCTTGGACCTCAACCCGGCTAGACTGCTACAGTTTTTGAGGCTTACGACCCAGTCTTTTCACCCCAAAAACATCATATTTATCAGCTGGCCTGGCTTACGACCCAGTCTTTTCACCATTCCAGCGTATAGCCCGTAGGCAATCATAGGCATGCCGCCAAACCCAGAACTCTAAAAATTGAATAACATACTAGGCACACAATTATTCATATTTCTCATTATTAATCTCTTTCTCATTTTTTACATATTCAATCTAAGCACATTGCCTTATTTTCACTTTTTTTTCTTACTTTTCTCATTTTTCACATCTTTCTCATTTTTCTCGCTTTTCTCATTTTTATCAATATCAATTCATTTTATTATTACACATATCTCATTTTTGCATTCACAACACATTACCCAATTACTTTGGGTATTTTCACATAATATGCATATTTCACATGTTACACAAATTAGCCATTATCAATGGCTTTTCACAATGCTTTTAACACATATATGACATTACAAAAGTCATAGCATATTATTCATACACAATCAATGAACCAAGTAGCTTAACACATTTTTTAACCAAAATGTGTTAAGTCCAAATGTTATGCAAATATAGACATTATATTCAAAGTTTGTACATACCTCCACTAGCAACCCAAAGCAAGCTAAAAACAACCTACAATCTAATCTTTCTAACTTGCCCTTCACCACTTGGATGAAGCAAATTAATCTCCCTCAATGCCTAAACCAAATGTGATAGCAAATAATCATTTAATATCACATTTAATGGCATTTCCAACATTAAATCATAATTACACATCACTCCTACAAATTTCCAAAAATTTAGCCTTTCCTTACTTCAACATTAGAATTCCATTCTACTACAATTAAATTAGTGTTTTAAGTTTATTTATATTATTAAAAACATATTTTAATACATTTAAATCATTTACATTATAAAAATACACTCTTATATACAAAATCTCAAAAATGGCCTAACCTTCCCCCATTGAAGGTTTTCCTTTCCAACACAATCCATTACTCATTCCAAGCTTATATTCATCACTTTTAACACTAAACAACATGCTTAAACAAATAAAATCACACAATTCAACCACTTTGGAAAATCACTTTTCCAAAACCCTAAATCTCCACTTCCATTCTCAAACTCCAACCTAACACCACCAAATCCAATATTTGACTTTAAAATACTTGTTTATGAATCAAAACAACTCTTTTGGAATCAATTTGCACAATTAAAATTCATGTTTTCAAAACCCCAAAAATCCATAACCCTAAATTCTCTCTCTTCACCATTCTTTAACCAAACTCAATCATCTCTTCAATCTAACCTTAGAATCATTGTTAACTACCCAAAATAACATCATACACACCAATTCCAACAATTATAACATACTACATAAAAATCCAAATTCTCACATAATCTAAATTTCCAAGGAATTCAAAGAAAAGAGATGAAAACTTACTAATTTTGGTGGAAATCGCCAAAAATCCACGTGAAACTTGTTAACTCCTTCAATTTATGGAGTATGGAAGAAGCAAAATCCTTGGTCTTCAAACATCCATGGAAGCCACGTTCTTGAGAAGAAGAAGAAGAAGAAGAAGAAGAAGAAGAAGATTTTTAATATTCTTTCATTTTCATCTTTTTTTTAACCACATATATATATTAAAATAATTTAATATTTAATCATTTAATTATATTTTTAATAAATTAAAAGTTCTAATTTCCCTCTTCCATTCAAAATTAATTTGTTTTTGAATTATTTTATTAATTTTGAATTTATAAGATTTAATTACCAAAATACCCTTTTCTTTTAAATAGTGTTGACTTTTATATATGTTTTGTATATTTTGCATATATATCATATATATATATATTGCACTTTTTCATTTAAAATCCCATCATTTTTCATTTAAAACTATTAATTTAATTTATCCTTTTAAATTATAATTCATTTTATCAAATTTTCCAAAAATTAGAAATTTTCAAAAAATTTTAGATGTTACATGGTTTATTTAAATCCTCATGGATGAATGTTTATATTTTGATTAATGTTTGATATCGTATATGAATGATTTATTTATGATGAATGGTTATTTATCTTTATCAATTTATTTTGATTTCCAAATGTTGTAAGAGGTATGTTTCCACTTTGTGGGTACCTCATTAATTAAGTTCTATGTAATTTAATTTGCTTTATATTTTAGACCAATGTAAATAACATGTTTCTACCTTTTGGTGGGTGTCCTATTAGTTTAGGCATGGATTATGTAAGGGCATGTTTCCATATTCGGATGGGTGTCCATTTATTTGTTTTGCTTGGACATTATTTTGATTTTCAATATATCGATGCTTTATTTTAATTATTGTGTGTAATATGGATAATATTGTTATATTTAAGAATTTTATGATATTAAAACCTGTAAAGGAGGTCGGTTCCAATGAACCGGGCATTGTGGGGGGTGCTGGGCCATTTCTCACCTTCCCCACATATACCCAACTTTTCGAACCCATTAGGGGGTTGGGGATTCCTTAGGAATTGAGTCATCCACCCCTTTCTTTTTCCCGGGCCGTCCGGGTGGCGACTCCATTTTCTCTGGACTTAGGTCCGTGTTCTCTAAAGCCCTGAGCCTAAACAGTGCCGAAGTCACAAGAACCATTCTACCGAGAGTGGGGGCGAAAATCCCCGCTCACACCTATGTAGGCTCAAACCAAAATTTTTTTTCATGCAAGCTTTGATTGAGGTTTTTGTTGTCTAGTTCTTCGCACAAGCACGCATTTCTTCTCTTTGCAAAATTACTGGAGCTTTCTCAAGCAATGGGCTTTCCATGACCCCTGATTTGATATCTTCTTTTGATTTTTTACTTCACAGGGTATTTGCTGTTCACTTTGACAAAGAATAGATAATACAAGAAAAAAAATGACGTGTGATATGTTCATGACAAACCGAGGTGATCAGCATAAATGTTCTCATTGGTTCCTTTCAGATGCTCATTCAGGTCTTGCATTGGAATGACAAAATGCTTCACCTTTATGGCTTTTATCTTTAAGATGTTGAAAACATGAATAATGGTGGCCCCAAATAGTAGAGATACATCCATTTCAAATTATGATTCAATATGTCAATTGGTAGCTTCTTCATAACCTTGCCAGTAATCATTTCCTTTGCCCAATGTGTCCTTCAAGGTTCGATAGTTCAACATACTCCCCTTAACTTGAAGGCTTTGTAAAATTTTTTTTTTTGAATTTGATTTTGAAGTCAAATGTTGGCTTTTCCAAATCAATGTCAATTTACCTCAAGACTTAATTTTTCAAATTAACATATCTATAACATGACAACCCTAGTTACCGTACTAAACTCAGGAATTATTTCTATTTAAGCAAGAACTGTTGCACTTCAGATAGGCACATACACATTACTTAGTCAAAGGTCTCACTGAGTTTGAATATGGTCTATCTCATATGCATGCTTATCCAAACTATCTCCACTAATAGACTGTACCTACCAAGAGAGATCAACAGGTCTTTGATGGGCTTGAAATGGGGTCTATAAGGGACATGGGTTAAATGAAGGCCATTTGTAAGTTGGATCTGATGTGACACAATGGACAAACCTTTACACTAAAAATTGCTTGTTGGAACTTTAGACAGTTGGGAGCATGAAAAGATAGAGCTTTGAGTATTCTCCCATCTTCTTGGTATTAATCTGGATCTTGATTAGAATATTCTTTGCACTTGCAAAAAGTTTGGTACCCATATTCATCATCATTTTTCTTTTCTCTTTCTCTTTCTTTTTCTTAATCTTCCCTTTCTTTGAGCATTTTGTTCTTTTTTCCTATAGGACTGTCAAGTACAGAACTTTTAAGAACTGGATGGTCTTTCTCCTTTTTCTCTGATTTTGATTGAATCTTTGGTTGGGTTGGACCAATTCAAGTCAGATTGTCCTTATAAACCAAACGGAAGCCTTTTGCTGCTTCAGGTAAAAGAGAACTCAGTTGGCTTTCTGAACTGCCTTTTTAGGTTTTATCTTTCTTTTTTCTTCTTTTTCTTTTGTCCTTTTTTTCTTTTCTTTTTCTTTTCTTTTTTCATCTTCTTTTCTTTTCTTTTTCTTTTTTTTTTGGTTCTAGCTCTAAAAGAGTTGTCTTGTTTGTACCAACTTGGGTTTCTAATAATTGATGAGTGGAATGACATAAATCTCCTTTAATAGGGATAAATCATTTATTACTCTAATATTATCTTGATAGATTGGAGATATTAGGTGAACTTCAACTACCCTTATGGTCTTGAGAACATCAACTATCCTTATGGTCTTGACTATTCATTTCTTTCTTTGATCTTCTTGCCTCTTCATCTTAGTGGTCATAAGACATGTCAAAAGTATAACAACAGCTCAAGGTAGGTTGTTGGGGTTTGTAAGCAAATGAAAAGAAAGCTAAAATTTTATGAAGGCTCAAAGGGACAACTAGGGATTGATATTTAATTGGGTTGATACTAGTTATTGGCTAACTAAACAATGCCTAGATCATTTCTCTCTTAAAATAAGCATAGTTCAATTTCACCTTGAAAGTTTGTCAAAGCATGTTCTAAGCCTGACTAGGACCTAGACAAAGGTAATTATACAGGAGCTCTCTCTAAGTAAGCATACACAACTCAATGCTATAGAGCAATTCCCTCACCTAGTAAAGTCATTCAAGTCATGATCAATAATTATATTAATTAATGAATTATCAAGCTAGATTCCTCATTAGTTGAGCACCAAAATGAACAAAGGCCATGAAAAATTTGATGAAAATAGTTTATTCAAACAATCTTAATTTTAAAAAACATAATTGTTCCAATTAAATATTAAAGAAAGCAAAATTGAAAAGCAACATTCAAGCTAAGGAAAGTTTTTTGAGTTAAGCTTCTTTTCCTTTCACATCTTCAAATTTTCCATCTTGAAAGGATGATAAAATAAAATCTTCTTCCAATCCTTTTCCCACCATGAAGGTTGCCAGTGGAGGTACTCTTCCAAACTTAGGCAAAGGATTATTCTTAGTATTGGGCTTGTCCGGCTCATGTAGCTTACCACTATCAATTAGATCTTAGATCTCATGCTTCAATTAGGTACATCTATCAGTCTCATGTCCTTGAGTCTGATGAAATTGACAAAAAGCCTTAGTATCAAATTTTAGGGGTAAAGGATTAGGCAAAGATCGAGGGGCCAATGGATATAATAGTCCCTTCTTTTGTAGCTTGTTGAAGTCCTAAGACAAAGGCTACTTTAGATCTGAAAACTGCCTTCTATTTAATTGACCAGTTGTACCGACATCAGCTTCCTTTTGTGTACTTTGATTGCTAGGCTGATAATTTCATTTTGCAGAAAAATGGCTCTTCTCCCTTTCCCACTCTTTAATTTATAGATCAGCTTGGAGAAGATCTTTGAAATCCCAGATGAGTGTATGAGACATCCTTTCACGAAGACTAGGCAACACCCCTCTCATAATCATCCTTATTTGATCAGATTCATCGGGCCTCTTCTTGAGCAAAGCAGCCTTATTCCTCCATTTTTTCACATAGTCCACAAATTTCTCATTTTGTCTTTGCCTAATGGTTTCCACCTCCATCAAGGTTACTTTCAGCTCGACATTGTACACATATTGTTGAATGAAAGCCTTGTACAACATGTCCTAATCTTTTTGAGTACTTTCCTCTAAGGTGTTGAACCAATTTTGGACAACAGGGTCCAATGAGAGCATGAAATACATCAGAGTTTGAGCTTTAGTAGCTTGGGCAGACTGCATAGCAGTGATATACTGCTTCACATGGAGGTGAGGATTTTTGGTTCCATCAAACTTTGCAAAGGATGGTATCTTAAACTTGTATGGATCTTCATCGTCTAGCTCAAATAATTTGTCAACTTTGGACATTTCTTCGATTTTCACCTTCATCTCAAATTTCTTTTCCAAATCTGTAATCATCATTTCAACATCAGAATTTTTAGTTTTCTCCATAGCTGGTCTTTCAACAATCTTTGGCTCCTTTTTGTCTTGAAGATCTTGGAAGTATTGAGCCCAGTCGTCATCATCATCAAGGACTACCTTGTCATCATCAAAAGCCACTTCACCAATCTTAGTCTTCCCATTGTCCTTCGGCTTCTTGGTGCTAGCAGATACTTTAGTATTGTTTCCTAAATTTGTAGCCAATTGGTTCTTCATGGTCTCAACCAGGGCCTCTTTTATTTCTTCCATCTTGGCATTGAGAGCGTCATCCACCATTCTTTGAATTTGTTCAGGCTCCATTGCTTTTGGTGAAAAAGTGATTGAGTCATTGCTAGATTCTTCATTTTCGGTGTAGGTCGGATTGTCGTAAGCTTTCGAACTATTGTAATCCAGGGCTGTGAGCCAGAAAGGATTAATGATATGAGATGCAAATGTATGCATGTATGCATGTTTGCACAAACAATAGACAAAGATAAGTAGAATGTCCCTTTCAACCTTATAACTTCCACACACGAATGGCAAGTCTCTTTTTCTAGGTAATATGGTTAACAAAATACCAACATGGGGTATCTTGTTTTCAAAAAATTATCTCGGACGTTTCAACCAATAGTTATATTTTCAAAAATAAAAATCAGTCCATGATAATTCCCATTAATTAGGTTTTAATCCATTCAACCAACTAAAATAACTTTTATGCTATATTGGATTAAAACTAAATTAAGAGGTTTATTATAAATAGATTTCTCACTTGAAAAAGTAACTAATGTTTCATGCCAAAAACAAGCCCATGATTAATAACTCTTAGTATAAACTAGGCTCACAATTGATTTTTAGTATTTCATAATTGACCTAAATAATTTATAAGCTCTTTGTGAGAAAAGGTTGGATGAAATGCAAAAATAATTTTGTTTGAAAACCCATTGTAAAAAGATTTTTAGAAAAAATGGATTTTGGGCTTTGTATTTGAGTCTTGAGAAAAGAATTTTTTGATTTATTTTTAGAAAACATTTTATGTCCAAAGACCATCTTGAAAAGTTTTGAAAATGGCTTTGGTCTTTTGGACTTCAAAGAAAAATTTATTTGAGCTCACAATGTACTTGGGTCATATTAGAAAAAGAACAAACCAAATAAGCCATGATTTAAGCCAAGATAAATTAACCATAGTCAAACAACAAGCAATTGAGGTAAAAACCTAAGGAAAGTAACTAGGCCAATTACATGAGCTTTAGTCTTTGGGTTAAAAGGCTTAGGTTCCCATAGCAAGTATATACCAAAAGGTACAAGGCTATGAGTGGTTATGCCATGCTTGATCTCCATACCTTGAGTGAAAGTATGGTATCCCTTACATAACACAACACGGGTAACATGGGCGTCCTAACTCACTCACATGATACAACCTAAATGATGCAATGGATAATATCATGATAAGAAAGAATAGAATATTTTAAAGACCAATGGAATGAACTTCTCTTGTCCCTAGTGGAGTTGCCACTATGAGCGGGGATTTTTGCCCCCACTCCCGGTGGAATGGTTCTTGAGACTTCGGCACTGTTTAGGCTCGGGGCCTTAGAGAACACGGGCCTAAGCCAGAAGAAAATGGAGTCGCCACCCGGATGGGTCGAGAAAAAAAATAGGTGGATGACTCAATTCTTAAGGAATCCCCAACCCCTTAATGGTTTCAGAAAGTTGGGTACGTATGGGGAATGTAAGAAATGGCCCAACACCCCCACAATGCCCGGTTCATTGGAATCGGCCTCCTTTGCAGGTTTTAATATTATAAAATTATTAAATATAACAATATTATCCATACTACATGCAACAATTTAAATAAAGTATCATTATATTAAAATCAAAGCAATGTCCAAACAAAGCAAATAAATGGACACCCATCCGAGGATGGAAACATGTCCTTACATTATCCATGTCTAAAACTAAATAGGACACCCACCAAAAGGTGAAAACATGACCTTTACATTGGTCCAAAATATAAAAGTAATTTAAATTACATGAAAATTAATTAATGAGGCACCCAATAATGGAAACATACCTCTTACAATTTTAATACAAAAATAAACAAATAATAATCATAATAATAATAAAAATATCCATCCATGATAAATTAAATAAATCAGTATTGAAATTAAATAAATCAAAACATATAATAAACTACTTAATCAAATCTAAAATTTAATAAAGCAAATAAAGATACAAATTTAGGTTTATGTCTCAATTTAGGATTCTTTAATTAACATTTAGGGTTTTGGTATTTTAGAATTATTGTTATTATTATTTAGGCTAATGTGAGAATTTTTCGGAAAAATTGGATGGATTAGGGTTTTATAAATTTGAGAAAGTAGTAATGTTTTTGGTTAATCAAATTAGGGTTTAGGGATAACATCATGAAATTAGGGTTTTAGAACCTTAAGACATTAGGATTTATAATTTTAAAGATTCGGATTAGGGTGTAAGATTTTTTTAGGTTTACTGGATGGGGATTTTTGGATTTATGGGATTTGGGCTTAAGGGTTTGTAGGTTTACTGGATGAGGGTTTGAAAAATTAAGGTTTTGATTTATCATTTTAGAAGAAATGGATTCTGGAAATAAATTAAGATTTTGGAAAACAATTAGGGTTTTGAGACTTTAATGGAATAATTTAGAGTTTAAAGTTTTGGGAAAACTAGTTTAAGGTAAAGTTTTGGAAACAATAGAACAATTTAGGATTTTAAAGTTTTAGAAACAGAAGAATAGTTTAGGGTTTAAGAGTTTTGAAAACAGAAGAATAGTTTAGGGTTTTTGATAATTTAATGAATGACTTAGGCTACTGGATGAATGGAAAATCTAATTTATAAAACATACAATTAGGGTTTAATAATTAATAATTCAGGTTACTGAAAGACTCAATATCAAAACAAATAATAGAAACATTTAAAAGAAAATATGGCAATACTATCGTATGCTTAAATAATTCATGAATCAAAAGATAAGAATGCTGTAAATATAAAAAATTAAAGATTTATAATCAAACCTGCATCGCGTTGGTTCCACCATAGTTGATGACTCTAGCTGAACAAGAACAAAGACAACGTTACTGTCTTTGATGGATTGATGATTGATGAGTGCTATTTGTTGCTAATTTCTTTTCGCCATTTCTGTTTTGCTGTTTAATCTCTCTTAATGTTAATTGTTGACCCCTATTAAAGTCTAAAACATTATTATTTATAGGCCAAAACCTCACTTAAAACTCCTAACCCAAATATTAATCCGTCCTTAACACAAATTCTAGTTTAATTAGGAAACAAAAAACAATTGAAGACCATGTCAATTTGGTGTGCCAAGATTGACATGGACCAAGGCCATGTCGACCTGGGCAACCAGGTCGACATGGCCTTTGGCTCATGTCAATCTGGAGCAAGATCGACATGAGCTAGGTTCATGTCACTGCCATTTGAAATAATTTTGCATTTTTTAATTTTTTGGACCAGACTGTCTAAAAAAGCTTGGTTTAGGGTTTTGTAGTTGAGTTTGTGCCTTTTAAAATCGGGCCGACTTATTAGAAGTTGTAAATCGGATATTTATTTTGACATTCTTTAATTAGGACCGTACCAACTTAGGACCAAAATTAAGGTTCTACAATGTATTGTTGGCATGCCTACTCGATAGTACCAAAATCAACATTCTGGAACAAGTAATTGTGCAGGGCAATAAACATCTCACATTAAATCACATTTGTCTTTTCTTCTCACATTCCATAACCATTTTCCAAGTTTTCAATCACATTAGTCATCAACCTTTGTCACATTTATAATGTGACTCATTTTCACATTTTTTAAATATTATATAAACATTAACATTTTCTTTAAAATAATAATCTTTAAACACAAACTAATATACAAATCATGTTTTTAAACAATAATGCATAAAGTAACAATTAGTGTTACTTTAATGAATAACAATATTCTTTAAAATATGCCAATGTGAATGATGTCAAGCAAAAATATTCAATATAAATGTTAACAAAGTATGTACTAACCTTAAAAAATTGCATAATCAATGCAATTCTACTCTCCAACCCTTACTTCCTCCAACCCTGAACTTCCTCACTTTGGAAACTTTGACTTACTCACTTCTACAATTTCTAACCAATCTTCTATTAAAACCCTAATTTCTCTACTACCTTTCTCAAACTTTACCAAGACTAACTCATTTCCACCATTCAACCATAAAATTATAATATACACATCAAAAGAACTTCAAAACAATATATTACAATAATTATAGACACCTCCATTAAAAACTCAAATTTCACATAATCTTAAATTTAAGGAAAAACTTCTTAAATGGGAAGAATTCGTACCTAATGCTTGTTTATTCTTCAAACCACCTTAAATCCTTTGCAATTCTTGTAAAATTTGGAGTATTTGATGAAGCAAGACTTCCTCTCTTCTCTCTAAGAAATTTTGCCATCATAGAAAGAAGGAGAAGAAGATGAGCTTTTTATATTTCCAACATTCCAATTTTACACTTCATGTATTTAAAAAATTCTAAAATAATTAATTAATAAAATATTAAGCTATTTTGACTCTTCCTATCCATAATTATTTTTAATTTTCCTTTTTTAATATTAAATATATATTTAACTTTTAACATTTTACTTTTTACCTAACTTTGTTTTTTAGTGACAATGTATATATTAGGTATATACCATGTATATATTAGTTACCAATATATATTTTGTGTAGGTATATACTATACATATCCTTCTTTCATTAATCTAATTACCCCTCCATATTAATTAGTGAATTGTATTTAATAAAAATGTGTGCGTTACAATCTAGAGCTGACAAGTTGAAAGAAGCTTTAATTTCTTTCATGGATTAGTTTTGGAGAAACAAGTTGCTCAAGATTTATTTAAGGTTGTTCCATGGATGCAAGAAGAGCTTAAGTTGGTCAATATAATTCAAGCAAATCCAACTCTGAAGGCCCAAATCTAGGCTTATGAGAGTGAAGATTTAGGTTCATTTTGAAAAATAAGAGGCCATTTAGAAGACCAATGGCCCAATATAAATTAGTAGGCTATTTAAGACCATTTTGTGTTTTAATTGTGTGTTTTTACTTTTGCTGTGATCTAATTTTATTAAATATGAGTTACAATGGCTGACTTATGAAGAAAAACAGTTACAAAAGCCAAGAAAATAATAGCTAAATGTTCATGTTGAGTTAGCAAAGTAATGAGGCTATTTATTAGGAGCAATGGGGCTGTTAATTAATATGGGAGTTGCATATAAACTCAATGTTGATACTCTCTTTGTACTTGGCCTTCTTCTATAAAAAATAAGGCTAATTTCATTTGTAAACATACAATCGAAAGATATAAAAGTTATTTTTAGCACTTGTGAGTGTTTTGTCTTAAGTTCTTGCATGGATGAACTTTGGAACTTATTAAGATTTTCAATTTCTAGTGTTCAAAATCCAAAATCTTTGCTTTCATTCTTAACTTATCAAACCTCTTTGTTTAAAATCCAACTCTAGGCTAGGCCTGATAAGGTCCAGCAGGACTCTCTGTCTCTACCCTGTCATCTACGTGACAAAACAATCGTGCTAAGCTATTATCTTAGCGGTAAAAACTTTGATAATAAGAGTAATTTTAAAATAATGCCTTATGTATTTTCCTCATATCATGAAATGTATTATGCTTCAATGCACCCAAAAGTCACCAAAGTTCCACAATCACATACATTAGGCCAAAAGTACCTATACAATATTCGAGTTCCAGAAAAATGAATTTGGTCTATCGCGATACAGGAGATCTAAGTGTCATATCAAAACATTCAAAGGCACATCCCCTATCGAAACTAGTGATCTTAATGTTATATAATACCGCTTGTACACGTCTCTTATTGATACGAGTGTGTCTAGCCCCGAAGGCATATAAAAATATCATCATATATCAATGACATGCCAAACCGACAGTACCAAATAAAATTCTCTAGGTTAAGATATTATACAAGGTGAACATACATTCTACATACATTATCATTTTACTATAGTAATTTTATCATTTTTCACAATTCCCATACTTTTCAATCATATAACACATGTCTCTTGACGAAATTTACAATGTGGCCTAATATCACATTACAAATACATAAACACACTTTTCTCTAATTGTACATAACCATGTTTCTTCAATGGCTTAACATATTACATTTTATGCATTTCACACACTTTTTCTTATAATAATGGACTTCACATATGAAAATAAATTTTAAAGTAACATAACACATTCATAATTTCACAATATGTTATGCCAAAACCAATATAATTAAAATAATAATTATAAAGTATGTACTAACTTCTAAAACTGCCAATTCCAAGTCCAAACTTACACCTCAACCTTTACTTATTTAAATGGCCTTCCTTACTTTGATTTGGCAAATCCACCTTACTTAATCCTAAACCAAATTTAAGCAAAAATATTCCATTAGCATCACATTCCAAGCCATTTTATTCAATCAAACATCAATTATACCATTTCTACCTAAATTCCTCCAAAAACTCTAATTCACATACTACTTTTTCCAAACTTCAACAAAACCCAATCATTTCAGTCAACCAACCTTAAAATCATTACATACACACATACAACTTAAAAATATCATATTAGAAATTATTGAACCCTCTATCAAAAGTGGAAATTTCACATATTTAAGAATTTCCAAGAAAAGCTTCTTAAAATAAAGAAAGCTTGCCTAGTTCTTTAGAGTTCTTCAAAATCAACTTAAATCCTTGGAGAATCTTGTGAAATATGGAGTAATTGAAGAAGCAAAAGCTTCCCTTAAGCTTCCATGGAGATTCAGCCTACTTGAGAAGAAGAAGATGATGATGATGACTAAAATTTGACTTTTAATTTTCTTTCATTTTTTAACCACTAATATATATATTAATTAATAATTGACATTTAATAATTAACCTCTTCCACCCAAAATTATTTTTATTTTAATTTTTTTAACTTTTTAACTTTTACTTTTAACTTTTGACTTTTGACTTTTACCAAATTTTATTTTTAGTGAAATTTATACTTTATGTATATTTAACATACACAATAAGTATACACTAGTCATTTTCTCCTTCCAACCTATTCATTAACCCTTCCATATTGTTTAATTAATTGTGTTTTAATAAAGCATAGATGTTACAATTTCCATTAGAAGGACTAAACAATCCTTTATCAGTATGCCAAAGTATGAATTATCAACCTCTTTCTTTATCAAAGCTTGTATAAGAATTTGAGAATTAGATTCAAAAATGACTTTAGGCCATCTCTATTCTTTTATCTAGCTCAAGGTTTCTCTAAAATTGAGGGTTTTTATAAATTTTGGGTCTAATTTTCTTATGTAATCCATATTGAAAGCACCACAACCACTCCAAGAGAATCACGGTTTACCCAATCCAAACTTGTACACGACCCATCATTCAACACACCTACATCTTTATTGCATTTGATCCAACCCTCTTTTGGCATACTCCTCTTCTCTTGTCTTATTTGAACATTTCTCCCTTTATTTCTTCCATCTACTATCATCCACTCTTTTTGAGCCTTCTCCCAATCCTCAAGCAGTTATCTTGCTTATTGAGTCAACCTTCTTAGATCATTTTCCCTTTGTGTCCATACCTAATCCTTCCTATTCTTCCATGAAAACCAATAAATGATACACAAAAAGGATAGAGTCTCTAGTTTTACTATTGCTGAGACATTTTGTAGCCACTTTTAGTACTCAAGTGCATCATATAGTGAAGGGTAGGAGGTCTTCACCATAGATGTCCGTTGCCACTTCACAGTCCTAAAGAATGTGTGTGATTGATTCCTCTTCTTGATTATAGACCGAGCACATCAAACCCAATTCTTCATGTTTTTGGGTCAGTAGATCTTTTTTTGTAAGGCATTAATTTTAAGCTAGCCAGATTAAGTGCTTTGCCTTGAGAGGTATCCCTAGCTTCCAAATCCTTCCCCAAAATAGCTATTTCTGTTCATTGCCAACCGAATTTTGGTCCATTAGATAGTTAAAGCCATTCTTTATTATGCAATTACCTTTATCCTCAAGAGCCTAGTGAAAAGATTAGAAGATTTGAGCTTGATTGAAGAAGAATGCAGAACGTGAGAGGAAGTGAGTGTTTTGGACAAGAATAGAAAAAGAAGATGATTATGATTGTTTAAGTGTGAGCGGGGATTTTTGCCCCCACTCCCAGTGGAATGGTTCTTACGACTTCAACACTATTAGGCTTGGGGCCTTAGAGAACATAGGCCTAAGCTCAGAGAAAATGGAGTCGCCACCTGGATGGGTTGGAAAAAAGAAAATGGTGGATGACTCGATCGCCACCTGGATGGGTTCAAAAAGTTGGGTACGTGTGGAGAAGGTGAGACACGACCCAACACTCCCACAACGCCCGGTTTATTGGAGCCGACCTTCTTTGCAATTCTTAATATTATAAAATTCTTAAATATAATGATATTATCCATACTACATGCGATCATAAGAATAAATAAATACTTTATTTAAAATCACAACAATGTCCAAACAAAACAAATAAATGGACACCCATCTAAGGATGGAAACATATCCTTACATCGTCTAATATTTAAAACTAAATAGGATACCCACCGAAAGGTGAAAACGTGTCCTTTACATTGATCCAAAAACTTTAAAATAAACTAAATTACATAATGCTCACAATATGAGGTATCCAAAACATGAAAACATACCTCTTACAATATTTTTGCAACCAAAGCAAATCAATAAAAATAACCAACCATTCAGCACAAGTAAATTATTCATCAAAGATATGAAACATCAATCAAAATATATAATAAACATTCATCTAACTTAAATAAAATAGTAAGTATATAAATTTAGGGTTTATGCATCAATTAGGGTGTCTTGAATAAAATTAGGGATTCATGGGTTTTATGTTTAACAATTTGGGTTTTTTAATTACTAGATTAGTCAATTGAGAAATATTTAATATAAAAGAAATAATATGGCTATTGGATGTTTGAATCAAAGATTATGTTTGAAATAAATTAGGGTTTAAATCTAAAGAATGAGTGTTTTGGATTTAGGGTTTCAAAAGTTGTATGAAAATAGGATTTAAAAGTTAGTATTTGGAAAGAATAGGCTACTATGATAATTTGGAAAAACATAATAATATTTATTATTTAATGAAAGCTTAAGCTACTGTAATAATTAAGTGAAAAATAAACAAATTAGGGTTTTTTTTGTTTTAAGGGAACGTTGAGTTTTCTCAAGAAAGTAGAACTTGAGATTTAGGTTTTAAAGAGTGATTAGGGTTTGAATTAAATAGATTAAAGCTTTTAAGTTGACTACTGTGAAAAAAAAATTAAAAAACCACTATCCAATTACAAGTATAAATTTTGATGTATCAATTGCTACTAGATGAGAGTTAATTTTAACAATCAAAATTTAAATACACATACCTGCATTTGAAGGCTCCACCAAAAATTATTGGCAAAATTCTTAGCCAAGCTTAACACCAAGGCAGAAGATTGCTTGCTGCCTTGATCACTTCTTATTCCTTTATTGTTGCTTGTTTTCTCTAGTCCTTGAATCAGTTACTAAAATTTCGAATAATTCTTGAACAAATATCTTCTCGTGGCCGAAATCAAATCCTCTCCTTTTGTTTATTGTCAAAACTGAGTAAAATAAGGTTTTGGCAAAAACTGTGCGCGGGCCAGAGCTAGACTGGCGCTGGGTGAGGATTGGGCTGGGGGCAGGCAAAATTGCACGCGGGTTGCAATTTCGCCGCAGGCAAAACCTGTGGTGAATTGGCCCAAGCCAATTCGTCACTAGCGACTTTCGTCACCAATTCTGCCGTCGTTGATTTTTTTATTATATATATATATATTAAAAATAAATAAATAAATAATAAATGAAAAGTAAATTAAATATTATATTAAAATAAATATTAAATATTAAATAATACATATTTATAAATAAATAGAGTAAATAATATAATAAATAATAAATAATGAAAATAAATAATATATACCACAAAAATTATTTCATACTGTTTTAAAATTTTTGGATTGGACTGTATCAAAATTAAGGGTCTACATTAAGGTTTCTACTTTTTATGTTAGTTAAATAAACGACTACTTTATAATTCAATTAATCATACTTAGCTTAATTAATTTGGGCAAAGTTTGACTTTTAAATAGCTTGACCCAATATGACTTTTTTTTTTTCATAAAATACCCAATAACTCAATTTCCTAAATTTTATTTTTGATTTTCCTCCACTTAATAAACAAATTTTCAAGTCACACTTGGTCATTGAGTTTAACTTGAACATTATTCACTTCTCAAAAATATTATTCATATTTCAAAAAGTATTATTCAAAAGCTCAATATCTTTAGGATGTTCAAAAGCTTCAAACCCTTATTGATTGTGCAGGACTATCTCCACATATGGGAGGCAACTTAACACATTTTAAGCATGCCCATCAATTGGTAAGTATAATTTGATTTTTCTTATCTTTTTTAATTATTTAATTTTATGCTAAATTAGTAGGTTATTTAATTTTTCATTAATTTATTAAGAGGAACAATTAGGATGACACTCCACTGAGAATTAGTTGATCATCCACAAGCATATCAAAAATCATGAAGGGCAGACTTTCATCAATTAGAACTTCTGAGATGTACATGTAGGTGTATGATTTTTATTTTAATATTTTCATTTAAGTTTTCTATATATTATCTATATTGTATTAATATATTTTTTATATATGATCTGTAATATCCATAGTTTTAGATAAATTAAATAAGTATTGGGAGAGATATATATGTTGTATGTACCTAGTGTATATATAGTGTATACATAGTACATATATCATATATTTGTTATATATGTTGGATAAATATTATAATTAATATATATAATATATACGTGATGTATACTTGAAGCATACATAGAATGCACACTATATATATTTAGGAAAACTATATACATTACATATCCATAGTATATACATTATACATACATGTACCTAAAGATATATATAATATATAACTAATATATATATAACATATACATATATATAAAAAAATATATTACATATATAGCAAGTATAAGTTTGTGATGGGAAAGTTGATGATAATAATGCTGAGCTTATTTCAATCAACCATTATTTTGATCTTTGACAATCAAATTGGTAAAGGACTAATAATCTCAAATAAGTTTTTTTTTTGTAGCATCACTACCTGAGAAGTCATGTGATAGCCCAAACTACCATGCCACCGCATGACCGTACAACTTCAGCAGAAAGTGTTGAACCGAACAATAATGTGATAAGAAGTCTTGCCAAGCAGAAAACATAAGACTAAACACAAAATGCAGCATAAGAAAGGAAAATCGAACATGTATATAATGCCGATCTATAGAGCATGAGCACAAATCTACTGAGCATGGAACTATCGATCAGAAAGTCAATCTAATATGCAGACTTGCTGAGTGAAAAGCATAGAACTGAACGACATTTAGAATGTCCAGCTAAGCCATATATCTATCAAGTTGAGCATAGTGCTGATGAAACAACTAAACTTAGCAAGTATTGCAATTCCATGCTGAGCCAATCAAATCAATTACAGCAAAAGAGCTAAGTCCTCATGAAAGAAGAAAATCCACAATTTTCACAGAAGAGTTCATGATCTCAGCTAGTGGTGAAATTAGAATGTCAAACCTATGGAGTGACAACCCATAAAACTGAGCGACCACTCATGACAAAGAACAAAAATGCTAAATAATAAAGAAGAGATAGCGGTCAGACTTTGCGGTGCTTCCTCGATGCTCAATATCTTGTGCGTCCACCCAGATGAATGGAGCAACCACACGAGTCTAAAAAATTTGAATCTGAATGCCAAAATATCTCAAACCAATAAGAACCAAACACGTGAAAAGAGAAATTTTAATTAAATGATAATGTCGTGTCGAGCAACAGCACACCGAGCCGGGTGACTGCGAGATATACAGGTATGGGCAACTGGATTCTGTCAGACAATAAAATTTGACCATTGGAAGTAGCCATTACTCAGAGCTTTTTGAACCGTACGATCGAACACCGAGCTCAGCGACCACACATCAAGCACTGAACACAGAATTAGTGGGAGACAAGCACTAATCATGTGGAACCACCTCAAACAGCTAGTTTAAGCAAAAAAGGCTATAAAACCACATTAAACTTCATTTTTGTGTTTAGAGAACACCTTGATTGATATTTTAATTTCATCGAACAACATTTTTCATTATCTTGTCTAGAGATTAAAGGATCAAACACCATAAATTCTAAGAGTGTTAGGTGTGAGTATTAAAACACCATTAAAGTTTTAGTGCGAGCTTGGAAACACTTAGGTTGTGAGAGTGAGATTAGGAAAACTCTTGTAAGGGATGTGAGGATTAACCTCAAATCATTGTTAAGTTTGGTGTGAGCTTGTGAAAACACTAAATTAGAGTTAAGCTTGTAAAAAATCAAGTCTAGTGAAACCTTAACAAGTTGTTAAGGAAGTAGATATAGGATTAAGGTAAATCCAAACCATTATAAATCACTTGTGTTTATTCTTCTACTCTTTACTTAATCTTCTTCTATATCTTCTACATTTCTTATTTGTTAATTTTTGAAATTGCCATCAACTCTTAAACAACCAATTCACCCCCTCTTGGTTGCCATCTTAGGACAATAATTGGTATCAAACCTTAAAAAATTTCTTAAACTTAATTGTGAAATTTTATCCACAATGACAACTTCTTCTTCATCCACCTCAAATTCTCATGGAAATCTCAACTCTATTCTTAGACCCTACTTTGATGGAACAAGTTATTTCTATTGGAAACACAAAATATTTTTATTCCTAGATAGTGAAGGAATTAAGCTTTGGGATTATGTTGAAAATGAGTGGAAGCCTCCTACTCATGAAGTTGATGGTGTCCAAGTTCCTCTTCCCAAACCACAATGGTCGAATGTCAGTGTGAGAGATCGATTCAAGAACCATATGGCAACCTCTATCTTGATGAAATCTATTTCAAGAGAAGAAGGTGGGAAAGTTCAACATCTCACTTATGCACATTGCATTTGGAAGACTCTTAAGAACTATTATGAGGGTACTACCCAAGTGAGGTTCAACAAGAAGCAAATGCATATACATGAGTATGAGCTATTCAAGATGAAGCCTAATGAAAATGTTATCGACATGACCAATACTTGCTTGCCTTCATTAAGGAATTGAAGAAATATGGCAAGATATATGGTCAAGATGAAGTCAATAGCAAAATCTTGAGAGCACGTAGAGTAAAGAAGAACTTTGAATCTAAAGATTCTTCAATTGAAGAAGCATATGGTCTTATCTCTTTGAGAACAGATAAACTTGTCGAAAAACTACTCACCTTTGAGTTGCACACCGAAAGAGAAGAAGAACAAGGTGAAAAAGAGAAGAGGAAACCAATAGCTCTTAAAGAAATTAAGGAAGTTGAGAGCTCAAGCAATGAAGATAGTGATGATGAATAAGAAATGACATTATTTTCAAAAAGAATGAATGATTGGAAAAGAAAGGGACGATTGGAAGCTAACAAAGGTACAGTTTCTATATCCTCCTTCAAAGATAAAGACAAAAAGAATGAGGTGAAGTGTTATGAATGTGGCAAATCCGGTCATATAAAATCGGATTGCTTCAAGTTGAATAACAAGAAGTGGGACAAAGAAAAGAAGAAATCTCTCAAAGCTACATGGGATGAGTCTTCCTCAAGTGAAGAAGAAGAAGAGGAGGAGGAAGGAATTACCAATCTATGTCTCATGACTATTAAGGATGATTACAATGAGGTGGATACTCAATCCTTTAATCTTATTGCATATGATAATAATGATGTTGATGATGCTTTAGATGACAATAATATGATTGAATACATGAATCTTAGAGTAAAAAATATTACTCTAAAATGAAATTTTATAAGGATAAATGCTCTAAGTTAGAAAAGAATTTTGTGTGCTTAAAAAATTCTACATTAGAATTAAAGACCTCAAATGAACAATTGATTGATGAAATGAATAAAAACTCACATAGCTTAGAGGTTATGAAAAAGGAAAATGAAATTTTGAAGAATGAACTAAAAGAGCTAAAAGGATCAATTTTAAAATTTCATAAGGGAAAAATGGCACTAGACATATTTATAGATAATCAAAGGTCACCCTCCTTGAAATATGGTTTAAGATTCGATGACTTATCTAATGCCACATCAAGTAAACCAACATTTGTGAAAGCATCTATGTAACATCCTTAATTTTTAAAATTTAAATAAATTAAATTAAAATTAAATTGGATAAATTAAATAAATTATTTAAATGGAAAAAAGAAGGTTTGTAAGTGAGAATATGGGATGTATATGTGAAATATACATAATATATACAAAGTCAACCAAAAGTCAACACATTAAAGTCAAAAGTCAAAGGTCAAATGGCATTTTTATAAATATACTTTAAAAATTAAAAATTATTTAAGTTATTTAAAAATAAATTACATAAGAATGGAAGATGTAATTTATGATTTTTATTAAATAAATAAATAATTAATTAAAATATAATAAAATATAATATATATAATACATATAAGGTATGTTTGATGTGTATATGAGATACACATTATATATGCATATGAGTATTTAAATACATTGAATAAACATTATCTATGCATAGTATATACATTACATAAATATATACATAATAGTATATGTAAAATATAAGTAACATATATAAGACATATACATATACATAAATTATACATTACATATATGTGAGGTATAATTTAGTGTTGGAAAAGTGGATGATGATGATGATGATGATGATAAAGGGAAGAGAGAAAAGTCAAAGAAAGAAATAAGGTGATTGGTTAGAATTATTTAAATTAATTAATTATTATATATATTTATGGAAAGGAGAGTGATAAGTATGATAATAAATAATAAAATAATAATAAAATAAATCAAAATTAAAATAAATTTTAATGGTAGTGGAGAATTATGGATTTTAAATAATTAATAAATAAATAAATTAAATATTTATATATAGATTTGTGGTTAGAAACAAAAGAAGAAAGGAAGACCAAAATAAAAGCATTTCTTCTTCTTCTTCTTCATCTTGGACATGTGCTAGTAGAGAGGGAGAGAGCTTGATTTTGGATTGTGCAATACATCAAATTTATAAGAGATTTAAAGAGGATTTAAGAAGGTTTTGAAGGATTGTCAAAGAAATCAAGTATCTTTATTTTCTTAGTTTTATGATTATGTAAGTTTGGGTTAAAGAGAGAATATGTGTTTAAATTGTTAAGAGAAATGAAGTTAGAATAATGATTATATAGTGATTTGTTGGTTGGATGATTGAAAATGGCATGATTAGTGAAGAGAGAGAGAGAGTTTAGGGTTATGTAACTTTTGGACTTTTGAATTCAAGATTTTTAATTGTGAAATTTGATTCCAAATGGGTTGTTTTGATACATGAACAAGTATTTTAAAGTTAATGATGGATTTGGTTGAGTTTGGACAGAGTTTGAAAATGGAAATGGTGATTTAGGGTTTTGAAAAAAGGGAATTTTCAAAGTTGTGAATTGATTGGTTTTATTATTTAAAGCATGTTCTTTAATGATAAAAGTGATGATAAGCTTGAAATGATAATTGGATTGAGTTGGAATGGAAAATCTTCAATGGGGAAGGTTATGCCGTTTTAGGGTTTTGGGCATAAGTGTGTGTTTATGTAATGTAATTGTTTTAAATATGTTATAATATGTTTTTAATAATATAAATAAACTTAAAACACCAAATTGAATGGTTCAATATAGTTTTCCAAAGTTAAAGTGAGGTTAGCCTTAACTTTGAGATTTTTAGTTTGAATGATGTTTAATTATTTTTTAAGATTGGAAATGCCTTTAAATGTGATACTAAATAATTATTTATGATCACATTTGGTATAGGCATTGATGAGAATTGATTTGCCCAATCCAAGTGTTGAAGGGTAAGTTGGAAGAGAAGGTTGGTGTTAGGTTTGTGGCTTGCATTTGGTTGCTTTTAGAGATCTGTACAAACTTTGGATGGATTGGTTATATTTGCATTACATTGGACTTAATACATTTTTTATTGAAAAAATGTGTTAAGCTACTTGATACATAGAACATGTATGAATAATGTTCTATGACATGTGTAATATCATATATTTATTAAATGCATAGTAAAAAGCCATTGTTAATGGCTAAATGGTGAAAAATGTGAAAAATGTGTATTATGTGAAAATGACCCAAAGTGTTTGGGTAATGCCATTTGTTATGTATACATTAAGGACATTGTTAAAAAGCCATTGGTAATGGCTAAAGTGCATAAAATGTGAATCATATGTGGATTATGTGCAATTACCAAAAATATTTGGGCGATGAGTTTTAAGGTAAAATGTGATGCAATGTGATGATATGATTGTAATATCCCAATGTGTGACCTAGAAGTTTGGATACAATTGTTGTTTGTTTGAATTATGTGTATATGTTATGTTGATAAGAAGAGAAATTGAAAAGAGAATGTTTATGTATTGTTTAAAAAGGAAAGTAATGTGTAGAGAGAAAGTGTATATGTTGGGTATATTGTTATATATATAACATATACATTAGTCAAAAGGGATGGTCAATGGAAGAGGATATTTATGTGTGATATGTGAAATTACTTTAATGGGCATATAAGTGACAAAGGTTAAGTTAAATGGATGAGGGCATTTAAGTAATTGCTCATATAGAATTGCTTGGTGGATATTTAAAGAAGAAGAGAAGTTTGACTTGATTTTTATTTCTTCTCTTCTCATTTTTGGTGTGGCCAGCTACCAAAGGAAAGAAGGAGGAAGAGAAGTGTTCTAAGTTCTAAACATCAATTTGATGGGAAAATCAAAGGATCAAGTTGGAGATTTGTGAAATTTCTTCAATTGAGGTAAGTACTCTCTTGTCTATCCTTGTTATTTTTGAAGTTATGTTTGAGGTGGGTTGTGATGTGTTAAGATTATGAATAGGTGTGTTTGAGATGAGTTTATAAGTGTTGAGATTGATTATAAGTTAAAAAGGTTGGATTGATGTTGGTTTTGGTTGGAAGATGATAAGTTAAGAGTAATGTTTGGTTTTAGGGTTTTGAAATGGTAGATGATTAAATGGATTGTTGATGTATGGTTAATGTGAATATTGTGTTAAACATGCAAAATAAGTGTTAATGACTTTGATTACATCCATTTGAATGAGTTTATGTTGTGTATATTATGTTTTTATTCAATCAAAAGAGAGTTGGCCATAGTTAGGGTTTGAATACGAGAGACACGACCAAACCAAGGAAGAGACACGGCCAACCTAAAATATTTTTGAGAGACACGGCCAAGTCCATGGAAATTTGGCCGTGTTTGGTGATTTTTGGAGAGGACACGGCCGTGTCCCTTGCCCATGTTGGCTTCTATTGTTTTTGGTTGAGAGGCTTTTGGTTGAGAGACACGGCCACAAGCTTGGTCGTGTCCCTTGAGTGTGTAGGTTACTGTGTTTGGTTTTTGCTCTTCTTACATGATTGAGATTGAACCTACATTTGATGATGCATATGATACTAAATGAACAAGGTTATGTATTATATACATTGTGAATCTTGTGAATGGTAATGTGTTATATGAATAATGTACTTTGTAATGTTATATCCATGATACTATATGTAAAATGTGAAGGATATGATGAGGTAATTGATTATGTATAGCTTGATGGGAGTAGTTCTTGAAGGTGAAAGCTGTAATGATCATCCAAAAAGGTATGTGCAATGCAATTTATTATGATAAATGTTTTAATAATGATTGAAATGAAATAGAGGGACATGTTGTTTAGATGACGATGAATTTAAGATACATGTGCAATGAAATTGATTATGTATGCTTGAATGATGAAGTGTATAATATGAATTGAGATAAAATGTGATGTGAAGCCATTGTGTTTGGCTATGATGATATATGTATTATGTGAAGCCATTGTGATTGGCTATGATAACTCAAATGTGATGTGAAGCCATTGTGATTGGCTATGATGATTCAATTGAAAGACATAAGGCATGTTTGCCTAATTGATGATGAGAATTGAGAATGAAATTGATAAATGAATTGTGTAGCTAATGTGTTATTCCATTTTCAGAGTTTGTTGTTGGTGGCATGCCTAATAATAGTAACAATCTCTTGAAGTTAGGTTGGCTAAGGCCTTGAAGCCTAATTGAGATGTTACAACCCTTGAAGCTAGGTTGGATTGGTTCTTGAAGCCAAGTTGGGTTGATACTTAGAATGCTTTGTTCCCCTTGAAGCTTGGTTGAACCTAAATCCTTGAAGCCTAGTTGGGATAATGATAATGATAATGTGATAATAAAACCAAAGCATTAACTCTGAAAGTCGAATGGCAGATTAGTGTCTTTTGGGCCCGAGTCTATCTTTGTTGTCAATATGATATACAAATGTTGAAACAAGTGAGATCTATGGTTGACTTTGTTGGAAATGTGATTCATGATTGGTGAATTGTGAGTAATATAATGTTATGAAGTATGTTGTGTAATGTGTATATTGATATATTGATTGTGAGTGTTAGTGATGGATTATGATTGATGAATTGTGAATAAAACAATGTTATGAAGTATGTTGTGTAATGTGTGTATTGATATATTGATTGTGAGTGTTAGTGATGGATTATGATTGATGAATTGTGAATAAAACAATGTTATGAAGTATGATGTGTAATGTGTATATTGATATATTGATTGTGAGTATTAATGATGGATTGTGGTTGGTGATAATGATATGTATATTATAAATGGAATTAGTCGAGATATATGAAAGGTACAATTCAAAAGGAAAAACATGATAAGATATTAATGGTATATGAAAGTGATATTTCATTATATGTTAGAATTTCTATAATGTATGTTTATATTTTATATTTGTACTACTAAGCTTTTGGGCTTAGCGCGGATGTGTAATCGCGCAGGTGACTAGGTGGAATATATGAAGTCTTTCGTTATGCCACGAGAAGAGTAAGAGTTTGTTGAGACCAACTAGAGGGTGATGCATACATGTATAATTTTTAATTATGATGTATTTCTGACAAGAGTATATTTATATGTATAAATGAAGTATGGATAAATATAAGATTATGATATATATGTAAGATTATTAAAAGTATAATAATTTTGTAATTGTTCTTTAAATTATATATTGTGGTTTGAACTCTGTTAAAGGTTTTAAAAATGTTTCGAAAAGTGACATCCTTATACTTTATATACTTACTGTATGTATATCAGGTGTATGTATAGTACTTATATGGAGTATTGGGGTGTTACAATGATGAAATGTGATGAATTGATATTGCTATAAATGAGAAAAAAATGAGAAAAGTGAGAAAAAGATAAGAAAATAATAAGGCAATGTGCCTAATGGATAATGAAAAATGAGGCATAGCTTGATTATGAGAAAATGAGAAAGAGATTGATAATGAGAAATGTGAATTAATTGTGTGCCTAGTATGTTATTCAATTTTTAGAGTTCTATGTTTGGCGGCATGACTATGAGGTTATCCTCATTATTTGCCTTCGGGGCAAGCTTTTGAGCAACTATTTGATTTGCCTTTGGGCTAGACGTTGGACGTCACTTGCTTTCAGGATAAATGTTGGGCATCACTATGATTTGTCTTCAGGCTAGCGCTAGGCGTCACTTGCCTTCGGGCTAGACACTAGGTGTCAATATGGACCAAAATAGTAACTCTAGAATTTGAATGACATATTAGATCCTTTGAACTCATGCTTGTGTTTATTCTTATGTGAATTATTAAGTGATGTAGGAATATGTTCAAAAGTAAGCTTGGATGCCACATTGTGACATAGCATAAAAATATTTTGCATTGGCATTTCTTTTCAGTTTTATTATTATCAAAGTTTGTACTGCTAAGCTTTTAGCTTAGTGCAATTGTAATTTATCATGCAGGTGATAGGGGTGATCCGGTTGAGCTGGAGAGTTCTACTAGACCAGGTCAGGTCTAGATTGAGGTTGTTTGTTGAGTTGATTTTGCTACGTCAAGATCAGAGCCAATTTGCCATCATGCATATATATATATATATTATATTATAGTACAATTTGTTATGATGTATTTTATGATTATGTTTTTGGAGAATAAATTGTAAATTATAAAGACTATTTGGATAAATTGTGTAATGTGGGGTTTTACATGTGTTTTAACATATATATATGTTTAAATATTTTATGAAACTTAGCAAAATTGAGGAGTATTGGAGAAATGTATGAGTTGGTTTATTGGGAGTGCCTTTATATGCAGGTTGTGATTTTGTTGAATTGGAAAATGTCTAAATTACAGATAAAACTCTGGCGAATTTTTCCTAGAGATTTTATGAAAAATACTATTTTAGAACATATATTTAATTATAAATATTTTATTTGTTATTTAAATATACATTTTAAAATATTTGAGATTTAAAATTGGTAAAGTATAAATTTTTATTAAACCGGATTGTGATATTTTTTTTTCGTGTATGCATATTTTACATATATTGGTTATACGTATTATACGTATATACGATATAAGGGTGTTACAATCTATAACTCAAACCTCTAGTGTTGAAGTTGTAAAGAACACAATTGCACAAACTAAACCTAATATTCCTAAAAGGACTACATTAGGATCATAAGACTCTAGAACTAAAATTTCAAGAGTAAAGCATGCATTCTTGTATATTAGACATGCACACAAGCATAAAAATGCAGAAAAACAATCTCACACTTGCAATTGTATGCATAGTCCATTAAATGTCAATAGAAAATTGCATAGGTATAGAACTATATATCAATGCACATATTGTACGAAATTTGGACACAAAAGCATATTTTGCTACATTAGAAAGGCTCATCTCAAGTTAGAAGATCCTTCTATTACTAACCCTCAAGGACCTAACTTTATTTAGGTACCTAAGAAAAGATGAATATTATTATTTTGTAGGTATGCCTAAAATCTACTATCAATGAAAGCACATGCCTTATGGATAGTGGATGCTCAAGGTATATGATGGGGAATGCAAAGCTCTTTACAAGTCTTATTTACAAGCTTAGAGGTAATTTTAGAAACAATGCTAAAGTTAAAATCATTGGCATTGGCTCTATAGGCATGTTTGTAAGAATTTGATTGAAAATGTATGGCTTGTTAATGGTTTAAAACACAATTTGCTTAGTGTAAGTCAATTATGTGATAAAGGATATGAAGTAAACTTTAATTCCAAAGGATGCAAAGTTACCAATCTGAATGGTGAAATTGCATTCAAAGAAGAAAGAATTAGCAATACATATAAAATTGACATACATTCCAATAATGCTTTTGAATGCTTGATTTCTATTAATAATGATGCTTGGTTATGGCATAATAGACTAGGTCCTGCTAGTATAGATCACTTGCAATGCATTAATAAAGAAGAACTAGTTGATGGTCTCCCCAAGATAAAATTTGATGAAGATAAAACATGTGAACCTTGTCAATTTGGTAAGCAACATAAAAGTTCATTCAAGTCTAAAAATGTTGTAAGCACTTCTAGACCCCTAGAACTCATTCACTTGGATTTGTTTGGACCAAATAGAGTTGCTAGCCTAGGTGACAAGTTATATGCATTTGTACTTGCTGATGATTACTCAAGATTTACATGAGTAAATTTCATGCCTCAAAAGAATGAAGCTTTCAATCATTTTAAAATATTTTCAAAAGGGGTTCAAAATGAGAAAGGCTATGTAATCACATCCATTAGAAGGGATCATGGCAAAGAATTAGAAAATGAAAATTTTGAAAGTTTTTGCAATGAATTTGATACCTCACATAACTTTTTGACAAAATAGTGTGGTTAAAAGGAAAAATAGAACACCACAACAAAATGGTGTGGTTGAAAGGAAAAAAAGAACTTTGGTTGAAATGGCTAGGACAATACTCAATGAGTATGATCTACCATCATACATTTGGGCGGAAGCCGTTAATATCGCTTATTACATTTCAAATCATGTTTACAAAAGGCCTTTGATAAATAAAATATCTTATGTGCTATGCAATAGAAGAATATCAAAAATTTCATGTCTTAGAGTATTTGGATGCATATGCTTTATATTAAACACCAAGGATAATCTTGGAAAAATTTCATCCAAATCAGATGAAGGTATATTTTTAGGTTATTCATCATCTAGCAAAGCATATAGGGTATTTAATAAGAAAACTCTAGTAGTTGAAGAATCAATGCATGTTTTTTTGATGAATCTTCTAATCTTGATCAAAGGAAAGGTAGGGCTCTTGGTGATTTTGTAGGTACAAATGATCAACAAGAAATGATTGTTTCTCCAAAGAACAATCATGATGAACAATAAAAGGAAACTCAAAAGTTACCCAAGGATTGGGAATACAAGTAGGATCATCCAAAAGAACTCATCATTGGTGAAACTTCATAAGGAGTAACTACTATATCCAAATTTAAATACTTAGATGTTAATATTGCTTTTGTTTCTCAAATTGAGCCAAGGACCATTGAGGAGGCTCTTAGTGATGAATGTTGGGTGATTGCAATGCAAGATGAACTCAATCAATTTGAGAGAAATAATATATGGGAACTTGTTCCTAGACCTAAAGATTATCAAATTATAGGATGTAAATGGGTATATAGGAATAAGCTTGATAAAAATGGTCTCATTACTAGAAATAAAGCTAGATTGGTAGCCAAAGGGTATCACCAAGAGGAAGGCATTGATTATGATGAGACATTTGCCCCTTTTGCTAGGTTTGAAGCAATTAGAATTCTACTTGCATTTGTGTGTCATATGAATTTTAAACTTTTTGAAATGGATGTTAAGAGTGCATTTTCAAATGGATTTATCAATGAGGAAGTTTATATTGAATAACCTCCCAATTTTGAAGATTTAAAATTTTTGAATCATGTTTTTAAACTCACCAAGGCACTATATGGATTGAAACAAGCTCCAAGAGGTTGGTATGATAGACTTAGTGCATATTTGCTTGAAAATAGATTTTCAAAAGGGAAAGATGATACAACTCTTTTTTTCAAGAAGAATAAGCATAACATTTTAATTGTATAAATTTATGTTGATGGCATTATATTTGGTGCTACTAATAAATCTTTGTGCAATGAATTTGCTTCTTGTATGACTAGGGAATTTGAAATCAGCATGATGGGTGAACTCAAATTCTTCCTTGGATTACAAATCAAGTAATGCAAGGATGGGATCTTCACCAACCGATCCAAGTACACAAACAAACTCTTAAAGAAGTATGGAATGGATGGTTGCAAGACTAGCAAGACTCCCATGAGCACATCATTGAAACTTGACAAAGATGAAAGTGGTAAGATAGTAGATGAGAAGAAATATCGAGGTATTATCGGATCCCTACTTTACTTAACTGCTTCTAGACCCGATATAATGTATAGTGTATGTTTGTGTTCTATATTTCAATCTTGCCCTAAAGAATCACTTTTGAATGCAACCAAAAGGATTTTAAAATATTTGAGTTGAACATTGCATTTAGGACTTTGGTATCCTAGAAACACATCTTTTGACATATTAGACTTTTTTGATATGGATTTTGCCGATAGTCTTCTAGATAGAAAAAGCACCACCGGAGAATGTCATTTTCTTGGTGAATACTTAGTTTATTAGTTTAGCAAAAGAGACAAGTGTTGGTTGCTTTATCTACCGTCGAAGCCGAATATGTCGCTACATGTTTTTGTTGCACACAAATTCTTTGGATTAAACAACAATTACTTGTGACTATAGAAAAACTTTTGATCACATTCCTATTAAGTGTGATAATACTAGTGCAATTAATTTGTCCAAGAATCCCATTCAACATTCTAGGTCTAAGCATATAGATATCAAACATCATTTCTTAAGGGATAATGTTCAAAATCAAAATATAATTTTAGAATTTATTGAAACTCAAAATCAATTTGCAGATATTTTTATAAAACCCTTAACTGAAGAAAGAATGAATTTTATAAAATAAAATATTGGCATGATTGATGGACAAACTCTTGCATAATCAATTTTATCTCTCCTAAAAGTCTATTTTGATCATTTGCTCTAAAATTTGTTTTCAGAAATTTAATATGGCTCTTTTAATGCAAGCGCCCCATTTTACTGAGCGGTCACACAAATATGCTCTTTTACTGAGCCCGAGCCTGACAACAATTATCCCTGAGCTTTAAATTATGTTTTTACCGAGCCTGAGCTTCAATAGCTCAAATGTTCGGTCAACTTTCGGAATTTTAAATTTTTTCTCATTTTTTTTTGTTACACTCCCCCGAAGCTTGTGAGAGCACACACAACTGAGAGAGCTTGCCAGATTGAGCTGATGGTCTCTTAATAGCTCGGGCGACCGCTCAACCAGTGTAACTGATTTTGTCTTTTTACGTTAGAACTTTCAAAAATTCAAATTTTTGGACCCCAAAAGGTAAAAAACGGCTAGTTTTCTAAATTTTGTCTATAAATACATCTAATTTGCATAAAAATTCATCTTTACAAACTCAAACTCACATATTCAAACAAATTTAATCATCAAAAAAAAGTTTTCAAAGATTTTCATCTACTTGAAGTTGTTTGTTCAAAGCATCACACACACTTTATTTCATTCTACATTTCTTTCAATTTCTTACATTTCTTTTATTTTTATCTTTTGATTGAGGATATGGCACCCAAAACCAAAACCAAATCCACCAAAAAGAAAACCACAACCAAAGAAAAGGGGATTGTGATTCATGAACCTAAATCCAAACCTCAACCTCAAACCAAATCCAAACACTTCAATAGAAAAGGTGTTCAACCTCACAAACCCAAGTACAAAAATGAGGATGAGAGAGCCAAATATTATATGCTTAAGAAAAAGACCCATGAACCAACCAAAATGCTTACGGAAGGAATGCTCTTAACTCTAAACATCCAAGGTGAAATCTATAGCTACGTTGATAGAATTGGGTGGAGACAATTTGCTTTTCCAAGTGAGTTAGGTTACTCTAGCCTCTCAAGGGAATTCTTAATGTCTCTAAGGGTAGGGAAAAGCCACAATGCACCAATAGGATTCTATGGAGTTTACTTTAGGCTTTTTGACCAAGATTTTTCTCTTTCCTTAGAAGAATTTTGTGAAGTTTGGGGATTTCAAACTCATGGAGCTCTACCCTACAATGATGTAGATTTTTCTTTAAAGAATTATTCATCTTTTTGGAGTGAACTATCCATTCAAACCCAATATAACAATAGGTCATCCAAAGCTATCCATCTTCCTTATCTTTTGGCTATTACATAGAATCATCACTTATACCATTCACTGAAGAAGTGATGGAAATGAAAAGGTTACTCAACGTGACTTATTTTTCTTATATGCTATTGTGTATAATGAGCCAATAAAAAGTGCTAGAATTCTCATTTATACATTCATACATCATGGAAAATTTCAAATCGGAACCTTCTTTCTATCTCCCAAGTCACCAACCTTGCAAGACACTTAGGGCTCCTAACCCTCCAAAATCTTGCAACTCTTAGTGACCCCTTTGATCCATCCACAAAATCTATCAATCTAGAATACCTTGAACATGATAGATGTATCCAAAAGATTGATAATCACTATGAATATATTTTTGGTACCAAGGGAGTTATTCAAAGGGAAAGGAAGAGACCTAGATACCATATCTTGGAATAAGAAGGTAAACCTACCCTTGTTGAAGTTGAACACCTCCCTACACCACCCAAACCTACCAAAGAAAAAGGTGAATCATCCAAAACCCTAAAGCTTATCTTCAAGGCCATATCTTCTCTTCAAAAATAATTTCATCACTTCAAGAAGGATGTCAAAAAGTGGATCACAATACTTAACAAAAAAGTTGATCTCATTTCCCACATTCATCATGACATATATGACTTATAAGGGAAATTTAATCTTCCTCAATGTGATTTGAGTGAATGGAATGTAAGTGAGCATCTTTAAAGTCCTTATGAAGGAATGTCACCATCTTCACATGACTCCTCTCCAACTCCTTCTATTGGTAATAATGATGGAAGTTCTCCATCTCCTCCTCCACCATCAAGAAAAGGAAAAGAAAAAGTATTTGATTAATCATTGTCTTGTATTTTCTTTTCACTTGGTATCTAACTTTTATTTCACTTGTATTTTCATTAATTGGTATGCATGGATTTATCTTTTTTCATTTTTGCATTTGTCAAAGGGGGAGAAAATATGATTGAATTTAAGTGTATTTTTAAATTATTATTGTTATATCTTAAATAATTTAAAAGATAAAGGGGGAGATAACTTAGAATGGAAAAAGAAAACATATTGAGAAAACATATTGTTATCAAAAAGGGAATATACCAATTCATATAAAATAAGCATGCATTAATCATTTTACATAGGGGGATAAAATTTGTTAATTTCTTCATGAACTTAATTATGCTCAACTTAAATTCAATTTGATTGCCAAAGTCAAAAAGGGGGAAATTATTGAGCTTATTTCAATCAACCATTTTTTGATCTTTGACAATCAAATTGGTAAAGGACTAATAATCTCAAACAAGTTTGTTTTTGTAGCATTAGTACCCAAGCAGGTGTGCAATTGCCCGAACTACAGCGCGACCTCATGAATGCACAATTTTAGTAGAAAGTGTAGAACTAAATGGCAATATGCCAAGAAGTCTTATCGAGTAGAAAATGGAAGATTGAACATAGAATGTAGCACGAGCAAGGAAAACCAAACATGTATATAATGCCAAGCTATAGAGCATGAGCACGGATCTACCAAGCATGGAACTGTTGAGCAGAAAGTTAATCTAATATGTAGAATTATCAAGCAAAAAGCACAGAACTAAATGGGCATTTATAATGCCTAGCTAAGCCATAGATCTATCAAGCTGAGCGTGGTGCTGATGGAACAACCAAACTTATCAAGTATTGCAATTCCATACCGAGCCAAGTAAATCAATACAGTAAAAGAGCTAAGTCCTCAGGAAAGAAGAAAATCCACAATTTCCACAAAAGAGTTCGTGGTCTCAGTTAGTGGTGAAATCAGAACGCTAAACTTATCGAGTGACCGCCCAGGAAACTGAGTGACTGCACATGACAAAGAACAAAACTGCTAAATAATATAGAAGAGATAGAAGTCAGACTTCGTGGTACTTCCTTGATGCTTAATATCTTGTGCGCCCGCCCAGATGAACCGAGCAACCTCACGAGTCCAACAAATTTGAATCTGAGCACTAAAATATCTCAGACTAATAAGAACCGAACACATGGAAAGAGAAATTTGAATTCAACGGTAATTCTATGTTGAGTAACCGTACACCAAGCCGAGCAACCACGAGACATACAGGTATGGGCAATTGAATTTTGTCAGACAATAAAATTTGACTGTTGGAAGTAGTCGTTACTTAGAGCTTTTTGAACCGTGAGACCATACACCGAGCTTTGAACACAGAATTAGTAGGAGACAAGCACTGATCATATGGGAACCACCTCAAATGGCAAATTTAAGCCAAAAGGCTATAAAAACCGCATTAAATTTCATTTTTGTGGTTAAAGAACACCTTGATTGATATTGTAATGTCATTGAACAACATTTTTCATTATCTTGTCTTAAGATTAAAGGATCAAACAACATAAATTCTAAGAGTGTTGGGTATGAGCATTAAAACACCATTAAAGTTTGAGTGTGAGCTTGGAAACACTTAGGTTGTGAAAGTGAGCCTAGAAAAACTCTTGTAATGGTTGTGAGGATTGATCTCAAACCATTATTAAGTTTGGTGTGAGCTTGTGAAAACACTAAGTTAGAGTTAAGCTTATAAAAACTCAAGCCTAGTGAAACCTTAACAAGTTGTTAAGGAAGTGGATGTAAGATCAAAGTAAATCTAAACCACAATAAATCTCTTGTGTTTATTCTTCTACTCTACACTTAATCTTCTTCTATATCTTCTACATTTCTTATTTTTTAATTTTGGAAATTGTCATCAACTCTCAAATAACCAATTCACCCCCTCTTGGTTACCATCTTGGGACAACAAACAACAACAACAACAACAACAACAACAATAATAATAATAATAAAAGAGAAGATAAAAAAGTTAAAGGAAGAGATATTATTGGTGGGAATTAAGGAATTAATTAATTATTTTATATAAAGATAAGGATGAGAATTAAGAGCTTATTTCTTCTTTTTCTTCTTCTTCTTCTTCTTCTTCTTCTTCTTCTTCTTCTTCTTTTCCTTTCTTGGATGTGAGTCTTGAGAGAGGTGAGAAGAGTGTGAGTTTCTCTTATACATCAAATTTACAAGAGATTTCAAAAGGATTTAAGAAGGTTTTTGTCAGCCAAACTACTCTATTTTTTATTTTAGGCAATCAAATCGAATAGAGCTAACATTTGTAGCAAGATACATTTTGCAGGAAGTCATTCCTTGAAGAACTTAAGAATAGTCCAATCGGACCACCTCCTAAAATTTCACCGTACCACTTAAAATTCTCTCAGACCATGCCTAAGTACAACCGCACCTTTGGAGAAGAATATGGCAAATTCATCCAGTAAGGATCATGGCCAAGGGTACTCCTATTTTCTCAGAGCACCATACAAAGTTCACAACTAAGAGTACTCCAAGAATTTGAGCATAATACTGAAAGTTCGATCAGACTTGATGTAGTTCTTTTCTGGACCTTTTGAAAATTCTTTTAATCTAAAGTCGTTACACCTATACTCAATTAGTGGATGCCACCTATACTAATAGTTGGAGGAGCATTTGTCAGAATTTTAAATATTACGACTGAACCTCAGGAAGTCTAATTGGCCTTAGTGAAGTGTGACTGGACCTTTGCTGTTCCATCCATGAATTTACTCTTGACAATAAGCAAAGTGGGAGATAAGAATCGAACATGTTGACACCCACCTCAAATAGTTAGTTGAAGGCTATAAATACCGAAAAAAATTATATTTTTCTGTAGAATTGTGATTATAATAGCCAAGCAAAATAACTTTCATTTCTTTGGATCAAAACTTCTATTTGTATTGTTTTGAGTGTTGGGTGTGAGAATTAAAGACCATTGTAAGTTTGAGTGTAAGCTTTGAAACACTTAGGTTTTAGAGTGAGCCTGGGAAAAACTCTCGTTGGGTTGTGAGGAAGTTACTCAAACCATGTAAAAGTTTGGTGTGAGCTTATGAAAACACCAATTTCGAGTTGAGCTTGTAAAAACTCAAAATTAGTGGTACCATAATAAGTTATTAAGGAAGTGGATGTAGGATTAAAATAATCCAAACCACTATAAATTCCTTGTGTATGTTCTTCTATACTCTACTTCTTTGTTTCTTTGTTTGATCTTAAATTTTTAATTTATCATCACATCTTCAAAATAACCAATTCTCCCCCCTCTTGGTTGCCATCTTAGGACAACATTTGGTATCAGAGCCTCAAAATTTCAAGAAGCTTAATTGTGTAAATTTATCCACCATGGTAGCTACTTCTAATACTTCAAAATCTTCATCTCATGGAAATCTCAATCCTCACCTTAACCTTACTTTGATGGAATGGATTACTCTTATTGGAAACATAATTTGTACTTATTCCTTGATAGTGAGGCAGTTGAGCTTTAGAAATATATGAAAAAAGAGTGAAAACCTCGTACTCATGAAGTTGAAGGTGTTCAAATGCCTCTTCATAAAGAAAAGTAGACCGATGCTCAAGAAAGGGCTTTCTACAAGAACAATAGGGAAACCTTTTTCATGATGAACTCCTTGTCTATAGAAGAAGGTGGATGTGTTCAAAATCTTATATATGCATATAGCATTTGGGAAACTCTTGAGAATTATCATGAGGGTACAACCCAAGTGAGGTTCACCATGACCCAAATGCTTGTACATGAATATGGACTTTCAAAATGAAGCCTAATGAAAATGTCACCGAAATGACGAATCGGTTACTTTCCATTGTCAATGACTTGAAGAAATATGAACAATTCTATGGTCAAGGTGATGTAAATAGAAAATTATTGAGAGCACTTAGAGCCAAGAAGAACTTAGAATCAAGGGTCTCTTTAATTGAAGAAGCTCATGGCCTTAGCATACTAAGGACCAATGAGCTAGTAAAAAATGGATAAGAGAAAAGCAATTGCACTCAAAGTCACTAAAGATGTTGAGAGCTCAAGTGAAGAAAATAATGATGATGATGAAGAAATGGTCATGCAATCTAGAAGAGTAAGTGAATGAAACAGAAAAAGGAGATGACAATCAAATAAAGGTAATTTACCTAAAACCTCTTTCAAAGAAAAGGAGAAAAAGAATGAAGTAAAATGCTATAAATGTGGCAAACCGAGTCACATCAAAATAGATTGCTTCAAGATAAAGAACAAGAAGAAATGGGACAAAGAAAAGAAAAAGTATCTCAAAGCCACATAGGATGATGAATCCTCAAGTGAAGAAGAAGAAGAGGAAGAACAAGGCATCACAAATCTATGTCTAATGGCTATTGGAGATGATAATGATCGTACCAACGAGGTGAGTACTCTATCCTCAAATTCTAATGCATATAGTGATAATATTGATGATACTTTGGATGATAGTGATTTAGTTGAGTATATGAACCTAAGAGTCCAAAAATATTTTTCTAAGATGAAATTCTATAAAGAAAAATGCTCGAAGTTAGAAAAAGACTTTGTCTTTAAAAAAGTCTACTATAGAATTAAAGACATCAAATGAACAATTGTTGAAATCTATTGATAAAATGTCTAAAAAATTACCTAGCTTAGAGAAAATGTCGAAGGAAAATGAAATATATATACATGTTATGCAATATGAAAAGCCATTATTAATGGCTAAAATGAGTGGAATGTGCATTGTGTGAGAGTAGCCCAAAATGTTTGGGTAATATAATCTTAATGCATATCATTGATAATGTGATGAGTGTATTGAATTAAAGTGAATGAATATAGTCATGGAAGAGACAATGTGATAAGAAAATAGATTGTGAAAATATGCATTATTTGTATGTTACCTAATATATTATTCGATTCCAGAGTTTTGTGTTTGGTGGCATGCCTATGATTTGCCATCGGTCTAGATGCTGGGTGTCAATGTTGCATGATTTTCCTCTAGGCTAGATGTTGGGCATCACCATTCTATTATGTTCTTTAGGGCTAGATGCTGCGCATAATTATTTGCCTCATAGAGGCTAGACACTGGGTGTCAAAATTGACCAAAATAATAACTCTGAAACCTAAATATTATATAAGGTCATTTAGGCCCAATGCATGTGACTGCAATATGTGATGATTTTAAATGAAGGCATAAAGTGAACTAATATGAAATTGCATGTCATATGTAAAATTTAAACGAAAAGCATTATTCATTGTCTACCTTCAATTTTTATTACTGTCAAAGTATGTACTACTGGGCTATCAGCTTAGCGCGATTTGTTTTTCACGCAGGTGATAGAGTTGAGACTGGGGACCTTGCTAGACCTGACCAGGTCTAGGGTTTTGGGATTCCTCTAGTAGACTTTTGTTTTGCCATAGGACCAGAGCCACTTGCAAGCATGTATAAATTTACTTTGTGTATTTTGATATATTTATGTACATTATTTTTGCGTAAGATAAAAATAATGTACTTGTGAAGCTTTTGGACTAAGTGTTATAAACTTTTATATAAGTATATTTATATGTGAGTATTTTGGAATTCATTTAAGAAATTTTAAGTCATGGAGTTTTCTTAGAGCACTGGTTGATTAAATGTATATTAGGAGTGTATTTCTTTTGGCAGGTTGAGTTAATTAATTTTTAGGAACGTCCAAAATACAAATAAAACTATGGCGAAATTTTTTCAGAGATTTTCTTTAAAATGTGTTTCAGTACTTTTAATTTTTAAAAAATAGGTTTATTTAATTATTAAAGCATAGTTTAGGTTTTAAAATATTATTATTATTATTATTTTCTTTTTCTTTTTTTTTGTTGAAAATTTTATTAAGACCAGAATGTTGACATCCTCACATTGTGTATGCATATTTTACATATATTAGGTGTATGTATTATGCATGTATATGGTGTGAGAGTGTTACATTTATTTTGTTATCAGAGCCTAGGTTTAAGTTTTTTGACCTAAGTGGATTTTTAGAGAGAGAAAATATGATTTTAAATGTGATTTAAAAGTGTCATACATGCATTTGCACTGGTATTTCATCTGGTCCATGATGTGGTAATTCTTTCTATATTTATAGACATTGGTAGACATGTCGTCTCGGATGCATCTGTCTAGAGAGGGGAGTACAAAGAGTGTTTCTCCTGGTGAGGGTGTTGGAGCTAGTGCTGAGATTTTTGGGGAGGCATCTGTGCTAGTTAGACTAGCAGTTAAGGAGGTTCCGCCGGGCTAGGTGTGACATATGGTGGAGTTGTTATGATAGGCTTCGGTACAGTAGCTGCAGCCACAGCAGCAGCTACCGACTCAGAAATATGATAATTTAAGGAAGTATGGAGCCACATATTTCTTCAGCACTACTAATCTAGTTGTAGCAGAGTAGTGGCTAGATAAGGTTCAAAGGATATTCATCCAATTGCAGGCCAGCGTTGAAGAGAAGTCTGACTATGCTCTGTATCTTCTACAGGGGGACACTTATGAGCGGTGGAATACAGTTCCCCATGCTACGAATGATCCTCTAGTTTTGGCATATGATGACTTTTTGCATGAGTTTGATAAGAAATACACCCCTCGGGAGTATAAAGATGCCAAGAAGAAAGAATTTCTAAGTTTGAAGCAAGAGTCAAAGACAGTGACAAATTACGAGAAAGACTTCATTCGGCTGAGTAAGTATGCAAGAGGAATTGTGTCTAATGAGATTCATAGATGCTGGAGATTTAAGGAGTGTTTGAGGTCATCCATCATGTGTTTGGTGGCAGGATCACAGTATGAGGATTTTTTTAAGTGGGTTGTAGCTACAAGAAATGTAGAGAAGGTGCATGAACTTGCAACAGCGGACAGAGAAGAGAGTAGAGGCAAGAGACCTCAGACTGAGGCAGGGTCTTCATCAACTACGAGGGGTATAGGAGGTTCTTCACAAAGGTATGGTAGAGGTTAGGGGTAGCTTGGCAGGGGGTTCCAATAGCAGAGACAAAGATAGGGACCTATAGTTTTAATGGCTAGTACCCTATCTCCACCATCACAGAGAGTTACTCCACCCACCCTTGCTCAGTGTGGCAGGGAACATGGGGGTATTTGTTGGAAGGTTGGTGCATCAATGATTTGTTTTATATATGGATCACCAAACCACTTTATCAGAGATTGTCCAGAGACACCGGAGGTTGGACAAATAGAGATAATAGTGTCTAGGCCTAATGTCATAGGGGGTTAAGGAGGCAGAGGTAGAAGTAGGGGTGGCAGATTTAGTTCTAGTAAGAGAGGGGGATCCATGGTAGGGACTATTAGACTAGAGCAAGTAGAATCATCACAGAGAATATATGTGATGTAGAGACAAGTAAATTCTTCGGATGTTGTGGCTAGTACATTTCTTTTATTTGATTCTTCTGTGCATGCATTGATTGATCCTGGATGACACATTCATATATTAGTGCATCCATTCTATTTGTGAGTGATAAAAATTTTGAATCCCTAGGGTTTGATGTGTTAGTCACTAACCCTTTAGGGCATAGTGTGATAGTAGATTTCACTGAGATGGTCTAATAGTGGTATATGATAAGGAGTTTCTCGGTGATATGATTCAGATACCTTTTAGAGAGTATGATTTAATTCTGGGTATAGATTGGTTATTTTGGCATGGGATTGTGGTAGACTGTCAACAGAAATGTGTTACTCTGAAAACATGTGATGGGAAGGATGTAGTGGTATCCAGTGAGTAGAGGCACCTCTATCCATATTTATTTCAACCATTTTGGCCAGGAGGATGATTCGAAAAGGGTGTGAGGCATATCTGGCTCATGTGGTAGATACTAGAGTTGTAGGGTTAAAGCTTGATAGTATACTGACAGTTGTAGATTTTCCTTATGTGTTTCTTGAGGAGTTTCCAAGGTTACCTTCAGAGAGAGAGAGGTGGAGTTTGGCATCAATTTGATGCCTGTACCATACCCATCTCTATTACTCCTTATCAGATATCACCTATGGAATTGAAGGATTTAAATGTGCAGTTGTAGGAGTTGCTAGATAAAGGTTTTATTCAACTTAGTGTATCACCTTAGGGATCACCGGTGTTGTTTGTGAAGAAGAAGGATGACATCTGAAGGTTGTATATTAATTACTAGTAGTTGAATAAGGTGACCATCAAGAACAAATACCAATTGCCTTAAATTGATGATTTGTTTGATTAGTTGAAGGGGACAACCATGTTCTTTAAAGTTGACTTGAGATCATGGTATCAGCAGATGCAAATGTACCCAAAATGGCTTTTCGCATGAGGTATGGGCATTATAAGTTTTTAGTGATGCCTTTTGGATTGACTAATGAACCTGCTGCATTAATGGATTTGATGAATCAAATGTTCAGGCCATACTTTGATTAGTTTGTTGTAGTATTCATTGATGACATTTTGGTATACTATCGCAGTAAGGAAGAGTATGATAGGCATTTGCGAATTGTATTGCAGACATTGAGGGAGAAACAATTATATGCCAAGTTATCAAAATGTGAATTTTGGTTGGATCGGTGACTTTTCTTGCATATGTTGTTTCAGCAGAGGGAATTAGAGCGTTTCCTGGCAAAATTTAGTCAATCTTGAATTGGAGTTCACTAAAAAATATGAACAGGATTAGAAGATTTTTGGGATTGGCTGCTAATTATCATCGGTTTGTCAAGGGATTTTCCATTATAGCTTCGCCACTCACCATATTACTTCAAAAAGATGTGAAATTTGTGTGGACTGATGGATGTCAAGTGAGCTTTGAGCAGTTGAGGGATGTGTTGACTCAAGCTCCAGTTCTTACTCTACCTGTAGAAGGCAAACCATAAGTGAAATATAGTGATGCATCACGTGTTGATGCAGGAGAGTAGAATTATTGCTTATGCTTTCAGACAGTCGAAGCCTCATGAATTTAATTATCTGACTTATAATTTAAAATTGGCAACCATTGTTTTTGTATTAAAAATTTAGAGACACCATTTGTATGGAGAGAAGTGTTTCATCTATACTGATCATAAGAGTTTGAAGTACCTGGGTGTTCAGAAGGAGTTGAACCTTTGGTAGAGATGATGGTTGGATCTGATTAAGGATTATGAATGTTTGACTGATTATCATCCTGGCAAGGCAAATGTAGTTGCAAACACTTTGAGTCAGAAGGTAATAACAGGAATGACTGCCTATGCTCTTGTGTTACTTATTGAGTTGAGAGCATTGCATTCCAAGTTTGAGGTTTGTGATGACGCCACTCTTATGGCTCAGCTGCAGGTGAGGTCATTATTGGTTGATCAAATTAAAGAGGCATAGAGATCAGATTTGAAATTGTAGAAGATTATGGAGGATTGCAAAAAAAGGGGAGAGTAGAGATTTTATGGTGAGGGATGATGGTAGTGTGTGTTATAGAGATAGATTGTGTATTCCTAATGATGTGGAATTGAGGAAGAGGATTTTGGAGGAGGCACATCAATGCCATTTTGGTGTGCATCCCAAAAGTACCAAGATGTATCATGATTTAAAGAAGTAGTATTGGTGGTCAAGTATGAAAAAAGAGATAGCAGAGTTTGTTTGCAAGTGTCTCGCTTATCAAAGGGTAAAGGCTAAACACTAAGTTCCTTTAGGGTTGTGAGAGCGAGTGACTATGGACTTTGTATCAGGACTTCCATTGACCCAGATGCAATTGGGTAATCATTTATAGGATGTCTAAGTCAGCTCATTTTCTTCCAGTGAGGATGAATTACTCTCTTGAAAGGCTAGCTGAGCTGTATATCAAAGAGATTGTAAGGTTGCATGGAGTCCCAGTTTTATTGGTATCGGATTGAGTTCCTAGATTTATATCTAGATTTTAGAGGAGTTTGCAAGATGCTTTAGGTACTTGGTTACATTTTAGTACAACATTCCATCCGCAGATAGGTGGACAGTCGGAGAGAGTGATACATGTATTGGAGGATATGTTGAGATGCTGCATCATAGAATTTATCGGGAGCTAGGATAGACACCTACCCTTGATTGAGTTTTCTTATAACAATAATTTTTAGACCAGCATTGGGATGGCACCATTTAATGCCTTGTATGGTAGGAAATACATGACACCTTTATTTTAGGATGAAGTTAGGGAAAGAAAGCTAGTAGGTCCCGATTTGATCAAAGAAATAGAAGAGAAAGTGAGGGTGATTCAGGATTGTTTGAAAGCAACTTTAGGCCAACAGAAATCCTATTCAGATTTGAAGAGGAAAGATATATAGTTTAATATGGGGGATAAGGTGTTCCTGAAGGTGTCTCCATAGAAGAAGATTCTGAGATTTTGTCGAAAAGGAAAGTTGAGTCTTCGCTTCATTTGACCCTTTCAGATACCGAAACGGGTAGGACCAGTGGCTTATAGATTGGCTCTACTATCTGAATTAGATCAGATACACAATGTCTTCTATGTCTCGATGCTTCAGAAGTACCAATCAGATCCATCTCATATTTTATCTGTTGAGTCTATCAAGGTGAATTTGGATCTAACCTATGAAGAGGAACCAGTGGCAATTTTGGCACCAGAGCTAAAGGAATTGAGAAACAAGAAGGTACCATTGGTGAAGGTTTTTGGAGGAACCATTCCATTGAGAAGGTGACTTAGGACAGTGAGCAGACAATGCGAAGCCAGTATACTCAGCTGTTTTAGAGCCGATTTCAGCTAATTTTGAGGACGAAATTCCTTTAAGGGGGAGAGAGTTGTAACATCCACTTAATTGCTAAAAAAATTAATAGTTTCAAGCACATTTGCATTTAATTGGATTTAACACATTTTAAATGAAAAATGTGCTAAGCTACTTTGTCATTTGAATGTTCATATGCATTGTCATATTAACTATGAAGTGATATATATACATGTTATGCATTATGAAAAGCCATTATTAATTGCTAAAATGAGTGGAATGTGCATTATGTAAGAGTAGCCCAAAATGTTTGGGTAATGTAATCTTAATTCATATAATTAATAATATGACGAGTGTATTGAATTAAAGTGATTGAATATAGTCATGGGAGAGACAATGTGATAAGAAAATAGATTGTGGAAATGTGCATTATCACTACAAAAATATTCGGCATTTGCGACGGATATCTGCGACGGACTTGTTTCCATCGCAAATTTGCTACGGATCTGCGACGAATTTGCGACGGAAGGACAAGTTAGAGGATTTTTGAGAAATTGGTCGCAAATCGGTTGCAAATCCGTAGTAAATCTGCGACGAAAATCATTCCGTCGCAAATAATTGTAGCAAAAGTTGGTGCGGATACTTGGCGGGAGAGAGACCCGCTTATATTTTTGCGCGAAAATTTTTTTCGTCTCAGATTGGTTGTAGGAAACACTAAAAAAAAAATTTGCAACGGAGATCAGCTACCGTCTATTGCCGTCGTAAATTTCACTACAAAATATTCGGCATTTGTTACGAAAATCTGCAACGGAAAATTTCAGTCGCAAATTTTTTCCGTCGCAAATTGGTGTTGGGTTTTAGTGGTGAGGTACCGTTCTTTGTTTCATTATATTTTAGGGTTTTTACGATTAGGATCAAATAAAAATCAAAGCTATAGAGTTATTATTTGATTGACCGAGCGAGCGAGAGAGAGAGAGAGGGTGTTTATTTCCTTCTCCGTCTCCCTGTTCTGGTGGTGATATAAAAGTAAATATAGGAGGATGGAAGGATGGAGGATATCAGTGAATCCAAGGCCGTGTTCTGGAAGGAGGATATTGGCAAGGAAAAGACCTCTCGCTAATGGATTTGTTAACACTTTTAAGAAGCTTAAGAGACGTGAGATTTCTTCTAAACGGGATCGCGCATTTAGTATGAGCAGTGCCCAGGAGAGGTTTCGTAATATGCGTTTGATGGTCTCTTCCATATTATTCTCTTTTAATCTATTTATTTGGGTCAACTTCTATATCCGCATTATCATTTTTTAATGTTCAAAATTAGGGAAAAGAGAAGAATCTTAATTGTTTGCTTTTCAATTTTTAAGTTCTGCAAATTTCACTTTTATTATAGCTTGCACTTATATATCTTAGCACTTAATTACTGTTGTTGAAAGCTGGTGCCTTGTTTCCGACTTATACTTCTAATTCTTGTTTACTCTGAGTTATTACCTGGAGATTTATCCACTGAGAGCTTTTCTTTTTGTTTACTGATAAACAAAAACTATTACTTTACCAATTCACTGTTCTGAAAATTGCTTGCTAGACAGGCTCCTTAATAGAACTATTTTTGTTTAGATTTATTTGTTTTGCTTATTCAAAGCTTAGGTGCATTAGAAAAGTAAGATATAAGTTATGATCTCATTCATCATTTTGGAAGTGGCATGAAATGTTCTGTGTTCTTTTATTTTTATTTTGGTCGCAATATAGATTTTTAAGTGTTTGGTTTACTCTGATTAGGAGGAGTATGATACTCATGATCCCAAGGGCCATTGCTCGGTAGTGCTACCCTTTTTGATGAAGAGGAAGAAGGTTATTGAGATTGTGGCTGCATGAGATATTGTTTTTGCTCTTGCACAATCTGGTGTGTGTGCAGCTTTTAGCAGAGGTAATAACAGCAATTATGATACTACAAAGAAATATTATCATTGATTAAGGATCTTTATTTTCCAAGCAAGGGAAGAAGCTTGTATCTCATGCATTTGTTGGCTATTCTAAATGCAGAGACAAACCAGAGGATATGTTTTTTGAATGTGAGTCCTGATGAAGTTATTCGAAGCTTGTTCTACAATAAGAACAATGATTCACTAATCACAGTGTCAGTTTATGCTTCAGACAACTTCAGTTCCTTGAAGTGCAGATCAACTAGAATCGAGTATGTTAATATCTTCTCTTTGTTTATATCCATCTTTTCAAGCCTTTTATTTTACGCATGAAATTATATGATGCATGTATTTGTATTTAAATATTTAGGTACATAAGGAGGGGCAAGCCAGATGCTGGTTTTGCTCTTTTTGAGTCTGAGTCTTTGAAGTGGCCCGGGTTTGTAGAATTTGATGATGTTAATGGAAAGGTCCTAACCTACTCTGCACAAGACATGTAATTTTCTATCTGTGTAATGTGCAATTGCAAAATGTCTTGTTTTCGACTCTGACATTATGTTAATTAATCATTATGGTCAGTGTATACAAGGTTTTTGACCTTAAAAACTGTACAATGCTGTACTCTATATCGGATAAACATGTACAAGAAATCAAAATCAGGTGACCTCTCACCCTCTCTCATTATCTCACTGCATATGATGCATTCAGTCATACTTACGCTTGGATCTTAATTGTCTAACTTGTTAAATTATTTGCATCAGTCCGGGCATTATGTTGTTAATTTTCAATAGAGCAAGCAGCCATGTTCCTCTTAAGATTTTATCAATTGAGGATGGCACAGTTCTCAAAGCCTTCAACCATCCGCTTCATTGAAATAAGAAGGTGGACTTCATTGAACAATTTAATGAAAAACTTCTTGTCAAGCAGGAAAATGAGAATCTTCAGGTTCTAGATGTGAGTTTACCAGATCTTTTTATGCCACCATCTCATGGCCTTGACCATTTATTTTTAATGTCAGTAATAGTATATTCCTCTTTGCAGGTTCGGAATGCAGAGCTAATGGAAGTTAGCAGAACTGAATTCATGACTCCCTCTGCATTTATCTTTCTATATGAGAATCAGTTGTTCTTAACTTTCAGAAATAGAACCGTTGCTGTCTGGAATTTTCGTGGGGAGCTTGTAACTTCATTTGAGGATCACCTGTTATGGCATCCTGATTGTAACACAAATAACATATACATAACAAGTGATCAGGATCTTATCATTTCTTACTGCAAAGCTGAATCTGAAGACCAGTGGATAGAAGGCTATGGCAACTTTTTCTTTCTACCCTTTTGGTTGAAAACTAATACAAAATTTTAACTTTTTGCAGGTTGAGTTGGTAGAGTACTCGAATCTAATTTCAATATCATTATAATTCTTTCAAACTCTGAGTTATTGTCCATTTTGCATAAACAATTTGGAATATTATTTCTGAAGTATACAATATACATATTAGACAAAGCAGAATGCATCAATGTAGTAAAAATTCACCTGGATAGGTCTGTACTATTGTATCTTAGTAGATTCTTTGTTAAAATTTTGATCTTGTCATAGACAACACAAAAGTATGTTATTGCATGTGGTGACTGACATTTCATCTGTTTAGAAGGCCAAACTGATTTCTAATTCAAGTTGGCTGCAAGGATCAATACCTGATTTCTTGCAACTTGATACTTCATAAAGCATCTATAAAGGTTGCAAATGTTGTATAAATTTCTATTTTGGATAAGGGGAAAAGTGTGGAATCCCTGACTTTTGCATATACTTGTCCCAGTTCTCTGTCAAATTCCAGCTTTGTTCATTTTAAAGATTATTGGCAGTTGTCTTCATTGGGTATGTACGAGGGAAGTGACTGCATCTCATAATTTTCATTTTATGCAGCTGGATCAATCAATATCAGTAACATCTTGACAGGAAAGTGCTTGGCTAAAATAAATGCTAGCAATGGTAACCCCAGAGGTGATGAGTGCAGCAGCAGCAGCTTAAAGCGGAGTATCTGTTCTATGAGAAGTACAGTCCCTGAGGTTTTAGAAGACATAACTGCACTTTTTCTATGATGAAGAAAGGAATGAGATATACACTGGTAATAGGCATGGGCTAGTTCATGTATGGTCTAACTGACAAAGAGCATGATCTATTTTAATCTAGATTCTATAAAATAAACTGCCAGGGATATCCTGTTATGCCTTCAACGATACTGTTAATAGACATGGTCTGCTTCATCTATGGCAAACTCGAGAGCAGGTTTCATCAATTTGATTTGAGGTATGATGTTCCTAGACTTAAGGATGTCCCATCATGCGACCGCTACTTATGCTGGCTGAATGTCTGTCATGCACTGTGCTGTCAAATTGATTGGGAATGAATTGTATCAGTAGATTTTTTTTGTTCACTGTGTAGTAATTTCTAGATCTACATTTGGGAGTTTATCTGTTTCTGCTCCAAAATAAACTTGTAAAATGGTTAATAATTTCCTCATCTCATCTCTGTTAATAATTTCATCTACAGCTCTTACCCGCTTTACAGGTTTGAATACTTTTTCCTAGATCCCATAATTTCTTGCTGTCTTTGAATTCACTCTCTTTGCACATTATACCCATTTGTAATCATGCCTATGCATAAATGCATTATTGGCATCTCTATCACATGCTCGCGAACACTTGTCATCTCTTTGAAAATATCATGGATTTTTTTTGTTTACTTCCAATTATGCCCTCATACCATCTCCAGGCATTCAAAAATTGAATGGAAAACTAGAAAAGAATATATGCTAGGAATTTTCAGGAGATTTAGATGACCCAATCATACCAACAAAGTATTTCACCAATGCACCGTATTGTCAAGTCTTCATCTGACTCTATATTGCGTATATGTTTGTACAATGCAGGACTTGATTTACACATTCATCTTAATTCATATGTTGTCACAATCTGTGATCCCCATTTTTTTTTTCTCTATATATCATATCTATAAACGTTTGTAACTCCACATTGCTGTCAGCTGTATTGCAGAGTCTTTGAAGACTCAAATCATTAATAGATCATATGATGAAGTTGCTATCTGCTTCTTTAACACTGTACGACATAATTTTGATGGCTGAATTTCATGTTTTCTTTGGATAATTGCGTACAGACAAGTTGTTGAGTATTAGATGTGGTGTACTAGTATTGATGTTAAGCAGTTATCAGATTTAGCTCATCCTTATTTTATGAATCACTGTAGAGGGAAAAGAGAAATTTGCAGGACTTAAATGGTGTTTTTGTATTCAATGTTGCTGAAAGAGAGTATCTAGATAGACCAACTGCTAGGCTTATAAAAGATTTTGATTGCATAGAGGGTAAGAATTTGTTTCTCTCAGTTTTTTTTTGTTTAAAAATTATCTTTTTTGTAGGAGGAATTGTAATTTGTTTTGTTTTATTTATTTTTTTAATTGAGGAGTATAAGTTTCTTGCCGTTAATTTGATCTTGGGCCAATAATCCAATAACTCCTTAACTTTGATGATTTAATTGATGAAGTGACGACAAACAACTTGTGTATATACAAAATTTCTGAGCAGCTACACGAGTTGAATGAAAAAGCCTACACACCACGGTTAGTATTACTTTGTTAACGTGTATCATATTATTCTTTTTCATTTACTCTTTTTAATATTATTTGCAGGTTAATAATGATGATGCAAGTCATGATTCAATGGAAAATGATAATTGAAGATCTATATTGTTATTTTCAAGATAGATTATTTATAGTAGTGTTCTTAACACTTGTATAGTTAAATTGTAAAATATTTTATTCTATTGAAGATTAATAAAAGAATTATTTTTATCAATGTAATTAGTGTTTTTTTAGATTATGTTTAAATATTCCAAATGTATTTATAAAGTTCTCATAAAATTAATTGATAATACAAATAGTTTCAACAAAAATAAATATTAAATTACTACGGATTTGCTACGAATCTGCGACGGATATTTGAAATCTATGACGGAATCTGCGACGGATATTTGAAATCTATGATGGAATCTACGACGGATATTTGAAATCTATGATAGAATATGCGACAGATACTGCGACGACAATATGATACGGAATCTGTGACTGCAATCTGCGACGAAATCTGCAACGGAATCTGCGACGAAAATTTGTTACGAAATCTGCGACGAAATCTGCGATGGCTGCCCTTTACCTGTGAAAATTTAAGCGCGAGATTTGCAACCGCCGAGTGGTTGCAAATCCATCGAAATCTGCGACGGTCTGTCACAAAATTGAAAATTGCGACGCCTTTTTTATTAATGGATCGTATCCGTCGCAGATCGGTCGCAGATCGGTCGCAAGACTTGATTTGCGACGGATCTGCGACGGATTCTGTCCGTTGCAGATAGCGTGTTTTTTTGTAGTGTATTTGTGTGTTACCTAATATATTATTCGATTCCAGAGTTTTATGTTTGGTGGCATGCCTATGATTTCCTTCAGGCTAGACGTTGGGCAACACCATTCTATTGTGTACTTTTGGGCTAGATGCTGGGCATCATTATTTGCTACCTATGGGCTAGACACTGGGTGTCAAAATAGACCAAAATAATAACTCTGGAACCTGAATATTATATAAGGTCATTTGGGCCTAATTCATGTGACTATAATATGTGATGATTTTAAATGAAGAATGAAAGTTAACTAATATGCAATTGCATGTCATATGTAGAATTTAAACGAAAAATATTATTCATTGTCTACCTTTAATTTTTATTACTGTGAAAGTATGTACTGCTAGGCCGTTAGATTAGCGTGATTTGTTTGTCACGCATATGACAGAGTTGAGACTGAGGACCCTGCTAGACCTAACTAGGTCTAGGATTTTGGGATTCCACTAAAAGACTTTTTATTTTTTCACAAGACCAAAGGCACTTGTAAGCATGTATAAATTTACTTTTTGTATTTTGATATATTTATGTACATTATATTTGCATAAGATAAAAATTATGTACTTGTGAAGCTTTTGGACTAATTGTTATAAAATTTTATATGAGTATATGTATTTTGGAATTCATTTAAGAAATTTTAAGTCATGGAGTTTTCTTGGAGCATTGGTTGATTAAATGTATATTGGGAGTGTATTTCTTTTAACAGGTTGAATTAATTGATTTTTAGGAATGTCCAAAATACAGACAAAGCTCTGGCAAAGTTTTTTCAAAGATTTTCTTTAAAATGTGTGCTTTAGTACTTCAAATGTTTAACAAATATTTTTATTTAACTATTAAAGCATAGTTTAGGTTTTAAAATATTATAATAATTATTATTATTTTATTTTTCTCTTGGATTTTTTTTGAAAATTTTATTAAGATGGGAATGTTGACATCCTCATACTATATATGCATATTTTACATATATGGGGTGTATGTATTATGTGTATATAGGGTGTGAGAGTATTATAATAAGGAAACCTTAGATACATTAATTAGTATTCAAAGGTCACCTTCCTCCAAGTATGATTTAGGGTTCAATGACTCATCTACTACTACATCCAATGCACCAATATTTGTTAAATCCTCTGCAACTTAAACCTCTAGTGTTGATGTTGCAAAGAATACAAATACACCCACTAAGCCTAAAAATCCTAAAAAGACTACTCAAGGATCTATAACTAAAATTGCAAGAGTAAATTATGCATATATGTACAAAAGGCAAGAACATGATCACAAGTATGCACATAGACATTCCTATTCCATACACACTTGTGATTGTCAATTTAATTCTTTAAAATCCTATAGAAAAAGGGTGCAAATATATAAGGTCTTATACCAATGCAACTATTGCATGAAATTTGGCTGTAAAAGTCCATTTTGCTACATTAAAAATGGCTCACTTCAAATTAGAGGATCTTTCTACTAACCCCTAAGGACCCAAGTTCATTTAGGTACCTAAAAGAAGGTAAATCTTTATTTTGTAGGTATGCCTAAAGTCTACTATCAATGAAAGTGTTTGGCTTATAGATAGTGGATGCTCAAAGCACATGTCCGGTAATGTAAAACTTCTCACAACACTTACTTACAAGCAAGGAGGTAATGTAACTTTTGGAAATAATGCTAAAGGAAAAATTATAGGAATTGGTACCATTGGTATGCTTGGAAAAAACATAATTGATGATGTTTGCTTAGGTTATGGAATGAAACATAATTTGCTTAGTGTTAGTTAATTGTGTGACAAAGGATATAATGTCAATTTCAATTCTAAAGGATGCAGAATTACCTCTTCTAGCGGTGAACTTGCATTCAATGGAAGTAAAATTGGAAACACTTATAAAATTGACGTACACTCTAATAATGCTTTTGAATGTTTAGTCACTATTAGTAATGATACTTGGCTTCGGCATATAAAATTAGGACATACTAATATGGATCAATTACATTGCCTAAATAAAGAAGAACTTATAGATGGACTCCCCAAATAAAATTTAATAAAGATGAAATTTGTTAACCTTGTCAATTTGGAAAACAACACAAGAGCTCATTCAAAACTAAGAATTTTGTAAGCACATCTAGACCTTTAGAACTAATTCATTTAGACTTGTTTGAACCAAATAGAGTTGCTAGTTTAGGTGGTAATTTGTATGTATTTGTGGTTGTTGATGATTACTCAAGGTTTACATGGGTTAATTTATTAGTTCAAAAGAATGAAGCTTTTAATCATTTCAAAATTTTTGCAAAAAGAGTTCAAAATGAAAAGGCAATGTGATCATATCTACTAGAAGTGATCATGGCAAAGAAATTGAAAATGAGAACTTTGAAAATTTTTGCAATGAACTTAGAATATCACATAATTTTCAGGTCCTAGAAACCAAAACAAAATGGTTTGGTTGAAAGGAAAAATAGAACTTTGGTAGAAATGGCTAGAAAAATGCTAAATGAGTATAACTTACCTTCTTACTTTTGGGCGGAAGCCATCAATACTGCTTGTTATATTGCAAACCGTGTGTTCAAAAGACCTTTAATAAATAAAACCCCTTATGAGATATGGATGGAAGAAAACCTAAAATTTCATACCTTAGAGTATTTGGATGCAAATTCTTCAAATTAAATACCAAGGACAACCATGGAAAATTCTCATCCAAATCTAATTAACGTATCTTCTTAGGATATTCATCTTCTAGCAAAGCATATAGAGTATTTAATAGAAGAAATCTAGTAGTTGAGTAATCAATACATGTTATCTTTGATGAATCCTTTAAGTTAGATCATGGGAAAGGTAGTGTTCTTATTGATTGTGTAGGTACATTTGAAGAGCATGAGATAAATAATGACCCTAAGGAAGAAAATGATGAGTTAGAACAAATTGTGTAACAAGAAGAGACTCAAGAACTACCCAAAGATTGACATTATCAAAAGGATCATCCAAAAGAACTTATCATTGGTGACACTTTGAAGGGAATAACTACTAGATCCAAACTTAAATATTTAGACTCTCATGTTGCATTTGTTCCTCAAATTGAGCGAAGGACTATTGATGAGGCTCTCAGTGATGAATATTGGGTGATTACTATGCAAGATGAAATCAACCATTTTAAGAGAAACAAAGTGTGAGAGCTTGTTCCTAGACCCAAGGATCATCCAATTATTGGTTGCAAATGGGTATATAAGAATAAACTTGATAAAGATGGTCTCAATACTAGAAATAAGGCTAGATTGGTAGCCAAAGGCTATAACCAAGAAGAAGGCATTAACTGTGATGAGACATTTGCTCCCATTGCTAGATTAGAAGTAATTAGAATCTTACTTGCAATTGCATGCCACATGAATTTTAAACTTTTTTCAAATGGATGCCAAAAGTGCATTTTTGAATGGCTTTATTAATGAAGAAGTCTAAGTTGAACAATCTTCTGGCTTTGAAGATTATCAATTTCCAAATCATGTTTATAAATTAACTAAGGGTTAATATGGATTGAAACAAGCTCTAAGAGGTTGGTATGATAGACTTAGTGCCTATCTATTGGATAATGGTTTTACAAAAGGCAAAGTAGATACTACACTTTTTTGTTAAAAAGAAACTACATAACATTTTAATTATGCAAATCTATGTTGATGACATTATATTTGGTGCTACTAATGAATCTTTGTGCCAAGAGTTTTCCTCTTGTATGACTAGGAAATTTGAAATAAGCATGATGCATAAACTTAAGTTCTTCCTTGGTTTGCAAGTAAAGCAATGCAAGGATGGAATCTTCATAAACCAATCCAAATATACAAAGGAACTTATCAAGAAGTTTGGCATGGATGGATGCAAAGCAAGCAAGGCTCCAATGAGTACATCCTTGATGTTGGATAAAGATGAAAGTGGTAAAAAAAAGTTGATGAGAAGATATTTTGAAGTATTATCGGATCACTTCTTTGCTTAACTGCTTATAAACCCGATATAATGTATAGTATTTGCTTGTGTGCTATATTTCAATCATGCCCTAAAGAATCACATTTGAATGCCACTAAAAGTATTTTAACATATTTGATTAGAACATTGCATTTAGGAATTTGGTACCCTAGAAATACATCATTTGACATTTTAGAATTTTCATATGCAGATTATGCTGGTAGACTATTGGATAGAAAAAGCACGACCAGTGCATGTCATTTTCTTAGTGATTGCCTAGTTTCTTAGTTCAGTAAGAGATAAATGTCAGTTGCTCTATCTATAGCAGAAGCTGAATATGTTGTTGCATGTTTTTGTTGCACACACAAGTCTTATGGATGAAGCAACAATTGCTGGATTATGGTAAATCATTTAATCACATTCCCATTAAATTTGATAATACAAGTGCCATCAATCTTTCTAAAAATCCAGTCAAACATTCTAGGTCAAAGCATATCGACATTAGGTATCATTTCTTGAGAAATAATTTCAAAGTCAAAATATTGTCTTAGAATTCATTAACACTCAAAATCAACTTATTGATATCTTTAGTAAACCCTTAAATGAAGAAATATTAAATTTTATAAAACACCACATAGGAATGATAGATGGAAATGCCTTGAATTAAAAACATTTCAATAATTGTACTAGAATTAGTTCCAAACATACACTTTACACAACCTAATTCTTCAATCAAACCTATTTTTTATCATACTTTAGAGCCCCAAAATGAAATATATAAAATTTCCTCAAATTCCTAAATTTTTAGAATTTCCCGATCGGACTATACATCAGTCTGGCCGTACTTATTTAAAAATCTTTGACCCCTAATCCTTCATGAAAGTATGATCATATCTTCAGTGGTCCGACTGGCATAATTAAAATTTTTTTTACCATTGTGCTCAAAATCAAAATATCGTTCGATTTACTCTAGTCCAATCAAACTTTATATAATTTTTGAATTTCACCACCAGACTCATAAGAGTCCGAATAGACTTTGTCTTTAGATTTAAAATTTTATAGCCATTGGAAGTCATTGAAAATGTGCAATTCACCTTTCCAAAAGCTATAAATGGCTAGTTTTCAACCAAAACACTATAAATACCCACCCAATATTAGATTTTACAACTTTCTTTTAAACTCTAAATACTAACACTCCCCAAACACTCAATTCTCTCAAATTTTCTTCATTTTCTTTTGACTCATTCTTCAAATGGCACCCTGAAGAACATAAAAGAAAAGCTTCTAGAAGTGAGAAGGGGAAAAGAATTGCTACCCCTTCCCAACAAGAAGTAGTAATAAGAAGGAGCCATAAGATAAGATTCATGGATGATGATGAGATACAAAGGTATGCTATTCTTAAAGATAAAATTATTGAATCAAACTGTCTCTTTTCTTATGAATTGAAAATGATGTTAGAGGTTGTCTCCAAACTCTAGGTTGGGAAAAATTCATGTTTCTTGAGCATGATGATCTTGGTTAGGAATTCTTGATAAAGGAATTCCTCACAACCTTGGTTATTAGCAAAAAGAGCACCAATTCTTAGGTTACTATATCATCTCCTTTAGATTCTTTAACCAAAAGTAAAGACTTACTTTAAAATATTTTTCATCTATATGGGCTTTTCAATTGGAAGGAATTTTACACATCTCCAATGAGATTTTTACCATTAATGTTCAAAGAGAATTCTGGATAGAAATCTCAATTTAAATAGCCCATCACAAGCAATCTAATGCTAAGAACCTTAGGACCTTGACCTTTTGGATATTGCATAGGATAATCACCTATACAATTAGTGCAAGAAGAGAAAGCAATGAAAAAGTAATACAAAAAGATCTCCTCTTCCTTTACTATCTTCTTAGAGTTCAACCTGTCCAAACTAGAAAATTCCTAATTGATACTTTTATTAACATTAGGAAGACCAAAGCTAGACTCATCCTTCTCTCTTCACAAATCACTCAAATTGCCAAATATGTTGGTGCACTAACACCAACAAATAAAGTCATACTCTTCAACCATCTTGATCCTACAACAAAATCCTTAAACATTGGCTACCTCAAACATGCCAAATGTATTAGAGATGATGATGGACTTATATATACCTTCTAGAATCAAATAGGGCTAGGGCTCAATAAAAGAAAAGACCTAGAATTGTGGAAGAAAGTGAAGAAACTTTTCAAATGGAATTTCCTAGAACTCCATCCACTAGACCTCAAGTCTTAATTCTCTAACCAATTTAAGACATTCAAGGGAAAGTTAGCACCTAAGGGACAAAAATTGATAGCCTCACCTCTCAAGTAACTCACCTTTACATTGACATTCAACAAATCCAAGGTGCATTGAGACTCTCTCAGTGTATTATCGTTGAAGGGAAGAACTTAGTCTCTCTCCATCTATCCATGGCTCTTTTCCTCATGGGGGTGAAGGTGAAGAGGTTGGAACTCATATTGAAGAGACTAAAGAAGAAGAAGAAGGTAAACAATAAGGAGAAGAAGAAGATGAAGGAGACAATGTCAAAGATTAAAAATAATTTCTCTACTTTGTGATTTTTTCCTTTTTTCTTTTGTATGATCTTAAATATATATGTGGCATTCTATGTAATAAGATCATGCACTCTTTCTTTATAAGCTTTATATCTATTTCATTAATGCATTCCTTCCTTTTGTCTATTTGTTTTGCCCCTGTCAAAGGGGGAGATCTATTTTGAATTGATAAATAATTAATAAAGAAACTGAATAGACATTGAATAGATTCATACATTAAGGGGGAGTATGGGAAGTATGAAATAAACTAAATCATTTTATCACATTCTTAAAGTCATAATAACTCTTTAACTTTCAAATCAATTCAATTTAATTGCCAAAGTCTAAAAGGGAGAGATTGTTAGCCAAGCTACTCTATTTTTGATCTTAGACAATCAAATTGAATAGAATTATTATCTGTATCAAGATACACTTTGCAGTAAGTTATTCCTTGAAGAACTTAAGAATAGTCTGATCAGACCACCTCTGAAAATCAATTTGAAATTTTCTCGGACCATGCCCAAGTCTGACTGTACATTTGGAGGAGAAATTAGCAAATTCATCCAGTAAGGATCACGCCAAAGTTACTCCCATTTTCTCATAGTACCATATAAAGTTCAACCTGACCTCAGGAAATTCTAACCAGACCATGGTAATAGAAAATTATTCATAAAATATCCAGTAACATTCACAACTAAGAGTACTCCCCGAATTTGAGCATACCACTAAAAGTCTAATCGGACTAGATGCAGTCCCAACCGGACCTTTTGAAAATTCTTCAAATCTAAAGCCGTTACACCTCCACTCAATTAGTGGATGCCACTTGGACCAACCATTGGAAGAGCATTTGTCAAAATTTCAAATATTACGACCGGACCTTAGGAAGTCCGATCAGCCTTAATGAAGTGCGACCGGACCTTTTCTAGTCTGGCTATGAATTTACTCTGGACAATAAACAAAGTAGGAGACAAGAATCAAATATGTTGACATAGACCTCAAATGACTAGTTGAAGGCTTGAAGGCTATAAATACCCCATGAAACTTCATTTTTCTATGGAATTGTGATTATAATAGCCAAGCAAAACAACTTTCATTTCTTTGCATCAAAAATTCTATTTGTATTATTTTGAGTATTTGGGTGTGAGCATTAAACACCATTATAAGTTTGAGTGTAAGCTTTGAAACACTTAGGTTTTATAGTGAGCCTAGGAAAAACTCTTGTTGTGCTGTGAGGAAGTTACTCAAACCTTATAAAAGTTAGGTGTGAGCTTGTGAAAATGCCAAGTTAGAGTTGAGCCTGTAAAAACTCATGATTTGTGGTACCATAACAAGTTGTTAAGGAAGTAGATGTAGGATTAAGATAATCTAAACCACTATAAATTCTTTATGCATGCTCTTATATACTTTACTTTTTTCTTACTTTGTTTGATCTTAAAATTTTAATTTACCATCACTTCTTTAAAATAACCAATTCACCCCTCCCTTTTGGTTTCCATCTTCAGACAACAGTTTAGAGGGTATATTGAGGAAATCAAGTAAGTGCACTAGTTTTAGTTTGTTTTAATTGATTTTAAGAGTAGGTGTGATATGGTTAGAGAGAGGAAATGATTGGTAATTGAGAAAGATGCTAGTTATGATATGATTAGGATGTATACATGTTAATTTGATGAATGATTCATGGAAATAAACCTACATGATGGAACTAGGGTTTTGTTGTTAAATATGTGTAATTAGGGTTTCTTAAATGTGTGATTATAATTATGGTAATGGATGCATTTAATGTTGTTTTACTATATATATAATGATTTTATAGTTAGAAATTGGCTATGGACAAGTTTGCACAAAGTTTATAAATTTAAGGTTATGTAAAAATTAGAGTTTTGCGATGGATGCATATAATTATTGAAATGGAATAATTTAATGTTGTTATAGTATATATATGGTGACTTTATGGTTGAAAATTTAATATGCTTTAGTTTGAATGAAGTTAGGATTTGTGGACAAATTATGTGAAATTAGAGTTTTTCCTAAACTAGGGTTTACATGTAAATTAGGGTTTTGGAATTAGGGTTTAAGGAATTTAGGGTTTTGGATTTAGGGTTGAAGGAATTAGATTACTGTATTAGGTTTTGGATTAAGTTTTAGAAACTAAGTTACTAGATTAAAGTTTGTGGTTTTGCTTTAGGGTTTACAGAATAGATTAGGGCTTAGGAAATTGGTTTTATAAATTATGATAAGGGTTTTAAGAATTAAGGAACAAATCTCTGGGATTTGGGTTTAGGTATAAGCTTTTACATATTAGGATCTTAGTTTCATAAAATACGTATGGGGTTTTAGTGTTTAAGCTACTAGACAAAATAATTTTAATAAACAACTACTATGATGGTAACTTAAAAGATAATTGTAAACACTGAATAAACAGATTATATTAGAAATCCAAACTTGTGTTTGAAGGCTCCACCATGGCTAAATGTATTAATCCAAGCTTTTAAATTGCTTGCACTAATTTGGTTTTTGGTTGCAGACTGCCAAGTGCTTTGTTTGTGTTGCTGGATTGTTAATCCTTTTGTTAAATAGTGCTAATCCCTTTCTTTTTTTTCCCACAATTTTTGCTTCCTATTTTAATCTTAAACATTAGTATTTATAGGAATAATTAAGTTTAAAATAAAACCTAAAAACTTTATCCGATGGTTCAAATGAAATCCATCTTAATTATGAAATTAATAAGTCGAATTAGGATCAAATTAGTTGGACCATGGCAAATTGGAAATTGCCAATTTGCCATGGATGGCTGTCCATGGCTAATTGGCTTGCCAATTCGACATGGTTTGCCACCCATGGCGAATTGGCCTTATCCAATTCATCATGGTTTACTGTTTTAGTCTGATCAGGCTCATTTTTATGCTTTAAAATTGAATTATATCTGTTAAATGACAAACCGAACTAGGTTTAGGGTTTTAAAATCAAACCAATTTATTTTTATATCGAACCTAATTTATAAAAGCTATAAACTAAGTTTAAACCTTTATAAATTGAATCAACTTGTTTTTAGGCCTTACAGAATCAAACTGACTCATTAAAAGCTATAAACTAGGTCTAATCTTTTTAGATTTGGATCAAATATAGTTTGGTCTTTGTTAATTAGGACCGTACCATTTTAGGGCCAAAATCAAGGGTCTACAGCTGACCTTTTGTCATCTAAGAGTTTTGGCTTTCTTTTAGCCATTTGTTCCATTCTTTAATGGATTGTGGGTATTTACCCTTCAAGATGGATCTTTATCCTTTGGAGATTGGGTCTTTATCCTTCAAATTGGATCTTTATCCTTTGGAGATTGGGTCTTTACCCTTTAAAAATGGATCTTTATGGAGATTAGGTCTTTACCCTTCAAATTGGATCTTTATCCTTTGGAAATTGGATTGTTAACCTTCAAAAGTGGATCTTCATCCTTTGGAGATTGGGTCTTTCCCCTTTAAAAATGGATCTTTATTCTTTGGAGATTGGGTCTTTAACCTTCAGAAATGTATCTTTATCCTCTAGAGATTAGGTATTTACCCTTCAAAAATGGATCTTTATTCTTTGGATATTGTCTTGTATTGACTTCAGTTCTTCTAGCTAGACTGATCTTGCATCTTCATTCTTTTGGGGTTCTTACTTTCTTCTTGTTCCATTCTTTTTGTTATCCTCTCTTCACAACTTGGGTGGAAAAATATTGAAAGTGAGTTTGAAAATATTTTGTACATGCATAAACTAAAAAATTAAAAGGAGAAACTTTGCCCCCTGTGTAGGCTCAAACCAATTATTTTGTTCCCATATAAGCTTGGATTGATGTTTGCATTTTGTCTAGTTCTTTGCATAAGCATGCATCTTCTCTTTCTTTTTGCAATGGCCTTTTCATGCCCCCTGATTCTATATCTGCTTCTGATTGTTTGCTTCACTGTGTCTGCTGTTCGTGTAACACCCTTATACTATATATACGTATAATACATACACTGAGTATATGTAAAATATGCATATACTATACAAAAATGTCATAATCTAGTTTAATAAAAAAAATTTCACTTTTCAAATTTAAAATCTTAAATACTTTAAAATGTATATTTAAATAACAAATAAAATATTATTATATATCATAGATTCTAAAAAAAGTATTTTTCATAAAAATCTCTAAGACAAAATTCACAGAATTTTATCTGTAATTTAGACATTCTCAAATTCAACAAAATCAAAACCTGCACACAAAAGCACTCCCAATAAACCAAATCATACATTTCCCTAATACTCCTCAATTCCTTCAAATTTTACAACACATTTACACATATTCATATATATATATATATATTTCAAAACACATAAACACCCATATTATAAAACTTTTCAACCCATTCTCTATAGTTTACATTATATATACCTCAAAACATAATATTACATAATGTCAAAATGTACAGTAATATAAAATATATACATGGTGGCAATCGACATAGATCTAGAAGAAGCAGCAAAATCAACTCAAACAATCTTAAAGCTAGACCCGACCTGGTCTAAATGAACTCTCTAGCTCTACTAGATCTTCCATGTCAACTGTGCGATGAATTACAGTTGTGCTAAGCCAAAAGCTTAGCGGTACAAACTTTGATAGAAATAAAACTATAAAATAATGCCAATGTATAATGCTTATGTATATCATGACACCATATGTCATATCATTTCATTTAAAACATCTTTTTTAATCATTTTACATTTCACATAAAACAAACACAAACATGGGCCCAAATAATCTAATATATTATTAAAATCCTAGGTTACTATTTTGGTCCATATTGACACCCAGTGTCTAGCCCGAAGGCAAGTGACGCCCAACATCTAGCCTGAAAGCAATTCATAGTGATACCCAGCATCTAGCCCAAAGACAGGTGACTCCCAACGTCTAGCCAGAAGGCAAATCAAATAATTGCTCAAAAGCTAGCCCTGAAGAAAAATAATGAGGATAACCTTATAGGCATGCCGCCAAACACAGAACTCTGGAAATTGAATAACATACTAGTCATACAATTATTACATATATTTCATTATCGATCTCTTTCTCATTTTCTCATAATTCATTAGGCACATTGCCTTTTTTCTTATTATCAATTAGGCACATTGCCTTATTTTCTAATTTATTTCAATGTCATCTCACTTCATATCATTATATCATCATATAATCATAATGTACCAAATTTCACATTTATAACACATTACACAATTATTTTTGGTATTTTCATATAATTCACATATGAATCACATTTTATGCACTTTAACCATTAACAATGGCTTCTTAACAATACCTTTAATGCATACACAGCAAATGGCATTACCCAAACAATTTGGGTCATTTTCACATAATACACATTTCACATTTTACACAATTTAGCCATTAACAATGGCTTTTCACAATGCATTTAATGCATATATGACATTACGCATGTCATAGCACATTATTCATAAATAATCAAAACATCAAGTAGCTTAACACAGTTCCATTTCAAAATGTGTTTAGCCTAATGTAATGCAAACATGTCCAATTCATCTAAAGTTTGTACTTACCTCTAAAAACAACCAAAAGCAAGCTCAAACACCACCTTCAACCTTCTCTTCCAACTTGCCCTTCAACACTTGGATTGGGCAAATCAATTCTCCTCAATACCTATACCAAATGTGATCATAAATAATCATTTAGCATCACATTCTAAGGCATTTCCAATCTTAAATCATAATTAAACATCATTCAAACAAAAATCCCAAAGTTAAGGCTAACCTCACTTTAACTTTGGAATACCATACTAGGCCATTCAATTTGATATTTTAAGTTTATTTATATTATTAAAAACATATTTTAACATGTTTAAACCAATTACATTACATAAGCATACACTTATGTTCAAAATCCTAAAATGGCATAACCTTCACCATTGAAGGTTATCCATTCCAACTCAATCCAATTATCATTTTGTAGACCCTTAATTTTTGACCCAATTCGGTCCAATATATTTTAATTAGTCCAAAATAATTTTTATGTTGTCCAATATATTTTAATTAGTCCAAAATAATTTTTATGTTATCTTAATTAAATAATATTAGTTTTAGTATTTAGTTTTTATAATTAATAAAAAATATAATAATAATAATAAATAAATAAACAAAAATAAAAATCGGTGAAGAAAAATTCATCGCCAAAAAGTTAGGACGAAATGGCCCACAGCCAATTTCGCTCGCCCAGCTCACAGGTTCCCACGGCAATCCTCGCAGCAGCTTTTTCGCTAGCGAAATTTTTCCGCAGCAGTTTTTTTTTTTGCCTGCGAAATTTTTTCGACGTAATTTTTTTCGAAACCAAATTCTATTTGGTTTCGGTTTCCTTTTCCTAATTAATGATAAATTTCGTAAACAATTAAGATTAATCATTGAAATTTCCTATAAATAAGACTAAAAACAACACAGAAAGAGGAGGACAATCGATCGGAGGAAAGACTTTGAAAGGAAATCGGATTTTAAAAAAAAATTTTCTGGCAGTGAAATTAATCGGACTTTTTGAGAGAAGAATAAGCAACCAAACAATCAATCCATCAAAGGCAGCCATCTTGCCTTTGTCCTTGTTCATCCAAGAAGTAATTTTTGGTGGAGCCAACAAACGAAGGTATGAATATCAAATCTCTTTTTTCTTTACAGTAGCTTGAATCATTCAATTATTTCTTTTGATTCAAAAAACCCTAGAGCCCTGATTTACCTTTTCTAAACCTTAAAACCTTAAATCGTCTACTCTATTTTCAAAAACCTTAAAATAACTTTTCTGTTTCTTCTAAAAACTAAGAACCCTAATTTATTTCCTCAAAATCTCAAAACCCTAATATGTTTTTTCAATTTTTCAAAACCTTAAAACCCTAAATTTACCTTACAGCTTCTAAAAATCACATAAAGCTTTATAAAACTCTAAATTGTTTTTTTCAAATTCCAAAATCAAATACATCTTTCGAAACACTAAAACTCTAATTCAACTTCAAAACTCAAAGACAGTAACCCCAAACTAGCTAATCTAAAACCTAAGTTTTCTCAAACCCTAAACTCCCCCAAAACCGTAAACCCTAATATTCCTAAACCCTAATCCTTAAAACTCTAAAACCTTATAATCCTAAATACTAAAATTTAAGCACAGTAAGCCTAAAAACAACAATCCAGTAGCTAATAATCATAAGCCCAATGTTTTAAAGTATCCAAACCCTAATTTTATGATTTTACTCCTCAAACACTAATTTGGTTAATCAAAGAACCTTATCAGTCCCTTAAATTATAAAACCTTAATCCATTTCAGTTCCCTTAAAATTTACAGTAGCCAAAACCAATAAATTCCAAAACCCTAAAATACTAATTAAAGAACTTTAAATAGAAAAAGTAGCCCTAATTTGAATCTTTACTTGCTTTATTTAATTTTATATTTAATTATGTAGTCTATTATATGCTTCAATTTATTTTCAATGCTTTGTTGATTTATTTAATTTCAATGCTTAATTTATTTAGTTTATCATGGATGGATGTTTACTTTCTATTTTGGTTGATGTTTAATATCTTTGATGAATGATTTATTTATGATGAATGGTTATTTACCTTTATCAATTTATTTTGATTTTCAAATGTTGTAAGAGGTATGTTTTCACTTTGTGGGTACCTCATTAATTAAGCTCTATGTAATTTAAATTGCTTTTATATATTAGACCAATGAAAGGGACATATTTCTACCTTTCGGTGGGTGTCCTATTAGCTTAAGCATGGATGATGTAAGGGCATGTTTCCATCTTTGGATGGGTGTCCATTTATTTGTTTTGCTTGGACATTGTTTTGATTTTAATATAACGATGCTTTATTTCAATTATTGTGTGTAATATGAATAATATTGTTATATTTAAGAATTTTATAATATTAAGACCTGTAAAGGAGGCCGGTTCCAATGAACTGGGTATTGTGGGGGTGCTGGGCCATTTCTCACCTTCCCCACACGTACCCAACTTTTCAAACCTATTAGGAGGTTGGGGATTTCTTAAGAATCGAGTCGTCCACCCCTTTCTTTTTCCCGGCTCATCCGGGTGGCGACTCCATTTTCTCTGGACTTAGGTTCGTGTTCTCTAAGGCCTCGAGCCTAAACAGTGCCGAAGTCGCAAGAACCATTCCACCAGGAGTGAATGCAAAAATCCCCGCTCACATATTTCAAGCTTATATTCATCACCTTTATTGCTAAAGAACATGCTTTAACCAATAAAATCAAACAAATCAACAACTTTGAAAAATCACTTTTCCAAAACCCTAAATCATCACTTCCATTCTCAAACTCTAATCAAACCCAACTAAATCCAATAGTTGACTGTAAAATACTTGTTTATGCATCAAAACAACTCATTTAGAATCAATTTTCACACTTAAAATCCCTTAATTCAAAAGTCCAAAAGTTACATAACCCTAAACTCTCTCTCTTCACCAATCCTTACTCAAACTCAACCATTTCTTTAATCCAACCTTAAAATCATTGTTAATAAGTTAAAATAACTTCATCCATACCCAAATAAAAAATTAAATCTTAGAACTTCAAAAACCCAAAACACACATAATCACAATTTCCATGAAATCCAAAGAAAGAAGTTGGAAACTTACTAATTTTGGTAAAAATTACCAAAAATCCACTTTGAATACTTGAAATAGTTCAATTTGTAGAGTATGGAATAAGCAAAATCTTGAGATCACCATCTATGGAGGTTCGGCCTTCTGAGAAGAAGAAGAATAAGAACAAATTAATTTCTCTTTCTTTCTACCTTTATTTATGTCCATATATATATATTATTTTATTATTTTAATAATTATTTATTTAATTAATTTAAAATCCAAAAATACATCTTTCATTCAAAAATAAATTATTTTTGAATAATTTAAATAATTTTAAAGTTCCAAAGTTTATTTATAAAAATTTCATTGGACTTTAACTTTGACTTTTGAAAATTTGACTTTGTATATTTTATAAATATTTTGTATATATATATATCACTTATACATTTCACTTTTTTATTTAAAAACCCTTCATTTTTCATTTAAAATCATTTATTTTATTTATCCAATTAAATTTTAATTTATTTTATTAAATTTCCAAAAATTAGGAATTTTCAAAAATTTGTGATATTACAATTCTCTCCCCCTAAAAACAAATTTTGACCTCAAAGTTACCTGCTCTCAAGTCTGGAATAACTGGGGATACTGACTCCGCATCGTCTGCTCACTCCATGTCACCTCCTCAGTGGCATGATTCCTCCAAAGGACTTTCACAAGTGAAACCTTCTTATTCCTCAACTCTTTCACTTCTCATGCCAAGATCGCCACTGGTTCTTCCTCACATGTCACATCCAGACTTAGCACAATGGACTCCACTGACAATATATGAGATGGGTCTAACTTGTATCTCCGAAGAATGAGACATGGAATATATTATGAATTCGATCTAACTCAGGCAACAAAGCCAGTCTATAAGCCACTGGACCAACTCTTTCCAGCACCTCATATGATCCTATAAAATGAGGACTCAACTTCCATTTGCGCGCCGAATCTCAAATTCTTCTTCCATGGTGATACAATCAAGAACACTTTATATCCCACACTGAACTCTATATCTCTTCTCTTCAAATTTGTATAGGATTTCTGTCAGTCTGAAGCTACTTTCAAATGACCCTGAATCACCTTAACTTTCTCTTTTGTTTCCTTAATCAAATCAGGACAGACCAATTACCTTCTCCAACCTCATCCCAACTCTGAGGTGTCCAACACTTTCTGCCATACATGCCTCATAAGGTGCCATCCCAATACTGGATTGATGGTGTAGACCCTTAATTTTTGACCCAATCCGATCCAATATGTTTTATTTAGTCCAAAATGATTTTTGTTGTTTAATTGGTCCAAAATAATTTTAATTAAATAATTTTTACCTTAGTATCTAATTTTTATTAATAAAAAATAAAAATAAACAAATAAAAATTAAAAATAAAAATCGGAGTCGAAAAAAATTTGGCAGCGAAAAGTGGTCGCGCGGGCCCGTCGAGCTGCGGGCTAAGTTATTTCGCCCGCAGGAAATTCTTGAGGACGAAATTTTCGCCCGCAGGAATTTCCTGCGGGATGGGGCGCCCACGGGCCCCGCTGGCACGCCGACGGGCCCGGCAGCACAGTTTTCGCCAGAGCAAAATTTTTTGACGCAATTTTTGGAATTCTAATCCGGTTAGGTTTTAATTTCTTTTTTTATTAATATTAATTATCTTAATTAATTAGGAATATACAACATAAAAACCACTATAAATAAGGAATAATTAAACCTAATGAAGGGAAGGAAAAAAAATTGGCAATGGCTTGATTTTTGAAACCAAATCAAGGAAGGAAAAGGAAAAACTCAATTCAATTGATATTTAAAGCAACAGTAGCACGATTTAATCAATTCAAAGGCAACCAAGGCTTATTTTTGGAGCTAGTTCATCCAAGAAGAGTTATTTTTTGGAGAATCAACAAAAAAAGGTATGTAAAAATCTTTTTGATTTATGTTTTACAGTAGCTAGGTTATAAAATTTTAGTTTTTTAAATCAAAAATCTTAGAGCTTTAACTTAATTTTTTCAAGATTAGAACATTAGAAACGTGACTTTCTTTTCTAAAAGGACTTAAAATTGTTATTTTTTCTTCTTAAAAACCTTAAAACACTCATTGAACATATTTTTCTTCAAAACCAAAATAAAATTCTGTTTCTTTCAAATTTTTAAAGTAGGTTCTATTTCATTCTAAAAGCTTTAAAAAACATCTTTTCTACTTATAAAAACTTCAATCCATTTGTTTAAATTCATAAAACTTCATAAAATATCAAATTGATTTCTAAAACCCTAAAAATTATTCATTACCCATTATTCCTAAATTTCAAACCCTAAATCCAAAGTTCAACTTTTAAACCTAAAATAATGAACCATAATCCTTTTAAAACCTTAAACCCTAATCCATAAAAAGTCACAGTAGCCATGAATTGAACTTTTTTATTTGCTTTATTCAATAACATACTTGATATGCTTTGATTTATCTCTTATGCTTTAATCTATTTAATTTCAATACTTGATTTATTTAATTTATCATGGATGGATATTTATTTTATTGATATTTAAATACTTTTGATGAATGATTTATTTATGATGGATGATTATTTACTTTTATCAATCAATTTATACTTCCAAAAGATGTAAGAGGTATATTTCCACTTGGTGGGTACCTCATTAGTTAAACATCATGTAATTTAATTTTCTTTTCTATTTTAGAACTTATGTAAAGGGCATGTTTCTACCTTTTGGTGGGTGTCCTACCTAGGCATGTGATGTAAGGACATGTTTCCATCCTTGGATGGGTGTCCATTTATTTGTTTTGTTTTGTTTGGACATTGTTTTGATTTTAATATATCGATGCTTTCTTTTTATTGTGTGTAGTATGGATAATATTGTTATATTTAAGAATTTTATAATATTAAGACCTGTAAAGGAGGCCGGTTCCAATGAACCGGGCGTTGTGGGGGTGTTGGGCCTTTTCTCACCTTCCCCACACGTACCCAACTTTCCGAACCCATTAAGGGGTTGGGGATTTCTTAGGAATCGAGTCATCCACCCCTTTCTTTTTCCCGGCCCGTCCAGGTGGCGACTCCATTTTCTCCGGACTTAGGTCCGTGTTCTCTAAGGGCCCGAGCCTAAACAGTGCCGAAGTCGCAAGAACCATTCCACCGGGAGTGGGGAAAAAAATCCCCGTACACAGTGGCGACTCCACTGGGGATAAGAGAAGTTGATTCCGTTGGTCTTTATATTATTCTATTCTTTCTTATAATGATATTATCCATTGCATCATATTAGATTGCATTGTGTGCGTGAGTTAGGACTCCCGTGTTACCCGTGTTATGTTATGTAAGGGATACCACACTTTCACTCAAGGTATGGAGATCGAGCATGGAATAACCACTCATAGCCTTGTACCGTTTGGTATATACTTGCTATGGGAACCTAAGCCTTTTAACTCAAAGACTAAAGCTCATGTAATTGGCCTAGTTACTTTCCTTAGGTTTTACCCCAAATGCATGTTGTTTGACTATGGTTAATTTATCTTGGTTTAAATCATGGCTTATTTGGTTTGTTCTTTTTCCTAATATGACCCAAGTACATTTGCAAGCTCAAAATAAATTTTTTCTTTCTTTAAAATCCAAAAGACCAAAACTATTTTCAAAACTTTTTAAGATGGTCTTTGGACATAAAAGTTTTCTAAAAACAAATCAAAAATTATTTGGCTCATGGCCCAAATACTAAGCCTAAAATCCATTTTTCTAAAATCTTTTACAATGGGCTTAGAAACAAAACTATTTTCACCCAACCATTTTTTACAAAAGAGCTTGCAAAAATATTTAGGTCAATTATGAAATACCAAAAATCAATTGTGGGCCTAGTTTACACTAAGAAAAAAATTAACCATGGGCTTGTTTTTGGCATGAATCATTAGTTACTTTTTCAAGTGAGAAATCTATTTATAATAAACCTCTTAATTTCATTTTAATCCAACATAGCATAAAAGCTACTTTAGTGGGTTGAATGGATTAAAACCTAATTAATGGGAATTATCATGGATTGATTTCTATTTTTGAAAATATAACTATTGGTTGAAACGTCCGAGGGAATTATTTGAAAGCAAGATACCCCATGTTGGTATTTTGTTAACCATATACCTAGGAAAAGAGACTCGCCATTCGTGTGTGGATGATATAAGGTTGGAAGGAACGTCCTAATTATCCTTGTTTGTGGTTTGTGCATACATGCATACATACATTTGCATCTCATATCATTGATCCTCGCTGGCTCATAGACCTGAAGTACGACAATTCAAGAGCATACAACAATACCATCTACAACATTGACTTTAATTCAAGTGCCTCATTGGAAGGATGAATGCAAACCAGCTAAGGGATATAATTGATGAAGTTGTCAAAGCTAGGATGGCCGAACTACAAGACCAATTGGTTGAAATTATGAAGGCCCAGTTGATTGAAATTCTGGAGATCATCAACAATAACGCATCTCCCATTGACATAAGAAAAAGGGGAAAGGCAGCATCAACGGAGAATATGTTCACTAATAGAGATCAAATGAAAAATGAAGGATCAATCCCTATTTTACAAGATCAGCCGAACCATTTGCTGTCTAAATGGAGCAATAGGAGCGACTACCACCTTAATGAGCAAAATCAAAAGAAAAGAAGAGGTGTTGAGAAAAATGCAGCAACTGAACCAATAAAGAGGCGTAAATTTTCAGACTTGGGGGAACCTCTGTCAAAAATGTTGGAGAATCTAATGAAGGAGGGATTGTTACAACCTTTGACTCCTCGTCCTTTGCCTAATCCTTTTCCACCTAACTTTGATATTAAAGCATTTTGCCAATTCCATTAAAGGCTTGGACACGAAACGGACAATTGTATGAAGTTAAGGCATGAGATCCAGAATTTAATTGATAGTGGAAAGCTGCTTGAGCCTAATAAGCCCAACATTAGGAATAAGCCTCTGCTTAAAATTGAAAGGGCACCACATCTTGCAACCTTCATGAAGAGTTTTATCTTGTTATCTCATCATGATATGGATAGAGAAGCTGCTAAAGAGGATGTACTGCTAAACAAGTTTGGTTTAACTGTGGATGATGATGATGAAGCAATCCTTGCCCTTGATATGTCTAAATAAATGAAGTATCTTCAACGCCAACTCAACGGACCTTCATTAGCTTGAATGCTGCTTTTCAATTTTAATTTCTTTAATATTTACAATCTTGTTTTTTTTTTAAATTTAAATTTGTTTGAATAAATTTTTATTGGTCTTTGTTCATTTTGATGCTCAACCAATGAGGAATCAAGCTTGATAATTCATGAATTAATATATTTATGTATCATGACACGAATGACTTTACTAGATGAGGGAATTGCTCTATAGCATTGAGTTGTGTATGCTTACTTAGAGAGGGCTCCTGCATAATTATCTTTGTCTAGGTCTTAGTCAGTCTTAGAACATGTTTTGACAAATTTTTGAGGCGAAATTGAACTCTTCTTATTTAAGGGAGAAATGATCTAGGCATTGTTTGATTAGCCAATAACTAGTATCCACCCAATTAAATATTAATCCCTAGTTGTCCCTTTGAGCCTTCATAAAATTTTAGCTTTCTTATCATTGGCATATGACCTCAACAACCTACCCTGAGCTGTTGTGATACTTTTGGCAAGTCTTATGATCACTAAGATAAAGAGGCAATAAGATCAAAAAAGGCAATGATTAGTCAAGATCATGAAGATAATTGAAGTTCTCAAGACTATGAAGATAGTTGAAGTTCTCAAGACCATAAAGATAGTTGAAGTTCTCAAGACCATAAAGATAGTGGACGTTTTCAAGACCCTAAGAGTAGTTGAAGTTCCCTTAATATATCCAAGACATCAACATTGGAGTAATAAATGATTTATCCCTATTAAAGAAGATTTATGTTACTCCACTCATCCATTATTGGAAGCCCAAGTTGGTACAAACAAGACAACTATGTTTGAGCTAGAACCAAAAAAAGGGAAAAAAAAGAGAGAGAATAGAAAAAGAAAAGAAAGAAAAAAAGAATAGAAAAAAAAGGAAGAAGAAGAAAAAAAGATAAAACCTAAAAAGGCAGTTCATAAAGCCAACTGAGTTATCTTTACCTGAAGCAGCAAAAGGCTTCTATTTGGTTCATAAAGACCTTTTTTGAGTTGGTCCAACCCAACCAAAGATTCAATTAAAATTGGAGAAAAGGAGGAAGACCACACAGTTCTTGAAAGTTCTGTGGTCCAACAAGAAAGAAGGACAAAAAAAAACAAAGAAAGGGAAGAGTAAGAAAAATAAAAAGAAAGAAAAGGGAGAAGAAGAAAAGAAACAAATTTGGGTCTTAAACTTTATGCAAGGGCAAAAAAAAAAAACTATCCTAGTCAATATCCAGTTTAATGCTAAGAAGATAGAAGAAATTTGGAGTCTAGCAAGGTTGCCTCCAAGATGCCTAAAATTCCAACAAGAAATTTGTAGTGTGAAGGTTTGTCCATTGTGTCACACCAGCTCCAATCTCAAAATGGCCTTCACTTAAGCCTGTTTCCCTCATAGACCCCATTTCAAGCCTATCAAAGACCTATTGATCTCTCTTGGTAGGTAGAGTCTATTAGTGGAGATAGTTTGGATAAGCATGCATATGAGATAGACAATATTTAAACTCAATGAGACCTTTGGCCAAGTAATGCGTATGTGCCTATCTAAAGTGCAACAATTCTTGCTTAAGTAGAAATAATCCCCGAGTTTAGTACGGTAACTAGGGTTGTCATGTTATAGATATGTTAATTTGGAAAAATCAAGTCCTGAGGTACATCGACATTAATTTGGCAAAGCCAACATTTGATTTCAAAATGAAAATTTCAAAAATTTCAAAAAAAAAAATTGTTTTATCATAACAAAGGCTTCAAGTTAAGGGAAGTATGTTGAACCTCCAAAGGACACATTGAGCAAAGAAAATTATTATTGGCAAAGTTATGAAGAAACTACCAACTGACATGCTAAAATATAGCTTGAAATAGATGAATACCTGACTCTGCAACTTGGGATCTCCACCACTCATGTTTTCAACATCTTGAAGATAAAAGCCACAAATGCAAAGCTTTCGATCATTCCAATGCAAGACTTGAGCAAGCATCAAAATGGAACCAATGAGAACACTTCTGCTGATCACCCGGTCTGTGAGTCGATGGAATGACTGTAAGTATTCTTCATGCATATCATGCATACATGAGCATATCACATCACACTTTCTTGTCTTGTGTTGTCTATTCCTTGTCAAAATGAACAGCAAGCAATCAAAAGAAGATATCAAATCAGGGGGGCATAGAAAGCCCATTGCTTGAGAAACCTCCAGTAATCTTGCAAAGAGAAGAAATGCGTGCTTATGCGAAGAACAAGATGGAAAAAATATCAATCAAAGCTTGCATGGAAAAAATCTTTGGTTTGAGCCTACACAGGGGGAAAAGTTTCTCCTTTTCAATTTTTTGGGTTTATATACCAAATATTTTTAAACTCACTTACAAATATTTTTCCACGTAGGGGGGCAAGGAGAGGATATAAGGTCCAATTAAAAATAACTAAATCTTTGCAAAAAGAAAGAACAAAAGAATGGAACAATAGAACTCTCAAAAGAATGAAGGTGCAAAAGACAAAAGACCAATCCAGCTAAAAGAGCTGAAGCCAGGGTGAAGACCCAATCTCAAAGGATGACGATCCATTTTCAAAGGTGAAGAACAGATCTCAAAGGATGAAGATCCAATTTCAAGGGTGAAGGCCCGATCTCAAAGGATGAAGATCCATTTTCAAGGGTGAAGACCCGATCTCAAAGGATGAAGATCCATTTTCAAGGGTGGAGAACCGATCTCAAAGGATGAAGATCCATTTTCAAGGGTGAAGGCCCGATCTCAAAGGATGAAGATCCATTTTCAAGGGTGAAGACCCGATCTCAAAGGATGAAGATCCATTTTCAAGGGTGAAGACCCGATCTCAAAGGATGAAGATCCATTTTCAAGGGTGAAGGCCCGATCTCAAAGGATGAAGATCCATTTTCAAGGGTGAAGACCCTATCTCAAAGGATCAAGTTTAGGATCGAGTATCCAAATCAAGTTAGGATCGAGTATCCCAACCCAATTTAGGATCAAGTATCCCAATCCAATTTAGGATCGAGTATCCCAATCCAATTTGGGATCGAGTACCCAAATCCAGTTAGGATCGAGTATCCCAATCAAAATTAATATCGAGTATCCAAGTCTAGTTTAGGATTGAGTATCCAAAATCGGGTCCAGAACCCAAATTTCCCTTAGGTCCAGAACCTAGAATTATCCTCGAGTCCAGAACTCAAAACCAGGTCCAGAACCCAAATTTCCCTTAGGTCTTGAACCTAGAATTATCCTCGAGTCCAGAAATCAAATCCGGGTCCATAACCCAAATTTTCCTTAGGTCCAGAACCTATAATTATTCTCAAGTCCAGAACTCGAATTCGGGTCTAGAACCCAAATTTCCCTTAGGTCCAGAACCTAGAATTATCCTCGAGTCCAGAACTCGAATCCTGGTCCATAACCCAAATTTTCCTTAGGTCCAGAACCTAGAGTAATCCTCGGGTCCAGAACCCAAAACAAGCCACCATATCAAAAATTAAGTTTTGTTGCTTTTCACTCACTTTCACTAAGGTTTCAGATCATTCAAGCAGGGGGCAAACTGTAGACCCTTAATTTTTTATCCAATCCGATTCAATATGCTTTATTTAGTCCAAAATGATTTTTGTTGTTTAATTGGTCCAAAATAATTTTAATTAAATAATTTTTACCTTAGTATCTAATTTTTATTAATAAAAAATAAAAATAAATAAATAAAAATAAAAATCGCAGTCGGAAAAAAAATCGACAGCGAAAAGTGGTCGCGCGGGCCTGTCGGGCTGCAGGCAAGTTATTTCGCCTGCAGGTTCCTGCGGGCGAAATAACTTCCCGCAGGAAATTCCTACGGGCAAAAATTTTGCCCGCAGGAATTTCTTGCGGGCTGGGGCGCCGACGGGCCCGGCAGCACAGTTTTCGCCAGCGCAAAATTTTTTGATGCAATTTTTGGAATCCTAATTCGATTAGATTTTAATTTCTTTTTTTATTAATATTAATTACCTTAATTAATTAGGAATATACAACCTAAAAACCACTATAAATAAGGACTAATTAAACCTAATGAAGGGAAGTAAAAAAAATGGCAATGGCTTGATTTTTGAAACCAAATCAAGGAAGGAAAAGGAAAAACTCAATTCAATTGATATTTAAAGCAGCAGTAGCACGATTTAATCAATTCAAAGGCAACCAAGGCTTGTTTTTGGAGCTAGTTCATCCAAAAAGAGTTATTTTTTGGAGAATCAACAAAAGAAGGTATGTAAAAATCTTTTTTATTTATGTTTTACAGTAGCTAGGTTATAAAATTTTAGTTTTTTAAATAAAAAATCTTAGAGCTTTAACTTAATTTTTCCAAGATTAGAACATTAGAAACGTGACTTTCTTTTCTAAAAGGACTTAAAATTGTTATTTTTTCTTCTCAAAAACCTTAAAACACTCATTGAACATATTTTTCTACAAAACCAAAATAAAATTCTATTTCTTTCAAAATTTTAAAGTAGGTTCTATTTCATTCTAAAAGTTTTAAAAAACATCTTTTCTACTTATAAAAACTTCAATCCATTTGTTTAAATTCATAAAACTTCATAAAATATCAAATTGATTTCTAAAACCCTAAAAATTATTCATTACCCGTGAATCCTAAATTTCAAACGCTAAATCCAAAGTTCAACTTTTAAACCTAAAATAATGAACCCTAATCCTTTTAAAACCTTAAACCCTAATTTTTATGAACCCTAATCCTTTTAAAACATAAAAAAATATAAAAACATAAAAACCAAAAAATCACACAGTAGCTTAAATCACTATTTAAAATCATGAATAAAAAGTATTTCAAAGTGTCTAAAACCCTAGTTTCAAGATTTCACCATTCAAATCTTAATTTGTTTAATCAAAGTGTCTTACCAATCCTTTAAAACATAAAACCCTAATTTATTCTAATTCCATAAAAAGTCACAGTAGCCATGAATTGAACTTTTTTATTTGCTTTATTCAATACCATACTTGATATGCTTTGATTTATCTCTTATGCTTTAATCTATTTAATTTCAATACTTGATTTATTTAATTTATCATGGATGGATGTTTATTTTATTGATATTTAAATACTTTTGATGAATGATTTATTTATGATGGATGATTATTTACTTTTATCAATCAATTTAGACTTCCAAAAGATGTAAGGGGTATGTTTCCACTTGGTGGGTACCTCATTAGTTAAACATCATGTAATTTAATTTTCTTTTCTTTTTTAGAACTTATGTAAAGGGCATGTTTCTACCTTTTGGTGGGTGTCCTACCTAGGCATGTGATGTAAGGACATGTTTCCATCCTTGGATGGGTGTCCATTTATTTGTTTTGATTTGTTTGGACATTGTTTTGATTTTAATATATCGATGCTTTCTTTTTATTGTGTGTAGTATGGATAATATTGTTATATTTAAGAATTTTATAATATTAAGACCTGTAAAGGAGGCCGATTCCAATGAACCGGGCGTTGTTGGGGTGCTGGACCATTTCTCACCTTCCCCACTCGTACCCAACTTTCTGAACCCATTAAGGGGTTGGGGATTCCTTAGGAATCGAGTCATCCACCCCTTTTCTTTTTCCCAGCCCGTCCGGGTGGCGACTCCATTTTTTTCGGACTTAGGTCTATGTTCTCTAAGGTCCCGAGCCTAAACAGTGCCGAAGTCGCAAGAACCATTCCATCGGGAGTGGGGGCGAAAATCCCCGCTCACAGATGGTTGCTATTATAAGCAAACTCAATCAGTGTCAAGAATCTATCCCAGCCCCTAGTAAAATCAATGATACAACTCGTCAACATATCGTCTAAAATTTGTATTACTCTCTCTTATTGCCCATCTATCTGAGGATGGAAAGCAGTGCTAAAATGCAACCAAGAACCCAAAGCATCCTGCAAACTTCTCTAAAATCTCTATGTAAAATGGGGGCCTCGGTCCGACACCAAAGAAATTAGGACTCCATGCAACCTCACTATCTCACTGATATACAACTCAGCTAACTTCTCAAGAGAATAATCCATCAAAACTCGAAGAAAATGAGCTATCTTCATCATTCAATCAACTATCACCCAGATTGCATCGTGCTTCTTCTGGGTCAAAGGCAGTCCAGTCACAAAATCCATCATCACTCATTCCCATTTCCACCATGGCACTGATAATGGCTGAAGCAACCTATAGACCCTTGATTTTTGCCCTAAGCTAGTTCGGTCTTAATTAAAAATGCCCTAAGTATTTATCGATCCATTCTTAATGACTTAAACTATTTTAATTTTTTTTAAATTTGATTGGTTCGATTTTTAAGCCCTAAAATATGATGGTTAAATCTTTAAAACACTAATAGACCTATTTTGGAGGTTTGGTCAGGTATGATTAGGTCTAGGACATTCCCCTATCGAATAGGGCCTTCCTAATTCGATATGGGACTCCCATATCGATTTGAAAAGCCCTAAATCGATATGGAACAGTCCCGTATCAAATAGGGACCTTCCCAATTTAATATGGGACTCCCATATTGATTTGGGAAGCCTTAAATCGATATAGGACAGTCCCATATCAATTTGGGACCTTCCTAAATTGATATAAGACTCCCATATCGATTTGGGACCTTCCCAATCAATATAGGACTCCCATATCAATTTAGGAAGTCCCAAATTGACATGGGAAGGTCTATATCAATTTAGACCTTCCCCAGTTCAACATGGATTTGTTTGGGTTCAAATTTGGTTTGACATGGTCACATTTAATCATGAATTTAAATTACTTTAAGTCGATATTGGTGCACACGAGCTACTCTATAGCAATACCGCAAGTGCACGGGTAAACCAAGTAATAAAGTAGTGAGTGAGTTATCATTCCACTGAGGACAAGGTCAAGTACTAGTGCAAATCTTAACCGTTGTTTAGCAAATCAATAGGTTTGTGATGTGGTGTAATTAAAAATAATTAATCTAATGACTGAAAGTAAAGGGGAATTAAATGTTGTGCAAAAAGGATTGATGATAATAAAACTATCCAGATATTGAATCCCCCTAGCCTCAATGATATTTATGAACATCAATTCAGTTAAATCATTTAATATAGTTGAGTTGGAATTCCTCTAACTTAGACTAAAACCTCTCTCGAGTGAATTAATCCCTAATCACTAAGTAGAGTGCCGGAATCTCTTCTCAAACAGAATTAATTAGATCTTGCATTAAGAACAAGAAACTATAAACCAAAGGATCTTGTAAGTCTATCTCTAGTACTCCAATCAATCCTCAACCCTTATGAGTATTCAATTCATATCAAGCTTTCTCAAGTCAATAATATGAAAATTGCAACCAATCAATAAGCATGCTATTATCAATTGGAAAAAGATCATTAAGTATCATAAGAATAAAACAACTTAATCAAATTATTCAACTAAATATAATTATTCAATCCATACAAATAAGCTAGGGTTCATCAATATCTAGATAGAGAAAGAATTAGTTCATATTCAAAACCAGAAAAATAGAACAAGAAAAATGAATAAAAGAAACCAAACAATCCATGGCGAATAATTTGTATTTCTTCACTTCAATCCTTGATTCTTGATTTAGATCTTGTTTAGAGTATGTTTTCACTCTCAATCTCAGCTCCAAAACTCTCCTCTTTGCTTTAGAAGTCGACTCTAGGTTATAAAAATATGAAATTCGGATCCTTAATTCGTGCTTCATCGTAACTTTTATAGTGCAGATAATTTTGCCTGACATGCCCATTGACACGCCCATGTCACTGGGCATGTTATTGCCACTGAGATTTCAAACATAAGGCACGTCCAGTGACACGCCTATGTCACTGGGCGTGTCACGGCTACTGTGAAACATTACAAAAGGCATGCTTGGTGACACGCCCATGTCACTGGGCGTGTCAATGCTTCTGTATGCAGCATCAAGGGCACGTCCATTGACACGCCCATGTCCATGGGCGTGTCCATTGATGAATTTTGCTCTTTTCTTCTACTTTCATCCATAATTCCTCTGAAATGACCGTAAGCCTCAAAATACAGAGAATTCCTGAAATTAACCCTAAAATACACTTTGAACAAACAAATTAAACTCAATTGGATAATAATCATATTAAGAAATAGTAATAAAATATCATCAATTGTGCACTTATCAGATATTCCTCAGTCGATCGTGTTTAATTAGGAAACTTATACGGGTTTACAAAGTTTAACTTAATAATTCCTTATAAATACAGGCAACTATGAACCAACATGGATGGCAACAAACAGAAACAAAAGAAACAGTAGCAAGAAACAAAACACAGTAAGCCAAAAACCCTAGCAGCTTAAAGAAGCAGCAAAGAGAAACACCTAACCGTGAAACTAGAAGGTAGTGCTATACGTCTGTATTCATCTCATTCAGCCAAGATTTTACAAGTTTAAATATTGGTGGAAGCAATAACGGAGATTTGCAACTTGTCCAATCTATTTTAAACTTACAACAATTCGTTCATATTGTTTTATTATTCATTTTTTTATTATTTTCATTATTCTGTGTGGTCTTTATATCTTCATACATTGTCCAGTTACCTCACTTGATGTATTATCCAATAAAACATGATTCATTCTGATGCTAATTGATTTCTACATTTATTGACAATTAAGTTGTTTAAATTATTTTCAAAACAACTCATTCAAACCAATTTTAACTTCACACAATGAAAATAAATTTTTAAAACCCTAAACATTCCAGTAACCCATTTTAAATTGCAAAACTATAAAATAGTTTTCAAAATGTAGAATCCTAAAATAGTTTTCCAATACTAAAACCCTAAGACAATTTTTTTAAATACTAAACCCTAAATCAATTTCTAAATACTAAAGATTTGAAATTAGTTTTTAAACCCAAAAAATCATAAACCTAATTTTCTCAACCCAAGATAGAAACTGAAACCCTAATCCTTTAAAACTATAATTCTATTTTTCTAAAAACCCTAAACCCTAATCTAATTCAATGGAACCCTATTGTTTAATATAATGTAGGTATGGTTATTAATATGTGCCATGGACGTTTTATTATATTTTATGTTGGATGTTTTTATTTTAATGCTTTAATGATTTATTTAATTGCATATTTAGATTTTAAGATTTTAAAAGGCACATTCCACTTCATGGGTGCCTTGGTATTTATTATGTAATTAATTTATCATTTAGAGATTTCAGATTAATGTGAAAAGATACGTTTTCACCTTTTGGTGGGTATCCTATTTATTTGGATTTAGACTTTGGATTTTGTTGTAAGGGCATGTTTCCATCGTGTGTGCGTGCCCATGTTATTGTTTTGTTTGAACATTACTTTAATTTTAATATAATAATGTTTTATTTTAATTGTTTTATATTGTATGGATAATTTTATAATAAGTTAAGAATTTTATAATATTTAGACCTAAAAAGGAGGCCGATTTTAATAAATCGGGCGCTATGGGGGTGCTGGAACGTTACCACCTTCCCCACGCGTACCCAACTTTCTGAACCCGTTAGGGGGTTGGGGATTCCTTAGGAATTAATTCATTCCTAGCCTATCCGGTTGGTGACTCCATTTTCTCCGGGTTTAGGTCCATATTCTTTAAGGCCCCGAGCCTAACATTGCCAAATTCGTAAGAACCATTCCACTAGGAGTGGGGGTGAAAATCCCTACTCACAGTGGTGACTCCACCGGGGATAAGAGAAGTTGATTCTGTTGGTCTTTGTATTATTGTATTCTTTCTTATTATGATATTATCCATTGCATCATCTTAGTTTGCATTGTATACGTGAGTTAGGATGCCCGTATAACCCGTGTTGTGTTATGTAGGGGATACCATACTTTCACTCAAGGTATGGAGATTGAGCATGGCATAACCACTAATAGCCTCGTACCACTTGGTATATACTTGATGTGGGAGCCTAAGCCTTTTAATCCTAAAGACTAAAGCTCATATAGTTGGCCTAGTTACTTTCCTTAGGTTTATACCCAAATGTTTACTCTTTGACTATGTTTGATATATCTTAGTTTAAATCATGACCTATTTGGTTTATCCTTTATTCTAATATGACCTAATTATATTAAAAGCCCAAAACAATTCTCAAAAGCCCAAAATAATTTTCAAAAGCCTAAAATAATTTTCAAAAGCCCAAAATAATTTTTAAAAGCCCAAAAGACCAAAATCATTTTTAAATGTTCTTCAAGAAGGTTTTTGAACGTAAAATCTTTTTTCAAGATGGATTGAAATTTCTTTTCACCAACTCAAAGCCCAAAATTCATATTTTACAAATGGGCTTTCAAATAAAACTATTTTTAAAAAAAAAACCTTTTTCAATGGGCTTTTAAACAACTTTTTCTTTAAGGGGCTTATAACTAGTTGGATCAATTATGAAATATTTAAAATCAATTGTGGGCCTAGTTTACACTAAGATTTATTAATCATGGGCTTGTTGAAGCATGAACCATTAGTTGTTTTTCCAAAATGGGAAATCTACTTATGATAGACCTTTTAATTTTGGTTTTAATCCCAAATATAGCATAAAAGCTATTTTTTATTGATCCAATGGATTAAGACTCAATTAGTGGGAGTTATCATGAACTAACTTCTAATTTTGAAAGTATAACTATTGGCTAACCATCATAGTGGAATTATTAAAAAATAAGATACCCCATGTTGGTATTTTTGTTGGATACATACCTATGAAAAGAGACTCGTCATTTGTGTGTGGAAGTTATAAGGTTGGAAGGATCGTTCCTACTCTTTTGATTTGTTTGTTTGTTTCTTACTTGTGCATCCATGCATATATGCATACACATATTTGTATCTCATATCATTGATCCTTTCTAGCTCACAGCCCTAGATTACAAAAGATCAAAAGCCTATGACAACACGACCTACGCTGGTAATGAAGAATCTTGTAATGACTCAGTTACCTTTTCACCAAAAACAATGGAACCAAAGCATATTTAAAAGATGTTGGATGATGCCCTTAAAGCTAAGATGGAAGAACTAAAAGGGGCCCCGGCTAAGATCACAAAAAACCAAATGGCTGCCTTGTTTGGGAACACTGCTGAAGCATCTACTAGTACCAAGAAGCAGAGAGACAAGGGAAATACTAAAGTTGGTGAAGTAGCCATTGATGATGACAAAATGGTTATGGATGATGATGAATACTAGGCTCAGTACTTTGTAGATTCTCAAGATAAGAAGGAGTCAAAGGTTGTGGAGAAGCCAACTATTGAGAAGACTGAAAATTCTAACATTGAGAAGATGATAACTGATCTGGAAAAGAAGTTTGAGAAGAAGCTTAAAACTGAAGAAATGTCAGAATTGGATAAGTTATTTGAATAAAATGATGAGGTCTCTTATAAGCTCAATATGCCATCTTTTGCTAAGTTTGATGGACCTGGCAACCCTCATCTTCATGTGAAGCAGTATATCATAGCTATGCAGTTTGCTCGAGCTACTAAGGCTCAAACTCTAAGGTACTTCATGCTTTCGTTAGATCTGGTTGGGCAGAATTTGTTTAACACCTTAGAGAATAGTACTCAAAAGAGCTAGGATCTATTGTACAAGGCTTTCATCCAACAATACAGGTATAATGTTGAGTTAGAGGTCACTTTGATGGAGGTTGAGTCAATAAGGCAGAAGTCAAATGAAAACTTTATTGACTGTGTGAAGAGGTGGAGAAACAAGATTGTGTTGCTCAAGAAGAGGCCTGATGAATCTGATCAGATTAGGATGATTATGAGGGAAGTACTACCCAGACTTTGTGAAATGATGTCTCACAGACTCATCCAGGATTTCAAGGATCTTCTCCAAGCCGGCTTGCAAATTGAAGAATGGGAAAGGGAGAAGAATCGCTTTGCTATAGGAAGGAATGAGAAAGGGAACTACCAGTCTAGAAATCAAAGCACTCAAAAGGCGGTAGACATTAATGCGACTGGTCAATGTGGTAGAAGATAGTTCTTGGAGTTGCACAAACTGCTATCTTAGGTTTTTAATAAACTGCAGAAAAAAGGATTGTTACAACCACTAGCCCTGCACCCTTTGCCAAATCCTTTGCCACCTAATTTTGATGCGAAGGCTCTTTATCAATTCCACCAGATGAAGGGGCATGAGATGGATAAGTGTTTGAGGCTGAGGCATGAAATTCAGAATTTGATTGATAGTGGAAGTTGCCTGAACCTAACAAGCCAAGCACAAAGGATAATCCATTGCCAAGGTTCAATAGGGTCCCACCACCGACAACTTTCATGATCGGGGGAGGTTTAAATGAGAGATTTGTGTTGTCTTCTTTCCAAGATGTAGATGGGGAGACCGCCAAGGAAGAAGTAATGTTTAGCAAAATGAAACATGATGTAGTTGGAAAGGAAGTAGCAATCTATATGATGGGTGAATTTTGGGACTCAACTGACGATGACGATGATCCTGAGCCCAAGAAGGAAGAGTGGACCTGGTCCAAGCCTGAGGAAGATGAAGTTATGAACACTTGGTTTTGTAAGCCTTATGCAAGGCCACCACCAAACGAAGTGGAAGCTGATAAGGGGAAGGATGTCGAAGCAGGGAACAAAGAAGAAGAAGATGATGTTGCTCTTAAGCAGTTGAAGAGAATGCAAGATAGTATCAGCATATGGGATATGCTAGCTGCATCGAAAAAGCATCAAGAAACAATGGCCAAAGCTATGGCCAGCATGTCAATTTCCACTTCCATAATACCAGAGGAGCTGGTTAATTTTATGAAGATTGAAGGAGTGATGAAGAGTGAGGAGGATCAAAAGAAGAACAAGATTGATGTAGGGATGGTGTCATTTTTGGATGCTAACATACTAGAAGAGGAAAGGGACCACATCAGCCCACTTTTCATCAAATTTGAGGTTAAAGGGAAGAGAACTCCATGTGTATTGGTTGATGATGGATCTGCTATCAATGTGTTTCCACTTAAGATTTTTCCAAAGCTCGCCATGTCAACACGAGATTTAAGCCCAACTGAGGTAACAATCAAAGCTTATGACAATACCAAGAGGCATGCTGAAGGAACCTTCAAAGCTATTGTGAAGGCTAGTCCCATTGAATCCATAGTTGAATTTGTGGTCTTGGATATTCCTGTCACTTTTGCACTACTATTGGGATGACCTTGGTTTCACCCACTTGGTGAAGATCCTTCTACACTCCATCAGAAGATCAAGTTCCTAAATGGGGATGAGATAGTGGTCATCGAAGCTGAGGAAAATGAAGTGGTGAATGCATTGATGGTTGAGAGGCCTCTCAATGGGTTCCAAGTAGCAGTAATTTTTAATGATGAAGTGGTAGATCCCAAGGTCTTGTCTGTAATGAAAAACATGAACTACCTACCTGGCATTGGTCTTTGAAAGCGAAAAATAGGTGTGATAGAACTTCTAGATTTCAAGACTCAGACTATCAGGAAGGTTTTGGGACATGATGAAGCTAACAAAGAAGTTCAGCCTAAGAAGAATGAGAAGATCCCACCACTCTAAGAGGTCTTTGTCAAAGCTCCAGGCATGGGACCACTCCAAGGAAAGCTCAAGCCAGACATGTTCATGGGAAAGTTAATCCTATGTTTTGAGATATTTGTTGATGTTGCTGAACTGGTGGAATAGATGAAGGAGGAGCTCATCTTGCCAGGTGACAAGGAGCCTATTCCAAAAGAAAAGATGGAGGTTGTCCTAAAAGTCCAGAAGACTCCAGAGGAAATTGCTACTCTAGTTGAAGAAAAATTTAAAGATATTTTGGTTTATGATTTTGAGAACACTGATTTTGATTTTAATTTTAATCTGTTTACTTTGTATGAGGATGATGATATGATGATATTTTCTTTTCCAAGATGAATGTAATAAAGTCTAATTTTGCTTACTTGTGTGATGCTTTTCCAGATGGTTGCATATATTCAAGTAGTGATTACATAGGCATTTTTAATATTAACTCTGTTGACACTCAATCATTAAATTTGGGAACAACCGACAATCCTAAAAACTTTAGCATAACATCTGACCTTACTTCTAAAGAGAGAGAGAGAGAGAGGTTTGAAAAAATATTTAAGAAATATGAAGAAGTCTTTGCTTGGTCTTATGAGGATATGCCTTGGATTGATCTAGACTTAGCCGAGCATTTGATTCCTACTTACACTCACATGAAACCTGTCAAATAAAAGCTTAGACGGTTAAGGCCAAAATGGGTAGAGTTGGTCAAAGAAGAAATTACTAAGCAAACACAAGTCAAGTTTCTTGAAGTGATACATTATCCTGATTGATTAGCCAATATAGTTCATGTGCAGAAGAAAGATGGAAAGATTAGGATTTGTGTTGACTACAGAGACTTAAACAAAGCATCCCCTAAAGATGATTTTCCTTTACCCGATATAGATGTTCTTATTGATAGTGCAACCTCTAGCATGCTCCACTTATTCGTAGGAAAATTTTCCATATACAATCAAGTGTTAATGGCCCAAGAGGATAAAGCTAAAACTGCCTTCATTACTACATGGGCTATATTTTACTATATGGTGATGCCGTTTTGGGTTAAAGAATGCTAGAGCAACCTACCAAAGAATGGCCACCACCTTATTTCATGACATGATGCACAATGAGGTTGAAGTCTATGTTGATGATATGATGGTAAAGTCGGATACACGGGAGCAACATTTCTAGAACCTAGAATTATTCTTTGAGAGGCAACAAAGTACAATCTAAGGTTGAACTTGAAGAAGTGTGTTTGGGGTTACTTTAGGCAAGTTGTTAGGACATGCGATTGGTCCAAATGTCATTGAGATTGACCCTAAAAAAGTTAAGGTAATCTGTGATATGCCAGTCCCTAAGACGGAGAAAGAAGTTCGGGAGTTTATTGGCAAGTTACAGTACATTAGCAGATTCATAGCGAAACTGACCATAATCTGTGAATTGATCTTTAAACTGCTTAAAAAGAACTATCCATGTAATATCCTAAAGTGTGCCCTAGGAGTTTTGATATAATTGTTGTTTTATTTGAATTAAAATGTATATGTGTAATTGGAAAGAGAAAAGAATTTAAAAGAGTGTATATGTTGTATATATGGAAATATATATAACATATACACAAGTCAAATGGATGGTCAAAGGAAGAAGATATTTATTTTGTTAATTATGAAATTACTAAAAAGGGCATGTAAGTGAAAGGAAGTTAAAACAAATAAGAAGAGGGTATTTAGGTAATTTCTTATTTTGGAATGCTTGGTGGAGGTTTAAAGAGATGAAAAGTTTGACTTTGTTTCTTCATTTTCTTTTCTTCTCCTTTGGTGGCCGGACATCATCAAGACAAGGGAGCAAGGGGAAGGTTTTGAGTTCTAAGATCAAATTGAAGGAAGATTCAAGTGATTAAGTTGGATATTTGTGAAGTTCCATCAATTTTGGTAAGTTCTCTCTCTTAATTTCCTTTATTCTTTTTGAAGTTGTGTTTGAGGTTGATGAATTGTTGTTGATGGTATGATTAGGGTTGTTTGTGGTGTGTTTATAAGTGTTGAAATTGATTTTAAGATAAGAAGTTAAATTGATGATGGTATTGAAAGAGTAAGAGTGATGTTGGCTTTAGGGTTTTGAAGTGGTAAGTGATGTTTAACTTGAGTTTCATCAATTATTTTCATAGATCTTCATGTTGTTTGTGTTTGTTGGAGTTTTAAGCCTAGAATATGTGATTTTGGTTGAAGGCAGTAGCATCTTGGATGCCACGCCCGTGGCCCTTAGATGCCATGGCCGTGGGGGTGTTGAACAAATTGGGCAGAATTGTTTTCTACCCCACGCCCGTGGGGGTTGGGGTGGCCACGGCTGTGGGCTCTAATTTGTGGTGTTGAGTTATAATTTGTGATCTAAAGGTCTAAGATGAGGTTAATAAGTGATAAATTGTATTGGAATTCATGTATTGTATCATTTTTGGATTAGGTTTTGGAAGAAAGTGATTTGCCCTAATTTAAGAAGTGAAGAACTCTTAAAAGAGGAAGAGTATAGAGTTGTGTGAGTGTTCTTGAGGTAAGTACAAACTACATTATTGCATACATTTATATGATGTTGAGGCTTAACAAACACTTGTTTGTAAATGTGTTAAGAAGACTAATGCATTGTTGATGCATATTAATAATGTTATGTTGGTATAATATGAATGTTGTGATGAGTATGTAAAATGTATGTTAAGACAATTGGTTGTGCACACTTGAATAATGAATTGAGATATAATGAAATGTGAAACCAATGTGATTGGTTATAATGATGTAAATAGGATGGTTAAAGTATGTTTGCCTATATGATAATGAAATGCAATATGACATATGAAAGATATGATGAAATTGCTCTAATGTGATTTGAGATAAGATGCAAAACCATTGTGATTGGCTATGATGATTCAAATGAAATGTGAGGCCATTGTGATTGGCTAAGATGATTCAATTGAAATAAGAGGGGCATGTTTGCCTAAATGATGATGAGAATTGAGAATGGAATTGATAATGAAATAATAAATCAATTGTGTGTCTAATGTGTTATTCATTTTCAGAGTTTTGTTGTTGGTGGCATGCCTATTAGTAACAATCTCTTGAAGTTAGGTTGGGCTTGATCCTTGAAGCCAAGTTGGGTTGAAGTTTAACATGTTTTACTCCCCTTGAAGCTTGGTTGGATCTAGTCCTTGAAGCCTAATTGAGATGTTACAACCCTTGAAGCTAGGTTGGATTTGATTCTTGAAGCCAAGTTGGGTTGATACTTAGCATGCTTTGTTCCCCTTGAAGCTTGGTTGAACCTAAATCCTTGAAGCCTAGTTGGGATAATGATAAATGTGATAATTAAACCAAAACATTAACTCTGAAAGTTGAATGGCATATTAGTGTCTTTTGGGCCCATGCTTGTCTTTTTTTTCAATGTGATTCTTGAATGGTGAAACCAATGAATATAGAGATTGTTGATATTGCATCAGTACTTTGTTGAGAATAAATGTTTGATATGATCTTAAGCAAAGTAAGATATTGAAATATAACATTTCTTGTGAATGGTGTATGGAATTGATTGTGTGACATTGGCATTGCATCAAAACATAATATTATTATAGTTTGTACCACTAAGCCGTTGGCTTAGTGCGATTATGATTTATCGCGCAGGTAACAGGGAAGAACCAGAGAGTTCCTCTAGGCCGAGTAGAGTCTAGATCTGGTGGTGTTGATAGTGAAGCTTAAAGATCAAAGACATACTGCCAAACATGTATATATTTTATGTTTTTGTAAAACTTGAGTTTTGATGTATATGTATTTGTAAATATTTGTTATATTTTCCGCTGTGTTTTGAATAAAATTTTTATTTATTGTGTTTTATAAATTTCTTTAAATGTTTTAAATTTACTCATATGATTATAAAAGAAGTGAGTCATTTGTTTAGTAATCCGTGATATTTCTATATTCAGTATACGTATATTACGATCGTAATAGCATGCTATGTACGTATACGGGATATAGGGGTGTTACAATCCAGTCAAGTGGAATGATGAATGCCAAATAGGCTTTGAGTGTATTAAGGAATATTTACTGAATCCACCCATTTTAACGCCACCTAAACATGGCAGACCTTTATTAATATACTTAGCATTAGAGAAAGAATCGATAGGAGCAATGCTCGCCGAAGTAGATGAATCAGGGGTTGAGTATACAATTTATTACTTAAGAAGAAAGCTTATGCCTTATGAAATCAAGTACAGTATCATCAAAAAGACATGCATAGCCACGGTTTGGTCATCTAAGAAGTTGTGGCATCACTTTTAGTCTTATAGTATGCAAGCAATTTCCAAGATGGATCTAGTGAAATATTTGAGGGAAACACATTCATTAATTGGGAAATATGGCAGATGGTTGATTATCTTGGAATAGTTTGAGATAGAATATATAACTAGGAAAACCATTAAAGGAAGAGTAGTAGCAAAATTCCTGGCACAACAGCCATTGCCAGATAGTGAGGAGGTGATTTTGGAATTTTCTGATGGATATTTAGAGGTTATAGAGATACAAGGGTGGAAAATATACTTTAACAGGGTAGTAAATAGAAAAGGTGCAGGTCTGCGGGGTAATTTTGAAATCAACCTAAGGGGAGCTCATTCCTCTAGCCAAGAAGTTGAAGTTTAGGGCAACCAATAACATGGTCAAGTACGAAGCTTGCATTTTTGGCATGGAAACCCTGATAATCATGAAGGTGGATAAGGTGTAGGTTTTTGGTGATTCTTTGCTAGTAGTATCCCAGGTGAATGGTGAGTGGGAGTTGAAAGAAGAAAAATTGAAACCACACCATGACTATTTGACCTTAATGAAGAAGAATTTCAAGGAGTATAGATTCATACATTTGCCAAAGGGAAAAGAATCAGATGGCCATTGCCCTAGCCACATTGGCTTCAGTACGGGAAGATCCTGTTAAGTTATTTCTTAAGCCTCTGGTTTTAACTAGTTCATCTATTCTTTGTTATGAGTATGAAACAGTCATGGAAACCATTATAGACCATGATGCGTGGTATGACACCATTAGATGGTTCTTGGAAAGTAGGGAGTACCCACAAGATGCAACCAAGGAAGAGAGAAGAGCTATAAGATGATGATCTTTAAAGTACGTCACCTTTCATGGGGAGTTGTATCGAAGATGGCCCTACGGAGTGCATTTGAGGTGCTTGAGAAAGTATGAAGTTGAGCATATCATGTCTGAAATATATGCCGAAAGTTGTAGGCCCCTCATGAATGGTTTGGCCCTGGTTAAGAAGGTTATCCAACAAGGCTACTATTAGCTATCCATGAAAAAAGACTGCATTGATTTTGTAAGAAAATGACAATAATGCTAGATGCACAGTAACTTGAATCACATGCCTTCTGATGAATTACATTCTATGTCTTCACCCTGGCCTTTTGCAACTTGGGGGATTGACATTATTAGATAAATACATCTAACGGCTTTGAACGGCCATCATTGTAATATCCCATTGTATGCCCTAGAAGTTTTGCATATTGTTGTTGTTGTTGTTGTTATAAATTGGATTGAATGTATTTATTATGTGATAAGAAAAGAAATTGGAAAGAGAATGCTTATGTATATGTGTTTTGGGAAAGAAAGAAGGTTTAGAGAGAAGTGTATATGTTGTTTATATGGTTGTATAATTAACATATACACAAGTCAAAGGGAGAGTCAATGGAAGAGGATATTTATTTTGTTGAGTGTGAAATTACGTAAATGGGCATCTAAGTTAAATGAAAGCTAGAACAAATGGTTAAGGGTGTTTTGGTAATTTTCCTTGTAGGAATTGCATGGTGGAGATTAAAAGAAGAAGAAGTAGTTGACTTGAGTTTATTTTCTTGTCTTTTCTCATGTGTGTGGCCGGCTATTCAAAGGGGGAAGAGAGCAAAGTGTTGTTTTGATTTCTAAACTCAAATTGAAAGGAGATTCAAGGAATTAAGTGGAAGATTTGTGAAATTCAACAATTTTGGTAAGCTCTTTTTCTTGATTTCCTTTATTCTTTTGAAGTGGAGTTTGAAATGAATTTTGGTTTGTTGAGATGATGATTAAATGTGTTTGTGATGTGTTTTCAAATGTTATTTTTGATTTTAAGTGAAGAGGTTAGATTGGTGTTGTTGTTGGAAGTGTTGGAGTGGATCTTGTTTTAGGGTTTTGAAGTGATTATTGATGTTTTACTTGAGTTTGCTTCATTATTTTCATAGAGTTGCTTGTGGTTGGTGTTTGTTGGAATTTTGGGCTAGGAGATGGGAATTTGGCCGAAGGCAGTAGCCTTTTTGATGCCACGCCCGTGGCCTTGATTGGCCATGGCCGTGGCCATTGGTAGGCTTTTGGTGCCATGGCCGTGGAGGATGGAAGCTTGGGTGGCAGAACTGTTTTGTACCCCATGCCCGTGGGGGTTATGGTGGCCACGACCGTGGCCTATAATGAATGATGTTGAAGTGTAATTTTGTGATTTAAGGTTTAAGATGAAATTATTAAGTGATTAAATGGTATTGGAATTGATGGATTGTATTATGTTTGGATTAGGGTTTGAAAGAAGGTGATTTGCCCTAAGTTGGAAAGTGAAGAATCTTGGATAAAGGAAGGTGTTTAGAGTTGAGTGATTTGTTGTTGAGGTAAGTACCAATCTTGCACTATTGCGTTGTTGCATATGATGTTGAGATTGATCATATATGTGTTGCTAATGATGATGTATATGATACTACATGAATAATGTGATGTTTTATGCATTGTAACTCTTGTGATGGGTGAGGTACTTTGTTTTGTTGATATCAATAATGCTATATGTATAATGTGATGGATATGATGAGGATATGATTGTGTATTTGAATATGAAGTATTGTAATGTGGTTTGAAATGTGATGGAATATAAGGCCATTGTGATTGGCTATGGTAACTTACATGTGATATGAGTCCATTGTTATTGGCTATGATGAGAATTGAGAATGGAAATGATAATTAAATAATAAATGACTTGTGTGGCTAATGTGTTATTCCATTTTCAGAGTTTGTTGTTGGTGGCATGCCTAATATTGGTAACAATCTCTTGAAGTTAGGTTGGATTTGATCCTTGAAGCCAAGTTGGGTTGAAGTTTAACATGTTTTACTCCCCTTGAAGCTTGGTTGGGTCTAATCCTTGAAGCCTAATTGAGATGTTACAACCCTTGAAGCTAGGTTGGGTTTGGTTCTTGAAGCCAAGTTGGGTTGATGCTTAGCATGCTTTGCTCCCCTTGAAGCTTGGTTGAACCTAATCCTTGAAGCCTAGTTGGGTATATGATATTGATAAATGTGATAACAAAACCAAAGCATTAACTCTGAAAATTGAATGGCATATTAGTGTGTTTTGGGCCCATGCATGTCTTTGTTTAATGTGAGTCATGAATGGTAACATGATTGATAAATGAGATTTATGGAAATATGTTGAAATGTGATATTTTCATACATTGTGATTATGAAATGTAATGGTATGTTGTTAGCTTTCTATCTTTGGTATTGTTTTTTTGAGTAATATGTATAAAATTGCATTGCATGAAAGCATAATATTAGCATGATTTGTCTTACTAAGCCATTGGCTTAGCGCGATAGTGTTGATCGCGCAAGTGTTAGAGGTGATAGAGTTGAACCCGAGAGCTCTTCGAGACCGAGTGAGAGTAGAAATTGAAGAGTTGGTTTGGGACTTAAAGATCAGAGAAAAGCAGCCAATCATGTATAACTCTTTTAATATTTTGTAAAGTGTTGATTTTTAACGTATCTATATGTATATTTGTAGATTTGTAAATATGGATTTAAATGTTTTCATATATGTAAATATTTTCTATACTCCGCTGCGTATTAAGTATATGTATATATATCTATTTTGTTTTGTATTACAAGTTCGTTACTTATTTTCTAAAATGCATAATGAGAAAGGTTATGGTATTTTCTTTTAAAATGTTTTGAATGGTGATGAAAAACCATGGCATTCCTATGTGCGGTGCACGTATGCTACATTGTGGTGTTGTAGTGTGCGTGTATTGGATGTGGGGGTGTTACAATCATTTCATCGTAGTTGCAGTTGATTACTTTTCAAAGTGGGTTGATGCCAAATCTTTCAAAAAGCTGAGGCTAAGGCAAATGTCCAGGTTTATCGAGAAGAATCTTATATGCAGATATGGGATCATGCACAGTGTGATATCAGAAAATAGGGTATATATTCAAGAAGCGGTTAAGGATTTATTCTTCAAGTACCAAATCCATCACCATTAGTCTTCACCTTATAGACCAAAGGCTAATGGTGCAGTAGAAGCAACAAATAAGATAATTAAGCAGATCTTATCTAAGATGGGATTGGTCAAAAATACTTCCTTTTGCTTTATGGGGACATAGGTCCAGTGTGCAAACCCTGATTGGGATGACACCATTTTCCTTATTTTGTGGGGTGGAAGTTGTGTTGCTAATTGAAATTGAGATCAAATAGCTAAAAGTGGTCCTGGAAGCAGAATTGCCCGAGATGGAATGGGTAGTAAGCAGATACACACAACTAGCCTTGTTAGAAGAAAGAAGGTTGAAGGCATTGTATCATCACTAGTTGTATCATAGGAAAATTGCTTGGGCTTATAATAGAAGGGTTAAGGTTAGAAAGCTTAAGGCTGGTGACTTAGTGATGAAATAGTGCAAGCCTAATGTCTCTGACCTAAGAGGAAAGTTTAGATGTAGTTGGGAAGGACAGTACATTATGAAGTAAGTCATGAGCAAGGTTGCAGTCAAGTTTTCAGACATGGATGGAAATGAGCTTATCAAGCCAATAAACATTGACAGGTTGATGAGGTTCTATGCTTAAAATTTTTTTTTAAAAAAAAGAGGAACTCGCTAGGTTGAAAACCCGAAAGGGCAGTCTAGGCAAAAGTTAGAGCAACTCTCTAGTTTTGAAAACCTGAAAGGGTGGGCTAGGCAACAATTAGGGCTAAATGAGTCAAATCTGTCAATTAGAAAACCCGAAAGGGATGGCTGGCAAAAGAAGTGATCTTGTGTATGCTGGCCTAATATTTTTGGTTGTTCCCTTTTTTAATAAACAGAGTTGATTTTAAATTTGTTCTATATGTGCTATTTTGAATTATTTAATCATTTGGATAAAATAAATACCACAATAGCAAAAGGTGATGACAAATTATGAAAGAAAAGAAAACATTTATTATTATTATTATTTGATCATCCTAACATTATTTTCCTAAGAGATTGACAAATGTAAAATCTATGGCGGACGATAAGTGTAGCGTACAGGCAAGCTTTGCTTCAATAGGTCCAAGAAGGCTTCCTTCAAACGAGGCATGTCTAAATCAGGTGTGAACTCAGAACCTCGAGGCTCAGCTCCATACTGGCTATCAAGATGATGAGGATCATAGCAAGTACCTCAATGAAGAGCAGCAAAAGGGACATACATCAGATATGTCTAAATAGTGACATGAGTAATCTTCCACAAGGGCACCAACTAGTGATGTTGATTACGGCTCGTTAGCGAATCCTATCAATCCAGTCAGCATATGAGGAGGCAGGATGGAGCAATTTCTTGGCAGAATGATGTCATTGCAGAGATTTGGTGAAGTCCATAGATGGAGTGTCGAGCAAGTAGAGGCAGCCCTGTAGCCAAATCTATAAAAAGGATAGCCATACTCATTTAAAAAAAAGAGCATGTTAGGCTGAAAACCCGTAAGGGCAACCTAGGTAAAAATTAGAGCAGTTCACTAGTTCTGAAAACCCTTAAAGGTGGTCTAGGAAAAAATTAAAACTAATATATATATATAAGTCCACTAGGTTGAAAAACTACACGGGCAGCCTAGGCAAAAATTAGGACAGCTCGCTAGTTCTGAAAACTTATAAAGGCAGGCTAGGCAAAAATCAAGAGCAATAAAAAATAATGATAAAAGTAAAAAAAAAAAACCTAAAAGGGCGGTTTAGGCGGTTACCTGAAGTAGTAGAGGATTCCCAGTCAATCTTCTTGAAGACTCCATTTAAAATTGGTCAAACCCAACAAGAGTTTCGACTAAGATCACAGGTATTGGCAACAACTCTCCTATCATCTGATCCATGATATCCAAAACTTGCGGATCGATGTCGCCATTAGAAGAAACAGGCAAGAATTGACACAGCAGACATAAGCAGAACATGCAACCCCAAGCTTTTGTAGAAGCCAAGTGAGAAGTGCAAAAATTGATTAAGGGACCGAGTAGGATTTTCTCACCTCTGGTTAATTGCAGAATTTCAGGTTTCGAAAGTTGAAGCAGCATCTGCATCTTTTGTTGAGTTTTGGAAGTTAGTATAGGCAATGCCATTGGTTGATTGCTTTAATACCTAAGAATAGCTTCAAATTCCTCAATCATAGGACATATTTCAAAGTTGTTTATCTTAAAGGTCCTAGTTTTCACATTCTAAAAAGAAGTCATGGCATGTAAAAATGGTCAGTCCAATTTAACATTTTGAAAGCACTTCAACACACTAAGTTGAGACCATGATGCTTGTTCCCAATATGTAGCCTTAACATTTTTGAATAAAATTTTCATCTTCTTTAAATTAGCCTCAGTCATGGTGAGTGTAACAATTGCAATTAATTTTATAAAATGAATTAAGGATGGCAGAAGCCGAATTAAAAAGTTTGGGTGAATTGAGAATGGCAGAAGCTAAATTAAATATTTAAAGTTGTGTGGGATGCAATTACCTTGGGCTTACTGGATTATTAAATGCTTTGAATATCGAAGAAAAGAATGTGATAGTTTTTGGTTTTTATAACCACTGGCCGATATCCAAATTGCTTAAGGAAAGGAAAATCCATCTCATATTAGGTTTAAAGTTTTAATCCATGTCGAAAGAGGTATAAGATTGATTGAATTCATTATGAAATGGGAAAACATGATCCATATGGGTTTTAGCTTTGTTAATTAGTCTATGTCGAACTCATTGTAAATGAATTCAATTTGGTGTGGGTCTATATATATGTATATGTGTAAAAAGAAAGAAAAAAAATGAAGAAAAGTCAAAGTATAAAAAATGCCTAGATTAAAAAAGGGGGGGGGTTTGAAAAGTCAAATTATCTTATTTTAATATGATATGTATATTAAGATTATTACATTGCACTATTTAATACAAGTAGTTTAATTTACAAGCCTTTATTTATTTATGTACAATGAAGTTTCATATAAGATTTTAATATAGACTCGTCACTGTGAGGGAGGTGGCAGTCTATAGCTGAATAAATCTCTGAGGAAGTCATCACCTGTTGGAGATGGGGGCATATTGTCTATCCAGTTTCCCCTTAAAAAGGCATCCAGGTCCTCATTATCCGAAACATCAGCATTATTCCCCGTAAAAGTAGGAGGCACATCAGAGTCATCAGTCCAGGACCTCCTTGATGAAGACACACTAGAATCTCTATAGCCCTGGAATCTGTAATCCCTAAAGTTTCATTCAAGATGATCAACATACTAGCGACTGGCGGCTAATTGTTCTTGCAGCTTCCAGTTATGTTCTTCAAGCATGTGCTATGAGCAAGAAAAGGAAAAATTAGATTCATACATTCATGCATACATTTAGCATATAAGAATGTGAAACAGGGGTTATGTACCAGATAACTTAGGCCCATATGATAGCTCTGTATAAGGAAATGGTTGAATTGGAGCTGCACTACTTGGACCGGCTTTATCATGCCCAACAACATCTGATTGATCAACTGCCTACAAAAATTTAGAAGAGTTAGCCAAACGCAAGGTCAGAATTAACAAGAAAGCATGTTTGATCAACCTGGGAGGAGACAATCATGATGTCATCTTAAGCCGTAGAATCCCCTGTATCATTATGCTCTTCACCCTCCTCTTCCTTTTCTTCATCTTCATTATCCCCCTTATTATCATCATTCTTCTCATCATCACCTTCTTCATCCATGTCTTCGTCAGCCTCGTCCTCCTCTTCCTCTTCTTCTCCTTCTTCATCCTCTTGTCCCTCAAAAGTTACAACACCATCAGGGGAGACTTCAAAGTTCAAAATTTAATACCGTACAAACACAGTGTATGATAAGTCCAGTTGAAGCAAAAGTATATCAATATTGAATTCGTTCTGAGCACACCTCGAGGAATTTTTAGACATAGATTGGCAAGTCAACACAATGGCTGGAACATTGGCTGGCACTCGCCTCTGCAACTCGATAACTAAAAGCTCAATCTCGGGTATCCCATTCGCCTGCCAGAAATAAGAGGCACTTTTACAAGATTATGCTCATAGGCCCACACCTGTCATAATCACAAAGGAGTTAATTCGGATCGTAAACTATTATGTCAATTAACAAAAAGGGAAAAACTCATACCTCGACAATGGCCATCATGCTTGTAAAGGATACTTATTCCTGCTAATCCCATCAAAACCGTGATAAAGAGAGGCAAGGCCAACCTCTCCCCAAGCATAAAAAGGGATAAGAACAAAATCTTCTAGAGCATGCAAAATCGACAGGTGAATTCCTGCCTCATTATTGCATAAGATTGTCATAGCTAACAATTATAGCAAGAATCCATGGGTGTATCTTTTCGTGCACTCCCCTAAATCTAGGATGCAGACCAATTAATTTGTGAATTTTATCCTCAGTCAGTATATTGTTGGTCAACGGACAAGGATCCCGTCGCACTTCAAGCCTATTATTGCAGCAAAATCCACTGGGCCAATCATCATCTCCCCAGCAGGCAAGTGAAAGGTATGAGTGGTGTCCATCCACCACTCAGCAAGCGCCTGTATTATGCTCCTATCATTATGGTATCCCTTGGCAAGCAACTACAGCACAAAATCCTTAAATCCACACTCATAGATCATTCTCCAAACTGTAGGCGGTACTCAATCATACCACTCACGAGCTTTGTGGATGTTTTCGCCGCCATGAATTACACAATCATCAAATTGCCACGATAAAGATAAGTCCAACTAAGTAAGTATATTACCCCTAATTGTTCTAAAAAACATTAAATTAAAATTGACAAAATATATGCACTTAACATTTATTTTCAGCACACCCCAAGAATTTTATTGTCTTACTGCATTTATTTTTCTTATTTTTTTGGACTAATTTTTTTGCTTCTTTCACTTTTTTGTAAAATCTTTTACAATCTTTTATATTTTCATTATTTTATATATGATTTTTTTCTTTCCTAACTAGTTTTCTAATTTCAATTTTTTTCATGCAATAATATATGCTTTTTCTAACTAATTTTTTGTTATATATTTGTATTTTAATTCTCATTATATACGTGAGCTCATTATTTTTAGAATTAGTTAGCTTAATTTTCTACTGCAAATAACAAATTAACAGTAAAAATATTAAAAAAATCATAAAAAATTTTAATGAAAATATCTTGTAAAAAATAATAAATACCTATATTTTTTCTTGTGAACTTCTATGGAGATGCATCCCTGCTAGAATCAAAATCTGGTCCAATCCGCAATTTCTGAGGTAAGCACATAATTCAAGATCCATACATGGTCTAGTTCTACACACATGTTGAGTTTTTTCCATTTCCTTTTCCTCTCGGCAGATTGAAAATTTTTAAAATGATGAGCAGAGTTTTGAGATTTTGAAAATTTTGAAAGTCTGAATGCATACTTCATCTTTTTTATAGGCAATTTTCTGAAGGATAAGTCTTAAAAAAAAGCTAAAAGCTAAAAGTTAAGCACATTCACGTGCTTAACTTTCAAAAACAAATAATTCATGTTCCCTTTATGTCTTATTCCACTAATTCTTATCTCTTTTAATCAATAATTTCCTTCTGCAAATTTTTTTTTTCAAGCAAAGTACACGAGCACAGTAATAAATAGTTATCCAATATACGTGTCTAGAAAATATTTTTATCCTCATAAAATATTTTTGCCATGTAGGGGGCAAGAGTATATAGGTATCCAAATAAAGTAAAAAATAGCGAAATTTTATGTAAAATATTTTACTAACTATAATTAATTTTGCAAGTACATCGAGTCCAGAGCCTAAATCAGCTCGAGTCTAGAACCTAAATTTAATTTTGAGTCCATAACTTAAACAGGGTCAAGAATCCAAACTAACTCGGGTTCAGAACCCAAAATTATTTTTGAGTCTAGAACTCAAACCGGGTCCAAAACCCAAAACTGCTTGGGTCTAGAACCCAAAATTATTTTCGAGTCCAGAACTCAAATTGGGTCCAAAACCCAAAATTATTTTCAAGTCCAGAACTCAAACTGGGTCCAGAATCAAAATCAGCTCTGGTCCATAATTCAAAATCATTTTTGAGTTCAGAACTCAATCAAGGTCCATATCCCAAAATCATTTTTGAGTTCAAAACTCAAATCGGGTCCTGAACCCAAACTAGCTTGGGTTTAGAACCCAAAATTATTTTTGAGTCTAGAACTAAAATAGGGTCTAAAACTCAAACCAGCTTAGGTCCAAAATCCAAAATCATTTTCGAGTCCAGAACTCAAATCTGGTCAAGAGCCCAAACCAGCTCGGGTCCAGAATCCAAAATTATTTTCGAGTCCAGAACTCAAAACTGGGTCTAGAACCCAAGCCAATCTAACCTTGGGTCCAGAACCCATCCGTGTCCAAAATCAGCTCGAACTCATGTTGCTTTTCACTCTTTGAATAAATTCAAGATCATTCAAGCAAGGGATAAATAGTAGACCCTTGATTTTTTACTTAAGCTAGTTTGGTCTTAATTAAAAATGGCCTAAGTAATTATCAGTCAATTTTTAATGACTTAAGCCTATTTTAAATTTTTTTAAATTTGATTGGCCCAATTTTTAAGGGCTAAAACATGATGCTTAGATCTTTAAAACCCTAATAAACCCATTTTCGAGGTTTGGTCAAGTCTGATTAGGTATGGGACAGTCCCAGATTGAATAGGGACCTTCCCAATTCGATAAGGGACCCCCATATCAATTTAGGACAGCCTAAATCGATATGGGATAGTCCCATATCCAATAAGGACCTTCCTAAATTGATATGGGACTCCCATATCAATTTAGGGCATCCCAAATCGACATGGGAAGGTCCATATCGATTTGAGCCTTCCCCAGTTTGACATGGATTTGTTTTGGCTTCAAATTTGGTTCGACATGGTCAAATTTGATCACAAATTCAAATTACTTTAAGTCGATATGCCTCAGACAACCGTGTTTAATTAGGAAACTGATACTGGTTTTCAAAGTTTAACCTAATCATTCCTTATAAACATAGGCAACAAAGAACCAACAGTAAACCTCAAGAAATAAAAACAAACGAAATAGTAGCAAGAAACAAAAAAACACAGTAAACCAGAAACCCTAGCAGTTTGAAGAAGCAATGAAGAGAAACACCCAACCGTGAAACTAGAAGGCAGTGCTACACATTTGTCTTCATCTCGTTCAGCCAAGATTTTACTTGCTTGAATATTGGTGGATCCAACAACGAAGGTTTGAAACTTCTTTATCCAGTTTATTTTAAACTTACAACAATTCATTCATATTGTTTTATTATTACTTTTTTATTATTTTCATTGTTCTGTGTGGTCTTTATATCTTTATACAACATCTAGATAACTCACTTGAAGTATTATCCAATAAAACATAATTCATTTGGATGCTAATTGATTTCTGTGTTTATTGTCCATTAAGCTATTTAAATTATTTCAATACAACTTGATTCAAACCAGTTTTAACATCACAAAACCAAAATAAATTTTTAAAACCCTAAACATTCCAATAACCCATTTTCAATTACAAAACTATAAAACAATTTTTCAAAATGTAGAATCCTAAAACAGTTTTCCAATACTAAAACCTTAAGACAGTACCCTAAATCAGTTTCTAAATACTAAAGATCTGAAAATAGTTTTTAAACCCTAAAAATCCTAAACCTAGTGTTCTCAACCCAAGATAGTAAAACCCTAATTTTATTTTTCTAAAAATCCTAAACCCTAATTTTGTAAAAAAAACCCTAATCTATATCAATGGAACCCTAATTTGTATAGTTATTGTTTAATATAATGTAGGTCTGGTTATTGATATGTTCCATGGATGTTTTATTGTATTTTATGTTGAATGTTTTTATTTTAATTCTTGAATAATTTATTTAATTGCTTATTTATATGTTGAGATTTCAAAAGACATGTTTCCACTTTATGGATGCCTCGCATTTATTACATAATTTAATTTATCATTTAGAGATTTCAGATTAATGTAAAAGGATACGTTTTTACATTTTGATGGGTATCCTATTTATTTATCTTTAGACTTTAGATTTGGTTGTAAGGGCATGTTTCCATTGTGTGTGGGTGCCCATTTTATTTTTTGTTTGAACATTACTTTAATTTTAATATAATGATATTTTATTTTAATTGTCACTTGTAGTATGGATAATTTTATAATAAATTAAGAATTTTATAATATTTAGACCTGAAAAGGAGGTCGATTCTAATGAACGAGGCGCTATGGGGGTGCTGGGTCATTATCACCTTCCCCATGCATACCCAACTTTCCAAACCCATTAGGTGGCTAGGGATTCCTCAGGAATTGAGTCATCCATCCCTTTCTTTTTCCTGGCCCGTCCAGGTGGCGACTTCATTTTCTCCAAGTTTAGGACCATGTTCTCTAAGACCCTGAGCCTAAGAGTGCCAAAGTCACAAGAACCATTCCACTGGGATTAGAGGAAAAAATCCCCGCTCACACAACCCTGAAGGAACCTGGTGCTCAGTCTTTACCCTCTGACAAGTGAGATATGTGGATACGAATTCTGCTATATCCCTCTTCATACCTGACCACCAATAACGTTGCTTCAAGGCCTAATACATCTTGGTACTACTAGAGTGCATAGCATAGAGTGACTGATGTGCTTCCTCTAAAATCATCCTCTTCAATCTTGCATCATCAGGAATACATAACCTATCTTTGTACCATAACTTAGGCTCTAATACCAAAATAAATATAACACCCTTATACCTAATATACGTACAATACATAAACCCAGTATATGTAAAATATGCATATATGGTACAAATATGTCATAATCCGGTTTAATAAAAAAATTTCACTTTCAAATTTAAAATCTTAAATACTTTAAAATGTATATTTAAATAACAAATAAAATATTATTATAAATCATAGGTTCTAAAATAAACATTTTTCATAAAAAAAAATCTCTAAAAAAATTCACCAGAGTTTTATCAACAATTTAGACATTTCCAAATTCAACAAAATCACAACATGCACACTAAAGCACTCCCAATAAACCAATTCATACGTTTCCCCAATGCTCCTCAATTCCTCCAAATTTCACAACACATTTATACATATTCATATATATATATATATATTTCAAAGCACACATTCAACCACATTATAAAACTTTTCAACCCATTCTCTATAATTTACATTATATATACCTCAAAACATAATATAATATACATAATGTCAAAATATATGGTAATATAAAATGTATACATGCTAGCATTCGGCACAGATCTCGAAGAAGCAGCAAAATTAACTCTAACAATCTCAAAGCTAGACTCAACCTGGTCTAGATGAACTTTCTGGCCCTACCGGATCTCCTCTGTCACCTGCGCGATTGTAATCGTGCTAAGCCAAAAGCCTAGCGGTACAAGATTTGATAGAAATAAAACTGTAAAATAATGCCAATGTACAATGCTTATGTATATCATGACACCATATGTCATATTTTATTTTAAACATCTTTTTCATTCATTTTACATTTCACATAAAACAAACACAAACATGGGCCCAAATAATCTAATATATTATTCTAATCCTAGAGTTACTGTTTTGGTCCATATTGACACTTAGTGTCTAGCCCGAAGGCAAGTGACGCCCAGTGTCTAGCCTTAAGGTAATTCATAGTGATGCCTAGCATCTAGCCTGAAAGCAAGTGACGCCCAGCGTCCAGGCCGAAGGCAAATCAAATAATTACTCAAAAGCTAGCCCCGAAGGCAAATAATGAGGATAACCTCATAGGCATGCTGCCAAATACAGAACTCTAAAAATTGAATAACGTACTAGTCACACAATTATTACATATATTTCATTATCAATCTCTTTCTCATTTTCTCATAATTCATTAAGCACATTGCCTCTTTTCTTGTTATCAATTAGGCACATTGCCTTATTTTTTCATTTATTTCAATGTCAGCTCACTTCACATTATCACATATCAACATATAATCATAATGTACCACATTTTGCATTTACAACACATTACCTAATTATTTTGGGTATTTTAACATAATTCACATATGAATCACATTTTATTCACTTTGGCCATTAATAATGGCTTCTTAACAATGCCCTTAATGCATACACAACAAATGCCATTACCCAAACACTTTGGGTCATTTTCATATAATACACATATTTGACATTTTACACAATTTAGCCATTAACAATGGCTTTTCACAATGTATTTAATGCATATATGACATTACATATGTCATTGAACATTATTCATAAATAATCAAAACATCAAGTAGCTTAACACATTTCCTATTTCAAAATGTGTTTAGCCTAATGTAATGCAAACATGTCCAATTCATCCAAAATTTGTACTTAGCTCTAAAAACAACAAAAAGCAAGCACAAACACCACCTTCAACCTTCTCTTTCAACTTGCCCTTCAACACTTTGATTGGGAAAATCAATTATCCTCAATGCCTATACCAAATGTGATCATAAATAATCATTTAGTATCTCATTCTAAGGCATTTCCAATCTTAAATCATAATTAAACATCATTCAAACAAAAATTTCAAAGTTATGGCTAATCTCACTTTAACTTTGGAATACCATACTAGGCCATTCAATTTGGTATTTTAAGTTTATTTATATTATTAAAAATGTATTTTAACATGTTTAAACCAATTACATTACATAAACATACACTTATGTCCAAAACCCTAAAATGGCATAACGTTCACCATTGAAGGTTTTCCATTCCAACTCAATCCAGTTATCATTTCAAGCTTATATTCATCACTTTTATTACTAAAGAACATGCTTTGACCAATAAAATCAAATAATTCAACAATTTTGAAAAATCACTTTTTCAAAACCCTAAATCTCCACTTCCATTATCAAACTCAACCAAATCTAATATTTGACTTTAAAATACTTGTTTATGCATAAAAAAAAAACTCATTTAGAATCAATTTGCACAATTAAAATCCATGAATTCAAAAGTCCAAAAGTTACATAACCCTAAACTCTCTCTCTTCACCAATCCTTACCCAAACTCAACCATTTCTTTAATCCAACCTTAAAATCATTGTTAATTAGTTAAAATAATTTCATCTATACCAAAATAGATAATTAAATCTTAGAACTTCAAAAACCCAAAACACACGTAATCACAATTTCCATGAAATCCAAATAAAGAAGTTGAAAAAGTTACTAATTTTGGTGGAAATCACCAAAAATTCACTTTGAACACTTGAAATCCTTCAATTTGTGGAGTATGGAAGAAGAAAAATCTTGAGATCTCCATCCATGGAGGTTCAGCCTTGTGAAGAAGAAGAAGAACAACAAATTAATTTCTCTTTCTTTCCACCTTTATTTATATCCATATATATTATTTTAATAATTTAATAATTAATTATTTAATTAATTAAAATCCAAAAATACATCTTTCATTTAAAAATAAATTATTTTTGAATAATTTAAATAATTTTAAAATTTTAAAGTTTATTTACAAAAATATAATTGGACTTTGACTTTTTAAAAATTTGACTTTGTATATGTTATATATATTTTGCATATATATCACATATACATTTCACTTTTTCATTTAAAAACCCTTCATTTTTCATTTAAATTATTTATTTAATTTATCCAATTAAATTTTAATTTATTTTATTAAATTTTTAAAAATTAAAAATTTTCAAAAATGTAAAATATTACAGTTCACTTTAATAAAAAATAGGCAATACAAGAAAAAAATTCTCATATATGCATAATATGCATGGGTGATGCTTACAATGGTTCTACTGACTCACAAACCAAGGTGGTCAACCGAAGCACTGTCATTGATTCCTTTCAGATGCTTGTTCAAAATAATATATGACTTCATAGCCATAACTTTATCTTCCACATGTACAAAGCACGAGTAGTGGAGGCCCCAGCAGGGTAGTTAGAAGCATAGAAGATGTCATTTCAACCCATGATTCAATTCATCAGTTGGTAACTTTTTTTATGAATTTGAAAATGATCCTCATTTGCTCAATGTGTCCTTCGAGGTTCAACGGTGCAACATACTTCTCTTAGCTTAAAGGCTCATGTAATAAAAAAATACATTTTTTAAAACATTTTAAAATCACATTTTGGCTTTGTCATACTGGTCTCATTATACCTCAGGACTCGATTTTCTAAATTAATATATCTATAATATGACAACTTTAGTTACCAGTATAACACCCTTATACCCTATATATAGATAATTCATACACTCAGTATATATAAAATATGCTTATACAGTACAAAAATATCACGATCCGGTTTAATAAAAATTTTCACATTTCATATCAAAAATCTCAAATACTTTACAATATATAATTAAATAATAAATAAAATTTTCTTTATAAATTATAGGTTCCAAGTAAATTACATAAAAATCTTTGAGAAAAATTTACCAGAGTTTTGTCTATAATTTGGATATCCCAAAAATTTAATAGTTCACAGCCTCCAAAAGAAACACTCCCAATAAAATAAATCACACATTGTCCCAAATACTTTTCAATTTCTTCATATTTTCTCAAAATATTTTATACATTTACATATACATATCAAGACATGTATAAAACCCTTATTTTACAATTTGTCCAAAGAGTCTTTATAATTTACAACATATATGTTCTTCAAAAACATAAACATAATATATACAATATCAAAATGTATTATAATATCAAATATGCACATGCTAGCATATCACTTTGATCTTCATGTACCAAAACACTTTAAGCTCAATAAACACAAGCCTAGACCTGATCAGTCTAGTAGAACTCTTTGGCTCTACCATATCCCCCCATTACCTGTGCGATAAATTATAATCATGCTAAGCTAATAGCTTAGCAGTACAAATTTTGATAGAAATAAAACTGTAAAATAATGTCAATGTACAATGCTTATGTATATCATGACACCATATGTCATATCATTTCATTTTAAACATCTTTTTCAATCATTTTACATTTCACATATAATAAACACAAACATGGGCCCAAATAATCTAATATATTATTCAAATCCCAAAGTTACTATTTTTTGTCCATATTGATACCCAGTGTCTAGCCGAAGGCAAGTGACTCCTACCGTCTAGCATGAAAGCAATTCATAGAGATGCCCAACATCTAGCTGAAGGCAAGTGATGTCCAACGTCCAGCCCGAAGGAAAATCAAATAATTGCTCAAAAGCTAGCCCCGAAGGTAAATAATAAGAATAACCTCATAAGCATGCCACCAAACACAGAACTATGTAAATTGAATAACATACTAGGTACACAATTATTTCATATTTCTCATTATCAAACTTTTTCTCATTTTCTGATAATTTATTAGGAACAATGCCTCTTTTCTTATTATCAATTAGACACATTGTCTTATTTTCTCATTTATTTCAATGTCAACTCACTTCATATCATCATATATCAACATATAATCATAATGTACCACATTTTACATTTATAATACATTATCTAATTGTTTTGGGTATTTTCACATAATTCACATATGAATCACATTTTATGCACTTTATCCATTAACAATGGATTTTTAAAATTACCCCTAATGCATACATAATAAATGACATTACCCAAACACTTTGAGTCATTTTCACATAATACACATATTTCACATGTTATACAATTTAGCCATTAACAATGGCTTTTCACAATGCATTTAATGCATATATGACATTACACATGTCATAGAACATTATTCATAAATAATCAAAATATCGAGTTGCTTAACACATTTTTCATTTCAAAATATGTTTTGCCTAATATAATGCAAACATGTCCAATTCATCCAATGTTTGTACTTACCTCTAAAAGCTTTCAAATGCAAGCTCAAAACTCTCACCAACCTTCTCTTCCAAGTTGTCCTTCAACACTAGGGTTGGGCAAATACAATTATTTAGTATCACATTCCAAGGCATTCTCAACATCAAGCCTTAATTAAACAATACTACTATAAAATTTTCAAAATTAAGTCTTCCCTTACTTTAACTTAGCAAATCCATATTAACCCATTAAATTAGTATTTTGAGTTTATTTAAATTAACCCATTACAAATATATTTTAACATGTTTAAACTAATTACATTAATTAAACACATGCTTATGTTCAAAATCCTAAAATAGCATATCCTTCACCATTGAAGGTTCTCCATTCCAACTCAATCCAATTATCATTCCAATCTTATTTCCATCACTTATATCATTAAAGAAAATTGTTTAAGCATTAAAATCAAATAATTAACGAACTTTGAAAATTCACTTTCCAAAACTCTAAATTCAACACTTCCATTTCCAAAGTCTAATCAAACTTAGCCAAATTCATCATTTGACTTTAAAATCATTGTTTATGCATCAAAACAATACAATTAGAACCAAATTACACAATTAAAACCTATGATTTCACAAACTCAAAAGTTCCATAACCTTATATTCTCTCTCTTCACCAAACTCAACTTAAATTCAACCATTTCGTCTATCCAACCTTAAAATCATTATTAACTACCCAAAACAACTTCATTCATACCCAATTAAGCAATTAAACATCATTATCTCTCACTAGCAATCCAAACATAATCATACAACCAATAAATTCAAACTTTAAGGGAAGGAAACTTACTTGATTTCTTACTTTTCTTCAAAAACTCACTTGAAATCTTTAAGAATTTTTGTGGATTTGGTGTGTATAAAAGAAACTCTTTCTTCCTTTCTCCCTCTCTATATGGTTCAACCATGGCTAAAGAAAAGGAAGAAGAAGACTAATTTTCTTTCTTACCTCATTTTCTATCCATAATTATACATATATTAATTAATTAATTAATTTACTTTAAATGTACAACAAGCATTTTTTTCCTTCCTTTGACTTTCTTTCTTTTCTTTTATTATTAATATTAATATTATATTATTATTAACACCAATTTTACCAATACCAAATTATACTACATACATGTCATGTATACTTTATATATATGTATATGTCTAATATATGTTACTTATATATTACATATACTTTTGTGTACCATATTCATGCAATATATATATTAAGTATATTTAATGTATATAAATACCCATATACACATATAATGTGTATCTCATATACATGTCAAACACACCTTATATGTATTATATATGTTATATTTAATTATATATTCAATTAATTATTTACTTATTTAATAAAAACCCACACAATTACTTCTTTCATCCAAAATAATTTATTTTAAAATTATTTAAATAATTTTTAATTTCAAAGTATAATCACCAAAATACCACTTGACTTTGACTTTTCTTTTAAAAGAGTTGATTTTTTATTGACTTTAATATACTATGTATATTTTGCATATATCTCACATATACATTCCACTTAAAATTCTTTCATTCCCCATTTAAATCATTTATTTAATTTATCCAATTTAATTTTAATATATTTTATTTAATTTTTAAAAATTCTAGATATTACAATTCTCTCCCTTCTTAAATAATTTTGTCCTCAAAATTATTCTTTACTGTAATAAATCATCTAAATTAAAAAAAATCTTATATGAAATTAATCATCTCATCAAATCATTATTTCATTAAATTACATAATTTCTCAACTCCACCTTAAAGTCATTCTCAACTACTTTTCACAATTCATAACTCATCATTCACTTTCTATTTAACTAAACAATCACAACAGATTATCATATCTTTAACCGAATTGTCATTAGATAACTTAGTTCATCTCTTTATGCACCACACATCTATTACACTTAAGATATTTGATCACTTAATTATCCTAAAAAAATATACTATCATAATCTTAAATTCAAATGTTAATAACTTATATCTTAACACTGACTATTCCGCCATCATAGTCATAACCAGAATTGTATCTCTGTTTAATTATCACCACGCTTATATTTATGAATTGTTCTTGGTAAAAACCATAAATTATAACAACTTCCAAATTAAATTAATAAGTCTTAACACAATAATTTTGCACATCTTGAATTTGATCCTACTCTTTATATAATTACTACATATTAATTTAATATCACCATTATACAACCACAAAATCTTATTTTTCCTTATTAAGATTCATTCTCACATGTTATTCATCAATCCAACATATATATTCATTCCAATTATACTATAATTAACATTTTTCTCTTATAATCATTTACACTAATATAACTTAGCTCCTTTCATATGCATATACATATAAGAACACTGCATTAAGCACATTGTCATATATCTCTCACATTCTTAATACAATTATATATATTAAATCTCAATAATTACTTGTAACTTCCACACTCAGATCAATTGATCTAACTATCACAATATGACCATTATAGTTTTATTCTATTTTGACCAACTTTTAACCTATTTTAAAATTTATCATCTTAATTCAATTTATGACCTAACTTTGTTAGGTCAAGCTTATTCTTAGATCTTAATTCTCTTCAAATTCATCATTACAAATAATATTCATTTCCCCTAGTCTCATTCACTTTAAACATCATTTTCTCAGATTTCTTATAGTTACCATATTTATAACATCACTTTCCTTACACATATTTATAGCTCATCATATTTTTAAAATTCTCTTCTATTTCCACACTATCTATGGTCACAAATAAATTCCTAATATAATGTTATGAGTCCAACTATACAAACCACAAATCTTGCTTGTATCTTATAAAGCAAAACTATTAACCTCATTAAATGTATTTCACAGTTATATTATCTTAAGCCCATGCCTGTGCGTTACAAGAAAACAACGCCTTCATGACAATCTTTCTCATATAGTTCTTATCTTGATATTACACCCATGTCTCAATGGTCACACACTGTGGCATTTCAAAATCACATATTAGTTCGTTAAACTCTTACTACACAAAGAGTTAGCGTATATCAATTAGATTTTAAGACAAGTTACCCTTATCCACTTGTTTTTACTAGCCTAAACACATGATCCATTAACATTATCATCAACAACTCATATATATGCACTAATTTTATACAATTATTCAACAAAAATTCCCTTTCCAATTTTAAAATCCATTTACTAATAATTACCAATTATATCTCAACTTATTCAACAAATTTTTTTTATCAAGTTCTCCTTCTTAAATCAAATAAGTAATTATATAGGGTTACAAACATACCATAATACTTCAATAACACTTTTTCACATCTTTAAGTGATCAACTCAATACTTGATCACTTTTACATTACATCACATTGTCACAATTTCCAGGTGATCAACCTTATCATGATCACCTTCATTTAATAAATTCATATTATTTCACATTTTACATATTTTCTATATTTTTAATTCATCCATATACATATTCATAAGTCACATTCATAATATGACTTACTTTCCATATTTTCTTATATATCACATTAGTGTCCATATTGGACAATTCACCACATATATCATATATGTATACACACACAATCACACAATTATACTCAATGTTTTTTTAAAAATTGAATATTTATCACATTTCATAGAATATTATCATTTCTCATTCTTATATAAAAAATAAATTATCTTCATTTATCATTTTTTACATAAATGTTAGTCACATTTCCAATGTGACTTCTCTCTCACATTTTTCATAGACTTACCATACTCTTCATATATATTTTCACTTTCTTAATCATTTCTCTTTATTTCATATCTAGTTTCTATACTATCAACCACATTACACATTACATGATATTTTCATAAATAATATTACTCATTCAAAATTACTCTCATGCTTATTAAACATTAAACTATTAATATCTAAGCAATCTTTATCGAAATTCCTTTACAACTCTAAATTTTCAACTTACTACTTTACTTAAACTTCATTCTATTAATCTAATTTTCTACATCTAACTTTATAAACATTATCTATGTATTAATATAACATCAAAACACGTCACTTTTACAATTATGGAAACCCATTTAAAAAAAATAATTCAAATTTCACATAATACAACAAACAATATGAACCTCACCAAATCTCATCCATGTCACATTCCCAATCTTAAGATCATAATATTTATATTTAAACAACACTAATTCATTTCATTATATTAATTAACATCATCCATTTAGATACCCTAATTTTACATACTCAAATCCCTAGTCATGCATCATTTTTCCTTAATAAACAATTCACTATCATATACCATTTCTCTCTTTGATTTTTAATTATGATCTCTTGGTTCTAAATTATTAAAAACTCCATATTCTTTTTTCATACTTCTACCCATTGGTATATAAATTCTTATAATTTTTGTCATTCATTTGTCTCATGAAATTAATTTATTACTTACTTATACAAAACTGCATAACTTTCTCAGTTTCATATCAATCTCACTTTCAATTTTTAGATTCCTCACCATTTCTTTATAAAAGCTTATAAAATTTTAACCATGTGTACTTGACACATATTATGGACTTATATTTAAAATTTTAGAGTTTTTACTTATTTAAAAATTAAGTCTTCCAAACCCACATAATCTGTCTCTTTCATAATTCTTTTGGCAACACCTGATTATGCATTTGTTTTAGCTATCAAACCTTAATATAAATTCATGAAATTTTAACCATATGTTCTAAGAATATATTCGATATTGTATGTAAATTTTCAAAAATTTTCTGGGTTGGTTTACCATAGCTTTTAAATATGTTTCTCAATTTCTACAGATTATGAGTTGCTGGAATTGTTCCAACAATATGTGTTCTTCTATTTTTCTTAATTAGAAATCAATATTTAAAAATTATGAATTTTTATAAATTGGATTCTAACATATAGAATAATGTTTCATTAAATTTTTAAAATTATTCAACATTCTTAGATTTATCCAAAAATTCAAACAATATCACATTGCAGCACACATATAGAATTTTCTGTAACTATCATGCCCACTTCTCAAACTTTTTATTTCAAATCTTAAATCATTTTCTAGATTATTTTTTTATTTTACTTATTCATCTATTGAATTGACTATGAATCGTAATTTGAAATAAAAGTTTCAAAAATTCTTAATCCATAACCTCCAGAATAATGCTTCTACTGTACCACTCTGATCTATATAACTCAGACGTCATCTCAACTCATCAAAAGGACAATGCCGCATCAGGGACCAAATAAATTTCCAATGTCAATGTATGTATCACAATTGAAATTTATTTTTTAAATCTTGATTTTCTCTCTAACAACCCACCTAGGTTGAGAACCTCAAACCTACTCTAATACCAAAATAAATATAACATCCTTATACCCTATATACGGATAATACATACATCCAGTATATATAAAATAAGCGTATACATTACAAAAATGTCACGACCTAGTTTAATAAAAAAATTTCACATTTCATATTAAAAATCTCAAATACTTTACAATGTATAATTAAATAATAAATAAAATTTTCTTTATAAATTATAGGTTCCAAAATAAGTAAATTACATAAAAATCTTTGGAAAAAATTCGCCAGAGTTTTATTTGTAATTTGGAAATTCCAAAAATTTAGCAGTTCACAACCTGCAAAAGAAACACTCCTAATAAAATAAATCACACATTATACCAAATACTTCTCAATTTCTTCATATTTTCTCAAAACACTTTATACATTTACATATATGTATCAAAATATGTATAAAACCCTTATTATATAATTTTTCCAAAGAGTCTTTATAATTTACAAAATATATATTCTTCAAAAATATAAACATAATATACACAATATCAAAATGTATTATAATATCATATATGTACATGCTGGCATATGACTCTGATCTTGATGTACCCAAAACACTTTAAGCTCAATAAATACAAGCATAGACCCGACCAGGTCTAGTAGAACTCTCCGGCTCTACCGGATCCCCCATCACCTGTGCGATAAATTACAATTGCATACAAAATTTGATAGAAATAAAATTTCACGACCCAACTTATACAGTACGTCCATGTACAGTAAGAGGAACCATCCCGAGAAGCTACTCAAGAGCGCGAAGTGAAGGGAAGTTCTGTAGAACTGAAAGGACCTATTTGAAAAGATTGCAAAGTTTTGTGGAGGTGACTGTAATTACCAAAAGTTGTTCCGGAGGTCCTTAATAGTGCATATAACAGACTCCATAAATGGAAAGTAGAGAAAAATCGGGTAGCAACGGTGAGACACGGTTTTTCCCAAAAACGCACGGTTTGGAAGATATAGGGGATTTTGACCAGGGGCATCATGGTCATTTTCAAAAGTGTCTCAAAAGTAATAATGGATCTCAAAAATGAAAAGTAGAGGAAAAATTGAGTCAAAAAGTGTACCACAGCATTCGGCGGAAGTGCGCGGTTTAAAAGTTACGAATGAGTAATCGCCGGAGGGTATTTTGGTCTTTTCACATCTTAGACCATAAAATTACAGCACAAGGAGGTTGAGGGGATAAAATATAATTAAAAGAAAGTCCAAGGGCTTGGGTTTTAAATAAATAAAAGAAAGAGACATTTGGACCAATGAGAATTAGCCATTTTCCCACTTAAGTGTACCAATGGGAAATCAACACTTACACCATCACATCTTAACCTCTCTTGGCTGCCATTTGGAGGAGAGAACACTAAATAAATAAAAGCCAAGAGCTCTTTTTGTTCTTGCTTGGCCGAATTGAAGAGAAAGGGAAAAGAGAGAGAGATTGTTTTTCAAGTAGCTAATTTTGGTTGCAAACTTGGGTGGAGAATAAGACTTTAAGATAAGGAAATTCATCTATGGTCCTATTTCTTTCATTGGTTATACTATTTGCAAGATACAAATGAAAGAATAAATATGATGATTATAAAAAATTTAAGAAGTTGAAGAGAAAGTGAAAGAGATGATTTACACATATAAGATTAAGGATAAAAAGGATGACTAGTAGTATTAGTTAGCAAAATAAGGCATGAAGCACTTAAATTTTATTATGTTCTTGACATGGATTTTATGAAAATTATAGGAAATCAAGAAGTGAGAGAGAAGGAAGCAAAGAAGGCATAAAAGAACTAGAAACAAGTGAAAAGAATTAAGGTTTGGTACTTAAATCATTGCCCTTTTCAATTAATTCACATATTTTGCATTATGGGACTTTTGAAATGGTTTTGAAATGATGTTATTATGAGTAGTAAATATGTGGGAAAGTGTAACACCCCCACATCCAATACACGTACTCTACAATACCACAATGTAGCATACGTGCACCGAACATAGGAATGTTACAGTTTTTCGTTGACATTCAAATCATTTTAAATGATTCCATCACCCTTCTCATTATGCATTTTAGAAAATAAGTCATTAGCTTGTAAGACAAAACAAAATAGATATATAAATACATTTATTTAATACGCAGCGGAATTTGTAAAATAGATTTACATATATGAAAACATTTAAATCCATATTTACAAATATACATATATTCACATTATAAACAATACTTTACAAAATAGTAAAAGAGTTATACATGATTGGAAAATCTTCTCTGATCTTTAAGTTCCAAAATCAACTCTTCAATGTCTACTCTCACTCGGTCTCGAAGAGCTCTCGAGTAAAACTCTATCAACTCTATCACCTGCGCGATTAAACACTATCGCGCTAAGCCAACGGCTTAGTAAGATAAATCATGCTAATGATATGCTTTAGTGCAATGCAATGTCAATTCTCAATTCATATTATACATGTAACATTATATATGCAAAGATAACAACATACCTTTACCTTTCACAATTCAACATATGTAGACATATCACATTTCAACATCTTTTCATATGCCTCATTAGTTATTCATTAAACCATTCATGAACAACACTAAACAAAGACAAGCATGGGCCCAAGACACACTAATATGCCATTCAATTTTCAGAGTTAATGCTTTGGTTTTGTTATCACATTTATCAATATCATATACCCAACTAGGCTTCAAGGATTAGATTCAACCAAGCTTCAAGGGGAGCAAAGCATGCTAAGCATCAACCCAACTTGGCTTCAAGAACCAAACCCAACCTAGCTTCAAGGGTGGTAACATCTCAATTAGGCTTCAAGGATTCAATCCAACCTAACTTCAAGAGATTGGTACACTTATTAGGCATGCCACCAACAACAAACTCTGAAAATGGAATAACACATTAGCCACACAATTCATTTATATTTCATTCTCACTTCTCATCATCAATTAGGCAAACATGCCATATATCATTCAATTGAATCATCATAGCCAATCACAATGGCCTTGTCTCATATCATCTCTTATTTGAATCATCATAGCATCTTTGATATAACATTTCAATATACATTACTCATGAAACACATTACTATTCACAATGCATAACATAACATTGTTCAATTTCAACAATGCAATTAGGGCAAATAACAATTTATATCATTTATAGCTTTAGGATCTTCCACATCCATTTGATTAGGGCATTCTTTGTTTGAAGTATGTTTAAAGTGTTTATATTAGAGTTTAGGTACCAAAATACCTTTGAAGAATCATAACAATGCAATTAGAACAAGGAATAAAAACCCTAACCAACACATTTGAGGGACACGGGCAGCCCACTTGAGGGACACGACCAAGCTTGTGGTCGTGTCTCTCAACCTCAATTTGACAGTAAGCAACACGGGCAAGGGACACGGCCAAGCTTGTGGCCGTGTCTCTCAACTAAATTTTGGCAGTGACAAACACTGGCATGGGACACGGCCGTGTCTCCCAAAAACCAACCCAACACGCCCAAATTTCCTTGGCTTGGCCGTGTCTCACATTGCTTTTGGCCGTGTCACTCATGATCAAAACCCTAACCAAAAACCAACACTCTTCTAAATGCATTTTAACACATTATACACAACAATAATCTCATTCAAATGGTTCTAATCAACATTATTAACACATATCTTACATATTCATCACATTAATCACTTTAACAATACATTAACATCACATTTAAATACAAACCATTCCAAAACCCTAAAACCAATATCCTTCTCCATCTTCCAAAATCAACATCCACCACTTCCAACAACAACACCTATTTAAACTCTTAACTTCAAACCAATTTAACACTTGAAAACACATCACCACCACCTCCTATCATCAAATCCACAAACCCTAATTAACTTCCAATACCACTTCAAAAGAATAAAAGAAATCAAAGGAAAGATCTTACCTTAGTTAAAAACTTCTTGAATCAACACTTGATCACTTAATCTTCCTTCAATTTGAACTCAACACATCAAGATCCTCTCTTCACCTCTTGCTTTCCTTTGTCTATGGAGGAGCCGGCCACTACAACCAAGAAAAAGAGAAAAATGATGATGAAACAAAGTCAATCCTTCTTTAAATCTCCACCATGAGATTTTATCCAAGCAATTACCAAAATGCCCTCAACCATATAACTAACCTTTTGTCTCTTATATGCCCATATATGTAATTACATACTCAACACAAATAAATATCTCTTCCATTGACTCTCCCTTTGACTTATATATATGTTAGTTATATCATCATATAAACAACATATACACTTCTCTCTAAACCCTATTTTCTTTTCCAAAACACATATACATAAGCATTCTCTTACCAATTCCTTTTTTTATCACCTAACATATACATTCAATCACATTTTAAACCAACAACAACAACAACAGCAACAACAACAACAACAACATAATCAAAACTTCTAGGGCATACATGAGGATATTACAGAAAGTGCTCTTGAACCATTTGTAATCAACAGATTTAATGGATCTTGCTTCAGATAGTGCTACCTCTCCCCGAGCTCCTACTTATTGAGCTGTGATGGGCTGATGATTTTACTACCCCTTTGGTTATGTATATAGGCGGATAAAAATGCAACAGTAGATAGGCCATTTTGTTGTAAATAGATATAAATAGGCCATAATAGGAGTATGTGATGATGTATGTTAAATATGTATGAAAACGCGATTATGTGAATAAATAAGGTTATGTTTATATTAAGTGTATGATCTGAAATTATGATTGGAATTTATCTATGTACATGCCATATAGGAAATTTAATATGCCAAGCCAAGAAGTTCCTATATAGGAAATTTAATATACCAGCTGCTAACTTTATTATGATATACATGTATATGATTGTAGAATGTCGCAAGAAGTTGAATCACAGAGAGCCGTAGACGAGGAGGTCGAGTCACGTGCCTCCGTGCCTATGAATGTAGAGGAGAGTCTTGGAACTATGCCCCAACCGGCAGCGGCGGCCGCGGAAGGCCCCAATGCTTATTTACGACAGATGGCAGCAGCATTTCAACAAATGGCAGGAATGGTACCTGCTGCTGCCGAAAGAGAGAGAAAGGCCCCAATCGAGAAATTAAGGAAGTATGGGGCTAAGGAATTTAAAGCCAATAGGGAAGAAGGATCTGAGGAAGCAGAATACTGGTTAGATAGTACCATTAGAGCGTTGGATCAATTAAGGTGCACGCCAGAGGAAAGATTTATTTGTGCCACGTCTCTTTTGGTTGAAGAAGCGTACATTTGGTGGGAGACTACACAGCAGCGCGTGCCACCAGAATAGCAGACATGGGAATTTTTCCAAACCGAGTTTAAGAAGAGATATATCACCGAGGCGTACTTAAATGCAAAAAGGAATGAATTCACGTACTTAAAGCAAGGAAGAATGATGGTATTCGAGTATGAAAAAGAGTTCACTCATCTTAGTAAGTACGCGAGGAGAATGATAAAAACAGAACAGGAAAGATGCCAGAGATTCTTAGAAGGATTAAACAATGAAATCAAAGTGCAATTGGTAGCCATAGATATATCAGAATTTTCCAAGCTTGTTGCAAAGGCTTTGGACGTTGAGAAAGTACAAGTGGATGAGAGGAATAGGCATCAGCGCATGCAGCAAAAAAAGGACGCAAACTCGAGGCCCGGGAGGACCTTAGCAGGCCCGAAAGAGATTCATGGGAGGAAGTAGTTCTATACAACAAGGCCGACGATCTCAGAATCAGAGGTCAGGCCGAGGTATGAGTTATCAAACATCTGTAGCCAGTGCACCGGGGTCGTTTGGAAGAGGCTTCAAAAGAGTATTAAGTAGAGGCAGAGGAAGAAGTGACAATCCAGAAATTAGTGGAGGATTTGGAAGAAACACAGGTTTTGAAGGATATACTTTTCCTCTATGTGAGCATTGTGGACAAAGACATGGGGTTGAATGTTGGTATTTAACCAAAGGATGCTGGGAATGTGGAGCACTAGACCATATAAAGGTGAACTGCCCTAAAATACAGATGAATACTCCTGCACCAACGGAGAGGTCACAGCCTACCTTTGGCAGAGGCCGAGGTAGAGGAAGAGGAGGTAATCCAAATTTTCAAAAGGCATAATCAGAGACTATTAACTAGCCTAGTACAAGTGCACCAGCAAGGGTATATGCGATGAGAACCCGAGAAGAAGAAGAAGCACCGGACGTCATTGTTGGTACATTTTATATGTTCAGCAAACCTGTACATGCTTTAATTGATCCCGGATCCACACATTCGTACATATGCATGCGTAGTGAGAATTTAGAAGGATTACCAGTAGAATATGTCAAGTCCGGTATACTAGTTATAAACCCTATAGGAGATGAAGCAGTTACGAACAAAGTAATCAAAGAATGCCCTATAGAGATACATGGAAACGTATTTCCTGGAAATTTGATTGAATTACCATTTCGGGAATTTGACGTAATTTTAGGAATGAACTGGTTAGCAAAGCATAAAGCAATAGTTGTCTGTGAGAAGAAAAGGGTGACGCTCCATACCCCTCGTAGAGAGGAAGTGACAGTAGTCGGAAAAAGAGGCAACTATTTGAACAACATAATATCGGCAGTGACGGCAAGGAAGCTAATACAAAAGGGATGCGAGGCATATCTAGTAAGCGCCATGGAAGCAAAGAAAGACGCTACTAAGATCCAAGACATACCAACAGTGCGTGATTTTCCCGATGTTTTCCCAGATGAGCTACCCACACTACCAACTAAGAGAGAAGTGGAATTCACCATAGATGTTTATCCTGGAGCTGCACCAGTGTCGATTGCCCCATACCGAATGGCGCCAGCAGAACTCAAGGAATTGAAGATGCAATTACAAGAGCTACTCGACAAAGGCTTTATACGACCAAGCGTTTCCCCATGGGGCGCACCGGTACTTTTCGTCAAGAAGAAGGATGGATCCTTAAGGCTATGAGTGGATTATCGACAGTTGAACAAGCTCACAATCAAGAACAAGTATCCAACTACCACGCATTGACGATTTATTCGATCAACTCAAAGGAGCTAGTGTATTTCAAAGATAGATCTCCGATCGGGATACCATCAGCTGCCAATTAAGAAGGAGGACATTCCAAAGACTGCTTTTAGAACTCGGTACAGACATTATGAGTTTCTTGTAATGCCTTTTGGGCTTACAAACACACCAGCAGTATTTATGGATTTGATGAATCGAATTTTCCATCCGTACCTCGACCAATTCGTAGTGGTGTTTATAGATGACATTCTTGTTTATTCAAAGAACAAAGAAGAGCACGATCGACACCTCCGCATTGTATTGCAAACATTGAGAGAAAACCAACTATATGCCAAGCTCAGTAAGTGTGAATTTTGGCTGGAATAAGTGACATTCTTGGGACACATTGTATCTGCTGAGGGCATCAGAGTGGATCCTAAGAAAATAGAAGCTATTTTGGATTGGAAACCGCCAAGGACAGTAACAGAAGTGAGAAGTTTCCTAGGATTGGCAGGATACTATCGACGATTTGTGAAAGGATTTTTCATTATCGCCGCCCCAATGACCAAGGTGCTTCAGAAGAATGCTAGATTTCAATGGACAGATGAATGTCAAAGAAGCTTCGAGAAACTGAAAGGAAAGCTAACAAATGCCCCGATACTCACGCAACCAGTGTCCGGTAAGGACTTTGTGATATACAGCGATGCATCGCACATTGGTCTAGGTTGTGTACTCATGCAAGAAGGTAAAGTGGTCGCATATGTTTCCCGGCAACTTAAACCATATGAGAAGAATTATCCAACACACGATTTAGAATTGGCGGCTATTGTATTGGCATTCAAGACATGGAGACATTATCTGTATAGAGAAAAATACTACGTTTATACGGATCACAAAAGCTTGAAGTATCTACCAACACAAAAGGACCTCAATTTGTGACAAAGGAAATGGATCCAAATTTTGTAGAATTATTACTATGTCATAAACTATCATCCAGGAAAGGCAAACGTCGTGGCCGACGCACTTAGTAGGAAATCAATGCAAGCCTTAAGTGCTATGAGGATCAGTTTGAGGCCAACAGAAGAAGGAGCACTGCTAGCAGAAATGCAAACACGACCCACGCTTTTTCAGGAAATCCACCAAGCACAAAAAAAAAGATAAACAAGTCCAAAAATGGATCAAACAAGTACAAGAAGGAAAAAGTACAAAGTTTCAAATTTCAAAAGATGACAGGTTATATTACGAAAGTCGGACAGTAATACCAGCAACAATAAATATAAAGAAGAAGATTCTTTAGGAAGCCCACAGTAGTCCTTACGCAATGCACCCAGGGGCTACAAAGATGTAGCAAGACTTGAAGAAATTCTATTGGTGGCCAGGAACAAAGAGAGACATCATAGATTTCGTAACTAAGTGTTTAACATGCCAACAAGTGAAAGCAGAACATCAAGTACCATCAAGACTATTACAGCCAATTACAATTACGACATGGAAATGGGATCGCATCACTATGGATTTCATCATAGGACTGTCAATGACGAGAGATAAACATGACACTGTATGGGTAATTGTCGATCGATTAACTAAGTCAGCTCATTTTCTGCCTGTGCGAATGGAATATTCAATGGATAAGTTGGCAGAAATATACGTCAAAGAGATTGTACGATTGCATGGAGTCCCGACATCTATTATTTCAGACAGAGATCCATGGTTCACTTCGAACTTTTGGAGAAAGATCCAAACAGCCCTCGGAACCCAAGCAAGTTATAGCACTGCTTTCCATCTTCAAACGGATGGGCAATCTAAAAGAGTAATTCAGATTTTGGAGGACATGTTGAGAGCGTGTGTTATGGAGTTTAAAGGCAGCTGGGATAAGTACCTAAGCCTAATGGAATTCGCATATAACAACAGCTACCAATCCAGCATACAGATGGCACCCTATGAAGCATTGTACGGAAGAAAGTGCAGAACGCCAGTATGTTGGACAGAACTAAGTGAGGAAAAAGTTCTTGGACCCGACATTGTGAAAGAGACTCAGGAGAAAGTGGACATCATTCGAGACAGACTAAAGGTTGCATCAGATAGACAGAAGTCATACGCAAACCTGAAATGAAAAGACATAGAATTTACAGTAGGGGACAAAGTTTTCCTTAAAGTTTCTTCATGGAAGAAAGTACTGAGATTTAAGCAGAAAGGCAAGTTAAATCCCAGATTCATTGGACCGTATGAAGTCATCGAACGTATAGGCCCAGTAGCTTATCAGCTAGCCCTACCACCCGAACTGGACAAGATACATAATGTTTTTCATGTTTCGATGTTACGACGATATCATTCAGACCCTGCACATGTCATCAAGACACAAGATATCGAAGTCCAGCCCGACTTGACCTATGAAGAGGAGCCAGTGAAGATTTTGGCACGAGAGGTTAAAGAATTGAGAAATAAAAAAATTCCTCTGGTTAAGGTATTGTGGAGAAATCATAAGGTAGAAGAGGCAACCTGGGAAAGAGAAGAAACTATGAAGCAGCAATACCCACACTTGTTTACAACTGACCAGCTTCGGGACGAAGCCTAAATTTTAGAGGGGAAGAAATGTCACGACCCAACTTATACATATGTACAGTACGTCCATGTACAGTAAGAGGAACCATCCCAAGAAGCTACTCAAGAGCGCGAAGTGAAGGGAAGTTCTGTAGAACTGAAAGAACCTATTTGAAAAGATTGCAAAGTTTTGTGAAGGTGACTGTAATTACCAAAAGTTGTTCCGGAGGTCCTTAATAGTGCATATAACAGACTCCATAAATGGAAAGTAGAGAAAAATCGGGTAGCAACGGTGCGACATGGTTTTTCCCGAAAACGCACGGTTTGGAAGATATAGAGGATTTTGACCAGAGGCATCATGGTCATTTTCAAAAGTGTCTCAAAAGTAATAATGGATCTCAAAAATGAAAAGTAGAGGAAAAAATGAGTCAAAAAGTGTACCACAACATTCGGCGGAAGTGCGCGGTTTAAAAGTTACGAACGAGTAATCGCCGGAGGGTATTTTGGCCTTTTCACATCTTGGACCATAAAATTACAGCACAAGGAGGTTGAGGGGCCAAAATATAATTAAAAGAAAGTCCAAGGGCTTGGGTTTTAAATAAATAAAAGAAAGAGACATTTGGACCAATGAGAATTAGCCATTTTCCCACTTAAGTGTACCAATGGGAAATCAACACTTACACCATCACATCTTAACCTCTCTTGGCTGCCATTTGGAGGAGAGAACACCAAATAAATAAAAGCCAAGAGCTCTCTTTGTTCTTGCTTGGCCGAATTGAAGAGAAAGGGAAAAGAGAGAGAGGTTATTTTTCAAGTAGTTAATTTTGGTTGCAAACTTGGATGGAGAATAAGACTTTAAGGTAAGGAAATTCATCTATGGTCCTATTTCTTTCATTGGTTATATTATTTGCAAGATACAAATGAAAGAATAAATATGATGATTATAGAAAATTTAAGAAGTTGAAGAGAAAGTGAAAGAGATGATTTGCACATATAAGATTAAGGATAAAAAGGATGACTAGTAGTATTAGTTAGAAAAATAAGGCATGAAGCACTTAAATTTTATTATGTTCTTGACATGGATTTTATGAAAATTATAGGAAATCAAGAAGTGAGAGAGAAGGAAGCAAAGAAGGCATAAAAGAACTAGAAACAAGTGAAAAGAATTAAGGTTTGGTACTTAAATCATTGCCCTTTTCAATTAATTCACATATTTTGCATTATGGGACTTTTGAAATGGTTTTGAAATGATGTTATTATGTGTAGTAAATATGTGGGAAAGTGCTCTTGAACCATTTGTAATCAATTGATTGTGAAAAGAATGAAAACAAAACAAACTAGCTAAATTTGCTCAATTATCCATAAACTTTGATGAACTTTTAATCACCCCCTTTGGTTTGATTTTTGAAAGAGGGACCCTTAGTCCTTCAATGGTATCACAAAAGGAGTCTAAAAACCAATTTTGCAAGAAAAAAATGAATTTCCCTCAAGTTTTGAAAATTTGGGCCGAATGGTCCCTTTTGGGCACCATTCTGCAGCTTTCATTTTGGGTAGTCCGTTGAAGGGGCAAACAAAGGAATTTCCCAATGAAATTTTACATGCATTTAGTTAACTTATGAAAGTGTTTTCCTGCAAAAATTCAGCCAAAAATAAGTTTGTTTACTTGGTCAAAACTGTTGCCAAATTTGACTGATTTTCAGCAGTAAAAACAGATTTTACCATTTAGTTGACGCGCGCCATTGTGTTGCCGATTTTACGCGCCGCGCCACTATTCATTTGGTCATTTTTTTTCTAAATGTGTTAAAACTTGAATATTATGATATGGATTGATGTTAAGTCATATAAAATGACATGGAGGAGAATTGGAAATGATTAGAAAGGCATCATGACAAGCTATTCCGACAATATATGCATTATGGAAAAATCATGGCTTATTGAATATCATGATCAAATTAATTAATAAATTGTTTACGCTCTACTTGGTTATGACAGAACCCTTGAGATAAGGGTATGATGCATCATACTATTATTGCAGTACTGCTCATGACATGACATGATATTCCGGCTGAAGGCCGATGATTACAATGACATGATCAATGATTCAATGAACAATGGCTATTAGCACATGTGCAAGAATTATGATGAAGGATGATGAAATATGCACCATGACGCATATCATCCTGTAATATCTCACCATGACAAGATATGTTTATCATGACCCTTCCTTATCCGCTGATGTTCTGTTAAACCAGTAGAGCACCTAAATTGATAAAAGCAAAACAAGAAATTTCTAAATTCAGAATATGGGATTTAATCTTTTATCATTATGTTTAGATCTTATTCATTGATTTAAAGTATTCAAATACATGTTTTTAATTACTCTTTTAATCTATTTATTTAATGCAATGATTTAAGTACCCACTAAGCAAACGCTTAGCGAGTTTAGTTTTCTTTTCTAAACTCGTAGGTTGAGCGAGAAGCTATTTTCTGCAGTGTCCCGAGCAGCTGGTGTTGGTAACTTTTCGGATAGAAAATTATTATAAGTAATGTAACTAGAATGGCATGTTCATATGTTAGCGTAAACTAAGAATTGTATGTATGACTAGTAAAAGACCAAAGTACGTGTGCTAAGTATATTAACTACTGTATGTTGGTATGAATTAGTGTGTATGGATGTGTGTGTAGAAGTGTGAAATTTTAATGCAGGTTTTGGGGGAGGATATAAGGAGGTTGACTATAGAAGTGGTTGAGATTGATTGAGATTGATTGGTTGAGATAAAAAATGTTTTCATTAAAAAAAATCAGTTTTGGCGACACTTGGGACCACCAATTATAGGGGAAACTCTGGCAAAATTTTTATAAAATGTGTATTATAAATTGACTAACTATAGAACCAAGACTCGAATATCATAAAATAGCATTCCATCTTGGTTTATAAACATAAGCTAAGATGGGGTGTTACATAAAATTGTAAAATAATGCCAATGTACAATGCTTATGTGTATCATGGCACCATATGTCATATCATTTCATTTTAAACATATTTTTCAATCATTTTACATTTCATATAAAACAAACACAAACATGGGCCCAAATAATCTAATATATTATTTAAATCTTGGAGTTATTATTTTGGTCCATATTGACACCCAGCGTCAAGCCCAAAGGCAAGTGACGTCCAACGTCTAGCTATAAAGCAAATCAAATAATTGCTCAAAATCTAGCCTCAAAGGCAAAGAATAAGGATAACCTAATGAGCATGCCGCCAAACACAGAACTCATAAAATTGAATAAAATACTAGGCACACAATTATTTCATATTTCTCATTATCAATCTTTTTCTCATTTTCTCATAATTCATTAGACAAATTGCTTCTTTTCTTATTATCAATTAGGCACATTGCCTTATTTTCTCATTTATTTCAATTTCATCAAACTTCATATCATCATATATCAACATATAATTATAATGTACAAAATTTTACATTTATAACATATTACCCAATTATTTTGGGTATTTTCACATAATTCACATATGAATCACATTTTATTCACTTTGGCTATTAACAATGGCTTCTTAACAATGCCCTTAATTCATACATAACAAATGGCATTACCCAAATACTTTGAGTCATTTTCACATAATACACATATTTCACATGTTACACAATTTAGCCATTCACAATGGCTTTTCACAATGCATTTAATGCATATATGACATTACACATATCATAGCACATTATTCATAAATAATCAAAACATCAAGTAGCTTAACACATTTTTCATTTCAAAATGTGTTTAGCCCAATGTAATGCAAACATGTCCAATTCATCCAAAGTTTGTACCTACCTCTAAAAGCTTTCAAATGCAAGCTCAAAACTCTCACCAACCTTCTCTTCCAAGTTGTCCTTCAACACTAGGTTTGGGCAAACCAATTCTCCTTAATTCCTAAACACAATGTGATCAAATATAATTATTTAGTATCACATTCTAAGGCATTCTCAACATCAAGCCTTAATTAAACAATACTCTTATAAAATTTCCAAATTTAAGTCTTTTCTTACTTCAACTTAAAAAATCCATATTAATCAATAAAATTAGTGTTTTGAGTTTATTTATATTATTACAAACATATTTTAACATGTTTAAACCAATTACATTAATTAAAAACATGCTTATGTTCAAAACTAAAATGGCATAACCTTCACCATTGAAGGTTCCCCATTCCAACTTAATCTAATTATCATTTCAATCTTGTTTCCATCGCTTATATCATTAAAGAACATGATTTAAGTGTTAAAATCAAATAATTAACCAATATTTGAAAATTCATTTTTCAAAACCCTAAATTCAATACTTTCATTTCCAAAGTCTAATCAAACTTAGCCAAATCCATCATTTGACTTTAAAATCATTGTTTTTGCATCAAAATAATACATTGAGAACCAAATTGCACAATTAAAACCTATGATTTCACAAACTCAAAAGTTTCATAACCCTAAATTCTCTCTCTTCACCAAACTCAACTTAAATTCAACCATTTCTTCTATCCAACCTTAAAATCATTATTAACTACCCAAAACAACTTCATTCATACCCAATTAAGCAATTAAACATCATTTTCTCTCACTAGCAATACAAACATAATCATACAACCAAGAAATTCATGCTTTAAGGGAAGGAAACTTACTTGATTTCTTACTTTTCTTCAAAAATCCACTTGAAATCTTTAAGAATTTTGGTGGATTTGGTTTGTATAAAAGAATCTCTTTCTCCCTTTCTCCCTTTGTAACACCCCTTCCCAGCCTACATGTGTAAGCCGACTGGAGGCGCTACACTATCCCAATATTACTACCAATTTCACTTAGTCAAATTTAGTTCCGGTTTTTACAGAAATTTTGCCAGAGGTTCGCCTATAAATTGGGTCCCAAGTGTCGACAAAACTGGTTTTTCTGATTTTTGAAAATATTTTTACACAAACCAATGTGAACACAATCAGTTTCAACACATTTCCAATGAATCCACCTTATACCCTCAACTACAAACCTGCAAGAAAAGTTCACACTTCTAATACAAAATAATGTAGAGGTTTATTATTATTACCTACTACTAACGTACAAATTAACATAGTAATTCTCAATCTTATATATACATATACATATACATGCCACAACTAGCTAACTCAGAATGAAAGCTAATAGATCTACCCTGAGATGCTGTGGGTCTGGTCATCGCTTTCCAAGATTTAGCTACTGCTCCGAACCTACGAGTCAAGGAAAACTTAACTCGCTGAGCAATGTCGCTCAGTGGGTACTTTACCGATGAAAATATAGTAAAACATGAAAGCATTTGAAATATACGGAAAAATTAAATCATAAATCAACCAACATTAAACCAATGGAAATTATTGTACATTCAGTGTAAATATGCTTCCAACAAATGTAAAAACCATAATTCAAACTCATTTTGCATTACGTAGTTTAAAAAATAATAACCGGACTTTGGCTCTTCTGTTATAGGGAACCATAGCGATAAGGAGTGGTCCTCACCACTGTAACATAGGTAGCCCTCACCATCGATATCAAATCGCAGGAATGGCCCTCACCATCCTGGTTATAACCAATGGCCCTCACCATTGGCCCTAATGGCCCTCACCATTGAGTTCAGATCATAACAATTCAATCACAATATCAAGCAGTACTGCATAAGTTAGTATAGTTCACCATACCCTTATCTACCACCCCCACTAGCCAGTAGAGCATAAAGGTTAAAACGATTCAATTTAAGTCTCAAACTTCATTTTAGAATGACTCGAGAAATTATTTTAATTTCCGTTACACTTTGCCATTTACGCCGCGCACCACATTCTTTAGTCAAACCATTACCCTTTTTCACATATTTAACATCAATAATAAACATATCAAACATTTCAAAGCATTCCTCAAAGAGTCACAAATTGACCAAATGAATAGTATCACGGCACGTAAAATCGGCAACGCAAAAGGCAAGCGCCAAATAAATAGTAAAATCTGGGTTTTCATCAAAATTTCAGTCCACTTCAGTCATGCATTTGACCAAGTAAATGATTTTATTTTTGGCTGAAATTTTACAGAAAACTTATATCATATGTTGACTAATTGCACGTAAAATTTCGTTGAAAAATTCATTCATTTTCTACCTCAAAAAGCTGCAACAAAAAGAGTCCAGAATCTGCCATTTTGGGACCATTTCGGCCCAAACATATGAAATACGTGGGATAGTTTATTTTTCTTTTTCAATTCAATATGAAGGCTTCTTTAATGATAAAGTGAAGATTCAAACACTTCCCTTTGACAACTTTTGCATGTTTAACTCAAATCAAACCAATTAAAGTTCATCAAATCAACTTGCCAAATTTTCTCAAAACATTTGGTTTAAATTAAATTTAAACAACTCAATTGCCATAGAAACCAAGAACATAACTCAAACTTTTAATTTAAACTCAATTAATACATTTAAGCATCACATCAAAAATTCCATAAACCAAAGTTTGCAAGAAAAATAAAATTTCTTTTATGGTAAAGTACCAAACCTTGTTCTTTTAATTCCCTTTTGCTTTTCCTTCTTCTCCTTCCTTAATCTTTGTTTTTCCTTCAAGATATTCAAGAACAAAGCCTTAAACATAAACTTTAGCAATTTAGAACAATAAGCTACCCTCCATTTCTTTTCAAACTAAACCCTAATCTAACCTTATTAAACCTTAGAAACCTTGATTCTTCCATTTAATTAATCAATATCATCACTACTTAAAATTTTTCAAAATCCACCATAAGAACCCTAATTTCCAATCTTCCAATAGATATATAAATACTTAAAATTAATACTAGAATTGAATTCTACATACTTGAAAACCTTAAAACTCACCTTGAACTTGAATCAAACTTAACAAAATTTGGAATTCCTTGGTGTTCTTCCTATGGTGGAAGAAAGTTTGGAGGTGAGAGAGAGAGTTTTTTGTTCTTCTTGCTATGATGTATATATATATATAGGAGAAATGATGCTCACTTTTGGGTTGGATAAATGCCTTAGGGCCATTTGTCCACCTCTTTTTCTTTTCTTCTTTTTATAAAGGCTAAATGGCTAATTTCCATTAGTCCATTTGTCTCTTTCTTTTATTTTTTTAAAAACCCAAGCCCTTGGACTTTCTTTTAATTATATTTTGGCCCCCAACCTCCTTGTGCTGAAATTTTATGGTCTAGGGTGTGAAAAGACCAAAATACCCTCAGCGATTAATCGATCGTAACTTTTAAACCGTACAGTTTCACGAGGCAAACTACATATGGTTTTGATCCTCTTGACCTCTACTTTCTATTTTTGAAGTCTATTTTAGGTTTTCAAGTCATTTTGAAAAATTACCAATAAGCCCTCGACTTTTTACAAAATTCCCTTTAGGTCCTTTCTTTGCTCGGGTTTTGCCCGGCTCCGTTTCTTCTGACGATCATTTCATATTCAACCCCTCGACGTCTTCTACTCACTCTTATGTTTATTTTCTACTTTGGATTCATGTATAAATCTTAATTAAAATGACCAAAATACCCCTAGTCTACATGTCTTTGTTTCTCTCTAACGGGGAGTTTTCTGGAAAAACCGTTACGCGTCGTTGTGACCCGATTTTTCTCTACTCTCCATTTTTGGAGTCTGTTATGTGCACTATTAAGAATCTCCAGTACAACTTTTGAAAATTACAGTCACCTCCCCAAAACTTTTTGGAAATTACAGTCACCTCCCCAAAACTTTACATTTTTTTTCAATTAGGTCCCATTGATCCTATAGCCTTATCTGGGACCGTTGTCAGGAAGTATCTTCTCCTTTCCCCTTCTCTCACTGTGCACATGACTACTATACATAAATGCGGTGGGCGGATGTGACAATTCCTCCCTCGTTAATTTAGGCTTTGTCCCGAAGCCCATCAGGTTAAAATAAATATGGGTATTGCTTCCTCATAGTTTCTTCGCATTCCCATGTAGCTTCTTCTACTTTGTGATTCCTCCAAAGCACTTTGACCAATGGAATCTTCTTATTCCGCAACTCTTTGACTTCCCGTGCTGAGATTTCTACCGGCTCTTCCTCGTATGTCGGGTCGGGTTGAATCTCGATGTCTTGAGCTTGTATGACGTGGGTTGGATCTGAACGATACCTCCTTAGCATTGAAACGTGGAAAACATCATGTATTTTACATAATTCGGGTGGTAACACCAATTGGTAAGCTACCGGACCTACCCGCTTGATGATCTCATATGGTCTGATGATTCTAGGGCTTAGCTTGCCTTTATGTTTAAATCGTAACACCTTCTTCCAAGGAGAGACTTTGAGGAATACTCTGTCGCCGACCTCAAATTGTATGTCTTTCCTCTTTAGGTCCCCGATTGATGATAACCCAATCGTAGATCGATTTTTGAAAAGACTCCAGCACCTTTGAGTTGATCAAACAAATCGTCTATACGAGGTAGCGGATACTTGTTCTTGATGGTCAGCTTATTGAGTTGACGGTAATCCACACACAACCTTAGGGATCCATCTTTCTTTTTCACGAACAATACTGGCGCTCCCCATGGTGACACGCTTGGCCTAATGAATCCCTTGTCTAAAAGTTCCTGTAGCTGTACCTTTAGTTCTTTTAGCTTCGCTGGCGCCATTCGGTAAGGTGCGATGGATACTGGTGCAGCACCCGGGTACATGTCTATGGTGAATTCCACCTCTCGTTTAGGTGGTAATCCAAGTAAATCGTCAGGAAATACGTCGGGGAAATCGCAAATAGTAGGTATATCTTGTAGCTTTGGGGCCTCTTCTTTCGCTTCTAACGCGCATAACAGGTATGCCTCGCAGCCATTTTGCACTAACCTCTTAGCCGTCATAGCGGAAATGATATTAGTTAGATAATCCTTCCTCTTTCCCACTAAGGTCACTTCGTCGCCGTCTAACGTATGCAGAGTAACTCTCTTCTGTTTACAGTCAACCAGTGCATCGTGTTTGGCCAACCAATCCATTCCAAGGATAGCGTCGAATTCTTGAAATGGTAGTTCAAATAAGTCTCCCCAAAAGATACATCCGTGTATCTCCACGGGGCAATCTTTCACTACCTTCCTTGTAATCACCTCACTCCCTAATGGGCTAGTAACTAATATTCCCTCTTCCTCTAGTTCTACCTTTAGGTTCCCAAATTTTTCATTTTTCGTGCATATATATGACTGTGAAGAACCCGGATCTATTAAAACATAAAGCGAAACTCCAAACATAAACAACTGACCTGTAATCACATCTAGCGCTTCTTCGTCTTCTCGCCCTCTCATGGCATACATTCTAGCAGGAGCCCTCGCTTCTGATCGATTCACCATCTCAGACTGCACACGTGATAGATTTCTGCTCCTACCTCTGCCTCGGCCTCGCCCTGCTGCCGCTTGCAATCCCTCAGTCTCCCAAGATAGATTCTGCATTCGCTGGGGACACTCTAGCATAAGGTGATCTAGAGATCCACATATGTAGCATGCAAATGTCCGACCCCAACATTCTCCCATGTGGCGGCGTCCTCAATGATCACAGCGTGGATTAGTATTTTTGCCTTCATTACCTCTCGAACCGGTAGAAAAGTTACCTCCACTTCGGTTAAATCCTCTTCCTGGCCCTCTTTCGGATTGTCCGGTACTAGCGACTGAGGTGGCTTGACTTAGGCCATTGCGATTCGATCCCTGACTGTAACCCCGGCGTTGACCGCCTCCTGTGGAACCATTGCCTCGGAATCGCTTCCTTGATGACTGGTAGTTTCTCGAATAGTTTTGGGTTCCTCTCTTCTGTTTCATCTTCTGTCTTCTATTCTGCTCATCAAACTGAGATTGCTCTACTTCTAGAGCCCTAGTGACCAACTCGGAAAATTCCTTGATATCAGCAATTAGCTGCATCCTAATCTCATTATTCAAACCATCCTGGGTTGTTTACACCTATCATGTTCATCTTCAATTGTCTTTTTGGCATACCTACTCAGCCTGGTAAATTCCCTCTCGTATTCGGCAACGGTCAATCGACCTTGCTTTAAGTGTAGAAACTCCTTTTTCTTGGCATCTAGGTATGCCTCCGATATAAACTTCCTCTTGAACTCATTTACAAAGAAATCCCACGTCCTCTGTTCCGGTGGAACTCGTTGATGAACTATGTCCCACCATATATATGCTTCTTCCACTAATAAGGAAGTAGCACATACCACTCGCTCTTCTGGCATACACTGTAACTGATATAAGGCTCGTACTGTTCCTTCCAGCCAATATTCAGCTGTAGAAGAATCATCGTCCCTTCGGGCCCTAAACTCCTTCGCCCCGTACTTTCTTATCTTTTCGATCGGGGGTTTCCTTTCCCCTCCTACAGCAGGTACTGGTATGGGTGCTGGCGCTGGTGGTGGTGCTAGGGCAACACCGGCTATCTGCCTTAATACGATAGCCATTTGTTGCAACATTTTGTTGGGAATAGGAGCATCTGCTGGTGGTTGCTCAGATGCAGGTATCTTTAATACATGCGTTTCTACAGTTCGGGAGGCCTGAGACTCGACCTCCTCCTCTATATCACGCTGCGCTACTCGCGACATCTAAAGAACAGAGCAAAACGTATACAATCCCATCATTAATAACGACCCAGACCCGCAGCATTATATTACCCTAGGTGGCATGTATATAAGATAAAAACTCTTAAATAGCACAAATACAACACAACTTTTATCTATTTCCAAGAAAAAGTATTTACATTACTAGGAAGCCCTTATGTACATTCCAAAATTTAGGACTCCTTACTACTATATCATCATGTCATACTACCATACAATATTTACACAATACCCCGATGTCACCTATGTACATAACCCAAAGAACCTCCAAAAAGCAACACATCTCGAAGCTCAGTGAGTAGGTGCCCTAGGTGAGGTGGCACTGTCAGACAAATATTCTTCTATCTCAGGGTCAAACTCTGGGTCATGCGATGCTTCACCAGGTAAGTACTGGCCTAGCTCCTAGACCCTCTCCTGCAAAGCACGGATCTCTCTATGTGCTACCCCGAGGCTCCTACAGGCACTATCAAACTCCACTCTATGACTAAGCCTATCCTCCTTTAACATCTGCACATCCCTCATCAAGGTGGTAATCATCTCATGTTTTGATCCCAAGTCTGCACGATCCTGTATACTTCGATCTGCCAGAATTTCTATGGTTTCATCTTGCTCCTGTACTATTTGCTTTAGCCTCTCTACTTCCATCCTCAGCTCCCTCATCTCATCATTTCGATCACCCATATTACTCCTGTTATAATTAAAATAACATAACTAACAATACTACACACATGTATAGTTACAGAATTAGCACCCCTAACCTAACCCTATGGGTCATACATTTAAGGTTCAGTTCAACTAACTACCCAGAACCGACTAAACCGGAGCTCTGATTCCAAAAATTGTAACACCCCTTCCCAGCCTACATTTGTAAGCCGAGTAGAGGCGCCACACTATCCTAATATTACTACCAATTTCACTTAGTCAAATTTAGTTCCGGTTTTTACAGAAATTTTGCCAGAGGTTCGCCTATAAATTGGGTCCCAAGTGTCGACAAAACTGGTTTTTCTGATTTTTGAAAACATTTTTACACAAACCAATGTGAACACAATTAGTTTCAACACACTCCCAATGAATCCACCTTATACCCTCAACTACAAACCTGCAAGAAAAGTTCACACTTCTAATACAAAATAACGTAGAGGTTTATTATTATTACCTACTACTAACGTACAAATTAACATAGTAATTCTCAATCTTATATATACATATACATATACATGCCACAACTAGCTAACTCATAATGAAAGCTAATAGATCTACCCTGAGATGTTGTGGGTCTGGTCATCGCTTTCCAAGATTTAGCTACTGCTCCGAACCTACGAGTCAAGGAAAACTTAACTCGCTGAGCAATGTCACTCAGTGGGTACTTTACCGATGAAAATATAGTAAAACATGAAAGCATTTGAAATATACGGAAAAATTAAATCATAAATCAACCAACATTAAACCATTGGAAATTATTGTACATTCAGTGTAAATATGCTTCCAACAAATGTAAAAACCATAATTCAAACTCATTTTGCATTACATAGTTAAAAAATAATAACCGGACTTTGGCTCTACTGGTATAAGGCAATGGCCCTCACCACTATAACATAGGTGGCCCTCACCACCAATATCAAATCGCAAGAATAGCCCTCACCATCCTAGTTATAACCAATGGCCCTCACCATTGAGTTCAGATCATAACAATTCAATAACAATATCAAGTAGTACTGCATAAGATAGTATAGTGCACCATACCCTTATCTACCACCCCCACTACCCAGTAGAGCATAAAGGTAAAAACGATTCAATTTAAGTCTCAAACTTCATTTTAGAATGACTCGAGAAATTATTTTAATTTCCGTTGCACTTTGCCATTTACGCCGCGCACCACATTCTTTAGTCAAACCATTACCCTTTTTCACATATTTAACATCAATAATAAACATTTCAAAGCAATTCTCAAAGAGTCACAAATTGACAAAATGAATAGTGTCGCGGCACATAAAATCGACAACGCAAAAGGCAAGCGCCAAATGAATAGTAAAATCTGGGTTTTCGTCAAAATTTCAGTCCAATTCAGTCATGTATTTGACCAAGTAAATGATTTTATTTTTGGCTGAAATTTTACAGAAAACTTATTTCATATGTTGACTAACTGCACGTAAACTTTCGTTGAAAAATTCATTCATTTGCTACCTCAAACAGCTGCCACAAAAAGAGTCCAGAATCTGCCATTTTGGGACCGTTTCGGCCCAAACATATGAAATACATGGGATAGTTTATTTTTCTTTTTCAAATCAATATGAAGGCTTCTTTAATGATAAAGTGAAGATTCAAACACTTCCCTTTGACAACTTTTGCATGTTTAACTCAAATCAAACCAATTAAAGTTTATCAATTCAACTTGCCAAATTTTCTCAAAACATTTGGTTTAAATTAAATTTAAACAACTCAATTGCCATAGAAACCAAGAACATAACTCAAACATTTAATTTAAACTCAATCAATACATTTAAGCATCACAACAAAAATTCCATAAACCAAAGTTTGCAAGAAAAATAAAATTTCTTTTATGGTAAAGTACCAAACCTTGTTCTTTTAATTCCCTTTTGCTTTTCCTTCTTCTCCTTCCTTAATCTTTGTTTTTCCTTCAAGATATTCAAGAACACAACCTTAAACATAAACTGTAGCAATTTAGAACAATAAGCTACCCTCCATTTCTTTTCAAACTAAACCCTAATCTAACCTTATTAAACCTTAGAAACCTTGATTCTTCCATTTAATTAATCAATATCATCACTACTTAAAATTTTCCCAAATCCACCATAAGAACCCTAATTTCCAATCTTCCAATAGATATATAAATACTTAAAATTAATACTAGAATTGAATTCTACATACTTGAAAACCTTAAAACTCACCTTGAACTTGAATCAAACTTGACAAAATTTGAAATTTCTTGGTGTTCTTCCTATGGTGGCCAAAAGTTTGGAGGTGAGAGAGAGAGTTTTTTTTTTCTTCTTGCTATGATGTATATATATAGGAGAAATGATGCTCACTTTTGGGTTGGATAAATGCCTTAGGGCCATTTGTCCACCTCTTTTTCTTTTCTTCTTTTTATAAAGGCTAAATGGCTAATTTCCATTAGTCCATTTGTCTCTTTCTTTTATTTTTTTAAAACCCAAGCCCTTGGACTTTCTTTTAATTATATTTTGCCCCCCAACCTCCTTGTGCTGAAATTTTATGGTCTAGTGTGTGAAAAGACCAAAATACCCTCAGCGATTAATCGATCGTAACTTTTAAACCGTACAGTTCCACGAGGCAAACTACATATGGTTTTGATCCTCTCAACCTCTACTTTCTATTTTTGAAGTCTATTTTAGGTTTCCAAGTCATTTTGAAAAATTACCAATAAGCCCTCGACTTTTTACAAAATTCCCTTTAGGTCCTTTCTTTGCTCGGGTTTTGCCCGGCTCCGTTTCTTCTGACGATCGTTTCATATTCAACCCCTCGACGTCCTCTACTCACTCTTATGTTTATTTTCTACTTTGGATTCATGTATAAATCTTAATTAAAATGACCAAAATGCCCCTAGTCTACATGTCTTTGTTTCTCTCTAACGAGGCGTTTTCTAGAAAAACCGTTACGCGTCGTTGTGACCCGATTTTTCTCTACTCTCCATTTTTGGAGTATGTTATGTGCACTATTAAGAATCTCCAGTACAACTTTTTAAAATTACAGTCACCTCCCCAAAACTTTTTGAAAATTGCAGTCACCTCCCCAAAACTTTATATTTTTTTTCAATTAGGTCCCATTGATCCTATAGCCTTATTTGGGACCGTTGTCAGAAAGTATCTTCTCCTTTCCCCTTCTCTCACTGTGCACATGACTACTATGCATAAATGCGATGGGCGGATGTGACACCCTCTCTATGGTTCGGCCATGGCTAAAGAAAAGGAAGAAGAAGGCTAATTTTCTTTTTTACCTCATTTCCTATCCATAATTATACATATATTAATTAATTAATTAATTAATTAATTATTTTATTTTAAAAGTACAGCAAGCATTTTTTCCCTTCCTTTGATTTTCTTTCATTTCTTTTATTATTATTATTATTATTATTATTATTATTATTATTATTATTATTAACACCAACTTTACCAACACCAAATTATACTGCATATATATGTCGTGTATATTTTATGTATATGTATATGTCTAATATATGTTACTTATATATTATATATACTTTTGTGTACATATTCATGCAATATATATATTATGTATATTTAATGTATATACATACCCATATGCACATATAATATGTATCTCATATACACATCAAACACACCTTATATGTATTATATATATTATATTTAATTATATGATTAATTAATTATTTATTTATTTAATAAAAACCCCAAAAATACTTCTTCCATCCAAAATAATTTATTTTAAAATTATTTAAATAATTTTTAATTTCTAAAGTATAATTACTAAAATGCCACTTGACTTTGACTTTTTTTTAAAAGAGTTGGCTTTTTTGTTGACTTTTTATATATTATGTATATTTTGCATATATCTCACATACACATTCCACTTTTTACTTAAAATTCTTCCATTCCCCATTTAAATCATTTATTTAATTTTAATTTATTTTTTTTAATTTTCCAAAATTTTGGATATTATAACCGTACTAAACTCGAAAATTATTTTCATTTGAGCAAGAACTGTTACGCTTTAGATAGGCACATACATATTACTTGGTTAAAGGTCTTATTAAGTTTAAATATTATATATCTCATATGCATGCTTATTCAAACAATCTCCACCAATAGACTCTACCTTTCAAGAGAGATCAATTGGTCTTTATTAGGCTTCAAATGGGGTCTATAAGAGACATGGGTTAAGTGATGGTCATCTTTAGATTGGAGCTGATGTAATACTATAGACAAACCTTCACACTATAAACATTTATCTGGAACTATAGATAGTTAGAAGCACCATTTCCTCCTTCTACGCATCTTGTTATTTGGCTTCGTGAAAAAAATAGGTCTCGATTGTTCTTCCATCTTTTTGGCAGGAATATGTATTCAATCAGTACGATCTTGATAATTTTCTTTTGCAAAAACTCAGAACCATCATCTTGCCCTTTTCTCTTTTGAAATATCAAGTCTAAGACTTTCGATATTGTTGACTTGGAGCTACGTTGGATAAAAAGAAAGATGGTCTTTCCTCTAATCCTCTGATTTTGTTTGAATCTTTGGTTGAACTAGACCAATTCAAGTTAATTTGTCCTCATAAACTAAGTGGAAGTCATTTGCTTACTTTAGGTAAAAAGAACCCGGTAGGCTTTCTGAATCGCCTTTTTTGGGGTTTTATTTTTCTTTCTTATTCTTTTCTTTTATTTTTCTTTCTTTTGCTTTTTTGTTTTTTTTTCTTCTTTCTATTTTCTTCTTTATTTCTTTACTATTTTTTTTTGCTTTTTTTACCCTAGCTCTAAGAAAGTTATCTTGTCTACACCATTCCATGTTTCTGACTATGGATGAGCGGAGTAAACTGAGTCTTCTTTAGTAAGGATGGATCCTTCATTGTCCTAACTTTATCTTAATGATGAAAGAGATAAGAGATATTAAACCTAGTTCAGGTAAGCTGCAACTATCCTTATGGTCTTGACTATGTTTTCCTTTCTTTGACCTTCTTTCCCCTTCACATTAGTGATTATCAGACTTGTCATAAGTATCACAATAGTATTGGGTAGGTTATCGGGTTTACAAGCCAATAAAGAGCAAGCTAAAATTTTATGAGAGCTCAAAGGGATAACTAGGAATTGATATTTAAGTAGGTGGATTCTGGTTATTGGCTTACCAAATAATACCTAGATCATTTCTCCCTTAAATAAGCAAAGTTTAATTTCGCCTCAAAAGTTCATCAAAGCATGTTCTAAGATTGACTAGGACCTAGATAATCATAATTATGTGGGAGTCCTCTCTAAGTCAGCATACACAACTCAATGCTATAGAACAACTCCCTCACCTGGTAAAGTCATTCGGATCATAATGCATAGATGCACTAATTTATGAATATCAAGGCAGACACATCATCGGTTGAGCACCAAAATGAACAAAGACCAACAAAAATTTAATGAAAGTAATTTATTTGAATAATCTTAATTTAAAAAAACTTAATTGCTCCAAAAATATTAAAGAAAATGAAACTAAAACCAAATAAGCTAAGGGAAGTTTGTTGAGTTAGAGTTGAAAAATGCTTCATCTACTTGGACATGTTAAGAGCAAGGACCAAAACTAGCAACCCCTTCCTCAGCAGTTTCTCCATCTATATCTTGAAAAGATGACAAGACAAAATTTTTCATCAATTCTCCTTCTATCATGAAGGTCTCTGGCGGAGACACTCTTCCAAACGTAAGTACTAAATTGCTTTTAGTGTTGGGTTTATCTGGCTCAGGCAATTTGCCACTGTCAATCAAATTTTGAATCTCATGTTTTAGCTGCAAGCATTTGTCTGTCTCATGTCCTTGTGTGATGAAATTGATAAAAGGCTTTGGTATCAAATTTTGGCGGTAAATGATTTGGCAAATGTCATATCCGTGATTTTAGAGAAATTAAATAAGTACTTGGATGTATAAGGTGTTGTATATATATTTAATGTCTACCTAGTGTATACATAGTATATACATATCATATAATAATTATTATATATGTTGGATATATATTATATTTAATATATGTATAAGGTACATATAAGGTATACTTGATGTATACATACGATATATATTATATATAAATATGAGTAAAATATTCATTAAATATATATTACATATACCTAGTATATACATTACATAAGCATATACATAAAAATATATGTAATATATAAGTAACATATATATAACATATATATACATATACATATACATATACATATACATATACATATACATATATATATGCATATTATATAATTGTAATATAAATGAAATATAAACATATATGAATAATTAGTGGTGGGAATATGATAAATGAGTAAATAAATAAATAAAAATAATAAAGAAAAAAGTCAAAAGAAGAGAGAAATCTAAGAGATATGCATGTTGATTGCTTGAAATATAAATGACATATATAAAATATATAAATATACTTAGAATATACAATACATATATATAAAGTATAAAATAGTGTTGGAAAAGGTGGTGGTGGTGGTGGTTATGATGACAATGATGATGATGATGATAATAATAATAATAATAATAATAATAATAATAATAATAATAATAATAATAATAATAATAATAATAATAATAATAAGTCAAAGAAGGGAATAAGTTGATTGGTTGATATTATTTAAATTAATTAATTATTATATATTTAAGGATGGAAAAGTGAAAGGTTAAAAAATTAAAAAAAATTAAAATTAAAAGATAATGGATAGTGGAAGATGATGGGAATTAGATATTTATCAAATATTAATTAATTATATATATATATATATATATACTTGGCTAGGAATTAAAGAAGAGGAAAAAAATAATAATAATTTACTATATTTTCTTCTTCTCCATTTTTTTACCCAATTTCCATGGTGGTCCAAATTGAAATTTTTGATTCCTTCAAATATTTAAAATATGACTAAAATTTCAAGGTTTAGGGGTAGATTTGGAAGTTTCCTATCATAAGGTAAGGATTTTTTTTTAAAGAAGTTTCTCTTAATTTATGATTATGTAGAATATTCATTTTTGAAGGAGTGCCTGTTAATTTATAAAATGGCTTTGAATAATATTAATTTGATATAAAGTAAATAATTTTAAAGTTAGATTGTAGGAAAGATTAAGTTTGGTTGGGATTTGAGAGAGGTAGTAAGGGTGTTTAAGGTTGCGATAGAGATTTTTGGTTAGAATGCTTGTAATTTGAATTTAATTAATTAAATTGTGTTTAAATGGGGTTCTAATGATGTAATTGAACTTAAAACTCAATTTGGATTGGGTTGGAATAGCTTTCTATAATTAAAGTATATTAGGGAAAAATTGGAAATTTTGATATAATTGCAAAATTTAAAGTTTGAATTGTTAAAGTGAGTAGAATTATAAATTTAATGATAGAAATTAACCTAAGATGTAATTTGGAATTGGTTAGTATAGAATTTTAAAGTTAAAGTGCAATTAGTGTTTCTAACATGGTTGATGATAATTATGGCAATGGATGAATTTAATGTTATTTTGATATGTATGTAATGATTTTATGATTAGAAATAAATTATGAGAGTGTTTGGTTAAGTTTAGAGTTATGGACCTATTATGTGAAATTAGGGTTTCTAATATGGATGTTGATAATTATTTTAATGAGATGAATTAGTGTTGTTTTAATGTAAATGTTATGATTTTAATGTTGAAAATATGATATGAGTATGTTTTGGTGAAGTTAATATTAATAGTTACATTATGTGAAATTTGGATTTTTGAAAGAGATTTCTATAATTATGGAAGTGAATTATTTTAATGTTATATTGGTGTATAAGCGCTACAAGGAAAACTGAATCAGACAACGCTTTCTGGCCGTTGTCTGATGAAGACAAAAACGGTTGTCTATTGAAGCGATGTCTGATAGCATTTCAGACAACGGTTTTAAAACCGTTGTCTGATGTTAGTTTGCACAACGGTTTTTAATTTTATCAGACAATGGTTTTTTACCGTTGTCTGATGATAGTTCAGACAACGGTTTCTAATTTTTCAGACAATGGTTTTTAACCGTTGTCTGATGGTTTCAACAATGGTTTGTAAATTTTCAGACAACGGTTTCTAAATTTTCAGACAACGGTTTTTAACCGTTGTCTGATGAATGTTTAGACAACACTTTTTGACCGTTGTCTGATGAAGACAAAAACCGTTGTCTATTGAGGCGATGTCTGATAGCATTTCAGACAATGGTTTATAACCGTTGTCTGAAGATGGTTTCCACAACGGCTTTTAGTTTTATCAGACAACGGTTTTTAACCGTTGTTTGATGAAGGTTTAGACAATACTTTTTGACCGTTGTCTGATGAAGACAAAAACCATTGTCTATTGAGGCGATGTCTGATAGCATTTCAGACAATGGTTTATAACCGTTGTCTGAAGATAGTTTCCACAACGGTTTTTAGTTTTATCAGACAACGGTTTAACCGTTGTCTGATGAAGGTTTAGACAACGCTTTTTGATCATTGTCTGATGAAGATAAAAACCGTTGTCTATTGAGGCGATGTCTGATTAAGGTTTATACAATGCTTTCTTATTAAAAACCGTTGTCTGATTAATATGTGCACACTGAATATTAGACAATAGTTTCAATGTTCATTTTCATTTCACCACCATTGTCTGTTAAACTGTACATTATACATATAAGACAACACTTTACAATGGAGGATTGCAAATTTGGGAATAAAAAAACCTCCACAAATTCAACCATTCAACATATTAAAAAACTAAAAAAAATCAACACTATACATATATCACTGAATTATACTATTAACTTCAACTTGAATGATGCTTCATGAAATATTTGGTAAAGTCAATCCTAATCTCGTTGATGTCGGCATCACTATACTCCAAGTTGCCTCTGCGTAGCCACTGAAAAATGAATAAAATTCTGGTTAGCCACATGTGGTAAATACAAAACTATTATATAAAAAATGAAAATAATTAAAATTCTCACCTTAGCTGCAAACTGAAGCTCCTTGTCATAACAGATTTCCTTCATGTACCTCATGACAAAGAGGCCGCAGTCCGTGGCCTCTTTCTCCATAGGAACCCCCTGAAATAGCAAATGAAAACAAAAATGAAGTACCACATGTTACATCCATATGTAAACCCATATGCAAACCAACACATCAACCTAATCACACAATCTAACCTGAAAAAATGCAATCCAAATATATACGAGCAAGTATACAAGTAATGCCAGCAGTGCTGCAATTGGAAATGAAAAAATGCAGACCAACTGAAAATGCTTTGTGGACTCCAAGTTTGTACTGAAATGAAAAAATGCAGTCCAAATTTTGTAATATTTCTTTCATAGAACAAGCAATTAACATATTGTATAAATTGTATAAATCAGAAATGATGAGAAAAACAATACCGCCATGTTCTCCCATAAAATTTTCCTCCTCACATTCTTGTTGACACTCTCTTTGTATAACTTTATGGCACTACAAGAAACACAATATAAGTTAACAAAATTGCATTTTCCCCAAATTTAACAACTTAAGACTAAATAGGCAGAGTCGCAACTTACTTGTCAACAACCTCTATCCATTCCTGGCTAGCAATGCGACGTTTAAGAGGGTCCATGTGGTAGACTACCTCTCCCGTCGGATTTACAACAGTCAATACCCAGTGATTCCTACAAAATAACAAAATAAAATACAAGCAATTCTTCATATTTGGAAGAACATAACGCCAAACAATTCATTGAACAAAAAGATCTGAATAAATACAAAACCGACAATGAAACAGTGATTTCAATCACCAAAATAGCAATCACAAAGGCTCAATTCATAACATCAATCACAATCACATACAGAAGCAGCGTTATTTAGCTACTAACTCTCATTAGCTACAATAGCAAATAAAAAAGAAAGGTAAAGAAATACTCACACATCGTTGAAAGGCAAGAGAAAGTATTGCCCTTCTTTAGCCCCCTTAAATCGACTCCCAAATATACATGACCTCCCCCCTGAATTACCACATCCAATGGCACCAATCATGCTGGGATCCACAAAGCCAATCATATCAACCATTTTATGCCTTTTGACATATTCATACAAGTAGCTGCATACAAAATGAAGTAATAGTTGGTACATATTATCAGTTTAATTCCAGCACAATTAACAAAGAAAATAAAAAGCTATTGTACTTGGAAACTTACTGAATAAATATGGTAAGTATGGATCCGGACATTTCACCTCCGGCGCACACAGCATGTAGATCTTGTAAGAACACAACTTGCTTTTTGCTCACACCAAATGCTTCTTCACTTAGGGCAAAACTAACTGTTCGATCATCGCTTAAGGCATCCTTCACCCACAACCACAAACATTTCAAAGACGCTGGATAATCAGCACCCATCTGAACATGCAGCTCCTCCTCAAACATATCAGCTTCTATAACAACAGGCTTCTTTAATTTCTTGGAGGCTTATTTCTTCACACAAGCTTTTTTAAAACTCTAAAAATAAAGGGGGGCATGTGAACACAGTAAATAGCAAAAAAAAAAAAAAGCAATTATGCAAAGTTTCATTTCTCAAAACTTAACCTTTGGATTAGACACCCCATCCAGCACAATCAAATTTCTCGGTCATGCTATAAAAGTACCCACGGCTTGGTCCACAGTAACAATTTCATTGCTGACTGGGAATGGGATATTGACGTCTGTAAATATAAAAAACATGGAAAAATTACATTTATTTATATGTGTGAATATAATCATTATAAGTTTGAATAAATATTAAGTAGTATCCTCAAACCTTGAATTGTACGAGTGATCGACACTCTTGCATTCTCTTGTGCAATCTTAACTCCATGGAGAGATGGCTCATGTCCTTCAACAACCGGGACTTCAACAACATTTGCATAAGCAACAATATTGCTCGGTGATCCTATGGCCAGCTTCGCCAATTTCACTTGATTATCAAACCCATCATCATCATTTTTTTAACAATGTCATCATTTTTTATTTCAACCTCCTCATTATTGGGACCTTTGACATCAGCAGAAACCTCAATACCTTCTACCTCCTCAGCATCAGCAACCATAGCAACAACCTCGATACGTTCTACCTCCTCAGCAGCAGCAACCTCATCAACATCTGCAACAATCTCAGCAGCAACCTCATGAACATCATCCTTATCAAGCACCTCCAGTTTCTCCAAAGCAAGGACCTTCTCATCATCAACAGAATTGGGGCTCCTTTTTGCTTCATCTGAATTGAGACTCCTTTTTGCTTCAACAGAATTTGCATCAAATTCAGGACTCAAATTCTTCCTCACAACCGGCACTTGCGCCTCTTGATCCTTCACAATAGGAATGGAATTGGAGCAACTTGCTTGTTGGGAAGGCATGTTTGGACTGGACACAGGCTTTGACAAAAATTCTGCTCTAATCTTGGCAATTTCAGTAGCCCAAAATGCATCTCTCTGTGCTATAATTTTCTTGGTCTCCTCCTCCATGACCATTTGAACCCCCTCCCGTATCTTTTCATCAAAATTCTTTGCTTTTCTCTGTCTTAGGAGACCAAAATAGACAGATTGCTTCACGTGCCTTCCCTGGCCACGTACTCTTCCAGAATGCTCCGGTTTACCAAGCGCCTTCGATAACACATCATCAGCACCTTGTTCAACTACTTCACCTGAACTAACTTGCTCCTTTAATGACTCCTAAAAAATAGACCCAAAATGGATGTAGTTAATAAATTAGTAAACAATAAAAGCTGATTAATTGAGTTGAAACTTGAATCGAAAATCAGAACTTACGATTTCCTCAACTTTGTGCTTCACTCTCTCATCTTTAAACTTTCCTTGTCTGTCCTGCCTTGTAAGGATCCAAGCCTTCGATCGATCGATCTCTGAAATCCCTTCAGGATGAGATTCAGTCTGCATGTATATATATAGAGGATGACCTTATTAGTAATATAAACATGTTTTAAGAAGCATTATAAATCGATATTGACGATACACAAGTCATAGAAAGCAAAATTAAATACACAAGTCAACACTAACCCATTCACTTTCCAAATTCGCGTATCCTTTTCGAGACAAAAGATGAGGATACTCGTTCTGCATACTTCTCTTGTGTTGTTCTTCATGAATTTTCTAAGACAAAAAGGAACAAAACATCATAAGTATGAAAAAGGAATCCAGATTACCATTTGGAACTAAATTAAGAAACAAGAAAATTGAAGATTTCCTTACGCTAAACTCGACTCCCAGACGATCAGCAATGAAAATGTCCCAGTGCGACTGCTCAATGAATGTGAAGTCAGCTGGAGGAAACCGCAGCTTCTCTGGTTCATCACGGTGTGGAAGAACATAGAGTCTCGTCAACCGACATTTGAATTCCCTCCATTTTGACCAGCAGACTGCAGTACCATTTTCTTGGAAGTCGGTGGTACAACGAAAGCCATCTACATACATAAACCACAAAAATAAAATTAGATGAATAAGTTACTGAAAACCCAACGTGTATAAAGCAATTGAAAAACTAATGTATATAAATTAATTGTGTGGGAAGGATTTTGCATAACCTGGACACAATCCCAAATCTTTGTTTTGACGTCACTTCCTTCCAGGAATCATGCCATATCGGGGCTTTAGACCTTGCTAAAACTCCGATATATGATTGCATCTCTGAAGCAGCCCTTCCAAATGGTGCTCCCTTTGCATTAAATGTAAATGTAGGCTTTTGACTACTGATCTTCCGTCTAACAATTCGGTACATGGAGACACACCCTCGTTTCAGCAGTTTTAATCCTGCAACATCGTCCTCGTTTTATTTCGGCTTAACCTTATCCACTCGCTTTCTTTTCTTGGACAGTTTTTTTTCCAAGTTTTCAGAGATCGACTTCCTCTTCGAAGATACGGGGGAAGAAGTCGATGGCTTTTCTGGGTGCATTGTCCGTGTCCTGGAGATAGCCTTCACCACTCTCATTGTGGCTGGATTTGGGGAAGACCGGGCTTGTTGTTTACATACACGGGGAGAAGAACGGGTGGGTAGTTGATACGATTGTTTCTTCTTTGAAGGAGCCATAATCAGCACCTGCATTCACAAATTAAAAGTTACATTTTGTACGAAATCATCCAGTTTAAACATTGGAAATCATAGGAAACAGCTGCAGGTTTGATAACCATCAGCCAACAGGTAAGAATTATATGTGAAAATGCATTTTTGTAGAATGTTGATGTAAGCCTGCATTTTATCACGTTGCTAAGCAAATAACTCATAATTTAATTGGGACACGGCTAAACTAAAATCCTACTACGAGACTAAAACAAAACAGAATTAGTAAAAAATAAACTATAGCTTGCACAACAGACAAGATAGCTACAAGTTCTTTAGTCGATTAGATTAATGAAAGTGGTTAAGGACTTATTTCAGGTGCATTTGAAATGACACCTATTCTAAAGCCACATTCAACAAGACCTGTGTCCACAACCATGAACCTGAACTGTATCAAATCAAAGAAAACTTATGCATTATTTAAGTCAAATCTCAATATTTCAAATTCCTCTGTCCAAACCAGTGAAAGGCTTATCTATCTCTTCCAGTAAAAAAATATTCACATGGCTAAAATTTAGTCAAAGATTAACAAACAGGACATGGGCTGTATTTCGGAGCAGGAAAAAATATTAACAGCGACATTTGCAGTATTCTACACATTGCAGCCGGAAACAAAAAGAAGCAGCATATACAACAGCAACTAAGTCTCATGAAAATGGTTTATAAAACAAACTTCTAAGAACTAAGAAGAGGAAGAAAAATATTATACAATAACATAATAATAGATAAAATTAAAAAAATTTGCAGAGCGACAAAAGTATATAACGAACCTCAAAGGCTAGAACTGAGGGAGTGAATGCAGAGCCGCAGTGAGTGGCGGGCGGGTTAGAGAGAAAGGTATAAGAGGAAGAAGAAATATGGATGTGCCGTGCGTTTTTAGGTCAAGACTGAAGATTTTGAAAGAGGGAAGGAAGAGAACAAAGTTAGGTCTAGCAATGGAAAGAGGGAAGGAGGAGAACAAATTTGGGTTTAGTTTCTGAAGCTTTCTACCCGTGAAAATGGAAAAAAATTAGGTATACATAGAGAAATCGAAAGAGGGAAGGAGGAGATAGGACAGAGAAATCGAAAGAGGGAAGGAGGAGATAGGACAGAGAGAGAGAAATCGAAAGAGGGTCTGTTTAGGTTTATTGTTAAATTTCAAAACGGCCGTGTTTTGGACAAAATGGGGGCAAATGAACATTTTTTTGGGAAATAAAGGGGGAATTTAAGTGTTCAAAATATTGTTCAAGTTTTGACATCCCTCTTTTGAAACAAAATGATTTTTTCAAATTTTTGTTAAATTAACTTTACAAATTCACTTATATAGATGACTCATAAAATTCAATTTATAATTCATCCATAAGTGCTTAAGGCAATACAATTTAAATAATTAGTAGTGATAAATTTCTATGGAACCCTATATAATTATAAAATTTAGTGTTGATGTAAATTAGATTGAGCAAAAACTAAATAAGTCTAACATTGAAAAATTTTAACGAATACTTGTATATACTTATATATACTTGTATATATGAATAAGCAAGTCCACAAGAATACTTGTATATATATTTGTATTTGTGATTGTGTTCTTTTATCAGTTAATTGTATTGGAAAATTTGAGTGCAAGGGCAGTAGATTTCACAGGTATATACTAATATATACTTGTATATATACTAATATAAACTTGTATATATTTGTATATACTAATATATATACTTGTATATACTAATATATAATTGTATATACAAGTATATATACTAACATATACTAATATATATATATATTATATACTAATATAATATATACTTATATATACTTGTATATATACTAATATAAACTTGTATATATTTGTATATACTAATATATATACTTGTATATACTAATATATAATTGTATATACTTGTATATATACTAACATATACTAATATATATACTTGTGTATATACTTGTATATATACTAACATATACTAATATATATACTTGTGTATATACTTGTATATATACTTGTATATATTTATATATATACTTCTATATACATGTATATACTTATATATATTTATAATATATACTTGTATTCCTACTTATATAATATCATATTATATCTAAATCATTATTTAACATATACTAATATATATATATATATATATATTATATACTAATATAATATATATTTATATATACTTGTATATATACTAATATAAACTTGTATATATTTGTATATACTAATATATATACTTGTATATACTAATATATAATTGTATATACTTGTATATATACTAACATATACTAATATATATACTTGTGTATATACTTGTATATATACTTGTATATATTTATATATATACTTCTATATACATGTATATACTTATATATATTTATAATATATACTTGTATTCCTACTTATATAATATCATATTATATCTAAATCATTATTTAACATATACTAATAAGTATATATTATATATTAATATAATATATACTTTATATACTTGTATATATACTAATATAAACTTGTATATATTATATCTAAATCATATTATATCATATTATATCTAAATCATTATTTAACATATACTAATATATATATATTATATACTAATATAATATATACTTATATATACTTGTATATATACTAATATAAACTTGTATATATTTGTATATACTTATATATATACTTGTATATACTTGTATATTTACAAGTATATATATTAACATATACTAATATATATACTAATATATTTACTTGTATATATACTAACATATACTAATATATATACTTGTATATATACTAATATATATTTGTATATATTTATATATATATAAGTATATACATGTATATACTTATATATATTTATAATATATACTTGTATTCCTACTTATATAATATCATATTATATCTAAATCATTATTTAACGGTGGACTTTAAAATTTCTAATGGGTTTATGAAATATTTATAAATCCAAACCTTAGCTTTTAATACTTAGTCAAGTTTATTTGGCTTAAAGAAAGCCTAACTTCCATACATTGCAAATAGCCATTAAACATGTTATTATTATAAGAAAATCTAACTTCCATTAAACGTCCAAGCTTCTATTTCTGCTTCATCTCTCATTCCTCTTTCAGCTTCATTAGTCGTGGTTCTCTCACTGCCAAACCCTAAGCACCACTCTCCTAAGCACCACTCTCCTTGTTGCGGTCTTCATTAATGCCGGCCGTCTCCTTGCTACCGGCCGTCTCCTTGCTGCCGTCCGTCTCCTTTGTCAGTAACTGCATTGTCCCAATTAAGTCGAAAGAAGATTATTTTTTTACTTATGAGCCGTAAGTAATCGTCCTATAGAGATCGTCCCATAGAATTCATTCCTCTGTTTAATCTAATTGAATTATTGCATTGTATTTTCAGATTACTATAATGTTGCATTGATATTTTCAGGTTACTATAATGTTGTTCTGTCCCTTTAATTTTCTGTTTAAATTTCAAGATCTACAGTATGTGTCCATGCTTCTGATGTCTCTTCTTGTTTATAAGTCTTTGGCTAAAATTTGATGCCTATCAGTTGAAATGGTATGTTGAGTGAATTGAGGATTATTTGTGGATTCAGGTTTTTCTGAATGAAGTTGAATGTCTGTTAAAACGTCTGTTAAAATTTATTTTGTTGTGAGATCTATAAACAGAAAACCTTTCACTCCTGACTTGTAACCAAGAAATACGCCTTTCCTTGCTCTTGGTGCTAGCTTTTCTTTTCAATGACAACTTTTAAGTTCTATATGTGAACCCTTTTTCTTTCTCCTTCAGGTTGAACAATTACATAACAGTCCAAGCTTCCTCATGCAACTTTATTCAAACCACAACAACCATATGATAGCTGTCCTCGAGAAACCTTCATAGAAGTTAGCTGCAACATCTGCTCTCGCATCTGAGGTGAATATACTTCCCTTCCAGGTTCTATTTGACTTTTGGGCATAATTCAGTGGTCCAACTAACTGAATTATTGCTCAAATTGCAGAACTGGTCCAACTCAAAGATGGATAGATCTTGGTTGAAGGCTGATAGAAGAACAAGAGAGTTTCAAATATGTGTGGAAGAGTTGTTAATGTTTGCATTTGAGAATGGGTTTGATGAAACAAAAATTAGTTGTCCATGCTTAAGATGCGCTCACAGTAAATCGTGGAAGGCTCAAACTGTTAGGGATCATCTTTTCCAATATGGTATTGATCAAACCTATACTTGCTGGATATGGCACGGAGAGTCAAATCCAGAAGGGAGTCCTTTAGTTGTTGAAACCGATTGTTTCTCAGAATCAGTTGATCAAAATGGTATAAGAACGGGGCATGATAATGTCGACGATGATGATATTTCATTAGATTCCTCTGATTTCATTAACCATGTTGAAGGTGAACATGAACCCCTTTATCTGGGATGCAAGGGTTATACTAAGATGAAAGCTTTAGTCAAGTTATATAACTTGAAAGCAAAGCATGGCATTTCTGATACATGCTTCTCTAATATTCTTCTTTTGCTTGGGTCAATGCTTCCAGAAGGCAATAGTATCCCTTCTTCCTTCAGTGAAGCCAAGAAAACCTTATGTGCTATGGGTATGGAGTATGAAAAAATACACGTGTGCCCGAATGATTGTCTCTTATATCGTGGTGAGAGAGATGAAGATGAGACAATTTGCCGCATATGTGGAGCCTCTAGATGGAAGCTGGACAAGAAAGGAAAAGAATTGGAAGGGGTCCCTGCTAAGGTTCTATGGTATTTTCCATTAATACCAAGGTTGAGGAATTTGTTCAATACAGCTCAAATTGCAAAGGAAATGACTTGGCATGACACTGGGCGACAAAAGGATGGTAAAATTAGACATCCGGCAGACTCACAAACATGGAAGGTGGTCGACCAAAAGTGGCCTGAGTTCGCTTCGGAGACAAGAAACCTTCAGTTAGCTTTATCTACCGATGGATTCAATCCCTTCCGTGGATTATCAACTGATTACTCATGTTGGCCTGTTTTGCTATGTATTTACAACTTACCACCTTGGCTTTGTATGAAGAGAAAGTATATTATGTTAAGTTTGTTGATATCCAGACCGAATCAGCCCGAAAATGATATTGATGTGTTCCTTCAGCCACTTATAGAAGATCTTCAAGTGTTATGGAATGGGAAACAAGTGTATGATGCATATAAGAAAGAGTTCTTCATACTAAGGGGAATTTTGTTGTGGACAATTAGTGATTATCCAGCCTTAGGCAACTTGTCGGGCAATATCATTAAAGGGTATAATGCTTGTACTGTCTGTGTTGATAAAACAAAAGCTACCAGGTTGGCAAATTATCGTAAGACGGTGGTTATGAGGCATCGTAGGTGGTTTCCCCGTTATCATCCATATCGAAGGCAAAAATTAGCCTTTGATAACACCGTGGAGAAGTTGTCGGCTCCTATTCCGTTAACTGGAGAGGAGGTATTTGAAAGGGTACAACCACTAAGGGGCCATGTCTATGGTAAGACACAATGCCAACCTCGATTGAATAAATGTGAACCTCGACCTATTTGGAAGAAGATGTCTATATTTTTCCAACTTGAGTATTGGAAATTTTTGTCGGTTAGGCATGTCCTTGATGTGATGCATATCGAGAAAAATATATGTGAAGCTTTGACTGGTACCTTGCTAAATATACCAGGGAAGTCAAAAGATAAGGAGTCTGTCCGTCTTGATATGGCTGAAATGGGAATAAGAACGGAGTTGAGGCCAAAAACTCCCGGAAAAAAAAGAGAAGTTGCCGACGGCATCTTGGAACTTATTGCATAAAGAAAAGAAGATTGTCTGCTCCTCCTTGGTTGGCATGAAGTTACCTAATGGTTTTTGTTCAAACATTAAGGGTCTAGTATCAATGAAAAATCTTCGACTTGTTGGAATGAAATCTCATGACTGCCATACAATGTTGCATCACTTACTCCCCATCGCAATTCGGTCAGTACTACAAAAACAGGTTAGGTGCACTATTATTAGGTTTTGCCTCTTCTTCAAGGCAATTTGCAGTAAAGTCATCGAGGTGGATAAACTGGAAAAAATGCAAGCTCAGTTGGTGGAGACCATATGCTTGCTAGAAAAGTACTTCCCCCCTTCCTTCTTTGATATAATGATCCATCTCTCAATTCATCTTGTAAGAGAGGTTGAGCTCTGTGGGCCAATCTTCCTTCGCTGGATGTACCCTTTCGAGAGATATATGAAGACTTTCAAGGGTTATGTACGGAATTGGGCTCGTCCGGAAGGGTGCATTGCTGAGGACTATGTTGCAGAAGAGGCCGTTGAGTGTTTGGTCAACTTTGAAGAAGCAACTGTTGGATTGCCGAAAAATAGTAGGGATAAGAACGACTCAAAATACAGACCCTTATCTGGTGCAACAGTGATAACGCCAAGTAAGAAGGACTTGCACCTAGCACATTTGTGTCTTCTCCAAAATTGTAATGACGTTCGACCATATTTTGAGTAAGTTACTTTAATTTGTTTTTGTTATTTCCTTATTTTCTGCATTTTGTTTCAAAAATTAATAAAGTTGATTTTACTTGCAGTGAACATATGGCTTCTCTGGTGAAAATATATCCACAACATGAAAATGATGAAGAGTGGCTAAAGAACATGCAAAATGAAACATTCCCTAAGTGGTTTCATAAAAAGGTTAAATCTTATAGCCCAAGTATTTTGCTGCAATTTGCATCAAAAATAGGCCTGTTTCTTTATATATTTTACTGAAAAATAATGAATGCCCTGTACTTGTGAATTCTTTTGAAATACTACAATATTTATCTTCTCTCAAAGGCTATATCATACTTATGGCCAATTTAATTTTTTGGACAGATTGGATCAGAATTACTTGATGAGAAGAATACAGTAACTAAGGATATAATGTGGATTGCAGCAGGGCCTAACAAGGATGTAGCTACATTCAGTGGCTATAGAATCAACGGTGTTACCTTCAGCACCAAAGAACGTGATGATACTCGGCAAGTTCAGTGCAGCGGTGTTTGTGTAGATGTCGATACAATGCTTGTGAAGGGTAAGGATAAAAATATCGAGCATACTTCACATACATTTTATGGAGTTATTACAAGTATTTGGGAGTTGGACTATAACCACTTTAGGGTTCCTATCTTTCGTTGTAATTGGGTAGATATGAACAAAGGGGTTAAAGTAGATGACTTGGGATATACATTGGTTAATTTGAACAAATTAGGTTTTCTAAACGATCCTTTTGTGTTAGGAAAACATGTCAAGCAAGTTTGTTACATAGATGACCCTCTTGAAAAATTATGGTAAGTTGTCTCAAAATTACCTGACAAGTACTATGATGAAAGTGATGATGAAAATGAGGGATCTGTAGAAATAGAACTTGAGAATGAGCTGTCATGATGGTAATAATTTCATTTGTTTTAAGTTCTATTTTGAAATTATGTCCTGCCATTAATTTTTCCATCGTTTATACTTGCAGGTCCAACATCCTTAATGCATGTCACAACTCCCTGCTGCCTGTAGAATAAATTGTTTATATCATTCACAATTTAATGAAAGATTGTTTGGACGCTTTGTTGAAAGTTTTGTGTTTCTTATTTAAATTTGTTGAAAGTTTCATTTGTACCTATCATTCGATTTGTATCTTTATTTGACACTTTGTTCAAAGATTTGGTTATATAATTTATTGAATCATGTGGTTTTTGCTCTGACACCATGCTGGTGGATTTGGTTTAACACTTGTCAGTGGAGGATTTCATTTGATTTGTGTTTTTGGATTCATTTGTGTATAGGGATTACCCTCTTGAATGAAGGCATTTTTTTTTCACACTCAGTTAATCAGACAACGGTTTCTTACGAAAAACCGTTGTCTGAACATATATTATACAATGGTATGAACAGTTAATCAGACAACTTTTTAAATAACCGTTGTCTGAAACATCTTATCAGACAACGATTTTTTTTTACAAAAAAATACTTGTCTGAACGTATATTACACAACGGTTTTAAAACCGTTGTATGTATGCTTAATTCAGACAACGGTTTTTTAAAACCGTTGTCTGAAACGCTGAATTATATAACACATTCGAAAAAACCGTTGTCTGAAATATCATATCAGACAATGGTTTTGTATTACCAGAAAAACAGTTGTCTGAACATATATTACACAACGGTCCCTAAAACACCGTTGTCTGGTGTGACCAAAATGACAGCTAATAGACAACGCTTAAAAAAAAACCAAAAACAGTTGTCTGAAAACTAATCAGACAACGCTTTTTTGGAAAAAAAAACCGTTGTCTGTTTTTTTCAGACAATGGTATTTTCCTTAACCGTTGTCTGATGACCGTTGTCTGATTCAGTTTTTCTTGTAGTGAAGTAATGTTTTTATAGTTAAATGTTGAAAATGAGTTTGATAGAATGAAGTTTGAATAAGGTAATAATAGTGAAAATAGTGTTTTGGTGGAATTCTTGGTAGAAATGATGTAAATGGTATTTGAATGATTAAAGTATAGTAAAATGAATTGCTAATGCTATGTTGAAACTTGTAATGTGGTTTAGGATTGATTAAAGTGGATTTGTAAAATCAAAGTGAAAAAGGACAATTGATGAAGTTGAAGTTGGAAGGTGATTTGAGCTTGGATATTATTATATTTAAGGTTAGTATATATTTTGATAACCTTGCATTGATTGCATTTGAATTTGCTTTGCACATTGTTAATTTTGAAAATATGCCAAGTTATTTTGATATTGGAAGTCATGGTAAAGGTACATTATTGTTTGTAAAATTGTATGTTTATCTTACATTTGGGCTTAACACATTTTATTTGGAAAATGTGTTAAGCTACTTGATTCATTGAATATTTATGAACATTGTACTATGACATGTGATTTGTTATGTATGTATTATATACATTGTGAAAGGCCATTGATAATGGCTAAATTGAATAAAATGTGATTTATATGAATTATGTGAAAATAACTCAAAATATTTGGGTAATGTGTTTTTAATATGAAATGTGATGCATTGTGATGAATTGATGAAATATGATGAATTAAGATAAATTGACATTGATATGAATGAGAGAAAAAATTGAAAATGATGCAATGTGATGAAAAATGAGAAAATGAAGCAATGTGAGAAAAATGTAAAAATGAGGCAAAGTGCCTAGTTGATAATGTGAAAATAAGAAAAAGTTAAATATGAATTATTTATGTGCCTAGTATGTTATTCAATTTCTAAAGTTCTGTGTTTAGCGGTATGCCTATAAGGGTATCCTCATTATTTACCTTCTGAGTTAGACGCTATGCGCCACTGATACTTGATTTTACCTTTGGGGCTAGACGCTTGATGCCACTGATACTTGATTTTGCCTTCGAGGCTAGAAGCTTGGTGTCACTGATACTTGATTTGCCTTCGAGGCTAGACACTTGGTGTTAATATGGACCAAAATATTTATTTATCTTATACTCTATATATATACAGTACATATATTTATATATGTAGAGTACATATACAGAATACAAGGATGTCACTATCCTGTTGCTTAGAAAAAAAAATTCCCCATAACTTAAATAACATATTTATACATTAAAAGACAATTAATTTAATCAATAAGTAGATATATTAGATATTTTATGAAAAAAATTACAAATTTAGAAGAAAATATCTGAAAAAATTTCGCCAGAGTTTTGTCTGTAATTTTAATAATTCCCAAATCATAAAAACCACAACCTGCATAAAAATAGACACTACCAAATATAGTTTTCACTCATTCTCTAAATACCAATTCATAAATACATATTCAAGTTCATAACTCAAAATATTATTTATCATAATTAAATACTTTTTTAAGTATATATAACAATTCTTTATATTTTATCACATATGCTAAATATTAATATACATAAATCAAAATACTTAAAAACATATTTATATATGAATGTAAATGGCACAGCTGGTCTGGCGTTATCCTAAGTCACCAAATATAATCCACATTCAGGCTCTGTCTGAACAGTAACTCCTTTACTTGCGTGATACATATTACCACGCTATGCCCGAAAGCTTAGTTGTATTTATAATATAGCATTGACATAACATCATTATAATTAAAACATGCATCATATTTAAATAATAAAATAATAAAATTTACTTTTCTTTAAAACATAAACAACCCCATACTTTGAGTCGAACCTTCTTATACAATTATCTATTCCCAGGCTTGTTGCATTGGTCTATCACATAGTGTATATTTCTGACACCATTAGTGTCTGACTCAGGCGTAGGCACATCTCTGTGACACCCGGTGTCTCATCTCTTTTGGCATATGGTATGCCAACATCTAAGTGCAAACTTCTGGCAGCTAGATAATGTATAAGATACACACAATACACATTCAGTTTTCAACATATTTTCACATCTCAACTCATATCATGGTTTCAACAAACCATCATCATAGATAATGCAACTGTGTCTCACTTTCACATTTTAGTGCATAACTTACACTTTTCATAAATTTACTCTATTTTCATAATTTATACACATCTTAAACATAAGCCATAATTCAATGGCTTAACATCATATTCATCATATCACAACATACACATATTCTTTGCCTCACCATTTTCATTCTTATCATATTTCCACATTTTCACCAATTTTTACACATTTTCAAATTCTACACGTTATTTGTATATTCTCCAAAAATTTCAATTATTCAAGTATATTTTTTTGATATGTTCCCAGTGTGACATATTTTCTATTACAAGTGCACAAAAATGCATTTTTACCAATTATATTAAACAAAAATATTAGCCATTCTACAATTGCTTAATATCTCATAATGTGATATGCAATTCCACATCACTTCACACTTATCCTTCTTCCTAAGCATCACATTAACACATTCACAAGCATGGGCCCAAACAAACTAATATATTATTCAAATCCCAGAGGTACTGATTAGGTCCATATTGACAACAAGTGTCTATCTCCGAAGGAAAATCATTTATCAATGATGCCGAGCATCTAGCCCCGAAGGCAAAATCAAGTATCAGTGACGTCAAGCGGCTAGCCTCAAGGCAAAATCAAGTATCAGTGACGCATAACGTCTAGTCTCGAAGGCAAATAATGAGGATAACCTCATAAGAATATCGCCAACCATAGAACTCTAGAAAATGAATAATATACTAGACACACAAATAATTTATATTCAACTTTTTCTCATTTTCTCATTATCAACTAGGCACTTTGCCTCATTTTCACATTTTTCTCACATTGCTTCATTTTCTCATTTTTCATCACATTGCAACATTTTTACTTTTTTTTTTCTCATTCATATCAGTGACAATTTACCTTAATTCATCATATTTCATCAATTCATCACAATGTATCATATTTCATATAAAAAACACATTACCTAAATATTTTGAGTTATTTTCACATCACATTTTATTCAATTTAGCCATTATTAATGGCTTTTCACAATGCATATAATGCGTATATAACAAATCACAGGTCATATCAAGCGCAAACTTATCGCAAACTAGATAATGTATAAGATACACACAATACACATTCATTTTTCAACACATTTTCACATCTTAACTCATATCATGGTTTCCACAAACCATCATCATAGATAATGCAAATGTGGCTCACTTTCACATTTTAGTTTATAACTTGCACTTTTCATAACTTACTCTATTTTCATAATTTATACACATCTTAAATATAAGTCATAATTCAATGGCTTAACATTATATTCATCATATCACAACATACACATATTCTTTATCTCACCATTTTCATTCTTATCATATTTTCACATTTTCACCAATTTTCACACATTTTCAAATTCTACACATTATTTGTATATTCTCCACAATTTTTAATTATTCATGTATATTTTCTTGCCATGGTCCCAATGTGACATATTTTCCATTACAAGTGCACAAAAATGCATTTTTACCAATTATATTGAACAAAAATATTAGTCATTCTACAATGGCTTAATATCTCATAATGTGATATGCAATTCAATATCACTTCACACTTATCCTTCTTCCTAAACATCACATTAACACATACACAAGCATGAGCCCAAACAATTTAATATATTATTCAAATCCCAAAGTTACTATTTTGGTCCATTTTGACACCAAGAGTCTAGCCCCGAAGGCAAATCATATATCAGTGAAGCAAAGCGTCTAGTCCCGAAGGCAAAATCAAGTATTAGTGACATCAAATGTCTAGCCCCGAAGGCAATATTAAGTATCAATGATGCATAACAACTAATCCCGAAGGCAAATAATGAGGATAACCTCATAGGCATGTCGCCAAACATAAAACTCTTGAAATTGAAAAATATACTAGGAACACAAATAATTCTTATTCAACTTTTTCTCTTTTTCTCATTATCAACTAGGCACTTTATCACATTTTCACATTTTTCTCACATTGCTTCATTTTCTCATTATCAATTAGGCACTTTATCACATTTTCACATTTTTCTCACATTGCTTTATTTTCTCATTTTTCAACACATTACATCATTTCACTTTTTTTTCTCTCATTCATATCAATGTCAATTTACCTTAATTCATCATATTTCATCAATTCATTACAATGCATCACATTTCATATTAAAAACACATTATCCAAATATTTTGGGTTATTTTCACGTAATTCATATAAATCACATTTTATTCAATTTAGCTATTATTAATGGATTTTCACAGTGCATATAATGCATACATAACAAATCACATGTCATAGTGCAATGGTCATAAATATTCAATGTATTAAGTAGCTTAACACATTTTCTAAATAAAATGTGTTAAGCCTAAATGTAATATAAACATATCTCATTTATCAAAAGTTTGTGCACACAATTTTACAAACAATAATGTACTTTTCCCATGACTTCCTATATCAAAGTAATTCATTACATTTTCACAATTCTAAATGTGCTAAGCAAATTCAAATGCAATGTTATCAAAATATATACTAACCTTAAATATGATAATATCTAAGCTCAAATCACATTCCAACTTCAACTTCATCAATTGTCCTTTTTCACTTTAATTTTACAAATCCACTTTAATCAATCCTAAACTACATTGCAAGTTTCAACATAACATTAGCAATTCATTTTATTACACTCTAATCATTCAAATACCATTTACAACATTTCCACCAAGAATTCCACCAAAACACTATTTTCACCATTATTATCTTATTCAAACTTTGTTCTATCAAACTCATTTTCAACATTTAACGATAAAAACATCACTTATACATCAATATAATATTAAAATAATTCATTTTCATAATTATAGAAATCTCTTTCAAAAAATCAAATTTCACATAATGTAACTATTAACATTAAATTCACCAAAACATACTCATATCACATTTTTCAACCTTAAAATCATAACATTTACAATAAAACAACACTAATTCATATCATTAAAATAATTATTAACATCCATATTAGAAATCCTAATTTCACATAATAGGTCCATAACCCTAAACTTAACCAAACTCTTTCATAATTAATTTCATCCATTACCATAATTATCATCAACCATGTTAGAAACACTAATTGCACTATAACTTTAAAATTCTATACTAACCAATTCCAAATTACATCTTAGGTTAATTTCTATCATTAAATTTATAATTCTACTCACTTTAACAATTCAAACTTTAAATTTTACAATTCTATCCAATTTTTTAATTTTTGCCCTAATATACTTTAATTACAGAAAACTATTCCAACCCAATCCAAATTGAGATTTAAGTTCAATTACATCATTAGAACCCCATTTAAACACAATTTAATCAATTAAATTCAAATTACATGCATTCTAACAAAAAATCTCCATCACAACCCAAAACACCCTTACTACCTCTCTCAAATCCCAACCAAACTTTATCTTTCCTATGATCTAACCTTAAAATTATTTACTCTATATCAAATTAATATTATTCAAAGTAATTTTACAAATTAACAAATATTCTTCAAAAATGAATATTCTACATAATCATAAATTAAAAGAAACTTCTTTAAAAAAAAAATCCTTACCTTATGATAGGAAACTTTCAAATCCACCCCTAAACCTTGAAATTTTTGTGATATTTTAAATATTTGAAGAAATCAAAAATTCTAATTTGGACACCCATCCGAAGATGGAAACATTAAGAATTTGCTTATTCTCCTCTAAAAAGTCCAATTGTTTTACTACCAAAGCTTTCTCCTATCCGATCGTTCCTCCCTAAAGTTTTTTCCTCCAAAGTTCCCCCTAATTGTCCTTTTTTGGTCTTATTTATAGGAGATTTAGATCATTAATTTTATTTGTTTTAGGAAATTATCATTAATTAGGAATAGGAAACCAAAACCAAATAGAATTTGATTTCGAAAAAAATTGAGTCAGAAAAATTTCCCTGGCGAAAAAATTACTGCGGGCTGTTGCGAAGGATTGAGAGCAAAATTGTGGCGCTGTGTGGAAAATTGCGGGCAAAATGGCCCACAGCCATTTCATCCAACACTTTCGGTGATAAATTTTTTTTTCGCCGATTTTTCCGTCGTCGATTTTTATTTTTATTTATTTTTATTTTTTATTATTATAATAATTTTTATAAATTATAAAAAATAAATACTAAAACAAATATTATTTAATTAAGATAACACAAAAATTATTTTGGACTAAATAAAATATATTGGACCGGACTGGGTAAAAAATTAAGGGTCTACAGTTTACCCACTGCTTGAACGATCTAAGACTTTAGTAAAAGAGAGTGAAAAGAAATAAGACTTAATTTTTGAGATGGTTAAGGTTTTGGGTTCTGGACCCGGTTTGAGTTCTGGACTCAAAAAATAGTTTTAGGTTCTGGACCTAAGGGTAATTTTGGGTTCTGGACCTGAGCTAAGTTCTGGACTTAAAAGAGATTCTAGGTTCTGGACCTAAGGATAATTTGGGTTCTGGACCCGAGCTAAGTTCTGGACTTAGAAGAGATTCTAGGTTTTGGACCTAAGGATAATTTGGGTTCTGGACCCGAGCTAAGTTCTGGACTTAGAAGAGATTCAAGATTCTAGAACTAAGGATAATTTGGGTTCTAGACCCGAGCTAAGTTCTAGACTTGGAATGGATTCTAGGTTCTGGATCTAAGGATAATTTGGGTTCTGGACCCGAGCTAAGTTCTAGACTTAGAAGAGATTCTAGGTTTTGGACCTAAGGATAATTTGGGTTCTGGACCCAAAACTAGATTTGGATACTAGATCATAAACTAGACTTGGATACTCAATCATAAACTGGATTTGGATACTCGATCCTAAACTGGATTTGGATACTCAATCCTAAATTGGATTGGGATACTCGATCCTAACTAGATTTGGATACTCGATCCTAAATTGGATTGGAATACTCGATTCTAACTGGATTTAGATACTCGATCCTAAATTGGATTGGGATACTCGATCCTAAATTGGATTGGGATACTCGATCCTAACTGGATCTGGATACTCGATCCTAAATTAGATTGGGATCCTCGATCCTAAACTGGATTTGGATACTCGATCCTAGCTGGATTTGGATACTAGATCCTAAATTGGATTGGGATACTCGATCCTACCTGGATTTGGGTACTCGGTCCTAAATTGGATTTGGATACTCGATCATAAATTGGATTGGGATGCTCGATCCTAACTTGATTTGGATACTCGATCCTAAATTGGATTGGGATACTCGATCCTAAACTGGATTTGGATACTTGATCCTAATTGGATTTGGATACTCGATCCTAAATTGGATTTGGATACTCGATCCTAACTTGATTTGGATACTCAATCCTAAACTGGATTTGGATACTCTATCCTAAACTGGATTTTGATACTCTATCCTAAATTGGATTGGGATACTCGATCCTAACTGGATTTGGATACTTGATCCTAAATTGGATTGGGATACTCGATCCTAAATTTGATTGGGATACTCAATCCTAAACTGGATTTGGATACTCAATCCTTGCTGGATTTAGATACTCGATCCTAAATTGGATTGGGATACTCGATCCTAACTGGATTTGGATACTCGATCCTAAATTAGATTGGGATACTCGATCCTAACTGGATTTGGATACTCGATCCTAAATTGGATTGGGATACTCGATCCTAAACTAGATTTGGATACTCGATCCTAACTGGATTTGGATACTCGATCCTAAATTGGATTGGGATACTCGATCCTAAACTTGATTGGGATACTCGATCCTAACTGAATTTGGATACTCGATGCTAAATTGGATTGGGATACTCTATCCTAAACTGGATTTAATTTGGGTACTTGGACCCGTGACTGGTACTTGGGCTCGAGATTTAATTGGATTTAACTGACCCTCTACTAGTTGAGGATTCTGGCTTAACTTGTTGTTCCATTCTTTTGTTCTTCCTTTTATAAAAATTCAGCTATTTTTAGGTGGCCCTCATATCTTCTCCTTGCCCTCAGTGTGGCAAAATACAAGTGAGTTTGAAAATGTTTGGTATATAAACTCAAAAAATTGGAAAGGAGAAACTTTGCCCCCTGTGTGGGCACAAACCAAAGATTTTTTCCACGCAAGCTTTGATTGATGTTTTTTTGTCTAGTTCTTCGTACAAGCACGTATTTCTTCTCTTTGCAAGATTACTGGAACTTTCTCAAGCAATGGGCTTTCCATACCCCCTGATTTGATATCTTCTTTTGATTGTTTACTTCACAGGGTGTTTGCTGTTCACTTTAATAAAGAATAGACAATACAAGACAAGAAAGTGGGATGTGATATGCTCATGTATGCATGATATGCATGAATAACACTTACAATGGTTCCTTCAACTCATAGACCGAGGTAATCAGAGGAAGTGTTCTCATTGACTCCTTTGAGATACTTATTCAGCCCTTGCTTCTGAATGATAGGATGCTTCACATTTATGGCTTTTATCTTTGGGATATTGAAGATATGAGTAATGAAGGCCCCAAATAGTAGAGATACATCCATTTTAAATTATGATTCAACATGTCAGTTGGTAGCTTCTTCATGACCTTGCTAGTAATCATTTCCTTTGCCCAATGTGTCCTTTGAGGTTTAACTGTTCAACATATTTCCTTTAACTTGAAGGCTTGGTGTGACAAAAATATTTTTTATTTTTTTAATTTTTGATTTTGAAATCAAATGTTGGCTTTGCTAAATCAATGTCAATGTACCTCAGGACTTGATTTTTCTAAATTAACATATTTATAACATGACAACCCTAGTTACCGCACTAAACTCGGGAATAATTTCTATTTAAGCAAGAATTGTTGCACTTTAGATAGGCACATACACATTACTTGGCCAAAGGTCTCATTGAGTTTGAATATTATCTATCTCATATGCATGCTTATCCAAACTATCTCCACTAATAGACTCTACCTACCAAGAGAGATCAACAGGTCTTTGATAGGCTTGAAATGGGGTCTATAAGGGACACGGGTTTAAATGAAGGCCATTTTGAGATTAGAGCTAGTGTGACATAAAGGACAAACCTTCACACTACATATTGCTTGTTGGAACTTTAGAGAGTTAGGAGCATGAAAGGATAGAGCTTTGAACATTCTTCTTTCTTTTTGGCGTTAACCTAAATATTGATTGGGACAGTCTTTCCCCTTCCATAAAGTTTGGTACCCAAATTCATTTCTTTTCTTCTTCTCACTCTTCTTTCCTTTTATTTTCTTACTCTTCCCTTTCTTTGAGCATTTTATCATTTTGTCCTTCTTCCTTGTAGGACTGTTAAGTACAGAATTTTCAAGAATTGGATGGTCTTTCTCCTTTTTCTCTGATTTTGATCGAATCTTTGGTTGGGTTGGACCAATTCAAGACAAACTGTCCTTATAAACCAAATGGAAACCCTTTTGCTGCCTTAGGTAAAAGAGAACTCAATTGGCTTTCTAAACCATTTTGGATTTTTCTTTTTCTTTTTCTTTTTTCTTTTGTCCTTTCTTCTTTTTTTTTTCTTTTTTTTTCTCTTCTTCCTTTTTCTTCTTCTTTTCTTTTCTTCTTTCCTTTTTTTTTGTTTTTTGGTTCTAGCTCCAACAGAGTTGTCTTGTTTGTACCAACTTGGGTTTCTAATAATGTTTGAGTGGAGTGACATAAATCTTCTTTAACAGGGATAAATCACTTGTTACTCTGATGTTGTCTTGATATATTGGAGATATTAAGTGAACTTCAACTACCCTTGTGGTCTTGAAAACTTCAACTACCCTTATGGTCTTGAAAAATTCAACTATCTTCATGGTCTTGAGAACTTCAACTATCCTCATGATCTTGACTAATCATTGCTTTCTTTGATCTTCTTGCCTCTTCATCTTAGTGATCATAAGACTTGTCAAAAGTATCACAACAGCTCAAGGTAGGTTATTGGGGTTTGTAAGCCAATGAAAAGAAAGCTAAAATTTTATGAAGGCTCAAAGGGATAACTAGGGATTGATATTTAATAGGGTGGATATAAGTTGTTGGCTCGTCAAACAATGCCTAGATCATCTCTCTCTTAAATAAGCAGAGTTCAATTTCGCCTCGAAAGTTTGTCAAATCATGTTCTAAGACCGACTAGGACCTAGACAAAGATAATTATGCAGGAGCCCTCTCTAAGTAAGCATACACAACTCAATGCTATAGAGCAATTCCCTCACCTAGTAAAGCCATTCAAGTCATGATGCATAAATATATTAATTCATGAATCATCAAGCTAGATTCCTTATTGGTTGAGCACCAAAATGAACAAAGACCAGCAAAAATTTTGATCAAAGTAATTTATTCAAACAAATTTAAACTTGAAAAACATTATAGTTCCAATTAAATATTAAAGAAAGTAAAATTTGAAAAGCAGCATTCAAGCTAAGGAAAGTTTGGTGAGTTAAGCTTCTTCTCCTTTCACATCTTCAATATTTCCATCTTAAAAGGATGATAAAACAAAATCTTCTTCTAATCCTTTTCCTACCATGAAGGTTGCCGGTGGAGGTACTCTTCCAAATTTTGGCAAAGGATTGTTCTTGGTATTGGGCTTGTCTGGCTCGGGTAGCTTACCACTATCAATCAAATCTTAGATCTCATGCCTTAGACGAGCACATTTATCTATTTTGTGCCCTCGCATTTGATGAAATTGACAGAAGGCCTCGGCATTGAAGTTTGGTGGCAGTGGATTATGTAACGGTTGAGGAGCTAACAGTTGTAACAACCCTTTCTTTTGCAGTTTGCTAAAAATCCAAGATAGAGGTTTTCCCAATTCTGATAATTGTCTTTTATTTCCTTGACTAGTGACATTAACATCAACTTCTTTTTGCATGCTTTGATTGCTAGGCTGATAATTCCCTTTCTCATTCCTTCTTGCCGAAAAGCTTTTTTTCTCCCTTTCCCACTCTTCAATTTGTAGACCAGCTTGGAGAAGATCTTTGAAATCCCTTATAAGGGTGTGAGACATCCTTTCACGGAGATTGGGCATAATGCCTCTCACGATCATCCTTATTTGATCAGATTCATCGGGCCTTTTCTTGAGTAAAGCAGCCTTATTTCTCCATCTTTTCACATAGTCCACAAAATTCTCATTTGGCCTTTGTCTAATGGACTCCACTTCCATTAAGGTAACTTCCATCTCGACATTATGCCCATATTGCTGGATGAAGGCCTTGTATAGCAAATCCTAACTCTTTTGCGTACTTTTCTCCAAGGTGTTGAACCAATTTTGGACAACAGGGTCCAATGACAGAATGAAATATCTCAAAGTTTGAGCTTTAGTAGCTCGAGCTGACTGCATGGCAGTGATATACTGCTTCACATGGAGGTGAGGATTTTCGGTCCCATTAAACTTCGTAAAAGATGGCATCTTGAACTTGTACAGAACTTCTTCATCTAGTTCAAATAGTTTGTCGACTTCGGATATTTCTTCAGTTTTCAATTTCTTCTCAAATTTCTTTTCTACATTAGCAATCATCTTTTCAACATCAGATTTCTTGTTCTTTTCAACAGTTGCCTTCTCAACAACCTTCGGCTCCTTTTTATCTTGAGGATCTTGGTAGTATTGAGCCCAATCATCATCGTCATCAACGATCACCTTTTCATCATCAAAAATCACTTCACCAACTTTAGTCTTCCCTTTGTCCTTTGCCTTCTTAGTACTAGCAGATGCTTCGGCATGATTTTCCAAAATTGCAGTCAATTGGTTCTTCATGGTCTCAGCTAGGGCCTCTTTTATTTTTTCCATCTTGGCATTGATGGCATCATCCACCATTCTTTGAATTTGTTCGGGCTCCATTGCTTTTGGTGAAAAAGAGATTGAGTCGTTGCTAGATTCTTCGCTTTCGGCGTAGGTCGGATTGTCATAAGCTTTTGAACTGTCGTAATCTAGGGCTGTGAGCCAGAGAAGATCAATGATATGAGATGCAAATGTATGTATGTATGCATGTATGCAAAAATAATCAACAAACAAGGACAAATAGGACGTTCCTTCCAACCTTATAACATCCACATACGAATGGCGAGTCTCTTTTCCTAGGTATATGGTTAACAAAATACCAACATGGGGTATATTGTTTTTGAATATTTCCCTCGGAAGTTTCAACCAATAGTTATATTTTCAAAAATGGAAATCAATTTATGATAATTCCCATTAATTAGGTTTTAATTCATTAAACCAACTATAGTAGCTTTTATGCTATATTTGGATTAAAACGAAAATAAGAGGTTTATTATAGATAGATTTCTCACTTGAAAAAGTAACTATTGATTCATGCCAAAAACAAGCCCATGATTAATTACTTCTTAGTATAAACTAGGGTCACAATTAATTTTTGGTATTCCGTAATTGACCTAAATAATTTGCAAGCTCTTTGTAAGAAAATTATTTTGTTTCTAAGCCCATTGTAAAAAGATTTTAGAAAAAATGGATTTTGGGCTTAATATCAGAATTTTTTATTTCTTTTTTTAGAAAAGTTTTATGTCCAAAGACCATTTTGAAAAGTTTTGAAAATTATTTTGGTCTTTTGGACTTTAAAGAAAAATTTATTTTGAGCTTACAATGTACTTAGGTCACATTAGAAAAAGAACAAACCAAATAAGCCATGATTTAAGCCAAGATAAATTAACCATAGTCAAACAACATGCATTTGGGGTAAAAACCTAAGGAAAGTAACTAGGCCAATTACATGAGCTTTATTCTTTGGGTTAAAAGGCTTAGGTTCACATAGCAAGTATATACCAAATGGTACAAGGCTATGAGTGGTTGTGCCATGCTCGATCTCCATTCCTTGAGTGAAAGCATGGTATCCCTTACATAACACAACACGGGTAACACGGGCATCCTAACTCACGCACACAATTCAATCTAATATGATGCAATGGATAATATCATTATAAGAAAGAATAGAATAATATAAAGACCAACGGAATCAACTTCTCTTATCCCCAGTGGAGTCGCCACTATGAGCAGGGATTTTCGCCCCCACTCCCGGTGGAATGGTTCTTGTGACTTCAACACTGTTTAGGCTCGGGGCCTTAGAGAACACGGACCTAAGTCCAGAGAAAATGGAGTTGCCACCCGGACGGGCTGGAAAAAAGAAAGGGGTGGATGACTCAATTCCTAAGGAATCCCCAACACCCTAATGGGTTCAGAAAGTTGGGTACGTGTGGGAAAGGTGAGAAATGGTCCAGCACCCCCACAATGCCCGGTTCATTAGAACCGGCCTCCTTTACAGGTCTTAATATTATAAAATTCTTAAATATAACAATATCATCCATATTACACACAAAAATTGAAATAAAGCATCGTTATATTAAAATCAAAGCAATGTCCAAACAAAGTAAATAAATGGACACCTATCCGAAGATGGAAACATGCCCTTACATCATCGATGTCTAAACTAATAGGACACCCACCAAAAGGCAGAAACATGTCCTTTACATTGGTCTAAAATATAAGCAATTTAAATTACATAGAACTTAATTAATGAGGTACCCACAATGTGGAAACATACCTCTTACAACATTTGGAAATCAAAATAAATTGATAAAAGTAAATAACCACTCATCATAAATAAATTATTCATCAAAGATATTAAACATCAATAAAAAGTAAACATCCATCCATGATAATTTAAATAAACCAAGCATTGAACTTAAATAAATCAAATCATATAATAAACTACATAATCAAATAAGGTAAGTAAAGATACAAATTGAAGTTTACTATTTCTCATTTAAAGTTCTTTAATTAATATTTAGAATTTTGGAATTTATTTGTTTAAGATACTGTAAGTTTTAAGGGAATTGAAATAGATTAAGGTTTTATATTTTAAGAGATTGATAAGGTTCTTAGATTAACCAAATTAGGGTTTAAGGGGTAAAATCATGAAATTAGGGTTTGGATACTTTAAAATATTTGGCTTTAGGACTCACGGTTACTGGATTATTATTTTTGAATTTATTATATTGGGTTTGAATGTTTAGATTTGTAATGTTTTAAGGTTTTAAGGATTAGGGTTTAGGGAAAACTAGGATTTAAGGTTTTAAGGGAATTAGGGTATAAGAAAACTTGGGGTTTAGATTAGCTAGTTTGGGGTTACTGTCTTGGTTTTGGGATTGAAGAAAATGGTTTAGAGTTTATAAAGTTTTTGGGAATAGGCAAGATGATTTAAGATTTTTGTGAAACAGAAAGCATTTTTTAGGGTTTTTAGAAATAAAAAGATCAATTTAGGGTTTTAAATTTTAGAAGAAACAAAATTAGGGTTCCTGAGTTTTAAAAGAAATGAAAGGAACGTTTTAAGATTTTTGGAAAACAAAGAAACAGATAAAGATTTTTAAGGTATTTAGAAACAGAGGAAAACATTTAAGGTTTTTGAAAATAAAGATCAAATTATTACATCTTCAAAGATTGAAGTTTTGCGTGTGTAATCTTATGAATAAAATCAAGAATGAAGCTACTGTAAGAAATAAAAAGAAATTAAAGATTCAAACCTTCGTTCATTGGTTCCACCAAAAATTGCTTCTTGGATGAACAAGGACAAAGGCAAGATGGTTGCCTTTGATGGATTGATTGCTTGCTTATTCTCCTCTAAAAAGTCTGATCGTTTTACTGTCAAAGGTTTCTCCTAGTCCGATCATTCCTCCTTAAAGTTTTTTCCTCCAAAGTTCCCCCTAATTGTCCTTTTTTGGTCTTATTTATAGGAGATTTAGATAATTAATTTTATTTGTTTAAGGAAATTATCATTAATTAGGAAAAGGAAACCGAAACCAAATATAATTTGGTTTCAGAAAAAATTACGTCGGAAAAATTTCGTTGGCGAAAAAATTGCTGCGGGCTGCTGTTAAGGATTGAGAGCGAAATTGGGGTGTTGCATGGAAAATTGCGGGCAAAACCATTTTGCCCACACGAAACTCCTGCGGGCGCAACACTTTCGGCGACGAATTTTTTCGTCGCCGATTTTTCTTTTTATTTTTAGTAATTATTTTTTTATTATTATAATAATTTTTAAAATTTATAAAAAATAAATACTAAAATAAATATTATTTAATTAAGATAACAAAAATTATTTTGGACTAAATAAAATATATTGGACCGGACTGGGTCAAAAATTAAGGGTCTACATGTATCTTATACATCTATTAAATATAATATATATATCCAACATATATAACAATTATTATATGATATGTATATACTATGTATATACTAGGTATACATTAAATATATACACCTTATACCTCCAAATACTTATTTAATTTCTCTAAAATCATGGATATGACAATTCTCTTCCTCTTAAATAATTTCGTCCTCAAAATTACTTATTGTAGTAGTTAATTCCACCATAATCAAACACTAATCTTCACTTCCTGCATAATTAACTGCCAAATTATTGTCACCATTAATCATCATTATTAACCATATAATCTTTTACTCTCCCTCTTGACAAAATACTCTTAATCTTTTTTACAATTACCATTGTAAATATCAATAATAAATATTAACTCTTCACTTACTTATATCTAATGTACATATAGTTTCTAGTTCTCCAACATACAATTAAATTCCAAATACATTCTTCCATTTATTAATCAATTACCAGTCATTACATATCATCAAGCATTTAAGTAGCATTAAATTAACATTTATATTATACAAACCAATTCAAAATTCCATCCAAAAACTCAGTCGTGTCAATATAATATCACTCCATGCATTTAAAATCAGTTATGTCTTTAGCTTTCAAATTCTTTGATTTACATCTTCGCTTCTTTTTTTTAAACTTACTCTTCTTGTTATCTAAAATCATCAATGATTCATTAATCTATCATAACCATTTATGTCATTTCTCAAATTGTATTACTCGTTTACAATTCATGTAAACCCTTTGATCAAGTACAATTATCTTTTATTCATTCTTCAACTATGCACTTATTTTAATTATCTATATATATGTCAACCTTTCCTCATATAAATCTTACTTTTCAAACTCATCAAATGAATTAATCTCATTTTTATCTTTGATAATCTTATATCAATTATAGATACTCTTAATATTTACTGATCAAATTATGATTAATTTCATCCACTTAAATCAAATGGACCATGTCTTGACTAATCAACAAAATACCATTCATAAAATAAATTAAAATCCATTTATTATGACATCATTAAATATCCATCATTAAATTTTTACATCCACCTTAAATATCCAAAAATATATTTATCACTTTTCTCATAACATCCACTTTCACATAATACATTAATAAATACATCTCAGTCGTGCAATCAAACATACATAATCTCAATTCACTTTAATTTAGTAAACTGTTTATATAAATTCACATTTTAATTGTTCATAATAAGGAATAACATTTAAATTTTTATTCACTCATACTAAATTTTAACCAAGTCAATACTATTTATCACTTTGATAAATTCTCAATATATTTTCACAATAAAAAGATTTGCTAACATATACTAATTCTCCCTTTAATTTTAACTTCAAACTCTTTCTACCAATTCATAGGTAAATTTTCATAATCTTCTTCAATCATTTGTCAAATAAAATTAATTAATTACTCACATCCATAAATCCGCATGACTTCCCCACTTTCATGCCAATCTCAATTTTCTATTTTTCATTATGCAACAATCATCACAAAAGATTATAAACTTTTAACCATGTTCACTTGACACATATATGAACTTATATTTAAAATTTTAGATTTTTCCAAGTTGATTTACTATATTTAAACATTAAGTTTTCTAAACCTACAAAATCTGTTTATTTGATAATTATGCTGGCAATACTTATTCACCCATTGGTTTTAGGTAACAAAACTTAATAAAAATTAATGAAATTTTGCACATATGTTCTAGAAATACATATGATATTGTATGTAAAAGTTCAGATTTTTCTGGATTGACTTGCTATAGTTTTTAAATATATTTTTCAACTTCTAAAACTTCTGTGTTGCTAGAACTGCTCCAACAATTTTTGTTCTTCTATTTTATTAAATAGTAATTCATCTTTAAAAATTATTAAATTTCATAAATTACATTTTAAAACATATAAAAACTTTTCATTAAAATTTCAAGCTCATATAATGTCTCTAGATTGGTCCAAAAATTTGGACAAAATCACTTCACTGCACATATGCAGAATTTCTAGCAACTATAATACTCATCTCTGATGCTTGTTATTTCATAACCTAGATCGTTTCTTTAATTTCACTTATTCATCAAATGAATCAACCATAAATCTTAATTTAATTTTTAATTTAATTTTTAATTTTTTTTTTCAAGTGAAAGATTCAAAGGTTCTTAATTTAAAATCTCTAAAATGACGCTTCCATTGCGTCATTCTGACCAAAGTCCCAGACGCTATCTAAACTTATATCTATTACATCGAATGAACTTTGCCACATCAGAGACCAACACAGGTGCCAATGCATATGCATATGCATGTATTAAAACTCAATTCACTATTTTAAAATTTCTCTTTCTCATTTTAAAAATCCACCTAGGTCAAGAATCTCAAACCTAAGCTCTGATATCAAAATAAATGTAACATCCTTATACCCTATATATATACAATACATATTTTGCATATCAAATATATGTATTGTATGTATATAGGGTATAATAGTGTTACAACCAAGGTCGAGGGGCCAATGGTTGTAAAAATCACTTTTTCTATAGCTTGTTAGAAATGCAAGACAAAGGTTTTCCTAGATTTAAAAACTACCTTCTATTTGCCTTACCAGTTATATTGATATCTACTGCACTCTGTGTACTCTGGCCGCCAGACTAATAATTCTCCCTCTCATTCTTTCTTCCAAAAAAGTGGCTTTTCTCTTGTTTCCATTCTTCTATCTGTAAGCCAGCTAAGAGGAGATCTTTGAAATCTTTTATGAGAATGTGAGACGTCCGTTCATGCAGACTGGGTAGGACACCCGTTACTATCATTCGAATTTGGCCTGACTCATGTAGTCTTTTCTTGAGCAATGCAACCTTATTTCTCCACCTCTTCACATAGTTAAAAAAAATTCTAATTTTAGTTTTGTCTAATAGTTTCCACCTTCCTTAGGGTCACTTCTAGCTCGACATTATGCCCATATTGCTGAATGAAGTTATCCTAATATTTTTGGGTACTTTCATCTAAAGTATTTAACTAATTCTACATTTTAGGATCCAATGAAAAGCATGAAATACCTTAGAGTTTGAGCCTTAGTAGCTCAAGCAGACAACATAACAATGATGTATTGCTTAACATGAAGATAAGGGTTGCCAATTCCATCTAACTTAGCAAAAGAAGGCATTTTGAACTTATAAGAGACTTTCTCATCTTGTTCAAACAGTTTGTCCACCTCTGACATTTATTCCATCTTTAGCTTCTTTTAACACTTTTTCTCCAGAACAATAATCATCTTCTCCACATCTGAAGTTTCAGTCTTTTCCATAGTTACCTTCTCCACACACTTCGTTTCTTGCTTCTTATCTTGAGAATCTTGGAAATAATGAGTCCAATCATCATCATCTATCATCAACTTGTCATCATCCATAGCCAATTCACTAACCTTGGCCTTTCCTATCTTTCTGCTTCTTAGTACCAGCAGATGTTTCATCAGTGTTCCCCAATAGTGCATCCAGCTGGCTCTTCATGATCTCAGCTAGGGCCTCCTTTAGTTCATCCATCTTGGAGTTGATTTTATCACCCACCATCTTCTAAATCTATTTAGGTTTCATTGTTTTTGGTGAGAAGCTGACTGAGTCGTTACTAGATTCTACGTCACTAGCATAGGTCAGATTATCGAAAGCTCTTGAACCGCTATACTCCAGGCTGTGAGCCAGAAAGGATCAATGACATGTAATGCAATGCATGTATGTATGTATGCATGGATGGATAAATAATAGATAGACAAAGATACACAGGACGTTCCTTCCAACCTTATAACTTCTACACATGAATAGTGAGTCTCTTTTTCTAGGTATATGGTCAGCAAAATACCAACATGGATTTCTTATTTTCAAAAAATTTCACTTTGACAGTTTTAACAAATAGTTATATTTTCAAATGTAGAAGTCAGACCATAATAATTCTCATTAATTAAGCCTTAATCCATTGAATCAACTGAAAATAGCTTTTATACTATATTGTGGATTAAAATCAAATTAAAGGATTTATCACAAATTGATTTCCTTTTTGAAAAAATAACTAATGATTCATGCAACAAACAAGCCCATGATTAATAAGTCTTGGTACAACTTAGGCCCACAATTGATTTTAATATTCCATAATTGACCTAAATAGTTGTAAGCCCATTTAAGAAAAGATTTGTAATGGTTATGCTTCAAAGTCCATTTTCAAAAGGTTTATTTAAAAATGAATTTTGGACTTTTTTTATTTGGGCCATGAAGTAGAAAAGGATTTTAGCCCGTCAAAAAAGGTTTCACGTCCAAAGACCATCTTTGAAAAAGGGTTTGCAAATATTTTTGGTCTTTTAGCTTAAAAGAATAAAATCATTTTGGCCTTTAAAAAGTAAAATTGCTTTGGGCTTACACCATAATTAGGTTAAATTAGAAAAAGGAACAAACTAAATAGGCCATGGTTCAAACCAAGATTTATCGATCATGTTCAAACAACAAGCATTTGGATAAAAACCTAAGGAAAGTAACTAGGCCAATTACATGAGCTTTGGTCTTTGGCTCTCATAACAAGTATATACTGAATGGTATGAGGCTATGAGTGGTTATGCCATGCTCAATCTCCATATCTTTAGTGAAAGTATGGTATCCCTTACATAACACAACACGGGTTACACGGGTGTCCTAACTAATGCACACAATGCAATTTAAATGATGCAATGGACAATATCATAATAAAAAAGAATAAAATAATATAAAGGCCAATGAAATCAACTTCTCTTATCCCCAGTGGAGTCGCCACTGTGAACAGAGATTTTCACTCCCACTCGCATGTGGAATGGTTCTTGTGACTTTGGAACTACTAGGCTCAGGGCCTTAAAGAACACTGGCCTAAATTCAGAGACAATGGCATCGCCACCCAGACGGATTGGGAAAAAGCTGGAAAAAAGAAAGGGGTGGATGACTCGATTTCTAAGGAATCCTCAACTCCCTAATGGGTTTTAAAAATTAGGTATGTATGAGAAAGGTGAGAATGACCCAGCACTCCCATAACGTCCGGTTCATTGGAACCAGCCTCTTTTTCAAATCTATATATTATTAAATTCTTAAATATTATAAAATCATCCATACTACATGTATTTATTAAAATAAATAATCATTGTATTAAAATTAAAACAAGTTCAAACAAAATAATAAATGGACACCCATCAGAGGATGGAAACATGCCCTTACAATGTCCAATATCTAAAACTAAATAAAATAGGACACTCACCAATTGTTAGAAACATGTCCTTTACATCAATCCCTAATCTTAAAATAATTTAAATTACATGAAACTTTGACTAATGAGGTACCCATAAAGTGAAAACATACCTCTTATATTTTTAAAACTAAGATAAACCAATAAAAAAATATTCAACCATTCATCACAAATAAAAATAAACCATCCATCACAAATTAAATAAAATAAATCATCCATCAAGACATATAATAAATCACTCACAATAAACATGCATTAGCAAGTTAAAAATCAAATCTACATTTAAATATTATCTCAAACAATAGATGTACAAACTATGACTTTATTGATATGAATTAGGTTTTAAGAAAATATGGCTAATTTTTTAGTTTTTAGAAAAACACAATTAGGGATTTTATAAAATTAGGGTCTAGAAAACAAAGCTAGGGTTTTTGGTTTTTAGAAAATAGAATTTAGGGTTTTAATATTTTATAAACCAGATTTAGGGTTTTAGGTTTTGATAAAACAGATATAAGGTTTTAGGTTTTTAGAAAACAAATTTAGGGTTTTAGGATTTTATAAAATAGATTTAGGGTTTTGATAAAACTTGGTTACTATAAGAAAACTTTAAGGCCACTGTCATTTTGATTTATGATAAAGGATTGAACAATACATTTTCTTGTGAATGGCTATTGGATATTTAATTTGAGTTAATATTACATGAGGTCAATTAAAACTTCTACTATGATATTAAATTAAATAGTTTGCTAGATATTAACTAATTATTGGACTCTCAAGCAAAGCTACTGGATGTTTATAAAAATACAAGAGCTAACGAAGAACTGTTCAACAAATTAAACAATAATGCATGGACTACTGTAAATTTAAAACAGACTAAATAAGGGATTCCAAACTTCTATTTATTGTTTCCACCGATAAAACACGTTGATCCAAGCTTTATGTTTGCACCCGTTGTAGAATCTCAGTTGAACAAAGTGAAGGCAATGTGTCACTGCCTTTTGGTTGGTTAATGGTTGATGTTCTATGTCTCTATAAACTTTGACTCAATGCTACTAGGGTTTCTCCTTAATTGTTACTATCCAGTTCCTCATCTTAATCCTGTATTTATAGGAAAATATATTAGGTTAAACTCTTGTAACTGAGTCTTAGCTTCCTATCTAAGCATGGCTCCCTTCTAAAGCATATCAAATTAAAATCTTTTGAATTCAAGGGAAACTGTGGCCATATCAGATTAAAACAAAATAAACTCGACATGAAACTGTGTCCATGTCGAATTGAAATCAAATTAATTTGATATAGACCACAATAAGAAGTCCCAATTCGATATGGAAGTAGTCCATATCGAATTAAAATTGGTTCAATTCGATATAGACCTAATTCCATATCGAATTGGAAGGCCAATTCAATATGGCCACTTCCAATTTGATATGGAAGTGGTCCATATGAATTGAAAAGTAACCAATTTGATATGGACCATATCCATATCGAATTGGACACCCCCAATTCGATATGGACATGTCCTATATCTATTTAAACCAAAACCAAACACACTTTACTTCAAATCAAACAATTTTAGGGCTTCCAAAGTTGAACCGGTTTATTTTAGGCCTTATAAATTGAACAAATCTAATTAAAGGCTTTAAAATAGGTTTAAGCCATTAAGAATGAACTGATCTTTAACTAGGCCTTTTTTAATTGGGATCCGACTAGCTAGGGCCAAAATTGGGGATCTACACTAATGTAGATTGATGTTTGTCTATGATATATGTGAAGTATATATTTATGTATGTGGTATGATGTCCAATATGGACATTTTTTTATCATGTGAGGAAATGTGAATACTGAGTCACATTATGAATGTGACTTATGGATATGTAATTTGATGAGCTAAAAATGTGAAAATAATAAGTGAGAATGAGGAAATGTGTTGGTGTTCATGATAAGATTGATCACCTGAAAAATTGTTAAGAATTAATGAATATGTGATTGTGTATAGTGATATTGGGTGTTTGTGACCTAAAGAATTACTTGTCCAGTGAAATGAGATCGATAATGCATATGTCAATCGACCTTAGCAGAGCTAGGTCTTGACCTGAACAAACCTAGGTAATTAGATTGAGACTTCTTATGGACCCGAGCAGAGCTGGGTCATGATATGGATATTTTGATAACTGGACTTGATAATTATTTAAGGGTGTTTGGGCCCAACGTGTGAATGTGTGTGTGAATATGTGTGTGTTGTCATGGTCGTGTGATGTTAGTTATGGTTTATGAAACCATAAGCATTGATGAAGTTTTGTGCAAGTAATTCATGTTGTATCATGAAATCAAATATCTATGAATTATATATTTATGATTATTAAATATGTGCCACTAAGCTATGTAGCTTAGCATGGTTGTGTGAATCGTGTAGGTAAGAGAATCGTTGAGCAAAGAAATCTGGAGTGTAGTTGATACTTGGTGATCTAGGTTGCTGTAAGACTAGTTGTGCCAATTGCATACATGTATAGTTGGTTTTAAATATTTTGGTTTATGTATATTAATGCATAACATTTGGGTTTTGTATTTATTTTAAAGATGGCGATGGCCGTTGTACATTTACTTATGTAATTATTTAATTATGATATAAAAGGTTTTAAGTGGTGAGTTGAAAGATTGTTGATGAGTGGATGATTTCTGAAATTTTTTTATATTGGGAGTGTATTTTTCTATTGCAGGATGAGTGCTTGATTTTTGAAAATATTAAAACTCTTAATTATGGAGTTTTTATGGAACTTTTATATTCTTTATGCACATTATATATATATGGGATTTATGTATTATATGTATATAGGGTATAAGGGTGTTACAAGATCGCTTTCTAACAGCTCGAGACAAGCATTCTCAAACAGATGAGCTTATTAATGAGACATAGTTGTTTATTGAGGTTGCTGGTGGGGTGAGGAAGAGAAGGGTGTATGCCTTGAGCTCTCAGTACATCTGAGGTTAACTCCTCTTTAGCATTAGCTTCCTCATCAACGCTGCATCAAGAAATGAAGTAAATGAATGGTAATGCTTTCAAGTACTTGAGTGAGAGTGCACAATGTGAGAGCATATGTAAAGAGAGTTTCAATTTCTATTACTAAAACTTCACCAAAATTTATGAAATTTTAACCACATGATTTAGACATTCTTATAGACTTATATATAAAATTTTAGATTTTTCTGGGTTTGTTTACTACATTTCTAAATTGTTTTTCTTAAGAATTTCATATTTTGGATCTATGTGCACTTCCCCAGTAGACCAAGTTCCTTTATTTTTCTTAAATACTAAATTAACTCAAAAAATTATGAACTTTTATACATGAAATAAAAACATATAGATGTATTTTTTATTTAAATTTCAAGACCATTTTCCCTCTCTATATTGGTCTTAAAGCTTCAAAATTTAGGAAGTTCCCCAAAAGTTCAGAAATTTAGCATTCCAAATGCATGCACTTCATGATTTTGTTTCATACATTTAATCATTCATGAATCCTGTAAATTTATTACCCTTGGCTTCTAATTAAACCTAATCAAATTTAAGTTTGGAATACTCACCTATTTGTAAGCCTCAACCTTAATCTTCTAGTATTCTTTCTACCACTTGCTTTCTCCCTTAAGCTCCAAAGCCCTCTTTTCTCTCTACTCTTTTTTTTTTCTTTTTCCCTTTTTTTTTCTTCTTCTTTCTATATTGTATTTGATATGTTGTGTAATTTCTCTCTTTTCACTAGTCTTGCATGATGAAAGAATTGAAGACACCTCACCCACCCATGTGTCTAGCTAGCTTTTGGTCCCTTTAGATTTTTTTTTCCTTTTCTTTTCATTGAACTCACTCATTTACAAAATGGACATTGTGAGGCCTCGCCAAAGCATAGTGCCCTACCCGCCAAAGGATGGAATTTTTTACTAATATAACATTGTAATTTAATTTCTTCCTGAATATAAATTAGCAATTATCAATTTATTAGTTCTCACATTCATGAATTAATAAAAACCAATTATTTGAACTTGCAAATTAAGTGAACCCTAGAATTTATATTTCTAATTCAATCTTAGGATAGTTGATTGTATAGTTCTAATATCGAGTTTCACCTCTCGGTCCTTCACTCGATATTTATAGACTAAAGGTGGCCAATCAATTAACCTAGCAAACCTTGCAATGTAATCAACTCAAACAAGACATATTAATGGATATTATTGAAGTAGAACATTAAATTAAATCTACTGCAAACCCTAGGCACAAATAATTTAGTTCCTCATTATAACACAATAGAAGCTAAATTCACTAGAATGTAAATCACAAATCTTCATTGATAAATTATTGTATTTAAACAATAAAATTCTAGAAAATGAATCAATTGAAAGAATAGAAAAAAACCCCATGTGTAGATGACTAGAGCTAGAACTGTTGTTCCTCCTCCAACTCCACCTGAATATGTTGATGAACTTAAAAATTCTTTTTAAAGCTTTACAGTAATTCTCAGACTGAAAGAAAATTAATTAATGAATTAATTTTCTTTTATCTCTAAAACTATATAAACCCTAATCTCTCTCTCCCTGTATGTTTATGTATCCTGTGTATCCTCCTCTTTTTTGTCTTTTATTTTATTTTTTGACCTTCCTAATCATCCTACTTTTTGCTACACAAAATCCTCTATCGTATCTGATCCAATCTCTTTTAAAAATCAAAAGCATGCTTTTAACTTATTAAGTGCAACATGGTAAAGCCAAGTCTGTCCTGTCCATGTCTTTGAGCTTCCTTCTTTGACACAACAAAGACTTGTGAACGTGGCCTTCTTTGTCTTAATCTCGATTTTGTTCTCTTAGAATGGGACATGACCAAGATAGGACATGTCATAGCCATGTCTATTGTGACACTGCCAGGATATGTGGGTGTGTCCGGTTCTGTCCAAATTTCACGTTATTCTTATAGGGGACACCACCAAGCTTTAAGTTATCCTGGCCATGTCATGTGACACAGCCAAGATGCTTGACCGTGTCCAATTCTACTTCCTATCATGAAATTACTGCCAAGAGACATGACCAAGATGTGTATGACTTGGCCATGTTCAGTATTCTTGTTTCCTAATTATCTTCAACTAGTGAATTTAGCCATTCAGCTCCTTTTTACAAGTTTTCATGCCTGAACCTAAACCATAAAAAATCCTAACAACAAACTTGAACAAACTATTTAGAAAATAACTAAGAAGCAAACAAAATTACCCTAAAAACACATATAAAAATGATCATAACAATACCCTTTATCACACAATTAACTGATACTAAGCAAATTATGTTTCAATCCATCAACTAGACACACATCTCAATCATCTTCCTACCAAGCATACCAATGGAACCAATACCTATAATTTTTCCCTTAGCATTGTTTCCAAATGTCATATTACCTCCATGCTTGTAAATAAAGATTGTGAAAAGTTTTGCATCACCAGTCATGTGCCTTCAACATCGACTATCTAGAAGCCATACACTTTCATTGATAGTATACTTTAGGCATACCTACAAGATTATAAGGTTTATCTTCTTTTAGGTACCCAAATGAACTTAGGTTATAATATCCTTATATCATATATATATATACATACAATACATATATTCCGTATACAAAGAGTGTATATATATACTACAAGAGTGATATGATAATTCACTGTAAAATCACTCTTTCCAAATATATTAATAATTAAAAGATAATGAAATAAATTTGTAGGAGAATATTCTCTAGAAAATTTCACCAGTGTTTTGTCTGTAATTTTAATAAATCCTAAAACTACAATTTCACAACTTGCATAAAAATTCTCATTTCCAATAGTCCACATTTACTCAAATCTTCTCAATCTCAAAAACACATTGAAAACATGTTCAAATTATCTATATGTATTAAATTCTTACTTACTTACATACACCATGATCCTAAATTCTCTTTACAAATACAAATATTAAAAGTTTATATAAATTAGCCAAAATGCTAAACACAAAACACAATTATACATGAAAGTAGTTGGCATCATTGGTCTTGTGGCAACCCAGAACTTCAAATATCACCCATGACCTAAATTTCTCTGATAATTTATTCTTTTACTTATGTGATTCATATATCCACGCTAAGCAAAACAGCTTAGTGGTACAAATATAATAATCATAAATATATATTTTAAAGATGTTCAATTTCATGATACAACACATTATTTGCACAAACCTTCACCTAATGCTTATGGTTTCATAAACCATAACTAATAACACATGACCATGACAAAACAGACATTCACACGTTGGGCCCAACCAGTTCCTGCACAATACCCAAGTTCTAGGAATATCAATTCAATACATCTCGACACCGGCGCAAATGTCACATAAATCACCCAAAGGCCACCCCTATGGGCACCGATGCTACTGTCATATAATCACTCATAGGCTGCCTCTGTTGACACCAAGGGCAAGTGTCACATAAATCACCTGAAGGCCACCCTCTCTCAACACCAGAGGCAAGTGTCACATAATATACTTGAAGGCCGCCTCCTCAGTATAGTACCATTTTAGATATTCTGGAATATAACATTGTGCAAGGCATACACATAATACACATCACATCATACCACACTACATATCCTTGAGTCACATTCACAATGTGACTCCCTCCACAAAATTTTCACATTTCTCATATAATATGAATTTTTCATTATCTTCATTCATTTTCTCCGATTTTCCATATTTTTAGCTCATTAAATTTACAAATCCATAAGTTATATTTACAATGTGACTCATGTTCCACAATTCATCACAAGTCACAAATATGTCCATATCAAGCATCATATCACATAACATAAATATATCTTATATATATCATACACAAACATCAATCTACATTAGACTATTGCACAATGTGACACTCATCACATAACTATGTCATATTGCATAGATTATGTGATTTTCCACATTTCCAAGTATTTTACATACATAAAGCCAAGCCACACTTAACAAAATCTCAAGTAAATAAGCATATGTACTAACCTCTTTCTTTTTCCCAAGTCAAACCTTAAACTTCACCTCTCTTATCACTTTAATCTATACATATATAGTTCAATAATAAGCAACATTATCTATTTAAAGTCACTTACATACTCATTGTATATTAAATTACCATTATATATACAATTCTCATCAAAACCCAAATAAATAATCTAAATTCACCACTTACTGCCTTATTCAAACTTTATTTTACCAACCTCATTTTCAACATTTAGCCTTAAAATCACTACTTACATACAAAATTAACAACAAATCAACTGATTTCCATAATTATCTCAACTTCCATGCAAAACCCAAATTTTACATAATGTAACTATTAACATTAACTTCACCAAAACCTACTCATATCCCATTTTCAACCTTAAAATCATAACATTTACATTAAAGCAATACTAATTAATCTATTCAAAATATTTATCAGCATCCATATTAGAAATCCTAATTTCACATAATAGGTCCATAACCCTAAACTTAGCCAAACTCTCTCATAATCAATTTCGAATCATAAAATCATTACATATATATTAAAACAACATTAAATTATTCAATTTCAACAATTATAACCATCCACGCCAAAACCTTAATTTACACATAGTCATCCATAAACCTAAATTCAACAATCATGCCCTTTTCAATCATCCAACCAACAAATCACTATATAATCATCATTCTAACTTCATTTCTATCTATTTTAACAATTTAAACACATTTTCTTCCTTTAACCCAAACTTACATAATCATAAAACCAAGAAAATAAAGCTTAAAATAAAAGATACTTACTTGATTTCTTTGATAATGCTTCAAAACCATTTTAAATCCTCTCGAAATCTCTTGTAAAATTCAGTATTTTGAAAGAATTTGTGCTCTTCTCTCTCTCTCTCTCTCAACCTTATGTTGAAGAAGGAACAAAAGAATAAGATGAATAATGGTCTTCCCATTCTCATATCTTAATATATATAAAATAATTAAATGATTTTCCACCAATAACATTTCTTCCTTCTTTGACTTTTCTTTCTTCTCTTATTATTATTATTATTATTATCAACTTTATCATCAACTTTTCTAATGCCATTTATACTTCATTTATATGTATTGTATAGTCCATGTACATTTATATGTCTTATATATTTTACACGTATGTTATGTATATTTAATGTGTATTTTATGTATACATCAAGTATATATTATGTATATATCTTGTACATATTATGTATATATCTTATATTCTCTCTTCTAATATATTAAACACCCTCCAATTTAATTATTTAACAATATTTAAAATTCATGGATGCTACAATTCTCTCCCTCTTAAATAATTTCATCCTTAAAATTATCTACTAGCAAACTAAATCATCCAAAATGAACAAAACTCCAAACTCCGAATAAACCAACTTCCACCTCAAACATAAAATTTTTATTCTCCCCCTTATGAACCATCTCAATTACCTTACTCATCCTCTCAAATTTCAAATCCTCCCCAAATGCTTCTTTAACCTGATCAAATAATACTAAACTAACTTGAAACTATATCATTATATCACCATCTTCGCAGACTTCAAATTAGCACAAAGAACATTCAATTCTACACTTTCACTGCACTACTCTGATATTTGCTTCCTAGACGCCAACTCAACTTATATTCATTACAACAAGTAGACATTGCCACATCAAAAACCAACACAGGTGCTAATGCATATGCATGTAATACTAACCAAATGACATTTTAAAATTTTCCTTCTTCTTTTTCAAAACCAATTTAGGTTGAGAATCTCAAACCTAGGCTCTAATACCAAAATAAATATAACACCCTTATACTTTATATACATACAATACATATATCCCGTATAAAAATAGTACATATATAGAATAAAAGAGTTACGATAATTCACTGTAAAATCACTCTTTCCAAATATATTAATAATTAAAATGTAATTAAATAAATTTATAGGAGAAAATTCTTTGAAAAAATTTCACCAGAGTTTTATCTGTCATTTTAATAGATCCCAAAACTACGAATTCACTTTTTCAACCTTAAAATCATAACATTTACATTAAAACAATACTAGGTCCATAACCCTAAGCTTAATCAAACTCTCTCATAATCAATTTCTAATCATATAATCATTACATAAATATTAAAACAACATTTAATTATTTCATTTCAACAATTATAACCATCCACACCAAAACCCTAATTTACATATATTCATCCATAACCCTAAATTCACCAATCATGCCATTTTTTATCATCGAACCAAGAAATCACTATATAATCATTATTCTAACTTCATTTCTTTCTATTTTAACAATTTAAACACACTTTCCCTCTCTAACAAACTTACATAATCATAAAACCAAGAAAATAAAACTTAAAATAAAAGATAATTACTTGATCTCTTTGGTAATTCTTCAAAATCGCTTTAAATTCTCTTGAAATCTCTTGTAAAATTTAGTATTTGGAAAGAATTTGTTCTCTTCTCTCTCTCTCGCTCTCAACCTCATGTTGAAAAAGGAAAGAAGAAGAAGATGAATAATGGTCTCCCCATTCTCATCGTTTAATATATATATAATAATTTAATAATTTTCTACCAATATCATTTCTTCCTTCTTTGACTTTTCTTTCTTCTCTTATTATTATTATTATTATTATTATTATTATTATTATTATTATTATTATTATTATTATTATCAACTTTATCATCAACTTTTCCAACACCATTTTATACTTCATTTATATGTATTTTATATTTCATATATATTCATATGTCTTATATGTTTTACTTATATGTTATGTATATTTAATGTGTATTTATGTATACATTAAGTATACATTATGTGTAGATCTTGTGTATATTATGTATATATCTTATATTCTCTCTTCCAATATACTAACTACCCTCCAATTTAATTATTTAATAATATTTAAAATTTACGGATCTTACATAGGTCCTTGGGAGTTAGTTGTAGAAAGATCCTCTAATTTAAGGTTAGCCTTCCTAAAGTGAAAAAATGTAGTTTTATGACTGAATTTCATGCAATAATGGCATTGATATAAAGATTTATTTCTTTGCATTCCCTTATTAAACTTTGAAGAATTAAGTTGAAAATCACAAGTATGTATGGGATAAAATTGTTTATGTGCAAACTTATTCTTGTGTTCTTGCCTTATGTACATGTATGCATAATTTGCTGTTGGAACCTTACTTCTAGAGCCTAGTGAGCCTCAAGTACTCTTTTTGGAACTCTTAGGCTTATTTTATGCATTTATTTTTTTTTACAACTTCACCATTAGAGGTTTGAGTTGTAGAGGCCTTAACAAATATTGGTGCATTAGATGTAGTATTAGTAGAGCCATCGAACCCTCAGCCATACTTGGAGGAAGGTGACCGACCTTTGAACAGTAATCAATATATCTAAGGCTTCCTTACCTTTATGAAACTTAGAAATAGAGTTCTTTAGTTCATTTATTTCTCCTTTCAAAATGTCATTTTCCTTGGAAATTTTCTCTAAGCTAGATGAATTTTTGACGTTTCATCCCATGATTTCATTAATTGTTCATTTAAGGTCTTTAATTCAAAATTAGATTTCTTTAAAAAGATAAAGCCCTTTTCTAACTTAGTGCATTTTTCCTTATATAATTTCATTTTTAAGAAAAAAATTTGGACTCTTAGATTTATATGCTCAACTAAATCACTATCATCTAAAGCATCATCAACATTATCACAATATGCATTAAAGTTTAAGGATTGAGTACCTACCTTATTGGTGTGATCATCATCATTTCCAATAGCCATGAGACATAGATTTGCAATTCCTTGCTCTTCCTCCTCTTCTTCTTGACTTGAAGAGACATTATCCCATGTGGCTTTGAGAGACTTCTTCTTTTTCTTATCCCATTTCTTCTTGTTCTTCGATTTGAAATAATCTATTTTGTTGTGACCCACCTTGCCACATTCATAGGATTTAATTTCATTCTTCTTTTCTTTTCTTTTCTTTTTTTTTTGAAAGAGAATTTGGAAAGATTATCTTTATTTTCTTGCAATTTCCTCTTTCTTTTCCAATCACTTACTCTTCTAGATAACATGGCCATTTCTTCATCATTACCACTATATTCTTCACTTGAAATCTCAACTTCTTTGGTGGCTTTGAGAGCTATTGCTTTTCTCTTGTCCTTCTCACCTTTATCATCTTCTTTTTCAGTATGTAATTCAAAGGTGTGAAGTTTTTCAACTAACTCATCGGTTCTTAGTGTACTAAGATCATGAGCTTCTTCAATTGAAGAAACCTTTGATTCAAAGCTCTTCTTGGCTTTAAGTGCTCTCAATATTTTGCTATTGACATCACCTTGATCATAGACTTTACTATATTTCTTTAAGTCATTGACAATGGCAAGTAATCGATTTGTCATTTCGGTAACATTTTTGTTTGGCTTCATTTTGAAAAGTTTATACTCATGTACAAGCATTTGAGCCTTGGTGAACCTCACTTAGGCAGTACTCTCGTGATAATTATCAAGAGTTTTTCAGATGCTATGTGCACAAATAAGATGTTGAACTCTTTCACTTTCTTGTCTTGACATGGAATTCACCAAGATAGAGGCTGTTCTAATGTTCTTGTAAAGAGCCCTTTCTTGAGCATCGATCCATTATGCTCTAGGAAGAGGCACTTAAACACCATCAACTTCATGAGTAGGAGGCTTCCACTCATTTTGCACAAATTTCCAAAGCTCAATTCCCTCATTATCAAGGAACAAATACATCTTGTGTTTCCAATAAGAATAATCTATTTCATTAAAGTAAGTTCTAAGATAAGAATTGAGATTTCCATGAGATTGAGTTACAGAGGTAGACGAAGAGGTTGAGGTAGTGGTGTTAGATGGAGGCTGCCATGGTGGATCAAATTTCACAATTAACCTTCTTGAAATTTTGAGCCTTTGATGCCAATTGTTGTCCTAAGATAGTAACCAAGAGGAGGGGTAAATTGGTTGTTTTAAAGAAGTAATGGTAAATGAAAATTTTAAAAATCAATAAAGTAAGAGAAGAGTGGAGTAGAGAAGAACAAATACAAAGAGTTTATAGTTGTTCGGATTACCTGAATCCTACGTCCACTTTCTTAACAACTTTATTAAGGTTCCACTAATCTTAAGTTTTTATAAGCTCAACTCTAACTTGGTGTTTTCACAAGATCACACTGAACTTTTACAAGGTTTGAGTATTATTCTCACAACCCAAACAAGAGTTTTCTTGGGCTCACTCTAAAATCTAAGTGTTTCAAAGCTCACTCTCAAAATTACAATGGTGTTTAATGCTCACACCCATCACTCAATGAATACAAATAGAATTTTTTTATACAAAGAAATGAAAGTTGTTAATCTTGGATATTACTATCACAATCCCCCTTGAAAATAAAGTTTATTGGGGGTATTTATATCCTTCAAGTCTTCATATAGCCATTTGAAGTGGGTACCAACATGTTTGATTCTTATTTCTCACTTAAGTTATTGATGAATCAAGTATAGCGATCACCATACAAGTTGTGAAGGCATTATTCTCTAAGAACGGTTTCACAATTTAAATTTTCTGCAATGACTATATCTAACTGTAGACTTAAGTTGTCCAATAAGAGCGTTGGTCCCCATACCTTGCTAGCCTGTCATGTCTAGCGGACACACAAATGTGTTGTACGGTTGTACAAATGCCAAATGATCATTTGAACATCAACTTTTGTTCCACATGTTGATACATTATTCATCCATGATGTTTGGTGCTAAAATTCAAATTTGCTGATATTGTGCAGTCTCACAATTTTGATTTTTCACCATACAACACCACCACTATATATTTTATGTCTTTGTCTCAATTTACTTCAGGCCTTGTGCGATCGCACAATAAGAGGAGCGGATGCACAAATTGTTGGGTGGCCAGCGTTGTACTGCACACCCTGGCCGCTATTGCTTCTATGAGTTTTGCAATTTTTATCCATCCATTTGTGTGGTCGCACTACTATGTAGGGCTATCGAACAAGTCATAACGGTCAGTTTATCACCACACCATAGACCGTGATCTCTTCTATGCTTTAAGTGGTTCCTCTGCTCTTGCTAGTGTCTTGTTGTATGATCACACAATTGATGAAATAGCTTATCTATAAATGAAAACATTTTGAACTTATTAGTATTCATCAATTTGGTTATCAATGATCAAAATAGAGTTTAATTGTCGGCACCACATAATATGGATCTATGAGAATTGTTTAATATGCAGACTAATAACTCAATTATCATAATATGGAGCTATAATAATTATTTAAATCCATTTTTTAATCTTTGTTGATTTTTATTTTCATATGAAGAATTTGATTTCAAATTTTGAACTTTGATGAAATAAATGGAAGTATGAAGATTTTGGTTGATTGAGTTGTGTGAATTTATTGAATCTAAATGCACACCACGGGTTCGATAAAATACTTTAAAGAAATAGTTTTTGCAATTTTTTAGTTTTTCATTATTATTTAAGCATATTTACAGAAAACAAACCATTATTTAAAAATTTATACATTTCATATATAGATATATGTCAATATATGTTGATATTTGTTAATTGTAGAATATCAGTATATATACATTTATGTTGGTATGTACTAGTATATGTCAATTATAAAATAATAGTGAATGTGGGTATACGTTGGTATGTGTTGGTTTATGCCGGTATATGTTACAGTTGGTCAAATCTTTGGCACATGAACTCTATTTTGATATTTTGTACTCAGATTGAAAGGATTTAATCTTTACTATACGTGATTTTACCTCAGAACTCAAGTATTTTTAAGTGTTATGAAAAGCAGCCATGTTGCAGACCTCCCAAGCCTTATGTGACCTTGTCATAACTCATAAAAGCTTTCAAATCAAATAGTAGGGTTCATTGTCTCAAGTTCGACCATTACACCAAAAGGCATGACCACTACAAGCATGGCCCGACCATTCTCTTAGAGCAAAAATTTACTCAGCTCATAGAAGGTTTCATATTCAGAGGGACGGTAACCTCTAATAGGCACTAAAGTAATCTCATAACAACACCAACAATATAGCGATCATGTAACACCCCCACATCCAATACATACACACTACATACACCACAATGTAGTATACATGTATCGAATATAGGAATGCTACAGATTTTCTTAACATTAAAAAAAAACATTTTATATAATATTGTCATCTTTCTCAATATACATTATAGATAATAAGTAATCAAGTTGTAATACAAAACCAAATAGATATATATATATATACATTTAGTTAATACGCAGCGGAATTTTATAAAATATTTACATGTATAAACTCTTCCAAATCCATGTTTATAGTTATACATATATTTACATTAAAACCAATATTTTACAAAATATAAAAGAAATATACATGATTGGCAAGTCTCTTCTGATCTTTAAGTTCCAAATCAACACTTCAACGTCTACTCTCACTCGGTCTTGAAGAACCCTCAGGTTCAACTCTATCAACTCTATCACCTGCGCGATTAAACACTATCGCGCTAAGCCAAGGGCTTAGTAAGATAAAACATGCTAATGGTATGCTTTAATGTAATGCAATGCCACATATGTTACTGATCACATGTGGCCGTGTCTCTCAACCAACAAATCACAGTAGCAGACACGGGCATAGGACACGGCCAAGCTAGTGGCCGTGTCTCCCAACACCAAAATCCAGTAGTGAACACGGGCACTAGACACGGCCGTGTCTCTCTCAAAGCAATCCAACACGCCCAAAATCACTTGGCTTGGCCGTGTCTCTCTTTTGTTTTGGCCGTGTCACTCAAATACACAACCCTAAAAATGGCCAACACCCTTCTAAAAGCATTTACACCATTTTTACACAACAATCATCTCATTCAAATGGACACAATACATGTTATAAACACATATCTTACATATTCACCCTAGTAATCACAATACCCATACATTAAATTCATACCAAACCAAAACCCTAAAAATACAGCATCACTCCTATTTTCTCAAAATCAATCTCCACCTACTTACCATCTTCAATCCAAAACCATTAATAATTAACTCTTTGGCTTATAATCAAATTCAACACATTACAACCACATCAAAACATCATATCAACAAATCACAATTTCTTTTAGACCCAACTTCAAAATTAACAAAGGAAAAACAAGAGATTTCTTACCTTAAATTATAACACTTCTTGAATCAACACTTGATCACTTCAATTTTCCTACAATTGGAGCTTACTCTTCAAAGTCTTCTCTTTGTCTCTTTGCTTTCCCTTTGTCTACGAAAAATCAGCCAAAATGGAAAAGAAGAAGAAAATACATGGAGGAAATAAAGTCAACTCCACTTTAAATCTCCACCAAGAGATTTTATCCAAGCAATTACCAAAATGCCCTCAATCAAATAACTAACCTTTTGTCTCATCTAAGCCCTTATATGTAATTACACATTCCACAAAAATATCTTCTTGCATTGACTCTATATTTGACCAATTTATACGTTATATATATCATCATATACACAACATATACATTTGTCTCTAAACCCTATTTCTTTCCCCAAAACACACATATACACAAACATACATTTTCCAATATATACCAGCAACAACAATAACAACAACATCAACAACATAATCAAAACTTCTAGGGCATAAATGAGGATATTACAATTCTCCCCCTCTCAAAAGAAATTTCGTCCTCGAAATTACCTGAAATCAGCTCTGAAACAACTGAGGATATTGCTCTCGCATGGTTTGCTCATTTTCCCAAGTTGCTTCTTCTATCCCATGGTTCTTCCATAGAACCTTCACAAGAGGCACTCTCTTGTTTCTCAACTCTTTCACTTCACGTGCCAAGATAGCAACTGGTTCCTCTTCAAATGTCAAGTCTGGGCTCACTTCAATAGATTCAATTGGCAACACATGAGATGGATCCGATCTGTACCTTCTCAACATAGAAACATGAAATACATTATGAATACGATCCAACTCAGGTGGCAAAGCAAGTCGATAAGCAACTGGCCCAACTCTTTCCAACACTTCATATGGTCCAATGAATCGAGGACTCAACTTCCCTTTCCAACCGAACCTCAATATCTTCTTCCAAGGAGATACTTTCAAATATCTCCAACATCAAACTCAATGTCTCTCCTTTTCAGATCTGTATAAGACTTCTGTCGGTCTGAAGCTGCTTTTAACCTGCCTCGAATCAACTTCACTTTCTCTTCAGTTTCTTGAATCAAATCAGGACCCACCAACTTATTATCTCCAAGCTCATTCCAACAAAGAGGTGTCCTACACCGTCTACCATACAATGCTTCAAACGGTGCCATACCAATGCTGGATTGGTGACTGTTGTTGTAAGCAAACTCCACAAGAGGTAGAAATCTATCCCAACTTCCAGAGAAATCGATGACACAGCTTCTCAACATGTCCTCAATAATCTGTATCACCCTCTCTGACTGCCCATCCGTCTATGGATGAAAAGCAGTGCTGAAGTGCAGTCGAGAACCCAAAGCACTATGCAAACTCTTCCAAAACCTTGAAGTAAACCTGGGATCTCGATCAGACACTAAAGAAGTTGGAACACCATGTAATCTCACAATCTCATGGATATACAACTCAGCCAATCTCTCCAAAGAGTAATCCATCCGAACCGGAAGGAAATGAGCTGTCTTGGTCAATCTATCCACAATCTCCCATATAGCATCATGCTTCTTTTGTGTCAATGGCAAACCAGACACAAAATCCATCGTCACTCTATCCCACTTCCATTCTGGTACTGCTAATGGTTGAAGCAATCCAGTTGGAACTTGATGCTCGGCTTTTACCTTCTGACATGTGAGACATTTCGATACAAACTCAGCAATGTCTCTCTTCAATCCCATCCACCAGTAATGCTGTCTCAAGTCATGATACATCTTTGTATTACCCGGATGCATAGCAAACACTGACTGATGTGCTTCTTCTAAAATGATCTTCTTCAAATCAGCATCATCGGGTACACACAATCTGTTCTTATACCAGAGACTCCCATCACCTCTCACTACAAAATCTCTACCTTTTCCACTTTGACAATCTGAAACAATCTTCTGAATCTTCTTATCAGCCAACTGAGCCTCCCTAATCTGATCCAACAAAACTGGTTTCACTTGTAACTGTGCCAACAATGCACCATCATCACAAACTACAAAATTAGCACACAATGCTCTCAACTCAACAAGCAACGAGAGCGAGTACACAGTCAACCCTGCTAAAGACTTCCGACTCAAGGCATCAGCAACAACATTTGCTTTACCTGGATGATAATCAATCAAACAGTCGTAGTCTTTAATCAATTCCAACCATCTCCTCTGACGAAGATTGAGTTCTTTCTGAACCCCCAAATACTTTAAACTCTTATGGTCAGTGTAAATAAAACATTTCTCCCCAAATAGATAGTGGCGCCAAATCTTCAATGCAAACACAATGGCTGCCAACTCCAAATCATGAGTAGGATAATTAAGCTCATGCGGTTTCAACTGTCGAGATGCATAAGCTATAACTTTACCTTCTTGCATCAACACACACCCCAAACCATTATGTGAAGCATCACTGAAAATCACATATGGTTTGCCTTCCACAGGTAAAGTAAGAACAGGCGCTTGCGTCAACATATCTCTCAACTGCTCAAAACTAGCCTGACACTGATCCGTCCATACAAATCTCACTCCCTTACGAAGCAATCTAGTGAGTGGAGTAGCTATCAAAGAAAATCCTTTCACAAACCGTCGATAATAGCCTGCCAAACCCAGAAAACTTCTAACTTCAGTTACAGACTTGGGTGGACTCCAATTCAGAGTAGCTTCAACTTTACTTGGATCAACTCTAATGCCTTCCGCTGAAACAATATGTCCGAGAAAAGCAACTTGATCTAACCAGAACTCACACTTCGACAATTTGGCAAATGACTGCCTCTCTCTCAAAATCTGTAACACAATCCGCAAATGCATATCATGTTCCTCTTCATTCCGCGAATACACCAGTATATCATCAATGAAAACCACTACAAACTGATCCAAATAGGGCCTAAACACCCTATTCATCAAATCCATAAAAGCTGCAGGTGCATTCATCAGACCAAAAGGCATAACTAAAAACTCATAATGCCCATACCTGGTCCGAAAAGCGGTCTTCGGAACATCCTCAGCTCTGACTCTCAGCTGATGGTACCCAGATCTCAGATCAATTTTAGAAAACACAGCTGCACCCTTCAACTGATCAAAGAGATCATCAATTCTAGGCAAAGGATATTTATTTTTAATAGTCACCTTGTTCAATTGCCTATAATCGATGCACAATCTCATAGTACCATCTTTCTTCTTCACAAATAACACAGGAGCTCCCCAAGGAGAAACACTGGGGCGAATAAATCCTTTATCCAACAACTCCTGTAATTGTACTTTCAACTCCCTCAATTCTACTGGTGCCATTCTATATGGAGTAATAGAGATAGGAGTGGTACCAGGCAACAATTCGATACCAAACTCCACCTCTCTCTCAGGAGGCAATCCTGGCAACTCCTCTGGAAAAACATCTGGGAACTCAGCAACTGTGGCAATACTATCAATAGGAGAACCTCTTACTCTAGTATCTACCACATGAGCAAGATAGGCTTCACACCCCTTTCTAATCAATCTCCTGGCTGCAACAGCTGAAACAAACAAAGATGCTAGCTGTTCCTGTTCATTAGATACTATCACTTCTCTACCATCAGCAGTTCTCAAAGAAACAATTTTCTTTTTACAATCCACCACAGCTCCATGCCTCGATAGCCAATCCATGCCTAGGATCACATCATATTCCTTAAATGGCATCTCAATCAAATCCCCAAGGAACTCCTCACCCTGCACCACTACTGCACTATCTTTGTGCACCTTACTAACAATCACGCTATGCCCTAAGGGATTTGTCACTAACACATCAAATCCTAGGGACTCAGCATGCAATTCAGATACAGGCAAAACAGATGCACTAATATATGAATGTGTGGAACCCGGATCAATCAAAGCAAGTACTGAAGTATCAAATAAAGAAAAAGTACCAGCTATGACTGCCGATGCATCTGGCTGCCTCTGCATAACATACATCCTCTGGGAAGATCCAACTTCCTCTGGTCTACCCTCCCTGGATGTAGCACCTCCTCTAGAACTGAACCCTGGTCTACCTCCTCGGCTGGCACCTCTGCCTCCTCTGCCTCCCCTCACACTAGCTCGAGAAGCAACAGAATCAACTGGCATCTGCTCCTGCCTCTCAGGACAGTCTCTCACAAAGTGGTCAGGTGATCCACACCTGAAACATACCCCTGATCTACTATACCTCCAACAAACGCCCCCATGTCTTCCACCACACTGATCACACACAGGTAAGGTGGATCTCTGAACTCCAGGAGTAGGAGCACTCGCTACTGAAGCTGCAGGTCTAAATCTCTGCCTCTGGAACTGCACTGACCTACCAGCTGACCTCTGACTCCTACTAACTCTAGGAACAAAGCTTCCTTTACCTCTTTTAACAGAAGAAGACCCTGCCTCAAACTGGGGCCTCCTAACCCTAACCTCTTCCTCTGAAGCAGCTGCAATAACTTGAGCTCGCTCTACACTTCGAGCTGCTGCCACTAGCTGGGAGAAATCGTGATATCTAGATCCAGCCACTAAGCACATGATAGAGGGCCTCAATCCCTCCTCAAACCTCCTGCATCTATCTATCTCATCAACTATAATACCCCCAGCATACTGACTCAATCGAATAAACTCAACCTCATATTCAGTTACGGTCCGATGATCTTGCTTCAGATCTAGAAACTCTCTTTTCTTCCCATCTTTATACTCCCTTGGAGTATACTTCAATTCAAACTCTCTCAGAAAATCTGCATATGACAAAGTTGGTGGATCATCCATAGAATGGGGCACTGTCTTCCACCAACTATATGCATCCTTTTGTAGCAAAGATCTTGCATAGTCAAACTTTTCCTCCGAGGTGGCTTGCAACTGAACAAAGATTCTCTGTACTTTGTCAAGCCACTGTTCTGCTACAGCTGGATCAGTAGTACCTATAAAATCTTCGGCTCCATACTTTCTCAATTTGTCATAGTGCCTCACTGATACCAAAGGCTGAGGGGGTGGTGGCTGTGGTTGTACTGGTGCTTGTCTCATAGCTTCCATCATATGCATAAACCAGGCTGGCGGAACCTCATCACCTACTGGTCTACCCGACACCGAAGCAGGTGCCTCACCAGTACTAACAATCCTAGCTCCATCATCAGGAGCAATACTCTCAGCACTAGCCTCAACCGACTGACTTGAGTGAGGATCCATCAACACCTAACACTGCAAACACAGCATATTACATCTTATTAAAGATCAGAGACAGCCAATCTCAAATGTATATGTCATTCAAAACTCACTTTTTAAGTAAAAATATTCTTTTTATTACATTTTACCTAGGTTGAGAATCTCAAACCTAGGCTCTGATACCAAAATAATTGTAACACCCCCACATCCAATACATACACACTACATACACCACAATGTAGTATACATGTATCGAATATAGGAATGCTACGGATTTTCTTAACATTAAAAAAAAACATTTTATATAATATTGTCATCTTTCTCAATATACATTATAGATAATAAGTAATCAAGTTGTAATACAAAACCAAATAGATATATATATATACATTTAGTTAATACGCAGCGGAATTTTATAAAATATTTACATGTATAAACTCTTCCAAATCCATGTTTATAGTTATACATATATTTACATTAAAACCAATATTTTACAAAATATAAAAGAAATATACATGATTGGCAAGTCTCTTCTGATCTTTAAGTTCCAAATCAACACTTCAACGTCTACTCTCACTCGGCCTTGAAGAACCCTCAGGTTCAACTCTATCAACTCTATCACCTACGCGATTAAACACTATCGCGCTAAGCCAAGGGCTTAGTAAGATAAAACATGCTAATGGTATGCTTTAATGTAATGCAATGCCACATATGTTACTGATAAGATAAACATCATAAATATAAAGTTAACCACATAATTATGCATTTCACAAATCATAGTCATATGAGCATACCACATTTCAACATCTTTCCACATTCATCATTAATCAATTATACTCAATATACAACATCTCATTTCATTAACTCATAACGTTATTTAGGACATTCATATAACCTTGACACCTATGGGCCCAACAAGTATTTAATACGATATTCAGAGTTCAGAGTTACTGCTTTGGTTCATAATCACAATAATCACGCCCGTAGGCAATATATATACATGTATCTCTATCCATGGATAATGTAACAGACCCAGTCTCTTGGACCATCAACTCAACACATATGAGGAGATCCTCAACCCGGCAAGACTGTTACAAATCATATATCTCATATTCACAATTCTCATAGTGTAACAGACCCAGTCTCTTGGACCATCAACTCAACACATATGAGGAGATCCTCAACCCGGCAAGACTGTTACCTTTCATCATTTCTTAGGCATGCCACCCAAATCCAGAACTCTGAAACTGAATAACATATTAAACAAACAATTCATTTATTATATAGTTACCATTTCCATTCTCAAATTCTCATCACATTTAGGCAAACATGCCTTCTTTCTTTCCATATCATCATCATAGCCAATCACAATGGCTTTACATCACATTTCACCTCTTATTTGAATCATCATAGCATCTTATATATAACATTTCAATATGCATTATTCATGAAACACATAACCATTCACAATGCATAACATAACATTGTTCAATCTCAACAATGCAATTAGGGCAAAGAATAATTTATATCATTCATAGCTTTAAGATCTTCCATATGCATTTGTTTAGGTCAATCATTGTTTAAATGTGTTTAGGTTCAGGTTAAGGTACCAACTTACCTTAAAAGGACCAAAACAATGCAAATAGAACAAAGTATAAAAACCCTAACCCACACATTTGAGGGACACGGGCAGCCACTTGAGGGACACGGCCAAGCTTGTGGCCGTGTCTCTCAACCTAAATTGACAGTAGGCAACACGGGCAAGGGACATGGCCAAGCTTGTGGCCGTGTCTCTCAACCAACAAATCACAGTAGCAGACACGTGCATAGGACACGGCCAAGCTAGTGGCCGTGTCTCCCAACACCAAAATCCAGTAGTGAACACGGGCACTAGACACGGCCGTGTCTCTCTCAAAGCAATCCAACACGCCCAAAATCACTTGGCTTGGCCGTGTCTCTCTTTTGTTTTGGCCGTGTCACTCAAATACACAACCCTAAAAATGGCCAACACCCTTCTAAAAGCATTTACACCCTTTTTACACAACAATCATCTCATTCAAATGGACACAATACATGTTATAAACACATATCTTACATATTCACCCTAGTAATCACAATACCCATACATTAAATTCATACCAAACCAAAACCCTAAAAATACAACATCACTCCTATTTTCTCAAAATCAATCTCCACCTACTTACCATCTTCAATCCAAAACCATTAATAATTAACTCTTTGGCTTATAATCAAATTCAACACATTACAACCACATCAAAACATCATATCAACAAATCACAATTTCTTTTAGACCCAACTTCAAAATTAACATAGGAAAAACAAGAGATTTCTTACCTTAAATTATAACACTTCTTGAATCAACACTTGATCACTTCAATTTTCCTACAATTGGAGCTTACTCTTCAAAGTCTTCTCTTTGTCTCTTTGCTTTCCCTTTGTCTACGAAAAATAAGCCAAAATGGAAAAGAAGAAGAAAATACATGGAGGAAATAAAGTCAACTCCACTTTAAATCTCCACCAAGAGATTTTATCCAAGCAATTACCAAAATGCCCTCAATCAAATAACTAACCTTTTGTCCCATCTAAGCCCTTATATGTAATTACACATTCCACAAAAATATCTTCTTGCATTGACTCTATATTTGACCAATTTATATGTTATATATATCATCATATACACAACATATACATTTGTCTCTAAATCCTATTTCTTTCCCCAAAACACACATATACACAAACATACATTTTCCAATATATACCAACAACAACAATAACAACAACATCAACAACATAATCAAAACTTCTAGGGCATAAATGAGGATATTACAGATCATGAGAGAGCTAAAGGGAATTTCTCAAATTTTAACAGACGTGATCTAAAGCTTGGCATGAGAGTCATCATCTCACTATGATTCAGAGGCACCATGACTACACTATTCAAATTGGTTAGAGTTTTGGAAAAAACTCTTTACACCAATGAATGGTAGCCATATGTAAAGATAAAATTTGAAGAAAAGTCAACCTATGAGTTTTGTGATCTCAATGGAAGAATAATGACCGTGAATTTCATATAGGGAGTACAGAGTGGTTCCTTCCAACATGTTAGTGCCATATGGACTAGTTGATAGACACAATACAAGTTTTACGACCGTGCTAGTGTGCAATTAGACTGCTAAATGTATCTCGCAACAACAAAATGAGGCATGTGACTGTGAGATGCCTCTAACATCATCATGAGATTTTGTTTGACGAAGCCTTGATCTTCCTTAATTCAACTCCAATAGTTCTTTCAGTGGAAGATAAGTATAAATACCCCCCCCCCCAAACTAAACCTCATTTATTATAACTTTAAGTAATTAATAGCCAAACTCTTGCAATTTTAATTTTCAATTAGCCTTATACTTAAATCTTCATTTATTATTCTTAAGTATTGGGTATGAGCATTAAACACCATTGTTGTAAGTTTGGTGTGAGCTTGAAAACACTAGGTTAAAGAGTGATCATTGGGTTAAAAACTCTTGTTAGGTAGTAAGAAAAATCTAAAACCTTGTAAACATTTGGTGTGAGCTTATGAAAATACCAAGTTCTGGTTGAAGTTGTAAAAACCCATAGATAGTTAAATACTCAACCTATTATTGAGGGGTAGACATAGGATTTTAGAATTCAAATCACTATAAATTTCTTGTGTTATTTCTTCCTTCCTTAACTCCTTTATTTCAACCTTGTAAAAGTTTGATGTGAACTTGTGAAAATGCCAAGTTATTGTTGAACTTGTAAAAACCCTCAATCATAAAAAATAACCTATTCATGTAACACCCTTATACCCTATATACGTACAATATATATACCTTGTATACGTAAAGTACATATATAGACTACAAGAGTGGTACGATAATTCACTGTATACACACCTTCAATTGGTATATAATTTAGAATATTATAAATATATAAAATGTATTAATAGAAACAAAGTTAAAACCTTATCAGATTATTTAGTAATGAAAATCTCTGAAAAAAAATTGTCAGAGTTTTATTTGTAAATTCAATACTCCCAAAATTTAATCAAATAACCACAACCTACAAAAACAATTTACACTCCCAAATATTTATATATACAATATCCAAAATTCCTCCCGAACTTCTCAAAAGATTATAAATGATCATCATTTTATATAAATTCAAATATTCTCAAAATAACCAGTGTATATTGCAAATTTTTGTTTTTAACAACAATACTTATCAAAGTATTCATATATCCACGTTAATGTTTTTACTTGATGTAAACTTATATTACACCGTACATTAATAATACATGAATGCAACACTATTAGGGTTGGTCTCGTGGCACCCACCTCTTGAAGTCTTAAACACACTACAAATCACTCTGGTATGCACTTCTAATACCTGCATGATATACACTACCGCGCTAAGCTCAAGAGCTTAGTGGTACATACTTCAATAACTAAAACATTTAAAAATAAATTCATATGATTCATGATACATAAACTATAATCACATATCATTAGTCCTAACACAGCACCATACTCAACACATCACGCCATCACAACAATACATCAATCACTCAAGCATCCAATAAACTCATACAATCTATCAACATATTAATAATCCACACGCATTGGCCCAAAAGTCCTTATATAATGGTCTAGTTCCAAAAATATTTTCTTAGACTATCTCAAATATCTGTGACACCAGCGTGTCTCACTTGAAGGCATAATAATATCTGTGACACCAGCATGTCTCAACCAAAGGTGTAATAATATCCAATAATAATATTCCAAAACTAGACCCTATATAAGGTAAAAGTGCAAACACATTTCTCACATTCCACTTTCCTTTTATTTACTCCCATTTCATATTCTTTTTCGAGTTTTATAATCATAATCAACATCATCATTACATTACAAATGTGATTCGCTTCCACATTTTAGTACACTACTTGTACTTTTGATATTTTGCACAAACATCATATTTAGCCATACTCAAATGGCTTATCATGCCATAATCAATTCATATAAAGCATTGTTACTTCAAACAATGCTACACACACACATTCATTAAAATCAAGTAACATAACACATTCAACATATGTAATGTGTCATGCTTAAAATCAATGAAATAAATTAAATTCAATTCCAAAGTATGTACTAATCTCTTATAAAAAAAAAATAAGCCAAAGCTCTACTCCACACCAAATTCTCTTATTTCCCTTCACCTCTTGGTTATGAGAATTTCACTTCACTCACTTCCTAATCAAGATGTGAGTGTACATAATTAATTAAAGTCACATTTTTAAGCATTTCAACTAATAAAATTCAATTTAACAAAACTCCTTCAAGTTTTAATTTTCTGGCCCTAATAAACTTTAACTTTGAAGGTTAATTTTTAGCAATTCCAAATTGAGTTTAAAGCTCAATTATATTCCTAGAATCACATTCTAAAATATTCTAAGCAATGAAATTCAATTTACATTCATTTCATCAAACTACCAAAATTTTGCCCTAACCCTCTTTGATTCTAGAAATCCCTTGTAGCCCATTCTAATTTTTATTTTAAGTTCAATTATATCTTTAAAGTCATATTCTAACACATTTTAAACTATTTGATTCAATTAACACCCATCCTTTAACTATGCTCTTCCAAAAACCTAAAATCAACACTAACCAAACCAAACTTCAATTAAACTTACACAAATCCACATATAACTATAAAATTCTTGTTTTCTCATCAAAATAACATCTTCCATATCCATTAAAACAATTATAATGCACTCCATCAAATTTTCATACTTCAAATATTCATTTTTTTCCAATAAAATATTGTTAAATACTTATTAATTAGTGAGAAGACCTCCAAAACTCACTTCAATCCTTTGAAATCCTTCCAAAAATTTGGTGTTGGTGATGATGAAAGCTCCACTCCTCTCCCATCAATGGTGAATGTTTTCATGGAGAAGAAAAAGATGGTGAATAGTTTTTTATATTTCTCTTCCTCTTTACTAACCACATATATATGCATATTTAATTAATTAATTTTTTAATTCAAAATTCTAATTTCCTTCTTCCACTCAAAATTAATTTAATTTTGAATTATTTAATTAATTTGCAAATTTTCCCATCATTTTCACTATCCAAAAATCATTTCAATTTTGTAATTTTTTATTTATTTAATTCCCATCTTCTATCCATAAATAATAATTAATTAATTTAAATTATTCCAACCAATTAAGTTATTTCCTTTTTTGACTTTCTCTCTTATTATTATTATTATTATTATTATTATTATTATTATTATCATCATCATCATCATCATCATCATCATCATCATCATCATCTTCCGCTATCAAAATTATTTTTAATTTTAATTTATTTTATTCATTATTATTCATTATTTTATTATTATTATCATAATTACCATCTTCCAACACAAATATATACTTTCCTTATATGTGTTATATATTTTGTGTATATGTATATGTCTTATATATTTCATGTATACCAAAGTATATATCTCATATCTATAACATGTTCATCTTATACTTCTCTCTTCCAATCATACCTATTTAATCCTCCATATAAAATATTCTAATGTACACCAAAATAGGGATATTACAAGTCACCCCCTCCTCTGATCTAGGTTGCTAACAAGGGACAATAAGTGATATCATAGCCATATCTATTTATTTAAAGCTTAATTCCAAGATAAAGGATCCATGGCAGTCATATTACCTCCATGCTCTACTTCTTCCCCCTACACAACAACACCTCAAATAAACATAACCACTCATGGTAATCTCAATCCTCACCTTAGACCTTACTTTGATGGAACCGATTGCTCAATGTGGAAATATATGATGCATATGTTCCTTAATAGTGAAGGCATTGAGCTATGGAAGTATGTCACGGCTAAGTGGAAACCCCCTATTAAATAAGTAGGAGTTGAAGTGTTAATTCCAAGAGCTCAATGGACCGATGCATAAGAAAGGGGTCTCTACATGAACAACCATGCTTGTTCCATCTTCATCAACTTCATGTCAAGAAAAGAAGTGGGTAAAGTTCAACACAATATAAGTGCATATGGAATTTGGAAAACACTTGAGAACTATCATGAGGGCACCACCCAAGTAAAGTACAAGTACATCCAAATATTAGTCCATGAGTAAGAACTCTTCAAGATGAAGCCAATTGAGAATGTCATTGATATGACTAATTGGTAACTTGCTATAGTGAATAACTTAAAGAAATATCAAAAAATCTACTCTCAAGAGGATTTGAACAATAAGATTTTAAGAGCTCTTCTTAAGAAGAACTTTGAGTCCAAGTTTCATTAATATAAAAAGCTCATGATCTTAGCAAGCTTAGAACCAATGTTTGTTGGGAAGCTTCTCACCTAGGAGATGACTTTGGAGAAAGAAGAAGATAAAGGTGAGAAAGATAAGAAGAAGGGTAATGCCCTAAAATCCATAAAGAAGGTAAAGGAAAGTGAGAGCTCAAGTGGAGAGGACAGTAAGGAGGATGATGAATATAAAGTAGCTCTTCTCTTAAGAAGGGTGAAAGCAATTATAAGAAAAAGAAGGAGGAGAAATTCTCAAGCAAGAAGTCATCCTTCTCCAACTCCAACCCCTCATCAAAAGACAAAGAGAAGAAGGGTGAGATCAAATGCTATAAGTATGACAAAACTTGCCATATCAAAACGGAGTGTCCCAAGCTCATGAATAAGAAGAAATGGGACAGGGAGAAGAAAAAAGCTCTTAAGGCTATACAGGATGATGACTCTTCAAGTGAAGAAGAGAAGGAGCAAGAAGTTTCAAATCTATATCTCAGAGCCATGGGAGATGAAAATGACTCCAATGAGGTAAGCCATACATCCCTAACTTCTATTAGTAATTTTGATGATCATGTTGATGAGGTTGTGGATGATGATGAGCTATTAGAGCATATAAACCAAAAAGTTCAAAAATATTTTTCAAAAATGAAGTTTTTATAAAGAATGTTAGCCAAACCATTGGCCTATATTTTGATCTTAGGTATTCAAATTGAATGGGACTAATGTTTGTGCCAAGTTACATTTTGCAAGACTTTAATTTTTGAAGAAAAATCAAGTAGCTCAGCTAAACCAATGAGTAGTTCAACCGAAATAAAGGTTGTACTTAATCCAGAGATGCTCACGGTAGCCAGAAATCTTAGACTTTCAAAGCATTGAGCTTAATCTGATAAGATTGGTATGTGCTACTACCGAACCAAGGCTCAGCTACCAAGAATAAGCATGAGCTTAGCAATTTGAGCCCGAGCTAAAACATCTAGTAGAGTTCCTCCCCAATGCCACTCCAACTTATGAACGGACTGTGTGTCACGATCGGACCAGTACGTAGTCCAACCATACCGAGCCTAAGCCAAATCCTTAGAACATCCAATAGAGTTCATGGTTCCTGGCACTCTAAAAGTTTCAGCGTACCACGCCTGGCACGACCAGACCTAATGCAGTCTGACCGGACCAAGCCAAAACAAAAATCTAACAAACTTCCACTAGAGTTCACAGTCACTAGTACTCCTAAAATCTAAGCATGCCACGACAAGTCCAACTAAAACCAAGGTTATTCTTACCATACTAGTGAAACGGGATTCAAATATTATAGCCATTACTTATCCACTCAATTAGTGGATGCCACGTGTACTAGCTATCAAAGATTTTTTGTCAGAAAAATAAGAGCATGAATGGACAAGTACTCAGTTTGACCGTGCTGAGCCTGAGCTTATTGGACCGATTGTAGCCCCACCATGAACTTTTCTAGACAATAATTAAAGTGGGAGACAAGAATTAAACATGCTGGAACTTATCTCAAATGGCTAGTTGAAGACTTTAAGGCTATAAATGCCACAAGGAACCTCATTTTTTAGATTGATTGTGATAAAAATTGCTAAGATAAACAACTTTTATTTCCATTTATAAAAATTTATATTCGTACTTCTTTGAGTGTTGGGTGTGAGCATTAAACACCATTGTAAGTTTGAGTGTGAGCTTTGAAACACTTAGGTTTTAGAGTGAGCCTGGTGCAAACCTTTGATTTTGGCCCTAAGCTGGTTCTAGAAGAGCTGAAATTATTTGGCTAGAAGAAAGCCAAAACCCTCAACTAATACAAGATCCATCCAGCTAGAAGAGCTGAAATTATTTGGCTAGAAGAAAGCCAAAACCCTCAACTAATAGAAGGTCAGTCCAACCAGAAGAGATGAAATTATTTGGCTAGAAAAAGCTAGAACTCTCAGATGATAGAAGGTCACCAGAATCCATTGAAGAATGGAACAATGGCTAGAACAAATCTGAAACTCACAGATGATAGAAAGTCAGCAGAATACATTGAAGAATGGACCCAATTGGCTAGAAGAAAGCCAGAATTCTCAAACTATAAAAGGATGATCAAGCTAGAAGAGCTTAAGTCTCAGGTTGAGAACCCAAAATCCAATATTAAGTTGAGCACCCTAATCATGCATCGGGTCGAACACCCTAATCTAGTTTTGGATCGAGAATCCTAATCAAGTTTTGGGTTGAGAATCCTAAGCCAATCTTGGGTCGAGCACCCTAATCCAGTATCGAGTTGAGCACCCAAATCCAGTATTGGGTCGAGTATCCAAATCCAGTCCTAGGTCTAGAATCCAAGTTCAGTCTTGGGTCGAGAACCCAAATTCAGTCTTGGGTCAAGCACCCAAACCAAATCAAGTCTTAGGTCCAGAATCCAAATTATTTTCAAGTTCAGAACTCAATCCGAGTCTAGAACACAAACCAACTCGGGTCCAAAACCTAAATCATCTTTGAGTCCATAACTTAATCTGGGTCTAGAATCTAAACTAACTCGGGTTTAGAACCCAAATTATTTTTGAGTCTAGAACTCAATCCCGGGTTCAGAACCTAAATCAAATCAAGTCTTAGGTTTAGAACCCAAACCAATTTTGGGTCTAAAATCCAAACCAATCCTAGCTCAAGTCCATTACACCAAACTAATCCTGTTTTGGGTCCAGAACTCGAGTTAATCAATCCTTGAGTCCAAAACCCATCGTGTTCAAAATTAGCTCAAAGTCATGTTGCTTTTTACTCTCTGAATAAATTCATGATCATTTAAGTAGGGGCAAACTGTAGACCCTTGATATTTGCCCTAAATTAGTTTGGTCCTAATTAAAGAAGGCCTAAATCATGATCGGTCCATTCTTAATAAGCTTAAACATATTCTAAGCTTTTGGTTAGTTTGGTCCCATTTTATAAGGCCTAAAATATGTCTGATTAGATTTTTAAAGCCCAAAATGGTCTAAAAGACAATTTGATTTGATATGGATCATGCCATATCAAATTGGGCCTGCTCAATTCAATATGGATGGTCCATATTGAATTAGGCATTGCCCAATTTGATATGGACCATGTCCATATTGAATTAGGGAAATCCTAAATTCATATGGACCTTGTCCATGTTGAACTAGGGCTACCAATTCTATATGGACTTTGGTCCATGTCAAATTGAAATGGTTTTAGTCCGATATGGTAATGGTTTTGCCTCGAATTCAAATTGTTTTAATCTAATACGGTCACCATTTATCTCGGATTAAAATTGTTTTAATTTGATATGCCTCAGAGGAATCGTGCTAAAATAGGAAAATAAGACTCATTTATATGATTCAACCTAATGTTCAACCAAGATTCTACAACTAGTGCAAATACAAAGCTTGGATCAGCGTGAAATGTCAGTGGAACCAACAAACGGAGGTTTGGAATTTTGGTTTTAGTCTGTGTTAAATTCAAAGTGTTTCATTCATTATTGTTTAATCTGTTGAATTGTTTTACTTAGTTCCTATGTTCTTTTCATCCAGTAGTCTATATAAATAAGGTTTACATCACAGCAGCCCGTTTAATCAAATTGGCACTAATATCTTGATATCACAGTAGCAGTAGTTATTGGTCTCATGAAATATTAATTTGAATTAAATATTAAATGGTCCAAAGTTTATAAATATAATCACAATAGCTATGATTTTCAAATATCTAAAACCTAAACCCTAATCTATTATTTTCAAATCCCTAAAATTATTTTCCTAACCCTAGTTTTCAATATTTTAGAACTATAACCCTAATTAACTAAAACCCCAAATTTGTTTTCTAAAAAACCTAAAATAGTAGCTTTATATTCTAAAAACCCTAAAATATTAGTTTTATGTTTAAAACCTTAAAACCCTAATTTGTATAAATATAAACCCCTAGTTTAGAAAAAAAATCTTAATTTCCCAATAAAACCATATCAAGTAGACCATCTACCTTTCGGGGGCGCTGCACCCGATCCCCGCAAGGGGCACTGCCCCCTTGACACCCGCCTGCTAACCGACTTATGGGACTGTCATATGCGACACCTCGTCAATGGGGTCAATATTTATTTGTGGATAGTAAGTCTTTGTGATTAACCTTAATTTTCTTTTATTACACTCTAATTTTGTATATCTAATGTTTTATTTAATATTAAAACCTATATTGGATTATTTGATTTATTGTTACATGTTTTATGATGGATGATATATTTTGATTATTTTATTACTCATTTTTATTTAATTGAATTATATTTGTTTATTTGGGTTTTAATGATGTAAAAGCCATGTTTCCACTCGTGAGTGCCTTATTTATTTAATTTATTTATTTTATGTAGTTTAATTTATTTAAAGGCTTTGGGACAATGGTAAGCTACCTAAACCTAACAAACCCAACACTAAAAGCAATCCATTGCCTAAGTTTGGAAGAGTGCCACCGCCAACGACCTTCATGATAGAAGGAGGATTGATGAAAAGTTCTGTCTTATCATCTTTTCAAGATATGGATGGAGCAAATGTGAATGAGGAGATGATGAACATTGTCCCCAATATGTCCAAGTAGATGAAACACCATCGATTATAATTCAACACACCTTCTTTGGCTTTAGTGCCACTTATTTTATTTATGTTTTCTTTAATATTTCTGGAACAATTATGTTTTTTAAATTAGGATTGTTTAAATAAATTATTTTTCATTAAATTTTTATTGGTCTTTGTTCATTTTGGTGCTCAACCGATGATGAATCTATCTTGATATTCATGAATTAGTGTACCTATACATCATAATTCGAATGACTTTACTAGGTGAGGGAATCATTCTATCGCATTGACTTGTGTATGCTTACTTAGAGAGGGCTCATGCATAATTACCTTTGTTTAGATCCTAGTCTATCTTAGAACATGCTTTGATGAACTTTTGAGGCAAAATTGAACTCTGCTTATTTAAGGAAGAAATGATCTAGGCATTATTTGGATAGCCAACGACTAGTATCCATCCAATTAAATATCAATCCCTAGTTGTCCCTTTAAGCCTTCATAAGATTTTAGCTTGCTCTTATTGGCTTGTAAACCCCAACAACCTACCCTGACCTGTTATGATACTTATGGAAAGTCTAATGATCACTAAAGAATAAACGAAAAAGAAGATCAAACAAAAGAATGTACAATCAAGACCACAAAGGTAATTGAAGTTTACCTGAATTGGACTTAATATCTCAAATCTATCAAGGCATTAAAGGGTTCATCCTCATCGAAGCAAACTCACTCTAATCAAACTCACTCTAATCCACTCATCCATAGTCAGAAGCATAGAATGGTGAAAATAAGACATCTTTTTTAGAACTAGGACCAAACAAAAAACAAAAAAAAACAAAAAAAACAAAAAGAAATGAAAAGAAAAAAAGAGAGAAAAAGAGAAACAAAAAAGAAATAAAAAGGAAGAAAAGGTAAAAACAAAAAAAGAAGAGAAAAAAGACACAAAAAAGGTTGTTAACCCAAAAGGCCAGTTCAAAAAGCCAACAGAGTCCTTCTTACATAAAGCTTCAGAAGACTTCCATTTAGTTTATAAGGACAAATTGACTTGATTTGGTCCAGCCCAGCTAAAGACTTAATAAGAGAATGACTGTCTTATCACAACTCCAAGTCTGTAATCTTGAAAGTCTTGATTCTTGATATTCCAAAGGAAAAAAGGACAAAATAATGGTCCTGAGTTTTTTCAAAAAGAAAAGAACAAGAATTCTACCAAATGATGGAAGAACATTTAAGCTCTATTCATAAAGTGAGATAACAAGATGACTAGAAGAAGGAAATGGTGCCTGGAATATAAGAATGCTTCTAACAATATATAGATTTGGCAAGAAGTTTGTAGTGTGAAGATTTATCAGCAGTGTCATATCAGCTCCAACTCAAAGATGGCCCTCATTTAACCCATGTCCCTTATAGACCCCATTTTAAACTTATTAAAGACATGTTGATCTTAGTAGGTAGAGTCTATTAGTGGAGATTGTTTGAATAAACATATATATGAGATAGACAATATTTAAACTCAATGAGACCTTTGGCAAGTAATGTGTATGTGCCTATCTAAAGTGTAATAGTTCTTGCTTGAATGAAAATGATTCCCGAGTTTAGTACGGTAAATAGGGCTGTAATATTATAGATATGTTAATTTAGGAAAATTGAATCCTAAGATATAATGACACTAACTTGACAAAGCCAAAATATGATTTTAAGATTTTGTTTTTTAAAAAATATGTTTTTGTCATACAAAGCCTTCAAGTTAAGAGAAGTATGTGGCATTGTCAAACCCTAAAGGATATAATGGGCAAAAGAGGGCTAATGAATGGATCACTTGCAAGGTCATGAAGAAGTTACCAACCAAATGGATGTCTCTCAAGTCTCTATCTTGCTAGGGCCCTTGTTACTCATACTTTGTACATCTAAAAGATAAAAGCCATAGATGTGAAGACTTATGTTGATTCTAGTACAAGACATGAACAAGAATTTGGAAAGAACCAATAGGAGCACTTCAGCTGATCACCTCGGTCTGTGAGTCAAATGGAACCACTATAAGTATCACCCATGCATATCATCCATACATGAGCATAACACATAATATTTTGTTGCCCTGTATTATCGATTCTTTGTCAAAGTAAACAACAATACTCTGTGAAGCAAACATGAAGCAGATATGGAGTCAGGGAGCAGGGAAGGCCCATTGCTTGAGAAGAATACAACCACTTTGCAAAAATGGAGATGCATACTTGTGCAAAGAACCGAACAAAATGCAAATATCAATCAAATCCTATGTGGGAATAAAATCAGTGTTTCAAGCCTACACAGGGGCAAAAATTCTCTTTTTCAATCTTTAATTTCATGCATGTACAAAATATTTTTAGACTTACTTTTAATATTTTTCCATGCATGGGGGCAAAGATAGGATATGAGGACTAGCTAAAAAATAGTTGAATTTTTTACAAAAGGAAGAACACAAGAAGAAAGTAAGAACCCTAAAAGAATGAAGATAAAAAAAGACAACAGATGAGTCCAGGTAGAAGAGCTAAAGCTAATGCAGGACACTGTCCAAAGGATGAAGATCCATTTTAAAGGATAAAGATGCATTGTCCAAAGGATAAAGATCCATTTTAAAGGTTGAAGACCCAATGTCCAAAGGATAAAGATCCATTTTGAAGGGTAAAGATCCAATGTCTAAGGTTGAAGATCCGTTATGAAAGGTTAAATGGCTAGAAGAAAGCTAGAACCCTTAACTGATAGAAGATCAGTCAATCTAAAAGAGCTAAAATTATTTTGCTAGAAGAAAGCAAGAACCTTCAACTAATAGAAGATCAGACTAGCTAGAAGAGCTGAAATTATTTGGCTAGAAGAAAGCCAAAACCCTCAACTGATAGAAGATCAATCCAGCTAGAAGAGCTAAAATTGTTTGGCTAGAAGAAAGCCAAAACCCTCAACTGATAGAAGGTCAGTCTAGCTTAAACGACTAAAATTATTTAGCTAGAAAAAAGCCAGAACTCTCAAATGATAGAAGGTCAATAGAATCCATTAAACAATGGAACAATGCCTAGAACAAATCTGAAACTCACATATGATAGAAAGTCAGTAGAATCCATTGAAGAATGGAACTAATTAGCTAGAAAAAAGCCAGAATTCTCAAACTACAAAAGGATGATCAAGCTAGAAGAGCTTAAGTCTCAGGTCGGGAACCCAAAATCCAATATTGGGTCGAGCACCCTAATCCTGCATCAGGTGGACAACCCTAATCTAGTTTTGGGTTGAGAACCCTAATCCAAATTTTGGTTGAGAACCCTAAACCAATCTTTGGTCAAGCACCCTAATCCAGTATCGTGTCAAGCACCCTAATCCAGTCTTGGGTCGAGTACCCTAATCTAGTCCTGAGTCAAAAACCTAAATCTAGTCTCCGGTTGAGAACCCAAATCTAGTCTTAGGTCGAGCACGCAAACCAAATCAAGTCTCAGGTCTAGAACCTAAATCATTTTCGAGTCTAGAACTCAATCCTAGTCCTGAACTCAAACCAACTCGAGTCCATAACATAAATCATCTTTGAGTCTAGAATTCAATCCAGGTTCATAATCCAAACCATCTCGAGTCCAGAACTCAAAACCTAGTCCAAAACCTAAATTAAATCTAGTCTCGGGTCTAGAACTCAATCCAATTTTGGGTCTAAAATCCAAATCAATCCAATCTCAGGTCCATTACACCAAACTAATCCTGGCTCGGGTCTAGAACCCGAGTCAATTAATCCCTAGGTCCAGAACCCATCCGTGTCAAAAATTAGCTCAAAGTCATATTGTTTTTCACTCTGAATAAATTCAAGATCATTCAAGCAGGGGGTAAAGTGTAGACCCTTGATTTTTTTCCTAAACTAGTTTGGTCCTAATTAAAGAAGGCCAAAGTCATGATCGGTCTATTCTTAATAAGTTTAAACCTATTTTAAGCTTTTGGTTAGTTTGGTCCAATTTTATAAGGCCTAAAATAAGTCTAATTAGATTTTAAACCCAAAAATGGTCTAAAAGCCAATTTGGTTCGATATGGATCATGCCATATCAAATTAGGCCTGCCCAATTCAATATGGATAGTCCATATCGAATTAGGCATTGCCCAAATTGATATGGACCATGTCCATATAGAATTAGGGCAAACCTAATTCGATATGGATGTCCATATCGAACTAGGCATTGCCTAATTCAATATGGACCATGTCCATATCAAATTAGGACAATCCTAATTCAACATGGACCTTGTCCATGTTGAACTAGGGCTACCAATTTGATATGGACTTTACTTCATGTCAAATTGAAATGGTTTTAGTCCGATATGGTAATGGTTTTGCCTCGAATTCAAATTGTTTTAATCCGATATGGTCACCATTTACCTTGAATTAAAATTATTTAATTTGATATGCCTGAGAGGAACCGTGCTAAAATAGGAAAATAAGACTCATTTACAGGATTTAAGCTAATGTTTTCTTATAAATACAAGATGAAAGAAGCAGCCGAAGGCAGCAACAAACAATAATAGGCAGCAAGCAGCATTGAAGAGAGAAACCCTAACTGCATTGAGTGAGTAGAGATGCAGAACATCAACCATCAATAAACCAAAAGGCAGTGACATAATGCCTTGACCTTGTTCAACCAAGATTCTACAACTGGTACAAATATAAGGCTTGGATCAACTTGAAATGTTAAGCTTAGATCAACTTGAAAGGTTGGTGGAACCAACAAACGGAGGTTTGGAGTTCTTTACTTGGTCTATTTTAAATTCACAGTATTTCATGCATTATTGTTTAGTTTGTTGAATTATTTTAGTTAATTCCTATGTTCTTTTCATCCAGTAGACTATATAAATAAGGTTTACATCACAGTAGCCCGTTTAATCAAATTGGCACTAATATCTTAATATCACAATAGCAGTAGTAATCGATCTAATGAAATATTAATTTGAATTAAATATTCAATGGTCAAAAGTTTATAAATATAATCACAGTAGCTATGATTTTCAAATATCTAAAACCCCAATCCTATTTTGCGACACTTAAACCCTAATATTATTTTCTAAAACCTAAAACCTAAACCCTCATCCATTATTTTTAAAACCCTAAAATTATTTTCCTAACCCTAGTTTTCAATATTTTAGAATTGTAACCCTAATTAACTAAAACCCTAGATTTATTTTCTAAAAACCCTAAAATAGTTGCTTTGTTTTTTAAAAACACTAAAATAGTAGTTTTATGTTTAAAATCCTAAAAAAACTTAATTTGTAAAAATATAAGCCCCTAGTTTAGGAAAAAGCCCAAATTCCCTAACAAAACTATATCATGTAAATCATCTACCTTAAGGGGGCGTTGCACCTAATGCCCCGCAAGGGGCGCTGCCCCCTTAACCCCCGCTCACGAACTGGCTAGCAGGATTGTCGTATGCGACCCATGATTAGTGGGGTCAATATTTATTTGTGGATAGTAAGTCTTTGTGATTAACCTTAATTTCCTTTTATTAAACTCTTATTTTGTATATCTAATGCTTTATTTAATATTAAACCCTAGATTGGATTATTTGATTTATTGTTACATGCTTTATGATGGATGATACATTTTGATTATTTTATTGCTAATTTTTATTTAATTGAACTATATTTGTTTACTTGGTTTTTAATGATGTAAAAGGCATGTTTCCACTTGTGGGGGGTCTTATTTGTTTAATTTATTGATTTTATGTAGTTTAATTTATTTAAAGGCCTTGAGATTGTAAGGGACATGTTTTCACCTTTTGGTGGGTGTCCACTTTTATTTATTTTCTTTTTGGACATTGGACATTGTAAAGGTATGTTTCCATATCTTATAGGTTCTCATTTATTGTTTTGCTTGAACTTATTTTGATTTTAATACAATAATTATTTATTTCAATAATTTGCATGTAGTATGGATGATTTTATAATATTTAACAATTTAATAATATTTAGACCTGAAAAGGAGGCCGGTTCTAATGAATAAGATATTATTGGGGTGTTGGGTCATTCTCACTTTCCCCATACGTACCCAACTTTTCGAACCCATTAGGGGGTTAGGGATTCCTTGGAAATTGAGTCATCCACACCTTTCTTTTTTCCCAGCCTATCTAGGTAGCAACTCCATTTTTCTCCTGATTTAGGCCCATATTCTCTAAGGCCCTGAGCCTAACAGTGCTGATGGTGCAAGAACCATTCCACCAGGAGTGTGGGCAAAAATCTCCGCTCACACCTGGAAAAACTCTTGTTAGGGTTGTGAAGAAATTCTCAAACCTTGTAAAAGTTCAGTGTGAGCTTGTAAAAATACCAAGTTAGAGTTGAGTTTGTAAAAACTCAAGATTAGTGGAACAAGTTATTAAGGAAGTGGAAGTAGGATTGAGGTAATATAAACCACTATAAACTCTTTGTGCTTGTTTTCTCTACTCTACTCTTCTCTTGCTTTGTTTGCTTTTAAATTTTTAATTTACCATCACTTCTTTAAGTTAAACAATTCATCCAACCTCTTGGTTGTTATCTTGGGACAATAATTTGTATCAGAGCCTCAAAATTTCAAAAGGCTTAATTATGAAATTTGATCCATGATGGCAACCATTCCTCCATCTAATACCTCCACTTCGACCTCTTTACCTCACGAAAATCTCAATTGTTATCTTAAACCTTACTTTGATGGAATGAATTATTCTTATTGGAAACATAAGATGTATTTGTTCCTTGATAGTAAAGGAATTAAGCTTTATAAATATGTGGAAAATGAATGGAAACCTCCTACTCACGAGGTTGATGGTGCTCCAGTGTCTCTCCCTAGAGAAAAGTGGACCAATGCATAAGAAAGAGCTCTCTACAAGAATAATTAGGTAACCTCCATCTTGGTGAACTCCTTGCCTAGAGAAAAAGGTGGAAGAGTTCAACATCTTATTTATGCACATAGCATTTGGAAAACTCTTGAGAATTATCATGAGGGTACCACCCAAGTAAGGTTTACAAAGATTCAAATGTCTATGCATGAGTATGAACTTTTTAAAATGACGCCCAAAGAAAATTTCACCAAAATGATGAATTGATTACTTACTATTATTAATGAATTAAATAAATACGAAAATGTCTATAATCAAGGTGATGTCAATAGTAAAATATTGAGAGCACTTAGAGTCAAGAAGAACTTTAAATCAAAGGTTTCTTCAATTGAAAAAGCTCATGACCTTAGCAAACTAAGGATCGATAAGCTAGTTGGAATACTTCTCGCTTTCGAATTGCATATCAAAAAATAAGATGATAAGGGTGAGAAGGACAAGAGGAAAGCAATAGCTCTTAAATCCACCAAAGAAGTTGAGAGCTCAAGTGAAGAAAAGAGTGATGATAACGAAATGGCCATGTTATTTAGAAGAGTAAGCGCTTGGAAAAGAAAGAGGAGATTGCAAGCAAATAAAAATAATCTATCTAAATCCTTTAAAAGGAGAAGAAGAATGGAATAAAATGCTATGAATATGGCAAGACTGGTCACATCCAAATAGATTGCTTCAAATTGAAGAGCAAAAATAAATAGGACAAGGAAAAAGAAGAAATCTCTCAAAGCCACATAGGATGATGACTCTTCAAGTGAAGAAGAAAAAGAGGAAGAGTAAGGAATTGCAAATATTTGTCTCTTGGCTATTGGAGATGATGATGATCACACCAATGAGGTAGGTACCTAATCCTTAAACTTTAGTGCATATAGTGCTAATGTTGATGATGCCTTGTATGATAGTGATCTAGTTGAGTATATGAACCTAATAGTCCAAAAATACTATTCTAAGATGAAGTTCTATAAAGAAAAATGCTCTAAGCTAGGAAAGAATTTTGTTTCTTTGAAAAATTCTACTTTGGAATTAAAGACCTCAAATGAACAATTGTTGAAATCCATTAATGAAATATCTAAAAACTCACATAGCTTAGAAAAATTAATCAAGGAAAGCAAAATTTTAAATGATGAAATAAGTGAACTAAAGAACTCTATTTCAAGTTTATAAAGGTAAGGAAGCCTTAGACACATTGATTAGTGTTCAAAGGTCACCTTTCTCCAAGTATGGCTTAGGGTTCAATGGATCTTCTACTACTACATCTAATACACCAACATTTGTTAAAGCCTCTACAACTCAAACCTCTAATGTTGAAGTTATAAAAAATACAAGTGAACACACTAAGCCTAAAAGTCCTAAAAAGACTACTCAAGGCACACTAAACTTTAGTACTAAGGATCCAAGAGCAAATTATGTATTCATGTACACAAATTATGAACACAACCACAAGTATGCACATAAACAATTCTATTCCAAACATACTTGTGATTGTCAATTTAATTCTTCAAAGTTTAATAGAAAAAGGATGCAAAAACATAAAACATTGTATCAATGCCAATATTGCATGAAATTGGGTCATAAAAATACATTTTTTTATATTAGGAAGGCTCGCCCCAAATTAGAGGATCCTTCTACAACTGACCCAAGTTCATTTGGGTACTTAAAAGAAGATAAACCTTATTGTCTTATAGGTATGCCTAAATTCTACTATCAATGAAAATGTTTGGCTTGTAGATAGTGGATGTTCAAGGCACATGACCAGTAATTCAAAACTCTTTATAACTCTTACTTATATGCAAGGAGGTAATGTGACATTTGGAAATAATACTAAAGGAAAAATTATAGGCATTGGTTCTATTGGTATGCTAGGTAAGAATTTAGTTGATAATGTGTGGCTAGTTGATGGATTGAAACATAATTTGCTTAGTGTTAGTCAACTATGTGACAAATGATATAATGTCAAATTTAACTCTAAGGGATGCAAAATCACATTTTCCAATGGTGAGCTTGCATTCAAAGAAGGTAGAATTGGTAACACTTATAAAATTGATCTACACTCTAATATTGCTTTTAAATGTTTGGTCACTATTAGCAATGATGCTTGGCTTTGGTATAAAAGATTAGGACATGCTAATATGGATCAATTACATAGCCTAAGAAAAGAAGAACTTATAGATGGACTCCCCAAATTGAACTTTAATAAAGATAAAATTTGTGAACCTTGTCAATTTGTAAAACAACATAAGAGTTCTTTTAAAACAAAGAATGTTGTAAGTACATTGAGACTCCTAGTATTAATTCATTTAGATTTGTTTGGTCCTAATAGAGTTGCTAGTCTAGGAGGCAAGTTATATGCATTTGCGCTTGTTGATGATTACTCAAGGTTTACATAGGTTAATTTCTTAGCTCAAAAGAATGAAGCTTTTAATCATTTCAAAATTTTTGCAAAATGAGTTCAAAATGAAAAGGTTATGTGATCACATCTATTAGAAGTGATAGTGGCAAAGAATTTGAAAATGATAACTTTGAAAATTTTTGCAATGAACATGGAATTTCACATAATTTTTCAGCTCCTAAAACACCACAACAAAATGGTATGGTTGAAAGGAAAAATAGAATATTGGTAGAAATGGCTAGAATAATGCTTAATAAGTATAATTTACCATCTTACTTTTGGGAAGAAAATATTAATACGGCTTGTTATGTTTCAAATCATGTGTTCAAAAGAACTTTGATAAATAAAACTTTTTATGAGTTATGGAATGGAAGAAAACCCAAAATATCATACCTTATAGTTTTTGGATGCAAATGCTTCATATTAAATACCAAGGATAACCTTGGAAAAGTATCATCCAAATTGGATAAAGGTGTGTTCTTAGGATATTCATCTTCTAGTAAAGCATATAGAGTATTTAATAGGAGAACTCTAGTAGTTAAGGAATCAATGCATGTTATCCTTGATGAATCCTCTAAGCTTGATCATTGGAAAGGTAATGCTCTTGATGATTTTGTAGGTACATTTGAAGAGCTTGAGAAAAACAATGTTCTAAAAGAAAATAATGATGAGCTAGAACAAATTGTGAAATAAGAAGAGACTCAAGAACTACCAAAAAATTGGCATTATCAAAAGGATCATCCAAAAGAACTCATCATTGGTGAAACTTCAAAAGGAGTAACTATTGGATATAAACTTAAATATTTAGATTCTAATGTTGCTTTTGTTTCTCAAATTGAGCCAAAGGCTATTGAGGAGGCTCTTAGTGATGAATGTTGGGTGATCGTCATGCAAGATGAACTCAACCAATTTGAGAGAAACAAAGTGTGGGAGCTTGTTCCTAGACCCAAGGATCATCCAATTATTGGTTGTAAATGGGTGTATAGGAATAAACCTAATGAAGATGATCTCATCACAAGAAACAAAGCTAGATTGGTAGCCAAAGGCTAAAACCAAGAGGAAGATGTTATGATAAATTATGTATATATTTTTAGGGTAATCTTATTGGCTTTTAGTTAATTTTTCTTTTGATTTGTGTTTAAAGATTGCTTGAAGTGTTTGATTTAGGTTGAAATACAAAATAATGGAGTGATGGATCAAAGTTTGTGGAAAAGCAAGAGACACGGCCAAGACACCACTTAGCTTGGCTGTGTCACTAATCAAAGGCAAGGAATAAGCAGGACATGGGCTGAGGCAACTTGGCTTGGTCGTGTCCTTCAGGAAAATTGGCAGAGACAGACTGTGAGTAGGGATTTTCGCCCCCACTCCCTGTGGAATGGTTCTTACGACTTCGGCATTGTTTAGGCTCAGGGCCTTAGAGAACACGGACCTAAGTCCGGAGAAAATGTAGTCGCCACCCGGACGGGCCAGGAAAAAAGAAAGGAGTGGATGACTCGATTCCTAAGGAATCCCCAACCCCCTAATGGGTTCGGAAAGTTGGGTACGTGTGGGGAAGGTGAGAAATGGCCCAGCACCCCCACAACGCCCGGTTCATTGGAATCGGCCTCCTTTACAGGTCTTAATATTATAAAATTCTTAAGTATAATAACATTATCCATATTACACACAATAAAAAGAAAGCATCATTATATTAAAATCAAAGCAATGTCTAAACAAAGTAAATAAATGGACACCCATCCAAGGATGGAAACATGTCCTTACATCACATGCCTAAATAGGACACCCACCAAAAGGTAGAAACATTCCCTTTACATAGGTTCTAAAATAGAAAAGCAAATTAAATTACATGATGTTTAACTAATGAGGTACCCACCAAGTGGAAACATACCTCTTACAACTTTTGGAAATCTAAATTAATTGATAAAAATAAATAATCATTCATCATAAATAAATCATTCATCAAAGCTATTAATCAAGATATAAAATAAACATTCATCCATGATAAATTAAATAAATCAAGTATTGAATTCAAATAAATTAAAGCATAAGAAATAAATCAAAGCATAATCAAGTATGGAATTGAATAAAGCAAATAAAAGTTCAGGTATAGCTACTATTTCCATTTAGGGTTTTTTATCTCATGTGTTAAGATTTTGGAAATTTCTAAAATTAAGCTACTGTGACTTTTTATGGAATTAAAATAAATTAAGGATTAGGGTTCATAAAAATTATGGTTTAAGGTTTTAAAATGATTAGGGCTCATTATTTTAAGTTTAAAAGTTGAATTTTGAATTTTAGGGTTTTAGAATTTAGGTCACGGGTAAAAGATTTGAATTAGGGTTTTAGAAATCAATTTGATAATTTTATGAAGTTTTATGAATTTAAACAAATGGATTGAAGTTTTTATAAGTAGAAAAGATGTTTTTTAAGGCTTTTTGAATGAAATAGAACCTACTTTAATATTTTAATAGAAACATAATTTGATTTTGGTTTTGTTGAAAAATATGTTCAATTAGAGTTTTAAGATTTTTAAGAAGAAAAGATAACAATTTTGAGTCTTTTTAGAAAAGAAGGTCACGTTTTAATGTTTTAACTTTTGAAAAACACAAAAAAACCCTAGTTTAGCTACTGTGTAAAAAATTAGAATTTAGAATTTCATACCTTCTTTTGTAAGTTGCTCCAAAAACAATTCTTCTTGGATGAACTAGCTCCAAAGACAAGCTGTAATATCCCAAAGTATACCCTAAAAGTTTTGGAATTATAGTTGTATTTGGATTTAATGTATATGTTTAATGGGAAGAGAAAATAAGTAAAGAGAGAGTGTATATATTGTATATATAAATATATATATAACATATACAAGTCAAAGAAATGGAAGTCAAAAGAAGATAAATTAATTATTTTAAATTAATTAAAAGGAAATATTATAAGAGATAGATGTATATGAAGGATGCTATGTATATATATGGTATTTGAAAAATATGGGAAATATAAATACAATATATAAGAGATATACATATAGCAACATATACATCACATATACATGATGTATATATTGGTGTAGGAAAAGTAAGTTATAATAATAATAATAATAATAATAATAATAATAATAATAATAATAATAATAATAATAATAATAACAACAACAACAACAAGAGAAGAAGAAGAAAAGAAAGTCAAAGGGAAGGACAAATCTTGTGGTGGAGAATTTTTAGGGATATTTAATTATATTATTATTATTATTATATATATATATATAAGATAAGTTTGAAAGGGAAGAGAAGATTTTCTTTATTTCTTTCTTCTTCTTCTTCTTGAACGAGAGAGAGAGAGAGAGAGAGAGAGAGAGAGAGAGATGTGATTTTGTTGGCATACAATCAAATTCTTAAGGGCTTTAAGAGAATTGAAGGTGGATATTGAAGATTGGGCAAAGAATTCAAGTAAGTGTTCATTTCTTTGTGTTGATTTCTATTGATTGTGTTTATATTTGATATGGTTAGTGTATTAAGATGATGATAATGAAAGATTGAAGTATATAGATATGTTGAATTGGTATTTAGATGATGATAATATGGTTATTTATGAGGATGATGATGGATTGTTGAAATTGTTTAGTAAGGGTTTAATATAAATGTAACACCCCCATACCCTATATAAGTACTGTACATATATCTAGTATATATATACAATACGTATATAAAGTATAAGAATGTTACTTTTTGTTTCAATTTAAAAACCTGTAACCAATTTCAAGAAATATTAAATTAATTTAAAGAACATTTACAAAAGTCATTATTCTTATCAAAAATACAACATAATAATATTACATATGTATGCATCACCTTCTAGTTGGTCTCGAGACACTCATACCTTTCTCGTGGCATAGCAGCTAGGCATTCAGATCATCCGCATAAATACCTGCGCGATTACACAACCGTGCTAAGCCCGAGAGCTTAGTAGTACAAATAAATAATAAAGTATACATTACAAAATAATCATACCTTATAATTTTAGCATCATGTTTTATTGTTCTCTTACCACGTTTTCCTTTCTCAATGGATTCTTCATATATTGCCACTAATCTCATAAATTAAATACATCACTACATAGCGTATTCACAACACAATACTTACCCTTTCTATTTCATATACACATATATATATATATATATATATATATTATTACAACAAAACACCATTCAAACCTTTATAAGAACAATTCTCACAAATTCCACATTCACAAACATGTTACACATGATACAACAATTCCATAACCTCATATCTCAACAAAATCAATACATATATTACAAACTCATACTTCATAACATCACTTTATTCACAATTCATTAATCATGAAACACATTTCCATCAAAAGCATTCATTGATCTCATTATTCATTTGTTTCAACATTGTTTTCATATATCTTATTTATCAATCATGTTACCATTCATGATTACACAAAGACAAGCATGGGCCCAAGACACACTAATATGCCATTCAATTTTCAGAGTAATGTTTTGGTTTATTTATCTCATTTATCAATATCATAGACCCAACTAGGCTTCAAGGATTAGATTCAACCAAGCTTCAAGGGGAGCAAAGCATGCTAAGCTTCAACCCAACTTGGCTTCAAGAACCAACCCAACCTAGCTTCAAGGGTGGTAACATCTCAATTAGGCTTCAAGGATTCAATCCAACCTAACTTCAAGAGATTGTTACACTTATTAGGCATGCCACCAACAACAAACTCTGAAAATGGAATAACACATTAGCTATACAATTCATTTATCAATTTCATTCTCAATTGAATTCTCATAGCCAATAACAATGGCATCACATTTCATTTGAGTAATCATAGCCAATAACAATGGCTTCATATCACATTTGAATCATCATAGTCATTAACAATGACCTCACATCATATTCTTCATAATATATCTATAGCATCATTGCAATTCACAAGATTCACAATGCATAAAACAATACATTGTTCATATGCATCATCATTATCACCAAATCATGTTAATCAATTCATTACTCAAATATATATAATCAATGGCATTGCACATACTTTTTCAATGATTATTATATTTCCCACATTTCCTATATCATCATTAATATATACATAACCATTCCCATTATTCCTAGATTTAGAATCTTCCATATCCATTTAGTTGAATCATTATTGTTTTAAATGTGTCTAGGTACAAAAGACCCTTTGAAGATTCAACAATGTAATAAGAACAAATAACAAACACAAATATCAAATACCCTCAAAGGACACGGCCAAGCTTGTGGCCGTGTCTCCCAATTCAACATTTCAGTAGCAAACACGGGCACAGGACACGGCCAAGCTTGTGGCCGTGTCTCTCAATCCAAAAATCCAGTGGCAGACACGAGCAAGGAACACGGCCGTGTCTCTCAATATAAACTAGGCAGTGGCAAACACGGTCAAGGGACATGGCCAAGCCAGTGGTTGTGTCTCTCCAAAACTCATCCAACACGGCCAAGTTTGCCCTAACTTGGCCGTGTCTCTCACAACTTGGCCGTGTTCTTCAATGATTCAAAAACCAAATACTTCAAAACTCATCCAAGCCCTTCAAAATTCACATCACAACACTTTTAATCATCATCTTTGTTATATTTATCAATTTTCTATCACCTTAACATTTATATAACTTCATTATAGCATCATACTAAACAAAATATATATACATCACTATAATCAATTACTCAAAGTACCAATTCATTTATTCAAAACCCTAATTCAACCATTCATCATCACCCTCACAATTTCCCCAACTTATCATCACTTAAATACCAAGTTAACACCTTTACACACTTCAATCTTTCATTATCATCATCTCACAAACCACTTATCTCAAACATAACCTCAATCAAGAGAAATCAAAACAAGAAGATGAAAACTTACATATATATATAATCACAAAAATTAACTTCAAGAAATGAGTACTTACATGAATAGCTTGCCAAATCTTCAACTCCACTTGCAAATCTCTTGATCTCCTTTAGTCTTTGGTGTAAATTGAAGCAAAATCATCTTTCTCTCTCTAGCTTCTCTCTCTCTCTCTCTCTCTCTCTCGTGCACTAAGAAGAAAACGAAGAAGAAGAAGAATGAATCTTCTTTCTTCGTTCTTATCCAATATATAATAATAATAATAATAATAATAATAATAATAATAATAATAATAATAATAACAATAATAATAATAATAATAATAACATTAGGACACTTAAATCTCCACCACACACACAATTCCTTTTGACTTTCTTCATCTTTTTCTCTTTTTGTCCTTATCATCATTATTATTATCCATTAATTATACAAATATATATATATATATACAACACACTTTTCCTACACCATTTTATACATCATGTATATGTGATGTATATGTGGGTATATGTATATGTCATATATTTTGCATTTATTTTTCCTACATCTTCTCTTCACTTCTCTTCTCTTTCCCTTCAATACACACATTGAATCCAAAAACAACAATAACCCCAACACTTTTAGGGTATAATATGGGATATTACAATTCTCTCCCCCTTAAATAATTTCGTCCTCGAAATTATCCAACATAAGAACAACCCATGTAGCACAAATCACCATCTTAACTTCCATACAAAGATAATCGTATCTTACATTATAATTTTATCAAATCACATAACTTCTACTCTCCCCCTTAGGAATAATCATCTTCTCTGAATTTCACAATTCATCATTGTATAGGTATATATATATATATCTTTACCTCTTATTACTTTCTCAACAAAGCAATCAAGATATCTCATAACATCTCCAATACATTTTATCTTTGTACTAAAGTCAGATTATCACTTTAACTCTTTATAGATATTCTCTTAACTTTAACCTCAAAAATCATTAATCAATATCTTAGCATTGTTTATTCCATTCTTACCATCACTTTCAAAATAAACATTTACCAAACATCAATGGATAACTATATCCTTACTCTCATGAGTTTATTTCTCACCATGTACAATTAATATACCTCAATTTATTTATATTCATTCATAAATCAGAATATTATATCATACACATTACCATTAAATCTTACACTCCCAATACAATTGCACATATTAAATCTCAATATTGCCTTGCAACTTTAACGAAACCTAGATCAATCGATTTATCTATCACAATATACTAACATTTCAACTTTATTTGATTCAAACCAACAATTAACTTATTGAAATTTATCATTGGATTTTACCATATATACTTATATAATTAACCCAAGTTCATTAGGTCAAACTTATATTCAAATTCTAATCTTTCCAAATTCATATATCCAATCAATATGAATCATGCTTATACATATACATTTCCTTATTTCAATAATTATATCATCATTTCTTATACTCATTCAAAGTTTATCAATATTGCCAACAACTATAACTTCATAAACGAGCTTTTCCCCCAACCAGGTTGGTAATCCAAGTTTGGTTGCCCAACACATTGGGTCCGCATGGTTCCACAGGAGGCAGATAAGTCCGTTCATTTATCTTTTCACAATTCATTTTTCATAATCAATTAGGTACTCTACCTCCATTATAATTCATTTCTAACATCATTGCCAACAATTATGGTTTCTCATCACATCAAAATAGTATACTCATATATCATCAACTATATTGAACATCTCATTATACAATCATATCATTTCCAACATTATTGATATATATACATATTAATTTACATTATTCATACTCCCATAAATTTTAAGTTCATTCACGTAATCACTTTACACTGTAAATGTATCCTATATAACTTTCAGTCATGATTACAATTTCTTCCCTTTTATTATTTCTTCACTTCACCCAATATTACTATATTTATATAATTATTGTTCTATCACACAATTCATAGCTTAAAACATTATCACAATTCTCTTTCCTTGCTTTACTTCTCATAATTACAATTAAATTTTTAATATCGAAAATATAAAATATAACTTCACCAATCATATCTTTTAACCATGTTTCTGGAAACATAGTTATCCATCTCAGTTCTAAATCTGAAGATAATAAAACTAATCACTAATCACACTAACCAAATCATATGACAATGATATATTAACAATCACACTTAGGGGTTGTAAATCAATATTGTTCTTCTATTATTCAATTTCCAACCTTTACAATTATAATACTAACTTGTATCACATAAATTATATATTTATTCTCCAAGCTTTTATTACACCAAGAATTAACACATTTTAATTCCATCTCCAAAACAGTTTGCTTTCGTTGAATTTATCATTATTAACCCAACTCATGTTCAATAATATTATCTTTAACATTTCCTAAGCCCAACCTTCAATTAAATACCAATCTTACACAAGTATCTTTCATTACTCCATTTCCAATCCATCTCTTCTAAAAATTTTCAAATATATAACTCCTTCCTTACAATTTCTTATTACACACTTATACATAAAAATATTTCCACATAAATTCTTTGAGCTCCAACACATCTTATGATAGTCTCATTTAGTTATTACTATAACAGTTTCACTGTTCAATATTACCCAGGTCTATTCTCACTCCTAATACCATTAAACATGTAATGATATAAAATAATAAACATATTATCCACACCTTCATAGATCACATTCATATCAAAAGTTCATTTCACAAATCCTCTTTATATAAACACATAATTATGCAATTTATTAAATTTCCCTTTTTCATATAATTTATACCAATTTAATATTTATCACTTTCCTTTGACTATTATCATGCTCATTTGTTTATCATAACTTAAGTTATTCATTAACTTCAATAAATATATACACTCTACTTATAACCTTATTTCACAAGGAGCTTAATCACATTTCCAATGTGATATCTCTCTTATATATGTTTTTAAATATCTTTCCTAGTCATTTTCATCCTTTCCAATCAAATTACTTAAAATAACTCATTTACTTTTGCTCAATTCTTTTTCCTTTCATTTCAAACCAAATTTTCCTACTATCAATCACATCTCCCAATTCATAATACTTTCTTGAGCACTAATATTTATTTCATATATCTCATGTATTAAATACATTAAACTATCAATATTTCATTGATCTCTATCCACATTCCACTAAAACTATAAATTTCCAACTTACTACTCTATTTAAACTTCAATTTATTCATCTCATTCTCTTAATATCAACTTTAAAACATCTTATATATATATACCACAAAGTAACATCAAAACATATTTGTTTCACAATTATTAAGCTCATTCCAAAGAAAATCTAAATATCTCATATCTCCACCATTAACATGAGCTTTCACAATATTCAAGCATATCACATTTCTAATAGTGAAATCACCATGTTTGCATTAAAATAACAATACAAACAACACCAATGTATATTTGTACTTAACCAACGTCATCTCTTTTTCTTTTGAACATAACTTTAACTTTACATATCGACACCTTACATTATCACACTTAATCTATACCAATCAACTCATTCAATAGTTCACTGTACTCTTTGCATTTACATAATATATCTTTTCATATTACCCATCCAACAATATTTTCTCTTTCTATAAATCCAAACATAAAGTTTATTAGAAAGAGATTCAAATAATAAAGGAAAAATTACATACTTTAATCTAAATTTATTTCTAACTCATTTCCCACTTAATTCTTCTAGCCATTTCTTTATATGCCAAATACATACCAATACTCAAACTTTTTACTTATACTTTCCATATCATTTATTTATATCACAATCACCTCTCAATTATCAACATTTCTAGATTTGCTTTCATATGAAACCTCATTTACACACTATCATTTATCTCATGTAATTCAAATACATCACAATTCACAATTCACAATTCACTCAATGCCACGTTCGAGACCAACCTAGATGTGAATGCATATGCATGTCTTACCAATTGCATTTCCAAAATCTTCTTTTCAATTCTTATTTAAACTCTTCAAAAATTTTCTTTTTAATTTCTCTTAGGCCGAGAATCTCGAACCTAAGCTCTGATACCAAAATAATTGTAACACCCCCATACCCTATATAAGTACTGTACATATATCTAGTATATATATACAATACGTATATAAAGTATAAGAATGTTACTTTTTGTTTCAATTTAAAAACCTGTAACCAATTTCAAGAAATATTATATTAATTTAAAGAACATTTACAAAAGTCATTATTCTTATAAAAAATACAACATAATAATATTACATATGTATGCATCACCTTCTAGTTGGTCTCGAGACACTCATACCTTTCTCGTGGCATATCAGCTAGGCATTCAGATCATCCGCATAAATACCTGCGCGATTACACAACCGCGCTAAGCCCGAGAGCTTAGTAGTACAAATAAATAATAAAGTATACATTACAAAATAATCATACCTTATAATTTTAGCATCATGTTTTATTGTTCTCTTACCACGTTTTCCTTTCTCAATGGATTCTTCATATATTGCCACTAATCTCATAAATTAAATACATCACTACATAGCGTATTCACAACACAATACTTACCCTTTCTATTTCATATACACATATATATATATATATATATATATTATTACAACAAAACACCATTCAAACCTTTATAAGAACAATTCTCACAAATTCCACATTCACAAACATGTTACACATGATACAACAATTCCATAACCTCATATCTCAACAAAATCAATACATATATTACAAACTCATACTTCATAACATCACTTTATTCACAATTCATTAATCATGAAACACATTTCCATCAAAAGCATTCATTGATCTCATTATTCATTTGTTTCAACATTGTTTTCATATATCTTATTTATCAATCATGTTACCATTCATGATTACACAAAGACAAGCATGGGCCCAAGACACACTAATATGCCATTCAATTTTCAGAGTAATGTTTTGGTTTATTTATCTCATTTATCAATATCATAGACCCAACTAGGCTTCAAGGATTAGATTTAACCAAGCTTCAAGGGGAGCAAAGCATGCTAAGCTTCAACCCAACTTGGCTTCAAGAACCAACCCAACCTAGCTTCAAGGGTGGTAACATCTCAATTAGGCTTCAAGGATTCAATCCAACCTAACTTCAAGAGATTGTTACACTTATTAGGCATGCCACCAACAACAAACTCTGAAAATGGAATAACACATTAGCTATACAATTCATTTATCAATTTCATTCTCAATTGAATTCTCATAGCCAATAACAATGGCATCACATTTCATTTGAGTAATCATAGCCAATAACAATGGCTTCATATCACATTTGAATCATCATAGTCATTAACAATGACCTCACATCATATTCTTCATAATATATCTATAGCATCATTGCAATTCACAAGATTCACAATGCATAAAACAATACATTGTTCATATGCATCATCATTATCACCAAATCATGTTAATCAATTCATTACTCAAATATATATAATCAATGGCATTGCACATACTTTTTCAATGATTATTATATTTCCCACATTTCCTATATCATCATTAATATATACATAACCATTCCCATTATTCCTAGATTTAGAATCTTCCATATCCATTTGGTTGAATCATTATTGGTTTAAATGTGTCTAGGTACAAAAGACCCTTTGAAGATTCAACAATGTAATAAGAACAAATAACAAACACAAATATCAAATACCCTCAAAGGACACGGCCAAGCTTGTGGCCGTGTCTCCCAATTCAACATTTCAGTAGCAAACACGGGCACAGGACACGGCCAAGCTTGTGGCCGTGTCTCTCAATCCAAAAATCCAGTGGCAGACACGAGCAAGGAACACGGCCGTGTCTCTCAATATAAACTAGGCAGTGGCAAACACGGTCAAGGGACACGGCCAAGCCAGTGGCTGTGTCTCTCCAAAACTCATCCAACACGGCCAAGTTTGCCCTAACTTGGCCGTGTCTCTCACAACTTGGCCGTGTTCTTCAATGATTCAAAAACCAAATACTTCAAAACTCATCCAAGCCCTTCAAAATTCACATCACAACACTTTTAATCATCATCTTTGTTATATTTATCAATTTTCTATCACCTTAACATTTATATAACTTCATTATAGCATCATACTAAACAAAATATATATACATCACTATAATCAATTACTCAAAGTACCAATTCATTTATTCAAAACCCTAATTCAACCATTCATCATCACCCTCACAATTTCCCCAACTTATCATCACTTAAATACCAAGTTAACACCTTTACACACTTCAATCTTTCATTATCATCATCTCACAAACCACTTATCTCAAACATAACCTCAATCAAGAGAAATCAAAACAAGAAGATGAAAACTTACATATATATATAATCACAAAAATTAACTTCAAGAAATGAGTACTTACATGAATAGCTTGCCAAATCTTCAACTCCACTTGCAAATCTCTTGATCTCCTTTAGTCTTTGGTGTAAATTGAAGCAAAATCATCTTTCTCTCTCTAGCTTCTCTCTCTCTCTCTCTCTCTCTCTCGTGCACTAAGAAGAAAACGAAGAAGAAGAAGAATGAATCTTCTTTCTTCGTTCTTATCCAATATATAATAATAATAATAATAATAATAATAATAATAATAATAATAACAATAATAATAATAATAATAATAACATTAGGACACTTAAATCTCCACCACACACATAATTCGTTTTGACTTTCTTCATCTTTTTCTCTTTTTGTCCTTATCATCATTATTATTATCCATTAATTATACAAATATATATATATATACAACACACTTTTCCTACACCATTTTATACATCATGTATATGTGATGTATATGTGGGTATATGTATATGTCATATATTTTGCATTTATTTTTCCTACATCTTCTCTTCACTTCTCTTCTCTTTCCCTTCAATACACACATTGAATCCAAAAACAACAATAACCCCAACACTTTTAGGGTATAATATGGGATATTACAATAAATGAGTTGGGGAAATTGAATAATTGATATATGGATGATGTATATAATGATTATTATTATGATATGTTGAAGTTGTATAAGTGTTAAATAAATAGGTGATTAATGTAAATATTGGGTTTGATCAATTATTATCTTGGATTTTCTATATGTTTGTGTTTATTGAAGTTAAAAACACAGAATACATGAGTTTGGTCCGAAACAGAAGAAAAATGAATGCCACAACCGTGGCCCTTGTAGGCCACGACCGTGGGGGGTTTTGAAGCAAGTGGACATATTCGTTTGCTATCCAACGACCGTGGGGTTGTGAGGCCACGACAGTGGGATTGTGAGGCCACGACCGTGGGGTCCTAAATAGTTGTGTTGGCTTATAATTTGTGATCTATGGGTCTAGTATGACACTAATAGGTGAATAATTGTATTGGAATTCATGTGTATTTGTAAATAAGTGTGTATTATTCCTTTTGGATTAGGTTGTGAAGAGGTTGAGTTGCCCTAATCCATATAGTGAAGAATTCTTGGAAGTGGAAGTGTATAGATTGGTGTGAGTTGTTCTTGAGGTAAGTACAAACTTACATGGTTGTATTCTTTTACATGATTTTGAGACTTAACACATTTGGTTATAAATGTGTTAAGTAATTTACTATATAGTTAATACAAGTTGATTAATGTTATGATTTGTATAATGTGAAAGATATGATGATCATTCAAAATGTATGTGCAATGTAATTGGTTATGATGAACACTTTAATGATGAATTGCTTTAATGTGAATTGAGATATGATGAGATGTGATGCCATTGTGGTTGGCTATTGTGAACACTCGAATTTTGAGGCTCGGAAAGCCAATTTTCTCAGACTACTGAAAACCGGGCCGGACCGGACGTCCCTGGTAAAATTCACCGGAAGTATATCGATATGGTACTTGAAATGTCCGGGACGACGTGAGGATCACGGATATGGTCCCAGAATAATTTTTGGAGGTCTCTAGCTCCCGAAAAATCAGTTTGAGCGAAAACCGGCCAAAATCGGCGGCCCGGCCGCCGTACAGTCCGATTTTGCCTATAAATAGGCTTCAGATTTTTAGAAAAAGGGGGGTTGGACTTTTCCGGGTGGGCCTCATGCTGCCGAATTTAATCCGTAATCAAGAATTATAATCCAAAGTCCAAGAAAACGAGATCTGGAACTTCGAAGCGGGAAAATCCTAAGCAAGGTAATATTCTAATCCATCATTTGTCAATTTAAGCATATCATAAGCATTCTATCTTCTTCTCAATTTCTTCTCGGTCAAAGACCTAATCCTTTTAGGTCTAAGGCCTAATGGACTAATCAATCAGCCTCTTTGGCACAAAGACTTAAATTACATCTTTTTTGGTACAAAGTACCTACATTTCACAATTAAAATCAATCTGTTGGCACGGAGCCTAAATTACACCATTTTGGTACGAAGTACCTAAAATTTCACAATTTAGCACTAAGTGCTGAAATTCACATTTTTGGCATGGAGCCCAACCACACTTGGCCAAAGGCCCAAAATTTGCACTCTTTTGGTACAAAGTACCTAAAATTGGAGAATTTAGCACTAAGTGCTAAATCTCACATCTTTGGCATGAAGCCCGACAACATTTGGCCAAAGGCCTAAATTGCACTCTTTTGGTACAAAGTACCTAAAATTGCACCATTTAGCACTAAGTGCTAAATTTCACAACTTTGGCATGAAGCCCGACTCAATTAAAATCAACCTTTGGCATTGAGCCTAAATTCCACTCTTTTGGTACAAAGTACCTAAATCTCACATCTTTGGCATGAAGCCCGACAATGCACGAAGCATACACACACACATGCATGAAGCATAATTTTCATCGCCTTTAAATAGGCTTTTCCGAACTACATGGGCTTTGATCTCCTATTCAAACGGGAGTATGTAGGCATGTTTGGGATTCACCCCAAATAGCAAGCCCACAATTTACTAACAATCTGTCTCTTCTTTTCTTCATTCCTTTTAAATTTGTTCTTTTTGCAAGTTAGTCAAAAGCATGACATAGTCCCCGAATCCTCCTTGGGTTCGCAGATTAGAAGCCTTTACATTGGATGCATTATTGGAGTCAAACAAGGGTTTTCTTAGTTTTTCCCTTCGAACAAAATAAACTGAGTGGCGACTCCCGACAACGAGTGAACTTTCGCCCGGATCCTTTTCGGGCGAAAAACCGAGGTTCACAATCTGGCGACTCCACTGGGGACTATAAAAACCATTTATGGGATCCTAGTGGACTACTATTGATTATTTGATTAACTTGCCACGGGAGACCATAAAAATAATTTATGGGATCCTAGTAGGCTATTATTGCTTATTTGACTAATTTGCCCTTCTTTAGGGTGTTTTTATTCATTTTGCAGGGTACCCTAGCAATATATATCCTCTCCTTAAGGATATTGGAATGAAGATTGGCAAAAGGAATCTTTTTCCTTAGATGGATCTCTTGTTTGGCTAAATGTGCATTTGTTTTGTCATTCAGAGAATCTTTTTCTCTTGCATATATGGGGGAATCATTTTCCTCCATTGCATAAAAAATTATTTTCAAATGAATTTCTTCTCTTTCTGTTCAAAGTTCTGAGTCTGGATAGCAAGTAGCGCTGACCGGCAGGTCTCCTTGATTATGCCGGCGGACGCTGGCGGACAGCCAAAGCGTCCTCCCTGTTGTCGCAAACCATTCCAATCCTTTTGGAGTGGCCTATGAGTAATCGTACTGTTGGACCCACGCGAAACTCCTTGTTTCACATGTGGTTAGGTATATCTTACTCAAGACTCAAGGGTCCCTATTATAAGCCGATTCTCTACTTTTCATGTGCCAATAGAACCTTCCCTTAGGTTGTATGTACCTAATGATAGTGCCACATTCCATTAAAATGAATTATGATGTGATGAGGTGCATTCATGCAACATAACAACACGGTTTTGGGGAAAATCTTTTGATATGTGCAAGTGGACCAAGAGTTTTCCTACCCTACACACTACCCTGATCCTTTACCCTTGACCTTTTCAGGTATCCACTATCCGTGAGCCGTCACCTACACAAACTACACCGACACCAACTGTGCTATCACCCTCAAGTTCTACTACTCCAGCTTCACCAACCACTCCAATTCCTGAAATGGCTACAATTGAACAAATTAAAGCCTTGTTGGATGAACAGGCTAAAGAAATTGAAGCTAGAATGCAAGAGAAAATTGATGAAGCTTTAGCCGTCCAAAGGGTGACCATCTTGGCTGAATTGGGAGGGACACCTAAGACAGCCACTGCTTCTGGGAATTTAGGGAAGGAACCCATGGTGGAACAAACTAGTGCCCCCATGACTGCTCAGAATACCCCTGTCATCAACTTGGAGGATACACCCTCTAAGAATGTCACTGAGACTGATGAACTGAAAAGGAAGCTTGAAATGCTTGAAAGGTCAATCACTGCTATGAAAACTCACAAAGAGGTGGTAGACATGGATTCCTTATCCTTGTTTCCCCAAGCTAGATTGCCTCCAAAATTCAAGATGCCTGGGATGGACAGATTTGATGGGACTACTTGCCCTAAAACTCACCTCAAGATGTATGTGGGGGCATTAAGCCCTTGGGGTTTAAATGATGACCTCTTTGCTCAATTATTCCAACAATCTTTGACTGGTGCTGCCCTCAAGTGGTTTGTAAGCCTAGACCATGTCAAGATTAAGACCTGGGAAGACATCTGTAATGCATTTAACTCTCAATACCACTATAATATTGAGGTGGATGTCACCAGAAGGGAACTTGAGACTACCAAGCAGAACAACAATGAACCCTTCTCCTCGTTCCTTACGAGGTGGAGGGCAAAGGCCGCCCAAATGATCAATCGCCCTTCAGAACAAGAGCAGATTGATATCATAATCAGAAATTTAAGGCCTACATATCAAGCCCAACTGCAAACCCAATACCTACCTACTTTCAAATCGCTCATTGCGACTGCAACCAAGGTAGAAGATCTGATACAATTGGGTAAGATAGTAGATGAAGAAGCTATCTCGAAGTATAAAAAACAAGGCCAAGCTGCTAATGAAGTGGCCAATATTGCCCCTGCGAATCCTTTACGTGTGGGCAATCTTGGGCAAAGAAATCAGTCAAGAAGGCAATATACCGACATTGGAATGCCCCTTCATCTAGTGTTTAAAAAGGCCGTGGAAGGGAAATATTTGAAGCCTTTGGACCCAAGGCCTCCTCCAAACCCATTACCCTCCAATTACAGGGCCAATGAGTACTGTGAATACCACCAAGGAAGTGGGCACAAAACAGATGCTTGCTGGACTTTGAAAAACCGCATCCAGGATTTGGTGGATAGTGGTGACATCATTCCTCTCAGGAGGCAACCAAACATTAACACTAACCCCTTGCCCAATCATTCCATCAATGCCATCACTGTGGAAGATTTCATGCAGCCTAGTCTCTTTGATGAGGTTGCTATGGTAACTAATTTTGAAGACAAAAAGGGGTTTCACCAAGCTGATCAAGACCACAGATGGACCACTGATGAACTGGTACACCGAGGAGGGACAGGCCGCTCTAGTCAAAACTAGTCTAGTGTCACACCTTGAACCCGAGTCTTGTACCGAGTCAAATCCTGAGTCAAACACCAAGCCAGAGTCTAGTTTTGAGTCCTCTATAGCTTCAGGTTTAGAGAACCCAAATGTCACATTTAATGTAATCTTGGAGAATGACTCCACCATTATCAATGAAACTCTTCAAATTCTTGGTTACCCTGTGTCTTTTGCTTTCCAAGTATTATCTAGCAAAAATGAAATAAATGAAATAAAAGAAATAAATGAAAAGATAATAATTGGCAAAGAAAATGAACATACATACATTGCATATGATTGTGCGAATAAGGAACAGGTTGTCGATTGCATCAGAAAGTATGCCGACTGCTTCATGTGGAAGACAAGTGATGTCACGGGAATAGACCCAGCCATAGCAGTTCACAAGATTCCGCTATACCCCGATGCGAAGCCGGTTAAGCAGAAATTGAGAAGGATGAAGCCAGAATGGTCTTTGAAGATTAAAAAAGAGGTTGCCAAGCAACTGGACAATAAGTTCATAGAATCAATTGCCTACCCTTCCTGGTTAGCAAACATTGTACCGGTCCCGAAGAAAGACGGAAAGGTCAGGATGTGTGTTGACTACAGAGATCTGAGTAAAGCTTGTCCCAAGGACGATTTCCCGCTACCACACATCAATTTTCTAATAGAAGGGATGGCAATGACAATCTTTCATGACATGATTTACAAAGAAGTAAAAGTGTATGTTGATGATATGATTGTCAAGTCAAAATCTCCAGAAGAGCACGTCTAAGCACTTGAGAAGTTCTTCCTTAGACTTCGCAAGTACAATTTGAAGCTTAAATCCTGCAAAGTGACTCTTCGGTGTAACATCAGGCCAATTTGGGATATTATTGGTCCACCATGAACACAGACTGTGTGGCATTTGTGCAAGGATGTCATCAGTGCCAAATATTTGCTAAGCTACAGAAGCAACCTCCTGTTGCCCTGAATCCAATCACTTCTCTATGGCCCTTCGCTACTTTGGGAATTGATATAATTGGTAAAATACACCCAAAAGCCTCGAATGGACATCAGCTTATCTTGGTAGCAGTGGATTACTTCACAAAGTGGGTTGAAGCAGCTTCCTATGCAGAATTAGACGCCAAAAAGGCAGCACAGTTTGTCCGAACCAACATCCTTTGTCGGTACTGAACACCATTCAAGATTATCACAGATAATGGAACTCATTTCCAAGCAAAATTTGCTAAGCTCTTGAAGGATAAGAAAATCCAACATCATAAGTCCTCTCCTTATAGACCCCAAACAAATGGAGCTGTAGAAGCAGCGAACAAGTCTATAAAGGTGATCATACAAAAAATGATCAAGGAACATAGGCGTTGGCATGAGAAGTTGCCATTGGCCTTATGGGGATACAGAACATCAGTTAGAACTCCTACTGGGGCAACCCCATATTCACTGGTATACGGAATGGAAGCAGTACTCCCCATTGAACTGGAAGTTCAATCGGCGAGGATAATTCAAGAAAGTCAGATAAATGAAGCTGAATGGATCAGCAATTATCATCATCAGTTGTTGAGTTTGGACGAAAAAAAGACTTCAAGCTCTACGTCAGATTCAAGGGTATCAAAGGCGAATGGCCAGACATTTCAACAAAAAGATCAAAGATCGAAAGTTGGAAGAAGGTTGTTTGGTTCTGAAAGAGATCAAAACACCCGTTACAAATCCTCGTGGGAAGTTTCGTCCTCATTGGGCGGGACCCTACATTTTGAAGAAAATACTGTCTGGCGGAGCCGTCATCTTGTCTGATTTGGATGGTTTGGAGTTCACAAACCCATGCAATCTGGATCAACTGAAGAAATATTATGCATGATCATGCATTGAAATGAACTACATTAGACCTGATTCTCGCAAACTAATTCGAGATATGTAGGCAGCTCTCCTTGAGCACGGTCTAAATTTTAATAAAAATCATTCATTTTTCTTTTGCCAACATAAAAAAAAAACAAAAAACAAAAAACAAAAAAAAACAAACAACAGACAACAAAAAAATCCCGCTAAGTCGAAAACCCACAAAGGGCGGCTTAGGCAATAGTGGGGCCCGCTAAGTCGAAAACCCGCAAAGGGCGGCTTAGGCAAGAATGGGTAAGAGCTCGCTAAGTTGAAAATCCGAAAGGACGGCTTAGGCAAAAATTAGAGCAAATAAATAAAGTAGATAATGCTTGGAAAACAAATTAAAGGGTCCTTCATTCAAAAAAGAGTCATTCATCCCAAGAAGAGTCATTCATTCCCAAGGGAGTCATTTATTCAAAAAGAGTCATTCCTTTCATAAAGTACCAAAAAACCAACAAAAAAAGAGTCAGACCATAAGTCCAAAACATTAAAAAAAAAAGCCAACCCTAGAGTCTGCAGAGTCTGCAGCGTCTGCCTTCTCCTCGTTAAGAGGAACCACCTCATTTCCCTCCAGCTCCTGCAGCAATGCAAGCCTCCTTGGCTTTTCAAGTGGCCAAACTTCAGCTATAAACCGAGTTCTGTACTCAGGAGTAGTCTGAATAAGGGAAGTCTCTATAAAAGGCCTGATCATCTGATGGTTCCTAACCCAAGTTTGAAGAACAGTTCGAGTAACTCCGGAAATAATTTGGGGGCAACTTCAGAAAAATTCAAGTTCCTTCCCCAGTAGAGTTGGACTTCCTAGAGGATTATTTCTAAGTTCTTTACTAGAAATAATTACTGATGGCTTGAGCTTGAGGCCTTGTAAAGTTGAAAAGCCTCTGAAAAGACCCCACATAGCCAATTTGAACCTCATGCCTTACAAAGGGGGCATTTGAGTCACATCCAATGATTGAGCAGAATTCCTCAAAAAGAGGACACATCTCGTCCATCCGGGCACCGAACCTGAAGACATGAGCTTGTGGATTCCAAAATCTGATACAAGCGTGCAAGAAATCCCAATCCCCAGCTGCGCCTCTAAGAGTAGCATCAGCTCACAACCCGAGTAGCAACAACTTTCAATCCATATCTTTCCATATTGATCCTTTCAACCTTATGGAGACTCTTGGTCCAGTTGTTCATACAACGGTTTAAAAAAAATGCCTTTTTGAAAAAATAGAAGAGGACATCATGCATACATATGTACTGTTTGTGCTTAACAAAAGTGCAGGTAAAGAAAAATTAGAAATGTTGCAAGCGATCCAGAAGTGCCAAAAGGCGTATCTTTTACCCCTCGCTCAAAATTCGCTCTTCAGAAGCCACTGGGCCCCATAAATCATTTTTATGGACCCTAGTGGGGGGCAATTGTGAACACTCGAATTTTGAGGCTCGAAAAGCAAATTTTCTCAGACTACTGAAAACCGGGCCGGACCGGACGTCCCCGGTAAAATTCACCGGAAGTATATCGATATGGTACTTGAAATGTCCGGGATGACGTGAGGATCACGGATATGGTCCCGGAATAATTTTTGGAGGTCTCTAGCTCCCGAAAAATCAGTTTGAGCGAAAACCGGCCAAAATCGGCGGCCCGGCCGCCGTACAGTCCGATTTTGCCTATAAATAGGCTTCAGATTTTTAGAAAAAGGGGGGTTGGACTTTTCCGGGTGGGCCTCATGCTGCCGAATTTAATCCGTAATCAAGAATTATAATCCAAAGTCCAAGAAAACGAGATCTGGAACTTCGAAGCGGGAAAATCCTAAGCAAGGTAATATTCTAATCCATCATTTGTCAATTTAAGCATATCATAAGCATTCTATCTTCTTCTCAATTTCTTCTCGGTCAAAGACCTAATCCTTTTAGGTCTAAGGCCTAATGGACTAATCAATCAGCATCTTTGGCACAAAGACTTAAATTACATCTTTTTTGGTACAAAGTACCTACATTTCACAATTAAAATCAATCTGTTGGCACGGAGCCTAAATTACACCATTTTGGTACGAAGTACCTAAAATTTCACAATTTAGCACTAAGTGCTGAAATTCACATTTTTGGCATGGAGCCCAACCACACTTGGCCAAAGGCCCAAAATTTGCACTCTTTTGGTACAAAGTACCTAAAATTGGAGAATTTAGCACTAAGTGCTAAATCTCACATCTTTGGCATGAAGCCCGACAACATTTGGCCAAAGGCCTAAATTGCACTCTTTTGGTACAAAGTACCTAAAATTGCACCATTTAGCACTAAGTGCTAAATTTCACAACTTTGGCATGAAGCCCGACTCAATTAAAATCAACCTTTGGCATTGAGCCTAAATTCCACTCTTTTGGTACAAAGTACCTAAATCTCACATCTTTGGCATGAAGCCCGACAATGCACGAAGCATACACACACACATGCATGAAGCATAATTTTCATCGCCTTTAAATAGGCTTTTCCGAACTACATGGGCTTTGATCTCCTATTCAAACGGGAGTATGTAGGCATGTTTGGGATTCACCCCAAATAGCAAGCCCACAATTTACTAACAATCTGTCTCTTCTTTTCTTCATTCCTTTTAAATTTGTTCTTTTTGCAAGTTAGTCAAAAGCATGACATAGTCCCCGAATCCTCCTTGGGTTCACAGATTAGAAGCCTTTACATTGGATGCATTATTGGAGTCAAACAAGGGTTTTCTTAGTTTTTCCCTTCGAACAAAATAAACTGAGTGGCGACTCCCGACAAAGAGTGAACTTTCGCCCGGTTCCTTTTCGGGCGGAAAACCGAGGTTCACAGCTATAATGATTCAAATGAAATAAATAGGCATGTTTGCCTAGATGATGATGAATTTAAAATATATGTCTAATGCAATTGGTTATGTATACTCAATTGATGAGATGTGAAGCCATTGTTGTTGGCTATAATGATGCAAATGAGATAATTGAGGCATGGTAGCCTAAATGATGATGACAAAATGAGAATGAAATTGATAATGAAATAATGAATGAATTGTGTGTTTAATGTGTTATTCCATTTTCAGAGTTTTATTGTTAGTGGCATGCCTAATAGTAAAAATCTCTTTAAGCTAGGTTGGATTTGATCCTTGAAGCCAAGTTGGGTTGAAGTTTAGCATGCTTAACTCCCCTTGAAGCTTGGTTGGGTCTAGTCCTTGAAGCCTAGTTGAGATGTTACAAACCCTTGAAGCTAGGTTGGGTTTGGTTCTTGACGCCAAGTCGGGTTCATACTTAGCATGCTTTGTTCCCCTTGAAGCTTGGTTGAGCCTAATCCTTGAAGCCTAGTTGGGATAATGATAATGATAAATGTGAAAATTGAACCAAAATATTAACTCTGAAAGTTGAATGGCATATTAGTGTCTTTTGGGCCCATGCTTGTCTTTGCTTAGAGGTAAATTATGGATAATGAATTAATTGAATAATGTAATGACATGTAATGTTATGAAGTATGATATGATTACAATACATAAGTAAATTATTGAAAAGAAATATGGCCTGAGAATTTATGTTGAAAGATGAGATTCTGAAAGTATAATATGATATGTAATATGTATATGGATGTGGACATTGTGAGTATTATTTTATGAATGTTCTAATAAGTTATGGAATTGTGGTTTGTGCTAATGATATATGTTTATATGTATATAATTATGAGATTAGTAGAAACATATAAAAAGTGTAATTGAAATGGGAAAACATGATAAGAAAATAATGATACATGAAGTTAATATATGAGTATGATTTTCTGTAATGTATGTTTATAATATTTATTTGTACTACTAAACTTTCGAGCTTAGCGCGGTTGTGTAAATCGCGCAGGTGAGTAGATGGTTGATCTGAAGTCAAATCGTTATACCACGAGAAGGGTAAGAGTATTTCGAGACCAACTAGAAGGTGGTGCATACATGTACAATGTAATTATGTTGTATTTTGATAAAAATGTATTCATATGTATAAATGAATTTTGGTAAAGACAAGATCATTTTATATATGTAAGATCATCGAAAGTATAATTATTTTGTAAATGTTCTTTAAATAAAATGTATTATTGTTTGGAACTAGAGTAAAGGTTTTTAATCTGAAATGAAAAGTGACATTCTTATACTTTATATACGTACTGCATGTATACAAGGTTATGGAACATTATGAAGACATCTTCACAAAAAAAATCCTATTCAAGCTGGTATGGATAATACTCAAACACAATTGGCGGGTTTTGTACAATCGGGCTCATCATCTGCACCTACTAAAAAACAAGGTATTTTTCACTATGACAAAAATGTGGTCAAAGAAGAATTGGCAAGGTGCGTTTGTGTTGATGAATTAACTTTTAATTTGGCGAGAAAATAGGATTTACTACTTTTATTCAAAAATATGTGAATCCTGCATTTCAACGTATTCCCCGCTCAACTTTATCGCGAGCATTGCGCAAGCTTTATGAAAAAGAAAAAAAAGATTTATGCACATTATTTTCAAAATGTCATTTTCGTCTTTCAATTTGTAGTGATATTTGGAGTGATCATTGGCAAACACATTCATATATGGGTGTTACATGTCATTGGGTTGATGATCAATGGAATTTACAAAAAAGATTGCTTGCATTTCGACTTTTTGATGATAGACATACTGCCGATAATATAAATAAAATAATAAAAAGTATTTTTGAAGAATATAATTTAGTTCAAAGAATTTTTTCAATTTCTTTTGATAATGCTTCTGCAAACACTGCTTCTATTAATGATTTGGAACAAATTTGTAGACCGAATTTAGGAGGCAAATTTTTTCATGTTAGATGCATATGTCATGTTATAAATTTATGTGTTCAATGTGGTTTGAGAACTTTGAATTTTTTGTATGAACCAATTAAAACTGCATTAAATTATTTATGGTCGCATCCTCAATTATATAAAAGTTGGGGTAAATTTTGTTAGCAATATGGTATGCGTTCTAAACGATTCAAACGAGATGTTCCAACCCATTGGAATTCTACTTATGATTTACTTTGTGATTCATTTCCATATCGTGAATTATTATGTAGATTTTTTGAACTTAATTCTATACCTATTACATTATATCCTACTCAATGGAATTGTTGTGAAAAAATGATTGATCTTTTAAAAGTTTTTAATGATGCTACTGAACATTTATCTGGTGTTTATTATCCTACATCCCATTTAGTAGTATTTGAATCTTTGAATATTGCAATTGTTTTTAATGAGTATTAAAATGATATTGAATTAAAAGAAACTGTCATTGCAATGAAGAATAAATGGCTTAATTATTATAAAGATTTTTCTGCTCTTAATCTTGTTGCTTGTGTATTGGATCCTTGTGTGTGAATTAAAATTTTAACTGATTATTTAAACAATTATTATCTTCTATTAGATTTAAAAGATGTTAATATTATTGGAATAATTGATGGGGTTAAAAGAATTATTTTGGACTTATATAGAGAATATGAATCAATATATGCATCAATGATTCCAGCATCACATAGGTGTCAAAATGAGGATATAAATTTATCATCTAGTGTAAGTAAAGCTGGTAAATTTTTAATGGAAAGGCATAAGAGACCTAAAACTACTACCTTAAGTAATATTGAACTTGATGCATATTTATCATCTAGCTTTGAATTTGATGGTGTTATTGGAGACTACAAGTTTCCTATTTTGCAATGGTGGAGTCAACATACAAAAAAATTTCTAGTGTTGTCTATTATGGCTAGGGAAATTTTTAGTTCTCTAGCCTCAACAGTAGCGGTGGAGCAAATATTTAGCACCGGAGGCCGTGTGTTGGATGAGTGTCGATCAAGACTAACACCTCACTCATTGCAAGCTCAAATATGCATCAATGATTGGTCCAAAGTATCAATGCGTATACAAGATTTAAAGTATAATGATGATGAAGATCAAGATTTAGATTATGATGCAACAGACAGAAGTACGACGGGCGGTGGAAGTGGAAATGGTGAAAGCAAATAGGGGGGCACTATCAAATTTTTTAATTAAGTTTAAATTTTTTTATGTAGTTTTTTAATATTTCAATTATTTGTATTTATTGAATATTTCAAATGTAATATTAAATATTTATAATTATAATTTATGTAGTTAATTGATTTTTAGTAATTATGTTCAAACATTTTTTAATTTTTTCTTTATACTTTAATTGTAATATTAATTATAAATAACTTAAACAATATTATTAATTTTATAAGTTGTGTTTAATCTCATAAAAAAATATTATCATGTATTAATAATATTATTTTTTTAAAATATAATTTTTTTAAAAAAATAATTTGAACCGGCGGTTCAAACTAGAACCAGAACCGTAACCGGACTGATTTTTAAGGGCATGAACCGTAACTGAACCGGCTCATGCCGGTTAAGGTTAAGGTTTACAAAAATTATGAACCAAAACCGGCAGTTCTGGTTAACCGAACCGTGGCCATGGTTACGTGACACGACCAAGGTCTTGGTTGTGTCTCACCATAAGAATAGAATAAAGAAAAAGTGAAAGAAAGTGGCAGAAGTGGACACATGCAAGTGACACAGCCAAGCCACTGGCCGTGTCACTCCTTTCAAGTTGAGCAGCCATGAACACAGCCTCATGGCTTGGCTGTGTCCAAAGGAGAATGAGTGACACTGCCAAGTCACTCATGACTTGGTCGTGTCTTATATGGTTTCTTTTAATTATTTTGCATGAATTCAAGGATAAAATGGGGGATAAAAGACTTTTTCTTTTAAGAAAAGAAATATTAAAAATGAGTAAAAGATGGATGGCTTTATGGAATAAATATTAAACAATAAAAAAAGGGGGGACAAAGACGAGTGGGGTGAGTTGGCAAACATTCATTGTGTCTTAAGAATTGAAAATTATTGGAAAGTGGAAGATATACACACATGTTAGGGGGAAACCATACACAATCTCCATACACTCCATCATTTTTCTCATCACCTTATTCTCAATTTTAGAGTTCTTGGGTTGGGAAGACACCATTTTAATAACCTTCAACTTCATCTTCCTTTCATCTTCCACTTCTTCCAAAAATAAGAAAACATTTTTGGGATAAAAATTGGATTAGCAAGCTCTTGAGGATGAGATTTTGAAGAAGGTTGATTAAAGAGTTGGAGTCTTGAGAAGAGAGTTTCCATTCCATCTTTCAAGAGTAGAGCCATTGATTGAAGAGGGCTTGGCAGTTTTTCTCATCACATTCAAGTTGAAGCTAGGAGGAAGAACAAGAAGTTCAACTCTTGGCATCTTTAAGGGGTTTTTCTTATTCTCTCATTTAAATCATTTCTAGATTATTGTTGTTTAGTTTTGAAAATTAATATTTCAATGGATCATTTTGATTTGATTTGTATTGAGATGAATGTTTATTTTGAAATGATGATGAGCTAAATTACCCTTGCCTAGGGTTGTAGTAGATTTGATTGAATGGCTTGATTTGATAATTCCATTAATATACCTTGTTGGTTGATTGTATTGGATTAAATGCTAGGTTGATAGATTGGCCACCTATTAATCTATAGATATCGAATGATGGATTGAGAGGTAAAATTTGATATTGAAACTATACAATTAACTACCCTAAGAATGAATTAGAAATATAAGTTCTACGGTTCTTTTAATTTGCAAATTCAAAATAATTGGTTATTATTAATTCATGAATATGAAAACTAATGAATTGGTAATCGACTAATTAAACTCAAAGAATAAATTAAATTACAAGGTTATATTAATGGATAATTTGAGAATCAAGCTTTGATTAAATTGATCTACAACCCTAGGTACCATTCCAAAAATTAAACCAATTCTAAGCACACCGATAATTATTTTCTTGCAATTTTACTTTTACTATGATTTCAACAATATTGCAAACTCTACACACTTATCCTTTTCAATTATTGTGTTTAAATCAAACTATTGCAAAATAATTTCTTCCTTGTGAGACGACCTTGGGCGATCACCATTGCTACAATAACCTCATATACTTGCGAGTGTCACTTTGTAGTAATAATTAATTGAGCATAATAAAAGACATTGATTATATTGAGACATTTGCTCCCGTTGCTAGATTAGATGTAATTAGAATTTTACTTGCTTTTGCATGTCATATGAATTTTAAACTTTTTAAAATGGATGTCAAAAGTGCATTTTTAAATGGCTTTACTAATGAAGAAGTTTATGTTAAACAATTTACAGATTTTGAAGATTATAAATTTATAAATCATGTTTTCAAATTAACCAAGGCACTATATGGATTGAAACAAGCTCCAGGAGCTTGGTATGATAGATTTAGTGCATATTTGTTGGAAAATACTTTTACAAAATGAAAAGTTAACACTACATTATTTCTCAAAATGAAATTACATAACATTTTAATTGTATAAATTTATGTTGATGATATTATATATGGTACTACTAATGAATCTTTGTGCAAAGAGTTTGCTTCTTGTATAACTAGGGGATTTGAAATGAGTATGATGGGTGAACTCAAATTCTTTCTTGGTCTACAAGTTAAATAATGCAAGGATGATATCTTCATCAACCAATCCAAAAATACAAAGAAACTTCTCAAAAAGTTTGATATGGATGGTTGCAAAGCAAGCAAGACTCCAATGAGTACATCCTTGAAGATGGACAAAGATGAATTTGGTAAAAAGTAAATGAAAAGAAATATCGAGGTATTATTAGATCCCTTCATTATCTTACCACTTCTAGACCCGATATAACATATAGTCTATGTTTATGTGCTAGATTTCAATCATACCCTAAAGAATCACATTTAAATGCTACTAAAAGAATTTTAAAATACTTAAGTAGAACATTGCATCTAGGACTTTAGTACCCTAGAAATACATCATTTGACATTTTAGGTTTTTTGGATATGGATTTTGCCGATAGCCTATTGGATGAAAAAAGCATGATTGATGCATGCCATTTTCTTGGTGATTTCTTACTTTCTTGGTTTAGCAAGAAACACGTGTCGGTTGCTCTATCTATCGCGAAAGCTAAATATATTGTGGCTTGCTTTTTTTGCACTCAAGTTCTTTAGATGAAGTAACAATTGCTAGATTATGGTAAAACATTTTATCACATTTCCATTAAATGTGATAATACAAGTGCCATTGATCTATCTAAAAATCCAATCCAACATTTTAGGTCAAAATATATAGATATTAGGCATCATTTCTTGAGAGACAATGTTCAAATTAAAAATGTTGTTCCAGAGTTTATTAGAAAGTCAAAATCAACTTGTTTATATCTTTACAAAATCCTTAAATGAAGAAAGATTAAATTTTATAAAACCACATATAGGGATGATAAATGGAAGTACTTTTACTTGACATAAATTTTATTTATTTCAATGTGCATATCGTTGATTGAATTAGAATTGATTGGAAATATATAAATTTTACATGACTTATTCCATTATTCATATCTATTTTGATCATACATTAAGGCCACAAATTGAGATCTACAATTTTCCTTTTTCTTTTGTAAAACTCATTTAGTTCGCTCAGACTAAGCACGGGTCTGACTGTACCACAAGTCATCTCATTCAACAGAGCATATTGAGACCTGGTCTGACAGTGCCCTTTCAAAATTTTTGACCATTATTGTGAGCGGGGATTTTCGCTCCCACTCCCGGTGGAATGGTTCTTGCGACTTCAGCACTATTTAGGCTCGAGGCCTTAGAGAACACGGACCTAAGTTCAGAGAAAATGGAGTTGCCACCTAGATAGGCTAGGAAAAAAGAAAGGGGTGGATGACTCGATTCCTAAGGAATCCCCAACCCTCTAATGGGTTCGGAAAGTTGGGTACGTGTGGGGAAGGTGAGAAATGGCCCAGCACCCCCACAACACCCGGTTCATTAGAACCGGCCTCCTTTACAGGTCTTAATATTATAAAATTCTTAAACATAAAAATATTATCCATATTACACATAATAATTAAAATAAAGCATCGATATATTTAAAATAAAAACTATGTCCAAGAAAAACAAATAAATGAACACCAATCTGAAGATGGAAACATGCCCTTACATAATCCATGCCTAAATAGGACACCCACCGAAAGGTAGAAACATGTCCTTTGCATTGGTTCTAAAATAGAAAAGCAATTTAAATTACATGATATTTAACTAATGAGGTACCCACCAAGTGAAAACATACCCCTTACAACATTTGGAAATCAAAATAAATCGATAGAAATAAATAACCATTCATCATAAATAAATCATTCATCAAAGATATTAAACATCAATCAAAATATATAATAAACATTCATCCATGATAAATTAAATAAATCAAGTATTGAACTTAAATAAATCAACCATCCAAAGCATATAATAGACTACATAGTTAAATCTATAAATAAAGCAAGTAAAGGTACAAATTAGGGTTACTGTTTCTATTTAAATTTCTTTAATTAACATTTAGGGTTTTGGAATCTTAAGATATTATTATTGTTATTTGTTTAGGCTACTGTAAGTTTTAAGAGGATTGAAAGGGATTAGGTTTTATAATTTAAGAAATTAGTAAGGTTCTTTTATTGATCAAATTAGGGTTTGGGGGGTAAAATTATGGAATTAGGGTTTTAGAATATTAAAACATTATGTTTATAGCTCTTGGTTGCTGGATTGTTGTTTTTAGGCTTACTGTGTTGAGTTTTCATATTTAGGTTTATAGGATTTTAAGGTTTTAAGGATTAGGGTTTGGGAAAATTAGGGTTAACGTATTAGTTTTGAGGGAATTAGGGTTTAAGAAAACTAGGGTTTAGAATAATTTGGTTTGAGGTTATTGTCTTGATTCTAAAGTTGAATTAGGGTTTTTAGTGTTTTCGGGGAATGTATTTTATTTTAGAATTTGGAAAAATAATTTATTGTTTTATGAAGTTTTATGAAAATAAACAAAACGATTTAAGGTTTATAGAAACAAAAAAAAAAGATATTTTTTAGGGTTTTGGAAAGAAACAAATTCAATTTAGGGTTTTTGGAAAGAAACATATTCAATTTAGAATTTTGAAAAATTAGAAAGCAAATTAGGGTTTTGGTAAATTTTGAAGCGATTTAAGGTTTTGAAAAGCTAGAAAGTAGATTAGGGTTTTAAGATTTTGAAGAAACAGAAACAACAATTTTTAATCTTGAGTGATGAAGGTACTGTAAAGAAAAATAAATAAATAAATTCATACCTTCGTTTGTTGGTTCCACCAAAAATCACTTCTTGGATGAACAAGAACAAAGACAAGCTTTGCTTCCTTTGATTGTTTAAATTACTTGTTTGCTCTCTAAAAGTCCGATTGATTTCACTGCCAAAAGGAATTCTTAAAATCCTATTTCCTTTCAATGTTTTCCACCTAAAATCCGATCCCAATTTTCCCCCCAATTTCACCTCCTTATTAGTGTTGTTTTAGACCTTATTTATAGAAGATTTTTATGATTAATTTTAGTTATTCACAGAATCTAACATTAATTAAGAAAAGAAAACCAAAATCTAATTGTATTTGGTTTCGGAAAAATTTTCATCGAAAAAATTTTGCTGGCGAAAAAAACTGCTGCGGAAAAATTGCGCTGGCGAAAAAAAACTGCTGCAGAAAAATTGCGCTGGCAAAAAAGCTACCGCAGCTGGCTGCGGCCTGTGGGGCTAAAATTAGCTTGCAGGGAAAAGGGTTGCGGCAAAATGGGCGAAGGAAAATCTACTAAAATTTCATCGCTAAAAAGGGTTCCACAATCGAGTAGGCTTTCCATGCCCCCTTGATTCAATATCTTCTTTTGATTCTTTATTTCGCAGGGTGTTTGCTATTCATTTTGACAAGGAATAGACAATACAAGATAAGAAAGCGTGATGTGATATGCTCATGTATGCATGATATGCATGAATAATACTTACAGTTATTCCATTGACTCACAGACTGAGGTGATCAACAGAAGTATTCTCATTGACTCCTTTTCGACGCTCATTCAAGTCTTGCATTGGAATGATAGAAAGCTTTGCATTTATGGCTTTTATCTTCAAGATGTTGAAAACATGAGTGGTGGAGACCCTAAGCAACAGAGTCAGGGATTCATCTATTTTGAACTATGTTTCAGCATGTTAGTTGATAGATTCTTCATGACCTTGCCAATAATCATTTCCTCTGCCCAATATGTCCTTTGGAGGTTCAACATACTTCCCTTAACTTGAAGACTTTGTATGATAAAACACTTTTTTTTTAATTTTGATTTTGAAATCAAATGTTTGCTTTGCCAAATTAATGTCAATGTACCTCAGGACTTGATTTTCCCAAATTAAAATATCTATAACATGACAACCCTAGTTACCGTACTAAACTCGGGAATCATTTCTATTTAAGCAAGAATTGTTACACTTCAGATAGGCACATACACATTACTTGGCCAAAGGACTCATTTGAGTTTAAATACTGTCTATCTCATATATATGCTTATCCGAAATATCTTCACTAATAGAATCTACCTACCAAGAGAGATCAACAGGTCCTTGATAGGCTTGAAATGGGGTATATAAGGGACACGGGTTTAAATGAAGGCCATTTTGAGATCAGAGCTGGTGTGACATAAAGGACAAACCTTCACACTACAAATTTCTTATTGGAACTTTAGACAGTTGGAAACATAAAAAGATAGAGCTTTGAAAGTTCTCCCATCTTTTTGGCATTAATCTAGATCTTGATTAGGATAGTCTTTGTCCTTGCAAAAAGTTTGGTACCCAAATCCGCTTCTTTTCTTCTTCTCCCTTTTCTTTTCTTTTTATTTTTCTTAGTCCTTCCTTTCTTTGAACTTTTATCATTTTTTCCTTTTTCCAAGTACTAAAATTTCAAGAACTGGATGGTCTTCCTCCTTTTTTCTCCAATTTTGATTGAATCTTTGGTTGGGTTGGACCAATTCAAGTCAAAATGTCCTTATAAACCAAATGGAAGCCTTTTGTTGTCTTAGGTAAAAGAGAACTCAGTTGGCTTTTTGAACCGCCTTTTTAGGTTTTATCTTTTATCTTTTCTTTCTTTTTTTTTCTTTTTTTCTTTTCTCTACTCCTTTTTTCTTCTTTTTTCTCTTTTCTTTTTCTTCTCTTTTTTTCTTTTTGTTTTTTGTTTGGTTCTAGCTTAAACAGAGTTGTCTTGTTTATACCAACTTGGGCTTCCAATAATGGATGAGTGGAGTAACATAAATCTTCTTTAACAAGGATAAATCATTTGTTACTCTAATGTTGATGTTGTCTTGATATATTGGAGATATTAAGGGAACTTCAACTACCCTGGGAATTGAAACCTATGTTAAAGAAGCCTTAGCATATCTTGGGTGGGAAAAGTTTGTTTTTCCTAGAGAAAGAGGATCTAGGTTGGGAATCTCTAACCAAGGAATTTCTCACCACTTCGATTATTGAGAGAAGAGACTTGGAACCTCCAGGACCCAATATAGCATCACCTTTAGACTCTTCAATGTCTCCTATCAACTTTCTCTTCAAGAATTCTCTTTAATTTGGGATTTCAACATGAAAAATATCTTTCATATCTTTAACCTGTAGTTTTTGATGCTATCTTACTTGAATTTTGGAAAGAAATTTCCTTAGAAACTGATTTTTATAAATTATCTAATGTCAAACATCTTAGAACCTTACCTCTTTGGATACTCCATAGAATCATCACCTACACAATTAGTGCAAGAGGAGAAAGTAATAAGAAAAAGATCTTCTATTTCTCTATTGCATGGAGAAAAAGATAAAAAATCAAACTGTTAAGTTCTTAATTAACTACTTCCTCATCCTTAGAAACAAATCAACCGGGACACTCATTATCGCATCCTTCATCACTCAAATAGCCAAATATGTACGTAAACTTACCCCTACCAATTTAGATGCTCTCTCCAATCATCTTGATCTGGCTAAAGCTCCAATAAACATCAAATACTTAAAGCATTCCAAATGCATTGTTGAAATTAACAATAGGTATGAGTATGCCTTTGGAGCATAAGGAGCAATAGCCCAACATAATAAGAGACCAAGAGTTATAGTTGAGGATCTGAAAACTTTTCAAATGGAAATCCCAAGACCTCAAACAAATAAAGCCCAAGGATCAATTCTTGACTTATTTAATCAAATTCAAGGACAAATTTCCTCTCAAATGTCTCATATTGATGATCTCAGTAAGAGGGTATCTCATCTTCATATGGACTTTAGAGAAATGCAAGAATTCATGGGCATTCCCAAATGTCCCCCATTGGATGAAGAAGGAGATGAAAGAGAGCCAACCAGAACCTTTGATGAAGGTTTGGAGGAGGACGAAGGGCATAAAGATAAGAAAGAGGGAGATGGAAATGGAAATGATGATGATGATTTTAGCTATCCTCCTTATTCCCCATTACCTTAACTTTTTTTTTGTTTTTATCTTTTGTATGACCTTTATCTTTTGTGGGCTCTTAATGTAAATGATCATACATAAATGTTTACTTTTCAATGTTTGACCTTAATAAAAGTTTAGATTTATTATTCAATGAATGTTTGCATTTGAATGTTTATTTGCATCCTTTTTGTCTTTGTCAAAGGAGGAGAATAGTTTGCATTTTAAATCGATAGCCTATGTTAAGGAAGAGCAATTTAAACTTAAAATCTTTCTGTAACTTTCTTTTGTCAATGAAGGGTTAAATACATTAAGGGGGAGAACACTCTTTAGGCACGAAAACTTTTAAAGTTTATTTTAAAATCAATTCAATTTAATTGCCAAAGTCAAAATAAGGGAGATTGTTAGCCAAACCAATAGCCTCTATTTTAATCTTAGGCAATCAAATTGAATGGGACTAATATTTGTACCAAGTTACAATTTGCAGGACTTTAATTTTTGAAGAAAAATCAAGTGGCCCTACCGAACCAATGAGTAATCTGACAAGACTAAAGGTTGTACTTAAGCCAGAGATTCTTATGGTCGCCAGCACTCTCAAACTTTTAGAGCATTGAGCTTAGTCTGACCAGACTGGTATATGGTACAACTGAACTGAGCCTCAGCTATCAAAAAATAGCATGAGCTGAGCATACTGAGCCCAAGCTTAAACATCCAGTAGAATTCATGCCCAATGTCACTCCTAAATTATGAATGAACTGTGTGTCACGACTGGACCACCGAGCAATCTGACCATACCGAGCCTCACCAAATCCTCAGAACATCAAATAGAGTTCTCGATTCCTAGTAGTCTAAAAGTTTTAGCATACCATGCCCAGCATGATAGGACCTGATGTAGTCCGACTGGACCAAGCCAGAACAAAATTCTAACAAAGTTCCAATAGAGTTCACTGTCACTAGTGCTCCTAAAATCTCAGCATACCAGAAGACGTCCAGCCAAACCAAGGTTATTCCGATCATACTAGTGTACTGGAATTCAAATATTATAGTCGTTACTTATCCACTCAATTAGTGGATGCAACATGTACTAGCCGTCGAAGAACTTTTATCAGAAAAATGGAGAGCACAACCGGACCAGTACTCAGTCGACCGTGATGAGCCTGAGCAGACCGGACCAATTGTAGTCCCACCGTGAAGTTATTTTGGACAATAATTAAAGTGGGAGACAAGAATCAAACATGTTGGCACCTACCTTAAATGGCTACTTGAAGACCTAAAGGCTAAAAATACCACAAGAAACCTCATTGTAGACCCTTAATTTTTGACCCAGTCTAATCCAAAATAATTTGTGTTGTCCAAAATATTTTAATTAGTCAAAAATAATTTTTGGTTTAGTGTCTAATTTTTATTAATAAAAAATAAAAATAAACAAATCAAAAAATCAAAAAATAAATAAAAAAAAAGTTGGATTGCAGCCATTTTGCCCACAGGATTTTTCTGCCGGCAAAATCGCCCGCAGGCCTACTCTCCACCCCCTGCCGCAGCCAACTGCGGCAGATTTTTTTTGCCAGCACATTTTTTCTTGCAGCAAATTTTTTTTCGTCAGCAAAATTTTTCCGACGTGAATTTTTTGAAACCTAATACAATTAGGTTTCGATTTCCTTTTCTTATTTAATATTGTATGTCGTGAGTAACTAGGAGAAAACCATAAAAAAAAACCTTTATAAATAACAACACAAAAAGGGAGGAAAAGAGGGGATCAGAATTGGGGAAGGAAAATCGAGAGAGTTTGGAAACCAAATCTGTGAAGGAAATCAACTTGAATCAAATTGATTTTTTGAGGGAACAGAAAAACGATTTAAGGAATTCAAAGGCAAAAAGACTTGTTTTTTACCTTGTTCATCCAAGAAGAATTATTTTTGGAGGAATCAACAATAAAATGTATGGAATAAATTTTTCTTTTGTTATATTTTTCACAGTAACATAAACTATCTGATTGTGGCTTTCAATCAAAATCCCAGAACTTTAATTTAGCTTTTCAAAACTTAAAAACACTAATTAGTTGCTTATTTTCCAAAGAATTTAAAGTTATTAATTTAGTTTCTTCAAAACCCCAAAACCCTTAAATTATATGCTGTTTCTTTCCAAAAGCCTTAAAAACTACCTTTTTTTTCTTTATAAACTTTAAATCGTTGGTGTATTTTCATAAAACTCCATAAAAATATTCAATTGCTTTTTTTTAAAATTCTAAAATTCTAAGATCACCGAAACCCTATTTCAAAACTTCTAAAACCCTAATTCAATTCCTAAACTCAAAATAGTAAACCCTAACCCCTTAAACCTTAACTTTTTCTAAACCTTAAGCCATTAAAACCTTAAAAATTATATAAACACAAATATTTTAAAATTTACACAGTAAGCTTGAAATCATCATTTAAAACCATAAATCAAAAGTATTTTAAAGTGTCCAAAACCCTAGTTTCATGATTTCACCATTCAAATCTTAATTTGTTTAACCAAAATGTCTTACCAATCTTTTAAAACATAAAATCCTTAATATATTTTAATCCTCAAAAAGTCACAGTAGCTTAAACCCATGAAAATCTAAAAATCCTAAATACATAAAATAAATGGAACCCAAAATGGAAATAGTAGCTATGATTTAGATTTTTATTTGCCTTATTCAATTCTATATTTAATTATACTTTGATTTATTTTATATGCTTAAGTTCAATGCTTGGTTTATTTAATTTATCATGGATTGATGTTTACTTTCTATTGATGTTTAATACCTTTGATGAATGATTTATTTATTATGAATGGTTATTTACTTTTATCAATTTATTTAGATTTTCAAATGTTGTAAGAGGTATGTTTCCACTTGGTGGGTACCTCATTAGTTAAATATCATGTAATTTAAATTGCTTTTCTATTTTAGAACCAATGTAAAGGACATGTTTCTACCTTTCGGTGGGTGTCCTATTTAGGCATGAGATGTAAGGACATGTTTCCATCCTTGGATGAGTGTCCATTTATTTGCTTTGTTTGGACATTGCTTTGATTTTAATATAATGATGCTTTCTTTCAATTATTGTGTGTAATATGGATAATATTATTATACTTAAGAATTTTATAATATTAAGACCTGTAAAGGAGGCCGGTTCCAATGAACTGGGCATTGTGGGGGTGCTGGGCCATTTCACACCTTCCCCACACGTACCCAATTTTTCGAACCCATTAAGGGGTTGGGGATTCCTTAGGAATTGAGTCATCTACCCCTTTCTTTTTCCCGGCCCATCCGGGTGGCGACTTCATTTTCTTCGGACTTAGGTTCGTGTTCTCTAAGGCCCCGAGCCTAAATAGTGCCGAAGTCGCAAGAACCATTCCACCGGGAGTGGGGGTGAAAATCCCCGCTCACAGTGGCGACTCCACTGGGGATAAGAGAAGTTGATTCCATTGGTCTTTATATTATTCTATTCTTTCTTATAATGATATTATCTATTGCATCATCTTAGATTGCATCGTGTGCGTGAGTTAGGACACCCGTGTTATGTTATGTAAGGGATACCATACTTTCACTCAAGGTATGGAGATCGAGCATGGCATAACCACTCATAGCCTCTTACCATTTGGTATATACTTGCTATGGGAACCTAAGCCTTTTAACCCAAAGACTAAAGCTCATGTAATTGGCCTAGTTACTTTCCTTAGGTTTTACCCCAAATGCATGTTGTTTGACTATGGTTAATTTATCTTGGCTTAAATCATGGCTTATTTGGTTTGTTCTTTTTCTAATATGACCTAAGTATATTGTAAGCTCAAAATAAATTTTTTCTTTAAAATCCAAAAGACCAAAGCTATTTTTCAAAATTTTTAAAATGGTCCTTGGACATAAGACTTTTCTAAAAATAAATCAAAAATTCTTTGGCCCATGGCCCAAATACTAAGCCCAAAATCCATTTTTCTAAAAATCTTTTACAATGGGCTTAGAAACAAAACTATTTTCACCCAACCTTTTCTTATAAAGAGCTTACAAATTATTTGGGTCAATTGCGAAATACCAAAAATCAATTATGGGCCTAGTTTACACTAAGAATAAATTAACCATGGGCTTGTTTTTGGCATGAATCATTAGTTACCTTTTTCAAGTGAGAAATCTATCTATAATAAACCTCTTAATTTGGTTTTAATCCAATATAGAATAAAAGCTACTTTAGTTGGTTGAATGGATTAAAACCTAATTAATGGGAATTATCATGGATTGATTTCCATTTTTGAAAATATAACTATTGGTTGAAACGTCCGAGGGAATTATTTGAAAACAAGATATCCAATGTTGGTATTTTGTTAACCACATATCTAGGAAAAGAGACTCGCCATTCGTGTGTGGATGATATAAGGTTGGAAGGAATGTCCTATTTGTCTTTGTTTGTTGATTGTTTGTGCATACATGCATACATACATTTGCATCTCATATCATTGATCCTCTCTGGCTCACAGCCGTAGATTACGATAGTTCAAAAGCTTACAACAGTCCGACCTACACCGGAGATAAAGTATCTAGTAACAACTCGATCACTTGCTCACCAAAAGCAATGGAGCCCGAACAAATTCAAAGAATGGTGGACGAAGCCCTCAATGCCAAGATGGAAGAAATAAAAGAGGCCATGGCAAAGACCATAAAGAATCAACTAGCTGCAATTTTAGGAAATAATGTCGAAGCGTCTGCTAGCTCCAAGAAGCCAAAGGATAATGGGAAGGCTAAAGTTGGTGAAGTAGCTTTTGATGATGATAAGGTGATCATTGATGATGATGATGATTGGGCTCAATACTACCAAGATGTTTAAGAGAAGAAGAAAGAACTGAAGGTTGTTGAGAAAGTAACTATAGAAAAGACCGAGACATCCGATGTTGAAAAGATGATTGCTGATTTAGAAAAGAAATTTGAGAAGAAATTAAAACTCGAAGAGGTGTCTGAGATCGACAAATTGTTTGACCTAGATGAAGAAGTTTCATACAAGTTCAAGATGCCATCTTTTGCCAAGTACAATGGCACCGAAAATCCTCATCTCCATGTGAAGCAGTATATCACTGCCATGCAGTCTACCCGTGTAACGCCCCCATACTCCATATAAGCACTATACATATACTTGGTATACATACAATGCGTATATGAAGTATAAGAGTGTCACTTTTAATTTCTATTTAAAAGTCTTTATCCAAGTTCAAGCAATATTATGTTCATTTAAGAAACATTTATAGTAATCATTATTCTTATAAAAATATAAAGCATAATGAAAAATCACACATGTATGCATCACCTTCTAGTTGGTCTCGAGACACTCTTACCCATCTCGTGGCATAGCAACTAAGCTTCTAGATCATCCGCATAAAAACCTGCGCGATTACAAAACCACGCTAAGCTAGAAAGCTTAGTAAAACAAATAAGCATTAAAATATACTTTACAAAATAATCATACCTCACGTTCTTAGCATTATGTTCTATAGTTCGCTTATCCCGTTTTTCCTTTCTCAAAACATTCTTCATATAATCCCACTAATCTCAGAAATTATACACATATCTATATACAACATTCACAATACAATACTTACCATTTCTATCTCATATACATATACATATACATCATTTTCAACAAATCACCCTTCTTTGGCATATCCAAACTTTCATGGAAACAATTCTCACATTTACATACATTTTACACATCATACAACATTTTCATAAACTCATATCTCAATAAAACACTTCAAGCCATATTCACTTTCAATATATCAATACACATATTACAAAGTCATATTTCATAACATCATTTTATTCACAATTCATCAACCATGAATCACATTTCCAATGAGGGCAGCCATAGATCTCTTTAGTCATATCTTTCAACATTTGCATATCACATATTTCAACAAAGACAGACTCGGGCCCAAACAACACACTAATATGTTATTCAAAGTTCAGAGTTACTGCTTTGGTCTATAATCACAATGATCAAGCCCGTAGGCAATATATCTCATATCTCTATCCATGGATAGTGTAACAGACCCAGTCTCTTGGACCATCAACTCAATAACTTGAGGAGATCCTCAACCCGGCAAGACTGTTACTAGTAACAGACCCAGTCTCTTGGACCATCAACCCGACTAAATCGAGAAGATCCTCAACCCGGCAAGACTGTTACTTTTCATATATTTCATATCAATAATTCATATAGTGTAACAGACCCAGTCTCTTGGACCTCAACTCACTCAAATTGAAGAGATCCTCAACCCGGCAAGACTGTTACCTTTTTCACATTTTCTAGGCATGCCGCCAAAACCAGAACTCTGAAATTTGAATCAACATATTAGACACAAAATCGTTTCATTCTCATTTCATTCTCAATTGAATTGCCATAGCCAATAACAATGGCTTCATATCTCATTTGAATCATTAGAGCCAATCACAATGGCTTCACTTCATATTTTAATCATCATAGTCAATAACAATGACTTCACATCATTTTATAACATTTCACTATATAACACTTCATTATTCAAATGCACATTTATATCATCAATTAGGCAAACAAGCCTTAATCATAACATTAAGGTAATTCATCATCAATGATCACATGATATTTCACATTGTACATAACACGTCATTATTCATATGCATCATTAATCTACATATAGCACAATACAATTCATAAGATTGACAATGCATAAAGCATAACATAGTTCATATAATATCAACATTATCATCAAATCATATTGATCAATTCAATTTATCACTCAACAATACATAAACAATGGCATTGCACAAACCTTTTTCCATGATCATTATATCTTCTACATTGCCTATACCATCATTGTTATATACAAAACAATTTACATTATACATTAATGTAGAATCTTCTATATACATTTGGTTGGATCATTATTGTTGCAAGTGTATGTAAGTACAAAAGACAATTGAAGATCCAACAATGTATGAAGAACAATTAACAAACACAAAAACTAACACCCTCAAGGGACACGGCCAAGCCTGTGGCCGTGTCTCTCAATTTAAACATCCAGTAGCCAACACGCCCAAGGGACACGGCCGTGTTCGTGGCCGTGTCACTCAACACCAATTCAAGCAGTAGCAAACACGGGCAATGGACACGGCCAAGGCAGTGGCCGTGTCTTTCAACACAACAATCCAGTACCAGACACGGGCAAGGAACACGGCCGTGTCTCTCAACACAATTCAGACAGTAGCGAACACGGGCAAGGGACACGGAAGTGTCAGTGGCCGTGTCTCTCCAAAATTCATTCAACACACTCAAATTTGCCCCAACTTGGCCGTGTCTCTCATGACTTGGCCGTGTCCTACAATAATTTAAAGACCAAACAATCGAAAATTCATCCAACTAAACCCCAAATCAACATTTCATCATTTTCCTTACAATTATCTCAACTCATCATCACTTAAATGTTAATTTTACACATTTATATACTTCAATCTCTTGTTATCATCCACTTACACACCAATCAAACCAAACATAACCCAAATCCAAAAGAAATCCAACTAAGGAAATAAAAACTTATAGATATAAGTATAATCAATAAATTCAACTCAAGAGATGATTACTTACTTGAATATGTTGCCAAATCTTCATCTCCATCTTCAATACTCTTAAATTCCTTTAATCCTTGGTGTAATTTGAAGCAAAATCATCTTTCTCTCTCTAGCTTCTCTCTCTCTCTCTCTCTCTCTCTCGTTCACTAAGAAAAGAAGACGAAGGAGAAGAAGAAAGAAAGATCTAGTTCTTTCTTTCATTCTTATCATATATATATAAATATAATAATAATAATAATAATAATAACAATAATAATAATAATAATAATAATAACATTAATACCATTAAATCTCCACCACACACAATTCCTTTTGACTTTCTTCTTCTTTTCTCTTTCCTTCAATACACACATTGAATCCAAGTACAATAGTAACCCCAACACTTTTAGGGTATACTTTAGGATATTACAACCCGAGCTACTAAGGCTCAAACCCTAAGGTACTTCATGCTCTCATTGGACCCTGTTGTCCAAAATTGGTTCAATACCTTAGATGATGGAACACAAAAGAATTGGGATTTGCTGTACAAGGCCTTTATCCAGCAATATGGGTATAATGTCGAGTTGGAAGTTACCTTAATGGAAGTGGAGTCCATTAGACAAAGGCCAAATGAGAATTTTGTGGACTATGTGAAGAGATGGAGAAATAAGGCTGCTTTGCTCAAGAAAAGGCCCGATGAATCTGATCAAATAAGGATGATCGTGAGAGGCGTCCTGCCCAATCCCCATGAAAGGATGTCTCATACACTCATCCATGACTTCAAAGATCTTCTCCAAGCTGGTTTGCAAATTGAAGAATGGGAAAGAGAGAAGAATCGCTTTTCGGCAAGAAGGAATGAGAAAGGGAATTACTAGTCCGAAAATCAAAGCACGCAAAAAGAAGTTGATGTTAATGTAACCAGTCAAGGAAATAAAAGACAATTCTCATAATTAAGGAAACCTCTATCTTGGGTTTTTAGCAAGCTGCAAAAGAAAGGGTTGTTGCAACCGTTACCTCCTCGACCACTACATAATCCACTACCACCAAACTTCAATGTCGAGGCCTTCTGTCAATTTCATCAAATGCGAGGGCATGAAACAGATAAATGTGCTCGTTTAAGGCATGAGATCCAAGATTTGATTGATAGTAGAAAGCTACCCGAGCCGGATAAGCCTAATACCAAGAATAACCCTTTGTCTAAATTTGGAAGAGTGTCACCACCAGCAACCTTTATGGTGGGAAAAGGATTGGAAGAAGATTTAATTTTACCATCCTTTCAAGATAGAAATACTGAAGATGTGAAGGGAACAGAAGCTTAAACTCAATGAATTTTCCTTAGCTTGAATATTGCTTTTCAATCTTACTTTCTTTAATATTTAAGACCATCGAAATTTGGGTCTTAAACTTTTTGCAAGGGCAAAGACTGTCCTTATCAAGATCCAGATTAATGCCTAGAAGACAAAAAGAATTTAGAGACTAGCAAGATCGCTCCCAACTGCCTAAAGTTCCAACAAGAAATTTATAGTGTGAGGGTTTGTCCATTGTGTCATATCAGCTCCTATCTCAAAATAGCCTTCATTTAACCCATGTCCCTTATAAACCCCATTTCAAGCCTATCAAAGACCTGTTGATCTCTCTTGATAGGTAGAGTCTATTAGTGGAGATAGTTTGGATAAGCATGCATATGAGATATACAATATTTAAACTCAAATGAGACCTTTGGCCAAGTAATGTGTATGTGCCTTCTGAAGTGCAACAATTCTTACTTAAATAGAATTGATTCCCGAGTTTAGTATGGTAACTAGGGTTGTCATGTTATAGATATGTTAATTTGGAAAAATCAAGTCTTGAGGTACATTGACATTAATTTGGCAAAGCCAACATTTGATTTCAAAATCAAAATCAAAAATAAAAAAAAAGTGTTTTGTCATACAAAGCCTTCGAGCTAAGGGAAGTATGTTGAATTGATTATTGGCAAGGTCATGAAGAAGCTACCAACCGACATGCTGAAATATAGCTTGAAATGTATGAATCCCTGACTCTACTGCTTAGGGTCTTCACCACTCATGTTTTCAACATCTTGAAGATAAAAACCATAAATGCAAAGCTTTCTATCATTCCAATACAAGACTTGAACGAGCGTTGAAAATGAGTCAATGAGAATACTTCTGCTGATCACCTCAGTCTGTGAGTCAATGAAACCGCTGTGAGTATTATCATGCATACATAAGCATATTACATCGCACTTTCTTATCTTAATGAACAGCAAACACCCTGCAAATTAAAGAATCAAAAGAAGATATTGAATCAAGGGGGCATGGAAAGCCTATTCGCTTGTGGAAGCCCCAGTCACTTTGCAAAGAGAAGAAATGCATGCTTATGCAAAGAACTAGACAAGAAAAACATCAATCAAAGCTTGCATGAAAGAAAAAATCCTTGGGGGGCAAGGAGAGGATATAAGATCTAATCAAAATTGGAGAATAAAGGAAAAAGAAGTTGCAAGGGAAAAGTGGTTAAAGTGCAAAAACTCCCTTGGAAGATCAAAACAAGGAAAGAAGATCATGGATCAAGCAAGACATGGCCAAGCCAAATCAAGCTTGGCCGTTTCACCTCAAAGAAAATCTTGGTAGAACATGACACGGGCAGGAGACACGGCCAAGCCACTGGCTGTGTCTCACATAAAGGGCAAAGCTAAGAAGGACCAAGCAAAGAGAGAAAAGAAACAGTAGGTGACACTGGCAAGCGACACGGCCAAGCCACTGGCCGTATCACATGACATGGCCACAAGCTTAGCCGTGTCCCATCCTAAGCCAAGAACAAAGAAGAACCAAAGAAAAGATACAGAAGCTGACACACCCAGGAGACACGGCCAAGCCATTGGCCATGTCACATGACACGGCTAGGAGCTTGGCCGTGTCACTCCCATCTTCAAAGAACAAAGAAGACCCAATCTCTAAGGATGAAGATCCATTTACAAGGGTGAAGACCCAATCTCCAAGGATAAAGATCCATTTACAAGGGTAAAGACTCGATCTCAATGGATGAAGATCCATTTGCAAGGGTGAAGACCCAATCTCCAAGGATGAAGATCCATTTTCAAGGGTGAAGACCCGATCTCCAAGGATGAAGATCCATTTACAAGGGTGGAGACCCCGATTTCCAAGGATAGAGATCCATTCTGAGGGTGAAGAATCACAATGCATAGAACAGTCGGAGCAGTCAGACTTCTCAACTGATAAAAGGTTAGTCAAATTCATTCTCGGGTCCAAGTACCCAAATTAAATCTAAATTAATTCAATCTCGGGTCCCAAATCAAATCCCAATCCAGTTTAAGATCGAGTATTTGAAACCAATTTAGGATCGAGTATCCCAATCCAGTTTAGGATCGAGTATCCAAATCCAGTTAGTATCGAGAATCCAAATCCATTTAGGATCGAGTATCCAAATCCAGTTAGGATCGAGTATCCGAACCTAATTTATGATCGAGTATCCCAATCTAAATTCAGTTAGGATCGAGTATCCAAATCCAGTTAGGATCGAGTATCCGAATCCAGATAGGATCGAGCATCCAAAGCCAATTTAGGATCTAGTATCCCAATCCAGTTTAGGATCGAGTATCTAAATCCAGTTAGGATTGAGTATCCAAAGCTAATTTAGGATCGAGTATCCCAATCCACTTTAGGATTGAGTATCCAAATCCAGTTAGGATCGAGCATCCAAAGCCAATTTAGGATCGAGTATCCCAATCCAGTTTAGGATCGAGTATCCAAATCCAGTTAGGATCGAGTATCCAAATCCAGTTAGGATCGAGTATCCAAATCCAGTTTAGGATCGAGTATCCAAATCTCTCGGGTCCAGAACCCAAAATACCCTTAGGTCCAGAACCTAGAATTATCCTTGAGTCCAGAACTCGAACCGGGTCCAGAACCCAAATTTTTCCTTAGGTCCAGAACCTAGAATTTGTTTCTATGTCCATAACTTAGCTCGGGTCCAGAACCCAAATTTTTTCCTTAGGTCCGAACCTAGAATTTGTTTCTAAGTCCAAAACTTAGCTCGGGTCCATAACCCAAATTTTCCATTAGGTCCAGAACCTAGAATCATTTATAAGTCCATAACTTAGCTCGGGTCCAGAACCCAAATTTTTCTTAGGTCCAGAACCTAGAATTATCCTTGAGTCCATAACTCAAACCAGGTCTAGAACCCAAATTTTCCATCAGATCCAGAACCTAGAATTTATTTCTAAGTCCCAGAACTTAGATCGGGTCTAGCCCAAAATTTTCCTTAGGTCCAGAACCTAGAATTATCCTTGAGTCCAGAACTCGAATCGGGTCCAGAACCCAAAACGTCAACCTACTCAAAAATTAAGTCTTATTGCTTTTCACTCTCTTTCACTAAAAGTTTCAGATCATTCAAGAAGGGGGCAAACTGTAGACCCTTAATTTTTGACCCAGTCCGATCCAAAATAATTTTTGTATTGTCCAAAATACTTTCATTAGTCAAAAATAATTTTTGGTTTAGTGTATAATTTTTATTAATAAAAATAAAAATAAACAAATCAAAAATCTCGCCAATGCAATTTTTCCTGCGGCAAATTTTTTTTCGCCAGCAAAATTTTCTGAAGCGAATTTTTCGAAACCTAATACAATTAGGTTTCGGTTTCCTTTTCTTATTTAATATTATATGTCGTGAGTAACTAGGAGAAAACCATTAAAAAAACCTCTATAAATAACAACACAAAAAGGGAGGAAAAGGGGGGATCAGAATTAGGGAAGGAAAATCGAGAGAGTTTGGAAACCAAATCTGTGAAGGAAATCAACTTGAATCAAATTAATTTTTTGAGGAAGCAGAAAAATGATTTAAGGAATTCAAAGGCAAAAAAGACTTATTTTTTATCTTGTTCATCCAAGAAGAATTATTTTTGGAGGAATCAACAAAAAGAGGTATGGATTAAATTTTTGTTTTGTTATATTTTTCACAGTAACATAAACTATCTAATTGTGGCTTTCAATCAAAATCCCAAAACTTTAATTTAGCTTTTCAAAAGTTAAAAACACTAATTCGTTGCTTATTTTTCAAAGAATTTAAAGTTATTAATTTAGTTTCTTCAAAACCCCAAAATCGTAATTTACTTTCCAAATAATTAAAACCCTTAAATTATATGTTGTTTCTTTCCAAAAGCCTTAAAAACTACCTTTTTTGTTTTATAAACTTTAAATCGTTGTTGTATTTTCATAAAACTCCCTAAAAATATTCAATTGCTTTTTTTAAAATTCTAAAATTCTAAGATCACCCGAAACCCTAATTCAAAACTTCTAAAACCCTAATTCAATTCCTAAACTCAAAATAGTAAACCCAAATATTTTTAAATTTACACAGTAAGCTTGAAATCATCATTTAAAACCACAAATCAAAAGTATTTTAAAGTGTCCAAAACCCTAGTTTCATGATTTCACCATTCAAACCTTAATTTGTTTAACCAAAATGTCTTACCAATCTTTTAAAACATAAAATCCTTACTCTATTTTAATTCCTCAAAAAGTCATAGTAGCTTAAACCCATGAAAATCTAAAAACCCTAAATACATAAAATAAATGGAACCCAAAATGGAAATAGTAGCTATGATTTAGATTTTTATTTGCCTTATTCAATTCTATATTTAATTATACTTTGATTTTTTTTTATATGCTTAAGTTCAATGCTTGGTTTATTTAATTTATCATGGATGGATGTTTAATTTCTATTGATGTTTAATACCTTTGATGAATGATTTATTTATTATGAATGGTTATTTACTTTTATCAATTTATTTAGATTTCTAAATGTTGTAAGAGGTATGTTTCCACTTGGTGGGTACCTCATTAGTTAAATATCATGTAATTTAAATTGATTTTCTATTTTAGAACCAATGTAAAGGACATGTTTCTACCTTTCGGTGGGTGTCCTATTTAGGCATGAGATGTAAGGACATGTTTCCATCCTTGGATGGGTGTCCATTTATTTGCTTTGTTTGGACATTGCTTTGATTTTAATATAATGATGCTTTCTTTCAATTATTGTGTGTAATATGGATAATATTATTATACTTAAGAATTTTATAATATTAAGACCTGTAAAGGAGGCCGGTTCCAATGAACTGGGCATTGTGGGGGTGCTGAGCCATTTCTCACCTTCCTCACACGTACCCAACTTTTTGAACCCATTAAGGGGTTGGGAATTCCTTAGGAATCAAGTCATCTACCCTTTTTTTCCCGGCTCATTCGGGTGGCGACTCTTTTTTCTCCGAACTTAGGTCCGTGTTCTCTAAGGCCCCGAGCCTAAACAGTGTCGAATTCGCAAGAACCATTCCACCAGGAGTGGGGGCGAAAATCCCCGCTCACACTCATTTTTTTAGATTGATTGTGATAGAAATTGCTAAGATAAACAACTTTCACTTCCTTGCATCAGAATTTCTATTTGTACTTCTTTGAGTGTTGTGTGTGAGCATTAAACACTATTGTAAGTTTGAGTGTGAGCTTTGAAACATTTAGGTTTTAGAGTGAGCCTAGGAAAACTTTTGTTAGGATTGTGAGGAAATTTCAAACCTTGTAGAAGTTCAGTGTGAGCTTGTAAAAACACCAAGTTAGAGTTGAGCTTGTAAAAACTCAAGATTAGTGGAACCTTAACAAGTTGTTAAGGAAGTGAGCATAGGATTGAGGTAAGTCGAACAATTGTGTTTGTTCTTCTCTACTATACTCTTCTCTTGCTTTGTTTGCTTTTAAAATTTTAATTTGCCATCAATTCTTCAAGACAACCAATTCACCTCCCCTCTTGGTTTTCATCTTGGGATAACAAAGAAAAATATTCAAAGCTAGAAAAAGACTTCATTAGTTTAAAAAAATATACTTTGGAGATAAATACCTCTAATAAGCACTTAAAAAGCTCATTGGATGAGATTTCCAAGAATTAATCTAGCTTGGACAAGATTTCAAAAGAAAAATTCAATTTTGAGAAAAGAAATTGATGAGTTCAAAAACTCAATTTTAAAATCTCATAAGGGTAAGGAGGCCTTAGAAACTTTAATTGGTGCTCAAAGGTCACCTAGCTCTAAATATGGCTAGCCTATTATAACTCGTCTATATCCACTTCTAAGGCACCATATTTGTTAAAACTTCTACACTTCAAACTTCTAGCATTGAGGTTGAAGACATACTACACATATACCTCTCCCAACACTCTAATTGACTCCTGAAGACATATATACATACATAAAATATACATAACATATATAAAAAGTATACATGTATAAATATATATATATAATTATGGGTGGAAGATGGTAATAATAGTAATAATAAAAGAAAATAAAAGTCAAAGAAAGAAAATAAATGTGTAGTTGGAAAAAAGGCAAAGAATTAAAATAAATTAAATATTTAATTAATTAATATTTCTTCATCTTCTTCACCTTCCTCCCATGGCCGAAATTTTTCTTTAGAGAGAGAGATGGTTTTGTTCCTTTTATACACTTCAAATTACATAAGAAATGCAAGACTTTTAAGGTAATTTTGAAGGTTAATCAAGAATTAAAGTAAGTAGTTTCTTCCTTAAGCTTGTTTCTTGAAGATTATTTTTATGATTATGTAATATTGGGCTAGAGAGAGAAAATTCATTTAAATTATTAAAATTGATAGGAATGGAGTTAACAAAGTGGATATAAGATTATTTGAAGATCAATTGGTTGAAAACGAATAGGGGAGGTGATATTAAGGCTTTTAGTAGGGTTATGGGATGAATATGTAATATTAAGGCTTTTAGTAGGGGTACCTATAATTATTGTAATGGGTTGATTTAAGGTTGTTTTAATGAGTTTATAATCGATAGATGGAATTGAATTGATTTTGGTGAAGATAGGGTTTATGGGAAGGTTATGTAAAATTAGGGTTTTGGATGGAGGTTGATATAATTGTAAAAATAGGTTGTTTTGATGTTATTTGGTTGAGTAAGTGATGATTTTATTGTTGGGTGATGGAGAAGAGTTGGTTAGGGTGAATTTTGAAAAGGTAGTAAGAGGTGAAATTAGGCTATTGTTGGGATTTTGATAGAAATTGTGTAAATAATGATAGTTTGATATAAATTAAATATGGAAATAATCTTAATTGAATAGTATTGCTTGTTATTTGATTATGTGTTTTTAGGTCAATGTAGCCCAAAAGAAGATAATTAGTGTTTTGGTGAAGGAAAGAAGTGGAAAGGGAATTGGACTAATTTGGTGCTAAGAAAAAGTTAGTACATATTTTCATAAATATTGTTTTAATAGCATTGTAGTTGGCATCACACATTGTGACTTTGTGAATATGTTATGTCACTTTCATTTTGGTTTTGATAGGATGTGTGTAATGCACAATTTAGAGTGTGTTTAATGCATAAAGTATGAAAAGATAAGCCATTGTAGAATGGCTAATGCAATTGTGATGTACTTAACGTGTAAAATATGAATTATGCTAAATATGACTGAAAATTATGAGAAATGAATTATTGTCCCAAGATGGCAACCAATAGGGGAGTGAATTGGTTGTGTTTGAAGCAATGATGGGAAATCAAAAATTAAAGAAACCAACAAAGAAAGAGAAGAGTAGAGTATAGAAGAACAAACACAAAGAGTCTATAGTAGTTCGAATTACCTTAATCCTACATCCACTTCCTTAACAACTTGTTAATGTTTCACTAATCGTGAGCTTTTTACAAGCTCAACTCTAACTTGATGTTTTCACAAGCTCATACCAAACTTTTACAAGGTTTGAGTATTATCCTTGCAACCCAACAATAGTTTTCTCAGGCTCAACCTAAAACATAAGTGTTTCAAATCTCACACACAAACTTACAATGGTATTCAATGCTCATACTCAATACTCAATGAATATAATTAGAGATTTTTGATGTAATGAAATGAAAATTGTTTGCTTTGGCAATTACAACCAAAGAATTACTGAAATATGAAGTTTCTTGGCTTATTTATAGCCTTCAAGTCTTCAATAAGCGGTTTGAAGGAGTTGCCAACATATTTGATTCTTTTCTCCCACTTTAATCATTAGTCAGAGTTATTTCATGGTTGGACTATCATTGGTCTAGTCATACCATAGGCAGTCCTTTCAGAATTATACTGGTCTGGTCATACTTTTTTGTAACATTCGCCTAATTGCTAAAAATTAAATTAACTTAAATTAAATAATTTAAAGGAGAAATATTGAGCTGAAAGTGAGAAAAACAAAGTGTATATGTTATATATATGTGAATATAATAAAAATATACATTACATATAAATTTCAAACATAAAATCGTAAAAATAAAATAATTTTGGATGGAAGACAAAAGATGAATAGTAAAGAGGGGTAAAATGATAAATAAATTTTATAAAATTTAAAATTAATAAAACTAATTCAAAAATAAAATAATTTTTTATGGAAGATAAAAATTTGGATTTAAAATTAATTAATTATTTATTTAAAATAATATAATAATATATATGTTTATTAAATGAAAGAAAGAAAAAGTCAAATTTAAAAAAAAAAAAACTCAACTTTTATCTTCTTCTTCTTCTAGCCTTGACCACAATACCCATTAAGGGAATAAATTTTTGGCTCATCAAATCACTCAATTTTAAAGGGCTTTCAAAGGATTCGAAGGAGTTTTGGTAGATTCTTCACTAGTGGTAAGTTTCTCTTCCTAATTTTGGAGTTTAGTTAAAATTTATGAATATGGATGAATTGGATTTTTGAAAGAACATGTTATAATTTTTGGCATGGGTATGTATGATGTTAGTTTGATGAGGAAACAATGATTTTAAGGTTAGATTAAAGAAAAGTTTGGGTTTGGTTAGGGTTTGGAAGAGGAAGTATGGATATTAGGTTTTTAAAAAGGGTTTTGGTAAAAAGGGGTAGTGCCTTTGGTTTTATGATTGAAATTATGTTGTTTAATTATTTTAATGATGAAAATGAACTTAGATTACCATTTGGAGTTGGTTAGAAAGAAGTTACAAAATTGAAGTGAGTTAGGGCACATTTTAGGGTTTTGGAAGGAATATTTCTAAATTGAGTTTTATTGATTAAAGTATTTAAAAATGTAATGTTATAGATGTATTTAAGCTTAAAACTCAATTTTGGAATTGGTTGAATTGTAGTTCTAATGTTAAAGTGCATTAGGGCTAAGAAAAGGGAAATTGAAGGGTTATGTTTTAATTGATGTTTTATAGCTCTAACACCTTAAAATGTGATTTTAATGTATGTTATACATTCACATTTGGTATAGGTATTGAGTATATAGGATTTCTATAAACTTAGTAGTGAAGGGCACATTTAAGAATTGGTGGGAAAGTGAGCATTTTGGCTTACAAGTGTTTGTGTTAAGAGGTTAGTACATACTTTGAGTGAAGTATGTTCATATGCACTTGAATGGCATGTTGCATTATATGTAAAAGTGATGAATATGTTACTTTGATATGTGAATACGCATGAAAAGAGCATATATATATATATATGTTTATGTTATGAAATATATGATGTGTGATTGATTGAGCTACATTAAGATGGCTAAATGCATTTAATAATGCGTTTGTGGACAATTTATAATTATGCCAAATGTAGGTATAATTTGGCCATATTGAGAATGTGGCAACTAAACTGATGAAAATGTGTGGAGATAATGAGAAAAGATGAAAAAAATGCTAAAAGAATGGAAATTGGCATAATTACCAAAGTATGAGCAAAAATGTGGAATTATTTGTGTTATGTATGAAACCTTATGTAATATCAATTTTCAGAGTATTGTGATTGGTGTTATACAGTATACTGATTATTTGTCTTTGGGCCAGATACTAGGCACCATTATTATTGTCTTCGGGCAAGATGCTGGGCATCATATTTATTTGCCTTCTATCCAAACACTGGGCATTAATATTATTTGCCTTCGAGCCAAACACTGGGTGTTAAATGTTGGCCCAAAGCAATATCTCTGAAATTTGAATATTATATATAGTTATTTGGGCCTAGTGTATGTGAATGTATAATGTGATGGATTAAAATTGAAAAGTGTTCGTATTGGTATATAATAATGCATTTTTGCATCATTTTTACATTCTTATTTATATTAGAGTATGTATCACTAGGCATTTTGTTTAGCGCGATTTGTTTATCGCACAGGTGACAAGGTTGATATAGAGAGCCCTGCGATACCTGTGCAGGAGTAGAGTTCCTGCTTATTTTGGTGTTTTGTTTGACCGCTATGGACCAAAATAAGTTGTAAGTATGTAATCATTCGTAAGTATGTAATCATTCTATTTTTTGAATTGGTTTTTAAATTATGTATATTATTTACATTACAATGTAGTTGATTTAATTAATAAGAGCTTTTGGGTTTAACATTGTGATTATTTTAAAATATGTGTATATTTTGGATAATTATGAATATTTGTATATATTAAGAAATATTGAGTATTTGGGGCCACTGAGTTTTTATGGAGAGTTGGATGTTTTGAGTTTGTTTGGGAGTGTAAAATTCTTTTGCAAGTTGTGTTATTTGAATTTTTGGGAATATTCATTTTACAGATAAAGCTCTAGCGAATTTTTTTCCAGAGATTTTTCCTTAAATTTTGTATTTTTAGAATATAAATTATTAATGAATATTTTTATTTATTTCTTAAGGTACAATTTAAGTTATTGAAATCTTTAGTAAGATTGGCTTGTGACATTCTAGTACTGTATATACATATTTTATATATGTCGGGCGTATGTATTATATTTATATAAGGTATTAGTATGTTATATTTATTTTGGTATTAGAGCCTAGGTTTGAGATTCTCAACCTAGGTGTGTTTTCAGAGAGAGAAAATAGGATTTTGAATATGATTTTAAAATGTCATACATGCATTTGCACTAATATTTTATATGGTCCCTGATGTGGCAAATTTTTTTTATATTTACAGACATAGTCAGATATGGCATCTCCGAAGCATCAGTCTATAGAGGAGAGTACTGAGAGTGTTGCTCTTAGAGAGGATGTTGTAAGAGCTAGTGCAGAGATTGTTGGGGAGGCATCAGTGCCAGCTAAACCAGTAGTTAAGGAGGTGATGCCAGTCTAGGTACGGCATATGGTAGAGCTGTTATGACTAGCTCCAATATAGTAGCCTCAGCTGCAGCTGCGACCACCGCAGCAGTGGCAGACTCGAAAGTATGATAAGTTAAGGAAGTATAGAGCTACAAATTTTTTTGGCATTGCTAATCCAACTATAGCGGAGTAGTGGCTAGATAGGGTTCAGAGGATATTTATCCAATTATAGGCCAGTGCGGAAGAGAAATTTGATGATGCCATGTCTCTTCTGTAGGGGGATGCTTATGATTAGTGAAAGATATTTCCCTATGCCTATGCAACAGATGATCCTCTGGTATTGACATATGATGACCTTCTACAGAAGTTTGATAAGAAGTACATCCCTTGGGACTATAAAATGCTAAGAAGAAAGAGTTCTTGCAACACCCTTAGACCCTATATATGTATAATACATACACCTATATATGTAAAATATGCATATAAAGTATAAGAATGCCTCAACCTGGTTTAATAAAATAATTTCATACTCCCAATTAAAATAAATCTCAAACACCTTAAAATGTATATTTAAATAGTAAATAGAATATTCTTTATTAATTATAGATATTCAAAATAAGCATTTTATATAAAAAAATCTCTTGAAAAAATTTGCCAAAGTTTTGTCTGTAATTTGGACATCCCAAAAATTTAACAAAACTCAACCTGTATAAAAACACACTCCCAATAAATCAAACTAACATTTCATCCCAATTTCTCAATTTCTCCATATTTTCTCAAAAAATTTTTATATATACATATATATAGCAAACACATATATATATTGTCACCTTATAAAATTTGTCCAAAAAGTCTTTATAATAGACAATATACTAAAAAATATAATCATAATATATAAAATAACAAAATGTACTATAACATAAAATATATACATGATAGCAACCGGCACTGATCTTGAAGTACCAAAAATCAACTCAATCAACTTAAAGTCTAGACCCGACCAGGTCTAGCAGAACTCTCCGGATCTATGTACGATGAATTACAATCGCGCTAAGCTAAAAGCCTAATGATATAAACTTTGATAATAATAATAATAAAACTTTAAACTAATGACAATGAATAATGCTTTTGCATGTCATTTCACAATGTGGCACACAATTCCACTTTAGAACATAATCTTCAATCTTTTTATAATTCACATTAACACATACACAAGCATGGGCCTAAACAAACTAATATATTATTCAAATCCTAGAGTTACTATTTGGTCCATATTGACACCAGTGTCTAGCCCAAAGGCAAGTAACACCCAGCGTCTAGCCCCTAAGACAAATCATAGTGATGCCTAGTATCTAGCCTAAAGGTAAATCATCTATCAGTGACGCCCAGCGTCTAGCTCCAAAGACAAATAATGAGGATAACCTCATAGGCATGCCACCAAACACATAACTCTTAAAATTAAATAACATATTAGGCACATAAATAATACATATTTTTCATAATCAACTTTTCTTACTACATTACCTCAATTTCTCATTTTTTTCATCACATTGCCTCATTTTCTCATTTTTCTCATTCATATCAATGTCAACTCATTTTAATTCTTCATATCTTATCCTTTCATCACAATGTATGTCATTCACATTAAAATCACATTACCCAAATATTTTTTCGCCACTCTCACATAATGCACATAAATCACATTTAATTCATTTTAGCCATTAATAATGGCTTTTCATAATGTACATAAGCATACTCAACAATTCACATATTATAACACAATGTTCATGAATGTTCACGTTCCCAAGTAGCTTAAAACATTTCTATCAAAAATGTGCTAGGCCAAATTTAATGCAAATACATCTAAATTATAGCAATCAAATACAAGCTAAAAGTCACCCTCCAACCTTCACTTCCAAATTTCCCTTCAACATTAAGATTGGGCAATTCACTTCCTCTTAAAGCCTATTCAAAATGTGAGCAAATACAAATGTTTGGAATCACATTTTAAGGCATTTCAACCATAGAACCCTAATTAAACATCACTCCTACAAATTCCAAAAATTTAGCCTTTCATTACTTTAACGTTGAAATTCCATTTTAATCCATTTTAATTGGTTTTTTAAGTTTATTCATATCATTAAAAACATATTATAACATGTTTTAACCAATCAAATTAAATAAATTCACATTCATATTCAAAACCCTAAAATTCCATGACCTTCATCATTTCCAAATCTTCATTCCATCTTATTCCAATTGTTAATCCAGGCTTATTTTCATCATTTATATCATTTAATAACATGATTGATTCATTAAAATCAAACAAATAACTATACTTTAAAAATTTCCTTCCAAAACTCTAAATTTAATACTACCTTATCCAATCTCTAAGCATATTTAACTAAATCCATCATTTGACTTTAAAATTCTTATTTACGCATCAAAACAACACATTTGGAATCCATTTGCACAATAATAACACAAAATTTCAAAAGTCCAAATTTCACATAACCCTAAAATCAAGTTCTTCCTCCAAACCCCACTCAAACTTAATCCTTTCTTCAATCCAACTTAAGAATCATTAATAACTAATCAAAATAGCTTCATACAAACTCATTCAAGAAATTAAATCATGCTACAACAAAACCCTAAAATCCACTTATTCACAATTTTCTAAAGAACTTGCAAAATTGGTAAAGAAGCTTACAATTGATAAAGAACTTCCAAAAACTCCACTTAAATCATTGAAATCTCATCAATTTGTGATGCTTGGAAGAAGAAAAAAACTTGCTTGGTCTCCCATGGTGTTTCAGCCTCCATGAAGAAGAAGAAGAAGATTCAACTTTTAAAGTATAAGAATGCCACAACTTAGTTTAATAAAAAATTTCATATTCCAAATTTAACAACCCAAACACTTTAAAATGTATTTTTAATAAACCAATAAAATATTCTTTATTAGATTTGGATTCCCAAAATAAGTATTTTATAGAAAAATCTCTGAAAAAAATTTGTCAGAGTTTTATCTGTAAATTGGAATCCCAAAAATTCAACATTTCACAACCTGTAGCAAAATACACTCCCAAAACTAATAATTCAAATACTTCACCCCAACTTCTCAAACTCCACTCATTTCCTCAAAACATATATATATACATATATACATCAAAAATTCATATACACATTCCAATATTATACAATTTATTAAAAATATTCTTTATAATATACAATACACTCAAAAATATAAACATAATATACATAGTGATAAAATGTACTATAAAATAGAATATATACATAGTGGCAACCGACTCTGACACTGTGGCATCAAAATCTCCTCGAGCTCAAACAACCTCAAGTCTAAACTTAACCAAGTCTAGAAAAACTCTCTAGATCTACAAGATCAATCATGTCACCTGCGCAATAAATTTCAATCGCGCTAAGCTAAAAGCCTTGTAACATCCAAAATTTTTTAAAATTAAATAAAATAAATTATAATTTAATTGGATAAATTAAATAAATTATTTTAAATAAAAATGAAGGAATTTTAAATAAAAAAATGAAATGTATATGTGATAAATATATAAAATATACATAACATATATAAAGTCAATAAAAGTCAATTTTTAAAAGTTAAAAGTCAAAGTCCAATGGCTTTTTTGTAAATAAACTTTGGAAATTTAAAATTATTTAAATTATTCAAAAATAATTTATTTTTAATGGAAGAGGTATTTTTGGGGTTTAAATTAATTAATTAATTAATTAATTAATTTTTGAATTAATTAAATAATATATATAGTTTAAAATGAAAGTGGAAGGAAAGAGAAAATTGATTTTGGTCTTCTTCTTCTTCTTCTTCTTCCTTGGCCGATTCTTCCATGGCTATTCAAGAGGGATTTTTTCTTCTTTCATACTCCACAAATTGAAGGATTTTAAGAGTTTCAAGTGGATTTTAGTGATTTCCACCAACTTTAGTAAGTTTCCAACTTCTTTCTTTGGATTTCATGAAAATTATGAATATGTGTGTTTTTGGTTGTTGAAGTAGTATGATTTAATTATCTATTTGGGTATGAATGAAGTTATTTTAAGTGTTTAACAATGATTTTAAGGTTGGATTGAAGAAATGGTTGAGTTTGGATAAGAATTGTGAAGAGAGAGAATTTAGGGTTATGAAATTTTAGGGATTGTGAAATCATGGATTTTAATTGTGCAAATTGATTCTAAATGAGTTGTTTTGATACATAAACAAGTATTTTAAATTTAAATGTTGGATTTGAATAAGTTTGGATAGAGTTTGAGAAAGGAAGTGTTGATTTAGGGTTTTGGAAAAGTGATTTTTTAAAGTTGTTGAATTGTTTGATTTTATTGGTTAAAGCATGTTTTTTATGATATAAGTGATGAACATAATCTTGGAATGATAATTGGACTGAGATGGAATGGAAAACCTTCAATGGTGAAGTTTATGGTATTTTAAGGTTTTGGACATAAGTGTGTATTTATGTAATATAATTGTGTTAAACATGTTATAATATATTTTTAATAATATAAATTGTCACGACCCAACTTATACATATGTACAGTACGTCCATGTACAGTAAGAGGAACCATCCCGAGAAGCTACTCAAGAGCGCGAAGTGAAGGGAAGTTCTGTAGAACTTAAAGGACCTATTTGAAAAGATTGCAAAGTTTTGTGGAGGTGACTGTAATTACCAAAAGTTGTTCCGGAGGTCCTTAATAGTGCATATAACAGACTCCAAAAATGGAAAGTATAGAAAAATCGGGTAGCAACAGTGCGACACGGTTTTTCCCGAAAACGTATGGGTTGGAAGATATAGGGGATTTGACCAGGGGCATCATGGTCATTTTCAAAAGTGTCTCGAAAGTAATAATGGATCTCAAAAATAAAAAGTAGAGGAAAAACTGAGTCAAAAAAGTGTACCACAGCATTCGGCGGAAGTGCGCGGTTTAAAAGTTACGAACGAGTAATCGCCGGAGGGTATTTTGGTCTTTTCACATCTTAGACCATAAAATTACAGCACAAGGAGGTTGAGGGGCCAAAATATAATTAAAAGAAAGTCCAAGGGCTTGGGTTTTAAATAAATAAAAGAAAGAGACATTTGGACCAATGAGAATTAGCCATTTTCCCACTTAAGTGTACCAATAGGAAATCAACACTTACACCATCACATCTTAACCTCTCTTGGCTGCCATTTGGAGGAGAGAACACCAAATAAATAAAAGCCAAGAGCTCTCTTTGTTCTTGCTTGGTCGAATTGAAGAGAAAGGGAAAAGAGAGAGAGATTGTTTTTCAAGTAGCTAATTTTGGTTGCAAACTTGGGTGGAGAATAAGACTTTAAGGTAAGGAAATTCATCTATGGTCCTATTTCTTTCATTGGTTATATTATTTGCAAGATATAAATGAAAGAATAAATATGATGATTATAGAAAATTTAAGAAGTTGAAGAGAAAGTGAAAGAGATGATTTGCACATATAAGATTAAGGATAAAAAGGATGACTAGTAGTATTAGTTAGCAAAATAAGGCATGAAGCACTTAAATTTTATTATGTTCTTGACATGGATTTTATGAAAATTATAGGAAATCAAGAAGTGAGAGAGAAGGAAGCAAAGAAGGCATAAAAGAACTAGAAACAAGTGAAAAGAATTAAGGTTTGGTACTTAAATCATTGCTCTTTTCAATTAATTCACATATTTTGCATTATGGGACTTTTGAAATGATGTTATTATGTGTAGTAAATATGTGGGAAAGTGCTCTTGAACCATTTGTAATCAATTGATTGTGAAAAGAATGAAAACAAAACAAACTAGCTAAATTTGCTCAATTATCCATAAACTTTGATGAACTTTTAATTACCCCTTTGGTTTGATTTTTGAAAGATGGACCCTTAGTCCTTCAATGGTATCATAAAAGGAGTCTAAAAATCAATTTTGCAAGAAAAAAATGAATTTCCCTCAAGTTTTGAAAATTTGGGCCGAATGGTCCCTTTTGGGCACCATTCTGCAGCTTTCATTTTAGGCAGTCCGTTGAAGGGGCAAACGAAGGAATTTTCTGATGAAATTTTACATGCATTTAGTTAACTTATGAAAGTGTTTTCCTGCAAAAATTCAGCCAAAAATAAGTTTGTTTACTTGGTCAAAAATGTTGCCAAAGTTGACTGATTTTCAGCAGTAAAAACAGATTTTACCATTTAGTTGTCGCGCGCCATTGTGTTGCCAATTTTACGCACCGCGCCACTATTCATTTGGTCATTTTTCCAAATATGTTAAAACTTGAATATTATGATATGGATTGATGTTAAATCATATAAAATGACATGAAGGAGAATTGGAAATGATCAGAAAGGCATCATGACAAGCTATTCTGACAATTCATGCCTTATGGCAAAATCATGGCTTATTGAATATCATGATCAAATTAATTAATACATTATTTACGCTCTACTTGGTTATGACAGAACCCTTGAGATAAGGGTATGATGTATCATACTATTATTGCAGTACTGCTCATGACATGACATGATATTCCGGCTGAAGGCCGATGATTACAATGACATGATCAATGATTCAATGAACAATGGCTATTAGCACATGTGCAAGAATTATGATGAAGGATGATGAAATATGCACCATGACGCATATCATCCTGTAATATCTCACCATGACGAGATATGTTTATCATGACCCTTCCTTATCCGCTGATGTTCTGTTAAACCAGTAGAGCAGCTAAATTGATAAAAGCAAAACAAGAAATTTCTAAATTCAGAATATGGGATTTAATCTTTTATCATTATGTTTAGATCTTATTCATTGATTTAAAGTATTCAAATACATGTTTTTAATTACTCTTTTAATCTATTTATTTAATGCAATGATTTAAGTACCCACTAAGCAAACGCTTAGCGAGTTTAGTTTTCTTTTCTAAACTCGTAGGTTGAGCGAGAAGCTATTTTCTGCAGTGTCCCGAGCAGCTGGTGTTGGTAACTTTTCGGATAGAAAATTATTATAAGTAATGTAACTAGAATGGCATGTACATATGTTAGCGTAAACTAAGAATTGTATGTATGACTAGTAAAAGACCAAAGTACGTGTGCTAAGTATATTAACTACTGTATGTTGGTATGAATTAGTGTGTATGGATGTGTGTGTAGAAGTGTGAAATTTTAATGCAGGTTTTGGTGGAGGATATAAGGAGGTCAACTATAGAAGTGCTTGAGATTGATTGAGATTGATTGGTTGAGATAAAAAAATGTTTTCATTAAATAAAAAAAATTAGTTTTGGCGACACTTGGGACCACCAATTATAGGGAAAACTCTGGCAAAATTTTTGTAAAATGTGTATTATAAATTGACTAAGTATAGAACCAAGACTCGAATATCATAAAATAGCATTCCATCTTGGTCTATAAACATAAGCTAAGATGGGGTGTTACATAAATAAACTTAAAACACTAAATTGAATGGCTTAATATGGTATTACAAAGTTAAACTGAGGTTACCCTTAACTTTGGGATTTTAGTTTGAATGGTGTTTAGTTATGATTTAAGATTAAAAATGCCTTAGAATGTGATACTAAATGATTATTTATGATCGCATTTGGTATAGCCATTGAGAAGAATTGAATTTCCTAATCCAAGTGTTGAAGGGGAAGTTGGAAGAAGAGGTTTGTGATAGTTTTGTGGCTTGCTTTTGGAAGCTTTTAGAGGTATGTTCAAACTTTGGATGAATTGGTTATATTTGCATTACATTGGGCTTAACACATTTTGGATTGAAAAATATGTTAAGCTACTTGATGCATGGAACATGTATGAATAATGTGTTATAACATGTGTAATGTTATATATGTATTAAATCCACTGTGACAAGCCATTGTTAATGGCTAAATTATATAAAATATGAAATATGTGTATTATGTGAAAATGACCCAAAGTGTTTAGGTAATGCCATTTATTGTGTATGCATTAAGGGCATTGTTAAAAAGCCATTGGTAATGGCTAAAGTGTATAAAATGTGAATTAATGTGGATTGTGTGAAATTATCCAAAAAGTGAGAAAAAGATGAGAAAATAAGGCAATGTGCCTAATAGATAATGAAAAATGAGGCAATGTGCCTAGCTTGATAATGAGAAAATGAGAAAGAGATTGATAATGAAAAAAAGTGAATTAATTGCATGCCTAGTATGTTATTCAATTTTCAGAGTTCTGTATTTGGCGGCATGCCTATGAGATTATCCTCATTATTTACCTTCAGGGCTAGCTTTTGAGCAATTATTGATTTGCCTTCGGGCTAGTCATTGGACGTCACTTGCCTTTAGAATAGATGTTAGGCATCACTATGATTTGCTTTCGGGCTAGACGTTGGATATCACTTGCCTTTGGGCTAGACATTGAGTGTCATTATGGACCAAAACAGTAACTCTGAAATTTGAATAGCATATTAGATCTTTCGGGCCCATGCTTGTGTTTGTTTTTTTATGTAAATTATGAATTGTGAAACAATTAAAAAAATATGTTATAATGAAATGATATGAGATATGATATCCATAAGCATTGTACATTGGCATTATTTTACAGTTTTATTTCTATAAAAGTTTGTACAGCTAAGCTTTTAGCTTAGTGTAATTGTAATTTATCGGGAAGGTGATAGGGACGATCCGGTGGAGCCGAAGAGTTTTACTAGACCAGGTCGGGTCTAGATTAAGGTTGCTTGTTGATTTGATTTTGCTACATCAAGATCAGAGCCAATTTGCCATCATGCATATATATATTATTTTATAGTGCAATTTGTTACGATGCATTTTATAATTATGTTTTTGGAGAATAAATTATAAATTATAAAGAATATTTGGATAAACTATGTAATGTGGGATTTTACATGTATGTTAACATAAATATATATATGTTTAAATATTTTGAGAAACTTGGAGAAATTGAGGAGTATGGGGGAAATGTATGATTGGTTGATATTGGGAGTATTTTTTTCTTTGCAGGTTGTGGTTTGTTGTAATTTAGGGATGTCCAAATTATAGATAAAACTCTTGCAATTTTTTTCAGAGATTTTTCTGGAAAATGCTTATTTTCGAACCTATAATTTCTAATAAATATTTGATTGGTTATTTAAAATTACATTTTTAAGTATTTAAGTTTTCAAATTTGAAAGTTGAAAATTTTATTTTATCGAGTCGTGTTATTTTTATACCTTATATGCGTATTTTACATATACCAGGTGTATATATTATAAGTATATTGGGTATAGGGTGTTGCAAGCCTAGCGGTACATCCTTTGATAATAATGAAACTTTAAGAGAAAAGACAATGCATTATGTTGTATCATGACATTTCACAATGTAATATACAATTTCACTCTATTTCACATTTATCATTCTTTTTACACATCACATTAATACATACACAAGCATTAGAACCAACTAACCTAGTACATTATTCAAATCACAGAGTTACTATTTTTGTTTATGCTGACACCTAGTATCTAGTCCGAAGGCAATACAAGTGACTCCCAGCGTCTAAGCCGAAGGCAAATCATAGTGATGTCTAACGTTTAGCTCGAAGGCAAATCACACATCAGTGATGGCTAGCGTCTAGCCCCGAAGGCAAATGATGAGAATAATCTCATAGACATGCCACCATAAAGAATTCTGAAATTTGAATAATATACTAAGCAACACACAAATAGTACATATTTTTCATAATCAATTTCTTATCCCATTGCCTCTTTTACTCATTTTTCTTATTCATAGCAATGCTAAATTCCTTTAATTCGACTTATCTTATCTCTTTATCAACAATGCATATCACTTTGCATTACAATCATATTACCCAAACATTTTTATATTATTTTCATATAAATCATGTTCCACTCTTTTTATCCATTAATAATGGCTTTTCACAATGCACATAATGTATACAGATCATTTCACATTCAATAACAAAATGCATATGAATGTTTTAATAACCAAATACCTTAACACATTTTCCATCTAAAACGTGTTAAGCCAAATTAAATGCAAATATATTTAAATTATCAAAAGTATGTACATACCTTAATTATCACTCAAAGTCAAGCTAAAATGCCCATTTAACTTCCACTTCCAAATTGCCCTTCAACACTAGGGTTGGGCAACTTGCTTCCACTTAATACCTATTCAAAATGTGAGTAAATATAATCATTTAGAATCACATTTTAAGGCATTTCAAACATCAAACTCCAATTAAACCACATTCCTACTAATTTTCCAAATTTTGACTTTCTTTACTTTAACTTTAGAATTCCATTCCATCACATTTTAATTGGTGTTTAAAGTTTATTTTTATCATTAAAAACATATTAGAACATGTTTTAACCAATTAGACCCAATAAACACACATTCTTTAAAAAAATCCTAAAATGTGTCATAACCTCTTCATTTCCAATTCTTTATTCCAACCCACTCTAAATGCTAATCTAAGCCCATTTTCATCATTAAAATCATTTAATAACATGATTTATTCATTAAAATCAAACAAACAACCATACTTTAAAATTTCTCTTCCAAAACCCTAAATTCAACACTACCACTCTCAATCTCTAACCAAACTTGAGAAAATCTATCATTTGACTTTAAAATCATTGTTTAGGCACCAAAAAAACATCTTTGGAATCAATTTGAACAATTAAAACCCAAAATTGCAAAATTTCAAATTACATATAACCCTAAATCATCTTCTTTATCTAAACTCAATCCAAACTTAATCCTTTTTTCTATCTAACTTGAAAATCATTATATACTAGTAAAAATAGCATCATACATACCCATTCAAGCAATTAAATCATGATACATCAAAACCCCAAATCCAACATATTCAAAACTTTTCATAAAACTTAGAAATTTGGTAAGAAAGCTTACCAATTAGAGAAGAAGTCACCAAAAATCCACACAATTCTTGAAAATCCCTTAAATTCTTGGTTCTTGGAATAAGAAGAAACCTCTCTTTTCCTTCAATGGAGAATCAGCCCCTTGGAGAAGAAGAAGAAGAAGATATGAATTTTTAATATTTTCTATTTCTTTCCATTTTAAATTTAAGACCATATAAATATTATTTTAATATTTTATTTATTTTAAAAATTATAATTTTTGTCTTCCATTCATAAATAATTTTTTTAATTATTTAATTAATTTTAATTTTATAAAGCATATTTATAATTTTGCCATTTGACCATTGACTTTCTTCTTTAAATGTTGACTTTTGTATATGTTATATATATTTCATATATATATCACCTATACACTTTATCTTCTCACATCTAATCCTTCAATTTTTCATTTAAATTATTTATTTAATTTATTTAATTTAATTGTTAAAAATTACGGATGTTACATGAAATGTAACAGTTTTCATGTCTATATAGTGCGTTTTATTTCCATGTTTAAATTATTTAACTTTGCTTAATTAATTTGTTTTGCTCCCCCTTAATATTCTTAGTATGTGAATCTCCTCCTTAATATGTGATATGTTCAATCATTAATTAACCTAACTTCTCCCCCTTTGACAAAGGCAAAACGTGAAAATTAACATTCAAATGAACTCAATTTATTTAATTGTTAAGAAAAGGAAAAAAACACAAAAGAGAAATGAAAAGTAGCAATTACAATGGAATGATAATAAAGAAAAGATAAAATATGTTTAATCTTCTTGGTCATCATCATCATCTTCATCATCACCTTCCTCATCCCCTTCTTCTTCATCTCCTTCTCCTTCTTCTCCTTATTGGGATGCAGTAACTTCACCTACCTCTTCATGAGAAGAAGAACCATGAATAGAAGGAGACATGCTAGGTTAATCCTCAAAGCATTAAGAGAGTCCCGAGCTCCTTGAATCTGTTGGATGTCAAGATGAAAATGAGAGACTTGAGTGGTGAGGCTATCAGTCTTTGTCCCTTGGGAGATCACTTGACCATGAATATCTTGAAGAAGTTGGAGGATTGAGGCTTGACGTCTAGTGGATTGTGTTCTAGTAAACTCCATTTGAAAGGACTCTTCAGTTTCATCAACAATCCTAGGCCTTTTTCTTTGTTGGGCTCTAGCTCCTTGAGCTCCTAATTGATATTCATAAGTCCCCTCAATATCTCTAATGTATTTGGCATGCTTGAGATAGCCTATATTTATGGATTTTATTATGGGATTAAGAGGATTGGAGAGAATGTCTTTTTTTGCTGGTGTTAATACACCAACATACTTTGCCGGTCGAACTTCAAGATGGTCCTATCAAATTTTTGATGGTCCGACGAGAAAGTGGGAGTACTTATGGACGTGAAACTCTCTTGAAGTTTTTGATTGAAATTCAACCTAGGGACCGATCAGGATTATTGGTGGTTCGAATGGGCTTTGGTTGGTCTGGTAAAAATGTGAGAGTACCTTAGATCATAAATCTTTCTGTGAGTTTTTTTCTTCAATGGTCTGATCGGTATATCTTGTGGTCCAATCAGACTTTTTCTATTTCTTCAAAAAATAATTTTCCTGCAAAAGTTATCTTGATACAAGCATTAGTTCAATTCAATTTGATTGCTTAAGTTCAAAATATATTGAATTTGTTCAAACATGAGTAATGTGAATGAGAATGTGGAAATTGTGAGAAAAGAGAAAATATGATAATGAGATGAAAATGTGAAATGAAAAGTGTTATTGTGTGCAAACCCTATACAATTACTTGTCCAGAAAGTTGATGTGGGTAATGCATATGATGATAGACCTAAGTAGAGCTAAGTCTCGACTTGAGTAGAGCTAGGTCTAGAGATTGAGATTGATGATATACATAATCAAGTCTAGGTCTTGAGATTGGACATGGTAATTGTATAGGAGTTATTGGGCATAATGTTGTGCGTATGGATATGTTGTGTGTGTATGGTCATATGGTAATAAGGGTTTTGTATAAATGTTACATATTACATTATGAGAAAGGACATTTATATTTATGTGTATTATTATCAAAACTTGTATCACTAAGCTATATGCTTAGTGCGGTTAGTTGTATTGCACATGTGAGAGGACTGCAAAGCAGAGCGATCTAAAGTGAGGTGGGAATTGGAGTTTCTATTTTGCCACAAGACCAAATGTGCTGGGAATTGCATACATGTATAGTTTCCAATATAATATATTTTGGTTTTTATATATTATAAAGATCAAACATATAATAAACTTGTTTTGGGAAATGGAACATATATATATATATACACTTGTGATGGTACTATTTTTACTTAACAATGAGACATTTTGATGTAAATTAATGAAACGATGATTTTGCAATAGTGTTGGAACTTTAATAGATTTTGCAAAGAGTATTTTCCTTGTAAGTTGAGTGCTTGATGATCTAGGATTTATTGAAATTACAAATAAAACTCTAGCAATTTTTTTCTAAAGATTTTCTATTAATAACATTGTATTGAATACAAAATATGTATGATTTTATTAGTTAAATTTATCTTATAATAATATAATTATTTTGATATTAATTATGTTAGTTTCCAAGGTTGTTTGTTGTAACATTGTTATATTCTATATGCATACTCTGCATATACAAGGTGTATATACTATACATATATAGGGTATAAGGGTGTAATATTTATTTTGCTTTTAGAGCATAGGTTTGAGATTCTCGACCTAGGTGGGTTTTAAAAGAAAGGGAATGAGAATTTTAAAATGTGATTTGAGTTGTAATACATGCATATGCATTGGCGCTTAAGTTGGTATCTGGTATGGCAATTTTTGTTTGTTTTGATAGATATAGGGTGAGATGGCATCTAGGACGCATGGATCAGAGGACAGTGAGGGGAGTGGTATTCCGGGTGATGGTAGAGTTAGAGTTAGAGTAGAGGGTACTGCAGAGGCTTCGGAGATAGGGCGCAAGGTCCCCCAATATGGGTTCAGCAGATGGTGAAATATTTTCATCAAGCTCTAATACCTCAGCAGAGTAGGAAGTATGAAAAACTCAGCACCTCAACACAAAATTAATTCAGATTGAGCCACACATCCATTTATGTTTTTCCAACTTTTATGTTTTAGTTCTTTCTTTTTAGTTTTAACTCATGTTTTCTTTCTATTGCTTCATAATGTGTGATTTTATCCTAATTTTTATGGACACTCAATTGTATTGATCACAAAATTTCTGATATTGTATGCTTTTTTATAAGTAATGAAAATTTAAGTTTCCTTCCTCAACTTGCATTGTTTAATTACTTTTAACTTTACATGTAATGTTTTTAACTTTGTTAAAGGGGGAGAAGTGGATAAGTTAAAATTGAAATTGTAACTTAAAAAATTGATAATCCTATTAAAATTGAAAGAGGGATAAATGAATTGCTCTTTAGCACTTTAACCCTTTAATGGGCAAATGAAGTTATGAGCATATGTTGACGAGCAGATATGAGATATGTTTATATGTTTATTTTTTTTAAATATTTTAATTTGATTACCAAAGTCAAAAAGGGAGAGATTATTAGCCAAATCTTTGGCATATGAACTCTATTTTAATCTTTTCACTCAAATTAAAAAGAATTTAATCTTTGTTATAAGTGATTTTTCCGCAAGACTTAAGTTTTTTTAATTGTTCTAAAAATCAGTCGTGTCGCGACCGTCCCTATAACACCCCCTAACAATCCTCTCTGAGAAGTATAAGATATTTCCATTCAATACACTAACAATCTTGTAACAATTCAAAATCCAATTTAAAATATTCTTAAGTAATAATTTGACTAAAAATTTTGGCAGAATTTCTTCTACAATAACCACTATCCAAAAATTTCAACAATTAACATAACCTGCATAAAAATATTTCCAAATTTCATACAACTGATCTTAATTCCAATAGCTCTAATAAGCCCAATATTTATTTCAAATAAACTAAATAACATATACACATAAGTCTGCAAATATTAAAATATAAAATGATACTCAAATTAATAATCATTCACTAGATATAGTGATTTCAAACTTAAGTATGTACAAATATTTCATCAATATAAATAATTAATACAATCCTCAAATTAATCCAAAATAACAAATATAATTTTAACAATCTACAATTTCACAATGTTTATAAAGAACTTTGTTCATTTTGCAGCTAATTTCTGAATACCCTTATTCACCAATTCTTAACTTTGCTCTGATCCATCTTACCTGCGTGTCAAAAAAGAAATCCTAACACGCTAAGCTTATAGCGTAAACTTATTTTACCACAAAATAAATAGAAATTTTACTTATATTAAATAAATATAATCTCAATATAATTGTCAACATTTCTCTTGTAAAATTTATATCTTGTATTTTCAGTAAATTTCACTTATCACATTATCAAATGAGTATTTCCATTCAGTTAACATTCTAAATAGTGTTATTCTATTTAATAGTTTGAATACTGTGATTTAAAATAACATTTTGTGCCATTTTTAATCAATATACAATTTGACACTATACAACTTTAATAATGTTCATAATTATACATTTACATTTTTTTCAATATATTTATTTACTTGTCAATTTAGACTTTCGGCACTTCATTCAAATAACACATGACCACTTTGAACACTTTCATAGTGGTCAATTAAATAATATTCATTTCAATATAACATTATTAAATCTCACTATTCATTATAATTGTTATATATTTTCAATACATGTATAAATATATTTTCTTATAGTCCAACAATTTAATATAAACAATCAATAATTTATATATATATATATATTTCCCAATAAGCCTTTCTTATCTTTATGTTTTTGTCCTCTTTTATGAAGTTTTAAAATCCTAGATTCGGATAACGGGTTACTAATAGCAAGTAAATGTCTACTGTAGAGAATATGGCCAATGGCCCACTATAGTACAAATGTCCACTGTAAATGGTGACACAAAGTGTCCACTGATGGTACAATGTGCCCACTAGTACTATGGACATCCACCCTCTAACTAGCCATTCAATTTGACAACTAGATTTATCACCAGTATAATCGGGTAGTACACTTATTTATAATAGGGTAGTACACTTATTCCATCATTCCAAGAATTATATTATAATCATATTAGTTTTAATAAAATGTTTCTTTCTTTGTGTCTTTTAGACTTTTTACTTTACTAATATAATGAAATAATCTTTATTTTAATCAGTTTAGTTATATAACATAAATTATTTTAAAATTCCACCGAAGTTGCGTTTATGCGTTTTTACAAGTATACATGTCTTTATAACTTTAATGACTATAAAAAATTATTTCAATTACAATTATCATATATATATATATGTGTGTGTGTGTGTGTGTGTACTTATAACATATTTGTACCAAATTAATTTGACTAACTTTACTTGCATATTAATTTTATCTTTCTAGTTCATATTTCACATTCTCGCTGTAATAATAAATTCCAAATGGACTTTTCACTTTCACTCAATTCACCAAGGACTTCTATATACAAATTATAAATTATCCTAAGTCACCTAATAGTATTTCTGTCAAGTATACATTAGGTAAACTATTTGTATATTTACACACTATTTTTCAAAATATAACTTCCATCACTTAATTAATCCTTCACTTCTCCTCTTTGTTTTCTTTATCTTCCTTTTCAAATTATTTTAAATCACTAACGATTCATCATTCTATCAATCTTCTTATCTTGTTTCTCAAGTTATCATATTTCTTCACAAATAATCTAAAATCTAATAATCACTTGCAATCATCACTCACCCATTCTTTAACTATGTACTCATTTTGAATATCCAAAGACATATATCAATGCATTCCTCCTATTTTCCCCTCTTTCTAAGTTTCACCATCCAATGAATTGATCTTACTTGAACCTTATAAACAATATACCATTAATTACAAACACTTTCAATATTTAATCAACAATTCACTACTAACTTTACTCGCTAAAACCAAATAAAATAATATCTAGCTTTTCAAAAGCACAATCAAATTCAAGCCTAAACTTCTATAAACAAATCAACCAAATATAACTCAATTTACATACATTAAATTCCATTAAGTTATATACTAGTCTTTCTTACTCAAGTTAATTTTTCCACTTCAATTTTCATTCAATAGTACTTTCCTTTTCCTTTCTTCACATACTCTTGCCTATACATTGCTTAATCATATAATTTCTATAAATGCTATTATATTTAATTTTAAGCATACTCACTTTAACAAAGTTATCTATATATATAATAGCCATTTAGCTCCCAATACATTTCTATCCATAAACAATAATTCAACATTTCAATTCTCCAACTAATATACTTCAAATAACCATTTAGTTTCATCAATGCAATTCACTTTAAAATCAATTAATTTAATATTCCAATAACTTCAAATATCATTTAAACCATATTTATCAAGATAAATGATTTTTCTTTCCTAATTATCAAATATTCCATAAACTTGTAATTCTTCCCAAGCTTCATTTCAATTTAATTATCTAGCAACCACACTTTTAATTATTATACATATGGGGTCATACTTCCAAAATATAGGGTTCCATAACCCTAAACTTGCCAAAACCCTAATTTCTCAATACCCCTAAATTAACACATAAATGGCTCAATTTAAACATTATTTTAATTGATAACAAGTAAATACATACTTTATTTATTATATTTATTACAAAAATAACTTTATTATTATAGAAGCAAAATTCCATACTTATATTCTTCACCAAACATTCAATATATAATTTCTTTCATAATAATTTTATTTAATCAAATCAAATGTTGACACAATCAATTAAAATTCAAATAAACTAAAAAAAAATTGCAAAATATGTAAAATACAAGCATTTACCTTATTAAAATGGCTTTTCCATTACTTTCCATTCAATCCCTTACTTTGATGATGATTTCTTGTAATTCCACTCATAAATTAATTATTTCTCATCAAAAACCTAAATTATTTGGAAAGACTATTTGGTTTTTAAGTTAAATTTTAAAAAAGAAGAAGAAAGAGGATAGAAATGGAGGTGATGGTGGCTACGGGTTTGGGATAAGGAAGAAGAAAATGAAAGTCAAATTTGGCTTTTTAAAATATCTTTGGGTTTTAATCCTATAAGGTGCGCTCACCATAATTTTGTTGCACCCACTTTCTTAATTTATTTTAAAATCCAACTTTTAATTTTATAAAACCGTAAAAATAATTTCTTTAATTAATTTAGAGCTCTACTACTCATATTTATCATCTCAATTTCAATAAAATTCGATTCTAAGATCATAGGGGTATTTTCTTAATTTTTATCGCTTAAAAATTCTTTTTCAAAATTACCGATTTCATCCATACTCGGATTTAACGTTTAATCTTTTAAGGCTTGACTAATCTCATTTTTCCATCAATTTTAAATATATGGGTCACTCTCAACATTATATGCACTCTAATATCTATACAATTCAAAAATTCACTGCATAAAAATTCAAGATATTACAACTCTCTCCCTCTTAAGAAATTTCGTATTCAAAATTTACCTGTCAGTTGTAATTCATCCCTTATGGACATTCATTCTTAAAAGTTCTTAGACTCTAAACAATATACTAGGTATGATGAACCCCTAATCAATCGATTCCTAAAATCATTTTACACTTATAAACATGTAAAAGATCAACTACATCAGAATTCATATCCATATATTTGAGTTCACATTAGTAATGACAGTTATATTTCTCTCTCTTTTTTTCCTACAACCTACTTAATACAATCATCTAAGCCTAAGCTTCGATGCCACCAAATATAATGTCCCATGACAATCCTCTCAAATAACTGTCAAAGATTTCCATTCAATACACCAACAATCTTATAACAATTCAAAATCAAATTTAAAATATTCTTCAGTAATAATTCGACAAAAAAATTTGGCAGGATTTCCTCTGCAATAATCATTATCCAAAATTTTCAATAATTAACACAACCTGCATAAAAACACTTCCAAATTTCATACAACCAATCTTAATTCCAATAGCTCCAATAAGCGCAATATTTGTTTCAAATAAACTAAATAACATATACACATAAGTCTACAAATATTAAAATATAAAATGATACTCAAATTAATAATCAGACACTAGATATAGTGATTTCAAACTTAAGGATGTACAAATATTTCAACCGTATAAATAATTAATACAATCCTCAAATTATTACAAAATAACAAATACAATGTTAACAATCTACAATTTCACAATGTTTATAAAGAACTTTGTTCATTCTGCAGATAATTTCTAAATACTTTTATTCACCAATTCTTAACTTTGCTTTGATCCATCTTACATACGTGTCAAAAAAAATCCTAACAAGCTAAGCTTTTAGCTTAGTGGTGCTTGTATACACATATTTTGCTACTAATTACAAAGTAAATATTTGCAATAATAAAATAATAAATTATAATTCTTAAAAGTAAATCATAAAAAAATATTTTCAATAAGCTTATTTTCCCACAAAATAAATACAAAATTCTCTTATATTAAATAAAACATAATCTCAATATAACTGTCAACGTTTCTCTTGTAAAATTTATATCTTGTATTTTCAGTAAATTTCACTTATCACTTTATCAAATGAGTATTTCCATTCAATTAACATTCTAAATATTGTTATTCTATTTAACAGTTTGAATACTATGATTTAAAATACCATTTTGTGATATTTTTAATCAATATACAATTTGACATTATAAATCTTTTAATAATGTTAATTATTATACATTTATCATTTTTTTCAATACATTTTTTTACTTGTCAATTTAGACTTTCGGCGCTTCATTCAAATAACACATGAACACTTGGAACATTTTCATAGTGGTCAATTCAATAATATTCATTTCAATAAAACTTTATTAAATTTTGCCTTTTATTATAATTGTTTTATATTTTCAGTACATGTATAAATATATTTTCTTATAGTCCAACAATTTAATATAAACAATCAATAATTTTTATATGTATTTATATTTCCCAAAAAACTTTTTGTATCTTTACACTTTTGCCCTCTTATACTGAGTTTTAAAATCCTAGACTCAGATAATGGGTTACCAATGGCAAGTAAATACCCACTGTAGAGAATATGGCTAATGGCCTACTATGGCACAAATGCACTATAAATATTGACACAAAGTGTCCACTGATGGCATAATATGCCCACTAACACTATGGACGTCCACCATCTGGCTAGTCATTCAATTAGACAACTAAATTTATCACCAATATAATCGAACAGTACACTTATTCCACCATTCCAAGAATTATATAATAATCATATTAGTTTTAATAAAATATTTCTTTCTGTCTGTCTTTTAAACTTTTTACTTTAATAATATAATGAAATAATCTTTATTTCAATTAGTTTATTTATATAACATAAATTATTTTTAAATTCTATCATGTTTTCCCAATATGGAAACCAAGAGGAGGTGAATTGGTTGTTTTGAAGAAATGATGAAAATTTTAAAAAATTAAAGGCAAACAAAGAGAGAGAAGAAGTAGAGAAGAATGAACGCAAGAAAATTTATAGTGGTTTGAATTATCTCAATCCTACATCCACTTCCTTAGCAACTTGTTAAGGTTCCACTAATCTTAAGTTTTTACAAGCTTAACTCTAATTTGGTGTTTTCACAAGCTCACGCCGAACTTATGAAAGGTTTGAGTATCTTCCTCACAACCCCAAAAAGATTTTTCTTATACTCACTCTAAAACTTAAGTGTTTTCAAGCTCACACTCAAACTTACAATGGTGTTTAATGCGCACACCCAACTTGTCAAACACTCAATGGTGTTTCACACTCAATGAAAGTTGTCAAACTTGGCTATTAAAATCACAATCTTTTACAATAATGAGCTTTCTTGTGGTATTTATAGCCTTCAAGGCTTCAAGTAGCCATTTGGAGTGGGAGCCAATATGTTTGATTCTTGTCTCCCACTTTTTCCACTTTTTAAAGTAGTTTCATGGTCGGACAACCTTTGGTCCGGTTGGCTGAGGCTCAGCATGGTTGGGCTATACTTGGTCAAGTCAGCTCAAGTTCAGCATTGTCGAATTGAGCTCAGTCCGGTCGTGCTCTTCATACTTTTTGAGAAAAGCTCTTCAATGGCTAGTACACATGGCATCCACTAAACGAGTGGATAAGTAACAACTATAATATTTGAATCTCATTCCACTGGTACGGTCGGTATGTCCTTAGTCCGATTGGACTATTCATGGTACACTGAGATTTTAAAAGTACCAGTGATCATGATTACTACTAAAACTTTGTTGGATTTTTTCCTACAGCTCGGTCTGGTAGGAATGCATCAAGTCCGATCAGTCCAAGCATAATATATTGAAACTTTTTGAGTACTAGCTCTAATGGATGTTTTTAGAATTTATATTGAGATTGGTATGCTTGGACTTCACAATAGTCTGGTCGAAACATATAATATGTTCATAAAGTGAGAGTAATGTTGAGCGTGAGCTCTTCTGAATACTTTGGCTTAAGCCAAGTCCGATCTCCTCATTCTTGATTTTATCAACTTAAGGCTTAGTATGCTCTGTTCGTTGCTTAGCTCATGCTCCATTCGGTTAGCTCATGTTTTATCTTCTCAGCTCGTCCTCAATACATTCTCCAGTTTGGCCAGCTCAGTTTGGAACGTTCATGCTCATTACTTTGTTGCTCATTAGTTCGGTGGACTTTCAGTGGGTTCAGTCAAGAATAATAGCTATGCCTTATATCATCATTCCTTAGCTCGGTATGGCGAACTACTCTCTTAGTTCTATCAACCTGGCTAGTGGTCTAGTAGCACTTTGGAGAAATCTTCAACAATTTAAGTCTTATAAAAATATAGCTTGATACAAATATTAGTCCTATTCAATTTCATTGCCTAAGATCAAAATAGAGATCAACTTGTTTGGCCAACAATCTTTCCCTTTTTTATTTTGGCAATTAAATTGAATTGATATTGAATTGAGTGTTTTTCAAGTTGCAAGTGCCAACAATATCTCTCCCTCTTTGCCAGCTCCCCCTTAACCTGTGCTATAGTTTTTAACTCCCCCTTAACATTTATTATCAATTCAAATAATCTCTCCCCCTTTGACAAAGACAAAAAGAATGTAAACATTAATTAATAAAGTTAAAACTTTTATTAAAATGAAGCAAAAATAGGAAAACATGTATGTATAAGGGCAATAAATATATAGAGATCATACAAAAAAAATGAAAAGATAAAGTTAAAGTAGTGGTGTATAAAGTGGATAATCAAAATCGTCATCACTATTTCCATGTCCCTCTTCCTCTTTTGCATTCTTATCTCCTTCATCAAAGATTCTAGTTGGTTCTCCTTCATCTTCTTCTTTATTCGATGGAGGACATTTGGGAATGCCCATGAAATCTTGCATGTCCCTAAAGTCCATATGAAAGTGAGAGACTCTCTTGGTAAGATCATCAATGTGAGTGATTTGTGAGAAAATATGATCTTGAATTTGATGGAGGGTGTCAAGGATTGAACCTTAGGTTTAAAAGGGTTGATGTCTTGAAAATTCCACTTGAAAAGACTCTTAACTCTCATAAAAAATTCTTGGCCTTTTTCTTTGTTGAGTCACGCAATATAATAATGGTCAAAGAAAAATTTTTGAAGGAGCGATCAGACCAAATCTCAGTATGCTCAGTTGAACTAGACAATCTATGGTTCGATTGGACCAGTGGTGGTCCAATCGTACTGAGACACAGTCCGGCCTAGCTAGGGAAATTTTTTAAAAAGAAAGAAGAAAGAATTTTAGATCTCAATTTGTGGCCTTCAATGCATGATCAAAATAGATGTAAATGAGAAATTAGGTCATGGAAAACATGTATGTTTTCAAGTAAATCTAATGTCATCGTTAAAAGAAAATTTGACAATTTAAAGTACTTCCATCTATCATTCCTATGTGTTGCTTTATAAAATTTAGAATTCTTCGTTCAATGGTTTTGTAAAAATATCGGCAAGTTGATTATGAGTGTTTATAAATTCTAGGACTATATTTTGATTTTGAACATTATCTCTCAAGAAATGATGCCTAATATCTATATGTTTTGACCTAGAATGTTGGATTGGAGTTTTTGATAGATTAATGAAACTTGTATTATCACATTTAATGGGAATGTGATCAAAGTTTTTACCATAGTTTAGCAATTGTTGCTTCATCCATAAAACTTGTGTACAATAAAAATATGCAGCAACATATTTAGCTTAGAAAGAGCAATCGACACTTGTTTTTTGCTAAACCAAGAAACTAGGCAATCACCAAGAAAATGGCATGAACCAGTCGTGCCTTTCTCTATCCAATAGGTTACCGACAAAATCCGCATTCAAAAATCCTAAAATGTCAAATGATGTATTCCTAAGATACCAAAGACCTAAATGAAATATTCCACTTAAATATTTTAAAATTCTTTTAGTGGCATTTAAATGTGATTCTCTAGGGCATGATTGAAACACTATACATAATATCAGGCCTAGAAGCAGTTAAGCAAAGAAGTGATCTATTAGGATTGTGCCTAAGTTGTCTGCAAGTGCACAGGTCAAAATCAAGTAATAAAATGACAAGTAGAGTATCGTTCCCACGAGGAGGCTAATTCTAAGTACCAAATAATTAAACTATTTATCATTTGGATAACAAAATTTGATCAAACTCAAATTAAATGACTTGCTTGTAAATTTAACTCTATTAATTTGTATAACTTAGGGCTAAGCCACCTTTATTGACTTACTATGGATTTTCTAAAGTATTAAATTAATTTAGTTTTCCTTTCATTAATGGTTAGATTTTTCTAAACCAGGTTTAAGTCTCTCTCAAGTGCTAAAACCAATATCAATTTAATCCTTATGTCAACTCTTGTGATCATAAGTAATTAAATTAATTCATTAAGTTTTATGAGAATCTTGAATTAACCTCTTAGGTGTTAACCTTATTTCTAAATGAAAAATTACTTAAGATTGTTACCTTCTTTGACTAATGTTGTGCTTTCACTCTCGCTCCATCACACAACATCTCAATTCAATTAATTATTGGCCATATAATTAAAGTATTAAGATCAAGATAACAAAATAACCAAAGATAAACTTAATTAAATCAAATTGGCATTTATCATACCATAGTAAACTCAATATAAGGGCCAACCCTAATATGATGGTTAATTCCTCATAATTGAAAAACAAGAAATGCAAATATTAAAATCAATCATTGAAGATATTATAATTTAAAGAAAAAGAAAGATCAAACTCTAATTCTTTTGCATTGAAGAAGATTCCACTTGGATCTTGGATTTGTTCCTTAAACCTAGCTTCACTCTTCTTTTCAAAGAAATTCAAAAACTAATTTTATTTCTTAGATGAATTTAATCTAATTCTAGTATATTTGAAACCTTGGGAGGAAGTGTGTTTATATAGAGTGCTTGGAAACTTCTTTAGTGGAGAAAATTGAAAAGGTTGGAGTACAACTTGGTTGGTTCTTCATTTTTCAAAATTTCAGCTCAAAGTCATAAAAATCTACTCCACAGTCATGGTCTTTGATTGCCACAGCCGTGGCCTGTGTGAATATGACCTGTTTCATCAAACTTTTTAACTACCAAGGTCAGTCTGTTGGGCCATGGTCATGGTGCTTGTCTGCCATAGTCATGGCTTTTGAATGAAGGCTGAAAATTTTGATTTTTCTTCTCTTTTTTTACTTGGACAGTGGGTGATCTCATCCCACAGTCGTGGCCTTCAAATGCCATGGTTGTGGCATTCAAATGTATTATGGACTTTGTGTTTTTCTGTAATATCCCAAAGTATACCCTAGAAGTTTGGTATAATTATTGTTGTAATTGAATTAAGTGTATTTGTGTTTTATTGGAAAGAGAAAGGAAGTGAAGAGAGAGTTTATGTGTTGTACATATGTAAATATATACAACATATACACAAGTCAAAGAGGAAGTCAAAGGAAGAGATTAATTATTGATTAATTGTGTTTAAGGGATTATTAAATTAATTGTTTTTGGGTCAGAGTAAGTGGAAGAAGATATTTGAAATTGTTTATATTAAAAATACTTGGATGGGAGGATTTTAAGGAAAAAGTGGATTTGACTTTGGTTTTCTTCTTTCTTTCTTTCCTTGCCGTGGATCACTTCTATCCTTCTCTTTGTTTTTCTGTGTTGTCCGGCCATCAAGAAGAAAGAGAGTAAGATAGAGATTTGTTCTTCCAAGTTCAAGATTGAAGATAGTTTTCAAGAGATCAAGTTGGAGGTTTAAGAGTTCTTCATCCTTGGTAAGTTCTCTCTTGATTTCTTGTGTTGTTTTTGAAGTTATGTGGATTTGTGAGTTGAAGTTGTGTTTGAGAATGTGTTTGGGTTGATTATGTTGTGTTTTAGAGTATTTGGTTTAAGTGGTTTTGGATTTGGGGTTGGATTGAAGAAAAGAGTAAGTTGATTTGTATAGATTGAGTTGTGGTTGTGTTTAGAGTTTTGATGAAGTTTGTGATTTGTGTTTGACGTGTGTTTTGGCTTGTTTTTGGTGTTGTTGTAAGTTTGAGATGGTTTTTGGGTATGTTTTGTTAAGGTTGTTTAAAGTGGATGTTGATGGATAGAAGTGATTTGTTGGTTGTGGTGTTGTCTTGGCCGGAATCTGGTTTTGGCCTAACACGCCCAGGAGCACGTCCAGGTCCTTAGGCGTGTCAATTGTTCTGTATGGCAGTAGATGTGACACGGCCATTAACACGCCCGTGTTGTTGAGCGTGTCATAGCTACTGTGATTTTGGAGGATTTACACGGCCATGAGCACGCTCTTGATGTTGGACGTGTCGATATTTCTGAGAGACAGAATGTATTACACGCTCAGTGACACGCCCGTGGTGCTGAGCGTGTAAATGCATCTGTGTTGTGGAGTTAGGGCACGGTCAGGAGCACGCCCGTGTGTGTGAGCGTGTCAAGTTTGGAGTTTACCCTAGTTGGTTCTTAACCTTATGATCTCATGTGAGTTTCCTTATTCTTTTGGAATAGGTTGTGAAGAAGGTGAATTACCCTAACTCAAGTGGTGATAGATTCTTGAAAGGTAAGTGTTTAGAGTTGTGTGAGTTTCTTTTGAAGTAAGTCCAAACCACATTATTGCATACATTCATATGATATTGTGAATTGAGATATAATTGGCTATAATGGGAATGTTTTGAAGAGCATGTAGAATATGTGTTAATGCCATTGATTATATCCATGTGAATAATGAATTGATTAATGAGATGATGAAATATAATGTGAAAGATATGAAGCCATGAGTGTTGGCTATGATTATGGAAATGAAATGTAAAGTGAATTGAGAAAGAGATTGATAAAGAGATAAATGAAATAATTATATGTCTAATATGTTTATTCAATTTTCAGAGTTCTGAGTTTGGCGGCATGCCTATGAATAACTGGATAGGTGAAATGACCGGGTCGTAAGCCGAATCCAGTTGATAAATGTGAAATGTGATGTTTTTGGGGTGAAATGACTGGGTCGTAAACCTCAAAAATAAATTATTGGAACTAGATTGAGTGAAATGACCGGGTCGTAAACTCAAATCTAGTTGATTATCCATGGATAGATATTGCCTACGGGGCTAGACACAAGGTGTCAATATGGACCAAAGCAGTAACTCTGAACTTTGAATAACATATTAGTGTGTTTTGGGCCCGTGTCTGTCTTAATTGTCAATGTAAATTATGAATGATGAATAATAAGATTTAATGTACAATTATGAGATGTGATATGCTTATGTATGGTTTATGAAATGTAGAATTGTGACATTGCATCGCATTAAAGCATAATGTTAGTATGAGTTGTACTACTAAGCTATTAGCTCAGCGCGATTGTGGTTCATCGCGCAGGTAACAGAGTTGAACCCCAGAGTTCTTCGAGACCGAGTGAGTCTAGACATTGAAGAGTTGAGTTTGGACTTAAAATCAGAGAAAAGCTGCCAATCATGTATAACTTCTTTATATTTTGCAAAGTATTGATTTTGATGTAAACATATGTATAAATGTAAATATTTTATAAATTCCGCTGCGTATCAAACAAACTTTCATATCTAATTTGTTTTATAATACAAGTATAATTACTATATTTTCTATATTGAGTGATGAAAAAGAATAGTTTATTTATGAAACTTTATTGTAACGCCCCCATACTCTATATAAGCACTATACATATACCTGGTATACATACAATGCGTATATAAAGTATAAGAATGTCACTTTTCGTTTCAATTTAAAAACCTTTATCCAAGTACAAGCAATATTATATTAGTTTAAAGAACATTTACAAAAGTCATTATTCTTATCAAAACTATAACATAATTAATATTACATATGTATGCATCACCTTCTAGTTGGTCTCGAGATACTCTTACCCTTTTCGTGGCATAACAGCTAGGCTTCCAGATCATCCGCATAAATACCTGGGCGATTACATATCCGCGCTAAGCCCGAGAGCTTAGTAGTATAAATAAATATTAAAATATACTTTACAAAATAATCATACCTCATGTTTTTAGCATTATGTTCTATTGTTCGCTTACCCCGTTTTTCCTTTCTCAATGCATTCTTCATATATTTCCACTAATCTCATAAAATTATACACATATTTACATAGAACATTCACAATACAATACTTACCATTTCTATCTCATATACATATACATATACATCATTTCAACAAATCACCTTTCAATGGCCTATCCAAACCTTCATGAAAACAATTCTTACAAATTCCACATTCATATACATTGTACACAACATACTATATTTTCATAAACTCATATCTCAACAAAGCTCCTCAAACCATATTCACTTTCAATATATCAATACACACATTACAAAATCATACTTCATATCATTGTATTATTCACAATTCATTAAACATAAATCATATTTTCATCAAAAGCATTCATAGATCTCATTATTCATTTATTTCAACATTTGGATATCACATTGACAACAAAGACAGACTCGGGCCCAAACAACACGCTAATATGCCATTCAATTTTCAGAGTAATTCTTTGGTTTAATCATCACATTTATCAATATCATTATCCCAACTAGGCTTCAAGGATTTAGGTTCAACCAAGCTTCAAGGGGAACAAAGCATGCTAAGTATCAACCCAACTTGGCTTCAAGAACCAATCCAACCTAGCTTCAAGGGTTGTAACATCTCAATTAGGCTTCAAGGATTAGACCCAACCAAGCTTCAAGGGGAGTAAAACATGTTAAACTTCAACCCAACTTGGCTTCAAGGATCAAATCCAACCTAACTTCAAGAGATTGTTACTCATATTAGGCATGCCACCAACAACAAACTCTGAAAATGGAATAACACATTAGCTATACAATTCATTTATCAATTTCATTCTCAATTGAATTATCATAGCCAATAACAATGGCTTCACATTTCATTTGAATCATCATAGCCAATCACAATGGCTTCATATCATATTTGAATCATCATAGTCAATAACAATGACTTCACATCATATTATATCTCAAATCATATCATAATATTTCATTATTCAATTGTACATAAGCAATTACTTCATCATATCCTTCACATTATATATATAGCATCATTGGTATAACATCACAAATTACATTATTCACATACCACATTACAATTCACAAGGTTCACAATGCATAAGACATAATATGGTTCATATTGTATCAACATTATCATCCAATCATATTGATCAATTCATCACTCAAGTATACCTAATCAATGACATTGCACATACTTTTTCAATGATCATTATATCTTCCACATTTCCTATATCATCATTGATATATATACATAACAATTTACATTATTCATGGATTTAGAACCTTCCATATCCATTTAGTTGGATCATTATTATTTTAATTGTGTTTAGGTACAAAAGACATTTGAAGATCCAACAATGTATGAAGAACAAATAACAAACACAAAAGTTAACACCCTCATGGGACACGGCCAAGCTTGTGGCCGTGTCTCCCAACACAATCATCCAGTGGCCAACACACTCAAGGGACATGACCAAGCTTGTGGCCGTGTCACTCAACACCAATTCATCCGAGGCAGACACGGGCAAGGGACACGGCCGTGTCTCTCAACAAAAATCCAACAGTAACGAACACAGGCAAGGGACACGGCCAAGCCAATGGCCGTGTCTCTCCAAAACTCATCCAACACGGCCAGGTTTGCCCTAACTTGGCCGTGTCTCTCATAACTTAGCCGTGTCCTTCATTGATTTAAAGACCAAACACTTCAAAATTCATCCAAACCCTTCAAAATGCACACCACCACCCTCTTAACCATTATCTTTGTTTATATTTATCAATTTTCTATCACCTTAACATTTATATAACTTCATTATATCATCATACTAATTAATATATATATATATATATACATCACTAGAATCAATTACTCGAAGTACCAATTCATTTATTCTAAACCCTAACTCAACCATTCATCATCATCCTCACAATTATCTCAACATATCATCACTTAGTTATCAATTCCACACATTACATACTTCAATCTTTCATTATCTTCATCTTACACACCAATTATACCAAACATAACCTCAATCCAAAAGAAAATCAAAACAAGAAGATAAAGACTTATATATACATATAATCAATAAAATCAACTCAAGAGATTAATACTTACTTGAATATGTTGCCAAATCTTCATCTCCATCTTCAATACTCTTAAAATCCTTAAGAAATTTGATGAAGATCATCACCTCTCTATCTCTCTCTCTCTCTCTCTCTCTCTCTCGTGCAAGAACCAAAAAGGGGAAGAAGAAGAAAAAAGAAAATATCTCCTCCTCTTCTCACGGTAACCATATATATATAATAATAATAATAATAATAATAATAATAATAATTACTTATTTCCAAAAATCCTCCACCACACCCTTTCTTCTCTTGACTTTTCTTTTGACCAATTTATATGTATTATATATTAACATATATACAACATATACATTCCATTTACACAATCATTTCCTTTGTAAAAACATATATACCTTTAATTTAAATCACACAACAATTGTATTAAAACTTCTAGGGCATATATTGGGATATTACAATTCTCTCCCCCTTAAATAATTTCGTCCTCGAAATTATCCAGCATAATAACAACCCATTTAGAACAAATCACCATCTTAACTTTCATACAAAGATAATCGTATCTTACATTATAATTTTATCAAATCACATAACTTCTACTCTCCCCCTTAGAAATAATCATCTTCTCTGAATTTCACAATTCATCATTGTATAGATATATACATATCTTTATATCTTATTACTTTCTCAACAAAGCCATCAATATAATTTATTACATCTCCAAGGAATTTTATCTTTGTATTAGAGTTAGATTATCACTTTAACTCTTTATAGATATTCTCTTAACTTTAACCTAAAGAGTCATTAATTAATATCTTAACATTGATTATTCCATTCTTACAATCACTTTCAAAATAACATATACCAAACCTCAATGGATAACAATATCCTTACCTTCTTTAGCTTGCTTCTCACTTAATATAAATGTTAACACAATGTTTTTAAACTTACTTAACAGGTGAACAACATTTCTCTTTTTCTCACCATGTACAATTGATATAATTCAATTTATTTATGTTCATTCATATGTCCGAATATTACATCATACACATTACCATTTCACTTTTACACTCCTAGTACAACTGTAATATCCTCATTTATGCCCTAGAAGTTTTGATTATGTTGTTGATGTTGTTGTTATTGTTGTTGTTGGTATATATTGGAAAGTGAATGTTTGTGTATATGTGTGTTTTGGGGAAAGAAATAGGGTTTAGAGACAAATGTATATGTTGTGTATATGATGATATATATAACATATAAATTGGTCAAATATAGAGTCAATGCAAGAAGATATTTTTGTGGAATGTGCAATTACATATAAGGGCTTAGATGAGACAAAAGGTTAGTTATTTGATTGAGGGCATTTTGGTAATTACTTGGATAAAATCTCTTGGTGGAGATTTAAAGTGGGGTTGACTTTATTTCCTCCATGTATTTTCTTCTTCTTTTGCATTTTGGCTGATTTCTCGTAGACAAAGGGAAAGCAAAGAGACAAAGAGAAGACTTTGAAGAGTAAGCTCCAATTGTAGGAAGATTGAAGTGATCAAGTGTTGATTCAAGAAGTGTTATAATTTAAGGTAAGAAATCTCTTGTTTTTCCTTTGTAAGTTTTGAAGTTGGGTATAAAAGAAGTTGTGATTTGTTGATATGATGATTTGATGTGGTTGTAATGTGTTGAATTTGATTATAAGCCAAAGAGTTAATTATTAATGGTTTTGGATTGAAGATGGTAAGTAGGTGGAGATTGATTTTGAGAAAATGGGAGTGATGTTGTATTTTTAGGGTTTTGGTTTGGTATGAATTTAATGTATGGTTATTGTGATTACTAGGGTGAATATGTAAGATATGTGTTTATAACATGAATTGTATCCTTTTGAATGAGATGATTGTTGTGTAAAAAGGGTGTAAATGCTTTTAGAAGGGTGTTGGCCATTTTTAGGGTTGTGTATTTGAGTGACACGGCCAAAACAAAGGAGAGACACGGCCAAGCCAAGTGATTTTGGGCGTGTTGGATTGCTTTGAGAGAGACACGGCCGTGTCTAGTGCCCGTGTTCACTACTGGATTTTGGTGTTGGGAGACACGGCCACAAGCTTGGCCGTGTCCTATGCCTGTGTCTGCTGCTGTGATTTGTTGGTTGAGAGACACGGCCACAAGCTTGGCCGTGTCCCTTGCCCGTGTTGCCTACTGTCAATTTAGGTTGAGAGACACGGCCACAAGCTTGGCCGTGTCCCTCAAGTGGCTGCCCGTGTCCCTCAAATGTGTGGGTTAGGGTTTTTATACTTTGTTCTATTTGCATTGTTTTGGTCCTTTTAAGGTAAGTTGGTACCTTAACCTGAACCTAAACACATTTAAACAATGATTGACCTAAACAAATGCATATGGAAGATCTTAAAGCTATGAATGATATAAATTATTCTTTGCCCTAATTGCATTGTTGAGATTGAACAATGTTATGTTATGCATTGTGAATGGTTATGTGTTTCATGAATAATGTATATTGAAATGTTATATATAAGATGCTATGATGATTCAAATAAGAGGTGAAATGTGATGTAAAGCCATTGTGATTGGCTATGATGATGATATGGAAAGAAAGAAGGCATGTTTGCCTAAATGTGATGAGAATTTGAGAATGGAAATGGTAACTATATAATAAATGAATTGTTTGTTTAATATGTTATTCAGTTTCAGAGTTCTGGATTTGGGTGGCATGCCTAAGAAATGATGAAAGGTAACAGTCTTGCCGGGTTGAGGATCTCCTCATATGTGTTGAGTTGATGGTCCAAGAGACTGGGTCTGTTACACTATGAGAATTGTGAATATGAGATATATGATTTGTAACAGTCTTGCCGGGTTGAGGATCTCCTCATATGTGTTGAGTTGATGGTCCAAGAGACTGGGTCTGTTACACTATCCATGGATAGAGATACATGTATATATATTGCCTACGGGCGTGATTATTGTGATTATGAACCAAAGTAGTAACTCTGAACTCTGAATATCGTATTAAATACTTGTTGGGCCCATAGGTGTTAAGGTTATATGAATGTCCTAAATAACGTTATGAGTTAATGAAATGAGATGTTGTATATTGAGTATAATTGATTAATGATGAATGTGGAAAGATGTTGAAATGTGGTATGCTCATATGACTATGATTTGTGAAATGCATAATTATGTGGTTAACTTTATATTTATGATGTTGATCTTATCAGTAACATATGTGGCATTGCATTACATTAAAGCATACCATTAGCATGTTTTATCTTACTAAGCCCTTGGCTTAGCGCGATAGTGTTTAATCGCGCAGGTGATAGAGTTGATAGAGTTGAACCTGAGGGTTCTTCAAGACCGAGTGAGAGTAGACGTTGAAGTGTTGATTTGGAACTTAAAGATCAGAAGAGACTTGCCAATCATGTATATTTCTTTTATATTTTGTAAAGTATTGGTTTTAATGTAAATATATGTATAACTATAAACATGGATTTGAAAGAGTTTATACATGTAAATATTTTATAAAATTCCGCTGCGTATTAACTAAATGTATATATATATATATCTATTTGGTTTTGTATTACAACTTGATTACTTATTATCTATAATGTATATTGAGAAAGATGACAATATTATATAAAATGTTTTTTGAATGTTAAGAAAATCCGTAGCATTTCTATATTCGATACATGTATACTACATTGTGGTGTATGTAGTGTGTATGTATTGGATGTGGGGGTGTTACAACAACTGTACATATTAAATCTCAATATTGACTCGCAACTTTAGCGAAATCTAGATCAATCGATCTATCTATCACAATATACTAACATTTCAACCTTATTTGATTCAAATCAACAATTAGCTTATCGAAATTTATCATGGAATTTCACCATATATACATATATATAACCTAAGTTCATTAGGTCAAACTTATATTCAAATTCTAATCTTTCCAAATTCATATATTCAATCAATAAGAATCATGCTTATACATATACATTTCATTATTTCAATAATTATATCATCATTTCTTATACTCATTCAAAGTTTATCAAAATGGCCAACAACTATAACTTCATAAACAAGCTTTCCCCCCCCCCCCCCCCAACCAGGTCGGTTGCCCACTGGGCCTCAGGCCACTGCCAATCCCAGGGGTCCGCAGGAGGCAGATAGGTCCGTTCATTTATCTTTTCACAATTCATTTCTCAAAATCAATTAGGCACTATACCTCAATTATAATTCATTTCCAACCATCATGGTTTCTCGTCACATCAAAATAATATACACATATATCATCAACTATATAGAACATCTCATTATTCAATCATATCTTTTAACCAATATATCTAGAAACATAGTTATCAATCTTACCAAAAGGGTACTACAGTTATATCATCTCGGCTCTAAATTTGAAGATAATAAAACTAACCAACTAATCACACTAACCAAATCATATGACCATGATATATTAACAATCACACTTGAGATTTGTAAATCAATATCATTCTTCTATCATTTGAATTCCAGTCTTTACGACTATAATGCTAGATTGTATCACAAAAGTTATATATTTATCCTCTAAACTTTTATTACACCAAGAATTAACACATTTTAATTCCATCTCAAAACAGTTTGCTTTTGACTATTTAATCATCATTAACCTAACTCATATGCAAATCTTACAAGTTTAACTCGTTAACATTTTCTATGCCTATCCTTCAATCAGATACAAATCTTACACAAGTTTCATTTATTACTCCATTTCCAATCCATCTCTTCTAAAAATTTCAAATATACAATTCTTTCCCTACAATTTCTTATTATACAGTTATACATAAAACACTTCCACACATAAATACTTTGAGTTCCAAAACATCTTATGGTAGTACCCAAATCCATTTTCATCTTCTATTTCATCACATAATCTATTCTACAAAAATTAAGATTTAATCTCTATTAGGTCCACTACTATATGCAATCTCATTTCTAATACCATTAAACATGTAATGGTATAAAATAATAAACATATTATATACACATTCATAAGTCACATTTATAGTGTGACTCACTTCCCACCTTTCTTACATATAACCATTACATTCATGTCGAAAAGTTTATCTCACATATCCTTTTTATATATATACACATAATTATTCAATTTATTAAATTTCTCTTTTGCATATAGTTTATACAAATTTAATATTTACCACTTTCCTTTGACTATCATCATTCTTATTTGTTTATCATAACCTAAGTTATTCATTAACTTCAATAAATATATACACTCTACTTATAATATTATTTCACAAGGAGCTTAATCACATTTCCAATGTGATATCTCTCTCACATTTGTTTATAAATATCTTTAACACATCTTTCATAATCATTTTCATCCTTTCCAATCAAATTACTTAAAGTAACTCATTTTCTTTTGCTCAATTCATTTTCTTTCATTTCAAACCAAATTTTCCTACTATCAATCACATCTCCCAATTCCTAATACTTTCATGTGCACTAATATTCATTTCATATATCTCATGTAAATACATTAAACTATTAATATTTAATTGCTCTTTTTTTTCACATTCCATTAAAACTATAAATTTTAAACTTACTAATTTACTTAAACTTCAATTTATTCATCTCATTCTCTTAATATCAACTTTAAAACATCTTATATGTATATACCACAAAGCAACATCAAAACATATATGTTTTACCATTATTAAACTCATTCCAAAAATTTAATTATCACATATCATCACCATTTACATGAGCTTTCACAATATTCAAGCATATCACATTTCTAATATTGAAATCATCATGTTTGCATTAAAATAACAATACAAACAACACCTATATCACTTCGTACTTAACTAACATCATCTCCTTTTCTTTTTAAACAAAACCTTAACTTTACATATCCACACCTTAAATTATCACACTTAATCTATACCAAACAACTCAATCAATATTTCACCGTACTATTGTCATTTACATAACATGTCTTTTCATATTACCCATCCAGCAATATTTTCTCTTTCTAGAAATCCAAACATAAAGTTTATTAGAAAGAGATTCAAATAATAAAGAAAAGATTACATACTCTAAATCTTAATTTCATTTTTTTTAACTCACTTCCAACTTTATTCTTCTAGCCATATCTTTAAATGTCATACATATATCAATAATCAAACTTTTTACTTATACCTTCCATATCATTTCTTTATATCACAATCACCGCTCAATTATCAACATTTCAAAATTTGCTTTCATAAGAAACCTTATTTACACACTATCATTTATCTCATGTAATTCAAATACATCACAATTCACAATTCACATAATGCCACGTTCGAGACCAACCTAGGTGTGAATGCATATGTATGTTTTACCAATTGCATTTCCAAAATCTTCTTTTTAATTCTTATTTAAACTTTTCAAAAATTTTCTTTTTAATTTCACTTAGGCCGAGAATCTCGAACCTAAGCTCTGATACCAAAATAATTGTAACGCCCCCATACTCTATATAAGCACTATACATATACCTGGTATACATACAATGCGTATATAAAGTATAAGAATGTCACTTTTCGTTTCAATTTAAAAACCTTTATCCAAGTACAAGCAATATTATATTAGTTTAAAGAACATTTACAAAAGTCATTATTCTTATCAAAACTACAACATAATTAATATTACATATGTATGCATCACCTTCTAGTTGGTCTCGAGATACTCTTACCCTTTTCGTGGCATAACAGCTAGGCTTCCAGATCATCCGCATAAATACCTGCGCGATTACATATCCGCGCTAAGCCCGAGAGCTTAGTAGTATAAATAAATATTAAAATATACTTTACAAAATAATCATACCTCATGTTTTTAGCATTATGTTCTATTGTTCGCTTACCCCGTTTTTCCTTTCTCAATGCATTCTTCATATATTTCCACTAATCTCATAAAATTATACACATATTTACATAGAACATTCACAATACAATACTTACCATTTCTATCTCATATACATATACATATACATCATTTCAACAAATCACCTTTCAATGGCCTATCCAAACCTTCATGAAAACAATTCTTACAAATTCCACATTCATATACATTGTACACAACATACTATATTTTCATAAACTCATATCTCAACAAAGCTCCTCAAGCCATATTCACTTTCAATATATCAATACACACATTACAAAATCATACTTCATAACATTGTATTATTCACAATTCATTAAACATAAATCATATTTTCATCAAAAGCATTCATAGATCTCATTATTCATTTATTTCAACATTTGGATATCACATTGACAACAAAGACAGACTCGGGCCCAAACAACACGCTAATATGCCATTCAATTTTCAGAGTAATGCTTTGGTTTAATCATCACATTTATCAATATCATTATCCCAACTAGGCTTCAAGGATTTAGGTTCAACCAAGCTTCAAGGGGAACAAAGCATGCTAAGTATCAACCCAACTTGGCTTCAAGAACCAATCCAACCTAGCTTCAAGGGTTGTAACATCTCAATTAGGCTTCAAGGATTAGACCCAACCAAGCTTCAAGGGGAGTAAAACATGTTAAACTTCAACCCAACTTGGCTTCAAGGATCAAATCCAACCTAACTTCAAGAGATTGTTACTCATATTAGGCATGCCACCAACAACAAACTCTGAAAATGGAATAACACATTAGCTATACAATTCATTTATCAATTTCATTCTCAATTGAATTATCATAGCCAATAACAATGGCTTCACATTTCATTTGAATCATCATAGCCAATCACAATGGCTTCATATCATATTTGAATCATCATAGTCAATAACAATGACTTCACATCATATTATATCTCAAATCATATCATAATATTTCATTATTCAATTGTACATAAGCAATTACTTCATCATATCCTTCACATTATATATATAGCATCATTGGTATAACATCACAAATTACATTATTCACATACCACATTACAATTCACAAGGTTCACAATGCATAAGACATAATATGGTTCATATAGTATCAACATTATCATCCAATCATATTGATCAATTCATCACTCAAGTATACCTAATCAATGACATTGCACATACTTTTTCAATGATCATTATATCTTCCACATTTCCTATATCATCATTGATATATATACATAACAATTTACATTATTCATGGATTTAGAACCTTCCATATCCATTTAGTTGGATCATTATTATTTTAATTGTGTTTAGGTACAAAAGACATTTGAAGATCCAACAATGTATGAAGAACAAATAACAAACACAAAAGTTAACACCCTCATGGGACACGGCCAAGCTTGTGGCCGTGTCTCCCAACACAATCATCCAGTGGCCAACACACTCAAGGGACATGACCAAGCTTGTGGCCGTGTCACTCAACACCAATTCATCCGAGGCAGACACGGGCAAGGGACACGGCCGTGTCTCTCAACAAAAATCCAACAGTAACGAACACAGGCAAGGGACACGGCCAAGCCAATGGCCGTGTCTCTCCAAAACTCATCCAACACGGCCAGGTTTGCCCTAACTTGGCCGTGTCTCTCATAACTTAGCCGTGTCCTTCATTGATTTAAAGACCAAACACTTCAAAATTCATCCAAACCCTTCAAAATGCACACCACCACCCTCTTAACCATTATCTTTGTTTATATTTATCAATTTTCTATCACCTTAACATTTATATAACTTCATTATATCATCATACTAATTAATATATATATATATACATCACTAGAATCAATTACTCGAAGTACCAATTCATTTATTCTAAACCCTAACTCAACCATTCATCATCATCCTCACAATTATCTCAACATATCATCACTTAGTTATCAATTCCACACATTTACATACTTCAATCTTTCATTATCTTCATCTTACACACCAATTATACCAAACATAACCTCAATCCAAAAGAAAATCAAAACAAGAAGATAAAGACTTATATATACATATAATCAATAAAATCAACTCAAGAGATTAATACTTACTTGAATATGTTGCCAAATCTTCATCTCCATCTTCAATACTCTTAAAATCCTTAAGAAATTTGATGAAGATCATCACCTCTCTCTATCTCTCTCTCTCTCTCTCTCTCTCTCTCTCTCTCTCTCGTGCAAGAACCAAAAAGGGGAAGAAGAAGAAAAAAGAAAATATCTCCTCCTCTTCTCACGGTAACCATATATATATATAATAATAATAATAATAATAATTACTTATTTCCAAAAATCCTCCACCACACCTTTTCTTCTCTTGACTTTTCTTTTGACCAATTTATATGTATTATATATTAACATATATACAACATATATATTCCATTTACACAATCATTTCCTTTGCAAAAACATATATACCTTTAATTTAAATCACACAACAATTGTATTAAAACTTCTAGGGCATATATTGGGATATTACATTTATAATATAGCTGGAATATTTTAAGATGTTTAATATATATATTACTATTTAAAAGAACCGTTTTGCTTGTAAGGAAAACCGTAGCATTCCTACATTCGGTATACGTATATTACATTGAGGTGGTATGTAGTGTGCGTGTACGGGGTATAGGGATGTTACAATTGTTTTGGTATCAGAGCCTAGGTTTGAGATTCTCAACCTAGGTAAAATGTAAGAAAAGGAATATTTTGAGTCTAAAAATGATTTTTGGAATAAAATACATGTTTGGTATTGGCAGTCTTTGATCTTTAATGAGATGTATTCTGCTTTGTTTGCTGATATAGGTTGTGATGGATTCTCAATTACGTCAGTCAGTTGAGGGTAGTGCGGAGAGTGTAGCTCAGGATGAGGTTAGAGAGGGAGCTAGAGTGGTTAGTGCTGGAGAGATACCTGCTTCCGTGTCAGGGAGACCAGCTGGTGAGGAGGTTCCGCCAGTTTGGCTTAGGCATATGGTAGAATTGATGAGGCAAGCCCCAGTACAGCAGCCACCACCACCACCCCAGCCTTTGGTATCAGTGAGACACTATGATAAATTAAGGAAATATGGAGCAGAAGATTTCTTGGGTACTATTGATCCAGCTGTAGCTGAGCAGTGGCTAGATAAGATACAGAGGATATTTGTTCAGTTACAGGCCACTCCAGAAGAAAAATTTGACTATGCTAGAACACTGTTACAGAAAGATGCATATGACTGGTGGAAGACAGTGCCCCATGCCATGGATGATCCACCTACCTTGTCCTATGCTGATTTTCTCAGGGAGTTTGAATTGAAGTATACTCCGAGGGAGTATAAAGATGTGAAGAAGATGGAGTTTTTGAGTTTGAAGCAAGACTACAGGACAGTAACCGAGTATGAAGTTGAATTCATCCGGTTGAGCCATTATGCTGGGGGTATCATATCTGATGAGATTGATAGATGCAGGAGATTTGAGGAGGGATTGAGGCCCTCTCTTATGTGTCATGTGGCTAGTTCTAGATATCATGATTTTTCCCAGCTTGTTGCAGCAGCTAGGAGTATGATTTGATATTAGGCATGGACTGGTTATCTAAACATGGAGCTGTGGTAGACTGTCAAAAGAAATGTGTTACCTTGAGAACCGATGATGGTAGAATTGTGATGGTATCTGGTGAGCAGAGACAGCTTGCATCCTTGTTTATTTCAGCTGTTTCAGCTAGGAGGTTGATTAGAAAAGGGTGTGATGCTTATCTTGCTCATGTCTTAGATACTAGAGTAGTGGGTTCTCAACTTGATAGTGTACCCACAGTTGCAGATTTTTCAGATGTGTTTCCAGAGGAGTTGCCAGGGTTGCCTCCTGAGAGAGAGGTGGAGTTTGGTATTGAATTGTTGCCTGGTACCACTCCTATCTCGATTACTCCTTATAGAATGGCACTTGCTGAATTGAGAGAGTTGAAGGTGCAGTTGCAGGAGTTGTTAGATAAAGGGTTTGTTCGCCCTAGTGTTTCACCGTGGGGAGCTCCTGTGTTGTTTGTGAAAAAGAAGGATGGTACTATGAGATTGTGCATCGATTATAGGCAATTGAACAAGGTGACTATCAAGAATAAATATCCTTTGCCTAGAATTGATGATCTCTTTGATCAATTGAAGGAAGCAGCAGTGTTTTCCAAGATTGATTTGAGATCAGGGTACCACCAGTTGAGAGTTAGGGAGGAAGATGTTCCTAAGACAGCCTTTCGTACAAGGTATAGGCATTATGAGTTTCTAGTGATGCCTTTTGGGTTGACGAATGCACCTGCAGCTTTCATGGATTTGATGAATAGGGTGTTTAGACCCTATCTGGATCAGTTTGTAGTGGTTTTTATTGATGATATTTTGGTGTATTCGCGTAATGAGGAGGAGCATGACAAGCATCTGCGGATTGTGTTGCAGATTTTGAGAGAGAAGCAATTGTATGCTAAGTTGTCGAAGTGTGAGTTTTGGCTTGATCATGTGACTTTTCTCGGTCATATAGTTTCAGCAGATGGTATAAGAGTTGATCCAAGTAAAGTTGAAGCTATTTTGAATTGGAGTCCACCAAAGTCTGTGACAGAAGTTAAAAGTTTTCTGGGTTTGGCAGGCTATTATCGACGCTTTGTGAAAGGATTTTCTTTGATAGCTACTCCACTTACCAGATTACTTCGAAAGGGAGTTAGATTTGTGTGGATAGATCGATGTCAGGCTAGCTTTGAACAGTTGAGAGAGATGTTGACTCAAGCACCTGTTCTTACTTTGCCTGTGGAAGATAAACCATATGTGATTTACAGTGATGCTTCACATAGTGGTTTAGGTTGTGTCTTGATGCAAGAAGGTAAAGTAATAGCTTATGCTTCTTGACAGTTGAAGCCTCATGAACTCAATTATCCGACCCATGATTTGGAGTTGGCGGCTATAGTGTTTGCTTTGAAGATTTGGCGACATTATCTGTATGGGGAGAAGTGTTTTATTTATACTGATCATAAAAGTTTGAAATATTTGGGGGTTCAGAGAGAGCTTAATCTTCGGCAAAGACGTTGGTTGGAGTTGATTAAAGACTATGACTGTTTGATTGATTCTCATCCTGGTAAGGCAAATGTTGTTGCTGATGCCTTAAGTCGGAAGTCTTTAGCAGGTTTGACTGTTTATTCGCTCTCGTTGCTTGTTGAGTTGAGAGCGTTGCATGTTAACTTTGTATCTTGTGATGATGGTGCATTGTTGGCACAATTGCAGTTGAGACCGGTATTGTTAGATCATATTAGAGAGGCTCAGTTGGTTGATGAGAAAGTTCAGAATATTGTTTCAGATTGCAAAAATGGAAAGAGTCGAGATTTTATTGTGAGAAGTGATGGGAGCCTTTGGTTCAAGAACAGATTATATGTACCTGATGATGCTAAATTGAGAAGGATTATTTTGGAAGAAGTGCACCGATCAGTTTTTGCTATTCATCCGGGCAATACGAAGATGTATCATGATTTGAGACAGTATTACTGGTGGTCCAGTATGAAGAGAGACATAGCAGAGTTTGTGTCCAAATGTCTCACATGTCAGAGGGTAAAGGCTGAGCATCAAGTTCCAACCGGGTTGCTTCAACCGTTGTCAGTGCCTGAATGGAAATGGGATAGAGTGACCATGGATTTTGTGTCTGGTTTACCATTGACACAAAGGAAACATGATGCTATTTGGGTGATTGTTGATAGGTTGACTAAGACAGCTCATTTTCTTCCAGTTCGGATGGATTATTCTCTCGAGAAGTTGGCTGAGCTATATATCCATGAGATTGTGAAGTTGCATGGAGTCCCAATTTCTTTAGTGTCTGATCGAGATCCCCAATTTACTTCTAGATTTTGGAAGAGTTTACATGGTGCTTTGGGTTCTCGATTACACTTTAGTACTGCTTTTCATCCGCAGACAGATGGGCAGTCAGAGAGAGTGATACAGATTATAGATGATATGTTAAGAAGCTGTGTCATTGATTTCTCTGGTAGTTGGGATAGATTTTTGCCACTTGTGGAATTTGCATACAACAACAGTCATCAGTCCAGCATTGGAATGGCACCATTTGAGGCATTGTATGGTAGACGGTGTAGGACGCCTCTAGGTTGGAATGAAATTGGAGAAGGTAAGTTAATTGGTCCTGATTTGGTTAAAGAAACAGAAAATAAAGTGAAGTTGATTCGGAATCGATTGAAAGCAGCTTTAGATCGACAGAAGTCTTATTCGGAATTGAAGAGGAGAGACATAGAGTATAATGTGGGAGATAAAGTATTTTTAAAAGTGTCTCCTTGGAAAAAGATTCTGAGATTTGGTCGAAAAGGGAAGCTGAGTCCGCGTTTCATTGGACCGTATGAAGTTTTAGAGAGAATTGGGCCAGTTGCTTATCGGCTTGCTTTACCACCGGATTTGGATAGGATCCATAATGTTTTCCATGTTTCTATGTTGAGGAGGTACAGATCAGATCCATCTCATGTGTTGTCAGTCGAATCTATTGAGGTGAATCCGGATCTGACAATTGAAGAGGAACCAGTTGCTATCTTGGCACATGAAGTAAAAGAATTGAGAAATAAGGAAGTGCCACTTGTTAAGGTTTTATGGAAGAATCATGCAAAAGAAGAAGCAACTTGGGAGAGTGAACAAGCAATGCGAGACCAGTATCCCCAGTTGTTTCAGACTTGATGGCAGGTAATTTCGGGGACGAAATTTCTTTTTAGAGGGGGAGAATTATAATATCCCAAAGTATACCCTAGAAGTTTGGTATAATTATTGTTGTAATTGAATTAAGTGTATTTGTGTTTTATTGGAAAGAGAAAGGAAGTGAAGAGAGAGTTTATATGTTGTACATATGTAAATATATACAACATATACACAAGTCAAAGAGGAAGTCAAAGGAAGAGATTAATTATTGATTAATTGTGTTTAAGGGATTATTTAATTAATTGTTTTTGGGTTAGAGTAAGTGGAAGAAGATATTTGTAATTGTTTATATTAAAAATACTTGGATGGGAGTATTTTAAGGAAAAAGTGGATTTGACTTTGGTTTTCTTCTTTCTTTCTTTCCTTGCCGTGGATCACTTCTCTCCTTCTCTTTGTTTTTCTGTGTTGTCCGGCCATCAAGAAGAAAGAGAGCAAGATAGAGATTTGTTCTTCCAAGTTCAAGATTGAAGATAGTTTTCAAGAGATCAAGTTGGAGGTTTAAGAGTTCTTCATCTTTGGTAAGTTCTCTCTTGATTTCTTGTGTTGTTTTTGAAGTTATGTGGATTTGTGAGTTGAAGTTGTGTTTGAGAATGTGTTTGGGTTGATTATGTTGTGTTTTAGAGTATTTGGTTTAAGTGGTTTTGGATTTGGGGTTGGATTGAAGAAAAGAGTAAGTTGATTTGTATAGATTGAGTTGTGGTTGTGTTTAGAGTTTTGATGAAGTTTGTGATTTGTGTTTGACGTGTGTTTTGGCTTGTTTTTGGTGGTGTTGTAAGTTTGAGATGGTTTTTGGGTATGTTTTGTTAAGGTTGTTTGAAGTGGATGTTGATGGATAGAAGTGATTTGTTGGTTGTGGTGTTGTCTTGGCCGGAATCTGGGTTTTGGCATGACACGCCCAGGAGCACGTCCAGGTCCTTAGGCGTGTCAATTGTTCTGTATGGCAGTAGATGTGACACGGCCATTAACACGCCCGTGTTGTTGAGCGTGTCATAGCTACTGTGATTTTGGAGGTTTTACACGGCCATGAGCACGCTCTTGATGTTGGACGTGTCGATATTTCTGAGAGACAGAATGTATTACACGCTCAGTGACACGCCCGTGGTGCTGAGCGTGTAAATGCTTCTGTGTTGTGGAGTTAGGGCACGGTCAGGAGCACGCCCGTGTGTGTGAGCGTGTCAAGTTTGGAGTTTACCCTAGTTGGTTCTTAACCTTATGATCTCATGTGAGTTTCCTTATTCTTTTGGAATAGGTTGTGAAGAAGGTGAATTACCCTAACTCAAGTGGTGATAGATTCTTGAAAGGTAAGTGTTTAGAGTTGTGTGAGTTTCTTTTGAAGTAAGTCCAAACCACATTATTGCATACATTCATATGATATTGTGAATTGAGATATAATTTGCTATAATGGGAATGTTTTGAAGAGCATGTAGAATATGTGTTAATGCCATTGATTATATCCATGTGAATAATGAATTGATTAATGAGATGATGAAATATAATGTGAAAGATATGAAACCATGAGTGTTGGCTATGATTATGGAAATGAAATGTAAAGTGAATTGAGAAAGAGATTGATAAAGAGATAAATGAAATAATTATATGTCTAATATGTTTATTCAATTTTCAGAGTTCTGAGTTTGGCGGCATGCCTATGAATAACTGGATAGGTGAAATGACCGGGTCGTAAGCCGAATCCAGTTGATAAATGTGAAATGTGATGTTTTTGGGGTGAAATGACTAGGTCGTAAACCTCAAAAATAAATTATTGGAACTAGATTGAGTGAAATGACCGGGTCGTAAACTCAAATCTAGTTGATTATCCATGGATAGATATTGCCTACGGGGCTAGACACAAGGTGCCAATATGGACCAAAGCAGTAACTCTGAACTTTGAATAACATATTAGTGTGTTTTGGGCCCGTGTCTGTCTTAATTGTCAATGTAAATTATGAATGATGAATAATAAGATTTAATGTACAATTATGAGATGTGATATGCTTATGTATGGTTTATGAAATGTAAAATTGTGACATTGCATCGCATTAAAGCATAATGTTAGTATGAGTTGTACTACTGAGCTATTAGCTCAGCGCGATTGTGGTTCATCGCGCAGGTAACAGAGTTGAACCAAAGAGTTCTTCGAGACCGAGTGAGTCTAGACATTGAAGAGTTGAGTTTGGACTTAAAATCAGAGAAAAGCTGCCAATCATGTATAACTTCTTTATATTTTGCAAAGTATTGATTTTGATGTAAACATATGTATAAATGTAAATATTTTATAAATTCTGCTGCGTATTAAACAAACTTTCATATCTAATTTGTTTTATAATACAAGTCTAATTACTATATTTTCTATATTGAGTGATGAAAAAGAATAGTTTATTTATGGAACTTTATAATATAGCTGGAATATTTTAAGATGTTTAACATATATATTACTATTTAAAAGAACCGTTTTGCTTGTAAGGAAATCCGTAGCATTCCTACATTCGGTATACGTATATTACATTGAGGTGGTATGTAGTGTGCGTGTACGGGGTATAGGGATGTTACATTTTCTTTTTCTTTTGACATGGCAGACTCAAGTTGAAGTCCAAGGTTGTGGCCTTGAAGAGCCACAGGCGTGGAATTTGAACTTTCTTCAATTTTTTACATTTTTTCATCATTTATCCTTAAAAACCTTGCATCTTGCCATTCCAAGCTAAAATATAAGATTTCTAGCTCAAACAAACAAAATTCATTAAATTTAATTGGAAAACAATTAAAATCATGGTTAGAATTTCATAAAATATTGATCAAAATGTCAGTCTATCATGATCGATAATACCTCGATATTTCTATTCATCAACTTTCTTACCACTTTCATCTTTATCTAATTTCAAGGATGTGCTCATTGGACTTTTGCTTGCTTTGCAACCATCCATCCCAAACTTCTTGAGAAGTTCCTTTGTATATTTGGATTGATTGATGAAAATTTCATCCTTGCTTTGCTTTATTTATAGACTAAGGAAGAACTTAGGTTCACCCATCATGCTCATTTTAAATTTTCTAGTCATACAAGAAGCAAAATTTTGACACAAAGATTCATTAGTAGCACCAAATATAATATCATCAATATAGATTTGTACAATTAAAATGTTATGCAAATTTTTTTTAACAAAAACTGTAGTATCAACTTTGTCTTTTGTAAAACCATTTTCTATTAAGCACTAATTCTATCATACCAAGCTCTTGGAGCTTATTTCAATTCATATAGTGCCTTGTTTAATTTAAAGACATGATTTGAAAATTAATAATCTTCAAAACTAGGGGGTTGTTCAACATAAACTTTCTCATCAATAAAACCATTCAAGAAAGCACTTTTGACATCCATTTGAAAAAGTTTAAAATTTATATGACATGCAAATGCAAGTAGGATTCTAATTGCTTCTTATCTAGCAACGAGAGCAAATGTCTCATCATAATCAATGCCTTCCTCTTGATTATAGTCTTTGGCTACCAATCTAGCTTTGTTTCTAGTAATGAGACCATGTTCATCAAGTTTGTTCCTATATACCCATTTACAATCAATAATTGGATGATCCTTGGGACTAGGGATAAACTCTCACACTTTGTTTCTCTCTAATTGATTGATTTCATCTTGCATGGTACTCACCCAACATTCATCACTAAGAGCCTCCTCAATAGTCATTGGCTTAATTTGAGAAACAAACGCAACATTGGAATCTAAAAGTTTAAATATGGATCTAGTAGTTATTCCCTTTGAAGTATCACCGATGATAAGATCTTTAGGATGATCCTTTTGATAATGATAATCTTTGGGAAGTTCTCGAGCCTCTTCTTGTTCCATAATTTGTTCTTACTCATCATTGTTCTCCTTTTGATCATTGTTTATCTCAAGATCTTCAATTGCACCTATAACATCATCAAGAATAATACCTTTCCCATGATCAAGCTTAAATGATTAATCAAAGATAACATGCATTGATTCTTTAATAACTAAAGTTCTTCTATTAAACACCTTATATGCTTTACTAGAAGAGAAATATCCTAGGAATATGCCTTCATCCGATTTGGATGAGAATTTTCCAAGGTTATCCTTGGTATTTAATATGAAACACTTGCATCCAAATACTCTAAGGTATGAAACTTTAGATTTCTTCCATTCCATGGCTCATAATAAGTTTTATTTATCAAAAGTCTTTTGAATACACAATTTCTACCAAAGTTATATTTTTACTTTCAACCACACCATTTTGTTGCAGTGTTCTAGGAGCAGAAAAATTATGTGATATTCCAGTTCATTATAAAAATTTTCCAAATTATCATTTTCAAATTCTTTGTCATGATCACTTCTAATAGATGTGATCACATGGCCTTTTTTCATTTTAAACTCTTTTTGTAAATATTTTGAAATAATTAAAAGTTTCATTCTTTTGAGCTAAGAAATTAACCCATATAAACCTTGAGTAATCATCAATAAGCAGAAATACATACAATTGTAGAGGTCTAGATGTGCTTACAATATTTTTAGTTTTGAAGGAGCTCTTATGTTGTTTTCCAAATTGACAAGGTTCACATATTTTATCTTTATTAAATTTTATTTTGGGGAGTCCATCTATAAGATCCTCTTTGCTTAAACAATGCAAGTGGTCCATATTAGCATGTCATAATCTTCTATGTCAAGGCCAAGCATCATTACTAATTGTAACTAAACATTCAAAAGCATTATTAGAGTGTAGGTCAATTTTATAAGTGTTGCCAATTCTAGCTCCATTGAATGCAAGTTCACCACTAGAAGAAATAGTTTTGTATCCTTTAGAGTTAAAATTGACATCATATTCTTTGTCACACAATTGACTAACACTAAGAAAATTATGTTTCAATCCATCAACCAACCAAACATCATCAGTCATGTTCTTTCCTAGCATGCCAATAGAACAAATGCCTACAATTTTTCCTTTAGCATTATTTCCAAAAGTCATATTACCTCCTTGCTTGTAAGTAAGAATTGTGAAAAGTTTTGCATTATCGGTCATGTGCCTTGAGCATCCACTATCTACAAGCCAAACACTTTCATTGATAGTAGATTTTAGACATACCTATAAGACAATAAGATTTACCTTCTTTTAGGTATCCAAATGAACTTAGGTCCTTGGGGTTAGTTGTAGAAGGATCCTCCAATTTGAGATGAGCCTTTCTAATGTAGCAATATATACTTTTGTGACCAAATTTCATGTAATATTGGCATTGATACAAGGTTTTATGTTTTAACATTCTTTTTCTATTAAATTGACAATCACAAGTGTGTGTGGGATAGGATTACTTATATGCATACTTGTGATTGTAAATGTGGGATAGGATTACTTATGTTCATAATTGTGCATTCATGCCTTGTGCATATATATGCATAATTTACTCTTGAAAATGTAGTTCTAGAGCTTAGTGAGCCTTGTGTTACTTTTTTAGGATTTTTAAGCTTAGTGTGTGCACATGTATTCTTTACAACTTCAGCACTAGAGATTTGAGTTGTAAAGTCTTTAACAAATGTTGGTGCATTAGATGAAGTAGTTACAGAGCCATTGAACCCTTAGCCATACTTGGATGAAGGTGACCTTTGAATACTAATCAATGTATCTAAGGCTTCCTTACCCTTATGAAACTTAGAAATAGAGTTCTTTAATTAATTTATTTCTTCTTTCAAAATGTCATTTTCTTTAGAAATTTTCTCTAATCTAGATGAATTTTTAGACATTTCAACAATATATTTTGATAATTGTCCATTTGATGTCTTTAATTCTAAAGTAGAGTTTTTCAAAGAAATAAAATCTTTTTGTAGCTTAAAATATTTTTCTTTATAAACTTCATTTTAGAAAAGTATTCTTGTACTCTTAAGTTCATATGCTTAACTAAATCATTATCATCTAAAGCATCATCAACATCATTACTATGTGCATTAAGATTTAGAGATTGAGTACTTATCTCATTGGTGTTATCATCATCCCTAAAAGCCATGAGACATAAATTTGCAATTCCTTGCTCCTCCTCCTCTTCTTCTTCACTTAAAGAGTCATCATCCCATGTGGCTTTGAGAGATTTCTTCTTCTCTTTGTCCCATTTCTTCTTGTTCTTCATCTTGAAACAATTTGTTTTGATGTGACCTGGTTTGCCACATTCATAACATTTTACTTCATTCTTTTTCTCTTTATCTTTGAAAGAGGATTTTGATGAATTACCTTTGTTAGCTTGCCATCTCCTCTTTCTTTTCCATTCACTTACTCTTTTAGAAAGCGTGGCCATTTCTTCATCATCATCACTATCTTCTTCATTTGAGCTCTCATCTTCCTTAATGACTTTGATAGCAGTTGCTTTCCTCTTTTCCTTCTCACCTTTGTCATCATCTTTCTTTGTGTGCAATTTGAAGGTGAGGAGTTTTCCAACTAGCTCATTGGTTCTCAATGTGCTAAGATCATTAGCTTCTTTAATTGAGGAGACCTTTGATTCAAAGCTCTTCTTGGCTCTAGGTTCCCTTAATATTTTACTATTGGCATCACCTTGATAATAGAATTTTTCATATTTCTTCAAGTTATTGACAATACCAAGTAACCGATTCATCATTTCGATGAAATTTTCATTGGGCTTTATTTTAAAGAGTTCATACTCATGTATAAGCATTTGGCTCTTAGTGAACCTCATTTGGGTAGTACCCTTATGATAATTCTCAAGAGTTTTCCAAATACTATGTTCACATATAAGATTTTGGACTCTTTCACCATCTTCTCTAGACAAGGAGTTTATCAAGATGGAGACTGCCCTATTCTTCTTGTAGAAAGCCCTTTCTTGAGCATCAGTCCACTTTTCTCTAAGGAGAGGCACTTGAACACCTTCAACTTCATGAGTAGGAGCTTTCCACTGTTTTTTCATATATTTCCAAAGCTTAACTCCCTCACTATGAAGGAATAAGTACATCTTATGTTTACAGTAAGAGTAGTTCATTCCATCAAAGTAGGGTTTTAGGTGGGGATTTAGATTTACATGTGAAGAAGAGGTTAAAGTGTTAGAAGTGGTTGCCATGGTGGATCAAATTTCACAATTAAGCTTTTTGAAATTTTGAGGCTCTGATACCAATTGTTGTCCCAAGATGGCAACCAAGAGGGGGTGAATTGTTTGTTTTGAAGAAGTGATGGCAAATTTTAAAATTAAAGGCAAACAAAGAAAAAATTAAAGGAGTGGAGAAGAATGAGCACAAGAGAATTTATAGTGGTTCAGATTATCTCAATCCTACATCCACTTCCTTAACAACTTGTTAAGATTCCACTAATCTTGAGTTTTTACAAGCTTAACTCTAACTTGGTGTTTTTATAAGCTCACACCGAACTTATACAAGGTTTAAGTATCTTCCTCACAACCCTAACAGGAGTTTTTCCAGGCTCACTCTAAAACCTAAGTGTTTCCAAGCTCACACTCAAACTTACAATGATGTTGAATGCTCACACCCAACACTTAATGAATACAAGTAGAGATTTTGATGCAAGAATATGACAGATGTTAAACTTGGCTATTACAATTACAATCTTTTACAAAAATGAGGTTTCTTGTGGTATTTATAGCCTTTAAGTCTTCAACTAGCCGTTTGGAGTGGGAGCCAATATATTTGATTCTTCTCTCCCACTTTTCTCACTTTTTTGAGCAGTTTCACTGTCAGACTGCCTTTGGTCCAGTCTACTCGAGCTCGGCATGATCGAGCACTTGGTCAGGTCAGCTCAACCTCAGCATGGTCAGATTGAGCTTGGTTCAATCATGCTCTTCATATTTTCTAACAAAAGTTCTTCAACTCCTAGTACACGTGGTATCTACCAATTGAGTGCATAAGTAGCGGCTATAATATTTGAATCCCATTCCACTGGTACGATCGGTATGTCCTTAGTACAGTCAGACTGTTTGTGGTACGCTGAGATTTTAGGAGTACTAGTGACCGTGATTATTATTGGAACTTTATTGGATTTTTGTCTATAGCCCAGTCCAGTCGGAATGCATTAGGTCCTGTCAGTCTAAGCAGAGTATGCTGAAAGTTTTAGAGTACCAAGGACTGTGAGCTCTACTGGATGTTTTGATAATTTATCATTGAGTTCGGTATGCTTGGACTTCACAATAGTCTAGTCATAACATATAATCCGTTCACAAAGTGAGAGTGATGTTGAGCGTGAGCTCTTCTACATACTTTGACTTGAGTCAAGTCTAATATGCTCATCCTTGATTTTATCAACTTAAGGCTCAATATGCTCAATTTGTTACTTAGCTCATGCTCTGTTTGGTCAACTCGTGTTTTATCTTATCAGCTCATCCTCAATTCATTCTCCAATTTGGTCAGCTCAATTTCAGAAGATTCATGTTCATTACTTCATTGCCTATTAGTTTTGATGGACTTTCAGTGGGTTCAGTAAGGAATAATAGCTATGAATGATATCATCATTCCTTAGCTCGATATAGTAAACTGCTCTCTGAGTCCAATCGGCCTGGTTTGTGGTCCGGTCTGGCTCTAAAGAAATCTTCAACAATTTAAGTCTTGTAAAAATGTAGCTTGATACAAATATTAATCTTATTCAATTTGATTGTTAAGATCAAAATAGAGATCAACTTGTTTGGCCAACACACCGAAGTTTCCTTTATGCATTTTTAAAAGTATACATGTCTTTATAACTTTAATGACTATAAATAATTATTTCAATTACAATTATCATATATATAAATATATATACTTATAACATATTTGTACCAAATTAATTTGACTAACTTTACTTTCATAATTATCTTTCCAGTTCATATTTCACATTCTTGCCGTAACTTAAAATTCCAAATGGACTTTTCACTTTCACTCAATTCACTAAGGACTTCTATATATAATTTATAAATTACCTTAAGTCACCCAATAGTATTGTTGTAAAGTATACATTAGGTAAACAGATTGTTTATTTACACACTATTTTTTAAAATATAGCTTCCATCACTTAATTAATCCTTCACTTCTCCTCTTTGTTTTCTTTATCTTCCTTTTCAAAAATATTTTAAATCACTAATGGTCTATCATTCTATCAATCTTCTTATCTTGTTTCTCAAGTTATCTTATTTCTTCAAAAATAATCTAAAATCTACTAATCACTTGCAATCATCATTTACCCATTCTTTAACTATGTATTCATTTTGAATATCCAAAGACATATATCAATACATTCCTCCTATTTCCCCTCTTTCTAAGTTTCACCATCTAATGAATTGATCTCACTTGAATCTTATAAACAATCTACCATTAATTACAAATACTTTCAAGATTTAATTAACAATTCACTACTAACTTTACTCGCTAAAACCAAATAAATAATATCTAGCTCTTCAAGAACACAGTCAAATTCAAGCCTAAACTTTCATAAACAAATCAACCAAATATAAGTCAATTTACTTACATTAATTTCCATTAAGTTATGTACTAGTCTTTCTTACTTAAGTTAATTTTTTTACTTCAATTTTCATTCAATAGCACTTTCCTTTTCCTTTCTTCACATACTCTTGCCTATACATAGCTTAATCATATAATTTCTATAGGTGCTATTATATTTAATTTTAAACATACTCACTTTAACCAAAGTTTTATATATATATATATATATAATAGCCATTTAGCTCCCAATACATTTCTATCCATAAACAATAATTCAACATTTCAATTCTCCAACTAATATACTTCAAATAACCATTTAGTTTCATCAATGCAATTCACTTCAAAATCAATTAATTTAATATTCCAGTAAATTCAAATATCATTTAAACCATATTTATCAAGATAAAATTTTTTTCTTTCCTAATTATCAAATCTTCCATAACCTTGTAAATTTTCCCAATCTTGGTTAAAATTTAATTATCTAACAACCTCACTTTTAATTATTATACATATGGTCATACTTCCTAGTTTCTCCATAACCCTAAATTGACACATAAATAATTCAATGGATAGTTTAAACATTATTTCAATTAATAACATGTAAATACATACTTTATTTATTATATTTATTACAAAAATAACTTCATTATTATAGAAGCAAAATTCCATACTCATAATCTTCATCAAACATTCAATATACAATTTCTTTCATAATAATTTTATTTAATCAAATCAAATCTTGACATAATCAATTAAAATTCAAATAAACTAAAAAATAGCAAAATATGTAAAATACAAGCACTAACCTTATTAAATAATCTTTTCCATCACTTTTCCATTCAATCCCATACTTTGATGATGATTTTCTTGTAATTCCACTCATAAATTAATTATTGCTCATCAAAAACCTAAATTGTTTGAAAAGATTATTTGGTTTTTAAGTTAAATTTGGAAAAAGAAGAAGAAAGAAGAAGATAGAAATGGAGGTGATGGTAGCTACGTGTTTGGAATAAGGAAGAAGAAAATGAAAGTCAAATTTGGGTTTTTAAAATATCTTGGATTTTAATCTCAAATTTGGCTTTTTAAAATATCTTTGGATTTTAATCCTATAAGGCGTGCTCAACATAATTTGTGTGCATCCACTTTCTTAATTTATTTTTAAATTCAACTTTAATTTCATAAAATCGTAAAATTTCATAAAACCGTAAAAATAATTTATTTAATTAATTTAGAGCTCTACTGCTCATATTTTGTCATTCCAATTTCAAAAAAAAATGGATTCTAAGGTTATAGGAGCATTTTCATAATTTTTACCTCTTAAATTTTTTTTTTCAAAAATATCAATTTCATTCATACCTGGATTTAACTTTCAATCTTTTAAGGCTTGACTAACCCCATTTTTCCATCAATTTTAAATATCTAGATTACTCTCAATACTATACATAGTCCAATATCTATCCAATTCAAAAATTCACTGCTTAAAAATTCAAGACATTATAGTCCCAAGCCTTGTGTGACTGTGCCACAAGTCCTAAAATTTTTAGAATCACACATTAGGGTTCACAGTCTCAAGTTTGACCACTACACCAAAAGGCACAATTGCTACAAGCCTTGCATGACGGTTCCCCAAGAGCAAAAACTAACATAGCACATATAATGGTTTGTGTTTAGAGGCATAACAAACTCTATAAGCACTAGAGCAATCTTGTGACTGCACTAACAATGTAGAGACACGAGAGAGCTAAAGGCAATTTCTCAAATTTTGGTAGAAGGGTTTGCGGTCTGAATCTTGACACTATAGTCATCATTTCATAGCGATTCAAAGGCAGCACAACTGCACTATTCAAACTGGTTAGAGTTTTGGGGAAATTTTTTTGCACCAATGAAAGGAATGTAACACTCTTATACCCAATATACATACACTACATACTCCAAACATATGTAATATATGAATATAGGATACAAGAATGTCACAACCCATTTTAACAAAACAAATCTTCACTTATAAAAATTGTATAAACTTAAAACATTCAACTGATATCATATAAATAATAGATGAAACATTACTTGTTAAAACACATACATAACTTCATCACCAAAGATTTATCCAAAACATTTTTGATAGTTTGCGGAATATATATATATATATGCATCAAAATATAACCTAATATGCATGAAATCAATATGTGCATAAATATAAAATTTATACATGCTGGCAGTTCGTCTCTGATCTTGATGTCCAACAATCAACTCTGCACTCAAGATCTCAAGCCTAGACTCGACTCGGTCTAGACGAACTCTCCGGCTCAACCGGATCTACCCTATCACCTACGCGATGAATCACAATCGCGCTAAGCCAAAAGCTTAGTAGTACAAACTTTGATAATAATATAGTTCAAATGCAATGCTAATGCACAACACATAAGGATATTATATCTCATAACATTATATCATTATATCTTGATAAATTGCTCAATTGTTCCATAATTCATAATTCACATAAAAGTAAACACAATGGGCCTAAAAGAAAATAATATGCTATTCAAATCCTAGAGTTACTACTTTGGTCCAAGATGACACCACGTGTCTAGCCCGAAGGCAAATCATAATCAGAATGAGGATTACCTCATATATAACATCCCAACTAGGCTTCAAGGACTAGGCCCAACTCAGCTTCAAGGGTCTGCTACATCATGTAACACCCAACTAGGCTTCAAGGACCGAGCCCAACCCAGCTTCAAGGGACTGTTACGTCTTAGGCATGCCGCCAAACACAAAACTCTGAAAATTGAATAACATACTAGGCACACATTTCTTTCATAATTTCATTATCAAATCCTTTCTTATTTTCTCATGATCAAACTAGGCACAATGCTTCAAATATCTCACTTATATCAATATAGCCATCACCAATGATTTTACATATCATATTTAATGTACACACAACAAATTGCATTACCCATACGTTTTGGGTCATTATCATATTTTACACAACGTTTGCATTATACAAATCATAGCATATTACTCATGCACCAACAATGTAGTAACTTAACACATTTTCCAACCAAATGTGTTAAGTCCCAATGTCATGTGAATATAAGCAATTATTCAAAGTTTGTATTTACCTCTAAAAGCAACAAATGCAACTTTCAACCTCCTCTTCCAATATATCCCTCAACACTTGGATTGGGTAACTCAAGTCTCTTTAAAGCCTAAACCAAATGTGATTATAAATGATCACTTAGTGATATACTTATAGGTATAAACAAAACCTCTCAACATAAGGATAAGATACATAAAGAAAAATAAGGAAAAGAACTATCTAAGGCAAACTCTACACATGACACACTGAGCGCGTCAATGACCGTGCCCTAAACCCATAACACATAAGCTTTGACACGCTCAGTGACATGGGCGTGTCAATGACCATGCCAAAACTCCTACAACACGGTAGCTATTACACGCTCAGTGACATAGGCGTGTCACTGCACGTGTCAATACTACTACAATACAGTAGCTATGATACACTCAGGTATGTCACTACACGTGTCAATACTACAACATCACAAAAACTGTGACACACTCAGTGACATGGGCATGTTCGTGTCACTGCTCGTATCACCAATACTGAAAATAGGACCATCGACACGCCCAAAAGCATGGCCTTGTCACCGGGCGTGTCAGGCCAAAAATCCTGATATCCACACATAACTACCAAATATGAAGAAAATCCTTAAAACTCCAACTTGAACACTTGAAATCCTTCAATTACTTGAGTTAGCAAGAAGCAAAATTCCTCTCTTCCTTTGATGGAGGTGGTCGGCTTTAATGGAGAAAGAAGAAGAAGAAGAAGATAATGATCACCAACTCCACTACCAATTAATCCCTTTTAACCACACACTTATCCCTCTTTCACTCTCCACCAAGTAAAATATATTACTTAATTAATACATAATATGTCATCTTCCACTAACCATTTAATTAATATCTTAATAACTAAAATGATATTTGACCATATTAAAATGTTGACTTATATATATTATGTATATCTACATATATATATATATCATATACACCCTTCTTTTTTCACTTAATTATATATATATACTTTTAAATTATTTATTTAATTTTCAAAAATTAATATTTTTAAAATTTTGGGATATTACAATTCTTTCCCTCTGCAAATAAATTTTGTCCTCGAAATTACCTGCTCTCATGTCTAGAATAACTGGGGATACTGATTCCGCATCATCCGCTCACTCTCCCATGTTGCCTCTTTAGTAGCGTGATTCTTTCAAAGAACTTTCACAAGTAGCACCTTCTTATTTCTTAACTCCTTCACTTCACATGCCAAAATAGCCACTGGTTCTTCCTCATAAGTCAGATCTGGACTCACCTCAATTGACTCTACTGACAAAACATGAGATGGGTCTGATCTGTACCTCCGAAGCATAGAGACATGGAAGACATTGTGAATTTGATCTAATTCAGGTGGTAAAGCTAGTTTATAGGCCACCGGTCCAACTCTCTCTAGTACCTCATAAGGTCCTATGAAACGAGGACTCAACTTCCCTTTGCAGCCAAATCTCAAAATTTTCTTCCAAGGAGACACTTTCAAAAATACTTTATCTCCTACACTGAACTCTATGTCTCTTCTTTTTAAATCTAAATATGATTTTTGTGGATTTGAGGCTGCTTTCAGACAATTCCTAATCACCTTTACTTTCTCTTCCATTTCCCTAATCAAATCAGGATCAATCAAGTTACCTTTTCTAACCTCATCCCAATATAGAGGTGTCCTGAATCTCCTACCATACAATGCCTCATAAGGTGCCATTCTAATACTGGACTAATGACTGTTGTTATAAGCAAACTCAATCAGTGGTAAAAATCTATCTCAGTTTCCAGAGAAATCGATGATACAACTCCTCAACATGTCCTCTAAAATATGTATCACTCTCTCTGACTGCCCATCTGTCTGAGGATGGAAAGCAATGCTAAAATGTAATTGAGAGCCTAAAGCATCCTGTAAACTTCTCCACAATCTCAATGTAAATTGGGGATCTCGATCAGATACTAAAAAAATTAGAATTCCATGTAACCTCACTATTTCACTAATATACAGCTCAGCCAACCTCTCAAGAGAATAATCCATCCGAACTAGAAGAAAATGAGCTATCGTCATCATTGGATCAACAATCACCCAAATTGCATCATGCTTCTTCTGGGTCAAAGGCAATCCAGTCACAAAATCCATCGTCACTCACTCCCATTTCCACTCTGGCTCTGATAATGGCTGAAGTAATCCTGAAGGAACTTGGTATTCAGTCTTCACTCTCTGACAAGTGAAACATCTAGATACAAACTATGCTATTTTCCTCTTCATACCTGACTGCCAATAATTTTATTTCAAATTTTGATACATCTTGGTACTCCCAGGGTGCATAGCATAAGCTGACTAATGTGCTTCCTCCAAAATTACCTTTTTTAGTCTTGCATCATCAGGAACACATAATCTATCTCTGTACCACAAACTACCATCACTTCTCACATGAAAGTCTCAACTCTCCCCCTTTTGGCAATCCAATACAGCTTTCTAGATTTTCTCATCTGCCAACTGAGTCTCCCTAATATGATCCAATAACATCGGCCTCAATTGCAACTGAGCCATCAATGCACCATCATCACAAAACTCAAATCTAGCATGCAACGCTCTCAACTCAACAAGCAACAAGAGCGAATAAGTAGTCAAACCTGCCAAAGACTTCCGACTCAAGACATCAGCAACAACTTTTGCCTTACCAGGATGATAATCAATTAAACAGTCATAGTCTTTAATCAACTCTAACCATCATCTTTGCCGAAGATTCAGCTCTCTCTGAACACCCAGATATTTCAAACTCTTGTGATCCGTATAAATGAAACACTTCTCCCCATACAAGTAATGTCATCAAATCTTCAAAGCAAAAACTATAGCTACTAACTCCAAATCATGCGTCGGGTAATTTAGCTCATGCGGCTTCAACTGTCGAGAGGCATAAGCTATGACTCTACCCTCCTGCATCAAAACACAACCTAAACCACTACGTGAATCATCACTTTAAATAACATAAGGTTTACCTTCCACAGTCAGAGTAAGGACAGGAGCCTGAGTCAACATCTTCCTCAGATGATCAAAGCTCGTCTGACATCGATCTATCCACATGAATCTAATTCCCTTCTGAAGTAATCTGGTGAGTGGAGTAGCTATCATAGAAAAACCTTTCACAAACCATCGATAATAGCCTGCCAAACCCAGAAAACTTCTAACCTCTGTCACAGTCTTCGGTGGACTCCAATTCAAAATAGCCTCAACTTTACTCGGATCAACTCTAATACCTTGTGCTGAAACCACATGACCAAGAAAAGTCACTTGATCAAGCTAAAACTCACATTTAGATAGCTTAGCATACAACTACTTCTCTCTCAGAGTCTGTAATACAATCCACAAATACTTGTCATGATCCTCCTCATTATGTGAATACACCAAAATATCATCAATAAAAACCACCACAAATTGATCTAGATAAAGTCTAAATACCCTATTCATCAAATCCATAAATGATGTTGGTGCATTTGTCAACCCAAAAGGCATCACCAAGAACTCATAATGCCCATACCTTGTATGGAAAGCTATCTTAGGTACATCTTCATCTTTGACTCTCAACTGATGGTACGCTGATCTCAAATCAATCTTAGAGAATATTGCTGCTCCTTTCAACTGATCAAAGAGATCATCTATCCTGCGTAATGGATACTTGTTCTTGATGGTCACTTTATTCAACTGCAGGTAATCAATGTACAATCTTAAGGTACCATCCTTCTTCTTCACAAACAAAATGGGTGCTCCCCACGAAGACTCACTAGGGCGAACGAACCCTTTATCCAACAATTCCCGCAACTGCACCTTCAGCTCTCTCAACTCAGCAGGTGCCATACGATAAGGAGTAACAGAGATGGGAGTAGTACCAGGTAACAAATCGATACCAAACTCAATCTCTCTCTTAAGGGGTATCCCTGGCAACTCCTCAGGAAAAACATCTGAAAACTCAGCAACTGTAGATATACTATCAAGCTAGAAACCCACTACTCTAGTATCTACAACATAAGCAAGATAAGCTTCACATCCTTTCTGAATCATTCTCCTAGCTGAAACAGCTGAAACAAACATGGATGAAAGATGTCTCTGCTCACTAGATACCATCACATTCCTACCATCACAGGTTCTCAGGGTAACACACTTTTGCTGACAATCTACCACAACCCCATGCTTAGATAACCAATCCATGCCTAAAATTAAATCATACTCCTTGAAAGGCATCTCAATTAAGTCACCAAGAAACTCCATATCCTGAACCACAACCAAACTATTTCGGTGCATCTTGCTAACTACAACACTATGCCCTAAAGGATTTGTCACCAAAACATCAAATCCTAGGGACTCTGAATGCAAATCAGTCACACGCAAGATGGATGCACTACTGTATGAATGAGTCGACCCGAGGTCTATCAAAGCAAAAATTGAAGTACCAAATAAAGAAAAAGTACTAGCAATAACAGCTGAAGCATCTGGTTGCCTCTGCATCACATATACCTGCTTAGACAGTCCTGCCTCTTCTAGTCTAATACCTGTGGTAGAACCTCCTCTCTGACCACACCATGTCCGACCTCCTCTGCTAGAACCTCTTCCACCATGACTCCCTCTAACACTAGGTCGAGAAGCTGCAGTATCTGTATGTCTATCCTCTAGTGGCTCAGGGAAATCTCTGATGAAATGATTTGGTGACCCATATCTATAATACACTGTTGGTCCATTTGTCTTTCAGCAAGCACCCCCATGTGCCCTACCACAATGGACACAGGTATATGGAACTGATCTCTGAACTACAGGAGTCGGAGCACTAGCCACAGAAACTATAGGTCTCAATCTCTGCCTCTGCTGCTGTACTGACCTACCAGACTGCCTCTGGCTCCTGCTGAACCTCAAAAAATATCCTCCTCGGCCTCTCTTCACAAATGAAGACACTACCTCACTCTAGGGTCTCCTAGCTCTGGTCTCCTCATCCCTAGTAGCTGCTGCAAGACCTTGTGCTCTCTCAACACTCCTGGCAGCTGCAACCAACTGGAAAAAATCCTGATATCGAGAGCCTGTGATAATGCACATGATAGAGGGCCTCAATCCCTCCTCAAATCTCTAACACCGATCAATCTCATCATAAATAATCCCACCAGCATACTGACTCAACCGGGTAAACTCTATCTCATACTCTGACACAGTCCTGGTATCCTTCTTCAAACTTAAAAACTCTATCTTCTTTGCATCCTTATACTCCCTTGGAGTATACTTCTGTTTGAACTCTCATAGAAAATCATCGTAGGTCAAGATTGGTGGATCATCCAGGGTATGTGAAACCGTCTTTCACTAGTCATATGCATCCCTCTATAAAAGAGATCTGGCATAATCAAACTTTTCTTCTGGAGTAGCCTGCAGCTAGATGAACACTCTCTGGACTCTATCTAGCCACTACTCAGCTACAGTAGGGTCTGTAGTACCAATAAAGTCCTCAGCTCCAAACTTCCTCAACTTATCATATTTCCTCATCGATAATTGTAGCTGCAGTGGCAGCGGCAGCAGCAGCGGCTGCTGAACTGGAGCCTGCCTCAACAACTCCACCATACGCCGTACCCAGCTCGGCGAAATCTCATCAACTGCTGGTCTCTCTGGCATAGGAGTAGGTGCCCCTCCAGCTATCTCAACTCTAGCTCCATCTCTACCCTCAACAGTAGCCACATTCTCTGCACTACCCTCAGCAGACTGATGTGTCTGAGATGCCATAACTACCTATATCTGCAAACACAGCAGAAATTGCCACATCAAAGATCAAAAACTTCCAATGCCAATACATGTATCATATTTAAAAACTATATTTAAAATTTTCAATTTTCTTTTTCTTACAACCCACCTAGGTTGACAATCTCAAACCTAGGTTCTGATACCAAAACAAATGTAACACCCTTATACCCAATATACGTAGACTACATACTCCCAACATATATAATATATGAATATAGGATACAAGAATGTCATCAATATAAATAAGCTAGGGTTCATCAATATAATTATTCAATCCATACAAATAAGCTAGAGTTCATCAAGTTGACGAAGCTAGAAGCAGAAAGTGACACACTCACATAACACAGCCAAGCCACTGGCCGTGTCACATGACACGGCCAGGAGCTTGGCCATGTCACCTAGAAGAAAATAAGGAAAGAAAGGGTAGAAGGTGACATGGCCAGCAAGCTTGGCCGTGTCACCTAGGGCAACTTTGAAATATTCAAATTTTTCTGCAGACAAGTGGGGAACAAAGACTAGTTTTAGTCAAAAGTAATATTAGACAAAAGAAAAGCTTGCCTAATTTGAGGAAAAGAAAGATTGAACAAAGAGAATGTGGGAGACAAAGTGAGTTGGAAGTGAGTTGGAAGCATGACTTGAGCTTTGGAGGGAAATAAAAAGAGAAGAAGAAGGAGTTTTTAGGAGGATTTTTCTGGAGCTTGAAACGAGAGAGCTGGAACAAGGGAGAAGGAGCCAACAACTGAAGCAAAGAGGAGGGTTTTAAGCTGAGTTTGAAGAAGGAGATACATCTTGTACAAGCCTTAAACCAAGAATCAAGGATTAAAGTGAAGAAATACAAATTATTCGCCATGGATTTTTTGGTTTCTTTTACTCATTTCTCTTGTTCTGTTTTTATGGTTTTGAACATGAACTAATTCCTTCTCTATCTAGATATTGAAGAACCATAGCTTATTTGTATGGATTGAATAATTATATTTAGTTGAATCATTTGATTGAGTAGTTTTATTCTTATGATGCTTAATGATTTATTTTCAATTGATAATAGCATGCTTATTAATTGGTTGCAATTTTCATATTATTGACTTGAGAAAGCTTGATATGAATTGATTACTCATAAGGGTTGAGGATTGATTGGGGTGCTAGAGATAGACTTACAAGATCCTTTGGTTTATAGTTCCTTGTTCTTAATGCTTGATCTATTTAATTGTGTTTTGAGAAGAGATTTCAGCACTCTACTTATCGATTAGGGATTAATTCACTCGAGAGAGGTTTTAGTCTAATTTAGAGGAATGCCAACTCAACTCTATTGAATGATTTAACTGAATTGATTGTTCAGAGATATCATTGAGGCTAGGGGGATTCAATATCTGGAGAGTATTATTATCATCAATCCTATTTGCATAACATTTAATTTCCCTTTACTTCCAGTTATTAAATTAGTTATTTTTAATTACAAAGCATCACACAACTATTAATTTGCTAAACTACGGTTAAGGTTTGAACTAGTACTTGGCCTTGTCCCCAGTGGAACTATAACTCACTCACTACTATATTACTTGGGTGACCCGTGCACTTGCGGTATTGCTATAGTGCAGCTCGCGCGCACCAAGTTTTTTGGCGCCTCTGCCGGGGACAACGGTTTCAATATTAGTAATATAATCAAAACTGTTGATTTAGTTTTTATTTTCATTTGTTTTTGACATTGGTTCTTGCTTGTCGATTATCATTTTAGGTATTCCGCCCTGTTTATGACCAGAGGTAACTCATCCCAATTGTTTGAGTTAGACCCAGAGCTAGAAAGAACACAAAGGAGAAAGCGAAAGGAAGAAGGGGAGGCAGTTTTGGAAGACGCAGAAACAGAAATAAGTCTGGAAATAGACGAAGAAGAAGAGTTTGAAGTGATGGAAGGAGCTGGACCAAGAACAATGCAGGAGTTTGCTAAGCCTAATCTCAATGGAGCTGAATCTAGCATCCGGAGGCCAATAGTTGCTACAAACAACTTCGAAATAAAAGCAAATGTAATTCAAATGGTGCAGCAGACTTGTCAGTTCGATGGGTTTCTAGATGAAGATCCTAATGCACATATTGAGAATTTTCTGGAGATATGTGACATATTCAAGATAAATAATGTCTCAGATGATGTAATTAGGCTGAGGTTGTTCCCATTTTCCCTTAGAGATAGACCAAAGAAGTGGTTGAAATCTTTTCCTCCAGGGACTTTTACCACATGGGGTTAGTTGGCAGAGAAATACTTCCCACCATCCAAAACTGCTAAGTTGAGGAATGATATCTCATCCTTTCTGCAGCAAGATGGTGAGACCCTTTATGATGCCAGGGAAAGATTTAAAGATTTGCTGAGAAGGTGTCCTTGTAACACCCCCATACTCTATATAAGTACTATACATATACCGAGCATACATACAGTACATATATAAAGTATAAGAATGTCACCTTTTTTATTACAATGTAAAACCTTTAACTGAGTTCCAAACAATAATACATTTTTACTTATCAAAATACAACGTAATTAAATCTTACATGCATGCATCACCTTCTAGTTGGTCTCAGAACACTCTTACCTTTCTCGTGGCATACCGATTGACTTTAGATCTATCACCTACTCACCTGCGCGATTACACAACCACGCTAAGCCAGAGAGCTTAGTAGCACAAATAAATAATATAAACATATATATATATATATATTAACTTCATTTACCATTAGTTTCTTATCACTTTTTCCCTTTTTAATTACACCTTTCATATATCTCTAATTTTATATATATATATATATATACATATCATTAACACCAGCCACAATTCTATCACTGATACTCACAATGAATATATCCATACACATATTACATATCATACTTCATAACATTACATGTTCTTATTTTATTCAATTAATTCATTATTCGCAATTCACCAGTCATAAATCACATATTCAACAAAGACAAACATAGGTCTCATTATCCATCTATTTCACATTCATAAATCACATTGAAAATAAAGACAAATATGGGCCCACAAGACACTACTATGTTATTCCAAAGTTCAGAGTTACTGCTTTGGTCTATAATCACAATAATCAAGCCCGTAGGCAATATATATATCTCTATCCGTGGATAGGGTAACAGACCCAGTCTCTTGGACCTCAACTCGCTAAACTCGAGGAGATCCTCAACCCGGCTAGACTGTTACCTGTAACATATTTCATATTCATAATTCTCATAGTGTAACGACCCAGTCTCTTGGACCTCAATTCAACTCAAATTGAAGAGATCCTCAACCCAGCAAGACTGTTACCTTTTTCATTTTATAGGCATGCCGCCAAACCCAGAACTCTGAAAATGGAATAACACATTAGCCACACAATTCATTTATTATTTCATAATCAATTTTATTCACAATTCTCATCATTATCTAGGCAAACATGCCCCACTTATCTCAATTGAATCATCATAGCCAATCACAATGGCTTCACATCTCATTTGAATCATCATAGCTAATCACGATGGCTTCACATATTATCATATCTCAATTCACATTATAATACTTCATCATTCAAGTATACATAATCAAGTTCATTGCACATGTATCTTAAATTCATCATCATATAGACAACATGCCCATTTATTTCATTTCAATCATTATTATCAACCATAATGACATCACATTTCACCATTTCTCAAGACACATTAACACCATTCATTATTAAAACATTTATCATAACAAATTGCATTGCACATACCTTTTTGAATGATCATCATATCTTTCACACTATACAAATAATAACATTAGTCACATTATATTAACAATATAGTAATTTACTTAACACAATTATACTAAATGTGTTAAGTCTTAAAATCATATAAAGAATGCATCTATGTAAGTTTGTACTTACCTCTAGAGAACTCACACCAAATCTAAATTCCTCTTTCCAAGAATCCTCCAACACTTGGGTTATGGTAACACAATCTCTTCAAAACCTAATCCAAAGGTAATTATTCATATAAGAAAATAAGAATGATAACCAACTAGGGCAAACTCAACACATGACACGCTCACCAACACGGGCGCGTCCCTGATCGTGCCCTAAACCAACAATACAGAAGCTTTGACACGCTCAGTAACACAGGCATGTCACTGGACTTGTCATTCATTCTGCCTTACAAAAACATTGACACGCCCAACAACACGGGCGTGTTCATGGCCGTGTCAATTACTTTTTCTCACAGTAGCTATGACACGCTCAGTAACATGGCCGTGTTAATGGTCGTGTCACAAACGTCAGACTCAGTACCGATGACACGCCCAACAACATGGTCGTGTCACTGGCCGTGTCAGGCAAAAATCATGTATTCCGAATTCTCATCCTTGACAACACAAACACTCCAAAATCCATATTACAACACCCTTAATCAACATATTAGTTATATTCATCAATTACCTATCAATTTAACACTTATATAACTTCAATATATCATAATAATAATCATTATATACATCACTATAAATCAACTACTCAAATCCCCAATTCATTTATACTAAACCCTTACTCAATAATTTTAACAATTCATCATCATCCTCACAAATAACCCAACTTATCATCATTTAGATACCAATTCAACACATCTATATACTTCAATATTTCATTATTATCATCTCACACACCAACCATATCAACTATAACCTCAATCAAAAGAAATCAATACAAGAAAAATGAATACTTACTTGGATACACAATCAATAGAATCAACTCAAAGAAATGAACACTTACTTGGATATTATGCCAAATCTTCAATCTCCAACTTCAACTCTCTTAAAACCCTTAAGAATTTGGTGTTAAAATCAACCAAAATCACATCTCTCTCTCTCTCTCTCTCTCGTTCAAGAAGAAGAAGAAGAAGAAGATTCTTTCTTTTCATACTTATCTTATATTTATATATATTAATAATAATATAATTACATATTTACTAAAATATCCTCCACCACCACTTCATCCTTTGACTTTTCTTTTCTTCTTTATCTTTATTATTATTATTACTATTATTATTATTAATTATATACACTTATTTTCCTACACCCATTTATATACTATGTATATGTTGTATGTACATCCATATATATTCAACATATACACTTTCTTTTTACTTCTTTTCTCTTTCCATCATACATACACATTAAATCTAAATACAACCATAATGATTCCAAAACTTTTAGGATGTATTTTGGGATATTACAGTCCTCATCATGGACTTCCACTATGGCTTCAAATCAAACATTTTACAATGGGTTGAATTATGTAAGTAAGCAATCCATTAATGCAGCAGCTGGTGGTACCATAAACAACAAGGCACCTGAACAAGCAAGGGATTTAATTGAAGACATGGCTATCACCAATTATCAGTAGCAAGCCCCAAGGGAGCAAGGAAAGCTGAAGGTCATGGGTTCACACCAATTAGATCCTGTGGTGGCTTTGACAGCACAATTGGAAGCATTGAATAAAAAAATTTGATTCCTTGGCCTCTTCTTCTGGGAAAGTAATGCAAGTGATGTCTTGCGAATAGTGTGGGGGTGGACATCAAAGTCAAGATTGCCAAAGTGGCAACATGTTTGCTAGGCAAGAGCAGGTAGATTATGTTGAAAATATGCCAAGGCAACAGCAGAATAACCCCTACAGCAACACATACAATCCGGGGTGGAGAAATCATCCAAATTTCTCATGGAATAATCAAAATAATCCAAGACCTCCCCCTGGATTCTAGCAACCCCAACATCAAGAAGCAGCCCCTCCAAGAAAGAGTAGTTTGAAGGACATGATGGAGAAATTTATAGCAGCTTCTGATACTAGGCTCTAATCAACTGAAACCACCCTAAGAAATCAGCAAGCCTCTATTCATAATTTGGAGAATTAGGTGGGACAAATTGCCAAGATGCTCAGTGAGAGACCACTAGGGAGTTTACCTAGCAACACTGAGGCAAATCCTAAAGAGTAACTTAAGGCAATTACACTAAGGAGTGGAAAAGAGATCAAGGATAATTTGGAAGAGAAAAGGGCTTAAGTACAAGAAAAAGAAAAAGAAGATGATCCTCCTGTCACTTAGGGAGAGAAAGCTGCACTTGAAAGTGAGAGAGAAAAGCAGCCACAAGAAAGCAGCCCCAATTTGAAGGAATACCGACCTAGAGTACCCTATCCGGTAAGGTTGAACAAGGATAAGATTGATGCTCAGTTTGGTAAGTTTCTTAAACTTTTTAAACAATTGCACATTAATATTCCATTTGCTGAAGCTTTGTCACAAATGCCTAAGTATGCTAAATTTTTTAAAGATATCCTTTCTAACAAAAGGAAACTTGAGGAAGTGTCTTTAGTGCATTTATCTGAAAAGAGTTCGGCAATTTTGCAAAGAAGGTTACCTAAGAAGTTAAAAGATCCAGGTAGTTTTACCATTCCATGTTTGATAGGTAATCTTGAGGTTAAAAGTGTATTAGCTGATTTGGGGGCTAGCATAAGTGTTATGCCCTATAAAATGTTTAAAGAGTTAGGCATTGGTAAACCTAAACCAACACTCATGACCATCCAACTTGCTGATAAGTTAGTAATCCACCCTCGTGGCATTATAGAAGATGTGTTGGTAAAAGTCAGAAATTTCATTTTCCCCAATGATTTTGTTGTCATTGATATTGATGAGGATGCGGATGTTTCACTTATTCTTGGTAGGCCATTTTTAAATACAGCCCGTGCCTTTATCGATATTCATGATGGCACTTTAACTTTGAGAGTGGGAGATGAGAAAGTTATTTTTAGGATACATGATGCCATGAAACATTCACTTTCACTTGATGAGGCGGAATCATGCAATGATGTTATTGAGCATGAGACCGTAAATTGTGTTACTAACATTGTTTCCAAGGATCCCCTTGAGTTGTGTTTATTGCAGGAAAATGTTGAGGATCGAGAAACAATAGAGCAGCTTGCTTTTCTTGAAGCAATCAAATAGTTCAAATGCAGGGCATATGAGACTATTGATGTAATATCCCAATGTATGCCTTAGAAGTTTTGAATATTGTTGTTGTTTTAAATTGGATTGAATGTATATGTGTTATGGGAAAGGAAAGAGTGTATAGAGAGAAGTGTATATGTTGTTTATATGATAATATATATAACATATATGCAAGTCAAAAGAGTGGTCAAGGGAAGAAGATATTTATTTAGTTTTTTTTTTGTAAAATTACTAAAAGAGGGCAAGTGCTTTAAAGGAAATCAAAACAAATTGTATAAGGGTGTTTAGGTAATTGCTCATGTTGAAATACTTGGTGGAGATTTAAAGAGGAGTTGACTTTGTTTCTTCATTGTTCTTTTCTTTTTTTTTTCTTTTTGTTGTGGCCGGCTCCTTCATAGACAAGGGAAAGCAAGTGAGCAAGAGAGGATTTTGATGTTCTAAGCTCAAATTGAAGGAAGATCTAAGTGATCAAGTTGGTGATTCAAGAAGTTTTATAACTTTGGTAAGTCCTCTTTTGATATCTTTGCTTATTTGAAGTTGTGTTGTGAAATTGATAGATGATTTAAGAGTGTGTTGTTTGATTGTGATATGTTTAAGAGTGTTTGATTAGATTGATTATGGATTTTAAGGATGGATTGAAGAAAAGAGTAAGTTGGTTGGAAGAGATGGTGTTGTATTTGTGTTTAGGGTTTTGTGATGATATTTGTGATTTGTGTTTGTTATAGATGTGGAGTTGTTTTGGTGTTTTTGTAAGTTTAAGATGGTTTTTGGGTATGTTTTGTTAAGTTTGTTTGAAGTGGATGTTGGTGAAAAGAAGTGTTTTGATGGGTGTTTTGTGGTTTTGGCCGGAATCTCAGTTTTTGGCCTGACACGCCCGGGAGCATGTCCAGAGTTTTAGGCGTGTCAATTGTGTTGGAGGTAGTAGGTTTGACACGATCAGTAACACGCCCGTGTTATTGAGCTTGTCATAGCTACTGTGAGATTGGAGAGTTTACACGGCCATGAGCACGCTCACGTTGTTGGACGTGTTGATATTTTTCAGAGAGGCAGAATGTATTATACGCCCAGTGACACGCCCGTGGTTCTGAGCGTGTAAAAGCTTCTGTGTTGTGGAGTTAGGGCACGGTCAGGGACACGCCCGTGTGGTTGAGCGTGTCATGTTTAGGGTTTGCCCTAGTTAACTCTTAATTTGATTATCTCATGTGTATCCCTAAGCAAGTGTATGTTATTATTTTTGGATTAGGTCTTGAAGAAAGTGATTTATCATTGATCTAAGAAGTAAAAGAATCTTGGAAAGGAAGTGTTTAGAGTTGTGTGAATTGTTATTGAAGTAAGTACAAACCTTGCATTGTTGCATACATTCACTTGATATGACATTATTGTTATATATGAAAAATGTTATGTTTTGCACATTGTGAATCTTGTGAAATGTACTATATGTATAATGTGAAATGAGATAATTGAGACATGTATGCATATATGATTATGTTCAATGTAATTGATTATGAATATGTGAAAGATGATGTATTATATTGTGAATTGAGACATGATGATTCAAATGTGATGAGAAGCCATTGTGAGTGGCTATGGTTATACAAATGAAAGTGTTGAGGCATGATTGCCTATTTGATATTGAGATACAAATTGAGAAAGAGAATAATGATATAATTGTATGTTTAATATGTTATTCAGTTTCAGAGTTCTGGATTTGGGTGGCATGCCTATGAAATTATAAATAGTAACAGTCTTGCCGGGTTGAGGATCTCTTCAATTTGAGTTGAATTGAGGTCCAAGAGACTGGGTCTGTTACATTATGAGGATTGTGATTTTGAGATATATGATTGGTAACAGTCTTGCCGGGTTGAGGATCTCCTCGATTTGTTGAGTTGATGGTCCAAGAGACTGGGTCTGTTACACTATCCATGGATAGAGACATATATATATGTTCCCTACGGGCTTGATTATTGTGATTATGAACCAAAGCAGTAACTCTGAATTCTAAATATCGTATTAAACACTTGTTGGACCCATAGGTGTCTATGTCATGTTGATGTTATGAATGATGTTGTAATATGATGAAATAATGTAATACTCATGAAATATTGTATATTGAGTATGATCTTTATTGTTTGATTGTATATCATTGTTATTGATTAAGCATAATAGCATTATGGTTTGTACTACTGAGTTGTTGGCTCAGCGCGATTATGATTCATCGCACAGGTGATAGAGTTGAGACGGAGAATTCCTCTAGACCTAGTTGAGGTTGTTTTGATTGTGAAGAGTTGGATTAAAGCTTAAAGATCGGAGAGTCAAGCTGCCAATCATGTATATATTTTATATTTTGTAATTATGGAGGTTTAATGTATTCATATTTGTAAGTTTTGGATGTAACTTTCGTTGCGTAATAAACAAACATTTTTATCTATTGTGTCTTATGATTTTCATTTCTCTTTATTTGGTATTTCTTAAATTTTTAGTTTTACTTTAAATATGATTTGTGTATTTGTAAAGTGTGTCATTTCTATATTCAGTATACGTATAATACGATCGTATAAGCATGCTTTGTACGTATACGGGATATAGGGGTGTTACAATTGTTTTGGTATCAGAGCCTAGGTTTGAGATTCTCAACCTAGGTAAAATGAAAGAAAAAGAATATTTTGACTTTAAAAGTTAGTTTTTGAATAACATACATGTTTGGTATTGGCAATCTCTGATCTTTAATGAGATGTATTCTGCTGTGTTTGCAGACATAGGTTGTGATGGATTCTCACTTACGTCAGTCAGTATAGGGGAGTGCGGAGAGTGTAGCTCCTGATGAGGTTAGAGAAGGAGCTAGAATGGATAGTGCTGGAGAGGTACCGCTTCTGTGTCAGGGAGAACAGCTGGTGAGGAGGTTCCGCCAGTTTGGCTTAGGCATGTGGTAGAGATATTAAGGCAAGCACCAATGCAACCACCGCCACCACCCCCACAGCCTTTGGTATCAGTGAGACATTACGATAAATTAAGGAAGTATGGAGCAGAAGATTTTCTAGGTACTATTGATCCAGCTGTAGCTGAGCAGTGGCTAGATAAAGTACAGAGAATATTTGTTCAGTTACAAGCCACTCCAGAAGAAAATTTTGATTATGCAAGATCATTGTTACAGAAGGATGCATATGATTGGTGGAAGACAGTGCCCCATGCTATGGATGATCCACCAACATTGTCCTATGATGATTTCTTACTGGAGTTTGAGCGGAAATATACTCCAAGGGAGTATAAAGATGTGAAGAAGATGGAGTTTCTGACCTTGAGGCAAGATCACCGGTCTGTGACGGAGTATGAGTTAGAATTTATCCGGTTGAGCCACTACGCCAGGGGAATTATTTCTGACGAGATTGACAGGTGTAGAAGGTTTGAGGAGGGATTGAGACCCTCAATTATGTGTCTTGTGGCTGGTTCTAGATACCAAGACTTTTCCCAACTGGTTGCAGCAGCTTGGAGTGTGGAAAGAGCTCAGAATATTGCAGCAGCTGCTTCTGAGGAAGAGATCAGGGTTAATAGACCCCAGTTTGAGGCAGGGTCTTCTTCTGTGAAGAGAGGTAGGGGAAGTTTTGTTCCCAAAATCAGTCGGAGTCAGAGACAGGCTGGTAGGTCGGTTCAGTTTCAGAGACAGAGATCGAGACCTACAGCTTCAGTAGTGAGTGCTCCTACTCTGGTAGTTCAGAGATCCACTCCACTTGTGTGTGCTCAGTGTGGCGGAACACATAGGGGTGCTTGTTGGAGGAATAGTGGACCAGCTGTGTGTTTTAGATGTGGATCTCTGGATCATTTTATTAGAGAGTGTCCAGAGATGCGAGAACAGAGGTCAGCAGATTCTATAGTTTCTCGACCTAGTGTCAGAGGTGGTCAAGGGGGCAGAAGTTTTAGCAGAGGGGGTAGACCTGGGTATAGTCAGAGAGGATCTTCATCCAGGGATACTAGACTAGTTGAGGCTGGGCCTTCTCAATGAGTTTATGTGATGCAGAGGCAGCCAGATGCTTCGGCAGTCATAGCTGGTACTTTCTCTTTATTTGGTATTTTAGTACTTGCTTTGATTGATCCAGGATCTACACATTCATATATTAGTGCATCTGTTTTGCCTGTGTCTGAATTGCATGCTAAATCCCTAGGATTTGATGTATTGGTGACAAATCCTCTAGGGCATAGTGTGATTGTTAGTAAGGTGCATCGAGACAGTGCAGTAGTGGTGCAAGGTGAGAAGTTCTTTGGAGATTTAATTGAAATGCCTTTTAAGGAATATGACTTGATCCTAGGCATGGACTTGTTATCTAGACATGGAGCTGTGGTAGACTGTCAAAAGAAACTTGTTACTTTGAGAACTGGTGATGGTAGAGAGGTGACAGTATCTAGTGAGCAGGGACAGTTAGCATCCTTGTTTGTTTCAGCTGTTGCAGCTAGGAGATTGATTAGAAAAGGGTGTGATGCTTATCTTGCTCATGTAGTGGATACTAGACTAAGGGGTTCTCAAATTGATAGTATACCTACAGTTGCAGAGTTTCCAGATGTGTTTCCAGAAGAGTTGCCAGGGTTACCTCCTGAGAGAGAGGTGGAGTTTGGTATTGAATTATTGCCTGGTACCACTCCTATCTCTATTACTCCTTATAGAATGGCACCTACTGAATTAAGAGAGTTAAAGATGCAATTGCAGGAGTTGTTAGATAAAGGGTTTGTTCGCCCTAGTGTTTCACCGTGGGGAGCTCCTGTTTTGTTTGTGAGGAAGAAGGATGGTACTATGAGATTGTGTATCGATTATAGGCAATTAAATAAGGTGACTATTAAAAATAAATATCCTTTGCCTAGAATTGATGATCTCTTTGATCAATTAAAGGGTGCAACAGTGTTTTCCAAAATTGATTTGAGATCAGGGTACCATCAGTTAAGAGTCAGAGCTGAAGATGTTCCTAAGACAGCCTTTCGTACAAGGTATGGGCATTATGAGTTTCTAGTTATGCCTTTTGGTTTGACGAATGCACCTGCAGTTTTTATGGACTTGATGAATAGAGTGTTTAGGCCCTATTTGGATCAATTTGTGGTAGTTTTTATCGATGATATTTTGGTGTATTCGCGTAATGAGGAGGAACATGACAAGCATTTGCGGATTGTGCTGCAGATTTTGAGAGAGAAGCAATTGTTTGCTAAACTGTTGAAATGTGAATTTAGGCTTGACCAAGTAACTTTTCTCGGTCATATAGTTTCAGCAGAGGGTATTAGAGTTTATCCGAGTAAAGTTGAAGCTATTATGAATTGGAGTCCACCAAAGTCTGTGACTGAAGTTAGAAGTTTTCTGGGTTTGGCAGGCTATTACCGACGGTTTGTGAAAGATTTTTCTGTGATAGCTACTCCACTCACCAAATTGCTTCGGAAGGCAGTTAGATTTGTGTGGACAGATCAGTGTCAGGCTAGCTTTGAATAGTTAAGAGAAATGTTGACTCAAGCGCCTGTTCTTACTTTACCTGTGGAAGATAAACCATATGTAATCTACAGTGATGCTTCACACAATGGTTTGGGTTGTGTTCTGATGCAAGAAGGTAAAGTTATAGCTTATCCTTCTCGACAGTTGAAACCGCATGAGCTCAATTATCCGACCCATGATTTAGAGTTAGCAGCCATTGTGTTTGCATTGAAGATTTGGTGACACTATTTGTATGGGGAGAAGTGTTTTATCTATACAGACCATAAAAGTTTAAAATATTTAGGTGTCCAGAGAGAGCTCAATCTTCGACAGAGGAGATGGTTGGAATTGATTAAAGACTACGACTGTTTGATTGATTATCATCCTGGTAAAGCAAATATTGTTGCTGATGCCTTAAGTCGGAAGTCTTTAGCAGGTTTGACTGTTTATTCGCTCTCGTTACTTGTTGAGTTGAGAGCATTGCATGTTAGCTTTGTATCTTGTGATGATGGTGCATTGTTGGCACAGTTGCAATTGAAACCGGTATTGTTAAATCAGATTAAAGAGGCTCAATTGGCTGACGAGAAGATTCAAAAGATTGTTTCAGATTGCCAGAATGGAAAGAGTCAAGATTTTATTGTGAGAAGTGATGGGAGTCTTTGGTTTAAAAACAGATTGTGTGTACCTGATGATGCTAATTTGAGAAGGATCATTTTAGAAGAAGCACATCAATCAGTATTTGCTATGCATCCGGGCAATACAAAGATGTATCATAATTTGAAGCAGTATTACTGGTGGTCTGGGTTGAAGAGAGACATTGCAGACTTTGTGTCCAAATGTCTCACATGTCAGAGGGTAAAAGCTGAGCATCAAGTTCCAACAGGGTTACTTTAACCGTTATCGATGCCTGAATGGAAATGGGATAGAGTAACCATGGATTTTGTATCTGGTTTACCATTGACACAAAGGAAGCATGATGCTATTTGGGTTATTGTTGACAGATTGACTAAGACAGCTCATTTTCTTCCGGTTCGGATGGATTACTCTTTGGAAAGGTTAGCTGAGCCGTATATCCATGAGATTGTGAAGTTGCATGGTATCCCAATTTCTGTAGTGTCTGATCGAGATCCCCGATTTACTTCAAGATTTTGGAAGAGTTTACATGATGCTTTGGGTTCTTGATTACACTTCAACACTATTTTTCATCCGCAGACAGATGGGCAGTCAAAGAGAGTGATACAGATTATTGAGGACATGTTGAGAAGCTGTGTCATTGATTTCTCTAGAAGTTGGGATAGATTTTTTCCACTTATGGAATTTGCTTACAATAATAGTCATCAATCCAGCATTGGGATGGCACCATTCGAAGCATTGTATGGAAGACGGTGTAGGACACCTCTATGGAGAAGGTAAGTTAATTGGTCCTGATTTGATTAAAGAAACTGAAGAGAAAGTGAAAGTGATTCGAGATAGGTTGAAAGCAGCTTCAGACCGACAGAAATCTTATTCAGATTTGAAAAGGAGAGACATAGAGTTTGATGTTGGAAATAAGGTATTTTTGAAAGTATCTCCTTGGAAGAAGATATTGAGGTTTGGTCGGAAAGGGAAATTGAGTCCTCGTTTCATTGGACCGTATGAAGTTTTGGAAAGAGTTGGGCCAGTTGCTTATCGGCTTGCTTTGCCACCTGAGTTGGATAGGATCCATAATGTATTTCATGTTTCTATGTTGAGAAGGTACAGGTCAGATCCATCTCATGTTTTGCCAATTGAATCTATCGAAGTAAGTTTAGATCTGACATTTGAAGAAGAACCAATTGCTATTTTGGCACGTGAAGTGAAAGAATTGAGAAATAATAAAGTGCCACTTGTGAAGATTTTGTGGAAGAATCATGCAAAGGAAGAGGCAACTTGGGAGAGTGAGCAAGGAATGCGAGATCAATATCCTCGGTTGTTTCATACTCAATGACAGGTAATTTCGAGGACAAAATTTCTTTTTAGAGGGGTAGAATTGTAATATCCTAATGTATGCCTTAGAAGTTTTGAATATTGTTGTTGTTTTAAATTGGATTGAATGTATATGTGTTATGGGAAAGGAAAGAGTGTATAGAGAGAAGTGTATATGTTGTTTATATGATAATATATATAACATATATGCAAGTCAAAAGAGTGGTCAAGGGAAGAAGATATTTATTTAGTTTTTTTTTTTGTAAAATTACTAAAAGAGGGCAAGTGCTTTAAAGGAAATCAAGACAAATTGTATAAGGGTGTTTAGGTAATTGCTCATGCTGAAATACTTGGTGGAGATTTAAAGAGGAGTTGACTTTGTTTCTTCATTGTTCTTTTCTTTTTTTTCTTTTTATTGTGGCCGGCTCCTTCATAGACAAGGGAAAGCAAGTGAGCAAGAGAGGATTTTGATGTTCTAAGCTCAAATTGAAAGAAGATCTAAGTGATCAAGTTGGTGATTCAAGAAGTTTTATAACTTTGGTAAGTCCTCTTTTGATATCTTTGCTTATTTGAAGTTGTGTTGTGAAATTGATAGATGATTTAAGAGTGTGTTGTTTGATTGTGATATGTTTAAGAGTGTTTGATTAGATTGATTATGGATTTTAAGGATGGATTGAAGAAAAGAGTAAGTTGGTTGGAAGAGATGGTGTTGTATTTGTGTTTAGGGTTTTGTGATGATATTTGTGATTTGTGTTTGTTATAGATGTGGAGTTGTTTTGGTGTTTTTGTAAGTTTAAGATGGTTTTTGTGTAACACCCCCACATCCAATACACGTACTCTACAACACCACAATGTAGCATACGTGCACCGAACATAGGAATGTTACGGTTTTTCGTTGACATTCAAATCATTTTAAATGATACCATCACCTTTCTCATTATGCATTTTAGAAAATAAGTAATTAGCTTGTAATACAAAACAAAATAGATATATAAATACATTTAGTTAATACGCAGCGGAATTTGTAAAATAGATTTACATATATGAAAACATTTAAATCCATATTTACAAATATACATATATTCACATTATAAACAATACTTTACAAAATATTAAAAGAGTTATACATGATTGGCAAATCTTCTCTGATCTTTAAGTTCCAAAATCAACTCTTCAATGTCTACTCTCACTCGGTCTCGAAGAGCTCTCGGGTTCAACTCTATCAACTCTATCACCTGCGCGATTAAACACTATCGCGCTAAGCCAACGGCTTAGTAAGATAAATCATGCTAATGATATGCTTTAGTGCAATGCAATGTCAATTTTCAATTCATATTATACATGTAACATCATATATGCAAAGCTAACAATATACCTTTATATTTCATAACCCAACACCTTTTTATATACCTCATTAGTTATTCATTTAACCATTCATGAACAACATTAAACAAAGACAAGCATGGGCCCAAAACACACTAATATGCCATTCAATTTTCAGAGTTAATGCTTTGGTTTTGTTATCACATTTATCAATATCATATACCCAACTAGGCTTCAAGGATTAGATTCAACCAAGCTTCAAAGGGAGCAAAGCATGCTAAGCATCAACCCAACTTGGCTTCAAGAACCAAACCCAACCTAGCTTCAAGGGTGGTAACATCTCAATTAGGCTTCAAGGATTCAATCCAACCTAACTTCAAGAGATTGTTACACTTATTAGGCATGCCACCAACAACAAACTCTGAAAATGGAATAACACATTAGCCACACAATTCATTTATATTTCATTCTCAATTCTCATCATCAATTAGGAAAACATGCCATATATCATTCAATTGAATCATCATAGCATCTTTGATATAACATTTCAATATACATTACTCATGAAGCACATTACCATTCACAATGCATAACATAACATTGTTCAATCTCAACAATGCAATTAGGCAAAGAACAATTTATATCATTCATAGCTTTAGGATCTTCCACATCCATTTGATTAGGGCATTCTTTGTTTGAAGTATGTTTAAAGTGTTTATATTAGGGTTTAGGTACCAAAATACCTTTGAAGAATCATAACAATGCAATTAGAACAAAGAATAAAACCCTAACCAACACATTTGAGGGACACGGGCAGCCCACTTGAGGGACACGGCCAAGCTTGTGGCCGTGTCTCTCAACCTCAATTTGACAGTAAGCAACACGGGCAAGGGACACGGCCAAGCTTGTGACCGTGTCTCTCAACCAAAAATCATAGTAGCTAACATGGCTAGGGGACACGGCCGTGTCTCTCAAAAACCAATCCAACACGCCCAAAATCCCTTGGCTTGGCCGTGTCTCTCTTTCCCTTTGGCCGTGTCACCCATGAATTAAAACCCTAACATGCACAACTTTCCTCCAATTGCACTCCAACTCATCATACACAATATAGCATGGTTCAAATGAATGGAAACAATGTTCTAAACACAAATTCATCACAAGAATTACTTCACAAAACATTTATAATACATTTAAACACAAACCATCTCAAAACCCTAAAACCAATATCCTTCTCCATCTTCCAAAATCAACATCCACCACTTCCAACAACAACACCTATTTAAACTCTTAACTTAAAACCAATTTAACACTTGAAAACACATCACCACCACCTCTTATCATCAAATCCACAAACCCTAATTAACTTCCAATACCACTTCAAAAGAATAAAAGAAATCAAAGGAAAGATCTTACCTTAGTTAAAAACTTCTTGAATCAACACTTGATCACTAATCTTCCTTCAATTTGAACTCAACACATCAAGATCCTCTCTTCACCTCTTGCTTTCCTTTGTCTATGGAGGAGCCGGCCACTACAACCAAGAAAAAGAGAAAATGATGAAGAAACAAAGTCAATCCTTCTTTAAATCTCCACCATGTAATTCAATTCAAGCAATTACCAAAACACCCTTATCCATATAACTAACCTCTTGTCTCTTATAAGCCCATTATAGTAATTTCACATATCCCATAAAAATATCTCTCTTCCATTGACTCTCCCTTTGACTTATGTATATGTTATATATATCATCATATAAACAACATATACACTTTTCTCTAAACCCTCTTTCTTTCCCAAAACACATATACATAAGCATTCTCTTACCAATTCCTTTTTTTATCACCTAACATATACATTCAATCACATTTTAAACCAACAACAACAACAACATAATCAAAACTTCTAGGGCATACATGAGGATATTACATTTTGGGTATGTTTTGTTAAGTTTGTTTGAAGTGGATGTTGGTGAAAAGAAGTGTTTTGATGGGTGTTTTGTGGTTTTGGCCGGAATCTCAGTTTTTGGCCTGACACGCCCGGGAGCACGTCCAGAGTTTTAGGCATGTCAATTGTGTTGGAGGCAGTAGGTTTGACACGACCAGTAACACGCCCGTGTTATTGAGCGTGTCATAGCTACTGTGAGATTGGAGAGTTTACATGGCCATGAGCACGCTCACGTTGTTGGACGTGTTGATATTTTTCAGAGAGGCAGAATGTATTATACGCCCAGTGACACGCCCGTGGTTCTGAGCGTGTAAAAGCTTCTGTGTTGTGGAGTTAGGGCACGGTCAGGGACACGCCCGTGTGGTTGAGCGTGTCATGTTTAGGGTTTGCCCTAGTTAACTCTTAATTTGATTATCTCATGTGTATCCCTAAGCAAGTGTATGTTATTATTTTTGGATTAGGTCTTGAAGAAAGTGATTTATCATTGATCTAAGAAGTAAAAGAATCTTGGAAAGGAAGTGTTTAGAGTTGTGTGAATTGTTATTGAGGTAAGTACAAACCTTGCATTGTTGCATACATTCACTTGATATGACATTATTGTTATATATGAAAAATGTTATGTTTTGCACATTGTGAATCTTGTGAAATGTACTATATGTATAATGTGAAATGAGATAATTGAGACATGTATGCATATATGATTATGTTCAATGTAATTGATTATGAATATGTGAAAGATGATGTATTATATTGTGAATTGAGACATGATGATTCAAATGTGATGAGAAGCCATTGTGAGTGGCTATGGTTATACAAATGAAAGTGTTGAGGCATGATTGCCTATTTGATATTGAGATACAAATTGAGAAAGAGAATAATGATATAATTGTATGTTTAATATGTTATTCAGTTTCAGAGTTCTGGATTTGGGTGGCATGCCTATGAAATTATGAATAGTAACAGTCTTGCCGGGTTGAGGATCTCTTCAATTTGAGTTGAATTGAGGTCCAAGAGACTGGGTCTGTTACATTATGAGGATTGTGATTTTGAGATATATGATTGGTAACAGTCTTGCCGGGTTGAGGATCTCCTCGATTTGTTGAGTTGATGGTCCAAGAGACTGGGTCTGTTACACTATCCATGGATAGAGACATATATATATATGTTCCCTACGGGCTTGATTATTGTGATTATGAACCAAAGCAGTAACTCTGAATTCTGAATATCGTATTAAACACTTGTTGGGCCCATAGGTGTCTATGTCATGTTGATGTTATGAATGATGTTGTAATATGATGAAATAATGTAATACTCATGAAATATTGTATATTGAGTATGATCTTTATTGTTTGATTGTATATCATTGTTATTGATTAAGCATAATAGCATTATGGTTTGTACTACTGAGTTGTTGGCTCAGCGCGATTATGATTCATCGCGCAGGTGATAGAGTTGAGACGGAGAATTCCTCTAGACCTAGTTGAGGTTGTTTTGATTGTGAAGAGTTGGATTAAAGCTTAAAGATCAGAGAGTCAAGCTGCCAATCATGTATATATTTTATATTTTGTAATTATGGAGGTTTAATGTATTCATATTTGTAAGTTTTGGATGTAACTTCCGTTGCGTAATAAACAAACGTTTTTATCTATTGTGTCTTATGATTTTCATTTCTCTTTATTTGGTATTTCTTAAATTTTTAGTTTTACTTTAAATATGATTTGTGTATTTGTAAAGTGTGTCATTTCTATATTCAGTATACATATAATACGATCGTATAAGCATGCTTTGTACCTATACGGATATAGGGGTGTTACAATTGAGATGCCAAAGGAAGAAAAGCCAAAACCATCGGTGAGTGATCCACCCAAATTGGAACTGAAGCCCCTTCCAGATTGCCAATAATTCTGAGTTCCCGTCTATCTTTTGAGCAAAAGGAGAAGCTTATTCAGTTGTTGCAGAAACATAAGCAAGTGATAGCTTAGAAGATAGCAGACATAAATGGTATCAATCCTTCTTATTGCACTCACAAGATACTGATGGAAGATGAATTCAAACCAGTAGTGCAACCACAATGAAGACTAAACCCAAGGATGAAAGATGTAGTGAAGACTGAAGTGATAAAACTACTTGATGTAGGGATTATCTATCCAATCTCGGATAGCTCTTGGGTGAGCCCAGTTCAAGTAGTACCAAAGAAAGGAGGGATGACAGTGGTCCCTAATGAAAATGATGAGCTGATTCCAACAAGAATAGTTACCGGTTGGAGGGTTTGCATTGACTACAGAAAATTGAATGATGCAACTAGAAAGGATCACTTTCCTTTACCCTTCATTGATCAGATGTTGGAGAGGTTATCCGGCCATGAGTACTACTGCTTTTTGGATGGCCTTTCAGGCTATTTTCAAATTCCTATTGCACCGAAAGACCAAGAGAAAACTACATTCACCTGTCCATATGGGACATTCGCATATCGAAGAATGCCATTCGGGTTGTGCAATGCACCTGCAACTTTCCAAAGGTGCATGGTAGCAATCTTTGATGAGCTTATAGAGGATATGTAACACCCCTTCCCGACTTATGAATAAGCCGAGGAGGAATGCTATATCGGGATACGAGCTCTGGTTATGTCAGCTTACTTAATGTTCCTTATAAAAATTTTTCAAAAATTTTGACTGAGTCTCCCTTAAAATTCTAGGTCCCAAGTGTCGACAAAACTGATTTTTCTTATTTTTGAAAAACATTTTGTTTCACAATTCAACTCAAGCACACTCCCAATAATCCACCCTTATAACCTCAACTACAATCCTGCAAGAAGAATTCACACTTCTATATTCACAACCCAACTCAATTTAAAACCATACAGTTATTATACATTACTAGATTTATATGCTACATCAAGTTATCTCTTTTTATTGTTCAAATAAGTACATGCTAGTTTCTAATACCAAAATACAAAATGAAGAGCACCACCTAAGTTTGTTGATGACCGACAGATCGCAGGACTTCTCTGCTCGCTACTAGCTCCTTGCTAATAACCTATGAGTTTAGAAGAAACTAAACTCACTAAGCATTGCTTAGTGGGTACTTTAACTAATTACGAAAAATAAATAATAAAAGCATAATGCACTTTTAAAAGCAATGAGTCGTATTGAAAAATAATATCACAGTAAAAATAATCCATACATGTCATATATTCAGTTATTATCATTTTATCAGTTCGCTCCACAAGGTAAATTGGTAGACTAACGTATGGTAAGGAACTAACTGAAACAACTGTATATATATTCTATGGTTGTGGCCCTAAAAAATTGCGGACCAAGCCCTGTGAAATCTGTGGCCGAAGCCTTCAAACCGGAGTCCTATATAACTCGAGCGATTGCCCTATATAACTCGGACCGAAGTCCTATATAGCTCGGGTCGTCACCCTATATAACTTGGACCGAAGTCCTATATTAAAGTAGCACTGCATATAGTATGATATATCATACCCTTACCCTACTCGGTACTATCCCAGATACCCAGTGGAGCCAAATTTTTCATGTCATTTCTTAATCGAATATGCATTATACAATTATCGACTTATGTTTCTTATATTATTTCAACGTGAAATATCATATTTTGTCATTTTAATAACATATTATGCTCATTTATATGCATAAGGAATCAATTGGATTACTTTTTAAAAATGACCAAATGAATATTAGCAAAATGACCATATAAATAGTAAATTCTGGTTTTGGACTAAACTTGATCCTTATTTTGAAAAATTGTATAAAATAATCTACTTGACTAAAAACTCTAAAAATTTTACAGAATTTAGTTTTACATCTTAAAATCATTTCTTTAAAATTTCAGATCAAACTGGACACAAAATCTTGGTCAAGTAGTTCACCCAACCAGACTGCTCCAGTTGCCCTGCATTCTGGCAGCAGTTCTGAATTTTGTAAATTCCGTAAAATAAATTCAATGTATGTGGTTCCAAATTATTTTTATCAAATAATAGACTCACTAAAAAACAACATATCCATAATTCAATTGAAGATTATTTTTCTACATTTTATTAAAAATCCAGAAACATGGCTGTCTCAGTCAAGGTACCTCCTAGAGCAGGTCTAACAGAAATAATTGTTTCCATAATCATAACCATTCCTAATTCAACTCAAAATATTTTTAAGTCATTCTAGACGCATTGAGGCACAACATATCAAAAATTTACTTCAAGAAAATTTTTCTATATTTAATTAAAAATCATACAAGTCACAGCATTTCACTAATTCTAAAACAGAAAAATTTCAAGAAAATGAACAAACAATTAGTTAAAGTACCAAACCTTGCTTTTCCTTGCTCTTCTTGTCTATTTCACTTCCTTTCCTCTCTAATCTCCTTGATTTCCTATGAATTTAACATGCCACATATGTAAGAATAAACCCTAGATATGAACATGATGCTACCTTATGATTTTCTAACAATCCTTTACTTATTCTTACTAATAATCACCATTTTCATCATTTCCTTTAAGTAGTTTATCATTTTTCACCATAATCATCAACTTACTAATACTTTCCCAACATGAACATAATATCAAATCTTCCTAAACATAGCCTAATACCTAATTCTAATGAAAGAATAAGACTTAGGATGGTATCTTACCTTATTTCCTATTGAATTTCACTTGAAAAAATGGCTTAGACTTGAAAATTTTCTCCTTGAAAATGCAAGGGAGGGGGGAGCACGACCTAAGGAAGAAGAAAAGTGGTGATGGTGGTGTTTTTTGATCCATTACTTGTGTTTGGAAGACCAAAATTAGTTGTTTATAATTTAATTTCCATTTAATTAATTTGTTTATTTTCAATGGCCATGATTTGTCCAACCCATTTGGACTTAATGGCTAGGATTTGGCCACTTGAAAGTGGCTTTTTGTTCTTTTAAATTTTTCCCCCAAAGTTATATTTAATTACAAAATCGCCCCTCCGGTGGAAATGTCCAAAATGCCCTTGTCGGAAAATCGCCCGTAACTTACAAACCGTGCGTTTTTTAAAAAAATCGTGCGCCACCATTACGACCCGATTAATCCCGAGAACACATTTATGGCATCTGTTAGGGTCACTATTAAGAACCTACACAACTTTTCAAAAAATTACTCTTAGGTCCTCGATCTTTCGAAAAATTACCTTTAGGTCCCGTCGACTTCACGGGCCTCCTTTGCACACCGATTTTGTTTTTGACTATCTCGAGTCTCTATTTCACCACTTATTTATGTCCTTCTTGCCTAATACTCGACTACCTAAACTTTGGGATGTGACAGGATATTATGGAGGTGTTTATGGATAATTTCTCGGTCTATGGCAGCTCATTTGAAAGATGTTTGGAAAACCTTGAAAGAGTCTTGATGAGATGTGAGGAAACCAATCTAGTGCTTAATTGGGAAAAGTGTCATTTCATGGTTCAAGAGGGAATCGTGTTGTGACACAAAATATCAAGCAAGGGCATTGAGGTGGATCGGGCAAAGGTAGATATAATTGAGAAGTTACCACCACCCATATCTGTGAAGGCCATCAGAAGTTTTCTAGGACATGCGGGTTTTTATCGGAGGTTCATTAGAGATTTTACTAAGATAGCCCGTCCATTAACAAGACTCCTTGAGAAAGATGTGAACTTTGTTTTTGATGAGGAATGTTTGAGAGCATTCACAACTCTTAAGGAGAAATTGACCCATGCTCCAATCATGGTAGCTCCCAATTGGAGTCTACCGTTTGAACTAATGTGCGATGCAAGTGACTTTGCAGTGGGAGCAGTCTTGGGTCAACGCAAGGAGAAATACTTCCAGCCTATCTACTATGCAAGCATGACCTTGAACACAGCTCAAGCTAATTATACAACAACAGAGAAAGAGCTGCTGGCTGTGGTTTTTACTTTTGACAAGTTTAGGTCATATCTAATCTTGTCAAAAGTGATTGTTTATACAGATCATTCGGCTTTGAGGTATTTATTTGCGAAAATTGATGCAAAGCCGAGGCTAATTCGTTGGGTTTTGTTGTTGCAGGAATTTGACTTGACGATTCAAGATAAGAAGGGAGCTAAAAATCTGGCAGCAGATCATCTTTCTCGCTTGGAGAATCCAACCGTGGAGAGGTTTGAAGAAGGAGACATTGATGATCATTTCCCCGATGAGCAGTTGTACGCCATGGTAAGTGAGGTAAGTAACTTAAATTTTGAAACACCTTGGTTTGCAGATTTTGCTAACTATTTAGCTGTTAGGGAACTTCCCAAGGACTTAACTTATCAAGCAAAGAAGAAATTCTTTTCTGATTTAAAATATTACTTTTGGGAGGATCCCTTTTTGTTTAGATTATGTAAGGATCACATGATCCGACGATGTGTGGCATGGCCCGAAACAATGAACATTCTTAGTCAATGCCATGCTGAACCAGCTGGTGGTCATATGGGAGCCAATAGGACTGCTCAAAAGGTACTAGAATCAGGATTTTATTAGCCTACTTTGTTTAGGGATAGCTACGAATTTGTAAACTGCTGTGATCGATGCCAAAGAACTGGAAACGTTTCATCTCGTGATGAGATGCCCCAAAATGGGATTTTAGTTTGTGAAATCTTTGATGTATGGGGGATCGACTTTATGGGACCCTTTCCCAATTTCTTTGGTAACAAATACATTCTTGTAGCTATAGACTATGTATCTAAATGGCTTGAAGCCCAAGCCTTGGCAACCAATGATGCTAGGGTTATGGTGAAATTTTTGAAGAAATTGTTTTCTCAATTTGGTACACCAAAAGCAATTATAAGTGATAGGGGTACTCACTTTTGTAGCTTTCAGCTTGCGAAAGTTTTCAAAAGATTAGGAGTTACACATGGGTTTGCTACTCCCTATCATCCCCAAGCTAGTGGCC